>CM076991.1:11585000-20730000 GCA_039090855.1 Macrothele yani | reverse complement strand
AGGGCAAATTGAAAGATGTGACACTTTTCTTGGTGCATCTTTTTGTTATGCAATGTGAATCCAGATGGGACTTCAACCATTAACGGTTCCAAGGACAAATTGGGAGATGTGGGTGGATGATGTGATACTTTTCTTGGTGCATCTCTTTGTTATGCAATGCGAAGCCACAAGAGACTTCAGCCATTAACGGTTCCAAGGACAAATTGAGAGATGTGGGTGGATGATGTGATACTTTTCTTGGTGCATCTCTTTGTTATGCAATGCGAAGCCACAGGGGACTTCAACGATTAACGGTTCCAAGGGCAAATTGGGAGATATGGGTGGATGATGTGAGACTCTTCTTGGTGAATCCACAAGAGACTTCAACCATTAACATTTCCAAGAGCAAATTGGGAGATATGGGTGGTTGATGTGACACTTTTCTTGGTGCATCTTTTTGTTATGCAATGTGATCCCACAGGGGACTTCAACCATCAGCGGTTCCAAGGGCAAATTGGGAGATGTGGGTGGATGATGGGATACTTTTCTTGGTGCATCTGTTTGTTATACAATGCAAAGCCACAGGGGACCTCGATTATTAACGGTTGCAAGTGCAAATTTGGGGATGTGGGTGGATGATAGTAAATAAGCTGAAACTGTATCTCGACGACCACGCTCAATACAACGACATGAAAGCTTTACGCTTGGTGAGTCACTGCCTAGAAATATGTTAGTCTTCCAGGCCCACGGTTTGTGATATATACATATACATTGTACTGATCACAAATCTGTGGTTTAAAAAATCTTCACTAACGTTTTTTCACATCGCTTGAAGGTAACACTGGACATGGCTGAAACGAGAGAACAAGCTGGATTCAGGAGTGGCTACAGCACTATACACTCACGGACAGTGAAATTTGCGCAGCTAGAAGAAAGTATGCTACAACCCCTAAACTTTGCAAATAGCTAGAGTGCGTGCTGGTTGGCAAATGATCCACGTTTGGTGCGAGTGCGCATGACCGCACACCCTTTGGTGGCGCTGCAAGCACGAATCGGCAGATTTATAAATCGACGTGTAGTCGATGCCCCATGAAAGCGAAAAGCACCGGCCGACGCATGCAAGAGTACAAAGTTACAATAATGCCGGCTAGACGCCAGACACGTCGATTTTCGCAACTTACGGACTTTGAGAGAGGCCTGATCATCAGGCTGAAAACCGCAGGGTGGTCGGCTCGCCGTATAGCCCGCCAGGTGGATCGTTCTGACCATACCGCCCGACTGTGTTGGGAGCGGTGGACACGTAACGGCACTGCAACACGGCGGAGCGACTCCGGACAGACCAGGAGGATCAACGGATCGTGCGCCAGGCACGAACTGATCCCACGGGCGCCCGGTCCACTATACAGGCAGATGTAGCAGTTCCTGTGTGCCCACGAACCATTTTCCGACTCCTCGCGGAAGCGAATCTGCGATTCCAGCGCTCCTTACGTGTGCTGCCACTAACACCGGAGCATCGCCGGTTCCGTGTGCAGTGGTGCCAGGCCAGAGCGACGTGGAACGCCACAGACTGGCGACTTGTGGTGTTTAGCGATGAGTGCTGCTTCGTTTTGGGGACAGATGATAATCGTGTTCGGGTGTGGGAGTCCTCGGGTCAACGGCACAATCTCAACCTCGCTATCGAGCCCCTAGCTCCCCACTGCAGGTATTATGGTCTGTGGAGCCATTTTCTACGATAGCCGATGAGCTCTAGTAGTGGTACGTGGATGAGGTCCCATTCTCGGCCGGGATTTCAGGTGCGCTATACCAGCAGGATTATGCCCGCTCGCAGCACCCGGCTCGGATTGCCCAGGACTGCGTACGTCATGTTCAGACCCTTCCATGGCATGCCAGCTTCCCGGACATGTCCTCTATCGAGCATGTGTGGGACCAGATGAAATTCAAGCGGCCGTCCTGCCGCACTATCCGGAATTTGGAGCACACCGTTTAACACGTGTGGGCCAGTCTGCCGCAGCACAACATCAGGCGTCTGTTCGCCTCCATGCCGGACCGTATTGCAGCATGTATCGCCCCACAAGGCGGTGCGACGCGCCGTTGAAGATGACCGAATTGCGTGCCACAGATCCCTCTGTAATTGTCCTGCAGCTCTGTTTTTGCCATCATGTGTATCATTCATTTGTATCATTACGTGCATAAAATTTCAGTTCAATCCAATGCTTCCTTCTTGGAGCGCAAATTTCATTGTCCGCGAGTGTATATTATATCCATGTGCTGAGAGAACTAACTGAAAAAACGAGGGAGTATTAACTCCCATTATGTATTGCGATTATGAAAAGGCCTTTGATTCTGTGAAACCATCAGCACTTACAATGGCTTCCAAATTTGAAATCCTTCAGTATTGAAGATGCATACATTAGTATTATTAGTAACATCTATGAAAATGCAAATGCAGATGTTCGGCTATTTGAGGATACAATATTAATAAAAATTGGAAAGGGAGTGAGATAAGGTGACACCATATCTCCCAAGCTCTTTAATGCACATTGCAAAATGCCTTTCAATCATTGAACTGGAAAAACAAAGGGATAAAGATTAGTGGAGATTATTTAACTCACCTTCGTTTTGCTGATGACGTAGTGGTTTTTGCAACTGCCTCTTCAGAGCTGCTCAGTATGATCCAGGAACTTGCTGACAAGAGTAATGAAGTGGAATTAAAAATGAACTTGACAAAACTGATGTACATTGTGCAATGTTTGTACAGGAAATGTAGATTTATCGATTGATAGGGAAAAACTGGAGATAACCGATACCTACCTTTACCTAAGACAAGCAGATATCAAACAAAGATCACATTGTTGAAGAAATAAATCGGCGTATAAAACTTGGTTGGAGAGCTTTTGGAGAAACAGTACAATTTTTAAGAGCAGTATGTCATTATGTCTTAAAAGAAAAGTGTTTAATCAATGCATCCTAACAGTGATTACGCACGAAGCAGAGACGTGAACTTTTAAGAAAGACATACAAAGACTGCAGCAACTGAAAGCAGCATGGAGAGATGCATGCTTGGCGTAACCAGGGAATATAAGAAGAGCTACTCATGGACAAGGGAAATGACAAGAGTGGAAAACATCATGATCAGAGTAAAATCCCTGAAATGACAATGGGCTGGACATGTTGCCAGAAAAACGGACCACCGATGGATAACCGAATTTCTAGACTGGATTTCAAGAGACACGAAAAGACCCAGAAGAAGACCACATGGGCGATGGGTGAATGAAATTCGAAAGCATGCAGGAGTGACATGGAGGAGACTGACGCAAGGTAGACCGTTGTGGAAGGAACTTGGATAGACCTTCATCTGGCAGTGGATTGATAATGGTTGATGATGATGATAATGATTGTATACGGTATATATATAGCATTGTATGTTATTCTTGTTCATCTAGGGCCGCGGATGGCCTAGTGGTCAACGTTCGCGACTACCACGAGGGGACCTCAGGTTCGATACCGTGCAGGTATGAACGCTCGAACCGCTAAATATCCGCCGTGCGTCGGATAGACACGTTAACCCGTCATACCCTGGGTACTGGGCCCCCGGTAATATACAAGGGCGTCTTCTTCCCCTTTCTATCTCGCTTCTGTTTCCCTGTCCTATTGGAGCACTTTAGCCCAAATCACCTAGCTTCCTATTTCTAAGGGTTGTTTAAGACCTGAGGTCAGGCACTCCCTTCCTAAAATCCTCTACATCTGATCTGATCTGATTTAATCTTGTGCATCTGTCTTTGCACTATACGTGCGACGCACAACAGTAGTTATATCACGTGTTAGTTCGCGTCCATTTCAAGCGGATTTTTGACGTTGGGCTACAGGTATCAAGCGGGGGTCACATTGGGGAAACTAATAGGCGTGAAAAATTTGCAGCAGTACATTAGGAAGAAAAAAATGATTATGAAGAGGCAAATGATTATTATATATATATATATATACACTATATTGACAAAAGTCACTGGACACACCTTCAAAAGTAAATGAACGGATCTGTTGAGTTGTTAAGATACGCGGTGCAGCTGCAAACGGTATAAAAATAAGCCTGCAGCTGACTGCGATGATATCGCACTGTGAGGTTGAGTGAAAATGTCGCAGCGGGAGAGAACTGACTTTGAGAAAGGAAAGATTATTGGGTGTTATATAAGTGGGTTGTCTATAAGAGAAACCAAGAGGCGTTTAAACATACCGAAGTCAACTGTTTTGGATAAAGTTGACTTGGGTATTATATATTAGATAAAGTTGACAGTTGACTGTTTTGGATAAAGTTGACTTGTGTATGTTTGAATAAGTGGAAGACACATGGCGTGCCTGAAGTAGCAAAACGTACCGGTAGACTAAAGAAAATCAGTGATAGCAGACGTCGAAGTCTCAGGAGTGTCGTTACAGCCAATCGACAGAGTACTGCACAAGACCTCAGCGTACAGCTGAGTAAAAATGCTGGAACCTCGGGATGTACACGTACCGTTCGCAGAGAACTTCATTCTATGAGTTACCGTGGTCGTGCGGCTGCTCATAAGCCTTTGATCTGCATTCCGAATGCTACTCGTCGTTTAGCGTGGTGTAAAGAAAATTTATCGTGTACCGTAGGTCAATGTAAACGGGTCCCGTGGATTGATGAATGGCGGATGCCGGGGGAACGCTATTTACCGCAGTGTACTGTTCCTACGGTCAAGTTTGGAGCTGGCAGTGTACTCGTGTGGGGGTGTTTTTCGTGGTATGTTCCCGGCCGATTGGTTATCGTGGAAAAACCTGTTAACGAAACGTTTACCTCGATGTTCTGGACAATGATGCCGTACCAACTCTGTGGCAATACTATGGAACCGATCCTTATTGGTGCCAATGCACCGAGGACTGTTACGGCGTGATTTGACGATAATTCCGTATCGTGTGTGGACTGGCCAGCACAGAGCCCTGATCTTAATCCCGTAGAGCACCTATGGAATGAATTAGAGCGCCGCATGAGAAGTTTGATACCATGGCCTACTATTAAGCAAAAGTTAGCGGCAGCATTATGTACTGAATGGAAGCTCATTCCTATCGCTGTGTTCTAAAACCTTGTCGAAAGCATGTCTCGAAGGGTCAGTGCGTGCATTAAGGCCAAAGGTGTACGGACACCGTAGTTAATGTATGTCAATAAATGCTATGTTGTATTCTCTTCTAGGTGTCCGGCGACTTTGGTCAATATAGTGCGCGCACACACACACACACACACACACACACACACACACACACACACACACACACACACACACACACTCAATTTTTCCGCTAGTGGGCGCAAATGTCTGTTTGGGTTTGTGACTATATCTCCGCTCCTGTTAGATCGGTTGAAGTAACTGTTTTCATCAGATCCCTTTCTTTGTGAAGAACATGTGTTAGTTATCCTTAGTTAAGAAATTCATGTGGCAGTGAATGTGTGATCTTCATAACATTTAACAATTTCTTTTCAGTTTTAGCCGCTTTTAAACACTTTTTACTGTTCAGTTTTTCTCCAGAGGATTTTCTCCGGTATTTTTCATCCTTCAGGAATTTCAAGTGAAGCATGATGTATTTCCATTTTATTTCCACAGTTGACAGAAATCATTAGATTTCAGTAGACTTTTCGCAAAAATTGGAAAAATCACGCTTCAATTCGAACGTACAGCTCAGATTTGACTTTTCGATTTAAGCTTTCCGTTTTGAATATATGGCACGCATCGCTGATGCGAATTGCCTCACATATCGCTGCAGCGTTTTCTAGTTAAATGCTAGTTGTGCAGTTAAGCTTCCTTTAAAATTCTGGTACGGAATTCGTAGACTCCTTTAAGTCCCTTCAATCTGGCCTTATCAACGCGACGGCACGTTCCGATCTATGAATGGAACTTCCGCATGTTTGTAAATCACGCTTCAGCGATTGGGAAACCTTTCAGTTAATCTAGTGAAAACTTGAATTCATATCTGAGGAAACAATATGCATTTTCTTCATATGCATATATGTGTATGTATGATTCGTATGTATGATTGTGATTTCAAATCAGTGGTTGGATTAATTTTGTCCAGACTTTATTCGGAACTTAATTATTTTCTGATCCCTTTTCATCCATATTTCTTTCTTACCGTATTTCTTTATGTTCTCCCGATCCCTGTGCATTCTCGCCGTTCAAAATTTAGAATTTTTTTGAAGTATATAGTCCTTGTAATTTTCCTCCGTCTCTGCATATTTTTCCTCCGTCTCCGCTTATTTACATTTTCAATTTGAAATGCGGCGCTCTGAGTCACCTGCGATTGCTTCTTCGTTGGCGTGTTGCATAACTCTGCTCTCTGTTCCGTCTTGCTTCTCGAAACTAGAAAATTTTCATCCGAAGCAGAGAACATTTCTATGCGGAAAAAAATACTAGGGTCTCTCTGGTATTTTACATTATACTTTATTTACGATGCATATGTCCTCGCTTTGTATCTATTACATCTTCATTTCTCATCATTTTGCATGCGTATGAAATTTAAAAGACGAAAAGGTTATTGATGTTTTTATCTTTTCCTTTAAAACGAAGTTTGATTTTGATTAAGTTCAATATTGCGCACGCGCGTATTCATAACGTTGACAGTTTAAAACAATCTAAAGTGTTGGAGGTTTTATGTATTTCTTTTCATTTCATTCGAAGTCCTATCAAATCCAAAAATTAGTGACCCAAGAAATATTTGACACGTGATCCGTTTCCATTTCCGACTCCCACCAGACCGGTACGCTAGAAATTAAAGAAAGCTTATTGCAGCTTTAGATATGCAGTAGTTAAACACCGAAGAAAAAAATCTTCGGCTGAATATTCCATTATGAATAACACTTGCTCGATGTTCCACAACACTAAAATTTAAAAACTGTGTATGAACACTTCACAATCCCAAAAGAGTTAGACGAAAATGGTCTGCCACTTGCCAAACATCTGCCGGTTTATCAATTTCCCAATAAATAGCCCGGGAATCAGTTGAACGATTGATGTTAGAAGTAAGCCTGACATTTTTTTCCCCCTTTCCAATTCAGCCAAAATAACGCCACGTTTTTATTTCAGTTTGTTACAACAAAACGTAAAAAGCGTTAAGTTATAAATATAGCCATGGAGATCTGCAGGTGCAACGAATTAAGCCGGCATAGAAGGCAAAAGAAAATGTATGTACAACATGACGCAGGCAATTCGACTTCCTCGAGGGACCCAGGAGGAATAGCGTCTGCCACGTTCCTAAAGACAAAAGGCTGGTGACAGCCTGATGAAAAATTAACCAGAGAGGTCGCTGAGGAAACCAACCGGAGGTTTTGCAAAGACATAGTAGTATGTATGTACGTCTGCCATGATGGGAAAGACCGCTTCATTAATTGTGAGCGCAATGCCAGCCGGCTTCCACATGATTAGTCGTGGGACAGACCGTACAACCAGACCACAACGCGTTATTAGTGACGTGCTTCAGAAGCTTGCGGCGTGCTTAAGTGGAACTCTGCCTTCACGGTCGCCACAGCAAGTGGAACATAATGAGAGAAAAAAAAAAAAAGACAGTGGGTTACATGTGCTCAGAAAGTGTCACCGTGAAAGTGGATAAAGTAAAAAAAAAAAAAAGAATAAAGGGAGGGAAGGAGTAAGGCGTGATTCGATCACGCTTTCTGTTTTTTCGCACAAGAAGAAAAGATGACACTTTGAATATAATTCGCTTTCGTTTACACTAAGGTCTGGAGAACATTTTGGCTGAGTTAAATTTTCCACTCGTTATACATTGCTCTATCAAAATAAGTAGCGATTTTGCTTCGTGTTACATTAAGTAATACTAACTCTTTAAGTGTAACTAAAATGAAAAGAAGTGCACTACGTTTTTAGGTTTTTACTGGGGGTTTAACGACCACCATGAGCAACTCGATGGGATATAAGCAGTTGCCCGGCCCTAGTTTACGGCCACTGGTTCGTAGGGGTGCAGCCGAGGCCAGGTTGAGCCTGGCGCAACCAGGTCACTTTTTCAAGGCCTGTGAGCGCCAGGCTATTTTTAACCTAACTGAATTGGACTTCCTATATTTACAGTATTTATTCAACCATCGCCCACAGAAATCAAACTTTTGTTAACACAAAATAATGTTAACCGAGTTTCTTCTTCTCTCTACTTTAAGAAAGAAACATTTTTTCCAACTTTTTAGGAAAAGGTATAATGTATTTTAATTTGATTTTTTGGAGAAAAACTCAAATTAAAAAAAAAATTTCCCTAAAAGGTTGGAAAGAAATCAAAGAAGATATTCAACAGCTGAAAAAGAAATACGTTATTACACCCATTGATAAGCGTGGGGGTAATTGTGCTTTGATATGCAAAAAATTATATTTTGAAATTTTGACAAAAGAATTGAGTAACGAAAACACCCATCAAACTGAAAACTGCTCTGATATCAAGATTATTCAGAAGATTTTGAGTTTTTTTAAATTATTAAAAATTAGGGAATTCGAGATTGAATTTTCATTTATATTTGCTACTCCCAAGTTTCATAAAGTCCCTGTGTGTTTCAGATTCATCACCTCTGGTTTCAATAGTTACAATAATAAAGCTGTTAAAAATTTTCAAGATCTGTTACAGATTATTTACGATAATATTCAAGACTCAACTTGGATTATTACAGACAATAAGAAAATCCCACAGTTTATCAAGGATAATCAACCTTTTAAAGGTGAAATTAGTACATATGATTTCAACAATCTGTTTACTTCTAGTGATTTACAGAATCTACATAAAGTTCTCCAATGGTATTATGATGAATTTGGTCACCTTTTGAAGATAAGCAAGGAATATTGGGGGCACCTATGCAACCTTTGTGTATTCCACGACTATATATATGTAATAAAAACAGAATAATGATTCAGAAACAAGGTATCCCCATTGGAACTTTATTTTCAAGCCTCTTAGCTAATTTATTTCTGCATTTTTATGAAAGAAAGTTTGACGTGGAGATGTGTTGACGACCTCATCAGTTTTTGTGTTCAAAACAAGACTTTTAGTGTGCAAGATTGTTATACCCCAAGTTTGGTTCTAGAAAAAACAAACACTAATTCTGAGAAGATTGTCAATAGATGTATTTAATAAAGGAACAAGTTTTTATTTCAATACTAAATTGCTGAGTGTTTGGACTTCAAGAATTCCAAGAACAATACATAGAAATATTATTATATTTCAATTTCTACGTATTAATCGCATTTGCAGTGACAGAGATAACACCACCAAACAGTTGAAAATGCTTTTTTCACTTTGAAAAACTATTTTCATCCGCCAAATTTTTGTAAATTTTCTTTTTGTAATATATCTACTTACAATCTGCTTTGTAACATTATACCCTGAAATATCTTTGGATTAACCATTTCTTAGGGCCACACTTGAAAATTTTTTCCTCTGAGAAGCCCCGGAGACTTATAATTTCTACTCTTTACATCCCCTAAAAACATTTGTTCGACATTGTTAAATATTGGATTATTTCAGAACGTGCCTAGGATAGAGCAGCTAAATGTGTTTACTGAGATTTTCTGAACACAGAGTTTGATATTCCGACTTGGATTTGGGTCTTAAACGTGACTCTTTATGAATGTTTACATTTGTGTCAAGGGAGGTTTAGTGGAAGGATTTATGTTACTGTTGCTATTTTTAAGAGGGATTACAATTCTAGTAAGGAATTTTATGGTTCATTTTTAGTTTCAGTTGTTCTTCGTATATATAACAACAGTTCAGGTAGAATTGCCGTTTTGGTAAGGGGTTTTATAATTCAATTTTGGTTTCAGTGGCTCGTTTTTACGTTTTCCAACAGTAGATTGAAGAAGCATATATATGCTCCAGCTTTGAAATTGTTCGATTTCGATGAAATTTTTATATGTAGTAGGAGCCACCTGGGAAGGAATCCTATTGAAAATAGGCGAAACGGGGTCAAAAGTCACGACATAAGATTGGGATCCATTCCATTGCCCTTAGCGTAATAACTTGCGTAAAAATGGTTCGACTTCGATGAAATTTTAGTATGTAGAAGGGGACCACCTGGGGACGAATTCTGTTGAAAATCAGCGAAATGGGGTCAAAGGTCAGGACATAGAGCGGGATCCATTCCGTTGGCCTTATGGGTCATAACTTACGTAAAAATGCTTCGATTGCGAAAAAACTTTATCATGTTGTTTCAGAGATACATTGAACCGGTTCTGTTTAATGTCATCAAAATGGAGGCAAAGGTCAGGACACAGGAGCGATATTTATTCCACAGCCATTATCCTCATAACTTGAGTAATGATTTCTGGTATGTTGGAAAGCGCTCATAATCAATGCATTGCATGATTTCACTAACTTGTCTGTATATTCTACAGTTCAGGTAGGGAAGATAGAATGCATTGAAATTTATAACACAAAATTTTAATGTGGACGTCTGTTGTTGTTTATTTCGAGATTTTTGGCATTCTCACGAAACCTGAACTGAATTTGTTTGCTCTGAGCCTCTGGATGTCTTTCCCTGAAGAGTGGTTCAGAGATCCTGAGTGTGTATTTATAATAATTTACTTAACATTATGTTGTCCTTTTATAATTTCTTTTATTGTGCTTTTCTTCATCTGGAAGTCATATAAGGCCTTAGTTGTTTTTTTAGTTTACACAGAGAGAGAGAGAGAGAGAGAGAGAGAGAGAGAGAGAGAGAGAGAGAGAGAGAGAGAGAGAGATTTCCGGGGGGGGGGGGTCGAATCATGTGACGTCCGGGTCCAAAATGTTTTACCCGTTTCCAATTGTTTCACCAACCTTGTTGACATTCTGGGTTTATTGCTTCGTGCTGTTTCCTTGAGATCCGCACCCTCCTGTCGAGCCGTAACTAGGGCGGGGCAGACGGGGGCTGTAGTTCAAGAGAAGGCGCAGAAATCACTGTTTGGAATGTGATTACAATTGGAACTGAAACTTTTACACGAGTTTTTGGCAGAATTAAACTAGAATTTCTTTCTCAAAATGTTCAGGAGTTGTTAGTTTCTCCCGTTCAGTAATAAAGGCGTGGTTGTATAGTCCGTCCGACTGAAGAACAGCCAGGCCCCTCCTTCTACAACAATTTGGCCTCCAGTACTTCTTTAATTGGATGGACTTATATGTGCATTGCAAGATAAGGATGTTGTTCACATTTTTGAAGATTCTCTGGAGGCTATTCAGTCTTTGTGGCACGACTGTCAGCTACATTCGGTCCGCTTGATGCGGTGTTGAAAGTCCGAACTCCGAAGCAGTTGCGAAAAACCTGTAAAAACAGTCACATTTTGATTGTAAATTTTTTACGCCTAGTTTCGTTAGAACTTATAAATACATTTTTACGCCTAGTTTCGTTAGAAACTTTTTGTAGTGCTGTTGTATTTTTGAAATTGTATCTGCTTTTTGGTGTCTTTAATTTAAAGCTATTTTTCTCGAAAATTCTTCTCTGTAGCTTGTGCTCGCTTAGATTTTCAATGCTGTTTTTTGTTCTTTTGGTGTGTGTGTGTGTGTGTGTGTGTGTGTGCGAGAGAGAGAGAGAGAGAGAGAGAGAGAGAGAGAGAGAGAGAGAGAGAGAGAGAGAGAGATGAAGAGAGAGAGGGGGAGTGAAAGAAATGAAGAGAAAGGGAGGGAGTGAATGAAAGAGATGAAGAGAGAGAGAGAGATAAAGAGAGAGAGAGAGAGAGAGGGAGGAAATAGATGAAGAGAGAGAGACAAAGAGATAGAGAGAGATAAAGACAGATAGAAAGAGAGATAGGAAGAGAGAAATAGAGAGGGAGAGAGATAAAGACAAGTAGAAAGAGAGATAAAGACACATAGAGAGATAGGAAGAGAGAGATAGAGAGTGAAAGGTAGATAGGGTGAAAGAAAAACAGATAGAGGAAAGAAAAAGAGGGAGATAGAGATAGGTGGAAAGAGAGAGATAAAGAGAGAGAGAGTGATAGAAGAAAGAGATAGAGAGAGAGAGATAGAGAGATAGAGAGAGAGAGATAGATGAAAGAGAGAGAGAAAGAGGGAAAGAAAGACAGTGAAAGGGAGAGACACAAAGAGAGAGAGAGAGAGTGAAACAAATAGAGAGAGTGAACGAAAAAGAGATATATAGATAGCGAAAGAGAGATAGGGTGAGAGAAAAAGGGAGAGAGAGGTGGAAAGAGGGAGAGTTAAAGAGATAGATATAGAGAAAGTGAAAGAAAGGGAGATAGAGAGTGAAAAAGAGAGAGAGTAAGATAGACAGACAGACAGATAGACAGGCAGAGAGAGAGAGAGAGAGAGATTGGGACGCAATATTTTGCGGTTTGCCCCGAGCGCAGAAATGCCTAGTTACGCCCCTGCTCCTGTCTTTGCGAAATAACTGGGAAGTAACCGGACTCATTGGACCAGAAAACCTGTTTCCAATCATCCAAGGTACAGTGCCGATGTTGTTCTTCTCAGTTGAAGTGTACAGTCCGGTGTTGTTCTTCTCAGTTAAAGTGTACAGTCCGGTAAAATAATGAGCCTCTGCTGGATCGGCTGGTCCCATGACCTATTACGGCTAATGATCGGCTAATGGTCTTCGAAAGTTTGCGTCACCTTCCCCGTTGAAGTCACCGTGGCACTGTCACTCTCTGGTTGGTTGCAACTATGCGAGAAATATGTCGATAGACAGTTTATGGCCACGTTCATGCACCACCTTTCTCCGCCCACTGCGCTGTCCACGGTGCAATGTTTTCTTGTTTTTTTTATTAGAAGTTTAACGACCACCGTGAGCAACTCAAAGAGCTATAAGCAGTCTCCCGGCCCTAATTTAATGGCACTGGTTCCAGGGAAGGGAGAGAGCCAGGGCCGTAAGACAAACACAACATCCATGCTTCATTAGGATTCGAACCCGGACCCATCTCGGACGAATGATCAGAAGCCATCGCTTAGACCACTGCTCCTCCGGGGCGGCATGCAATGCTATTTCGGAAATGGCGTATTCCCCATAAACTCATTATACTGTCTAACTAGATTGCATAAAAAGATTTTTCTTCTTCGTGCTGATAAATTCAGAAGAAACGTATCGTCAAAATTTTTTGTCTTAGCACGATTTAAATTAAAAAACCCTTAACTGAAACAGGCTGCATATATTAAAACAGTGAAAGAGATTTAAAATGGGCTAGATCTTTCGCGACTACACTAGTCGCATCTTCAGGCCCAAGCAAGTGACAATACTAGAGCGAGTGGTAAGATTTTTATAGAACTACCAAAATCTTTAATGAAATACGCCGAGACAAGGACCCGGTCCCACTCAATACAATCTAGGTTCGGTGTGTATTGCATACCACGTTTTTCCACCAACTCTAACTTGGAGAACAGGGTACACACCAGTGCTGAGACGGGCAGAGCCCGGCCCTGAACCTGGTTCGGGCTGCATTCTTACCGGAGTTCGGGCTCGGGCTCTGTGAGAGGGAGAGAATTCTCTTCCTATTTGTTTTAATGTGATTTTGTATGATTTAGCACACGGGCCCTTTTCACACATTTTAGTTGTTAAATAGAATTCTTCGGCAACTCTGTCTGGATGGGGATTAGGAACTCGGCAGGGCTAACAAATACCATAGGCCATGAATTACTGAATTTCTGCGAAGAAAAATTTCTTTAAGAACTATAAATAGTAGATAACAACCTGACGAAATTTTGCACCCTACATCAACGGGGCAGCTCCTTGCTAATTCTATTGAGTAACGTACCTCGTAGGTTGTTGTACCTCCCGATTTTTCCTCATGCCTGCCTCCCCCCCCCCCGCGAAACATTTCAAGAAGAAATGAATAGTCAACGAAACTATGGAAATAGATAGACATCCCTTCCCCACTCCGCAGTTAAGAAAAGACAAAGGTTAATTGCACGGGGAGGAAAGAGTGGAAGTCCAGAAAAGGAGGTTTTAATGCTTAGAAAGGCTAATTACAGTTTTCAGGCTCGTTCGGGCCCCGGCTTTATCTTGAAATATAACATTCGGGCTCGTTCGGGCCCCGGCTTTATCTTGAAATATAACATTCGGGCTCGGGCTGACATACTTCGGGCTCGGACGGGCTTCTGCTCTTAAAATTGAGCCTGAACTCAACTCTGGTACACACATGCTCGACCATTCGTAACTTTGAAGGTGCGGATATCTGAGCACGAATACTGAATGAGAGCAACCACGGTGTCGTCGTCCCTAACTAAATTGGTCTCTTCCGGAAAATATTATCCGGACTGGGATAAAGTGGCTATAGTGACTTCTGCAAATAACAAACATTATTTACTTTTAGCAGAGACTCTGTGCATAATATATTTTTAAGGAGTATGTTGTAATGATTAACTACCCGTTTGGTTACATCCTTTTTTGGAAGCAACTTGTCCAAGGTTACCACCACCTAGACGTGTAAGTGCCAATTGAAAATGTTATATCCAGGTAAGTACAACGTTGTCCTCTGGTAACAGAGGAACTGTTTACTAATGCCTTCTGGGAAGCTTTTGAAACTATAAAAATCTTACCACTTGCCCCAGTATGTCAACGTTCGTGACTGCCACGGAGAAGACCTCAGGTTCGATCCCAGACAGGCACGAACGCTCGAACCACTAAATATCTGCCGTGCGTCAGATGGGCACGTTAGGCCGTCGGACCCCGGGTACTGGCCCCCAGTAATAAATAAGGGCGTCTTCGTCCCCCTCTCTACAGTGTCACTTTCCTATCGGGCACTCTAGCCCAAATCTCCTAGCTTCCTGTTTCTAAGGGTTGTTTAAGACCTGGGGTCAGACACCCACTTCCTAAAATCCTCTACATATGATTTGATCTATTGTCACTTGCTTGGTTCTGAAGATGCGACTAGAGTAGTCGGGAAAGATCTATCCCATTTTAAATCTCATTTAATGTTTTAGGATTGTAAATAAATGGCATGTTTTAATATTGCAGTCTGGTTCAATTAAGGGGTTTTAATTTAAATCCTGCTAAGACAGTTTTAACAATGCGTTTCTTCCGAGTCGAGCTAGGTCACTGCAATTCTTATACCACCTTTGCCATGGATTCGTCCATGCGTCTTGCACCCGCTATAATCTCTTTTTCAAGCTCAGTCAACTCGCAACGTTTATCCTTACTGACATTGAATTACCATCTACAAGAATGCATTGATACGTCCTCTTACTTATACATCTGCCAAGCTGTGGGTTCGTCCATTTGCCAGAGGGGTGATAGCTTCGCGTTGCCCAGGAACCAGGTATCGCATGATTTCTGTCCTCTCAATGTATATATGTATAAGGGTCATTTGGGAAGTAAGTGAACTTTAGTCTTTAGGATTCCATGGGTGTTTTTTTTTACATATTATCCATGGTTATTGAGACAACGATCCCACAGATACACTAGTTTCAATGCCATTTCTGTAGAATTCTACAGACTGGCTGTGCAGCCATGAAGAAAATGCATTTTGCGCTTCAACGTCCGACGCAAAGCGCGTCCCCTTGTGGACCCTCTTCGTTGGGCCGAACACATGAAACTCACAGGGCGATAAGTCGGGACTGTAGGGAGGGTGGGGTGGTAGCACATTCCAGCCGAAACGTCGGATTCTTGTCAAGGTATCAGCTGCGGTATGTGGCCTGGCATTGTCCTGCAAATCATATCTACGCCCCCTGGAGGAGAAACCATACATTATTTCAAAAAGAATATATTCCGGAAAGGTTTGTCTACGTGAGTAGTATCGGTCTACGAAAAAATTTTTTCAATCGGGATTTCAGAAGCTCAGATTTTGCTGCAAATACATTAGAAGCAGAAATCAACACTTACGCCCCCCTGGTGGCGAAACCACCTTATACCAAAAATTAGAAATTGTATGCAAAATATTTCTCATCACGAGCTGTATCCACTGAAGGAAACACTTTTGATCAGAGTTTTAGAAGCTCATATATCTGTGGGAAAAAATAATAATTTTACGCCCCCTAGCCGAGAATATATGCGTAACTTGGAAAAGTGACTATGCCTAAAATAATCTTCGACTTGAATGGAATCGAAAATTAAAAGATTTTTTTTCAGTTGGATGTTTAGAAGCAAATACTATATGGATTAGAATATGTTTTGAATTCGATATCATCTGCATTTACGCCTTCTAGCAGCGAAATTTTGCATCGTAAAAAAAAAAAAAAAAACGAAATGAAAGATCGTCATTCGCGCACATTTCAAGCTTCCTAATGCAAAAATAATATTTCAAATCGTACTATCAATTGCAGAGATACCGTGTCTACAGACTGACGGACAAACTGATAACATAAGCACGGTCTTTTTTTACAAAAGACGTGCTAAACAGATGCGCTAAGAAAAGCATTCTGTGCTAAATCATTAGAAAATCCAAGACAAAATCTGGGAATCTTAAGCTTTTAACTCATGCTCTTATGAAAACAATGAAAAATGCAGTGACTTACTATGAAACTTCTGCAGGTAATTTATTAGTGTGAAGAATGCACTACGTATTAATTATTTATCACAAGCATATTGCTACAGTTTCGTGTTTTAACGGACTTCTTAACGATTCCCTATCATAAGTTCTTTAGGGCCCCACTCAGATGCCTTTGCCTAGGGGATCAGTTAAATGTTTTAGCGTAGGGTCCCACTAAGCCTTAATTGAGCCCTGCTTGCAGAAGTTTTCTACTGCGACTAGTACTTACAGTTTTCGCACGACTAATACTCCACTGATCATAGCATTCCGATTCTCGCAGGAAAAAGACCAACTTGCGTGCGTGGAAGGTGTTTAATACTCCCGAGTATCTGAAATGGCAGATGTTTTAAGAGGTAAAGCAGTAGGTTCGCTTTTAGTCATTTAATTAGGATGCTCCGCGTTTGAGATGGAAGATAGTCGTTCATTTTAGCACTTAATCGAAAAACGATTCAAATCGTTTATGATGAGGGATTATGAACGTATTCCTGAGAATTTTGCGCACGTAGTACAAAAATATTTTTAATGCAATGCTGAGAAGATTCACTCTAATCGAACACACACACACACACACACACACACACGGAACAGCTTTTAGCATTTCATCGCCGACGTGTGTAACTGTCACAAGTGATCATGGGGTTCAGGTTGTGTTTCTCCCAACATAATAATTTCTTGAAGTAAAAATGGAAATATAGGAATTGCATTTTAAATGTTAACAACCGAGTAGCTTTTGATATAGTTCAGGTAATTAAATAAATACAACGCTGATTTATCATCTGGTGTTTAAGCATAACTACTTTTACTACTTGGTCTCCCGTTAGGTTTTAGTCGCTGATATTTGATACGCAGTTGCGCCCGCGCGTCTTAGCTTGTTTATTAATATTTATTGCTGGTCGTCTTCCGCTTTTAAATTAAAATCATATTTGCATTATTAAGTGGCTTTGAGCTCATAATTTGCCATATGAATTTACTCATCGGGGAGAACACCATTCTTGACAAAAGAATACAAAGGAATAGAAGAAAAACTCCCTTATATTTATACACTTTGCACTGTTTTAATTTGGCAATTCGTGGCCAGAAGCATTAAATTATTACGACGTAGTTACCCGAATAATGTGACTGCTCGAGCGGTCTGTCTAAGTGCAGTGTGTTTAATGCCATCGTAAACCTCCCTCTCATAATGACTGCAATTACACGCCAGTGGGATTGAATTGTGAGCCTCCCTTCCGCGTCATGAATTAATTATGGCGTTTATAGGAGGTTTCTAGAATGTCCTGTTAAGGGCCTGCCTTGATATGAAGTGCGTGTAAAGTTGATGCGACCCATATATTCATAATAAAGTGACCGTTCTATCCTTTACAGTGGTGATAGCTTTCAACTTTTCTGGAGGTTTCTTCATGATAATGGCAGGTAACTAGTTTTAGGTGATTATTCGTGTAATAACTTTTTGCTTTGCAAAAGAAACTTACTGTGGTGCATATAGTGTAGTCATGGGAAGAAAAAAAAGTTAGTAAAATCATGAAGTGCATTGATTATGATACGCTTTCCAACATACCAGAAGTCATTACTCAACTTATGAGGATAAGGGCAATGGAATAGATCCAGCTGCTATGTCCTGACCTTTGACCCCATTTCGCCCATTTTCAATAGGGTTCTTTCCTACGATGTCCCCTACCACATACTAAAATTTCATCGAAATCGAACCATTTTTACGCGAGTTATCGTGCTGACGGACGGACAGACAGACAGACAGACGGAAAAGGCTGGAGCATATACGCTTCTTCAACCCACGGTTGGAAAACGTAAAAAAAATAACGTAGTTTTTCTATCTTGAAGTATCGCATTCATGCATATGGCATCAGATCATGTACCATCTAGTCAAATAGATCTTACGGGCAGAAAAATCATGCAGAAATTAATCATGCAAGTAGACATGCCCGAGAAAACTTTAAAATTATATCGTCGTGGAACGGGAATCGAACCCAAATCTTCCTATTTACGTTTGAGTATGTTACCGTTACACCACCCAGAACTAGGAACCTTCAAGCAACTGAGGATGTGTTTTGGGACTCAGACGTAATGTTCCAGGACAATGTTTTTTTAAAGTTTTCTGAGGCATCTGTGCTTGCAAGATTAAGTTGGCATATATATACTAGGTCGAGTCACATTATTATGACCACCAGCTAATATCCAGAGTAACCGCCGTGTGCTGCGCTGACAACAGCTGGACGGGCTGGGAGTGACTCAGTAAGGTGCTGGAATGTGTTCATAGGTATGTGGAGCCATGCTGACTGCAGTCATCTGACAGCTGCTGGAGTGGGCGTGGCGGGGATCCATAGAGCGAACAATACGATCGAGGCGTTCCCATAGATGCTCAATTGGGTTTACGTCTGGGGAATTAGGGGGGCCAGGGAAGTACTTTGAAGTCTTCATCGTGCTCTTCCAACCACTCTCGGACATTTCTATTTGTGTAACATGTCGCATTGCCGTGCTAGATTATCCCATTCGCCCCAGGGAAGACAATCAGCATGTATGGGTGTGCGTGGTCTGCGAGGATGGATTCATAACGAATTCGGTCCGTAGTGCCTTCCACAAGTATGAGTAGACCCAGAGAATGCCACAAAATGCCACTATCACGCTGCCCCCCCCCAGCAGCTTGTGTTCCTCCAGCTATGGTTAAAGAGTGTTTGTTGTCCGATGTTTCTCGCCTTATACGCCAACGTACCATCCGTTCGATGAAGCAGAAAACACGGAGAAGGCAATCATTTGCCAAACAGAGGAGGTCCAATTCCGCTACTGCCGTGCGAATGTAAGCCTTTCTGCCGATGCACCTTTGTTAGCAGAGGTGCGTTGACCATCCGTCTGCATCGGAACCCCGTACGCAGCAGTGTTCGCTGAACTGTCGTTTTAGATACACTTCCGGTAGCTCCCTGGTTCATTCGGCCAGTGAGTTGCTCCACTGTAGCGTGTCGATCGACCCTCACGGACCTTCGAAGCCGACGGTCACCTCTTACATCAATGGCACATGGTGCTCCGCAGTTTCCACGTCGCTTATTCGCAATGGTGTCATTTCTCCAATCACGATACACTTTAACCGCAGCAGCACGCGAACAGTTCACAAATTCCACTGTTTCAGAAATACTGTGACCCTTGGCCTGAAAGCCGCGATAATCATTCCTTTTTGCAAATCTGATAAATTGCTCCTTTTATCTATGACAGCAACGAGTTATACGTTTTCAGATGATGATCATATGTAGAGGATTTTAGGAAGGGAGTGTCTGACCCCAGGTCTTAAACAACCCGTTGAAATAGGAAACTAGGAGATTTGGGCTAGAGTGCCCTATAGGAAAGTGACACGGAAGCGAAGTAGAAAGGGGGAGGAAGACGCCCTTATTTATTACCTGGGGGCCAGTACCCTGGGTCCGACGGCTTAACGTGCCCATCCGACGCACGGCGGGTATTTAGTGGATCGAGCGTTCGTACCTGCCTGGGATCGAACCTGAGGCCCTTCCCGTGGCAGTCACGAACGTTGCCCACTCGGCCACCCGCGGCCCTTACGTTTTCAGATTACCTACAGCACACCTTATGTACCCTCGAAGCTGGCTCACGACACGTGCCTTCTTTGATTGATTCCCGTGGCAGTCACGAACGGTGACGTCACAATAATGTGACGCGACTGTGTATATACTCTAATAGGAAAACATAATAAACAAAACGAATTTACATAGCCTAGAATTCTCAGGAAAAAGATTTATGCAGAATAAATCTTTTTCACAATTTGTCCTTTATCAAACTCCGATAAATCGGCAGCTTTTCCCATTCTGACTCCGAACTCTTTACAAGGTAGATGGGGCATCAGTGTCTTTTAAATGTTTTTTGACGTTTCCTTTCCTTGGTATCTGATTAACCAAGTTGGATGTGGGCATAATTTTGTCTTAAATATTTTCCCTCGATGTTTCTCTCGCTTGATATCTACTTTCCAAGGTAGATGTAGGGGTCAGTTTCATCTAAATTTGCAGCAAAAAATATATTATTATACGAAAAAATATTGGTTCAATTTTATTCCAGTATGTTCTTGCGTCGTCGTCGTCGTCTAGAATTCATCAGTATTTGTAATCACTGCTGTGCGCGTCTTTATTGAGGCTGATCGTCAGGCACATTTTCAATTTGATAGCAGAAACTAGAGCCCTGCACGGGCCTGGCCCGGGCCTGCCTGTAATTTAAAACGTACGGGCCGGGCCTGCACTTGCATGTGTACCGTGTAGTCAGGTTGTTGATAAATTTAGGTCATTCTGCTTTTGAAGTCTCTGTCTTTCCCTTCCCCTGATCATGTTTCTTGTTTCTCGCAATCATTCTTGTCTCCAACCTCGTGCTGGTTTTTTTTTTTTTTTTTTTGCGCGCGTCTTTTCGTCTTTGGTCTTTGACAATCGAACTCCCCTTTGAATCCATATTCCATTTATTTCGGAAGTTTGCACCAGAAAAACGCTTGCTCCGTACGATGATTTGCATTTATAGGAATTAGGAATCATTTAAAGCTTCAATATGCGCTAGTAAACTATTCTTAGGCTAGTAAACTATTATGTCTTTATACTTTTGATTTGCTACTTGCTTTGCTTTAAATATGGTTGAATATTGGGTTGGATAAATTAGAGGTTGGAGGAGCAAAACAATCGGAAAATTGTGTTACATTTGGATTTTGGGAGTTATATCCTAAAAGACGTCGGGCCAACAGAACGGAATCATATTTTGCGTACGAGAGTGTGTTGTATTAACTATTAACCATTAAGCATGTTATTGTGTGTGCGTGTGTGTAACTGAGCTCTATATTATGTTCTGGACAAAAGTGTCAAAGAAGACAATACTGGACTCGTATAACGACAGGGATCTGACCCTACGAAGGGTTCGATTACGAAATGACGATACTTTACTTCAGTTCACTGAATGCTATTTATTGCATTTGCCGTATTTCTGGTTACTGGTGGGTTAGTTAAGTTACTTATGCCCTCTTTTTACACGAGTTTAGAGTTAGTCCAAAAAATTACAGTACAAATACCGTCTGTGTTAAAGCAAGTGACAGTTACGCAAACGGAACCTATGCCGGACCTGAATGGCCGAGCCGGGTCGGGCCTGACATTAATTGGGTGGGAACGGGCCGGGCCGGGCCGGGCCGGATCGGGCCTGGCATTAACTTGGTGGGCCCGGGCCTAAAAATATTGCCTCTACAGTGCTCTTGGAGAAACACATCTCGCCTGTTTGTTTGCCAGCAAATTGAACATGTAACTTCTCTCTTTCGCCCGCGATGCGCTTAATTGTTTAATTTATGTAGTACGTCTAACTAAAGAACAGTCACGGGACTCCATGATACTTTCGTCTCCAAGAGGTTCAATAGTGTTATTCGTATTGATGAAATCCCCGTTCCCTTAAGGGAGAGTTGAAAGGGCTTAAAAGTATAAATAAAATTCTTCCGGATTAGCGGAATTCCGTTATTTTTTTTTTTTTTCACATCATTCCCGAGACCGATTTAAAAATTAAGAAATTAAGAGAAAGTTTGGGGAGATTAATGGGGAAGGGGAGGCGCTTTGCGTCTGGGGACGGTAAGCGTGTCTTCTAAATCTTTCGACGGTCTTCGAAATCTTTCGAAAGCCGAAGTTAAAAGCAGCGAATTTTCCCCCTTAAGCGTATGCTCTTCATCTCTTGATGTTGTGTCTGTCCAGATTTGTTGTTAGATATCATTTTAATTAGGGATGGAACATTCGAGTCCTCGAATCCTTCGAATTTTGAAAAGAGATCCGAAAACTCGAATCTTCGCACTTTTCTTGTCATTCGAATCTTTTGAATCTTAACCTAAAAAACTTGGCGTTTGTTTTAGAGCGATATTTGTTCGAATTTTTGTCAGCATGACGAGTTCTGACATTATAAAACAACCGAAGAAGGTCGGTTACCCGGGCGTTTTCTGGGAGACGCGCTGCAGGACGATGAAAATTTTCAAGTTTTCGGATATTATGACTTACCATCCTTGTCACATTTACGCCAAAAATCGGATAGCTTCAAAATGTGTACACAGCTATTTGAAATAGCTCGTTACTTTCAAACCATATGCAACAGTGAAGGAATTTTTCAGCCAAACACAGAGAGCAACCGCCGAAGCGACTGGCGTCTCCCATTGGACAGTGCCTTAGCCACCGTACCTCAAGTATAGTGGGAAAAGTGAACTTAGCCATATTTTATATCTTTCCCGGCAGCCGTTACCGTGGTAACGAGCGTAAGAACGGAGGGAGGAGTTTGACTTTGAGCCGCGTCGCGCATGACTCAAGTTACTCTGTCTACAGCGCAGGGTTTCTAGTTCTACTCAACTCTCTGGCGTTATCGGCGACTGGCGTCTCCCATTGTCTGTATTTTTTGTCTCAATCTCAGCGTTTCTCACGCTTTATTGTTTTTATTCCTACGTAGTCTCTATCGCTAACCACAGCATTTAAGCATGCTTAGGAGCGATTTATCTTGTGTCTGTAAATAAAAAAATGTCAAAAATGTGAATTGTTACTCAAATATTTTGTTTGCCAAATTATGTTCAGAAAATGGAAATGAACCTCAAGACTCAAGAGTTATGTACTTCATTTAGTAAATGCAAATTATAAATTTCATTTGTATCTTCTTAATAAGTATGGGTATATTTTTGGAAGACTGTATTAATTAATTTGTTTTTCATTAAACACAGATTTCAAATTTTGCTTCAATTAAAAACTTTTAATTTTAAGTACAAGTCTTTTCTTTACCTTTTTTCTTATAATAATTCTTATATGAAGGATTCGGGAGATTCGAGGGAAAACCTTTTAATATTCTGATTCGAGAAAATTCAGGATTCGTCCCACCTCTAATTTTAATGTATGTTTGTATTTCAGATTGAAACTGTAAGTAACAACTTCCGAAAACCAAAGTAAGAAGCCGCGAAAATTTTCCTGTAATCTTTAGGCATAAGGTTCTTCCGCAGATTCGAGAAATTTCGCCTTTTCCGTCATAATTTGGGCATTCTCCAGATCAACACATGACTTGTAACAGAAATTTCTGGGGGATTTGTGATCGTCGGCAGGAAGCGGGAGGGTCGTTTTCCATCTGAGAATCGAATTCCGTCCTCCGAAACTTGAAGTTTTGACGAAGTAAAGAGTCTCCCGTAATCGTAATTTAAAAAGAAAAATGTTTTTTTAATTTTTTTTTCTCTGTATCCTCTGCCCATCATTTTATTCCATGTTGTATTTCAGCTTAAGAGTGGAAGAAAAATTTTCCCAAATGGACGAAGTCTATGAGCGAAGATTTTTCCGTTATCGTAATTATTTTCTCCCGCAACACTCCCTCTATCGTGTGTTGTTAAATGTTTTTCCCCCATACATGCTTGCATTTCAGCTTGATAAGGGAGCTGTAAATTTCCGAAAACGGGAGTGGCGAGCTTGGAAAATTTGTAAGAATTAATGCATGGTGTTTAAAAATATTCATACTCTCAAAGTTACACCGTTTATTTAAAATAATGCAAGCTTTGATGGCAAGCATTGATAGTAGTCAGGCTGAAAATTCTTTTAGCATGATGAATTAAATTATTGTCATAAAATAAATAGTATAACTATATTAGTAAACCAAATTTACTGGCGTAGAACAGGAATCCAATTTCCCAAGCTTCCAGATGTCTTTTTTAAGGAAGGCAGGTAACTAACTAGAAACGAATAAAAGAATACTTCAATAGTTTGAACGCGGTGACTTGACTGGACAATAAATGAATAGATGCTAATGTAATTGCTCATTCAAAGAAACGAGGCGTTATATTGAATGCGCACGCGATGCCGTGGAAGGAAAAACAGCATTATTTGAAGAACTGGTTCCAAATTCGTGGCAATTCCAGGGAGACGCGATTATTGCAAGCCTCATTGTTGGTAATGATCTCTAAGGTTTCGCTAATAGCAGTAGATTTAGGCAGGGAGTAGGAAAGATTTGTTTCAGAGTCATACCAGGGTCATATCAAAAGTTTTGCACACTGTTGGTTATCTTTTAAAAAAATGAATTTATTTAACAACATACCTTTACAAGCCTTCGAAGTAATCTCCATGTTTATTTATGACAGCGACCTAACGTTTGGGTAAGTCTTGTATTCCCGTCAGATTGAGGATTATTGAGGCGTCGCATTTCTCGGGTCACCTAATTAAAAGCATCCTGAATCGTTTCCGGCGGAGTGGCTTCTTCAGTTTTGGTAACAAGTCGTAGTCTGGTGGGCTCATGTCAGGACTCTGGCGTGTTGGTAAGCAATTCCCAATCATACTTTTCCAGAATGTCTCTTTCTGTACGGGCAACATGTGTAAACTTTCCTGCTGGTTCAAAATGGCCCTTACGTCTAGCACGCGCTTTTCTCACTGAAGGAGAATCTGGCATCTCTGCCGCCTGTGTCCGTGGAAATTGATGACTCTGGAATAGAGAATCTACTGTGTCATGACAAAATTGTTTTATGTTATTATTATTATTATTATTGTAGGTTTAACGACCACCGTGAGCAACTCAATGGGCTATGAGCAGTCGCCCGTCCCTAATTTAGGGTCACTGGTTCCAGGGAAGGGAGAGAGCCAGTGCCGTAAGACAAACACAACATCCATGCCTCACCGGGATTCGAACCCGGACCCCTTTTGGACGAATGATCAGAGGCCATCGCTTTGACCACTGCGCCACCGGCTTATGTTATTATCATTGTGCTAAGTTTCAGATTGTTTCATATAAGTTTTATGCGGAGCAGTTTTTATACGGGGAAATTTAACCACTTCAGTGAAGATGCTGCACACAATGAGGAACACTTTGTAACTGCAGAACCCATAGAGATACATAAAAATTTAAACTCATGGAAAACTTCCCCAGAATTAGCAAAATCCGAGGGTAAATCAACAAGTTAGTAAAATCATGCAATGCATTGATTATGATACGCTTTCCAACATACCAGAAATTATTACTCAAGTTATGTGGATAATGGCTGTGCAATAAATCCCGCTCCTATATAGGTCCTGACCTTTGACCCTGCTTCGCCCATTTTCAATAGGGTTCGTCCCCAGGTGGTCCCCTACCACATACTAAAATTTTGTCGAAATCGAACCAGTTATCGTTCGGACGGACAAAGCTGGAACATATAAGCTTCTTCAACCTACGGTTGGAAAGCGTAAAAAAGTAAGCTCAGTGTTGTCATGTATTAAAGAAACTAAGAGTCATACAAATAACAATTACCTTATTTCTCACCATAGTCCCCCTGTCATTCAACGCATATTTTATATCTGTCTACAAGCTTCTGGATTCCTGCTGATAAGAATGTTTTGGGTTGTTCCTACAGCCACGAATGCACCGCTTTCTGTACCTTGACATCACTTTCAAAACGGCGCCCTCGCAAAGCTCTTTCGGAAGCCCGAAGACATGAAAGCCTCACGGCGCCGGATCGGGACTCTAAGCAGGATGTGGTAACACCTCCAACTTCAACTCAGTAATTGTTTGTTGAGTTGCCAATGTCTTATGTGAACGAGCGTTGTCGTGCAGCTACAGCACTTTTTTGGATAACATTCCCCGACGTTTTGTGCGAATTGCTGGTTTCAGTTTGTTTTTCAGCAAGTCACAATATGACTGACTGTTAACTGAGTCCCCCTGTGCTTGACAGTGTTCAACGATGGGCCCTTTCATGTCAAAAAGGAGCGTCAGGATTAATTTCCGTGCCGAAAGGACAACTTTGAACATCCTTCTGCATGGGGAGCTCGGATGTTTCCATTCCATGCTTTGTCTTTTGCTCACCGGGTATTAATGAAGGATCCATGTTTCATCAGTGACAATGCTCTCGAGAATTCTGGGATCTGCCTCATAACGCTGCAAAAAAATGTCTACAAATTTCCAGGCGCTTCGTTTGTGCGCATCAGACAAGGGACAACAGCCGTTGCACCCATCTGGCACACATTTTATGATATCCGAGATCGTCATACACTGTTGAGAATGCATAACCATAGCTAAGGTTTAACTTTTGAGCGATCTCAGACAGAGTTACCCGGCAATCTACTTTCATGAGCGCATCGATGCGATTCAGATAGTCCTTTGTGCGAGAGGTCGACGGACGGCCCGAGCGAGCTTCATCAAACACATTCGTTCTACTGACTTTAAACTTTTTTTATTCACTTGTACAGTCTCTGGCCCATACACGTGCGCTCCCCATATTGCACAAGCATCTTGCGATTAATTTCAGCGGGTTACACACTCTCAGCCCATAAAAATCTCACTACACTTCGCTGCTCGACGATGGAGTATTCCGATAAACGAGCGGCCATGTTTACGCCTTTACAATGGCTGGGTAGCTGCGGTTAGAAGATTAGTGATTGCATCCGCCACGTGTCAAGGTCACGTGTCCTCCCCTTCTCAAATAGCAGTCTGCCGCAGCTCTGTTTGCCTACGTAACGAGAGCATTGGCGTTACTTTTTGATTCACACTTCTATAATAAATTCTGGCAAACATTTAAGCTCCTGGGAGCCGCGGATGGCTTAGTGGTTAGTGTTTCAGATTATCGATGCTGGGTCCCCAGGTTCTAGCCTGGGCTGATCTTTCAGAGATGGTGTGATTTACTAACAATCGCTGAATATCCGCCGTGCATCGGACGAGCACGTTAAGTGACGGCCTCCAGGCTGGACCCACTGGTTAAATGGGTATCCTTTCCTATGTCCTCCCTGAAATTCTCTCACCCATCTATGTGCAATATCGTACTTGTACGGTGGCGCCATCTACTGTACTCTAATCTCACTACAAACTGTTCTGTCAAAAAGTCGCTAGACTTGCTCTCATTCCTTCCGTTTCTGTGTCCTGCCCAAAAGGCGATCTCGCTGTAGGTGGCTGGGACCTAAACTCTACTCCGTGTGGACGGAAGTCCTACATGAAAATGACAAATGCTCTCTACCTGGTATTTAAGCTCCTGGATTTTTTTTACGAACTCCTGGTAAAGCCCTGGATTTTGTGTGTGTGTGTGTGTGTGTGCATGTGTATGAACCCTATATCTAAAATACATTGGTGTTCAAAATTAAGATAATTTGCACATTTTGTCGATTTTCACAAAAAGTACGGAACCTAAGGTACAAAAATATTCCGCCGAATAAGAATGCAAATTTTCAGTGTCGAATACGTAAGCGTACACATGCGTGTGGGCGGAGCTGTGACAGCGGGGGGCATGAAAAGCACACGTGGCTTTTTCCGCGATTAGTTCGCCCGTACTCCTCTGCGACATTCCTTGTGTTTCTTGCAGGATTTGGTTCAATTTCATAAGCAATCAGATAAAATGAGTTGCCACGAACGTATTGATGACGGAATGAGGTGAAGAATCGTCGGTAGATTGGAGGCAGGGCAATCGCAAGTGCAGGTTGCTACGGAACTCAATGTAACGCCAAGTGTCGTCTGGAATTTGTGGAAACCGTTTGAGGACACCGCATCCATATCGAGAAGGCCTGGGCAAGATCGTCCTGAAGCCAATGAAGATCGTTATTTGGCAATTTCAACGAAGCGCCACAGGATTGCTAAAGCTGCACGGCTATCTCGTGAGCTGCATGCCGCCACTGGAACCCGTGTTTCAAGGGTTACTGTTTCCCGAAGGCTTCATGAGAGAGGGCTTTTTGTCAGAAGACCCGCTGTTTGCGTCCCGCTCACTTCAGCACACAAGAGATTGCGTTTAGCATGGTGCAGACAACATCAGCCTTGGACCAGACTTCACTGGGGCAACGTTCTCTTCACAGACGAGTCGCGATTCAGCCTGGACACTGATTCTTGACGTACCTTCATCTGGAGAGAACCTGGGACTCAATACCTTTCCTCCAACATCCGAGAAAGGGACAGCTATGGCAGCGGAGGTGTCATATTCTGGGAGGCGTCATGTTGGACGGCCGCACACCTCTCCATGGGTTCAACAGAGGCTCCCTGACCGCTGATAGGTATACGGATGAGATCTTACAGCCCTATGTTCGACTTTTCAGGGGCGCAGTTGGCCTTCGGTTCCTCTCTATGGACGACAACGCTCGTCCACATAAGGCTCACCTGGTCGACGATTATCTTGAAAGCGAGGATGTTCGCCGGATGGATTGGCCAGCCAGATCGCCAGACCTAAACCATATCGAACATGTCTGGGACGCTCTTGGGAGGGCAATTGTAGCTCGCCACCTCCCTCCGAGAACCATCCAGGAGCTGAAACTGCGCTGCTGCATGAGTGGGACCTACTGCCACAGGGACTCATCAATTGCCTCGTTTCCAGTATGACGTTGCTCTGTGAGAGTTGTATGACTGTGAGAGGGGACCATACCCCATATTAGTCATTTTATCTTCGATCTTGCAACGTGGATTTTGGACATTCCTGCGCTGATGAGCTTTACTGACCGTCATGAGTGCGTACCATGACTGTTGTATGGTATAATTTTTTCTCTTATATAACTGTGTATCCATACCAAATTTCATTACAATGTGTCCATTAGTTTTTCAGAAATTCGACAAAATGTGCAAATTCTCTTAATTTTGAACATCAGTGTATGTTGGATTTTTCCCCTAGAGTAATGTACGTATTTTGAAAAAGAAGAAAAATCTCCTTTAATTCAGTTAACGTTGAACATTTGTGTTTGCGTCAGGACGAATTTCCACAGGAACACAACAGAATTAAAACGTGTTGAATGTTACCTAAATTAAAACAGAATTGTTTTTGCAAAGTATTTGTCGTATCTTCGTGTTTGTTAAGATTGGAAGATTTCATTTACTGCGGGATCAATATATTTACTAACGAAACGAATCTTCGTCTTTGACCAGGGTTGCATTTTGGTTTAGAAAGCACGTTGCTTAAAAGAAAAAAATAGCCCGATTCCAGTAAGAGAGAGAGAGAGAGAGAAAGAGAAAGAGAGAGAGAGAGAGAGAGAGAGAGAGAGAGAGAGAGAGAGAGAGAGAGAGAGAGAGAGAGAGAGGGGGGTGAATTTTTTTATTTTTATTGCTTCAGAGATTGAAAATTGTTCTGTTTTGAAAATATTCTCTTATAAAAACCATCGCAAGAAAGAAAATATGAGTATGCGATCAGTCGTCGCTCATTTAAGAAAGCAAACATTGATGCAGGAAATTAATAACTGTAGTTGCCCGAAGATTACTGAGAAAAACTGAGTGTGCGAATGTTGAAATCTGGCGCGTGTTTGCTGATTCGCCGTTTCATTAGTTTCGTATTAGGCGTTAACGTGTTTTCTTCTCTCTCTTTCTTTCTCTTTTTTTACCCTCCCCAAATGTCGTAAAAACCTTACATATAAATGTATGAAGTCGTGAAGTTTTGCTAAGAGACGGTCTCTTGTGAAAATTTCTCGTGTTTTTGACGTGAAACGCTTGTCACAACATTTGAAATAAAATGCCGGGCGTGAAAAATCTTGCTGCACCCCTCCCTTTCATATATTTCTTCCACATGTCACACACGTCTGTTTTATTTACACAAATCTGTCTTGTTCAAGTATTTTGTTATCAAAGTTTTAATTGGAATTTTTTTCAGAACGATCGTAATACGATGAACTTCGTAATTTACTTCTTAAAAATATGTGAACTGAATTACGTTTACTACCAAAAGTCGTTTTTTTTGTTTTTTTTTTTCATTTTAACAGCACGTGTGAATGCAAATGTCTTGTCAGTGTGTCACATTCATTCATAAGGTTAGGCCCGAAAGCAGGCTGCAGTTAACCTTATATACACTGAAGAGCAATTGAATTAGAGACAGCTGGCGTTATGCAAATGTGGCGCTGTGGGCGGCCCTGTAAACGGAAGCGACATGATGTATGCAGCGATCCGACAATATAAGGAATGATGCGACGGGAATCAGAGTCGGGCGCAGTATGGGTAAGACGAAGCATCTAAGCGCATTTGATCGTGGGCAAATTGTCGGGGCCCGACGAATGGGTCACTCCATCTCGGAAGTCGTGCAGGCACTGGGATTTTCACGAGCCACTGTGTCACGGGTGCACCGTGGGTACATCGAATCCGGTAAAACCATCCCTGCAAGGCCCAACTGCTGTGGACAACAGCGTGTGGATGAGCGGGGTCATCGTCGGCTAGCTCGCATTGTAACAGCGGATAGACCGGCCACAGTGCAAGAAATCACTCGGCAATTTAACGCTGGTGCACAAAAACGTGTAACCAGCCACACCATCCAGAACCATCTCCCGGCTATGGGGTACATAAGCCATTGTCTCACGAGGATACTGCTGCTGACCGCACATCACAGGGTGCAAAGATTAGCATGGGCGCGGGAACATCGCCACTGGAACCTAGACATGTGGGAAAATGTTGCCTGGACTGATGAGTCGAGATTCACGTTGGTACATGCGTATGGCAGGATACGAGTACGGTGCAAACCACATGAAGCGACGGATCCTTCTTGCCAGCAGGGTACTGTTCAAGCTGGAAGGGGTGGCATTCTCGTCCGGGGACTGTTTACGTAGACTGAAATGGGACCCCTGGTACGTGTGACATCGTCCCACACAGGTCAACGTTATCGGGATATCCTGGACGACCACTTGCTTCCGTTTGTGCTTCTTCAACATCACACTGGGGACCTCATCCTGCAGTAAGACAATGCACCGTGCCATCGTTCCCGAATTGTATCCGAATGGTTGGACGAACACTCCACCGACGTGACCTCGCTTCCTTGGCCAGCTAGGTCACCTGACCTCAATCCCATCGAGCACATCTGGAATGCCAACGAGAGAGATGTTCGAGGAGGCTCTGACCCCCTCCATCAGATCTTCGTGAACTGTGGGAGCTTGTTGAGTTGTCGTGGATCCGTATGGCTTCCAAACGCTTCCGGTGTCTTGTCGAATTCATGCCGAGACGAATCGCCGCCGTCATCAGGGCGAAAGGTGGTTACTGGACAGGTATCTGTAATTCAATTGCTCTTCAGTGTACACTGCTCATACCTGCCGAGTGTTATGTTTTACCCGTAAATATTTACGGAAATCACATTTAGTTTTCGGAGCGAGATATTTTACGGATTTTTTTTTTTTTTAACCCAGATAGGTTAGGGCCACATATTTATGACCTAAAAGCTTTTCGACGAAAGAACAGGTAGGTACCCCAAAGGCACCGGAATCTTGTGATTCTTCTGATCACAATTTCGTACATTTCTGCCTTCTCAACCTCTCTGATCTCAGCCTATCGAGAGAAACTCGGAAATAAAATATAGGGAATCGATTCTGAGTCAGCTTTCGTTTGTTTCGTTCTGTGATACTTCCGGTTTGGAGAACGATTTGTGTCCAGGGAATCTATTCTGAGTCGGATCCTTTCGTTCGGTGATTATTTCGGTTTAGAGAATCGATTCTCAGTCGGGTCCCTTTGTCTGTTTCTTTCGTTGATACTTCCGGTTTAGAGAAGGATTTGTGTCGAGGGAATCGGTTCTCAGTCGGTTCTTTTTTACGCTTTCCAACCGTAGGTTGAAGAAGCGTATATGATCCAGCTTTGTCTGTCTGTCTATCCGTCCGCACGATAACTCGCGTAAAAATGGTTCGATTTCGATGAAATTTTAGTATGTGGTAGGGGACAACTGGGGACGAACCCTATTGAAAATGGGCGAAATGGAGTCAAAGGTCAGGACATACCCAGTAAAAACAGTCTTGCTGGCGCAGCACTATGTTGCCGCTGCCGACCCGTCAATGAAATGTCCGGGCGGCCAACAGAAGGGCCAGCAGCTGGCCGACAGTTGCCACCCTCATCAGTTCTCATACGCCACAGGAGGGCCATCAGTTATCCATCACAGGCAGTAGCTGCCACAAGTGGCCCGTCAGCGGCCCTGCAAGCACGTGCCATAAATGATGGCTAGCCTAATGTGGCCCGCTAGTTTCCCGGGAGTGGCAGCCGGCAATCACGTGACGTAACTGATGTCTTGCCGAATCTTGTCCGCCAATTCCCCAGTAGTAGCCATAAAAAAAAAAAAAAAAGTAAAGGATGACCGCAATTTCCCAAAGCTACAACTGCTTTTTTTCCCTCCTTACGAAACTTCTGAATTACAGCACTGCGCTTGGAAATTTTCTCAACAGGTCCGGAAAAACGCCAGTTTGGAGCTAGTTGGATACGAACCAAGGACTGTCTGCATGGGAAGCGGGCGCCTCACCAGCTGGACTGATTTGGCAAGCACGAGCATGACTTGAAGCTGACCCTCTTTTCTGCGGAATGTGTAACGAATGGTTCTCTATATTATTTTACAATATTACGAGGTATTTTTCATAAATGTCAGTTTCATATAATTCATTAATTTATTTTTTCAACGTACGATGGTTTTTTTTACCTTAATGGAACTTCACTTTTTCAACGAGTGTACCCAACAAGGCGCTTTCCAAAGTTTCGTGCTGTCCTTGTCGTCTTGAAAGGCGATTGTTGAATTAATATATTTACCCGTTAATGTCACATTCTGTTACATTTTTAACGTTGTATCTTTCCTTTCCGCTGTCCGAAGCTACATTTGTTTTAAAGAGGAAAGATATTTTAATTTACTTCTCGTTAGTTTTAGAAGTGAATTCCTCCAGTCTTGTGTATTCAACCCATGGATGAGTACATTATATACACATAGCGTTGCTTTTTTTTTTTTTCAAATTGATACATTTTGTACGCGCATAACTCTTCTTTTCTTTTTCTTTTTTTTTTTTTTTTTCCAACATAACGCTTTTTTAATGTTTTTTCAGGACTTTTGTTTCAAGCAGTTTAGTGAATGTTAAAACGAAAAATTACACAGAAATTACTTCTTGTTATTCATGGGAATGGAGCGAGTGTATTTTATGGCTGTAATCTTGTATTTCTTGGCTTAATCTGATATCTTCATCGACGTGGCATTTCATTAGGAAATTAATTCGCCTCTCTACATAATACTTTTTTTTTCTTAACATCCACTAAAATAACACGATGGCGATAGCGTCGTCTTCAACTAACTGGTACCGCGAGAGACACAGCACGTGTTGCTTCTGCGCATGCGCAGTTCCGTTGCTTCCACCTGGTGTTGGGGTTTCATTGGTGGCCCGCAATTCACGGCGATGCTGCAGTGCCATCAATGGCTCTCCAACTGATGGCGCTGCCACCAACGGACCGCTACCGGGCCGTGAGCGGCAGATTTTAGCCAGCAGTGACCCATCACTGCCAGCTGGTGGCCAGCAGTTTCCCCACACTTGTGTTTTTTCTGTGTAGGAGCGGGTTTCATTCCATCGCCCTTATGCGTCATAACTTACGTAAAAATGCTTCGATTGCGACAAAACTTTATCATGTCGTTCCGGAGGTATACTGAACGGGTAACGTTTTTTTAATACACTACAATGTGAATACTCAAGAAACGCATATAGCGCATTAATTCAGGTTATTATTATTATGGCGTAATAAGCATAGAAATAAATGGATTTAATACGCTATATGCGTTTCTTGAGTATGCTGAACCGGTTCTGTTTAATATCATCGAAATGGGGTCAAAGGTCAGGGCACAGGTGCGAGATTTATTCCTCAGTCAGTATCCTCATAACTTGAGTAATTAGTTGAGTAAAAACGCTCCTATTGCGACAAAACTTAAGTATGTTGTTCCGGAGATATACTGAACGAATTAATAGTCAGGGTAGGGAGGAGGGTTTGTCTCTGCGCATAATAACTCACGTACAAATTGCTTGTTTTCGATACAGTTCATTATGCTTTTGTGGGGAACCACGGAGCAAAGTGCAAAGAAACCGTCAAAATCGAATTATTAGTCAATACAATTTATTTTAAGGTATATAGGAACGGATTATATACTTCCGTCCCCCTGCATTGTCCCTTACTTAAAATTATTCGATTTTGACGCTCACAATTTGTGGTGTTTGGGTATATTCGGGAATAATTCTTACTTAAAATGGCTGAAAACTGTCTTTGGTTACTCACAGTCATAGCATAAGAGAAGCGCTACATTTTCTTAGAGCATTAAACCGGCAGATGTTTCACCCACGATGCAGCGCAGTTGTTTCACTCAACAGATGTTAATGAATTTTTCTACTGCCTTTCTGCGTGATAACTTGAGTAAAAGTGCTTCGATTGCGGCGAAACACAATACGTTGTTCCGTAACGACTTTGGAAGCAGTTCCGCCAAAAATTATTTTTGGCAGCAATTGCGGGCAGTGCGCATGCGTAAGATTCGTTAGCCATTATTTTCGCACGATAACTTCCGTGAAAATTGCCCGATTTAGATGGGATATTTAATTATAAAACGGCTTTTATGTGGTAGCTCTTGGTAATAGAGAATGGGTAACACATGCACAAAGAGATTTAGTTTTGATTTATGCGAAGCTCAAACGGCCGCCCCGGTGGCGCAGTGGTCTAAGCGATGGCCTCTGATCATTCGTCCGAACGGGGTCCGGGTTCGAATCCCGGTGAGGCATGGATGTTGTGTTTGTCTTACGGCACTGGTTCTTTCCCTTCCCTGGAACCAGTGACCCTAAATTAGGGACGGGCGACTGCTTATAGCCCATTGAGTTGCTCACGGTGGTCGTTAAACCTCCAATCAAAAAAAAAAAAAAAAAAAAAAAAAAAAGAAGCTCAAACGTTATACCATAGTTTATTCCCCTGAAAACCAAGGCGTTTTCCTATGAATTCATTTCATTTCATTTATTGCATTTTAGTTGTTACAGACATGGTATTACGTAATCATAAATATATAGCATACATTATATTTTTGTGACAACAAGGAATGAGGAGGGAAAAGGCCTGGTAGGCCTGACTTCTCCCAAAGCATCAAAATTTTCATGAAAACAAAAAAAAATTCAAAAAAAGCATAAATAATTCAAGTTCACACATAATATCAAACACAGCTAGGGTAGTACTATAAATTAATAAAAGTAATAATACAGTATGAGCTTTTGGTCAGTAAGAAATACCTGAGTTTTCGTTTAAATATATTAATATTATTAAGTGATACAGTATCAGTAGGAAATGTATTCCATAATGCCTGACCACCAGTATAATTAACAAATGATCTAAATCGTTCTGTTAGTGGAAACATGGGGATTATTGTTGTTTTTTGTCTCGTGGAATAATCATGACCACGAGTACTTATTGAAATTAAATCTTGGTAATAACCATTTTTTATTCTCAAAACATCAGTTTACCTATACTATAGATATGCAATTGTTGAATCGTTAGTATATTAAAATCATTTGGACTGAGTCTAGCCTGAAAGACTGTGTTTGAAAATTGAGTATATTGTAATTTAAATTGTAATACTCTCATGAATCTATTTCGTAACAACTGAAGTTTTTTCATATTATACACTGCTGGAAAATTGCTAAGGACGGATCATAAACGGCTATATAGCGCATAAAAAAGTAAGTGTGGTTGGATGCCAAGTGAAATAAAATAATGTCAGAATGCCAGGACATTACAAGAAAGACAATTTATTGTGTTCTGAAATCCAGAAGGCTTTGGAACGTATTCAAGGGACAAACAGGCCATTTTGTGCAGAATACGTAACCGTGAAAAAAATGCAATTTTTTACCGTCCGCAGGCGTTCCGGCGTAAGATGTCAATACGGGATATGGCCACCATGGAGGGTGATGCAAGATTACACACGTCGTGTCATGCTTTGCACAACATTATCAAGCAACTGTTGGGGTAATTTATCCCATTCCTCTATCAGTGCATGGATGAGGGTGTCCTTGTTTATTGGAGGGCATTGGCGACCAGCAAGACTCCTCCCCAAAGCATCCCACACATTTTCAATGGGATTCAGATCTGGAGAACGTGCTGGCCATACGAGGCGTTGAATATCCTCGCTCTCAAGACACTCCTGGACAGCGACTGTTCGATGACATGTTGCGTTGTCGTCCATGAAAATGAATCTATCACCGACAGCACCACGGAACATGCGAACATGAGGTAGCAGAACATCATTAATATATCGTTGGCCAGTCATAGTCCCAGTTGGAAGCACATTGAGGGACGGACGGCCATTGATCATGATGCCAGCCCATACCATGACACTACATGTCGGATATCGGTCCCTTTCCTGTATGTTTGCTGGACAATATGCAGTACCACTATCACGCCAGATCAGTTGTCGTCGACAATCAGACGATAGACTGTATCTACTCTCATCTGAGAAGAGGACAGCAGACCAGTCGTTATCAGTCCAATTGCGATGTTGATGGCACCATTGCAAACGGGTGGTACGGTGACGTCTGGACAATGGGATGCACACAACAGGACGGCGGGCGTATAGTCCTCCTTCATGCAAACGTCTGGCGACAGTTTTTCGGGAGATCCGCTTGCCAGTAGCAGCCATAAACTGATTTGCTACCTCACTAGCTGTGCTGCGCCGGTGTCTTTTTGTTGATAGCACTATGTACCGATCTTCTGCAGGTGTCGTACTGCGAACACGACCTCCCCCGTGACGTTTGCTACACTCTCCATTTGTTTGAAATGATTTCCAAAGCCTTGAAACAACACTGTGGCTGACGTCGAACTCCCTGGCAACATCTGTTATTTTTCGCCCTTCTTCAATCTTGCCAATAATACGGCCACGCGTAAAATCATCTAGGTGATGTCGGGAAGACATACTCAAAATTGCAAGTTCGTCAATTGATTCTTTCCCTTTCAACTTTGCGTTTGAACAACAACGGTCAATACGCGTCAAATCCTTTATATCTCTTATCAGCGCTATGACGTCACGAACAAGTTCGGCAATCCAAAATTTGCATACGCACAACACGTCTTACTGTATCCCGCACTTATGCTAATTTCCACATTTTCCTGCCTTCCATTTTATGGTTGCTATTGTCATCCGTCCTTAGCAATTGTCCGGCAGTGTATAAGATAGTCGATCCCCATACAGATATACAATAGATTAGATAAGACTGAATTAGAGTATAGTATAATAAAATAAGTTTTGTTGTTAAATTGGCCACTGCACTACTAATAACCCCTATATTTTTTGAGATCTTATTAATTAAGTAGTGAACATGTGAATTCGATTTTAAATCATGCTGAATAATGATACCAAGATAATTATGATTTTGAACCACCTCTATAGATGATCCGAGTAAATTAATATTCTGAATTAAGGAAATAGGGGTTGACGTACTTGAAAAAATCATTACTTTTGTTTTGTTAATATTAATAGCCAGATCATTTTTAGTTAACCAATTAGTGATAGTTATAAAACGGACTTGTAGTTGTCGCACCAGTTTCTCAACATCATTTCCATGTGTTAATATGGTTGCATCATCTGCATATAAAATAATATCTGAATTGTGTAAACAGGTACAGAAGTCATTAATATAAATATTAAATAATAATGGAGCAAGTACCGAGCCTTGTGGGACTCCTGAAATGACTGATTGTAGGTTAGATTTAGTATGTTCAATTTCTGTATATTTCTAGCGACCAGTGAGATAGTTTGTAAAGAGATTATGTAATGTACCCCGAATACCAATTGCATACAATTTTGATAACAATAAGTTGTGATTTATAGTATCAAATGCTTTTGATAAATCAATGAAAAGTCCCAATGTAAATTTATTATTAATAAAATTAGATTGGATTTTATCTTTTAAGTGTAAAAGGGCGATTTCTGTTGAGGAATTTGGTTGAAAGCCAAATTGATTTTTGTGCAAAATTTTGTATTTTTCAATATAAGCAAATAATCTAACAAATAGTAATTTTTCAAAATTTTTAGCAAATATGGATAATTTAGCTATAGGTCGATAGTTATCAATATCTGTCAAAGAACCCTTTTTGAAGACAGGAGTAATTTTTGCAATTTTTAACGAATCTGGGAAAATACCTGTAGCTAGAATGGAATTAAAAATGTATAATAGGGGAGTAACAATGAAAAAAGTTATAGTTTTTAAAATTTTGGGAAGAATATCCTCTGGACCTGGTCCTGTGTTTATGTGAATATTCTGCAGTTGGTAGATTAATTCGGTTCTAGTAATTTCCATAGTATGCATTGAATTTAAGGTACATGAGTTGGAGTAATGAGGTAATTGTTGATATTTCAGCTTAGGAAGTTGTTGTATTATACGTTGTGGTGCTATAATAAAATGATAATTAAATTGATTAGCAATTTCAGTTTGATCAATGATTTTGATGTTACCCCGAGTGAGGTGAATCGAAGTCTTTGGTACATTCCTACGACCTAATAATATGTTTAAGGGCTTCCAGGTTACTTTTGGATTATTTTTAGAAAAAATATGAAAATAATAATCTTTTTAATTTTCTAATGTAGGAGTTAAGATTATTTCTAAATTTTTTAAAAATATAATCAATTTGTGACATTGATTTTAAGAATTTTGTGAACAGTTTATTTTTTTTATTTATCTGATTAAGACAGTGCTTTGTTAGCCAAGGTTACCAGAATGTAGGTTAGATATAGTTGAACATACTAAATCTAACCTACATTCTGGTATGTTGTAAACCGTATCATAATCAATGCATTGCATGATTTTGCTAACTTGTTTGTTGGTTTCGCTTGGTGGTGATACTTCGCTTTATAGAACGATTTGTTTCAGGGAATCGATTCTGAGGCGAATCTTTCCGTTCCTTAATAGTTTCCAGTTCAGTTGTACGATTTCTAAGTTTAAATTTGTTTCAACGCTTACGGATTTTTTTATTGTTTTTATTTTTCGGTCTTCATGTAAGTTCGTTTCAAAACGTTCACGTAATTTTGTGCATTTGTACAGTTCTAAGTAATGTAAAATGTTCTGACCAGAATATTAACCTGATCGAAACACATAGTCTAATTTTGATGTCTAGTGAAAAAATAATTCTGATTCTTTCAGGGAATCGGCTCTTTTAAGGCGTTGATTCTTTTCAGGAAAGATTCGTGTACCAATAACTCACTTTATTGATTCGTTCTTTTTGAACGAATTTTTCTGGAACGACACATCTCTACTTCTGACACCGTTGCTCCAGATTCTGCCTTCCAAATGAAATCCTTGTGGTTGTTCCTAAAACCACGTGGCCGTGGTCTAAACCATGGTCCGAGATGGGTTCTGGTTCGAATCCCGGTGAGGCATGGATGTTGTGTTTGTCTTACGGCACTGGCTCTCTCCCTTCCCTGGAACCAGCGGACCTACAATAGGGACGGTCGACTGCTTATAGCCCGTTGCGTTGCTCACGGTGGTCGTCAAACCTCCGATCAACAAAACCACGTGTCAACAGCTGATGTGGCATCGGAAATGGACTGGAATTTTGTTTCCTTCAAATTTTTCTTCAGTTTGGGGGAAACATGGTAACCGGACGATGCAAAATCCGGTGAGTAAAAGGGATGTTTCAAAAGTATAAAGTGAATTTCACGAATCTTTGACTTTGCCGCCCCGGTGACGTAGCGCTGGCTTCTGACCATTAGTCCGAGAAGGGTCCGGGTTCGAATCCCGGTAAGGCATGGATGTTGTGTTTGTCTTACCGCACTGGCTCTCTCCCTTCCCTGGAGTCAGTGGACCGAAATTAAGGACGGGCAACTGCTTATAGCCCATGGAGTTGCTCACAGTGGTCGTTAAACTTCCAATAAAAAAACAAAACAACAGAAAAATCTTCAACTGCGTGTGCCAGACGGGTGCGAAGCTGTTACACGATACCTTTGAAAATCCTTCCTCCCCTGCGGTTTGATTTCAGTTCCTGCTTCAGATCAGATTATATGTATAGAAGATTTTAGGGTGGGAGTGTCTGACCGCAGGTCTTAAACAACCCTTTGAAATTGGAAGCTAGGAGATTTGGGCTGGAGTGCCCGATAGAAAAGTGAAATGGAAGCGAAGTAGAAAGGGGGAGGAAGACGCCCTTATTTATTTGCGGGGGAAGTACCCGGGATCCGACGGCTTAACGTGCTCATCCGACGCACGGGGGATATTTAGTGGATCGAGCGTTCGTACCTGCCTGAGATCGAACCTGATGTCCTTTCCGTGGCAGTCACTAACGTTATCCACCAGGCCACCCGCTGCCCAGTTCCTGCTTTAGTTTGTCCTGTGGGTATTTATGGTACGTTGTTGTGATGGTGCACTATAAAAAATGAGTGGCGTGAATTTACGGGAAATTTCTGAAAACAAAGTGCAGCAAAGTTTCCATCAGGAGTCCGTCTTTTAAAGAAATTTCCGTTTTAAATGGTTCCGTTTCTTCTAACTTCAGTAATTTAATAGAGCTCCCGCAGTCAGTAATTCCGTTTATTTCAGAAAAGTCTGCTTCGGAATTTTCCGTATTTATACAGAAATTTCGCAAAATATTTGATTTTGAATTTTCCAGCCCTTTTCTTGCCCAGCGTACTAAGTTAATGAATCATTTCTACTCGGCCCTGGTGCCACTCGACCCAGCAGTCTTCTGATAAAGAAATGCGCGCTTTACCGGAGAGCGAGAAAAACCACGCGAAGACCTCTCACGTATAAGTTAAACCCCTAATCGCGTAATGATGATTTTTTTTTACTATTAATGCGGGTAAATTAGTCGTTTTGTGTTGGAGTTTATTATTTTTCTTAATAATTTCTAATTTTATTTTTTCTGTAAGAGGGCTTATTACAAATTATGTATTGTTTTCATCGTGATTTTCCGAAGCAACGGACCGAACAACTACGGAACTTTGAGATCTTATTAACTTGCAATTACCTTTAAGAAAAAGTGAAATATACACTGAAGTGCCAGGAAAACTGGTACACCAGTTGGAAACGCGACTCATCAGACCAGGCTACTTGTTTCCAGTCATCAAGTGTCCAGTGTCGATGTTGCCGTGCCCACGCGAGGCGCATAGCTCTGTCTCGTGCACCCATCAAGGGGACTCGAGTTGGGCGTCGGCTCCCAAAGCCCATACTGTGCAGGGTATACGTTGCACAGTCCGGACGCTGATGCTAGTTGAGGCTCCAGCATTGAATTCCGATGATACCTGCGAGAGTGTTGCACGCCTATCGCGTGAAACGATTCTTGATAGCCGACGATGGTCACGTTCACCCAATGTCTTTTTACGGCCACACTGGTATCGTAGGTTGGAGGTTTTGGCGGAATTCTTGTAGTCACGGTACACCCTTGCAGTGGTCGTTCGTGAAAATCCGAACTTCGTTTCTACCTCCGAAATATACTATGGCCCATCTCACGAGCGCCAACTATGACACCGCGTTGAAAATCGCTTAGATCGTTATTACCTGTAATTCTCATGCCGAAAACAGCTCTTACAGCCGACAAAGATGTCAATCGCTTTATATACGCACTAGCGGACGCAACCGAGTACGCGTGACGTTGCTATGTCTTTTGCATAAGCTCGTCTGTACCAGTTTTTCTGGCAATTCAGTGTACTACTTTAGAGCATTTTTTCACAAAACTGCTAAATATTTAATTTACTTTTGATAGCTATACTAGTCCATTGTCTACTACATACACCCATGAGCCATTTCATTATGACCACCTCCAACCCAGAGAAAGAAGTGCGCCTGGAGACAGAACGGTGGCGCTGGTGAAGTTCACAGAGCAGTATATATATAACCCGAGGACCGGTTTTCAGTTAGTAGAGTGTTCGGAGTCAGAATGGAAAAAGCTGCCGATTTCTCGGAGTTTGATAAAGGACAAATTGTAATGGCACGGTGCCTCGGGACTACGATCTCGAAAACGGCGCGGCTTTTGGGTTCTTCAAGTGCCGCTGTACTAGTAAGGACGTATAAAATGTGGTGCACAGATGGCCAAACGACGAACCGTTGTTCAGCCGTGTGTCGTCCGCAGCTCATTGATGCCAGAGGGAAGCGGAGACTCTCGCGCATTGTTTACAGCGATCTCAGGGCCACAGTGCGACAAATCACCCGCAGCCACAACAGTGGTGATCACTGCAGTGTGTCACAGTACACACTTCATCGTGGCCTTCTGCGCATGGCCCTGCCTAACCGAAAACCCAGCCGGGTCCCCATGCTCACTGTAAGTCATCGCCAACAACGGGTGAAATGGGCCCAAGATCATCGAGATTGGACCGCGGATGATTGGAAGAAAGTACCCGGGTCTGACGAATTGAGATTTCTGGTGCATCACGTAGACAGCCGAGCGTGGATATGCCGAATACCGACGGAGACTATGGCACCTGGATGCACAGCTGGGCTGAAACAGCCCGTCGGCGGTGGTGTTATGCTACGGGCGATGTTTTCTCGGGACAATTTTGGCCCCATTATCTCAATATTACAATCTCTGACAGGTATCTGAATATCGTTGCGGACTAAGTTCACCGATTCTGTTCCCTGCTGGTGATGGCCATTACCAACATGCCAGAATCGCCAAGGATTTGTTTGAGGAACATGCTGGTGACTTCCGGTTAATCTCCAAATTCACCTGACATGAACCCAATCGAACATTTGTGGTTCGACTTACATTTCGGGGTCCACCCCGAAATGTACGGGAACTGGAGGACCTGCTGTTGACATTATGGTACCAGATACCCGAGGATACATATCGCCACCTCATCGCATGGATGCCTCGCCGAGTGGTCGCTGTTTTGCGGGCTAAAGGGGGTCCTACAGCTTATTAGGCAGATGGTCATAATCTTGCGGCTCATCGGTGTAGACACCATACAATTGCCTGTACAAAAATTTAAGTTCCCAGTTTCTTGCGGTTACACAACGTACATATAATATCCGGTGCACAAAATTAGGGAGAAGGGAAGGAACATCTGATGCCACAATACCCAAAATTCCATGCGATATGCTATCCATGTTGTCCGATCTCGCTAAGGAACTTGTAAATCAGATTCTTCCACAGGCGATTGAAATTTAACAGCTGATCATTCCTCAAGTATTCTCGCAAATTGCTCCTATTAACGGAAATTTTCTGTCTTATGGATGAAAAAATGAGAACAGAATTTTCCCGTTAATGTATCAAAGGAATTATGGGAAAGTTCCTGAACATTCAGAATTTTCTTGCCGTATGAAAAATCTGTGAAATTCAAGTTTTCTTTCGTCATACACGGGAAAGATTGTGTCTGGAATGTGTTTCGTTAATTCACGGAAGGAATTACGTAAAATTTCAGAATTTCTTTTTTTTTATACAGCATGCGGCTGCGAATTATCGTATGAATGACACCTGCGATCGACAGCAGCAAGCATCATTTATAAAGAAATACTTGATTAAAATTCTGCAGCAATTTAAGCAATGTTAAAACTAAGAACTATACATAACTATCTGAGCACGATAACAACTCACTAGATACTAAATAAAGGATGTTATTTATTTACGTTTTAAAAACTCACACACGTAATTTGAAAAACGACCATAGCGAGATGTTTCGGAGGTACTATACCTCCATCTTCAGGCCTAGCGCGCAGCAATGGAAGTGCCTCAAGTATAAATACACTCACAAGCAATACCATCATGCCCCCAGTCAAGGAGAGTAAGTTGCCAACTGAAAGAAACATTACACTGGTCAACACACTTTTTCTGGCATATAAGGTATTCTAGCGGTTTTAAGGTAATTATGGGGTGCTGATTCCAAATCTGGCATCAGTTTTTGTTTATCACATCAGGTTTTTGAGATATCAAATATTGCATTTTTCAATAAAAACAGCAAATTTATGCTCATATACGAATAGCTAAACAGACATACATACAAGCATAAGATAAGATACAATAATAATGAAACAAACATTTAATGAGCCGTAGCACAAAGTTGTGAGAGTGACTGCATATCAATATGAGTGAATGTATATTACAATGTAAGAATTGAATTGTGAAGATAAGAAAAATATGTACAAAAAGGTTATTAACAATAGTGATGTTACATCTGGATAAACGACCTCTTCTTTGACGATCTCCGATGTACAGCTTGTGGAATGCCTCTCATTAAGGACCAGCAGTAATCTGCCATCATGTTTGAGTCCCATCGGCCTTGGTAACGTTCTTCCATAACTTTAATGTCTTGATGAAAGCGTTCACCTTGCCCTTTGCTCACGTGACCCATGTTCTCTGGAAACTGGGCCAAGTGACTATGTAAGTAGTGAACCTTGATGCTCTTTCTACATCCAAGTGCTTGGAAACTCAAGAGCAGCTCTTCCACAATCTCTCGATAGTTGTCCGCTTTCCTGTTCCCAAGGAAATTCTGCACCACATCAGAGAATGCATTCCAAGCTCTAGCCTCTGCCGTAGTCATTGTTGTAACAAAGTGTGGATCCTTGATGAGTGTTCTTATTTGAAGGCCTTCAAATATTCCCGCCTTTTTCTTCTCGGCACTGAGACTTGAAAAGGTAGAACATACTCTGGCGGAAAGTGAAAAAAGAACACCAAGAAGGAGACGTCTGATACCAACGAAATTTATACAGCATAATAACGGAATACAGAGGATAACGTGATCAAAACATTATGGAAAAATACAGCTGTATTTGCTGGTAAACTGAAAAATAACATTTCCATGTAACATGGTTAGTACGAGGTTGAACCGCCATGAACTGCGTCACACTGTGCAATTCTGGCATGGAGTCTGTGGTACAGATGTTGGATGTAAGTTTGGGGTATTGAGTTCCAAGCATCCTCAACCTGCACACGTAAATCGGGGATGGTCGTGGCTGGCCGTGGAGACCGGATAAGTCGTTGTCCCATAAAATCCCACATGTGCTCAATGGGGGACAAATCCGGTGAACGTGCAGGCCATGGAAGTTGTCTCACACCCTGAAGTGCATGTTGCGTTGCACGTGCCGTGTGTGGGCGTGCGTTATCTTGCTGGAAAACACCACGATGGACCGACCTTACAAATGGCACAACAAAAGGCTGAATGATGTTGTTGATGTAGGAGGTGCTGTTTAACGTACCCGGTACAAACACGAGTTGTGTACGGGAGTGATAGCTGATCGCTCCCCACACCAAGAGACCAGGTGTAGGCCCTGTGTGTCGCTGGCAGATGCAAGAAGGGTGGAGACGCTCCCCTGTGCGTCTGCGAACACGCATACGGTCATCGGAGGCTCCCAAGCAGAATCTGCTTTCATCGCTGAACACGACAGATCGCCATTGCGTTCTCCAGTGCAGACGTTTGCGACACCACTGCAGCCGTTCCTGACGGTGGACTGGAGTCAGAGGTACACATGCCAGAGGCACACGTGCACGTAGTCCTGCATCCAGTAGACGGTTGCGGATTGTTCGCACAGTCACCTCAGGTGCAACGGCAGCTCGGATTTGCGTCGCAGTGCACTGTTAAAAATTTCACAGTTAGATTACGGGCAATGGCCGGCAACTGGGGGCCCGGCCGTTGCCCATAAAACTACGGCTTGGCCCATTTTTGTGAAAGCCCATGAAATTACGGTCTGAACCCTAAATACTAAGCCCATAATCTGAAGAGCAATGCCCATAAAAAAACAAGTTTGACCGTATTGAGCTATGCCCTAATTTGAAGGGCATTGCCCTATAAAAAATAAGTTTGACCGTATTGAGCTACGCCATAATTCGAAGGGCATTGCCCATAAAAAATAAGTTTGACCGTATTGAGCTACGCCATAATTTGAAGGGCTATACCCGAAAAAATAAGTTTGACCGTATTAACTTAAGCTGTAATTTGAAAGGCAATCCCTGTAAATATGAAGTTTGGTCATATTCGGTTAAGCCTCACGGCAAGTAGTCACCGACTTTTACATAAATGCATTTTTTGTGGAAGAGTGCAAGTAAATGCATGTTTTTTGTGGAAGAGTGTGTGAGTGTGAAATTGTTGGATACTTACATTATAACTGAATCAATTCAGTTCTAAATGTGAGTAATGATATTTTCATATCTTAAAATCAGGTTTATTACAATATGATAAATAATGACATCAGTTACACACAGATTTGTTTAACATTAGGCTTTACGAACTCTGTACACACAGTTGGTTGAACAATACTTACGTTTCTTTTAGACATGTTTTAATTGGAGAATTATTTCTAAAGCACAGTTGGTTGAACAATACTTAGTTTCTTTTAGACATTTTAATTTGCACATACGTACTTATGTAGTATTTGCATGAATGAATACAAAGGGCAGTTATGTAGTAAAGATATGTACAGGCATATTCTTGTATTTATATGTTATATCAATGACAAACAGAACTACGAACTGGCATCCGAGTACATTGCGTCTATAAGGGTATTCAATCCACAATGGTGTCAAAGTTGGTTTTTCATGTAGGTTTTGGCTAGTATTACATTTGACATAGGGTTGAATCATGCTTCTTTTCGTTTTCACATTCACTGCCTTGTGTGCTGGTTCATTTTACATTCTACTGAGCACTGTGTTGTCAGTGTTCCCAGAACTTTTACTGTCTTGTTTCCTATCTCTAATTTTTGGATATTTACCTACTTTTCACATGTTTAGTAAAATTATGTCAAAAACTGGAAGTACTGCTTTTGAAAGATCACATTGCTTCCCCATAATTAAGGTATCAGAAAAAAAAGAAAAAAATACTTGAATGGAAATGAGAGCTTTGAACTTGATAGGGCATAATTTCAAATCTCAGACCCCCACCCAAAGTAGAAAAACTTGCTTAGACCCTGATTCTAACTGAGTCATTGTAGAACATTAATGCATATCAATATTTCTAAAATATTAAATTTTCCTGTTTGGAATGTTTTAGAAATGACTTCAGTGATTAAACCTGTTCTTTCATTGTTGTGTTGCCACAAGGAAACCATTTTGGAGCACAAAAATTTTTTTGGAAAGCTATTAAATAGTTGTATTTATAATATCTTGGCAATACCTGAAGATACTGAAACAATTTTTATTGATGTACAAATCAGGTGTTTAGTGACAAAGGAAAAGAACACGGCAGAATCTTTAAATTTCTCAAAAAACAATTTCATCGCATCATTTTGTACCAATTTCAGCACTATCATCTTAAAACATGAAATACATGCTTTGCATATTGAACATTTTGAATAGACCTTTAAAATAGGAATTACAAAACGTGTAAAAAATTTTTCATATTTTTTAACTTAAAAAAAAAGTGGCTTCTGATTTATCTTAAAATATAAATTTTCCTGGGCATCCAGGTTTTACTACCTGGGTAGGTAAATAATTTATGTATATACCCAGCTGCGCATGTAACATTTCAGATATATTTTCCAAGCCCTGCTTAAAGTGACACAGGTGAAAGATTTCACTCGCAGAAATTTAGAATGAAATCAATTCTTTTTACATTTAACTTTAATTACTACATTTGCAAAGCAAAGAAACTGTTCATGATATATTTTCACTGTCATTTTCTTGGTTCAGTTTCATTTACCAGATTCAGTAAAAAAGAATAACAGTCGAAACTCGTTATAATGAAATTCAAGGGGGACAAAAAAAAAATTTGTAGCAACGTATTGTTCTTAAAACATAACAAATTTTTCATTAAAAAGTTAGTATGTACTACAGAAATTTTCATTACGCATAAGATTGCAATGCTGTAAAAGTGAAATAGTGCCCACAGAGACAAGCAAAGGTAATTTTTTTGTAATGGGAAGTTTTTGCTAAAGTAGTAATAATGAAATATATAAGCTTTAATTAATATGTATGTATGAAATTATGTACTGTATATATTTTTACTTATACATATCAGGGTTTGAAAAATACCATGCCTGAGTCGTGTGAATCATTGACCTGGGCAGGTAAATAAATAATCTAGTTGCCCTAGGTGCCAGACTGGGCAATTAAATCTAAAAATGAAGTTCAGAATATAATTTTCTACTACAAGAAAAAAAGACAGTCATCGCATGTCATGTTGCTTTTCACTGCTAATCACTGGAACTTGTATTATTGTTACGCAGTGCCAAGGACAGAAGAATATCACTTCTTTAATTATATTATGCTTTAGGTCCATAAATTGGAAGCATATGTAATTTTGCTCCAAATGTTTCAAGTCAGCGACTGAATGCATGCCTCTGATGGAACTAGCCTCCTGTGTTTATTGACAAAGGGTTAAAACTTCATATTTTTCATATTTTAATGTATTTCATATTTTTTCAGATATTTCATATTTTAAACGTGTTTTAAAGATTTTTATTGTAATATGGACCTGTGAGTCTGACACTGTGAAGAGAAGCTGCGATAGGAATAATGCATCGCTCCAGTGAAGATGTGAAGCTTTGGTCCGTTAAAAGGAAGGTTTGTTGCTGTGTGGAAATGACGGGTACAAGAGAAAGAGGACTTACGTTATTGGCAGAAGAGCAATAAATGTTGTAGTGATACGCTACAGAAAATAGGTCCACAGCAGCCACCCTTTCTTTTGTTGTATCCTGTACGTTGTTGGCAGGAAAACCGGATAAAACCTCTTCGATTTGCAAAAGATACATATGAGTAAGATAGAAACTACGTGCGAACAAGCTATTAACAGAAGAACCAAAAGTGCAGAGACACAGCAAATCTGTTCAAACCAAAACCGAAATTTATAGTTCCCCAGTTTTCTGTACAACATAGAAAAGCATATTAGTACTTTCGGTAAATGTGTACTTCAGCCCTAAACTATTTCGTTGGAAAAATTTAACTGTGGGTGAAAAGTTCGATGCACACATTTTTTAAGCATGCAAAATAATAGGGAAAGGTGAAAAATTATATTTTTAGATAAAAAGGAAATAATTTTTCCGAAGTATTAACCTGCGAGTACGATGGTTTGTAGCAGGTGGTGCGGGAGGCTGAAGCGATGCTAACGGCCACCACGTGAAGGTGCTGTGCGACGGAGCGAAGTACGAGTTGGTAGCAAATGCGTGGAAGAATACGACAGCAGTAGGGTATATTTTTCGGAAGAGTGTCGTGTAATCGTGCGCAGAAGTAGTTCAAACTTGTTTTATTCATTTTTGAGAAAGATATGTGCAGAATGTCGTTATTAGTGGTTTCACAGTGTCTCCGAATGGAAAGAAATTAAGGAATGTAAAATAATTTATGTACGACAGAAGTTTTGAGGAAGACGTTTTGGTTCCGGTTGAACCCAAAGTTTTAGTTTTGGTTTGGAAGATGTGCACAGGTAGGTGATTTCTTCAAGCACTTCATTTGCAGTTCTGCTGTTATTCAGTACATCGTAGCTCACATTTTTCCCTCGTGACATGGATATTTTTCAAAATAAGCAATTTTCTTCAATTCATATATCGCATCATGGCAGGGAGACAGCTTCTTGTATTGTGGTGGATAATGAAATTTTAAGCCCTGACGAAATCGGAAATGACTGACGATTTTGTACTTCCGCTTTCTCAAAATTACCCCTTCAAAAAAAAAAAAAAACTTACAATGCTGCACAAATTCAACCTCTTTCTTTTCTGCGTATGCCTACAAGACTTTTCGATGACTACGTACTGCTAAACCGCTTCCTTCTTAATTCTTCCGCCTGCTACTTGCCCTTCTCAACGAAGCTTCCATTCACCGGACTCCACCTTGATGCCGTTGCCGCTCTCTCGTCCTATGCCTATACCGCATGTACTCTTCCAAACCATCGCACTCTCAGGTAAATACTTCGGAAAACTTATTTCCTTTTATCTAAAAATACTATATTTTTGCACCTTTTCCCATTATTTTGCATGCTTAAAATATTGTATGTCACACTTTTCCCACACAGTTACATTTTTCCGACGAAATAATTTAGACGCTAAAGTACACATTTACCAAACTTTCTATTTCGGATCAGGGAATCATATGCGAAAGAATGAAAAATTTCACGTCTGCTTTAAAAACAATTACAAAACATGAACAAACTATATTGTGTAGCATATGAGTATAAAATGGTTCGCTCTCCTGGCAAGAAGGTACTTGCTTGGACTTGTAGTCATCCGCACGTGAATTGCACGGCGGTTTAATCTTCCTTTCAACAAAGCAAATCTTCACATCGTTGCCGTAGTGATGTGTTAGGCCTACCACAGCGTCGCACTCACAAGTCAATATTACAAGTTTCCGACAAAATAATTTAGGACGCTAATCTACACATTTACCAAATAATCTGCCAATGATGAAGATTGGAGTGCCATTTCAGGTGGATTCAGTAGTTTTAAAGAGTTTGTAGAAATCAATGAAAATGCATTATTGGGGAATTGAGGGATATTCAAGAAATAGCCAATGAAATTCAGGATGATGATGAAGAGACATAACGAAGAATTAACAAAAGATCCCCAGACTGTCACGAAAGCAGTGTAGAAGCTTTGGAAACACTGTCACTACATACAACTCACCGATACATCTAATTGCCACACATTCCTGTTTAAACAAACTTGAAAAAGCTGTTTTCAATGAGAGGCAACAGCAGAAACAGTCTTCAATTTTACATAACTTTAAAAAGCCATAAATATAAACAAGGTATGTAATTAAAATTTTGAGATCAAGTAATTTACATTTTTGAGTAATCTAAGCTTTTAAGTGTTAAATTTAACTAAGTAAATTCAATCATTGATATTTTTCTTATTTTGCATGTTATTCTCATGTTAATTACATTTTAAACTTAATTTTGGCTGGAATTACACTAACTTTTACTTATGCTGCGCTCTTATTTATGCGTGCTATGGTTTGCGCTGACATATATGTGAAATATTACTGTATACATGTGATAATGAGGTGATTATAGATATAATTAAAAAATATATATTTTTTGGCTCTTCTGGTTTCCAATTAAATTTATGTAATTTATGTGTTGAGTGGTAAAAGCTGTTTTCAATGAGAGGCATATGGGGTTTGTATATATGCAGATTTCCATTGTTTGCTTCTTCCTGCTGAAAACTAAGCTAGGGGTGCCTATGAGTTAACTGAATATACCATAGTCACAAAATGATTGATAATTATATACTAAGGAATGTGAGTGAAATGGTATTCCTAAAAGCAATCAAAACCATGTAGCAGTCAGGGAGAATCACAAATGTGTTTCCTGAACGAAAATGTGACATTTCATCACATGAAACTTTTTTTCCACCTCTAAATTGAGGCCATTGGTTCTAGGGAAGGAGAAAGCCAAAGCTGTTATGTTATGTAAAAAACAGGTTTCTTTTTTAAAGGTTTTAACGGCTAATGTGAGGAACTAAATGGGATATAAGCAGTCCCCGTCCCTAATTTAAGAGTCACTGGTTCCAGGGAAGAGAGAACGCCAGTGCTGTAAGACAAACACAACATCCATGCCATCGGGATTCAAACCCGGACCCACTTGGACAAACAATCATAAGATGGTGCTTAGACCACTGCACCACCAGGGTGGCAAAACTAATGCCTCATATGGGATTCAAACCATATGTTAAATTGTGACTGCTAGCCAAAAACCTTGATGTACAACCAACTCTGATACCAGAACGGCTTGAACATCCTCTAGACCAATAGTTCTCAAAGTGGGTTTCACTAAAATAATAGGGGGGCATATGCGGATTTGTTAGCAACCATACCGAATCACATAGTGAACCAATTTTCAAAACAAAATTAATCTGAATTTATGGCTAGTGCTGGTAGGATGTGTAGTGAAGTTTAGCATATTTAGCTGAAATTTCTGAAAATGAACTAGTGGAACTTCTCATTACAGGGTGAAAACAATCTGTTCAATGTTGAAAAAACAAAACACAAGCAATGACCAAAAAAACTTTATGAGAAAACCAAATTACAGGGAACAGCTCTGACCAATTTTCATAACTGAATTCATTATCATCAGAAAATGAGCAAACAATTGGAAACTTGATGTTAAACAGCTAATAATCGTCCATTCTCTGCACTCTCCAAACATTTACAAGGCAGTATTTCCCATTCCCACTGAATGAACTAGTTACTCATTCACATACAATGCAGAAATGTGTAATCTTCTATTGCCAAATAAAAACTTATGAGACATCTTTTAACTCTGGTTGGTTTGAAAAGCATTTGTTTTTTGAAATCACCGACTAGTTTTTTTTTTTTTTTTTATTGGAGGTTTAACGACCACCGTGAGCAACTCAATGGGCTATAAGCAGTCGCCCGTCCCTAATTTAGGGTCACTGGTTCCAGGGAAGGGAGAGAGCCAGTGCCGTAAGACAAACACAACATCCATGCCGGACCGGATTCGAACCCGGACCCCTTACGAACGAATGATCAGAGGCCAGCGCCTTAGACCACTGCGCCACCGGGGCGGCGACTAGTTTTTGGATTCCAATGGAAAAGAATTTCCAACATTGTCGAGCACTGCCTTAAGTATTTGTTGCCTTTTACAACTACATATTTATGTGAAACTAGTGTTTTATCCTTAACCACCATAAAAACTAAATATTGCAATAAGCTGGATGTTGAAGATAACTTGTTTGTACATAAGCAAGAAAACTCAAAATATTGATGAACTTTGCAAGAGTAAATGAGCTCATACATCTTATTGATACTAAACAAATGACTTGACCAGTTTTATTTGAATTTTTTTTTAGCCATTTGTGCAATTTCTGAGACATCAGTGTATGTAATTTTAGCAAATATACATGTGTATTTGTATTTTTTATATATTTTATACCCACATAAACACACTGGAATAAACTTTTCATTAAAGAATATGCCTGTACATATCTGTACTCCATAGCTAATCTTTGTATTCATTGGTGCAAATATAATACTTCACAAGTTCTTAAGTACATGAGCAAATGAAAAGGAGTCTTAAAAAAAAACAAAGTATTGTTCAGCCAGTTTGTGCTTTAGAAATAATTCTGTTTAAATTCATGAGTTGAACACTATGCCGTAAAAAAAAGCACAAAACGATAAAACAATATTTATGCGTGTTATATTGCAAAATGGAATTCATTTCAGACTACAAACATACGAAAAGAATGCTTCCCTACGTAATTCCCAAATCAGCATGTACAGATCGAATTTATTCGACATCCTAGTCAACGCTAGGTATATACCTGGCGATAAAGACTTGCACAGAAAGTAAAGCACTGTTTCATATTGATAGTAAAACATATATGGATGTGAGAGTTATGCCCCTACCCCAGTCAAATGAAATCTTAGCTACTACATAGATTTTCCTGTGTGACAATGCTTCAGCCACCCTCGTTTGGTGGTGAAACTTTTAAAATTATATATATATATGTACACAGTTCGTGAGCTTAATATCAAACAAAAATGTGTGTAATTGATTTCGTTACTTTTACATATCATAATAAACTTAATTTTAAAAGTGTCTACTCACACGTTTTCTTTCTTTAACATGCTGGTGTCTACCACATGTTCGTGACTTCGTGTTCGTGTCGTCAGTTAGGGTTAGGGATGGGCGATATTTATCAATATCTCGAAATATCGATATTTTTGTCCGATATTTCGATATATAGTATTGATATCCAAGTTACGATATATCAGAAAATCACTATATCGGTGCGATATTCAATATATCAGCCTATGGCTGATGTGATTTAACTTGTTTAATGAAATCTGTGTTCTTTCCTCTGGCATGTCACGAAAATTATGTTGCTTGAGGACTATCAAACTGCGATCTCATTATCGAGATTCACATGATATTATGTCACCTTCCGATTTCTAGAACTTTACAAGGAAAAATATCTGCTGTGTTGAAAACCTCGATGGTTGAAAATTTTAACTATTAGTTGACAGTAGGCACCCAGAAAACAAATTTAACGAACGGTTGATAGCAGATTGTTCTTTTGCCTATGAGTATTATGTTTGAAGTAAACTGGCACTTTGACCAAAATTAAATACATACCAATGACACACAATTTGAAGTTAAGCATTTTTTTTTTTTTTTTCGTTAGTGATAAAGTATGTAGATCTTAACAGCTGGGTAAGGAAATGCAAAACAGCTTTTCGAGAGTTTTCTTGATGTCTTACAAGTTATGTAGTATAAAGTTTGTTGTAATTCAGGCTATGTATATATCAGACGTAATTTTTTTTATCATCCTTTGATAATTATCTTGTAAATACATAGTGAAACTTCCTGAAGTAATTATATAATCTGGTAAAAATATGAGCATAACAACTTTCGTCTTGATCTGCTGATTTTTCCACACTTACAGCATGTTATTTCCTCTGATTGTCCATTCGTTTTTTTGTTATCTAGGAGAGACAGGCTTTCATACATTAATTAGTAAATATATACTTGATGAATTTGGATTATGATATTTTTTTTTATGTTTTTCATACATTAATTAGTATGGCTTTCATTAATTAATTAGTAAATATATATACTTGATTAATTTGGATTACTTATATTTTTTATGTTTTTATTTTTATAATCATATTTTAATGGAGGACTAATAATCATTAGCATTTTTTAAAATATCTTTCTGGAAAAATAATTGCTTTCTATGAAAAGGCCATCACAAATTATTCGTACTCTAATTACTGTTTTTAACAAAAATGTCACTTGTAAACATATTATAAGCACTTTAATTTTTTTGCTTATGCCATGGGAACTATTTTTGCTTACACCATAGAAGTAATTATATCTGTATACTCCATTAACATTGTGTTCTGTCTTAAACGATAAAAAAATAGCAAACATTGTTCACACCTTCTGAAAAATATAAATGTATACAAAATGCTCTAAAAATTACAATAACAAAGTTTTTTTTAAAGATTTTTTTCCATAACACTTCCTTGCAAGCTGATATAATGTTGTTAACTTTGACATTTGCATCCCAATAAAAATAGTTATTCTTTCTATAATTCAGTTATTCCCATGTTAATTGATGGTTAAGATTCCAGTCTGCTGGGATTAATAAGTACTTTTGTTTTTTTGTCATTTATGCCATACTGAAGCTTCAACTTACCTTTCTCGAAATGTTGGAAATACATATTTCTCATAATCTCACATTGATGAAAAACTCATGAAAACATTCCTTTGCAACTGGGATTTTTGGAAACTTCTTGGCAGAAACCATACCCCTGCTAGTCGAGCAATGCCCACACATGAAACAACAAAATCACCTTTTGGGTTTTGGAAAGTATATTCAGCATTTCTGCAGATTACAAGCTCACTTCTGTTGCATGATTTTTTTATTTATTTTTGCATCAAAACTTTCTGCTATATATATTTTTTTATTTTAGGATCTGAAAAACAATATTTTATGTGTTTTTCATATCACTAAAAATACAGCTTGAGAGCTGCAATCTTGCATAAAGATAGTTTTAAGCTATAAAATGTAATAATAAAGGACAAATAAAATTGCTCCCTTTTAGTAGGAGAAAGCAGCTCTTGAAAAAAAAATTCAGCTGATGTTTCTAAGAAATTATCTGAGAAAACTGGTAGGATATTTATTCCCCACATTCACTCTGCCAAGCTTGTGTATTATAATTAGTTATTACTTATTACCAAAACAATTTTTTAAGGTAAAGAATATTTTTATGTCTTAAGAGACACATATGGTTGAGTCGTCATTAGACTATGTAAATGCTATCTGTGGAGAGTAGTTACTCAATTATGTTTGCTCATGCTGATGAAACAATCCTGTTGGCAGAGAGCAAAAGTGAGTTGCAGCGTATGTTGTCCCACATGTATGAAGTTTGTATGAATTTCAAACTTAGTATATGAAAGGAAAAACCCAAAGTTATGTTTTTGACAGATGAATTGTTAGTATTAAATCAAACAGATCAGTCTAAATGGCAAAGAGATTGACCAGGTAAATCAATTTACATATTTAGGAAGCATGTTTGACAGAGAAAACAAATTAGGTGGTGAAATTAGTAGGCTAGTAAATTCATCTTTGAAAGTCACAGCTGCTTCAGGAGGATTTTGAATAAATGATGAATGATAGGTTCTCAAAAGTCCCTAATAGTTGTGTGTGAAAAAGTACAGTAATTGTTCCTACTCTGATGTGCAGCAGTGAAGGTGGAGTACTGCAGATGAAGAGTGATTTGTGAGCTGTAGAGATGTGTTACTTATGGGGGTGGGGGGCAAGATATGTTTTGATCATGTGAGGAATGAAGATGTTTTGTAGATGAGTAGTGTGAAGCAAAATATTGTTTGTAAGGTGGGGACAAATATTCTTGGGTGGTTTGGAGAATGAGTGGTGAGATGATTACTAGAGAATTTATTCTGCACAAGTGACAGGAAGAAAATGTAGAAGATCAAGGGAGGACCAGATTCAGGAATTCCTGCATGAGAAAAAGAGAATAAATGTGAAGTACAAATGGTCTTGTGTGTGATGGATGTCAGTGAAGCTCAAGTTGTGAGCTGAGATCACTGTAAATGCAGATGTTTGATACATCAAGAGTAAATAAAATGTGTTTCCATCAGTTTTGAACTTTAATCCAGCAGATAAGCTCTCATCAAGAAACTAACCTATGATCTTAGAGAACAGCTTAGTGATATATATGCATGTAAAGAGAAAATCCCTCATCTACAGCAAGTTGAATATAACTAGGTGAGAAATCAGTACTTATTTTTGTGTTGTTTTGGTGTTAATAAGTGAAACATTAAATGCTATATCCCATTTGAGTTCAAAACTGTAAATTTTTTTTTTAAATCTGCTGACTTCCTTAATTTTAAGGATAGACTCCAGCAATGAGCATTTAAAATGTAAAAAAAAAAAAAATGATATGATATCGAAGATAGCTCCTCAGGTGTTTTAGGCTTCATAAAGAATACTTCAGATATTTATTGTGTACAAGTTTTTAATGGAGATGAGAAATCCAAAGAAATGGACTGAGAACTGGAAAAAAATGCTTGAAGTGAAGTGTGTGTGTGTGTGTGTGTGTGTGTTGATCTCCATGAGCATCTAAAGTTGTTCCCGAATGTGTAGAAGCTTGATTCACCATAAGCAGACACATGTCCCTAATTTAGGCGAGTGGTTCCAGGAAAGACAAGACAGGAACAACTTCTTTATGTATTTTACCACTTGGTAGGCACATTTTCCATGATTATTTAGATACTGAATAGTTTCCATGACATTTAATTAACATTTCATGACTGAATAGATTTTATTCATGACATTTAATAAATAGATTTCTTGACTGAATAGATTTCATGACATTTAATTGCTAAAACCTGGAAAGAGCGACATCTTTGTTTATTCACTGACGCCACATATTTGGAGGATTTTCACATTTAATGAACAGTGCTTCTTATTTTGAAAATTTGACTGTTTTCTAGCAGTTTCTGAGGAAGAAGTAATCTTTTTGTATGAGAATTTTCCTGATATTGATGCTGAATCAGTTGTAGCAGGTATAAAATCACATACAATTTTTGCAAACTTGATCAAATGTAAAACCGATGGGCGCAATGCAAGGTATTCATATAATCTGAGCATTGTTTCAGCTAATATATTAATATAGTCTTTAATGGTAGTCTAAGAACTCCCTTCCTACAGCTAGTGTCAAACATTTGGCACAATGTATTGCCTTTTAATCAAACCAAAAACCCATATTTATGAGTACAAATGCAATTTTTCCATTGCACATTTATTAGATTTTAGCAGGAAAAGAATTTTGAAAAAAGTAACCTTGTATAAATTAAAGAAACACTAGAGAAATCAAATGAGGAAGAGCACTGCACATTAAAACTTTTCTGGGCAACAGAATTTTGTTAATGCCATTCCGTTTAAGAATAACAGTTTTCACAAAAAAAAAAAAAAAAAAAATATATGTTCACAGTTTTTATCAAAAGAGAAATAGACACAATGACAAAATGGATAACACTGGGCAAATTAGGCCGAAACCTGTTAACAAGGTTTGTTGTATTTTCAGTTTTTTTTTTTTTTTGTTATTTTTTTACAAAAAAAAAAAATTATATATGTATCTACAGTGTATATGCACACTAACTTTGAAATAATATATTTTCATGTATGTGTGCAAACTACTTCAAATTGCATTAAAAGCTCTCAGCCATTTACCTCTCAACAATATTATGACTTTGCAGAACATTCTGCATTAGAAATTGCAATAATATGCTCTGATTACAGGCTAAGGGGGTAATGTTTCAGACAGAAGTAACCCAGTGATTTTGTTTTAGGCATTTTACTCTGCTTTTGTACTTAAATAAACATTTCGAATAATGGAAAAACCTTAATATGTGTAGAATAATCAAATCAATGAGACTTATTTACCCAATTGCCTGTGGTTTTCTGGTCTTCAATGTAGCAAAATATTTCTGCCACAAATTCCATTTCAAGTGTGTTTTTTTATTCATATATATTCTTTAAAAAGATGTTGAGTGTGCTTAACAGGAAAGTTGACATCTAATTTGTTTACTTTCAAATGATAACCAAAACCTTCAAATATCGTTGGTGACAGTTGATACTATCCACAGCCACAGCCCCCCCCCCATTAGTGGAAGGGGAGTGCAGATGTTATATAAACACAAAAGTGCACAACACTTTTATGATTGCTTTTTTGACTAATTTTGTCTCGCTGTATCAACAATCTTGCATAGGTAGCAATGTTAAGTACAGAGAATCATGATAACATGTTTTGTTAAAAAAAACAGTTTCCACATTTATGTTCTGTAAATTTATGTGACAACTTCCTGCTGTTTTGGCCACTTTCATCCAATCTGTGCTCTGCCCCTTCATTAAGAAATACAAGGGGCATATATAGATTTTTTCTGAGTGCGTGCCAATGAAATGAAAAAATTAAATCCACCAGGACAAAATAAAAGAATGAGAATAGAAAAAATAAAAAAAAATTTGTAACGTAAATTAATGAATTTTTTTATTAAATTAAGCATTTTTGTTTCCAATGTAAGGCACATTTTAACAATAAATAAAACACATTTAAACACTTTCGGGGGGGGAGGGCATAAATATATCCCACCTTACATTACATAAATGTATAAAATATATAATATAAATACGCCCTTACATTACCTTGGCTACGATGTAAACAACCCTGATGTTGGCTTTCCAGCTCAGCATACAAGATATATTTTTAGCGAATTTTTATGAATTATAAAAACGTAAAATGTTAATTCCGCTGTCGAAAATATTTATTTACGTAACAAAACAACATAAAAGGGCAAAATAAAAGCACTAACCCATGGCGTCGGTCTTGTAAAAAAACGTTAAATATCAATTCCGCTATCGGAAATAATTATTTACACAACAAAACGACTGAAATGGCAAAATAAACGCACTACGTTTATTTCCAAGTACAGCGACCGTCTTGTAAAAGGTACGAAGTTAGTAATATACAGTACTTTTCTGAGATATCACTATTTTAATGGTATTAAAAAATTTGATTGCAGCTATATTTTCAAGCTGCAGGATAATTTAGTACTGGCTGAGATTTGTGCGAACAAGCCAACAGCCAATTAGTCCCAAGTTCCCAATAGCCAATACTTAGCACAACATTGGATCGGATTCAGTGATAACCCAGATGCAGTATGCAGTGAATAAACCGAAATATCAGTCTTATTGAGATCAGAAGTATTGAAAAATATCGAAAAATCAATCTGATATATTGATCTTTAAATACAGATATTTTCGATTCAATATATCGGTCTCAGAAATATTAAAAGATATCGTACTTTTGAAAATATCGCCCATCCCTTCGTCTTGGTAAAAAACGAGCAATCCCCGTAAAATCACGTGACGACTCGCTGACCAATAGCAGAAAGCGACGCATGCCGCATTCCTTTTCTGTCATTATCGTTCATTGGCTAACCCGTGTCTCTTAGCAACGCCCGTAAAATTACGGTTAGGAACAGTTGTCCTACATATCCATGCCCGTTAAAATACGGGCAGCGCCTTGAAACTGCAGAAACGAGCCTTGATCGTAAAAATACACGGGCAACAAGACTTTTTTTACGGGAATTTTTAACAGTGTGGATGTTCTGCTTGACAACGCCGCTTTTCTTATACGTCGATCGGTCCGCTCATCAGTCCGTCTGTGACTCCCGGTTCCACGTCTCCTCGTGTGGGAATGTTGCTCGGACCATCTACGCCACCATCGTACCACCACCGATACTTCCCGTATAATTCGCTCCGGAAAACGACGATACGACCACCTGGCCTCGCGGAGTCCGACTAGACGACGTCGCTCAAAGTCCGATAACTGCTGAAATCGTACACGTCTTCCATGTCCAGGCATTGCAGCTTTTTCAGGGTCTTCGCACGTGTCCGTACGCCGACGACTGGTTACATTCACTTCGCCGTACTCCTTAAATACCATCGACGATAATTTGCATATTATGCCGTGCTGTGGCGTAAGCGCTCACCAGTTGTTCCCGAAATTAACATCACACCTACGTAAACTCGACCCCATCAACATATGTAAATTTCATGATCGACTGCCAGTTCCTTCTTGGTGTTCTTTTTTCACTTTCCGCCAGTGTATATAGCTGAAGCAGTCTCCAGTGTGATCAAGAGCTTTGACGAATTGCTTCATTAAATCAAGTTTTATGTGCACTGGGGGAAATACAATGTTATTCCTATCAACCAGAGGCTCATTCTTGATGTTCTTTTCACCAGGCGTTAAACTGTTTCTTGGTGGCCAGTTCTTTTTAACCAAGTGTTCTAATGTAGCCCTACTGTCCCAGTAGCACAGGAAACAAGGGTATTTGGTGTGACCTCCTTGCTGACCCAGCAGAAAATTAACCATTTTCAAATCAACACAAATTACCCATCCATGAACATGGTATTCCAATCTATCCAGAACAATCTTGATGTTGGCATACTCTTCTTTCATTTTTACAGAGTGTCCTATTGGGATTGAACCATATATATTTCTGTTGTGAAGTAACACACATTTCAAACTCCTTTTACTATTGTCAATAAAAAGTCTCCATTCACTTGAATCATATGCGGGCAGTCCCATATTGAAAAGAAGCCCTTCAACATCATTACAATAAACAAGTTGACCATCTGAATGGAAGTAACGAGCGAAATGAGGAGTACAGCGGACGGTTAGTTCATCAACTAGTTCATAGAATGAGGTAACGCTCCTCTCAATTAGGATTTTTGAGCATTAATGTGCCAGGATCCTGCTTTGAATCAAATCCAATGTACCAATTATCTGGTATTACAAGTGTCTGTACCGCAGAACAGGGTGATCTCTACTATGTACGAAGATATTTTAAAGAATGACCTCAGCCACTCTAAAAATTCTCTATAGCCTGATGACCGCAAAGCAACCATCAGGGCAAATCCTTCACCATCCTTCCTAAAAACAAAACCAAGAGAGTGCCCACAAAATATCTGGGCCTCTTATCCGAAATGTGATTTCACCCAGCTCTCTCGCCAAGAGCCAATCCCGTCAGTGCATTTTTTGCAGGATACATAACATACTCCGGGGGTCTCATTACTCACCAAAACTGTCACCCCGTTCAGGAACGTCCGGCTCCCGGACAGAAGGATGCTTCGTGGACACGCCTCTCTTCCTGTCTGTCCTCGTAAAAGAAATTCTTAGCTCTATGTTACGCAACATGGCGTCTCCTCCCTGTCTTTTAGGAAACTGACCTTCCTAACTCATTTTTAGACGCAGGTTACATTCCACTTCGCCACAAGCAGAAAAAGAAACTTGCTTCCATGAATCCAAAGAAAGTTTCAGTAAAGGATTCATTATTATTGCTGGTTTCATGTACAATGGGAAATTAAAGTAAAGAAAAGTTGAAAAGAATGTTAAAATCAATTCCACATATTACCAAAACAATATTTTAACTACTATATTTAAAGAAGTAATACCATTCCCTTATCCACAGAGCCTTCAAAGAGTAAAACCTCACCAGGATAAGGTTAGTAGTGATAAATCCGAATCTGCTACTCTATTTCTTTAAAAAATGAAAAAACAACAACAACCGGATATCAAGTGTATACCTTTTGCTCCTATTACTTCAAAGTCCCCTGGTGTGTCTGTTGGACTATTGTGCCTTCGGACTACTGAAAAGAGCGCTTTGTAAAAGCAGACCTAAAACAATGATTGGACTATGGAAAGCAGTGGAAGATTAGTGGAATAAAATGCCACTACCAAATTTCAAGAAATGCCCTATCACCTTGGAAATCTAGATGTGGGTTTATATCCAGAGAAAGGACTATCAGATGAAACATTTAAAGAAGACATACATTTATTTTAAACATTAATTATATTCGAAGCCGATTCGAAAATGAGCACGATGTATCAAGTCCGGCTGGGAAGAAACAGACATTCCATTCTGGCTCATGTTTATTATGCCGGTATAAATACAAGTTTAAAATTGAGATCTTTCGGGTCCACACTCGACCCTTCCTCAGATGAACAAAACTGATCGGTTTTCCCGATGATGGGTCCAGTGTGGACCCGAAAGATCTCAATAATTTTAAACTTGTATTTATACAGGCATAATAAACATATATGTCTTAACAGAAAAGTGTTTGATCAATGCATCCTTCCAGTGCTTACGTATGGTGCAGAGACGTGGACCTTAACTAAAAGAGACATACAAGGACTGCAGACACCTCAAAGAAGCATGGAGAGGTGCATGCTTGGTGTAACCAGGAGAGATAAGAAGAGGAACTCGTGGATCCGAAAAATGACAAGAGTGGAAGACATCATGATCAGAGTAAAATCCTTAAAATGGCAATGGGCTGGACATACTGCCAGAAGGATAGACCATCGATGAACAGCCGAAATTTTAGATTGGATTCCAAGAGACAGGAAAAGACCCAGAAGAAGACCACGCGAGAGATGGGTGGATGAAATTCGGAAGTATGCGGTAGTAACATGGAAGAGACTGGCACAAGACAGACTGTTGTGGAATAAACTTGGGGAGACCTTCGACCAGCAGTGGATTGATAATGGTTGACAATGATGATAGTGATGTACAAATAAACATAAACCCGAATAGAGTGTGTGTGTTTCTTCCCAGCTGGACTTGATACATCGTGCTGTGGGTATTGGCTTACCTATTATCTTTGAATTCCCGACTGCACTAATATACAGTATAATAATACTAACATTAATTACATTGGAAAACCTTTCTAAAAATGTGTGAACATCCTTAGAGTCATAAAACCTGGTTAAAGAGATTTTCTAGGCCTATTTGTACTGTCTCCTGTTTTAGTTAAAATACTGATATTATTATGATTGTGCTGCTATTGGTATTATTCGAAATGTGTGTTTTAATTACCTGCATTTTTCGAAAAGTCAAAATGCTTTCTTTATGCTGGATTATTTGAACGCTACCCTGATTTTTTTTTTTTTTTTTTTTTTTTTTTCTTTACCGTATCATTTTTGTTTTTCGTGTTCTTTGAAGTGCGGGCTCGTTCAACAAGTGATGTTATTGACGTGTGTTTGTTTCAGGCGGAGGAGCTAAGCACCGTGGTGGGCGCTGCATTCCGCATGGCGTATGCACAGCAGCTGCAGCAGCCGCCTCTCGTGGTGAGCCGGCATTTGGACCAGCCGCAGTGTAGACGGCGGTCTCCCGTGCTGCTCGGACCAGCTAATCTGATCTCCACGTGCCGATCTTCACAGGATGATTCTAGTCCTCGACCAGCCGCCAGAGCCTGTTGGGTGAGAAAACTTCTGTTACTTTCCTTCTCCCACCCCCACCCCTCTCCCACCGTATTACCCTCCTAAGTGATCTGTCTCTTGTATTTAATACCTTAAATGTCATCTCTGAACGCAACATTCAGTGGGAATAACCTTTTAAGCAATTTATTTATTTATAAGCACTTCCCGGGTTCCCACGGGTCCTTATAAATCCTTAAAAGTCCTTTATTTTTTTCAGGGTGCTTAAAATTCCTTCCTACTTAAAAAGTACTTATTTTTTTCATAACTGGCTACATGAAATCCCGAAATTATGATGTAGTGCCTAAAAATTTGCTTCTGATTAGCTATGTTCATGTCACATGATATCAACTGAAAGTCCGTGGAAAAATACAGGGCAGTAGTATGAGATAAGCAATTTCTGAAAAAAATGAAGTACCATGGTCTCCGTAAACAACACATATTCAGCAGGTTCTGGATATTTTTGTTTGATCAAGTCCCACCACCAGCTCTTGGGACTGACAACTCAAACTCGCTTTTGTATTTCCTTTTTTTTTTTTTTTATATGGAAGTAACAATTATTCAGTTATACCAAGAGAAAGTTAAGTGCAAAATTGAAATCTTCAACTCATAAATTTGACTGTGATTTTGCAATTTAAACTGTAAGTGCAAAATTCAAATCTTGATTAACAACAATTTTGTAATTCACACATCCTTTATTGCACATGTCATTATTCTCTCTCATAGGAAAACTGATTTGACCAGCAGAAACTCTCCTTTAAATTGCATAAATTCAACTTTACTACATGATTTACATCCTCTAAACTTAAATTATATACATAGAAAAATATTGCAAACTCATTCGGCATACTTCAGTTTGCATAGATAAGCCACGTGCAAAAGTATTTAGGCGTATGTCTTTGTTGTGTATGTAATTGGTAAGTTATTTTAAACATTTGGCGAGAGGTGCTTAAAAAGTTCTTAATTTTTCGTGGGAGAAAAAGAGTGGGAACCCTGACATCCCTACAGATGGTATATCGAGTTACAGGAATTGCTGTAGTGATGATATTTACATTACCAAGTTATATTTACAGTCTTGTGAAACATGCTTTACGAAAAAAATATTACTTGCATTAAAAATATCCGGACTTGTCAAGCCTTTATACATTTTGCATAACGGGGAATTTTTCCTAGCATCAGTCCTGCAGAATGGCACTGCAAATAGTTCACATTTTGTCCTCGGTAAATGTGGGACATGGAAACTTAATTGGTTTACAATTTGAGTATCATCTATCTCTCCATTGATAATGCCGTACAAGAACTTGAGTTGGGCAGTCTTCCTTCTCAATTGCAAACAGGCCATCTTGAAGAAAGGTCAGACGTCGGGATGTCCGCTATATAAATACCAGTCGATTTGTAAAAAATGTGTCTAAGAATATTTTTTTTAACTTTCTCGATTTTTTTTTTTTTTTTTTTTTTTTTTTTGATTGGAGGTTTAACGACCACCGTGAGCAACTCAATGGGCTATAAGCAGTCGCCCGTCCCTAATTTAGGGTCACTGGTTCCAGGGAAGGGAGAGAGCCAGTGCCGTAAGACAAACACAACATCCATGCCTCACCGGGATTTGAACCCGGACCCCTTACGGACGAATGATCAGAGGCCAGCGCCTTAGACCACTGCGCCACCGGAGCGGCTTTTCTCGATTTCGTTTACTAGAGTTACAAGGCTGTTGCTCCAAATGATCGCCACATACTCCAGTAAGGATCTGACCATAGTCTCAAAAATGCTAATAAGTGTCTGAGTATTCGAGAAATACTTGGAATGCCGCATGATAAATCCAAGATTTCTATAAGCTGTACGTACAGTTCTTTTGCTGTGACTTTTAAAGTCCAAGTTCGAATCAATAGTGACTCCCAAGTCCTGGACATCGTTTGTCCGGCTAAGAGAATAGTCACCAGCTTTGTAGTAAAAAGAATTGGGTTTCTTTTTCGCGAAAAGGAAACGACATGACACTTGGAGATTTTGAGGTGGAGATGGATTAATGTACAGCACTGAAGCAGGTTATTGACGTCAGAGTGAAGGGGTAACACCTAACCCTTAGCGACGGGGGCCAGGAGGGCGGGATCAACAACCTTCTGGTGTTTGAAGATGTTTCGTAAGTTGTATACATTTTTGTTATGAAGATGTAAACACCTCACACGAAAGCAATTCACTGCACGAAATGCTTCCAAATTTTGAAAGACCGAAGCATTAGCCCTTTCCAGCCAGTATTTTATTTTTGAAATTGGAAACTTTTTTTTCGGGTTTTTGTGGTGTTTTGGTGTTGTAATAAATAAAAATAACACTCAAAACTTTTTATAACATTTTATTCCTCAAATACAAAATGTTGTTTGTGAACAAAATTGGGATACAAAAGTTAAAATTTCTGATAATATGACTTCCTTTTCCTTATTTTGTTTCCTTCATGAACATGAAACCACATCGTTTTTTTCAAAAGGAAATTTTGTTTTGATCTTCTATCTCTGAGTATAGGAAAGTGTTCAATAGAACATTTTTCACTTCACATGGAAATCGACAAAGCAATTTCTGTTTTTTTTTTTTTTTTTTTTTTTTTTTGTGAAACACAAAATCATGTCACATTTTTAGCATACAACATATGAAAATATTGTCTTGCGATTTTTACATTGTTTTGGATAGTTGTCTACCAGCTACAATGGGTTTATAAGAATTTGTATTTTGTTAGATGGACTATGAAAATTCAAAGAACATGTATTATTTCTGAACCGCAATGGGTTGGAGAGGTTAAATAGAAAACATAGAAACAGAATTCGGAGAACTTGGCATCTGTGCAATGTCCTGATGAAATTAGAGGGGGACATGGTTTCTTGCCCCCTGGAAAGTATTTTTTTGTTTGTTAAAATGCGACTTACATTAAAAAAAATTTAATTTAATAAAAAAATAGATCAATTTATGAATAATGTATCATTTTTTTCTAATGTATTTAATAAAAATACATTAGAAAAATGCTTTAATTTTTTCTTCGATTTTTTACTAACATTTATTTGGTCTTGATGGATTTAAAGTACTTCCATTTTCTTCCCCCTTCCCTGATTTTTTTTTTTATATATATATATATATACGTCCCTGCCTGACGATGTGAATACTAGTGCGAATAGCATTTCCATTCTCCAGGTTCTACAAAATGAATATGATAGAGATCTTTTGTAATGCAATGTAAGGAAAATTTTCTATTTAAAAAATAATTACATTTTTAAAACAGAGCTAGTTTAAGAGATGCTACATCGCAAAGCTCTCTGCACAAGAAATAGATAACAACAACAACAAAAAAGGTGATGAGATTAGAAGTCTTAATTAAAATGTAAGTTACAATAAGCCTAGCAAAAAGCAAACCAAAATGCTAGAACCTAACAAATTTGACATAAGAATTTCACAACTCCTCACTCGAAAAGCACCAAATACTAGTCAATAGACTAGGAGACGACTAGCGTCTGTGGCGATAAAGTACTTTCTTCAGCTTAGAGATTTTTTTACACGAAACTTATCATATAGGAGCGACATTTATGAGATTGACAATTTATGATTGATATATTTTTTTAGTAAATTAAAATAACTGAGTATTTTTTTCAATGATTTGTGCTTCTTGTTTCTGATTTCTGAAAATATATAATGTATGTGTGTATAACCCTGAGAATCAGGGAACGTTTGTTTTTGTATCTACAAACTCAACGCAGGTTATTTATTCTGGCGCAAATTACCGAATCTTAACGTGTAAACATTTCAAAAATAACTCTCATTTTTTGGAGATTCAACAAGGAATTATCGTTTCAATTTTAACTGAAAGAAGTTAATAGCAAAATTTCTCCTTTAAAAAAAACTATTATTTGAAGGTAATAAAAATGTAATTGTTTGGGAAAGTGAAACATATGGGAGGAACAATTGCTGCCCTGTTACCGCCTGGTTAAGCGTGTCTCTGTGAAACAACATCCGAAACTACAATAACGGAAATTTACACTTATTTTGCTGTACCCTAGAGAAGTTTAAAAACCCGCTACAGCATTTTAATAGCAGTTTTCGAAGTTAATAGTCACGTACACTATATTATCAAAAGTATTCGGACACTACGGAATATTTTCATAAGTCCAAAGAACGGTTGCGCAGGAAGGTGCGCTGTGAGTGGGGAGCCACTGTACGTACATAAAGTCGTGTTATCCATAACTTTGAAGCGGATATGTTGCGTGGACGTGAACTTTCCGAGTTCCAGCGTGGGATGGTCATAGGATGTCATAGGAAGGTGCGCTGTGAGTGTGGAGGTACGTATATAAAGCTGAGATGTTCTGTCGTGTTATCAGTGACTTTGAAGCGGATATGTCGCGCGGACGTGAACTTTCCGAGTTCCAGCGTGGGATGGTCATAGGATGACATAGGAAGGTGCGCTGTGCCGCCCCGGTGGCGCAGTGGTCTAAGGCGTTGGCCTCTGATCATTCGTCCGTAAGGGGTCCGGGTTCGAATCCCGGTGAGGCATGGATGTTGTGTTTGTCTTACGGCCCTGGATCTCTCCCTTCCCTGGAACCAGTGACCCTAAATTAGGGACGGGCGACTGCTTATAGCCCATTGAGTTGCTCACGGTGGTCGTTAAACCTCCAATCAAAAAAAAAAAAAAAAAAAAAAGAAGGTGCGCTGTGAGTGGGAAGGTACGTATATAAAGCCGAGATGTTCTGTCTGTTATCAGTAACTTTGAAGCGGATATGTCGTGTGGACGTGAACTTTCCGAGTTCCAGCGTGGGATGGTCATAGGATAACATAGGAAGGTGCGCTGTGAGTGGGAAGGTACGTATATAAAGCTGAGATGTTCTGTCGTGTTGTCAGTAACTTTGAAGCGGATATGCCGCGTGGACGTGAACTTTCCGAGTTCCAGCGTGGGATGGTCATAGGATGACATTTGAGTAACGTTTACATACGGAGTATTGCAGCGAAACCAAACATACCAAAGTCGACTGTAAGTGATGTCGTGAAGACAAGGAAGCGAGACGGTACAGCTAGAAAAAAGTTCAGGAAGGCCGCAGAAACTGACAGAACGTGACAGAAGAGCCATGATAAGAAATGTTTAAAGAATCTCGTTCTTCCTCTGCATCGCTGCTGAAGTATAAAATGTCTGTAATGGCTCTGTTAGTACCATTAATATCCGCAGAGAGTTGCACAGTGTGGATTATTGTGATAGATCAGCGACATACATCGCAACAGTGAATGCGAAGCGCCGTTTGGAGTGGTGTGTCCTGTCGTTCCTGGACTGTGGGCAGCTGGAAAGCTGTTCTTTAGATTGATGAGTCACGCTTTTCACTCTTCCAACATGATGGGCTTGTTTCGATTTGGCGACAGTCCGGCGAACGATTTTCATTGGACTGTGTTCTTTCAACTGTTAAGTCCGGCAGAGACTCCATCATCGTGTGGAGTTGTTTTTTCGTGGATGGGACTCAGCCAGTTTGTTGTTATACTACAAACCATGAACTCTGAAGTGTAACTCGACGTTCATGATAATTTTGCCGTACGAACAATGTGACAGTATTATGGAAGTGACCTTTGTCTCTTCCAACTCGATTGAGCTGTACTGCACAGCGTGTGCAGGACTGGTTTCTTGATAATGAGAATTGAACTGTCAGACTGTCCCGCTCAGATTTCTGATTTTAATCCCATAGAAACACGTCTGGGAGGAACTGGAGCGACAGATACAAAATCGATTACAACGCGACCGTTTTGGCTCTACACTCTGGCAGCAACTTTGCAGGACGAATGGCGAGCCATTCCTGTCGAGACTTACCGCAAATTGGTTGATAGTATGCCTTGACTTGTTTGCGATGTCATACAAGCAAAAAATGGACCGCCTAACTACTAATTACGATAATAAAGCCATTTGTCCCAAAACACTGTGATGACCTAAATACTCTTGATAATATAGTGTATCTTCCCGTTTGTCTTGAAAAGTTCCTCTGAAGATTAGCACATTCCTGTTGACCGCTGTAGCAGCTACACGGTTTGCACTGATTCTTGGAAGATCATTTTAGAAGTTTTTAAGGAGTTTGAGATCTATTTTCCAGCAGTCGAGGACGATATAAAAGTTTTTTCAAGTTTAATTTTCCAGAAAATGCATGATTTCCCATTCTTTAGTCATAAACGTTTATTACTTTTCATAATCTACTGATACGTGTTTAAGAGATTAGTACTTGTGGTACGTATCTTTCTATTTAACTTGGTAAGTTCCCTCCGAAGTTTTAAAGCCCCACTCCAACATGTTAATAGAGGTTCTGAAAGTTAATACGTCGCGTATCTTCCCGTTTATCGAAAAATTTCTCTGGAAATTAGTTTGTACCTCTTGTCCATTGTAGCATCTACAGGGCTATTGATTCTTGGAAGATCGTTTAAGATTTTTTTTAAAAAAGAGTTTGAAGCCATTTTCCAGGACTGCACGATGTCATCAGAACTTTTTGAAGTTTAATTTTCTTGAAAACGCATAGTATCTCATTCTTTAGTCACTTCTTGCTATATCAAAAGACAAAAAACAGCAAGCTCTTTCACAAACTTTTTTTTGTTCTCGACGAAGGCTTTGCTGGGCTCTGCTCACCATCTTAAAGATATGAATGGCATGTAAATTAACAAATCGCTTGCGATTTGATAATTATATTATAAATATTCAAAATGGTTGAGAATATTATCACTAACAATATAATTTGCTTTGTCTAAATGTTTGTCCCACTTTGGTGGCGCAGTGAAACGAGTCATCACCATAGCAACAACCGAGAAAGAAATATTTGTGACGTCACGCTTAGCTTTTCGTGCAGTTGATCAGTGAAAGGAAACAGCTTTCGGGATTAAATTATACACGTCATCACCTTAGCAACAACTGAAAAAGAAATATTTGTGACGATACGCTTAGCTTTTCTTGTTTTTGTGTAGTTGTTCAGTGAATGGAAACAGCTTTCAGGATTAAATTATAGGCGTCATCACCTTACCAACAACTGAGAACTGAATATTTGTGACGTCACGCTTAGCTTTTCGTGTTTTCGCGCAGTTCAGTGAATGGAAACAGCTTTCGGTATTAAATTACAGATATCATCACCTTAGCAACAACTGAGAAAGAAATATATGAGACGCCACGCGTAGTTATCGTGTTTTCGTTCAGGTGTTCAGATGGAAACTGCTTCCCGGATATAGGTATGAGACGTCATCACTTCAGCAACAACGGAGAAAAAAATATTTGTGACGTCACGCTTAGCTTTTCGTGTTTTCGTGAAGTTGTCAAGTGAATGGAAACGGCTTTCGGGAATAAATTATAGACGTCATCTCCTTAGGAACAACTGAGAACTGAATATTAATGACGTCACGCTTAGCTTTTCGTGTTTTCGCGCAGTTCAGTGAATGGAAACAGCTTTCGGGATTAAATTATAGACGTCACGCTTAACTTTTCGTGTTTTCGTGCAGTTGTTAAGTGAATGGAAACAGCTTTCGGGATTAAATCATAGACGTCATCTCCTTAGCAACAACTGAGAAAGACATATTTGTGACGTCACGCTTAGCTTTTCTTTTTTCGTGCAGTTGTTCAGTGAATGGAAACAGCTTTCAGGAGTAAATTATAGACGTCATCACCTTAGCAACAACTGAGAACTGAATATTTGTGACGTCACGCTTAGCTTTTCGTGTTTTCGCGCAGTTGTTCAGTGAGTGGAAATAGCTTTCGGGATTCAATTATAGACGTCATCACCTTAGCAACAACTGAGAAAGAAATATTTGTGACGACACGCGTAGTTATCGTGTTTTCGGTTAGGTGTTCATTGAATGGAAACTGCTTCCCGGATATAAGTATGAAACGTCATCACCTTAGCAACAACCGAGAGAGAAATATTTGTGTCGTCACACTTAGCTTTTCGTGTTTTCGTGCAGGCAATGCAAGTTGCGTTTTGGATTAATTAAGAGACTTCATCGCCTTAGCAACAACTGAGAAAGAAATATATGTGACGCCCCGCTTAGTTATCGAGTTTTCGTTCAGGTGTTTGTTGGATGGTTTCGGCTTCCCGGATATATGACGTCATCACCATAGCAACAACTGAGAAAGAAGTATGTGATGTCCCGCTTAGCTTTTCGTGTTTTCGGGCAAAATGTTCGGTCAATGGAAACTGCGAATTATGTCAGCATGTGACGTAACAGTTGTATGACATAGAACATTTTTTTTCATTGTTGTAATGTTAGAGAAAAGCAGTGAACCGTAATTGAATTCCTGGAAAAAGAGGGATGTGATGCTCCAGAAATCCATAGAAAACTCCTGCAGGTGTGTGGAGCTGCCACAATCGATATCAGTAATGTCTGAAGTTGAATGAAGAGGTTTCGAGAGGGAGGAAGTTCAGTGTCGGACAAACAACGGAGTGGAAGACACGCAACTGCAGTGACAGATGCCAACAGGCAACGAGTGAAAGGCCTCATCACAGCTGACCGTCATGTCACTATCCAGGAATTGCAACAATAAACAGTGCTCACTATGTGCAGACATTCAAGAAGCTAAAAGAAGCTATCAAAAGAAAAAGACGTGACATTCCACTTCGTAGTGTTGTTTTACACCATGACCCACACCTCAATGGAGACTTCTCTGGCTGTTACCAAAATGGGGTGGATGGTGATGCTCGAACCCCCTTACAGTCCTGATTTGGCTCCCTCAGAATTTTTCCTGTTTGCCCCTTTGAAAAACACCTTTCGTGGGGAACGTTGCGACAATGTGACAGACGATAAACTGGCTGTGAACTCATGAGTGAAATGATAACCTCAGGAAATTTACCAATGGGTTTAAAGATGGCGGAAAGGTATAGAAAGTGAAGGGCAGTCGTTTGATAAGACTAGCATTATTAACATCATGTCCAGTATTTTACCACCAAGTTTCACATTTTTGGTACTACAAATAAAAATCTTGAAAAGGACGAGGCATTACTTTCAGGATGCCCTTTGTACTTCCACGTTTGGACATCACAAACAAGAAGGTGTTATTAAAAAATTACTCTACATATTTTATTTTCCCCGTCCTTACTAACGGGCTTTCACCTAGTTATAAGTATATTTTAAATTTTCAAATCGCATATGATTCGAAAATATTATGAATATTCAAAGTATTTGAGAATTATATTATAAATATGAATATTCAAAGCATTTGAGAATTATATTATAAATATGAATATTCAAAGCATTTGAGAATTATATTATAAATATGAATATTCGAAGCATTTGAAAATTATATTATACATATAAATATTCAAGGTATTTGAGAATTATATTATAAATATGAATATTCAAAGCATTTGATAATTATATTATAAATATGAATATTCGAAGCATTTGAAAATTATATTATACATATGAATATTCAAAGTATTTGAGAATTATATTAAATATGAATATTCAAAGCATTTGATACTCATGTTATAAATATGAATATTCAAAACATTTGAGAATAATTATTAGTAAATACATTTTAAATATTAAAATCACATCCGATTTGAATATTTACGTGCCATTCGTCGTGAAGGATCTGAGCCCAGCGAAATTTCTATCGACACGAAAAATAAAATATTTGTTAAGCAGCGTTTTTTTTACGTTTTCCACCCGTAGGTTGAAGAAGCGTATATACTCGAGCTTTGTCCGTCTGTCTGTCCGCACGACAACTCGCGTAAAAACGGTTGGATTTCGATGAATTTTAGTATGTGGTAGGGGACAACTGGGGACGGAACCCTATTGAAAATGGGCGAAATGGGATCAAAGGTCAGGACATAGGGGCGGGATCCATTCCATCGCCCTTATGCGTCATAACTTTTGTAAAAATGTTTCGATTGCGACAAAACTTTTTCATGTTATTCTAGAGGCATACTGAACCGATTCTGTTGAATATAATCGAAATGGGGTCAACGGGCAGGGCACAGGATTGAGATTTATTCTACAGCCATTAGCCTCATAACTTGACTAAAAATGCCTCTATTGCGACTAAACTTTCGTATGTTGTTCCGGATGTACCAATTCTGTTTAATATCATGGAAATGGGGTCAAAGGTCAGGGCACGAGAGCGAGATTTATTCCACAGCGATTATCCTCATAAAAATGCTTCTATTGCGACAAAACTTTATTATGTTGTTCCGGAGGTATACTGAACGAATCAGTAGTCAGGGTAGGGAGGAGGGTTTGTCTGAGCACGATTTCTGGTATGTTGGAAAGTGTATCATAATCAATGAATTGCATGATTTTACTAACTTGTCTTCATTTTATAATCATCACAACGCCTGTAGTCTACAATTTGTAGAAAACAACAAACATTTTCCCTTTTGTTTATTAAAATTAAAAAAAAAAAAAAAGTTCAAAGTCGGAACTTCAATTTTCCCCGCCATCTTTCGTTCCCCGAAAAGTCGTTTTCTCTGCACAGGAAGCACGCAGTAGCATTTTATTGAACACGAATATAGCTTTTTCCGATGTTTCAAACAAACTAAATATAAAAAATCGGTAATACATTGTTCAGCCTGCCGTCAAAACAATTTTACTGGCCATGAAAACAGCTAATATTCCACCACGGACAGACTTAGTACTGATTTTGAAATTTAATTTCGCCTTAAAACAGAGAAGGACGGCAAAATTTCTTGCCGTACTGATGGCTTTTGCTTTTGAAGGAGAGACTGAGAAATAAGAAAATTTGGGCATCCGACGGCATGAAGTCGCCCCAAAAATATTGGAAAAGCAGTGAAGATATGTCACGATATTTAGAAGATCCAATGAACAAAACCCCCCCCCCTTTCCCCAATTTTTAAGAAATGTTAGAAACTTGAATTTGTACCTTACACAGATGAGAAATAACATTATTTCACTGAGATTTTCGATTTCTTCAATAGTGGACAGCTGAACGTTTTCATTTTTGATAAATTTATATTACATGTTTTCTACAGTTAGTACCGCGTGGTCTCTGCTGGAGAGAATATCCCTTTCTCAGCTTTTCCTCTTAGGTCCGGGGAAATATAAGAAAATTATTTTTCTTAGCATACTTTTTGCTTTGAGGAAAAATTTTCATATATCATTTACTTTTCCATTATTCCAAATTCTTCTCCTAGAGGGCGAAGTTACATGACGCTTTCCTTTATAACTCGTCTTTCTGACTGGTCGAGACAACAGTTTCTTTCGAAAGGTTTCAAAATCGCTTTATTATTATTCATCATAAGAAAACATAAGAGGGAGACTTACAGTGTTGGGCGTCTCACTGGGAAATAATAAAGACTGTTAAAACAAGATGGTATATACACTGCAATGACAATGGGGATGAATAACAAATGCTGCAAGCAAAGCTTATTGCAAGCGATTCAAAGGACGTTTTCACTCATTGCAATCGAAATTTCGGTTATCTTTTTTCTTTTCGTGTGTTTTTATTGCGCTTCTCATGCAGCACAATTTTTATTGTTCTATTTCATTGAATAGAGCAGAGACTGGCGAATTTTAATTTGGCAACGCTAGAAGTAAAGATATCTTGGAAACAAAACGCTTTGATAAGACTCTTAAGTAATAAGATTTGTTTCAGTCGTAGAAAGTCAGACTAGCTTTCGATGGATGAGATTATTTTACGAGAAATCTCAAAGATCTTGTTTGTGGTAGACAGAATTTCTGAGAACAATTTCGGGGTTTTATATGTAAAGTCTGAGACATTATTTACGTCGACAGAACTTGAAAGCCAAGCAGAAACAACTTCCGTGTTCAAGGCCGTAGGTAACGACGTGTAACGCCATTCACGTTCGGACGGTTATTGTTCTGCTGAAAAGCGCAGTCTAGCGTAAAAAATGCAATCGTAAGGTTGGAAATTGGAAATGGCTAGAGCATATTGCAGTACAGTGATGCACTAATTAATCTAGAAAAAGTTGTTAGGCGGAATCTATGGGGCTAATTTCGTTCCGCGTGGAAACTTTTAGTTTGTTACCAGTTTATGGGTGGTTATCGCGCGAGATCACGTATACAGATCCGCTGCTTTTGGGCGGCATTGTGACCTGTTCTGATTTTTTATTTCCCAACCGTCATGAATATCTAAGGCCGTAGGTTGTCCCTAGTGTTAGGCTGCATCGAAATATGAGAATCAGACTCGAACAGTAACACCTCACGGCATGGTTTTTATTATGGGTTGTATGTAACCCTGTAGACGAGATGTCATACAATGTGCAGGATTCTCCAAACCCCTTCAGGATTAAATGTTATAAATATGTTTTAATATTCACGTTCACTTGTAAAGTTCCTTTGTTTGCGCCATTTTCACCAGCGTTTGTGATACAAGAAAGGGGTCTAAATAGATTGGGACAGAACGGCAAAGAACTAGCCGTCCTAGTAAACAAAGGGATTAAAAGCTCCTGGAGCTTCAGGAAGGTATAAGAGCATTGTGTGGCAAGTAAGAAAGGATTTTTGCGTTTCTGTTGTCGTCCCGAAGCCAAGACTCTCTCTCTCTCTCTCTCACCGACCAGACGTAGCCGAGAAATATTATTTTCTGGGTGCCTCACAGCAAAGTGCGGGGGAGAATGATTAAGCTCGCCTTAAGCAGTAGTCCAGGTCCGTGGTGTTATTAACGGACGGGAACGTAGAGGTAATCGGAAGTTTCCCCATTCGTTGGCAGAACGATGAGCACTGAAGCTGAATTAATTATGCTTGGAAAAATCTTTCACTTCTGCTCTTTCGCTTCTTTCTTTTTCTGTTCAGCGTTGGGAACGGGTCAAACATTTTGAACCCGGCCTTGACCCGGACAAATCTGATTGAGCTATAAATTCGAATATATCATCATCATTGTCAATCATTACCAATCCACTGCTGGATGAGGGTCTCCCCAAGTTTCTTCCACAACCGTCTGCCTTGTGCCTGTCTCTTCCATCCACTCATCTCCCACGTGGTCTTTCTTTTGGGTCGTTTTCTGTCCCTTGGAATCCAGTCTAAAATTTTGGTTGTCCACCGGTCGCCCATTCTTTTGGCAACATGTCCCGCTCATTGCCATTTCAGGGATTTTACGCTGATCGTGATGTCTTCCACTCGTATCATTTTTCTTATCCACAAGTTCCTCTTCTTTTCTTTCCTGGTACACCAAGCATGCATATCTCTATGCTTCTTTCAGTTGTCTGCAGTCCGTATATGTCTTTTTTAGTTAAGGTTCATGTCTCTGCTCCGTGCTCAAGCATTGGAAGGTTGCATTGATTAAATACTTTTTTTTAAGTCATAATGGCATATTGCTTTTAAACATTTTACTGTTTCTTCCAAAAGTTCCCTAACCAAGTTTTTCGATGAATTTCTTCATCAATGTGACATTTGCTTGATATGGTGCCCAAGGTAAATGTAGGAATTCGTTGGATCTAGCCTTTCCTCATTAATTGATAAATCTTCATTCCTTGTAAAAGCAGTGTACATCAGTTTTGTCTCCTGCAGGATCATACTGTGCAGCTCTGAAGTATTTTTTCAAAGACCTCTGAAGTGTTCTTTGAAATCCTTTTTTTTTTTTTTTTTTAAAAATAAAATTGGGTCGGGATAACTTGACCCAACCCGTTTGATCCGCAAGAAATTGTCGACCCGCTGACCCGTTTCTGTTACCTTCAAATATTATTTTTGCCTCGCGACGAATTGTTTTGTCATCTCGATGAGACCCTGTCTCGCTTTAGGGAAGCCGAGCAGGATTGAGATGTTTGGGAGCAGAGACCATTATTACCTGCACCGTCCAAATGCGGACTCCGCACGAATACATGTATGTTGAAATCTCTCAAAGATTGATAGTGATGGCGTTGCGTGAGCAATCCCGCCAGGATCCAGCAGTCCTTCACCCGGACAGGATCGGCCCGAAGGCCTGCAGGGGTCTGCTGTCCCAGCGGGACCGACATTTCCTACCCATCCTCCATAGCCCGCGTGTGTGGCGCGGCAAATGGGCAGGGTCGCAAAATTTCGCTTCTGGCTGGGAGATTTATTCACCAGCGCGATGGTGTTTTGGGGTCAAGGCCCTTTATTGGTTGCTGGATTAAAAAGATACATGCACAAAAGATACATGCACATTTATTTACTCTGAGGGTCTCATTTAGGGGGAAATCGATCCTTTTTTTTTCATGAACACTCTCACAAAGATGAAAGTGAGTAATGTTTACATGGTATTTACCGATGCACAGGACTAGTGTTTGTGCTGCCGATATGACTCTGGGCCCGAGTCATTAAGTTCCTCTTCATTGCTGTCTTCATTCTTCTGTCTTCGTCAGTCATCCAGTACCCTTCGATTAGGAACTCTGTCTGCCTCGCCACGAGTTCCCTGACCAGCTCGATGAGACCCTGTCTCGCTCTGGGATGGGCGGGCAGGATCGAAAGGTCCCTCGTTTTCGCCACTTCTGGTGCCAGAACTCTTCTTCCTGAAAAGGAATCATACTTCAGAATCATGTGTGCCACATCCGCGGTGTGGGCCCCGCATCCGCGCATTTATTTTTATTTGTTTTATAAAATTTCTGCTGTACAATATTATAGAAAAGTAATATAATACTCAGTAAAAATACAATATGTGCCACGAAGGAGAAGGAAAGACTTTGGTACAAAGTTACACAAAAAATTGTCCCTGTGAGAAAAACAACAGGAACATATTCCCCATCTCTGCAGCGCTGCTGCTTGATCACGATCACATGTCCAGTGCGCGCCACACCCCGTGCCTATATTATTATGGAGAAAAGAAGCATCGAGCTATTTCTGGAGCCGCGGATGGCTTAGTGGTTAGCGAGTCAGACTATCGATACAGGGTCCCCAGGTTTGAACCTGGGCTGATCTTTCTGAGATGGTGTGATTTACTAACAATCGCTGAATATCCGCCGTGCATTGGACGAGCATGTTAAGTGACGGCCCCCAGGCTGGACCCACTGGTTAAATGGGTATCCTTTCCTATGCCCCCCTGAAGTTCTCTCACCTCTCTATGTGCAACATCGTACTTGTACGGTGGCGCCATCTACGTACTCTAATCTCACTATGAGCTGTTCTGTCAAAAGTCGCTAGACTTGCTCTCATTCCTTCCGTTTCTATGTCCTGCCCAAAAGGCGATCTCGCTGTAGGTGGCTGGGATCTAAACTCTGCTCACTGTGGACGGAAGTCCTATAAGAAAATGACAAATACTGTTGGTCGAGCTATTTCTGCTTCTGATGTCCCAGATTTACAAATTTGACCTACTGGCGGACTTAGCTGGTTTGAAAACTAGAGAAACATTTCATTTTCGCGCTATTTAATTCATTTTCGTTTCTATCTTATACATTACCTGGTGGTGACTTCTTAGGTCACTCGGTAGCACGCTTAGCTGTCGTTGGAGTGGTACCCTGTTCGAATCCCATCGGGGGCATAGCGAAAGTATTCATTCACGTCGTCCGCCAGAAAGAATATTTGGTAAAAGACGTTTCGTACTTTGTACGCCAAGAAGAATCTTTAGAGAAAGAGCTGAAAAAGTAAAAAACGCAGGGTTTTTTTTTTTTTTTTTTGTTTTGTTCTTGTCGAGATTTCTGCATAAAATGGAAAAAAGCCCAAACCTGACTTTTCTGAAATAAACGGAACTGGTGGCAACGGAAATCTGGCAAAATGCTAAAGTTAAAGGCGGAAACTTCAAAACGTAAATTTCGTTAAAAAACGGAGACCTACCGCCAGTTTTGGTGCACGTTTTTTTTTTTTTTTTTTTTTTTTTCAGAAATTTTCCGTGAATTCATACTCGCCGCCCCGGTGGCGCAGTGGTCTAAGGCGTTGGCCTCTGATCATTCGTCCGAAGGGGTCCGGGTTCGAATCCCGGTGAGGCATGGATGTTGTGTTTGTCTTACGGCACTGGCTCTCTCCCTTCCCTGGAACCAGTGACCCTAAATTAGGGACGGGCGACTGCTTATAGCCCATTGAGTTCCTCACGGTGGTCGTTAAACTCCAATCCAAAAAAAAAAAAAAAAAAAAAAATAATTCATACTCGTATTTCTTACAGTGCATGAAAATTGAAAAAAGAAAGAAAAAACTCCTTTGCGTTTATAAATGAAACCTTTTCGAAAATTTCTGTTTCCTTCGGAAAACTGACAGATGGTATTTCAGCTTCAATGGAGAACGTGTAAATACTGTATGTCTGTGACAAATGACACAACGTTTCCACTACGGACATTTTTTTTATTTGTTAAGTCCTCTGATGCAGTTAATATTTTATATCGTTTGCTGATCAGTTCCTACCTGTATTAATGCAACATTTTTTGTATTCTTTAAGGTAACGAAGGCAAAAGCTGTTGTTTTATTTGTGAACATTTTATACTTGCATTTAAAGCATTTGTTCTGCATACAGTAGCCATTTCTTCGTAATGCGATAAAATTTGTATAAACTTGTGTTTCTCTCTAAGGCTTTTGATTGAATAATTTATTACGGATATAAAAATAGCTTGTGCTGTGGTTATGCCTTAGGCATCTAAATTTTCTTCCTTGTTCACTGAATTTCCGGCGCTTAACTAAGTCGTTGTTCGAAATACCATGAATTTCCACCAAAAGAGAGCACTAAGGAATTTGCTTTTGTTCCTTAATAAGATCATCAGAGTTGTCAAAAGAACCTATTGCCTCGTAGGTGCTAATTTGCAAATGCTGAAGTGATGACTTCTCTCTCTCTCTCTCTCTGTGTACCATTTTGAGACTTGCGCGAATGAATTCGTACGAAAAGAATTAAAAAAAGAAAAAGAGATATCGAAGAGATCTCTGCCATTGTAACCAATTGTTCCTTTACTTGCATTAGAAAGCGCAAAATCTACCTCTACTTTGAGATATATATATATATATATATTTTTTTTTTCAACTTCCAATTGTCATGAGAGAATTTCCTTCTTCGTTCGTGCTAAGACAAATCGGTTTTATTTCTGCACTTTTTGAAAAATGCTTCCTTCACATCTTGAAATTGAACGACTAAGTGCTGCACCCGATAACTCCGTTCCAATTTTTCAGACTTATGACAGGAAACAATAAGGCAAATGAAAAACCTGATCTCTTTTTCCCAGTTACTGCTGTTCGTTGTTTTGTTTTGTTTTTTGTTTTTTTTTTTCTTTTTGCTATCATTGACAACCAAACCCTAGATGTATCTTTCAGAAATTGGAACGAACGCATCCATATTCACGTGGGAACGCAAAAGAAAAAAATGCTTTAAATCGTGGTACATCATTTTATTACTTACTACAAAATGATAATAAGCCGCCAGACATTGCTTGCAACGCTACATTTTTGCAAGTCAACATTGTTTTCGGGTCGTCATTACTTTTATAACGTGTACTTTTGTATTTTATTTTATTTTATTTTATTTTATTTCATTTTACAATTAAACATTTCGGTAATCTGCTTTTATCTTTGTGTGTGTGTGTGTGTGTGTGTGTGTGTGTGTGTGTGTGTGTGTGTGTTAATATTGGACTCATAAAAATACATAGATCAGAATGACATAAAAGTGGTTTTTTGTTTTATATTTCTCACAATGTGATTATACAAATACTCAGCAGTATAATCCAAGAAAATGAACATGTAGCAGTTCCGTAACAAAACGGTATCAACATTTAAACACACCACACAGCTCCACACAACGCTTTGCAACACAACGCTCTACAACACAACGCTCTCTTTACAACGCTCTCTTTAACAACGCTCCGTACATAGGGAAAGAAACTAAAAAGGAAAATTAATTTAGAATATACGTCAGTCTTTTTCTCGGAATGGCCACGTCATGGATTGCCGTTTTGTTTCCGGTTCAAACCGGTAAATCCACGATTCATCACCAATTATGACATCCCAGATGCTCCTTCCTTCCTTCGCCATCATTTTTTTCCCCCATGAAATGGCACCATTCCACTCGAGTCTTCATTTCTTCCTCTATATCAACCGTCGAGCCGGTTGCGCAGTCGAAATTTTTTTATGAAGAATGGAATGCACTCTCCCGTAACTAATATTTAGAATGTTGGCAATCTCTTGATGCGTGATTCACGGATGTTCTTTGACTAAGACTTTAATTTTTTTCAACATTGAAATCAGTAGTGGACGTGCTCGGTCTTCTCTCGAAGGGTTCTCTTTCCACGTATAAAATCGCCATACCGATTAAACACCATGATACGTGAAGCGGTCGCATCAAGGAAAGTTGTGGACAAGCTCTGAAAGTATTCCTCCGCTGTTAATCACATTTTGAAGTCGTAGAAAATCATCGCCGAGCATGTCTGTCGAGCTCCATAGCGAACGTTGGAGTGGGTGCGACCTTCATTCCTTCGGTGGAGTGTAGAATAAAGACGGGGTGACTTGGTATTGTTATGCCATCTGACGTTGTCTAATGAAGTTATGAGCTTTACAAGCCACAAGAAGTTAGTGGTTTGGACATTTTATTTATTCATATTAAGAAACTTTCTGAACCACCTGTGTACACCCGGGTTTAGCTGGGGTGATTAACCTTAACCTTGAGCCACAGGGGCGGCTATATACAATTCGCAAGGCTTCTTTAGCATTAGGATCCTCCTCCGTATTTTTCACCTTCATTGCATCAGAATCTGGTTTTTGAACGATCTCAAACTCCGTTACTTCTAAGAATTCCTCTAAATGTTTCATTCAGAGGTTGGACTAAGTTTACAAAGCCATGTGCTGAATGGTAGGTTGTCTAGGTGTTGCGTTGTATCAATTCATCGCGTTCCAAACTTTTACTTATATGTAATAGTCATATACAGGATAGCATGCGATTTGCCATCTTTCTGTCTGGCTCCTTCCCATGCAAGAACGATACCCCACTCTGAGATGTAAATTTGCTGAAAGAACTGTGTAAAATATCAGGCTTTGCTCCTGCCGTCTGCCGATCGTCAGGTGTCTATCTCTCCGTTTGCCGAAATTGAATTTCCGCCTCTAACGACCAAATTGAGTAAATTTTCTGTGACTGATTGGTAATCGTGCATACAAGATTATTAATGTCTGTCCATCCGTCCGCTTTAACACGTCCGCTTGTAATGATCAGATTGAGGTAATTCTTTCTGAGACTGATAGAAACAGGCGTGCGCACAAGACTGTAAATGTCTGTTCTTCCTGCCAGTCCGTGCTCCGAATTATATGTCCTCCTCAAAACTTGTGATTGTAAAACATATTTCACTGCCAGCAGGGAAGGACATCGACTGTCCGTTTTTCTGAAACATTGATATATATATATCATCTTCAAGATGCTAGGTTGCTAAAGACTTTTCCTGTTCTGCAGAGAAAAACACGCGAGTTATTTCAGATGTCTCTTCAAGTTTGTCTGTCTGTCCGAGTTTCGCAGAAACGATATCTCCTCTTTTTTCATTAGTCAGGAAATTATTTCTGTGACTTATAGATTTTTACAGTCAGAAGACCAACGTGCAGTGTTTTAACTATCTAGAATTTATGACGAAAAGTACAACTGGCAAGAAAACGGCAGTGATGAAAGACGTTACAACCTAATATCGAGATTTTTAGCGATGTCGTTAAAATATTATCCCTAATGCACAAGTTCTCGAGACTCAATTTTTTATTTGCAAACTACAAACCGTCAGAAATGACGTGTCTGAAATATAATAAAATTCTTTTAGTTCAACAACTGCACTGCACTTGTTTTGTTTTTTCCAAGAAAGTTACAGAGCCAGTGCCGTAAGACAAACACTGTACATAGCAACACACGAACAGCTGCGGGCTGAAACGTGAAGAAATTCTCCGACAACTGCAGCGGAAGGATACATGTATCGGAAGTCTAACTCGGTGAATAACAAATCAAATTTGAAATGGTAAATCGCGCGCGTTATTTTAAATTCGAAACATTGGTTGAAGAAACGTAGTCAAAATCTTCCCATAGATATAAATTGGACTATTTATAGGGCTTAGTAACACGCGGAAAGCCGCGGTCTTAAATGTAAACACACCCGTCGACAACTGCGCAACATTTCGGAAGTGCACCCCAACAATTTTTGCACAACCTGCAAATATTGTTGCTTTTATTCTCCCATTGTTTTAGACCGCGGGTGGCCTAGTGGTCAACGTTCGTGACTGCCGCGGAGATAACCTCAGGTACGCACGCTCGAACCACTAAATATTCGTCGTGCGGGCACGTTAAGCCGTCGAACCCCTGGTACTGGCCCCCCGATAATAAATAACAGCGTCTTCCTCTCCCTTTCTACCTCGCTTCCGTGTCACTTTCCTATCGGGTACTCTTCCCCAAATCTCCTAGCTTCCTATTTCTAAGGGTTTGTTTAAGACCTGGGGTCTGACACTCCCTTTCTAAAATCCTTTACATATGATCTGATCTCCGATTCTTTTTCTCCCGCTTAGGTTTGTAGTTTTAGTCAGCCCTCATAAAGCAACCACTAGGTGTGTGAAAAATTGGCGCATATAAGTTGCGACGGCAATAAAAGAACGGATTTTTGTAATAGCTTCTTTCACTGTTGGTGTGACTTTCTCGTACTTTACGTAATAGTGCAATGAGATATTGGTGCATGTGTGCAAGGTTTAACGAAATATTGTTGTCTAAGAGTGTAATGAAGTACAGGCGTCATTGAAAAAGTATCGAGACTGCGTGCATAACTGTTAAATAGGGCGGCGAAGCAGGATGCTGTTTAACAGACTGTGACATTGGAACCTACTGCACATGCGCTTGCCGAGAGAACTCTGTCGGCGCAGTGCGTTTTGTGCTGTGGCCAGTTGTTTGGAGTATAGTCAAACCGGCGTGTCGCGTCACCGATGACTGGCGAGTTTTCTTGGGTTTTCGTGAGCTCGGAAGTCTTCCACTGCGAGGACTCAGACTTTGTTTCTGGGTCATATCCATAAATTCGTGTTTTGTCTCCAGTAACAATCTTTTTCATGAAGTTGTCATTTCTGGCCAATTCCAACAAGTCAGTGGCTTCAGACAGTCGAGTGCCGTTTTGCTCTTCTGAGACTTTTAAAAGAAATTTTTGAGACTCACGTCTCGTGTCCAAGTCTTCAGTGCGCATTGTCTGAACTGATCCAAAACCAATTCCCAAGTCGTCAGCAAGTTCTCTGATAGTAATACTGCTACTTTCCCTGACAGCTGAAGGAACTTCTTAGACGTCTCTTTCATTTCGGCTTGTTGAGCGCCTTCCACAACGATCGTCACTTTGTACAACTTTCACGGCCATTTTCGTAACGTTTGTACCAGTCGTACAATCGTGGACGACTCGTGTGGTCCTCACTATCCACTCTCAGTAACTTGTCATAAGTCTCTTTGCAAGAATTTCCAAGTTTCTGACAGAATTTGAAGCAAATGCGGTGCTCAACTTTCTCAGACATCCTTACTGCCACACGCAGATGAGACTAGACTACAAACAACTGGCCACAGCATGAAAGGCGTTGTGCCGACAGCGTTCTCTCGGCAGGCGCATGTGCAGTAGGTTTCAAAATCGCAGTCTGATGTACTGCATTCTGCTCCGTCGCTCCATTTAACAGATATGCGCGCATTCTCAATAATATTTGACCCCCCCTCAGTATTACTGTGTAACAATGAAATGAACTATTGTTGCGTCACCTTATGGTAAAGCATATCGCAAGATCAAATTTTAGTAATAGTGGAAATCTTTAAAAACTAAATATGTTAATTAAAAATCTGCAAATTTGAATTTCAAAAAATTGTATTTGAGGTGCAACTCCCCCCCCCCCCCTACCCTCACCCATCCTCTTTCCGCCTCCTTCTGAACATTTTTGCAACATTTCAAGCTACGTTCAGTAGTTTATGTAGGCGACTGTCCGACAGGCACTGCAATTTTATTATTTTTAGGTGCCTCGCAAAGTAAGTCGGTGTTGTGTAAGTTTTTATAAGCTGTCCCAATTGTGTACTAACATAGGATCATTAGCACACTTCGTGTAAGTGAAGTATTTGCGTATGGAATTTCAACGGAAATTATATTTAAAACAAGGTTGTTGTTTTGTGTGTGTGCGTGTGCGCGCGCGCGTGCGTTAACCAAATTAATTATATTTACTGTGCTTCTGTATCATTCTGTTTTATATTTGTAAAGGTTTAAATAAGCCTGCCATCTAGCGGAAAATCTTTTTATTTGAAAACAAGTATGCAGAAAAAAAAATGCCTCTAAAATTCTAGTCGTGGCTCAGATGCAAAAATTATTTTTATGGTAACGCAGCTGTAGACAGAAAGATACCAGGTTTAGAGGCAGAGAAAACAGTAAAATAAGCACGTCATCTTTGAATACGTACTACAGAGGGTGAGTCGAAAGTTTTGCGATATTTGAATCACTTTGTGTTCATACGTACCTTTACGACGAAAGCTGACTAACATTCAAAGTATAGGCCATCGAGTTGCACCGCCATCTGTCTGCCAGTTCTTCGATTCCGCGGCGGTGCCAGTTCTTGTCCTTCGAGGCGAAGAACTCCTTTACCCCAGCTGACACCTCTTCCTGGTAGTTGAAGTGACGCTCGCGAAGGAAGTGGGTCACGGACCAGAACAGGTAATAATCGGACGGGGTAAGGTCCGTGCTATATGCTGGGAGTGACATTAGTTCTATTCCCTTAAGTTCCTAGAGTTTTGCCAGGGTCGTTCGCGCGGTATGAGGACGAGCGTCATCCTTCTGTGGGAGAGCGCGCTTTCTGTTTACCAGTGCCGGGTACTTCTCTTTCAAATCGGCATTCATCCGCTTCAGCTGTCCAGAGTAGAATTTGGCGTTGATGGTCCGACCGTCTGGAACACTAGCGTCTCGAGGTAGAGACATCCACATGTATCGAGTTATCTCATTGGCAGCAATACAACTGGGACCAACCAATTGGCGAACGGCATCGTAACGGCTTTAACAGTTTGGCGGTAATAATGGTGGATAATAGCTGCAAACCATAAAAGCACATCAAATAAATCCAATTTCACCTTAAAATATCAATTGTACAGGACTATCGACAACCGCCAACGAAGAAACTAATGTTAACTAAGATGTAAACAACCTGTGTCACGACTTCGACGACGTATATCTGGCTCAAATTGTATTTCTACCCGAATGAAACAGTACAAATCGAACAACTTAACCTGTTCGCAGTATCCATCCAAATATAATTATTAACTAGATAGAAGTTTTAAAGAAAACTACTTACTTATTCTCTCAAACTTACCTCTTCGCCGCGTAGCAGTAGCCATAATCCACCATTATTACCGCCAAAATGTTAAAGCCGTTACGATGCCGTTCGCCAATTGGTTGGTCCTAGTTGTATTGCTGCCAATGAGATAACTCGATACATGTGGATGTCTCTACCTCGAGACGCTAGTGTCTGGAACAAATTCGTAATGGATTATCCCCTCGAAATTCCACCAGACGCAGAACATCACCTTGTGCTCGAAGCGCCCGCATTTGGCAACAGGTTAAGAGACGCTGGCCGGGCTGAATGGCTGCCGTTGTGTATTAGAATTAATGAAATGGACCCAGTTTTCATCGCACGTAACAATTCTCTTGATGAAACGTACATCGCGTGGGTTTTCTAGGAGTTTCGTAGACATTTCCACCAGACGATTTGCTTCAGCTGGCGTTAGTTCGTGAAGGACAATCTGGCAGCTCCTGTAAGCCTTGCCTAGGTCCTGAAGGTGACGAACCACGGTGGCCTGTGATATGCCCAGCTCGCCTGATAGTCTCCGAGTGCTGGTCCTCGGATTGGCGCACGGTTTCCGAATCTGCGGTTCGAGGTCTACTTGACCTTGGCTGATCGCCGGGGTTTCTGTCAGCTGAGTGAAATTTCTTGAACTATCTGGTTGCGGTGCTGTGGTCCACGGAACCTTCCCATTTCGCATGACAAATGTTTTGTGTTGCTTGAGCAGCGTTATGGCCGAGTTCAAACTCGTAAAGGAGAAGTTCCCTAATTAGCCAGCTGTGCCTGTTCATCTTTTAGGAGTCCCAACCACAGACAGAATGACTGCCACTTTATATCCCTTTCGACTGACTGCAGTGCGCAACTTGAATTAGTTTAAACACGTGACATACCCGCTGCAGCACATGCGTTTATGCAAATATTGCAAAACTTTCGACTCGCCCTCGGTATTTAAAACCGTTACCAGTTGAGCGTTAAGGGAAGTGAAACCGGCAGAAGCCGGTATTCAAAATCAGTCAAGGAAAAAGAATTAAGCTTGCCGCTCGAGAAATGAAATGTCGTACAAACGATTTTTGTGTTTGTTTTTATGCATCTTGTTGTCCCTTCTGATGAAATAACGGAAAACGATGCGAGATGGGAAATGCAATTTATTTTGCTTTCCATCGGACAGACCTAATAGTTGCAGATTTTTTTTCTTCCACTGTTGTGAGAGTCACTGTGAAAGTTTCTGTTGTTAACATGACCTTAAGCAGCTTTAGATGTGAAATCGATACGCAGGATTCAAGCCTGGCGTAGAACAAAGAATGGTTTATTGATTTCTATTGTCTGGTAAAACGAAGTATTGAACAGTGCTTTACCAGGCACGTTACGACGCATTAAGAAGCTTATCTAGCTATCATTAACAGAAACAGTTCAACGTATTTGACCGAATCGTATGTGGCGCGCAAATCTGCGCCATTTGCATTCTTTTTTTTTTTTTTTATATATAAAAACGATCTGGCAACGGCCGTACTTGCGTGAAGAGTTGCAGCGAGCTGAAAGCGAATGGACACGAATTCAACGATTCGTACTGTTTTAATTCCAAACTGCGTGATAACGCCTGTAGTTCCGTAGGCGTTTCATAAACATTTCCTGCTTTTAAAATGTAAAAGAAGAAAACTAAATAAAAACTGCCGACATTAAATAAACGCTTAATAGAAGTAAATAAAACACAGCAAGTTGAATTTATTTCAGAAGCATTATTCATGTCAGCCCATTATGAAGTGCTGTTTTATCATTAATTTATGACTCGTCTTTAAGTTCCATGAAGAAATCATCCGCGTATTCAATCCACTGCGTTTGTTCATTATAAGGTTTCAGTGATGTGATAAAAATAAAAACAAGCAGTTCTCATTGTGTCGAATAGAACAGCACTGGACAAAATACATATGTTCCAGATGTAGGAGCCAAGTGAAACGAAGTCAAATTTCGAAGAGTAATGCGTTAACGTAATGTGTGATGGTGATGTTGGAATGAAAAGTAATATAGTACAGGGTGATTCATAAAGAAGTATACAGTTTCAACGCACTATAAAACAAGAACAATGTTAGATATTTTATGTTACCTGTAACAGAATTGTAGGAGAATGTTTCAAGTTTTTTTAGAAACAGTCACAGATGTTCTATGTGTGCACCCTTAGTCACACGACACACATCGAGCCGGCAATTCTTTTCCACCCAAACGCGAGGTAAGATATCTGAATCAAGTGCAGTGATAGTGGCTGTGATACGCTGTTTCAGCTCCACTAGATCAACAGGAAGGGGAGTTTATGTCTCTCAGTAGCGAAATATAAACTTTATGAGTACATCTACCTAACGGTTCACAGTTGTAGTCCGTGTCTTCAACTGTTACTATTTTACATCATCTGGAAACTGGAAACGGAAATGGATTACCTGCTCGATCTGTGTCGTGTGACTGAGCGTGCACACATAGAACATCCGTTACTGTCTCTAAAAAAACTTGAAACATTCCCCTACAATTCTGTTACAGGTAACATAAAATATCTTACATTGTTCTTGTTTTACAGTGCGTTGAAACTGTATACTTCTTTATGAATTACCCTGTATATTTGCTGCCATTTTTTTCTTACCTGAACCATATATTGCTAAATAAAAATCCACTTTGGTCCAAAAAATTTTCTCATTCTTTTGTCCAAAAAATTTTTCAAAAAAATTGGTCCAAAAATTTTCTCATGGTCCATAAACTTTGGTCCAAAAATTTTTCTCGTGTCAGTGCTCTAAAAAAAAAAAATAGAATTGTAAGTATTGATTTCGTTAAAATACAATTTGCTGAGGTTAAATTTGGTATCGTATTTTCCCTCGTATAATCCGCAGCGGCTTATCCGCATATCGTATAATTCAGAAAAAAATCATCGTCGTATGATCCACACCTCTCATGTTGATCCCGAGCAGTTATTTTCGACAAAGTCGCGATTCATAGGATGACCCAGAAGTCCAAAAAAGTCAGACAGATACAATCTTCTTATTTAAAAAAGTAAATGTGTTTTTACAAATACCTTTGTGTAACTTTCAAGTGAACAAAAAACAGGTCACTATTTTTTACGCATTACTGTAATTTCTTAGTTAGACCGAAAAATCCAGAAAAAGTATTGGCAATCCATAGCTTTTGGCATTTCTGAAGATATTTCAACTAAGAGAGAACAAAACCCCTTGGCTAATGCGATTATAGAACCTATGTCCGAAAAATTTCAGGACTGACCGCATAACTGATGTAAGAGTATGCCAGAAGAAAACAGTCCTTGGCCAGTTAGCAAACAGCTGCAAACCGGTTTATATCGGTACCGACAGGAGAAAACGGGCATTAACTCATCCCATTCATTTTAGCCTTGTAAGAGGTGACAGTAAACATCCGTTTTTGTTGGAAACTTCGTAAATCAGCTACTGAAACTTACCGAATTTTAAAAGAAGCGTGTGGAGAAACAGCATTATGCCGCAGCAGAGTTTTTGAATGGTATGCATGGTTTCGTGACGGTTGGGAACTCTCCAGCTCACGGTGAAGTCGTTCGTTGCGAACGATTCCTTCACGAATGGTCCATCAGTGGTAGAATAGCTCAGCGGGTTTTCCACAGCACGTGGTCTTCTCTTAGCTCACACCAACACCACCCAGTCTATAGAAGTTTTGCGTTTGTGCATGGTAAATGGGGTCCGAACCCTGATCTATTATAATTCAATATACTTGAAATGCACTTATATATAGGTCGCATCTGGTTAAAAGAAATAAGCTTGGATCCCTGATCTTTGGGGATGAAACAGATCAGAGAGATCTTAAGAATATGTCCAAAAGATAAATAATACTCCCCAATAACTAAATAAATCGAAAAAAATAAAAATAAATAAAGTCTCATAAATCCGTAATTGCTGTAGTAACAAAGGTATTTTTCTAATTCGTCGGTCTTTCTGTTGCCAACGGGAGGCTTTATCAAAAAAGGTTACGTTAGATGAGACTAAAGTTTTAAATTAACGTCTGTAGAACACAACGAGGTTTGAAAAAACGCATAACATTACAATACAAACACGTGAATTCGGGATGGCCGTTACGTGAGTCTAATGTTTTCGTCGCATAATGGAACGAAGATATCAAGTCATAATTTTTGTTTGTCTTGAGGTCAGTGTTCGTGGAGGATGGAGTTCCATGTTGGAAAATACGAGGTATGAAAAATCGCATGTACATAACTATACGAACGCCTGAAACTGGAATGGTCGTTACGTCGGTCTAATGTTCACGTCGCATAATAGAGCGACGATATCAAGTCATGATTTTTGTTTGTCCCGAGGTCAGTGTTCTTGGAGGATAAAGTTCCAGGTTGGACTATACGAGGTATGAAAAATCGCATAAACATAACAATACAAACACGTGAATTCGGGATGGCCGTTACGTGGGTCTAATATTCACGTTGCATAATAGAGCGACGATATCAAGTCATAATTTTTGTTTGTCTCGAATTCAGTGTGCGTGGAGGACTGAGTTCTAGGTTGGGCACAATTCACTAGGTACACCATCTTTACAGACATCAGATACTGTGGCAATTTCTATAGTCTCTCTGATCGCATTTTCCCTGAAATTTCTTAACGGGCTGCCCGTTTCCTTTCTTTCTACAGTGGAACTGCTGCGTTGTATAGTACTTGTTTTGCTAAAGCAGTTGTTCTCCTCCCGTCCCTCATATGCTTTTTATGTCGCACGCACAGATATCTTTTCGTCATGCCGACGTAGAAATTTATTGGGGAATCCGGGCATTTAAGGGGAATGGTACAGACCCCTGCAGCATAGTTTTTGCCAGTATTTTTGCTACTTGTTGTAAATAATTTACCAACAGGTATTGAATATTCTTCAATACCATATTTCTGTAACAAATTCTTGACAAAGAATGAGAGTTGAGGTTAATGTGAAATGCTGCCTGCATTTTTTGTGTCTACTTTACTTGCGTTGCAGTTTAACAGACTCTTTTTTACCTTTTGAAATAAGTCGTGTAGTTTCTATTCGTTGAAACCTGCTGAGATTCCTACCTACATCATGTTGGGTATATTCTGACTGGGGGCCGGGGGAGAGACTGTTACAGCCCTGCGCTTCCATCATTTGGACGGGATGACGTTGAGAATCGCTGTTGGTTTGTGAACATCTAACGAATGGCAACAATTTCAGGTTAATAAAACAAACAGAAAAGGCATACTTTCTTTTTTTAAATCGTAATTTTATTGGAAGTTGTTATTCTAAGTGTCGGTGATATCCTGCATTCCAGACGTAGACACCCTGATGTTGACTTGTGAAGTAACACGCTTTTCTGAAGGCAGATGTGTCCGAATACTTCTGAGTGGGTAGCTTGCTGTGAAGGTACGCAATACGAGGTCCAATCAAAAAGTTCCGAGACTAGGCCGATATACAACAAAGTATTTACGTTTCTTAAGTCTGGCCATGATCTTCCTCAAAGTAGTCTCCTTGGGCAGCGAAACACCGCTGCCAGCGTTTTTGCCACTGTTGGAATGCTGCCTGGAAGTCCTGTTCGCGAATCTTGTCAAGCACCGTCTGCGATTCGCGCTGGATCTCGTCCACGGTTTCAAAACAGCGACCCTTGAGCTTCAGCTTCATCTTCGGCAGCTCAACAGAGTTAATCAAGAGTTAATCTTCATCTTTTTAGAGTTAATCTTCATCTTCGAGAATTCGACAGTTAGATCTTGACAGAGTTCGACACGGAGCGCCTTCTGTTCTGGGTTCAGAGTCTTTGGCACAAACTTTGCAACAGTGCGATGTTTGTTCAAAACTGACGTCGGAATTTCTTGCACTGTTCCGTATGACACATTGACAATGGTAACAATGTCTCGAATGGTTCTCCGACGATCCTCATGCATCAGTTCCCTAATTTTGTTCACATTTTCGGGAGTTTTGCTCGTGGGCGGCCGCCTGACCTCTCGTCGTCTTCCAGTGTCATTCTGCCGCTCAAAACACTTTGCACGACTCATTCCTTCATTACCATAAGCCTGCCGCAACATTTCATGCGTCTCCGTTTCCGATTTGCCGAGTTTGACGCAGAATTTGATGTTCGCTCGCTGCCTTATTTTGCAGTCCATGACGAAGTTGCAGCTGTGTTCTGAACTTGGTCACCAAATATCGTGTAGCCCAGCTCCCGATGTTCACAGAACGACGCCAGCACAATGGCTCATGAAGGTCACTGCTCTTGGCCGCTAATCGCGCATCCGCGTACTGCCATCTGTCGGCGCGCTACGTACCCAGTCTCCGAACTTTTTGATCGCCCTACGTATGGTCAAATCCATTGTTATTGTATTTAGTTAATGAAGTCTTCATGACGTGTTACGCAATGCCTCTCTCTCTCTCTCTCTCTCTCTCTCTCTCTCTCTCTCTCTCTCTCTCTCTCTCTCTCTCTCTCTCTCTCTCTCTCTCTCTCTCTCTCTCTCTCTCTCTCTCTCTCTCGTCAACCAACCTGAATCCGCACAGCTGGATGAAGGTTCCTCCAAGTCCTTTTGTGTCGCTTGGTGTCCATTCTAATATTTCTGCTTTCCATCGGTGGTGAATTCTTCCAGCAAGATGTCCAGCCCATTGCCATTTCAGGAATTTTTCTTTGATTATGATGTTTTCCACTCTTGTCATTTTTTTGATCCATAAGTTCCTCATGAACTTGTCTTTCCTGGTTACACCAAACGTGCACCTCTCCAATCCTGTTTCAGTTTTACGCATCATTTAAATGCTTTTTTTTTTATTTAGTTAACGTCCGTGCCTGTAATTCATGTGTAAGAACTCGAAAAGATGCCTTGGTAAAATACTCTTCTATTAAGATATACACTGTAAAAAAATAATTCTGAAATTCACGAGCCACTTTCCGTGATTTTGTTTTTCGTGAATTAACGAAACCTGTTTCTGATATAACTTTTTCCGTGAAAAGACGGAAAAATCTCTGAATTTCCCGGATATTTCGTACACCAGAAAAATTCCGAATTTTTAGAAAACCTTTCCGCAATTTCTTATATTGACGAATTACCGTTTTCAAGAAGTGTTAACGGAAAATTCTGAATTTTCAGAAACCTTTCAGCGATTCCTTTCTTATATTAACGTAAAAACTCCGTTTTCACTTTTTCCATATCCATGTGACGAAAAAATGCCGGTAACAGGAGAGATTCACGGGAATACTTGGGAGTTTCATTAACTGTTAAATTTCCGTAGTCTGTCGAAATATTTGATTTTGAAGTTCTATATCGGGATCGGATATTGCGGATAGGATAGCGCATGGATTTTTGTTACTGTGGCACAGGATATTTCTTCTGCTTTCTCCCATTTTGTGCACCAGATATTATATGCTCTGTTACCGGGGGAAACCGGGTAGTTAATTTATTGCACAGGTGATTGTACGATGTCTATGTATCAGTCTGTGGGGTCCTTAAGTCAAAAGCTATATAGCTATCTAGAGTAAATTTTATATTTAAAAGTTTTGTGAAATAATATTATAAAACAGTAGTACACTGCACCTACTTTTAAAGATAGTTGAAAGTTATTGTCAGTTGAAACTCCAAACCATTTTGTTGCTTCGAAAACTCACGATAAAATAAATACGTAATTTGCAATAAGTCATCGTACAGAAAAAAATAAAATTATTAGAAACGTATTAAAAAAATAACAAGTTCTTATAGAAAATAAAATGACTAAATTACTCGCATTACTGGAAAAAAAAAAAAAATCACCATCACGCACTTAAGTTTTACCTTGAACGCAACCTTGAATCCTGTGATATTCTGGATGAGTGGTTTAGACGCGCGGCTTTACCATGAAAGACCTGGGTTCGATCCTCATTACCGGCGTGCCACGGATGGCCTAGTGGTCAGGGTTCGTGCTGCCACGGAGAAATCTCAGGTTCGATCCCAGGCAGGTACGAACGCTCGAACCACTAAATATCCGCCGTGCGTCGGAAATGCACGTTAAGCCGTCGGGCCCCTTCACTGGCCCCACGGTAATAAATAAGGGCGTCTTTCTCCCCCATTCTACTTCGCTTCCGTGTCACTTTCCTATCGGACACTCTAGCCCAAATCTCCTAGCTTCCTGTTTCTAAGGGCTTTTTTAAGACCTGGGGTCAGACACTCTCTTCCGAAAATCCTTTACATCTGATCTGATACTACAGCATTAGGGCCGCGCATGGCCTAGTAGTCAACGTTCGTCACTGTCACGGAGAAACCTCAGGTTCGATCCCAGGTAGGTATACGAACGCTCGAACCGCTAAATATTAGCCGTGCGTCGGATGGGCACGTTAAGCCGTCGGACCCCGGATACTGCCCCCCCCTCCCGGTAATAAATGAGGGCGTCTTCCTCCTCCTTTCTACCTCGCTTTCGTGTCACTTTCCTATCGGGCACTCTAGCCCAAATCTCCTAGCTTCCTATTTCTAAGGATTGTTTGGGCCAGACACTCCCTTCCGAAAATCCTCTACATATGATCTGATCTGATCTCACTACCGGCGCAAAAGGAAGCTCTCACGTAAAGGTTTGAAACATTCAGCGGGATGGATTTCGCGAATTTTCTGTCTAAATACGTAAAAACTTGAAACGGAGTTTTCTGAAATAAACGGAATTACTGACTACGAAAAATCTGTGAAAATACGGAAGTTAAAAAAGAAACGAGAACTTTTAAAAGCGGAGATTCTGTTAAAAGACGGAAACTTACCGCCAACTTTGCTCCACGTTATTTTTCAGAAATTTTCCATGAATTCACACCACTTATTTGTTTTATAGTGTGATGGTAACTTTCTCTTGAAAATTGTACTGTTTCTTCGGGTCTCCAGCCAACTTTTGTACGCCTATTAAATTCCTCAACGAACACACACACACGCGCGTTTATACACTGCTCGACAATTGCTAAGGACGGATCATAAACGGCTATATAGCGCATAAAAAAGTAAGTGTGGTTGGATGCCAAGTGAAATAAAATAATATCAGAATGCCAGGACATTACAAGAAAGACAATTTATTGTGCTCTGAAATCCAGAAGGCTTTGGAACGTGTTCAAGGGACAAACAGACCATTTTGTGCAGAATACGTAAACGTGAAAAAAAATGCAATTACCGTCCGCAGGCGTTCTGGCGTAAGATGTCAATACGGGATATGGCCACCATGGAGGGCGATGCAATATTCCACACGTCGTGTCATGCTTTGCACAACATTATCAAGCAGCTGTTGGGGTAATTTATCCCATTCCTCTGTCAGTGCACGGATGAGGGTATCCTTGTTTATTGGAGGGCATTGGCGACCAGCAAGACTCCTCCCCAAAGCATCCCACACATTTTCAATGGGATTCAGATCTGGAGAACGTGCTAGCCATACGAGGCGTTGAATATCCTTGCTCTCAAGACACTCCTGGACAGCGACTGTTCGATGACATGTTGCGTTGTCGTCCATGAAAATGAATCTATCACCGACAGCACCACGGAACATGCGAACATGAGGTAGCAGAGCATCATTAACGTATCGTTGGCCAGTCATAGTCCCAGTTGGAAGCACATAGAGGGACGTACGGACATTGATCATGATGCCAGCCCATACCATGACACTACATGTCGGATATCGGTCCCTTGCCTGTATGTTTGCTGGACAATATGCAGTACCACTATCACGCCAGATCAGTTGTCGTCGACAATCAGACGATAGACTGTATCTACTCTCATCTGAGAAGAGGACAGCAGACCAGTCGTTATCAGTCCAATTGCGATGCTGATGGCACCATTGCAAAGGGGCGGTACGGTGACGTCTGGACAATGGGATGCACACAACAGGACGGCGGGCGTATAGTCCTCCTTCATGCAAACGTCTGGCGACAGTTTTTCGTGAGATCCGCTTGCCAGTAGCAGCCATAAACTGATTTGCTACCTCACTAGCTGTGCTGCGCCGGTGTCTTTTTGCTGATAGCGCTATGTACCGATCTTCTGCAGGTGTCGTACTGCGAACACGACCTCCCTCGTGACGTTTGCTACACTCTGTATTTGTTTGAAATGCATTCCAAAGCCTTGAAACAACACTGTGGCTGACGTCGAACCCCCTGGTAACATCTGTTATTTTTCGCCCTTTTTCAATCTTGCCAATAATACGGCCACGCGTAAAATCATCTAGGTGATGTCGGGAAGACATACTGAAAATTGCAAGTTCGTCAATTGATTCTTTCCCTTTCAACTTTGCGTTTGAACAACAACGGTCAATACGCATCAAATCCTTTATATCTCTTATCAGCGCTATGACGTCACGAACAAGTTCGGCAATCCAAAATTTGCATACGCACAACACGTCTTACTGTATTCCGCACTTATGCTAATTTCCACATTTTCCATGCCTTCCATTTATGGTTGCTATTGTCATCCGTCCTTAGCAATTGTCCGGCAGTGTATATGCGCTTTCCGGTTGCAATGAACTTTTCTTTAATTTTAATATTTTCCCGTCTTTTTACTAGTTTCATCTCCAAATGTGTATTTATCTATGTATTTATCTTTTATTTATTATTTACTTCCGTTCGTCCTTTGGTATGGAAGTTGTACCTACCGAGAAGAGGCACGAAAAAAAAAAAAAAATAGCATTCATGATTCAAGGAATTTTAAATTTCATCGCATGTGTATTTAAATATTCGTAACTTGGTCGCTATGCATCAGTCGCGTGTTTCCGAAGAAAAACATTTTTCTCGTTTTGCTGTTTATTGCTTTCCTTTGGAGCGTAGTTATTTCATGCATTTATTTAGTGTGTGGACGAGGCAAAATTACCATTTCGTAGGAGCAAAGGCATTGTTATGTTTTCTCCTTTTTAATGCAGCGTAGTTAATTTTATTTTTATTTTCCTAAGACCACATATAGTAATACCTCGACTTCTTTTTGCTGTCATGAGGGTAGCTCTTTTCAATTTGTTTATACGTTTTTCTCCTGGGAAATTAACCAAAATCTTGCTTGTATTTTTTGTTCTTAATATTCTGCAATGGTGAAATTTGTTTTCACCGCCGTCCTTCTCCGGGGGAAGGCACTCTTGTGTTACAAGGTGAAAAGAGATCGTATTTTGAGATTTTTAGCTCCTTTATCTTGTGATGTCTCATTATTTTGTTTCTTACTGCTTGACAGTGATGTACCTGCTGTAAACTAAGGGAGAGAAGGAAAGAAAAACGCGGAGTCATTAGAAGGTATTGGGGATAATATTTCTTGTTCCAAGCTTAGTGGAGGTTTTGTTTTGGAGGCGGAGAAGAAACTACTTGGTTATTTTCTCCTTTCCCAACTCATTGATGTCTTTTAAATCGAGGATTTACTTTCTTTTTCGTTTTAGGAAACCGATCATTAATTTCTGCAATTTTCTTTTATGTACGATTTATTTTTAACAAAGGGCCGTAATTGCGCAAAACTAAAAACCGAAGATTATGAAGTCGCGACAGTGAATCTTTCAAATCCCTCTTCATCTGAAGCATTATGGAGAGAATCCGTTGCTTGCCCGGAGGGTGGGGGTTGGCGATTTCGCGTGGGAATTTATGATTAAACGCACTCATTGTAGTGAAGGCTCTGTGGATAAAGGAATGATATTTCCTCTTTAAATCTAGGAGTTAAAACATTATTTTGGTAATATGTAGAAGTGATGTTAGCATTCTTTTCAACTTTTATTAACTTTTAATTTTCCCATTTTACGAGAAACCAGCAACTTTGGATTCTTGGAACCAAGTTTTGGAAGTCCATTTCTGCTCTTTTCCGATAGTAAATCGACATTTTTGTTGTTGTTACATTTGTTTAGGTAGATCCACGCTTCAATAAAAATAAATTTCCGTTTGTCTCTGGCAAAGCCATTTTTTATACAGAAGTCATTTCATACAGAAGCCTACCACGTACCTAGGCGAAGAGCGGTGGATACTCTTTTACGCTTTCCAACCGCAGGCCGAAGAAGCGTATATGCTGCAGCTTTGTCCGTCTGTCTGTCTGCACGATAACAAGCGCAAAAATGGTTCGATTTCAATGAAATTTTAGCATGTAGTAGGGAACAACCCGGAGACGAACCCTATTGAAAAATGGGAGAAATGAGGTCAAAGGTCAGGACATAGGAGCCGGATACATTCCATCGCCCTTATTCGTCATAACTTATGTAAAAATGTTTCGATTGCGACAAAACTTTAGTATGTTGTTCCGGAGGTATACTGAACCGCTTCTGTTGAATATAATTGAAATGGGGCCAAAGGTCTGGGCAGAGGAGCGAGATTTATTCCACAGCCATTATCTTCATAACTTGACTAAAAATGGTTATATTGCGACAAAACTTTAGTATGTTGTTCCGGGGATATACTGAACCGGTTCTGTTGAATATAATCGAAATGGGGTCAAAGGTCAGGGCACAGGAGCGATATTTATTCCACAGCCATTTTCCTCATAACTTGAGTAATGATTTCTGGTATGTTGGAAAGCTTATCATAATCAATGCATTGCATGATTTTACAAACTTATTTTTTTTTTTACAGATTCAAATCTTTGTTTACCTTGTTGACAGTTGACACAGATATTTCTAACGACTTAGCGATTGCTCTGTGGGTCGGTGGATTTTCTTTTTAAACCAGCGACCTTACTTTTGAAACAGTCGTAGAAGCACGTAACTTTCTTTGATTATTCGTTTGGTGTTGTTGTTTTTTTCCCTATTAAAAAGCAATGCTTGACGATTTCCCCCTCTAATATTAGTAATATTGCTGATTTTGCATTTAGAAATTCTAATTCGGTGATTTTCACAGCGTTATTTAATTACGGCATACGAATATTTCTTTTCGTAAAGAGCGATTACGTAACCTTCTATCCAGAGCTTGTTTACTTGCGCCATTTTCTTAACAGACGATATTTAACGGCAGAAGATGTTTCTTTCGTGTTCATCCAACACTCTTTTTTGTTGGCTACCCCGGTGGCGCAGAGGTCCAAGTGATGGCTACTCACCATTCGTCCGAGATGGGTCCGGGTTCGAATCCCGGTGAGGCATGGGTGTTGTGTTTGTCTTACAGCACTGGTGCTCTCCCTTCCCTGGAATCAGTGGTACTAAATTAGGGACGGTCGACTGCTTATAGCCCACTGCGTTGCTCACGATGGGCGTTAAACCTCCAAAAAAAAAAAAAAAAAAAAATAACATGTTGTTTCCAGTCTCAATTCTTTTAACTGCTTTTATTTTCTGTAATTTCTTATCAAAAATGTTCTAAAAATGTTTTAACGCCCTCTGCATATATGCAGTGAAACCCGCGTATAACGAATTTGAACAGAGAATCAAAAACATTTTTCGATCTGTTTCGATCAGTGGGGTAATAACGAACTTCATTACTACCCCCCAGATCTCTCTCTCTCTCAAAACGGACTATTTTTGGCATACTACATTATGCCAGGTTAAAACTGGTCAATCTTAAACTATTTATCAATCAATTGAAGGCAAGTAATACTTGTTAATTGAAAACTATAGCTAGCAAAATAATAGCAGTGAGATCTGCAATAGGTGAAACACTTGACAAATATAAAAGAATTGAGTAACTGCCAAAAATTTGAAATTTCACCTGTTACATGTTTCGTTGGATACATGAGCTACTTCTCGATTGTTTTGCGCGTATCATGGTCGCTGTTTTAATGGGCCCGGGTTCGAATCCCGGTGAGGCATGGATGTTGTGTTTGTCTTACGGCACTGGCTCTTTCCCTTCCCTGGAACCAGTGACCCTAAATTAGGGACGGGCGACTGCTTATAGCCCATTGAGTTGCTCACGGTGGTCGTTAAACCTCCAATAAAAAAAAAAAAAAAGGGATATTGCCTAGAGCTTCCCGTTTGGACACCATGGATGTTAGGAAGGAAGATAGGACGCTGAAAACTGATCCTGCATCTGATAAGGGAGAGAACACGAGGCCAGACCCAGAGATCGTCACGGGTCAAAGAGTCGACAATTTCTTGTGGCTCAAACGGGTCGGGTTAAGGTGTTCTTGACCCGATTTGGACCCGGTTTTATTTCCGTTTTATTTTCGAAAAGAAAAAAATATATTAACAAGAACCCTTCGGAGGTCTTTGAAATAATACTTAAGAGCTACAGAATATGATCCAAGAACTTGCTGAGAAGGGTAAAGAAATGGGATTAAAAATGAACTTTCAGAAGTCAAAACTGAAGTACAATGCTTTTACAGGGAATGAAGATTTATCAGTTGATGGGGAAAAGCTGGAGATAACCAATTCCCACATTTACCTCGGGCAGTGGATATTAAGTGAGGGGTCACATTGATGAAGAAATTAATTGGCGTAATTTGGTTGGAGAGCTTTTAAAAGAAACAGTACAATTTTTAAAACAATGCGCCATTATGTCTTAAAATAAAAGTGTTTAATCAACGCATCCTTCCAGTGCTTACGTACGGAGTAGAGACGTGAATCTTAACTGAAAAGGTCATACAAAGACTGCGGACAACTGAAAGAAGCATAGAGGGATACTGGAGTTATTGCCAGATGAACGGACCACCGATGAACAACCGAAATTTTAGACTGGATTCCAAGGAACAGGAAAAGATCCAGAAAAAAAGACCACGTGGAAGATGGGTGGATGGAGGAGACTTGTCCAAGTCAGTCCGTTGGTGAAGAAACTTGGGGAGACCTTCATCCAGCAGTGGATTGACAATGATGATGATGATATACTCGAATTTATAGTTCAAAGCAGATTTGTCCGAGCCAAAATTTTTGACCCGTTTCCAACTCTAATCGTAACCCCATAGCAAATAACAGTGCGATTAACACTGTTATTTGTAGCAAATAACAGTGCGATTTTCAGCGCCATCTATGAACAGAAGCTTGCGTTCGACGTGCCTTTCTGACCACCTTAAAACAGTGTTTCCCAAAATGTGGGTCGCGACCCAGGGAGCTCGCCGTAGAATTTTAGAGGGTTTGCGAGGGTAAAAAAACACTGTGTTCAAATATTTATTTAATTTTTATTCATTTATTTTTAATGGAACAACATCTCAAATCTGGGCTCTGTGTTCGACACAGGTACCATTAAATCCTTTTCAAGTTCAAGTCGATTTCGGTTTTTCGTTTTAATTGTAGCCGTAGACGAAACACTTATCTTGCATAAATACGGTGTTACAAATGGTATAAAAAGTTTTAAAGCCCCTGTTGTAAGTTCCGGGTGTTCTTTCTGGATGCCCCCGGGCGCAGCTCAAGAGAGGGCGCAAAAATAGCTGCTTACAAAAATTGAAAGTTTTAAATTTTTGCACCATTTTCTGGTACAATTTCTTCCCGCCATAATTTATCATTTTTCCACTTACAGAATTTGCGTATAATATGTTTCGCCAGTTCCGGTAGCTTGGCAAATTGAAATTAATATTCTTTCCTCAAAATGTTCAGGGTATATTTATTGCTCACATTCAAAAATGAAGGCGCGGTTGAATTAACGTTGCGAGAAAAGAATGTTCACAGTGGTGATGATTCTCCTGGGATTATTTGATCATGGCTGTGAATTATGATTTCCAGTTGCATTTTTGTCGTTGTCCGAAATCTGAAGCACTTGGGAAAAGTCGTACAACAAACTCATGGTTCACACGCACCTTGGAAAAGTCCTTGATAAAAAAAAAATGTTTTTCAAGTCCTTCAAATTACTTGAAACAGTTGACGGCTCTGTTAATAATACTTGATTTTTTGTTTTTTGTTTTTTAAGTAATGATATCCAAAGTAAAAATCCTCCAAATACGTGGTGTCAGTAAATAAACAAAGACATCACTCTTTCCACCTTTAGCAACGCACAGCAACCGAAAAATTGTTATTCGGAAGCCGCCGGGGAATTGAATCCCCAGATCTCTCGATATCTAGCCGAGCGCGTTAGCCTTACACTACGGTGGCCAACAGTTCACGGCAATATGCCCGTTTTTCTGTCAGCATCTGGTGTAAGGCTAACGCGCTCGGCTAGATATCGAGAGATCTGGGGATTCAATTCCTGCTGCGGCCGAATAACAATTTTTCGGTTGCTGTGCGTTGCTAAACGTGGAAAGAGCGATGTCTTTGTTTATTCACTGACACCACGTATTTGGAGGATTTTCACTTTGGACCTCGCCCTTTGGATTTAATTGCTGTAATTAATGTATAGCCAGTGCTGTTAATGCCCACCAGATGGAGACGTCTCAGTTACTGAGCCCATCTTATGGATTTATAATGTCAGATGCTGACGGAAAAACGCACATAGCGCCGTGAATTGTTGGCCACCGTGGTGTAAGGCTAACGCGCTCGGCTAGATATCGAGGGATCCAGGGATTCAATTCCCCTGCGGCTGCCGAATAACAATTTTTCGGTTGCTGTGCGTTGCTAAACGTTGAAAGAGCGATGTCTTTGTTTATAAGTAATTATATGAAAGAGCACGAGTTAAATAATTGATTGTGCTAAAAAGATGTATAGGAGATTTCTGTGTAGTTCTGATAAAAACAACAAGCTGATCAAATAGCGCAGAACTAGCGTTCAACCCATGGGAGTGTGTGGACAGCTGCTACCTTGGCTATGATATGATTACAGAGTAAAGCGTCAGCCATGTGAGTAAAATAAGTGGAAGGATGTATTCCCAAATTGTGATGAGCTTCTGTTTCCTGGGGTTGGGGACGTGTTCTTGCCGGAGAGTTAAAACTTCCCGGAATTGCTTGTGCTTCATGTGTGGAGGACCCTTCGTCTCTTTGCTGCATCGAAAAATGCATCAAAGTCATGTATCAAAAACAAAGAGTTAAAGCAAACAATAGGTGTCATGCCAGCAGATGAATACGAAAATAAAATACCGTTTCAAAATATTCCACAAAATAAAATGATTTCTAGAAACACCAAAACAGTGTGGCAATTCAAAGTTAATAAAATAAACCAACTGGGGACAAAGGGGAACAGGCAGGTCATTCAAGCTGTTCTCACCGTAGCTCAGGTTAATGGTCTGAACTTACTAAAATACTAACCGACCGATTGTACACATATGATAATTCGGGTTTTAAATGTCCTTGAAAATTGCTTTAATTTAATTTACTTGGAAGAGTACGAACCTTGATTAACAGTCACAGTGTGTCTACCCCTTTTAAACAACAGCAGCAGAGGCGTAACTTTTTTCTGTGCCCGGGCAAAACTACATAGTATTGCCCCCATCTCCGTCCAATATAAGGTGTAACTGGAGCTGTCGGTAGTAAAATTCAGAGTGTGATGGGCAAACGGAAGGATTTGTTGGACTTTGCGAAAGGATTTGTTGGACTTTGTGAAAGGAGAGATTGTGGGAGCTCAGAGAGCTGTTGCCTCGATTTCCCAAACAGCCGAACTGGTGGGTTCTTCGCGTTCCGCCGCTGTTAAGTGAATTGGGACTGGTGTGAAAATGGTCAAACAACGACCCGGAGGCATAACTGCACAGGACAGCGAAATGTTGATGTGAGAGGTGAGCGCCTGGTTCAGCGACTCGTACAGACCAACAGGCGCAATGCTGTTCAACAGTTGACTACCCAATACAACAGAGGTCAATCCGAAACGGTATCAGTCGTGAGCATGCGTCGCACCCTCGCACATATGGGCTATGAGAGTAGACCATCCCGACGACAACCTCTCCTTACCGCGGTTCACCGGCGCAAAAGACTCCTCCGGTGCAAAGATTATGCAAGTTGGACGTCGGATGTGCGAGGGTGCGACGCAGATTATGCAAGTTGGACGTCGGATGTGCGAGGGTGCGACGAAGATTATGGAAGTTGAACTTCGGATGTGCGAGGGTGCGACGAAGATTATGCAAGTTGGACGTCGGATGTGCGAGGGTGTGACGAAGATTATGGAAGTTGAACGTCGGATGTGCGAGGGTGCGACGAAGATTATGCAAGTTGGACGTCGGATCTGCGAGGGTGCGACGAAGATTATGCAAGTTGCACGTCGGATGTGCGAGGGTGCGACGAAAGTTACGCAAGTTGGACGTCGGATGTGCGAGGGTGCGACGAAGATTATGCAAGTTGGACGTCGGATGTGCGGATGTGCGACGAAGATTATGCAAGTTGGACGTTGGACGTCGGATGTGCGAGGGTGCGACGAAGATTATGGAAGTTGAACGTCGGATGTGCGAGGGTGCGACGAAGATTATGCAAGTTGGACGTCGGATGTGCGAGGGTGCGACGAAGATTATTCAAGTTGAACGTCGGATGTTCGAGGGTGGGACGAAGATTATGCAAGTTGGACGTCGGATGTGCGAGGGGGCGACGAAGATTACGCAAGTTGGACGTCGGATGTGCGAGGGTGCGACGAAGATTACGCAAGTTGGATGACTGGAAAAACAGTGTGTTGGTCTGGCGAGTCGCGTGTTTTACACTCCGTGGATGGTAGTGTACGTATTTGTCGCAAGTAACATGAGGAACTCGATCCATCCTGCATGGTCTCCACAGTGTAGTCCGATGGAGTCGATTATGTGGTGTGGGGCATGTTTACCTGGCAGGAACTCGCACCCCTGGTGTATGTGGAACAACGTAAGCCTGGTGCCCACTATCGTGAATTGCTTGCTGACTCTGTACACTCAAGAATATTGCACTTCCCGAATGGCGACGGTGTTTACCAAGATGGCAACAGGTCTGATGTTGTGGAGGAATGGTTTAAGAAACACAGTTCAGACTTCCAGCGTATCGATTGACCACGGTATTCCCCCGATATCAATCCTATAGAGCATTTGTGGGACATTATGGGACGTCATGTCAGGTGACTTGATACACCAATCACCTCCATACCTGCATTGAAGGACGCATTACACACATCTTGGCTTCATGGGTGTGCGACCTGTGCAGTCGCACAGGGCCCCGCGCCCGTGTTTGTGTTATGTTTTTGAATTTTTCATATTTTTTTTTCTCGTATTAAAAATAAATGACACTTAACAACGTAAAAATGGCATTTTTTAAATTTTTATGTCACTACACTTTATTGCCTTAGTGAACAGAATTCAAGTATCTTGGGTCCATCGGGATGATTCAGCGTATCAGGGAGAGAGGATCTGCGTTTATGACATCATATACACAATCACCCAAATCTCTCTGGAAGCCTGACGTCACAGCTACATCTGCATTCTGCCGCAATCAAACGCGGTCAGTTTTTCGCGTGCGTGGGCGGCGAATCTCTTGCAGATGGTTTTTCCATAAAAAAAAATTGAAAACGTATATTTGCGAATTGTTTTCATGAACTGGCTGAAATTTTATTTATAACACTATAACTGACACATCGATTGTACCTGACGACGAGTGCCTGGAATTGATAAATTGCAACATAACGCCGATTCGAAATTATCAGAACACTAGACCACTGCCACTGGTTTCCAGAGAGACTTACAAGCAAGCCGCGGATCAGTAAAATTTCAACAAATGATTCGCGGACCGACCGGCACGAAGTTACTTTTATGTACAATGACGTTTGTGAAGACCTGTTTTTACTGGTCAAATTCGGAAAGCTCTACCATTTCTCCAGTTTTCCTCTGTTTTCGCGGACCGGCGGAAACCTCGTGACGCACCGGTGGTGTTTGGAAAGCACTGCACTATAGACTGCTATCGCACTCACGTCATTTGAGCTACAAAGCTAAAAGCTCCCACTACCCACTAAAACAAATTACAATGAACTGCAGAACGTGGCCAGCAAAAGAATATTTCTTCCAAGAAGTAAAGAGACAGAGTGATAAGGTAAGAGTTTTCTGAAAATTGCATTACTCATTTAGTAAGTACGGACGAGTCTTTAGAACCTCAATATTCCAACCATGAATAATTGAAAACGATATTTTCTATCATCCTATCTTATTTGTTTAAACGATAGCTTTTTATTTTGGGTAAATTACATTAATTTTTGCCATCAGCACGCATTTCGACGAGGTGAGTGAATTATATTTTGTCGCTTCAATTCGATCAACTTCAATTTGATCTGGCAATGTAAATCAATATAGCGTAGTTTTACAATGTATCTTTTTATTTTTAATGAGTGATCATAACAGCTTATTATAACTCATGAATAAATAATAATATTCCTTAGTACCACCATGTTTTATTAAGCTTCATGAGAAAATAAAAAAATGTGGTTTCTCTACCTGACCCGGCCTTTCTTTCAAAACCGTTCCAACGTCCAAGCCCATTTAGTAGATGTAGAACTCGCTGGGAAAAGGGCCCCGCATTTTCGTTTTGCACTGAGCCCCGCAAATTATACAGCCGGCCCTGCGAAGTGTTGGGTAGATGGGCATAATTCAGTGATCATTCAGTGTACACACACACACGCGCGCGCTCGGTGTTTTTTAAAAAAGTGGTTATAAAAATTGTATGCTAGTCTTAAAATTTAATTTCCAAAATTTGGTAGAGACCCTGCTTTAAAGGAATCTACGTATAAAAGGATAAAAATGCTATACAACATAGAAGACGTATTACAGGGATGAAATTTTAATAAGGAACCTTGCGGTTACCTACCCATTATAATTCGTGCGCGTAGTGCAAGTAAATTAATGCAGGAAATGGAAACTGTCTTTTTTTTTTTTGTGCACAGCGGATCGCTTTAATGCTACTCATATAGAAAATTGCCTCTGTATGTCGTTCTCTACTATTTCTTGTTTGAATTTTCGGGCAACAGGACGTACCGATATCTATTTCCCATGTCTCCAGGGGTACGTGGCGGGACTGATGTAATGACTTTTAATAAATAGGACTGGAAAAAAAAAATCTCCGCTTGTGTTTGGCTACACCACCGAACAAAAAATGCATTACATTATGGTTTCTGGAGCAATTCGCCACTGGAGTTCCGATGAGTGAGGATAATTACAGGTTAGTAAATACTTAAAAAGTTTTTTTCTTGGCATTGAGCTGGCTAATTGGAAGTATCGAGAACATGTTCTACAATTTCTCTCCCGTTAAGGACCCATTAATATTAAAATGCCTTACTGTCAGGTAATCATCTGAATAATTCAGGCATCCCATGTAGAGATGTGTTTGCAAAACTCGCTTTCGCTGTCTTTGATGGGGTAGACGTTAGGAATTCGGATTTCCACTATTATTTATACACCAGCTGGCCAGAAAAATAGGAACCTTTATGTTAAGTGAGTCGCAGAAAATAAATGCAAGTGTATGGAAATGTAACAGTCACATGGACTGGTGAAGTTTAGATGTGTCCTTTATGAAGACATATACACTGTCTACCAACAAGTAACTGGACACCTCTGCGGTCCTGATACACGTCACGGCCGCCGCCGTTAAATATCGTTTGGGAAACAACAACGCAACCAGTCGCATGCAAGATGCCACGCAGTTCGGAGCTCTCTGATTTCGAGAAAGGTGTAATCATCGGGTATCACAGAGATGGCTATTCCATACGTGACATATCCAGTGAGTTGAAGTACCCAAAATCGACAGTGGCCTACGTGATTGGCTAGTGGAAGATGAGAGGTGACTGTCGGAATGTGCCCGGACCCGACAGACCTACAAAACTGGGAGTTAGAGACCGACGGGTGCTGGCCAGAGAAATTCGGAAGAACCGCACCAAATCGATGGGCCACATCCGCGAGGAGTTTCAACAGGCATCCGGGAGTGTTCTTTCGATGAATACCATCCGTAAGGAAGCCCATCTGTTCGGTTATCATGGATGTGCTGCCGCCCACAAGCCTTTGATCACAAAGTCCAATAGCGCTGCTCGGCTAACGTGGTGCAAAGAACGTCGGCAGTGGACCGTTGAACAGTGGAAGCAGGTTTCCTGGAGCGACGAATCAACGTTCACCCTCTACCGTTCGGATGGCAGAGTCTGGGTTTGACATCTGCCTGGAGAACGCCTCCTGCTGGAATGTATTGTACCAACTGTGAAGTTCGGCGGTGGAATTATGCTATGGGGGTGTTTCTCCTGGTATGGCACGAGACCCTTGGTCGCAATTCCTGGTAGACTCAACGCCGAGTCCTACTGCACCATACAGGATGACAATGCCACCTGTCATGTTGCGAGGTCCACCATGGCTTGGTATCTTGACAATGGGGTTAATCGAACGGACTGGCCTGCGCAGAGCCCGGACCTTAACCCTATCGATCACCTCTGGGACGAGTTGAAGCGTCGGCTTAAGGGGTAACCCCCACCGTCCGAAATCGGTGAAGGAACTGACCTGTCTTCTCCAAGCCGAGTGGAAGGAAATACCGCTAGCCGTCGTACAACGCCTGGTTGAGAGTATGCCCCGGAGGGTCGCAGCTGTAATCGCCGCTCGTGGAGGCTCCACCAACTATTGAAGGTGAATAAACTTCGTTTTCCTTTGCTATCACAGGTGTCCAATTGCTTGTTGGTAGATAGTGTAGGTTGTTAAGCTTCAATAACTGCTGTAAACATGGGAAGACCTCAGGATCTGTCGGAATTCGAAAAAAATTTAATCTGAGGCGTTCATTTGTCGAATGCCACGATTAACGAAACAAAAGATGTTACTAGTTTGCCCAAAACATCTCACGGCCCTCGCACCTTTCCCCCACCGTTAGGTAAGACTTGGTTTGCCTTAGAATGCTGCGATAGCCTTGCTAAAAATACACGCCAATGTATTTTTTGTAAGCACAGCGGACAAAAATTTAATCACCCTTGTCAGAACTTACCTAATAACGGGTCACAGTGCCTCTTGCCTTGATAACAGCATGAATCCAGTGCGGTAGAAACTCCACAGGGTTGTGGATGTATTGAACATCGATTTGCACCCACTCGTGCGTCAATTGGTCCCGAAGTTCCACCAAAGTACGTGGGTGCCTATTCCGGCAATTCACCTTCTGTTCAAATGATCCCAGAGATTTTCAATAGGATTTAAATCTGGGGATTCGGCTGATCAACCGAAGTAAGACAGTGTTGTTGATTGTTCGTCGTGCCACTCAGACACAGTTTTAGCCCTGTGCACACCACAATTGTCGACTTCGAAGACAGGAGTGGCATTGTGACGCTGCTCTTGTAGATGTAGGGCAAAGGGCAACACTTCGTCATTCAGAATGAGTAGGTACGCATGCTGGTCCAAATTCATCATCACTGCAACGAGAGGGTCTATTTCGTGGTACGAAAAAACATCCTCAAAACATCACAGAACGTCCTCCAGCTTGAACAACGCCTTAGATACAATCAGAATTGAAGGCATCATTGGGCCTGCGATGCACTCGTCGCCTCCTATCATTGGAGTACAAACAAAAATAAAACTCGTCAGACCAAACTACTAGTTTCCAAACCTCCACAGTAATGTTTTGATGGCTCTCAGCCCATTGTTAACGTGCTACTTTGTGACCTGCTGTTAAAAGAGGCCTCTTCCGTGGTACTCTGCTCCAGATGTCCATAGCATGCAGTTCTCGTCGCAATGTCCTTTAGGAAATTGATTGGAGTGGACTTTGTGACTTGCTGTTAAAAGAGGCCTCTTCCGTGGTACTCTGCTCCAGATGTCCATAGCATGCAGTCCTCGTCGCAATGTCCTTTCGGAAATTGATTGGAGTGGACTTTGTGGCTTGCTGTTAAAAGAGGCCTCTTCCGTGGTACTACTCTGCTCCAGATGTCCATACCATGCAGTTCTCGTCGCAATGTCCTTTCGGAAATTGGTTGGAGTGGACTTTCATTGACTGTTTGGAGGAATTGTTGCCCTGTTTGAAACCGATTTGCACTTACTAGGTGTGAAACATGGCGGCGGTCTCTGTTGAAAAGGAGAATCGTTTTCCAGCCACAGTTACTTCGCCGATTTTCAATTGACTGCAAACTACAACCACTGTCTGTAGACCCGCTTGACAGTAAGCTTCGACACACATGAAGTCGGCCAACAAATTGGGCGATTTCATTCACTTTGTGTCCGTGTGCACCACAAAACACGATGGCTCTTTTTTGCCACTCATTAACGTCTCTCTTACGACCCATATTGCAGACTGAATTCAACATACATGTTGCTCTCTACCACTGCACGAGACAGAAATGATGCTGTAGACCACGTCAGTGCTATTTATCTCCCAACAATGCTATCACGGCGCCCTCTGTGCAACCGGTAACTTCCTACTGTCATTTCTTTTAGGGGTGACTAAATTTTGTCCGGTGTGCTTACTGTGAAAGCTTGTAAAATAATCCAAGTCGTTCTTGAAACTCTTGATGCTGCCTTTTTTAGGAAGAAATCAATCATCCCCAATCGTCAAGCCAATGTGAAGCAGGAAGAAAAGTAGATTCTTTTCCAGAATCTGCGATAGAATGCATTACTGCAGTTCAGACCGATGACGATCTGATTTGCTTGAACATCATCATGTGTCTGCTAACAGTATTCTGTTTTTCCCATACAACAGCGACGGCAGAGAGATCCTCCTCAGCTATAAAACGGCTGAAATACCTAAGAACCACAATGGGCCAGCAGCATCTTACAGTACTGTCTTTTAATATTCACCGAAATATTGCCCCAAAAAATATTGATGACATTTTGGAGAGATTTGTTCGAATGCACCGAAGGAGACTCACTGTTGCGTAACACCCACATCCCGTACTTGGGTTACTCAATTAATTCGAGCACTTAAAATTGACTCGCATAGACCCGATCAAAATACTCGTATCATCACGTAACTCATTCTCCGAAAAAGAAATAAACACTGTATTAACAAAAGTCACCGGACACCTATATGAGAAACACAATATAGCATTTATTGATATACATTAGTACGGTGTCGGTCCATCTTTGGCCTTAATGCATGCACTGACCCTTCGAGACATGCTTTCGACAAGGTTTTGGAACACAGCGATAGGTATGCGCTTCCATTCAGTGCATAATGCTGCTGCTAACTGATCCTTAGTAGTAGGCCTTTGTTCCAAACTTCTTATGCGGCGCTCTAATCCATTCCATACGTGCTCTATGGGATTATGATCAGGGCTCTGTGCTGACCGGTCCATACACGTTACGGAATTATCGTTAATCCACGCCGTAACAGTCCTTACTTTATGGCTCGGTGCATTATCCTGCTGGTACCAACAAGGCTCGGTTCCATAGTATTGCCACAGAGTTGGTAGGGCATAATTGTTCAGAATATCGAGTTAGACGCGCTGGTTAACAGGGTTTGTCCACGATAACTAATGGGCCGGGACCATACCACGAAAAACACCTTCACAGGAGTACACTGCCAACTACAAACTTAACCGTAGGAACAGTTCACTGTGGTAAATATCGTGTCCTCGGCTGCCCCAATGCCCACACACGGCCATCAGACTTACGGATCGTGTATCAGGATTCATCAGTCAATAGGACCCGTTTCCATTAATCTACGGTCCACGATGAATGTTCTTTACACCATGCTAAACGGCGAGTAGCATTCCGAATGGAGATGATGAAAAGCTTATGAGCAGCCGCATGACCACGGTAACCCATGGGATGAAGTTCTCTGCGAATGGTACGTGTACAGACCGAGGTTCCAGTATTTTTACTCATCTGTACACTGAGGTCTTGTGCAGTAGTACTCTGTCGAGTAGGTGTAACGACTCTCATGAGGCTACGACGTCCTCTATCACTGATTTTATTTGGTCTGCCGGTATGTTTTGCTTGTTTAGGCACGCCATGTGTCTTCCACTTATTCAGTACATCCTCTCGGTTTCTCTTATGGACGACCCACTAATATAACACCCGACAATATTTCCTTTCTCAAAGTCAGTTGTATCCCGCTGCGGCATTTTCACTCAGCCTCACAGTGCGATATGATCGTGGTTAGCTGCAGGCTTGTTTTTATACCTTTTGCAGCTATAGCGCGCATCTTAACAACGCAGAGGATCCATTCATTTGCTTTTGAAGGGGTGTCCGATGACTTTTTTCAATATAGTGTACATATATATAAAACATCTTCCCTCCCCCGTGTCAAGTGGTATAAATCCCCCCCCCCCCCCTTGTTTTCAAATTTCATCAACAGCCACCGCTGCTCAAGGCATAGAGTTGTGTAAAACACTTGTGGTGACTGTCATTCGGTAGTGGATGGCAAATGATTTGTGATGGTGCGCAAGAGGGGCTTGTAAGTGGAAGCTCTCCGAAGCAAAAAATAAGCTTTCAATTCTCACATCGAGATACACATACTGATCAAGAATCGAAGATTCAAAATTCTGAATCGTAACTTCAGGAACTCTGAAAGGTGTCTTCGATTACTGGTCCCTCAGAAGATTTAATCGCCCGCATGCAATTCTTAGGAATCTTAACAGACGGGAAAAACGTAACGCCGTAAATCCAACCGTCTTGAAAATAGAAATGAAATAAAGAGGTAATAGTATATATACACAGAAGAGCAATTGAATTAGAGACAGCTGGCGTTATGCAAATGTGGCGCTGTGTGCGGCCCTGTAAACGGAAACGGCATGACGTATATAGCGATCCGACGATATAAGGAGTGATGCGACGGGAATCAGTAAGAGTCGGACGCAGTATGGGTAAGACGAAGTATCTAAGCGCATTTGATCGTGGACAAATTGTCTGGGCCCGACGATTGGGTCACTCCATCTCGAAAGTCGTGCAGACACTGGGATTTTCACGAGCCACTGTATCACGGGTGCACCGTGGGTACATCGAATCCGGTAAAACCATCCCTGCAAGGCCCAACTGCTGTGGACAACAGCGGGTGGATGAGCGGGGTCATCGTCGGCTAGCTCGCATTGTAACAGCGGATAGACGGGTCACAGTGCAAGAAATCACTCGGCAATTTAACGCTGGTGCACAAAAACGTGTAACCAGCCACACCATCCAGAACCATCTCCTCGCTATGGGGTACAGAAGCCATCGTCCCACGAGGGTACCGCTGCTGACCGCATATCACAGGGTGCAAAGATTAACATGGGCGCGGGAACGTCGCCACTGGACCCTAGATATGTGGAAAAATGTTGCCTGGACTGATGAGTCGAGATTCACGTTGGTACATGCGGATGGCAGGATACGAGTACGGCGCAAACCACATGAAGCGATGGGTTCTTCTTGCCAGCAGGGTACTCTTGAAGCTGGTGGGGGTGGCATTCTCGTCTGGGGACTGTTTACGTGGACTGAAATGGGACCCCTGGTACGTGTGACATCGTCTCTCATAGGTCAACGTGTTATCGGGATATATTGGACGACCCTTTGCTCCCGTTTGTGCGTCTTCAACATCCCACTGGGGACTTCATCCTGCAACAAGACAATGTTCCGTGTCATCGCTCCCGAATTGTATCCGAATGGTTGAATGAACACTCCACCGACAGGAGCTCGCTTCCTTGGCCAGCTAGGTCACCTTATGTGATTAGATGTAACATTAATTAAGATTTCAAAAATGTCTTAGTTTTTTTCCTGTAGTTGCTTCTGTTCTTAAGATACATTAGAAAAATCATGACCAAGTCGAAATTATTATGAAAAGGGTCATTTATGCAATACTTAGGTTTACAGCAATAAATCGGTTTTTGTAATTCATAAGGAATAAAACAACATTTAAATTGTTTTTCTATTTTTTTTTTTTTTTTTTTTTTTTTTTTGCTTCCGAGGAATATAATGAAGCAAAACTATAAAATGTACATAATATATTGTTGCCCAGCCTTTTGCTTTAATCGCAGCTTTGCATCTTGCTGGCACCAGGGGTGCACCCAGAAATTCGGAATGGGTGTGTTATAATAAATGTTTTGATCTGTGAAAGAATTTAAGACATTGTTTTCATGAATTATCCAGCTGCAAGTGGTGTTTTTATTGTTGTTTATATTTTAATAAAAATACATATTTCAGAAAATGAGTTAACCACAAATGTAATTATTCTATCTATTGCTACATTGTAGCTTCAGAGAATGTATTTTAGAACACATTCAATAATGCGTGATTTCAGCAATTATGAAAACTGAAATTCACCAATTAGGAAAATTGGAGAACAGTTGTGGGGTTAGGAATCTGTCGTGTCTGACGCCGCTGGTGTCGGAATCATATTACAAAACACGTGGTCTCATAGGGGGTCCAGACCCGGGACACATCCCCCCCCCCCCCCCCAGGGTGCGCCACTGGCTGGCATGGTGTGAACAAGGTTTTGTAAAGGATTGGGTTGAATAATACGATTCCAAATTTGAACTACATCTTCAGTGAGTTGAATTTTGGTTGTTGGCTTCTTTTTTGATAGTTCATACGACACTTTGAATCACACATTTTCGATCGGGTTTAAGTCCGGTGACTGTGGTGACCAATCGAGATGCTGAACATTGTTTTCTTGAAACCACTTTTTTACCATTTTTAGCACGACGACAGGGAGCATTGTCATCTTGAAAAATAAAATCGCCGTCATAAAATCTTCTAGATGATGGAAGCATCTTATTGTCTGATATCCAGATGTATTTCTGGACATATATCGCACCGTCCACAATATGCAGGTTCCCAACGCCATCTGCTTATATCCATCTCCAAACCATGACCTTCACCACCGGATGCTTAGCAGTAGTCACTAAGCAACTTGGAAGAAATTTTTCGTGCTTGAATCTCCTTACATAGGCACTGTATACTCTGACTCCCATTAAAGCAATATCCTGATTCATCATTGAAAGAAACATTTTTCCATTGCTTGGTTGTCCATGAGACATGTTGTTTTGCCCACTCCACTGAAGTGTACGCTGTGTTTGATCTGCAGTTAAGTGTTTTACGCCTTCCTTTGCAGCCACGCAATTCTTAATTTGCGCCGAAGCTCATCAGAGCTCAGCTTCGGTACTTCTTCATTTTTGGCGAATATTTCAGTATTAGCTGGGGAGCTCCGAAAGAGATGTTTTTTATTTTTATTTTTATTTTTTTGTCTTCAGTGTTAACCACACAGGAAAGTTCTGGTCCCGTGACCTGCAGCCATGGTGACGCAGCTATTTTTAGCACTCTCTTCTCATTGGGTGAAAGGACAGGATACAATCAAACTGGTAATGCCGCAATGCTTAATTACGTAGCTTAAAAGGGGGCTCTGGTACTTATTTCTTTAGAAATTAAGCCCTGCAGCCACGTAAGTCATAGTGAAACAGACTCCTAACAGCAGATGTACTAACAGTAACAGCAGTCACTTCAGACCATATTTAGAGCAATTCATTTCAATTGAGCCTCCTATCTTACCAGGCTTAGCTTTCTGAGCACTCTGTCCTGCCTGGTTGTAGTGGTTTTGGGCCTTCCACTGCGACGCGTATTTTTAACATCCCCAGTGTCTTTTACTTTCTTCAGTAGCCTAATAAGCGTAGATTATTACAGACCACTCTTTCAGTGATTTGCGTTGAAGAATATCCCTCTTCGCGCAGAACAACTATTTTTACTCTGTCCGCTGTGGGCAATTTCGCAGTTTTAACCTTTATTGAGAATGTACACAAATTATACCATATTAACAACAAGAAGCGACGTCTAAAATGCTCTAGTAGCTCTGCGTTAACGCTTATAAAAACTGGAGTATGATTAGGACAGCATTAGGAAGCAACCAGTCACGTAAATGAATGTCTGTGATTGGCTGTAAAAACCGATACGCAGCTAACGTTAATTTCATTGTGTTTGTCAAACCCCATATTTGATGTCATATCTTAAGAACAGAAGCAGCTACAGGAAAAACCAAGACGTTTTTGAAATCTCCTTAAATTTCGCTTCTAATGACATGTAGAAGGTGAAATAACTGTGAAAATTAGTTAGCTAAAAAAACAGTTAAAATTAAAAATTCACGGTTTTTCAGATGATGCAATACTTTTGCACACCACTGCATCTAATTCCTTGGTGGCAAAATTGCGCATTAATTGAAGTGGGAAATGTGCGCAAAATGGTCGTCATAATGAAAGGTGTCTGACTGAAAAATGATTTTCCAGTAAGAATTTTGGTAGGAGTGACCTAAAAGTAAATTAATATGCGGTGAATCGTGTAGCGCAAAACCGCATGTCCATAAATAAGGACACGGGGGATTGGTCATCGTTCTCATAGTTGAGGTTATCCCGCGGAAAAGGGATTTTCTGTATCCGGCAAATGGGCCCATAGGCAAGGTGTCCACAGCATCGATACGCTGATACGAATGAGACGAACTTTTGCGTATTTTAAGTGTTAAAAAGCGTACTTAGAATGCTGCTTCTATTATAGCTGAGCAAATAAAGTGCGGGAAGAGTAAGTCACATCAGCAGATAGAAGTCAAGTCCAAATAACAAGATAGATGTGAGAAAGATAGAGGAGCTGCATACTAGCTCGTATCTTGCCGAATCTGTTCCAAGCAGTTGTATAACATTGAAAATAGAAACTTGCAAAGACAGGGTTTCCTGGTGCGAGAAAGAAGAGGACCTACTTCTGAAAGGAAGCGACTGAAAAAAAAAAAAAAAAAAAAAAAGTATTCCCACATGAAATGCTGTGGAAAACTCGTGTCGCAGAAAAACATTCCCCAAAATCAAAGTCTAAAAAAAAAATGTCTTTCAATAAGTACTTCGAAACATACTTTCGGATTATTCTAAAAATAACAACAAGAAAGAAAGAAAAAAAAAAAAGATGAAATCAAGTTAAGTCATTTTGGCCAAATGCGGTGAATTCTAAATGTTTCGGAAGAAAAGTCATTAACGTTCCGGCAGCTATTTCCGTTATCTGATATGCAAATTAATGCTTTGATTTTCGAAGTACCGATCAGGAACAAATTAGCATCGTAAATCGATTTTCATGGCTTTATAAAATAAACTGAGGGCTTCTCAGATTCGCCATTTAATGGTTCTTACGGAAAGCTGCATGCAAGTAAGTGAAGTGTGCGCGATTTTTTTTTTTATTTTTTTTTTTTTTGTTACCTGTCTGGTACAAACAACTCCGTCTCAGTGTTTTTCTTTTAGATTGAAATTCTGTAGGAATATATGAGGAAATTTCCGGAGCCAGTTTCACGTAGGGGATTAACATATCACTCGAAATAATCCATAAAACATTTATATAGAGCGTACAGGTATTTGTTTCATACATGAGATTCTTCCGCGAATTCGCGGAATACCGCCTTTTTTTTTTTTTTTTTTTTTTTTTTTTGTCGTCGTCGTATGGGTCTTCTCAAGATCAATGCAGCACTGAAGATAATTTATTTTTCGCTCGTGGACGGTGTTTTGTCTTTCAAAACTTTCGAAAACAGAAGTTAAGCGGTGTGGAGATTTTTCCCGTAATTGTAATTTCTTTTTTTCTCGCGACGTTACCTGTGTCCAGTATTGTTATTAAAAATTATTTTATTGCACAAATGTAAATGTTTGTACAACGGCCGTTCCATAAAAACTGAGAGTAAAATCACACAAAATGAAAAAATATAGGTACATCAAAATATATGTTATTCTTTTTCAAAGTATCTTCCCTCGGATGATATGCAACGGTCCGATCTTTCAGTCAACTTGTCAATGCACGTGGCAAAGGCATTTTGTGGAAGCTGCTTTAGCGACCCCAGTACAGCATGAATAACGTCAGCATCTGTGGTGTTGGATGTTGCGCCACGGAACTTCTCCTTTATTGTTGGAAACAACCAGAAATCGCACGGGGCGAGATCAGGACTATAAACAGGCTGTGGCATGATTTCAATTTGTTATTGCGCAATTGTATTTTTTTTTTTTTTTTTTTTTTGGTTAGAGGTTTAACGACCACCGTGAGCAACTCAATGGGCTATAAGCAGTCGCCCGTCCCTAATTTAGGGTCACTGGTTCTAGGGAAGGGAGAGATCCAATGCCGTAAGACAAACACAACATCCATGCCTCACCGGGATTCGAACCCGGACCCCTTACGGACGAATGATCAGAGGCCAGTGCCTTAGACCACTGCGCCACCGGGGCGGCGCGCAGTTGTATACTGCATTCCGTAAGACACTGCTGAACACAAGCAGCCACATGTGGGCGGGCGTTATCATGGTGTAGGGTCCACTTGCCCACCAGTTCCGGTCACTTAATCGATATGTGTCTTCGCAAACGCTTCAAGACTGAAATGCAATACTCAGCATTGACAGTAATTTGTGGAGGGACGGCATGCTGGCAGACTACACCTTTGTGGTCAAAGAAAATTATCATCACCTTCCAGCTGATCTGGTTTGGCGGACTTTTTTCGGATCAGGCGAGCCTGTGTGTTCCCAGACACTCGTTGCGCGCTTCGTTGCGCGCTTCGTTGCCGGTCGAAATAATGGACCCATGTTTCATCGGCAGTTATTACTGTGTTTAGAAAGTCTGGATCCTTTTGCAATCATTTGTTTCCACTCATGACACACCTGAACTCGGGATAACAATTGTTCTCTCGTTAGGTGATGAGGTACCCATCTGGAACACACACGATGCAGCATTAATTTGTCACGTAGAATGCAGAATGCCGACGTTTTTTAAATATTAGTTGACGCCGCTGTGTCTTCACACGTCATTCGTCGATCTTTTTGCTGGATTACCCAAACAGTGTTAACAATACGCTCCGTAACAACACTTTCAGGTCGACCAGGCCTAGGAGCGAGTTCTGCCGACAAACGCCCTTTTTTGAAATCATGGTGCCATCTAAAAATCGCTGACTGATTCAGACATTTATCTTTGTAAGCTTTTTTCATTTAAATCAACTGTTACTGCAGCCGTTTTACCCAAACGATAGCAAAATTTTATCGCACAACGCATTTCACTTAACTCTGAATCACTCACCTCCATAGCTGTATGGCGAAATGCAGACCTACCTTAAACGACTGCGCAATAACAAAACCAGAATCGTCTTCCACGGCTAAATAACTGTTGCCATAGATAATTCTTTTATTCAGTTAGTGTGGTTATTTTTCTTCTACGCACTGTTGCCAACTCAAAAAAAAAAAAAATACTCTCGGTTTCTATAGAACGGCCTTTGTATTTCAGCATGAAACTGTGGGCAACGATTTCTGAAAATGTAAGTTAAGGTGGTGCGAAAATTTCCCAGTAGCATTTTTTTACGCTTTCCAACCGGAGGTTGAAGAAGCGTATGTGCTCCAGCTTTGTCCGTCCGTCCGCACGATAACTGGCGTAAAAATGGTTCGATTTCGATGAAATTTTAGCATGTGGTAGGGGACCACCTTGGGACGAACCCTATTGAAAATGGGACAAATGGGGTCAAAGGTCACGACGTAGGAGCGGGATCCATTCCATTGCACTTATACGTCATAACTTACGTAAATATGGTTCGCTTTCAATGAAATTTTACAATGTGGTAGGGTACCACCTGGAGACGAACCCTATTCAAAATGGGTGAATTGAGGTCAAAGGTCAGGACTTAAGAGCGGGATGCATTCCATTGCCTTTATGCGCCATAACGTGCGTAAAAAAAATGGTTCGATTTCGATGAAATTTCAGTATGTGGTAGGGGACCACCTGGGGACGGAACCGTATTGAAAATGGACGAAATGGGGTCAAAGGTCAGGACTTAGGATTGCGATCCATTCCGTCGCCCTTATTCCATATTATTAAGGTGGACGTGAAGTAATTTTGCTTCCTATACTTCCAATGGAAAAACTTTTGTACACCTTTGCTTCACAATTAATGTGTTCCCAAGGATGAAAATTTGAACATCGATTAAAATTACTTTATATTATAACTTGGAATACTTAATATTTTCTAAAACATAACCATAATTATATTAAAAATCAATAACTTTTCCTTTGGTGGTGTTGAAACCAGAAAAAGAATGGCGCGACCTGTACTTTGGTGACGTCAGTAGACAAACAAATGTTGGATTGCATAATTATGGGTATGTTTCAGAAAATATTAGGTATTCCAAGTTATAAAATGAAGCTATTTTAATCGATGTTCAAATTTTCATCCTTGGGAACGCATTAATTGGGAAGAAAAAAGATGGCGCGACCTGTATTTTCAGGACGTCAGCAGTCAAACAAATTTGTGGATCCTATTAAAGTTTTATGACGTCACACTTTTTGCTAGCAGATGGCCGCGATTCCCATCTCCCTCATTACGTCACGCGTTGTGTGCGTATGTTCGTCTGCACGATAACTCGCGTAAAAATCGTTCGATTTCGATGAAATTTTAGTATGTGGAAGGGAATCACCTGGGAAGGAACCCTATTGAAAGTGAACGAAATGGGGTCAAAGGTGAGGACATAGGAGCGGGATCAATTCCACTGTTCTTATGCGTCATAACTAATGTAAAAAAGGTTCGATTTCGATTAAATATTAGTATGTGGTAGGGGATATCCTGGGGACAAACCCTATTGAAAATTGGCGAAATGAGGGTCAAAGATCAGGACATAGGAGCGGAATCACTTCCTTCTCCATTATGCGTCATAACTTACGTAAAAATGTTTCGATTTGGATGAAATGTTAGTATATTGTAGGGGCCTGCCTGGGGACGAATCCTATTGAAAATGGGCGAAATGGGTCAAAGGTTAGGAAGGACACAGAAGCGGGGTCTATTCCATAGCCCTTATGCATCATAACTTACGTAAAATTGCTTCGATTGCAACAAAACTTTATCATACACTGCCGGACAATTGCTAAGGACGGATGACAATAGCAACGATAGCAACCATAAAATGGAAGGCAGGAAACTGTGGAAATTAGCATAAGTGCGGGATACAGTAAGACGTGTTGTGCGTATGCAAGTTTTGAATTGCTGAACTTGTTCGTGACGTCATAGCGCTGATAAGAGATATAAAGGATTTGATGCGTATTGACCGTTGTTGTTCAAACGCAAAGTTGAAAGGGAAAGACTCAATTGACGAACTTGCAATTTTCAGTATGTCTTCCCGACATCACCTAGATGATTTTACGCGTGGCGGTATTATTGGCAAGATTGAAGAAGGGCGAAAAATAACAGATGTTGCCAGGGAGTTCGACGTCAGCAACAGTGTTGTTTCAAGGCTTTGGAAACCATTTCAAACAAATGGAGAGTGTAGCAAACGTCACGGGGGAGGTCGTGTTCGCAGTACGACACCTGCAGAAGATCGGTACATAGTACTAACAACATAAAGACACCGGCGCAGCACAGCTAGTGAGGTAGCAAATCAGTTTATGGCTGCTACTGGCAAGCGGATCTCCCGAAAAACTGTCGCCAGATGTTTGCACGAAGGAGGACTATATACGCCCGCCGTCCTGTTGTGTGCATCCCATTGTCCAGACGTCACCGTACCGCCCGTTTGCAAGGGTGCCATCAACATCGCAATTGGACTGATAACGACTGGTCTGCTGTCCTCTTCTCAGATGAGAGTAGATACAGTCTATCGTCTGATTGTCGACGACAACTGATCTGGCGTGATAGTGGTACTGCATATTGTCCAGCAAACATACAGGAAAGGGACCGATATCCGACATGTAGTGTCATGGTATGGGCTCGCATCAGGATCAATGGCCGTACGTCCCTCTATGTGCTTCCAACTGGGACTATGACTGGCCAACGATACATTAATGATGTTCTGCTACCTCATGTTCGCATGTTCCGTGGTGCTGTCGGTGATAGATTCATTTTCATGGACGACAACGCAACATGTCATCGAACAGTCGCTGTCCAGGAGTGTCTTGAGAGCGAGGATATTCAACGCCTCGTATGGCCAGCACGTTCTCTAGATCTGAATCCCATTGAAAATGTGTGGGATGCTTTGGGGAGGAGTCTTTCTGGTCGCCAATGCCCTCTAATAAACAAAGACACACTCATCCGTGCACTGACAGAGGAATGTGATAAATTACCCCAACAGTTGCTTGATAATGTTGTGCAAAGCATGACACGACGTGTGGAATCTTGCATCGCCCTCCATGGTGGCCATATCCCGTATTGACATCTTACGCCGGAACGCCTGCGGACGGTAATTGCATTCTTTTCACGTTTACGTATTCTGCACAAAATGGCCTGTTTGTCCCTTGAACACGTTCCAAAGCCTTCTGGATTTCAGAGCACAATAAATTGTCTTTCTTGTAATGTCCTGGCATTCTGACATTATTTTATTTCACTTGGCATCCAACCACACTTACTTTTTTATGCGATATATAGCCGTTCATGATCCGTCCTTAGCAATTGTCCAGCAGTGTATTATTTCGGAGGTATGCTGAACCAGTTCTGTTGAATATCATCGAAATGGGATCAAAGGTCAGGGCGTAGGAGTGAGATTTATTCCACAGCCATTTTATGATTTCTAGTATGTTGGAAAGCGTATCATAATCAATGCATTGCATGATTTTACTAACTTGTTTTAAAGTAATGAATGCTTTGATATCATGCACGAAATTCTTCCCTGGGTTTGAAGAATTCCGCCATTTCTGTTATAATTTTGGGCATTCTCAAGATCAATGCACAACTGAACAGAAATGCAGGGGATGGTGAGGAGGGGATTCGTTTTCCGTTTGAGGACGGAATTCCGTCCTTCTAAACTTTCAAAAACGGAAGTTAGACGGAGCGAAGATTTCTCCCGTAATTGCATTTTTTATTTCTCGCGATGTTCCTTCTGCCCAGTATTGTTCTTAAATGTCTTTTAATTCCACAAATAGTGCATTTTAGTTTAAAAATGTAAGAAATTTTTTTCAGGAAGCGGAAGAAATCGGTCGAAGCGAGGATTCCTCCCGTAATCATATATATATATATATATTTTCTTCCCGTAATGTTCTCGCTCTCCTGTGTTGTTGTTAAATGTTAGTTTGCACTTAAGCTTGATAAGGCTGGAAAAATTTTCAAAAATCCGGGAGTGACAAAGTTTGAAAATTTGTTAGAATTGATGCATGGTGTTCAAAAGTATTCACATTCTGAAAGTTACACCCTTTTTTTTTTAAGTAATGAATGCTTTGATATCATGCATTCGTGGTCGTTAGGTTGAAAGTTATTTCAGCATGCAGGATAAGTTGTCACCTGAGGGAATAAAAGGGGGGGGTGACGAAGATATGGGAAGGGAATGATATCAACAGAAAGAGAAACTAAGCACCGATTGCTGTGCAGCTGCAGAGTAAAGAAGAGACAGATATGGTTATGGAACTTGCGTATTAGAAGGCAACACAAGAGGAAAATTGAGTTGATGTTTTAGCGAGTATAAATAAATAAACAGTAGTTTTACTGTTCGTGAAAATTGCAACATCATGAAGGAATAATGGTAATCGCGTGAAACTTACTGGATATGCAGAGCAGGGTAGGACATGTAAATTATTAGAAGCGCAGAGTCATTGCGCATGTCTGGGCTCGGCAGCGCCTTCTGGAGAGTCGAATGAGGAATATAAAGAGAGGGCTATTTGGATAAACACCAGTAGTGCATCGCGGACAGCGAGTTGTTAAAGAGTCTTCAGGATTCCATAATGCCTCGGCTTAGACGAAGGGCGCAATATCACCGTGCGACAGAGTTTGAACGGGGACGAATGATTGGTCTGCGTGAAGATGCATTTTTCGTACCGCAACATTGAGGCTCAGACGGGACATAACGCCACGATAGTAATGCGCCTGTGGCGGCAGCGGACCGAGGAGAACCAGGTGCATCGACAGTCCGGCAGTGGACTGAGAAATGTGACGATACCGGAGGGTTACCGACACCTCATCCGCATGGCAGTGACGAACCGTTTCGCATCTTCGCAAGTATTAGCACAACAGTGGAGCACTGCAACAGGTATGGCATTGTCTTCCTCCACAGTTGGACGCCGGCTTGTGCACAAAGGACTGGCTGCGCGTATACCTTTGCGGCGGACTGCTTTAACCCTGAACCACGGACGCCTCAGGCTGGAATGGGGTTTTTAATACAGACAATGGCCTGCTGATTGGCAACATGTGTTTTCTGACGAGTCCCGATTCAACTTGGACTACCGTGATGGCCGTATACGCATTAGACGGTATTGTGGTGGGCGAATCTTCTTCCACCATGCATTGTCGAGTGTCATACGGCCGAACGCCAAGTTTCATGGTTTGGGGTGCCATTCAACAACCGCTACATCATACATACCCTTCCTTCGTAGCACTCCTGGCACTATATACCAGCTGGACAATGCCCGACCACATGTTGCCAGGAATATTCAAGCCCTCTTCGCAGCACAGCAGATACGGTTTCTTTCCTGGCCTGCACGTTCGGCAGACATGTCGCCATTTGAACATGTCTGAGATATAGTCATTCGGCAATTGGCCCATCAAAGTTCTCCAGTGGTCAGTACCAATGATCTTTGGACTCTTATACATGTCGCCTAGCAATCAATTACCCAGGACACCATCCAACGCCATTTAATGATTCAATGCTATGCCGTCTAGAAGCTCTTATTGCAGCTCGTAGAGGCTTCACAAGATCCTGATTTTTGCAGGTAAAAATTGTTGTATTCTTCTGAAAATTAAATCACTTATGTACAGTCATATCGGTAATCTGTGGTATACATTTCATTCGAATCGCATGGTTCCTTCTTGGTGTTTCAATTTTGACAAACAGTAGTGTATATAAAAAAAAAAAAAAAAAAGCGGTGTTTGACGCAATGTGTTTTAGAACAATTTTATTTTGTTTTGAATTCAGTAATTTTATATTGTGAATACAGTGGTGTGCTCTAAATATTTACATAAATAAATTAGAATGAACAATTTCATCTTGCTTGTGTTGCATTATATTTACATTTTCTCGTTGCATGTTCTGATTTTTCACCTGGCTAAAAAGCTCAGCATGTTTATTCCTTGCTGTCTTGTCATGTTTGTTGTTTATGTACGAAAGGTCATACGTTGTACTTAATCGACAGTTGTGGGTAACGATCATATACAAAAAATATTGACCGAGGAATTTCAGTGCAAATTGTTAGTAGCCGCCCCGGTAGCGCAGTGGTCTAAGCGATGACTTCTGATTATTCGTCCGCAATGGGTCCGGGTTCGAAACCTGCTGAGGCATGGATGTTGTATTTGTCTTACGGCCCTGGCTCTTTTCCTTCCCTGGAACCAGTGACCCTAAATTAGCGACGCCGCCCCGGTGGCGCAGTGGGCTTAGCGATGGCTTCTGATAATTCGTCCGCAATGGGTCCGGGTTCGAATCCTGCTAAGGAATGGATGTTGCGTTTTTCCTACAGCTCTGGCTCTCTCTCTCCCTTCCCAGTGACCCTAAATTAGGGGCGCCGCCCCGGTGGCGCAGTGGTATAAGCTATGGCTTCTGATTGATCGTCCGCAATGGGTCTGGGTTCGAATCCTGGTGAGGCATGGATGCCGTGTTTATCTTACGGCATTAACTCTCTCCATAAGCGCTTACTACAGCGGGGCAAGATGAATCATGCCCCCCCAACACTTGGGGGGGGCAGTGCCCACCCAATATTTTTCGTCCTGTTTAATTAAATAATCGCTTTGGCCTCATAAAGTGGACCAAGCTTCACCTTATCAGGCCAATGCGATTTATTTCCGAAACATTTATAAATAACAAAGTAAGTAAACTTTTTTCCCATATAAGCATTGCGTATTTGATAAGAAACTTGAATGTCAGCCCCGTATTTTGTCGACATATTTTCGTGATGTTTGAAACAATTATAAAAAATAAAATAAATAAAAATACAGAAACGTATAATCTGTAGTGCCTTTTATGTACTTATTTTTTTGCGGTTCTCGTTCTTTGTTTGAGTGACCACTAATTTTTCATATTTTTGATAAACGTTTGGAAGCAAAATCTCTCGGGATATTTTTATAAAATTGCAGGCTGAATTTCATTTTTTCAAAATATTAATATTCAGCAAAATGATATTTCTATTTCTTTGTTCATTCGCTGATGAGCAATTACAATTTCAATTCAAAATATACGTCGAATTTCGTAGTTCATTTTTTTGCCTCCCCCTCTTTTAATTTTAATTTTACTCTTGACAATTGAAGAGACTTGCCCCTCCCACGTCTGATCTCTTCACGCATGCCCGCACAATAATTTGGTGAACTCGGCGCCCCTGGCTCTCTCTCTTCCCTGGAACCAGTGGCCCTAAATTAGGGACGGGGCAACTGCTTATAGCCTATTGAGTTGCTCACGGTGGTTGTTAAACTTCCAATCAAAAAAAAAAAAAAAAAAATAAAAAAAAATGTTAGTAATCGCTGCTGGAAAAAAATTGCGTTAAAGTTGCAGGAAAAGTGATGAAATGTAGTAGGACTGTAGGAAAGAATGCAAAGCACAGACATATATATGATCAAAAGTATCCGTATATTTACCTCTACACAAACTCCCTGTAGCAAAAAAGGAAGTTATATCGAGTTGAACTACCCTTTGTTGCTAATACAGCTTTCCACTATGTTTTGGTACTTTGCTACGAAAATTTGCATTTTTCCAAAAGAACAGTAGTCAGGGCGGTCGGGCGGTTCGTCCTGGTTTGCAGTCGGTGTTTTAATTCATCCCAAAAGTATCTCATTGGTTGGGAGGGGCCTTGTGGTATGTCAGCCCAGTTGATGCCCGTTTCACACAGGCAGAAAAAAACCGTCGAAGCAATAAACCGTTTCGCGGTGTAGTTTTCGACTAGCCTTTACTCAAGCGGTTTTATTGCTAGAACTGAGGTAAAAAAAAAAAAAAAGTGACGGATGAGCGATAACTAAATTGGTGGATCTTTGTGTGGTCAGATTTGATGTGATTGACAATCGAACTCGCCTGGCAACAGCACTTTCTGCCCCACTCGGCCTCACAGGAGTGATTGTTTTATTGCTGGAGCGGACGATTCGATGTTGCCTTAAGGCGGCCACAGACACACTCGTTTGAATGACATGTTTGAGCGTCAGGCCAGCAAATGGGTGAGTTTTGTGCCTGTGGCGACATGTAGCGTGGAATGAAGGCGTTAAAGAGCTTCACTCCACGCTATATGTCGCCTCAGGCACAAAACTTCCGCATTTGCTGGCGTGACTGTCAAACGTGTCATTGAGACGTGTGTGTCTGTGGCCCACCTTTCCACATATGCTTCTTTAAATTCGGACGGCATTCTCTCCGTCCGGTTTGTTCCGGTTTCCGCGAAAGTTGAGCAGCTACCGTGTCGGAATTTCTACAGCTTCCGCGCGTCTGAATGTATCAGTACAATTCTATGGCCCTCTTGAAAACCAGCAGTAGGACATCCAGGGAAATTTATTGCTTCTAGAACAGATATTTTCCTCTTTTCTGAAACGGGCCTAAGTTCTTCCACACTTATCGAAATATTCCTTCACGGGACCTCACTTTGTATACTGGGGTACTGTTCTGTTGGTCTTCGCCGAACTGTTGCCATAATGTTGGGAGCACAGAATTGTTGAAAATGTTGTTATAGACCGCAGCTTTAAGATTAGATAGCCCATCGAGTTGTTGACGGCGGTCGTTAACCCCCGTCCCCAGTAAAAAAATAAAATAAAAATGTGAAACACTGGAGCCGGCCCGGTGGCGCATTGGTCTAAGCGATGGCCTCTGATCATTAGCGTCCGAACGGGGTCCGGGTTCGAATCCCGGTGAGGCATGGATATTGTGTTTGTCTTACGGCACTGGCTCTCTCCCTTCCCTGGAACCAGTGGCTCTAAATTAGGGACGGGCGACTGCCTATAGCCCATTGAGTTGCTCACGGTGGTCGTTAAATCTCCAATAAAAAAAAAAAAAAAAAAAAACACTGGGGAATTCACCAGCGAGGGATCAGGAGAGTATATTTAGAATTCTTATTTGAGAAAGATAAGGAGAGTCTTATTCTTATTATTATTATTAAAGAACTGTGTTGACTGTTTTTTTTAATGGCGGTTTAACGACCACCGTGAGCAACTCAATGGGCTGTAAGCAGTCGCCCGTCCCTAATTTAGGGCCACTGGTTCCAGGGAAGGGAGAGAACCAGCGCCATAAGATAAACACAACATCCCATGCCTCACCGGGATTCGAACCCGGACCCATCTCGGGCGAATGATCAGAAGCCATCGCTTAGACCACTGCGCCACCGGGGCGGCCCCAGTGTTTCACATTTTTATTTTATTTTTTTACTGGGGACGGGGATTAACGACCGCCGTCAACAACCCGATGGGCTATCGAAATCTTAAAGCTGCGGTCTATAACAACATTTTCGACAATTCTGTGCTCCCAACATTATGGCAACTGCAGGTTGACGAGTTAAATGTAATGAAGTTACCGGAAGCTGCGTCAGATAGTAGTAATACAGTATTACCATAATGCAAGTCAGACGTACATTGTTCACATAGCTTATTGAAAGACTCTCGCATGATGAATGCCGACTTCTCTCCCCACTACCATTTATAATGAAGACGAAGTGCTTTCAAATAACTTGTATGTCCCGAAATCTATCTTTGAGATTCTTCATCTCTGCTGGTAAGATGAAGGTGACGTCACCCCCAACCCCGCCAGCTTTTGCTTCAATGCGGCAAAGTGTTCTTAAAGAATTTATAGTCTTTATGATTGCATGTTTAAAATTTTATGAGCTCCCTTTGCCTTCGTGATGAGCACCAGACTTGGATTAATTAAAGTCGGACGAAAGCTTCATTCTTTTGACGGAGCTTCAAATACGACGAAGAATTCGAAATTGCCGCGGAACCCTTTCTAACGGGCTTGGAGGTATGAAAACGATGCCGGATTTGTAGTTTTGCGCGCGCAAATTCTGTGCATTCAAGTTTTGAGTCCATTAGAAGTGCGGAAACTGCTCTTCAAGACCTTTGCCCTCCTATCCCCCCAACAGCGGTACATTGGTGAAACAATTTGGCTTGAGAAAATCTCTCCCTCTCTCTGTAATTTAATATCGTCTTCGGAGAAAAGAGGGGAGGGGGAGAGGTTGTCGGGGATGATTATGGCTCTTGATAGCGTCGATGTGCCCATAACGTTAGATACTACTGTTGATCAAAGCTGAAGTTCAAAGCTGTTTAAAGATAGAGTGCAGTGTAAATAATTAACCACTACAGTGATTGAAACGTCTTGGATTAGAGCATTGATGTTTCTCCACTTTAGTGGTAGTTTGTTTTTTCGCTCCCGGCTGTCGAGGAGTGCGGCTCCTCCTTCGGTGGGGAGCGTTGACTGATTTACTTTGTGCACAAACAAATTTCCTAATCGATTCCTGTATCTTACTACACTTCTGCATTTCCGACCAGGAGTTTGTGCAACCCTTAATTAGGGCTATTAGTTCCAAGTACAGTATGGCACATCGAATTTATCGGGGCGCTCCTGTGGCGCAGTGGTCTAAACGATGGCGTCTGATCATTCGTCCGAAAGGGGTCCGGGTTCGAATCCCGGTGAGGTATGGATGTTGCGTTTGTCTTACGGCCATGGCTCTCTCCCTTCCCTGGAACCAGTGACCCTAAATTTGGGACGGGCGACTGCTTATAGCCCATTAAGTTGCTCACGGTGAATATTAAACCTCCAATCGAAAAAATATATATATATGAAGTACATTTCTCGACACAGAAAGTGCCACACCAGAAGTATTTGTCGGAACGCCATGTAGATACAGCGGTTGGACAGAATAATGCGAACACCTAGGAAAAGAAGGTTTTACGTACCTAATAGGGTGTGAGACCACCTTTGGCATTCAAAACCGCCTGAATCCTTTTTGGAATGGACGCATACAAATCCTGGGTTAAAGGGATGTTTCACCATTCTTCATGCAGAAACTGCTCCAGGCTTTTGAGAGATGCAGGAGGAGGATACGGAATCTTACTCTGTTTTGCAACACAGACCACAGTGGTTTGGTGATGATAGCGAAGCCACGGAAGGTGTGAAAATTCGTCCTCACGTTCCTCAAACCATTATTGGACAGTCCGAGCTTTGTGAATTGGGGCGTTATCATCTTGATGGGTTTCATACATCCTGCCAGTCATCCGTCTTTTCAAGGTGATCAGTGGATCTGCTGAAAACCACGATATGACCGCCCAGAGCATGACAGAACCACCACCATACTACACTGTTGGGAGCAGAAAGTTTGGGTTGTACGCTTCTGACGGTGTCATCCACATGTGAACATGACCTGCGATGGAAATAGTGTGAATGTGGATTCGTCTGGCCACATTACACGCTTCAATGCACCGGCAGTCCACGTTGTATGTTCCCGGCACCATTGCCGTCGCCGCTGTGTATTCAGCCGGGTCACCAGAGGTTTTGCAATAGCAGGATATCTTGTTTATGCAGTTCCCTGCGCACTGTTTTCAATGATACTGGGATCTGGTGATACAGATTGAGCTCTGCACTAATTTTCGGCACCGTGGTCTTCTTATTACGGGTAACAATCCACTTTAACGCTATCCTATCTCTATCAGTTTGGGTCGTTTTCCGGTAGCTCTTATGTTTCGCAGACGAGGTTTTATCACGAATACGGTATGCTGCCGTGACGCTTGACACAGAAGCTCTCTATACCTCCACTACTTTGGCGACCCTTGTCACGGAGACATCAACCAGCCACCACAATCAGCCCGCTTTCGACATCCGTTAGATCGCTCATTTCGTCATCACCCTGAAAGAAATTTTGCAACAAGATACTTTAAATGCACTTAAACAGGACCTTGAGGTCCTAAACAAAGCTATTGCAACCAAAAACTAGTGGATACTTTTGCGTATTGCGGCGTACGCACCTGCATTAAAAGTCACGTCTCTGAGCATGGTGTTCACATTATTCTGTCCAATCCCTGTACATAGGTTGGATGTGTGTCTTCGGTTGGATTATGTAAATGATAGCAGTTGCGAATTAGTCACGTGATAAGTGAGTCAGACAGAAGAGCAATACTGCTCGGCGTTGCTAAGTTTGGGCATCCGCAATTGGGCGTGTGGACCATTGCATGGAAGTGATCTCGGTGGTGAAAACATGTGATCTGGATGGCGAAAACATGTGATCTCGGTGGCGAAAACATGTGATCTCGGTGGCGAAAACATGTGATCTCGATGGCGAAAACGCGTGATCTCGGTGGCAAAAACGCGTGATCTCGGTGGCGAAAACGTGATCTCGGTGGCGAAAACGTGATCTTGGTGGTGAAAACGTGATCTTGGTGGTGAAAACGTGATCTTGGTGGCGAAAACATGTGATCTCGGTGGTTAAAACGTGTGATCTGGGTGGCGAAAACATGTGATCTGGGTGGCGAAAAGACGTGATCTCGGTGGCGAAAAGACGTGATCTCGGTGGCGAAAAGACGTGATCTCGGTGGTGAAAACATGTGATCTCGATGGCGAAAAGACGTGATCTCGGTGGCAAAAACGCGTGATCTCGGTGGCGAAAACGTGATCTCGGTGGCGAAAACGTGATCTTGGTGGTGAAAACGTGATCTTGGTGGTGAAAACGTGATCTTGGTGGCGAAAACATGTGATCTCGGTGTTGAAAACATGTGATCTGGGTGGTGAAAGCATGTGATCTAAGTGGCGAAAACACGTGATCTCGGTAGCGAAAACACGTGATCTCGGTGGTTAAAACGTGTGATCTGGGTGGCGAAAACATGTGATCTGGGTGGCGAAAAGACGTGATCTCGGTGGCGAAAAGACGTGATCTCGGTGGCGAAAAGACGTGATCTCGGTGGTGAAAACATGTGATCTCGATGGCGAAAAGACGTGATCTCGGTGGCAAAAACACGTGTAAGGATTGAGAATGCCTGGACTACGTCATTGAGAATCCTACCATCACACGGGCGCCTTTACCACAGACTCCATCATACGTTTTCGTACGGCTAGTTGGTCTCTGTGTTTCATCGCGGCGAAAACTCGTCATAATGCAACAGTTGCGGTCGAATGCTAAGACAGTGGTTAGAGGAAAGTAACGATCGTCGACGTGGTGCGACTGATGCTCGTAGGCGAACGTCGGGACTCTTCAATCACCGCATTCAACGGCAAGTCTCACAATCCATAGCGGACGACGTTCGACAATTAAGGTGTACAGACAGCTCGGAACCAATGACGGAAACGGGTCACGGGTCATCGTGTCGACAATTTCTTGCGGGTCAAATGGGTTCGGTCAAGGTGCTCCTGACCTGATTTTTATTTGAAACTTAAAGAATACTGTTCTCTCCCTGTATACGTATGACTTAACTTGTAAAGTTGTGGTGTGTGACGCAGCCAAAGGTATTAAAATTGCGTTTGCGCAAGTATTTTTGGCCAGGATACAATCTACGAATGTGCTGGGCGCACGCTGGAAAAAAAAAAAGATCCAAACACGAGTTAAGCAATCTGTGCAAAAGAAGTCCCAGAAGGACATGCTAAAAGATATTGATGGCTTGCAGTGTGCTTCAACAAAGGAAGGTTTTGAACGAGCCTGCAAAAAATTTCTAGATAAATGGAAGGGCGAATTTTTTTTTTTATCTTACTTTGCAGATGAATGGCTAATTCAAAATGGTATTTGGGCGCAGCACCGGGAACAACTGCTACAAACAATGCTTTGGAGAATAAAAGACAAAGTTACACTTCGTGAGCGTCATCCTCTTGCTCGATTCTTAGTCATTGCTTCAGGTATGGTCAAGGATTGGTCTAATGTGTATGTCATAAACAGTGAGAGACATTTTCCCCAGGCCGCCCCGGTGGCGCAGTGGTCTAAGGCGTTGGCCTCTGATCATTCGTCGGAAGGGGTCCGGGTTCGAATCCCGGTGAGGCATGGATGTTGTGTTTGTCTTACGGCACTGGCTCTCTCCCTTCCCTGGAACCAGTGACTCTAAATTAGGGACTGGCGACTGCTTATAGCCTATTGAGTTGCTCACGGTGGTCGTTAAACCTCAAAAAAAAAAAAAAAAAAAAAAAAAACATTTTCCCCAGCTGTCAACAGTGTCTTTGAAGATTTGGACAGAAGCTTATCAGTGGGCTAAATTGTCAAAACGAGTGACGTTAAAGAATAGCACTGAACTGAAGCGGTGCTACAGAATTCCAGGCGGTGACGCATTGGAATGTGAAACTTAAGACAATCCCTGGAAAATGTTCGATGAGTACAAGGAACAACATTTTAGCCAGTGGGAAGTAGAACTACCACAGGACAAGACTGATTGGCTGAATGGCGCATGCAATTGCCCAAAGTATCTGAGAGATTACGTTTGTAAACATTTGGTTGGGGAAAAACGTAAAAGAGGACGGCCAGCAAAAAAAAAAAAAAAAAAAAAAAAAAAGCCTTACTAATTCAATAATTTCTTATTTTACGTTTATTATGTGATTTTATTTTTAATAATTAGTTTGATGATTTCTGTATCATGATTATTATAATAAAACGTTAACACATTAAAAGTTTAGTTTTCATTGTTTTAGCTTAACATCTATAACTACAAGTATTTACAGGTAACTTCACGCAGGTATATGGGTATTATTACTACTGTTATTTTTTGGTCAGAAAAAGAACTTTAGATTTAGTCATGAATTATTAATTTTAATTTCAGTTCCAATATCATAAGAAATAACATAATTATGATTACATTTACCCCGTTTTAAAAAATATGTAGTCGTACATTTGGTTAATATTATTTTGCTTACAAATGATAAGAGACTAACAAGAAGTCAATATATAGTTATTGATTTAAAATTAAATATCATCTAAAATTTGGTGAACATTTAGTATTTTTGGGAGACAAAAACATTTTTTTACTGTCAAATAATTTAAGAAAATGACGAGAAGTTAATATCTGGTTATTATTGTATCATTATTATGTGGTCTAAAATTTGGTGAACATTTACTATTTTGGGGTAACAAAAAGTTTTGTTAGTGGCAAATAAATAATATAATGCAGTAACAAGAAGTAAATATCTAGTCAACACTACCCAGCAAAAACACAAGTGCTGGGAAACTGCTGGCCACCAGCTGGCAGTGATGGGTCACTGCTGGCTGAAATTTGCCGCTCACGGCCCGGTAGTGGTCCGTTGGTGGCAGCGCTATCAGTTGGCGAGCCATTGATGGCCCTGCAGCAACGCCGTGAATTGTGGGCCTCCAAGCAAGTGCCACTAGTGGCCCGTTGCTGGCAACCAATGCAACCCCCAACAGCAGGTGGAAGCATCTGGACTGTGCATGCGCAGAAGCAACACTTGCTGTGTCTCTCATGGTACCAGTTAGTTGAAGACGACGCTATCGCCATCGTGTTATTTTAGTGGATGTTAAGAAAAAAATCCATATGTGGAGAGGCGAATTAATTTCCTAATGAAATTTTACGTCGACGAAGATATCAGATTAAGCCGTGAAATACTAGATTACAGCCATGAAATACACCCACTCCATTCCCATGGTTCATGGAATGGAGTGGATGAATAACAAGAAAAAATTTGAAACCGCTTGAAACACATATCCTGGAAAACCATTAAAACAGCGTTTGTTGGAAAAAAAAAAAAAAAAAAAAAAAAGCAACGCTATGTGGTGTACTAATCCATGGGTTGAATACACAAGACTGGGAGGAATTCGCTTCTAAAAATAACGAGAAGTAAAATAAAATATCTTTTACTCTTTAAAACAAATGTAGCTTCGGACAACGGAAAGGAAAGACACAACGTTAAAAATGTAACAGAATGTGACATGAACCCGGGTAAATATATATTTATTCAACAAACTCTTTTCAAGACGGCAAGGACAGTACAAAACTTTGGAAAGCGACTCTAAGTATGTACACGCCTTGAAAATGAGTGAAGTTCCCTTAAGGTAGAAAAAAAAAAAAAAAAAAAACTATCGTTACGTTGAAAAAATTAATTTATCAATTATATGAAACTGACTTTTATGAAAAATACCTCTCAATATTGTAAAATGAAAGAGGGAAGCATTCGATTACAAATTGCATACCAAACAGATAGCTTCCAGCCAGTAGCGGCTCGTCCATAAGACCACAAGAGCACGTGAACCCCCTATAAAAAATAGAAAAATAATTATACGATATAAGTAAGTTTAAAAGAGCGGACAATGAAAAACAGCGTAGAACGCGCAAAGTGAGGTTAAGTGTAATGACGCGCCTGTGGCTAGGAGCGGACTGAATGTGCCGCTCTCGATACTGGACACACGGGATATGCGACAGACGGGCGAGTCCATTTGCTCGCGGTAGGGGGAAACATGTCTACAGGCGGCTTAACGGAGAATACCGATGAGCTGCCTGTGACACAGCTCAGCTCAGTTGTTGCACGGCTGTAGTTGACGTCAGATGCTCCTAAGCTTTGCGCGCGTGTTACATTTGTGTTTTGGAGTTTCCAGTTTCGATTATTTTTTTGGTGATAAAGTTTTAGTTGAAATTACACTTATTACAGTTTATCTATTGCAGTGTAGCTAGTGAACTGTTGTTTTTATTTACTGTACAATAATGGAAAGTACCTGTAAGTACTCAGTTAGTAATTTAAAGGAAGTAGCGTTTGGCAATTTACCCATAGAAGTTAAAATAGCAATAAAAGAGAGTGGCAGACCAACTCCCCGACTTAATATAAGTCAAACATCGACATCAAAATCTAGAACTTTTAAAAGAGAATTTAAAGAAGAGCTATACGAAAAAATTCCTTGGCTTTGTGGTTGTGAACAAACAAACAAAATATTTTGCTTTCCTTGTTTGTTATTTTCCCGTGAAAAGGGCGATCCTACTTGGGTGAAAAACGGCGTTTGTGACTTAGCTCATTTGACACAAAAAATTAAAAAACACGCAAGTTCTCATGGACACATAAGTGCTACATTGGATTTCAATTTGCTGGGAAAGGTTGACGTTCGTTAGCAGCTTGACAGTGCTTATCGACAAAATATTAAAAAGCACAATGAACAAGTGACTAAAAATAGATATGTCCTTTCTAAGCTTATAGACTGTATTAAATTTTGCGGTACATTTGAGTTGGCCCTTCGAGGTCATCGTGAGGAGATGACGATTCCTTAAATCCTGGCATGTTTAAAGGGCTTGTAAACTTTTCTGCAGAACTTGACTCATCTTTGAAAGAACATTTAAGTACCGCTACTGTCTTTAAAGGTACCTCGAAAGAAATTCAAAATGAATTGTTAGATTGTATGCTTTTTGTATGTCAAGAAAACATAATAGAAGAAATAAAAACTGCACAGTATGTTTCTTTGATTGCGGACGAAACATCAGACGTCTCGTCTGTATTTCATTTAGTTATAGTTTTCCGCTATGTTTTAGCTAATGGCCAACCAGTTGAAAGATTTTTGAAATTTGATAACCCTGAAGGGCACGACGCAGAATCTAAAGCCAAATGTATTTGTACCAGTTTAGATTATGTTGTGCAAAATCCAGAAAAACTCGTATCTCAAAGCTATGACGGTGCGAATGTAATGAGTGGGCACCATGCTGGCGTGCAGACCATAGTGCAACAAACCTATAAACATGCTTTTTTCGTTCACTGTTACGCTCATCAGTTGAACTTGATTGTAGCTCAAGCAACAAGCCAAAACCAAGATGTCAGAATTTTTTTTCGGACTTAAGTGATATAACAAAATTTTTTTTCGAATTCCCCTCAAAGAGTGTCTGTTTTGGACAAGATAGCTGGCAAACGAATACCTCGGGCGTCAGTTACAAGTTGGAATTTTAAGAGCAGAACTGTTAATACTGTTTTTGAGTACAGAGAGAAATTAATTGAATGTATGGAGGAAATCCAATCAACCTCTAAGCAACCAACCACCATAATTAAAGCTGGTGCTCTAGCTCGTCTCCTTAGAGATAATAAGTTCATATTTTGGCTTTCTGTTTTTCACAAATTGATGCCACATGTGGATATTTTGTACAACCAATTACAGCTAACTTGCACTGATGCTGTGAGAACTAAAGCCAATGTTGACCACTTCGTCAAAGCCATTGATAAGGATAGAGGTAACATGGACAAAGTGACAGAGCTGGTTAATCAGTACCCAGAAAATGCACCTTAAACGATCGAGGCGTGAAGAAGATTTTTACTTAAGTAGAACAGTGGCTGACAAGGAAACCTGTGACATTATTACAACTCAAATAAAAACAAGATTTTCATTCACAACATCTTGCTCAGCTGTATCTCTTTTTGAATCACAAAAGTTTGAAGAGTTTGAACAGAAATTCCCCGAGAAATTGCTTGAAGATACAGTAAATGTGTATTCATTTCTTGAAAAAATCGCCTCAAGACAGAGCTTGAAATCATTTACAAAAGAACTGATTTCAGAAACATGCGTGGTGCTGTTAGTCTTTTACAGTTTTTTATTGAAAACAACTTATTGTCATCATTTTCTGAAAGTTATAAACTGTTATTAATTATTGCAACAATACCAATGACGACTACTGAAGCTGAAAGGTGTTTTTCAACCCTGAAACGGATAGACATTTTTGCGGTTTACGATGTGTCAAGAGAGGCTTAAAGCTTTAGCCATGCTTGCAATCGAGAAGGAAATGATTTCTTACATCCATAATTTCAATGAAAGAGTTATTGATGTTTTTGTGTCAAGAAAAGATAGGAGGATGGACTTTGTTTACAAAAACTGTACTTAAAGAAAATATTTGTGTAAGCTGACCATCCAAGTAAATTTGTGTAAGTAAATACTAGACCTTACCATCATATGCAGCAGCTTTGATTACTTTCCTTTTTCTGTGTGTTTAATAATCTAATCTAATAATTGAGAGCATGAGGCATTATGACTAACTATCTAAATATTTAACACTTAAAACAAGCTTTCTGTTTTGCGTTTATTTTACTATAAAATTAAATGGCCGCCCCGGTGGCGCAGTGGTCTAAGGCGCTGGCCTCTGATCATTCGTCCGTAAGGGGTCCGGGTTCGAATCCCGGTCGGGCATGGATGTTGTGTTTGTCTTACGGCGCTGGCTCTCTCCCTTCCCTGGAACCAGTGACCCTAAATTAGGGACGGGCGACTGCTTATAGCCCATTGAGTTGCTCACGGTGGTCGTTAAACCTCCAATTTAAAAAAAAAAAAAAAAAAAAAATAAATGAAAATAATTGTTTCAGTAAAAAAGAACAATTAGCATATTATAGCAAGTATGATCAATAAAGTAATCCTTTATTATTAAGTTGTGAAGCAGTTAAAGTACAGTAATATCTATAATATTTCGTTTCAAAATTAATACATTACATCAAGGTATGGCAGCGCCTAAATTATATGAATATTGTAAGTAGCACACAAGTGTGTGACACAGTGTATCTCAAAAACTGCAAATTATTAATTGTGAACCCCCCTGTAGATGTACTCACGAGCCGCCACTGCTTCCAACACATGTCCGAGCGTAGTGAATTAGTCCGGTCGGTAGCGAGCGCGGCTTCCACGCAAACGGCCCAGGATCAAATCTAGTCAGATGCAAACGGGCGTTTTTCCGGTCTGTTGAGAAAATATCCCCAGTGCAGTGCGTTAATTCACAAGCTTCGTAAGGGTAGAAAAAAAATATTGTAGCTTTAGGAAACTGCGGTTACCCTTGCTTTTTTTTTTTTATTATTATTATGGCTACTACTGGGAAATTGGCGGACAAGATTCGGCAAGCCACCAGTTACGTCACGTGGTTGCTGGCTGCCACTAACGGCCCACTAGCGGACCACATTAGGCTAACCATCATTTCTGGCACGTGCTTGCAGGGCCACCGAAGGGTCACTTGTGGCAGCTACTGCCTGTGATGGACCACTGATGGCTCTGTTGTGGCATATGACAACGGATGGGGTGCCAACTGTTGGCCTGAACTGCTGGCCCTTCTGTTGGCCGCCCGGACATTTTATTGACGGTTCGGCAGCGGCAACATAGTGCTGGGCCATTGCTGGCTGCCAGCGATGGCCCAGCAAGACTGTTTTTGCTGGGTAAATATGGTCTAAAATTTTGTGAACATTTAGTATTTTTTTGGAAAACGAAAGTATTTTTTTGTATGCATATTTTCATTAAATTTGGTAAGCAGTTAAACACAACCCTTTCAAAAACACGTGATGCAGAACATTGCACAAGTCCCTATATAAATTTTAGATAGATATGCAGATTTATTCTTGGCGATAGATATAATTTAATGAGAAGTCTTTCTAAGGTCTGCCGTTGACATTTACCGTCTCATACATAAAAAATCACTGTGTGTGTGTGTGTGTGTGTGTGTAAAAGATTGAAAGTGTGTGCGGGGGGTGACAGGCGAGCAAAAAGAAAACGAAGGCTATAAAATAGGGAGAACCCCATAAGTCTTCCTTTGCGGTGATCGCGCACCGAGCCGACAATCGAACCACAGGGGAACTGTCCGCGGAGTTTTTAAGCAAATTAAGGTTTTTTTCCGCTTCCTTTTTTAACCTTACTTTTCTTTCTCTCTCTCTCTCTCTTTTCGTTACCATAGTAGCACAGCTAGTAACCTGCGGTCAAAATGAGATCGCAGCCGTCATTGAGCGCATGATCTTCAGAAAGTAAGCAAAATCGTTGCCATGACAACGAGAATTAATTCTTTTGTGCAGCCGTTGACTGCTGAACTGAGAGAGGTAAAGAAGCCTACTTAGGCCATCGGAATTTCAGACCTCGAAAAATTCAAACGAATGCAAATTCTACAGTCACTGCGGCAATTATGAAGCGTATCTGTAACACAAGTAATCTAACACGACTCCTGGGCGTAAGGTACCCGCGAAAAAATGGAGGTAATTACGTTGCTTCAAAGACGAAGTCAGATTAAAGGAAGCAATTTTTAACTTCCTTTTGCAAAGTACAGAAACGATCCCCCCCCCCCTCATTTTTTTTTTTTCCTTTTTCCAAAAGTTCTGAGGCGTAATTTGCAACTGTCATGAGCCAGACGGTTGGAAAGCCATTGTTCTAATTAAAAAAAAAAGTGTTAGTGGTCTTTTGATCATTTATAATTCGTATTGCAAGGTCAACCAGCAAGAAATGTTTCGTCACATTTTAAAGCTGCAAGCACTTGTTGTCTGCTGTAGAAGTAATTGAAAACAGATGTTTTCTTTTTGTTTAAAAAAAAATATGCTTAGTTAGCACTGGCAATATTGCTAGAGAGGAGAGAAGAAAAAGAAGAGAGTTTAAACAATGACTCATTAAATTGCAGCCTTATAAAACCAAATCCTTACGCTGGCAGTAAAGTAAGTGTTTCTCCTGCATGGAGCACGACATACAGTCACGCAATAAGCAGAATGATTTCTAAAACATTTAAACAGTTTGGTAACACTACCGTATTTTATCAGGCATGAGATTGTCCCGTTGTTTCGCCGAATTCTGCTTTTTTTCGTCATAATTTGGATTGATCTCGAGATCGGTGGAAAACTGAAGAGAAATGTTGTGGGGTATTGCGGCGACGGACTTGCAAAACTTTCGAAAACGAAAGTTAAACGGAGTGAAGACTTTTCTCGTAATCGTAATTTTTCTTCTCGTGATATTGCCTCTGTTCAGTATTGTTGTTAAAAATAATTTTACTGCATAAATGTTTGTGCTTCAGCTTGAAACTGTAGATAACGATTTCCGAAAATGGACGGAGCAAAAATTTTGTTCGTCGCGATCGATCGATTTATAGAATAAAATGATATCCAACACTAGCCCAGCATTTTTGTTAAATATCATTTAATTCTTTAAATATTTCCTTTAGAAACAGGAAGCTTTCAAAACGGAAATTTCGTTAAAAGTCGGAGAGCTACCCTACTAGGCAATTTGCTGCACGTTATTTTCAGGAATTTTCCGTGAATTCTCACCATTAGGGGTGCGCACGCTGCCTCCCAGCTCTGTGGGACGAAGGAAAAATTTGCATTGTTTAACTCTAACATGTGAAAAAAAAAAAAAAAGTTAGATAAAAATGATTTGATTAAAAAGAATAATCCACTTCGGAAAATTGAGTTTAATCGATTTAAAGAGCAGAGCACATACCTAACTGTGCCAAACACCTTCTTTATGTCCAAAAAGACATCCATGTTTTTCTAAGCATTCTTCGATGCCTCGTAGACGTACTTATTCACTTGAAAGTTTGGTGAATTGCTGAATGTTTTGGAACAAAGTCGAATTATAAACCAGGTGAGAGATTATTTTGAAAATTAAATGACCTGACGAAAAGCAGTTTAGCGAGAAAAAGAGGAATTGAAATTGGTCTACGATTTTATGGAAAAATTGGATTATTGCTTGCTTTTACAATGAAAATTATGTCAGCTATTTTCAAGCATTAGGAAAATAGAAAACAGAATTTAATAAAAGGTATAAAAAATTTTACGCAGTAATAATGCACGCAGGAGGTAATTTTAAAACTTTCGCATTAATGTGGGCCAAACATGAGGCAAATTTCTCCGTCTTAGATATTTTTAAACGGCAAATTCACTTCACTTTCCGAGATAATATTATTTTACTTATTCATTGTATTTATTTTATTAAATTTCTTCTGTACAATATTATAGAAAAGTATTATAATGCTCAATAAAAATACAATATATACCACAATCATAAACTAATTGTACAAATAAAGCAAACAAATTCATCAATGAAACTCACAAAATACAAAAAGTCACCAAAACTTTCACAATAATTACAAATTCTGCACAATAACAAAACTCATTCCATTGGAAATTAATATCAATTAAATAGACCAATTACGTATTCTCAATATGAATCAAATATTAAATGTTAAAAATAATTAAATGTACAGCAAGGGACAAGGGGAAAAGGCTGAAGTACTGCCTGACAAGCCCCTGATCCCTCTAAAATAAGAAATCCAAATAATTGAATAAAAAAAACCCCGTCCTCTCGGCTACCAATTATTTATTATTATCCGAATAATTGGTAGACCTGAGGACGGTTTTCACACGCTAGGAGATGTAAAAATGACGATTGACAGTGAATTGATCTTCAAGCTCGTCTGCAAAAGTTTCACATTTCTTCTCGATGTAATAAACAATTTCATCCTGCCCAGGAATATCGGGCATTGCATCTCTTTGAGATTTGAACATGCAGATAAGTCAATCTCCTTATTCCCATTAAGTTGCTGAAAATTTTTCAGTTCCCAACAAATTTGAGTGGGAGGAAGTGGAACAGGTTACATTTTTTCTCTTTACGGAGATAAATATTCGTATTCTGTATTTAAAAAAACGCTATGAAATTCATGGAATTAGCCTTTCTAAATGCTAAATAAGCAATATTACTAATAATAGACTTTTTGAAAAAAAACCATCAAGCATTGCTGTCAACAAGAAAAAGAACACCGAACGAATTTCGACAGAAGGTACGTACGTTTGCGACTATTTCAAAAGGTCTCCGGTGGTAAAATAAAGTCCCGGCCCAAAGAGCAATCGCTAAGTTGTTAAAAAACAAAAACTCTGTATCAACTGTGAATAAGATTATAAACAAAGAATTTAATCTGAAAAAAAAAAAAAGCGTAACGTTCACAGCCTTTTTTTGTACGTGGGTTGAGCGCAGAACACGGCGTAGATTTCTTTTGAAAATCACTTAGCTAGAGGCTATTGATGAAACGTGGATCTACCTAAACGATTGTAACAAGAAAGGGTTGATTTACTATCGCAAAAGAGAAAAAGACTTAGAAACTTGGTTCCAGGAATCTATAGAAATTTTCAGTAAAGGATCTATGATTATTGCTGGTTCCTCATACAGTAAGAAGTTAAAGTTAAAAAAGTTTAATTTTTTTTAAAAATCAATTCTACATATAACCAGAATAATGTTTTAACTGCTATGTTTGAAGATGAAACACCATTCCTTTATCCACAGGGCTTTAATGAGTAAAACTCCATCAGTATAAGGCTACAGTCAAGCATCCAAATCTGCCATTCTGTGTCTTGAAAAAATGAAAAAAGACGTTTTTTTTCTTTTGCTCATATTCCTGCAAAGTCCTTTAATGTGTCACCAATGACCTATTGTGCCTTCGGATTGCTAAAAAGAGCGCTTTCTAAACTTAGACTTAAAACAATGTTTGAATGGAAAGCCGTGGAAGAGCACTGGAATAAAATAACACTACGAATTTTAAGAAATACCCTGTTATCTTGGCAATCTTGATATAGTTTCATAGTCCCGAGCATGAGCTATGAGATAAAACATTTAAGAAATAAATAAATTTTATTTTGAAACATTAATTATATTGCTGCAAAATCGTTTTAAAAATGTGTGGACATCTTCTGCAGTTCAAATGATGATATGTCGAACTTAGTATAGGTTTAAGAGTTTACTTTTTTTGACAAATATCTCATTTTAGGATTATTCTAAGATTATTGGGATTATATACGAATGGAGGAGTTTCAACCCCGCACCCTCATTGAAATATAAAGATTATTGGCTTCAGATGCGAATGGAGAGGAGGGCCGCGGGTGGCCTAGTGGGCAACTTTCGTGACTGCCATGGAAAGGACCTCAAGTTCGATCCCAGGCAGGTACGAACGCTCAATCCACTAAATAACCGCCGTGCGTCGGATGGGCACGTTAAGCCGTCGGACCCCGGGTACTGCCCCCCACCACCCGGGTAATAAATAAGGGGCGTCTTCCTCCCCCTTTCTACATCGCTTCCGTGTCACACTTTCCTATCGGGCCCTCTAGTCCAAATCTCCTAGCTTACTATTTCTAAGGGTTGTATAAGACCTGGGGTCAGACACTCCCTTCCTAAAATCCTCTACATATGAAAAAAAAAAAAAAAACCGAATGGAGAGGTTTCAACCCCTCCCCCTCATTGACATTTTAAATGGCATAACGACGCCCCTAGACGAAAGTGTGGCTGTTTTCTCTAACTACTAGCGGGAAAATTTTTTGAACTGTCAGATCTGGCGCAGTGGTTTAAGCGATGGCCTCTGATCATTCGTCCGAAAGGGGTCCGGGTTCGAATCCCGGTGAGGCATGGATGTTGTGTTTGTCTTACGGCACTGGCTCTCTCCCTTCCCTGGAACCAGTGACCCTAAATTAGGGACGGGCGACTGCTTATAGCCCATTGAGTTGCTCACGGTGGTCGTTAACCCTCCAATAAAAAAAAAAAAAAAAGAAACTGTCAGATCAGCTCAGATCAAATGTAGAGGATTTTAGGAAGGGAGTGTCTGACCCCCAGGTCTTAAACAACCATTAGAAATAGGAAGCTAGGAGATTTGGGTTAGAGTGCCCGATAGGAAAGTGACACGGAAGCGAGGTAGAAAGGAGGAGAAAGACACCCTTATTTATTAATGAGGGGCCAGTACCCGGGGTCCGACGGCTTAACGTGCACATCCGACGCACGGCGGGTATTTAGTGGTCCGAACGTTCGTACCTGCCCAGGATCGAACCTGAGGTTATCTCCATGGCAGTCACGAACGCTGACCACCCGCGGCTTATTTCGAACTGTCGCTGAAGAGGGCTGGTTTTGTGAGAAGTAATATCGACACCCCTACGGTAGGAAGTGTAATCTCGTCTCCAGTGCTCGTCTAAGCATCAAACCAAACAGAACCGGCTGCTGGATTTATTCTTAATCGTGTGTATGTGTGTGTGTGTGTGTGTGTGTGTGTGTTTTAATTGCATGAAGTAATTACTCCACCCGAATTTTAAATAGCGTGGCTGTTTTCTCTACTAGTTGCCGGAGAAAATCCTAAACTGTCGCTGAAGTACATGGGCGCCGACAGGAGGGGTCCACAGGGGTCACTTGACCCCCCCCGTAGAATATTTCCCCCTTTATTTTATTTTATTTATTACTTTTTTTTACACTCACAGAACTGGACCACAAGGAAACATGGAGTTTGGGACGTTTAATTTAATATCCCAATTTTATTGGAAATTTGGAATTGGAAAACGATAACGTGAAAGCACAAAGCATGGCAATCCGTAAGTTAGTATGCCCAAACTAGTTCCGCTCAGGGTGGTGTATGCTGAACTTAAAAGGCTTGGCGTGGCCCTGCTCGACACTGTTCATTATTTAGAAAACAGTAACCGATGTACATGATAATGCATGACTGTTTCTAACATACACTTTCTTCATTCAAGAGCAGCATCAATTAATAATAATAATAGTAGTTGTAGTAGTGTTCTAGTGTAATAAGTAAGTAATAGGAATAGTATTTCATTTTCACGAATTACTGTTTTCTACATATTAGCCAAACCTTAATTAATTACACTTGACCCCCCTTGAAAAATTTCCTGCAGGCGCCCATGCTGAAGTGGCTGGTTTTGTGAGAAGTTATCGGGACACCACAACGATAGAAAGTGTAATCTCGTCTCCAGTGCTCGTCTAAGTATCAAGCTAAACAGAACGGCTGCTGCATTTATTCTTAATTGTGTTTTTCTTAATTACATGAAGTAATTACTCCACCAGATTTTTTTTTTTTGTAACTGTTTGCGGTATCTTATTTTAGTCGTATGCGGAGAAAGTGTGTCATCATTCGCCTCTAGTTTAATTTGTTGTAAGTTCGCTTTATACTTCTTTACTATGACCACTTAGTTGCTAAGAAGAAATAAGCTTCTGTCGCGCAAGATGGCGTCCTAAATGGAGTGACAGATTTTATGACCAGCACAGTCTCTAGAGAGAAAGGTACTGGTTCCGCCTTAAGGAGCTCATCCATCATGGCAAGACTGGTGCATCCCACGGAGAAAGGGAAAGAAGAACCGAAGAAAGGGGAAAGAAATGGGAAAAAGTCACTTATATGCTGTGAGGCTGGCCTTTTTTTTTTTTCTCTCTCTCTCTTCCTCTGTGTGCGAGTCCTTCGGGGTTGTCTGCTGATGATGACTCGCTATTGTCTGCAGTGAATTATCACCGCATATTCTTCGTCCGGATTAATTTACCTTTTTTTTTTTTTTTTTTTTTGCTTGCTGTATCTGATCTTCGTATTTTTTATGGAGGAGGGGGCGTAGGGGTGTTGCTACTGTGTGCGAAAACTGCGTATGTTTGAATTTTTTTTTTTTTTTTTTCACTGGAACTATTCGACATTTTCCTTGCTTTGGAGTAGTGACCTTGACCGAATGTTGCTCCTTTATTTAATTTTCTTAGTACGCGACTATATCCAGTGTCGTGACTAACACAACGTGAGCCCCCCCCCCCCCCCAAGATTTACTTTAGCGCCCCTCAGCGCAGTAATATTCCCAGGATTTCAAGCACGAGGAAGGGTGTATTTTTCGCGATGTGTGTGTGTGTGTGTGTGCGTGCGTGCGTGCGTGGTGGAGGGGTAGTCAAGAAGAGTGTCTGGAAAAGTAATGCCGGTACCTATATCACGTTAAGTTTGAGAAATGCTAAGGAGGGCGAACTCAAATTTATTATACATAGAGAAAGAAATTAAAAAGGAAAGTTAGATCAGAGTATACGTTACATATCAAGAAAAACATCTTAGACAAATTTCAAAAAACACAACGTAAAATAGAAAGATTCTTACTGTATATAAGACTTCAAGATAAAAAGTAAAGAATACTAAGGTAAAATAATATCCAAAACAAAATGTTTAGACATAGGTGAAAAGATATTGGAAGAAGCTAATTTAAAATGGAAATGGGCTGGTCATATAGTAAGAATAGACAATAATAGATGGACTAAAATAATAACAGAATGGAGACCATATAAAGGAGAGTGGCGTAACTAGCAGATTGTGCCCCCCCGCCCCCCGCAAGATTTACTTCAGGGCCCTTAAGCTTAGTAATTTCCCCAGGATTTCAAGCACGAGGGAGGATGTGCGTTTTTCGCGGCGTTGTCTGTGTGGTGGATGGGAAGTCAGGAAGTGTGTCTGGTAAAGCAACGCCGGGCCGCCCCGGTGGCGCAGTGGTCTAAGGCGTTGGCCTCTGATCATTCGTCGGAAGGGGTCCGGATTCGAATCCCGGTGAGGCATGGATGTTGTGTTTGTCTTACGGCATTGGCTCTCTCCCTTCCCTGGAACCAGTGACTCTAAATTAGGGACGGGCGACTGCTTATAGCCCATTGAGTTGCTCACGGTGGTCGTTAAATCTCAAAAAAAAAAAAAAAAAAAAAAAGCAACGCCGGTACCTAGAGCTCTGTAGTTTTAACTTTTTAAGTAATAGATTTAACAATACATGTAATTGCTTTGTACAAAACTAAAATAAATCACTTGAAGAAATCACCCCTTGTACATGGCAGATCTGCGGCTGATGTGAATAAACGTTGGCGCCTTTCGTGTACGTAATCCTAGGTGACTGGAAGCTGCGGTACACCCCTTGGTTACCTGCGCCCCCCCCCCCTCGCAGCTGCGGGGGTGGTAGTTACGCTACTAACTATATCTGAAAAGTAAATGTGTAGTGAAAATACCGGGGCCGCCCCGGTGGCGCAGTGGTCTAAGGCGTTGGCCACTGATCATTCGTCCGTAAGGGGTCCGGGTTCGAATCCCGGTCAGGCATGGATGTTGTGTTTGTCTTACGGCACTGGCTCTCTCCCTTCCCTGGAACCAGTGACCCTAAATTAGGGACGGGCGACTGCTTATAGCCCATTGAGTTGCTCACGGTGGTCGTAAAACCTCCAATCAAAAAAAAAAAAAAAAATACCGGGTACTATTTTTTTTTTTTTAATTTGTGAGGTATCAATCTCAGTGGTGACGCGCGTCTCAAGACGGCAAAGTTGCAGTGATAAGCACCGCCGGTGTAGTTTAGTTGGAAGATCAACTGGCTCCAGAGCGAAAAGGCCTGGATTTGAATCTACCACTTGCAAAAAAGGCAAAAGGGCTTTCCTTCAAATTGGTGCTCGAACGTAAAATGAATCTCTTGGCCGTGGTGTTTGATAAATGTGTGATGCTTCTTCCACACATCGTTTTGAATTAGTCAGAATTCCTTCTTAAATGACATCCTTTAATCATGGTTTGCCGGCTAACCCGGAAACCTACGATTCCGTCTCAGGCCGTTCTCAAGGGGGACGAGATTTAGGTGACTCACATATCATAGTTACAGTGATGAGCTTTATCGGTTTAATTTAGTTGGAAGACAAACTGGCTCTGGAGCGAGGAGGCGTGGAATCGAATTCCATCACAGGCAAAAAAAAACAAAAAAATAAGTTAGTAAAATCATGCAATGCATTGGTTATGATACGCTTTCCAACATACCAGAAATTATTACTCAAGTTATGAGGATAATGGCTGTAGAATAAATCTCGCTCCTGTGTCCTGACCTTTCACCCCATTTCGATGATATTCAACAGAACCGGTTCAGTACACCTCAAGAATAACATACTAAAGTTTTGTCGCAATAGAAGCAGTTTTACGCAAGTTATAGGAATAATGGCTGTGGAATAAATCTTGCTTTTGTGCAATGACCTTTGACCCCATTTCTTTGATATTCAACAGAACCGGTTCACTATTCCTCCGGAACAACATAACGTTTTGTCGCAATCGAAACATTTTTTGGTAAGTTATGATGCACAAGGGCAATGGAATGGATCCCACTCCAGTGTCCTGACCTTTGACCCCATTTCGCCCATTTTCAATAGGGTTCGTCCCCAGTGGCTCCATGCCACATACTAAAATTTCATCGAAATCGAACCGTTTTTACGCAAGTTATGACGCATAAGGGCAATGAAACAAATCCCGCTCTTATGTCCTGCCTGACCTTTAACCCCATTTCGCCCATTTTCAATAGAATTCGTGCCCAGGTAGTTCCCTACCACATACTAAAATTTCATCGAAATCGAACCATATTTACGCATGTTATGACGCATAAAGCCAATGGAATGGATTCCACCTTTATGCCCTGACCTTTGACCCCATTTCGCCCATTTTCAATAGGGTTCGTCCCAGGTGGTTCCTTACCAAATACTAAAATTTCATCGAAATCGAACGATATTTACGCATGTTATAACGCATAAAGGCAATGAAATGGATCCCGCTTTTATGTCCTGACCTTTGACCCCCATTCCACCCATTTTCAATAGGTTTCGTTCCCAGGTGGTTCCTTACCACATAACAAAATTTCATCGAAATCGAACCATTTTTACGCAAGTTATGACGCATAAGGGCAATGGAATAAATCCCGCTCTTATGCCCTGCCTGACCTTTGACCCCAATTTGCCAATTTTCAATAGGTTTGCTAACAATCGCTGAATATCAGCCGTGCATCGGACCAGTACGTTAAATGACGGCCCCCGGGTTGGAACCCCCGGTTACGTTGGGTATCCATTCCTACTCCCCCTGACTTTCTCTCACTCCTCTAGGAACAACATCGTACTTGTACGGTGGCGCCATCTACTGTGCTCTCTCTCACTTACAAACTGTTCTGTCAAAGTCGCTAGACTTGCTCTCACACATTCCGTTTCTGTGCCCTGCCCAATAGGCGGACCCGCTGTAAGTTGTTTGGGCCTAAACCTTCTCTGTGGACAGAAGTCCTACATGAAAATGCCTGGCTGTCTCTCTCTCTCTCTCAAGGGGATGTGTTACTTAAGCAGGCAGTAAGGGATAAGTTTGGACTCCACCACACCCCGATTTACAGTTCCCACTGCTTCTCTTGAAACGGATTCCTGTATTTTAGTTCCTTGTGCATGGTTTTAAGATTAACTTCGTAATTCAGCTTTCATTTATTCTTTGCTGGATTTAAAGATATCAAAGAATAGCATCAGGCAGTCGAAGAAAGAAAAAAAAAAAAAGACTGCGCAGTTAGTTTAGGTTGGGTCATAAATCCGTCAGAGGCTGGTGGGGAGAAAGTGCGAGAGTAATTGACAGAAAAGAAAAAGCAGGACTACAGCGTAACGCGGATTGGCACCGTTCTTGCTTTCTACGCATAGGTCGTTAGGTCGTGATAAGGCTTTTAGCCTTCAACAATAGTATATACTCTTAAGACTTGGAGTATAGTGGATGATTTACTTGTGAGGAGTGCACTTCCTGCGCTACCTAACCACGAAAATATTTCGTTTTTTTATGCATACTCTGTGTTCAGATCGTGTTAGCAGTGCAGTAGTAATACAGTATCATTGAGGTAATGAGTACGGAAAAATCTCAGATATGAATTTACAGTACCTCTCTATAAACTACGTCAATCGTCTTTCCGTCAACTACGTCACTCGTCTTTCCATTAAGCGATAAAATGTTCCTTTTCAGTAACGTATGAAAAATCCGCTTACTGGCCTAAACATTTAGGAACACAATGCAAGCTTCCGCATACCAGACCGGTGGCTTCATCCACTGAAAAGATACAGAGATTCAACTCTCGTCTTTTGAACAGCGCCCCGGTGGTCAAACATGAAACTATTATAGCGTCTGTCACGTTATATATACCAATGGCTATATAAGCAGCACCGCGTAGAGATTTGTTATAAAGCGGCCGCTTGTTGCTTAGTGGTCAACGTTCGTGAGTGCCACGGAGAAGACTTCGGGTTCGATCCCAGCAGGTACGAACGCTCGAACCACTAAATATCCGCCGTGCGTCGGATGGGCACGTTAAGCCGTCGGGCCTCAGGTACTGGCCCCCTGTAATAAATACGGGCGTCTTCTTCCCCCTTTCTACCTCGCTTCCGTGTCACTTTCCTATCGGGCACTCTAGCCCAAATCTCCTAGCTTCCTATTACTGAGAGTTGTTTAAGACCTGAAGTTAGACACTTACTTCCTAAAATTCTCTACATACGATCTAATTTGATCTGACTTGTAAACTCGGGCCGCCGATAGCCTAGTGGCCAACGTTCGTGACGGCCACTGAGAAATTGAGAAATCTCAGGTTCGATCCCAGGCAGGTACGAACGCTCGAGCCACTAAATATCCGCCGTACGTCGGATGGGCACGGACCCTGGGTACTGCCCCCCCCGGTAATAAATAAGGGCGTCTTCCTCCCCCTTTCTACCTCGCTTCCGTGTGGCTTTCCTATCGGGCAGTCTAGCCCAAATCTCCTAGCTTTCTATTACTGAGGGTTGTTTAAGACCTGGGGTCAGACACTGGATCCCTTCCTAAAATCCTCTACATATGATCTGATTTGTAAACTCGGGCCGCGGATAGCCTAGTGGCCAACGTTCGTGACTGCCACGGATAAATCTCAGGTATGAACGCTGGAACCACTAAATATCCGCCGTGCGTCGAATGGGCACGTTAAGCAGTCGGACCCCGGGTTATGGTCCCCCGTTAATAAATTAATAAGGGCGTCTTCCTCCCCCTTTCTATCTCGCTTCCGTGTGGTCTTCCTGTCGGGCACTATAGCCCAAATCTCCTAGCTTCCTGTTAAGGGTTGTTTGAGACTTGGGGTCTTACACTTCCTTTCTAAAATCCTCTACATATGATCTGAGTTGTAAACCTTTGAAAAGAAATAAAAAAGAAAAACGTAGACTCTTACGGTTACAGTTTCGGCGCTTTCCATGTCCGTCCACTGGTGTGCTGCTCTATTGAGATTTTCGGGGCCAAATTGTTGCCATGCGCCTGTATGGAAGATTTACCTGTGCGTCTTCTACTCTGTGGCTTCACCAAGCAATCGCTCACTCTAAAGTATATGAGAAGCGGTTGTAACTAAAAGTTCCAAACTTAAACAATATAAAACGTAATAGATGCTTAGCGAAATTTGGCTACAGCTTAAACTTCGGGCTGGTTACATCAATTCTAAGTGTAAGAGCGCGTAACACCAAGAAACGCTTATCAAACAGTAAGGAATTCGATGGAAATGTTCTCCTTGCAAACCTTCTGTTTGGTAAGAATCTCAATCGTTTCACTATACGCCATGACTCTTGCCTTTGTATACTGAGCGATCTGCTTGATTTCATTCCATTTGAGGATAGCAGCGTGGATTTTAACTTGTCGTGGTATGCAGTATTAGTTTACCTTGTTTCAAATCGCACTTGTGCTCAGTAAGTCTTAACCTAAATGATTGCTTCTCATTGCAATCCGCGTAAATTACGAGAACCTAATGCTAAATGTGATAAAAGCCATTGCAAAAATGCATTTTGGATGCTATGAAAAACAGTGCGTAGTAGCGAAATTTGCCTACAGCTTTAAAATGATAAATAACACGATGGGGTTGTAACCTGTAGATATCCTGCACCAAAAGTTACTAATCCTCTTCACTAACACACTTGCAATTCATCTTTTCTTTCTATGTAGAAGCCAGATTTTTAGCTTGCGCATGCGGACTTCTGTAGCTACGTCACATTCCATGTGTGTCAGGGTCGTTTCTTACGTTCGTCTAAAATCTGAGTAATCTACACTGCTGGCCACCCAAAATGCAACACCAAGAAGGACACGAGATAGCAAAACCAGATTTACTGGACATATAACAACACATACAAAGATGAAACGATTGAGCTTACAGGCCCGTCCGACTTGCGGAACACGCAGACATCAATAGTTCGTGTGGACCCCATGGCTGGGAATAACGGCCGCTACACGCCGCGGTATCGAACGAAAGAGGCTTTGGGGTATGTCGGTCCAGGCTGCTTCCACACGTTGCCACAGTTCATCAGGCGTAGCCGCCGGTGGCGCTTGCCGGATCACTCGGTTACCGGTCAGCTACCAGACGTGTTCGATTGGCGACATATCGGAAGAACAAGTGGGTCACGGCAGCAGTGACACCTGGTGGGCCGTGAAGAATTGTTGCACGATGCGTGCCACATGTGGGCGCACATTGTCCTGTTGAAACGTGGCCGCTTGCAGGTCTTGCAGGTAAGGGAGGACTACAGGCTCCAAAACGTCGGAGATGTAGCGGTGTCAGTTGAGTGTACCGGCGATGCGTACCAGAGGGGTGCGGGTGTCATATCCAATTGCGCCCCAAACCATAACGCCAGGCGACAGACCGGTATGGCGATGCATAATGCAGGCGTCATACAGTCTCTCGCCGCGGTGCCGCCTCGCGCGGATCCGACCATCGTGGTGTTGCAGGCAGAAGCGGGATTCGTCGGAGAAAACAATGTCGTGCCATTCCGTAGTCCAGGTACGGCGTTCAATGGCCCACTGCCGCCGCACTCGCCGGTGGTGTGACGTCCATGGTAATCCGAGCAATGGGCGCCGTGCGACAAGTCCCCGCTCCTGCAGACGACGTCGAACGGTACGTGCTGACACAGGTTGTTGCACAACACACCCTAATTCCTGCGCTAACGTTTGTAATGTGGCGATGCGAGCCGTCAATGCCCGCCGCACGACATGCCGCTCCTTTCGTTCGGCAGTGTGCCGCGGCTGCGGCAATCACTCACGTCGGTCCGTCCGTCCCTCCTGCACCAACCGAATCAATACTCGCCTCACTGTGGCTGGATGTCGTCCCACACGGTCGCCGATGTCTCTGTACAATAAACTGCTGTCGCGATATGCCACTATTCGTCCTCTGTCGAATTCCGAAACGTGCTGGAATGACTGCCGTATTCTGCGACGAGGCATCAGGGAGCTTCCCACGCACAGGTGCGGCAGCACAACACACTTCCACTACTTACACCCCGCCTTCTGTGCACCCTTCTTATATTGTTTCTTGGTGGCGCGCCGGGCGCACATAATTTGGATATGTCCTGCAATGCTAATCTTTTGCATGTCTTCTCGCGGGCGACGCATGTTGCGAATTTCAGGCCAATCGGATGATTCCTTCTTGGTGTTGCATTTTGGGTGGCCAGCAGTGTATAATAACAGTAAATATTGTTTTTGAAAAACTAAACAGTCGTAATACTTACTATTCCTGCTGTCATAGTTTAGTACATATTTGGTTTTATGACTGATATATCTTCTTTCATTGGTTTTACGACAACAAAATTAATTAATCCACCTACCTAAGTACCGCTCAATATCAAGAAATAGCGGTGGCATTGGATCATTATGGTCATCCTAGGCTAAGCCCCTCATGAAAATGACAAAAAAAAAAAAAAAAAAAAAAAAAAATTCTTTTAATTGGAAAAATTCCGAAAGAAAATCCGTTTTAGTAGTCAGCTCCCCAAATTATTTGAATTCAAATGTGTGTCACTACAATAGTTGAGTAACTGAGTAACACATTACAGTCTTCGATATCCGTTTACTAGAGCGCACTGTAAACCGCGTGGATGGGAGAGGCGACTGTCGTCAACTCGTCGCTGTGGCGAAGCTTCGGAGAACAGTAATGAATGAGTAGATGAGCGCTGAACTGGCATGCACAAAATTTTCTTTCGAGGCTGCTCGCTTTTCCATTTAACAGTAGGAATCTTGCTTTCACGTCGTCCGCCAATGAGCGACTAATTTTCGTTTGTGGAGTTGAGCTGTAAGGTTCTCTCGTTTAAGTAAAATGAATAAAGTGGACTTTCACCAAAAATACAGATTTGGAGCCCAAATCAACGAAGTATTTGCTTGGCGCAAAAACATAAGAATCAGTCTAGAACTTTTAATGTGGAGTTATAGCCAAATTATCCTGAATAACTGGAAGCGAAAGCAAACGTACTTTGTTTTCCTTTCTGCTGTTCACTACCGTTTTGCTTCTGCTGTTTGCTACTACTGTTTACCTTCTGCTCTTTTTATTTTTCTTATGTTATACAGCGCTGCATATACACCGAAAGGAAAAATTACTACGTACATCCATCTAATATCCTGAGTCAGTGAGGTTCCAAAACACAGACTCAGGTTTCGCTGACCAACAATCTAAGAGTGCTTGGCGTAGAGCAGTCAGAGATGTAGGTGGGGATGGTTGATCACGAACACCTCGTTCCAATATTTCCCATAAATTCTCTATGGGATTGATGTCCGGTGAGCGAGGGGGGCCATGCGAGTGTGGTAAGTAAGCTCACTGCTATGCTCCTGGAGCCAGTAGGTCGCTAGCCGACACCGATGGGATGGAGCGTTTTCCTGTTGAAAGATCGGAACTTGGTTCCGATAGAGGCACGTAATGAAAGTGTGGAGATGGTTGGCCAGGAGCTGCACATAGCTGGAACCAGTGACGGAAGACTCGAAAGGTACTAAGGAACCCAGGCCGGACCACGTGAAAGCTGCCCAAACAGTTACACCGCCTCCGCTGGCCTGTAGTACCCCAACTTCGCACGCGGGATCCGTAGCTTCGTGTGGTTTACGCCACACACGCGGCCTGCCATCGGCGCGATACAGTGTGAAACGGGATTCGTTAGACCATACGACGCGTTTCCAATCATCCATGCTCCAGTTTCGATGGGCCTTCGCAAACTGCAGCCGAGTCATGCGATGCTGTGACGTTAACAACGGGACACGATGTGTTCGTCGACTGCCCCAGCCGAGTTGTGCCATGTATCGATGGATTGATTGTCTTTGAGCATGGGCTTGTAGATGCTCCTTCAATTGTGACATGATTTGCTACAAGCAATCCTTCCGATTCGTCTGTACGATGCGGGCCAATCGTCGGCGCCCTCGATCATCCAGTGCACATTTACGGCCACATTTCATCCGACTGTCAGCAATTTTACCGGATTTCACATACTGCTGGTACACACTTGCTAAGGTTTGTCGCGGATTTCCTAACAGTTTCGCCGTTGCGCTGATTGAACATCCGGCCTTCCTGGCTCCCACGATTTGACCTCGATCAAACTGACTTAAGATCGGAACTTGGTTCCCCCTCCCTACTCTTGTTTTTATTAGTTTATACCTTGAGTTTTATAATGGTGTTCAGATTTAGAGATTGATTTTTGATTTGGTTGGGCATAGAAATTAATATATTAAGATTATGGTTTCGTCGTGATGGAACGTGCGAGGCGGAAAGATTATTAAAATATTTTTTTATTCAAAGATTGGCGTTAGGATTGTTTTTAGAAATATTTTACTCGTGGCGTTAGCGTTGAAAGTCGGTGGGGGACCTTTTTATTTTTGGTTCCCAGGGGTTATGAGGGGGTTATCATGGGGGGGGTGTTTTTTGTTAATGACTTTCCAGAAGCTAGGCCCCTTATTGTTGATGGTGACTGTATGGGGGGGGCAGTAGGTTGGGGGATAGGAACGATTAGTTTGGGCATTGGGGGTTATGGGAGCTTTTGGCCAGATAGACTTGCGGAGTCTGATCGCGTATTCGTCCACGACCCATGCTGGTACTTGACTTAATGTATTCCTGTGCGTAGCGACTTACTATATTCCTGGACACCGCGATTTACTGCTGCTTTGCGTATTTTCACCGGACTGTACGTAATAATTTGTCCTTTCAGTGCATACAATTAAAATTTCTACCTCATTCTATGTGGTTAAGTAGGATTTCAGCGTGTGGCTTTTGGAAACCTCACAATCCACCGAAATTATATTTCGTTGAGAGCAATTTTATAAATAGTTAGCTCCTGATAAATTTAAGGTCATCCTACGTCATTAGGAATTAGTAAATATTTTTGTTTGTTGTTTTGATTTTTTCCCTCTTATTATGTGTGTGTACCGGATTGTGGCTCGGTTTGGTCCTGAGTGACACGACCACACCGGTCTAGGCGTGAGGACGCCTAGACCTTTGTCTGATAAACCTCGCAACAGACCAGCGCTCATCACCTTCTACGCTATCTGACGGCGGGGTCTATGCTATTCCTTTTACCCTGACACATCCGTTAAGTTCTACATCGGGATGACAAAGAGGTCGATCCAGATCCGTATTTCTGAGCACCAAAGGAACGTTAAGGCTGGAAAACTTACGACGGCCCTAGCACGTGATGTTGCAACTGAGGGCGAAGTACCCAGTTGGAAAGCAGCACCTTACGATAGCGCAAGAGCTACTGCGCTCCACGAAACCGTTGAGTTCATCACGCGATGGAATGTGTGCAACATGGACGTAACCACGAACCTTGAACCTTTGATATGGCACCGGCTTCTTGATGTTCCACGTGTGCACTCTGCGTTGGGATAAAACCACTCGTGACATCGTACAAGTGTCTTGCTTATTTTGAATTTACTTATATTCTTAGAAGTGTTTTTCCCGTTGATTCTGCGATCTTAGCTACTAAATGAAAGAAGCTACACCATTTAGAAGCTACTCGGAGGTAGCGAAAGCTAGCATCTCTTTAATTATAAATACACCACACTGTGAACACTCAAAAAACGCATCATCATCAACCATTATCAATCCACTGCTGGACGAAGGTCTCCCCAAGTTTCCTCCACAACGGTCTGTCTTGTGCCAGTCTCCTCCATGTCACTCCCGCATACTTTCGAATTTCATCCACCCATCTCCCATGTGGTCTTCATCTGGGCCTTTTCCTCTCCCTTGGAATCCAATCTGAAATTTCGGCTGTCCATCGATGGTCTTTCTTTCTGGCAGTATGTCCAGCCCATTGCCATTTCAGGGATTTAACTCTGATCATGATGTCTTCCACTCTTGTCATTTTTCGGATCCACGAGTTCCTCTTCATATCTCTCCTGGTTACACCAAGCATGCACCTCTCCATGCTACTTTGAGTTGTCTGCAGCCTTTGTATGTCTCTTTTAGTTAAGGTCCACGTCTCTGCACCATACGTAAGCACTGGAAGGATGCATTGATCAAACACTTTTCTTTTAAGACATAATGGCATATTGCTGTTGAAAATTATGCTGTTTCTTCCAAAAGCTCTCCAGGCAAGTTTTGTACGCCGATTAATTTCTTCATCAATGTGACCCTCACTTGATATCTGCTGTCCAAGATAAACGTACGTGTCTGTTATCTCCAGCTTTTCTCCATCAATCGATAAATCTTCATTTCTTGTAAAAGCATTGTACATCACTTTTGTCTTCTGAAAGTTCATTTTTAATCCCACTTCTTTACTCTTGTCAGCAAGTTCCTGGATCATACTCTGCAACTCATGTAGCGTATTAAATCCGTTTATTTTTGCGGCGTCGTAAGTTCAAATTTTATGTCTGCCATTTTCTTGAAAAACGCCTCCCAGTGAAGTGCGAAAGCTTGTCGAATCTTTGAACTTACTACGCCGCAAAAATAAACGGATTTAATACGCTATATGCGTTTTTTGAGTGTTTAGCATCTCTTTGTTTCTCATCATTTATACGCCTAATAAACGGAGTTCATTTTTATCGTCTTCTCTAAATGCAATGTGTTATACCCGAATAAATGCATATTCTCGAATCACTCGTATTATTTCACATCCACAAAGATATTCGCGTGCGGAAGATGCTTAGCTGAAATTATTTACAAAAAGTTCCAGGTTACTCTCTCAATTTTCTATTTATAGTGAATATCAAATTTGTAGTGTTTTGTCTTCACCGCGGCAGAAAGAAATCTCACTATCATCGTGGCTTGCTTTCACAACACGGGCGAAAACTCATGTATAGCAGCTTCTGTGATAAAAAAATGATCACATATTTATCGGTTTCCTTTTTTGCTCATATTTAGTATCACCCCGGAACTTATCACTTACTCGGTTCTTTATTTACCGAATTAATCTCTTCGCTTCTTGATTTTTATATTTCATGTTCGCAGTCCCACGGATTGTTTCAGTTGTCGTGCTTAATTGCGTTTTGCCGTCCCAGCTGTAAGAGGAAAGGATTTACGTTACGATATAATTAAAGGGAAGAACGTATTGCTTTTCAGCGTAGTCAATGGGAGTTCTTTGGCTACAGTACCGTGTTCTTTGCGTTTGCTTTTCTTTGACAAATATATTATCATTTCCGAGCCTTTTCTCCTCCTAAGAAAAATATCGTGACTCGTAAACATGCTAAATCTTTGCAGCGGAAATAGTTCTTTTCGGGGAAAGGCACTATTTTAACAGCGGTTAATTTCACCATGCATGAGGTTCTATATCACGCAGGGCATTTGCGTCACCGTTGAATGGCGAAGTGTAATATGTATTATCTGAAGTTAGTCGGGTTGTGGGTAACAAAAAAAATATATATATCTTGCCTTTTATTATGTGTAGGTATGCGAGCTCTGTTCAGCTTGCTGAAATGACCACCATTTAGGACTACCGTTTGTGGGAATTCAAGTATAAGTAAATCGAACCACCCATATTGTTTACCGTATATAAGTGGCTACCGAGCAAAAATATGGATTAGACAAGTAGTATTAATTACTGTGGGCTGGATTCATTCTTTCTAAATTGAACATTACTTGAGACTTGTTAAGTACACCGACGAGCAATTACATTATGACCACTTTCCTAATAAGCTGTGGGGGACCCCCTTTACCTCGTAAAACAGCAGCCACTCGATGAGGTGGGGATAGGTATCCTGGGGTATATGGTACCATAATGGCAACAACAGGTCCTCCAGTTCCCGTACAGTTCGGGGTGGTGGTGATTTAGCGCGAACCCGCTTTTCCAAGTCGAACCACAAATGTTCAATTGAGTTCGTGTCAGGTGAATTTGGAGGCCAGGGCATTAACAGAAAGTCAGCAGCATGTTCCTCGAACCACTCCTTGACGATTCTGGCAGTGTGAGATGGCGCGTTATCCTGTTGGTAATGGCTATCACCAGCAAGGAGTTGCCATGAATGGGTGAACTTGGCCCGCAACGATGTTCAGATACCTGATAGCTGTCAGGGATTGTGCTGTTGGAATAATGACGCCTAAAGTGTCTCAAGAAAGCATCGCCCACAGCATAACACCGCCGCCGCCGACCTGTTTGCGTCCAACAGTGCATCCAGGTGCCATAGCCTCCGTTGGTAATCGGCGCATCTGCGCTCGGTCGTCTACATGACGCACCAGGAGTCTGGATTCGTCAGACCAGGCCATTTTCTTTCCAATCATCCACGGTCTAATCTCGATGATCTTGAGCTTATTTCATGCGTTGTTGGCGATGTCGTGCGGTGAGCATAAGGACCCGGCTATGTCTTCAGCTACGCAGGCCCATGCGCAGAAGGCTACGATGAACTGTGTGCTGTGACACATTGCCCTGATTACCACTGTTGCAGCTGCGGACGACACACAGCTGGACGACGACGGTTCGTCGTTTGGCCATCTGTGCACCACTTTTGATACGTACTCACTACAGCGGCACGTGAACAACCCAGAAGCCGCCCCGTTTCCGAAGCACCGTGCCATCACAATTTGTCTTTTATCAAACTCCGATAAGTCGGCAGCAATTTCCATTCTGACTCCGAACACTCTACTAACCAAAAGCCGGTCCTCGGGTTGTCATCATCATTGTCAACCGTTATCAATCCACTGCTGGACGAAGGTCTCCCCAAGTTTCCTCCACGACGGTCTGTCTTGTGCCAGTCTCCTCCATGTCACTCCCGCATACTTTCGAATTCCATATACCCATCTCCCGTATAGTCTTCTTCTGGGTCTTTTCCTGTCCCTTTGAATCCAATCTAAAATTTCGGCTGTCCATCGATGGTCTGTCCTTCTGGCAGTATGTCCAGCCCATTGCCATTTCAGTGATTTAACTCTGATCATGATGTTTTCCACTCTTGTCATTTTTCGGATCCACGAGTTCCTCTTCTTATCTCTCCTGGTTACACCACGCATGCACCTCTCCATGCTACTTTGAGTTGTCTGCAGCCTTTGTATGTCTCTTTTAGTTAAGGTCCATGTCTCTGCACCATACGTAAGCACTGGAAGGATGCAATGATCAAACACTTTTCTTTTAAGACATAATGGCATATTGCTTTTATATATATATATATATATATATATATATACTTAAGAGCAAAACTGAAGACTAAGGAAAAACTTTAGATTTTAAAACGAAGGTTGCAAAATAACCTGAAAATCAAAACGCGCAACGCAGCAGTTTTGAAAATTCAGAATTCACATTCTATAAAGAAGATACCTAAGCAAAAAAATACATATATAATTTTGACTCACACCTAGTACAACATAGAAAAGGTTATGTATCTACCTGTGTGAGTAAAAGGAGAAAAGATAAAAAAATAAAATAAAACAACTGAATGTAGAAGGTGTCGAGAATACTGAGCCTTGGCTTTATCAAGGACCAGCAAAAACTCTGCATTGTCTCACTTCCACAAAGACCTAGTTGGAAATGGGTTTCTGCAAGGCCATAGATGCAAGTAACATTCCCACCTAAAATAGTTTAAAAATTATATATAAGTCATGTCCTCCGTAGAGTTGCATGACCTAGCACTAGTTAACAATTTCGCTTGCATCCATTAACCTTCCTGGCCCGACCCATGCTCTTCATCTGTTACTATTAAACAGAGAGAAGAAGATTAAAGAGAACTCAAGCTGTGAGAGTGACATAATAATTAGAAATGATTTTCAGCCATAACGAAATTCCAAGTTCGTTTGAGAGAGAATTTAAACCTGAAAATCAATGCAAAAGAAATCCAAATTTTACATTGCAATTAAAAAGGAAATGTTAATTTTTAACGAACAGATTTTTGAAAGAAAACTTGAGTCTAAAACCCCTACTCTACAGCTTATGACAGCACGAAAACGAGAATAAGTTAAAGATAATAATTAACTAAAGAAAACTTTGTGAAAGTTATATACCTTAAACAGTTAGTTGCAATATGTACAAAGTATTTCAGCAGTGCTTTTAAGTGCATAATTAATTAGTTATTAAGAACTTAACTACTTTGAAAAAACAGCGCATAGACAGCGCATAGAAAAGGAACAAGCTTAGCCATCTTCTGTTCCTAGGTACCCCAAAAGACGCTCAAAGTTACAAAGAAAAGAAAGAGTTAAAACCCGCAAAAATGTTAACAGACAAACCAATGCCTAAAAGCTGAAAAGCTAAAAAAACGACAGAGAAAAAGTACATGAAGTACAAACATTGAACTTATAAAACCTAGAACCCAAAAACAAGGAAGAGAGCTTACTCTTGTGTGACAAAACTTTTCTCCTCACAAGAGAAGAACATGGCTGACCTCTTCCGCCACTCCCTAGACGCTGGGGGGCAGTGAGGGTGGGGCTGATGGCCTCCTCATACAGCAAGAAACCAACGCGCGGAGATTTTAACCAGAGAAAAAAATATATAAACTTAAGACTGTGGATCTGTATCATCAGAAAGAGCAGAATTAACTCTCCAGAATACATGAGAAATATTATAAAATACACGAGCAGTTTATTTAATAATCTTTGCATGTATTAAATCACCTTAGTGAGCTTCTATAGATTAATCAGAATCTTATTAATTTTAATGTTGGTTTTACTATTTTTAGTATAGCTATCCTAGTGATGAATAACTAGTTTTCTTTTTTATTTGTTTTTATTTTCTTTTATAAACAGATTTTTAAGCTTTTTTGTGATTTTGTTTATATTATTTAATTTTTTGTTTTAATAGGACCGTCATATCCATAGCACTAAGGTTCCTTTAGGTAGTTAATAGGCATCCTCTAGCCAACTTCCTTACGGCTTTGATTGGTCAGAATCATATTATTAACTGTGTAGAAAATTAAAGCAGATCTGCCAACCTTACTCTATTATTCAGAATAATTTTTCTTAAAGTTCTTTTGATGAAAGAAGAAGGAATTCTCGTTCTCTAGAAAACTTTCTAATAGTATATTAATGTGGTAATTGAAGTCCAAATTGTTGCTGCAAATTCTTGAAATTCTTAGGACCTGATAAATTAGTACATTCTCAATTACTTTGGTTGAAATGTTATTATTCCAGTGTAGATATTTAATTACTTTGAAAGGAAAATTAACTCTTTTATCAAAGAGGCTAATAGATGGGTTACCTCTGTTGAGCTTAATGCTTAAGTCTAGGAACTCAAGTTCCTGATTACTGTGGTTGGTTTTACATAAGTTAAGAGAGCTAGGATAGATATTATCAAAATCACTCTCTATAACTTCTGAATTATTGATACACAGCAGATCATCAATATATCTAAAAGTGTAAAGGTAGTTATCTGAGCAGGTGGGGTGATTTTTAATGAATTTATATTCCTTAAAGAACAGGAATAGATTAGCGATATTCGTGGACGTTGATGTTCCCATTGGAATACCGTTCACTTGCTTATAGAGAGTATTATTATATAAGATATGGTTATTTTTTATGCAGCAATTGAGATAAGAGTTCCAAGTTCCTACATCAACAAATTGGTTAAGTTTAAATTCTGCATACAGCTCTTTAAAGGTAGTGATTATATCTGATAGAGGCAGATTAGTATATAGGTTTTCAAAATCATAACTATTAATATCTAGGGGACAAACTTTGAGTATAGTAGAAATTACTTCTGCATTATTATTAATTATCCAAAAATCTCTGTACATCAAGTTAGAACAGTTTCTAATGTGTTTCGAAACCTTCTTTAAGGCAAAGATTATTAAATAAACTGCTCGTGTATTTTATAATATTTCTCATGTATTCTGGAGAGTTAATTCTGCTCTTTCTGATCATACAGATCCACAGTCTTAAGTTTATATATTTTTTTCTCTGGTTAAAATCTCCGCGCGTTGGTTTCTTGCTGTATGAGGAGGCCATCAGCCCCACCCTCACTGCCCCCCAGCGTCTAGGGAGTGGCGGAAGAGGTCAGCCATGTTCTTCTCTTGTGAGGAGAAAAGTTTTTGTCACACAAGAGGTAAGCTCTCTTCCTTGTTTTTGGGTTCTAGGTTTTATAAGTTCAATGTTTGTACTTCATGTACTTTTTCTCTGTCGTTTTTTAGGTTTTCAGCTTTTAGGCATTGGTTTGTCTGTTAACATTTTTGCGGGTTTTAACTCTTTCTTTTCTTTGTAACTTTGAGCGTCTTTTGGGGTACCTAGGAACAGAAGATGGCTAAGCTTGTTCCTTTTCTATGCGCTGTCTATGCGCTGTTTTTTCAAAGTAGTTAAGTTCTTAATAACTAATTAATTATGCACTTAAAGCACTGCTGAAATACTTTGTACATATTGAAACTAACTGTTTAAGGTACATAACTTTCACAAAGTTTTCTTTAGTTAATTATTATCTTTAACTTATTCTCGTTTTCGTGCTGTCATAAGCTGTAGAGTAGGGGGTTTTAGACTCAAGTTTTCTTTCAAAAATCTGTTCGTTAAAAATTAACATTTCCTTTTTAATTGCAATGTAAAATTTGGATTTCTTTTGCATTGATTTTCAGGTTTAAATTCTCTCTCAAACGAACTTGGAATTTCGTTATGGCTGAAAATCATTTCTAATTATTATGTCACTCTCACAGCTTGAGTTCTCTTTAATCTTCTTCTCTCTGTTTAATAGTAACAGATGAAGAGCATGGGTCGGGCCAGGAAGGTTAATGGATGCAAGCGAAATTGTTAACTAGTGCTAGGTCATGCAACTCTACGGAGGACATGACTTATATATATAATTTTTAAACTATTTTAGGTGGGAATGTTACTTGCATCTATGGCCTTGCAGAAACCCATTTCCAACTAGGTCTTTGTGGAAGTGAGACAATGCAGAGTTTTTGCTGGTTCTTGATAAAGCCAAGGCTCAGTATTCTCGACACCTTCTACATTCAGTTGTTTTATTTTATTTTTTTATCTTTTTCTCCTTTTACTCACACAGGTAGATACATAACCTTTTCTATGTTGTACTAGGTGTGAGTCAAAATTATATATGTATTTTTTTGCTTAGGTATCTTCTTTATAGAATATATATACATATATCATCATCATCATCATTGTCAACCATTATCAATCCACTGCTGGACGAAGGTCTCCCAAGTTTCCTCCACAACGGTCTGTCTTGTGCCAGTCTCCTCCATGTCACTCCCGCATATTTACGAATTTCATCCACCCATCTCCCATGTGGTCTTTTTCTGGGTCTTTTCCTGTCCCTTGGAATCCAATCTAAAATTTCGGCTGTCCATCTATGGTCTGTCCTTCTGGCAGTATGTCCAGCCCATTGCCATTTCAGGGATTTAACTCTGATCATGATGTCTTCCACTCTCGTCATTTTTCGGATCCACGAGTTCCTCTTCTTATCTCTCCTGGTTATACCAAGCATGCACCTCTCCATGCTGCTTTGAGTTGTCTGCAGCCTTTGTATGTCTCTTTTAGTTAAGGTCCACGTCTCTGCACCATACGTAAGCACTGGAAGGATGCATTGATCAAACACTTTTCTTTTAAGACATAATGGCATATTGCTCTTGAAAATTATGCTGTTTCTTCCAAAAGCTCTCCAGGCAAGTTTTGTACGCCGATTAATTTCTTCATCAATGTGACCCTCACTTGATATCTGCTGTCCAAGATAAACATACGTATCTGTTATCTCCAGTTTTTCTCCATCAATCGATAAATCTTCATTTCTTGTAAAAGCATTGAACATCACTTTTGTCTTCTGAAAGTTCATTTTTAATCCCACTTCTTTACTCTTGTCAGCAAGTTCCTGGATCATACTCTGCAGCTCTGATGGGGTAGTTGCAAAATGACTACGTCATCAGCAAAACGAAGGTGGGTTAGATAATCTCCATTAATCTTTATCCCTTTGTTTTCCCAGTTCAGTGATTGAAAGACATTTTCCAATGTGGCATTAAAGAGCTTCGGAGATATGGTGTCACCTTGTCTCACTCTTTCCAATTTTTATGTGTGTTGTATTTTCAAACAGCCGAATCTTGCACTTGCATTTTCATAGATGTTATTAATAATATTAATGTATGCATCTTCAATACCGCAGGATTTCAGAGCCGTGGTAACTGCTGATGGTTTCACCGAATCAAAGGCTTTTTCATAATCGATAAAAGCCATGCACAATGGAAGTTCATATTCCCTCGCTCTTTCAATTAGTTCTCTCAGTACGTGGATATGATCTATTGTGCTGTAGCCACTCCTGAATCCAGCTTGTTCTCTCGGTTGAGCCATGTCCAGTGTTACCTTCAAGCGGTGTGAAAGAACTTAGTGAAGATTTTATAAACCACTGATAGGAGGCTGATAGGTCTGTAGTTCCTGAGATCCTCAATGTCACCTTTTTTATGTAGCAGGATCATTGTAGCATTGTTCCAATCCTCAGGAATCTTCCCTTCATTAAGGCATCGAGTGAAAATTTGGGCGAGTACTGTTTCAATTTCTCCACTTGCTTCTTGTATGATGTCTATAGTAATTCCATCTTCTCCTGGAGCTTTCCCCCGCTTCATGTTCTTGATTGCATGAGCAACTTCTGCTGGGAGGACTGGAAGAACTCTGGTACCTTTCATGATGTCTGGAGTACATGTATCATCCCTTTCATATAATTTGGAGTAGAAATCTTTCACTCTTGTCAAAATTTCGCCTCTATATATATATATATATATATATATATATATATATATATATATAACACTAAAGGTATCCCACACTCACCAACCCGCTTGGCCAGCGTGGTGAGTTATGGCCAAACCCCTCCAAAATGACTCCACAACTTAAATCTTGGCCCTCAGTCTCCGGCAGCCGGAATGTACCTGGCCAAGGCAGCGGCCAGTGCGACATAAAGGCAGAGGGTGCTAAGAATCTCGGAGGACCGGACTAGGCTGCCATCTGATGCTGACGTTGGCTACGTACAATAGACGCTCCCTATCTTCTGATTCATGGCTTCTTGAATTGGAAGAAGAACTACAAAGGATCAAGTGGGACATCGTCGGGCTAAGTGAGGTAAGGAGAAAAGGAGAAGATCTCATTGAACTGAAAAGTGGACATCTCTTCTACTATCGTGGGACAGATACTGGCAGAACTAGTGGTGTTGGATTTATAACAAAAAAGAAACTGAAGGATACAGTTGTAGAAGTTGAAAGTTCCTCTGACAGAGCTGCACGACTCGTTATCCAACTCTCGAGAAGATACCAGGCTCAGATTATTCAAACTTATGCACCCACCACAAGTCATGCTGAAGAAAAAATTGAAGAATTTTATGAGGAAATTCGTGATCTAAATAATAAAGGTAAGCAACACTTGAAGATAATTATGTGAGATTTCAATGCAAAAATAGGGCAACGGCAACAGAATGAAACTTCAGTAGGCAAATTCGGTCACGGCAACAGAAACCAGCGTGGAAATACTCTCGTAGAGTTTGCAGAGGCAGAAGGGTTTTTCATCTTGAACTCCTTTTTCAAGAAAAAGCCACACAGGAAATGGACATGGAGACATCCAAATGGGACGACAAGTGAAATTGATTTTATTATGTGTAACAAAAATTCGTCATAGAAGACTGCAGTGTGCTAAACAAGTTCAACACAGGCAGTGACCATAGATTGGTGAGATGTAAGATGCACCTCAACACTAAACTCGAACGTAGCAAGCTCATAAGACAAACAAAATGTATTGACATAACCAACCTTAAAAAACACCATATTACCTTCAAATTGGAACTGAAGAACAGGTTCTCTGCTTTAGAAGGCCTAACATCGGAAGAAGTGGATATTTCTGAAGATAACAGAAAAGTAACCAAAGCTCTTATGGAAACAGCAACAAAATTAGCTGGGTCTAAGAACAAATTGCATGTGAACAAATTATCAGGAAAACCAAAATGTTGATGCAAAAAAGAAGAGTGATGAGGACAACTAAAGAAGATGTGACTTCCAAAGTGGAATATATAGAGCTGTGCAAGACAGTACGAAAAAGTATCACTGAAGACGTAAGGAAATTCAACTGTGAACTAGTAAGGAAAGCAATTGAAAACAACCAAAGCCTAAAGATAGCAAAGGGACATCTCAGTAAGGGAAAAAAACAGATTATGGCACTGAGAAGAGAAGATGGTTCTGTAACAAGAAATAGAGGCGAAATTTTGACAAGAGTGAAAGATTTCTACTCCAAATTATATGAAAGGGATGATACATGTACTCCAGACATCATGAAAGATACCAGTACCAGAGTTCTTCCAGTCCTTCCAGCAGAAGTTGCACATGCAATCAAGAACATGAAGCGGGGAAAAGCTCCAGGAGAAGATGGAATTACTGTAGACATCATACAAGAAGCAAGTGGAGAAATCGAAACCGTACTCGCCCAAATTTTCACTCGATGCCTTAATGAAGGGAAAATTCCTGAGGATTGGAACAACGCTACAATGATCTTGCTACATAAAAAAGGTGACATTGAGGATCTCAGGAACTACAGACCTATCAGCCTCCTATCAGTGGTTTATAAAATCTTCACTAAAGTTCTTTCACACCGCTTGAAGGTGACACTGGACATGGCTCAACCGAGAGAACAAGCTGGATTCAGGAGTGGCTACAGCACAATAGATCATATCCACGTACTGAGAGAACTAATTGAAAGAGCGAGGGAATATGAACTTCCATTGTGCATGGCTTTTATCGATTATGAAAAAGCCTTTGATTCGGTGAAACCATCAGCAGTTGCAATGGCTCTGAAATCCTGCGGTATTGAAGATGCATACATTAATATTATTAATAACATCTATGAAAATGCAAGTGCAAAGATTCGGCTGTTTGAAAATACAACACACATAAAAATTGGAAAAGGAGTGAGACAAGGTGACACCATATCTCCGAAGCTCTTTAATGCCACTTTGGAAAATGTCTTTCAATCACTGAACTGGGAAAACAAAGGGATAAAGATTAATGGAGATTATCTAACACACCTTCGTTTTGCTGATGACATAGTCATTTTTGCAACTACCCCATCAGAGCTACAGAGTATGATCCAGGAACTTGCTGACAAGAGTAAAGAAGTGGGATTAAAAATGAACTTTCAGAAGACAAAAGTGATGTACAATGCTTTTACAAGAAATGAAGATTTATCGATTGATAGAGAAAAGCTGGAGATAACAGACACGTACATTTATCTTGGACAGCAGATATCAAGTGAGGGTCACATTGATGAAGAAATTAATCGGCGTACAAAACTTGCCTGGAGAGGTTTTGGAAGAAACAGCAAAATTTCCAAGAGCAATATGCCATTATGTCTTAAAAGAAAAGTGTTTGATCAATGCATCCTTCCAGTGCTTACGTATGGTGCAGAGACGTGGACCTTAGCTAAAAGAGACATACAAAGACTGCAGACAACTCAAAGAAGCATGGAGAGGTGCATGCTTGGTGTAACCAGGAGAGATAAGAAGAGGAACACGTGGATCCGAAAAATGACAAGAGTGGAAGACATCATGAACAGAGTAAAATCCCTGAAATGGCAATGGGCTGGACATACTGCCAGAAGAAGAGACCATCGATGGACAGTCGAAATTTTAGATTGGATTCCAAGGGACAGGAAAAAACCCAAAAGAAGACCACATGGGAGATGGGTATATGAAATTCGAAAGTATGCGGGAGTGACATGGAGGAGACTGGCACAAGACAGACCGTCGTGGAGGAAACTTGGGGAGACCTTCGTCCAGCAGTGGATTGATAATGGTTGACGATGATGATACTGCTATGTGAACTTCACTTTGGCCAAAGTTCGGTCTCCAGGCGCACTCATTTCTCTAGGCTTTGGGTGGTCATAATGTAATGACTCAATGGTGTACAGTCGCGCCCGTTTATAACGAAATCCAAAGAACTTGATGAAAACTTCCATAGGCGCTCAAGTTTATAAAAAACAGGAATCGATTTACGACTTTGATTTTCACAGGATATGTTCATTAGGCAGTACAGAACAAATGATTAGAATCTCGGTGTCATACGTACCAGGTGCGCTGGTGTACCTAATAATCGGTGTGGACACCTCTGGCTTGTATCAGCTGCTGTACGCGCTGAGGTATGGAATCAAATAATTTTTGAATGGTGTCCTGTGGAAGCGTCTTCCAGGCTGTATTGACCAGTGTACAAAGTTCAAGTGTTGCTGGCGTACAGTCGTACCAATGCACCTGTTGTTTGAGTATGTCCCAGAGATTTTCTATGGGTTAGAAGTTCGGCGATGTAGCCTACCACGGCGGAAATTGAATGATATTATACCTGTAGAAAGCAGGCGTTGTCGCTGCAACATGCGATGTGGCATCGTCCTGCAGAATTATACCCCAAAGGACGTCCTGCCGGTACAGAAGGGCGACCGCCCGTAGAATGTGACGTAACGTGCACACATTATATTATAGTGGTACGAACTCTAACGAGAAGTGGTCTGCTTTCGTACCCGATAGCACCCCAGGCCATATAGCTTCGTGTTGCTGTGATATGCCTGGTGCCCCATATATGCCTACTCTCCTTCTGTCATTGTCGAATGCACATGCGGCCATCATTTTCACCTAAACAGGAACGCGTTTCTTCCGAGAACACGATATTGTGTCATCCCTTCGTTCAATGCGCTGTTGCAGCCTGGCAGTCCGTTGCTGCGGTATCAAAGGTAGCCAGAGGAGGTCATACAATGCATAGGAGGTTTCCTTTAGGGCGTAGGGGAGCATAACGACCACCGTGAACAACTCGATGGGCTATAAGCAGTCGCCCGTCCCTAATTTAGGGCCACTGGTTCTAGGAAAGGAAGAGAGGCAGAGCCACATGATAAGCACGACACCCATGCCTCACGGGATTCGAACCCGGACCCATTTCGCACGAATGCTCAAAAGCCAGCGCTTAGACAACTGCGCCACTGTGGCGACTGCATAAGATCGCAAATTTCACTTTAACCCAACCCCCAAGAAAGGGTATTTTATTTCCGTATTTAAAGATTTTTGTGCGTCTATTCCTGCTCTGGTTATTTTTCCACTTGAGGCTTTCACCGATGGAGCAAAATCCAAGAACACCTCTCCACCACACACTCGCACACACCCCTCCCGATTAAAAATTTCTGTCTTCGTAACTACCTGTGTCTATCTTAACGCAAAAGTTCGTGTAATTTTCTTCTCCTAGTACGTGCATATTAAAAATTGAACGAATACGTGTTTAGACTATTAGCTTGTGCTCCTTTTATGATTCCTGTTAATTTTTGGGGCATGGGGATTTCTCGTATTAAGTCAATTCATACGATATTATTTTCGTAGTAGACTTCGATAAAACATAAGTTAGGTGGAAAAGTGTACATGCGTTGCTATTTTTTATACTTAACAAACGCTCTTAAAAAATCGCCACATAAAGATTCGATGCCGCTTAAGGGTGAAACGATTTTCAAATTTTCTAAATAGGTCTCTATGTTGATGACAATTGATGCCATTTCAATGTGTCCTACTTTGGAATGCCGCGCCCGGTTACGAAGTAGCCTGATACGCTAGCTTCTGACCATTCGCTCGAGATGGGCCCGGGTTCGAGTCCCGGTTGTGTCGTTGTCTCTTTTAGTCTTTTCCCTAGAACCAGCATGCCTAAATTAAGGACGGGTGACTGCATTTAAAGCGTTTACAGTCGCTCATGGATCTTCCGAGGTGATCCTAGTTGAGGCATGTAAAGTATAATTGCCTCATGGAGCTGGCTGGTTCTGTACTTTCTCTGGAACCAGCGACTCTAAATTAGGGACGGGTGACTGCTTTATTCCCCTTAGAGTCGCTGGTGGATCTTCCGAGATGGGCCCTAGTTCCGGTCCTAGTTGAGGCATGTGTAGCGTAATTGCGTCATGGATTTGGCTGGCTGTGTACCTTCTCTTGAATTAGCGACCCTAAATTAGGTATGGGCGACTGCTTTATACCCTTTAGAGTCGCTCGTAGATCTTCCGAGATGGACCCTGGTTCAAGTCCTAGTTGAGGCACGTGTAGTGTAATTGCGTCATAGAGCTGGTGGCTCTGTACCTTCTCTGGAATCAACGATCCAAAATTAGGGATGGGCGACTAACTACTATATACACCTTAAATTCGCTAGTGGAACTTCCGAGATGGGTCCTCGTTCGGGTCCCAGTTGAGGCATGTGTAGTGTAATTGCCTCATGGAGCTGGCTGGCTCTGTACCTTCTCTGGAACCAGCGACCCTAAAGTAGGGACGGGCTACTGCTTTATACCCTTAGAGTCCATCTTCTGAGATGGGTCCTGGTTCGAGTCCCAGTTGAGGCATGTGTAACGTAATTGCTTCATGGAGTTGGCTGGTTCTGTACCTTCTCTGGTACCAGCGACCCTAAAGTAGGGACGGGTGACTGACTGCTTTATACCCCTTAGAGTCGCTCGTGGATCTTCTGAGATGGGTCCTGGTTCGATTCCTAGTTGAGGCATGTGTAGCGCAATTGCTTCATGGAGCTGGCTGGCTAGCTCTGTACCTTCTCTGGTACCAGCGACCCTAAATTAAGGACGGGTGGCTGCTTTATACCCTTAGAGTTGCTCATGTGTCTTCCAAGATGAATCCGGGTCCCAAGTCGCGGTTGAGGCACGGGTGGTGTATTTATCTTATGGCTCTGTGCTTTCCCCAGAAGTAGCTGCCTTAAATTTGGGACGGGCGACTGCTTTCTATACCTTAGAATTACTCGTGGTGGTCGTTAAAGTCCGATGAAAATAATAATAATAATAATAATAATAATAATAATAATAATAATAAAACAGTGGTTTTAGTTTGTGTGCGTGGAAAATTAAGTATTAATTTTCACTGTATCTTTCATAGAACGCATCTTTACGAAATGGAAAAAATTGCTGAAGCCCGTCGAAACTAAGCTTGGTGTTTAACCTGCGAAATTGCCATTTCTCACTTTTATGTTTGTACGTAAAAAAAAAAAAAAAAAAAAGTTTGTTGGAACTGTGCCCGCTGACTGAGAGACCGTGGAAAATATCGATCATTGTCATCACCTTTTGGTATATGTGGTCGGCGAAAAATAATCTTCCAGCTTTAACAAAAGGCTTTACATTACTTTTATTAGTTGGGAATAACGTAGTGAATAAAGAGAGAAAAAGAAAGTTTTACTCCCTATGAATTAATAAACGCAGCGAAAATGGGGTGTTTGCTATGGACTCCCTTGGCAATTTCAACGATTATAATGACGCTATATCGTGACTCATGTCGGATTGTGTGTTCTTTGAACTGAGTCTTATAAAACTTCGGAGGCACGTACGCAGGTCTCGATCCAGAATTGCTGTAAGGATTTTTATGTGCTCCAAGATATCATTTGGCATCGGTAGACGAAAGACTTATCTTCAAATTTAGGATTCCTTCCCATCATTCTATTTACTTTTCACGCATATAGAGCGATATCTTTTTTTGGCGAATAGCTGCAATGATGTGAACATCCCAACTATTTATTGTAGCTCACAGCTCGTTATCTAATTCAACTATTTATTGTAGCTCCGAGCTCGTTATTTGTTATCCGCACATGCTTTAATACACTGACGGAAAAAAATCCCAACACCAAGAAGGGGTGGTTGTGTTAGATAAACGACAGTTGGTAGGCGGTGACAGAAGGGGTGGTTGTGTTAGATAAACGACAGTTGGTAGGCGGTGAGAGTACATCTGTAAGATGACGTCTATGCAAATTTCGCGCTCGGCGCATACGTGTGGCACTAGTAGCGCCCTTCGGAACATGCAAAGCAGGTTTGCTGTAAATACGCGCTGTAACGTTCGTGTGCATTAGTTATCGTTGAGATTCGACGTAGGGTGTTGATGTTAGTCAAGAATGCCTTTAAGAAGACGAAGAAGCCATTATCAACAGCTCACGGAGTTTAAACGAGGTCGTGTAATAGGGCTACGAGAAGGTGGATTTTCTTTCCGCAATATTGCAGAACGACTTGGCAGGAATGTAGCCACTGTGCATGACTGTTGGCAGCGGTGGTCAAGGGAAAGTACTGCCTCAAGAAGACCGGGTTCCGGAAGGTCACGTGGCACTACTGAGAGGGAAGACCGCCGTGTACAGCGTATGGCCGTGGCGCATCGCACCGCGTCTGCGGCAGCAATTCGAGCTGCAGTTGCCACCACAGTGACACAACGAACTGTTACAAATGGGTTACTTGAAGGACAGCTCCGAGCCAGACGCCCTGTAGCGTGCATTCCACTTACTCCAAAACCACTGCCGTTTGCGACGTCAGTGGTGTCAAGCTAGAACTCATTGGAGGACGGAGTGGAGATCTGTTGTGTTTTCTGATGAAAGCCGGTTCTGCCTGGGTGCCAGTGATGGCCGTGTGTTGCTTAGAAGGAGGCCAGGTGAGCGGCTGCAACCAACCTGTCTGCGGCCGAGACACACTGGACCTACACCTGGAGTTATGGTCTGAGGAGCAATTTCCTATGACAGCAGGAGCACTCGTGGTTATCCCACGCACCCTGACGGCACAGTTGTACGTCGGTCTGGTGATTCAACCTGTTGTGCTGCCATTCATGAACAGCATTCCAGGGGGTGTTTTCTAACTGGATAACGCTCGTCCGCATACCGCTGTTGTAACCCAACATGCTCTACAGAGTGTCGACATGTTGCCGTGGCCTGCTAGATCACCAGATCTTTCACCAATTGAGCACGTATGGGACATCATTGGACGACAACTCCAGCGTCACCACCAACCAGCATTAACCGTCCCTGTATTGACCGACCAAGTGCAACAGGCATGGAACTCCATCCCACAAACTGACATCCAGCACCTGTACGACACAATGCATGAACGTTTGCGTGCTTGCATTCAACATTCTGGCGGTTACACCGGTTATTAATGTACCAGCATTTCACATTTAAAATGGCTCTTCTCGCGCTTACAATAAGCTGTGATCTTGAAACCTTAATCGATTAAATATGTTACCTATACAAATGTATTGCCGCCATTTCATTCCTCAACAACTATTTTTTCGTGGTGTTGGGATTGTTTTTCCCCTTCCGTCAGTGTAGAAACTCTGTGTGTGTGTGTGTGTGTGTGTGTGTGTGTGTGTGTGTGTGTGTGTGTGTGTGTGTGTGTGTGTGTTTGGGTGGGTGGGCGTTAGCCATAACTCATCCTAAGATCTTTCTGGAGACTTAAAATTTGGCAGAATTAATAAACAAGAACTGTATATCAACTATACTCAAAATAGTTTAGCCATACTCACGGACAATGAAAATTGTCCACTTAGAAGAACACGTGCTACAACTGTGAAACTTTGCAAATAGCTATAGAGTGCGTGCTTGTATGCAAATGATCCACGTTTGGTGCGATTGCGCATAACCGAACACCCCTGTGGTGGCGCTGCAAGCACGAACCGGTAGCCTTATAAACTGGCGTGTAGTCGTTGGCCCATGAAAGCGAAAAAGCACCGACCGACGCACTTAAGAGTACAGAGTGACAAGAATGCCGGGTAGACGCCAGAGACGTCGATTTACGCAACTTACGGGCTTCGATAGAAGCCGGATCATCGGGCTGAAAACCGCACGGTGGTCGGCGCGCCGTATAGCCCGCCACGTGGATCGTTCTGACCATACCGACCGACTGTGTTGGACACGTGACGGCACTGCCACACGGCGCAGCTACTCCGGACGGACCAGCAGGACCACCGATAGAGGAATCGACGGATTGTGCGCCAGGCACGAACGGATCCCCACGGGAACCTGGTCCACTATACAGGCAGATGTAGCGGCTCCTGTGTGGCCAGGAACCATTTCCCGACGCCTCGCAGAAGCGAATATGTGATCCCTGCGCCCCTTACGTGTGCTGCCTGCCATTAACACCGGAACATCGCCGGCTTCGTTTACAGTGGTGCCAGGCCAGAGCGACGTGGAACGCCACAGACTGGCGACGTGCGGTGTTTAGCGATGAGTGCCGTTTCGTTTTGGGGACAGATTATCATCGTGTCCGGGTGTGGAGGTGCCTGGGTCAACGGCACAATCCCAACCTCACTGTCGAGCGTCACACCTCCCCCACTGCAGGCATTATGTCCTGGGGAGTCATTGCCTACGATAGCCGATCAGCTATAGTAGTGGTACGTTGATCATTGACGGGCCAGCGGTATGGGGATGAGATCCTACGGCCCCATGTGCTCCCATTCCTAGCCGGGATTCCAGGGGCACTATACCAGCAGGATAATGCCCGTCCGCACACGACTCGTGTTGCCCAGGAGTGCCTACGTCATGTCCAGACACTCCCATGGCCTGCCCGCTCCCCGAACATGTCCCCTATCGAGCATGTGTGGGACCAGTTGAAACGCCGGCTGCCGCCGTGGCGCACTATCCAGGATTTAGAGCACACCGTCCAACAGGTTTGGGCCAGTCTGCCGCAGCACAACATCAGGCGTCTGTTCCCCTCCATGCCGGACCGTTTTGCAGCATGTATCGCCGCACGAGGCGGTGCGACGCGCTATTGAAGATGACCGGACTGCGTGCTACAGATCCCTCTGTAATTATCCTGAAGCTCTGTTTTTGCTATCATGTATATCATTCATCTGTATCATTACGTCCATAAAATTTCAGTTCAATCCGATGCTTTCTTCTTGGTGCGTACATTTCATTGTCCGTGAGTGTATACTAGCAATCCGAATTTATTGGCGTAGAATAGATATCAAAGTTTCCAAACTTTCAAGGAAGGTAGACAGCAAACTGAATAATAGAACATTTCAACAATTTGAACGCGGTAACTTGACAGCATTCGAATTATCCATTGATCCGCTGGTCATTGGCCAGTAAAACATCCATCGGACCACTGAATTATTGGTTTTACTGGCCCGGATGGCTGGTAAGTTTGTTTTTTTATTCTAATTTGTCACAAGTTCCCATTTCTTTTACCTTGCTGTATGGTTTTCTTTTTTAAGCTGCAAACTAATGATAGGTTTAAAAACAAATATTTGAGATAATTCCATTGAAATGATACGTTATTTTCTACATATATTGTAAATGTCTTTATGGCTTTTTTTATTATTATTTTTTACGGACCAGTGGTTTGCAAATCCTAGTGGCCCGCTGGTCCAGTAGAAGATTTATTTCTAATTCAAACACTGTATGGCGGTCTTCAATCCCCAAGAGCAACTCACAAGAAAAGTTATTTTAACGGCGATTTTAAAATGTTTTAGTTAAGATAATTTTTTGTACTACCTGGTATGCTGATTTTAATTGAATTGTATGATTTTCTCTTTCGATGATTCAAGTTTTTGTCTCTGTTAATCACTTCTTTCGAAACTGTTAATATATGTGTGTTTGTTTTTCTTTTTTAGGTGAGTATTGATGCCTTAATCGTGGAAGAATTATTCTCCTGTTCTATGTATGTATTCCTGTTCAGCATTATTGTTATTATTTGGGGAATCAAAATGTGTATGTATCGGTTTCTAAACTCAGAACTCTGCAAACAAAATATGCCGACCCCAGACGGAAGGATTTAATGACAGTAAAAATCTAAAGAAGCAATCTTGATGCAACCAGGAAAGACTAGAAAATGAACTCACGGGTAAGAAAATGACGAGAATTTAGTCACATAGTCAAAATAGTGATTTCCAAGTGGCAGAACTTAGAAGAACAACCATGTAGAAGATATTTGGATGTCATTCAAAAGCATGCTTGAGTAACATTGGATAGACTGGCTTAAAATGGAAGGCTGTGGAAAAGACTTGGTGAGACCTTCATCCAGTAGTGGATTCATAATAGTTGATAATATACATACAGTCGAATCTCGTTAAGCCTCCATATTTTTTTCTTCGCGCTGAAGTGGGGGTAAGCGAGGATGGTGGTTTAAAGAGCTTCACACACGTAAAAAAAATAGAGTAAAATTAATTGAATGACAGTATAAGGAAGAAAAAAAACAAACTTTCGCTCTTACGTATCGGATCTCTAATTCTGAGAATGTAGGGATTAAAAACAATGATTACAGTTCGTAACGAAAATACTTAAAAAAAAGTTTTTTTTGCATTTTCCTGTAATCAGTACTTTTTCCCATGAACACCTTCCGTTTTTACAAAGTAAACTGCTGTTGTTCTACCTCTCATCTTTTTGAAACATTTCTCATTTTCTTGGAAATCGATTTTTTGGGGTATCATCTTATATAACAAACCAGATTCATCCATGCTATACAAATATTTAAATTCGTAGCCAAATATGATTTCTAAAATAATTTTTCTTGTCTCATCCACGTTCAGAAGTTTCGGCTGTCTTACAGTGTTCTGAAATTTTGTATCCAACCACTATTGTAGCTGAATTCTTTATTTTGGTATTCTTTCCCAAAATGTCTTGCTTTTTCATAAACTTCTTGCCTGGCATTTACCTGGCCTATCTGTAGAACAAGATCTATCCCTAAATTTCGTGCTTGCCATTTAATTTTTTTAACTGAGAGCAGTTGTTTTTCATATCCCATCCATTTATGTTTATCGCATCTATTTATGTTTGCCTTCGAATTACACAGTGGTCAGCCGGTCATTGGTCAGTGAACTATTTATGTTACTGTCCCGGGTGGCCAGTAATTTTGTTTAACCCCCGTTTGTTTTGGAATTTGCAAGTTTATAAAGAACTGGGCCAAATTTCAAAATATCCAGTGTATGGATTTTTCTGAAATTGAGATATTTACTACTCAAAAACCGAATATCGGAATTTCAACCATACTTCAGTTTTATGAAAATTTTGAACTGTTAAGCCGAGGTCCGAATAAAAATATTTAGGTTAAAGCAGCACCACTTGTTGGCCCAAGTAGTGACTACAGAGTATGGGTCTTTTATAATGCTTCCCAGCTGGTTGAAGAACCGTTTAACTTTATGCTCTGGCTTTGCCCATCTGTCTTTCTGTCCATATGGGGAGAGCCTCCTGCCTTTCACACTGAAGCAAGGTATTTCATGAATGTAGCTTTTGGTAAGTTTCAAAGTGCTTCATAATCAGTACACTGTATGGTTTCCCCCTTTACTTATTTTCTTCCTTGCAACTTCGTGTGCCGTGCATGCACAGGCATTCGATTTTATGACTTTAAAAAAAGAAACCTTCTAAATTTTTTTATCAACTTTTACCCCATCTATTTTGCTATTAGAAAATGAAAATATCTGCGTACATATCACAATTTGATTGGTAAATTCTAAATTTAATCATTCGAGATCAAAATTTTGCAGAAATATGAACCAGTTTAGCCTTTGCTCTGTAGCAGGAACAAAAACTATAGTTTTTGTTCCTGCTACAGAGCAAAGGCTAAACTGCGAAGATACAAAAACGCAATAGGAAAGACACAAGGACAATGAAGGGGTTCTGTATCTTCTCTCCATGAAACCAGATGCGAGCCAGCTTTCTTTTTCTTTTTTTCTGTCCAGGGAGATACACTTGCAGATTGTGTGTAGGTTATTTTTGTAAAACAGCGTTTTGCATTCAACATTAGGATTCTCTATGGGACTAGAACGTGCAAGGAACTATTTAAAGAGAAGTGTATTGTTGCAGTGGCAGGTCGGAAGTGTCAGTTTAAAAACCAACGACCCAGGTGACTTTTGTGTGGAGTAGTAAGCTAATTTCTTTATATCATCCCACGTAGGATCAGCGGACTTGAACTTGGCTTCTGTGGGCAGGCAGGTCGTTGCTTTTTCGTCCCTTGCATCTCTTTTATGTTCGTTGAGTCTAATTCTAAACGAACTCTTGGTCATTCCGATGAAGTACCTCTTGCAGCCGTCCCGATATTGTAGTGGGATGGCATAAACACCTACCTTGTCGGGAGGAGGGGGCTTGTCAATATTTCTCCTAAGCATGGTGTATAAAGATGCCGGAGATGCCGACACCGAAGTTCATCTTCCTGAGCGTGTTCATGAGTTGATAGCATACATTTGTTATGTAGGAAATACAGCCCAGGGTGCGTAGTTGCGGCAAGAAGGATTAACACGGCTGGATCTGGATTTTTCGATGAAGCTACATATCTGATTCGAGGTGTATCCTGCCTCATTGGCTAATTCGATTGTTTTTTAGTTCGTATTGTCTAGAGCGAACATCGGCGGAGATGGCTAAGGCTCTTCGAATTTCAGAACGGAAGAAAGCTGTCTTTTAAGAAACAGGGCAGAAAGAACTGCGGAGCATCAGGTTGGGAGCGGAGGTTGGTTTATGATACTACTTCTCTGTGAAGGCGGTTGTCAAACGAATTGTTCACTAAGACGTCCAGGTAAGGTAAGGTGCCACTGCGCTCAAGCTCCATAGTGAAATTGATCTTAGGGTGTATACAATTGACTTTATCAAGGAAAAAGTATCCTTTCCATGAGGTCACATGAAAAACACGTCGTCCGCGTGTCGTAGCCAAGTGGTAGATCTTAGGGGGATGTTGGTGAATATACTGGATATTGCTCAATTGGGCAAAGTATTGCTTCCGCGAGGACGGCTGAAAGCGAGGATCTCATCGGAGGGCCATTTATCTGGATTTGTCCTTGGAAACTGAAGTAAGTGGATTTAGAGTACAAATCCATTAACTTGGAGATTTTGAAGCAAGATTCCTGCGAATAAAGTGATGAATTAGATATAGCTTCTTCCGGTACGGGGATTGATGGGTAAAGAGAAACCACGTTGAACGTGCCAATAATGTCGCGTTGATAAACAGTGAGTTGCTTGGTTTCCGTGATAAAATCTGGAGATGGAAGTTATTATAAAGTCCGATTCAGGTAGATGATTAGTCAGGAATTCGGATAATGCTTTCTCTATATGGTACGTCGGTGCGGACCTCCTGGACACGATCGGTGTCGGTAGATTGTCGGGCTTGTGGTGTTTAAGTCTTCCGAAGAGTTTTGGGATCTGTGGGCCACCTGGTAATTTGGCGCCTTTCTGGAGATCGTCCGGAATAGCGGTTAGTCTTGCAGCTCTTTGTGCCTGTGCAATCCAAGAATTTCGAAGGTTCGTTCGTAAGATTGAAGATCCAGAATCGCATATAAAATCCTCTATTTTCTTATTGTAGTCCGCTGCGTTCATAATCGCTATCTGGCCGGATTTGTCCGTTAGCATCAGCATTATGGAGCGGTCATTTCTAAGGTTCGAAATCGTCCTTTCAATTTTAAAATTAATAAACGGTTGTTTTCGATTGTACCACAATTTTAACGTAGAGCAACACAGTTGGCATAGTTCGTCTTTGTTCTCTTCTGTAACTCGCGATATTATGGTCTCAAACTCAGAAGCGACAATTTTTTTGGGTTCGGTCTCGATCGGAAGCAGAACTTTGGTCCAAAATCCAAAATTTTAGTTTCTTCTCGGGAGAGCGTCGGGTTAGAAATATTGACGAAGGGTATGGTGAAATCTTTAGATTTTGTGGTCTGGGAAAACTTCAAGTAATCTAGTTTCTTGCAGTGTCTGGAGGAAAGATTCTGTTATCCTCCTCCTGCAGATCTCAAGGACCTGGAGCGGTTTCTGCGTGAAGAATGGTGTAACATCCCACTAACCACCATTCAGGATTTGTATGCGTCCATTCCAAGGAGGATTCAGGCGGATTTTAATGTTAAAGGTGGTTTCACACCCTATTTGGTACGTAAAACCTTCTTTTCCTAGGTATTCATATTCTTCCCAAACCATGTACGTTGCGTAACTGTTTGTTCCTTTGCAGTCATCTGTTAACAACACAACATAAATAGTGTTTGCTGGCGGAAGTTTTCGTTGTCACCAAGTCTGTTGTGCCAAAACTAAATGCTTAACTGAATGTTTAGCTGAAAGGTTTTGCTGCTGTTGTAAAATTGTTAGTGGCTGAAAATATGGCATACACAGCAAGTGTATCTGGTTAGTTCAGCAAAGTACCACTTACAAATTTTTGTCCGCAACAGCAAATTTTTTCTGAATAGTTAAAAACAATTGCTCATGCTCCTAAATGTGGTTTAATATAGAAACAAAACAAAGAGGAGAAATTCTTGCTTCTTATGGAAACTACGATTATTGCTGAATGTGCAAAAATTAGTGCTAGAATATCTTTATTACTGGTGCTGTAACAGTTTACTTTTTTTTTTTCACGGTTATAAACTTTAAAACTGACAGTCACATATTGTGTAAGTTACTGCAAATAACATTGGTATTTCGCCCTTAAAATGTACATGATCTCTGTAGACATGAGATTTATAATTTTTATATTTTGTACTGCACGATCTTACGCCACAAGAAAATTGAGCTCTGTGCACGTTTCGTTGAAGTTTCCAGTGATGCACGTAAGCTTTACACAGTGTTGCAAGAGTTTTTTGCCTAAAATCAGTAGACCAGAGCTAAAAAAAAAGATCAGTAGATCAGGTTTTTGTTTGAATTATGCACCACCTATCAAATTTAATGTTGACCCGGATGCATTCTCAGCGTGAAGGAACATTGAAAAAAAAACACTGATATTGAAAATAATACCAGTATTCCACGCATTCCTGTATAACACCTTAATGCAAATTCAAACAGATGTGACCCAGGTTCACCTTTTTACACGATATTAGTAATGATTAGCTTTTTAAAACTAATGGTGCAGGTAATAATGACATTGACCCTAACATATGCGCAGTTGTATCCTTCTCATTTATTGTATTCCATGAAAAAAATTTAAAACTTAGATTTTTTACTGAATAGCGTCCAGGTGTTAGCATAATAGGAGAAATAACTGGCATACTGAAGAAAGTATCATTAATTAAAATGTCTAAGTGTAGACATGTTTCTAATATTTAGGGTTTTACCAGAATATTGGAGAGAACAATACAAATCTGAAGTTGTGATTTCGTCTATTGGTGTAATTATACAAGAGTGATACTGCTTCTCCAAGAAATCACGGGAGACAATGAATTCTATGCCTCCCCGGTGGCGCAAGTGGTCTAAGCGATGGTCTCTGATCATTCGTCCGAAAGGGGTCCGGGTTCGAATCTCGGTGAAGCATGGATGTAGTGTTTGTCTTACGGCGCTGGCTCTCTCCCTTCCCTGGAGCCAGTAACCCTAAATTAGGGACGGGCGACTGCGTAAAGCACATTGAGTTGCTCACGGTGGTCGTTAAACCTCCAATCCAAAAAAAAAAAAAATGAATTCTATTTATACAGATTTTCTAAATATGAATGCCGTTGCTTCGACTGGCGATACCTGTGATGTGTTAAATTCAGATTACTCGGAAACTTGAGACTTGGTTGTCTGGGTGGTATAGTGGTTAGCATATTCGGGTGCAAACCGGGAGACGCGAGTTCGATTCCCGCTCCAGGACAATGAAATTTTCAAGTTTTCGGATATTATTTGGACTTACCACTCCTGTCACAATTTACGCCAATAGACGGAATCACAACTTCAAATTTGCATTGTACACTGGTGTAATCCCGTATTTCATGGTTGGAGAGAACATTTGTATAACAGACTAATTAGCCATTTAGTATTTAAAAAAAATCATGATAACCAGTATGGATGTGGAAATAAATCAGTTTAGTTTGCGGGTAGTATAAAAAGTTAAAGCAGAGCCACGGGTGGCCTAGTGGTCAACGTCCGTGACTGCCACGGAAAGGACCTCGGGTTCGATTCCAGCAGGTACGAACGCTCGAACCACTAAATATCCGCCGTGCGTCGGATTGGCACGTTAAGCCGTCGGACCCAGGGTACTCCCCCGGTAATAAATAAGGGTGTCCTCCTCCCCCTTTCTACCTCGCTTCCGTGTCACTTTCCTATCGGGCACTCTAGCCCAAATCTCCTAACTTCTTATTTCTAAGGGTTTTTTAAGACCTGAGGTCAGACACTCCCTTCCGAAAATCCTCTATATATGATCTGATCTGAAAAGTTTAAGCACAGTTTGCTTTTTCTCCTCAGAAAAGTGCTGATTTCAGTATTTATTATCAACTGAATGAGAAAGCAAAATCCTCTCCGACGGCATTCATCCATCATTCATTCTTAATCAGCTTATAGGAATCCAATGAACTAACTCCGGAAAATTCCATCTTTTGTAAGGCAAAAGTAACTGCTTGAAAAAATCATATAAGTATCAGAGGTACATAATAGAAATTATTTTATAGTTTAGAGGGGAAAGTATATGTTAAAATATTACGCCACAAACCAAAACCTTAGACGTAACAATAGAAAATTCAGGAGGGTGCCTTAAAACCGAAAAAAAAACTCACTAGATTCCTGTGATTTATAAACATGTATCAATAGACAGGAGTCAAAATCAATAGAATAGCAACACTGGTCTTACCACACATGCTAGAGATAAGGCAAATTTCATAACTATACATAATTTACTTCCAAAAAGTTAACATAAGACTGCGCCGAATTAAAAAAAAAAAATGTGTATTTCATTTGTGCGTACATTTTCCACCCTTTTGCTCTATTTTTCCCTAACACTTAAGAAAAAGTACAACACACACATACGTTGCGCATCAGTAGCAACAGTTTAAGCAATCAATGAGCGTGCGCAGTTTTACTGTTGATGACCAGTTCACGGCCGATTTAAGCAACGGGCCCAGTAGGCCTGAGCCCAGGGCGCCAAGCTGGAATAATTTTTTTTATGAATATTTTAGCACCACCACCCAAGAAAATGTTTACTTAAATAATTTTGCAAAATTTATTAATTTTAAAAACTTATATAGTATTTGTAGTCTTCTCTCCATATCCGTGAGAGCATTAACTGTGCAAGAGTAAGCACGTTTGTTTAAGATTATGGATTCCTTAATCAGTAATTTAGCAAACAGGAGGAAATCATACGAAGTTGTTCTGTGAAAAGGTTTGAACTTTCAGGCATTTGAAAAAGATCAGTGCTCGTGACAAAGAGGCTAAAACAAATAAACTTGTTCATAGGTACCAAGCAAACTTAGAAAACATTCTCAGCAACAAATTTCTTCATTTCCAGTCATATATGAATGCCGAAGACTTGAACACACCACTGGCTATTTACACTTTTATCATTGATAACAATCTTTAGAGTACATTTCCAAACTTAAAAAATAGTTTTCAGAATGTTTTTAACTTTACCAGTCACCAATTGTTCTGCTGAATGATCATTTTCAGCAGTCTCAAGAATAAAAAATGAAAAAAGGATTTTATTGGGAGAAAAAAAGTTTAACTCACTCGTAATAATGTGTGTAGAAAAGGACATAACTCTGGGTATAGACTACTCTTCAGTAATTGACAATTTTAAAAAGTTTAACTCACTCGTAATAATGTGTGTAGAAAAGGACATAACTCTGGGTATAGACTACTCTTCAGTAATTGACAATTTTAAAAAGTTTAACTCACTCGTAATAATGTGTGTAGAAAAGGACATAACTCTGGGTATAGACTACTCTTCAGTAATTGACAATTTTACCCAAGAGTTTAACTCACTCGTAATAATGTGTGTAGAAAAGGACATAACTCTGGGTATAGACTACTCTTCAGTAATTGACAATTTTGCCCAAAAGTTTAACTCACTCGTAATAATGTGTGTAGAAAAGGACATAACTCTGGGTATAGACTACTCTTCAGTAATTGACAATTTTACCCAAGAGTTTAACTCACTCGTAATAATGTGTGTAGAAAAGGACATAACTCTGGGTATAGACTACTCTTCAGTAATTGACAATTTTGCCCAAAAGTTTAACTCACTCGTAATAATGTGTGTAGAAAAGGACATAACTCTGGGTATAGACTACTCTTCAGTAATTGACAATTTTAAAAGTTTAACTCACTCGTAATAATGTGTGTAGAAAAGGACATAACTCTGGGTATAGACTACTCTTCAGTAATTGACAATTTTACCCAAGAGTTTAACTCACTCGTAATAATGTGTGTAGAAAAGGACATAACTCTGGGTATAGACTACTCTTCAGTAATTGACAATTTTGCCCAAAAGTTTAACTCACTCGTAATAATGTGTGTAGAAAAGGACATAACTCTGGGTATAGACTACTCTTCAGTAATTGACAATTTTACCCAAGAGTTTAACTCACTCGTAATAATGTGTGTAGAAAAGGACATAACTCTGGGTATAGACTACTCTTCAGTAATTGACAATTTTGCCCAAAAGTTTAACTCACTCGTAATAATGTGTGTAGAAAAGGACATAACTCTGGGTATAGACTACTCTTCAGTAATTGAGCCAAAAGTTTAACTCTCTCGTAATAATGTGTGTAGAAAAGGACATAACTCTGGGTATAGACTACTCTTCAATAATTGACAATTTTACCCAAAAGTTTAACTCACTCGTAATAATGTGTGTAGGAAAGGACATAACTCTGGGTATAGACTACTCTTCAGTAATTGAGCCAAAAGTTTATCTCTCTCGTAATAATGTGTGTAGAAAAGGACATAACTCTGGGTATAGACTACTCTTCAATAATTGACAATTTTACCCAAGAGTTTAACTCACTCGTAATAATGTGTGTAGAAAAGGACATAACTCTGGGTATAGACTAGTGTTCAGTAATTGACAATTTTGCCCATGCAAAGGCCCGTCAAAAACCGATGATCATGACATAATTATGGTGCAGTCAGGCATTGGGTAGAAAAGTGGGAAATGACGTAAGTGGTAATAAAATTTTCATATGCATCGTAAGTATTCATTAAGATTGTTTTAATATTTGCTTCTTTTCCCACATTGTTATGTCTTTTCTGGTGCATTATATTGTTTTGTGATGATAAGTGTTTTATCATAATGCATTTATTTTTCACAAAACCCTGAAGGTCAATAATTTGAAACGTACGCTGGTACACTATGAAATAGACCTACTATATTTTCAATTAATAATAAATATCATTGCAAACTTACGTAACATAACACAATAAAACACCATCCAGACAAACCGACACATACACATAATGAGCCCTCACCGTTTAGCAAAAGAACAAATTTGGTCAAGGGTGGGGGGCGCCATCTTGTCTTGTGCCCATGTCGTCAGAGACACTTACTTCGTCTGTGGCCCAGTTCGTCTTGCCAATCGCATAACTGTAAATTCTACAGTTGTAAACTCCACAGTACTGCGTATCGATACAATTTAAGTGCTGCGTATCGATACAATTCCACAGTTGTATCGATACGCAGTACTTTTCAGTAAAATCCAAATCCACATTTTCTTTTTAGAGTGTAGACCACCTTCCTTTGAGCCGGTAGGTCACCGCATCCTGTCCCCCCCCATAGAGAAATCCCCGCCGGGTTTCGGAAGACACGTTAAGCAATTGGTCCGGACTCGAGAATATCTTTATATATAAAACACAAAACGTCTGTTTGTCTGAAGCAGCAAAAACTCTCGAACGCCAAACTGTAGCATCGTGAAATTTGCATAGCTTATTAATACTGGAATTTCTAGGTCAACGCAACTATTTTAAGATGCTTACGTTGTTCCGTTTGCGAGTTATGAATTAATTAATAAGCTAACAATAAAATCAGCGTCGTTTGCTACGTCATCCTGTGCCAAATCTGAAAGCACTTGACTGCATTCATCGCCCCGGCACATCCACAGGTGTTTCTATTCCTTGAGAACTGTGCATTAAAAAATGCAAAAACGAATTTTGCGAAATCTTAACGAAACGGGCTGAATTTTTTGTCACCACCATGAATTGGTACTAAGAGGAGTCCCTACAAATTTCACCGGAATCCGGTCAAAATTTTTTAAAATAGGCATGGAACATTTAATTCATCAGTAAACAGAAATATATACGCAGAAACGGTTATTAACATTTTGACGGCTAATTTAAAAAGTTATTTACCGATTCAGGCGAAATTTGGAGATCACGTTCCTGTTAACGATTTATAGTGTTCATTAAATTTTCAGCCAGTTTCATAAAATATTCGCAAAGATAAGTTTTTAACTTTTTTATCTTAAAGATTGGCCCCTCAAAGACGTCTGAAACTGAAAGCACGTGATGCATTTGATTGTCGATAACGAATTTTGTTCAGTCAGTGTTCTAACGCTGTGTCTCCTGGACGCGTGTTAAATAATTCGTAACGCTTTTGATCCGTTTGGTTCTACAGATTCCATACATTCTGTACCGGGCAAATCCGGGTAGTAAAGCTAGTTAGTTATAAACTTTTCTGCCGTATGTCTCCTTATGGCTTCGGCAGTTTTTTTTTTTTTGATTGGAGGTTTAACGACCACCGTGGGCAACTCAATGGGCTATAAGCAGTCGCCCGTCCCTAATTTAGGGTCACTGGTTCCAGGGAAGGGAGAGAGCCAGTGCCGTAAGACAAACACAACATCCATGCCTGACCGGGATTCGAACCCGGACCCCTTACGGACGAATGATCAGAGGCCAACGCCTTAGACCACTGCGCCACCGGGGCGGCGCTTCGGCAGTTTACCCCGTTATGTAGCATAAATGGTATCCGATGCTGGGTGGTTAAGCAATCAACCATGCGATCTCTCCTTCCTGTGTTCACGCTAGAGGAATATTGTGCGCTTGGTTTTGGAGCTGAAATGTTACACCAAGGGGATATTCGTCCACCGGTATCCTATGTTTCCTTATTCCTTCCCGCTTTTTAGTTTTATTTAATTGTTTTCGCTGCAGGGGTTTCAGTCCCAAGCTAAGTTTTGTCCTTACATTTGACTCACGCAAAAGTTGCTGGCTGTTTATCTGACGCCGATCGCCATTTCCCGCGAAACAAACATTGTACCACTCCCCGCCAATTAGAGCGAATGCCCGTAATTTATTTTCGACTGTGTGCAAACAATAACGGCGGGAAAAGAAAGAACATCTGCAAAACGATCAGACGTCGTCGCGCCATTTCAGCAAGCGTTGCGAAATAAGCCGTGAAGGTAAAACCTTCGGGCAAGGAGGAGCACAAACAGACGAAAATGAAAAATTCGAGCAAATAAGCGAATATAGGACATGCGGCAAAGGGAGGCGTCACCTCATTTTGCAAACAATTACGCCGCAGACCGCTAAAACAGCGGAATATTGGTCTCCAAATTCAATTTGAAGAGGAGAAAAATGCAACTGCACTTTTGCAGTGAAAAGGATTTCAAGCGAAACAATTCAGCAAATTTGAGCGCCGCGTAGAAAATAATGGGAAAGAAACGCATTCCTCGAAAAAATAGCATTTATTTGTCGGAAATGTATTTTTTGTTCCACGATAGGCTGTAATGTTTCGTCCGAGTTTTGATGAAGGCGTTCGGATTTAATAAAATAAAATGATGCGCGGAAAAACGAAGTCCAGAATTTCATCTAGTACTAAATTTAATCGCTGAAACGTTGTAGTTTGGTGGGCTATGGGAAACAAATGTGTTTTTTTTTAAACGTAAGGAAAAAAAATAAAAGAAAGAAAAATACTCGTGCTATATTTGTTGCAAAATCTGAAATATTTCTAACTTCTCGGTGATGGTACAAAAGAGGAGGAGAATGGGGACGACTGCCAGATTTAGCTTTGGTCGTATGGGGAAAATATGGAAACTTTTTTTTTTAATACTATGCATTTTCCCCGAAAGTAGTAAAATAAGTCCAAAGTAAAAAACAAAAAAACAAAAAACAAACGGAAAATGTGTAGCAGAAGTATCAAAATAAAACGTAACAAAACTGCAATATGCTGCTATTCTTTCCCAAGAGTAACCAAGTATGCGTCGTAGCGAATAGTTCGTGTTCCCCCTTGCGGGGGAAGGGGGGGGATTACCTGCTATTTACGAGAGCGTTGAAATTATGTATAACACGATCGAGTGTAACCTGTATAAATCTTACACCAAAAGTTACCTAACCCCCTCACTAACATACTTGCAGTTCAGCCTTTCTTTCTGTCTTCAGGTCAGATTTTATTTTGCGAATGTGCAGATGGACAGCGACATCACATTTCATCGGCACCAGGTTCGTTTCTTACATTCGTCTAAATCTGAATAATATATAATATTAATAAACATTGTGTTTGAAAAACTAAATAGTAGAAATACTTATAATTGCCGCCGCCATAGTTTCATAAATATTTACCTGTATGCCTCACTTATCTCCTTTCATTGGTTTTACGACAATAATATTCATCAATCCATCTGCCTAAGTACCGCTCAGTGTCAGGAATGAGTAAACCTTATTGCTTGTTGTTGTGATTTAATTCCACTATGTATGTACCGGTCTGTATCTCGGTGTGGTCGAGAGTGAGGTGAATGTGGTGTTGTTGTTTTTTCGTTATGATTTAATTCCACTTAGTATGTACAGGACTGTGGTTCGGTGTGGGCGTGAGTGAAGCGCATGTGGTGTTATTGTTTGTTGTTATGATTTAATTCCACTTAGTATGTACTGGACTGTGGCTCTGTGTGGTCGTGAGTGAGGCGAATGTGTTGGTTTTTGTTTGTTATGATTTAATTCCACTTAGTATGTACCGGACTGTGGCTCGGTGTTGTCATGAGTGAGGCGAATGTGCTGTTATAGTTTGTTGCTATATTTAATTCCACTTAGCATGTACTGGACTGTGGCTCGGTGTGGTTGTTATTGTTTGTTGTTATGATTTAATTCCACTCAGTATGTATTGGACTGTGGCTCGGTGTGGTCGTGAGCGAGGCGAATGTGTTGTTATTGTTTGTTGTTATGATTTAATTCCACTTAGTATGTACCGGACTGTGGCTCGGTGTGAGGCGAATGTGGTGTTATTGTTTGTTGTTATGATTTAATTCCACTTAGTATGGACCGGGCTGTGGCTCGGTGTGGTTGTTATTGTTTGTTGTTGTGATTTAATTCCACTTAGTACGTACCGTGGCTTGGTGTGGTCGTGAGTGAGGCGAATGTGTTGTTATTGTTATGATTTAATTCCACTTAGTACGTACCGGACTGTGGCTCAGTGTGGTCGTGAGTGAGGCAAAATGTTGTTATGTGACAAAAGACTTCGTGCCAAATGGCATATATGATGAAGAATCCGAGGCTATCGTATGCACGATTGAATAGTTAAAAACTTGCATTTCAAAAATGATATTTATTTACAAGTTAAAATCAGCTACACTGGCAAGTACTTTCGAGGCTACTTTAGCCTCATCATCGGGCCCAATTGCGCAAAAGGATGGTTACAGGGATTTATACACAATAATGGAATAACAAATGGTGTTGCCAATCCGGAAATGGCATATGACAAATAATTATATGTAAATTTAGCTCACGTATCTGGAGATTCAACAGGTGAGGCATTTAGCTGGTTTAACAGCAGAATCCAAGGGCGAGGTATAATTACAGGCAAATCGTCATTGCAACACCTGGAGGCAAACCGTGTAATACACAAACTTTCAAGCAAGCAACAAAGAATGTTTATCAGGTGCAGAGGCAATCAGTGTGGTACGACTCCAGTCTGGATAATGTTGACCTTGCGCCACTGTACGGGCTAAGTTAGCAGAAGAATTAGAGCCAACACGAACTGCATATTTGTGCTCTGCCACCCGTACTTGCACTGAACGTAGGGTAGAGCCTATATAGGAGGTGTCTTCAGAATCCGGTGAATAAGAAACAAGTGGGATGTTATAAACACCAGATCTATGTAGTGGATGAGTTTTGTCAAAGTCCTTGCGCAGCAAATTGAATAAATTGAAGGTACGTATTCCAAAAGAAATATGGAACCTAGCGCAGGCATTCCCAAGGATGTTGACAATGGTTGGGTTGTAGTCAACCGTAGCCACATATCGTACAGTTTGCGACTCCCGTTGCAATGTTGTGAATTGAAGACGATTCATCCATCTGTCCCGGCGGGATATGTCGTCGTGAGAGTAGCCAAACGTCGAAGCAACTGCCAAAATCCTCTAAAGTTCTGCTCGTTGTAAAGAGGGGTTCGAGGAATGGGAATAGGAGCGTTTGAGTAGAAATCTAAACGCAGTTGGCTTATGGCTCTATGGGTGTGAAGAGTCGCGAAGAATAAGTACAGGACACGCAGAAGGATTGTAAACCTGTAGAACTATGTGAAAGAAGAAAGTCTAAAAAAGGTAGGGAGCCTTGTTGTTCTAACTCAATGGTTAATTTAATCGTAGGATACTGTGAGGATAAAAAACCTGTAAAGGAATGAAGTTGTTCAACAGAAAAATCTACATAATGAATATGCAGAAGGGGTTTGAAAGGAAAAACTATTGTTTGTTGTTATGATTGGCCTTAATGCATGCACTGACCCTTCGAGACATGCTTTCGAGAAGGTTTTGGAACACAGCGATAGGTATGCGCTTCCATTCAGTACATAATGCTGCCGCTAACTGTTGCTTAGTAGTAGGCCTTGGTTCCAAACTTCCTATTCGGCGCTCTAATTCATCCCATAGGTGCTCTATGGGATTAAGATCAGGGATCTGTGCTGGCCAGTCCACGTACGATAAGGAATTATCGTCAAACCAGGCCGTAAGAGTCCTTGCTTTATGGCTCGGTGCCTTATCCTGCTGGTACCAACAAGGCTCGGTTCCATAGTATTGCCACAGAGTTAGTAGGGCATAATTGTCTAGAATATCGAGGTAGACGTTCTGGTTAACAGGTTTGTCCACGATAGCCAATGGGACGGGACCATACCACGAAAAACACCCCAACACGAGTACACTGCCAGCTCCAAAGTTGACCGTAGGAACAGTTCACTGTGGTAAATAGCGTTACCCCGAATGCCACCATACACACACACGGCGATCAGACTGATGGATCGTGTATCTAGATTCATCAGTCCATAGGACCCGTATCCATTGATCTACGGTCCACGATAAATGTTCTTTTCACCATGCTAAACGACAAGTAGCATTCCGAGTGGAGATGAAAGGCTTACGAGCAGCCGCACGACCACGGTAACCCATGGAATGAAGTTCTCTGCGAATGGTACGTGTACATACCGAGGTTCCAGCATTTTTTCTCACCTGTATACCGAGGTCTTATGCAGTACTCCGTCGATTAGCTGTAACGACTCTTCTGAAGCTTCTACGTCTTCTATCACTGATTTTCTTTGGTCTGCCGGTACGTTTTGCTACTTCAGGCACGCCATGTGTTTTTCACTTATTCAATACATGCGAAACAGTTGACTTGGGTATGTTTAAACGCCTCTCGGTTTCTTTTATGGAGAACCCACTAATATAACACCCAATAATCTTTGCTTTCTGAAAGTCAGTTCTCTCCCGCTGCGACATTTTCACTCAACCTCAGAGTACCATATGATCGTGGTCAGCTGCAGGCTTGTTTTTATGCCGTTTGCACTATACCGAGCATCTTAATGCAGCGGATTCGTTCATTTGCCTTTGAAGGGGTGTCCGGTTACTTTTGTCAATATAGCGTATATCTCGAATAAAAAGAATTACTGTGTCGAACAAAGAAAGAGAGCTTTTCTGTATTAAAAAAATTGAAACTATTATCAAAAGTAAAAAAAAATTCCGTTTGCAGTTTTTTTTAAATAGTTTAATTGATTTTCGAGATGCGGAGAATATGCCAGATTTTTAAAAAGCACACATACGGACAGATGGCCATTTTCATGAAATATAATAAGTGATGGTGGTAGATGGGAAAACTTCAAGTGGGACAGACTGACGTCTACTATTAAGGTGGAACTGAATTGGCAAATGCATTTTCACTGCTCGCGTGTTAAAAGTCTCGTACGTGGGGTGGTGAGGTGAAGTCTAGTACTCCAAGACCTCTTAACAAGTTGACCTTCTGCGTTTACAATTCCCGTGAATGCATTACAGCATTATTTTTTACTTTAATAAAAAAATTCAGCACGATTTACTATACCGTGCAAATTAATTGGGACAAGCTATTTTATTCTCAGAATTGTAATGTGATCGCCAGTTGATGTCGGAAACCCACGTAAACCGGTTTTATCAGCTGTGAAGTGGTGTGACTGTTAGAACTTGATAGTAAGAATGCGGTTTGACCGGTTTAAAACAGGAAATAGACACTTCAGCTTCAGTTGTGAGCTTTCGTGTGTGACAGGTGGATGTTAGTTTTTGCTCTCTGCGAGTGCGTGTTGCTTTTCTGTATTGAAAAATGGATATTTCCCCAAGGAAGCGTGCAAAAATAATTGATGTGAAGGATCAGACTTCTATGACAGTGAGAGATATCGCTTCTTCAGTTGGTGTAGGCAAATCAAGTGTATCAAGACTGCTTACGCGACACAATGCATCTAGATCATCGTCTCCAAAAAGGAGATGTAAATGTGGAAGAAAACGAAAAACAACTCCACGAACCGATAAATATCTAATCAGAAATAGTAAAAAATATTGGCTAGTGGTTGTGATGTTAGTGATTCAACTGTACGCCGTAGGCTTCTGGAAGTTGTCCGGAAGGCAAAAAGACCAACGAAAAAACAATATTTGAATGCGAAAATGAAGATAAAACGTTTAGCATGGGCCAAAAAATATAAATCATGGACTGCTGACGACTAGAAAAAGGTAATTTTCAGTGATGAAACTCATTTATTTGTGCAGGGTTACCAAGCAAATGTCGTTAGGCGAAGCAGCTGTGAACCTTTAAGACCTGAGCATGTAAAACACCCTCTGAAACAGATGTTTTGGGATTTCTTCACATCAAATGGCACTGGAAGCTTGGTTCCTGTTCAAGGTATGATGATTATACGTAGAAATATTACAACGTAGGATTGTTCCATTCTTGCAAACGTTTGACGGGACATTTCAACATGACTTGGCCCCATGTCACAATTCGAAATTGGTCAAGAATTTCATGCTGGAAAATCAAATTCATTTGCTTGATTGGCCTGAAAATTCATCAGACTTAAATCCCATAGAAAACTTGGGGAATATTTTGAAAAGACGTTTAGGTAAAATGGACTGTACAACCAAAGAACGCATGATAACTAATGCTATAAAAGTGTGGTTCCACGATTATGAAGTCAAAAATATGTGCACTCAATTAGTGGAGTCAATGCCAAAACGAATTCAAGAGGTCATTTCTGCTAAAGGAGGACATACTTCATACTAATACACATAATAATACAGGTATTTATCAGTGTATATCAAGGCATAGAATGATATAAATGCATAGTTTTGGAAGAAAGAGTGATGTTTTACTTTGTCCCAATTAATTTGCAAAGTATAGTAGTAGTTGACCTCTGAGGGAGTGTAGGAGGGAGTGACGGGTACACTGCTGCGTTAAGGACTAGCCGCATAATGGTACAGGGTTTCCCACTCGCTACTGTACCCAATTTGTTTTATTAATAACATCGTAAATAATTACAGTAATTGAATGATATTTGGTAAGAACATACCTTCATCCATGGAAAACAGAACCATTTCATAAGAGATACTGAAAGCATCCGCCCTGTGCATCGAGATAGATTTGAATACGAGACTCCATATTTCGGAAAGTTCGCGCCAGTTGTTCCGGCGTAATTGCTGCCACTGCCTCGCAGATGTTGTTCTTCAATGCCTCAAGGGTTGTCGGCTTGTTTTGAAACATCACTGATATGAGATAGTCCCAGAGAAAGAAATGAGGAGGTTAGGTCAGGAGATCGAAATGGTGACGTTCCATCAGAAATCATGCGATCTCCAAAGAAGGACTCAATTTCAACCATTCTTACATTGATGCGTGGCAAGTTGCCCCATCTTGTTGGAAATATCCTGTGGTCAGCTCTTCACATGTGCAGTTGGTTAAAAAATGCCTGAAAAATGTCCATGTAGACGGCTGTTGTGACTGTATCCGGCAAGAAGATGGGCTCAATGATCCGGCGACGTGACAGTGCGCACCACACTTCAAATTTTTGTGTGTGAAGTAGTTTCTCGATAAATGCGTGAGGATTTGTCGTTGTCCACATAGGTGTGTTTTTGTGCATTTATGTATCCCGGTAAGTGAATCCACGCTTCGTCGGAAAAAAATAAAATAAATAAGGCGTAGTCCAAGATGTCCTGTTGTTCCGCATCAAGTGCCTGAAACCATTGACGGTACCTCATTCTTTTCTCTTGGTCTGACGCTCACGAACTGAATGAAGACAAACGGTGCGGTTTAATTGCAGCCTTTTTCGCTGCTCTATGACTTACCGGTTTCCTGGGCAAGTCTACGCAAAGATTTCCGTGGCGAAGCAAGGAAGTCTTTGCTGGGCTTCTTGCACTACTGTTTCTGACATTTCGGGAGGGCTCCCCTACCATGCAAATCAGGTAATGTTCCATGGGTCTCCAGCTCCTTAACTAGTTGCAGAATGCACGGTTTTCTTGGAGCTTTCCGACATCCGAATTTCCTACGAAATTCACACTGACACTTATTTATGTATTTATTTAACTACAATTTCATGCCACACCACAACAAAACAGAATTTAGTCCATACACACCCGGGACTACATCTACAATCATAATAAGTCCAAGATTGTAGTAATACCAATAGTAATATGAAAGTATATTTTTTTTACCGACTTATTCTCCCAATAAATACGGACAAGGAACACACGCTCGGCTATGCTTAACCGGGAGGACATCGGTACTCCCGGGTAACCATAGCAGGACATTCCCGAACTGGGTATTATTTTCCCTCAGGCGGTACTGCCCGCGACAATTGCGCACCATCTCTGACCCAACTAATCAGTTTCATGTAGGACTTCCGTCTACAGAACAAGGTTTAGGCCTAAACCTCCTCCAGCGGATCCACCTATTGGGTAGGGCACAGAAATGGAAGGAATGAGAGCAAGTCTAGTGATTTTTACAGAACAGTTTGTAAGTGTGAGAGAGCACAGTAGATGGCGCCACCATCTACTGTGCTCTCTTTCACTTACAAACATGGCGCCACCGTACAAGACGATGTTGTACATAGAAAGGTCAAAGAAATAATCAGAGGGAAAGGGGGGCTTAGGAATGGACCCGGGGGCCGTCACTTAACGTGCTCGTCCGATGCACGGCGGATATTCAGCGATTGCTAGCAAATGTCACCACTAAGGATCGAACCTGGGGCCCCCCTCCAACAGTAGTCACATTCGCTAAGCACTACGCCATCCGCGGCTCTCAGCCTCGTGACAACTGAGTAAACCCCGGGGAATAACGAACCTGACATGGGCGACGTCCAAGGTCACAACGAGCGCGACAACAGGCATTGAAAAACAACATCTGCGAGGCAGTGGCAGCGATTACGTCGGAGCAACTGGCGCGAACATTCCGAAATATGGAGCCTCGTGTTCAAGTCTGTGTCGATGCACAGGGCGGACACTTTCAATATCTCTTATGACATGATTCTGTTTTCCATGGATGAAGGTGTGTTCTTACCAAATATTCCAATTACTGTAATTATTGACGGTGTCATTAATAAAAACTTGGGTAAAGTAGCGGGTGGACACCGTATAGTAACGACGTGCATTTCTTCACTTTGTTTGCTGTCATGATGGTCAATATCATCAACCAGAATGGAAAGGAGAAGAATTCTGAAATATCAAGATCCACCGTTTTATTTCCGTTAACTAAAATTAGGGAAAACGCGAATTAGAGCAAACATATTTAGGGCAAATAGGAATTAGTGCAAACGTTGATTAGGGTAAACGAAATTAGGAGAAATGTTAATTCGAGTAAGTTGATGAGTCTGTCAGCCTGCACCATCCAATTGCGGACTCCACAGGGATTGGTGGATTTCACTTGGCACGTTTACTACCCGTAAACGTTACGGTAACAATCCCGTTCAAGGGACCGCAGATTCGGACCCACCGACAGGTGGTGCGGACCGGGGAGGACGTACACGACGGACCGTGTATTCTACTGAGCCCCCCCCCCCGGAGACCAGCTCGCCACGCGAACCTTTTTACCGACCCAAAGGCCTTTATTTTAGAAAAAACAATGAAATAAAAAAATAAACACACACATTAAAGCTACGGCACACATTGATAGAAATTTCAGGCCCAGCTGGACACTAATTCGGGTAAACGCAGTCGCGGTAAACGTGATTAGGGCAAACGGGAATTAGGGGGAATGGATTAGGGGAAGCGGATTTTCACCAAGTAAGTGGCCACAAAAACGACGACACATTTCTAAACAGGGCTGGACTAGGGCCCAGAACCTCTGTGATCCTGAAAAATAAATTTTGCACCTTGCAGTTGCCTTGCTTACGCTTAACTTTCACACGGATTTAAAATAAATTTTGCAATTAGCAGACCGCATAATCCCCCCCCCCTTACTTCAGCATTAAAATTCTAGCTATTCGATCTAACGTTTTTGTGCAGGCTTCTTTGTTTTGTTTCCCTTCTCCTGGCGATTGCTTTCTATAAAGCACAAAATAACTCTTGCGTTATTGCAGTGTATCATGATTGAACACAAAGGTTGTGAAAGCAATAGCTTTCTGAGCCCGCACCCTTCCTACCAGAGCCTTTCTCCTTCATCCAGTGTGTTATCACCTGAGCTTTGAACGAACGCAACAAAGCGAGAGAGTGAAGTGGTCGGACAGTAGCTTAGCAATTAAACTACGTCCGCCTCCTCACACTTTGTGTGTGCCAGTTTGTGAGATTCTGTTGTCGAGGAATAAAGCACAGAGAGTGGGAGTAGGAAGAAATATGTGTCATTAACGGCATGAGGCAGAAAAAAAAGCTTTGTTCACACCATACTAACTGCAACAATTTTTTTCTGGACTAAGAAATCGAATTTTAATACTTTTAAATATAAAATACTGTTGTCATAGTTTTAATTTATTCTTTAAAAAAACTTATAGTTCAAAAATCTTGATGTCTTCGTGCAGAGTATGATAATATGATTTGGAGACACTATTAACTTTTAGTTAAAAGCGATTGATTTGCGTAGTTCGGCTATGTGGAACAACAAACAACCAAAATACAATTAATATACAAACCGCTAGTTAGGTAGGTCAGAAAACGTGCGTTAACAATCCCAAATAATATAATTTCCTTTGTCTGAACGTTTGTCCCACTTTGTTGGCGCAGTGCGGGTTCTCCTTCAGACGACCGATCGACGACGTAGCGCGCGTCCGGCCGCTCATCTGTGTGCGCATGCCAGCGAGCTGTGCGGTGTGCTGCGGCCTCGGTGAGACCCTCTTGCCAACTGTACGGGACTTCCGACATTGCGCCATTTCGAGATTTTCTACCAAGTCATTCTTCCAACCAAGTGACGTCCAAGCTGGGCCGGAAGGAGGGGGAAGGCCTATGGCCTTGGGGCCCACCATTACCAAAGGCCCAGGAAGTATGCCTAAACGAATGATAGATAGATACACTGCTGGCCACCCAAAATGCAACACCAAGAAGGAAGCATCCGATTGGCCTGAAATTCCCAGCATGCGTCGCTCGCGAGAGGACATGCAAACGATTAGCACTGCAGGCCATATGCAAATCATGTGCGTCCGGCACGCCGCCGAGAAGCACTGTAAGAAGGGTGCACAGAAGGCGGGGTGTAAGTAGTGGAAGTGTGTTGTGCTACCGGACCTGTGCGTGGGAAGCTTCCTAGTGCCTCGTCGCAGAATACGGCAGTAATTCCAGCACGTTTCGGAGATCGACAGAGGACGAATAGTGGCTTATCGCGACAGCGGTTTATCGTACCGAGACATCGGCGTCCGTGTGGGACGACATCCAGTCACAGTGAGGCGAGTATGGATTCGGTGGGTGCAGGAGGGACGGACGGACCGACGTGAGCGATTTCCGCAGCCGCGGCACGCACCACCGATCGAGAAAACCGGCATGTTGTGCGGCGGGCATTGACGGCTCGCACCGCCACATCACGAACGTTAGCGCAGGAATTAGGGTGTTTTGCGCAACAACCTGTGTCAGCACGTGCTGTTCGACTTCGTCTGCTGGAGCGGGGACTTGTCGCATGGCGCCCATTGCTCCGACTACCATTGACGTTACACCACCGGCGAGTGCGGTGGCAGTGGGCTGTTGAACGCGGCACCTGCCGTCCCGGTGGCGCAGTAGTCTAAGGCGCTGGCCTCTGATCATTCCTCCGTAAGGGGTCCGGGTTCGAATCCCTGTCAGGCATGGATGTTTGTCTTACGGCACTGGCTCTCTCCCTTCCCTGGAACCAGTGACCGTAAATTAGGGACGGGCGACTGCTTATAGCCCATTGAGTTGCTCACGGTGGTCGTTAAACCTCCAATAAAAAAACAAAAAAAACGCCGCATCTGGACTACGGAATGGCACGACATTGTCTTCTCCGACGAATCCCGCTTCTGCCTACAGCACTACGATGGTCGGATCCGCGTGTGGCGGCACCGCGGCGAGAGACTGTATGACGCCTGCATTATGCATCGCCATGCCGGTCCGCCACCTGGCGTTATGATTTGAGCCGCAATTTGATATGACACCCCGCACCCTTCTGGTACGCATCGCCGGTACACTCAACTGCCACCGCACCATCTCCGACGTTTTGGAGCCTGTAGTCCTCCTTTACCTGCAGGACTTGCCAGCGGCCACGTTTCAACAGGACAATGCGCGACCGCACGTGGCACGCATCCTGCAACAATTCTTTACGGCCCACCAGGTGTCACTGCTGGCGTGGCCCGCCTGTTCTCCCAATATGTCGCCCATCGAACACGTCTGGTCGCTGATCGGCAACCGAGTGGCCCGGCAAGCACCACCCGCGGCTAAGCCTGATGAACTGTGGCAACGTGTGGAAGCATCCTGGACCGACATACCCTAAGCCCACATCCAAAGCCTCTTTCGTTCGATGCCACGGCGTGTAGCGGCCGTTATTGCCAGCCATGGGGGCCACACTAACTATTGATGTCTGCGTGTTCCGCAAGTCGCACGGGCCTGTAAGCTCAATCGTTTCGACGTTGTATCTGTTGTTATGTGTCCAGTAAATCTGGCTTTGCTATCTCGTGTCCTTCTTGGTGTTGCATTTTGGGTGGCCAGCAGTGTAGATAGATAGATAGAAAGAGAGAGAGAGAGGGGGGGGGGAGGGTTATAAAATAGTTTTACTTTTGTGTCGTATGATTTCCACTTAGTCAGAAACAGAGTCTGGAAGACGAACAGATTTCAAGACAGTTCTCACCAAGGTTTCATGTCGCTGTGTGCAGCGGGGTCGGCAAGATAGTTTGTTTGTTCACTACCATCCACCCACACCTCTCAGTTTGCACTTGCAACGGTTAATGGACGAAGTTCCACGTGGACTCACATTGCATAACAAAAAAGATGCACCAAGAAAAGTATACAATGTTAAATCATTAAGAAATCCAAGACAAAATGTAGGAATCGTAAGCTTTTAACTCATGTTCTTATGAGAACAATGAAAAATAAAATGACTTATCATGAAAACTCTGCAGATAATTTATTAGTTTGAAGAATGCACAACGTATTAATTATCACAAGTGTATATTTATACAGTTTCGTGTTTTAACGGACTTCCATAATGATTATCCGTCATAAGTTCTTTGGGGGCCCACTCAGATGTCTTAGCCTAGGGGGCGAGCTAGGGCCTTAATCCGGCCGTGCGTCCAAGATGGCGGTTGTTCACCTTTTTTTTTTTTTTTTTTTTTTTGATTGGGTGTTTAACGACCACCGTGAGCAACTCAGTGGACTATAAGCAGTCGCCCGTCCCTAATTCAGAGCCACTGACTCTAGGGAAGGTAGAGAGCAAGTGCCGTAAGACAAACACAACATCCATGCTTCATCGGGATTCGAATCCGGACCCATCTCGAACGAATGATTAGAAGCCATCGCTTAGACCACTACGACATTTTTTGAAGTGTATGTGGAGAACTATCTTCTGGATTTCTTCGGAGTTCTTTGGCATCTATCTGTCTAAGCAGTGCATGTTTAAGAAATACTCAATAAATACATGATTAAAAAAATTACGCTACGTATCTTATTTTTCCCCGTCATTATTGATGGGCTTCCACCTAGTAATAAAAATAATGTCTATGAGTTCATAGCGATAGTGAGAGCGTTACAAACATTTCTTTCTAATAACATCCCCTCAACAAAGATAGCCTTATAATGTTTCAATAAAAATTACTGGTAGCAAAATAACTAGCAGAATTAGGAAAAGTTTCTTGAAAGGGGCCGCTATTCAGTGTCAGCCCCGGGTCACTGCATGACGTAATCCGACCATGTTCCTAAAACATTCACACAAATATCATATGGTCGCACATTGGAAAGGTTGAATGTTGCCTCCATGTGCTTCAGTATTATTCTGTGGTCTTGAGTGATCAATTCGTAAATAGCACCCACATTTTCAAGTATCGACACGGAAACAGGCAGACCACGGCTGGGGGCATTTTTCAATATTGTCTTTTCTACGCATAAATTCTGCAACCCAGTTTTCTCCCGAGGAATATGAAAGCAAGATTTCCCCCTAACAGAGGCGTAACTAGACACTTCTGCACCCGGGGTAAACCATAAAATAGTGCGCTCCTGTATACACGGTGATCAGAATCGACCGCACAATAAACCTACCGGACGATTCCTCGTGGTGAAAGAAGCCGAAAACCGTTGTCCGATCGGAAGTCGCATTCCGGAGATATACGCGCTGAAAGTTCGTGACGTCACATCCGTTAAAAATACAGACTTTAGAAATAACTTACGCAATCTCTTTGACAGAAAACATGTAATTTATTGATGTGTACCACTACAACACAAATCATAAAACGCGTGGATTTTTGTCACATTACAACATGTGTTCAAAATGACCACCTTGTAGTGCGGAACAGGCGTCAGCCCGCCGAGGAATAGACATCTGCTCGCGCTGCAGTATAGCAGGGATTACAGTTGTGAGAGCCGCATGTAAGGTGGCCACTAGGTTGTGCAGGCTGTTGACAGGCCGTCGATATACCAGTTCCTTTAGATGACCCCAGAAGAAGTCCAATGGGTTAAGATCCGGCGATCTAGCGGGCCATTCAACAGGACCCCCACGGCCAAGCCATCGACCAGGATATTCCGTATCCAGTAGCTAGTGAACATTTGCAGCATAATGCGCCGGTGCTCCATCATGCTGGAACCATAGATTGTTGAGAAAAGCTAATGGTGCGTTTTCCAGTAAGTTCGGCCGAACATCACGTAGGAACACCATGTAGTTGGCAACTCTGACACTTTCGGGAAGAAGATATGGTCCCACTAGGATATCGCCCACAATACCACACCAGATATTAACACCCCACCGGACCTAGTGAGCGTGTTCACGTGTTGCGTGCGGATTGTCCAATGCACAAACATGACCATTATGGGTGTTGCAGATACCCTTCCGTGTAAACGTTGTTTCATCAGTCCACAAGATCCGGTGGATGAAACTATTATCGGCAGCATGCTGCTGTAGCAGCCACTCACAGTATGCCTGTCTTCGAGGATAATCCTGTGGTAATAGGCTTTGCACCCGTGTGATGTGATATGGATGTAGGGCTTCGTCGTGTAGAACGGCAAGTACGGTACTTTGGTGCACACCGAACTGTCACGCAATCGCACGGCTGCTGGTCGTTGGCTCCACCTCTATGAACTCTAATATGGCGTCCTCGAGGGATGGTGTTCTAATCCCGATGGTATAGTTATACCGCTATTGGCGGTCGTCAGAGCCCCTTTAGTGGGAACAGGATGCACCACGAAAAGGCGGGGTTGACATTTGTCAAGGAGAGGTTGTAGTATGTTGCGCATCACCTGACCTTATATGTACACTGGCGGGCAAAAATTAAGGACGAAGAGGATAAATTAGCATAACCGCGGAAAGAGCAGGCAGAACGGACCGAAAAACCACTCAGGAGATAGACTAGGGTCCGGTACGGTAGGGCATGCGCATATATGCAGCATGACGTAGGGTGGGGGTCGGAAGGGTATAAAACACACGGGCGATGTACGCTCAGCAATTCGGTGAAAGCTGTTTCACGGTGTGCATCGGTTTGAACAACGTCGAATTGCTGCCACCGTGTGATATGGCCAACAGGCAATCCAGTAGACGACATCTGGATGACTTTACCCGAGGTCGCGTTATTGAGAAGTTGGAAGAAAGTCGAAGTGTGACTAGTGTGGCCGAGGAGTTCGGTATCGCTCAGAGCGTCGTTTCACGAGCTTGGAGAGCATTTCGAACGACAGGAACAGCTGTCCGAGAGTTTAGCAGTGGTCGTCCACGAGCAGCCAAGGCGGCCGACGACCGGTATATTGTCCTACAGGCGAGAAGAGACAGACTGCAGACAGCGGGAGAAATCGCAAGGCACATGCAACAGACAACTGGACGTCCGTTATCGCGTTTTACCGTTGCCAGGAGGCTGCACAAAGGTGGTCTATTAGCACGATGACCAGTACAGTGTGTGCCATTAACGCCTGCTCATCGGAGACGGAGGTTTCTGTAGTGCCAGGAACACAAGAACTGGACACATCAGCAGTGGGGTCTAGTTCTCTTTACGGATGACAGCCGATTTAGTCTGACGAGCGATTCTGGACGTATACACATCTGGAGAGAGCAGAGAATACGCAATCACACCTCCAACATCATCGAAAGGAACCAGTTTGGAGGTGGCGGAGTTCTCGTTTGGGGCGGTATCATGCTTGGTAGCCGTACTAACCTCCACATCTTCCAAGGAGGTTCAGTCACTGGTGTCCGCTATTGTACCGAGGTTCTCCTGCCTCACGTGCGTCTGTTTAGAGGTGCTGTGGGTCCTGAGTTCTTCTTTATGGACGACAACGCTACACCTCATCGTACAGTGGCTGTCGCAGAGCTGTTGGAGAGTGAAGATATTCAACGCATGGATTGGCCCGCAAGGTCTCCGGACCTAAATTCAATCGAACACGCGTGGGACCTTCTCGGGAGACGCTTGGCAGCAAGTCACCAGCCGCCAGCAACGATTCCGCAGCTGCGATTGGTGCTACAAGAGGAATGGGCCGCGATGTCTGAACAGCTCTTTGACAACCTCGTCCTCAGCATGGACAGACGTTGTTAAACCTGCAACACAGTCAGGGGTGATCATATCCCCTACTAAAGACTGGATTTTCTTGGCAGCCGCCTGTCGCATGGACGTTTCTGTCTTTTCTCCAGTTGGGCTCGAAGCTACCTTTTCAATAAAATGCGTTTGTATCCTTTGGATTCCTTGTTTGGACGGTTTTGTTCACTTGTCCCATATTCTTACATCTTGGGGATTTCATGGTATGATTTGAGTCGATGTGGAGCACTTCTGCACGACGTTACATTAGAAAAACCGTCTCGTCCTTAATTTTTGCACGCCAGTGTATATGTAAAGTGTGTAAGTGTAGTGAAACCCCACTTATACGTTTTTGAAGGGATCAAGTAAAATTAACTGAAAAAAACGTCTAAACGAAACGTGGTAGGTTTTCGTCCCTAGATGGCGGCACATTATTCTGTTGCAACCTATGGCGTAGCCGTTAGTGTCATTATGCTATATTCCGAATCACCTAAGAGTGTACCACTACGGAAGATACGGAGGAGCCACCTCCGCTACGAAAAGTAGTCCTTAGCGTTTTGATCGAAAAGCAACCAAATTATTGCGCAAAACCCATTTTTTATTTGCTCCGTAGTTTAGCGGGCAAACTTTTTATCTAAAACGTATTCCCAAAATGTCGGAGCGTTTTTAGAAATCCATTTGATATGAGAAGTTACTCAATCAAGAGCCTTGCACATTTGGTTACTGCTGATAAATGTCTCGTAATTTGAAGAGGGAGGAAAAAGGTGCAAGACTTCTTCCAACATTCGCAAGATAGAGATAATAAATTGACAATCGGAGAAATTTGACAGGGAACGGGTTTTGTAGCAGCACGAAGAGCAGAATTTCTCCACAAAGCTCGGACTTGTGGAGAAATTGTGTTGTATTCCTACTGTTTCTTTTGAAACGGATCCCTGTAAAAACTCTTTGAGTTCCTGGTGGTGTTAAGTGCGACTTCGGTACTCAGCGTGATTCTGCCTGGGTGGAGGTGGAGGTCAGTGCGGAAGTAATTTCTTGATAGATATAAGGCGTTAATTGATACCGTTCTTTCGATCCACCGAGAGGTAGTGATCCGGCTTCCCCAGCTTTAACAACAGTACACTCATAAGTTGGCTTGGAGGGTAGGTACTGCGTAGTATGTAGTGTTTTTTCATGTTCTAGTGTGCTAGTATTTCCAGGTGTCCTTTTCTTCTCTCACAGTTTTTTTTTTTTTTTTTTTACTCGATTGATTTTAGTCACGCTTTAGAGAGTTATGACTCCTGTATGTAGTACATATACTGTATGAACATAGTATACAAAGCATTGCTACTGATTCATGTATTGTTAATATTTTTTACACAATGAGATGTGATGCGTTATATTATAAAAATGCGTGAACATAAATGTGGTTTAAAAATAATTAATTTTTTATCGTTGTTTACTTTTATGTTGAAATATTGCATTTTCAAGAGGATATAGAGCCTGTATTGTTTTCTCTCCAGTATTGTGGCTATAAAAGAAGAACCTAACGACGTTTAACTGTTTCATTTAGTGCATTGTTAAATTTGTGCGCCGATGCACCTATCTGAAAATCATTATCACTCTTGTCGCTAGCGACGCTCTCATTGCGATTCTTATTCTCAATCATTTCATCCAGAGTTACAAGTGATGACGTTACTAAATCCGCGTTGCAACTGATGTAATCTTGGAAGCTAAACGCATCTTTGTCTTCAGTTGCAGCATTACAGTCAGATCGCGTAACGATATCTTCTTGTGGTGTAGATTTGTTTAGAAATCGAATGCAAGCGAAGGTCTCAAGAAAAGAGTCCGATGTGACAATGTCAAGCAAGAACAGATGTCTATTGCAGGTGCCAAGTGAGCTGACCTGTAGAGGAGGAGTCCATGCATTCCGCAGATTGAGTCATAAAGCAGGTGGACGACAGGAAATATGGTGAGCGGGAAGGGGTGTGTGTGAGATTGGAAAACGGATTTCGTGGCGATGGGGGAAGGATGGGAAGGGAGTTTAGTAAACGTAATTCGCATGGTTTGAATTCCAAATTCAAAACATCGCAATTTAACGTAAATATGAGAAGAAAGCTGATTCGATTAACCTATGTGATAAAATTAAGGGCAATTCAGAATTTTTGGACCGGCAACATTTTATGTATAAATGAGAAACATGTAAAAGGGTTTTGTATTGTAGTTATAACCCTAAAAATTTCTCTGAATGCACAGGGAGAGTTGCAGCATAGAAGTTGCAACCTTTGCTACTCCTATTCGTAACTGCTTTGCAAGTGTGCGTCTTGAGTATTATTTTTTGTACCTTAAACTTCGTTCAGTTTTACGTTCTATCGCGATGCATCGGGAAGTTTCCAAAATCATTTATGTGGCATGCGAAGGTAAAATCTTAGGAACTGTTGTTTCTGTGGAGAACGTTTAGAAATTACGTTGCTGGCACATTACTACAGAACCTTTCTTTTGGAATTATGTATATTGCAATTCCTCTTTGAGTCTTGGCCTCGATTCGGGTTTTGGGAGACGTTAATTGCAGTTGAGCCGACAACAACAACAAAAACCACAATGTGACAGCCATACTCGAGGATCAATGCATAAATCTTGGACTTGTCAGAAGCAGGCAGTTACTACTACTCATTACAGCATTGAGGTGGGCCGCATAAATGCCGGCTATTTTCATGGTGTCACGTTTTTTATTTTTATTTTGTTTATGATACTCGTGATTTAGTATTTGAAGACAGCCTGGGGAGCATCAGCATCGATATCATGAATATTTCAAGATTCCTAACCGTGGTGGTTAACACAAAAAGATTTATGCTTGCTCCTTGTTAAATTTTGAGCAATCTATAGAATGTGTTGGGGAACTTAGCAGCATGTCCTCATGTCTAGTGTGCTGCTCGTCGAAATATGTATTACCTAGTAATTAATCATACCAAAAAAGATAGATATATAATTTGCAATTCCACAAGAGAGATAGTGTGCAGAGAAGGAATCTTGAAATAATATGTTTTTGACATATAATCGGCTTTCTTAACAAGTGTAATGGCACTGAAGTTTCATTTCTTGAGAGTGCGTATTATAATGAGCAAGTTAGTAAAATCGTGCAATGCATTGATTATGATACGCTTTCCAACATACTAGAAATCATTACTCAAGTTATTACTCAAATTATGAGGAAATGGCTGTGGAATAATAAATCTCCCATTTGGATTATATTCAAGAGAACTGGTTCAGTATACCTCCGAAATAACATGATAAAATTTTCTTGGAATCGAAGCAATTTTACGTAAGTTATGATGCATAAGGGCTATGGAATAGATCCCGCTTCTGTGTCCTAACCTTTGACCCCATTTCGCCCATTTTCAATAGGATTCGTCCCCAGGCAGGTCCCTACAACATACTAAAATTTCATCCAAATCGAAACATGTTTACGTAAGCTATGACGCATAATGGCGATGGAAGTGATTCCGCTCCTATGTCTTGACCTTCGCCAATTTTCAATAGGGTTGGTCCCCAGGTGATCCCCTACCACATACTAAAATTTAATGGAAATCGAACCTTTTTAACGTTAGTTATGACGCATAAGAGCGGTGGAATGATCCCGCTCCTACGTCGTGACCTTTAACCCCATTTGTCCCATTTTCAACAGGATTCGTCCCCAAGTGGTTCCCTACCACATAGTAAACTTTCATTGAAATCGAACCATATTTACGCAAGTTATGACGCATAAGGGGAATGGAATGATCCCCGCTCCTACGTCGTGACCTTTGACCCCATTTGTCCCATTTTCAATAGTGTTCGTCCCCAGGTGGTCCCCTACCACATACTAAAATTTCATCGAAATCGAACCATTTTTACGCCAGTTATCGTGCGGACGGACGGACGGACGCACGGACAAAGCTGGAACATATAAGCTTCTTCAACCTACGGTTGGAAAGCGTAAAAAACACTAGTTACGCAGAAATTGAAATGAACGTTAGATGAAACGGGCGTCTCCTCTATGGCTGACAATAGCTTCTAAACAGTATGTTGACCTTTTCTATAACGATGCTTTATGTTTTAATGTAATGAAATATCTTAAAATAAAATGAACGACAGATCTCTGCATCATATGTTGTCTCAGAGTTTTCTAGTACTCGTTTGGACTAAATGGACGATGTCATCGCTCTGTCTACGTTATTTTATAAACAACGCATGGCAACTGAAAAATTGTGTTCCAACACCGCTGAGATCGAATCTCAGATCTCTCGATAACTAATCGAGTCAAATGATGATGATATGGCGCTGAGAAGTGTTGACACTGTAGCGTAAATGCGAACGCACTCGACTAGTTATCGAGAGATCTGGGGTTCGATCCCAGCGGTGTCGGAAAACAATTTTTCAGTTGCTTATGCGTTGTTTATAAAATAACGTGTACATCGTCTATTTACATTATCTCCACGTATTTGATATATATTCACTCTTTTGGACTTGTGTGTGTTACCTGATCAAATAGCTAGATAACATGTCTACCAGTTCATTACATCGTCATAATTCTCTTATAAATGAATCTGCAAAGGGCATCCTGAAATTAATGCCTCGTTCCTCATAAGATTTTTATTTGTAGCAGCAAAAATGTAGAACTTGGTGGCAACATACTTGGACATATTGTTAATAATGCTAGCCTATTCAAAGTGTTGTCCATCACTTTTTATACATTTCCGCCATCTTTGAACCCATTGGTAAAATCCATTTTTGAAAAATTCCTGAAGCTGTCGTTTCACTCAAGAGTTCACAGCCAGTTGAACCTCTGTCACATCGTCGAAACGTTCCCCACAAAGGGTGTTTTTCAAAGGTGCAAATAGGAAAAAGTCTGAGGGAGCCAAATCAAGACCGTATAGGGGTGTTGGGGCATCACCGTCCACCCCATAATAGCCTGTGAAGTCTCCATTGGCCGCCCCGGTGGCGCAGTGGTCCAAGGCGCTGGCCTCTGACCATTCGTCCGTAAGGGGTCCGGGTTCGAATCCCGGTCAGGCATGGATGTTGTGTTTGTCTTACGGCACTAGCTCTCTCCCTTCCCTGGAACCAGTGACCATAAATTAGGGACGGGCGACTGCTTATAGCCCATTGAGTTGCTCACGGTGGTCGTTAAACCTCCAATCAAAAAAAAAAAAAGAGTCGTCTCCATTGAGGTGTGGGGACGTGCGTTATCATAGTGTAAAACAACACATAATTTCAAATCTCTCCTGAATAGTAGGTAATCCCACTCCCCTTGCGGAGCTCGAGAGGAAGTCGAATTTCGCTCCGACGAACCGTTTTCGTATCACCATAAATGCGTTTTTAGCACGTCTTTTGTAAAAAAAGATCGTGCTTATGTTATCGGTTTGTCCGTCCGTCCGTCCGTCCGTCTTGTACCCACGATACCTCTGGAACTATTAGTTCGATTTGAAAAATCCTTTTTGCATTGGGAAACTTGAAATATGAGAATCATGATCCTTCATTTCGTTTTTGTTTTTTTTTCACGATGTACAATTTAGCCGTTAGAGGGCGTAAATGCAAATGATGTCGAATTCAAAAATACGTTTTATTCCACACATTTGCCTCTAAACATCCGATGATTGAAAAAAATATTTTATACTTCGATTCCATTTATGTCGAAGAGTTTTAGATATGTAGTTACTTTTTCAAATTACGCATAGATTTTCCGCTAGGGGGCGTGAAAGTAAATAACATTTTTTCCTATAACTCTTCTTCTAAAACTCCGATTTGAAGAAAAAATTCTTCAGCGGATACACCTCTTGATGGAAAATCTTCTGCATATAATTTCAAATTTTTGGTAAAGAATACTTTGGCCACCAGGGGGCGTAAGCGTTAATTTTTGCTTCTGATATATTTACCATAAACTCTGAGCTTCTAAGACATCGTGTGAAAAAATTCTTTCGTGGACTGATGCCACTGACATCGATAAACCTTTTCGGAATATTTCTTCTTAAAATATTACACACTTTCTCCGCCAGGGGGCGTAGATGTATATCTTAGTTTCGTCAATATCTCTACTTCTAGAAGTCCGATTTGAAAAAATTCGTCTTTGTTGGATAGTGTTGTCAGTGTGACATGCTTTTCATGTAATTTCAAAATTTTAAGTAATTCATAGATTTTCCGCTAGGGGGCGTAGAGGTAAATTGCGTTTCCCCCTATATCTCTGTTTCTAAATCTCCGATTTAAAAAATTCTTTCTGCACCGGATACGGCTCCTGATGGGAAATCCTTTACACTTAATTTCTAATTTCTGTGAAAAAATAGTTTGGCCACCAGGGGGGCGTAAATCTGAATTTCCGCTTCTGATGTATTTGCAGTAAAATATGAGCTTCTAAAATCTCGATTGAAAAAAACGTCATTTGTAGAACGATAGTATTCATGTCGACAAACCTTTTGGAAACAGTTTCTTCTTAAAATAATGCGTGGTTTCTACGCCAGGTGCGTAGATTATATCTTATTTTGGTCAATATCTCTGTTTCTGGGAGTCCGATTTGAAAAATCCCTTCTTTGTTGAATAGTGTTTTTAGTGTCACATGTTTTTCATATAGTTTGAAAATTTTCAAGTAATTTATAGATTTTCCGCTAGGGGGCGTAAAAATAAATTGATTTCTCCCCTATATCTCTGCTTCTAAATCTCTGATCTGAAAAATTCTTTCTGCACCGGATACAACCTGATAAGAAATCCTTTGTACATAATTTATAATTTTTGTACAAAATGGTTTGGCCACCAGATGGCGTAAGTCTCAATTTCCGCTTCTGATGTATTTGCAGCAAAATATGAGCTCCTAAAATCTCGATTGAAAAAAGTCATTTGTTGACCGATACTACTCATCTCGGCAAACCTGTTAGGAACATTTTCTTCTTGAAATAATGGATAGTTTCTACGCCAGGGGGTAGATGTGTATCTTGTTTTTGTCAATATCTCTACTTCTAGGAGTCCGATTTGGAAAATTCCTTTTTTGTTGGATGGTGTTTCCGATGCGAAATGTTTTCCCTATAAATTTAAAATTTTCAAGTAAATCATAGACTTTCCGCTAGGGGTCATAAAAGTAAAATGCGTTTTCTGCTCCTAAAATTCCGATTTGAAAAATTTCTCCTGTATCGCATACAAGACCTGATGGAAAATATTTTTCATATAATTTCTAATATTTGGTAAAGAATGGTTTGGCCACCTGGGGGCATAAGTGTTAATATCTGCTCCTGATGTATTTGTAGCAAAATCTGGGATCCTGAAAAGTCGATTAATTTTTTTTTTTTCCTTGGACCGATACCGCTCATATGGAAACATCTTTTAAAAATACTTTCTTCCTAAAATTATGCATGGTTTGTCCACCAAGGGACCTAAAGTCACATCTTACTTTTGTCGAAATGTCTGTTTCTAAGAGTCCGATTTGAAAAATTATTTTTGTGTTGGAGAGCGTTTCCGATGCGAAATGTTTCTCTTATAAATTCATGTTTTTCTTAACGCACAAGTCTGCAACCAGAGGGCGCAAGCTCACGATTCCGTTTACAGCAACATCTGAGGGATTAAAATCCCGATTGAAAAACGTCTTTCTTCCGTCAGACACTATTTTTTTCCATACCGGTTCCATTGACTTTGAATAGCTTTGATAAATTTAATTTGCGTCAGAACGGACTCAAAAGACGTGCTTATTACACCCGAAAATTCGGTGTCATCTTTCTTGTTGTAATTGCTTTTATCACATTTTAGCTCCAGGTTCTCGTAATTTACGGAGATTTCAATGATATATTGTTTCGTTTAGGTAAAACATGATGAAATAATGTTCGGCGATAGTGTAGTAAACATACTAGTCCATAACCCGTGCCATGCACGGTTGAAAAAGCTGTGACGGAAATTTTTTCTCGTCATATAACACGAATCTTAATAAAATACATAACTATAATAAACGGTAGAATTACTAATGGGCTGTGTATAATACGAAGAATAGGCTAGACGCGGCAGCAGATCCCAGCCCAAGTCTCTGATCTTGTGACAGGTCACCCATGCTGTGTGAGGTGTCGCTCCATCCTGCTGTTGGAGGACGCCCTTGCGGTTCAGCAGTGATGGTCATTTTGACGTGAGCGATGTATGCAGATCGTTTAGCTGACCGCAGTGCAAAGCGGCAGGTTAGTAGTGGTGGTGTCCGGCAGCAGCTGAAAAACACGACATCTTGTATATCCCATCAAACAGACCGCAAGACCTTACGTAGGTGTTAGCAGACTTTGGTGGTCAGCATGCGCTTCTGTTTTAGGTCCAGCCATTGTTTCTGAGCGCTGACATTGTCAGACACGACTAGAGTCTCGTCACATATCACAATGAGGTCCAAGAACTGCTTAACTTGGTCACGTGCAAGCAGGAAAACGCATGCGCTCATGCGTTTTGCTATCTCCTCAACTGCGAGTTGATTTTGTACCCAAACTCCCCTCTTGTACATCTTTCCAAATTGACGGAGGTGTGTGTGACAAAGCTAAGTTCGGGCTCAATTTTAAGAGCCCGAGCCGGAAGAGTGTCAGCCCGAGTCCGAATTTTATTTTGCAAGCTAGAGCCCGGCCCCGAACGAGCTCGAAATCTACAATTAACCTGTTTAGGCATTAGAAAAAATCTCATCTTCTAGACTTCCACTGTTTCCTCCCCGTGCAATTTAACCAATATCTTCGTCAACTACGATGTGAGGAGGGGATGTTTATATATTTATTTTCTATGACCATTCATTTCTTCCTGAAATGTTTCAGAATGCCGGGCATCAAAGTAAATCGTGAGGCACGATAATCTACGTCGTATACGTTGCCCAATAGAATTTGTAGAGAGCTGCCCCGTTCAGGTAGGGAGCAAAATTTTGTTAGCTCGCTCTCTACTATCTATAATTCTTAGAGAAGCTTTTCCTGCCCAGAAATCCAGTAATTCATGGCCTATGATATTTGTTACCTAAGCCCGGAATGAGTAGCCCTGCTGAGTTCCCACTCCCCATCTGATATCTATAGTTTTTAAAGAAACTATTCCTTCATAGAAATCCAGTGATTCATGACCTATGGTATTTGTTACCCAAGCCCGGAATGAATAGTCCTGCCGAGTTCCCACTTCCCATCTACTATCTATAGTTCTTAAAGAAACCTTTCCTTCGCAGAAATCCATTAATTCATGGCCTTTGGTATTTTTTTACCCAAGCCCGGAATGAATAGCCCTGCCGAGTTCCCACTTCCCATCTACTATCTATAGTTCTTAAAGAAACTTTTCCTTCGCAGAAATCCATCAATTCATGGCCTTTGGTATTTCTTACCCAAGCCCGGAATGAATAGCCTTGCCGAGTTCCCACTTCCCATCTACTATCTATAGTTCTTCAAGAAACCTTTCCTTCGCAGAAATCCATTAATTCATGGCCTTTGGTATTTTTTACCCAAGCCCGGAATGAATAGCCCTGCCGAGTTCCAACTCCCCATCTAGACCCATTTGCCGAAGAGTTCTATTTAACAACTAGAAAGAGTGAAACAGGTCTTGTGTGCTAAATCATGCAAAATTACGTTAGAAAAAAGGGAAGAAAATTCTCTCCCTCTCTCAGAGCCCGAACTCCAGTAAGTATTATGCAGCCTGAGCCCAGTTCGGGCTCCGACTCGACTGTGGGCTTTCGGGCTCGGGCTCGGCCTCGGCCTCGGCCCGTCTCAGCACTGTTGTGTGATAATGCACGTTATTAGTAGCTCCTAGCTGTTCGGCCAACTCTTGCGTGGTCACACGAGGGTCAGTCTCCACTGTGCTGTTAAAATTTTGTGTGGTAGGTTGCACCGAAAAGTGATGCTATACCAGCTGCACCACTTTCTAAGAAATGATACACCATCGTATTTTGCAAACAAAACCCAACAACGTGGTTCAACTTTTCACCAAGTTATGGTTCAAAGTTTCACCATGTTGTTGGGTTTATTTTGCACCACATAATGGTGTATCTTTTCTAAGCAAAGTGGTGTAGCTGGAGTAGCGCCACTTTTTGGTGCAACCTACCACAAAATTTTTAAGAGTGTAAGATCGTTAGCATGTGCATATCCACAGTTGTGGGTTTTCCGGCTTTGGGACGGTCTGAGAGGTCAAAATTTCCCTCTCGAAACCGTTCGAACCAATGACAACACTGATCATGTGATATGGCATTGGGGCACACACTGGTAATGTTCCTTACAGCACTTGCGAGGTTGCTATAGCGACGAAACTCATACAGCTTGCAATGGTGGATGTGCTCCTTGTCCCCATCCATGTTGTCTGGTGCTTACACTCTTCGCCTTCTGATGGCTAACTCTTACTGACTTAAGCCACCTACCTGCTGATCTCATGTCGGTGTGCTGCGAAATTTCAGTGACCAAACTGCGCTGTAGCCGGGGCTTCGACTTTGGGTATCTCGTCATCGGACATTACTTTTTTCCAATCTAGTACTTTCATATAAAGACATTGTATGAATTTACTAGAGAGCTAAGTTGGGTAACATATCAAATAAACAGATTTCATCAAATAGAAGTCATCGCTCTTTACGCTTTTTCGTTCGCCTTCTAGTTATTTGTTCAGTTGCTGCTGTTCATCTTTGGTGAATTCAAAGCATTGTGCGGGACTCCAAAGAACCAACCTTTCAGATGGTTTGGCAGTTTGTCGTATGTGAGTCGCGAGAATTTCAAGGCCGCTGTGGTGCAGTGGAAGCATGTCCGGCGCGTAACTGGAAGACCCTGGGTTCGATTCCCGGTGGCGGCCGATGAGAATTTTTCCGTGACTCATTTATAAACGTGGAAAGAGCGATGACTTCTATTTGATGTTTCCAATCCACGTCAACTGTGTATTTATTAAACAGATTTCACTGCGATTTTGCCAGACAGCTGCTGTACCTTATTCACAGCGTTAGATAGCTAGTTAGTGCGAAAAATAATTAACAATTGATTACGTAAAATTTAAATTGGTTGAGTATACGTGTTGGCAACATGTTACGAAGGGGGTCATCCTCACATTTATCTTGATCGCTATCCACGATAGCGAAGAATAAACATTCCACTCAAGTAAAATCTAATATAAAGTGAGGTGTAAACTTCATTCAGTCTACATTGTGTTCATCTCTTCTTCTTTCCCTCCCCGTGTGACGTCTTCAAAAAATAAAAAAGAAACTTTTCTCGGAAGCTTTTTAACGGAAATTCTAATTTTACCTCATTTTTCCCCCCTCCTGCTTCCTTGATCGGCACGCAAGCCACTGTATTCTTTAGCTGCGAGAGAAATATTTGTAATAGGATGCGAGTGATTCTTTGAAGAACACGTTTTCTCAAAATAACTTTCCGTATTACAAAAACTCCTTGCCAAGATGTAAACAAGGGAAAACGAAGGTGCATGCTTCGATGCTTTTACGACAAAGATTACATTTCACAGTTCCTTTTCTGGTCTCATTAAAATGTTTTCGAGAAAAACTCCTCTTCTCCACGCATTCCATATTCCCCTCGGGGAATCGAGAGCCACACAAAAGAGACTCGACGGATTCAGAACAACGTTTGTTTCGCAAATTGTCACCTTGAAGGGAGATTTCGATGGTAGCAGTAAAAGGAAAGGCGTAGTAAATTAGGAGACAACCTTATATATATATATATATAAAAAAAAAAAAAAAAAGTAGCGGAAATTTGATTTTGTTGTAATTTTTCGACATGAGAAATTTTGAGCCTCGCGTAATTTCTGCGGTTTCTGCTTTTGTTGAGTGGTCATTAGTGCCCAACATCCGAAATATGCAGATTCCTACCAGCGTAGGGAAAGAAAATAAGGTTTTCAGAATTGGTGTGAATTGCCGTGAGGGAAGGTTTGCTACGCAGTCGTGGTTTTCTCGTCTTACGATTTAAATTGGCGTTCATAAATTGCTGTGGCTTGCCGTACGTAGCGCAAAGAATATGGTCTTTGGAGGAGAATTACTGGTAGTAACACCGTAAACTACTGAGAATCAATTTCTGAGTCTCATCAGTTTTTATTTCTCTATTCCAGGAATTTAGAAATATTACCGAAGAAAATCTTTTCCACAAGAAATAGTGGCAAAAAATATAATACGAAAAATAACGAAATGTTATAAACTACCAAAGACCGTTCCATAAAAACTGAGAGTAATTTTTTTTTTAGAGTTGGCAACAGAGCAAAGGGGGAAAATAAGCACGCAGACGACTAACTGAATTAAGGAAGTGTATATGGCAACAGTTATTAGCCGTGGCAGACGATTCTGGTTTTGTTACTGCGCAGTTGTTTAAGGCTCGTCTGCGTTTCTCCATACAGCTATGGAGGTGAGTGATTCAGAGTTAAGAAGTGAAATGCGTTGATAAAATTTTGCTATCGTTTGGGTAAAACGGCTGCAGTAACAGTTGATTTAAATGAAAAAAGCTTACAAAGATAAATGTCTGAATCAGTCAGCGATTTTTAGATGGCACCATGATTTCAAAAAATGGCGTTTGTCGGCAGAACTCGCTCCTAGGTCTGGTCTACATGAAAGTGTTGTTACGGAGTAGATTGCTAACACTGTTTGGGCAATCGTGCAAGAATATCGACGAATGATGTGAGAAGACATATCGGCGTCAACTAATATTTCAAAAACATCGGCATTCCGCATTCTACGCGACAAATTGCTGCTGTATCGTGTGTGTTGCAGATGAGAACCTCATCACCTGACGAGAGAACAATTGTTAACCAGAGTTCAGGTGTGTCATGAGTGGAAACAAATGATTGCAAAGAATTCAAACTTTCTAAATGCAGTGATAACTGCCGACGAAACCAAAGGTCCACTATTTCGACCCCCCCCTCCCCGTACCGCCCTTCACGAAGCGCGCAACGAGTGTCTGGAAACACGTAGGCTCGCCACCTCCGGAAGAAGTCCGCCAACCCAAATCAACAGGGAAAGTGATGATGATAATTTTCTGTGGTCATAAAGGTGTAGTCTACCAGCATGCCATTCCTCCACAAATTACTGTCAATGCTGAGTATTACATTTCAGTCTTGAAGCGTCTGCGACGACGCATATCGATTAAGCGACCGGAACTGGTGGGCAAGTGAACCCTACGCCTTAATAACGCCCGCCCACATGTGGCTGCTTGTGTTCAACAGTTTCTTACGGAATGCAGTGTTGAAATGATGCTACAGCCTGTTTATAGTCCTGACCTCGCCCCGTGCGATTTCTGGTTGTTTCCAACAATGAAGGAGAAGTTCCGTGGCGCAACATTCAACACAGATGCTGACGTTCTTCAAGATGTACAGGAGTCGCCAAAGTAGCTTCCGCAAAATGCCTTCGCCACATGCTTTGAAAAGTGGACTGGACGATGGGACCGTTGTACAATATATCATCCGAGGAAAGATACTTTGAGAAAGAATTATATTTTGCATATATTTGAAAAACAAAATGAAGAAATATCGGTGCAGCAAGTATATGTTATATGTTTGCATATATCATCATCATCATTGTCAACCATTATCAATCCACTGCTAGATGAAGGTCTCCCCCAAGTTTCCCCCACAACGTTCTGTCTTGTGCCAGTCTCCTCCATGTCACTCCCGCATACTTTCGAATTTCATCCACCCATCTCCCATGTGGTCTTCTTCTGGGTCATTTCCTGTCCCTTGGAATCCAATCTAAAATTTCGGCTGTCCGTCGATGGTCTGTCCTTCTGGCAGTATGTCCAGCCCATTGCCATTGCAGGGATTTAACTCTGATCATGATATCTTCCACTCTTGTCATTTTTCGGACCCACGAGTTCCTCTTATCTCTCCTGGTTACACCAAGCATGCACCTCTCCATGATACTTTGAGTTGTCTGCAGCCTTTGTATGTCTCTTTTAGTTTAGGTCCACGTCTGTGCACCATACGTAAGCACTGAAAGGATGCATTGATCAAACACTTTTCTTTTAAGACATAATGGCATATTGCTCTTGAAAATTATGCTGTTTCTTCCAAAAGCTCTCCAGGCAAGTTTTGTACGCCGATTAATTTCTTTATCAATGTGACCCTCACTTGATATCTGATGTCCAAGATATACGTACGTGTCTGTTATCTCCAGCTTTTCTACATCAATCGATAAATCTTCATTTCTTGTAAAAGCATTGAACATCACTTTTGTCTTCTGAAAGTTCATTTTTAATCCCACTTCTTTACTCTTGTCAGCAAGTTCCTGGATCATACTCTGCAGCTCTGATGGGGTAGTTGCAAAAATGACTACGTCATCAGCAAAACGAAGGTGGGTTAGATAATCTCCATTAATCTTTATCCCTTTGTTTTCCCAGTTCAGTGATTGAAAGACATTTTGCAATGTGGCATTAAAGAGCTTCGGAGTAATGGTGTCACCTTGTCTCACTCCCTTTCCAATTTTTATGTGTGTTGTATTTTCAAACAGCCGAATCTTTGCACTTGCATTTTCATAGATGTTATTAATAATATTAATGTACAATATATTTTGTTGCACCGATATTTCTTCATTTTGTGTGATTTTATTCTCAGTTTTTTACGGAACGGCCGTTGTATGTACGAACGCTATAAAAATTATCCCAAAATATTTTAATTGACAAAAAGAAAGTGCGATATTTGTTTTGTTCTAGCTGTTGCTTAAAGCTGATTTTTGCTTCAGGAACTTCAAAAGAATTCTGTCATATGATAGATTAATTGGCTCGTGAGATATAATTGGTTCAAATTCTCTAATTAAATTGGTTTGGCACAACTGATTACTTTATAGCTTGATTATAAAGGGTAAAATACATTGTGTTGTGAGCAGTTTCTAGGGATTTTGTTTTGGTAATTGATGACGTTATATGTTGTGAGTGAAGCTGCGTCCGCCTTGTATCATTCATCAGTATCCAAAGTGGATTGAAATCATGTATCTTTCAAGATCCTAAAAGAGTTTTAACTTTTTTGTTTTCTTCTTTCCTGAATTAGTGAGCGGCGTTGCTGCTTCGTAGTAGTTGCTGAATGAAATTTCGTTTTTATGGTCTTTCGCTCTGTTCTGAAAGGAGGCCTTTAACCCATCTTTAATTAATTACACTGATCACTCCTCTTGTGTTCTTAACGTGAAGATAATGCTTAATCATCGTAAGAACTAATGAGAACATCAGTTCCTTTGATTTGATGCTTAAACAAACAAGAAAGCAAAATTAAACTTCCTGTGTACCCTTACCTCTGTCGAGCGTTCGATAAAAAAAAAAAAAAAATAGGAAGGGGAATAAAAGAAGTGTATGTTCACGTCGAAATCGTTTGTGAACTGTTTGCATTGCAAGAACTGGAATTAGAAGCGAAACTTGATAAAAATCATGCCTTCAGATGCAGAGAGCCGTTGAAGATAAACTTGCTTGCAGGTTTGTATATTATTTTCTTTCTTGCTGTGTTTACTTCGTTAGTTCGTCGAATTCGTGCTGATTTTTTTTATTTATTTTTTTTTATTTTTTTTCAATCCTCGATAGCAAGGACCAGTTGTCAAGTAACTAGATTTAGGCTACATATTTCAGAGTCTGAGGAATGATTTTCAGAAAACTGAATTATAGAAAATTGAATCTTTGCTGACGTTTCTTTTCTCTTTGCACGTGGTCCAGGTTTATCCGGACTAATGCACAGTAGAATGCGCTTATAAGGAGGATCTCCGGTTCAGAGGCGGGGCTGACGGGGCTACTGCCCCGGGCTCAGCTTTAGTTCCTGGTGCACTTAAAATTCGAAATTCTTCCTTAAAAGGTTAAAGAGATGCTAATTACTTACATTCAGAAAGGGAGAAGGAGTTCTATAGTGCATTCAACAAAAGAACCGCCACCTTTGTGGACAACATTGGAGTCAGCACTTTTTCTTTAATTGCATAGATAAGGTTGTTTTTCTTTAATTGGATGGATAAGAATGTCGTGCAGGTTGTTCAAGATTCTCTGGGAGCTATTCGAGCATTACTGTGACTGCGAGCCACGACTACTAACTGCATTTGGGCCGCTTTATGTGGTACCGAAGGTCCAATAAAAGGGTTCAATAATACATTATCTAACTATTTAATATAATAGTTAGATAATGTATAATTATTATATTATATAAAACCTATGTAATAGACTACGTCTTTCCCTAACGCTCTGACGTCATCAGTATTTGCAGCGCCATCTGCTTTTATCCGGTGGCCGAAATCGGAACTAAGCTCACCGCTATCGGACGATACGTAAAATCAAGGAGAAATATCGGAAAATAAAATGAAGTTAGTAAGACAAACAACTTCATCTGTGGCTGGTTAGTTGGTTGGTGGTGAATTTTCATGGCGTAAGATCCATGTTTGGCCAAAGAGCGCCAGACACAAGACAATCAAACAAACAGTATTAAAAACGTGGTATAATGCTTAAAAACAGGCTGATTCGATAAAAGTGAAATACACTATCTACCAACAAGTAATTGGACACCTGTGATAGCAAAGGAAAACGAAGTTTATTCACCTTCAATAGTTGTTGGAGCCTCCACGAGCGGCGATTACAGCTGCGACCCTCCGGGGCATACTCTCAACCAGGCGTTGTACGACGGCTAGCGGTGTTTTCTTCCACTCGGCTTGGAGAAGATAGGTCAGTTCCTTCACCGCTTTCGGACGGTGGGGGCACCCCTTAAGTCGACGCTCCAACTCGTCCCAGGGGTGCTCGATAGGGTTAAGATCCGGGCTCTGCGCAGGCCAGTCCATTCGATAAACCTCATTGTCATCATACCAAGCCATGCTGGATCCGCTACTGCCATGGCTGTTGACGCATGTCGGTAAATCCACTACTCAAAAGGGGTATCCGGATACTTTTTGATCATCTGTTGCACACTGTCGAAAGTATAAAAAGAACACCAAGACGGAATGCCGGTGGGAACGTCATATTATAATATGATAATTGTTAAGGGCAGCAGAAACTGATCCGAGTTACAATGTCATTGTATGAAATAATGACGTCGCTGCGGAACACAACGTGCAAATGTACTCGGCGCGTACTTAAGGACTACGGCGTGTAGAACGAAGTCATTCGGGCCGCGGATGGCCAAGGGGGTACCTCAGGTTCGATCCCGGGAAGGTACGAACGCTCGAACCGCTAAATAGCCGGCGTGGGTCGGATGGGCACGTTAAGCCGTCGGACCCCAGGTACTGGCCCCCCGGTAATAAATAAGGGCGTCTTCTTTCCCATTTCTACCTCGCTTTTGTGTCCCTTTCCTGTCGGGCACTGTAGCCCAAATCTTCTAGCTTCCTATTCCTAAGGGTAGTTTAAGACACCTGGGGTCAGACACTGCCATCCTAAAAATCCTCTACATATGATTTGATCTGAACGAAGTAATTCGCGTGGTGTCGTGTTGTTCAGTGTTAGTTGAAGAAGCTATACCATGCCTGCACGACGCAGGCCCGCAACATTTGTTCAGTTATCGGAGTTCCAACGAGGCCGTATAGTGGGTCTGCGGGAAGAAGGTCGGTCCTTCCGTCAAACTGCAGGGCGAGAGGTGTCGGCCGTGGCAAGATGGTGGCGTCGGTGGTCAGAGAAGCGAGAGGTGCATTCCCACACTCGCAGATGTGGTTCCAGGCAACACAGAGTTACGGACGCAGGAGAGCGGAGATGTCAGAGCGGACGGCTAGGGCGTCACAAATTCGATCTCCTGCCATGCCAAGGGTGTCTACCAAAACGATACGGAATCGTTTGTTGGAAGCAGGACTACGGGCACGCGTGCCGTTGTCATGGTTACCACTGACTCCTGGTCACCGTCGAGCACTTTTGCGGTGGTGTCAAGAACGAGTTCATTGGAGGGAAGAATGGCGGTCAGTGGTCTTCAGTGATGAAAGCCGGTTCTGATTGGAAGCGTCTAACGGTCGTGTTACGCGTCCGAAATGGCGACAAGGTGAGCAGCTTCTGCCATCGTGCATCCTCCAACGACACACAGGCCACACAACGAGCATCCTGCTGTAGAGAGCGATTAGATATCACTCTCGTACGAGTCCGGTGTTTGTACGGGGTACACTGAATAGCAGTACGTACGTACGTGACATCGTGCAGCCGGTCGTCCTGCCATTTTTTAGTGCGATCCGCGATGCAATATTCCAGCAGGATAACGCCCGCCCACACTCCGCCCCGGGAACTCAACATGCTCTTTAGGCTGTGCATCAACTCCCTTGACCAGCAGGGTCTCCGGACTTGGATCCAGTCGAGCATATCTGGGACTGGATCGGACAAAGACTTCCGCGGACCCTGGCAGGCAGCGACCATCTCTTAATTACGTGTCCAAGTTGAAAGCGCGTGGAATGCTATCCTCCAGCGTGGGATGCAGCATTTGTACGACGGATTGCATGCCAGATTGGAAGCCTGTATTGCTGCTTGAGGAGGTGCAAAACCTTATTAAAATGTGCCTTCTGTACACTGTAATACGCATTAAAAGATAAAAAAAACATTGAATCACTTCACACACGTGCTATCATTTTCCTTTCTTAACAAGTTGCTGCTACGACATACTCATAGATGCAGCTGCAATTTTTAATGGTGTTCTTTTTTACGCTTTCCAACCATAAGTTGAAGAAGCGTATGTGCTCCAGCTTTGTTCGCACGATAACTTGCGTAAAAATGGTTCGATTTCGATGAAATTTTAGTATGTGGTAGGGGACATCGTGGGGAGGAACCCTATTGAAAATGGGCGAAATGGGGTCAAAGGTCAGAACATAGGAAAGGGATCCATTGCATCGCCCTTATGCGTCATAACTTACGTAAAAATGCTTCGATTGCGACAAAACTTTACCATGTTCTCAAGGCAAACTGAACTGGTTCTGTTTAATATCATCAAAATGGGGTCAAAGGTCAGGGCGCAGGACCGAGATTTATTCCACAGCCATTATCCTCATAACTTGACTAAAAGTGCATCTGTTGCGACAAAACTTTAGTATGTTGTTCCGGAGGTATACTGAACCGGTTCTGTTGAATATAATCGAAATAGGGTCAAAGGTCAGGACACAGGAGCGAGATTTATTCCACAGCCGTTATCCTCATAACTTGAGTATTAAGATCAGATCAGATCATATGTAGAGGATTTTAGGAAGAGAGTGTCTGAGCCCCAGGTCTTAAACAACCCTTAGAAATAGGAAGCTAGGAGATTTGGGCTAGAGTGCCCGATAGGAAAGTGACACGGAAGCGAAGCAGAAAGGGGGAGGAAGACGCCCTTATTTATTAATGGGGGGACTGTACCCGGTGTCCGACGGCTTAACGTGCCCATCCGACGCACGGCGGATATTTAGTGGATCGAACCTGAGGTCCTTTCCGTGGCGGTCACGAACGTTGCCCAATAGGCCACCCGCGGCCCATGAGTATTAAGGTATGTTGGAAAAAGTATAATAATCAATGCATTTAATGATTTTACTGACTGGTTTCACTTTCTGGCAGTGTATTTGTCGATTTGATTAACGTGTCTCAAAAATATCGCACGTTGTGATGCTTAGCTCAGAATTTTTCAAATATTTGCGAACTCATTTTGATTAAAATCCCAAGAAACGATCCAATCGCTTTGTGTTATCCAATATTTGTTGCAGACACCGTTACGGGGTTGAGATTTTCCGTGAAGAAATGGATGCAAAAACAAAATTCGAACTCCCGCGGAAAGTACCACCGCACGCAACTGTGCGACGAGTACTTGTAATCACATATTCCATCGAAAACATGCTCGTCCGTTATTATGGTGTGGTTCGCCGTGTGTATGGGATTTTTAAAGATTTTAACTGATTAACACAGCATTGTATGCCACCAGCGTGAAGCGATATTTTGACAGGGTGCGTAATCATTGTTAAATCTGCCTGGAGTTCTGAAGGAGCACATTATTCAAAACACTTGTGCAGTGTAATATTCATTGTACGTGAGGAAACGTGGCAGGACGCGGATGGTAGCAGCGCAGGCATTTAATGGATGGATTCATCCGCTCGATCTTCCGCTGGACTCCTTACCACCTCGGAGCAGGCCTTTGTCCACAGGGAAGTGCGCCGCAGCGAATGGCTTTGAAACCGTTGTCACGTGACCTCTTTTCGCCCACTCGAACCGCGAAATTGATAGCCTCCTCCTTGACGTGGACCCTGCGAATTATATTCTAAGCCATCACCGACAACTTCCCGCTAATTAATCCTCTTGATTAATTCGAGCTTTCCCTTAAGTTTGTCCAGATGCTTGAAAAGAATGTGGTCGCTGCTGTTGCTGGGATGTGGATAATACGATAGAAATCAGGTTTGTCTACGGATATTTTTTTTTTTTTTTTTTAATTTCTAGGAAATAGGCCGGTCTTCTAATGTATGCGGCATGCTTACTCTCCAACATAATAACGTAGGCGAAAGTTCTAATTAAATAATTCTTGGATTAGCCAGCGGTAACAAAGAATGGAAGAACTGACAAAAGAAAAAAGAAAATCAGGAAAAGAGGGAAAAGTAGTGGCACGCGATTTTTACGAGAAAGGAAAAATTAAAACTCAGAATATTCTACGTTTCAGAATCACGAGAAATCAAAATTTTCACAGCAGCGAGTACAGGGTGTCTAAAAATGACTGGAGTGGTTTCACGATTTTATTGTAGGTATATTGTTTGACATATGATCACGAAACTTTACGTTTACGTATAACAATGCGCAGAGTTTTTTTTTTTTTTTAGGTGGGGACATATTACAGGTGCTCGATATGCACCCTTTGAGTGATTCTGCTAACATCAACTGTGTAATCAAGTACCTCCCATACGCGGGTTAGCATGTCTCTCTCTCTATCAATGTGAGCAAAAGCATTGATGATGCGAGCCCGCAGTTCCGATAGATCGGCTGATAAAGGCGACACAAACACAGTCTTTCACATAACCCCAGACGAAAGAATCACAGTGGTCTAAGCGATGGCCTCTGATCATTCGTCCGAACGGGGTCCGGGTTCGAATCCCGGTGAGGCATGGATGTTGTGTTTGTCTTACAGCACTGGCTCTCTCCCTTCCCTGGAACCAGTGACCCTAAATTAGGGACGGGCGACTGCTTAGAGCCCTTGAGTTGCTCACGGTGGTCGTTAGACCTCCAATCAAAAAAAAAAAAAAAAAAGAATCGCCGGGGGTTAAGTCGGGGGAGCGTGGTAGCCATAACAGCAGTTGGTGATCATCATTCCCAGCACGACCGATCCATCGCATTCGCAATCTGGCGTTCAAGAATTCACAAACATCGCGAAAGAAATGGGGCGGAGCGCCATCCTGTTGGTAGATGAAGTCCACACTGTCGGTCTCCAACTGCGGCATGAGCCAGTGTTCCAAAATGTCCAGATACACATGTCCGGTAACGGGCTTTTCGCAGAAGAAAAAGGGGCCGTAAACTTTAATTTTTGAGACCGCGTAGCAAACATTGATTTTTTAAGAATTCCGAATGTGCTCCGCCAAGGCGGCGTGGGGGTTTTCTGTGCCCCAGATTCACACATTGTGCCTATTCCAGCATCATCTTCTTCCATAAAACTTTGAAATCGCGAACAAAACTCAAAGCGACTCACTTTGTCATCAGGCGTCAGGGCTTGTAACAATTGCAAGCGGTACGGCTTCTGCTTCAATCGTTTGCGTAAGATCTTGCAAACGGTTGATCGTGGGATATCCAGTTCTGTACTCGCTGTGCGCGTCGACTTCTGTGGGCTACGCACGAAACTTGACCGCACGAGTTCCACGGTTTCTTCAGGCACTGATGGATGACCCGTTGATTACCATTTACACAGGCAACCTGTCGCTTTAAACTGTTCATACCATTCGCCGAATAGAGTTGGCGCTGGGTGGAGTTTTCCTAAATTTCGTTCGAAAGTGTCGTTGCACTGTTGTCACAGATTGACTAGCATGAAATTCGAGGACAGCAAACACTTTCTCGCTGTTTGAATCCATCTTACCAACTATAAGACAAGTACTGCCCTCTCGCGGCCGCTAGCGGCGACCAAAGTAAACTTTGATATATGCGTTTCTGGTAACATCGAACTCGAGCAGTATATCGCTAATAATACAGCCACAAAGAACTCACGAAACCGCTCCAATCATTTGTTGACACCCTATATATCGCGTCCTCAAACGAACAAATATGTGTTGTACCCTACACAATATGCATGCATAACAGCCGTCGCGACGGGCGAGTGTTCAGAGGCTTTTTAAGTGGGCTAGTAGAGTATGATTTTGATCCGGTTTCGAGTCCCAGATGAAGTGTGAGTGGCGATTTTGTGTTCCGGGTCTGGTTCTCTCTCATCCCTGGAACACCCTAAATTTACCAGCCACCAAATTAGGACGGAAGACTGCTTACGGTCCTCGGAGTTGCTCGTGGTAATCGTCCTCCCCCCCTTCCCTAGTTTGTTTTTTAAAAAAGGCTATCGTAATTTTCGGGCTACGTACGCACTTGAAAATAATCGTTATTTCGGAAACGTTCGTTGGAAGAGAGCCACACCATAGGCTTTCCTTTATTATCTTATTCATATGGCTTAATACTTGCCCTTAGAGGGTAATACTCATTATGAATTCCAGCTTGTAAATCTACAGGGTGAGTCAAAAGTCACAGGACACTCTTGTACGAGTATTTCCGAAACGGAAGGGAAAATGAAATATCTGAATACCCCACCAAAGATTCGGTGGGAGCGGGGGCTATCTTTTAGGCTGTTTCCGAGACACGGCCGCCATGTTGGATCAAGATCAAATGATAAAGGTGTCATGTTGGTGTCGGCTGTTGAACTCTGCGTCCATGATACGGGAGCTGCGTTCTCCAGACATTAGGATCTCCTCAATCCTCTCCTCTTTCGTCATAGCCATCTTCAGTTACCTGCAACAAATAATGGTTATTTCAACTTTCTCTGTTGATGACTTGTGAACCGCAACACATGTCTTAAATATGATTACGGCAATCAATTTCTGTGAGAATTCTAGTCTTGTTTGATATGCGATATAACCCCCCTTACCATTTAAAAAATGTGACCTTGATTCAATATGGCGGCTATGTTCCGGAAACAGCCTGAAAGATAGGTCCCCTCACCGATTCTTTCCTGAGGTATTCAGATATCTCATTTTTCCTCCCGTTTCTGAAATAGAAGGGTGTCCTGCGACTTTTGACTCATCGCGCAGTTTCTCTTGTATGAGTTATGAGAGTTACTTTGAGTTGATAATCTGATTTGCGCTGTTGGAAAATATCTGAACGAAAATAAAGTGAGAAATGTGAAACAGCCATTTCCTACAGAAGAATGTTCATGAAAAAGAAACTGTAAATAAATTCAACGGACAAAACATTAGAGATACCTATCTAATCACGTGTTGATTCTCTTCTAGCGCGAATAACAGCCTGTACACGCCGAGACATCGACTTCGCCAGATGACGGGGGTAATGCCAGCCATGGCTGTGGATGCATTGTCCACAACTCCACCCGAGACGTCGGTCTAGGATTCATGGATCTGATGTTCCACTCCATTGCGTCCCAGAGAGCTTCTACATGGTATACATCCGGAGACCTTGGGGGGCCACTGGATGGTTCCAATCTCAGATGAGTGTTTCTGGAGCCATGCCTGGATGGTGTTGCGGCCCGGTGGAGTGGCGCGTTGTCTTTCTGAAACAGACTATCGGCCGCAGAATGCGCGAAGGCCATGAAAGCGTGTAGTTGATCAGCCAGCACATGCTGGTTGCGCGCAGCCGTTAAGAACCCCTCCAGACACACTGAGGGGGTCTAATGTATCCCACGAGAAAGTTCCCCAAACCATCACAGCACCACCACCACTTTAAACAGAGCTAACCTCGAATGACGGGACCATGACCTCATGCTGTCTACGCCACACTCACACCCTCTCGTCATCTCGGTACAGTCAGAAATGGGATTCGTCTGACCACACGACGCGGCGCCACTCTGCAGATGTCCAGTTTTGATGCTCCCGGCACCAGGCGGGGCGTAATTTCCTGTAATGAGCAGTCAACAGTGGTACACGAGTATAGGGCGTCGGCTCCCGTACCCCAGGGTACGCCACGTTCTCCGTACCATTCGCTAGCTGACGTTACTTGCGCCTTCTATATTTAACCCGGATGTGATTTCGCCACTGTTGCCTAGCGGTTGGTCTGTACGAGCCCGGAGAGTCTACGTCGACCCCGGTCATCAAAGGTGTGTGGTCTGCCACTGCTTGCTCTCTGGACGCTTGTATGTCCCTCGTTGGTATAGTCGCGGTATCCCCTAATAGGGTTGCCCTTTGGAACCCTAGGGTTTTTACCACTTGGGAGACACAGGCTGTCTCACTCGCTATTTAGGCCCCGGAATTTTCCGTGTAACTTTGAAAAGAAGACTAGTACGAAAGAGAAACTCTGGGAAGAGGGACGGAGAACGTGAGGAAGAAACGCCGTAAGGAGCTAGACTGTTGGTCTTTCCAAACAAAGGTGGCTCTGCGAAACCCCAGATATGTCATTCGGCGGCAGACGCGCGGTCAAGGTCAGTCGGGCATTAGCCAGCCACGGTCGTGTGCGCCTCGCAGACGGGAGTGCTGTGGTTTGTTTCCGTTGAAACATGAATCGGTACACAGTTGAACAAGTTAGTAAAATCATGCAATGCATTGATTATGATTCGCTTTCCAACATACCAGAAATCATTACTCAAGTTATGAGGATAATGGCTGTGGAATAAATCTCGCTCCTATGATCGGACTTTTGACCCCATTTCGATGATATTCAACAGAACCCGTAAAGTTTGCTTTCGGGACAACATGATTAAGTTTTGTCTCAATCAAAGCATTTATACGTAAGGTATAACGCATAAGGGCGATGGAATGGATCCCATGTCCTGACCGTTGACTCCATGTCGTCCATTTTCAATAGGCTTCGTCCCCAGATGGTCCCCTACCACATACTAAAATTTCATTGAAATCGAACCGTATTTACGCAAGTTGTGACGCATAACGGCAACTGAATGGATCCCGCTCCTATGTCGTGACCTTTGACCCCATTTTCGTCCATTTTCAATAGGATTCGTCCCCAGGTGTTCCCTTATCACATACTAAAATTTCATCGACATCGAACCATTTTTACGCGAGTTATCGTGCGGACAGGCGGACAAAGCTGGAGCATATACGCTTCTTCAACCTACTGTTGGAAAGCGTAAAAAACCTACTTTTCCGGTCCCGACCTATTGGACAACTGGGTCTATCGACGCGTGCCAAACCCAATTCCTGGCGAAATTTGGAGGTCGCAAAGTTCTGGTGATTGGAGGTTTAACGACCACCGTGAGCAACTCAGTGGGCTATAAGCAGTCGCCAGTCCCTAATTTAGACCCACTGGTTCCAGGGAAGGGAGAGAAAGCCAGTGTCGTAAGACAAACACTCGAAGGGACGGTGGTTAGAAGCGATGTCGGCCACCTAGGTCGGCTGACTTTTCACCCCTGATTTCTTCTTGTGGAGCATGTTGAAAGGCACAGTGTACCGGAACAAGCCACGACTCTCACGGCACTGGAAGACAACATTCGTCGCGAAATGGAGCTTGTGACTGCCGAACAGCTAGCTGGTGCGAACCTTCGATAACATGGTGCGTCGTGTTCAAGCATGTCTGCACGCCGACGGCGGCCACTTCCAGCACTTCATTTGATAGCATCATTTAGCCCACGGACCAAGGTTAGTCCACCATAAATTACATGCCCATCAGTTGGTTATTTTGCAAGTTATACGGGGAAAACCGGTGCCAGTGGCTAGTGCAACACCCTGTAGAGTGACTCTTCTGTCTTGCGCCGATCATACGTCCTCGATCAAAGTCGCTCACATCATCACGCTTACCCATGCTCGTCAGTTGCGATACACTGTTGGTAAGATCAGATCATATGTAGATCATTTTAGGAAGGGAGTTTCTGACCCCAGGTCTTAAACAACCCTCAGAAATACGAAGCTACGAGATTTGGGCTAGAATGTCAGATAGGAAAGTGGCACAAAAGCGAGGTAGAACGGGAACCCTCGAATTACCGGTGTCCGACGGCTTAACGTGCCCATCCGACGCAAGGCGAATATGTAGTGGTTCCAGCGTTCGTACCTGCCCGGGATCGAACCCGAGGTTTCTCCGTGGCAGTCACGAGCGTTGACCACTAGGCCATCCGCAATCCCACTGTTGGTAAGCCGTGGTCTCCGTTCATTTATCGTTTGCATTCGCTTTGGGTCTGTTTCACTCTGCGTTGGGGATGCCCATATCAACTACCCATCATGAGAGTAAATGGATGAATGAAGTAGAAACACGCTGGAAAGAAATAAGAATCAAATCTGTTTTTAATTTCAAATAATTTTACTTGCATATCACTAAGCTATTCTCTGAGATTCAGAGGTTAACTTCGTGGAGCTAACCTCTGAATCTCAGGGAACAAGTGATATGTAATGTTGTTTTACTACCTGTTCGAAAACCCATCGAATGCTATTATTGATAAGTTTTAACTCTGTTTTATACAACATTAAATTCCCAAAAGTTTTCTGGCTTGTGATATGACAAAAACGTGAGATCACTGCTGAAAATTCTTGTTATCTATATTTAGGAGTAGGTAAATCCAAGGCGCCCATTGCCATGGAGCCTTAGTTTTCAAATTCTCTTCTGAAAATTTTGTTTTTCAAAATTTGGATTTCTATCATGAAACTTCCGTAAGTAAAGCAAGGAGTGCATTTAATTGATTTTATTGTTTGCGTCTTTTACCGTAAAATTATAATAATGAAGATGCCAATATCCATTTTTAGCGCATCTATCGCTTTACGGTGATCTCTTTAAATGGACCTTCCATCGAAGGCTTTGATCCAACAAAATCTCTAGATCGTTAATATTTCAGTGCAAAATCAAATAGACTCACCTGTGCCGAAGCTTTAAAAGAGATTGAAAGCTGAATGATGTGCAGCATATGGGTAAATATAGCTTTAAAAAAAATGGATGACTCCCAGATCTGGATGCTTTGCAAACGCCGTATAATTTTAAGTGACGTAGTGGTAATGAGTGTATTTATTCATTAGTGTTTTCATCGAATTTGATACACGATAAGACAAAGCTGAACTCTTAGAAATAGAAACCTATTTCTAAATGCAACTATTATATGTTTCTTAGTTTCATTTGTTTAGTTTTGAATAAATCATTGGAACAATATCTGAAAAATAATGCTTTAATTTTGTTGTTGAAAGCCACAATTCCTTATGTTTGGTTTTTGTTTAGATGATCGTGGGTTTCTTCTCGTATCACTTGAAAAAATATACTGACTCCTGAGAAAAAGAGCTGGCGCTTCGTTTTTAAGTTGTTGCTGACTACGTATGAGAGAAATGCCGCCCCCCCCCCTCCTCTAACTCCATCACACACCGTTGAGTCATTACATTATGACCACTTGCATAATAAGCTGTAGGACCCCGTAAAACAGCGGCCACTCGGCGAGGCATCGATTCGATGAGGTGGCAATAGGTATCCTAGGGTATCTGGTACCGCAATGTCAACCGCAGGTTCTTCAGTTCCTGTACATTTCCGGGTGTTGACGATTTAGCGTGAACCCGCTTTTCCAGGACGAACCACAAATGTTCGATTGGGTTAATGTCAGGTGAATTTGGAGGTCAGGACATTAACAGAAAGTCGCCAGCATGTTCCTCGAACCACTCCTTGACGATTCTGGCAGTGTGGCATGGTGCATTATTCTGTTGGTAATGGCTATCACCAGCAGGAAACACAGTTGTCATGACTGGGTCCGCAACGATGTTCAGATAACTGACAGCTTTCAGGGATTGTGCTTTTGGGATAATGGGGCCTAAAGTATTCCAAGAAAACATCACCCACAGCATAACACCGCCGCCTCCGGCCTGTTTCCGCCCAACAGCGCATCCAGGTGCCATAGCCTCCGTTGGTAATCGGCGTATCCGCGCTCGGCCGTCTACGTGATGCACCAGGAATCTTGATTCGTCAGACTAGGCCACTTTCTTCCAATTATCTACGGTCCAGTCTCGATGATCTTGGGCCCATTTCATGCGTTGTTGGCGATGACATGCAGCGAGCCTAGGGACCCGGCTGGGTCTTCGGCTACGCAGGCTCATGCGCAGAAGGCTGTGATGAACTGTGTACTGTGACATATTGCCCTGATCACCACTGTTGTAGCTGCTGGTGATTTGTCGTACTTATGGCTTTGCGGTCGCTGTGAACAACGCCGGACAGTCTCCGCTCCCCTCTGGCATCAGTGAGCTGCGGACGACACACGGCTGAACAACGGTTCGTCGTTTGGCCATCTGTGCCCCACTTTTGATACGTACTCACTACAGTGAACAACCGAACAAGCCGCGCCGTTTCCGAGATCGTAGTTCCCAGGCGCCGTGCCATCACAATTTGTCCTTTATCAAACTCCGACAAATCGGCAGCTTTTCCCATTTTGACTCCGAACACTCTACTAACCGAAAGCCGGTCCTCGAGTTGTATATATACTGCTCTGTGAACTTCACTTGCGCTCCAGGTGTGCTCATTTGGTCTCCAGGTGTGCTCATTTCTGTAGGCTGGGGATGGTCATAATGGGACGGCTCATCGTTGTATTTCTGTATGCTTTAAACTCCTAAGTAAGCCATATCTATAGCGAAACAGTATAAAACGAATGGTAAGTATCCCTTTTTCTTTGGGAAGCACACGGAATTTTGGACACCATTTAGTTTTAGGTGCATCAGTCGCTTAAAGCGTTAAATTACCGATAATAACTCAAAAGATATTATGGGAAAGTGACTGAAAATATTCGGGTAGTTCAGATAAACTAGTTACATTATTGGTCGAAGCTCTTAACATAGATGGCTAATATTATACATTACAAAATTTTGTACTGCGGCTCTTCCAACAAATTTGTTTCCGAGATAGCGATCTTTTTCAGGTGTGGCAAAAATTAGGGCAGTTCTCTGAATTTCACTCTGTTTCATGAAACGATTCTTTTATTAATTTATTTCTCATCGCGATTTCAAATGTTTTCCCGCTATCTCTAGAGTTATGTGATTTCTTTTTCATTTGTTCCGGGGTTGTTGACGCTTTCTTAAGCCGGCTGAGCCTACGTTAGGACGACTCTCAGAATGAGAAGATTTCACGAACGTCACCTTTCAAAGTATTAAGAGGAGGAGAGATGGCGTGCGTAGGTGCTGAGCTAGCAGTGGGCGTCAGGGACTGTTGATAACGGCAAGAAGACATGCCTCTCGTAGACACTGATAACCACAACACGGAGCTGGTAGCATCTGGTAGTAGGAGGCCATCAATCAGCCAGGCAACTGCTGATAGCGCTGCCGCTTTTCAGGAGCTTTTCTTAGACGGATGGCAGGATGAAGTCAGTACTGACCTCTCAAACGAACTCGGCGAGAGGGATTGTGGGAAGGGAGTCGGCGAAACTGTTCGAGCTGGCCAAATTCGAAAGCATATCTATGAGTTTCACTTCGAAAGAGAATTTTCTTTTTCTTTTCTTTCGGCTTTTCTCCGTCTTGCCGTATCTCAAAAGTGGGGAGCTTTTTTGATCACGTACATTGCAACCGTAGCTGATCCGGCGAGAGGCGAATAGGGGGCGATGTCTGCTTACAAACTCTTGATTTTTCTTTTTAAAGTAGTCAAGATCGTAAATAATTAAATTTTTATTTACATTCTTCTCACAATTTCGTAATATATATATATATATAATTGAAGATCGCCGTGCATTTTGAAGTATAATATTCTGTTGATCTAACTTCAAGCGGAGAGACAGAGAAAAATTAAACAAAACAAATTAGTGTACGACTTCCTTGGAATGCATTTCTTTCCTCCCTTTCTGGTACCAACAGTGACTTCCAAAGTGGAATAAACCTCGTTACATGGCCCGATTTACACAGAATCTGGTCCTATACAAATTTGGAAGATGTGAATCCGTTTATTGGTGTAAATATGACATGGATGTTAAGTCAGATAATATCCGAAAACTTGAAAATTTAGTCGTTCTGAAGCGGAATATTATGTGATTTAACATCCATGTCATATTTACACCAATAAACGGATTCACGTCTTCCAAATTTGTATTGTACAATGGTGTAATCCCGTAATTTCATTCACTATTTAATAGTTTAGTATTGCTGTTTTCACATTTAATTATGTAATAATTCAAAAAGCCACAGATATGAAGTTATTCATACCCTTTTAATTTTATTTTCAACCGATTAACATTATTTTGACTTGGTACAGACTGATTGGCGGGGGGGGGGGGGGCAAGGCGAACTTCCATGTAGCTAATTAATCACCTGTGATGTGTTCAAGTTTACAATAGAATAATCCTATTAACAGAGGAATGATACTTAGATTTGAGCAAACATGCATAACTGGATAATTCTTACACTCATAAAAGCTCATTAATTCACTTAATTTAGACCCAAGCACTTTTAAAATCTGATACTTTACAATATGAAATACTCGGGTATCGCTCATTTCGCCGAAAGATCATTTCACCGAAGGTCACTTCACCGAAAATCACTTCACCGAAAATTTCCTTTCGCCGAAAGGTTCACTTCACCGAAGAGGCATTTCATCGAAAAGTTAATTTCACCGAAAGGTTGAATTTACCGAAGGATTATTTCATCGAAAAGTTCATTTCACCGAAAGGTCATTTCACCGAAAGGTTCACTTCACCGAAGGATCATTTCATCGAAAAGTTCATTTCACCGAAAGGTCATAGGCATTTCATCGAAAAGTTCGTTTCACCAAAAGGTTCACTTTACCGAAGGATCATTTCACCGAAAAGTTCATTTCACCGAAAGGTCATTTCGCCGAAAGGTCATGTCACCGAAAGGTTCACTTCACCGAAGAGGCATTTCATCGAAAAGTTCATTTCACCAAAAGGTTCACTTTACCAAGAAGGATCATTTCATCGAAAAGTTCATTTCGCCGAAAGGTCATTTCACCGAAAGGTTCACTTCACCAAAGGGTCATTTCATCGAAAAGTTCATTTCGCCGAAAGGTTCACTTCACCGAAGGATCATTTCATCGAAAAGTTGACTTCACCAAAAGGTCATTTCATCGAAAAGTTCATTTCACCAAAAGGTTCACTTTATCAAGAAGGATCATTTCATCGAAAAGTTCATTTCGCCGAAAGGTCATTTCGCCGAAAGGTCATTTCACCGAAAGGTTCACTTCACCAAACGGTCATTTCATCGAAAAGTTCATTTCACCGAAAGGTTTACCTCACCGAAGGATCATTTCACCGAAAGGTTCACTTCACCGAAGGATCATTTCATAGAAAAGTTCATTTGACCGAAAGATCCATTTCACCAAAAAGTCGTTTCACCGAAAGATCACTTCACCGAAACGTAACGTGGATTTATCCGACCACATTATACTCTTCCATGCATCGGCAGTCCACGTTGTATACGCTCTTGGCACCACTGCCGTCGCCGTTGGGCATTCACTCGGGTCACCAGAGGTTTTGCAATAGCAGCTCTGCAATGATTATCTTGCTTGTGCATTCCCTGCCCACTGTTTTCGTTGATACTGGGGTCTGGAGATGCAGACAGCTTCGCACAAATTTTCGGTGCTGTATTCTTAATACAGTTAACAATCCGCTTTAATGCTCTCCTGTCTCTATCAGTCAGGGCCTTTTTCCGGCCGCTCTTGTGTTTCGCAGACGAGGTTTTGTCATGACGCTAGACACAGTAGCTCTCGATACCCCCACTACCCTGGCGACTGTTGTCACGGAGGCACCAAGAGCCGCGGACGGCTTAGTGGCTAGCGAGTCAGACTGTCAATGGAGGGTCCTGAGGTTCAATCCTGGGTCATCTTCCAGGAGCTGATTTTCCAGAGATGGTGCGATTTCCTTAAAATCGCCGAATATCCGCCGTTCATCGGACGAGTACGTTAAATGACGGGCCCCGGGTTGGACCCCCGGTTACGTTGGGTATCCATTCCTGCTTCCCCCTGGCTTTCTCTCACCCCTCTATGAGCAACATCGTACTTTTACGGTGGCGCCATCTACTGTGCTCTCTGTCACTTACAAACTGTTCTGTCAAAGTCGTTCACTTCTTCCGTTTCTGTGCCCTGCCCAAAAGGCTGACCCGCTGTAGGTGGTTTGGACCTAAACCTTCTCTGTGGACGGAAGTCCTACATGAAAATGCCTGGCTGTCTCTCTCAGTTTACGGAGGCACCAATTAGCCGGCTACCAACAATGCGCCCTCTTTCGAAGTCCGTTACGTCGCTTATTTTGTCGTCACCCTAAAAGAAATTTTGCAGCATGGCACTTCAAATGCACTTAAACAGGACCTTGAGGTTCTAAACAAAGCTATTACAACCAAAAAAGTGGCGGTTACTTATGCGTATGCGAGGTACGCAGCTGCATTAAAAGTCACTTCTCTGATGTTTCCATTATTCTGTCCAACCCCTGTATATGCATGTGCAGGAATTATTTTGCGAAAGTGAGTTTTTTTTTTTTCTCTATTCCTTTCTTTTTTATAGAAAAGGTGGAAGCTGTTCAAATTTATTTTGCGTTTTTTGGCATTCGTGGTATTTACACCTTTATTTGTGTTTGACGCATTTTAATAATCCTTTTGTCGTTTAGCAGTGGGCTTGGTTATTTCATATATGTATTTCCTGGCTTTTGCGAATGAACTTAATAGATGTTCCATGGCGTAAATATGTATTTGCATATGTTTGTAAATATTACGAAAAATGTCTTAGTTTCTTAACTGTTGTGTTAGTCTTAAAAATTTTTCGTGACATTTACAAACAACTCATATATTTGTAAATGTCACGAAAAATGTCTTAGTCCAATAAACTTTCGTAGAATTATTTGAAAGTTTATTTGGGCATTGAGTTAGAGGCAAGCATTTCCATTGCTTACGCGATTTCCCGGAAATATTGATATATTTAAAGCTGCAGACTTTTCTCGTCGAGTTGCAGTAACATGCAGCAGAGTTGTGTTAAATGAAAAAGACACGAAACTTTATGCATATATGTTTATTTAACAGGGCTATCGTTGAAATTTTGCGCTTGACTCATGTCAAAATTCGCATTACACCCAAACTTTTCATAACATATAACTTCCTGATACACGAATTAAAGTTTTAGAAAAAGGTTAACTCTTTTTTTAGACAATATTAAAATTGCGTGTTTTTTGTTTGTTTGTTTTTTAGAACATAGATGCACAGTTTTAATAAGAACTTAAAAAAGTGAAGAATCTTTTTAAATTTTCTTTCATGGGATAGCATAAGCGACGCATGAATTCTCCAAATTAACATTACCTTTTATTTTTGTTTTTTTTCTCATCTTCAGGAAGTAACGTAATGCAGGGGGGGGGTGCATAACTGTTGTTTATTCATAAGAAGCACTTCTAGAAAATTTTGTTACGTAGTGAAAATTTTCTGCTTTGGAAAATGTAGAGGAAACATTTTGGCCCGCTTTCTTTCCTCAACCATCCACAATCCACGCTTCGTAGCTATGTCCCAGAACCAGGGGTGGCTGAAGTCACCTGGGGAGTGGGGAGTTGGGGAGTTAAGGGTCATCAGGGAGAGGGGGAGGCTCTGTGTTCAACTACAAACTGCATTTTCGCACGGATACAAACGCAAGTTTTGTTTCATCACTCCCCTTTTGTTATTTTACATCATTAGCGAATAATTATGCCAAAAAAGTAAAAACAATTAGATAAAATATAAAATAAAAAGAGGGAGAAAGGAAACAAAACTCTCCTACAATATTAAAAAATAAATCACATTCTTTGAATTTGCTTGGTGGTGATTGAGCTGAACATTCCTTATCACTGGAGGCAAAATAACTCCCAAATAGTAGGATTTCTTATTTTCTTTCCTTCCTTTTTTTGTTTTAGTTTGCTGTTTGAACTGACCACCAGCATATCGCAGCTGGTTAAGGCGCTATGCGATCTGTGGGAGGCAGACGTTTCTGACGAGTGTCTGAATTCCCGTCCTGCCGGCCATCTAGTCTGCTGATTTTCCGGGTTTTTCCGCAGGTTCTTGTCGTCGGAGCCGCGAATGCGTTGATGGTTTCCTGTTAAGTCGGCCGCGGACGCACTCCCTTACTCTCGTGCAGCAGAGGAATGGCAAGCCGGCTGCATTAATTTGCCAGTAATCCTCAAGGGCGCCTTGTCGTTTCTGCGGGACTCAACCCGCCATAGGCGAACGAGGTAGATGGATGGCTCTGAATGTTTTCGTGGATCCGCGCATCATCATGGAGCATTTACTGATGCCATATTTCAGAATTTTCTACTCCTCTTTTTCGGCTCCACCTTTTTCCCCCACCTTTAATCACGTATTCTCTCAACTTCGCTGGTTCTCGGTGTAATCACTTCTTACCGTGGTCAATAGCCAAATCCCCTTTCCCTTTCAGAAACCAAGAGCACCAGAATCCTGCCCACCCCCCACCGAGATTTTTTTTTCTCCAACACAGGCGTCATATAAAACCTCTCCTACTGGAACAACAAAAAAAAAAAAAAAACGAACGAGAATAGCTGAAAGCTCTTTCTCTCTCACGCACGCGAGAGAATTTACCTTTACTACTATTTTACAATGAGCAGAAGGTTACATTTAGTTGAAATGTCTGCACGACAGCACTTTTTTGTAGGCGACGATCTACCTGAAAGTTTTTAAACAGCAGCGTAGCATCTGTCATAATCACTTACCACATGACGAACAGGGTTTTTTTTTAACCTTCTGCACGGCTACGCCTCCACCTCTGCTCTTTCTTTCTTTCTTTCTTTCTTTCTTTCTTTCTTTCTTTCTTTCTTTCTTTCTTTCTTTCTTTCTCTCTCTCTCTCTCTCTCTCTCTCTCTCTCTCTCTCTCTCTCTCTCTCTCTCTCTCTCTCTCTCTCTCTCTCTCTCTCTTGGTAATGTTCTTCAAATTTTTACGTTTCTCCGAAAAATGAGAAAAAATGACATTTCTCTCTTCCCTGACCCATGACACCAAAAAGTCATGTCACCATATGGCAGCGAATCGCTGGCACAGCTGCTCCTACTTATTCACCTTAAAAAGCAATTTCTTTCCAGTTTGTGCTGCATCATTTCAATTCTTCATTCGTGCTGTTATCACTTCAATTTTTCATTCGTGCTGTATCACTTCAATTTTTCATTCGTGCTGTATCACTTCAATTTTTCATTCGTGCTGTATCACTTCAGCTTTTCATTCGTGCTGAATCACTTCAATTTTCCATCGTGTTGCATCACTTCAATTTTTCATTTGTGCTGCATCACTTCAATTTTTCATTCGTGTTGTATCACTTCAGCTTTTCATTCGTGCTGCATCACTTCAATTTTCCATCGTGTTGCATCACTTCAATTTTCCATCGTGTTGCATCACTTCAATTTTCCATCGTGTTGCATCACTTCAATTTTCATTCGCGCTGTATCACTGAAGCTTTTCATTCTTGCTGCATCACTTCAATTTTTCATTCGTGCTGCATCACTTCAATTTTTCATTCGTACTGCATCACTTCAATTTTTCATTCGTGTTGTATCACTTCAGCTTTTCATTCGTGCTGCATCACTTCAATTTTCCATCGTGTTGCATCACTTCAATTTTTCATTCGTGCTGCATCACTCCAATTTTTCATTCATGCTGCATCACTTCAATTTTTCATTCGTGTTGTATCACTTCAGCTTTTCATTCGTGCTGCATCACTTCAATTTTTCATTCGTACTGCATCACTTCAATTTTTCATTCGTGTTGTATCACTTCAGCTTTTCATTCGTGCTTGTATCACTTCAATTTTTCATTCGTGCTGTATCACTTCAGCTTTTCATTCGTGCTACATCACTTCAATTTTCATTCGTGCTACATCACTTCAATTTTTCATTCGTGCTGTATCACTTCAGCTTTTCATTCGTGCTGCATCAGTTCAATTTTTCATCGTGTTGCATCACTTCAATTTTTCATTCGTGCTGCATCAGTTCAATTTTTCATTCGCGCTGCATCACTTCATTTTTTTGTTCGTGCTGCATCATTTCAATGTTTTATTCGTGCTGCATCACTTCTTTTTTTCTTGTTTTAAAAAAAAATCATGACAAAATAAGAAAAAAAAACATTCTTATAATGCAATACAAAAGTCATTTTCATAAACCACCGAAAACAAAAGTTCAGTGAATTTATAACAATGTGCATTTTGCAGGGGTAGCTTGCTTGCCTCGCAGGTGGTACTGAGCTCCCCTATAGCCTCCTGCTGGTTTCGTTCCTGCCTACAACTCTGTCTTAAGTATTTCTTTTCCGTATCATTCCGACGTGCTTTCGAATTTCATCCACACAGGTTCCACGTGGTCTTCTACTAGGTCTCTTCCCGTTGCTTGGCATTCAATCTACTATTTCAGTATTTTGGCAATGTACTGTATATGTCCGGCCCAATGCCATTTGAGAGTCTTTTCTTTGATCATGATGTCATCTGCTCGTGTCATTTTCCCGATCCGTGAGTTCCTTTTCCTATCTTTCTTCGTTACACCAAACATACGTTTCTTTCCATGCTTTTTTGAGTTGTCCACAGCCTCTGCGTGTCTATTTTAAGGTCCGTGTATCTGATGTACTGATTAAACACTTTTCTTTTAAGACACAATGGTAAATTGCGTTTGGAAATTGTAATGTTTCTTCTAAATGCACTCCAGCCAATTTTCATACGCCTACTAATTTCTTCTTTTATACGCCTCTTAATTTCTGGTTCTCGTCTTGTATGTGTTGTCCAAGGTAGATGTACTGTAGACATCGGTTACTTCGAAACCTGCCCCTATCAACTTCTACATCTTGATGACAAATGTAATTCCTATGTTGTACAAGGTGGTTCAGAAGTATTGGTCATAAATGAAAACATAGGTAGTACTCATCGAAACAAAAAAACAAAAACAAAAAAAGTCTTGGTCGACATAGGTCCGGAAACGAATCATTTCCGAGATAACTGACATTTTATTGCAGGGTTGCCATAATTAATGTAAAATTGCCCCCCCCCCCCCCTAGCTGTCCGTTATTTCGATAGTTTTTGCACCTCTGGAGAAGAAATCAGGAGTGCTGGATTGTTTGAAGGACCAGTTAGACCCCGAACTCGCCCCTTCTTGAAAGTGCCCCCTAGATTTCCCCCCAATCTGAAAAGAAACAAACCACCCCAGTTCTTGGAGTGAAACACCACTCGCGGGCAAGCAATACTTTGAGCTTCTAGAGGGACAGTGAAGGGGATGATTGCGGTTTTGTTTTCTGGTATAGTTCTTGGCTGCTGCAATGTACTTCTACCTAAGAGTGTACCGCTATGTAGTGTACGAAACAGCTGCCTCAGTTTCCAGTACTATCATATCTTCCAGTACAGGCCTGAGTCCGGAATTTTTCACTTAATTAATAAACAAAAAGCCCGATCTGGCCTTCGGGCAAGATCAGGCCCATGCGGAGCTCTAATTAACAGAAAACATTTGAAAGAAAAAAGATATCCCCATGGAGTGGGTGGCGGGGAGAGTCTGTTGCACAATTCACTTATTGAGAATTTGTTGTACACCCGCCTCCCCGTTGCTTTTCTATCAACGTTCTTCTTTCAGCACACCAAAATTCCCCTGCGCTGTTGTAATTTCGTCCTATATGCTACAATTTCTGTTCTTCCATTTCGGCACAGTGCTCAAGCGATTTCTTTGCGTTTTTAAATATGGAATTGCTTTAAAATTTGTTGATTAAAAACGATCAGACCAACTTTGAATTAACACTACGTCAAAGAGAAGTTTCTGTTTTGTTCTTTAAATCGGTGATCTCGCTTAAAACGCGCTCTTTATAAGCGGGTTGTAATGTACTGCATATTTTGTTTGGCGTAAAAGCAGATTAGAACACGAACTTCTTGAACGACACTCGTACATGCAATTTTTACGGTGTTTAAGGGGATTTTAATTCTAACCGGATGAAGACAGTTTTTATGCATGAAAGCGAGGTATGTGGTTTATGCATGATAGCGAGGTATGTTACGAAAAGTATTAAGTACTTTTCTCTCAACGTTTAAACAAGACTATTATTCCACATCTCACTATTTCAAAGACGTTTATCGACCGTCTGTGCTTATTAATGGTAATCAATTATTTTTAAGAAATATTTAGCCTCAGAGGAGCTAGCTGGAGATGATATCATGTCCGGAGGCATCTTTTCCTAGAGTGCGACGAAAACCAGCTTTATCTCCGGTGGCTGGAGTAATGATGTTTCCCGCCCGGTGTAGAAACAAGAAAAGCAAGGACGGTCTTAATTAGGCTGTCCCAATAAACAGTGACACCTGCTCACAGTAGTTAATCTGTGCTTAAGGTTCTAAACACGCCTGCGAACGTCCTCGGTCTCAGGGAGTCTATTGTATTCCGTTATCTGCTGCTGTTGAGCGCAGATAAGCAACGGCAGCTCTGCGTCCATAATCCTAGCCTATTCCCCCTTTGGCGGCTTCATTGCCCCGTAATATGATTATTCATTACGCTTGTCCATGATGCTTAGCACATACATTAAAGCAGAGATAATACTGATCGAGATTGTTAACGCCGGAGACCGCACTCAGCTCCCAGGCTGCTTTGTTCCATCTATTATGCCGTTGATGGGTTTATTTACTTCTGGAGCGCGACAATATCTTGATTTCTCTTTGGAAGTTAAAAAAAAAAAAAAAGAAAAAGCAACTAATCATATGGTGTCTGAGGAAACACAATGTGTCAGAAGACTCTCTTTCTCACTTGCGTGTGTAATTTTAATTATGGAGACGAATCCTGAAAATCCGTGTGGAGGTGTGATGTTTGCTTTTTATTATCTACAGCCTTTTTTTTTTTTTCAGTCCTATAGGGTATAAAGCAAGAGTTTATCTCATACTCTATCATTCTAGCCCTTATATTTAGTGCGGTGATGATGATATCTCGGTTCTGTGACATTCTGGGATATTCGCTATTGAAGCGGGCAGTTAAACGTTTTTTGTATTAACGAATTAGAAAACAACAACAAAAAACATATCTCTTCCTAGAGGGAACATCCAAAATATTAAACACCCACAATAAGCACCCTTTGCCAGTTCGGTACGGCCATCTCGATTTATCTCGTCCCGCAAAAAAAAAAAAAAAAAAAAACGCTAGAGCGTACGGAAACGAAGTCATTTAACGTTAAAATGTAGCCACGGGGTTACAGCGCCATCTACTTGCAGCGGCTATGTGGAGAACTAATCTGGCCCGAGTTAACTAAAATTAAAGACTTTCAGTCGTTCTGGTTTCGATAGCCTGACCAACGATATCGTTGTCTTGAACCGTTCTCCTAATCCACTTGTGGAATCTTGAGTGGAATTACGCTCAACGGACGAAACGTTATAGATACAGGGGTCAAGGGGCGGATTGAACTACCGATACACCTGGATATTTCCAAAATGGCCGACTATTCTCGTACCCTTTTTGCCTGGATTGTTTGAAAAGAACGCATAATTATTTTGGTACTTATGAATAAGAATTGCTAACTTCATCTTCTATAGTTCCTACTCATGGTCTTTTTCTCATGTACACATTTTGGTACTTATGAATAAGAATTGCTAACTTCATCTTCTATAGTTCCTACTCAGTCTTTTTCTCATCCAGACATTTTGGTACTTATGAATAAGAATTGCTAACTTCGTCTTTTATAGTTCCTACTCATAGTCTTTTTCTCATGCAGACGTTTTGGTACTTATGAATAAGAATTGCTAACTTCATCTTCTATAGTTCCTACTTATAGTCTTTTTCTCATGCAGACACTCCTGAGCAGGGAAAGAAACAATTTTGCCGCCCGGTGGCGCAATGGTCTAAGCGTTGGCGTCCAAAACGTCAAACAAAACAAAACAAAAAAAAAAAAAAAAAAGAGATAGAGAAATAGAACCGATTACGGGAGAAATTTTCGCTTCGTCCAACTTTCATTTTCGGAAAATTTCCCTCCATTTTAATCTTAAATACAAACATTTATGTAATAAAATGGTACAACCATACGGGGCAGAAGAATAACATCAAAAGAAAAAAAAATGATAACAACGCTCCGTATAACTTCCATTTTCAGAAACTGTTGCCGCCATTTTCTGACTGAAACATAAACGTTTATACAATTAAATGATATCTGACAACAATACCAGACAGACGGAACATCGTGAAAAAAAAATAATAATAATAACGGTTACAGGAGAAATCTTCACTCCGTCTAACTTTCGTTTTCAGAAAGTTTTGAAAGACATAATTCCGTCTGAAGGCGGAAATCTTGCACCTATGATCGGGAGTTTGCAAGAGAGAATTTAATAGGTATAACGTACAAGTTTGTCCCCGCCGAGCATCGCAACCGGGTCCTCCGGAGTAAGTCGTTCTCCCAACTGAGCTACGCGGACATGTGCTCTCACTGCTATCTACCTTTATCTCATGTGCGTCCTGCGGGAGGGGGGGGTGATGTGACGGTGCAGGCACGTCACACCCCCCCCTTCCGATAGAGGACTGGGATCATGGCCCACGGTTCGGTCGGGACCATGTGTTGCTGCAGGCAGTCATCCCATGAAGAACGTCCATTTGAGAAATCCCAGACAATTTGGTGTGTGGAACGTAACATCACACTGATTTATTTTTTTCAAAGCACTGAAGAAGGGATTTTCATATTTCCTGCCTCGCCGTGTGAAAAGAACATCACATCATTGCGAGATACTTAACAGCCGGGTCATCCTGGAGGTTCGGGCGCCAATATAACGAACAAGTTTGTACGCGCCTGGCATCGAACCCGGGTTCCCCTCACTCCGGAGTAAGTCGCTCTCCCAACTGAGCTACGCGGACATGTGCTCTAACTGCTATCTGCCCTTATCTCATGTGCGTCCTGCGGTGCAGGCACGTCACATAGGGTTCTGGGAATATTGTGTTTGCCCTCAGGACCAAAATAAAACCTGTGACGTATGTCGCCCAGATTCTGCTACGGAGTAAAACATAAAGTTAATAAATGTTGTACAACTAAACCAATATGTATCTCTTCCATTAAAAAAATTAATATGAGTTTTTAAATATTCAGTCATCTACCAGCACTCTTACTTCCATTACATTCTGATTGCGTTCATTTTCATGCGATTTTTTTTTCTTTCTTCTCCTAATGGTGGAATATTAATGAGAAATTATTTGTATTACTTAAGGGATATACGTATATGCAGATGTGTTTATCATATCCAGAGAGTTTCCTAATCAGGTAACTGTTTCTTAATAATTTGCTGAACACTTCCTTAATAAAATTTCATCTTCATTGCCATCAGTTTGGTGCTAAACATTCATTTTGTGTTGATGCGAGATTTGTTTAGTCTTCGTGTATATATTTGCCTGTGGACCAAAGGTCTTAAAGCGCCATCCCTATCATATCAGCATAAGCCAAAATTAGCTATGCATCGAATTCACCGATGTGCTATAAAAGTTTATGACTTGTTATCGGAGAAGCGCATTTCCCATTGTGTATTGGCTGCTTCGAAAGGGACCCGTAAAACTTTGTTAGATAAAAAAGTCTGATGTGTTTTGGACTTATCGTAAAAGGCATTTACGAGGTGGTCGAGTTATTAAAAGTAAGTTAATTTTCACTTTGTTTAGCCTTTATACAGTGAACAGCATCCTGGTGTTTTAATTTTTATTTTATTTTTTCCTAAGAAGGGGAAGGAGAGGTATGTTTAATTTATTTATCTACAGACACCAAAACTGTATTAATGAAACTTCCCGAGGCACACATCTGCATATTGATCCGAAAATCAACGCTGCGTATGTTGTAATTTTTTTCTCTCCCGCCGATAACGGGATTCGTTTACAGAAGTTATCTGCGGGACAAGACCTTTAAAACTGTTTTTGTTTTTACCATGAGACACTCTAGGGGTATAAGTAGACAACCGTCCCTAACTTAGAGCCACTGGTTCCAGTGAAGAGACAGAATCCGGACGCAACTCTGACGACTAGCCAAAAACCTACGCCTTTGACTACTTAACTATCCGCGCGGCTCTTTATAACTCTTCATGTCGAGCGCTAGATCCAGGGCCATAGCTAGGTTCCAGGATCAGGGGAACTGAAGAGACATCGGGAGGTGGCTGTCTTGAACTATACAAACTGCACTTTTCCGTAGCTAGGTTCCAGGATCAGGGGAGAGGTCTGAAGAGTCATCTCAGAGGGCTTTGTGTTAAACTACACACTGCACTTTTCCGTAACTAGGTTCCAGGATCAGGGGGGGTCTAATGAGTCATCTGGGGGGATTTGTGTTCAACTACAAACTGCACTTTTCCGTAGTTTGGTTCGGGGACTGAGGAGTCATCGGGAAGGAAGGGGCTGTGTTGAACTACGAACTGCACTTTTCCGTAACTAGGTCCCAGGTTCAGTCGGGGTCTGAAGAGTCATCAGGGGGTGGTGGCTGTGTTAAACTACAAACTGCACTTTTTTTGTAACTAGGTTGCAGGATCAGGGAGTCTGAAGAGTCATCTGGGGGGATTTGTGTTCAACTACAAACTGCACTTTTTCGTTGCTAGGTTCCAGGATCAGGGGGACTGAAGAGTCATTTGGGAAGGTGGCTGTGTTGAACTACAAACTGCACTTTTCCGTAACTAGGTTCCAGGATCAGGAAGGGGGTGTGTGAAGAGTCATCTGGGAGGGATTTGTGTTGAACTACAAACTACACTTTTCGTTAACCTAGGTTTCAAGATCAGGCGGGTTCTGAAGAGTCATCAGGGGGTTGTGGCTGTGTTGAACTACACACTGCACTTTTCCGTAACTGGGTTCCAGGATCAGGAAGGGGGGTCTGAAGAGTCATCTGGGAGGGATTTGTGTTGAACTACAAACTACACTTTTCGTTAACCTAGGTTTCAAGATCAGGCGGGTTCTGAGAGTCATCAGGGGGTTGTGGCTGTGTTGAACTACACACTGCACTTTTCCGTAACCTAGGGTTCATCAGGATCAGAGGGGGGTCTGAAGAGTCATCAGGGGGTTGTGGCTGTGTTCAACTACAAACTGCACTTTTGCGTAGCTAGATTCCAGGATCAGGGGATGAAGTCTGAAGAGTCATCGGGGATGGGGGGGTTGCGTTGAACTACAATTTGGACTTTTCCGTAAATAGGTTCCAGGACCAGAGGGGTCTGAAGAGTCATCGGGGGGGGGGGTGCGTTGAACTACAATTTGGATTTTTCCGTAAATAGGTTCCAGGACCAGAGGGGTCTGAATAGTCGGGGGGGGGGGGATTTGTGTTGAACTACAAACTGCACTTTTCTGTAGCTAGTTTCCAGGACCAGGTGGGCCTGAACAGTCATCTCGGGGGAGGGGGAGCTCTGTGTTCAACTACAAACTATAATTTCCCACGAATACAGACGCAAGCTCTGCTTGTTTATAATATGCTTTTGTTATTTTGTTAATATACTGAGGAACAATTTATTTATGCCCAAAAGTAAAAACAGTTAGATAAAATACAAAATACGTAATCAAAAAAGTTAGAGTAAATAGTTATTGAAGTATAAAAAATAAATCACTTTTTTTTAATATCCCAGCAAAAACAGTCTTTACTGCCAGCAATGGCCCAGCACTATGTTGCCGCCGAATCGTCAATAAAATGTCCGGGCGGCCAACAGAAGGGCCAGCAGTTCAGGCCAACAGTTGGCATATGCCACAACAAAGCCATCAGTTGTCCATCACAGGCAGTAGCTGCCACAAGTGGCCCATCAGCGGCCCTGCAAGCACGTGACAGAAATGATGGCTAGCCTAATGTGGTCCGCTAGTTTGCCGATAGTGGCAGCCGGAAACCACGTGAGGTAACTGGTGGCTTGCCGAATCTTGTCCGCCAATTTCCCAGTAGTAGCCATAAAAAAAAAAAAAAAAAATCAAGGATAACCGCAGTTTCTCAAAGCTACAACTTTTTTTTTTCTTTCCTTTAAGAAGCTTGTGAATTATAGCACTGCGCTGGGGAAATTTTCTCAACAGACCGGAAAAACGCCAGTTTGGATCTGGGTGGATACGAACCAGTGCCGTTGACGTGGGAGCTGAGTTCTCTACCGACCGGACTAATTTGTCACGTACGAGCGTGTGCTTGAAGTTGTCTGTTTCGTGTGGTATGTGTAATCGAATGGTTCCCTCTTTCATTTTACAATATTGCGAAGTATTTTTCATAAAAGTCAGTTTCATATAATTCATGAATTTATTTTTTCAACGTAACGATAGTTTTTTTTTTTTTTTTACCTTAAGGGAACTTCACTCATTTTCAAGAAGCGTACATATTTAGAGTCGCTTTCCATAGTTCTGTACTGTCCTTGTAGTCTTGAAAGGAGATTGTTGAATTAATATATATTTACCCGGGTTCATGTCACATTCTGTTACATTTTTAACGTTGTATCTTTCCTTTCTGTTATCCGAAGCTATGCTTATTTTAAAGAAGAAAGATATTTTATTTTACTTCTCGTTATTTTTAGAAGCGAATTCCTCCCAGTCTTGTGTATTCAACCCATGGATACACATAGCATGATACACATAGCGTTTTTTGTTTTTTTTATAATGATTGATAAATTTCGTACGCTTTGTACGCGTATAATTCTTCTTCTTATTATTTTTTTTTTTTTACAACATTACGCTTTTTTAATGTTTTTCCAGGACTTTTGTTTCTAGCAGTTTAGTGAATGTTAAAACGAAAGATTACACATAAATTACTTCTTGTTATTCATTAATAAATTTTGTACGCGTATAATTCTTTTTTTTTTCTTTTTTTCTTCCAACAAACGTTTTTTTTAATGGTTTTCCATTTGTTTCAAGCGGTTTCAAATGTTTTGTTGTTATTCACCCACCCCATTCCATGAATTGTTATTCATAGGAATGGAGTGGGTATATTTCATGGCTTAACCTGATATCTTCGTCGACGTGGAATTTCATTAGGAAATTAATTCGCCTCTCTACATATGGATATTTTTTCTTAACATCCACTAAAATAACACGATGGCGATAGCGTCGTCTTCAGCTAACTGGTACCGTGAGAGGCACAGCAAGTGTTGCTTCTGGCATGCGCAGTCCAGTTGCTTCCTCCTGCTGTTGGGGTTACAGCAACGGGTCACGGTGGCACTTGCTTGGAGGACCACAATTCACGGCGATGCTGCAGGGCCATCAATGGCTCGCCAACTGATATCGCTGCCACCCACGCACCGCTACCGGGCCATGAGCGGCAGATTTCAGCTAGCAGTGAGCCATCACTGCCAGCTGGTGGCCAGCAGTTTTCCAGCACTTGTGTTTTTGCTGGGATGCTTTATGGTTTCGGAGTTGCACATTTGTTGCCAACCCCGTTTCCCTCTCAAAAACGCTGGAAGCAAAATAACTCCCACCTACCGTGATTTTTTTTTTAATTTGCTGTTTTTGTCTCTTTTCCGTGGATCCAGGCAATGTCATCGAGGATGTATTGATGTCATATTTCAACTCTTTTGCTAACAGTAATCGTTAAACCATCAAATAAAAAAAAATAAAAATCTACTCTTTCTACTACTCTTCTTCCGTTCCACAGTTTTTCTTCATGTTTTATCGCATATTCTTTTTCGCTGGTACTCGGTGGTGGCCAATTCTTACCGTGGTCAATAGCCAAACTTCCCTTGCCTCTCAAAAACCAAGAGCACCAGATTCCTCCTCCCTGAAAAAACAAACAAACAACCTTTTCTCTCCAATGTGAGCATCGTAAAACTGCTCCTATTGGTCGGAAAGCAATGAACAGGAAGATTTTGAAAGCTCTTTCCCTCTCGCGCACGGTCAAAGAATTCCCTTTAGGACTATTTTCCAACGCCCGTAGAAGAATATACATGTAGCTGAAACGTCTTCACCACAGCATTTTTTTTTTTTTTTTTTTGCAACTACCTGGAATTTTTAAATAGCAGCTTATGACGTGTCATAGTAACTTACCAAATGACGAACAGGGTTTTAGCCTCCTTTACAACTACGCTTCAATCTCCGCCACTTTTGACGTAGAATACGTCTATCGTTTCGTTCTAGTATTGGGTTCCCACTCAACCTGGAAAACAGGGAAAACCTGGAATTCTCAGGGAATTTGAAAATGGTTCCAAAAATCAGGGAAAATTACCCTTTTTTGTAAAAATCAGGGGGAAATACCCCCCCCTTTATTTTTATTTTTTTGTAAAAATCAATGGATATTTTATTTTGCCAAACAAACTTATTTTTTCAAGATTTTTTTTTCAAACTTTGGCTTGCAATTACTGCTGCCTACCTAGAATTTGGTAAATTTTACTATTGGTTATATTAAGTATTTCCTTTTATTCTCTAAAAAATATGCAAAATTGAATTTTTTAAATTGCCAGTTAACTGTTGGTTCTCTTGAAACATGTTTCTTTGAACAGAGCCATTCCATCATTAAGCTTAGCTGCATTGTGTTATAGAAAAACTGAAACTAATTCAACTGACAGATTTTTTCTTACGTATGACCTGTTTCTATGGGGATGTATTTACAAATTCCGTGTGGGTAGTATTCACAAAAGTTCGCGGAACTTTGGTACAGAAAATAATGTGCACAGTTAGTTGTTATTAATGAAAAGCAGGTAATTTTATAAATACAAATTACGCAAATAATTTACAAGTGTGTGCTTTGGTGTGAAAAATGAATGGAATGGAATAAAATGTAACAATTCTTTGCAACATACCACTCTGGAAAACTTTAAAAACCACCTGGAAAACCTGGGAAAGTCAGGGAATTTTTTTTATTACTTTTGAGTGGAAACCCTGTTTGATAAAAATCCGTGTGTCCCAAAAAAGTGTACACCAGACTTCCTTAAATAATTTCAAAACTGTAAAAACTAGCAAAAGTATAGTGAGTTGAAGAGAGGAAGGTCCAAAGAGAGTACCGAAATAGCGTTCAAGGTCAGATGACGCAATAGTGAGCGGCGCACGCGTCCGTCATTTTGTGATTAAATCGGCGCTAGGTGCGCGCGATGAAATTAGTATAACTCGGAACCACGACGTGGTAGCACGTACTGCGGGGTGTCATTCGTTTCGTCTGCGCGAGATCTATCTATATCTGTAATAATATTTGTAAGAAAACTTCATTAGGTGTGTGAAAAATTGTGAAATAGTGGTAAGCTTTGTGAAATTTTCCGAAATGTCTCAATATCTTAATTTAAGAAGATCGACTTGAACGCGAGAAAACGGATAATTGAATACTTCGTGGGAGAGCCTCGTCGACATCACACTGAACGGCAAGTCACGCTTCATTCTGGGATGCGTTTACATCCACACGAACGTCTCCATCTCGAACCTCGAAATGTTTCTCTTTGCGACGATGATCAAGTACTCCGAGAACGCCAAGAAAATCAGCAAGAATATAATTGGGGGCACAGAGGTACCGATGTTAATCATGGGAGACTTTAACGTCGACTCTCCAACGAATCTACACGAGCTCGATTTCATGAAGACTCAATTCAACTTGAACTTTGTGCCGACGCAATCGCCAACCACGCTGGGAAACACATACATCGACTTGACTTTCGCGAGAAACATCATCGTCGATGTCATGCCATACGTGAGCTACTTCTCGCACCATCGGCCCCTCGTCAGCAAGACTATTCTCAGCCTGGAATAAGTAAGCCATTCTGTCAAAATACATTACTCTCTGTACAAGATTTCTCTAAACAGCCAAAAAATAAATAAATAAATAAATGATATAAAATCTCTCTAAACCTAAACTCTGCGCATTCACTCATTTCTAACACCCACCCGATAGCCAAAAGCCACGCGACGTATTCTACACCCAAAAAAGACCTGCGGCCGTGGCTCTGACATAGACCCCGCCAATTTTTTCTGTCTTTCTTAACCCGGCATTTCTCTCTTTCCTGGCCCGTAACACAGTCAAGCTCTGTCACCAAATTGCAGTGAATATTTGGCGCAGCTGACCCAATTGATTCACCTCGAAAAGTAATGTATTTGTAGTCATCTTGGTTCCTGCTGTATAACTTCAAATTTGCTTTGTAGTCATTCTTGGTTCCTGCTGTATCATTTCAATTTTTCTTTGTATTCATTCTTGGTTCCTGCTGTATCACTTCAATTTTGCTTTGTAGTCATTCTTGGTTCCTGCTGTATCATTTCAATTTTTCTTTGTAGTCATTAATGGTTCCTGCTGTATCACTTCAATTTCTCTTTGTAGTCATTCATGGTTTCTGCTGTATCACTTCAATTTCTCTTTGTAGTCATTCATGGTTTCTGCTGTATCACTTCAATTTCTCTTTGTAGTCATTCTTGGTTCCTGCTGTATCACTTCAATTTTGCTTTGTAGTCATTCTTGGTTCCTGCTGTATCATTTCAATTTTTCTTTGTATTCATTCTTGGTTCCTGCTGTACCACTTCAATTTTTCTCTGTAGTCATTAATAGTTCCTGCTGTATCACTTCAATTTCTCTTTGTAGTCATTAATAGTTCCTGCTGTATCACTTCAATTTCTCTCTGTAGTCATTCATGGTTCCTGCTGTACCAGTTCAATTTCTCTTTGTAGTCATTCATGGTTCCTGCTGTACCACTTCAATTTCTCTTTGTAGTCATTCATGGTTCCTGCTGTATCACTTCAATTTCTCTTTGTAGTCATTCTTGGTTCCTGCTGTATCACTTCAATTTTGCTTTGTAGTCATTCTTGGTTCCTGCTGTATCATTTCAATTTTTCTTTGTATTCATTCTTGGTTCCTGCTGTATCACTTCAATTTCTCTTTGTAGTCCTTCATGGTTTCTGATGTATCACTTCAATTTTTCTTTTCTTAAAAATAGTGTAATGTAGAACAAAATAAGGTAAATTTATGCTGACAATGAAATACAAAATTCGTTTCATAAACCAACGAAAATAAAAGTTTAAAGAATTTACTACTGCAACGTACATTTTCCAGAGAGGGGCTTGCTTGCTTGCCTTGTAGAGGGGCTCAGCCCCCTCTTGTCCCCTGCTAGCTACGGCCTTGGCTAGATCAAATAATGAATACGCGAGAGTATCAAAATCGCGGAACATGTCCTGATGATTGTATTATACTAGCGTAGCTCAGAAGTCTGCGCGTTGATACGTCTTTAGATTGATTTTCTTTTCTTCGTTACACTGTCACTGAACAAAATCTGCAACAGCGTGTGGACATTTGCACCTCCTTGCTCTCCCGCCAAAAGAGGAAGCCGTTTTTGCACAGAATGGTTACGGGAGATGAAAAATGGATTGTTTACCACAACACTAAGTGCAAACATCAGTGGCTTCCTAAAAGGAATGTACCTGAAATAGTGGCTAAACCGGGACGTTTCCCCACAAAAGGTTTTGTTGTCTGTTTGGTGTGGTACACAAAGCATAATCCAATACGAACTTCTGCCACCGAACAAAACCATTATATGGGAGGTCTACTGTCAGCAGCTACAGCGTCTACGCAGTGCCCTGCAGGACAAACGTCCAGCACTCCTTAATCGTAAAGGCGTGGTTATCCACCAGGACAACGCAAAACCACACACGGCCAAAATGACTAGTGCCAAGTTGCAGGAGTTCGGATGGAAAAAACTTTCCCATCCATCATATTCTCGTGATACTGCGCCTTCCGATTACCACCTGTTTCGCAGCCTCCAACACCATCTTGCTATGAAAACACTTCGAAATGTCTAGAAGGTGCACCGAACTCTGACTTTTTTGGATCGAAACCCATGGAATTCTACAACTTTGGGATTCAAAAACTTGTTGAACGGTGGAAGAAAGTTGTCAGTGTCGGGGGCACTTATTATAATGATTAAAAGATCTGTTCCAGGTACGTATTTATTTGTTTTCTTCACACGTGCAAGAAACGACATTATTTATGGGATGACCTGATATTTTGGCTCCTCGGTGTATATGGTTCTCTCTTGAAGGATTGTAGAAAAGACAATAGAATGAATGGGCCCGTGCATAACAATCATCCAAACAAAGTTTTTTTTTTCTTCTTATATTAAGTTGTTTTAATATTGATTTTCATGCATTGCTCCGATTACGAGAGCAGGGCCTCCATAGTTGTATGTGATACAGTCCACAGTGACAAAAGTTGCTCTTTGGGAAACTACCCTCTAAAGGCATTTATACAGATTCGATTTGGGAATGTTAGCTTTTTAGTAAAGCCTTCTATCCTATCGTAAACAGATGAAAGAAAAGGGAATGAGAGTAAAGAATAAATTATACCATTGTGATGAACTGGTCCTGCGTTAGGAAGTCGTATTCATCATGCCTCCAAAGCTTCAGTAATTACTCTGCGCTGAGAAGTTTCCTGCCTTTATAGCTTCTTCGTTTAACGTCTCCGAAACTTCGGATTAATGCAGCCCAAAACTCCCCGGATGTAATAAATTACAAAGTCCTAAATCCTTGACAATAGGGAATACAAAGTCATTTGCTGGCGGAGATTAGAAGGCCACAGTTCCTGCTTGACTTACATAGTTCAGAAAACGGATGACCTGAGGAACGCACGAATGAATGCCCGTTTCACGAACGTGCGAAGTTCCAGAAATGAACTAAATTATATGCATAGAAAGTTTAATAACAATAAAAAAAAAAGTATTGAAATATGTTCATTTTTTCTGTGAATAGAATAACTCCTTCTCTTTTGATACGCTGTACTAGCTTTCAATTCACATTGTTCCTGTAATTAGTTTACCCCCGCCGTGGCTTAGAGAGCATGAAATATTGCTCATTGTGGTTAACCTTCAAACAAAACCTTATCAATTCACTGCTGGATGAAGGTCTCCCCAAGTGTGTTTTTGTTCCACAACTCTGTGTCTTGGGCCTGTCTCCTCCATGTCACTCCGGTATGCTTTCGAGTTTCAAACAGTCATCTCCCATATAACTTTATTCTGGGTCTTTTTCTGTTCCTTAGTATTCAGTCAAATGTTTCAGTTGTTCATCATCGCTGGTCAGTTCTAGCAATTTATCCCGCCCATTGCCATTTCTGGGTTTTTACTTTGATCATGATGTCTTCCATCCACCCTTGTCATTTTTCCTGATCCACGTGTTATTCTTCTTATCTTTGCTGGTTACTCAAAATACGCACATCTTCTTGCCCTTTTAAGTTGTTCGCAGCCTTTTGTACGTCTTTTTTAGTTAAGGTCCATATCTTTGATCCATAAATAAGAACTGAAAGGATGCATTGATACTTTCCTTTTAAGTATTCATGTCATTTTTCCTGATCCACGTGTTCTTCTTCTTATCTTTGCAAGTTACTCAAAATACGCACCTCTCCTTTCCTTTTTAAGTTGTTCGCAGCCTTTGTTATGTCTTTTTTAGTTAAGGTCCATATCTTTGATCCATAAATAAGAACTGAAAGGATGCATGGATTAAACACTTTCCTTTTAAGTCATCATGGTAAATTGCTCTTGAAAGTCGCACTATTTCTTCCATATGCTTTCCAGCCAAGTTTTCGACACCGATTAATTTCCTCTTCAATGTAACCCTCGCACGATATCAGTTGTCCAAGGTAAATGTAGGCATTGGTTACTTCTGAATTTACTTTATCAACTACTAAGTCTTGGGTTCTTGTAAAAGCATTGTACATCAGTTTTGTTATATAAAAGTTCATTTTTAAGCCCACTTTTTTTACTCTTGTCAGCAAGTTCTTGGACAATACGCTGCAGCTCTGATGGGGTAGTTGCAAAAATGATTACGTCATCAGCCAAAGGAAAGTGAGTTAAATAATCCTCATGAATCCTCACCTTCTCTTGTCAGTTCAATGATTGAAAGACGTTCTACAAAGTGGAATTGAAGAGTTTGGGACACACACACACACACACACGTGTGTGTGCTGTGACGGACTGGGCTCGGGCTGCATAATACAGTACTTACTGGGGTTCGGGCTCTGGGAGAGGGAGATAATTCTCTCCCTATTATCTTTAATTGTGATTTTGTATGATTTAGAACGCAAGACTTTTTCACACTTTCTAGTTGTTAAATAGAATTCTTAGGCAACTGTGTCTGGATGGGGAGTGGGAACTTGCCAGGGATATTCAATCCGGCTTGGGTAACAAATACCATAGGCCATGGTTTACTGAATTCTGCAAAGGAAAAGCTTCCTTAAGAACTATAAACAGTGCATAGCAAGCTCACGAAATTTTAATCCCTACCTGAACGGGGCAGGTCCCTGCTAATCCTATTGAGCAACGTACGACGTAGATTGTTCTGCCTCTCGATATTTCCTCATGCCTGCCTCCCCCTCCCCCGGATCATTTCAGGAAGAAATGAGTAATCAAAGAAACTATAGAAATATACATCCCTTCCCGACTCCGCAGTTGAGAAAGACGTCGGTTAATTGCATGCTGAGATAAGAGTGGAAATCTGGAGCAGGAGATTTTTTTAATACCTAAAAAGGTTAATCATAGTTTTGTGCTCTTAAGTTGAGCACGAACTCAGGTCTGTGTGACACACACACACGCACACACACGCACACACACACACACACACACACACACACACACACACACACACACACACACACACACACACACACACACACACACAGTTATTTAAAAATATTAAGTGAGATACGAACTTAAAAAACCATATGTTATCACCTTTGCATTTTCCCTTATTTTTCAACGTAATTTCCACCAATATTAATACACTTATTCCATCGCTTTATCAATGCGTAGAAACCTGCAGCATAGAGGTCTTGGATCTGTTGAGCCACATTCGCACTTCACGTGAAACGTTTGCCGCCAAGGTGAGTTTTCAGCGGACCAAAAAGGTGAAAATCGCTCGCAGCTAAGTCGGGGCTATAAGGCGGATGTTTGAGAAATGCCCATCATAGTTCATTTTTCTGTTGGGTAATCGAGTCGTTTTTGGTCTGACCTTGTCGTGATGAAGCAGTAGTCCTGGACGTCTTTTTTATTACATCCGGAATCATCAACAGAGTTTCACATTACGATGCAGCATTCACCTTTCCCCCTCGCTTCTGGAAATAGGCTAACAGCACACCTCGGGAATCTCAAAACACTGTAAGCATAATCTTCCCTACTGATGGCAAAATTCGGAATTTCTTGGTTGAAGGTGAAGAGGGATGTTTCCATTACAGCTGAGCTCGGGCTAAATTTTCGGTGCCCGAGCCCGTTTTATATCAGCCCGAGCACACGCGAGCCCGAATTTTATATTTCAAGAAAGAGCCCGGGCCCGAACGTGCCCGAAAACTGGCTAACGTGTTCAACCATAAATAAAAAAATCTCCTTTTCCACACTTCCACTCTCTCCTCCTCCTGAAATTAGCCAATGTATTGTAACCGTGCTTCCATATTTATCAGAAGCGAAGTTCAGCAGCCATTTTGAGGGATAAAGAATTGGAATCATTATCCTTTAATTCCCGCCATTTTGATAAGCTGGGAAGCAAACGTCAATGTACTACTTTTTCCACGCGTCGCAGCAGAGGGGGTGTTACATTTATAGTTTCGTCGATGTGAGAAGAATGAAACTGGCCATTATTGCTTTTCCGCCGTCCCAAGCAGCGCGACGAAGCAAGAAGAGCGGGACAGCGAGCCAATTAAAGAATTTTGCGTTTTCAGAGAGAAGGTATTTCTAGGGTGTGGCCGCGCTTTCTAGGAATCCGTCGGACTTTTTCGGCAGGGGAGAGTTTTAGGGGTTCTCCGGGCAAGAGGACAAGAGAATCGGCTGGCAGGAATCGGGAAAAAAGGAGGATTTTTAGCGAGGTGCAAAGGCCTCGCTGGTTCGTCGAAACGGATGAAGTAGGAGGAATGAGAACGGCCGGGAAAACATAAGCGGAATGTGGCGTGCTGACGATTAGAGCGAGAAGGACACCGAGGTGTTAATATAATAAGGAAAGAGTGAAAATGACGGAGAGAGGGAATAAGCAATGAGGTTGGTGATAACAGACAAAATGAATCGGGACAAGCTTTAAAGATATTCCCCGCAACATCTGAATAAAAGTCTTCCTCACTGCACGAAAAGAGATGGACTAAAGTCGATTTTTGATACCTTGTATTTTATTTATCTACTCCAGTTGGGAGAATTACGGGTTATACCCCATATACAGAGCAAACATCAAACGAACTCTCCACAGAGGGCGCTGTAATAGAACTCAGAACCAAGCCCTGTAACAGTGTTTTTCAAATGGGGAGTGGGGAAGGGACCTCTCTTTATTTTTACAGTGCAACTGTAGGATTTTCTTTGACCGTTCGTTTCCACTTGAAGTGCTTTCCTGTCGCCGGGCATCCAAATGATCAAAGTGATATGTATGTTGGTCAAATAATGCTAATACAGTATTATCGCGCCATAACGCGCTGCACATAAGCACGTTGCTAAATAGAGTTAGCAGGGAGCTACTGCGTGGAAATAGGGGGTAAATTATCGTAGGCGTGCTATCAACTATCCAATATTTATACACTATCTACCAACAAGTAATTGGACACCTGTGATAGCAAAGGAAAACGAAGTTTATTCACCTTCAATAGTTGGTGGAGCCTCCACGAGCGGCGATTACAGCTGCGACCCTCCGGGGCATACTCTCAACCAGGCGTTGTACGACGGCTAGCGGTATTTTCTTCCACTCGGCTTGGAGAAGACAGGTCAGTTCCTTCACCGATTTGGGACAGTGGGGGCACCCCTTAAGTCGACGCTCCAACTCATCGCAGAGGTGCTCGATAGGGTTAAGGTCCGGGTTCTGCGCAGGCCAGTCTATTCGATTAACCCCATTGTCACCATACAACGCCATGGTGAACCTCACAACATGACAAGTGGCATTGTCATCCTGAAAGTAACATGGGTCCACCCCGTAAAACTGCCACAGCGTAGGAAGCGCATGGTCATCCAAAATGGTGCAGTAGGTCTCGGCGTTTAGTCTACCAGGAATTGCGACCAAGGGTCCCGTGCCATACCAGGAAAAACACCCCCATAGCATAATTCCACCGCCGTCGAACTTCACAGTTGGCACAATACATTCCGGCAGGAGGCGTTCTCCAGGCAGACGCCAAACCCAGACCCTGCCATCCGAGCGGTAGAGGGTGAACGTTGATTCGTCGCTCCAGAGAACCTGTTTCCACTGTTCAACGGTCCACTGTCGACGTTCTTTGCACCACGTTAGCCGAGCAGCGCTATTGGACTTGGTGATCAAAGGCTTGTGGGCTGTAGCACGTCCATGATAACCGAGCAGATGGGCTTCCTTACGGATGGTATTCATCGAAAGAACACTCCTGGATGCCTGTTGAAACTCCTCGCGAATGTGGCCCATCGATTTGGTGCGGTTCTTCCGAATTTCTCTGCCCAACACCCGTCGGTCTCTAACTCCCAGTTTTGTGGGTCTGCCGGGTCGGGGCACATTCCAACAGTCACCTCTCATCTTCCACTTGCCAATCACGTAGGCCTCTGTCGATTTTGGGTACTTCAACTCGCTGAATATGTCGCTTATGGATCGGCCATTTCTGTGATACCCGGCGATTACACCTTTCTCGAAAACTGAGAGCTCCGAACTGCGTGGCATCTTGCATGCGACTGGTTTCGTTGTTGTTTCCCACACGATATTTAACGGCGGCGGCCGTGACGTGTATCGGGACCGCAGATATCGTCAATTGCAGGGGTGTCCAATTACTTGTTGGTAGATAGTGTAGTTCTTGAAAACGCTTTTTCTTCTCTGCAGAGGCACACTAATGCACCTATGGCATTTTCTACCCAAGCCCGGAATAAATAGCCATCTCGAATGCTCGCTCCCCAACCAGAACCAGTTGCCGAAGAATTCCCTTTACCAACTATAAAGTGTCTCATTTGCTAAATCATATAAAGTCACATTTTTATACAAAAAAATTATCTCTCTCTCCCTCTCTCTATGATCCCGAGCCCGAACCGCAGTAAATATTGTACAGCCCGAGCCCGATTCGGGCCTGGGCTCCACTTCGGGCTATCAGGCTCGGGTTCAGCGCGTTTCAGCTTTGGTTTCCTTTGCATTGAAGCATGGTTTAATTCGGGTTGGTAGTGATGCACCCATGATTCATCCCCAGTAACAATCCTGCTAAGCATCCCTTTCTGTTCACGCGCATACTGAGATAGGTATTGCAATGACAGACCCATTCGGTTCATTTTGAGTTCCTGAGTTAGTTCTCTGGGCACTCAACGTGCGCACACTTGCATTCAAACGCTCATACATTCTTCTGTCGGCTAAACTATGAGAACACCAAATTTCATGAAGAGGGATTACTGGTCATAATGCTTAGGAGTAATTCAAGCTGGATTTTTTTCTGTTAAATTAAGCCACCCAAATTGAAAGGCTTAAATTTATTCCGGGCGTTCAAATTTGACCTGGACTTTTGTTTCTAATACATTAGTTTGAAAAGTTGTGCTTATTATTATTGTGCGTTTGTCAACACTGGCATCTTACGTACCAGAACGCCACTTGTTTCGTTAATATTCGCTGCTATGACAACTCCCGCATTGCAGAAAGAGAAATGGTCAGTGAAGGTGTTTCGACTTCGGTGCAGCAGAGAATATTTGTAAAATTTCTTTCCAATGAAGCTGCGAGTGGCAGTGAAATTCACCAGAGACTTCAAACACAGTTTGGTGATTCGTGTCTGTCCCGTTCATCCGTCTTCGAATGGTGTAAAGCGTTCAAGGAAGGCAGAGAAAGCGTCTGCAACGAACAGCACAATGCACTTCTGGCAACTGCTGTTAACGACGCCATCACTGCGCGCGTAAATGAGTCCATACGGAACAACAGGAGGATTACTATAAGTGATCTGAGCTCTGCACTGAACATCAGCGTCGGCAGCGTGCATACCATCATCTACGATAAGCTGCACTTCAGCAAAGTGTGTGCCAGATGGATACCCAAGCAGCTGTCCGACGAGCAGAGAGCCAGCAGGTTGCAAATTGCGAGCATGTTGTTCCGAAGACATCAGAGAAAAGGAGACAACTTTCTCAGACGTGTGGTGACAGTGAACGAGACATGGATTCATCACCATACGCCGGAAAGCAAACGTGCAAGCCCATACCCAAAAAATTCAAGATCAGGGCATCAGCCACGAAGGTAATGGCTGCGGTGTTTTGGGACATTAACGGTATTATTCTTACAGATTTCCTGGAAGGTCGTCAAACAATCAATGCCACCTATTACAGCGACCTCCTCAAGAACTCCCTTAAGTCACTGAGAAAGAAGAGACCAGGGCTCCTCAACAGTGGATTATGCCTTCTCCAAGACAACGCCAGGCCCCACACCGCTAAAGTGACTATGGAAACATTGGAGGAATTGGGATGGGACGTTGTACCACAATATCCGTACAGCCCGGACATGTGACCATGTGACTACCACCTGTTCGGCCCATTAAAGGAATTTTTTGGGAGGGTAGAAGTTCAGATCAAATGAAAAGGTGAAAAGTGTCGTCCATAGATGGTTTAAACAACAGAGTAAAGAATTCTATGAAACTGGGATCCGGAAGCTTCCAGAACGCTGGGAAAAAATGTATGGACCAGGACGAAGATTACTTCGAAAGTAAGTGATGTAACATCAGCTGTATGGTAAATAAATATATCTCTATTATAAAAAAAGTAACTGCCGCTGTTTTAGAAATTTCGCGACGCTCTTGCTTTTCTAGCTCGCAACGCAAAACGTATTGAACACAAAAATATGAAATGTGCATCGTTTGTAGAGAACTGTTAGGAGAACACGCCGAAATAAACCGTTTCTCGATTCTAACGAAACTTCAAGAGCTATTGTATTTCAAAATTAAGGTAAGTAAAATAGTGCTATCAGGTCGCGTTCCGGACACACTAACAGCAACAAACCACAAAACTTTGTAGGCATGTAGTGCCATGACCGATTTTTTGCACTTCGTCGCCCTGTTTTTGAATTTCGATTTAGTTTACGAGAAATTAAATATCTAAATTTCATAAAATTCTCTATTTCGCGATGGGATCCATTTAAAAAAACAGATATATGGCAAACTATAAATTATATCGCATTGCAATTTTTACAGCATAAACTTACAACTATCATCCCTTTTTTTACAAAAAAAAAACTTTAAGAAAAAGTCATTTTCTGATTTTTAAGCATTTTTTAAAGACGCAAAGGAAAGAAACGAACGGCTTGTCTTCATAAGGTCTTTATTGCTCAAAATGTTGGGAAAAGAACCCCGAACAAAATATATACAAGTACAAAATAAATATAGTAACAAGAAATGGGAGAGAACAAGGTGATCGCCAGCATTAAAAAAACAAATAAATACAATATAAAAGGTGTGAAAAAGCGGGCGCTCGCAGGCTGCCCAGTTTAACAGTAGTAAAAAATATAAGTCAATGAGTCCATTGGTGACAATAGTAATAAAGTGTGTCTGTGAGTCCACCGAAAACGAAAAAAAACAGACGGTAAAGCAGCAAGAGTTCAAAGGTAAACAATTTCAAAACAAAACGCGAATTCAGTAGTAAAAGTAAGTCTCGCACTTGGGCAGAGAAGTAGACACAGAACACTAATGAAGAACACTGATGATGGAATGAAACACTGTAGTGGAGAGCCGAAAGTTAAGCCAGCAGTTCCACGACATTTTCGACGACTTGGAACCAAGGCTGATGTGGTGACCATATAGACATGAAGTTTGGAACAGTGTTATTGGCTTGTGCAATGCCAAATTCGAGTTGTAGTCTGGCTGTAACGGAGTGACGATATCTGCGGCAGAGGAAACGACGAGCTGTGTGATAACGGCGGAGGGAAGGTTGATCGACGCTGCGATGATAGTACAGATAGATTGTATACTTCGCTTGTAGAATTAGGAAGGAGCATACATGATTATGCGTGGGAGCCGACGGAAAGTGGTGACGTAACACAAGATAATGTGACATGGTGTGAAGGTGAGCACAAACTTTTTGAAGGAGAGAGAACATCAGTGAGAACAAGGGCTGTAACATCAGACACAAGAAGTATGCATGATGAACATCTCCGAGGATTGAACAAAAAAAAAACAAAGAGGTGAAGTCAGATGACTGAAACGGTGAAGAGTTCGAGGAGTCAGTAGGCGGCGATGAAGATGTAACCAATGAATGTCACAAGCTTTTGGAGAGGCGAGAGAATTATGAGTGTCCAGGTGGCTGGCAAATCTGAAGATGGTACATTGGGAATAGGCATTGGTTCAAGAAAATGTGTTAAAAAATGCTGATAAAGAAGCTTGACAGTAACCTGATGAGGAAGGAAAGGAATATCATTGAGATACACAAGAAAAGGAAGGCTATGAGGCGCTGAGGGTTGCGAGATAAGTCCATGTTAATCTGCGAGGAGAGGATAGAGTCGACGAATACTGACTTGAAGTAATCGAAGCTGAGAGCGATGAATGGGCGAATCCGAAAGAGGAGGGGTGATCTGGGAGAGCGATTTCCAGCGAAGGTTGGAATCCACGAGTTGAGAGACTCGCACCACGCCACTGGTGAACCAGGTGGAGAAGTGCAAATATGAAGAAGCAGAGGAACGGATAGCAGAAGCAAAGAAGAGAGGTTCCGCAAGGAGATCGTTAGTAGAGGCAGGGGGAAGGCGAATAGGATATAAGGAACGCCAGAGGGTAAGAGCGGATCTGTAAAACTCAGGGAAATGGCTCAACGAGAGGAAAGAGGTCCATGCGGAGAAAAGTTGAGACAGTGAGGTGGGGACTTCGGGGAAAGAGAAGCGTGTCGACAATGGTTTGAGAAGAAGAAGGTTGGAGAGAGAAATTCCGAAGGAAATTTTGAAGGTGGAAAGCTTTGAACTTCAGAGAGATATCGGAGAGAGAGAGACCACCAAAAGAAATAGGAAGAACGAGAGTGGATTGCTGCACCCAATGAATGACATTCCAGACGAAATTAGTGAAGGTACGTTGAAGTTCGCGAAGAAAAAACTGCGGAGGAAGGTGCGCAATCCAAACATGAAAAAAAGATGGTTGGAGAAAGGTGTTGAGGAGGTAGGCACGGCTGAGGAACGACAGAAAAGGCTTGAGACGGTAAAAAGGTGCTAGGCGGCGATTGACCCGCTGAACCAGGGGAGTCCAGGTAGCGGCGGCGACCGCAGAGGGGTCTCCAATGTAGACTCCGAGAAATTCGGCAATACTTGAAGACCAGTGGGCACCCCATGGGCGGTCAGCGCGGATCGTCCACGACCCAGCCCATAATCCGGAGCATTTATCCATGTTGAGTGAAGAACCAGAAATCGCAGCATATTCAAGATAGGTATTTCGAAAAGTTCCGAATGCTCCCTCAGAACGGATGAAGACTGTTAAGTCATCTGCGTATGCCGAAAGAACTGTGTGGTGGTGACGGGTGCACGCAACTCCTCGCGGAACTGAGGAAAACAAACGAGAACGGAGACAAATCAAAAGCTGTTCAAAAGAGAGAGCAAAGAGTTGACTCGATAGGGGGCAGCCCTGCCGGATCCCACTAGCGAAAGGAATAGCAGAGGTGAGAAATGCTGAAGTACGAACACGAAAGAAGGAGTGAGAGTAAAGATTGGAAAGCGCCAAACGGAAGGAGGAAGGAAAACCAAACTGGAGAAGAACAGTGAAGAGATATGAGTGGTTAATTGAATCAAAAGCCTGACGCTGGTCGATATTGAAAATTGCGAGAGGTTCAGAGAGTCGAGAAGCAAGAGAGTATAAGTTACGAATGACAGTGATGTTAGAAGCGATTGAGCGAGAAGGAACAGTGTAGGTCTGATCAGGATGGATGATGTGCGAAAGAACTGGATTAAGGCGAAGAGCAAGAACTTTGGCAAAGATTTTGTAATCGGTATTTAGAATGGAAATAGGCCGCCAGTTTGTCAAGAGTCCAAGGTTGCCAGATTTTGGAATAAGGCGAAGTAGAGCAAAGGAAAAAGCTGATGAAGAAAAGGAAGACGAAGAAAAAACGAAGTTAAAACAGGCAACAAGAAGAGGAAGAAGAGTTGGAAGAAAAGCCTTATAAAAGGAAAGAGGAAGACCGTCTTCACCTGGTGAGGAACGATCATTAAGACTGAAAACAGAAGAACGAATTTCGGCTGGTGAGATTGGAGCACTGAGCGAAGAAAAGAAACATTGAGGGACTTGAGGAAGACCGTGAAGAAGTGGAGAGGAATCAGCTGGAGGCAACTGAGAAGGTTGAAAACGACCAGAAAAGTATGAATGAGTATGTTGGCAGATGAGGGAGGGGTCTGCCGTGGTAGATCCATCCGGAAGGGAAAGATAAGCGATGGTATTGTATTTAGTTCGATGTTCTTCAAGATGACGAAGACTCTGAAGGGGATCATCATGAAAGTGAAGAAGGGTGAACTTCAAGCGAGTCAGAGCAGATTTAGCCGATGATTGGAGGCGATGATGAAGCCGGGCTTGCAGGATTTCAAAGTTAGGATCGGTGTGCGAGGTAGACTGAAGAGAACGGCGGATTGAATCTATGTCCATAAGACGATTGGTGCGAACAGAAAAACAAAAGCGTTTAGCAAACGCAGTAATGGAATGCTTGGTGGAGAGCCACAGAGCTGCCGGGTCAACAGTGGAGGGAAGTTGATTGACTGATTGCGCAATAATGGAATTGACATGAAAAATAAAAGTTGGATCTTGCAGGCAGAAATCATCAAGGGTCCAAACCATTGGGTGAGGGACACCAGTGGAGGGAAGATGAAATTGTAGAACGACTGGACGATGGTCGGAGGAAACAGCTGGAGCATGTGAAACAGAAACAAGGGAAGAACGCAAAAAACTGGAAACATAAAATCGGTCCAAACGTGCAGCAGCGTTGGAGGATCCTGCAGGAGGAAACCAGGTGAAATCACGGGTCACAGGATGGAGAAGGCGAAATGCGTCTTGGAGATCAAAATTAAAGACCAGTTGAGTGAGTTGCGAAACAAGAGAAGAGCGGAAATCTTGAGACCCATCACGATCGTAAAGAGGTTGCAGCGTACAGTTAAAGTCACCAGCCATGATCACAACTTCAGAAGACGGAATCTCAGCGAGAATTGTAGTAACATGAAGAAAGAGGGATGTAGCTTCTGAATCACTACGAGGAACGTGCAAATTTAACAAATGAAAACGGGTAGAAAGGAAGCGAAAAGAAAGGTATTGAAAAATCCCGAGCAGGCTCTGTGACTCAACAACGTCAGACAGAAACGGAAGAAAACGATTATGAATGCCAATTGTGGTGCCGGACCCCAAATGGGCACGGAAATTGTGAAAAAAGACAAAAGGCCAGCGGGAAATGTCTGTCAAAGGAGAACAGTTTGTTTCCTGCAGGAGAATGATGTTAGCTTTGAGATAACGAATATCTTCGAAGACAAGAGCATTAGTTGCCGACGCAGCAAAGCTTCGGCAGTTGAAACTAATACAAATCAGTTGGGATATCATGAACAGGCTGTAGATGGTTTTCGAGTTCAGCTGAGAGCTTCTTCAACAGGTATGAAAGACGCCGCTGAAACTGGGCAGCATCAGGAGGAAGAGTTATATTTCTCAAAAATTCATCAAGTAATTGTAGTTGTTGAAGCATTTCAGGTAACCTATTTAACTTGGATTGAATACACGGGATTGTTAGCAATTTACGTTTTTTAGGGTGTTGAATTAGTTCAAGAAGTTCGGTGTATGTGAGCGGTAGCACTGGAACAGAACAGTATTTGAAAAAGAATTGAAAGTTTGGTTATGGTGGGAAAAGAAGAATCATCTTCATCAACATCCGAAGCAACCGATGCTGATTCACTTACAGCAGCAGCAACATCCATATCATCTTCAGTAGGGAGGCATGCGAATCTGTTTGTTGTATGAAGTGGAGAAGAAAAATTCTCCACGCCAGGTGAGGTTCCAGAGGAAGTGGCAGAAGATTTGGTCCGAGAACGTCTTGAGCGTCGCGAACGCTTTGGAGAAGACTCCGCAGAATTTGGGCGTTTCCCGGAAGTTTTGGTTTCAGAGGAGCCCACAGAAGAAGGAAGAGGTGGAAATGAGATGTCATCAATGAGAGCAGATTTGAACAGTTCAGAAGCAGATGTTTGAATTTGCGAAACAGGCTGTAAAACGGGTGCCAATTTGTTGCACGGTGGTGGCGCTTGAGTGCTGGGCAATGAAGACGCAGAAGTTTCGAAAGAAAGTGGCTGTTCGGAATTGAATGGTAAAGACGGTTCAGTGCTTGGCAATAACTGCGTAGTTGTTTTGAAAGATAGCGCCTTCTCGGAGTTGGATGGTAATGGCAGTTCTGAAACAGGTGAAGACAACGAAATCTCTGCAGTCATGGAAGGAGCAATCAGCAGAGAAGGTGACGTGGTTGTCATAGGATCAACAGTTTGTTCAGTAGTAAGGGAGAAAGAAGTGGAAGATGGAGGTGTATCGGGAACCTTCTGCGAAGTTACAGCACCAGGTGCAGGTGTGCGGTGAGGGCACTCAGAAACCAGGTGTCCCTCAGCTCGGCACCGGAAGCACTGGACACCAGCAAATAAGTTGAAAACGTATGTTCGTGTGTCCGTAACAAGTTGCAGAGTTGTGGGGCGGTAAGAAATGGCTTGGTCAGTGGGGAAAATAACACGATATTGGCGACGACCCCCTTGCACAAAGTTGAAAGGAGAGTCTCTGGCAGCAGCTGGAAGAAATTTTGTCTCTCCTACTGCTCGACCAAGAGTGCCGAGTGCAGCAATGAACAAGTAAGTTGTCAGGAATGGCAGTAGGCACAGGAGATAATGTCACTGTGGCCGGGCGCTGTGCAGAAGCAACAGGTTGCAAGTGAAAGGAGCCAATATCAATGCCTGTAGCAAGAACGGTGTCGGTGGCTTTTTGGTGAACAAAATGAACAACAACACCCCCTCCAATGCGAATAATTGAAACGATGCTTTCCTTGGGAACAACTTTAACAAAGGCCTCCAAATAGAGGGTGAGGGGGGTGTCACGAAGAGACGGAAAATACACACTTAATAACAAAGCTGAGGAAAGTTCTTTACCTGCTGGTGAGTCGTCAGAAATCCGAATCTTGAGAACTTTATCTTCTCTAGAAAATTCTGGTTGCATTGAAAGAGGTGCATGAGATTGGTTTGGACGAGCAGTCGCAGCATACGAGCGTGGAGCAGTAGCACCCATAGCAGCAGAACGTGACTCGGCATCCAGGATATGCAAATTAGGACGAAGAACATTCGATGCAGAAACATTAGGACGAAGCACATTAGAAGCAGAAACACAATTAGAAGTAGACAAATCCACACTTGAAGAGGTCAAAGTTGTCTCACAAGCGGTCGATGTAGCCAACGAAAATCCAGCGGTGATAAAATCAGCAGACGGAACTTGCATTTGTACTTGGGAAGCAGCCATCATGGCCGCTAAGCCGAACAACACAACACTGCGTGCTGCAACTGCGTCACACAGAAGAAACACAAAATAACGTAACGGGAGGCACACACTCTCACTTCAAGTACAGTGCCTAGAAGAATTAGTGTGACGTGCTCCCTAAGATGTCCCTCACGGTTTTGTGACAAATCGTCATGAAATGACAGAGGGCGCTGGCATCGGAAGTTTCGTTAGGATGCTTCATCGGCTTCATGCTATTCAATGGTGGGAAGTTTGTTTGCCAAGGATTTGCTGCCTTACGAAACTTCAAATTTTCACAAAACAAAGGTTAGTGGAGGGATATCTGTTTGGCAGTATCTTTGCTAATTCGTTGTAGCTCGATCATAACAGTAATACACTAGATAATTCAACAGTTGATCACTAAAATACAATAGGCTTATCCGAGTGTTAGTGTGCTAGTTTTATTCAACTGTGGATTGTTTACAACGAAATTTATTTCAGAAATTAGTAACTTTTTATTCGTGAAGATGTAGAAGTTGATCAAGTATTGGCTGTCACGCGTTAAACCTACTGTGTGGTTAAACTTAAGTGCAGTACTGAAATCGACTGCAACAGTTATAAGATCATAGGGAAATAATGTAAGGTCAGGTGATGCGTAACATCACAGCCTCTCCTTGACAAATGTCAACCCCGCCTTCTCGTGGTGCATCCTGTTCCCACTAAAGGGGCTCTGGCGACCGCCAATAGCGGTATAACTATACCATCGGGATCAGAGGAAATGCTATCCCACACTCACCAACCCGCTTGGCCAGCGTGGTGAGTTATGGCCAAACACCTCCAAAATGACTCTACAACTTAAATCTTGGCCCTCAGTCTCCGGCAGCTGGAATGTACCTGGCCAAGGCAGCGGCCAGTGCGACATGAAGGCAGAGGGTGCTAAGAATCCCCGGAGGACCGGACTAGGCTGCCATTTGATGCTGACCTTGGCTACCTATAACGGACGCTCCCTATCTTCTGATTCAAGGCTTCTTGAATTGGAAGAGGAACTACAAAGGATCAAGTGGGACATCGTCGGGCTAAGTGAGGTAAGGAGAAAAGGAGAAGATCTCATTGAACTGAAAAGTGGACATCTCTTCTATTATCGTGGGACAGATACTGGCAGAACTAGTGGTGTTGGATTTATAATAAACAAGAAACTGAAGGATAAAGTTGTAGAAGTTGAAAGTTCCTCTGACAGAGCTGCACGACTCGTTATCCAACTCTCGAGAAGATACCAGGCTCAGATTATTCAAACTTATGCACCCACCACAAGTCATCCTGAAGAAGAAATTGAAGAATTTTATGAGGAAATTTGTCATCTAAATAATAAAGGTAAGCAGCACTTGAAGATAATTATGGGAGATTTCAATGCAAAAATAGGGCAACGGCAACAGAATGAAACTTCAGTAGGTAAATTCGGTCACGGCAACAGAAACCAGCGTGGAAATACTCTCGTTGAGTTTGCAGAGTCAGAAGGATTTTTCATCTTGAACTCCTTTTTCAAGAAAAAGCCACACAGGAAATGGACATGGAGACATCCAATTGGAACGACAAGTGAAATTGATTTTATTATGTGTAACAAAAAATTCGTCATCGAAGACTGCAGTGTGCTGAACAAGTTCAACACAGGTAGTGACCATAGATTGGTGAGATGTAAGATGCACCTCAACACTAAACTGGAACGTGGCAAGCTCATAAGACAAACAAAATGTATTGACATAACCAACCTTAAAAAACACCATAATACTTTCAAGTTAGAACTGAAGAACAGATTCTCTGCTTTAGAAGGCCTAACATCGGAAGAAGTGGATATTTCGGAAGTTAACAGAAAAGTAACCAAAGCTCTAATGGAAACAGCAACAAAATTAGCTGGGTCTAAGAACAAGTTGCATGTGAACAAATTATCAGGAAAAACCAAAATGTTGATGCAAAAAAGAAGAGAGATGAGGACAACTAAAGAAGATGTGACTTCCAAAGTGGAATATATAGAGCTATGCAAGACAACACGAAAAAGTATCACTGAAGACGTAAGGAAATTCAACTGTGAGCTAGTGAGGAAAGCAATTGAAAACAACCAAAGCCTTAAGATAGCAAAGGGACATCTCAGTAAGGGAAGAAAACAGATTATGGCTCTGAGAAAAGAAGATGGTTCTATAACAAGAAATAGAGGCGAAATTTTGACAAGAGTGAAATATTTCTACTCCAAATTATATGAAAGGGATGATACATGTACTCCAGACATCATGAAAGGTACCAGAGTTCTTCCAGTCCTCCCAGCAGAAGTTGCTCATGCAATCAAGAACATGAAGCGGGGAAAGCTCCAGGAGAAGATGGAATTACTATAGACATCATACAAGAAGCAAGTGGAGAAATCGAAACAGTACTCGCCCAAATTTTCACTCGATGCCTTAATGAAGGGAAGATTCCTGAGGATTGGAACAATGCTACAATGATCCTGCTACATAAAAAAGGTGACATTGAGGATCTCAGGAACTACAGACCTATCAGCCTCCTATCAGTGGTTTATAAAATCTTCACTAAAGTTCTTTCACACCGCTTGAAGGTAACACTGGACACGGCTCAACCGAGAGAACAAGCTGGATTCAGGAGTGGCTACAGCACAATAGATCATATCCACGTACTGAGAGAACTAATTGAAAGAGCGAGGGAATATGAACTTCCATTGTGCATGGCTTTTATCGACTATGAAAAAGCCTTTGATTCGGTGAAACCATCAGCAGTTACCACGGCTCTGAAATCCTGCGGTATTGAAGATGCATACATTAATATCATTAATAACATCTATGAAAATGCAAGTGCAAAGATTCGGCTGTTTGAAAATACAACACACATAAAAATTGGAAAGGGAGTGAGACAAGGTGACACCATATCTCCGAAGCTCTTTAATGCCACATTGGAAAAATGTCTTTCAATCACTGAACTGGGAAAAAAAGGGATAAAGATTAATGGAGATTATCTAACCCACCTTCGTTTTGCTGATGACATAGTCATTTTTGCAACTACCCCATCAGAGCTGCAGAGTATGATCCAGGAACTTGCTGACAAGAGTAAAGAAGTGGGATTAAAAATGAACTTTCAGAAGACAAAAGTGATGTTCAATGCTTTTACAAGAAATGAAGATTTATCGATTGATGGAGAAAAACTGGAGATAACAGATACGTATGTTTATCTTGGACAGCAGATATCAAGTGAGGGTCACATTGATGAAGAAATTAATCGGCGTACAAAACTTGCCTGGAGAGCTTTTGGAAGAAACAGCATAATTTTCAAGAGCAATATGCCATTATGTCTTAAAAGAAAAGTGTTTGATCAATGCATCCTTCCAGTGCTTACGTATGGTGCAGAGACGTGGACCTTAACTAAAAGAGACATACAAAGGCTGCAGACAACTCAAAGTAGCATGGAGAGGTGCATGCTTGGTATAACCAGGAGAGATAAGAAGAGAAACTCGTGGATCCGAAAAATGACGAGAGTGGAAGACATCATGATCAGGGTTAAATCCCTGAAATGGCAATGGGCTGGACATACTGCCAGAAGGACAGACCATAGATGGACAGCCGAAATTTTAGATTGGATTCCAAGGGACAGGGAAAAGACCCAGAAAAAGACCACATGGGAGATGGGTGGATGAAATTCGTAAATATGCGGGAGTGACATGGAGGAGACTGGCACAAGACAGACTGTTGTGGAGGAAACTTGGGAGACCTTCGTCCAGCAGTGGATTGATAATGGTTGACAATGATGATGATGATGATGAAAGAACTGGGAAATTCTGCATTAGCAAATAATAAAAAACATAGAAAACTGAAAAGGCAAAGCAGCTGTTTTGTGCCAGAATGTAATACTGGCTATAAATCCTGCAAAAATAAAATATCACTCTTTGCTGTCCCCAAAATTCCTGATATGTTGAGCCAATGGGATAAGGTAATTCCCAGAGCTGATAAGAAACTTGATGAAAATTGTGTTGTATGTGCCTTGCACTTTGAATCTAAATTCACGGAGATGCATTATCGTTCCACTATTCAAGGTAAGGAAGTTCTAACATGCCGAGACAAACCATTAGTCAAGCCTGACGCCATACCTACCATTTTACCAAATTTAAAAGACATTTAAAAGGCGAACGACTAATTAGTTTTTCCAATTTTTAAGTGTGGGGGGAGGGGGGTACATGACACTGTGCCTTCCCCACGTTACGCCTGTGTGTATGCTACATTAATAATTTCCTTTTTTTTAAAGGGTAAAAATAGTTTACAGGAACTGCATGGAATTATCCCATTTAGACAGACTCCATGAACACCCACTTCTTAATTTTTAACCTTATTAAACTTTTTACTTAAGGTACAAAATAATTTTCCTCTCTTCACTGCAAACCCATTTGAATAGCAAATTTAATCACATAATTATTATAAGGTGAAGAAAAGTAAAGAAAAATGTTGTAATTATTTCTCTTTAAACGAATGTCATCATATACATTCAGTTTTTGTACATTTACTATGATTCATTTTGTTTATCGTATCACAGGCAAAGTTTTTTTAGGAATGATTTTTATAAATGGATTACAGTTGGTATATTATTAGAAAAGAGACCAATTCTAAAAATAGTAATCGCATTGGTTGCATTCTATTTTCAACTCATTAAAAGACTTCCCATTAAATAATTTATTAAGTTTTTAGGTTACTGAATTTCAAGACCTAATTGGATTATTGGAATGCTAATTATAAAGCCGATGTCTCATTGAGGAAATATTTCCCCCCTTTTTTTTCCGGCAAGGTTTTGAGGAGCAAAACATTTTCTTTTTTTTTTTTAATTTTTACTTTATACTGTAAGTTGATGTTTCAGTGATGGTAAACTGCATATTGGTCTCCAGTGTTTTTGCATAATGTAACCCATGTATGACTCTAAAACTTCCGAAATATCTAACATTAATGTTGACGTTAGCACAATGCAAAGCTTAACTTAAACTATGCTACCCTTATTAATTAATCTTGAGCACCCAGTTCGTTCTTGGGGGGGGTGGGGTGAAAGATGTGTGTCGATTATTTCGTATATATTTAAGTTATCTACTTATAAAATATCGTTCAATGAGTACACATAATACTGACGAGCTGGGTGTGTGTCATAGAAAGATGTGCGTTTTCGCCGTCCTTCCTCCCTGAAAAGCGACGTGACATCCGATGGCAGCGCCATCTACCGCTTTCATGATTGCGGGCAGCAAGTTTTTCTGCGAGCACGACACACTAATTCTTCTAGGCACTGTACTTCAAGTGAGGCAAAACGGTGAAAACACAACTCAGTCAACACGAACCACTAAAGCAGACGATAAATTCACAGGAAAAAAACATTTTTTTTACAGACGCAAAGGAAAGAAACGAACGGCTTGTCTTCATAAGGTATTTATTGCTCAAAATGTTAGGTATAAAAAACGCCTCTACAAAATATGAACAAGTACAGAATACAAAACAGTAACAAGATGTGGGAGAGAACAAGGTATACGCAAGCATTTAAAAAAACAATAACAACAGTGTAAAGGGTGTGAAAAAGAGGGCGCTGAGAGGCTGCCCAGTTGAACAGCAGTAAAAATAAAAGTCTATGAGTCCGTTGATAACAATAGTATTAAACTGTGTCTAAGAGTTCGCCGAAAATTAAACAAAAACAGACGGTAAAGCAGTACAAGTTCAAAGGTAAACAATTTCAAAACAAAACGTTTATTCAGAAGAAAAAAAAACTCAGTCAGTTGGGAAATCATGAACAGGCTGTTGATTGTTTTCGAGTTCAGCTGTGAGCAACTTCAGCATGTACCACAGACGATGCTGAAGCTGGGCATCTTCAGGGGGAACGGAAACGTTAATCAAAAATTCATCAAGCAATTGCAGTTGTTGAAGCATTTCAGGTAACCAATTTAACTTAGATTGAATACACGGGATTGTTAGAAATTTGTCAATCCTAGGGCGTTGAATTAGTTCAAGAAGTTCAGTAAATGTGAGCGGTTGCATTGGAACAGAACAGTCTTTGAACAGAGCGGAAAGTTTGGGAATGGTGGGAAGAGAAGAATCATCTCCAACAACATCCGAAGCAATCGATGCTGATTCACTTAAATTAGCAGCAACATCCATATCATCATCAGTAGGGAGGCAAGCGAATCTGTTTGTTGTACGAAGTTGAGAAGAAAAATTTTCTACGCCAGGTGAGGTTCCAGAGGAAGTGGCAGAAGATTTGGTCCGAAAACGCCTAGTGCGACGCGAAGGCCTAGGAGAAGACTCGGCAGAATTTGGGCGTTTCCCGGCAATTTTGGGTCCAGAGGAGCCCACCGAAGTAGGAAGAGGTGGAAATGACATGTCAACAATGAGAGCAGATTTGAACAGTTCTGAAGCAGGTGTTTGCACTTGCGAAACAGGCTGTGAAACGGGAGGCAATTTGTTGCTTGGTGGTGGCGCTTGAGAGCTGGGTAATGATGACGCAGTAGTTTCGGAAGAAAGCGGCTGCTCGGAGTTATATTGTAATGGCTGTTTAGTGCTTGGCAATAACTGCGTAGGAGTTTTGAAAGACAGCGGCTGCTCGGAGTTGAATGGCAGTGGCGAAACTGAAACAGGTGAAGACAACGAAATATCTGCAGTCATTGAAGGAGCAAGTAGCAGAGATGGTGACGTGGTTGACATTGGGGTAACGGTTTGTCCAGTAGTAAGGGAGGAGGAAGTGAATGATGGAGGTGTGTTAGGAACCTTCAACGAAGGGACAGCACCAGGTGCAAGTGTGCGGTGAGGGCACTCATAAACCAGGTGTCCCTTCAGCTCGGCACCGGAAGCACTGGACACCAGCAAATAAGTTGAAAACGTATGTTCGTGTGTCCGTAACAAGTTGCAGAGTTGTGGGGCGGTTGGTTAGAAATGGCTTGGTCAGTGGGGAAAATAACACGATATTGGCGACGTCCTCCTTGCACAAAGTTGAAAGGAGAGTCTCTGGCAGCAGCTGGAAGAAATTTTGTCTCTCCTACTACTCGATCAAGAGTGCCGAGTGCAGCAACAAGTAAGTTGTCAGGAATAGCAGTAGGCACAGGAGATAATGTCACTGTGACCGGGCGCTGTGCAGAAGCAACAGGCTGCAAGTGAAAAGAGCCAATATCAATGCCTGTAGCAAGAACGGTGTCGGTGGCTTTTTGGTGAACAAAATGAACGACAACACCCCCTCCAATGCGAATAATTGAAACGATGCTTTCCTTGGGAACAACTTTAACCAAGGCCTCCAAATAGAGGTGGAGGGGAGGTGTCACGAAGAGACGGAAAATACACACTTAATAACAAAGCTGAGGAAAGTTCTTTACCTGCTGGTGAGTCGTCAGAAATTCGAATCTTGAGAACTTTATCTTCTCTAGAAAATTCTTATTGCATTGAAAGAGGTGCATGAGATTGGTTTGGACGAGCAGTCGCAGCATACGAGCGTGGAGGAGTAGCAGCCGTGGCAGCAGAACGTGACTCGGCATCCAGGATATGCAAATTAGGACGAAGAACATTCGATGCAGAAACATTAGGACGAAGCACATTAGAAGCAGAAACACAATTAGAAGTAGACAAATCCACATTTGAAGAGGTCATAGTTGTCTCACAAGCGGTCGATGTAGCCAAAGAAAATCCAGCGGAGATAAAATCAGCAGACGGAACTTGCATTTGTACTTGGGAAGCAGCCATCATGGCCGCTAAGCCGAACAACACAACACTGTGTGCTGCAACTGCGTCACACAGAAGAAACACAAAATAACGAAACAGAAGGCACACACACTCACTTCAAGTGAGGCAAAACGGTGAAAGCACAACACAGTCAACACGAACCACTAACGCAGACGATAAATTCACAGGAAAAAAAAACATTTTTTTTACAGACGCAAAGGAAAGAAACGAACGGCTTGTCGGTCTTCACGATAACCACAGAGGAACGTTCTGGTCTCGTGACCTGCTGCCATGGTGACGCAGAAAATTTGTTATGCATATGTTTTGTTGGTAAAGCTATCTCAGTTGTTTAAGGTGAACGTCAAGTAATTTTGCTTCCTATATTTCCAATGGAAAAACTTCTGTACACATTTTCTTCAAAATTCATGCGTTCCCAATGATGAAAATTTGAACATCGATTAAAATAGCTTCATTTTATAACTTGGAATACTTAATATTTTCTAAAACATAACCATAATTATGCAATCCAACATTTGTTTGTCTACTGACGTCATCAAAGTACAGGTCGCGCCATCTTTTTCCTGAACAATTAATGCGTTCCCAAGGATGAAAATTTGAACATCGATTAAAGTAGCTTCATTTTATAACTTGGAATACTTAATATTTTCTAAAACATAACCATATTTATGTAATCCAACATTTGTTTGTCTACTGACGTCATCAAAGTACAGGTCGCGCCATCTTTTTTGTGGTTCCAACAACACCAAAAGAAAAAGTTTTTGATTTTTTTATATAATTATGGTTGCGTTTTAGAAAATATTAAGTATTCCAAGTTATAATATGAAGTTATTTTAATCGATGTTCAAATTTTCATCCTTGGGAACACACTAATTGTGAAGGAAATGTGTACAAAAGTTTTTCCATTGGAAGTATAGGAAGCAAGATTACTTGACGTCCACCTTAACGGTTTAGCATAACGGTTTACGGAAATGCTTTTTGGACCGCTTCTGTTTTCCTTATTGGTAAATAAGTGCTATAAGTTCAAACGATAAAAGTCCGACCTTCCAAAAATTAACGACAGTAAAGAAAACTCTGAAACTTCGGAATAACAAGCCTTATTTGCTTCGACGTGCAATAAATATTGAAATTTATATGAATTTTCCAGTTTTTATTTCATGTGATGTACTTGGAGATCGGGCTGCAGGGCCAGAGCGCTACTCTGGAAACGAGCGTTGCAAGCCTAGAGGCGTAGCCCGTAGTCTGATTAAAAAAAAAAAAAAAAAAGTCCAGGTCAAATTTGAAACACAGGAGAGCTCATTTCCCCTCAAAGTAGGCAATTGAACGGCAGGAAAATAGTGCTGGTTTTTCAGTTGTTTTTCCTACTTTATGATTTGAAAATTTATCACAGTGCTTTTATGGAAAAGGTTCTAAAAAAAATAAAAGCCGTGTAGTGACGGAGGTAAGCGCTGCCAGTTGGTGAGTGTGTGTGTGTGTGTGAGCGCGCGCGCCTGTCAGTCCGTCCCTATCACGAAGTCTGTCCATCAGTCGTTTTTTTTAGACCAAAAAGAAAAAGATTGATAATCCCCCCCCCCCCCCCAAGGTAAGCTTCTGCATCCACCCCTAATCAGAGGAGGAAGATATTTTCTCCGTGTAGATTGTGGTTCGCGGTTTTCGCTGTATATTGAGTAAACCTTTGTCTGTAGTCATTTAAATAATCTGTAACGATAATTTATCTGTCGTCAGGTAATGCCGTATTTAGCCGCCACACGTTTACTGCACGAGAACTGCTGAAAAAATTCGCAATGGAATGGATAAAAGAGTGATTCTCCGGTTATTTAAATGCATCTTTCTCCAGAGTATTAGGTTAAAAGATGTACTGCCAGTTTCTCAGTTCTTTTTTTTTTTTTTTTCCCCTTTTTTTTTTCGCTTTCTCCTCGTTTGACATGATCTAAACGATGTGAACATACAGAAGTCATGTCGCACTGGGGGTGTTTCGGGGAAAGAAATGCATTTAGGTAACGGTGTGTGCCCAGTTCCCAAGGTAAATCAAGCGGTTGTTTTGCTCGATATGATGCAACTGCATCGACATAAGTATTCATTCTTTGATAAGATCTCCCAGCCGAGCGCCAGGGTTTTATTTCTTTCCCTTATCGCAGTCAGATTTACGGCGGAAAAGGATATGTCTTCATCCGTCGAGATTTGTCTTTTCACTGGAAAAAGCTTCTTTCTTACTTATTACCTCGCATTCCACGGAGACCATCCGACAGAGGCGGCGTATGATCCTATTAAGCATGACAGCCACCCATCAGACGCGTTCTCTGCCCTGGCTGTTTTAAATAACGACTAATGCATTCTCGCTGAAGTTAAGAACACTTTTATCCCCGTAATGCTACGTAATTAAGAACCTGATGACATTACTCGGCAGGTGTGGCACCTAATAATAATAATAATAAAAAAAAAGTTTGACACTTTAAATCCTGCCGTATTGGGAAGTTCTTGTCTCTAAAGTCTGGAATCCGAGGGAAAATAATCCGCCTTAAATTATCCGTGACGTCATTTTGATTTTATTGAATGCTGTTAATTCTTTCTGATTTGTTTAATGTGCTTTGAGACACTAATGGTGCCCTTCGATGTCATTTTTCAGTTATTGCGGTTTACCTTATTATGTTTTAGTTGTACTTCGTTAAAATGAAGGCATATCTTCATTCATTCTCCAGCCAAGACATTTTACGCGGTTTTTGTTAATGGCCGCTTAAATGACTGTTGAGGGGTCAATTTCGCACTGCAAAAACATAAGTCGCATGCAGAGATGGAAACGGGTCAACGGGTCGACAATTTCTTGCGGGTCAAGATGTTCCTGATCTGATTTTGACCCGGTTTTATTTCCGTTTTATTTTTGAATAGAAAAAAATACTTCAAAGAACCCTTCAGATGTCTTTGAAATAATACTTCAGAGCCGCAGAATATGATCCAGGAACTTGCTGAGAATGATAAAGAAACGGGGATTGAAAATGAACTTTCAGAAGACAAAACTAATGTAAAATGCTTTTACAAAGAATAGAGATTTATCAATTGATGGCGAAAACCTGAAGATAACCAATTCCTACATTTACCTTGGGCAGCAGATATCAAGCGAGGGTCCCATTGATGAAGAAATTAATTGACGTTTAAAACTTGGTTTGAGAGTTTTTGGAAGAAATAGTACAATCTTTAAGAGCAATATGTCATTATGTCTTAAAAGAAAGGTGTTTAATCAATGCATCCTCCCAGGGCATACGTACGCAGCAGAGACGTGGACTTTAACTATGAAAGACATACAAAGACTGCACGAAGAGATGTATGCTTGGTATAACCAAGAAAGATAACAAGTTAGTAAAATCATGCAATGCATTGATTTTGACACGCTTTCCAGCTTACCAGAAATCATCATTCAAGTTATGAGGATAATGGCTGTGAAATAAATCTCGGTCCTGTGCCCTGACCTTTGATCCCATTTCGATGATATTCAACAGAACTGGTTTAGTATACCTCAGCAATAACATGATAAAGTTTTGTCGCAATCGAAACATTTTTACGTAAGTTATGATGCATAAGGGCTATGGAATAGATCCCGCTCCTGTGTCCTAACCTTTGACCCCATTTCGCCCATTTTCAATAGGATTTGTCCCCAGGCTGGCCCGTACAACATACTAACATTTCATCCAAATCGAATCATTTTCACGCAAGTTATGACGCATAATAGCGATGGAAGTGATTCCGCTCCTATGTCCTGACCTTTGACCCCATTTCGTCCATTTTAAATAGGGTTCGTCTCCCAGGTGGCCCCCTACCACATACTAAAATTTCAACGAAATCGAACCATTTTTACGAACGTTATGACGCATAAAGGCAATGGAGTGGATCCCGCTCCTATGTCGTGACCTTTGACCCCACTTCACCCATTTTCAATAGTGGTCATCCCCAGGTGGTCTCCTACCACATAGTAAAATTTCATCGAAATCGAACCATTTTTACGCAAGTTATCGTGCGGACAGACAGACGGACAAAGCTGGAGGACATACGCTTCTTCAACCTACGGTTGGAAAGCGTTAAAAAGAGGAACTCGTGGATAAGGAAAATAATAAGAGTGGCAGACATCACGATAGTAAAATCCCTGAAATGGCAATGGGCTGTACATATTGTCAGGAGAACGGACCACCGATGAACAACTGAAATTTTTAGACTGGATTCCAAGAGATAGGAAAAGACCCAGAAGAAGACCACGTGGGTGGATGGAAGAGACTAGCCCAAGACAGTCCGTTGTGGAAGAAACATGGGGGGCCGCCCCGGTGGCGCAGTGGTCTAAGGCGCTGGCCTCTGATCATTCGTCCGTAAGGGGTCCGGGTTCGAATCCCGGTCAGGCATGGATGTTGTGTTTGTCTTACGGCACTGGCTCTCTCCCTTCCCTGGAACCAGTGACCCTAAATTAGGGACGGGCGACTGCTTATAGCCCATTGAGTTGCTCACGGTGGTCGTTAAACCTCAAAAAAAAAAAAAAAAAAAAAAAAGAAACATGGGGAGACTTTCATCATCCAGCTGCCGATTGATGATGATATATTCGAGTGTATGACACAAAGCAAATTTGTCCGGGTCGGGTCTAATTATGTTACGGCCGGGTCTGAGTCCAATTATGTTACGACCGCGTCCAAAATTTCTGACCCGTTTCTATCTCGGATGTCGTGAACTCACGGAAAATTCCTAAAAATAACATGCAGGAAAGTTGACTGTAGGTGTCAGTCTGTTAACGACGTTTCCGTTTCTTCTAACCAGTGTTTTGACAGGTTTTCCGTGTCAGAAATCTCGCAAAATCTTACATTTTGACTTTATCGCCCGAGGTCCTTCACTATTAAAAATAAGTGGGGTGATTTCGAAGAAAATTTCTGAATATAGCGTGCAGCAAAGCTGCCGGTATGTGTCCGTCTTTAAAATAAAATGTCCGTACTTAAATGTTTCCGCTTCTTCTAACTTCCGTATTTTCACATATTTTCCGTATTCATTAATTCCCTTTATTTCAGAAGACCCTGAATTTTTGAGCCTTACATCAGAGAATCATTTCCTTTTTTTTTTTTCCGTTTGGGTTGGCTCAGCAGGAACCACGCGTTTTAACCACTGAGCCAGCGAGACCCAAAAGTCACAGTCACGTTCAACACAGAACTCTAATTGCGCGACGATAAAATGCTTTTTTTGTCATTAATGCAAGTGAATCAGTCATTTTATTTTCTGTTGGAGCTTATTAATTTTTGAATAGGTTTGTAACAATTTTATTTAATTATTTTTGTAGGAAGGCTTATCACAAATTAAATATTTTTTTCATCGTGATTTTTCGAAGCAACAAAATGGTTTGGAACTTAAAATCTTTTTAAACTGACAATGTCTTTCAGTTGTATCTTTAAGAAAAGGTAAAGTGTGTTATAGAATTATTTCACAAAACTCCTACAGAGGGTGGGTCGAAAGTTTGGCAATATTTGCATAAACGCATGTGCTGCGGCGGGTATGTCACGTGTTTCAAATAGTTCAGGTCGCGTACTGCAGTCAGTCGAAAGGGATATAAAGTGGTAGTCGTTGCTGTGAACAGCACTGCATATCGTTGTTCTGCCTCTGGTTGGGACGCCTGAAAGACCAACACCCACAACCGCTTAATTAGGGAACTTTTGCTTTACGAGTTTGAACTCGGCCATAATGCTGCTCAAGCAACTCGAAACATTTGTGATGCGAAAGGGGAAGGTTCCGTGGACCACAGCACCGCAACCAGATGGTTCAAGAAATATCGCTCAGGTGACAGAAACCTCTACGATCTGCCAAGGTGATATAGGCCGCGAGCCTTGGATTCGGAGGCCGTGCTCCAGGCCGTAGAGGTAAATCCGACAACCAATACTCGGAGATTATCAGGCGAGCTGGGCATATTACAGAGCACCGTGGTTAGTCATCTTCAGGACTTCAGCAAGGTCTCCAAGGGCTGCCGCATTGTCCCTCACAAACTGTGACGCCAGCTGAAGCAACCGCCGAGTAGAAGTGTGCATGGAACTTTTAGAAAACCCGCGCGATGTACGTTTCATCAAGATAATTGTTACGTGCGATGAAAAATGTGTCTGTTTCCGCAATCATAACACACGACGGCAGTGGTTGAGCCCCGGCCAACTTTCTGAACCTGTTGCTGGGCGCTTCGAGCACAAGGTGATGCTCTGCGTCTGGTGGAATTTCGAGGGGATAATTAATCCATTACGAATTTGTTCCAGACGGTCGGACCATCAACGCCAACCTCTGCTTTGAACAGCTGGAGCGGATGTATGCCGTTTTGGAGGATAAGTACTCGCACTGGTGAATAGAAAGCGCGTTCTCCTACAGAAGGACAACGCTCGGCCTCATATATCGCGCAAACGACCAGGTCAAAACTCGAGGAACTTGTGGGCATCAAACTGATGCCACGCCCAGCATATAGTCCAGATCTTGTCGGATTATTACTTGTTCCGGAACATGGCCCACTTCCTTCGCTGGCGGCACTTCAGCAACCAGGAGGAGGTGGCAGCTGGGGTGAAGGAGTTCTTCGCCTCGAAAAAGAAGAACTGGTACCGCCTCTGAATCGAATAACTGATAGACAGATGGCTAAAGACGGTTCAACACGATTGCCTATATTTTGAATGCTAGTCAGCTTTCGTCGTAAAGGTACGTATGAAGACATAAAGTGGTGCAAATATTGCGAAACTTCTGACTCTTCCTCTGTAGCATAATTACATCGAAGTAAAGTTATTGTTTTTTGATATAGTTCAGGAAACTTTTTCGCAAAAACACCAACTCTGTACAATCTAAGTTAGGAAGTTTTTAATCAGTGGGCTGATTTTGAATTATGGAAAATCTTTCTTCACCGAGAAACGAGGGTCCAAATTTTTTCCATTGGAAGTATAGGGAGAAAAATCAGTAGACGTCCACCTTGAGTTTGCTGTCCTAGTGTATCTTTTTTGGCCCAGTGACGTCATAATGTTATGGTTTAAATGGATTGTTCACTTGCGCTTTCACGTTACGTTAACCTTCACTTTACTTCAATCGTAAAATACTTGAAGTATCTAGCTTACGTAGTGAATTTAACTGCGCTTGGACACCCGGATATTTCTCAGTCGTTCGTTCTAGCGGAAAGACAACTGAAACGCATAAATTGCCACTTCGATGATAACTACGGCCAGCTTTCAGTGAATAAAGCCTACGTACCGATTTCCACTTTATTTTTGTCAGTCAGCGGGTCGCTAATTAATCATCCATAAATGGTTCTTGACAGAACAAGAATCGTTGAACAGAACTCCAATCACGATATACCGAACGTGAATGCTCACTCCATACAAGAACACAGCTCGCTGAAATCATATTAGTTTCTGCACTTAAATCCTTCGTGAATCTCCTCAAATAGTTCGTGTAAGATTGCACCTATACTACTCCTTGAGTAAAATTGCACCTACACTACTCCTTGAGTAAAATTGCGTCTCTAAGACTGCACATTGAGCTCGTATCTCAGGAGTCTTTAACTACGTATAGCCTGCCATGTAAGACCTAATGTCAGGAATGTCTGCGGTGTTGCTGCCCCGGTGACGCAAAGGTCTTAGCGTTCGCTTCTGACCATTCATCCGAGATGGGTCGAGATTCGAATCCCGATGAGGCATTGATCGTGTGTTTGTCTTACGGCACGGGCTCCCTCCCTTCCCTGGAAGCAGTGCCCCTAAATTAGGGACAGACTACTGCTTATCGCCCATAGAGTTGCTCACGGTGATGTAAAATTTATGTTTGGCACATTTCGCATGTTGGGTCACGATTACATGTCTTAAGTTTTATGCTCATGGTGCGGAGCAAACGCTTTGATAGTATTTCAATTATATGTTAATGTTACACAGTGTGGGTTTTCTCATGTCACATGTGCCTAATAGGAAATAATCAGTCTATTAGATAATGTTCTGCGCTGTATTGCATATTTGCTGTACAAAGAGTCAGTTTCATATTTTCATTATTTGTATTGTACTCGAAGTATAAATTTTCTGTAAAACGCGAGTTCTGTTTGTACTAATATACTTTACTCTTTGCACTGTGAAATTTACAGTTGTACCATGGAATTGTAATTCCTTATTAGTGTCTTCCCTATGCCGTTGCATCTTGTGTACATATGTTGTTGTTCATTACAAGTTAATCTATAGCACTGTGATTGAGGCACTTGTTTAAGCCTAAGTAATAGTTCTTTTTGTAATTTGACAGCGTTTCACAAGAGATATTGCATTCAATTTGTATAGAGTTCACACCATCATTGTGGATAGATCATTTATTCGCTTATCTTTCAGATACTGAAAAGTATAAACCTTCTGCTCTTTTCTTCTCTTTTCTTCTTTTTTTCAAGATTGCTCAAAATATACATGTTTGTTTTTACACTGTAAAATTTATAGTTATACCTTGTACTGGTGTTCACCTATTAGAGATGGCACTCTGCTGATGCACTTTGCGAACATATGTTGTACATAGAGTAAGTCAACCCATCAGTCCAGTATTGTCAGTGTTATGAATTTGCTTACATTGTATATAGTGCATCCACATAATGTAAATATCTCATTGTCATTGTAAATAGGTCATCCACTTGTTTACCTTTTGGTAACTGTTAAGCACAGGCCATCTGTATCTTCCTGTCCATGTTTGCTCCAAATAAAATATTGTTGAAGCTCACGGTGATCGTTAAACCTCCAATCGAGAGAAGAAAAAAAGAGTAAAACTCTTTGGTGTTCAGTCAGAAAAATGTTTAAGACCAGATTTATGTAAGACAAAAATTCACAAAAGGAAGGTAGTGAGATGTATACGCCACAACATATATAACCTTCTTTTCCGTTTCTGTTGCTATCTATCTCTTCTGTAAATTTTTTTCATCCGGCGATGTGAAGTTGTGAACTTCTTAATTCTTCTCATTTCGGGCACATTGCTTCTGGCAAAGAAATACCCAAATTCGGGATTTAATTTCCTAATTAATTATATTAATCGTGTTAATTAATTAACATAAATTAATAATTTATTTAATTTGATTTGAGTAATTTCTGATTGGGTTACCAGAGGGTATTATTATTCCGCCTCAGGTCGCATAAGGATTTGCTGGTTTCTTTTCTTTTTTCTTCTTGCTTTTCCTTCGCGTGGGAAGGAGATCGAAAGCGCAAGCGCTAGGCCAGGTGCAAAATTCCGCAAGCGAAGTGAAAGGTATTTTCATTGCCAGGCATTTGCAAAGAACCAGTGCGACGGATCACATACTACAGCCTTAGCTAACAATTGGCCAGTGGCGACTATACGGCGAAAGTCCAAGTAAGAAGCCTAAATCTGGTAAGAAGGTAAAGCTTATTTAATAACTGTCACCCAGGCTCTGCGTCGGGGAACATAATTCAGCAGGGCATACGTGCCTGCGACCATACTTAAAGATATAAAAAGGGTTTCTCGGATGGTCTGATATAGAACTCCGAAACAGCGTGACACACACAGTATTTGTCATTTTCTTGTAGGACTTCCATCCACAGTGAGTAGAGTTTAGGTCCCAGCCACCTACAGCGAGATCGCCTTTTGGGCAGGACACAGAAACGAAAGGAATGAGAGCAAGTCTAGCGACTTTGACAGAACAGTTTGTAGTGAGAGTAGAGTAGATGGCGCCACCGTACAATACGATGTTGCACATAGAGGGGTGAGAGAATTTCAGGGGGGCATAGGAAAGCATACCCATTTAACAGTGGGTCCAGCCTGGGGGCCGTCACTTAACGTGCTCGTCCGATGCACGGCGGATATTCAGCGATTGTCAGTAAATCACACCATCTCTGAAAGATCAGCCCAGGTTCGAACCTGAGGGTCCTGCATTGATAGTCTGACACGCTAACCACTAAGCCATCGGGGCCAAATAAATTTATAAAGGGCTTAGCTCGGCAGATGGTCAGCCCGCCAGAAGAACATCTGCTCGAAGTAGCCACTGGTCAACGTCCACAGACAGCGGACCACTAGTGGACGAGGAGGGGCCCCCAGAAACCAGTGAAGGTGAGACTGACACGTCCAAGAGGTGAGGACACGCCTAGGAGCACGGCAGAAAGCGAAACCGAAGCGAAAATAAAATGGGGAAAACTTGGAGAAATCAGGGCTGGATGTGGGTTGGCAAAATGCTGTCCGTGCGTGGGTCAAAAAGTCTGCCTCCTTACAAATTTCGTAATATATGTTAGGTGTCATTGGAAGGTAGGAGTGGAAAGTATGTCATTTTGATGGTAGGGAACAAGAGCGTTAGTAGAATCTGTATAAGTATCAAAGGCCCCTCGGGCTGCGTCTTTATCCACGGAGGTTACCAACCACAAAATTGAGAAGAACCATCATCAACTCCAAATGAGGAACAGCAGAGGATGCAGGATAATACATCATTCAAATATTTCAATCCCTTGCATGCTGAGTAATCATTGAAATCTGAAAATGAAATATTATTGCTCTTCTCGTACTTTTTGGATTGCTAGGAAATGTTATAGGCTTAACCTTAACCATTTTTCAGGGATGTTTTAATAAAACGTAATCTAGTCCCACCATTAATTTGTACCTAAATTAAGAAATTTGTTACAATAAATTTTATCGTTGTGTTTCTCAATAAACGTGTTTTCCTTCGCTGCTGCTCTGCAAATGAGTATGAGTGTCGGGTTCTAGTTTATGTTAAGATAAACAGTTTTCTTTCTTTTGAAGCTACCATGATTAAAACTTGATTTCATTGCGGCATTTGAGTTCTTGCGACAACCTCGTACGAGCTCGTATGAAACACAACGCGTACAGGTCCCAACGATTAGACTGGGTCGCCTATACTAGGAAACCCAATGTCATTGTTGCCACTTTAGACGAACGGAATTAATTTATAGAATTTATGCCCACAAGTTCCCAAACGGGGCATGGCGCGGTAATAAACTTAACGTCGCATCTGAACTCCGAAAAGTTTTTCTCAATGTGGCAGCAGGCCATCGGTGAAAGGGTCATCTTGCTTCCGTTCCTTTCGAGTTTGTGTACATGTTTTTTTTTTTTTTTTTTTTAATTCTGGAAGAGTCGAACTTTGCATTTACATAGTTGCTATTGACAATGTTAAAGTGTGCATTTTCAATTCCGCGGGATTTCAGGCGTTGTAATTGCTGAAGGTTTCACAGATTCAAAAGCCTTTCCATAATCAATGAAATCCATACATAGTTGGAGTTCCCCTCAGTAAATGAATATGATCTGTGTAAGTTCTGTGTAGCCAATTCTGAATCCAGTGTTTCTTTCAAGTTACGTGACGTCACCTTAATGAACATTTTGTGAACAACTGATAGGAGGCTGCTGTGTCTGCAGTTCCTGAGATTTCCAAGGACCTTTTTTATTTTTATATAACAGGATAACTGTAGCATTGTTTTAGTCATCAAGACCGTTCTCTTCGTTGAGGCATCCAGTGAAAAACGTGGACGACGGTCTGATTGATATTAAATATCACAGGCAAAGAAGAATCTATTAGATATGGGGTGCATCGCTTTATATTGGTTCTTATTGCCTGAGGATTATTAAATGCATCAGCAGTCAGCGTTTCCACGAAAAGAAGAATGAATCGTGTTTTGGTGTTTCATTTATTTTTTTCGGAGTGTGCTTGCTTGGGTTGAATGCATGAATTTAAACAGTATTTCTTCTTTCATGTATTCATAGCTCAAAAAGAATGTATTGGTCACAGAAAAGCCGGAGTTTGAAGACCATGAATAACACAACCCGCTTCTTTTCATAAATATTTTAAATTAGGTGCAATGGGCTTATTCGATTCGCGGGCACGAGTCACGCACGTGCGTTTTCGAAGTTTAAAGGTTAGTCCGTTTTCTCGCAGCGAGAGATCTCGTCTTTTACATTAAATGGAAAAGTATCCACCTGCTCTTATAGATCTGTTCCCGTGAACGTGGAGCAAAAAGCGTGTGCGTGAACTGAGATTTGTGTTGTTGTTTTTTGTTTTGTTCTTACCTTTTAACATAAGCTTTTCGGAAACGTGTTTAAATGAGCAGCTATGCATTCCCAGTTCTTGTGAAGATGCAAATCCTTTGCAAATGTATCAAGATCTAGAATTTTTCTGCAATTTTACCGATGGAGAAATACCACGAGTGCTGACAGATGTAACTGTTTGCATTGCGAATACGTTGGGCATTTTATCTACGAGTATTAATTTCTGTGACCATCGGGGGACGGAGGATGTTATTGAAACGAAGACCCTGAATTTTTCATCGCTTTCTTTTATAATCCTTTCGCACTGGTGGGATTCGTAACTAGATCGTTCGGGTTGGCTCAAAAGAAACCGCGCATCTTAACTACTGAGTCAGAATCACGTTCAAGATAAAACTCTATTTGGCGGGATCATGAAAGTCCTTTTTTTTTCATTAATGCCAGGGAATTAGTGATTTTACCCTTACGGACGATGAAATAAGAAGGAAGCACGGATTGAACTGCAATTTTATGGACGTAATGATACAGATGAATGATACACATAATAGCAAAAACAGAGCTGCAAGACAATTACAGAGGGATCTGTGGCACACAGTCCGGTTATCTTCAGTAGCGCGTGCCACCGCCTCGTCCGGCGATACATGCTGCAATACGGTCCGGCGTGAAGGCGAACAGACGCCTGATATTGTCCTGCGACAGACTGGCCTATACACGTGTTAAACGGTGTGCTCCAAATGCCGGATAATGCGGCACGGCGGCAGCCGGCGTTTCAACTGGCCCCACACATGCTCGATAAGAGACATGTCTGGGGAGCGGGCAGGCCACGAACGTGTTTAGACATGACGTAGGCAGTCCTGGGCAATCCGAGCCGTGTGCGGTTGGGCATTTTCCTGGTGGTATGACGCACCTGGAATCCGGCCAGGAATGGGAGTTCATGGGGCAGTAGGATCTCATCCCCATACCGTTGGCCCGTCAATGATCCACGTACCAATATACTAGAGTTGATCGGCTGTCCTAGGCAATGGCTCTCCAGACCATAATGACTGCAGTGGGGGAGATTTGGCGCTCGATAGCGAGGTTGGGATTGTGTCGGGGAACTCCACACCCTGACACGATGATCATCTGTCCCCAAAACGAAGCGCACTAAACATCATACGTCTCCAGTCTGTGGCGTTCCACGTCGCTCCGGCCTGACACCACCGTACACGGAGCCGGCGATGTACCGGTGTTAATGGCAGCACACGTAAGGGTCGCTGTGGTCGCTGATTCGCTTCCGCGAGACATCGGCATATGGTCCGTGGACACACAGGAGCCGCTACATCTGCCTGTATAGTGGACCGGGTCCACGTGGGATCCGTTCGTGCCTGGCACACGATCCATCCGTCGATCCTCTCTACCGGTGGTCCTTGTGGTCCACCCGGTGCCGCTCCGCCGTGTGGCAGTGCCGTCACGTGTCCACTTCTCCCAACACAGTCGGACGATACACACACTATCTACCAACAAGTAATTGGACACCTGTGATAGCAAAGGAAAATGAAGTTTATTCACCTTCAATAGTTGGTGGAGCCTCCACGAGCGGCGATTACAGTTGCGACCCTCCGGGGCATATTCTCAACCAGGCGTTGTACGACGGCTAGCGGTATTTTCTTCCACTCGGCTTGGAGAAGACAGGTCAGTTCCTTCACCGATTTCGGACGGTGGGGGTTACCCCTTAAGCCGACGCTTCAACTCGTCCCAGAGGTGATCGATAGGGTTAAGGTCTGGGCTCTGCGCAGGCCAGTCCATTCGATTAACCCCATTGTCACCATACCAAGCCATGGTGGACCTCGCAACATGACAGGTGGCATTGTCATCCTGAAAGTAACCTGGGTCCACCCCGTAAAACTGCCACAACGAAGGAAGCGCATGGTCATCCAAAATGGTGCAGTAGGTCTGGCGTTGAGTCTACCAGGAATTGCGACCAAGGGTCACGTGCCATACCAGGAGAAACACCCCCATAGCATAATTCCACTGCCGCCGAACTTCACAGTTGGCACAATACATTCCGGCAGTAGGCGTTCTCCAGGCAGACGCCAAACCCAGACCCTGCCATCCGAACGGTAGAGGGTGAACCTTGATTCGTCGCTCCAGAGAACCTGTTTCCACTGTTCAACGGTCCACTGTCGGCGTTCTTTGCACCACGTTAGCCGAGCAGCGCTATTGGACTTGGTGATCAAAGGCTTGTGGGCGGCAGCACGTCCATGATAACCGAGCAGATGGGCTTCCTTACGAATGGTATTCATCGAAAGAACACTCCCGGATGCCTGTTGAAACTCCTCGCGGATGTGGCCCATCGATTTGGTGCGGTTCTTCCGAATTTGTCTGCCCAGCACCCGTCGGTCTCTAACTCCCAGTTTTGTGGGCCAGCTGGGTCGGGGCACATTCCGACAGTCACCCCTCGTCTTCCAATTGCCAATCACGTAGGCCACTGTCGTCTTTGGGTACTTCAACTCGCTGTATGGATCGGCCATTTCTGTGATACCCGATGATTATACCTTTCTCGAAATCAGAGAGCTCCGAACTGCGTGGTATCGTGCATGCGACTGGCTGCGTTGTTGTTTCCCTCACGATATGTAACGGCGGCGGCCGTGACGTGTATCAGTACCGCAGATATCGTCGATTGTAGGGGTGTCCAATTACTTGTTGGTAGATAGTTGTGTGTATATATATATTATAGTTCAAAGCAGATTTGTCCGGGTCAGTTACAAATCTGTGTCGGGTCCGGGTCCAAAATTTTTGGCGCGTTTCCAACTTTGATACTAATAACACAACGGTAATTTTTCTTTTGAAGACAACACTGTTGTTATTTTTGCATGTTGAAAGGAAACATGCCAGTGAGAGTCAGAGTACCTTGACATATTCCCAAATTTTGTGGGCGATCCGTTGTCAAACGCCTGAAAGACGATCACCGTCGTCAGCAACGACATTTTGTGCCAGTGTCCTCAGAAAACGCTGTAACACAAAAATGGTCTTGTCGTTAGTCCGAAGACGCTTGCAGGTTCTTTCATTTTCCAGAAAGTAGTGGAAATCGCGCGGAGTGATATCCGGGGAATATGGTGGATTTTTTAAAAATGCCCTACCACCATTTCCCCAGTAATGTCATTACTGTTGATGCTTCGTGAAAATGTCGACCCAGCATCTTTGTCAAAATGGAGTACGCAGTCGAAGGGGGCAATTTTGATTTTAGCACTCAATTCTTGGCATGTCCATCGACGACCATGCTTCAGTAACCCTTTCACGGCTTCTACATGATGTTCATCTAACCCGGTCAAAGAGTGTCCACCACCTTACTCAAGCTCGGTGTGTACTCCTTTCCAAGTTGAAAAGCATCCAGTTTTCCGGCGATGGCACGATGTGGCAACGATCATCGACACATGCTTCTTGAAGTCCTTTGTAGCACTGACAACTATTTGGACCACGTGAGACCTGAATTTTTTATAAAACCTCATTGCTCTTGTCGAGTGAACACCACAAGTATACAATCCTACCATATGGCAATTCATCATCGACATGTGTTTCCTTAGTCCTTTGTGGCACCAACGAGCATTTCTTCTTGATATATAACCATATGTAATCTCAGAGTTCGATTATTTCAAATCTGAAGATGGGTCTATAGTAGACCCAAAAGTACTAATGTATTTCAACCTTTTGATTAAAGTTTTATAGTCACCATCATTGACCTCGTCTTCGTGAGACCTGAATTTTTATAAAATCTCGTTGTTATTGTCAAGTGAACATCACTTAGGGTGGTTACACAAACCCTCGCTGCGTTCGACCTTTGCTAATGTTAAAACAGAGACTGTAGATTTCTAGGAAACATTATTACAGCGAAACCACGTTTATACGTTGTTCAAGGGACGAAGTAAAATTTATGTAGAAAACGTATAAACGAAACACAGCTTAATTCCGCCTCTAGATGGCAGCACGTTATTCTGTTGCAACATATGGCGTCGCCGTTAATGGCATTACATTGAGTACTTCGTAGTATCTAGTAATTTCATGTTCCTAGTGTACTAGTACTATTTTGTATCTTCTTTTTTGTTTTTTACTTTATTGATTTAATTAGCACTGCGTGGAGTAACAGCAATTATTATTAATGCAGCATGTAGTAGATATACTGTATGTGCATCGTATACATAGCATTACCACTAATTAATTTGCGATTGATATTTTTACCCAAGGAAATATGTAGTATATTATTGAAAAAAATGTATGGATTAAAACGGTAGAAAAAATTAATTAATTTTGCGGGCCGCGGGTGGCCTAGTGGGCAACGTTCGTGACTGCCACGAAAAGGACCTCAGGTTCGATCCCAGGCAGGTACGAACGCTCAATTCACTAAATATCCGCCGTGCGTCGGATGGGCACGTTAAGCCGTCGGACCCCGGGGACTGTCCCCCGGTAATAAATAATTGCGTCTTCCTCCCCGTTTCTACTTCGCTTCCGTGTCACTTTCCTATCGGGCGCTCTAGCCCAAATCTCCTAGTTTCCTATTTCTAAGGGTTGTTTAAGACCTGGGGTCAGACACTCCCTCCCTAAAATCCTCTACATATGATCATGGTCATTTGCTAATTAATTTTGGGTTGTTTTTTTAGTTTAAATTTGAAAAATTTTACTTCGCTAAACTTGGGGGCTGATGCACTTACTTGGGAATAATAAGCATCGGATCGCTTATGACGTTGCATTGTCCTCGATCTCTTGACAACTGTATTTTACTATCGTAAGACTTCAAACTGAAATTTTTAATTTTGTAGCTAAAGCCGTTTTGTGTGCTACTGATTCCTGTCAACTTCCCTCAAAATCCCCATTTTGTGCTTTAAAGACAAGGCTTTACGAAACCGTAAAGCTATGGCTCCAGTGCAAGAAAGGAAATGCAAAGGAAGGTTTCAACGGAAAAGTCCCATATGACAACGTCAAGCACGAGCAAGTGTCTATTTCAAGTGCCGTCTGTGCTGACCAATGGTAGCTCAACTGGAGCGCTTATATATCTTCTATTTCACACACGTTGCATATTAGTTTTAAAGGATGTCGGTATGTCTTCTTTTTTTTTTTTTTTAGGGGTGTTAACGACCACTGTGAGCAACTCAATCGGCTAAAAGTAGTCAACGTCCTCAATTTGGGGCCACCGGTTCCAGGGAAGGAAGAGAAATGCTCGATATCGGTATATGTTAAGGTCTTGTATTGCCATTATATTGTGAATAAGTAGGTCAAAGCGGCTGGAATTTGTAATTTCTTCTCATTGTCTTCCTGAAAAGAACGGATAAATAAACCCGCCAATCTAGATTTTATTTTGTTTTTCCTGCACATTTTTGTGGCACCTAAAATTAAGGAAGAAACTTTTGAATTTGTGATTTGCAGATCGAACTAAAGTTTAAAGCTAAAATTTGTCGGCCGCCCCGGTGGCGCAGTGGTCTAAGGCGTTGGCCTATGATCATTCGTCCGAAAGGGGTCAGGGTTCGAATCCCGGTGAGGCATGGATGTTGTGTTTGTCTTACGGCACTGGCTCTCTCCCTTCCCTGGAACCAGTGACCCTAAATTAGGGACGGGCGACTGCTTATAGCCCATTGAGTTGCTCACGGTGGTCGTTAAACCTCAAAAAAAAAAAAATTGTCGATATTATCTGAAATTACGTTAAATACATTACTTTGTGAAATTCAGAAATATGTCTGTGTCGAACTCCTATCTCCGGAGGCAGTTGTTTTAGCCGACTGATCTACGCCGACGGAATGTATCGTTGCAGATTTGTCGTCTTGTCACGTGCTTCACCTCCGTAGTACGTCACAACTTCGAAACGTATGAGAAAATTTGCGGGTCATAAAAATAGAAAGATTTAACGTGGAACACATGAAATTGATTTGTCGTCAAACTTAGGAATAATACCCAAAAAACCGGTATCCTTAACTGCAACTCACAAGTTTTTTATTTTCACGTTTATTATTTGCTAACTTTAAGTTTTTAACATTGTAGGATGTATGTTTAAAAAAAAAAAAAAAAAAAGAAATAGTGGAATTTTAACCATTTAAAATGCGTGTGATACAATGAGCGCTAATAGCGGATGCGTGGATCTCTCCTTACTTGTCCAACTCGCTTTAGGGAAAGAAAGAAAAAATAGCTACCATTAAGAAAAGGCGTTTTGGACAGGAACGGTTGCTTTTGCCATTGGGTTTCCACTAATGCCCTAAACCATTATTTTTTATCTTTTTTTTTCCCCGTATATCTCATTTTTGTGGAAATTCCCTACAGGCGCAGACGAACCCTTCACATTCATACATGGAAAGCCAGAAAACATATAAAAAACAGAAAAAAGAAACACACACATGAAAGAAAATACCGAAACTTCTCGTATTACTTTTGCTGTTGGTACCTTTACTTCTTTTCTACAAAACAAGAACTTTTTAGGCAACGGTTCGAAACAGAATCCGTATCAATCAAAAATAAAATTTTGATTACAGCATCGGAGGAGTCCACCAATTGGAAGTTTGGGTTGCCGGCTCCAGGGAAGATCTAGAACCTGAACTGAAGAGCAAATGCATTGTACCTATGTCTCCCCTGCATTCGAACAAATCCTCCTTATCTCAATATTTTTTGTAGGAGATATTTTAAACGGATGAAATGACGACCTTTTGAGGACCCCAGCAATCTCGTATTCCAAACACACAAGTATGTATCTTCATCCGTTCTGAGTCCACTGCTGGATGAAGGTCCCCTTAACTGTCTTCCACAACTCTCTGTCTTGAGCCATTCTTTCGAGTTTCATTCACCCATTTCCCACGAGGTCTTTTTTCTATTCCTTGGTCTGCAGTATAATATTTCTCTATTTCAATGGTGGTCTGTTCTTTTAGCAATGTGTCTAGCCCATTGCCATTTCAAGGATTTACTTTGATCACGATGTCATGAATTCATTCATTTTCCTAACACATGAGTTCCTGTTCTTATCTTTCTTTGTTACATTAGCTCATAGCCCGTGCTACACACGGGCGCAAAAAACTGTGACTGAAATTTTTATAACACGAATCGTAAAATACATATATTAATACATAAAACCCATATAATAGGCTATGTTTGTAATATGTCTGGCTTGTGTTTCTTCAAAAGTTTCATTGGTTTAATGAAGATTGGTTTGCACGCCTTCGCCGTTGTCGTTCTCTATTTACGCGACGTTTTCTTTCAGCTTTATCTTTTTCCATCTTGTACTACAAAGAAAAAAATTCCACGGAACCAATAATTTTTTTTTTAATTTCCTTCACAGTGAATCAAAACTACGCCTGCAGTTACTTTCTTACATATTTACTTGTTCCTTTTTATGAGATAAAATAACGCTGATTCCTTTATGCGAAATTACTCTGCAATTTCATTCCTTTTTATGAAATTACTCTGCAATGCGAAGAAAAATAAATAAAGCACGACATAACACCTACGTAACAGAACAAACGTCGCAGACAGTTGTTCGAGCACATGCGATTTGCTACAGATAAAGTCGTTTGTCTTACTGTATTTTATTTTCTGGTATCTCTGGTTGATTTTACGTATCGTGCGATAGCGGTGAGCTTAGTTCCGATTTCGGCCACCCGATAAAAGCAGATGGCGCTGCAAGTACTGAATGGCGTCAAAGGGTTAGGGGCAGACGTAGCCTATTATATAGGGTTTTTTTTAATTTTATTTTGATTAAAGGTTTAACGACCACCGTGAGCGACTCAATGGTCTACAATTAGCCTCCCCGTTCTTAATTTAGGGTCACTGGCTGCAGGGAAGGGACAGAACCAGTACCGTAAGACACATACAACATCCATGCCTCACCGGTATTCCAACTCGGACCTTTCACGCATGAAGGGTTATAAGCCAGTGTTTAGATCACTGAGCAACCGGGGCGCGTATTCCGCAAGTGAATGTGCGGAATTGCGGTTAAGGCCATTTCCGCCACGCGATTGGTTCACAGCTACTTTGAAGATTGCGAGTAGGCGGGGCCTATGAGGAGAGTCATGTGACAGGAACAGTGTCTGTTATCGGGAGAAGTTCTGTTTGCTAAGAAATTCACTGTGAGGTTACTGAACATATGTGACAAATGATCATATTGAATTATATCGTGGAAAGTTTTATCGTGGGAAGTTCTGCTTCCTAAGAAATTCACTGTGAGGTTTCTTAACATATGTTACAAATGGTCATATTGAATAATACGGTAAAGTAATTTTGTACACGATATCATAAGGAATATCTGCAGTTTCTCAGATGAATAAAAGTCGAAATCTATCTTAATATGAGAATTGAGAACGACTTCAGTAAATAACTAGTTGAATACATACTCCGTATCGGCCAATAGATGACAGCACGTCATTCTAGTACCCATCATGATTCGTGCTGTTGTGAAAGTGCGTATGTAAGGATACTTAAAAGTACCCTTTTAATGGTCCTTTCTATTACCCTTAAAAGGACCTTTAACAATGAAAAGTATGTCTCCACACCGAAATATTTATTCTGACGATCAAGTTTTTTTCCTCATGAATGAAAAAAAAATCAAATAGAGTGATTTTGTAGAAGCAAAGAATACCTAATGACACGAAGTAAGACCTCAAAACAGTGTTCTGTTGAAATAAGACAGTTCCGTTGGAATAAATACTCCAGAATGTTGTTTGTCATATATTGTATCTGATAAAATAGTAAGTGTGCCGCCCCGGTGGCGCAGTGGTCTAGGCGATGGCCTCTGATCATTTGTCCGAAAGGGGTCCGGGTTCGAATCCCGGTGAAGCATGGATGTTGTGTTTGTCTTACGGCACTGGCTCTCTCCCTTCCCTGGAACCAGTGACTCTAAATTAGGGACGGGCGACTGCTTATAGCCCATTTAGTTGCTCACGGTGGTCGTTAAACCTCCAATAAAAAAAATAGTAAGTGATCTGTCATATATATATATATTTCTAAAGTTTAGGAAATTCCTCATATTTTTGTCCCTCCAAACTTCATCAAAAATGCCTTCAATTCTACGTTTCAACCCCTTCTCCCCGAAAATTAAAAAAACAAGCGTTAAACAACTCATGGGTTACCCATACAAAACACATCGGTACTACTCCTGAGCTAAAGGAGGAGTGAGTGCTGACGTACCGACATCTCTCAGCCCTGTGAGAACTATATACAGTGAAGGTACTTCGGAAGATAAGTCAAGTCCATGAAGTCATGTTGATATAAAAACTCAAAAGTTTCCTTACCAATAAAGTACACTCTCTATTTAATTTACCTCCTGTCGCATTTTGACTGTGCGGGTAAAAGAACTGAAGGTAACCATTGTCGCAATGAAAACACCCAAATATTAAAATGGCTTATGGCGAGTGCAGCAAAGCCTACATGTCTCCGTCACATGACTCTCCTCATAGGCCCCGCCTACTCGCAATCTCCAAAGTAGCTCTGAACCAATCGCGTGGAGGAAATGGTCTTAATCATACTTCCGTACATTCACTTGTGAAATACGCAACCGGGGCGGCATATAGGCTTCTTTTTTTTTTGATTGAAGGTTTAACGACCACCGTGAGCAACTCAATGGGCTATAAGCAGTCGCCCGTCCCTAATTTAGGGTCACTGGTTCCAGGGAAGGGAGAGAGCCAGTACCGTAAGACAAACACAACATCCATGCCTGACCGGGATCCGAACCCGGACCCCTTACGGACGAATGATCAGAGGCCAGCGCCTTAGACCACTGCGCCACCGGGGCGGCGCATATAGGCTTCATACACCAAGTATGCATCTCTCTACGCTTCCTTGAGTTGTACTTTGCCTCTGTATTGCTCTTTCCGTTAAGGTCCATGTCTTTAATCCATAAACAAAAACTGGAAGAAGATGTATTGATTAAACACTTTTCTTTTAAAACATAATGCTAAATTGCTCTTGAAACTTCTACTGTTTCTCTGTTAGCTTCCTACAAATATATGAATACAAAACCAAATGTAGGTAGGAAATGCTGATAGTGTTTCAGGCTTGTTTCATAGCATCGGCACCCTTAATGCACGCAAGTTACCCTCTATCTTTTGGGGGGATGGGAGGGGGATGACACAGTCTAAAATTAAAAAGTTTTATCAAACGAATCTGTAAGAAGGACCACGTCGAAAGACAAGGGGGTGCCCTGAGTTCTTGGGTCCCGGAGGCAGATGTCTCTTCAGCCATGCTAGTGACGCACCTGCACTTCGGTAAACATGTATAACGGCTAGTAGCTAGTCCTTCGTTCTTTCAAAAAGAGAAGCACCTTCGTATGTTAAAACTGTTATAGGTCAAAGGGCAGATCTACGGAAAAGTGAATACAGAGAAAATAAAACTGCACATTTTCTACGATTTCCTTAAATTTTGGTTATCAGTTTTCCGAAACCAGCACTACACTTCAATTGATACTCTAATAAATTCGAGTTTTCGATAAACTGCTTCTTCGGTGAAATCATTTTTCTATGAAATTAACTTTTAGGTGAAACGAACATTCGGAAAAATATACCTTTCGATCGAGTGACACATCGGTGAAATGTTCCTTTCGGTTAAGTGAACAACATCCCTTCAAAAGTGTTATAACTTAAGCACACCGGACAAAAAATTAGTCACCTCTGGCAAAACTTACCTAATAATGGGTGACGGCGCCTCTTGCCTTGATACCAGCATGAATCTGATGTGTTGAGACTCCACGGATGTATTGAACATCGATTTGCAGCCACTTGTGCGTCAATTGGTCCCGAAGTCCCGCCAGAATACGTGGGTGTCTATTCCGGCATTTCACCTTCTGTTCCAAATGATCCCAGCGATTTGCAATAGGATTTCAATCTGGGGATTTGGCAGGCCATTCGAGGTGAGACAGTGTTGCTGATTGTTCGTCGTATCACCCAGACTCAGTTTTTGCCCTGCGCATACGGCATTTATCGTCTTGGAAGACAGGAGTGGCAATGTGATGCTGCTCCTGGAGATGTAGGGCAAGGGGCAACACTTCGTCATTCAGAATGCGGAGGTACGCATGCTGGTTCAAATTCATCGTCACTCCAACGAGAGGGCACATTTCGTGGTACGAAAAACATCCCCAAAACATCACAGAACGCCCTCCAGCTTGAACAACACCTTTGACACGACGAGGATTAAAGGCTTCGTTGGGTCTGTGGTGCACTCGTCGCCTCCCATCATTGGAGTAGCGACAAAAGGGAGACTCATCAGAGCAAATTACTCGTTTCTAATCCTCCACAGTAAAGTTTTGTTGCCTCTGAACCCATTGATAACGTGCGACTTTGTGACTTGCTGTTAAAAGAGGCCTCCGTCCGTGGTACTGTGTTCCAGATATCCATCGCATGCAGTTCTTGTCGCAAGTTCTTTCGGAAATTGGTTGGACTGGACTTTCATTGACTGTTTGGAGCAATTGTTGCCTGGTTTGAAAGCGATTTGCAGTTACCAGGTGTGAAACATCGCGGCGGTCTCTGTTGGTGAGAAGCATTTTCCGGCTACAGTTACGTCGCCGATTTTCAGTTGACTGCGAACTAAGTACACCACTGTTCGTATTAGACCCGCTGGACAATACGCTTCGACACATCAACAAATTGGGCGATTTCATTCACTTTGTGTCCGTTGGCGCGATCAAACACGATGGCGTCTTTTTGCCACTCAGTAACGTCTGTCTTACGACCCTAATTGGAGACTAAATTCAACACAAACGTTGCTCTTCACCACTGCACGAGACAGAAATGATCCTGTAGACCACGTTAGTGCTATCAAACAAAGATCTTCGCTTTTTCCACGTTTATAAGTGAGTCACGGAAAAATTCTCATTGGCCGCCACCGGGAGTCGAACCCAGGATCTTCCAGTTACGCGCCGGATATGCTTCTGCTACACCACAACGGCCTCGAATTCCTCCAGACTCACACACGCTAACTGCCAAGCAAATTTGGCAGGTTGCTTATTAGGGCCCGCACAATGCTGGGGATTCACCAAAGATGGTAAGCAGCAACTGGAAAAATAATTAGAAGGCGAATGAATAATTAATGCAGACATTTAATGTGGACCAGGAACATCAAACAAAGATCTTCGCTTTAAAGCCGCTCCTGTGGCGCAGTGGTCTAAGCGATGGCCTCTGATCACTCGTCCGAAAGGGGTCCGGGTTCGAATCCCGGTGAGGCATGGATGTTGTGTTTGTCTTAAGGCACTGGCTCTCTCCCTTTCCTGGAACCAGTGACCCCAAATTAGGGACGGGAGACTGCTTATAGCCCATTGAGTTGTTCACGGTGGTCGTTAAGCCTTCAATCAATAAAAAAAAAAAAAAAATCTTCGCTTTAAAATTCTCGGCCAATGAGAATTTTTCCGTGACTCACTTATAAACGTGGAAAGAGTGAAGATCTTTGTTTGATGTTCCTGGTCCACGTTAAATGTCTGTATTAATTATATATTATTCACGTCAGTACTATTTATCTCCCAACAATGCTATCACGGTGCCCTCTGTGCAAACCGGTAACTTCCTATACTGTCGTTTCTGTTAGGGGTGACTAATATTTTGTCCGGTGTGCTTATGACGTAATGTGTCACGCTGAACACAACGCAGAGCAATTCGTTAAAACATCCGGACGACTCCAAATTCACCACGTCTGAATTTACACAAAATTAATGCGCGTTCATGCATGATTAGAACATTGGTGGCATTTCCGCATCTACTTGGAGCACGAGTCGCTGGGTTTACGAGAATTCCATTTATTAAAAATCTGTACAGGTCCACCGATATGTGTATTGTTTTTAGTACTGTTAACCACAATATATATTTTAAAAAAATCACGCTGTTTAAGAACTAAGCTCTTCGGACGATTTTTTAAAAAAGAAGTTTGAAGAACTGGCGGACTATTTCGTTTTGCATATTTGCCGGATCAGAGATGGATTTGTCCAACGGGGGAGGGGGGTGTTCAGAATCTGTAGTTTACTGCTGTACATATAAACCGATGAGCCATTACATTATGACCACCAAACTGATAAGCTGTAGGACCCCATTTAGCTCGCAAAACAGCTGCCACTCGGCGAAGCATCGATTCGATGAGGTGGCGATAGGTATCCTGGGGTATCTGGTACCGTAATGTCAACAGCAGGTCCTCCAGTTCCCGTACATTTCGGGGTGGTGGTGGTGGTGATTTAACGCGAACCCTCATTTCCAAGTCGAACCACAAATATTCAATTGGGTTCATGTGAGGTGAATTTGGATACCAGGGCATTAACAGGAACTCACCAGCATGTTCCTCGAACCACTCCTTGACGATTCTGGCAGTGTGGCATGGCGCATTATCCTGTTGTGAACGGCCATCACCAGTCGGTAACACAGTTGCCATTGAATAGGCGAACTAGGTCCGCATCGATGTTCAAATTCCTGACAGTTGTCAAGGATTGTGCTATTGGGATAATGGGGACTAAAGTGTCCCAAGAAAACACCGCTCACAGCATAACACCGCCGCGGCCGGCCTGTTTCCGCCCAACAGTGCATCCAGGTGCCTCCGTTGGTAATCGGCGTATCCGCGCCCGGCCGTCTATGTGATCCACCAGTTGTCAGATCAGGACACATTCTCCAATCATCCGCGGTTCAATCTCGATTATATTGGGCCCATTTTGTGCGTTGTTGGGAATCCGGCTGTGTCTTTGGCTACGCAGGCCCATGCGCAGAAAGCTGCGATGAAATGTGTGCTGTGACACATTGCCCTGATGACCACTGTTGTAGCTGCGGGTGATTTGACGCACTGGTGCCCTGCGGTCGCTTTGAGCAATACGCGACAGTCTTCGCTTTCCTCTGGCATCAGTGAGCTGCGGACGATATACAGCTGGACGAAGGTTCGTCGTTTGGCCATATGTGCACTACTTTTGATACGTACTCAGTACAGCGGCACGTAAACAACTCGCAAGCCGTGCCATCACAATTTGTCCTTTATCAAACTCCGATAAATCGGCAGCTTTTTCCATTCTTACTCCAAACACTCTACTAACCGAAAGCCGGTCCTCGGGTTTTATATATGTTGCTCTGTGAACTTCACCTACGCCACCGTTCGGTCTCCAGGTGCATTCATTTCTCTAGGCTTGGGGTGGTCATAAATGACTCATCGGCGTATAAAAATATCAAATAGCACATCTTTTGTGAATCAATAAAAGCTTCGAGGAGAACGTCTGTGCTATAATTTTATGCAAAATGATGTAATCAGTAAAAACTAGTGGCTCCGTTCCGGTGAGAAAAAAAGAGAGGAAATGAAAGGTAAAGCGATCACCGGAAGGTTGGGCTATTATAACGCTATTGGTTTCTTCGACTAATTGGCCATTTTCCGTCCGCCCAATTGATTCCAAGAGGCATTGCTCATTGGCCACTGGGGGAAAGAATGACTTGAAATTTCCAAGAATGGGGTGGAGATAAAGTGAATGAATCAACCCAGTGCAGGCCCTGGTCATCTGATATGTCGAAGGTATTTTTTCACGTTCCGCCACTTTGAGAAAGAAGCAGAGTATCATCATATGTTTATTCATTCACTTTAAAGCGTTGATTGGAATTTCCTGAAAAATAAAGAGTAAGGTTGCTTTTAAGTATTTATTCTTCCTGAAGAAATGGATTCCCTTTATTTATTTGTTGTTATGAGATTTGTTTTCTCATTGTGTAAGTTGATATCAGTTAATGATTAACAACATACGAACTGATAATACAGTGTTCGAATTACTCAGTGGTCGGCTGGCCATTGGCCAGTAAAACTTTCGTCGGACCACTGAACTATTGATTTTACAGGCCCGGATGGCTAGTAAGTTTGTTTATTTCTTCTAATTTAATTGTCAAATGCAAAAAAAATAATTTCCATTTCTTTTAGCTTGCTAATATAGATTTCTTTTTAGGCTGCAAACTAATGATAGGTTTGAAAACAAATATTGGAGATAATTCTATTGAAGTGATACGTTGTATTCTACATATATTGTAAATGTCTTTAAGGTTTTTTTATTATTATTTTATTTTACGGACCAGTGGGCATTTTGGTGGACCAGTAGATGATTTATTTCTAATTCTAACACTGTAATATATTTTATATCGTTATAGTTCCACATTAATTCCGTTTTCCCTGTTATGCTAAATTGCTCAAAATCTGGGATTTTTCACGGGTCCATCTTTTTTTTTTTTTTAATTTTGACGTACATGTCTAAATTTGCCTTCCTTTTTGAGTTTCTGTTCTTATGTAAATCACGTTACTTCCTTTAGATTTCTTTCGGAGCGGTACGTCAAATTCTCCGATTTTAGTTATACTTTTTTGGAAACGACTGACAGCGAGTCGAAGGTTGATGAAAAGGTACACCTAGCGTAAGGTGTGTTGGTGCGAACGTAAGATGATAAAATGTTAAAATTTGAACCGCGTGTTATCTTCATGATAAGTGTTATCTACGCGATTGCTAATGTGATTCATTCAACAAAGTCCTTTTAGTTGTTCGTTGCGAAATTGTGTTTGCGTTTACAAGTCGTAAATGAGCAACCAGGAAGCTGAATAAACGAATTCTTTGTAAGTTCAATTTTTTGCTATATCGATCTCTGTGACCGTTAGGGGTCTTCTGAGTGTTAGTGTTAAACATTTAATATTTAACTGACTATCGGTTTCAACAAGCAATCTGAAAAATCAACAAGCAATCTGAAAAATATACGAATCTAAAGCATTAAAACAATATATGTGTATATCTTAAAGTAACTGTCGATGTTGGTGCTTTAGATTCTTTTGACGACCCGAGCTGTGGCTATAAAAAAAAAAACCGTAATTTCCCTCATCATTCCTTCGAAAACAAATATTTTAAGGAACATTTAATTTAGTTCTTTTTCACGCTTTCCAACCGTAGGTTGAAGAAGTGTATATGCTCCAGAGCTTTGTCCGTCCACACGATAACTCGCGTAAAAATGGTTCGACTTCGATGAAATTTTAGTATGTGAAAGAGGACCACCTGAGGACGAACCCTATTGGAAATGGGGTCAAAGGTCGGGACATAGGAGCGGGATTCATTCCATTGCCCTTATGCGTCATAACTTACGTAAAAATGGTTCAATTTCGATGAAATGATAGTATGTGGTAGGGGACTACGTGGGGATGAACCCTATTGAAAATGGGCGAAGTGGGGTCAAAGGTAAGGACATAGGAGCGGGATCCATTCCATTGACCTTATGCGTCATAACTTACCTAAAAATGCTTCGACTGCGACAGAACTCTACCATGGGGTTTCCGGAAGTATACTGAACCAATTCTGTTGAATATCGTCGAAGTAGGATCAAAGGTCAGGGCACAAAAGCGAGATTTATTCCACAGCCATTGTCCTCATAACTTGACTAAAAATGCTTCTATTGAGACAAAACTTCAGTATGTTGTTCCGCAGGTATACTGAACCAATTCTGTTGAATATCATCGAAATGGGATCAAAGGTCAGGACACAGGAACGAGATTTTTTCCACAGCCGTTGTTATCCATATAACTTGAGTAATAACTTGAGTAATGGATTCTGGTATGTTGGAAAGCGTATAATAATCAATGCATTGCATGATTTTACTAACTTTTTTTTTAAACAAAAGTGTTGCAATCCATCTTCGTGCCCCATCTAACTGAAAGAATGAAATAACATTATAGGTTTCCGCTCTGATTTTTCCCCCGTAGTTATCCTAGAGCGGTTCTCAAGCTTTTGTTCTTCAAGCACCCCTTAGAAATGTTTAGCTGAACTGCGTACCTCTTGTATATTATATATGAGGAATATACCCTACTAATAAATAAAAGCTTTATTTTAATACGTTTATGTGTCTGCGTGTGTATGTTTGTATGTGAATACATATACGTACATACAAGTACACACACATATTTTATATATTAATTTTTAAAAATTACGTATATTGGTGTCACAGAAATTGCGTGAATAGTTAGAAAACTCTAATAAAACTATACGATTTAGTGTGGTTGCTAACTAATCGTGTACTCCCGGCATTACCTTCGCGTACCCCATTTTGAGAACCACTGATCTAGGAAATGAGGAAGATCAGAGGTTGGAAAGCTGGACGTGAAAGCGTGTAATGAATGGCCGCGTTTTTACTTAGAGCTGAAATCCGACCCGGTGGCTGAGTGGTCCGAGGCGCTGGCTTCTGACCATTCGTCAGGTTTACGTGTGGGTTTTAATTACCGATGAGGCATAGGTAGAGCCCATTTAAGAAGACGGGGGGGGGGGATGGACAGTATTTTTGGGGCCCCAGTATTTGTGGTACATCTAGGATTTCACTATGAATGGCCCAGTTAAAATACCCAGGAGAAAATATTCCCAAAGTATGATGAAGAAGCGATTAAAATATCCCCGGCATATTGAAGTGTGTATCCCATGATTCATGGACGGAATCAGTGTTAGCAGTAAAATGTAAAAGTGCATGGTTATAAAATGGATACCAGTTCAGTTCAGTTCTGCTTTAGCCCCCCCCAGGGTTCAGCTTGTTGAAGTTATATCGAGGTAGTGGACAAAATAAATAATATGACCAAAATATGATTACAGTGACCCTAAATTAGGGACGGGCGACTGCTAATAGCCCATTGAGTTGCTCGCGGTGGTCGTTAAAAATCCAATAAAAAAATCAATCAAATATGATTAAAACGAACTCTTAACGCACGAAAATTTTCTCCCAATTACAGATGTGTACGTTGTCGGTCCACCTTTGGCCTTAATGCATGCACTGACCCTTCGAGACATGCTTTCGACAAGGTTTTGGAACACAGCGATAGGTATGCGCTTCCATTCAGTACATAATGCTGCCGCTAACTGTTGCTTAGTAGTAGGCCTTGACTCCAAACTTCTTAGGCGGCGCTCTAATTCATCCCGTAGGAGCTCCATGGGATTAAGATCAGGGCTCTGTGCTCGCCAGTCCACACACGATACGGAATAATCGTCAAGCCACGCCGTAACAGTCCTTACTTTATGGCTCGATGCATTATCCTGCTGGCACCAATAAGGTTGGGTTCCATAATATTGCCACAGAGTTGGTAGCGCATAATTGTCCAGATTATCGAGGTAGACGTGCTGGTTAACAGGTTTGTCCACGATAACCAATGGGCCGGGACCATACCACGAAAAACACCCCCACAGGAGTACACTGCCAGCTCTAAACTTGACCGTAAGAAAAGTACACTGTTTTAAATAGCGTTCTCCCGGCTGCCGCCATACCCACACACGGCCATCAGACTGATGAATCGTGTATCTGGATTCATCAGTACATAGGACCAATTTCCATTGATCTACGGTCCACGATAAATGTTCTTTACACCATGCTAAACGACGAGTAGCATTCCGAGTGGTGATGAAAGGCTTATGAGCAGCCGAACGACCACGGTAACCCACGAAATTCAGTTCTCTGCGAATGGTACGTGTACATACCGAGGTTCCAGCATTTTTACTCACCTGTGCACTGAGGTCTTTTGCAGTGCTCCATAGATTAGCTGTAACGACTCTCCTGAGGATTCGACGTCCTCTATCACTGATTTTCTTTGGTCTGCCGGCACGTTTTGCCGCTTCAGGCACGCCATGTGTCTTCCACTTATTCACTACATCCAAAACAGTCGACTTGGGTATGTTTAAGCGCCTCTAGGTTGCTCTTATGAACAACCCACTAATATAACACCCAAAATCTTTCTTTTTTCAAAGTCAGTTCTCTCCCGCCGCGACGTTTTCACTCAACCTCACAGTGCGATATGATCGCAGTCAACTGCAGGCTTGTTTTTATACCGTTTGCAGCTGTACCGCGCGTCTTAACAACGCAGCGGACCCGTTCATTTGCTTTTGGAGGGGTTTCCGGTGACTTTTTAACTGGTGTTTACAAAATTTTGAGATCATTTTAACAATATTTATTATACTGCTTATGAAATCATGACATTTTTCAGGCATAAATGCTATACGAAGGTGTATAATGAAATCGTGGAGAACAATGGTGAGTATTTCAACTGACTTAAGGCGCAGTCATAGTTTAATGAGTCAGATTTTTGTCACTAGGAAACTGCAAGGGACCCTTTATTCCTAGTAAAAAAAAACAGGGGATAGAATGTGTTTCCTTTTTATGTGTGTGTGTGCATATACTGCTGCCTTGGGTACGGATATACATTATATTTACTATATTATCAAGGTTTTCGGACCCAGTGATGTAGAAGGGGTTTAGCGCGCCTTAGCGGCGCTTAGGCGGCTATCTGGAAAGAAAAGTAGGGAAAAGGAAAATTTTTTGATGATCAAATATACAAAAATAGCAAAACTGTGTTTGCCGTACGAACATCTTAATCAAATGTTCGTACTTCGTAGGTGGCCACCGCCGTGGTCAATTGGTATGAGGCCCTGACCTCTGGCCATTCACCTTAGATGGGGCCGCAGTTGTCTAAACGATGGCCTCTGATCATTCGTCCAAAAGGGGTTCGGGTTCGAATCCCGGTGAGGCATGGATGTTGTATTTGTCTTATGGCACTGGCTCTCTCCCTTCCCTGGAATCAGTGACCCTAAATTAGGGACGGTCGACTGCTTATAGCCCATTGAGTTGCTCACAGTGTTCGTTAAACCTCCAATCAAAAAAAAAAAAAAAAAAAAAAAAACTAGGATGGGTCTTGGTTCGAGTCCCGGTGAGGCATGAAAAGTGCTTTTGTCCGATGGCGCTGGCTCTGTCGCTTCCTTATAAACAGTGGTGTCAAATTAGTATCGGACGACTGCTAAATCCCTGCATCTTGCTCATGATGGTCGTTAAACCCAGAACTAAACTGATTTTGTACTAAACTGTTCGCCACTGGCTGTTGCCTATAATAAACGTAAACTCCTGAGCTCACTTTCTTATTTTTGATGGGTAACACAAAATGACTCGGCAACGTCCACTTCATAACCTTTGGAAAAACGGCGTATTTGTTACATTGAATTGATGTGACTGTGTTAGTGTTGTTTGTAGTTCAAAGTAATGAATATGCGTTATTCCCAGCAGAGAAACGTGTAGAACGACAGCGATATTTAAATAAAAAATTTATATTCTTAGCATACAACTCTTACGTTACGTTCTTTGTTCTATTTAAAATTCCTCAAATTAAACAATTTTAATGTCAATTGATAAAAGCAATCAGTAATAAAAATCTAATAAAAATACTAAATAATAAGAACAACAAATCTAATTTCACAGGGCTTTTGAAACTTTTGAAGGAATTCTTTCCGGGTTGTTTTTCTTAATCCATTCACCGCTAAGAACTACATTCCTGTTCGGACACTACCAAATATTTGTATAAGTGCAAAGAAAGTTTACGCACGAAGGTACGTATATAAAGTTGAGATGCTCTGTCGTGTTATCAATAACCGGAGAAGCTTCCTTACAACACGGCACAAAGTACTGCTGCCCAAGACGGTCGGCCGCCCCGGTGGGGCAGTGGTCTAAGGCGTTGGCCTCTGATCATTCGTCCGTAAGGGGTCCGGGTTCGAATCCCGGTCAGGCATGGATGTTTTGTTTGTCTTACGGCACTGGCTCTCTCTCTTCCCTGGAACCAGTGACCCTAAATTAGGGACGGGCGACTGCTTATAGCCCATTGAGTTGCTCACGGTGGTCGTTAAACCTCCAATAAAAAAAAAAAAAAACAAGACGGTCGTCAGGCCAGTGCTCACTACGCGTTCCCCATCTGGATAGGAATTAGTAGGAATCAGCGTGGCCGCCCCGCGGTGGCGCAGTAGTCTAAGCGATGGCCTCTGATCATTAGTCCGAAAGGGGTCGGGGTTCGAATCCCGGTGAGGTATGGATGTTGTATTTGTCTTAAGGCACTGGCTCTCTCCCTTCCTTGGAACCAGTGGCCCTAAATTAGGGGCGGGCGACTGCTTATAGCCCATTGAGTCGCTCACGGTAGTCGTTAAACCCCAAGAAAAAAAAAAAAAAAAAAAGCTTGAGAGAATCGAGAGGGTGCAGAGCCGAGCACTTCGTGTGATTACTGGGGCTCCCCCTTGGACCCCGCTTCGGAACCTGAGGAACAGACTTAGGATTGAGAAGGTACATAAGTTTTCCACCAGACTCACCAAAAAGCTCTTCAAGAAAGCGGAAGCCCACCCAAATGGACTTGTTAGGGATGCGGTTGACTACGATCCCAGCGAATTCTTTAGGTATCCCAGAACTAAGGCGGCGATCGTCCCCCCCCCCTCTCCCTCCCGTGACAGTGACTTGGGGAAGGGCAGCCCTTTTGAGCATTGTTTCCTGAGCTGGAGGCTTTGGAATGGGGGACTGGATTGGATGGAGAGTAAGTGTGTGAACATTGATGGGTGTTAAACCACCACCAAGTTGCGTTGTGATGGCGAGTACTGATTGCTGCTCCGGCATCTGGATGTGGTTCTGTGAGTTTCAATGCCTCCCCCTCTCGGGGGCGTCGGTTGCTGGGTGGTGTTGTGGTTCTGTGATGGGTGCTGTGGTGCGTGGTCCCACCCTGTGGTGTCACAACTCACTCGAAAGATTTGCCCTCCTCCCTTTCACTCATGTTTCTGTTTATCTTTCCTATTGAGTTCACTTACTCAGATCTCCTAGCTTCCTATTTCTAAGGGCAGTTTTAGAACTGGGGTCAGACACTCCCTTCCTAAAACTTCTTCAAACGTAGCGTGTTAACTTTGAAGCGGATATGTCATGTGGACATGAACTTTTCTAGTCGGCTGGTCATCGGATGTCATTTGTGTAACGTTTCCATACGAAGCATTGCAGCTAAACTAAGCATACCAAAATCGACTGTAAGTGGTGTCGTGAAGAGATGGAAGCAGGACGGTGTAACTATAGCAAAGAAACGTTCAGGAAAGTCACATAAACTCACGGAACGTGACAGAAGAGCCACGGTAAGAAATGTTAAGAAATCCCGTTCTTCCTCTGCTCTTTCCATCGCTGCTGAAGCAGGAAATTCTTGTAATGGCTCGGTGGCAGTATTAGATTGTGAAACAGCAGAATGGCGAGTGAAAGAGCAGGAGAAAGGAAGAGCGAGCAAGAGAGTATATGAGGAAAAGATTAAGAGAAAGTGTCAGAAAAGGGGTCGAGTGAGAGAAAGTGGAAGAAAGAGGGACAGAGAGCGTGAGGGCATGAAAGAGTGGGAGTGAGATAGAGAATGAAAAAGTGAAAGTAAGGAAGCTTGAGAGAAAGAAAACGAAAGAGGGTGAATGAGAGAATGGGAGGATAGCGGGAAAACGGGATGAGAGAAAGCGAGATAGCTAGAAAAAGAGTTAGGAGAGAGAATGAAAGAGATAAAGTGAGGCAGTTAAAGAGTTAAAAGATAATGCGAGAGAAAACGCATGGGATAGCTAGAGAAAGAGATGTGAGAACGTGAGACAGCTGGCGAAATGGTTAGGAGAGAGTAGATGAGACACCTTGAGAATTAAGAGAGAAAGTAAGACAGGTAGACAAAGTTGGGAGAGAGAATGAGAGAGGTGAAGTGAGACATCTACGGAGAGTTGAAACATGAGAAGAAGAAAACGTGAGAAAGCTAGAGAAAGAGTTAAAAGAGAGAAGGTGAGACCACTTGAGAGTTAAGAGAGAGAAACCAAGACAGCTAGATAAAGAGTTAAGAGAAAAAAATGAAAGAGAGCCAGCGAGCGAGATGTATTAAATCCTGTTGCATTATACAGAGGGGAACAGATATTCGCATCCTTTCACTCTTGAAAATGTACGAAAAAGCAGAATAGCATGCCTTATTAGGGAAAGCGATATACTTATTGTTACTAAGAAAAACAATGCTGCACATATGCGTAAATGAAAGAGGAGATTTAGAGAGGAAGAGAGATTGACTGAGCGATCGATACTGAGCCAAAGATCGTATGTCATACGTGGGAGTGGGTGTCAAGAAAAAAAGAGATCTAGTCATCGTCCATAAAAGAAATAATAATGAACGATTGCATGCCATATTGAAGCGAAAGAGATGTTGTCGCTGATGAAAAGACGACGAATAAAGAGACTTCATGGGCTATTGAATCAATGCAATTTAATATTTGCAGAAATTTTTGGTTCCTTCTTGTTCATGTGCGTTAGTCGATGTTCTCTAACAGTGCCCCCAAATTAGTCGTTTAAAAGCTTTTGCTACGTAGAATCGTTTTCTACCATATCTTTTGCTGGCTTTTTTGGGTTTTTAAACTTCCCTTTGTTCTGAAAGCTCTAGTGTGTATTTAAATGGTGCTTCTTGAAAGCGTAATTACTAAGAGTCATTAAAGTGAGAAATTTCTGTTGAAGCAGAACTTCTTCACTTTCTTATTATGTTAAGAGCAGGCCGGATGAAAAGAGATCGCATCTTAATGAGTCCAGCATATTTAAATCTTAGGTCATTATTATCTAAGTGTGTTTCGCAGGAGACTTCAGGCGTTCTCCGAAGCACAATAAGATCTCAAAAAGACGAAATTATGCACACACACACAATGCACTGTGCGTGTTTTCGTCTCAAAATTTGTAGTGTAGTATGCTGTGTATGATTTCATATCAGTTTTCTTTATCCGCGGAACTTTTATGTTGTGTAGCTAAGGTCTCTACTTCATTGATACTATTCCATTTTTGATGTCAGTTAGGCAGAACAGCTTTTCTTTTTAAGCAAGCGAATTGGAATTGTTTCTTTTCTGTGTTCGTCGACTCATCTGCTGATATCTTTTAACACATTTAGCACGTCCTGCACGGTAAAAAAAAATTCTAAAATTTACGGGCCACTTTCCCGTCATTTCTTTCGTGAATTAACGGAGCATATTTCTGATACAACTCTTACCGTGAAATGACGGAAAGAAACCTGAATTTCACGGATTTTTCGTACCACGAGGAAATTCTGTATTTTCAGAAACCTTTCCGCAATTTCTTCCGTATATTAACGGAAAAACTCCGTTCTCACTTTTTACGTATCCGTATGACGATAAATTACCGGTAATGGGAGCGATTGGTGAGAATACTTGAGGTTTGATTAACTGTTAAATTTCAGTCGTCTTTGAAGTTCCGTAGCGAGATTGGATATTATGGATAGCATATCTCATGAATTTTGTTTATTGTGGCATAGGATATTCCTTCTCCTCTCCCCTATTGTGTGCACCAGCTATTTGATATTTATATTGTGTTACTGTAAGAAACCGGGTACTTAACTTATTGTACAGATGGTTATACGATGTCTGTGTTGGGCAACTTAAGACAAAAAGCTATTATAGCTATCAAGAGTAAATTTTATATTTAGGAGGGTTTTTCTTTTTTTTATTTTTTTTTTTATTTTTGGTGAAATAATTCAATAAAAAAGTACATTTCATCTTTTTTAAAGATAACTGAAAGCCATTGCCAGTTTAAAAAAATGAAGTTGCAAAGCATTTTGTTGCTTCGAAAAATCAGGATGAAAAATGCTTAATTTGTGAAAAGTCAGTCCTCCTACAGAAAAAATAAATTATTATAAACCTATTCAGAAAAAAAAATAAGCAGCAGTAAAAAAAAAAATTACTGAATCACTCGTATTAATGACAAAAGAAAAAAATCTTCATTGTCACACAATTTGTTTTACGATGTACGCGACTCCGGTTTCCGAGTGTCTGTGTCTCAGTTGTTAAAGGTGTGCGGTACCTGTTCAAACGGCCCTGGTTCATTTCTGACTAGAACAGAAGGATTATCTGGGGAAAGGGCCGAAAAACGTACGTTTGTCGGTTTTGCGAAATTTCAGTTTAAATACGGAAAAACCTGAAATGGACTTTACTGAAATAAACGGAATTTCTAACTACGGAAAATCTGTGAAAATACAGAAGTGGAAATAAACCAGCACTTTTAAAAACGAAAATTTCTGAAAACGACTAATACCTATACCGGCAACTTTACTGCACGTTATTTTCAGAAATGTTCCGTCAATTCACACCACTTATTTTTTACAGTGTGTGACACGCACATGTACAGTATTCCCAAAATGATGTGGTTATACGCTGAAAAGCTGAAACATTATGACCAGCGCGTCTTTATGCAAATCAAAGCAACTGCAGGTTAAAGGTCAGGGCGTGCGAAGGTCATGAAACGATATAAATAACACCTGATACTGAGCTCTATCAGTCAGTGTTATTTTTGTTCTTCAAATGGGAAAGGCAGAAAGCTTAAGAGTTTGACAAAGACCAAATTGTAATGGGCAGACGACTGGGTCAGGGCATTTCCGAGACAGCAAGGCTTGTGGGGAGTTTACGGTCAGCCTTGGTTAGTACCTTCAAAAAGTGGTCCAAGTATAGGGGAAAACCACAAAAAAATATATGTATAAAAAATTGATATGTATTTTATATCATATTACTTTTAAAAATCCGACTGAAAAGATTCCTTCTTGTGTCGCATACCGTTTATCACGTAGACCATTTTGCCAAACACGTACTATTTCAAATAATGCTCGGTTTTTTCGTTAGAGACGTAAACGTATGGTGTAGTGTGTGCGCGTGCGCGCGCGTTTGTGTGTTTGTTTTGCCGCCTTTAGAAGGCCGATTTGAAAAGTTCTTTTTGCATCGTATGGCTTCCACCATGAGGAATATTTTGCGTATGTACCATATTTATTTTTATAATGAAAATTTTTTTCTCTTCTTATCCTATAGTTCTTCTATGGGTGGACGCAAATACATTTCAGCATTCTCTCTGCCTGTAAAAAACTGTAACTCTGGGCTCATAGGTGTTTTAGCTACAGTAAACTTAAATAAGTATTTTAAGTATCTTGTAAATTAAAATCATTTCCCATTTTCTTAGTGCGTCAGGGAATTTTGGAGACACTTTTTCACGTTTTCTGCCGGCAGCGTGAAGGATGTTATTCGCAGAGGTCAATTTAATGGCTTTATTACTCTGCGAGGGAGTGAATGGATTTTCTTAGGAAGAGTATAAAGCAATTCTTACCTGTTCAATGAGAGCAGTTTTCACGTTGGTTGAAGTTAGAATGCATATGCAAGGGGACTGCAAGTGAAAAAAAGGCGTTAACGAAAAGGTGTAAAAGAGGAAGTCACGCGAAAGGGTCCGAAAGAGGAAGCAATAAAAAAAACTCGCGCACTTCCTGAGTAGTGGAAGAAAAACAGGGAGACTTTTGAACGTGCTCTTGATAAGAGTGTTTGTAAGATTTCGCCGTCCTAGGGGGGATAACGTCTGATATCGAGAAAGGAGATTGAATGAAAAACTAAGTCGGAAAAAGCAAACTCGAGAGCTAGGTACCTGAGTTAGAAGCCCAGCATAAAGCGAAACAGATCAACGCGTTACTAATATACAAAACCGCAAAGAGATCAGGGCAAACCTCAGTAGATATTTTCCCATACCCTGCACTGAGTAAATCTACTCTACAACTGAGAAAGAGCGAGTCTTCACTTTAGCTGGTATGTTATTTGTTTCATCATCGGAAAAAATATAGTTAAAACCCAAAACTTCTAAATTCTTCATAAGCGAAGGTCTCATGAACCCTTGAGACAGGCCATTGTGAGAAACATAGTGAACAACTCTAACAAATTCGACTGAAAAAGTCCTTAATTTCTCACATTTCCTTGACCTGTGACCATGAACAATATTTTCTGTGCGTTTTCTTCTCAAATAACTTAGTTAGTAATCACCACGAGGAACCATAATTAGGCCCCTCCCTCCGCCCCCCCCCCCGCTCCATTATTTCTGCTTCTGGAGAAAAGATCAGCAAACCGATTCTTTCGATTCGACTCACTAAAACGATTCGTTCTTTTCGTTCGGTGATTCTTCCTATTCATCGGTTCTGAATCGGACTTTCGTTCCGGTTTGGAGAACGATTTGTGTGTAGGGAATAGATTCCGAGTCGGGTGCTTCCATTCGGTGATACTTCTCCGGTTTGGAGAACGACTTGTGTCTAGGGAATCTATTGTGAATCGGTTCGTTTCGTTCGGTGATTCTTCCGGTTTGGAGAACGATTTATGTCTCGGGAATCGATTCTCAGTCGTATCCTTTCGTTCATTTCGTTCGGTGATTCTTCTAGTTTGGACTACAATTTGTGTCTAGGGAATCGACTGTGAGTCGCATCCTTTTGTTCGTTTCGTTCAGTAGTAATTCCGGTTTGGAGAACGATTTGTGTCTAAGGAATCGATTGCGAGTCGGATCCTTTCGTTCGTTGACAGTTATAGTGGACGATTTTTAAGTTTAAATTTGTTTTTGTTATGGAAATTTTTCCCATCGGTTTTCATATAAATTCGTTTCGAAAGGTTCACACAATTTACTGCATTCGTATACACTTTTGAATAGGAAAGTTTTTCTAACCAGAATTTGAACCTCACCTAGACATCATGGTGAACTTTTGATGTCTAGTGAAAATAAATTCTGATAGATTCATTCAGGGAATCGGCTCTTTTGCGGAATCGATTCTTTCAGGAAAGATTCGTTCGGCCGTGACTCACTTTGCCGATTCGTTCTTTACGAATCGTTCGCGAACGACATCCGTATTCTGGAGTCCGATTTGAGAACTCCTTCTTGCGTCAGATATCTACTACTTGTGGAATATTTTTCATATGTTCGATTTTCCCATAACGTACAGTATCTTTCTTTACAGTTCTCGTAAGAATTTGAATGCAGCAGGAGTCTTTGCATTTCATGATGAATGCGACGCTGAGTCATTACGACAGAAAGAAATCCGTTTTTGAAATCGTAAAGGGCTCTTGAAAGGAAAATTCGCTGATTACCGGTTAGGCTTCTCTACTGTTGTCCCCATTTGCAGTTCGGTACGGGGGGACGGGGATGAAAGTCTCCGTGTTGTATACTTGATAAATGCATGCAGAAACGAGTTGGTAGTCCTTGCAATCGAGTGTGAAGTCGATATATATATATTCCGCATAATTAGCCGTATTCAAAGAACATACCTCCTCTCCATTTACGTGGAGTCCCGGATAATTGCAACTAAAGCATGATGTGTAGTATCACAATGAGGCATCCATCATTTCTTGCTTGGATTATAATTACAAGTGGCGTGACGAAAACCTTGCACACTCAAACCATTAGATGTACTGCCTGCTCTTAAATCACTTCTTATTAATCGCTTTAGAAATATGCTTCTTTGGCATTTGTGCCGTCGCCCGATCTGTTGATTTCAATTCCAGTGGTTCATTTCGTTAGTGATTAACAAAAGATCTAATTATGCAGGAAATGGGGGGGGGTGGTGGAGAAAAACCTTTTTTTTATATATATTTATATCCTTCTTTTGTTGGATTCAACAGTGCTATTACAGCATTTGCATCTCAGACGGGTTTCTATTTTTTTTTTTTTTTTTTTTTACTTCTTTTTGAAGAGCATTTATTTGACCCTACAATGATTTTAGCAGCGTGCTGAAGTCTCATATAATAGTTGCAACTGCTTTTTAATAAAGGTTAGAACAGTAAGAAATATTGTTACCGCTTCAGAAGCTTTCAATCTTTTACTTCCTTTACTGCACGAAAAATGTTCCAGGCCGCCTTGGTAACCGAGTGCTATGAATTGCTGGCTACTGACCACTTGTCCGAGGGGCAGGGACGGATTTATCATTGGACCAATCTGGCCCAGGCCGCTGCATATAACAGGGCGCAAAATTTTTGGGAATACACGTAACAAAAGGCTTTTTGCGTCATTTCGGAAATTGAAGGGGAAAAAATGGCAATGCAATAACATTTTGGCACATTTGCAAATAAAACTGAGTAGTGTAATACAGTTAACACTTAATCAAAGACACCAACTGCTACGGATTCTCCGTAGTTACTATGGAAATCGTCGTCCGCTACGGATTATGGAACACATCGGATTCGAAAATCTCAGTGAAATGACATTTTTAACGATGTGCGTAATGTTTATTTTCATGTTTTCTATATAGATTCTGACACTCATTAAACATTTTGCATGCAACATTTTTGTATGACAATTATTTCTTGAATGTGAATGTGCTGATAACGCCGTCTCCGCACGATATTGAACATAAGTTTGAGTCAAAGTGAGTGATGAGAATCACTCGAATTACACTATGAAATAATAATAAAAGTATGATTAGTTAAAGCATCATACAAGATCTTTTGTGCCAGCGACTGGCACATCATCAGTTTAAATCCCGTGATAGTGTAAAAGACTTCCAAAAAAGTGTTCGTAATCTGTTGCTGATCTTTTATGTATACAACACCAATGAGTCATAGACGTAGTGGGCCTGCCTCTTGATACTAATGCAACTCACTGGGTCTTTTAAAGAATGATACCAGTGAGGGGGGGGGGGTGATCGAGACAGTTATGTATTTAATGAAATGAAAGGTCTTTTTGAACAAGAATGTCTGCATTTTCAGAAATTTTGGCATGATTTTAATAGAAATTTCTAAAACAGCTGCTGCTGCCGCTGTTTTAGAAATTTCGCGACACTCTTGCTCTCCTAGCTCGCAGCGCAAAACGTATTGAACACAAAAATATGAAATTTACATCATTTGCATAGAATTGTTTGCGGAACACGCTGAAATAAATCGTTCTCCGATTCTGGCGATACTTCAAGAGCTATTGTATTTCAAACTTAAGGTAAGCAAAAAAGTGCTATCAGGTCGCGTTAAGGACACACTAACAGTAACAGAACCACGAAACTTTGTAGACATGTAGTACCATGACCGAATTTTTGCACATCGTCGCCCTTTTTCGAGTTTCGATTTATTTAATTTCTAAATTTCACAAAAATTCTCTATTTCGCGATGGCTTTCATTAAAAAAAAACGGATATATGCCAAACTATAAATCATAACGCATTGCAATTTCTGCAGCATAAACATACAACCACCATCCTTTTTTTACAAAAAAAAACTTAGAAAAAGTCATTTTCTGATTTTTAAGCATTTTTTAAAGACGCAAAGGAAAGAAACGAACGGCTCGTCTGTCTTCACGATAACCACAAAGGAAAGTTCTGGTCCCGTGACCTGCTGCCATGGTGACGCAGAGAATTTGTTATGCATATGTTTGTTGGTAAAGCTATCTCAGTTGTTTAAGGTGAACGTCAAGTAATTTTGCTTCCTGTACTTCGAAAGGAAAAATTTCTGTACACATTTTCTTCACATTTACTGCGTTCCCAAGGATGAAAATTTGAACATCGATTAAAATAGCTTCATTTTATAACTTGGGAATACTTAATATTTTCTAAAGCATAACCATAATTATGCAATCCCAGATTTGTTTTTGTACTGACGTCATCAAAGTACAGGTAGCTCCACCTATTTTTTTTTTTTTTTTTTTTGGTTCCAACACCACCAAAGGAAAAGTTATTGATTTTTATTATAATTATGGTTATGTTTTAGAAAATATTAAGTATTATAAGTTATAATATGAAGTTATTTTAATCGATGTTCAAATTTTCATCCTTGGGAACACACTGATTGTGAAGGAACTGTGTACAATTTTTTTTTCCATTAGAAGTAGAGGAAGCAAAATTACTTGACGTTCACGGTTTAGCATAACGGTTTACGGAACTGCTTTGTTTTCCTTAGTGGTAAATTTAGTAAGTGCTTTAAGTTCAAACGACAAAAGTCCGACCTTCCAAAAATTAACGACAGTAAAAAAAACTCTGAAACTTCGGAAAAACAAGCCTTATTTGCTTAGACATACAATAAAAATTGAAATTTATATGAATTTTCCAGTTTCTATTTCATGTGATATACTTGGAGATCGGACTTCAGGGCCCGAGCGCTACTCTGGAAACGAGCGTAGCGAGCCTAGAGGCGCAGCCCCTAATATATTAAGATAATACAACGTATTTTGTCATAAATATTTATTTTTTCAAGCCGACCATGGTTGTTTCGCTGGGTATTGACCTAGCTTCATCAGGGCGAATGGCACGTTAATATTCAAATTGTATATGACATCATATATGGTGTTTACAGTCACGTGTTTTGGTTAGATGCTTCCACGCGCTTGATAGAAATGGCGTGAAAGTCATATCATTAACAAGTTGTGAAGACTTCTGATATACACTGAAGTGCCAGAAAAACTGGTACAGACAAGCTTATGCAAAATACATAGCAACGTCACCTATGCGCGTACTCGGTTGCGTCCGCCAGTGCGTATATAAAGCGATAGACATCCTTGCCAGCTGTCAGAGCTGTTTTCGGCATGAGAATGACAAGTAATAACGATTTAAGCGATTTTCAACGCGGTGTCATAGTTGGCGCTCGTGAGATGGGCAATAGTATTTCGGAGGTAGAAACGAAGTTCGGATTTTCACGGACGACCATTGCAAGGGTTGTACCGTGACTATAAAAATTCCGGCAAAACCTCCAACCTACGATACCAGTGTGGCCGTAAAAATACATTGGGTGAACGTGACCATCGTCGGCTGTCAAGAATCGTTTCACGCGATAGGCGTGCAACACTCTCGCAGGTATCATCAGAATTCAATGCTGGAGCCTCAACAAGCATCAGTGTCCGGACTGTGCAACGTACCCTGCACGATAGGAGCTTTCGGAGGCGACGCCCAACTCGGGTTCCCTTGATGGGTGCACGACACAGAGCAATGCGCCTTGCTTGGGCACAGCAACACAGCCACTGGACACTTGATTACTAGAAACAAGTAGCCTGATCTGACGAGTCGCGTTTCGAACTGTATCGGGCAGATAGAAGGATTTGTGTGTGGCGAAAACCCCATGAAGCCATGGATACCGCCTGTCAACAGGGAACTGTAACCCGGCTGGTGGGGGGGTCCGCAATGGTATGGGGCGTGTTTAGCTGGACTTCACTGGGACCCTTGGTACGTCTACAAACGTCTGTGACTGGCCAACGCTATGTGCGCATCCTTTCTGACGAGGTACATCCGTTCATGTCCTGCATTCATGCTGATGGGTTGGGCCTGTTCCAACAGGACAATGCTTCTCCACACAAGTGTCGGGACGCCTTCATTACGGTTAGAGGAGCATTGATCTGAGTTTGGGTGTTGCCATCCCCACCCAAGTCCCCAGACCTGAACGTGATAGAACACATTTGGGATGCCATGCAACGCGCTATTGAACACAGGAATCAGATACCTTAGAATACACCCGAATTGTGGAACGCTCTGCAGGAAGTATGGTGTGCATTGCCTACAGCATATTTCCAGAAGCTAGTGGAGTCAATGGCTCATCGTATTTCTGCAGTCCTGGGCTGCCATGGGGTTACCTACCAAGTATTAGACGGGTGTACCAGTTTTTCTGGCACTTCAGTTCATATGGCAAGCTTCCAAAATATCAAGTTTGGTGGTTGAATCTGGCTTGTCAGTTAGTTTCGCTTCTTCAAAGAGAAATTTATGGTTATTTTCGTAACAGTGTTTAGCCATCGATGACTTTACAGTTGCGTATATCGCGCGATACATATATGTTCAGATAAAGACAGTTTGAAAAAGAACTTTACTTCCTTAAAGATGTTGCAGTACAGCGAGGATACAACCCTTCCATCATAGACAAGTCTCTAACAAAAGTTCCGAAACCGAAGCCTATCTCCACGTTAACTCCTGTGATGCGTCCATTGCGAGAGAATTTTGCCATTATTCCATTTTGCTTGAGATTGCCTTCAAATTTTCAAAAATTCTCAAAACCTTTTATTTTAAGGTGATTTTTAAACCCATAAACAAAATGAGATTTTTAGGATCAAATGACTATGTTGAAGACAAAAACTCGTGGGGAATTTATCAAAATCCATGTGAATGTGGCGCTTCGTATATAGGACAGACCCGTAGAGCCTTGCGTTTTCGATTGAAGGAGCACAAGACCTAAATTCGGAATTGTGACCTAAAGAAGTCATCGATGGCTAAACACTGTTTCGAAAAGGACCATAAATTTCTCTTTGAGAAAGCAAAACCTATTGACAAGCCAGATTTAACCACCAAACTTGATATTTTGGGAGCGATCCATATATATCAGAAGTCTTCGCAACTTGTTAATGACATGGCATCCACGCCATTTCTGTCAAGCGCGTGGAAGCATCTAACCAAAACACGTGACAGTAAATACCATTTATGATGCCATATTCACTCGATGCCTTAATGAAGGTAAGATTCCTGAGGATTGGAACAACGCTACAATGATCTTGCTACATAAAAAAGGGTGACATTGAGGATCTCAGGAACTACAGACTTATCAGCATCCTATCAGTGGTTTATAAAATCTTCACTAAAGTTCTTTCACACCGCTTGAAGGTGACACTGGACATGGCTCAACCGAGAGAACAAGCTGGATTCAGGAGTAGCTACAGCACAATAGATCATATCCACGTACTGAGAGAACTAACTGAAAGAGCGAGGGAATATGAACTTCCATTGTGCATGGCTTTTATCGATTATGAAAAAGCCTTTGATTCGGTGAAACCATCAGCAGTTGCAATGACTCTGAAATCCAGCGGTATTGAAGATTCATACATTAATATTATTAATAACATCTATGAAAATGCAAGTGCAAAGATTCGGCTGTTTGAAAATACAACACACATACAAATTAGAAAGGGAGTGAGACAAGGCGACACCATATCTCCGAAGCTCTTTAATGCCACATTGGAAAATGTCTTTCAATCACTGAACTGGGAAAACAAGGGGATAAAGATTAATGGAGATTATCTAACCCACCTTCGTTTTGCTGATGACATAGTCATTTTAGCAACTACCCCATCAGAGCTGCAGAGTATGATCCAGGAACTTGTTCACAAGAGTAAAGAAGTGGTATTAAAAATGAACTTTCAGAAGACAAAAGTGATGTTCAATGCTTTTACAAGAAATGAAGATTTATCGATTGATGGAGAAAAGCTGGAGATAACAGACACGTACGTTTATCTTGGACAGCAGATATCAAGTGAGGGTCACATTGATGAAGAAATTAATCGGCGTACAAAACTTGCCTGGAGAGCTTTTGGAAGAAACAGCATAATTTTCAAGAGCAATATGCCATTATGTCTTAAAAGAAAAGTGTTTGATCAATGCACCCTTCCAGTGCTTACGTATGGTGCAGAGACGTGGACCTTAACTGAAAGAGACATACAAAGGCTGCAGACAACTCAAAGCTGCATGGAGAGGTGCATGCTTGGTGTAACCAGGAGAGATAAGAAGAGGAACTCGTGGATACGAAAAATGACAAGAGTGGAAGACATCATGATCAGAGTTAAATCCCTGAAATGGCAATGGGCTGGACATACTGCCAGAAGGACAGACCATCGATGGACAGCCGAAATTTTAGATTGGATTCCAAGGGACAGGAAAAGACCCAGAAGAAGACCAAATGGAAGATGGGTGGATGAAATTCGAAAGTATGCGGGAGTGACATGGAGGAGACTGGCACAAGACAGACCGTTGTGGAGGAAACTTGGGGAGACCTTCGTCCAGCAGTGGATTGATATTGGTTGACAATGATGATGATACATTTTGAATATTTACGTGTCATTCGTCCTGATGAAGCTAGGTCAATACCCAGCGATACTATGGTCGGCTTGAAAAAATAAATATTTGTGACAAAATACGTTGTATTTATCTTAATATATATATAATCGTCACAAGACTGCAGTCTTTGAGATCAAGAAATGAAATTATATTGTTTGTGATGAGTTATATACATACACAAGACAGATTATGAAGAGGATCCCGGCCCGTTACCGAAATAGAATCCTGGCTGTCACTAATACGAGCATACAAAGGAAAGGAGCATTCTTGAGGCTTATTTGCAGGAATTAAGCGAAAAATGAACCTATGATTAAGAAGAGAGCCATAATTCTTGTTATTAATTTTAAACAATGTGCTTCTGATTCTAATTAATGATTGAGCAAAGCAACAGGGTAGCACATTAAGCGGAGACTAATGGAGCAATCGATAGAAACCTACTAGTGCGTGGTAATCGTTGCTGTTGGTGAACCAGTCAGTCTTCTCAACAATGGGAGCATAAACAAAGAATCACGTAGAATTGTTTGATGTTTCCGGAGTTAATGAAGCATTACGACTAGCCAGCAGTGTTGAACGGTGTATGCTGATGTATCCATTTCTCAGTGAGACGAGCTTCGTACTAAATTTGCTGGTCCATTATACTTCTTTGAAAGAGGAAAGCTAACAAACAAAGAGAACGGTGGGTATGGGGGATTCGTTACATTTTTGCCTTGGAATTTTGTGACGCCTAACCCGAGGTCAAAGATGCCGTTTATAATGCGCATTATCAAGTTCTTTCGGGTGTATTTGTCGAGCCAGCAGGACTTCTAAGACAGAGATCAGAAACTTGGAATGCGTGTTAACCGAAATGGGAACGTGAGTGTATCTTCGTGCGGATATAAATGTCTGAACAGCCGTATCTGGAATATTATTATTCTAGGAAGAGGATTCTAGATTTCTCTTATTTACAGCAGTGGTGTGAAAAAATATTGCATAACCTGCAGAAACCCGTGAATTTTTAACTTTTTTTTTTTTTTTTTGACTAACTAATTTTCACTGTTATTTCATCATTTGTATGTCATTAGATGCGAAATTTAATTGAGATTTCAAAAATGTCTTACTTTTTTCCTGTAGCTACTTTTGTTCTTAAGATGCATTACAAAAATCATGACCAAGTCGAAATTATTATGAAAAGAATCATTTATACACAATATTCAGGTTTACCGCAATAAATCGTTTTTGTATTTCATAAGGAATGAAATAACGTTTAAATACAGAAATATAATGAAGCAAAATTATAAAATGACCCTAACATTTTGTTGCCCAGCCTTTAGCTTTAATCACAGCTTTGCATCTTGCTGGGGTACTACATTGCTGGCCACCCAAAATGCAACACCAAGAAGGAAACATCCGATTGGCCTAAAATTCGCAGCTTGCGTCGCCCGCGAGAGGACATGCAAACGATTAGCATTGCAGGGAATATGCAAATCATGTGCGCCCGGCACGCCACCGAGAAGCACTACAAGAAGGGTGCACAGAAGGCGGGGTGTAAGTAGTGGAAGTGTGTTGTGCTGCCGGACCTGTGCGTGGGAAGCTTCCTGATGCTTCGTCGTAGAATACGGCAGTCATTTCAGCACGTTTCGGAGTTCGACAGAGGACGAATAGTGGCTTATCACGACAGCGGTTTATCGTACCGAGACATCGGCGCCCGTGTGGGACGACATCCAGCCACAGTGAGGCGAGTATGGATTCGGTGGATGTAGGAGGGACGGACGGAACAACGTGAGCGATTGCCGCAGCCGCGGCACACTACCGAACGATAGGACCGGTATGTTGTGCGGCGGGCATTGACAGCTCGCACCGCCACATCACAAACGTTAGCGCTGGAATTAGGTTGTGTTGCGCAACAACCTGTGTCAGCACTTACCGTTCGACGTCGTCTGCAGGAGCGAAGACTTGTCGCACGGCGCCCATTGCTCCGATTACCATTGACGTTACATCACCGGTGAGTGCGGCGGCAGTGGGCCGTTGAACACCGCACACCTGGACTACGGAATGGCACGACATTGTCTTCTCCGACGAATCCCGCTTCTGCCTGCAACACCACGATGGTCGGATCCGCGTGTGGCGGCACCGTGGCGAGAGACTGTGTGACGCTTGCATTATGCATCGCCATACCGGTCCGTCGCTTGGCGTTATGGTTTGGGGCGCAATTGGATATGCCACCCGCACCCCTCTGGTACGCATCTCCGGTACACTCAACAGCCACCGCACCATCTCCGACGTTTTGGAGCTTATAGTCCTCCCTTACCTGCAGGACCTGCCAGCGGCCACGTTTCAACAGGACAATGCGCGCCCGCACATGGCACGCATCGGGCAACAATTCTTCACGGCCCACCAGGTGTCACTGCTGCCGTGGCCCGCCTGTTCTCCCGATATGTCGCCCATCGAACACGTCTGGTCGCTGATCGGCAACCGAGTGGCCCGGCAAGCACCACCCGCTGCTACGCCTGATGAACTGTGGCAACGTGTGGAAGCAGCCTGGACCGACATACCCCAAGCCCACATCCAAAGCCTCTTTCCTTCCATGCCGCGGCGTGTAGCGGCCGTTATTGCCAGCCATGGGGGCCACACGAACTATTGATGTCTGAGTGTTCCGCAAGTTGCACGGGCCTGTAAACTCAATCGTTTCATCTTTGTATCTGTTGTTATCTGTCCAGTAAATCTGGCTTTGCTACCTCGTGTCCTTCTTGGTGTTGCATTTTGGGTGGCGAGCAGTTTAGATGATGGTAGCATCTTGTTTTCTAATATCGAGATGTACTTCTGGGTATTTGCTGTACCATCGACAATATGGAGGTTCCCAACGCCATGTGCACACATGCAACTGCAAGCCATGACCTTCACTGGATGCTTAACAGTAGTCACTAAGCAACTTGGCTGGAATTTCTCATGCTTGAATTTCCTTACATGGGCATTCCTCTGATTCCCATTACGGCAAAATTCTGATTTATCACTGAAAAGAACATTTTCCCATTGCTTGGTTGACCATGAGACATGCTGTTTTCCGCACTGAAGTCCACGCTGTCTTTGATTTTCAACAGTGGTGTACGCCTGCCTCTGTAGCCACGTAAGGCATAGTGAAGCATCCTTCTCCTAACAGTAGATGTACTAACAGTAAAATCAATAACTTCACACCATCTTTGAATCAATTCAGGCGAATTGAGCTTCCTGTCTGCCTGAGCACTATGTCCTGCCTGGTTGTAGTGGATCTAGGCCTTCTACTGACACGCGTATTTTCAATATCACCAGTGTCTTTTACTTTCTTCAGTAGCCTAATAACTATAGATTGATTACAGCCCATACTTTTATCGATTTGCCTTGAAGAATACCCCTCTTCATTCAGAACAACTATTTTTAGCCTGTCCGCTGTGGACAATTCTGCAGTTGTAACCATTATTGAGAATGTACACAAATTATACCCTAACAAGAAGCGACCACTACAGCGCGCTAGTATTATCATACCGTATGCACTGTTAAAAATTTCACAGTTAGATTACGGGCAATGGCCGGCAACTGGGGGCCCGGCCGTTGCCCATAAAACTACGGCTTGGCCCATTTTTGTGAAAGCCCATGAAATTACGGTCTGAACCCTAAATACTAAGCCCATAATCTGAAGAGCAATGCCCATAAAAAAACAAGTTTGACCGATTGAGCTATGCCATAATTTGAAGGGCATTGCCCATAAAAAAATAAGTTTGACCGTATTGAGCTACGCCATAATTCGAAGGGCATTGCCCATAAAAAAATAAGTTTGACCGTATTGAGCTACGCCATAATTTGAAGGGCTATACCCGAAAAAATAAGTTTGACCGTATTAACTTAAGCTGTAATTTGAAAGGCAATCCCTGTAAATATGAAGTTTGGTCATATTCGGTTAAGCCTCACGGCAAGTAGTCACCGACTTTTACATAAATGCATTTTTTGTGGAAGAGTGTGCAAGTAAATGCATGTTTTTGTGGAAGAGTGTGTGAGTGTGAAATTGTTGGATACTTACATTATAACTGAATCAATTCAGTTCTAAATGTGAGTAATGATATTTTCATATCTTAAAATCAGGTTTATTACAATATGATAAATAATGACATCAGTTACACACAGATTTGTTTAACATTAGGCTTTACGAACTCTGTACACACAGTTGGTTGAACAATACTTACGTTTCTTTTAGACATGTTTTAATTGGAGAATTATTTCTAAAGCACAGTTGGTTGAACAATACTTAGTTTCTTTTAGACATTTTAATTTGCACATACGTACTTATGTAGTATTTGCATGAATGAATACAAAGGGCAGTTATGTAGTAAAGATATGTACAGGCATATTCTTGTATTTATATGTTATATCAATGACAAACAGAACTACGAACTGGCATCCGAGTACATTGCGTCTATAAGGGTATTCAATCCACAATGGTGTCAAAGTTGGTTTTTCATGTAGGTTTTGGCTAGTATTACATTTGACATAGGGTTGAATCATGCTTCTTTTCGTTTTCACATTCACTGCCTTGTGTGCTTGTTCATTTTACATTCTACTGAGCACTGTGTTCAAATCAAAGACAGTCCACGCTGTCTTTGATTTTCAACAGTGGTGTACGCCTGCCTCTGTAGCCACGTAAGGCATAGTGAAGCATCCTTCTCCTAACAGTAGATGTACTAACAGTAAAATCAATAACTTCACACCATCTTTGAATCAATTCAGGCGAATTGAGCTTCCTGTCTGCCTGAGCACTCATGTCCTGCCTGGTTGTAGTGGATCTAGGCCTTCTACTGACACGCGTATTTTCAATATCACCAGTGTCTTTTACTTTCTTCAGTAGCCTAATAACTATAGATTGATTACAGCCCATACTTTTATCGATTTGCCTTGAAGAATACCCCTCTTCATTCAGAACAACTATTTTTAGCCTGTCCGCTGTGGACAATTCTGCAGTTGTAACCATTATTGAGAATGTACACAAATTATACCCTAACAAGAAGCGACCACTACAGCGCGCTAGTATTATCATACCGTATGCACTGTTAAAAATTTCACAGTTAGATTACGGGCAATGGCCGGCAACTGGGGGCCCGGCCGTTGCCCATAAAACTACGGCTTGGCCCATTTTTGTGAAAGCCCATGAAATTACGGTCTGAACCCTAAATACTAAGCCCATAATCTGAAGAGCAATGCCCATAAAAAAACAAGTTTGACCGATTGAGCTATGCCATAATTTGAAGGGCATTGCCCATAAAAAAAATAAGTTTGACCGTATTGAGCTACGCCATAATTCGAAGGGCATTGCCCATAAAAAAATAAGTTTGACCGTATTGAGCTACGCCATAATTTGAAGGGCTATACCCGAAAAAATAAGTTTGACCGTATTAACTTAAGCTGTAATTTGAAAGGCAATCCCTGTAAATATGAAGTTTGGTCATATTCGGTTAAGCCTCACGGCAAGTAGTCACCGACTTTTACATAAATGCATTTTTTGTGGAAGAGTGTGCAAGTAAATGCATGTTTTTTGTGGAAGAGTGTGTGAGTGTGAAATTGTTGGATACTTACATTATAACTGAATCAATTCAGTTCTAAATGTGAGTAATGATATTTTCATATCTTAAAATCAGGTTTATTACAATATGATAAATAATGACATCAGTTACACACAGATTTGTTTAACATTAGGCTTTACGAACTCTGTACACACAGTTGGTTGAACAATACTTACGTTTCTTTTAGACATGTTTTAATTGGAGAATTATTTCTAAAGCACAGTTGGTTGAACAATACTTAGTTTCTTTTAGACATTTTAATTTGCACATACGTACTTATGTAGTATTTGCATGAATGAATACAAAGGGCAGTTATGTAGTAAAGATATGTACAGGCATATTCTTGTATTTATATGTTATATCAATGACAAACAGAACTACGAACTGGCATCCGAGTACATTGCGTCTATAAGGGTATTCAATCCACAATGGTGTCAAAGTTGGTTTTTCATGTAGGTTTTGGCTAGTATTACATTTGACATAGGGTTGAATCATGCTTCTTTTCGTTTTCACATTCACTGCCTTGTGTGCTTGTTCATTTTACATTCTACTGAGCACTGTGTTCAAATCAAAGACAGTCCACGCTGTCTTTGATTTTCAACAGTGGTGTACGCCTGCCTCTGTAGCCACGTAAGGCATAGTGAAGCATCCTTCTCCTAACAGTAGATGTACTAACAGTAAAATCAATAACTTCACACCATCTTTGAATCAATTCAGGCGAATTGAGCTTCCTGTCTGCCTGAGCACTATGTCCTGCCTGGTTGTAGTGGATCTAGGCTCTTCTACTGACACGCGTATTTTCAATATCACCAGTGTCTTTTACTTTCTTCAGTAGCCTAATAACTATAGATTGATTACAGCCCATACTTTTATCGATTTGCCTTGAAGAATACCCCTCTTCATTCAGAACAACTATTTTTAGCCTGTCCGCTGTGGACAATTCTGCAGTTGTAACCATTATTGAGAATGTACACAAATTATACCCTAACAAGAAGCGACCACTACAGCGCGCTAGTATTATCATACCGTATGCACTGTTAAAAATTTCACAGTTAGATTACGGGCAATGGCCGGCAACTGGGGGCCCGGCCGTTGCCCCCATAAAACTACGGCTTGGCCCATTTTTGTGAAAGCCCATGAAATTACGGTCTGAACCCTAAATACTAAGCCCATAATCTGAAGAGCAATGCCCATAAAAAAACAAGTTTGACCGATTGAGCTATGCCATAATTTGAAGGGCATTGCCCATAAAAAAATAAGTTTGACCGTATTGAGCTACGCCATAATTCGAAGGGCATTGCCCATAAAAAAATAAGTTTGACCGTATTGAGCTACGCCATAATTTGAAGGGCTATACCCGAAAAAAATAAGTTTGACCGTATTAACTTAAGCTGTAATTTGAAAGGCAATCCCTGTAAATATGAAGTTTGGTCATATTCGGTTAAGCCTCACGGCAAGTAGTCACCGACTTTTACATAAATGCATTTTTGTGGAAGAGTGTGCAAGTAAATGCATGTTTTTTGTGGAAGAGTGTGTGAGTGTGAAATTGTTGGATACTTACATTATAACTGAATCAATTCAGTTCTAAATGTGAGTAATGATATTTTCATATCTTAAAATCAGGTTTATTACAATATGATAAATAATGACATCAGTTACACACAGATTTGTTTAACATTAGGCTTTTACGAACTCTGTACACACAGTTGGTTGAACAATACTTACGTTTCTTTTTAGACATGTTTTAATTGGAGAATTATTTCTAAAGCACAGTTGGTTGAACAATACTTAGTTTCTTTTAGACATTTTAATTTGCACATACGTACTTATGTAGTATTTGCATGAATGAATACAAAGGGCAGTTATGTAGTAAAGATATGTACAGGCATATTCTTGTATTTATATGTTATATCAATGACAAACAGAACTACGAACTGGCATCCGAGTACATTGCGTCTATAAGGGTATTCAATCCACAATGGTGTCAAAGTTGGTTTTTCATGTAGGTTTTGGCTAGTATTACATTTGACATAGGGTTGAATCATGCTTCTTTTCGTTTTCACATTCACTGCCTTGTGTGCTTGTTCATTTTACATTCTACTGAGCACTGTGTTCAAATCAAAGACAGTCCACGCTGTCTTTGATTTTCAACAGTGGTGTACGCCTGCCTCTGTAGCCACGTAAGGCATAGTGAAGCATCCTTCTCCTAACAGTAGATGTACTAACAGTAAAATCAATAACTTCACACCATCTTTGAATCAATTCAGGCGAATTGAGCTTCCTGTCTGCCTGAGCACTATGTCCTGCCTGGTTGTAGTGGATCTAGGCCTTCTACTGACACGCGTATTTTCAATATCACCAGTGTCTTTTACTTTCTTCAGTAGCCTAATAACTATAGATTGATTACAGCCCATACTTTTATCGATTTGCCTTGAAGAATACCCCTCTTCATTCAGAACAACTATTTTTAGCCTGTCCGCTGTGGACAATTCTGCAGTTGTAACCATTATTGAGAATGTACACAAATTATACCCTAACAAGAAGCGACCACTACAGCGCGCTAGTATTATCATACCGTATGCACTGTTAAAAATTTCACAGTTAGATTACGGGCAATGGCCGGCAACTGGGGGCCCGGCCGTTGCCCATAAAACTACGGCTTGGCCCATTTTTGTGAAAGCCCATGAAATTACGGTCTGAACCCTAAATACTAAGCCCATAATCTGAAGAGCAATGCCCATAAAAAAACAAGTTTGACCGATTGAGCTATGCCATAATTTGAAGGGCATTGCCCATAAAAATAAGTTTGACCGTATTGAGCTACGCCATAATTCGAAGGGCATTGCCCATAAAAAAATAAGTTTGACCGTATTGAGCTACGCCATAATTTGAAGGGCTATACCCGAAAAAATAAGTTTGACCGTATTAACTTAAGCTGTAATTTGAAAGGCAATCCCTGTAAATATGAAGTTTGGTCATATTCGGTTAAGCCTCACGGCAAGTAGTCACCGACTTTTACATAAATGCATTTTTTGTGGAAGAGTGTGCAAGTAAATGCATGTTTTTTGTGGAAGAGTGTGTGAGTGTGAAATTGTTGGATACTTACATTATAACTGAATCAATTCAGTTCTAAATGTGAGTAATGATATTTTCATATCTTAAAATCAGGTTTATTACAATATGATAAATAATGACATCAGTTACACACAGATTTGTTTAACATTAGGCTTTACGAACTCTGTACACACAGTTGGTTGAACAATACTTACGTTTCTTTTAGACATGTTTTAATTGGAGAATTATTTCTAAAGCACAGTTGGTTGAACAATACTTAGTTTCTTTTAGACATTTTAATTTGCACATACGTACTTATGTAGTATTTGCATGAATGAATACAAAGGGCAGTTATGTAGTAAAGATATGTACAGGCATATTCTTGTATTTATATGTTATATCAATGACAAACAGAACTACGAACTGGCATCCGAGTACATTGCGTCTATAAGGGTATTCAATCCACAATGGTGTCAAAGTTGGTTTTTCATGTAGGTTTTGGCTAGTATTACATTTGACATAGGGTTGAATCATGCTTCTTTTCGTTTTCACATTCACTGCCTTGTGTGCTTGTTCATTTTACATTCTACTGAGCACTGTGTTGTCAGTGTTCCCAGAACTTTTACTGTCTTGTTTCCTATCTCTAATTTTTGGATATTTACCTACTTTTCACATGTTTAGTAAAATTATGTCAAAAACTGGAAGTACTGCTTTTGAAAGATCACATTGCTTCCCCATAATTAAGGTATCAGAAAAAAAGAAAAAAATACTTGAATGGAAATGAGAGCTTTTGAACTTGATAGGGCATAATTTCAAATCTCAGACCCCCACCCAAAGTAGAAAAACTTGCTTAGACCCTGATTCTAACTGAGTCATTGTAGAACATTAATGCATATCAATATTTCTAAAATATTAAATTTTCCTGTTTGGAATGTTTTAGAAATGACTTCAGTGATTAAACCTGTTCTTTCATTGTTGTGTTGCCACAAGGAAACCATTTTGGAGCACAAAATTTTTTTGGAAAGCTATTAAATAGTTGTATTTATAATATCTTGGCAATACCTGAAGATACTGAAACAATTTTTATTGATGTACAAATCAGGTGTTTAGTGACAAAGGAAAAGAACACGGCAGAATCTTTAAATTTCTCAAAAAACAATTTCATCGCATCATTTTGTACCAATTTCAGCACTATCATCTTAAAACATGAAATACATGCTTTGCATATTGAACATTTTGAATAGACCTTTAAAATAGGAATTACAAAACGTGTAAAAAAATTTTCATATTTTTTAACTTAAAAAAAAAGTGGCTTCTGATTTATCTTAAAATATAAATTTTCCTGGGCATCCAGGTTTTACTACCTGGGTAGGTAAATAATTTATGTATATACCCAGCTGCGCATGTAACATTTCAGATATTTTCCAAGCCCTGCTTAAAGTGACACAGGTGAAAGATTTCACTCGCAGAAATTTAGAATGAAATCAATTCTTTTTTACATTTAACTTTAATTACTACATTTGCAAAGCAAAGAAACTGTTCATGATATATTTTCACTGTCATTTTCTTGGCCAGCATTTACCAGATTCAGTAAAAAAAGAATAACAGTCGAAACTCGTTATAATGAAATTCAAGGGGGACAAAAAAAAATTTGTAGCAACGTATTGTTCTTAAAACATAACAAATTTTTCATTAAAAAGTTAGTATGTACTACAGAAATTTTCATTACGCATAAGATTGCAATGCTGTAAAAGTGAAATAGTGCCCACAGAGACAAGCAAAGGTAATTTTTTTGTAATGGGAAGTTTTTGCTAAAGTAGTAATAATGAAATATATAAGCTTTAATTAATATGTATGTATGAAATTATGTACTGTATATATTTTTACTTATACATATCAGGGTTTGAAAAATACCATGCCTGAGTCGTGTGAATCATTGACCTGGGCAGGTAAATAAATAATCTAGTTGCCCTAGGTGCCAGACTGGGCAATTAAATCTAAAAATGAAGTTCAGAATATAATTTTCTACTACAAGAAAAAAAGACAGTCATCGCATGTCATGTTGCTTTTCACTGCTAATCACTGGAAGTTGTATTATTGTTACGCAGTGCCAAGGACAGAAGAATATCACCTTCTTTAATTATTATGCTTTAGGTCCATAAATTGGAAGCATATGTAATTTTGCTCCAAATGTTTCAAGTCAGCGACTGAATGCATGCCTCTGATGGAACTAGCCTCCTGTGTTTATTGACAAAGGGTTAAAACTTCATGTTTTTCATATTTTAATGTATTTCATATTTTTTCAGATATTTCATATTTTAAACGTGTTTTAAAGATTTTTATTGTAATATGGACCTGTGAGTCTGACACTGTGAAGAGAAGCTGCGATAGGAATAATGCATCGCTCCAGTGAAGATGTGAAGCTTTGGTCCGTTAAAAGGAAGGTTTGTTGCTGTGTGGAAATGACGGGTACAAGAGAAAGAGGACTTACGTTATTGGCAGAAGAGCAATAAATGTTGTAGTGATACGCTACAGAAAATAGGTCCACAGCAGCCACCCTTTCTTTTGTTGTATCTTGTACGTTGTTGGCAGGAAAAACCGGATAAAACCTCTTCGATTTGCAAAAGATACATATGAGTAAGATAGAAACTCGCGTGCGAACAAGCTATTAACAGAAGAACCAAAAGTGCAGAGACACAGCAAATCTGTTCAAACCAAAACCGAAATTTATAGTTCCCCAGTTTTCTGTACAACATAGAAAAGCATATTAGTACTTTCGGTAAATGTGTACTTCAGCGTCCTAAACTATTTCGTTGGAAAAAATTTAACTGTGGGTGAAAAGTTCGATGCACACATTTTTTTAAGCATGCAAAATAATAGGGAAAGGTGAAAAATTATATTTTTAGATAAAAAGGAAATAATTTTTTCCGAAGTATTAACCTGCGAGTACGATGGTTTGTAGCAGGTGGTGCGGGAGGCTGAAGCGATGCTAACGGCCACCACGTGAAGGTGCTGTGCGACGGAGCGAAGTACGAGTTGGTAGCAAATGCGTGGAAGAATACGACAGCAGTAGGGTATATTTTTCGGAAGAGTGTCGTGTAATCGTGCGCAGAAGTAGTTCAAACTTGTTTTATTCATTTTTGAGAAAGATATGTGCAGAATGTCGTTATTAGTGGTTTCACAGTGTCTCCGAATGGAAAGAAATTAAGGAATGTAAAATAATTTATGTACGACAGAAGTTTTGAGGAAGACGTTTTGGTTCCGGTTGAACCCAAAGTTTTAGTTTTGGTTTGGAAGATGTGCACAGGTAGGTGATTTCTTCAAGCACTTCATTTGCAGTTCTGCTGTTATTCAGTACATCGTAGCTCACATTTTTTTCCTCGTGACATGGATATTTTTCAAAATAAGCAATTTTCTTCAATTCATATATCGCACTATGGCAGGGAGACAGCTTCTTGTATTGTGGCGGATAATGAAATTTTAAGCCCTGACGAAATCGGAAATGACTGACGATTTTGTACTTCCGCTTCTCAAAATTACCCTTCAAAAAAACAAAAACTTACAATGCTGCACAAATTCAACCTCTTTCTTTCTGCGTATGCCTACAAGACTTTTCGATGACTACGTACTGCTAAACCGCTTCCTTCTTAATTCTTCCGCCCGTTACTTGCCCTTCTCAACGAAGCTTCCATTCACCGGACTCCACCTTGATGCCGTTGCCGCTCTCTCGTCCTATGCCTATACCGCATGTACTCTTCCAAACCATCGCACTCTCAGGTAAATACTTCGGAAAACTTATTTCCTTTTATCTAAAAATACTATATTTTTGCACCTTTTCCCATTATTTTGCATGCTTAAAATATTGTATGTCACACTTTTCCCACACAGTTACATTTTTCCGACGAAATAATTTAGACGCTAAAGTACACATTTACCAAACTTTCTATTTCGGATCAGGGAATCATATGCGAAAGAATGAAAAATTTCAAGTCTGCTTTAAAAACAATTACAAAACATGAACAAACTATATTGTGTAGCATATGAGTATAAAATGGTTCGCTCTCCTGGCAAGAAGGTACTTGCTTGGACTTGTAGTCATCCGCACGTGAATTGCACGGCGAAGCGAATCTTCCTTTCAACAAAGCAAATCTTCACATCGTTGCCGTAGTGATGTGTTAGGCCTACCACAGCGTCGCACTCACAAGTCAATATTACAAGTTTCCGACAAAATAATTTAGGACGCTAATCTACACATTTACCAAATAATCTGCCAATGATGAAGATTGGAGTGCCATTTCAGGTGGATTCAGTAGTTTTAAAGAGTTTGTAGAAATCAATGAAAATGCATTATTGGGGAATTGAGGGATATTCAAGAAATAGCCAATGAAATTCAGGATGATGATGAAGAGACATAACGAAGAATTAACAAAAGATCCCCAGACTGTCACGAAAGCAGTGTAGAAGCTTTGGAAACACTGTCACTACATACAACTCACCGATACATCTAATTGCCACACATTCCTGTTTAAACAAACTTGAAAAAGCTGTTTTCAATGAGAGGCAACAGCAGAAACAGTCTTCAATTTTACATAACTTTAAAAAGCCATAAATATAAACAAGGTATGTAATTAAAATTTTGAGATCAAGTAATTTACATTTTTGAGTAATCTAAGCTTTTAAGTGTTAAATTTAACTAAGTAAATTCAATCATTGATATTTTTCTTATTTTGCATGTTATTCTCATGTTAATTACATTTTAAACTTAATTTTGGCTGGAATTACACTAACTTTTACTTATGCTGCGCTCTTATTTATGCGTGCTATGGTTTGCGCTGACATATATGTGAAATATTACTGTATACATGTGATAATGAGGTGATTATAGATATAATTAAAAAATATATATTTTTTGGCTCTTCTGGTTTCCAATTAAATTTATGTAATTTATGTGTTGAGTGGTAAAAAGCTGTTTTCAATGAGAGGCATATGGGGTTTGTATATATGCAGATTTCCATTGTTTGCTTCTTCCTGCTGAAAACTAAGCTAGGGGTGCCTATGAGTTAACTGAATATACCATAGTCACAAAATGATTGATAATTATATACTAAGGAATGTGAGTGAAAATGGTATTCCTAAAAGCAATCAAAACCATGTAGCAGTCAGGGAGAATCACAAATGTGTTTCCTGAACGAAAATGTGACATTTCATCACATGAAACTTTTTTTCCACCTCTAAATTGAGGCCATTGGTTCTAGGGAAGGAGAAAGCCAAAGCTGTTATGTTATGTAAAAAACAGGTTTCTTTTTAAAAGGGTTTTAACGGCTAATGTGAGGAACTAAATGGGATATAAGCAGTCCCCGTCCCTAATTTAAGAGTCACTGGTTCCAGGGAAGAGAGAACGCCAGTGCTGTAAGACAAACACAACATCCATGCCATACCGGGATTCAAACCCGGACCCACTTGGACAAACAATCATAAGATGGTGCTTAGACCACTGCACCACCAGGGTGGCAAAACTAATGCCTCATATGGGATTCAAACCATATGTTAAATTGTGACTGCTAGCCAAAAACCTTGATGTACAACCAACTCTGATACCAGAACGGCTTGAACATCCTCTAGACCAATAGTTCTCAAAGTGGGTTTCACTAAAAAATAATAGGGGGGGGGCATATGCGGATTTGTTAGCAACCATACCGAATCACATAGTGAACCAATTTTCAAAACAAAATTAATCTGAATTTATGGCTAGTGCTGGTAGGATGTGTAGTGAAGTTTAGCATATTTAGCTGAAATTTCTGAAAAATGAACTAGTGGAACTTCTCATTACAGGGTGAAAACAATCTGTTCAATGTTGAAAAAACAAAACACAAGCAATGACCAAAAAACTTTATGAGAAAACCAAATTACAGGGAACAGCTCTGACCAATTTTCATAACTGAATTCATTATCATCAGAAAATGAGCAAACAATTGGAAACTTGATGTTAAACAGCTAATAATCGTCCATTCTCTGCACTCTCCAAACATTTACAAGGCAGTATTTCCCATTCCCACTGAATGAACTAGTTACTCATTCACATACAATGCAGAAATGTGTAATCTTCTATTGCCAAATAAAAAACTTATGAGACATCTTTTAACTCTGGTTGGTTTGAAAAGCATTTGTTTTTTGAAATCACCGACTAGTTTTTTTTTTTTTTTTTTTTTTTATTGGAGGTTTAACGACCACCGTGAGCAACTCAATGGGCTATAAGCAGTCGCCCGTCCCTAATTTAGGGTCACTGGTTCCAGGGAAGGGAGAGAGCCAGTGCCGTAAGACAAACACAACATCCATGCCGGACCGGGATTCGAACCCGGACCCCTTACGAACGAATGATCAGAGGCCAGCGCCTTAGGACCACTGCGCCACCGGGGCGGCGACTAGTTTTTGGATTCCAATGGAAAAAGAATTTCCAACATTGTCGAGCACTGCCTTAAGTATTTGTTGCCTTTTACAACTACATATTTATGTGAAACTAGTGTTTTATCCTTAACCACCATAAAAACTAAATATTGAAATAAGCTGGATGTTGAAGATAACTTGTTTGTACATAAGCAAGAAAACTCAAAATATTGATGAACTTTGCAAGAGTAAATGAGCTCATACATCTTATTAATACTAAACAAATGACTTGACCAGTTTTATTTGAATTTTTTTTTAGCCATTTGTGCAATTTCTGAGACATCAGTGTATGTAATTTTAGCAAATATACATGTGTATTTGTATTTTTTATATATTTTATACCCACATAAACACACTGGAATAAACTTTTCATTAAAGAATATGCCTGTACATATCTGTACTCCATAGCTAATCTTTGTATTCATTGGTGCAAATATAATACTTCACAAGTTCTTAAGTACATGAGCAAATGAAAAGGAGTCTTAAAAAAACAAAGTATTGTTCAGCCAGTTTGTGCTTTAGAAATAATTCTGTTTAAATTCATGAGTTGAACACTATGCCGTAAAAAAAAAAAAAAAGCACAAAACGATAAGACAATATTTATGCGTGTTATATTGCAAAATGGAATTCATTTCAGACTACAAACATACGAAAAGAATGCTTCCCTACGTAATTCCCAAATCAGCATGTACAGATCGAATTTATTCGACATCCTAGTCAACGCTAGGTATATACCTGGCGATAAAGACTTGCACAGAAAGTAAAGCACTGTTTCATATTGATAGTAAAACATATATGGATGTGAGAGTTATGCCCCTACCCCAGTCAAATGAAACCTTAGCTACTACATAGATTTTCCTGTGTGACAATGCTTCAGCCACCCTCGTTTGGTGGTGAAACTTTTAAAATTATATATATATATGTACACAGTTCGTGAGCTTAATATCAAACAAAAATGTGTGTAATTGATTTCGTTACTTTTACATATCATAATAAACTTAATTTTAAAAAGTGTCTACTCACACGTTTTCTTTCTTTAACATGCTGGTGTCTACCACATGTTCGTGACTTCGTGTTCGTGTCGTCAGTTAGGGTTAGGGATGGGCGATATTTATCAATATCTCGATATATCGATATTTTTGTCCGATATTTGGATATATAGTATTGATATCCAAGTTACGATATATCAGAAAATCACTATATCGGTGCGATATTCAATATATCAGCCTATGGCTGATGTGATTTAACTTGTTTAATGAAATCTGTGTTCTTTCCTCTGGCATGTCACGAAAATTATGTTGCTTGAGGACTATCAAACTGCGATCTCATTATCGAGATTCACATGATATTATGTCACCTTCCGATTTCTAGAACTTTACAAGGAAAAATATCTGCTGTGTTGAAAACCTCGATGGTTGAAAATTTTAACTATTAGTTGACAGTAGGCACCCAGAAAACAAATTTAACGAACGGTTGATAGCAGATTGTTCTTTTGCCTATGAGTATTATGTTTGAAGTAAACTGGCACTTTGACCAAAATTAAATACATACCAATGACACACAATTTGAAGTTAAGCATTTTTTTTTTTTTTTCGTTAGTGATAAAGTATGTAGATCTTAACAGCTGGGTAAGGAAATGCAAAACAGCTTTTCGAGAGTTTTCTTGATGTCTTACAAGTTATGTAGTATAAAGTTTGTTGTAATTCAGGCTATGTATATATCAGACGTAATTTTTTTTATCATCCTTTGATAATTATCTTGTAAATACATAGTGAAACTTCCTGAAGTAATTATATAATCTGGTAAAAATATGAGCATAACAACTTTCGTCTTGATCTGCTGATTTTTCCACACTTACAGCATGTTATTTCCTCTGATTGTCCATTCGTTTTTTTGTTATCTAGGAGAGACAGGTTTTCATACATTAATTAGTAAATATATACTTGATGAATTTGGATTATGATATTTTTTTATGTTTTTCATACATTAATTAGTATGGCTTTCATTAATTAATTAGTAAATATATATACTTGATTAATTTGGATTACGATATTTTTTATGTTTTTATTTTTATAATCATATTTTAATGGAGGACTAATAATCATTAGCATTTTTTAAAATATCTTTCTGGAAAAATAATTGCTTTCTATGAAAAGGCCATCACAAATTATTCGTACTCTAATTACTGTTTTTAACAAAAATGTCACTTGTAAACATATTATAAGCACTTTAATTTTTTTGCTTATGCCATGGGAACTATTTTTGCTTACACCATAGAAGTAATTATATCTGTATACTCCATTAACATTGTGTTCTGTGTTAAACGATAAAAAAAAAAATAGCAAACATTGTTCACACCTTCTGAAAAATATAAATGTATACAAAATGCTCTAAAAATTACAATAACAAAGTTTTTTTAAAGATTTTTTTCCATAACACTTCCTTGCAAGCTGATATAATGTTGTTAACTTTGACATTTGCATCCCAATAAAAATAGTTATTCTTTCTATAATTCAGTTATTCCCATGTTAATTGATGGTTAAGATTCCAGTCTGCTGGGATTAATAAGTACTTTTGTTTTTTTGTCATTTATGCCATACTGAAGCTTCAACTTACCTTTTCTCGAAAATGTTGGAAATACATATTTCTCATAATCTCACATTGATGAAAAACTCATGAAAACATTCCTTTGCAACTGGGATTTTTGGAAACTTCTTGGCAGAAACCATACCCCTGCTAGTCGAGCAATGCCCACACATGAAACAACAAAATCACTTTTTGGGTTTTTGGAAGTATATTCAGCATTTCTGCAGATTACAAGCTCACTTCTGTTGCATGATTTTTTTATTTATTTTTGCATCAAAACTTTCTGCTATATATTTTTTTATTTTAGGATCTGAAAAACAATATTTTATGTGTTTTTCATATCACTAAAAATACAGCTTGAGAGCTGCAATCTTGCATAAAGATAGTTTTAAGCTATAAAATGTAATAATAAAGGACAAATAAAATTGCTCCCTTTTAGTAGGAGAAAGCAGCTCTTGAAAAAAATTCAGCTGATGTTTCTAAGAAATTATCTGAGAAAACTGGTAGGATATTTATTCCCCACATTCACTGCCAAGCTTGTGTATTATAATTAGTTATTACTTATTACCAAAACAATTTTTAAGGTAAAGAATATTTTTATGTCTTAAGAGACACATATGGTTGAGTCGTCATTAGACTATGTAAATGCTATCTGTGGAGAGTAGTTACTCAATTATGTTTGCTCATGCTGATGAAACAATCCTGTTGGCAGAGAGCAAAAGTGAGTTGCAGCGTATGTTGTCCCACATGTATGAAGTTTGTATGAATTTCAAACTTAGTATATGAAAGGAAAAACCCAAAGTTATGTTTTTGACAGATGAATTGTTAGTATTAAATCAAACAGATCAGTCTAAATGGCAAAGAGATTGACCAGGTAAATCAATTTACATATTTAGGAAGCATGTTTGACAGAGAAAACAAATTAGGTGGTGAAATTAGTAGGCTAGTAAATTCATCTTTGAAAGTCACAGCTGCTTCAGGAGGATTTTGAATAAATGATGAATGATAGGTTCTCAAAAAAGTCCCTAATAGTTGTGTGTGAAAAAGTACAGTAATTGTTCCTACTCTGATGTGCAGCAGTGAAGGTGGAGTACTGCAGATGAAGAGTGATTTGTGAGCTGTAGAGATGTGTTACTTATGGGGGTGGGGGCAAGATATGTTTTGATCATGTGAGGAATGAAGATGTTTTGTAGATGAGTAGTGTGAAGCAAAATATTGTTTGTAAGGTGGGGACAAATATTCTTGGGTGGTTTGGAGAATGAGTGGTGAGATGATTACTAGGAGAATTTATTCTGCACAAGTGACAGGAAGAAAATGTAGAAGATCAAGGGAGGACCAGATTCAGGAATTCCTGCATGAGAATAAATGTGAAGTACAAATGGTCTTGTGTGTGATGGATGTCAGTGAAGCTCAAGTTGTGAGCTGAGATCACTGTAAATGCAGATGTTTGATACATCAAGAGTAAATAAAATGTGTTTCCATCAGTTTTGAACTTTAATCCAGCAGATAAGCTCTCATCAAGAAACTAACCTATGATCTTAGAGAACAGCTTAGTGATATATATGCATGTAAAGAGAAAATCCCTCATCTACAGCAAGTTGAATATAACTAGGTGAGAAATCAGTACTTATTTTTGTGTTGTTTTGGTGTTAATAAGTGAAACATTAAATGCTATATCCCATTTGAGTTCAAAACTGTAAATTTTTTTTTTTAAATCTGCTGACTTCCTTAATTTTAAGGATAGACTCCACCAATGAGCATTTAAAATGTAAAAAAAAAAAAATGATATGATATCGAAGATAGCTCCTCAGGTGTTTTAGGCTTGATAAAGAATACTTCAGATATTTATTGTGTACAAGTTTTTAATGGAGATGAGAAATCCAAAGAAATGGACTGAGAACTGGAAAAAAATGCTTGAAGTGAAGTGGTGTGTGTGTGTGTGTGTGTGTTGATCTCCACGAGCATCTAAAGTTGTTCCCTGAATGTGTAGAAGCTTGATTCACCATAAGCAGACACATGTCCCTTAATTTAGGCGAGTGGTTCCAGGAAAGACAAGACAGGAACAACTTCTTTATGTATTTTACCACTTGGTAGGCACATTTTCCATGATTATTTAGATACTGAATAGTTTCCATGACATTTAATTAACATTTCATGACTGAATAGATTTTATTCATGACATTTAATAAATAGATTTCTTGACTGAATAGATTTCATGACATTTAATTGCTAAAACCTGGAAAGAGCGACATCTTTGTTTATTCACTGACGCCACATATTTGGAGGATTTTCACATTTAATGAACAGTGCTTCTTATTTTGAAAATTTGACTGTTTTCTAGCAGTTTCTGAGGAAGAAGTAATCTTTTTGTATGAGAATTTTCCTGATATTGATGCTGAATCAGTTGTAGCAGGTATAAAATCACATACAATTTTTGCAAACTTGATCAAATGTAAAACCGATGGGCGCAATGCAAGGTATTCATATAATCTGAGCATTGTTTCAGCTAATATATTAATATAGTCTTTAATGGTAGTCTAAGAACTCCTTCCTACAGCTAGTGTCAAACATTTGGCACAATGTATTGCCTTTTAATCAAACCAAAACCCATATTTATGAGTACAAATGCAATTTTTCCATTGCACATTTATTAGATTTTAGCAGGAAAAGAATTTTGAAAAAAGTAACCTTGTATAATTTAAAGAAACACTAGAGAAATCAAATGAGGAAGAGCACTGCACATTAAAACTTTTCTGGGCAACAGAATTTTGTTAATGCCATTCCGTTTAAGAATAACAGTTTTCACAAAAAAAAAAAAAAAAATATGTTCACAGTTTTTATCAAAAGAGAAATAGACACAATGACAAAATGGATAACACTGGGCAAATTAGGCCGAAACCTGTTAACAAGGTTTGTTGTATTTTCAGTTTTTTTTTTTTTTTTTTGTTATTTTTTTACAAAAAAAAATTATATATGTATCTACAGTGTATATGCACACTAACTTTGAAATAATATATTTTCATGTATGTGTGCAAACTACTTCAAAATTGCATTAAAAAGCTCTAGCCATTTACCTCTCAACAATATTATGACTTTGCAGAACATTCTGCATTAGAAATTGCAATAATATGCTCTGATTACAGGCTAAGGGGGTAATGTTTCAGACAGAAGTAACCCAGTGATTTTGTTTTAGGCATTTTACTCTGCTTTTGTACTTAAATAAACATTTCGAATAATGGAAAAACCTTAATATGTGTAGAATAATCAAATCAATGAGACTTATTTACCCAATTGCCTGTGGTTTTCTGGTCTTCTATGTAGCAAAATATTTCTGCCACAAATTCCATTTCAAGTGTGTTTTTTTATTCATATATATTCTTTAAAAAGATGTTGAGTGTGCTTAACAGGAAAGTTGACATCTAATTTGTTTACTTTCAAATGATAACCAAAACCTTCAAATATCGTTGGTGACAGTTGATACTATCCACAGCCACAGCCCCCCCCCCCCCATTAGTGGAAGGGGAGTGCAGATGTTATATAAACACAAAAGTGCACAACACTTTTATGATTGCTTTTTTGACTAATTTTGTCTCGCTGTATCAACAATCTTGCATAGGTAGCAATGTTAAGTACAGAGAATCATGATAACATGTTTTGTTAAAAACAGTTTCCGCATTTATGTTCTGTAAATTTATGTGACAACTTCCTGCTGTTTTGGCCACTTTCATCCAATCTGTGCTCTGCCCCTTCATTAAGAAATACAAGGGGCATATATAGATTTTTTCTGAGGGCGTGCCAATGAAATGAAAAAAAATTAAATCCACCAGGACAAAATAAAAGAATGAGAATAGAAAAAAATAAAAAAAAATTTGTAACGTAAATTAATGAATTTTTTTTATTAAATTAAGCATTTTTGTTTCCAATGTAAGGCACATTTTAACAATAAATAAAACACATTTAAACACTTTCGGGGGGGGGGAGTGGGCATAAATATATCCCACCTTACATTACATAAATGTATAAAATATATAATATAAATACGCCCTTACATTACCTTGGCTACGATGTAAACAACCCTGATGTTGGCTTTCCAGCTCAGCATACAAGATATATTTTTAGCGAATTTTATGAATTATAAAAACGTAAAATGTTAATTCCGCTGTCGAAAATATTTATTTACGTAACAAAACAACGTAAAAGGGCAAAATAAAAGCACTATCCCATGGCGTCGGTCTTGTAAAAAAACGTTAAATATCAATTCCGCTATCGGAAATAATTATTTACACAACAAAACGACTGAAATGGCAAAATAAACGCACTACGTTTATTTCCAAGTACAGCGACCGTCTTGTAAAAGGTACGAAGTTAGTAATATACAGTACTTTTCTGAGATATCACTATTTTAATGGTATTAAAAAACTTGATTGCAGCTATATTTTCAAGCTGCAGGATAATTTAGTACTGGCTGAGATTTGTGCGAACAAGCCAACAGCCAATTAGTCCCAAGTTCCCAATAGCCAATACTTAGCACAATATTGGATCGGATTCAGTGATAACCCAGATGCAGTATGCAGTGAATAAACCGAAATATCAGTCTTATTGAGATCAGAAGTATTGAAAAATATCGAAAAATCAATCTGATATATTGATCTTTAAATACAGATATTTTCGATTCAATATATCGGTCTCAGAAATATTAAAAGATATCGTACTTTTGAAAATATCGCCCATCCCTTCGTCTTGGTAAAAAACGAGCAATCCCCGTAAAATCACGTGACGACTCGCTGACCAATAGCAGAAAGCGACGCATGCCGCATTCCTTTTCTGTCATTATCGTTCATTGGCTAACCCGTGTCTCTTAGCAACGCCGTAAAATTACGGTTAGGAACAGTTGTCCTACATATCCATTCCCGTTAAAATACGGGCAGCGCCTTGAAACTGCAGAAACGAGGCCTTGATCGTAAAAATACACGGGCAACAAGACTTTTTTTACGGGAATTTTTAACAGTGTGTAGAGGATTTTAGGAAGGGAGTGTCTGACCTCAGGTCTTAAACAACCCTTAGAAATAGGAAGCTAGGAGATTTGTGCTAGAGTGCCTTATAGGAAAGTGACACGGAAGCAAAGTAGGAAGGGGGAGAAAGACGCCCTTATTTATTACCGGGGGGGGCAGTACCCGAGGTCCGACGGCTTAACGTGCCCATCCGACGCACGCCGGATATTTAGTGCATCGAGCGTTCGTACCTGCCTGGGATCGAACCTGAGGTCCTTTCCGTAGCAGTCACGAACGTTGCCCACTAGGCCACTCGCGGCCCATAGCGCGTTAGTAGTTCTGCATCAACCCTTATAATGGCTGGAGTAAGATTAGAATAGCATTAGGAAGCAGCCAATCAGGTAAAAGAATGTCTATGATTGGCTGTAAAAACTGATACGCAGCTAACGTGAATTTCAGTGTATTTGTCAAACCCCATAATTTATGTCATATCTGAAGAACAGAAGTAGCTACAAGGAAAACTAAGGCATTTTTGAAATCTCCATTAAATTTGTCATCTGATGATATATATATATAATCGATGAAATGACTATGAAAATTAGTTCGTTAAAGAAAGAGTTAAACTTAAAAATTCACGGTTTTTGCATATGTGTATATCAGAATTGAAAAGTTTATTCACACAATTTTGTAATTAATTCAGGCCTTCCCGGTGATGCAGATGTTCTAAATGTTGACTTATGACTTTTCATCTGAGATGGGTCTGTGTCGAAATCCCGGTGAGGCATGGATGTTGTGTTTGTCTTTACGACAGTGGCTCTTTCTCTTTCCTGGAACCAGTGGCCCGAAATTAGTAACGAGCGACTGCTTATAACCCATCGAGTTGCTCACGTGGTCTTTAAACCCACAAATAAAAAAAAAAAAACTTTTTTTTTAATTTTTTTCTTGCTTTGAACCAGTAACACAGAAGTAAAATAGGACAAAAATTTAGTACAACACTCGCACATGTGGTCCGTGATTGGTCGGGAAATTGCCATGTGCATCCAATAAAAATACAATATAAAAGACGAAGAAAGATTCTACCGAATTTTCGGGTGTAAGGAGGGTGTCTTTTGAATAATTTATGGTACTGAACGAATTTTTCAAAAGCGGATTTTCACAAAAGGCGAATATCAGCAAAAAAGGAAAAATGTGTTTTCGTCCTGTAGCGGAAGAGCAGTGCATTACTTGAAACACACAATGCGCACGGTGTTCTTCATACTGAGTGGGAAATGTTACAGAAAGATTTTTTTCAATCGCAGAATAACTGAGACATTTTGCAAGCACAAATGGGTATTTAGAGCCGCTAACAGCAGAAATGTACTTTGCGAAGAATCACTGATTGTGCGTGAGATGTTCCTCTTACCGGAAAGTATCCGAAGCAAAGGGAATTTTTCAAAGCGAATAATTTGGAGCAGAGACCTGGAGCAAAACGGGATGCAATTTTGAGCTCCTTAGCGGAAAAAAACTGCGCGTTATTTGAAGAAGGAAAGAGGAGGCGCAAAATATTTTTGGTAATAAAGGGTAACTTACCGAGAAAGAATTCTTTCAGTGGGATTTTTGGAATCGCAGGTGCTCTTGCCAATAGAAATATTCACGACGCAAAACCGCTGAAAATATTCACCGGCTGCAGAACTGAACGTTACACAAAAATAATAAAAATGTGCGAAACATCTTCTTCATATCGAGAGCAATGCAGTGGAAAAAAATTTCAAATGCATTTTATTTATTTGAATACGTTTGTATTAATTTTATTTTTTCTGTAGGAGGACTTATCTCAAATTAAGTACTTTTTTAACGTGATATTTCAAAACTACAAAATGCTTTGGAACTTGATCTTTTTTTTTAACTGACAATAACTTTCATGTATCTTTAAGAAATGGTGAAATGTACTGTTTTATAGTATTATTCCACAAAACTTCTAAATATAAAATTTACTCTTGATATATAGAATCGCTTTTGTCTTAAGCATTTCACAGACTGATGCATAGACATCGTTCAATATCCTGTAGCATAATTTAAATACCCGGTTTCTTACGGTAGCTCAATATATAATAGCTAATGCAGAAAATGGGGGAGAGCAGAAGAAATATCCTGTCCCACAATAACCGAAATTCAAGCGATATGCTATACACAATATCCGATCTCACTGCAGAACTTCAAAATCACTTCCTTTGACAGGGGGTTTAACAGTTTATCAAACCTCAAGTATTTCCGCGGATCTCTCCTATCACCAGAATGTTTTCGTCATGTGGATGCGGAGAAAGTGAGAACGGAGTTTTTCCGTTTATACGAGGTCCGATCAAAAAGTTCCGACACTAGGCTGATATACAACAAAGTACTTACGTTTCTTAAATCTGGCTATGATCTCCCTCAAAGTAGTCTCCTTGGGCAGCGATACACCGCTGCCAGCGTTTTTGCCACTGTTGGAACGCTCCCTGGAAGTCCTGTTCGCGAATCGTGTCAAGCACCGTCTGCAATTCACGCTGGATCTCATCTACGGTTTCAAAATGGCGACTCTTGAGCTTCAGCAACAGAAAAAAGTCGCAGGGGTAAGGCGGGTGAGGGAGGGTAGTCATGCTGTTGCGGCTGCAAAACAGCATGACTACCCAACACAGCAGCAGCTCACAGGATGTTGCTAACGCTCTGTGAGCTGCTGCATTGTCGTGATCCCCTGCGCCACATTTCAGGTCGTTTGCGGCGAATGTCCTCCCAAAGACGCGGCAGAACATCGCAGTGAAAAAGGGCGCGGTGACGCTTTGGCCTTGGGAATGCACAACCCCACGAATGTCGAAGAACCCGATGAACATTCTTTTGGTTGCGCTCCGGACCTGTCGGGCCTTTTTCGGTCGTGGAGATGCCGGGCTCTTCCACTGCGACGACTGTTTTTTGGTCTCCGAGTCGTAACCGTAGACCCAAGTCTCTTCCCCAGTGATGACCCGCGACAGGAACATTTCGTGCGCCTCCGGTCCCGATTTGTCGAGTTTGACGCGGAATTTGATGTTCACTCGCTGCTCTAGTTTGCAGTCCATACCGAAATAGCAGCTGTGTTCTGTACGTGGTCACCAAATATCGTGTAGTACAGCGCTCGATGTTCACAGAACGAAGCCACTTGGCACAATGATTCATGAAGGTCACTACCCTCAACCGGTACCCGCGCATCCGCGTAATGCCATCCGTTGACGCGCTATGCACCTAGTCTCGAAACGTTTTGATCGCGCTACGTACCTAGTCTCGAAACTTTATGATCGCGCTACGTACCTAGTCTCGAAACTTTATGATCGCGCTACATACCTAGTCTCGGAACTTTTGATCGCCGCCCCGGCGGCGCAGTGGTCTAAGCGATGGCCTCTGATCATTCGTCCGAACGGGGTCCGGGTTCGATTCCCGGTGAGGCATGGATGTTGTGTTTGTCTTACGGCACAGGCTCTTTCCCTTTCCTGGAACCAGTGGCCCTAAGTTAGGGACGGGCGACTGCTTATAGCCCATTGAGTTGCTCACGGTGGTCGTTAAACCTCCAATAAAAAAAAACAAAAAAACTTTTGATCGTGCTACGTACCTATATAGTCTCGGAACTTTTTGATCGCGCTACGTACCTAGACTCGGAACTTTTCGATCGCGCTACGTACCTAGACTCGGAACTTTTCGATCGCACTACGTATACAAAAGGAATTGAGGAAAGATTTCTGAAAATTCAGAAATTTCTGGTCGTACGAAAAGTCCGTGAAATTCAGGTGTTTTTTCGTGATTTCAAGGAAAAGTGTCTATCGGAAACATGCTTTGTTAATTCACGAAAGGAATCGCCGAAAGTGGATCGTGAATTTCAGAATTATTTTACAGTGCATGTATAAAAATTACAGAGGATGGTCCTTTGAGGTATTTCTTGTATGTAGGGACGCTGCTAGACTTCGAAAAAATCAGAATAGGCGACAGGTGGGCGAGCTTGGTAGCAATTTTTTTTTTATTTATTTTTTTTTTTTTTGCGAAACACTGAAAGGTAATTTTTTTTTTTTTTTTTTTTTTTTGATTGAAGGTTTTACGACCACCGAGAGCAACTCAAGGGGTTATAAGTAGTCACCTGTCCCTAATTTAAGGTCACTGATTCCAGGGAATCGAGAGAGCCCGTTCCGTAAGGCAAACACAGCATCCATGCCTCACCGGGATTCGAACCTGGTCCCTTCTCGGACGAATAGTCATAAGCCAGTGCTTACACCGCTGCTCCACTGGGGCGTCTGTAATGTTTTTCACTACCGGCTACAAAGGGATTCATGCAATCCCCATCCCTCCACCTGTATCACACAGACACACATGTATCTATAGTTACGTCATTGCTGTCAGATACAAGTGGTGGTAGAATATCGCCTTCAACTTTTTGCTTGCTCTGAATGGATTGTCTTGAATTGCTTTTTAAAATTTTGCATTTTTGCTTACGAAAATAGTATATTGTACTTCAACAATTTATTTAAAAGCAAGTGTCTTTTTTTGTTTTATCAGAATCAAATTTAAGGAATTTATCAAAATTTATTTAACACCTTCCCCCTCCTTAACTTCCTTCCTTTCCGCCAGCGACTTTGCCTTGCACTCCTCTCCTACAAAGCAGTTGTCAGGCACTTTCACTCTCTCGGAGGGCCGCGGATGGCCTAGTGGGCAACGTTCGTGACTGCCACGGAAAGGACCTCAGGTTCGATCCCAGACAGGTAGGAACGCTCGATCCACTTAATATCCGCCGTGCGTCGGATGGGCTCGTTAAGCCGTCGGACCTCGGGTACTGGCCCCCCGGTAATAAATAAGGGCGTCTTCCTCCCCTTTCTACTTCGCTTCCGTGTCACTTTCCTATCGGGCACTCTAGCCCAAATCTCATAGCTTCCTATTTCTAAGGGCTGTTTAAGATCTGGGGTCAGACACTCCCTTCCTAAAATCCTCTACATATGATCATTTGATCACTGTCTCGGAGCTGTCTTAAGAGCGCTGGTTCAGCTTTAGTTTCCACTTGGAGAAAACAAACACAGCAATTAGTAGTGATTCCCCTCAGTGAATTCATATTCACCCTCCTAATTAGCGCCATGTGTGACGTACTACAGTGGTGTATCACGCGTGAAGACGATAATTCTGCAGCTGTACATTCCGTCAGTGTAGCTTAGTTGGGAGATCGACTTACTCCGGAGTGAAGGGGGCACGGTTTTGATGCTCGTCACGGACTAAACTTGTGGTTTTTCACATTTGCGCCCGAACGTAAAAATGGATCTACTGGTCGTTTGGTTCTTCGGGGAATTGTGTGACGCTCATTCCACACATCGTGCGGAATTAATGAAAAATTCCAACTTCGCATCAACAACAACAAAAAAAAAAAAAAAAAAAAGAAAAAGAGGGAGATTGTGACGTACTACAGAGCTGAATATGAATCACGTGTCAAGACGACAAATCTGTGGCGGTACATACCGTCCGTGTACCTTAGTTGGGAGAGCAACTTACTCCAGAGTGAGAGGGGCTCGGATTCGATTCCCGCACGGACAAAACTTGTGTTTTCACACATGGCCATATAAACATGAAAAAAAGGCTTAAACTAAAGAACTGGAAAAGTGGAGAACAATTGAATTTTCATGTCCTTGCGGACCGTTTTGATAACTTTCCTATGGCGAGGTGAACAACGCACTTTCTAGACAGGGGCGGAATCATAAGTTTACTCTAGAGGGGGGCTGCTTTTCGGGTACAAAAAGGGTGAAGAAGCCATTATGAAATGTTTTTTTTTATATAACGTAGTACATATATATCATCATCATTACCAACCATTATCAACCAACTGCTGGATGAAGGTCTCCCCAAGTTTTTTCCACAACGGTCTGTCTTGTGCCAGTTTCCTCCATGTTACTCTCGCATATATATTTATATATAATGTTAGCACAGGAGATGCCGAAAATTCTCCCGTGTTAGCCACGCTGCCTTCACCCAAGCGGGGATTGACTTCGGAGTGGGTGGAACAATGGGAAGCGCCCATGAGGCGTGAGGGAGCAGGAAAAAGAAAAAAGAAGGGTCCTAAAATGACCATCTGGGAGAAAGCGGTGGGGACATTTTTACGAATTTTCTTTATGACCCAATTAAGAAACGTACGTAGATCAGATTGTTATTCACAGTTTCTCCCACCTACTCTGATTTCAGTACCTAGCTCTGCCTTACCCTGTTTCGAGACGTTAAGGATGCTAGACAATATGACAATAGCAAAGAACTAACAAATAATATCCCCGTGTTTTTTACACCCGCTGTCCCTGTTTTCCCTTTATCTTTTGATCTCTCTCTCTCTCTCTCTCTCTCTCTCTCTCTCTCTCTCTCTCTCTCTCTCTCTCTCTCTCTCTCATTCCCTTCTCTTTCTTTTTTTTACTGAACCTATATCAATGTTATAAATTTTTAAATCATCCGTACTAAGTTTATTTGTAATTTTTTTTTAGAAAAACTGAAAACAAAATATGCAAAGTTAATCATTTACGATCTTCGCTATTTTAAACGTAAAAACGTGGTTAGGGTTTAATGGGGGAGGTCGCCCCCGCTGGATTTACCACTGTTTCTAGGGGGAAATATGTAGGACTTTACGAAAAAGACTTATTATTACTTGTCAAAGTCCAAATTATATTTTATAGTTAATGTATTGAAAAAAAAATACCACATCTTGAACTGGGTGGACAAAACAAATTTCAGGGTAGGCTGAAGCCCACCTTCACATCTCCTTGGCGACGTTCCTGCTTGTATTTCCGCAATTGCAAATGAACTTGTCAAAATCCACCCCACCCCCGTTAAATGCTATTAAAAATGACCATGAGTTATTGAACCATCTCAAAATGAATAGTTTGCTTTCGGTATTACAGCTGTGTATTTAAACATCTTCCATGTCTTGAACACCTCAGAAAGTCATTTAATTCAGACAGTGAAAGAGTATCCTGTTAAAAATCATTGTAACCTTTGAGCGACTTTGGTGCTTTCAATTCTGCGTTTGACTGGGCAGCAAATATTCAAACTGAGGCAGTTAAAGACTAAAATGTTCCGGAGTTAAATAGCCGCGAATTCCCACAATGTGTGTGTGCTATACTGCTGTGCAACTAAGTGGAGAAGTCTTTCGGTCAGAATGCCATTAAACGCAGTTTTGTTTCCAAATGGTCCTAAATGATGCCAGAAATTGATTTGGGGTATGCGACAATCAGCCGGCTGGTAACCCTCTGATGACGTCACACCCTAATGCATCGCTTTTGCCTTTCCTAATGATCGAAAAAAAGGCCTTTGAAAAGAAGTAAGTGATCATAATGAAATCAGATCTTTGACGCTCCGTCGCATTAGGAGAAAATCCCCAAGCTCCGGAATTTGTAAATAGAAATGCTATTAGCTGACTGCCGTGGACTTAATAGACGCCGAAAAGTGATTTCAAAATTATAATCTCGTTAACACGAATTTGAGAAGTCGTTCACCAGCCATCTTTAAGTCTCGCTCTAAACTTCCACGCCCCCTCCCTCTATTTTTTTTTCTTTTTAATCTGTATCCACTCAGTAATTGACGGTGTGTGTGTGTATGTATGTATGTATTCATTCATTTCACTAATGGCCATGCATTAATGGAATGTCTCGATTTTAACAAGGAATGTAATCGCGTTTGCGATTTGGAGAAATAATTTGCTCTTCTCGAAATGTCGTCGTTGTTCCATATAGTTTTTTGTTAAAGCTCAAACTTTATGTTGTGATCCATTTCGAGATTATTTTTTTATTAAGTAATTTTTTTATTTTTATTTTTTTCATGTTAATATATGATAGATTTTATAAGGACGCAACGTCTGGAGACAGGAATTTTTCTTGTTTCTATTAGGAAAAGAAAAAAGTAGAAAGAAAAAGTAGAAGTTGACTGCTGCACAGTATTCTTCTCCTCTGTCATTCATTCTTTATGCACTCTCCCCCTCCTTCCTCTTCTGGACTGATTTTTTCGAATGCAATTAGAATTAGAGATGTATTGGTAATCACGTCATCGTTACTGAAAAATCACGGTCACCGTTACAACCAGAGACAAAAAGTAACAGTTCCAAATTCAGTTACAAGAATGTCTCGTTAGCTCTGCCTAAGCGATGCTTGGCGTCCAAAATCTTTGTTACGTGAAAATTTCGGTTGCCATATCACCATATCCAAACAATTTGCCTCTTTTTCTGTTCAAACATCATAAAGGTCGCTAGTGATGTGAGCTTTCTTTCCGTCTGCCCTTTTTTCCACGCTTAAGATAATATTTGTTTTGGCTTTCGCTTTGCGTTCGCTCGTAAACAAAGAATTCAATGGTAGCCGACTGTGACAGTGATTTTGTCACTATTGCGAACGAGACGGTGACTCGTCTTTCCGTTACATCTCCTTTACCCCTGCCGTAAGCAGTGATTTTGTCAGTGTTACAAGGAAGACTGTAGCTCGCTGTTTCGACTCCGACACCGCTGTCGTAAACAGTGGTTTTGTTACTGTTACAAGTAAGACGGTGACTCCCTATTCCGGCTTCTTTACAGCCCCGTCACCGCTGTCGTAAACAGTGAGTTTGTCGCTGTTACAAATAAGACGACGACTCGCAGTTTCGGCTTTTTTACAGCACCGTCAGCGCTGTTGTAAACAGTGATTTTGTTGCTGTTACAAGTAAGACGGTGACTCGCAGTCCCGACTTCTTCACAGCTCCGTCACAGCTGTCGCAAACGGTGATTTTGTCGCTGTTACAAATAAGTCGGCGACCCGCAGTTCCGGCTTCTTTACTGCACCGTCACCGCTGTGGTAACAGTGATTTTGTCGCTGTTACAAGTAAAGACGGTGACTCGCAGTTCCGGCTTCTTTACAACATTGTCACCGCTGTCGTGAACAGCGATCTTGTTGTTGTTACAAGTTAAGACGATGACTCTCAGTTCAGAATTCTTTACAACTCCTTCACTACTGTTGTAAACGGCGATTTTGTCACCGTTTGAAGTAACTGTTATTTCCTTGGAACTGTCACTGTGACAGGAAAATCACCGTTAAGCCCACCTCTAAGTAGACTTTTAGTCGTTCTCTGTATCCTAGTTGTTGCCGTTACTCGATAAATCGTAAACCGCCTGTTGTCTCTTAAAGCATTGTTGACTGGCGTTCATCTGTGCTACCATCCAATAGTGATCTCACATTCAGGCGTGTTGAGTGGATGCATGGCCCTCTGTTTGCTATTTTCTCCGCACATTCAGTACAGCGGTTCTCGAATAGCCAAGAATGCCTGCGGTTGCCGAAATGCTGGACCCCGCCTTCATCGCTCCGATGAGCATTCCTTGCTCGAACTCCGACAAGTGTTTACCTTTCGTCATTTCAGGGGCATCGTATTGCGTACTGATATGCTGTACCCGTGCATTCATCTACATATTCCGTAATTTTCGTTCTATAAGAGCCGCGGCTCTAGGTAAAAAACCCCACCCCAAATGGGTTTTTCTAAACCACTGCTTAGCAATATATTACTCACCATGGATAGCCATGAATTTCCTTCTGTTTTTGAACCATACGGTTTATCTCTACAAATTTATGGAGAACGAGGGGAAGATGCATTACGTCTGTTTTCCCCATTGACTTGTTTTTCACCGCTTCTCTCACAAAACTGCGCTGTGCTTCTGCTTCCTTCCGGGTGCGTCAACTTCGTAGCGGCATTTGTCTTTCACGAAGCAGTGGTAAATGCGACCGGGGTTGAAATGGTAGTAAATGCGATCGGTTTAATGCAGAGGAATGGGGAAAGAAGGAAGAGACGTCAGATGACGGAGGGGGGTGAGTTGCTTTGTACCAAAGTACGTACTTCAGTTTGAACGCCTGTCTGGGGACTCACAGGATGGTTTCTCCCACATGAATTTTAGATCTCCTGAAAATAAAAACTAACGGAGATACCCGGCGTTGCCCGGGATATACATAAAGTTTCTTTTCAAGTAGCAATGTAAATCGCACTATAAAAAAAAAATCTTACCATGATGAGCAACGCTCAAGTCGAGCCTCACTTTTTTCCAAGGTCACTGCCGCCCTAGATACACTGGCTCTTTCCCGCTGATCCATAAGTCTTCGATCACGTTGTTCGGTTGTCTCACTCTCTCGAAGTAATTTTACTTTCTTTGCTTTTGGCTGAACTTGTCCGATGGGTTTGCGTTTTTCTGGAGGCATTTCACCACACTTGATGAAAATTTTGTCATAAAAATCACAATTTATAATGGCTGTTCTAAGCCCTAAAAACTCGAAATACCAAACATGCACAATTATGCACTTACTGCACTCCGCATTCAGCTTTCTAGAGTGTAGATATACAACCTGATCACAACCAACGTGAATGAAAGTAGTTCACGATAATGTACGGAATTTTTTTACTAATCTCGAAAACTAAACCGATTCGGATAATTCTTTCACCGTTGGGAAGCTTTCCGAAGGACATAGGCTATTTGGTTTATTTATTATTATTTTTTATTATTTTTTGGCTGTACTACCGAATAACATCGCTTTTAAGTAGTTTCCAATTTACCACGTATCGTTCCGCTTTGTTTACATATAACCTGATCACACCCAACGTGAAAGAAAGTAGTTCACAATAATATACGAATTTTTTTTTTTTACTAATCTCGAAAACTAAACACATTCTGATAATTCTTTCACCGTTGGGAAGCTTACTTCTTGCCGGTGGACATAGGCTATTTCTTTTATCTATACTAATACCAATACTAATCTTGTATTTAAATTTTATGTATGAAGAAGACCGTCTGTTTTAACTTCAACTTAACCTTGATGGTGTTTGAGAGGACCACGCCTATTGGTGGGAATCTGCAGCTCCACCCATTTTGAGACTCCTGCGGCAATTGTTGGTAGTCTAATGAAACCTAATCCATACAAAGAAAATGCCATGGTAACATAAACAAAAAATACTTATGACAATATGTTTCGCCGGTGCGTTGTGTTTTCAAAAATCGGACTCTTCCCCGTATGCCTGAACCGGGGAAGCTTGCGAGGAGTGAGGCGTCACCTGACGACCGTTGCTCTGATACGCGGAGTAATACCGCAGCAGCCGACTTGTACCCAGTCTGTAGAGGGCCCCGTAAAAACACGTTTGAACCCCTTAGGGATGGAATTTCAAAAAATCGTCCCGCCTGTATTTTAATCTGTGTGATTTAAGAGTATATATGACAATTTTGTTGCAAATCCATCAAGCCGTGTAGGAATGTATGTGGAACAAACATACAAGCTTTCACTTTTATATACACTGAAGTGCCAGAAAAACTGGTACAGATGAGCTTATACAAAATACATAGCAACGTTACTTATGCGCGTACTCGGTTGCGTCCGCCAGTGCGTATATAAAGCGATAGAGATCCTTGTCAGCTGTCAAAGATGTTTTCGGCATGAGAATGACAAGTAATAGCGATTTAAGCGATTTTCAACGCGGTGTCATAGTTGGCGCTCGTGAGATGGGCCATAGTATTTCGGAGGTAGAAAGGAAGTTCGGAGTCGACCATTGCAAGGGTGTACCGTGACTACAAGAATTCCGGCAAAATCTCCAACCTACGATACCAGTGTGGCCGTAAAAAGACACTGGGTGAATGTGACCATCGTCGGCTGTCAAGAATCGTTTCACGCGATAGGCGTGCAAAACTCTCTCAGGTATCATCGGAATTCAATGCTGGAGCCCCAACAAGCATCAGCGTCCAGACTGTGTAACGTACCCTGCACGATATGGGCTTTGGGAACCGACGCCCAACTCGAGTCCCCTAAACGGGTGCGCGACACAGAGCTATGCGCCTCACTTGGACACGGCAACACTGCCACTGGACACTTGATGACTGGAAACAAGTAGCCCCGTCAGACGAGTCGCGTTTCCAACTGTATCGGGCAGATGGAAGGATTCATGTGTGGCGCAAACCCCATAAAGCCATGGATGCCGCCTGTCAACAGGGAACTGTACCGGCGGTTGGGGGGGGGGGTCTGTAATGGTATGGGGTGTGTTTAGCTTGACTTCACTGGGACCCCTGGTACGTCTACAAACGTCTGTGACCGGCCAACGCTATATGCACACCCTTTCTGACGAGGTACACCCGTTCATGTCCTGCATTCATGCTGACGGGTTGGGCCTGTTCCAACAGGACAATGCACCTCCACACAAGTGTCAGGACGCCACATTATGGTTAAAAAAGCATTCATCTGAGTTTCGGGTGTTGCCAATCCCACCCACGTCCCCAAATCTGAACGTTGTAGAACACGTTTTGGATGCCATGCAACGCGCTATCGAACACAGGAATCAGAGACCTCGAAATACACCCCAATTGTGGAACGCTCTGCAGGAAGTATGGTGTGCATTGCCTACAGCATATTTCCAGAAGCTAGTGGAGTCCATGCCCCATCGTATTTCTGCAGTTCTGCGCTCCCGTGGGGGACCTACCAAGTATTAGACTGGTGTACCAGTTTTTCTGGCTCTTCACTGTATATAGAGATCACATTGATTCATTTGTCATTTTTAAGAATAACCTATTTATGCTCTGATTTTAATTACAACCACATAATAACAATTGGTTAGAAAATGTAGAAAATATCATTCCCCAAAAAACATTTCCTACCTTCATGTATTAACTTTTGTAATTACTCATAGATTATTTTAGACTTTCCGGAATTATTATTACTAAAAAGTCTGCAGAAATAGCTGTTGTAAATTTCAGATTTTCATACGAACGCTCAGTATTGAACTGGCGATACATAAACAGCCTGGGAAGCAGATTTTTTTCCGGCTCATTATTTGCAAAAAATATCCAAGTGTCCCAAATCTAAAATTAGAGGTATGCCAACATCACCATTTCCTGTTTTATAGTCTTTTTTAGCAAAAGTCTAATAATTATTGTATTGTTTGTATTTACAAAATAAGCTTATTTCTAACTTCTCCATGTTCCAGAGCGAATCTCTGGATTTCGTATAACAAACTGCAAACGTGATCTGCTCGGCGATGAACCGGAGCCATCGTTATTCCTCCTCCCATCTGACCTTTCTTCTTTCTTTCCCCACCCAGCTGCGTTAAGCCGGCCGCATTCAAGGTAAGGTCGCATTTACTGTTGGAAGACCCCAGATGGTCAATACCTAATCTCCCCACCCTGCCAACCTCCTTTTTTCCCCACTCCTATTCGCCCTTGCCAGTTGCATTTGCTACCATTTCAACCCCGGTCGCATTTGCGACGACGCCGTCTTTCACGCCGTGGTTTTTGAGCCCTTCCCTTTCTTTTCTGCTAGCTTTATTTCTGCAGGGAGTAGCAGGATACATTTGGCTCTTTCGGTTTTTGGGGGTGTTTCCCGCACTGTCCAGCGTTGCTGACTCTGGCGGGTGTTTCTCACTTTCGTCCCCATCCCTAGCTGGAAGATTAAAGGCAAGGATAGCGACTGCCATTCATGACGGAGTTGGCGAACATTTCTCTCATACATAGTTTCCAATAATTTACCAGCGGAGTGTAAGTTCGGCTTCTTAAAAGGAAATTGGTAACGGGAATTTGTAGCAGTTATCCCACGTTTCTGTCACGTGACAAGCTGCAGCACATCTGAAATTTAGTGTTATTACAGAAAACAGGGTGGATATTGTGTATCAAAAATAATATTCGTGGTTTTAGCGCCGACAGTAAAACTACCTGAAATTAAAAGCTGTTGAGTTTCTTTTTATGTATCTATTCTTCCAGCAAAGTAAAGTTTCTTCTTTATTCATCTATTCTTCTAGCAAAGTAAAGTTTCTTCTTTATTCATCTATTCTTCCAGCAAAGTAAAGTTTCTTCTTTATTCATCTATCCTTCCAGCAAAGTAAAGTTTCTTCTGTATTCATCTATCCTCCCAGCAAAGTAAAGTTTCTTCTTTATTCATCTATCCTTCCCGCAAAGTAAAGTTTCTTCTTTATTCATCTATCCTTCCAGCAAAGTAAAATTTCTTCTTTATTCATCTATCCTTCCAGCAAAGTAAAGTTTCTTCTTTATTCATCTATCCTTCCAGCAAAGTAAAGTTTCTTCTTTATTCATCTATCCTTCCAGTAAAGTAAAGTTTCTTCTTTATTCATCTATCCTTCCAGCAAAGTAAAGTTTCTTCTTTATTCATCTATCCTTCCAGCAAAGTAAAATTTCTTCTTTATTCATCTATCCTTCCAGCAAAGTAAAGTTTCTTCTTTATTCATCTATCCTTCCAGCAAAGTAAAGTTTCTTCTTTATTCATCTATCCTTCCAGCAAAGTAAAGTTTCTCCTTTTTTCATCTATCCTTCCAGCAAAGTAAAAGTTTCTTCTTTATTCATCTATCCTTCCAGCAAAGTAAAGTTTCTTCTTTATTCATCTATCCTTCCAGCAAAGTAAAGTTTCTTCTTTATTCAACTATCCTTCCAGCAAAGTAAAGTTTCTTTATTCATCTATCCTTCCAGCAAAGTAAAGTTTCTTCTTTATTCATCTATCCTTCCAGCAAAGTAAAGTTTCTTCTTTATTCATCTATCCTTCCAGCAAAGTAAAGTTTCTTCTTTATTCATCTATCCTTCCAGTAAAGTAAAGTTTCTTCTTTATTCATCTATCCTTCCAGCAAAGTAAAGTTTCTTCTTTATTCATCTATCCTTCCAGCAAAGTAAAATTTCTTCTTTATTCATCTATCCTTCCAGCAAAGTAAAGTTTCTTCTTTATTCATCTATCCTTCCAGCAAAGTAAAGTTTCTTCTTTATTCATCTATCCTTCCAGCAAAGTAAAGTTTCTTCTTTATTCATCTATCCTTCTAGCACGTTTCTTCTTTATTCATCTATTTATTTAAACTTTTTCATGAACATTCTTCAGTAAGAAATGGCTGTTTAATATTTCTCATTTTATTTTTGGGGGGCAACGCTTTTGTCGGTGCTGCTCTTAAATAGCGATTTTTGTCATGTGCGGGTCTTGTGGCAATGTAGCGCTTAGCCGGGAAATTACAATAATACGAGGCCGTATTATTCAATGTGGAGACTAATTTATCCCCTCCTCCAAGGTGCGTATCCGAACGTGTTAACAACGGTGAACATAAAAGTGAAATTAAAATAATAACGAATTTTTATTATCTTCAAATTTTCTCCATTCCTCTCTGTCCGTTGCAAGATTTCCTCATAACATTTAATCTTTTTTGGCTGTCTAATCTAGATTAAAGTTCCATCAAATTTGCTTTGAAAAAAAAACTTGTAGAATACAGGGTGGTTATAAATTAGTTGAGCAAAAAGAAAACGTTATTGTGCATATGTATAAGGATGCATATGATAATAAGTACGAATAATATATAATTAAACACACCAACTTTACCTTTTGTGAACCTTTTTGTGGACAGATGGCGCTGAGTCATGCAAAGTCAGGTATCGCCAGCACAGAAGGCGCGATTGCTCCCACCATACCACCATTGTTTCGTTGTTCCCAGTACGATGGCGACGTTCAGCGGCGCGGAAAAAGTGAAATGCTGCCTGTGGTTTCACGAGACGCATTCAGCAACACAAGTGCAACGACATTTTTGCAAAGAATGCAGGAAAATTGCACCGACAAGGGACACGATTTTACCATGGTACAAATGATGTATCGAGACTGGATGTGTGGCTAAGAGAAACAGCGGCCAAGGCAGACCTGGAATTCCCGGGGAGACGGTGGATGCAGTGCGAGCAGCATTTCTGCGAAGCCCCCGTAAATCGACGGCACGAGCAAGTCTGGAACTTGAAGTTCCGAAATCAACAGTGACGAAAATCCTTCGGAAGTGTCTTAAATTTAGGCCTTACAAATTGGAGCTCGTTCGAGCTCTGAAGGACGGCGACAAGAAGCAGAGAGCACATTTTCGAAGTGACTTGTTAAATCGCATGGAAGCTTGATGATGGCTTCTTGTCGAAGTTCGTGTTCAGTGACGAGGCGGCCTTTCACTTAAATAGCAACGTGAATAGACATAAAGTGAGGTTTTGGGGATCAGAAAATCCCCATACCATCTTGGAACAAGAAAGGGACAATCCCAAGGTAAACGTTTTTTGTGCCGTGAGTTGTGCTTCCGTTTTTGGCCCATTTTTCTTTGCTGAAAGAACTGTTACCGGAATCACATACCTGGACATGCTTCAGATTTACCTAAAGTCCCTGTTTGGATTGGTCACGGCGGCCCAGTTGGCAGCCACGATTTAGTTGCTGCTGTGTGATTTAAGCACTTTTTCGTAAAAAAGCATACACTCGCCATCTTTGTAAAAAGCTTTACTCGCCATCTTTGTAAAAAAAAGCTTTACTCGCCATCGACCGAAAAAAAAAAAAGCATACTCTCTTAACATTAAGAGTGTATGCAAAAAAGCATAAACTTTTTTTCGTAAAAAAGCATATACTCGCCAATGACTGAAATTTTTGCATGGAAAGATTTCATTAAAGTGCAGTTTAATACTTTAAATTCATAAAAAATTTTAAGGATGAATTTTTGTTTTTTTACAAATGGAACCATGCAAAAATTGATTCTATTATCAGGACTCAGTTAACGTTACTGACGAAATGTTTTGTTATGTGAGGAAAAACAGATCCACGTAAGTATGTGAGAGGGACACACCGAATTTCTCGAAGTTGTGGATATTGTGTTTTCACTTTACTCCAAGAAGGACCAATTCGTTTAATTCTGGATGACTAACAAATTCAATGCCACTATCTATCCTCTGAAAGTGATAGCTCATTCATTTCACTGGTAGAGTCAATGAATGTGCTCAGTGCCCGCAAGAATCCCATCTGAGCATTTGCTTCGAGCGTAAAATACTCATTAAATTTCTCCTCATGCTTATCCGAGTGTTCCGAAACAAGTTTGGTAATATTATTGACCTTTCTATCAAGGAAAATGAATTGCTTATTAACTGCGTCTGACTTTACAATTAACCTAATTGCTTATAAAGTAACCGATTCTTCATTCGTCCGCTTTATCACCTTGTTTCGTTTATGCATAAGTTCATTCCAGCATGTTAGCACTGAGTGAGCAGAATTTTATGTGACTGAAATAATTATTTAAGAGACGTGGCGTCACTCACAGCCAGTTCAAGTTTCCACTGGCTGATTTTCCTAATCAGTGTGCTTATGCTTATGTGTGCCGAGCGCGTTTGGGGGAAAAAAAAATTAGTTTTCCAGCCGAACTTGAACCGACGTGTCGTAGAAGACGTAGGAACGGATATAAGATGAGAGTATATCCACTTTCCAACACAGTAGGAAAGTGGGGCGGGTGAATTCTATCCGGTTTTTAAAATCTCGATGTTGTGTCCACCAAGAAGCGGACAAAGTGAAATGGCAATATTTCACACATTTCCTACTACATCAGCAGCGACCGTTCTGAATCGAATGTGGTATGAAGGTCTCCCCGCGTGTTTTTTTTTTTTTTTTATTGGAAGTTTAACGACCCCCGTGAGCAACTCAATGGGCTATACGCAGTCGCCCCTCCCTAATTTAGGGTCACTGGTTCCAGGGAAGGGAGAGAGCTAGCGCCGTAAGAAAAACACAACATCCATTGCTCACCGAGATTCGAACGCGGACCCCTTTCGGACGAATGATCAGAGGCCATCGCTTTGACCACTGTGCCACCAGGGTGGCCTCCCCGTGTCTTCCACAACTACAGGATGAGTCAAAAGTCGCAGGACACCCTTGTATTTCCGAAACGGGAGGGAAAATGAAATATCTGAATACCCCCACAAATAATCGGTGAGGGGGCCTATCTTTTAGGCTATTTTCGGAACATGGCCGTCATCTTGAAATACGTCATATTTAATCAAGGTGAAATTTTTCAAATCGGATGTGACATATGTATAACTTGTGAATCACAATACATATGTCAAATCGGATTACGGCAATCAATTTCTGAGAAAATTCTGGCCTTGTTTGATATGCAACGTTGACTCCCTTACCATTTGAAAAATTTGACCTTGATCCAATATGGCGAATTTCAAGATGGCGGCCATGTTCTGGAAATAGCGTAAAAGATAGGCCTCCTCACCGCCTTATTGCAGGGGTATTCAGATATTTCATTTTTTCTCCCGTTTCTGAAATGCAATGGTGTCCTGCATCTTTTGACCCCTGTACTTGTCTTGAGCAATTCTCTTCCATGTCACTTCGGAATGCTTTAGAATTCCACCCATCTCTCACTTGGTGTTCTTTTGGTCTTTTTCTGTCCCTTGGCATCTTGTCTCATATTTCAGTTGTGCAACGGTGATCAGTTCTAGCCATATGCCCAGCCAAGGCCGTCTGGAAAGTACAAGGCCATGACATTAGAGAGTTCCCTCCGTTTGGGACGTCACTCTCATATTACACGGCCTGATTTGTCGGTGTCACGTTGACATCATACACAACAGCGTTGGAAACCAATCGGAAGCCTTAGTTTCTGCGTGACGTCACTAAAAAAGGGAACTCAGTCCTCACCCCCTAATAGCTTAGCAGGCCCGCGCACCGAACGCCGGAAGCTGCGTGACGTGGGGGAGAGTAGGCTGATGTCCGTGGTGGGTGGTCGAGCATGCATGAGCTTGCTCACTCTGTGTAAGCGTGACTACGGATGTGCGTGGTTGTTGTTGTCAAATTGTCAACTAAATTTATTTTCATAGAGGAATATTAAAAGTATTCAAATTCCTTACTAATGGGGAGGTTCTCAGAAAACGGAAAACAGCAATAAAGCGTGAAAATTTTCAACTCTAAGGTACGTGGAAACCTTTTGTTAACCTTATTTTAAACTACTCGTAAAATAAAAATTTTGAACTAGAAAATTTAAATTTGGCTAATTTTATAATCTAATGCATCTCACAGCGGGAAGTCAAAGCACTGAAAAGATTTTTGAAAAATGAAATTTATGTTTGTAATGGAAAGAATAGATTACTTGTGTTGTTATAGTAACCCATAACATGTTTTTGCCAATGTATCAAATAAGTTCAAAGTAAAATATGTATATTTAAGAAGGGGTTTTAAACTTTATTATGGACACAGAATAATAAGGGTTGCATGTTTTTGATCCCAAGAGTAATATGTTGATACATTCGTACTTAGTTATTTAAGTGTTTAGGCAGCGCCAGATTAACTTTTTTGGGGTCCCTATTTCTGGGCACAAGTGCTTGTAAAATACCTATATCCTATACGAAATATATGTATGTCATGTACACATCTAACATGCCTATGTCCTTTATATAAATGCTAAGGCCTTGTTGCCATGTGAAATACATCTTTTGTGTTTGCAGACATGGAGAGTTGCATTGAATTATCATTTTTAATATTTATTACTAAAGGAACACAAACACTGAGTCAAGTATAGACAGCAAAAATTAGATATGAATGCACAAAAACAGAAGTTCACACATAGTTCAGGAGTAAGTTTGCCTTTAAAATGTCCGTTTAAAGATTTTGAAGCATTTTTCTACAAACCAACACATTGAAGAACTCTCGTGTGAGCAGTGTGTATGCTCTATCTGTGGTAGGATGGGAATTTATCAGAACCATTCAATTTCTTAAAAATTAGGTGAAATATATCAGTACTACCTGGGCAAGAAATTATTTACTTGCCCATGTAGTAAAAGCTGGATGCGCAGGAAAATGTATCTTTTAAGATAACAAACCAGAACCCTATTTTTTTTTAAGTTAAAAATATGAACTGTTTTAACATGTTTGCACTTCCATTTTAAGGGTCTGTATTACAAATGTTCAATGCACAAACGTGTGTATATCAATTTTTAAGATGCTGATGCTAAAATTGGTATGAAATGGTACGATGATGAAACTGGTGTTTCGGAAATTTAGTGATTATGCCATGTTTCTTTTGTTAAAGTTTTCTCCCTTTGTCACTAAACATGAGAGGCCAGTTACATCAGAGGCATGCATACTGTTGTTGATTATAAACAAAATTTGGAGCAAAACTAGGTTTCCAATTTCTGGGCGTAGAGCATAACATCATTAAAGATGTGATATTACTCTTTCCTTGGTACTTCGTAACAATAATACAACTTCCATTAATTAACAATGACAACAATGACATGAAACACGACATGTGATGACTGTCTTTTTTCTTGTGTAGTAGGAAATTTTATTACAAACTTTTTTTATTTTAAAATTTAGTTACCATGCACAGGCAATTAGATGTTTTATTTACCTGCCCAGACGAATGATTTACATGCTCTGGGCATCTCGGGCATGGTATTTTTAAGCCTTGGATATTGTTATTTTTAAGAGGAAAAAAAGTACGTGGATCGACATGAATCCACATATTGTGGAAACTATGTTCTAAACAAACAAGATTTTTAAAATACAAGTAGAAATATATACTCGCTTCTTCTTCTTCTTTTTTTTTTTTTTTTTTTTTGAAAACATTTGCTTAAAATGAGAGATCAACTTTTTATTCATTTATCTAGACATCTGTTTCCAGACTTCCTGCACTGTGTCTTCACAAGCTACAGCAATAATAACTGGAACTAATATATCTCATATTATCCGATAACTACTGGAAAGTGTGCTTCCAAACGTGAGGGTGGGTGTCAATTTTTGTATGGGGAAAAACTTCTTCAATCCTTCATAGAATTTATTTTGAAACCAAAATCATAAAAAAAGGAAAAAACAATCTTTTTTAATAGCTTTAGCAATGACAAAACATTTGTGCAAAATTTTATACCATTGCTTTTTATAGTTTCTGAGAAAATGGTACATCAAGTTAGTCAATTTATAATGAAACATGTACATCTTTTAAAATACATCCTATAGTACCAAAACAATCGCTCAGATTTATTCAGTACAATAACTGCATGTGCATTTGTCACGTTCTCAAAACATATAATAATTATCTGAAAAAATACTTTAAGAAATTATTGGAACAAATTTCAGATTTTCTTAGAAGCGTGTCTTTGAAATTCTTCAAGGAACAGCTAACGGACACTTAATCAAATTGTGCTTGTGATACACAAAGAACTACACAACCATAATTATATGTACATTGGCAGTTTTCCTGAATACTTCTTGAAAATCAAATTTCAGGAAATTTCTGCCAATAAGTTACTTGTATTTTTCCAGATAAAAAGAAATGCTTGTATTGTGGATCCAAATAGTTTTGCTTAATGCTACTAATATACTTAATACATTGACAAGGTAACTTTTTTGAAATAGTGCTCTGGAAGACAAAAATTATAAACTTTATATTTGCTTATCAAAATGAAGTTGTCCAAACACGTAACTAGATGGTACTAAAATTAGGAAAACTTGTTATGTCATTATTGTACGTTTAATAATGTAGCAATTGCATAATTTTCTTGAAATCTTAATTTATTTGATGCAATCAGTGGATCAAGCAGCAATTCACTGTATGTATGTTAAAACGTGTTTTATTGAGCCTTTGGTAATAATTAAAAAACACAGAAAAAAATTCAGTTTTTCTTGACCTTTTTTCATATATTAGTGATCACGGATTGCATATAAAATACATTTTCACTAAAGGAATTATTTCATTACTAAAATTTTCATAGTCATAAGTTTGCAATGAATGAAAAATCTGATTCCTTAAATATGTCAATCGACATCTTTTGAAACGACGGCGATACTTCGTAATGGACCCTCAAACTAATCTTTCAAGTACAAGAACGATTTGTTCACAAGTACAGGAATCGTTCGGCTAACTATAAAGACACTATAACTTCAAGTGAAACTACGACGACAGTTTATAATTTCGATTATAGGAATGGTTTATCACTTCCAGTGAAATGACAGGGATGCTTTCATTAAGTTGACGAACCTGTGTTGCTTACCCTTTCAAGTCGAAATTATTGCTACCCTAAATTTTACGCTGTAATTTCTTTTTCTTCTGTATTTTAAAAGATTATTAAACAAACTTGTTAACTCTGCAGTTATTTGAAAACTAACACACAAGTTCTTATTTAAATGCAGTGAAACTCTAAAAGAACGCACGACCTGGTTAGTAGGTGTACGTAAAGACGCGTTCGTTCGCGCATCGCCGTAATGCCCCTCTCCGCGACTACGGACTACTCTAGTGACGTCACAAATCGGTGCGCGGGCCTGTTAAGCTATTAGGGGTGATGACTCAGTTCTCTAGTGTCATGGCCAGTGGCGGCGGAACCGCCCGGGCCCGGTCAATAATTTCAATAATTTTAGCCAATATTTTTATTTTTTCTTATTTGGCGAATGTGCGCTTTTTTGTTGTGATGTGCCTTAGAAAGTTTCTCTAGTTAAGGGACCGTCCATGAAGTACGTCCTAGATTACAGGGGGGGGGGTCCTGACAACCGCACCAAATGTGACATGGGGGGTGGGGTGGAGGTGTAGTAATTCGGGCAACCAGCGGTAAAAATATAGTGAATGGTATGTCTTCGTTTTGTTTTCTCTTCTTTTCTTCTTTGAATAGTTAAAAAAGAGGTATGAAATATTTCAGATTTCTGATGATATTTAAGTAAATCAGAAAATCTATATTTAGTTCTCGTATTTGTACTACCAAATCTATCGTGTTCTGTGAATGCTATGATCAGGAGTGTTGAAAACCTTGAATCCGTGCGTTCATTTGTAGATCTTTATTTCAGAATGATAAAGTTCGGGTGGCGTTTGGGAATAAATTAATGCCTAAATAATAAATATTTTCTGGAGAAAAAGTGTAAATACACTGGCGGAAAGTGAAAAAAGAACACCAAGAAGGAGACGTCTGATACCAACGAAATTTATACAGCATAATAACGGAATACAGAGGATAACGTGATCAAAACATTATGGCAAAATGCAGCTGTATTTGCTGGTAAACTGAAAAATAACATTTCCATGTAACATGGTTAGTACGAGGTTGAACCGCCATGAAATGCGTCACACTGTGCAATTCTGGCATGGAGTCTGTCGTACAGATGTTGGATGTAAGTTTGGGGTATTGAGTTCCAAGCATCCTCAACCTGGACGCGTAAATCGGGGATGGTCGTGGCTGGCCGTGGAGACCGGATAAGTCGTTGTCCCATAAAATCCCACACGTGATCGATGGGGGACAAATCCGGTGAATGTGCAGGCCATGGAAGTTGTCTCACACCCTGAAGTGCATGTTGCGTTGCACGTGCCGTGTGTGGGCGTGCGTTATCTTGCTGGAAAACACCACGATGGACCGACCTTACAAATGGCACAACAACGGGCTGAATGATGTTGTTGATGTAGGAGGTGCTGTTTAACGTACCCAGTACAAACACTAGTTGTGTACGGGAGTGATAGCTGACCGCTCCCCACACCAGGAGACCAGGTGTAGGCCCTGTGTGTCGCTGGCGGATGCAAGAAGGGTGGAGATTCTGGATTCTGCTTGGGAGCCTCCGATGGCCTGATCGTCTGCGAACACGCATACGGCCATCGGAGGCTCCCAAGCAGAATCTGCTTTCATCGCTGAACACGACAGATCGCCATTGCGTTCTCCAGTGCAGACGTTGGCGACACCACTGCAGCCGTTCGTGACTGTGGGCTGGAGTCAGTGGCACACGTGCGCGTAGTCCTGCATCCAGTAGACGGTTGCGGATTGTTCACACAGTCACCTGAGGTGCAACGGCAGCTCGGATTTGCGTCGCAGTGGATGTTCTGCTTGACAACGCCGCTCTTCTTATGCGTCGATCGGTCCGCTCATCAGTCCGTCTGTGACTCCCGGTTCCACGTCTTCTCGTGTGGGAATATTCCTCGGACCATTTATGCCACCATTGTACCACCACCGATACTTCCCGTCTAATTCGCTCCGCAATACGACGATACGACCACCCGGCCGCGCGGAGTCCGACTAAACGACCTCGCTCAAAGTCCGATAACTGCTGAAATCGTACACGTCTTCCATGTCCAGGCATTGTAGCTTCTTCAGGGTCTTCGCACGTGTCCGTACGCCGACGACTGATTACATTCACTTTGCCGTACTCCTTAAATACCACCGACGATAATTTGCATATTATGCCGTTCTGTGGCGTAAGCGCTCACCGGTTGGTCCCGAAATTAACATCACAGCTACGTAAACTGGACCCCATTAGCATATGTAAATTTCATGATCGTCCGCCAATTCCTTCTTGGTGTTCTTTTTTCACTTTCCGCCAGTGTACATGGAAAATTCCTTTAAATAATTACATGCTTTCTTTCTGTTTCTTAACGGACTTCTAAAAGCAGTTGTCAAAAATAAAGGGGGTAACGGGAATTATGACGTGCTTTTTAGGGGGGTCAACAATCGGACAAAATGTGACATGGGGTAAGGGGGGGGCGAGTCTAAAAATAGCAAAAAATCCCGTACGTACTTTATGGACGGCCCCTAAGTGGTCAGGTGGTCCTAATCCCTAACAAAGCTCCTTAGGCATTGTTTTTCTTCTGTTTGTTCCATGAAACGGTAAGGGACGGGGGTGCACTACGATTCGAAATATCGGGCCCGGTCAACGAACCTCACTTTCCGCCGCCCCTGGTCATGGCCTTGTCTTTTCTAGGCAGCCTTGGTCCAGCCCATAGCCACTTAAAAGTCTTCACTTTGATCGTCATGTTATTCTCTTTCGTTATTTCCCTGATCCACGAGTTCCTTTTCTTATCTTTCTCGGTTACACCAAGCGTGTATCTCTGAGTTGTCAGCTGTGTATGTATGTTTTTTAGTCCGTGTCTCATATCCATAAGTAAAAATTGGAGAATGCATTGATTAAACACTTTTGTTCTTAAAACCTAATCGTAAATTGTTTCTGAATTTTGTGTTGTTTCTTCCAAATGCTGTCCAGCCAAGTAGCATACGCCTGTTAATTTCTTCTTCAATGCGGTCCTTGTAAAAAAAAAACTATTTGGCAGGTGGCGGAAATCGAACTCACATCATTCTGCTCCGGAACCGAATGTTTTCCCAATGAAACTACGCTCTTAACTTCATTGCTACTTCCCGTCTTAACATGTGCGTCACCTCTGTAGTACATCACATATATTTCCTCCTCCTCCCTTCCCCTTCCCCGCACGCACACACGCTTGAGAAAAACGGTTGCACGAAATCGCAGGTTTCAGGTCCGCCACAAACATGCTTGAAGTAACTCCCTGTAGAGGAAGGGATTCTCATTAATCAAAAAAAAAAAAAAAAAAAAAAAGAGAAAGAGAAAATTGGATCGGTAAAACATTACCTTTCTCAAGAATTACGCTTTCCCGCTATTTCTGCATGTTCTGTACGAGTGTAAATGGTTACACCAAAAAAGCTCTGTTAATGCAGTTATTTTCTGCATCTTTAAACAGATGCAGAAGATAACTGACATGCAATCTGTTAGTATTAATACGTTGACGTACCATTACATTGAAATTTGCATCCGTAAAAGGAGAACCGGCGAAAAATGAATAAAACAGCCTCCAAAATTGTGTTCTTAGACCCTAACTTTTTCTGATCAAATAACATTGCTTTCACACACACAAAAAATAATAATATGAAGAGACAAACTGTTCCAAAATTAATATACTCAGAATATGTTTGAAAAGGTAATTCACAAAAAAAGATAAATTGTAATAACGATGCACCAGGTTAATGTTGCAATACCTACAGAAATAAATCAAAAAATTTGGGGAGACCAACTGTATACTAAATTAATGCTGATGACGTATTTGGAAAGAAAGTAGAAAAAAAAAATAATAATAATGCTACTTCAGTCTATATTTATGTGTGGTTTTAATAACTGAGCCTCCCCCTCCCCTACTCTATTTTGAAATTGGAGGAATTAGATATATAATATTTTCTCACTATTTATCTGCATATGCCGCAGGGCATACAGATATAAATAAAAAAGTTTTGGCGCTGCCAACTAGACTAAATCAGTACTGAGAATGTGTAACTCTCAGCACAATGTACACACAGAAATAAATAAATGAAAATTAAACTTTCTTTGCACTGATGGTTACGAACATGTGTTAGAACATATATGCTTGATAATTTTTTCCCCACATGAAATGAAGATTGAAAATAGATAAAAATGAATTTGAAGATGACAATCCGATTTCTGGTGTAAATGTGACAAGGATGGAAAGTCAGATAATATCCGAACACTTAAAATTTAATCGTCCTGGAGCAGGACTCGAACCCGCGTCTCCCAGATAGCTCCCGCGTATGCTAACCACTACACCACCCAGAACGACCAGGTCTCAAGTTTCCGATTAATTTGAATATAACCATCACATGATTCGCTAGTCGAAGCAACCGGCATTTATGTTTAGCGAATATGGAGGTTAAGAATCCTATCCCGTGATAATTATCAAGCATGTATTTTAAAAGAAATATCATTTAAATTTTCGGATTGTCATCTTCAAAATTTGTATTATATGGTGTAATCCCGTATTTCTTTCATGATATAAAAATGAAGGTTGAAATATATTTATTTGTATGGTGTTTAGGGTAGTTAGACTGGGGTTAGGATTTAGTTCCCCTGTAATGATGCTTATCAAACGACTTTGCCAACATTTGGAGATACATATTCCCATTGTTAGTGGGGCACACAGGAAGACCAGATTCATTAAGTAGTTGCTGCAAACATAGCATATTTTCTTTTCCCTGACTTGTTATTTAATTTTCAACTTTGAGTAGTTATTTAAAAAATACAGAAGCGCACTTGACTTCCAGTTCAAATTTAGTTTGATTACATTTCGAACAGTTTCCGTTTACCAATATTCAATTCTTCAACCTTCTTTGCCACTAATAGTTTTAACACAAATTTTACATTTTGTACGTGGAGTAACTACTCACAATCATAAGTCAAAACGAATTTAAATAATTTGAAGCAAATAATGAATATTTTCACAATGCCTTCAGCTACCCATGGACATGCCCGTCGCTTAGCGTGACGTCACAAGCAAGTTCTTAATCCTGTAGCCGGGCACGTAAACCTAGAAAGAAGGAGGAGGAAGAGTTTCGGGGCCCAGACAGAGGTGTAAAACACGTGTCAAAACGGCAAATCTGCAGCGATACATTCCGTCGCTATAGTTTAGTCAGTTAGAACAAATGGTTCACGGGCGAGGAAGTGCTAGTTCGATCCCCGTCACCGACAAATTTTTGTTTTCTCAGGCCTTGTATTTTCTAGACGGCTTTCCACTAGGCGTGTAGTTGCTTCCTATTTTTATGAGGTTTTGCTTGTGGCACTCTCATTTTGGGCATTTCATGTTCACCAATACAGTACATTTCGGGTCTGGACGTCTTCATCCCTACATATATGCACTATATTTTCAAAAAGTCACCGGACACCCCTTCAAAAGCAAATAAACGAATCCGAAGATTCGCCGTACAACTACAAACGGTATAAAAGCAAACCTGCATCTGACCGCGATCATATCGCACTGTGAGGATAAGTGAAAATGTCGCGGCGAGAGAGAACTGGCTTTGAGAAAGGAAAGATTGTTGGGTGTTATATTAGTGGTTTGTCCATAAGAGAAACCCCTGAGGCGTTTAAACATACCCAAGTCAACTGTTTGTTTTTTCTGGATGTAGTGAATAAGTGGAAGACACATGGCGTGCCTGAAGCAGCAAAACGTACCGGCAGACCAAAGAAAATCAGTGATAGAGGACGTCGAAGCCTCAGGAGAGTCATACAACTAATCGACGGAGTACTGCACAAGACCTCAGTGTACAAGTGAGTAAAAATGCTGGAACTTCGGTATGTACACGTACCATTCGCAGAGAACTTCATTCCATGGGTTACCGTGGTCGTGCGGCTGCTCATAAGCCTTTCATATCCACTCGGAATGCTACTCGTCGTTTAGCATGGTGTAAAAAACATTTATCCTGGACCGTAGATCAATGGAAACGGGTCCTGTGGACTGATGAATCCAGATACACGATCCATCAGTCTGATGGTTGTGTGTACGTATAGCGGCAGCCGGTGGAACGCTATGTGCAACAGTGTACTGTTCCTACGGTCAAGCTTGGAGCTGGCAGTGTACTCGTGTGGGGGTGTTTTTCGTGGTATGGTACCGGCCCATTTGTTATCGTGAACAAACCTGTTAACCAGCGCGTCTACCTCGATATTCTGGACAATTATGCCCTACCAACTCTGTGGCAATACTATGGAACCGAGCCTTGTTGGTAGCAGAAGGATAATGTACCGAGCCATATAAAGCAAGGACTGTTACGGCGTGATTTGACGATAATTCCGTATCGTGTGTGGACTGGCCAACACATATCATTGATCGTAATCCCATAGAGCACCTATGGGATGAGTTAGAGCGCCGCATAAGAAGTTTGGAACCAAGGCCTATTACTAAGCAACAGTTAGCGGCAGGATTATGTACCGAATGGAAGCGCATGCCTGTCGCTGCGTTCCAAAACCTCGTCGAAAGCATTTCTCGAAGGGTCAGTGCATGCTTTAAGGCCAAAGGTGGACCGACACCATACTAATGTATGTCAATAAATGCTAATGTTGTGTTTCTCTTCTAGGTGTCCGGTGACTTTTGTCAATATAGTGTATATTTCGAATCCTGACTACGTTTTGCAGTTAGTTTGGCATTCGTTATGTCAATTAAAAAGAATTGGGCTGAGTCACTCTATGTAACTGAATTCAATTTGAGAGTCTGCTTTTCACATTGACTACTCTATACGTTGTATGCTCACGCTTTGGAACGGGAAGAATTTTGATGTTATGGCTCCATATGTCCTGACAAATATTGTGTGTAAAAATAATTTGTAATGAAAAACGCTACATAATGAATGGCATAATAATCGGGCCCTGAATTGTGTGGATTTTCAAATTGTACGATAGCTCACAATTACTTGTTTCTAAATTTGTGTAATGGATTTTGCATATGTACTCGACAAAGATTTATACGGTTGAGTAAATTATAAAATGAAAAAGAACTTCAGGTCCCAGCAGTTAGATGCGTGTATAGTGGTGTTAATAATCTTCATATAACGTCATAGCTGTAGTAAACCCAAATTCATTTTAGGAACTAATAATTCCTGAAGCGATAGGGTAAAGCTCGTAGGTTGTGTGTGCGTGTGTTCAAATAATCCGGTCAGATCGTAGGAATTGCGAATATCGAGCGCTTAACGGTCGTTAAACGCGACGGTCACGTGAGACGCAGCTTAGTTGGCATGCAATATTTTATCACTATGCAACCTCATCTAAGTCAGGAATTTATTAACTGGTCGTTATATTAGAGTCCGCTGAGTTGACCATTGTTGGGAGATATATTAGTTTTGGTATTAAGCGGAGTCGACATCGGCTGACTAGGGGGGGGCGAAGAGTTCCTGTTGCCTCACTCTACTATTTCAAACCGGTTCATTTTGCACTTGGAGTTTTTAAAATTTTATGTCGAAATGAGTGGTGATCGCAGATTGCTTGTTCTTTCGACTGACTAAAACAATGAATGGTGACGTAGTACAGGCTGTTGCGCTTAAATTACGATAGTATTAAGTATTGATGTCTAAGTCTAAAAACGTTGGCCCTTCTGTCAAATACGTAATGTGTTCGCGGCAGCGATTTCTGCTCCTCACATTTTGATCAGCAAGCCGTGGTGATCGAAAAGTCGCCCAACTGATGTTAAAATATTTATTGCTGATCACAATTTTATTTTTTACAGCAATTTATACGCGCAAATTGCGATAAAAATGGAAATGGTTATCTTGGCAATCACCCCTATATCCTTCTGCTACTTGTAAACACGTGTAAATTGTTGTAAAAATTTCTCTGGAAACACCCCTAAATTCGTACAAGAGATTCTTCCGCGGATTCGCGGAAATCGATTTTTTGTCGTCATTTGGGTTATTCTCGAGATCGATGCAAAAATAAAGATAATTTTTTTGAGAATTAATTGGGGGGGGGGTCCTCATCTGAGAAAGGTATTTCGTCTTCCAAAACTTTCGAAAAAGTAAGTTAAACGGAGTGTAATCGTAATTTCTTTTTCTCGCGATGTTGCCTCTGCCCGGTGTTATTGTTAAATACGATTTTATTGCAAAAATGTTTGTATTTCAGCATGAAACTGTAGGCGACGATTTCCGAAAACGGAAGTTAAGACGGCGCGAAAATTTCCCTGTAGTCTTCAGGCACGAGATTCTTCTGTGGATTCGAGGAATTCCGCCATATCCGGTATTGTTTGAGGCATACTCGAGATCGATGCGCAACTGAACAGAAATTTTGGGGGTCGATTGGTGGTGATTCGTTTTCCGTTTGAGGACGGAATTCCGTCTTTTGAAATTTTCAAAAACGAAAGTTAGACGGAGTGATGATTCCCAAATATAATAAAATCGTAATCGATATTATTCACATATATTGTAATTATGCATATATAGATATTATGCGATATACAAGCATAAGAAAAAGTTTATACCTATTTAAAAATTTGTTATTTGAATTAATGTATAAGTTATATAAATAACAAAATTGTAATTATGTATATATAATCAGTCCAAAATTTTCAGCCCCCTCAATATTTGTAACCCCCCCCCCCCCGGAAGAACTATCTGAATGCAAAGCTGGTTGGCTCTCTTCTTTCCCTGGAGCCTTCCGTAATCGTAATTTTTTCTTCTGCGATGTACCTTTTACCCAGTGTATGTACACTGTGTCCCTTGTTCAATTGGCTATCAAGGAAGAAACGACCCACTGAAATTTTGGAAGATCACTTTCTGGAAGAAACTTCGGGAGATCTTTGTACAGCATTGAATGGCTGCTGCAAAGGATTGCCTTACTTTTCATTTCTTCACTTTTCACACATTTCCATACTGTACTATGTACACTGTGCTCCAATATGCAATGAGAAATTTCAATATTATTATTTCCTTCTGCAAATTCCCAAAGTTTTTACTTCACACCTACACCTCCAAAAGTTTAACCGTAAAATTAGCAATCAAAATTAGTGTTACCGCGGAAATCTTTGTAGTACCTCCCAAGAATTGAAATGGGATATAGTTAGATTTCTAGGGGAGGGCAAGTGCCCCCCTCTCTATATATATTTTTCATATGGGTGCCTATGTTGTTATTTAATCTGTCCGTTATAGAATGTGAGCCATTTCCGTGACCTGGAGGATTGTTTTCAATGCAGAATGAACGCTGCAATGCCGATTTATTGATATTTAATTTCGCTTAAAACTTGCGTGTTGATCCATTCCGTAGCCATTTCTTGCTATATCAAGAGGCAGAGCAGCCATCTTTTTTCCTTTGTGTGATGCTATATTAATGCTTAAAACGCTGTTATGTGCTCACTATGCATAAAATGTTACTTTACAAGGAACCAAAGACGGTGAAGTAGAGTTACGTTCCGATTTTGAACTATATTTGTTTTGCTTTTTCTGTAAACAAAAAGGAAAATGTTTTTTTTTTTCTGTTTTTTTTTCTTTTCTTTGTATGCTGATATTGCAAGAAGTAACTAAGGCGTAGGAAACGTATATTTTTCAGGAAAATTAAACTTGAAAAAGTTTTTAAAAATTTCTCATATCGTCGCCAAATATTTAAAATGTGGTATGCGTCTCTGCATCAAAAAATGAAGGTTGTAGAAGGTGAGCTCAGAAGTTTGCAAAAAAAAAAAAAAAAAAAGTTGTTAAAAACCTAAAAAACGTAAACACAATTACTAGAAACCCACCTAACAATTTTGACCTAACCAGTGTTTCAGGGGACTGAAACACCAAACAAATGCCAAAAAGATCATGATTCTGGTCCCGCCTAACCACCGAGAAATGCATGGTGATTCATAAAGAAGTATACAGCTTCCAGATGCTGTAAAACACTAACAGTTTAAGATACGGACCACAACTGCGAACCGTTTGGTAGATGTACTCATAAAGTTTGTGTCCTGCTACTGAGGGAAGTGACGTAGGCGATAGCGCGTGTGTCACGTGACTAGTCAGTCGATGAACATCTTAACCGATGGATTGGACGAACCGCGGACTACAACATGCCACTGACCTAATGGCCACCCATAAGTCCTGACTTAACACCTTGCAACATTTTCCTGTGGGGGTAGGTAAAGAACAAGGTATTCTCCCCTCCTCTTCCTGTTGATCTAGCGGAGCTGAAACAGCGCATCACAGCCACTATCACCTCACTTAATTCAGATACCTTACCTCGCGTTTGGGCGGAAATGGATTACCGTCTCGATGTGTGTCGTGTGACTAAGGGTGCACACATAAAACATCTGTGGCTGTCTCTGAAAAAACTTAAAACATTCCTCTACAATTCTGTTACAGGTAACATAAAATATCTTACATTGTTCTTGTTTTATAGTGCGCTGAAACTGTATACTTCTTTATGAATCACCCTGTAGTGATCCCAAGGAAGGCAGCAACAAGTTTACTGCGAGTGTTGGAAAAAATGCAAGATAGTAAGTGGACAAATCCCAGCACTTACTGCGAAAAGGAGGTACATTTAATTTAAATTCAGAAAGAGCGGCTAACAGAGAAAAAACACGTATTAGGGGAAATCTCCAACACATAAAACAACAAGGACCAATCCAGAGGAGATTGTGCCTTATGAATTTAGACATCTGAACTTTCTTTCAGTCTCCCCTTTTCCCACTCTTAAGCTAGTTTTTGTATTCTCTGGTCTTTAGCTTGAAAAATAATTTTGTCACTGTTACTCGCCGTTTCGTTACCGCTCCGTCACCGCTGTCGTAAACAGTGATTTTTTTCACGGGAACAAGTAAAACGGTGACTCGCAGTCCCGGCTTCTTTGCATCTCCGTTACCGCTGTCGTAAACAAAGATTTTGTCACCGTGACAAGTGAGACGTGACTCACAACTTCGCATTTCTGGCTACTTTTACATCTCCGTAACCCCTGTCGTAAACAGTGTTTTTGTCACTATTACAAGTAAGACGGTGACTCACAGTTCCGGCTTCTTTACAGCTCCGTCACCCCTGTCGTAAACAGTGATTTAGTCGCTATTACAAGTAAGCCGGTGACTCGCAGTTCCGGCTTCTTTACAGCTCCGTCACCCCTGTCGTAAACAGTGATTTAGTCACTATTACAAGTAAGCCGGTGACTCGCAGTTCCGGCTTCTTTACAGCTCCGTCACCCCTGTCGTAAACAGTGATTTAGTCACTATTACAAGTAAGCCGGTGACTCGCAGTTCCGGCTTCTTTACAGCTCCGTCACCCCTGTCGTAAACAGTGATTTAGTCACTATTACAAGTAAGACGGTGACTCGCAGTTCCGGCTTCTGTACAGCTCCGTCACTCTTGTCGTGAACAGTGATTTTGCCACTCTTACAAGTAAGGCGATGACTCGCAGTTCCGGCTTCTTTACAGCTCCGTCACCCCTGTCGTAAACCGTGATTTAGTCACTATTACAAGTAAGACGGTGACTCGCAGTTCCGGCTTCTTTACAGCTCCGTCACCCCTATCGTAAACAGTGATTTAGTCACTATTACAAGTAAGACGGTGATTCGCAGTTCCGGCTTCTTTACAGCTCTGTCACCCCTGTCATAAACAGTGATTTAGTCACTATTACTAAACCCCCACCACTACAATAAAAAATCGAAAAGACAAAACCAATTAATCAAGTTCTCCTAAAAAAAATTACAAGTAAGACGTGACTCGCAGTTCCGGCTTCTTTACATCTCCGTCACCCCTGTCGTAAACAGTGTTTTTGTCACTATTACAACTAAGACGGTGACTCGCAGTTCCGGCTTCTTTACAGCTCCGTCACCCCTGTCGTAAACAGTGATTTAGTCGCTATTACAAGTAACACGGTGACTCGCAGTTCCGGCTTCTTTACAGCTCCGTCACCCCTGTCGTAAACAGTGATTTTGTCATTATTACAAGAAAGATGGTGACTCGCATTTCCGTCTTCTTTACTGCTCTGTCACCACTCGTAAACGGTAGTTTAGTCACTTTTACAAGGCGGGTGACTCTTCGGGGTTGTTTATGGCTCCGTCGCACCGTAAACAGGGATTTTTTTTTCACTGTTGCAAAACGATGATTCGCAGTTCTTGTTTTTTTACAGCTCCTTCACCGCTGTCGTAAACGGTGATTTTGTCACCGTAACTTCCGTGGAACCGTCACCGTTGTCTCAACGGTGACAGGAAAATCACTGTCAAGCCCACCTCTATTTTGGTCTCCTGGAAAACATCTTAAAAACTCACTCCATAGAGAGACTCCCAAAAATCAGTATGAATCCTACGTTCAAGTTAGCTGTTATAGTTCGGTCACGAGTAATTTCCCCTCATTCTGGTGAAGAATAATTACGAAAATAGTTGTCTATTCATTCGAAAGTGACAAAAGGACGAGAAATGATACGGTTACTTTGAGGCATAATAAATAGCATACCTGACGAATGGATTTCTCGTGTCTTTTATTACGCGACCCCCCCCCTCCCCTCCGTTCGGTTTCGTTGGTGGGTGGCTTCAATAAGTAAACAGGAGCTACAGTTGAAATCAGACTTCGTGTGTCACAGGTTGCGAATTCTTCACCGCAGAGTGCCGGCTTCAATCACCATCGTGCATCTCCACTTGGTGCCAGCATTTCCATTTCGGTGCATGTATTCATGAGCAGCCCCATAACACATTGAGGCATCTCCTTCAGAAGCCGCCACTGGTACCAGAGCGAGGGAGAGAGACTAGCAAACAAGCTTTAAGGTAATCCTACTCCACGTGCGAACTCAAAGGATCAAGCAGCCCTGTCCCACGAAAAAGTAGTAGACGAGAATCTTGTCAAGTTGTTTGGGACCGACTTGTTGAGATGTTGCCATGGCGACCAATCCCATTAATGCGCCATTGCTGTAAACCGCACATGCACTGCGATATCATCCACTCCGATGCGAAGTCTCCGGGGGTTTTTGTGTTAGCTTTCTGGTTCTTTTCTTATTGAGGGGAAAGACGGGGGGAAGGGGGGGCAACGGTATTGAGGAAACTTCGCGAATCCTGTTAGACGTTCTTTTGTCTCTCGAAGCGTCGCACAAGGAGCTGCGCCTTTTTATTTATTAAAAGGCGGAAACAAACGCTCCGAATCAGACACTGTCGCGTAATTCTGTTATTTCTCACGGTGTTCTTTACGAACGAGAAAATCCGATGAGGAAAAGGACGCTTTGTCCATAGAAATCAGTTGATAAAGTAACGACGAGTTTTTCAAGATCTTAACCCTTCCTGCATCTTGAGCACTATAAATAGGAAGCAGAAGCCATGTGTTTGTGGCATTAACAGTGAGAAATTGTGTTTGCTTTTTAATGCTGGGAACGATTTTTTTTTCTTTTCTCCAAATACCCTTGGATTAGTATATATTGAGTAAAAACATTATGATTTTTCAGCAGGTTAAATCAATAAAATACCAAGCTGCTTTAGTATGTAACAGCTCCGTCCAGTTGCAGACTGACGACTCATAAACGGCCGTAGAAGTGGATTTTTCGCGGCCAACCCTTTGGGAAAAATTATAAGAGTACCCCATCTCTAAAATTAACCCATACATCCAGGGCCATAGCTACCGAAAGGGCAAAGAGGAGGGCGGTTGCCCTTCCAGAATGGTCATTCTGAGGGCGTAAATTCATGCTATGGAGGATGTGTAAAATAGAAATTGTAACTAAAAAATGAAAGTTCATCCTTCAGTATTTTTAAGGACTTTGGTTAGTTTCATACAGTATTCCGTACAGTTAACCAGGGTAAAGAGTAATATACCCCAGCCCGGTGGCGCAGTGGTCTAACTAAGCGATAGCTTATGATCATTTGTCCGAGATGGGGCCGGTTTCGAATCCTGGTGAGACATGGATGTTGTGTTTGTCCTACAGCGCTAGCTCCAGTGATGTATTCAGGCATCTTTTCGGGGATGCCTAGCCCCTTCCCCCGTATGTTTTTGGGTGATCTCTCCTCGTGTTTAGTCTGATTATTTTCGTTTATAGCTGAAAATTTGGAAAAATTATTTAAAAACCAATTAAGAAAATGAAAGAGAATATTCTAATAATAATAAAACAAGTTAGTAAAATCATGCAATGCATTGATTATGATACGCTTTCCAGCATACTAGAAATCATTACTCAAGTTATGAGGAAAATGGCTGTGGAATAAACTCACTCCTGTGTCCTGACCTTTGATCCCATTTCGATGATATTCAACAGAACTGGTTCAGTATACCTCCGGAACAACATACTAAAGTTTTGTCGCAATCGAAGCAATTTTACGCAAGGTATGATGCATTAGGGCTATGGAATAGATCCCGCTGATGTGTCTGAACCTTTGACCCCATTACGCCCATTTTCAATAGGATTCGTCCCCTGGCAGGTCCCTACAACATACTAACATTTCATCCAAATCGAAACATTTTTACGTAAGTTATGACGCATAATGGCGATGGAAGTGATTCCGCTCCTATGTCCTGACCTTTGACCCCCATTTCGCCAATTTTCAATAGGGTTTGTCCCCTGCTGGTCCCCTACCACACTAAAATTTAATCGAAATCAAACCTTTTTACGTTAGTTATGACGCATAAGAGCAGTGGAATGGATCCCGCTCCTATGTCCTGACCTTTGACCCCATTTCGTTCACTTTCAATAGGGTTCCTTCCCAGATGTTCCCCTATAACATACGAAAATTTCATCGAAATCGAACGATTTTTACGCGAGTTATCGTGCTAACGAACATGCGCACACAACGCGTGACGTAATGAGACAATTGGCATGACGGCGCGCCAACATCTAATGGGACGACGCCATTGACACTACACTAAAAATGTGGTAATTCGGGGTGGTTATTTAACCCACTAAACGAATTTTCCTAAAGTCCAGATCAAGCTAAATCGATTTCTAGTACCAGAAAACGGTAGGTTAACGACTTTCATGAAAATCCTTAGAGCCGTTTTCAAAATATAATTTACGTCGAGTAATTTTACTTCCTGTACTTCGAATGGAAAAATTTCTGTACACATTTTCTTCCCAATTAATGCGTTCCCAAGGATAAAAATTTGAACATCGATTAAAATAGCTTCATTTTATAACTTGAAATACTTAATATTTTCTAAACCATAACCATAATTATGCAATCTAACATTTGTTTGTCTACTGACGTCATGAAAATACAGGTCGCGCCATCTTTTTTCTGGACAATTAATGCGTTCACAAGGATGAAAATTTGAACATCGATTAAAATAGCTTCATTTTATAACTTGGAATACTTATTATTTTCTAAAACATAACCATAATTATGCAATCCAACATTTGTTTGCCCACTGACGTCATCAAAGTACAGGCCGCGCCATCCTTTTTCTGGTTTCAACACCACCAAAGGAAAAGTTATTGATTTTTAATATAATTATGGTTATGTTTTAGAAAATATTAAGTATTCCAAGTTATATTAAGAAGTTATTTTAATCGTTGTTCAAATTTTCATCCTTGAGAACACATCAATTGTGAAGCAAATGTGTACAAAAGTTTTTCCATTGGAAGTATAGGAAGCAAAATTACTTCACGTCCACCTTAATAATATGGGATAAGGGCGATGGAACAGATATGAGCTCCGGCTCGATTTACCCCTCTTGAAATGTGATTTTTAGTTAATTTTAGCTTCTTTTGTGAAATTTTAAAGCTTTTTTCAGCAAATTTTCAGCTGTTTCTTACTTGAACATAATACCGTCCCAAACAGGGCCGGTAAGCAGTTGCCACCGGACTTCGGCAGAATGTCGCCAAAAATTCCGACCAGGTTCTTAAAATACCGGTGGGTTCCCAACCCTATCTGAAACAAGGTAATTTTTAGAGTACCTGTATTTGATAAAGAAAGAAAGAGCTTGGTGAGTTATGATTTTATTTTGTCAGTTGTATAAAGAAAAAGAGATCATCCGCTTAATTAAATAATTGGCAATATAGTCACAGCACGGGAGTAGTCAGGGGAAGGGGTTTCGGGGGATCAAACACTCCTCGAAACGTCAAAAAGTAAAATTTATAATAGGTAATAGTTATGGGAAACTACTTAAACCTTCTATGAAGATCGCACCCCCCCCACCCCCGCCCCAAACTTAAATTCTAGCTACCCCCATCAGACACGGAAACCAATTTCTCCTTGCAATTCAAATTGCATCATATGCAAAATGTTATATGGACAATTATACTTTGATTTTCTCTTTTGATTTTAATACTTTTCTGAATGTCAACGTATAAAGATTCAGTAATTAATATTAAAAATAATAACTACAATAATAACCATAGCATGTTTGAGAGGGATGCTGCTGCTGCTTGCGATCTTTTATCAAGCTATCTATATCCAGTTGCGATCTTTTATCAAGCTATCTATATCGATCTTTTATCAAGCTATCTATACGATCTTTTATCAAGCTATCTATTGTTGCGATTTTTTATCAAGCTATCTATTGTTGCGATCTTTTATCAAGCTATCTATATCGATCTTCACCAAGCTATCTGTATCGATCTTTTATCATCTATCTATATCGATCTTTTATCAAGCTATCTACATCCAGTTGGAAGACCGATAGTTTGTGTAGTAGAGTAGCTTCCACATCTAATCTACGAGTCTCTTTCTTGCTCTTAATTTCACCTAAATTCGAAAATCCAAACTCACAGCTGTAAGCCATCTGGTACGGAAGATGTTTAATGGCTCTATCTGATAGCTCTGGATATTCGTGTCGAGCATGCACTCAAAATTTAAGGGGAGGGATTTTCACATTTTTCATTAATTTTTCCTTCTGAAATTTCCTGCGGGCCACTTGATTGGCCGCCGTGGACCACACTTTGAGAAACAATGCTCTATGGCGCATAAAGGTAAATCGCAATTCCAGCGATATCCCTGCTTCTAGAATTCAGATTTGAAATTTTTTTTTCGCATCGGGTAGAGCTTTTGGTGGAAAATGTTCTGCATATAATTTCTTGTATTTAAACTTTTTTTGTCACTAGGTGGCGTAAGTGTACATTTCTTTTTCTGATGTATTTGTAGTAATATCTGTGCTTCTGAAAAGTCCATTTAAAAAATTCTTTTGCGGACAAATGCCGCTCTGTACGGGAAATCTTCTGAAAACATTTTCGGCATAAAGCTGAAGAATTGGGACAAGTAGGAGAAAAAAAAGGGGGGTGATACACTCTGCTGGACAGACGAATCAAAAATATTATTACGGAGTTCAAGCGCTCAATGACCTGGGAAAATGCATGAGAGCCTTGAGCTACGTTATCAAAACGCATTAGAAATATATTTCTTCATTGATTTTTAAGGGGTGGGTGTTTCTTTCTCATGGCATAAACCGCACCACCGTCCGCTAATGCCACTATTTCCTACCCGTCCGCAAACGTCACATTCGCAATTGCTACGACACCATTCAAAAGACGTGCTCATTGCAATCGAAAATTCGGTGTCATGTTTCGTTTGATACGGAGTAGCATCTTTTCCAGACACGCTTCTTTTTTTTTTAATATTTTACTGTATTTTACTTTAATTAAACAAGTGTAGTAAATTATTTGTCTGAAGCAAGGAAGTATGCTGATGGTCTACTACCTTTTTGTAAACCGATATAAATTAAGATTAAAAATCACTCTCATTTTGTGATATCATCATCATTATTCATGTAAAAGAATCCTCATTTTGAATGTATGGAACGAAGACAAAAAGTCGCCTCTTTGTACAAGGGTGATTAGTATTTCTAAAATATATCTGCAGTAATTGTGGTTTTGCTGTGCTCTCTACATACATTAAAAATCTCTTAAATCCTGATACACAATGTGGTTTAGCACAGCACATAGGCAAAAAAAAAAAAAAAAAAAAAAAAAAAAGAAAGAAAAGAGTTTAGATCTGTTAATTACAACACGACTGGCGAATGGTTTTAAAGTATGAAGATTAATGTTTCTGTGATTGTATAAGCGATGTTCACGTTTTGTTGTTGGACTTGTTTGAACATGTAAATATTCTAAAACAAATAAGAAAAGGCTTGATTCCGCGGTATTATAATAAATTGACTGTATGTCATACGTTATGGGTATAAATTACATATATGTTAAATACGTGATGATTCGATTTTGAGAATTTATGCTTTGATTAATTGCATAGTACTGTATAATTGTGAAATTTGGCAGCTGAATTTTCATTAAAACTTACGATCGTTTTGTGAAGACCCAAATGATGAAAAATTGTGATGGATGATTGCTAATGGTATAAGGAATGGTTTTCCTTTAGTTCAAGATGCACTTGTCTTTCAGAAATCGCTGTTGTGAATCGTTATTTGAATTTTAAAACTCAGGTGGAAGTAGGTTTTGCTCTCACTGCCTTCTCTCTTTTTATTTAATTACGTATTAAAGTAATGACCGTCAAACTATTCACTGTCTGTGAACATCGCGCTCTTCACTTTAAAATGGCTCGATGTAAAATGATACGTGCATCCACACAATCCACATGTTACTGCTGTTGTTAAACTTGAATCGCAGATCCGGGACTTTTTTAACTGGGACCCGGGGTTTCGCCCGGTTTTGTTTAAAAAATCTCAGGTGTGTGTATTTATATATTAAAAAATAATAAATTCTGCAAAATTATTATCAATTACTTGAATTTGATGTATTTCTACAAAATAACTGCTACTAACTTCGGGAAGCGTAGTCGCGCAAAAAAATGCTGGACAGAATTTTTCGAAATCAAGAATATAGATAGACAGATAGGTAGATTAGATTTGAGTGATTGATTCAATAGGTTTGATTGATTGAGTAGATAGATTAGATTAGATTAGATTTGATTGATTGATTCAGTAGATTTGATTGATTGAATAGATAGATTAGATTTGACTGATTGTTTAATAGGTAGCTTGATTTTATTGATTGAATAGATAGATTAGGTTAAATTTGACTGATTGATTCAATAGGTAGGTTGATTTTATTGATTGAATAGATAGATTAAATTTGATTAATTGAATAGACTGGACTGATTGATTCGATAGGTAGATTAGATTTATTTGGTTGATTGATTGAATGGATTAGATTTGATTGATGAATAGATTTGACTGATTGATTCGATAGATTAGATTGATTTCATTGGTAGATTGATTGAACAGATAAATTAGATTAGATTTGATTGATTGATTCAATAGATTGATTGAATATGTAAATTAGATTGATTAAATAGATTGACTGGTTTGATAGACGTGATTGATTAGATAGGTTGATTTGATTTATCAGATGATTGATTTACCATCGTCATCAATCATTATCAATCCACTGCTGAATAAAGGTTTCTCCAAGTTTCTTCCACAACAGTCTATCTCGCGCCAGTCTCCATGTCACTCCAGCATGCTTTCAAATTTCATCCACCCATCTTTCATGTGGTCTTCTTCTGTGTCTTTTCCTGTGCCTTTGAATCCAGTCTTGAACTTCAGTTGTCCATCGGTTGTCCGTTCTTCTGGCAACATGTCCAGCCCATTGCCATTTCAGTGGTTTTACGCTAATCGTGGTATCTACCACTCTTGTCATTTTCCTTATCCACGAGTTCCTCTTCTTATCTCTCTTGGTTACACCAATCATACATTTCTCCATACTTCTTTCAGTTGTCTGCAGTTTTTGTATGTCTTTTTTAGTTAAAGTCCACGTCTCTGCACCGTACGTAAGCACTGGAAGGATGCATTGATTAAAAACTTTCCTTTTAAGACATAATGACATATTGCTCTTAAAAATTGTACTGTTTCTTCAAAAGCTCTCCAACCAAGTTTTATATGTCGATTAATTTCTTCATCAATGTGAATTTTGCTTGATATCTGCTACTCGCACACATATGCGCTATTTAAAAATTGATAGATCTCTGGGATTACTTTTGTGGCCCCACTATTTCGTGGTGTGGTAGAATAGAATCCTAAATGTATCATCAGTATCCAACATTCTGGTTTCGAATGGATGCGCTCAGGATCCGCAAAAAAGAGCTTTAATTCACGAGTTCCGTACTGAAGCATTGATCTCAGATTGTTAAAGGTGTGAGTAAACTAGAATCAGGAGTTTTATAGACCAAATCTTTAAAAGAAATGTTTGTTCTTTATAGACCTTGATTTTTACAATGCGATAAATTTCTACCGCCTTTTTTTTTTTTTTTTTTACTTTCGCTGCCAATTCGACTTTAAGTAAATCTGTTATTATTGAGTACCGTTATCTTATAATCTTTTAAAGCGTAAATTTTACAATAGTATTTAACATTTTGAAATTTCATTTATACGTTTTTGTTTATATTTAAACGCTTTTTTTAAGGCCATCCCCTTAAAAAGCGTGTAACCGAGGTTTCACTGTGATTAATAATATAAACACCCAGATCCATCTGTTTCTCTGGAACACTTGACGTCATAGCAACGTTTGCATTGTTGCGCCATTACTTACCGATCAATTCGTGTGTGCTCTCGTGATGTCAAAATGATTGCCTGCTATATAATAGCGCGCGATCACTCTTAGATATCAAGATGATCGCATGCTATTTTAAAAACACTTGATTATCAATGACTCGAGTTCTATTTATCCGATCTACAAAATTCGATTTAAAATCTTAATATCACGGCAAGTTGCGTTTGTATATTAATTTAATTTAGCACAATTCGAATATTAATTTGTACGCTTTAATTATTTTTTATTCTTATAATTTAACTAATTCCGAGTTTAGTGCTGATTATGTTAAACATTCTGCAAAATATCTATCTATCTAAATGCTCTAACCTACAACAAAAACTGAAATCTTGAGATGTCAAAGTGAGCAAGATTGCATCTAAAAGTAGATGTCGCCCCAATAGCACATTGTTGATAATTTAGATAGTTCCGATTTGTAATGCCAGACGTCGCATCATTTGTAGAAAAAGCTTTAGTATGAAGTTTCAAACTAACCGTTGAATAGGACAGTCTAAAACAAGTCGTGAAGGGAATAACAAGTGTGCCAGAGAAAAAGTAATTTAACGCGAAAAATCAAAGTAAAAATTATTATAGTTTACACGAAAACAACTTTCCGAGTTCAGTACTGATTATATTACAGATTTTGCAAAATATCGATATATCGAAACGCTCTAACTTACAATTGTTAAACAACAAATATTTTACACAGAATGCTATTTATTGCGAGATCTTTTAAATACAGGAAATAAATAGCATATAAGTTTTTGTTCTAACATGAATGAGTTCTTATACAAGTTTTTAGTATATTTCTTTACAGAAATCCGGCGTCTATTTGATTTGTTTTCAATCTGCTTCAATTAAAAATTTCACTCCGTCATAGGACGTGCAACATCCCCTATATATTAATATTTATTTAAAGCTTTAAAACAACCGTCCTAGGACGGGCCATACGCTAATAACAGTAATAATACAGTAGTTCAAACGACAGTTTTTGATTCAACCTCGTGAATATTATGCTTTTCCACCAATGATGCTCTTCTTCGCTATGTGATGAGTTTTAAATCTATCTTGCGTAATCCTCTTAAATCGAATCCAGCATTCTATAATTCTTCCACAACTTTCATCTGACATTTCTGCATTCTGCTGAAATCAGTTAAAGAAAGAATCTGTTCGATGTGAAATCGATATCTAGCATCTTCCCAACAGCATTCTGAGATCATTTGTTGTATGGCGAATTTGGAGCCGGGAAAAATTCTCCTTGTGCCTAACATTTTATACAATTGATTTTCTCTTCATCTGAAGTGACATGTCGTCGATCTTCATTGACACGGTTTCTCGTCTTTCTGGGCACTTTTTTTTTTACTACCCGACATAAATAATTCGCGACCGGTTGTGAAATAAAAGTAGTTTTCCTAGACTAATGAGGTCGCCCTGAAGCGTCAAGTGTGTCATTTAGAGCGATTAAACATTACGTGAGATATAACAAATCACACGGTTCATCACTCTGAAGATTACTCTTATTCTTTTTTTTTTTTTTTTATTGGAGTTAACTGATCTGTCTATGCGGGTGAGATAACTTTTTTATTCATTTATGCAATGTATCCGTTATTTATTTTGAAATAGAAGACAACACTCTAGTGGTGGTCGTAACGAGTTACTATGTTGTTCATGTCTAAGTGGGCAATCTGCGTCGTAATAATGTACTTTGTGTAGAAATCTTAGTGCTGTTGCTTGTGAGGTTTGTTTTAACAGGTTATGGAATTAATGAAATTTTCTCGATTAATTATTCAACTCATAAGCGTATAAAGTTTGGGAAGTTTGTTTTAATGGGTTATGAAATTAATGAAATATTCTGGGATAATTATTAAACTCACAGGCATAGTTTGTGAGGTTTGTTTTAATGGGCTATGAAATTAATTAAATGTTCTCAGATATTTACTAAATTCATAAGCGTAGAGTTTGGGAGAGTTTTTTTAATGGGTTATGAAATCAATGAAATATGCTCGAATAAATATTAAACTCATAAGCATAGAGTTTTTGTAAATCTCAGGGTATGCTGGAGAAAAAAACAAACGCAAGTGCGTTTATGTACTAATTTTCTGTAAAATGAATAAGAAAATAAGAAAGAATGTGTTATTTTCAATTGCCATCAGTAGTAAACTTTTGAAATAGTTCCCGTTTTTGGTTCAATACTCATGCTTGTGAGAGTACATTTAATGTATTATCAGAAAAAAAAATGTTCTTGTTTTCCTTCACAGTTTTCTTGATGATTGCTCCATTTCCCAGTTAATCTGAAAAAATACTTGTTATACTGAGTTCAGCATATAACTGATATAACATATTACAGAATGAATTTATACTAAAATAATATACTCGAAAGTGTGTGTTAAATACACTGGCGGAAAGTGAAAAAAGAACAAGAAGAAGGAGACGTCTGATACCAACGAAATGTATACAGCATAATAACGGAATACAGAGGATAACGCGATCAAAACATTATGGCCAAATACAGCTGTATTTGCTGGTAAACTGAAAAATAACATTTCCATGTAACATGGTTAGTACGAGGTTGAACCGCCATGAACTGCGTCACACTGTGCAATTCTGGCATGGACTCTGTCGTACAGATGTTGGATGTAAGTTTGGGGTATTGAGTTCCAAGCATCCTCAACATGGACGTGTAAATCGGGGATGGTCGTGGCTGGCCGTGGAGACCGGATAAGTCGTTGTCCCATAAAATCCCACACGTGATCGATGGGGGACAAATCCGGTGAATGTGCAGGCCATGGAAGTTGTCTCACACCCTGAAGTGCATGTTGCGTTGCACGTGCCGTGTGTGGGCGTGCGTCATCTTGCTGGAAAACACCACGATGGACCGACCTTACAAATGGCACAACAACGGGCTGAATGATGTTGTTGATGTAGGAGGTGCTGTTTAACGTACCCGGTACAAACACTAGTTGTGTACGGGAGTGATAGCTGATCGCTCCCCAAACCAGGAGACCAGGTGTAGGCCCTGTGTGTCGCTGGCGGATGCAAGAAGGGTGGAGACACTCCCCTGTGCGTCTGCGAACCCGCATACGGCCATCGGAGGCTCCCAAGCAGAATCTGCTTTCATCGCTGAACACGACAGATCACCATTGCGTTCTCCAGTGCAGACGTTAGCGACACCACTGCAGCCGTTCCTGACGGTGGGCTGGAGTCAGAGGTACACATGCCAGAAGCACACGTGCACGTAGTCCTGCATCCAGTAGACGGTTGCGGATTGTTCGCACAGTCACCTCAGGTGCAACGGCAGCTCAGATTTGCGTCGCAGTGGATGTTCTGCTTGACAACGCCGCTCTTCTTATGCGTCGATCGGTCCGCTCATCAGTCCGTCTGTGACTCCCGGTTCCACGTCTTCTCGTGTGGGAATGTTCCTCGGACCATCTACGTCACCATCGTACCACCACCGATACTTCCCGTCCAATTCGCTTCGCGATACGACCACCCGGCCTCGTGGAAACCGACTAGACGACCTCGCTTAAAGTCCGATAACTGCTGAAATCGTACACGCCTTCCATGTCTAGGCACTGCAGCTTCTTCATGATCTTCGCACGTGTCTGTACGACGACAACTGATTACATTCATGATCATGAGTAGAGGATTTTAGGAATGGAGTGTCTGACCCCAGGTCTTAAACAACCCTTAGAAATAGGAAGCTAGGAGATTTGGGCTAGAGTGCCCGATAGGAAAGTGACACGGAAGCGAAGTAGAAAGGGGAGGAAGACGCCCTTATTTATTACCGGGGGGTCAGTGCCCGGGGTCCGACGGCTTAACGTGCCCATCCGACGCACGGCGAATATTTAGTGGATCGAGCGTTCGTGCCTGCCTGGGATCGAACCTGAGGTCCTTTCCGCGACAGTCACCACTTCGCCGTACTCCTTAAATACCACCGACGATAATTTGCATATTATGCCGTGCTGTGGCGTAAGCGCTCACCGGTTGGTCCCGAAATTAACATCACACCTACGTAAACTCGACCCCATTAACATATGTAAATTTTATGATCGTCCGCCAATTCCTTCTTGGTGTTCTTTTTTCGCTTTCCGGTAGTGTATATTAATTTTGGTTTTTATTAATATTTAGCTGATGTTGACTGATAGAAACATCTTATTCCATAAGTTCTAATTACAATATACAGGGGTTGGACAGATTTCAAAAATATACAGAGGATGCACCATTTCAAAAGTGTGTGTTAAATATATTAATTTTGGTTTTTATTAATATTTGGCTGATGTTAACTGATAGAAACGTCTTATTCCATAAGTTCTAATTACAATATACAGGAGTTGGACAGAATAATGTGAACACCTAGGAAAAGAAGTTTTTTACGTACCTAATAGGATATTAGACCACATTTGGCATTCAAAACCGTCTGAATCCTCCTTGGAATGGACGCATACAAATCCTGGATGGTGGTTATTCTTTGTGAAGAAACTGCTCCAGGTCCCCTAGTTGCTGAAGAAAAATCGTTGGTCAATGCTTCCTTAAACGTGAAAAGTGAAATCTCCAAATAACGGTCACTTCTTGACCCGAAGAAAGTGATCGTTGTTCAGTGGTTAGGCGTCAGTTAACATTGCTAGGTCCTTGCGTTTGTGCAAAAGCAGAATAAATATATGAAGCTTATGTACAATAAATAGAACTTTGCAGTGTCTTTTCAAAATGGTGACTGCTGAACAAAATTGAATATAATAATTAAACAAATAATTCATGATGTAGAAGATTTTAAGAAAGCAGTGTCTGACATCTGGTGTTAAACAGCCCTCAGAAATAGCAAGCTAGAAGATTAGGCTTGGGGTACGCTATAAAAAAATCGGTAGGAAAGAGTAGCTGCGCACAGTTAGCTGGCCGCGCGCCGTAAATAAGGAACAGAGCCCACAGGGACCAAACCAAGAAACATTGCCTCCAACAAGCAAAATTCCATCCCCCAGCAACCACTCCCGTAGCCCGTGGGGGCGATTGAAACATGCATGGAAGCTGCCGCTCACCTCACGTAGAACTAAACTTTTAACTCCTTTCTTTTCACTTAAGCGTACCACTGTACCAGCCGTAATCCAACCCATCATGCCTTTAGAAATAAATATTCTTTGTCCCTGTCTTATACCTCTTGCCGAAATACCGAAGGAAGTACGTAAAATATTATGGACAGGATGTACATTAGATCTCTTTCGGGACTGACTGTGGTGTCCGTTGACCTCTGTTCGAAGTTTATCGTTGATCTTAATCCTATGGCAGCAGTCCTGTACCAACCAAAACTTGCCGTTGCTCTGAAATATTTGTGGCGGTGAATATAAACCGTCAGAAGGTGAGGTTGGGGAGAACACTGAGTAGGCCTTTAAAGATCAAAATATTAAGGGAGTGAAGTTGGTTGTAGAGGATAGTAACGACGAAAAAAGGAGTGGAGGAGATTAGGCCATGAACAAATATTATCAGAATGGTTGCATAAAATCCTAAGGATTTGAAAGAGGCAATTGCTCCCTGAACTAATATGGGCTACTGAGGAATAAGCAAGCTTTTTGGTGGATGCAATTGACTCCGGTAAAGAAAGCAATCATGATACTAATCGAGATGAGAAGGTGTTTTAATAGAAGGGATATGCTAGAAAGAATATGGGCAATTCGGATGAAGCCATGGCAAACCAATTTTGATAAAATAGCCTCTAGAATTACTGTTCCTTCCAGGGGGTTGGGAAGTCAGAGGTGGGAGAAAAACATAGGAAGTTTAATAAGGAAGGCCAGAATAAGAAAAATAGAGAAGAAAGAAGGAGAGGGATTAAAAAGAGAATAAGAAAGTGAATAAGTATTATGAATAAAGAGAAATGAAAGAAGGAACGGAAGGGAGCCGAAGTTTGTGTACAAGAGGAGACAAATTCCTGCTTAGAGGCGTTCTGGGGATGAGCAATTTAAAGTAATAAGAACTAGCATTGGAATTAATACTGCTTCAAAGAAGATATAAAATAGGAGAGCTAGAAATGTGATCATCAGAATAGGAAGGATAAGATTTATCAGATTAGAGATTTTGTTAAAATTGAAAGATGATAGGGAAATTAGGTGATAGGAAATAAGAATCAAGGAGATGACTGAGAAGGCTAAGATGTCAGATGAAAATAAAAAGTTATATGAGGAAAGGTGGGAGGAGAAAGAGAATGAAAAGATAAGAATAAGAGTGGAGGTAAAGACGGATGTTTGTTTAAAGGCAGAGTTTAAAAGAGAAAATAATCTAATTGGAAGAAGAATGGCCATCAAAGTTTAATAATCTGTAGTAATTATTAAACTTTGATGGCAAAGAAGTTTAATAATTACTACAGATTATTTGCAGACTTTCTTTCACTGTGGTAATTCTCTTTTTAAAGAAGAAGCAAAGAAGTATTAACATGGGTTGCTGATGATGTTTTACTGAATCTTGTGCATGCTGAAATAATTGAGAAAAACATAGCTGCAAAGTGTGTAGTAGACTAAAATGAAGAGATATGAACATAAATGTAAATATGCGTGTTACTGCAATAACTGACTTTAAACTTATGATTTAAACAAGAAAAACTAGAAAAAAAAGGCACATTATACTGTTACATACATAAACTTCTCAAGGTAGAAGATCACTAAAAAAATTGGGGAAGGGGGGCTTGGTTTCGGAAGTTTTAGAACAGTTGGAGATAATTAAGAACTTCAATGCCCCCCTTTTTTATCCTTCCTTCTTTACTTTTTATCAGTTCTTTCTAGCAGTTTGAAATTGCTACTCTATCTGTAAATTGAGTTTAAAATCCTTTTCTCTTCTTTACAGGCAAAAAAGGTTGCAGGCAAAACAAAACATCATGACCCCATGGCAAATCAGGCCATGGAACTGATGAGTCCTTCATTGTCTTCAAATTGTAATGACATTGATCAAACAGACTTGGCTATGAATGGTACACGAACACCCCCTGGGAGCCTTCCTATTGATCTTTGGTCTCCGTTGAGTGGTGGAAGTAGCAGTGATGACAACAACTCACCAACGAACCTCAACTCCTGTAAACAGATAAAAGACAAACCCCCATTGTTAAAGAACCTTGAAGTGGTGCAGGAAATAGGTAGTTCTTCTGGAGATGACAGAGACATTTCAAGACCTTCTTCTGGTGGCTACATCAACGAAGGAACTTCATGGGAAGGATCGCCAACTGTAAGATCATTATCTGCTTTAAATGGGTCGGGCAAGGTTGAAGTCAATGGATTTTCATCTCCTAAAGTCAAGGTCAGTATTATTTAACATGCTACTTATTGGAAGTTCCTCTTTGGTAGCAACAAATGATTTTTTTTTCTAATTGTGTAATTCCTAGCTGTCTCTAATGATGCAAGTAAAGACATATTCAGATGTGTGAACAGACTGTGTGAAATTAACTGGGGTGATGTCGCCCCCTCCCCCAGTCAATTGTAGTCAATGTCAGATCAAGAAATACCCACCTGTGTTGTGCAGTACATAATTATAAACTTTCTCGTGATGGAATGTTTCATTCCTCCCGAAGTGTTTACAGGGCTTTGAGCCCAGTTTTGAAAAGATTTTTTGTCACAGTGAAGGGTCAACGTGCAGTTGATACAAACCATTTAGAAAAGGACGAAACCGCTGTGTTTGAAACAAACCTCATGCATGGAAACCAAAAGCTTTTATCACTCCCAACAGTATTAGAATTGATTAACTCGTCTTAGAGTCCCTCAATTCTGTAACATCAAATTTTGAAATTTCTTCTTGATTGTTTAAGCAGTTCTGAGTCATTTCATTCTAAAAAAAAAAACAATACAAAACATCCTGAAGGTGGCACCTCCTAATTTGGTGCTCTTAATGGCACCAAAAAGGTGCTCTCAGGATATACATACACTCAACGGACAAAACGTTAGGGATACCTACCTAATAGTGTGCTAGTCCTCTTCTAGCGCAAATAACAGACTGTACGTGGTGAGGAACTGATTCCACCAGATGCTGGAGGTAGTGCCAGCCATGCCTATTGCAATCTTGTTAACAACTCCACCAAAGACATTAGTCAAGGATCTGATGTTCCACTCCATGGTCTCAGACAGCATCCATAGGGGTTTAATCTGGGGACCTTGGGGACCACTGGATGGTTCCAAACTTGAAAGAGTGTTCCTAAAGTAATATCTGGATGGTTGGCGCCTGGTGGAGTGGCGCATTGTCCTGCTGGAACAGACCATCGGCTGAAGGCCATGAAAGCGTGTAGGTGATCAGCCAGCACATGCTGACAGTGTGCAGTATTCAAGGACTCCTCCAGACATGCTGAGGGGACCTTATGTGCCCAGTGGGAAGGCTCCACAAACCATCGCAGAGCTACTACCACCATGAACAGAGCCAGCCTGGCACAATGGGGCCATGGCGTCCTGCTGTTGACCCCCCCCCCGTTCCCACCCGTCAGCTCTGTGTAGCTGAAAATGGGATTCATCTGACTGAATGATGTAGTACCACTCTGCAGAGGACCAGTTTTTATGTTCCTGGCACCAAACGAAGCATGATTTCCCAAGACAAGCAGTCAACCGTGGCACGCGAGCTGGGGTTCAGCTCCCGTAGCCCAAGATATGCAGCATGTGCCATACATTTGCTACTGATGCTGCTAGGGCCTCCAACGTTTAACCTGAATGTGATTTGCCCCACCGCTGCCAAGTGGGCGGTTTGTACGAACCTGGACAGTCTATGTCAACCCTGGTCATTGATGCATGTGGTCCGCCACCACTTGCTTGCTCTCTTGGCACTGGTATGTCCATCGATAGTGTATTCACCATACACCCATGATATGGTTGCCCTTGGGAACCGTAGGGTTCTTATCACTTGGGCAATAGAATGACCCATGTGCCTTGGCTGACAGTGCATCCATGATAAAGGTTGCTGAGACCACTGTGTTTACCCATGTTTGTCGATTGTGATACACTGTTGGAAAGTCCTGCTGTCCGCTTATTTATCACATGCATTCGGTTTGGGTCTGTTCCACTCTGTGTGGGGGATGCCCATGTCAACTGCCCATCAGCCCTGTTTCTAATGCTTTGTCTAGTAGATTGTTTATTAATTTATTGAACTAAACATTGCCTAACCTCCCTAGAATTTACCAATATCTACTGCCCTTCTGAGAACTTGTTTACACTAACAGAAAGTGATAAATCAATGAAGGGAGAAATATTCTTCATAGTACATGGAAAATCGATAGAATATTCAAAGCAAGCAGATTATGAATTCTGAATTTGCCTGTAACACTTACTGGTCATCCATTATGAAACATCTCAGAAAACTTGAAAATTTCATGAAAGTGATATTTAACATATGCACACAATTTTCAAAAAATTAATAAAGATCTGAGTAAACATTTCTCCATTCAACTTTTGCAGGTAGTTTCTAGTTTCAGAAAGCTTTTAAAAGTAGAAATTAGACCAATAAATTCAATAATAGACCTGAAAATTTTTTTGAGAAAAAAGTTGGACAATTTGTCATGCAGTTATGTGCATGCTTCCACAGCACATATTTTATATCTAACACTACCTTATAGTTGCTTCTTCTGAAAGATCATTCAGCAAGCTGAAAATACTAAAAAAATACTTTTAAAATACAGTGTGTCAGGAAAAACTGAGAAATAGTCTTCACTAATTGCCCTTGAAGTCTAAGACGCATGTAAATTAAATACCAAAAATTTTATTAATGACTTTGCAGATGCAAAACGTACGAAAAAAGATTTTTTTTTTACAATTTATAATCTATCCATCTTTAAAACTATAAAACGTTTTAATGTGATAAATGTTTTCAGAAGTTAAAATATATGTAGTTTTATTTTTATTGTTAACTTAACAAGTAAAGCAGAAGCTGGGGTGCAGGTCTTTTTAATGATTTTGCTTAAGGGCTTAAAATTTGTAGCTACCTCTCTTTATACACCAGTAATGCACTTAGTGAGGGTGTGGCCCAGAGGCCTGGGCCCTCCCCATGAGGTTAAACTTTGTCCTTTGTTCTTTGGTTTTATTTTAAATATATTTGTATTTCTTTGAATAAAGCTCATGTTGAGAAATGGCTTCCTAGTTTAATTGAATTAATAATCTAAAGCAACTTTTATGGGAATTTTACTAGGAAATTTTTTCATTAATAGCAAATTTTTGGAGAAAACTCTTCTCCTTCTTCAGGCTGTCTTGTTGTTGTCACTATCACGGTTACGGTTTACCTTGATGGTTACGGTTAACCTTGACGGCTTAGGTTATTTTTCAACAAATCCTGCCAGATGTTAGGCAGGGAAAATCCTTTGCAGTCATTGATGATGGAATTTTGATTTTTCTCAATCTCTATTCCTTCTTTCAGTTTTCTTTTTTGGAAATTGCTTTGGAAACTGATTACTTTAAGGGAATTCCAATCCATGCTGTGCCCAGTTTCTCTAACATGCCTATCTAATCCAGTCTTGTTGGAGCAATTTTTTGTAGCTGCTTTATGCTCAGCTATACGAGTTTCTAGTCTGCGACCTGTTTCACCTATGTAAGATAGTCCACAACTACAATTTACTTCATAAACTACTCCTTGCATTTTTAAAATATCTTCTTCTCTTTGAACTATTTTAGGGAAATTTTTTAACTTTGTTCTCTAAACTTGGAGCTAGCCTAATATTGTATTTCTTACTAATTCTCTTTAAAGACTCAAATAAACCTTTGTGATAAGAAATTTTTCTAGTGAATTTTACTTGTTGCTTTTGTGGGTTCTTCGTACCATTAAAATTCAGAAGCTTCTCAATTTCTTCTTTAGGATAGTTACTCTCTGCAAGTATGACTTTAAGCTCTTCTTTATGGGCTTCTTTTTTATCTGCAGTAGAAACTATTTTATTAATTTTTTCTAAAAACTGACTTGCTACATTTTTCTTAATAGAAACTGGATGATAGGAATTGAAATCCAGTAGTCTTTTAGTATTCATTGGTTTTTTATACCAACTAATAGTTTTTCACAACAAGGAAAAAAACATATTAGTAGGAATTTTTGAAATGCTTACTTTCTCTTTGCAGAACAACTATTTTCAATTAGGGAAAACTTTTTTTCATTCAAAAATTGTGGCTAGCTATGGGCTCCCCACTCTCCCCACTCTTAGCTAACTATTATGTGGGAAAACTAGAAGAAAAGATACTAGTACAACCCACATACTTCTGCTTATATAGCAGATACATGGATGACATCTTATTTATAATAGATAGCTCAGAAATTGTTCCAGAAAGAATTCTAGACTCATTCAATGAATTAGATGATTCCCTTAAGTTCACTATTGAACTTCAAAAAGAAAGAAAAATAAACTTCTTAGATATTACTATCTATTATGAAGATGAAAAATTCCTCACTAGTTTGTATAAAAAACCAATGAATACTAAAAGACTACTGGATTTCAATTCCTATCATCCAGTTTCTATTAAGAAAAATGTAGCAAGTCAGTTTTTAGAAAAAATTAATAAAATAGTTTCTACTGCAGATAAAAAAGAAGCCCATAAAGAAGAGCTTAAAGTCATACTTGCAGAGAATAACTATCCTAAAGAAGAAATTGAGAAGCTTCTGAATTTTAATGGTATGAAGAACCCACAAAAGCAACAAGTAAAATTCACTAGAAAAATTTCTTATCACAAAGGTTTATTTGAGTCTTTAAAGAGAATTAGTAAGAAATACAATATTAGGCTAGCTCCAAGTTTAGAGAACAAAGTTAAAAAATTTTTCCCTAAAATAGTTCAAAGAGAAGAAGATATTTTAAAAATGCAAGGAGTAGTTTATGAAGTAAATTGTAGTTGTGGACTATCTTACATAGGTGAAACAGGTCGCAGACTAGAAACTCGTATAGCTGAGCATAAAGCAGCTATAAAAAATTGCTCCAACAAGACTGGATTAGATAGGCATGTTAGAGAAACTGGGCACAGCATGGATTGGAATTCCCTTAAAGTAATCAGTTTCCAAAGCAATTTCCAAAAAGAAAACTGAAAGAAGGAATAGAGATTGAGAAAAATCAAAATTCCATCATCAATGACTGCAAAGGATTTTCCCTGCCTAACATCTGGCAGGATTTGTTGAAAAATAACCTAAACCGTCAAGGTTAACCGTAACCATCAAGGTAAACCGTAACCGTGATAGTGACAACAACAAGACAGCCTGAAGAAGAAGAGTTTTCTCCAAAAATTTGCTATTAATGAAAAAATTTCCTAGTAAAATTCCCATAAAAGTTGCTTTAGATTATTAATATATTTGTATATTTTCAAATATATATTTTATGAATAATTGGAAACACACTTTAATGTGGTGGAGATATTTTTATTAATTCCCAGTATTTTGAATTTTTTTTTTTCATCTTCTATATTTTGGGCCACCCCATAAAGAAATCCTGGGTGTGCCACTGGTAGACACAGTTCAAAATATCCAAATGGGTGTAGAAAAGTTCTTGTATTATTTTGTTTGAAATTTAAAGGCACTGTGTTTTAAAATAATGTCACAAAAATCCAACACAAAAGGGAAAACAAAAATAATGTTTTTGTATTATAGAGTAAATTCCATTAAGAAGACTCTTTAAAGTCTTCTTATGTTCTTACATTTACTTTCACTTTGTAACAATCAGTTGAGATCCTAAGAAGTTAACAATTTTTAATGTTTAATTTCATAAGAAGTTTGAGTGAAGATTTAAATGACGTTCATGCCAATATTTCTTGACTTAAAATAATATTGAAAAATCCTATTAAACCACTTTAAAAATTCAAAGATTTAAAAAAATTTAACTTCCATAAAGTATTAAATAAATGTTATCTGTGCATATTTTGACATTTTTTGAAATATGCATTAAAATACATATTAACTGATGAGAAGTGTATACATTCTTAATAAAGATGGTTTTTTAAGTAAGTTAAGAGAAAAAGAAAAGCAAGTAATGGTGCTGACACACGTTTCAATCCATTTCTGTAATTGTTATCAAAGTTTAACAGACTTACTGTTCCTTTTCCATGGCCTTTCTCAGCTATGTGAGTTTTGAATTCATGTTTTTTTTTTGTGGTGTGCTTCCAATGTGCTGCCACCTGTTGACATTTTTCTGAACTTTTCACTTTAAGAAAACAATCTTCTAGCCCTTTCATAATTAAATATTATCAAGGATGCCATTTCTGTTCCATTTCTTTTTACTACAGTTTTGGATTTTTTTTTCTTCTTTATTAAAATTCCCTTAACTTTAAAATTCTGTCCTTCAGAAATCTTTATAGAATAAATATGATTAAGCCAGTGTGCATTTTGAAATGATATTCAGTTCACAAAAAGAGCAATTTTATTTTTTAAAGGCTGTGCAGCATTATGAGATATGGTTCTGAATCTGGCTGCTAACAACAATGACAAAATTAAATATGTTCAGTTGGCCAATTATTTTTTTATTAACAACCACAACGGCACATATAATTGGTAATTTAATGTTTCACAAAGCAAAATTCATTAAATAGCTCACATACAGAACATTATAAACCCTGTGGTGTGTTGGTCTAAGAGATGGCTTCTGATCATTCATCCGAAAGGGGAAAGGGGTCCGGGTTCGAAACCCGGTGAGGCATGTATGTTGTGTTTGTCTTACAGCACTGGCCCTCTCCCTTCCCTGGAACCATTGACCCTAAATTAGGGATGGGGGACTGTTTGTAGCCCATTGAGTTGCTCACAGTGGTCATTAAATCTTCAATAAAAAAATAAATAAACCACAGAAAATTTTAGTTTACTGCTATCAGGCACATCATTTATGTCTATTGCATTGGCTTCTCACTTCTTGTACTGATCGGTCAGGATTTGTTTTTCTGATTTGCAGAATCAGAAACACTAAATTAAAAATTGGGGAATTTTATTATCCTTAGTTGCTCGTGGGTCCCATGTAGCACAGTAACATTGTTTGAACGTTCAAATTTTGGTTTGGTAGTTGATAATTGGTTTCTGGTTGGTTTAAAACCTTTTTAAAATGTTGATATGTGGTTAACAGCTGAACGTTGAGACAGTGGACGTTTTACAACATTTATGAAACATTTTAGTAAAATTGATATATTTGTATTGAAATCGTGAAATTTTTAAAGCAATTTTAAGACGTTGACAATCGGGCTCAGATCTCAAAGCTATCTATCAGCAAAACTTAAAAACTAATGATAAATGCACCTAATTTTAATAGAAAGTGGTAACTTTTTCACATAAGTACTAAATCTCTAAAAAAACATGAACTATTATGTGTTGAAAAACCCTCAGTTTTTTGGCAGACATCATATTTTACTTCTTGAGTCTATTTCCAGTTCCTTTCATAAAACATTATCCGGTGCCCTCTTTTGGTCTACATGAAAAACTGTTTAGTGGAAACCACGTTGCAGAACTTCAAATTGGCACAAGATTTCCTACTGCCTTTTGCATTGTTTAAAAGGTATGTGAGTCTTGCTTAAATAGCCTTGTACACGAGTGGTGTTTTCTTACGAGAAATGTTATTCGTTATTTCTCTCTAGGACGAAACGACAGTTCCAAATTGTTTTGGCTCCTGCTACTTGAAAACTTCCTCTTGTTGTAGAGACTGACGAAGAGGCTTGAATCTTCTCCAAAATAAGTATTGGCATATTTAAAGGATAGCAGGAAGTATACCATAAGACTTTATTGACGATCTGCCATATAAAAGCGCATACAATGACACTTTAATTGCAGGAATATTTCTTTGTTAAATGCTATATGAATGGAATGAAGAAGTTATAAGGTTCAATGAAAATGCTATATCAACTTCTCTTTAACCAAAAATCTACCATTTGGACTTTAAATACGCTAGAAAACAGCTTTTCAGCATTTCAAAAAAGAGAACAGCTTAGTAATGGTGATGATAGTTAAAAATGGGTTTTTCGAATGGTTGATATAACCGTTTATCAACCAGACATCCTGGTGTTTTATAAGCATATTCTTTTTAACATTCCTACAACCAACCCGTTAACCATTTAAGTCTTCTTTTCGAGTCCTTAAACAAAAAGTTTGAGATATGCTTTCAGTGGGAAGCATGGGCTAATGTCCTGTCATTAGCTGTGGTTAGGTCTTCTGTGGTGCTTTTTTTATTGAGGTGTCAGCAGACCAGAAGATGTTCTATAGTCGGTGTATCCTCACAGTCGCAAAGTTCAGTGTTGCCAAAGAACCCCTCATGAGCATGTAGACTTTGGAGCTCCCAGTTCAAATGTGCAGATGGTTAGGGCTTTTTCCATGTTCTTCTATCTTGCTCATCACTAGTTGACAGATGTTCTCCCACTTCTAGAATGACACCATTGGTTGCATTGGTTTTCCTAACATGTTTCTGTCATGAGGGTTTCTTCATGGTGTTTCCCAAATGTGAAATTTTTATCAGGGTTTTAGATGTTTTGCAGTAGTACTGTCCATGGGGCCATATAGTGAATATGTAGAATGCTTTAATTGCCTTAGTTTTCCAATGCTGTTCATTACTTTTCTTTTAATGCCTGGTGAAGCAGTGCTGGATATTTGTTAGTGGCCGTTGGAAGGTGTTGGTTTCAGGCATCCTTTTGATGACCCAGTCCTCATCATCTTCAAGCATGTGACAATCTTAATTCAGAGGACCAGTCTTCTTTAGCTATCATCAATGAACTTAAAGAATACAATCTTCATAAACTAATTTAAGTACCTTGGGGTAATTACTAGCAAACAAACCAGCCATTTTTTTCTCCTACATACATAAATGTTGTATATCACCAAGCTGTTCTCTGAGATGCAGAGGTTAGCTCCAGAAATAAATACAAACCACCGGATAATTTTTACTTACTGTAGCCGTATCAAACTTCTCCATTTTCAGAGATCTTGATGTACAAATTGGGTTTCACTGACATCCATCACACGCCGTACACAAGATCTTCTGTACTTCATACTCATAATCTTTTTCTCATGTAGACACTCCTGAATCTGATCCTCCCATGACTTCCTTGGCCTTCCTCTGCCTTTCCTTCCTGCCACTTGGGCTAAAAAGATTTTCTTAGTAAGCATCTCATCACTCATTCTTTCAACATGGCCAAACCACCGAAGCATATCATTGGGCTGTCGGAAAAGTCATGACATATTTTAGCCTTTTTTGCAAAGGTCATTGATAGAAAGAACAAAGATAAATCAATGATATAATGCCCGTTTTGTTCGATAACCTTTTGCCATCTTTCAGTGAGCTGCAGAATGCCTCGTTAGTAGAAGGACCTGTCTTTCATGGCGAAAAACTGTACAAGGTGCTGATTTACAGCCTCATCTGAATTGAACGTTATACCACGCAAGGACTGTGGAAGAGAGTAAAGCAAGTGGAAGTCTGATGGCGCAAGGTCAGGCTAATATGTTGGGTGTGGCAACACATCGCACCCAAGCTCCAATAATTTTTGGTGGGTGATCAAACTTGTGTGTGGTCTCGCGTTGTCGTGATGGAACACAACAACTTTAGTATGAACGAGCTCTGGATGATGGATTCGTTCAAACTGTCCAATTGCCGACAGTACACATTCGAATCGATTGTTTGGTTCCGTGGTAGGAGCTCGAAAAACACGACACCTTTAAAATCCCACCACACTGAGACCAGAATCTTCCGCTGATTAATGTCTGCATTGGATGTCGTTTGAGGCGAAGCAGCACATCTGGACCAAGACGAAGCACATTGTTGCACAGCACATTGTTGTACACAATCCACTTTTCGTCACCAGTTATCAGTTGCTTCAAAAAAGTATAGTTTTCCTTACGTTTGATGAGCATATCGCAGATGTTTATACGCGCCGTCAATTGAGCTTCTTTGAGTTCATGAGGAACCCACACATCGAGCTTGCTTACGTATCCCAGCTTCTTCAGGTGGTCGTGAATGCTTGAATGATGGATGTGCAATGTGTCTGCAATCTCTCGTGTCGTGTAACTTGGGTTTGACTCGATCAATGCTTTGATTTGGTTGTCATCAACCTCGGTTGGCCTCCCGGACCGAGGAGCATCGTTGAGGTCAAAATCACCAGCACAGAATTTTGCGAACCACTGCTGGCACTGACGTTCTTGTAGAGCATTGTCACTGTACACTTTACGTAACTTTTCACAAGCTTGATGCAGGTTCTTCCCTTTACGGAAGTAAAACAGTAAAATATGGCGAAAATGCACAGTTTGATCTTCCATCTTCAACTTGATGTCAAATCTCTGCAAATCAACCAAATCGCTCACTATTCCTTTTAGACTGCAGCTAGAACTGGCACCTGTCGAATGCCATAGCGATAACAGAGCTGCGCTTGCCTCTAGTACTTCCAAAACTGGCCAACCACCATCGGGTGCCAAAATACGTCATGACTTTTCCAACAATCCAACTAAGCTGTTCTCTGAGATTCAGAGGTTAGCTTCAAAAAGAAATACAAACCACCGTATAATTTTTACTTACTGTAGTCATATTAAACTTCTCCATTTACAGCGATTTTGATATACAAATTGGATTTCACTGACATCCAACACACGGTATACACAGGATCTTCTGTACTTCATACTCATAATATTTTTCTCATGCAGACACTCCTGAATCTGATCCTCCCATGATTACCTTGGCCTACCTCTGCCTTTCTTTCCTGTCACTTGGGCTAAAAGATTTTCTTAGTTAGCATCTCATCACTCATTCTTTCAGCATGTCCCAACCACTGAAGTATATTAGTCTCTACCTTGCTAACAACGTTTTGCTTCACATCACACAACTGCAACACATCTTCTTCATTCCTCACACAATCAGAACGTGTCTTGCTACCCCCCCAGCCCCACCCCCGTAAATAACGCATTTCTCCAGTTCATAAACTACTTCTATGTTTCTTCTGTAGTACCCAGGTTTCACTGCTATACATCAGAGTAGGAACAATTACACTTTTATACACAGCCATGTGGGACTGTCTTGAGAACCCATCATTCCTGTGAAAACCTCCCAGAGCAGCCATGACTTTCAATGAAGAATTCACTCATGTACTAATTTAACCATCCAATTTGTTCTCTTTGTCAAGCATGCTTCCTAAATACACAAACTCACTCACCTTGTGATATACCTAATATGTGCTCCTGTTGTTCTTCAAAGGAATAAATGTAAAATGCTCTGTATTGAACATTTCTTTTATCATAAGCAGTTCAGGTAACTCAATATATTTTATGTTGGAAAGCGAAATAAATTTAGCATTCCCAAACAAAATCTGGCAACCTGAGTCACTTTAGTGGGAAAATGGCCATTGATACCCATATGCTCAAGGTATTGAAGTTACGTTTGGTATGGTAATAATGTACGGAATTTTTTTTTTTTTTTGTACTCAGATTTAGTTATAAGGTAGGTACTATTGTGATCACAAAATTTCATGTACTTCTCTTATCTAAGGTACAGGTGTCTGGTAATATACTGATTTCATTGTCCCGTTCCGCCAATCTGTCTTGGCTCCACGGGGACTTATTGAGCACCTTGGATGTTATTTTGACATGTTGCGACAATTATCCTGCCTTGAGACGCCGGTTCGGACCCTGGCCACCCCAATGGCCTAGAGACCAGCCCGCAGTGACGTGCTGGCAGGCGACCTAGTATACCTTGTCTGGGTTCCCGCTCTGTCTGGCGGGATAGGTCGTTTCTTACTTTATCGTTGACTGGAAGATTCCTTGCCCTCGAACTTTTTTTGGGGAAAAATTTCCCTTTATTTTCTTTTCAAAACATCTACACACATGTATACACTGTCCTCATGCTTAGGACTTACAACATCAAGAGATAGCAAAAAATTTATTTACAGAATATTTACATTGGTGGTCTCTTCGTCTGCTTTCCCACAGACTTCTACCCTCATTCATCTTCCGAATCGCTCGGTGTGCACGTTCACCTCCTGCGTTTCGGTCCCCGTTTGATTGGGGAAGATGGTATGTTGCTGGAGGGTTAGCCTCTCGACCAAGGCTATTATCCCCCTCCTGTTAACGGAAGATTGGATGAGCAGATCCAATCTTCGCGTTCTTTGCACACCTGGGATCAGTGTGTTTCTCCATTCGGCAAAGCCACTGCATTCGAGCACGCAGTGTTCTATGCTTGCCGCTCTATTTCCACAGGGACAAGTGCAGTTCCTGATGGCAAATCTGCCCAGGTATTCAGGGCTGATGCCATGGCCACTGAGTACCTGATTCAGGAGCTTGTTTGTTTGTGCACGTTTGGTCGAGACCTTTGGAAACACTCTATGTGTCTTCCGGCCTGTCTCTCCCGTGTCCCATCTGACCTGCCATTCAGTCATGGTCTGTCGTGCTAATGCTGCGCGAATACTCCTTCGCGGCGTTCTGCATTGCACGTCAACCGTCTCTTTCAGCGTGGCTGCCCTCGCCAGCTGATCCGCCCTTTCGTTTCCCTGGGTTCCGACATGGCTTCGTACCCAGTGGAAACTGACTGCCCCATCTCCCTCTGCCCTCAAGAGGGATTTGATCCTCTGGACGATGGGGTTTTTCCCCCTGAATCTACTCAGAGCCTGCAGTGCTGCCTCACTGTCCGAGTAGAGTTTTATCCTTTCGTCACTACGCCTGGGGAGTGCCCAGGTGAGTGCCTTTTCGATCGCCAGAAGTTCTGCCTGGAAGACAGAAGCGTTCTGCGATAATTTCACGCATCTTGCAGTGGCTTCGTTCCCATCCGAGAACGCACAGAAGCCTGCCCCCACTTGTCCCTTCCACTTTGAGCCGTCCGTGAACAGCTCGTGCCCAACTCCCGTGGGTTTCTCCTTGTCCCACGGTGGGCAAATCTCCTCTGCCGGGTGGATCTGCCAATCCACACTTTCCAGCTCCATGTTGGAGGCTCTGATGTGGGACACCGAGTAGGTAGGCGTCCTCGCCTGACCTAAGGCAGTGCATTGCTGCCTCCCTTTCCACTACCAGGTCTGCCGGCTCGCACCCCGCCAGCACTTGGAGTGCTAGGGTCGACGTTGTGCGAAAGCAACCAGTTATCCCTAGTAGCGCCAACCTTTGGATTTGGTTTATCCCCTTCCTCATTCTGACTGTGGGAGTCCACCATGCTCCGCTTGCATACGTCAGAATTCTTTCAATTCCTCTCTGATAGATGGCCTTCTTGGTTTTGCCCGTTAACCTCATGCCATTCAATCTATTGAGAATCACCGTGCACCTTGTTCTAAGGTGCCTCAGGTGTGGCAGCCCTGATAGACTCCGATCCAGGACCACACCCAAGTACTTCATTTCACGCACCGCCTTGATAGTGCACCCTTGGAATCTGCACTGAGGTGGTGTTTTCATTACTCCACGCTTAGCTATTGCTAGCAGAGTGGTCTTCTCAGGAGCAAAGCAAAGTTTGTTTTCTTTGCTCCAGTTATCTAGCATCCAAGGCTCTATGTGCTTCTCTTTCGATCACGTGTCTCCCTGAGGCGGAGACCACGAGAACGAAATCGTCCGCATAGGCTTGAATTTCCACTGCCGGACCCAGGTCTAGATTCAGAGCTGCGTCTGCCACTATATTCCACCAAATGGGTCCGGGAGTTGGATCCTTGCGGACACCCTCTGTGGTACGAGCGCGAGGCTTGCCCATTCCCTGCTTCGAACTCGACCCTAGGTGTCTGGTATATAGTTCTGGTTTAGTCCCTCCTTCCCTTTATAGGATCAGGAACTAATAATTTAGGGTTAGATTATTCCGCCTAGATTATTTCGAACAATTTAATTCATGGATGTCAAGGAAAAAAATTAAATGATCATACAATATTTCAATGATTTTAATTCACAAATGTCAAGAAAAAAAAAGAGAGTAAATAATCACAAAAACTTTGTTGTAGTTAATGATTTTCAGCTTTTCCAAACTGTGAGATTGGCAGTGAAATAATTGATTGTGCAAAAAAGAGTCGGTGCAAAGTTAACCATTGATTTAAATGCGCGATCTTCAAATTCCTTTAACAGAATTGATTCTGTGATATGTCCTATGACTAAAACTACGCACTTTTGCTTAAATATTGATGTATAAATCATGTGATATTTTGAAAGAATAAAGAAAAACCGTATGCATTATACTTCTAAAAGTTTCAACTGCACACTGCAGAGTAGCATGCTTCTGATTGCATTTGTTTGTAATGAAAAACAAATTTAGCACTGACTTACATGATAGCCTTAACTTAAGTTTTCCATAAGAATGTATGATTAGAGCCTTAATGATGTGTGTTAACATTCCAGAATTTCCAAGTTGAAAGCCCCTCTGCTCCCCCAACAGATGAAGAAAGTTTGTTGGAATCGTCAAGTGATCAAAGCAGCAAAAGATCTTCTAGGTCATCATGTGATCAAAATACACAGTCTTCTTCCTTGTCAGACACTACAATTCTTAGTGAGCGCACAGAGACAGTAAATTGTTGTAAGACAAAGCGAACAAGTCATAGTGGAAGCAATTCTAGTGTCACACCCTCCACCTCCTGAAAGGTAAAATATAAGTGCTGTGATCTATGTTTATCTCAGTTTTAAATTATCCTTCAATTTATTTTTACTTCTTGATCTGTATGTTTTTGTTATTGTTGTCTGTATGTTCTTGATCTGTATGTTTTTGTTATTATCAGTCACATGTGCTTACACTCCAAATGAAGTACTGGTCTATAAACACTCATTAAACTGAAATCCATTAGTAGGACGACACTGAAAAGTGTGTGAACTTGAACTGTCCAGGTCCTTAATTGAATTAACTTTGCTGTATTAATGCAAACATATCATATGAAAGGAATAATACATTTACCACAGGCAAGAAAACTACAGACACCAAAATCCCTCCTGTCCTTCTCCGAAGAAGTTGCCCATGCAATTAAGAATGCAAAATGGGGAAGAGCTCTAGAAGAAGATGTAATTGCTATTGACATTGTAGAGGAAGCCAGTGAAAAAATAGAAACTAATGTTGCACAAGCTTTTGCCACAATGAGAGGTAAGATTTCTGATGGCTTGAAAAATATTATATTGATCCTGCTACATAAAGAATGGGGCCTTGAGGACCTCACGAACTACAAACCCATCAGCCTCCTATCGGTTGTTTACAAGATTTCCAGCAAGATATTGTCATGTCGCTTGAAGGAAACACTGGACATCGATCAGCCAAGAGAATGAGTTGGATTCAGAAGTGGCTACAATGCTATATACAAAGGGCATCCTGAAAGTAATGCCTCATCCCTCATAAGATTTTTGTTTGTAGCTCCTGAAATGTGAAACTTGGTGGCAAAATACTTGGACATATTGTTAATAATGCTAGCCTATTAAAAGTATTGTACATCATTTTCTTTACATTTCCACCATCTTTGAACCTATTGGTAAAATCCGTTTTGGAAAAATTCCTGAGGCTGTCGTTTCACCCATGAGTTCACAGCCAGTTTAACGTCTGTCACATCGCCGAAACGTTTCCCACGAAGGATGTTTTTCAAAGAAGCAAACAGGAAACAGTCTGAGGGAGCCAAATCAGGACTGTAGGGGTTGAGGCATCACTGTCCACCCCATTTTGGCAATAGCCTGTGAAGTGTCTATTGGTGTGGGGGACATGCGTTATCATGGTGTAAAACAACACTATGAAGTGGAATGTCACGTCTTTTCCTTCTGACAGCTTCCTTAGCTTTTCCAATGACTGCACGTAGTGAGCACTGTTTATTTTTACAACTCTTGGATGGTGACACATTGATCAGCTGTGATGAGGTCTTTCACTCATTGCCTGTTGGCATCTGTCACTGCAGTTGTGGGTCTTCCACTCCGTTGTTTGTTTGACACTAAACTTTCTCCCTCTTGAAACCTCTTCATCCATCTTTGGACATTACTGATATCAATTGTGGCAGCTCCATACACTGCCAGGAGTCATCTGTGGATTTCTGGAGCCTCACATCCCTCTTTTTTCAGGAATTCAATTACAGCTCGCTGCTTTTCTCTGTCATTAACGATCTTTATTTCCGATTCTGAAAAAAAATAGAATGAATGAATATGAACTCCCAAAGTGCATGGCTCTTTTTGCTTATGAAAAGGCTTTCGATTCCATGAAACCATCAGCAGTTTTAATGTCTTTGACGTCCTATGGCATGCATTTGTCAACACTATTCATAGCATCTATAAAAATGCAAGTGCAAAAATTTAACAGTTTGAGTACACAGCTCTTATAAAAACTGGAAAGGGAGTGAGACAAGGTGACACCATATTTCCCAAATTCTTTAGTGCCCCATTTCGGAATGTCTTTCAATCACTGAAGTGGGAAGACCAGGAGATAAAAATTAATGGAGAACCACCTTTGTCTTGCTGACGGCATAGTCATTTGTGCAACTTCCCCTTCAGAGTTGCAGAGTATGATCCAGAAACTTGTTGATTAAAAGAAAGAAGTGAGTTTAAAAATGAACTTACAAAAAAATAGTTGATTTACAATGCTTTTACAAGAACTGGAAGTTTTGAAGTTATGGGGCAAATCTAGAAGTAACTGATTCCTACATCTACCACGGGCAATACATATCAAGCATGGGCCACACCATAGAAGAAATTAACAGGTGTGTAAAATTTGGCTGTAGTGCATTTGAGAGAAACAGTACAATTATCAAATGCAATTTCATTATGTTTTAAAAGAGAAGTGTTTAATTAATGCATCCTTCTAGTTCTGACTTATGGATCAGAAGGACATGGACCTTAACTGAAAAAGACTCAAAGAAGAATAAAGAGATGCATTATTGATGTATTCAGGAAATATAGGAAAAGGGAACTCGTGGGTCAAGAAAATGACAAGATTGAATGACATCAGATGAAAGAAAAAGACTGTCAAGTGGAAATGGATTTGGATATATTGTAAGAAGAACTGATCGCTGTTGAACAACTGAGTTTTAGACTGGATATGAAGGGATACGAAAAGACTCGGGAGGGGCCACCTGTTAAATGGGTGGATGAAATTCAAAAGTATGCCATGTTGGCATTGGAGAGAATTGCTCAAGACCAAGAATTGTGGAAGAGACTGATGAAGCTTTCATCATCTCCAACAGTGGAGTAAGAAGAGTTGTTGATGATAATGGTGATATACCCCACCATCATCATCATCAACAACGTAGCCGGGGAATGCTATTTACCACAGTTTGCTGTTCCTACAGTCAAGTTTGGAGCTGGCAGTGTACTTGTTTGGGAGTGTTTTTTGTATTGTGGTTCTGGCCCATTGCTTATCGTGGACAAACCTGTTAACCAGCACGTCTACCTCAATATTCTGGACAATTATGCCCTACCAACTCTGTGGAAATACTATGGAACCGAGCCTTGTTGGGACCAGCAGGATAATGTGCCGAGCCATAAAGCAAAGGCTGTTACAGTGTGGTTTGATGATAATTCTGTATCGTGTGTGAACTGGCCAACACAGAGCCTTGATCTTAATCCAATAGAGCACCTATGGGATGAATTAAAGCACCACATAAGAAGTTTGGAACCAAGGCCTACTACTAAACAACAGTTAGCGGCAGCATTATGTACCGAATGGAAGTGCATGCCTATCGCTGTGTTCCAAAACCTTCTCAAAAGCATTTCTTGAAGGGTCAGTGCATGCATTAAGGCCAAAGGTGGACCGACACCATACTAATGTATGTGAATAAATGCTATATTGTGTTTCTCTTCTAGGTATCTGGTGACTTTTGTCAATATAGTGTGTGTGTGTGTGTGTGTGTGTGTGTGTGTGTGTGTGTGTGTGTGTGTGTGTGTGTGTGCGCGTGTGTGTGCTCTTTTACCAATGAACCAGATCCATGAATTCACCTTAAGAAATTTCTGGCTGTGTCACTGATGAAATATAATTTTGGAGAAACTGGTGTTCGGCATTACCAGGAAAGATAGAAAGAGAAACTCATCAACCAGGAAAATGTGAAGAGTTGGCAACATCATGATAAAAACAACTGTCAAGTGGGAATGTGCTGAACATTTTACTCGAAGATTTGGCCATCATTAGACAACTGAAATATTAGACTGGATACTAAGGGAGAGAAAAAAGACCCACTAAAAGACCACGTGAAAGATGTGTGAATGAAATCCCAAAGCATACCGCCCTAATCTGGAAGAGAATTGCTCAAGATGAAGTTGTGGATGAAACTTAGGTAGACCTTCCTCCAACAGTGGATTGAGAATAGTATCAACCATTCTCAATCCACTGATGGCATAAAAAAATAAAAGAAAATCATAATGTTGTGTGTGTGGGGGGGGGCGCACTTTGATTCATTGACCATAAGACATGGTTATTGCCTATCAACTTTGCTCCTTTTTCCTATTTCAAATGTGAACAATACACAATATATGATATATTTGTTGTGGTTGGTTGGTTGATTGTTAAATTTTTATGGCGCAAGGGCACGTGTGGCCAAAGAGTGCCAAACGCAAGACAATCAGACAACCAGTGTTAAAAACATTGTATAATGATAAAAATTTGGCAGATTCAGTAAAAGTGAAAAATGAGAATGGTGGAAGGGCTTAAATCTAGATACGTTTAAAAAAGTCAATTCGTTTTAAAAAAGAAAAGCCAGCGACAGTATCGCAGTGGTCATCTAGGAGCCGCTGCAGAGTAGCGGCGTCCTCTGTAAACAAATGAGAATGAAAGAAGTGAAAATGCACATCACAAAAACGAACACGACTACACAGAAGATGAGTGACAGTGAGTCAGCAATTGCACATCTCACACATTGGCACAGTGTCAACCAAAAAGCGGTGAGTGAAACGACAATGCCCAATGCAGAGACGCACAAGCACCACTTCCTCCCTATAGTTCCGATGATATGAGGATTTCCAGATTCCAAGAATAGGTTTAATACGATGCAGTTTATTTTCCACCTGCTGGTCACATAGACCCTGCCACGTTTGCTTGGTATGATCCTGAACAGGAAAGTGGAAATCCAGGTGAAACAGTGGCAAGGGTGTGACGACCAAAGAGGAAGCAGATCTAGCAGTCACATCAGCACACTCGTTACCCAAGATTCCAACATGCCCAGGAATCCAGCAAAAGTGAATCTGAAAACCGGCCTCAAGCAAACGACGAAGCAACCATCTTGCATCCAAGAGAAAAGGATGGTCAGGACAATCAGCAGATGATAAAGACTGCAAGACACTTAAGGAATCCATATAGATTATAGCACAATGATGGGAACTCTGCTGAACATGGAGAAGGGCAAGATACACAGCATGCATCTCGGCCGAAAACACCATGGCCGCAGCTGGGATCCGCGCTACAGAGACGTCATCAGCACAAACAGCCGCAGATCCAATGACTCCATGCATCTTGGAGCCATCAGTGAAAATTGGAGTGTATTCAGAATTGAGGGAACGGTGCTCGGCGAAGAGCTGCTGGTACACGAAAGCAGGGTTTGAGGACTTATCAAAAGAAGTAAAGTTCAGATCAGTGACAACCTCAAAAGGCTGCCACGGCGGGTCCCCAATGACCCTGGTCTCACCAGCGAGTGACAAGTTGAGCCCTACATCACTAGCTACGGCCGCCATACGAAGACCGAAGGTCGGAATGCACGAGGGCCGGTTCCCAAATAAACGAGCATACTGGGGATGGAAAACTGCATCTTACAAAGGATGGTCTGGAAGAGAAAGTTTCAAGTAAAATTGAACAGACAGCTGCAGATGGCATAATTCAAGCGATGGTTCATTCCTGTCAGCGCAAAGACTTGGAATCTGAGATGCTCGAAATGCTCCCATACAAAGACACAGGGCTTGATGGTGAACAGTATCCAAAGGCGGGAGAATGGAAAGATGCGCAGAGCCATACACGATACAACCATAATCCAGTTTTGACCATATTAATGAATGGTAAATGCATAACAAAGACATCCTGTCTGCACCCCACAAGACGCTGGAAAGGGTCTCAAGAATAGACAGAGCACGCAGACAGGAAATCTTGAGCTGCTGCATGTGTGCACGGGCGCACGGTCGATGGTCAGTGCAAGGAACTTGGTATCCAGCAAAACTGGTATGGCTGTTCGTTCCAAATGAAGCTCTGGGTCTGGATGGAGGCCACACCTCTGGCAGAAATGGACACATGCTGTCTTGTTGGGAGAAAGGATGAAACCATTGCTGTGCGCCGCTTTAGCAATCTGATTAATCGCAGACTGCAACTGCCTTTCAATATATGCATGCAGGATGACATGCAGAAAATTTGCAAGTCATCAGCATAAACAGTAGCTGAAACCGTAGGGGGAAGATTTGTGAGAAGATATTTGTTGTGAACATTGCATAAATTTATTTGTTTTGTGCTATGAACATTTTATTTGGATTAATTTTCTTTTTGTGGATAATTAACAGTATAAAAGGATAGTTATTCTGGTGTTCATGTTGCTCTAAATACCACAGTAATGCTATGAAATTAGTGACCTATCAGAGTTATTGAAAAAATTTAGTATCAGGCAGTAAAATATATTTTTTTTTTTTTTTTTTTGCATATATATGTATATATTGTTGCTCTCCTTATTTACTTGTTTTTCTTTTTTTGTTGTTTTGATGTTAGCCAGCTCAAAATGCTGAAATGCTGTCAAAAATATATTATTTGGCTTAAACGATGTAGTATCAAATTTTATTCCCCGATATTTAGTTATCCAGAAATATTGACTGTTACACTGTCCATTTGTTAAGAGACATTTTTGATTTCTGTTAGCAGGCATGATTCGTTGAGTGCTACACTTTCAGAAGAAAAGGAACTACGAGGTGCACCTTGGTTCCAGGCAGGAATACCAAGGTATGTAAAATTTAGTTTTCATTTCTTTTTTGGGGGGAGGGGGATTTGAATTCACAAAATTTTATGTATGTGGAAAATACACTGTTAAGCATTAAAATATTTTTTGGAATTAATGAATAAAAAGTTTGATTAATTATGAATTTATTCTTTGCTCATTTTCAGTTTGTAACTCTGTATAGTGATATGAAAGATTATCCTCGCTTTGACTATATTATACAGAAAACATACGAGGTAATTTTTCTGGATACATGTTGATAATAAATTAACTGTAAGTTGCTTTCATAAAGGTATTTGACATCAGTTCAACCTGAAGACAGACAGCTCTGGTGAAGCTTTTCAGCATCAGTATTATGTTAAAGGTATATCTGAAGATGTACAAAGTATGTTAAGAAAGTTCTATAAAATTCCATTTTATACAGAAAACAATAACATTACCGTTTTTTCCTCCACACATCCTTTGAAATAGTTTCCGTGGGCAGCCACACACCTCTGCCAATGTCCATAAAGCTGTTTGAAGCACTTCTGGAATCAGGATGTAACTTGGGGCCACTAAGGGAGGCTAAGCCTCCCCTACAAAAGATTAAACACACGTAGTAGTAATAATTAGCATGCCATATTTGGAAAGAAAACTGATGAAAAAATTTTCAGTATCCACTGAGAAGAAAAGCCTGTGAAATAACTGATTTAAGATCATGTCTGTCGATCTATCAATATGGAAATTGGGAGGTTTAGAACACTAAAAGTGTTCTCGCAGAAGATTCACAGATCAATTTTGTTCTGATTTCCATGGCAAACTGCTGCAATCATACTCTGTATCCCATCTGTTTCCTCGTACTCATCATGACTATTCATTTTTGAAATGCTTTGCATTCAGTGAAGTTCACTACAAAATTTTCGGCACAAAAAAAAAAAAAATATATCATTGCTGAAACGTAAAAATACGAAGGAAAGGAACACAAACATTGGAAAGCAGGTGAAGCATCTCAAACTGAGGCACACTATGCAATGGAAAACCAGCATGTGCAGTTGGTATGGCTCTACATAGTTATAAGTGTGAAAGGAGGAGTATCAACTTGTCTCAAAAGTTTAGACACAACAGAAATGTGACGTAACACAAAAGATACCATTATGAGACATGTATGATATTTGCAGATACCTGTATCAATTTAAAAACATGTTTCTCTATGGAATAAATTAAATTCTGTTGAGTTTCCATTAATATAATTTTAAATTAATATGGTAGTTCATTAACTATGAATCACATGAAAATTAAATAGTGTGTTGTGACTGAATTCTGCAGAAATGGAGAAAACTGTTTTGAGTGCCCATGAAGAAATTTTAATTTGTGAATACAGGGGCACAAATCGTTCTTCAAGGCAGAACAATTTATTGTGAATAATTTTTCAAACCTATTTGAGAACCATATTAACAGACAGACAGTGGGAGATATCTTAAATGAAAAAAAAAAATGGATGAGCTTGGAAAAATCATTATAATATAATAATTAAAAAAATGGTGAACTTGATAAGCTGGAGTGTCCTATGGATGGAACAAATAAAGACAACATGGTGTCATTAGAGACAAAATTATTTGGTAAAAGGCTTAGAGTACAAGCTAGAAGTTGAGCACTTTTGATATAGCAATGGATTGCAATTTTAAATTATTATTATTGGTGGTGATGCCTATTTGGACTTGGTTATGTGTCCTTGTTGAAATGTTATTCACAAAATTCATGCCTTCATTATTTCTTCAAATTTTCATTAGGATTCTTAATTTTAGGAAAAATGATATATTTTTTAATCCATTCAAAGATATAAAGGTGAATGATAGTTTAGAAATGAAGACTCCCACCCAATATTTTTTAAGAATCGCTGCCATTGTCACTCACTTCTTCATACTGCCTGAAAAACAAATGAGAAAAGTGCTGGTGGCTGAAAGAGGTTCGACTGTATAAATGTTATGTTACAACATTAGAAGGAAGAACAATGTTTTGCACAGTCTCCTGGCCTCTGGGCAAAAGCAATTTACACAGCTACCTCACATTGTTTTCAGTTCTGTGACAAGCTGGGGGCACCATTCATTGAAAGAACATTAACCGACCACTCAGAACTCAATATATTTTGCAACTGTTTTTTGTGGTACAGAATAATCCTGTCTCTGTTTCTGGAAAAATATTTGAAGATATTTAACCATGGTCAGCACCTCTAGTTGCCCTTAGTGAAGAATTTTTATGCTAAGTTCTTGAAACGTATTGCATAATACTATGAAAAATGTGTAGCATGTGCTTATGGATACAGCAGCTCTATGGCCTTAGAATTTAATTTGCAGTTGCATGTTTTACAGGAATACTTTGAAAAATCACAAATATGAAGAATTTCTGCTAAGAAATTCCCTCATTACCAAAGAATAAGGTCATATAATTTTATATAATGTGGAAGAAATATTTATCTCGTAATACGCGGAAATTATGTCATGATAATTTACACAGCAATCGGACATCTCTGAATTGACTGTATTTACTGTTCTTCACGTAACATCAATCACATTAGAAAACTTGAAACTTTCATTGCCCTGGATCTGGAATTGAACCTGCATCTCCGGATTACCGTTTGAGTATGCTAACCGTTACACCACCCAGGACAATAAAGTCACAAGCATCTGAAAGTTAAGAGCATCGGAAAGTAGTCTGACAGCTGTCAGCAGTCTAATAGCTGTCAGACTACTGACAGATGCTCTTGACACTCAGACACTTGCGACTTTCTCATCATGGGTGGTGCAACGGTTAGCATACTCAAAGGGTAATTGGGAGATACGGGTTCGATTCCCGCTCCAGGGCGATGGAATTTTCAAGTTTTTCTGATGTGATTGATATTATGTGAAGAACAGTAAATACAGTCAACTCAGAGATGGTCTGATTGCTGTGTTAATTATCATGACATATAATTTTAGTCTTTTGTTCACTTTATGAAGAGTGAGTCACTGGTTAATTTTTTTTTTCTAGAGATATGAGTTTTTTAATTTTAATTTTAAAGTGTATAGAATTTAAATGTATTTATTATACACTGATCAAAATTATTAAATCATATCATTGTGAGATGGTTGAAAAATGAAATGTGACAAAACAGACAACACAAGCAATTTCAGCAAATTGATGGCAATACTAGAGCGACACACAACACATGGTACTGAAATTACACTTAAAAAATGGAGGAAAATGGTGTGTATAGATCTTTACTAAGGTTTGTGGCTACTGATTACTGCTGAAATACTGGCACTTCAGTGAGGCACTAAAGGATGAGATTATTCAACAGTTTGTAGTGAATTCTGCACCACTTTTTGTTGAGGGCTCGCTCCAGCTGTTGAAGCAACATTAGAGGACAGACAAGCTCCAACATGTCAACCCAGTGCATCCTATGCATGATCAATGCTGTCTTTCTGAAGCATGTTTCCCACCACCTGGGCTCAGTGCATATGTGTGTTATCAGTCATCCATGCAGAGTAACATATCCCCAACTGCTGCAGCGTAGTACATAACTATATGTCGCAGGATATCATCAATATTTGACTACCATCAGGGTCTATTCCAGATGATGTAGAGGTTTTTACAACTGCCAGTGGTGATATCTGCCTGCAATGGGATTCTACCACCATCTAAGGCATTTTTTTCTGCATGAAGGCTGAATTATTCGATATTCTTCACTCACAACATGTAGCTCTGCTACTGGAGCATATTACATTTACAGTAGCACTGCATGTAGCATCACTACAAATAAAAGAATGTAGTTGTAGCAATAGCACGCTACAAAATAAATTAGCTTGTTGTGGAAAATTATGCTATAAATCATGCTACTTTAAAAAAGTAAAAAGTTAAATCTTGCATTTCTGGATTTCGTGGAACATTATTGGCTGGAACATGGGGGTTAAGTATGCCCTGCCAACAGTCACATACCTGACTTGACTTCCATTGTGGAAGTAAGCCTCATTTATCATAAAGTAATATCTTCCATATTTCATTCTACTTGCAGGGAAGTCTTCTCAGTTAGCCTTAGGAGACAGTGCGTACAAGATTATTGGGCTAGAGATTTTGTCGATGACATTTGATAGCAAGATTTGATTCTCTTTGTAAAGAAAATCAATTCGTACATACTTTTTGATAGTGTTTTTATTTGAATTTCTTGGGTATTTCAGCTAGCCTGGAATATAAGCTACTGAATGTGATGATGTTTTGCATACGATTAATTATTAGAGCTGAGATAAATACAAAGATACAGTATATTACTTGTGTAATTTAGCTTGGTATTTTGCTCTAAATTACATGTCAGAATGTACATATAAAGATGATCTTCAGAACTTCTATTTCTAAATTAATACTAAATGAAAGTAGCTACTTCAGAAAAAATAGTGCAGCAAATTTTCAGAAAAAGTAGTTGTAGCAATCTACTTTTTCAAGACTGTAGTTGTATCAGAAAGTAGTTATTTTTAAAAAGTAGCTTTCGAGTCACTGGTTTCAACCATGATAGTCTTCAGCTCACTCTGCACAAGTTCTCCAGTTATGTGCTGAGAGGGGCATGCACACCATCTGCAGTGACTGAACTAGCGCTACTACTGCAGTCCTGACATGTAGCTTCACTACAAATAAAAAAAAATGGATTGTAGTAGTTTCATTTTTCAGAATGAAGTAGCTTGTAACAGAAAATTATGCTACAAATCTTGCTACTTTAAAAAAGGTGTACAAAAATATTATTTAAATTGTGTAAAATTTCCAGATTTCCTGAAGTGTTATTGGCTGGGATAAGAGGCTGGGTGTTATACCCTGCCTTCAGTCACATACCAGACTTGACTTACATTGTGAGAGCTAGTGAAATGTTAACTCAGAAATCTCAGTCGGCCACTGAAGACAAGCTGACTGATGAATACTAGCAATTTTGTTGTTTTTTTGTTTGTTGGTTGGTTGTTTGATTTTTATGGCGCAAGGGCATTTTTTTGTTTGTTTTGAGGATCATTGATTGAGAGATTTGATTATCTTAGTTGAGGATAATGAATTCACAGATTTCTTGAATTTGGTTTTTGTTTAAATTCAGTGGATCTAGCTTACTCAGGATATTTACAACTGCATGTGATAAAAAATATGTTATATATGATAATCAGAGTTTAGATAAATTACTGCAAATTATTGATTGTAAATTTTTTTTGTGTGATTTACCTTGGTATTTAGCTCTGAATGTCATATGTAAGAATGTACATATAATTCGAAAGCATGCAGGAATAACATGGAGGAGACTGGCACAAGACAGTCTGTTGTGGAAGAAACTTGGGGAGACCTTCATCCAGCAGTGGATTGATAATTGTTGACAATGATGATGATGACATATAAAGATCATCCCCAGAATTTGCACTTTTTACCTAAGTGGAAAAATAAAAGGAAAGTAGCAGAAAAATAGCTACTTTTTAGAAAAAGTGTAGGTTGCTACTTTTTCAAGTATGTAGTTGTGGTAGTAGCTAGCTACTTTAAAAGAAAATTGCTTTCCAATCGCTGGGCATACAGTCCTCCTCCTTGTTGGAGCCAGTTGCTTATTATCTGCATGAGTATGCATCATCCTCTTGCTGCAGTAAACATGTGTTTCAATTCACTTGCATTTCATCAGTGGTTCTTACAAGCAAGTAAACTCAACAAATACTGATCAACTTGTGCTGTTGTTGTTGCTGGCTGACCTTGACTTGGTCTTCTTCCTTCTGTTTTTGGCATCCTGGAAATGCTTCTACTGTCTACTGATTACGTTTTCACACATTCCAACCATGTCTGCCACAATCTTCTGTGTTGAGCCAGCTTCCAGCCTTCATATTGCTTTCCAAGTTGTCAGTTCTGGTAAATTGTGTTGCTGAGGAATCATTTAATTGGAACAGACATGCAGCTGGGAATTCCTATTGAGAATGATTTGGCAAGTACAGTGTTCGAATTACCCGGTGATTTGCTGTCCATTGGCCAGTAAAAGTTCTTTCGTGCTAGTGAACTATTTATGTTGCTGGCCCGAGTGGCCGATAATATTTTTTTCCCATTTGTTTTGGAATTTGCAAGTTTAAAAAGAACTGAACATGATTTCAAAATATCCAAGTGTGGATATGGCAGTTTTCTGATTTTTTTGAAATTCAGATACTGACTACTCAAAAACTGAATATCAAAACTGCAAACCTTACTTCAGTTCTATGAAAATTTTCCACTGTATGAAACTAATTTCTGAATCAAAATATTTGGGTTAAGAAAGTACCACTTTTTTTGTCCAAGCAGTGACCCTAGTATTATGCTTTCCAACTGGAGGTGGAAGAACCATTTATTCTCTGCCTTTGCTCATCTGTCTTTGTACCAACATGGGAGAACCTCCTGCCTTTCAGATTAAAGCAAGGTATTCCATGAAGGTGACTTTTGATTTGTTCCAAAGTGCTTCATAATCAGTGCATTGTATGGTTTCCCCTTCCTTATTTTCTTGCACGTAGGTCATTTATGTAAAACAGCACTTGTAGTAGGTCATTTATGTGAAAACAGCACTTGTAGTTGGTCATTTATGTAAAATAGGCTTGTAGTAGGTCATTTATGTGAAAACAGCACTTGTAGTAGGTCATTTACGTAAAACAGCACTTGTAGTACATCATTTATGTGAGAACAGCATGTGTAGTAGGTCATTTATGTAAAATAGCACTTGTAGTAGGTCATTTATGTGAAAACAGCACTTGTAGTAGGTCTTTTATGTAAAATAGCACTTGTAGTACATCATTTATGTGAGAACAGCACTTGTAGTAGGTAATTTATATGAGAACAGCACTTGTAGTAGGTCATTTATGTAAAACAGTACTTGTAGTAGATCATTTATGTGAAAACAGCACACACACTTTGCATTCAACATTAGCATTCCCTGTGAGACTAAAATGTAAAAAGAATCATGGGAAGGAAAGTGTGTTGTTGTTGCAGGGACAGACAGAGAAGTGTCAGTTTAAAAACCAGCAACCCAGGTTGCTTCTGGATTTGTTAATGGCAATCATACTGTACTATAAATTTTAATTTGAAATTAACTATATATTGTGCTTTAGTGTACTCTCCTTGATACTAATACCATGTGCATACTAAATATATCAGTGTTTGTGCCATCTCTGGACCAATAAAGAATTAACTACATCATTTTGGTATTCAGTGGTCCTGCTGAGCAGTAAAGTTTCTGTTTGTTTGTTTTTCAAATTTCTACGACTGCTTACCATGCTTTGTTTCTATATATTAATACAGGGTGTCACACTCGCTACTGAACCCGACATTTCTTTAATAATATTAACACCAATGAAGATATTGCAAGGAAATTTGAAGTGGACTTACCTCCTTTCATGCGAAATGTGATCACATCACAACATGTGCTGGAAAGTGGTAACCATTTGCGTCCAGACAGTATTAAACCCGGCGCACTATATTATGGAAAGTCCTTGCCAGTACGACCGCCATCACTGCCTGAATTTCTTCGGTGATGTTTGCTTTCAAGGCATCTATGGTTTGCGGTTTCTTTTGGTAAACTCTGCTTTGTAGATATCCCCATAAAAAATAATCAGGTGGTGTCAGATCAGGCAAGTGCGGTGGCCATAGGCCCTTCGAAATGCTGCGGTCACCGAAAAAGGACTGAATTTCGGCCATACTTGTGTGTGATGTTTGTGATGTCGCTCCATCATGCTGGTAATATCTAATGGAGATCGTCGTCCAATTGATTTACAAAGGTGTTGAAGATTTCCATATATGCAGCTATTGTGATGGTTGTATTGAAGAAGATGAGACCAATTATGCTGTGCCAGGTCACCTCACACCAAACGCCAATTTTCTGTGAATGAAGGGGTTCTTCATGTATCGCGTTGGAATTTTCACTGCCCCAAATACGGGAATTTTGAGAATTGACGTATCTAGACTGGTGAAGCCACGCCTCATCCAAGAACTACATGTAGTCCAGAATGCCCAGAATTTCCGGAAGAAATGTCTGAAACCATCGACAGTATGTCACTCATTTCACGTGGTCAGGCTCTTTCAGTTCATGGACCACGGAGATACGGTACACGTGAAGCTTCGCTTTTTCACAGCACATTGACAAGCGCTTTTGGACAACCCTGTTTCCTGTGACAGGTGGCAAAGTGACTTCATGGAAGATGCAAGTAGTCGGCCATTTACATTCTGGATCATTTCCTTGGACATTTGTGGATGACCTCCTGCATGGTCATCTAATAAAGTCCCCTTTGTTCCCAATTTCGTAGACAATGCCAAAATGGGGGACTTGCTCGGCAGATGTCTGCCTGCAAACCTCTCCAGGAATTGCTGTTGACAAGACTTTATAGATTTTGTTTTCCAATAAGTGCGAACAATAAACACTCGCTCCTCACAGAGTATACCAATACATTTTCACACGTACACGAACAGCCACGAGCACGAGCACTCACTATCAACAACTGTATTGTGTAGACACGCTCAGTGAAATGGCATAACAAAGCAGCAGAGAGGTGCGTCCGACTGGCTGGCAGACAGCACCGGGTTCAATGCTGTCTGGACTCAAATGGTGACCACTTCCAACACATGTTGTGATGTCATCACATTTCGCACGAAATGAGGTAAGTCCACTTCAAATTTCGTTGCAATATCTTCATTGGTGTTAATATTATTAAAGAAATGCCAGGTTCGGTAGAGAGTGGGACACCCTGTATTATTTACATGTGTACATGTACACATTCTGTTGATCTAAATTTGTGATATACAGCTTCAATGAATGATGCTCTATCTTTTACATGTACTGCAAACGTGTGAGGTTTTTCTTTCATGGGCCAATCGACATTTTGGCGGACCAGTGATTTGCAAATTTGAGTGGTCCCCCTGGGCCTATCGAAGATTTATTTCTAGTTCTAACACTGTGCAAGCATGACACATATAGTTGGTTTGCTTTTCACTTCAGTATGTGTGTAATTACATCAGTTCTTCTATTAGCTTGCTCTGATCCTCATCTTTTTGATGACATGTGACTCTCAAAATGTTCACCTTTCATGACAGACTTGCTGCTCATCGATCTTTCATCACTTCATGCTGAAATCAGAACATTCCCCTAATTTTTTGAGCAGTGTAGTAAATAAGTTAGTAACACTAATGTAATGTAAACTAAATGCTTGGATGAACCTAATCATTCCCCTGCTTTCTGTGATTCTTGACCACAGGGAAATTGCCTTGGAAATCTTAGCGCAGGAGCCGGTTGGATCATTTATGGTGCGTGAAAGCACAAGCAAGCCAGGATGCTTTGCCTTATCTCTCCGAGTGCCAAGGGACTTTCACCAGTCAGGAATCGCCCACTACCTCATTATGAGAACTAATAGGGGTTACAAAATAAAGGTAAGACTCTAACCTCTCTTTATGTATGAATACTTGGTTTTAAAAACCAACATGAACACAAAGGCTGTCTTGGGAATATTCCATGAAGAATGAAAGGGAGAAAATTACTGGGCATATTTAGCACAAAGGCAAAAGGCCTTGCCAGGCTTGGCCTTCTCCAAACAGGGGCCTGCGTGCAAAAAAAATTTGGGGCCCTAACAAAATCTGATTAATAAAAGACAAATAAAATGAACAAAAAAAAATGTATTCGAGGAGACTCGTTCACAGTTTGGATGTGTCAAGAGGAACTCGTAAAAATAACGTGCTGTTATTCATACTCGGTCGTTAGGTTTGCGAGTAAACAGGAACTTTAAAGAACCCATAGAACTGAGTTTCTAACAATGTTAATTGATTCAGTTTCTTACAGAGATTTCTGTATAGCATGATAAGTAGGAAATGTTATGTTAGCTATTTGTGACCTTGGTGACAAAGCTCATACTCTTCTGCAGTTGTTAAAAAACTAAAACAAAGTTCGAAAAACATCAATAAAAATGTATCACAGCCAGCCTAAAATATTTATTATATGTTACCTAATAATTGCTAGCTTTTTTTACTGAAATTTAAAGATATATATCGAAAAAGGCAGCCACATCGTTACTACTCAATGTGATGTTATGATCTCAGTTGTCTCACTGCGTCTCACCAACATGGCGGCGAAGGCTGTGACGTCAGAATCATGACGTTTTGCTGGCTCCATTTTGATCACACCACAGGAACGGCTGACCCTTACTCCATTTATTCTAACCTCCTTAGCTCACCCTACGTGATTTCAGAAGAAAGTGCATGGGGGCGTTAAGAAACGCCAGTTTGATTACAGGGTCCCCCTGATGTTACAATTCAGATTGAGTTTATAACTTAATTTTAACCAATGAACTTCATTAAAATTTTTATTTTCAATTTTCTTTGGTTTAATCATCTCCCCCTCCCCCCAACCCTTCTTTTTCATTTTCTGGGGACCCTGCAAATCCAGGGGCCCAGGTCCTTGCCCAGGGACGGCCACAAGGAGGGTGTATGAGCTACACCCTCCTTGTGGCCGTCTCTGGACCTTGCCCCCAAATCTCATTTTTTTGTTAAAATGTGACTTACATTAGTAAAAATGCTTTAATAGATCAACTTGCATTAGAAAATAATGCTTTCATTTTTTTCTTCGTTTTTTCATAAACTTTTTTTTTGTCCTGATGGATTTCAAAAACCTCTATTTTTATGCTAGGGTGGTTCAAAAAATTCGAACATCAAAATGTTTTGGTGCTCAAGGATTTTTTGCTCCTTTTGATGAGAAAATGTCTCTCGCAAACTTTCAAGGAAATCCGATAATATTTAGAACTTCCTCATCCTTAAGGTGGTTGAACTGTTACTACTATAAGACTATGCCCGATATAAAGAAAATAATAAGCATGGCACATTGACCTATTGATAGAATACTTCACCTGAACAAGATAACTCTCAAAGTTATTTCATAAGTAGGCTCACATAAAGTTCATTATATTGATTATACCATGCAACAATTTACAGAAAATACCACTGCTGATTATTTCACAGTCGGCTTGCTTCTCCGTTTCTACAAAAAGTGTGCTTTTCTTGGTATCTGGAAAGCGTTTCCAGTGGCCCTCCACAACTTGAAAGAGGAATTATTTCTGATCATGCTTAGTAAGAGAGGAATTGAAAGTAACATCAAGAGCAATTCCCCTTTCAGCTCTGTCATTGACAACTTTAAAACCCATTACTGTCTTCTTTGCTTCCTGGAAAGAATTAATCTCGTCCCACAAATTCCTGTTCTTGACCAAGAAAGAGCTGTCCAGTTGAAAACTTCGAAGAAGAAATGGGAAGCAGATCCAATGAAGTAGTCAAGTTTTGATGCTCAGATCTTCTGTCTTGGTGTATCTGACCAATCTGCCTTCTCATCCTTCAAATGTGTATTCTTGTAAGTGTGCCACCATCAGATGTTTTGTTATATGAAATCTGAAAAAAGTCCAAGTAGGGCCATTTCTTGGCCCAAGTACCATGTGAATCTATATGCCATATAAATCTACATGACAAAACTTCAACCCTGATGAGGCAGTCCTAAGTGTAATCCAATTTGTTTGTAATTTTTTTTAGTTGTTTACAGATTGAAAGGAATAATAAAATACATGAGCACCAACAATTTATGAAAATTGATTTTTTTGCATGCAGCTTTGAACTGCCCTGATATATGCCCGTAGAAAAGCATATACAATTTATGCAAATTAATAGTTCTTTTTAGTATCAAATTGCATTTTCATTCATTATTTTACCACACCTGTGTAACCATTATTGTGTTCACACATGTCTGTGGTACAAAGCACATAAGAGAAATTATATACACTGCCGGACAGTTGCTAAGGACGGATGACAATAGCAATGATAGCAGCCATAAAATGGAAGGCAGGAAAATGTAGAAATTAGCATAAGTGCGGGATACAGTAAGACGTGTTGTGCGTATGCAAATTTTGGAATACCGAACTTGTTCGTGACGTCATAGCGCTGATAAGAGATATAAAGGATTTGACGCATATTGACCGTTGTTGTTCAAACGCAAAGTTGAAAGGGAAAGAATCAATTGACGAACTTGCAATTTTCAGTATGTCTTCTCGACATCACCTAGATGATTTTACGCGTGGCCGTATTATTGCCAAGATTGAAGAAGGGCGAAAAATAACAGATGTTGCCAGGGAGATCGACGTCAGCCACAGTGTTGTTTCAAGGCTTTGGAAATCATTTCAAACAAATGGAGAGTGTAGCAAACATTACGGGAGGTCGTGTTTGCAGTACGACACCTGCAGAAGATCGGTACATAGTGCAATCAACAAAAAGACACCGGCGCAGCACAGCTAGTGAGGTAGCAAATCAGTTTATGGCTGCTACTGGCAAGCGGATCTCCCGAAAAACTGTCGCCAGACGTTTGCATGAAGGAGGACTATACGCCCGGCGTCCTGTTGTGTGCATCCCATTATCCAGACGTCACCGTACCACCCGTTTGCAATGGTGCCATCAACATTGCAATTGGACTGATAGCGACTGGTCTGCTGCCCTCTTCTCAGATGAGAGTAGATACAGTCTATCGTCTGATTGTCGACGACAACTGATCTGGCGTGATAGTGGTATTGCATATTGTCCAGCAAACATACAGGAAAGGGACCGATATCCGACATGTAGTGTCATGGTATGGGCTGGCATCATGATCAATGGCCGTACGTCCCTCTATGTGCTTCCAACTAGGACTATGACTATCCAATGGTACATTAATGATGTTCTGCTACATCATGTTCGCATGTTCCGTAGTGCTGTCGGTGATAGATTCATTTTCATGGACGACAACGCAACATGTCATCGAACAGTCGCTGTCCAGGAGTGTCTTGAGAGCAAGGACATTCAACGCCTCGTATGGCCAGCACGTTCTCCAGATCTGAATCCCATTGAAAATGTGTGGGATGCTTTGGGGAGGAGTCTTGCTGGTCGCCAATGCCCTCCAATAAACAAGGACACCCTCATCCGTGCACTGACAGAGGAATGGGATAAATTACCCCAACAGCTGCTTGATAATGTTGTGCAAAGCATGACACGACGTGTGGAATCTTGCATCGCCCTCCATGGTGGCCATATCCCGTATTGACATCTTACGCCGGAACGCCTGCTGACGGTAATTGCATTTTTTTCACGTTTACGTATTCTGCACAAAATGGTCTGTTTGTCCGTTGAACACGTTCCAAAGCCTTCTGGATTTCAGAGCACAATAAATTATCTTTCTTGTAATGTCCTGACATTCTGACATTATTTTATTTCACTTGGTATCCAACCACACTTACTTTTTTATGCGCTATATAGCCGTTTATGATCCGTCCTTAGCAATTGTCCAGCAGTGTATAACTAGACGAAACTCGTCAGAATCAAGGGTTAGTTTTTTTTTGTTTTTTAAAGAATAAACTCATGTGAAACAACAAGTGTAAACTTACAATAGTCCAGGTTCGTGATTTTTTTTTTTTTTTTGACTGAAGGTTTAACGACCACTGTGAGCAACTCAATGGGCTATAAGCAATCGCCCGCCCCTAATTTAGGGTCACTGGTTCCAGGGAAGGGAGAGAGCCTGTGCCATAAGACAAACACAACATCCATGCTTCACTGGTATTCGAACCCGGACCCTTCATGAAGGAATGATCATAAGCCAGTGCTTAGACCACTGCGCCACCGGTGCAGCCAGGTTCGTGATGAGCATCAGGACTGCACCCTTTTCCAGTTGTAGAATGTGGGGCGGAAGTCCACTCGTGTCGATCGTGTGCAAAAATTCAACTGGATAGTGCACTCTCTCACTCTCATCTTTAGTTACAACTGTGTTTATAAATGTTGTTTTAATGAGATTCGTGTTGCAAATACTCTTCATTCTCTCTTGTCTGAGACATATAGTTGCGACCCATTGATCGTTCACACCTTCCAGTAAGGTTCTTACGTTTTCTTTTTCTTTCTTTCTGCGGGAGAGACATTCTGTTAAGGGTAAGTATGCAATAAGGTATTTACTTACTTTAAGACTGATCATAGAACACCATGCACACACCAAGTCTGACACTGAACTGAGCGCCTGATGTAGATAAGGGCTGCACGCTTCTGCCGTAGACTTTACATGGGAACTTTGCCGCCCCGCCATGCCCGAATCATTGCCCCAATCTCACTTTTCTTTTCGACTGGCACATGTACATGGTAAGACCTTTGTTTTGATACTGGATCCACATTTTTTACGTTCAGCCATTCTCTCAGAATAGGTCTCACAGTAGAAAACCTTATAGAATTAATATATAGATGGCGCAACACAATTCGTGTATTCTAAATATTTTCACTAACAATGGTCAACGGAGTGTTCATTTACATCTTTACATAATGGAAAACGTCTTACCTACATGAATAAACTGGATTGAATGAATATTAAATTGCATATATACATCACACAGTCCAACGGCATAACGCAAGCAGGTCTTCGAGAGTGTTCGCTGTTCTGATGAGAAGAACTTCGATACGAATGCCTGCTAGCGTTGCTTTGTGCAATGGTTTGCTCAAAAAAGGAAAGACTTTGGAACACCTCAGTCCCTCCATGCTTCCGACTTCAACAGCGCGTGAGTCAACCGCAGGCAATCGAATGTCAACCTCACGCTTCTCCCATAGACTTTACATGAGAACTTTGCCGCCCTGCAACTCCCGAACCGTTACCCCAATCTCATTTTCTCTCTTCGACTGGCACATCTACATGGTAAGACCTTGATTTTGATACCTCAACCACATCTTTACGTTCAGCCGTTCTCTCCAAATAGGACTCACAGTAAAAAAACTTATAGAATTAATATATAGATTAGAAAACAATGCTTTCATTTTTCTTCGATTTTTCATTAACTTTTTTTCGTCCTGATGGATTTTAAAAACTTCTATTTTCTGTCACCCCCCCCCGGGAGAAAATCTACATATCCCATAGAAAAGCATATACAGTTTATGCAAATTAATAGTTCTTTTTAGTATCAAATAGCATTTCCATTATTATTTGGCAACACTTGTATAACCATTATTTTGTTCACGCATGTCTGCGGCACAGAGTACATAAAAAGAATTATAATAATCACTCTTGACAGTGAATTGTTTTCACCCCTTTCTGTCCATTGCAAAATTTTCTGCCTCAAACATATTGCTCCCCTGATCACTAATAGCTGATTTTATATCTTCAGTCCACTTTATTGTTGATCTACCTCTTGATCTTTGGCCTATACCACGAATTTGCTATTTTTTTGGGAAGTCTTTCATCTCCCATTCAACAAACATTTCCATACCATCTCATTATGTTCTCACTAACTTTTCTTTCCATGTAAGAAGTATCTAGTTATGTTCTAGTATTTGCATTACCAACTACATGGGAATATCTGGGTTCAGGGCTATGTTATGCCACTGAACCCAGATATTCCTCTTTCCACTATCAGGTCTGCCATTTTTTAACCTTTTACAGATCCCTTTGCTTCAATTCTCACTGCCATAAAAGAGGATGGGTATGTTGTTCTGTTTTCTGGATAGCTCTTTCATGGTGAAAATATTCTCATACTTATATATTAGGGTGTGCAACTTAATTCTCGGCCCCTAACCGCAAGCGATCATAGAACGTCGGCAAATGCAAATAGCTGTGTGCGCTGATATCTGATTACAGCACTATCCAACAGTTTTCCAGGCAACCGTAACTGCTCACAGCTGTAGTGACGGAAAAGACAAAAGTTGACGGTGAAAGCAATGTCGTTTGAGAAGCAACATTTGAGGCACTGCCTCCTGTTCGCGTTTCAGCTGAGAAAAAGTGTTGCGGAAGCCCAACAAATGATCTGTGCTGCTTTGGGTGAGGCTGCTGTGTCCTACAGTATGTGTAAGAAGTGGTTCCAGCGGTTTAAGCAGAGAAATTTTTATCTCTGTGATGCAAGACGTCTGGGATAGCCACAGAAAGTTGACGATGAGGAACTGGAACAACTGTTGGACGTGGATCCCTGTCGCACACAGTCAGAGCTTGCCCAAGAACTCGGAGTAACGTGGCAAGCCATTGCAAAGTGCCTGCACAAGCTTGGATGGATTCACAAGGAGGACCGTTGGGTGCCCCACCAACTCACAGCGGCGAACAAGTCTAGGCACTACGATGTTGCTGTGTTCTTGCTCTCCAGATTCAAGAAGAAGGATTTGTTCCACAGGATTTTGACCTGTGATGAGAAGTGGATCCTTTACGATAATCCTAAGGGGCGCAGATCGTGGGTTTATCCAGGTCAGCCTACCACCAGTATCGCCAAACCAAATATCCATGCCAAGAAGTTGTTGCTGTGCATATGGTGGGATCAGCGTGGTGTTGTACACTATGAGTTGCTCAAACCTGGTGAAACGGTCAATGCTGAGCGTTATTGTCAGCAACGCATTCGTGTGAGTGACGCAATGGAGGCGAAAAGGCCATACGCCAACAAAGATAGAAGGTCCGTCCTGTTGCTTCAGGATAACGCGCATCCTCACACTGCAAAAACGCATTTAAACACGATCCCCGACCTGGGATGGGAGATTGTGTCATACCCGGCATATTCTCCAGACTTCGCCCCGTCGGATTATCACCTCTTTCGCTCCCTGAAACATCACCTGAGTGATACGCACTTCACTTCTGTTGAGGAGGTCCACACAAGTATTGATTAGCCACCCCGGTGGCGCAGTGGTCTAAGGCGCTGGCCTCTGATCATTCATCCGTAAGGGGTCCGGGTTCGAATCCCGGTGAGGCATGGATGTTGTGTGTGTCTTACGGCACTGGTTCTCTCCTTCCCTGGAACCAGTGACCCTAAATTAGGGACGGGCGACTGCTTATAGCCCATTGAGTTGCTCACGGTGGTCGTTAAACCTCCAATCAAAAAGTATTGATTACTTTATCAACTTGAAACAGCCCTCTTTTTTCCGCAGTGGCATTCGGCAGCTCCCTGAGCGATGGCTCAAATGTATCCAACATGACAGGGATTATTTCTGTGATTAGATACATATTCGATTTGCAATAATTTGCTGTCAACGTGTCATGCCTGTGGCTGAGAATTAAGTTGCACATCTAATAGATAAGAGGCTTTTCATGGTTTGTCAGTTGAGTTGTGTCACTTCTTAAATCTCACAAATTTTCAAACCCAAATAATCAGTATTTGTTACCAATTCTGTATCATATCCCTATACTCCAAAATTATTAATTTTGTTTTTCATTAGTAAGAGAACGAAATACTGTGCAGCTGAACTAGCACATGGCTCAATACAAGGACAAAAGAAATGTGAGAACAAGGCCACTCTTTTATGCTGTTTTGGTGAACATCATATTAGGCAGGTGGTCTTAATGCTTTGGCTCTTCAGTGTATAAGGCTTCACATGGCACATGTTAGTAATTCGTGTTGCTAATACAAGGTGTTTCACTCACTACTTTACCCGGCATTTTTGCAATAACTGTAAGAGGAATGAAGATATTGTAACAAAATTTGAACTGGACTTACCTTAGGCTGTGAGAAAGGAGTTGGCATCATAACATGTGTTGGAAATGGTCACCATTTGCTTCCTGACAGAGCTGAACACAACGCTCGATATTTTGGAAGGTTCGTGTCAGCATGTTCCCAGGAATTGCCTGAATTTTTTTAACGATGTTGGATTTCAATGCGGCGATGGATCGTGGATTATTGCCGTAAACTCTACCTTTCAGATAGCCCCAGAGAAAGTAATTGTGCGGCGTCAAATCTGGCGACCACGGAGGCCAAAGTCCTTTCGAAATGACTCTGTTCTCGAAAAATGACTGAATTTTGGCCATGCTGGCATGGGAAGTATGGCATGTTGCTCCATCCTGCTGGATGCATTTCTTCCAGCATTTGTCGTCGACCTCCTCCATGTGTGTCGCACAAACTTCCCATTGTTTCCAATTTCTGTGACATGGCCAAAATGCAGGGCTTTGATGGTGGTTTCTGACCTCCAAACTTCTTAATGACTTCTTTTTGACACGACTTCAACGATTTAGCCTACCAGTACATCCGCACAATATACACTCCCTCCTCTAGAGTATACCGGTTCATTTCAATGTTTTCTGTTCTCCGACAACACACACATAACCGTACTGTTCCACGAGCAGTAAAACAACGACCGTACTGTGTCGGCAGACTCAGTAAACTGGCAGACGGCCGCTCATCCGGCAGGCGATAAGGAGTCGCAATACACTAGTGCCGCCACTTCTCTCTGACCATGCACACAATGCCAGCGCAACGACACGTCGCCTCCGTTTGCTTTCTCACAGCCTAAGGCAAGTCCAGTTCAAATTTCGTTACGGTATCTTCATTCCTCTTACAGTTATTGCAAAAATTCGGGTAAAGTAGCGAGTCTAACACCCTGTATCTCAATTACTTTTGCAGCTACTAGGATGGGGTTGCTCTCTTTAGACTAATTTGCACACTGTACAACTTTTTCTGAGTGGATATTGTTCACTGTGCAGGTTGTAAAAAAATTTAGATTTCCCATTTTTATGTAAATTTTGCTCACAGTAGTCAAACTGCTGCGACAGAGTTCTACACTTCATTCTGAAACCTTTTCCTATTGGACACATGTCTACAACCCACTGCTGAGGAAATGAACCCCAGTAATATAGGGTGATTCATAATTATTGTTGGGTTTCCATAGCATGGCATAGCCAAACCATAACTGACCAAATAAAACTGCCTACAGCATAAACTACGGAATGTTTTATGTAGCAACATGGTACCCACTGAATTGACAGCATACTTCAAAATGGCGACTGTTCAAGAAAAAGCAATGTGTGTACTCTGGTTCTTCGAAACAAAGTCAGTTATCGCAACGCAACGTCATTACAGAATGCAGTATGGCAGAGCTCCACCTTCAGATAATGCTATTCAACGTTGGTTAAAGCAGTTTCAAAACACTGGTAGTGTGCAGCATCAAAAAGAAGTGGGAAGACCGAGCACTTAGCAGGATGATTTTGATCGCATCCAGGAAGCCTCTTCTTGAAGCCCTCAAAAGTCAACGAGACTTGCTGTGTTGCAGTTAGGTAAGCCACAAACGACTGTTTGGAGGGTTCTGCATAACCACCTACAACTCCATGCATACAACCTGCAGATTGTACAGGCTTTACAGTGGGATGATAAACCCCACCGTTTCCAATTTGCCCAAGACATTTTGTCCAAAGTCAAAGCTGATGCACATTACCTGCGGACATAATATTTAGTGATGAAGCAACATTTTTCATCTCGGGGAGGGTACATTGGCATAACTGCAGAACACAAGGCGCGAAAACTTCGTTATTTGAGAAGTCGAACAAGATACTCAAAAGGTTAACGTCTGCTGCACTTTGTCATGTTCAGACATGTTGGGGCCCTTTTTCTTTGTGGAGAAATCGGTGACAGCAGTGACCTATCTGGACATGCTATACCTGTATCTGGTGCCTCAGTTGGAAGAACGACAGCCCAATGTGGTGTTCCAGCACGATAGCGCACTGCTGCATTGGGCTGTTATTGTCCGACAACTTCTTGACCTGCATTTCCCTGGGTGCTGAGTTGGGTGTGGTGGGCCCATTTCGTGGCCTCCGCGCTCACCCAATATTACGCCACTGGATTTCTTCCTGTGAGGATACGTGAAAAATATCGTTTACCAGACCCCCGTGACCTCCCTCGATAACCTAAAGACCAGAATTTGTGCTGTGATAGCAACAGTAATGCCACAAATGCTGGTTAACACTAACACTTGGCGATAAATCGATTATCGCTTAGATATCTTACGTGCCACGAAAGGCGCGCATGTTGAAGTGGTTTAGCAATCTGATGTATCGACTCTACAGGTAATAAAACTTTTAGTAGTCATCTGTCATATTCTGTTTGTGTTTTTAGTTTCCCGTTTTCCAATTATATGCCACTGAAACCCCGACAATAATTATGAATCACCGTGTACAATGTGTATAAAACAACCTGGGATTACTAGTTAATCCCATACCACAAAGTTCTACAACAATCAAGAAACCAATGACAGCATGAATTTCGTAGATGTACAAATTACTAGAAAAGCAAATAAACTCCATAGATTTGTGTAGAAATGCAACTGTTGTGTCAACCCCTTTTTAACTGTAACACTCTGCCTGTTCCTACAAATTAACAACTTCAAAAGCAATCATTGGTCCATGCCTACACGTTTTGCAGTGACCTCTCTTCCTACAGAAAAAGGAGAATACTATCTTCCAGGAAATAACTGCTCAACATCTTCCCTCCTGAAATGTGCATCAAACTTATCAAAAAATTTAAATCCAAACAATGCTTCATCATCCTCTCTCCACCTGCTGTATTACTTTTAAAATTCACTAGTTTTGTTACCTACTACAAATTTCACCTACACATTTGTTAAAATCTTCAAAAATGTGAGTATGAAAGTTAGCCATGGAACCTCCTTCAACTACTGTATAATCAATAACTAAATGTCAATATTCACTGGACAGTTTAAGCTGCCCTGGTGTATACTACAACTCAGTTCCTACATCCTGAGGAGATAAAAATTACAAGGTTTTCTGAAAAGCTGATAATACATTTTTGTTTTACTCAATGTTTAATCAGCAAAAGTCAAAATTGCACTTGGAGAAAGAAGTGAACACAAATAACTGCTCCACATAATCTCCAAATTTATTGAGACACTTTTCCCAACATGTTAAATAATTGTGGAATAACTTTTTTATTCCACAATTATTTAACTTTAACTAAAGCCTAGTTCGTCATCAGGACTATGTCACTGGAGTAGTTGCTGCCACTCAATTGGAAGAGTCCATCCGCAATTATCGTTAATTGTGGTACTTCTTCTTCTTGCTATTTCGATCCCTTCTTCTAGTTTCCTCTTTACTAAGTTTGACTGGTGGGCGATTAGTGGAAACTAGAAGAAGGGATCGAAATAGCAAGAAGAAGAAGTACCACAATTAACGATAATTGCGGATGGACTCTTCCAATTGAGTGGCAGCAACTACTCCAGTGACATAGTCCTGATGACGAACTAGGCTTTAGTTCGAAAATTTGACAACCAACTTTCATGAAAAATAACCTCTGTAAGACCCATAAAAAAGTTATTCCACAATCACTATGAATAGAGGTGCCATAAATGCATTTACAACTATGTTAAATAAGTTTATCAATTTCACTACAGAAGAAGTCTGTGCCAAAAACCCAATAATCAACAGCTTACTTCCAGATGAACTTCTTCACCTGTTGGAAAGTGCCTTCCTGCAAATATTTCTTGACACTAAAAATTAACCTATTTTGCAATCTTCACTAGCATATTTCATGAAAACTGCCCTAAATGTGCAAAATGTCTTCTGTCTTGTTTGTTGATCTTCTACCATCCTGATGTTATCTTCACTGTCAACACAGTTCTTTTTGTGTTGCACCAAAAACAAATATTTTCCTTTGACATCATATTTTCTCTATACCCAGAAACCAGTTCATAATTAATGTCACTTAGTGAAGTCCGTTTTGCTCACAAAACAAAGATAACTTCACAGATACCTGTGTTGGTCCACACTTGTGCAGTAGCCTCATCTTACAACTGGAATCAGTCGTGGAGCAAAAGTAACATCACCCGGCTTGGGCTGTTTGTTTGCACATTATTAATTGCTCTGTCTGTCTGTGACTTTTCGTTTCATTCCTCTTCTTCATTCTTAAGAAAATAACTTTACCTTACTTTTTGGAAACCCTGCATATATTGGAAGCACATTTTGGTCAATCCATTCCACAATTCTTTAACAACTCTTTTTGTGAGATCCATCACTGCTCCTTGTTATTTTCCCACCAGCATCTTACACCCAGCTCATCACACCTGCTTTGATGAGTCACTTGATAAAATTTATGATATTTCACCTTTTAAAGCCTTTTTTGACTGAGCCCAACCACATCATCTTTACTATTTTTATCTGACAAATGAAGCAAGTGAAATGAATTCTCAATGTAAGGAAACAATTAATACAAATGAAGTACAGTCAACTCCTGATAAATTAAATCCAATGGGAATGCCAAAAAAAGAAAAAAATCAAGTTAGCAAAAATATTATGCACATAGGACATTGCAGGGAATTTGACTTTTTTTTTTTAATTGTCAAGAATTGTGTTTTATTGAGAGTCGACTGTATTAACTCTCGAATAAGCGTAACAATGTTTATTAACATCTAAATTCTTGTCTTCTGCATGGTAAGTCATACTACTTCTGAGTGGAGTAAACTTTTTGACAAATGTGTGAATTCTACATAGAAAATGTTATTGCTGTTTTGTCTTTCTAAATTTTGTGACTTGCCTTCCAAGTGACCTCTATATTGGTTAAACAGTGACCATAGTCCTGGTCACTGATTGAAGCCCCTCTGTCCATAGATTCTTCTTGCTCCTCTAATAATCCAAAGGGAATGTGAGGCCAACACTGACCTTCTACCTTGGCTGTATACTCTGGGCCTCCAATCAGACAAACCTTTGGTCATCATCTTCTCTTTACTCTTCCAAAAGTTTGGAGGAAAGCAGCAGTTTGTCTTCACAACTTGTGGTCTATTCCCCACCTGTTCTCTGAGCAACCAATATTTCTTCTTGCCTACCACCCCAGGTCAAGTTTTTCCTACCTGCTGACTTGCTCTGTGCACAAACTCATAGCCTCTCTTATGGACAGCTAAGAGGGGGCTATGATCACCATATCACCATTGATCACCATTTGCTGAAGCATTGCCGATGGACAGCTAAGAGTGGCATAGCTACCTGCATGACACAAACATAACACAACATCTTATTTAATAGTAAAATCATCTTACTATCATATCTTCTTTTATACATGTTTTTTATACCATCGGATTCAAAGGCGAGCACCTCGAAAGAAAGAATTGTTTTATGTATAATGTGCCCTTATTGGGTCTTTTAACATGATATCTTAAAAGGAGTAATTGGTAATGCACAATTTAATCTATTATATAAGTACTTACTATTGTTATAGCTGGTTATTTACTTCCTCTGTTCTTCATGACCACTTCCTATGTTCTGGAAAGAATTGTTTAATATATAACGGGCCCTTATTGGGTCTTTTAACATGATATCTTGAAAACAGAGGAAATAAATAAGCAGCCATAATAATAGTATGGCTGCTTATTTATTTATATAATAGATTAAATTGTGCATTACCAATTGCTCCTTTTAAGATATCATGTTAAAAGACCCAATAAGGGCACATTATATATTAAACAGTTCTTTCTTTCGAGGTGCTGGCGTTTGAATCCGATGGTATAAAAAACATGTATAACAGAAGATATGACAGTAAGGTAATTTTACTATTGAATAAGATACATAAAACACGTAATTTAGTATGCTCAGCATGATATTGTGAATGAGTGAACTCAAATAACACAACACCATTAAAACTCATTGAATAAATTTATGTTCATGATCTGAATGTTTGGTGGTTCTTGTTACTGTCTTCTCATAGCAAGGGTTCAGTTTAAAAAGTCGTATGAAGTATACATGCAGTATAACACATTAATGTATTGAAGTAAATTTTCATAAAGTGACAGTGTGCATAAACTAACTTTGTCTCTTAATCACAGTAAATTGGTAGTATATTTTGTTTTCCTGGTGACTGTCCATCTACATCCAGTTGGTCCAATGAGTTATCTTTCCTAACAAAGAAAAATTGCATGTATCCTTTTTGTGAAAATAATGCAAATGTGTCATTGTTTATATAAATATGGCACATTTCACTGTAATTACACTCACATGTTTGCTAATCATCCTACTTTCATTTGATTAAATATTTATGATGTACACTGATTTTTTGTTTTGGGATGGTTTTTACACTTTCCTTACCCACCATTGATGATATATCAGCTACACAAAATTGAAAAAAACCCCACCAGATTACTTTATTTGCCAGAAAAATTGCCTTGTGCTACAGAGAAAGTTTCAAAAATAGTATTGATTACTAGCTCTTATAATTTGGATGCATCATGTTCCAGTGATTTGGAAATCTCTGCTGGCAACAGGAAAATGCAAACGTCCACCATGGGAGCTCTTGCTGTTGTAATCTATTGGTGTAACCAAGGCTAATGTTTAGCTGAACAATCTTACTGTAGATTTAAGTGTTACACATACGTACATATCACTAAGCTGTTCTCTGGAATCGAGGTCAGCTCCTTGAAGCAAGATCATCTGCCACATCAAAGTTGCTCATGGTGTTAGATTTTACCTACTGCTCATGACACATTTACTGCAATCGCAGCACACAACTCAAGCTTCACCAATCTCCATCACGTCTTATGCAAAACCTTTTGTGCTTGATAGTCATTTACCTTTTTCTCTTGTAGGTATTATTGAATCTGATTCTTCCATGATGTTTTTTTTTTTTTTTTCTGCCACTTGGGCTGAATAAGTTCTCTTAGTTAGCACCTCAACATTCATTCTTTCAGCACAGCCAAACCACCTCAGAATAATATTTCTCCACGCACCGACATTTTGTTTCACATTGCACATCTGTAAAACATTTTTGTTCCACAAATGATCAGAACAAGCTTTACCATGAATCCTCAGTAAATCATGCATCTCTCCAAATTACAAGCGACTCCTGTGTGTCTTCTGCAGTACCTAGGTTTCAATTACTGTATGCTAGAATAGTAACAATTGCACTTCCATTCACAGTGAGTCGGCACCTTTCTGAAAACTCACCAGTTCTATAAAATCCTTCTAAAGCAGCTGCAACTTTTAAAGTTGAATTCACTTGTCTAGTAAGCACACAGGGCAAAATATTAGTCACCGCTAACAGAAATGACAGTCGGAAGTTACCTGGTGCACAGAGGGAGCCCTGATAGCATTGTTGGGAGATAAATAGCACTGACGTGGTCTACAGGATCGTTTCTGTCTTGCGCAGTGGTGAAGAGCAAGTGTGTGTTGAATTTATTCTGAAATATGGGTCGTAAGACAAACTGTAACTGAGTGGCAAAAAGGAGCCATCGTTTGGCCATGCCCACAGACACAAAGTGAATTAAGTCACCCAATTTGTTGGTGTGTCATCTAGTGGGTCTACAAACAGTGGTGTAGTTCACAGTCAACTGAAAATCGGCAACTTAACTGTGGCCTGAAAATGATTCTTACCAGCAGGGATTGCTACCATGTTTCACGCCTAGTAACTGCAAATCGGTTTCAAAACATGACGTATCATTAAAGAGCCAATCACTTACCCGAAAGTTCTTGGTCACTTTTTTTCTTAACACTTCATTCACCTCGATTATAACATTCATGTAATGTAGTTGGTCTACAAAGGTTGACAAACTCCTTGCTTATAAGATTCATTCTTCCAGTCATGAAAAATCGTTTTTTTTTGTTTTTTTTTAATTCATAGGACAAAAAAACGCTGATTTCATTCTGCCGTCTGAGATGTAACATAGCTCGTCATCTCCATAAAAACCACTCTAATGTACACAACATACAACACATTCATACACTCAATTAAAACCACTATGTACATAATTACACTATTTACATTCCCTGGTAGTCAAACCCATGTCAACTGTGACTAAAGTAGTGCTCCATCTGCCTCAAACACCGTACTAACCCTACCGCAAGTGCCAGCCTCATTCAGCCCGTCATACACAACCCTCTAGCGCTTTCAACAGACTCGCTGTCGTCATCGGGAGGCCAACGTGTGTCTCTGCCTACCACAGCTCAAGTGAGCAAGGTCATCGAGGTTCCGGCTTCAGTCGCAATCTTTGCGTCTCCGGCGCCATCTATTGTCAGCGCTGCTCTCTTTTCTTTTTTCTCCTCTTAATTGTTGTTCAATTTTTATTAAGGCCTTCCACTGTTCGTTTAAGTTGCTTGGCTCATTAATGTTACACACTCTTGATCTGTTTTTTTCAATTAATACTGATTTCGCAATTCTCAACTGGCTTTTGTTTTTACAGCTCTTAATAATTTTAATATCTTCAAACTTTGGACATTGGTGATTTTCTATACAATATTGGGTTAATGCAGTCTTAGCTTATTTTTTATTCCAATTACTTATATGCTGGTGCAATCTAAATTTTAATTTGTTCTTGGTGCTGCCTATATATGACATAGATGGTTTCTGGTTTATAGGAATCTCATATACACCTGCTCTATCTAGTTGGCTGATTTTTTTGTTTTTTATTACTATATTTTTTATAGTATGTACCTGATTTCCTACTTGTATGTCATATTTGCCACAAACCTTATTCATTTCAGCAGAAATAATAAGGTTTGTGGCAAATATGACATATAACATTTTTATGAAAATAACATTTTTATGAAAATAACATTTTTATTTTCAATAACAAGATTTACAAACAAAATTATGGTGGACCTATGGGGTCACCATTGTCAACCTTATTAGCTGAAATAGTAATGTGTGGCATAGAAACAAAAATAATAAGTAAATTAGAAGATCCACCACTGATATACTGCAGGTACGTTGATGACATTTTTCTACTGTCCAGGCTAAAATATGATGAACTTGAAGACTTGACAAAAAAGTATAATGGTATTTATCCATCTATTGAATTGACAGTGGAACAGGAACATAATAAAACATTGGCATTTTTGGATATTATGGTAATCAAAACAAATGATAATATGCAATACAGAGTGCATAGAAAATCATCATATATTCCTGTATTAATACCTTTTCAGCCATCGCACCCATTAACACATAAAAAAAATAGTGTTAAAAGACTAATTAAAAGAAGTTTAACACACTCATCAAAAGAACAATATAAAAAAGAAGAAATTGAATATATTGAAAAAATTACACATGATTTTGGTTACCCTAAACAGGGATTAAAGAAATGGATTTATGAAGTAACTCAAGCAAATAATAAAGGCAATAATGATAAAAAAACTATTAAAATATGTAGGAGCAATTCCATGTGTTGAAATTGAATTTAATAAGGTTTGTGGCAAATATGACATACAAGTAGGAAATCAGGTACATACTATAAAAAATATAGTAATAAAAAACGAAAAAATCAGCCTACTAGATAGAGCAGGTGTATATGAGATTCCTATAAACCAGAAACCACCTTTGTCATATATAGGCAGCACCAAGAACAAATTAAAGTTTAGACTGCACCAGCATATAAGTAATTGGAATAAAAAAGAACCTAAGACTGCATTAACCCAATATTGTCTAGGAAATCACCAATGTCCGAAGTTTGAAGATATTAAAATTATTAAGAGCTGTAAAAACAAAAGCCAGTTGAGAATTGTGGAATCAGTATTAATTGAAAAAAACAGATAGAGTTTGTAAGATTAATGAGCCAAGCAACTTAAACGAACAGTGGAAGGCCTTAATAAAAATTGAACAACAATTAAGAGGAGAAAGAAGAAAGGAGAGCAGCACTGACAATAGATGGCGCCAGAGACGCAAAGATGCAGAAATTGCGACTGAAGCCGGAACCTCAATGACTTTGCTCACTTGAACTGTGGTAGGCAGAGACACACATTGGCCTCCTGATGATGACAGTGAGTCTGTTGAAAGCGCTAGAGGGTTGTGTATGATGGGCTGAATGAGGTTGGTGCTTGCGGTAGGGTTAGTATGGTGTTTGAGACAGATGGAGCACTTCTTTAGTCACAGTTGACAAGTGTTTGACTACCAGGGAATGTAAATAGTGTAATTATGTACATAGTGGTTTTAATTGAGTGTATGAATGTGTTGTATGTTGTGTACATTAGAGTGGTTTTTATGGAGATGACTAGCTATGTTACATCTCAGACGGCAGAATGAAATCAGCGTTTTTTGTCCTATGAATAAAAAAAAAAATACAAAATGCAAAAAATACGATGTTTCATGACCGGAAGAACGAATCTTATAAGCAAGGAGTTTGTCAACCTTTTGTAGGCCAACTACATTACATGAATGTTATAATCAACGTGCATGAAGTGTTAAGAAAAAAGTGACCAAGAACTTTCGGGTAAGTGATTGGCTCTTTAATGATATGTCATCAATGACTTACACACAAATATGCGCACTTTGCTGGTGTTTAATACCATTAAAGATGCAAATGATATGGTTTCAAAACAGGCAACAATTGCTCCAAACAGTCAATGAAAGGCCACTCCAACCAATTTCCGAAAGGACATTGCGACGAGAACTGCATGCGATGGACATCTGGAGCGGAGTGCCACGGAAGAGGCCTCTTTTAACAGCAAGTCACAAAGTCCACTCCAATCATTTTCCGAAAGGATATTGCGACGAGAACTGCATGCGATGGATATCTGGAGCAGAGTACCATGGAAGAGGCCTCTTTTAAGAGCAAGTCACAAAGTCCACTCCAATCAATTTCCGAAAGGATATTGCGACGAGAACTGCATGCAATGGACATCTGGAGCAGAGTACCATGGAAGAGACCTCTTTTAACAGCAAGTCACAAAGTCGCACTTTCTCAGTGGTCTCAGAGACACCAAAACTTTACTGTAGAGGATTGGAAACAAGTAATTTGGTCTGATGAGTCTCGTTTTTGTTTGTATTGCAATGATGGGAGACAAGTGCATCGCAGGCCCAATGAAGCCTTTAATCCTGATTGTGTCAAAGGTGTTGTTCAAGCTGAAGGGGGTTCTGTGATGTTTTGGGAATTTTTTTGTACCATGAAATAGGCCCTCTCGTTGCAGTGACGATGAATTTGAACCAGCATGCATCATTCTAAAAAGATGAAAGGTTGCCCTTTGCCTTACATCTTCAGGAGCAGCATCACATTGCCATTCCTGTCTTCCAAGATGACAATTGTCATGTGCACAGGGCTGAAACTGTGTCTGAGTGGCACAACGAACAATCAGCAACACTGTCTCACCTCGACTATCCCACCAAATCCCCAGATTTAAATCTTATTTAAAATCTGTGGAATCATTTGGAACAGAAGGTGAAACACTGGAATAGACACCCACATACTCTCACCGAATTTCGGGACCAATTGGCACATGAGTGACTGCAAATCGATGTTCAATACATCCACAATCTCGTGAAGTCTCTACCACATTGGATTCATGCTGTTATCAAGGCAAGAGGCGCCGTCACCCATTATTAGGTAAGTTCTGACAGGGGTGACTAATTTTTTGTCCGGTGTGCTTAATATCACATATCTAATCTGTTTTCATTTGCTATGTCAAATGTGCTTCCTAGATACCGATAAATTCATTTACCTGGTCTAACTTTGTGCCATTTAGACTAATGGCGCACTAAGTGTTATATTAGAGTGATTCAGAAGTTGTTGCTGTTTCGAAGAGTTGTCCTGTATCCGGCAATTACTCTGTGTGCATGTGCTATGTAGATAAGAACAATGCATGACCAGAAAACTGGTGTTGTCTAGTCTGTATAAATAAGAACCCATGCTGCTATGATTTATTGAAAACTTTTATGCTGTCAAAAGCTATGGAAGAGAAATACAAGATCCAAGTGCTGTTATAGTTTTTTTTAACAAAAGTTGGCAGCTGTAGTGAGGGAAATTTGTGCTGTGGGAGGCAAAGGAGCAGAGTCTGAAAGAATGGCAAGATTTTTGTTTCCGTGATTTACAAATGGGGACTGCAGTCTTAAAGACAAAGCACGTGCTGCAGGACCTTCGATGGTGAATTCTGATTGTGCGCCAAGCTGGAGAGTAAAATCCATGCACAAGCAGTAAACAACTGTCTAATGAGCTGGGAATACTTCATCCTACAATTATTCACAGACTACACTAGCTTTGCAAGATGCACAAAAGCTGTCAACAAGTATCCAATGTACCAACTGCTGCTCAAGCTCAGCGACATGTGCGTGTGTGTCACCAGTTGCTGGAAAATCCCCAGTACAACTGTTTCTTTAGGCAAATTGTGACATGTGATAAAAAGTGGATAATATTTCAGAATACTGACATGGTTAGATCCCCTAAAGCCACCAGAACTAGTCCCAAAGAGGGAACGATTAGAGAGCAAAGTTATGCTATTCATATGGTGGGGAATTTTGAGGGCTCCATTCATTGGGAATTAGATCCAGATAGCCGAGGCATTGATGTGCAACTGTACTTTGGCCAGTTGGAGCGGATATATGCTGTTTTAAGCCAAATGTACCCTGCTCTGGTGAAGTGTAAATGAGTTATCCTTCAACAGGATATTGCTCCTGCTCATCATGCCCGGTCAACTAAGGAAAACATACTAAACCATAGGGTATTAAGCTAAATGTCCCACCCTGCTTTATAGTCTGGATCTTGTACTTTTGGTGTACTGCTTATTCCAGTCCATGGCACATTTTCTATGTGGGAAACACTTCCAAAACATTCACAAATTTGAATTTGGGATCCAAGACTTTTTCACCTTGAAATTAAATGAATTTTTTCGCATGCAGATTCAAGACATGACATCATGATGGTGTAAGACCATCTAGCATGATGAACTCTGAAGTGGTTCAAAGTCATAACTATCTTGGTATCATTATTCAGCACGATTTAAAATCGAATTGACATGTTGACTACCTTTCTAATAAGATCTCAAGAAATATAGGGGTTATTAGTAATGCAGTGGCCAATTTAACCCCAAAATTAATGATTTTTTTATGCTACACTTTAATTCAATCTCACCTAATCTATTGTATATCTGTTTGGGGATCGACTACTTTATACAATATGAAAAAACTTAAGTCGTTACAAAATAGATTCATAAGACTACTACAATTTAAACTACAAAACACTCAATTTTCAAATACAGTCCTTCAGGCTAGACTCAGTCCAAACGATTTTAATATACTAACTATTCAACAATTGCATATCTATAGTATAGGTAAACTAATGTTTTTGAGAATTAAAAATGGTTATTACCAAGATTTAATTACAATAAATACTCACAGTCATGATTATTCCACGAGACGTAAAACATTAATCCCTATGTTTCCACTAACAGAACAATTTAGATCATTTATCAATTATACTGGTCCTGCATTATGGAATACATTTCCTACTGATATTGTATCACTTAATAATATTAATATATTTAAAGGAAAACTCAGGCATTTCTTACTGACCAAAAGCTCATAAAGCATTATTACCTTTATTAGTTGATAGTACCACCCTAGCTGTGTTTGATATTGTGTGAACTTGACTTGTTTATCTTTTTTTGAATTTTTTTTTATTTTCATAAAAATTTTGATGCTTTGGGAGAAGAGGGGTCAGGCCTATCAGGCCTTTTCCCTCCTCATTCCCTGTTGTTACAAAAATATATTATTTGTGTTATATATTTATGATTATGTAATACCATGTCTGTAACAACTAAAATGCAATAAATGAAATGAAAGATTAAACTTTTATGTTTATGCATTTATGCACATTTTCATCAACTGTCTGAAAATGGCAATGAGTTTTGATTCACCCTGATTCATATGTTTGCATGCGTGCATGTATCTGTGTGTGCGTGTGTTAAGTATAATGCATAAAAAATAGTGTAAAAATATATTTCTGTCATTGTTTTGTTTTTATTTTCTTAATCAAATTACCTTATTTTATTGTTTTCACATAGGGTTTTACAAAAGAATTCAACACACTCACTGCATTAATCACTCACCATTCTGTGATGCCTGAGCTCCTGCCTTGTCCATTGTCACTTTCAAGGTATAATCCAACTTTCAAGAAACATGATTCGGAAGACATGGTTGACATCAATGAAGACCCTGATTACAATCTCCTCTCCGATTTCAGGAAAATGTTGGCTGACATCAATGTGTGATCATAGTTAGTGATAAAAAACAAAAACTCTCATCTGGTCGTAAGAGTGATATGTATTTCGGCCAACTCCTTGGCATATTTAAAAAAGAAAAACTTATTGCATTTGTGTCATTAATATGAAAATGCTAGTGTGAAAGAACCATAGTTGTGCCATGGGGTGGCTGCCTGTTGTCATCATGTGAATTTGGTTTCTTTCACAAATGCCATCGTTCAATCTAGTTGTGTATGATATGGACAGAAAAGTGTACAGCTTATGGCTCAATAGCCTTGATCATCATTTTACTACAAAGTGCGATTTTTATTCTTTTTGAAATAAACATACTTTCAAGTGGTATTAGATCCCCAGGTAGAAATAAAACTAGATATCATTTATCATAGGCAGCTTATGTGGCAGTTGTCTTTTGAACAAGAGAGCTGAATTTTTGCTAATTCAAACTGTTTGTAATAATCTGATATTTTAGTTTATAAATATCATGCAGTTGTGAAATTTCATTCAGTGAAACAGTTTTAATTTTATGAGGTTAAATAAAAAAAGGAAAGGCAATTTATTTTCTTTAATTAAGATGGTACAATATACAAACATTTAGTAATTAGTTCGTATATTTTTTTGAGTTGCAGTGGTTTGGTCCTGGCAAAGAGGAGGAATCATCTTTGAAAATGAACTATAAAAGTGCTGCTGCTATGTAAAGAACCACACACAGATGTAAGTTTACAGAAAAATATTATTCATTTCACTGGAGACAGACACAAATTTATTTATTACTACCAAACATGCAGTATTATTTTCCAAATCAGTTTCCTTACTTAAAAAAAAAAAATGTTAGATCAATCCACTTGCTTGTTAATACCATTTGAGAAGATTATTTTATATTGTCCCTGCTGCCAAGCTACATTACTTGTTAGAATTCAACATCAAATAGAAATTGGCATCGATGTAATTATTTTACTGATGTACAGAAAATATTATAATCACTTAGATGAGGTCACTGCTGCGTAGTGAGTGGAAAATAATTAAAAAAACAATAACTTTTTTCAGTGGTTGCAGTGATCAAATGAGGTCGAGTACATTCATGGTGCAGAACATCTCTTGACAGCAATCCTTCATGTTTACAACAAACAGGTTTCAGTTTCTCCGTAAACATGCCAAAGTATTTTATACTGTTGATAGCCTGTTAATGTTTCTGAAATATCCCATAATAGATTTGCAGATATCCCAAAACAATGCCATTCTAACTTTCATACTGTGAAGTTGTCAGATGACCTGAACAGTTTTCTGTGAATCAACTTGTTCTGCCATTTCGAATTATAAACTTTCTTATTCACAAACTTTTTGTAGTGCTGTTTTATTCTGTAACTCTTAAGGTTGCTACACATTAGATCGGAATGGGGGAAAAAAACTACAGTATAACCATTTTTTAAATGTGACCCAACACACTACTGTTTCAGAAAAAAATGGAATCAAAACAGATTGTCACTGAGAATATTTTGACGAATTCCAACACATTCCAAGTCCTTACATGATTGTAATCAGGCATCCTGCCACAATTGTTTACAATTTCATCATCAGGCAGCAAGTTTTTGTGCAACATGAGTAGCTCACTTTCTTTGGTCCTTCTGAAAATGTGTTGAAAAGTTAATTTATGCTGTCCAAACAACTCCTATTTCATATGACATTAGTTACAAACTCCACTACAACACTGTGAGGCAAGAAAATGTGTTGTAAGAAATATCAGGGAACTTCAAGTTAAATACTAGCCTTTTATATTCCTGTTTTCTTTTTAAAAATGTTTTTCATAAGAAACATCTACTCACTAGAAAGAATTAAAAAACGGCACTTTTTTAGGTTGTTACGTGTCACAGCTGTAGAATCATCTTTCTGTGTACCCATTTTTATTTAATTTATTTATCAGTGCTATTTTATTTTGTGTGCATTCAGGTACAATACAATTGTTTTAAGCTCATAGTTTGCACTGCCAACATAGAAAAAAAAGATGTCACTGTTTTGTATTTACAAATTTTCACTTTATTCTATGTTTCATTTCACCTTCCTTTGTTGATCACCTCATCTTACCAGACTATCCTACCTTCTGGTGAATCGAAGTACTTTATGAAACCATCCCTGGGAAAAAAAATCCAACCTTCATTCTTGTACAAACAGAAAATGTATATAAAATATTACCTCAGTGCTGCCACCACTCTTTCCTCTGGAAGGATTGGTGGTAATATTTCTGGAGGTTTGTGTCCTCCTGTATATTTGACTTACAGTTCCCTAAATTTTTCAAATCTCATCTGAAACACTGCAAAATATTTTGATTTTGTCATTTTTTGGATGGGGGAATAATAAATTGTTACTGCACACGTAATTCTCATGTGACATTTATGCGATAGGCCTACAGCCTTTTCTAAGAGAGTCCTGTCCCTTATCCGAGACAAGTGCAAACACTACCACCATTGCTTCCTACAACATTGTTACTATTATCACTGAGTTTGTGAAAAACAAATTATTGTGCCAATTAACTTAAAAAATAGCACTTGTAATTACAGTGCACACAACACTTCTTCTAGTTCAATCCACCTCTGCTGACACACTGATTCTGGTTTCATCTGTAGTTTTCAGACAAAATGTATTTGCATTCTGATGTAATAAATATATTTTAATTCTTTCTGATTTACTTTGTGGCCAAAATTCGTTTCAGTTTTTATGTGTTCTGATTCTAGTTAACATTAGAGGGTTTGATCACTTATGGCACTAAAATGTAATAACAACATATTCTAAAAATGGAGTGGCATCTATAGTCCTTAATTAAATGAGTGATTGTAATGACATGTTTAGACTGATTTAACTATGAAATTGATGTGTGATTCTGATATTGGTAGGATATTGCAACATGCGCTATATTATTCTTACACACAAATTGCCTTTCCTTTTTTATTCTTCTCTAGTTGATTTTTTTCCCTTCATTTTTTTTTTTAGTCAAGTAGAGGAGGAGGTGTTTTCAGCATGTATATAAATTGGTTTTTGAAGCCCCACAGTTTTACATTAATTTTCGTGATAATCACAATTATGCTAATGTGTGTAGCACAATTTAACTAAAAATTCATTATCTTTTCAGATAATTCTCATTTCCACATGTTCAGGCCCCACAGATATCTTTGTATTACTTTTTTTTTTTTTTTTTTTATATGTTAAAGAAATGTAAACTTTTGCATCAAAATTTTATACTTAGAAAAAGGTGTTGAACAAAATGTTTTATTGATACAAAAACTTTACAGTTTTTTTTATCGCATAGGCAGAGAAAAGTAAATATGAAAATATCCCCAGTGCCCAAATGTGTTGAAGGGAAATTTATTTGAAAAGATAATAAACTGTTATCATTTTTTTTATATTCACTTGAGTTGAAGTTATAATTACGAACTATTCAATTCATGAGGCAACCTTAAGGGCTGTCTTATGCTATAAACGTGCTTTTGATTAAAAATACATAATATCTAAAGTATTATGTATTTTTGAAGTTATAAGACAAATATTGTGTAAACACAAGAGGGTGATACCTCTGCTCAAGTTTTTGCAGATCCTCAATCCTTCAAAATCGAATTTCATGTAATGCATTGGAAAAAAATAAAATAAGGATACTTCATGACAGAATGATCATGGTACTTAAAACTGAACAATAAGCATTCAGGCACAGTTTCTTTGTTCTTTTATCTGTTCTTTTCTTTTATCTTTCTTTTATTTGTGGACTATTCAGTAACATGAAAGACACAGTTGAAAATATCTTATGCAGATGACATGTAAACAGGTATTGGCTGAAACATTTTCTTGTGAAAGCAATGAATTTCATTTAGAACTGTTCCATTTTTTTTTCTTGGAAAAAGAAACCAAGTTCATATTTGTTTGGCATTCCACAAAAATTAAATCCATAAATGTAATTAAATATGTTTGTATGCTCGTGCAACCTGATACTAGATGCTTATGAACTTGGAAGCAAATCATTCATAAATAAGCAATATGGCATCATTGACTTACAGCAGCTCTCCCATATATATGCAACCGGAATTGATATATACCGTATCTGGAGAACTTGGAAGCAAATCATTTATAAATAAGCAATATGGCATCATTGACTTACAGCAGCTCTCCTATATATTGTAGCAACTTATCATTATCACCTCACACCTGTGTACCTGTATGGTGTTTGGGGATGTTGGTTTATCTCATTAAAAAAAAAATCTTCTTGGCAGTGAACTTTCTCAGTCTCATTCAGTCCATTGCAAGATTTTCTGTTCCTGTTTTCATCAATGGCTGTGATGTCACACCTTCAGTCTATCTTGTTTTAAGTCTACCTCTTTGTTGGGAGAGTGGTGCCTCAGAATGTAAGACCTATTTAGGCGTGATCTTTTGTATATTTATCTCCCATTTGACAAACATGTCTCATATTCTTTTAATAACTTTTCATTAACTTTTTCTTCTAGCAAAGAAGTATTGAGTTCAGTTATAAAGTCTGCATTACTGATTTTGTTTTGCCACTGAATCCACTTATTTCCCCCTAATATTTCTTATACCACTCACATTTCTGTCACTTCTAACCTCCTGTTATTTCTTATACCACTCACATTTCTGTCACTTCTAACCTCCTGTTGAGACTTAGTTTGTACCCAACTCTTTCTGCCATAAAATAGAGTAGGTTTAAACACTATATTGCATAAAGCATTTTGCATATATTGCAGCTGCATAAAGCAAGTTCAGCTCTCTGCTAACCTCTTTCATTGTGAAAATACTCTTATACAGCTGATAAGAGACTTTTCCTGTCTTTTAAGTCTTATCAGTAATCACAGCCTCCTAAACAAAATCTGTTGCCTGTTCCCAGTTCTTCCCGCTGTACTATATAAAATTTTGGAATTCAACCAGAGATTTGGGTTTATCAAGATGAATTTTCATCCCAGATTTTTCATGCACGATGCCCAAGTGATTCAGATAAAGCTGTATCTGGTTTACATTCTTGGAAATTAGGTGCAGGTCATCAGCATTACAGCAAACTGCTGAAGCTGGAACCACCTACTTCAACATTTGAAATGAGATCAGGTTCTTTGACCAACTTATCCATATAGATCACAAACAGATATACAGACAGTCTTCATCTCTGTCTTACTCTAGAACTGATTTCAAATTATAGAAATCACATTACTCAATGCCCAAATAAATTCACGTCAAGAACCTCTATATGTTCTACATTCAATGGACAAAACATTAGAGATATACCTCCCTAATAGCATGTTGGTCCTCCCTAGTATGAATAACAACCAGTACACACCAAGGCATTGAATTCACTAGATGCTGGAATATTTCCAGAGGTGATGCCAGCCATGCCTGTTGCAGCATTGTCCTCAATTCCACCCGAGACATCGATCCAAGATCCATGGATCTGATGTTCCACTCCATGACGTCCCAGAGAACTTCCACAGGGTTTAAATCTTTTGACCTTTGGGGCCAATGGATGGTACCAAACTCAGATGAGTGTTCCTCGAGCCATGCCTGGGTGGTTGCGGCCCGATGGGGTGGCGCTTTGTCCTGCTGAAACAGACCATCGGCCACAGGATGTGCGGAGGCTATGAAAGTGTGTGGGTTATCAGCCAGCACATGCTGGTAATGCTCAGTGGTAAGGACTTCTCCAGACGCACAAAGGGACCTAATGTTCCCCATGCAATCCCCAAATCATCACATAACCACCACCACCTTGAACAGAGCCAACCTAGCATGACAAAGGCTTGATGCTGTTCATGCCACACCCACACAGTCCCATCAGCTCAGTACAGCTGAAAATGAGATTCATCCGACCACACAACGTGATGCAGAGGTCCAGTCTTAATGTTCCTAGCACCAGGTGAGGCGTAATATCTGATGATGAATAGTCAACAATGGCACGAGTATCACATTGGCTACTGTAGCACATGGTATACAGCGCATGCACTGTACCATTCTTTTGCTGATGCTGATTGGATCTCCAGCATTAACCTTAATGTGATTTGCTCCACCATTGCCAAGTGGTCAGTCTGTACAAGTCTGGAGCCATTGCCAAGTGGCCAGTTTGTACGAGTCTACGTCGAACCCAGTCATCAATGGCATATGGTCGGCCTCTGCTTGCTCTCTGGTAGATCCGTTGATGCTATACTTGCAGTACGTCCTTGATATGGTTACCCCCAGGGAACCCTAAGGTTCTTTCCACTTGGGTGATAGAATAACCCATCTGTCTTGCTTCGACAATGCATCCATGATCAAAGTCGCTCTGATCACCATGTTTACCCATGTTCATCGATTGCAATATACTATGAAGCCTTGCTGTCTGCCTGTTTATCACCTGCATTCTGTTTGGATCTGTTCCACTCTGCGCTGGGGATGCCCATGTCAACTACCCATCACCCCTGTCTCTAATGTTTTGTCTACTGAGTATGTAAAGATATTAAAGTAGATTCAGCTCCACTGGTGGCTGAGTGGTATGAAGCATTGGCTTCTAAATATTTGTCTGAGATGTATCTGGGTTTGAAAACAAGGTGAGACATGTGTTTGTCTTACAGCATCAGCTCTCTCTGTTCCATGGAAGCAGTGGTCCCAAAGTAGGGATAGACTACTGCTTATAGTGAACTGAGTTGCTCACAGTGATTGTTTGACCCTCAAACAAACAAAAAATAAGTAGATTTATAGAACTACTTATAATTATGTTCAATATGTAATAGAATTGATACCGCAAGTGTGGTGGAAAGCCATCACATGCAAAAGGGGAATGAATTAAAAGTGAAAACATGCTGATTAAATGTACCTTTATAGGTTCAGGATCAAATTAGGTATTGTTGGTGCCATGTCTTAGTAATATCTGGACTAGAGGTAGGGAGGAGTACTCAGCATCTCTGAGTTGTGTCGTCATAGTCAGCACAATGGGAGATCAAAGATAAAGTAATTACTAATCAAAAACAACTATTATGAGAATTTTTACTAGGAATTTTTTAAATTTTAATTGCAAATTTTTGGAGAAAACTTCTTCTTCTTCAGGCTGTCTTTTTGTTGTCATTGATTCCCGTCGCTATCATGGTTACAGTGACAACAAACAGACAGCCTGAAGAAGGAGAAGAGTTTTCTCCGAAAATTTGCAATTAAAATAAAAAAAAAATTCCTAGTAAAAGTTCCCATAATAGTAGTTTTTGATTAGTAATTGAATTAAGAAACTAGGAAGCCAATTCTCAACATGAGCTTTATTCAAAGAAAGATAAAGTGTTTTACAAAAGATGGCAACTTGAAAATGGCTGACATTGGCCTTGTTAGTTGTTGCTTCTTGGACAAAAGAACTTAGGGATGCAGTTTCACCAGAAATGGTTAAAAATTCTACATAAGTAATGCCATGGATTTTAAGCAGTTATTTGGAAACTTCGATATTGAATCATACTTTGAAGCTTTTTACAGAAGATAATTTCAGAAGTTTGCATAATTCATTTCAATAAATATATTTTGAAATTTAAGGTCAACTTATATGCAGATCAAGGTTTTTTGCTGTTTAATTAGGCGGTACTTCTATTCTGTGATGGTCAGTCCTATATCTCAGAAGTTGCTCATATAAATAAGTCTCGGTGGCATTTTGTAGGACCTATACATCTTTTTAATCATACCTTATGTAGTATATCCCTGTTATAATGATTACATTTAAGAGCTGTTACATGTTCAAACATCAGTAGCTTGAACAATGGGTATCATTGTGTAGGAGAAACTACTTGCTTAAGTTTTAACTACTGGAATGAAAATAAAAGCCCTGAAGCTGGCACTTCAATTCAAGAGGCACAATGAGAATTCTTCATGGTATCCAATTCACAGTGCAGTGTCCTGAAGAAGGACAAAGTCTGAATCCCATAAAATTAGAATCTTTAGCAATAGTTAGCAATATCTAAAGGTAAATTGCAAAACTGATTGTGAGTTAAAATATACCCCATTTTCAATGCACAAAAATGAACAATGAAGATAATTTGCAAACACCGAGTCCTCCTCTACCTAAGTTTGTATAAAAAATTGCAAATCATGATGTTTGCCATGTAAACCAATCATTTAACTACTGTGTATAGTCCACTAAATAAGTATTCAGTGGAAATCTTCGTATGACATGTAACTTTGAAAAGTTTTCTTCAAAGTCTTGCCCATTGATGCTTTCAAAAGTAAATTATGTTCTGTGTCATGCTGTACATGGTTTTTTGATATGTATGTCTGTAAATAGTTATATATGATATTATAAACTGTTGCCAGAGGTCTAATAATTAATTTTTCTTTCTTCATTGACATATATGGAATAATGTTTATTTATGTTTCTTGGGTATCTGTGATATTCGCGACGTTGGATACCTAGCCCTTTTCTTACTTTTTTTTTTTATGTAGATAATGCAACAGTTATGTTCACTGCTAAGGGAGAAATCAAAGTGTGGGATGTGCAATTTAAATTAGTTACAACATAGATAATTATGCTGAAATGAATCTCATTTTATATGTGTGCATCACAGTCTGTTAAAAATTGGTTTACTGACACCAACATTTATTTACCTGTAGCCTTGAAACATTTGTAGAAAGGAAAATAATCAAGTCAATGGAATAATCAACATGGACATTCAAAAAATTGTTTTAAATTTTTGTTCTGCCATTTTGCAGAATGTGAGTCTAGGGGAAATGACATATTTTTCTGTAGTGTAAGAACATGAATGTGAAATCAGAAATGAACTTACAAGTAAGTAGAGGGAAATCTAAAATTCAAAATAGAATATCTTCAAAATATATTTTATACACAGGGTATATAGCATTTTCTACTAGAAGTTGTTTGAAAACCATATCTGCTTTTTGGACAGTGTCATCTATAACATCATTCTGATAATATTGAATTGATTAGTGTTTCCTAGTGACTGAAAAAACTTTTATTTTTAAAATGTGTATAAGGAACACCCAATTAATCATGGTAAAATATGATCTGTGAATTCAGTTTTCTATTGTAATAATTCTGTTAATATATTTGTTTTGCAGTCTTCATTCTTATGCACAGAATTCCCCTTGCATTCTAAAATGAGTGAAAATGTAAAATGATATTTCTTTCAAACTGGTTTTTCTAGAGTAAACGAAATTGTTGTGTCATGTGTGGGATGTTGACACCATTGCACATGACTCATTTGATAAGAAAAAAACTGAATCATTCAGGTAACACAATACTGTTCAGTTTTTATCACCAGTGGGCCGTACATTTCAGTACTATTTTTAACACCAGCTGAATATTGACTGGCAATTGCTACCAGGAGGCAGGTGGGGCAGCTGCCCCAGGTGCAGTTCAAGTGGGGGTGCAAAAATCACTGCTTAAAATCTGATTAAAATTGGAATTCAAACTTTTGCACCAGTTTCTGATATAGTTTTTTTTTTTTTTTTTTTTTTTTTTCACTACATTTTGTTATTTGTCCATTAACAGGATTTATTTATAATGTCAGAAGCGTAATATTCACATTTCTGTGTCAAAATGTTCAGGGTACATTAGCTGCTCACATTCAGAAATGAAAATGTATTTGTACAGTCCATCCTACTAAAGAAGAACCATGGTCTTCATAAAAAACAATCAGGACTGTGGTTTTCCTTTAGTTGATGGTTGTTGCAAGATAAAAATATCATTCACATTGTTGAAGATTCTCTGGGGCTATTTGATCATTACTTTATCTGCAAGCCACGTTTGCAAGCTTCATTCTGTCCATGATGTGTCCGAACTTGTAAGCTCTTGGAAAAAGCTATACAAAAGGTCGCATTTTTTCCTTGTGCCTCCTGCATAGAGAAAACATTGAAATATGGCATTAATTTTGTTTCGTCAAGCTGTGTGTATATTTTGTGGTTTGCCCCAGGCACAGAAATGCCTAGCTACTCCTCTGATGGGACTACTTTTCACTTACTAGCTTGTAGCTTTTTGGTAGCTACAACCACAATAGCCATATTTCATCACTGTTCAGCTGTCAGCAAACTGCTGTTTGAGAGCCCCCCCCCCCCCCCAAAAAAAAAACTCTAGGTTGACCATTCAGAATTTTCTGCTACATCCATTTTCCAGGGGGGGTAGCTTATATTTCAGGGGTGCTGAGCTCCCTCTACCCCCTGCTAGCTACATCCCTGACTATTGTGTTAGTGGCTGAGTGATTGTCAAACATCAGTCCTTTTAGTTTAGGTTCTCAAAAAGTATTGTGTTTATGTTGGTTGAATAGCAAGTAGTCAGATATAGATTTACTGGCTATGTCTTTCAAACAGTATTCTGTTCTTTATTTTATTCATTTTTTGCTGCTACTGCAAACCTATGCCTGATCCTGTCAGAATGCTGTTTAGCAGCTATAACTTATAGGCTGAGGAAAGAAATCTTTTGCTTGGCAGCTATACTTCATGGACTTGCATTTTATTAGTATTCTACCCCTTAGTAGAATACAATTCAGTTACTTTAGCCAGTGGACTGTCATTCAACTAACATGCATCAGATGTTCTACAGTTGAAATAATGGACATAATAATTGTTGGCTTGAGAATCCTGTGAAAAACACTGCTAAAACAACAACAAAAAAAGTATTGTTAAATATATAAACTGCTAGAGAAGGCTAATTTCTGAAATGGTGCACCAACAATATCTATTGCCTGTGTTAAAAAAAGTGTTGTACATTGGTGTTCAAAAATTTTTAAAACATTTTTAAATTTCATACAAAACTGGGAAAAGTCATTAAATGTATTGAACATCTTGGATATGCATATTTTTTTCTTAATTCTGGAAGAGTATTTTGAGTAAATCTAAAATCACAAATATTCTGGCAGATAAAAATTTGTGCAAATGTTTTCTTACACCAAATGTTTTCTAACACAAATCTCACATAGAAAGGTAAATGTGCCACAAGAAAACTGAAAAATATGTGACACCTTTTGGTTGCGTGTACTCTGTTAGTTCAAAGTCATCTTTTAGAAATTAAGATTTTCAAGACAAACAGAAATGTGCATGTATTTGCCGCTCCGGTGGCGCAGTGGTCTAAGTGATGGCCTCTGATCATTCGTCCGAAAAGGGTCCGGGTTCGAATCCCGGTGAGGCATGGATGTTGTGTTTGTCTTACGGCATTGGCTCTCTCTCTCCTTTCCCTGAAACCAGTGACCCTAAATTAGGGATGGGCAACTGCTAATAGTTGATTGAATTGCTCATGGTGGTCGTTAAACCTCTAATAATAAAAAAAAAAAAATATATATATATATATATACATTTATTCCACATAGGTGGAAAATTGTACACCAGCAAAAATAGGAAAAGTGTGGAAAACTTTTGTGAAACTTGCTTATATTGTTTGAAACAAAAAATTATCAGATCATCTTCTAGAAAGGGGCATGTACTTGCAGATGCAATTTTAGAGTTAAAGTCCTTAAATGGAAAACTGTGTATGAGGAAAAACAGGAAATGTATTTAAATGATCATAGTCATGCCATAGATCTGCCCAACAAACTTTTTCAGTTTTTTGCAACACAGTTTTTCAGAGTGTATGAATGTCAGATTGTATGCTGAAGATGTTTTCTTGAGGAACTCTGGACATGACCTTTACTCTGAAGCAACTTCCAAAAATAGTCTTCTTAAGCAGATTAGGCATTTAAGTTGCAGTTCCTAAATTTAAAGTGCCACATGTGATTTTTAGTTAGCTTTTTTTAAAATTCTTTCATTGAATATTATTTGAAATTCTTATGATATTTAGAATGGGATGTTTTAATTTCTAGAGATGTTCACTGTGAAGGTAACATGTCCTCATATGTGTGTCGTAAAGTATCATTTTGAGTGGTGGTGTAAGTTGTGGCACAATGACTCTTCCCTAACAACAGTAGCAGTGTCTTTCATTTCTCTTTATTATTTTTCATGAGTGCAGGATAAATATATGAAACATCACTGATGTTTCCACTTTTTACATGGTTAAAAAATTCATCTCATAGTTCATATTTTTGCTCTCAACTTCTCGGCTGTTTCACTGTTAAATGCTCATTCATAGTAAAATAATTTTATGAAGCTAGAACGAATATGCTTTGAAAATGCAGATTCATGAATTTGAAACCATATAAATGTTTTGGTTGAATGCTCACACTCTTATTTAAATACCATTTAATGTTTAAGTCTGTAGATATTGCAAAACCTTTGTCTTGTGAAATGTCATATGTGTGAGATTATTGTTTGTATGACCAGACTGTTCCTTAAGTAGTCTTATTTGTTACCATATCCTTGAAGAAAGATATTTCTGAGTTACAGTGAAACAATCTTAGTTCCAGTAACAAAAGATCTAGAAAAATTATGTGTGCTGTATATCAAGAGACAAAGTATGTCAGCTATTAAACAAGTATGGAATTACAGTGCAGAAATGGATGTTCATTTATCTTGAATACGTGTACTTGAATGGAGAGGTATTCAGTAATGACAACTGATTAAAAAGCATTGAGATTGTTTCTGTAAAATCCCAAATATGTTTTACTTAGGGTAACGAAAGGTTAATACTTTTTGAAGTGTCAAATTTTTTTCACATTTACTCTGATACTTCCATGTGCAAACAGTGGAGAAAGCATTGCCAAACATCTCATTGTATTTTGTTTGACTGTTTTAAAGAGGAAATGGCCGGTCAAAAACACTTGCTTTTTAGGGAGTATGTGCAGTATTCTTTATGTAATCACCTCTTCAAAAAAACTTTAAAATTATATCGCTCTGTAGCGGGAATCGAACATGCATCTTTCCATTTTCTTTTGAGCATGCTCCCTGTTACACCACCCAGGACAATAAAATTCAAAGAAACTGGAGCTAATTGGATGTAGCTTAAAAATCTGCGTATACTGTTCAGATTTGTACTATTGTCGAAGCAATCCGATGCTTCCTCGTAGCATCAGATTTTGTTTTAGTTTTTAATAGTAGATAAGTGCCAGTCCATGATGGGTGGTATGTCCCAGTTTTTGCCAGGTGTGACAGCGAAGTAGCAGATGAGTTTGTTCTAACGTTATACTGGTGCTCAGACACTCAGATTCTTAAATTACGGAGTGTGGAGCCTATTTACCATTTATCATTGTCCTAGTTGGTATCGCTCTGTAGTGGCACACAGTAAACATTGCGTTGGTCTTAGGTTGAAATGGAATCACAGTCTTTTCTGATCGTGGTGAACAAGTTAGATGTTGAATTTCCAAAGCCTTTTTGTGCTTTTTGCAAATACCTCGTAAGATTTGCGCGACTTGTGGTAAAAAGGTCAAAGAGCCTACATAAGTAGAAACTTAGCATTCTGTTTAAGGGTGGTTGCTGTTTTTTGTATATATTGGGAAACCAATGGTATCAACAATGTAGGTACTGTAGCCATGTTGTGCAGCAATTAATTTTAAGTTAATTATTTGCTGATTACGAGCTTTTTTGCTGGATAAGTGCGTATAAGCTCTATTGACCATGAATCTAAGGGCAGCTAATTTGTATTTTAGTGAATGGAAGAAAAAAGTGGGGTATTATAGTAGTAGAGCTGCTAGGTTTTCTGTAGACTGAGAAACTCAACAAAATTCTTGTCTGCATGTCTAGTGATAAACAGATCAAGGAAGGAGATTGAATGGTGTTTTTCTAATTCAGTAGTTAACTTTATTGTTGGGTACCTGGAAGACATACATGCTCTAAATGTCATAAGACTATCGAGAGAGTTAGGCCAGATTAAGAAAACGTCGTCAATTTAGCGCATATACAAAATTGGGACCTTGTCGAAGTTTGCCAAGATGTCATTTTCAAGTGTTTGCATTATTACCTCTGCGAAGATGGCCGACAGTGGGGAGCCCATTGGGGTTCCACTGTTCTGGTGGTATATTGTTCTGTCAAAACGAAAATATGATCTTTAGGCTATTAATTCTAAAGCATCAGAAATAGCTTGGATTTCAACTTCGGTGGCAGTTCCAAGTGTTGTTAACTTAGAGCAAATCAGATTGTGCCCAACATCTAGGGGTACACTAGGATAAAGGGACTCCACATTTAACGAAGCCAGAATATATGAAGAACCTAAGCCCCTGAAATTACAAATGTGGGAGACTGCTTCAAGTGAATTTGAGATTGAGTAAGTCGAGGTTAAAGTAATAGGTTTAAGATAATGGGCAAGTGCTCATTCTAAGGGTCTGGTTGGGCTATGACAACTGGAGACAATTGGGTGACACTTATCTACTATTAAAGACTAAAATAAAATCTATGACTCTGTTTACAGAAAGTTTATATGTACACTACAATATAAACTGATGCTGTAATGAAGAAACCCTTTGTATATGTTCATCTCCCTTGGAGACAATTATTGAATAGTTTATTATAGCATCAGCAAAACCTTTTCTCACATCCAGGTGCAATGTAGGTCACAAGTTCCCATGTTTCCGAGAACATCACACATATCAATGGAAAATAAATTTTCCTGAAGAAATAATTTTTCACACATACAAGAAAGGCAAATGGAATTGGGCGATGTGGGTTCGATTCCTTCTCCTGGGCAATATAATTTTCAAGTTTTTTGAAGAGGCAGCTGCATGGAAAACAGTGAAAATATGGCACTTTTGTGCCAACAATGATTTTTGCATTGCCTTCCATGTATATGTAAAGAACCATTTCTTCAAGGAGATTTGTTTCTCTCTGATATGTAACGCAAATCTATTATTCTTCAGTATCGGAAATAAAACTCAGAAAATGAATTATAGTAATGAATGTGCAATTCTTCATTTAGTTGGCATCTGTGGGCAGACAGGACACTGAGCCTGTTACACGTTTTTTAGAATTTCTGCAATGATGCTGTTCAAATTTACACCATATAAGCCATAAACATGCTTTGACTCCACAGTAATGTGCCAATACAGCCATTTCTGAGTGCAGTTTTTTATCATACACAGATGTACAAGTAAATGCAGTCTCAATACTTTTTAGTTAGTTTGTTCGTTGTCACATTGCCAGGGCCTGATTAAGACATTTGGAAGCCCAGGGTCAGGAAAATGGTGAGGCCCCCATCAAAACAAAGTCTCACCAATGTATAGGTCTAGACATGTCATGTGATACACAGTGGCACACCGATGGAACCAGACACCCTCTAAAAATAATAGCAGTGACCCTAAGATATTGTGCAATTACAAAAATAATTCATAGTTAATTCATGCATACTATGCTGCATTCACACGCAAAATATGTTCTTTAAATTAAGAAAAAATAGTTAAAGCATGTGCATTGTTTCAGTCCTTCTTGAGAGTTTCTCCTGGAAAAACATGAGCTTTGTAGGAGTGGGATAGTGGCTTTCACGGTATCTTAGTTATGCTGTTGCTTTTATCGGTCGGGGGGTGGGGTGGCAGGCAGTAGTAGATGTGTAACACTGCAGTGACCTCTGATCCTTCGCCCTTCGGACAGAGTTACTTCAGGTTCCTAATGGCTATCCAGAAATTTTCTTGTCAAACTGCTCCCTAGATATTCATTAAAAACATAGGATAGACAGATGGACGGACAGACACACAAAGTGCAAACATGGTGTGACAGTTATGTGCAGTCTGTAAAAACCTCCACAAAATTTCAAATCTATCTCCAATGGTTAGCAAGATATTTTTCAAAAACAGGCAGATGTACAGACAGACTGACAAAAAAGTGCTAACGTTGTGTTAGGTGTAAGAGTTGCTTTCTGACCTTAAAGTCATTTTGTAAATTTCTAGTCTCCTACCTAGGAGATTCAACGAGGTATTAGGTAAGTGACCAATCCATGATAATATTTCTAGTGTCAGTATTTATCTATACGAGGTCGACACACACACACAAACACTTTTTTCTACAAGAAGATATTTTCTGGACCCCCCCCCATGTCAAAATCCTGGGTGTGCCACTGGTAATACATACAACACGATGTAAGTATTTCTCATGTTCAGAGAAACAGGTGAAGTGTTTGTTACAAAATGAGAGTCCATGAAAAAGAGAATGCATCTTTTTCTAATAAAGAAGGTGAATTCTTCTATCTTTCAAGTAAGCGTAGCGGTATGATATCATCGTATAACACCTGTTCAACTACTAGTTCTGGGAGTTCTTTTTGTATCGTGATATTAGATAACGATGATAGTTTTTGCTGTGAAATAGTGTTCCTTATGTAATTTTCTACTTATTTCAAACTGAAAAAACTTCTTTCTACTGAAACAGTAGTTGAGGGTAAAGTAAGAATTAGAAAAAAAAAAAAAACAATTTATACACTTCTTGGAATATATCCTTATGCACATTATATGTCTGCAACAACTTTCACACTGTATCATTCTCTGGGCTCACTTTTAAACAACAACATGAATCCAGAACTCATGGAGAATTATAAAGAAACAGTATTGAAACTGAAGTTCACACTCGCAGCTACTACATAAACAGAATTGTTTAAATTCAAAATCACACTGCAGAGGCTGTCACTTCATTCAATCTAGGTGAGGTGACAACCAGTGGTGCAGGCTGTTACTTCACCTCTATCATTAATATCATTGGTTGCTACAGCAACCCCCTTATTCAGTGAATGCTAGGTTCTTACTTCGCCACTCTTCACGTTACGGGAGTGAAGTGATTTGGAACTGTGGCTCTTATCTCTTCACATGGCCTATCTGCAGTTACAAGGTCATCCATTTATCAGTTCATAGTGCCATTTGAAATGGCATGCTCACACGTCTACCTTTCTTTTAGAAATGGGAGAGCTTTCGTTACAAAGTCACATTTTCCAGAAATCGTTCTTGTAAACCAAAAAGTGACTGATTTTAAGAATTCACTAAATCATTCTAAAATTGTTTTTTGTTTTCATAAATTTTAGGCGATGTGACACTTTGCTCACTTCACCCAATGAGCTGCCACTGATGTATACATTTACACGCATTTTCTTCTATTAAACCTTTGCATCAAATGAGAGAGCTGTTTCATATTTCATCCTACTTAACAAATTTGATTGTGTAATAGTTTGGAAAGTGCAGTTTGATTAATAATTAGCAAATCTGTAATAACAAATTTTAGTAATCTAAATTCTAAGGCAAAATTGTTTTTGATTTTAACAATTAAATAATCTGTATTTTTAAAGCAAATTTGATTGTGATCTTAAAGTAAGGCAGAAAGTTTAGAGAAAAGGGTTTTGTGGAAATTAAAACTATTCCATTAATGAAAGCATTGGAGATTGACTGATAAGAGGGTTCAACAAAACCCTATATGAAATATTACTTTCACAATAATAATTAAAAAGTTCAATAGTGATTATATCATTTCTAGAAACAATTTTAAAGAGGGGCCTCTCTCTGTTAAAGAGGAACCCTGGTCCATGTGGTAATCAGTCCCTGGCTATTGCTAGTATAAAGCTTATGAATGTATATTTGTTGGCTGTAGTTTATAAAACAGTAACATCAATATTTTTACTGATGTTCATCGCTGTTGACAATGGGGAATTTTGTAAAAAAGTCTGTGTTTTGTCTGCCTTTTCTTTAGAGAGATGACAAAATTCATACTCACACTAAAAATTATAATGAAGTTTGTCATCTGTTTGATTGCCGTTACTATAAAAAGTCCTCCTTTGATTATCCTTTTCTCCACTGTTCTTACAAGTTTATTACTTTCTTAACTGTGCCATCTTCTTGGACCTCTCATCTCTATAAGTTACTTCTACAGAAGTTTTGTTGAAGCATGCTAGCAGTCTAACCTTTTCCATGTGAGTTGGAATTAAATCAGAGATTGACTTTTGAATGTGTAGCATGATTTTGTGGAGATGTGATGGTGTAATTTGTGTTTCTGAGCACTAGAAGAAGTGTTTCTTTGTGATGCACTAATTGCTTATTTTGCATTTTTGTGCTCTTTGGTATTTTGATTTTTCATGGTATGTTATGCAGTCTGTGTTATGTTCTTTGTAATGTTGTAACAGTTACAACCAGATTTGATAAATGCAATTTTGTTGTGGTAATTCAAGTGCAGCTCATTTTTTACTGTTGTTTTATGGATTGTTAACAGTTTATATTATTCTTTTAAATGTCTTGCATTTAAAGGTATTTTTTTCTTCTGTATTTGTTATTTTGCTGTACCTGATTCTGCAGCTACTTTTTAATAAGGAACTTATAATTGTTTAATGTCCTAATGACACGTACCTGTACACAGCTTTTGTTATCAAGTTTAATGTAATTTCTACCTGTATACTGCTTTGTTAATCAAGTTTAATGTTGCAGAAATCATACATCTTTCCTGCTATTTGTCTGTCTATATCACGCAGCTAAGATTTAATTTTGTGATACTATATTAATAATTTGTGCTTTGTACAACTAATCATAGCAGCCTTATCAGTTCAAAACATCTTTGTTGTGAATTACATGCTTTTCACTGTTTCTGTTTGTTTGTTTTTCAAAGTTGTCTCGGTGTAATGCAACTTGAACATGTTAACTAGTTTTTAGTTATATATGGGATGATAGCTTGCTGTTGAGATGTCATACCATGTATAACTAAATTGTAGTTGTACATGGTATGATACCTTAGCCTGCTGATAAATGTTCTCTAAAAATATTGTTGTGTGGCCAACTTATCTTACACCACAGCCACCAATGTGTGTGTTGCAACACCCCAGGGGTGTTTTCACACATTTATATACAATAGCACTTATGGAGGAGCTAAACATCCCAGGGAGCCACAAACAACATAAGAATCAAAACCTGCAGGGTTCTTGCCCTGCAAAGTCTGTAATTAAGGGCATGCACTCACTTAAACCACCTTTAGCATTAACTAGCATGAGCTGCTAGGATTTCTGGTACAATACACATGTTAATTTGTAGAACAACTATTTACATAAATTACGAAAGCAGACTTTTTGGTGCTCCTGGGCATTACAACCAATATTATAATTTCTGACAAATCACACTGTCCCATGATCTATTCCAAAACAGTCAACTGAACTCTTTATGTTATGAATTATATTTAGTCAACTGAACATTCTGTCACAGATATACTGCACAAATGGTAGTATCAGTTTCTTGTATTCAAGTGACAAACATAAAAAAAAATTCAGGTCACTTACATTTCTCCTTGTTTTGATGTAATCCAGTCACCTTTTGGCACTGCACATATGCACATTTTAGAAAGATGTTCATGGCCCCTGCCTTATTACCTAGGCGCACTTTACCACAGGTCACTCACTGCCAACGCACTTTCAGGCATCCTGGAGGGATGCACGTGGTCATCTTTCTTTGGTAGTCATACTTATACCAGCAGGTGTTTCGGTTCCTATCTGCTGGACCCACCCACAGATACACATCCTTTTCATTGATAACTCACTCCTCTGCAACAGGGAGGGTGCCTCAAGCTGAGAGAATTCCCGCTTGCTGCTCAGCTGTTTTGAAGCGCAGAGAGTAACCTCCCTGGTCATTCTTCTCCAAGTTCTACAGGTGATCAGCAGTTTTTATAAGCAAGAGTTCCAATCTTTGCCACAGATGGTCTGTCTCAGAAATAAACAATTTCCCTTTTCCATTGAACTGCACAGATATCTTCTGCATCTCTGTTCATTTTGCTGGTCTGACAATGCAAAGACAAAAATACCCTCTTGTTGTGGTCTCTTCCAGGAAACAACTGATTTTCCTCTTTTGGCCAATTCCAGCACACATATGGAACACAAGGTACTTGAGATGCATTTAAGAACAATTTATGAGCTTCTTTGGCCCAAGCTGCTTTCCTTCCCATAAATTTGTCCCTGGTGCAACTCAAAGCCAACAGCATTGCCTCAAAAGCCCATTCAGACTTAAAAACATGGCATTAGTTGAGTCTGCTTCCTGTCATAAGTGATTGAGTTGCGGTTTTATTGTCAGCCTGGACCACACACAGCGAACAAAGCTGGTCTGGGTGGAAACATGTTTCACTTAGGAACATCTCCCTCCTTGCCCTGAAACTCAGTCAACACCTGTGAATGAATGATATTAATTAATTGGCTTGGCAGTCTACACTCATTAGATCCAAAAATAATGAAGCCAAAAATTGCAATAATATGTTGCATTTCCTTGTCCAGTAAAATTAAGTATTTCATTTCTGTCATTTTTGCTGTGGAAATTGTGGAAAGCTGATTTTTGATAAAATGTAGTTTTAAAGATACCCATAATTGTTTTGAAAGAACTTGTCACTAACTGTAAAAGTCTTCAGTTCCAATAAGATTTTTCTTTGCCATTTTTGCTTGGCATGAGCTGAGCTAGGAACTTGAGCTTGATCTCTATGAAACTTGTTGCATCATTTTTTCAAGCTACGGTACTTTTTATTTCGCAAGCTATGTCCTTATTTTGGCTTTGCAGTAACGTAAAAGTCTTGATGTTAAATTTGTTTTTCCTTGGAGTTCCATACTGTCTGACAAAACTTTCTGTGTTTTTAGTAGATAAGTTTATGAATGCCAGTAAGGATCAAAAAGGTATGACCTAAATTTCTTTGGGGGTCTGACAACAATGATTAAAAGGGTTTTGTTGCTTAATGAACATTATTATGCTATTTACTGTAAAGTCATATCCAATTTTGCCTTTTTCGTAATTCTTGACATCTAAACTGTGTAATTCAATATGTAATTAGCAGCTGCATGAATCATAGTAGTATAATTCAATATCTTCTCATTTTTAACTAAGAACAGTGTCCCTAAATTTGGAGTGAGCAACTTTTTTATATCTCGAGAAGTCTTGGTGATGGGAGAAAGGGAACCAGAGATTTGCTAACAATTAACAATCTGATGTAATCAGTGTTAAAAACATAATGTCTTTGGGTAATACCAATGCAGTGATAAATATGAACTAACACAATTAGCAGATCTAGATGCTTAAAATAAGTATACACGAAAAAACCATGAGGAATAACCACTCACCATAAAGATCATGGTAACTTCCAATGGACCAAACACTTCCAACACGTCAATTCATGGAAGTGTTTGGTCCATTGGAAGTTACCATGATCTTTATGGTGAGTGGTTATTCCTCATGGTTTTTTCATTTATGAATTGCACGTAAACTAAGCGCATTTTGCAAGAGGTTAATACCTTAAAAGTGCAAATATAATAAATAAGTATACACTTTAAATTTCATTAAATTTTTTAATCAATATCTTTAAGAACCATCAATTTCTAAGCACTACTTGTTTTTATGCTAAACTACATGAGTGTAGTGGAAGATTCCTATGATAGAGGCTACATGAGTAAAGTGGAATATTTCTTTGCTAGGCTACATAAGTGGAGTAGAAGATTTAAAGGCTACATGAGTGGAGTGGAAGATTTTAATGCTAGGCTACATGAATGGAATGGAAGATTGTTTAAAACTTCATGAACAGGGAGGATCTTGTCTTGATATGTGTTAAGATACAGGTGGTTTGTTGTGCAGTACCATTTGCCTGCTTTGAGCTAGTTTTCAATGGTCAGTTTACACTGTAATCAACACATTCACTTTTCTCAGTCTGTAAAAAGTATACTGGAAGGAAATATCAGAGTGAATCTTAGTTATTTTGCTCTGAATAAATTCCGGCAAAAGTAGACTTTCCTCAAACAAACAAACAAAAAAGTCATAGCTTGGATATACACTGCCTTACCATTAATACCCAGGCACCTGCATGTTCACAAGTCTTTATTTACAGAAAATTTAATGAAACTTTGTGATGGTCTCTAGATTTTGTGGAATACCCACCACTAGGTTTTTGTAAATGTCCACTGATATGATCTGCCATTCAGCCTTTTAAAGCAGTGACTATTTCAGCTTTGTTTCTTGTATGATCTTTTTTTTCATGCACCTGACAGTCCAATTCGTCCCATGGATTCTCTGTAGTTCAGGTTAGGACTCTCGTTGGCCAGTCCAACTTGTCGACGCCTATGTCCTCAAGCCAATCTGTAACAACAGGAACAGTGTAACATGGTGCATTGTTCTCCTGGTAGAGGCATGTACCTTTCCCAAAGTACTGCCACAACATTGGTAGTCCATAATAGTCCAGGACATGTAGGTGTAATAAGATAGAAGTAGGGGCTGGATATTCGTGGTTTCGTCCGAAACAACCATCACATTGCCCCCACCAAACTTCATTGCCAGAAATGACCATCAGACTGGTAGACTGTGCACTATGACTTGTCAGTCTGAAACACAGTTTTCTAATTTGTCCACAGTCCAACTTGTGGATGGCTATCCACATCATGCAGTGTCCTGCACACTGCAGTGTTACCAACATTAGTCCAATTGTCTCACACAGAGTTTGCATGATTTGAAACAACGTTTATTTGCGTTCTGAGTGGACAGTCTTTTGCAGAGATCTCCTGTCATGTTCTATTAGCTTCAAAGTATTACAGGGTCGTTGCTTATCAGATTCGGGCCCAGTCCGCTGTTATTGATTGCTATATCACCACCTGTTGACCTGGGAATCTTCAGTTCCACTGAAAGGTCAATTACGGAGCGATTGCTTACGTGGCACCCTATTCTCAATCTGTGCTTAAAATCAGATAACTGTCAATTAAGGCATCTTTCATTCCAAGTCATGTCTCACCATAGCCCTACGAGTATATTTATGGTTGTGTCTGTGATGTGCTGCTTTCATAAAGCCTAATTCATTATCAATACAGGGATGTTCCTATCTTAATTGTAGGGCTGTGTACCTTCAAGTCACTTAAAAAAAAAAAAAAAAATCTTGTTCAAACTAAATGATACCTTTAAACATTGGCACCCATTAGGTGGGGCAAGAGGGGGCACTTGCACTCCCTGGAAAACTGCCATTTTAGTTTTTGGAAGGCACTACAAAGATTTTCGCCATATCATTAATTCTGATTGCTAATTTTTGTATTGAACTTCTGGAGGTGTGTGTGTGTTTAGTAAAATCATCGGGAATTTGCAGTAGAAAGTAATAATATTGAAATTTGCCACTGTATGTTACAGCACATCATACATGAGTACAGTGTAGAGCAGGGTGAAAGATAAAGAAATGAAAAGCATATCATCCTCAACAATGACCATTTGCTGCTGGACAAAGAGTTCTGCAAGTTTTTATTCCAGAACCTCCCCTTGGGGGTGTTTTTTTCTTTCTTGAAGATCAATTAAATGATCCCTGGAGTTTTGTAGTACAGGGGAAACAAATGGACAAAATGCTCAAGGCTTAGAACAACAGAATATGTTTTTTTATTGTCCCAACATGCTGTGGAACTTCATCTGTCACTCTTTTTTATGCAGTTCTTGGGTTGTCTGGTTTTCATTTAAACTTATCTAGGCATGTGTGTGTGTGTGTGGTAAAAATGGTTAGAGGATACAGATGGCACAGTGGAAGTTTACATTATTTATGCTATTTGTGTTTACAATTTCTGCTTTTGCCTCCTCCTGAAAACTAAGCTATTGGCACCCATGCCTTTAAAATGAGAAATTTTACAGTAAAATAAATCTTTACAAAAAAAAAAAAGCTTAAAGAATTTCTCTTAAAATAAAAAACTTCATCAGGGCAGATTTTCAAGGCATTCATGCTAAATTCTATAGCAAAGGTGGGTTTTCTTTAAGGATCTGAGCTGCAGTAGATCTTCAGTGTGTTTTGTTATAATTCCTAGCAAAAGTAAAATAATTTGAAGTCTGCAGCCTTAAAGCCAATAACTTCAATAATAAATAGAAGAAATGAAAAGTTTATTTGGTGATTTTTATTTTATTATTATTAAGTTTTTTTTTTTAAGTGTGATGTGCACCATACTTTTTAGAGGGAACTTACCATATTATAGGCTCTGATTTAGGGTCCGAAATGGTACTACAGTGGTCTTTTGTATTTAATGAAAATGGTGGTTATATAAAACACCTAAATATTTATTTAGAATTCTATGTACCCCTATATCTCCCAGTTGTCTGAATTATGCACCTAGGTATGCAAGTATTTTATATAGAAGGCTGATGAGCATTGAGATCCAGTGTTTTTTTTTTTTTACATTTGTTTTCCTTCAGAATGGCGGAACTATTCAGAACTCGTGATGATCTCTGCTTTCACTCGTACTCACTCCATCCTTGTTCTTCCATAATGAAAAAAATATAAATAAAATAAAACTGTAGAATTTGAAAATTGATAGCTGTCACCTGAAATTAATTGCTTTTTAAATTTAAATTAATTAAATAACTATTCACTTACAACTATTGTAACACCAAAATTTTTAGTTGTAGTATAATAATTTTAGTACAGCGCAAGAAAACTAGCTCTGTAACAAATGCTGAACTTTTCCCCATCTCCAATGAATTTTTGAGAATATGGAGATTGCCCCTAGTTGCTTTGCAGCATTGAAAAGTATTGAGCAATGTTGCAGTGGGTTCGCCTTTCTTCTGCTTAGGAATACTTTTATTTGTGGCCTTCTATAGGACAAGAGAAAGATTCCATATGCAGGCAATATACCATAGAAACCAAACCTCTAGTTTTATGATCTCCACAATTTTAACAAGGGACAGAATGAATAGTGGATCCTATGTGTTCTCTGGGTGCTAGCTTAATGGTCTGGTTTACTAAGGTGACAACATCATTTGGTGCCAGGCTTCATACAGAACATCTGAAGGTTATGGGCAATAAAGAGAGAGAGAGAGACTCATCACAGTGCAAGAAAACTAGCTCTTTAACAACAAATTCCACAAACCAGACTCAAAATCTTCGAACGTCCAATTGACGTCAGCGTCCACCAGGCACATACAATGTTGCCAACACTTGAAAAGAACCTCTCGCTGCTTTGTCCTTCAGTAGCATATAAGAGTAGTGAAAGGTAAATTTGTCATACCTTTTTTTTTTTTGTCTTTTTTCGTTCTTTATTTTTTGAAAATTGATCATTTATTTAAAACAAATTATAATGTTGCGAACTTAGTAAAGATTTAGAAATTATTTAACTTAAACAAAAAAACTTATTTCTAGATTATTTTAAGATAATTGGAGAAGGGCCTTCAGCACCCCCCTTCCCTCCCCATGTGTAACGCTACAGTGGGCTTCGTCCCACCAAACTTTTCTATTAGCCCACCCTTCAGCCTCCCCTGCCCCCTCCCAAAAAAGAAAATATATGTATTTAAGCAGTTAGAACACATGGCGATTTCAGCCATCTAAGGTTTTTTGGAACTTGGAAAATGTATGGGCAATTTTGGAATTCACAGAATTTTTGTTACATAAAATGAATTTTTTTGTTAAATTTTGTTTTGTACTATTTTGTGAAATGAAAGGAATCCGACAATTTGTGTTGTACTATTTTGTGAAGTGGAAGGAATCGAACGATGTCTGAGAGAGTACAAGAAAGACCCAATTTCCATAATTATAGTTTAAAAAGATAGAAGAGAGGGGGGGGGGGCTAGTCAGGTTAGAAACCAAAATTCATAAACTGTCGTAGAACAGCAAATATTAAAAAAAAAAGAGAAAAAAATGTAAGTGAACTAAAATTACGAAGAAATAGTTAATTGTTAAAGCCCATGAAGGTTTGTATACATGGTTCCCAGTATTGCACACAGAGAATTAATACTACGTACAGTATGTACCTAAAAATGTTTTATTTTATTGTGGATAACATCAGCAGCACCGGGTAAAATCTACATAAACAAACAGATTTTGGCCATTATGCCTAGTCCCTCCAATTCTAAAGTCTCTGCCGCGCCCCCCCCAGTGGTCTAGTGACACCCCTGATCCATAGAAAGATACCAGTAAACATTGAACAAAGTCAGAACCAATTTAAGGAGGCGGGGCCCGGGGCCTGGGCAGTAGTTTGGGTCCCCAGTATTAGTAGGATTTGACTATGGGTGACAGAATAAAAATCCCCAGGAAAAAGCATTCCCAAAATATGAAGACGGGGCCATAAAATTATCCCCGCCATATTGAAGTGTGTCCCCCATGATTCATAGACTTATCGGTGTTCACAAGAAAATGAAAAAAAATGTTTGGTTGAAAAATGGACACCAGTTCAATTATGCTTTAATACCCCCCCCCCCCCCCGGGGGGTTCAGCTTGTTGAAATTATATTAAAGTAGCTAACAAAATAATATGATCCAAATATCATGATTCAAATGAATTCTTAATGTATGAAAAGTTGCACCAATTACAGATGTGTACAAAAAACATCTGTAATGCTTTCGAAATATTTGAGGATGGACTGGGGGCGACTATACTTTTTGCGGGCTCCTCCTAAAAAAGGGGAGAGAAATAGAAAAATTTCTCACAAGGCAGTTTCTTATAGTTTTCACTCTGCTATCTGCAAAAAGAAAAATAACTGTAGAACTCTGTCAATTCTGTAAGCATCCTCCATAATTCTGGGGCCCTTGAAAATGCGAGGCCCGGTGATGCAGCCCCGCTCTTAAATAGGCTCTGAACAAAGAGTAAAATGCGGTTTTGTTTATCATTTACAGGTGTACAAATAAATTCATTCTCAATACTTTTCATTTTCAGGCAGCTAATACAAGTACTGCTGGAATTAGTAATAATGAAACCCAATTGATTTCATGATTTTTTAATTAAACACACCAAGGCTTTAGAATTTTCCTAACCCATTTTTTTTAAGTATTATTCACAGTTTGCTTTGCAGGTAGCATATCCAAATATGGTATATATTTTCACGGAGTTCTTTGCTTCTAGTGAAGATTGTGGTTTACAAAATCCTATGAATAATTTTTGAATTGACCGTACACTAAAAAACTAGTCACCTGATATCTCTCTCAACAGTGTATTATTTAGTTTCATGCTTTTTTTTTTTTTTAATGTAGTATGGACACTGAATCGTCCAAGTTCATTTTCCCATCTTTGGTTTAGCAACAGCAGTATACAAATAACCAAATCATTCCTTGAAGTTTAGTAGGTACAAAACGAGAATCATAGTGTTCCGATTTTTCATTTATGAATTTTTTTCTTTGTCAGATCTCTGCCATAAGTGTTTGTAAGAAATAGTTTACATTTTACATGTTTTACTTGTGGATTTAATGTACACAGTAAGTTGTCATAGGAATACAAAGTATCTTCAGCTATTTTTTAGTTTTGTGTCATTTGCAGTTGAAAGAAGCATCCTGTGTTGAATGCATACAACCAACTTTCCCCTTTCGATGTTTGAAAATTCCTAAGTTTTGTTATATGAATAATATAAGCCTACTGTATTTTGTGTAGAACTTCGAAAACATTATTTGAACTCTGGACTTTAGAGACCTTTTTTGTTAATTCACTCCAGGATCTCAGTATTGTTGTGACCTGAAGAATATTGTGAAAGTTTTCACTTACGCACTTTTGTTAAAAAAAAAGAACTTTGTGATCTGTACTATTTGTATATTTTTGGTTTTATAAAGAGCTTTTTCATCTATTATGTCTTTTGTTACTAATATGCACTATATTGATACAAGTCACCGGATACCCCTTCAAAAGCAAATGAACGGATCCGCTGCGTTGTTAAGATGTGCGGTACAGCTACAAACGGTATAAAAACAAGCCTGCAGCTGACCCCGATCATATCGCACTGTGAAATTGAGTAAAAATGTCGCGGCTGGAGAGATCTGGCTTTGAAAAAGGAAAGATTGTTGGGTTGTCGATAAGACAAACCGAGAGGCGTTTAAACATACCCAAGTCAACTGTTTTGGATGTACTGAATAAGTGGAAGACACATGGCGTGCCTGCAACAGCAAAACGTACCGGAAGACCAAAGAAAATCAGTGATAGAGGACGTCGAAGCCTCAGGAGAGTTGTTACAGCTAATCGACGGAGTATTGCACGAGACCTCAATGTACAGGTGGGTAAAAATGCTGGAACCTCTGTATGTACACGTACCATTCGCAGAGAACTTCATTCCATGGGTTACCGTGGTCGTACAGCTGCTCATCTTTCATCATCACTCGGAATGCTACTCGTCGTTTAGGGCTTTATCGTGGACCGTAGATCAATGGAAACTGGTCCTATGGTCTGATGAATTCAGATACACGACCCATCAGTCTGGTGGCCGTGTGTGGGTATGGCGGCAGCAGGGAGAACGCTATTTGCCACAGTGTACTGTTCCTACGGTCAAGTTTGGAGCTGGCAGTGTACTCGTGTGGGGGTGTTTTTCGTGGTATGGTCCCGGCCCATTAGTTATCGTGGACAAACCTGTTAACCAGCTCGTCTACCTCGATATTCTGGGCAATTATGTCCTACCATCTCTGTGGCAATATTATGGAACCGAGCCTTATTGGTACCAGCAGGATGATAATGCCCCGAGCCATAAAGCAAGGACTGTTACGGCGTGGTTTGACGATAATTCCGTATCGTGTGTGGGCTGAACAGCACAGAGCCCTGATCTTAATCCCATAGATCACCTATGGGATGAAGTAGAGCGCCGCATAAGAAGTTTGGAACCAAGGTCCACGAATAGCCCTGTCGAGTTAGCACTTCCCATCTACTATCTATATAGTTCTTAAAGAAACTTTTCCATCGCAGAAATTCCGTAATTCATGGCCTATGGTATGTGTTACCCAAGCCCGGAATGAATAACCCTGCCGAGTTTCCACTCCAGTTCCAGACCCAGTTGTCGAAGAATTCTATTTAACAACTAGACAGTGTAAAAGAAGTTTCGTGTACTAAATCGTACAAAATCACACCCTCCCTCTCAGAGCCCGAGCCCGGGCTTGACTTCGGGGTCGGCCCGTCTCAGCACTGTTGTACATCTATCCAGGTTTACTGTACTGGTTGTTAAATTTTTCGGATTACGTCACTGCATCAAAAAGTGAACGCATTTTTCATGTCTTTTCATCCAGTTAGTTCCTTCACTACAGATCCTAATCGAAGGAGAAAGGTCTTGGATTTCGCTACGGACTGTGTAAGGATTATAATAGATCTATATGACCAGTGACCTATGAGTTGTTTCACCATAATTCTTGTGTGTGGATGATTGTTGTTATGAAGCAAGGTCCAGACTGCAGCAGATTGGAAGTTCTTTTTTGGATCGCAGCATGTGCAAAAGTTGCACTTCGAAGTGATTCAACAGTGACAGTGCATGTAAAACAGAAGTGACTTTTCTGCCCATAAATTCCTGCGTTCATACGTATTTTAGCAGAATCTCCAAGGATATCTTGGTTGCCGAAAATGAAATATTACCTCACTTTCTCAAATTATCCTATCCCACTAATTGTTGAATGATCTCTTAAATGGACGTGGCTTCACCATGGGTATCATTTGAACGAAAAATCTTTTCAACGAAACTATTTTCGACCAAATTTACGTGATTTAAAGGGTTCTGTCATCGGAAGGTCATTTTATCGAAATGGTTGCTGAAAAGCGAGTTAAGTATTAGGTGTACAAATAAGTTTAAAAGCGACAACGCAACATGTAATTTGAGAGAAAACAACAATGCCTTCACGAATCAAAATATGCGCCGTCATTATCTATCACCTTCCGCCATCGGTCGGGCAACTGCCGGATTCCAGCCACGAAGAATACTTCGTCGTGTGACGCGATGAAGTCGTCAACCCATTTTTGCACTTCGTCACATGTCCGAAACCGTACAACAGACAAACCATGTTGCATCGATCGGAACAAATGACAATCTGAAGGGGCTATGTCGGGGCTGTACGCCGGGTGCTCCAAAACTTCCCAGCCAAGCGTCAATAACGTTTCCTTGACCGATTTCGCAGCATGCGGCTTATAGCGTTGTCATGCAGTAATCTCACGGGACGCAATCTTTTGCCTGTGAATGGACGTTTCCGACAGATTTCCTGGTTCAATCGCAGCAGTTGTTGCTTATAGCGATTAGCAGTAACAGTTTGACCCTGTTCCAACACTTCATAATAGAACACACCGCCGCCCCGGTGGCGCAGTGGTCTAAGGCGTTGGCCCCTGATCATTCGTCCGAAGGGGTCCGGGTTCGAATCCCGGTGAGGCATGGATGTTGTGTCTGTCTTACGGCACTGGCTCTCTCCCTTCCCTGGAACCAGTGACCCTAAATTAGGGACGGGCGACTGCTTATAGCCCATTGAGTTGCTCACGGTGGTCGTTAAACCTCCAATCAAAAAAAAAAAAAAATAATAGAACACACCCTTCCTACCCTACCAGATGCATAGCAGAACTTTCTTGGAGTGAATATTGCGTTTCGGTGTCGAAGTCGTTGCTTCACCGGGGTCTATCCAGTGTTTTTTGCGTTTGAGATTGTCGTACCATATCCACTTTTCATCACCCGTAACGATTTTCCACAGGAAAGACTTTCTGTGTTGTTTATAAAACAGATTCAAACACTTTATGACACGCTCATCCTTGTTCCTCTGGATCAGGTCATGTAGCACCCATTTTCCTTCGTTCTGAATCTTTCCCATTGCGCGTAAACGATTAGAAATGGTTTGTTCATTTACCCACAGTTGTTCAGCTAGTTCTTTTGGCGTTTCAGACGAATCTTCATCCAGCAATGCTTGCACTTCCTCATGTGAAACCTTCTACGGGGCGCCGCTACGTTCTCGATCGCTAACATCAAAATCACCTGCTTTAAACAGTCTTAACCAAAACTAACACGTGCTTTTCGATACAATATTCTCCCCCAGAACAGAACACATCGATGCACATGCTGTTGCAGTACTTTTTCCTTGATGAAATTCGTAATGAATGCAGTGTCGAATAAACTGTAGCATCGCTTGCCATCTTTCACTTATCGATATGCAAGTGCGTTTAACTGTTGGGTAAACTTCTGTGCCACATTTTATGCCGCCCCGGTGGCGCAGTGGTCTAAGGCGTTGGCCTCTGATCATTCGTCCGTAAGGGGTCCGGGTTCGAATCCCGGTCAGGCATGGATGTTGTGTTTGTCTTACGGCACTGGATCTCTCCCTTCCCTGGAACCAGTGACCCTAAATTAGGGACGGGCGACTGCTTATAGCCCATTGAGTTGCTCACGGTGGTCGTTAAACCTCCAATAAAAAAAAAAAAAAAAAAAAAAGTGCCACATTTTATATTGTGGACCAGTTACGGTCACATGACAACAACGCGGGGGAATGTCAGATATGTAAATTAGCGGTATACGTCACACAAAAAACGCTTTAAAACTTATTTATACACCTAACATATACAAAACGTTTTCCAGCAAAAATCTAAATTGGATTGTGTTACTTAAAAAAGAGTTTTAAGGGCCATTCTTAATCTCATTTAGTCCCCGATCCCCCTTTTTTCACAGTGGGGATTTGGTTGCGAGATGCAGATACTATAGACACCAACGAGTCCTTACATTATGACCACCTACCTAATAAGCTGTAGGATCCCCTTTACCCGCAAAACAGGGGCCACTCGGCAAGGCATCGATTCGATGAGGTGGCGATAGGTATCTGGTACCGTAATGTCAGCAGCAGGCCCTCCAATTCCCATACATTTCGGGGGGGGGGTGATTAAGCGAGAACTCGGTTTTCCAAGTCGAACCGCAAATGTTCGATTGGGTTCATATCAGGTGAATTTGGAGGCCAGGGCATTAACAGAAAGTCACCAGCATGTTCCTCGAACCACTCCTTGACGATTCTGGCAGTGTGACATTGCGCATTATCCTATTGGTAATGGCTATCACCAGCAGGGAACACAGTTGTTATGAATGGGCGAACTTGGTCCGCAACGATGTTCAGATACCTGACAGTTGTCAGGGAGTTTGCTATTGGAACAATGTGGCCTGAAGTGTCCCAAGAAAACATCGCACACAGCATAACACAGCCGCCAGCGGCCGGTTTCCTCCCAACAGTGCATTCACTAGGTGCCGTAGCCTCCGTAAGCGAAGTATCCGTGCTCGGCCATCTACGTGATGCAACAGGAATCTTGATTCGTCAGACCAGGTCACATTATTCCAATCTCAATTATCTTGGGCCGATTTCATGCGTTGCTGGCGATGACGTGCAGTGAGCATGGGGACCCGGATGAGTCTTCGGCTACGCAGGCCCATGCGCAAACGGGTGCGATGGACTGTGTGCTGTGACACATTGCCCTGAGCGCCACTGTTATAGCTGCATGTGATTTGTCGTACTGTGGACCTATAGTCGCTGTGAACAATGAGAGACAGTCTTCGCTCCTCTCTGGCATCAATGAGCTGCGGACGACGGTTCGTCGTTTGGTCGTCTGTGCACCACTTTTGATACGTATTTACTACAGCGGCACGTGAACAACCCACAAACCACGCCATTTCCGAGATCAGAGTTCTGAGGCGCCGTGTTATCACAATTTGTCCTTTATCAAACTCCGATAAATCGGCAGTTTCTCCCATTCTGACTCCGAACACTCTACTAACCGAAAGCCGGTCCTTGGGTTGTATATATACTGTGCTGTAAACTTCACATGCGCCACCATTCGGTCTCCAGGCGCGCTCATTTCTGTAGGCTGGGGGTGGTCATAATGGAATGGCTCATCGATATATTTGTCTATTGTTATAACATGTTTATTACCCTTATGACGGTGTCTTTACATATGTCAAACGTATCTACCTAATGTTACGTGTTTTTCTTTTTATTCCTGAGAATGCTTTCCGAACTTTAATTTTGGACACCAGTGTATTGTGTTCATTGTTTTTTTGAACAGCTCTCGAGTAGTTTGGAAGTAATGTAAGATTTTTGGGTTTAGTACAATTTGTCGTGCATCAATATTCGTCTAATGCATGATAATTTGTCTGTCTCGTGAATTATGTGATTTAACAACCACCTTGATGAACTCCGAGGGCTTTTAGCAGTCACAACCTTAATGTAGGGCTACGAGTTCTTGGGAATGGACAGAGTCTTCGTCATGGGACATACGCACAAGTAGCCTCCGCTCCGCAACCTACTCTCGGTCACCTCTTAGTCCAAATAATATTTCGTCCAAGGCTGCTTATCCCAAGAGGTATAATTGTGTAAAGACAATATAGAATAATTGTTTCGGCCCGGAACCTACTCTCGGTCACCTCTTATTCCAAGGCTGCTTATCCCAAGAGGTGTAATTGTGTAAAGACAATATATAATAATTGTTTCCCTCCGTATTACTGCGTTTATAGAAATTCTTTCCTAATTTGCTTTTGGCTCGCTTTCTTTTCAGGAAAGAAGGTGTGCTGGTACCCTGAGGTTGATCTGAATTTGTTAACGTGGAGATAAATATTGATAAAAGAAATATTCGAACCAACTAGTGAATTTCTGTGTTCATTTCGCGCTGGATAAAGGAAAAAGATCTGCCGCCCCGGTGGCGCAGTGGTCTAAACGATGTCCTCTGATCATTCGTCCGAAAGGGGCCCAGGTTCGAATCCCGTGAGGCTGGGATGGTGTGTTTGTCTTACGGCACTGGCTCTCTCACTTTCCTGGAACCAGTGCCTCTAAATTAGGGACGGGGATTGCTAATAACGCATTGAGTTACTCACGGTGGTCGCTAAACCTCCAATTAAAAAAAAAAAAAAGGTCTAATTTCGCGAGCTCAGATCTTTAATGTTGCCGCCCGAGTGGCGCAGTGGTCTAACTGATTGGCAGCTGACCGGTCACGTTTTTGAGAGCTCCGTCGTGAAGCTTAAGCCTTGCTGTTTGCATTTCGTGATTTTGGTGGTGTTTTGTATCGTCTGTGACGTGTTTTGTACGTTTTCTCTCACAAGTAGTGAAAGTGTTTTCGTCCTGCGTTACGTTCGTCGTATTCTTCTGTGTTTTATAAAGTGTTGCTAGTTGCGACACTACGTGTGTATTTGGCAAGCGGCCGAGATGGTTGGTTCCGATGGTCATGTGCTGAGTTCCACAGCTGCTATTTCTTCTTCTTCGTCGTCTGTGTTAGCTACTTCAGTGTCTGCTGTTTCTTCGAACGCGTGTGCTAAAAGACTTCTGCTGGTTCTTCACCTTCCAATGTGCTTCGTCTTCAACCACTCGACTCGGGAGTTAGGGCTAACGTCACGGTCCCAACCCCGCCGTCTTTTGCTAGTGCACTTCGTTCTTCCTATCAAAAGTCTAATGTTTCTACGTCTGTGCAATTGGTCATCACTGGGATTAATAAAGTTTTGAAGATTAAAATTGCCGACGACTCCGCGGCAGGTAAGGAATTTTCTTCTGCTCTTCTGTTAAGTGTTTATTTTTAGTCATTGTGTGACACCCGCTCCCCCTGTAAGCAAATGCTGTTTGTCAAGTCTTTCCCTAAGAACATTTAGTTCCTGTCATCCGAAGGGGGGGGGGGGTCGTTGTTCACTTAACCCATAAATATGCTGCTCATAAACTCTAATCCAAGCTTGTATTGACATTGGTGCTTTTCGTGTTCAGCCAACTCCTTTAGCACTACGTCCGATAACAGTCACCCTTTCTCCAGTTCTTTTAGTCGTGCCAGACGACCTCCTCATTCAAGCTCTGGGGTCCCTCGGCCGAATGGTTGGCGGAATGAGGTATCTCCCTGTGGCACCTCATGATTCCGCTTATGGGTTTGTGCAGGGTGGCCGGCGCCAATATCGAGTTGTTTTTCCCTCCGAACAGGCCATTTTGGACCGTCCAGAAGCGATCAAATTTGCGTCGGACAGTCGCACATTTGTTTTCAACCTCCTCGAAGGCGTTCAGTGCTTTAGATTCCAGGCAGAAGGTCACCTTGCCTAGGGATGGGCACATCGGTGGGTAACATCGATGATCCACATCCGTAGTTACTCGTTCCCCAAAACATCGATGCATCGATAGTATCGATGGAAATTTTCGATTTATTAGTGAAAACCTCGATGTTTTGGCTAATAAGCTAAAAAATTCGTTGTTTTCAATTTGCAGCAGTAAATACGCAATAGATGTGCAAAATCTGTGTTCAATATAATAGTGATTACTCACCAGTAACATCGAATAACTAATATTTATTAAAATGCTCGATGTATTATTTATAATTTATGACTACAGACTTGTGTTGTTGAGGTAGAATGAAACTACCAACGTTTACCACAATAAAAGGTTTATTATACATCTACTATAGTTTCGCAGAGCTTCTGGTTCGGCATCATCAGGACGAATGGGTCCCATTCATCAGGACGAATGAAAGTCCATTCGTCCTGATGATGCCGAGCCAGAAGCTCTGCGAAACTATAGTAGTTGTATATATAATAAACCTTTTATTGTGGAAAACGTTGGTATTTTCATTCTAGCTCGATGTATTTTTTTTTTTTTATTGGAGGTTTAACGACCACCGTGAGCAACTCAATGGGCTATAAGCAGTCGCCCGTCCCTAATTTAGGGTCACTGGTTCCAGGGAAGGGAGAGAGCCAGTGCCGTAAGACAAACACAACATCCATGCCTGACCGGGATTCGAACCCAGACCCCTTACGGACGAATGATCAGAGGCCAGCGCCTTAGACCACTGCGCCACGATGGCTCTCGATGGCTCTCGATGTATTAGTAGAAACTTCTATTTTTGTTCGATGCATCGGTGTAAACCTCGATGCTTTGCTAATAAACAGAACTCTCACTTTTCCGCCTACGCCAATAAATAGGCAAAACGATTTGTAAAACCTGTCAATCTGTCTTTAATATAACAGTTATACTCACCAGTTCAACATTCAAAAACATATTTGTCAAACGCTCGATGCATCGTGAAAATCTCGATGTTTCTTCGATGCATCAGTGGGAACCTCGATGTTTCGATATTTTGCTAGTACACTGAAGAACTCGCACTTTTCCATCTGCAGCAATGAATGGACAATCGATTTGTAAAATCTCTGTTCAATGTAACAATGATACTCAACAATTCAACATCTAGTAAAGTAATATTTGTTAAAACGCCCGATGTATCGGTGGAAACCTCGATGTTTTTTCGATGTATCGGTGTGAACCACGATGTCTTCCTAACAAGCCGAAGATTTCACATTTTATTTATCTACAGCAGCGAATGGCCATATCGGTGGGTAAAATTTTTGTTCAATATAATGGTGATTGCTCACCAATTCAACCCCAAGTAACTAACATTTCTCGAAACACTCGATGTTTTTTCGATGCATCGGTTCACATGTCTTCGAGGAAAAGATCTCGGTTTTCGCCAACGAATCAACTAAAACAGCCAAATAGTTGATATTTCTTTCCTCTTTATAAGAATGTAACAAAAAGAAATTAATTTACTTTTCGTAGAAGATATTCTCTACCAGTTGCAAACATTGGTCACGAAACCTCGATGCTTTTCTCGATGTATCGGCTTCTGCAACATCGAGGCTAAAACATCGATCATCCGTGGCAAAACATCGATGTTCAAAAACATCGAGGTTTTTTGCCGATCCCTAACCTTGCCACTGAATGTTCCAATCGTTCTGATGTGACTTCTGCTTCCCGACTTCTTTTGCATGCAGAACTTTCTGCCACCCCAGCTCCATGTCCCTCGACCCCGCTTGCCGGGAATTTCACCACCTCTTCCATTGGTTCAATGTCGTCGTCTTCAGCCCAACCTGTTATGGCTGCTGCTTCTGTGCCCCCGTCTCAGCTTAGTACTTCGCCGACTGAATGTCTGCGTTCGCCTTCGACTCTGGTTGCAGCCGACCCACTGAATGACTCGTTCCCGACGCTCCAGTCTACAATGAAGCCGATGCCACCTCTTACCTCGAGCAAACGTTCTTCCTCTGCAGTTTCCCCCAAGCCAAAACACAAGATAGGTCGTCCCCAAAAGAAGACTTCCACCGCATCCACTTCCAGAGCTGTTTTTTCGTCTCCTCTCTCCGATTGCTCTTCCACGCCCCTCACGACGTCCAAGTCGTTTGCAGTCCTGTCTAGTTCCCAAGAAGATCAGATGGACACTGTTGCTGAAAGTGATGCTTCTTGAACTGCTTCTGACCAGGACCCTTTATGACGAAGTAAATTATTCATCATTTTTATGCCAGGGGAGGGATTTAAACCCCCAACACTCTGCTCCGGAGCTCCGAGTGCTATCCACTACACAACAATGAATGGCATATGCTGTCACTGCTATCTGCTGCCTCTTTATCTCATGTGCGTCCTGCGGGGCAGGGACGTCACCCCCACCCCTGAAAGAGGGCCGGGGGCATGGTCCACGGGTCAGCCGGGACCATGTGTCGCTGTAGGCAGTCATCCCATGAAGAACGTGCTTTTGAGAAATCCCAGACAATTTGGTGTGTGGAACGTAACTTCACACTGATTTATTTTTTCGAAGCACTGAAAAAGGGATTCTCATTTTTCCTGTCTCGCGGTATGGAAAGAACATCACACCATTGCGAGAAACCTAACAGCCAGACCATTCTGGAATACGACAAACAAGTTTGTCCGCGGCGGACCAAAAATACGGGTCCCCTCACTTTGGAGTAGGTCGCTCTCCGAACTGAGCTACACGGACATGTGCTCTCACTGCTATCTGCCTTTATCTCATGTGCGTACTGTGGTGCAGCACGTTCCACTCTGCCGTACCTCTTACGCCTGAACTCATTTGTTTCCCCAACACCGTGCCAGTTTCCCCGCTTTCTTACGACGAATTGCTCGACCTGTACCAATATCGGAAGAAACCCCGAATTCTGTCACTGTCGTACATCAAGGATGATCTACACCGGCTTCCAGAAATGATTCATCAGTTAACCTTCCTCGATGAATTTCTTAGAAATTCTCCGCCTCCGCCCGAGGCGGCTCAGTACAGCCGTCGGTTAAAGTACGTCCTCAACAGACTCTAAACTCTTGTAGACCCACATGTAACCAGACCTGAGGGTCTAAATTAACCTGTGTTAGTTTCAATTGCCGGGGCTTCGCGGCGTTAGTTGCGAATGCCTTGGCCTTTCAAGACATTCGCTCTTTCCAGGTACATATCCTTTTTCTTCAAGAGACGAGTGTCTCCTCGGCCACGGACTGTTCCTGTTGGCCATTTAACTTAAATCATAATCACCGCTCTCATGTTGGCTCGGGCACGGCCATTGAAATCCGCCGTAGTTTTCTGTTTTCCATCACTGATTTTGTTGAGTCCCAGAGTCATCTCGGGGTCCTTCAATATCTCTAATTTTCGTTCAGATCAGTCAAGTTTCGATTCTTACATATCCACATCCCTCAGAATGCGGCTGATGCTGAATCCCTCTTGAACCACTGTGCAACCGTCCTTGCTTCCATCCCCCGCCTTCGGAATTTGTTTTCTTCGCTGGTGACTTTAACTACACTCTGCAACCGCATTGTGAACGCGATGGTCCCCATGAGTCCCGCTCCTTACTGGTTTCGCAGCTCTCTCACCTTATTTTTACCTTCTATTTAATTGATGCCTTTTGACACCTACATCCCGTTGATCGAGTGTTTTCTTGGATTCCGTCACCGGATCTCACAATGCTGCTGCCCGACTTGACCGTATATATGTATCTAGTTTTCACCGCCCGGCCATTGTTTCTGTTTCTTACGCTCCCTCTGTTTCATCTGATCACTGTCCTGTTGTCTTCAGCTTCCATCCCTCGACTTCCACTCTTCCTCACCCCAAGGTGTTTGGTCTCTCGATGATTCTTATCTTCGGGATCCCGGTTTTGTCTCTGAAGTTCAATCGATCATCTCTCGGGCCGTTGCTTCTCTCTCGTCTTCAGTTGACCCGGCTGCTCTGTCGCTCGACACCAAGATGCAAGTTACCGCTTTTGCCCGACAGTTTTCCTTTCCTCAACGGATGGAGATTGATTCTCTCCAACGTACTCTCCTTCTGATCTTCTCTTCTTCACCAGATTACTGGTCCCTTCACTCACACCTTTGCCTCCGTCTACAGTCCTCTGTAGACGGGCTGACTCTGGGACACACCCTTGCCTCCGTCTACAATCCTCTATACTAAACTTCTTGCCCTCCGCCTCAAACCCGTTCTTAAGGATTCAGTTCTTCGTTTCACCGATACACCGTATGCAAGTCTTCGATATCTTGGACAGAGTCACATCCGTTCTACCACCGTATCTCATCTAACCCTCCCTGATGGCTCCACGACTATTCATCGTTCTGTTACTTGTTCATCCACGCATTCCTAAGTACTTCAGCCAGTGTTATCGTCCTTCGGTCATAGTTTGCCGACTCTTCTCCTCTCCTGCAGAATCTTCCTCAGGTGCCGACATATTTTGTTTCCACATTAACTGCGTCAATGTCCCCGTCTGAAATCCGTGCATCAGTGTTCAGTTTAAACTATCGTTCCGCCCCAGGCGAGGATGGGCTTCCACTCTCGTTTTACGAGGCTTTTTCATCTTCTCTTCTTCCGTTATTGGTCGCTTGCTTCAATCACATTTTTTCCTCAAGTTTTTCTTCGGCAGTTTTTTTCTTTCGCTCTGTTTAGGCGTCTTCCAAAATCCGCCGATCTCTGCTTCGTCTTTAACTGGCGGCCTATTTCTATTCTAAACACTGATTACAAGATCTATACTAAACTTCTTGCCCTCCGCCTCAATCCCGTTCTATCACATATAATCCACCCTGACCAGACTTATATGGTTCCAACTCGGTCTATCTCTACTAATATCCTAACGATTCGAAATCTCTACCTTCTCGCTTCCAGACTCTCAGAACACCTGGCTATCTTGAACCTAGATCAAAAACAAGCTTTTGACTCGATTAACCACTCCAATCTCATTTCCGTACTTCACCAATTTGGCTTTCCGCCCGCTTTTTGCTTAGCTATCTCTAATCTCTATACTGATGCCTCCTTCCGTATTCGTACTTCCGCCTTCCTCACTTCCGTTTGCTAATGGGATCCGGCAGGGCTGTCGCCTGTCGGGTCAACGTGTTGAAATATTTGGATCACTTTATGTCTTCATACGTACCTTTACGACGAAAGCTGACTAGCATTCAAAGTATAGGCCATCTTGTTCAGGGGCGGATTGGGACACCGGTACATTTCCCGGTGGACCACTCGAGAAATGTCCCACTTTCTCGTAATCTTTTATAGTCTGAAGTTTTTTAAGAAACGAATAATTATTGTACTACTTATGAATAATAATCGGTAACTCCATTTGTGCTTTATATTTTTCTAAAAATTTATTTCCTTAAGAAAAAAAGCATTTCCTTCTATATATAACTTGCGTGCTTGCTCTGAAAATACAACACAATTATTTCAGCTTATATTGTACGAGAAAGGTGCAGCCGGACCAAGTACATTGTTTTAAATTAATTAAGGAAATGATAACTGCAGGTAGACGTAGGTCGTTGGACTTGGTGCTCAGAGTAAGTGGTAGGCTCTATCATCCGTTTTTAATTTTGATGGAGACACTAGCACCTGCTGTGATGGCCCATCATCCCTACACACTTCTCTACATACAAACAAAGCGTTCATCCAGCAGAGATATTCCAAAATCTGTGTCACTCCCGCATTTATTTTAAAAGCAACAATGACTTACCACAGAACAGGTTGATATGTGTCAAACTAACGGGTCTACTGAAAGAAGAGGTACCAATACTATAAATAAAGGTAGCAATAAGTATTTATTTGGTAGCTAATTACGTGGAGTCCGTGATCAGTGGCCAAATAAATCCACGAATCAATTGCGTAAGAATGAGATGTGTGAGATGTGCACATTTCAACTCTCAGAATAACTATTCAAGAAACGCATATAGCGTATTAAATCCGTTTATTTCTTAAGGTGTAGTAATCACAGAGAATCGCCAAGCTTTCGCACTCCACTGGGAGGCTTTTTCAAGGCAACGGTAGACATAAAAAAGCCTCCCAGTGGAGTGCGAAAGCTTGGCGATTCTCTGTGATTACTACACCTTAAGAAATAAACGGATTTAATACGTTATATGCGTTTCTTGAATATTCATATTGTGCTGTATTTAAAATAACGTCTCAGAATAACTTTTTTTTTTTTCTTGATTGGGGGTTATTTCCCAATGAAAAAAAAAAGTTTCGTAAACCGGTCGCCGTGCATCGTTGTTTAGGCATTGGACGACGCCACGAAAGAAGGCGAACGGTGGTTTTTTCTTTGACTTGTCACTAAAATCGTTACTGCTCGGTTCTCTTTTGTCATAGATTAATGTTTCATACACCCAAACCTTCCTCGACAAATGCTCTATTGGAATGGTGAAAACCGCAATAAAATCCGTCAAGCGATTCTCGAGATTAGCCCGAACAAACAGACAGACGCCTACCGGGGACTATGTATAGATGACGGGCTCATTATGCTTGAAATTCCGGTACCGTAATTCATCTTGTTTTACACATTTTTCTTTTTTAGGGTTTAACGATCACCGTTTGCTATTCTAAGAGCTATGAGCAGCCGCCCGGACCTAATTTGATTCCACTGGTTCCTAGTAAGGGAGAGAGAAAATGCCGTAAGTGCAGGGGCGCACCTAGAAAATCGGAAGGGGAGGGGGGAGGTTCGGACTCTGCAATTAAAAACGCGCATGTATGTGTATTTACGCGACGTGAGTGTTATAATAAATGTTTTAATCTATGAAATAATTTAATACATTGTGTTCATGAATTATCCAGCTACAAATGGTGTTTTCATCGTTGTTTTTACTGTTAATAAAAATACAAATTTCAGAAAAGGAATTCCACAAATGCAATTATTTTATCTGTTGCTATATTATAGTTTCAGAGAATGTTTTTAGAACAAATTCTATAATGCGTGATTTCAGCTATTATGAAAATTGAAATTTATCAATTAGGAAAATTGGAGGGTTAGTAATCTCTCGTGTCGGAATCATATTAAAAAACGTGTGGCCTCATGGGGGCCAAGTGTTTTGTAATATGATGCTGGGAACCCCCAAAGGGGGGTCAAGGAACTACCCAGGGGGTCCGGTCTCTGTAACCCCCCCTCTTTGGGTACGCCCCTGCGTAAGACAAACACCCTATCCATGCATCAGCCGGTTTTCAAACCGAGGCCCATCTTGGACGAATGATTAGAATCCAACACTTCTTGCCACTCGGCCGGCGATGCTGACTTTAACCCTTTAAATGATGTACCTGAAGCAAATGGTTATCAACATTTTCTGCGCTCCCCAAACCGAAAAACGCATAGCTGCCAGATTTAGAGAAGGCTACAGCAAAACAATTGTTCATCTCGTCCCAGCCGTACAGATTATAAAAATAGCTCTCACACAGGGCTCTCCTTACTACTTCGGCGGCCCAAGGCAAAAATTTACTTCGGTGGCCCCTAATAGTATGTTTTACTGAAAAACATGCATGAGGATTTTCACGTGCATGATGCTTAATTGTTAAAATATCAGTTTCCAATCTTATTTGAGTAACAGATTTTTCCTTCAATGACAGGAAACTAAAATAAAAAAACAACTGCAAACATTGCGCTGGGAGTTAGGAATGGTCCCTCGGGATTGGAAGGATGCTATAATTGTTCCCTTGTATAAGAGAAAAGGTGATCAAACTGAATGCAAGAACCAGTGGCGTAGCCAGAAATTTCTTAAGGGGGGGGGGGTTCCATGGGTTTGGTTCATTGTTGAAAGCCTCGTATACACGTATATATCACTCTAAATTCGTGCTCAGTCTCCCCTCAAGGGACCCCTCTCTGGCTACGCCACTGGAAAGAACTATCGTGATATTAGCCTACTAAGTGTGCCAGGGGAAGTGTTTGGTACGGTTGTTATTGAAAAAGTACAGGGTCTTACATCAGAGAAAGTGTGGGATGTTCAGAGTGGTTTTATGCCTGGTAAGGGCTGCACTAACCAAATTTTTGCATTACGCATGATGATTGAAAAGTATCTGGCTGTTGGCAAGAAAGTTTTTGCTGCCTTCATAGATTTAGAGAAAGCTTACGACTGAGTAAATTGGACACTTTTGTGGAAGGTAGTAAAGCTTGTGCTGGTAGTAAAGCTTGTGTACGAGTGAATGGTGTTTTCTCAAAATGGTTTTCTATTGGTGCAGGAGTCAGGCAAAATTGTGTAATATCAGCCTGGCTGTTTAATATATTTATGGATGCGTGCATGCGTGATTCCAAAATAGATAATAGTGGTTTACGTCTTCGTGATATCCATGTGTGCAGATTGCTGTATGCTGATGACACTCCTGTTGGCAGAGAGCAAAAGTGAGTTGCAGAGTATGTTGTCCCGGATGTACGAAGTTTGAATGAAATTCAAACTGAGTATAAATAAGGGAAAAACCAAAGTTATGGTCTTTGACATAGGAACTGGTCGCAACGAATGTAATGTAAGTCTAAATGGCACAGTGATTGACCAGGTGAGTGAGTTTTGTGTATTTAGGAAGCATTTTGACAGACAGAACAGATTAAAAGGTGAAATTAGTAGGCGAGTGAATTCTTCATTGAAAGTCATAGCTGCTCTGGGAGGTTTTCACAGGAATGATGGGTTCTCTAGAGAGTCCCGCATGGCTGTGTATGAAACTGTAATTGTTCCTACTCTGATGTATGGCAGTGAAACCTGGGTACTGCAGAAGAAACATAGGAGTCGTTTGTGTGCTGGAGAAATGCGTTACTTACGGGGGGTTTGTGGCAAGACACGATATGATTGTGTGAGAAATGAAGATGTATTGCAGTTGTGTGATGTGAAACAAAACGTTGTTAGCAAGGTGGAGACCAATATGCTTCGGTGGTTTGGCCATGTTGAAAGAATGAGTGATGAAATGCTTACTAAGAAAATCTCTTCAGCCCAAGTGGCAGGAAGGAAAGGCAGAGGAAGGCCAAGGAAGACATGGGTGGATCAGATTCAGGAGTATCTGTATGAGAAAAATATTGTGAGTATGAAGTATAAAAGATCTTGTGTATGGCGTGTAATGGATGTCAGTGAAGCACGAGTTGTATGTCAAGATCGCTGTAAATGGAGAAGTTTGATACGACAACAGTAAGTAATAATATCTGATGGTTTGCATTTCTTTTTGGAGCTAACCTCTGAATCTTGGAGAACAGCTTGGTGATATGTATGCAAACATTTTTTATTGGATATATGAACTTAAGGTTTACCTGAAATTTTTTGAACTTTTCCGAATGCTGCCTACAAGATGCTTATTTACAAATACTATTGTAGCTTGCTGTTTCGTGATTATTCCTGCATAAACTTTTGGGAACATAACTTAAGGTTTTGCCTTAATCACACTGTTTACAATTGTTGTAGAAAACTCAAACGAGAAAAAAAAATGCTTTCCTAGAGTGTAATAATTTTTTATAATTTGCTAAAATTACATTAGTCAAACGATCTACTGTAGTCAAAAGTGTATGAACTGTAATCCGGTTAAATTAGCGAATCTCAGACGTTCTGCTTTTCACTCAACCCGGAAACTTTTGTCTGGCGTTTTATTTACTGCCTACACATGCCTCCTGTGCTATTATTGTTTTGGATGTAAAGCCGGCGGAAAAGAAACTAAACTTCACTGCAAAATACACTGACGGAAAAAAACAATCCCAACACCACGAAAAAATAGTTGTAGAGGAATGAAATGGCGGCAATACATTTGTATAGGTAACATATTTAATCGATTAAGGTTTCAAGATCACAGCTTATTGTAAGCGCGAGAGGAGCTATTTTAAATGTGAAATGCTGGTACATTAATAACCGGTGTAACCGCCAGAATGTTGAATGCAAGCACGCAAACGTTCATGCATTGTGTCGTACAGGTGCCGGATGCACTTGGTCGGTCAATACAGGGACGGTTAATGCTGGTTGGGGGTGAGGCTGGAGTTGTCGTCCAATGATGTCCCATACGCGCTCGATTGGTGAAAGATCTGGTGATCTAGCAGGCCACGGCAACATGTCGACACTCTGTAGAGCATGTTGGATTACAACAGCGGTATGCGGGCGAGCGATATCCTGTTGGAAAACCCCCCTGGAATGCTGTTCATGAATGGCAGCACAACAGGTTGAATCACCAGACCGACGTACAACTGGGCCGTCAGGGTGCGTGCGATAACCACGAGAGTGCTCCTGCTGTCAAAGGGAAATTGCTCCCCAGACCATAACTCCAGGTGTAAGTCCAGTGTGTCTCGGCCGCAGACAGGTTAGTTGCAGGCGCTCACCTGGCCTCCTTCTACCCAACACACGGCCATCACTGGCACCCAGGCAAAACCGGCTTTCATCAGAAAACACAACAGATCTCCACTCCGTTCTCCAATGAGCTCTAGCTTGACACCACTGACGTCGCAAACAGCAGTGGTTTGGAGTAAGTGGAATGCACGCAACAGGGCGTCTGGATCGGAGCTGTCCTTCAAGTAACCGATTTGTAACAATTCGTTGTGTCACTGTGGTGGCAACTGCAGCTCGAATTGCTGCCGCAGACGTGGTACGATGCGCCACGGCCATACGCCGTACACGGCGGTCTTCCCTCTCAGTAGTGCCACGTGGCCGGCCGGAACCCGGTCTTCTTGAGGCAGAATCTTCCCTTGACCACCGCTGCCAACAATCATGCACAGTGGCTACATTCCTGCCAAGTCGTTCTGCAATATTGCGGAAAGAAAATCCACCTTCTCGTAGCCCTATTACACGACCTCGTTCAAACTCCGTGAGCTGTTGATAATGGCTTCTTCGTCTTCTTAAAGGCATTCTTGACTAACATCAACACACTACGTCGAATCTCAACGATAACTAACGCTCACAAACGTTACAGCGCGTATTTACAGCAAACCTGCTTTGCATGTTCCGAGGGCGCTACTAGCGCCACACGTATGCGCCGTGCGCGAAATTTGCATAGACGTCATCTTACAGATGTACTCTCACAGCCTACCAACTGTCGTTTATCTAACACAACCCCTTCTTGGTGTTGGGATTTTTCCCCGTCAGTGTATAAAGAAGGGACTGTTTTTATATTGATTCACTTAGCAGCATCCCCCCAAACAACTAGTGGGACAAGAGAAAAGGCGTGATTCGACTGTTTATCTTTTTAGTGATTTTTTTTAAAGATTAAAAATTGAATGATGACGGAAAATCGATATATGACTAAAATCCGCTGCCCCTAGAATTGGCGGCCCTCGGCCGCCGCCTTGCACGCCTATGCCTAAGGCCGGCCCTGCTCTCACAAATGATAAAATGTCCAGAGCCGCGGATGGCCTAGTGGTCAACGTATGTGATGGCTACGGGGATCTTCAGGTTCGATCCCGGCCATGTACGAACGCTCGAACCACTAAATATCCGCCGTGCGTCGGATGGGCACGTTAAGCCGTCGGACCCCGGGTACTGGCCCCCGGTAACAAATAAAGGCGTCTTCCTCCCCCTTTCTACCTCGCTTTCGTGTTACTTTTCTATCCGGCACTCTAGCCCAAGCTTCCTTTTTCTATGGGTTGTTTAAGACCTGGGGTCAGACACTCCTTTCTTAAAATACTCTACATAGGATCTGATCTGGATAAAATATCCGTCTTGTCTTCTATTGTCTGCTTCATGATCGAAAAAGGCTAGTCCCCCTGACGCGGGCATCATGCCACTGGGTAGAAACAAGTGACTCAAACATCTTCCTCCTTTTTTTTAGGTTTGTCGCCATTGTTATAGGCCCTTTTTAACGGTAATTAGAAAGAATTATTGTCAAGTATCCACCTAAAAATGAACACTTTGAATGGGTAGCAACGCTTTCTGATGCCGTAGGTTCACTTGTTGCAGTCGCGTTCTGCCCACTTCTTTGACAGCGAATATACACTCTTTGACAAAAAAAAAAAATGACGCACCGTGGAGAAAATTCGTAAAGTTGGCGGATGGTGTTCTGAGGGGTGTCTTGCAAATGACCTCCAATTGGCGGGCTTATCCGTCGACATTCTTGGAAAGTAGCAGGCGACGCCTCATCACATCCCAAATGTGCTCAACAGGACAGAGATCTGGCGGGACCAGAAAGTGTGTCGCAAGCACGAAGACAATCCATGGAGAGGCATACAGTGTGTGGCCGGGCGTTATTTTGCTGTAAAGTAAGCCCGGGGTGCCGCTAAAGGAACGGCAATACAACGGGTCGTAGAATTTCGTCAACGTACCGCTGTACTGTGAGGGTGCAACAGAGGACTATCAAGGGGGTCCGGTTATCAAACTAAATGATGCCGCAGACCATAACTCCCTGTTGGCGGGCCGTGTGGCATGCGACAGTAAAAGCGGGATCAAAACGGGACTCATCACTGAAGACAATTCGTCACCAATCGGAATAATTCCACGTTGGTCTGGTCCGGCGCCATTGCAATCGCTCTCGAAGGTGCATACTAGTCAGTGGTAGGTGGCTTAATGGGTGCCGTGAGCATAGATTCCGCTCCCGTAGTCTTCTATTAATGGTCTGGGTGGTCACTGCAGTATTGGTCACAAGTTAGATGGTTGATAGCGATGATTCTCGTGCTGTAACAACTGCCCTGAAAATCGCTCTATCTTCCCGTGCTGTCGTCGCCCTAGGCCGTCCTCTGCCCTCTTGGCGCTGAAATCTGCCGTTCAGGACCCATTCCTGGCAGCATCATCTAATTGCCGCACCACTCCGACCTAAATGTCGAGCGATTCGTCGGTTACTCCATCTGGCCTCATGTAGTCCGATGGCACATACTCTTCAAACTCCGTCATATATTCGTAGTGGCAGCGAACTCGCCGGCGAGGCATAGTTATAGTCAAGGTAGGAAAACGTTATCCGAATCCACTGGAGGGTTTGTTCCTGCAAGCGAGATTCGCTCCCTTATATACACCATCACGATGCGCAGTTCCGATGCGTTGTTGCTCCGGCTATTCCTTCATTGGGTGGGTATTTTTGACCATTTGTATATTGGGTCGACAGGTTTTTGCATGTGAGGTTTCATTCCTATAGGAGTATTTTTTCGGGGTGCGTCATTTTTTTTTTGGCAAAGAGTGTATTCGTGGGAGCTGATTACCGCTTATTTTGCTCACCCGAGTTTAATCGTTCCAGCCGATTTAAAATAGATTTTAAACTATGTTATTTTCTGTACTAAAAATAGCAAAATGAAGTTAATTATGAAAGGAAAAATGAAGTGGTACAACTTGGACAAAATGGACTCAAAATTTAATTATATTCTTACAATCTAACAAATTTTCCAAATTCGGATGAAACAATGTTTGGCAGCGAAGTACAAGGGTTTGTCGCAGGAACTTTGATGAACAAACAGTGATAATTGCGGAATAATTCCAAAATGCTTTCTTACATAGTCTTTCAGAACCTTGTCAGCAATTGATTCCGGCCGTTGTTTTTGTTATAAAACAGTATAAGGCCATTTTCTCGTATTGTTTACATCCAATTCCCTACATTCAAGCTGTATAAAAATACACCAGAAGCTACATGCATTATAAGTAATAACACAAACTCGACTTACAAGAATAGAACTTTTCCCTCCAAAGGTTCTTTACACTCTGCAACAGTGCTAATAGTACAAATGCAGCACTGGACATTAAATGTACGACGACAAACAAAAATTGATTGCGCCTTTAAAAAGCCGCGGATAATGAATTCCGCGTACACAGAAAGAACGTCATCTCTGTAGCACTTCTCAACAAGAAGATACCGGAAACGTTCCTGTTGCTTGTGACACTCGCTGAGGTGGAACAGAGTGTAGGTTTGGTGTCTGCGGAAAACGAAGTCCGATTTTCACACTGACTTCTGTCAAACCAAAATATTGAAAGTGACGTGTAAGCTGTAATGTAACCGAAATCATGAATTTGATGAACTACAGAACCAGGACAACTACTGTTCGTTGATTTTTTTTTTCCTGAGCAGGGAAAGTGCTAACATCATAGAAAATGCAAAGGATGGTCTTAAACTTTCTGTACAAAAAATGAGTCAAGTGTTTGTTCCAGGGATTAATACTGGCATTAAAATAAATCCCTTTTCAGTTAACTGATGCCATTTTCTTTTGTTTCTTCATTTTCCACGTCTGGCTGAAGACCTAGGAAAGAAAGGAGAAAATTAATTTTGATTGCAAGTATTTCTACAGGTACATTTATGTAAACTGCTACTTTGACAAAGGATTTAAAGTTGTCATTTATTAATAAAAATACGAAGGATGTTCAGAAATGAATGATTTTTCTTAAATTGAAGGTTTAACGACCACCGTGAGCAACTCAATGGGCTATAAGCAGTTGCCCATCCCTAATTTAGGGCCACTGGTTTCTGAGAAAGGAAAGAGCCAGTGCCGTAAGAAAAACACAACATCCATGCCTCACCGGGATTTGAACTCGCGCCCCTTTCTGACGAATGATCGGAAGCCATCTTAGACCACTGCGCCATCGGGGCTGTAATTATTTATTTGGAGAGCTGTTTTCGCAAATAACAAGCTAGCACGATTGCGTGAGGTATAATCTGATTACGTACTCTTAGTACATTTATTTTTACCACCAGATGTTCTGCATTTCTGTGACAAAATTTTATTGTTTGCTTGGGTGTTTAATTACCATTGTGAGCAACTCAATGGGCTATAAAAGTTTTTAGGACCACTGATTCTAGGGAGGAGAAGGAGCCAGTGCCGTAAGAGCTGGAATGATTGGCTTAAGGTTTAACAACCACCGTGAGCACTTCTATGGGCTATAAGCATTCGCTCGTTCCTACTTTATGGTCGCTGGTTCCAAGGAAAGGAGAGAGCCAGTGCCGTAAGACAAACACAGCACCTATGCATCACCAGGATCCGAAACCGGATCTGTCTCGGACGAATGGTCAGAAGCCAGCGCTTAGACCACTGCGCCACCGGGGCGGCCCAGTGTCGTAAGGCGAAAGAACTACTCATTCCCGGACTCACTTCGCAGCGCTTAGATCAACGCGCCATCAGGGCGGCCCAGTGGCGAAGCATTACTTATTCCCGGACTCACTTCGCAGCACTTGGACCACTACGCCGGCCCAGTGCCATAAGACACAAGCACCACTTATTCCCGGACTCACTTCACAATGCTTAGACCACTGCGCCACCGGGGTGGCTGCTTGGGGCTTTAACGATATATAGTATAAGCAACGAGAAGGCGCTGTAGGACGCCGTGCCGCTACTTTCCCGGAAGATGGGACGCGTCCCATCTCTGCTACGTTCTCTTTTCATATAGCGTAAACCATGTTCATTGGATTGCAATGAAGATCCAAGGCTGTTGAAAATACTCATAAATAAAACGGCAAAGCGATCAGTATTCCAAGGATTATGTACCTGAGCATTTAACCCTTTAACGACCAGAACGCCCGGACGTACAGACTGACATAACCAGCGCCTGTCTAGAGCGAGTCAGATTTCCTACCCTTGCTTGTTCTTCAAATTTTTTCGACCTATGAGGGACCAGCAGAAGTCACCTTCAGTCAATATTGTTTTTATTAAACAAACAAGTTAACTAACAGACAGTTTCGGGCGTTATGGTATTTAGAGTGAAACAAGATTTTTGGGTCATGGTCGTCAAAGGGTTAATGGAGAAATATTAGTCTTGAAACATCTGTCATTGCTCACCGAACCATTTCTTTACAAGATAGAACTTTAGCACTGACTATTAGCAGTCTCGTGTCTCTAATTTGGAGCCACTGGTTCCAAGGAAGTAAGAGAGACAAACACACCCATCACAATAACCTCACGTGGGATTGAACCCAGACCTTAGACTACTCGTAGACTGAGCCGGCGAATCTAGTGTTCGAAGCACATGGACGACAGTCGTAAAATGGAAGTGGATTATCGTGGCAAAGGTGAAAAGGCATACAAGCCCGACATTCATTGTCAGTTATCTGCAATTTGTGAAGAGAAAGTGCCTATACGCCGTACTATGCTCAACAGTAGCAAGAAAATTGCACAGAAGGCATAAGCCACGGTCGCGTACACCAGACAGAGTGCAGACGTATTACCTTTGATCAGCTTCAGCGTGAAACAGTCTTTTATCAAGTATCTCTTCAGGACATCATCCACATGGATTTGAAGATGAATAAGATGTACCCACATTGATGTAACAAAAGAGAAAAGTAGACATTTGTCGTCCGTTGCTGGCACGACACGATCAGGACACCGACTGTTTTTTCGCAAGATTAGTCGCTGGCGACGAATCTTGTTTTCTTTTTAGTACAATGGAAACTCCCTGGAAAATTCTGACACTCCTAAAACTAATTGCTCTTTCTTTGGGGGAAACTAATGGCCACCGTTTTCTGGGACTTACAGGAAATATTGCTGATGGATTGGTTTCTACGGGGATGAAAATCAACACTGACATCTACTGCTTAGGTGCAGAATCGAGGAGCGACGCAAGAGAAAACGGCCATGCAAACTCCTACTGTGGCATGACATTGCGCGTCCGCATACCAGTTGGAAAACCTCTAACGCACTAACATCTGTAGGGTTAACTTTGTTGCCTCATCCAGCCTGTTCACTCGACCTGGGATCATCAGACTATTCTCTGTTCCACAATATGAAGGACGCACTATGGATTTGGCGATTTCCATCTGAAAAGGCACTACAGACAACTGTTCATGAGTAGTCATCCTGAAGCTAGGGCCTGATTAAAGCCTTAGTGGGCCTATCGGCTAAGATATTTGAGTGAGCCCTAAGGCTAAGACATCTGAATGGGCCCCCAAAGAAGTTATGACGGGGAATTATTATGTCCGTTAAAACACGAAACTGTAACTACTAAATTATCTGCAGAATTTTCATATTTAGTCCCTCTACTTTTCATTGTCCTCAAAAGAGCATGAGGTAAAACTTAAGATTCTTAGATTTTCTACTGATTTAGCATTTGTATACCTTTCTTAGTTTCCCTTTTTTGTGAAATGCAATATGAAGTCACAGGGGACTTCGACGATTGACGGTTTCAAGTGCAAATTGAGAGGTGTGGGTGGATGGCAGTGAAAAAGCTGGAACTGTCTGGTCTACCATGTTGTCCACAGCGACATGAAAGCTTTACCCTTGGTGAATCATTGTCTTGAAATCTGTTTGTCTTCCAGCCTATATTTCTTACCAAGTGGGCATCATACGAGACGAAAGTAAAACTATTTTATAAACCTCTTTCTCTCTCTCTCTCTATTATTTGCCCAGGCCTGGGTCCTTGGTCATGGTAGGCCCCATGACCAAGCACCTAGGACGCAAGCCTGGGCAAATAATAGAGAGAGAGAAAGAGGTAGCTCCTATAGACCACCCTCTTAATCCGGCACTGCCTGAAGCTCCGAAGAGCATTGCAGCGACGTGTAGATCTAGAAGGGGAGTGTATTGGGAGAGCAATTGTGTACTATTTTTAGGTGAAATTTGGTGAGTACAAATCATGCCCGAACGTCGCTCGCAATACCGTACGAGGAAATATGTTGCTATAGGTAATTGCCGGTAAACCTGCAGTGCTCCAGTTCTTGTAATAAAAACAACAACAACAACTAGCGTCCAATAATTGCATTGAAAATTTACATAAGTGCATTTATGAAAGAGCAAAATAATTTCTCAATCTGTTGAATTTCAACTGTAACGGTTTGGTATTTCAAACATAATGATAGATTTATGGTATTTTGTTTGCTGATTCTTGCAATTTCGACCTTCATTTGTGTTTAAATTGTCAACCACTGAACCCTTTGTAGCGTTTAACCATTTGCGTTTAAATTGCCAACCACTGTACCAATTATAACGTTGAAGTTTCAAGCTACTGACTTCTGTCATTTAAATGTCAAATGCTTGCACCGTTTGATTACTTATTTTACATTAATTTCAAATTCTTGTAACCCTAGTATTGCAATTGCACGATCTGGTAAGTATTGATAGATACCCAGAATTTAAATTGCAAATTTAGCCGTATCGGAGGATTGAATTGCAAATCCTTGTAACTTTAATTTGCTATTTAAATTTATAGTCTCTGCAATTACAACTGCGAGCCTTTGCAATTCATACCGCTTTGCAGTCGTTAAATTGCAAGTTCTTGTAAGATTGGCATTTCTTCGCAACTTTTCTGATATTCAAAATATGCATCTTTTTGGTCTGTAAATCACTGAAGATTCTAAAGTGACTAGACAAAAGTTTATTCGTCGCACAGGTGGTGATGTGGTCTAAACACTGTTTTCTGAGTTTGAGGCATGGGTGGCGTGTTTGTCTCACAGCACTGGCTCTCTCCCTATCCTGGAACCAGTGGCTCTAAATTAGAACGGATGAATGCTTATATCCCATAAGTTGCTCACGGTGGTCGTTAAACCCAAAACCAAATACATATTCTGTGGAGCAGAGGAGTGACGCAAAAAATAAATTTCTCTTATGTTCGCTGAGATGTGTAGCAGTGCTTTTTTTAACTCTTTCCTTAATTACCGAAGTATGTTAGAATCAGAAGATTGCAAGGTTCCTTGAGCACTGTAAACATCAATAGATTAGTAATAGTTCATTCAACAGAAGCAATTTGATGTTTGATAAAATCCTTTATTTTCGTGATTTTGCTTACTTAAATATTACTCCGGGTCACCTGTGATTAGACCATCTCTCATGTTCTATAATTCCTCGCTATTCATTCATGGTTACCGCTCGTACGGGGAGACAGCCTTCCCTCTCCAAATTTACTCCTTCCCCGAAAATCTTCCCTACTTCGCTCTACTAACGTCAGACGCATTCTCCCCTAACACACGTCATCATTCCACCTTCAGAAGTCGCGTTCTCCGTAACTCCTTCTCAAAACGTGCCTCAAGCCTCGTTCGAACACCTTCTCAAATGCATCTCCATCTCCGCTGGCCCCCGAAGGACGGAAGTCCTTAGGAGTCACTTTGAAACTCTAAAAAAAAAAAAACCTTCTATAGTAGCTATCTACACACGAAATCCTGTGTTTTGTCCTCTCCAGGAAGTACGCTGCTAAACAAATAATTTCCGGTGATTTACTGGCTCTACCAAATCGAACTCAAAATTCATATCCGTAAGAAGTTTCCCACGATTACTTTTAAAACATTCTAAAACTGCAAGGGTTCTTAATTATTTACATATTCATTACATTTCATAAAATAAACATTCCCGTTCAATTACGTTATTATTAAAGGTTATTTAAAATTACCTCTATTACAATTTGGGGTTTATAAGTTCCAGGAAAGGAAATGACAAAGCGCATAAAGATAAACACACACGAGTCCAGCTCCAACGACTAATCAGAATCCTGCGCTTCGGACCACTTATTGTACGGGTGATTGTATGGTGTCTATGTATCAGACCGTGAACTCCTTAACATAAAAGCTATAAGGGTAAATTTTATATATAAGGGTTTTGAGAAATATCAACTGAGTAGCATTTTACCGCCTGACTGTTTAACAATGGATAACGATCATTCCTTGCTGTAGTTGCTCGCGGACGGTCTTGCCCTTGCCTTTCCGAACACTTCCCGTTTTCTGAAATCGTGTCCTCAGCCGGGAAATGACGCTTCGTGACACTTCAATAACTTCTTCTATCATCCGCTCCCAGACTTCCGATAGCTCTCCACGACGTTGATTCCGGTAAATCATTTCGAACTGAAGTGTCACGATAAACGCGGAAGAATAAGGAGGCGCGCAGGACAACCTTAGTTTTTATGCCAGTCTGTGATTTATGCATTCTGGCGTCATAGATGCTAATTCGCATGAGAGTATGAATGATTAGGCTGCGTTTTCCGAGTTTCGGTAAGATACCACACGATTGGCTTGCATAATATCGCCAAAGTCACACCCCCCTAAAATTTTGATATTTTGTGTACATACACTAGGTGAAAACCCATCAATAATGACGGGGAAAATATGATATCCAGAGCACTTTTTTTCAAATTATTTATTTATTGAATATAGGTGAAAACCCGTCAATAATAACGGAGGAAAATAAGATACCCACAGCAATTTTTTTAAAATTATTTATTTACAGCAAAAAACCAGTCCTACGACGGGCATAAGACTCAGAACGTGGTAGATTTTTGACGTTACTCAGTTTGCAGCACGAGGAATTTGATCTTCCATCGCTTCCTTGTCTGTTATGTATTTTGTAAAATCTTGAGTCCCTATTTCGTCAACACTTCCTTGTACACTGACTGTGAACCCTGTACCAATTTCCCCTGTTCTTTTCCGTGAACTACACTGACGGAAAAAAATCCCAACACCACGAAAAAATAGTTGTAGAGGAATGAAATGGCGGCAATACATTTGTATAGGTAACATATTTAATCGATTAAGGTTCCAAGATCACAACTTAATGTAAGCGCGAGAAGAGCCATTTTAAATGTGAAATGCTGGTACATTAATAGCCGGTGTAACCGCCAGAATGTTGAATGCAAGCACGCAAACGTTCATGCATTGTGTCGTACAAGTGCTGGATGTCAGTTTGTGGGATGGAGTTCCATGCCTGTTGCACTTGGTCGGTCAATAAAGGGACGGTTAATGCTGGTTGGAAGTGACGCTGGAGTTGTCGTCCAACGATGTCCCATACGTGCTCGATTGGTGAAAGATCTGGTGATCTAGCAGGCCACGGCACAATGTCGACACTCTGTAGAGCATGTTGGGTTACAACAGCGGTATGCGGGCGAGCGTTATCCTGTTGGAAAACACCCCCTGGAATGCTGTTCATGAATGGCAGCACAACAGGTTGAATCACCAGACCGACGAACAACTGTGCCGTCAGGGTGCGTGGGATAACCACGAGAGTGCTCCTGCTGTCATAGGAAATTGCTCCCCAGACCATAACTCCAGGTGTAGGTCCAGTGTGTCTCGGCCGCAGACAGGTTGGTTGCAGGCGCTCACCTGGCCTCCTTCTAACCAACACACGGCCATCACTGGCACCCAGGCAGAACCGGCTTTAATCAGAAAACACAACAGATCTCCACTCCGTCCTCCAATGATCTCTAGCTTGACACCACTGACGTCGCAAACGGCAGTGGTTTGGAGTTAGTGGAATGCACGCTTCAGGGCGTCTGGCTCGGAGCTGTCCTTCAAGTAACCGATTTGTAACGGTTCGTTGTGTCACTGTGGTGGCAACTGCAACTCGAATTCCTGCCGCAGACGTGGTACGATGCGCCACGGCCATACGCCGTACACGGCGGTCTTCCCTCTCAGTAGTGCCACGTGGCCGGCCGGAACCCCGTCTTCTTGAGGCAGTACCTTCCCTTGACCACCGCTTCCAACAATCATGCACGATGGCTACATTCCTGCCAAGTCGTTCTGCAATATTTCGGAAAGAAAATCCACCTTCTCGTAGCCCTACTACACGACCTCGTTCAAACTCTGTGAGCTGTTGATAATGGCTTCTTCGTCTTCTTAAAGGCATTCTTGACTAACATCAACACACTACGTCGAATCTCAACGATAACTAACGCTCACGAACGTTACAGCGCGTATTTACAGCAAACCTGCTTTGCATGTTCCGAGGGGCGCTACTAGCGCCACACGTATGCGCCGAGCGCGAAATTTGCATAGACGCCATCTTACAGATGTACTCTCACCGCCTACCAACTGTCGTTTATCTAACACAACCCCTTCTTGGTGTTGGGATTTTTTTTTTCCGTCAGTGTATTTTTATCTTGACGTCGTCATTGCGACATACAGATAACCGTGGCTAAACACCGGTTCAGGCAGACATATTCCGACCTTCCTAACGTCTGAGGAGTCATATTTGCTAAGCGATGGCGATCCCGATCGCATTCTTTTTGGACAACAGTCGTACTTTCCCGACGGGGCCCTTTCTCGCTTCGCCTTTTGTCTTTTTGCTGCTTCCTCAGCAGATGTTTTTTGTTTAGGAGGCATATTTTCGATGTGTTTAGACAAATGAAACACAATGTGAATTGCTTGTTTATTCGAAGAGAGCCAAAACATAAATGACTTCGAATTATTTAGGCGCAGCCGCACGAAATAAATTAGAATTTCGTCTCCACGCGGTGATTGCGTGTGGAATTTTTCAAATCACTAAAGCCAGCAACGTTTGCTCAAATAGCTACACGTTGTAACGTCATCCTTATCCTGTTCCAAATCTGAAACCACGTGGTGCAGTTGATCGTTGATGATCACTAACACGTGCATCAATTATTACGTTTGTTCAGAAGTCATAAATTTGCTTAGCGTAAATATTTTTTGTGGCACGGAGAAGAGCTCTACTAAATTATATATAAGATATTTAACATTACTGTCCCGTTACTGAGTGAAGGCTTTAGGATTCGGCGAATTCTGGTTGGCATTACTATGAAGCAGCACATTTCACCTTTTCGTAAACACGTACTATAATTGAAAGTATCATTGTCAATTTAAAAACATCTTAAATTCCAATAAAATCTGTTGCTTCGAAAAATCACGACGAGTAAAAATAAAATTATTATACCATTTTCGAGAAATATTTCTTGATCTCTCTTACAGTTGTAGGAAGTTATTACATGATTATGGCTTTAATTTTTTCACAACTTTACGTCATTGAACGTTATTCTATCCTTCTAGCTAGTCTGTTCGAATGTCGTCGCAGATCTTTACTTCGTCTACCAAGCTCTCTTTCACGTCATAAGTTGGTAATTATCAGAACTTATTCCACGATTCTAGATAGTCATAAGACATCATCTACCTATCATTTCCAGACAGTGGTGAATATATTTCAAATACCCGGAGATAACGTGGACAGAGCGATGACATCATCTTATTTACATTTTTTTATAAACAACGCATAGCAACAGAAAAATTATTCATTCGACACCGCTGGGATCGAACCCCAGATCTCTCGATAACTTTTTTCACGTATTTCAGTGAGTTCGCTTTACGCTACAGTAGCCGAGTGCGTTCGCTTTACTACAGTGCCATGCGTCGTTTATCAGTCAGCATCTGACTACAAAAATCCTTACTGATCGGTTTGGCAACTGATGAGTCACACACCTATAGTGGCATTCAATAGAACAAGCTGTTTAATTACAGCTGATAAATCCAATGGGCGATAGAAATGGTGAATATATTTCAAAAACGTGGAGATAATGTAATAGACTGACAAAACCACACATAGCGCTGTGAATTGCTGGCACTGTAGCGTAAAGCGAACGCACTCGGCTAGTTATCGAGAGATCTGGGGTTTGATCCCAGGGTGTCGGATGTGTAAATTTTCAGCTGCTGTGCGTTGTTTATAAAATAACGTGGACAAAGCGATGACATCGCCTTTTTCCAGACAATAGTTATTCTAATTATTGTAGCCAGCATATCTTAGAGCTTTACTTTCTGATTCTAACTAGCCTCTTTGTGACGTTTTTGCGTGATTTAACCTGCACCTTCGTTTGGATGGTTCTAGTTAGAACCTTTAGCGGTATCTCTCGATTCAAAACTATTTAGACGATACTGAGTGATTCTGATTAATATTTCTAAACGTCATGCTGTTATTCTAGCCAACGGCTTCCAACGTTACTTGTTCTTCCCACAGCACCTACGACCATTTTCTTCTGATTGCAGATATATTTTCATTTTCTTCGTTACTGCGGATAATTTCCTAACACCATCTGATTACATTCTGCATTTTTGGACGCTACTCCATGACTATAATAAGCACCATTCAACGTTTATTCAGATATTAACTGAACGCAACATTTCTGGATGTTATTTTTAGACTGAAGTTAGCGTCTTTGGACCTGCTGAATGCACATAGTGTATTTAAAAATACATCTTAATTGCGGGAACATTTTCTGATTAAGATTATCATCTCTGGGCATAACTTTTTGATTCCAGCTTTTTTTTTTTTTTTTCAGGTAGCATTTTTAGGAATTACTTATTATTATACAGCTGACATGTTTGAACGTTATTTGTTGAATGCAGATGACATCTTCGGGCATTACACTGTCTTATCAGAATAATATGAGCACCTACCTTATAATGGGAATAACCACCCTTGGCGCGGATGACAGCGGAGAGACGGCGTGGCATGGACGGAATGAGGCTCGGGAAGGTTGTCCGAGGCACACGTGCCCATTCGGACTGCAGCCAGAGCACAGAGGCCCCGGAGATGACGTGGTTGTATGTCAGCACGTCGAACCTGTCTATGCAAACAGTTCCACAAATGCTCCATGGGATTGAGATCGGGCGAGTTCGCCGGTCCAATGGAGAACGGAGACATCGCTGTCGTGTTCCTGGAACCAGTCACGCACCCTCTTTGCGACATGGCAGGGCGGATTATCCTGTTGGCAGACATCACCACCAGGGTAAACGTCCAACATGAAAGGATGCATGTGGTTAGAGAGGATGGACAGGTAACCAATCGCATTGAAGGACTAGTCCAGTGGTACCAGCGGTCCCAATTCATACCAGGAAAACATTCCCCACAGATGCACACTGCCACCGCCGGCCTGTACTTCACCGAACAAGCGTGGCCGGTTGTTTATTTTCGTGCATGTCACTTCTGTGGAGTAGAAACCTCGATTCGTCGGAGAAGACAACCTTTTCCCACTCTTCCACTGTCCAGTGACGGTATTCCCATGCGAACTGCAGGCGTTGTTGTCGATGGAACAGGGTTAACATAGGCGCCTTGACGCAGCTTCGACTCCAGAGACCCATGCGTAAAAGGGTTCGCTTTACTGTTATCGGGACACATACCTGGGTTCCCACACTGTTAAAACTTGGTACTTAGAAATAAGCAAAATGTACTCGTTTTTGAGTATATTCTGGGCTTATATTAGCTCCGAGTACTTGTGTCTCATATTTGGAAAATCCACGTACTCATTTGTTGGTATATCTGGTATTTCTAATTTGAAATATATGTGGCTCTAACTTCATCCAGTTTGTGCCCTTTTGGGCAGGGCACAGAAACTGAAGGAATCTAGCGATTCTGACAGGATAGTTTGTAAGTGAGAGACAGCACACTAGACGGCGCCACTGTACAAGCGTACGATTTTGCACATAGAAGGCAGAAAGAAATTAGGAGGGAGGGCTTAGGAATGAACACCTTCATATATAACCGGGGGATTCCTACCAGAAGGCAGTCCCTTAACGTGCACGTCCGATGCACGGCGGATATTCAGCGATTGTTAGAAATTCACACCACCACGCCAGGTTTGAGCCTGGGGTCCCTCAATCAGTAGCCTGAATTTCTAATCACTAAACCATCCGCGGCTCGATTTCGAATGTGGAATACGTGTACTCCATACTTACTCATTTATTTATAGAATCAACTGGAAGTATAATTTTCGATGGCACATCTGGGATAATAGATATACTCGTTGTCACATGCTGGGCAAATGGACCGCACAATTTTATGACAAATATAGTGATGAAGCGACAATATATTATATTATTTATAAGATTGACACAAGTACAGTTAATGTACAAACGTACACAAAGATACTTTGTGCATAATTAAATTACTTGTGATCAGTGACTATGTTGTACTAATTATTTATGTGTGTCACTTTACACATTTATTAAACAATTTCTGTTGAAATCTATAATTTCCCAAATGAAGTAATACGAGATTATATTTATTAGCGCAGTTATTTGTAACTGCGTCAATAAATATAATCTCGCATTACTTCATTACTTTTATTAGGGTTACTTTTATTTGAGCATGTCATGTACTCTTTTACGATACGATTGTACTTAAACAAAAACGAGAAGGTTAAGTAGATTATTTTTAACAGTGTAGCGTCCATTCGCGTTGTCGATTGCCCTTTACCAGTCGACGGAGGCGACGTTCTCCTCTGGAGTCTATGGCTTTTGGGGCTCCACAGTTAGGACGTCAGGAGGTACTCGGTGTACTTGCGGTCCATTCTTGGTACACCCTCACTACAGCACCTGAAGAACAGCCCACGAAGTCTGCTGTTTCAGAGATGCTCCCACCTTTGGCGCGGTAGCCGATGATCATTCCTTTTTGCATGTCCATCAAATCACTAATTCTGAACATTGTGATCACGTGACACACTATGGCTCATCTGTCCTGGCCGGTCGCCTATACCTGCGCGTGGTCGAACTTGTCACGTGCACTCTATGATGCGCCTGGGAGGGTACACTGTGATTCCGGGGTGTGGTCATATTATTCTGATACGACCGTGTGTTTTCTGATTACATCTAGCAGCCTCGGACACAGTGATGGTAGGTAGTAAAATTGATTTTACCCATATGCAGCAAAGAGAATACCCATTTTATGGCTAAAAACCCCATATTCGCAAAAATTTCCTGCGAATGTGTATAATACATTTTTTTCCAGAAATTTACTTACAATTTTATCTCTACTCATTGACTTCTTTAAAGTTTTTTGTATTGGAAAAAAAAATACCAATTAAAAAGTTACGCTAATTTAGGCTTTAGTTTTTAAATACAGCAGCTGCATTTAAAAAAACTGAAAAATTACATGATGTTAAACATTATGTTTACTAACACATAAGAATCATATCATATACACTACTATCATAATATAAGTTTCCAGTACTAGGCAATTTTAAGTGTTTTCTTCAACAACAAACTTCGTGCGATCTTTCGATGCCATTAGAAAGCCATTCCACCGACAGATGCTCAACTTTTGATAAATGTTGCGCCATTGCTGTTGTTTGAAAATGAGACTTCGTGCACCAAATTACAATGTAGGAATCTAGGGCCGGCGCTAGCCGAAGTTTCGCTCTGTGCGACTTTCTCTTTCTAATTGCTGCAACATTGTCACACAGGCTCCACTAAAGTCGAGAGCAGTTTCAGTTTATCTTTTGACTCATCAGAATTTATGTCTTTCGAATCTTTGTGCAGTAAAAAACATTGGAAAGGTTAGAACATTTTTCACTGAGCAGATCAATGGTCATTTCTTAGAACTTCCTTACATTATAAAGAAAAGCAACGGTATCACAATGAGATTTCAACTGTATGAATATTCCTTGCAAAGATGTAATTATTATATAATGTCTAAAAGTGGAAGTAAAATTCAACTTTATAACGCATCGTTAGATCTTCATAAGTGAACTCCTTGCCACCTTTCATCTCGCCCGCAAGGGTGCGAACGCACCTACGTCTGCTGTGGACAAGCGCACATGATCCTATCGCTTCTTTTCATGTAAGAAACACTAAAAGGATAAACAACCCAACTCTTTCCTTTGCATATTTTTAATATTGGATGAAAGAAATCCTTTACAAATAGGATAAATTGCATTCTTCTTTTTACGCTTCTCCGCTGCTAAAAAAAAAAAAAAAAGAGAAGGTAATTTTACCGCCCCCTGAGAACGCAGTCCTGTGCGGTGGCACACTTTGCACGTCCCTTACGCCGCCCCTGTAGAAGTCTTCATATGACATTTAAAAAGCGATTAAACAAATTTACTCACAGAATATAAAAAATACCCATTCCTAATTTTTTTTTCTTCAAAAATACCCATTCCTAATTTTTTTTCTTCAAAAATACCCATTCCTAATTTTTTTCTTCAAAAATACCCACGAAATGGGTAATTACCCACGGTATAACATCACTGCTCGGACATTACTTCTTGATTGCCTTTAGAATGTTTGGACATAATTTCTCAACTGAAACTAGAATTCTGGACATCTTCAGATCTCGGGTATTATTTTCTGATTACAGATACCACATTTGGGCATTTTCTGTTTGCAGCTAGAATCTTCGGACATTAGCTGATTGCAGTTTAGTGTAATACGTAGTTATTCAGAAAATCATTAGCACTATTGCCATTTTTTTATGTCCTTACTCAACGCCACGTAGATTTGATTGTAGATGTACAAAAATTATCAAGTTTAACAAATCTTCTTTTTTCCGTGTGTCTTTTTGGATATAAGATGTGCCAATAAGTGCCGTTAACTGCCTCACTGTTTTTAAAACAAAATACAAAGAGAACGCAATGAACAATAATAACAACAAAAGAGAAAGTTACCTTGGTGAGTATCACAAATGGAACCAACGAAATTTGTAGGACAGGCGCATTTACCCGTCACAGAATCACAGGTTGCTCCGTTCATACACTGACAGCGATGAATGCACCCGGGTCCATATTTTCCACTTTGACATTCTGAAAATAAGGCAACTAGTTATTCGTGAAGAACCACTGTTTCTTTTATTCGTCATCAGCAAATCATGAAAGTGAGGCAAACGATAAAAGAAAGGTGCATGTGTATATATATATTCAAGCTTCTACTCCTTTGTGGCGCAACAGTTCGTTCATTTGAGGCTTCTAAGCCGGAAACACACTAGCTTCGATGGCTCGTTCAATACTGGGAAGAAAATGTTAATGCCAGTTTTGTGGACTTACCTACTCGTTTGTGTTACATTCGGAGAAAATGCTAGAGGAAGTGGGGGGAGGGGCTGGAGAAAAAGGAAGAAACAAACACGACTTGGATGGTCGGCAACGCAATTCGAACCCGCCCCATGTGCCGACAACTTTGACACGAGGCAGCCGAGCAGCCACGTTGGTTAACATCGCGTTAGCATGTATTCTAATTTCATCAACCCAGCAGGCACTTTGTGGCTAAGCCAATAAGCCAAGTCTTTGCGCCATAAAGCCCTTCATAGTAACCAACCACATAGCATTTTTTAGGTCTTTTGTGCGCTTTTTTGTAAACACTTCTTTCTGTCCACAACTAACGTATTCTTATAGAACCGATGATATTAAACAGCATTTTTACGATACCTCACGTTTTTTCCTTGCCGTAAGTCACAGGACACCTAGAAGAGAAACTTGACTTACATTAGTACGGTGCCTTTGCCTTAATGCATGCACTGACCCTTCGAGACATGCTTTCGACAAGGTTTTGGAACACAGCGATGGGTATGTGCTTCCATTCAGTACATAATGCTGCCGCTAACTGTTGCTTAGTAGTAGACCTTGGTTCCAAACTTCTTATGCGGTGCTCTAATTCATCCCATAGATGCTCTATGGGATTAAGATAAGGGCTCTGTGCTGGACAGTCCACACAAGATACGGAAATATCGTCAAACAGTACTTGCTTTATGGCTCGGTGCATTATCCTGCTGGTACCAACAAGCCTCGGTTCCATAGTATTGCCACAGAGTTGACAGGACATAATTGTTCAGAACATCGAAGTAGACGTGCTGGTTAACAGGTTTGTCCAAGATAACCAATGGGCCGAGACCATACCACAAAAAACACCCCCACGCGAGTACACAACCAGCTCCAAACTTGACCCTGGAACAGTACACTGTGGTAAATAGCGTTCCCCCGGCTGCCGCAATACCCACATACGGCCATCAGACTGATTGATCGTGCATCTAGATTCATCAGTCCATAAGATTCGTTTCCATTGATCTACGGTCCACGACAAATATTTTTTACACCATACTAAACGACGAGTAGCATTCCGAGTGGAGATGAAAGGCTTATGAGCAGCCGCACGACCACGGTAACTCATGGAATGAAGTTCTCTGCGAATGGTACGTGTACATACCGAGGTTCCAGCATTTTTACTCACCTGTACACTGAGGTCTTGTTCAGTACTCCGTCGATTAGCAGTAACGACTCTCCTGAGGCTTCGACGTAGTATCACTGATTTTCTTTGGTCTGCCGGTACATTTTGCTGCTTCAGGCACGCCATGTGTCTTCCACTTATTCAGTACATCCAAAACAGTTGACTTGGGTATGTTTAAACGCCTCTCTGTTTCTCTTATGAACAACCCACTAATATAACACCCAACAAACTTTCCTATCTCAAAGTTAGTTCTCTCCCGTCGTGACATTTTCACTCAACCTTATAGTGCGATATGATTGCAGTCAGCTGCAGGCTTGTTTTTATACCGTTTGTAGCTGTACCGCGTATCTTAACAACGCAGCGAATCCGTTTATTTGCTTTTGAAGGGATGTCCTGTGACTTTTGCCAATATAGTGTATTGTATGTACATACAGGTGTTGGACAGAATAATGTGAACACCACGCTCATAGACGTGACTTTTAATGCAGCTACGTACGTCGCAATACGTAAAAGTATCCACCACTTTTTGGTTGTAGTAGCTTTGTTTAAAACCTCAAGGTCCTGTTTTAAGTGCATTTAAAGTGTCTTGTTGCAGAAAAACGCTTTCAGGGTGACGACTAAATGAACGACCTAACAACGGACTTCGAAGGAGGGATAATTGTCGGTGGCCGGCTTGTTGGTGCCTCCGTGACAACAGTTGCCAGGGTGGTTGTGGTATCGAGAGCTACTGTGTCTAGCGTCATCACAGCCTACCGTGTTCGTGGCAAAACCTCGTCTTCGAAACACAAGAGCGGCCGGAAAATGACCCTGACTGATAGAGCATTAAGAGGACTCTAATCCGTAATAAGAAGGCCACGGCGCCGAAAATTTGTGTGGAACTCAATCTGCATCTCCAGACCCCAATATCAACGAAAATAGTACGCAGGGAACTGCATAAATAAGATATTCATGGCGCAGATGCTATTGCAAAATCTCTGGTGATCCGGGTTAATGCACAACGGCGACGGCACTGGTGCAACATGGACTTCCTCTACATGGAAGCGTGTAATGTGGTCGGATGAATCCACATGCACGCCATTTTCCACCGTCAGAAGCATACAACCCAGACTGTCTGCTCCCAATAGTGCAGCTTGGTCTATCATGCTCTTGGCGGTCATATCGTGGTTTTCAGCAAGTTCCCTGATCACCTTGAAAGGACGGATGACTGGCTGGGTGTATGAAACCATTTTGGCCAACCAAGTCCATGCAATGATTCAGGCGTTGTTTCTTGCAGGGGATGCTATCTGTCAAGATGATAAAGCCTCAGTTCAAAGAGCTCGGAATGTCCAATCATTCCGAGCTCTGGTTTGAGGAACATGAGGTCAAACTTTCACCCCTTCCTTGGCTTCCCCAATCACCAGTCTTAAAACATAATCGAGTCACTGTAATCTACGTTGGAAAATAGAGTAAGTAATCCTCCTCCTGCATCTGTCAAGGACCTGATGCAGTTTCTGCATGAAGAATGGTGTAACATCCCACTAACCACCATCCAGGATTTGTATGCGTCCATTCAAAGGAAGTCCCACACCCTACTAAGTACGTAAAATCTTCTTTTCCTAAGTGTTCACATTATTCTGTCCAACTCCTGTATATTACTGTGAGATCCCCCTGGTTTGCCTATTGTCCCAGTTGCAACAGATTGAAATCATAGTTTATCAATCTCTGTTAGACTACGCAAGTGTGTTCCATTCAAACTTTCACCCCTTCCTTGGCCTCCCCAATCACCAGTCTTAAAACATAACCGAGTCACTGTGATCTACGTTGGAAAATAGAGTAAGTAATCCTCCTCCTGCATCTGTCAAGGACCTGATGCAGTTTCTGCATGAAGAATGGTGTAACATCCCACTAACCACCATCCAGGATTTGTATGCGTCCATTCAAAGGAGGTCCCACACCCTACTAAGTACGTAAAATCTTCTTTTCCTAAGTGTTCACATTATTCTGCCCAACTCCTGTATATTACTGTGAGATCCCCCTGGTTTGTCTATTGTCCCAGTTGCAACAGATTGAAATCATAGTTTATCAATCTCTGTTAGACTACGCAAGTGTGTTCCATTAGTTAAAAGGTTTTGCCAAGACAAATTTTTTTCACACACTCCAGCCTCAAATTAAAGCATAACAAATTAAGTACTACGAATCTCTCATTTAAAGTCTACTCCCCCCCTCTCAATTTAAAGCATAACAAATGAAGTACTATGTATAAATAAATACATAGCTCTTTCCACGTTTAAGCAACATATAGCAACCGAAAAATTGTTATTCGGTTACCATCCGAATCCCAGATCTCTCGATGTCTAGCCGAGCGCGTTAGCCTTACACCACGGTGGCCAACAATTCATGACGCTATGTGTGTTTTCCTGTCAGCTTCTGACATCATGAATCCGTAAGATGGGCTCAACTACTGAGACGTCTCCATGTGGTGGGCATTAAAGGCACTGGCTATATATTAATTATAGCAGTTAAATCCAAAGGGTGAGATCCCAAGTGAAAATCCTCCAAAACGTGGCGATGTCTTTGTTTATTCACTGACGCCACGTATTTGGGGAATTTTCACTTAAGTACTACGCTTGCATTTGTCTTCTTTGTTTTCATTTTCAAACTCATCCCCATCTATTTATACCTCTCATCATTAGTCATTGCTGGATGAGCCGCTGATGGCCTAGTAATCAAAGTTCGCGACTGATACGGAGAGGTCTCAGGTTCGATCCAAGGCAGGTACGAACGCTCGAACCACTAAATATCTATGTGCGTCGGATGGGCACGTTAAGCCGTCAGACACTGGGTACTGCCCCCTCCAGTCGTCTTCCTCCCCTTGCTTCCGCGTGACTTTTCTATTGGGCACTCTAGCCCAAATCTCGTAGCTTCCTATTTCTAAGGGTTGTTTAAGACCTGGGATCAGACACTCCCTTCCTAAAACCCTCTACATATGATCTGACTGTTACAACAAAACAAGCTAGTACTCATTGCTGGATGAAGATCTTCCCACAACTTTCTGTCTTGAGCGACTCTCTTCCATGTAAATGCAGAATGCTCTCGAATTTTATTCATCCATTTCCTACTTGGTCATCTTCAAAAAACATCTCTTGATATACCGTCACACCCTTGCCAAATGCCAATATATGCATATTACTACGCCAATCTGCTTTTTTCAAAAGAAAATATACTTAATATACCGCCACTCTGCAAGCTTTATGATAATTCCTTTCCCGTTTCAACTGCGGCGAACCCTGATGTTTAGATGCTGTTCAATCAAGATGTCTAAGAAGTTTCTTTGAAGCAAATTCACACGATGGCGATATTGAAAACTCACTTATTAAACTTAGATTGTACTCTGTAAATAATTGGGTTGAAATGGAAAAACGATTTTTTTAAAGAAACTGAGACATGTAAAATTATTTTGTGGAATGCTATTAATTTTCACTTGATAAACTTTTAGTAACATAACATTACTTTTTATTAATTTCCTTATAATTAAAACGTTAACTTTATCTTCCTTTTATGCAAAATAAATTTCCGCGTGTAATGCATAGAGATACTTTCAAATTAATATAATACCAATTATGATTTCCTATGAAACCATAATTAACAAAATTTGGGCTACTTAAAAATAACTGGCAAATTTGTTGTGACGCCACTCTTGATGTAACGCCGCAATGTAACGTTACAAATGGTGGTGGTACATTAATGGTTGACTGTAGTTTTGCGTGTTTCACAATTAAACTTTGCTACAGTCGTGCGTGAAAAGTTTCAGGAGTTCGGCCGTTTGGAATATGCTCGAATCGGGACGCTTTGCGCCTACCAATCTGCTTCATCCAAATTCGCTCAGATCCCTCGTTTTGCCCACTCCTACCCATAATCTAACGCTAACTAATTGCCCAGTTTGCTAGATTTATTCCGCGTTGTGTTGCGTGTTGGAGTGAGGTATTTATATGAGGAGGGCATGTGTGTACATAATGAAAAGGACGTATGCTCTGGGGGATGTAAAAAATAGAAATGTAATTAAAAAAAAAAGCTACACCCTTCAGTATTTTCTTTTTAAAAACTTAAGTTAATCTCATACAGTATTCCACACAGTTTACCACGGTACAGAGTAGCATACACTATGAGATGTGAACATCTCATATCAATGAACGGAATTTTCCAAAATAGTGAATGGAGTCATAGAAAATAATATGCTGATATGCGCCTCCATGACCTTTCCGAACCTGTCGTTGGGATGAAGAGGTAATTAATATTTTGTACTCTTTTGCAGAAAGTTCTCTGAGCGTTTAACCTTGAACGGAATTTTTCCGAGCCCTACCCCTAAAGCTTTTTCCTATTGTTACGTTCACTATCCGATACTCATTCGTTCTGCGCTGGTTTGTTTTTCGTTCTGCATTTCTCTGGAGTGTTGTCGGTGTTCACATAGCGTCAATGGCGCCCATATGAGTGATTTTAGGGGGCTAAGATACACCCTTACCTCCTTCAAGACTGTCAAACATTTTAGTAAATGTACAAGATACTAAAATACAACAAAAATAATTGATACAATCAATCATTAATATCTTATTATTTTTAAAAATGCTTTAAAAAAGGTTTGGCGATTTCAGTGTTTTAAATTTATCAAAAATTTGACTATACCAACGAGGGGGGGGGGTCGAGCCCCCCTCCCAATGGGCGCCCTTGCATAGCGCTTACCCTTTACTTGCTATCCACAACCTGTCGTTCTTGGGTATTTACCTAGTTTTTATATTTTTTATGAGATCATGTCAAAAACCTGAAGTGCGACTTTTGAACAACAAACAAAGTACTTTGCTGTAACGGCTGTGTTGAGAAAGTAAAAACCACGTATTATTTGAGTGGAACTCGAAGGAGCGTAATTTTGAATCCGAAGGGGTGTAATTTCAAGTCTTGCCCTCCTAGATACGAAAAGCTTGCTTACAGACCTGACCATATTCTTTAAGAAATATAATAGTTGTCGTTATTACATAATAGAGAATCTCATTTGTTTAAGAAATATGATAGTTGTTCAAATTTGGACACAAGTTTTATCATAAACTCAAGTCAAAGTGCGGAGGTTACCTTCTTTACAAAAGGGACCGGTCAGTCCAGGTGGACAAAGACAAATTCCAGTGGCTGGATCACAAGGATGATTTCCACATTTGCATTCTTCTTGACATCCATGACCATAAAAACCAGGAAGGCAAGCTAAAATGTGGGAAGAAACATCGTTAAAATACATGAAACAGCTAGTGCGTTGGCAATTAATTATTAACGTCTACCAAAGGGGAAAAACAGTGGTAAAATACAAAGGTACTTGCCTGGTGCACCTGAAAGTCTCTGGTACGTATGAATTATACTCTACTTAAATATCAATATAAAAAACCGACTATATTATTTTGTGCGAACCATATCCACAAAAACGCTCAACAGATTTCGGTAGAAGTGCTATCATTTACACTTTACGACGATAGATGAGGACACGTTCGACCTCTAATGTGGCTTCATTGAATCTTCGCAGCTCACCATATTTTTTTTTTTTTTTTAAATTTAGGTATAGCCATAGAAAATGGGTTTCTTTTAATTTCAGGAAAGGATCTGAACATATAGTTGCTTTTTGTGTTTGCATTTTCGATATATTCCTTGCAGCAGTTTTTCGACGGAAAAGCGACATTTCATTTCACGTACAAACAGAATGAAATTCTGTTTGCACGTGAAATAAAATTTCCCTATAAATATGAATTTATTATTTATATTTATAGGGAAATTTTATTATGTTCGTACGTGAAATGAAATGCCACTTTTCCGTCGAAAAAGTGCTGCACGAAATATATCGAAAATACAAACACAAAAAGCAACTAATTAAATTTCCCTATAACTATGAAATTTCGCAACGTGGAATAATGCGAATTTACGCCTTTCAGCTATATCAATTTTTTTGCCCAGCCGTCCAGAGTAATAAGCCAGAGGGCAGTGGCGTAACTACCATAAGGGGAGGTGACGCAGTTGCAGTAGGGCCCAGTAGCTTGAGGGGCTAATTGCAGGCTAACGATAAGCTACGGAAAGGACAAAAGTTGGCAATGAAAAATTCATTATAATACGAAACAAATATCCTTACAACGTTTGTCTCGTTGGAGAAAGGCTTTTGTATGACATTCTCAAGGACGAAACACGAAATTCATCACACAAATATGTCAATGAAAGACCACAATAATATAATTAATAAATAGGAACTGTACACCAATTATACTCAAAATAGTATGACTGTAGTAATGATCCTAATTTCTTGGCGTTGAATCGAAATAAAAGTTTCCAAGGTTTCGCACATCAACCAGATGGCTTTTTCAAGGAAGGTAGACAGCAAACCGAATAATAGAACACTTTAACAATTTGAACGCGGTGACTTGACTAGACAATAAATGAATAGGTGCAAATGTGATTATTCATTCGAAGAAACGAGGAGTCATGTTGGTTGGTCACGTGGGAGAAAACGCAGCATTATTTGACGAATTGGCTCCAAACTCGTGACAATTCTAGAAACACGCTATAATTGCAAGCCTCATTGTCGGTAATGATCTCTAAAGTTTGGCGAATGGCAGTGGTATTTAGGCGTGGAGTAGGATGCTAATTTTTTTATATCATCCCACATAGCATTAGCGGACTTCAACTTGACTTCTCTGGAGGACAAGGCAGTTGTTACCTTTCCGCCCCTTTTGTGTGTTCGTTGAGTCTAATTCTGAACAAACGCTTGGTCATTCCGATGTAGTATCGCTTGGAGCCATCCGGATATTGTAGTGGGACGGCATGAATACCTGCCTTGTTGAGAAGAGGGGGCTTGTCAATATTTATCTTAAGCATGGTATGTAAAGATGCCAGCGACCTTATTCCGATACCTGAAGTTCATCCTCCTAGGCACGTTTTTGAGTTGATAGGAAACACTTAGTATGTAGGGGATAGAGCCCAGGTAGCTTAGTTGCGGCACAGAAGGATCTGGATTTTTCGATAAAATTTCGTATCTGGTTCGCTGTGTACCTGCCTCAGTGGCCAATTCAATTATGTTTTTTAGTTCGCATTGTCTAGAGCAAACATCGGAGGAGACGGCGAAGGCTCTTCTAGTTCGAGAACGAAAGAAAGTTGCTCACGGTGGTCATTGATCAGGGCTGAATGAACTGCGGAGCTGAAAAATGAATTCGGATCATTAGTATAGTTATACTATTTTGAGAACGAGAACATAATTATCGTGCATTATTGCGCTTACTGAACACTCGTGTTCAATCAGTTTTTTGTTATTGCGAAAATAACTCCGAGAATGTGTTTCATATTCTCTCGTTTCAGCAGTTTGAGATCGATGAAAAAGCAATAGAAAGAACAATATTTAAATACATGGTATCAGCGTTAAGAAAACAGAGTGTTTCCCCAGTGGCGCAGTGGTCTAAGCGCTGGCTTATGACCATTCGTCCGCGAAGGGTTCGGGTTCGAATCCCGGTGAGGCGTCGATGTTGTGTTTGTCTTACGGCACTGGCTCTCTCCCTTCCATGGAACCAGTTATCTTAAATTTGGGACGTGAGACTGCTTACAGCCCATTGAGTCGCTCACGGTGGTCGTTAAATCGTTAAACCCTCAATCTAAAAAAAAATTAAGAGACCGCTGAAAAGCACAGTAAAGGGGTGTTTGAATAACTGGAAGCAAATTACCGGTATCATCATCATTGTCAACTATCATCAATCCACTAAATGATGGTCTCACCAAGTTTCTTGTACAACTGTCTGTCTTGAGCCAGTCTCCTCTACGTCACTCCGGCATGCTTTAGATTTTTTTATGAAGGTTTAACGACTACCGTGAGCAACTCAATGGGCTATAAGCAGTCGTCCGTCCCTAATTTAGGGCCACTGGTTCCATGGAAGGGAGAGAGCTAGTACCGTAAGACAAACACAACATCCATGCTTCCTTGGGATTCGAACCCGGACCCTCCAGGACGAATGATCATAAGCCATCGCTTAGACCACTGCGCCACCGTGGCGGCCTTTCGAATTCCATCCAGTTATTTTCCACGTGGTCATCTTCTGTCTCTAGGTATCGAGTTTACTATTTCTGTTGCACTGTGCTGGTCCGTTCTTCTAGCAACAGGTCCCCAGCTCATTTCGGGGATTTTATTTTGATCGTGATGTCTTCCAGTCTTGTCATTTTCCTGATCAACGTATTTCTTCTGGTTACACCAGTAATGCATCTCTCAATTGTCTGCAGCCTCTGTATGTCTTTTTTTAGTTAAGGTCCACGCCCTTGCTCCATACATAAGACATGCAGCATACTCGAAGATAAGTTGCCAATCAGGTTGAAAATTCAATACTGCAATGAGACGAGATATTCTGTACAGTACTGATATTGGGCAGTGTGATAAACGTTGTTGAAATGACGTTAGGAAAAGGAGGATAAGAGCAACACCTAAAAGTTACAGAGTGGAGGTTCAAGAAGAAAGATTACACTGGTGTGGACATGTGATCAGAAAAAATTAAGAAAGCGTATAACATATTGTTTCTGTGGTGCTCTTTCTAGGTAGCTCCATGTTATACGCATTCTTAATTTTTTCTGATCACATGTCCACACCAGTGTAATCTTTCTTCTTGAACCTCCACTCTGTAACTTTTTAGGTGTTGCTCTTATCCTCCTTTTCCCAACCTCATTTCAACAACGTTTATCACATAAGAAAGAGCACCACACTACCTAGAAACAGAACCACAGGAACACCACTGATGAGGTGTAAACAGCAGCAGCATCTAGTGTGTGATGCATCTACAGCATCACTACCTGCTACTGCTTCATACCTCATAAGTTATTATTGCTTTTTTTAATGCTTTACTGATGTTTCTTAAACTCAAGCTGTTGGGTTTCTGCACAGCACACTTTCCGAGGGAGTTGTAATCTCCCATTCCTGGTAGGCGCGATTGCCGCAGCCCCTAAGTCCATTTTTTTGTATTTGCGGGTTTAACGACCACTGTGAGTAACTTAATAGGTTGTAACCAATCGTCCGTCTCTAACTTTAGGGCCAGTGTTTCCAGTTAAAGGAAAAGCGCCATTACTGCATTACAAGCACACTACCCATGCCTGATATGAGACTCGAATCCCAGATCAGTTTGGAATAATGGTCAGAATCCAACGGCTTAGACCACTCGGCCACCACTATCAAGTTCACTACGATATTTATGATCTACTAATATGTCTTGCCTATCTACTGGACATTTCTTCAATTTGCTTGTCTCAGTAGCTAAACTTACTGGTTGTCCTCAGATAGAGAGAGGGTGTGGCTTTTGTACCTCTCTTGAGCTGCGAGGTATCTCCCAATTTGTAGGCGAGAATCTGTGTCCTCGAGACACTAACTATTACTAAGTGTAACTTACGAATTTTATTAGGATCGGTTAAAAAGAAACATTCTGGGCCGATGCTAAATCAGAGAAGTGAAAATAGACGGGTAATTATTTTTTCCCCATTCATGCGCACTGTATGTCGAATAAAGACCTTTTGTATGTTAATTTTTTTCCTTTCGAAAATTTACCAATTCTTGAAACAATATTTAACAACATAGTGTAGGCACGCTTTCAAATTGAAAGCGTTTTGAATTAGAACTGAGCCCATCTGACGCACGGCTGGTATTTAGTGGTTCGAACGTTCGTACCTGTCCAGAACAGAAACTGAGGTTATCTCCGTGGCAGTCACAAACGCTGAACACTAGGCCACCCGCGGCCTCGTAGAAGTTAAAGCGAACGTGTTAATAAAATGAAGCAATTTATTATAATAAATTACTGAAAATAAAACTTATAAAAGCAATCTTACATTTTTCACAATGTCTTCCTCTGTATCCAGCAGGGCAGTGACACACACCAGTTATGTGATTGCATGTTGCCTTTCCGTAGCAGCTACATGGTTTCTGGCAAAGTTTTCCGAACCAACCTGGCGGACACTCTGTAATCATATAAAACCATAAGTGAGCAACTGTGATTTAAAGACATTTCATTAAAACGTTTTTTTTTCATTTAAACTCAACACAAGTGTTATGGAACACAGCACTATAACAAAATTGAAAATGTTATTGTTGCAATTCAGCAAGGTGGTCACTCTGTAATATCACAAAACTGATGCGAACCACAATGATGCAATGTAACATTTTGTTTTGAAATGTTTGTTATAGATTTGCGCTCAGGAAAAATCATATGTGAAATTAATTTCAAACGATCTTTTGATTTTTACAATACTCGTATCCCACGTACTACATACAGTACGTGGGATACGAGTATTGAAAAAAATACGGATGACTCCATGGATCCGTAGTCTCTTGTAACATTATACAGAACAACAGCTTTAGTTTGCTGCTGTGTTTCGCAGTGCAAACAATTTCTTACGTAAATCGAGGTCATTAAATCGAAAATGATAATAAAAAGGTTTAATTGACTAGGATTTTTGAGATACAATCACTTACCTGTATTACGTCATTCACTGTAGGTTGCTACATCAATTCGGCTGCCGCTTATACAGTATACCAAATTTGGAGAAGCTCGCATCACATTCCAGGAATAATCTGCTGGCATTGTTAGGTTCCGTCTTCCTCACAAGAGCCAATCCCCAATTTTAAGGACATAATAGTATTTAGCGCCTCCAAATGGGCAACGAACAACTGTCTCATTTCTAAATTGCATCATCAAGGAGATTCGTACAGCGTCAGAGAGCCTGAAATCAGTACCCCCTGTATACGGAAGCAACCTTCTGTATTTTCAAAGCAACAGCTAATCCAGTGCCGCTTAAACACTTCTGGAGGCCCCGGGTCAACACATTTTTCGGGGCCCTGATCTTATTTATTTATATACATATATATATGGAAGACTGCAGTGTCCTAAGCAAGTTCAACACAGGTAGTGACCAGAGAATGGTAAGATGCACCTCAATGATAAACTCGAGCGTGGGAAGCTCATAAAACAAACAAAGTGTATTGATACGACCAACCTTAAAACACATCATAATACCTTCAAATTGGAACTGAGGAACATATTCTCTGCTCTAGAACGTCTAACGTCGGAAGAAGTGCACATCTCTGAAGTTAACAGAAAACTAACCAAGGCGCTTATGGAAAAAGCAACAAAAATAGCTGGTACTAAGAACAAGTTGCATACGAACAAATTATCAGGAAAAACCAAAATTCTGATGTAAAAAAAGAAGAGAGATGAAGACAACTAAAGGAGATGTGACTTCCAAAGTGGAATATATAGAGCTATGCAAGATGGTACGAAAAAGTATAACTGAAGATGTAAGGAAATTCAACTGTGAACTAGTGAGGAAAGCAATTGAAAACAACCAAAGCCTAAAGAGAGCAAAAGGACATCTGAGTAAGGAAAGAAAACAGATTATGGCTCTGAGAAAAGAAGATGGTTCTGTAAACAAGAAATGGAGGTGAAAGTTTGACAAAAGTGAAAGATTTCTACTCCAAACTATATGAAAGGGATGATACATGTACTCCAGACATTACAAAAGGTTCCAGAGTTCTTCCAGAGCTCCCAGCAGAAGTTACACATGCAATCAAGAACATGAAACGGGGAAAAGCTCCAGGAGAAGATGGAATTACAGTAGACATCATACAAGAAGCAAGTGGAGAAATTGAAACAGCCCAAGTTTTCACTCGATGCCTTAATGAAGGGAAGATGCCTGAGGATTGGAATAATGCTACAATGATCCTGCTACATAAAAAAGGTGACATTGAGGATCTCAGGAACTACAGACCTATCAGCGGTTTATAAAATCTTCACTAAAGTTCTTTCACACCGCTTGAAGGTGACAATGGACATGGCTCAACCGAGAGAATAAGCTGGATTCAGGAGTAGCTACAGCACTATAGATCATATACACGTACTGAGAGAACTAATTGAAAGACCGGGGGAATATGAACTTACATTATGCATTGCTTTTATCGACTATGAAAAGGGCCTTTGATTCGGTGAAACCATTAGCAGTTACAATGGCTTTGAAATCCTGCGGTATTGAAGATGCATACATTAATATTATTCATAACATCTATAAAATGCTGGAAAGATTCGCCTATTTGAGAATACAGCACCCATAAAAATTGGAAAGGGAGTGAGACAACGTGGCATTATGTCTCCTAAACTCTTTAATGTCACATTGGAAAATGTCTTTCAATCAGTGAACTGGGAAAACAAAGAAATAAAGATTAATGGAGATTATCTAAACCACCTTCGTTTTGCTAATGGCGTAGTCATTTTTACAACTACCCTATCAGAGCTGCAGAGTATGATCCAAGAACTTGCTGACAAGAGTAAAAAAGTGGGATTAAAAATAAACTTTCATAAGACAAAAGTGATGTAAAATGTTTTTACAAGAAATGAAGATTTATCAATTGATGGGGAAAAGCTGGAGATAACCAATACCTACATTTATCCTGCAGGTATCAAGTGAGGGTCAGATTGATGAAGAATTTAATCGGCGTATAAAACTTTCCTGGAGAGCGTTTGGAAGAAACAGTATAATTTTCAAGACAATATGCCATTATGCCTTAAAAGAAAAGTGTTTGATCAATGCATCTTTCAGTGCTTACATATGGTGCTGAGACGTGGACCTTAACTAAAAGAGACATACAAAGACTGCAGACAACTCGAAAAAGATAAGAAGAGGAACTCGTGGATCAGAAAAATGACAAGAGGGAAGACATCATGATCAGAGTAAAATTCCTGAAGTGGCAATGGGATGGACATATTGCCAAAAGCACAGACAATGGACAGCTGAAATTTTTGACTGGATTCCAAGGGACAAGAAAAGACCCAGAAGAAGACCGCATGTGAAATGGGTGGATGAAATTCGAAAGTATGCGGGAGTAACATAGAGGAGACTAGCACAAGACAGACCGTTGTGGAAGAAATTTGGTGAGACCTTCGTCCAGCAGTGGATTGATAATGGTTGACGACGATAATATAGAACATATGGTATTATTACAATTTGTGGTTAATTTCTTTATTCACACATGGCATTATGTATATACAACATATAAGAATTTTTATATGCACCACTGTCACATCCCAGAGAAGAAACATTCAATGTCCAATAACTTTTTAAATATCACTTGAATGAAAAATGGTGTATGACAAAATTGTAGACCTTTATTAAGTTTACGAAATGCACTCGCATTTAGTTACTTAGAAAATTGATGCTGAAAGATATGTTTCTTCCCCATTCTACAAATTATTCGACGAAAGTTAAATTGAAAAAGCAGAAGAAATAAAAGAAACAGCGCCCTTTCCGGGCAATATGACTTACCGGACAAAAATGATGATATGCGGCCCCCATCATGTTTATTTAAACAACGAAGATTGAATATACATAAGTAGCCCATGTGGGCAAACCTCAATATGATATACATACGTGCATTTCGTATAGATTTCTGCGGCCCCCATCATGTTTATTTAAACAACGAAGATTGAATATACATAAGTAGCCCATGTGGGCAAACCTCAATATGATATACATACGTGCATTTCGTATAGATTTCTGCGGCCCCCATCATGTTTATTTAAACAACGAAGATTGAATATACATAAGTAGCCCATGTGGGCAAACCTCAATATGATATACATACGTGCATTTCGTATAGATTTCTGCGGCCCCCATCATGTTTATTTAAACAACGAAGATTGAATATACATAAGTAGCCCATGTGGGCAAACCTCAATATGATATACATACGTGCATTTCGTATAGATTTCTGCGGCCCCCATCATGTTTATTTAAACAACGAAGATTGAATATACATAAGTAGCCCATGTGGGCAAACCTCAATATGATATACATACGTGCATTTCGTATAGATTTCTGCGGCCCCCATCATGTTTATTTAAACAACGAAGATTGAATATACATAAGTAGCCCATGTGGGCAAACCTCAATATGATATACATACGTGCATTTCGTATAGATTTCTAGAGTCTGAAGTATTCTGCATACCTGCCGCCCTTTGGCCGAGTGGTAAGGGGCGCTGTTCTCCGGCTAGAGTTCCAGGTGAAACATAGCTTATCTGCTTGCCATACGGCGATGTCTTTCTCCCTTCCCTGGAACTAGTGGTTCTAGTTTAGGGACGGGCGAATGTTTATAGCTCTTAGAGTTTATCATTGCGTTCGTTAAGCGCCGTATTTCAAATACGATAAAAAAATTTCGTACCTAACGAACGATGCTGGTACACAAATACAGGAACAAAAAAACTTATGCCACACAAATATATAACATAAGTTTTGGGGAAAATAGGAGAAGGGGGGGGAGAATTCACCTGTATGACTAAGACGAGAGCCAAGGACATAATGTATTTCCTTTTGGGAATGAACAACAAAACTGTTTCGACACACACTAGCAGAAATGAAATGAGAGAGATAACTTCGGCCACCAGACTTGGCAACGATAAAAATGAAGGAACACTGTAAGCACAGGATACATACCATCTTTTACACTTTCCTTTTCTTAAAGTCAGTTTTTATTTAATTAGGCATTTGCTTGCACTCCATGACGGCTTCGATAAGTGCTGATCTTTATTCAGATGATAGAGTCTAACATCTGAATGTAAAATATTTATCGTGGAGTGCCACGCCACGGAAGCAAGCTTTGTTGACCTAAGGTTTGTTTTCAGACTTATTAAAGAAAATTCAGAGGTCTCTATTTAGCAACTGATATATCCGTAAATTGCTTGACGCGAGAGAGTGCATAACTAGAAGGAGAAAAAACTTGTAATAACAGAAAACCTGCATGAACATTCACGCGACAGCGACTGGCTAGATTTGTAATATACTCGACGATGGCGAGTGGGACTCGATTAATGTATGACGAAGCCTTGGCGTGCCGCCCCGGTGGCGCAGCGGTCTAAGGCGCTGGCCTCTGATCATTCGTCCGTAAGGGGTCCGGGTTCGAATCCCGGTCAGGCATGGATTTTGTGTTTGTCTTACGGCACTGGCTCTCTCCCTTCCCTGGAACCAGTGACCCTAAATTAGGGACGAGCGACTGCTTATAGCCCATTGAGTTGCTCACGGTGGTCGTTAAACCTTCAATCAAAAAAAAAAAAAAAAAAAAAAAAACCTTGGCGAGATAAATTCAAAGATGACGTAATAGCAATTTTGTGGGTCAGAGGCTTGTTAGTGGGCAAGAGGTCAAAATCAAAAAGCTTATGAGTTACTTTGACGCGTCAACAGGGTTTTATTAAGAATTCCTGTTGCAATGCCAATCAGCTTATTCTAATCAAGAGATATGGCAAAATATTCCAATTCTCGGCCTTCTGGATTGGTATGAGTATGTAAGCAACTATAGATTAAGTACTGTCTAGTGAGGATATACGTCGGAAGGAGTGGCCAGCGAGCTCCTCTGATCTCAATCCAATCGAACGTGCACAGAGAACTCTAAGGAGACGTGTTGATCAAAAGAATCTCTCACTAGAAACCATTCCAGCACTTACCAGGTTCTCCAGCAACCGTGGAGCAATTCACCACAAGAACTCCTAAACAATTTGCAGCTAAGATTGCATGACACATTGGTGCTAAACATCCATAATTGCTTTTCCAGGTGGACATATTTTCTACTGAGGACGTTTCCTTGTAATCTGTTTGTGCAGTGCTGATGGAAGAATGTCACCGAACGACAGGTGAGCCTGTACTTCCTTCGTTACATTTTGTTCTGTTTCGACCTCAATTGCATATTACTTATGATTTTTTATGTTGTGCGTTTCATTTTATTATTATTGCTGCTACCATAGATCAGTTGTAATATCGTTTCTTCCGAATCTACACTGCTGCTTAAAACTTAAGCGTGAGACACATTTTGACCACTCACTAGTCAAAGGTCTTACTAAAAATTGTTTTCTGCAATTTACAATATTATTTTATAAGAAAGTATAATTTTTTTTTTGTAATTCTACATCAAAGATTTGGCTGATTTATAGTTTTGACCCCGCTTTTAACTTCTGCAGGAGACGACACTAGATGTCGCCACTTTTTCGGCGAGCAGCATGTTATCAGCGTTGCCTGAGAGGCACTGGTTTTTTAGTTTACCTTTTTTTCTTTTCGGAGTGGTTGGGTGATGACCTTTAAAAGGATCTTTTATTCTGTCAGAGAATCAAAAATGTGTTTGTTCTGAAGAAAGAGGAACATTTGTTCCTTAAGAATTACACATGATATCCTCTCTAGTAGGTTATGAACTTAATTATTACCATATTGACGAACATAGGAATGGGTGTTCGCACGAAAAAAGCTGCGGCTTCTTTAGAACAAAAACAGGTGTTGTCCCAAATCCTTCGAGTCTCCGGCAAGGAAGTGTTGTATAAGGGAACACTCAATTTTTGGGTGTGTGGGTCCCCTTCTGGGAATAAACGAAACTTCTGGTGATTCGCTGTCAGCTGTAGTGTCTTTTCCCTCAGCAGCGGACGATATGCTGCCCACTGATCCATCATTATCACAGACTCGGGAGCAACTTCCGGATTATAGAATTAAGGCTGACAGAAGACCAAGCCGTTCCTGGGCACCCTCCACTTGTAACTGCGTACCTCTTTAATGCTGGATAACTGCAACCGCAAAGTGAATAATTGCTTATTGCATCACAACAGAAAAGTGATTGAGGAAAATGGGAACTTTCCTCTTCACTTGACAATTAGTCATAGGCTGCTTGCTCGAGAAGAAATCATTCGCATCTCAGATGAGAAGTAAAAAGCATTGTTTAGTTCCTTTTGAAGCTGAGATGGGCGCGAGTTTTGGAGCTGCTATTGAAGGGTTTTTTTTTATAAATGTGTGTACGTTAAATGGGCCTACTGGATACATTCATAAAATGAAATGTTTGTTCACAATAAGCTATGTTTATGTGTCTGAAAATAGGATATATTGAAGGGGGGGTAAGTTTGGGGAGCAGTTGTGAGGTGTTTGTGTACGTTCAACGTAAAGTAAGTATATGTACAAGTGAATGAACTATTCGTCTTCAATTTATGTAGGTGTTTTTGTCTTCCAGATTTTCAGAACAAAAATGAGTGACATAAAACTCGAGGATAGCCATGTTCGTCATTGTATGCTGTAGGAATTTCACAAGGGCACCAATGCTACCGTGCCCACCAATAACATTTGCGTTGTTTATCAGAATGCGTTAAATGTCCGCAAGTTGCCAGCGTTGGTTCGTCCAATTCCAGTCGGGCAATTTTGACCTCTCTGATGCCCTTCGTGCAGGAGGGCCCATAGAGCTGGACAATGACCTACTGCGTGCAGCCGTTGAAGCAGATCCTCGTTAAACCATTGATGAATTATCCAAACACCTTAATGCATCACGGTCTACTGTTCAAGAGCACCTGCAACAGAAAGGGAAGATTTATGGACAAGGAGTTTGGGTCCCACACCAACTTTCACCTGACAACAAAACCCAGCGATCCACCATATGTAACTTTTTGCTCAGCCGACAGTAAAAGGACCCATTTCTTCATTCGCAGACAGGAAAAGGATAATTTTCTTCATCGAATTGTCACTGGAGATGAAAAGTGGGTTCTTTGCGCGAATAACAAACGCTGGACACCAGTTCCTACGCCTACAGCCCAAAGAGGTTTTGCTCTGTGTTTTTGGTGGAATACCGCTGGCATAGCTCACTTTGAGCCCTTGGAACCCGGACATACCGTAACGGCAGACCTCTATTGTCAACAACTGGACCGTTTGAAGCAAGCTCTTACTGTAAAACATCCAGCACTGGTCAACAGAGAAGGTGTCATCCTCCAGCATGACAACGCGAGACCTCACTCGGCGAGACGGACCCAGCAGACGTTCTGTGCGATCCCCCTTATTCTCCTGACACTGCACCATCTGATTACCACTTGTTCAGATCTCTGCAGCACTTTCTTAATGGGGAAAAAATCCATAGTATTGATGATGTCAAACGGGGCTTTCTGACATCTTTGAATCACAACCAACTTTATTTTATAAAGACGGCATTGAAAGTTTGGCTTCACGATGGTCAAGCGTAATCGATAATGATGGCGATATATTTAGAAATAAATTTCTTCTGTTACAAACAGCGTTTCTCTTCTTTTCTAAAAACGACATTACTGTCCGTCTCTCCCCCCCCCCCCCCACAATACATTGTAATCGTCATTAAAAATTAAAAGTTTGGTTTCACGATGGGCAAGTGTAATCGATAATGATGGCGATTATATAATTGATTAAGAAATAAATTTCTTCTGTTAAAAAAATTGTTTCTCATCTTTTCCAAAAACGACATTACTCTCCGTTCTCCCCCATTACATTGTAATCGTCCATTAAAATACTTCTGTATTCAAGTAGAACCAAAGGTAACGTTCTTTTTCGCCTTACCTATTTCAAACGAACTTAATAGTTGTTTTGTTGTTACATCGTCAACATAAGTCAGCGAGTAAATATACCTGGCATATACTGTATATAGATGTCTTTTTTACAACCAACATGCCCACCAGTATCCCCCACCATCCAGCAAGAGTTATTTTTTTCCCTTACGTATCATGGTTTCATTGTTTTTAGTGACTACATTACTATCGTTGGCCCTTTAATCTTTCGTTCTGAGGCCCGGGACAGCAGAATGAATTTTACACCTAGTTCTCTAAAGCAATAATAAAAAAATATCGCTAACTGTTGAAGGCAACATGGTACCATTCTCACCGGGACTCCATCTTATGTCCCGTTCTATGCTAGTGTCCTCAGCAAAGCAGAATGCAAGAGCCATCACTGTATCGTAAAAAAGTTCATTCTCATAAAAGTTTCCCAGATGAACAGACTCCTGATCCTTCCTGCCCCCGAACTGCCCTAATCTATGGTCAGGGGTCAGTTCCATGTCATTTCCTGCTATACATCTTGTCAGAAAGCGAGGAAGTAATTTATATTGCTCACATCTTCTAATACAAGATGCTTCGTCAGCACAAACTTTTCAATAAAATCTTTTAAAACTCCACTTGGTACACGCACAGGTGAGTGTGAGCAAATGGCACAATAACCCGAAATGAAAAGTCAGCAACGGAACCAGAGTAGCTTGATCAGCCGAATAATAGCTCATTCGAAGAAATGCTGAAGCTGATTGTCAGAAATAACACGCTCTGATGCTGCTAGCGTCAGGACGTGGTTTTCAACAAATTTTATTTAAGAAAATAGGCTGTTACATCATTCGCGCCCATCCAAAACATAAAAATACACATGACGTTTATAATGATATGTACACATGACAGAGGGTAAAACTACCTAGATTAAAATAATAAAAACACGAATGCAGGCAAGCATTCTATGAGTATCGTAATGGTACAGGAATCTGGGGTCACGTGCAGCCCCATAATACGTGAATTACAACTAGAGAAGCACAGGAAGCATATTTAGCATATGAGAGCAAATAACAAAATGATTTCGGGAGTGTGTGCTAGAACAGAGAATTTAAGTAAATACAACGATGTATGTAATAAACAAAAACAATACACAAAGCACAAGATACAACATCGCAAAGTCGGTGACACAACAAGAACTTTGATCAGAAAATACAGGGATGCTAACGGAGATAATATCGTCACAGAACACGACTCACCTAATAAAACATAATGACATACTACAGAATAAAAATATGTTCTTGAGAAAAATCACATATAATATGCAATGTAAGAAAAAAGGAAATTTGTACAACATGTTGCCACACAAATAAAGTTAATTAACAGTACACTCAATGTTATTCGACATTGGCGAGGGAAAAAAGCAAACTGAAGAAAACAGTAAAGACACAATGCACACTAGGTACGGTGAGTGAAAAAACCAAAAAATAGAGAACAGTGGATACAACCTGGCGGAAACAAAAATCAAAAGCTTGATGAGTCAACGTCTCGTGAACAGTATACCACCTTTAAAAAGTCATGTTGTTTTCAACATATTGAAAGAAAGAAAAGGATGACGTAGGTCTACACTCTGTACTTAAAATAGAAGAAACACGACTAATAAAATGAATAGAACACTCAGAGTGGTTAATATCGTTAAAGTACATATGTAACACAATTATCACTCAGGGAAGCTATGCAAATGAAATCTACAAGAGAGGTGCAGACCCTAGGTTATGAAAGAGGTACATGTCATCATGCTGATACAGAGAACAAGAAAGAATACACTAGAAAAATGTACAGCACATTTGCAGAGTAATACGATAATAACGTATTCGCCTATAACACGGATAAAACTATAACAACTATGTATAAGTACGTACAAACAAATACGATATTTACAGAAAACAGCAGGCAAGTAACATTAATCATAAATGGGGTCACAATAGGAAAAAAAAAACCACGTACTGTGGTGCGAAACTCAAGTGTGTACAACACAATACAATATGACATCTAGTGTAGTCTTCGGCAGACGCAGAAACTGGGGTAAGAAGTATAATTCAACCAAACATTTATGAAATATTTTTCTAGAAAACGCTACTGCGAATCCATTTCGGTCCAGAAAGAGTTATGTTTTCTGTAAACCAATAACAATCGATATTTTACAGTTTCTTCAAGCAGTTATTAATCCATATCTTAAGAATGCATGTACTCATGAAGGACCTGTGTGCGAGCCCGTTCTGATTCGTAAAGTTCTTTGGAGGCAGAAATCCTTATTTAAAGAGAGGGTGTCACTCCTACTATCCTCGGATATTTAGTCACTTCTCCAAAAAAGAATTTCCTTTCTACTTTTAAGAAGCACTGTAATTTTTAGGTTGACGATAAAATTAAATATTACTTACGATTTTCACAATGGCCTCCAACGTATCCGTCGGGGCAGTTGCAGCACCCTGTCACCGGATCACATAAAGCATTGTGTTGGCAGTGGCACGATAAACTGCAGTTCGATCCAAACAGTCCAGGTGGGCATGCTAAATTAGAAAAAAGGAAATTCAGTAAATTAATAACTCGGAAATCCACTGTTAACTATTTCCCCTTTAAAACACAAAGCTCTGTGAGAACTTATAGTACATCAACTAAAAAAACACCAATAAAGAATTTTATGATTTAGGATAAATAACAGTAAAAATGGTGGTCCCTTAATTCACATAAACAACAGTATTGCTAAAAACATGATTACTAATTCTTCGGAAAAGTCATAGAAAATATAGATAGCTACTCTGTGACAATAAATATATCTTTAAATTTAGTTATTTTGGATGTAATAACTTAGGGCAAAAAAGAAAGTTACAAGATGAAAGTGGACGTATTTGAAATGCAGCGTTAGAGATCAATGGTGGGGTCTGTTATCTAGAGGATGAAAGTGGGCGTATTTGAAATTGTGGGGTTAGTTATCTAGAGGCGTGTAAGAAACAGATAAGCAGGCACTCACGGAAACTATGTTTATAATTCTTCTAGGAGAATCAACAGATAAGAAACTAGAATATTTGGTAAGTGTGTTTGTAAGAAACCCGTATAACTTCGAGTTCCCTAGTTTGGTTCGGCTGTTATGTCCCCATTGCATTCATTAAGTCTTTCACTACCACATGTGATTAATCCGCCAAGAACGGTGACAAACCATAATTAGCAACTGTAAATACTGAGATATACGAGTATACAGTATAACACCACAACTTTATTACAGGAACGACGTCCGGATGGAATTACATCGACAAAAGTCACGGGACACCCCTTCAAAAGCAAATGAACGGATCCGCTGCGTTGATAAAATGCGCGGTACAGCTGCAAACAGTATAAAAACAAGCATTCAGCTGACTGTGATCCTATCGCACTATGATGTTAAGTGAAAATGTCTAGGCGGGAGAGAACTGACTTTGAGAAAGGAAAGATTGTTGAGTGTTATATTAGTGAGTTGTCCATAAGAGAAACCGAAAGGAGTTTAAACATACCCAAATCAACTGTTTTGGATGTACTGAATAAGTGGAAGACACATGGCGTGCCTGAAGCAGCAAAATGTACCGGCAGACCAAAGAAAACCAGTGACAGAGGACGTCGAAGCCTCAGGAGAATCCTTACAGCTAATCGACGGAGTACTGCAAAAGACCTCAATGTATAGGTGAGTAACAATGCTGGAACTTCGGTAAGTACAGGAACTATTCGCAGAGAACATTCCATGGGTTACCGTGGTCATGCGGCTACTCATAAGCCTTTCATCTCCACTCGGAATGCTACTCGTCGTTTAGCATGGTGTAAAGAACATTTATTGTGGACCGCAGATCAATGGAAAAGTGGAACTATGGATTGATGAATCTAGATACACGATCCATAATTCTGATGGCCGTGTGTGGGTATGGCTGCAGCCGAGAGAACGCTATTTACCACAGTGTTCCTACGGTCAAGTTTAGAGCTGGCAGTGTACTCGCGTGGGGGTGTTTTTTGTGCTATGATCCCGTTCCATTGTTTATCGTGGACAAACCTGTTAACCAGCGTGTCTACCTCGATATTCTGGACAATTATGCCCTACCAACTTTGTAGCAATACTATGGAAACGAGCCTTGTTGATACCAACAAGATAATGCACCGAGCCATAAAGCAAGGACTGTTACGGCGTGGTTTGACAATAATTCCGTATCGTGTGTGGAATGGCCAGCACAGAGCAGTGATCTTAATCCCATAAAGCACCTATCGGTTTAATTAGAGCGCCGCATAAAAAGTTTGGAACCAAGGCCTACAACCAAGCAACAGTTAGCGGCAGCATTATGTAATGAATGGAAACTCATACCTATCTATGTGTTCTAAAGCCTTGTCGAAAGCATGTCTCGAAGGGTCAGTGTATGGATTAAGGACAAAGGTGGGCCGACACTGTATTAATGTATGTCAATAAATACTATGTTGTGTTTCTCTTCTAGGTGTCCGGTGACTTTTGTCATTATAGGTATATTTATCACACGACAGAACTTCGGTTAAGCGTACGCTATAACTCCCGGGTCCAGCAACAAGTCCTCTCCCCACGTCTTTCCAAGACGGCGTCTCTCGGTAATCTCCTCTAGACCAAACCGTTCCTCTTCTTTGGGAGTGTTGCTAAACCCCCTCAAGCGTAGGGGACATCTGATTTAGCGCTGACCCTGCATTGACGTCAGTAAGAGTTCGTGAATGTGCCTAGTACAGTTGCCATTAATACATATATATATATATATATATACTCATATTAAGAAGAGACCTAAGCAAAAAAATATATATATATTTGAGACTTATACCAAGTACAACATAGAAAGGGTTATATGTCTACCGGTGTGAGTAAAAGGAGAAAAGATAAAAAATAAAATAAAACAACTGAATGTAGAAAGTGTCGAGAATACTGAGCTTTGGCTTTATCAAGGACCAGCAAAAACTCTGCATTTTCTCACTTCCACAAAGACCTAGTTGGATATATATATATACATACAAAAAGAAAATAATCTCAATATTATAGTAAAAGTCCTTACAGTGTTCAAATTATGCACAACGTTTATTTAAGTAAGGTTTTTAGTTCTCGGGATTTTTTTTTTTTTGTTCAAAATTTACTCACGGCATTAAAACGAAATCGCATGTCTCAAATGTTTCGTGGTGCAAGAATTAAATTTCACTTCACATAGTTTTCAAACATTTCTGGTATCTCACCTTTCACGCTGGGAAAGACGCAGTATGTATTCTTCGCGGTGGATTCAGTGAACTAAAAAATCGAAGAAGAAGCGAATGTCTGGCTTGGAAATCTGGGTAGTGCTAATTGCCTTGAAAATATTGGTGTAGCCGCTAGCCCTGGAGATTTTAATACTTCCTGTTATCTCGAAGATGTTGGCTTGGCACTACTGGTTGGTCTCGCTGGGTTGAAAATCGTTTTCTATATTCTTGATCATAGTATTGCCGATTGGCTTGCAGAAAGTGGTGCTGCTGATTGTCTTGGATATATTGGTGTCTATCGTATTGGAAATCTTGGATCTGCTGACTAGATCGGAGATCTTGGTTCTGCGAATTGTCTTGAATATACTCACTAGCTTGAAGATCTTGATGTTTCCATGGATTGGAGATCTTTGTGCTGCTGTTTGTCTTCAAGAACTAGGCGTTCCTAATTAGCTGGGGGATCTTGGTGCTGCGAATTGTCTGGAATATACTCACTAGCTTGAAGATCTTGATGTTTCCATGGATTGGAGATCTTTGTGCTGCTGTTTGTCTTCAAGAACTAGGCGTTCCTAATTAGCTGGGGGATCTTGGTGCTGCGAATTGTCTTGAATATACTCACTAGCTTGAAGATCTTGATGTTTCCATGGATTGGAGATCTTTGTGCTGCTGTTTGTCTTCAAGAACTAGGCGTTCCTAATTAGCTGGGGGATCTTGGTGCTGCGAATTGTCTTGAATATACTCACTAGCTTGAAGATCTTGATGTTTCCATGGATTGGAGATCTTTGTGCTGCTGTTTGTCTTCAAGAACTAGGCGTTCCTAATTAGTCGGGGGATCTTGGTGCTGCGAATTGTCTTGAATATACTCACTAGCTTGAAGATCTTGATGTTTCCATGGATTGGAGATCTTTGTGCTGCTGTTTGTCTTCAAGAACTAGGCGTTCCTAATTAGCTGGGGGATCTTGGTGCTGCGAATTGTCTTGAATATACTCACTAGCTTGAAGATCTTGATGTTTCCATGGATTGGAGATCTTTGTGCTGCTGTTTGTCTTCAAGAACTAGGCGTTCCTAATTAGCTGGGGGATCTTGGTGCTGCGAATTGTCTTGAATATACTCACTAGCTTGAAGATCTTGATGTTTCCATGGATTGGAGATCTTTGTGCTGCTGTTTGTCATCAAGAACTAGGCGTTCCTAATTAGCTGGGGGATCTTGGTGCTGCGAATTGTCTTGAATATACTCACTAGCTTGAAGATCTTGATGTTTCCATGGATTGGAGATCTTTGTGCTGCTGTTTGTCTTCAAGAACTAGGCGTTCCTAATTGGCTGGGGGATCTTGGTGCTGCGAATTGTCTTGAATATACTCACTAGCTTGAAGATCTTGATGTTTCCATGGATTGGAGATCTTTGTGCTGCTGTTTGTCTTCAAGAACTAGGCGTTCCTAATTAGCTGGGGGATCTTGGTGCTGCGAATTGTCTGGAATATACTCACTACCTTGAAGATCTTGATGTTCCGATGGACTGGAGATCTTTGTGTTGCTGTTTGGCTTCAAGAACTAGGCGTTCCTAATTAGTCGGGGGATCTTGGTGCTGCGAATTGTCTTGAATATACTCACTAGCTTGAAGATCTTGATGTTCCGATGGACTGGAGATCTTTGTGTTGCTGTTTGGCTTCAAGAACTAGGCGTTCCTAATTAGCTGGGGGATCTTGGTGCTGCGAATTGTCTTGGATATGCAGCTTGGTGTTACTCAGTGCTTGATGCTCTTACTTGATTTGGTGATCTTCGTGCTGCTTACTGGCTTGAAGGTTTTGCCTTGGAGTTGCCCATTGGCTTTGAAATTTTGGTGCAACTGTTTGGCTCGAAGATCGTGATGCTATTGATCCTTTCGACAATAACAGTGTTGCCGAATACCTTGATGACCATGATGTTGCTTATTGTATTGGATATATTGGTGTTGCTCATTGCCTTGAACATATTGGTGCTGCTGACTGAATTGGAGATTTTGCACTCAGTGCAAGTCTGGTGAATACTGCATATGCACAATAAGCGCAATATTACTTTGCGTCGCGGTAGCTCAAAGGAAAAGAGTACTGTTGTTTACTTATTTGCATATCTTCATATAAAACTTACGAGATAACAGGCATGTCTAAAGATGTTGAAATTTCTTCCACTGACATTTTTGTGACGGAGAGTTTTGGACCCGAAACGACTGTTTCGTTTACTTCTTATAATAATTCTACTATTCCATGGCTCCTTTCTTCGCAAAATAGCCTACACAGTCGAGTCACATTATTGTGACCACTCCTACTTTTAACGTCAACAGCGCGTAGCCAATGAAAGAAGGCACGTGTCATGAACTAGCTTGGAGGGTATATATGGTGTGCTTAGGTATTCTGAAAACATATCACTCGTTGCTGTCATAAATAAAAGGAACGATTTATCAGATTTGCAAAAAGAGATGATTATCCGCTTTCGGGCCAAGAGTAGCAGTATTTCTGAAATATTACAGTTTGTGAACTGTTCGCGTGATGTTGTGGTTAAAGTGTACCGTGATTGGAGAAATGGGACCATTGCGAATAAGCGACATGGAAACTGCGGAGCAACACGTGCCATTGATGTGAGAGGTGAACGTCGGCTTCGAAGGTGCGTGAGGGCCGATAGACACGCTACAGTGGAGCAACTCACTGGCCGAATGAACCAGGGGGCTACCGGAAGTGTATCTAAAACGACAGTTCACAAACCCTGCTGCGTATGGGGCTCCGATGCAGACGGATGGTCACTGCACCTATGCTAACGAAGGTGCATCGGCAGAAAAGGCTTATATTTGCACGGCAGTAGCGGAATTGGACCTCCGCTGATTGGCAAAGGATTGCCTTTTCCGATGTGTCACGTTTTCTGCTTCATCGAACGGATGGACGTTTCGTATAAGGCGGGAAACATCGGAGAAGAAACACTCTTCAACTATTGCTGGAAGAACACAAGCTGGTGGGGGCAGCGTTATGGTCTGGGGAATGTTTTTGTGGCATTCCCTGGGTCTACTCATACATGTGGAAGGAACTATGGATCGAATTTGTTATGAATCCATCTTACAGACTACGCACACCCATACATACTATTTGTCTTTCCTGGGACGGGTGGGATCTTCCGCACGACAATGCGACGTGTCACACAGCTAGAAATCTCCGGGAGTGGTTGGAAGAGCACGATGAAGATTTTGAAGTACTTCCCTGATCCCCTAATTCCCCAGACTTAAACCCAATTGAGCATCTGTGGAACCACTTGGATCGTGTGTTGTTTGCTCTATGGATCCTCCCACCATGCACCCTCCAGCAGCTGTCGGATGCAATGCAGTCATCATGGCTCCACATACCTGTGAACACCTTCATGCACCTTATTGAGTCACTCCCAGCCCGTCTAGCTGCTGTCCGCGCTGCACACGGCGGTTACTCTGGATATTTGCTGGTGGCCACAATGTGACTCGACCGTGTATATGATATCATCCACGCACGTTCTTTCACATCCACGAAATCTTCAGGATACAATGATACTTTTCAATGAATTTCACTGTAAATTTTTCAAGTTACCTACAATTATCCCATAATTACACGTGATTTCTGTAGATAGAATGACGCCATTTGCAGTAACTGAAACATGCTATGATGCATAGAAGGAATGTTATGATTGTTACGAGGCAGACTTGAAGCTGAATTCTACTAGAAAATTGGAAAACTGGCAAATATCTTAAAAACAATACCAGTTACAGCACTTCAACGAAAAAAGCAGACTTCAAAACTCAGTACATTTAACCCAGCTAATTTTATTAAATTATTCTGAACTGAAAGAAAATTGAATCATGGAACGTTAACGAATGATTGGAAGATAAGAATTAGTATCTCACTGAGTACACACACACACACACATGAATTCCCATTGCTCCAAAAGTTTGGTATTTTGAGGAACTTTGTCACACCTACAGCAGATTTCACGGATCCAAGCGATGGATCCACGAAATCTGCTGCAAAAAGAAGCGTTAACTCAGGTTCTAACTTACCATCAGAACACGTACTGCCCATGAATCCTGGGGGCAGTTGCATTTTCCAGTTTCAGGGTCACATGGCCCTCTAGTACACTCGCAGTTATTTTTACAGAGTTCGCCGTATTTCCCCACAGGACAAACTGAAAAACAGAAAAAGAAAGTGTAAAAATTTACTCTAGAAAAAATACGAGGGTCATTTCAAAAGTTTTGCACTCTGTGGGTTATCTCTTAAAAAACGAAAATTTTCACAACATACTTTTACAGGCCTTCGAAGTAATCTCCGTGTTTCCCTATGACAGCGGCCCAACGTTTGGGTAAGTCTTGTATTCCAGTCAGGACACCTAAATTGTTGAGGCGTCGGATTACTCGGGTCACCTCAACATACCTTTACAGGCCTTCGAAGTAAACTCCATGTTTCCATATGACAGCGGCCCAACGTTTGGGAATGTCTTGTATTCCAGTCAGGACACCTCCATTTTTGAGGAGTCGGATTACTCGGGTCATCTCAACATACCTTTACAGGCCTTCGAAGTAATCTCCATGTTTCTTTATGACAGCGGCCCAACGTTTGGGCAAGTCTTGTATTCCAGTCAGGACATCTCCATTGTTGAAGCGCCAGATTACTCAGTTCATCTCATTAGAAACATCCTGAATCGTACTAAATCGTTTCCTGAGGAATGGCTTCCACAAGTCATAATCTGGTATGCTCATGAAAGGACTGTATGGCGCGTAGGGAAGCAATTCCCATCCATACTTTTCCAGAATATCTCTTACTGTACGGGCAATATGCGGCCTCGCGTTGTCGTGCCAAATGATGACACCAGCTTCGAGCTTTCTCTGGTGAATCGTTGGGCGCAAAACATTTTGCAGAAACCTTTTGTAGTATTCCGCTATTACAGTAGTTCTCTCAAGCACTCTGTCTGTTGCTATCAATCCAACTTCGTCATTGGTCATAATCATCAGCAGCTTAACCTTCGATTGTTGAGGGCGGAATTTTTTGGCAAGGTGATTCTGGATATTTTCACTGAGCGGACTGAGATTTTAGTTCTGCTTCAAAATTTCGTACCCAGGTTTCGTTTATAGCAACAGTTCTGTCCAAAATCTGCTCGCCTTCTGTCTCGTATCGCTGAAGCAATTCTTCTGCGACCCCTTTACGAACTGCTTGCTGCTCTTCACTCAGATTATGCGGAACCCACTTTTCTCTTCTGTAATTGTTTAGCTAGGATTCTGAAAACCGAAGCGGTGGACATGTTTGCTTCATATGCAATCTCTTCACATGTTTTCCGTCGATCTTCCAAAATGCTGTTTACGATAACAACAGAAGCGTCGTCCGCTGCATCCTGGCCACTACTTGGGTCGTCTTCGATGCTTTCCCGACCTTGGCGGAAACGAGAAGCCCAACGGTACACTGTGCTATGATCCACTACACTAATCACACAAACTTCACACAAAGCTTAATGAAATTCGGTAGGGGATTTTCCACGCAAAGTTTCAATTTTAATGGTGGAAACGAGAAGCCCAACGTGACACTGTGCTATGATCCACTACACTAATCACACAAACTTCACACAAAGCTTTATGAATTTCGGTAGTGGATTTTCCTCGCAAAGTTTCAATTTTAACGGTGGAAACGAGAAGCCCTCCGTGACACTGTGCTATGATCCACTACACTAATCCCGCAAACTTCACACAAAGCTTAATGAAATTCGGTAGGGGATTTTCCACGCAAAGTTTCAATTTTAATGGTGGAAACGAGAAGCCCAACGTGACACTGTGCTATGATCCACTACACTAATCACACAAACTTCACACAAAGCTTTATGAATTTCTGTAGTGGATTTTCCTCGCAAAGTTTCAATTTTAACGGTGGAAACGAGAAGCCCTCCGTGACACTGTGCTATGATCCACCACACTAATCCCGCAAACTTCACACAAAGCTTAATGAATTTCGGTAGGGGATTTTCCTCGCAAAGTTTCAATTTTAATGGTGGAAACGAGAAGCCCAACGTGACACTGTGCTATGATCCACTACACTAATCACACAAACTTCACACAAAGCTTTATGAATTTCGGTAGTGGATTTTCCTCGCAAAGTTTCAATTTTAACGGTGGAAACGAGAAGCCCTCCGTGACACTGTGCTATGATCCACTACACTAACCCCACAAACGTCACACAAAGCTTTATGAATTTCGGTAGGGGATTTTCCTAGCAAAGTTTCAATTTTAATGTGGAAAAGACAGATCCATCACCTGAGGACAAATGCGTCACCAATCCTCATCCATGACTCGAACCGGAGCCCAGCCCAGCTCAGACAATTAGCAAGGAGAAGTTTAAACTCATATAAGAAAACGACATGAAGTTGGCCCTGATTCATCGCCCTCTTCACTATAGCACAATCCTCGTGCGACTAACTGATACCAATGACGAAATGACCAGTGCTTTAAAGGGAGCATTCTCGGCTCTTTAAGTTTACATATACCAACTCACATCGTGATATGAGTGAATTCCTAAATTGACTGCACCAGCCTGCGAAATCCGACATTTCATTCCTAACAGCCTAAACAAAAGAGTACTTTGTACACATACCTAGCACGCACCCCCCTAGTCAGCGTGGGATTTCTCGAGATGGATTGGGCTCTAAGAGACACCCAGGTGTGATTTTGTGTATGACGCCTGTATCCCAAGTGTTCCTTTGTTGTTTGTTGAAGACTAAGCCCCTGGTAAAAGACGAACCACTTAGAAATGGCGTCGAGTGAAGTTCAGCTAACCGCATTTAGTTTATCCCAGTTTCACCAGTTTTTTTTAATGGGATCACGGGTGTATTAGTGCTCTATAATATCTAGTATATTAAGCGCAGTGCTGCCCCGGTGGCGCAGTGGTCTAAGCGCTGGCTTATGACCATTCGTCCGTGAAAAAACCCGGGTTTAGATCCCGGTGAAGCCTGGGTGTTGTGTTTTCTTACGGCACTTGTTCTCTCCCTTCCCTGAATCAAGTGACCCTGCATGTTTTAATTTTTTATTTTTATTGGAGATTTAACGACCACCGTGAGCAACTCAATGGACTATAAGTAGTCGCCCGTTCCTAATTTAGGGTCACTGGTTCCAGGGAAGGGATAAAGCCAGTGCCGTAACACAAACACAACATCATGTCTCACCGGGATTCGAACTCGGACCCCTTTCGGACGAATGATCAGAACCTATTGCTTAGATCACTACGCCACCGGGGCGACACCCTAAATTAGGGTCAGGTGACTGCTTATAACCCATTGAGTTGCTCACGGTGGTCGTTAAACTCCCAATCAAATAATTAAATAAGTAAATAAAATAAGCGCAGCCACCAGCCACGAAGAACAGACAAAACGGGATATTCGTATCTCAAAACTCACAAAAAAGTTTCAAATGAAATTTTGTATACATTTGTAGGACATCTTTACACAAAATTTTAAGTTGATTAATGAATCCTTTTTACAGTTATCAAAGGTTAAATTTCTGTGTTTGACATCAGTATACAACTCAGGAAATTCGGATGTTTTCCGCATAGGATGTAGCTTACTTATTAGCGATACCCTCCGCACAAGCATCAGTTTAACTTTTACTTAACGCGTTGGTTGTCGCTACACGTTGAACAACACGAGTGGTCGCGCGTGAGAATTTTTGTCTCGCACTACTTTTTTTCCAATAAAAGATATATTTTTGCTCAAAAGTGAACAAAAGCACAGGTGTTTAAAATGCGCTGCTAACAATCCGAAATTTACAAATCAAATAAAGCGAAAAAACACATTCGTATCACCCCGTTATCTATAAAAATCAAAACGCACAAACGCCAACAGTCGCTTGATGAGAAAAGCTCTCACGTGAGCAAAGACCAGACTGTTTGAAGGTCAAAGATGTACCAATCCTTACCGGAACTGGTAACAGATTGTTGTGAAGATTCTAAAAGTCAGCTGGAGTCAGGGTGGTACACCCTGGGTCACTTCCAAATAAATGGCGCCCTTTATATGCGATGCGTGAGAGAAATCCTCATAGGGCGACCAACGAAGGGTTAAATCTGGCAGTTCGTTGCTGAAAAACATTTGCGAGAGAAAGGCTGAAAGTGGCTCTTTCTCAGGCTTCAGTATCCCAATTGTACGAACTTTTGACATCAGAGGTTCCTAAAAGTCGAACTTTTCAGTGAGCCATTCATGAACGACGTCTCTCGTATCTTCTCTGGCTGATGCTTGGCGTTGTCACCAGCCAGTTCACTCCCCTGCAAGTCTTGTTTTCCTTACCCCCCAAAAGTGACAAAACGGATATCTGTATCTTAAAACCAGCGGGATCGTTTTGAACAAATTTTGCATAAAGCCTAACAAGACACTTTTTATACGAAATTTGAAGTTGATCCGTTCACAGAGTTACTAAAGACCTATTGTGTTCTCAATGTTTAATATTATGTGTTCTGTTCAGCCCTACCAACTCACTTCTGACGTATATCCCTATTTAACCTTCTTACCGAGTTTCTGTTTTGTTATGTAAATTTCGTTAATTCTCGTTTAAACATTTTCTTACTGAATGGCACATTACTTCCCCGAAGAGCTTGTACGTTTTGTCAACGCTAAAGGGGAGTTAGAGAAAATAAAAGGTCTCCGTCGAATATGTAGTATTGGAATCTTGGAGATATAGAAAGCTTATTCTAAAATTTACGTGTATAGATGAATAACGTTTTGTGATTATATGGTAGAGATTTCTGGAAAAATGTTTCGAAAGATTATAAAGAATCTCCTCGATAATTTACCGAAATAAATGTTTTTTTACGATGATATTGAATAAAACAGATCTTTTTAACGAATATATTGAATCAGACAAATGTTACTTGCAAAGAATGTCATGAACAATGATGTGGGGAAAAATGGTTACCTAAAATAATTCTTAAATGAGTGTCTTCGAAAGAATTATCTTGTAGCAGCTTGTTTACAAAAATATTTTTGATGCAAATACCAAACGATTATGAGGCTCACTCTCAGTTCAAAATGGGTTAAAATTTGGGCTAAAAACATTACGGAGGACGATGTGACGTATGCATCTAATTTAGATTTTCTACTGATTTTCTTACTGAACGGCACATTATTTCCCAAACAGCTTGCACGTTTTGGCAACGCTTACAGTAAGATAAAAACTCTTCATTGGCGTAATAATCTAATAAAAAAGGTTAATAATCTTTTGACCTTTTGTTCGAGTGGGCTTAGGTTTGAGTCTCAGATAAGGCATAGGTTCTGTGTTTGTTTTTCGACAATGGCTCTCTCTCTTCACTGGAACCAGTGGCCCTAAAAACTGCTTAGCTAAGCTATCTTCCGTTCTTGAATTAGAAGAGCCTTCGCCGTTTTCTCCGATACCTATTCTAGACAACACGAAATTGAAAGCGCTATCAAGTTGGCTACTGATGCAGGATATTCATTGAATCAGATACGTAACTTTATCCAAAAAGCCACGGTCAAAAGTTCTAATCTCCCTGTGCCGCAGCTTCCTTATTTAGGCTCAATTTCCTACATACCAAATGTGTCTCACAAACTCAAGAACGCCCTCAGGAAGATAAACTACGCCGTCGGTATAGCGTCTCCTGAATCTTTATATACTATGCCAAAAAGAAATACTGAAAAACCACCTCTCTCCAGTGAAGCAGGTGTTTATGCGATCCCCCTACAGTATCCGGACGGCTCTAAACGATACTACATTGGAATGACCATGCGTTCGTTTGGAATCGGAGTCAACGAACATGAAAGGGACACAAAATATGGTAAAGTAGCCACAGCTCTATCCAGAGAAGTCAAATTAAAGTCCGCTACGTCTATGTGGGATGATATAAAGAAATTAGCTACCTACTCTACCCCTAAACGTACAGCCATTCGGGAAACTTTGGAGATAATTTTTTTTATTGGAAGTTTAACAACCACCGTGAGCAACTCAATGGGCTATAAGCAGTCGCCCGTCCCTAATTTAGAGTCACTGGTTCCAGGGAAAAGAGAGAGCCAGCGCCGTAAGACAAACACAACATCCATGCCTCACCGGGATTCGAACCCGGACCCCTTTTGGGCGAATGATCAGAGTCTATCGCTTAGACCACTGCGCCACCGGTGCGGCGGAGATCATTACCAACAGCGATACTTGAAATGATAGCGTCTCACTCGAGTTGCCAGGAATTTGGAACTAGTTCTTCAAGTAACACCTTCTCCGCACCAGGATACCGCGTACACAACCAACGTGATGACTCGTATCTTTAAATGAATATAACGTCGAATCTATTTATTGTCAAGTCAAGTTCCCGAGTTCAAATTGTTAAAGCGTTCTATTATTCAGTTTACAGTTTCTGTCTAACTTCCTTGAACAAGCCATCTGGTTGATATGCGAAAGCTTGGAAACGCTTATGTATATATTCCTAAGCTAATAAATCGGATCACTAGTATAGTGTTACTATTTCCAACATTAAAGATTTTAGCACGCCAATTGATAGTACCGTAATGAACTGATTTCTTCTATTAATATTCTCAATATAAGAAAATGTCTACAAGAGTCTAAACAAATTTCTGGTTTACGTAGATTAGGACTCTAACCCCAAAATACATTGAAAAACATCATGCTGTTACTCCATATAAGTAAATATTTAAAATGAATCGAGAATATATCATAAAACTGACAATAAACACTGACCTTCTTGGCAAAACTCTCCGGCAAGTCCTATGGGGCAGACACATTCTCCGTTTTCCGGGTTGCATTTGGCTCCACCTTGGCAATGACAAGTCTTCAAACAACTCTCTCCGTGATAACCAGTGGGGCATTCTGTAGATTAAAAAAAGACCGTTTTTTAGCAATTAATCTAGAAAACTGTATGTACGTGGTTCAAATGAGAAAAAAAAAGCAACACGGAAATTTAACAAGTATTTATTTATTTATTGCCTTATTGTAAGACAGATGGCACCACTTGTCATCTTGCTTGTTGTGATTTTAGTGCAAGGAGCTAGAAGAACGACGGCATTAACGCGCACAAAAGTGGAGATGGTAGCAATGATACGATTTCTATTCGGAGGAGTGAAACCCACTGACATTCTCAGGAGAGTTGGTAAAGTGTACACACATAACTATTTAACATAGTGGAGAGTGCATGACTGGTTGGAAAGTTCTAAAGATGTCATACAAGATCTGCAAGACATTAATGAATCAGGTGTATCGCGTAGCTACACCGGGCAGTATGGCCTTTGTTTCGCGGCTCATTGGATCAAAGTGACAGAAACCTCTGTCGAAATGAATATAATCGTAATTTGATCTGTGCACAAAATTGTCCACAAAGTTCCATAAATTCACTGTAAAGGGGTTGTTTCGTAAACGACAACGCCATTCTCGTGAGATGCCTGCAGCTGTTCAGGAAATGTGTTCAAAGACGCGTAGAGAGGGTAAACACAGTTTCGTCTCGACTTTGAAATGCAAAAAATGGTGCATGAGTAGATCCGCGTAAGGAATTTTCAGTAGACGGAATCCATGCGACGGCTTCTCGAATGCGAACGCGCATTTCAAGATGAAAAGAATAAGAGAAAGTGTAAGTGCAGCTCTTGTTCCAAACCACATATTAAGCATTTGCTCTTTCTGAGTTTGATATTTTCATTTGACATACCCGCAGAGTAGTAATGCATAAGATCTGAGTGTGTTGTACTAGCGAGAAATTGTATCATGAAAAGCAGAGACACAAGCAAATGGTCCCAAGCTTTGTTCTATTTTAGACCAGTGTTTCCCGATCGGCGAGTAACGAGTGAATTTATTTATTTTTCTTTTATGAATCGAAATGGAGTCAAAGTACGAGGAATAGATCTAAATTTTTTTTTTGAATACCTGTCGCGGAAGATTAAAGGAAGCTTGGATCGCTAATATCTTCACAGAAGATTTGAACTCCTGCAGGCCAACTCACCAGGAAAAGGAAAGCTTTGTTGAACTTCTTTCTCATGCCAGTCTGGTATTGATATCCAGATCCAAATCTCTGACTAAATTTTTGGGGTATTATGGAAAAATAATATCCGAGTCTCAGCGACAAATCTTTAAAATTATTGGTAACTTTTTCGACTACGTATTTATTGCGAGAAAACCGTTACAGCCGTTTCGGCAATCAAAACAAAGCACAGGAACATAATGGACATGCCGCCCCGATGGCGCAGTGGTCTAAGGCGCTGGCCTCTGATCATTCGTCCGTAAGGGGTCTGGGTTCGAATCCCGGTCAGGCATGGATGTTGTGTTTGTCTTACGGCACTGGCTCTCTCCCTTCCCTGGAACCAGTGACCCTAAATTAGGGACGGGCGACTGCTTATAGCCCATTGAGTTGCTCACGGTGGTCGTTAAACCTCCAATCAAAAAAAAATAAAATAAAAATAATGGACATTAATGCTATACTGCGCTTTTTTTGTTGTTCTTGTAGGTTTAGCGACCACCGTGAGCAACTCAATGGGCTGTAAGCAGTCGCCCGTCCCTAATTTAGAGTCACTGGTTCCAGGGAAGGGAGAGAGCCAGTACCGTAAGACAAACACAACATCCATGCCTCACCGGGATTCGAACCCGGACCCCGGTCGGACGAATGATCAGAGCCCATCGCTTAGACCACTGCGCCACCGGGGTGGCATACTGCGCTTTGCAGATACGATGCTGGAACCACGGCTAGAGAATATTTTCGCAATTGAGCAGCAACAGACGTCGCATTGACCCCATAAAATTTGTTATTAACGGCAAGGAGAATGTTGTGGTATATTGGTTATGGATTGCACTTATTAATCATTAAAGAATATTAACAGATTAAATTATATTAGCTGTAAGTAGGTGAGATGGAATATCTGGTATATAAATTATGGATTGTACGCAGTGATCATTATAATACAGAATATTAAATGCTCGGAAATAGCCAAAAGGTTTTGTTTCGGCATCGCCGGTCCGCGTACGTTTCCCCAATGTTTTACCGGTCTGCGAATGCAAAATGGTTGGAAACTATTGGTTTAGACAATTTCTTAACTAATGATTGCGTGATTGATTTGTTGCACACTAATGGGATAGATCATTATAATCGCCACTGTTTCCATAATGAACGCGTTCCTTTTCGTGTAGCAGTGACAATATTTTTCACCCCCAGGAATTTCTTGTAGGCTTTACAACCACGCGCGGAAGGTCTAGAAACTACTTACGTCCCATGGGACTTTTGTGCTTATTTAGGAAACGAAGTTACATTGAACCTAGAGGTTTAGATACCACAGAGGATTGATAGTTCAGAAAAGTGGGAGTGCCAGATTGAAGGTGCGAGTGCCATAGTTGAGACTACCACACTATGACGTCACAACGAGCACTTCCAGGGAGAGAGAACAGCGAAAAGGTACAGATTACCTTACTATGAAAAGGCAGGAAAAGGAACAGATGACCTTATTTGTTATGGAGATTCCAATACCTTGGGGCCAAGGTCTTAAAGTGTCCAACAGTAATTCAGAGTAACTCAACCTACCTTGGATCGATTCCCACGCCCATCTTGACAGAAGGCGTTTGCTCTAACCATTTGGCTACTCACCGCCCACCATAGCAGTAACCACCGACCGGCATGAAATATACTAGGTGGTTTTAAAATAAGTATCCTTACTCTCGGGTCTCAAAAAGCGAGAAACCGAGGTATCGCGATGAAATTTGATAAGTAGTTTATTGAGGGCATGGGTAAACGATTTAGCTGGAAAAATAAATTTCAATTGCGCCGCTAAGAGAACAATGGCGCTGCATGCGTTAGAAAAGAATATACACGTGCGTGGATTTACTGGTTATTGACAGCACAAACGTTTCAGGACAAAATCTGCTCAATATGTTGGCCATCACAAGAGTTTACCTGTGATGTATAGCAGAAGTACTGCTGAAATCCAAGAAATTACATGCCGTTCACAAAAAAATTTCGTATTCAAATGTTTAGTCGACCACGAAAAGTTTACTCTGCAAATATTCAGTAAGTGTGCAAGTGTCCAGTCGAACATTCGACAATGAACGCCCATTATCTCGAGGGTTTTCGCAGTCCTGGCAGCCCGCTCATTAGTTCTTACTCCTTGTGATTTTTGGCTTTGGGGATACCTGAAAGATAGAGTTTATAGGGACTACATACGCTGTCTCTCGGATCTGAAAACGAGTATCAAACGTGAAGTGGTCAACGTGGACCGCGACATGCTGCGAGCCGTTCTTAGTTTGCAGCATGTCATCTCTTATGATGCCCCAGCATATTGAGCTGATTTTGTGCTAAAATGTTTGTGCTGCCAATAACCAGTAAACTCATGCACATTTCTGTTATTTTCTTTCGTCTTCAGTGCCACCATTCCCCTAGCTGCTCAATTTTGAACTAATACTTTTTTTCCGCTGAAACGTTTCTCTAGCCCACAATAAGCTACCAACAAAATTTCGTCGCGATGTCTTCATTTCTTGCTTTTCTAGACACCCGAAAATAAGGAGAGACCTAATTAATAAGGAACTATTCACCAACTATACTTAAAATAGCATAACTATACTAGCAATCCGAATTTCTTGGCTTAGAATAGAAATCAAAGTTTTCAAGCTTTCGCATATCAATCAGATGGCTCTTTCAAGGAAGGTACACCGAAAACTGCAAACTGAATAATATATAGAACACTTTAACAATTCGAACACGGTGACTTAACTAGACAAAAAATGAACAGACGCAAATGGGATTATTCTTCGAAGAATCCCGTTGCTTGAGCACACCGTACCGTGGGAGAAAACGCAGCATTATTTGAAGAATTGATTCCAAATGCGTGATAATTCTTAAGAGACGCTATCAGTGCGTACCTCGCTGCTGGTTATGATATCTAAGGTTTCGCGAATAGCAGTAGATTTGGGTGTGGAGTATGAAGCTAATTTCTTTATATCATTTCACATGGGATTAGCGGAATTGAACTTGACTTCTATGGGTAGGACACTAGTTGTTTTGCCGTCCTTTGTATCTCTTTTATATTCGTTGATTCTAATTCTAAACGAACGTTTGGTAATTCCGACGTAGTATCACCTGGAGCCGTCCGGATACTGTAGTGGGATGCCATAAACACCCGCTTCGTTGAGAAGAGGGGGCTTGTCAATACTTCTTTCTCTTAAGCAGCGTATATAAATTTACGTCTATTCATGTATTGTCTAGTCAAGTCACCACGTTCAAATTGTTGAAGTGTTCTATTATTCAGTTTGCAGTTAGCTATCTACCTTCCTTGAAAAAGCCATCTGGTTGATGTGTGAAAGCGTGGAAACTTCGATTTCTGTTCTACGCCAAGAAATTCGGATTACTAGTACAGTTATATTATTTTAAATAAGGATACCTATTTCATAACCACCCAGTATATAGACGGCACAGGCGGGAGTGTCAGTTTGGCACTATGAAATCCGTGCAATGAAGAAAGGAAAGGCCTTGATGCGTATCTCAGAAACAGCTGGAAGTGTTGGCTGTCCAGAGAGCTTTTGTATGAGTGATTATTACAAGAATGATTCGAACAAGGCACACATACATCCAATGTATGGAAAGCGAAGGCCACTACTGGCTGGCAGTTGAAGTGAATGAACTCCCGTTGGCACTTGTTATCCAGGACAACAGACGACTCACGATCTCCTACTTAACGGTAGAATACAACCAGGACGAACAGAGAAACATTTCCAACCACATAATCCAGCGAATCTCGTAGATGGACCTAAAAGAGTCTGCTGCCCGTTGATACATACAATGAAGAGCAATTGAAATAGATATACCTGTCTAGTAACGTGTAGCACCACCTTTCGCCCTAATGACGGCGGCGATTCGTCTCGGTATGGACTCTACAAGACACCGGAAGCGTTGGGAAGCCAGCCATACGGATCCACGACCCCTGAACAAGCTCCCACAGTTCACGAAGATTTGATGGAGGGTCGAACATCTCTCTCGATGACATCCGAGATGTGCTCGATGGAATTGAGGTCAGGTGACCTAGCTGGCCAAGGAAGCGAGGTCACGTCGGTAGAGTGCTCATCCAACCATTCGAATACAATTCGGAAGCGATGGCACGGTGCATTGTCTTGTTGCAGGATGAGGTCCCCAGTGGGATGTTGAAGACGCACAAACGGGAGCAAATGGTCGTCCAGGATAACCCGGTAACGTTGACCTGTGAGGGAGGATGTCACACGTACCAGGGGTCCCATTTCATTCCACGTAAACAGTCCCCAGACGAGAATGCCACCCCACCAGCTTGAAGAGTACCCTTCTGGCAAGAAGGATCTATCGCTTCATGTGGTTTGCCCCGTACTCGTATCCTGCCATCCGCATGTACCAACGTGAATCTCGACTCATCAGTCCAGGCAACATTTCCCCACATGTCTATGGTCCAGTGGCGATGTTCCCGCGCCCATGCTAATCTTTGCACCCTGTGATGTGCGGTCAGCAGCGGTACCCTCGTGGGACGATGGCTTCTATAGCCCATAGCGAAGAGATGGTTCTGGATGGTGTGGCTGCTTACACGTTTTTGTGCATCAGCGTTAAATTGCCCAGTGATTTCTTGCACTGTGGCCCGTCTATCCGCTGTTACAATGCGAGCTAGCCGACGATGACCCCGCTCATCCACACGCTGTTGTCCACGGAAGTTGATCCTTGCAGGGATGGTTTTACCGGATTCAATGTACTTACGGTGCACCCTTGACACAGTGGCTCGTGAAAATCCCAGTTCTGGCACGTCTTCCGAGATGGAGTGACCTATTCGTCGGGCCCCGACAATTTGCCCACGATCAAATGCGCTTAGATCATTCGTCTTACCCATACGGAGTCCGACTCTTACTGATTCCCGTCGCATCACTCCTTATATTGTCGGATCGCTGCATTCGTCATGTCGTTTCCGTTTACAGGGACGCCCACAGCGCCACATTTGCATAACGCCAACAGTCTCTAATTCAATTGCTCTTCAGTGTATTAATTGTTTCCTTTCAGTACTTGGAAAGAATTTTCAAATCTCACTCAAAAAATATCACAAGGTAAATCGAAAAACATTTACATGCGAAACGTCGTTCTGAAATAATGACATTTTAGATATGACGTCATATATTTTCATGGGCGAAACGTTACACGGAGAAAATTCATTAAATGTCTCGAAGAAGGAAACGCAACGGGATGTCCAGCGTAACGAATATTGTGATCCTTTCTTTCACGAAATAATAAAGCAAATTTTAAAGTCGCATTGAATGACTTTGGACGCTCAAGCATATGTTTGGTGTTATTTATCGTTGAGTATGATCATCTAGCAATGCACGTTCTTTGTGTGGTTATCATCTGGGTAACGGCGCTGTTTTTTTCTTCTTTTATTCTCGCAGTGACACTACAAGCACTACCGTGTCACCGAGACGCTGTCTCGCCCGATGTCATATGAAATAAACTGTTTTTGATTTACTTTGTATATGAAGTACAGAAACGGTTAAAAAATGCGAGAATGACAAAAATTTACGATTAAGGAAAGCGAAGTCTGGAAAAAAGGAAACGTCATGTAGCGAAAGAATTTGATACAGCCCCTTCCACAGTATCTACGACCTTAAAAAAATACCACAAACACTGAAGATAAAGTAAAGGACGTATAGTCCATTACCTTTCAAACACTGGTAACCTTGAAATACGATGTAGGTTTCTTGCAACTTTTGTAAATCTTAATCGATTCTTTTCATGATACAAAGTATTAGATATTTATACCATGTGGATAAGTCCAAATGGAGAGTGAATTTAAAATGAATGTTTTTCTATTTTTATGCAGTAAAGTTCAAGTTACAGAAGAGCCTCCCATTTCACAAAATCAATCTGGGTATTCTACTGTCAAGTGGCATTCTGTAAATCTTTGTATAGTATTTTTGGATAACAGCATCTTTCGATGATAGGTTTTGAGCAAAATATGTTATAAGAAGCCACTGGATGACATACTGGTCACAACAATGCCGGTTTCATATTAAATCCATGGAATAAATGATCAATGTAATATTGTTTTCTGTGCAAACACTAAGAAACCTTCGAAAGTTATTTCAAATTTTTAAAGCATATACCTCGTTCACATGTTGGTCCCGTATATCCAGGTATGCAATGGCATTCCCCAGTAGACGTATCACAAACACCGTCATTTTCACATGAGCAAGGTTTTGAGCAGTCGCCAAACGTTCCGTTAGGACAATCTGAAAAATACACCACAAAGAGCGTTCCTTAAAAGCCAAGTAAAATTTACATACGAGTAATAAGTCAGCAATGATATTACATGAGTGGTGTAAAGGAATCTATTGCCGCCCCGGTGGCGCAGTGGTCTAAGCGATGGCCTCTGATCATTCGTCCGAAGGGGTCCGGGTTCGAATCCCGGTGAGGCATGGATGTTGTGTTTGTCTTTCGGCACTGGCTCTCTCCCTTCCCTGGAACCAGTGACCCTAAATTAGGGACGGGCGACTGCTTATAGCCCATTGAGTTGCTCACGGTGGTCGTTAAACCTCCAATCAAAAAAAAAAAAAAAAAAAAAAAAAAAAAAAAAAGGAATCTATTCAAGAGCGTAGGTTGCTAAGCTTCGTTTTGAAAGCCATTGTTGCCACGTTTTTCGTTCCGGCACTACTACTTTATTTTTCAAGGAACCCAGTGGTTTTGCATTTTCACGGAGGTTGTCTATTTCCGAAACAGCATACACTCATCGTCAAAAAAAATAGTTGCACCCAGAAGGACGTGTCGGATTGCAATGCTATTCGGGAGGAAGGTAAAGGTTACCAGGAACAATGAATGATTAAACATTGAGACTGATATGGGCAATATTTATTGAGCTACACGCCAAGTGTCTCTCAGTATGGCGTCGGGCCGCCATGTTTGCTCACACAGCATGCCAGACGTATCAGCATGGAGTTGTACATGTTCCTAATGGTGTCCTGCGATAAGCCATCTCATGCAGCTTGAATCTTCTCACGCAGTTCCTGCAGATTGTGCGGTAGGGGTGGAGTGTGGACAGTGCGTCCAATGGCATCCCACACATTTTCAATCGGCGATACGTCTGGCCATGGCAGAGTGTCAGTGCCTTGAAGGCAAGCTCTCGAGATAGCAGCAGTATGTGGACGAGCGTTGTCCTGTTGGAAAATCGCACCGGAGTGAGGATTCAGAAAGTAGGGCTACTGGTGGTAAGACCTCATTAACGTACCGTTGGGCAGTCAAAGTGCCTGTAATGCACACCGAAGCTGATCTGTCAACGTAGAAAATTGCACTCCACACCATGACATCAGGCCTTCTGGACGTGTGACCCTCGACAACAAACCGTTCATCTTGGCGCTGACCACGGTACCTCCATCCCAGATTCGTTGGTAGTCTCTTCCAAGACAAAAGCGGGACTCGTCACTGAAGATCACCCGCTGCCATTCTGAGTAGCTCTATGATAGTCTGGCACTGCACCATTGCAGTCTTTGGCGACGATGCAATGGTGTTAAGGGAAGTCGTCGTAACGGTCTGCGTGCGTGTAGTCCTACGTCGTGCAGCCGTCTGCGAATGGTGCTGGCACTAATCGGACGATGCATGGGGGGCACCACTGCTCGCTGAATATCCGCAATCGTGGCTGCTTAGTCACTCCGTGCATGTCGGACAACCCGTCGGTCCTGTCTCTCCGTGGTTCGTCTAGGTCTCCCAGACCCTTCCTGTCACCGCTGCGTGTCTTATTCTATCCACTGCCGCCAACGGCGTGCTATGGGGATATCCGCACGACCAGTATGGCGCACAACGCGGAGATTATACCATCTCGCTGCCCGGAGCCCGACGATGCGTCCCCTCTCGAACTCCTCCAACTGCTCGAATTGCTTCCGAACTTTTCTCCGAGGCATACATAATTCACTTTCAAAGGATGCAACCAACGAGTCGGAATGGTAAGCACTCGCAATGGAACGACCTTATATAGCCGGTCAGGCACAGAGTTACGACCCCCTCCTCCTGCTTGCACCACATGCGTCGCCGGGCGTGATACTTGAATCATTTGCATGTCTCAAGATGCCAAACCTACCCACCATGTTTTATTCCTGTCGGTTGCTTCCTTCTGGGTGCATCTATTGTTTTGACGATGAGTGTTATTAGGGTGTATCTAAAGCATTTTATTCTAAAAAGGTTGTACATTATATTGGTGCCCGAACGAAAGTAAATCTCCAGGCAGTTCGGCTTACAAAATTTGTGTGATGTGCCTTCCACAAAACGCACGTATTAAATAAAAATACTTCTACAACAATGAGATGATTTTTCGAACATGGTTGTCGGCTGACCCGAAACCTGCGATTCAGATCACATCAGATGTAGAGGATTTTAGGATGGGAGTGTCTGACCCAGGTCTTAAACAATTCTTAGAAATAGGAAGCTAGGGGATTTGGGCAAGAATGCCCGATAGGAAAGTGACACGGAAGCGAGGTAGAAAGAGGGAGGAAGACGTCCTTATTTATTGCCACCAGTACCCTGGCCCCGACGGCTTAACGTGCCCAATATCTGCGATTCCCAGCCCCACCTTCTTAAATGGGACTGATGAAGTAACGTACCACGTGACATGACGTAGATGACATACTACTGACATGACTCCTGAGTCAAATCAACAGTGATGCAGAGACAAGCCTGCCGTTCAAGTGGGAGAATAAATGGGAGAACAGCCGTTCCTGGGAGAACAGCCGCTCAAATTGGAGAACAAGCGTTCCTGAGAAGGAAGACATGCTTCGAACATCACCACCGAAAAAAAAGGGTTATATGTTATATTAATAATTGGTATTACTAGAAACTGACAGATTTATTTTGAGTCTATATTTGATTAAAACCTTTCAACACACACACACACACACACACACACACACACAAATAAAGATTCAGAGCACGTCCATACTTACGCTTATTGCAATTTGGGCCCTGAAAGCCAGGCCTGCAAAAACACTCGCCGTGCGTTGGATCGCATCTGTGATTCGGCGGGCAAGTGCACACTTGTTGGCAGTTCTCACCATATTTTCCCTCGGGACAAGCTGGAAAAGAACAACGGAAAACATCAATTATGTTCATCAAGTGTTTAAACTTCTCAAAAAAGTTAGGATATTACGGAACAAGTTAGTAAAGTCATGCAATGCCCTGATTATAATACGCTTTCCAACATACCAGAAATCATTACTCAAGTTATGAGGATAACGGCTGTGGAATAAATCTCGCTCCTGTGTCCTGACCTTTGACCCAATTTCAATTATACTGAACAGAATTGGTTCAGTATACCTCCGGAACAACATACTAAAGTTTTGTCGCAATAGAATCATTTTTATTCAAGTTATGAGGATAATGGCTGGAATAAATCTCGCTCCTGTGCCCTGACCTTTGACCCCATTTCGATGATATCCAACAGAATCGGTTCAGTATACCTCCGGAACAACTTGATAATGTTTTGTTGCAATCTAAGTATTTTTACGTAAGTTATGACGCATAAGGGCAATAGAATGGATCGTGCTCCTACGTCGTGAGCTTTGACCCCATTTTTCCCGTTTTCAATAAAGTTCGTTCCCAGATGGTCCCCTACCACATACAAAAATTTTATCGAAATCGAACCATTTTTACGCGAGTTATGACACATAAGGGCAATAGAATGGGTCTCACTCCTATGTCTTCACATTTGACCCCATTTTTTCCATTTTCAATAGGGTTCGTCCCCAGGTTCGTCCCTACCACATACTAAAATTTCATCGAAATCGAACGATTTTTACGCGAGTTATCGTGCGGACGGACAGAGCTAAAGCTTCTTCAACCTACGGTTGGAAAGCGTAAAAAAGGGAAATTAACAGTTCGCTATCTTACCGGGCCGTTGTTGTACTAGGACGATTTTTGGTCATTCTGTGATACGCAGAAGTTGACTTATAACACTTTGGGATACACGAAGAGATGCTGCAAGATATGCCTGTCTGTGTGAGTCTGGATTGCGGTATTCTAATGGAACACTATGGTGTTCTCAGACCGTCGAAATACTCCTCTACATTGTGCACAGTCTGACAGTGACGTAACGCGAACAGCTAAGACACGTTTTGCACACTGAATGCTTCGAAATCGTACGCGACAGCATCGAATAACCCTTAATTTGTACAATGCTTCGTCTCGTACTCTCTTTGCTTACAATCTGACTTTGCAACATTTTCGTGAACTCGGGTTCTGAATTGCAATTTCTGCACCATTTTTTTTAAGGCTGTTTACTTATACTACAAATTTTGTTTGTTGGAAAACGGAAAACAAGCTTTTATTGCTTTTATTCCCTGACAAAAATTTCCGGATAGTTTCTAGCCCACGTATTCGACAGATTGATAACTGAGACACTATCTCAGATAGAAAACAATCAGTAACGAATTCATCTTTTTACGATCATATCTAACCCGTTCTGGCCGCCCCGGTGGCGCAGTGGTCTAAGCGATGGCCTCTGATCATTCGTCCGAACGGGGTCCGGGTTCGAATCCCGGTGAGGCATGGATGTTGTGTTTGTCTTACGGCACTGGCTCTCTCCCTTCCCTGGAACCAGTGGCCCTAAATTAGGGACGGGCGACTGCTTATAGCCCATTGAGTTGCTCACGGTGGTCGTTAAACCTCCAATCAAAAAAAAAAAAAAAATAACCCGTTCTGCTAAGCAATAACGTCTACCAAAAGGCTAAGTGGTCTTGTTCTAAGTTTACAAACACTGATATATTGGATGAAGAACTGGTTTATAATGTTTCACATTCAAATTATTAGAAAATTACGCTTCTCACTAATGTTCTTGACGGATAATAGCAAAATTTTACTTGGCAATTTTCTGTAGGGATTACTCCCAAGGTAATCCCTACGGGAAATTGCCAAGTCTCGCAACAGTCTGAGCTTAGACAAGGTTTTGGATAACCTATGAGAAAGAGAAGAGGTGGATCATGAGACTGACAGTAAGTCAGAAAGACAGGGAAAGCGCATCGGGATGATACTTGAGTTTTGGGTATCAGAATATCATTCGAGTTTTGAATGTTCAGAGTGTTTAGTATCAGAACATTTGCTGAATGTTCTGATACAAACACTCAGATATTTGGGACTTAATCGTCCTGGGTGGTGTTACGGATAGCAGGCTCAAACGGAAATCGGGAGATGCGGGTTCCATTCCGGATCCAAGACAATGTAATCTTCAAGTTTTCTGATGTGATTAATGTTACGTAAAGAACAGTAAATACAAGCAATTCAGAGATGTACGATTGCTGTATTAATGATTCTGACATATCTCCACTTATTGTGAGAATATTTCTTCTACAGAGTTCAAACATTTATTTTTCTAATTTCCTGATTGAACATAAATTTGCAATTACTGATAAAATACTTAATAATGTAAATACAAGTTATGAAATATGAAGTTAGGAAAAACTTACTTCGTTGACAGCTTTTCCCTGTAAAACCCGGAGGACACTTGCATTCTCCAGTAACATGGTGACAAGGTTCATCATCATTACAGAGGCACACTTGAGAACAGTCCTTGCCAAAACGCCCAGGTAAACAAACTGAAACAAGGTATAAATATAATTGTATTCTGGTAAATTTGAACTACATTAAGTTTATGAAGAGTTTCTCACACAAAATAGTGAGATTATATAGCGAAATTAATTGTACTAGCAGAAACCCACGCATAATATATTGATGTTACAGAACGAGCAGTTTCATCAGTGAGAATGAAATTTTAGACTGATTTCAGTAAATACGCAGTTACGAAGCGTGCCGCTCCGGCGGCGCAGTGATCTAAGCGCTGGCTTTTGACTATTCGTCCGAGATGGGTTCGGGTTCGAATCCTGGTGAGAATGGATGTTGCGTTTGAGTTGTGGTACTGCCTCTCTCACTTCCCTGAAGCCAGTGGTCCTAAATTACGGACGGAGACTGCTTATAGCCCATCGAGTTGCTCACGGTGGTCGTTAAACCAAGCATCCCCAGTTCTACGATGGCATCTTTCGTCTCAGGTGAGTGTTACTTCAAATAAACGATGTGGACAAAAGGGATTGGACACTATAAGTAAATAGAAAAACAGTATTGTATTTGCATCAGTAACGGGTACGTCCTCCATTTGCAGAGACTACAGCAGCCACCTGTCGAGATAAACTGTCCTCGTCCTGAAGTCCATAGGCTACGGAGAGCTGGATGTTTTCCATTCCGCCTTGAGTACATGAGCGTATTGGCCCACCGGGACACCGGGGTATTTCCCAGTGGACCGCGTGTGAAATGGCTTACTTTCTCGTACTCTTTGTCTGGATTGTGTGAGAAGAGAAAATAATTATTTTGGTACTTATGAATAAGAATCGTTAACTTCATTTGAGCTTTATACTTCTGTCTAAAACGTTATTGTCTTTTAAAAAAAAATGGCGTTTCATTCTATGTAACTATCAATATGTTGGGTGTTTGCTTTGAAATGGCAAAGCAAAAGTCTCTCTATGCCAATGAATGGGCCTGTCTAAATGAATCGAATGGGTGTCCAGAGAACGGACTCAAGAACACAAAATTAATCGAATGAGCCTATCTAAATTAATTGAATAGGTGTCCAGAAAACTAGCACAAGTACACAAAATGGATCGAATGGGCATGTCTAAATTAATCGAATGGGTGTCCAGAGAACTGACTCAATTACACAAAATGATCGAATGGGTGTCCAGAGAACTGAATCAGGAACACAAAATGGATCGAATGGGCATGTCTAAATTAATCGAATGGGTGTCCAGAGAACGGGCTCAGGAACACAAAATGCGTCGAATGAGCCTATCTAAATTAATTGAATGGATGTCCAGAGAACTGGCACAAGTACACAAAATGGATCAAATGGGTTTGTCTAAATGAATCGAATGGGTGTCCAGAGAACTGACTCAAGAACACAAAATGGATCGAATGGGCCTGTCTAAACGAATGGAATGGGTGTCCAGAGAACTTACTCAGGAACACAAATTGAACCGAATGCGCTTGTCTAAATGAATTGAATGGGTGTCTACAGAATACGCTGTTATAAACAATTTAAGTTAACTACGGTTAAGAATAAGTCGTTGGACTTTGAGCCAAAGGGTCATTGGTAGTCCCTGCACTCCTTTTGTAATTTTGAAGACAGCGCTAGTAACAATTTTGATAGTCCATCATCCCCGCAGGCCCTTATCTACTAACAGACCGATAAAGCACAAAGCGATTCAATATCCAGAAATTCGTGTCCGACCCATATTTATCTTAAAAGAAGCAGCGACTTACCGGTACTGGTCCGTGTATCAAATGGTAGTTTGCGAGTCGAAATAATGGATACACTTAAAAAAGGTATCTATTCAAGGAGGTGGTACAAATACGGTTGCGCAGTAGACGATCAGTGACCAAATTTATAATTATCTGACACAACACCCCGGTTTGAGCATGGCTTGATACGTTACATTCAACCATGAGTGGATTTTTAAAATTCTTTCACACTAACATTTGTTCACAACTGAATTAGACTTATACACTGGGTGCAAAAATTAAGGACGAGACGGTTTTTCAAATGTAACGTCGTGCACAATTGCTCCACATTGACTCAAATCATACCATAAGATCCTCAAGATGTAAGAATATGGGACAAGTGAGCAAAACCGTCCAAACCAGGAATCGAAAGGATACAAAGGCACTTTATTAAAAAGGTAGCTTCGAGCACAACTGCACAGAAGACAGAAACGTCCATGTGACAGGCGGCTGCCAAAAAATCCAGTCTTTAGTAGGGGATATGATCACCCCTGACTGCGTTGCAGGATTTACAACGTCTGTCCAGGCTGAGGACGAGGTTGTCAAGGTGCTGTTGAGGCATCGCGGCCCATTCCTCTTGTAGCGCCAATCGCAGCTGCGGAATCGTTGTTGGTGACGTGCTGCCAAGCGTCTCCCGAGAAGGTCCCACACGTGTTCAATTGGATTTAGGTCCGGGGACCTTGCGGGCCAATCCATGCGTTGAATCTCTTCCTTCTCCAACAGCTCTGCGACAGCCACTGTACGATGAGGTGTAGCGTTGTCGTCCATGAAGAGGAACTCAGGACCCACAGCACCTCTAAATAGACGCACGTAAGGCAGGATAACCTCGGTACAATAGCGGACACCAGTGACTGAACCTCCTTGGAAGATGTGGAGGTCAGTACGGCTACCAAGCATGATACCGCCCCAAACGAAAACTCCGCCACCTCCAAACCGGTCCCTTTCGATGATGTTGGAGTTGTGATTGCGTGTTCCTTGCTCTTTCCAAATGTGTACACATCTAGAATCACTCGTCAGACTAAATGGGCTCTCATCCGTAAAGAGAACTCGACCCCATTGCTGATGTATCCAGTTCTTATGTTCCTGGCACCACAGAAACCGCCGTCTCCGATGAGTAGGCGTTAATGGAACACACCGTACTAGTCATCGTGCAAATAGACCACCTTTGTAGAACCTACTGGCCACGGTAAAACGCGATAACGGACGTCTAGTTGTCTGTTGCATGTGCCTTGCAATTTCGCCCGCTGTCTGCCTCTTCTCGCCTGTAGGACAATATACAGGTCGTCCGCCGCCATGGTTGCTCGTGGACAACCACTGCTAAATTCTCGGACAGATGTTTCTGTCGTTTTAAATACTCTCCAAGCTCGTGAAACGATGCTGTGAGCGATTCCGAACTCCTCGGCCACACTAGTCACACTTCGACCTTCTTCCAACTTCCCAATGACGCGACCTCGGGTCAAGTCATCCAGACGTGATCTACTGGATTGCCTGTTGACCATATTACACGGTGGCAGCAACTCGACGTCGTTCAAACCGATGTACAGCGTTCAATAGCTGTCACCGAATTGCTGAGTTTGCATCCCTGCCCGTGTGCCTTTTGCCCTTCCGACGCTCCCCCCCCTGCGTCATGCTGCATATATATGCGCATGCCCTACAGTACCGGACTCTAGTCTATCTCCTGAGTGGTCTTTCGGTCCGTTCTGCCTGCTCGTTCCGCTGTTATGCTAATTTCTCCTCTTTGTCCTTAATTTTTGCACACCAGTGTATTTCGACAGTTCTCTTTCATCCAGGTGTTAACGGAATTTTTTTTTATGAGGGAATTTATGAGGTGTTCCCCCGTGGGTACGTATGTTTCTGTAATGGATCACAAGACAAAAATTCCCGGCCTGGTTTCGTCGACCCAATCCGTCCCCTGCTTGAGTACATCAACTAGCAGAAGAAGGTCGTGTTGGTGAAGTTCTCACCCGTTGTTCAAGTTCATCTCAGAAGTATTCAACGGGATTGAGATCCGGGCTCTGAGCAGGCCAGTACATCTGCGAGACATGATTTTCCTCATACCACTCCACTGAAGCCTTGGAAACATGGCAAGTGGCATTGTCGTTCTGGAAGAAACAATAGTCGTGCCCGTAGAACTTCCACAACGTTGGGAGTATTGAGTTATCCAGGATATCTCTATGCAGCACAGAGTTCATGTTGCCATGAATAACAACCATTGGATCCACACCATACCAGCTGAAACAGCCCCATTGACTCAACCTTCTCCGTGCTTCACAGTTGGCCCTGTACACTCCGGAAGCAGACGTTCTTCGGGTAACCGCCAAACCGAGACACGTCCATCCAATTGTAGTAATGTGAAGCGGGACTCGTCGCTCCACAACACCTGCCGCCATTGCTCCAATGTCCAATTTGGGTGCTGTTGGCACCATCGTACCTGCGAGGCTTTATTGATCTTTATGATGAGAAATTTATGGAGTCTACTCGGCCATAATACCCGTGTGCATGGCCTCTCTTCGAAGTGTCTTGGTGGAGACCATGACATCTGTGGTCATCTGGAATTCTAGTGCTATGGGGTGCATTAGTCGGGAACTGGTTTTACGCCCCCCTCTGCAGCACCCTCCGGACCCTGGGTTCCAGTTTCATGGGTCTTCTAGGGTAAGGTGAATTCCTGCAATGTCCCGTCTTCTTCCACTAGTTGAAGACAAACGCCACAGTCGATTTAGCGACCTGTATGACATCTGCAATTCTTATCTCACACCTCTGATTGAGCAGCTTATTATAACGCTCTTTTCAAATTCTGAGATCTCTCTCCTGCTATCCATTTTATCAGCGATTGATCTGAGCGCACTCTCGTTGCCGTTTTTATAACTTATCGACTACGCGTCTGCTGCGCGAGCACGCCATTGCGCCTGCGTGTCCAATCACGTTTGTCCACATAGTGTACTTGCATTAAAATAACCAAAAAAAAAAATCAAAAATCTGAAAACGTAAAAGTGATATGCACTCAATGAATAAGAGCAGTTGTTCCAGAGTGAAATATCTAGTTGCTGACACAAATTCCTGGCATACCTATCTTTTTCAGTATCTGTATGATATAGCTTACGTAGGTCATACCTGTAGATCCCTAATATTCAGCCTAAAAGAACCACAGTCGTACGTGAAATAATCTGCTCTTAAACTGCTTACAGAAACACCCGAACTTCCTTTGATATACAGTGCCAGTGTGACATATCGCTCTTAAATATACCTACACAAATTCAATTTTCCGCAAGAAAGAGACAAAATTTCTGGGGCACCAATCACACGCAGTGTCAGTGCTTTATACAATTCACTACATACAGAAACTTAATTGTACGCCCGAAAAAACGTTAGTTGTACGAAATGTAATGCACTTATTTTTCATAGCTCATAACTGTATTTCATTACTTTGGAAACACGAAGTTGTTGGAGAAATTTTAAATCAGATTTGGAATTTGGCATCTTAGAAGGCTTTTATATTTTTAAAAATCTGTCTAATTTAGTGTACGATGCTACCTTTTTGCCCTATTTCAAACAAAAACAGCAGAACAAACCGCAAACAGCCAACGTCGCATACCTAGTAAGCAACTGTCAACACAAGTATCTAAAGCATAACTAATTCTGATGAAGTTGGACTAAGGTTTCAGCGAATCTGTAGTGACTAGAGAAAACTATTCGTTACTGCATTTAATTATGTTGATACTTATATAAATGTAATATGTTATCAAGTTCTGGGGTGCTTCTCCGACACTGCCTCAAGAAAATTAAATGTTCTGACTTTTGAAAGAGTGACTACTGTGTACATTCTTGCTTTTGTACAGTTATACTGAAAGAAATCAAAGTGCACGAATTTCAAAGAGAAGTTAGAAAATATGTCAAAACAGTTATTTAAAAAATATTAAGTGAGATATGAACCTGAAAAATATTTGTTATGATCCCTTTACACTTTCCCTTATTTCTCAACATAATTTCCACCACACGTATACATTTTTTTAATCAGTGCTTCGAAACCAGCAGCACAGAAGACTTGGGTCTGCTATCTGAGCCACATTCGCACTTCACGTTCAACCTCTTCGTCATCCGTGAAACGTTTGCCGCTAACGCGAGTTTTCAACGGACCAAACAGGTGAAAGGAGGATGGGCAAGAAGTTTCCAATCTAGTTGTTCAATTTTCTGCTGGGTTAATCGAGCTGCATGAGGTCTGGCATTGTTGTGATGGAGCAGTACTCCTTTAGTCAGTAGGCCTGGGCTTTCTTTTTTGAGTCGCTTATCGAAGTTTCACACAGAATTTCACAGAACCATGTAACATTCACTTTCTCACCTTGTTTCTGGAAACTGATTACCAGCACTCCTTCAGAATCTCAAAACACTGTAAGCATAACTTTTCCAGCTGATGATGAAATCCAGAATTTCTTGGTTGAAGGTGAAGAAGGAAGTTTCCATTGCACTGAAGACCGCTTTGGCTCTGGTTGGTAGTGATACACCCATGATCCGCCCCAGTAGAGTTCGGTTAAACATGACTTCTTCACATGCGGACAAAGAGAAATGGCCATTCGATTCATTTTGTTTACTTGAGTCAGTTCTCTGGACACCCATTCAATTTATTTAGACAGACGCATTGGATTCAATTTGTGTACCTAAGTCAGTTATTTGGACACCCGTTCGATTCGTTTAGACAGGCCCATTTGATCCATTTTGTGTACTTGTGTCAGTTCTCTGGACACCCATTCAATTAATTTAGATAGGCTCATTCGATGCATTTTGTGTTCCTGAGTCAGTTCTCTGGACATCCATTTGATTCATTTAGACAGGCCCATTCGGTCCATTTTGTGTTCCTGAGTCATTTCTCTGGACACTCATTTGATCCATTTTGTCTTCCTGAGCTAGTTCTCTGGACACCCATTCAATTCATTTAGACAGGCGCATTGGATTCAATTTGTGTACCTAAGTCAGTTATCTGGACACCCGTTCGATTCGTTTAAACATGCCCATTTGATCCATTTTGTGTACTTGTGTCAGTTCTCTGGACACCCATTCAATTAATTTAGATAGGCCCATTCGATGCATTTTGTGTTCCTGAGTCAGTTCTCTGGACACCCATTTGATTCATTTAGAGAGGCCCATTCGGTCCATTTTGTGTTCCTGAGTCATTTCTCTGGACACTCATTTGATCCATTTTGTGTTCCTGAGCTAGTTTTCTGGACACCCATTCGATTCATTTTGTGTAATTGAGTTAGTTCTCTGGACACCCACAGTGCGCACGCATTCCGGAAATTCAAACTATCATGAATTCTGCTCTAGGCTAAACCATGATAACAATCCTACTGCAGTTGCTACACTGTCTATCGTTACCCGCCTGTCTGCTCGAATCATCTCCATCAGCATCACGATTGCTTCTGTTGCAATCGGAACAGGACGACCGGGTTTGTCTTCATCAGCAAATAGAGCCAATTTAAGGAGACATGGAACCCCGTAGGTTAGGCAGTAATTTGGGGCTCCAGTATAAGTGGCCCAAGTAGGATTTGACTATGGGTGGCCGAATAAAAATCTCCAGGTGAAAACATTCCCAAAATGTTAAGAGGGAGCCATAAAATTATCTCCGCCATATTGAATCTGTATCCCGTAATTCATGGACAAATCGGTGTTAGCAATAAAATGTAAAAATGCATAATTGAAAAATGGGCACCATTTCAGTTATGCTTTAATATTTAATATCCCCCCCCCCCCCATCAGGGTTCAGCTTGTTAAAACTATATTAAAGTAAAAGACAATAAAAATAAAAAGTGAACTCCGTTTATTAGGCGTAGAAAATAAGGGAAACAAAAGATGCTAGCTTTCACTACCTCCGGGTAGCTTCATCAGGCATTTAGTAGTTAAAGATCGCAGAACTTAACTACTAAATGATCTCCAGACGACATATCCTCAGCTGACTTCGTTTCCAGAGTGAGATCCACGACAGTGTCTCCAGACGACATAATTGGAAGCTTTGACATCGAATCTTTATACCCCTCAGTGCCGGTGCATGAAGCCACCACAAACCTGAAGCGCTCTATCGCTGACTCGAACTTGTACCCTTCGGAAACTGTGGAAGCTATTTCCAAACTACTGGATGCAGTCACGGACTCAAATTTTTCAGCTTCCGATCCAGAATTTACAAACAAAACAAAGGCGTGCCTATGGGGTCCTCGATGTCGGCGGTTCTTGCTGAAGCGGTCCTCCGACCTCTCGAAAATGAACTCTTGCAATCGTCAGCCACAGTTCCTAAAATATGGTTAAGGTACGCTGACGACATTTTCTTTGTTTGGCAGCATGGACAAGCCAGCCTAAGTGATTTTCTCGCCAGAATGAATGATGCGCACCCAGATATTAAATTCACAGCGGATTATGAGTCCGAAGGTGCATTACCTTTTCTGGATGTACTAGTAAGATGATTACCCTCTGGTGCTCTTAGCACAGAGGTTTACTACAAACCTACCCACGTGGACAACCCCATACTCCCTGACTCAGCAGGCCCGGCCGCACGCAAATATGCCCTTTTTAAGTACAGAGCAAAGCGAGCTTTCGAACTCTCATCTAACAAAGCCAAATGCGAGGAGGAGATCCGTAGCCTTAGAAACCTAGCGGCTGCAGCGGGATACGACATGATCGCAATCGACCAAATAGTCAGAAAGGCTGCAAAAACTGGTCTCCCACAGGCTCGTGCCAACTCCACGGCACAGCCAGCCCGGTTCGTGGGTTCGGTTCCCTACGTTCCTAGGCTAACGTACTTCCTGAAGAATGCTCTCCGAAGGCTAGGTTATGATATCGGCGTGACGGCTCCTAGACCTTTGTCAAATATCCTCTCAGCAGACCAACGCGCATCACCTTCTACGCTCACTGAAGCCGGAGTCTATGCTATTCCTTTGGATTATCCTGACGCATCCGTTAAGTCCTACATCGGGATGACAAAAAGATCCTTCCAGATCCGTTTTTCTGAACACCAAAGGGACGTTAAGGCCGGAAAGCTTACGACGGCACTAGCCCGTGATGTTGCATCTGAAAGGGCAGTTCCCAGATGGGGAGATTTTAAGAAACTAGCACCGTACGTCAGCGCAAGAGCTACTGCGCTTCGCGAAACCATCGAGATCATCACGCGACGGAATGTGTGTAACAAAGATGTAACCACGAGCCTTCCTTTCATATGGCACCGGCTCCTAGAAGTTACACGTGACCACCCGGCCCTGGGATCAAACAACCCGTGACATCGTGCAAGTGTTTTACTTATTTTGAATTTAATTATATTCTCAGAAATACATTTGTTCCAGTTGCTTCTGCGATCTTTAACTACTAAATGCCTGATGAAGCTACCCGGAGGTAGTGAAAGCTAGCATCTTTTGTTTCCCTTATTTTCTACGCCTAATAAACGGAGTTCACTTTTTATTTTTATTGTCTTTCACATTAATTGGGCGTACAGAAACCCGTTTCTTCATCGATCGTATATATATTTGTTATATTAAAGTAGTGGACAAAGAATACAATCTAAATATCATGATTCAAATAAATTCTTAATGTATGAAAATTTCCCGCAATTAGAGATGTGTACAAAAAACATCTAATGCTTTCGAAAGATTTGAGGATGTACCTGGGGCACCTATACTTTTGCGGACTCCTCCTTAAAAGGGGGAAAGAAATAGAAAAAAATATCGAAAGGCAGTTTCTTATAGTTTTCACTGTGCTATCTGAAAAAAAACTGTAGAACTCTGTCAATTCTTCAAGCATCTTGCATAATTCTGGAGCCCAATTCTGGGCCCCTTGGAAATGCGAGACCCGGGGCTGCAGCCCTTCTAGCCCCGCTCTTCAATGGGCTCTGATCAGCAAGTTTAGAGAGCGTCCTTGAGAGAATTTATCGACCCAGTTGTGTACCGCTTTAGGCGACAAACATTTCTCACCGTAAATAGGAAACATTTCTGTATGAATAGCCTTTACGGGACACTTAATATTTTTAAATAACTGTTACACGCTAGTATTTTAGTATTTTTTAAATAACTGTTTGTGACTTATTTACTGCTTCCCTTCGCATATTTTTAACATGAGATGTCCCAGCCAATGCCAAATACCTTTAACTTTCTCAATTAACATTTTACTATTACAAGTGGTTTAGAAATGCAGAATCGTTCGGGAACAAAGAGGGCTTAGTTTATTATTATCTCACGCAGCGCTCACCACTGGATTCCCTATTGTGTATATCGGAATTTATTACAAGAAAAAACTCCCAATGACGATATAAAGACATTGGACTTGTCCTCTTTTGCATCATACAAAGCAATGAATTCAATGTTTTATTTCCGGATATTAAATGCTCATAGCCCTAGATGGCACACAAACCGCTGAAAAGCAAGAATTCGTAATTTTTCTTAAAGTACCTTTATCACAGTGCCTTCCAATGTATCCATTTTTGCACCTACACCTTCCGTCTTTCGGGTCACATGATGCATCATGCTGGCAAAGACAGACTCCTTCGCAGTTGTCTCCGTAAGTCCCTTTGGGGCAGGCTGAAATAAATGCAGGAACAGTTCATTCAAAACGAATTTGGCCTATTGAAGATCAAACATTAATTCGAAATCTTTATAACACATCAACTGAAAGATAAGAGTATAATTCACTCTAAAATGTTAAATAAATCTTTCCTAAAACAATAAAATTCGACGAACAGTACACACACATTTATAGTGTGGACTTCCCTGCTACTTGTGTTCGAGCTTATGATTGGTCAGAAGAGGTTTATGGAAAAAAACGAACAACACACAAATATATTGAAATGGTGGTATCTGGCGTAACGCCCATCAACCATGCCTCTTGTGGAGGACCTAATACCACGTTGGTCCTCCACAAGTCCAAAATAACTCTCATCAAATGAAGTATGGACGCTACGTGACTTCTAAAGTTGTCTTGTGGTATCTGGTATCAACACTGCACCAGAAGTTCCTTTAACTCTTGTAAGTTACGTAATTGAGCCGTCGCAGATCGCACTTGCTGTTCCAAAGCAAACCACATATGCTCGATTGGATTGAGGTCTGGGGAATTTGGAGCCTAGGAAAGTACCTAGAAGTCTTCCTCCTGTTTCGCGAACCATCCCCGAACAATACGGGCGATGTGGCATGCTGCATTATCCAGTGAAAGAGAGCGCTACTAGAGCGGAATGCTATTACATTCAAATGATGTATACCTGGTCTGAAATGATGTTTATGCAGACGGTAGACGTCGTAGCTTCCTGCTCACGAATAACTGGACTCCAGGATTTCACAGCAGAATATTGCCAAAAACATTGCATTTCGTCCATCGGCCTGTTTTCGCCCCACAGTGTACCCTGGTGCCAACCCATCCCCAGTTATATGAGATACACGAACCAGTCCGTCCACATGGTGCAACAGGAAACGAGGTTCATCGGACTAGAATATCTTCTTCGAGTCATTCAGGGTCCATTTTTGACGCTGGTGTGCCCATTGCAGGCGCTTTCGATGGCAAATCGAGGTTAGCACGGGACCCCGGAGAGGCTTGCGGCTACGGAGCCCCATTTTCAGCAGGGTTCGATATGCTGTGTCATTCAAGCTCTTGTTTTGGTACTCGCGTTTCCATTGTAGGCGCTTTCAACGGCGAACCGAGGTTAGCACGGGCACTCGGAGAGGCTTGCGGCTACGGAGCCCCATTTTCAGCAGGGTTCTATGTACTGCATCATTCAAGCTCTAGTTTTGATGCTCGCGTGTCCATTGCAGGCGCTTTCGACGGCGAACCGAGGTTAGCATGGGCAGTCAGAGAGGCTGGAGGCTACGGAGCCCCATTTCCAGCAGGGTTCGATATACTGTGTCATTCAAGCTCTTGTTTTGATGCTCGCGTGTCCATTGCAGGCGCTTTCGACGGTAAACCGAGGTTAGCTTGGGCACTCGGAGAGGCTTGCGGCTACGGAGCACCATTTTCAGCAGGGTTCGATATACTGTGTCATTCAAGCTATTGTTTTGATGCTCGCGTGTCCGTTTCAGGCGCTTTCGACGGTAAACCGAGGTAAGCTTGGGCACTCGGAGAGGCTTGCGGCTACGGAGCACCATTTTCAGCAGGGTTCGATATACTGTGTCATTCAAGCTCTTGTTTTGATGCTCGCGTGTCCATTGCAGTCGTTTTCGACGGTAAACCGAGGTTAGCTTGGGCACTCGGAGAGGCTGGAGGCTACGTAGCCCCATTTTCAGCAGGGTTCGATATGCTGTGTCATTCAGGCTCTTGTTTTGATGCTCGCGTGTCCATTGCAGGCGCTTTCGACGGTAAACCGAGGTAAGCTTGGGCACTCGGAGAGGCTTGCGGCTACGGAGCACCATTTTCAGCAGGGTTCTATATACTGCATCATTCAAGCTCTAGCTTTGATGCTCGCGTGTCCATTGCAGGCGCTTTCGACGGCGAACCGAGGTTAGCATGGGCAGTCAGAGAGGCTGGAGGCTACGGAGCCCCATTTCCAGCAGGGTTCGATATACTGTGTCATTCAAGCTCTTGTTTTGATACTCGCGTGTCCATTGCAGGCGCTTTCGACGGCGAACCGAGGTTAGCATGGGCACTCGGAGAGGCTGGAGGCTACGGAGCCCCATTTTAAGCAGGGTTCGATGTATTGTGTCATTCAAGCTCTTGTTTTGATGCTCGCGTGTCCATTACAGGCGCTTTCGACGGTAAACCGAGGTTAGCTTGGGCAATCAGAGAGGCTGGAGGCTACGGAACCCCATTTCCAGCAGGGTTCGATATACTGTGTCATTCAAGCTCTTGTTTTGATACTCGCGTGTCCATTGCAGGCGCGCCGCCCCGGTGGCGCAGTGGTCTAAGGCGCTGGCCTCTGATCATTCGTCCGTAAGGGGTCCGGGTTCGAATCCCGGTCAGGCATGGATGTTGTGTTTGTCTTACGGCACTGGCTCTCTCCCTTCCCTGGTACCAGTGACCCTAAATTAGGGACGGGCGACTGCTTATAGCCCATTGAGTTGCTCACGGTGGTCGTTAAACCTCCAATCAAAAAAAAAAAAAAAATTGCAGGCGCTTTCGACGGCGAACGGAGGTTAGCATGGGCACTCGTAGAGACTGGAGGCTACGGTGCCCCATTTTTAGCAGGGTTCGATATACTGTGTCATTCAAGCTCTTGTTTTGATACTCGCGTGTCCATTACAGGCGCTTTCGACGGTAAACCGAGGTTAGCTTGGGCACTCGGAGAGGCTGGAGGCTACGGAGCCCCATGTTCAGCAGGTTTCGATATACTGTGTCATTCAAGCTCTTGTTTTGATACTCGCGTGTCTATTGTAGGCGCTTTCGACGGTAAACCGAGGTTAGAATGGGCACTCGGAGAGGCTGGAGGCTTCGGAGCCCCAATTTCAGCAGGTTTCGATGTACTGTGTCATTCAAGCTCTTGTTTTGATGCTTGCGTGTCCATTGTAGGGGCCGTCGACGGTGAACAGAGGTTAGCATGGGCACTCGGAGAGGCTGGAGGCTGCGGAGCCCCAGTTTCAGCAGGGTTCGATATACTGTGTACCAGAGTATCCCTTCTGTTGGCTGGTGCCATACGGGATAGCGTTTGCTCACCTCTAGCGTCGATCAGCCGTGGTCGGCCCACACCTTACCAGCCGCTCGTTTTTTTCCCTTCTCGAACCACTTTTTGAAGGTACTAACCACATCTGACAGTGATCACCCCGCAAGCTTTGCTCTCTCGGAAATGTTCTGACCCAGTCGTCTGCCCATTACAGTTTGACCTTTGTCAAACTCGCTGCCTTCCCCATCTGAAGAACAAGAATAACACTGATTAACAGAGCTCACTATCACGTATTATTTATACCATTTCATGACCTTCACACTGTCCGTCGTTTACCTTCAGCTGCTTTGATTTACATAAAGACGAGCTGGCCATAAAGTTTTGGCTCTTTGGTGTATGTTCATAGCGCTATGATGAGAAAAGAGCACGACTGTGAATACAAGATGCCACGATCGACAGAGTTATTTAATTTTTAGCGCAGATTGAGAATAGGATGCCACATAAGCAATTGCTCCGTACATGATTTTCAGCGGCACTGAAGATCCTTAGGTAGACAGTTGAGAATGTGATATGACAGCGGAAGCGGACTGGAGCTGAGTCTATCAAGAAACGACCTGGTAAATCCTCGAAGTTAACAGAATGTAACAGAACAGCTCTGCAAAGGGCTGCCTGCTCAGAACATAAATCCACATTGTTTCAGATCATGAAAACCCTATGTAAGACACCTGGAACTGATGCTACCCCCAGTACAGCACACAAGACATGAGTTGCCTTGGTCGAGCAACCATCTACAAGCACGTAAACACTTCAACTAATGCCACACACCGATTAGCGTTGCGACGTACTACAGAGGTGACACACATATCAAGACGTTCAGCAGCGATACGCCCTTGCCAGCGTAGCTTAATTCGGCTCCTTAGCTGAAGGATGTGGATTATAGTTCTTCCACCAGTAAATTTGGTTTTCACATTATATGTGACGTACTACTGAAGTGTCGCACATGCCAAACCGGCAAGTAGCAGCGATAATCCCTTGTCGGTGTAGCTTAATTGGGAAAGCATTCGGCTCCGGAGCTGAAGGATGTGGTGTTAGAGTCCCTCCACCCGCAGATTTGGTTTCACAGCGTTTTGTAAAAACACCGATCTGGGACTGCACATCAGCTGTACAAACAATACGTAAGGTGGCTGCAAATGCCATGAAAAGGGTACGAACCTGCATCCAGGCTAGAGGAAACCATTTTCAAGTGTTATAAAGGTAAAAGTATGTGTAATACACTGGTGTGCAAAAATTAAGGACGAAGAGGAGAAATTAGCATAACAGCGGAACGAGCAGGCAGAACGGACCGAAAGACCACTCAGGAGATAGACTAGGGTCCGGTATGGTAGGGCATGCGCATATATGCAGAATGACGTAGGGTGGGGGGGGGGGGTCGGAAGAGTATAAAGCACGCGGGGGGTGTACGCTCAGCAATTCGGTGACAGCTATTGAACGCTGTACATCGGTTTGAACGACGTCGAGTTGTTGCCACCGTGTGATATGGTCAACAGGCAATCCACTAGACGAGATCTGGATGACTTCACCCGAGGTCTCGTCATTGGGAACTTGGAAGGTCGAAGTGTGACTAGTGTGGCCGAGGAGTTCGGGATCACTCACAGCATCGTTTCACGAGCTTGCAGAGCATTTCAAACGACAGGAACAGCTGTCCGAGAGTTTAGCAGTGGTTGTCCACGAGCAACCACGGTGGCGGACAACCGGTATATTGTCTTACAGGCGAGAAGAGACAGACGGTAGACAGCGGGAGAAATCGCAAGGCACATGCAACTGACAACTGGACGTCAGTTATCGCGTTTTATCGTGGCCAGGAGGCTGCATAAAGGTGGTCTATTTGCACGACGACCAGTACGGTGTGTGCCATTAACGCCTACTCATCGGAGACGGCGATTTCTGAGGTGCCGAGAACACAAGAACTGGACACATCAGCAATGGGGTCGAGTTCAATTTACGGATGAGAGCCGATTTAGTCTAACGAGCGATTCTGGACGTATACACATCTGGAGAGAGCAGGGAACACGCAATCACACCTCCAACATCATCGAAAGGGACCGGTTTGGAGGTGACGGAGTTCTCGTTTGGGGAGGTATCATGCTTGGTAGCCGTACTGACCTCCACATTTTCCAAGGAGGTTCAGTCCCTGGTGTCCGCTATTGTACCGAGGTTATCCTGCCTCACGTTCGTTTGTTTAGAGGTGCTGTGGGTCCAGAGTTCCACTTCATGGACGAGAACGTTACACCTCATCGTACAGTGGCTGTCGCTGAGCTATTGGAGAGTGAAGATATTCAACGCATGGTTTGGCCCGCGAGGTCCCGAAACTAAATCCAATCGAACACGTGGGACCTTCTCAGGAGACGCTTGGCAGCACGTCACCAGCCGCCAACAACGATTCCGCAGCTGCGATTGGCGCTACAAGAGGAATGGGCCGCGATGCCTCCACAGCTACTTGACAATCTTGTGCTCAGAATGGACAGACGTTGTAAATCCTGCAACGCAGTCAGGGGTGATCATATCCCGTACTAAAGACTGGATTTTTCTTGGCATCCGCCGGTCACATGGACGTTTCTGTCTTTTGTCCAGTTGTGCTCGAAGATACCTTTTCAATAAAGTGCCTTTGTATCTTTTGGATTCCTTGTTTGGACGGGTTTGCTCACTTGTCCCATATTCTTACATCTTGGGGATCTTATAGTATGATTTGAGTAGACATGGAGCACTTCTTAAGGACGTTACATTTGAAAAACCGTCTCGTCCTTAATTTTTGCACGCCAGTGTACTTTTACACACTTGGAAAGCTGTGCTTTCCACTGAGTAGCCACAGTACACGCTATACCATCGATCTGGTGGGCGTTCATGTGTGTGACCGATTTCGGGAGAAGGCCGGATTGTATCGTCCCAACAATGAAGTTTGGTGTAGGAAGCGTGATGATATGGAGCTGTTTTTCGTGGTTCAATTTGGGCTCATTAGTCGATTTGGACAAAACCATGAATGCCAAGCTCTACCTCGATTTTCTGGACAATTATACATTCCCGTTGTTGTGGCAGTACTTTGGGGAAGACATGGGAAGTACATTGATTTGAAGACATGGGTGTCGAAAAGTTCGATTGGCAGGCCCATCATCCTTACCTTAACCCCAGAATGAGTCTCTGGGACGAAATCCGAAGTACTGTCGCTGCGTAGATGGTGTGGAAAAATACAGGGTGTTTCAAAAAGTATCAAACGTGTTATGGACAATATGAAGTTGAACTGATTTGCCATGCAAAGTCACAAAGAACACAAAAGGGAAACAAATTACACATACCTTTACCTTTATAACAGTTAGAAATGGTTTCCTCTAGCCAGGATGCAAGTTCGTACCCTTTTCATGACATTTGCAGCCATCTTACGTAATGTTTGTACAGTTATGTATGAAATCTCTCTTTCAATGTTTGCTTTCAGGTGTATGACGATTGTTGTGAAAAACTTGACTTTTTAAGTGTCCTCAAAGGAAAAAAAACTGAAGATCTTCGGGCAACAAGTTATTTGAGATCAAGCGACTTGGGAAAAATTCCTGTAACATGGCCATCGTTTCATTTGTTGTACAACAGGTCGCACTATCTTGTTGAAACCAACATTCTCGTTCATAAACCTCCAACAATGCAATAAACTATTGGACTATGTCACGGTAGACTTCGCCGTGTATAGTTTTCTAAAAAAATATAGGCTCAATAACAGGACTGCGCAGAACACCAAGCTCCAGTTTTCAGGGTATGTAATGATCGTTCTTGATGCACATTAGGGTTATCACTGCTCCATATTCGGCTGTTCTGACTGTTCACGTAGCCATCCAAGTAAAACCAAGCCTCGTCACTAAAGTAAACACAATTTAACACCTCAGTCCCATTTTCATTAACAAACAAATGAAATCAACGACAAACGTTTTTCACAGTAAGGTTCTTTCAGTTCCTGAACGACATCAATACGGTAAGTATGAAATTTTAACTTCTTTGTAGCCCTGAAAACAGTAGCTGCTGCAGTCCAGTTTGAGAAGATAACTTTAGAAGCGGTTTTCTTGGTGTGCTAGTTTAACGTTTATTTAGCTCATCCAGTACTTCCGGACTGGGCTCATTTTGTACCCGACACTCCCAGTCTCACGAAATTGTGCAGTTAAACGCGATATTGTTGACTTGTTGGGGACTAACGATCGAGAAAATTGCAGATGAAACTCCTTTTGCATACGTTTATAAGATTTATACACTAAGTAAGACTCAACAATAAACACGTGTTCTTTCTTGGAAAACGACATGGCCTACACAACACAACGGAATGGAGGCCTGAACGAGGTTAGTGCGAGTAGGTATCTCAATTGCTTACCTTGGGTAACCTTGGGTGCTGTGCTGCCATCTACACTGAAAACGTCACAAAGCATTTGCCTGTTCGTAAGTTCTACCTTCTTTATTTTAGGGTTGCGTCCTTTTTGAAACACCCTGTATTATGGATCACGTGTATGTACATATAAGATATGTAGACGGTATATAGCCGGCCCACCTTTGGCCGTTATGACTGTAGCGACCCTTCTAGGCATATTTTCCACTCCTACTGCAAAACTTCTCTCACAGCTGCCATAGAAGATCTTACCGGCCGGAAATCGGATTCGGCGTTCCAGTTCATCCCAAGAATGATCTATTGGATTTAGATAGGGATTTCAAACCGGCCAATCCTGCATTTGGAAGTCCTGCTTTTCAAACCAAGCTTGCACACACTTCGGCCTGGCCAATCCAACATTTGGATACCCTTCTTTTCAAGCCAAAGCTGCACACACATACACTTTTTTTTTATTGAAGGTTTAACGACCACAGTGAGCAAATCAATAGGCTATAAGCAGTCGCCCGTTTCTAATTTAGAGCCACTAGTTCCAGGGAAGGGAGAAAGCCAGAGACCTAAGACAAACACAGCATCCATGCTTCACCGGGATTCGAACCAGGACCCACCTAGGGCGAATGGTCGCAAGGCATCGCTTAGACAACTGGGTCACCGGGGCAACACACACACACTTTGGCCTGGCCAATCCGACATTTGGACGTCCTGCTTTTCAAACCAAGCCTCTACACACTCGGGCTGGCCAATCCAACATTGGACGTCATGTTTTTCAAATCAAGCCTGCACACACTTTGGGCCGGAGAATCCAACATTTCGACGTCCTTCTTCCCAAATAAAACCTGCGCAGACTTTGGGCCGGCCAATCCAACATTTAGACGTCCTGCATTTCAAACCAAGCCTGCATACACTTTGGGCCGGCTAATCTAAAATTTTAACGTCCTGCTTTTGCTTTTCAAAACAAGCCTGCACACACTTCTAGGCGTCCAATCAAACATTTGGACGTCCTGCATTTCAAACCAAGCCTGCACACACTTTGAGCAGGCTAATCCAACCTTTGAACGTCCTGTTTTTCAAAAAAAAAAAAAAAAAAAAAACCCTGCACACTTCGGGCAGGCCAATTTAACCTTTAAACGTCCTGCTTTCAAAACGAGCCTGCATACACTTCGGGGCGTCCAATCCAACATTTGGACGTAATGCTTTTCAAACCAAGCCCGCACACACTTTCGGCCGGCTAATCCAAACTTTGAACGTCCTGCTTTTCAAAACAAGTCTGCACACACTTCGTGGCGGCCAATGCAACATTTGTCGGTCCTGCTTTTCAAAACAAGCCTGCACACTTCGGACCGGCCAATTTGAATGTCCTGCTTTTCAAAACAAGCTTGTACTCACTTCGGGGCTGCCAATCCAACATTTGGGCGCCCTGCTTTTCAAACCAAACCTGCACACACACCTCAGTGTGGGAAAGCTTTCTTGTTGAGACAGGGAGGGATCTGGGCCGAAGTACTTAGCCCAACAATATTCACTTCTTGCTCAACAATACAGGAACCTTGCTTTTTGTTTACTTAGATTTCTCAAACGCTTTGAAAAACTGTTAAACATTTCAATGTTTTATAAATCGAACAAAATGATCTTAAATATTGGATGAGTGGGACACAAATGATACGACTAAAGTGAAATAAATCTGTTAAACCTTGGAAAAAAGGGCAAACGTATTTCTACGATACTGTTTTCAAAAGGAAACACGAGCCACGTGCTCGTAAGCAGCCAGTATCAGTTACGATTTTTATGTTTATACATTTATAACACATTTATAAGTGTTATGATTGGAGCTTCTGAGTAAAACATTTATCTAGGTGGAATATGCAAGCATACAGGTATACGAGAAAATGCGGAAATAATCCGGCATATTCCTATACCAGCATGATATTTTCTGAACAGACCATTAGAAAATATGAAATGGTGAAAAATAGCTCTAATAACGTGTTGAAATCAGCTTCCGGAATGATACATCGATTTGGCAAGAGCAGTGTTGAAATTTCTTCTGCAAAGAATAATGTTTCAGCAATTTCTTTGGATTGCTCTGTCTATTTTCGAAATAATTTTCAACACTGCTATTTCGGGATCCAATGGATTTTCTCGGGAGAATGTTTGGCACAGCGGTCATAAGATGCAGCATTTTATTTTTCTAAAATTTCCTTAAAATGCGAACCTGGGCTTCAGGATCCTAAGAATATAATCATATCTCTCTATTTTTTGCCCAGAACTCGTAAGCTAGACGTCAAGTAATTTTGCTTCCTATACTTCCAGAGAAAAAACTTTTGTACACATTTCCTTCACAATTAGTGTGTTCCCAAGGATGACAATTTTAACATCGATTAAAATAGCTTCATTTTATTACTTGGAATACTTAATATTTTCTAAAACATAACCATAATTATGCAATCCAACATTTGTTTGTTTACTGACGTCATCAAAGTACAGGTCGCGCCATTTTTTTCTGGTTTCAACACCACCAAAGGAAAAGTTACTGATTTTTAATATAATTATGGTTATGTTTTTGAAAATATTAAGTATTCCAAGTTATAATATGAAGTTATTTTAATCGATGTTCAAATTTTCATCCTTGGGAACACAATAATTGTGAAGGAAATGTGTACAAAAATGTTTCCATTGGAAGTATAGGAAGCAAAATTACTTGACTTTCACCTTTAAAGCGTACCCCTGTGGGAAAAATTCATTCCTACCTCTTCATGTGATTGCCTTGCATTGTAATAAGTAAAACCAGTGGCGTAACCATGTTTCAAAATCTGGAAGAGGGGAAGGGGGGGGGGTTCCGATCACACATATTATATACGTATGTATGAAGATCCCCGACTCTGAAAATCAGGGGGTCCTGATCCGACTCCCCCTTCCTGGTTACGCCTATGAGTAAAGCACACCACTACGACAGATTAAATCACTCAACAATTTTTATTCAGCTTCGCAGTGGAACCCTGAAATCAACATGTCCAAATATACAGCAATGAGTTAGATGCAAGCGCATCAATAATGTAAAAGATGTAACATTTGACATAACCTCCGTTTATGGAGCTTGCGAAACAACCCAAAGTCCACCCGGAGGAGTACATCATACTAAGGAAAAAACTGAAAGTCAAAGGCACCACCAGTTCTGTACAATTTCATATTTGGGCTACAGCATAATTACTGTAAGTTAATCAGGGGTCCTGATCCGACCCCTTCCTGGTTAAATCTGTGGGCGGCTCCTGTATATGGGTACGATTTTCACTGTTTTCGTAATAATGGCTGCATCCACGATAGAAGAAAGTGACTTCACTTTGCAAACAACTGCAGACTGTACATAGACGGCCATGTCGATATTAGTATAGTTAGCCTCTGGTTTGGCTGTACAGCGCGAAAGTACATACACTGAAGAGCAATTGAATTAGAGACAGCTGGCCCTGTAAACGGAAACGACATGACGTATGCAGCGATCCGACAATATAAGGAGTGATGCAACGAGAATCAGTAAGATTCGGAGGCAGTATGGGTAAGACGAAGGATCTAAGCGCATCCGATCGTGGGCAAATTGTCGGGGCCCGACGAATGGGTCCCTCCATCTCGGAAGTCGTGCAGGCACTGGGATTTTCACGAACCACTATGTCACGGGTGCACCGTGAGTACATCGAATCCGGTAAAACCATCCCTGCAAGGGCCAACTACCGTGGACAACAGCGTGCGGATGAGCGGGGTCATCGTCGGCTAGCTCGCATTGTAACAGCGGATAGACGGGCTACAGTGCAAGAAATCACTCGGCAATTTAACGCTGGTGCACAAAAATGTGTAAGCAGCCACACATTCCAGAACCATCTCCTCGCTATGGGGTACAGAAGCCATCGTCCCACGAGGGTACCACTGCTGACCGCACATCACAGGGTGCAAAGATTAGCATGGGCGCGGGAACATCGCCACTGGAACCTAGACATGTGGGAAAATGTTGCCTGGACTGATGAGTCGAGATTCACGTTGGTACATGCGGATGGCAGGATACGAGTACGGCGTAAACCACATGAAGCGACGGATCCTTCTTACCAGCAGGGTACTCTTCACTATTTATGTGGCATTCTCGTCTGGGGACTGTTTGCGTGAACTGATATGGGACCCCTGGTAGGTGCGACATCGTCCCTCACAGGTCAACTTTACCGGGATATCTTGGACGATCATTTGCTCCCGTTTGTGCGTCTTCAACATCCCACTGGGAACCTCATCCTGCAACAAGACAATGCACCGTGCCATCGCTCCCGAATTGTATCCGAATGGTTGGATGAACACTCCACCGACGTGACCTCACTTCCTTGGCCAGCTCCATCGAGCACATCTGGGATGCCATCGAGAGAGATGTTCAAGGTTCTGACCCCCTCCATCAAATCTTCTTGAACTGTGGGAGCTTGTTCAGGGGTCGTGGATCCGTATGGCTTCCCAACGCTTCCGGTGTCTTGTCGCGTCTATGCCGAAACGAATCGCCGCCGTCATCAGGGCAAAAGGTTGTGCCACACAGGTATCTCTAATTCAATTGCTCTTCAGTGTATTGGCCAGCCGACTAAAAATGGTTGCTTGGCTGGTACTTCATACCGCACAAAGAGGCGCCAGCATTACAGTTAAAACTTCAGGAAACGCAATTGGTATTTAACATAAAGCGGAACTCTGTTCAAAGGCTTTGAAACAAGATGCTAAAAGACATAAAACTCGAATTTACGATACACATGTTCTTTTCCGCAGTTAGCGGGAAGATGGGTGAGCATTCCCTCAGAATGTATTTATAACTTGGACCAATAACATTGCTGCATCATAAATAGTAAATAAAAAAGAACAACTTTGAGATTACCTTTTGAGTTGATGTTAATGAAAAGCCATGCAATGCAGAGTCAACAAACACCGCAAAATACACTGACGGAAAAAAAAATCCCAACAGCAAGAAGGGGTTGTGTTAGATAAACGACAGTTGATAGGCGATGAGAGTACATCTGTAAGATGACGTCTATGCAAATTTCGCGCTCGGCGCATACGTGTGACGCTAGTAGCGCCCCTCGGAACATGCAAAGCAGGTTTGCTGTAAATACGCGCTGTAACGTTCGTGAGCGTTAGTTATCGTTGAGATTCGACGTAGGGTGTTGATGTTAGTCAAGAATGCCTTTAAGAAGACGAAGAAGCCATTATCAACAGCTCACGGAGTTTGAACGAGGTCGTGTAATAGGGCTACGAGAAGGTGGATTTTCTTTCCGCAATATTGCAGAACGACTTGACAGGAATGTAGCCACTGTGCATGATTGTTGGCAGCGGTGGTCAAGGGAAGATACTGCCACAAGAAGACCGGGTACCGGTCGGCCACGTGGCACTACTGATAGGGAAGACCGCCGTGTACGGCGTATGGTCGTGGCGCATCGTACTGCGTCTGCGGCAGCAATTCGAGCTGCAGTTGCCACCACAGTGACACAACGAACTGTTACAAATCGGTTACTTGAAGGACAGCTCCGAGACAGACGCCCTGTAGCGTGTATTCCACTTACTCTAAACCACTGCCGTTTGCGACGTCAGTGGTGTCAAGCTAGAGCTCATTGGAGGACGGAGTGGAGATCTGTTGTGTTTTCTGATTAAAGCCGGTTCTGCTTGGGGGCCAGTGATGGCCGTGTGTCGGTTAGAAGGAGGCCAGGTGAGCGTCTGCAACCAATCTGTCTGCGGCCGAAACACACTGGACCTACACCTGGAGTTATGGTCTGGGGAGCAATTTCCTATGACAGCAGGAGCACTCTTGTGGTTATCCGACGCACCCTGATGGCACAGTTGTACGTCTGTCTGGTGATTCAACCTGTTGTGCTGCCATTCATGAACAGCATTCCAGGGGGTGTTTTCCAACAGGATAACGCTCGCCCGCATACCGCTGTTGTAACCCAACATGCTCTACAGAGTGTCGACATTGTGCCGTGGCCTGCTAGATCACCAGATCTTTCTCCAATCGAGCACGTATGGGACATCATTGGACGACAACTCCAGCGTCATCCCCAACCAGCATTAATCGTCCCTGTATTGACCGACCAAGTGCAACAGGCATGGAACTCCATCCCACAAACTGACATCCAGCACCTGTACGACACAATGCATGAACGTTTGCGTGCTTGCATTCAACATTCTGGCGGTTACACCGGTTATTAATGTACCAGCATTTCGCATTTAAAATGGCTCTTCTCGCGCTTACATTAAGCTGTGATATTGAAACCTTAATCGATTAAATATGTTACCTATACAAATGTATTGCCGCCATTTCATTCCTCTACAACTATTTTTTCGTGGTGTTGGGATTTTTTTCCGTCAGTGTAAGTAATATGGGGAATCGTAACACAATATTGCATGCATAAAAATGAGGACTGATGGATAAGTAACTTTTCGATAACCTCTGGCGGTGTATTAGGGATATATTGAGAATGGCGTCTTCCAAATTCGCTGCGCTCTCTATCCAGAAGGCGTCGTTTAGCGCAAGGGTCTGAACAGAATGGGAGCTTGCTGGGGAACAAGTTCAAGAGCAAATGACCCGACTGCAAGCATGGACTCACTCGGATGTACACGCGATTATTAGGTTGGACGATACGATGCGCGGTGACGAAAGTAACAATTGCATTTCAGCAGTTCGGCGCAATGCTTCCAGTCCGACCTCTTTCACCAGAGCATCCCCACATACGTACGCCACGTTGTCGATGCTCCGTTCTTACCACTTCGTTCGTATGAAGTGATAGGAATGCAATTTTACCACCGAAGAAAATATTGTCACGCTTCGAAAGCTCACAACTTTGAGACCATAGATTTCTTGCAGTTAACGATAGATCTCAGCTGCCGGCTATTTCCGTGACCACAGAATTCTAGTAATCGCGCGTAATTCCGAGTGAGACCATGCTTCCAGGCGGGTCTGTATTTTCACTTGAATCTGTTCTTCATAAGATTATTTTTCCAGGCGGATCGCTATTTCAATTGAATCTTTTCTCCAACAAATTGTTTTTCCAGGCGGGTCTGTATTTTCACTTGAATGTGTTCTCCAGCAAATTTCATTTTTATTCAAACTCCTATGCCAAACAACGCCCTCTAATTAGTTGAGTGTAATAACATTTGGACACGCGTATTTACGTACACCTAATCTACCGCCAATGGTAATCGGAAATAAATAGGCTACGTGATTTCTATAACGAAGTAAAAATGGGTTCTTGGACGTACAAATAAAAAGGGTGTCTGAGCTGAAAGGTTTTTATTTATTTTCTTATTTATAGGCATTTAGGGGAAGAATAAAAGGCCACAGAGGTGTGATGAGGAATAATGATGAAGACAACATGCCACTCACCCAAATGACAGAATTCACCGTGCCATCCTAGGAGACAGTGGCATGTGCCATTTTGAGGATCGCACACGGCGCCATTCTGGCATTGGCACCGTTCTTGGCAAGAGACTCCGTAGAAGTCGTTTGAGCACGCTGCAGGAGAAGAAGAAATCGAGGACGCTGTCAATGGTGAAGAAATCAAGATTTTCATTAAACAAAAAAGGTGTGTGCATTTTGTTTTCCAGGAAAATAGTGGTCAAGAACTGGAGCACTTGTGCCAGACATATTTAGCTTCAAAATTTATTGGGGTGCGATTTAAAAGGAAAGAAAGTATCACGATATGGTTATCAATTCATAAGATGTCATCATTTGAATGTTTATGCACAACTCTATTAATGATTAAAAATTGCTGCTACTTTAGTTCCACATAGTTTTGAATTCAGTTGAAGAATAACGGATGTAGGTAAAAATACCACCGGAGAAAATACCCCTGAAAACTGAAAACCGGTAAAAATTCCCCCGAAGGAAACACCCCCGAAACCAACGGTTCACTGTAAACTGCCACACAGGAACACTCATGTGTGGCAGTGTTCCGGAGGGGCAATTTACAGGCAACTTTGCCACACATCTTTCAGGAACTTAGAAAATTGCCGCACAAGAAAACTGTCACATGTTTTTCATTAAGGGGCTGGGCACAAATTGCTGTTACTCCGAAGAACACTTTGAACATGTGACAATTTTTCCAATGGGGCAGTTTTCCAAATTTCCGAATCACGTGTGGTAGTTTTTCAAGGTGCCCAACGAGGGGAAGGAACTGTTTTTAAAGGTTTGTCTGAATTTCATGCCGGTTCATACGACTTTAGGGCTACTGGCCACAAAAGTTCAAGGAGGGAGAGGGGGGAGTCATAAAGACTGCCGTTTCTGGGCCTATATTGAGAACTGAATTGGGAACTCCAAAAGAATTTCGAGAAAACGTTCCATGTAAGCCAAGCGAGAATTGTACTTTTATTTGAAGAAATAAATTGCAAATGAATTGAAGTTCTCGATAAATTGCGGAGAATCCGAGGTAAACTTGATTGGGAAGGGAGGGCTCTACCTCCCACTTCCGTAATATTATATTTTGGGCCACTGGAGTCTGTCAATGTATCCAGGATATTCCCTTTGAAGCGTTAGTGAGCTTGGGGGGAAGGGGGCTTTCCTCCAAAATGTTAAAATGGACGTAGAGCTGTAAACATTACAGCCGTGCTTTATACAATAATTCTGTACATGACCACGAAATTTCAGGAGAGTGGGGTGAATTCACCTTCCCCTAAGTTTCTAAGAGCTCAGAGAGAAGTGTTCAAGGTAAGGGATTTGCTCGCAATTTCTATGCTTCATGTTGTCTTTAATGGTAAACTATGTATGCCCTTCCCCCTCTCCCAGAAATTTGGTGAAATCTTTAAAAGGGATGCGAGGTGCACGGTTTGAAGGCCTCTACCCCCAACTTCCGTTATTTTATATTCTGGACCTCTAGAGTCGGTCACTGTATGCTCGATGTTACCCCTAAAGAGTTCTTAGAAAGTGTGTGTGTGTGTGGGGGGGGGTGAATTCACCCCACCCTCCTGAAAATTCGTAGTCGTGTACAGAATCATTATACATATAAAGCATGGTACTAATGTTTACAGCTCTTATCCATTAACATTTTGGGGCAATACCCCCCCCCCCCCAAAGCACACGGACCTCGCGGACGCTTCAAGGGGAACATCCTGTATACACTGAAAGACTCCAGCGGCCCAAACTATATTACGGAAGTTGGGGTTACAGCCGCCCCGAAACCAAGTGTACCTCGGATCCCGCCAATTTATTTTTTCAAATTAAAGTACAATTCTCGCTTGGCTTACATGGAACGTTTTCTCGAAATTCGTTTGGAGTTCCCAATTCAGTTCTCAATATAGGCCCAGAGACGGCAGTCTTTATAAAATATCTCGGTTCCTGAAAGATGAAAGGGGAAAAAAATGCTCTAGGATTTGCATGAGCAGAACAACATACTATATCTTTTTTTTTTGACTGTATGTTTAACGACCACCTTGAGCAACTCACTAGGATATAAGCAGTCGTCCGTCCTTAATTTAGGGTCACTGATTCCAGGGAAGGGAGAGAGCCAGTGCCGTAAGACAAACACAACATCCATGCCTCACTGGGATTCGTAACCGGACTCCTTTTGGACAAATGATCAGAGGCCATCGCTTGGACCACTGCGTCACCGGGGCAGCCCTAATATTTCCTTACACACTGCGACCAACTATTTCCTTACACACTGCGACGAACTATTTCCTTACACACTCTGTAAGAACCCAGAACGAGAGCTCGAATGAATTTTCTCCTTTACTAGCAGCAATTGCTAGTATCGAAAATTCTTACTAGCACATTTGACACTTATGTAACAAGTAGTACTCTATTACCATATACACTGAATTGACAGAAATCATGGAATACATTTCTACTAACGGGTAGGTTCATTTTTGTATAATTGGATTTTTACATGTTATTCAATTCTATAACCGGTTCATTTTTAGCACGTCTTTTCTAAAAAAAGATCGTGCTTATGTTATCGGTTTGTCCGTCCGTCCGTCCGTCTGTACCCACGATATCTCTGCAACTATTAGTCCAATTTGAAAAATTCTTTTTGCATTAGAAAGCTTGAAATATGCGAATGATGATCTTTCATCTCGTTTTTTTTTACGATGTACAATTTTGCCGCTAGAGGGCGTAAATGCAGATGTCGAATTCAAAAATGCGTTTTATTCCACATATTTTCCTCTAAACATCCGATTGAAAAAGTATTTTATCTTTCGATTCCATTTATGTCGAAGAATATTTTAGATATAGTTACTTTTTCAAATTACGCATAGATTTCCCGCTACAGGGCGTAAAAGTAAATTACGTTTTTTCCCGATAACTCTTCTAAAACTTCGATTTTAAAAAATTTCTTCAGCGGATACATCTCCTGATTGAAAATCTTTCGCATATAGTTTCTCATTTTTGGTAAAAAATACGTTGGCCACCAGGGGCGTAAGTGTTAATTTTTGCTTCTGATGTATTTACCATAAAATCTGAGCTTCTAAAATATCGATTGAAAAAATCTTTCGTGGACTGATGCCACTCACATCGATAAACCCTTTCGAAATATTTTCTTCATAAAATATTCCACAGTTTCTCGGCCAGGGTGCGTAGATGTATATCTTATTTTTGTCAATATCTCTACTTCTAGGAGTCCGATTTGAAAAATTCCTTCTTTGTTGGATAGTGTTTCCAGTGTGACATGTGGTTTATATAATTTCAAAATTTTCAAGTAATTCATAGCCTTTCCGCTAGGGGGCGTAAAGGTAAATTGCGTTTCCCCCTATATCACTGCTTCTAAATCTCCGATTTGAAAAACTCTTTATGCACCGGATACAGCTCCTGATGGGAAATCCTTTGCACATAATTTCTAATTTTTGTGAAAAAATGGTTTGGCCACCAGGGAGCGTAAACCTTAATTTCCGCTTCTGATGTATTGGCAGCAAAATATTAGCTTCTAAAATCTCAATTACAAAAAAAGTGGTTTGTTGACCGATACTACTCATGTCGACAAACCTTATTAGAAACATTTTCTTCTTAAAATAGTGCATGGTTTCTACGCCAGGCGTCGTAGATGTATATCTTATTTTTGGCAATATCTCTATTTCTACAATGTAGGATTCCGATTTGAAAAAGTCCTTCTTTGTTGGATAGTGTTTCCAGTGTGACACGTGGTTCATATAATTTAAAAATTTTCAAGTAATTCATAGCCTTTCCGCTAGGGGCGTAAAGGTAAATTGCGTTTCCCCCTATATCACTGCTTCTAAATCTCCGATTTGAAAAACTCTTTATGCACCGGATACAGCTCCTGATGGGAAATCCTTTGCACATAATTTCTAATTTTTGTGAAAAAATGGTTTGGCCACCAGGGAGCGTAAACCTTAATTTCCGCTTCTGATGTATTGGCAGCAAAATATTAGCTTCTAAAATCTCAATTACAAAAAAAGTGGTTTGTTGACCGATACTACTCATGTCGACAAACCTTATTAGAAACATTTTCTTCTTAAAATAGTGCATGGTTTCTACGCCAGGCGTCGTAGATGTATATCTTATTTTTTGGCAATATCTCTATTTCTACAATGTAGGATTCCGATTTGAAAAAGTCCTTCTTTGTTGGATAGTGTTTCCAGTGTGACACGTGGTTCATATAATTTAAAAATTTTCAAGTAATTCATAGCCTTTCCGCTAGGGGGCGTAAAGGTAAATTGCGTTTCCCCCTATATCACTGCTTCTAAATCTCCGATTTGAAAAACTCTTTATGCACCGGATACAGCTCCTGATGGGAAATCCTTTGCACATAATTTCTAATTTTTGTGAAAAAATGGTTTGGCCACCAGGGAGCGTAAACCTTAATTTCCGCTTCTGATGTATTGGCAGCAAAATATTAGCTTCTAAAATCTCAATTACAAAAAAGTGGTTTGTTGACCGATACTACTCATGTCGACAAACCTTATTAGAAACATTTTCTTCTTAAAATAGTGCATGGTTTCTACGCCAGGCGTCGTAGATGTATATCTTATTTTTGGCAATATCTCTATTTCTACAATGTAGGATTCCGATTTGAAAAAGTCCTTCTTTGTTGGATAGTGTTTCCAGTGTGACATGTGGTTTATATAATTTCAAAATTTTCAAGTAATTCATAGCCTTTCCGCTAGGGGGCGTAAAGGTAAATTGCGTTTCCCCCTATATCACTGCTTCTAAATCTCCGATTTGAAAAACTCTTTATGCACCGGATACAGCTCCTGATGGGAAATCCTTTGCACATAATTTCTAATTTTTGTGAAAAAATGGTTTGGCCACCAGGGAGCGTAAACCTTAATTTCCGCTTCTGATGTATTGGCAGCAAAATATTAGCTTCTAAAATCTCAATTACAAAAAAAGTGGTTTGTTGACCGATACTACTCATGTCGACAAACCTTATTAGAAACATTTTCTTCTTAAAATAGTGCATGGTTTCTACGCCAGGCGTCGTAGATGTATATCTTATTTTTGGCAATATCTCTATTTCTACAATGTAGGATTCCGATTTGAAAAAGTCCTTCTTTGTTGGATAGTGTTTCCAGTGTGACATGTGGTTTATATAATTTCAAAATTTTCAAGTAATTCATAGCCTTTCCGCTAGGGGGCGTAAAGGTAAATTGCGTTTCCCCCTATATCACTGCTTCTAAATCTCCGATTTGAAAAACTCTTTATGCACCGGATACAGCTCCTGATGGGAAATCCTTTGCACATAATTTCTAATTTTTGTGAAAAAATGGTTTGGCCACCAGGGAGCGTAAACCTTAATTTCCGCTTCTGATGTATTGGCAGCAAAATATTAGCTTCTAAAATCTCAATTACAAAAAAAGTGGTTTGTTGACCGATACTACTCATGTCGACAAACCTTATTAGAAACATTTTCTTCTTAAAATAGTGCATGGTTTCTACGCCAGGCGTCGTAGATGTATATCTTATTTTTGGCAATATCTCTATTTCTACAATGTAGGATTCCGATTTGAAAAAGTCCTTCTTTGTTGGATAGTGTTTCCAGTGTGACATGTGGTTTATATAATTTCAAAATTTTCAAGTAATTCATAGCCTTTCCGCTAGGGGGCGTAAAGGTAAATTGCGTTTCCCCCTATATCACTGCTTCTAAATCTCCGATTTGAAAAACTCTTTATGCACCGGATACAGCTCCTGATGGGAAATCCTTTGCACATAATTTCTAATTTTTGTGAAAAAATGGTTTGGCCACCAGGGAGCGTAAACCTTAATTTCCGCTTCTGATGTATTGGCAGCAAAATATTAGCTTCTAAAATCTCAATTACAAAAAAAGTGGTTTGTTGACCGATACTACTCATGTCGACAAACCTTATTAGAAACATTTTCTTCTTAAAATAGTGCATGGTTTCTACGCCAGGCGTCGTAGATGTATATCTTATTTTTGGCAATATCTCTATTTCTACAATGTAGGATTCCGATTTGAAAAAGTCCTTCTTTGTTGGATAGTGTTTCCAGTGTGACACGTGGTTTATATAATTTCAAAATTTTCAAGTAATTCATAGCCTTTCCGCTCGGGGGCGTAAAGGTAAATTGCGTTTCCCCCTATATCACTGCTTCTAAATCTCCGATTTGAAAAACTCTTTATGCACCGGATACAGCTCCTGATGGGAAATCCTTTGCACATAATTTCTAATTTTTGTGAAAAAATGGTTTGGCCACCAGGGAGCGTAAACCTTAATTTCCGCTTCTGATGTATTGGCAGCAAAATATTAGCTTCTAAAATCTCAATTACAAAAAAGTGGTTTGTTGACCGATACTACTCATGTCGACAAACCTTTTAGGAACATTTTCTTCTTAAATTAATGCATGGCTTCTACGCCAGGGGGCGTAGTTTTTTTGTCAATATCTCTACTTCTAGGAGTCCGATTTGAAAAATTCCTTCTTTGTTGGATAGTGTTTCTGATCCGAAATAGTTTTCCTATAAATTCAAAATTTTCAAGTAAATCATAGACTTTCCGCTAAGGGGCACAAAGGTAAATTGCGTTTTCTGCGTTATTTCTGCTTCTAAAACTCCGATTTGAAATTTTTTTCTTGTGTCGCATACAAGACCTGATGGAAAATAATTTTCACATAATTTCTAATGTTTGGTAAAGAATGGTTTGGCCACCAGGGGGCATAAGTGTTAATTTCTGTTTCTGATGTATTTGTAGCAAAATCTGGGCTCCTGAAAACTCGACTAAATATTTTTTTTTCTTGGACCGATAGTGCTCATATGGAAAAAATTTTGAGAATACTTTCTTCCTAAAATAATGCATGGTTTTCCCACCAGGGGACGTAAAGTCACATTTTATTTTTGTCGATATCTCTGTTTCTAAGAGTCCGATTTGAAAAATTCTTTCTATGTTGGAGAGCGTTTCCGGTGCGAAATGTTTCTCATATAAATCCATGTTTTTCTTAACGCACAAGTCTGCAACCAAAAGGCGTAAGCTCACGATTCCGTTTACAGCAATATCTGGGGCCTTAAAAACCCGATTGAAAAACTTCTTTCTTCCGTCAGCTACTATTGTTTTCCATACCGGTTCCATTGACTTTGAATAGCTTTGATAAATTTAATTTGCGTCACAACGGATTCAAAAGACGTGCTTATTACATCCGAAAATTCGGTGTCATCTTTCTTGTTTTTATTGAAATCACTGGAAAGTAGAAAATCTTGGTCCTCATTGATTTACAGTTTTTCTTTCGTCTATTTTTTTCAGAGTCCGAAAATTTGAACTGTGCACTAGAACATTATTATTGGCTACTGATATTCAATGTTAATTATTTATTATTATCGAAAGCACCTGATCTTGAAAACTAACTGTTCTTTAAAGAATTTGCGAGAGTTACTGATTTAAGCAGCCGTATTGAATAAAAGAAGTTTATCTTCATAAACTACGTATCCTATTTGGCACTTTTGTCACATAACCTCTAACAAAGAACTTATGGAAATTTCAATTTGTGCTCACATTTTGCTAAAGAAAGAAGTAAATGAAAAAGAATCAATAAAGAGAGCACGGAAAAGGAAGATGGAATGTAAAAAAATGGGGGTAGGCTGTGTCCGGGACATATCTGCAGATTTTATTTACGTGTTTCACAGTAAGGGGGTTGAAGTTGAAGTCGGTTGATAAATGAAAGAAGAATGCAGTTAGACTACCATTTTATTTATGAAATGGCGATGATATGAGAAGTAACAAATATATGGCATACAATTCACATCTATGTTTTGTACAAAGGTTGCCTAAGGTAGTTGGTGGAGAATCTATATAAGTCAAGCCGAAATTGTCTTTCATGAACTTGAGTAAATTGTTGTTTTGTTGCACATCAGTGTTAAAGTCACCAGTGAGAATGATAGGCACTTAGGTATCCGGTACCATACTTGGTATGAGTTTCTCGATGCTTTCAGAGTAATCGCATAACATCCGGAACATGAAGACCTCTAGTGATGTTTGAGAAACATTGGGATGAATATAAACCGAACCAAGTATGAAGCGAGTTTGAGAAGACACTGTCACATTAACTAGACATATGTCACACGCACATAGTCATCTTCAATTCTCAATCTGTTGTTGACTGAGAGACATTTACGGGTTGGCAATCTGTTAGACTACTGATGTTTCTGCAAATGGCAACTCCTCACGCAGTTCGTTTTGTGGGCGAAGTAGTACGTTTGGAAGTGGATGGTTTGTGTTGGGCAATTGCCCTATTTCTTTTCGCCTTCAATTCAAAACTGGGCAAATGTATGGGACTAGAATCATCCATACAAATTTCACCCACGGCCAAGTAGTCCATTGGTTCACATGTACTATCTGTAGAAATGCTTGGTTGTGGCTCCACGCGTTGCGCATTCTGAGCTTTCTTCTTCTGTCTATAAGCTCTACATCTTTCTGCATTAGTCGTTTTGGGCTTATTCGATTCCTTTTGAGTTCTTCTTTCTTCTGATGTACGTTTGTATTATTTTGAGTCTGACTTTTGCTTCAAATATTTAGACATTTTGATTTTCTCACAATTTCTTTTTCATTTATCACTTGTAACTTATACAGTACTTATTAAATGTTTATGAATTATTAGTTTTTAGATAGATCTCATCCAGACGAATCGTTTGAGACCAATATCACGATCCTACCTCTATGCGATCTCGAGTTATACTGATTTCAAGGCGCTCGACTCAGCGTATTCGACCCCAGAATGGCGGACGCCCTCTCCTCTCTCTGCGCATGACCTTGAAGTTTATATTTTCAGAATCATTTGTTGTTGCACTTTTTATGTCAGTTATTAATTTTAGCTATTTGTTATAATTTAGAAATTATAAGCATTTGATCAATTGTAAAAGAAATTATGTTGATTAAATTTCCCTAGAAGGTGTCCCCATGGTACCGATTTTAAAGACGTATCCACGTCAAAAAGAAACTCTGAGTTGATGAAACAGCGTAGCCACAGTGTGATTATTTTCTGAATGAAATTTTACCTCGGTACTTCAGTCTGTCAGGACGACACTAGACGCCACGTTCTCTCACTCTCTGCATGCGATAGCGTAGCCCGAGAAGCATCTTTTTAAATGGCTTTTGAAATGAAACTTTGTATGTTGATGGATCAGAAAAGTATTGCTTCTGAGGAGAAAGCGACATTCCGTTTCTTACGAGCGCAACATGGTAACGTCTCTGGTTGGTAATAAAAGGAATCCTTACTTCCAAGAGAAAGGAACTGACGAATATCATCGCTTCACTGATCTCAATGACGACCACTGGCCAGCAAATAAATATTTCCTTGTCGCCCCAAATCCTTTGCCCTTCCAATAAGGAAGCAGCGTTTAAGCGGACGCTTTGAGCTTTAGATAATTTTGGTGTGGGCCCGGTTTGTGGATCAACCAAACTGGTGGAGTGATTTAATATAACATGCGTGTATCCAATAAGTTGCAACGGAAGTTATGTAGTCCATTGATCCGCCATTACTAAAGACTCGGGGGCCACATGCTCATGAATGGTAGGTAGGAAGATAGCAGAATACTGTGTTTCTTGGGAGCACCTTCGCACGAAGTTCTTCGTACCCATTTCGTACATTCTAGGAGCGCTGAGATCAATGAAGTCACGACATTCGTCAATCTTTACCAGAGAGGAAGCTCTTCGTACCTCTTTCGTACATTCCAGTAGCACTGAGATCGATGAAGCCATGATATTCGTCAATCTTCACATGTGAAGAACTTCTTCGTACCTCTTTCATGCATTCCAGTAGCATCGAGATTAATGAAGCCATGATATTTGTCAATCTTTACCTTGGAATGTATTTCTTCGAACCTCTTTTGTACATTCCAGGAGCACTGAGATCGATGAAACACCATGATGTTCGTCAGTTTTTACATGAGAGGAAGTTTTTCGTACTTATGTCGTACATTCCAGTAGCACTGAGATCAATGAAGCCACGATGTTCGTCAGTTTTTACATGAGAGGATGTTCTTCGTACTTCTTTCGAACATGCTCACAGTGCAGGAGCATTGAGATCAATGGGATTAATGAAAGTCAGATTCGTGACGCTGTAGCTCATTTATCAGTCATCATCAGCCTCGGTACTACATGCTTTTGAATAATAAAGACGAGAGTGGCAAAAGACCGTGATATTCTTGGACTTGAATAATAGAGACGAATGTGGCAAAAGACCGTGATATTCTTGGACTTGAATAATAGAGACGAAGGTGGCAAAAGACCGTGATATTCTTGGAAACATCTCCACACCGAGGTTCTTTGCATCCCTTTCGTACATTCCAGGAGTATTGAGATCAATGAAGCCATGATATTCGACATTATTTAGCTGAGAGGTTGCTACAGAGTATCGTGTTGCGTTGGTAAGAAACGAAATGATGCCTTTCTCTTTAGAAGAAATACCATTTTCTTTTTCTAACATATAAAACATCCATTTAACAGAAATTTAGAAAAAGAAAACTAAAAAGCTGTGCATTCAAGTGTACGCTATCGCACGAGGCAAGCGAGCGGATGTGGCGACATCTAGTGTCGTATCTGAGAGACTCAAGTAACGGGGTCCATTCTACAAATGAATCAAATTTGTTTTACTTAGGAAAGACAGAAAAGCTAATGTAATATTTTTACTTACGATTTTGGCATTTCTCTCCTGCGGTACCAGGGGGACAGTGACAAGCTCCAGTTTCTGGATGACAAGATATACCGTGGCCACAATCACAACTGTTCTTGCAGTCAAGCCCATGAAATCCTCTTGGACATTTTTTCTCACAGTAGGTGCCTATCCATCCAGGTGTACACGTGCAAGCTCCACTGATATGATCGCACATGGCACCATTTTCACATTGGCACTCTTGTTTACACTGTTTCCCATAGTTTCCTCCAGGGCAAGCTAAATTTAAAAGAATGTCGGTCAGAATTTTTTTAAATCCACAAAATGCATACCAAACAAAATAACATTAACATTTTCTCACATTTTGATGAAATTAACATCCACATCATGCATGGCTTTTATATCTGAGGAAAATGGATGTCAAGCTTTCCACTCCGCTGGAGAGTGAGTTACATGAAAAATGGACACACAGGTTTATCATAAAGATCAAAAACGTTGCACTTATGGGATACATATCCACAAAGTTTTTACGAAATAAGAAAAAAAATTACAATATCAGTTTATTCAGATAAAAAAAATGCCAGTATCTTAGCCGCAGTTCGTAATACTGGAGCTAAAAACATGCTTGCAAAGCAAACAATTGCAGCTACAATTTTTGCAATAGTGATGCAAAATTTTAGGAATATTTTACGGAATAGAAAAAGCACATAACACACGAATCAAGTGAGTCTGAACTCTCCTTTAATGGTGTAAACAGGAACACTCAATAATTGCCGAGCTTTCGCGCTCCATTAGCAGGCTCCGATAATCTAGCCCAGACAGGGTGAAAGGAAACACTGATAATCTAGCCCAGACAGGGTAAAAGAAAACACTGATAATCTAGTCCTAAATGGCGTATATAGGAACACTCAATAATTTCCGACTTATGCGCTCCATTAGCAGGCTGTGTCTGGGCTAGATTACCAGTGCCTTAGAACAGTAACAGAATTGAATTGATTCAGCGTTGTCTGTTACTGTTCTAAGGCTCCGATAATCTAGCCCAGACAGGGTAAAAGAAAACACTGATAATCTAGTCCTAAATGGTGTAAACAGGAACACTCAACAATTTCCGAGCTTTTGAGTTCCATTAGCAGGCTGCGTCTGAGCTAGATTACCAGAGCTTTAGAACAGTAACAGAATTGAATTGCTTCGGCGTTGTCTGTTACTGTTCTAAGGCTCCGATAATCTAGCGCAGACAGGGTAAAAGCAAACACTGATAATATAGTCCTAAATGGCGTAAATAGGAACACTCAATAATTTCCGACTTTGCGCTCTGTTAGCAGGCTCCGTCTGAGCTAGATTACCAGAGCCTTAGAACAGTAGCAGAATTGAATTGTTTCGGCGTTGTCTGTTACTGTTCTAAGGCTCCGATAATCTAACCCAGACAGGGTAAAAGAAAACACTGACAATCTAGTCCTAAATGGCGTAAATAGGAACACTCAATAATTTCCGACTTATGCGCTCCATTAGCAGGCTGCGTCTGGACTAGATTACCAGTGCCTTAGAACAGTAACAGAATTGAATTGTTTCGGCGTTGTCTGTTACTGTTCTAAGGCTCCGATAATCTAGCCCAGACAGGGTAAAAGCAAACACTGATAATATAGTCCTAAAGGGCGTAAACAGGAACACTCAACAATTTCCGTGCTTTTGAGCTCCATTAGCAGGCTGCGTCTGAGCTAGATTACCAGGGCCTTAGAACAGTAGCAGAATTGAATTGTTTCGGCGTTGTCTGTTACTGTTCTAAGGCTCCGATAACCTAGCCCAGACAGGGTAAAAGAAAACACGGATAATCTAGTCCCAAATGGCGTAAATAGGACACTCAATAATTTCCGAGCTTTTGAGCTCCGTTAGTAGGTTGCGTCCGAGCTAGATTACCAGAGCCTTAGAACAGTAACAGAATTGAATTGTTTCAGCGTTGTCTGTTACTGTTCTAAGGCTCCGATAATCTAGCTCAGACAGGGTAAAATGAAACACTGATAATCTAGTCCAAATGGCGTAAATAGGAACACTCAATAATTTCCGAGCTTTTGCGCTTTACATGGAGGTTTCTTGTGGACTATATTTTCAAGTAACAGAACTGAATTATTTCAACGTTGTCTGTTATTACTTTAAGGGTCTCATAAACTAGCCGACCAAAAGCCTCGTTGTGGAGCGCGAGTGTTTTTATTTATTCCATTTAAGGATATTTTATGCACACACTAGTCATAAGTAATTTTATAAAGATGGTGTAGTGTATTCGGTGGGAAAAAAAGTACATTTCGGTAGAGCAATAAGGAGCAAAAAAAAAAAAAAAAAAAAAAACCCAAAAAACGGGAAATTTGTCAGGAGGAAATTCCAAATATTTATTTGCAATTAATTACGGTAAAATAAATCTAAGTCAGCAACTTTTTAAATTTTAGGGATTTGGTAAAATATCTGCAGAAATTTATCTACTGCTAAAGAAGATGCTGCAAAAGGTTCTGGTACGATTCGTCCAACGACGATTGGTCCAATGCCAATTCGTCCAATGAACAACTGGTCCATAGGAATGATTCGTCCAATGGTACGATTGGTCCAATTCCGTCCTATCTGTTCAAAATGCTACTCGTGTTATAAAAATCTCAGCTGTTCTGATTTTATCTCCGATATTATACGAAAGTGCCGGTAGTACAAAGAATGTAAAATAATGTTACATTTCATGCGTAATATTGTGGTTACAGATTTTTTTTTTTTTTTCCGGAATCGCGTTTTTTTCTTACTGTCCTTGCCGCCGTATGAAGTTGCTATGTACGAGCCGTTCAATCAACTTCAATGTTTCTCTTTTGCATGAAATAATATAAAATACTAGTTTTCAGTTTCTGTTTGTAGCATGCAGTGGGGTTCTGCCAAGTGGCCAATGGAAACGTTCTGGTCGGTTTCGGACAGAAGCCTTTTCAACAGTTTTTATTCTAGCGATGTCATATTCATAACGTTTACATATCAAATCAAATGAATAATATTGGGCTTTTACTTAAGCACGAAATTTTATATTCTACCGAAGTCATATCCATAACGTTTACATATTAAATCAAGTTCACAATATTGTGCTTTTACTTAAGCACGAAATATTAATTCATAGGCTCTAGGCCTAGGCTTTTTTAACAGTTTTAATTCTATCGATGTCAGATTCATAACGTTTACATATCAAATCAAGTTAATAATATTGAGCTTTTACTTAGGCACGAAATATTAATTCGTAAGGCCTAGGCCTTTTTAAGAGTTTATATTCTACCGATGTCATATTAATAATGTTTACATATCAAATCAAGTTAATAATATTGTGATTTTACTTAAACATGAAATACTAATTCATAGGCCCTAGGCCTAGACCTTTTTAACATTTTTATTCTACCGATGCCATATTCATAACGTTTACCTATCAAAGCAAGTTAATATTGCGTTTTTACTTAAGCACGAAATATTAATTCACAGGCCCAAGACCTATGCCTTTTTGACAGTTTTTATCCTACCGATGTCAGATTCATAACGTTTACCTATCAAGAAAACTTATGCTAGTATTTTTTACTTTACTTAAACGTTAGAATATGACATCAGTAGAATAAAAAATGTTAAAAGGCCTAGGCCTGGGTGCGTGTAAAGAGCTAAGAAATGATACGACGAGTGCCTTTTATTAGGTTTTACAACATATTTACAAATACCAAATACCTAGGTTGTAACTTAAAGTCTTCTAAAAAGGCCCGCGGCCTAGGTGCCTGGTAGAAAGCTGAGAAATGATCCGTTGAATGCCTTTTATAAGGTTTTATCAAATGTTTACAAATACCAAATATCTAGGTTGTAACTTAAAATCTTCTAAAAAAGCCAGCGGCCTTGGTGCCTTAATATAAAGGCCTGATAAATGATACGACGAGTGCCTTTTATAAGGTTTTATAAAAGGTTTACAAATACCAAATATCTTGGTTGTAACTTAAAATATTCTAAAAAGTCCCGCGCCTAGGTGCTTTGCAAACAGCTGAGAAATGCTCCATTGAGTGCCTTTACCAGGTTTATATAAAATGTTTACAATTACCAAATATACGGAAATGATCTTTCAAAAGGATATAATGAGCAGAATAATTTAAATCCTTATTCCTTTCTGGAAAATAAAACAGTTTACCATTGGTAAGATGATACCATTGGACGAATCGGCGTTGGACCAATCGTACCATTGGACGAATCGGCATTGCACCAGTTGTACCTTTGGACGAATCGACATTGGACGAATCGTCCGGGACTGGCTGCAAAACGTCTGCTGAAAAGCGACGCGTGTTCACTCCTGTACTTCAACCGTTACAGAGTATGCATGTAGTCTCAGGGTAGAGATTGGTATGCTGGATACCCTATTATATTGAGCTCTTTTGGAGTTCATATCGGCACGCATTATACATTCCATTCGGCCACTGTACATTTTCTTTTACTAGTTTTACGCTACGGTTTTAAATTCTTTTTTCACTCAGCGAAATACCTTTCAACAGTACCGCATGAAAAGCCACATAGACATCTACGTACATTGCAGTCTGTTGAAAATGAAACACTAAGAAAGTCCAAAGATATTGAAGTGATATTTATAGTGTATTTTTTATTGTACAAGAAGCGCAAGTGATCTGAACTACAGACCTAGAGGCAATATGGAAAACACAATACTCAGCACCTTGTGTACCCACCATAATCTCCGATAACGAATCTTACATGGTGTGGCATCGACTGGAAGAAGTTCTGGATGTCGCACTGCGGAAGGCAGTTCCATGCTATCTCGATTCGTACCCAATGTTCACCGTGGGCAACTTGCCGCGGAGCCTAAAGGGCTAGGGACCACATCTTACCCTTGTTCAATGGGCGACAGATCAAGCGAATGCGCTGGCCAAAGAAGATGTGGCACGTGTCGGGCATCCAGGAGCTGTAAGACATTCCGCGCACCATGTATCGGGTATTGTCCTGTTGAAAGATGCCACCGGAGACCATCTGCAGATCTGGCAACACTTAAACCGCCGCAGCTTCCATAATGTACCGCTGGCTGGACATGGTTCCTGCAATGCGTAGGAGGTGGGGAATGTGAATAAAACCCAACAGCACCATGCAGCATCATACAGCCCGTATGCCGCTGCATGATGCATGCCTCTTGCAGCCGTTCACCACGGTGTCGCCGTACAAAGTGACGCCAATCATGGGTCATTAGGCTGAACCGCGACTCGTCGGAAAACACTATGCGCTGCCATTCATCACACCAGCGGCTTCAAATTCTTAAGTAATAGAAGTAACTTTTTTTCTAAATGTTAGGTACATGCTATTGCTGACATGATACCAAATAATTATGAGGAGTAGGATTTGAACACTTATTTGTACATGAACTTTATTCTTCATTTCTTTTGTGTGAACTTGAGTGTTACGTTTTCACAAAAATGTTTCTTCCGAGTACTTTTTCATATTTAAAACTAATGTTTTTCTCTATTGACAAAACAGCCAAGTAGCTCGAATGTATTATACATGTCTTTGTGTGGCTCTAAGATATATTTTGATTCTTTTTAATACAGAAAAACTTCTTCTGGCAGTTGCAGTTGTTGATGGAAAGTTTAATATTAGGTGGGCTACACCTTACTAAAGACTATGTCCAATTTATTCAACTTTATGTAACAAGTAATTAACTGAATTTTTTTTTTTTGTATTCATCAAGAGAATAAAACACGTTCAGTCATTTTTTAGTCGAGCTGTATCAAAATTTGAAGCTTAGAGTACTTTATGTTCTGACTGTAGATGTTCAGGGAAGCTTTCACAAAATTTATCAAAACAGTTCAAATCCAACAGAGCCACAAATTACAGATATAATATCAGTGATATTAATTCATTGACACTTCACACAAACTGAAACAACTCTCGCGAAACACGCGCTGTTGCAGGCGAAAGCATGCGAGTGACTGAGCTAGTCGAAGTCTTCTCTTTCCCGAGCGAACCGTTGCGCAAAACAATGGTCCATTCCCCTCTATATGCTCATTCATGCTGTCATGGAAACGCTAGCAGGCGATCGCATCGAAGTTCTTCGAATGAGAACAGCGAAGACTCTGGAAGACCTGCTTGCGTTATGCCGTTGGTCATCGCTCGCCAGACTGATTCTCTTAATCAAAAGAAGCGAATCCGCTCGTGTTTTTTTCGCATCGAAAACATCGATATATCTTAATACAGTTGATAACTGACTTTCATTTGCGCATTCTCTGGGCTTCGCAGCTAGCCTCGAATATGCGCCACTGCTCTAAATAAGTTTCCGCGTGATTTTCTGCTTTTTCAAGTAAATTTAGTTACTCCTTTGTTAAACGTTTTCTTAATGAACGAGACATCACTTCCTGGAAGAGCTTTTCCTAATCCGCAACGCTGACTGTGGGTCACAGCACGATACAACATGAAGATTGACCGTAGCAGAGAGCAGATGATACAGATGAATGAGCCCTTTCGCGACTCTAGAATTCTGTGTAGCCGAGAATACCATAACGCCCCCGAAACTGTATGTCGCTACTTTTCAAATTTCTGCCTCACCAATTTTACAGATTAACTACAGAAGGAAGGATTAGTGTTGGGTCACCATACGAAACTTACGGTCTGTATACTTTTTATGCATTGATTTTCAGACGTTTCCCAAGGACAGTCACTACATTCTCCCACTGAGAAGAGATGCAATGTCATGAGAGCGAATGATATCGCCCTGAGAGAAACCCAAGGTTCTTTAACCTTGGGAGAAACCAACTCCTGCTTAATCTTTGTTTAGTGACAACAATGGCGATTGAGAGTGAAATCTACTAAACCCGCAGGCTATGTTGTGTTTCTCTTCTAGGTGTCCGGTGACTTTTGTAAATATAGTGTATAATAGTGTATAAGTAATAGAGAAACAGAAAGAAACATGAATATATACTGTATTTTAATTTGAAATAATTTCCTTTCAAGAAACAGATTCAATTGGCAAACTGAGAGCGCTGGTTTAAAAAATAACATTAAAGAGGTCTCAAACCACAAATAAAGTAAATCGGACGTACGCTTTTCGCATTCTTCTCCGGTCCATCCTGGGGCGCAAATACATTCTCCAGAAAACCTGTCGCATTCTCCAGCATTAAGACATTTGCATCTCTTGCGGCAGTGCTCTCCATAGCTTCCAGGTCGACAGGCTGTAATAAATGAAAACCTTATATGAACATACGTTGTACAGAACTAAAGGGGAAAATTCATTTTGTAATTAAACGTACGCTTAGGTAGATTAACAGGCATCTGAGTTTCGGCCGATGGTAATGGCTTAACATGACTTACGAGTTTCAGCAGATGGTAATGACCTAAACATGACTTTCAAGTTTCAGCCGATGCTAATGATTTAAACGTGACTTTCAAGTTTCAGCCGATGGTAATGACCTAAACGTAACTTACGAGTTTCAGCAGATGCTAATGGTTTAAACATGAATTACGAGTTTCAGCAGATGCTAATGATTTAAACGTGAATTACGGGTATCAGCCGATGGTAATGACCCAAACATGACTTACGAGTTTCAGCAGATGGTAACGATTTAAACGTGAATTACCAGTTTTTTTTTTGATTGGAGGTTTAACGACCACCGTGAGCAGCTCAATGGGCTATAAGCAGTCGCCCGTCCCTAATTTAGGGTCACTGGTTCCAGGGAAGGGAGAGAGCCAGTGCCGTAAGACAAACACAACATCCATGCCTCACCGGGATTCGAACCCGGACCCCTTTCGGACGAATGATCAGAGGCCATCGCTTAGACCACTGCGCCACCGGGGCGGCAATTACCAGTTTCAGCCGATGGTAATGACTTAAACATGACTTACGAGTTTCAGCAGATGGTATTGACCTAAACATGACTTGCGAGTTTCAACTTCGTTTGTTTGTTTATTTGGGAGTTTAAAGACCACTTTGAGTAACTCGATAGCCTATAAGCAGTCTACCGTCCCTAATTTAGGACCACTGGTTCCAGGGATGGGAGAGAGCCAGTGCCGTAGGACAAATACAACACTAATCATTTCTGACTGTTTACGTGGTAAAAGGAGCTATAACCAGCGCTTAAACCACTGCGCCAACGAGTTCCGACTTGGATTTCAAGTTCCCGAGTACATAAAAAGACTTTAGTTTGAAGATATAATTAACCAATAAGATGTAGTTTCGGTATAGGGATTCTTCTAACGCCAAAAATACTGCAACTGAGTTTACAACATTCTCTCGACTGCCAATTTGTAAGAACTTCTCTTCTTGTAAATAAGCGCGAATCTCCGTTAGACCTCAGAATTTTGTTGTTGTTTCGGGTTTAGAAACCACCATGATTCACTCTAACCCTTTAACTGGCTGGAACGAATTAATTCGGAGTTAGCAAAATTAGTGGAAATCAGCTCAAACGAGTCTAATCGTGGTATAAAAAGCGGGTTGTAGGAGATTGGAACCAGTAAACCTGAGCATTAGGAACCGTAGCTTTCTCTCTTAGCTTTGTTATTCAAAGTGGTCATTGAAGAGGATGATTAACATTAATCCTTTCTGACTGTTTACCTGCTAAAACGAGCTATAACAATAGCGTTGAACCTAAGAAAGGAGAGAGATGTTTGAGTACCTTGTTTCTCCTTCCGAGTGGCACGATGTCAGTGTCAAGAGGGACTAGCCCATCTCCATCATGCCTTGCGGTGATGGAGCAGAGAATAAAAAACTAGAAGGAAGTGCTTATCATGTGCGACAGATTTGCGGTTGCTGGTACTCATGTGAGAGGAATTGTGTTTCCTAGATCAATTGTTTTTCTTTCAAATTCATAAAAAGTTGGCATTAAGTTTTAACGGATCATCAATGATCAATTTTTGTTCAAAAAAGTTTTCTAATAAAAAATGCTCCTTCAAAAGCAACTGTTCTTTCCCTTGCTATAAAAAATACCATAAAAATAACCTCGGAATAGGGTTTAATTTTTTTAGGAATTATAAGTGGCTCTTTGCTTAACACATAATTTGGCAGTACGTACACTGTACACAAGAAATTTTTATTTTTTCACTTAGCACGCAAAGGGAATTGGCATAATGAATCTAATTCATTATTTAAAATGAAGTTTGGCAGTTCAGGGGACTCTGTAAACTCTCGTAAAGCTGCTCACCTCCAGAGCTCGTTTATAATGTGGCAGTTTAGTCAATACGATAAAAACAATTGCCGAGCAGCACCATGCTATGCATAATTTGGCAATTCGGGTTGTACTCCGTAAATGAGCTTTTGTGAAGTGGCATGTTTTGAAACTAGAATGTACGAAGGAAGCGGGGTTTGAAAAGTTTGTAGCCTCTCACAGTTGTAAAAACCTAATTATTTTTCAATATAGTTTCCCCGTTAAGTTAACACACTTTTTGGAACGATCAACTAGCTGTCAAAACCCGATCAAATAAAATTTTGAAGATTTTGACTCAAGCCAAATTTACGTATTTACTGCACCCATCACAATACATCACCTGATGAATTTCTGCTGCCGCCCCGGTGGCGCAGTGGTCTAAGCGATGGCCTCTGATCATTCGTCGGAAAGGGGTCCGGGTTCGAATCCCGGTGAGGCATGGATGTTGTGTTTGTCTTACAGCACTGGCTCTCTCCCTTTCCTGGAACCAGTGACCCTAAATTAGGGACGGGCGACTGCTTATAGCCCATTGAGTTGCTCACGGTGGTCGTTAAACCTCCCATCAAAAAAAAAAAAAAAATTCTGCTTTTTCTTGTCCTTTTTGAGCTTTGAGAATAGAAAATAATCTGATGGTGCCGAATCCGGTGAATTAATAATCTGATTGTGCCAAATCTGGTGAATTAATAATTTGATGGTGCCAAATCTGGTGAATTAATAATCTGATGGTGCCAAATCTGGTGAGTTAATAATCTGATTGTGCCAAATCCTGTGAATTAATAATTTGATGGTGCCAAATATGGTGAATAGGGTGGATGATGTAATAATAGCTTGAACCCTCAAACCAAGGCTGTCTTGAGCACACAAGGCCATGCCACTTGAGAGATGAGTTCTCTCTGTTTGTGACGTGAGTTATACGTACTGATACCTCGGTTTCGTGATTGACGTCACACACGAGGTGTTGTAAAACAATCGAAAGCCTGATTTACACGTGAGTTCACTGAAAGAAAGAGGGAATTCATCTCTGTAATATCATGGTTTTGTGTTTTCTAGATCGTCTTGCTCAAATGCTGTGTGCGCTGGTGCATTGTATTGATAGAAGATGACCCCTTTGGTCAATTTACCACGGTTTTAAGCATCAGTTTCAGACGGAGATGTCTCAGTAGGTTAGAATAATACTCTGCGTTAATAGTGGCACTAAGAAAATCCACCAGAAAATCCACGATGTCACTCCTTCTGCATCCCAGAAGACGAATGCTAGGACTTTCCCAGCCGACCTCTCCACTCGAAAAATTTCAGGAGGGGAGACAAAAGAAAATACTGTTTTGATTTTTTGTTTTGTTTCAGTATCAGAGCGATGCATCCACCTTTTACTATTAGTGAAATGCTCCAAAAACTGAATTTCATTAGCTTCAAAATGTTGTCACAATCTCCTGAAAACATTTCACTACTTCCCATTTCTGATCAACTTTCGGTGTGTGTTTGGAAGACCCACCTCTGAAAGAAACTCTTCTTCACTTCTATTAGGGGGTATGCAAAAGTTTCCGCCGTCTCCACCAGCGGGCGCTGTAGGGTCTAACCGTCCGGCGACCAGCTGTCAGTCCGTACATAAAGCCACGCATTGCGGTCGATAAAGTTCATTTCGGGCACTGTTTGTTATTCATGTTTAATTTGGGGAAAAGTGCGAGTGAAGCATACGGTTCAATGTGTCAGGCGTATGGCGAAACGGCTATGGGTGAGCGAACGTGTCGAGAATGATTTGCCAGGTTTAAGAAAGGTGATGTAACCTTGGACGACAAGCCACGTGCAGGTAGACTGCAGGAACTCGCAGACGAGGAGCTAGAATCGCTGTTGCAAGAGGACGCCACACAATCGACCACGCAACTAGCGAAACGTTTGAAAGTAGCTCAATCGACGGTGGTTCGGCGTCTACAGGCCTTGGGGAAGATCCAGAAGATTGGCTAATGGGTTCCACATAATTTAACGGAGCGTAATATTGGGCATCTGCATGTCGTTGCTGAAGAGGTTTCAAGGGAAATACAAAATATTTAAAAAGGAGAGAAAGAAAAATTGGACTTCCTTGAAATATATATATATATATCCGGCGATGGGATGTAAGGTCAGGTGATGCGTAACATCACAGCCTCTCCTTGACAAATGTCAACCCCGCCTTCTCGTGGTGCATCCTGTTCCCACTAAAGGGGCTCTGACGACCGCCAATAGCGGTATAACTATACCATCGGGATCAGAGGAAATTCTATCCCACACTCACCAACCCGCTTGGCCAGCGTGGTGAGTTATGGCCAAACCCCTCCAAAATGACTCCACAACTTAAATCTTGGCCCTCAGTCTCCGGCAGCTGGAATGTACCTGGCCAAGGCAGCGGCCAGTGCGACATGAAGGCAGAGGGTGCTAAGAATCCCCGGAGGACCGGACTAGGCTGCCATCTGATGCTGACCTTGGCAACGTACAATGGACGCTCCCTATCTTCTGATTCAAGGCTTCTTGAATTGGAAGAGGAACTACAAAGGATCAAGTGGGACATCGTGGGGCTAAGTGAGGTAAGGAGAAAAGGAGAAGATCTCATCGAACTGAAAAGTGGACATCTCTTCTACTATCGTGGGACAGATACTGGCAGAACTAGTGGTGTTGGATTTATAATAAACAAGAAACTGAAGGATAAAGTGGTAGAAGTTGAAAGTTCCTCTGACAGAGCTGCACGGCTCGTTATCCAACTATCGAGAAGATACCAGGCTCAGATTATTCAAACTTATGCACCCACCACAAGTCATCCTGAAGAAGAAATTGAAGAATTTTATGAGGAAATTTGTCATCTAAATAATAAAGGTAAGCAGCACTTGAAAATAATTATGGGAGATTTCAATGCAAAAATAGGGCAACGGCAACAGAATGAAACTTCAGTAGGTAAATTCGGTCACGGCAACAGAAACCAGCGTGGAAATACTCTCGTTGAGTTTGCAGAGGCAGAAGGGTTTTTCATCTTGAACTCCTTCTTCAAGAAAAAGCCACACAGGAAATGGACATGGAGACATCCAAATGGGACGACAAGTGAAATTGATTTTATTATGTGTAACAAAAAATTCGTCATAGAAGACTGCAGTGTGCTAAACAAGTTCAACACAGGTAGTAACCATAGATTGGTGAGATGTAAGATGCACCTCAACACTAAACTTGAACGTGGCAAGCTCATAAGACAAACAAAATCTATTGACATAACCAACCTTAAAAAACACCATAATACCTTCAAGTTGGAACTGAAGAACAGGTTCTCTGCTTTAGAAGGCCTAACATCGGAAGAAGTGGACATCTCTGAAGTTAACAGAAAAGTAACCAAAGCTCTTATGGAAACAGCAACAAAATTAGCTGGGTCTAAGAACAAGTTGCATGTAAATAAATTATCAGGAAAAACGAAAATGTTGATGCAAAAAAGAAGAGAGATGAGGACAACTAAAGAAGATGTGACTTCCAAAGTGGAATATATAGAGCTATGCAAGACAGTACGAAAAAGTATCACTGAAGACGTAAGAAAATTCAACTGTGAACTAGTGAGGAAAGCAATTGAAAACAACCAAAGCCTAAAGATAGCAAAGGGACATCTCAGTAAGGGTAGAAAACCGATAATGGCACTGAGAAAAGAAGATGGTTGTGTAACAAGAAATAGAGGCGAAATTTTGACAAGAGTGAAAGATTTCTACTCCAAATTATATGAAAGGGATGATACATGCACTCCAGACATCATGAAAGATACCAGTGCCAGAGTTCCTCCAGTCCTTCCAGCAGAAGTTGCACATGGAATCAAGAACATGAAGCGGGGAAAAGCTCCAGGAGAAGATGGAATTACTGTAGACATCATACAAGAAGCAAGTGGAGAAATCGAAACAGTACTCGCCCAAATTTTCACTCGATGCCTTAATGAAGGAAAGATTCCTGAGGACTGGAACACCGCTACAATGATCCTGCTACATAAGAAAGGTGACATTGAGGATCTCGGAAACTACAGACCTATCAGCCTCCTATCAGTAGTTTATAAAATCTTCACTAAAGTTCTTTCACACCGCTTGAAGGTAACACTGGACATGGCTCAACCGAGAGAACAAGCTGGATTCAGGAGTGGCTACAGCACAATAGATCATATCCATGTGCTGAGAGAACTAATTGAAAGAGCGAGGGAATATGAACTTCCATTGTGCATGGCTTTTATCGATTATGAAAAAGCCTTTGATTCGGTGAAACCATCAGCAGTTACAATGGCTCTGAAAACCTGCGGTATTGAAGATGCATACATTAATATTATTAATAACATCTATGAAAATGCAAGTGCAAAGATTCGGCTGTTTGAAAATACAACACACATAAAAATTGGAAAGGGAGTGAGACAAGGTGACACCATATCTCCGAAGCTCTTTAATGCCACATTGGAGGGTGTTTTTCAGTCACTGAGCTGGGAAAACAAGGGGATAAAGATTAATGGAGATTATCTAACCCACCTTCGTTTTGCTGATGACGTAGTCATTTTTGCAACTACCCCATCAGAGCTGCAGAGTATGATCCAGGAACTTGCTGACAAGAGTAAAGAAGTGGGATTAAAAATGAACTTTCAGAAGACAAAAGTGATGTTCAATGCTTTTACAAGAAATGAAGATTTATCGATTGATGGAGAAAAGCTGGAGATAACAGATACGTACGTTTATCTTGGGCAGCAGATATCAAGTGAGGGTCACATTGGTGAAGAAATCAATCGGCGTACAAAACTTGCCTGGAGAGCTTTTGGAAGAAACAGCATAATTTTCAAGAGCAATATGCCATTATGTCTTAAAAGAAAAGTGTTTGATCAATGCATCCTTCCAGTGCTTACGTATGGTGCAGAGACGTGGACCTTAACTAAAAGAGACATACAAAGGCTGCAGACAACTTAAAGGAGCATGGAGAGGTGCATACTTGGTGTAACCAGGAGAGATAAGAAGAGGAACACGTGGATCCGAAAAATGACAAGAGTGGAAGACATCATGATCAGAGTTAAATCCCTGAAATGGCAATGGGCTGGACATACTGCCAGAAGGACAGATCATCGATGGACAGCCGAAATTTTAGATTGGATTCCAAGGGACAGGAAAAGACCCAGAAGAAGACCACATGGGAGATGGGTGGATGAAATTCGAAAGTATGCAGGGGTGACATGGAGGAGACTGGCACAAGACAGACCGTTGTGGAGGAAACTTGGGGAGACCTTCGTCCAGCAGTGGATTGATAATGGTTGACAATGATGATGATGATGATGATATCCGGCGATAAGGAACCTGTTTAGTTCCAGGTTCCTTATCGCCGGAGGAAAAATAACTCGCTACTAAAATAAAAAGAAACTATTGATAATTCAGGTCATTTTCAGTGGATCCAGACAATGTCATAGATGTCGTATTTCGGGTCTTTCCACTCTTTTCTTAGAGTTCCACTTTTTTTCCCTCTATCTTTAATCCCGCATTCTCCTCCGCTGGTAGTTGGAGGTAGCCTCATCTTACGGTGCTGAAGAACCATGTCCCCCCTTCCCCATTCAAAAATCAAGAAACCTTAGCTTCTCCTAAATGAGCCCATTTTTTTCACAAAAGGAATAATAAAATCACTCGTACTTGCCGCGAAGCAATGAACAGGAGAAAGTTGAACGCTTTCTCTTTCTCTCTCATACTGTGATTTCCCTCTGGTACTATTTTCCAAAGCCTGAAGGGATACATTTAAGTAAAACATTCCCAAGACACTTTTTGTAGGTAATTAACTACGAGGACATTTTTAACAGCATCTTAGAATTTCACAACTCCTTACCCAGCTACTAACAGTGTTTTAGTCTTTTGCGCAATTATGACTCCAACTTCGCTTTTTTTAATAAAGTTGTTCCAAATTTTACGTTCTCGCAAAAAAGGAATTTCTCTCTTCTATGACCTATGACACCAATAAGTTTTGTGCCCATGTGGCAGAGACATGTTATCACAACCGTTCCTTCCGATTCAAATCGCGAAGTCATTTATTTTGAGTTATCCTTCGCTAGCCCTGTAGCATATCAATTTCGCTTTTTTTAACAGAGAATTTACAAAGTCCAGTTTCCAGGGTGGGGGACTTTTTGCTTTGTAAAGGTCCGCAGGGGCAACGACCCCCTCTAGCAGCTATCTCCTGGTTACAAATACGAAATTTTCTGTGAACACAGAGGAAAAGTCACAGCACAGATCGGCAGTATTGTCTTTCTCAAGAAACCCGCGACATATGCTGAGCTAAATACCCTTCAAACCCTTTCGCGTAATATGAAAATGCGGACAACACACGGAGTCTTACTTTAGACAAATATAACAGAAGTTGGATATTTGCGTGCGCACAAAAATTGCCTGTTTTTCGCACAGCAGCGAGCCGACATTAGGATAGGTAGTTTCTGCTAGTTGTTTAGCATTTTTACTGCTCAAGCAACGCGCTTGAATGAATTTTTACACGTCACAAGTTTCAAAACCGTTTTTCTCACATTCTCATGAGTTCAACGCATATCGCCGGCCCCTTGTCCTGCGAAGGCTCACAAATCATCAAAGTAACTCACCACAGAAGGAAATGTCTTTTAGATTTTATGAATATAAAAAAAAAGAAATGTTCCTGGCTCACCTTGATCGCACTTGCTGCCACTCCATCCTGCAGTGCAATGGCACCTTCCATTGTTGACGTCACAGCTTGCGCCATTCTTGCAGTTGCATTGATTTTGGCATTCATTACCGTATTTGTCAGGAGGGCATTCTGAAATCAAGATAAGCACCATAAAATTTCTCGACACTTAAATGGAAACCAGAAAAGCATTAAAGTAGTGAGAAACTCCGAAACTCTTTGATAACAAGAACACCATCAACGTAGCATAGATTAGTGCTGAACCAATTCATGAGTTGAGAAAAACATGTTAGACCCCCTTAACGATGTTCTATTCTTGCTCAAAACGATGGAAAATCTGAAAGATTATGTAACGTATTCTGCTTTTCTAAATTCTGGTTTTTGTTGACTGTTTACTTGAGTAAATTTCGGTTGCTTCACGTTATATTCTTCATGCTGCAAGTCACGTTGAACTCCCATTAGTTTTTCTTCTGTCGGCTGTGACTGAAAGTCAGTGGAGTCATGAAAACTGGTGTAAGTACGTACACAAAATACGCAAACTTAGAACACCGTACTGATTAAGAACATCACTTACGCTAATGCTAAGTCCATGCACGTATGTGTGTGTGTGTGTACTCTTATATGGTATATCAGTGATTGAACATCTGAATTAATGCGAGTTTGTAGTGGTGGTAAATCTTCTATACTACTCTACTACACACGCACGCCGGTCATTGAATTAAAAACCTTTATGTAGATGTACGTCAACGTCACTTACGCAGACTATATACAAATAGGTGGTCACGTGCGTCACTACGTGATCTTAGCAACTCTTTAGGACTACTGCTCGTCAGTAGTGTTGGTCAGAATGCCATAAACAAAGGATCTTTCGGAGTTAGATAAAAGATTTACTGTGGATGACCATCTGCCTGGAATGACGATTTTGAAAACTGAGTGCTTTCTCCGAAGGGGAGATGTACCAGGTCTTCAATCACTGAAAAGGTAGCCCACATTTCTTGTCTAAGAGGCGTAAGTGTGGCTGGACGGCAATCTGTCAAGAACTGTACGGAAAGAAGCAGAAAGCAAAGAATCCTTCGCCGAGCTGCACGGAATAAGGTAAAAGGAGTGAATGTTTACCTTCAAGAGAATGGTATATGGTAAACAGTGGTAATTTCGTGCTAATTTCAGAAATTTCTGTTTTGACCACAAAAATTTATTTCCCTAGTACCCCATACGCAACACATTTTTGTACATAATACCAGTAACTTGGAGAACAGTAGGACTGTATGTTTGTGTTCCACAACACGTTTTCGCATAATGTTTACCAGTGGTTATTCTACGACAACCTTGGCAACTTCGTGATAATACCTTGCTAAGTTCGTGAGAGTGAACAAGTCCATTTGTACGTGAATATAAAGAAATATGGAAATATGTAATAGTATACATGATAAGGTCAGGTGATGCGTAACATCACAGCCTCTCCTTGACAAATGTCAACCCCGCCTTCTCGTGGTGCATCCTGTTCCCACTAAAGGGGCTCTGACGACCGCCAATAGTGGTATAACTATACCATCGGTATCAGAGGAAATTCTATCCCACACTCACCAACCCGCTTGGCCAGCGTGGTGAGTTATGGCCAAACCCCTCCAAAATGACTCCACAACTTAAATCTTGGCCCTCAGTCTCCGGCAGCTGGAATGTACCTGGCCAAGGCAGCGGCCAGTGCGACATGAAGGCAGAGGGTGCTAAGAATCCCCGGAGGACCGGACTAGGCTGCCATCTGATGCTGACCTTGGCAACGTACAATGGACGCTCCCTATCTTCTGATTCAAGGCTTCTTGAATTGGAAGAGGAACTACAAAGGATCAAGTGGGACATTGTGGGGCTAAGTGAGGTAAGGAGAAAAGGAGAAGATCTCATCGAACTGAAAAGTGGACATCTTTTCTACTATCGTGGGACAGATACTGGCAGAACTAGTGGTGTTGGATTTATAATAAACAAGAAACTGAAGGATAAAGTTGTAGAAGTTGAAAGTTCCTCTGACAGAGCTGCACGGCTCGTTATCCAACTATCGAGAAGATACCAGGCTCAGATTATTCAAACTTATGCACCCACCACAAGTCATCCTGAAGAAGAAATTGAAGAATTTTATGAGGAAATTTGTCATCTAAATAATAAAGGTAAGCAGCACTTGAAAATAATTATGGGAGATTTCAATGCAAAAATAGGGCAACGGCAACAGAATGAAACTTCAGTTGGTAAATTCGGTCACGGCAACAGAAACCAGCGTGGAAATACTCTCGTTGAGTTTGCAGAGGCAGAAGGGTTTTTCATCTTGAACTCCTTCTTCAAGAAAACGCCACACAGGAAATGGACATGGAGACATCCAAATGGGACGACAAGTGAAATTGATTTTATTATGTGTAACAAAAAATTCGTCATAGAAGACTGCAGTGTGCTAAACAAGTTCAACACAGGTAGTGACCATAGATTGGTGAGATGTAAGATGCACCTCAACACTAAACTTGAACGTGGCAAGCTCATAAGACAAACAAAATCTATTGACATAACCAACCTTAAAAAACACCATAATACCTTCAAGTTGGAACTGAAGAACAGGTTCTCTGCTTTAGAAGGCCTAACATCGGAAGAAGTGGACATCTCTGAAGTTAACAGAAAAGTAACCAAAGCTCTTATGGAAACAGCAACAAAATTAGCTGGGTCTAAGAACAAGTTGCATGTAAATAAATTATCAGGAAAAACGAAAATGTTGATGCAAAAAAGAAGAGAGATGAGGACAACTAAAGAAGATGCGACTTCCAAAGTGGAATATATAGAGCTATGCAAGACAGTACGAAAAAGTATCACTGAAGACGTAAGAAAATTCAACTGTGAACTAGTGAGGAAAGCAATTGAAAACAACCAAAGCCTAAAGATAGCAAAGGGACATCTCAGTAAGGGAAGAAAACAGATTATGGCACTGAGAAAAGAAGATGGTTGTGTAACAAGAAATACAGGCGAAATTTTGACAAGAGTGAAAGATTTCTATTCCAAATTATATGAAAGGGATGATACATGCACTCCAGACATCATGAAAGATACCAGTACCAGAGTTCCTCCAGTCCTTCCAGCAGAAGTTGCACATGCAATCAAGAACATGAAGCGGGGGAAAGCTCCAGGAGAAGATGGAATTACTGTAGACATCATACAAGAAGCAAGTGGAGAAATCGAAACAGTACTCGCCCAAATTTTCACTCGATGCCTTAATGAAGGAAAGATTCCTGAGGATTGGAACACCGCTACAATGATCCTGCTACATAAGAAAGGTGACATTGAGGATCTCGGAAACTACAGACCTATCAGCCTCCTATCAGTAGTTTATAAAATCTTCACTAAAGTTCTTTCACACCGCTTGAAGGTAACACTGGACATGGCTCAACCGAGAGAACAAGCTGGATTCAGGAGTGGCTACAGCACAAGAGATCATATCCATGTGCTGAGAGAACTAATTGAAAGAGCGAGGGAATATGAACTTCCATTGTGCATGGCTTTTATCGATTATGAAAAAGCCTTTGATTCGGTGAAACCATCAGCAGTTACAATGGCTCTGAAAACCTGCGGTATTGAAGATGCATACATTAATATTATTAATAACATCTATGAAAATGCAAGTGCAAAGATTAGGCTGTTTGAAAATACAACACACATAAAAATTGGAAAGGGAGTGAGACAAGGTGACACCATATCTCCGAAGCTCTTTAATGCCACATTGGAGGGTGTTTTTCAGTCACTGAGCTGGGAAAACAAGGGGATAAAGATTAATGGAGATTATCTAACCCACCTTCGTTTTGCTGATGACGTAGTCATTTTTGCAACTAGCCCATCAGAGCTGCAGAGTATGATCCAGGAACTTGCTGACAAGAGTAAAGAAGTGGGATTAAAAATGAACTTTCAGAAGACAAAAGTGATGTTCAATGCTTTTACAAGAAATGAAGATTTATCGATTGATGGAGAAAAGCTGGAGATAACAGACACGTACGTTTATCTTGGACAGCAGATATCAAGTGAGGGTCACATTGATGAAGAAATTAATCGGCGTACAAAACTTGCCTGGAGAGCTTTTGGAAGAAACAGCATAATTTTCAAGAGCAATATGCCATTATGTCTTAAAAGAAAAGTGTTTGATCAATGCATCCTTCCAGTGCTTACGTATGGTGCAGAGACGTGGACCTTAACTAAAAGAGACATACAAAGGCTGCAGACAACTCAAAGGAGCATGGAGAGGTGCATACTTGGTGTAACCAGGAGAGATAAGAAGAGGAACTCGTGGATCCGAAAAATGACAAGAGTGGAAGACATCATGATCAGAGTTAAATCCCTGAAATGGCAATGGGCTGGACATACTGCCAGAAGGACAGATCATCGATGGACAGCCGAAATTTTAGATTGGATCCCAAGGGACAGGAAAAGACCCAGAAGAAGACCACATGGGAGATGGGTGGATGAAATTCGAAAGTATGCAGGGGTGACATGGAGGAGACTGGCACAAGACAGACCGTTGTGGAGGAAACTTGGGGAGACCTTCGTCCAGCAGTGGATTGATAATGGTTGACAATGATGATGATGATGATACATGATACATTGCACAGTTTACTCTAGTCGAACATGGAAGAAATGCATATTTTTATCAATAAAATGCTCTCTTTTTCGGTGAAGTGCCGTTTTTGGATTTTAATTTTAGACATTATCAGTATCTTTCACAGGCGTTGCACATAAACATATCTTCATTTTCATCGTAAGTTTTGGCACTTCATGTGGTACCATACCATGCAAAAGCTACATCAAACCCACTGAGTTCCACTTTTTTTTTTTACATCCTCGTTATAGTTGTGTCCACAAAATCTGCCATCCCAGTTATCGACTTCTCTTTGCATGGGCATGCTCATAAAAACTGTACATATGAACTATATCTTGTTACGTTTCAATTACATCAAATATTTCGTATCACGTAGTTACTACCTGTAGGTGATAAATTCGTGATACCTTGCTTACTTCATGACAGACTAAACATTAATTAAAAACAGGAACTGAAGTGTCTATTTGTACCCCGACTATGATAATTGCAATTTAGAAAGATGTCATCAGATATTGTTGTTCAAAGTTTGGAAAAAAAAAGTTATTTTTTAGATCAACATTAATATCTGAAAAAATGAACTCCCCAAAGCTAGGGATCATGTGTTCGTGGCCAAGCCTGTACACGCTATAGAATACTGATAAATGACTAGCAAGTGCATATTTAAATTAGACAGAAATCTAATCAATAACTGGGTTAAATATTGTTTATTTTCCTTAATTTTCCTTCTTGAAATCCGCTCTTCTACCTCATATACTAAACACCAGCACAAAAGACTATTCCATTCCAGTTAGACGCTGAATAGCTTTATCTGTGATGCCAACAAAACAGCTTACTGACGATTAGAGCCCTGCACGGGTCGGGCCAGCCTGTAATATAAAACTTACGGGCCGGGCCTACAATTTCGTAGGCGGGTCTGCACTTACATGTGTACCGTGTAGTCAGGTTGTTGATAAATTTAGGTCATTCTGTTTTTGAAGTCTCTGCCTTTCCCTTCCCGTGATCATATTTCTTGTTTCTCGCAATCATTCTTCACTCCCGCCTTTGATTCCATATTCCATTTATTTCGGAAGTTTACATAAGAAAAACACTTGATTGCTCCGTACGATGATTTGCATTTATCAATTAAAGCTTCAATATGCGCTAGTAAACTATTCTTAGGCTCTGTCTTTATAATTTTGATTTGTTACTTGCTTTGTTTTAAATATGGATGAATATTGGGTTAGGTAAATTAGAGGTTCGAGAAGCAAATCAATAGGAAAAGTGTGTCACATTTGGATTTTGGGAGTTATATCCTAAACCTGGGATGTAAGGTCAGGTGATGCGTAACATCACAGCCTCTCCTTGACAAATGTCAACCCCGCCTTCTCGTGGTGCATCCTGTTCCCACTAAAGGGGCTCTGACGACCGCAAATAGCGGTATAACTATACCATCGGGATCAGAGGAAATGCTATCCCACACTCACCAACCCGCTTGGCCAGCGTGGTGAGTTATGGCCAAACACCTCCAAAATGACTCTACAACTTAAATCTTGGCCCTCAGTCTCCGGCAGCTGGAATGTACCTGGCCAAGGCAGCGGCCAGTGCGACATGAAGGCAGAGGGTGCTAAGAATCCCCGGAGGACCGGACTAGGCTGCCATTTGATGCTGACCTTGGCTTCCTACAACGGACGCTCCCTATCTTCTGATTCAAGGCTTCTTGAATTGGAAGAGGAACTACAAAGGATCAAGTGGGACATCGTCGGGCTGTGTGAGGTAAGGAGAAAAGGAGAAGATCTCATTGAACTGAAAAGTGGACATCTCTTCTATTATCGTGGGACAGATACTGGCAGAACTAGTGGTGTTGGATTTATAATAAACAAGAAACTGAAGGATAAAGTGGTAGAAGTTGAAAGTTCCTCTGACAGAGCTGCACGACTCGTTATCCAACTATCGAGAAGATACCAGGCTCAGATTATTCAAACTTATGCACCCACCACAAGTCATCCTGAAGAAGAAATTGAAGAATTTTATGAGGAAATTCGTCATCTAAATAATAAAGGTAAGCAGCACTTGAAGATAATTATGGGAGATTTCAATGCAAAAATAGGGCAACGGCAACAGAATGAAACTTCAGTAGGTAAATTCGGTCACGGCAACAGAAACCAGCGTGGAAATACTCTCGTTGAGTTTGCAGAGGCAGAAGGATTTTTCATCTTGAATTCCTTTTTCAAGAAAAAGCCACACAGGAAATGGACATGGAGACATCCAATTGGGACGACAAGTGAAATTGATTTTATTATGTGTAGCAAAAAATTCGTCATCGAAGACTGCAGTGTGCTAAACAAGTTCAACACAGGTAGTGACCATAGATTGGTGAGATGTAAGATGCACCTCAACACTAAACTGGAACGTGGCAAGCTCATAAGACAAACAAAATGTATTGACATAACCAACCTTAAAAAACACCATAATACTTTCAAGTTGGAACTGAAGAACAGATTCTCTGCTTTAGAAGGCCTAACATCGGAAGAAGTGGATATTTCTGAAGTTAACAGAAAAGTAACCAAAGCTCTTATGGAAACAGCAACAAAATTAGCTGGGTCTAAGAACAAGTTGCATGTAAACAAATTATCAGGAAAAACCAAAATGTTGATGCAAAAAAGAAGAGAGATGAGGACAACTAAAGAAGATGTGACTTCCAAAGTGGAATATATAGAGTTATGCAAGACAGCACGAAAAAGTATCACTGAAGACGTAAGGAAATTCAACTGTGAGCTAGTGAGGAAAGCAATTGAAAACAACCAAAGCCTAAAGATAGCAAAGGGACATCTCAGTAAGGGAAGAAAACAGATTATGGCTCTGAGAAAAGAAGATGGTTCTATAACAAGAAATAGAGGCGAAATTTTGACAAGAGTGAAAGATTTCTACTCCAAACTATATGAAAGGGATGATACATGTACTCCAGACATCATGAAAGGTACCAGAGTTCTTCCAGTCCTCCCAGCAGAAGTTGCTCATGCAATCAAGAACATGAAGCGGGGAAAGCTCCAGGAGAAGATGGAATTACTATAGACATCATACAAGAAGCAAGTGGAGAAATTGAAACAGTACTCGCCCAAATTTTCACTCGATGCCTTAATGAAGGGAAGATTCCTGAGGATTGGAACAATGCTACAATGATCCTGCTACATAAAAAAGGTGACATTGAGGATCTCAGGAACTACAGACCTATCAGCCTCCTATCAGTGGTTTATAAAATCTTCACTAAAGTTCTTTCACACCGCTTGAAGGTAACACTGGACATGGCTCAACCGAGAGAACAAGCTGGATTCAGGAGTGGCTACAGCACAATAGATCATATCCACGTACTGAGAGAACTAATTGAAAGAGCGAGGGAATATGAACTTCCATTGTGCATGGCTTTTATCGATTATGAAAAAGCCTTTGATTCGGTGAAACCATCAGCAGTTACCACGGCTCTGAAATCCTGCGGTATTGAAGATGCATACATTAATATTATTAATAACATCTATGAAAATGCAAGTGCAAAGATTCGGCTGTTTGAAAATACAACACACATAAAAATTGGAAAGGGAGTGAGACAAGGTGACACCATATCTCCGAAGCTCTTTAATGCCACATTGGAAAATGTCTTTCAATCACTGAACTGGGAAAACAAAGGGATAAAGATTAATGGAGATTATCTAACTCCACCTTCGTTTTGCTGATGACGTAGTCATTTTTGCAACTACCCCATCAGAGCTGCAGAGTATGATCCAGGAACTTGCTGACAAGAGTAAAGAAGTGGGATTAAAAAATGAACTTTCAGAAGACAAAAGTGATGTTCAATGCTTTTACAAGAAATGAAGATTTATCGATTGATGGAGAAAAGCTGGAGATAACAGACACGTACGTTTATCTTGGACAGCAGATATCAAGTGAGGGTCACATTGATGAAGAAATTAATCGGCGTACAAAACTTGCCTGGAGAGCTTTTGGAAGAAACAGCATAATTTTCAAGAGCAATATGCCATTATGTCTTAAAAGAAAAGTGTTTGATCAATGCATCCTTCCAGTGCTTACGTATGGTGCAGAGACGTGGACCTTAACTAAAAGAGACATACAAAGGCTGCAGACAACTCAAAGAAGCATGGAGAGGTGCATGCTTGGTATAACCAGGAGAGATAAGAAGAGGAACTCGTGGATCCGAAAAATGACGAGAGTGGAAGACATCATGATCAGAGTTAAATCCCTGAAATGGCAATGGGCTGGACATACTGCCAGAAGGACAGACCATAGATGGACAGCCGAAATTTTAGATTGGATTCCAAGGGACAGGAAAAGACCCAGAAAAAGACCACATGGGAGATGGGTGGATGAAATTCGTAAATATGCGGGAGTGACATGGAGGAGACTGGCACAAGACAGACCGTTGTGGAGGAAACTTGGGGAGACCTTCGTCCAGCAGTGGATTGATAATGGTTGACAATGATGATGATGATGATCCTAAACCTGAAGAATTAAAATCAAAGACTTCAGGACAACAGAACGGAATCATATTCTGCGTACGAGAGTTAGTTGTATTATCTATTAACCATTAAGCATGTTATTGTGTGTGAATGGGTGTAACTGAGCATCAATTTATATTGTGTTCTGGGCAAAAGTGTCAGAGAAGACAGTACTTGAATCGTATAAACAGTGATCTGACCGTACGAAGGGTTCGATTATGAAATGACGATAATGTACCTAAGTTTACTGAATGCTATTTATTGCATTTGCCGTATTTCTAGTTACTGGTGGGTTAGTTAACTTACTTAAGCCCTCTTTTTGCACGAGTTTCGAGTTAGTCCAAAAAGTTACAGTACAAATTCCGTCTGTGTTAAAGCAAGGGACAGTTACGCAAATAAAACCTATAGCCGGACCTGAATGGCCGGGCATGGCTGCGCCCTGAAAAAACCACCGGACCGGGCCTGACATTAATTGGGTGGGAACGGGACGGGCAGGGTTGGGCCTGGCATTAACTTGGTGGGCCGTGCCTAAAAATATTGCCTCTGCAGGGCTCTACTGACGATCTTCCGATTTTAGAAACTGGACATCTGCTGCCACCTATGATAAAAAGTTGAAACTATTTAAGACAGTAGCTACTCCACGAATAGCCGCTTACGCTCTATCATGAATTTACCTACGCAATGAAATTACCGATATTTACCCTACAGTTCCAGCACATCTTATGAACGGTACAGGTTTTACTGCACTGTGTACGTATTTCTCATATTTTGCTTTCATTTATAATTATACTGTATTACAAAGCGAAACTTCGATTGCGTTTTTGAATGAACATCCTGTACTTAACGTTCATGTTTCCTGTGGTCCAGATGGAAATATCTTTTCCTATCTCCTGGAGACTATCTCAATTTCTTTTCTTTTTTTTTTTTTTTTTTTTTTTTTTGATTGGAGGTTTGACGACCACCGTGAGCAACTCAATGGGCTATAAGCAGTCGCCTGTCCCTAATTTAGGGTCACTGGTTCCAGGGAAGGGAGAGAGCCAGTGCCGTAAGGCAAACACAACATCCATGCCTCACCGGGATTCGAACCCGGACCCCTTACGGACGAATGATCAGAGGCCATCGCTTAGACCACTGCGCCACCGGGGCGGCATCTCAATTTTATGCTCCTTATCAAGCTTGCAGTACTGCTATAGGTTTAGTATTTCATAAGGAAAGGAATGCAAACTTTCGAAACTCACAAAATTCGGTGCAACCAAAGAAACACTTCTCTAAGTTTTTATAAATATGAAATATCAGATGTGAGATTTCTGTTATCTTTGAAGTCCAGGGATTTCCACTGGTTCTTGAATACGAATACCACTGTGTGTGTGTGTCTGTGTGTGTGTGTGAGAGAGAGAGAGAGAGAGAGAGTGAGAGAGAGAGAGAGAGAGTGAGAGAGAGAGAGAGAGAGAGAGTGAGAGAGAGAGAGAGAGAGAGAGAGAGAGAGAGAGAGAGATTTCAGAAATGTCAGCAGGATCTTTATGAAGACATCAGGAAATTGAACAACCTAATTTCTCATGTTTACGGCCAACTTTGCTCGCAATACAAGGTAATGAATATGGATTAATTTCGGCGTGACAGAGGAGAGAAGAATTTAGCACAGCTGCTCTTCTCCCATTCAAGAGGCTTGGACAATAGATCTTCTAGCAGGCCTAACTGACAACAACATTCAGAAAAAGAAATACCAAAGACATTGCCGGAAATCGTCTCCATGTTTTCGCTCTCCTTCCAATGTAAGCATAAAAAGGAAATATCTCTTGCGACCTAAATTCGTGTTAGGAGAACAACATCGGGTAAATGGCTGATTGTCCTGCTTCGAAAAGAATGAGAAATTGCTTTGATATGATAAAGAGAGATTCAAGATCTCGAATTAAATTTACGATACGAATCATAGAAGAGATTTTCAAGTCTGGCTCTCGCAAATGTACAGGCCTCTACTATAGCAAAGTGATGCCTAATATTTTTTCCAGAAGAAAAAAATAATTTAAATATAGAAAATTATATAACATATATATAGAAAATAGAAAATGTGTAATAATTAATATAGAAAATGCGCACATTTTACTATTTTTTATTATATCTCACAAATTCATATTTTGTAAAACGCAGTTTGTCTAATCTACACTTAAGAAATAATTGCCAGAAATGATCTCCGAGATAGCCGGACTCGGTGGCGCAGTGGTCTAAGCGATGGATTCTGATAATTCATCTGAGATGGGTCCGGGTTCGAATCCCGGTGAGGCATGAATGTTGTGCTTGTCTTACGGTGGTGGCTCTCTCCCTTCCCTAGAGCCAGTGACCATAAATTAGGAACGGACGACTGCTTATAGCTCATTGAGTTGCTCACGGTGGTCGTTAAACCTCCAATCAACAAAAAAATATATCTGAGATTTAGAAACTAACGCAATTATACACCCGCGGAAAAAATCGGCATAAACAAAGAAAATATTTTCATTTCATTCAGAAAACAACGTTTATGAACGCAATTTTCGTAATTTAAAGTCTACTATGGTTTCGCTGAAAGCTATGAGTCATCTTCGTCACGACTAGGCGTTTTCATTCTTGCTTCTGACGGTGCTACCAGTTTCACGTGTCAAACCCCGCGTGCGGCCATCAGATTGATGAATTCTTTCTGTGCGTTTGATAAGTATGGAAATGAAGATAAATCATTTATAAGGTTATTACGGTTTTGAAATATATGAAAGGCTTCTAAAAAGTTTAGGTCAAATATTGATTTAGGTCTTCTTTTTAAAGTTGGTGATAACCTATTAGATACTGAATTGTTAACACCATTGTGTATAAAGTGATGCTATAATTCAGCGATCATTCGGGGGGAGGCATAATGTGATGAATAAAAAAATCTGTGATACTAAAATGACCCGTATTTACCTCTGTTTCTTCAACAGTCACCTACAGAAAAAAAAAAAAAACTAAACGCAGAGGATTGAAGTTGGGTATTAATGGGTAATCTTCGTTGGAGCATAGAAACGAAAGCCGCCCATAGATTGTGACAACACATTGGTTCTCCGGGCAGCAAGCTGAATTATTAACGAGATTGTTTTATAATTTCAATATGACCGAAGGTAATTGTGTTGGAAAATGCCTATTAGTGTTTCCTGCTTCTTTTAAGACTGCACTGTAAAAAACTGACTGTAGATTTTGCGGTTTTAAACCGTTTTCCAGGGTACCAACACAAAACCGTAAAATCTACAGTTTTATGCAGTGTTAGAGCAAAGCTATAGCTTTGCTCCACACAATCAACACATTCGTTCCAGCCAAATTTTTGTGTTTTCGTGATTATTTAGACTGTGACTCGCTCCAGCCAAATTCTGTGCTGTTTTCTTCATTAAATGCGGTGTTGGAGCAAAGCTATAGCTTTGCTCCAACACTGCATAAAACTGTAGATTTTTCCGGTTTTGTGTTGGCACCCTGGAAAACGGTTTAAAACCGTAAAATCTACAATAAATTTTTACAGTGTGGAGTTCTTGTAGTGCTGTGGTTTCAAGTAGTTCCGTACTTGTGGTGTTGCACTCCGCTTGTTTAGAAAACGTGAAAACTCCCACCATAAAAAGGGCAAAAGGTAGTACCAGAGGGTGAGTCAGAAGTACGTCGTGTTTGAAGCTAAAATGTCTAATGGTGGAAGATAGCACTATACGCTCACCCAAATTCTTATAAAGTACAGGCCTCTGTTTTCTATAGTCATGTGTTAACGTTCTACTGGAGTTACGGTTCCGCGACGGTAATATTACTCGGCAGGTTTCGGGGACAGAAACTCTCTGATGCTAGATTCCACATCCACCACTGAAGCGAAATGCCGTCCTTTTAGGAAATAGGCCTTGGAACGAAACAGATGGTTGTCGGATGGGGCCAGATCCGAACTATATGGAGGATAGAATAGAATCTCAACCTCTCCCAATTCCTGTAGTTTTCGGTGGGCAACTCTGTGTGATTTGGGGCATTATTCACCTGCAGCAATGTCCGTTTCTTATTGATAAACGCTGAGTAGTGAGGGCGCAGAGCATCATGGACCTATTGTAGTTGCTCGGTCCGCAGTCTGACCAGCTAACACGATTTCCCAGAGCACAGTACCCTTATAATTCCATCTAATGCACAGCATGACTTTCCTGTCGAATCACCGTCTTTGCACCACCGGTTGTGCTTCCTTGCGTGTCTTAAGCCACTGGTTTCCGGCGGTATGATAACGTAGGAAATTCCTCTTTTCATCACTTGTGACGATATGATGCCAAACCTTATAACCTTATCATCCTGTGAATTTGACAGCACTCGGAGACAGAAGGCGACACGCTGTTTCGCCTGCTGAGGTGTCAATGCGCTGGCGTCAGGAGGAAAAACCAAAAGTGAAGATAGATGACTGGGAAGTGGGGATACCCCATTGCATCTGCCAATTGTCGTGTAATGGTACAGGGGTGCGCTATCGCAGCTTCGATCAAGATGTCAGTGTTGGTATTTGTTGGGCGTCCTGACCTCGGATTATGTTTGATACTGGTATCCCGAGCCGGAAAACAGTGGAAGGAAGCACAACCGGTAGTGCAAAGACGTTGATTCAACAGGAAAGTCATGCTGTGCATTAGATGGAATTATAAGAGTCCTGTGCACTGGGGACTTGTGCTAGTTGGTCAGACTGTGGACCGAGCAATTACAATAGGTCCATGATGACGCCCTCACTACTCAGCGTTCATCAATAAGAAATGGGCGTTGCTGCAAGTGGATAATGCCCCAAGTCACACAAAGTTCTCTCTCTGCTGCTGCTGCCACGTTTAACGCCTCTTTACAATAATGACGTAGTAGCACCCGAACTGCGTGTTTATCGACCTACATTCACTGCTCACCTGATAAAGCGATGCGTCTCCGTGACAAGTGCACGCCACCAGCCCCGTGTGTTCCACGTCATCGCGGTATCCAGTCGACGCTGGCGCTCGTTTTTCACAGGAATGGTGTCCCAACATTTTGTGTAGCTCGGACAAAATAAAGAAAAAAAAAACATTATGTGTAGCACGAGACGAACTTCTAACTCAACCTGGTAGTACTGCATAAATTTGACGTGGAGGACTTTTTTAGCAAAATAGCAATTTAAACGCTGCATAACACTGACTTTTATACAAAGGAAATATATAATGATAATAAAACCGATTTATTTAAGGAATTGTGCTTTTTTTATGCGAAGCTCCTTGTTTCTTTGTTCCTTTCTTCCCGTTTTCCCTTTTCCTTTTTTTTTGTTTTGTTTTCGTGAACGGTTGGTATGTTGTAATTTTAATGACGAATATGTAGCATTTAAAGAAAACCTTAAACAACTGCGCAATAAGAAAACCAGAATCGTCTGCCACGACTAATAACTGTTTCCATAGATACTTCCTTAATTCAGTTAGTCATCTGCGTGATCACTTTCCCCGTTCGCACTGTTTTCGATTAAAAAAAAAGTTACTTTCAGTTTTTATGGAACGGCCTTTGTATAATGCTTAATTCATGGGATCAGAAACTTGTGTTTCAGGAAGAGCGGAAAATATATGAGTAATATGAATCCATACAGTAAGGAAATTGTCTTTTTAGTCCGACTTCCAGAAAAGGTGAAGTGTCATATCCACAGACAGAGGCAGAAATAAAACTTATAAAATATATGTTTGCCATTTGAACGTTGTGTCCGTGCGTGTGTTGCAAATGCCTTAACAAAATTCTTTAACACAGGTCCCGTGTTTCTTTAATTCTGCGAAGTAGTGACTATTTTTGCAGTGCCACATCACATAATATGTCATCTTTAACATCTGACGTAAAAAAAAAAACAGAAAAAAAAACAGCATCGTACGCACACCACAGGACTCTTCCAGGCAAACCGCACCTTAGCACATTAATTTTATAGACACAAGATCTTATCTTCTTCATTAGGAACGCAACGAGGACATTCCACAACAATTTATTATCGGAATAAATCCATAAATATTTATTGCTACTAATTATTCTTACTTTTTCACAGCGAAATTATTTCCTATTCGATATCGTAAAATATGTCAGGAAATGGTTGGGCTATGAGCAATTTTCTTTGTAGTAGTAAAAAAAAAAATGTGTTCCTCAGTGGCGGTTAAATAACTGTATTTCTGAGAAAAGAACCCCGTTTGTGAACATACCGACAGTCATTTACATAACTGTCAGTTTTACGGCAAAAAATAGTTAGTGTTTTACCTATGCTCCTTACATTTTCACTGTTGAGACTATATCCTACAGTTCGAAATCGCAAGTTTAATGCTTCGGAAGCAATTCCCTTTTATGCATCGGTACATATTGAAAGACATTAAGTCTAAGATTTTGGACATAACCATAAATCAAAATCTCTTATTATTGGCTTTTATCAACAGTAAAAAAACAAAAACAAAAAAAAACTGCTTAATTCTACCTAAAAACTTATAAACATAGAACAGAATCACTTTTTTTTTCAGCTTAAGGCGGAAAACTATTACAGAAACAAAGAAATCACCTTCAAGCCACCTTGAAAGCATCGATTAACGCAAAGAAAAGTGCAGAGTTCATTGTTCTGTTGCAGCAGAACTACAATGACTTCAGCTTTCGCCAGCTGCTGTAAGAGATATTACTGTAATGATACTAGGAGCGGGTAAAAATCATTAAATAGCTGAGACAATTGTAGTCTCAGGCGAAAATGCAGGAGTCTCGAAATAAACTACAAGTTTAGAGCAACCATTTCGTAAGCTCGTTAAACATGATTCTGGCTCTTGCCTGCGTCTGTTTTGTCTTGCACTTCAGAAGAAAGCTGGGAACAAAACGAACAAATACGTAGTTCGGTATTTCTCAAAAAAACAGAAAAAAAAATATTAAAGCTAGCCATTTCGAGATAAAACAAATATTCCAGAGAACATAAAAACTCCAAAATAATGATTGAACGAAATAAATGTAATGATATCGTGTACTTATTGGCAAAATATCCCACGAAAACGCACAGCGTAGAAACTTTTATTAAAACAATGTTTCTAATAGATTACCGGATGTACTCAATAAAAAGCAGAGAAATTTAAGTAAAATATTTCATTACTTCTTATTATTGCAACAAAAGTTCTTCAACGCGATCGCTACCTCTGTATTGTTTTCGCAGTGACCAGAAGGTTCTTGTCGACTAGAAGGTACTTCAACGAGATCGCTATATGTGTATTGTTTTAGCAGCGACCAGAAGGTGCTGGTGGACTAGAAGGTGCTTCAACGCGATCGTAACCTGTATATTGTTTTAGCAGCGACCAGAAGGTACTGGTGGACTAGAAGGTGCTTCAACGCGATCGCAACCTGTGTATTGCTTTAGCAGCGACCAGAAGGTGTTGGAGCTGGTTGACTAGAAGGTGCTTCAACGCGATTGCTAAATCTGTATCTTTTTCGCAGCGATCATAATAACGTGCTGGTGGACTAGAAGGTGCTTCAACGCGATCGTAACCTGTATATTGTTTTAGCAGCGACCAGAAAGTTCTGGTGGACTAGAAGGTGCTTTAACGCGATCGCAACCTGTGTATTGTTTTAGCAGCGATCAGAAGGTGCTGAAGCTGGTTAACTAGAAGGTGCTTCAACGCGATTGTCACCTCTGTATCTTTTTCGCAGCGATCATAATAACGTGCTGGTGGACTAGAAAGTGCTTCAACACGATCGTGACCTGTGTGTTGTTTTAGCAGCCACCAGCAGGTGTTGGTGCTGGTCGACTAGTCACTAGAAGGCGTTTCAACGCGATCGCTACCTCAGTATTGTTTCAGCAGCGACCAGAAGGTGCTAGTAAAAAACACCGGGAAAAATATCTTCTGTCGCCAAATCACGTTGTGTATCGCGGCACCGCACAAGAGTTTCTTTAATAGCTTCGCCTGCCTCTAGTATTTTAGAAGTTTCGAGTGAAACCTTTACACAATAAGCGAAGAAAGTGTATCCATATTTGATACTTGTAATTATAATTAATCCAACGATGAAATATTATCGCCATATCGATGTAGACATTTATTGGGTATATACACTTAATGGACAAAACATAAGAAATACCTACCTAATAGCGTGTTGGTCCTTCTCTGGTGTGAATAACAGCCTGTACATGCCAAGGCATCTAATCAACCAGATGCCGCAGAGTTTCTGGAGATAATGTTAGTCATGCCTATTGCAGCATTGTTCACAACTCCGCCTCAGACGTCGGTCCAGGAACAATAGATCTGAGATTCCTCTCTACGGCCTCCCAGAGAGCTTCCACAGCGTTTAAATCTGGGGATATTCAGGTCTACTGGATGGTTCCAAACTGCGATGAGTGTTCTTTGAGTCATGCCTAGGTGGTTGCGGCCCCGTGGAGGGTAGCTCTGTCCTTCTGAAACAGATCATAGGCCTCAGGATGCGCGAAGTCCATGAAAGCCTATAGGTGATCAACCTGGTAGCGTTCAGCGGTAAAAGACAGCTTCAGACACACTGAGCTACCTGATACGTTCCATGAGAAGGCTCCCCAAATCATCACAGAGCCACCACCGCATTGAACAGAGCCGACGTGGTTCGACGGAGCTATTGCCTCATGCTCTCGACGCCACACCCGCATCCTCACGCCAGTTCGGTACAGCTCAGAAAGGTGTTCCTCCGACCACACAATGCGGCGCCACTCTAGGCCTAGTTTACGAGCAATCAACAGTAACACACGAGTAGGACATCCCCCCCCTGTAGCTCAGGGTATGAAGCGTGCATCTTACCGTTTGCTCGCTGACGTTTCTCGGGCCATCAATATTTAATCTGGATGTTCTTTATACCACTCTCCCCCTTTGGATTTATTAGCTATAATTTAATAGCTTGCCCCGTTAAGCCATCAGATGGAGACGTCTCAGTTGCTGAGCCCATCTCTACGGATTTGTAAAGTCAGATGCTGACAGATAAACACACATAGCGCCACGGATTGTTGCCCACCGTAGCGTAAGACGAACGCACTCCTGTAGTTATCGAGAGATCTGAGGTACGATCCCAGCAGTGTCCGAATAAAAAATTTTCGATTGCTGTGTGTTAATTACAGAAAAAAAGGGGAAAGAGCGATGACTGTTTACTCACATTATCTCTACATATTTAGAAGATTTTCACACCGTATTTTAAGGCACTTATCTTTTGTCAAATTAGTTTTGTTACGGTAACTGGAGAAACTATAGATAAATCTTCTTCTGCGGCCCATCGGATTTTCTCTCAAACTCCTATTGTTTTCGATGAAAAAGAAAAGCAATAACTAGGAAACATCAGACCACGTCAAACAAAGATCTTCGCTCTTTTCACGTTTATAAGTGAGTCACGGAAAAATTCTCATTGGCCGCCACCGGGAGTCGAACCCAGTGTCTTCCAGTTACGCGCCGGATATGCTTCCGTGACTCACTTATAAACGTGAAAAGAGCGAAGATCTTTGTTTGATGTTCCTGGTCTACGTTAAATGTCTGTATTAATCAGACCACGTATTGTATCAAACCGCCAGAAAAATTCCAAATACAGAAAAGTTCCCCTCAGCAATTTTTTTACTTTCGACGCTAAATTTATGGCCTATGAATATAAAAGCATTCTGCTTTCTTCACATAATATAATAAATGATTTCCGGATAGCTTTGAGAACACCGGAATGTGCTGAGAAACTGCACAAATCAACTGAGGATATGTTTCCACCGAAACGTGAAGTTTGAGATTTCGATGCCACGAATCGTTTCTAAAGTGATTTCATTAAAATTTTGTATGACGTAACTTAACGCGTTAGTTCTTCAGAATCTAGTTTGAAATATGATTCTTTTATCATCAACTTGCAGGTATAGTGACCATGAAAATCTTTCTTTGAAGCGATTTGCTGCCCATTTCATTTACAGGAACATAACAAATCACCCGTTGGTGGAAATAAATCCTCATATCTCCTTTGGGATGGCTCATCTTCTTACAACACTGAACGATCACCTCTTTTAGCGTCTTGGGAATTTTATGGAAAATGTATTCTTGGATTTCTGATAACTCTCCTGGGTGCTGGCGCACACACGCTGCTTACCACCACTAAAGCAATTCCAAAATGTTTTCAACAAATGATCTTTCTTTGGACGCTCTGCGATTTATTTATTAGTCCGGAGACGATATAGTCTTATTTTTTCTTTCTAGTTGAAAAACTGCTGGAAGCGAGTTCCACCCGAGTATAATGGGAATTATCGTGAAAACAGGAAGAACTCTGAAAAGAGCGTTCGAGAGAAATATTTAATGAAAATGTGTATTTGCTTCTAGTTGAACGGAGATCTGGAAAGAAAGAGCACAGGGAATAACGGCAAGGAGATAAAAATCAGGTATTAATTACAAGAAAGATGACACCAAATTTTCGGTTGTAATTAGCATATCTTTTGAATCCGTTCTGACAGGAACTAAATTTATTAAAGCTATTCAAAGTCGATGGAGCCGGTTAGGAAAACAATCAACCGGTTTCAACAATCGATAAAACATCCAGAAATAAAAACATCTGCTTAGTTTCACCAGTGGCTAAAAAACATTTACGTAAGTTAACAAATGGCGCACAAAAAGTTTCTCATAGCACAAGAAAGATATCAGAGAAAAAAGATTTTAAAATCCATCAGTTAAAAAAGAAATATATGAGAGAAGAAAACATTATATAGTTTCATGCCTCCTAGTGGAAGAATGTACCATAATGGAAAAGGTGAAAATAGGCGAAAAATATTCATCATGGAAAAAGCTATGCTAAGGAAAAATAACTTTTCAAATATGTCTCCCGGAAGCAGAAATAGCGGGGGAAAAGGTTTCGACCTTTACTCACCCTAGCGAGAAATCTGTGCATTATTTAAAGAGGATAATGTTCCACATTTCTAGTGCAGCGAATGGCACACAGTAAAGAAGAAATTTATCAATAGTGTTTTTAGAAGTGGCGATACAGCTGCAAACTGAAGTACACAGACACCACCGACAGACAGACCTGTGAACTACAAAATTCCTCATATACTAGCCTAAAGTGTTCTACAAGGTAAATTGGCATCGGATGTTGAAGGAAGTTTTTAAATCGCACATGTAGAAGATGAGATATTGAAAAAAAACATTAACAATTTGCGCCCCCTAGCAGCGAAACTGGGAGTTTTTGGCAAGAAAATAAGCACACAGCGTTTGCATAGTTAGTAGCATCTGACCGAAGAAAGAAGTTTTCCAATCGGGTTTCTAGTCCTGCAGATATTGCTTTAAACGGCAACGTGAATTTACGTCCTCTGGTGGCAGACTTGTGCATTAATAAAAACTTGAAATTATGTATATGAGAAATATTTTGAGCGGAAACGCTCTGCAACAAAGAAAGGATTTTTCAAATCGGATTCTTAGAAACTGAGATATTGACAAAAATTAGATATGCATCTACGCCCCCTGGGGGAAAAGCCATGCATTCTTTTAAGAAGAAAGTATACTCAAAAGGTTTTTAGATGTGAGCGCTATCGGTCCACAGAAGAATTTTTTCAATCGAGTTTTCAGGAGCTGTGATTTTGCTGCAAATACATCATCAGAAGCAGAAATAGACAGTTACGCCCCCTGGTGGCCAAACCATTCTTTACCAAGCATTAGAAATTATATGCAAAGCATTTTTTTTATCAGAAGCTGCATTCGGTGCTGCAAGAACTTTTCAAATCGAAGTTTTTGAAGCAGAGATATCCGGAGAAATGCCGTTTAATGTTATGCTCCTTAGCGGAAAATCTACGCGTAACTTGAAAACGTGACTGCACCTAAAATAGTCTTCGACATAAATGGAATCGAAAGGTAAAAGAAGTTTTTCAATCGGATGTTTAGGAGCAAATATATGGAATAAAATGTATTTTGAATTCGATATCATCTGCATTTACGCTCCCTAGTGGCAAAATTGTGCATTGTGAAAAATAAAGGATCATCATGCGCACATTTCAAGCTTCCCAATGCAAAGAGAAGTTTTCAAGTAGGACTATTAGTTGCAGAGATATGATGTCCACTGACGGACGGACAAACCGATAACATAAGCACGATCTTTTTTACATATGACGTGCTAAAAAAAGACTGAAAAGTTTTGAGGATATAACTTCGAGTGGACTTATATTAATCAAAACATACTTCATTCTTAATTCAAAGGAAACTAGGATATACGAGCACACACTTTGGTAAATACGAATTACGAAGATTCCGGTAAAAAATTATTGATATTTACTTTTCAACTCCAAAGCCTTTATAAATTGTCCTATTTTCACCCTTTGATGGGTGAATAATATCATTTCGCAGTTTCCTTCCCGAAAATTGTGCGCCTTGAAAGTAAGCAGCAAAATGCTAGTATGATAGCTGAATACATCGTGATGAACAGGAGGGGTAATTAGGCATTTCTGCGCTTTGGACAAATCACAAAATATTACGCCCCCTCCACACCAACCGAAGATGTTAAAGACAAAAATTATTTAGTGATTGGTGCTTGAAATATTATACGAGGTTGTACCGAAAATAATGCAAAACTGGTCACAACGTTTTTATTAACCGACAGAGGTACTTCAAATTGCACATGTTGGTAGAGTAACTCTTCCTCTATAGTAACCCTTCTTCACTTTTTTAAATAATGGATTCCAAGCAAAAAACGTGTCATCATTGAGGTCTTGACGAAGGAAGAGTGCAGGCTGTCCGACATCCACAGAAGGCTACATAATGTTTACAGAGATGACACCATTGAAAAGAGCAATGTGCACAAATGGCTGAAGAAATTTAAAGACGGGGAAACCAGCATTGAACACAAACCACGCAATGGGAGACCATCACCTAAGACTATTGACACGAATCGTCAGCGAGTGGATGAATTGATTAGCGCGGAGATACGAATCACAATCCGCAAGCTTGTTACACAGCTAGACTGTGGTTACAACGCCATAAAGAAGATGTTGGAAGAATTGGCGTAGCGGAAAGTGGGTACCTCGGCAGTTGACACCGGATTTGAAGGAGAGAAGGGTGGAAGTCTGCACCGATCTGCTGGAAGCGTTTGAAGCCAACGAAAGCACGTTTTTTTCGATCTGGTGACAGAGGATGAAACGTGGGTGTATCTTTACGATCCGTAAACGAAGAATCAATCCACGGAATGGCGTCACACCTCTTCACCAAAGCCTAAGAAAGAAGTTCAAGAGCCAGCGATCAGCACAGAAAGCCATGGTGGCTGTTTTTGTATTGGAATGACAGAGGTGTGTGTCATTCTACTTGATTTTCTGGAACGTGGCCGTACCGTGACCAGCGAGAGATACATTGAGACACTCAAGAAGCTCAAAGAAGCCATCAGGAGGAAGAGACCGAAAAACAATCTGAAAAGGATCCACATTCACCATGACAATTCGAGGCCACACACATCTTTGGCAACAAATCAGGCGATCAGCAAATTAAGCTGGTCGGTGGTCCCCCATCCACCGTACAGCCCAGATCTGACGCCTTTTGACTTCCACCTGTTCGGTTCAATGAAGGACAGCCTCCGGGGACAACGATTTGATGACGCAGACGAGGTGAAAGTGGCTGCGAAGATATGGGTACTACAGCCCACACCTGAATTTTTTTGAAGTGGATTTGAGAGTTGGGTTCATCGATGGCGCAAATGCATCGCTTGTGATGGAGACTATGTTGAGTAGTACCTTTTTATGGAGAAATAGTTACTCTACCAACATGTGCAATTTGTACGACCTCTTTCAGTTAATAAAAAAGTTATGTCCACTTTTGCATTTCTTTCGGTACAACCGTCGTTTTTCTGGACAACACAAAAGACCATTGAAAACTAACCGACATGTTTCAACGTAATGGATCTTGGGAAAGAAAGAAACTATTTTGATAAAACAATATGTACAAACGGTTATTTCTTTTCGTTGGAATAATCCCCGAAAAATGGAATTTCTGTACTCACTTTTTTCACAAGATTTCCCATAAAATCCAGGCGGACACTGACATTTTCCATTTTTCGGATTACAGGTACCTCCATTTTCGCAGCTACATGTTTTCAGACAACTTTTACCAAACTTGCCTTTCTGGCAACCTGCAAATAAATTGAATTCAATGGCTTTCGTCAACTGAATAAAAATAAGTTACGAAATATATAATAATAAACCTGAACAGTTGTATATACTATGAATCATTTATAAAAAAAAAGTCGTTATGGGTGATCAATGACACTGTCTTCATCATTTTGAAACATAAATACGAGGGAGAATCAAAAAGTAAAGGCAGCATACCCTTTAATATCAGTAACTGTGAGCAAATGAACAAAACGGGTTTCTCATTTGTCCATATAGTCTCCCTACAAGTCGATGCACTTCTTGTATGGTTCCTATATGCACTTCTTGTATCTCTTCTACATTCTTTGAAGGAAGCTTTTCGGCTGCCCCCGTATCCAGGTCTGCACAGCTTCCTAAACCTTATCATGAGACGTGAACCTGTGACCGCGTAGAGCCTCTTTAAGTGGACCGAAGATGTGATAATCGCATGGCACCAGAGGAGGGCTGTAAGGGGGATGTGGAAGACCTACACAGTCGTGTCAGAATAATATAACCACCTATCTAATAATGGCAATAACCACCCTTGATGGCAGCGGCGAGACGGCGTGGTTTGGAGCAATGAGACCCCGGAAGGTTGCCCGAGGCAGACGTGCCCATTCGGACTTCAGCAGAACACGGAGGTCCCGGAGATGACGTGGTTGTGGGTTGGCACGTCGAACTTGTCGATCAAAATAGTCCCACAAGTGCTCTATGGGATTGAGGTCGGCCGATTTCGCCACCCAAGGGATAACGGAGACATCACTGTCGTGTTTCTGAAACCAGTCACGTACCCCTTAGCCATGTGGTACGGCGCATTGTCCTGTTGGTAGACACCATCATCACCAGGGCAAACGTCCAACATGAAGAGATGCATGTGGTCAGTAAGGATGGAAAGACAACCATTGGCCTTCAGGGACCCATCCAGTGGTGCCAGCGGTCAAAGGTCATACCAAGAAAACGCCCCCCCAGACGTGTACACTGCTGGCCTGTACTTGGCCGAGAAGCGTATCCGGGTGTTGGTTCTTGTGTGTCTGACACCGTATCCACCACCGCCCGTCACTTCTGTGGAGTAGAAACCTAGATTCGCCGGAGAAGGCAACCTTTTCCCACTCTTCCACTGTCCAATGACGGTAGTCCCATGCGAACTGCGCAGTCGTCGTTGCCGATGAACCTAGATTAACATGGGCACCTTGACGCAGCGTCGACTCCAGAGGCGCATGTGTAACAGGGTTCACTCTACTGTTATCGGGGACAAGTACTTGGGTGCCCCAGTGTTCATTTGCGTGGTCAATTGCTGTACTGATGCGCGCCGATTGCTCTTTACCAGTCGACGTTCTTCTCTGGGGTCGATGGCCTTTGGGACTCCACAGTTATGACGTCAGGTGGTACTCGGTGTGCCAGCGGTCCAGTCTTGGTACACCCTTACTACAACACCTGGCGAACAGTCCACAAAGTCTGCTGTTTCTGAGGTACTTTCACCCTTGGCGTGTTAGCCGATGATGATTCCTTTTTGAACGTCCGTCAGATCACTACCATTGTGCTTACGTTACGCACTATGGCTCATCTGTCCTGGCAGGCCGCTTATATCACTGTCTGGTCGACCTTGTCACGTGCGCTCTGTGATGCGTCTGGGCGGTAGAGTGCGATTTCGAGGGGTATGATAGCGGCGAGACGGCGTGGCCTCATTGCGTCCAGGCCGGTGTTTCGCCGCTATCATCAGGGACAAAGGTGGCTATTCTCATTATTAGGTAAATGGTTATATTATTCTGATACGACTGTGTATATGTTCACTTAATCCTCGAAGAGATTTATACATAAGTTAGAGCTTTACCTGAGTTCAAATATATTATTTAATATTTTTAACATTTTTTAATAAAATATCCTAAAAGGGTGGGCCAAATTTTCACCTTTACGTAAACTCCGTCCATATTGTCATGGTTTTTTCAAGCTTTTGATAGCAGTTTGCAAAAGCATCGCGAGCTAAACTGTTACCAGCTTTATCGTGTAGGTGGAGTTGACACATGTTGTACTGAGCAAATTTTCCATCTCGAACTAACAAAGTCCAAAACATCTCGTATGATAGGAGCGTTTGAAACTTCCTTTATCCAGCTCAAACCAAGCAGACAAGCACCGCGTTGTGGCGTGAATCTTGTTGGAACTGCATACATTGTTGCCACAATTGTGGAAATACAGAATTATTTAAATTATCTTAGTGCGAAGCTGCGCACAACGGCAAGTTTCTAAGCACGCAAACTGGATCAACGCTGTGACATCAGCAGTTAAAGCTTAAGAATAATTCAGCATAGTAAATGTTCATATCTTACGGTCAACTGCAATACGACCTGATGACATTTATTCTGCCTGCCCTATTACTACTCTGCCGCCCCGGTGGCGCAGTGGTCTAAGCGATGGCCTCTGATCATTCGTCCGAACGGGGTCCGGGTTCGAATCCCGGTGAGGCATGGATGTTGTGCTTGTCTTACGGCACTGGTTCTCTCCTTTCCCTGGAACCAGTGACCCTAAATCAGGGACGGGCGACTACTTATAGCCCAGTGAGTTGCTCACGGTGGTCGTTAAACCTCCAATCAAAAAAAAAAAAAAAAAAAAAAAAAATTACTACTGCTTTTCAGAGATATTTCGCACCGTTTCCCTAATACTGAAAGAATACCAAACTCTTTTTTCATTAAAAGTCACTTTAACATTACCTGGTTTTCTAAAAATGTTTACCAGGTTCTTCCTCTTATTAAAAATAGCCTTTTCATTATCCCTTATTTTAAAAGTAACTTCCCGATTCTCTGTCTCAGTAAAAATAAGTTTCCAATTTTACCTCACATCAAAAGGAACTTTCTATTCCCCTCCTTACTTAAAGTAACTAACTGGTCCTCTTATGAAAATTATTTTTCCCATGCTCCCTCTCATTAAATGACATTTTTTTTAATTTCTCGCTTATAAAAGTAACTATCTCATGCTCTCTCCCATTAGAAGGTAAGTTTCTTATTCCCTGTCTTACAGAAAACAACTTTCCGTCTCTCTGTCTCACTAAAAATAAATTTCCCACTTTCGTTGTTATTAAAAGCAACTTACGGGCTTTACTGAAATCAAACAGAAACTTTAAATCACATCGAAAATAAACTTTCTGTCCCCTTCTTATTGAACGAAGCTTACTAGTTCTCTAATTAAAAGTTACTTTCGCATGCTGCCTCTCATTAAATGACATTTTTTTATTTTCTCGCTTATAAAAGTAACTATCTTATGCTCTCTCCCATTAGAAGGTAAGTTTCTTATTCCCTGTCTTACAGAAAACAACTTTCCGTCTCTCTGTCTCACTAAAAATAAATTTCCCACTTTCGTTGTTATTAAAAGCAACTTACGGGCTTTACTGAAATCAAACAGAAACTTTAAATCACATCGAAAATAAACTTTCTGTCCCCTTCTTATTGAACGAAGCTTACTAGTTCTCTAATTAAAAGTTACTTTCCCATGCTGCCTCTCATTAAATGACATTTTTTTTATTTTCTCGCTTATAAAAGTTACTGTCTTATGTTACTGTCTTTTCTCGCTTATAAAAAGTTACTGTCTTTCTTCATTAGAAGGTAAGTTTCTTATTCCCTGTCATACAGAAAACAACTTTCCGTCTCTCTGTCTCACTAAAAATAAATTTCCCACTTTCGTTGTTATTAAAAGCAACTTACGGGCTTTACTGAAATCAAACAGAAACTTTAAATCACATCGAAAATAAACTTTCTGTCCCCTTCTTATTGAACGAAGCTTACTAGTTCTCTAATTAAAAGTTACTTTCCCATGCTGCCTCTCATTAAATGACATTTTTTTTATTTTCTCGCTTATAAAAGTTACTGTCTTATGCTCTCTCCCATTAGAAGGTAAGTTTCTTATTCCCTGTCTTACAGAAAACAACTTTCCGTCTCTCTGTCTCACTAAAAATAAATTTCCCACTTTCGTTGTTATTAAAAGCAACTTACGGGCTTTACTGAAATCAAACAGAAACTTTAAATCACATCGAAAATAAACTTTCTGTCCCCTTCTTATTGAACGAAGCTTACTAGTTCTCTAATTAAAAGTTACTTTCGCATGCTGCCTCTCATTAAATGACATTTTTTTATTTTCTCGCTTATAAAAGTAACTATCTTATGCTCTCTCCCATTAGAAGGTAAGTTTCTTATTCCCTGTCTTACAGAAAACAACTTTCCGTCTCTCTGTCTCACTAAAAATAAATTTCCCACTTTCGTTGTTATTAAAAGCAACTTACGGGCTTTACTGAAATCAAACAGAAACTTTAAATCACATCGAAAATAAACTTTCTGTCCCCTTCTTATTGAACGAAGCTTACTAGTTCTCTAATTAAAAGTTACTTTCCCATGCTGCCTCTCATTAAATGACATTTTTTTATTTTCTCGCTTATAAAAGTAACTATCTTATGCTCTCTCCCATTAGAAGGTAAGTTTCTTATTCCCTGTCTTACAGAAAACAACTTTCCGTCTCTCTGTCTCACTAAAAATAAATTTCCCACTTTCGTTGTTATTAAAAGCAACTTACGGGCTTTACTGAAATCAAACAGAAACTTTAAATCACATCGAAAATAAACTTTCTGTCCCCTTCTTATTGAACGAAGCTTACTAGTTCTCTAATTAAAAGTTACTTTCCCATGCTGCCTCTCATTAAATGACATTTTTTTATTTTCTCGCTTATAAAAGTAACTATCTTATGCTCTCTCCCATTAGAAGGTAAGTTTCTTATTCCTTGTCTTACAGAAAACAACTTTCCGTCTCTCTGTCTCACTAAAAATAAATTTCCCACTTTCGTTGTTATTAAAAGCAACTTACGGGCTTTACTGAAATCAAACAGAAACTTTAAATCACATCGAAAATAAACTTTCTGTCCCCTTCTTATTGAACGAAGCTTACTAGTTCTCTAATTAAAAGTTACTTTCCCATGCTGCCTCTCATTAAATGACATTTTTTTTATTTTCTCGCTTATAAAAGTTACTGTCTTATGCTCTCTCCCATTAGAAGGCAAGTTTCTTATTCCCTGTCATACAGAAAACAACTTTCCGTCTCTCTGTCTCACTAAAAATAAATTTCCCACTTTCGTTGTTATTAAAAGCAACTTACGGGCTTTACTGAAATCAAACAGAAACTTTAAATCACATCGAAAATAAACTTTCTGTCCCCTTCTTATTGAACGAAGCTTACTAGTTCTCTAATTAAAAGTTACTTTCCCATGCTGCCTCTCATTAAATGACATTTTTTTTATTTTCTCGCTTATAAAAGTTACTGTCTTATGCTCTCTCCCATTAGAAGGTAAGTTTCTTATTCCCTGTCTTACAGAAAACAACTTTCCGTCTCTCTGTCTCACTAAAAATAAATTTCCCACTTTCGTTGTTATTAAAAGCAACTTACGGGCTTTACTGAAATCAAACAGAAACTTTAAATCACATCGAAAATAAACTTTCTGTCCCCTTCTTATTGAACGAAGCTTACTAGTTCTCTAATTAAAAGTTACTTTCCCATGCTGCCTCTCATTAAATGACATTTTTTTATTTTCTCGCTTATAAAAGTAACTATCTTATGCTCTCTCCCATTAGAAGGTAAGTTTCTTATTCCCTGTCTTACAGAAAACAACTTTCCGTCTCTCTGTCTCACTAAAAATAAATTTCCCACTTTCGTTGTTATTAAAAGCAACTTACGGGCTTTACTGAAATCAAACAGAAACTTTAAATCACATCGAAAATAAACTTTCTGTCCCCTTCTTATTGAACGAAGCTTACTAGTTCTCTAATTAAAAGTTACTTTCCCATGCTGCCTCTCATTAAATGACATTTTTTTATTTTCTCGCTTATAAAAGTAACTATCTTATGCTCTCTCCCATTAGAAGGTAAGTTTCTTATTCCCTGTCTTACAGAAAACAACTTTCCGTCTCTCTGTCTCACTAAAAATAAATTTCCCACTTTCGTTGTTATTAAAAGCAACTTACGGGCTTTACTGAAATCAAACAGAAACTTTAAATCACATCGAAAATAAACTTTCTGTCCCCTTCTTATTGAACGAAGCTTACTAGTTCTCTAATTAAAAGTTACTTTCCCATGCTGCCTCTCATTAAATGACATTTTTTTATTTTCTCGCTTATAAAAGTAACTATCTTATGCTCTCTCCCATTAGAAGGTAAGTTTCTTATTCCCTGTCTTACAGAAAACAACTTTCCGTCTCTCTGTCTCACTAAAAATAAATTTCCCACTTTCGTTGTTATTAAAAGCAACTTACGGGCTTTACTGAAATCAAACAGAAACTTTAAATCACATCGAAAATAAACTTTCTGTCCCCTTCTTATTGAACGAAGCTTACTAGTTCTCTAATTAAAAGTTACTTTCCCATGCTGCCTCTCATTAAATGACATTTTTTTTATTTTCTCGCTTATAAAAGTTACTGTCTTATGCTCTCTCCCATTAGAAGGTAAGTTTCTTATTCCCTGTCATACAGAAAACAACTTTCCGTCTCTCTGTCTCACTAAAAATAAATTTCCCACTTTCGTTGTTATTAAAAGCAACTTACGGGCTTTACTGAAATCAAACAGAAACTTTAAATCACATCGAAAATAAACTTTCTGTCCCCTTCTTATTGAACGAAGCTTACTAGTTCTCTAATTAAAAGTTACTTTCCCATGCTGCCTCTCATTAAATGACATTTTTTTTATTTTCTCGCTTATAAAAGTTACTGTCTTATGCTCTCTCCCATTAGAAGGTAAGTTTCTTATTCCCTGTCTTACAGAAAACAACTTTCCGTCTCTCTGTCTCACTAAAAATAAATTTCCCACTTTCGTTGTTATTAAAAGCAACTTACGGGCTTTACTGAAATCAAACAGAAACTTTAAATCACATCGAAAATAAACTTTCTGTCCCCTTCTTATTGAACGAAGCTTACTAGTTCTCTAATTAAAAGTTACTTTCCCATGCTGCCTCTCATTAAATGACATTTTTTTTATTTTCTCGCTTATAAAAGTAACTATCTTATGCTCTCTCCCATTAGAAGGTAAGTTTCTTATTCCCTGTCTTACAGAAAACAACTTTCCGTCTCTCTGTCTCACTAAAAATAAATTTCCCACTTTCGTTGTTATTAAAAGCAACTTACGGGCTTTACTGAAATCAAACAGAAACTTTAAATCACATCGAAAATAAACTTTCTGTCCCCTTCTTATTGAACGAAGCTTACTAGTTCTCTAATTAAAAGTTACTTTCCCATGCTGCCTCTCATTAAATGACATTTTTTTATTTTCTCGCTTATAAAAGTAACTATCTTATGCTCTCTCCCATTAGAAGGTAAGTTTCTTATTCCCTGTCTTACAGAAAACAACTTTCCGTCTCTCTGTCTCACTAAAAATAAATTTCCCACTTTCGTTGTTATTAAAAGCAACTTACGGGCTTTACTGAAATCAAACAGAAACTTTAAATCACATCGAAAATAAACTTTCTGTCCCCTTCTTATTGAACGAAGCTTACTAGTTCTCTAATTAAAAGTTACTTTCCCATGCTGCCTCTCATTAAATGACATTTTTTTTATTTTCTCGCTTATAAAAGTAACTATCTTATGCTCTCTCCCATTAGAAGGTAAGTTTCTTATTCCCTGTCTTACAGAAAACAACTTTCCGTCTCTCTGTCTCACTAAAAATAAATTTCCCACTTTCGTTGTTATTAAAAGCAACTTACGGGCTTTACTGAAATCAAACAGAAACTTTAAATCACATCGAAAATAAACTTTCTGTCCCCTTCTTATTGAACGAAGCTTACTAGTTCTCTAATTAAAAGTTACTTTCCCATGCTGCCTCTCATTAAATGACATTTTTTTTATTTTCTCGCTTATAAAAGTTACTGTCTTATGCTCTCTCCCATTAGAAGGTAAGTTTCTTATTCCCTGTCTTACAGAAAACAACTTTCCGTCTCTCTGTCTCACTAAAAATAAATTTCCCACTTTCGTTGTTATTAAAAGCAACTTACGGGCTTTACTGAAATCAAACAGAAACTTTAAATCACATCGAAAATAAACTTTCTGTCCCCTTCTTATTGAACGAAGCTTACTAGTTCTCTAATTAAAAGTTACTTTCCCATGCTGCCTCTCATTAAATGACATTTTTTTATTTTCTCGCTTATAAAAGTAACTATCTTATGCTCTCTCCCATTAGAAGGTAAGTTTCTTATTCCCTGTCTTACAGAAAACAACTTTCCGTCTCTCTGTCTCACTAAAAATAAATTTCCCACTTTCGTTGTTATTAAAAGCAACTTACGGGCTTTACTGAAATCAAACAGAAACTTTAAATCACATCGAAAATAAACTTTCTGTCCCCTTCTTATTGAACGAAGCTTACTAGTTCTCTAATTAAAAGTTACTTTCCCATGCTGCCTCTCATTAAATGACATTTTTTTATTTTCTCGCTTATAAAAGTAACTATCTTATGCTCTCTCCCATTAGAAGGTAAGTTTCTTATTCCCTGTCTTACAGAAAACAACTTTCCGTCTCTCTGTCTCACTAAAAATAAATTTCCCACTTTCGTTGTTATTAAAAGCAACTTACGGGCTTTACTGAAATCAAACAGAAACTTTAAATCACATCGAAAATAAACTTTCTGTCCCCTTCTTATTGAACGAAGCTTACTAGTTCTCTAATTAAAAGTTACTTTCCCATGCTGCCTCTCATTAAATGACATTTTTTTATTTTCTCGCTTATAAAAGTAACTATCTTATGCTCTCTCCCATTAGAAGGTAAGTTTCTTATTCCCTGTCTTACAGAAAACAACTTTCCGTCTCTCTGTCTCACTAAAAATAAATTTCCCACTTTCGTTGTTATTAAAAGCAACTTACGGGCTTTACTGAAATCAAACAGAAACTTTAAATCACATCGAAAATAAACTTTCTGTCCCCTTCTTATTGAACGAAGCTTACTAGTTCTCTAATTAAAAGTTACTTTCCCATGCTGCCTCTCATTAAATGACATTTTTTTTATTTTCTCGCTTATAAAAGTTACTGTCTTATGCTCTCTCCCATTAGAAGGTAAGTTTCTTATTCCCTGTCTTACAGAAAACAACTTTCCGTCTCTCTGTCTCACTAAAAATAAATTTCCCACTTTCGTTGTTATTAAAAGCAACTTACGGGCTTTACTGAAATCAAACAGAAACTTTAAATCACATCGAAAATAAACTTTCTGTCCCCTTCTTATTGAACGAAGCTTACTAGTTCTCTAATTAAAAGTTACTTTCCCATGCTGCCTCTCATTAAATGACATTTTTTTATTTTCTCGCTTATAAAAGTTACTGTCTTATGCTCTCTCCCATTAGAAGGTAAGTTTCTTATTCCCTGTCTTACAGAAAACAACTTTCCGTCTCTCTGTCTCACTAAAAATAAATTTCCCACTTTCGTTGTTATTAAAAGCAACTTACGGGCTTTACTGAAATCAAACAGAAACTTTAAATCACATCGAAAATAAACTTTCTGTCCCCTTCTTATTGAACGAAGCTTACTAGTTCTCTAATTAAAAGTTACTTTCCCATGCTGCCTCTCATTAAATGACATTTTTTTATTTTCTCGCTTATAAAAGTAACTGTCTTATGCTCTCTCCCATTAGAAGGTAAGTTTCTTATTCCCTGTCTTACAGAAAACAACTTTCCGTCTCTCTGTCTCACTAAAAATAAATTTCCCACTTTCGTTGTTATTAAAAGCAACTTACGGGCTTTACTGAAATCAAACAGAAACTTTAAATCACATCGAAAATAAACTTTCTGTCCCCTTCTTATTGAACGAAGCTTACTAGTTCTCTAATTAAAAGTTACTTTCCCATGCTGCCTCTCATTAAATGACATTTTTTTATTTTCTCGCTTATAAAAGTAACTATCTTATGCTCTCTCCCATTAGAAGGTAAGTTTCTTATTCCCTGTCTTACAGAAAACAACTTTCCGTCTCTCTGTCTCACTAAAAATAAATTTCCCACTTTCGTTGTTATTAAAAGCAACTTACGGGCTTTACTGAAATCAAACAGAAACTTTAAATCACATCGAAAATAAACTTTCTGTCCCCTTCTTATTGAACAGAAGCTTACTAGTTCTCTAATTAAAAGTTACTTTCCCATGCTGCCTCTCATTAAATGACATTTTTTTATTTTCTCGCTTATAAAAGTAACTATCTTATGCTCTCTCCCATTAGAAGGTAAGTTTCTTATTCCCTGTCTTACAGAAAACAACTTTCCGTCTCTCTGTCTCACTAAAAATAAATTTCCCACTTTCGTTGTTATTAAAAGCAACTTACGGGCTTTACTGAAATCAAACAGAAACTTTAAATCACATCGAAAATAAACTTTCTGTCCCCTTCTTATTGAACGAAGCTTACTAGTTCTCTAATTAAAAGTTACTTTCCCATGCTGCCTCTCATTAAATGACATTTTTTTATTTTCTCGCTTATAAAAGTAACTATCTTATGCTCTCTCCCATTAGAAGGTAAGTTTCTTATTCCCTGTCTTACAGAAAACAACTTTCCGTCTCTCTGTCTCACTAAAAATAAATTTCCCACTTTCGTTGTTATTAAAAGCAACTTACGGGCTTTACTGAAATCAAACAGAAACTTTAAATCACATCGAAAATAAACTTTCTGTCCCCTTCTTATTGAACGAAGCTTACTAGTTCTCTAATTAAAAGTTACTTTCCCATGCTGCCTCTCATTAAATGACATTTTTTTTATTTTCTCGCTTATAAAAGTTACTGTCTTATGCTCTCTCCCATTAGAAGGTAAGTTTCTTATTCCCTGTCTTACAGAAAACAACTTTCCGTCTCTCTGTCTCACTAAAAATAAATTTCCCACTTTCGTTGTTATTAAAAGCAACTTACGGGCTTTACTGAAATCAAACAGAAACTTTAAATCACATCGAAAATAAACTTTCTGTCCCCTTCTTATTGAACGAAGCTTACTAGTTCTCTAATTAAAAGTTACTTTCCCATGCTGCCTCTCATTAAATGACATTTTTTTTATTTTCTCGCTTATAAAAGTTACTGTCTTATGCTCTCTCCCATTAGAAGGTAAGTTTCTTATTCCCTGTCTTACAGAAAACAACTTTCCGTCTCTCTGTCTCACTAAAAATAAATTTCCCACTTTCGTTGTTATTAAAAGCAACTTACGGGCTTTACTGAAATCAAACAGAAACTTTAAATCACATCGAAAATAAACTTTCTGTCCCCTTCTTATTGAACGAAGCTTACTAGTTCTCTAATTAAAAGTTACTTTCCCATGCTGCCTCTCATTAAATGACATTTTTTTTATTTTCTCGCTTATAAAAGTTACTGTCTTATGCTCTCTCCCATTAGAAGGTAAGTTTCTTATTCCCTGTCTTACAGAAAACAACTTTCCGTCTCTCTGTCTCACTAAAAATAAATTTCCCACTTTCGTTGTTATTAAAAGCAACTTACGGGCTTTACTGAAATCAAACAGAAACTTTAAATCACATCGAAAATAAACTTTCTGTCCCCTTCTTATTGAACGAAGCTTACTAGTTCTCTAATTAAAAGTTACTTTCCCATGCTGCCTCTCATTAAATGACATTTTTTTATTTTCTCGCTTATAAAAGTAACTATCTTATGCTCTCTCCCATTAGAAGGTAAGTTTCTTATTCCCTGTCTTACAGAAAACAACTTTCCGTCTCTCTGTCTCACTAAAAATAAATTTCCCACTTTCGTTGTTATTAAAAGCAACTTACGGGCTTTACTGAAATCAAACAGAAACTTTAAATCACATCGAAAATAAACTTTCTGTCCCCTTCTTATTGAACGAAGCTTACTAGTTCTCTAATTAAAAGTTACTTTCCCATGCTGCCTCTCATTAAATGACATTTTTTTATTTTCTCGCTTATAAAAGTAACTATCTTATGCTCTCTCCCATTAGAAGGTAAGTTTCTTATTCCCTGTCTTACAGAAAACAACTTTCCGTCTCTCTGTCTCACTAAAAATAAATTTCCCACTTTCGTTGTTATTAAAAGCAACTTACGGGCTTTACTGAAATCAAACAGAAACTTTAAATCACATCGAAAATAAACTTTCTGTCCCCTTCTTATTGAACGAAGCTTACTAGTTCTCTAATTAAAAGTTACTTTCCCATGCTGCCTCTCATTAAATGACATTTTTTTATTTTCTCGCTTATAAAAGTAACTATCTTATGCTCTCTCCCATTAGAAGGTAAGTTTCTTATACCCTGTCTTACAGAAAACAACTTTCCGTCTCTCTGTCTCACTAAAAATAAATTTCCCACTTTCGTTGTTATTAAAAGCAACTTACGGGCTTTACTGAAATCAAACAGAAACTTTAAATCACATCGAAAATAAACTTTCTGTCCCCTTCTTATTGAACGAAGCTTACTAGTTCTCTAATTAAAAGTTACTTTCCCATGCTGCCTCTCATTAAATGACATTTTTTTTATTTTCTCGCTTATAAAAGTTACTGTCTTATGCTCTCTCCCATTAGAAGGTAAGTTTCTTATTCCCTGTCTTACAGAAAACAACTTTCCGTCTCTCTGTCTCACTAAAAATAAATTTCCCACTTTCGTTGTTATTAAAAGCAACTTACGGGCTTTACTGAAATCAAACAGAAACTTTAAATCACATCGAAAATAAACTTTCTGTCCCCTTCTTATTGAACGAAGCTTACTAGTTCTCTAATTAAAAGTTACTTTCGCATGCTGCCTCTCATTAAATGACATTTTTTTATTTTCTCGCTTATAAAAGTAACTATCTTATGCTCTCTCCCATTAGAAGGTAAGTTTCTTATTCCCTGTCTTACAGAAAACAACTTTCCGTCTCTCTGTCTCACTAAAAATAAATTTCCCACTTTCGTTGTTATTAAAAGCAACTTACGGGCTTTACTGAAATCAAACAGAAACTTTAAATCACATCGAAAATAAACTTTCTGTCCCCTTCTTATTGAACGAAGCTTACTAGTTCTCTAATTAAAAGTTACTTTCCCATGCTGCCTCTCATTAAATGACATTTTTTTATTTTCTCGCTTATAAAAGTAACTATCTTATGCTCTCTCCCATTAGAAGGTAAGTTTCTTATTCCCTGTCTTACAGAAAACAACTTTCCGTCTCTCTGTCTCACTAAAAATAAATTTCCCACTTTCGTTGTTATTAAAAGCAACTTACGGGCTTTACTGAAATCAAACAGAAACTTTAAATCACATCGAAAATAAACTTTCTGTCCCCTTCTTATTGAACGAAGCTTACTAGTTCTCTAATTAAAAGTTACTTTCCCATGCTGCCTCTCATTAAATGACATTTTTTTATTTTCTCGCTTATAAAAGTAACTATCTTATGCTCTCTCCCATTAGAAGGTAAGTTTCTTATTCCCTGTCTTACAGAAAACAACTTTCCGTCTCTCTGTCTCACTAAAAATAAATTTCCCACTTTCGTTGTTATTAAAAGCAACTTACGGGCTTTACTGAAATCAAACAGAAACTTTAAATCACATCGAAAATAAACTTTCTGTCCCCTTCTTATTGAACGAAGCTTACTAGTTCTCTAATTAAAAGTTACTTTCCCATGCTGCCTCTCATTAAATGACATTTTTTTTATTTTCTCGCTTATAAAAGTTACTGTCTTATGCTCTCTCCCATTAGAAGGTAAGTTTCTTATTCCCTGTCATACAGAAAACAACTTTCCGTCTCTCTGTCTCACTAAAAATAAATTTCCCACTTTCGTTGTTATTAAAAGCAACTTACGGGCTTTACTGAAATCAAACAGAAACTTTAAATCACATCGAAAATAAACTTTCTGTCCCCTTCTTATTGAACGAAGCTTACTAGTTCTCTAATTAAAAGTTACTTTCCCATGCTGCCTCTCATTAAATGACATTTTTTTTATTTTCTCGCTTATAAAAGTTACTGTCTTATGCTCTCTCCCATTAGAAGGTAAGTTTCTTATTCCCTGTCTTACAGAAAACAACTTTCCGTCTCTCTGTCTCACTAAAAATAAATTTCCCACTTTCGTTGTTATTAAAAGCAACTTACGGGCTTTACTGAAATCAAACAGAAACTTTAAATCACATCGAAAATAAACTTTCTGTCCCCTTCTTATTGAACGAAGCTTACTAGTTCTCTAATTAAAAGTTACTTTCGCATGCTGCCTCTCATTAAATGACATTTTTTTATTTTCTCGCTTATAAAAGTAACTATCTTATGCTCTCTCCCATTAGAAGGTAAGTTTCTTATTCCCTGTCTTACAGAAAACAACTTTCCGTCTCTCTGTCTCACTAAAAATAAATTTCCCACTTTCGTTGTTATTAAAAGCAACTTACGGGCTTTACTGAAATCAACCAGAAACTTTAAATCACATCGAAAATAAACTTTCTGTCCCCTTCTTATTGAACGAAGCTTACTAGTTCTCTAATTAAAAGTTACTTTCCCATGCTGCCTCTCATTAAATGACATTTTTTTATTTTCTCGCTTATAAAAGTAACTATCTTATGCTCTCTCCCATTAGAAGGTAAGTTTCTTATTCCCTGTCTTACAGAAAACAACTTTCCGTCTCTCTGTCTCACTAAAAATAAATTTCCCACTTTCGTTGTTATTAAAAGCAACTTACGGGCTTTACTGAAATCAAACAGAAACTTTAAATCACATCGAAAATAAACTTTCTGTCCCCTTCTTATTGAACGAAGCTTACTAGTTCTCTAATTAAAAGTAACTTTCCCATGCTGCCTCTCATTAAATGACATTTTTTTATTTTCTCGCTTATAAAAGTAACTATCTTATGCTCTCTCCCATTAGAAGGTAAGTTTCTTATTCCCTGTCTTACAGAAAACAACTTTCCGTCTCTCTGTCTCACTAAAAATAAATTTCCCACTTTCGTTGTTATTAAAAGCAACTTACGGGCTTTACTGAAATCAAACAGAAACTTTAAATCACATCGAAAATAAACTTTCTGTCCCCTTCTTATTGAACGAAGCTTACTAGTTCTCTAATTAAAAGTTACTTTCCCATGCTGCCTCTCATTAAATGACATTTTTTTATTTTCTCGCTTATAAAAGTTACTGTCTTATGCTCTCTCCCATTAGAAGGTAAGTTTCTTATTCCCTGTCTTACAGAAAACAACTTTCCGTCTCTCTGTCTCACTAAAAATAAATTTCCCACTTTCGTTGTTATTAAAAGCAACTTACGGGCTTTACTGAAATCAAACAGAAACTTTAAATCACATCGAAAATAAACTTTCTGTCCCCTTCTTATTGAACGAAGCTTACTAGTTCTCTAATTAAAAGTTACTTTCCCATGCTGCCTCTCATTAAATGACATTTTTTTATTTTCTCGCTTATAAAAGTAACTATCTTATGCTCTCTCCCATTAGAAGGTAAGTTTCTTATTCCCTGTCTTACAGAAAACAACTTTCCGTCTCTCTGTCTCACTAAAAATAAATTTCCCACTTTCGTTGTTATTAAAAGCAACTTACGGGCTTTACTGAAATCAAACAGAAACTTTAAATCACATCGAAAATAAACTTTCTGTCCCCTTCTTATTGAACGAAGCTTACTAGTTCTCTAATTAAAAGTTACTTTCCCATGCTGCCTCTCATTAAATGACATTTTTTTATTTTCTCGCTTATAAAAGTAACTATCTTATGCTCTCTCCCATTAGAAGGTAAGTTTCTTATTCCCTGTCTTACAGAAAACAACTTTCCGTCTCTCTGTCTCACTAAAAATAAATTTCCCACTTTCGTTGTTATTAAAAGCAACTTACGGGCTTTACTGAAATCAAACAGAAACTTTAAATCACATCGAAAATAAACTTTCTGTCCCCTTCTTATTGAACGAAGCTTACTAGTTCTCTAATTAAAAGTTACTTTCCCATGCTGCCTCTCATTAAATGACATTTTTTATTTTCTCGCTTATAAAAGTAACTATCTTATGCTCTCTCCCATTAGAAGGTAAGTTTCTTATTCCCTGTCTTACAGAAAACAACTTTCCGTCTCTCTGTCTCACTAAAAATAAATTTCCCACTTTCGTTGTTATTAAAAGCAACTTACGGGCTTTACTGAAATCAAACAGAAACTTTAAATCACATCGAAAATAAACTTTCTGTCCCCTTCTTATTGAACGAAGCTTACTAGTTCTCTAATTAAAAGTTACTTTCCCATGCTGCCTCTCATTAAATGACATTTTTTTATTTTCTCGCTTATAAAAGTAACTATCTTATGCTCTCTCCCATTAGAAGGTAAGTTTCTTATTCCCTGTCTTACAGAAAACAACTTTCCGTCTCTCTGTCTCACTAAAAATAAACTTCCCACTTTCGTTGTTATTAAAAGCAACTTACGGGCTTTACTGAAATCAAACAGAAACTTTAAATCACATCGAAAATAAACTTTCTGTCCCCTTCTTATTGAACGAAGCTTACTAGTTCTCTAATTAAAAGTTACTTTCCCATGCTGCCTCTCATTAAATGACATTTTTTTATTTTCTCGCTTATAAAAGTAACTATCTTATGCTCTCTCCCATTAGAAGGTAAGTTTCTTATTCCCTGTCTTACAGAAAACAACTTTCCGTCTCCCTCTCTCACTAAAAATAAATTTCCCACTTTCGTTGTTATTAAAAGCAACTTACGGGCTTTACTGAAATCAAACAGAAACTTTAAATCACATCGAAAATAAACTTTCTGTCCCCTTCTTATTGAACGAAGCTTACTAGTTCTCTAATTAAAAGTTACTTTCCCATGCTGCCTCTCATTAAATGACATTTTTTTATTTTCTCGCTTATAAAAGTTACTGTCTTATGCTCTCTCCCATTAGAAGGTAAGTTTCTTATTCCCTGTCTTACAGAAAACAACTTTCCGTCTCTCTGTCTCACTAAAAATAAATTTCCCACTTTCGTTGTTATTAAAAGCAACTTACGGGCTTTACTGAAATCAAACAGAAACTTTAAATCACATCGAAAATAAACTTTCTGTCCCCTTCTTATTGAACGAAGCTTACTAGTTCTCTAATTAAAAGTTACTTTCCCATGCTGCCTCTCATTAAATGACATTTTTTTATTTTCTCGCTTATAAAAGTAACTATCTTATGCTCTCTCCCATTAGAAGGTAAGTTTCTTATTCCCTGTCTTACAGAAAACAACTTTCCGTCTCTCTGTCTCACTAAAAATAAATTTCCCACTTTCGTTGTTATTAAAAGCAACTTACGGGCTTTACTGAAATCAAACAGAAACTTTAAATCACATCGAAAAAAAACTTTCTGTCCCCTTCTTATTGAACGAAGCTTACTAGTTCTCTAATTAAAAGTTACTTTCCCATGCTGCCTCTCATTAAATGACATTTTTTTTATTTTCTCGCTTATAAAAGTTACTGTCTTATGCTCTCTCCCATTAGAAGGTAAGTTTCTTATTCCCTGTCTTACAGAAAACAACTTTCCGTCTCTCTGTCTCACTAAAAATAAATTTCCCACTTTCGTTGTTATTAAAAGCAACTTACGGGCTTTACTGAAATCAAACAGAAACTTTAAATCACATCGAAAATAAACTTTCTGTCCCCTTCTTATTGAACGAAGCTTACTAGTTCTCTAATTAAAAGTTACTTTCCCATGCTGCCTCTCATTAAATGACATTTTTTTATTTTCTCGCTTATAAAAGTAACTATCTTATGCTCTCTCCCATTAGAAGGTAAGTTTCTTATTCCCTGTCTTACAGAAAACAACTTTCCGTCTCTCTGTCTCACTAAAAATAAATTTCCCACTTTCGTTGTTATTAAAAGCAACTTACGGGCTTTACTGAAATCAAACAGAAACTTTAAATCACATCGAAAATAAACTTTCTGTCCCCTTCTTATTGAACGAAGCTTACCAGTTCTCTAATTAAAAGTTACTTTCCCATGCTGCCTCTCATTAAATGACATTTTTTTATTTTCTCGCTTATAAAAGTAACTATCTTATGCTCGCTCCCATTAGAAGGTAAGTTTCTTATTCCCTGTCTTACAGAAAACAACTTTCCGTCTCTCTGTCTCACTAAAAATAAATTTCCCACTTTCGTTGTTATTAAAAGCAACTTACGGGCTTTACTGAAATCAAACAGAAACTTTAAATCACATCGAAAATAAACTTTCTGTCCCCTTCTTATTGAACGAAGCGTACTAGTTCTCTAATTAAAAGTTACTTTCCCATGCTGCCTCTCATTAAATGACATTTTTTTTATTTTCTCGCTTATAAAAGTTACTGTCTTATGCTCTCTCCCATTAGAAGGTAAGTTTCTTATTCCCTGTCTTACAGAAAACAACTTTCCGTCTCTCTGTCTCACTAAAAATAAATTTCCCACTTTCGTTGTTATTAAAAGCAACTTACGGGCTTTACTGAAATCAAACAGAAACTTTAAATCACATCGAAAATAAACTTTCTGTCCCCTTCTTATTGAACGAAGCTTACTAGTTCTCTAATTAAAAGTTACTTTCCCATGCTGCCTCTCATTAAATGACATTTTTTTATTTTCTCGCTTATAAAAGTAACTATCTTATGCTCTCTCCCATTAGAAGGTAAGTTTCTTATTCCCTGTCTTACAGAAAACAACTTTCCGTCTCTCTGTCTCACTAAAAATAAACTTCCCACTTTCGTTGTTATTAAAAGCAACTTACGGGCTTTACTGAAATCAAACAGAAACTTTAAATCACATCGAAAATAAACTTTCTGTCCCCTTCTTATTGAACGAAGCTTACTAGTTCTCTAATTAAAAGTTACTTTCCCATGCTGCCTCTCATTAAATGACATTTTTTTATTTTCTCGCTTATAAAAGTAACTATCTTATGCTCTCTCCCATTAGAAGGTAAGTTTCTTATTCCCTGTCTTACAGAAAACAACTTTCCGTCTCTCTGTCTCACTAAAAATAAATTTCCCACTTTCGTTGTTATTAAAAGCAACTTACGGGCTTTACTGAAATCAAACAGAAACTTTAAATCACATCGAAAATAAACTTTCTGTCCCCTTCTTATTGAACGAAGCTTACTAGTTCTCTAATTAAAAGTTACTTTCCCATGCTGCCTCTCATTAAATGACATTTTTTATTTTCTCGCTTATAAAAGTTACTGTCTTATGTTCTCTCCCATTAGAAGGTAAGTTTCTTATTCCCTGTCTTACAGAAAACAACTTTCCGTCTCTCTGTCTCACTAAAAATAAATTTCCCACTTTCGTTGTTATTAAAAGCAACTTACGGGCTTTACTGAAATCAAACAGAAACTTTAAATCACATCGAAAATAAACTTTCTGTCCCCTTCTTATTGAACGAAGCTTACTAGTTCTCTAATTAAAAGTTACTTTCCCATGCTGCCTCTCATTAAATGACATTTTTTTATTTTCTCGCTTATAAAAGTAACTATCTTATGCTCTCTCCCATTAGAAGGTAAGTTTCTTATTCCCTGTCTTACAGAAAACAACTTTCCGTCTCTCTGTCTCACTAAAAATAAATTTCCCACTTTCGTTGTTATTAAAAGCAACTTACGGGCTTTACTGAAATCAAACAGAAACTTTAAATCACATCGAAAAAAAACTTTCTGTCCCCTTCTTATTGAACGAAGCTTACTAGTTCTCTAATTAAAAGTTACTTTCCCATGCTGCCTCTCATTAAATGACATTTTTTTTATTTTCTCGCTTATAAAAGTTACTGTCTTATGCTCTCTCCCATTAGAAGGTAAGTTTCTTATTCCCTGTCTTACAGAAAACAACTTTCCGTCTCTCTGTCTCACTAAAAATAAATTTCCCACTTTCGTTGTTATTAAAAGCAACTTACGGGCTTTACTGAAATCAAACAGAAACTTTAAATCACATCGAAAATAAACTTTCTGTCCCCTTCTTATTGAACGAAGCTTACTAGTTCTCTAATTAAAAGTTACTTTCCCATGCTGCCTCTCATTAAATGACATTTTTTTATTTTCTCGCTTATAAAAGTAACTATCTTATGCTCTCTCCCATTAGAAGGTAAGTTTCTTATTCCCTGTCTTACAGAAAACAACTTTCCGTCTCTCTGTCTCACTAAAAATAAATTTCCCACTTTCGTTGTTATTAAAAGCAACTTACGGGCTTTACTGAAATCAAACAGAAACTTTAAATCACATCGAAAATAAACTTTCTGTCCCCTTCTTATTGAACGAAGCTTACCAGTTCTCTAATTAAAAGTTACTTTCCCATGCTGCCTCTCATTAAATGACATTTTTTTATTTTCTCGCTTATAAAAGTAACTATCTTATGCTCTCTCCCATTAGAAGGTAAGTTTCTTATTCCCTGTCTTACAGAAAACAACTTTCCGTCTCTCTGTCTCACTAAAAATAAATTTCCCACTTTCGTTGTTATTAAAAGCAACTTACGGGCTTTACTGAAATCAAACAGAAACTTTAAATCACATCGAAAATAAACTTTCTGTCCCCTTCTTATTGAACGAAGCTTACTAGTTCTCTAATTAAAAGTTACTTTCCCATGCTGCCTCTCATTAAATGACATTTTTTTATTTTCTCGCTTATAAAAGTAACTATCTTATGCTCTCTCCCACTAGAAGGTAAGTTTCTTATTCCCTGTCTTACAGAAAACAACTTTCCGTCTCTCTGTCTCACTAAAAATAAATTTCCCACTTTCGTTGTTATTAAAAGCAACTTACGGGCTTTACTGAAATCAAACAGAAACTTTAAATCACATCGAAAATAAACTTTCTGTCCCCTTCTTATTGAACGAAGCTTACTAGTTCTCTAATTAAAAGTTACTTTCCCATGCTGCCTCTCATTAAATGACATTTTTTTTATTTTCTCGCTTATAAAAGTTACTGTCTTATGTTCTCTCCCATTAGAAGGTAAGTTTCTTATTCCCTGTCTTACAGAAAACAACTTTCCGTCTCTCTGTCTCACTAAAAATAAATTTCCCACTTTCGTTGTTATTAAAAGCAACTTACGGGCTTTACTGAAATCAAACAGAAACTTTAAATCACATCGAAAATAAACTTTCTGTCCCCTTCTTATTGAACGAAGCTTACTAGTTCTCTAATTAAAAGTTACTTTCCCATGCTGCCTCTCATTAAATGACATTTTTTTATTTTCTCGCTTATAAAAGTAACTATCTTATGCTCTCTCCCATTAGAAGGTAAGTTTCTTATTCCCTGTCTTACAGAAAACAACTTTCCGTCTCTCTGTCTCACTAAAAATAAATTTCCCACTTTCGTTGTTATTAAAAGCAACTTACGGGCTTTACTGAAATCAAACAGAAACTTTAAATCACATCGAAAATAAACTTTCTGTCCCCTTCTTATTGAACGAAGCTTACTAGTTCTCTAATTAAAAGTTACTTTCCCATGCTGCCTCTCATTAAATGACATTTTTTATTTTCTCGCTTATAAAAGTTACTGTCTTATGCTCTCTCCCATTAGAAGGTAAGTTTCTTATTCCCTGTCTTACAGAAAACAACTTTCCGTCTCTCTGTCTCACTAAAAATAAATTTCCCACTTTCGTTGTTATTAAAAGCAACTTACGGGCTTTACTGAAATCAAACAGAAACTTTAAATCACATCGAAAATAAACTTTCTGTCCCCTTCTTATTGAACGAAGCTTACTAGTTCTCTAATTAAAAGTTACTTTCCCATGCTGCCTCTCATTAAATGACATTTTTTTATTTTCTCGCTTATAAAAGTAACTATCTTATGCTCTCTCCCATTAGAAGGTAAGTTTCTTATTCCCTGTCTTACAGAAAACAACTTTCCGTCTCTCTGTCTCACTAAAAATAAATTTCCCACTTTCGTTGTTATTAAAAGCAACTTACGGGCTTTACTGAAATCAAACAGAAACTTTAAATCACATCGAAAATAAACTTTCTGTCCCCTTCTTATTGAACGAAGCTTACTAGTTCTCTAATTAAAAGTTACTTTCCCATGCTGCCTCTCATTAAATGACATTTTTTTATTTTCTCGCTTATAAAAGTAACTATCTTATGCTCTCTCCCATTAGAAGGTAAGTTTCTTATTCCCTGTCTTACAGAAAACAACTTTCCGTCTCTCTGTCTCACTAAAAATAAATTTCCCACTTTCGTTGTTATTAAAAGCAACTTACGGGCTTTACTGAAATCAAACAGAAACTTTAAATCACATCGAAAATAAACTTTCTGTCCCCTTCTTATTGAACGAAGCTTACTAGTTCTCTAATTAAAAGTTACTTTCCCATGCTGCCTCTCATTAAATGACATTTTTTTATTTTCTCGCTTATAAAAGTAACTATCTTATGCTCTCTCCCACTAGAAGGTAAGTTTCTTATTCCCTGTCTTACAGAAAACAACTTTCCGTCTCTCTGTCTCACTAAAAATAAATTTCCCACTTTCGTTGTTATTAAAAGCAACTTACGGGCTTTACTGAAATCAAACAGAAACTTTAAATCACATCGAAAATAAACTTTCTGTCCCCTTCTTATTGAACGAAGCTTACTAGTTCTCTAATTAAAAGTTACTTTCCCATGCTGCCTCTCATTAAATGACATTTTTTATTTTCTCGCTTATAAAAGTTACTGTCTTATGCTCTCTCCCATTAGAAGGTAAGTTTCTTATTCCCTGTCTTACAGAAAACAACTTTCCGTCTCTCTGTCTCACTAAAAATAAACTTCCCACTTTCGTTGTTATTAAAAGCAACTTACGGGCTTTACTGAAATCAAACAGAAACTTTAAATCACATCGAAAATAAACTTTCTGTCCCCTTCTTATTGAACGAAGCTTACTAGTTCTCTAATTAAAAGTTACTTTCCCATGCTGCCTCTCATTAAATGACATTTTTTTATTTTCTCGCTTATAAAAGTAACTATCTTATGCTCTCTCCCATTAGAAGGTAAGTTTCTTATTCCCTGTCTTACAGAAAACAACTTTCCGTCTCTCTGTCTCACTAAAAATAAATTTCCCACTTTCGTTGTTATTAAAAGCAACTTACGGGCTTTACTGAAATCAAACAGAAACTTTAAATCACATCGAAAATAAACTTTCTGTCCCCTTCTTATTGAACAAAGCTTACTAGTTCTCTAATTAAAAGTTACTTTCCCATGCTGCCTCTCATTAAATGACATTTTTTTATTTTCTCGCTTATAAAAGTAACTATCTTATGCTCTCTCCCATTAGAAGGTAAGTTTCTTATTCCCTGTCTTACAGAAAACAACTTTCCGTCTCTCTGTCTCACTAAAAATAAATTTCCCACTTTCGTTGTTATTAAAAGCAACTTACGGGCTTTACTGAAATCAAACAGAAACTTTAAATCACATCGAAAATAAACTTTCTGTCCCCTTCTTATTGAACGAAGCTTACTAGTTCTCTAATTAAAAGTTACTTTCCCATGCTGCCTCTCATTAAATGACATTTTTTTATTTTCTCGCTTATAAAAGTAACTATCTTATGCTCTCTCCCATTAGAAGGTAAGTTTCTTATTCCCTGTCTTACAGAAAACAACTTTCCGTCTCTCTGTCTCACTAAAAATAAATTTCCCACTTTCGTTGTTATTAAAAGCAACTTACGGGCTTTACTGAAATCAAACAGAAACTTTAAATCACATCGAAAATAAACTTTCTGTCCCCTTCTTATTGAACGAAGCTTACTAGTTCTCTAATTAAAAGTTACTTTCCCATGCTGCCTCTCATTAAATGACATTTTTTTTATTTTCTCGCTTATAAAAGTTACTGTCTTATGCTCTCTCCCATTAGAAGGTAAGTTTCTTATTCCCTGTCTTACAGAAAACAACTTTCCGTCTCTCTGTCTCACTAAAAATAAATTTCCCACTTTCGTTGTTATTAAAAGCAACTTACGGGCTTTACTGAAATCAAACAGAAACTTTAAATCACATCGAAAATAAACTTTCTGTCCCCTTCTTATTGAACGAAGCTTACTAGTTCTCTAATTAAAAGTTACTTTCCCATGCTGCCTCTCATTAAATGACATTTTTTTTATTTTCTCGCTTATAAAAGTTACTGTCTTATGCTCTCTCCCATTAGAAGGTAAGTTTCTTATTCCCTGTCTTACAGAAAACAACTTTCCGTCTCTCTGTCTCACTAAAAATAAATTTCCCACTTTCGTTGTTATTAAAAGCAACTTACGGGCTTTACTGAAATCAAACAGAAACTTTAAATCACATCGAAAATAAACTTTCTGTCCCCTTCTTATTGAACGAAGCTTACTAGTTCTCTAATTAAAAGTTACTTTCGCATGCTGCCTCTCATTAAATGACATTTTTTTATTTTCTCGCTTATAAAAGTAACTATCTTATGCTCTCTCCCATTAGAAGGTAAGTTTCTTATTCCCTGTCTTACAGAAAACAACTTTCCGTCTCTCTGTCTCACTAAAAATAAATTTCCCACTTTCGTTGTTATTAAAAGCAACTTACGGGCTTTACTGAAATCAAACAGAAACTTTAAATCACATCGAAAATAAACTTTCTGTCCCCTTCTTATTGAACGAAGCTTACTAGTTCTCTAATTAAAAGTTACTTTCCCATGCTGCCTCTCATTAAATGACATTTTTTTATTTTCTCGCTTATAAAAGTAACTATCTTATGCTCTCTCCCATTAGAAGGTAAGTTTCTTATTCCCTGTCTTACAGAAAACAACTTTCCGTCTCTCTGTCTCACTAAAAATAAATTTCCCACTTTCGTTGTTATTAAAAGCAACTTACGGGCTTTACTGAAATCAAACAGAAACTTTAAATCACATCGAAAATAAACTTTCTGTCCCCTTCTTATTGAACGAAGCTTACTAGTTCTCTAATTAAAAGTTACTTTCCCATGCTGCCTCTCATTAAATGACATTTTTTTATTTTCTCGCTTATAAAAGTAACTATCTTATGCTCTCTCCCATTAGAAGGTAAGTTTCTTATTCCCTGTCTTACAGAAAACAACTTTCCGTCTCTCTGTCTCACTAAAAATAAATTTCCCACTTTCGTTGTTATTAAAAGCAACTTACGGGCTTTACTGAAATCAAACAGAAACTTTAAATCACATCGAAAAAAAACTTTCTGTCCCCTTCTTATTGAACGAAGCTTACTAGTTCTCTAATTAAAAGTTACTTTCCCATGCTGCCTCTCATTAAATGACATTTTTTTTATTTTCTCGCTTATAAAAGTTACTGTCTTATGCTCTCTCCCATTAGAAGGTAAGTTTCTTATTCCCTGTCTTACAGAAAACAACTTTCCGTCTCTCTGTCTCACTAAAAATAAATTTCCCACTTTCGTTGTTATTAAAAGCAACTTACGGGCTTTACTGAAATCAAACAGAAACTTTAAATCACATCGAAAATAAACTTTCTGTCCCCTTCTTATTGAACGAAGCTTACTAGTTCTCTAATTAAAAGTTACTTTCCCATGCTGCCTCTCATTAAATGACATTTTTTTATTTTCTCGCTTATAAAAGTAACTATCTTATGCTCTCTCCCATTAGAAGGTAAGTTTCTTATTCCTGTCTTACAGAAAACAACTTTCCGTCTCTCTGTCTCACTAAAAATAAATTTCCCACTTTCGTTGTTATTAAAAGCAACTTACGGGCTTTACTGAAATCAAACAGAAACTTTAAATCACATCGAAAATAAACTTTCTGTCCCCTTCTTATTGAACGAAGCTTACTAGTTCTCTAATTAAAAGTTACTTTCCCATGCTGCCTCTCATTAAATGACATTTTTTTTATTTTCTCGCTTATAAAAGTAACTATCTTATGCTCTCTCCCATTAGAAGGTAAGTTTCTTATTCCCTGTCTTACAGAAAACAACTTTCCGTCTCTCTGTCTCACTAAAAATAAATTTCCCACTTTCGTTGTTATTAAAAGCAACTTACGGGCTTTACTGAAATCAAACAGAAACTTTAAATCACATCGAAAATAAACTTTCTGTCCCCTTCTTATTGAACGAAGCTTACTAGTTCTCTAATTAAAAGTTACTTTCCCATGCTGCCTCTCATTAAATGACATTTTTTTATTTTCTCGCTTATAAAAGTAACTATCTTATGCTCTCTCCCATTAGAAGGTAAGTTTCTTATTCCCTGTCTTACAGAAAACAACTTTCCGTCTCTCTGTCTCACTAAAAATAAATTTCCCACTTTCGTTGTTATTAAAAGCAACTTACGGGCTTTACTGAAATCAAACAGAAACTTTAAATCACATCGAAAATAAACTTTCTGTCCCCTTCTTATTGAACGAAGCTTACTAGTTCTCTAATTAAAAGTTACTTTCCCATGCTGCCTCTCATTAAATGACATTTTTTTATTTTCTCGCTTATAAAAGTAACTATCTTATGCTCTCTCCCATTAGAAGGTAAGTTTCTTATTCCCTGTCTTACAGAAAACAACTTTCCGTCTCTCTGTCTCACTAAAAATAAATTTCCCACTTTCGTTGTTATTAAAAGCAACTTACGGGCTTTACTGAAATCAAACAGAAACTTTAAATCACATCGAAAATAAACTTTCTGTCCCCTTCTTATTGAACGAAGCTTACTAGTTCTCTAATTAAAAGTTACTTTCCCATGCTGCCTCTCATTAAATGACATTTTTTTATTTTCTCGCTTATAAAAGTAACTATCTTATGCTCTCTCCCATTAGAAGGTAAGTTTCTTATTCCCTGTCTTACAGAAAACAACTTTCCGTCTCTCTGTCTCACTAAAAATAAATTTCCCACTTTCGTTGTTATTAAAAGCAACTTACGGGCTTTACTGAAATCAAACAGAAACTTTAAATCACATCGAAAATAAACTTTCTGTCCCCTTCTTATTGAACGAAGCTTACTAGTTCTCTAATTAAAAGTTACTTTCCCATGCTGCCTCTCATTAAATGACATTTTTTTATTTTCTCGCTTATAAAAGTTACTGTCTTATGCTCTCTCCCATTAGAAGGTAAGTTTCTTATTCCCTGTCTTACAGAAAACAACTTTCCGTCTCTCTGTCTCACTAAAAATAAATTTCCCACTTTCGTTGTTATTAAAAGCAACTTACGGGCTTTACTGAAATCAAACAGAAACTTTAAATCACATCGAAAATAAACTTTCTGTCCCCTTCTTATTGAACGAAGCTTACTAGTTCTCTAATTAAAAGTTACTTTCCCATGCTGCCTCTCATTAAATGACATTTTTTTATTTTCTCGCTTATAAAAGTAACTATCTTATGCTCTCTCCCATTAGAAGGTAAGTTTCTTATTCCCTGTCTTACAGAAAACAACTTTCCGTCTCTCTGTCTCACTAAAAATAAATTTCCCACTTTCGTTGTTATTAAAAGCAACTTACGGGCTTTACTGAAATCAAACAGAAACTTTAAATCACATCGAAAATAAACTTTCTGTCCCCTTCTTATTGAACGAAGCTTACTAGTTCTCTAATTAAAAGTTACTTTCCCATGCTGCCTCTCATTAAATGACATTTTTTTTATTTTCTCGCTTATAAAAGTTACTGTCTTATGCTCTCTCCCATTAGAAGGTAAGTTTCTTATTCCCTGTCTTACAGAAAACAACTTTCCGTCTCTCTGTCTCACTAAAAATAAATTTCCCACTTTCGTTGTTATTAAAAGCAACTTACGGGCTTTACTGAAATCAAACAGAAACTTTAAATCACATCGAAAATAAACTTTCTGTCCCCTTCTTATTGAACGAAGCTTACTAGTTCTCTAATTAAAAGTTACTTTCCCATGCTGCCTCTCATTAAATGACATTTTTTTATTTTCTCGCTTATAAAAGTAACTATCTTATGCTCTCTCCCATTAGAAGGTAAGTTTCTTATTCCCTGTCTTACAGAAAACAACTTTCCGTCTCTCTGTCTCACTAAAAATAAATTTCCCACTTTCGTTGTTATTAAAAGCAACTTACGGGCTTTACTGAAATCAAACAGAAACTTTAAATCACATCGAAAATAAACTTTCTGTCCCCTTCTTATTGAACGAAGCTTACTAGTTCTCTAATTAAAAGTTACTTTCCCATGCTGCCTCTCATTAAATGACATTTTTTTATTTTCTCGCTTATAAAAGTAACTATCTTATGCTCTCTCCCATTAGAAGGTAAGTTTCTTATTCCCTGTCTTACAGAAAACAACTTTCCGTCTCTCTGTCTCACTAAAAATAAATTTCCCACTTTCGTTGTTATTAAAAGCAACTTACGGGCTTTACTGAAATCAAACAGAAACTTTAAATCACATCGAAAATAAACTTTCTGTCCCCTTCTTATTGAACGAAGCTTACTAGTTCTCTAATTAAAAGTTACTTTCCCATGCTGCCTCTCATTAAATGACATTTTTTTATTTTCTCGCTTATAAAAGTAACTATCTTATGCTCTCTCCCATTAGAAGGTAAGTTTCTTATTCCCTGTCTTACAGAAAACAACTTTCCGTCTCTCTGTCTCACTAAAAATAAATTTCCCACTTTCGTTGTTATTAAAAGCAACTTACGGGCTTTACTGAAATCAAACAGAAACTTTAAATCACATCGAAAATAAACTTTCTGTCCCCTTCTTATTGAACGAAGCTTACTAGTTCTCTAATTAAAAGTTACTTTCCCATGCTGCCTCTCATTAAATGACATTTTTTTATTTTCTCGCTTATAAAAGTTACTATCTTATGCTCTCTCCCATTAGAAGGTAAGTTTCTTATTCCCTGTCTTACAGAAAACAACTTTCCGTCTCTCTGTCTCACTAAAAATAAACTTCCCACTTTCGTTGTTATTAAAAGCAACTTACGGGCTTTACTGAAATCAAACAGAAACTTTAAATCACATCGAAAATAAACTTTCTGTCCCCTTCTTATTGAACGAAGCTTACTAGTTCTCTAATTAAAAGTTACTTTCCCATGCTGCCTCTCATTAAATGACATTTTTTTATTTTCTCGCTTATAAAAGTAACTATCTTATGCTCTCTCCCATTAGAAGGTAAGTTTCTTATTCCCTGTCTTACAGAAAACAACTTTCCGTCTCTCTGTCTCACTAAAAATAAATTTCCCACTTTCGTTGTTATTAAAAGCAACTTACGGGCTTTACTGAAATCAAACAGAAACTTTAAATCACATCGAAAATAAACTTTCTGTCCCCTTCTTATTGAACGAAGCTTACTAGTTCTCTAATTAAAAGTTACTTTCCCATGCTGCCTCTCATTAAATGACATTTTTTTTATTTTCTCGCTTATAAAAGTAACTATCTTATGCTCTCTCCCATTAGAAGGTAAGTTTCTTATTCCCTGTCTTACAGAAAACAACTTTCCGTCTCTCTGTCTCACTAAAAATAAATTTCCCACTTTCGTTGTTATTAAAAGCAACTTACGGGCTTTACTGAAATCAAACAGAAACTTTAAATCACATCGAAAATAAACTTTCTGTCCCCTTCTTATTGAACGAAGCTTACTAGTTCTCTAATTAAAAGTTACTTTCCCATGCTGCCTCTCATTAAATGACATTTTTTTATTTTCTCGCTTATAAAAGTAACTATCTTATGCTCTCTCCCATTAGAAGGTAAGTTTCTTATTCCCTGTCTTACAGAAAACAACTTTCCGTCTCTCTGTCTCACTAAAAATAAATTTCCCACTTTCGTTGTTATTAAAAGCAACTTACGGGCTTTACTGAAATCAAACAGAAACTTTAAATCACATCGAAAATAAACTTTCTGTCCCCTTCTTATTGAACGAAGCTTACTAGTTCTCTAATTAAAAGTTACTTTCCCATGCTGCCTCTCATTAAATGACATTTTTTTTATTTTCTCGCTTATAAAAGTTACTGTCTTATGCTCTCTCCCATTAGAAGGTAAGTTTCTTATTCCCTGTCTTACAGAAAACAACTTTCCGTCTCTCTGTCTCACTAAAAATAAATTTCCCACTTTCGTTGTTATTAAAAGCAACTTACGGGCTTTACTGAAATCAAACAGAAACTTTAAATCACATCGAAAATAAACTTTCTGTCCCCTTCTTATTGAACGAAGCTTACTAGTTCTCTAATTAAAAGTTACTTTCCCATGCTGCCTCTCATTAAATGACATTTTTTTATTTTCTCGCTTATAAAAGTTACTGTCTTATGCTCTCTCCCATTAGAAGGTAAGTTTCTTATTCCCTGTCTTACAGAAAACAACTTTCCGTCTCTCTGTCTCACTAAAAATAAATTTCCCACTTTCGTTGTTATTAAAAGCAACTTACGGGCTTTACTGAAATCAAACAGAAACTTTAAATCACATCGAAAATAAACTTTCTGTCCCCTTCTTATTGAACGAAGCTTACTAGTTCTCTAATTAAAAGTTACTTTCCCATGCTGCCTCTCATTAAATGACATTTTTTTATTTTCTCGCTTATAAAAGTAACTATCTTATGCTCTCTCCCATTAGAAGGTAAGTTTCTTATTCCCTGTCTTACAGAAAACAACTTTCCGTCTCTCTGTCTCACTAAAAATAAATTTCCCACTTTCGTTGTTATTAAAAGCAACTTACGGGCTTTACTGAAATCAAACAGAAACTTTAAATCACATCGAAAATAAACTTTCTGTCCCCTTCTTATTGAACGAAGCTTACTAGTTCTCTAATTAAAAGTTACTTTCCCATGCTGCCTCTCATTAAATGACATTTTTTTATTTTCTCGCTTATAAAAGTAACTATCTTATGCTCTCTCCCATTAGAAGGTAAGTTTCTTATTCCCTGTCTTACAGAAAACAACTTTCCGTCTCTCTGTCTCACTAAAAATAAATTTCCCACTTTCGTTGTTATTAAAAGCAACTTACGGGCTTTACTGAAATCAAACAGAAACTTTAAATCACATCGAAAATAAACTTTCTGTCCCCTTCTTATTGAACGAAGCTTACTAGTTCTCTAATTAAAAGTTACTTTCCCATGCTGCCTCTCATTAAATGACATTTTTTTATTTTCTCGCTTATAAAAGTAACTATCTTATGCTCTCTCCCATTAGAAGGTAAGTTTCTTATTCCCTGTCTTACAGAAAACAACTTTCCGTCTCTCTGTCTCACTAAAAATAAATTTCCCACTTTCGTTGTTATTAAAAGCAACTTACGGGCTTTACTGAAATCAAACAGAAACTTTAAATCACATCGAAAATAAACTTTCTGTCCCCTTCTTATTGAACGAAGCTTACTAGTTCTCTAATTAAAAGTTACTTTCCCATGCTGCCTCTCATTAAATGACATTTTTTTTATTTTCTCGCTTATAAAAGTAACTATCTTATGCTCTCTCCCATTAGAAGGTAAGTTTCTTATTCCCTGTCTTACAGAAAACAACTTTCCGTCTCTCTGTCTCACTAAAAATAAATTTCCCACTTTCGTTGTTATTAAAAGCAACTTACGGGCTTTACTGAAATCAAACAGAAACTTTAAATCACATCGAAAATAAACTTTCTGTCCCCTTCTTATTGAACGAAGCTTACTAGTTCTCTAATTAAAAGTTACTTTCCCATGCTGCCTCTCATTAAATGACATTTTTTTATTTTCTCGCTTATAAAAGTAACTATCTTATGCTCTCTCCCATTAGAAGGTAAGTTTCTTATTCCCTGTCTTACAGAAAACAACTTTCCGTCTCTCTGTCTCACTAAAAATAAATTTCCCACTTTCGTTGTTATTAAAAGCAACTTACGGGCTTTACTGAAATCAAACAGAAACTTTAAATCACATCGAAAATAAACTTTCTGTCCCCTTCTTATTGAACGAAGCTTACTAGTTCTCTAATTAAAAGTTACTTTCCCATGCTGCCTCTCATTAAATGACATTTTTTTTATTTTCTCGCTTATAAAAGTAACTATCTTATGCTCTCTCCCATTAGAAGGTAAGTTTCTTATTCCCTGTCTTACAGAAAACAACTTTCCGTCTCTCTGTCTCACTAAAAATAAATTTCCCACTTTCGTTGTTATTAAAAGCAACTTACGGGCTTTACTGAAATCAAACAGAAACTTTAAATCACATCGAAAATAAACTTTCTGTCCCCTTCTTATTGAACGAAGCTTACTAGTTCTCTAATTAAAAGTTACTTTCCCATGCTGCCTCTCATTAAATGACATTTTTTATTTTCTCGCTTATAAAAGTAACTATCTTATGCTCTCTCCCATTAGAAGGTAAGTTTCTTATTCCCTGTCTTACAGAAAACAACTTTCCGTCTCTCTGTCTCACTAAAAATAAATTTCCCACTTTCGTTGTTATTAAAAGCAACTTACGGGCTTTACTGAAATCAAACAGAAACTTTAAATCACATCGAAAATAAACTTTCTGTCCCCTTCTTATTGAACGAAGCTTACTAGTTCTCTAATTAAAAGTTACTTTCCCATGCTGCCTCTCATTAAATGACATTTTTTTATTTTCTCGCTTATAAAAGTAACTATCTTATGCTCTCTCCCATTAGAAGGTAAGTTTCTTATTCCCTGTCTTACAGAAAACAACTTTCCGTCTCTCTGTCTCACTAAAAATAAATTTCCCACTTTCGTTGTTATTAAAAGCAACTTACGGGCTTTACTGAAATCAAACAGAAACTTTAAATCACATCGAAAATAAACTTTCTGTCCCCTTCTTATTGAACGAAGCTTACTAGTTCTCTAATTAAAAGTTACTTTCCCATGCTGCCTCTCATTAAATGACATTTTTTATTTTCTCGCTTATAAAAGTAACTATCTTATGCTCTCTCCCATTAGAAGGTAAGTTTCTTATTCCCTGTCTTACAGAAAACAACTTTCCGTCTCTCTGTCTCACTAAAAATAAATTTCCCACTTTCGTTGTTATTAAAAGCAACTTACGGGCTTTACTGAAATCAAACAGAAACTTTAAATCACATCGAAAATAAACTTTCTGTCCCCTTCTTATTGAACGAAGCTTACTAGTTCTCTAATTAAAAGTTACTTTCCCATGCTGCCTCTCATTAAATGACATTTTTTTTATTTTCTCGCTTATAAAAGTTACTGTCTTATGCTCTCTCCCATTAGAAGGTAAGTTTCTTATTCCCTGTCTTACAGAAAACAACTTTCCGTCTCTCTGTCTCACTAAAAATAAATTTCCCACTTTCGTTGTTATTAAAAGCAACTTACGGGCTTTACTGAAATCAAACAGAAACTTTAAATCACATCGAAAATAAACTTTCTGTCCCCTTCTTATTGAACGAAGCTTACTAGTTCTCTAATTAAAAGTTACTTTCCCATGCTGCCTCTCATTAAATGACATTTTTTTATTTTCTCGCTTATAAAAGTAACTATCTTATGCTCTCTCCCATTAGAAGGTAAGTTTCTTATTCCCTGTCTTACAGAAAACAACTTTCCGTCTCTCTGTCTCACTAAAAATAAATTTCCCACTTTCGTTGTTATTAAAAGCAACTTACGGGCTTTACTGAAATCAAACAGAAACTTTAAATCACATCGAAAATAAACTTTCTGTCCCCTTCTTATTGAACGAAGCTTACTAGTTCTCTAATTAAAAGTTACTTTCCCATGCTGCCTCTCATTAAATGACATTTTTTTATTTTCTCGCTTATAAAAGTAACTATCTTATGCTCTCTCCCATTAGAAGGTAAGTTTCTTATTCCCTGTCTTACAGAAAACAACTTTCCGTCTCTCTGTCTCACTAAAAATAAATTTCCCACTTTCGTTGTTATTAAAAGCAACTTACGGGCTTTACTGAAATCAAACAGAAACTTTAAATCACATCGAAAATAAACTTTCTGTCCCCTTCTTATTGAACGAAGCTTACTAGTTCTCTAATTAAAAGTTACTTTCCCATGCTGCCTCTCATTAAATGACATTTTTTTATTTTCTCGCTTATAAAAGTAACTATCTTATGCTCTCTCCCATTAGAAGGTAAGTTTCTTATTCCCTGTCTTACAGAAAACAACTTTCCGTCTCTCTGTCTCACTAAAAATAAATTTCCCACTTTCGTTGTTATTAAAAGCAACTTACGGGCTTTACTGAAATCAAACAGAAACTTTAAATCACATCGAAAATAAACTTTCTGTCCCCTTCTTATTGAACGAAGCTTACCAGTTCTCTAATTAAAAGTTACTTTCCCATGCTGCCTCTCATTAAATGACATTTTTTTATTTTCTCGCTTATAAAAGTAACTATCTTATGCTCTCTCCCATTAGAAGGTAAGTTTCTTATTCCCTGTCTTACAGAAAACAACTTTCCGTCTCTCTGTCTCACTAAAAATAAATTTCCCACTTTCGTTGTTATTAAAAGCAACTTACGGGCTTTACTGAAATCAAACAGAAACTTTAAATCACATCGAAAATAAACTTTCTGTCCCCTTCTTATTGAACGAAGCTTACTAGTTCTCTAATTAAAAGTTACTTTCCCATGCTGCCTCTCATTAAATGACATTTTTTTATTTTCTCGCTTATAAAAGTAACTATCTTATGCTCTCTCCCATTAGAAGGTAAGTTTCTTATTCCCTGTCTTACAGAAAACAACTTTCCGTCTCTCTGTCTCACTAAAAATAAATTTCCCACTTTCGTTGTTATTAAAAGCAACTTACGGGCTTTACTGAAATCAAACAGAAACTTTAAATCACATCGAAAATAAACTTTCTGTCCCCTTCTTATTGAACGAAGCTTACTAGTTCTCTAATTAAAAGTTACTTTCCCATGCTGCCTCTCATTAAATGACATTTTTTTTATTTTCTCGCTTATAAAAGTAACTATCTTATGCTCTCTCCCATTAGAAGGTAAGTTTCTTATTCCCTGTCTTACAGAAAACAACTTTCCGTCTCTCTGTCTCACTAAAAATAAATTTCCCACTTTCGTTGTTATTAAAAGCAACTTACGGGCTTTACTGAAATCAAACAGAAACTTTAAATCACATCGAAAATAAACTTTCTGTCCCCTTCTTATTGAACGAAGCTTACTAGTTCTCTAATTAAAAGTTACTTTCCCATGCTGCCTCTCATTAAATGACATTTTTTATTTTCTCGCTTATAAAAGTAACTATCTTATGCTCTCTCCCATTAGAAGGTAAGTTTCTTATTCCCTGTCTTACAGAAAACAACTTTCCGTCTCTCTGTCTCACTAAAAATAAATTTCCCACTTTCGTTGTTATTAAAAGCAACTTACGGGCTTTACTGAAATCAAACAGAAACTTTAAATCACATCGAAAATAAACTTTCTGTCCCCTTCTTATTGAACGAAGCTTACTAGTTCTCTAATTAAAAGTTACTTTCCCATGCTGCCTCTCATTAAATGACATTTTTTTATTTTCTCGCTTATAAAAGTAACTATCTTATGCTCTCTCCCATTAGAAGGTAAGTTTCTTATTCCCTGTCTTACAGAAAACAACTTTCCGTCTCTCTGTCTCACTAAAAATAAATTTCCCACTTTCGTTGTTATTAAAAGCAACTTACGGGCTTTACTGAAATCAAACAGAAACTTTAAATCACATCGAAAATAAACTTTCTGTCCCCTTCTTATTGAACGAAGCTTACTAGTTCTCTAATTAAAAGTTACTTTCCCATGCTGCCTCTCATTAAATGACATTTTTTTTATTTTCTCGCTTATAAAAGTAACTATCTTATGCTCTCTCCCATTAGAAGGTAAGTTTCTTATTCCCTGTCTTACAGAAAACAACTTTCCGTCTCTCTGTCTCACTAAAAATAAATTTCCCACTTTCGTTGTTATTAAAAGCAACTTACGGGCTTTACTGAAATCAAACAGAAACTTTAAATCACATCGAAAATAAACTTTCTGTCCCCTTCTTATTGAACGAAGCTTACTAGTTCTCTAATTAAAAGTTACTTTCCCATGCTGCCTCTCATTAAATGACATTTTTTTATTTTCTCGCTTATAAAAGTAACTATCTTATGCTCTCTCCCATTAGAAGGTAAGTTTCTTATTCCCTGTCTTACAGAAAACAACTTTCCGTCTCTCTGTCTCACTAAAAATAAATTTCCCACTTTCGTTGTTATTAAAAGCAACTTACGGGCTTTACTGAAATCAAACAGAAACTTTAAATCACATCGAAAATAAACTTTCTGTCCCCTTCTTATTGAACGAAGCTTACTAGTTCTCTAATTAAAAGTTACTTTCCCATGCTGCCTCTCATTAAATGACATTTTTTTATTTTCTCGCTTATAAAAGTAACTATCTTATGCTCTCTCCCATTAGAAGGTAAGTTTCTTATTCCCTGTCTTACAGAAAACAACTTTCCGTCTCTCTGTCTCACTAAAAATAAATTTCCCACTTTCGTTGTTATTAAAAGCAACTTACGGGCTTTACTGAAATCAAACAGAAACTTTAAATCACATCGAAAATAAACTTTCTGTCCCCTTCTTATTGAACGAAGCTTACTAGTTCTCTAATTAAAAGTTACTTTCCCATGCTGCCTCTCATTAAATGACATTTTTTTATTTTCTCGCTTATAAAAGTAACTATCTTATGCTCTCTCCCATTAGAAGGTAAGTTTCTTATTCCCTGTCTTACAGAAAACAACTTTCCGTCTCTCTGTCTCACTAAAAATAAATTTCCCACTTTCGTTGTTATTAAAAGCAACTTACGGGCTTTACTGAAATCAAACAGAAACTTTAAATCACATCGAAAATAAACTTTCTGTCCCCTTCTTATTGAACGAAGCTTACTAGTTCTCTAATTAAAAGTTACTTTCCCATGCTGCCTCTCATTAAATGACATTTTTTTATTTTCTCGCTTATAAAAGTAACTATCTTATGCTCTCTCCCATTAGAAGGTAAGTTTCTTATTCCCTGTCTTACAGAAAACAACTTTCCGTCTCTCTGTCTCACTAAAAATAAATTTCCCACTTTCGTTGTTATTAAAAGCAACTTACGGGCTTTACTGAAATCAAACAGAAACTTTAAATCACATCGAAAATAAACTTTCTGTCCCCTTCTTATTGAACGAAGCTTACTAGTTCTCTAATTAAAAGTTACTTTCCCATGCTGCCTCTCATTAAATGACATTTTTTTTATTTTCTCGCTTATAAAAGTTACTGTCTTATGCTCTCTCCCATTAGAAGGTAAGTTTCTTATTCCCTGTCTTACAGAAAACAACTTTCCGTCTCTCTGTCTCACTAAAAATAAATTTCCCACTTTCGTTGTTATTAAAAGCAACTTACGGGCTTTACTGAAATCAAACAGAAACTTTAAATCACATCGAAAATAAACTTTCTGTCCCCTTCTTATTGAACGAAGCTTACTAGTTCTCTAATTAAAAGTTACTTTCCCATGCTGCCTCTCATTAAATGACATTTTTTTATTTTCTCGCTTATAAAAGTAACTATCTTATGCTCTCTCCCATTAGAAGGTAAGTTTCTTATTCCCTGTCTTACAGAAAACAACTTTCCGTCTCTCTGTCTCACTAAAAATAAATTTCCCACTTTCGTTGTTATTAAAAGCAACTTACGGGCTTTACTGAAATCAAACAGAAACTTTAAATCACATCGAAAATAAACTTTCTGTCCCCTTCTTATTGAACGAAGCTTACTAGTTCTCTAATTAAAAGTTACTTTCCCATGCTGCCTCTCATTAAATGACATTTTTTTTATTTTCTCGCTTATAAAAGTAACTATCTTATGCTCTCTCCCATTAGAAGGTAAGTTTCTTATTCCCTGTCTTACAGAAAACAACTTTCCGTCTCTCTGTCTCACTAAAAATAAATTTCCCACTTTCGTTGTTATTAAAAGCAACTTACGGGCTTTACTGAAATCAAACAGAAACTTTAAATCACATCGAAAATAAACTTTCTGTCCCCTTCTTATTGAACGAAGCTTACTAGTTCTCTAATTAAAAGTTACTTTCCCATGCTGCCTCTCATTAAATGACATTTTTTTATTTTCTCGCTTATAAAAGTAACTGTCTTATGCTCTCTCCCATTAGAAGGTAAGTTTCTTATTCCCTGTCTTACAGAAAACAACTTTCCGTCTCTCTGTCTCACTAAAAATAAATTTCCCACTTTCGTTGTTATTAAAAGCAACTTACGGGCTTTACTGAAATCAAACAGAAACTTTAAATCACATCGAAAATAAACTTTCTGTCCCCTTCTTATTGAACGAAGCTTACTAGTTCTCTAATTAAAAGTTACTTTCCCATGCTGCCTCTCATTAAATGACATTTTTTTATTTTCTCGCTTATAAAAGTAACTATCTTATGCTCTCTCCCATTAGAAGGTAAGTTTCTTATTCCCTGTCTTACAGAAAACAACTTTCCGTCTCTCTGTCTCACTAAAAATAAATTTCCCACTTTCGTTGTTATTAAAAGCAACTTACGGGCTTTACTGAAATCAAACAGAAACTTTAAATCACATCGAAAATAAACTTTCTGTCCCCTTCTTATTGAACGAAGCTTACTAGTTCTCTAATTAAAAGTTACTTTCCCATGCTGCCTCTCATTAAATGACATTTTTTTATTTTCTCGCTTATAAAAGTAACTATCTTATGCTCTCTCCCATTAGAAGGTAAGTTTCTTATTCCCTGTCTTACAGAAAACAACTTTCCGTCTCTCTGTCTCACTAAAAATAAATTTCCCACTTTCGTTGTTATTAAAAGCAACTTACGGGCTTTACTGAAATCAAACAGAAACTTTAAATCACATCGAAAATAAACTTTCTGTCCCCTTCTTATTGAACGAAGCTTACTAGTTCTCTAATTAAAAGTTACTTTCCCATGCTGCCTCTCATTAAATGACATTTTTTTATTTTCTCGCTTATAAAAGTAACTATCTTATGCTCTCTCCCATTAGAAGGTAAGTTTCTTATTCCCTGTCTTACAGAAAACAACTTTCCGTCTCTCTGTCTCACTAAAAATAAATTTCCCACTTTCGTTGTTATTAAAAGCAACTTACGGGCTTTACTGAAATCAAACAGAAACTTTAAATCACATCGAAAATAAACTTTCTGTCCCCTTCTTATTGAACGAAGCTTACTAGTTCTCTAATTAAAAGTTACTTTCCCATGCTGCCTCTCATTAAATGACATTTTTTTTATTTTCTCGCTTATAAAAGTAACTATCTTATGCTCTCTCCCATTAGAAGGTAAGTTTCTTATTCCCTGTCTTACAGAAAACAACTTTCCGTCTCTCTGTCTCACTAAAAATAAATTTCCCACTTTCGTTGTTATTAAAAGCAACTTACGGGCTTTACTGAAATCAAACAGAAACTTTAAATCACATCGAAAATAAACTTTCTGTCCCCTTCTTATTGAACGAAGCTTACTAGTTCTCTAATTAAAAGTTACTTTCCCATGCTGCCTCTCATTAAATGACATTTTTTTATTTTCTCGCTTATAAAAGTAACTATCTTATGCTCTCTCCCATTAGAAGGTAAGTTTCTTATTCCCTGTCTTACAGAAAACAACTTTCCGTCTCTCTGTCTCACTAAAAATAAATTTCCCACTTTCGTTGTTATTAAAAGCAACTTACGGGCTTTACTGAAATCAAACAGAAACTTTAAATCACATCGAAAATAAACTTTCTGTCCCCTTCTTATTGAACGAAGCTTACTAGTTCTCTAATTAAAAGTTACTTTCCCATGCTGCCTCTCATTAAATGACATTTTTTTATTTTCTCGCTTATAAAAGTAACTATCTTATGCTCTCTCCCATTAGAAGGTAAGTTTCTTATTCCCTGTCTTACAGAAAACAACTTTCCGTCTCTCTGTCTCACTAAAAATAAATTTCCCACTTTCGTTGTTATTAAAAGCAACTTACGGGCTTTACTGAAATCAAACAGAAACTTTAAATCACATCGAAAATAAACTTTCTGTCCCCTTCTTATTGAACGAAGCTTACTAGTTCTCTAATTAAAAGTTACTTTCCCATGCTGCCTCTCATTAAATGACATTTTTTTATTTTCTCGCTTATAAAAGTAACTATCTTATGCTCTCTCCCATTAGAAGGTAAGTTTCTTATTCCCTGTCTTACAGAAAACAACTTTCCGTCTCTCTGTCTCACTAAAAATAAATTTCCCACTTTCGTTGTTATTAAAAGCAACTTACGGGCTTTACTGAAATCAAACAGAAACTTTAAATCACATCGAAAATAAACTTTCTGTCCCCTTCTTATTGAACGAAGCTTACTAGTTCTCTAATTAAAAGTTACTTTCCCATGCTGCCTCTCATTAAATGACATTTTTTTATTTTCTCGCTTATAAAAGTAACTATCTTATGCTCTCTCCCATTAGAAGGTAAGTTTCTTATTCCCTGTCTTACAGAAAACAACTTTCCGTCTCTCTGTCTCACTAAAAATAAATTTCCCACTTTCGTTGTTATTAAAAGCAACTTACGGGCTTTACTGAAATCAAACAGAAACTTTAAATCACATCGAAAATAAACTTTCTGTCCCCTTCTTATTGAACGAAGCTTACTAGTTCTCTAATTAAAAGTTACTTTCCCATGCTGCCTCTCATTAAATGACATTTTTTTATTTTCTCGCTTATAAAAGTAACTATCTTATGCTCTCTCCCATTAGAAGGTAAGTTTCTTATTCCCTGTCTTACAGAAAACAACTTTCCGTCTCTCTGTCTCACTAAAAATAAATTTCCCACTTTCGTTGTTATTAAAAGCAACTTACGGGCTTTACTGAAATCAAACAGAAACTTTAAATCACATCGAAAATAAACTTTCTGTCCCCTTCTTATTGAACGAAGCTTACTAGTTCTCTAATTAAAAGTTACTTTCCCATGCTGCCTCTCATTAAATGACATTTTTTTATTTTCTCGCTTATAAAAGTAACTATCTTATGCTCTCTCCCATTAGAAGGTAAGTTTCTTATTCCCTGTCTTACAGAAAACAACTTTCCGTCTCTCTGTCTCACTAAAAATAAATTTCCCACTTTCGTTGTTATTAAAAGCAACTTACGGGCTTTACTGAAATCAAACAGAAACTTTAAATCACATCGAAAATAAACTTTCTGTCCCCTTCTTATTGAACGAAGCTTACTAGTTCTCTAATTAAAAGTTACTTTCCCATGCTGCCTCTCATTAAATGACATTTTTTTATTTTCTCGCTTATAAAAGTAACTATCTTATGCTCTCTCCCATTAGAAGGTAAGTTTCTTATTCCCTGTCTTACAGAAAACAACTTTCCGTCTCTCTGTCTCACTAAAAATAAATTTCCCACTTTCGTTGTTATTAAAAGCAACTTACGGGCTTTACTGAAATCAAACAGAAACTTTAAATCACATCGAAAATAAACTTTCTGTCCCCTTCTTATTGAACGAAGCTTACTAGTTCTCTAATTAAAAGTTACTTTCCCATGCTGCCTCTCATTAAATGACATTTTTTTTATTTTCTCGCTTATAAAAGTAACTATCTTATGCTCTCTCCCATTAGAAGGTAAGTTTCTTATTCCCTGTCTTACAGAAAACAACTTTCCGTCTCTCTGTCTCACTAAAAATAAATTTCCCACTTTCGTTGTTATTAAAAGCAACTTACGGGCTTTACTGAAATCAAACAGAAACTTTAAATCACATCGAAAATAAACTTTCTGTCCCCTTCTTATTGAACGAAGCTTACTAGTTCTCTAATTAAAAGTTACTTTCCCATGCTGCCTCTCATTAAATGACATTTTTTTATTTTCTCGCTTATAAAAGTAACTATCTTATGCTCTCTCCCATTAGAAGGTAAGTTTCTTATTCCCTGTCTTACAGAAAACAACTTTCCGTCTCTCTGTCTCACTAAAAATAAATTTCCCACTTTCGTTGTTATTAAAAGCAACTTACGGGCTTTACTGAAATCAAACAGAAACTTTAAATCACATCGAAAATAAACTTTCTGTCCCCTTCTTATTGAACGAAGCTTACTAGTTCTCTAATTAAAAGTTACTTTCCCATGCTGCCTCTCATTAAATGACATTTTTTTATTTTCTCGCTTATAAAAGTAACTATCTTATGCTCTCTCCCATTAGAAGGTAAGTTTCTTATTCCCTGTCTTACAGAAAACAACTTTCCGTCTCTCTGTCTCACTAAAAATAAATTTCCCACTTTCGTTGTTATTAAAAGCAACTTACGGGCTTTACTGAAATCAAACAGAAACTTTAAATCACATCGAAAATAAACTTTCTGTCCCCTTCTTATTGAACGAAGCTTACTAGTTCTCTAATTAAAAGTTACTTTCCCATGCTGCCTCTCATTAAATGACATTTTTTTTATTTTCTCGCTTATAAAAGTAACTATCTTATGCTCTCTCCCATTAGAAGGTAAGTTTCTTATTCCCTGTCTTACAGAAAACAACTTTCCGTCTCTCTGTCTCACTAAAAATAAATTTCCCACTTTCGTTGTTATTAAAAGCAACTTACGGGCTTTACTGAAATCAAACAGAAACTTTAAATCACATCGAAAATAAACTTTCTGTCCCCTTCTTATTGAACGAAGCTTACTAGTTCTCTAATTAAAAGTTACTTTCCCATGCTGCCTCTCATTAAATGACATTTTTTTTATTTTCTCGCTTATAAAAGTTACTGTCTTATGCTCTCTCCCATTAGAAGGTAAGTTTCTTATTCCCTGTCTTACAGAAAACAACTTTCCGTCTCTCTGTCTCACTAAAAATAAATTTCCCACTTTCGTTGTTATTAAAAGCAACTTACGGGCTTTACTGAAATCAAACAGAAACTTTAAATCACATCGAAAATAAACTTTCTGTCCCCTTCTTATTGAACGAAGCTTACTAGTTCTCTAATTAAAAGTTACTTTCCCATGCTGCCTCTCATTAAATGACATTTTTTTATTTTCTCGCTTATAAAAGTAACTATCTTATGCTCTCTCCCATTAGAAGGTAAGTTTCTTATTCCCTGTTTTACAGAAAACAACTTTCCGTCTCTCTGTCTCACTAAAAATAAATTTCCCACTTTCGTTGTTATTAAAAGCAACTTACGGGCTTTACTGAAATCAAACAGAAACTTTAAATCACATCGAAAATAAACTTTCTGTCCCCTTCTTATTGAACGAAGCTTACTAGTTCTCTAATTAAAAGTTACTTTCCCATGCTGCCTCTCATTAAATGACATTTTTTTATTTTCTCGCTTATAAAAGTAACTATCTTATGCTCTCTCCCATTAGAAGGTAAGTTTCTTATTCCCTGTCTTACAGAAAACAACTTTCCGTCTCTCTGTCTCACTAAAAATAAATTTCCCACTTTCGTTGTTATTAAAAGCAACTTACGGGCTTTACTGAAATCAAACAGAAACTTTAAATCACATCGAAAATAAACTTTCTGTCCCCTTCTTATTGAACGAAGCTTACTAGTTCTCTAATTAAAAGTTACTTTCCCATGCTGCCTCTCATTAAATGACATTTTTTTATTTTCTCGCTTATAAAAGTAACTATCTTATGCTCTCTCCCATTAGAAGGTAAGTTTCTTATTCCCTGTCTTACAGAAAACAACTTTCCGTCTCTCTGTCTCACTAAAAATAAATTTCCCACTTTCGTTGTTATTAAAAGCAACTTACGGGGTTTACTGAAATCAAACAGAAACTTTAAATCACATCGAAAATAAACTTTCTGTCCCCTTCTTATTGAACGAAGCTTACTAGTTCTCTAATTAAAAGTTACTTTCCCATGCTGCCTCTCATTAAATGACATTTTTTTTATTTTCTCGCTTATAAAAGTAACTATCTTATGCTCTCTCCCATTAGAAGGTAAGTTTCTTATTCCCTGTCTTACAGAAAACAACTTTCCGTCTCTCTGTCTCACTAAAAATAAATTTCCCACTTTCGTTGTTATTAAAAGCAACTTACGGGCTTTACTGAAATCAAACAGAAACTTTAAATCACATCGAAAATAAACTTTCTGTCCCCTTCTTATTGAACGAAGCTTACTAGTTCTCTAATTAAAAGTTACTTTCCCATGCTGCCTCTCATTAAATGACATTTTTTTATTTTCTCGCTTATAAAAGTAACTATCTTATGCTCTCTCCCATTAGAAGGTAAGTTTCTTATTCCCTGTCTTACAGAAAACAACTTTCCGTCTCTCTGTCTCACTAAAAATAAATTTCCCACTTTCGTTGTTATTAAAAGCAACTTACGGGCTTTACTGAAATCAAACAGAAACTTTAAATCACATCGAAAATAAACTTTCTGTCCCCTTCTTATTGAACGAAGCTTACCAGTTCTCTAATTAAAAGTTACTTTCCCATGCTGCCTCTCATTAAATGACATTTTTTTTATTTTCTCGCTTATAAAAGTAACTGTCTTATGCTCTCTCCCATTAGAAGGTAAGTTTCTTATTCCCTGTCTTACAGAAAACAACTTTCCGTCTCTCTGTCTCACTAAAAATAAATTTCCCACTTTCGTTGTTATTAAAAGCAACTTACGGGCTTTACTGAAATCAAACAGAAACTTTAAATCACATCGAAAATAAACTTTCTGTCCCCTTCTTATTGAACGAAGCTTACTAGTTCTCTAATTAAAAGTTACTTTCCCATGCTGCCTCTCATTAAATGACATTTTTTTATTTTCTCGCTTATAAAAGTAACTATCTTATGCTCTCTCCCATTAGAAGGTAAGTTTCTTATTCCCTGTCTTACAGAAAACAACTTTCCGTCTCTCTGTCTCACTAAAAATAAATTTCCCACTTTCGTTGTTATTAAAAGCAACTTACGGGCTTTACTGAAATCAAACAGAAACTTTAAATCACATCGAAAATAAACTTTCTGTCCCCTTCTTATTGAACGAAGCTTACTAGTTCTCTAATTAAAAGTTACTTTCCCATGCTGCCTCTCATTAAATGACATTTTTTTTATTTTCTCGCTTATAAAAGTTACTGTCTTATGCTCTCTCCCATTAGAAGGTAAGTTTCTTATTCCCTGTCTTACAGAAAACAACTTTCCGTCTCTCTGTCTCACTAAAAATAAATTTCCCACTTTCGTTGTTATTAAAAGCAACTTACGGGCTTTACTGAAATCAAACAGAAACTTTAAATCACATCGAAAATAAACTTTCTGTCCCCTTCTTATTGAACGAAGCTTACTAGTTCTCTAATTAAAAGTTACTTTCCCATGCTGCCTCTCATTAAATGCCATTTTTTTATTTTCTCGCTTATAAAAGTAACTATCTTATGCTCTCTCCCATTAGAAGGTAAGTTTCTTATTCCCTGTCTTACAGAAAACAACTTTCCGTCTCTCTGTCTCACTAAAAATAAATTTCCCACTTTCGTTGTTATTAAAAGCAACTTACGGGCTTTACTGAAATCAAACAGAAACTTTAAATCACGTCGAAAATAAACTTTCTGTCCCCTTCTTATTGAACGAAGCTTACTAGTTCTCTAATTAAAAGTTACTTTCCCATGCTGCCTCTCATTAAATGACATTTTTTTATTTTCTCGCTTATAAAAGTAACTATCTTATGCTCTCTCCCATTAGAAGGTAAGTTTCTTATTCCCTGTCTTACAGAAAACAACTTTCCGTCTCTCTGTCTCACTAAAAATAAATTTCCCACTTTCGTTGTTATTAAAAGCAACTTACGGGCTTTACTGAAATCAAACAGAAACTTTAAATCACATCGAAAATAAACTTTCTGTCCCCTTCTTATTGAACGAAGCTTACTAGTTCTCTAATTAAAAGTTACTTTCCCATGCTGCCTCTCATTAAATGACATTTTTTTTATTTTCTCGCTTATAAAAGTAACTATCTTATGCTCTCTCCCATTAGAAGGTAAGTTTCTTATTCCCTGTGTTACAGAAAACAACTTTCCGTCTCTCTGTCTCACTAAAAATAAATTTCCCACTTTCGTTGTTATTAAAAGCAACTTACGGGCTTTACTGAAATCAAACAGAAACTTTAAATCACATCGAAAATAAACTTTCTGTCCCCTTCTTATTGAACGAAGCTTACTAGTTCTCTAATTAAAAGTTACTTTCCCATGCTGCCTCTCATTAAATGACATTTTTTTATTTTCTCGCTTATAAAAGTAACTATCTTATGCTCTCTCCCATTAGAAGGTAAGTTTCTTATTCCCTGTCTTACAGAAAACAACTTTCCGTCTCTCTGTCTCACTAAAACTAAATTTCCCACTTTCGTTGTTATTAAAAGCAACTTACGGGCTTTACTGAAATCAAACAGAAACTTTAAATCACATCGAAAATAAACTTTCTGTCCCCTTCTTATTGAACGAAGCTTACTAGTTCTCTAATTAAAAGTTACTTTCCCATGCTGCCTCTCATTAAATGACATTTTTTTATTTTCTCGCTTATAAAAGTAACTATCTTATGCTCTCTCCCATTAGAAGGTAAGTTTCTTATTCCCTGTCTTACAGAAAACAACTTTCCGTCTCTCTGTCTCACTAAAAATAAATTTCCCACTTTCGTTGTTATTAAAAGCAACTTACGGGCTTTACTGAAATCAAACAGAAACTTTAAATCACATCGAAAATAAACTTTCTGTCCCCTTCTTATTGAACGAAGCTTACTAGTTCTCTAATTAAAAGTTACTTTCCCATGCTGCCTCTCATTAAATGACATTTTTTTATTTTCTCGCTTATAAAAGTAACTATCTTATGCTCTCTCCCATTAGAAGGTAAGTTTCTTATTCCCTGTCTTACAGAAAACAACTTTCCGTCTCTCTGTCTCACTAAAAATAAATTTCCCACTTTCGTTGTTATTAAAAGCAACTTACGGGCTTTACTGAAATCAAACAGAAACTTTAAATCACATCGAAAATAAACTTTCTGTCCCCTTCTTATTGAACGAAGCTTACTAGTTCTCTAATTAAAAGTTACTTTCCCATGCTGCCTCTCATTAAATGACATTTTTTTATTTTCTCGCTTATAAAAGTTACTGTCTTATGTTACTGTCTTTTCTCGCTTATAAAAAGTTACTGTCTTTCTTCATTAAAAGGTAAGTTTCTTATTTCGTCTTTTACAGAAAACAACTTTCCTGCTCTCCTTCTCACTAAAACTAATTTTCCCACTTTCTATGTTATTTAATAATGGATTTTGCTTTTATAAAAACAAGTGAAAGCCGCAAGTTACTTCTTTAATATAAAAGCTAATTTCACGTTCCTCTTCTCATAGAAGGTAACTTCTCGGTTCTCCTTCTCACTAAGATTTTTTTTATTCTTCCTCCCTCTCGCCACTGTCACTTAACCCTTTAGCGACCATAACGCCCGAAACGCCCTTACACCTAAAATACCATGACCGCCCAAAACGGCCGTCTAGAGTGAGAAGGATTTCCTATTCCCATCTGTTCTTTGAATTTACACGGCCTTTACGGGTTTCGCAGAAATAACTTTCAGTCACCATTGTTGTCGCGAAACAAATAAATAAAGCAGGCTTTGGCATAAAGTAGGCAATGATTCAAGATTTCAGGAATTTGGTCGTTAAAGGGTTAAAGCCTTTCTGATTATCTTCAGGAACATTTCTAATTCCTCGTTCAGCAAGCAGTTTTGTTTTTTTATTTCTCGTCCTTATTGAAAATTCCTTTTCGATTCTCCTTTTTGTTTAGAGTAACTCTCCAATTCTCCCTCTTATCAACGGTTATTTTTCTGTCCGCATTCTAATTTTTACGAACAGAATGTTTGCAGTTCCTTCAGGCTCTCAAAAACTACGAATTGCGCCTTTTAAAATTAATGCCAAATTGTGAAATTGAAAACTGATGCCAATGAGTGAATTGACAAGCTGATGCTGTTGTGTGAATAAAAGGACAACGACAAGCTGTGTCGACGATCACCAAACGGAGTGTGGATCAGATGTAAAGTGATGAACTCATAGCATGCAACAAAAAATAACTTACTCTGCATACAGGTCGGTCCCATCTTTCCCGGCTCGCACAGACATGTTCCTGTAGCAGGATCACATTCTCTCAGTCCACACAAACATATCTTCAGACAGTTGGCTCCATATGTTCCTTCTGGGCAAACTGTGGAAAGAATGCAAGAAGAATGATTTAACTGGTTAAATTCTGTTCTTACAGAAACCATTTCGTACAACATTGCTTTGAGACAATTTCAAATTTACGAGGTCCGATCAAAAAGTTTCGAGACTAGGCCGATATACAACAAACTACTTACGTTACTAAAGTCTGGCTATGATCTCCCTCAAAGTAGTCTCCTTGGGAAGCGATACACCGCTGCCAGCGTTGTTGCCACTGTTGAACGCTCCCTGGAAGCCCTGTTCGCGAATCGTGGCAAGCACCGTCTGCGATTCGCGCTGGATCCCGTCCACGGTTTCAAAACGTCGACCCTTGAGCTTTAGCTTGATCTTCGGGAGCAGAAAGAAGTCGCAGGTGGCCAAATCCGGCGGATGAGGAAGGGTGGTCATGCTGTTGCGGCTGCAAAACTGGCGTGTTACTAACGCTCTGTGAGCTGTTGCATTGTCATGATGAAGCAGGAAATCGCCCCTACGCCACATTTCAGGTCGTTTGCGGCGAATATCCTCCCTAAGACGCCGCAGAACATCGCAGTGAAAAAGGGGCGGTGACGGTCTAACCCTGGGGGACGAGGTAAAGCACAACCCTACAAATGTCGAAGAACACGATGGGCATGCTTTTGGTTGCCCTCCTGACATGTCGGGTCTTCTTCGATGCCGGCCTCTTCCACTGAGACGACTGTTGTTTGGTCTCCGGGTCGTAACCGTAGACCCAATTGTCTCGTCCCTAGTGATGACCCGCGACAGGAACATTTCACGCGTCTCCGTTCCCGATTTGCCGAGTTTGACGCAGAATTTGATGTTCGCTCGCTGCTCTAGTTTGCAGTCCATACCGAACTTGCAGCTGTGTTCTGAACGTGGTCGCCAAATATCGTGTAGCACAGCTTCCTATGTTCATAGAACGACGCCACTCGGCACAATGACTCATGAAAGTCACCGCCCTCCACTGCTGCTCGCGCATCCGCGTACTGCCATCTGTTGGGGCGCTACGTACCTAGTCTCGGAACTTTTTGATCGCAGTATGTATTTTACAAGAGTTTTATTGTTTAACAATGTTTCAAGCTGTTTATTATGCATTCATACTTACACATTACAATACAGTTCTCTGAGATTCAGAGGTCGGCTGTTGAAGCCAAAATCAAGATTATCTGCGAAATCGAAGTAACTGATTATGTTAATTGTTAATGCAGCGAACGTCTCTGTCTAGAGTAATCTTGACACACAACACGCGATCTTCAATGGCATTCGTCAAACATCTCGCACGGCCTTTCATACTCACCATCGCTTTCTGTCCTGCAGGCGCTCTTCAATCTTATCGTCCTTTGACTTTGTAGGCGTCTCTTTACCTTTCTTTCCTTCCACTTGGGGAGATAAAATTCTCTCATATCATCACTCAATCTTTCAATATGCCTAAAAAACTTAAAAGTATTTGCCTTCATCCTACTCACAGAATTTGTTTCACATTACACATCTACAACACATCTTCCTTACACACATGTTCAAACCAGGTCCTCACAGGAACTTCGCGTAAGTAATGCATCACTCTAAGACACAAGCGACTTCCAAAATTTCATTACCATGCGTAATATTACGAAATTACACTTTCATTTAGTGTCAAGTGGAACCTTTTGACAACGCATCAGCCTTGTGAAAAACTCCTAAAGCAGCTATGATTTTCAAAGCCTCACCTAACAATATCAGCATATGATCTGTTTTCTCTGTTAAATATGCTTCCTAAGTGTACAAACTTATTCACCAGGTCTAACTCTGTACATTTAGACTGATTTTTCTCTCGTTTGTAACGTTCAGCTCAAAATCTATGACTTTGGTTTTTCCCTCATTTGTACTTAATTTGAATTTCGTATATACTTCGTTCATCATAGCGTACACACTTGTGAAAACACAAATTTGTCCGTGACGAGGCTCGAGCACGCGTCTCTGAACTCCGGAGTAAGTTGTTCTCCCATCCAAACTAAAAGGACAGAATATATAGCTGCAGATTTGTCGCCTTGACACGTGCGCTTTACCTCGTAGTACGTCACACCATCTTTCTCTTACTCTGTTTTTTGTTCGAAGCGAAGTAGAATTTTTTTTTAATAATTGCAGACGATGTGTGGAATGAACATTACACATCTTTTAAAGAACACAAAGACCAGTACAACCATTTTTACTTTCGGACGCCAATGTGAAAACACATATTTGTCCATGACGAAGATCAAACTTGCACCCACTCACTCCGGAGTAAGTTGCTCTCCCAAGTGAGCTACACGGACAGAAAATATAATGATAAGCAGCTTATACACTAGTGTGCAAAAATTAAGGACGAAAAGGAGAAATTAGCATAATAGCGGAACGAGCAGGCAGAACGGAACGAAAGACCACTCAGGAGATAGACTAGGGTCCGGTACGGTAGGGCATGCGCATATATGCAGCATGACGTAGGTAGGGATGGGGAGTGTCGGAAGGGTGTAAAGCACACGGGCGGTGTACGCTCAGCAATTCGGTGAAAGCTATTGCACGGTGTACATCGGTTTGAACGACGTTGAGTTGCTGCCACCGTGTAATATGGCCAACAGGCAATCCAGTAGACGACATCTGGATGACTTTACCCGAGGTCGCATCATTGGGAAGTTGGAAGAAGGTCGAAGTGTGACTAGTGTGGCCGAGGAGTTCGGGATCGCTCACAGCATCGTTTCACGAGCTTGGAGAGCTTTTCAAACGACAGGAACAGCTGTCCGAGAGTTTATCAGTGGTCGTCCACGAGCAACCACGGCGGCGGACGACCGGTATATTATCCTACAGGCGAGAAGAGACAGACTGCAGACAGCGGGAGAAATCACAAGGCACATGCAACAGACAACTGGACGTCCATTATCGCGTTTTACTGTCGCCAGGAGGCTGCACAAAGGTGGTATTTTTGCATGACGACCAGTACAGTGTGTGCCATTAACGCCTGCTCATCGGAGACGGCGGTTTCTGTGGTGCCAGGAACACAAGAACTGGACACATCAGCATTGGGGTCGAGTTCTCTTTACGGATCAGAGCCGATTTAGTCTGACGAGCAATTCTGGACGTATACACATCTGGAGAGAACAGGGAACAAGCAATCACACCTTCAACATTATCGAAAGAGACCGGTTTGGAGGTGGCGGAGTTCTCGTTTGGGGCGGTATCATGCTCGGTAGCCGCACTGACCTCCACATCTTCCAAGGAGGTTCAGTCACTGGTGTCCGCTATTGTACCGAGGTTTTCCTGCCTCACGTGCGTCTGTTTACAGGTGCTGTGGGTCCTGAGTTCCTCTTCATGGACGAGAAAACTACACCTCATTGTACAGTGGCTGTCGCAGAGCTGTTGGAGAGTGAAGATATTCAACGCATGGATTGGACCGCAAGATCCCCGGACCTAAATCCAATCGAACACGTGTGGGACCTTCTCGGGAGACGCTTGGCAGCACGTCACCAGCCGCCAGCAACGATTCCGCAGCTGCGATTGGCGCGATGCCTCAACAGCTCCTTGACAACCTCGTCTTCAGGATGGACAGACGTAGTAAATCCAGCAACGCAGTCAGGGGTGATCATATCTCCTACTAAACGCTGTATTTTTCTTGGCAGCCGCCTGTCACATGGACGTTTCTGTCTTCTATCCAGTTGTGCTCGAAGGTACCTTTTCAATAAAGGGCCTTTGTATCCTTTGGATTCCTTGTTTGGACACTTTTGCTCATTTGTCCCATATTCTAACATCTTGGGGATCTTATGGTATGATTTGAGTCGATGTGGAACACTTCTGCACGACGTTACATTCGAAAAACCGTCTCGTCCTTAGTTTTTGCACGCCAGTGTATGTCCATGTCAAGACGACAAATCTGCAGCGATATATTTACAGAATGTATCGCTGCAGATTTGTCGTCTTCACACGTACTGGACTCTTATCAGCATACAACATCCATCTCACTATCACATGTACAAAAATATAAGCTGCTTATCATTATATTTTAATTTCAGAAGAGGTAGGTTTAGACAGACATATCTTAATGTCAAAGAGATTCTTGGGTTTGCGAACACCAAAACCCGAACACGTTTTTTCTTTTCTTCGATGTTGTATATTAATATTTTATTTGTCATTTGATCTATATTTTGTACGAACAATAAATATATGATAACATTTCATTACGGTTTGGTGATTTTTTTTACTTTGAGGGTTTACTGGTCACCATGAGTAACTCGATGAGATATAAGTAGTCTCCTATCCTAATTTAGGGCCCCTGGGGCCGCGGATGGCCTAGAGGTCAATGTTCGTGACTGCAATAGAAAAGTCTCAAGACCAATCCCACACAGGAACGAACGCTCGAACTACTAAATATCCACCGTGCGTTGGATGGGCAAGTTACGCCGCCGGACTTCGGCCCCCGGTTATAAATAAGGGCGTCTTCCTCCACCTTTCTACCTCGCTTCTGTGCGACTTTCCTGTCGGGCACTGAAGACCGAATCTCCTAACTTCCTACTTTTAAGGGTTGTTTAAAGCCTTGGGTGAGACACTACTTTCCTAAAATCCTCTACATAAATCTCAAACCTAGGGCCACTGGTTCCAGGGAGCTAGCCAGTGCCATAAGACAAGCAGAACATACAAACCTCGCTGGGATTCGAACCCAGAAGCCATCTCAGGCAAATGGTCAGAGGCTAACCGTTTAGACCACAGCACCACCGGGGAGGTTTGAAGATTTCTGTAACTCCTAAAATGTTTTGGAATGAAAGACAAGAATTGAGCAACATCCTGTTATTTATTGGTAAATGTTTCCAGCAATTTTACTTCGTTTCATTCAAACTTAGGCGATACGAGTGTCCGTTTCTATATTTGAGTATATTCTGAAACTGGAATGACTTGGGTTAAAGTACAACTACATTTTTTTTGTTAGTTTTGTAGCTTAGAAAACTTCCTCCAAATTTGTAAGTCTTAACACTTATTAGCTAATAAACTTGCAATCAAATTAAACACCATAAAGAGAATTTTTAAAATACAAATAGTTACAGTACAAATTTTGAAGTTGTGAATCCGTTTAATGGTGCAAATATGACATGAATGGTAAGTCAGATAACATCCGAAAAATTGAAAATTTCGTCGTCCTGGAGCGGGAATGGGACCCGCGTATCCTGATTTGCGCCATCCCCATTGCAAACAAGAAAGATGACACCGAATTTTCGGATGCAATAAGCACGTCTTTTGAATCCGTTCTGGCCGCCCCGGTGGCGCAGTGGTCTAAGGCGTTGGCCTCTGATCATTCGTCCGTAAGGGGTCCGGGTTCGAATATCGGTCAGGCATGGATGTTGTGTTTGTCTTACGGCACTGGCTCTCTCCCTTCCCTGGAACCAGTGACCCTAAATTAGGGACGGGCGACTGCTTATAGCCCATTGAGTTGCTCACGGTGGTCGTTAAACCTCCAATCAAAAAAAAAAAAAAAAAAAGAATCCGTTCTGACGCGAATTAAATTTATCAAAGCTATTCAAAGTCAATCAACTGGTTCCAACAATCGATAAAACATCTAGAAGTAGAAACATCTACTTAGTTCCACCAGCAGCTAAAACGCATGTTACGAAAATTAACAAGTGGCGAACAAAAAGTTTCTCATACTACAAGGAAGGTACCAGAGAAAAAGAGGTTTTCAAATCAAACAGTTAAAAGAAGCAATACTGAAGGAAACATGATATAAGTCTACATCTGCTAGCGGAAAAAATTTGCATAACGGAAAATTTCAAAATAGGTGAACATTATTTTTTATGGAAAAAGCATTCGACCTTTACGCAGCTAGTGGGAAATATTTGCATTATTTAAAAAGGATACTGCTTCACATCTCTGTTGTAGTGAATGGCATATTGTGAAGAAGAAATTTCTCAATAATGTTTTTAGAAGCGTGGATACAGCTGCAAGCTGAAGTACACAAACAACTACCTACCGACAAAACTGTGAACTACAAGGTAAATGGCTTCCGGTGTTGAAAGAAATGGCATCCGGTGTTGAAATTATTGAAAAAAAAGTTCTAGGTGTAATCAAATCATTGTAGTTCTTCGTGGACACACCTTATGAATAGTGTATGAGCTACATAATAAAGATAGGGAAAGGAGTTTTTACAGACAGAAAATGAAATCATTGTAGTCTCTCGTGGATAGTCCCTACGGCTAGTCCATGAGTTACATAATAAAGATACATAAAGCATTTTTTACGTACAAAACGCAGAATTATGGTAGTCCGTCATGGATAATCCTCATGACTAGTCCATGAGCTATATAATAAAGATACAGAAAGAGCTTTTTAAATAAAAAACGTGAAATCATTGTAGTTCCTCATGGATAGTACTCATGAATAGTCCATTAGGTACATAATAAAGATACAGAAAGGAATTTTTACGAACAAAACGTGAAATCATTGTAGTCCTTCATGGATAGTCCTCATGACTAGTTCATGAGCTATATAATAAAGAAATAATTTTTTTGTTAAAAATGCGAAATCATTGTAGTCCCTTATGGATAGTCCTCATGACTAGTTCATGAGCAATGTAATACAAATACAGAAAGGGAATTTTACGAACAAAACGTGAAATCATTGTAGTCCCTCATGGTTAGTCCTCATGACTAGTCCATGAGCTATATACATAATAAAGAGACAGAAAGGAGTTTTTACGAACAAAACGTGAAATCATTGTAGTCCTTCATGGATAGTCCTCATGACTAGTCCATGAGCTATATAAAAAAGAAATAGTTAAAAAGAAATGCGAAATCATTGTAGTCCCTTATGGATAGTCCTCATGACTAGTTCATGAGCTATGCAATAAAAATACAGAAAGGGGATTTTACGAACAAAACGTGAAATTATTGTAATCCCTCATAGATAGTCCTCATGACTAGTCCATGAGATATATAATAAAGAAATAATTTTTTTTTAAAAATGAGAAATCATTGTAGTCCCTTATGGATAGTCCTCATGACTAGTTCATGAGCTATGTAATACAAATACAGAAAGGGGATTTTTACGAACAAAACGTGAAATCATTGCAGTCCCTCATGGTTAGTCCTCATGACTAGTCCATGAGCTATATACATAATAAAGAGACAGAAAGGAGTTTTTACGAACAAAACGTGAAATCATTGTAGTCCTTCATGGATAGTCCTCATGACTAGTCCATGAGCTATATAAAAAAGAAATAGTTAAAAAAAATGCGAAATCATTGTAGTCCCTTATGGATAGTCCTCATGACTAGTTCATGAGCTATGCAATAAAAATACAGAAAGGGGATTTTACGAACAAAACGTGAAATCATTGTAATCCCTCATAGATAGTCCTCATGACCATGAGATATATAATAAAGAAATAATTTTTTTTTAAAAATGAGAAATCATTGTAGTCCCTTATGGATAGTCCTCATGACTAGTTCATGAGCTATGTAATACAAATACAGAAAGGGGATTTTTACGAACAAAACGTGAAATCATTGCAGTCCCTCATGGTTAGTCCTCATGACTAGTCCATGAGCTATATACATAATAAAGAGCCAGAAAGGAGTTTTTACGAACAAAACGGGAAATCATTGTAATCCCTCATAGATAGTCCTCATGACTAGTCCATGAGCTAAATATATAATAAAGATACAGAATTTTTTTTAATGAAATAAAACGCTAAATCATTGTAGTCTCTCATCGATAGCCTTATGACTGATTCATGAGCTGTATAATGAAAATACACTAATGATTTTTTAAAGTACAAAAAGTGAAATCACTGCAGTCCCTTATGGACATTGGATAGCCCTTATGATTAGTCCATGAGATAAAGAATAAAGAACAAAATGAATTCGTTGTGTACAAAACGTGAAACCAGTTCACATGTTCAATAATAATCTGTAACACCCTTTCAATAAAGGAAAGTGCAAACATTCAAGCCTATTAATGTCAAAATGTACTCACCGTGATGAAATCCCAGATGAGACGAAATAGGGGACGGAAATATTGAAGTAGGAATTTAGGAAAAGCACAAACTGTTGCTTTATTTGTAAAATAAAGAAAAGTGTACGTAGGGTCTTTGCCCTGGTGTGAGTGTCATCCGTCTTCGCTTGGATTCCAGGGATGTTGCTATAGAAACACTTCCTAAGAAGCCAAACACTTTTAAGATAAGTGATGTCTGCCAGCTAAACAAATTTCTTCGCGGCGATCTATCTTCGCTGCTGCATTTCTTTCGAACTACGCGTATTCACGCTTGCTTTCTTAGAAATTAATCACTTGAGTGCGTAACAAATGGCATATTTCAGAGCACGTGTAGGATATTCGAAAGCCAAAGCGAAACAATTATATGTATTACGTGTGCGTTTTAAGAAATGTTTCAAGTCGCCAGTAGACATTTTCTGCGCAAATCTTTACTTAAATAACGCGAACTCTTTAAGATTTGTACGGAAAATATTAAGCATTAATTCCCTTGAATCTAACATGCCGATTAGCGAACATGCATGGGTGGTGTATTTGTCCTATAATGGGTTCTGTTGCTTCCCTGGAATCAAATGCCCTGTATTACGGACGAGGGACTCCGCAACGTACTACTAAATTGATGCACGAGTCAAAATGGCAAGTTGCAGTGATGAGCCTTGCCGGCGTAGTTCAAATGGGAGAATATTCGACTCCGGAAAAGGAAGATGTTACTGTAAAATAATACTAGACCTCAATGTAGAAGAATTACTTCATCTACAGTGAGCTCCTTCAACCATGGTTTGTCAGCGGACCCGAAGCCTGCGATTTCGTGCCACCATCTTTCTCGAGGGAGGGATATATGTGACCTACCACTGAAGTGACGCGTGAGTAAAAATAGAAAGTTGCAGTGATAGGCTGGCCGGCGTAGTTCGGTTAGGAGAATATCCGACGCTCGGGAAGCAAGACGTGGCTTCAAATCTCACCACCAGCAAAAAAAGAGCTCGTTCTCTAAACTTCTTATAGTACACTGCTGGACAATTGCTAAGGACGGATCATAAACGGCTTTATAGCGCATAAAAAAGTAAGTGTGGTTGGATGCCAAGTGAAATAAAATAATGTCAGAATGCCAGGACATTACAAGAAAGACAATTTATTGTGCTCTGAAATCCAGAAGGCTTTGGAACGTGTTCAAGGGACAAACAGGCCATTTTGTGCAGAATACGCAAACGTGAAAAAAATGCAATTACCGTCCGCAGGCGTTCCGGCGTAAGATGTCAATACGGGATATGGCCACCATGGAGGGCGATGCAAGATTCCGAACGTCGAGTCATGCTTTGCACAACATTATCAAGCAGCTGTTGGGGTAATTTATCTCATTCCTCTGTCAGTGCACGGATGAGGGTGTCCTTGTTTATGGGAGGGCATTGGCGACCAGCAAAACAGCTCCCCAAAGTATCCCACACATTTTCAATGGGATTCAGATCTGGAGAACGTGCTGGCCATACGAGGCGTTGAATATCCTCGCTCTCAAGACACTCCTGGACAGCGACTGTTCGATGACATGTTGCGTTGTCGTCCATGAAAATGAATCTATCACCGACAGCACCACGGAACATGCGAACATGAGGTAGCAGAACATCATTAATGTATCGTTGGCCAGTCATAGTCCCAGCTGAAAGCACATAGAGGGACGTACGGCCATTGATCATGATGCCAGCCCATACCATGACACTACATGTCGGATATCGGTCCCTTTCCTGTATGTTTGCTGGACAATATGCAGTACCACTATCACGCCAGATCAGTTGTCGTCGACAATCAGACGATAGACTGTATCTACTCTCATCTGAGAAGAGGACAGCAGACCAGTCGTTATCAGTCCAATTGCGAGGTTGATGGCACCATTGCAAACGGGCGGCATGGTGACGTCTGGACAATGGGATGCACACAACAGGACGGTGGGCGTATAGTCCTCCTTCATGAAAACGTCTGGCTATAGTTTTTCGGGAGATCCGCTTGCCAGTAGCAGCCATAAACTGATTTGCTACCTCACTAGCTGTGCTGCGCCGGTGTCTTTTTGTTGATAGAACTATGTACCGATCTTCTGCAGGTGTCGTACTGCGAACACGACCTCCCCCGTGACGTTTGCTACACTCTTCATTTGTTTGAAATGATTTCCAAAGCCTTGAAACAACACTGTGGCTGACGTCGAACTCCCTGGCAACATCTGTTATTTTTCGCCCTTCTTCAATCTTGCCAATAATACGGCCACGCGTAAAATCATCTAGATGATGTCGGGAAGACATACTGAAAATTGCAAGTTCGTCAATTGATTCTTTCCCTTTCAACTTTGCGTTTGAACAACAACGGTCAATACGCGTCAAATCCTTTATATCTCTTATCAGCGCTATGACGTCACGAACAAGTTCGGCAATCCAAAATTTGCATACGCACAACACGTCTTACTGTATCCCGCACTTATGCTAATTTCCACATTTTCCTGCCTTCCATTTTATGGTTGCTATCGTTGCTATTGTCATCAGTCCTTAGCAGTTGTCCGGCAGTGTATTAGATGCTAATAGGGATCGCTGAAACCCTAAATAAACAGAAAAAAATCAAATCTGAAACAATGATAATGAAAATAAAATCTATAGTGTATAGCAGGATGACAAATATTTACCTTTAGCTTGATTTGGGTACATTGACTGTAGAGCAGGAAGTGTTGAACGTACTTGCAATTTATATTCAAGGTGAACATAAAAGAATGTAACAAAAAGTAATAAATAATAGCTCGTTAAGTAATACAAATACCTGTATTTTATTGTAGGCGATATATATAAATAAGATTTCCGGCTTAATAGATTTTTTTGTGAGTTCCGTTAGATGCGCGAACGGAACTACATTTCACTTCATCCCAGATGCGTTGAAAAATATCAGGCGCGATCATGTCAATGGCATTAATGGTTTTTATTCGAAGAGTTCCAGAGAATCCTTCATTGGAGTAAAGTACACAGTTATGACGTGTCTACTTTAGAAGAGACGCGCACGTCAAACCGGCAAGTTGCAGCCATTAGCTTTGGCCGGCGTAGTTCAATCGGTGGAATATCCAACTCCGGAAAAGGAATATTTGGGTTTGAATCCCATTACCGGCAAAAAAGGGGCAAGGTCGCTATACAATGTCTTTCACTCCTCCTCTAAATCTGGGGAATGAGACGGCCAAGAAATTGAACAATTCATCTGCCCGAAAACTCGTTAGCAAGAAGCCTTCTCACATAGAGAAACCAGTGCGGGGGGGGACCGTCTCGCTGGAAAAAGATGTCTCGTTGTAGTTCCTGCAGCTGTGGTAAGACTAATTAGTCCAACACATCAAAATAAACAATCCCGCTTCCTGTCTTTTCGATGAAATAGAAAGGTCCGATTATCAGGTCACGCATGACAACAACCCACACACAATGCTTGTCTTTCTTGTCTCTGGCGCTCTTTGGCCAATAATGGCCCTTGCGCCATAAAAATCAAACAACCAACCAACCAACCAACCCACACACAAATTTCTGCACAGCTTCTTTCATACTCGCGTACAGAATGTGACGGTTCAGAACCCAATTTTCGAATGTTTTCGGGGGTTAATATGGTCTGCCACATGAAATGTTGCTTCGCCCGAACACATTTCACCCTGCAAAAACGTGTTATCCATATCAGCATTATCCAAAAGCTCCACTACGAATTCCGTCCGTTTAGGTTCGTCATGCGCATGGGGAGCTTGCAAAATATCCACTTTGTAAGCAAACAGTTTTAATCCATATATCTTAAAATTAGGTTTCTGTTATTCACGTATTGTTTCCGTAATAAGCTTTACGAGTCAGATCAGAGCTTTTTGTTATGATGTTTAATAACAAACACTGTCCTGTACATTCAACCAGAACACAATCTCCCCAATACCCCATCCCTAGTGTCTGTGGTCCATTCATACGCTTTCTTTCTTCCGATGCAAAGTCGGGAACAGATCCATAACCACATCTTGCCTGGGCGTCTCCATTGGGACCGAGACCACTTTCTTTCCTCCGAGGCAAAGTCGGGAACAGATCCATAACCACTTCTTTATTGGGCGCCTCCATCGGGATCGGAATAATTCCGTCTTCCCATCGCAGGCTATGCTCTAAAACTTTAAACTTGATAAATTACCTGTATGCATTTCTGATGAATCAGACCACACATAATCTGCAAGATTTTCTTCATAAAGAGAATCCCTAATCAAGTTTAAAGGTTTAGGATAGAGCCTGCAGGTATTATATAAATTACCTGCATGCAGTTTTGCTGGATCAGACCAGCTACCATCTGCAGGATTTCCTTCATAAAGAAAATCATTAAACTCTACGAAGAAAATCCTGCACACTATTGCAACTTTATGAAGAAAATCCTGCACATGAATGACAAGTTTACGAAGAAAATCCTGCAGATAATGGCGCATTAAGCTTAAGGATTTTCTTGATGAAAAAATCCTGCAGATGATGGCTCATAAAATTTAAGGACTTTTTTTTTGTTTTTTAAGAAAATCCTGCAGATGATGGCTCATAAAGTTTGAGGATTTTCTTTATGGAGAAAATCCTGCAGATGATGGTGGATAAAGTATAAGGATTTTCTTTGAAGAAAATCCTGAAAATGATGGTTCATAAAGTTTAAGGATTTTCTTTATGAAGAAAATCCTGCAGATGATGGCTCATAAAGTTCAAGGATTTTCCTTATGAAGAAAATCCTGCAGATGATGGCTTATAAAATTTAAGGTTTTTTTTTTATGAAGAAAATCTTGAAAATGATGGCTCATAAAATTTAAGGACTTTTTTTTTGTTTTTTAAGAAAATCCTGCAGATGATGGCTCATAAAGTTTGAGGATTTTCTTTATGAAGAAAATCCTGCAGATGATGGTGGATAAAGTATAAGGATTTTCTTTTTGAAGAAAATCCTGCAGATGATGGCTCATAAAGTTTAAGGATTTTCTTTATGGAGAAAATCCTGCAGATGATGGTGGATAAAGTATAAGGATTTTCTTTTTGAAGAAAATCCTGAAAATGATGGTTCATAAAGTTTAAGGATTTTCTTTATGAAGAAAATCCTGCAGATGATGGCTCATAAAGTTCAAGGATTTTCCTTATGAAGAAAATCCTGCAGATGATGGCTTATAAAATTTAAGGTTTTTTTATGAAGAAAATCTTGAAAATGATGGCTCATAAAATTTAAGGACTTTTTTTTTTGTTTTTTAAGAAAATCCTGCAGATGATGGCTCATAAAGTTTGAGGATTTTCTTTATGAAGAAAATCCTGCAGATGATGGTGGATAAAGTATAAGGATTTTCTTTTGAAGAAAATCCTGAAAATGATGGTTCATAAAGTTTAAGGATTTTCTTTATAAGAAAATCCTGCAGGTGATGACTTATAAAGTTTAAGGATTTTCTTCATTCAGATGATGGTTCATAAAATTTAAGGATTTTCTTTATGAAGAAAATCCTGAAGATAATGACTCATAAAATTTAAGGATTTTCTTAATGAAGAGAATCTTGAAAATGATGGCTCATAAAATTTAAGGATTTTTTTAAAGAAAATCCTGCAGATGATGGCTCATAAAGTTTGAGGATTTTCTTTGTGAAGAAAATCGTGAAGACGATGGCTCATAAAGTTTAAGGATTTTCTTTATTAAGAAAATCCTGCAGATGATGGCTCATAAAGTTTAAGGATTTTCTTTAAGAAGAAAATCCTGAAGATGATGGCTCATAAAATTTAAGGATTTTCTTTATGAAGAAAATCTTGAAAATGATGGCTCATAAAGTTTAAGGATTTCCTTTATGAAGAAAATCCTGCAGATGATGACTCATAAAGTTTGAGGATTTTCTTTATGAAGAAAATCTTGAAGACTATGGCTCATAAAGTTTAAGGATTTTCTCTATGAAGAAAATCCTACAGATGATTGCTCATAAAGTTTAGGGACTTCCTTTCTTAAGAAAATCCTGCAGATGATAGCTGGTCTGATCCAGCAGAAATGCATACCGACAATTTATCAAGTTTAAAGTTTCAGAATAGAGCCTGCGATGGGAAGACGGAATCCCGATTCCGATGGAAACGCCCAGGAAATATATGCTTATGGATCTGCTCCCGACTTTGTACCGCAGGAAAGAAAGCCGATGAAAGAGAAGTCAGTGGAAGGCGGACCCTAAAGATCGGGCATTGGTGAGATTATATTTTGATTCAATATACAGGACGGTGTTTGTTATTAAACATCATAAAGGAAGCTCTAATCTGACTCGTAAAATTATTACCGAAACAATACGTGAAGAACGAAAACGTAATTTTAATATATTTAGACAAATGCACCACGCCGAACTGGCAGTACAATAATCTATTATCATTTTCAAGATTCGTATAAAACAATATGCAATTTTAGTCTTTTACGGAGCTCTTTCTGGACGGTTGAACGGGGTATTTGAAGTTCCCAAGAAGTCCGTCTTCTCGATTTGCTTTGAAACGCTTGCCTAATGGATTTCGCATTCACTTAAGTGACACGTGACCTTCCTGAGGTGGAATTCTTCGAAACATTACACGTTCCCACAAAGCAATCATACCAGTGTCTTATGTCTGGTTTTCATGGCGAATTACGTATTGCATACGTTTGAAGAAAATTCCGCTGTTCTTGCGTTGTGCATTTGCTTTCGATGAACCATGCATTGCTTGCTTCTGCTGCACGGATAACACATTTCCTAATGAGATGCTCGGCAGCTTCTTCTTCACTTTACCGTTCGTGTGATACACGCAGAGCCATCTATTAGCACAAACAGGAAACTTCCGTTCTTGCTTTATTACTAACAACCACATGGCAACAGTTACAACGACATTTGTTTTTTTTTGTTTACCAATTTTGTGACATTCTTTTAAACGTATCCTGATTTACCAAAAGATGTTCAGGGGAAAAGCATTTTCTTGGCAAAAAGAGGGATCTTGACTTTTATAAAGTAGTTATAGCTGCAAAAGAATGGGGCTATGAAAACAATAAATGAAGGAAATATGCAGGTACGACTATATAAATAAATGGAGGAAATATACCGGTAGGTACGACTCGTGAAAGGAATACCTAACACAGAAACAAGAAGGAAAGCTCACTTTCCTCTTTTCGCTGTCTTCAAGGGGTTGCTGAAGTGGCGGCGGAACCGCCCTGGTCACCAGGGCCCGGGCCCGGTCAATAATTTCTGCCAAGATTTTAATTTTTTTTTTTTATTTGGCATATGTGCGATTGTTGTGATGTGCCTTAGTAAGTTCCTCTAGGTAAGTGGTCGGGTGGCCCTAATTCTCAACAAAGCTACTTAGGCATTGCTTTTCTTCTGTTTGTTCCGGAAAGCGGGAAGGAAGGGGGTTCACCACGATTCGAAATTTCGGGCCCGGTCAACGAACTTCACTTTCCGCCGCCTTTGGACTGCTGAAACAAAGCATTTACAGCACGTGCATTGCAAGATTAAGATTTATTATTTTTGTTGAACTCCTAGTGGTTCATAGTCTACTCTTTCTGTTCTTTTGTGTTCCACAGTTTAACAACCCCGATCGGCATTTAAGGCTGTTCGGCACCGTGCTGGTGTCTTCTTTTCCACAGGAACAGCGAATATAGAGAACGACTAAGGAAGAACAAAAGGAACAAACAAATTTAGAAAACATATCTATTTCCCTTTCAGATTTAAGAAAAAATTACGTTCTCAAATTAGTTGTGTACATACAACTCCTTCGAGAACGTAATTGTTGTAACGATTTTTCAATTTGTACATTAATTTATGGAAACCAGCGTACTTTCAAAATACATGGGTATATTGTTTACGACATCATTCGGATTTGCGTCATGAGCTATCTTTTCAGACTCACGAAATTCCATCCTCCTCTCAGGATCGTCCTTATTTAGCGTTTGCAGTAGTCTGAGACATTAAGGTTTCCAACTCGGTCGTTTCTTTTTTTGCCCACTGTACGTCGCTGCTCGACTTAGCTTTCGAGCAGCGACGTACAGTGGGCAAAAAAAGTATTTGCACACATACTTTACTTTGTATAAACGTGGAAAGCGATTATGACGAAATATTTTTAACCACTGGATTATTTTTACAACACACACACACACACACACACACACGTTTCTTGTTTTACTAATCAAAAGAAATATATACACTGGTGTGCAAAACTTAATGACGAAGCGGAGAAATTAGCATAACAGCGGAACGAGCAGGTAGAACGGACCGAAAGACCACTCAAGAGATAGACAAGTGTCCGGTACGGTAGGGCATGCGCATATATGAAGCATGATGTAGGAGGGGGGAGTGTCGGAAGGGTATAAAGCACACGGGCGGTGTACGCTCAGCAATTCGGTGAAAACTATTGCACGGTGTATATCGGTTTGAACGATGTCGAGCTGCTGCCACCGTGTGATATGGCCAACAGGCAATCCAGTAAGCGACATCTGGATGACTTTACCCGAGGTCGCGTCATTGGGAAGTTGGAAGAAGGTCGAAGTGTGACTGGTGTAGCCAAGGAGTTCGGAATCGCTCACAGCATCGTTTCACGAGCTTGGAGAGCATTTCAAACGACAGGAGCAGCTGTCCGAGAGTTTAGCAGTGGTCGTCCACGAGCAACCACGGCGGCGGACGACCGGTATATTGTCTTACAGGCGAGAAGAGACAGACTGCAGACAGCAGGCGAAATCGCAAGGCACATGCAACAGACAACTGGGCATCCGTTATCGGGTTTTACTGTGTCCATGAGGCGTACAAAGGTGGTCTTTTTGCACGATGACCAGTACGGTGTGTGCCATTAACGCCTGCTCATCGGAGACGGCGGTTTCTGTGGTGCCAGGAACACAAGAACTGGACACATCAGCAATGGGGTAGAGTTCTCTTTACGGATGAGAGCCGGTTTAGTCTGACGAGCGATTCTGGACGTATACACATCTGGAGAGAGCAGGGAACACGCAATCAGACCTCCAACATCATCGAACGGGACCGGTTTGGAGGTGACGGAGTCCTCGTTTGGGGCGGTATCATGCTTGGTAGCCGTACTGACCTCCATATCTTCCAAGGAGGTTCAGTCACTGGTGTCCGCTATTGTACCGAGGTTCTCCTGCCTCACGTGCGTCTGTTTACAGGTGCTGTGGGTCCTGAGTTCCTCTTCATGGACTACAACGCTACACCTCATCGTACAGTGGCTGTCGCAGAGCTGTTGGAGAGTGAAGATATTCAACGCATGGATTGGCCCTCAAGGTCCCCGGATCTAAATCCAACCGAACACGTGCGGGACCTTGTCGGGAGACGCTTGGCAGCACGTCACCAGCCGCCAGCAACGATTCCGCAGCTGCGATTGGCGCTACAAGAGGAATGTGCCACGATGCCTTAACAGCTCCTTGACTACCTCGTCCTCAGCATGGACAGATGTTGTAAATCCTGCAACGCAGTCAGGGGTGATCATATCCCCTACTAAACACTGGATTTTTCTTAGCAGCCGCCTGTCACATGAACGTTTCTGTCTTCTGTCCAGTTGTGCTCGAAGCTACCTTTTCAATAAAGTGCCTTTGTATCCTTTGGATTCCTTGTTTGGACGGTTTTGCTTACTTGTGCCATATTTTATCTTGGGGATCTTATGGTATGATTTGAGTCGATGTGGAGCACTTCTGCACGATGTTACATTCGAGAAACCGTCTCGTCCTTAATTTTTGCACGCCAGTGTATATAACAACTGAAAATCTTATTTTTTTCATGCCAAAGAGGTATCTGCACATTAGGAAACAAAATCAAGAAACTTTCGAAATTAAAAAAACGTTACTTGTACTTAATATGCATGCCTTTTGCGTCGATTACAGCTTGTAATCGCCTGCACATTGATTCTACTAATTTGCCATTTGTTTCTACACTGATTTTCAGCCATTCGTGGCTGAGTGCTAGCTTAACTTCATTTTTGTTGGAAATTTTCCTTTTCCTCACTTGCAAATCCAACAAATGCCAAAAAGTCTCAATAAGGTTGAGGTCTGACGATTATGGAAGTATTTTCAGTTGGTTTTACATTTTATAAAGCAACCACGACCTTGTTATGTTGGCTGTATGTTTAGGATATCGCTATCCTGTTGAAAATAGAATTAATCAGCGATTCCCACTTTTGATGCAATGGGCACCTTGCATTATATCAATATACTATACAGTATACAGCATTCATATTACCTTCAATAAAGGCCAAATTGCCAACTCCATCAAAAGCCACGCATCCCCAAAGAATTACACGACCACCGCCATGATTTACAGTTGATCTTAATTTTTTTTGTTTGAAAGGAACTGTTTAGCTTTCGTCAGAAAATATCGCATTTTACCTAACTCTGCTGGTTTGCTGACATAAGCTTTGGCAAACTTAAGTTTTTTCTGCCCATTTGTTTCACTAGTATAAGATTTTTTTCTGGGTGTCCTGCCTCGAGTGAAGAATATAACGAATAGTTAGAGAACTTACTATCGTCCCTGATGTTAAAGCGACATCAGCAGCCAATTCTCGAACACTAACGAAGAGGGTTTTCGTCACTTTCCTAGTGATGTCCCTCCGCTGCCTTGCATTTAGCTTCTTCGGATGCCCAGATCGCAGATTATTCTCTAAACTACCACTCTCTTTTTCCTTTCATATTACGTACTGAAGTACCGAACACTAGAAAAGTTAAACTTTTAACTTTTTACCAATTTCGCGATATTTTAAACCACAGTCATGAAGAGCTATAATCCTCTCCCGCATTGCAATGGAAAACTCGCGCTTTTCCGGAGCCATGACAGCTACAACTAACTAAATTGCCCTCCAAAGATCTTAAAATAATGTCTTTTAAGCAAAACGGGGCTTGCATTTGTTGTCAATTTGCAAAATGTATTGTTTAATTGCTTTAAAACAGAGTGTTGGTAGAGATACTTTTTTTATATGAAAAAATAACACTTTTATTTGTTATACATATACAATCGTGGCCAAAAGTTCTGTACCAGCAGACCGGAAGTCAATTTTTGATGTCTGAAGTAAACTTATACAGCGTAATAGTAAAGTCAGGAATACATATTTATACAATATTTTAAAGAAAATTTTATGCTGAATTCAAATATTTTTACATACTGTTATTACCAGTAATAGAAGTGAAATTATATGCAAAAGTGCAGCGCCTAGTCATAATAAGCAAAAAATAGTAAAATTTGTGAAATTAGTGTACAATGCATTTAACGTAAAATTACTATGCAGTACATTATTGAAACTTGCAGGACACTTGAAATAACTTACCAACAAGCAAAATACGCTTTAATATTTAATTGGATAACCACGGTTTCTTAGTAACAAAGTGCACCTTCTTGGCATGGAACTTAAGCTTCTCTAGTCGTCCATTGGTGATAACAGGGTGCCAAAATTGCTGTTAAAAGTGGCTGTGATCATTCCACTGTCTTGCGCACCATTAAAAAAGCTGCAGAAATTGGATGTGTGGGAAACAGAAAAAAGAACAGGTCGACCAAGGCTGTGTGTACTGAACGTGATGATCGCATGTTGATTTGTCCATCCTTAAGATCAAGATTTAAAACAGCCACTAATTTAAGAAATAAGTTGGAGAATGAAGTAGGCATTATTGCATCTGCACGTACAGTTCGCCAAGGTTAAAAGAAAAGGGACTGACTGCACGAAAAGCTGCACGGAAAGTTTCCCTTACTGAACAACAACGGCTCGAAAGAATTGCTTAGGTCAAGGCACACAAGAATCGGACTGTTGATGAATGGAAAAATGTTATTTTCAGTTATGAAACAACTGTTACTATTTCCGCTAATAATGGAAATAATTAAGTACGTCGTTGGGCTGGTGAAAGATATAAGGCATGCAGCACCCAGCCAACAATCAAGCACCCACATTCGGTGATGTTATGGTCATGTATTTCAGCCAGTAGTGTTGGCCGTCTGCACATTGTTGATGGCACATTGAATGGATCAAAATATGTGGATATTTTGGAGTCCACACTGCTACCATCTGCACAAGACATGGGTTTGCGGAATTTTATCTTTCAGGACGATAACGCCCCATGTCATCGGTCAAAGTTGGTTGACGAGTGGTTTAATCGAAAAGTTATAAGAATACTTCAGTGGCCAACACAGTCACCGGATCTTAATGCCAAAGAGAATATGTGGGTGGGATTGAAGCAAAAGATCCGTCAACAAGGACCCACATCTGAAACAGTTGTAATTGAGTCTGTAAAGGCCGCATGGCACCGTGTTATCACCAATGGACAACTAGAGAAGCTCATTAGTTCCATGCCAAGAAGGTGCACTTTGTTACTAAGAAACCGTGATTTTCCAATTACATATCAAAGCGTATTTTGCTTGTTGGTAAAGTTATTTCAAGTGTCCTGTAAGTGTCAATAATGTACTGTACAGTAATTTTACGTTAAATGCATTGTACACTAATTTCACTATTTTTTGCTTTTTATGACTAGACGCTGTACTTTTGCTTGTAACTACACTTCTATTACTGGTAATAACATTCTGTAAATATATTTGAATTCAACATAAAATGTCCTTTAAAATGATGTATAATATGTATTCCTGACTTTACCATTACGCTGTATAAGTTGACTTCAAACATAAAAAAGTGACTTTCGGTCTACTGGTGCAGGACTTTTTGCCACGATTGCATTTCTTCTGATTATTAAAAAAAGAAAAACGTGTGTGTGTGTGTGTGTGTGTGTGTGTGTGTGTGTGTGTGTGTTGTAAAAGTAATGCAATGGTTAAAAATATTTCGTCACAATTGCTTTCCACGTTTGTTTATGCAAAATAATGTATGTGTGCAAATGCTTTTATGTCCACTGTATACCAAGCTCCAGAGCTGTGCGTATGTTTGACTTTCGAGGGTATAACGAAGTAAATTTCTCCGTCATTTTTGGTCCACGCCGGGGATCGAACCCGAGTCCACTTATTCCGGAACAAGTCACTCTACCAACTGTGCTACGCAGACGTTCGTTCTCGCTGCTATCTATCTGCCTTTATGTCGTGTGCGTCCTGCGGGGCAGGCACGTCACATCTCACCCCCCCGAAAGAGGGCCGGAGACATGCCACACGGGTCAGCCGTGACCATGAATCGTCGCAGGCAGCCATCCACTGTAAAACGTGCACTTGAGAACTCCCAGTCAATCTGCTGTGTGGAATGCAACGTCACACACATTTATTTTTCGAAGTGCTGAAGAAGGGATTCTCTTATTTTTCCTATCTCGCTGAGTGGAAAGGACATCACACCATTGCGAGATCTTTAATGGCCGGGTCATCCGGGAAGTTCGGGCGCCATTATAACGAAGTAAATTTCTCCGTCATTTTTGGTCCACGCCGGGAATCGAACCCGAGTCCACTTATTCCGGAACAAGTCGCTCTACCAACTGAGCTACGCAGACGTTCGTTCTCGCTGCTATCTGCCTTTATGTCGTGTGCGTCTTGCGGGGCATGCACGTCACAAGGGCTATGCGTTATTTATTCAACAACTGCCTCAGATATTGTTACCATGGCCTACCACTTCTTGGTGAATCAGCCACGCTTTAGTTTTCTCAAATTTGTTTTATTTAGCATGTAAATACCCCGCCTGCTTGGCGGAGGAACATCAAGATAAATTTTAGTGAACACTACTGTAACCTCAAAAAAGTTCTTCTTTGTTTTCCATCATTCCTGCATAAGAAATACACTTTGCTTCATTTCCAGTTTCAAATTTTAATTTCAATCTAGAACAAACAAAAATAAAATACATAAAAAAACCCCATAAAAATATGGGACAACTCGCAGAAAAAAATTCAGGCAACAATTCAAAACCGCAAAATTTAAGAAATTTGTGGTTTTGAATTGTTGCAAAACCGCAAATTTCTTAGTACTTTTTCTGGTAGGCTGAATTTTGCCCCAGATGAAATTGAATGAAGTTAGAAGAAACACCAAAGTTCCAATTCAAGTACCAAAGGTTGCTTTTTTAACAAATTATTAACGTTTCCTAGGTCTAAAATTCTAGTCAGAAATTAAAGAAAAATGTGTACATTCCGATCCACTGGCCGAGTGGTCAGAGACCCTGAATTATGGCTAACCGTTCGAGTCGGACGCGAGCTGGAGTTCCGGATGAAGCATGAGTTCATCGAGGTTATTTTTTCCTCCTCAGAACCACAGGCTCAAAATTGAAAGCGTGCTTTTCGATAATCACGATGGTCTTTAATCCTCGAAACAAAACAGTAAAAGATGGGCAGACAAAGGAATATCAGACATACTGGAAAAAGATGCATTTTTAATTACTCAAACCAGCAACTGTAATCATAGATATGAAAATGTTTATCTAGAGATAATGAAATTCATACGCTTTGCGATTCATACGCTTTAGTTTTTAAAAAAATGCTTACCTTGATCACAGTTGGTTCCATTCCACCCTGGAGGGCAGTCTTTCATGCAGTCCCCTGTAGCAGGGTTGCAAGTCGTCCCTGTAGGGCAGTCACATACTTGATTGCAATTTTCTCCCCACTTGTTCGGAGGACAAGCTGACTCACACTTAGGTCCGAAAAATCCAAGCTTGCATTCGCATTTTCCACTCTGCAAGGAAAAAAAGCAAAGGAACTCTAGAAAATCACTTTTACATAACCCGCCAAAGAAACGAAGTAAGCCAATTTTTACATACAAAGCAGTTAACGACTCGGCGTTTCGCGCCCCTCCGAGAATATTGCATCGTAAGAAAAATGAAATAAAACTCGGTAAATATGAAACACTTAATCGTTAATATTTTCATGTTACACGTATCATTCTAGTGTTAATACGAAATGGACGATTTCCTCTTTCACTGTGAATACTTAATACTTTTAAACTTTACCTTGTGTCTACTTTTAAAACTCTGTGTATTGTCATTTAAGTAAGAAGAAATCTTCTTATATCTTTGTCCAATGTGCTTGTCACTAATAATTTAGGCATATGGAGAAGATTCTCACTGCATTTCTCTGACGTCATTATTCCTCCCCGTCGCTATTGCCGGTTTTCATCAGTTAAGTTTTAACAACCTACAGTTCTGCATTTTTAGATTATGTTTTCCACATAAACTAATACACTCCATGATACATTTTGTAAATAATTCCCTGAAATCTTCCTAAAAGAGGAGAAACTTGTGATGGTACAAGTTCATGGTAGCGATACATGTTGTTTTCGACTGATAGACAACCCACGTTTTCTTTTCTACTCAAGTTTGGATTTAAGTTCGAAACAACCCATTTTTATTATTATCATATCATTCCCGTCATCAACCACTCTCGATCAACTATTAGATGCAGGTACTCCCAAGGTTACTCCTAAAGTTCCATCCTGAGGTTTCATCTTTCATACTGTATCCGCACAATTTCTGATCTTGTGCACCCATCTTACCTGTACTCTTCCTCTGACACTTTTGCGGTCTCATGGCATCCAGCCCAGAATCGCGGTGCATCAGAGATTGTCCACATCATGAGCTATGTATCCAGCTCATCGAAATCTTGGATGTCTGTTTTCTGTGTTTCCTAATAATTCCAAGCATATACAGTAGCGAACAAAAGTATTTGGCGAAACACTTTTTCGACCATAATTTTTTTTTTGATGGGCCAAATCGGGTTATTTTGGGATATGATATGTGTTGATTCGTGGGTTACAATGCCGCGTAGTTTGTATTTCGGTCAGAGCGAATTTGTCGTTCGAAATAGGCCATATTCAAGAGTCGCCACTTATTACCCATTTGTTTGCTGCATGTATTAATGTTTTTCTTGTGATTTTTGTGGGTTTTGTGATGTGTAGTGTGATAATAAGTCAATCTTAGGTTTTCAGAAACGGGTACAAAGGCGGAGATCCCTGTTGGAGCTCGCCAGGCGGCCATGAACATAATGGAATCCAGAATGCGCGTCACCGACATTGCGAGGGCTCTCAAGATCCGACACTAGTTCAAGCTATCCTGCAACGTTATGAGAAGACTGGGGCCGTCGAGAACACTCCACGATGTGGTAGGCCTCTTTCCACTACGTTGCGTCAGGATAGACGCATCCTCCGTCAATCTCGTGCTCATCCCACCTTGACTGCTGTGGGCATCGCCACCGAATTCCGCGACAGCGACGACCTGAACGTCAGCCGAATGACCATCTCCCGTCGTCTCATTGCTGGTGGATTGAATGGAAGACGCTCCGCCAAGAAACTACTCATCGGAGTCAAGAATCGACGAGCCAGAGTCGCGTTCGCGCGCCGTTATCGACACTGGACCGCGGCGGACTGGAGTAAGGTGCTTTTCACAGACGAGAGCAAGTTCAGCTTGTTCGGAAGTGATGGCATCCGATACGTACGACGTCCGTGTGGCCAGAGATTCAACCCCCAGTTCATTCAGCCGACTGTCAAGCACGGAGGAGAATCGCTCATGGTTTACGGCGCCTTCTCTCGCAATGGAATGGGCACCATCATCAAGATTGACGGAATAATGACCGGGCAGAGCTACACGAACATGCTCATCAACGATGTCTTCCCATGGGCAAACCAGAACATGCCACCCGGATAGATCATGCAGCAAGACAAGGACCCGAAGCACACCTCCAGAGTAGCGAGGGCAGCCTTCCAACAGCAACAGGTCACACTTCTAGACTGGCCAAGCCAATCTCCAGACCTCAACTCCATCGAACACATGGGGGAGGAGCTGGAGAGACGATGTGCGAAGAAAACCTGCCGGAATAGGGTGCAGAAGTTCGACCAGCTGTCTGCAGAATGGGCGCGAATTTCGCAGGTCACCGTCGAAAAGCTAGTGGACTCGATGCCGGAACGTTGTGCAGCTGTTATTAAGTCTCGTGGTTATCCCACTAAGTATTAGTTATTGTTTTGTCTTTTTCTCGTAGTTGTTTTCTGTTATCGTTGCATTAAATGAATGTGATACACACCTACTTTGTTGGTCAGTTCGTATGATCTTTGCGATTAAGCTCGGTACCTGATCTGTATTAAGCTTTCCGATCCATCTGCATATGGGTCATGTTTACAACTGAATAACACATATCATATCCCAAAATGACCCGATTTAGTCCAGCAGAAAAAATATTATGGTCGAAAATGAGTTTCGTCAAATACTTTTGTTCGCTACTGTATCTCTCCACATTTCTTTGGACCGTCTGCAGTCTGCGGAAGTCTGATTTTTTTAATGCCCACGTCTTAATAAAATATTGTATATGTAAGAACAGATAGGATACACTAGTTGGATATTTTTAATTTAAGGCACAATGGCAAATTACTCTTTAAAACCATGATGTTCTTTTTTTTCAAAAGAACTCCAGCCGAGCTTAATAAGTTTATAAATTCATGTCTTGAAATTGCTATCCAACGAAATGCATTGGCCAAACGTCAACTTCTAAACATAAGCACCAACTTCTTCCACTTTTGTACCATCAAATGTCACTTAGAAAAATTGTTGCACATGGTTTTTGTCTTCTGTAGCTCTTGCTTTAGGTCAGTTTCTTTACTCTTATTGGCCGCGTTTTGTACTATGGATTGCAGCTCTGAATGGGTATCTGTAAGAGCAACAATGCCATCAGCTAATCTAAGGTGAGTTCAAGAGATCACCACTAAACGTCTGACCTCCGTCATCCCTATACCTCGACTGGTAAGTGTTCTTTAGTATTGTTTCAAAAAGTTCGTGAGAAATACAGGGGTTGGACAAAATAATGTTAACTCATGCAAAATAGGCGATAGGTTTTTATCATTTGCCTTTAATACACCTTTCAACCTTCTTGGAATAGATCCATACAGCTTTGGAATAGTCTCCACTGAAATGGTATACCATCCATCGGACATTAGCCAATTGCTTCAGAGATGCTGGAGGAAGGAATCTGTTTCTCATTCTACCCTCTAAAAATAGCCCACAGTGGTAAAATGATATTCAAGTTAGGTGACTAAGCTGATTAGGGCAGATGCTGAAGTTAATCTTGGTGCTGCTCAATCCAAGACAGAACTGTTTTGGTTGTGTGTATAGTCACATTATCATTTTGAAAAATGGCATTATTGTTGGGAAACAACATTCGGACCATGGGATACCTGATCACCTAGAATGTCGAAGTACTTGCTCTATGTACCTCATCCATGTATTGTAATGATGAGACCAGTTCAGACCTGCTAACCTCTCAGAACCAAAAAACGTAACACTCAGATAGAAAAATCGTAACACGACGCATGCTGATAAATTTTGAAGCCTATTTCAGCTATATACATTCTTGATGATGAGAATGTAGGGATTTTTTCCCTACATCAAAATTTTATTAAGAAATTAATTAAATCTAATCAGCAAATACTTTTATGTTGTTAATTAATAGAAAAAAAATACGGTTACGGGAGAAATCCTCACTCCGCCTAACCTCCGTTTTCGGAAATGTGACGTGCCTGCCCCGCAGGAAGTACACGACATAAAGGCAGATAGCAGCGAGAATAACGTCTGCGTAGCTCAGTTGGTAGTGCGACATGTTCCGGAATAAGTGGACTCGGGCTCGATCTCCGGCGTGGACCAAAAATGACGGAGAAATTTACTTCGTTATAACGGCGCCCGAACTTCCCGGATGACCCGGCCGTTAAAGATCTCGCAGTGGTGTGACGTTCTTTTCACACCACGAGATAAGAAAAATAAGAGAATCCCTTCTTCAGCGCTTCGAAAAATAAAATGTGTGATGTTGCATTCCACACACCAGATTGACTGGGAGTTCTCAGGTTCACGTTCTACAGCGGATGGCTGCCTGCAACGATTCATGGTCACGGCTGACCCGTGAGCCATGCCCTCGGCCCTTATTCGGGGGGGGGAGATGTGACGTGCCTGCCCCGCAGGACGCACACGACATAAAGGCATAAAGCAGCGAGAACGAACGTCTGAGTAGCTCAGTTGGTAGAGCGACTTGTTCCGGAAAAAGTGGACTCGGGTTCGATTCCCGGCGTGAACCAAAAATGACAGAGAAATTTACTTCGTTATGGAAATTTTGAGATGCGGAAAACTTGCATCTTAAGAGGTCTGCAAGAAGGTTTAATCGGGTTCTGGGGATGTCATTTTTGTCTGCAGGACTAAAATAAATCTGCGATGTGCATCGGCGGTCGCCGCGATTCTGATATGGGGATTAGTAGAAAATGAATCTGCGATGTACGTCGGCCGTCGTTGTGTTTCTGCTTCGAAGATGAGTACCAAATGAACCTTCGGTGTAAATCACCCGTCGTCACGATTTTCTACGCGGATGAGTACAAACTAAATGTACGATGTACGTCGGATATCGCCGCGTTCCTTCAACGCGAATGAGTACAAAATAAACCTGCGATGTAAGTCTCCGCAATTCTTCAACGGGGATGAGTACAAAATAAATCTGCAATGTACGTCGGCCGTCGCTGCGATTCTGCTACGGGGATGAGTATAATATAGTTCTGCGACGTACGTCGTCCTTCGCGAGAAAAAATTACGATTACGGAAGAAATCCTCAGTATGCCTAACTTCCGTTTTCGGAAATTTTGAAAGGCGGTAAACTTGCATCTATGATAGGGAGTCTGGAAGATGGTTTGATAGGGTTCTGGGGATGTCGTGTTTGTCTGCAGGACCAAAATAAATCTGCGACGTACGTCGCCCGTCGCCGCGGTTCTGCTTCAAGACTTCTGTTTGAAAAGAAAAAAAAAGGGGCAAAATATGACTATTTAAAATAAAATCGTATTTTTGGCTGCAAAATCGTATTAGCCTACTAAATACGATAAAATCGTAACAGTTGGCAGGTCTGCCAGTTGAATACCAAGATACAGCGGCCGAAATAATCGCAGATCCACCAAATATTTGACAGCTGGAACCAGACGTTTCGAATTGAACGCTTCCTTGGGGGGTTCTCCATATATACACCCGACGTACTGTTGGGAATAACGTAAATGACTCAATGGACTAAGTTACCAGTTACCAGATGTCCAGGGCCTTTACTCACCACATCATACTTTTCGCGCTGTTTTCTATGATTAAGGGTTTAGCAATTGCAGCTCTTCTATAGATGATGGCTTTGTAATTCTTTTTGTGGAAACAGGGTCTTCCAGGAGGACAATATTGAGCTCTGCGGTCATGTGTGTTCTGGACACAATACTTGTTAGTTTTCGACGGTCCCTGTCACTCAATCTCGGTTTTCGCCCACTATTCTATTTCGCCGATGAAGTCTTGCCATGCTCTATGCAGGCAGTCATAACCGTGAAGACCCTGAAACATCAAACCATTTGGCTGTTATGCAAACAAAATATCCTGCTAAACAGTCTCCCACGATTTGTCGTGCTTGAAAGTCTGACAGGCTATCCATTTCACTGACCTCTCGTATACGCACCGCTGTTGAACACAACTCGTACTAAACACACCGGACAAAATATTAGTCACTCCTGTCAGAACTTACCTAATAACAAGTGACGGTGCCTCTTGTCTTTATAACAGCAGGAATCCTGTGTGGTAGACTCCACGAGGTTGTGGATGTATTGAACATCGATTTGCAGACATTCGTGCGTCAATTGGTCCCGAAGTTCCGCCAGAGTACGTGGGTTTCTATTCCTGCGTTTTACGTTCTGTTCCAAATGATCCCACAGATTTTCAATAGGATTTAAATCTGGGGATTTGGCAGGCCAGTCGAGGTGCGCAGTGTCGCTGATTGTTCGTGGTGCCACTCAGACACAGTTGTAGCCCTGTGCTCACGGCATTTATTGTCTCACAAGACAGGAGAGGCAATGTGATGCTGCTCCTGAAGATGTAGGGCAAAGAGCAACACTTCGTAATTCTGAATGCGGAGGTACGCATGCTGGTTCAAATTCATCGTCACTGCAACGAGAGGGCCTATTTCGTGGTGCGAAAAACATCCTCAAAACATCACAGAACGCCCTCCAGCTTGAACAACACCTTCGACACGACGAGGATTAAAGGTCGGCCTGCGATGCACTCGTCGCCTCTCATCATTGGGATACCGACAAAAGCGAGACTCATCAGAGCAAATTACTCGTTTCTAATCCACCACAGTAAAGTTTTGTTGCCTCTGAACCCATTGATAACGTTCGACTTTGTGACTTGCTGTTAAAAGAGGCCTCCGTTCATGGGAATCTGTTCCAGATATCCATCGCATGCAGTCCTCGTCGCAAGTCCTTTCCGAAATTGGTTGGAGTGGACTTTGTGACTTGCTGTTAAAAGAGGTCTCCGTCCGTGGTACTCTGTTCCAGATGTCCATCGCATGCAGTTCTCGTCGCAAGTCCTTTCCGAAATTGGTTGGAGTGGACTTTGTGACTTGCTGTTAAAAGAGGTCTCCGTCCGTGGTACTCTGTTCCAGATGTCCATCGCATGCAGTTCTCGTCGCAAGTCCTTTCCGAAATTGGTTGGAGTGGACTTTGTGACTTGCTGTTAAAAGAGGTCTCCGTCCGTGGTACTCTGTTCCAGATGTCCATCGCATGCAGTTCTCGTCGCAAGTCCTTTCCGAAATTGGTTGGAGTGGACTTTGTGACTTGCTGTTAAAAGAGGCCTCCGTCCGTGGTACTCTGTTCCAGATGTCCATCGCATGCAGTTCTCGTTGCAAGTCCTTTCCGAAATTGGTTGGAGTGGACTTTGTGACTTGCTGTTAAAAGAGGCCTCCGTCCGTGGTACTCTGTTCCAGATATCCATCACATGCAGTTCTCGTCGCAAGTCCTTTCCGAAATTGGTTGGAGTGGACTTTGTAACTTGCTGTTAAAAGAGGCCTCCGTCCGTGGTACTCTGTTCCAGATATCCATCGCATGCAGTTCTCGTCGCAAGTCCTTTCCGAAATTGGTTGGAGTGGACTTTGTGACTTGCTGTTAAAAGAGGCCTCCGTCCGTGGTACTCTGTTCCAGATATCCATCGCATGCAGCTCTCGTCGCAAGTCCTTTCCGAAATTGGTTGGAGTGGACTTTGTGACTTGCTGTTAAAAGAGGCCTCCGTCCGTGGTACTCTGTTCCAGATGTCCATCGCATGCAGTTCTCGTTGCAAGTCCTTTCTGAAATTGGTTGGAGTGGACTTTGTGACTTGCTGTTAAAAGAGGCCTCCGTCCGTGGTACTATGTTCCAGATGTCCATCGCATGCAGTTCTCGTCGCAAGTCCTTTCCGAAATTGTTTGGAGTGGACTTTCATTGACTGATTAGAGCAATTGTTGCCTGGTTTGAAACCGATTTGCATTTACTAGGCGTGAAACATGGCGGCAATCCATATTGGTGAGAATCGTTTTCCGGCCATATTTGCGTAGCCGATTTGCACTTGACTGCGAACTACACCACTGTTTGTAGACCCGATGGACAGTACGCTTCGACACACCAACAAATTGGGCGACTTCATTCGTTAGGTGACCATGGGCACAGCCAGACACGATAGTTCCTTTTTGCCACTCAGTAACGTCTGTCTTACGACACATATTGCAGACTAAATTCAACACACACGTTGCCCTTCACCACTGCATGAGACAGAAATGATCCAGTAGACCACGTCAGTGCTATTTATATCCCCACAATGCTACCACGGCGCTTTCTGTGCAACCGGTAACCTCCTACTATCATTTCTGTTAGGGGTGGATAATTTTTTTGTCCGCTGTGCTTATATTATATTATTTCACACATAAGCATGTCCATCCCCATGATATCCCTCGGCCGTATTTCCAATTGGAAGCAGTCGTTTTTAGTACCCTTAAACAAACGAATCTTTGCCCCGGAATTTTTGTAAATGCTGTCAATAATTCTGGTGTAAGTAGCTTCTGCGCGGCAAGACATATATAACAGCAGATGTTCTGAGTGAACAAAAAGGTTTTTCGTAGTCCAAAATGGCGGTGCACAAACATATCTCATATTTATTAGCTCTTGCGTTGATGTATTTTTCATTGAGGTGCTTTATACTAACTTAGCTATTTCTGAAACTGGCTTGCTCTCTTAGCTGGTCCATCTCAAGTGTTTTTGTGATTGATGAGACGGGAATTTTGCGAAATCCTCATAAACAGCGAGAAGTAGGCTGATTGGTCAATAATTTTTAAGGACTAGCTTGTCTTCCTTTACAGTATGCGCTCCGATGAACCTGCAGGCTTTCGTGCGAGCACCCATGCGAAGTATTAGTTCGCATTATTCATCATTCCACACCTGGAAAGCAATATTTCCGTTTATTACCAAAAAGGAAAGTTATCACGTTGAGTTCGCGAGAAACGAAATGTGTTTTTTTCTCCAGAACGAATACTTTTTTGCACCTCCAACACACAAAAGGTCTTTTTTAAAGATCATTCCAAAAGAAATAAAGAAAAATAACACTGTCTTGCATGATACGTGTATCGCATGCTGTGGTCACTGGAATATCTCCGTCTGACACAAACAAGCTGTGGAATTAAAACTATCACACGCTAAAACCATTTCCATTAAAATTACCCATTTAAATCGTTGTTTCGCATAAGTTTGTTTACCATAATATATTGCTGTTACACGTTTTCATTCAAACCGCCACCAACACGTAGAATATGAGTTTTGAGTTTGTTGATTTCATCTTTAATTTTACTTCTTTACTATTGTCTTTACAAGTCCTCAATTGTGAAGTCATCGGAAAAAAGTCATTACAAAAATGGAAATGTCGATTAAACGATTTCAATTAATCGTCCCCTACAGAGGATGTTCACACAATTTTAGAACATTTTTTTGTTGAAGGTTTAACGACCACCGTGAGCAACTCAATGGGATATAAGCAGTAGTCCGTCCCTAATTTTGGGTCACTGGTTCCAGGAAAGGGAGAGAGCCAGTGCCGTAAGACAAACACAACATCCATGCCTCACCGGGATTCGAACCCGGACCCCTCCCTGACGAATGATCATAGGCCATCGCTCTGACCACTGCGCCATCGGGGTGGCAACAAAGTTTCCAGCAATATAATTAATATTGTTTAAAATAAAATTCTTTCTTTCTTCAATGTGTCTATCTGATAGCCCTTTCTGTGGTTACAAATCTACATCTAGATTTCAAAGACAACTTGGCATTCATTAAAATTGGTAGTGGTATTTTATTCCACTCCTCTTCCACTGCTTTCCATAGCCCAATCAGTGTTTTAGGTCTGAGTTTAGAAAGCGCCTTATACTGATGAAGTTCTATACTTTGAAGGCTCTGAGTATAAAATAATGGTATTTCCTCTTTAAAAATAGGAGCTAAAACATTATTTTGATAATATGTAAAATTGACTTTAATATTCCTTTAAACTTTTCCTAACTTTAATTTCCCATTGTACGAGAAACCAACAATAATCATGAATCCTTTGCTGAAACTTTCTTTGGATTCTTGGAACCAAATTTATAAGCCTTTTTCTGCTCTTTTGTGATAATAACAACCAGTTTTTGTTACAATCATTTTAATAAGTCCATGCTTCATCATAGTCACAATAAATTTCCATCTGTCTCCGGCTAAGCGATTTTCATAAAGGTCTTTTCCGTGTGTAGCTCTCAGCCACGTGCCTAGCAGAGTTGGACAAAATCGTAATTGAATTAATCGGTAATGCATTACAGCGTAGTGGTAATGGAAACAAGAATTTAGCGTTACCATTACATGGTAATGGTGAACTGGTCATTAGAATTACATGGTAATTGTAATGACATGTAGCAGTCACCCATTATAATCGTAATGGTTAACTATATGTTGGTAATTAACCAATAACTTATGGGTAACAATACAACGTGAATAAACCAGCAACCAGTACACCCTTACACGTTGTGTTGGTTATTTGACAATTGTTCCACCCCTCGGACCTCAAATACGTGTATGTAGGTATTGGAGATTGTGCGTGTATGACATGAGTAGTTGCCCCGTCTTCGCCGCAAGTAAAGTGATTTGAACGAAATAATACATATGAAGTAAGTACGAATAGGATGTCTATTTCGGCTCCATCTCCAGTACAGTATTCTCGTCCATTACATACGTTTCACTATCTAAAATACTAACCCCACTATAGCCACAAGCACATATTCGCACTACACTCACAGTTCAGCAACTCAGGGTGCATTGCCGAATATTACAGAAATTTGCGAACTCTTGACATTTTTGCCGTCCTTCTCAAGTGTTGTTGTCCATTACCTGTCTGATACGACCACTGCACTAGCAAGTATGAGTCATTTTCTTCTAGGACTTCCGTCCACAGTGAGTAGATTTTAGGTCCCAGCCACCTACAGCGAGTTCGCCTTTTGGGCAGGGCACAAAAACGGAAGGAATGAGAGCAAGTCTAGCGACTTTGACAGAACAGTTTGTAGTGAGATTAGAGTACAGTAGATGGCGCCACTGTACAAGTACGATGTTGCACATAGAGGGGTGAGAGAATTTCAGGGGGGGGCATAGGAAAGGATACCCATTTAACCAGTGGGTCCAGCCTGGGGGCCGTCACTTAACGTGCTCGTCCGATGCACGGCCAATATTCAGTGATTGTTAGCAAATCACACCACCTCCGCAAGATCAGCCCAGGATCGAACTTTGGGACCTTCCATTGGTAGTCTGAACTGCTAACCACTCAGCCATTCGCGGCTTAACACTGGACTAGCGAGCGACTGACTCCTTTATATATACCTCACGACAGGACCTGAACCTTCTGGAATATTCTTGATTTGCATAAAGCTCTCCAACTTCCCACTGCGCGATCATTCTGGAACATTCTACAAACGTCTAACCCATTCTTGCCACTTCTAAAACATTCTACACGACACTTCGGTCTCCGCTTTTGGCACACGTATATTTCTATAAATTGTTAGCATGTAATTATTATTTGCAAATTGTGTAATTTCATTACCAAATAATTCCATTGCGTTGGAATGGCATTACTAAATATTTGAATTATATTCTCTTCATTGTAATGCATTACAAATTATTTCCATTACCTTGTGCAAACCATACTTGGGATGACCTTGTAATGCATAATCTGTTACTGCACTACCTTGTAATGCATTACACGTTAATTGTAATCGCTACTTCCATTACTTCGTAATGCACCTCTAGTGCCTAGGCAAAAGGCGGTTAACATAATGTTTTTTTTTTCAGATTCAAATCTTTGTTTATTACCTTGTTTACACAGTTCATACACAGACTTTTAACGACTTAGCGATTTCTCTTTGGGTCGGTGGATTTTCTTTTAACACAAGAGACCTTACGTTTGAAATAGTCGTAAAAATACGTAGCTGTTTTGGATATTCGTTTGGTGTTATTTCTCCTGTTAAAATCAATGCTTGACGATTTTTCCGACTACAATTAATAATATTATTTATTTTACATTTAGAAAATGCTAATTTCATGATTTTCACAACGATTTTTAATTACGGAATACAAATATTTCTCGTCCAAAAAGCAAAAAGAACCTTCTATCCACAGCTTGTTTACGCGCGCCATTTTCTTTGCAGGCGATATTTTTCTACAGCAGGTGTTTCTTTCGTGTTCGTCATACACGTTGTTGCCAGTTTCAATTCTTTAAACTTCTTTTATTTTCTGTAAGTTCTTACCAAAAACGTTCTAAAAAGGTTTGAACATCCTATTTATTTACCATAACATTTCGGCTGAAAATTATTTCTACACTGTAGAACTAGCAAGGCGTGACCTTACTTCTACTCCCTTTGCAACATTTCGTACCTTTTTGGTCTCAGTTCTTATGCTAATGAAATATACTGGCTGATATTACGCTGTAATTTCCACAAGACAGAATAATAACTAGCTTCATTTCGTGCGTTCTGCAGAATCTTAAAATGATATATTGAACATGACTTTCTTTGCGCGTGCTACGGTGCTAATAAAGGGACAGGATTTTCTCAGCTAGAAAACGTAATCAAGCAGTCTGCGACGAAGCCTCAATCAAGAGGTCATTCATTATCCCGAGATGTGTTTATTCATCGTAACAGGATGTTCACATCACGTGAAGAATTCCGAAAACAGGAGTATGCACGTGACTGTGAGACACGTCACAGTACATATCATTTTCACTAAGTAGACTCGTGATAATTAGCAAGTCAGCGTGTAAACTCTTGCCACTCCCGAGCAATTAGCAGTCAACATCAGCGACATGCAAATTTTTCTCTGACGACGCATCTTTCCCTTCTTTAGCGTAATTATTCTCATCATAACTACTAATTACATCCCTGGCAAAAAAATGAGTCAGTGCGCTGGAGAAAACTTCTTTCATACCGCTTTCGCCGAATTTATTTTATTATCTTGATAAATGCGTGCATTTCACAGAAGAGGAAGGACTAATTTCTGTCGTCTTGTCCGTATGTCTGTTAGCTTAATGTTCTGTATAAGAAAAATTGAAGCCCGCCTTTGTTTTCGTTAAAATTTAAATACCGCTTGCTTTTCCTAATTTGTGTTATTACGATGGCTAATGTTAGACTATTTTCTCAAACCGATTAACATTAACAAAGTAGAAGAGCAACGAGAGAAATTTAAACTATAATGTTATCTAGAGTTACACCTCTGAACGTAACAGCCAGATGAAATTTATAGACTGAAAAACGGATGAAATTCTGAAGCAGAATGCCCGGCAGTGTTACACCATTGTCCGGAAATTAACCAGAATAATAATGCCAAAGGAAGGAGCAACAGATTGCTAAACCAAAAGAATTGGACACTTCGTTTCCTGAAACTACCGAGCATTAACCTTTAAGCGTCTGGAACGAATTAACTCGAGTTCAGCAAAATGGGTTGAGAGATATTTAGAGATTTATGCAGAGGATTTTAGGAAGGGAGTGTCTGACCCCAGGTGTTAAACAGCCCTTAGAAAAATGATATACAGGGTGTCTATAAATGAAGTACGCAACCTCAGTAGGCTATTAAAAATACGATACAAAAAAAACTTACTTTAAACGTCAAGAGACGTGGCAAGCGTCAAAGTTTGTTAAGTTAGATAATATATGGCACCAGGTGTCTCACGTGATGAAAAATCTCGTCAAACACGGAATTCAACAGACATGGCTTCCCCACTGGAGAAAGCAGCCTGTATGTTTTAGTTTGCGGAGTCAAAATCTCTAACAACAGTTCGGCGCAATTTCAGAACGGAGTACAAGAGACAACCGCCGACACGAAGGCGTATCGGAGAATGGGTAAATAAATTCAAAGAAACACGAAGTGTCTTGAAAGGCAAAAGCAATGGGAGACCTTAAGACAGACTGATAGGGCCCTTTTATTCGCTGAACCAACGGTTACTGGCATAACGTACCTGGACAAGTTAGAACAATTCGCAATTCCACAACTTCAGGATATTTAAGACATTATTTACCAGCAAGATGGAGCACCTCCGCACTGGTCTTTGGATGTACGCAGATCTTTAGACCACCATTTCCCAGGGAGTTGGATTGTATTGGACGTGGGGGTCCGACGGCAGGGCCACCACGTTCTCCTGATACTACCCCCTGCGATTTTTTTCTTTGGGGATTTATTAAGGGCATTGTGTACAACAAAGGTTACATCTATCACTGAGCTTTAAGAAAGAAATACTGCAGTCTTCCTCCTTATTACGCCTAACATTATGAGACTGTTAGGTGTAATAAGGAGGAAGACTGCAGTATTGGGTGGAACTGGACAATCGTTTAGACATCCTGCGAGCAACCAACGCAGCACATGTGGAGACCTACTCACAAAAAAAAACCGTTCACAGTTACCATGTGTTTTGACATTAAAAGTAAGTTGTTACACTCACGGACAATGAAATTTGAGCACGTAGAAGAAAGCACTGTACAACCGCGAAACGTTGCAAATAACTAGAATGCGCGCTGGTATGCAAATGATCCACGTTTGGTGCGAGTGCGCATGGCAGCACACCCTGTGATTGCGCTGAAAGCACGAACCGGCAGTCTTATAAACCGGCGTGTAGTCGATGTTCCATGAAAGCGAAAAGCACTGGCCGACGCAAGCAAGAGTACAGAGTGACAAGAATGCCGGGTAGATGCCAGAGAGGTCGATTTACGCAGGGTGGTCGGCGCGCCGTATAGCCCGCCACATGGATCGTTATGACCATACCGTCGGACTGTGTGGGGAGCAGTGGACACGCGACGGCACTGCCACACGGCGGAGCGGTTCCGGACGGACCAGGGGAACCAGCGGTAGAAAGAGTAAACGGATCGTGCGCCAGGCAAGAACGGATCCCACGGGGACAAGGTCCACTATACAGGCATATGTAGCGGCTCCTGTGTGCCCACGAACCATTTTCCGACGCCTCGCGGAAGCGAATCTGTGATCCCAGCGCCCCCTTACGTGTGCTGCGATTAACGCCGGAACATCGTTGGCTCCGCGTGCGATGCCAGGCCAGAGCGACGTGGAACGCCACAGACTGGCGACGTGCGGTGTTTAGCGATGAGCGCCGGTTCGTTTTGGGGACAGATGATCATCGTGTCCGGGAGTGGTGGTCCCTGGGTCAACGGCACAATTTCAACCTCGCTATCGAGCGCCACACCTCTTCCACTGCAGGCATATTGGTATTAAGGAGCCATTGCCTACGATAGCCGATCAGCTCTAGTAGTTGTACGTGGATCATTGACGGGCCAGCGGTATGTGGATGAGATACTACGGCTCCGCGTGCTCCCTATCCTGGCCTGGATTTCAAGTGCGCTATATCAGCAGGATAATGCCCGTCCGCACACGGCTCGGGTTGTTTAGAACTACCTACGTCATGTCCAGACATTTCCATAGCCTTCCCGCTCTCCGGACATGTCCCCTATTGAGCATATGTGGGACAAGTTGAAATGCCGGCTGCCACCGTGCCGCACTATCAGGGATTTGGAGCACATCGTCCAACACGTGTGAGCCAGTCTGCCGCAGGAGAATATCAGGCGTCTGTTCGCCTTCATGCCGGACCGTATTGCAGCATGTATTGCCGCACGAGGCGATGCGACGCGCTATTGAAGATGACCGGACTGCACGCCACAGATCCCTCTGTAATTGTCCTGCAGCTCTGTTTTTACCATCATGTGTATCATTTATCTGTATTATTACGTCCATAACATTTCAGTTTAATACGATGCTTCCTTCTTAGTGCGCAAATTTCATTGTCCGTCAGTGTATTTATTGTAGGTTTTTTTTTTCAATAGCATACTGAAGTTGTAAACTTCGTTTATGGACACCCTGTACTGCTTTCTACGCATACGTATATCGTGCAATACATATATACTCAACTGAGGATCTTTTACAGAAAGAGCTTGACTTTCTTAAAGGAATTGCAGTACACAGAGGATTGTAGCCCTTCCGTTACAGACAAAGCTGTTCAAAAATTTAGGAAACCGAAGACTCTGCTCGCTGACGCCAACAGACCTACCAATACGAGGGAATTGGGCGGTTATCCCATTCGCTCCTCAGATTTGCTTCGGAATTTCAAAAATTCACAGAAGTTTTAATTTCAAAGTGTTTTTCAAACCCATAAACAAGGGGAACTTTTTACGGATCAAAAGACTAAGTCGATAGCATAAATTCTTGGGGAATTTGTCAGATCCGAATTTGTCAGATCTCTATATTTGCACTCATCTGAATGTTCTTAGCGTCAGAACTTTTCCGTTAGCGCATTTACACTGGTCGTTAGGAGTCCAAACAAAGCGTAGGGATACATTACCAGATACAGGCCAACTTCTAAAACTACTTGAAGGAGTGCCATTCGAAAAATCGAACCTTACTTTGAATTCACTTTTTTATTATCACATTAGATTCTTGAATTAATGTTTTTTAACACTTCTCAACTTTGACTTACCGTCTTCATGTTCTCACCTGTATACTAAATTCTGAAATCATGATATTAATACCCTTCAAACGCCACGTTGACTCTTGCAATAGTGTCCGTTAACGATTCTAATGCACTCCACAATCAATTTAAACACAACATCGAGAGTATCCTTTCACTTTTTTTTCAAAGAACAGAATTGTCTCAAGTGCATTTCTATGCAGTTCCAATGTTCGAATTGATTTCCGAACAGGTTTCGTTATATTGACGCCCTGGCCAACAGTCTATGAAATTTCAATCATTTTTCGTCACGAACGCAGAACATATTTTGAATTAAATAACGAAACGTACTAAACTTAAGAATGTCCGATACAACTCCTTAAACAGTCTTTCTGCCGTAATTCATTTTCTCGAAATAAAATATGTGGGCGATTAGCAGAGTAATGAGGCCGTTGTTTGAAATAAAATAATTTAATGTAAACTAACAAAATAAAATTACAGAGATAACTGTCAAATGACAACGACGTTTACACTACTTATCGCTTAAAACAAAAACTGAACTATATACCAAAATGATGCTAAACTGATGCTGAAGCGATGAACTATAGCAAAATGATGCTAAACTAAGAATGTCCTTTGAATACTGTCATTTGATTTTGTCCGAGTAGTTTCGTGAGCATCTAGTTTCTGTGTGACGCATACTGCCTTTTTTAACTTTCCGTTTTTGTTGACCTTTGATTTTTGTAAATTTTATGCTTTCCATACAGAACGTTACAACTATGAGTTTTTCTCCTTATAAAATATGACTGAAAGTCAGTTAGATAACGCAAACTGATATAAATACAGGAACCATACAACAAAAACGTCTGACTGATTGGGCTTGTGCCAGTGTTTACTACGTCTGCTGTACTGTTACGACTTCGATAGTAGTGTTACAACTTTGATATTATACGCTGTTGCATCTTTATTAGTAGATTTGTGAGTACATGCTACTAAGTCTATAGGACTCTTTGCCATGGTATCAAGTCTTCGAATGTGCTGTTTCAAGAATAAAAATTCGTTATTCCGAAGACTTGGCTTAAAGTTGCTCAATGCCTCTGCCTTATTTCAGTGTGCTGTTTGAACCCAAGAATCACCTTCTCAGTTGAGGAACGCTTTGCGCAGAAATATTCCTATAGTGTCCCACCTTTGCCAATTAATCTGTTCTTGCGCGTCACGTGATTTCTTCTCTTCTCAAACCTGAATGAACAAAAGCGACAAAGACTTCCTTATATTCCAACTACTCAACAGAAGGGAAAGCCCAATCCTCCTGGATACCAACTGAAGACTTCCACTGATATATCTATGACTTTGGTACAATTGCATAGGATATTATGCTGAAGAAGACTTCTTGCTAAAATGGAATACATATCGTAATCTTTAGAAAGAATAAAGTTTTGAAATTTTCAATTAGACCTTACCTGTGTGTCTGTCCTTAGGGAGCATGAAGGCGTACATGATGAAATACATTAAAATCATGGAACAACTGTGTCGTTCAGACGTTACTTACTTTGACGTTACACTTCTGGGTATGCTCTTTAAAGCATCTGCATTGGCTCCTACAGTTAGGTCCAAATGTGTGATCAGGACAAGGAATGTTACATTTTGGGCCAAAGAATCCTGGTTCGCATTCGCAGTACCCAAATATTCGATGGCAACGTCCGCTTGGACACCTCTGTGGGCAAGTTTTTTCGCACTCCTCACCGAAGGATCCTAGAAATTAGGAAACCAAACAATATATCAGTATTTTCCCCTGAAAAAAGCCTTTTACATATGTTTAGTAATTCTACGGGGGTTATACCGAAAGTAATGCAAAAGTGGGCATAACGTTTTACTAACTGACAGAGGCCGTTCAAATTGCACATGTTGGTAGAGTAACTCTTTCTCTATACAAAGGTACTGCTCAACACAGTCTCCATCACAAGCGATGAATTTCCACCATCGTCGAACCCAACCCTCGAATCCTCTTTGAAAACATTCAGGTGTGGATTGTTGTACCCACTTCTTCACAGTCACTTTCTTTAACTCGTCTGTGTCATCAAATCGTTGTCCCCGGAGACTGTCCTTCATTGGACCGAACAGGTGGAAGTCGAAAGGCGCCAGGATCTGAGCTGTACGGTGGACGGTGAACCACTGACCAGCCTAATTTGCTGACCGCCTGATTTGTTGCCAAAGATGTGTGCGGTTTCGCATTGGCATGGTGCTTGTGGATTCTTTTCAGATTATTGTTCGGTCTCTTCCTCCTTATGGCTTTTCTAAGCTTCTTGAATGTCTCAATGTACCGCTCGCTGGTCACAGTACGGCCACGTTCCAGAAAATCAAGGAAAATAACACCACTGCCATCCCTAAAAATAGTCACCTTGACTTTCTGTGCGGATCGTTGGCTCTTGGACTTCTTAGGCCTCGGTGAAGAGGTATGATGCCATTCCATGTATTGTCTCTTTGTTTCCGGATCGTAAAGATAGTCCCCCGTTTCATCCTCTGTCACAAGATCGGATAAAAACGTGTCTTCATTGGCTTCAAACGCTTCAAGCAGACCAGAGTAGATTTTCAACATTCTCTCCCTGCAGAGGTACCACTTTGCACACACTTCCCAATACCCTAAGTTTTCCACCATCTTCTGTATGGCATTGTGACTACAGTCCAGTTGTGCAACAAGCTCACGGTCTGTGACTCGTCCTTCCGCGCGAATCAATTCATCCACTCGCTGACGATTCGTGTCAGTGGTCGCAGATGATGGTCTCCCACTGCGTGGTTAGTCTTCAATGATGGTTTCCCCTTCTCTAAAATTCTTCATCCATCTGTAGACATTGATCTTTTCAATGGTGTCATCTCTGTAAACATTCTGTACCCTTCTGTGGATGTCGGACAGCCTGCACCCTTCCTTCGTCAAGGACTCAATGACGGCCCGTTGCTTCTGCTTGGAATCCATTATTTACCTGCAATGAAGAAGAAGAACTACAATTGAGGAGAGTTACTCTAACAACATGTGCAATTTGAACGACCTCTGTCAGTCAATAAAACAGTTATGCTTACTTTTGCATTACTTTTTGGTACAACCCTCGTATATGAATTGCATCTGTTACGTCTTTTTAATCGGAAGTACACTGAATAGGAAAAATATAAGCACAATCACAGAAATCACCATTTTTTCATAAAGTATTATTTTGAGGAAATATGAGAGCGTAACATGGATGGTGGAGGATAAGGTCAGAGAGCGTGGAGAGAATGGGAAAGTGAGACAGAGAGGAAGACAGATCAATACAAAAAAGGGAAGAAAAGAGAGTGATATAAAGAGGGAGATATATCTATCGAGTAGGGAAAACAGTGAGAGAGGGAAATAGTGAGAAATGAGGCAGAAATAGACAGATCAATAAAAAGCGAAAAAAACAAAACAAATAGAGAATAATAGAAAATGCAAGAGAGAAGCATGGAAGCTGATAGATAAAGTGAGAAAGATATGGACAGTATGGAAGGATAGTCATGAAACAAGAAGAAAGTGAACTATCAAAGAAAACGATCAGACAGAAAAAAGAGGGGGGGGGGGGGAATGAGCGTGCCTATAAAACAGACAGTGGAGCATGTGTTTTAATCGAATTGGTTTTCTGTTGCTTCAGAAGACATTATATTGTGTAACGTCTCCATGGATGTTAATGTATTTCTAGATGCGTACATGCTAGAAGACACAGTACTGATTTATGTCTTGGAAATTTTCTTACGGGCTTGCTATGTATTCAGACGACGCAATTTTGTTATGTGAGAGCAAAAGTGAGTGTCAGAAAATGTTATCCAGAACGAACGTTGCACACATGAAATTCAAATTGAAAAAATCTAAAGACATGGTTTTTAGTTCTGAATCGCACGTTCAGTCATAATATCACATAGTTCGACTAGGTGAATGAATGTTTAGGAAGCATGTTTGACAGAGAAAACAGATTTGATGTGTTTTAGATTTGAGAAAGAAAGAGAACAGATTGGTAGGACAGTGAATTCAGCTTTGAAGGTCATAGCTGTGGTAGGAGGATTTAACAGGTCTTATGCTTTGTCGAAAAGGTACCGAATGGATATGTATGAAAGTGTATTTGTTCCTTTTCTGATGTACAGTAATGAAACGTGGGGACTGCAGAAGAGACAGGAGTCGTTTGTATGCTGGGGAGTTATTTTAGTAATTTGTTTTTTGATTGGAGGTTTAATGACCACCTTGAGCAGCTCAATGGGCTATAAGAAGTCGCACGTCCGTAATTTAGGTTCACTGGTTCCAGGGAAGGGAGAGAGCCACTGCCGTAAGAAAATCACAACATCCATGCCTCACCGGGATTCGAAACCGAACCCCTTTCGGACGAATGATTAGAGGTCATCGCTCAGACCACTGCTCCACCGGAACGGCTATTTTAGTAATGAGGGCATGCGGGAAAACTAGTTCTGTTCATAAGCGTAATGATGATGTGTTGCAGATGTGGGATGAAAAGTAAAATGCTGTTGCTAGGGTGCAGACATATTTTCAAATTGTTTGCTCATGTTGAAAGAATGAATGATGAACTGCTAACCAAGAATTTTATTTAGCCCAAGTGGCAGGAAGAAAGGTAGAGAAGAGCCGAGAAAATCATGAGAGGAATACAGGTAGGAAGAGAGAAAGATAGTAAAGTCTAAAACGTGTTGTGTGACGGATGTCATTGAAGCTTGAGTTGTGTGCCAAGATCGCTGTAAATGGAGAGACATTTTGCGCATCAATAGTAAATACGAGGGGGGTATTAATAAGTTAGTGGCCAGACGTAGTTGCTGTCGTTATAGAATCATTGAAACTCACTCGTATCAAAGCTCATTCTTCTGATATCAAAGAGCCGAATATAAAGTTCCTTTCATCAATGCTTCTACTCCAGTTGTGAAAAAGTGAAACTGTGCGGAAGCATGAATTTCTACAGAAAAGAAAAGCATGCAACCGTGAAGTACCTTTTTGTTAAAAAATTGAGCCCAAAGGAAATACATGTATATATGATGGTTACAGTGCCTAATGATTGTAAATCATACAGCATGGTGAAGAACTGGGTGGCTGAATCTAAAAGGGGTCAAGTGTCCACACAAGATGCACGTGTAGTGAAAGATCAGTGTCATGGTCAACTCTGGAAAACATTAATGCTGTGCATAACTTGATATTAGAAAATCCGCATATATGTATATTAGCATCCATCAGAGTTGGACAAAATCGCAATTGAATTAATCGATAATGCATTACAGCGTAATGGTAACAAAACTTAGCGTTACCATTGCATGGTAATCGTTAACTGGTCATTAGAAGTACATGGTAATTGTAATGACATGTAGCAGTTACCCATTATAATCGTAATGGTTAACTATATGTTGGTAATTAACCAATAACTTATGGGTAACAATACAACGTGAAAAAACCTGCAGCCAATACACCCTTACACGTTGTGTTGGTTATTTGACAATTGTTCTACCCTTCGGACCTAAAATGCGTGTCTGTAGGTATTGGAGATTATACGTGTATGACATGAGTAGTTGCCCAGTCTTCGCCGCAAGTAAAGTGATTGGGACGAAATAATACATATGAAGTAAGTACGAATGGGATGCTTATTTCGGTTAGAGGTACTCATTTCGTTCATCTCCGCTACAGTATTCTCGTCCATTACATACGTTTCACTGTCCAAAGTATAGCCACAATCACATATTAGCACTAAACTCACAGTTCGGGAACTCAGGTGCACTGCCGAATATTACAGAAATTTGCGAGCTCTTGACATTTTTGCCATACTTCTCAAGTGTTGTTGTCCATTACTTGTCCGATACGAATACTGGACTAGCGAGCGACTGACTCCTTTATATATACTTCACGGCAGGACCCGAACCTTCTGGAATATTCATGATTTACATAAAGCTCTCCAACTTCCCACTGCGCGATTATTCTGGAACATTCTATAAACGTCTAACCCATTCTTGCTGCTTCTAAAACTTTCTACACAACACTTCGGTCTCTGTCTTCGGTGTTACATGGCCGACGTTTCTAGACATAGCTTTTGGCACACGTACATTTCTCTAAACTATTAGTATGTAATTATTATTTGAAATTGTGTAAATTCCTTAACAAATAATTCCATTACGTTTGAATGGATATCCTCTTCATTGTAATACATTACAGATTCATTCCATTACCTTGTGCAAACCATACTTGGAATTACCTTGTAATGCATTACACGTTAATTGTAATCTGTACTTCCATTACTTTGTAATGAATTCCTGCCCAACTCTGGCATCCATGTTACTGGTCAAGCTGTGAACTTGTCATATGGATATGTACGGGATATTATTCTTGATGATTTGCAGATGACAAAGCTGTTTGCAAAATGAGTACCAGACTGTGTGGCACCATAACAAGAACGACAGCGGTTTGATTGCGCAAAAGCTATTCTTGACCATTTTTTGAACAGGATTCTTCCAATTTTGTTAGCCGACCTGTTGCTAACGGTGAAATCCAGATTTATCACTGTGATCCAGATTCCAAACAACAAGCCATTGAGTGGCGGCATTCTGGGTCACCATGGCGCAAAAAATTTCGACGACAGCCATATGCTAGCATGGTCTTAGCCTTAGTCTTTTGGGATGGTGTCGGTGTGATCCTCGTACGTTACATAGAATTCGGGAATACCAGAGTGAATGTCATTGTGATAATACGCCAACTGCATCTCACACTTCAAGGGGTACGCCGAGGAAAACTCTACAAAGGAATCACCTTTTTGCAGGACAATGTTACAAGACCCACAAAAGGATGGATCTCCTTCGAGATCTGAACTTAAAATTGCTGCCTCATGAGCCTTATTTCCCACCTTTAGCCCCCACTGATTATTATATATTCATCAACCGAAAAAAAGAACGTCTGAAGGGACGTCGTTTTGAGACAAATGAAGATGTTAAGTGCACTGTGAATGCAACGTTTGCAGACCAAGACAGGGCGTTTTATCAGAGAAGTTTGAAGCAGCTGGAAGAGCGTTTTATATTATATGTATACAGTTGAAGTAGGATTATGTTGAATAAAAATATAGTGCCTTTTCATACAGCACCAGTCTTTCTGTATTACGCCTTATTGATAACCCCCTTGTAAATTCTAACACTGCCAGTAATTTTTAGATAATCTTGCTTTCAGAACATAACCTCTGAAATCTAGAAAACAGCTTAGCAATATGTATGATCTGTGTGAAGAAGAAATATAGGGAGAGAGACAGAAAAGTTAAGCGAAAATAGATGACGTATGATAGTAAGTCCTATAAATCTTGGCTAAGCCATACTAATGCACGGTGTAAATTAGAAATTGGCAAAGTGATTCATTTGAAAGAATCGATTCTTTCGATCCGACTCACTAAAAAGATTCCTTTAGACCGATTCTTTTGTTTCAGTCGTTCGATTCTTTCGATTTAGAGAACGATTTGTGTATCAGAATCGATTATGAGTCGTATCCTTTGGTTCTTTTCGGTCAGTGATTCTTCTGATTTAGCGAACGATCAGTATCTCGAGGAAAGATTTTGAATCGGATTCTTTTGTTAGATGACAGTTTTAGATTTAGTGGACGATTTTTAAGTTTAAATTTGTTTTCATCAACGTGGAAAGAGAGAGATGACTTCTGTTTGATGTTCCTAATCCACGTTAATTGTGGGTATTAATTGTTTTAAATTCTTATGGAAATTTTGTTCCCCTCGGGTTTCTTGTAAGTTCACTTCGAAATGTTCAGGTAATTTATTCCATTTGTACATTTCTGAATAAGGTAACATTTTTTGACTAGAACGTGAACCTCACTGAGACACCATGGTGAAATTTTGATGTCTAGTAAAAAAGTATTTCCAAAGATATTGGCTTTGAGTAGTATTGACCGATTCTTTCAGGGAATTGGCTCTTTTGCTGAATCGATTCTTTTCAGGAAATATTCGTTCGCCTAAGACAATATTATGCATCTTTCAGTTTATGATAGAGCAAGTTCCGCTACTCTGGTATGAGTAAACATAATGAAATATATGACTTAAAGTGATTTTTTTTTTATTCGAGGTTTAACGACCACCGCGAGCAACTCAATGGGCTATAAGCAGTCTCACATCCCTAATTTAGGGTCACTGGTTCCAGGTAAGGGAGAGAGCCTACGCCGTAAGACAAACACAACATCCATGCCTTGCCGGGATTCGAAGCCAGACCCATCTTGGACGAATGATCAGAAGCCATCGCTTAGACCACTGCGCCACCGGGGCAGCCTTGAAGTGTTTGTCATACGTTAATTTTTTTTTTATTTCATTTTACTAGTGAGGGTCATAATCTCGAAAAACAGAAGTAGTGATGAAACATATACGCCTGTTAAGAGACTATTGCTATATTTTTTTACTTACCTGGTGGGCATCCATTTTCACAGTTTTTGCCTTGAATTCCAGGAGGACACGTACATTCGCCGTTGACAGGATCACATTCACCTCCATTTTGACAAGTGCAGAGCTTATTGCAACCTTCACCGTAGCTGCCCTGTCGGAAATTTAAACAAAAGGAATTCAATGTCGGCTATCGAAACTGTACTGTTGTCCTAAACTAACGTGACAAACACAAAATCACAAATAACACCAAATCCACACGACAGAGTTTGTACGAGCATGCATATATCGACAACGCAGCAATACAGAACAGAAAAGGACTGAACACATTTTTATTGAATGTGATTTTGCAAAAAGCATTTGGACATGGCTAAAGAATTACTTAAATTTAAAGGAGTATTTTGACAGTAAACAAATCTTATATCATGCACCTTCAAAATATAGTAATTTAAAAAAAGTGTAATTTATTTCTAATAGCAATTAAAAATTATAATCTCTAGAAAAATAAAAACTTAATGTCATTTATTCAGAAATACCGAAATTCGGGGCAAATAAAATTAGCAATAAAATGCGATTTTCGAAGAGTTAAAATTTGAAAATAGGAAATAAACTTTTAAAAAATGGATAGCATTAAATCCAAGAGTTTATAAAAAAAGGTAATGATGTTCTTAATAAAATATCGGAAAAAAATCTTGGATTCATAGTAGTATCCAGAGTCAAACTTTAAGGGATGGAAATTGTTTCTCTTCCTGTGGCTTTATTGTTTTCGTAGTTTCACTTCCTTTCATTGTTTTTTGTTTTGTTTTTTTCCTTTTCTCTCATTTTTAAAGACCCATTTCAATATGGGTCTCTTCATAGTGCTCCCTGAATGGGTGATTCTAAATAAATTGCACAAAACCTGCGTCAGCAGCCCCCCCCCCCCTCAACCTTCCGCAAAGATGTTTTTGACAGATCTGTATGAGAGATGTGAAAGAATATTGCTATAATTTATCAGTACTTATTGTGAGATTTTATCTCTTGGATCCACATGAAAATTTGTTTGAACAGTATATCTGTGAGAAATATTTTAATTTGGTGTTCTTTGGTTTTTTAATCCAGGAACTCTGTTAGCGTTACTTACCTATCTGTTCTGCAAAACAGTAGCTTAAATAAATTTCGCATTTTTAGATAAATCTTTAGATTAAGTAAATGGTATGAAGGTGAGTAAAATATGTGTTTAAATGTGATTTTTAGCACGTCTTTTGTAAAAAAAGATTGGGCTTACGCTACCGGTTTGTCCTTCCGTCCGACTGTACCCACGATATCTCTGCAACTATTAGTCCAATTTGAAAAATTCTTTTTGCATTGGAAAGCTTGAAATATGCGAATGATGATCCTTTATTAGTTTTTTTTTTTTTTTTTTTTTTTTTACGATGTACAACTTCGCCGCTAGATGATGTCTAATTGAAAAATACGTTTTATTCAACATATTTGCTTCTAAACATCCGATTGAAAAAATTATTTTATCTTTCGATTCCATTTATGTCGAAGAGTATTTTAGATATAGTTACGTTTTCAAATTACGCATAGATTTTCCGCTAGGGGCGTAAAAGTAAATTACATTTTTCCCGATAAGTCTTCTTCTAAAACCCCGATTTGAAATTTTTTTCTTCAGGGGATACACCTCCTGATGGAAACTCTTTTGCATGAAATTTCTAATTTTTGGAAAATAATACTTTGGCCACCAGGGGGCGTAAGCGTTAATTTTTGCTTATGATGTATTTGCCATAAAATATGAGCTTCTAAAATATCGATTGAAAAAATTCTTTCGTGGACTGATGCCACTCACATCGATAAACATTTTCGGAATATTTTCTTTGTAAAATATTCCACAGTTTCTCTGCCAGGGGGCGTAGAAGTATATCTTATTTTTGTCAATATCTCTACTTCTAGGAGTCTGATTTGAAAAAAATCCTTCTTTGTTGGATAGTGTTTTCAGTGTGACATGTTTTTCATATAATTTCAAAATTTTCAAGTAATTAATAGACTTTCCGCTAGGGGGCGTAGAGGTAAAATGCTTTCCCCCTATATATCTGCTTCTAAATCTCCTATCTGAAAGAAAAATTCTTTCTGCACCGGATACAGCTCCTGCTGGGAAATCGTTTGCACATAATTTCTAATTTTTGTAAAAAAATGGTTTGGCCATCAGGGGGCGTAAATCTTAATTTCCGCTTCTGATGTATTTGCAGCAAAATATGAGCTTCTAAATTCTCGATTGAAAAAAACGTCGTTTGTAGACCGATACTACTCATGTCGACAAATCTTTTAGAAACATTTTCTTCTTAAAATAATGCATGGTTTCTACGCCAGGGGCGTAGATGTATATCTTATTTTTGTCAATATCTCTACTTCTAGGTGTCCAATTTGAAAAATTCTTTCTGTGTTGGAGAGCGTTTCCGGTGCGAAATGTTTCTCATATAAATTCATGTTTTTCTTAACGCACAAGTCTGCAACCAGAGGGCGTAAGTTCACGATTCCGTTTACAACAATATCTGAGGGATTAAAACCCGATTGAAAAACTTATTTCATCCGTCAAATACTATTGTTTTCCATACTGGTTCCATTGACTTTGAATAGCTTTGATAAATTTAATTTGCGTCAGAACGGATTCAAAAGACGTGCTTATTACACCCGAAAATTCGGTGTCATCTTTCTTGTTTGTTTATTTTTGATTGGAGGTTTAACGACCACCGTGAACAACTCAGTGGGCTAAAAGCAGTCGCCCGTCCCTAATTTAGGGCCACTGGTTCCAGGGAAGGGAGGGAGCCAGGGCCGTAAGACAAACACAACATCCATGCCTCACCGGGATCCGAACCCGGGTCCATTTCGGACGAATGAACAGAAGAAATCGCTTAGACCACTGCCCCGGCTTAAATGTGACTCAGAAGAAAATAAATAAATCCATAATAATTCCTTATGAATCCCTCATGGTCGGCTTTCATTAAAGTCGGGCATGAGACTTAAAATAAAGAAACATAAAAGGAATGCTATCTCAGCATGAAGAGCAAGCATGCTCATGACAGCATGGTAGTCCAAAAGTGATGAAGCAAGCGGTGCGGATTATGTGGGGCTAATAGTGGTGTGATTACCCCGAACAGCGATACAGCTCCCACAACGATCCCTCATGCTGTTTACAAGGCTATGAATGACAGTTTGCAGCAATAAGTGCCACTTATCCATCAAGGCACATCGGAGTCCCAGATAGGTTCTACGAGGGTGCTGCCGGTATGCAATTACCCTTCCCAGGGCATCCCAGACATGCTCTTTCGGGTTAAGGTTCGGAGATCTCGTGAGCTACTCCGTCCTGTGAATATCCTCTCTCTCCAGGTATTCGTTGACTAGCCGACACACAAGGGGACGGTCGTTATCATCCATTACAAGGAACTGGGGGCAAACTGTTTTCCTGAAAAGCCGTACATAGGTTCTAGGATATAACCTCTGTAGAGTGTGGCACTTAGGGTGCCTCTAGAAAATACGTGCAGCGGCGTGCGTCCGACCAACATGATGGCAACTTAAACCTGTTCAGGCGCCATAAATAAATGGTACAAGGCTTGTCACTGAATAATATTTCAGTGCCTTGTGTGAAGGGTTCGCTGATGCTTCGCTTGCAGAGAGGTTCTTGTTTCGGGTGCTTTTATCCCTATTTAAAGTGGCTGGAGCAGATAAATAAAATATCAGCTAAAGTTATAACTCGCTCTTGCAGTGAGGAATGTATTTATTCATGGGAAGGTCTCAAGCATTGTTCGGATTTTCATTCATTTTCTGTTATCAACAAGTTGATCTCCTTCTCTCACGGCCAGTATTCGCTTTCCTATTTTCCATTCTCCCTTGATGATCAGTTTTATCTCGGTTTCACACCGAGGAGCCAAAAATTATCGCCACCTCTCTCTCTCTCTCTCTCTCTCTACCTACTTCCAACCGACTTTATTCTTTACGTTGGTTCCCTTTTCATTCGGCCTCTTGCGTGCCTCCCGCCCCACCTGTTTTCTCCCCTGACCTCTCTTGTTACTCCCTCGCAGGAAAGTAAAAACGTAAAACCCACTTTCTTTCGATTGGGATGGCTAAAAGATAATAGCGTGTCCAGTTATTATTAGAAGGCGCAGATGTTCCTTAATTGGCTTCTCTGATATCATCTGTGCAATTTTTTCCTCGCATAACAAAAAAAACAACAACACATAAATCTAACTTTCCCTCGGATGGGACGGCTAAGAAGTGAAAGCCATTCCCACTTACCAGCTGCATCGAAATGGCGGAAAGAGGCGCTAAGGAAAGGGAAGATGAGTCAAATTCACTATATTCAAATAACCTAAGTTCACTCCTGACAAAAATTGATGCCCAGGTTACGCTTCACCACTGTAGTGGTCAACTTTCCTAATGCTGAAGGAAAGATTTCAGCTTCCTGTCTCTCTCTAAATATACACACTCACACGTCGAGAATGCATGTCTAGGCTGTACTGCGACTGGTCACTGAAGAAAACACAGGCTCATTGCTCAGAGGTAAAGGGGCGATGTTGTCGGACCTAATTCTGACGAACCCTTCTGTGCGATGTGGCAAGTGGGATACAGACCATTGGCTTTGTTTTGCATACAGGCATATCTAGTGGTCTTCTGTAAACTGTTTGCGATATTGAGGTTCACGTAGCAGAGGAGAGCTCCTGCGAGGGTTGCTTGGCTGTCGACTCCATGTCGTGGCGAGCTGTTAGAGAACAATACCGGTCAACCCAACTTATTGTGGCCCGTGGGCGTCCTTGCCTTGGCGTTCTGGTAATTGTTCCGGTTTACTGGGACGCTTCCCAGAGATCGGTGACCACTTGTCATGACATATTCAGCCATCTTGCTAATTTAGATTGCAATTGCCCTGCTTCCAATCTACCGATCGCTCTCCACCGTAAAGAGACTTCTAAGCGATGGTAGGGAGCCATTATTTCCCTAAGAGTCCAACTCAAGACACATTCAGCCAATTTGCTACCTCAGATTGCGATTCCCCTGCTTTCAATCCACCGATCGCTCTTCACCGTAAAGAGTCTTCTAAGCGATGGTGCGGAGCCATTCATCCACTAACAGTCCAACTCAAGCTTCAATCGCTCTGCTTCCAATCTATCGTAAAGAGTCTTCTAAGCGATGGTAGGCAGCCATTCTTCCATTAACAGTCCAACTCAAGACACATTCAGCCATCTTGCTACCTCAGCTTGAAATTGCCCTGCTTCCAATCTACCGATCACTATCCATTGTAAAAGGTCTTCTAAGCGATATTGGGGAGCTATTCATCCGCTAACAGTCCAATTGCTGCAACCGGCTCATAACAACGTTTATCAAGGAAGCGTGCTTGCCACCTCGATGACGTACGGTAGTCATTTGCAAATTTCCATTGGAGCTTGGGCACATCGACTTAGCATTTCCCCTTGCAAGCGTAACCGGGGAATCAGTGTTTGACAGAAGTGACTTTAGGTAACCATTTTGAGTATAGTGAATTTCAATAATCTTCCCTTCCCTTAGCATTTTTGTTTCGCCATTTCTATGCAGCTGGTCAGTGGACAGGCTCTCACTTTCTCAGCGTCCAATCCGAGGGAAAGGTAGATTTATGGGTTTCCTTCTTGTGCAAGGGAGGAACTGGATAATGTGCAAGGGAGGAACTGGATAATGTGCAAGGGAGGAACTGGATAATGTTCTCAGAGGAGCCAATTAAAGAACATCTGCGACTTCTAGGAACAAGAGGATATACTTTGGTGTTTTTACGCCGTTTGTTTGACGTTTGACTTTCCTGGGAAGATTCGGTTTGGAAGGCAGAGAGAAGGGAAGGTGGCGGAAGATTTCGCTTCCAAGTGTGAAACCGGGGAATGCTGATGAATAGGGAAAAGAAATACTGGCCTGAACAGGAAGGAGATCGACGAGTGAGTAATGTAGAGAATGAATAGGAATAGGTACAAAGCTCGAGACCTTCCCATATCAACTGAATAAACACTTTCCTCACTGCAAAAGTGGTTTATAACTTCAGTTGATATTTCATTTATATTTTATTTATCTGCTCCAGTCGGGTAAAATACGGGTTAGACCCCTGAAACAAAAAACTCTCTGCAAGCGAAACATCAACGAACCTTTCGCACAGGGAACTGAAATATTATTCACTACCAAGCCCTGTAACACAAGTGTCTCTGAAAAATGCTTCCAATTGTTCGTCTCGTTTTAGACATATTTTTGCACGTTAATTTTGGACACAAGTTTATTTTAACAAGCATGACAGCGAAAAAGTTAATAAAGTTCCTTTATTACGGATATTTACTCATGTTGAAGACTGAAATGTTTTAGTAAATACAAGCAAAAAGATGCGATAATAATTAATGCGTTTAATTAATACTTACATCGCGTTATTTGCATAGAGTTTGTGGTTAATTACCCTCCGACACAGCTCTCCCTAGAGTCAAATGATGATGGGCGGCATCGCCTCTTGACAGCGAGCAAAGTCGTTATTATAACTTCATAATTCTCCTAGCGTCCTTAACAGCAACAAAAGAATGACCGTACTTCATGGACTTCATTTATGGGATGGCTCCAGAGAGGAAAAACTCATGAATTATGAAACATAAACGTGGCATAACTACGTTACACGCAACAGAAAATTGAAAACTTCTTTATTACTATACAGCGCATTTACACATTAGCTCAAATGAGATGCTTGTTGATCTCAAAAACGCTGAAGTTTATTAATTAACAATATTCTTTCGCCGCAGGACATCCAACAACAGACGAAGAGGGAACATAAGCTTTAATTAACAGGCTGTATATCTGATGGAACCACATATAAAAGAAGGAACTATAAGCTTAATTAATAGAATATATTTAGAAATAACTAATGTTCACATCTTCCTTGGACAATAGTTATCAAGTGAAGGCTACATCTGCGAAGCAATTGACAGGCATATAAAATTTGCCCGAGTGAGTTTGGAAGAAGCCGTAAAAATTTCCAAGAGTGATTTACCATCACGTCATAAAAAGAAAAGAGTTTAATCAATGCGTCCCTCTAGTTCGTACTTATTTATTTATTTTTTAGATTGAAGGTTTAACGACCACCGTGAGCAACTTAATGGGCTATAAGCAGTCGCCCGTCCCTAATTTAGGGTCACTGGTTCCAGGAAAGGGAGAGAGCCAGTGCCGTAAGACAAACACAACATCCATGCCTCACCGGGATTCGAACCCGGACCCCTTTCGGACGAATGATCAGAGGCCATCGCTTAGACCACTGCGCCACCGGGGCGGCGTACTTACTTATGGATCAGAAACATGAAACTTAACTAATGACACCGGATATTCGTTTTTTTTTATTGGAGGTATAACGACCACCATGAGCAACTCAATGGGCTGTAAGTAGTCGCCCATCCCTAATTTAGGGCGACTGGATCCAGGGAAGGGAGAGAGCTAGTGCCGTAAGACAGACACAACATCCATGCCTGACCCAGATTCGAACCAGGACCCCTTTCGACGAATGATCAGAGGCCATAACTTATACCACTGCGCCACCGGGGTGGAGATTTTCGGTTGTAATGAGAACGTCTTTTGATGACTCCGACGGGAATAAAATTTATCAAAATTATGTAAACGGTGAGAAAATTAAAATTTATCAAAGTTAGTCAAAGTTAATGAGAACGGTTTCTACAATCGATAAAACATCCCAAAGTAGAAAGAGCTACATACTTTCACCAGCGGCTAAAAAGTATGTTACGAAAATTAGCAAATGGGGTAGAAAACGTTTCTCATTGAAGAACGAATTTATCAGAGACAAAAGGATTTTCAAATCGAACAATTAAAAGAAGAAATGTAGAAGGAAACATGATACAACCCTATGCGTTCTAACGGGAAGAATTCTGTATGATGGAAAAGTTGAAAATAGGCGAAAAAATGTTGATCATGGAAAAACCGATACTAAGGAAAAGGAACTTTTCAAATGCGTCTCCCGGAAGCAGAGAAGAAAACAAAAAAATAGATTTCGACCCTTACGACCTAGCAGAAAATGTTTGCATTATATCTATATTGTATTTTTCAAATTAAAGTTTTCTGCACATCTTTACGTATGCAAATTGCTTAAAGAGAAAAAACCAAATGTACATAGTGACAGGAATCAACAAGTTTGTAAAATCATGCAATGCATTTGATTATGATACGCTTTCCAACATACCAGAAATCATTACTCAAGTTATGAAGATAATGGCAGTGGAATGAATCTCACTCCTGTGTCCTGATCTTTCACCTCATTTCGATGATATTAAACAGAATTTGTTCAGTATACCTCCGGAACAACATACTAATGTTTTGTCGCAATAGAAGCATTTTTAGTCATGTTATGAGGACAATATCTGTGGAATAAATCTCGCTCCTGTGTCCTGACCTTTAATCCCATTTTGATGATATTCAACAGAACAGGTTCAGTATACCTCTGGAAGAACATGATAAAGTTTTGTCGCCATCGGAGCATTTTTACATAAGTTACGACGCTAAGGGCAATGGAATGGATCCCGCTCCTACGTCCTGACCTTTGACCCCATTTCGTCCCTTACCACATACTAAAATTTTATCAAAATAGAACCGTTTTTACGCGAGTTATCGAGCGGACGGACAAAGCTGGAGTATATACGCTTCTTCAACCAACTGCTGGAAAGCGTAACAAATTAGTAAAATCATGCAATGCATTGATTATAATACGCTTTCCAACATACCGGAAATCATTACTCAAGTTATAAGGATAATAACTGTAGAACAAATCTCGCTCCTGTGTCCTGACCTTTGACCCCATTTCAATGATATACAACAGAACAGGTAAAGTATACTTCCGGAACAACATGATAAAGTTTTGTCTCAATCGAAGCTTTTTTAAGTAAGTTATAACGCATAAAGGCGATGAAATGGATCCCGATCCTCTGTCCTGACCTTTGACCCACCTTAACCCATTCTCCAGACGGTCCCCTACGACATACTAAAATTTCATCGAAATTGAACCATTTTTACGCGAGTTATCGTGCGGACAGGCGGACAAAGTTGGAGCATATACGCTTCTTCACCCTACGGTTGGAAAGCGTAAACAAACTACGAAACAAGTCAAATCCGTAGGTCTACTGAAAAAGAGTAGCCCTACGATTGTGACATCACGGGCAAGTCATGTGACCTTGTTGCAGGCCTGGTGGGGTATAAAGATGGCCTTGGCACAACTCACTTTTTGTTCTAGAAGAAAATTGAAGTAAAGCGTAACACGCACACAACGCGTGACGTAATGAGGCAGATGGTTGCGAGAGTGTGACGTCATAACTTTAATAGGATCCACACACAACGCGTGACGTAATGAGGCAGATGGCGTGACCACGCGCCAACATCTGAATCGCGAGTGTGTTACGTCATAAGATTTCTACGCATGGGAAACATTAATAGGACGACGCCGTGATATTAAAAACGTGGTAACTCGGGGTGGTTGTTTAACCCACTAAACAAATTTTCCCAAAGTCGAGATCAAGCTAAATCGATTTCTAGTACCACAAAACGGCAGGTTAACGACTTTCATCAAAATCCTTAGAGCCCTTTTCAAAATAAAATTTACATAGATACAAGAATTGCTCCTTTAAGGTGGACGCCAAGTAATTTTGCCTCCTATACTTCCAATAGAAAAACTTATGTACACATTTTTTTCAGAATTAATGCGTTCCTAAGGATGAAATTTGAATATTGATTACAATAGCTTCATTTTATAACTTGGAATACTTAATATTTTCTAAACTATAACCATAATTATAAAATCCAACATTTATTTGTCTACTGACGTTATCAAAGTACAGGTCGCGTCATCTTTTTTCTGGTTTCAACACCACCAAAGGAAACGTTATTGTTTTTTAATATAACTATGGCTATGTTTTAGAAAATGTTAAGTATTCCAAGTTATAATATGAAGTTATTTTAATCGATGTTCAAATTTCCATCCTTGGGAACACCCTAATTGTGAAGGAAATGTGCACAAAAGTTTTTCCATTGGAAGTATAGGATGCAAACTTACTTGACGTCCACCTTAATAGTATGTTATAAGGGCGATGGAATGGATCCCGATCCTATGTCCTGACCTTTGACGCCATTTTTCCCGTTTTCAATAGGGTTCCTCCCCAGGTGGTCCCCTGCCACATACTAAAATTTCATCGAAATCGAACCATTTTTACGCACGTTATGACGGATAAGAACAATAAAATGCATCCCGCTCCTATGTCCTGACCTTTAACCCCACTTCACTCATTTTCAATAGGGTTCGTCCCCGGGCGTTTCCCTACCACATACTAAAACTTCATTGAAATCGAACCATATTTACGCAAGTTGTGAGGCATAAGGGCAATGGAATGGATCCCGCTGCTATGTCGTGACCTTTGACCCCATTTGTCCATTTTCAATAGGGTTCGTCCCCAGGTGGTGGCCTACCACATACTAAAATTTCATCGAAATCGAACCATTTTTACGCTAGTTATCGTGCGGACAGACGGACGGAAAAAGCTGGAGCATGTACGCTTCTTCACCTACGGTTGGAAAGCGCAAAAAAAAAAAAAAAAAGGAAAGTTATGTTAGAGTATAGATTACAAGCTCCTAGTCAATGAATTTTATTCCATACAATGAGGAGTGTTTTAGAAACATATCGGCTACAGCTACGAGTAGTTGCCAGAAGAGTGCTACAATTACTTGAATTAGGATAAATACGGAACAGGAATAATTGATGAATAAACGTTATGATGAGACACTTCTTCAGCTTTTCTTAGGCTTTACAAATGAATTTTCCATCGCATGAATTTACGGGATTTCTGGCTGCCAAAGTTGTTGTGCCTGAAAAAAAGAAAACACAGAGAAAAATTCTGCGGGAAGGTTCGGAGGAGAGCTACTAAACTATCGTCGTTTTCAAACTGGATTAAGAGATTTTTTCTCTGCCGCATTTTTATAAGAACCACTCTTCCCAGCTAACGGATGTATTCTTCAATTTATCTTTGCTGGTGAAAGATGTCCATTTTGAGGAATACGGCATGAATTTAAAGTAACTGACTTTGTATTTTCAACACGCGCACGTTTCCTCTAGATAAAAATGCACAGGAAAAGTACTAGTTCTCTCACGAAGGGTGACAGCGTTCTTCCTGGACCGAAAGAAGTGTCATTTAAGTTAGCAAAAGTTTTTGACTTGGCCAACAATGAATATTACGAAAGATACCGTTTAATGAATACATGCATAACAGGAACGGCAAATATAAGTGCAAAAAATGAAGACAGAAAAATTATTTCGTGTCCTGGTCACTCTGAAAGTCATGAAGTTGATTAAGACCATGGCACAATAAAGCATTCTCCTAGCAAAACGTATCTTGGAAAAACTTGGTATTATTTTCGTTTTTAATAGTTCTTTTTATTTTTAAACTGATTTGAAGATGCTAGCATTCTAGTCACTAGTGAGGGATAATTTTTTATGAATGAAAAAGTTTCTAGCAGTAATTAATAACGAATTAATGACAAGAAACTGCACACCAGCTATACTTAAAATAATAAAATTATAAATACAGACATTTGACGTGGACCAGGAACATTAAACAGAAGTCATCGCTCTTTCCACGTTTAGAAATGAGTCACGGAAAAATTCTCATTGGCCACCACCGGGAATCGAACCCAGGGTCTTCCAGTTACGCGCCGGACATGCTTACACTGCACCACAACGACTTCGAATTCTTCCAAACTCACACTGGAAGACCCTGGGTTCGATTCCCGGTGGCGGCCAATGAGAATTTTTCCGTGACTCACTTCTAAACATGGAAAGAGCGATGACTTCTGTTTGAAGATAGTAAAACTATACTAGTAATCTGAATTCATTGGAGTAGAATACAACTCAAACTTTTCAAGTTTCGCAAATCAACCAGCGGCTTTTTCAAGGAAGGTAGGAAGACAGAAAATTGAATAATACACAGTAAAACGTTTCAGAAATTTGAACGCGGTGACCATGGGCGAATTGGGTCGACTATACCAGACCGGGAATTTTAGTCTTGTAGCCCACTACAGAAACACACGTACCCACAGGGAAACACCTCATAAATTCCCTCATGAAAAAAATTAATTCCTAGATGAAAGAGAACTCAGATCAGATGTAGAGAATTTTAGGAAGGGAGTGCCTGACTCCAGGTCTTAAACAACACTTTAAAATAGGAAGCTAGGAGATTTGGGCTACAGTGCCCAACAAGAAAGTCACACGGAAGCGAAGTAGATAAGGGGAGGAAGACGACCTTATTTATAAGCAAGTGGGCCAGCACCCGGAGTCCGACGGCTAAACGTGCACATCTGACGCACGGTGGATATTTATAGTGGTTCGAACGTTCGTACCTGCTGGGATCGAACCTGAGACCTCTCCGTAGCAGGCATAAACGTTGACCACTAGGCCATCCAGGGACCTTTTGAAAGAGAACTGTTGAAATATGAATTGCAAAACTAATTCAGTCGAGAACAAATTTTAGCAAAGGGTGAAAGAATTTGAAAATGCACTCATGATTGAATGTAACATAACGAACCATGCTCAAACCGGGGAGTTGTACCAGATATATTTATTTGGTCACTAATCGTCTACTGCGCAACGGTATTCCTACCAATTCCTTGAATAGGCTTTTTTTTTTTAAGTCAACCCATTATTTTGACTCATAAACTACCATTTTGATCCATAACCCAGTACCGGTATTTTGTTGTTTGTTTTAAGATAAATGTGGGTGGGTCACGGATTTACGAACATCCCTGAGGAAGAAACGCCTTTTTCTCTATTTCTGTACGTGAATAGTGGCGTGGGGATGATGAACCATCAAAGCTGTTACTAGTGGCTCCTCCAAGATTATAAAAGAAGGGTAGGGGCTTACCAATGTCCTTTTGGCTCCAAGTCCAACGATATACGCTTAACCAAAGTTGGCTTAACTTGTTTATAACAACGTACTTGGTCCAGTAGCTAGAGAGAATGTTTCTTTGTTATTTTAGAGAAAACGGCCAACACACACGATATTGGCAAAATTCACCGGACACCCCTTCAAAAGCAAATGAATGGATCCGCTGCGTTGTTAAAATGCGCGGTGCAGCTGCAAACGGTAGAAAAACAAGCCTGCAGCTGACCGCAACGCTGTGAGGTTGAGTGAAAATGTCGCGGCGGGAGAGAACTGACTTTGAGAAAGGAAAGATTGTTGAGTGCTATATTAGTGTGTTGTACATAAAAGAAATCGAAAGGCGTTTAAACATACCCAAGTCAACTATTTTGGATGTACTGAATAAGTGGATGACACATGGCGTGCCTGAAGCAGCAAAACGTACCGGCAGACCAAAGAAAATCAGTGATAGACGACGTCGAAGCCTCAGAAGAGTCGTTACAGCTAATCGACGGAGTACTGCACAAGACCTCAGTGTACAGCTGAGCAAAATTCTGGAATCTCGGTATGTACACGTACTATTCGCAGAGAACTTCATTCCATGGGTTACCGTGGTCGTGCGGCTGCTCATAAGCCCTTCATCTCCACTCGGAATGCTACTCGTCGTTTAGCATGGTGTAAAGAACATTTATCGCGGGCCGTAGCTCTATGGAGACGGGTCCTATGGACTGATGAATCATGATACACGATCCATCAGTCTAATGGGCGTGTGTGGATATGTCGGCAGCCGGGGAAACGCTATTTACCACAGTGTACCTACGGACAAGTTTTGAGCTGGCAGTGCACTTGTGTGGGGATGTTTTTCGTGGTATGGTACCGGCCCATTGGTTATCGTGGACAAACCTGTTAACCAACACGTCTATCTCGATATTTTGGACAATTATGCTCTACCAAATCTGTGGCAATACTATGGAATCGAGACTTGTTGGTACCAGCAGGATAATGCACCGAGCCATAAAGCAAGGACTGTTACGGCGTAGTTTGACGATAATTCCGTATCGTGTGTGGACTGGCCAGCACAGAGCCCTGATCTTAATCCCACAGAGCACCCATGGGATGAATTAGAGCGCTGCATAAGAAGTTTGGAACCAATGCCTACTGCTAAGCAACAGTTAGCAGCAGCATTATGTACTGAATGGAAGCGCTGGGCTCCAAAACTTTGTCGAAAGCATGTCACGAAAGGTCAGTGCATGCATTAAGGCCAAAGGTGGATCGACCTTGTACTAATGTATGTCAATAAATGCTATATTGTGTTTCTCCTTTAGGTGTCCGGTGACTTTTGTCAATATAATGTATATATAATGAGAATGAAACGCCAATTTGTATAAAGACAATTGCGTTTTAGAGAGATAATACATATAAACAGTCGTATCAGAATAATATGACCACCTACCTATTAACGGGAATAACCACCCTTGGTCCGGACGAGACAGCGTAGCATGGACGTAATGAGGCCCTGGAAGGTTGCTTAAGGAACACGTGCCCATTCAGACTGCAGCAGAGTACAGATGTTCCGGAGATGACGTGGTTGTAGGTCGGCAAGTAGAATATGCCGATCCAAATGGTCCGTGTATTGGATTGAGGTCGGGCGATTTCACCGGCCAAGGGAGGACAGGAACATCGCTGTAGTGTTCCTGGAACCAGTCACGCACAACCCTTAGCCACATGGCAGGGCGCATTATCCTGTTGGTAGACACCATCACCACCAAGGTAAACGTCTGTCATGAAGGGATGCATGTGGTCAGCGAGGATGGACAGGTAGCCATTGGCGTTCAGAGACCCACCCAGTAGTACTAGCGGTCCCAGATCATACCAGGAAAAACATCCCCCAGACATGCGCACTGCCACCGCCGACCTATACGTGACAGAAAAACGTGTCCGGGTGTTGGATCTCGTGTGTCTGACGCCGTATCCGCCACCGCCGGTCACTTCTGTGGACTGGAAGCCGCGATTCGTCGGAGAAGACAACCTTTTCCCACTCTTCCACTGTCCAATGTGAGTCCCATGCGAACTGTAGACGTCGTTGCCGATGGAACTGGACTAACATGGGCGCCGTGACGCAGCGTCGGCACCGGAGACCAATGCATAATAGGTTTCCCTGTACTGTTATCAGGAACTCGTACCTGGGTGCGCCAGCGTTCATTTCCGTATTCAATTGCTGCACTGGTGCGCGTCGATTGCCCTTTACGTCGACGGAGGCGACGTATTCCTCTGGGGTCGATGGCCTTTGAGGCTCCACATTTATGACGTCACGAGGTACTCGGTGTGCCAGCGGTCCATTCTTGGTACACCCTTACTACAGCACCTCGCGAACAGCCCACGAAATCTGCTATTTCTGAGATGCTTCCACCCTTGGCGCGGTAGCCGATGATCATTACTTTTTGAACGTCCGTTAAATCCCTATCGCTGCCCATTGTGTTCACGTTACGCATTATGGTTCATCTGTCCTGGCCGGCCGCTTATATCTCTGTGTGGTCGACCTTGTCACGTGCACTCTGTGACGCACCCGGGCGGGTACACTGTGATTCCGGGGGTAGCCATATTATTCTGATACGATCGTGTAAAGCTCAAATGAAGTTAACGATTCTTATTCATGTGCCCAAATAATTATTAGTTCTTCCCAAACAATCCAAACAAAGAGGATACGAGAAATATTGGGCCATCGAGTGAACCAACGGGACATTTCCCTGCTGTCTTGGTGTGACTTGATAATAAACGAATAGATGCGAATGCACCATCTACTGTGAACTTCTACGTCGCATATGCAAACACACCATAACTCTCACGTCGAAGCTTACGCATTTTGAATTTTTTGAGGGAGAAAAAAGGGTTCAACCAATTTTACAAGCATTCTGTAGTTTTTCTCCCCCACGAAGTTTAGATTTTTCAAAAACACTAAGCACATTATATTCTACTATATAATTTTTCACACGCAATTTTGACGATAGATTTACTGTAGGTAGCTTTTCTTGAGTTTTTAAAGGCTGCTCAAGCAACTAACAACATCATTTCTGCAGTAAATGGTTTTGCGGGCAGTACAAGTAAAGGAATATTTTCTGTTTCATCTATTAGGCAGAGTTGGAAACGGGCCAAAAATTTTGGACCCGGTCCGGCCGTCACATAATTGGACCCTCCCTGGGCCTGACCCGGACAAATCTGCTTTCAGTTATAAACTCGAACATATCATCATCATTGTCAGTCATTATCAATCCACTGCTGGATGAAAGTCTCCCCAAGTTTCTTCCATAACGGTCTGTCTTGGGCCAGCCTCCGCTATCCACCCATCTCCCACGTGGTTTTCTTCTGGGACTTTTCGTGTCCCTTGGAATTCTGTCTAAAATTTCAGTTGTTCATCGGTGGTCCGTTCTTCTGGCAATATGTCAAAATCATTGCCATTTCAGGGATTTTACTCTGATCGTGATGCTTTCCACTCTTGTTGTTTTCCTTATCCATGAGTTCCTCGTTTTTACCTTTCTTGGTTGCACCAAACATGCACTGGAAGGATGCAATGATTAAACATTTTTCTTTTAAGACATAATGTCACATTACTCTTAAAAATTGTACTGTTTCTTCCAGCAACTCTCCAACCAAGTTTTATACGCCAATTAATTTCTTCATCAATGTGACCCTCGCTTGATATCTGCTGCCCAAGGTAAATGTAGGAACTGGTTATCTCCTGCTTTTCCCCATCAATTGATAAAACTTAATTCCTTGTAAAAACCATTGTACTTTAGTTATGTCTTGTGAAATTTCATTTTTAATCCCCATTTCTTTACCCTTCTCAGCAACAAGTTCCTGGATCATACTCTGCAGCTCTGAAGTATTATTTCAATGACCTCTTAGTGGTTCTCTGAATTTTTTTTCTTTTCAGAAAACAAACGGAAATAAAGCCGGGTCGAAATCGCGGTCAAGAACAATTTGACCCGACCCCATTTCGGCCCGCAAGAAATTGTCGACCCGGTGACCCGTTTCCATCTCTGCTATTAGGTCGTTGCAGACGAAATGTCGGAATTATTGATGAAAACTTCAAACGCTCGAAACACGGTGCAAAATAAACATTATTAATCAAAATAACCATCGTCAGCAGCAACACACTTTTGCAATGACCTAATACCAGAGATGTAAAAAATGTCGAGCTTTATTATGCAAACAGACTCACGGAATGCGATTTAAACTCATGTTTGGTTGGGAAAAGACCTAAACTGTAGAAAGGTGTCCAGGTGCGTAAAAGTGGTAATCCGTAGAGGATAGATCAGGTGAACAAGGCGGATCAGGTAAGATTTAGTACCACAGCTGTGAAGATTCTGGAATTTCTGGCGAGCAACGCGGGGCCCCGCGTTATCATGGATAAATACGGATTCTCACGTTTCTGCACCATAAAAAGGGATATTATGGAAAATTATTCCTTAGACAGCTAAGAAAACAATACATGTGATAGAATTTCAATCATCAGGTTGTACCGTGATTAATTATTTTAATATTTTGAAAACCCTGACAATACACAGAGTGGCCCAAAACGTACCTACCAAGTTTAATGCTGTATTATTAATGAACGAAAAGGTATACAAATCTCATCCAAAGTGTATTAAAATCTACATCTTCTGCCGTTTATATTACAACATGCTCAATATGTTTGCCCTCAACCTCGACGATCATGCGAAATTTGATCCCAAAATTAGACACCACCTTGTGAAGGACGTCTATTGGAATAGCCAAGAATTCACTCTCTGTAGAGGATTTCAGCTCCTCCAGACTCTTTGGGTTGTTCTGATAGACCTTGCCTTTCAACTGTCCCCATAAAAATCCAAAGAACTGAGTTCTGGTGAATACGAGGGCCAGTTAAATCCACGTCCCTAGTGCTTTGGATAATCCACAGCAGTGACATTCTCACGGAAATGCTCATTCAGAAGGTAAAAAATTGATTCTGTGCGATGGTGGCGAGCACCGTCTTGCATGAAAAAGTGACTTGTGAAGTCAGAACCATGGAAGCCGTGAAGGACAGGAATGAAATTGTTTTCAAGCAAGTTTCGATAGCTCACTGCAGATACAGTTACCTCAATAACAACAGGCGCACAAATGCCAACTTTCGAAAAGGCACACGTTTAAGGTGAAGACTTAAAGCAATCGAAACATGCAGATGTTTTGTGCCACATATTCGCGGGTTCTGCCTGTTCACGAACCCATTAAGCCAAAAATGGGTCTCATCTGAAACCAGATGAGACCAGGGTCACTTTCTTGGCTTTCGAGTCTTGTGATCATTGCATAAGCGAAGTCCAATCTTGCAGCTATGCCAGTGGTTGTTGGGTCTGGATTTTATAAGAAAAACAAATGAAGATCTACTTCGAGAATTTGCCAAAGACTGCTGCGTTAGTTTCCTAACTCCTGAGACGCTCTCCTGGTAAACTTTGTCGGACTTCTTTCAAATGTTTCTAGGACTTTTTCAATGTTTCGTTCAGTTCTTGTTGTGGAGTGCCTGCCGCCTTGAGAGTGATCCTCTAACACTGATACTGTCTTGTAAAATTTCTTGACGAGGTTTGATATTGTGTGCCTGTCTGGTTCAACTTTGACACCAAACTTTACCTGGAACGCCCTGCTGAACTTCTCCGGGCTTTCTGATGATCGAATGTACTCTTCGATAATGAATATCCACTGCTCCGTAGTATAGGCTACCATTTTTCATATCCTGCAAAATGAAAGCAAAAACACATGAGACACAAATAGCTTGATGGCTATGATGTGTCAGTAAAGTTTCTTCAAATGATACTAACTAGTTGCAGAGTGGATTGGGGTTAAACTTAGTAGGTATGTTTTGGACTACCCTCTAACAGTTACTTCTACTTCGATGCATGGTAGTGAAACCTGGGTACTACAGGAGAAACATAGAAGTCGTTTGTGTGCTGGAAAATGCGTTCCTTACGGGAGGTTTGTGGCAAGGCACGTTCTGATTGTGTGAGGAATGAAGATGTGTTGCAGTTGTGTAATGTGAAGCAAAATGTTAGCAAAGGTGGATACTAATATGCTTCGGTGGTTTGGCCATGTAAAAAGAATGAGTAATGTGATGCTTACTAAGAAGATCTTTTTTAGACCAAGGGCAGGAAGGACAGGGAGAGGAACGCCAAGGAATTCAGGGGAAGGATCAGATTCAGGAGTGTCTGCATAAATAAAAGGTTATGAGTATGAAGCATGGAAGACCTTGTGTACTGCGTGTGATGGATATCAGCGAAGCCCGAGTTGTATGTCAAGATCGCTGTAAATGGAGAAGTTTGATACGCCAAGAGTAAGTAAAAATTATTTGGTAGTTTGATTTTCTTTGTGAAACTAACCTCTGAATCTCAGAAAACAGCTTAGTGATATGTATGTAACAGTTACTTCTCTTCTTCGAACAGCTGGGTGTGGGTCTTGGTTTGAAGACCAGCGAAACTTTGCAAAAAAGACGAAATAATTGTACTCGATAACTTAGATAAATGAAGTACATATAGATTTCAATAGAGACAACTTAAAATTTTAAGAAATAGATACATCACCTTCGGGCAGGTCTCGTTGCATAGGATCGCTGTATATCCAGGCTTACAAATGCAGCTGTTGGCTCGATTGTCACAAGCTCCACCGTTCTTGCAGTCGCCGCATGTAAACTTACATCCTGGACCAAAAGTCCCCCGGGCGCAAGCTGTAAGATTTAACCTCATAATACATATCGCATTTCGTACTACAACTAGAGTTTAAGCGTTCAGAAACATGGTATAAAGGTATTAGAAATTTACTAAATAATGTTTACAGTTATCTTTTTTTCTCTGAATTCAAGAAATTTGAATAAAAAGTGCCATTTTTCAAAAATTGAAAAACAAAATTGAAGAAAAAGGGGGTCATTTTCAAAAATATGTAAGAAAATTTACAAGGCAAAAATCCAGTAACCTGATTCCCTCAGTTACCATTAGAACATTATTTGGCCAAAATTTCGGAATTTTTAAAAATGGGGTTTTGAGATATTGCAATTCAAAAATACCGATTTTTTGAAATTTTGTATATTTTAAAAATTAATTTTATGAGTTACATGCAACACAGGCTAAAAATAAAATTACTGCTAAAATAATCGTAGTACGGGTGCAGGTTGGCACACTTACTCACCTGATAAGTATTTTTTTAAAAACCCACCTAAATCTGTGGAAAATTAAATTTTTTTGTAAGAAATACAGATTTGTTTTGCCATCTGGCAACATTCCTTTGATCAATTTCTGTAAACTTAAAGAAAGGTCAATTCAATAGCTTCAAAATAAAAAAAAAATCAAGTCTTTACCTGTTACAGTTGAGGAGTAATGTACATTTAAAAATTCGGCATTTCACATGATTTTCATCATGGGCAGTGGCGCCCATATGAGTACTTTTAGGGGGGGGGTAAGAGAAATCCTTATCTCCTTCAAGTATGTCAAACATTTTAGTAAATGTACAGTATACTAAAATACAACAAAAATAATTAATACCATCAATCATTAATTATTTTTAAAAATGTTTCGTCTATTTAAGTGTTTTAAATTTATCAATAATTTGGCTATACCAACGGTGGGGGGGTAGCCCCTGCCATCCTTATGGGCACCCTTGATCATGGACATGTTGGCCATACCTGCCTGATTGAGATGGAAATGTTGTACAGCAAAAGCAAAATAAATCAGACGAGATCTCGGATTAACCCAGCTCCAAACAAAGCACAATATTATCTGCAGTTTTCACAATAAATTACACAAAACTATGGCCTACACATTTTTTGCACTGCTTGATAATTCAACGGCGTCTGTGCCACATGAGGAAGTCTGCTCGTGCTGTTTGCCCAACCCATCACGACACGACGGATTACATTGCGCTGTTGTACGGCGATCATGGATAGAATTAACGGCGTGCGACTGTTTGGGCCAGCCAAAATATCCATGTACAAGCGTGATATTGAAAGAATTCTAACCTATGCCTGTTCTGCCTGGTGGTTGGACGTGGTTAGGATGAATAAGAGCCTAAACCAGATTCAAAGAGTTCTTGTAATCACGAGGTGTTTCCGTACGACGTCAACAGAGAGCTGCACTCCAAATGTTAGCTGGATGCGAACCGGCGGACCTCGCAGTCGGCCGGCAGGCAGCTCTGCAGAGCGTCAGGAATGTGGAAGACGTCATTCTACTCGGCGTCCAATATCGGTCCTCAGAGATGGAACTGACAAGAACTCACTGGACCTGCCATCCAGCCATATATATATAGTGGACACCTCCCAATCGCAAACAAATATCCCAGGGTGTCGGATATTCAGAGATATTATTGTTGTAACTGCTGGCCATTTAAATGACGCCGTGTCGTCCGCCTCTCGTTACCTCTGTGGAGTAGAAACCTCGATTCGTCGGAGAAGGTAACTTTTTTCCACTATTCCACTGTCCAATGACGTTAGTTCCATGCGAACTCCAGGCATAGTTGCTAATGGACCAGGGTTAACATGGGTACTTTGACGCAGCGTCGACTCCAGAGGCCCAGGGTTCACTCTACTGTTATCAGGGGCACAGACCTGTCTGTCCCAGGGTTCATTTGCTGCACTGTTGCGCGTCGATTTCCATTTACCAGTCGACGGAGGCGACGTTCTACTCCGGGGTCGATGGCCTTTGGGCCTCTACAGTTATGACTCCTGGAGATACTGGGTGCGCTAGCAGGGGTCCATTCTTGGTACACTCTTACTACAGCACCTCGCGAACAGCTCAGGAAGTCTGCTGTTTCTGCGATGCTTCCACTCTTCACGTAGTAGCGGATGATCATCCCTTTTTGGAATAACTGTCAAATCAATAGCTTGGTTCATTGCGCTCACGTAACGCACTATGGCTCATCTGTCCTGGCCGGCCGCTTATATCTCCGTGTGGTCGACCTTGTCACGTGCACTCTGTGACGCGATTGGGCGGGTACACTGTGATTCCTGAGGTCGTCATAATTTTCTGATGCAATCGATTAAAACCCAAATGAAGGACAAAGAACCACAAATGCGGACGTCTGGAGTTTTTTTAAAAAAAAGAGACCTACTTAAAGTTAGAAAACACGAATTAAGAATACCAAAATCAGGTGCCAGTGTTAAAGAATAGTGAATCCAAAGTCAAAACCGAGGAAGAAAAAACATAGAAAATCAAATACACTGGCGTGCAAAAATTAAGGACAAGACGGTTTTTCGAATGTAACGTCGTGCAGAAGTGCTCCACATCGACTCAAATCATACCCTAAGATCCCCAAGATGTAAGAATATGGGACAAGTGAGCAAAACCGTCCAAACAAAGAATCCAAAGGATACAAAGGCACTTTATTGAAAAGGTAGCTTCGAGCACAACTGGACAGAAGACAGAAACGTCCATGTGACAGGCGGCTGCCAATAAAAATCTAGTCTTTAGTAGGGGATATGATCACCCCCGACTGCGTTGCAGGATTTACAACGTCTGTCCATGCTGAGGACGAGGTTGTCAAGGAGCTGTGAGAAGGTCCCACACGCGTTCGATTGGATTTAGGTCCGGGGACCTTGCGGGCCAATCCATGCGTTGAATATCTTCACTCTCCGACAGCTCTGCGACAGCCAATGTACGATGAGGTGTAGCGTTGTCGTCCATGAAGAGGAACTCAGGACCCACAGCACCACTAAACAGACGCACGTGAGGCAGAAGAACCTCGGTACAATAGCGGACACCAGTGACTGAACCTCCTTGGAAGATGTGGAGGTCAGTACGGCTACCAAGCATGATACCGCCCCAAACGAGAACTCCGCCACCTCCAAACCGGTCCCTTTCGATGATTTTGGAGGTGTGATTGCGTGTTCCCGGCTCTCTCCAGCTGTGTATACGTCCAGAATCGCTCGTCAGACTAAATCAGCTCTCATCCGTAAAGAGAACTCGACCTCATTGCTGATGTGTCTAGTTCTTGTGTTCCTGGCACCACAGAAACCGCCGTCTCCGATGAGCAGGCGTTAATGGCACACACCGTACGGATCGTCGTGCAAATAGGCCACCCTTGTGCAGACTCCTGGCCACGGTAAAACACGATAACGGACGTCCGGTTGTCTGTTGCATGTGCCTTGCTATTTCTTCCGCTGTCTGCCGTCTGTCTCTTCTCGCCTGTAAGACAATATACCGGTCATCTGCCACCGTGGTTGCTCGTGGACGACCACTGATAAACTCTCGGACAGCTGTTTCTGTCGTTTGAAATGCTCTCCAAGCTCGTGAAACTATGCTGTGAGCAATCCCCAGCTCCTCGGCCACACTAGTCACACTTCGACCTTCTTCCAGCTTCCCAATGCCGCGACCTCGGGTAAAGTAATCCAGATGCCATCTACTGGATTGCCTGTTGGCCAAATCGTCGTTCAGACCGAAGTACACCGTGCAATAGCTTTCACCGAATTGCTGAGCGTACACCGCCCGTGTGCTTTATAATCTTCCGACACTCCCCCTCCTACGTCATGCTGCATATATGCACATTTCCTACCGTACCGGACCCTAGTCTATCTCCTGAGTGCTCTTTCGGCCCGTTCTGCCTGCTCGTTCCGCTGTTATGCTCATTTCTCCTCTTCGTCCTTAATTTTTGCACACCAGTGTATGAAGACACCAGATAAATCTCAGACGAAATAATCTCCCCTTCTAGAGATAATAATGTTGACTAGAAGTGGGAAAGGCCGAAACAAGGCGTTAAAAATGACAAAACAATTTGTGCTCTACTTTTTACCAGAGAATAAAACACTGACACTACAAAATATAAACTGAAGGTTAAGAATGAAAATGACTGTAACAAAATGAACTCACAAAAGAAAGAGTGACGTACACGGAAAAAATTAAACTTAAATGGTTTTCCTCACTCCTTGAGGAAAGAAGAGTAATACATTAACAGTAAAAGTAAAATGAAGGATCAGAGGCATATTGAATTACGCAAAGAACTGATTGCATAAGATTCAGGACGATAATACTTCTAGTCGGCACTGTTGTTAATTTGCTCAGCATAAATAAAATAATTAGATCATTGACAGAAGAAGGGAAAAACACGTTACAGAGTTTATTCCAGAGACATATACTTGCATTAACAAAGAGCGCATTAGAGGTTAAACTTTTAAGAGCAACATATTTGGTGCAAAAACAGAGTCTAGTCGTAATCGGGTCTAAAATAAAGCTTAGATCTTATGGATAAAATTTCTTTATGTCTTTTTAGAACTAGACTGACAGAAGAAAATAAGTTGTTTCGCCGTATCATTAGGTATACACTATATTGACAAAAGTCACCGGACACCTAGTAGAGAAACACAACATAGCATTTATTGACATACATTAGTACGGTGTCGGTCCACCTTTAGCCTTAATGCAAGCACTTACCCTTCGAAACATGCTTTCGACAAGGTTTTGGAACACAGCGATAGGTATGCGCTTCCATTCAGTACATAATGCTGCCGCTAACTGTTACTTAGTAGCAGGCCTTGGTTCCAAACTTCTTATGCGGCGCTCTAATCCCTCCCATAGATGCTCTATGGGATTAAGATCAGGGCTCTTAGCTGGCCAGTCCACACACGATACGTAATTATCGTCAAACCACGCCGTAACAGTCCTTGCTTTATGGCTCAGTGCATTATCCTGCTGGTATCAATAAGGCTCGGTTCTATAATATTGCCACAGAGTTGGTTGGGCATAATTGTCCAGAATATCGAAGTAGACGTGCTGGTTAACAGGTTTGTCCACGATAACCAATGGGCCGGGACCATACAACGAAAAACGCCCCAACACCAGTACACTACTAGCTCCAAACTTGACCGTTGGAACAGTACACTGTGGTAAATAGCGTTCCACTGGCTGCCGCCATACTCACACAGCCATCAGACTGATGGATCGTATCTGGATTCATCAGCCCATAGGACCCGTTTCCATTGATCTACGGTCCACGATAAAGGTTCTTTACACCATTCCAAACGACGAGTAACATTCCGAGTGGAGATGAAAGGCTTATGAGCAGCCGCACGACCACGGTAACCCATGGAATGAAGTTCTCTGCGAATGGTACGTGTACATACCGAGGTTCTAGCATTTTTACTCACCTATACCCTGAGGTCTTGTTCAGTACTCCGTCGATTAGCTGTAACTACTATCTTGAGGTCTCGACGTCCTCTATCACTGATTTTCTTTGGTCTGCCGGTACGTTTTGCTACTTCAGGCACGCCATGTGTCTTCCACTTATTCGCCTCTCGGTTTGTCTTATGGACAACTCACTAATATAACACCCAACAATCTTTCCTTTCTCAAAGTCAGTTCTCTTCCGCCGCGACATTTTCACTCAACCTCACAGTGCAATATGATCGCCGTCAGCTGCAGGCTTGTTTTTATATTGTTTGCAGCTGTACCGCGCATCTTAACATCGCAGCGGATCCGTTCATTTGCCTTTGAAGGGGTGTCCTCTGACTTTTGTGAATATAGTGTATATTTTGGAAGGAATGACTTATCTCTTACAAGCAAACACGGATACATTAAGAAAAGGAACGGCCTTTAGACTGGAAGCTACACGAACTTCGAGATATACATAGCTTATGCACACGCTCGATAGGACTACGAAATTTCAAAATGTCTTTTATTTCACAAACTTCCTTTGCATTTGAAAATGCAGATATGTGCTTCAAAATTTAAATACCTTGCTTTTACATGCATTAATGTAGAAACATGCGTATGTTTGAAGGAATGGGTTCTATAAAGTACTTACACTGCCTGAGATCGGGTCCTTCCAAGGCCAAATATTGCTGGAACTCTTGGTCTAAGAGAGGAATGATTGTAGGTGGCGTCACTTGATATCTGATTCTTTGGAACTGGGGATTTGGGTGGATATCCGACCTCGTGTGAGTTCTCTCAACCAAAACAGCTTGACGAGGTGGAACTGAAAGATTCGAAAATTCAGTTACTTTACAAGGAAAGCACAGTTCGAGTGAAATATGTATAAATTGGCAAGATATTTTAGGGTATCTATGAAGTCTTTCCCACATTACAAAAATCAATATAAAAAATATATTACAGGTTCAAGAAAGTGATTGCGCGACAATGATGGTGCACAAGTAAAGTTTTTTTTTCCAGTGTCAGTACACCTCCATATGGGCACCATTTGTGGCCCGGAGGACATCTAAGCGATGTTCGATTTCACGCCATGTTTTGCTTAACATCTCAGCAGAGATAGAACCAATGATGTCCGTTATTCTACTCTTCGACGTCTCGACTTGTGGAACACTGCAAGAGTAAACTTGGTCTTTCACATAACTCCACAGGAAACCGTCTAGAGGGGTAATGTCATGGGACCTTCGCGACCAATCCATCTGTCCGGAAATGTGGCATTTAGGAACTCACGAACCATTATTGACCAATGTGGTGGAGCTCCGTCTTGCTGGAAAATGACCGAAGGTTGGAGTGCATGCAACTGAGGTGCTACAAAAAGTTCCAGCATGTACAAGTACACGTTACGTGTATTTGTACATGCTGGAACTTTTGTGTACTTGGGTAACAAGTACACGTTACGTGTACTTGCACATGCTGGAACTTTTTGTAGCACCTCAGTTGCATGCACTCCAACCTTCGGTCATTCGGTCAAACAGAGATATCGACAAAAATAAGATGTGACTTTACGTCCCCTGGTGGGGAAAACCATGCATTATTTTAGGAAGAAAGTATTCTCAAAAGGTTTATCCATATGAGCGGTATCGGTTCAAGAAAAAAAAATTAGTTGAGTTTTCAGCATCCCAGATTTTGCTACAAATACATCAGAAGCAGATATTAACCCTTATGCCCCCTGGTGGCCAAACCATTCTTTACAAAACATTAGAAATTATGTGAAAAACATTTTCCATCCGGAGCTGTATGCGATACAGGAAGAAGTCTTCAAATCGGAGTTTTAGAAGCAGAAATATCGGGGGAACGCATTTATCTTTGTGCACCCTACCAGAAAGTCTATGAATTACTTTAAAAATTTGAAATTATATGAAAGATACACAATGTGTATGTCGCACCGGAAACTCTATCCAATAAAGGAGGAATTTTTCAAATCGGACTTCTAGAAGAAGAGATATTGACAAAAGTAAGATATACATCTAGGACCCCTGGCAGAGAAACCATGAAATATTTAAAGAAGAAAATATTCCGAAAAGGTTTATCGACGTGAGGGGATTCGATCCACAATAAAAGGAATTTTTCATTCGAGATTTCAGAAGCCCAGATTTTGCTGCAAATACATCAGAAATTAACACTTACACCCCTGGTGGCCAAACCATTCTTTGCCAAAAATTAAAAATTATATGCAAAAGATTTCCCATCAGGAGCTATACCTGCTGAAGAAAAAGCTTTTCAAATCAGAGTTTTAGAAGTAGAGATATCGAGGAATACGCAGTTTAGTTTTACCCTCTATGCCTAACTTGAAAAAGTGACTATATCTAAAATACTCTTCGACATAAATGGAATTGAAAGGTAAAATAATTTTTTCAATCGGATGTTTATAGGCAAATATATGAAACAAAATGTATTTTGAACTCGACATCATAAGCATTTACGCCCTGTAGCGAAGAAATTGTGCATAGTAGAAAAACAAAACAAAATAAAAGACGCACATTTCAGGCTTCCAAATTTAAATAGAATTTTTGAAATGGGACTAACAGTTGCAGGATATGGTGTCCAAAGGCGGACGGACGGACAAAGCGATAACTTAAAGACGATATTTTTTTAAAACAAGACATGCTAAAACAGTAGTTTAAGATACACACAACGTTGATAGAAACGACGAAAAATTTCGTACAATCCACGATCATTTACTACAGATTTTGAAATATATGCCTGTCTGACTCAAGAGTCGTGAGTTCAACAACTGGCTCAAAAATGGGCGGAAATTTGTTCAGTCATTCCAAATTTTTGCATTGTTCTTCGATATTGATGGAAATTCTTACTTGAAGCTCATTACACTGCTTCAAGTCTACCTTGCTACGCTTTTAAATTCAGATTCGCGTTGAATTAAGCCACGTCCGGCAAGGAGGTAGAAGGTGAATGCACTAAATTTCGCGAGAATATCCGAAAAAGTTGGAGATCGAAGCACGTTAACTGACATAAATGCTTTTGGAAATGAAACCTGAAGGAGTGCAAGAGTTTTTTGAGAAGTTCTATTACCTTAAGGGGCGACGGATATTTATCGGAAGCAATAAAAGCTCTGGATACACGTTATGCCGTAGAAATGATAATTCAGATTTTGTGATAAATTGTAGAAGACCGACAATTCGTAAAATATAAAGTTTCTACATATATACATATCACTAAGCTGTTTTCTGAGATTCAGAAGTTAGCTCCACTAAGAAATACAAACTACCAGATAATTTTTATATACTGTTGCTGTATCAAACTTCTCTATTTTCAGCGATCTCGACATACAACTCGGGCTTCACTGACATTCATCACACGCCGTACACAAGATCTTCTATACTTCATATTCATAATCTTTTTTCTCATGCAGACACTCCTGAATCTGATCCAATCACGACTTCCTGGGCCTTTCTCTGCCTTTCGTTCCTGCCACTTGGGCTAAAAAGATCTTCTTAGTAAGCACTTCATCTCTCATTCTCCCAACATTGCCAAACCACGGAAGAATATTAGTCTCCACTTTGCCAACAACATTTTGCTTCACATTACACAACTGTAACATATCTTCATTCCTCACACGATCAGAATGTGTCTTGCAACAAACCTCCCCATAAGTAATGCATTTCTCCAGCACACAAACGACTCCTATGTTTCTTCTGCAGTAACCAAGTTTCACTGCTCATCAGAGTAGGAGCAACTACACTCTCATACACAGTCATGCGGGACTCTATTGAGAACCCATCATTCCTGTGAAAACCTCCCAAAACTGCTATGACTTTCAATGAAGAATTCACTCGCCTACCAATTTCACCATCCAATTTGTTCTCTCTGTCAAACATGCTTCCTAAATATACAAACTCATTCACCTGGTCAATCACTGGGCCATTTAGACGTATATTATATTCAGTACAACCAGTTCCTCTCTCAAAAACCATAACTTTGATCTTTCCCTTATTTATACTCAGTTTGAATTTCATGCAAACTTCGTACATCCGGGACAACATACTCTGCAACTCACTTTTGCTCTCTGCCAACAGGACAGTGTCATCAGCATACAGCAATCTGCACACACGAATATCACCAAGACATAAACCAGTATTATCTATTTTGGCCTCATGCATGCACGCATCCATAAATACACTATCTACCAACAAGTAATTGGACACCCCTGCAAGCGACGATATCTGCAGTCCTGATACACGTCACGGCCGCCGTTAAATATCGCGTGGGAAACAACAACGCAACCAGTCGCATGCAAGATGCCATGCAGTTCGGAGCTCTCTGATTTCGAGAAAGGTGTAATCGTTGGGTATCACAGGAATGGCCGATCCATACGTGACATATCAAGCGAGTTTAAGCACCCAAAATCGACAGTGGCCTACGTGATTGGCAAGTGGAAGATGAGAGGTGACTGTCGGAATGTGCCCCGACCCGGCAGACCCACAAAACTGGGATTTAGAGACCGACAGGTGCTGGAAGAACCGCACCAAATCGACGGGCCACATCCGCGAGGAGTTTCAACAGGCATCCGGGAGTGTTCGTTCGATGAATACCATCCGTAAGGAAGCCCATCTGCTCGGTTGTCATGGACGTGCTGCCGTCCACAAGCCTTTGACCACCAAGTCCAATAGCGCTGCTCAGCTAACGTGGTGCAAAGAACGTCGACAGTGGACCGTTGAACGGTGGAAAGAGGTTCTCTGGAGCGGCGAATCAAGGTTCACTCTCTACCGTTTGGATGGCAGGGTCTGGGTTTGGTGTCTGCCTGGAGAACGCCTCCTGCCGGAATGTATTGTGCCAACTGTGAAGTTCGGCGGCGGTGGAATTATGCTATGGGGGTGTTTCTCCTGGTATGGCACGGGACCCTTGGTCGCAATTCCTGGTAGACTCAACGCCAAGACTTACTGCACCATTTTGGATGACCATGCGCTTCCTACGTTGTGGCAGTTTTACGGGGAGGACCCATGTTACTTTCAGGATGACAATGACACCTGTCATGTTGCGAGGTCCACCATGGCTTGGTATGGTGACAATGAGGTTAATCGAATGAACTGGCCTGAGCAGAGCCTGGACCTTAACCCTATCGAGCACCTCTGGGACGAGTTGGAGCGTCTACTTAAGGGGTGCCCTACCGTCCGAAATCGGTGAAGGAACTGACCTGTCTTCTCCAAGCCGAGTGGAAGAAAATATCGCTAGCCGTCGTACAACGCCTGGTTAATAGTATGCCCCGGAGGGTCGCAGCTGTAATCGCCGCTCGTGGAGGCTCATTGTGCAGATCGGAAACGATCTGCACAATGGTTAAGCATGGCACAGCCTGCTGGACAGTATCCTATGCCACCCCTGCACACCAAGAAGGTGATACTCCTTGTTTGGAGGTCCACAGCCAAGATATTTCGTCGGAATTTCTTGGCCAGAGGCCTAACTATCACTGCAGAACGTTATTGTGCTGAATTACCCCAAATGCACCGGAAATTGCTGCAGAAACAACTGGGTTTGGTCAACAGACAGGGTGTTCATCTGCTCCAGGAAAACGTCCGTTCTAATGTCACACAACGAACGATGCTGACTCTAAGTGCCTTAGGTTATGAAGCACTGCCTTATCTTGCCTATTACCCGGACTTAAATCCGACAGACTATCATCTGTTTTGTCGCCTGGATCACTTCCTGTCCGGGAAACAGTTCACGACAGACAACAAGGTTCAACGTGCAGTTGATGACTTCTTCGGGTCCCAGCCACAAGACTTTTTTCGTTCTGGGATCATGGCCTTGCCGGACAGATGGCAACTATGTGTCGATGCCGAGGGGGATTATTTTGCCTAGGTAAGTTCTCCTACTTTTCCGTTCTTGCCGTTCACTTGTACTGGTCCTTTGCGGGATATTTCATTCGCACAAACCGCCTAGTTTTCACATTTTTAGTAAAATTGTGTCCAAAAGCGGGTGAGATTTTTCGAGAGAAAGTAAAAGCTAGGTACTACTTGAATGGAAGTAGGAAACTTTTAAACTTGAGGGGCGTAATTTAAAGTCTCGTCTTCCTAAATGAATAAAGCTTGCTCAGGTCCTGGTCATGGGGCAAAACAATAAAGGACCAGAAGCGAGCGCTTATCATCATTGACAGTTTTTCTTTATTTAAGGTTCGATGACCACCGTGAGCAACTCAGTGGGCTATAAGCAGTCTACCGCCCCTAATTTAGTGTCACTGGTTCCAGGGAAGGGATGGAGCCAGCGCCGTCAGACAAATACAACATCCATGCTTCACCGGGATTCGAACCCGGACCCTTCTCGGACTAATGGTCATAAGCCGGAGCTTACACCACTGGGTCATCGGGGCAGCTGTGACAGGTTTATGGTAGGTACTGCTGAAGTGAGAGGGGAAGGGGTGGTGGTGTGTCGTAGTTTTCATAAAACCCGGCCACTACGTGAACATTTCTGTTCCTCGGGCGCAGAAAAATCTGGGTACCATTTGGTTCAGTTGCGACGGTCGCTTAAAGGGTTATGATTAGCATATCAGCTGAAATTCTAATATATCAGTTCTGGTATATCTTACAGAAGCAGTAGGTCGTTAACGACGATAAAGTTGGTAATCCAATGATCGGTAAATTCAGCGAGACAATCTCACAAAACCACTACTTAATCAGATCATTCTTGTTGCTTATTAATCAGATCATTCTTGTTGCTTATTAATCAGAAAATTCTTGCTGCTTATTAATCAGATCAAACCAATGCAAATTACTTACCTATTAATAACAAGTTATTGTTAACATTCAATTCGAATCATTACACAGAACTGTTAGCATGCTTGCAAAATTGTTGTCACGGACGTTGAAAATGCCAAACTGCCAAATTGTTATCACGGACGCTAAAAATGCCAAATTGCCAAATTGTTGTCACGAATAATGATTCGTGACAACAATTTGGCAATAAGCTATTGCAGTCTTCACATCTCCATGTGAAGACTGCAATAAAGGCTTAGATCCCTTCAACCTGCAACTTGCTGAGTCAAAATGAGGGAAAAGATGTAAATGCAGGAACAGAGTGTCCTGATAGAAAAGTCCCAAAGGAAAAGTAAGGAAAAATTACGAGTTTTTAGGATTATACGGTTTCCCGTTAAGTGATGAAGTTGTAAGCTGCCCTAAGTACATATCTGGCAGCAAACTGCTGTCACACCAGCACGACATCAAGACGATGAGATAGGGCAATAAAAAAAAAAAAACAAGGGAAGAGGGAAAAAAACATCAAGACGATGTTTTAAACATCGTCTTGATGTTTTTTCATCAAGACGATGAGAAAGACAAAAAAAAAAAAAAAAAAAAAAAGAAAACAAGGAAGAGGGAACGACGTAAAAAATTAAATAAAAGAGAACATTTACAAAAAATAAAAAATTACGCGAACCACCGTGGGCAACTCAATGGGCTATAAGCAGTCCCCCGTCCCTAATTTAGGGTCACTGGTTCCATGGAAGGGAGATAACCAGTGCCGTAAGACAAAACACAGCATCCATGCCTCACCAGGATTAGAACCCGGACCCCTTTCGGACGAATGATCAAAGGCCATCGCTTAGACCACTGCGCCACTGGGGCGGCAAATTTCCGGCATTATCTTTGCACAAGTATCAAACTTCATTCTTTTTTTCATTTAAACAAGCAAAACTATTTTTTTCTATATTTTGTGAGTGGAGTGAATAAAAAGTTAAATACCATTTAACCGCTGAGTTCCTAGTCCCAGTTCTAATGGGGGTTGGGGTGGAGTGGAAAGTTTGACGACCACTGCTAGAAATCGTTGGGCTATAAGCAGTCACCCGTAATTTAGGGCACTGGTTCCAGGGAAGGGAGAGAGCCAGTGCCGTGGGACAAACACAACATCCATGTCTCACCGGTATTCGAACTCAGACCCATCTTGGACGAATGGTGAGAAACAAACGCTTGGACCACTGCCCCACCGGGGCTGCTACGCGCTTCTTGATAACCCTCTCAGATGTCTTAGCCTAGAGGCCCACTAAGGCAGGCCTTAATCCTGTCCTGATGCTTGGTATAACCAGGAAAGATTGGAAGAGCAACTCATGGAACAGGGAAATGACGGAAATTGGTGACATCATGATCAAGGTGAAGTACCTGAAATGGTAACGGGCTGGACAAATTGCTAGAAGAACATCCCAACATCGGACAACTGAAATACTAGACTGGATACGAAGAAATGGGAAATGAACCAGAAAAAGACCTTGCGAAAGATGACATTTGAGTGCATGTTGGCTGGATTGACATGAGGGAGATTAGTGCAAGACAGAAAGTTATAGAAGAGTCTTAATAGAGAGACCTTCATGCAGTATGGGTTTGATAACGGATGTTTTTTTTTTTTTTTTGATTGGAGGTTTAACGACCACCGTGAGCAACTCAATGGGCTATAAGCAGTCGCCCGTCCCTAATTTAGGGTCACTGGTTGCAGGGAAGGGAGAGAGTCAGTGCCGTAAGACAAACACAACATCCATGCCTCATCGGGATTCGAACCCGGACCCCGTTCTGACGAATGATCAGAGGCCATCGCTTAGACCACTGCGCAACCAGGGCGGCGATAATGGATGAGGATGATCACTTAATATACAAAGGAAATATGAATTTTAAATTTTTGTGACCTCAATCAATGACCACACCAGTGGAACAACGTTTGATTGACTACCTATTTTGTCTTCTTTAGACCAGTTAAACTGTAGCGATGAATTGCTAGTGCCGTAACAGCAAACACAATGATCATACACTCATCGTCAAAAAAAAAAATAGTTGCACCCAGAAGGAAGCAACCGACAGGAATGAAACTTGGTGGGTAGGTTCGACACCATGAGACATGCAAATGATTCAAGTATCACGCTCGGCCGCGCATGTGACGCAAGCAAGGAGGGGTCGTAGCGCTGTGCCTGACCGACTATATAAGGTCGTCAAGAGTTGCGCGCGTGCTTTCCATTCCTATCCGTGCTGCTGTGTTGGTTGCATCCTTCGTAAGTGAAGTACGCCTCGGAGAAAAGTTCGGAAGCAATTCGAGCAGTTGGAGGAGTTCGAGAGGGGCCGCATCTTCGGGCTCCTGGTAGCGGAATGGTCTCATAGCCGTATTGCGCGCTATACCGGTCGTGCGGATATCACCATAGCACGCTGTTCGCGGCAGTGGATAGAACAAGGCAGGAAGCAGCGACAGCAAGGGCATGGGAGACCTAGACCAACCACGGAGACCGAGGACCAACGGGTTGTCCGACATGCGGAAAGTGACCCAACAGCCAAGATTGCTGATATTCAGCGAGCAGTGCAGTGGTGCCCTCCTCCCTACACCGTCCGATTAGTGCCAGCACCATTGGCAGACGGCCAAAGACTGTAATCGTGTCGTACCAGACTGTCGTTAAGCCAGTCAGAATGGCAGCGGGCCATCTTCTGTGAAGAGTCCTGCTTTTGTCTTGGAGGAGACAACCGCCGAATCCGTATGTGGAGGTACCGTGGTCAGCGCCAAGATCAACGGTTTCTTCTCGGGCGTCACACGTCCAGAAGGCCTGGTGTCATGGTGTAGGGTGCAATTGCCTACGATGCCAGATCATCTTTGGTGTTCATTACAGGCACTTTTGACAGCCCAAGGTTACGTTAATGAGGTCCTGCAACCAGTAGACCTAAATTTTATGAACCCTCACTCCCGTGCGATTTTCCAACAGGATAACGCTCGTCCACATACGGCTGCTATCTTGAGAGCTTGCCTTCAAGACACTGACACTCTGCCTTGGCCAGCCGCATCGCCAGACCTATCGCCGATTGAAAATGTGTGGGATGCTATTGGAAGCGCTATCCAGTGTCCAGCGGACAATCTGCAGGAACTAAGTGAGGAGATTCAAGCTGCATGGGATGGCGTATCGCAGGACACCATTAGCAACCTGTACAACGCCATGCCGAGACGTCTGTGTGAGCAAACATGGCGGCCTGACTGCATTTTGAGAGACACCACTTATTGGCGTGTAGCTCAATAAATATTGCCCATATCAGTCTCAATGTTTAATTATTTATTGTTGCTGGTCACCTTTAAATAGCATAGCATACCGACACGTCCTTCTGGGTGCAATATTTTTTGTCGATGAGTGTATTTCCAAGATAAAAAAAATCTTTATCTGTTTTTTTTTTTTTTTTTTTTTTTTTTTTTTTTTGAGGTTTAACGATCACCGTGAGCAACTCAATGGGCTATAAGCAGTCGCCCGTCCCTAATTTAGGGTCACTGGTTCCAGGGAAGGGAGAGAGCCAGTGCCGTAAGACAAACACAACATCCATGTCTGACCGGGATTCGAACCCGGACCCCTTACGGACGAATGATCAGAGGCCAGCGCCTTAGACTACTGCGCCACCGGTGCGGCGATCTTCATCTGTGCTGAAGAGTTCAGTACAAACAAAATGTGTCAAATAAAAAGTATCGGAAAAGTTCTTTTGAATTACTTCCGTAAAATGTTTGCCCTAAGGCATTCACTTCTGGTACTTTGTTATCATCTTTCGTTTTTCCTATTGACATAACAGCACTGTGTTCTAAATCATTCAGATGGGGTCTTATTTCGTATGAGAGCTGGTTCAGAAAAATGTGCAGCGCATGCAATAAAAGCCACCACGTATGTAATTTGGGGTGGCCCGTCAGTAAGGCCGAGGCATGCATTTTTTAAGATACCTATTTCCTTCAAAAGTTATATTTGTTTTCGGAGATGCAAGCGCCGAAATTGATTCTGAAATCCGTCCCGCGAGGAGCTGTGTGTGCTCGTGCAAGGCTCTCGGATGCTGCATGTCAATATCGAATCCGCCATCACAATATATTATGTACGAGCAGAGACATTCGATGCTGCAACTGCTCAACAAATTCATTTCGTTATCGACCAGTTCCTGAAATACCTTCCCTTGGGGAGGCTATGATGGCGTTTTCTGCGCCAACGTTCGATACGCAATTTCAGTTACTTACGCTTTCTCAAAGTGAGAATCAGTTTGATGCACAACGTGCTGTAAATATACATGTCACCCGTTGGACGAAGAATTTGCATCCTCAAGAATTATGGGTTAAATTTGCAGCATCCTGTAAAAATGAGATACAGAAATACTTTTAGCATCTATTTTTTATGAGGGTTAACGATTCGATATGAGAACCTAATGCTATATACACTTGTGTGCAAAAATTAAGGACGAAGCGGAGAAATTAGCATAACAGCGGAACGAGCAGACAGAGCGGACCGAAAGTCCACTCAGGAGATAGACTAGGGTCCGGTATGGTAGGGCATGCGAATATATGCAGCATGACGTGGGGGATGGGGGGTGATGGAAGGGTATAAAGCACACGGACGGTGTACGCTCAGCAATTCGGTGAAAGCTATTGCACGCTGTGCATTGGTTTGAACGACATCGAGTTGCTGCCACCGTATGATATGGCCAACAAGCAATCCAGTAGACGACATCTGGATGACTTTACCCGAGGTCGCGTCATTGAAAAGTTAGAAGAAGTTCGAAGTGGGACTAGTGTGGCCGAGGAGTTCGGGATCACTCACACCATCGTTTCACGAGCTTGGAGAGCATTCCAAACGACATTAACAGCTGTCCGAGAGTTTAGCAGTGGTCGTCCATGAGCAACCACGGCGGCGGACGACCGGTATATTTGTCCTACAGGCGAGAAGAGACAGACTGCAGACAGCGGGAGAAATAGCAAGGCACATGCAACAGGCAACTGGACGTCCGTTATCGCGTTTTACCGAGGCCAGGAGGCTGCACAAAGGTTGTCTATTTGCAAGACGACCAGTACGGTGTGTGCCATTAACGCATGCTCATCGGAGACGGCGGTTTCTGTGGTGCCAGGAACACAAGAACTAGACACATCAGCAATGGGGTCGAGTTCTCTTTACGGGTGAGAGCCGATTTAGTCTGACGAGCAATTCTGGACGTATACACATCTGGAGAGAGCAGGGAACACGCAATCACACTTCGTACATCATCGAAAAGGACCGGTTTGGAGGTGGCGGAGTTCTTGTTTGGGGAGGTATCATGTTTGGTAGCCGTACTGACCTCCACATCTTCCAAAGATGTTCAGTCACTGGTGACTGCTATTGTACCGAGGTTCTCCTGCATCCCGTGCGTCTGTTTAGAGATACTGTGGGTCCTGAGTTCCTCTTCATGGACGAAAACGCTACCCCTCATCGTACAGTGGCTGTCGCAGAGCTGTTGGAGAGTGAAGAAATTCAACGCATGGATTGGCCCGCAAAGTCCCCGGATCTAAATCCAATCGAACACGTGTGGGACCTTCTCGAGAGACGCTTGGCAGCACGTCACCAGCAGCCAGCAACGATTCCGCAGCTGCGATTGGCGCAACAAGAAGAATGGGCCGCGATGCCTCAACAGCTCCTTGACAACCTCGTCCTCAGCATGGACAGACGTTGTAAATCCTGCAACGCAGTTAAGGGTGATCATATCCCCTACTAAAGACTGGATTTTTCTTGGCAGCCGCCTGTCACATGGACGTTCCTGTCCGGTTGTGCTCGAAGCTACCTTTTCAATAAAGTGCCTTTGTATCCTTTGGATTCCTTGTTTGGACGGTTTTGCTCACTTGTCCCATATTCCTACTGACATCTTGGGGATCTTATTATGATTTAAGTCGATGTGGATCACTTCTGCACGACGTTACATTGGAAAAAGCGTCTCATCCTTAATTTTTGCACGCCAGTGTGGAAGGCGAATGAGCAACAAATACACAGTTGACGTGTACCAAGAACACCAAATAGAAGTCATTGCTCTCTCCACGTCTATAAGTGAGTCACGGAAAGTTATTTATTCAGCTGCTGCTGTTCATCTTTGGTGATCCCCAGCATTGTGCGGGGCTCCAAAGAAAGGAACCTGCCAGGTGGTTTGGCAGTTTGTCGTATGTAAGTCTGGAGAATTTAGAGGCCGCTGTGGTGCAGTGGAAGCATGTCATGCGCGTAACTGGAAGACCCTGGGTTCGATTCCCGTTGGCGGCCGAGGTGAATTTTTCCGTGACTCACTTATAGGCGTGGAGAGAGCGATGACTTCTATTTAGTGTTACAATTTCTATTTTTTACATCCCCCAGAGCATCAATTTACGCCCCTGGGATGACCACTCTGGGAGGGCAACCGTCCTCCCTGTAGCTACGGCTCTGTCCAAACGGATAGGGGAGCATAGAAACCGCACCCAGACCTAGACTGATAGATTAGTAACATTCCCTTCTCGACTATAAAGGACGTCGCATATCACGCGTTTTGTTAAGGCTGTCTTTTAATGAGTGTAACGGGAATTCTGTCCTATATCTGTAATGCAAATTCTTTTGTACACATTTTATCGAAAACTATTACTTTGTAGAGTTTGAAATTTTGGGCACAAATAAAAACGACCCATAGCTAATACGTGTCGCAGTTGTTTTTTCGAAAATAATATTAGAATCGTTTTTAAAATTAAATTTCTCTGACTCGAAAGTATTTCAATTTGGTGCTAGATTGCGCCAGAAGTTAGCTTGGCAGCGTTTCTGTGTGGAAGAAACGAAATCTCTGATTTCTGTCAGATTTTTTTAATTATCTAAGCCAAAGAGAAATCAAATAATGGGCACAGAAGTGAGATTGGAAACTTGTCTTCTATAGATCATCTTAAATTGTACTGTACGTCCATTTTTTGAAGAGAAAATGTGTACATTACGAGAAAACACTTGAATTGGAGACAGAAACTACGCTTATCTACTAAGCTCCACCCCCAAACAATGTCATTGGTTAAAACGTAACAGTGCGTATTTTGTCTTTTCATTGTACAGCCAACGAGAGACCGCTTCCATTCTGAATATGGTAAGGTTTTCAGTCATTCGCTGACGCCAACTTCTGGGACAATCCCTCAAGACGTAAAAGCCACGCCCAAGGAGTGATATTTTGCGCCATGTATCGCAGAAGATGAAGCCTAACACTCATTCAAAGACAGCCTTAAGTGTAAATCTTTAGTAATGAACCAGTCAACTGGATTCGTAGGAGAATTAACACTCGTTGCCAAATTCGCTGGATTTGCGTTTGCTTGTGACGTCATTTCGTGTTTGTTGATTCAAGCACAGCATGAGAAGACGTGAAAACGGATGTGGTTGCTAGCCGCCACGGCGACCGAGAGGTCAGGGGATAGTCTTTAACCAGCTCGAATCCTGGATCAGACATGGGTAACGTGCCTATCACCCCATGACGTCAGTTTTGTTCATTGAATGGAAGCAGTCACACAAAATGTGGGATATGCCACTCCTTAAATCCTTTGGCGCTTATGGCATCCCCATTCACCTCTCCCAAAAAATGTGATTCCGGCATGTTAACTATTACCTCAGAACTACATAGATTAAAACTGTGCACTTGAGCCTACAACGGATCTCTTCATGCACGCGTTTAAGGTGCTTCCACCTAAAATCTCTACCTTATGTTTCCAATGGTAAAACATATTTTCTTCGCAATTAATGTATTCCCCAGGATGAAAATTTGCACTTCGATAAAACAAACCCTAACGTATAGCATGGGATATTTTATACTTGCTAAAACATAACCATAATTAAGCATTCCAACATTTTTTTGTCTACTGTCATTAATGTATAGATGGCGCCATCTATTAACAGGTAAGAACATTACTCAAAGAAAAATGATTGATTTTTAATATAATTATGTTTTAGCAAGTATTACGTATCCCATGCTATAACCTTTTTTTTTATTGAAGATTTAACGACCACTGATAGCAACCCAATGGGCTATAAGCAGACTAATTTAGGGTCACTGGTTCCAGGGAAGGGGGAGAACCGGTGCCGTAAGACAAACACAACATCCATGCCTCACCGGGATTCAAACCCGGACCCCTTCACGGACGAATGATCATAAGCCAGCGCTTAGACCACTGCGCCACTGGGGGCGTGCTATAACCTAAAGTTAGTTTTATCGATGTGCAAATTTTCCTCCTTGGGAATACATTAATTGCGATGAAAATATGTAAAGAAGTTTTACCATTCGTAACATAAGGCAGAGATTTTAGGTGGAACTACCTTAATGCAGACAAGAAATGACGTCACACTGCGAAAAATAACACGAAGAAGGTTATCAGCGTCTTACATAACCCAAAATACTCTTTGTAACATTCTGATTAACACAATACACTCTTTCTTAATAAATGCATATTAAATCGCTATTATAGAATTCTGCACTCACCGTAAGTTTCACACGATTTCCCATCTGGCAGAAGTCGATATCCTTCGATACAGAGGCATCGGAAAGAACCTTCAGTGTTCTCGCATTTTTGCTGGCATCCGCCGTTTCCTCTCAGGCATTCGTCATTATCTACCAGAAACAGCAAAGAGAATTAAAAAAAATACATATCAATTTATCACATTTCTCTAAAGCAGCGTAGTAGTGAAAAACAAATTTATGATGTCTTTGTTAAAATGCTGGGAACAAATGCTGTATCCTGCGTTCGCATAAGGATACGAATATATATATATTTTTAAATGTGGAACGTAGGAATCCACTGAAGTCCGATTTATAGGGGAGCGGGTCTTAAGACCAACATTTAGAGTTGAAGCAACCATCTATTTTCCCTTATTGGATGGTTACATGTACTCTCAAAGCTGTATCTATTGAAATGTGCCCATTATCAAGTGATTGCTCCGCTGAAAGTATAAAATTCACTCTTAATAATCGAGGGAAAAATGTTAAAAACATAAAATATTATTTGAATGGTAAGAAACAAATCAATATGTGCAGTCATTTACAAAAGTTTAAGACCATCTGTCAACTTATTGAAAATTAAGATTTTCAAAGAAATAACAAATAACTAGTCAGAGATATTTGAAAAACTAACACCACAGATGAATACTTACATTCCTTAGAACACAAAAAGACCGAAATCAGTACTTTGTGTGGCCACCTTTGTTTTTTATAACGGATTGAATACGATGTGGTGTACTCTCAATGAAGAATTCGCAGTAATCACTTGAAGTGTCTTTGCAACACATGTACTTTATCGCGTCAATCAAAGCTTGGGAATTTGACGGCTGTTTTTATGCCACCTTGTCTTTCAAAATGGTCCACAAATTTTAGCTGGGGCTAAGGTCGGGACTGTTACCGGGTCAGTAAAGCACAGTTATGTTTTCCCTCTGGAGGTAGTCCTTTACTGTCTTTGATCTGTGGCATAGAGCACCATCATGCATCTGTGCACTTGCATATGAGTTAACAGCTTCTCACGTAACATTTCCGCATAAAAAGAACCAGTCGTGGTTGTGCCTTTCGGCAAAAAGGGTAATGAAGCAGTACTGGATGCTGATATAGCACCTCATATCGTCTGACTTGGAGGATGTCTTACGGTACTAACGGTTTATTTTTCACCAAATCTTTTCCCTTTTGGTCGTCGAACATGTGCTTCATGTGATTCAAATTGACGCATCGTTGATCCATCTGAAAAAAGAACTTGGCTCCGTCGGCGTGTATTAACCAAAAGCGTGATTCATCAGAACAAGCGACTCTTGTCCTTTTCTCAGTTGCCCAGTTTTGGTGCTTCCGTGCCCTCTGCTGACGAATTCGTCCACTTTTAACTGAGACGAATGGCACACAAAGGGAACATCTGCTGTTATAAGACAATTCGCGTCAAGATGAGGTAGGGCGTGTATGCTGAACTTCTCTCCATGGTGCTGTTGTTCTGCTTGACGCAATGAATCTCGTCTGTTGTTATATCCTAAAATCCTCTCTAGACGCCGTTGTCCCCGAGCGTCAAGCATTCGTTTCTGCTCACAGAAAGACCGCTGACTACTTGTGCATCACTCATGGTACACAATTATTCTTGCATAGCCGAGAAAGTTTGACGTTTCTGAGCTGCTTGAACCACCCGTGACCCCCAGAAAGTGGAAGCCATCGCACAGGTTTGTGACGTCACTGGCGGTGGATTGTCGCAACCCATGAGAGAGAGAGCCTGGGCGCATCGGAGCATATTTCCGATGGTCACGATCGTTGTTTTAGAATTTGGTATTACAGTGAAAATGGCGTCACAAATGTAACACAATGTTGCAAATGCTTAACATATTTACGATGCTGTAGCTCCCGTTTTTTAAATCTGAAAATCAGTTTGCGGATTCTGTATGTTTTTTGGTTGTTGCGGTCAATCAATCTTTAGTAACAGGAATGAACGATCGTGAGAGAATGTCTTCAAAGACTACGTCGTTGTTTTTAGCTGTTATAAAAAATATCTGAATAATTGTTATTTTGCACCCTTCGTTTTAAATTCTAAAATTTTTTCCTTAGTCTTCAGTTTTGCTCTTAAGTAAAAACTATATATATATACACTGCTAGAAAGTGAAAAAAAAACACCAAGAAGGAATTGGCGGACGATCATGAAATTTACATATGTTAATGGTTTCGAGTTTACGTAGGTGTGATGTTAATTTCGGGACCAACCGGTGAGCACTTACGCCACAGAACGGCATAATATGCATATTATCGTCGGTGGTATTTAAAGAGTACGGCGAAGTGAATGTAATCAGTCGTCGGCGTACGGACACGTGCGAAACCCTGAAAAAGCTGCAATGCCTGGACACGTCGGACTCCGCGAGGCCGGTTGGTCGTATTGCGGAGCGAATTGGAAGGGAAGTATCGGTGGTGGTACGATGGTGGCGTAGATTGTCCGAACAACATTCCCACACGAGAAGACGTGGAACCGGGAGTCACAGACGGACTGATGAGCGGACCGATCGACGCATAACAAGAGCGGCGTTTTCAAGCAGAACATCCACTGCGACGCAAATCCGAGCTGCCGTTGCACCTGACGTGACTGCGCGAACAATCCGCAACCGTCTACTGGATGCAGTACTACGTGCACGTGTGCCTCTGGCATGTGTACCTCTGAATCCAGCCCATCGTCAGGAACGGCTGCAGTGGTGTCGCCAACGTCTGCACTGGAGAACGCAATGGCGAACTGACGTGTTCAGCGATGAAAGCAGATTCTGCTTGGGAGCCTCCGATGGCCGTATGCGTGTTCGCGGACGCACAGGGGAGCGTTTCCACCCTTCTTGCATCCGCCAGCGACACACAGGGCCTATACCTGGTCTCCTGGTGTGGGGAGCGATCAGCTATCACTCCCGTACACAACTAGTGCTTGTACCGGGTACGTTAAACAGCACCTCCTACATCTACAACATCATTCAGCCCGTTGTTGTGCCATTTGTAAGGTCGGTCCATCGTGGTGTTTTTAAGCAAGATAACGCACGCCCACACACGGCACGTTCAACGCAACATGCACTTCAGGGTGTGAGACAACTTCCATGGCCTGCACGTTCACCGGATTTGTCCCCCAGTGCGCACGTGTGGGATTTTATGAGACAACGACTTATCCGGTCTCCACGGCCAGCCACGACCATCCCCGATTTACGCGTCCAGGTTGAGGATGCTTAGAACTCAATACCACAAACTTACATCCAACATCTGTACGACTGACTCCATGCCAGAATTGTACAGTGCAACGCAATTCATGGCGGTTCAACCTCGTGCTAACCATGTTACATGGAAATGCTATTTTCTCAGTTTACCGGCAAATACAGTCGTCGCCACAGGAGAAAGCAATGTGCGTGCGTTGGATTTTTGAGACGAAGTCTGTGATTACGGTACAAAGAAATTACCGTCGGATATACGGGAAAGATCCACCGAGCGATTTCAGTATCAGAGCGTGGCCGAAGAAATTCTTGGACGCTGGTAGAGTTCTGGGCATGCTTCAGAACTTTGCGGTTCCTCAACTACAAGATATGCAATCAAACGTCATACTGCAACAAGATGGTGCTCCCCCACATTGGGGACTTGACGTTCGTGAATACCTGAACCATGAGTTTCCCGTCAGATGGATGGCAGAGAGGTGGCCAAAGCTGTAATCCGGGGCTATGTCAAGCACATGGTTTACCGGGAAAGATTAAGCAGTCTTCAGGAGTTCAAACAGCGCATTACAGCAGCGTTTGATAGAATCGATCCTGACATGTTGGAGTGCACATGGCAGGAAACTTAATACAGGCTGGATGTGCTACGTGCCACCAAAGGCGCACATGTAGAGGTGTATTAAGTTAAGATTATTAAACTCGAATATTTACTGTTTCAAATGCCGCAAACCGCCGCATTGCTGTAGATCTGTTCGTTTTTGTACAGTTGTCAATCGAAACCCTTAGGGGACTTTTCGACCACCCTGTAAAATTAATAGCTGTATGAGCTCCAATGGTACGACGAGTTTGCTTCATTAGTGTCACTAATTTCTTCGGAGAAACAGAATGTAGGGAGTTTTCCCACTAGAGGGTCTTCCCACGACGAAGAATATTTCGTTCATTTTTCAACATTCCTATAACGAACATTTCTGCAGCTGGAGGAGGGACTTGTAAGATTTTCTCCTATGCTAAACACTTTTTCAGGATCGGATACCCTTGACTATAAAGAACATTTTGTCCCCATTCTTCCTCAAATGAATCACAGCTTCCCCACTAATACCGAAAAGTTACATTACATTTCCCTCTATATGTCTGTTTCTAATTCTTCTATTTGAAAAATGCCTTTTATTTCGGATGCCTTCCGCTATGAGGAAACAGTTTGCGATTTTTTTCACTAATAATTCTTCGCTAGTGGAGGTCAGTAACTAGTTCAATTTCTAAAAATCCATTTGCAAAAGATTAATAGTGTAAGAGGTTCCACTCGCTGTGCAAAATACTGCGCACACTGTGTATTTTAATTATTGCACAGTTTTCCCGCTAGGGGAATGAATGAATTTTCTCTTTACAGTATTTGTTTTTCCCTTCTGTTAAAAATTCTCTTTGGGTGATTTTTTGCGTGTCGGAAAATATTCAAAAGAAAGTAATCAATCCTGTTTCCTCTCTGAAGTGTTTAGTGTGTAGTGTACAGCTATATGTGGTTCTTATGGCATTAAAATCTTCCATACTTATTCAACCATTCATATAAATGATATGATATGATATGATATGATATAAATGAGCTGCGTTAACGATCCGTACCTTTACAAGTAATTCCGTCTCTTTCGAGGGAATACCCGAGACGACAAGCACAGGAATAGCCCCCGGGGCTGTTGTTACACTCCTGCTTACACTGTGATAGACCTCTGCTGCATTCATCGACGTCTGAAATAAATGAAATACAAATAATTACGTAATTGTAGACATATCTTAAAGAGGAATTCTACAAACAAACAAACAAAAACAGGTAGGCTCAGTTCTGATTGAACCGTCAGTTTGGAACGTAAGACTACAACTTGCAGATCGGAGAGTTGAAATGAGCTAGTCCAGTATGGTTTCAAAGCTTTTATTTAATTTGTTTTAGCCAACACAGATCTATGATATGAAAACCAGCTTCCATAATTTTAACAAATAATGCTGGATGCATTGCGAACACAAAGCAGAGTTCGAGATAGTCCGGGTATGGGTTCGATCGTTGTGTTGGATTATTGTTTGGTGGCGGCTGCTTTCAGGCGTTCTCGATATTCTCTAGTACGTTGCGCTGCAGTCTTTTTGGACTCCTTACATTCTTCATCACTTCCTCTGACCTCTCGTTTTGATATTCTGAACTTTGCTTGCGTACATTCTGCGAATTCCGCGGCATTGTCGAAAACATTAACCTTTTTCACATCAAAACATTTTTTTTTAATTTTAATTTAAGCCACTGCGATATGTTCTTTATATATTTGAATATATCTCGTCGAGAGCTTTAAAACGATACTACGCACAGTCGTTTTGCACTCACGGTTGTCCAGATAAACCGCGATATTGTCAAAAGTGTTCAACGGTTAACAAGAATTTTTTTTTAAATGTTCAGTTCAAACTACTGCGAAATGTTCTGCGTATATTTGAACAGATCTCGTCGAGAGCTTTAAAACGATACAAAGCAACCGTCGCGTTGCGATGACGGTTACGGAGATAGACTGAGTCAAACGCGGGGACACACCCAGAAATATTGCATCATCTCCCCTCGCACAGGGAGCGAGGAAAGCGTCGCGCGCACGATGATTTGTGGACTTCGGAAATTGGAATCCATGCTGTTTAGGAATCTGCTAACACGATTAGTGTGCGGCACGTATTTTTAACGCTATAATGATTTCAATTGGGACCTATTTTTGTCACAGGCGGTCTGCCGTAGGTCTCCCCATACTATCGGCGGAGTTAGACGTAGTCCTACGTCAAAAAAAAAAAAAAAGACATAAATATATGTTTAAAAAATCAAAAGCAAGTGCTTGAAAGTATGAAGTTTGTATAATATTTGTCACAAACTTCCTGCAGACTTTGAACAGATGCTGGTTAACTTCCAGTGACAGGCGATTCAGTTGAGGAAAAAACAAAAAATGTGCGTTTAGTCAAATGTGAGATGCTGATGAAATCTCGGTGTTCTTTGATATGGCCCAAAATTTTACTGTTAATGCTTTGGGAAAATGTGATTCTTAAGTATTGCTATTAGGTCATCAAACAAAGATCTTCAATCTTTCCACGTTTATAAGCGAGTCACGGAAAATTTATCATTGGCCACCACTGGGAATCGAAACCAGGGTCTTCCAGTTACGCGCCGGATATGCTTCCACTACACCACAGCGGCCTCGAATTTCTCCAGACTCACATACACTAACTGCCAAGCCAATTTGGCAGGTTGCTTCTTGGAGCCCCGCACAATGCTGGGGATTTACAAAAGACGGTAAGCAGCAACTGAAGAAATAATTAGAAGGCGAATGAATAATTAATACAAACATTTGACGTGGGCAAAGAACATCAAACAAAGGTCTTCACTCTTTCCACATTTATAAGTGAGTCACGGAAAAATTATCATTGGCCGCCACCGGGAATCGAACCCTGGATCTTCCAGTTACGCTTTTTGGCTTGGCAGTTAGTGTATGTGAGTCTGGAGGAATTCGAGGCCGCTGTGGTGTAGTGGAAGCATATCCGGCGCATAACTGGAAGACCCTGGGTTCGATTCTCGGTGGCGGCCAATGATAATTTTTCCGTGACTCACTTATAAATGTGGAAAGAGTGAAGACCTTTGTTTGATGTTCCTTGCCCACGTCAAATGTCTGTATTATTTTATTCATTCGCCTTCTAATTATTTGTTCAGTTGCTGCTTACCATCTTTGGTGATTCCCCAGCATTGTGCAGGGCTCCAAGAAGCAACCTGCCAAATTGTCTTGGCAGTTAGTGTATGTAAGGCTGGAGGAATTCGAGGCTGCTGTGGTGCAGTGGAAGCATATCCGGCGCGTAACTGGAAGACCCTGGGTTCGATTCCCTGTGGCGGACAATGATAATTTTTTCGTGACTCACTTATAAACGTGGAAAGAGCTATGACCTCTGTTTGATTTCCTTTGCCTTTCAGCTGCTGCCGTTTTAATACTTCATAGCCACAGCTTTCTTTTTCATCCTTGATCAACATCATTTAAAAATTTCCCTTTATCCGCAAGAGACAGGCATTTTGTTTTCGACATTTTGAGTGAACAACACAGGCGAGTCAAACGTGTACTGACTGAATGAGAATGAATACGTAACTTCCACAGAGTTAAGCCCAAACCAGTTACAACCGGTTTCTTCATGTGAAATGCAGTTTCTATCTAGATCTGGAAAAAACATCTGCTTTGTAAAGTCTCCATGGATACGACTCCCCGAGTGGCGTCACTCTTGCAACATGATTCCTTGCGTCCTCATAGAACTAAAAGTTTCAAGATAAGGAATTAAAGACGCTTAGCTTCCATTTGGGTACAAAAAAATTGTAAAGAAAATTTTTGAAACGTAAAATTATAATTTTTAGTCAAAAAAAACTTTGTTATATAGAAATTGATTTTCGTAATATGGAGATTACTTTACATGCAAATGTCGTTCGTTAAATATAAGATTTCGTTAAATGGAAGTCCGTTATATAGATACTCTACTGTATATATTTATTTTTACTTATTAACTTAACAAAAGAAACAGCTCAGAAAAGTACTTTTAAAACATCTTTCAATAATAAAACTGCGTTTCTTTGAAAGACGTGACAAAATTACCTAAATACCATGTGCTAAAGAATTTAAAATATATAAGTGCTAAAATAATTTAAAATACTAAGGAAGGCTGTTCACAATTGCTTTCCGTTCCCTGTCGAGTGGGCCCGTCAGGCCTTCGTTAGAAAGGAAATTAAGTCGTTCTTACATTTCCCCCTGATGATGAAATGAATGTATTAATAGCTAAATGAGAACTCGCTCTTTTTTTCAGTGATGCTCTTTCTCAATGCCATATACACGATCGAGTCACATTATTGTGACCACCAGCTAATATCCAGAGTAACCGCCGTGTGCAGCACGGATAGCAGCTAGACGGGCTGGGAGTGACTCAATAAGGTGCTGGAAGATGTTCGTAGGTGTGTGGAGACATGATGACTGCAGTGCACCAGACAGCTGCTGGCCGGTGCGTGGTGGAGGATCCATAGAGCGAACAACACGATTGATGTGGTCCCACAGATGCTCAACTGGGTTTAAGTCTGGGGAATTAGGGTGCCAGGGAAGTACTTGGACATCTTCATCGTACTCTTTCAACCACTCTCGGAAATTTCTAGCTGTGTGACACGTCGCATTGCCGTTCTAGAAGATTCAATCCGCCCCAGGAAAGAGATTCAGCATGTATGGGTGTACGTGGTCTGCAAAGATGGATTCATAACAAATTCGGTCCATAGTGCCTACCACAATTATGAGTGGACCCAGAGAATGCCACGAAAACATTCCTCAGACCCCAACGCTGCCCCCACCAGCTTGTGCTCTTCCAGCAATGGTTGAAAAGTGTTTGTTCTCTGATGTTTCTTGCCTTATACGCCAACATCCATCCGTTCGACGAAACACAAAATGTGAATCATCGGAGAAGGTAATCCTTTGCCAATCAGCAGAGGTCCAATTCCGATGCTGCCGTGCAAGTGTAAGCCTTTTCTGCCGACGCACCTTCGTTAGCACAGGGCCAATGACCATCCGTCTGCATCAGAACCCCATCTGCAGCAAGGTTCCCTAAACTGTAGTTTTAGACATACGGTAGCTACCTGGTTCATTCGGCCAGTGAGTTGCTCCACTGTAGCGTGTCGCTCAGCCTTCACGCACCTTCGAAGCCGACGTTCACCTCTCACATCAACGGCACGTGGTGCTCAGCAGTTTCCACGTCGCTTATTTGCAATGGTGTCATTTCTCCAATCACGATACACTTTAATCACAGCAGCACGCGAACAGTTCACAAATTGCGCTGTTTCAGAAATACTGCCACCCTTGGCCTGAAAGCCGATAATCATCCCTTTTTGCAAATCTGATAAATCGCTCCTTTTATCCAAGACAGCAGCAATTGATATGTTTTCAGATCATATGATCATATATAGAGGATTTTAGGAAGGGAGTGTCTGACCCCAGGTCTTAAACAACCATTAGAAATAGGAAACTAGGAGATTTGGGCTAGAGCGCCCGATAGGAAAGTGACACGGAAGCGAAGTAGAAAGGGGGAGGAAGACGCCCTTATTTATTATCGGGGGGGGGCAGTACCCGGGTGATATGTTTTCAGACCAGCGACCAAATGTAGAGGATTTTAGGAAGGGAGTGTCTGACCCCAGGCCTTAAACAACCCTTAGAAATAGGAAGCTAGGAGATTTGGGCTAGAGTGCCCGATACGAAAGTGACACGGAAACGAAGTAGAAAGGGGGAGGAAGACGCCCTTATTTATTACCGGAGGGCCAGTACCCGGGGTCCGACGGCTTAACGTGCCCATCCGACGCACGGCGGATATGTAGTGGATCGAGCGTTCGTACCTGCTGGGATCGAACATGAGGTCCTTTCCGTGGCAGTCACGAACGTTGCCCACTCGGCCACCCGCGGCCAATATTTTTTCAGAATGCCTACAGCACACCTTATATACCCTCCAAGCCAGCTCACAACACGCGCCTTCTTTCATTGGCTACGCGCTGTTGACGCCAAAAGTAGGAGGTGGTCACAATAATATGAATCGACTGTGTATGAGAAAGGTTGGCGATTTTTTTTTTTTTTTTGCGGATTAGCTTGATGTAATTTCTATATAACTCTTTTCATCGCATGCACATTGATCTCTTCCAGCTCGTTCTATCAGGCATTTTTATCGGTGACCTCATTTCTGATTTTCCTCTTCCCAACTTAATTTTAGCTTCGGCATTACATTTCAGCATCGGACATCTTAAATCTCTATTTCTTTCTTTTTTAGGGAAGATGAAAACTCTCTTCTTCGCACGGAGAATCATCACCCAAACTCACTTCTTCAAGCGCTAGATCCGAATTCCCTTTCTTCTGATGTATCCCTTTTTCTTCGGAAACAGAACGTGTGTGTTTCGTGTCAGCTTCATGTCACTTTCACTCCTCTCGAACCCCTTCATTAGCAACTTATTTTGTACATGTGCATTTTCTCTTACGTGCGAGCCATTGCTCATTCCGCAACCGACTGATATAAAGGATGAATCCTCAGAAACACAAACAAAGCTGTAAAACGATTTTTAGAGCGATAAAATAATTCTGAAATTGCAGTTTCTGAAAAGCCGATGCAGAGATACCGCCTGTAATAGCGTTTCATCCGAGCAACAAAAGCGTGGCAGGTAGTAGCTCATCAGCGTAGCTTAGGGACCATATCAGTACCTCCCGAAGAACTGACGAGAGAGGAAAATAATTTTAACTAATGGGATGATTTTGAAAATGGTTATCAATATTAACTGTCGCTAAAATTAATGAGCGCAGGGTAACAGAAGCACCACTTCACTACATTTTGCAGAAGAGAAGCACAAACATTCTTAACAGTTAAGTAATTTTAGGGGGAACTTTTCATCATTATACCTAATTCGAATTTTATATGTGATTACTTAGAAAAGGAGAGAAAGCGCTTAACTGACCTTTGCATTTTTTCCCATCATTATCGAGTTCATATCCCCCATGACAACTGCATGCGGGTCCACCAGGGCCGTGCCTACATTTTTGATCACATCCTCCGTTGTTTTCTGCGCAGCTGTTTACGACTTCCATTTCGATTCCTACAGAATAACAAAAAAAAAAAAAAGATAAAACTTCAAAAAAAAAAAAAAAAGAATTGAAAACATTTATGAATAAAAAATCACAGAATATCTGAATTAAATGGCATGATGAAGCAAATTTCGATCTTTAAATTTGTTTTGAAACAATGAAAGAAATTTATATATCGAAATAATCTTTATACATTATCTACCAACAAGTAATTGGACACCCCTGCAATCGACGATATCTATGGTCCTAATACACGTCACGGCCGGCACCGTTAAATATCGTGTGGGAAACAACAACGCAACCAGTCGCATGCAAGATGCCACGCAGTTCGGAGCTGCCTGATTTCGAGAAAGGTGTAATCGTCAGGTATCACAGGAATGGCCCATACATACGTGACATATCCAGCGAGTTGAAGTACCCAAAATCGACAGTGGCCTTCGTAATTGGCAAGTGGAAGATGAGAGGTGACTGTCGGAATGTACCCCGACCCGGCAGACCCACAAAACTGGGAGTTAGAGACCGACGGGTGCTGGCCAGAGAAATTCGGAAGAACCGCACCAAATCGATGGACTACATCCGCGAGGAGTTTCAACAGGCATTCGGGAGTGTTCGTTCGATGAATACCATCCGTAAGGAAGCCCATCTGCTCCGCTATCATGGACGTGCAGCCGCCCACAAGCCTTTGATCACCAAGTCCAATAGCGCTGCTCGGCTAACGTAGTGCAAAGAACGTCGACAGTGGACCGTTGAACAGTGGAAACAGGTTCTCTGGAGCGACGAATCAAGGTTCACCCTCTACCGTTCGGATGGCAGGGTCTGGGGTTGGCCTTTGCCTGGAGAACGCTTCCTGCCGGAATGTATTGTGCCAACTGTGAAGTTCAGCGGCGGTGGTATTATGCTAAGAAGGTGTTTCTCCTGGTATGGAACAGGACCCTTGGTCGCAATTCCTGGTAAACTCAACGCCGAGACCGACTGCACCATTTTGGATGACCATGCGCTTCCTACGTTGTGGCAGTTTTACGGGGTGGACCCATGTTACTTTCAGGATGACAATGACACCTGTCATGTTGCGAGGTCCACCATGGCTTGGTATGTTGACAATGGGGTTAATCGAATGGACTGGCCTGCGCAGAGCCCGGACCTTAACCCTATCGAACACCTCTGGGACGAGTTGGAGCGTCGACTTAAGGGGTGCCCCCACCGTCCGAAATCGGTGGAGGAACTGGCCTGTCTTCTCCAAGCCGAGTGGAAGAAAGTACCGCTAGCCGACGTACAACGCCTGGTTGAGAGTATGCCCTGGAGGGTCGCAGCTGTAATCGCCGCTCGTGGAGGCTACACAAACTATTGAAGGTGAATAAACTTCGTTTTCCTTTGCTAACACAGGTGTCCAATTACTTGTTGGTAGATAGTGTACAATTTAACAGCAGCTTTGTAATGTTATTATACTCGCACGACATATAACGACCACTGTCGTTAAAAATTTCTAGATTAAATCTGTCACTTTCAGCAATAAAAATGTGAATGGCGCATTCCACAAAATGTTGTACTGTATAGGAAATATCAATAGAGAACTTAACATTGCAGTTTCGCACATGGCTATGTTGAACACAATCCAGCATGAAGAGGATGTTTTGATGGCAATTCACTAATTTGTGCAAGAATCCCTTGTAAAACTTGAAGAGTACTGCTGAAGAAACTTGCTGACAAAAGCAAACTTACAGGTTGATGGGACAGATTTTGAAGCAACTGATGCCCACATGAACCTTAGACTAAAGATGTCAACCGAGGGCTACATCAAATAAGAATTGAGGCGTATAAAGCTGAGCTAGAGTGCATTTGGAGCAGTGCAATTTTCAAGAGCACTTTACCATTATGTCTTAAAAGAAGGGTGTTTGATAAACGCATACTTCAAGTTCTTACTTATACACTACTAGCTTTTCTACCCGGCTTTGCCCGGGATTTAGGCATATTAATTTCATATTCTCTTATATGTCACTGAAAAAATCGGGAAAAAAATTGATGCTCGCAAGACAGAAAAAAGCTGATTTCACAAATTCGGTCATTACAAATTATTTATTCATAGTGTGATTATTTCAGCACTTGACTGTACATTGCTGTCACAAATGTTTGTCGAGAATTAAAGACACGAAGTGTACAGAATGTACGGAATCTGTAGAATCAAACGGACCATAAGCGTTACGAATTATTTAACCCGCGTCCAGGAGACACAGCATTAGGACACTGACTGAATAAAATTCGTTAACAATTTGTTATCGGCGATCAAATGCATAACGTTCTTTCAGTTTCAGACGTCTTTGAGGGGCGAATCTCTGGGATAAAAGAGTTAAAAACGTATCTTTGCGAATATTTTATGAAACTGGCTGAAATTTTACTGAACACCATAAATCGTTAATAGGAACATGACATCTGAATTTCGCCTGAATCGGTAAGTAACTTTTCAAATTAGCCGTCAAAATTTTATTTAACCGTTTCTGCGTATATATTTCTGTTTACCGATGAATTAAAATTTCTATGCCTATTTTAAGAAGTTTTGACCGGATTCCGGTGAAATTTTGAGGGACTACTCTTATTACCAATTCATGCTGTTGATAAAAATATCAGCCCATTTCGTTAAGATTTCGCAAAGTTCGTTTTGCATTTTTTATGCACAGTTCTCAAAGAATAGAAACACCTGTGGAGTGCCGCGGTGATGAATGCAGTCACGTGCTTTCAGATATGGACCAAGATAACGATGACGTAGCAAACGACGCTGACTTTATTGATTAGCTTGTTAATTAATTCATAGCTCGGGAACGGAACAACGTAGATATCTTAAAATAGTTGCGTTGACCTAGAAATTCCAGTATTAATAAGCTATGCAAATTTCACGATGCCACAGTTCGGCGTTCGAGAGTTTTTGCTGCTTCAGACAAACAGACGTTTTGTGTTTTATATATAAGATTGTTTCTGAAAAATGCAACACCATGAAGGACTACTTGTATTAGCTTGAAACTCACAGGATATATATACACCGATGAACCATTACATCGTGGCCACCAACATAATAAGCTGCAAGACCCTCTTTAGTCCGCAAAACAGTGGCCACTCGGCGAGGTGATGAGGTGGCGATAGAAATCCTAGGGCACCTGGTACCATAATCTCAACAGCAGGTCGTCCAGTTCCCATACGTTTCAGCGTGGTGGTGATTTAGCACGAACCCGCTTTTCCAAGTCGAACCACAAATGTTCGATTGGGTTCATGACAGATGAATTTAGATTCGCCAGCATGTTCCATGAAACACTTGGCGGATTATCCTGTTGGTAATGGCCATCACCAGCAGGGAACACAGTTGCCATGAATGGGTGACCTTGGTCCGGAAGGATGTTCAGATACCTGACAGCTGTCAAGGATTGTGCTATTTGGATAATGGAGCCTAAGGTGTCCCAAGAAAACATCACCCACAGCATAACACCACCGCCGCCAGCCTGTTTCCGCCCAAGAGTGCATCCAAATGCCATAGCCTCCGTTGGCAATCGGTGTATCCGCACTTGGTCCTCTACGTGATACACAAGGAATCCTGATTCGTCAGACCAGGCTACTTTCTTCCAATCATCCACGGTCCAATCTCAATGATCTTCGGCCCATTACATGCGTTGTTGGCGATGGCGTGCAGTGAACATGGGGACAAGTCTGGGTCTTCATCTACACAAACCCATGGACAAAAGGCTGCGATGAACTGTGTTCTGTGACACATTGCCCTGATCACCACTGTTGTAGCTGCGGGGGATTTGTCGCACCGTGGCCCCGATGTGGTCGCTGTGAACAATGTGCGACAGTCTCCGTCTGTGCACCACTTTTGATACGTACTCACTGCAGCGGCACGTGTACAACTTACAAGCCTCGCCGTTTCCGAGATCGTAGTTCCGAGGCATCGGCCGCTTAAAGGGTTACAGGCGGGAACCAGCGCCGTAGAACAAACACACCACCCATGACTCATCCCGGATTCGAACTCGGCCACTATGTGAACATTATTGTTTGTGTAGCCCGGAAAGTTTGGACACCATTTGGTTCAGGCACATAAAAAAGTTACGGGCGAGAACCAGCACCGTTGGACAAACACACAAACCATGACTCACCCAGGTTGGAACTCCGGGACACCTGGACACCTATCAGAATTCACTATAACAGTGACAAAAGAAATATTTCAGATAATAGGTTCAATAAAGTGAAGCACGACGTTAGCTTTAATGTTTATTACAAAACATCTCGTTCAAAACAAATGATGTAACTACAGATTCATTTAAATTGATTACACAAGTAATAACATTCAACCGCGCTCAGATGGCATCACTATTATTTCAGGAGTAGGAGACTACAATTAATTTATTTAAATTCTATGTAAAAGTATAACAAGAAAATTTTGTGACTACGCAAGTTTATTACATTTCAACTAAATGCGCATTTTTTATATACAAAATCAGGAGAACACGCTCCCTCAGTTAAATTTTAAAAAGGAAGAACTTGAGACTATTTCGTAACACTCCCCCCCATTTGCTTCTCGCGCACATCATCTGTACCCTGACTATTATTTTTAGTGCAAAACTTCTCTCTGACATCACCTAAAGAAGAATTATTCGCACCAATGGAGACAGCGCCATTTAAAACTCGGGACTGAGGGCTAATAAGTACCTGGCGAAACCTAATACAAAAGAACACCTCTTTTTTTCTGATCCAAAGATAAACTTAACAGATGAGGACAAAACAGGGAAGCCGTTAGGAAAAAAAGTAAAGCAAAAAATCTCTGCAGGAAACTTCACTTCTAAGATTGTCGTAAAGTAAATAAAAAGCCGGGAGAACTCTTTTAGTGCGGAGAACTTTTTTTTTAACTTTTCGCAAAAAGTCTGGAGAAAAGTTTTTCTCTATTTAATAAGAGTTTCACAGCATGTTATCGCACGGAAAAAATATTTATTGGCTTTCTTTTGTTTAACATCAGATTTTATGGGGAAAAAAGAGACGAATCAAGGGAAGAAAAAGAAAAAGAAGCAATTCTTTCAGAGCGCTGACATGAAATGTCCAGATTTTATTCTCTAATCATTAGCAAACTTTTATTTCTCTACGCACGCGTGTCTGAAACCTCTTGACCTAGCTACGTCATTTTACCACTATGTAAGAAGTTTATGTAGCGTATAATCTCTAGACATAAATCGGCTTGCATGAAATAGCATTAAGAGTTTCATAAAAGTATTCCAACAAATATTAAAAATATGAGAAAAACGATAAAAAAAGTGAACTCCGTTTATTAGGCGTATAAAAATAAAGGGATCAAGAGATGCTAGCTTTCACTACCTCCGGGTAGCTTCGTCAGGCATTTAGTAGCTAAAGATCGCAGGAGCAACTGGAAAAAATATTTCTAAGAATATAACTAAATTCAAAATATGCAAAACACTTGCACGATGTCACGAGTTGTTAGATCCGAGGGCCGGGTGGTCACGTGTAACTTCAAGAAGCCGGTACCATATCAAAGGAAGCTTTCACTACCCGGAGGTAGTGAAAGCTAGCATCCCTTGATCCCTTTATTTTATACGCCTAATAAACAGAGTTCACTTTTTATCGTTTTTCTCATTAATTGGGCGTACAGAAACCCGTTCCTTCACCGTTCGTATATATTTGCATTGAAAATATGTTCGCTGAAGTGTTGATACACTGAACGTTCACGCTACTGCACTCGCCAGAACAGCTCGTAGTTTACCAGCCATTTTTCCTCCCTCAGAGATAGTTGAATATTTTTTTCTTTCGGTTTTTAATTTAGGGCCATAAACTCCAGGGAAAGGAGAGAGCCACTGCCGTAAGACAAAAACAAAATCCATGCCTCACCGGAATTCGAACACGGACCCATCTTGGACGAATAATCAGAAGCCATCGCTTAGATCACTGCGCAACTGATGGCGAGGCGTTCCGGTGTTTAACGATCATCGTGAGCAACTCTGGGGAACATAAGCAGTTGCCCGTCCGTAATTTGGAGCAGCTGTTCCAGGGAGGAGAAAAAACCAGCGCCATCCGACAAACACCTCCCGCAAACTTCTTTCAAGACTCGAACCCGGACCTATCTCGGAAGAATGAACAGAATCTAATGTGTCAGACCACTTGCACTCCAGCGAGACTATTGTACGTTGTATGAACAGGTGTTGGAACTTATTTCATGTCGGTTCCATTTCTTTCCATAGTTGTCGCAAATTTATTAAAGACGGACGACTGGTCATGAATTCACAGGTGCTCAATTGTATACAGATCTGGTGATTGATACACAGTACGATTCCATAGTTGTCGCAGATTTATTGAAGATGGACGAACGGTCGTGATCTCACAGGTGCTGCATTGTATACAGATCTAGTGAATGGGAAGGATATGGGAGTAATCTGAGGTTATTATCGTTGTCATAGAAACATTATTGTACGATCTTGAATTTATGATGCAGAGTATAATTGAGGAGCGCGCAAGCAAAACCAAACATGTACATCAGATCTATATTTGCAGTAGGCAGAAAAAACGTTCATTGAGTTACGCGCAATGAATTTCGCACTGTTCAACTATCAGCCACTTTCCTTTTGATGCTCCAAACAGGTCTATGGATGTGATTTAGATCAAAAAGTGTTTTAAAATCAAAATATTAAACTTTTTGTTGTTGACATGTTTGTTTTTGTTCGGGCCTCAATTGACATGTTTGTTTTTGATCAGATACCCTAGTGACTTGTTGGATTTTGCTTGAACGTATTCTGAATTTAATCTACCTATCTATTCTATAATCAACCTGCCTTTAATAGAGTACCTATTCATCATCATCATTGTCAACCATTATCAATCCACTGCTGGACGAAGGTCTCCCCCAAGTTTCCTCCACAACGGTCTGTCTTGTGCCAGTCTCCTCCATGTCACTCCCGCATACTTTCGAATTTCATCCACCCATCTTCCATGTGGTCTTCTTCTGGGTCTTTTCCTGTACCTTGGAATCCAATCTAAAATTTCGGCTGTCCATCGATGGTCTGTTCTTCTGGCAGTATGTCCAGCCCATTGCCATTTCAGGGATTTAACTCTGATCATGATGTCTTCCACTCTTGTCATTTTTCGGATCCACGTGTTCCTCTTCTTATCTCTCCTGGTTACACCAAGCATGCACCTCTCCATGCTACTTTGAGTTGTCTGCAGCCTTTGTATGTCTCTTTTAGCTAAGGTCCACGTCTCTGCACCATACGTAAGCACTGGAAGGATGCATTGATCAAACACTTTTCTTTTAAGACATAATGGCATATTGCTCTTGAAAATTATGCTGTTTCTTCCAAAAGCTCTCCAGGCAAGTTTTGTACGCCGATTAATTTCTTCACCAATGTGACCCTCACTTGATATCTGCTGTCCAAGATAAACGTACGTGTCTGTTATCTCCAGCTTTTCTCCATCAATCGATAAATCTTCATTTCTTGTAAAAGCATTGTACATCACTTTTGTCTTCTGAAAGTTCATTTTTAATCCCACTTCTTTACTCTTGTCAGCAAGTTCCTGGTTCATACTCTGTAGCTCTGATGGGGTAGTTGCAAAAATGACTATGTCATCAGCACCTATTATCTGACAAAAATCTCATGGTTTGAAAACAAAAGCTGATGAAGAAAGAGAAGCATTTTCACTTGTCAGTTGATATATTTTTTTTAATTTTTGTGCATTATTTACCAAAGTTGCTGTCACACGTTGGTATGTATTTATTTTGCTCAATTTATTACAAATTAACGAAAATAATAATAGGTTGTATAAAAAATGCTTGACTGAGAAGATAGGATTTTTATGAAACTTAGAAAACAAGTACATTAATAAAAATCAAATATGTAGACCACAGTCGTCTTCCAAACAGTAACATTGTTTCTGATGTTCATCATTTTCATTAGGCTGTGAAGGAGGTCCATCCATCAGACTTGCGTAAAATACTCTTCGTGGGAACTTCGCAACTTCTCTTATTTTCATGCAGAGTTCTTTAAAACCACTATCAAATGCTGAACTTCAAACCAAGTTGTTACTGCTGTAATAGTGTAAGACAAGTTAGCAAGATTTTTTTTGGATAATTCCAACTCGCTTAAGAATGCATCGTAACTAAGATCTCGATTAATTAACAAATGACACTAATGAGGTTTAGACTGAAAATCCATCAGACGAAACTTAACATATTCTTCAAAATACACATAATGTCAGCCTGGTGTCAAATATTATTTGTTGTCAGCAAACCTTTCTAATATCTTCGAAATTATTAATTTTGTATACTCTCTCAACAAATTTTCCATGTCTCCCTTAAAAACAGCTTCATTTTTCTTTTTAAATTTACTGACCGTTTTTTTTTATCTGTTGATCCCTTTTTGGGTAAATATTCGCTTAAATATGAAGGCACATTATGAAATATTGTTGGATATGCATCAGATGTCACTTTGAAAGCAAATTAGGAATTTACTTTCAAAATGACTTTCGCATACAACAGTATATGTAGCAGGGATATATGTTTCTCGTAGCATCTCTCTAAGCCGTAAATTCAACTGCTTTTGAGTCTTAGGAAATTTAAAAACTATTGTGTAGACTTCATTACGATATTTACTGCGATAGACATGAACACAGCATTTGAAAAGGCGTTAAAACAACTGATGCAAACGAAGACTAAGGATTTGGAATTGAAGTTCTCTGATCGAAATCGATCGGTTAAATTAATTAGTTTTCTTTAATTATCTAATACAACATTACACTATTTACGTACTTATAAGAAAATTGCAGATAGTTATATCCACTAAATAAAATAAATACCCTATCTGAAAGAAAGGCAGTGGGACACTTGGTCAAGAGCAACGTCACGATTGTCTACGCAAATGGTCTCCAACATTCCGCGGACACGGGCAAATGCTTTGGGATTTCTAATCTTCCGCGTGGTCACATGACCCAAGCCTTCTGCGTGCAGAGGGCACAGCCACAACCGAACTAGCTCCGGTCCACGTGCTCAATGCGTCAGGTAGGTATCTGACATATTTAAAACTAGATTTGGGATGACCGCATTATCGTAGCGGGATAGGGAAGATTTGTGGATGGGTGTAATGGGTGTAATAAACTGTGCTTTCAGTGGATTCCTAAATGTTAATTATGAAATAAAGATTTTGGCAAATGTTATATGGAAATATTTAAACTTCAATTAAATTGTAACTTTCGGTTAGTTTTTTGTGTGCCAACGACAGCTAGAGAATTCCCGATCAGTTAAAAAGGCGCTCAACAGATCTTGAAAGGTCATTCTCTTCTCGACTGTGAGACATCCCACGAACAAAAGGACACACACATTTCCCCCACCGTCGTTGGACACGACTCTGTCTTACAGAGTGCCCGCCGAGGACAATCCGAGTGGGCAATTAAGAGTAAAACTTCTTACGTCAAGGGAACAGAGATCATAAAGGGAATTTGACATACAGCCATAGACGAAAGGTCGAGTTGGAGATCTTGAGTGGAGAAGAAGGAAGTACTTTGCTGGAGCACAAGGCAGAGGGAACGAAAAAAAAAAGGATTTTACCGAGGGCACGTAGCCACGTAAAGATAGGGACAGATTTGGCGGGAAAAACGCAGAGAAAGCCGTCCGTAACATCCATATCCCGCTGGAAGTATATACCCTTTATTTTGACTAACCAGTGTTCTCCTTTTCTTCCCTAATCGGAAGAATAAAGATAAGTGCAGTCGAGATCATTTGTCATTACATTCAGTTCGTCTAACTACTTATTTATTTGCTTCCCTGCTCCAATGACAGGAACCCGCAAACAACGATTCTTTTGATAAGTTGGCGTCTCCCACAATACATGAAATTAAACCAAGCCAACACAAATACACTGAGTTAACATTGCATCAGGAACACTTACATAATAACGCGTTGGCGCACCTTTCTGTGTAATCACGCCTAGGAACATATTCTACAAGGTGTCGAACTTGTCAGCTGTAGCAGCTTTGGTAGTTCACGCTCATTCCATTGGAAGAGGATCAGCAGTTATAGCATATCCTACAGTCAGAAGAGTTTGCAGTCAAGGCAATGTGGCGGATTTGTTGTCGTGCTCCTTCACTTACTCAGTTATTATGCGAGCCTGATGACACGGCACGTTGTGCTGTTGACGGATAACACTATGCTTAATTTAAAACTACTGCAGATATGGATGGAGATTGTCGGCCAACAGGTCCTTATAGCATCCACCATTCACTGTTTGTATGATGATAACCTACGGATCTAGGGATTGTCAGGGAAAAACTTCCCTGACAAGAACACCATCCCCCGGCCTATTGAACCCCAACTGTGCAACCAGTGGATAGAGATTCATGCTGTTTACGCCATCAGCATGCTGCAGCAGGAAACGGGATTCATCACGCCAGGTGACCTTCTTCCATCTGTCGAGGGCCCATTGCCGACGCTCCTTGCCCTTGCGAGACGTTGTTTTAGATGACCAGGCGTCATCATGGATAACCTCATTGATCTGCGGCTGTGGAACCCCACGCGAAGCAAGGTACGGTGCATGATGCACGGGGAAATAGGTCGAACTACACCGCTGTTGTACTGGTGGGTGAGCTAGGTGACTGTTGATACCAGTCGTGACACTGGACACTCACCTCAGGATCAATCGCGCCTGGATGACCATGTGGGCTCTTCTTCTGGATGTCTATGCGTGGTAAAGCCAGTCCTTGATACAGTATAATACGGGAGCAGCCAACAAGTGGGACTGTTTCCGAAATTCTGGCACCAGCCCTCCATGCCGAAACTATCTGGCCGCGGTCAATTTGGATTAAGTCGCCACGTTTCCGCATTACTGGCAAACGTTTACCGATTACGTGCAAAGGATAGGCGTGCACAATTTATATTAGCCGCGCGTGACGTAGATATTACGTGGTGTAGCCCGGAATATGCAGGGGCGGACCCAAAAGTTTACTCTACGTGGGGGGGGGGTTTCGGGTACAAAATGGGGGGCAGAAGCCATTATGAAATGTTTTTTTAATATAACGTTAGTATATCATCATCATCATCATCATTGTCAACCATTATCAATCCACTGCTGGACGAAGGTCTCCCCAAGTTTCCTCCACAACGGTCTGTCTTGTGCCAGTCTCCTCCATGTCACTCCCGCATATTTACGAATTTCATCCACCCATCTCCCATGTGGTCTTTTTCTGGGTCTTTTCCTGTCCCTTGGAATCCAATCTAAAATTTCGGCTGTATATCTATGGTCTGTCCTTCTGGCAGTATGTCCAGCCCATTGCCATTTCAGGGATTTAACTCTGATCATGATGTCTTCCACTCTCGTCATTTTTCGGATCCACGAGTTCCTCTTCTTATCTCTCCTGGTTATACCAAGCATGCACCTCTCCATGCTTCTTTGAGTTGTCTGCAGCCTTTGTATGTCTCTTTTAGTTAAGGTCCACGTCTCTGCACCATACGTAAGCACTGGAAGGATGCATTGATCAAACACTTTTCTTTTAAGACATAATGGCATATTGCTCTTGAAAATTATGCTGTTTCTTCCAAAAGCTCTCCAGGCAAGTTTTGTACGCCGATTAATTTCTTCATCAATGTGACCCTCACTTGATATCTGCTGTCCAAGATAAACATACGTATCTGTTATCTCCAGTTTTTCTCCATCAATCGACAAATCTTCATTTCTTGTAAAAGCATTGAACATCACTTTTGTCTTCTGAAAGTTCATTTTTAATCCCACTTCTTTACTCTTGTCAGCAAGTTCCTGGATCATACTCTGCAGCTCTGATGGGGTAGTTGCAAAAATGACTACATCATCAGCAAAACGAAGGTGGGTTAGATAATCTCCATTAATCTTTATTCCTTTGTTTTCCCAGTTCAGTGATTGAAAGACATTTTCCAATGTGGCATTAAAGAGCTTCGGAGATATGGTGTCACCTTGTCTCACTCCCTTTCCAATTTTTATGTGTGTTGTATTTTCAAACAGCCGAATCTTTGCACTTGCATTTTCATAGATGTTATTAATAATATTAATGTATGCATCTTCAATACCGCAGGATTTCAGAGCCGTGGTAACTGCTGATCGTTTCACCGAATCAAAGGCTTTTTCATAATCGATAAAAGCCATGCACAATGGAAGTTCATATTCCCTCGCTCTTTCAATTAGTTCTCTCAGTACGTGGATATGATCTATTGTGCTGTAGCCACTCCTGAATCCAGCTTGTTCTCTCGGTTGAGCCATGTCCAGTGTTACCTTCAAGCGGTGTGAAAGAACTTTAGTGAAGATTTTATAAACCACTGATAGGAGGCTGATAGGTCTGTAGTTCCCGAGATCCTCAATGTCACCTTTTTTATGTAGCAGGATCATTGTAGCATTGTTCCAATCCTCAGGAATCTTCCCTTCATTAAGGCATCGAGTGAAAATTTGGGCGAGTACTGTTTCAATTTCTCCACTTGCTTCTTGTATGATGTCTATAGTAATTCCATCTTCTCCTGGAGCTTTCCCCCGCTTCATGTTCTTGATTGCATGAGCAACTTCTGCTGGTAGGACTGGAAGAACTCTGGTACCTTTCATGATGTCTGGAGTACATGTATCATCCCTTTCATATAATTCGGAGTAGAAATCTTTCACTCTTGTCAAAATTTCGCCTCTATTTCTTGTTATAGAACCATCTTCTTTTCTCAGAGCCATAATCTGTTTTCTTCCCTTACTGAGATGTCCCTTTGTTATCTTTAGGCTTTGGTTGTTTTCAATTGCTTTCCTCACTAGTTCACAGTTGAATTTCCTTACGTCTTCAGTGATACTTTTTCTTACTGTCTTGCATAGCTCTATATATTCCACTTTGGAAGTCACATCTTCTTTAGTTGTCCTCATCTCTCTTCTTTTTGCATCAACATTTTGGTTTTTCCTGATAATTTGTTCACATGCAACTTGTTCTTAGACCCAGCTAATTTTGTTGCTGTTTCCATTAGAGCTTTGGTTACTTTTCTGTTAACTTCCGAAATATCCACTTCTTCCGATGTTAGGCCTTCTAAAGCAGAGAATCTGTTCTTCAGTTCCAACTTGAAAGTATTATGGTGTTTTTTAAGGTTGGTTATGTCAATACATTTTGTTTGTCTTATGAGCTTGCCACGTTCCAGTTTAGTGTTGAGGTGCATCTTACATCTCACCAATCTATGGTCACTACCTGTGTTGAACTTTTTCAGCACACTGCAGTCTTCGATGACGAATTTTTTGTTACACATAATAAAATCAATTTCACTTGTCGTCCCAATTGGATGTCTCCATGTCCATTTCCTGTGTGGCTTTTTCTTGAAAAAGGAGTTCAAGATGAAAAATCCTTCTGCCTCTGCAAACTCAACGAGAGTATTTCCACGCTGGTTTCTGTTGCCGTGACCGAATTTACCTACTGAAGTTTCATTCTGTTGCCGTTGCCCTATTTTTGTATTGAAATCTCCCATAATTATCTTCAAGTGCTGCTTACCTTTATTATTTAGATGACGAATTTCCTCATAAAATTCTTCAATTTCTTCTTCAGGATGACTTGTGGTGGGTGCATAAGTTTGAATAATCTGAGCCTGGTATCTTCTAGATAGTTGGATAACGAGTCGTGCAGCTCTGTCAGAGGAACTTTCAACTTCTACCACTTTATCCTTCAGTTTCTTGTTTATTATAAATCCAACACCACTAGTTCTGCCAGTATCTGTCCCACGATAATAGAAGAGATGTCCACTTTTCAGTTCAATGAGATCTTCTCCTTTTCTCCTTACCTCACTTATCCCAACGATGTCCCACTTGATCCTTTGTAGTTCCTCTTCCAATTCAAGAAGCCTTGAATCAGAAGATAGGGAGCGTCCGTTATAGGTAGCCAAGGTTAGCATCAAATGGCAGCCTAGTCCGGTCCTCCGGGGATTCTTAGCACCCTCTGCCTTCATGTCGCACTGGCCGCTGCCTTGGCCAGGTACATTCCAGCTGCCGGAGACTGAGGGCCAAGATTTAAGTTGTGGAATCATTTTGGAGGTGTTTGGCCATAACTCACCACGCTGGCCAAGCGGGTTGGTGAGTGTGGGATAGCATTTCCTCTGATCCCGATGGTATAGTTATACCGCTATTGGCGGTCGTCAGAGCCCCTTTAGTGGGAACAGGATGCACCACGAGAAGGCGGGGTTGACATTTGTCAAGGAGAGGCTGTGATGTTACGCATCACCTGACCTTACATCCCCGTTAGTATATATATATATATATATATCATACATTAATATTATTAATAACACCTATGAATATGCAAGTGCAAAGATTCGGCTGTTTGAAAATACAACACACATAAAAATTGGAAAGGGAGTGAGACAAGGTGACACCTTATCTTCCAAGCTCTTTAATGCCTAATTGGAAAATGTCTTTCAATCCCTGAACTGGGAAAACAAAGAGATAAAGAGTAATGGAGATTATCTAACTCACCTTCGTTTTGCTGATGACGTAGTCATTTTTGCAACTACGCTATCAGAGCTGCAGAGTATGATCCCGGAACTTGCTGGTAAGAGTAAAGAAGTGTGATTAAAAATGAACTTTCAGAAGACAAAAGTGATGTTCAATGCTTTTACAAGAAATGAAGATTTATCGATTGATGGGGAAAAGCTGGAGATAACCAATATCTACATTTATCTTAGACAGCAGATATCAAGTGAGGGTCACATTGATGAAGAAATTAATCGGCGTATAAAACTTGCCTGGAGAGCTTTTGGAAGAAACAGCATAATTTTCAAGAGCAATATGCCATCATGTCTTAAAAGAAAAGTGTTTGGTCAATGCATCCTTCCAGTGCTTGCGTATGTTGCAGAGACGTGGACCTTAACTAAAAGAGACATACAAAGGCTGCAGACAACCCAAAGTAGCATGGAGAGGTGCATGCTTGGTGTAACCAGGAGAGACAAGAAGAGGAACTCGTGGATCCGAAAAATGACAAGAGTGGAAGACATAAAAATCAGAGTTAATTCCTGAAATGACAATGGGCTGGACATTCTGCCAGAAGGACAGACCATCGATGGACAGCCGAAATTTTAGATTGGATTCCAAGGTACAGGAAAAGACCCAGAAGAAGACCACATTGGAGATGAGTGGATGAAATTCGAAAGTATGCGGGAGTGACATGGAAGAGACTGGCACAAAACAGACCGTTGTGGAAGAAACTTGGGAAGATTGATCAATCCACTGCAGGACGAAGGTCTCCCCAAGTTTCTTCCACAACGGTCTGTCTTGTGCCAGTCTCTTCCATGTCACTCCCTCATATTTATATAATGTTAGTAGCCGGAGATGCCGCAAATTACCTCGTATTAGCCACGCTGCCTCCTTCCCAGCCCACCCAACTCAAACGTGGACTGACTTCGGAGTGGGTGAAACAACGGGAAGTGCCTCTGATGCGTGAGGGAGCAGGAAATATAAGAAAAAGAAAGGTTCTAAAAAGAACCATCTGGGAGGAAGCAGTGGGGACATTTATACGAATTTTCTTTATGACTCAATTAAGATAAGTACGTAGATCAGATTGTTATTCTCAGTTTCTGCCACCTACTCGGATTTCAGTACTAAGCTTTGCCTTACCCTGTTTGGAGACGTTACAGATGCTAGACAATATGACAATAGCAAAGAACTAATAAAGAATATCCCCATGTTTTTTATCCCGGCTGTCCCTGTTTTCCCTTTATCTTTTGCGCGCGCTCTCTCTCTCTCTCTCTCTCTCTCTCTGTTCTATTCCCTTCTCTTTCTTTTTTTACTGAACCTAAATCAATGTAATACGTATTTTAAATCCTCCGTACTAAGTTTTATTGCTAATTTTTTTAGAAAAACTGAAAACAAAATATGCAAAGTTGATTATTTACGACCTTTGCTACTTTAAACGTTAAAACTTCGTTAGTGTTTAGAGGGGGTGTCACCCCAGTCGTCCCCCGCCGTATCCGCCACAGCGAATATGTAAAACGGCGATGTCTCTAAGGCAAAGCTAATTAAGTGTAGGTATATTCAAGTCACATAAGAAAACAAAAATACTGCTTATGAGAATACTGTAAAAATTATTACTTACGATAACAAGAGTGCCCGTCGTTACCCAGTTGGAAAGACAAGTGGCACATACAGGCGTATGATCCGGCTGTGTTTTGGCATACATGGGCACAAGGATTGGCAACACTGCATTCATCAATATCTGCAAAGGGAACGAGAAAGAAACCATTAAAAAGCAGGTTCAGCTGCCATCTTAAGCGAAGAAAAATAAATATCTCCGATAACAGGGAACTTTCAAATGATGAATTAAAATTCTGGCACCGACGAGGCGAACTTCAATGCTTTTTATAGTGACTTCCACAAGGAACGGAGATTAATTCAAAAATACAAAGCGTACACATCATAAATTTTATTATTTGACAAAACTTAAGTTCTCTGATGCATCGTGCTACACAATGATGCACTGAACGAAATTTTCAACGCAATTTATCGTTGTCCGTAAAAGAGCAAAACGCATTCATTCTCCTCTTTCTGCGTCAGTTTGAGAGATGAGCGGATATTATTTTAAAATATTAAATAAAACTCAGGAAACTTCAGATAATCATAATCCCAAAGCATTCTGGAAAAGTGATCCCTAAAGCATGCATCTTGAAATCATGTTACCAAAAGATATTTCATGAACAAAAATAAAAAAATCTGTTGCTATAAAGTATGTAGCTGCACCAAATAAATTCTTTGATTTTTTCTTCAGTTGAAAAATATTCACCATCTGTGTTATTATGAAGAAGTTCGAGTTCCGATAATGAGCGCTATACATACAACATTAGAACTATCGTACATCCAAAACAAAAGCAAACAAAAAAAGCCGCCCCGGTGGCGCAGTGGTATAAGCGATGGCCACTGATCATTCATCCGAAAGGGGTCCTGGTTCGAATCCCGGTGCGGCATGGATGTTGTGTTTGTCTTACGGCACTGGTTCTCTCCCTTCCCTGGAATCAGTGACCTTAAATTAGGGACGGGTGACTGCTTATAAGCCCATTGAGTTGCTCACGGTGGTGACCTTAAATTAGGGATGGGTGACTGTTTATAGCCCACTGAGTTGCTCACGGTGGTCGTTAAACCTCCAATAAAAAAAAAAAAAAAAAAGGTGTGCCTTGCCACTGTACATACGTATTCATCATGATTGCCAGATTTCAGAAATAATAATAGTTGCGTTTGAATTACTTTTCTCTAGTTATTTATTCCTGAATATTCAGACGATGACAAAAACACTAAATTATATTTTACTAGTAACGAAAACAAGAATATTTTGCGTAATATTTTGTGGTGTTCGTTGGTGTTGAAGTACTTATTTAAAGCACTAGTGAGATTTGTGAAGATAAATATTTTCACACATTAACATACAGTATATGCACTTAGGTAGACTTATTACCCGATTCGATTAAAGATCTTACTCGCTGCCACCGGTCCACAACAATAGTAGGGTCTGGACACCCTTCTTTTCTCTTCCTACTCACGAGGCGTAGCAAAGGATCACACGCATTGGATACACAGAGCTGACATCTTCAAAGACATAACTTTAATTATAGTCCAGATACGTTGAACATTTACATTGATGGTGGAAATATACTGGTTGGAGTTGTAATTCTCCAGTGCATAAATGGAAGTTGGCATCTTACTTGTTAGAGTTCTGAGATTTAATTCCATTTTTCGTTACATCAAAATACACAGGCTTTTACTTCCGCATAGGCATAGGGTTGCTCCAAAAACTTCACACTTCAGACAGCGACAATACAGCTAAGAAAACACTGGGAGTGACTACTCTTGCCAACTATCTACTTAGTTTATAGATGTCTAGACCTCGGCCTAGTACTGGTAATTATCCAGCTTTAACCACTAACTTTAACTAGTAGCTAGTGCAAAACTACGCTGGCGACCCAGCTGCAGCTGAGTGCCCTTTTTAGCTTTCCTGGTTCATCCTCAGATCAAATCTGACCTCTTCTCCCAGCTAAACCTATACGACGAGTCTTGCCAAAATCTCATGTTTTGTGTATTTCAACTTTTTCTCTGACCGTAGGCAGCGCGCAACCAATCACAGACTTGCATTCTGAGCCCCTAGTCCCAGGCATCCTATGCTCTCCGAGTCCTATCACCCTTCCCATGACGTAATCCAGGTGCCCACTCTGCTGTTGTTATGGCCTCTGTGAATTCCACGCTCCAAATTCTTAAAATCTCGCAACCTCTCCCCGATTCTTGTGCCCTTGTCACAAAAATGGCTGCAGTTTCTGGTTCCCTTCTCTTTCTATCAATAATGACGTCCCATTATCGAAGTTCAGAGTTTTCTCACTTTATCCCCCCTCCTTTTAGCACGTCTTTGTAAAAAAAGATCGTGCTTATGTTATCGGTTTGTCCGTCCGTCTGTAAACACCATATCTCTGCAACTATTAGTCCGATTTGAAAAACTATAATTATTTTTGCATTGGGAAGCTTGAAATATGCGAATGACGATCCTTTATTTCTTTCTTTTTATACGATGTACATTTCGCCGCTAGAAGGCGTAAATGCAGATGATGTTGAATTTAAAATACAATTTATTACATATATGTATTTGCTCCTAAACATCCCATTGAAAAAGTTATTTTATCTTTCGATTCCATTTATGTCGAAAAATATTTTAAGTATAGTTACTTTTTGAAGTTGCGCATACATTTTCCGTTAGAGGGCGCAAAAGTAAATTACGTTTCCCCCTATAATTTCTAATTTTTGGTAAAGAACACTTTAGCCACCAGGGGGCTTAAGCGTTAATTTTTGTTTTCTGATGTATTTTTCATAAAAACCGAGCTTCTACAATCTAGATTGAAAACATCCTTTCGTGGACCGATGCCACAGAAGTCGATAAACCTTTTTTGGAATACTTTCTTTTTAAAACATTGCATGGTTTCTCCTCCAGGGGATGTAGATATATATCTTATTTTTGTCAATGTCTATGTTTCGAAGAGTCCGATTTGAAAAATTTTTTCTCTGTTGGAGAGCGTCTCCGCTGCGAAATGTTTCGCATATAAATATAAATTTTTTTAACGCACAAGTCTGCAACCACAGGGCGTACGTTGGCGATTCCGTTTACAGCATTATCTGCGGGATTAAAAACCCGATTGAAAAACTTCTTATTGTTTTCCATACTGGTTCCATTGACTTTGAATAGCTTAAATAGCTTTGATATATTTAATTTGCGTCAGAACGGATTCAAAAGCAGTGCTGATTACACCCGAAAATTAGGTGTCATCTTAATTTTTTTTTTAATTTTTTTTAATTCAACATTACCACAGATTTTTCTTTCACTACTGGCAATATTTATTCCATTTTTATTCCAAATCACTACCACGTCACTACTCTTTTATCATAGGATGAAAGGGTTCTTAATGAACATGGACTGTGTCCATTTATGGCGCATTAATGGTTCTGAAGTTCTTTAAACTGTCTTAAACCTACCGTGATTTATATCCGTATATCACAGGTGGCATCTTTCACACACTTTAGCACAACACAAAACACACACAAAGAAAAACAGAAGTTTACTCATTGAGATAATGATTCTTTTAGAACAACAACACTCGAAACGTTTCTCGACCGACGACATAAGAGCATCCAGGGGTCGTCCCAGCATACCTTGCAGCCAGCAGCTCGGCATGCATGGTAACGAGTTCACAAACAGGTAGACGTGCAGGTGTGTGAATTCAAACTCAAGAACGCGAACCAACAATATGGAATTTCGATATTTCACTTTGTTCTCGCAGAAATAATTTTGAGACAATTTTAATAACTTCAGAATCATAAATTAATCACAGAAATCATGTTTGTGGTGTTTTATATTTATTTATTTATTTTTGATAACTGTTCTTCAAGTGATTAGTCAATTTGCTAATGTTCTTGGATAGCTTCGTTGAACATAAATCACACTTCGGAAATAAGTAACCAAACTGATAGGCCAAAAGAATTTGTGATCTTCACAGGCTTGGCCCTGACCGAGCCAGACTGTTACCTCGGGTCAGGTTGGGCATTTTTTTTTTCATCAGTTAAGTAAAAAAGATCCGGGATCAGGCTGGCCAGGGCATGTACTGTATTTTGCTCCTGCATTAAAAAAATATTTTTGTCTCACAAAACGGATAATGACTTTTATTCTGAATAATTAAATGGCGAAGTTCACTGAGTAAAGTAAATCTGCCACAGGATGCATTGATAAATTACAGCTTAAACCGACTGGTCGGGTTGTAAAATGAGGGTCTGAAAGGGGAAGGTTTATTCCTTTTAAAGTTCAGATCAAATTCCGTTTTCTCGTCGTTGGCTTTGCTTAATACAACACGTGGCTTTCTCTTTCTTTTCTAAGAAATGCCTACACGAACAGGTTATCAGCTTCTTAAAACAAAACAAACTTCTTGCGCAGTGGCGTAATTAGCACAACATGCGGCCCCCCCGCAAGATTTACTTCAGAACCCCTAAGCACAGTAATTTTCCCAAGACTTCGAACACGAAGGAGGATGCATTTTTCACGGTGTGTGTGTGGTGGTTAGGGAGGTGGGGAGAGAGTTAGAAAGTTAGGGAGAGTGTCTGCAAAAGTAATGGTTGTACCTAGAGCTCTGTAGTTTTAACTTTTTAAATAATGGATTTGACAACACGTGTAATTGCTTTTTCCAAAACTGAAATAAATCCCTTGAAGAAATCCCCCTCTTACACATTGCAGATCTGCGGCTGCTGTGAACAAATGCTTGCATGTACGTAATCCTAGGTAACTGACTGTTTCCCCACATTCCCCACTGGGAATCCCACTGCGGCTTTGCGCTTTTCCTCAGCAGCGCAGAAAGAGGGCGATTGGAGAGCGATCGTATTATTTACAACCCATTGCAAAGCAATTGTATTACAACCCGAAGTCAAAGGGCCAAAGTAGGACATTCAGTGTTTTAAAAGTGAAACTAGGCATTTATTTAGGCAAAGCTAAATATATCTTAAAGCAAAATATGAATCTTTGGATTAATTATTGTGCGTGTTCGAAATTTTTCATAAAACTATAACTAGCAACAGCAGTATGCCTCTTCGTTACCTGTAGCAACCATTCGTTCGTCCAGATGAGATGACGTTCGAATTTTGTTTTGTTTATATTTTGGCTATCTTGTTTGTATTTAGGTGTAGAAGAGTAAAAGCATTTACATATGTTTCAATACATATACGTATTTAGGCAGAAGCATCAACCATGTGAGGAATTCCAACGAAAAATGGCTCTTGTCTCTGAGTGACATTCTTTCTACAAACTAAGTTTTGATCAGTACATAGAGCACATTTCTCTATACCTGGGGGTTTTCAAACTTTCTGAATCGCGGACAACGTGGCAAAACGAAAAAGGACAAAAGAGCACATGGTAAAGAAAAGTAAAAATACACGTGTTTATTATGAATACCAATTATTTGAGACAGGTTTTGAATCCTGAAACTTAACTTTGGGGGAAAAAAAGAAACGATACAGTTGACATGAATTCCGAAATTGGTAGCTAACACGTCTAACATTTTTCGGTATTCTTTAAAAAATTGTGTGTGTGCGTATTCATTTCTCTATTTCGAAAATGTATTTTATACCATTTTAGAATTTCCTTTAAAGACAACGTCTCGTGGGATATTAAAAAGTATCTCGCTGGCCACTGGTCGAGGACTCCTGTTCTAAAGGAAGAACTGTGTTATTTGCAATAAATGGTAAGAAACGCTTGATGAAATTATAAAAGGGGCCGAGCCGAGCCGTAAACTGGACATTCTGAACCGGGCAGAGCTCCTCAAGTTGGGGCCAGAGCCGGGCGTGGCCTAAAGTTGGGGCCAGAGCCGTGCAGGGGCTTTCCAAATTAGGGCCTGGGCAAACCTTTAGAAAGAATCAGCAAATAATTTACGTAAATCCAACAATTTATTCTCTAAGCACTTGTACTTTGGTCTGACTCACTATCGGTTGATGCGTGATAAAAGCTGCTAGAAGAAGTAATGTGCCGTTCAGTGAGAAAATGTTTAATCAAGAAGTAACGAATTTACATGAGGAAACATAAATACAAATGGAAGGTTAATTATAGGTATTCGTCATAAATTACAATATAAATAAGCAATTACATACTTTATTAGGTATTCATTGTTTATGCCTAAGAAAAGGAGCTCCCACAGATACGTATGGCAATGATTTAAAAAAGGAATGCTGAAGGAACGCAGAGAATAATGAGTAAAACACGCTATCTGACAGATTTTGAACGTGAAATGGTCGTGGGTGCTTGAAGCATTGGTGTGATCATTAGCAAAACGGCCGCACTTATGAAATATTCGAGGGTAGCAGTGGTTAAAGTTTACAGAGAGTAGACCATCCGTCATAAAACCAGTCTGATCGCAAGGCGTGTGGTCGTGAACGGCTATTGGATGTCGAGCTGAGCCGAGAGTAGGCAGACCGTCAGATTACAGGCAATCTGAATCAAGGACCAAGTCCGATAGCCTGTCAACGTACAGTTCACAGCACATTATATCGTATGAGCTATCACTGAGAAAAAAAAGTTTGTTTGAAACAACAAAATAGTTTTGTTGAGCTGTTTTGTTGATTTATTTTGTTGCTTTAGCGAAACTCCATCGGAATTGTTTTGTTGGAAATACAAAATCATTTCAAATTTTGAAGATGACAATCCGCTTTTTTTTTTTGGTGTAAATATGACAAGGATGGTAAGTCAGATAATATCCGAAACCGTGAAAATTGCGTCGTCCTGGAGCAGGAATCGAACCCGCGTCTCCCAGATAGCGCCCGAGTATGCTAACCACTGCACCTCCCAAGTTTACGATTAATTTGAATACTAGACGAAACCCGTCGGAACCGACGATAATTTTTTTTTTGAAAATAATAAATTGATATGAAACAACAAATGTTAACTTAATTTGCTTGACAAATTCATTCAACCACTTCAGCAAAGACAATAGTCCAGGTTCGTGATTTTTTTTTTTTTTTTGTAACTGAAGATTTAACAATTTAACAACTACCGTGAGCAACTCAATGGGCTATAAGCAGTCTCCCGTCATTAATTTAGGGACAGTGGTTCCAGGGAAGGGAGAGAGCCAGTGCCGTGAGACAAACACAACATCCATGCCTCACCGGGATTCGAACCTGGTAGACGAAACCCGTCGGAATCGACGAATAGTTTTATTATTATTATTATTATTATTATTATTATTATTATTATTTTTTTAATATAATAAACTCAGAAGAATCGTTTATTTACATCTTTACTTAATGGGGAACGTCTTATCTACGTGAATAAACTGGATCGAATGAATGTTAAATTGTGCATATATATCATACAGTCCAATGGCACAATGCATTCAGGTATTCGCTGTTCCGATAAAAACATTCAAACAAATTTTTGCTAGCATTGTTTTGCACAACCGTTCGCTGAGAAGAGAGACTTCTGACTTTGGTCTATCTGAGTCTCTCCATACTTTCGCCTTCAACAGCGCGTGAGTCAACCGCACGCTTCTCCCATTGACTTTACGTGGGAACTTTGCCGCCCCACAACACCAGAACAGTTGCCCCAATCTGATGTTTCTCTACGACGGGCACACCTACACCTTTATTTTGATACCTCAACCATATGTTTACGTTCAGCCGTTCTCTCACAACTGGTCTTACAGTAAAAAATCTAATAGAATGAATATATAGATAACCATCACATAATTTGCTAGTCGAAGCAATCGGCATTCATGTTTAGCGAATCCGGAGGTAAAGAATCCAATCCCGTGATTTCCCGGAGGAGCAGATAAGTCATGAATGAAATACGGGATTACACCATATAATACAAATTTTAAAGATGACAATCCGTTTTTTGGTGTAAACATCACAAAGATGGTAAGTCAGGTAATATCCGAAAACGAAAATTTCGTCGTCCTGGAGCTGGAATCGAATCCGCGTCTCCCAGATAGCGCCCTGGTATGCTAACCACTACACCACCCAGAACGACCAAGTCTCAAGTTTCCGATTAATTTCCCGCTCGAGGACAACGAAATCTTCAAGTTTTCGGATGTTATCTGACTTACCACCTTTGTCATGTTTACACCAAAAAAAAAAAATGGATTGTCATCTTCGAAATTTGTATTGTATGGTGTAATCCCATGTTCCATTCATGACAAAATTATTTCGTTGGCTGTATTTTTGTTAATTCAACTAAACGTTTTATCACGATAACAATACGTATTATTGGATCAAACAAATTTCCAAAAATCGACCTAGGCATTTTGTTAAATGAACAAAACGTTTTGTCATGACAACAATAAATTTTGTTGAATCAACAATATTTTCGGCAAAATATACTGCACATCGACAAAATGTTTTGGTTGACTCAACAATTTTTTTTTGCTGAATTAACAAAACGTTTTTCTCAGTGTACTCCGTGGCATAGTGCTTACATTATACCAGAATGGTTTGAGAAACATCACGGAGACCTTTCCTTGCTACATTGGCGTCCTCAATCACCGGATCTTAATCCAACGGAGCATATGTGTGATGAACTCGAAAGGGGCATCAGGCAGCTGGATCCACTACCATTAAATCTTCGAGAGCTAGAGTTGTAAATCATCGTGTTTGGGGGAATATACCCGAAGCTACTTTCCGACATTTAATAGAGTCCATACCATGAGGAATGTAAGCAATATTAAGCGCAAAAGGTGCCCAACAGCGTACTAACGCATTGGTCATAATAATTTGGCCACTCAGTGTATATTGGGTTCAGTATTTACAACTCAAATATCTACAGTTGATGACATCATGATCACAGTAACGACCATTTAGTTGTAATGGGCAGGGTATGTTTCTAGAAGAACTGACCACAGATGGACAACTGAAATACTACACTATCTACCAACAAGTAATTGGACACCTGTGATAGCAAAGGAAAACGAAGTTTATTCACCTTCAATAGTTGGTGGAGCCTCCACGAGCGGCGATTACAGCTGCGACCCTCCGGGGCATATTCTCAACTAGGCGTTATACGACGGCTAGCGGTATTTTCTTCCACTCGGCTTGGAGAAGACAGGTCAGTTCCTTCACCGATTTCGGACGGTGGGGGCACCCCTTAAGTCGACGCTACAACTCGTCCCAGAGGTGATCGACGGAGTTAAGGTCCGGGCTGTGCGCAGGCCAGTCCATTCAATTAACCCCATTGTCGCCATACCAAGCCATGGTGGACCTCGCAACATGACACGTGGCATTGTCATCCTGAAAGTAACATGGGTCCACCCCGTAAAACTGCCACAACGTAGGAAGCGCATGGTAAGTCAAAATGGTGCAGTAGGTCTCGGCGTTGAGTCTACCAGGAATTGCAACCAAGGGTCCCGTGTCATACCAGGAGAAACACCCCCATAGCATAATTCCACCGCCGCCGAACTTCACAGTTGGCACAATATATTCCGGCAGGAGGCGTTCTCCAGGCAGACGCCAAACCCAGACCCTGCCATCCGAACGGTAGAGGGTGAACCTTGATTCGTCGCTCCAGAGAACCTGTTTCCACTGTTCAACGGTCCACTGTCGACGTTCTTTACACCACGTTAGCCGAGCAGCGCTATTGGACTTGGTGATCAAAGGCTTGTGGGCAGCAGCACGTCCATGATAACCGAGCAGATGGGCTTCCTTACGGATGGTATTCATCGAAAGAAAACTCCCGGAAGCCTGTTGAAACTCCTCGCGGATGTGGCCCATCGATTTGGTGCGGTTCTTCCGAATTTCTTTGGCCAGCACCCGTCGGTCTCTAACTCCTAGTTTTGTGGGTCTGCCGGGTCCGGGGCACATTCCGACAATCACCTCTCATCTTCCACTTGCCAATCACGTAGGCCAATGGCGATTTTGGGTACTTCAACTCGCTGGATATGTCACGTATGGATCGGCCATTTCTGTGATACCCACGATTACACCTTTCTCGAAATCAGAGTGCTCCGAACTGCGTGGCATCTTGCATGCTACTGGTTGCGTTGTTGTTTCCCACACGATATTTAACGGCGGCGGCGGCCGTGACGTGTATCAGGACCGCAGATATCGTCGATTGCAGAGGTGACCAATTACTTGTTGGTAGATAGCGTATAACGGGTATCAAGCGGCAGGAAAAAATTCCGAAGACCAAGTGGGAGATGAGTGGATGAAATACAAAAAACCCCACCGGCGTGTCATGGAATAGAATTTCTAGAAGCAAGGAGTTGCGAAAGAGATTTGAAGATATCTACACCCAACAGTGTATTGAAAATGGTTAATGGTGATGAATAGTTTGATTTGTGACTTAGGTTCTCGTAACTTTCTTTCCCTATAAGATCATAAGTTTACCAACAGCTCACGTTTTAAAGAACGGTACCCTCGCTGTTAGCAACTAGCTATTTATAATGTCGCAGGTACTGAATCCTACCTATTCTCTGTGTAGAACAGAATGGATTCAAGAACTGCTGACACACAATGCGATGCATATTTTTGAAAAGAGTAATGTCTAATTTTTTTATTTTGTCTGCGAAAATTTTGTTCATCACATCATTTTTTTTTTTTACTTTAAAGCTTCTTCTTGCATTTTAAGCGAGCCATTAACTGAAAGGAAAAAAAAGATCTTTTAACAAAATAACGAATATTTGTAGGAATGTCGAAGGCAGTTATTTTTTCTTTTGTATAGACTATAATCAATAAAAGCATTCCGGAATTAGCACCCAAGCGAGCAGTCGTAGTAGATCCAGCACATTGCCACTTGATGTGACCGAATAATGCCGTTCGTTTCCCAGAAGCCAGGAGATCGTCAAGGTAAATCCGCTTGTCATGTTAGATAAAATTACGCCTCGGTGAAAGGATGTAGCATTCAGAGATAGAACGAACACTCATGCACAACGACGGAAATGGGTTATGGGTCATTACATCCACCACAAGAGGACATGATGGCAACATTAGATCGAAGGTATTAACCTTGCATCAAATGATGTAACGCGTACTTCAACACCTGCAATCTAGCTTTCTGGTTATAAGAGCTGCTTATCTATTACATATCCTACCACCGTTAAATATCGATTTTAGCCTCCAGAAGGCAATATTATTAATAATGTATGATTAATATATCATACTAGTGGGTATTAGTTCGAACTCTGGTAAGCCAAGGCATTTGATTAAGTTCTTACAACACGGATATCTCATTTAGCAGCAGCTAATAATTCTATATTCGCTATGAGTCGCTGTTCCTTGTCTTGATGCCCCAGGAGCGATGATAACGAATTTTATGCGGCAATGAGTACAGCAGAATCTGGTTAATTGCGTTATTGGTTAACCGGAGCAAGCATTTATATGGGACAATTTCTGAAAAACATCCCAAATGGGCTCTTTGGGATAAAGGTTAGCATAATTGGGGCAGCAGCTTAATTGGGCCAAACTGTTCAAACTCCGATGTGTCCCACTTAACTGGAATGCACGGCACATGATTTCCTGTATGGTAATGTAAAATGCAGTCACATTCATGCGTATGTGAGAATTTATAACCAAAGTCTTTGACAAACAAATAAACGTCCGTCAAAGAGAAGACACATCAATGCATAAATATTTTTAATATGTTTTTAAAACTCCGATGTACGAAAAGGTGTCAATAAGTTATCTATGGCCATATATGAACAAAATGAAGATGTATGAAAAGGCACTATATTTTTATAAAATATTATCTCCCTTTAATTGCACACACTTAGTGGAATACTCCACCTGCTGCTTCACATCTCTCTTAAACCATGCATTCACAGCGCACTAAACATTCTCATTTGTCCTAAAATGACGTTTCTTCAGATGTCTGTTTTTAGTTGTAGAATATGGGTGTCCGAGAATTATTGGACACATTACAAAATTATGTACAAAAAACTATGAGCGTTGTCTGTTTTTCTTTGTCACGTATTACTAACACGGTTTCTATATTTTTGTTTTGCAGAATTGTTATTCCCAGAATCCGATAGATGGCACTAGGTGTGGCCTGATGAGGAATGTATGAGAAATGCGCAATCAGTAGTCATGTCATCCATACGGCAGAAGGCGATGTGTGTTATGGATTGCGGAATTAAAGTCTGTCATTAAAGCTAAAAGACGGTACCGTTTAGAATATGGTTGTAATCCTCCGTCAACGAATTCAATTAAGCGGTGGATAAAACAGTTTAAGGAAACAGGCAATGTGGAACATCGTGGAGGAGCCATTAGGCACAGCGTCAGCGGTGAAACAGGTGACCAAGTTAATGAAAGTTTCCGACGAAGCCCCAGGAAGTCCGTTCGTAAAGCAAGCAGAGAATTGTGCATTCCGAAATCAACAGTTCACGATATCTGGCACAATAAATTAAGGTTTCATGCTTAAAAAATTCAAATAGTGCAAAAGATGCAAGTAAATGATCACACTCTGCGATACGATTTCGCTGTGGATATGCTGAATCGAATGGAAAACGACGAAAACTTTCTCAGTACTGTAAGTTTTAGTGATGAATCCACATTTCATGTATCAGGTATTGTGAATCGTCACAACTGTAGGATATGGGGCAGTGAACCGCCTCATGCTGCTATCGAACTGAAACGTGATTCTCCAAAAGTTAATGAGTGGTGCGCCCTATCAAAAAGAGAAGTGATTAGCCCTTTCTTCTTCTGAGAAAAAACCATAAATGGTGACATTTACTTGGATATGCAAGAAAATTTCGCTGTACCCCAGATAAAAAAATATGACAATGTCGTTTTCCGCATTGGTCAACGTATGTACGTTAGTGCCTAAATGAGCATTTCCCCAACAGATGGATTGGGCGTGGTGGTCCCATTCCTTGGCCTCCTCGCTCTCCAGATCTAACTCCATTGGATTATTTCATGTGGGGTTATGTGAAGGATCGTGTCTATCAGTCGCCTTGTACTGATTTGCAGGAATTGAAGCAGCGTGTCACAGCTGTTATTAATTTCATAACTCCTCAGATGCTTGACAATACATGGCCTGAAATCGAGTATCGCTTGGACGTACTACGAGCAACCAAGAGATCTCACATCGAAATTTATTAACTTGTGTAGTTACGTTTTAAGTTAGTACAGTCAGTTTCTTTCTATCTGTTTAATGTTTTATTTTATATAATTTTGTAATGTGTTCAATGATTCTCGGACACCCTGTATATTAATCAAAGCGCGCTACATCTGGGAAGCAGGGTGCACTAGGCAGCAGTTCGGAGTGAAGATCTCGAAGGAGTTCCATTGTTTTGTGGGCCTTTTTGTTGCGCAAAGAGATGACTCCTCTGGAGAGTTTTTCTCGGCGTTCCTCTTCTAAGGCTCTGGTGCACTTGGTATACTATTGGGTTGATGCTTAAGTTCATGCCGTTTTATTTCACGAGTGTTTTCCAGGTCAGTAGTGACGGTGGAGATGGCCAGTTGTATATCAAAATGTAGCCGGTGATATCGTGTATCTAAATCACATCATATTGCGTTGTGTGATTGTGGCTAATGGTTTGTTGGTTTTCAGGTCTGGAAGTGTGGAGGTCAAGTAGAGAGGAATAAACATTTCCGACATCTGCTCCTCTACGAGTTTAACAAGGGATCCACAGCCGCCGAGGCTGATCGAAAAATGTGTGCTGTGAATGGAGAGGATGCGATTGCTCCGAGGACAGTCCGCAGATGGTTTCAGCGGTTCCCAGGTGGCAATTTTGACCTCAGCGACTCTCCACGCTCGGGTCCGTCAACTTTGATGAGGATCGTTTGAACCATCGCATCCACTTGGATCCACATCAAACCACACGCGAATTGGCCACTGAGATGGACTGTGATCAGGCCACAGTGGTGCGACACCTGGAACGTATGCGAAAGGTCCAGAAATTGGCCACTGAGATGGACTGTGATCAGGCCACAGTGGTGCAACACCTGGAACGTATGGGAAAGGTCCAGAAATTGGCCACTGAGATGGACTGTGATCAGGCCACAGTGATGCGACACCTGGAACGTATGGGAAAGGTCCAGAAATTGGCCACTGAGATGGACCTTGATCAGGCCACAGTGGTGCAACACCTGGAACGTATGGGGAAAGGTCCAGAAATTGGCCACTGAGATGGACTGTGATCAGGCCACAGTGGTGCGACAGCTGGAACGTATGGGAAAGGTTCAGAAATTGGGGTCTTGGGTGCCTCATACTTTCACTGAGGACTACAAGATTCAACGTGTTGCCGTATGTGGTTCTTTGCTGGCCCGTTATAGCGAATGTTCTCAGCAAAACAAACCCTTTCTGTCACGTATTTTTACTGGAGATACAAAGTGGCACCTGTACGTGAATTTCAGGCATCGGAAGGAATGAATAAGTCCACTTATTCCGGAACAAGTCGCTCTACCAACTGAGCTACGCAGACGTTCGTTCTCGCTGTTATCTGCCTTTATGTCGTGTGCGTCCTGCGTGGTAGGCACGTCACAATGTATGTGTATAAATACACTGCCGGACAATTGCTAAGGACGGATGACAATAGCAACGATAGCAACCATAAAATGGAAGGCAGGAAAATGTGGAAATTAGCATAAGTGCGGGATACAGTAAGACGTGTTGTGCGTATGCAAATTTTGGATTGCCGAACTTGTTCGTGACGTCATAGCGCTGAGAAGAGATATAAAAGATTTGACGCGTATTGACCGTTGTTGTTCAAACGCAAAGTTGAAAGGGAAAGAATCAATTGACGAACTTGCAATTTTCAGTATGTCTTCCCGACATCACCTAGATGATTTTAAGCGTGGCCGTATTATTGGCAAGATTGAAGAAGGGCGAAAAATAACAGATGTTACCAGGGAGTTCGACGTGATCCACAGTGTTGTTTCAAGGCTTTGGAAATCATTTCAAACAAATGGAGAGTGTAGCAAACGTCACGGGGGAGGTCGTGTTCGCAGTACGACACCTGCACAAGATCGATACATAGTGCTATCAACAAAAAGACACCGGCGCAGCACAGCTAGTGAGGTAGCAAATCAGTTTATGGCTGCTACTGGAGAGCGTATCTCCCGAAAAACTGTCGCCAGACGTTTGCATGAAGGAGGACTATACGCCCGCCGTCCTGTTGTGTGCATCCCATTGTCCAGACGTCACCGTACCGCCTGTTTGCAATGGTGCCATCAACATCGCAATTGGACTGATAACAACTGGTCTGCTGTCCTCTTCTCAGATGAGAGTAGATACAGTCTATCGTCTGATTGTCGACGACAACTGATCTGGCGTGATAGTGGTACTGCATATTGTCCAGCAAACATACAGGAAAGGGACCGATATCCGACGTGTAGTGTCATGGTATGGGCTGGCATCATGATCAGTGGCCGTACGTCCCTCTATGTGCTTCCAACTGGGACTATGACTGGCCAATGATACATTAATAATGTTCTCCTACCTCATGTTCGCATGTTCCGTGGTGCTGTCGGTGATAGATTCAATTTCATGGACGACAACGCAACATGTCATCGAACAGTCGCTGTCCAGGAGTGTCTTGAGAGCGAGGATAGTCAACGCCTCGTATGGCCAGCACGTTCTCCAGATCTGAATCCCATTGAAAATGTATGGGGTGCTTTGGGGAGGAGTCTTGCTGGTCGCCAGCCAATGCCCTCCAATAAACAAGGACACCCTCATCCGTGCACTGACAGAGGAATGGGATAAATTACCCCAACAGCTGCTTGATAATGTTGTGCAAAGCATGACACGACGTGTGGAATCTTGCATCGCCCTCCATGGTGGCCATATCCCGTATTGACATCTTACGCCAGAACGCCTGCGGACGGTAATTGCATTTTTTACGTTTACGTATTCTGCACAAAATGGCCTGTTTGTCCCTTGAACACGTTCCAAAGACTTCTGGATTTCAGAGCACAATAAATTGTCTTCCTTGTAATGTCCTGGCATTCTGACATTATTTTATTTCACTTGGCATCCAACCACATTTACTTTTTTATGCGCTATATAGCCGTTTATGATCCGTCCTTAGCAATTGTCCAGCAGTGTAATAATAAAAATACTACAGCCTATGTAGTACAGTTACACATTTGGAAGGCACCTATAGTGGTAATCTAAAAAATATCATTTGAAAAACGAATGCAATGCCGTCTGCTTAAGTTTACCAGACTTTTCTTTCAGCACGATTTTCCTAAGTTTTCTTTCAGCTGACAGAATAGTTTCTTAATTTTTCCCCCTTCAGCACAGTCATTCCTCTTAAGTGTCCTCTATCCGGCCAAAAAGATGAGTGAAGTAAAGATGAGTTTTAAATGTAACCCTGGTTTTCAGAAGTGTGGGGCCGGGGACTGTGTTTCTTTACGTTATTACGTAAGCCATTAGAATTGCCTGTCATCGTCGAGAACTCCTTCACTCTCCTTCCTCAACTCACTTCCGTGCAGGGGGAAACTTCCTAGAGATTTAAAGTGACCCCTACATACTAATGCACATTTGTTTATTTTATTGTTTCATGGTTCTGGGGTATAGAAAAAATATTAAGCGGGAATGGTAATCCCGACAACGCAGTTTTTGTGCAGTGTTCCTTACGTAAAGATGGTCGTTAAGAGGGAGTGAGTGATCTTTTACTAGACGAAAGGTTAGCATTAACGCTATGGGTTTTGAAATCGGTTCTAAAGAAAAACGGTGGTAATGAGGGGTTGTCGCTAAGAGAGGTTGCACTGTACTTGGGATATGTATATGACAATAGTGGGTGGATTTTTAGGGTCTCATTTTAAACAAATTAGTAAAATCATCCAATGCATTGATTATGATACGCTATCCAACATACCAGAAATCATTACTCAAGTTACGGGGATAATGTCTGTGGAATAAATCTCGCTCCTGCGCCCTGACCTTTGACCCCATTTCGATGATATTAAACAGAATTGGCTCAGTATACCTCCGGAACAACATACTAAAGTTTTGTCGCAATAGAAGCCTTTTTAGTCACGTTATGAGGATAATGGATGTGGAATAAATCTCGCTTTTGTGTCTTGACCGTTGACCCCATTTCGATTATATTCAACATTGCCGCCGGTTCAGTATACCTCGGAACAAAATACTAAAGTTTTGTCGCAATAGAATCATTTTAGTGAAGTTATGAGGATAATGAATGTAGAATAAATCTCGCTCTTGTGCCTTGACCTTTGACCCCATTTCGATTATATTCAACAGAGCCGCCGGTTCAGTATACCTCGGAACAAAATACTAAAGTTTTGTCGCAATAGAAGCATTTTAGTGAAGTTATGAGGATAATGAATGTGGAATGAATCTCGCTCTTGTGCCTTGACCTTTGACCCCCATTTCGATTATATTCAACAGAGCCGCCGGTTCAGTATACCTCGGAACAAAATACTAAAGTTTTGTCGCAATAGAAGCATTTTAGTGAAGTTATGAGGATAATGAATGTGGAATAAATCTCGCTCTTGTGCCCTGACCTTTGACTCCATTTCAATGATATTCAACACAACCAGTTCAGTATATCTCCGGAACAACATGCTAAAGTTTTGTCGCAATCGAGGTATTTTTACGGAAGTTATGACGTATAAGGGCGATGGAATGGATCCCGCTCCTATGTCCTGACCTTTGACCCCATTACGCCCATTTTCAATAGGGTTCGTCCCCAGGTTGTACCCTACCACATATTAAAATTTCATCAAATTCGAACAATTTTTTACGCGAGTTATCGTGCAGACAGACAGACAGACGGACGAAGCTGGAGCATATACGCTTATTCAACCTACGGTTGGAAAGCGTAAAAAAATCATTAAGACGGCAGTCGCTTACTATTAACAATGACAGCGCTCTACGCCGAAGTAACACTGTCATTTAAGGGATATCGTGCCCATCACACATGGCACCTACTGTTTCAAATAACACAGAATTCATGTACGCTCAAATGAAATATTGCAGGATCAATGGTACTAAAATACCGGCTTGAATGAACTTCTTTTCTGACCTCCATAAAATACTGCTGAATTTTTGTGGACATGAAATCTGTAGTTTCGAATTTGGAAATCCCCAGGAGAGCAGTTTAGAAGTGGTTTCTCTCTCAGAGGAATTACTCCATTCTAAGAGCGCCTCTCTGGAAGTGAATTTACCGGAAGGGATGCCGTTGGAACATCAGCACCAGAATCTCAATGAGCATCTCGGCCGCATCGTGTTCCCTGATATGGTCCATCTGACAAAAACAAAAGAGAAGTGGTTTGTAACCAATCTACTCTTTGCACATAGTTTCTTTGGGGAACTGCTCTCTAGGGAATTATCCTGAACGAAGGATTTTGTATCCATCCGTACTCATAAAGACATAGCGAATCTTTTCCCAGTAACGATAAACTGGCATTGCTAAATTCGACAGGAAAAAAGTATCTTCGTGGTGGAGGAAAAGCTTCCAAGGAAATCACGTGCAGAATTTTAAAGATTCTTTCTGAGATTGCCAAGAGAGTTGACTGGTGTTCTTAAAATTTCCCCTCCACGGAATGATGTTATGTGGTATTAGTCTAAAAAGAACACAAGCCTCTTCACAGTAGAGATTTCTATCTCGAGACTGAGTTTCCATTTGGGAAAATCGTTTCTAAAATACAAAACGTTTTCTTTGATGATTCTAAAAAGCTGTAGTCCTCTTGAAGGAAAAGTTAGTGGAATGCAGAAAAAACTGCTTCGGTACAAATTTCTGATCACTTAAATGACAAACGTATTTATTTTCCATTCGGATTTCGAGTTTTATACGAATATTCTCTATACCAGTAGTTCTTGAACTTTTGTTCTTCAAGTACTTTTTGGGAATAATTAGCTAAACTGCCTACCCCTTGCATATTAGATATTAGGGATACACCCTACTAATAAACAAAGCTTTACTCGACTACGTTTATGTTTAGCGTGTGTGAATGTAAACACACCGGACGGAATGCTGATTCAAATATGTACATAAGTATAAAGTTGATAAACGTAACGAGTTAAACAAATATGGAGAGTGGAACTGCTGGATTGTGGATGTATGAGCCGAGTGTTTAAAGCATCTGTAGCATTCTGTATTTTCTTTTGCAAGTACAACTATGGGTCGTAAAGGTGACGTTACTAAGTGGCAAAAGGGGACCATTGATTTTGGCCGAGAACATGATCATTCCTTACAAGATGTTGCAAAGTTTGTTGGAATGTCACAGGCAACAGTCAGTAGTGTCCATTTGCAGAGGAAGAAGTATGGAAGATATCACTCTAGGCGGAGCAACTGTGGTAAAAGTTCTATGATGACAAATCGGGATCACAGGCGTTTGGGGGCGATTAGCAACTTCTGCACGTTTCCAGACTCGTCAAGAACTTCTTCAACAGTACAATACAGTAACCAGTCTCCGGATGAACGATACGGAGGGAACTGCATGGTTTGGGCATTTTCAGTGGTGTTGCCGGATACTTTCGAAGTTAACCACTGCCCAGAAGAAAAATCGCCTTGCTTGGGCAAAACAGCATCGTCACTGGATCATTGAACAGTGGCAAAGGATAATATGGTCCAGTGAATCCAGATTATCCTAATATTCCAATGATGGTCGTTCCACGGTCATGCGAAAGGCTAGAGAATCATTTGACTCAGAATGTGTCTAAAGAGCTGTGCAGAAAGGAGGTAGAAGTGTCATGTTTTGGGGCTGTATTTCAAGTACGTTGGAGTGTCCAATCGCATGAAATGTATGGATTATGTACCGCTTTTAAATAATGAATTATTACCATATGTCTAAATTTTGGAACAAGAAGGACACCTACACTGTTAAAAATTTTGTGGTACGTTGCACCAAAATGTGGTACTACACCAGCTGCACCATTTTCTGCAAAAAGATACACAATTGTGTGGTGCAAACAAAACCGAAAAACATGTTGCTACTTTGTACCATAATGTGGTGCAACCTTGTACTGGGACGTGGTGCAAAATTGCACCATGTTGTATCTTTTGCTTGCACCACACAATGATATATTTTTTCTCAGAAAGTGGTGCAGCTGGTGTAGCACCACTTTTTGGTGCAACCTGCCACACAATTTTTAACAGTGTAGTGGATCCCGTGCTTCAAGATGATAACTCTCGCGTCCATCTACACGGTCGAGTAACATAATTGTGACCACCAGCTAATATCCAGAGTAACCGCCGTGTGCAGCGCGGATAGCAGCTAGACGAGATGGGAGTGACTCAGTAAGATGCTTGAAGGTGTTCACGGGTATGTGGACCCATGATGAATGCAGTGCATTTCACAGCGGCTGGAGGGTGCGTGGTGAAGGATCCACAGAACGAAAAACACGATCGAGGTGGTCCCACAGATGCTCAATTGGGTTTAAGACTGAGGAATTAGGAGGCCAGGGAAGTATTTTGAAGTCTTCATCGTGCTCTTCCAACAACTCTCGGACATTTATAGCTGTGTGGCACGTCACATTGGCGTGCTGGAAAGATCCCATCCGCCCCAGGGAAGATAATGAGCATTAATGGGTGTACGTGGTCTGCAAGGATGGATTCATAACGAATTCGGTACATAGTGTCTTCTACAGGTATGAGTGGATCCAGGGAATGCCACGAAAACATTCCCCAGACCATACCGCTGCCCCCACCAGCTTGTGTTCTGCCACCAATTGTTGAAGAGTGTTTGCTATCCAATGTTTCTCGCCTTATACGCGAACGTCCATCCGTTCGATGAAGCAGAAAAAGTGACTCATCGAGAAAGGCAGTCCTTTGCCAATCAGCGAAGGTCCAATTCCGACACTGCCGTGCAAATGTAAGCCTTTTCTGCCGATGCACCTTCGTTAGTATAGGTGCAGTGACCATCCTTCTGCATCGGAGCCCCGTACGCAGCAGGGTTCCCTGAACTGTCGTTTTAGACACATTCCGGTAGCCCCCTGGTTCATTTGGCCCGTGAGTTGCTGCACGTTAGCGTGTAGATCGGCCCTCACGCACCGTGGAAGACGACGTTCATCACTCACATCAATGGTACGTAGTGCTCCTCAATTTCCATGTCGTTTATTCGCAATGGTGTCATTTGTTCAATCAGGATACAGTTTAACCACAGCACCAGGCCAACAGTTCACAAACTGCGCTGTTTCAGAAATACTGCCACCCTAGGCCCGAAAACCAACAATCATTCCTTTTCGCAAACTGATAAATTGCTCCTTTTATCCATGACAGCGATAAGTGATATATTTTTAGAATGCCTACACGACACTTTATATGCCTTCCAAGCCAGCTCACGATGCGTGACTCCATTCATTAGCTACACGCTGTTGAAGTCAAAAGTAGGAGGTGGTCACATTAATGTGACTAGACTCTGTATAAACCACCCATCAAGAAACGCTATATGCATGAAAGAACACAGTTTACTGATTTAAACAGCTTCCACGAATATGACTAACGAACCACACACCTCCTGCTAGCTTAACACATTATATAAGCAGCGATCTTGTTTGTCAACCACGTGTACGTCCTTCACCGTTGAACTCAGGACAGTTGTCAGATTACATTCCGCGAGCGAGAAAATATAATGTTAAGGCTCAAAAGAGAGTGAACTAAAAATGTGCATAGAGAAAGGAACTAAAAGTGAAAATTAAATTAGATTATACGTCATAACGAATCATTCGCATTCTTAAGTTTCACCATTATTTCCTAGCTTACTGATCACCATATAATGGTTGATACATATTAATTCCCGACATTCCTTTTTTTATTGAAAATTCGTTTCCGAACTCAAGCGGGTTGAAGTTAAATGTGCTGTGATTTCATTGTTGTGTGTTGTAGTAATGGCGGATTGAATGATCTTTCGCAGAAGTGAGAGTGAACCATTCACCATTCACAGTGAAGAGCCATTCGTTGTGAATACATCGTTCACGAATGGTCTATCAGTATCGTATACTGTCATTGAGAGCGACCATTCACCATTCACGGTGAAGAGCCATTCGTTGTGAATGAATCGTTCACGAATGGTCCATCACTATTATATACTGTCATTGAGAGCGACCATTCACCATTTTTACGGTGAAGAGCCATTCGTTGTGAAATAATCGTTCACGATTGGTTCATCACTGTTATATACTGTCATTGAGACCGAACCATGCACCATTCATGGTGAAAAGTCATTCACTGTGAACGAGTCGTTCACGAAAGATCTATCATTAGACGCTTTAAAGATATAGTGAACCACAATCAAATGCTTGTCTCAAGAGATTCGTTACAAGAAATCAAAGGACGATGAAACATTAAAATACTTGAGCATCATTTAGATTTTCGTAATTGGCACAACGTGTTATATGAATGCTTTGAAACTCGAGGAGAGGAATGTACAACTTCCTGATTTCGTTTTATCCAGAAAACGTATTTATTAACGGATTTCTAAAATACAGATAAAATTTGAAAAAAGTTATATATCTGGCAATTTACTATCTTCCCAGATTTTCAAAACACGTTTTTATCAGAATTTGATTTTAATCTTTTTGCACAGTGATTTTCTTTTTTATGCATTTTGTTTTCATTTTTGCCTTGTAATGTGCTATTTTGGAAACCAGTTTGGTGCTTATTTTCTCAACACCATTCTCCTCAGGCTAAATATTTTTTCTCTTTCTCCTCAGGCTAAATCTGACCCGAAAGGCATGGGATTTTCATCACATCGAATCGTATTTCAGAAGCTGTTCTACAACCTTTTGATGATTTGCTTTCAAGAATGTCAACACCTTTCTTTGAGGAAGCAATTAATAAAATCAACAAATTTCAGAGGGAAAACGATCGGTTTCTAAGAACATCAATACGCCTTTTTGGTAGCAAGGGGTCGATATCCCAGGATGCCAAATACAATTTTGTGAATAAAGGATAATTTCCATGCACACTAACAACCATTTGTGGGCAATTTTTTGAGAGAAAACAATCGGTTTTCATGAACCAATTGTTTTCTCTCAAAAACGTTTGCAAACGCAAACGTTTTCAGCCGAAATAATTAGTTTTTAAGAAAACGATCGCTTTTCAAAACAAATTGATCGGTTTTTTGGAGCAACCATAAAAATGTTAAAAAAAAAGTACGCTTTTAAGAAAAGCCATTTCAAGGGAAAACAACTATATGTTTTCAAGAACAATTTCAGAACATTTGAAGAACATTCGTAGAATCTGTTTGGAAAAACCGTTGGTTTTCAACCGTAGAACCCTTGGTAGAGAAAAGATCACTTTGAAGAACATGCGAAGAAGCTTTTATGAAAAAACGATCAGTTTTGAAGAACATCCGTACTACTTTTGTTTGTGAATAAAAACTATTTCTAAAAATACTCTTAGTACTCTTTGTGGTTCAAATAATAAAACAATCAGTTTCCTTAGCGGGAAAACCATTGGCTTTCAACAGCAGCCAAAGAAACTTTTTTGAAAAAATGACAGATATTCAACAAAGAACACTTCATGGAAACAGAACATTTTATGGCGAAACGATAGGTTTTCAATAAGAGCCGTTTATGGGGACATAATCAGATTCGAAGAATTCAATTATTTTCGATATTTTTTTAATTTTAATTTTTTATTTCATTATTTTCGATATTTTTTATTTTTTTATTTTATATTTTTTTTATTTTCGATTATTTTTGATAGATTTTTTTTCGATATGCTTTCAATGATAGCCGTAGAGCCATTTATGGAAAAATAATCAGATTTGAAGAATTTGGAGGATTTTCGATTAGAACCGCAAATCCACTAGGTTTTCAACAACATCCATAGAAACTTTTGTGGAAAAAAAGATAGCTTTCAGCTACATCACGGTCAGGTAAACACGTGATCGTTCTATATTTTTATAAAAATTAAATACCGGCTGCTTCAGCCTAGCAACAAATATAAGACAATAATAAAAAAAAATGTTGATATTTTTTCACAAAAGCATAATTTATCATGATAGCAAATGCACTTTCTTTGTAAAAAACTAATAGGTCTCATAAATGCATAGGCATTTAAGTGATGATTATGTACAAGCACTAGTTCTTGCATAAAACATGAAATACGGAAAAAAATCCTGAACATGTTCTGATCAAAATGAAATCTGACAAAAGTCTCTAGAAATTGAACTGATTTATGAAAGAATAACTATTAACTATTGCAGATTTTTTTATATTTTTTCAGATTTTTCTTATAACTAATAACTACTGCTGATGTTTTTCAAGTTGTTGCTCTCTCTGCTAGAGACCGTTGTTAAAAAAACTAGGGCATACCAGGAAGCGTAATAACTGACTTTAAAACAGGCGATTTTAAATAAAAAAATCCGAATATATGGAAAATAGGAAACCAAGGAAATATGTTAAGAACGTTTACTAAAACAGTTACTTAGACTTAAAATTCTGTTCTGGAGAAACTGTTATTTAGATGCATTGAGGTGTGGCATATATCTCGATTTAACCATTGTTTTGCAAGTCCGTTTTTTTTATGTAAATTTCATAACTTCTTGGTCGAACATTTTCTCACTGTACGGTACAATGTTTCTCCAAACAACTTGTACATTTTGTTAACGCCGACAGTGAGTCAAAGCAAAGTGTATGGTTCAAGTTGAATGTCAATAGGGTAGAAGTGTAGAGTAGAGAGTGAGAGATTGTAGAGAGTTTATATTACGAAAGAGATCAAAGCTTGTTGGAGATCTTTGTGAATCGACGAAAACGTATTGTTGTTATATGATTGAGATGCACGCTGATAACCTGAGATATTTTGTGTCAGTGGATAAATTACAGCGTGAATTGAATTGTAATGATGACATTTGAACTTCCAATGAGTGGTATAATAAAGGGAAAAGTTACCGCTACACTTAAGTGCTGATTCTTTCAACCTTACCGTTGGCATTATACACTAAGTTATTTTAAAATTAAGATTTATGTTCAATGAATTTATCAACAAACATTAATTAAGAAGTTTATTAATTAAAAAAACTTCATCAAAACTAAACATTCTACAGAGGTTATGTAATTTTCATAAAAATCGTAACTATTTCAACAAATTTTGAGAGAGTATTGAAATAAGTGAAATTATTTCCACCCGTTTTAAGATCATATTGACTGTTCGCCCAAATTTCCACAAGAAAAGAAAAAAAGGATCGCAGGTTTCATGTAATTTTCCATACGAAAGTTACTCTCAAAATTACGCTAGTGACTACGATATCATGCTGCAGTTAATCTGGGAGAAATATCAGAACTTCATTGTGTGATCTCGATGTGACAACTATTTAACTTCTATAGGAATAAAGAAATCAATGGTTAGTCACAATGAATTTTAAATTCTTGTTGAGCACAGTTTTGCTGTGCTATTCCTCAGCTTCATCAAGCTGGACCATATGTTGACTAAACGTTGAATTCTGTATTGCGATATAACTTTACAATGCGTGTAGTCACAATTGGTATATTTAGCTTCTAGTTCCATTATGTATTTATTTATCTTTGTATATTATGTACAATTTACATGTATGTGTCAAAAGGATTTTAAGAAAAAATCATTTCAAAAAAAAAAAAAAAAAAAAGATTCACTTCTTCACCGTCACCTAATAGATATTTGATTATACGGAATACGGAAATCAACAGTGGTTAATATCAGGTGATTAAGCGATTAAAACGATGGAATACCATAGAAGGCGCACATTGTGCCTTTTATTTGCTTCTGATTATCCGCTTTCTTTGACGTCGATAACCCTAAATTAGGGATGTGCCCTATTGAAGCTCATAGGGGTCTTTAAAAGTTCGTTTAAAAAACTCCGAACCACATACATTAATCTATGATTTCTTAGAATGGCTGGAATATAATAAAATACCTTCTTTTATAGGAAGCTTTCCAACGTATAATTATAAATTTTACTGGTAGTCACATTAATATCCAAAACTTATAATTACAGAAAAGGTTGTTTTCACGGTGTTTACAAGTGCATCACCCTAAACATAAAATTTTCAAATGCATCCTCATGATTTAGAGAAAGAACTTTTTTTTTTGATTTTGAAGTCTGCAGTTTTTCAGCTACATTGCTAACATACTGACGTGATGTTGTTTGTGTCTTGCATACAGTTTGGATTCCAAGAATACTCCCTACTTACCATTTCGCGAAAAGTTTTATTCCTTTTTATACGACAATGCATTCTGCTATTAGTGAAACTAAGCATATGGCTCGGAATACTTATTTTGAGTCTATTGTACCTTCCATTACTAACAGAGAGATTAATATGTGTAAAAATACAATTAACACACTTAAACGTTTCCCAAAACATGGAATGAAATTAAATGCTTACTCTTCAGGAATCCTTTTCACTGATGGAAAAGAGTTGGTTGCGGTTGGGATGAAACTACTTACAACTTAATTTTACAACATAGAGGATAATTTTTCTATTTTGTTGTATAAATTATTTTACATTTTCTGTGTTACTAATGATATCAAACGATGAACGAAAATCAAACCGTTTGTTGTGGTTGCGATTAAATTAATCATTACTACAACATAGATTACAATATTTATGTTTTAATTTACTCATGTAAATGATCCTACAAATTCTGCAATTTCTGATATAAAACAATGAACGAAGATCAAACTGGTTTTTGTGGTTGCGAGGAAATTAACTAATTTATAAACTTAAAACTTGTATTGCAACATACATTATTACTTAATTTTACAACACAGAGAATAATTTTTCTGTTTTGTTGTATAAACGATTTTGTATTTTATGCGTTACTAATAATGTGAAATGATGAGAGAATATCACTATCCCAACGTTAAAAAACTGCACTTATTGACAAAACTTAGGTGGAAAGGAAGCACCATTTCTCCTCCGATATTTAAGATTTCCAAATAACTCAATTTTGATTACTTTCAAACAACACATTTTTTGAAAAGCTAATTTGTAAATTCGATATTATGACAAAAACGTATTGTGCAGCTGGCGAAACATGAAGGAATAATTTTATTCAGTACATGACAACACCGTGCATTGAAAAAGATTTGCGAACATTTTATCTTCCTTTAGAATTTCTGTATTTCTGGTTTATATACTATGTAAGTTTTTGGAATTTATAGCTTGTTTCTACTATGTAGGAGGTTTACGTTAGTGTGCCTCACAAAATTAGAAGTTATTACAATTTATACTATAAACAGAATGGGCCAAGTTATAAATTTCTAAGTTGTACAAATGTTCTGTGTTGCACACGGCTTCGATATAAATGAGATATTCGTACTAAATGTACTCATCGTATAACAAAGAATTAAGGCATCTAAAACTCTTACTCAAACTAAAAATGCGCTGCATTTTTTAACGGAGATAACTCCGTCCTCCGCTTTACCCCGTCTAAATCTTGTGCTTGAAAAGCGAGCGATTTATTCATATTTGAATAACACACTTTTCGTCGGTAATAAAAAAACAACTGAAATTCGAACAGGCACGTTGCATTTTCTAGCTCCAGTTGCATCAAATTTAAGTTATATTTACCTGAGAAAATTATATAGAACATGTATTTTCATCAGAGTGGCCCTTTAGAATGGGCAAAAGAAAACGTCTGCGTAAAAATGTCGGCCATGAGTCATTTAGAAGTTATCTACAGGTTTACGTAGTATCGACTAGAAGGTACTTACATTGGCAAGTTGGCTTCCTCGCAATACAACGTGCTGTGAACACGTAAAAGGCACCGAACTTTGAGGACCGGCGACTCGGCGATCGACGCGACAGTTGCGGAGGAACGTCGTCAGGACTGCGAGATAAACAGGAGAAAAAGGATCGACAGAGGCAGAGCGGCGCCACTCAGCTGAGGCAAGGTCACCCACGTCACTCACATTACGAGAGAGAACGAGAGAGAGAGAGAGAGAGAGAAACAGAGATAAGGAGAAATTGTGAGAGTTTCCATTATGGCTGCTTGAACCTTATATCTTCAGGTGGTACTTCGATTCGGTCTTTTTCCCAAAATCATAACACTCTCTTGTTGAAACTTCGATTGTACACCTTTTTCCTTCTGTTTATTTTTTCTTTTCTTTTTATATATAGCGAACTGATCGCCAAACGCAAGCCTGAAATACATAGTATAACAAATGCTTTTTCTTCTCTAAAAATATTGAAGTATTAAAAAATAACTTGCTGTTCTTAACTTCGATATTTAAATATTACAGAAAAAATTTGATTTGATTAGACTGAACGTTTTGGAAAATCGACGGGTCCGATATTTATCATGGGAATCGTGGGCTCAGCGCTGAAGCAAAATAAATTCCTAATTGATATAAAATCTTACTAAGGTATATTGAATATGGTCATTGCACTGTTTCGTAATTGGAAATCTGCGTGTCTGCAGAAGAAATACAGAGTTGCTGCCGGTGGTAATAGAGAACTAGTGAAGGTAGGTTAGCCAAAACAAATAATGACTATTTCTTTCCTTATTTATCTACAGCATCAATATTTCGGTGGTTCGTTACAGTGGTCCATATCTGAACAAACTTTGCATAGGAACAAGAGTTGTTGAGGAGAAATATTTGGTCTCGATTGGGTGAGAAACACATGCTTTTCTGAAAGTAATTTTGAGAAGAAAACTATCGAAAAAAATAAGTTAAAAAAATATATACATAGACATAAAATTAGAATTCACTCAAGTCACACACTCAGTCACACTGACACAACACAACTTCAAAAGAAATCCCCAAACAATTATGTGACCAGGACTATTCATCAAGGAAAGGCGTCCCCAACCACCGACCACACCTCAAACTTCAGGTTTCATCAGGGTGTAAATTAGCTCAAATTGGCCAAAATAAAACGTCTATTTAATTTTTTTTTTAATTTCAGACAAAACACCCAGTCTTTCCTACCTGAAATGAGGAACATGAATAACAAAAATTATAACTAACAACAAAACTGAAAATAAATTTTCAGGTTTGTCACCAGACACCCCTTCAGAAGCAAATGAACGGATCCGCTGCGGTGTTAAGATGCGCGGTATAACTGCAAACAGTATAAAAACAAGCCTACAGATGACCGCGATCATATCAAACTGTGAGGATTTATTTCTTCACCGTTACCTATAGAACTTCATTCCATGGGTTACCGTGGTCGTGCGGCTGCTCATAAGTCTTTCATCTCCACTCAGAATGCTACTCGTCGTTTAGCATGGTGTAAAGAACATTTATCGTGGACCGTAGATCAATGGAAACGGGTCTTATTGACTGATGAATCCAGATACACGATCCATCAGTCTGATGAGTGTGTGTGGATATGACAGCAGATTATCGTGGACAAACCTGTTAACCAGCACGTCTATGTACCTCGATATTCTGGACAATTATGCCCTGCAAACTCTGTGGCAATACTATGGAACCGAGCCTTGTTGGTACCAGCAGAATAATGCACCGAGCCATAAAGCAAGGACTGTTGCGGCGTAGTTTGACGATAATTCCGTATCGTGTGTGGAATGGCCAGCACAGAGCTGATCTTAATTTCATAGAGCACCTATGGGATGAATTAAAGCGCCGCATAAGATGTTTGGAACCAAGGCTTACTACTAAGCAACAGTTAGCGGCAGCATTATGTTCTGAATGGAAGCACATACCTATCGCTGTGTTCCAAAACCTTGACGAAAGCATGTCTCGAAGGGTCGGTGCATATATTAAGGCCAAAGATGGACCGACACCGTACTAATGTATGTCAATGAATGCTATGTTGTGTTTCTTTTCTAGGAATCCAGTGACTTTTGTGAATATAGTGTATGTCACAAGCTTTAAACGACAGAACAGCGATCCTTCGCGTTTAGTCTTTTTTCATGCATAACTTCGCCACTACAGACCTAAAATAAAGCTGCTTTCGAATTTAAAATATAGTTCATTCCATATAAATATCCAATCGAAAATATTACTTTGATCGATACTTTTTACAACCGAAGAACTTTCTGCTTACAGTATGACACATACTCTAATTTAATTTTCATACTTTGATGTCTTTCTCTACGTAAATTTTGAGTTCGTCTTAGCGTTTAACCTTAAGGTTACATTTTCTCACTCACTGAATGTTATTTTGGCAGCAGTCTTGGAGGTCAAGCGTGAATGACGTGTACATGTTTAACAAGCTAAGGAGGAGATAAAATGTCTGGAGCTAGAAGACGAGAGAGTGCGTTAGTGGTAGTCGTGGAATCTGTCCTAATCTGTAAGCAAAGATGTCTGTCAATCTGTAGTGTACATATATTTCGTGTTAGTCTTTTCAAACTACGATTGTATTTACTAATTCACGTTTATTCGACTAACTGCCTATTGTTGTTATTGGAGCTGTGATTTAAAAGTTTCTTCATTAGCGAAGTGCGACTCAATAAAAGACGAACTGTAAGTAAATCTTTCTTGAACTTCATTTGAGTGACTCTGTTTCTCTTAAAATGAGTTAATAAGAAGAACAAACTTTACGTAGCGTTCCGTAAGCAACATATAAACGTTTCAAACAGTAAGAACTCTACAAGAGTTACTTTTGCATATAAAGCACGGCTTTCCCGACCAGGAACTTAAATATAAATTATTTTTGCATCATATTGAGCACGTGGTGAAAATCCCTGTAAGCAATTCATGTCGACGAATACTGTTAATATTAACCACTTCTTTTTCCATATATTCCTTCTCTAAAAGTCAGTTTCGAATTTTTTCTCTCGTTAGATACCATTCACTGAAAGGAACATTTTCTGAATTTTCAGCCTCGTGTATTTCTGTTTGCAACTTCATCACCGTTTCTAAAATACGACTGCAATTTTTTTCTCTCTGTACGCAAATTCGCTTCGGCGAAGTCTGCTAGGTGGTATGTAACTAAAGTGAAGTGTCAAAAGTCATGGGATAGCAATATACAAATTTTAACTGACGCTGCCGTCGTATAAAGGCTTCGACACACACCACGATTTTTATCAGTTACGACGTGTAATCTCGTGATTCAAGTTGAACAGCCGTCAGTAGGATTATGGCAAGCCGACGTGAATTATCGGAGTTTGAACGAGGCATGGTAGTGGGAGCCAGACGGATGGGACATTCAATTTCTGAAGTTGTGCGAACATTCAAATTTCCTCGATCCACGGTGTCACATGTGCGCCGAAAATAGCTCACGGAAAGTCCACCTACCGTGGACAGCGCAGTGGCCGACCACGGGTGTGGAATGACCGTGACCAGCAGTGTCTGACCAGGATTGTCCATGCTAACAGACAAGTGACACTGGCTCAAATAACATCCACATTCAATGCAGGAGGTATTAGAGACATATCCATCAGGTCAGTGCAGGGTAATTTAGCGTCCATGTGGTATGGGAGCAGAAGAACCACCTGACTGCCTTTGTTAACACCACGATCTCGGACACAGCGCCTCACCTGGGCTAGTGAAGGCGGTAATTGGACCCTGGAAGACTGGCAACATGTGGCGTGGTCCGATGAGTTACGCTACCAGTTGCTACGAGCTGATGGTAGGGTTCGTGTGTGGCGCAGACTCCATGAGGCCATGGACCAAAGCTGTCAACAAAGCACTGTACAAGCTGGTGGTGGTTCCATACATGTGTGGGGTGTCTTTAAGTGGAAAAGTTCGGGGTCCTGTGCTCTTCGGAAAAGTTCGGGTCCTGATGCCTTAACAACGGACAATACAGCGGACTCAGGTTGTCCAAAATTAATTGGAGGAACATTCTGGATAGTTCCCCGAGTGATAGTGTGGGCACCACGTTCGCCCGACATGAACCCGATAGAGCACCTATGGGACGTGGTGGAAATGTCCATTCGCATCCAAGATCCTGCACATACAAATACCAGAGAACTGTGGGCGACTGTTCTGACGGCATGGCTCAACATCTCTCCAGAAGTCTTTCGGCTACTCGTGGAATCGATGGCTCGTCGAGTTGCTGCACTTAGCCGGGCTGGACGGGATCCTACATGATACTAGGTACGTATCCCATAACTTTTGGCACTTCAGTTAACTTTCTTACTATCTTTGCTGCTATAAGCCTATTTCAGAAATTATTTTCCCATGTTTTAGAAGAATTCTTTTAGAAGAGTATTTTGTGTATATTTTCCGCTTTTTCAAAATGCACTATTCAGCCACGAGAGGGCGTCAGAGGATGTTTTTGTTGGGAAGAGCATCTCTTCTTCTAAAATTGCAAATGTAAAAATTCCTTCTTGGTCGAATACGCTTGACTATGATAATTTGTTGTGCCTTTTCTTCTTCACATAGCTCACAGACAATAAATGCTAGTCGATTACCACGCTTTATGTAATTACCAGGTAGGGACGGATTTACAGGGAAGCCTAACAAAGCCCAGGTACGGAGCCCCGCGATGCTGGAGGGCCCCAAAAATAATTATTTATAATTTTTTTTAAATTGTGTTTCTAAAAATAGAGAAAAGGCATGAAGAGAAGAACAAATTTACTGTTCTGGGTTTAGGAAGATTTGGAGGCATAATTACGCCCGAAATCGAAGTACGTTACCAGTATGAATTTACTAGCGTAAATGCAGCCTCACTAAATATCGTTTCGAAATTAATATTACTTAATGCTACAATACAACTGAAGTTAAAAATTGGAGTGTTGTTTTTAGCCAATTTTCTTAGAATGTAATGAACATTTTGTTCTTTAGCTTGGTGTTTTATAAGACTACCCATCTTTCCCTTAAAATTTAGTTTCCTCCCCCACTAAATTTAGTTTAAGGAGGAATCACACCATATGTGTAAAATGGCATTGGAAAACATGTTTTACGAAGCACAGGAATAGATTTCATCCATTTTCGGACTGACTTGTAAGGGAACTGACTGTCAGTGGGTGGAATCTGATGCTACGTGATAGCAGATTCCATCCACATCGCATGTAACATAAATGTTTATCATTGTTGTTGTTTGAAGGTTTAACGACCACCGTGAGCAACTCAATGGGCTATAAGCAGTCGCCCGTTTCTAATTTTGGGCCACTGGTTCCAGGGAAGGGAGAGAGAGAGCCAGTGCCGTAACACAAACATAACATCCATACCTCACCGGGATTCGAACCCGGACTCCTTTTGGACGAATGATCAGTTAAGCCAATTTGGCAGGTTGCTTCTTGGAGCCCCGCACAATGCTGGGGATTCACCAAAGATGGTAAGCAGCAACTGAAGAAATAATTAGAAGGCGAATGAATAATTAAAACAGACATTTAACGTGGACCAGGAACATCAAACAAACATCTTCGCTCTTTCCACGTTTATAAGTAAGTCACGGAAAAATTCTCATTGGCCGCAACCGGGTTCGACTCCCGGTGGCGGCCACACCGGGAGTCGAACCCATTTTTTCACTTATAAACGTGGAAAGAGCGAAGATGTTTGTTTGATGTTTCTGGTCCACGTTAAATGTCTGTAATTATTAAATACCAAAGTTGAGGGAAAAGTACAGTTTTTTGATACGCAGGTTCACATGTTCCAGTCGCGTTCAGCCTACATCTTAGACAGCGAATATACACCGATGAATCATTACATTATGACCACCTACCTGATAAGCTGCAGGACAAGCTTTAGCCCGCAAAACAGCGCCCACTTGGCAAAGGCACCGATTCGAAAAAGTGGCGATATGTATCTTGAGGTATCTGGTACCATAATATCAACACCAGGTCCTCCAGTTCCCGTACATTTCGGGGTGGTGGGGATTTAGCACAAACCCGCTTTTCCAAATGTTGATTGGTTTCATGTCAGGTGAATTTGGAGGCCAGGGCATCAACAGAAAGTCACCAGCGTGTTCCTCGAACCACTCCTTGACGATTCTGGCAGTGTGGCATGGCTCATTATTCTGTTAGCGATAGCCATCACCAGCAGGAAACACAGTTGCCAGGAATGGGTGAATTTAGTCCGCAACGATGTTCAGATACCTAACAGCTGATAGAGATTGTGCTATTGGGATAATGGGGCCTAAAGTTCCACAAGAAAACATCGCCCACAGCATAACACCACCGTCAGCCTGTTTCTGTTCAAAAGCGCATCCAGGTGCCATAGCTTCCGCTGATAATCGGCGTATCCGCGCTCGGCCGTCTGCGTGATACACCAGGAATCTTGATTCGTCAGACCAGGCTGCTTTCTTCCAAATCATCCACAGTCCAATCTCGATTATCTTGGGTTAATTTCATGCGCTGTTGGCGATAATGTGCAGCGAGAATGGGAACCCGGCTGGGTCTTCGGCTACGCAGGCCTATGACAAGTAGGCAGAGATGAACTGTGTGCAGTGACTCATTGCCCTGATCTGTTGTAGCTGCTGGTGATTTGCCGCACTGTAGCCTTGCGTTCGCTGTTAACAATGCGTGGCAGTCTCTGCTCCTCTCTGGCATCAATGAGCTGGGGAGGACGACACACAGCTGGACGACGGCCCGTCGTTTGTCCATCTGTGCACCACTTTTGTTACGTACTCACTACAGCGGCAAGTGAACAACACACAAAACGCGTCGTTTCCGAGATCGTAGTTCCAAGGCGCCATGCCATCACAATTTGTCCTTTATCAAACTCCGATAAATTGGAAGCTTTCCCATTCTGACTCCGAACACTCTATTAACCGAAATGATCATGATCATATGTAGCGGATTTTAGGAAGGGAGTGTCTGACCCCAGGTCTTAAACAACCCTTAGAAATAAGAAGCTAGGAGATTTGGGCTAGAGTGCCCGATAGGAAAGTGAAACGGAAGCGAAGTAGAAGGGGGGGGGAAGACGCTCTTATTTATTACCGGGGGCCAGTACCCGGAGTCCGACGGCTTAACGTGCCCATCCGACGCACAGCGGATATTTAGTGGGTCGAGCGTTCGTACCTGGCTGGGATCGAACCTGAGGTCCTTTCCACGGCAGGCACAGACGTTGCCCACTAGGCAACGTCTGTGCCGGTCTTCGAGTTGCATATATATGAAAGTTGGTCCTCGAGTTGCATATATAATGTTCTGGGAACTTCACCTGCGCCAGCGTTCGGTTTCCAGGCGCGCTCATTTCTCTATTCTGGGAGTGGTCATAATGGAATGGCTCATTTCTGTATTTGTTCCAGCTTATTTCAGCCCATTTTGCTGACCCCAAGTGAACTCTTTCCAGCAGATTGATTATGGCAGTTTGTTTGTTTATTCGTTACTTCATATACTTCCATTCTCAGATTCTGGTAACAGTACCAAAAAGATCGGGCTTAGTGGCCTGATAATTACACATTTTTTCTGTTACCACAGATTTCATTTCACTGGAGAATATCGTGTCAGCTTTTTGTTTCTGATGTAGAAAAGAAAATGAATCGAATGGTTCAGGAAATGGGAAATTCATCAGGCCTTAGCTAAAAATAAAGGTATTCTCGAAACCTAAGTTCTGTCTAAATGTTGGAATAGTTTTACTTTCCCCGATTTTTATCTGAATTAGGATGACTCCAAATAAGCGCATTAAATCACGTTCCTAAAAGCGAGTTGGGATCAGGCTTTGATAGAATGGCGTTATTTCCAACTGTTACTGTCACAGTGGAGCTTATTTGAAGTTTTACGTGCTATGGATAAACCTTAACGAGTATTTCTCACTTTCAATCATTCTAGATCGCTTAATCCGTTGCTATTAGGTGCCCTCTCACATATATCCTTTCTTTCACATTTGTTTTTCCTTTGGTCTGGGAATGTGCAGGAAAAACAAAACAAAACATGTGATGTACATTTTCTTTAGTTGCCCCAATTATTCGTTACTACTAAAACGTAACCCTTTTTCGTGAGCAAGACTGGTGTTACGCTATGTCTAAAACAATGACTAAGAAATGTTGAACTAAATAAGAATACGATACAATAGTTCCTAATTAAGCTTTTACGGCCGGACGAAACATATACAGAAGTCAATTTACGATAACCTTTTATTGGTCCGGCAATATTTGAAGAACTCTACAAAAATGGCACTACAAGTCGTAAATTTCACATTGCCGCCCCGGTGGCGCAGTGGTCTAAGGCGCTGGCCTCTGATCATTCGTCCGTAAGGGGTCTGGGTTCGAATCCCGGTCAGGCATGGATGTTGTGTTTGTCTTACGGCACTGGCTCTCTCCCTTCCCTGGAACCAGTGACCCTAAATTGGGGACGGGCGACTGCTTATAGCCCATTGAGTTGCTCACGGTGGTCGTTAAACCTCCAACCAAAAAAAATTCACATTTATCTTAACAGCGATCGAATAACTCCACACACACACGCACACCAAGCAACTACTGTATCGTTCTTATCACATTCATACGTCACTCACTCTGACCCAGTGGCGTAACGACGTGTGCCCCCCCCCCCCCCCCAGCAAGATTTGCTTCAGCGGCCCCGCAGATATTGCTGTAAATGGAAAATTATTCCGTTTGCATGTCATTTCCTCAGAATACGCATTCTGGTTGCATGTAATTTTCCCAGGATACGCATTCTGGTTGCATGTAATTTCCCCAGGATTTCAAGCACGAGGAAGGATGCATTTTTGCGGTGTATGCGTAGTGGATGGGGGAGGGGGTCAGGAAGTCAGGGGGAGTGTCCGGAAAAGTAATGCCGGTACCTAAAGCTCTGTAGCTTTAACTTTTGAAGTAATACATTTAACAATAAAATTTTTTTTTTTTGATTGGAGGTTTAACGACCACCGTGAGCTACTCAATGGGCTATAAGCAGTTGCCCGTCCCTAATTTAAGGTCACTTGTTCCAGAGAAGGGAGAAAACCAGTGCCGTGAGACAAACACAACATCCATTCCTCACCGGGATTTGAACCCAGATCCCTTTTGGACGAATGATCAGAGGCCATCGCTTAGATCACTGCGCCACCGGGGTGGCACTTCAAGAAATCACCTCCTTGTACATGGCGGATCTGCGGCTGCTGTAAATAAACGTCGGCGCCTCTCGTGTACGTAATCCTAAGTGACTGACTGTTTCCGCACATTCTCCATGGGGAATGCCTATGTGGCCTAGCGCCTTTCCTCAGCAGCGCAGAGAGAGAGGGCGATTGGAGACCGATCGTATTACAACTCAGAGCGAAAGGGTCGAATAGCTTTAATCTTTAGGACACCCAGTGCTTTAAAGGTGAAGCTTGGCATTTACTTAGGTAAATGTACTTTAAAAGAAAATATGAACCGTTGTGTTGATTATTTGTCTTTTTGTCTTTGTACGAGTTCGAATTTTTTCAAAAAACTATAACTGGAAACTGCGCGTCCCTTGGTTTCTTGCGCCCCCACGCAGCCGTAGGGGTTGCGGGGGCGGTAGTTACGCTACTGCTCTGACCTCAATTGTGTTGCCAACCTCATTCTTGTGAGAGAGAAGATATCACGTTAAGTTTAGAAAGTGTAAAAAAGAGCAAGCTCAAATTTACATAGGAAAAGGAACTAAAAATGAAAGTTATTTTAGAATATACGTCCCACTACATTTTACAATAACACAGCAAAATCCTCATCAAAAAGTATTCGAAGAAAAACACAACACTCAAAGGAAACTACCTGAATTCATTATTAAGGAAAAACTGTACAACAACTATACTTAAAGTTGTGTAACTGTACAAATAATACGAATTTATTGGTGTAAAATAGAAATAAAAGTTTCCAAGGTTTCGCACATCAGCCAGATGGCTTTTTCAAGGAAAGTAGAGAGCAAACTAAATAACAGAACGCTTCAATAATTAGAACGCTGTGACTCGATTGGACAAACTGAAGAGATGTGAATGTAATTATACATTCAAAGAAACGAGGCATCATGTTGGAGCTACCATTCCTTATTTCCGGCCGCTGGCTGCAGGTCAAGGGGGTAACCAGAGCGGTAACACAAACTCTCCACCCATGCCGTGCTTAGGATTCGAGCCCGGAGCCAGAAACCAGCGCCTCTGACCACTCGCCCATCGCAGTATCTCTCATAATTCAAGGTAAACTGCTTTTCCTATAGAGTTGGATAACAAAGAAATAATGCAAATGGTTAATCAAGAACGGCAACCAAACCGCATGAAGGGCATAAACAAGAAAGGCAGTTCTGAATATAAGGTAGTAATGAGCACGTCTTTTAAATCCCTTTGATTTATTTGCACTACAAATTAAAAAATAAAAATAAAGGAAACATGCATATTTATGTATTTATTGTGGAATTTTCGAAAATATGTGGTTTTATGGGAAAATATTTATTTACGTAAAAATCCGCTCACTAATGCGTATCTTTATATGGTGGGATTATTTATCTCAAAACTGATTTATCGAATATTTACGTCGTTTCCGATCTCTTCGTTATACAGTAAGCGAGTTTGCTGTAGTTTGATTGGCATGCACTACAGAAAACATAACTACATGCTTTTAGATTTTAATGCCCTGTCTTCTGTTTTTTAAACAGCTGAAAGGCAAATTAAAAGAGGTGTATAAAGCCGTCCACTGGCTTTCCATGCGACCCAGTGGTCTCCGTCTCTTCCCTAGAACCATAGGCCCTAAATTAGAGACGAAAGACAGCTAGCGCTTCTAAAGAAACATGTTTGGCAAGGAAAACAAAAGACAATAATTTTTCTCATCATTAATGCAATATACATACATGAGACTGACGAAGAAAAAAAAAGCTGAACAGTTTAACCGGGTGAAAAATAAAAACGTGCTGTGAAAGAGCATGAATATAACGTGCCATGAGCAAGACAGAATTGTTCGTTGAAATTTATTCATGTAAATATTAAACTGCAGCACATTACTGTATTTAAAATATATATATTTTTTACCTTTAACAACAACAAGATAAATGGAATATCGCGGAGAAAAATTATTACAACTACAGGTGAAATCTTCGCTCCGTCCGACTTCCGATTTAGGTAAATTTTCCTCCATGTTGAAGCTTCAATACAAATATTTATGGAATAAAATGATATTTAACAACACTATTGGGTAGAAGAAACATCGCGAGAAAAAAAAAAAAAAAAAAAAATGATTACGATTACAAGAGAAACCTTTATTCCATCTAACTTCCGTTTCCGAAAGTTTTGAAAGTCGGAATTCTGTCCTCTGACGGAAAACGACCCACCCACCACCACCATCACTACCACCACCACCACCACCCCTCCCAAATTTCTGTTTAGTTTTGCATCGATCTCAAGAACCATCGAAATGATGAAGGAAAAGGCGGAATTTTTAAAAATCCACTGAAGAATCTCGTGCCTGAAGATTACAGGGAAATTTTCGCGCCGGTCCAACAACTTCCGTTTTCGGAAAATGTTCTCCCATTTTCAACCTGAAATGCAAATATTTATGGAATAAAATTATATTTAACAGTAATACTGCACAGAAGAAACATCGAGAGAAAAAAAAATCACTATTTCGGGAAAACTATTCTCTCCGTTTAACATCCGTTTCCGAAAGTTTTGAAAACGAAATACTATCCCCAGACCAAAAACGATCCTCCCCCAACTAATCCTCCAAAATTTCTCTTCAGTTCTTCATCGATCTCGAGCATGACCCAAATGATGACAAGAAAAGCGGAATTCCGCGAATCCGAGGAAGAATCTTATGTATGAATATAAGTTTAATTTTTAATCTATAGTGTTTAACGTACTGTTTATTTTATGCCCCTTATTACATAAAAAATTACTCTGTAAAAGATTTATACAGTAGCACCCGTTTATAACGGAAATAAAAAAACCCACCAATAAGTAAAGAAAACCCACCATGTAAAGATATGCTTACGTGATAATATGCACATGTACCTTCATATTATACATGCATAACGACTGGATATACTTGAAAGACTTAATTACCTAATTACAGTATTACAAATTATATGTATTGAAATAAGCATTTGCATGAATACATGGTGGCTGAGAATCCTGAAGCAGACATCATGTGGGAGCATTTTTGAAACAAGAAAGATGACACCAAATAATCGGTTGAAATGAGCACGTCTTTTGAATCTTTTCAGACAAGGAACAAATATTTCACAGCAGTTTTTTGTAAAACCCGAATTTTCAGCTAAAAAAGAAGAGTGAGTACGCTTACACTACAAAAGTAAAAACTCACATAATTTAAAATGCGCAGGTTATTTCATAGTGAATGGAACCAATTATGGAAAAACAGAAAAACAAAAATGAAACATATTTCTACAATGGATAAGACATCCACAAATTAGTAATATAGGTATTTACTCCCACTAACAGCAGTAAAGTGTCTTACAAAAATTAAAAAAATGTGCTCAAAACGTTTCTCATAGCAGAAGATATCATAGCCAAAAAGGACTTTCAAATTGAACAATTAAAAGAAAAGCTATTGAGTATAATGTACCCTAGTGGAAAAGCTGTGAGCTCCTTGAAGAACAAAATGTCTTCATAATGAAAAGTGTGCAAACAAAAAAGGATTATTCTAAGGGATTTTTTGAATCGAAAAAAATTATTAAATAGAGATATACACCCACGTCATCTGGCGGCCGAATTTTGAATAATAGGAAAGTAGAAAATATGTGAAAATTATTTTTCATAGAAAAAGCTATGCTAAGGAAAAATAATTTTTCAAATGCATGCTCTCAGAGCAGAGAGAGCGAGAAAATGTTTTTGACATTTACACCCCCAAGTGAGAAAACTTTGTTTTAATTAAACAGGATAATGTTTCCAATATTTCTTGAAGCAAATGGCATACGCTGATTTTTAGAAGCGGAGATACAGTTGCAAACAGAAATACACACTTACACCACCTAGCGGAACATTTTGTCGAGGAGAATGGTATCCGGTGTTGAAATAATTTTTTAAATCGGATTTTTAGAAACAGAGATATCGAGAAAAACAAATTAAAGTCCCTTACCGGTAAAATTGTACATTATTTTGAGCAGGAAATGCGCATATAATGTTTTCGTAGTTAATAGTATCTGACCGGATACGGAGTTTTGACGCGTAGATATTATTTCCAGTATGGAGTTTTGACGCGTAGATATTATTTCCAGTATGGAGTTTTGACGCGTAGATATTACTGAAAATATGTTGTATAATGAAACGATATTTATGCCATCTAGTGGCACATTTGGGCATCAAGAAAAATTCGGAACTATATGCAAATCATTCAGCATGAGATCGATCCGCTGTTCGACAAAGAATGAATTCTTCAAATCTGACTGTTTGAAGCAGAGATATAGAGAAAAATACGATACATATCTACACTCTCTGGAGGACAAAATGCGTTATTTTATGCAGAAGATATACGCAATAAAGCGATATGTAACCCCAAAGGAACTTTATTCATCGAATTTACAGAAGAGAAGATTTTCCTCAAAATAAAGACGGAAATAGTAATATACACTTACTCACCCCAGTGGCAAAACAGCTCACAAAATTAAAAAAAAAATACGCAGAAGATTTCCTACCAGGAAATCTATCCAAAGCGTTTTTTTTTTTCAAATCGGTCTCTTAAAAGCAGACATATCTGGAAAATTACAATTTACCTTTACGCTCCCTAGCGGAAAAACTGTTAATTACTTGAAAAAGAAACTTTACCCAAGAAGACTTCGTAACAAGTGGTATCGAATGAAAGAAAATGCTTTCAATCGGACATTCAGAAGCAACGTCATGGAACAAAATGTGTTTGAATTCCATAGCATTTGAATTTACGACATCTAGTGCAAAAGTTATGCATCGGAAGATGACAGGAGAGCAAAGGTCGTCGTTGTCATATTTCGTGCTTCCTACTGAAAAAAGAAATTTTCAAATCGTACTAATAGTTGAAGAGATCTGGCGTCCACAGGCACACGGATAATGTGATACTACAAGCAAACATTTCTTCTTATAAAAGGCGTGCTTACAAGAATCTAAAGTTTTTTGTATTGTTTTATATTTCTGTTCCCTTAATTTTCGCCGAATACCACTTAGTGCATCAATTACCTCGCTCTCGCCGTAGTCCCTCTCCTCAAAAAAAAAAAAAAAAAAAAATACATTTCCCATTTTCTGTACAATCAGCGCCATACTACGGTGGACGAGTGTTCTCTTAGCTTGCTATCCCCTCAGCAGTTTGATGATGTAATTACATGCGCAGTATCGTCTGCCGAGCCGAAAGGTTGCCAGATGAAGCAACAGTGTCATTAACAAAGTCGTGAAATGCAGGAGCATCGTCAAAATATGTTGTGTTCTAAGGTTGCAACCACTCAGAGAGTGGAATGTCATCCATTCCAACATCAAAGTTGGGAGTGGTATTCAACCAAGCTGCTTTTCTAATGCAGTCATGTACGGAAGACTATCATAGGCGTCTTTAAGCACTAGCTATCAAAGCAAAACAGAACCTTTTGAACAATTCGTTTGTTCAGAATCTTTTCTCTGCCTCATTAAATGTGGAGTTTCACTAAGTTTTGTTGCTTTACTTGTTAAAAGTGATCATCTTAATTTTTCTCTCCCTCGATAAATCCGGAAATTTCCTTAAATTTGCTGGTATGAACGATACAATTTGTTTGAATAAACATTCCGCAAAACAAAAGTTCCTATTTTTCTCGTTAAATCCGGAATATCGCAAAATACGTGCTCGTTAAAAGCGGGTTCTGCTTTATACACATTTAACTTTCTGCTTACAATACTTTATGATTCCGCTTAATCCGTGATGCTTCTGTTCCTGATTATCGAGACTTTGCTCCATGCGTATGTGTGGGTGCGCGCGCATACAACATCTAGTGGAAAAACATCCTCACCGAAGGTGAGAATATTTTGGCGCACATGTGGCCAAAAGTCTTGCACCAATAGACCGAAAGTCAAATTTTTGATGTTTGAAGTCAACTTATGCAGCGTAATGGTAAAGTCAGGAATACATATTATACATCATTTCAAAGAAAATTTTTATTCTGAATTCAAATATTGTAACATAATGTTATTGCCAGTAATAGAAGTGAAGCGAAGTTACAAGCAAACGTACAGCGTCTAGTCGTAAAAAGGAACAAATAGTGGAATTTGTGAAATTCCACTACTTAGTGAAATTTCATTTGTGAAATTTTACTTTTCTTTAGTGTACAATGTATTTAACGTAAAATTACTGTACAGTACATTATTGACACTTGAAATAACTGAGCAACTAGTAAAATACGCTTCAATATTTAATTGGATAACTACCGTTACTTAGTAACGAAGTGCCCCAGCAAAAACACAAGTGCTGGGAAACTGCTGGCCACCAGCTGGCATTGATAGGTCACTGCTGGCTGAAATCTGCCGCTCACAGCCTGGCAGCGGTCAGTTGGTGGCAGCGCTATCAGTTGGCTAACCAGTGATGGCCCTGCAACATCGCCGTGAATTGTGGGCTTCCAAGCAAGTGCCACTAGTGGCACGTTGCTGGCAACCAATGCAACCTCAACAGCAGATGGAAGCAACGGAACTGCGCATGCACAGAAGCAACATTTGCTGTCTCTCTTATGGTACCAGTTAGTTGAAGACGACGCTATCGCCATCGTGTTATTTTAGTGGATGTCAAGAAAAAAATCCATATGTAGAGAGGCGAATTAATTTCCTAATGAAATTCCACGTCTACGAAGATATCAGATTAAGCCATGAATTACTAGATTACAGCCATGAAATACACCCACTCCATTCCCATGATTATCAATTCATGGAATGGAGTGGGTGAATAACAAGAAAAAATTGAAACCGCTTGAAACAAATGTCCTGGAAAAACATTAAAAAAACGTTTGTTGGAGGAAAAAAAAAAAAAATTATACGCGTACAAAATTTATTAATTATTTGAAAGAAAAACAAAACCCCAACGTTATGTGGATATAATTTACTCATCCATGGGCTGAATACACAAGACTGGGAGGAATTAGCTTCTAAAAATAACGAGAAGTAAAATAAAATATCTTTCCCCTTTAAAACAAATGTCGCTTCGGACAACGGAAAGGAAAGATACAACGTCAAAAGTGTAAGAGAATGGGACATGAACCCGGGCAAACATATATTAATTCAACAATCCCCTTTCAAGGCGACAAGAACAGTACAAAACTTTGGAAAGCGACTTTAAGTGGGCACACTCCTTGCAAATGAGTGAAGTTCCCTTAAGGTAAAATAAAAAAAAAACTATCGTTACGTCGAAAAAATAAATTTATGAATTATATGAAACTGACTTTTATGAAAAATACCTCACAATATAGTAAAATTAAAGAGAGAACAATTTGATTACGCATTCCGCACGAAACAGACAACTTCAAGCACACGCTCGTGCGTGGCAAATTAGTATGGTCGGTAGAGAGCTCAGCTCCCACGCCGACAGCCCTGGTTCGTATCCAACCAGATCCAAACGTGCGTTTTTCCGGTCTGTTGAGAAAATTTCCCCAGCGCAGTGCTATAATTCACAAGTTTCTTAAAGGGAGAGAAAAAAGTTGTAGCTTTGGGAAACTGCGGTTATCCTTGATTTTTTTTATGGCTACTACTCGGAAATTGGCGGACAAGATTCGGCAAGCCATCAGTTACGTCCCGTGGTTGCCGGCTGCCACTACCGGCAAACTAGTGGACCACATTAGGTTAGCCATCATTTCTGGCACGTGCTTGCAGGGCCGCTGAAAGGCCACTTGTGGCAGCTACTGCCTGTGATGGATGACTTATGGCCCTGTTGTGGCATATGACAACTGATGGGGTGCCAACTGTTTGCCTTAACTGCTGGCCCTTCTGTTGGCCGCCTGGACATTTTATTGACGGTTCGGCAGCGGCAACATAGTGCTGGGCCATCAAGACTGTTTTTGTTGGGGCACCTTGTTGGCATGGAACTAATGATTTTTTAGTTGTCCATTGGTGATAACACGGTGCCATACGGCCATTACAGGTGATAACACGGCGCCATACGGCCCTCACAGGTGATAACACGGTACCATATGGCCCTTGAGTCTGTAAGGGCCGTATGGCACCGTGTTATCCACCGTGTTTTATCACCAATGGGCAATTAGAGAAGCTCATTAGTTCTATGCCAAGAAGGTTCAGTTGTTACTAAGTAACCGTGGTTATCCAATTAAATATTAAAGCGTATTTTACAGTTGGTCAGTTATTTCAAGTGTCCTGCAAGTGTCAATAATGTACTGTACAGTAATTTTACGTTAAATTAATTGTACACTAATTTCACAAATTCCACTATTTGTTGCTTTTTATGACTAGATGCTGTACTTTTGCTTATAACTTCACTTCTTTTACTGGTAATAACATTCTGTAAACATATTTGAATTCAGCATAAAATTTCCTTTAAAATGATGTATAACATGCATTCCTGACTTTACCATTACGCTGTATAAGTTGACTTCAAACATCAAAAATTTGACTTTCAGTCTACTGGTGCAGGACCTTTGGCCGCGATTGTGTATATAGACGGAACGAGCCGAAACAATAGGACCACAGAGTCTTTATGCAAATCGAAGCAACTTCTGGTAAACGACGGCACATGAGAAGGTCATGAAACGGTATAAATAACATCTGATATTGAGCTCTGTATTCAGTGTTGTTCTTGTTCTTCAGATGGAAAAGGCAGCATACTTAAGCGAGTTTGACAAAGGCCAAGTCGTAATCGCCTGCCGATTAGGTCAGATCAATTCGGAGACGGCAAGGCTTGTCTGATGCTCAAGGTCAGCGATGGTTTTTACTTTCGAAAAGTGGTCCGAGGAGGAAAAGAACTATGAACCGCGATCAAAGTGTGGACCAACCACTGCTCATCGATGCTAGAGCGGTGTGAAGGTTCAAACACTCAGCTCAGTATAGTAGGAGCTGAGTGTGTATAGTGCTGTATCCTTCTGTTGCTTCGTATCGTACGAGCCAACAGAAGAGGTACTGTGGCGCAACGCGTTGTTAATTTGAATGTTGGTGACAGGAAACAAAACACAGTACATCGACCTTGCTGAAAATCGGACTGAGTTACCACAGAGGGCACGGAGTTCCAGCTCTAACCTCGGTTTGCCGTCCAAGGCGCCTATAATGGTTACGCTAGCAATCAAAACTGGATCTTGAACAATTGGAGAAAGGTCGTCTGGTCCCATCAATCTCGTTTACTGTTGCACCATGTGAACGCCCGGGTACGTGTGCGTTGTTTATCTGGAGAAATATTGGCACCAGGATGCACCTTGAGAAGAAAACAAGCCGGTATAGGGAGTGTAACGATTTGGAAAATGTTCTGCTGGAAAACCCTGGGCCCAGTCGGTCATGTGCAAGAAGCTATGATGTCTACCACCTAAATAAATATTATTGCAAACCAAGTACATCCTCTCATGCCAACGGTATTCTCCTCTAGTAGTATCTCCATTTAGGAAGGATAATGCAACATGCCACACTGCTCGGCAACAAGATGGTGCATCGCCACACTGGGGTACGGAAACTATGATGTCTACCGCCATTATAGTTTCCCTACGACATCATTTCAAGAAACTTTATGATGTTTCTTGCAATGATGCAAGAAACTATGAGTATAATAGTTTCTTGCATCATTGCAAGAAAGTATGAGTTACTGCCATCATTGCAAGAAACTATAATGTCAACCGCCTACCTAAATAACATTGCAAATCAAGTACACCCACTGGTGGTAACGGTATTCCTCTCTAGCAGTGCCTCCTTTCATACAGGATAATGCAACATGCTCCACTGCCCGGATTATTCGAAAATAGCTCGCCGACATGAGGAAGCCTTCCATGAATTGTCCTGGACTGCAAATTCTCCTCACAACAATCCAAGATAGAATCTGTGGTTTGTGTTGGAACACTAAATACGATCTGCGGCGACTCCACAACGTAAATTACATGAGTTAAAGGATCTGCTGGTAATGTGTTGGTACGGTACCAGATACCACAAGACACCTTTAGAAATCTTGTAGTGTCTACCCCTCGTCGGGTAAGAGCAGTGGCGCAACCAGCACAACTTGCGCTCCCCTGCAAGATTTGCTTCAGCACCCCTAAAGCTCAGTAATGTTCCCAGAATTTCGAACATGAGGGAGGATACGTATGGTTGTTGCGGGGTGGGGGGGTGGGTTAGGAATTCAAAGGGAGAGTGTCTGAAAAAGTAATGGTGGCAGTAGCGTAGCCCGAAATTTCTTAAAGTGGAGGGTTCATGGGTTTGGTTCGTTGATGAAAGCCTCGTATACACATATACACTATATTGACAAAAGTCACCGGACACCTAGAAGAGGAACACAACATAGCATTTATTAACATACATTAGTACGATGTCGGTCCACTTTTGGCTTTAATAATGCATGCACTGACCCTTCGAGACATGCTTTCGCCAAGGTTTTGGAACACAGCGATAGGTATGCGCTTCCATTCATTACATAATACTTCCGTTAACTGTTGCTTAGTAGTAGGCCGTGGCTCCAAACTTCTTATGCGGCGCTCTAATTCATCCCATAGGTACTCTATGTGATTAACATCAAGGCTCTCTGCTGGTCAGTCCTCACACGATACCGAATTATCGTCAAACCACGCCGTAACAGTCCTTCTTTATGGCTCGGTGCATTATCTTGTTAGTACCAACAAGGCTCGGTTCCATAGTATTGCCACAGAGTTGATAGAGCATAATTGTCCAGAATATCGAGGTAGACGTGCTGGCTAACAGGTTTGTCTCCGATAACAAATGGGCCGGGACAATGCCACGAAAACCACCCCCACACGAGTACAGTGCCAGCTGAAGACTTGACCGTAGGAACAGTACACTGTGGTAAATACGTTCCCCCGGATGCCACCATACCCATACACGGCCATCAGACAAATGGATCGTGTATCTGGATTCATCAGTCCATAGGACCAGTTTCCATTGATCTACGGCTCACGATAAATGCTCTTTACACCATGCTAAACGGCGAGTAGCATTTCGAGTGGAAATGAAAGGTTTATGAGCAACAGCACGACCACGGTAACCCATGGAATGAAGTGTTCTGCGAATGGTACGTGTACATACCTAGGATCTAGCATTTGTACTCACGTGTACACTAAGGTCTTGTGCAGTACTCTGTCGATTAGCTGTAACGACTCTCCTGAGGCTTCGAGATCCTCTATCACTGATTTTCTTTGGTCTGCCGGTATGTTTCGCTGCTTCAGGCACGCCATGTATCTTCCACTTATTCAGTACATCCAAAACAGTTGACTTGGGTATGATTAAACGCCCCTCGGTTTTTCTTATGGACAACCCACTAATATAACATCCAACAATCTTTCCTTCCTCAAAGTCAGTTCTCTCCCTCCGCGACATTTTAACTTAACCACACAGTGCGATATGATCGCGGTCAGCTGAAGGCTTGTTTCTGTACCGTTTGCAGCTGTACCGCGCATATTAACAACGCAGTGGATCCATTCATTTATTTTTGAGGGGGGGGGGCGGTGACCTTTGTCAATAGAGAGTATATCGCTCTGAATTCGTGCTCAGTCTCCCCTCAAAGGAGGGGTCAAATCCCAATCCCTCCCTTGGCCACGCCACTGTATGGTGGTACCTAGAGCCCTGTACTTTAAACTTTTTTAAGTAATAGATTTAACAATACGTATAATTGCTTTGTCCAAAACTAAAATAAATCGCTTGAAGAAATCACCCTCTTAGACATCGCAGATCTGCGGCTGCTGTGAATAAATGTTGGCATGTACGTAATCCTAGGTAACTGGCTGTTTTCCCATATCTTTCACGTGAAGGATATGTATATATCCAATCGCCCTCTCTCAGCAGCACAGAGAGAGGGCGATTGGAGAGCGATCGTATTATTTACAACCCATTGCAGAGCAATCGTATTACAACGCGAAGTCAAAGAGCCGAACACTTTCAATCTGTAGGACATTTAGTGTTTTAAAAGTGAAACTAGGTAGTTATTTAGGCAAAGCTAAATATCTCTTAAAGGAAAATATGAATCTTTGGGTTAATGATTGTCCGTGTTAGAGGTTTTTTCATTAAACTGTAACTGGCAGCTGCAGTACGCCCGTTCGTTACCTGCGCCCCCCCCCCTTCCGCAGCTGCACGGTTGGTAGTTACGCCACTAGGTAACACCTGTTTTGGCGGCACGTGGAAGCGCAACGTCATATCTGGCAGTGGTCATAATGTTTTTGACTCTTCGTTGTATGCAGAAAATTTTAATCAGTTTTTACATCTGTCTGATTCAAAAGAACTTTTAGAATCGGCCTTCGATAAATCGTGAACAAATGTGTATGTGTATCTATGCATATTCATCGTCATTCATCAAAGAAAACAAACATGGGATATTACTTTTTTCTTTCAATCTTCTAGAGGAGATCTGTCTGTCTGCAGACAGAAGAACTAAGAGGCAAACAATCACGTCTTTTTTCCCGTTCATGTACCAAAAGAAGGACGTGATAAAAATCCGTATTAACACTAGATTGCCGTGTGATGACCAATGGCAATTATGAACGCAAATGAAGCTTTAATCTTCACAAGAAGTAAGAAGTGGCAAATATTTATTGACCATATATGAACATCTCTGGTTCTAACGTAAGAGTTTCACAGATAGGCGTCCACTTGACGGAGCAGAACAGTCTGTGAGATATTTCCCCCTTTATGTTCGCACCCTCAATCAATTTCTGTTTATGACGTACAGGAAGACTGGGAATATGGGGGAATGCGTGTGGACATTGTGGTAAATTATCCAACGGATGATCCCGACATCAGTGAGAGTTTCTGAAAGCGTCTCCCTCCACCTTGAGCAAATCTCATAACTGACACCAGGAAATGTTATTTTGATGGACACGCGACGTACTTCCGCATATGCACTTAGAGGACTTCATCCCCAATGTTGATCCACGTCGTGTTAGCTCTGCTCTGTGTGCTCAAGTCATTATTCGCTTGACAGCTTCAGAGGAACTTCGTGAAGTTTTCATGAAAAATTTATTTAGATAAATTTCTACATGGCTGTGAACTAAAACATTCATGAAGGTGTTGATGGAAAGCGCAAATAATTAAGTGAATCGGGAAAAAGCAACTTTTTTTTTATAAAACAGTTCTAACATCGACGCATTTTCCATGATTTTCGATGAAAATTTATCAACCATTCTAAGAAGCTGTTGTTTGATATGCATTTGAAGCGAATTTCAACATTCAAGAATAACCAACTATTTTTTAAATGTGTCAAGAAGTGGAGCAACGCTAATTTTCAATACTAACTGGGGCAATAAACTATTCTGATGCACCGTATTGGTTATTTTTGTTTCTATTTAACGTGAAATAACTGTGGAAATAGGAAACTTAAAAATATCCATAACATAAGAATATTACAGTAAGTTATGCATGCAACGGCTATTAAACAGCAAAGTGAACAAGAGAAAAGGCCTCTTAGGAGTCCTGACATAGCCCTTAGTTCCCTCAATAGTATCAGACAAGTGAGTTTGGCTTTATCATGAATTATGTTTAGTAAATAATTAGTATTATTATTTGGATTTAATTAATCCAAATAATAATACTACTATAATAATATTTTAACTCAGTATTTTATTTTAAGTGTTTTTAAAGAGATTTTGGTTACTAAGCCATTGGATGGATTTTGGTTACTGAGCCATTGGATGGACTTGGTAGGCGGCCAAAATGGTTTTAAACGCCCTGCCAGTCATCCGTCTTTTCGGGATGAGCAGGGGACCTGATGAAAACCACGATATCACCGCCCAGAGCATGGTACAACTATGTACCACCATGATGCACTATTGGGAGCAGACAGTCTGGGTTGTAAGCTTCTGAAGGTGTTCTCCACACGTAAACACGTCCTGCGGTGGGGAACAGTGTGAATGTGGATTCATCCAACCACATTATACGTTTCCACGCATCGGCAGTCCACGTTGTATGCTCCTGGCACCACTCCCGTCGCCGATGTGTATTCATCCGGGCCACCAGAGGTTTTGCAATAGCAGCTCTGCCATGAATATCTTGTTTATGCAGTTCCCTGCGCATTGTTTTCGTTGATACTGGGGTCTGGGGATGCAGATTGAGCTCCGCACTAATTGCCGGCGCCGTGGTCTTCTTATTACGGGTAACAATCCTCTTTATTGCTCTCCTGTCTTCTGGCCGCTCTTGTGTTTCGAAGACGAGGTTTTGCCACGAACACGGTATGCTGTCACGACGCTAGACACAGTAGCTCTCGATACTTCCCACTACCCTGGCGACTGTTGTGACGGAGGCACCAACTTTCAGGCCTCCGGTCCAAAGTCCGTTAGGTCGCACATTTTTTTTTTTTTTTTTGATTGGAGGTTTAACGACCACCGTGAGCAACTCAATGGGCTATAAGCAGTCGCCCGTCCCTAATTTAGGGTCACTGGTTCCACGGAAGGGAGAGAGCCAGTGCCGTAAGACAAACACAACATCCATGCCTCACCGGGATTCGAACCCGGACTCCTTTCGGACGAATGATCAGATGCCATCGCCTTAGACCACTGCGCCACCGGGGCGGCACATTTTGTTGTCATCCTGAAAGAAATTTTGCAACAACATACTTTAAATGCACTTAAACAGGACCAAAGTTATTGCAACCAAAAGTAGTGGACACCTTTGCGTATTGCGACGTACGCCGCAGCATTAAAAGTCATTTCTCTGAGCGTGTTGTTCACATTATCCTGTCCAACCCATTGGAGAAAAAACTTTTCAAATCTATCGCTTGGAAATAGAGATATCAGGAAATCAGAATTTATTTTAGCTTTAAGCTCTCTAACCGAAAAGCTCTGCATTATTTAAAAAATAAACTGTATCCAAAATAGGCTTCTTTAGGAATGGTATCGAAAGAAAGGATTGATCTTTTCAGTCGAATATACATATAAAAGCAATGATGTGAGATGAAATGTATTTTGAATTCAATAGCATGTGCATTTATCCTCTCTAGTGGCGAAGTTATGCTACGGAAGAAAACCGGAAAGCAAGGATAATCGTTCCCACGTTTCGAGCTTCCCAGCGTGAAAGGAATTTCTGAAATCGGACAAATAGTTGCACAGCTATGGAACCCACAGGCGCGTGGACAAAGTGATACCATGAGCATGTACTTTCTTACAAAATATGTGCTAAAAAGAGTAAATAGTTTTGGTGAGTTTCAGAAAATTCTGACGTCTTCCTTGAAATTTTTCACGTAAAGTACGAATGAGCATGACATAAACTACAGATGAGTTCGGGCTCAATTGTAGGAGCCTGGGCCCGGCCCGCATTCTTTGATTACATGTGTTTGCTGAGCCCGGGCCCGGATTCTTGGAAAATTTTGCTTCTCAAGGCTTGCATTTATGCATTATACACTGGCCAAAGATATGGCCTAAGCAAGGATTAGTTTAAAAATCATTAGTTTAAAAAGTTTAGTTCAGTTAATCTACTTCACAATATTAATGTGTTTAGAAATAATACGCATAAAGCCAAATGTTCTAAAATGTGGATTTGAAAATAAATAAATAATCAACGTGCCTTTCGACCGTATCAGGGGATTCAGTAATTTTGGTAAAAGCTGAAGAAAAGAAAATCTTTCAAAAAAAAAAAAAAAAAAACTCCATTCGTTCTGTTTTTTTTATTTCTTAATTTACTTTTATTTTGAATAAATTGCATTATAAAACGTACAACGCCGTACACACAGTTGCAAGTGTTTGAAATTTTACTCTAGGAAATTAATCTTTGCAATATAATTTACATATATGCTAATTGGTAAAGGTAGTTTAGAGTGATGTAGTTGAATATAAAAAAATATGTAGGGAAATTTCCTAAATTAAAAACAAAACGAAACGTAAAAGCATCCCAGACCAGATTATTCTGCATTTTGTAACATTAACCAAGGTTTGCGCTCAATAGTAAAATCATCACAATATTATCATATGTGTGTGCAGTTTCGAGATCAAGTTCATCATGAAAAAAGAGAGAGAGAGAATTGCATCTAATGCTTCAGCGCTTCAACTTGATCTTCTTTTCTCTAAAACTCGACCTGCTGCACTAAAAACCAACGTCACCCCAAAAATCGCGGGAGTGAGGAAATTAAAAAAAATAAATAACAATACTTCTAACTGCACAATTTTGGAAATTAATACATCATTTCAAAGATAAGATTCTTGATTTTTAATAAAATACAAAAAATGGGAATGTGATTTTTTCCCAGTTTTTCGATACCAGATCTCCTTAAACTAATCCTTGCTTCGGCCATAGCTTTGGACAATGCATAATACAAGTCTCGCTAAGCAAAATTTGTCTTGCAGTGGCAGCTAGCTTAGGAACTTAAAAATCCTTCCACCATGGTAACAAATCCACAATGAAATTCAACACGTGTAATTCAACCGGGCTCAGAATTACACGTGTTGAATTAATTACAGTAATGAAATTCAAGACGTGTAATTCCGAGCCCGGGCCCGGGGTTTTCGGTAGTTAATGAATTCTGAGCCCGTCCGAGCCCGGGCCGGGCCCGAGCTCATCTCTAATATAAACCACTGAGCTGTCAAGAAAGAAAGCATTTGAAGTTCCATACTATTACTAAAAATATTAACTCCTCGTTGGATAACAATGAAGAAACCGACAAAGTAAGTGCGTCACACTCACCAAAGGTTCAAGGCACGAATAGGTTAATAATGTTTCGAACGGGCTACAGTTACCTTAAGATGCCTTCTTTTTTTGTATCGGGGTTTAACAACCGACATATGCAACTTTCAAGTCTATTACAACCAGCCGGCAGTTCCTAGTTTGGGACCACTAGTTTTAGCGAAGCGACAGAGCCAGCTAGTCCACGCATGCCTTTCCCGGGACTCGAAACCAACCACATTACGAACGAATGGTAAGAAGCCGGCGCCTCAGACATTTCAGCCACCGGGATGGCGTCCACTACCTCTTTAATTCGTTTTAATAAAAACATCTGTTCATATATGAATAATCGGTTTATGGCGTCTGACGTCGCCTTCCGATCTCCAAGAGTTTTTTTCCATCTTTCTCTAAGCGCCATTCTTTCATCAGGCCATTTCGATTAAGTGCTCTCTTTATTCTATCAGACCATGTTCTTCTAGGACGGTCTCTATGTTTTCGTTAATTTGATTTAAATTCCATGGCAATTTTGGGCAGTCTTTCATTGATCATTCTTTTTACAAGACCAAACCAACGCAATTGTCTCTTCTTTATATCTTCTAAAATATTTTCTTTCACTCACTTCCCTCAATTCTTTAAACTTTTGCTTCGTTATATTCTGTTGTTTTCTGCACACTGTACAGCCACTCTACAGCTGTTATTTTCTTTCTATCCGATTCTGTTAATCGCCAGATCTCGGCCCCATATAGTAAGATGCTCTTTACAATACTATTATAAATACCCCATTTCCTTTTCTGGTTATTTCTTCACTCCACCAGGTTCGATTCAGGAGTTTAACAGCTTTTCTTCTCTGTATAATTATATTTCTATCCCCATGCATCTCTACCTTCTTGTGTAATTTTAACACCTAGGCAATTATAAGACCACACCTTTCAATTTCTCCATTTTGTTCCAGCTGTAGGTTTATTTCATTACTTCTAATGAATAAATATTTTGTTTCATTTAAATTCATAGTTAGTCACTATTTTTTGTATTCTTCTTTTATTTTTCTAGTCATACTCTAAATAAAATTTATCTTCTGCAAGAAGTACCTGATCATCAGAAAATTGTAAAGTAAATACTATCGTTCCATTTAAATCAATATCCATTGCTCGACAGTTCCTTTTCCATTCTTTCAAAGCCTGTTCCACATAAATCTTAAAAAATAATGGAGATATGCAACATCCCTGTCTTAATCCTTCAGTCACTAGGAATCTTTTTGAAGTTTTCTGGTTCATTTTCATTTTCGTTATTGATTCTTGGTAAAGTTCTTTGACTGCTTTGATAATTGTAGTATTCATACTGGTACCTTTTAATATTTTCCATGGTTTTATAATAGGTATATTATCATATGAGATCTGTTCATTCATTCTCTAATACGCAAAGCAGTGGGCAGGTGGTCTAACCCTAGAATTGCTCACTTCTCACTCTGCTTTGTCTGGAAACGAACACAGAGACAACACATGAATGTTGCGTCTGTCATTCCTCGCTCCCATGCTGTTTCTCGCTATTTTCTACAGCCAGTTGATCTATATAAGAAATGCGGTAATACTTGCCCTCATTGATATTTTTGGAGTGTAGAGAAACCCTCCATAAAGATATCTTTAAACTAGCGATCGCTGCTCGAACAATAAATAATAATCTCAAATTTTTTTGTAGTTTGTTTTGCTCTCTCTCTCCCTCTCTCTCGCTCCCCCCCTCTCTCTCTCTCACACACACACACACATACACACGCGCACCACGCATTCCGCTTCATTACTATAGGTGCCACAATACAAAATTAACACCCTAAAGTTCTAGTGCTACTGGTACCACTTGAAATGGACTTTGGTATGAGGAACAACGCATTTGTAACATCAGTTGAAAACGAAATTTCGGCCGCGCCGGTGGTCGAGTTCTATGAGGTGCTAGCTTCTAGACATTCATCCGAGATGTGTTTTAGTTCGAGTTCTATGAGGTCTTGTCTTCTAGCCATCCGTCCAAAATTGGTATTGGTTCGAGTTCTGTCAGGTGCTGGCTTATTATAGCGTTTCGTCCGAGATGTGTCCTGCTTCGAGTTCTATGAGGTGTATCTTCTAGTCATTCGTCCGAGATGTGTCTTGGTTCGAGTTCTATGGTGCTGGCTTCTAGACATTCGTTTGATGTGTCTTGTTTCGAGGTCTATGAGGAGCTGGCTTCTACCCATTTGCCCGAGATGAGTCTTGGTTCGACTTCTATGAGGTACTGGCTTTTAGCCGCCAGACATGTGTCATGATTCGAGTCCTATGAGGTGCTGGCTTCTAGCCATTAGTTCGAGATCGGTCTTGGTTCAAGTTCTATTAGGTGCTGGCTTCTAACTATCTGTCGAAGATGGGTCTTAGTTCGAGTTCCCGATGAGGCACGGTTAATGTGCTTTTATGATGCTGGTTATATCCCTTCTTCGGAATCACTGACCCCAAATTTGGGAGAGTCGTCTCCTTTGACTCCCCCCCCCCTCAGAAAATTTAGTAGCACCAACTCAAGCGTTCATGCTGACACAGTCTGTTAAGAGTTACCATGTTAAGATAACAGAAACTCAGCGAAATATCCTAAATCCTTTTCATTTTTAATGGGATACATTTTAATCTCGTAATCGATTGAGATACGCATGCTTGGTTTTTCGAAGAAGTACTTAACTGGTAAAATAACTTTTTCTGCACAGTCCAGCAACAAGAAGTTTAAACAACAACTCGCCAATTTTGGACCCAATCCAAAGGGATGAGGAGGAATGGCATCTACAGATTACTTTTAAGCTCTAACGCTCTTGCTTTGTGAAATGACCGGGATGAGGGGTGTAGGGGAGGGTGGAGTAATGCATAAAAAGAAGCAAAAATTGGGTTTCATGCCCTTATTGGCTATAAGGTGGAAAGAGAGTGCAATAAAAGCTGAATACATATGTGCCTGAATGTGTTCGATATTCCAGAGAGAAGGAAAATCGAAGCACATTAAAGAAGATATTATCGTTGCATGAGAAACTAAATGTAATTATATTAAACGGAATTTTTACTGCTCCTTGCTCTTATATGCTTTCAGTCGGAGAGATGAAGACATAAAGAAAACAAAGGAATCGCTTTAATTTTATCTGCACTCACGAAAACGAGACTAACGGTTAAAATGAAATCCCTTCAAGAAAGATTGATAAAAATTTCATATATTGGGGTGTCGGGGGAAAGAACGGCAGTTTTGCGTAGGATAGTTCCACGACGTAAATATGCATATTTTCTGCGGGACAGTTTTCCTGTGCTGCAGTCGACTGAAAGCGCGTACTGTGGGTAATCAAACGAGGCGTGAAACACATACTACACATGTGTTAAACTTGCACTACCGTTAATTGCAATGGTTACAAAGATTGAAATATTGGTTCTATCGCGACATTACTTAAAACGGGGGTTTAAAGCTACTGAAAGTGTCCGAAAAATTTACGAAGTTGAAGGTGAAGGCCTGGTGGTTGCTCGAACCACGCAAACATGGCTCATAAAATTAGTGGCTGTTGACTTGAGCTTGAGAAACCAAGGATGTTCGGGTAGGCCTTATGCCCTTCATTCGACGCCCTGTAGGCTGCTGTGGAACACAATTCACGAAAAGCACTCGCAAATTGCCAGAAGAACTGGGAGCTTCTAAATTTACCACAGCTGACTACCTGTACAAGATCGGAAAGATTTAAACACGATGCCGTGAAGTGCCTCATGAGTCCATCCCGGTCCAAGCTCAACGACATGTCGAGGAATGTAAGGAAATGCTGAGAAATCCACGCGATACTAGATTTATCAAACGAATAGTTACTGGGGAGGAAAACTGAATGTATGTCTACAATCCAGATTCTTCACAACAGTGGTTAAATCGAGGTAAACTAGCTTTACGTACACCCAAAGGCGGACGTTTTAAAAAAAAAGTTCATGCTGGGTGTCTGGTGGAATCCACTTTGGGGTTATTTCGAATGGTCGGTCTATCAATGCAGAACTGTATTCTTAGCAACTGGACAGGATGTAGGACAAACTTCAGCGGAAGTATCCTTGCTTAGTCAACCGAAAGTGAGCACTGCTACAACAAGACTATGCAAAATCTCATGCCGCTAATCTGACCCAAGGTAAACTTCAAGAACTACATGGAATCAAGCTGCTGCCACATCTAGCCCGGCATTGTCGCTTCAAAATGCCACTTGTTTAGGGCGATGGCGCATTTTCTCCGTGGTAAGAAATTAACTACTTTGGACGATACCAAATACGAGTGATCAGATCAGATATAGAGGATTTTAGGATGGGAGTGTCTGACCCCAAGTCTTAAACAACCCTTAGAAATAGGAAGCTAGGGCTACAGCCCGATAGGAAAGTGGGAGGAAAACGCCCTTAGTTATTACCGGGGTGGGGGTGGGGGCGACGGCTTAACGTGCCCATCCGACGCACGGCGGATATTTAGTGGTTCGAGCGTTCGTACTCGCCTGGGATCGAACCCGAGGTCTTCTCCGTGGCAGTCACGAATGTTGACTACTAGGCCACCCGCGTCTCCTCGAATTCGAGTGAAAAGAATTCTTTGCCTTTAAACAGATAGCTTGGTACCGTGCAGGAATTGAACAACTGGCAAACAGATGGGTTCAAACTATTGAACATGAAGGCATGTACTTCGAAATGTAGCTTGGATTATTCCGAGGTTTGGGGAAAGTGAAACGTGTATAAAAAATACCGTTTTTTTCCAGACGCCTAAATATTTTCCTAGATGTGAATGTGTTTAAGTTCCTTGGCTTCCAGTATCTTATTTAATGATTAGCTGGATTTTTATGTAAGTGGTAATCTAGTTCAGCTGACATTTTGAACAGTTGACTTTAGTTTTCTTCTAACATAATAATTTACTAGGTATTTGCGCATGTGTGAAGAACTGCTGAGTTGGCACTTCGTAGAGCTGACTTATAAATAAATCTCGAATGTTCAACCAAATGCTTATTTTGCATATTTTGGCATATTTAGTCACTCTGAGGAATAAAATAATATTTCCACATTTACTGCATAATTTTTCAGGATATATGCAAAAATATGCAGTAAATATGAAAATATTCTTTCAACAGCGTCGTCAGATTTAACACTTAACAGCATCGTCAACACTTGTTAAAAATCCCTCTACCATTACAAAACTCTACGAACCCATTTTCAATTACAAGTGAAATGTTTAGCCTACTTTCCATTAAACAACTACACCAGCAATGTTAATGTTTCGTTATGTACGAAGACCACGTTGGGTGAAATCCTAGATTTCTACTCCTAAGGATCTATGCTTGTAAGGGTTAATACGGAACTTTTTCTGAGCGTCAAAATACACAAGCCAGACAAATTGTTTATCGAAAGTGGCGCCGAATTATTAGCAAGAGAGAAGGCAAGCGGTGTATTGCAAGGTTACTATACTCTAAGTTACCCTAAGAGTGTACTATTTTGAAAGGTAGGGAATCCAGACCACTGACTCTTTGTGAAACGCAAGAACCGTATCAATCCGCGTTACACGGCACTCATGCTGTATCCGTTTTGTCAAGTAATCACTGCCACACTTTTCCCCCTGAGCACCCTCAATTAATTATTTCAGGAAATGACTCAGAATTAAATATATCGCCACAGCCAGCTTTTACGAGGGGAAGAACATAGATTTGTGCTGCAGCTTCATTCGCTTCTATGCCGCGCGCCGTTCGTGCGATTGGCCAGCAAATGCTATCATTTGCATAACTTGTACGAGTGCACCCACCCTGTAATTTGCATGGCGCCACGTTCACGTCTTCGTGGTGTGGCATTTTGTCTGTCAGGCAATGTATAAAAAAGAAGCAACGAAAATTTTTACCTCAGCTGAACCTAAATGAATACAAAATAAATGTCGAGTTTCTATACCAGATATTTATAGTATATTGATATATAATATTGTATTGATTATTTAACTGCAACCGCAACTGAGAAAAGCGAACTGAGATAGAGGACATCAGCCGAAAGGGATGGGGGCTTAAATTTGAAAGTCCAGAAAGAGAAAGGGGTGTATTAAAATTAGTGTCTGGTTCAACAGAACATTTGCTATGTACGTACGATTTTATGAAGCCATCAAAGTGGTAAACACACCTTGCCGTTTCAGTACAAGTATATACAATGTATATATATATATACATACATACACACACACACACACACACACACACACACACACACATATATACAGTATATATATATATAAGATGGTTCTGTAACAAGAAATAGAGGCGAAATTTTGACAAGAGTGAAAGATTTCTACTCCAAATTATATGAAAGGGATGATATATGCACTCCAGACATCATGAAAGATACCAGTACCAGAGTTCCTCCAGTCCTTCCAGCAGAAGTTGCACATGCAATCAAGAACATGAAGCGAGGAAAAGCTCCAGGAGAAGATGGAATTACTGTAGACATCATACAAGAAGCAAGTGGAGAAATCGAAACAGTACTCGCCCAAATTTTCACTCGATGCCTTAATGAAGGAAAGATTCCTGAGGATTGGAACACCGCTACAATGATCCTGCTACATAAGAAAGGTGACATTGAGGATCTCGGAAACTACAGACCTATCAGCCTCCTATCAGTAGTTTATAAAATCTTCACTAAAGTTCTTTCACACCGCTTGAAGGTAACACTGGACATGGCTCAACCGAGAGAACAAGCTGGATTCAGGAGTGGCTACAGCACAATAGATCATATCCACGTACTGAGAGAACTAATTGAAAGAGCGAGGGAATATGAACTTCCATTGTGCATGGCTTTTATCGATTATGAAAAAGCCTTTGATTCGGTGAAACCATCAGCAGTTACAATGGCTCTGAAAACCTGCGGTATTGAAGATGCATACATTAATATTATTAATAACATCTATGAAAATGCAAGTGCAAAGATTAGGCTGTTTGAAAATACAACACACGTAAAAATTGGAAAGGGAGTGAGACAAGGTGACACCATATCTCCGAAGCTCTTTAATGCCACATTGGAGGGTGTTTTTCAGTCACTGAACTGGGAAAACAAGGGGATAAAGATTAATGGAGATTATCTAACCCACCTTCGTTTTGCTGACGACGTAGTCATTTTTGCAACTACCCCATCAGAGCTGCAGAGTATGATCCAGGAACTTGCTGACAAGAGTAAAGAAGTGGGATTAAAAATCAACTTTCAGAAGACAAAAGTGATGTTCAATGCTTTTACAAGAAATGAAGATTTATCGATTGATGGAGAAAAGCTGGAGATAACAGACACGTACGTTTATCTTGGACAGCAGATATCAAGTGAGGGTCACATTGATGAAGAAATTAATCGGCGTACAAAACTTGCCTGGAGAGCTTTTGGAAGAAACAGCATAATTTTCAAGAGCAATATGCCATTATGTCTTAAAAGAAAAGTGTTTGATCAATGCATCCTTCCAGTGCTTACGTATGGTGCGGAGACGTGGACCTTAACTAAAAGAGACATACAAAGGCTGCAGACAACTCAAAGAAGCATGGAGAGGTGCATGCTTGGTGTAAACAGGAGAGATAAGAAGAGGAACTCGTGGATCCGAAAAATGACAAGAGTGGAAGACATCATGATCAGAGTTAAATCCCTGAAATGGCAATGGGCTGGACATACTGCCAGAAGGACAGATCATCGATGGACAGCTGAAATTTTAGATTGGATTCCAAGGGACAGGAAAAGACCCAGAAGAAGACCACATGGGAGATGGGTGGATGAAATTCGAAAGTACGCAGGGGTGACATGGAGGAGACTGGCACAAGACAGACCGTTGTGGAGGAAACTTGGGGAGACCTTCGTCCAGCAGTGGATTGATAATGGTTGACAATGATGATGATGATGATATATATATACTGTTTTTTTCTTGAGTTAGCATAAAGTCTACCTGCCGAGAACATGGAGGCCCACCGGGATTTATCCCGGTGTTCCAACAGCCCAGTGTGCGCCTGGTGTATATGGCCGGCTCCAATATGGACTGCTACTTTTCTCTTCACTAGTTTTAGTTTGTTTCTTCTCGGATATGAAAATGAAAATCTGCTGATTACAATTTGATCTAAGTTTTCTTGGTCCATTCGCGAACAATCTTCTGCGTATCTGCGGTAATACGTATGTACCAGAAATATCAATAATCTCACTGCATGACCAAGAAGTGTCTTAATGTCTCAGTACAGGACACCAGATTCTCATGAGAAAACAAGATGATTATTAAATAATAACACAAGGAATTTTACACCAACTATAGTAGTAACCCGAATTTATTGGCGTAGAAAAAAATCAATCATAAAATCATAACTTCACCTCCCTGAATCAGACTTTTTAATAACTTCTACTCTAGATGTTATCATGAATATCAACAAATCTATGTCCAACAACGCGGCATTATCGGTAGTTTCGACGTGGTTTCTCTTTATCATTCGGTAAGCCATCAAATCGTTAAAAGAGGCCATATCTAATTCATCACTTTATTCGTTAAGTCTTTCCTCAGCATCTTCAAATTAATGGACTTAATCTCAACTTCTAGATACAATAGTTTTCGAGGAAAACAATCTATAAACAAACAAATGGCGCTCCGAAGGGATATTCACTTTCAGCAATTCTCAGGAAGCAATCCTTTGCCCAATCGAGCAGCACATATTCACCAACATTACTCCAAGACCTACCACTTGGCTGCGATATGCTGACGACGTGTTTTTCATATGGTCTTATGGAAAGGAGACTCTTCCGCTTATCCTGGATGCAATTAATGATATACACACTACGATCAATTTCACTATGGAGCTAGAACAGAGTAATGCATTGGCTTATCTGGATGATTTAGTGTGTAAATCCTCTGAAAATCGCCTCCGTACACAAGTCTATTATACAGGGTGATTCAGCTAAGCGTGTATAAACTTCTGGGAGGGGTAGGCTGCACAAAGACAAATCGGAAACATATAGAAATGCAGGGTCCGAAACTCCATCTTCATGTGCTAGTGCACAGAGAGGACAAGAAATGAAAGAGCAGCACATAAGAGAACAAAATGCTTTTTATTACTCACAAGACATTTGCGAAATGCATTGAGATTACAGAAGGGGTTCAAAGTTGGGACCATGAGCTGTAACACACGCTTGGAATCGTCGGCGCATGGAATCACGTACATTTTGGAAAATTCCTGGCGTCTCGGACTTCCGAAGCAGCTACAGCGATGCGTACTAAAAGGTCCTCATCACTTACAACGGGGTGTCGTATACCAGTCCTTTGATGTAACCCCAGAAGAAGTAATGAAGGCATGTTAAGTCCGACGATCTTGCAGGCCAATGAACGAGACCACCACTCCCGATTCAATGATGTCCGTCATTACTGAAATGGGCGGATGCCCCATCGTGCTGGAACCATATTGCACGGCGCAGCGACTGAGGGACCTGTTGTTCGTTCAATAGCTCTGGCAAGATGTCCTCCAGAAATACCCGGTAACTTCTTCCGTCCAGACGAGGAGGCATGAGCCAAAAAAGTGGTCCCCGACAATGCCAGCCTAAACATTAACAGCAAAACGGTTTTGTGCTGCACGTGGTCGTACAGCATGGGGGTTCTCTACCGCCCATACATGCGCGTTATGTGCATTGAAGAAATATTCCCGTGTAAATGGCGGTATCCTGAAACAACGTATGAGCAGTTTCGCGGCCGCACAACGCCATCTACCGCATAAAGATGGCGTTTCCGACCCTGCATTGCTATGTAATTCCGATTTGTCTTTGTACAACCTACCCCTCCTAGAAGTTTGTATACGCTTAGCTGAATAACCCTGTAAACCCACTTCCGCTCCCAACCTGATGTTCCGCAGCTCACCCTGCCCCGCTGATTAAAAGACACCTTTCTTCCGTTCTCGAATCATAAGAGCCTTCGTCATCTCTTCTGACATTCCTTCCAGATTAAGCGAATCGTTACCGAATTCGTTATGTAAGCGAATCGTAAAAGCGTTATCGAATTGGCCACTCAGGCAAGATACGACCCGAACATGGTATATACACTGAAGAGAAATTGAATTAGAGACAGCTGGCGTTATGCAAATATGGCGCTGTGGGCGGCCCTGTAAACGGGAACGACATGACGTATGCAGCAATCCGACAATATAAGGAGTGATGCGACGGGAATCAGTAAGAGTCGGACGCAGTATGGGTAAGACGAAGAATCTAAGCGCATTTGATCGTGGGCAAATTGTCGGGGTCCGACGAATGGTCACCTCATCTTGGGAGTCGTGCAGGCACTGGGATTTTCACGAGCCACTGGGTCACGTGTGCACCGTAAGTACATCGAATCCGGTAAATCCATCCCTGCAAGGGCCAACTGCCGTGGACAACAGCGTGTGGATGAGCGGGGTCATCGTCGGCTAGCTCGCATTGTAACAGCAGATAGACGGGGGCCACAGTGAAAGAAATCACTCGGCAATTTAACGCTGGTGCACAAAAACGTGTAAGCAGCCACACCATCCAGAACCATTTGCTCGCTATGGGGTCCAGAAGCCATCGTACCACGAGGGTACCGCTGGTGACCGCACATTACAGGGTGCAAAGATTAGCATGGGCGCGGGAACATCGCCACTGGACCCTAGACATGTGAAAAAATGTTGTCTGAACTGATGAGTCGAGATTCACGTTGGTACATGGGGATTTGCAGGATATGAGTACGGCGCAAACCACATGAAGCGATGGATCCTTCTTGCCAACAGGGTACTCTTCAAGCTGGTGGGGGACTGTTTACGTGGACTGAAATGGGACCCCTGGTACGTGTGACATCGTCCCTCACAGGTCAACGTTACTGGGAGATCCTGGATGACCATTTTACTCCCGTTTGTGCGTCGTCAACATGCCACTGTGGACTTCATCCTGCAACAAGACAATGCACCGTGCCATCGCTCCCGAATTGTATCAGAATGGTTGGATGAGCACTCCACCGACGTGAACTCGCTTCCTTGGTCAGCTACGTCACCTGACCTCAATCCCATCGAGCACATCTGGGATGCCATCGAGAGAGATGTTCGAGGCTCTGACCCTCCTCTATTAAATCTTCGTGAACTGTGGGAGCTTGTACAGCGGTCGTGGATCCGTATGGCTTCCCAACGCTTCCGGTGTCTTGTCGAGTCCATGCCGAAACAAATCGCCATCGTCATCAGGGCGAAAGGTGGTGCTACACGTTACGAGACAGGGATCTCTAATTCAATTGCTCTTCAGTGCAGATATATCGAAAGAAACAGTCATGCTAATTGTTCTACGCGGCGGCTAAGCTATCTGGGAATGATATGCACCCTACGATCAATTCCACAAACAAAATGTTTCTTATAAAGTCAAGAACGCGTTCAGGAAGATGAACCTTGGTGTCGGCATGAGATCTCCGACTTCTTTATATGTTATACTTAAGCGAAATACTGACAATCTCCACTTACCAACGAAGTAGGTGTTTATGCTATACCTCTACAATATCCAGACAGCTCCAAGCAATACTACATTTGCGTTTATTTAGAATTAGAGTTAACGAGCATAAAAGGGACATACGGAGCGGCAAATTAACCACGGCCCTACCCACAGAAGTCCAGTTCAAATCCGCTAATCCTATGTGGGACAACATAAAGAAATTAGCTTCCTACTCTTCATCTAAATCCACTGCCATACAGGAAACTTTGGAGATCATTACCAACAATGAAGCCTGCAATGTTACCACAAACTTTGAACCAATTCTTCAAATAATGAATGCCTTTTGTTTTCCTCCAAGGATTCCACGTGCAAAGCGAACATGACGCGTCGCGTCTTCAATTGAATAATTACATTTGCATCTCTTCGTTTACTGTCAAGTGAAGTCACCACGTTCAAATTGTTGAAGCTTTCTATTATCCAGTTCGCTGTCTACCTTCCTTGAAAAAGCCCTCTGGTTGGTGTGCGAAAGCTTGGAAACTTTGTTTTTTAAGATGATTATAATGAAAGCTTGGAAACTTTGTTTTTTAAGATGATTATAATGAAAGCTTGGAAACTTTGTTTTTTTAAGATGATTATAATGAAAAGCTTGGAAACTTTGTTTTTTAAGATGATTATAATGAAAGCTTGGAAACTTTGTTTTTTAAGATGATTATAATGAAAGCTTGGAAACTTTGTTTTTTAAAATGATTATAATGAAAACTTGGAAACTTTGTTTTTTAAGATGATTATAATGAAAGCTTGGAAACTTTGTTTTTTAAAATGATTATAATGAAAACTTGGAAACTTTGTTTTTTAAGATGATTATAATGAAAGCTTGGAAACTTTGTTTTTTAAGATGATTATAATGAAAGCTTGGAAACTTTGTTTTTTAAGATGATTATAATGAAAGCTTGGAAACTTTGTTTTTTAAAATGATTATAATGAAAACTTGGAAACTTTGTTTTTTAAGATGATTATAATGAAAGCTTGGAAACTTTGTTTTTTAAGATGATTATAATGAAAGCTTGGAAACTTTGTTTTTTTAAATGATTATAATGAAAACTTGGAAACTTTGTTTTTTAAGATGATTATAATGAAAGCTTGGAAACTTTGTTTTTTAAAATGATTATAATGAAAACTTGGAAACTTTGTTTTTTAAGATGATTATAATGAAAGCTTGGAAACTTTGTTTTTTAAGATGATTATAATGAAAGCTTGGAAACTTTGTTTTTTTAAATGATTATAATGAAAACTTGGAAACTTTGTTTTTTAAGATGATTATAATGAAAGCTTGGAAACTTTGTTTTTTAAGATGATTATAATGAAAGCTTGGAAACTTTGTTTTTTAAAATGATTATAATGAAAACTTGGAAACTTTGTTTTTTAAGATGATTATAATGAAAGCTTGGAAACTTTGTTTTTTAAGATGATTATAAAGCCCTCTGGTTGATGTGCGGAAGCATGGAAACTTCGTTTTTTAAGATGATTATTGATAATTCCTAAGCGATGGTTGAACAAGATCAGGAGGGTTTCGATTATGATCCATTCGGTCTGCAATAATGATTTTCTTAGATTTTGACAGAAAATCGGTACAGTGTAAAAATATGCTACGTAAACTGTTCCAAAACTGATTTGCAGCTCCCCGAACGAACTGCAAGAATGTGAAATATATAAAAATATCGAAGACTACATGTGAGAAAATTACACACGCGTTTTAGTAGCTTGGCGGGACAACAGAAGCGTCTTTAAATTGCAATTAGGTTACGTGAGAGAATAAAATAGCCTTTCAGTTTTTTGATCTACGCATGCTAATACGAGGAACTGTCAAAAGATGAAAATATTCCACAACGGCGATTTACAGAAGCCTTTTTTTTTCTTTTGTTTAACTGTGGACACATACAAAATTCAACTCAGTAAATGTAGCAAACAGTAAAACAACGCCCCGTGTTTCTTAAGTTGGTAGCGATTTTTCTTCCTATACTTCCAATGGGCAAACTTTTGTACACATTTTCTTCACAATTAATGCGTTTCCAAAGACAAAAATTTGAACATTGATTAAAATAACTCCATATTATAGCCTAGTATACTTAATGTTTTCTAAACCTTAACCATAATTATATTAAAAATCAATAACCTTTGTGAGACCAGAAAAAACATGGCGCGACCTGTACATTGATGAGGTCAGTAGACAAACAAATGTTGGATTGCTTAATTATGGTTATGATTTAGAAAATATTAAGTATACTAGGCTATAGCATAAAGGTATTTTAATAGATGCTCAAATTTTAATCCTTGGGAACGCATTAATTGTGAAGAAAATGGCTACAGGAGTTTTCCCATTGGAAGCATAGGAAGCAAAATCACTACAATTCCACCTTAAGTGGACTGAAGAAGCTCGTGATTTCCGACATGAAAGAGACATGGAAAAAATACAGTTTATACATTTGCTCAAACCTAGAAGGAAAGCTGTCCCGTTTCAATCAGAATATGCGAGCGGAATACTCCACACGAACGATATTCGACTAAAACTGACAAATCTACAGCTTAATTCGTGCTAAAGGATGTCCAACCTCGTATCGAATATTTTTTTTAATTCAGTGGCCGGCATGAGTAGCACTGCACACAGTTATATATAGGGAGGGCTGCATTTATCATAGCTTTAGAACATTACGCATTAAACGCAGTAGTATACAGATAATACTGAAACTGTATTCAAGCTTTTATTGCCAGTATAAGGTCAGGCGATGCGTAACATCACAGCCTCTCCTTGACAAATGTCAACCCCGCCTTCTCGTGGTGCATCCTGTTCCCACTAAAGGGGCTCTGACGACCGCCAATAGCGGTATAACTATACCATCGGGATTAGAGGAAATTCTATCCCACACTCACCAACCCGCTTGGCCAGCGTGGTGAGTTATGGCCAAATCCCTCCAAAATGATTCCACAACTTAAATCTTGGCCCTCAGTCTCCGGCAGCTGGAATATACCTGGCCAAGGCAGCGGCCAGTGCGACATGAAGGCAGAGGGTGCTAAGAATTCCCGGAGGACCGGACTAGGCTGCCATCTGATTCTGACCTTGGCTACGTATAACGGACGCTCCCTATCTTCTGATTCAAGGCTTCTTGAATTGGAAGAGGAACTACAAAGGATCAAGTGGGACATCGTGGGGCTAAGTGAGGTAAGGAGAAAAGGAGAAGATCTCATCGAACTGAAAAGTGGACATCTCTTCTACTATCGTGGGACAGATACTGGAAGAACTAGTGGTGTTGGATTTATAATAAACAAGAAACTGAAGGACAAAGTTGTAGAAGTTGAAAGTTCCTCTGACAGAGCTGCACGACTTGGTATCCAACTCTCGAAAAGATACCAGGCTCAGATTATTCAAACTTATGCACCCACCACAAGTCATCCTGAAGAAGAAATTAAAGAATTTTATGAGGAAATTTGTCATCTAAATAATAAAGGTAAGCAGCACTTGAAAATAATTATGGGAGATTTCAATGCAAAAATAGGGCAACGTCAACAGAATGAAACTTCAGTAGGTAAATTCGGTCACGGCAACAGAAACCTGCGTGGAAATACTCTCGTTGAGTTTGCAGAGGCAGAAGGGTTTTTCATCTTGAACTCCTTCTTCAAGAAAAAGCCACACAGGAAATGGACATGGAGACATCCAAATGGGACGACAAGTGAAATTGTTTTTATTATGTGTAACAAAAAATTCGTCATAGAAGACTGCAGTGTGCTAAACAAGTTCAACACAGGTAGTGACCATAGATTGGTGAGATGTAAGATGCACCTCAACACTAAACTTGAACGTGGCAAGCTCATAAGACAAACAAAATCTATTGACATAACCAACCTTAAAAAACACCATAATACCTTCAAGTTGGAACTGAAGAACAGGTTCTCTGCTTTAGAAGGCCTAACATCGGAAGAAGTGGACATCTCTGAAGTTAACAGAAAAGTAACCAAAGCTCTTATGGAAACAGCAACAAAATTAGCTGGGTCTAAGAACAAGTTGCATGTAAACATATTAACAGGAAAAACGAAAATGTTGATGCAAAAAAGAAGAGAGATGAGGACAACTAAAGAAGATGTGACTTCCAAAGTGGAATATATAGAGCTATGCAAGACAGTAAGAAAAAGTATCACTGAAGACGTAAGAAAATCCAACTGTGAACTAGTGAGGAAAGCAATTGAAAACAACCAAAGCCTAAAGATAGCAAAGGGACATCTCAGTAAGGGAAGAAAACAGATTATGGCACTGACGAAAAGAAGATGATTCTGTAACAAGAAATAGAGGCGAAATTTTGACAACAGTGAAAGATTTCTACTCCAAATTATATGAAAGGGATGATACATGCACTCCAGACATCATGAAAGATACCAGCACCATAGTTCCTCCAGTCCTTCCAGCAGAAGTTGCACATGCAATCAAGAACATGAAGCGGGGAAAAGCTCCAGGAGAAGATGGAATTACTGTAGACATCATACAAGAAGCAAGTGGAGAAATCGAAACAGTACTCGCCCAAATTTTCACTCGATGCCTTAATGAAGGAAAGATTCCTGAGGATTGGAACACCGCTACAATGATCCTGCTACATAAGAAAGGTGACATTGAGGATCTCGGAAACTACAGACCTATCAGCCTCCTATCAGTAGTTTATAAAATCTTCACTAAAGTTCTTTCACACCGCTTGAAGGTAACACTGGACATGGCTCAACCGAGAGAACAAGCTGGATTCAGGAGTGGCTACAGCACAATAGATCATATCCACGTACTGAGAGAACTAATTGAAAGAGCGAGGGAATATGAACTTCCATTGCGCATGGCTTTTATCGATTATGAAAAAGCCTTTGATTCGGTGAAACCATCAGCAGTTACAATGTCTCTGAAATCCTGCGGTATTGAAGATGCATACATTAATATTATTAATAACATCTATGAAAATGCAAGTGCAAAGATTCGGCTGTTTGAAAATACAACACACATAAAAATTGGAAAGGGAGTGAGACAAGGTGACACCATATCTCCGAAGCTCTTTAATGCCACATTGGAGGGTGTTTTTCAGTCGCTGAGCTGGGAAAACAAAGGGATAAAGATTAATGGAGATTATCTAACCCACCTTCGTTTTGCTGATGACGTAGTCATTTTTGCAACTACCCCATCAGAGCTGCAGAGTATGATCCAGGAACTTGCTGACAAGAGTAAAGAAGTGGGATTAAAAATGAACTTTCAGAAGACAAAAGTGATGTTCAATGCTTTTACAAGAAATGAAGATTTATCGATTGATGGAGAAAAGCTGGAGATAACAGACACGTACGTTTATCTTGGACAGCAGATATCAAGTGAGGGTCACATTGATGAAGAAATTAATCGGCGTACAAAACTTGCCTGGAGAGCTTTTGGAAGAAACAGCATAATTTTCAAGAGCAATATGCCATTATGTCTTAAAAGAAAAGTGTTTGATCAATGCATCCTTCCAGTGCTTACGTATGGTGCGGAGACGTGGACCTTAACTAAAAGAGACATACAAAGGCTGCAGACAACTCAAAGTAGCATGGAGAGGTGCATGCTTGGTGTAAACCAGGAGAGATAAGAAGAGGAACTCGTGGATCCGAAAAATGACAAGAGTGGAAGACATCATGATCAGAGTTAAATCCCTGAAATGGCAATGGGCTGGACATACTGCCAGAAGGACAGATCATCGATGGACAGCTGAAATTTTAGATTGGATTCCAAGGGACAGGAAAAGACCCAGAAGAAGACCACATGGGAGATGGGTGGATGAAATTCGAAAGTATGCAGGGGTGACATGGAGGAGACTGGCACAAGACAGACCGTTGTGGAGGAAACTTGGGGAGACCTTCGTCCAGCAGTGGATTGATAATGGTTGACAATGATGATGATGATGATATATATATACTGTTTTTTTCTTGAGTTAGCATAAAGTCTACCTGCCGAGAACATGGAGGCCCACCGGGATTTATCCCGGTGTTCCAACAGCCCAGTGTGCGCCTGGTGTATATGGCCGGCTCCAATATGGACTGCTACTTTTCTCTTCACTAGTTTTAGTTTGTTTCTTCTCGGATATGAAAATGAAAATCTGCTGATTACAATTTGATCTAAGTTTTCTTGGTCCATTCGCGAACAATCTTCTGCGTATCTGCGGTAATACGTATGTACCAGAAATATCAATAATCTCACTGCATGACCAAGAAGTGTCTTAATGTCTCAGTACAGGACACCAGATTCTCATGAGAAAACAAAATGATTATTAAATAATAACACAAGGAATTTTACACCAACTATAGTAGTGACCCGAATTTATTGGCGTAGAAAAAAATCAATCATAAAATCATAACTTCACCTCCCTGAATCAGACTTTTTAATAACTTCTACTCTAGATGTTATCATGAATATCAACAAATCTATGTCCAACAACGCGGCATTATCGGTAGTTTCGACGTGGTTTCTCTTTATCATTCGGTAAGCCATCAAATCGTTAAAAGAGGCCATATCTAATTCATCACTTTATTCGTTAAGTCTTTCCTCAGCATCTTCAAATTAATGGACTTAATCTCAACTTCTAGATACAATAGTTTTCGAGGAAAACAATCTATAAACAAACAAATGGCGCTCCGAAGGGATATTCACTTTCAGCAATTCTCAGGGAAGCAATCCTTTGCCCAATCGAGCAGCACATATTCACCAACATTACTCCAAGACCTACCACTTGGCTGCGATATGCTGACGACGTGTTTTTCATATGGTCTTATGGAAAGGAGACTCTTCCGCTTATCCTGGATGCAATTAATGATATACACACTACGATCAATTTCACTATGGAGCTAGAACACAGTAATGCATTGGCTTATCTGGATGATTTAGTGTGTAAATCCTCTGAAAATCGCCTCCGTACATAAGTCTATTATACAGGGTGATTCAGCTAAGCGTGTATAAACTTCTGGGAGGGGTAGGCTGCACAAAGACAAATCGGAAACATATAGAAATGCAGGGTCCGAAACTCCATCTTCATGTGCTAGTGCACAGAGAGGACAAGAAATGAAAGAGCAGCACATGAGAGAACAAAATGCTTTTTATTACTCACAAGACATTTGCGAAATGCATTGAGATTACAGAAGGGGTTCAAAGTTGGGACCATGAGCTGTAACACACGCTTGGAATCGTCGGCGCATGGAATCACGTACATTTTGGAAAATTCCTGGCGTCTCGGACTTCCGAAGCAGCTACAGCGATGCGTACTAAAAGGTCCTCATCACTTACAACGGGGTGTCGTATACCAGTCCTTTGATGTAACCCCAGAAGAAGTAATGAAGGCATGTTAAGTCCGACGATCTTGCTGGCCAATGAACGAGACCACCACTCCCGATTCAATGATGTCCGTCATTACTGAAATGGGCGGATGCCCCATCGTGCTGGAACCATATTGCACGGCGCAGCGACTGAGGGACCTGTTGTTCGTTCAATAGCTCTGGCAAGATGTCCTCCAGAAATACCCGGTAACTTCTTCTGTCCAGACGAGGAGGCATGAGCCAAAAAAGTGGTCCCCGACAATGCCAGCCTAAACATTAACAGCAAAACGGTTTTGTGCTGCACGTGGTCGTACAGCATGGGGTTTCTCTACCGCCCATACATGCGCGTTATGTGCATTGAAGAAATATTCCCGTGTAAATGGCGGTATCCTGAAACAACGTATGAGCAGTTTCGCGGCCGCACAACGCCATCTACCGCATAAAGATGGCGTTTCCGACCCTGCATTGCTATGTAATTCCGATTTGTCTTTGTACAACCTACCCCTCCTAGAAGTTTGTATACGCTTAGCTGAATAACCCTGTAAACCCACTTCCGCTCCCAACCTGATGTTCCGCAGCTCACCCTGCCCCGCTGATTAAAAGACACCTTTCTTCCGTTCTCGAATCATAAGAGCCTTCGTCATCTCTTCTGACATTCCTTCCAGATTAAGCGAATCGTTACCGAATTCGTTATGTAAGCGAATCGTAAAAGCGTTATCGAATTGGCCACTCAGGCAAGATACGACCCGAACATGGTATATACACTGAAGAGAAATTGAATTAGAGACAGCTGGCGTTATGCAAATATGGCGCTGTGGGCGGCCCTGTAAACGGGAACGACATGACGTATGCAGCAATCCGACAATATAAGGAGTGATGCGACGGGAATCAGTAAGAGTCGGACGCAGTATGGGTAAGACGAAGAATCTAAGCGCATTTGATCGTGGGCAAATTGTCGGGGTCCGACGAATGGTCACCTCATCTTGGGAGTCGTGCAGGCACTGGGATTTTCACGAGCCACTGGGTCACGTGTGCACCGTAAGTACATCGAATCCGGTAAACCCATCCCTGCAAGGGCAAACTGCCGTGGACAACAGCGTGTGGATGAGCGGGGTCATCGTCGGCTAGCTCGCATTGTAACAGCAGATAGACGGGGGCCACAGTGAAAGAAATCACTCGGCAATTTAACGCTGGTGCACAAAAACGTGTAAGCAGCCACACCATCCAGAACCATTTGCTCGCTATGGGGTCCAGAAGCCATCGTACCACGAGGGTACCGCTGGTGACCGCACATTACAGGGTGCAAAGATTAGCATGGGCGCGGGAACATCGCCACTGGACCCTAGACATGTGAAAAAATGTTGTCTGGACTGATGAGTCGAGATTCACGTTGGTACATGGGGATTTGCAGGATATGAGTACGGCGCAAACCACATGAAGCGATGGATCCTTCTTGCCAACAGGGTACTCTTCAAGCTGGTGGGGGACTGTTTACGTGGACTGAAATGGCACCCCTGGTACGTGTGACATCGTCCCTCACAGGTCAACGTTACTGGGAGATCCTGGATGACCATTTTACTCCCGTTTGTGCGTCGTCAACATGCCACTGTGGACTTCATCCTGCAACAAGACAATGCACCGTGCCATCGCTCCCGAATTGTATCAGAATGGTTGGATGAGCACTCCACCGACGTGAACTCGCTTCCTTGGTCAGCTACGTCACCTGACCTCAATCCCATCGAGCACATCTGGGATGCCATCGAGAGAGATGTTCGAGGCTCTGACCCTCCTCTATTAAATCTTCGTGAACTGTGGGAGCTTGTACAGCGGTCGTGGATCCGTATGGCTTCCCAACGCTTCCGGTGTCTTGTCGAGTCCATGCCGAAACAAATCGCCATCGTCATCAGGGCGAAAGGTGGTGCTACACGTTACGAGACAGGGATCTCTAATTCAATTGCTCTTCAGTGCAGATATATCGAAAGAAACAGTCATGCTAATTGTTCTACGCGGCGGCTAAGCTATCTGGGAATGATATGCACCCTACGATCAATTCCACAAACAAAATGTTTCTTATAAAGTCAAGAACGCGTTCAGGAAGATGAACCTTGGTGTCGGCATGAGATCTCCGACTTCTTTATATGTTATACTTAAGCGAAATACTGACAATCTCCACTTACCAACGAAGTAGGTGTTTATGCTATACCTCTACAATATCCAGACAGCTCCAAGCAATACTACATTTGCGTTTATTTAGAATTAGAGTTAACGAGCATAAAAGGGACATACAGAGCGGCAAATTAACCACGGCCCTACCCACAGAAGTCCAGTTCAAATCCGCTAATCCTATGTGGGACAACATAAAGAAATTAGCTTCCTACTCTTCATCTAAATCCACTGCCATACAGGAAACTTTGGAGATCATTACCAACAATGAAGCCTGCAATGTTACCACAAACTTTGAACCAATTCTTCAAATAATGAATGCCTTTTGTTTTCCTCCAAGGATTCCACGTGCAAAGCGAACATGACGCGTCGCGTCTTCAATTGAATAATTACATTTGCATCTCTTCGTTTACTGTCAAGTGAAGTCACCACGTTCAAATTGTTGAAGCTTTCTATTATCCAGTTCGCTGTCTACCTTCCTTGAAAAAGCCCTCTGGTTGGTGTGCGAAAGCTTGGAAACTTTGTTTTTTAAGATGATTATAATGAAAGCTTGGAAACTTTGTTTTTTAAGATGATTATAATGAAAGCTTGGAAACTTTGTTTTTTTAAATGATTATAATGAAAACTTGGAAACTTTGTTTTTTAAGATGATTATAATGAAAGCTTGGAAACTTTGTTTTTTAAGATGATTATAATGAAAGCTTGGAAACTTTGTTTTTTAAAATGATTATAATGAAAACTTGGAAACTTTGTTTTTTAAGATGATTATAATGAAAGCTTGGAAACTTTGTTTTTTAAGATGATTATAAAGCCCTCTGGTTGATGTGCGGAAGCATGGAAACTTCGTTTTTTAAGATGATTATTGATAATTCCTAAGCGATGGTTGAACAAGATCAGGAGGGTTTCGATTATGATCCATTCGGTCTGCAATAATGATTTTCTTAGATTTTGACAGAAAATCGGTACAGTGTAAAAATATGCTACGTAAACTGTTCCAAAACTGATTTGCAGCTCCCCGAACGAACTGCAAGAATGTGAAATATATAAAAATATCGAAGACTACATGTGAGAAAATTACACACGCGTTTTAGTAGCTTGGCGGGACAACAGAAGCGTCTTTAAATTGCAATTAGGTTACGTGAGAGAATAAAATAGCCTTTCAGTTTTTTGATCTACGCATGCTAATACGAGGAACTGTCAAAAGATGAAAATATTCCACAACGGCGATTTACAGAAGCCTTTTTTTTCTTTTGTTTAACTGTGGACACATACAAAATTCAACTCAGTAAATGTAGCAAACAGTAAAACAACGCCCCGTGTTTCTTAAGTTGGTAGCGATTTTTCTTCCTATACTTCCAATGGGCAAACTTTTGTACACATTTTCTTCACAATTAATGCGTTTCCAAAGACAAAAATTTGAACATTGATTAAAATAACTCCATATTATAGCCTAGTATACTTAATGTTTTCTAAACCTTAACCATAATTATATTAAAAATCAATAACCTTTGTGAGACCAGAAAAAACATGGCGCGACCTGTACATTGATGAGGTCAGTAGACAAACAAATGTTGGATTGCTTAATTATGGTTATGATTTAGAAAATATTAAGTATACTAGGCTATAGCATGAAGGTATTTTAATAGATGCTCAAATTTTAATCCTTGGGAACGCATTAATTGTGAAGAAAATGGCTACAGGAGTTTGCCCATTGAAAGCATAGGAAGCAAAATCACTACAATTCCACCTTAAGTGGACTGAAGAAGCTCGTGATTTCCGACATGAAAGAGACATGGAAAAAATACAGTTTATACATTTGCTCAAACCTAGAAGGAAAGCTGTCCCGTTTCAATCAGAATATGCGAGCGGAATACTCCACACGAACGATATTCGACTAAAACTGACAAATCTACAGCTTAATTCGTGCTAAAGGATGTCCAACCTCGTATCGAATATTTTTTTTAATTCAGTGGCCGGCATGAGTAGCACTGCACACAGTTATATATAGGGAGGGCTGCATTTATCATAGCTTTAGAACATTACGCATTAAACGCAGTAGTATACAGATAATACTGAAACTGTATTCAAGCTTTTATTGCCAGTATAAGGTCAGGCGATGCGTAACATCACAGCCTCTCCTTGACAAATGTCAACCCCGCCTTCTCGTGGTGCATCCTGTTCCCACTAAAGGGGCTCTGACGACCGCCAATAGCGGTATAACTATACCATCGGGATTAGAGGAAATTCTATCCCACACTCACCAACCCGCTTGGCCAGCGTGGTGAGTTATGGCCAAATCCCTCCAAAATGATTCCACAACTTAAATCTTGGCCCTCAGTCTCCGGCAGCTGGAATATACCTGGCCAAGGCAGCGGCCAGTGCGACATGAAGGCAGAGGGTGCTAAGAATTCCCGGAGGACCGGACTAGGCTGCCATCTGATGCTGACCTTGGCTACGTATAACGGACGCTAACTATCTTCTGATTCAAGGCTTCTTGAATTGGAAGAGGAACTACAAAGGATCAAGTGGGACATCGTGGGGCTAAGTGAGGTAAGGAGAAAAGGAGAAGATCTCATCGAACTGAAAAGTGGACATCTCTTCTACTATCGTGGGACAGATACTGGAAGAACTAGTGGTGTTGGATTTATAATAAACAAGAAACTGAAGGACAAAGTTGTAGAAGTTGAAAGTTCCTCTGACAGAGCTGCACGACTTGTTATCCAACTCTCGAAAAGATACCAGGCTCAGATTATTCAAACTTATGCACCCACCACAAGTCATCCTGAAGAAGAAATTAAAGAATTTTATGAGGAAATTTGTCATCTAAATAATAAAGGTAAGCAGCACTTGAAAATAATTATGGGAGATTTCAATGCAAAAATAGGGCAACGTCAACAGAATGAAACTTCAGTAGGTAAATTCGGTCACGGCAACAGAAACCTGCGTGGAAATACTCTCGTTGAGTTTGCAGAGGCAGAAGGGTTTTTCATCTTGAACTCCTTCTTCAAGAAAAAGCCACACAGGAAATGGACATGGAGACATCCAAATGGGACGACAAGTGAAATTGTTTTTATTATGTGTAACAAAAAATTCGTCATAGAAGACTGCAGTGTGCTAAACAAGTTCAACACAGGTAGTGACCATAGATTGGTGAGATGTAAGATGCACCTCAACACTAAACTTGAACGTGGCAAGCTCATAAGACAAACAAAATCTATTGACATAACCAACCTTAAAAAACACTATAATACCTTCAAGTTGGAACTGAAGAACAGGTTCTCTGCTTTAGAAGGCCTAACATCGGAAGAAGTGGACATCTCTGAAGTTAACAGAAAAGTAACCAAAGCTCTTATGGAAACAGCAACAAAATTAGCTGGGTCTAAGAACAAGTTGCATGTAAACATATTAACAGGAAAAACGAAAATGTTGATGCAAAAAAGAAGAGAGATGAGGACAACTAAAGAAGATGTGACTTCCAAAGTGGAATATATAGAGCTATGCAAGACAGTAAGAAAAAGTATCACTGAAGACGTAAGAAAATCCAACTGTGAACTAGTGAGGAAAGCAATTGAAAACAACCAAAGCCTAAAGATAGCAAAGGGACATCTCAGTAAGGGAAGAAAACAGATTATGGCACTGAGAAAAGAAGATGATTCTGTAACAAGAAATAGAGGCGAAATTTTGACAACAGTGAAAGATTTCTACTCCAAATTATATGAAAGGGATGATACATGCACTCCAGACATCATGAAAGATACCAGCACCATAGTTCCTCCAGTCCTTCCAGCAGAAGTTGCACATGCAATCAAGAACATGAAGCGGGGAAAAGCGCCAGGAGAAGATGGAATTACTGTAGACATCATACAAGAAGCAAGTGGAGAAATCGAAACAGTACTCGCCCAAATTTTCACTCGATGCCTTAATGAAGGAAAGATTCCTGAGGATTGGAACACCGCTACAATGATCCTGCTACATAAGAAAGGTGACATTGAGGATCTCGGAAACTACAGACCTATCAGCCTCCTATCAGTAGTTTATAAAATCTTCACTAAAGTTCTTTCACACCGCTTGAAGGTAACACTGGACATGGCTCAACCGAGAGAACAAGCTGGATTCAGGAGTGGCTACAGCACAATAGATCATATCCACGTACTGAGAGAACTAATTGAAAGAACGAGGGAATATGAACTTCCATTGTGCATGGCTTTTATCGATTATGAAAAAGCCTTTGATTCGGTGAAACCATCAGCAGTTACAATGTCTCTGAAATCCTGCGGTATTGAAGATGCATACATTAATATTATTAATAACATCTATGAAAATGCAAGTGCAAAGATTCGGCTGTTTGAAAATACAACACACATAAAAATTGGAAAGGGAGTGAGACAAGGTGACACCATATCTCCGAAGCTCTTTAATGCCACATTGGAGGGTGTTTTTCAGTCGCTGAGCTGGGAAAACAAAGGGATAAAGATTAATGGAGATTATCTAACCCACCTTCGTTTTGCTGATGACGTAGTCATTTTTGCAACTACCCCATCAGAGCTGCAGAGTATGATCCAGGAACTTGCTGACAAGAGTAAAGAAGTGGGATTAAAAATGAACTTTCAGAAGACAAAAGTGATGTTCAATGCTTTTACAAGAAATGAAGATTTATCGATTGATGGAGAAAAGCTGGAGATAACAGACACGTACGTTTATCTTGGACAGCAGATATCAAGTGAAGGTCACATTGATGAAGAAATTAATCGGCGTACAAAAGTTGCCTGGAGAGCTTTTGGAAGAAACAGCATAATTTTCAAGAGCAATATGCCATTATGTCTTAAAAGAAAAGTGTTTGATCAATGCATCCTTCCAGTGCTTACGTATGGTGCAGAGACGTGGACCTTAACTAAAAGAGACATACAAAGGCTGCAGACAACTCAAAAAAGCATGGAGAGGTGCATGCTTGGTGTAACCAGGAGAGATAAGAAGAGGAACTCGTGGATCCGAAAAATGACAAGAGTGGAAGACATCATGGTCAGAGTTAAATCCCTGAAACGGCAATGGGCTGGACATACTGCCAGAAGGACAGATCATCGATGGACAGCCGAAATTTTAGATTGGATTCCAAGGGACAGGAAAAGACCCAGAAGAAGACCACATGGGAGATGGGTGGATGAAATTCGAAAGTATGCAGGGGTGACATGGAGGAGACTGGCACAAGACAGACCGTTGTGGAGGAAACTTGGGGAGACCTTCGTCCAGCAGTGGATTGATAATGGTTGACAATGATGATGATGATGATACATTGAAAAACTGTGCTTACCTTCACATGTCTTGCTGTCTCTTCCAACCTGATATCCTGGTAAACAGCTGCACACGGGTCGGCCGTTGACGTTGTCGCATCGGTGAGAACAACCGCCATTTTCGTGAGCACATGGATTCGGAACTACACCAAAAAGAAAGAAAAGAACTATTACTGTGACACATGATTCTTTAATGAACCTAGTATTGCTTTCTCACACTGTATCGTTGATTACTTTGCAATTCAATGATCGCTTAAGAGCCATGCTGAACATTATGTTTGAAAAAGGGGCGTTCTTCTACTGCCTGAGGCTGATTCTACGGCAAATCAATTAGACAATCCAGATCAATGCAGATATTTTAATTGAAATGTTTCACCGCCCTGAAATGGGGCACTGAAACATTTTTATTGATTACAATGCAGTCAAACCCGTATTTAACGAAGTTGAAGAGAGAGTTGAGAGTGTTAAAATCATTCGATATACGCGAACTTCGACATAATCCGACAGATCAAACAAAGGCCATTTTTTTACATATTACATTATTTATATAATTCTTCTATTGTGAAATGAGGCTCTTGTTAGATTTTAACCATTTTTCTTTGATTTCGTTGCTTACCAAAGCACGTTCACTACAAACAAACTTGAACACAATACCGTCGTGATCTTTATAATGCTACAACCATCCATTGCTTGGTTGAAAAACCTCAGCTCCAGAAAAAGCTTGGCGAAATCTAATGCCTTTACCTTTAATATATGTCCACGGTTTTCTTCTGATAATGATTTTTTCTTCTGAATCGTCAAAATCAACTCAAAGGAACAGCTTACATCTGTGAGTATACCTTCTCAAAAATGTTTTTCTGGCACTCGACGAACGATCACTCAACATTCGATTCATATCCTTGTTTTTTTTTTAAATTTGTAAACAGAGAATTTGGTGGGACATCCACATTTTTTTGCAACCTAAAATTTTTAGAAAGTGTACTGCACAGACTACAGAGCAGTCGAAGTCCGATTAAATTTAACAAATGTGACCAATGCTAATTGTTGTTTGTTATCTTGGTGAGTCCTCTAGAACAACACTCACTTTGAGAAAGGGGGGGATCTCCGGAAAGATAAGGAATCTCAGTCCGGAATTCCATCGCTAGCATGATGTCATTGATCTAACGCTCGACTTCATACAAGATGGGCCAGCGCTGCCCGGAGCAGAGATAAAGTGATTAAAAGGTTGCGAGAGGGGAGGATAAAAGACAGCGTTTAATCAGAAGATGCACATGTATGTCGGTGTAGGAAAAGGAGGCGGCAGAGAGAAATAGTATGAAAACAACAGACATTCTTTTATTCATACAAATTGACCTGTATGCAAGCAGAACCGCGGGATGTTGTCAACAGCAGGCAATAAATCGTTTTTCAGTGAAAGAAAAAAGGGCAAAAACTGGGGGAACGCCACTTTTTTTGTGCTAACAGCGTCAAAAAACAAAAACAAAAAACGTTGCACCCAGAAGGAAGCAACCGACAGGAATGAAACTTGGTGGGTAGTTTTGATATCGTGAGACATGCAAATGATTCAAGTATCAGGCTCAGTCGCGCATGTGACGCAAACAAGGAGGGGTCGTAGCGCTGTGCCTGACCGGATATATAAGGTCTTCCCGTTGCGCGCGCTTGCCATTCTGACTCTTGCTGTTTTATTGGTTGCATCCTTTGCAAGTGAAGTATGCCTCCGAGAAAAGTTCGGAAGCAAATCGAGCAGTTGGAGGAGTTCGAGATGGGCCGCGTCGTCAGACTCCAGGCAGCGGGATGGTCTTATCGCCGTATTATGCGCCATACCGGTCGTGCGGATATCCCCATAGCACGCTCTTGGCGGCAGTGGATAGAACAAGGCACGCAGTAGTGACAGGAAGGGTCTTGGAGATCTAGACGAACCACGGAGAGAGAAAACCGACGAGTTGCCCGACATGCGCGGAGTGACACAACAGCCACAATTGCGGATATTCAGCGAGCAGTGGTGCCCTTCATGCATCGTCCGATTAGTGCCAACATCGTTGGCAGACGGCTGCACGACGTAGGACTATACGCACTCAGACCGTTACGACGACTGCCCTTAACAGCTTTGCATCGTTGCCAAAGGCTGCAATGGTGTCGTGCTAGACTGTCGGGGAGCCACTTTGAATGGCAGCGGGTGATCTTCAGTTAAGCGTCCCGCTTTTGTCTTGGAGGAGACGACCAACAATCCATATGTGGAGGTATCGTGGTCAGCGCCAAGATGAACGGTTTGTTGTCGAGCATCACACGTCCAGAAGGCCTGGTGTCATGGTGTGGGGTGCAATTGTCAGCGATGCCAGATCATATTTGGTGTTCATTACAGGCACTTTGACAGCCCAACGTTACGTTAATGAGGTACTGCAGACAGTGGCAATACCTTTTCGGAACGCTCACTGCGGTGCAATTTTTCAACAGGACAACGTTCGTGCGCATACTGCTACTGTGTCAAAAGCTTGACTTCAAGGCATTGACACTCTGTCATTGCCAGCTGCATCGCCAGACTTATCGCCGATTGAAAATGCCATTGGACTCGCTATACACACTGCACCGCTTCCGCACTATCTGCAGGAACTGCATGAGAAGATTCAAGCTGCATGGGATGGCTTATCGCAGGACACCATTAGGAACCTGCACAACTCCATGTCGAGACGTCCGGCATGCTGTGTGAGCAAACATGGCCGCCTGACGCCACACTGAGAGACACTATTTATTGGCGTGTAGCTCAATAAATATTGCCCATATCAGTCTCAATGTTTAATCATTTATTATTCATGGTAACCTTAATCTACTTCCCGAATAGCATTGCAATTCGACACCTCTCTCTGGGTGCAACTATTTTTTTGACGATGAGTGTAACAAGGGAGAATATTACGAAGTTCAAGGGACCTATAAAAACTTTGGTTTACAAGGAACTTGGTATTATGCGAGCTCGTTATATCTAGGTTCGACGGTACCATTAAGCTGGAAAAACACTTGATCGTTCTGAAGAACTTTGATTTTTAAGTAAATCAACTATGTGCTTTGTGTTTTTTCAGGAAACTGGAAAATACTTAGTCCTAGGGTGAGAAAGACTACTCGCGCAAGAGTCAAATAACAAAGTTCCTTCAGTAAGTTATCACTCTTACCGCTCGATGGCCGAGTGGTACGAAGAGGTTTCCTGTAAAGAGATTTTTTACAGACGATGTTCACACATTTTTAGAACGTTTGTGATAAGACATTACAGAAAATAAAAAAAAGTTCAAAGAATTGAAATAGGGTTTTGCATGAATATGAAAGAAACATCTGCTGCAGTTAAATATCGTAAGCTAAAATAATGACGCATTTAAACAGATTGTGGATAGAGGGTTACGTTTTTGCTCTTTACGAAGAGAAGTATTCGTACTCTGTAATTAAAAAAGGCTGTGAAAATCATGGAATTATCATTTCTAAACGAAACATGAACAATATTATTAATAATAGAAGAAAACTCGTCAAGCATTGTGTTTACAGGATAAAAGAACACCAAACGAATATCTAAAGAATGTATATACTTTTACGACCATTTCAAATGTAAGGTCTTTGGTCTTAAAAGTAAATCCACCGACCCAAAGAGCAATCGCTATGTCCTTAAAAATCTCTGTATCAACTGTAAACAAGGTAACAAAGATATGAATCAGAAAACAAAACGTAATGTTCATCGCGTTTTTAGGCCTAGGCACGTCGTTGAGCGCAGAGCATGGTATAAATTTCTTTATGAAAATCACTTAGCAGGAGAAAGATGGAAATGCATTGTGACTATTGATAAAGCATGTATCTACCTAAACGACTGTAAAAAGAAAAAGTCGATTTACTACCGCAAATGAGCAGAAAAAAACACACTTACTTTCCAAGAATCCAAAGAAAGTTTCAGCACAATGGAAAATTAAAGGTAAGAAAAGTTGAAAAGAATATTAAAATCATTTCCACGCACGACCAAAATCATTTTTAACTCCTATATCTAAAGAGAAAATGCCATTCCTTTATCCACAGAGCCTTCAAAGAGTAGAACTTCATCAGGAGAAGCCTACCCGTCATGCATCTAAATCTAGCACTTTATTTTTTGAAAAAATTAAAAAAGAGCCGGGTATCAATTCTGTACCTTTCGCTCACATTCCTTCAAAGTCCCCTGATGTGTCGCCAATGGACTATTGTGCCTTCGTACTACTAAAAAAGAGAGCTTTCTAAACAAAGACCTAAAACAATGATTAGTGACTCATTGATAAACATTTTCAGTGAGAAAACGCTTATCAAGAAGTAAGGAAATTCACTTGTGAAAACTGAAACTCAAACGAAAGGTTGTTTAAAGGTATACGTCACATTCAGTAATACTGTCTTTTACCCAGTTGGGGCCGATTTAACTAAACCAAATGGTGCCCCAAATTTTTAGCTCTCTCTGAACAGAAATATTCACATAGCAGCCGGGTTTTACGAAAGCTACGGGAAAACAATTTCTTTCCTCTCTCTTCACCTCAATAGTATGGACTATAAACCTATTACGGGCCATCACAGCTCCCTACTTTGCCTATTGTTTCTGCTTCATGAACCAAGAGTTGATGGGATGGTATAACGAAGTAAATTTCTCCGTCACTTTTGTCCACGCCGGGGCTCGAACCCAGGTCCCCTCATTCCGGAATAAGTCGGTCTACCAATTGAGCTACGCGGACGTTCGTTCTGACTGGTATCTGTGTTTACGTCGTGTGCGTCCTGCTGGCAGGTACGTCACAATGGTCTAGTTCTCCTAATATGAGCATCATGATACTGGGTAGAAACAAGTGACTGAAATCTATTCTCTCTTCTACTTTCTTAACCCCTTAAGCGGCCGATCGACGTGAAGCAAATGGTGCCCAAAGCCAGCCGACGCTTGCGGAGGTATTGACTCCGAAATTTCATCACTCCCCACACAGAAATGAATGATTATACGTATAGTAGACAGTTTTTACGAATGCTGGTTGTTTTCACGGCATAACAATTCCTTTCTCCCTCTTGTCTCAGCAGACACGACCACAAACTTGTCACAGGTGTTAGGCGCTCCCTTTAAGTACATTATTCTCTGATTCATGACCCCAGACATTAATTGGAAAAGGCCATGGTACTCAAATATTGCACTCAAATATTTTCTCTCCTTTCTCTTGGTTTTGTCACCATTGTCACATCCCTTTAGCAGGTAATCTGTCATAAAGGATCAGTGTCAATCATTCTCTTAAATGACCACTTTGAATAGCAAAACAAAGGGATAAATAAGGCAATGCTTTCTGATGCTCTGGTTTTTCAGATAATTCGTTCAAGCGGCATTGGGACCACTAAACTTACCTCAGAACGATTTCGTTCCAAGCGCGTTCGATCCACTTGTTAGATACCGAATATATTTGTTCGAGATGGCTTGAATCCCTTTTCCTTACCCAGAGTTAATTCGTTACGGCCGGTTAAAGGGTTCGGAGCCATTTTATAACCCTTCTGGCAGGTATTTAGTCAAAAGGGATTAGTATAAATCATCTTTGTAAATTAATACTTTGAATAACAAAGCTAAGTGAAAAGAAACGTTTTCTGATGTGCAGGTTCGCTCGTTCTAGCCTCGTTAGGCACACGTCTTAGACAGCGGATATATTCGCTCCACCTGACCTTAGCCCATTTCACTAACTCCGAGTTACTTCGTTCCAGACGATTAATGGGTTAAAAAGAGCTTCGGGTGCATGTAGATTTATTTTCAGTGCACGTTTTACAGTTTCAGTGTTTCATGGATTGAACATTGTTAATTATTTATGGTACAACTAAAACACTAACATTACTTCACAGGTTACGCTTAAGTAAGAAGAGTGCTGCACTGTAAAGCACGCTTCTTACTTAAGCGTAACCTGCTGCGGTAACTGGCTTTACCGTAAAGTTTACTGAAATGTTCCGAATAGATTAATCACACATGCAAGAGCTAATCATTAACCACTGAATTAAAATATGCAGGTAAATTGAAAAGGCTTACTTACGATGTCTACACTGTTCGCCGTACACTGCTTCGGATGGGATATGGCAGCCGAAGGCCTGTTCGAACACCTTTGCTGTCTGCAGTTAAGAAGAGAAAACGTCTCCAGTTCGCACAGGAGCACAAGGATTGGACAGTCAATAATTGGAAACAAATAATGTGGTCCGATGAATCACGTTTTCAGTTGCACCATGCCGATGGCCGAGTGAGAATTTGGCGGAAACAGCACGAAAGCATGGATCCCAAATGCATTGCTGCAACCCTTCAAGCTGGTAGAGGCAACGTTATGGTTTGGGGAATGTTTTCCTTGGCATGCTTTGGGTCCTTTAATTCGTGTAGATCAACGTCTGACTGGCACATCATATCTAAACATCGTTGCGGACCAAGTGCATCCTGTCATGTGGATGGTTTATCTCAATGGCGATGGCTACTTTCAACAAGATAATGCGTCCTGCCATAGTGCTCGTACTGTACAGGATTGGTTTCAGGAACATTCCGGTGAGTTTACTTTGCTTAGGTGGCCCCCACAATCTCCAGATCTCAACTCCATGGATAATTTGTGGGATGAAGTTTAATGAGCCATCAGACAGCTGGATCCACAACCCTGCAATCTCACACTCCTGGAAAGTGTTATTCATCAAGCATGGTCTCAGACTCCACAAACCACATATCAACATCTCGTGGAGTCCATGCCACGAAGAATCGACGCAGTATTAAAGGCAAAAGGTGGCCCAACGAAGTACTGAGGGGGTGGTCATTAAAGTGGCCACTCAGTGTATAAAGCAAAGTGGGAAAATGCGAGTAATGCCGTCCGCAAATTTTTGAACCACTTCTAAATGATCTAGAGATCTTAAATCTGGTGTGCTGATTGGATTTAACATCCATATGCCAAGAAAAGCCAAATAACAAAAAAATTCAAAATAGAGGCTTTGGGTTGAATTTTTCGCGAATTGTTCGGCCGCTTCTAAATGACCTAGAGATTTGAAAATTGGTATGCTGATAGGTCTTAAGGTCCGTATGCCTAGAAATGTCCGAAAACCAAAAAAAAAATCAAAATGGAGGCTTTGGAACATTGTCTGCTTGGCTTTTTCCAGAATTCTATCACTTTTAAATGACTTAGAGATTTGAATGTCGGTATGGTGCTAGCTCTTAAGGTCCGGAAAAAAAAATTCAAAATGGCGGCTTTGGAACATTGTCTGCTTGAATTTTTCATGAATTCTTCGACCACTTTTAAATAACCTATAGATCTGAAAATTGGCATGCTGATAGGCCTTAAGGTCCGGATACCCAGAAAAATCCTAAAAACCAAGAAAATCAAAATGGTGGCTTTGAAATATTGTTTGCGTGAATTTTTCTACCACTTCTACACCTAAAATTCTGAAAACCAAAAAAAAAATACAAAAGGGTGACTTATCTTTATTGTTCAAATTGCTCATATGTTTAAAGATAATTATGCTAGAAACGGTGAAATGCTGTGAAAATTCCATGAAATTTTTAAAATTAAGGGGTGCCATAGCTTGCTCTGCTTTACGTCAAACCGTATGCACTGACACGTGATCTAAATCGTAAAACTGTTACGAATCTTAAATTACTTTTTTTAATTACTTTTCCCTTTCTTTAAATTTTTCTTCAAAAAAATGCTTTTATAGATTCACCGTTCGGAGAACGGTCATGGCTGCTAGTATACCAATAACAATAAAAAAAAAACGGATTGAAACTACTACTGTAGTTTCTTATAGATTTCAACTTTCGTTTATTTAATTTCTCAATGCTCTTTGCTGTTTTAAAGCGCTGTTGTCATCAGATGCATTTTGCTTGCGTTAAAATATTTAACAAATGGTCATGATTTCTCAGGCAGCTGATTTCTTTTTCGGCAAAAGCGAAAATCTAGAAAGAATAAAACAAGAATGTCGCTCTTTGTGAATCCTTACACATTTTTATAACATGCACATCAACAATCTTTTAAAATGATTAATACAAACAGCAGTACCAAAGCCAATATTTATTTTTGGATGAACTTCTGTGGAATGTTTGTAAAACCTATGAAACACGCGTACACACACGTACGCACATACACAAAGACACATACATAAGGACCCCCTTACCTTCGCATGTCCTGCCATCTCTTCCGAGTTGGTAACCATGACGACAAGAGCAGACAGGCCTTCCATTAACCGAATTACACAGCTGTGAACAACCACCATTATCGCGACTGCAGGCATCCAAGGCTGCAAAGGAAAAAAGAAATGAGCATCTTTTTAAAGCAAGGCATTCCCAATTAAACAGGGGATATAATTAAGTTATTTTGCGCTGACAAGTAGTATTTAATGGATTAAGCTAATGGTCTAGAGACAAAAAAAAATGAAATTGGTGTGCTCCGTATCACCAACGTAATTTAAAAAAGGAAAAATTTTTAGGAACGCATGCATAGCCTATAAAAATTTCTTTCCTCCTCATTAAATGACTCTGTAATAATCTGATAATAATTTTTAATCGAACATCCTCATGTGCGCGAAATAGCTCTGTCACAACGGGGATTGCAAATGCGAACGCTTTATTTTTGAACAGGAATGTGAAATACCTTGGCAAGAATATCGGTGTTGACGCGTCACTGAGGTTGCGGTTTGCGCGCTCATGCCAAAGAGGAGGTATGCTTGCAAATTAACACAAGATCCCCGCATTTTCGCCGAGAAAAGCGGAAAGAAGGGTTGCCTTGCGACCTTTAATAGACTCTACCATATTGAAGGAGCGACCTAGACTGTTAATAAAATGCATGTGTGGGGCGAAATGACGCAACGGAACACGGATTTGTTTTTTCTTCCGGACTTAGTTCTTGGAATACCGCAATTTTAAAAGAGAAAGACTGGTAGGAATGTGTTGCATTTTTTTCAGGATTCATAGCGGCGAACATGGGAAGTTTGGTACAGTAAATCACACGAAACTGCGGAGAACTTAATAATAATAACCAGGACTTGAAAAATAAATTCTCTGCTGGTTCACCAGTCAGGTAAATATATCACTCGTCAGCTGAAAATGTACATCCCCGCAGGACTGTGGATTAAAACGTATTTTTGAATTCGACATCATCTGCATTTACGCCCTCTAGCGGCAAAATTGTACATTGTAAAAAAAACCGAAATGAAAGATCATCATTCGCATATTTCAAGCTTCCCAATGCAAACAGAATTTTTCAAATCGGACTAATAGTTGCAGAGATATCGTGGGTACAGACGGACGGACGGACAAACCGATAGCATAAGCACGATGTTTTATTACAAAAGACGTGCTAATAAACTGTTATAACATAAAATGTTGCAATTATCAAATACGCATTCACCAGGAAACCATTCAAAATTGAGTTGGACACAACAAAAAACAACTTTTTTAATGTTTTAGAAGAGCAAACATGTATGTAAATAAAAACCTTCATTTTCAAACCCTAGTGGTGAACATTCACGTCATTTAAAATATTTGCGTCCATGTTTCCCATAGGAATCAGTACCCAACGTAAAAGCAAAATTGATTTCATTCAGCATTTTAGAAACGAAATGAAATATATGTTTGCATCTTCAAGAGGCAGTACGGTGCATTATGGAAAAGTACAAAGTGTACACGAAATGCTTTCCATAATGCATCCTCCTCCAGGACACAGTTTTCCAAATCATCGAAGAATCTTACTTCCCAGAGTTTGTAAGAATTTAACCTCCACACACTAATCAACAACTTTATTTGTGATGCATAAAAATTCAATGGTCATAAAAAGAGCAACTCAAAATTATGAAAAGTATGATTAGTATAATTTTCAGTTTTCTGTGACTTACTTTCGCATGTCCGTCCATCTGAAGCCAACCGGTAACCAGGTCGACACATGCAGTGAACTCTTCCTTGCGATTCGTTGCATATATGTTGACATCCTCCGTTGTTGACGGCACAACGACCGGTGTCTGAAAAACAGATTGTGGGCATTAAAACCTCAATAATAGGAAGTGAAAAATGCCAGACAAAAAAGACAGACAGGATACGATAGAACTCAAGCCAGATTAATTATGAATTCGCCGTACCTACTAATTTCCTATAGACGAAAGGCGAGAAGGTAATTTTAAATTCGCTCGATCGCGTGATTTAGAATTATTATTTCTGCCGTAAGACTGTGAAAGTAACGTAACAAGACGAATTTTTATTATTTAACACTTCTGGACTCATCAACTATTTCAAACAATAAAGAGTGTGGTTCTTGCTGAAAATCCTGAGGAAGACAAGAGCCAGATTTCTTTATGACTGTAACTTGTACACGATATCTGATAATGAAAGTGTCATCATAATGTTAACTAACTAAAATGTTAATTTGAATATTACAGAACAACATAGCGATTGGTAAACTTCAATATCCTTTAAAGTTAGAAACAGAGGGGGTGTGAGAGGGGAAGGGAGGTACCGAGAGAGGAGGAGACAGGGGAGAGAGGAGGAGAAGAGAGGGGGAGGAGAAGAGGGGGGGGAGACGGGAAACAGAAACGGAGAGGGGGGGGAGGAGATGGGAAACAGAAACGGAGAGGGGAAGAGAAGGGGTAGTGGGGAGAGACAGGGTAGTGAGGGGAGCGAGAGGGCATAGAGGGGGAAGGAGACAGAGGGAAAGACAGAGGAGAGAGAGAGGGTCAGAGGGAGAGAGAGGAGAGAGACGGGTATTAAAGCAGAGGCAGGGAAGGGAGAGAGAGGGGATTGTTATTTATTGTTATTAAAACCTTTTCCTCACATTGTTGATGTGAGGAAAAGGTAATAGGTGATTGTTATTGATTGTTACTAAAACCTTTTCCTCACTAAGGCGTTTCGATCCGAGTAATTCTGGTATTTTCGACGAACACTGGAAAATTTCGTGCTTTTTGTGAAATTTGAAAACTTTGAGCCTCTGGTCAGAACCAAAGATATTCACCGATTCGAAAATATTTCGCGCAATTTTTAGTGGTGCTTACTCACAACTTTTCCGCACTAGGGACTTTCGATCAGAGAATTTCGGGTATTTTCGACCCACCCTAATACACTGTCCCCTGATCTCAATCCTATTGAAAAAGTGGAGGCACAAACTGGAAAGAGCTACTAGAGTTAATTTTTCCTAGCATCAACACTGAGAGAGCTACAGGAATGACTATCTCTGGACCAAAATTAGCTAATCATCGTTCAGAATTCACGCATCTTTGCAGATTTGCTGCCATTCGCTACAAAGGTGGTTCTATTCGATGCAAACTAATTCTTATTGTTTTGCTAGTGTGCGTATGACGCACATCCAGCTATCTGAAAATTTTCAGCAATCTCAGCTAAACAGATAAAAAACAGTCACCGCTACAGAGAATCGTTCGACAAAAACCCAAAGCCTTATTTTAGAAAATGTATTCAACGTATTCCTTTTACAAGGCAATTGCTGCTTGTTTTTCGTGCTTTTTTTTTTTTTTTTTTTTTTTTTTAATTTTGAGATTCCTGCAAGTCTCCTTGGGTTTCACTAGAGGTAGTTAATCTTTTCAAGACCCTTTTTATTAACGAATTTCTTGAAATCTCTGCAACCTTTGATTTTTCTTATCGTGAAACGTAGTACCTTTCAACCGCTACTGATAAATCGATTCTTAAGCATTGTTTCCCAATGAGATTGTGGAAACCCTCATGTTTGCCTCTGCTTTCTCGAAGTGATATCACAATGCAAAACATGCAAAACGTTTTGTTCATGGCACACTGAACCGCTGCATCTTCCGGCTGCTTCCTCTGGGTGTCTTTATTACGTTAGAAACGTCTTCAGAAATTTCCATTGTGGTCGGATCATTTTCCTTATCTCCGCTTGAATATGTTTAAAGTCTCTGTATTTGGATCCATTCTTGCATAAAAGCCAGTCAGATAATGGTCCAAATTATGGATTGTAAGGAATGCTTTCCTTCGCGATAAATTTTTACAGTTTTATTGGTTTATCAACGACGTTTAGAAGTACACGCCCTGATGGATCTAAAAAGCTATATTGAATGGCAGACATTGCCCCCTCTGGAAGCAAGCGGGAAACTTTAAGGAGCATATGATTTTATTTAACCGAGAGAGAGCTCATGTAAATGCATTTCGTGATAATTGTATCAGAGCTTTTAAGAGCATCATCACGCTGCTGGCATTAATTAATTTTCTGTGCCCGAAAGAAAAAATATATCCTTTATTCCGGTATTCATTTAAATGAGAATTGAATTTCCACATGTTTATGATTACTTTCTATTTATGTTACGCATAGGAATAATTTAATAACACGTAGATACGCTAGTTGCAAGCTGAATGTTCAATTGTGGAGCGAAAACGGAGCTCATGTATTGAGTTAGAAAGAAAGAAATGTCAGACGACGAGGTATCCAAAGTCGAAGCCCAGCCATGGCGCACATTGGCCACTGGTACTGCGCAGCACATTGGCCACTGGTACTGCGCAGCACATTGGCCACTGGTACTGCGCAGCACATTGGCATGATTACCCCAGGTAGGTAGCTTAAGTTGGTGGCAGTTAGCGGGGAAGTGGAAAAATCAATGAAGGAAGAAATATCCTTCATAACACTTGGGAAATCGATGAAATATTCAAAGCAAACGGAATATAAATTCTGAAATTTGCTTGTAACCAGTGCTTGAAATGGGCCGGTATACGATGTTATGGCATACCGGTACTTCTATTTCCCTAGTATTTCATACCGGTACTTCTTTTTTCTAGTATTTCATACCGGTACTTCTTTTTTCCTAGTATTTTACACCGGTACTTTTTTTTACCCCGAATTCACATACTGACACTAATTTCAGCAATGGAAACTGCAGAATTGATTTTTTTTTGGCCCTGACTTCCGAGCGCGAATTCTTAAACATAAAAACCTTATGTGCTTCGTGTCCTTGGAAACAGTTCTGTGGGAACCGTAGTGAGTAGGAGAGTAGTGTATGCATATGAGTTATAAGTTCAATCCTTCAAAGGATGAAAATGAAGCTACCCATAGTTTATGATCACATCTTGACAAAGTCCCAGATCAGTCCACTAAAGATGTATAATTTTTATTACATCATTAATTTAATATATTCAATACAAAGAGCTTCTTCATAGAATGAAGGATTGGGAGTAATAGATTAAACACAAATTTTAGTTTTGCGGGAATGAGTATAAATTTTCCCGCTTCGGATTTTTTAAGGGTGGTGAGGCAGCTATTAATTTAAGCCTGAACGTTCATTCCGATTGCGGAGATTCTTACGTATTTCTCGACTTTCCATTTCATGAAAGTCCCTATTGGAAGGGGACTGCTTTCTCGGTTCAGAACCTTAAAAGTTTTGGGTTCAAGTCCAGCTGAATCACTTATGATTAGCGGAGGTTCGGAAGTCCCGTTAATCCGTTGGTCACGGGCACACACTTCTCGTTATAAACAAATTTAACCCCAGTCCTCGGTGTAGCATAAGTAATACCCGTTGGGCAGTGCTTCCACTTTTAGGGTAATTACCCTGTTTTATGGTAACTTCTGTTCTTCTTGAGGTAATTTTTTTTTTTTTAGGTTTCAGGGTGTTTTACTGTAATTTGAATCTTTTTCAGAATTTTTGTAAGTACCCTTTACTGAACAGTTGGAGAAAGTGAAAATTTGAGTTTGCATCTGACAACTACTGAGTCAACCAGTAAGTAGTACATCTTTATGACTGTGACACACGGTTTAATACCTGACCTGATTAAGGCTAAGACTGTGGTGAGACGTGTCAACTGTCTCCTTCGTTTCCAAAAGCTAGTTTCAGACATTTATTGTTCAGTATTATACAACAATATTAAAGCATTTGTAAGTTCTGCAATTGTTTTGACTAAACATAATTAAAGCTGACGATTTTTAGTATGAATGAAGTGCACTCTCACATGTTAATGAATAAATGTTGAAAAACAAACAGTTGTGAAAGAGGTGTGGTCATCTATGAAATGAAGCTAAATATCGAGGTATTACTAATAACCAGTAGGTGCAACAATTTAGAAGCAGCTGGTTGTAAGAACCTAAATTGAAACTGTGGTCACAGAAATCTAGTGAGAGCCAATCTGAACATTTTAAAAAAGATCTAGCTTATTGTAAAATCTGTGAACTGAGGTTAAAAATAGTGAACTTTGTTATACACTATCTACCAACAACTAATTAGACACCTGTGATAGCAAAGGAAAACGAAGTTTATTCACCTTCAATAGTTGGTGGAGCCTCCACGAGCAGCGATGACAGCTGCGACCCTCAGGGACATACTCTCAAATAGGTGTTGTACGACGGCTAGCATTTTCTTCCACTCGGCTTGAAGAAGACAGGCCAGTTCCTACACCGATTTCGGACGGTGGGGGCATCCCTTAAGTCGACGCTCCAACTCGTCCCAGAAATGTTCGATAGGGTGAATGTCCGGGCTCTGCGCAGGCCAGTCCATTCGATTAACCCCATTGTCACCATACCAAGCCATGGTGGACCTCGCAACATGACAGGTGGCATTGTCATCCTGAAAGTAACATGTGTCCTCCCCGTAAAACTGCCACAACGTAGGAAGCGCATGGTCATCCAAAATGGTGCAGTAGGTTTCGGCGTTGAGTCTACCAGGAATTGTCACCAAGGGTCCCGTGCCATACCAGGAGAAACACCCCCAAAACATAATTCCACCGCCGCCGAACTTCACAGTTGGCACAATACATTCCGGCAGGAGGCGTTCTCCAGGCAGACGCCAAACCCAGACCCTGCCATCCGAACGGTAGAGGGTGAACCTTGATTCGTCGCACTAGAGAACCTGTTTTCACTGTTCAACGGTCCACTGTCGACGTTCTTTGCACCACGTTAGCAGAGCAGCGCTATTGGACTTGGTGATCAAAGGCTTGTGGGCGGCAGCACGTCCATGATAACCGAGCAGATGGGATTCCTTACTGATGGTATTCATCGAAAGAAAACTCCCGGATGCCTGTTGAAATTCCTCGCGGATGTGGCCCATCGATTTGGTGCGGTTCTTCCGAATTTCTCTGGCCAGCATCCGTCGGTCTCTAACTCCCAGTTTTGTATGTCTGCCGGGTCGGGGCACATTCCGACAGTCACCTCTCATCTTCCACTTGCCAATCACGTAGGCAACTGTCGAGTTTGGGTACTTCAACTCGTTGAATATGTCACGTATGGATCGGCCATTTCTGTGATATATGTTAGAGAACACGTGAATGTGTTCTCTAACATATAGGCCGAAGTTGAAAGAGCACAAGACTTGGGTTTGGAACTGTGACCTAGAGAAGTCGTCAATCATAGCTGCACAATGCCATGAGAACAACCACAAATTCCTATTGGAAGAAACTGAAATTATTGACAAACCGGATTCACCTATCAAGCTATTTTCACTTTTGAACTTTCCGTACAAATCAATATTCTTCGCGGCTCTTCCACGATCAAACTCGTGGAAAGAACTGAAAAACGTCCACGACCATCGAAATCGCTGATGATAGCACAATAATTAAATATACGAATGATAGCGTTATTGGTTATGAAAAAGCTCCGCCATACGTACAAAAAACTGCAGTCCCAAAGAGTAAAATTTTTGCTCAAACGTTGATATATTAATTCCAATTTCCTTGTGCACTGTTCTTATGTTCAGTAGTTATATCAATACTTGGAGCTAAACATGAGTATTCCTATCGATACACACAATGTGGGCATAATATGAAGAGAGAGTGCGAACCTTAATAAATTATTTTCAGTTAACTTAAATTTTCGCTAGCGATTGTACTTATGCTTCACAAGGAAAAAGCCTTACCTAGGCAAGTTCGTCCATCTGCGTGCAACCTTTGACCTGGAAGGCATTCACACGAATAGCCACCTTCATAATTTCGGCACAAAGCTTGGCATCCACCATTATGAATCAAGCATTCGTCGATATCTGAAAATGAGTAAAAGTTTTATCAAAGCCCGAAAAAAGCGAAAGGTTTTTCATCGATGTCCGTAAAAGATAAATCATGAATCGAGCGTGTAAATGTACGCTTGTAACACTCACACTTAGTACATGGTAATAACAAACTTCGGTAACAATTAAAAAAAAAATCACAGTTCATGTAAAACTCTATATTTCAAAATGAAACACATATAATATAGTGAGAGTATATGCTTATTTTTTCCGGTTCTTACCAGATCCTGCCCCGCATTGCCACGTTCAAATTAAATATGGCTTCTGGTTTTCAACTCAGTAAAGCTTTTAGACATCAGAGGCATGCGCACACAGTATCCTTAACTCCATAAATCAAAATCGAGAAGCGCTAAGCCCGGCAAGCAAACTTGGAGGCTAAGCAATATGACCATCGAGGCCGATCCATTTTCCAAGGTAGTAGCCGTCATGCAAATTGTGCATTTTCCAAGAAATGTGGCGGCGCGCCATCTTGTTGGAACAGCATATCAGTCTCCACGGTAACGTCCAATTGAGGAACGAAAAAGTTTTCATACATGTCCAGAAAAACAATCACTGCCGGTTGATTCCACAAAAGAAAACTTTTTCTCCGCCACACTGAAATAAGCCATTTTGCTTTTTTCAGTAATGTGCTGCCATCTCGTGACCTGTTCACGCTAAAACCAAAGAAACTTGAAGATAGAAGACGCATCTTAACGTGAGGTGCTTTTATGGCTGTATGTTAGTTTGATGCGGGGTAAAGAATGTTAAATTTGTTACCTAAATATATCAGTACAATCGTCCATTTTTGTTCCAATATATCATTTTTACAATCGTCCATTAGTTTTTGCATTATTATCAAGAAGTAACGAAATTTACAACTGAAATCAAAAGGAATTATATTATATTAGCAAGAAGTAACGAAATTTACAAAAGAAATCAAAAGAATTATATTAGCAAGAAGTAACGAAATTTACAAAAGAAATCAAAAGGAATTGCATTAGCAAGATGTAAACGAAATTTACAAAAGAAATCAAGAGGAATTACATTACCGAGAGGTAAAGAAATTTACAACTGAAATCAAAAGGAATTATATTATATTAGCAAGAAAGAAACGAAATTTACAAAAGAAATAAAAAAGAATGAAATTACCAAGAAGTAACGAAATTTACAAAAGAAATCAAAAGGAATTACATTACCAAGAAGTAACGAAATTTACAAAAGAAATCAAAGCGAATTATATTAACGACAAGTAACGAAATTTACAAAAGAAATCAAAAGGAATTTACATTACCGAGAATTGTAACGACAATTTACAAAAGCAACCATAAAATGGAAGGCAGGAAAACGTGGCAATTAGCATAAGTGCGGGATACAGTAATTATATTAACGACAATTTTGACGAAATTTACGAAATCAAAGAGAAATTATACACTGACGCGGACAATTGCTAATTGGACGGATGACAATACGACCAACGATAGCAACCATAAAATGGGCTATAAGGCAGGAAAACGTGGCAATTAGGGTCATAAGTGCGGGATACAGTAAGACATGTTGTGCCGTATGCAAATTTGCCTCACCGGGATTGAACCCGAACTTGTTCGTGACGTCATAGCGCTGATAAGAGATATAAAGGATTTGACGCGTATTGACCGTTGTTGTTCAAACGCAAAGTTGGAAGAGAAAGAATCAATTGACGAACTTGCAAGTTTCAGTATGTCTTCCCGACATCACCTAGATGATTTTACGCGTGGCCGTATTATTGGCAAGATTGAAGAAGGGCGAAAAATAACAGATGTTGCCAGGGAGTTCGACGTCAGCCACAGTGTTGTTTCAAGGCTTTGGAAATCATTTCAAACAAATGGAGAGTGTAGCAAACGTCACGGGGGAGGTCGTGTTCGCAGTACGACACCTGCAGAAGATCGGTACATAGTGCTATCAACAAAAAGACACCGGCGCAGCACAGCTAATTAATTAGCAAATCAGTTTATGGCTGCTACTGGCAAGCGGATCTCCCGAAAAACTGTCGCCAGACGTTTTCATGAAGGAGGACTATACGCCCGCCGTCCTGTTGTGTGCATCCCATTGTCCAGACGTCACAGTACCGTCCGTTTGCAATGGTGCCATCAAACATCGCAATTGAACTGATAACGACTGGTCTGATGTCCTCTTCTCAGATGAGAGTAGATACAGTCTATCGTCTGATTGTCGACGACAACTGATCTGGCGTGATAGTGGTACTGCATATTGTCCAGCAAACATACAGGAAAGGGACCGATATCCGACATGTAGTGTCATGGTATGGGCTGGCATCATGATCAATGGCCGTACGTCCCTCTATGTGCTTCCAACTGGGACTATGACTGGCCAACGATACATTAATGATCTTCTGCTACCTCATGTTCGCATGTTCCGTGGTGCTGTCGGTGATAGATTCATTTTCATGGACGATAACGCAACATGTCATCGAACAGTCGCTGTCCAGGAGTGTCTTGAGAGCGAGGATATTCAACGCCTCGTATGGCCAGCATGTTCTCCAGATCTGAATCCCATTGAAAATGTGTGGGATGCTTTGGGGAGGAGTCTTGCTGGTCGCCAATGCCCTCCAATAAACAAGGACACCCTCATCCGTGCACTGACAGAGGAATGGGATAAATTACCACAACAGCTGCTTGATAATGTTGTGCAAAGCATGACACGACGTGTGGAATCTTGCGTCGCCCTCCATGTTGGCCATATCCCGTATTGACATCTTACGCCGGAACGCCTGCGGACGGTAATTGCATTTTTTCACGTTTACGTATTCTGCACAAAATGGCCTGTTTGTCCCTTGAACACGTTCCAAAGATTTATGGATTTCAGAGCACAATAAATTGTCTTTCTTGTAATGTCCTGGCATTCTGACATTATTTTATTTCACTTGGCATCCATCCACACTTACTTTTTTATGCGCTATATAGCAGTTTATGATCCGTTGTTAGCAATTGTCCAGCAGTGTATTACTGAGAGGTAATGAAATTTACAAAAGAAATCAAAACATTAAGAGGTAAAAAATTTACAAAAGAAATCAAAACATTATGAGGTAAGGTAATGAAATTTACAAAAGAAATCAAAACATTACCGAGAGGTAACGAAATTTACAAAAGAAATAAAAAGGAATTACATTAGCAAGAAGTGACGAATTTTACAAAAGAAATCAAAATAAATTACTTTACCTATAAGTAACGAAATTTACAAAAGAAATAAAAAAGGATTACATTACCGAGAAGTAACGAAATTTACAATAGAAATCAAAAGGAATTACATTACCAAGAAGTAATGAAATTTACACAAGAAACAAACTCAAAAGGGAGGTTAAATTAGAAGTATACGTCCCACTTTGATCATGAAAGTACGTATATATTACATAGTAAGTGTAAGAATACTAAGAGAATGTTCGTCAATTTAATTAGTCGACTTCACACAAAATTTCGAAGGATATAGTGTAGTAGCAAAATCACTCTTTTACGTATCTCCATATAAAAGAATTTTAGCGATTACTACCCTAAAATTGGAGTTGAGGATTTGGTTAAATTGAAAATCGTGTAAACATGTGAAGTCAGCTTTACATAACTTTAACGATACAACGTCAGTCCCTGGAGAAACGAAGTGTTTTTTTTTCTTTTAAGTCAGGGCATGTAACAATACAAGACTTTAAATTCTTAAGATAAAACAAACAAATTAATCACTGCCATTAACCATCTCAAATACTGCACTTCGCAAAAAGCACCATGGTCTTTAAGCGTAGGTCTTCGACTTCCAAGATTTGCAAGAATATTCAATTTACTTTCTCTATTAAGGGAGTTCGCTGTCCCTTTACACTGCACAATTCCTTGTTTACTCTTGTCCCCCATTTCTCCAAGGAAATGTCATTTGCTTAGCTTCTGTTCCATGTCAATAAAATTGACGTTCCTCTCTCTCTCGCTGTGAACCGCGCCTAACGAGCTGCACTCGCATTTTACACGAGAGCTGAGTTTATCATTTTTGAATTCGTGCACATTGGAAAAATTTATAGGGTAACTGCTAATAAGTTAAGAAAATTCATTGGTCACCGTTTCAGTGACATGCAAAATTATTAGTACAATATGTATGACCTACTCGATCGAGTAAGTCCATTGTTAGAAGTGCAGCGATATATGAATTTCGGTGTCTGTACTTATGGTAAGCACGTTTCGTTTTAGTTTCACCAAATGTATGCTTGCAGTAGGGTAAGAGCGCTAAGCTTATCCAGTGCCCATCTTTCGAAGAAAGACTGTGACGTACCTGCCAGCAGGACGCACACGATATAAAGGCAGATAGCAATCAGAATGAACGTCTGCGTAGCTCAGTTGGTAGAGCGACTTGTTCCGGAATAAGCGGACTCGGGTTCGATTCCCGGCGTAGACCAGAAATGACGGAGAAATTTACTTCGTTATAAGACTTACTATTTTTTCGTCTTTGTTTTTAATTGGCTATAACCCATTTCTTTTAGATAAGTGTGGTCTAACCAGATTTCTTTCTCGCTGCCAAAAATATTCCTAATGCTAATTCGAGGGCCAATGATGTTTCCTGGCGAGATTACTCAAATCAATCCGAATTGTGTATTACATTGTCTGTAATTTACTGGTTACCGGGTAACATCTCAGTAAACTTCTGGATAACGGAATCGAACCCGCATCTCCCGAATTCCACTCGAGCATACTAACCGTTACACCATCCAGGGCAACAAAGTTCCGAGTAGAGAGATTTATGTCGAGGATTTTAGGAAGGGAGTGTCTGACCTCAGGTTTTAAACAACCCTTGGAAGCAGGAAACTAGGAGTTTTGGGCCACGATAGGAAAGTCACACCGAAACGAGGTGGAAAATACCCTTAGTTATAACCGGGAGTCCAGTGCGGTCAAACGGCCTAACGTGCCCATCTGACACACGACGGTTATTAAGTGGTTCGAGCGCTCGTACCTACCTAGGATTGATCCTGAGATTTTTCCTTGGCAGTCAAGAACCATGGCCACCAGGTCATCCGTGGCCGAATTTCCAAGAAACTGAATCTAAGCAGTCATGGCTTAGGAATCTAAACAACTTCAGATGTTGCTAGTCGAAGCAGTCCAGTGCTTTGTCCTAACATCCATGGCCTTTTCAGATGTAGGAATTATGACGTAACACCAAATGTCCGGCTAAATAGATGTTAAACGAAGGGTAAATGCGATGCAACTACAGTAATTGTACCAGATAGCTCAAATTAAGGTTTTACGGCCAGATGAAACATATACAGAATGTCAGTTTCACTTACGCAACATTTTTATTAGTTCCGCAACTTTAGACGCAATCCAAAACATAGCACGGCGAGGTACATACACTTCACATACCTTAATTATCTGTCGTACAATCAAGCTTAGCAACGATCACATATCTCCACTTCCATAGCAACCGCCGTATCGTATTTTTATCTGACGCTCTTATCACATACATACGTCACACCCGTTTCGACCTCAGATTGTTGCCAACGTACTTCTTGTTTGAGAGAAAAGACATGACGTTAAGGTTTTCTTTTTTCTATTGGAGGTTTAACGACCCCGTGAACAACTCAATGGGCTATAAGCAGTCGCCGCCCGTCCCTAATTTAGGGTGACTGGTTCCAGGAAAGGGGATAGCCAGTGCCGTAAAACAAACACAACATCCATGCCTCACCGGGATTCGAACCCGGGCCCCTTTTGGACGAATGATCAGAGACCATCGCTTAGACCCCTGAGCTACCGGGGTGGCAACGTTAAGGTTTGAAAATATCTAAGAGAACAAACTCAAATTTAACGTAGAAAAAGAAACTCAAAAGGAAAGTTAAAATAGAATATACGTTACAGAATGAATATAGGCCATAAATCACCAGAACCTCAGCTGTAGAAATTAATGAAGAAATGTGCCTCATAAGTACGTGGGAAATTCACTACATTATTCACCGCAATCGGAATTGTGTACTGAATTACCTGTAGTTTACTGGTCACCATGTGACGACATCTCAAAAAACTGAAATTATATCGCCCAGCAGGAAGAATCAAACTGACATCTGGCAATTTTTAAGTGAAATGTTTTTAACCCAGTAGAGCTTGCTTAGTGTTTCTGTGCTCCGGAAACATTCGTTAAATCTGGGCGCTCGTAAAATCCGTTTTTGGTTAAAAATTCCCACGATGTAAAAAACGTGGAAAGAGCGATGACTTCTGTTTGATGTAAAAATACAGTATGTATACATGATAAAATGCACATACATTTATATTATACTGTTACAGGGCTGTTCATATAATCATGTATCAGTGCCCTGTGTCAAAGGTTCGTCTGACCTTCTTTTTTTTTTTTTTTTTTTTTTTGATTGGAGGTTTAACGACCACCGTGAGCAACTCAAATGGGCTATAAGCAGTCGCCCGTCCCTAATTTAGGGTCACTGGTTCCAGGGAAGGGAGAGAGCCAGTGCCGTAAGACAAACACAACATCCATGCCTGACCGGGATACGAACCCGGACCCCTTACGGACGAATGATCAGAGGCCAACGCCTTAGACCACTGCGCCACCGGGGCGGCACCGTCTGACCTTCTCTTATGAATGGCTTTAGAAGTACCGGGGTTTTACCTGTATTTTCCGCAATAATGAAACAGATAAATAAAATGCCAGCCAAAACAATTTGGCGTTCTTTGCAGTGAAGAACATGTTTATTCCGTGAAGTTACAGGAAAAATCTTTCAAGCTTTGCTCTGATTACGTTTTCTTTTCTTAGCACGTTGATCTGTTTCTATATTATAAGGCTTTTCCTCAGTTATATAGCTACCACGTTTTCGTTTCTAACTTTTATTTCTGTTTGGTCCTAGTTTGCAACATATTTTCCCTCGTTCTGTTATCGTTCTCGTTCTCTCTCTCTCTCTCTCTCTCTCTCTCAGCCTCGATCATAATCCCTTTCGTTGTTCACATTCTGACCTGGGCCGCTCCCTGCACAAGACGCGGGAATTAGTTTTTAATTGCCTTCTCTAAACTGCTAACCTCCCTGACCTATCAGGAGCACTTCGACCCACCGTGAATAATCTCTCCATAAGATGTGAGATTTTTTTTATTTGTCCCACAAAGTTCTATTTAACCTCTCGCCCACTGTCTATGTACCATCTCGAAGAAAAATGAAGTCATAAAACCGAACTCGGGTATTTATTTATACGGGACAGCTAAGAAGCGAAAGAGAAAGTTCTTCATCATTGTCCATTTACCCCTCGCAGAAAAGTGAAGCCATAAAACCGAACTCTACTATTTCTTCGTATGGGACAGCAAAGAAGCAAAAGAGAGCCCTGCGTCATTTACGCCGCTGCATGAAAGTCAGGGGAAAAAAGGGATTGTCTCGAAATAAACGCCAAGGGGGGGGTAATCTCACCCTATTCAAAACTAACATCACACCAAACAGAAATTCCTGTTTTGCTCGTTAAATCCGAGATCTCGCTAAATACGAGCTCGTTATAAGCTAGGTTCTATTGTACATTGGTATGACATTCATCGTGAACTATAGAAACAAAAGAAAAACCGTGCAAAAATGTAAAGATCTTAAATTCTTGTTTATCTGAAGTTCAACGAGAAGCACTGAGCAGTGTATTCCTTTATGAAGAAGAGAATGTGAATTTCTAACTCTGTTGTAGCTAACCGGAAGTTTGATCGCAAAGTTGCAGCTAACCGGAAGTTCGATTGGGTTAAATGTGCCACTATGTCTGCATTTTAGCATCTTCATTTAAAAGAGTACACTCGCATACATTCAAGGGGTATGAACAATTTTGTGGTCTGATATAGTTAACGTCATTGTGGAATGATTGTAATACACACATCCTCCTGTTCAACTGGGACAGAATACATGACGACATATTCCGCTGTCAAGGTATAAAAAATATGTGGTCTGGTATAGTAAACACATTATTGTGAAATGATCGTAAGGCACACAAATCCTTCTGTTCAACTGGAGCAGAATACATGACTACATATTCCGCTGTCAAGGTATGAACAAATTTGTGGTCTGATATAGTTAACGTCATTGTGGAATGATCGTAATACACACAACTGGAACATAATACATGACGACATATTCCGCTGTCAAGTGCGGTCGTTGCCATGTTTGGGGCTAGCGGTTATAAAAAGCGTACTAATACGCTGTGGGATGGATAGTCATAATGATATGGCTTATGAACATGTACCATGCCTTCAATAGATCCAAAAGGTTTCACCGCAAGACATACGTACTAGGTACCAGAACGGAAAAAATCTGCAACTATGCTGCAGAAAGAACTGCAATAGGTGAAAATGAGCTCTTTTTGATAAACGCCTTTTACCTCGAGCTCGGATTGCTATTCGTTCTCGGTCTGAATAAGTCTTGCAACGGTACTTCGCCGCGTTAGTTCCACCCTAGAATTTGGCGTTCGAGATATCCAACGTTTTTCATCCAAACTGCAAAAGAGCGTACAGCTTTTGACCACAAATTTGCCCGTGACGGAGATCGAAACCGAGCCCCTTCACTCCGGAGTACGTTGCTTTCCCAACTAAGTTACACGGACGGAATGTATCGCTGCATATTTTTCGTCTTGACCGTGACCCCCGGAAAGAGAAGGCTATCGCACTGATTTGTGACGTCACTGGCGGTGGATCGTCGCAGCCCATGAAAGAGAGAGAGAGAGAGAGAGAGAGATATAGCCTGGGCGCCTTCTGAGCTTATTTCCGATCACCACGATCGTTGTTCTAGGATTTCGGTATTACGGTGAAAATTGCATCACAAATATGGCATATCGCTGCAAACGCTTAACATTCCTGTTTATTAAAAGAATGAGAAATAAAATTATTACGCGGTTGTAGTTTCCCCGTTTTAAAATCTGAAAATCAATTTGCGAATTCCGTATGTTTTTCTTTCTTTTTTTTTCAGTCAATAACTTAATTTAGTAACAGGAATGAACGATCGTGGGAGAATGTTTTAAAAGAAATCGTCATCGTTTCTAACTGTTATAAAAAATCTGAACTAATTATTCCTCCAGAAGATGAATATGAAACAAGAAGTGTTCACCGTAATAGGCAGCAGGCATGTAAAAATTTATTTCACTTTTAAAGTAGATCTCAACAATAATCCATTTGCTAAAATGCTTTTTTCAAATGCTCGACCAAATCAATTAACTAAGGTCTTGTGTTATTAACTAAGGTATTGTATTTAAATTCGATTTAAAATGTTCTATGTACATACCTTACTATGTGGTGTAAATGTGAAGTTAACCCTTTTAATGGCACGAATCCTCTTAAAACACAAATCTTGGTCTTTTGGAAATCCATACACACGAACTTTGGGTCCTGTTTTATAATTTCCACGGCAGCCGGGAACACAGCATGGATGTGGCATAAGCAAATACCTATCTCATTCAATTACCGGTATATAAACACTGTAATTAAAATGTTAGTTGAAGCAAACCACAGAAAAGGGACGCTATTAATTTCACGCAAGCATGGGCAACCATAAAAATCACAAGTCACACGGTTAGGCGTAGCGTGGTAATGCAGACACGGACTGTTTGATCAGTAGATCCACGAGGTGTGACGTCACTGAAAATGACGTCACGACTTGATAGGCCTTCAAGATCTCGGAAGTAAAATCTTGACACGTGCTTTACCTCTGTAGTACGTTACAAGCTAAAAGACTTGAACTGTTTAATATCTTTTCAAGCAAAGGCCAGGCAAAGCTGCCGACAGGCCATTGAAAGTAACCCAGTAAACAGCGCTGTGAAAGCAAATCAGGTGGTATTTAATAAAGTGGAGGGTACGTTCTTACCGTTCAAATCACATAAAAGTTTAGAATTATGAGAAGGAAACACAATAGTTATCTTTAGTTGCAACAATATTTGTATTCAATCAAATGAATTGTACATCCTCAGACCAAGCAGCCGAAACATTTCCAATGGCCATATAACGCAACAGCAAAACAGAGAATTCATGCTTTTCAAGACACGTCGGATACAAGTTACTAACTTAACAACCTGCAAAAACATATTTTGCGATGTTTATTCCGCAGTGTGAAGCCATGTTTTTCAACGTACGCAACATCACGAAATGATTGTAATTTAATTCAAATTGGATTAGGGAGCCAAGATCAAAATGAAAAAAAATTCGGATTCAGAATATAAAAATTTCTTGGAGTTGTTTATTTCCTTATATTCTAGTTATCTGACTCACATTCGAGTCAGTACAACTTTCATTCAAATAAAATGGCAGAAGCAATATCTGTCATAAGCACGATTCACAAATCTTTAGCCGAGTTTAAACTGCAGAGATAAAAATATTTTATTTGCAATTTAAAATCAACTAAAAGACACAGGCAAGATCTTTCACAGCCACGACGGTCGAATCATCAGGCCTCGGCTGTGAAAGATCTTGCCTGTGTCTTTTAGTTGATTTTAAATTGCAAATAAAATATTTTTATCTCTGCAGTTTAAACTCGGCTAAAGATTTGTGAATCGTGCTTATGACAGATATTGCTTCTACCATTTCATTTGAACTTCTCAGCACGAGGTATTATTGATGAGAGAACTTTCATTATTCAGCACAAGGAGATACAGGTGTAGGACAGAATAATGTGAACACCACGCTTAGAGATGTGACTTTTAATGCAGCTGTGTACGTCGCAATACGCCAAGGTATCCACCACTTTTTTGGTTGTAATATCTTTGTTCAGAACTTCAAGGTCCTGTTTAAGTGCATTTAAAGTGCCTTGTAGAATTTCTTTCAGAGCAACCTAATGGACTTTCAAAGAGGGCTAATTGTAGGTGGTCGACTAGTTGGAGCCTCCGTGAAAACAGTCGGTAAGGTAGTGGTGGTCTCCAGAGCTACTGTGTCTAGCGTCATGACAGCATACCGTGTTCGTGGCAAAACCTCGTCTGCGAAACACAAGAGCGGCAGGAAAACGACATTGACTGTAGAGACAGGAGAGCATTAAAGAGGATTGTTACCCGTAATAAGACCACGGCGCCGAAAATTAGTGTGGAGCTCAATCTGCATCTCCATACCCCAGTATCAACGAAAACAGTGCTCAGGGAACTGCATAAACAAGATATTCATGGCAGAGCTGCTACTGCAAAACCTGTGGTGACCCGGATGAATGCCCAACGGAGACGGCAGTGGTGCCAGGAGCATACAACGTGGACTGCCGATTCACGGAAGAGTGTAATGTGGTCGGATGAATCCACATTCACACCATTCCCCACCGCAGGACGAGTTCACATGTGGGGAACACCGTCAGAAGCGTACCACCCAGACTGTCTGCTCTCAACAGTGCATCATGGTGGTGGGTCTGTCATGCTCTGGGCGGTCATATCGTGGTTTTCTGCCACTCCCCTGATCACCTTGAAAGGACGCATGACTGGCAGGGCGTATGAAACCATTCTAAACAACGAAGTCCATCCAATGGCTCAGGCTTTGTTTCCTGCAGGGGATGCTATCTATCAAGGTGATAACGCTGCAATTCAAAGAGCTCGGAATGTCCAATCGTGGTTTAAGAAATATGAGGCCGAACTTTCACACCGTCCTTGGCCTCCCCAATCACCAGACTTAAACATCATCGAACCACTGTGGTTTGTGTTGGAAAATGGAGTAAGATCCCGCTATCCTCTTCCAGCATCTGTCAAGGACTCAGAGCAGTTTCTGCATGAAGAATGATGTAATGTCGCACTAACCACCTTGCAGGATTTGCGTGCGTCCATTCCAAGGAGGATTTAAGCGGTTTTGAATGCCAAAGGTCGTCCCACACCCTACTAGTTACACAAAACCTTCCTTTCCTAGGTGATCACATTTTGTCCAACCCCTGTACACACACAACTGATTTGAATTCTGGAAAGTGTGTTTGTCAACTTTGTACGAGATTTTGCCAAGAGAGAGAGAGATGCACACTTGTTTTCTTCCTTGGATAAAGTAATCTGCCAACAAGTTTACGTACTTATGAATTTCTTTCATTTGGATTTCATCCATCATTGGGGATTACGTGTATTCAAGATACTGTAATGCTTCTTTTTTCTTCACATCAGTTCATCACTAGATAAAACCTGCAAACTAAATGCAGTCAGTTCTTCCGCGTCTTCAACGCTGACACCAAAGTCCAGTTCATTCATAAACTGAATAACTTTGATAAATCAGTTTATAGTAAGTTGTGTCGTTGTCAAGCCCCATACTAGTATATCAACAATGAGATCTTTTTGGAGACGACAATCTTTTTTTGGTGTAAATATGACAAGGATGGTAAGTCAGATAATATATGAAAACTTGAAAATTTCGTCGTTTTGGAGCGGGAATTGAATCCGAGTCTCCCGGATATCGCCCGAGTATGCTAACCAATACATCATCCAGAACAACCAACTCTCAAATTTCCGATTAATCTGATGATACCCATCACAGGATTCGCTAGACGAAGCAACAGTCATTCATGTTTAGCGTATCTGGAGATTAAGAATCCTATCCCGTGATTGCCCGGAGGAGCAGATAAATCATGAATGAAATACGGGATTACACTATACAAACCAAATTTTGAAGATGGCAATCCGTTTTTTGGTGTAAATATGACAAGGATGGTAAGTAAGTCAGATAATATCCGAAAACTTAAATTTTTTATAGGAGTTTAATTTTGTTTCTTCGTTGCACCTGTCCTTAATACTTATTCTTCACTCATGTGTCTGCTTTTGCTGCCTGTACCTTCATTGAGTTGCGCACCGTGTATTTGTTCTCTAGGAGCAAAACGAGAGGTATTGCCCTGCGATACTTTGTTCTTTCTGTTTTTTCTTGCTGCATTGTGTTGTATCTTTTAATTTATACCTTATTTCTGTCTTGCATTTTCACATTCTTTGACGTCATGTATTTTTGCTCGTCCCATGTCATTGTTTTTTGGACCGATGCAATACTGCACGGCTTGCTGTTTGTATTTTGTGTATCCTTGTGTTTCACTTGGGGAGTTTGCCCAAGTTTCCACTATGTTCTGTAATACTTATCATGTTTTTGTCACATATCGTGTGGTTTCCTGGATTGTGGGAACTTCTGTACCTTTATCGTAGTATATGCTTTTGTTGTGTTTTACATGTTCCCTTCTTTTTGTGCACTGCGTTGTACAGCCATGTTCTTGTAAATATATTTACCTGTTGTTTTGTGCTCTGCTTTCACGCTGCACGTCATCACATGCTTTATTAATTAATCATTACTTTTGCTTGTGCATCATCTTCCTCAAGCATATACTGTTCCTTATTAACGATTTTAACATTTTGTCATCCTTAGTTGACTGCCGTATCACATTCACCTGTAATATTTCATCAGTATCGCTCATTGTTTTGTTGTTTATTTTGCCATATGTGGTACGCCTGTATTCCCTATGTTTTTGCCAATAAAGTATATTTTGAAATAATCGGAAACTTGAGACTTGGTCGTTCTGGGTGCTGTAGTGGGTAGCATACCCGGGCGCTATCTGGGAGATGCTGGTTCGATTATCGCTCCAGGACGACGAAGTTTTCGGATATTATCTGACTTACCATCCTTGTCATATTTATACCAAAAAAACGGATTGTCATCTTCAAAATTTGAATTGTATGGTGTAACCCCGTATTCCATTCATGATGATGAGATCTTTACTGGACGTATGCTCTCAATGCGAAGCAATTAGTTCTTCCACATCTTCATTGGTGACACAGAAGTCCAGTTCATTCATAAGCTGAATAACTTTCTTTGATAAAACAGTGTATGATAAATTGTATCCTTGTTAAGACCCTTCCTTTTATGTCAACGAGCTGTTCAAGTGAGATAAGCTCTGAATGAGCGTATGTCCATTGAACATCTCGTTCACATCTTCAATGCTGACAGTTCACAAGTACTTTGTGAACTATCATTACACCAGTTCACGAGTATATTGTAATTTACAAAACTTTCTGAGGATTTAGTCAAATTATTTTACGAGTTTAATCGGAAACTTGAGACTTAGTCGTTCTGGGTGGTGTAGTGGTTAGCATACCCGGGAGCTATCTGCGATGCACCAACTATTAATTATTTTAGGATTTTTAAATAAATGCCGTACCGTTCAAAGATTTATCACACATGTTTTCATTTTTTCACCTGATATGATAGTACGGCATCTTTATTCGCCAGGTGATGTAGAAAGGTTTTGGCGCACGAAAGGGAAATTAATGTACATTATATGAAAATGAAGACCATTTGTATTTCTGTTACAGGAGAGAGAGAGAGAGAGAGAGAGAGAGAGAGAGAGAGAGAGAGAGAGAGAGAGAGAGAGAGAGAGAGAGAGAGAGAGAGAGAGCGTGTGTGTGTGTGAGAGAGAGAGAGAGAGAGCGTGTGTGTGTGTGTGTGAGAGAGAGAGAGCGTGTGTGTGTGTGTGTGTGTGTGTGAGAGAGAGAGAGAGAGAGAGAGAGAGAGAGAGCATGTGTGTGTGTGTGTGTGTGTGTGAGAGAGAGAGAGAGAGAGAGAGAGAGAGAGAGAGAGAGAGAGAGAGAGAGAGAGAGAGAGAGAGAGAGAGCGTGTGTGTGTGTGTGTGTGTGTGTGTGAGAGAGAGAGAGAGAGAGAGAGACGAGAGATAGTGTTTGTGTGTGAGGAGTATTGGAAACTGAGAAAATAACTTTTCTCAGCAGGAAAAACTAGGACCTATTGATTTAGAGTCCAGCAAATTAAACTTAGGATTTAAACGAATGATCTTGAAAAAAAAAATAATAAGGCAAAGGATTCTTACATACTCTAGCGGAAAAACGCCCATTTTCTAGTTCAGCCCAAAGTTCAAAATTGCTGTCTCTTTCATCTTAGTGGAAGTGACAGAATCGGGAAAATGATTTTATAAGAAATTTTAGGTTCGGGGACAAAAGAAACTTCATAGATTGCATCATAGGTTTAAAAGGTATACCGGAAGTAAAGCGGCTTTGAGTAGCGCTACAGACAACGCTACTTCCGGATCGTTAACTTCCTCTGCTCTAACACTTTGAGTCTCTTCATTTTTTTCACTCAGGCTATAAGGAGCACTCGGAAGTTTCAGAGAGGGATAAAGAAACGGCGAGGCGTAATCCGATAGCTAGAGGACATGCGGCGAGACATTGTGATCGTGAGATGGATGAACAGGGATTTCTGGAGCTTATTCAGCGGCAACCAGTGCTTCGGGAAAGATTCTTTTACGATGACATGGGGAAGTCTGACGGAAAAATAAATGAAGTATCGCACAGGACCTTTTGCGCTAGTGTCAGCAAAGTAGGAAAGGAAAGCTATAAACGCTAGGAAGTGAAATTCTTTGAGGAAATAACCAAAGACGTTTCAAACTTCTGCGTTACACGTGACCTGATCGTTAGGCATATAATTTTTTTTGTGTTAAGACAAGAGATACAATACTACAGGGTGATTCGAAAGTCGATCCATTTTAATGAAATTACACTTTAACTTTTCTCTTTTACAGGTCATATGAATCATGCTGACAAAAGAAGACAGGATAGCCGTCGTTTGTGGACGGTTGAAAGGTTTAAACCTATGTCGAGATTCAGAATGAATTCAGGCGGAAATTTCACAAAACCGGTCCAACAAGGGAGAATATCAGGACCTTGATGAACAAATTTCGCAGAACGGGAAGTGCATTGGATGAAGAACGTAGGGCGGATGAACAGCCGCATGAGGCCTTTCTGTAGAAAAACCACATCTCAGGTTAATGTCTGGTTGGGATTCACTAAGACTAAAGTGTACGGGCCTTTCATGTTTGCTCAATCCACAATAACAGGGGCAGCGTATCTGAATATGCTACAACTGTTCTTAGAGCCACAGTTGATTTCAGATTACATTTTCGATACAGTTGTGTTCCAACAGCACGGGGCACCACCCGACTTTGCGAACTTTGTGCGTGATTACCTGAATGCGACGTTTCCTGGTAGATGGATTGGAAGAGGCTCACCTAGGCTATGGGCTCCTCGTTCACCTGACCTGACATCCCTGGACTTTTTTTCCCTCGGGATACGTCAAGTCACAGGTGTACAAGGTGAAGATTAAGAGTATCCAGGAACTGAGGAATCGCAGTGTAGCTGCTGTGGACACCATTACACCAGATGTTTTGGAACGGGTTTTTAGATCAACTGTGAAGCTGTGGCAGTTGTGTCGCAACATGCAAGGGGGTCATCATGTTGAAATGCACTAACTCCACATCCTAGTCACACATTTCATTGATTTGCACTGTTTTCACAATAATCAAAGTTGTTTTTCTTGGAAATGGATCGGGACTTTTGAATTACTTTGTATTATGAATTAGGCTCACTTACTTGGCGCACATGAGGCTCATCTACTTGAAGCACAAAGGTGAATTAACCAAATCCTACGGTAAAAAGTGGTTAATCGAAATTACCGTATTTTGCGGCTTAAAAGTCGATACCGAGTGGGTTTAATTTTTCCCTTTTCTTAATTTTTACTCATAGGTAAGTCGATCCTGAGTATAATATCGTAAGTTATATAGAAGTCATTTTGAAGCATTACGAAAACGTATATATAATTTACTCACTTACAGAAAGTGTTGAAACTGTTGTCATTGATATAACCGGGACTTATCCGAAGTGAAGTTCAGTAGCCATTTTTAGAGATAGGGAATTGTAACAATTTTCCTTCAGTTCCCGCCATTTTGATGAGCTGGGCGACGAACGGTCAAAGTGCGCTTTTCTCACGCGTCCTTCAAAGAGGGGGTGTTAGATTTATGGTTTCGTCGATGTGAGAAGAGTAGTACTGGACATTATTGCTTTTCAGAGGTCCCAAGCAAAGCGATCGAGTAAGGGAGGGAGGGGGGGCAGCGAAACCAATTAGAGAAACTTTACGCTTTTCGGAGAGGAGGCATCTTATGGTGTGGCCGCGCTTTCTAGGAATGCGTCGGTCTTCACTCTCTTAGGCAAGGCGACAGCTTTTTTAGAGGGTTTCTCTCCGAGCATGAGAACAGGGGACTCGGTGGCAGAAAGTCAACGAAGGAGGAGGATTTTAGCGGAGGTGCGAGTTCGGGGGACAAAGATAAGTAGGAATGAATGAGGCACATGATGAGGGAGACAGAAGGTGATTCGAGGTGTTAATAAAATAATGAAAGCACGACAATGACGGACAAAAGCTTGGTGACATTCCCAGCAACATCTGAATGAAAGTCTTTCTCACTGCAAGAGTAAAACATCGATTTTTTCATACTTTGTATTCGATTCATCTGCATCTGCCGGGTGAAATAATACGGGTTAAACCCCATACACAGAGCAAGCGTCAAACGAACCCTCCACACAGGGCGCTGCAATATAAGTCAGCACCAAGCCCTGTAAGACGAGAGTCAAAAGGTCCCTCCGCAATAATGTTAAGGTTGTTCCACTTAATTTTGATGCTGCTACAGCCAAAATGCTTGAATTAAGGAACTTGTTGTAGATTTAATTTCAGTTTTAGCTGTTGCTTTAATAATATATCAAGTTTTATAATATGTAAAAATTGGTGTTGTTGTAAAAAACATTCTCCTTTTTTAATCAGACGAAACAACTTCCACGATTCATTCTTCCGCTTTTTGTTTTCAACAAGCATGTATTTGTTTGCCTCGACGCCTTTTTGAATCTCTATAATATTAAAATCATTCATGTTAAAAAATAAGGCATTAATTCCGATACGACATGTAATGGAAAGGGATGTTAGTACGTCAAACGAAAACCTCTGAATGCTCAATTCAAAAGATGCGATGTGAAAAGTAACTCTCAGTCTTACAATGTGACACGCGAGGTGTGAGAGAGTGAATCACCAGAGAAGCAGACGACAGGTCTTTGCCTGTATCTTGCTCCGGACAATCGCACTGAAAACAAATGCAAATGTAGTATCGTTTTACGACATGATGTCTGTGAGTCTAGCGTCTGCGCCGTATCGTCGGTCGCTGGAAATCTTCTTTGCTTTAAGAAAGACACGGCAATATTTTTGTACGACAAATCATTTTTCACACCGTTGGCACCAGCACAGAGCACAAAATTCCACAGCGCACATTTTTCTTTTAAAAACTAAAACTAAAATAAAACCGGGTCAGGTACACCATGACCCGGCCTGTTTGACCCGCAAGAAATTGTCGACCCTCTGACACGTGACCCGTTTCCATCTCTGGTACCAGTCTTATCGAGCAAATAGCCGTCTCCGGGTGTGGCTGCACCCCGCAAAATAACAGAGCCAACCCCTGCCTGCACTGTCCCTCGTAGGGATGCGGAATCCATTGCCTCGTGGGGTTGCCTCCACACCCGGAGTGGGCCGTCTGCTCGATAAAACTAGTGCAGCGATTCGTCGCACCAGGCTACACTTTCCCAGGCATCGAATCTCAGTGTTCCCGAGCGTAGGCAAGGTGCACAGCCTTGTGTCATGGGTTCAGCATTAGCGTCCAGGCGGACCGTCGGCTCCGGAACCCCATCGAACACAGAGAACGTTGTACTGTCCGAATGTTTATCCCCAGCATTGAATTGCGCTGTGATTCACGGCACTGCACTATCCGGGGTGGATGTCCCGATGCGTGCCAGACGCCGCTGTCCACGACCGTCCAGGTTTTTTCCACAGCCACATCGGTCTCGCAAATCTGGATTTCCCCCTGAGTTTGTGTAGTCCAGGTACACCCTTGAAATTGTGGACAGTGTAAATCCAAATTTCGTGGTAATTTCCAAAATGGAGTAACCCACCTTCTGAGCGACGACTATTACACCACGTTCGAAATCGCTTAAAGCAGCCCCAACGGCGCAGTGGTCTAAGCGACGGCCTCTGATTATTCACCCGAAAGGGGTCCGGGTTTGAACTCCGGTGAGACATGGATGTTGTGTTTGTCTTACGGCACTGGCTCTCTCCCTTCCCTGGAACCAGTGGCCCTAAATTAGGGACGGGCGACTGGTTGTAGCCCATTGACTTGCTCACGGTGGTTGTTAAACCTCCAATTAAAAAAGAAATCGCTGAAATCTTGATAAGCTGCCATCTGAACTGCGAATGCTACTACTTGAGCTTGCGAATATATCTGCCTCTACATAACCGTCGTTTGCGAACGGTAACATTTACCGCATGGGTGTTGTAGCATGTAATGGAAATGGTAGCGGCCTTACCATTTCTTTTTTGGCACCTCAGTATATACACACCTTTGGAACAACGTGACTTCGTGAATTTTCCCACAATCACTGGTTCCAGCCTTTCACTTCTGTAACCGTGGCTTCAATATTTATCAGAAGCGAGATTCTGCAGCCATTTTTGTGATACTGAATTGAAATCATTTCCTTTCAATTCCCGCCATTTGGACGAAAGGCAAAAGAGTATTTCCTTTCCCACGCGACGCAGCAGATGGCAATTAGGGAATCTTCCGTTTTTCGGAGAAGAGACATCTTAAGGTCAGTGGCGGCTCGTGGTGTAAAATGCTGGTGAGGCGAACGGTCTTGATGTAAATGTAAAACAGTAAAACATATGTTATTGAAAAATATATAAATTCGTATAACGTTATACGAATATATATATATATATATATATATATATATATATATCAGTGGCGTAGCAGGGGGGAGTCGTGGTTTGCACCCCTTATTAGGCGAGACAGTTAGCTTTTTCTAAGTACGTTTTATAGATAATTTCCCTATTTAAATTCTTTGATTTTTATATAACTAGGAAAGCAATGTAATTTCTTGATAATAGAAGAGAAAGTAAAGCAAAGCGGCCAAAGAAGTTGCTTTATTAAATTTTTATTAAAACAACTATAATTTATTGCATTTTCTTCATTTTATTAAATTAGCTTCATTTTGTATTAATATTCAAGATGTGCGTACGTACCAATAGGAAAATATTTGTCGAAGCGCCCCCCCCCAAAAAATTGTTATATGTACTTATACACAGTTATACAGCAGAAGTGCAGAACCCCCCGCCCTTCAAAAAGTTTCATGTCAAAGGCAGTATCCCCCATTGGATATCTTTGAAGTCCTGGGTTCGAGTCGGCTGAATCATTAAAATCCGCTGAGATTCGGAAGTCTCGTTAAGCCATTGGTCCAGGGTAGGCGGCGCCTTGTTATTAACAGCTGTAAACCCCATCCCTTAGGGCTCCATCCCATGTCATTTAGCCCTTATATATAAATATTATTCAACAGTAATGGAATAAAATTATAGAAATATATGAAACATGGCGTGGGGAGTCTTTCTTCACGAAAAAAATCCAAAAATTTTAGAGGGAAAATGTACATATACCTCTCTCTATATGTGTGTGTGTGTAATATACGCTACTTTTGCAACAATATTTTTATGAAAACAATTATTCGATAATTTTACAACAAAGAAAGAAATATTTCACCAGTATTCTTTTATGTATAATACACTTGAGCGAAAATACGCAATTTGCGCGATTTCTTTAGCTTGTCAATGCGTCACTCACATCCCAACGCCAATCGGAGATCCACTTCTTAAAAAATTCAAAGTAAATCATTTGAATATAATTTTTTCTCACGAAGTGTTTCTTGAGCTTGAATAAAAGTCACAGTTCGATTGGCATATTAGTGAAGGTGCATTTAGCACGGGTCACAAACTGAAGTCCAGGCTCGTGATAACTATGTACAGGAGAAGTCAAGCTAAGGAAGCACATTTCTATATAAAAAAAGTATAAAATAATTAAAACCTGGAATTAAAAACAGAGGAATACGATATTAATTTGCTTTGGTCTCGAACAGAATGCTTTCAGTTTATTTTTTATAAATAAGTTCAATTCTGCGATCCTTTTTGGCTGCAAATTTGTCTATGATCAGATCATAAAATGGTTGAGTGGACATTAGATGGTTCAGCAATTCTTTCTCGATTGAAATTTTAGCGAGTGAAGACAAACGATCTTGTGCCGTTGTATTACGGAGGTAAGTCTTAATTCTCTTCAAACAAGAAAAATTCCTTTCAGCAGAAGAACTTGTTGACGCCAGTGTCAATACAAGAGAAAATAATTTGTAGGCTTCTGGTAACACATCTTTCAGCTCGTTTTCTTTCATTGTTTTCTGAAAACTGAGTTCCCTGAAGTTGTGATCATTATATAAAAAATCTAATTCGTTTTTTAGTCGTTGTGTGTCTGTAAAAATGTTTGGATAAATTTTTTTGAGAGTGTTAAGGGCACTGGATGGAAATGACTCTGAATAACTATGGTATTTTGAGCTGTCAACTAGCTGCAGAAACTCGAGCTTTCCCATATCTTCAAATCTTGTATTTATTTGGACTTTTATATATTCATGAATACACTCCATTAAATCATTCTGTATCGTTTTAGATTGTCCAGAAAATAAGCTTCGTATTTCTTCAAAATGTGCTTTTAATTCTGGGGTGCTCCTACGAAGTAACATTTGGAACATTTCCTTGAAATTACCTTTATTTAATGAGGAAATAGTTTCATCATGTCCTCGAAAAGGCAGTTCTTGCTTGCTTAGAACGACAACTAAATCGATTATATGTTCCATAAAAAGCCTATTTAGTCTGACCTTTTCATTAAACTTGACTTTATGAAGAGCAGCATTTTCTTTGAGCATATCAGAAATAGTGTTTGTTTTTTTCCATTCGTTTTAGACCTACGTGGTTAGTTCAATGCTCTTTAGAGCTTTCATTGCAATTTTGCACTACGAGAAAAGTTTTTAGATCAAAATAACCCGTTGTATTCCACACATTTTTCTTATTGCTCAAAAGTAAACATGGCCAGCAAAAGAGTTTGCTTGTAATAGCTACCAGAAAGCCAGGGAAAAATCTCGTACTATGATTTATTGAAAGACCTAAAAAACGATTTGCCGCACTTCTTATCTTTAGATATTGAACTTATTATAGGTGTCGGTCTTCCAGATATGAGAACATCCTTGTTATCATAATCTTTCCAGTGTTTAAAAGGAATTTCTTCCAGAACACAAATCACGTCGTTTGTTGGGCCATTCATATTTTCCAACCAAAATCAAAATATGCTGTTTAGTAACAATAACAAAATAAAAAAAGAAAAACTCAACATTACTATGAACTAGCAAACACCCGCAGAAGAGAGGATTGAAAACACACTACAAAAGTTAGATTCAAATACACTCTGACGAATAGTTAAAGCTACGTAGAAATCTTCGTACTCCAAAGCGTATAGAGGCGAACGGCGTCATCGCCTGTGAAACCACTTTTCACAAGGGTCATCTGCTCATTTTCCCGCGCCCATTGGATACACAATCCTTATGTTCTCCAATAACAGCGGAGATGCGATTCCAGTTTAAGCGAAATGGAGGGTCGCCTCAGAAATTTCCTTTCTCTTACTGGAAGTCCGGCCGGTCCGGCACCTCTTTGGGTAGACCTCGGACGGTGGGGGTGGGTTCAGTCTGTAGGGCTCTTCTCTGATCCCCAGTTCCCAAAACCGGCTTCTCATCGAGACGATTCAGCCGGTCGCCTCTAAGCGCTTAAAACATGCAGCTGCTTTGCAAAAATAATGATTCATTCCTCTTCTCGAAAGCCTTTCTTTAACCTAATTCATGAATCACAATGTGCATTTCAGTGTTTCATTTATCCTGCAAAGTTCTTATATCTTTGTTACTGACAGGTTTTTTTTTTTTTCTTTCACTTCTCATTCTGCGGAATTTCAGGTGAGGCGGCGCCTCACTTGCCTCATCTGACGGGCCGCCACTGCTTAAGGTGTAGCCGGAGGGAACGCGGTGGCAGGGGTCGACGAAGCAAGATAGTTTTAGGAGAAGGGAGTATGCTTGGGGATGAAAGGGACGGAGGAGGATATAGTTTTGAGTGGCCGGAAAGAGAGAGAAGGATTTTCGGCGGTGTAGAATACTGAGGGAGAACGGAGAGAATGAAAGCACGAAAAGGACAGAAGCTTGGTGACATTCCCCGTATGATCTGAATAAACGTTTTCCTCACTGCAAAATTTAGCCTCAGTCGATTCACTTTTCTATGCTTTGTATTGGATTTATCTGCTCCAGTTGGAAGAATTACGAATTAAACCACCAATACCGAACTTACTGCTGAACAAAATCAAAGGAACCCTCCACCCAGGGTGCTGTAATAGAAGTCGAGCTCCAAGCCCTGTAACATTTAAATGTTACAGGGCGAATTCTATTACAGCACCCTGCGTGGTTCCATCCAAATTTGCACAAAGGAGAGCTGTCCGACGTTTGTTGCTCTTTACTACTGTAGCAATCAACGATACAAAATGATGGTCTTGTCAGGAATTAAGTTAAAAAATCTCCTGTCTCGTCAGAAATGAAGATGCCCCTTCCCGCGTAGCCTTCGATAATTTTCAACAATTCATCATTTTCCACTTATCTACTGTCACGTGATATACATTAGAGATGATCCGCCCGGGCCCGGATTCGTGGAAAATTTTGCTTATCAAGGCTTGCATTTATGCATTATACACTGGTCAAAGATGGCCCAAGCAAGGATTAGTTTAAAAAGTTTAGTTCAGTTAATCCACTTCATAATATTAATATGTTTTTAGAAATACTACGCATAAAGCCAAATGTTCTAAAATGTGGATTTGAAAATAAATAAATAATCAACGTGCCTTTCGTCCGTATCAGGGGATTCAGTAATTTTGGTAAAAGCTGAAGAAAACAAAATCGTTTGGAAACAAAAAAATCCATTCGTTATTTCTTTTTGATTTCTAAATTAACTTTTATTTTGAATAAATTGCATTATAAAACGTACAACGCCGTACAGACAGTTGCAAGTGTTTGAAATTTTGATTCTAGAAAACTAATCTTTGCAATATAATTTACATATATACTAATTGGTAAAGGTAGTTTAGAGTGATGTAGCAGAATATAAAAAAGCAAGTAGGGAAATTTCCAAAGTTAAAAAAACAAAGAACGTAAAAGCATTCCAGACCAGATTATTCTGCATTTTGTAACATTAACAAAGCTTTGCGCTTAATAGTATAATAATCACAATATTATCATATGTGTGTGCAGTTTCCAGATCAAGTTCATCATGAAAAGAGAGAGAGAGAGAGAGAGAGAGAGAGAGAGAGAGAGAATTGCATCTAATGCCTCAGCGCTTCAACTTGATCTTTTTTCTTTAAAACTCGACCTGCGGTACTAAAAACCAACGTCACCTCAAAAATCGCGGGGAGAGTAAATTTTAAAAAATAAGTAACAATACTTCTAACTGCACAATATTGGAAATTAATACATCATTTTAAAGATAAGATTCTTGATTTTTAATAAAATACAAAAAATGGGAATGTGATTTTCCCCCAGTTTTTCGATACCAGACCATCGTAAACTAATCCTTGCTTGGGCCATAGCTTTGGACAATGCATAATGCAGGTCTTGCTAAGCAAAATTTGTCCTGCAATGGCAGCTAGCTTAGGAAATTGAAAACCCGTCCACCATGGTAACAAATCCACAATGAAATTCAGCATTTGTAATTCAACCGGGGTCGGAATTACACGTGTTGAATTAATTACAGTAATGAAATTCAAGACGTGTAATTCCGAGCCCGTGCCCGGGTATTTCGGAATTTTAATGAATTCTGAGCCCGTTCGAGCCCGAGAGCTCATCTCTAATATACATTTCCTGACTCACCAGATGACGCCTTGTACCAAGGCGGTCTAGAAAGTGCAAGGCCATGACATTAGAACTTCCTCAGCTTGTGACGTCACTAATGTCACACGGCCTGATTGATACGTTGGCATCGTATTTGACCTCTGTTGGCATGGTTATTGTTAAGTATTGAAGTGGACGCCAATTCATCAGAAGAATCATTGTTTGCAGGTTCTTGTCATTGGAGCAGGTAAGCAATTAAATCAATAGGCCAACAAATAGAATGTAACAACAGATGAATACGCCCGCTCGAATCCTTATTCCTCAAATTTCGGGGGACGGACGAAACTATTGGCTAGTCAAAATAAATTAGTATATACTTCCAGATGGAGATGGATATTTTGAGTGGTTTTCTCTATGTAATTAATGCCAAAATCTCTTCTCATTCATGCCTGTGCAAAAACGTTCCTACCTGCCTTGTGCCTGAGCGAAAATAGTTCCTGTCTCTACCCATTCCCAAGACATACTACCCTTTTGTGACCATAGTGTATTTCTTCCTTTCACTCTCTCTCTGCCCCTTGAAGGAAGATGCTACTGACGTAAGAACCTGATTGCTCTTAATTGCTAACTGCCGAATTGTCACTCGCGGGCTTTCTCAGAACAAGTGTATCATCCAACAATGGGGAATGAAGAACGGGGGTGTCCTATTGTTCGTGGGTGGTCCACGTCAACGAAGAATGGTTATCCCGAGGGATACCTTAAGCGCCTTTTTTAACTGAAGGCAAAATTCTAGCTGCTGCCTTCCCGCATGGAATAACCAAAGTCTCTATTTAATTATACTTTAAATATTTCTGTAAAACAAGTTACACAACGGCAGCGTGGGAAACCAATCGGAAGCCTTGGTTTCCGTGTGACGTCATTAAAAGAGAGAACTCATCTCTCTAATGTCATGGCCTTGTGTTTTCTAAACGGCCTTGCTGGAACACAAGTCCATCTCTGTTTTTAAATCTATCAATACAACCAGAAGATGCTACGAACTGTTTGAGTCTTAACTTTGAAGCAATTTTATTGGCAGTCTAATGTACACTGAAGTGCCCGAAAAACTGGTACAGACGAGCTTATGCAAAATACATAGCAACGGCACCTATGCACGTACTCGGTTGCATCCGCCAGCGTGTATATAAAGCGATAGACATCCTTGCCAGCTGTCAGAGCTGTTTTCGGCATGAGAATGACAAGTAATAACGATTTAAGCGATTTTTAACGCGGTGTCGTAGTTCGCGCTTGTGAGATAGGCCATAGTATTTCAGAGGTAGAAACGAAGTTCGGATTTTCACGGACGACCATTGCAAGGGTGTATCGTGACTACAAGAATTCCGGAGAAAACTCCAACCTACGATAACAGTGTGGCCGTAAAAAGACATTGGGTGGACGTGACCATCGTCGGCTGTCAAGAATCATTTCACGCGATAGGTGTGCAACACTTTCGCAGGTATCATCAGAATTCAATGCTGTAGCCCCAACAAGCATTAGCGTCTGAACTGTGCAACGTACCCTGCACAATATGGGCTTTGGGAGCCGACGCCCAACTCGAGTCCCCTTGATGGGTGCACGACACTGAGCTATGCACCTCGCTTGGGCACGACAACATCGCCACTGGACACTTGATGACTGGAAACAAGTAGCCTGGTGTGACGAGTCGCGTTTCCAACTGTATCGGGCAGATGGAAGGATTCGTGTGTGGCGCAAACCCCACGAAGCCATGGATCCCGCCTGTCAACAGGGAACTGTACCGGATGGTGGGGTGTCCGTAATAGTATGCGGTGTGTTTAGCTGGGCTTCTACGTCTCCAAACGTCTGTGACCGGCCAACTCTATGTGCGCATCCTTTGTGACGAGGTAGACCCGTTAATGTCCTGCATTCATGCTGATGGGTTGGGCCTGTTCCAACAGGACAATGCACCTCCACACAAGTGTCGGGACGCCACATTATTGTTAGAGGAGAATTCATCTGAGTTTGGGGTGTTGCCATTCCTACAAAAGTCCCCAGATCTGAACGTGATAGAACACATTTGGGATGCCATGCAACGCGCTATCGAACACAGGAATCCGAGACCTCGGAATACACCCGAATTGTGGAACGCCCTGAAGGAAGTATGTTGTGCATTGCCTACAGCATATTTCCAGAAGTTAGTGGAATTCATGCCCCGTTGTATTTCTGCAGTCCTGCGCCCCGTTGGGGACCTACCAAGTATTAGACTGGTGTACCAGTTTCTCTGGCACTTCAGTGTAATATCACACCGTTAATAGGCAGATTATAAGCACGTGCTTCTTGAAAACATCTCAGTACTTGTTGTTCTAAGGCTTCGTAAGGAGCCGCATTTGAATTATTTCTTTTCAGTAATGATAAGCCAATATTTTAAAGCAACTTTATACAGCAGAGGTGGTCGAATCTAGACTCTCTACGTTTTTATGTAAAGCTCCAAATTTCAATCTTTTAGCAAGTTCAACACTGTAACATCTTTATTTCTGTCCATTTCTTCAATAATGTTTGCTTTCTCTCCGAAAGTTAAACCTTATGAGCTTTTACGGACATTTCCGCTGCTGTGATTCAGAGACTGACTTGACTGACCAAACAAAGCCTCATGTTACAAGCTTGCTAAAACAGGCTTGTAATTATCGACACCATTAGCTGTGTGGATAATCCCTGCACTTCCGTGTATTACGTATGTGTGTGTGTGTGAGAGAGAGAGAAGGTAGAGGCGAGGAAAGTACAATCTGTGGGGCTAAAAATTTTGCTGAACAACCCATTCTATTGCTATCGCTTTACAAGGTGCTGATCTTCTCCCTCCTGTGATGTGGATTGAATGAAACAGAAAATATACAGTGTCCTTGATGTTTACGCCACCGCAAAGGAAACAAAATATAAATCTCGGATGAAAAGAGTTCTACGATTGAAAAATAGGAACGTTAGGCGCAGGAAAACGTTAACATCAAAACATGAGACGAAGAAATTTTAAACGCCATGGATAGAGGAAAAAATTGGGAATTTCAAACTATGACGTTAAATGCGGGAAATCGTAAGCTCTGGACAACGTTAGATCGCGATTCAACTGTACTAATGTTTTTACATATGCATTTACGGTAAAAAAAAGTGTTAAAATTATCTTTGTGTGATTAAGGATGAAACATGCTCAAAGGAAGACCACGTGCAAAGAATTATATTTCCCATAGTGACGCCTTTACCTGCTCATAAAAAATTGTCGACGGAAGAAAAATTACATGAAAGCTTCCTGTGATATTTAGTAGCTTCATTTAAAGCTGGAATTGCTGTTAAGGAAAGTGTTTTACAATATTCTGGGCAAAGCAGGTAGACGAAGCTAGTTTGCAAGATCCACAAGGAAAATGGACCTCCTACAAGATTAAAAAAATAAATAAATAAAAATTGACAGACATGCAATGTTTTGTGGAAATGCTTTCCTCTGAAGTTATATCGCAGATAGGCAAGAAGGATGGTCCTACTCAATCCTGAGACTATATTATGGCTTAGAGATTTAAAATATGTGTTTGTTGACGTTCTTGCAGTGACCCAGTTCTAAAGAGAAGAAAATTTACACTTCTGGAAGTTGTTTCCATCATCTCTGATACGATGGGGAAAAAATCGTCTATTTTAAGACTGATTGTGTACAAACACATGATTCAGAATGGCATGGGCTTCGTCTGAAGTGCGGAAATGATTTTTCACTTTCAATGTGTCGCACGACCACGAGATTAACAAGCGTTGTGCTAAGAAGAAGGTAGTATTTCTTCATCGTTCCTCTCTCTCGCACTTTGCGATGATGAATTAGATTTATGTTTTCCTTGTCGTTAACATGTGCTGAATGTCACTGGAATAGAAGATTAGAACTAACGAAAGGAAAAGAACTTCATTGCTCAAGACAAGGCTTCAGTAAGGAAAAAATATTCCCTTTGCGCGCAAAATAACTCTGGAGCAAGAAGGCAGATCCACGTCATCAGCTCCCTCTAAATGGAAGTCGAAGGTTTCAAAAGAAGCACAGCTTTTGTGTGTCACACTAATTAAAATTTTGTTCTTAAATTTAATGACTCATCAAATCATGCTGCGAAATAAATTTTTTTGCAATGTTTGTTAGTAATCGAGTGGGTGAATTCATAAAATGTGCAAACTCCTTGTACAGGATAATGCGCAGTTTTATGAGGTTTCTTCATTGCTGGGCAACTCTCAGTGATCATTCGTGAAGAATTATTCATGAAAATGTTTCAAGCTGGGAAAGATTAGGAAAGAAATATTCTCTGACAATGTCAGATTTTGATGCTATACATCTCTCTCTTCAGTAGTAAAGTAAATACGCAGTAAATAAGAAAAATGACACCGAATTTTCGGGTGCAATGAGCACGTCTTTTGAATCCGTTCTGACGCGAATTAAATTTACCAAAGCTATGTCAATGGAACCGGTATGGAAAACAGTAGTACCTGACCGAAGAAAGAAGTTTTTCAATCGGGTTTTTAATCCCGCAGATATTGCTATAAACGGAATCGTGAACTTACGCCCTCTAGTGGCAGACTTGTGTGTTAATAAAAACTTGAAATTACATGAGAAACATTTCGCAGCGGAAACGCTCTCCAACAAAGAAAGGATTTTTTAAATCCGACTCCTAGAAGCAGAGGTATCGACAGATATAAGATATGCATCTACACCCCTTGGCGGGAAAAAACATGAATTATTTTAAGAAGAAAGAATTCTCAAAACGTTTTTTGATGTAAGCAGTATCATTCCAGGAAATAATTTTTTCAGTTGAGTTTTCAGGAGCTCAGAGTTTGCTGAAAATACATCAAAAGCAGAAATTAACACTTATCTCCCTCGCCAAACCACCGTTTACTAAATACTAGAAATTATATGAACAACATTTCCAAACATGAGCTGTATGTGGTACAGGAAGAACTTTTAAAATCGTATTTTTGGAAGCAGAAATACCAGAGAAAACGCAATTTACCTTTACGCCCTTTAGCGGAAAGTCTATGAATTACTTGGAAAATTAGAAATCATATGAAAAACATGTCGAACCCGAAACTCTATCTAAATAAAGAAGGAATTTCTTAAATCGGACCATTAGAAGCAGAGATATTGACAAAAATAAGATATGCATCTACGGCCCCGTCCCGGGGAAACCATGCAATATTTTAAGAAGAAAATATTCCGAAAATATTTATCAACGTGAGTGGCATCGGTCCACGAACGAATTATTTTAATCGAGATTTTTAGAAGCTCAGATTTTGCTCCAAATACATCAGAAGCAGAAATTAACACATACGCCCCCTGGTCATGGGCGGCGACTATAGTGGGGCAAGGTGAATCTTGCCCCCTAATAACTTTACTAGGGGGCAGTACCCACCCAATATTTTTCGTCCTGTTTAATTAAATAATTGCTTTGGCCTCATAAAGTGGAACAAGCTACACCTTATCAGGCCAAAGCGATTTATTTCCGAAAAATTTATAAATACATAACAAAATAAGTAAACTTTTCCCCTATATTCAACATTGCTTATTTGATAAGAAACTTGATTGTCAACCCCGTATTTTGTTCGAGATGTTCTCGTGATGTTTAAAACAATTATGAAAAATAAAATAAATAAAAATACGGAAACGTATAAGCTCTAGCGCCTTTATGTACCTATTTATTTTTTGCTCTTCTCGTTCTTTGTTTGAGTAACAGCGCTAATTTTTCATGTTTTTGATAAATGTTTGGAAACAAAATCTCTCTGAATATTTCTATAAAATCGCAGGCTAAATTTCATTTTTAAAAATATTAATATTGAGCAAAATGATATTTTTTTGTTCATTTGCTGACGAGCAATTGCAATTGCGTTTTAAAATATACGCCGAATCTCGTAGTATGTTTTTGCTCCCCCCCTCCTTTTGATTTTGCTTTTTAAGAGATCAGACCCACATGCTACTCCCACGTGGGTTTGATCTCTTCACGCCTGCCACCTCAAAAATTTGGTGGAGTCGGCGCACCTACCCCTGGTAGCCAAACTGTTCTTTACCAAAAACTAGAAATTACATGCAAAAGGTTTCCCATCAAGAGCTTGTATCCGCTGAAGAAAAACATTTTCAAATCGGAGTTTTAGAAGCAGAGATACCGGGGGAAACGCCATTTACTTTTACGCTCCCTAGCGGAAAATCTTTGCGTAACTTAAGAAAATAACTATACCTAAAATACTCTTCGACATAAAGGGAATCGAAAGTTAAAATCTTTTTTCAACTGGATGTTCAGTAGCAAATATATGGAATAAAATGTATTTTGAATTCGATATCGTCTGCATTTACGCACTCTTTGGGCGAAATTCTAAATAGTAAAAAAAAAAAAAAAACGAAATGAAGGATCATCATTCGCATATTTCAAGATTTCCAATGCAAAAATATTTTTTTTAAATCATACATATAGTTGCAGAGATATGGTGTCCACAGACGGACAGAAAAACTGATGCACAACTTTATCCAAAAACCAGAACCCGACGTGTCAATCTTTCTATGCCGCAACTTCGTTACCTGGGCTCTATTCCCTACATACCAAAAGATTCCTATTAACTCAAAACCGCGCTCAGGAGGATGAGATTCGGTGTCGGCATAAAGTCTCCCGCATCTTTATATACGATCCTTAAGAGAAATGTTGACAAGCCCCTTCAATGAGGCAGGTGTTTATGCAATCCCACTACAATACCCGGACGGCTCCAGGCGATGTACATCGGAATGACCAAACGTTCGTTTGAAATTAGAATCAACGAACATAAAAGGGATACCAAAGACGGTAAAAAAACCACTACGCTATCAAGAGAGGTCAAGTTCAAGTCCGCTGATCCTATGTGGAATGAAATCAAGAAATTAGCTTCATACTCCGCAACTAAATCTACTGCCATTCGCGAAACCTTGGAAATCTTGACCAGCAGCGAGGCTTGCAATGATAGCGTCTCTCTCGAGTTGCCACGCATTTGGAATCAATTCTTCAAATAATGCTGTGTTTTCTACCACAGTATCGCGTGCCCAACCAACGTGACCTCGTTTTTTCGAACGTCTGATCACATTTGCGCCTATTCATTTATTGTCTAGTCAAGTCACCACGTTCAAATCGTTGATGTGTTCCATTATCCAGTTAACTCTCTACCTTCCTTGAAAAAGCCATCTGGTTGATGTGCGGAAGCTTGGAAACTTTGATTTATATTCTACGCTAAGAAATTCGGGTCACTAGTACTATTTTAAGTATTTCATTGCAATCTGCGTAATTTACGAGAACTTGATGCTAAATGGGATAAAAGCCATTAGAAAAATGCATTTGGATGCTATGCATTTGCCCCGACAGTAGTAAAGTATGTATGGTAGCGAAAGTTGGCTTTCTCTGAACCCGGTTATCTGCTATTGACGAGAGCTTTAAAATGATGTATAACACGACGGGGGTAACCTGTAGTATCCTAGATCAAAAGTTACTAATCCCTCTCACCATCACTCTTGCGATTCAGCTTTTCTTTCTATCTTGATGTCAGATTTTAGCTTGCGCATGCGCAGATGAAATTGTATAGTTCAGAATTTATTCACAAACAAAAACGATACAAGTTAAAAACACAATAATGAACTATTATTTAGCAATAAAGTGTATGCAAATTGGTGAAACTGTGTTAATTGATAAGGAATCTTCAGGACTCTAGAAACTGATAACAGCATCCTGTAATTATTTCATCACTGCAAATATTGTCCATGATATAAGTCCGTTAAGGCTGTCTTTGAATGAGTGTTAGAGTTCATCTTCTGCGATAGATGGCGCAAAAAATAACTCCTTGGGCGCCGCTTTTACGTTTTGATGGACTGTCACAGAAGTTGGCGTCAGCGAATCACTGCAGACGGCAAAATACGTGCTGTTACGTTTTAACCAATGACGCCGTTATTTGGGGGTGGATCTCACTAAGTAGGCGGAGTTTCTATAGCTCAAATTCAGGAGTTCTCTGCTAATGTATACGTTTTCTCTTCAAAAAATGAACGTACAGTAGGGTTTAAGATGATCTGTGGGAGACAAGATTCCAGTTTCACTTTTGGCCCCATTTAATTATTTCTATTTGGCCTAGATAATTCAAAAACAAATCAGACAAAAATGAGAGATTTCGTTTCTTCCACGCAGAAACACTGCTAAGCTAACTTTTTGCGCCATCTAGCGCCCAAATTGTAATATCTTCCAGTCAGATAAATTTAATTTAAAAAACATTCTAACAATTTTTTCGGAATAACAACTACGACACGTTTTAGCTATAGGTCGTTTTTATTTGTGCTCAAAATTCCAAACACTACAACGTAATCATCTTCAAGAAAATGTGTACAAAAGAATTTACATTGCAGATATAGGATAAAATTTCTTTTAGACTCATTCAAAGACAGCCTTAAGATCGAAGAAAGCACAAATCAGCAGATAATATGCTAAGAGTCCTATAATAACACAGTTTCGTTTTGTATTTCGATCCCATGGGGCATATGGTACCCATTCCTCAAAAAAATCTTGAGTGGTATGCTTATTAACAGTATAATTGTATTCCCTTTGTAAAACGGCAGTTATGGAAGAACAAAAACATTTACATATGAATTTTTGTGCAAAAGAATAGGAGCGAAGGTTTGGCTGGCCGGGACTTTTCACATTGAAAATATAAATGGCAAACTTGGCGTGAAGGATTAAAAACTTACACATTTTACTACGAGAGGGAGATGAAGGATGTTGATGACTCTGAAAAATATGATAGTGAAGCACATCGCATGTTCCGATGTACGCCCTTTTTCTAGAAGGTGTAACATTAATAAAAACAACGGGTACAAGATTAAATAGGTGGTACACAAATGATGTATGTCACCCATGGTGGAAGAGAATACATAATTTGGAGAGGTTAGGTGGACGAATTGATTTACAGTCATTTGCAAAAGTTTAAGACCACCTGTCAATTTATTGAAAACTAAAATTTTCAAAGAAACAACTAATTACTAATCAGAGATATTTGAAAAAAATGACACAACAGATGAATACTTACATTCTTTAGAACACAAAAATACCGAAATCAGTACTTTGTGTGGCCACCTTGGTTTTCTATAACGGACACAATACGATGTGGCATACTCTCAATGAGGGATTTTGCAGTAGTCACTTCAAATTTCTTTGCAACACAAGTACTTTATCGCGTCAATCAAAGCTTTGGAACTTTATGGCTGTTTTTCTGCTACCTTGTCTTTGAAAATGGTCCATAAATTTTCGATGGGGTTAAGGTCGAGACTATTACCGGGCCAGTCAAGCACAGTTATGTTTTTCGTCTGCAGGTAGTCCTTCACTGTCCTTGATCTCGGGTATGGAGTACCACCATATATGAAAATTGTGCATCTGTGTCCTTGCATATGAGTAACAGCTTCTCGCATAACATTTCCACATAAAAAGGACCAGTCATGGTAGTGCCTGTCGCCAAAAATGATAATAAAGCAGTACCGGATACTGACATAGCACCCCATATCATCTGACTAGGCAGATGTATCACGGTGCTAACAGTGTATTTTTCAGCAAACCTTTTGCCTCTTCGTCGTCGAACATGTGCTTCACGTGATCCAAATTGACGTCCATTTGATCCATCGAAAAAAAGAACTTGGCTCCAATTTTCAGCAGTCCACTACTGATGACGTTTCATAAACTGGATGAAGTCTCTTCTTTTTCATAACAGAGATTTGTCTAGGTTTATGTGCAGGTTCATAAGACTTTAATCCAAAATCTTTGTTAAGACGTCGGGAAACAGAGCTTTTAAATGTAGAAAGGCTTCGATTTTCTTGCACGAACTTCTCGGAGAACGAATAACTATTCGCCCTATGGTGTTGCCATCACGTGGAGTTGTTTTCCTTGGACGTCCACTTCTCTTTCGGTCGCTAAATTTACCTGTATTTCGATATTTCATGATTGTATTATGAATAGCGGTCTTGTTCACATTCACCTTTCTGCTTATGTCACGTTCGGAGTATCCTTCATGACACAAAGTCACTATTTATGCCCTTTGAGTAACATTTAATGGAGTTTTTTTTCCATTTTTCGCTATATAGAAAACACGTACAAAAACCTCTCATCATGAAAACCAGAAGCAAACTGATGCTCCCACGCTTCTCACAACTCTATCAACAGCTGCCGCTGTAGGATGATGCAACACCGACAGGAAGTTGGGTAATACAGACAGCAGCTGACAAAATCGGTAGAAATCTCTTAATATCAACAGGTGGTCTTAAACGTTTTGCAAATGACTGTGCCATTGCCTTGAAGAAGGCTCCTAATGGAGTGCAAAAGTTTACCGAATTTTTGTGCTTATTACACAACAAGAATAAACGGATTTAACATGCTATATGCGTTTCTTGAGTATTCACCGTCCGGTGTATTTAAAATAACGTTAAGATATTAGTTTTTTTTCTATCGCGCATGGTTTTTTAGTGACACACACATGGTTTAAGTTTGAATAAATCGTATATTTATATACACGTATAATCCATAAATAAATAACGTGAAGCGTAATAATTGATGACTTCCTGGTATTTCGTTTGTTGAACATCTCTCTTGAGTGTCCAGCAGTAGTTAGTCAGCATACTGGGACTCCACTTTCCCTGCTACCGCTTTCTCATGCTTGAAATATCTTAATGGAATCGCTTGCCATGTTCCTTGTTGACAGCGCCTCGATTCTCAAGAAAGAAATCCAAATGACAGCCGAGAAATGGATTTTCAGGGACATATTGCATCCCATAGTTTTGTATGAATCCAAGAGTTCACAAAAATCCAGGAAATGGATTTTTAGGGACATTTTGCATCCCATAGCTTTGTATGAATCCAAGAATTTACAAGAGTCCAGGAACGGGATTTTCAGGGACATATTGCATCCCATAGCTCACATACTTAGTCACGAGCGGTTTCTGACTTAGAACTTCCCCAAAAATTTTAGTAACATGTTTGAAATATTTCCAAGCTACTTTTTCAACTTGGCATAACTTCTGAAATTTTTAATCCTCCAACTCTACAAAAACCCTTCCTTAATTTGATATTTTTGTCACTAATTCTGGAGAATTTTCTTTTAAATATTTGGTGCTTGCCTTGATAAAGTTTTTCATAAGTACTAGTTTAATATATATATATATATATATATATATATATGTGTGTGTGTGTGTGTGTGTGTGTGTGTGTTTGGAGGGAGTTAAGTAAACATTTTTAGGGTTGACTAGTGGAGGGTTTACGACATTTTCCTTGCTGGGAGTTAATGACTTACGTTTCGACAGGTCCTTTCTTGTACAATGATTTCTTTTGTCTCTACCATCCCACAGATACAGAAAACAACAGAAATGTGTGTATACAGGCGGCAAATCAAGCAAAAGAATCTTACCTTGATCAACCAATTTAGACAACCAAAATAAAGCTCATAACAGTTTTTAATTACCGGGGCAAAAGTTTCGCCTCTGAGTTTTTAAGTCCTCAAACACAAAGGAATTTTCAAGCGACGTCGCAAACTCTCTACAATTGAAGTCAACAATCTGGAAGTCGGAGGTCATGTTTTAGCTGAAAATGGTCGTCGGCAAACTGCTGTAATACACGTATCATGTAATTCACACTACGCTTCTATACGATAGCCATTACATTTAGAGCGGTGTAACTAGACTTTTCTGCGCCACCATCTTAAATACATAAGCATCATGAATAAGATAAAAATGATTATATTTTTATATATAACATTCCTTTCAATCACCGAACTGGGAAAAACTAAGGGATAAAGATTCATGGAGATTATTTAACTCACCTTCGTTTTGCTGGTGAGGTAGTCATTTTTGCAACTAAACATGGAGAGGTGCATGCTTGGTGTAACCAGGAGAGATAAGAAGAGGAACTCGTGGATCAGGAAAATGACAAGAGTGGAAGACATCATGATTAGAGTAAAATCCCTGAAATGGCCATAAAAGGACAGACCAGATGGACAACCGAAATTTTAGACTGGATTCCAAGGGAAGGAAAAGACCAAAAGGAAGACTACAAGAGCAATAGGTGGATGAAATTCGAAAGTATGCAGAAGTTACATGGAGGAGACTGGCACAAGACAGACCGTAGTGGAAAAACTTGGGGAGTCCTTCATCCAACAGTGGACTGACAATGATGATGATGATATAGCATTTACTGCTCGGCAAAAGAAATTCAGGTCAAAACTCTATGCGAGAGACACAATCAAACTGTACTTATTTTTAAAGTTTTTCGCAATTGCTTCGGACCCACATCAAACGGACCGAATGCTATGAGTCGTAGCTCGTAGCCATAGTGAATGATTGAATAGCCCCCAGAGAACCTTCAACAGTGTGAACCGAATCCGTATCTTATCCATCTAACTAAAGAAACATCTCGGGCTCTATTGTTGTTGACAAAGGCCGGGTTTCTTTAGTTGGACGGACTATACAATTACTTCTTCATTTCTGAATGTGAGCAACTGGCATCCTCTGAACATTTTGAAGAAGAAATTCGAATTTTAAATGTACTAGAAACTGGTGCTAAAGTTTCAATTCCAATTTTAATCAGATTGCAATCAGTGATTTTTGTGCTCACTCTTGAGCTGCGCCCCATATGCCCCGCCCTAGTTACGCCCTTGGTTACATCACTAGGTACACTGGCAAAAAATTCAGCAAGGAGGTGGAACTTTTGCAAGAGTTCAGGAAGAGCTGGTGAACTTGAATGGATACCATTGCGTGCAAGAAGAGGCTTTCGGAAGACATGAGTTTCAGTAGGTCAGCGTACGATATTGGGGAGATGGGTACATCACTATTTTTAAGCACCGCAACAATGTCCGGTGAATGAAGGCAGAGGGACTTTTCGTCAGCATGAGCAGATGGGTCATCACTCGAATCAGGGTAAACCTCATCGACATTTAAGTCAGCAAGAATGGCATGTGGGTTACTTATAGAGACAGGTACAGAGGAAGCGCTAGTAACAGATGAAGAATTTCTCGAGGAATGTTCAGAAAAAGTCCTTAAGAACACTCAGAAGGGTAGGTTGAGGAAGTTCTTCTCCCCCCCCCCCCGCAGATTGCCACAACGTTCGTTCATCTTAAAGGGAAAAGGGGCTCCACACGCTTTACAGATGCTCATACAGTTTGAACTTCATCCCTAGAGACAGCAGGCAAAATGACAGTTTTAGACGGGAGAGCGGGAACTGGAGTTAATCATCAACAGACTTAGCAGCAATGTCGAGAGCTGGTAGATGAAGTTGATCAGCAACACTGTTGGAATTTAAGGGTTGTATCTGTAGCAGAGCAACAGATTGAGTACTGGAAATCACAGTCCCAGAAGTCGAAGTAGCAGAAATTGTTGAAGAATGTACCATAGAACGGGAAGTTCAAAAGAAAGTTCTTCCTCTGTAGGGGAGGAAGCAGCAGCTGCTGTAATCATTCAATGCGGACGTTCAGTGGCTAGATGACCTTCGCCTTTACAGCGAAAAGACTGTATCCCAGCAAAAAGATTGAAGACATAAGTACGGGTTTCAGTGCTGAATTCAAAGGATTGTGGTCGGTTGATAATATCTTCTTCAGAGGGAAATACTAGCAGATATTGACGGCGACAACCATTAACACTGGCAAAAGGGGAATATCTAGTTGCTGAAAGAGGGAGTTTGGTCTCACCGACCAATTTGCCAAGAGTACCTAGTGTGGCGACAAGAACGGAATGTGGGATTTCTGTAGGTACTGGTGAAAGAGTCACAGTAATAGGACGTTGGGAAGTAGGAGTGGGAATGCGCTGAACGTTGCGTATGTTAATTTCACGGACTAGTAACATTATTTGAAATACACCAGACTGTGAATACTCAAGAAACGCAAACTGAGAAAAACGTTTTGTAAATTCAGCAAAAAAATTGTTGAATCAACCAAACAATTTTGTCCATATGCATTCAACAAAAATGTCTGTTGAATTTACAAATGTATTTTGCTGAAAGTTATTGTTGATTCAACGAAATTTATTGTTATCATGACAAAACGTTTTGTTCATATAACAAAATGCCTAGGACGATTTTTTTGGGAATTTTTTTGATCCAACAATATGTAATGTTATCGTGATAAAACGTTTAGTTGAATTAACAAAATATAGCCAACGAAATAATTTTGTGTTGCCAACAAAACAATTCCGATGGAGTTTGGCTAAAACAACAAAATAAATCGACAAAACAGCTCAACAAAACTATTTTGTTGTTTCAAGCAAACTTATTTTTCTCAGTGCGTATAGCGTATTAAATCCTTTTATATTTATAGCGTAATAACAAAAACGATTCGCTTAGCTTTCACGCCAATCCTCTCAGTGGAGTGCGAAAGCTTGGCGAATCTTTGTGCTTATTACACCACAAAAATAAACGAATTTAATATGCTATATGCGTTTCACAAGTATTACTGAATCTTCGTGGCTAAAGTGTACGACAGCACCGCATGACCGAGCAAAAGATTCAATGCTTTATTTTGGAACAACTTTCGCCACTGCCTCAATATATAAAGGTAACTGTGTATTGCGCAACTAAGGAAAATATGCACTTAGAAGGAGAGTGGAGTTAAGTTTCTTACCTTCGGGGGATGAGTCGCTTACTTTCATTCTGAGCACACCATTGATTCGTGCAAGTTCAGGTACCATGGGAAGCAGAGCAGAAATACTTGCAGAGGACAAGGTGGAATAAGAGACTTCATTCTAATCAAAACAAGAAATGGCACCGAACTAGATAAATCCTTCATGGTTGTTAAAGAAGATTTTTCTATGGTAGCTGTTGAAGAAGAATTAGCAGGAACTTGAATTTGAGACTCAGTCAGAGCCACAATTCTCAGCGACCACCATGAGCCAGGACGCCTAACATCAGGCACAACAGATGTTGGACCTCGCAAACACACAAAAGAACAAAACAGATAATACACCAACTTTGTGTATTAAGGTAAATCAAACGAATAATGTGCAGACGTAAAACAACGATAATAATCCAATGTAAACCACAATCCGACGGCAAACGTACTTCAACGCCGGGCCACGGGTACGACAGACACCCGGTAACAACGTCAAACACTATCGGCGAACAAGGAGCCGAGAAAAGACATGCGCACACTTTTATAGCTATATCACACATTTCACAGGTTCTGTGTCGTTCCTTATTATTTTTTTCACTGGAGATTTTTTTATTGAACCTTGTGGTACAGACATGACGAAGAGGCAGTCATAAACAGGAGACAGAAATTTCACAGCAACAAGTACAAATCATACATGTTTAGAGTATGCCAAATGATCAATTTACACAGAAATAGCCAGTGTTGACCATGTAACACATTGTGAACAAGTATACATCAGATATGGATTTTACAGTATGCTAAATGACCAATGCACACATATAACCAGTGTTGGACAAGTAACACATTGAGAGCCAGCGCCGTAATACAAACACAACATCCATGCCTCACCCGGATCCGAACCCCATCTCGGACAAATGATCAGCAGCCATCGCTTAGACCACTGCGCCACAGGGGGTCGTCGTCGTTTCTTATTCGTCTAAATCTGAATAAGTAATAGTAATGATAAATATTGTTTTTGAAAACCTAAACAGCGGATAACTTTGCCGTCACCATGGTTTAGCAACTATTTACTTTTATGACGCACAGTGACGCTGTGATCTAAGTGCGGGCTTGCGACCATTCGTCTGAGAAGGGTCCGAGTTCGAATCCTAGAGAGGCATGGATATTATGTTTGTCTTACGTCCCAGGTTCTCTTTCCTGGAATCAGTGGCCCTGAATTAGGGACGAGCGATTGCTTATAGCCCATTAAGTTGCTAACGGGGGTGGCGCTGTGGTCTAAGAGATGGCTTTTGATCATTCGTCCGAGATGGGTCGGGGTTCGAATCCCAGTGGGGCATGGTTGTTGTGTTTGTCTTACGTCCCAGGTTCTCTCTCTCTTCCCTGGAACCAGTGGCCCTAAATTAGGGACGAGCGATTGCTAATAGCCTATCAAGGTGCTCACGGGGTCCTAAACACCCGCCCAGCCCCGGTGGCGAAGTGGTCTAAGCGATGGCTTCTGATCATCTGTCGAGATGAATCCGGGTTCGAATCCCGGTGAGGCATGGATGTTGTGTTTGGTCTCTGGTTCCTGGAACCAGTGACCCTAAATTAGGGACGGGCGACTGCTTATAGCCCATTGAATTGCTCACAGTGGTCGTTAAACCTCCAATAAAAAAAAACCCGCAATAAAAAAAGTGAATGATGCACATGCCTTCTTTGATTGTTATGACGACAATAACATTCATTAATCCCCTTACGAAAGTTTGTTTTTAATTGGGGATTTACCGACCACCGAGAGTAACTCGATGGGCTATAAGCAATCGCCCGTCCCTAATTTAGGGCCACTGGTTCCAGGAAAGGGAGGGAGCCAGGGCCTTAAGACAAACAAAATATCCATGCCTCACCAAGATTGGAACCCGAATCCATCACGGACGAATTATCAGAAGCCATCGCTTAAACCACTGAGCCACAGGGGCGGTCACCTACCTAAGTACAGCTCAATTGAGGAATTAGTAAACCTTATTTGTTTTTGTTATGATTTAATTCCACCTATATAGTATGTACCTGCCTATGACTCGGTGTGGTCGTGAGTAACACGTGTTGTACGCAAATAAATGTATACTCTCGAATCACAGGTTTTATTTCACACCCACAAAAATATTGGTATGCGAAAGATGCATAGCATAAATTATCTACTAAGAGTACCAAGGTACTCCCACGGTTCTTTTTCTTATTAGGGATCACAGCCTAAAGAATATTCGCAAGGTCTTGCATGGTTGACTTGTGGCTGAAACATTCAGTGTTACGTTTTGTGTTGGAGATCTGTGACGTGCCTGCCCCTCAGGACGCACACGACATAAAGGCAGATAGAAGCGAGAACGAATGTCTACGTAGCTCATTTGGTAGAGCGACTTGTTCCGGAATAAGTTGACTCGGGTTCGATCCCCGGCGTAGACCTAAAATGACGGAGAAATTTACTTCGTTATAATGGCGCCCGAACTTTCCGGATGACCCGGCCGTTCAAAATCTCTCAATGGTGTGATGTTCTTTCCACACCGCGAGATAGGAAAAATAAGAGAATCCCTTCTCCAGCGCTTCGAAAAATAAATGTGTGTGACGTTGCATTCCACACACCAGATTGACTGGGAGCTTTCAGGTGCACGTTCTACAGCGGATGGCTGCCTGCAACGATTCATGGTCATGGCTGACCCGTGGGCCATGCCCCCGGCCCTCTTTGGGGGAGGGAGATGTGACGTACCTGCCAGCAGGACGCACACGACATAAAGGCAGATAGCAGTCAGAACAAACGTCCGCGTAGCTTAATTGGTAGAGTGACTTATTCCGGAATGAGGGGATCCGGGTTCGAATCATGGCGTGGACAAAAATGACGGAGAAATTTACTTTGTTATAGATCACAAACTGAGATGACTCAATAATGTCATGTGTTCATGCTATAAACAAACAATACGTGTAATGTAAGAAACACAAGCCGATGAAGTATTTTCGTGGGACTCTTTGCGATCCTATTTGGAAAATATTCATTAAGATACCTTTTGTTTTTGCTTTGGAGGTATTCGACTGGAGAACATAAGCTGAAAAGATTTAATTAAAATATTTCTTAATAGTTAATAGAAATCTTCAACTGGAGAACATTCTTTGATTTCATATGTTCAAGAACTTTCATTAGGACTGTCTTTGAATGACTGTAAGAGATATTCTATCTTATATCTGCAATGTATATTTTTTTGTACACATTTTCTCGAAGACTATTACTTTGTAATGTTCGAAATTCTGAGCATAAATGAAAATGACCTATAGCTAATATGTGCCACAGTTATTATTCCGAAAAAAAATGTTAGAACTTTTTTGAAATTCAATTTATCTGACTCGAAAGTTTTCTAATTTGGGAGCTAGATGGCGCAATAAGTTAGTTTAGTAGTACAAATTTTGAAGATGACAATCCGATTTTTGGCGTAAATGTGACAAGGATGGTAAGTCAGATAATATGCGAAAACTTGAAAATGTTCATCGTCCTGGAGCGGGACTCGAACCCGCGTCTCCCAGAAAACGCCTAGGTATGCTAACCACTACACCACCCAGAACGACCAAGTTTCAAGTTTCCGATCAATTTGAATTTAACCATCACAGGATTCGCTAGTCGAAGCAACCGGCATTCATGTTTAGCGAATCTGGAGGTTAACAATCCTATCCCGTGATTGCCCGGAGAAGCAGATAAATCATGAAAGAAATACGGGATTACGCCATATAATACAAATTTTGAAGATGACAATCCGATTTTTGGCGTAAATGTGACAAGGATTGATCGGAAACTTGAAACTTGGTCGTTCTGGGTGGTGTAGTGGTTAGCATACCTAGGCGTTTTCTGGGAGACGCGGGTTCGAGTCCCGCTCCAGGACGATGAAAATTTTCAAGTTTTCGCATATTATCTGACTTACCATCCTTGTCACATTTACGCCAAAAATCGGATTGTCATCTTCAAAATTTGTATTATATGGCGTAATCCCGTATTTCTTTCATAGTTTAGTAGTATTTCTGTCTGGAAGAAACGGAATCTCTCATTTCTGCCAGAGTTCATTTTAATTATCTTGGCCAAATAGAAATAATTAAAGTGGCCCAAAAGTGAGACTGGAAACTTGTCTCCCATAAATAATCTTAAATCCTACTGTACATTCCTTTTTTGCAGAGAAAATGTGTACATTAGCAGATAACCCTTGAATTTGAGACAGAAACTACGCCTACCTACTAACCTCCATCCCCAAATAACATCATTGGTTAAAACGTAACAGCACGTATTTTGTCTTTTCATTGCGGAGCCAACTAGAGGCAGCTTCCATTTTGAATATGGCAAAGTCTGCAGTGATTCCCTGATGCCAACTCCTGGGACAGTCCTTCAAGACGTAAAAGCCACGCTCAAGGAGTGATATTTTGCGCCATCTATCGCAGAACATGAACCCTAACACTCATTCAAAGACAGCTTTAAGCGATTTATCACTGGAAGTCCTCGACTCAGAAACATGTTTCTGAGTCGAGGACCCTTGTGAAAACACAAATTTACCGGCGAATGGAATCGAGCCAATATCCTACTGCTTCGGAGCTAAATGCTTTCCCAATTCAGCTACGTCGGCGGGTGCTTATCCTGAAGCTGGCCGTCTTGGCATGTACGTCCTATATATCCCCCACTTGAAGAAGGCGGGGGCACGAAATCGCAGTCTTCGGGTCTGCTGAAAACCATGCTTAAGGTAACTCTCTATAAAAGAAGGAATTCTCACCATTTTCGGACGATGCGTGGAAGACGCATCACACATTTTCGAAGCGAAGAAGGAATCATACATTTTCGAAGAATTTAACAGCCAGTAGATCCCTCGTTCGGGCGCCAATGTGAAAACACAAATTTTCCAGTGACGAATATCGACTCCACATCCTTCTCCGTAGCAGAATGCTTTTCCAGTTAAGCTACGCCGACAAGTGCTTATCACTGCTACTTGCCGTTTTGACATATATGTCACCTCATTTGGACGTCACAACCCTCTAACGATTTTCCATTGAGATGTAACTTAATGAACATTTTTTTTTCCGTTAGATAACTTCTGGCTGGAATGCTTAAAGGAAGAACGTCCTTTTAGCTCATAAGCTGAAGAACATTGATTTAAATATTTCTCACAGGATGTCATCGACTGAGTAACTTTCTTTAAGATCATGAGCCTTAGGAATTCAGTACGGTAGTTTTCACTAAAAGTCTTCTATTGTGGAACGTTCTTCGGTGTCATAAGCTCAGGAATCTTCATTCAGAGACTTCTCATCGGAATTCTTCAATTGAGGACACGTTCCTTGCCGATGAATACTCACTAAACTATCTATCTTTGAATGAAGACAGTTCATTGAGATCAAAGGCTGTTTATTAGCTATTTCTCACCGAAAGACTTTGGTTCAAAAATAGCATTTAGCAGTTTTTTTGTTTAGAGCCTTAGGAATTAAGTACGGTATTTTTGTTTTTTATTGTAGGTTTAACGACCACCGTGAGCAACTCAATGGACTACAAGCAGTCGCCCATCCCTAATTTAAGGCTACCCACCTGTTCCAGGGTAGGGAGACAGCCAGTCCCGTAAGACAAACACAACATCCATGCCTCACCGGGATTCGAACTCGGACCCCTTTCGGACGAATTATCAGAGGCCATCGCTTAGACCACTGCGCCACCGGGGCGGCATTTAAAAGTTGAAGAACTTTCATTGGAATATCTCACATCAGATATTCACTGAGTTTGTTTCAGCTGGCGAACATAAGCAGAACTGCATGCCCGTTTCGGTATTTTGTACCAAGGATTGTTACATTGACAGCAATTTCAACCCACGGTATTAATCAAAATTGGAAACGGGTCAAAACTTTGGACCCGGACCCAACCGTCAGATAATTAGGCTCGACCCGGACCTGATCCGAAAAATTCTGCTTTGAACAGTAAATTCGAATATATCATCATCATCATTATCATCATAGTCATTATCAATCCACTACTGGGTGAAAGTCTCTCCAAGATTCTTCAACAACGGATTGTCTTGGGCCAGTCTCCTCCATCCACCCATCTCCCACGTGGTCTTCTTCTGAGTCTTTTCCTGTCCCTTGGAAACCAGTCTAAAATTTCGATTGTCCATTCTTCTGACAATAAGTCCAGCCCATTGTCATTTCAAGGATTTTACTCTGATCATGATGTCTTTCAGTCTTGTCGTTTTCCTTATCCACGAGTTCCTCTTGGTTATCTAAAGCTTTTCCCCATCAATTGATAAATCTTCGTTCCTTGTAAAAGCATTGTACTTCAGTTTTGTCTTCTGAAAGTTCATTTCTAATCCTATTTCTTTACTTTTGTCATCAAGTTCCTGGATCATACTCTACAGCTCTGAAGTATTATTATAAAGACTTCTGATGGGTTCTTTGATTTTTTTTCTTTTCAAAAATAAAAAAAATATCCGAAGCTGAAGCAGCTGATTTAAGCTCCCATTGGTCAAGAAGTGTAAGACGCGAGCTTACGGTTTTGCGCATTGCTGGGTTTAGGTGTGACGCTCTACAGTGGTAAAGCACGTGTCAAGACGACAAATCGGCAGCGGTCCATTCGGTCCATGTAGCTTAGTTGGGAGAGCAACTTACTAAGGATCCTCGTGAAAAAAACATTGGCGCCCGAACGTAAAAATGGATTTACTGGCTGTTGGATTCTTCGAAAAATGTGTGATGTTTGTTCCACACATCGTCTGAAATTAATGAAAATTCGTTCTTCGCTTCTAAAAAAAATGAAGAGGGAGATGATGTGACTTACTACAGAGGTGAAGCACTTGTGAAGACGACAAATCTGCAGCGATACATTTTGAGCATGTAGCTTAGTTGGGAGAGCAACTTACTCCTGAGTGAGGGGGAGCGACTTCGTTCCCGGTAACGGACAAACTTGTGTTTTCACTGGGGTCCAATCGCGGGATAAGATTCGGATGTCGTTTTAGATCTTTTCGGGACTGGGTCTCCCTCTTCCGTGACAAAGTTGGCCTAAATTATTATTTTGTTCGGGGTTTAAGGACCACCGTGAGCAACTCTGTGGGCTATAAGTTTTAGCCCGTCCCTGATTTAGGGCCACCCGTTAGGAGTGAGCCAGTTCCGTAAAACAAACATAACATTCATGCCTCAACAGGTTTCGGACCCAGACCAATTTTGGTGGAATGAACAGAAACCAGCGCTTGGACTACAGCGCCGCCAGTGGGATTCCCTAAATTAAAGATTTGCGATTCATTACACCCTCATTTGCTTATGGATGGGGAAAAGAATATCTGCCGCTCCGATAGCCGGGTGGTCTGAGGCAGCTGCGTCCCATCATTCGTCAGAGATATGCCCTGTTTCTAGTAGCGGATAATGCATGAGTGGTGTGTTTGTTTTACAGAGCTACACTGCTGCCCACCCAAAATGCAACACCAAGAAGGACACGAGATAGTAAAGCCAGATTTACTGGACACATAACAACAGATACAAAGATGAAACGATTGAGCTTACAGGCCCGTGCGACTTGCGGAATACGCAGACATCAATAGTTCGTGTGGCCCCCATGGCTGGCAATAACGACCGCTACACGCCGCGGCATTGAACGAAAGAGGCTTTGGATGTGGGCTTGGGGTATGTCGGTCCAGTCTGCTTCCACACGTTGCCACATTTCATCAGGAGTAACAGCGGGTGGTGCTTGCCGGGCCACTCGGTTGCCGATCAGTGACCAGACGTGTTCGATGGGCGACATATCGGGAGAACACGCGGGCCACGGCAGCAGTGACACCTGGTGGGCCGTGAAGAATTGTTGCACGATGCGTGTTGTCCTGTTGAAACGTGGCCGCTGGCAGGCCCTGCAGGTAAGAGAGGACTACAGGTTCCAAAACGTCGGAGATGGTGCGGTGGCTGTTGAGTGTACCGGCGATGCGTACCAGAGGGGTGCGGGCGTCATATCAAAGCGCGCCCCAAACCATAACGCCAGGTGACGTACAGCCTCTCGCCGCGGTGCCGCCACACGCGGATCCGACCATCGCGGTGTTGCAGGCAAAAGTGGGACTCGTCGGAGTACACAATGTCGTACCATTTCGTAGTCCAGGTGCGGCGTTCAACGGCCCACTGCCGCCGCACTCGACGGTGGTGTAACGTCAATGGCAATCGGAGCAATGGACGTCGTGCGACAAGTCCCAGTTCCTGCAGACGACGTCGAACGGTACGTGCTGACACAGGTTGTTGCGCAACACATTCTAATTCCTGCGCTAACGTTCGTGATGTCATGGTGCGAGCCGTCAATGCCCGCCGCACAACATGCCAGTCCTCTCGCTCGGTGGTGTGCCGCAGCTGCGGCAATCGCTCACGTCAGTCCGTCCGTCCCTCCTGCACCCACTGAATCCATACTCGCCTCACAGTGGCTGGATGTCGTCCCACACGGTCGCCGATGTCTCGATACGATAAACCGCTGTCGCGATAAGCCACTATTCGTCCTCTGTCGAACTCCGAAACGTGCTGGAATGTCTGCCGTATTCTGCGACGAGGCATTAGGAAGCTTCCTACGCACAGGTCCGGCAGCACAACACACTTCCACCACTTACACCCCGCCTTCTGCGCACCTTTCTAATAGTGCTTCTCGGTGGCGTGCCGGGCGCACATGATTTGCATATGCCCTGCAATGCTGATCGTTTGCATGTCATCCCCGCGGGCGACGCATGCTGCAAAGTTCAGGCCAATCGAATGCTTCCTTCTTGGTGTTGCATTTTGGGTGGCCAGCTGTGTATATCTCTCCCTTCCTTGGAGTGAGCGGCCCTAAATTAGGGACGGGAGACTGCTTACTTTCTTTCCTAGATAGTGTGGTCGTAAAATCCTAAATGCAAAGAACATCTTCCCCCAGAAAAGAAAAGTCTTTCATTCTACAGATATGTAGGAACTTCGCTAAGTATGAATCTTAAGATGTGAAAACGGAGCATTACTCATGATTTATTTGAGTTGACTTCTTCTAATTACATCTCCGTTAATAAATTCGAAAACAAACTTCACCACTTCACTTTTTTTCTGGCTTCATAATTGAGGCACTGAGAATTCAAGCGTCTTGCACAGTTGATATTCATTACGATCGTTCTCCAGAGTGCAGAAACACTTCATTTGCATCACTTCGTTTCTGTACAACTCTCTCTCTTCCACTGAGTCATTAACGGACTACATTATTTATGAGCCCTCTTATCCATCTTCCTTATCCTCTCGAAGAAAAATAAATCATCATCATTTCTTCCGCGTGTGGCCAAATACTCTCTTACACGGTAATAACCATTAAAAGAGGCGTTTAGTTTCTTATATAGAGTTAATTATAGCGTTTATCCCCGCTCTTGTAGTCAACAGAAAGATGTATGACGACGCTCATTTGGAAAGTAAAAACAGGGGTACTACATATATAAACTATTTGTGAAACAGAGGAAAACTCAAAGAGTTATCGTCACCGTTTCTCATGTCGCATATAACAATAAAATGGTAAAGTGCACTGATGTGCAAAATTAAAGAATCCGATATTTCTCGAGATGGACGGCAGAAAATGAAATGAAATTTGACATGAACTTTAGTTAAGATATAGACTACTATAAAATTTACATATTGCAAAACTTCTCAATTAAATGATACATAAATAATATGCACATGGGAACAGGAAAGGCAAAATAGGGGTTCTCCGGCGTCCGAAACTGCGGCATATGACTGCCTGCAACAGATATACTGCACTGAAGAGCAATTGAATTGGAGACAGCTGGCGTTATGCAAATGTGGTGCTGTGGGAGGCCTTGTAAACGGAAATGACATGACGTATGCAGCGATCCGACAATATAAGGAGTGATGCGACGGGAATCAGTAAGAGTCGGACGCAGTACGGGTAAGACGAACGATCTAAGCGCATTTGATCGTGAACAAATTGTCGGGGCCCGACGAATGGGTCACTCCATCTCGGAAGTCGTGCAGGCACTGGGATTTTCACTAGCCACTGTGTCACGGGTGAACCGTGAGTACATCGAATCCGACAAAACCATCCCTGCAAGGGCCAACTGCCGTGGACAACAGCGTGTGGATGAGCGGGGTCATCGTCGGTTAGCTCGCATTGTAACAGCGAATAGACGGGCCACAGTGCAATAAATCGCTCGGCAATTTAACGCTGGTGCACAAAAACGTGTAAGCCACACTATCCAGAACCATCTCATCGCTATGGGGTACAGAAGCCATCGTCCTACGAGGGTACCGTGGCTGACCGCACATCACAGGGTGCAAAGATTAGCATGGGCGTGGGAACATGTGGGAAAATGTTGCCTGGAATGATGAGTCGAGATTCACGTTGGTCCATGCGGATGGCAGGATACGAGTACGGCGCAAACCACATGAAGCGATGGATCCTTCTTGCCAGCAAGGTACATTTCAAGCTGGTGGGGGTGGCATTCTCCTCTGGGGACTGTTTACGTGGACTGAAATGGGACCTCTGGTACGTGTGACATCGTTCTTCACAGGCAACGTTACCGGGATATTCTGGACGACCATTTGCTCCCGTTTGCGCGTCTTCAACATCCCACTGGGGACCTCATCCTGCAACAAGACAATGCACCGTGACATCGCTCCCGAATTGTATCTGAATGGTTGGATGAACACTCCACCGACGTGACTTTGCTTCCTTGGCCAGCTAGGTAACCTGACTTCAATCCCATCGAGCACATCTGGGATGCCGTCGAGAGAGATGTTCGAGGCTTTGACCCCCTCCATCAAATCTTCGTGAACTGAAGGAGCTTGTTCAGGGGTCGTGGATACGTATGGCTTCCCAACGCTTCCGGTGTCTTGTCGAGTCCATGCCGAGATGAATCGCCGCCGTCATCAGGGCGAAAAGTGGTGCTACATGTTACTAGACATGTATCTCTAATTCAATTGCTATTCAGTGCATATACATATCTATTTATCTGATTGAGGAGGTTCTACAGAGAATACTGAAATGTTTTCTGTAATTTAGATAGTATAACAATACTAGCGATCCGAAATTTCTTGGCGTAGAATAGAAATAAAAGTTTCCAAGCTTTCGCACATCAACCAGATGGCTTTCTCAAGGAAGGTAGACAGCTAACTGTAAGCTGAATAATAGAACGGTTCAACAATTTGAACGTGGCGATTTGACTTGACAATAACGAATAAATGCGAACGTAATCAGGTATTCAAAGACACGAGGCGTCATGCTCGTTTAGCACGCGGAATCATGGAAGGAAAACCAAGAAACTATTTGAAGAACTGACTCCAAACCCGTGGCAACTCCAGTGAGACGCTATCATTGCACGACTCGCTGTTGGTTATATGATCTCCAAAGTTTCACGAATGGCAGTAGATTTTGGGGTGAAGTAGGAAGCTAATTTCTTTATGTCATCCCACATAGGAGCAGCGGTCTTGAACTTGACTTCTCTGGATAGAGCCGTGGTTACTTTGCCATGCTTTATGTCCCTTTTATGTTCGTTAATTCTAATTCTAAATGAACTGTTACTCATTCCAATGCAGTATCACGCGGATCCGTCCGGATATAGTAGAGGAATAGCATAAACACCTGCTTCATTGGAAGGTGGGGACTTCTCATTGTTTCCCTTAAGCATGGTATATAAAGATGTCGGAGATCTGATGGAGGTTCATCTTCTTGAGCGCGTTCTTCAGCTGATAGGAAGCATTTGATATATAGGGAATTGATCCCAGGTAGCGTAGCTGCGGTTTCAAAAGCTTAGTACTACTGGTTCGGGTTTTCTCGATGTAGCGATGTACCAGGTTCGGAGCGTATCCTGCCTCAATGGACAGCTCAATAACGTTTCGCAATTCGCATTGCCTAGAAGGAACATCTGAGGAGACTGCAAAGGCTCTTCGGATTCGAGAATGGAATAAAGCTGTCTTGTAGTCAACGGGGCATAATGAGTTCCGGAGCATCAGGTTAGGTACGGATGTGGGTTTATAATAGACTTGTGTGCGAATGCGGGTTTCAGGTAATTTGCTCTGACTTTCACGCACATTTTACATTGTATTTCCGTTTATTTCCCCTTACTCATTTTGATTGCTCGTTTTTTAAAATATTTTTGTATTCAGTAGTTTCTGAGATGCTTCCACCCTTAGCGCGGTAGCCGTTGATCATTCCTTTTTAAACGTCTGTCAAATCACTACCTCTGCCCATTGTGCTCACGTAACGCACTATGGCTCATCTCTCCTGGCTGGCCGCTTATATCTCCATGTGGTCGACCTTGTCACGTGCACTCTGTGACGCTCCTGGGCGGGTACACTTTGTTTCCTGGGGTAGTAATATTATTCTCGTACGACCGTGTACAGCGCGTGCGAAAATTCCCCATACTGTTAATGAGACTATTAATTAAGGCTTGTGGAAATAACCGCCACCCTCCTAAAAGGGAATTCCTACAAAGCCCTAGGTTTATGGTAGCGTTCTACTTCTCGCCTTCTCAAGGCATACGTGACATACAGTATTCATATCTGGCTAATATACTGGCCAACCCATTCGAGAGATATCTTCTGTTTTGAGGTACTCACTCACCAGTTCAGCTGAATGCGGTCAGACGTTACCATCCATCAGGAGCAAATCTGAGCGGACGGCACTCCTGAGCAGCCTAACATAAAAACTTATCGATATACACAGTCGAGTCACATTATTGTGACCACCTCCTACTTTTGATGTCAACAGCGCGTAGTCAATAAAAGAAAACACGTGTTGTTAGCCCGCTTGGAGGGTGCATAACGTATGTTGTAGGCATTCTGAAAACATATCACTCGTTGCTGTCATGGACAAAAGAAGCGATTTATCAGATTTGCAAAAAGGATGATTATTCACTTTCGTGCTAAGGGTTGCAGTATTTCTGAAACAACGTAGTTTGCGAAATGTCCGCGTGCTGCTGTGGTTAAAGTGTATCGTGATTGGAGAAATGGCACCATTGCGAATAAGCGACGTGCAAACTGCGGAGCACCACGTGCCATTGATGTGAGAGGTGAACGTCGGCTGCGAAGGTGCGTGAGAGCCGGTCGACACGCTACAGTGGTGCAACTCACTGGCTGAATGAACCAGGGGGCTACCGGAAGTGTGTCTAAAACGACAGTTTAGCGAACCCTGCTGCGTATGGGGCTCCGACGCAGACGGATGGTCACTGCACCTATGCTAACGAAGGTGCGTCGGCAGAAATGGCTTACATTTCCATGGCAGTACCGATGAGTCACGTTTTCTGCTTCGTCGAACGGATGGACATTGGCGTTTAAGGTGAGAAACATCGGAGAAGAAACACTCTTCAACCATTGCTGGGATAACACAAGCTGGTGGGGGGCAGCGTTATGTTCTGGGGATTGTTTTCGCGGCATTCGCTGTGTCCACTCATACCTGTGGAAGGCACTATGGATCGAATTCGTTGTGAATCCATCCTTGCAGAACACGTACACCCATACATGATGATTTTCTTCCCTGGGACTGATGGGATCATCCAGCACGACAATGTGACGTGTCACACAGCTAGAAATGTCCGAGAGTGGTTGGAAGAGCACGATGAAGACTTCAAATTACTTCCCTGGTCCCCTAACTCATCAGACTTAAACCCAATTGAGTTTATGTGGGACCACCTCGATCGCGTTGTTCGCTGCTCTATGTATCCTCCACCACGCACCCTCCAGCAGATGTGAGATGCACTGTAGTTAGCATGGCTCCACATACCTGTGAACACCTTCCAGCACCTTACTGAGTCACTCCCAGCCTGTCTAGCCGCTGTCCGCGCTGCACACGGCAATTACCCTGGATGTTGGCTAGTCGTCACATTAATGTGATTCGACCGTGTATCTCTGGCCAGTCACAGGGTCAACATGAAATGCCTGCAGGTCCGTGCGACCGTTTGTAACGCTACCTCCCTAGACATGAAAACCAGCGCCATGAAAACTGAACCTGTACGGATGCCTGAGGTGCTTCTGATTCTTGCCAGATGAGAGATTAGATCAGATCATATGTAGAAGATTTTAGAAAGGAAGGTCTACCCGAAGTCTTAAACAATCCTGTAAGTTACTACAGAGGTAAAGCACGTATCAAGACGGCAAACGTGCAGCGATACATTTCGTCCGTGTAGCTTGGTTGGGAGAGTAACTTACTCCGGAATGAAGGTGCGCGGGTTCGATCTCCGTCACGGAAAATTTTGTGTTTTCACATTGGCGCCCGAATGTAAAAACGGATGTACTGTCCGTTGGGTTATTCGAAAAATGTGTGATGTTTGCTACACGCATCGTCTAGAATTATTGAACAATTCGCTCTTCGCTTCGATAAATAAAACATTATGATGTGACGTACTACAGAGGTAAAGCACGTATCAAGACGACAAATCTACAGCGATACGTTCCATCCGTGTAGCATATTTGGGAGAGCAAATGACTTCAGAGTGAGGGGACGCGAGTTCGATCCCCATCACGGAAAAATCTGTTTTCACAATTCTTAGAGGTAGGAAGCTACGAGATTTGGGCTAGACTCCCCAATAAGAAAGTCACAAGGAAGCGAGGTAGAAAGAGGGAGAAAGACGCCGTTATTTATAACCGTTGGGCCAGTACACGGAGCCAGACGGCTTAACGTGCTCCTCCGAGCCGCGGTGGATATTCAATGAAGTTTAACTTTCGGGCACGTCAGACATCAGTATTTAAACTGTTTGTGACTCATATTTGAAGTCACAAACAGTTTAAAAACTAAACTGTTTATCGAGCTATTCTCGTGCCAGTGGTTGCAGCGAACTCCAGTGTCAGTTGCCTACCTGTTATCTGCCAATGCCTTCTTGCTGTTAGAATCATATAGCGGTTTTCAGCAGCAGTGGTATCTTAGCACAGGGACAGTCTTGTCCTTGTAGACGAGAACCTCTCCTGTACTAACGAGTCTCCTGCATAGTCTTAAGATGACATTTTGTGGTATATTTAACGCTCTGGAGACCTCTGACTAGGATTGACCTGCTTCCATCCTATGCGTCACCACTGTGAATCGTCCAAATGCTGTCGTCGAGACATTTGTAACTCAATCTAACACCGCAGTACTGTCCTGCTTCCTTCTAGAAGGAATAAGAAGTGCGATAAAAAGCGAGTCGATCTACCGCCTTCATGACGAATTCCTGATTTGCATATTGTGCGCTAAAGAGACACAAGTGCACATGGTTTCTTCTTCAATATAGCTATATTTCCGAATTCAGCCGCTATTATTGCATTCCGTCCATACATCACGCGTTTAGTACAATTTCCTCTATTATCCTTTAATTTGAATACCAGTGTGTGCAAGCTGCCAAAAAAGAATGGGTTTTTTCTACGCTTTCCAACCGCAGGTTGAAGAAGCGTTAATGCCCCAGCTTTGTCCGTCTGTCTGCAGGATAGATAACCCGCGTAAAAATAGTTCAATTTCGATGAAATTTTAGTATATGGTAGGGGACCACCTGGGGACGAACCCTATTGAAAATGGGACAAATGGGGTCAAAGGTCACTACATAGTAGCGGGATCCATTTCATCGCCTTTATGCGTCATAACTTGCGTAAATATGCTTCGATTTCGATGAAATTTTAGTATGTCGTAGGGGACCACTTGGGAATGAACCCTATTGAAAATGGGTAAAGTGGGGTCAAAGGTCAGGACATAGGAGCGGGATACATTCCGTCGCTCTTATGCGTCATAACTTGCGTACAAATGGCTCGATTTCGATGAAATTTTAGTATGTGATAGTGGACAACCTGGGGACGAACCCTACTGAAAATGAGCGAATGGGGTCAAAGGTCAGGATCGGGATCCATTCCATCGCCCTTATGCGTTATAACTTATGTAAAAATGCTTCGATTGAGACAAAACTTTATCATGTTGTTCCGGAAGTATACTTTACCGGTTCTGTTGAATATAATCAAAATGGGATCAAAGGTCAGGTCATAGGAGCGAGATTTATTCTACAGCCATTATCCTCATAACTTGAGTAATAACTTAAATGATGATTTCTGGTATGTTGAAAAGCGTATCATAAACAATGCATTGCAAGATTTTACTAACTTGCTAAACGTATCTACATTAACCATCCAGATTCTGGTCTTTTTCAAAACATTCCCCGTGTGATACAATGAACTTATCTATCGCCTTTTTTACGCTTTCCAACCGTAGGTTGAAGAAGCGCATACACTCCAGCTTTGTCCGTCTGTTTGCCTGTCCTTCCGCACGATAACACGCGTAAAAATGGTTCGAACTCCAACACTAAATATACTGTAGGTATAACAACACAACGCGAACACGCATACTCAAGTAAACACAGTTTCAGCCTAATGCAACTTCCACCACACTTTTTGCTGCTTTCATCAACATTATATATCTCTCGTTCTAATCTGTCAATATGCATACGTCACGCTCTCTGACCTCCAGATTGTTGCCAACATCATTCCGCGAGAGAGAAGATATAACGTTAAAGTAGAAAATGCTTAAAAAGAATGAACTCAATGTTACATGGAGAAAGAAACTACAAATAAAAGTTAAATTAGGGTATACGTCATATGCTGACAACCGAAAATTCGGTATCATCTTTCTTCGGTTTTTGTGTAACAAGCTACTTTTACCACGTGTGCGTGTAAAAGCAATCTTATTTTGACTGAAAATTTAAAGCATGTTATACTTAGAGATTAAACTTACCACTGCAGGTCCTCCCGTCAGCGTTTAGCTTGAGTCCCGGGTTACATCGGCAGTAGAAGCTTCCCAGTGTATTACAACAATGTTGATGACATCCTCCGTTATTCACGAGACATTCGTTCACATCTGCAATGCAAATATGCAAAATTTCAATTAACGTGACAATATAAAAAGCCAACTTCTGCTATCGCAGTTCTAAGAATCAGACCACCAAAGAAACGTTCTTAATCTTTTGTTGGAAGTGTCTTTCTTGAGGTATTCTAGCACAAAAGAAGTGCGAAATAATGCTAATCTGTTCAATAAATCTTTTCGCTTGAAGTGTTTCCTCACGGCTTATAAAAAGTTGTAAAAGTATTTTCCAACTACTTTAATGAAAATAAGAATAAAAGTAATCCCTTTTCAATCCCGAGAGTTTCGTTAATGCAAGGCCTCATGTTTGAAAATTCATTGTTGGTAAACTTACGATTTCACGAGGAAAATAGATATAGGAAAGCTGTAGTCACAACTCGACTTCTTACAATCAGCAAGAGCCGCAAATGTAAAGCGCATGATTGGTTTTTACGCTGTGGCAACGCTGCAGATTAAAAAACACTGACCAAAGGAGGATTGATGCATTTGAGCATTGGTGCTGAAAAAGATTGTTAAGGTTACCATGGACAGCAAGCGTTACCAACAAAGAGGTTCCAGAGAAGATTGCTAAGGATACCATGGGTGGAAGGGTTACCAAAAAGAAATACTAGAGAAGATTGTTAAGGTTACCATGGACAGCAAAGGTAACTTTCAATTCATCACAAGCTTGTAAAAAATGGTGGTACTGTGAAACATATTCTTGATTTTAATGAGACGAGACAACTTCCAGCATTCACTCTTCGCCTTTTGTTTTCAACAAGCACGTATTTGTTGACCTCGACGCCTTCTTCAATCTTCTTAATGTTAAATTCATCCATATTAACAAATGAGGCAATAACTCCGACACGGAATGCAATGGAATTGGATGTTAGCAAGTCAAACGAAAACCCCTGAATGCTCAGTGCAAAAGACGCAATGTGAAAAGTGACTCTCAATTTCACAATGTGACACGCAGGGTTTGAGAACAGTGAATCACCAGAGAAGCAGGTAACAGGCATTTGTCTGTATCTCGGACAATCTCCCCGTAAACAAACGCAAAGGAAGTACTGTTTTACGATATGGTATCAGTGAGTCTGGCGTCTATGCTAGACTCACGGTCGGTCGGTGAAAATCTTCCTTGCTGTAAGAAAGAGACGGCAATACTTTTGTATAACAAATCATTTTTCACTCCGCTGGCACCTGCATCAAGCACAAAATTATATAGTACGCATTTTTCTTTTGAAAAGAAAACAACAAAGATGACAGCGAATTTTCGGGTGTAATAAGCACGTCTTTTGAATCCGTTCTGACGGAAATTAAATTTATCAAAGCTATTCAAAGTCAGTGGAACCGGTATGGGAAAAAATAGTATCTGACAGAAGAAAGAAGTTTTTCAATCGGGTTTTTAATCCCCCAAATATTGCTGTAAACGGAATCGTGAGCCTACGTCCTCTGGTTACAGACTTGTGCGTAAGAAAAATATGAATTTATATGAGAAATATTTCGCACCGGAAGCGCTCTTTAACACAGAAAGAATTTTTCAAATCAAACTCTTAGAAACAGAGATATCGACAAAAATAAGATGTGGCTTTACGCCCCCTGGTGGGAAAACCTTGCATTATTTTAGGAAGAAAGTATTCTCAAAAGGTTTTCAACATGAGCGGTATCGGTCCAGGAAAAAAAAATGTAAGTCATATTTTCAGGAGCCTAGCTTTTGCTGCAAATACACCAGAAGCAATAATCAACACTTATGCCCCCTGGTGACCAAACCATTCTTTACCAAACATTAGAAATTATATGAAAATTATTTTCCATCAAGTTTTCTATGCGTTGCAGGAAGAATTTTCCAAATCGGAGTTTTAGAAGCAGAAATAACGCAAAAAACACAATTTACCTTTGGGCGTCCCTAGGGGAAAGTTTATGAATTACCCGAAAACTTTGAATTTATATAAAACACATTTCGCTTCGGAAACACTATATCCAACAAAGAAGGACTTTTTCAAATTGGACTCCTTGAAGTAGTGATATTGAAAAAAAATAAGATATACATCTACGCCACCTGGCGTAGAAACCATGCATTATTTTAAGAAGGAAATTTTCCTAAAAGGTTTGTCGACATGAGTAGTATCGGTCTACAAACGACTTTTTTTTTCAATCGAGCCAATGATGATGATGATGATGATTTTGCTGCAAATACATCAGAAGCGGAAATTAAGACTTACGCTCCCTGGTGGCCAAACCATTTTTTACAAAAATGAGAAATTATGTGCAAAGGGTTTCCCATTAGGAGCTGAATCTGGTGCAGAAAGAATTTTTCAAATCGAAGATTCAGCGACAGAAATATACTTAGGGGGAAACGCAGTTTACTTTTACAACCCCCTACCGGAAAGTCTATGAATTACTTGAAATAATATGAAAAACATGTCACATTGAAAACACTATCCAACAAAGAAGGAATTTTTCAAATCGGACTCCTAGAAGTAGAGATATTGACAAAAATAAGATATATATCTACACCCCCTGGCGGAGAAACCATGGAATGTTTTAAGAAGAAAATATTTCGAAAAGGTTTATCGACGTGAGTGGCATCACTCCACGAAGTAATTTTTTCAATCGAGATATTAGAAACTCAGATTTTATGGCAAATACATCGGAAGCAAAAATTAACACTTACGCCCCCTGGTGGCCAAAGTATTCTTTACCAAACATTAGATATTATATGCAAAAGAGATTCCATCAGGAGCTGTATCCGCTGAAGAATTTTGTTTTCAAATCGGGGTTTTAGAAGACGAGATATCGGGGAAAACGTAATTTACTTTTACGCCCCCTTGCGGAAAACCTATGCGTAATTTGAAAAAGTAACTATACCCAAAATACTCTTCGACATAAATGGAATCGAAAGTTAAAATAATTTTTTCAATCGGATATTTAGAAGCAAATATGTGGAATAAAACGTATTTTTGAATTCGACATCATCTGCATTTACGCCCTCTAGCGGCAAAATTGTACATCATATAAAAAAAAAACGAAATAAAGTATCATCATTCGTATATTTCAGGCTTCCAAATGCAAAAAGAATTTTTCAAATTGGACCAATAGTTGCAGAGATATCATGCCTACAGGCGGACGAACGGGCGGACAAACTGATAACATAAGCACGATCATTTTTAACAAAAGACGTGCTAAAAACACGAAAATAAAACCAGGTCGAAATTGGGTGAAGAACACCTTGACCAAACCCGTTTGACCAGCAAAAAATTGTCTAACCGTTGACCCGTTGACATTTCTGGACCGGAAGGCTCTAATTGTTTCAACGAAGTTCCAATCAGGTAGAATTCATTACATCCAAATATAGCTATGGTATACTAACAGTAAAAAAATAAAAAGCTCAGCATATACCGTTAAGTAAGACTCCTTATTTTCTCTTTTTACGTTATCCTCAGCCTAAATATGTAACGAGTGTCTCAAAAAAGATTATAACAAACTTTTATTTCTTCAACGGATGATCACACATACATACGCTGTAGAGCAATTGAATTAGAGACAGCAGCTGGCGTTATGCAAATGTGGCGCTGTGGGCGGCCCTGTAAACGGAAACTACATGACGTTTGCAGCGATCCGACAATATAAGGAGTGATACGACGGGAATCAGTAAGAGTCGGACGTAGTATGGGTAAGACGAAGGATCTAAGCACATTTGATCGTGGGCAAATTGCCGGGGCCCGACGAATGGGTCACTCCATCTCGGAAGTCGCGCAGGCACTGGGATTTTCACGAGCCACTGTGTCACGGGTGCACCGTGAGTACATCGAATCCGGTAAAACCATCCCTGCAAGGGTCAACTGCCGTGGACAACAGCGTGTGGATGGGCGGGGTCATCGTCAGCTAGCTCGCATTGTAACAGCGGATAGACGGGCCACAGTGCAACAAATCACTCGGCAATTTAACGCTGGTGCACAAAAACGCGTAAGCAGCCACACCATCCAGAACCGTCTCCTCGCTATGGGGTACAGAAGCCATCGTCCCACGAGGGTACCGCGGCTGACCGCACATCACAGGGTGCGAAGATTAGCATGGGCGCGGGAACATTGCCACTGGGCCCTAGACATGTGGGAAAATGTTGGCTGGACTGATGAGTCGAGATTCTTGTTGGTACACGCGGATGGCAGGATACGAGTACGGTGCAAACCACATGAAGCGATGGATCCTTCTTGCCAGCAGGGTACTCTTCAAGCTGGTGGGGGTGGCATTCTCGTCTGGGTACAGTTTACGTAGACTGAAATAGGACCCCTGTTATGTGTTATATCGTCCCTCACAGGTCAACGTTACCGGGAAATCTTGGACGACCATTTGCTCCCGTTTGTACGTCTTCAACATCCCACTGGGGGACCTCATCCTGCAACAAGACAATGGACCGTGCCATCGCTCCCGAATGGTATCCGAATGGTTGGATGAACACTCCACCGACGTGACTTCGTTTCCTTGGCCAGCTAGGTCACCTGACCTCAATCCCATCGAGAACATCTGGGATGCCATTGAGAGAGATGTTCGAGGCTCTGACCCCCTCCATGAAATGTTCGTGAACTGTATGAGCTTGTTCAGGGGTCGTGGATCATACGGATCCACGACCCCTGAACAACTTCCCAACGCTTCCGGTGTCTTGTCGAGTAAATGCCGAGACGAATCGCCTCCGGCATTAGGGCGAAAGGTGGTGCTACACGGTACTAGACAGGTATCACTAATTCAATTGCTCTTCAGTGTAGTTTCAATTAGAAAAATACTCGAAATGACGTAAATACTTATGACATGGCTGTTGTACCTCTGTGTGTGGTATTAGTATAAAAATAAACGAAATGGTTTTTATACAGCCTTTGCTCTATGTTTTTTGTATTTTGTATTCTCTCCTCTCCACTTTTCAGTCACTTAATCTCTGTTAAAAAAAATATTGGAGTTTTTTTTTTCTTGCATGTAGAACGAACTCAACCACCGCATTAGAGAGAATTTTAAAATATTAAAAAAAAACTATACCTATCACGATACGCACGAAATACACAGCAGTTGATTCCTATTTCTGTCGTAACGTGTAAACATCAAATGAAATGCAACTAGTGAAATTTAAAATTTTTGACAGTTACTTTAATTTTTCACATTAATTAAATACACTGACGGAAAAAAATCCCAACACCAAGAAGGGGTTGTGTTAGATAAACGACAGTTGGTAAGCGGTAAGAGTACATCTGTAAGATGACGTCTATGCAAATTTCGCGCTCTGCGCATATGGGTGGCGCTAGTATCGCCCCTCGGAACATGCAAAGCAGGTTTGCTGTAAATACTCGCTGTAACGTTCGTGAGCGTTAGTTAACGTTGAGATTCGACGTAGTGTGTTGATGTTAGTCAAGAATGCCTTTAAGAAGACGAAGAAGCCATTATCAACAGCTCACGGAGTTTGAACAAGGTCGTGTAATAGGGCTACGAGAAGGTAGATTATCTTTCCGCAATATTGCAGAACGACTTGGCAGGGATGTAGCCACTGTGCATGATTGTTGGGGTCAAGGGAAGGTACTGCCTCAAGAAGACCGGGTTCCGGCCGGCCACGTGGCACTACTGAGAGGGAAGACCGCCGAGTACGGCGTGTGGCCGTGGCGCACCGTACCGCATCTGCGGCAGCAATTCGAGCTGCAGTTGCCACTACAGTGACACAACGAACTGTTACAAATCGGTTACTTGAAGGACAGCTCCGAGCCAGACGCCTCGTAGCGTGCATTCCACTTACTCCAAACCACTGCCGTTTGCGACGTCAGTGGTGTCAAGCTAGAGCTCATTGGAGGACGGAGTTGAGATCTGTTGTGTTTTCTGATGAAAGCCGGTTCTGCCTGGGTGCCAGTGATGGCCGTGTGTTGGTTAGAAGGAGGCCAGGTGAGCGCCTGCAACCAACCTGTCTGCGGCCGAGACACACTGGACCTACACCTGGAGTTATGGTCTGGGGAGCAATTTCCTATGACAGCAGGAGCACTCTCGTGGTTATCCCACGCACCCTGACGGCACAGTTGTACGTCGGTCTGGTGATTCAACCTGTTGTGCTGCCATTCAGGAACAGCATTCCAGGGGTGTTTTCCAACAGGATAACGCTCGCCCGCATACCGCTGTCGTAACCCAACATGCTCTACAGAGTGTCGACATGTTGCCGTGGCCTGCTAGATTACCAGATCTTTCACCAATCGAGCACGTATGGGACATCATTGGACGACAACTCCAGCATTAACCGTCCTTGTATTGACCGATCAAGTGCAACAGGCATGGAACTCCATCCCACAAACTGACATCCAGCACCTGTACGACACAATGCATGAACGTTTGCGTGCTTGCATTCATCATTTTGGCGGTTACACCGGTTATTAATGTACCAACATTTCACATTTAAAATGGCTCTTCTCGCGCTTACAATAAGCTGTGATCTTGAGACTTTAATCGATTAAATATGTTACCTATACAAATGTATTGCCACCATTTCATTCCTCTACAACTATTTTTTCGTGGTGTTGGGATTTTTTTCCGTCAGTGTATTTTAAAGACAAACATCAATGTAGATCACATTCATATTTTTATTGCTAGCTCAGGGTTTTAATTAGGAAGTATTATTTACCTTTGATATTGATAAATAGTTTTATGACTGACTACTTTAACCAGATATAATGTAATATGTCAAAAGTCGCCCCTTTTTTTATCTGCGGATTATAACGAAGTTAAGATACAGGTAGATCTCGGAATACGCGGTTTCGATATCATCGTTTTTGGATTTACGCGATTCAATGTGACATCTATTTACAATCTTCATCGAACGTTTTCCAAGTTCACTGAAGAATGTGATTCGACTGACAACGATTTTCTGTCGACTGTTTAACATTCAGACGGCGATTGATGCAATTACAGACGCATGGAATAATATCACTCCAAAATGTATGAGTGGCGTATGGAGGAAGGTGTGGCCTGATGCTGTCAGTTCAAGAAGATGAAGTGGACAGTGGCATCACAGGGGCAACGAGAGAGATCGCGGACATGGCACGACAGATTGCTTTCACTGATGTTCATGAAGAGAATGTGAGTGAGGTTCTGAACTCTCATTCCGAGGATTTGAGCAACGGGGATCGCTATCACTGAGGACAATAACAACGAAGCAACAGAAATTTTGAAGATGACAAATCGATTTTTTGGTGTAAATGTGACATAGATAGTAAGTCAGATAGTATCCGAAAATTTAAAAATTTCATCGACCTGGAGCGAGAATCGAACCCGCATCTCCCAGATAGCGCCTGGGTATGCTAACCACTACACCACACAGAACGACCAATTCTCAAGTTTCCGATTAATTTTAATATAACCATCAGAGGATTCTCTAGTCGAAGCAGCCGGCATTCATGTTTAGCAAATCTGGAGGTTAAGAATCGTATCCCGTGATTGCCAAGAGGAGCAGATAAATCATGAAATAAATACGGGATTACACCATACACATATAATACAAATTATGAAGATGAAAATCCGATTTTTGGTGTAAATGTGACAAGGATGATAAGTCAGACAATAGCCGAAAACTTGAAAATTTCATCGTCCTGGAGCGGAAATCGAACCCGCGTCTCCCAAATAGCGCTCGGGTATGCTAACCGCTATACCACCCAGAACGACCAAGTCTCAAGCTTCCGATTAATTTTCAAGTTTTCGGATATTATCTGACTTGCCGTCCTTGTCACATTTACACCAAAAATCGGATTGTCATCTTCAAAGTTTATATTATATTATATGGAGTAATCCCGTATATATTTCATGAAGCAACTAAAGTCGAGGAAGTTCAGCCTGCAAGAAAACTTACAAAAAAAAATAAAATAAAAAAAATGGTCGAGGCCTTCCGAATGATCGACGCTGCAATGACAATTTTTGAAGACCATGATCCTGAGATAGTGAGAAGTGCTAAAGTGAAGAGAGAAGTCGAACATGTTCTGAAATGTCACAAAGAGTCAGCTGCTGAAGAAAATTTCACAGTCGACAGTAAATTTTTTTTTTTACAAAACAGCTTCACACTTCAAACGAACGTCAAGCGTCCAGCAGGAACACTTTAACTGCAATTGATGTCTGTTCAGAAATCCATCAGACTAACTTGACTGACTGCAACATCATCAGAATCTTCTGATCTGATGACCAGAAGTACTACTGTGTTTAAGATGTATAATTGGACTTTCTAAAATTACAGTGGACTGTTACGTTACTTGCGTATTTCAGCATTAACATTACGTAAGTACTGTACCTTCACACTATATTTCTAGGGTACTACGTACATGTTTACACAGTATGATCGTATTATATTTTGATTTTCTGCATTAAAATTAATTTTCAGAAAGATAGCATTGTTTGTTTGTAATCTAAATAATATATAACCCGATTATTTTAAACTGAATTTGTGAATAAATGAGAACCTAACCATATATTGTTCATATAAAATGCCTCCCGTTTTACGCGAATTGGGTATATACGGCGATTTCGCGGAACGTATCTATGGCGTATACCGCGATCTACCTGTACATCGAATGTTTTATATCTCCATTCAGTTTCGTCCTGTACGTTGTGCAAATAGAAAACCAAAATTATTGCAATTACCACAAAAATTCCGATTTTCTTTTCTGAGACACTTTCCAAAAGTTGTTCATCTTCTGATGGATATTCAAAACCATTTCTGAAAGAAAATTTTTGTAACTAATCTTTGGACGCTTTTCTCTGTAAAATTTGGAAACCTAAAAACTGAAAAGTTTAAACGGACAGCGTGGTCTGCAGGACGGAACAACATTCGCTTTCCATTTTACTAGATATGAATAGATATAAGATGACATACGGTATTTTAGTTTAAATTGCTCTATGGAAATATTCAAACTTTATTTAAATTGCAACTTCTGTTATTTTGTGTGCCAACGACAGTGAAAAATTTCCTCCTCAGTCAGAAAGACACTCAGCACAGACTCATTTCGGAGAAAGGTCATTCTCTCGTCGATCATAAGACCTCCCACGGACAAAAGGACACCCACTCTCTCCCCTGCGATCGGACTCTCTCAGAGCCCGCTGGGTACAATAGGAGAAAGCAATTAAGAATTTCTTTTTACGTCAAGGGGACAGATCGTGTAAGGGAATGAGACTGAGAGGAGTCTTTATGGAGATCTCGAGGAGAAATGTAGGGAGAATTTCGCTCGGAGACAAGGTACGAAAAATGCTTTTTTTTTTTTTTTTTTTTTTTGATTGGAGGTTTAACGACCACCGTGAGCAACTCAATGCGCTATAAGCAGTCGCCCGTCCCTAATTTAGGGTCACTGGTTCCAGGGAAGGGAGAGAGCCAGTGCCGTAAGACAAACACAACATCCATGCCTCACGGGATTCGAACCCGGACCCCTTACAGACGAATGATCAGAGGCCAGCGCCTTAGACCACTGCGCCACCGGGGCGGCGAAAAAAAAAATGCTTTAGCACGGGATGAAGTAGAATGAGATTTTCACGCGGGCTTGTAGCAACGTAAGATAGGAACAGATTTGGCGGGGAAACGTAGAGAAGGCCGTCCATAACGTCCAACTCCCGCTGGAAGTATTTACTATTCAATCAGACCAATTATTATTCCAATATTTCCCCTTTTTCCCGATCTGACGAATAAAGATATGTGCAAAAGGAAACATCTGTCACAAATTCAATTGTTTAACTACTTGTTTATTTGCTTCCCTGCTCCAACGACAGGAACCTGCCACCGATTCTTCTGATAAGTTGACGTCCTCCACAATACATGAAAATAAACCAATCCAACATAACTTTCTCCGAAATGAATCTGTGCTGGACGTCTTTCTGACTGCGGAGGAAATTTTTCACTGTCGTTGGCACAAAAAATAACAAAAGTTACAATTTAAATAAAGTTTGAATATTTCCATATAACAACGTAAAAGATACACTAGATGTAAAATATAAACTTACAACTACTAGATATAACTAGATATTATATCTGGTATATCTTCTACTAGATATAACTAGATATTATATCTGGTATATCTTCTACTAGATATGATATCTACTGGATATAACTACTTGATATAGGATATAATAGAGTTATATCTAGTAATTATGTCTTATATCTAGTTATACTAAATATAACTAGATACAAAAATTATTAGATATAACTAGATATAAAGAAATATTAAATTTTACAGATATAAAAATTATTAAATTTTTAGTCGGTTAAATTTCCACTTTATATTTTTACTTGATAAGGGGAAAGAAAGAATCCTTAATTTCCATTAACTCTAGAAAAGAAATGAAGAACTGTTGCGTGAAACTATATACCGTCTCTCCTGTGCTGGTTAACATGGATTGATAGTTTCATTTAAAATGAAAAAAATATGATATAGTGTAATTTAATTTGTCGCCAATTCTAAGAAAACAATTTTTCGTCATCTGTTTTGCAGAAGAAGGGATCTAGTACCTTTGGTTTATCAGACATTCATTTTCGGAGATAATTTTAGAAAATTATGGGGCGATTAACTCCTAGATGTTACTGAATTACATCGTAAACCTCATCGAACTTTCATTTCAAGTTTCCGCACAAATCATGGAGTTTGTAAATATGAAAGGATGTTTCGACATAGCAGATATAATATTATTTGAAATGATAAAATGACGATATGTTGTAATTTAATTTGTCTCCAATTCTAAGGTAACGATTTCTTTGCCATCTATTTTGCAGAAAAAGGGATCTAACGTCTTTCGTTTATCAGATACTCATTTTCTGAGAAAATTTTAGAAAATTCTGGGACTTTTTCATATGATGTTAACTGAATTACATCAATATAAAATTATAGAATTACAAGATGTTTACTGAATTACATCGTAAACCTCATCGAACTTTCATTTCAACTTTCCGCACAAATAACGGAGTTCCAAAGTATGAAGGGATGTTTCGACGTAGCAGATGTAATATTATTCGAAATGATAAAATAATGATATGGTGTAATTTAATCTGTCTCCAATTTACGTCCAAAAATGTTCTTCAATTTTTCTCCAATCTGCATCCAAAACGATTTTTTGTCATCTATGTTTAAGAAGGATCTAGCGTATTTCGTTTAACAGACATTCATTTTCTGAGACATGTTTTTAGATAATTATGGGATGATTAATCCTAAGATGTTTACTGAATTACATCGTAAACCTCACCGAATTTTCATTTCAACTTCCCACACAAATCATGGACTTTGTAAATATGAAGGGATGCTTCGAAATAGCAGATGTAAAATCAGCATAGTCAAGACGAAATCTACGGAGAAATATCAGAAATCTCATTCGAAAGCACATTTGTATGTTGTTTCAGAAATGAAGCGTCTCTTGGAAATTTGAGTGAATTGCGTTACTTTCCAATACTCGGCGCCAATGGAAAAAACATATTCCTCCTGAAGTGTTCCATTATTTTTCTTGCGTGTCAGATCCCGCCAACATTAAAGATAAAAACAGCGTGAAGAGCACATTGTCACACAAATCTGGAAGCAGCAGAGAGTAAAATTCAGTCGAAGGAAATCATTCGCGTAGCTGTAGAGTAAAATCACTGTGCTTTACCACTTCAGAAATTGAAAGGAGACAAGATATCACAAGACATGCTGAACGATGGGCGTAAAATAAGCAAATGTTTCGGTTCTTTTGGAGAGCTATTCATACATCGAGTAAATCTCAGACGCTAGAAGTGTTCTTTTCATGCATATTTCATAAGCATGAGCGACAATGCTCACTCAAGCGTGAAAGAACACATGAATATCATTTATTTGTGTTGGACAGATACTTTGAATTTTCATTTTTGTTTGTTTCGGGATCTAAAGACCACCATGAATAGCTGTTAGGGATACAATAACGCGCCTTTTCTCTTTGTCACTTCTGCAATTTTTTATTCAATAAGCTTTAGCATTTGTTATTCATCCCCATTGTCATTGCAGTGTATATACCATCATGTTTTTAACAGTTTTGTATTATTTCCCAGTGAGATGCCCAATACTGTACGTCTCCCTCTTATGTTTTCTTATGATAAATTAGAATAAAGCGATTTTGAAACCTTAACGGACACTGCTGAGCAGCGGACACCTCCATTCAGCGAACAGTTTTGTGATCTTAGTCCGACAGTTCGCTCAATGGATAAAACATTAGTGATACCCACGTAATCGCACATTGATCCTTCTCTAACAGCTTTTACACGCCAAGGCATCGACTCCACCTGTTACCGGAGGGCTTCGGAGGTAACACCAGCCATGCAGCATTGTACACAACCCCTCCCGAGACTATATATTCTCCTCCACGGCATTCCAGAGAGATTCCACAGGGTTTAAATCCGGTGACATTGCGAGCCACTGGATGCCCGAAGGCCATGAATGCGTGTAGGTAATTAGCCAGTACATGCTAGTAGCGGGCAGCAGTTAAGTACCTCACCAGACCCACCAAGAGAGACCTAATGTGTCCCATGAGATGGCTTCCAAAACCTTTACGGAGCCACCACCGCTTTGAACAGAGCTGATCTGGCACTGCGGGGCGATGACCTCATGCTGTCGACGCCACACCCACACCCTCCCGTCATCTCGGTACAGCTGAAACAGAGATTCATCTGACCTCACGACGCGATGTCACTCTTAAAAGGTCGAGTTTTGATGTTACCAGCACCAGGACAGGCGTAATTTCCGACGATGACCAGTCAACATTGGCACACGAGTAGGGCGTCGGCTCCCGTGCCCATGGTATGCATTGTGCACCATACCGTTCACTCGCTGACGCTGCTTGGGCCTCTGACATTTAAACTGGATGTTGGATTGTATAACCATTCATCTTCGGACATTCTGTATTGTATTCATTTAGTGCTGTGGAATATCGCTTCATAAACTGATTATTAAGACGACATACAGCGCATGCGAGAAACTTTATTTCATCTGGCTTTCCGCTTACTGGTGCATAGTCAAAAGAACGGAACAATTACACGCGATTTCTTGAGGAAAACAGTTAAGTATATGTTTAAAATATATTATATAAATATTTAAATATATAATAATATATATATTTTTTAGCATAATCACGCTTGGCTGGAAGCCAGATAAAATCTGCTTACTGGCGCACAGTGAAAAAAATTGAACTATTTCATGCAATTTCCTTAGGCGCACAGTTAAGTATATTTCTATTTTAAACTTACACCAAGAAGTTACCCTTTGCGTCTAGGGAGAGACTATTTTTTTATTGTTTAGCAGATGAACTATCAACTAAATTTGGGATTAGCCATAGTTTAGTTTAGTTTATTTATTTCCCATGTTACACGTACTTGTTAAGAACACGCACTACAAATCCTTGATAAACCAGAAATAAACGACCTAAAAGAAATTGATATTATACACCATTAAGAAGACATATTAAAACATACACAGTGCAACATACAAGGGACTCAGGGAAGAAAAGGCTAATTTTAGCCTGACTAACCCCTGGCTCTAAAGAAAGAAAAATGTGAAGTCAAGTCATTATTAGAGTGCAACTTAATTCTCGGCACCTAACCGCAAGCGATCATAGAACGTCGGCAAATGCAAATAGCGGTGTGCGATAATGGCTGATTGCAGGGCCACCAACAGCTTTCCAGGCACCCGGAACAGCTCACATCTGTAGTGACAGAAGGGACGAAAGTTGACGGTGAAAGCAATGCCATTCGAGAAGCAACATTTGAGGCACTGCCTACTGTTCGCGTTTCAGCTAAAAAAAAAAACGGCCGCGGAAGCCCTGAAAATGATCTGTGCTGCTTTGGGTGAGGCTGCTGTGTCCTACAGCACGTGTAAGAAGTGGTTCCACCGGTTTAAACAGGGACATTTCGATCTCCGTGATGCAGAACGTCCGTGACAGTCACAGAAAGTTGACAATGAGGAACTGGAACAACTGTTGAACGCGGATTCCTGTTGAACACAGTAAGAGCTCGTCTAGGAACTTGGAGTAACATGGCAAGCCATTGCAAAGCGCCTGCACAAGCTTGAACGGATTCACAAGGAGGGCCGTTGGGTGCTCCACCAACTCACAGCGGCGAACAAGTCTAGGCGCTACGATGTTGCTGTGTCCTTGCTCTCCAGATTCAAGAAGTAGGATTTGTTCCACAGGATTTTGACCTGTGATGAGAAGTAGATCCTCTACGATATTCCTAAGCGGCGCAAATCGTAGGTTTATCCAGGTCAGCCTACCACCAGTATCGCCAAACCAAATATCCATGCCAGGAAGTTGTTGCTGTGCATATGGTGGCATCAGTGCGGTGTCGTACACTATGAGTTGCTCAAACCTAGCAAAACGGTCAATGCTGAGCGTTGTTGTCAGCAACTCATTCGTGTGAGTGACGCAATGGAGACGAAAAGGTCATACATCGGCAAGGGCGGAAGGTCGATCCTGCTGCTTCATGATAACGCGCGTCCTCACACCGCGAAAACGACTTTAAACACGATCACCGACCTGGGATGGGAGATTTTGTCCCACCCAGCTTATTCTCCAGACTTCGCCCCGTCAGACTATCACCTCTTTTGCTCCCTGCAACATCACCTGAGTGATACGCACTTCACTTCTTTCGAGGAGGTCCACACAAGTATTAATGACTTTATCAACTCGGAACAGCCCTCTGTTTTCCGCAGTGACATTCGGCAGCTCCCTGAGCGATGGCTCAAATGTATCCAACACGACGGAGATTATTTCTCTGATTAGGTACGTATTCAATTTGCTATAATTTGCTGTCAACGTGTCGTGCCTGTGGCTGAGAATTAAGTTGCAGACCTAATACATATTTTTTAACTTATACACGCGGTACACATAATCGCAATACAATATGATTGAAGTGAATGTAATTTAACTATGAACATAGCATATTCCTTTAGTGCTTTTTTAACCGATATAAAATTGGCAAATGATTTTATATAAATCGATTACCCGTTCGAGAGCCGAAGGCAAAGAGCATATATACGTTGTGACGTGCCTGCACCGCAGGACACACATGAGAAGAAGGAGGCAGATAGCATCGAGAGCATACGTACGCGTTGCTCAGTTGGGAGAGCGACTTACTCCGGAGTGAGGGGACTCGGTTTCGATGCCCGGCGTGGACAAATATGATGGAGAAATTTACTTCGTCATATTGACGCCCGAACTTTACGGATGACCCGGCTGTTAGATTTCTCGCAATAGTGTGATGTTCTTTCCACACCGCGAGACAGGAAAAATTAGAATCTCTTCTTCAGCGCTTCGAAAAATAAATGTGTGTGATGTTACGTTCCACACACCACTGGGATTTCTCAAATGCACGTTCTTCATGGGATGACTGCCTACAGCGACACGTGTGTGCTCTCGAGATGTTAAAGTGATTACCTGCTATATAATAGCATGCGATCACTTTTAGATGTCAAGGTGACCGCGTACTGCTTTATAAACATGAGATTATTATCAATGACTCGAGTGCTGTTATCCCAATCTACAAAATTCGAATTGCATTCTTAATATCACTGAGAGTTTAGTTTGCACACGATCACATTGAGATGCCAAGGTGACAGCGTGCTAATTTAGAAACATTGGATTATCAATGACTCGAGTTTTATTTATCCTATCAACAAAGTTTGAATTGAATTATTAATATCATGGCAAGTTGCGTTTGTATATTAATTTAATTTAGCACAATTCCAATATTAATTTGCACGCTTTAATTATTACTTTTTACTTTTTTAATTTAACTAACTTTCCAAGTTTAATGCTGATTATATTATACATTTTGCAAAATATTGCTCTATCTAAACGCTCTAACCTACAATAAAAACTGAAATCTTGAGATGTCAAAGTGAGCAAAAGTGCATCTAAAAGCAGATGTCACCCCAATAGCACATTGTCGATAATTTAGATAATTCCGATTTCTAATACCAGATGTCGCATAATTTTGTAGAAAAACTTCTGTATGAAGTTTCAAACTAACCGTCGAATAAGACACTCTAAAACAAGCCGTGAAGGGAATAACAAGTGTGCCGGAGGAAAAGTAATTTAACGCAAAAATCAAAGTGAAAGTTATTAAGGTAAGTTTACACGAAAACAACTTTCCAAGTTTAGAGCTGATTATATTACACATTTTGCCAAATATCGGTCTATCTAATCGCTCTAACCTACAATTGTTAAACAGCCAATATTTTACACTGAATGTTATTTATCTCGAGGTCTTTTGAAAAACAGAAATAAGTAGAATATAATTCTTAGCTCTAACATGAATGAGTTCTTACTATATGCTTTTACTATATTTCGTTACAGAAATCCGGCGTCTGTTTGGTCTATCCCTTATATATTAATATTTATTTAAAGCTTAAAAACAGCTGTCCTAGGAAGGGATATACGCTAGTTAGGTAAATAAATATAGGGATGAGAATCAGAGAATCGATAACACTGAGGAAGAGAATCAGAGTCAAAGAACATGCTCAACAATGACTCATTTAAAAGACTCGAACCCGTCCTCCAGGCGACGCAAGTGTGACACGTTCATCATGCAAACTCATTTTATCGATTATGAAATCACCTGGATTGGTTCTGCCCGACAGTGAGACAGGAAAAGGTGAATTTCATTTTAGACCACTATTGCGTTCATTGACATAACGTCACCAGCCAGTCAATTCCGCTTTTAACCGTTATGGCGCCAAAGGACTGACTTACCACTGACAAAAAATGGCGATCGTGGACTTGAATATCTTTAGCAATGTCATTGCCTCATGAGGAAGAAATGAAGATGTCGATACCTAGCTTCAATCTTCAATTAATGCTGAGGCACAATACGATGTCCTTGACGGTTGCTGCTTTTCAGAGGATCATCGTTGCTTCTCGCACTTTGTGAAAGATTAAACCGTTTACGGGTAACGTTTCATCAGAGCAATGCTCTTCATAACAAGACTTCCGTATTTCGCTTTCACTGGGACACACACACACAATAGACTTGCTGAATGCTATTTCTTTTCATATCAAGGATTTACCTTATTTTGTTTCCACTAGGATACATACAGGAAGTACACAGTCGAGACACATTATTGTGACCGCCTCCTACTTTTGATGTCAACAGCGCATAGCCAATGAAAAAAGGCACGTGTCACGAGCTGCCTTCGAGGGTGTGTAAAGTGTGCTGTAGGCAGTCTGAAAACAAATCACTCGTTGCTGTCATAGATAAAAACAGCGATTTATCAGATTTGCAAAAAAGGATGATCGTCGGCTTTCGGGCCAAGGGTGGCAGTATTTCTGAAATAGCGCAATTTGCGAACTGTTCGCATCCTGCTATGTTTAAAGTGTACCGTCATTGGAGAAACTGCACCACATGTCATTGGTGTGAGAGATGAAACGTCAGCTGCGAAGATGCGTGAGGGCCGATCGACACGCTACAGTGGAGCAGCTCACTGGCCGAATGAACTAGGAGGCTACCCGAAGTGTGTCTAAAACGACAGTTCAGCGAACCCTGCTGCGTATGGGGCTCTGATGCAGACGAATGGTCACTGTACCTATGATCACGAGGGTGCTTCGGCAGAAAAGTCTTACATTTCCACGGCTGTATCGGAATTGGATATATATATTTTTTCTTTTCTTTGATTGGAGGTTTAACGACCACCGTGAGCAACTCAATGGGCTATAAGCAGTCGCCCGTCCCTAGTTTAGGGTCACTGGTTCCAGGGAAGGGAGAGAGCCAGTGCCGTAAGACAAACACAACATCCATGCCTCACCGAGATTCGAACCCGGACCCTCTAGGACGAATGATCAGAGGCCATTGCCTTAGACCACTGCGCCACCTGGGCGGCAGGAATTGGATCTCCGCTTATTGGCAAAGAATTGCCTTCTCCAATGAGTCACGTTTTCTGCTTCACCGAACGGATGGACGTTCGCGTATAAGGTGAGACACATCGGAGAACAAACATTCTTTAAACATTGCTGGAAAAACACAAGCTAGTGGGGACAGCGTTATGGTCTGGAGAATGTTTTCGTGGCATTCTCTGGGTCCTTTCATACCTGTGGAAGGCACTATGGACTGAATTCGTTATGAATCCATCTTTGCAGACCACGTACACCCATACATGCTGATTGTCTTCCCTGGGGCGGATGGGATCTCCCACCATGACAATGTAACGTGTCATACAGCTAGAAATGTCCGAGAGTGGTCGGAAGAGCAAATGAAAATTTCAAGGTACTTCCTACGGGCCCCCTTATTCCCCAAACTTACCCAATTGAGCATCTGTGGGAAAACCTCGATCGTGTTGTTTGCTCTATGGATCATTCACCACGCACCCTTCAGCAGTTGTCAGAAGCACTGCAGTCAGCACATACCTGTGAACGCCCTCCAGCACTTTATTGAGTCACTCCCATCTCGTCTAGCTGCTGTCCGCGCTGCACATGGCGGTTATTCTGGATATTAGCTGGTGGTCACAATAATGTGACTCGACGGTGTATATATACACACAAACAGAAAATGGACTGATTGAATTTTGTTCATATCAAAGATTTAAATATTTTGCTTTCCCTGGGATGCATACTGGAAACGCAGTCACGTACACACACAATGAACCGGCAGAATGTTGCTCGTATCAAGGATTTAGTGGCGTACGCAAGGGGCGGGGGTTCGGGGATTTATCCCCCTTGAGGGGAGACTGAGCACGAATTTAGAGCGATATATATGTGCATACGAGGATTTCCCCAACGGACCCCTCCATGGACCCCCTCATTTAAGTAATTTCTGGCTAAGCTACTGCAAGGATTTGTCGTATTTTATTTTCGCTGGAATAAATATAGGAAGTATGCACACACACACACACACACACAAACACACACACACACACACACACACACACACACACACACACACACGCACGCACACATGGAATGGACTGGCTGAATACTGTTTGCTCGTATATCGAGAATTTACCATATTTCTGGGATACGTATTGGGGGACCGGAAAGCAATGTTTTTGGAAAAGAAGAGAAACAGTGTTTGTAACAGAAGAAATTTATTTCTTAATCAGTTATATAAGCGCCATCATTATCGATCACATTTGCCCATCGCGAAACCAAACTTGCATTGCCGTCTTCATAAAAAGACGTTGGCTGTGATGCAAAGAAGTCCGAGAGCCCCGTTTTGACATAATCAATATTGTGGAATCTTTTCCCATTAAGAAAGTGCTTCAGAGTTCTGAACAAATGGTAATCAGATGGTGCAATGCCAGGGGAATAAGGGGGATGGGGCATAAATTCCCAGCCAAAATATCTGATAGTCTGCTGGGTCAGTCTCGTCATGTGAGGTCTCGCGTTGTCATGCTGGAGGATGACACGTTTTCTGTTGACCAGTACCGGATGTTTTACAGTAAGAGCTTGCTTCAAACGGTCCAGTTGTTAACAATAGAGGTCTGCTGCTATGGTTCATCCGGGTTCCAAGAGCTCAAAGGGAGCTATTGTTACATGGCTTGGTGCTGACGTACCCTGTGTGGAGGGTTTGTTTGATGCTTACTCTGTATATGGGGTTTAACCCGTATTATTTCTCCCGGCAGATGCAGATAAATCGAATACAAAGTATGAAGAAATCGACTAAAATTATACCTTTATTCAGATGTTGCGGGGAATGTCACCAAGCTTTTGTCAGTCATTTTCGTGCTTTCATTGATTTATTCACAACTCGGATCACCTTCTATATCTCTAATCATTGTCCTCATTTCTTTTTACTTATCTTCGTCCCCCGAACTCGCGAGTTCTTCCACCTCGCTAAAAACCCCATTCCTCTTCGACTTCCTGCCAGCGAGTTCCTTCTCCTCTCGCTCCGAGAAAACCCCCTACCGAACTGTTTCTTCTCCAAAGTGTGAAGACCAACGCATTGCTAGAAAGCCTGACCACACCCTAAAATTTCTCCTCTCTGAAAAACGCAAATATCTTTTATTGACTTCGCTGCCCCCTCTTCTCGCTTCATTGCTTTGCGTGGGACGACTGAAAAGCCATAATGTCCTGTACTACTCTTTTCACATCGACGAAACTATAAATCCAACACCTCCTCATTTGAAGGGACGCGTGAGAAAAAGCGCACTTTAATTGTTCGTCGCCCAGCTCAACGAAATGGCGGGAATTGCGGGAAAATGATTACAATTCTTTCTTCCTAAAATGGCTACTGAACCTCGCTTCTGCTAAATATGGAAGCCCGGGTTACACTATCGCAGCGGTAGTCCACCAAACACAGAGCAAAACCTTTTTGGGGTGTAGGCATGGTTTTGGCGAAGGAATTGGTGTCAGACCTGGAGAAGGCCACTGGTGTTTGCGTTTGTTTTTCACGTAAAGAACCCACTTTTCATCTCCAGTGACAATTCGATGAAGAAATAGATCCTTTTCCTGTCGGCTGAGCAAAGAGTTGCAGATGGTGGAATGCTGGGGTAAAATGAATATTGCCAGGGTGTAAAAGAATAGCAGACGTGCAGCAAAACAACACGCGCACACACCCACACACGCATGCACACTAGGAGCATGTCTGTTTTCCAAATAGGGTAAATCATTGATAGTTTTTCAGCAGCAGCTTTCGTGACTAAAACATTTCATTTATTCAGTGTGTCCAGACGAAATATTTCCAAAGTCACAAGAGCGTTCTCGAAACAAGGACACACAGCATTTGCAAAAACAAACAATGGTAAAACACTTAAGCCTACTGAGAAAGACAGAAAGACGCTGGAAAGCATTGTACGCAAGAATTTGCACAACTTCACAACTCACAATTCATTTTATTTAAGTATCAAGTGAACTGAAATAAATATTAAGGAAGCGGCAGTAAGATCATGTGCAGCCTTGTTCAAATGCATCTGAGAGGAGAGACGGGATTCCAATATACAATTGCTAAAATCAGCCTTTTCGGAAAAAACAGGGGGCATTGCATTTAAGATGTTAAGTTTTTATATGACGTGAGGAAATGAGGACTCCGGTAGAAATACATTGCAAATTTTAATGTAACATATATGTCGAAAATATTAAAAAAATAGAGTACATGCTGACCTAAAAATATGCAAACTTCTTTTAGTACAGTGATTTTGCCATCATTTCTGTAATATTTGGTAAAAACGATTGCAATGCATGATTACCGAAAGTAGCATGGTTTCAGAACTAGAGAAATGAGACGACAGCAACTGCGTCGTTCACTATACGAACGGAGTGGTATGTGTGAAAACAGTTATACATACAATCTTACTTTTACTTGCGATGGTAGCGAGATACGCAAATATGTTTCTTGAAATAAATTGTTAGATATTGATTGACATGTGTTTCAAGTGCGTTTACGCAATAGCTTGACCTGAAAATAGCTCCCAAGCAATATTTGTTTATGTCGGTGTTTAACGGTGATCTTTAGGATCTATCTTTATAAGGAGTTCATCGTTACTGACGTATTGCTATTGGTTACAGCAAAGAGTAGAACCAACGCCGTGGAACAAACGCACTAACAATGTCTCACCCGAGACAAGAACCCAGTATCAACTCGGAAAATTAGACAAACGTCCAGACCACTGATCACTTGACAGCTTTGGTGGACTCCAAACGAGCACTGAGTTAAACTTCCTGTCTTATATCAAAGTTTTGTAATTTTACATACATATTTCTCCAGGATTTATATCACAATTTATCCACAAAAGACAGCAGTTCTACAAGATTTATATATCAGCTTATCCTTTTGCAATCATTACTCTTCAAGACTCATAGCACAGTTATTCCTTAAGCGTCTCTAGTTCTCCAAGACTTTTATGACGGTTTATACTTTTATGCTCACAATTTTCTAAGAGTTACAAATTTTATACTTTTACGTTCATAATTCTTCAAGACTTATGTATATAACAGTTTAGTCATAAACGTACAACGTCCTCCAAGACTTATATCACATCTTATCTTTTTGCGTTCATAATACTCCAAGATTTATGTCGAAATTTATCATTAACAGTCCATAAAATAATACTTACATCCCAGATCATTATTTTACGTTCATAATTCTTCAAAACATATTATCTTAGCCGTCTTAATTTCATGTTCATAATTCTATAATTCCACAAGATATACCCATCTTAACCGTCCAAAATTCATCAGAACCTCTCTCCCTCTCTCTAAACATAAGCCCACCGGACAACAAATTAGTCACCCCTAACAGAAATGACAGTAAGAATTTACCGGTTGCACAGAGGGTGCCGTGATAGCATCGTTGGGAGATAAATAGCACTGACGTGGTCCACAGAATCATTTCTGTCTTGTGCAGTGGTGAAGAGCAACGTGCGTGTTTAATTTAGTGTGCAATACGGATCGTAAGACAGACTTTACTGAGTGGCAAAAAGGAGCCATCGAGTTTGGCCGTGCAACGGACACAAAGTGAATGAAGTCGTCCAATTTGTTGGTGTGTCGAAGCGTACTGTCCAGTGGGTCTACAAACAGTGGTGTAGTTCGCAGTCAACTGAAAATCTGCACCGTAACTGAGGCCGGAAAACGATTCTCATGGACTGCCGCCATATTTTACGCCTAGTAACTGAAAGTCGGTTTCAAACCAGGCAACAATTGCTCCAAACAGTCAATGGAAGTCAACTCCAACCAATTTCCTAAAGGACATTGCGACGAGAACTGCATGCGATGGATCTCTAGAGCAGAGTACCACGGAAGAGGCCTCTGTTGACAGCAAGTCACAAAGTCGCACGTTATCAGTGGGCTCAGAGGCACCAAAACTTTATTGTGGAGGATTGGAAACAAATAATTTGGTCTGACGAGTTTCGTTTTTGTTTGTACTCTAATGATGGGAGGCGACGAGTGCATCGCAGGCCCCAATGATCCTGATTGTGTCGAAGGTGTTGTTCAAGCTAAAGGGTGTTCTGTGATGTTTTAGGGAGGTGTTGCGTACCACGAAATGGACCCTCTCGTTGCAGTGACGATGAATTTGAACCAGCATGCGTACCTCTGCATTCTGAAGTATTGCCCTTTGCCCTACATCTTCAGGAAAAGCATCACATTGCCAATCCTGTCTTCCAAAACGACAATTGCCGTGTGCACAGGGCTAAAACGGTTTCTGAGTGGCACGACAAACAATCAGCCACACTGTCTCACCTCGACGGGCTTACCAAATCTTCAGATTTAAGTATAATTGAAAATGTGTGGGATCAGTTGGAACAGAAGGTGAAACGGCGGAATAGACACCCACGTACTCTGGTGATACGTCGGGACCAATTGACACCCGAGTGGCTGCAAATCGATATTTAATACATCCACAACCTCGCGAAGTCTCTACCACACCGGATTCATGCTGTTATCAAGGCAAGAGGCACCGTTACCCGTTATTAGGTAAGTTCTGCCAGGGATGACTAATGTTTTGACCTGTGTGCTTATATAGCAAGAGAGCTATAAAAAGTAAAGATAACATGCAAAATAAAAAAACAAATAAGTCACAGAAAACTCGTAGGGAATCAGACAAATAAGGATAAGGTTGCCTTCATTAGGATAGCATCAACCTGCGGGAGTGTCTTTTGTGGTGTTATTGAAAGACAGGAATAAGCCAATGTCGTGAGACAAATGGTTCTGAAGCCACATGAAAAAATTAAACAAATTAGAGTTTGAAACAAAATATTTACAGAGAAGCTATTAAAATAAAACAAAAACATACAGGCTAGCTGTTAAATAGAACAAAAAACTTAACCACTTGCTGGAAAGAAGCCGAAGAAACAAGGTCGTCGAAACATTCACCTTGATTGACAGGTAGACATTGAATGTGAAAAAACGATTAAATAGAGCAGAAGAAATATACAACAGGGAAAAAAGTTGTGGTTAAGTGAAAGTATTAAACAAACGAAAAATTGCGTTCTATCCAGGCCAAAAAGATGTTCGTAGACACTAGATGTAAGTCTGTATATGAAAATATTTCTTCAGCTACTAGGGACCCAGCAAGTAGCACTTGGAATTACCTCGAGATGTTAACTTTGTAAGGTCTAAGTGTTAGTCAAGGGTGTGGATATGCATCCATTACGAAACCGAAGACACGATTCGAGTAGTAAGATTTTTATGTCGTTAACGTTTGGAGTGGGACACCTCAATTTACATAAGAGCTTACCCTTTCACACTAACGGGCGAGTGTAATATTACTACACTACTGTCGAACCTATCGAATTCATATAATTTAATAGAAGATTTTTTTACGTTACAGTTCTTACTCCGATGTGGCATCTACGGAATTTGCATGACTTAATGAAAGATCCTCTAATTTTATTGCCATTGTATCGGTGACAGCTTATGCATTTACATCACTATTTCACATTTTTAACAGAAGGTGACATTTCGTTGAAGTTGGGTTGACAACACTCCAAGATTTGCATCATGTTTTGTCCCTTTTCTTTAAACGTTAGAATAAAGACTTTCCCGAGATATCCACTGAGTACACACTGAATTACGACTACTCCTATGCAAAGAGAATTACACCGGATACTGGCGTAACGAGACGGAAGGTGTGGCCTGTAGGCTAAAGGGGCGTGGATGAGAGGTGACAGCGAAGTTATGGACGTATTGGGTGACACCAAAGAGTTGTGAGAGTTTATGAAAGGCCAAATTGGGGTGAGCGAAGTATTGGTGCATCCATTACGAAAACGGAGACTCTTTTGGGTTGTTCGAGGTCCTTCGTAGTTGAAATGCCCCAAGAGTGGTGCCAAAATGGGGAAGCAACTAACCTGTGGCAGAACCGTAAAGGGGGACGAAAGGTGTATTTGAACGATAGTAGGTATGTTTTCTTGTACAGAATAATAAGCGCAGCACAGTTTCACAGTTGACGGCCAAACACAATATGGTTAACCAAAACAATATTCCTAGCGACTGTGCGTCGCACGCTCGCATGCATAGGCTACAAGAGAAGACGCTCTATATGCCATCCTCTCCTAAACAACAGTCTATCGAAGTATGCGACTCTCCTGGGGTTAAAAGCGTGCGGATCGAACAATAGAAGGTTGAAAGCTGGTGTGCTGGTACGATGAATCATGATATGTATTCATTACTCCATTCTGCCATTGTTCGAGCTACTATTTTGCGTGATGGGTAGTCGATGTTTTGCATAAGGGTGGGTGGCTATGCACCCCTCACTCATATAACATCGATTATCTGTCTATGTGGGAGCTGTTGTATGATGTAGAAAATGTTACCTGGTCAGAACTGGGACCCCAGGCACGTTTGGGTTCAGGCTACTACCAAGGAGGACTTCTTGCGAATCATGTACACCCAAAAATGTCATATCTCCACTCAGAGAAGGGGTAGGTTCCTTCAGAATAAAAATCCCGCATGATATTGGGTCCACCTCGTGCAGGTATGTATAATGAATAGAATTCTCCGGCTGGACGTGTAGTGCAGGAAAGCTTACGTTAAGTCACGTTAGGGTTATTGACAGGTTACTTGACGTAGCTAAAGTGTGCTTAATCTTCAAAGTGCTAGAGTTTGTTTAGGTAAGACACGCACGTGCAATAAATTCCAAGAATATGGAATTTATTTTTACTCAGCGTTCCTCATTATCTTGAATATCAGTAATATAACTTCGGTTTTAGTACATTAGTACCTTGAAGGCTCTTTATTAGAGCGGTAAACACAATATCCCCTGAACTTAACGTAAACACTCAATGAAATAGACTTAACGGCCAGACAGAGGTCTGACAATAAAATGAACTAAGTAAACGTACTCACTTTTAACCTTTTATTGGGGAGCTCCTGGTATTACTCAAATACACACTCCAAAATAACACAACTACTGATGGCCCGAACTTTCGTACTATCGTAATATCGTAGAAAAGTAGGTAAATCGCATATCAATAATCAGGAAGAACCTATCACATATAAAACGAAGCACTCTGGTATATTGAGCGCGCCTATATATATATATCATCATCATCATCATTGTCAACCATTATCAATCCACTGCTGGACGAAGGTCTCCCCAAGTTTCCTCCACAACGGTCTGTCTTGTGCCAGTCTCCTCCATGTCACCCCTGCATACTTTCGAATTTCATCCACCCATCTCCCATGTGGTCTTCTTCTGGGTCTTTTCCTGTCCCTTGGGATCCAATCTAAAATTTCGGCTGTCCATCGATGATCTGTCCTTCTGGCAGTATGTCCAGCCCATTGCCATTTCAAGGATTTAACTCTGATCATGATGTCTTCCACTCTTGTCATTTTTCGGATCCACGAGTTCCTCTTCTTATCTCTCTCTCTCTCTCTCTCTCTATATATATATATATATATATATAAGCAGCACTTGAAAATAATTATGGGAGATTTCAATGCAAAAATAGGGCAACGGCAACAGAATGAAACTTCAGTAGGTAAATTCGGTCACGGCAACAGAAACCAGCGTGGAAATACTCTCGTTGAGTTTGCAGAGGCAGAAGGGTTTTTCATCTTGAACTCCTTCTTCAAGAAAAAGCCACACAGGAAATGGACATGGAGACATCCAAATGGGACGACAAGTGAAATTGATTTTATTATGTGTAACAAAAAATTCGTCATAGAAGACTTCAGTGTGCTAAACAAGTTCAACACAGGTAGTGACCATAGATTGGTGAGATGTAAGATGCACCTCAACACTAAACTTGAACCTGGCAAGCTCATAAGACAAACAAAATCTATTGACATAACCAACCTTTAAAAACACCATAATACCTTCAAGTTGGAACTGAAGAACAGGTTCTCTGCTTTAGAAGGCCTAACATTGGAAAAAGTGGACATCTCTGAAGTTAACAGAAAAATAACCAAAGCTCTTATGGAAACAGCAACAAAATTAGCTGGGTCTAAGAACAAGTTGCATGTAAATAAATTATCAGGAAAAACGAAAATGTTGATGCAAAAAAGAAGAGAGATGAGGACAACTAAAGAAGATGTGACTTCCAAAGTGGAATATATAGAGCTATGCAAGACAGTACGAAAAAGTATCACTGAAGACGTAAGAAAATTCAACTGTGAACTAGTGAGGAAAGCAATTGAAAACAACCAAAGCCTAAAGATAGCAAAGGGACATCTCAGTAAGGGAAGAAAACAGATTATGGCACTGAGAAAAGAAGTTGGTTCTGTAACAAGAAATAGAGGCGAAATTTTGACAAGAGTGAAAGATTTCTACTCCAAATTATATGAAAGGGATGATACATGCACTCCAGACATCATGAAAGGTACCAGTACCAGAGTTCCTCCAGTCCTTCCAGCAGAAGTTGCACATGCAATCAAGAACATGAAGCGGGGAAAAGCTCCAGGAGAAGACGGAATTACTGTAGACATCATACAAGAAGCAAGTGGAGAAATCGAAACAGTACTCGCCCAAATTTTCACTCGATGCCTTAATGAAGGAAAGATTCCTGAGGATTGGAACACCGCTACAATGATCCTGCTACATAAGAAAGGTGACATTGAGGATCTCGGAAACTACAGACCTATCAGCCTCCTATCAGTAGTTTATAAAATCTTCACTAAAGTTCTTTCACACCGCTTGAAGGTAACACTGGACATGGCTCAACCGAGAGAACAAGCTGGATTCAGGAGTGGCTACAGCACAATAGATCATATCCATGTGCTGAGAGAACTAATTGAAAGAGCGAGGGAATATGAACTTCCATTGTGCATGGCTTTTATCGATTATGAAAAAGCCTTTGATTCGGTGAAACCATCAGCAGTTACAATGGCTCTGAAAACCTGCGGTAGTGAAGATGCATACATTAATATCATTAATAACATCTATGAAAATGCAAGTGCAAAGATTAGGCTGTTTGAAAATACAACACACATAAAAATTGGAAAGGGAGTGAGACAAGGTGACACCATATCTCCGAAGCTCTTTAATGCCACATTGGAGGGTGTTTTTCAGTCACTGAGCTGGGAAAACAAGGGGATAAAGATTAATGGAGATTATCTAACCCACCTTCGTTTTGCTGATGACGTAGTCATTTTTGCAACTAGCCCATCAGAGCTGCAGAGTATGATCCAGGAACTTGCTGACAAGAGTAAAGAAGTGGGATTAAAAATGAACTTTCAGAAGACAAAAGTGATGTTCAATGCTTTTACAAGAAATGAAGATTTATCGATTGATGGAGAAAAACTGGAGATAACAGACACGTACGTTTATCTTGGACAGCAGATATCAAGTGAGGGTCACATTGATGAAGAAATTAATCGGCGTACAAAACTTGCCTGGAGAGCTTTTGGAAGAAACAGCATAATTTTCAAGAGCAATATGCCATTATGTCTTAAAAGAAAAGTGTTTGATCAATGAATCCTTCCAGTGCTTACGTATGGTGCAGAGACGTGGACCTTAACTAAAAGAGACATACAAAGGCTGCAGACAACTCAAAGCAACATGGAAAGGTGCATGCTTGGTATAACCAGGAGAGATAAGAAGAGGAACTCGTGGATCCGAAAAATGACAAGAGTGGAAGACATCATGATCAGAGTTAAATCCCTGAAATGGCAATGGGCTGGACATACTGCCAGAAGGACAGATCATCGATGGACAGCCGAAATTTTAGATTGGATTCCAAGGGACAGGAAAAGACCCAGAAGAAGACCACATGGGAGATGGGTGGATGAAATTCGAAAGTATGCAGGGGTGACATGGAGGAGACTGGCACAAGACAGACCGTTGTGGAGGAAACTTGGGGAGACCTTCGTCCAGCAGTGGATTGATAATGGTTGACAATGATGATGATGATGATGATATATATATATATATATATATATATATATATATATATATATATACATGGGAGATGGGTGGATGAAATTCGTAAATATGCGGGAGTGACATGGAGGAGACTGGCACAAGACAGACCGTTGTGGAGGAAACTTGGGGAGACCTTCGTCCAGCAGTGGATTGATAATGGTTGACAATGATGATGATGATGATATATATATATATATACTGCATACCACCACATCACTCGTTGCCACATATAATTCAGCGGGAGAAACAATAACTCGTTAAGTGAGAAGATAATTTGCATAGGAAAATAAAATAACAAAAGATAGTAAAATCAAAAAGAAACTGAATCTAGAGTATACGTTACATATGGCGCGACTAACACAGAGCTGTGGTTCGCATATAAGGCCTCCAGGCACACCAGATCTCAACCCAATTGAACATGCGTAGGATGCTGCGGATAGCCAGGAGCGCCAGTTGGACACTGTGACGTATTACAGATGTGACATACCCATACATGCTGTAACGTATACTCTATATTCACTTTCCTTTTGATTTTACTATCTCTGGTTATTTTATTTTACTATGTAAATTATCTTCCTACTGAACGGAATATTATTTCACCCGCTGAATGAGATCTGGCAATGAGTGTAAGTCATGACGTGGTGGTAGCTCGTATATAGGCGCGTTCATCGAGAAGGGGGTTGTTGTGTTGTAGTTGTGTTGTTGCGTTGTTGTGTTGTTGCGTTGGAGTTGAGGGTGGTTGGTGTTGTTGGTTGTGTTGTTGCGTTGCGTTGCAGTGTGTTGTTATGTAGTAGTGATATATGAGTGCCTTAGTTGACCAGGAGTCATCATAATAAACAAGTTGTTTTGTAAGTTCAGTCTTTTTCAATTCTTAGTTTTGTCAGACCTCTGTCTGGCTGTTAGGTTTATGACTTTGATTACTTAATATAAATAACCAGCGTTGAGACTTTGTTTAAGTTCATAATTAACGAGTAACAACACCCTTTTGGGAATTCATCATTTTGAAGCTTAGAGCATTATTCATTCATAATAATTAGCTTAGCAAAAAGATAAACAAAGCTAATTCATTATAATTGGCGCCCGAACTTTTCTCGAACACGAGATCCTGACTATTATTACCCATGGCTTCCTTACCTGAGACAACTGCAAATTTCCACCATCCGGCAAGTCTCGAGGGTAATGGTGTTTTTTTGGACAATTTGTACGAAGCCTGTGGCTCTGACTTGGATATGAATAATCTACACATACCCAAGCATTCTTCACCATTTCGGAATGCACCAGCTTCTTATCACTCTGAGTCGCGGGTCGTAGCTGATGGAATTCAATCCTCTCAGCGAAGCAGAATGCTTGCCCATTTCGTGCCGCATGCAGGAACAATTTATTTCAATGGTTTGGAGGGGTCTTTAAAGTTCCTCGAAGATCTGGAAGACCATTTTGATTTATATAATATTCCGGAAGACTGCAAGGTCCAAATTGCCGGAACTTGCTTGAGAGATACCGCCAAGACCTGGTATCGGCAGTGGCGAGGGTCGAACCCGGATTCTCATTATGAGAATTTCCGTGCAGAATTCTTGGAGGTCTTTCCTTTCGGCCTCAGTCGAGCTAGCCTTGCTCAACAGCTGTTTTCTCGTCAGCAGGGTCCCAATGATAGCCCTGTTGCATTTGCGTTGGAAACTACACGCCTATATAATCTATGGGATCCACATGCCAGTCATGTTGACATGTTGGATACCCTCGTACAGCAGCTCGACCCATTCTTGCAAGATTTTCTTGAGGTTCGACACCCTACCACTATTCATGAATGCCTTCGCCTCATACGCACGTATGAAGAGCGACATGGCAAACATGCTGCAACTCACCATGCTCGGGCACCCCGCGAGGCTTATTCCGAAAACCCTCAGCGGCATAATAGACAAAACTTTCAGCGCGAGCATACACACGTGCCCACCCAAGCTTCATACGTTCCACCACACAGAAGAGTGGCGAACCAGCAACGAGTTTCGGAGCAAGCTACGGGGTATCGTCATAATGCACAGTATGCTCGACCCCATTCCACTCAGCAGCATTCGGAACGTTATCATGCTCAGGGCAATAATAATTTTTCTGCCCGTGCTGAGGGCAGACGTAACGAAAATGAAAATCTCAACAGACACGCGGAGTTCCCGACGCAGGGTGCACGCAATTTTCCTTATCGTGAAAATTTTCCCGATACCCGGCAGGGTCGAGGTTTCCGACCACATGATAACACCACCAGAATTCCTTTAAACTTCCACAGGAAGTAGACGAAGGGTCGGTCCTGCTTCCTGATACCAAACATCCTGACCCTAAAACAGTATTAGTGACTGTTCAAACTCCTCAGTTGCCTGATGTATTCTTGACACTTGAAGACGTTATTGTCGAGACAAAGTTCGACACTGGGTCTGAGATATCAGCCCTAAATACAAAGTTTTGCAATGATGTTTTTTCCGCAATACATGTTCAGCCTGCAACGCAGTATTTGCGAGGTGCAAATAACGAAATCTTCAGTATTTCCGGAACTGTCACATTATCTTTAGGGCTGGGAAAAGCTCGGTTTACGCATTCTTTCCTGCTTATAGACGAGCTACCCGTGAAATGTCCCATGGGTATGGACTTTATTAACAAGTTTCAAATAACTTTGAATTTTGTACAACATGTGATTTCCTTTCCGGAACCTGTCGAAATGATTCCGACGGTTCCTGTAGATATTTCGAGTTTATTGTTGAGTGACCAATTGAATGAGGGGCAACGAGACCAGCTTTCTCTCCTTTTACAGGAAAGCCCTGGTTTATTTTCGGATCAACCTGGTTTCACACAGGTGGTTTATCATGTTATTGACACTGATGGTTCGAAACCCATTGCGACGAAACCTTACCCTTGTGCTCCACATAAAAAACAGGAAATGCAACGTCAAATTGCGGAAATGATTAAGCAAGGCATAATCAGGAGTCAACAAGCGCCTGGGCTGCTCCTGCCTTCTTGGTTCCAAAGAAACAACCAAATGAATTTCGTTTCGTGACAGATTTTCGCAAACTCAACCAAGTCACAAAAACAATCAATTATCCCCTACCTGTCATGTCACATATTCTAAATGACTTGTCGTCAACCAAATGGATGTCAACTTTGGATTTGGCGAGTGGATATTGGCAGGTGGCAGTACATCCGGACTCGGTCGATAAAACAGGCTTTGTGACTCCTTTTGGGGCCTATGAATATTTACGTATGCCTTTTGGTTTAGCTTCTGCACCTGCTACTTTCCAAAAGCTTATGGACACGGTTCTCAGACCTGTCCTGGGTCCCCATGTGCATGTCTATTTGAATGATATTATTATCACATCAGAGACTTTTGACGAGCACCTTTCTTTGCTCAAACAGGTGTTCCAACTTATATACAATGCTGGCTTGACGTTAAAACCTAGTAAATGCCAGATAGCGAGGGACGAGATTGTATATCTGGGGTTGAAAATTACTCCCCACGGCTTATTCACTGATAATGAAAAAATTAGGCCTATTGCTGACTTTCCTCGGCCTAAAACAGCAAAAGAACTATCCCGCTTTCTGGGAATGACCGGATGGTATCAGCAGTTCGTCCCCGCTTATGCTACAATATGTGAGCCATTGTATGCTTTAAAGCGTAAATACAAGAAGTTTATTTGGACACCTGAAGCTAACGCTGAATTCGAAACACTGAAGTCTGCATTGACTCAGCCTCCGGTGTTGGCTTTCCCGGATCATTCTAAAGAATTTGATATTTATACTGATGCATCCGGAGTTGGTCTTGGTTGCGTTTTGTCACAAGCTGGGCATCCAATAGCTTTTGCGTCTCGTACTTTAGGCAAAGCTGAACGCAATTATTCAGCTACGGAACGTGAATGTCTTGCTGTTGTGTATGCACTGAATAAATTTCAATGTTATCTTAACGAATTGACAGTTAACATAATTACGGATCATTCTGCCCTTCAGTATTTCAATTCTGCTAAACACCTATCTCAAAGACTTATGAAGTGGGCTCTGAAGTTACAAGAGAGCAATATCAAAATTTCGTATCAGCCAGGTCATAAGAATCAATTACCGGACGCATTATCTCGCGTTCCGATTAGTGGGGTCCCCACCGAAACTACTCCTGGATGTCAGCCTTTACTTCTGATAGCTGATATCACATCCAGAGAGCAGATAATGGCAGAATTAATAAATGATCCAGATTTTGGGGATATTTACAATTTTTTGCTTGCGGGTTCGCCCCTACCAAGTGATCCTTCTCTGGCTGGAAGGTCACAACATTTTGAAGTAATAGAGGGTCTTCTTTATTATACAAAGTCTCGGACTACTAGGGCAGAGTTTCGCCCATGTATTCCGCGAACCCTTAGAATGGCTCTTTTAAATGAATTTCATGACAAACCTCTTGCAGGCCATTTAGGTATTCGCAAGACCCGTTGTAAATTGCGGGATGTTGCCTATTGGCCTGGCATGTACCAAAGTGTGCTCGCATACGTTCAATCATGTCACTTGTGTCAGATTAATAATTACCGTAATGTAAGACCGGCCGGTCACTTGAAATCTAGTTCAAGTTCTCATGTATTTGATATTATTTCCATAGATTTATTGGGACCTTATCCATTATCTGTTAAAAATAAAGCTCGTTATGTTTTAGTACTAACTGATAATTTTTCTAAATGGGTTGAAGTTTTTCCCATTAAAGCGGCTACGGCTGAGGTTATTTGTAATGTCTTAGTTAATGAAGTATTTTCTAGATATGGTGCACCTAATAAAGTAGTTTCGGATAATGGTCCTCAATTTATTTCTGACATTTTTGAAAGAATGTGTGCGAGATTACACATTAAACATAAATTCATTTCCCCATATCATCCCCAGAGTAATCCTGCAGAACGCGTTAACCGAACGCTAGTGAAAATGATTGCGACTTTCGTAATGGACCACCATGAAAGATGGGATGACCATTTAGAACTTTTTGCGTTCGCCCTCCGCTCGTCTGTCCACGAGTCTACTAAAATTACTCCTGCAGAACTTTTTCTGGGTCGCAAAATTAAAACCCCTTTTGAAAATTTAACGGGGATTATCGACGAATTAAACCAGCGACCAACTCCGCAATCAGTACACATTATGGCAGAAAAAGCTCGTGTTGCAATGCTAGGAGCACAAGCGGCTCAAGCACGATATTATAATTCTAGGCGTAGGGAACCAGATCTTGTCGTTGGAGATCTCACTCTCGTGGAAACGCACTTCCAGTCTTCTGTTTCGCATACTTTAGTGAAGAAATTTGCACCCAGCTACGAAGGTCCATATCGGGTGGCAAATGTCTTTGAAAATAATATTGTTCTGGAGAAACCGAACAACAATTTTCAATATGTACATGTTGATCAATGTCGCAAGTATCACGAACGGGATATCGAGTTCATTATCAATCCTACTCAACCTTCTGTTCCACAGACTCAAGAATCTATATCTCATGTTCAACCGCCAGAAATTGTGGACGACCCACCGAACATTTTTGACGAATCACCAGTGATTTTTCCTTCACCCTCCCCCCTCCAGACGAGTTTCTACAACCGCAACCTGATTCTCCCGTGAGACCAAGGCTCGATTCGCGTTCGTCGAATACTAGTATCGTTCCTTTCCCTCCAACCATTGCCAAGACTATTGTTGCGCCGTTTCCGGCTACCTCTGCACCACCGCGGGATACTTCTTCTTTGAATACCTCATCGGAAAGTATTCCTATAGGCAAATCCAAACATCGCCCTGCACGACCGCTGAATTACAGCAGCGACTCAGAGGCGTCGGACATTTCGGATTTGTCAGTTATGAATCCAACATTTCATATTCCACACCGTCCAGCACCACCAAAAGCTGGGCGCAAACGTCACTTGTCTCCCCAATCTGCTTCGCCGCAACAGCGACGAAGGCAGAAATCTTTGCATCCGCCCGGGTTTCGCCCCTGGAACCTCCGTTCAGGGCAAACAGGGCCGATGCCTGCTACTACTATCATGCCCCGTGGGCGTAAACGAAAACAAGCGATGTGGCCGGAGACACGTCCCTCCAAAAAGATACTGGAAGGACACAACGGGCCCCAGCATCAAGGGACTTCATATCCAAAGCCTGGGGGAGCCCGTTCCTCTCAGCCGCAGCAGGGATTTCCGGACCGCCAGACTTCTGACGTTCCTGACCGTTCTTCTCAGCCGCAGGGATTTCCAGACCGCCAGACTCCTGACCGTTCCTATCAGCCGCAGCAGGGATTTCCGGACCGCCAGACTTCTGACGTTCCTGACTGTTCTTCTCAGCCGCAGGGATTTCCAGACCGCCAGACTCCTGACCGTTCCTATCAGCCGCAGCAGGGATTTCCGGACCGCCAGACTTCTGACGTTCCTGACCGTTCTTCTCAGCCGCAGGGATTTCCAGACCGCCAGATTCCTGACCGACAACAGACCGATGTTCCATTACCGTCCCGGAAGAGATCCAAGCCACCTGATTTCCCCAGTCCCATTAGGCCTGGAAAACGTTTTCGCACTAGAATTTTTTATGCGTCCTCGAGATAAGTAAGTTCTCGTGGACAGGTTCTTTTCTCAGTTTATTGTTTTTTCCTGCTCGACCAGTTGGCGTGTCAGAATTTCTTTTTTTCGTGTGGGCCTATGCATTCTTTTTGTGTATATATGTGTGTTTTTTTTTATATTTCTTCTATGTCCATCTACTAATCCACTTTTTTTGTATATATCTATGTGCTTAGGGGTAAAATAATAAAATTGTTACTGTTAGGCAGCTCCAGGTAAATTTCGCTGCTGATACAGTTGTTCTGTATTTCAACGCATGAGGCAAACGTAATTTGAAATGAAAATAATAAAATTGTTACTGTTAGGCAGCTCCAGGTAAATTTCGCTGCTGATACAGTTGTTCTGTATTTCAACGCATGAGGCAAACGTAATTTGAAATGAAAATAATAAAATTGTTACTGTTAGGCAGCTCCAGGTAAATTTCGCTGCTGATACAGTTGTTCTGTATTTCAACGCATGAGGCAAACGTAATTTGAAATGAAAATAATAAAATTGTTACTGTTAGGCAGCTCCAGGTAAATTTCGCTGCTGATACAGTTGTTCTGTATTTCAACGCATGAGGCAAACGTAATTTGAAATGAAAATAATAAAATTGTTACTGTTAGGCAGCTTCAGGCAATCTTCGCTGCTGATACAGTTGTTATGTATTTCCACGAATGAGGCGCACGTAATTTGAAATTAAAAAAAGTGATTCCTGCTAGGCAGAATAAAAGGAAAGTATGCCGATGCAGGTTTGGTTTGTTCTACACTACAAATTTCACAGTCGAATACAGATTCGTAAATTGTTATGCCAAGTTGATAATGTAAATACGGCTACCACCAAACAACAAATCAAAAAAAAAGATCGAGAAACGTCAATCATCGAAATGTACGACTTACACTCCAAAATTGATAGGTTTTTCGGAAACAAAAAAAAAAAAAAAAGAAAAAAAAAAAGAAGAAAAATTAAGGGGGAGATGATGTAACGTATACTCTATATTCACTTTCCTTTTTGATTTTACTATCTCTGGTTATTTTATTTTACTATGTAAATTATCTTCCTACTGAACGGAATATTATTTCACCCGCTGAATGAGATCTGGCAATGAGTGTAAGTCATGACGTGGTGGTAGCTCGTATATAGGCGCGTTCATCGAGAAGGGGGTTGTTGTGTTGTAGTTGTGTTGTTGCGTTGTTGTGTTGTTGCGTTGGAGTTGAGGGTGGTTGGTGTTGTTGGTTGTGTTGTTGCGTTGCGTTGCAGTGTGTTGTTATGTAGTAGTGATATATGAGTGCCTTAGTTGACCAGGAGTCATCATAATAAACAAGTTGTTTTGTAAGTTCAGTCTTTTTCAATTCTTAGTTTTGTCAGACCTCTGTCTGGCTGTTAGGTTTATGACTTTGATTACTTAATATAAATAACCAGCGTTGAGACTTTGTTTAAGTTCATAATTAACGAGTAACAACACCCTTTTGGGAATTCATCATTTTGAAGCTTAGAGCATTATTCATTCATAATAATTAGCTTAGCAAAAAGATAAACAAAGCTAATTCATTATAATGCCAAGACGGCAAGTCGCAATGATAAGCACTCGTAGGCGTAGCTTAATTGGGAATACATATGGCTCCGGAGCAAAATTAGGTAAGTGGTCATAATTCAGTAAGCAGTCAGTGTATAATAAAACTTACCTTTTCACAGTTTTAGTTAGAGTGATGCACCTGCGAGGTATCCCGGACATAGCGACAAAATAGAAAAAAAAAAAAGTAAGATGTAGGATGCGCATCATCAATGTAGATATAAACTGTATTAGCGTGCTTAGGAAGCATAGACACCAAGAAAAACATTTAGGGAGAAAATAGCTTTATTTAAACTACGCAAGCTCAAAAGCGGTACCCACCCAGTGGGAATCTTCTTTTCCAGAAGCAAAGTTCGACGATATAAATAATATTTACAATCAGTCAATCTGTCAACCAACGCATTTATCCGCGCTTTCAACTGCTAAGAGAGCGTAGAAAGGAGAGGGGGAAAACATTTTTTTTTTTTGCGCTCTCATGAATAGAAACGTCCTTATTCTAAATGTGGGGAAGTTTCTTTCGATTTTCTTTTCCTCCCTTTTTTTTTTCTAAAAATATTTCCCTGTACTGCATAAGACAGAGCATTATACAAAACTTTTCGGCGTTATATCTTAGAGACTATAAGGCTATTTGCAGCGCAGTGCTCTTCTTGATGCATGTATTTAAAGATTTGGTTTTTGAACAAAAACAGGAAGAGAAATATTGTATTGTCTTTCTCAAAATAATAATAAAAAAATGTGTACGAAAATTTGCAGCCGATTTTTTTTTCTGTTATGAGGCGTATACGAACTGAGTTTCTGAATCATTATATGACATTCATTTATTTTTGAAATTCTGGTTTTTAAACTTTTGGACGTGGACGCCAATTTTTTTGGCATGCTTGTTTAACACTCGATGCCCATTACGTAAGATCCTTAAAGTTTCTGGTGATTGCACGGGTGTCAGAAGATTGAAAGGAGGTTGCATGCTCTCCATTTATAACTAAATGAAAGTTGCTTGTTCTCTATTTATAAGGCTGTAGGTTCTCAATTTATAAATTGAATGAAGGTTGGAAATTCGCTATCTGTAGACTGAATGAAGGTTGCAGATTCTATCTATAGACTGAATGAATGTTGAAGGTTCTCACTCTATAGAATGAATGAACGTTGCAGGTTCTATATGAATTCAATCCAGGTTGCAAGTATTTTAGCTATAGATTGAATAAAGACTGCTGGTTTTCTATATGTATATTGAATAAATATTGCAGGTTCTCCATCCATAGATTGAAGGAAGATTGCAGGTTCTCTATCTGTAGATTAAATGAAGATTGCAAGTTCTCTATCTACAGATTGAATGAAGATTTCAGGTTCTCTATCTATAAATTGAATAAAGGTTGCATGTTCTCTATCCATAGATTGAATGAATGGTTTAAGTTCTCTATCTACAGATTGAATGAAGATTGCAAGTTCTCTATCCATAGATTGAATGAAAGTTGCAGGTTCTCTATCCATAGATTGAATGAAAGTTGCAAGTTCTCTATCTACAGATTGAATGAAGATTGCAAGTTCTCTATCAATATATTGAATGAAAGTTTCAGGTTCTCTATGTATGGATTGATGAAGATTGCAAGTTCTCCACCATAGACTGAATGAATGTTGCAAGTTCTCTATCTACAAATTTAATGAAGATTGCAAGTTGTCTATCCATAGACTGAATGAAAGTTGCAAGTTCTTTATCTAAAGATTGAATGAAGATTGCAAGTTCTCTATCCATAGATTGAATGAAGATTCCATGTTCTCTATCTACAGACTGAATGAAGATTGCGGAAATGCGTGGGATGCAGAGTTACGTAGACAAGGAGTTTCGTCGAATGCAAACTAGAGGAAGATCTCGGGTGAAATGAATGGGCTGTGTCAACAATGACATGAAATAATTTCATGTTTTGAGAAGAGACAAGAAATACGTGAGGCTCAGAGTTATGAACATGGAGCTTTCTGGAAAGCGAGCTACAGGAAGAGCTAAGGTGAGATGCAAGGATTGTGTCAACAAATACTCGAAGAATAAAGGAAAGAGTGTCTTGATATAACACTGAAACGAGTACAATAGGATGATCGGTAATAGCAACCTATGGGCATGAGAATACCCTGGGTGTTTCGCGATGACACGAGACTGCCCCGCACAAAGTAAGCGTATATAATCACTAGAAAATTTCAGATTCTATCTCATGGGAGCAAAGAAAAAACTAGCAATTATGATCACATACAAAACTTTCATTTTAGAAGTCGGAAGCAATAAAAAAACACTTTTAAAGGCAGATGAGACTGCTGAAGACGTTGCTTCGCATTTTCCTGACATTTTAATACCATTCCCCTTTCTCGTACTTGCATCCCAGGAATATGATTCTCCCGCCTTTATCCGAATGAAATCTCTAACTAACTGACTTCTTTTTTCTTATACTCTTTCTCGGAGAACATACTTTTCAGTGATCTCCGGTTTGACAGTGTCTTTCATTTGGCTGCTTTTGCGTGGGAGAGGACTCATTCTCGTATCTGCGGAGTAAAAATGTTTTCTCACGTGGTCATTTGTTAAAGTCGCCACTGATGATTTTAAATTTGACCGTAACCTGATTTATTTCCATGTCCGGGACGCGGTGGATGCTGTCTGCTGTACTTCAGACTGAGAATTGGTTGGGGGGGGGGGGTAGGAAGTAGGGAATTTTTTTTCTGTAATGATGTAGGGGTCTCTCAGAGGTAACTCTTTCCCGATGAAGAAGTTTCTTCTTAATTGCTTAGACGAGGTCTGAATCATGAAATAAATACGGGATTACACCATATTATACAAATTTTGAAGATGACAATCCGATTTCTGGTGTAAATGTGACAAGGACGATAAATCAGATAATATCCGAAAACTTGAAAATTTCATCGTCCTGCAGCAGGACTCGAACCCGCGTCTCCTAGATAGTGCCCGAGTATGCTAACCACTACACCACGCAGAACGACCAGGTCTCAAGTTTCCGATGTTGTGCTGGCGTAATTAATGTTACGGTTTCATAATGTTTACTAGTATTATAACGAAGTAACTTTCTCCGTCATTTTTGGTCTACGCCGGGATTCGAACCCGAGTCCTCTTATTCCGGAACAAGTCGCTCTACCAACTGAGCTACGCAGACGTTCATTCTGCCTCCTATCTGCCTTTATGTCATGTGCGTCCTGCTGGCAGGTACGTCACAGTATAAAGATATGCAGGGTGCCCAGTAAAGTCCTTTCTCAGCCCCGTAACTTTCGAACGCCGACAGCTATAGCCATAAAAATGGCGTCTAGGTATAGTAAAATGGCTATGCGCTATTCGATGAGACCACTTACAGCGCCTTCTAGCGTCAAAGTCAGAAGTTAGCGTGCCGATCTCGAAAACTATACAAGATACGGGAAAATAGTCAATTACAAAGTTGTAGAGAAGGATTTATTTAGTGCGAAACGACACATTGCGTACATGAATGCTAATAATAGAACTCATACAACACTCGTTTGTTTGTTTGCGATGTCGAACACTGTTACGTCACGAAACGCGTCAGAAAGGAGATAATATCGCCTTCCGCAAAGCACTAGCCCGACTCAACTGCGGAATGTTTGGTTCCAACATGACGGCGCCCCTCCGCACCAGCCAGAAAACATAAGAAGGTACCTGGTCGAGACATTCGAGCAACAAATCATCGGCTATGGTGGTTGCGTAGAGTGGCCTGCACGCTCACCGGACCTCACCCCATTGGACTTCTTCTTGTGGGGCTACCTCAAAGAGCAGGTGCATCAGACCCCTCCGAACACGTTGCAGAACATTCGACGCTGTATAACTGATGCTTGTTCCAGCGTGAGATTCAATCTAGAGTCCAAATGTGTATTGTGGCTGACGGAGAGCACATTGAGCACCGACGGTAAATGTGCCTAGTGACAACTAACTGCTCCTTTCTGACGCGTTTCGTGGCGTTACAGTGTTCAATATCGCGAACAAACAAACGACCGTTGAACCAAAACCCCCTGAAGATTAAGAAAGCCTCCGAACTGGTCAATGAAGTCAGAGCTAGTGGTCCCGCTCCGCTCCTGAAAACGACAAAATACCGCGGTGTTTACGCAGAGAAATAATTTCTCATGTGCGATACTAGACAATTTGCGCGCACAGTCATATATCGACCATGGTTTTTTTCTCTGTGGTTTTTATCCTTAGATAACATCGAAAGATTACATTTTTAGCTTTAATTTTTTTTCTCAGTTTACAGCAATGAGACCTGTAAATCGGGGAATTCCAAAGTTTTGCTCTTATGCTGGGAAATGATTTCATGTACGGGTCTTAAAACTAAATATTTCAGGAAATTTTTCCTTTTGTTTGCAATTTGGCTAAAGGAGCACAAACATATTTTTTTTCACGCATAACGTGAAAAGCTCGGCATTTTACGGTAAGCATTTTTGCAACTACGATTTTTTTAAGTGCGTTAATGGCAAATTGGTAGGACTGTATGACTTAAAAAATCATTTCACTTAAAACTTTTAGAAATTCCTTTCGCGTTCGATTCACTAAAATGAAAGAAAAAAAAATACGTAATTAATTACTTTTATTTGACGTTTAATTACGTAATGAACGAGAAAGCATTTAGTGAGTATATTTACTGAAAATACGGTAAGATGTGTGAGCAAATCTTGTAAACACTTCTAGAAGGTAAAAAAATGATAATTATAAATTAGAATCATTTAGGGAAAAGTTCTTTGTCAAATGAACATGGAATGCATTAATTTGGATATCTTCGAATTTATGCACATAACACTGCAAATTTTATGCTGGAAAATCTGAATGTCACATTTTTTTTCCATTTTTCAATATCTGTAACGATTTGAAGACATCAATTAACACATTAACAGGCTCCCTAAAAACCGGAAAACACATGCATCAATAAATGTCCTCCATTACGAATAAGTACTTTCAGTTTTGCACGATGTGCTTCTTGCAGGAAGGAACGTCTCACTGCCAATATTTCTGAAAATATCCTTATACATGTGACTATGAATGTAACTAGGAGTTAAAGTGCTGCTTTGTAAAAGAGTTCAATGTAGACAATTCAAGTTCATAGTTCTCTAATCCGAACCTCAATCTCTATAACAACTTAATTTAAATTAAATTGTACATTCACTAACTTAAAAAAAATTATAAGCCCATGAATATATGTAAATACACGCATTTTAACTTACCACCCAGTAAACTTCAGAGATAGTGCGGAAATTTAACGGTATAAGTGAATTCTTTCGGACACATTCCAAACTTTCGGATACATTTGTAGGACATTCCAATAAACTTTTCTTTGGGCTAGCCTTCCGATTATCAGCGCATCAAGTAGTTCTGTACATTTCGTGCGAATTCTCGTTTTAATTAGGACACTGATCAATTTTGTGAAGAAAAATAACATTTGATTTACGAAAATGAAATGTTGATTAATAAATAACGTAATTATTTATTGCCAGTTTCTTTGCTTGGTTGACCTTAGTATTTAACGTGCTGATAATATCTGTACATCTCCTCTTGCTTCCCCCCCCCAATTTGAACAGTACTAACTACGAATTTTGTAAAGAAACCTAACATTTATTTTATAGAAATAAAATGTTGAATGGTAAGTAATATCATTATTTAAACCACAACAAATAATGAGCTGATAATCGGAAGGCTAGCCCTTAAAGTTTACTCCGTCAATCAAAATAACGACTAACAATTCACTAAATTATAGTTGTATTTACAACGAAAGCAGAACATGCTATCATGAGAACGATTAGGCTTAACTAAACTTTGAATTCACGGTGGGTTCAAAATTCTTTATTCGTACAGAAGAAATCCATCTTCTTCGAAGACTTTCACCTTCAGGAAAGCTGAAAACAGTGGCTCTTGGGTGTATTTTGTAATTAGATCTACATATAGGCACTCAATATTTTCCAGGCATGTTGTATAAAAACGCTAACTCACGTGCACAGCTACCGAAAGCTCAATACTGACCAATGCCGCATGAACGCAAAGCTAATATTGGCATTCCCCTTACGTTTGCCCTTTGACCCCTCTGGAGAGAGGGATTGCGACGGCACTCTGACCGTGACGTCACACCCCTTCGCAGTTCGCGCGCTGGGGCTTGATCTCCAGGGGGTTTTGGACTATTTTCCCGTATCTCGTATAGTTTTCGAGATTGGCACTCTAACTTCTGACTTTGCCGCTAGGAGGCACTGTAAGTGTTCTCGTCGAATAGCGCATAGCCACTTTATTATACCTAGACACCATTTTTATGGCTATAGCTGTCGGCGTTCGAAAGTTACGAGGCTGAGAAATGACTTTACTGGGCACCCTGTATTCCATCTAACATAACAACCCCACTCAGATGTGGGACTAATCATGCTGCAGAAGAAGAACAGGCAACAAATAAAGAAGGCCAACCTTACTCTTCTTTGTAGGCAGCCATTATATATGGTACAGACAAAAAGAAGCTTCTAAGGGTTTACGATTCGTGAGATTCATGAACGCTGTTTGTGAATTCACCTTGGTAGTTGCGTAAAGGTTGTGCTCATTCATTTAAGCGGAAGTTAACATTAACAACCATCTTTGATATCATCTGAGCTAAAAACATTTCCCTTTCTTGTGAGTTCTTGCAAAGATATTGAGCTGGTCTCTCTCACTAGATTTCTGCCAGCCGTGTTATTGAGGGAGTGAAGATGGTCATACAATCTACATTTCTGGGGTTCAGAGAAAAACTTTTGTCGGCCGTCCTATGCAAATTGCTGTTCATGAAGTGCAGTTTCAGTTACTTCATTGCTCTGTCAGTGAAGGGTTAATGATTTTATCGCTTTATGGTATCAGATTTCACGTAGGCAGAGATTCAGGCATATGGCTTTCTCCCTTACGACTTTAAGTTTCAATAAGAGATTTCTCTCCATGAGGGTCAAAGTAGCGGTAATAAGCATTCAGCAATAGGACATATGCTCCGAAAGAGGGGTTAGGTAATAAAAGTAGTCTACGCTTTTCTGAAAGAGGGAGAAACAAGGCCAGTTTGATCTGACACTTGAAGATGGTACGAAGTGAATGCGTGTGTTTCTCCTTGCGACGAGGAGGGTTTTCGGCTCCCCCAAACAAAAAGCGACAGCAGTTCTTATCTCGTAGAAGAAAGGGAAAAATAAAGATAGTTAGAATGTCCGATGCTGAGAGGAGGTCGAAGCGGAAATTAAATTCGAAACGGAAATTTGAAATTTGGAAGCAGAGAGTTCACGAAGAAAAACGGCTGATAAAACAACAGTAATAGATCAGTGAAGAAAAATAAAGGGAAAGGTATAAAAATAAATACAAGAACAACCGTAGTCCTTTCCAAACACAGCATTGAGTAAAAAGCAAACTGCAGAACAGAGGATTATCGTTTACAGCTAATCCTGGAACCGTTCAATTTTCTTTAAAGGGATAGGACACCGAAAGTAACCCAATGAACATCTGTATAACAAAATGATCTGTAAGCACACCTTATTTTTTCTTCTTTATCTTCAGAATGTTAGCTTTTGCCTTCACGCTGTCTAACAAGAAATATAAATGCTCAGCTGTATCAATAAATTCAAACGATATGTTCTCATTGTGAAGCAAGTACTTTATACACCGAATCAACATATTATCACCACTTGATTAATATGATGTCGGTCCTCCACTTGTCGCCGAAACAGCTCTTACCCGGCAAAGAATGGACGCTAAAAGATTTCTAAAGGTGCCTTGTGGTATCTGGTACTAACACGTTACTAGCAGATCCTTTAGCTCTTGTACGTTACATGGCTGAACAGCCGCAGATCGGCTGTTCCTACACTTACCACAGATACTTGATTGAAGATTGACGTCTGGAGAATTTGGAAAAGGTAATACCTGGAAATTTTGCTCATGTTCTGCGAACCATTCTCGAAAAGTCCGAGCAGCGTACCATGGCGCAACATCCTGCTGAAAGAAGGTACTACTAAAGGGGAATGTCGTTGCCATGAAACGATGTACTTAGTCTGCAATGTTGTTTAGATAGGTGGCAGACGTCAAAGTTCCCTGCACATGAATGACTGGACCCATGATTTCCCAGAAAAACATTACCCAAAGCATTACACTTCCTCCACCGGCTTGTTTTCGCTCCACGGTGCATTCTGGTGCCAACATTTCTCCAGGTAAACACTCCAGACTGCCTTTTTATGACCACTCTGTATTACTTCCTTTCACCCTCCACAGCTCGAAAAAAGATGCTCCTGACGTAAGAAGTTGACTGTTATTAATTGCTAAGCTCAAATGATCACTTGACGGGTTCCTGCTAGCTCCTCCACGACGGCGAAATGAAGATGGGGTGTCCTTTTGTTCGTGGGTGGTCCACGTCAACGAAGGAATGGCTGTCCCTAGGGATCTCTTAAGCGCCTTTTTAACTGTAGGCGAATTTCTAACTACTGTCCGCACACAGAATAACCAAAGCCACTATTAAATTATATTTTAATTTCCATATAACGAAACGACGCACACGTACCCGGCCATCCACATGATGTAACAGGAAACGAGAGTTATTAGACCAAACGATCTTCTTCCAATCATTCAAGGTCCAGTTTTGATGCTCGCGTGTCCATTGTAGGCGCTTTCAATGGTGAACCGAGGTTAGCATGGCCACTCGTAGCGGCTTGCGGCTACGCAGCCGCATTATTTTCTTTTTTTTTTTTTTTTTGATTGGAGGTTTAACGACCACCGTGAGCAACTCAATGGGCTATAAGCAGTCGCCCGTCCCTAATTTAGGGTCACTGGTTCCAGGGAAGGGAGAGAGCCAGTGCCGTAAGACAAACACAACATCCATGTCTGACCGGGATTCGAACCTAGACCCCTTACGGACGAATGATCAGAGGCCAGCGCCTTTGACCACTGCGCCACCGGGGCGGCCGCCCTATTTTCAGAAGGGTTCAATGTACTGCGTGTTGTGACACATTACTCCCGTCACCACCACTGAAATTACCGGGAAGTAACACCACAATACCCGTTCTGTTCACTCGTACCATATGGAATAGTCTTCGCCTACCTTTAGCATCGATGAGTCGTGGTTGGCCTGCAGCTTGCCGCCGTTTTTTGATTTTTGACTCTTCAGACAAATTTTTGAATGTACTAACCACGACTGACCGTGGCCACCCCACAAGTCTTGCATTCTCGAAAAAAAAACTGTGAACCAGTCTTTTAGCAATTATAATTTGCCATTGGTCAAACTTGCTTAAGTCCGCTACCTTTCCAATCTGAAGAAGAAGAATAACACTGATAACAGAGCTCAGTATCAGGTGTTATTTATATCGTTTGTGACGTACTACAGAGGTAAAGCACGTGTCAAGGCGACAAATATGCAGTGATACATTCTGTCCGTGTAGCTCTTGTTATATGGAAATATTCAAACTATATTTAAATTGCAACTTTTGTCATTTTGTGGGCCAACGACAGTGAGAAATTTCCTCCCCAGTCAGAAAGACGCCCAGCACCGATCCATTTCGGAGAAAGGTCATTCTCTCGTCGAACCCCTCCAACGGACAAAAGGACACCCCCATTTTCCCCAGCCGTCGCCAGAATCTCTCTCACAGCCGACGGGTACAAAGGACCAAGCAGTTAAGAATTTCGTCTTACGTCAAGAACAGAACGTGTAAGGGAATGAGACAGAGAGGAGTCTTCATGGGGATCTCGAGGGAAAAGTAGAAAGGATTTTGCTCGGAAGCAAGGCAGGACAAACGACGAAGTAGAAAGAGATTTTCACGCGGGCTTGTAGCCATACCAGATTTGGCGGGAAAAGCGTAGAGAATGTTGGAATAATAGTTGGTCTATCCGATCAGACCAACTATTATTCCAACATTTCCTCCCCCCCCATTTGATTGATAAAGATATGTGCAAAAGGAAACATCTGTCATAATGTTCAATTTTTAACTACTTGCTTATTTGCTTCCCTGCTCCAACGACAGGAACCTGCAAACGATTCTTCTGATAAGTTGGCGTCTACCACAATGTTACCGCGGAATTTTCTATGTCCCCGTAACATTTAAATTTCATCCGTATAATTTTGATCATTTAGTATTTTTTTTCATTTTTACTCTAAGGCGGTAAGAAATAAATATTTAAATTGCCAAAATAGAATATCAATGATAAAAATTACTTTCAGGTGAAGCTGAGCCAGGTTACCCGAAAGTTTAGGTTGATAGTTAGGTCAGTCCTAATTGCACTCAAGCCAAACGAAAAGGGGAAAATTATATTTTTTTTCTCACGGAAACTTGATGAAAATCCCAGATGGGAAGGAAGAGAAAGGAAGACATTCACAGTTTTTTTCTCACGAAACTCAAAGAAACGAAGAGAAAAGCAGGAGCGCAATAAATCCTCTTGGGGGCGTCACCCCTTTTCTCCTGCTACTATAGCAAGGGTCTCTGCATTGTCCAAAGTAGCGACAAAATTTGAGATAAGTCACGTCGCCGGAAATACCTACGTGACAATCTTCGCTTCTAAGTAGCTAGGCGAGGTCAATTAACCACAAAGGTGCGAAGACAAGTTGACAGCTGTAAGAAGACATAATTTTTGGGAAAGTGACCCGAACTGATCGGATAGCCAGCGAATCGCATAGCAGGGCTATCTGTGAGGGCCAATGACATAACCCGACGCGATTTGGACGGCCGGGCCGTCACGCCCCAAGATGGACACCGGACACGGGAAAAAAGAGAATTAAAAACGGAATGAAGACTAAGAGAACTACAGAGGACAGTCGACTACATACGATGAGAGATTCAAAAATAACTTAACAGAGGGAACACCAGAGAATTGCAGTCTGAGCTGAAGAGAGGTCTCAGCGGTTTCGGAGGAGAGATGTTTCCAAGATAGAGAAATGAGGTAGCAAATATTTTAGAGCATAGTCGATGTAGATTACCGTCAACCAAGAAGAGAACGGACCAGCCGGCAACCCAGATTTGCGATCGGGGCTTCTCAAGGAAAAGAGGGTATGATGACATTTGTCTTACGCATTTCTGATTCATGCCTCATAGCTTTGCATGTGCTATGCAGGACCAGTTACCCGAAAGTCTCTCACAAAGTGCATTAACAATTTTTTCCTCTGGCGTACCGCGCCGAGTTTAAACCAGTTATGTAATATTAAGTGCATTATATCCGTTTGAAATTAAACTAAATTGTTTAACTAAAGCAAGCAACCTCACCGGTACATTGTACCTAGCTTTAAGAATATATTTTAAAAAGAAATAAACAGTTAAATTTTTTTATTCACGTGTCACTCAGATCATTTCTACAAATCTCATTAGAGTTAAATTTGTGATTTCATTATTTTTATTCATGCGACTTTTTATTTTAACTTCTTTGCGGCATATGAATGAGCATGGAAACCCCATGCTGATTCATATGAAACACAACGCGATGCATTTGTCGACCCTGAGCTTGGAGACCCTTAGTTAGGGAATCCAAATTCATTGTTGACACCACTAGGCGAAATTTAGAAAGTGATTTGATTAGTATGGAATTTTGACCTTTTAACTTTTACCCACTACGGCGAATAAGACGTAATAGTGGTTCGCCGATACCCGACAGGGAGCGGTAATAACAATACTTAAAATAAATCAAGCCAACATAAAGTTGGGAGAGCAACTTACTCCGGAGTTAGGTTGCGCCGGTCCGATACTCCTCACGGACAAATTTGTGTTTTCACATTGGTGCCCGAACGTAAAAATGGATCTACTGGCTGTTGGAATCTTTGAAAAATGCGTGATGTTTGTTCCACACATCGTCTAGAATTAATGAAAACTACTTCGCTTCAAATTGAAAAAAATAAAATAAGAGGGAGATGCTGTGACGTACTGCAGAGCTAAAGCACGTGTCAAGACGACAAATCTGCAGCGATACTTCTGTCCTTGTAGCATAGTTGGGAGAGCAACTTACTCCGGAGTGAGGGGGCGCAAATTCGATCCCGTCACAGACGATTTTGTGTTTCTTTTTTTTTTTTTAATTGGAGCTTTAACGACCACCGTGAGGAACTCAGTGGGCTATAAGCAGTCGCCCGTCCCTAATTTAGGGCAACTTGTTCCAGGTAAGGGAGAGAGCCTGTGCCGTAAGACAAACACAACACCCATGCTTTACCGGGATTCGAATCCGGACCCCTTCTGGACGAATGATCAGGAGCCATCTCTTAGACTACTGCGCGAATTTTGTGTTTTCACAGGTTTCATAATCTTTACAGGCGCTGCCGCTTACCCGCAGTTTCTTCGATTTGTATAAAGACGCGGAAGTCATACTGTTTTGCCACTTTGGTGTATATGAAACCACACGGAAGTGAGCAGAATGATTGCGCTTTTTCTTCATTTTTGAAGTCCTACCTGCTCAATTCCGATTGGTACGAAATTGGATAAAATCCGAATCAAATTATGTGTTACACTTCCTAAAACATCATCCTAATTATAAAAATCTTAATTTATATCAGTCTTTGAAAATGACCACAAAAGCACCGGTCGTGCACCTGGTGGTCACAATGCGCAAGCCTGGGCTTGCAGACAATCCACCAAATTGAGCCTTGGCTCAAATCCTGGTTGCAGTATGGGAGGTAAAGTTGTCTTACAACTCTGTCTCATTCCTTTCCCTAGAATTAGTAGCCACAGATTACGGTCGGGAAAGTGCCTACAACTTCAGATTTTCGGTAGTCATTAAGTACAAAAACAAGAGCAACAAAAATAAATAAACGAAAAAAGTCTTAAGCACAAAAGCAGTCCACGCCTTCGAAGAGTTTTGGAAACTTTGTTGTAGATATAGAAAAAAAATGAGACTCTGGCGTTATTTAAATTCATTAATTCGTCACATCAAATGAAATCAGTTGGTGGCGAAGAAAAAATTATCTGATAATATGATTTAAGCAATTCTGCCGACATTTTTGTCAAACAAGAACAACAACAAAAAAAAGGGAAAGGATAGAAAAGCTGGCAGCCAACAAAAGGGAACGTGAAGCAAGAGGAGAAAGATGGCGGTAATAGATTCTTTACGTAACTTGCTAAAATACGTTTCTTTAGTCTTATTAGTCCACACACAAATATCTGGGTCAAAGACATTTCCATAGTTCCCGAATGCGGCTTTTTAGACGTCGATCGGAGTTGGGATTCAACGTCAAACAAACGTGGAAACAAAACAACCATTGAACCCTAAGAATAACAGAATCCATGAAAGAAGAATGCAAGGTTGGAGTCGGTTTCTTCGGATCAGGAGGGATGGAAAAATTTGTTTCATTCCGATTGTAGCGGAAAAGGGGCAGGCAAAGAACGGTTGGTTGTAAGATCGGATTCATAAATCCGGACCTTGAACCGCAGGAGTACAGGGTCAAGTGGACTTCGTTCCAGCGTTTGCTGTCTCTCCTAGGAGGACACAAGTGGATCATGAATGGTATTTGTCCATTTTAAAAACAAGCACTACAGTTGGTCCATCTCCTCCAAGTAGCATGATTCGTGACAGGTCCTTATTTGGATGCTCTTCGTTAAATCTCTCTCTTTTAAGGACGTGTAGCCAAAGGAAACGTGTTTCAGGATAATCGTCTTTTTTGTTTTTTACTCGTGGTCTACGAAAAGCATTTAAAAGTCATTATTATGCACTTAAATGGTGAATTGAATGGTATTATCATAAATTTCTTAGCGTATATCTTTTTTGTTAAAAGGCAATCAAGAAAGAAGCGTTTGAAAGCGCACACTTGAACGTTTGACAGGTTTTCTGCTACAAAAGTACATGATATAAAATACTTGCACCAAAATAGACGAAATCATCATAAGCAATAGTTGCAATATTAAGTTTTGTATATATATCAAATATAGGCCTCCACGCAGCTATTTGGGGTCACGAACTGGGCCTCAGGCTCAAATTTTACGTACAAAGCTTTTAAGAACTACACTCTTTGTCATAAAAATCTGCGCACCAAGAAGGAGGCATTGGATTGAAATGAGATTTTAGTAGTGAGATGGTACATACCAAGGACAGAAGTGATTACAATATCACAGCATCAGCACGATTCCCCGCGGACATACGGTACACATTCCGGTCAGCGTTAGTACCGCCTCGTGCTCGGATGCATGTGGAGATACGGTCGGGCATAAAGTCAAAGTGACTCCGTATGTTATCTTGCAACAGATTGGCCCACACTCCACACTTCTTGCAACTGACGCTCTAAATCACGAACACTGAGACATGGAGAAAGCTGGCGTCCCATTTGGTTCCACACGTGCTCAATGGGCAAGAGATCATACGATCTGGCAGGCCACGGAATCGTCTAATCATGACTTAGACAGTCCTGGGAAACCCGAGACGTGTGCGGACGGGCGTTATCTTGGAACATGTCTCCCGGCCGCCCTGCCAGTAAAGGCAGCACATGGGGCCACAGGATCTCCTGTACGTAGCGCTCGGCTCTCAACATCCCTCGGATCACTGCGAGGGAAGTCTGGCTGCCAGTCCGTAGCATTCCACGTTACTCGCTACTGACACCACTGCAATCGACGCCGACGATAGTCAGGGTTTAATGGCAAAAAACCTAAAGGCCGTCGAGAGTGCAGATTCACCTCGGAACGATTCTGTCGGACACAGGAGTCCCTTGTACAGCCGCTACATGTCTCTGGATATTGGATAAGGACGTCGTTGCATCTGTGCGTGCAGCTCTCACGATCTCACGCTCCTCTCTACTGGTGGTGTGTTTGGGTTGTCCGGAGCCAGTCCGCCTTGTCCGGGTGCCATCCCGTGTCCATAGCTCCCAACACGATCGCACCGTACTGTACGAACGGCTCAAATGGCGGCCGATTCGGCATGCCAGCCACCCTGCCTCTCTCATCCCAACGATACGGCCTCGTTGAAACTCCGTCAGTTGCCCGTGCGCACATCTATTGCGGCTCCTCGGCATGTCTATGGCTCAGGGAACTCACCTAACTCTTACCGTGCACTTCGGGACGAATGTTGAGTCCCCTGAGCGGCGCCTAATAAGCCCCACGGATTGCGATCGCAGCACCTGTCTTGGACACGTGGGCATGTGGAATCGCACGAAACTTTAATCATTGCATGTCTGCCCTCCCCGTAGCTATTCGCTGAGTTTCGCGTTAATCGCACAGTTTTTTCTTGGTACGCGGATTTTTATGACAATGAGTGTATTATGGGTAGTGAGTCAAATAAAGAATGAAATACCAAATATTACATACTAACTTGTAATACATAATTAGTATAGGTAGCAGTAAATAAATTTAAATATCAATTTATTTAATGACGACTATTAAAAATTCTTCAGATGCAAAACCAATTTTTTTTGTTTTTCACACGATGGTTAGTGATACTCTGGCGACGCGGTTAGTCGATTGGTATTGGTTGAAGTTCTCTTCATTTACCTGAAATCGAGGGAGAATAAGCTTATGGTAGGGAAAGAAACAGCAGATACCAAGCAAGGGCCATACCAAAGAAGAAATGAAGAAGCGTAAAAAAACTTTGTTGGAAAGCTTTTTGAAGAAACAGTACAATTTTAAAGAGCAATTTACCAACTTTACCAGTGTGTCTTAATAGAGAAGTGTTTAATCAATGCATCCCTTCCATTCTTACTAGGATGAGCCATAAGTTCGCAGCGTTTCGCGGTACGGATCGAAAAGCTCCGTCGAACAGGTAAGACATGCACAGTAAAACGGAATGTGCGCCACGCCTGATTAGGTGACGTTCTCCGCTGCTCAGACAGGTACGCATGCGCCGGAACCAACACGTGTGTGCAGCTCCTACAAGACAAGAATGTCGCAGGAGAAACTTATTGTTCGTGTGCTCCTACGCCATTATTGGAAAAAAGGGTGAAAGCGCGACAGCTGCCGAGAAGGAAATTTATAGTGTAGAAGGTGAGGGGTCAGTGCACCCTGCATCAAACATGGTTCCTACTTTTCCGGTTCGGAGACACAGAGCTTGTTGAAAAATCGAGGTGTGGGAGAGCAGTCACCAAAAACACTGAAGCCCTGAGTCTAGTTGTTGAATAGCCCTCAGGAATCAGACCCCGACGATTAGCAGAGGAGGTCCATGCATCACAAACCACCATCGTTCGTCACCTAGCTCGGGTTTCCCTGTTTCGCGAATGGTTTCCCATGAGCTGAGGAGCGTCTCACACTTTGTCGAGAATTGCTGCGAATTCCACGTGACGACCGGTTTTGGCAGAGAATCGTAACGAATGATGAGAAGTGTACCTTCCTACGTTATCCTGATACCTGAAACCAATGGCCGTGGCCAGGTGATGAGGTTCAAGCAGTGGTTCAAAGAGGGCGTAGTGAAGTGAAGACAATGTCGGGTGTATGGTGATATTTCGAGGGTCGGTCATGTCCACTGGGAGCTTTTACCACATGTTCGGGCCGTCGATGGAACCTGTATGCCGACCAGCTGCAACACGTATACGACGTTCTACGCCAGGGCTACCCCGCAATGGTGAATTGAAAAAAAGGTTTTCCTGCAATTCGAAAAGTCACAGATTGTCCGCAAGAAAATTCAGGATATGTATGGCGTCGAAATCCTACCACGCCCAGCCTATAGCCCGGATCTTGCCCCTTCGGATTTTCACCTGTTTCGTTCTATGGCGTGCTTCTTGGCCGTCAGACAGTTCCATTCCTTGGAGGCTGTGAAAGATGGCATCACTGAGCGTTTTTGAATCCAAGCCAGCCGCCTGATATTGCAACGGCGCTACTTAGTTGACTGAAAGTTGGCGAAGGACTTTAGACTCTGATGCACTGTATTTTGCCGAATAGCCATATTTGGTCAACATATGGTACGTGACTGAACATTGTATCTCAAAACGCTACGAATTTATGACTCAGCCTGGCACTTATGCGCTAACTCAAAAAAGAGTGAAGATATATACTATGTATATTAACAAATGCCATCGGACACCCCTTCAAAAGCAAATGAACAGATCCACTGCGTTATTAGGATGCGCTGTACAGCTGCAAACGGTATAAAAAAGCCTGCAGCTGACCGCGATCATATCACACTGTGAGGTTGAGTGAAACTGATTTAGAGAAAGGAAAGATTTAGTGTTATATTAGTGGGTTGTCCATAAGAGAAACCGAGAGGAGTTAAAGCATACCCAAGTCAACTGTTTTGGATGTACTGAATAAGTGGAAGACACATGGCATACCTGAAGAAGCAAAACTTACCGGCAGACCAAAGAAAATCAGTGATAGAGGACGTCGAAGCCTCAGGAGAGTCGTTACAGCTAATCGACGGAGTACTGCACAAGAATTCCGTGTACAGGTGAGTAAAAATGCTGGAACCTCGGTATGTACACGTACCATTCGCAGAAAACTTCATTTCATGTATTACCGTGGTCGTGCTGTTGCTCATAAACCTTTCATTTCCACTCGAAATGCTACTCGCCGTTTAGCATGGTGTAAAGAGCATTTATCGTGAGCCGTAGATCAATGGAAACTGTCCTATTGACTGATGAATCCAGATACACGATCCATTTGTCTGATGGCCGTGTATGGGTATGATGGCATCCGGGGAACGTATTTACCACAGTGTACTGTTCCTACGGTCAAGTCTTCAGCTGGCACTGTACTCGTGTGGGGGTGGTTTTCGTGGCATTGTCCCGGCCCATTGGTTATCCTGGACAAACCTGTTAACCAGCACGTTCTGGACAATTATGTCCTACCAACTCTGTGGCAATACTATGGAGCCGAGCTTTGTTAGTACCAGCAGGATGATGCACCGAGCCATAAAGCAAGGACTGTTACGGCGTGGTTTGGCTATAATTCCGTATCTTGTGTGGACTGGGCACCACAAAGCCCTGATCTAAATCCCGTAGAGTACTTATGGGATGAACTAGAGTGCCGCATCAGAAGTTTGGAACCAAGGCGTATAACTAAGCAGCAGTTAGTGGCAGCATGATGTACTCAATGGAAACGCATACCTATCGCTGTGTTCCAAACCCTTGTCGGAAGCATGTCTCTAAGGGTCAGTGCATGCATTAAAGCGAAAGGTGGACCGACATCGTACTAATGAATGTCAATAAATGCTACGTTGTGTTTCTCATCTAGGTGTCCGGTGACCTTTGTCAATATAGTACACGTGCTTGGTATATATATCCAGGGAAGATAAGAAGAGGAACTCATCGATTAGGAAAATGACAAAAGTTGATGACATCATGATCAATATAAAGCCACAGCAATGAAAATAAGATGTAAACTGCTCAAAACAATAAGATGATATCGTGGTTTTGATATGAACTTCTGACAACAACTGTTTGTATGCCAAGGGAAATTGAAGGGAAGTGATTAGAATGAAACTTTTGCACACTTACAAACACCCGAGCATGCAAAATGTTTTGTGTGGCTTTAAAAAGGGCGTGTTTCCGTCAGCGAATGAAAAGTGACATGTATCATACGATCGTTTAGTCCAGGATAAAAACGACTGCCATGCTTTGAATGTGTGTTTTCGATGAAGGTGATGTCCGAACAACGTGATTTACCCGAATCTGTAGCCTGGAGGGCTATCTGTCGCTTAGAAGCGGGTCAAACCAAATCGCAAGTAGCGGAAGCCATTGGAGTGTCTCAAAGTATGATTTTCAGTCTTTGGAATCAGTTTTCAGATACTGGAAGTGTAAGGCAAAGATCAGGGCAAGGTCATAGGAAAGCAACATCAAGAAATGAGGATTGGTTTTTAATACTGACTGTCAGACGAAACTAGAGTATGAACTCCACTCCTGTGCAACGCGAGCTCCGTATTACTACTGGCACAAATTCTCAACCCAAACTGTTCGGAAGAGACTCCACAGTGTTGGTCTGTACGCTCGACGACCTATGGTATGTGTTTCTTTAACCGCACGCACCGTTCTGCCCGCGATTAGAGAAGAAATGAATGGAGCAATGTTCGCTTCTCAGATGAGTCGCGCTTTAATTTACATCCTGACAACAGGCGACGCATCACTTGGAGGGAACAAGGTACTTGTAACAACCCGTTATTTGTGCAAGAAAGAGTTCTATTTGTAAGAGGCGGAGTGATGGTGTGGGCTGGTATCTCTATCAATGGTCGAACCGACCTTTACATCATCAGAAATGGAAAACGTACTGCTCAGCGGTATAAATATGAGATCTTCAGACCCTTAGTCGTCCCCAACAATCGGAGATGAATTCATTTTCGTGGACAATAATTGCAGGCCACAACACGCTCGATGTGAGGACGAGTTCTTGTTTGACTAGGGAATCATCCGAATGGACTAGCCAGCATGTTCTCCAGATATGAACCCTATTGAGCATGTCTGGGACGTCCTACTTCTCGATTAATCCCTCCACAAGGAGTCCAGCAATTGGAAAGTGCTCTTCTGCAGGAATGGGATGGAATTCTCCAATTCCTCATTAATACTCTGACTGACTCCATGCGTCACAGGTGTGCAACATTGCTTTCTGTCAGAATAAACCATACATTCTATTAAACCCAATTTTATGGCAAAAAGTTTACCTTTATTTTCATTTTTATGATATGTTCATAAATATGCACTTTTTATATTCGTCTCCTCAAAAATTATTAATTTAAATTACTAATTGTTTCGGCCATATTTTTCTTCTCACATAGCGCAGTATGTCTGTAGTTCCTATTCCAGCCCCAGAAGTTTTTCGTCACTCACAGTTTTCGTGCAAAACGACGATATCCTCTCATTGTTTTGAGCAGTGTACACACTGCTAGCAGAACTGTCAATCGTTGGGCAGCTGAAATATTAGAGTGGATTCCAAGGGACAGAAAAAGACCCAAAAGAAAATCATGTGGGTGAAGGATGAATGAAATTCAAAAGCAACTCCGTGTGACATGGAGGAGCCTGGCTCAAAAGAGAAAGTCGTGGAAGTACAAAAAGACGGTCAAGTCACATTATTGTGACCACCAGCTAATTTCCAGAGTAACAGCCGTGTGCAGCGTAGACATCAGCTAGACGGGCTGGGAGTGACTCAATAAGGTGCTGGAAGGTGTTCACAGGTATGTAGAGCCATGCTGACTGCAGTGCATCTGAAAGCTGCTAGAGGGTGCGTGATGAAAGATCCATAGAGCGAACAACACGATCGAGATGATCCCACAGATATGTCTGGAGAAGTACCTTGAAGTCTTCATTGCGCTCTTCCAACCACTGTCGGATATTTCTAGCTGTGTAAGTCGTATTGTTCTGCTGGAAGATCCCTTTAGCCTCAGGGAAGACAATCAACATGTATGGGTGTACGTAGCCTGCAAGGATGGATTCATAACAAATACGGCCCATAGTGCCTTCCACAGGTATGAGTGGACTCAAAGAACACCATGAAAACATTCCTCAGACCCCACCAGCTTGTGTTCTTCCAGCAAATGGCTGAAGAGTGTTTGTTCTCTAATGTTTCTCACCTTATACACTAACGTCCATCCGTTCGATGTAGCAGAAAACGTGACCCATTGGAGAATGCAATCCCTTACCAATCAGCAGATGTCCAATTTCGATACTGCCGTGCAAATGTAAGCCTCTTCTGCCCTCGCACCTTCGTTAGCATAGGTGCAGTGACCATCCGTCTGCATTGTAGACCCATACGCAGCAGAGTTCGCTGAACTGTAATTTTGGACACAATTCCGGTTTCCCCCCACCCCTGGTTCATTCGGCCAGTGAGTTTCACCAATGTAGCGTGTCGATCGGCCCACACGCACCTTCGAAGCCGACGCTCACCTCTCACATCAATGGCACGTGCTGCTCCGCAGTTTTCACGTCGCTTATTCGCAATGGTGCCATTTTTCAAATTACGATATGTAACGTACCAGGAGATGTGACGTACCTGCCAGAAGGACTCACACGACATAAAGGCAGATAAGAATCAGAATAAAATGTCCGCGTAGCTCAATTGGTAGAGCAACTTGTTCCGGAATGAGTGGACCCGGGTTCGAATCCAGGCGTGGATAAAAATGACGGAGAAATTCACTTCGTTATAATGGTGCCTGAACTATCCGGATGACCCGACCGTTCACAATCTCGCAATGGTGTGATGTTATTTCCACACCGCGAGATAGGAAAAATAAGAGCAGCACTTCGAAAAAAGAAAAATAAGGGGGAGATGATGTAATGTACCAGGAGATGTGACGTACCTGCCAGAAGGACGCACACGACATAAAGGCAGATAGGAATCAGAATAAAATGTCCGCGTAGCTTAATTGGTAGAGCAACTTATTCCGGAATGAGGGGACCCGGGTTCGAATCCTGGGGCGGATAAAAATGACGGAGAAATTCACTTCGTTATAGATACACTTTAACTACAACAGCACGCAAACGTGTTCACAAACTGCGCTGTTTCAGAAATACTGCCACACTTGGCCCGAAAGCCGATAACCATCCCTTTTTGCAAATCTGATAAACCACTCCTTTTATCCATGACAGCAAAAAAACTAAATAATCCAGTGGAAAGAGCAACGAGTGATATGTTTTCAGAATGCCTACAGCACACCTTGTATACCTTCCAAGCCAGCTTACAACACGTGCCTTCTTTCATTGGCTACGCGCTGTTGACGTCAAAAGTAGGAGGTGGTCACAATAATGTGACTCGACTGTGTGTAAACACATAAAATCGCATACATTACCCGGGGCAAATTTCTTTGTAAAATAATACATCCTGTATCTGTGAGGAAAAGTTTCCTCCTTTTCTGAAATACGTACAGCATGAACATCGCTGACATTATCTCACAATTATTTTACGTATCAAGAGAAATGGGAAATGGGTAGGCGTGCCGACAGACAGGCAGACAGACAGACAGACAGACAGACTGATAGATAGAAACAGATCTGGTATACATTCTGGCTAAACTACAGTACTGTACAACTTTTCACCCAAAATTCACTTCAGCTTACTTCTACGCAAATGGAAGTATGAACATTTTGTATGGTCACTGTTACTGCAGAGTACATGCTATACTTCATTTTCAAAAGATTATAAGAAAAATCTCGAAACGTTACATGGAAGTGCATAGAATTTGATGGCCCATACTTAATGGAGTAAATGAGCCCGAGATATCTCACGCGTAATCGAATACTGAGACTTCTCGTCTCCATATCTTCTTCTCCGCCTTTTTGTTTTTTGTATCAGTTCCCCACTATCATGTACTTCATCATAATCTTTCATCGCTACTTCACCATAGTTGTCCTCGACACATGTCACATCTGAGACATCAAAATATCGTTTCGCTCATCCGATATGATCGAGTAAACGACTACACTATCATTTGTCTCAGATTTACATTTATAGCTCTTTGCCTAAATTTGTCACCGGGTGTCAAAAAAACAAACGACGCATCTGCAGTCTTAGATTTATTACCCCATGCGTATTATTGAAGAGAGCATGACAAATCTATCTCTGTACATTCTGATCAATAAAATAGGTATCGAACAGAGAAAAAGTGAATTATGGCCGCCAATAATTGAGGAAATTTGGAGATCAAATGATTATTTGATTAATGTGGCTGCGTGGAGTAATGCTAAATAATCCAAGGGGAAGAAAATATACAGGGTGCCCACAAGGCCTCTTTACAACTTTGCACATTTATTACGGATACACTGTATGAGATAGACAAATGTGGTTGAGCACATAAGTAAGAGCAAAGACTAAAGTATTTTCTACCTCACTACAAAGGGCTCAATATGTGCACCATTTGTTGAGCGTAGAACATCCAGAAGAAACTCCACTTCCAACAATGTGCGCTGCAGCGTGTCCTCAGTAATGGGCATTGTTGATCCTCGATTTCAGGTCTTCGATGTCTTGCATCTTTGTCCGATACACGATATCCTTCACATATCAACATACAAAAAAGTCCAGAGGAGTGACGTCGAGAGAACGAGGTGGCCATGCAATGGGACCATCCCGTTCAAGCCACCTCCCAGCGAATATTGTGTTCAAAAAGGCCCGAACGTGCCGTCCTTAATGTGGTGGCGCACCGCCCTGTTGAAATATCACGCTTGGTTGAAGGTATTTCAATTGTGGCACAACACACTCACGCAAAACATCCAGGTAAACATCTGCCGTCACTGCACCACAAGCTCACTTTAGGACTGTCTCTCGCAAGCTGCATAAACGCATGAGGATTTTCAGACCGCCAAATCCTGGCATTGTGTCTGTTTAACTGCCCAGAGACATAAAAAGTTGTTTCATTCGTAAAACAAACATGTGTGAGAAACTCGGGATTTTTACTCAGTCAATCCAGCATCGTTACTGCGAACTCTGCAAAACATCGTCGTGCTCTATCGTTTGCCTCAAGTGCTTGTAACAGTTGCACTTTGTATGCATATAGTGTAAGCATAGATGTCTATGTAGCAGCCTGTGTACCGGGGACAAGGGCATTTGTAGTTCTCTGGCAGCGGAACGAATGGACTTCTTCGGGCTTCGTGAAAATGAATCACGAACACGTTCGATGTCTTCATTCGATGTCCGTGGGCGGCCACTACGATCATGATCCAACACGGACCCAGCCTCCATGAATTTCTGTAGCCATTAGCGGATACTAGGACGAGATGGCAGGGTTTTCCCATACTTAGTCCTGAAATGTCGTTGCGTTTGTGTATCAGATTTTGTTTCGATGAGCCAAGCGACGCACTGCACTCTATCTTCTGGGAAACACGTTTCCATAGAACAGCACCTGCTGCGTCAGTGAGGCACAATTACAAAAACGATAATGGTAATTAAAACTGATATTTATAATATATTACACAACAAATACCATGAAATTACACAGTACAGGGTGTCCGTAATAAATGTGCAAAGTTGTAAAGAGACTTTGTGGACACCCTGTATATACTCAAAGCCATCGATTTTACGATGTCCTGTTGAAACGAAACTTAGAGTACTGTGCTCGATATCAGTAAATGCGAGTACGTCTTTTCAAATAACACGAGGTAATATGTGAAGCTTCTTGCTGGACATACACTCCTCGACTTAGGAAATAATACCACACCACGATAGATTGCACGAAATAAGACGCAACGTAACCACACATGTTGTGACACCCAAATTTGTCTATGGCGAGACTAGAACCCACTTCTGCTCCAATTAAGCTACGCCATTAAGGCCTTTTCAATGCTGCTTGCCGTCTTGACACGTACGTCACCTCTGTAGTACATGACACAAACTATATTGACAAAAGTCACCAGATACCCCTTCAAAAGCAAATGAACGGATTCTCTGCATTGTTAAGATGTGTGTACAGCTGCAAACGGTATAAATACAAGCCTGCAGCTGACCGCGATCATATCGCACTGTGAGGTTGAGTGAAAATGACACGGCGGGAGAGAACTGACTTTGAGAAAGGAAAAATTGTTGGGTGTTACATTAGTGGGTTGTCCATAAGAGAAACCGAGAGGCGTTTAAACATACCCAAGTCAACTATTTTGGATGTACTGAATAAGTGGAAGACACGTGGCGTGCTTGAAGCCGCAAAACGTACCGGCAGACCAAAGAAAATCAGTGATAGAGGACGTCGAAGCCTCAGGAGAGCTGTTACATTTAATCGATCAAGTACTGCACAACACCTCAGTGTACAGGTGAATAAATATGCTGGAACCTCGGTATGTACACACACGTACCATTCGCAGAGAACTTCATTCTATGGGTTACCGTGGTCGTGCGGTTGGTCATAAGCCTTTCATCTCCACTCGGAATGCAACTCGTAGTTTAGCATGGTGTAAAGAACACATCGTGGACCGTAGATCAATGGATTGGATTGGATTGGATTGGAGGTTTAACGACCACCGTGAGCAACTCAATGGGCTATAAGCAGTCGCCCGTCCCTAATTTAAGGTCACTGGTTCCAGGGAAGGGAGAAAGCCAGTGCCGTAAGACAAACACAACATCCATGCCTGATCGGGATTCGAACTCGGACCCCTTAGGGACGAATGATCAGAGGCCAACGCCTTAGACCACTGCGCCACCGAGGCGGCGTAGATCAATGGAAACGGGTTCTATGGAGTGATGAATCCAGATAGTCGATCCATCAGTCTGATGGCCGGGTGTGGGTTTGGCGGCAGACAGGAGAACGATATTTACCACAGTGTACTGTTCCTACAATCAAGTTTGGAGCTGGCAGTGTACTGTTTTATTGATAGTTGTACAGATTGGACGAAAACTGGCTAATCTGTACAACTATCAATAAAAAAACATCTCCTTTTCCACACTTCCACTCTCTTCTCCTCCTGCAATTAACCAACGTATTTATCAAATAGGGAATGGTTGGAAGGGACCTCTATTTTTAGTGTAACTGGACGATTTTCTTTGACCGTTCGTTTCCACCTGAAGTGCTTCGGACGGCCGGCCATCCAACATGATCGGGTGGTGCTGCAATTGTATGTTGCTCAAACAATGCTAATATCATCCCGCCATAATGCGATACAATACGTACGTTGGTAAGTAGAATTAGCAGGGAGCTACCGCGTGGAGATAAGGGATTAATGATCGTCGGCATGCAGTCAACTATCCAATATCTATAGTTCTTGAAAAAGCTTTTTCTTCTCTGCAGAAACACACTAACGCGCGGCCTATGACATTTTTTAACCAAGCCCGGAATAAATAGCCATCTCGAATGCCCGCTCCCTAATCAGAACCAATTGCCGAAGCATTCCATTTACCGCATATAAAATGCCTCATGTGCTAAACCATACAATATCACATTTATATATAAAAAAAAATGTCTCGCTCTCCTTCTCTCTAAGAGCCCGAGCACGTCCTAGCCCGCACCACAGTAAATATTCTACAGCCCGAGCCCAATTCGGGCACGGGTTCTGATTCGGGCTTTCGGGCTCAGGCTCAGCCAGTCTCAGCTCTACTCCCCACAAGTGACGAGCGGTGGTGGATACGGCGTCAGAACCACAAGAACTAATACCCGGACACGCTTGTAGGTCAAGTACAGGCCAGCGGTGGCAGTGTGCATGCTCGCGGGATGTTTTCCTGGTATGATTTGGGACTGCTGGTACCACTGGATGAGTCCCTGAACGCGAATAGTTACCTGTCCATCCTTGCTGACCACATGCATTCCTCCATGTTCGACGTTTAACGTGATGGTGATGGTGTAAACGCGCCCTGCCACGTATGGGAGATGTTTTTGTGTAACGGTGTTGGCTGTTAACACCTCAAGGAACTAGTGGCCCTAAATTATTAACCTCCGACTTCTTCTAGCCTTAGAGTTACCCGTGGCGATCGCTAAACCACAGAAAGAAAGAAGATAATCAGTGGAGGACGCGCTGTTGTACGACATTTGAATTCTACAACAGTGTATGTGCTAATAATAGTGTACAGCGTTTTGGAAAATGTACCACAATTCTCAATGCTTCAAAATACCTTCAAAGTTCTAAAATAAAATTCATGTCTGTTTATCAAGACTAACCGTCGTGTGAGGAAGCTAGATGGGCTGGGAGTAACTCAATAAAGTGCTGGAAGGTATTCACAGGTGTGTGGAGCCATACTGACTGCAGTGGATCTGACAGTTGCTGGAGGGCGCGTGGTGGAGGATCCATAGAGCGAACAACACGATTGAGGTGGTCCTACAGATACTCAATTGGGTTTACGTCTGGGAAATTAGGGGGCCAGGAAAGTACTTTGAAGTCTTCATCGTGCTCTTTCAACCACTTTCGGACATTTCTAGCTGTGTGACACGTCGCATTTCCGTGCTGGAAGATCCCATCCGCCACAGGGAAGACAATCAGCATGTATGGCTGTACGTGGTCTGCAAGAATGGATTCATAAAGAAATCGGTCCATAGTGCCTTCCACAGGTATGAGTGGAATCAGAAAATGCCACGAAAACAATTCCCAGACCATAACGCTTTTCTCACCAGCTTGTGTTCTTCCATCAATGGTTGAAGAGTGTTTGCTTTCGGATGTTTCTCGCCTTAAACGCAAACGTCCATCCGTTCGATGAAGCAGAAAATGTGACTCATCGGAGAAGGCAATCCTTAGCCAATCAGCGGAGGTCAAATTCCGATAGTGCCGTGCAAATGTAAGTCTTTTCTGCAGATGCACCTTTGATAGCATATGTGCAGTGACCATCCGTCTGCATCGTAGCTCCATACGCAGCAGGGTTCGTTGAACTGTCGTTTTGGACACACTTCCGGTAGCCCCATGTTTCATGTAGGGTGTTGATCGGATCTCACGTACCTTCGAAGCTGACGTTCACCTCTCATATCAATGACACGTGGTTTTCCGCAGTTTGCACGTCGCTTATTCGCAATGGTGCCATTTCTCCAATCACGATACACTTTAACCACAGCAGCACGCGGACAGTTGGTAAACAGCGCTGTTTCAGAAATACAGCCACCCTTGGCTCGAAAGCCGATAATCATCCCTTTTTCAAATATGATAAATCACTCCTTTATCCACGACAACAACGAGTGATATGTTTTCAGAATGCCTACAGCACAACTTATATACCCTCGAAGCCAGCTCACGACACGTGGCTTCTTTTATTGGCTACGCGCTGTTGACGTCAAAAGTATGAAGTTGTCACAATAATGTGACTAAACTGTGTATAAAAGGAGTAACAATTACACCGAATAGCCAAAACACTATGACCAATTGCCTAATATGTTGTTGGCCCTCCACGTGTCCCCCAAACAGCTGTTACTCAGCGATGCATGGACGCTACGAAATTTCTAAAATTGTCTTGTGGTATCTCGTACCGATACGTTACCAGCATTTGTTTTAATTTGTGGCGTAACGTCCACCGTGAGCAACTCAATGGACTATAAGCAGTCGCCCGTCTTTAATTTAGGGTAACTGGTTCCAGGGAAGGAAGAGATCCAGTACCGTAAGGAAAGCACAACATTCAGCTCACTGGAATTCGAAACAGGACCCATCTCGAACGAATTGTCAGAAGAACAAGTAGCAATCCACAAGACAGCAAGTACAATTCACAGTCCCGGACAGCAAGTACAATCCTCAGTCCCGGACAGCAAGTAGCAATCCACCTTGGCTTCTGACTATAGTGGCGATCTACACTTTTCGGAATATGGCAAAAAATGGATTTCGGCAATTTTCCGGCATACTTACACTACGGCTTCTATCTTTCTACAAGCAGTGCTAACGGCTTCTGAGATTTAGGCGCCCACAGTGGCGTAGAGAAAATGACTGGCATCCGTGGGACAATACTATACTGTGCAAATTAATTAGGACAAAGTAAAAAATCACTCTTTTTTTCCAAAACTATGCCTTTAAATCATTCTATGCCTTGATATACACTGATAAATACCTGTATTAGTATGAAGTACGTCCTCCTTTAGCAGAAATGAACTCTTGAATTCGTTTTGGCATTGACTCCACTAATTGAGTGCACATATTTTTGACTTCATAATCGTGGAACCACACTTTTATAGCATTCATTATCATGCGTTCTTTGGTTGCACAGTCCATATTACCTAAAGGTCTTTTCAAAATATTCCACAAGTTTTCTATGGGATTTAAGTCTGGTGAATTTCCAGGTCAATCAAGCAAATGAATTTGATTTTCCAGCATGTAATTCTTGACCAATTTCGAATTGTGACATGGGGCCAAGTCATGTTGAAATGTCCCGTCAAAAGTTTGCAAGAATGGAACAATCCTACGTTGTAATATTTCTACGTACTTGGCTGAATTCCTCATACCTTGAACAGGAATAAAGCTTCCAGTGCCATTTGATGTGAAAAAACCCCAAAACATCTGTTTCAAAGGGTGTTTTCCAGTTTGTTTGACATGCTCAGGTCTTAAGGGTTCACAGTTGCTTCGTCTAACGACATTTGCTTGGTAACCCTGCACAAATAAATGAGTTTCATCACTGAAAATTACCTTTTTCCAGTCGTCAGCAGTCCATGATTTATATTTTTTGGCCCATGCTATACATTTTATCTTCATTTTCGCATTCAAATATTGTTTTTTCGTTGGTCTTCTTGCCTTCCGGCCAACTTCCATAAGCCTACGGCGTAAAGTTGAATCACTAACATCACAACCACTAGCGAATAAATCTCTTTGAAGATCGGTGCTTGTTTTTTTTTTTTTTTTTTTTTTGGATTCATTTTACTATTTCTCATTAGATATTTATCGGTTCGTGGAGTTGTTTTTCGTTTTCTTCCACATTTACCTCTCCTTTTTGGAGACGGTGATCCAGATGCATTTTATCGAGTAAGCAGTCTTGATACACTTGATTTGCCTACACCAACTGCAGAAGCAAAATTGCTCACTGTCATAGAAGTGTGATCCTTCAGAGCAATTATTTTTGCACGCTTGCTTGGGGAAATATCCATTTTTTTTAATTGGAGGTTTAACGACCACCGTGAGCAACTCAATGGGCTATAAGCAGTCGCCCGTCCCTAATTTATAGCCACTGGTTCCAGGGAAGGGAGAGAACCAGTGCCGTAAGACACACACAACATCCATGCCTCACCGGGATTCGAACCCGGACCCCTTTCGGACGAATGATCAGAGGCCATCGCTTAGACCACTGCGCCACCGGGGCGGCAATATATAACCATTTTTCAATACACGAAAGCAACACGTACTTACAGAGAGCAAAAACTAACATCCACCTGTCACACACCAAAGCTCACAACTGAAGCTGAAGTGCCTATTTCCTGTTTAAAACCGGTCAAACCACATTATTACTATCAAGTTCTAACAGTCACACCACCTCACAGCTGATAAAATCGGTTTATGTGGATTTCCGACATCAACTGGCGATTACATTACAATTCTGAGAATAAAATAGCTTGTCGCAATTAATTTGCACGGTATAGTGTATTGGGTGCGTGCAAAAGTTCTACCCGTTTTTGTAATAGATGCAAATTGCGATCGGAGTTGTTACGTCACAGATGACGCTGCAATGACGGATTTCCAGTCAATAAAGCATGGAGCAGTAGAGCAAATAGAAGCACTGGGTTTGTCCGAGTAAGTCATTGGTAAGGGAAATCATGGACGGTGTAACATGGTATGCGATAATGAGCACATTAGATATTGTTTACTGTTTGAGTTTGATAAAGGCACTTCTGCAGCCGTGGCTTGCCGCAACATCTGTCAAGTGTATGGGGAGGATGCAGTTGATGATAACAAATGCCGCCGTTGGTTTCGAAAATTCCTGGACGAATACAGACGGAAGCTGTAAAATTCCCCCACGTCCTGGACGTTCATCCGTTGTTTCTTACGAGGATGTGGAACAATCCATAGGAAATGACCCACATCCAACCGTTTAGGAATTAGCGAAAACGTCGTCGGTACACATAACAACAGTCGAAAGACAAATACATGCGCTTGGTTCATCACCAAGTTCGATAACTGGGTTCCTCACCAACTTTCTGCAAAGCAACGAGAGGAGAGAATCCGTACCTGTGTTTCTCTGCTTTCTCGTTACAGGAATGAACCGTTTTGGGGACGAATTGTAACGGGTGATGAGAAATGGGTACTGTACCGTAATGTAAAGCGTCGACGGACTGTGTGCCACGATGCGGAGCCTGTTCCGTCGACCTCAAAAGGAGGACTGCATCCCAAAAAGTTTTGTTGAGTGTTTAGTGGGATGTCCAGGGAATAATCTACTGACAGGTGTTGGCATCTAACCGAACGATAAATGTTGATCTCTACGGCCAACAGCTGGACAGATTGTGAGAACGACTGACATCGAAGCGGCCAGCACTCGTCAATGCAAAGGCGTGATCCTTCATCATGATAACGCCAGACCTTAAACTGCTTTAATCACTCGGCAAAACGTACTGGATTTTGGTTTGGAAGTGTTACCTAACCCGGCGTATTCCCTGACCTGGCACCTATGAACAACCACCTTTTTCGATTGTTACAGAGCGCCTTCGCTCTCCAAACCTTCGATGATGTGAACGATGTGAAAACGGCATTACATGACTTGTTTGAGACTAAAACACAGGAGTTTTTCCGGCGTTGGATTCACTTACTCATAGACAGATGGCAAGAGGTCATGCAGAATGATGGCAATTATGCGAAATCGTAGGTACGTTATTTGTTGTCTTCTCCTCCTTTCTTTGTAGGCTACCAACATGGGTAGAACTTATTTACACACACAATATATAATTCGAGACCTTTCGAATACAACAACACAGGCGATTGAGAAAGTGGTTTCGCGAAGCGACTTGAGTATCGATAAGCTTCGACATGGGGAAAAGAGTGTGTTCTGTTTCTTTCATTCTAAGAGTTTATCCAAAGCATGTTTAAGTTCCTATCATAATACGCTCAAGAACATTAACCTCGATTTTATAGCAAAATAAGAGTATATGTTACGGATCAATGCTGGGTGAAATCAAGGAGTGCCAAAACAGCAGAGCGTCTAGCAAAATCTCAAATTAAAAACAGAAAAGGAGAATTCATTGCAACTTCGGTGGCTGAGTGATATGAGATGCTGTATTCTGCGCATTCATCCGAGGTGGGCCCGGGTTGTAGTCAAGGGTGAGGTATTGGAAGTGTTTTTCTCTGATGGCACTGGCTGTTTTCTATCTATTGAACCAGCAACCTAAATTAGGGACGGACGACTGCCTGTATATCTTTAGGTAGCACATGATGTGCTACAAAATGGGATAAATTATAAAAGAAAATGAGTGAGCATTCAACTGCAAGGAAATTTACCACGTGTTAAAAATGTGTGTTGCCGCCCCGGTGGCGCAGTGGTCTAAGGCGCTGGCCTCTGATCATTCGTCCGTAAGGGGTCTGGGTTCGAATCCCGGTCAGGCATGGAGCTGTGTTTGTCTTACGGCACTGGCTCCCTTCCTTCCCTGGAACCAGTGACCCTAAATTAGGGACGGGCGACTGCTTATAGCCTATTGAGTTGCTCACGGTGGTCGTTAAACCTCCAATAAAAAAAAATGTGTGTTTCTATACTACAAACTTACATGCAGTATCGCTCTTGTCTTGTCTTGTGTTTGGCGCTCTTTGGCTAGACATGGCCCTTGCGCCATAAAAACTAACAAAGCAACCAACCAACATGCAGTATCGCATATCCAACTTTTTCAATAATATCGTTATTGCCTTCTAGGCGCCCCACAGATTGGAGCCCGGGGGCAACAACCGCTCTGTGCTCTGCCGTCGCTACGCTTCTAATCTCCCGCGTTCCTCGTGCAGGCATTTTTTTTATGTTCAAACTCCAGCAGGCCATTGCATTTCACCATTGTACGGGTTTTTACAGGCAAGAAGACATGCTCGGTCCGTGCCATCTGTAAATATACCGAAAGAAAAAATTCGTGATGTCATTGCTACGTGCCAGAGTTGGAAACGGGTCATAAATTTTGGGCCCGCACAAATCTGCTTTCAACTAAAATAGGTATATGGCGTTCAAAATTTCTCTCCGCAGTGGGTAACTTAGGTTATATGGAAATTAAACAAATGTATTATAGGAACGTATAATTTACTCACTTACAGGAAGTATTGAAACTGTCGTCCTGCATTTGCAAGACATAACCTATGTGACGTGCCTGCACCGCAGGACGCACATGAGATACAGGCAGATAGCAGTGAGAGCACATGTCCGTGTAGCTCAGTAGGGAGAGCGACTTACTCCGGAATGAGGGGAACCGGATTCGATGCCCGGCGCGGAGAAACTTGTACGCTCCCGAACTTCCAGGATGACCCGGCTGTTACGTTTCTCACAACGATGTGATGTTCCTTCCACAAGGCGAGACAGGAAAAGTGAGAATCCCTTCTTCATTGTTTCGAAAAACAAATCAGTGTGATGTTACGTTCCACACACCAAATTGTCTCGGATTTCTCAAATGCATGTTATTCATGGGATGACTACCTACAGCGACACATGGTCCCGGCTAATCCGTGGGCCATGCCCCCGGCCCTCTTTCAGGGGGAGGGAAGATGTGACGAGGCTGCACCGCAGGACGCACATGAGATAAAAGCAGATAGCAGTGAGAGCACATGTCAGTTGGGAGAGCGACTTACTCCAGACTGAGGGGACCCGGATTCGATTCCCGGCGCGCACGAACTTGTACGTTATACCTAACTATTTTCCACATATTTTCAAACACATCTGAGAGAGTCAAGAAGTCCCGCCGCAAAAATGTTAAGGCTGTTCCACCTAATTTTGATGGCGATACAATCAAAATATTTGTTTAATTTTAGTTTTTGCTGTTTTCTTGATAACAAGCTTCAGAATATGTTTCACAGCAACACCAATTTTCACAAATTTATGAGTTGAAAGTTTCCAAAATGTGAATGTTGTTTTCATCATTGCCTTTCATAAGGAAGGTACACTTTTCTTCTGAGGACATTCTTCCTTCATACAGCATGGCAAATCATTTTTCTGTCAGCGGGCATTAGAATCGAGCACAAAATTCCATAGTGTGCATTTTTCTTTGAAAAAACATTTTTTTTTCCTTTTCAAAAATAAAACGGAAATGAAACCGGGTCGAAATTGGGTCAGGAACCACTTGACCAGACACGTTTGACCCGCTAGAAATTGTCGACCCGTGACTCGCTTCAACCTCTGCTACGTGCGGGATGATAAAAATTATCTGGCTTGTCGGTGTATGTGAATTGAACATGTCAGGGATCTATTTTTTCACATATAGTCTTTGCGCTGGCAATTTCAAGTAAATAAACAAATAAAAAGTTCAGCTAAACCAAAACAATTCTCCGGGTAATGGTGCTGAGAGATTACCTTTTCCGGCGTCCCCATGGACTGGACCACGGGGGTAGCTACTTCCCTCAACGCCGCCATCACTACGTCTCTGCTTTTCCGCCTTGTTCGTGCCGATAATTATTATTTGTTCAGACTACAGTAAGTCGACACGATATTCAAAGTGATTAATTACACAACACATAGGTCTGCAGTGCCATCTGTTTTTTTCCACGGGCAATAAACAGTCTTCCGTCGCTAATTTAGGGCAACTCGTTAACCCTTTAACGACCATGACCTCAAAATTTTGTATCACTCTAAATACCGCAATGCCCGAAATTGTCTGTTCTTTCACTTCTTTTGTTTAATAAGAACAATAAAGACTGAGGGTGAATCCTGCTGATCCCTCATAGGTCGAGAAAATTTGCAGAACAAGTAAGGATAAGAAATCTGACTCACTCTAGACAGGCGTTTCGGGCGGCTATGGCCGGGCGTTTTGGGCGTTATGGTCGTTAAAGGGTTAAAGGAAAGAAAGAGAGCCAGTGCCATAAGACAAACACAGCATCAATGCCTCACCGGGATTCGAACCCGGATTCATCTCGGATGAATGGTCAGAAGCCAGGGCGTAGACCACTGTACCACCGGAGCGGCCGTACCATCTGTACCAATCCTGCTGTGATACGCGTCCACTCGTGGAGATAGGGTCGGGCAAAATTATCTGGCTCACCAGTGCATTTAACGTGTCAGGGATCTATTTCGTAACATATTGTCTTTCCGAAAATAATTTCAAGCAAATAAACAAATAAATTTTAACCTGGTTAAGGAGCTTCAATCCAAAACAATCGTCCAAAAATTCTTGAAGGTTGAGTTGAGAGACTCAACCTTCAAGAATTTTTAATAAGAAACTAATTTCGCCTATTCGTCTCGCGAGTAATGCGACACATTACTCACCACTGAGTTGACCTAAAGGAAAAAAGTTAGCAAAATCATGCAATGCATTGATTATGATACGCTTTTCAACACACCAGAAATCATTACTCAAGTTATCACTCAAGTTATGAGGATAATGGCTGTGGAATAAATCTCGGTCCTGTGTCCTGACCTTTGATCCCATTTCGATGATATTCAACAGAACCGGTTCAGTATACCTCCGAAATAACATGATAAAGTTTTGTCGCAATAGAAGCATTTTTACGTGAGTTATGACGCATAAGGGCGATGGAATGGATCCCAATCCTATGTCCTGACCTTTGACCCCATTTCGTCTATTTTCAATACGGTTCGTCCCCAGGTGGTCCCCTACCACATACTACAATTTCATAGAAATCGAACCATATTTACGCACGTTATGAAGCATAAGGGCAATGGAATGCATCCCGCTTTTATGTCCTGACCTTTGATCCCATTTTTAATAGGGTTTGTCCACAGGTGGTCCCCTACCACATACTAAAAAGGCATTGAAATCGAACCATATTTACGCAAGTTATGACGCATAAGGGCAGTGGAATGCATACCGCTCCTTCGTCCTGACCTTTGACCCCATTTCACCCATTTTCAATCTGGTTTGTCCCCAGGTGGTATCCTACCACATACTAAAAGTTCATCGAAATCCAAGCATGTTTACTCAAGTTATGACCCATAAAGGTAATGGAATTGATCCCGCTCCTATGTCGTGACCTTTGACCCCATTTCGCCCATTTTCAATAGGGTTTGTCCCCAGGTGATCCCCTATCATATACTAAAATTTCATCGAAATCAAACTATTTTTACGCGAGTTATCGTGCGGACGGGCAAACGGACAAAGCTGGAGCATATACGCTTCTTCAACCTACGGTTGGAAAGCGTAAAAAAGAGTAAAAAGAATTGTTCAGGGAAATAAACATGCATGCCTCAGAAATGCATGTGTATTTCCCCGATTAATTTGACATCCATCTGCCAGTACATTTATTTTGACTATCTAAAAGAATTGTTGTTTGCGAAGCAGTAATTGCGTAATATCAGAGAAACCATTTTGTCAAGAATTCTATAAATGCGAAATGCAATATCGAATTCCTGGCGTAATCTTAAGAAATAAATATCTGTGATTCCATTACGCTTATGCAAGAAAAGCAGTTATCTGGAAGAGGGTTGCAATAACATTAACCTTTAATACTTTTTTTTCCCCCACATTGTTTGCATGGGATTCTCAACAAAAGAAAAAAGATAGGGCACACTCCCAAGGGAAATTTGATTCATACGAATATTACTGCCTTAATGCCCAGGTTCCTGCGCTTCTATTCTCGTTTAGAAAGTAAATTATGGTTTGACGTTAGCGAAATACTTGGCTATGTATCAAAGGCACGTTATTAAGCATCTTTATGTCTTGTCGCATATTTCAGAAGCCGAAGCCAACATCGAGGCCGTCGACGAATCCCCTGAAAAAAAAAAAAAAAAAAAAAAGGGGGATACAGCTTGCTTTTTATGTCTTCGCGCAGTGACAGAATTCTTGTTATCCGCAAGTAAACAAATCGCATTAGGAATGAAACATGAAACATCTTGTTCCTCGTAAAAAATATACATAAAAAGGTTTGCATTATCTTGTGAAGAGAACGTACATCATCGAGTGAGATTAAAAAATGACGAGATATTTAATACATTGCCGTTAGAAACATGAACATGTTTGAAGAAAAAAATGCGTACTTCTTTAATTAATTTAATTTTTGATATTTTGTGCGTAGTTTAGTGCCTACAAAATCATGTAGAATCGATACAAAAATTTTAAATTAAAATTTTTTACAATTTTTTTGAAGGCAATTTTCCAGAGTTTGGCGCAATTATTTTATTGCCCGCACTTGAATAATTTCTTTAACTTTTTGTGTCTGCATTCTGTTTAGTTGTGACATCCATCAGTTTTTTTCTTTTTGATCCTTTGGAATAAAAGTGCCGTTTTTTTTTTTTACGCTTTCCAACAGTTTTGCCCGTCTGTCAGCCTGTCCACACGATAACTCGCGTAAAAATGGTTCGATTTCAATGAAATTTTAGCATGTGGTAGGGGACAACCTGGGGACAAACCCTGTTTAAAATGGGCGAAATGGGGTCAACGGTCAGGACATAGAAGCGGGATCCATTCCATCGCCCGTATGCGTCATAACTTACGTAAAAATGCTTCAATTACGACAAAACTCTCGTCATGTTGTTCCGGAGGTATACTGAACCAGTTCTGGTGAAAATAATCGAAATGGGGTCAAAGGTCAGGGCACATAAGCGAGATTTATTCCACAAGCATTATCCTCATAACTTGACCAAAAATGCTTCTATTGCGACAAAACTTTAGTATGTTGTTCCGGAGGTATACTGAACCGGTTCTGTTAAATGTCATCGAAATGGGGTCAAAGGCCAGGGCACAGGAGCAAAATTTATTCCATAACTATTATCCTCATAACTTGAGTAATGATTTCTGGTATGTTGGAAAGCGTATCATAATCAATGCATTGCATGATTTTACTAACTTGTTTTCATGGGTTTCCATTCACAGCTTGGTTTTTTCCGACCCTTAAAAGGGCCGCAGCCAGTGATGTTGTCATCTCAAAATACACAATTTTTAGCACGTCTTTTGTAAAAAAAGATCGTGTTTATGTCATCAGTTTGTCTGTCCGTCCGTCCGTCCGTCTGTACCCACGATATCTCTGCACCTATTGGTCCGATTTGAAAAATTCTCTTTGCATTGGGAAGCTTGAAATATGCGAATGATGATCCCTCATTTCGTTTTATTTTTTTTACGATGTACAATTTCGCCGTTAGAGGGCGTAAATGCAGATAATGTCGAATTCAAAAATGCGTTTTATTCCACATATTTGCTTCTAAACATCCGATTGAACAAAATATTTTATCTTTCGATTCCATTTATGTCGAAGAGTATTTTAGATATACTTACTTTTTCAAATTACGTATAGATTTTCCGTTAGGGGCGTAAATTTTCCGATATCTCTTCTTCTAAAACTCCGATTTGAAAACAACTTTTTCTTCAGCGGATACACCTCCTGATGGAAAATCTTTTGCATACAATTTCTAATTTTTGGTAAAGAATACTTTGGCCACCAGGGAGCGTAAGTGTTAATTTTTGCTTCTGATGTATTTGCCGTAAAATCTGAGCTTCTAAAATATCGACTGAAAAAATTCTTTTGTGGACTGATGCCACTCACATCGGTAAACCTTTTCGGAATATTTTTTTCCTAAAATATTCCACAGTTTCTCCGCCAGGTGGCGTAGATGTATATCTTATTTTTGTCGATATCTCTGTTTTTAAGGGTCCGATTTGAAAAATTATTTCTGTGTTGGAGAGCGTTTCCGGTACGAAATGTTTCTCATATAAATTCATGTTTTTCTTAACACGCAAGTTTGCAACCAGAGGGCGTAAGCACACTATTCCGTTTACAGCAATATCTGAGGGATTAAAAATCCGATTGAAAAAAGTCTTTCTTCCGTCAGATACTATTGTTTTCCATACCGGTTCCATTGACTTTGAATAGCTTTGGTAAATTTAATTTGCGTCAGAACGGATTCCAAAAAGGTGCTTATTACACTAGAAAATTCAGTGTCATCTTTCTTGTTTTTGTTATTGCCGGGTTTAACGACCACCATGAGCAACTCTTTGGGCTATTAAAGAGACAGGGACTACAACACCATTGGACAAATACACCTCCGGTGCCTCATCCGCGACTCGAACACGAGCCCACTTCGGACTAATGATCAGAATCTAGCGTCTCAGAACGACTCGTTCATAGGGGCGGCTAGACCTGATTGGGTACCCAGCCCAAACCTGTGGAAGTTACAGTTAGCAGGGTGCAACGCCTGGAAGCAGCTCAATTCTCCTGGACCTCGAGCCGTTTTTGTTCTGGAAACATCATAAAAAACCGAGAGCTGCACTGATGGCAACGGTAATCGAACCCCAAACTAAACTGCTGTACAATTGCTAAGGACGGATCATAAACGGCTATATAGCGCATAAAAAAGTAAGTGTGGCTGGATGCCAAGTGAAATAAATTAATGTCAGAATGCCAGGACATTACAAGAAAGACAATTTATTGTGCTTTGAAATCCAGAAGGCTTTGGAAAGTGTTCAAGGTACAAACAGGCCATTTGGTGCAGAATACGTAAACGTGAAAAAAATGCAATTACCGTACGCAGGCGTTCCGGCGTAAGATGTCAATACGGGATATGTCCACCATGGAGGGCGATGCAAGATTCCACACGTCGTGTCATGCTTTGCACAACATTATCAAGCAGCTGTTGGGGTAATTTATCCCATTCCTCTGTCAGTGCACGGATGAGGGTGTCCTTGTTTATTGGAGGGCATTGGCGACCAGCAAAACTCCTCCCCAAAGCATCCCACACATTTTCAATGGGATTTAGATCTGGAGAACGTGCTGGCCATACGAGGCGTTGAATATCCTCGCTCTCAAGACACTCCTGGACAACGACTGTTCGAAGACATGTTGCGTTGTCGTCCATGAAAATGAATCTATCACCGACAGCACCACGGAACATGCGAACATGAGGTAGCAGAACATCATTAATGTATCGTTGGCCAGTCATCGTCCCAGTTGAAAGCACATAGAGGGACGTACGGCCCTTGATCATGATGCCAGCCCATACCATGACACTACATGTCGGATGTCGGTCCCTTTCCTGTATGTTTGCTGGACAATATGCAGTACCACTATCACGCCAGATCAGTTGTTGTCGACAATCAGACGATAGACTGTATCTACTCTCATCTGAGAAGAGGACAGCACACCAGTCGTTATCAGTCCAATTGCGATGTTGATGGCACCATTGCAAACGGGCGGTACGGTGACGTCTGGACAATGGGATGCGCTCAACAGGACGGCAAGCGTATAGTCCTCCTTGATGCAAACGTCTGGCGACAGTTTTTCGGGAGATCCGCTTGCCAGTAGCAGCCATAAACTAATTTGCTACCTCACTAGCTGTGCTGCGCCGGTGTTTTTTTGTTGATAGCACTATGTACCGATCTTCTGCAGGTGTCGTTCTGCGAACACGACCTCCCCCGTGACGTTTGCTACACTCTCCATTTGTTTGAAATGATTTCCAAAGCCTTGAAACAACACTGTGGCTGACGTCGAACTCCCTGGCAACATCTGTTATTTTTCGCCCTTCTTCAATCTTGCCAATAATACGGCCACGCGTAAAATCATCTAGGTGATGTCGGGAAGACACACTGAAAATTGCAAGTTCGTCAAAATTTCAACTTTGCGTTTGAACAACAACGGTCAATACGCGTCAAATAATTTATATCTCTTATCAGCGCTATGACGTCACGAACAAGTTCGGCAATCCAAAATTTGCATACGCACAATACGTCTTACTGTATCCCGCACTTATGCTAATTTCCACATTTTCCTGCCTTCCATTTTATGGTTGCTATCGTTGCTATTGTCATCCATCCTTAGCAATTGCCCGGCAGTGTATCACCTTCCACACAAATACAAGACTGGCGATTAGCCAACTGCGCCAGGCCGGTGGTAAGTATCGTATTTCATAGGATGGATTATTTATGAATCTGTACACTTTTCCTTTGCAGTGGTTGTACGTTGATAAGCACGCCGGACAAAAAAATTAGTCACCCCTGTCAGAACTTACCCAATAACGGGTGACGGCGCCTCTTGCCTTCATAACAGCAGGAATCCTGTGTGGTAGAGATTCCACGAGGTTTTGGATGTATTGAATATCGATTTCTAGTCACTCGTGCGTCAAATGGTCTCGACGTTCCGCCACAGTACGTGGATGTCTATTTCGGCGTTTCACCTTCTGTTCCAAATTATCCCATAGATTTTCAATAGGAGAGCGAGCAAGGAATAGTGCCATTCCTACTCACGAAAACCGAAGAAGTTTCTCATGCAGCCAAAGGCAGGGAAGGTTATGCTGACTCTTTTCTTGAATGAACGAGGCATAAGTTCGGAGCTTTACATGGAACAGTGTAACCTATGACATGTATGCAGATCTTATCAGGAATTATCTTCGACCTGTTATCAAATCCAAACGACTTGGACTTCTGAGTACTGTTGTCTTGTTTCAACATGACAACGTTCGGCCCCATACTGCCAGTGCAACGGTTGCAAGCATATAAGACCTACACTTTGAGCGTCTTTCACATGTGCCGCATTTAACAGACTTGTCCCGAATGATTATCACATCTCTGGACCACTCAGAGATGCGATGGAAGGAAAGACTTGCAGGTCCGATGAAGAGATGCAGCAGATGGTGCACGAGTGGCTGCTCTCGCAACCGAAATATTTTTTTTTCTACATGAATCTATGCACTTCGTAAGCGCTGGAGTTGTATTGCACAAAATGGAGTTTACATTGAAAAATGATAATGATCAATAAATTGTGAGAAACATTATTTAAGGTTTTCATTTGACTCTCCCGTCTATTTGACAGTTTTGTGCAACACAGTTTTCCCACTAAGGGGTGTAAATGTTTATTTCTATTTATATCATACTTGGAACCGCATCTTCATTTCTAAGAACCGGATGTGAAAAATCCCCTTTGCCTATGATATTTTCCGCTATGAGAAATGTTTTGCGCACGATTTGGGATTTTTTTTTTCTTCGTAGCTCACATTTCAGCCGTTAATGGGCGAAAAATAGCAATTTCTGTTTGTGGATATTTTACCGATGGTATAGAAATCCGGTAGATATTTTTTCTTTTATAAATGATTAGACATACTCTGAAGAACATAGCTTACAGTGCGTTCCTAATTTATGCGCAGATGAGTTTTTTTATTATGAGCCGATTTGCTGATTACAAAGTTTGAAGACGTGAATTCGCTTTATGGTGTAAATATGACAAGGATGGTAAGTCAGATAATATCCGAAAACTTGAAAATTTCGTCCTTCTAGAGCGGGAATCAAATTAATTGGAAACTTGAGACTTGATCGCTCTGGGTGGTGTACTGGCTAGCATACTCGGGCGCTAACCGGGAGACGCGGGTTCGATTCCCGCTCCAGAACGACGAAATTTTCAAGTTCTAGGATATTACCTGACTTACCATCCTTGTCATATTTACACCATAAAACAGATTCACATCTTCAAAATTTGTATTATATGATATAATCCCGTATTCCATTCAAGATTTGCTGATTATTTGTATGACGTGTAAATGCTTTCTCCAAATTCTTTCTTTAAAACATTTGATGCGAAATATATCTTTTGTGTTGGAAAAGATTCAAAGACGTGCTCAACGCACCAAAAAATTCGTTCGGTGTCACCTTTCTTGTTTTAATCATTCTTCAGAATTGCAATTATGATAATTTGCAGAGAGGTGCAGATTATATTATATAGGAGTTTTAAGTCAGTCCAACACCTTTCCCAAGAAGCAAGCATTTCAGGTCGGGGCCAAGTGAAATTGAAAGTGAAAAATATATATATTTTTTATTTTTTGGGTAGAAGGTAGCATCAACTAATAAAGTAGAAGACGAACTATATCTCGGCTGATGTGCATTCGCGAGAAGTAGTGTGATTTCGAAAAGCAAATTGCCAATCAAGTCTTGAAACGGGAAGTACTTAAGCAACAAATCTCGCTTTTGTACACGAGCCTTAATTAAGCAAGACGTACCAAGACATCTCAGAAAAGCACGAAAAGAGGTATCATTGCATGGAATGAAAGACAACTGAGCAAAGGAGATACTACAGAATTTATGAACACAATTGCTGGTATTAAGATCATGGTGCGGCACTAAATTGAACATACGGGTATTACTAGAACTGATCACCGCTACTCCGACTACTAAATCGAATATGAAAAGAACGGAAAAGACATTCATTCTATGTGCAAATTACCTTCATGCCTGAATAGTCTTTAGCACCATCTCCAACTAAGTGGTTCTGAATTCTAAATGAAAGTCTCCTTTCATTAAACGAATGAATCGTCGGAGAACTCTGTGCAGCAGTTAAATTATTCTCTGCGTATTTGATAAGACATCGCATTCATCCTTGGTCGAATGACTCGAATTTTTACTTTATTTTGCGTTGTTTGGTGCGATAGGGCGTGTTCTTATCTTAGACGAGAACAAATGAGTCTTCTTTGTTAGGTCAGATGATGAATACTATCATTGTTACCACGATTAAGTCTTCGCAAATGATACTTTACAGAGATACTAGAACTAAAGTAATGCACCCAAGAAGCGAATATAAAGCCCCATTAGAATGCGGAAGCCATTTCAATTCTCTTTTTCTTTGTATTTGTTTTATCTTTGTGTGTGTGTGTGTTGTCGTGTTCATTTCAATGAAGGATGCTGTTTCAGCCATCACGCAAAGAAGCCAAGCTGTCTGATTTCACTGTTGTCTCACAGAGGGTTCAAGAAAAAGAAATCATCTCCTTTAATCACGTACGTCGCACAACCGCGCCTAGCTATAATTGCGTGTTTATTCTTGGTAGTTCTGGTAGAAGAGTGACATCTATCTGCAGGGGGCGATTGGGTAAAAGTGGGAGGAGGGGGGGGCGGGGGGAGTAAGAGTGATTCTTCTGCTGTCAGTGATCCAAACGTGGTTAGTGTCGGCAAAAGTGGCTGTTACTAGGACGCTATTTTGGGAAGATGAATACGGTAAACAAGGCAATGTTAAGGTCAATAGTAGTGAAGGCTTGCACGTACTCAGTTTTGTATTTACCCACACAACGGGCAGAACTGTTTTCAGGTAAGGGAAAATGGCAGTCTTTCGCAAGATGCGAGAGATACTGAGCATACGTTAAAAGGTATTTAAATTTCAAATGGAAATATTCCGGTGAGGCTGCGTCGTTGTATCTGTAAAACTCTACATACGAGTGTTTTCCGAGAGAACGCCTTCCCCAAGAGTAAAACTGATGTTAAGCCACAAATTAAAGTCAGTAAGATTATGAAGTCTGACTTCTCAAAAAGCAAGAGAAATATTAAATGGTAAACAGTAGTCAAGTCAGCTTTCTTTAGGTGGTACCTTCTTGCGAAATAAAATTAACGTTACACAATAAGCCAAAGCCCGATTTGTTGGATAGCTCCTTTCATAGTATAAAAACAATATTACGCTATAAGCTATATCGAGCTTCTGTGACATATACTCTAATTTAACTTTCATTTTTAGTTTCTTTCTCTATGTAAATTTTAAGTTCATTCCCTTTAAGAGTTTCAACGTTGTATTTTTCTCACTCACTGAATATTATGTGGTAACAGTTTTGAGGTCAGGCAAACGTGTGTATGTTTTGACAAGATAAGAACAATGTATATAATGTGTCGAACGATCTATATAATGTGGGGAAAAAGCAGCGAAAAGTGGTTTAGGTAGATTAGTGTAGATTTGCATCGTACTTGCAATCTAGTTACATATTTCTGATAAAGATTATATTGCGATTGAGATACTTGGAACCTAAAATTATAGAGGTTCAGTTGTTGAAGTATGCTGCTGCGATTATCTTCGATGAGTTTTTAAACTGAAGTGCCTTGAAGCTCCTAGAATAAAGGCCTTTCATTCGTAAGTTATAACGAAGTGAATTTCTCCGTCATTTTTATCCGCGCCGGGGTTCGAACCCGAGTACGCTTATTCCGGAACAAGCAGCTCTACCAACTGAGCTATGCACACATGTATTCTGATTCCTATCTGCCTTTATGTCGTGTGCGTCCTGCTGGCAGGTACGTCACATCTCCTGGTACGTTACATCATCTCCCCCTTATTTGTTTTTTTTCGAAGTGCTGGAGAAAGGATTCTCTTATTTTTCCTATCTCGCGGTGTGGAAATAACATCACACCAATGCGAGATTTTGAACGGTCGGGTCATCCGGATAGTTCGGGCGCCATTATAACGAAGTGAATTGCTCCGTCATTTTTATCCGCGCCGGGGTTCGAACCCGAGTACGCTTATTCCGGAACAAGCAGCTCTACCAACTGAGCTACGCAGACATGTATTCTGATTCCTATCTGCCTTTATGTCGTGTGCGTCTTGCTGGCAGGTACGTCACATCTCCTCTCCTGGTACGTTACATCATCTCCCCCTTATTTGTTTTTTTTTTCGAAGTGCTGGAGAAAGGATTCTCTTATTTTTCCTATCTCGCGGTGTGGAAATAACATCACACCAATGCGAGATTTTGAACGGTCGGGTCATCCGGATAGTTCAGGCGCCATTATAACGAAGTGAATTTCTCCGTCATTTTTATCCGCGCCGGGGTTCGAACCCGAGTACGCTTATTCCGGAACAAGCAGCTCTACCAACTGAGCTACGCAGACATGTATTCTGATTCCTATCTGCCTTTATGTCGTGTGCGTCTTGCTGGCAGGTACGTCACATCTCCTCTCCTGGTACGTTACAAAGTGATTATAAAACTTCTTTCTTCTGGCCATTACGTCGTCCTAATGTTACTCACTGTAAAATTAAGAATGTAGTGCTAGTTATCCATAGCATAACAGTAAGAAGCTCTAGTGTTACAAAAACCACCGACAGTACGATAGATAATGTTTAAGTGAACAATTAAATTAAAAAACATTACACTTCGCAATCGGGTCTACTTCCTTCCATCGTAAGAAGAGTATTTCTGAACTGGATTAAGCAAAGTCAGAATGCAATGCTAAATTTTAAGCTAAAGTCACGTCACTTCTATTATAAAGCGTAAGCTTTCTTTCGAAACAAAATGAAATTTAGGTATAATAATAAAATTATGCAGCAATACGTATTTTCGGGGTCTATCTTCTCTCAAATAATTTCAAGTCATAAATTAAAACCAATAGTGTATGAGGCTGTCTTCTTACGAAGTAAGAACAATGTTAAAACCTAAACCTAGCCTTATTATAGCGCACATTTTCTCCTCCGCCCAAAGTTATAAGCTGAATTAAGTTTTCTTATACAGCTCTATCTTTTTCGAAAGTAAATATGTTACGTTATGCTAAATAAAATTTTATTGTGGTGGTCTCTTTTTTCTGCAAGAATAAAAGTAATGTTAAGTTATAAGCAAAAGCCAGTCTCTTTATGGGGTTATAACTTTTCCCATGGAACAGTGTAGCATAATTAGGTAGTAAACTGAAGCTGATGTTATTGCGGAGAGCCTAATTTTTTTCCCAAAAGTAAAAATGTCTGGCATTAGCTTATGTATAATGCTGTAACACCTTATATATATAAACTAAAACCAAAAGAGTAGTAATTTCTTCCCCAACCGCAAACCAGAATGTACTGCACATGCAAAAAATTTCTATACACCTCGCTATCATAAACTAGTCCGAAATCGATCTCGACTTCTGTGACGTACTACAGAGGTAAAGCACGTGTCAAAACGACAAATCTGCGGCTATACATTCCGTCCGTGTAGCTTAGTTGGGAGAGCAACGTACTCCAGAGTGAGTGGGCGCGCATTCGATATCCATCACGGATAGATTTGTGTTTTCATACTTCATGCGGATGGATAGCCTACTTCAACCCCAATTCAATGTTTACAGCATTTCAAATTCCACTTAAGCGACTTTACCGGATTTAATTTTGGAGTGTTAAAAGTTTTCGTGAGTACGACATAAATAAGTTCATTTTGTTGCTTATCGTATCGTGTTTCGCGTATTGTTCATGAAAAAAAGTTTAAATAAAATGTGTTTTATAGTGAGTTCTTGTGGAATATCAGAAATATGCAGTATATAGCAAAAGCAGTAATGCCCTATGCAGTCCTGCTGTAAATCGATAATTTGACTATCTAAATAAAATTTGTAAGCTTTTATGAGCATTTTCAAAGCTTAGTTCACATGCTATGACTTGAAAATCAACTTCAGTGACTGAATACACACATTTAGCTGTGCGCAATAGTAGTTGGAGCATCCAGATGCATAATTTCCTGAATATATGTAGAGAAACTCGGGAACAATTTTTACAGTATTATTTCCACCATACATTAAGTTTACTTCCCTGCGATGCTGATTTACTTTTCTTTGAGTGATTTTTCTTTTTTGCGTTATTCTGATGGTTTACCTCAGTTCTTCTAACCTTACAGATTCTACATATTTACAGAAAAAAAGTCCTTGAGAGGTTAATATGTAAAAGACTAACAGCTTATTTACATAAATATGAAATTATAGATACTAATCAGTTTGGTATTAGGCTCATTAATCGATCGAGACAGCTTTATTGTATGTTCAAAACTTTATTAAAAAAACATGGAAAGTAAAAAAAATAAAACTAGCATTTTTCCTGGACCTAACTAAAGCTTTGATACAATTAATCCTAAGATTCTTTTAAATAAAATATACAAAATTGGAATTAGAGGTTTGCCAAATTATCTCTTTAGAAGTTACCTAAAGAATAGACTTCGATATACACAGATTGATCAAATTAATTCGCTTATGGAGTTTATTATACATCTGGCTCAATTTTGGGCACTGTTCTGTTGAATCATCATCATCATCATTATCAACCATTATCAATCCACTGCTGGACGAAGGTCTCCCCAAGTTTCCTCCACAACGGTCTGTCTTGTGCCAGTCTCCTCCCTGTCACTCCCGCATACTTTCGAATTTCATCCACCCATCTTTCATGTGGTCTTCTTTTGGGTCTTTTCCTGTCCCTTGGAATCCAATCTAAAATTTCGGCTATCCATCGATGGTCTGTCCTTCTGGCAGTATGTCCAGCCCATTGCCATTTCAGGGATTTAACTCTGATCGTGATGCCTTCCACTCTTGTCATTTTTCGGATCCGTAATAAATATATATATATATATATATATATACACTCACCAACCCGCTTGGCCAGCGTGGTGAGTTATGGCCAAACACCTCCAAAATGACTCTACAACTTAAATCTTGGCCCTCAGTCTCCGGCAGCTGGAATGTACCTGGCCAAGGCAGCGGCCAGTGCGACATGAAGGCAGAGAGTGCTAAGAATCCCCTGAGGACCGGACTAGGCTGCCATTTGATGCTGACCTTGGCTACCTACAACGGACGCTCCCTATCTTCTGATTCAAGGCTTCTTGAATTGGAAGAGGAACTACAAAGGATCAAGTGGGACATCGTTGGGCTGAGTGAGGTAAGGAGAAAAGGAGAAGATCTCATTGAACTGAAAAGTGGACATCTCTTCTATTATCGTGGAACAGATACTGGCAGAACTAGTGGTGTTGGATTTATAATAAACAAGAAACTGAAGGATAAAGTGGTAGAAGTTGAAAGTTCCTCTGACAGAGCTGCACGACTCGTTATCCAACTATCGAGAAGATACCAGGCTCAGATTATTCAAACTTATGCACCCACACAAGTCATCCTGAAGAAGAAATTGAAGAATTTTATGAGGAAATTCGTCATCTAAATAATAAAGGTAAGCAGCACTTGAAGATAATTATGGGAGATTTCAATGCAAAAATAGGGCACCGGCAACAGAATGAAACTTCAGTAGGTAAATTCGGTCACGGCAACAGAAACCAGCGTGGAAATACTCTCGTTGAGTTTGCAGAGGCAGAAGGATTTTTCATCTTGAATTCCTTTTTCAAGAAAAAATCCACACAGGAAATGGACATGGAAACATCCAATCGGGACGACAAGTGAAATTGATTTTATTATGTGTAACAAAAAATTCGTCATCGAAGACTGCAGTGTGCTAAACAAGTTCAACACAGGTAGTGACCATAGATTGGTGAGATGTAAGATGCACCTCAACACTAAACTGGAACGTGGCAAGCTCATAAGACAAACAAAATGTATTGACATAACCAACCTTAAAAAACACCATAATACTTTCAAGTTGGAACTGAAGAACAGATTCTCTGCTTTAGAAGGCCTAACATCGGAAGAAGTGGATATTTCGGAAGTTAACAGAAAAGTAACCAAAGCTCTTATGGAAACAGCAACAAAATTAGCTGGGTCTAAGAACAAGTTGCATGTAAACAAATTATCAGGAAAAACCAAAATGTTGATGCAAAAAAGAAGAGAGATGAGGACAACTAAAGAAGATGTGACTTCCAAAGTGGAATATATAGAGCTATGCAAGACAGCACGAAAAAGTATCACTGAAGACGTAAGGAAATTCAACTGTGAGCTAGTGAGGAAAGCAATTGAAAACAACCAAAGCCTAAAGATAGCAAAGGGACATCTCAGTAAGGGAAGAAAACAGATTATGGCTCTGAGAAAAGAAGATGGTTCTATAACAAGAAATAAAGGCGAAATTTTGACAAGAGTGAAAGATTTCTACTCCAAATTATATGAAAGGGATGATACATGTACTCCAGACATCATGAAAGGTACCAGAGTTCTTCCAGTCCTCCCAGCAGAAGTTGCTCATGCAATCAAGAACATGAAGCGGGGGAAAGCTCCAAGAGAAGATGGAATTACTATAGACATCATACAAGAAGCAAGTGGAGAAATTGAAACAGTACTCGCCCAAATTTTCACTCGATGCCTTAATGAAGGGAAGATTCCTGAGGATTGGAACAATGCTACAATGATCCTGCTACATAAAAAAGGTGACATTGAGGATCTCAGGAACTACAGACCTATCAGCCTCCTATCAGTGGTTTATAAAATCTTCACTAAAGTTCTTTTACACCGCTTGAAGGTAACACTGGACATGGCTCAACCGAGAGAACAAGCTGGATTCAGGAGTGGCTACAGCACAATAGATCATATCCACGTACTGAGAGAACTAATTGAAAGAGCGAGGGAATATGAACTTCCATTGTGCATGGCTTTTATCGATTATGAAAAAGCCTTTGATTCGGTGAAACCATCAGCAGTTACCACGGCCCTGAAATCCTGCGGTATTGAAGATGCATACATTTATATTATTAATAACATCTATGAAAATGCAAGTGCAAAGATTCGGCTGTTTGAAAATACAACACACATAAAAATTGGAAAGGGAGTGAGACAAGGTGACACCATATCTCCGAAGCTCTTTAATGCCACACTGGAAAATGTCTTTCAATCACTGAACTGGGAAAACAAAGGGATAAAGATTAATGGAGATTATCTAACCCACCTTCGTTTTGCTGATGACGTAGTCATTTTTGCAACTACCCCATCAGAGCTGCAGAGTATGATCCAGGAACTTGCTGACAAGAGTAAAGAAGTGGGATTAAAAATAAACTTTCAGAAGACAAAAGTGATGTTCAATGCTTTTACAAGAAATGAAGATTTATCGATTGATGGAGACAAACTGGAGATAACAGATACGTATGTTTATCTTGGACAGCAGATATCAAGTGAGGGTCACATTGATGAAGAAATTAATCGGCGTACAAAACTTGCCTGGAGAGCTTTTGGAAGAAACAGCATAATTTTCAAGAGCAATATGCCATTATGTCTTAAAAGAAAAGTGTTTGATCAATGCATCCTTCCAGTGCTTACGTATGGTGCAGAGACGTGGACCTTAACTAAAAGAGACATACAAAGGCTGCAGACAACTCAAAGAAGCATGGAGAGGTGCATGCTTGGTATAACCAGGAGAGATAAGAAGAGGAACTCGTGGATCCGAAAAATGACGAGAGTGGAAGACATCATGATCAGAGTTAAACCCCTGAAATGGCAATGGGCTGGACATACTGCCAGAAGGACAGACCATAGATGGACAGCCGAAATTTTAGATTGGATTCCAAGGGACAGGAAAAGACCCAGAAAAAGACCACATGGAAGATGGGTGGATGAAATTCGTAAATATGCGGGAGTGACATGGAGGAGACTGGCACAAGACAGACCGTTGTGGAGGAAACTTGGGGAGACCTTCGTCCAGCAGTGGATTGATAATGGTTGACAATGATGATGATGATGATGATATATATATATATATATATATATATATATATATATATATATATCATCTTCGTCAACCATGACAATGATGATGATGATGATGATATATATATATCATCATCGTCAACCATTATCAATCCACTGCTGGACGAAGGTCTCCCCAAGTTTCCTCCACAACGGTCTGTCTTGTGCCAGTCTCCTCCATGTCACTCCCACATACTTTCGAATTTCATCCACCCATCTTCCATGTGGTCTTCTTCTGGGTCTTTTCCTGTCCCTTGGAATCCAATCTAAAATTTCGGCTGTTCATCGATGGTCTGCCCTTCTGGCAGTATGTCCAGCCCATTGCCATTTCAGGGATTTAACTCTGATCGTGATGTCTTCCACTCTTGTCATTTTTCGGATCCACATGTTCCTCTTCTTATCTCTCCTGGTTACACCAAGCATGCACCTCTCCATGCTACTTTGAGTTGTCTGCAGCCTTTGTATGTCTCTTTTAGCTAAGGTCCACGTCTCTGCACCATACGTAAGCACTGGAAGGATGCATTGATCAAACACTTTTCTTTTAAGACATAATGGCATATTGCTCTTGAAAATTATGCTGTTTCTTCCAAAAGCTCTCCAGGCAAGTTTTGTACGCCGATTAATTTCTTCACCAATGTGACCCTCACTTGATATCTGCTGTCCAAGATAAACGTACGTGTCTGTTATCTCCAGCTTTTCTCCATCAATCGATAAATCTTCATTTTTTGTAAAAGCATTGTACATCACTTTTGTCTTCTGAAAGTTCATTTTTAATCCCACTTCTTTACTCTTGTCAGCAAGTTCCTGGATCATACTCTGTAGCTCTGATGGGGTAGTTGCAAAAATGACCATGTCATCAGCAAAACGAAGGTGGGTTAGATAATCTCCATTAATCTTTATCCCTTTGTTTTCCCAGTTCAGTGATTGAAAGACATTTTCCAATGTGGCATTAAAGAGCTTCGGAGATATGGTGTCACCTTATCTCCGAAGGCACCGGCTCCTAGAAGTTACACGTGACCACCCGGCCCTGGGATCAAACAACCTGTGACATCGTGCAAGTGTTTTACTTATTTTGAATTTAATTATATTCTCAGAAATACATTTGTTCCAGTTGCTTCTGCGATCTTTAACTACTAAATGCCTGATGAAGCTACCCGGAGGTAGTGAAAGCTAGCATCTTTTGTTTCCCTTATTTTCTACGCCTAATAAACGGAGTTCACTTTTTATTTTTATTTTTATTGTCTTTCACATTAATTGGGCGTACAGAAACCCGTTTCTTCATCGATCGTATATATATTTGGTGTCACCTTGTCTCACTCCTTTTCCAGTTTTTATGTGTGTTGTATTTTCAAACAGCCGAATCTTTGCACTTGCATTTTCATAGATGTTATTAATAATATTAATGTATGCATCTTCAATACCGCAGGATTTCAGAGCCATTGCAACTGCTGATGGTTTCACCGAATTAAAGGCTTTTTCATAATCGATAAAAGTCATGCACAATGGAAGTTCATATTCCCTCGCTCTTTCAATTAGTTCTCTCAGTACGTGGATATGATCTATAGTGCTGTAGCCACTCCTGAATATAGCTTGTTCTCTCGGTTGAGCCATGTCCAGTGTCACCTTCAAGCGGTGTGAAAGAACTTTAGTGAAGATTTTATAAACCACTGATAGGAGGCTGATAGGTCTGTAGTTCCGGAGATCCTCATATATATATATATATATATATATATATATATATATATAAAGTTTTTGATATCTTATTTAAAACTACTATAACATTATATGCAAACGATACTACTTTACTATTTTCTGGTACTGATATACATGAAATTGTAGCACATTGTACTGAACAACTGTGTACTTAATCAAACTGGCTTTCTGCAAATGATCTTGTAATTATTACTAATAAATCTAAATCATTAATATTCTCTACGCAAACAAATGAAATGTCGTCGGTATTACAAATAAATATCGACAAAAATTATAGAATATGTGGATAATATTAAACATCTTGGAATTATACTTCAAAATAATCTAAAATGGGATACAAATATTGTCCAACTAATTGCTACAATTTTAAGAAATTTTGGTATAGTTGGTTAGATAGACTCAGCCTTGTCACTTGGGGATCTAAAATTATTATACTACTCATTACTACAGTCTCACCTTGAATATTGTATACTGGCATGGGGATAGACCACTTTAACAAATATATTCAGATTTCAGTTATTACAAAATACATTTTTCAGATATCTGGAATTAAAAAATAATTTCACACCAACTAATAAATCTCAATTTAACTTTAAACATTTTCCCAGAGTATATCCAGGGGAATATGGTATTTTAACTCTTAATCAGTTATATAATTTTAATTTAGGTAAACTAATATACAAAAGTAATAAAAATAATATCAATAATGAATTTATAATAATATCTAAGAATATACATAGCTACGATACCAGATATCACGACTTGCTGAAACCTGTCTTTCCCAGAACTCATTATATAATGCAAAGTATAAATCACATGGGACCGCAATTTTGAAACTCATTACCTCTTGAGATTACAAATTTGGATAATTTGAATATTTTCAAGAGGAAAGTAAAGCTTCATTTGTTAAATAATAATTAGAAGTGAAGGGGAGGGATTGTTAGTATGTGACGGGAGGGATTGTTAGTATGTGACGGTAGGGAAGGTGTTAGCGATAATGTGAACACTATAGGTAGTGGGTGGAGAAAGAACTTGCATTTACATCTCTGTGTATCTTTTTTGCTTGTTTCTTTCCTTTTTTTTTCTTTCCTAGTTGATGTAAATGTTTATTTAATTTTACGTTCAACAATTCGGATTGCTGTTTCTGCGGGGCTTGACTTGATGTGTATATACAGGGAGACTCTGACTATATGTCAGGTCTTCGTTAAGCCTTTTCCCCTCTCTTCTTCCTAGCTGTTTGACTTAATCATTATAACAATGTCAATTTTTTCAAATGTATTTATATTAAAATAGCTGAAATAAAAAATATGAAAAAATATAAAATATAATAATAATATGCAATGTGTTTCGTTTAAAATGTCACAACTTAAAAATATTAATATCGTACTATCTGTCAGTTGAACTCAAATTGCATTGATATTATTACATTTATTTGCAGAGTATGTTTGAATTCCCCAGGTCCGATCAAAAAGTTCCGAGACTAGGCCGATATACAACAAAGTACTTATGTTACTTAAGTCTGGCTATGATCTCCCTCAAAGTAGTCTCCTTAGGTAGCGATACACCGCTGCCAGCGTTTTTGCCGCTGTTGGAACGCTCCCTGGAAGTCCTGTTCTCGAATCGTGTCAAGCACCGCCAGCGATTCGCGCTGGATCGTACACGGTTTCAAAACGGCGACGCTTGAGCAATTCATCTTCGGGAACAGAAAGAAGTCGCAGGGGACCAAATCCGGCGAGTAAGGCGGGTGAGGAAGAGTAGTCATGCTGTTGCGGCTGCAAAACTGGCGTGTTGCTAACGTTCTGTGAGCTGCTGGATTGTCTTGATGGAGCAGGAAATAACCCCTGCGCCACATTTCAGGTCATTTGCGGCGAATGTCCTCCCTAAGACACTGCAGAACATCGCAGTAAAAAAGGGCGGTGATCGTCTGGTCCTGGGAGACGAATTCAGGGAGAACAACGCCACGAATGTCGAACGACACGATGAGCATGCTTTTGGTTGCGCTCCGGACATGTCGGGCCTTTTTCGGTCGTGAAAATACCTGGGTCTTCCACTGCGATGACTGTTGTTTGGTCTCCGGGTCGTAACCGTAGACCGAAATCTCGTCCCCAGTGATGACCCGTGACAGGAACGTTGGTTCATTCAACACCTGCTTGCAGAGATCTTGACAGAGTTCGACACGGAGTGTTCAGTGTTCAGAATATTTGGCACAAGCTTTGCGCAATGCGGCGCATGTTCAAAACCGACGTAAAAATTTCTTACACTGTTCCGTATGACACGTTGACGATGGTAGCAATGTCTTAAATGATTTTCCGGCGATCCTCATGCACCAGCTCCCTAATTTTGTCCACATTTTCGGAGAATTTGCTCCTGGACGGTCGCCCTGAACTCGCGTCGTCTTCCAGTGCCGTTCTGCCGCTCTTGAAATGGGAGTGCCACACAAAACACCTCGCACGACTCGTTGCTTCATTGCCATAAGCCTGCCGCAACATTTCACGCATCTCCGTTCTCTATTTGTCGAGTTTGTTGCAGAATTCGATGTTCGCTTGCTTCTCTAGTTTGCAATCCATACCGAAATCGCAACTGTGTTCTGCACGTGGTCACCAAATATCGTGTAGCACAGCTCCCGATGTTCACAGAACGACGCCACTTGGTACAGAGACTCATGAAGGTTACTGCCCTCGACCGCTGCTCGCGCATCTGAGTGCTGCCATCCGTTGGCGCGCTACGTAACTAGTCTCGGAGCTTTTTGATCGCACTACGTATATTTCGCAGGACAACATCAGTGAGTAGGTGACACCAAACGAACATGCCTCGACGAAAGGAACTAAGTCACTTTCATAGAGGACGAATCGTGGGGCAATCAGATCTCGGAAACAGTCAGCGTCAGATTATTGCAAACCTGCAAATTCCTCTTGCCACAGTTAATCGTGTGCCAGTGGGATTCAAGAAGGCAGCCTAGGAAACACCAGCATCGCGTACGGGTTGCCCTGACCCATCACAGGGACGTCTTTGAGCTGTCAAGCGTCCTGTAGAAACCAATCTCCGTAGCAAGGCTGCTGAGGTCGCAGAACAGCTCCAAGTGAGTTCCAAAACTGCTCAGAGGTAACTTCACCGACTTGGCTATCGTGGAAGAGCGGTTCGACGTAAACCTCTTTCGCAAGAAGCGAATATTTGTAGCAGATTGGCATGGGCAACATACATTATTAAGAAACCCTTAGCATTTTGGAACACTATCATGCTTTCGGATGAGTTGCACAATTTTCAAACAGTGGTAGAGCCTGGGATGTGGCAATTGTGGAGTCAGGAATTTAGCCTGAAGCACATACAGGCAACTGTGAAATATGGAACTTTTTCAGTTATGACATGGGGGAGCCATATGGTTGACTGGTCGCTCAGTCCTCGTAGAATGTGAAGGCAACACCAATGCACAAAAATACATAACTATTTTTGAGAGGGGGCTGCTACCAATATTCTCCAGGGGTCAGATGTCAAAGGCTACCCCGTTGCTCATGGAGGATGGCGCTCCATGTCATGAGGCAAAACGTACCCAAACACAGCACGTGTAAAACGAAATCCAGAAACTGCGTGGCCAGGCCAGAGCCCTGATATGAACCCAATTGAACACCTGTGGGCCATATTGGATGGAACATTACGACGGATGCCACAAAAACCAACCAACAAGGTGCACTTGCTGCCTTGTTGCGTGAATCGTGGGCTCAAATTCCACAGAGCACCATTGCTGATCTGATTCCCACAATGCCTGACATGGTTGAAGCTCTATGTACTGCAAATGGTATGGCTACCAGATATTAAACCCGGCTGCAACTACAGATCCTCCAATTCCATGAGGACAGAAAATAAATATTATTAACAAATCAGGTGTCAATTTAATTATGGTAGTCATTCCCTTTGTCTATGTATTTGTCACGTTAACGTTGGACACCGGTTCATTTAAAAGGCCTACGGAGTCCTCTAGTCTTCTGGTGTGATGCTAACGATTTAAATCAGATCCTTTACTTATTACACTGATCTTTCGGCACACAAAATATCAGCGACATTCATGCAGATAATTTCCTTGAGGGTTCTGCAGGTTTAGCAGTTTCCCAGACACATGAAGCTCTCGTATATCATTAAAACAGAGCGCTTTTCAGTAGAGTTAAACAGTTAAATCTCCAAGAGCGATACGTCATCATCAAGATAAAATTAATTTTTGATAAAGATTTAGCTGGGAGTCCTACGGGAACACCGAGGAGTAATGTCGTTCCGCCTGCTTGGTTCTCAGAACACCACAACGCACTTCCAGAACTTCTCATTTAAATCATGGTCACGTTTCACGTTGATTAGGCAGCTTATTTTATGAGAATGTTTGAGATCGCTGCGAAATATTTGTCACAGCTGGTTGAACAAGATTAATTTATTCATCATTTATGAACCAAAATATTATGAATTTTTAACTAAAGAAATACTGAACCAATGGAGACGGCAGGAGAATATTTTAAATTCAGGAATGTCTTGGATAAATTGGGAATACCCAAGTTTTAAGCTCGCAGTGTAAATGGACTGCAGTTATGTGGGTGTACCAGAAAGTCGTCACTGAAAGAATGGTAATGATCTTTTAACAAAGCACTGTATCGGAGAAAACAATAAAAGTCGTAGAAACGTAGGAATAACTGACAGTATTCATGAATGTACCAGTGAGTCGTTCTTCAAACAAGTTAGTAAAATCATGCAATGCACTGATTATGATAAGCTTTCCAACATAAAAGAAGTCATTACTCAAGTTATTACTAAAATTTAGAGGATAATGTATGTGGAATAAATCTCGCTCCTGTGCCCTGACCTTTGACCCCATTTCGATTACATTCAACAGAACCGGTGCAGTATATCTCCGGAACAACATACTAAAGTTTTGTCACAATAGATGCATTTTAGTCAAGTTATGAGGATAATGGCTGTGGAATAAATCTCGTTCCTGTGTCTTGACCTTTGATCCCATTTCAATGATATTCAAAGGAACCGGTTCAGTATACCTGCGGTACAACATGTTGAAGTTTTGTCTCAATCGACGCATTTTTACGTAAGTTATAACGTATAAGGGGAATGAAATGGATCCCGCTCTTATATCCTGACTTTTGACCCCATTTCCAGTAGGGTACGTCCTCAGGTGGTCCCCTACCACATACTAGAATTTCATCGAAATGGAACCATTTTTACGCGAGTTATCGTGCGGACGGGCTGACAGACAGACAGACAAAGCTGGAGCATATACGCTTCTACAACCTACTGTTGGAAAGCGTAAAAAATGGCAATGCTTTTCTCGAAGGCACTGTATCTACCACAGCTGCCAAAATCAGTGAAGTGTTAGTATAAACTGACAGTAACGCTGTAAAATAATTTGTACGAATTGGAATATCAGAATTCGGAACACAAGCAGCGGATCTTTGTGTGCCAAAATATGGTAGCGTCATCTTGGCAAAAACAGATTCTCGAAAATGTCACATTGGTCCTTCACATGCATTACGAAATTATCCTCTATCGATTGTATGGCCTAACTTTAACCGATGAAGTCTTGTATTTAATTGTGTGTCGGGGGTTTCGTCACCTTGATAGTACGTATCATTGTGTCGAAGGTATTAAATTTTCCTCCTCATTTGTTGGTACTTACGCGTATCCAGATGTCAAAGTATGTTACGGCAGTACTTGAATTTAAAGCTTTGCTAATTAATCTGCATTAATATGTTTGAATAGGGTGTTTATATTAGAGTTCGAAATGGGTCAAACATTTTGGACACGTACCTGATCCGGACGCCTCATAATTGGATTCGACCCGGATCCGACCGCCACGTAATTGGGCCCCACCCGGACAAATCTGCTTTGAACTATAAATTCGAATATCATCATCACCATTGATAATCTTTATCAATCCACTGCTGGATGAAGGTCGCTCCAAGTTTCTTCCACAACAGACTGTCTTGGGCCAGTCTTCTCCATCCACCCATCTCCCACGTGGTCTTCTGGGTTTCTCCTGTCCCTTGGAATCCAGCCTAAAACTTCTGTTTTTTCATCCGTTGTCCATTCTTCTGGCAATATTGCCATTTCAAGGCTTTTACTCTGTTCACGATTGCTTATACTCTTGCCATTTTCCTTATACACGAGTTTCTCTTGTTGCCTTTCTTGGTTACACCAAGCATGCATCTCTCCATGCTTCTTTCAGTTGTCTGCAGCCTTTGTATGTCTTGTATTTTTGCTGCGTACGTAAGCGCTTGAATGATACATTGATTAAACACTTTTCTTTTAAGACATAATGACATATTGCTGTTGAAAATTGTGCTGTTTCTCCCAAACGTTCTCCCACCAAGTTTTATACGTCGATTAATTTCTTCATCAATGTGACGTTTGCCTGATATCTGCTGTCCAAGGTAAATGTAGGTAACGGTTATCTGCAGCTTTTCCCCATCAATCGATAAATCTTCATTTCTGGTAAAAGCATTGTACTCCAGGTGCAGATAAAATATATTCTTCCCGAAATGTTTTAAGTAAACATTAACATGAAAGCAAACGTTCAGGCTTATACAGTATTTCATCGACGTTACTTGAATTAAATATACATAAACTAACCGAAAACCCACCTCGATGGAATAATCATCCCGCTCTTCAACCCGCTCATCCACTTGTTCCGTCAGCTCTCGACGGCCGTTCTCCAGGTCGCCTCTACACACTTCCACTGAGACAGCATGTGAGGGTGCCTTTCTCTCACTAGATGAATTCACAACTTTTCTTGCTGAAAATGCTTTCCCTGCTGAGCCTCTGCCATACGAGGACGTGCTGGATTGCCTTTTGGGGTTCTCTAGCCCTTCCTCAGCATGCACTTCCATTCAGCAGTATGAAGCAGCTCTACCACAAGTGCTGGTTCAATTACACTCACTTGAAAACACTTTTCGGCGCACTGCGGACGAGGTCCCGTGGAAAGCTTGTTTTCTCCGTCGACACCACTCCATCACTACAGCCAGTCAATTCGTATTGCATCCCACAACTAACCTAGACATTCAGGGTGGTGTCACTTAATTGTCGCGGTTTTGCGACACCTCTTGCAAATGCGCTGGTACGAGAGGATCTTGCTCCGCTGAATGCTGATATATTACTTCTGCAGGAAACAAACTGTACTTCCACCACTCAATTTCATCAATGGCGTCAGTTGGATCATACTTCCCATCACGCCTACAGCCAACTGTCGCGTGGTGGGTGGCATGGCAGTTGGTGTTCACTCACGTTTTCGTTCAACTCTTTCCTCCTTCTCAGTGAAAAACTTATGTCGAGATTTATTGCAACGGGTCTCTTTCACCGTCGCAGCTGAAAATTTTCATATATTCAACATTTATGTTCCTTGCACTCCTACTCACGTGCCAGAGCTGTTTGCAAAACTTCGACGGGCTCTGTCCCGTGTTCCCATCACCGACCGGGTACTTATCGGAGGTGACTACAATTGCACTCTACATCCCCTAACTGATCGCTCTTCTTCTTCCAGAGAACACCGTACGGAAGTAGTACATCTCTTACAGTCTATCACTTCAGACTTCTCACTCGTAGATGTTCAACGCCATTTGTCACCAACCCAGACTACACATGCATGGCGTGCACCAAGAGCCATTGATCCTCCTACAGCAAGATTGTATCGCTTTTATGCAACTTCTCTTCTTTTACCAGCAATATCAGATTCATGCTGTACACCCACAGCTTCCTCGGATCATTGCGCCATTGCCATAACAGTTTTTGCTACTTCAACACAGCCACGTACAATCCGGCCTTGGACTTTTGACGACACTCTTTTAGATGACCCAGCCTTCTGCTCATCGGTGCGAGATTTTCTCGCGGATTGGCGTCCAAGGCTTCATTCTGCACCGTGCATCCTCAACTTTTGGTTGGAAGTAAAACGCCACCTCATACTACTGGTACGAAACCTGTCATACTCGATCATGACCCAACGGAGGATGCAACTTTATCATACTAGGCAAATGCTTTCTTTGCTCAATCTTGCTGATCCCCTATTTCAAGTCTACCAGGCAGAATTGCATTCACTTTTGGTGCCGCTTGCAAAACAAGCCCTTCAACGCCTTAAACTACAACACCTGAAACCTGATGCTTGTTCGTACGAATTCCTTACGTCACTTGAGTCAACTCGCCGAGCCTCTTCTGTTCTACAGCACCTTCGTCTTCCAACTGGAGTGGTTTCATCCGAACCAGTTCAAATTTGTTCTATGGTACGGAACTACTACATTTCAAAATTTTGTGAAACTCCTCATCCCTCCCCTACAGCTTCTGCTCTTCTGTTCTCTTCTTTGCCTCAGGTCCCTCCTAATCTTTCAGCCAGCCTCCTCCATCCTCCCACTTTAACTGAGCTCTCTGACACTTTCTCGTCCCTCAACCCCCGGGCTTCACCTGGCCCGGACGGTCTCCCTGTTTCTTTCTATAAGGATTTTCTTCCTGCCCTCCTTCCGTTTCTCCTCTGTGCTTTTTTCTACTACCATGCATCTTGCATCTCTTCAGAGGAGTTTCACGCTCGCACATATCGTACCTTTCCCCAAGAAGGGTGATCCGATTGACTTGGGGAATTGGCGTCCCATCTCACTCTTAAATACTGATTATAAATTCTATACTAAATTTCTGTCCCGCCGGCTTAACCCCATACTCCCTCATATTCTCTCCACTAATCAAACCTATACTGTACCCGGCCGCTCCATCTCCCATAATATTCAGCTTCTTAATGATCTAATTCAGCTCGCCCGTTCTCGCTCAGAACCCCTTGCTCTTGTTTCCCTCGATCAACGCTCAGCATTCGATAATATTTCTCATGATTATCTTCTTGCTACATTACTAAATTTCGGCTTTCCTCCTTCCTTTGCTTCTCTTCGCATCTCCCTCTACCGGGACGCAGTTTTTTACGTCAAGCTGCTCAACCTTCTCATAGCTCCCATACCCTTTCGTCGCGGCGTGCGTCAGGGTTGCCCCTTATCCGGGCAGCTCTTCGCCCTCGCAATAGAACCTTTTTTACGCGCAGTCAATCGATCCTTCTTTGCTTCACTACCACCGGTGGTAGCCAGCACACGTCATCATGTTGTTACCTATGTTGCCTACGCCGACGATATTACATTCTGCATTCGGCAAGACTCACAATTTCACGATCTCCACAATCTCTACAATACCTACGCCTCATGTTCCGGAGCAGCGCTAAACACAACGAAAAGCACAGGCTTATGGACCGGTTCGTGGTCTAACCGCACTGACTCTCCTTGGGGAGCCGAGGGGTCCATCATCTCTCAACGATTCCTAGGAGTCCACCTTGGAAAACCAGCAACTGCTTCACTCGTCACCTGGACGACTCTCCGGCCACGCCTACATCGCTCGGTCGCAATCTGGCGGCGCGCACAATTCTGCACCTCCGTCTTTCAAAGAGCACGTCTAACGCACACTTACCTGCTTTCAATGTGCACGTATTCCTGGTTGGCTTCGAAGCAACCAGCACTACGTCTTCCTGAACTCACCCGCTGTCAAACTCAGGTTATCTGGCCCGGCCATCACTGGGTCGGAGCACCTCAACTCAGCCTGTCTCCTTCCAACGGAGGCATTAGTCTACCCGACGTCAGATCCTATTACAAGGCTTATCGTGTGTCTACGTTCTTACGATCACTTGCGGCAGCTGCTCCCTCTGCAGTCGCTGCTCGTGATGTCATAGTCTCTTCGCATAACCCACGCTTTACTCTCCTTTCGTTCTTACTCATGGACCACTGTCCCCTTCTCACACTTTTCCCTCCTGTCTACAAAGAGGCTATCTCTTTCTTCGTTCCCTCCCTCTTTCTCGCTCTCTCCCTGCCTCCACAAATGACCTATTTTCCGAACCTCTTTTTTTCTTCTCTGCTACACCCTCCCCATCTCCCATGTTTTGCTTTTCCTTCATGGCTCAGAGCTGGAGTCGTTACAGTCAGCGATCTTGATAACACCGATCTTTCCTGGCTCCCTTTCTCTTCTCTACCCTCTGCTCTCCGTTTCAATGCCAAATGCTCACTTTGTTCACAACTCTCTTATTTCTACTATAATCTCCCTGTTCCCTGAGCTTGCTACTCCCTCAGGTATCATTTTTGTACACTCTGCCTCTCTCCCTCTCCCATTTTTTCTGTCGTCCAATGGCCCACCTCTTCCTCTTGTCTCTTTCTCAACAGCTGATCTCTACCGTTTTCTCTCTCGCTCTTCCGCACCTCTTCCCATTTCTGGCATTCCACTCTCTTCTACCTCCGCAGTGTGGTCCACTGCTCTTTCCCCACTTTCAGCACCCCTTGAAGTCAATTCACATTGGCTTTTCTTACACAACCGCCTCCCTGTGCCGTCGATTTTACATCGCATGACCATTTTATCTTCACCCTCCTGTCCGTATTGTGGCGAGGAGGCTGACGTCCAGCATGTCTTCATGTATTGCACAGTATTATTGCCAATACTCCATCTCGCTTTCACGCTAGAGCAACGATCCTGTGAGACCGTCCTCACCTTCAGCGCCTACCGAACACTACTTCTGAACTCTTCTCGCCCTATTCACCTTCCGGCAGTCTGCTCCTACATCTTCGTGCTTGTAAAACATATAATTCACGTGTATCATCTTCAGCGTCCCCGAAGCTTCTACTGACATAAATAAAGTCAGTACTGCGTTACTTTGTCATTTTCGTAATCGTCTGCTCTCCCGCCTTCGACTAGAACTTACCACTGCAGTTGCACGCTGCAGTGAACCACAGTTCCTATCAACTTGGTCACCAGCAACCACTTGGTTTGCAGGGTCGCCCACAACGCTTCACCTTACAGTCGGAACTTTTGTTTCAGCTACCTCCTGATAGATACAATTTTTGCCATGCTGATTTATTTTCAATCTCTGCTTCACCAGAGACAATTTTTTGTCTTTCCCGACAAATTATCATACATAAATTGTATTCTCTCACCACTATATTGAGCTTTGTGAATTGGTCGTTGCGTCAGCTACAAGCACCTGTAAATCTTCTTTTCATATGTCATTTTGAGATGATTTTCCTATACACATTTCCTGTTTTTTTTTCTTGTTTCGCAACTGAGTGTAATCTTGTTCCTCAACATTCGCTGTACTATATTATTTGTACTCTCTATTTTATCAGATTCTTTTTGTTTGTCTCACTATTGTACATCCCTTTTAGTAGATCAATTATTGTATGGAATCCTATGAATTGTTCGAAGCATGAGCTACTCATAATTATCAATTTCTATTCACGCTTTTTTTAAGACTCAATTCTCATCCTCTTCACATGTTTTTTTTTCGTGTATAACTCATGTGTAAATTTTTTTGTTTTTCATTGCTCATCTTGCTGAATTGTGTATTCTCTCTGCGATGTCAGAGACTATTTTTTTTACCACCTCTGACAAACCAATATATATAAATTGTAACTTCTCATTGTACAGAATCATGTAAATAGGTCGTATCACGAACCACAGACATCTGTAAACTTTCTCTTCTTTGTCGTTTTTACAGTATATTCTTATCTTCAATTCCTGATTCAACTGTGTAATTTTACTTATCAACTGTGTAAATGTGTGTTCTCCAATACTCACTGTGATGAGTTGTGTCTTCGCTCTGTATTTTCAGAGATTATTTTTTCTTTTGTATTCTCAGGAAAATTATTGTATATAACTATTTTTCATATCACCGTTGTATGTAACATGTAGTACCGCGAGCCACATTCATCTGTAAATTTTTCATCATCTGTCTTTCGAACTTTTGATTTCATGTTTGTCTCCTTGATCACCTGCAACCTCCTGGTTTTCCAGGTCACCCACAACGTATCACCTTTCGGTCAGAACTTTTTTTCTTCAATATTGTGTAAAATTTATACTCTATAGTGCTCATCATTCTGGATTGATTCTACTCTCTGTATTACCAGAGATTCATATTGCCTCGCCAGATTTCTACTGCACTTAAAACTATTGCCATGTCAACGTTGCACAGAATCCTGTAATTAACGTAGCGCAAGCTGCATACACCTGTTAATTTCTCATCACCTGTCTTTTGAATCTATATCTGCAAGCTCAAATTATGTATTATTCCTTGCATCAATACTACGCAAAATTAATATTGTATAACGCTCTTCAAGCTGAATTGTTCCTATTCTCTGCTTTGTCAGAGACTTTTATTGCCACACCAGACACTCTAGTGTAACTAACTGTTTTTTACTATCATTAATGTACAGAACCGTGTAAATAAGCAGTAGCGTAAGCTACAAGCATCTGTAAATATTTTTTTTGTCATACATCATTTGAGATGATTTATTCAAGCACATCTCCTGTATCTTTCTTCTAATAAATACTGTGTGAAAACTGACCCTTCGAGACATGCTTTCAGCAAGGTTTTGGAACACAGCAGCGATAGGTATGCGCTTCCATTTGGTACATAATGCTGCCGCTAACAGTTGCTTAGTAGTACGCCTTGGTTCCAAACTTCTTATGCAGCGGTCTAATTCATCCAATAGATGCTCTATGAGATTAAGAACAGGGCTCTGTGCTGGCCAGTCCACACACGATACGGAATTATCGTCAAACCACGCCGTAACAGTCTTTGATTTATGGTTTGGTGCATTATTCTGCCAGTACCAACAAGGCTTGGTGCATTATCCTGCCAGTACCAACAAGGCTTGGTGCATTATCCTGCCAGTACCAACAAGGCTCGATTCCATAGTATTGCCGCAGGGTTAGTAAGGTATAATTGTCCAGAATATCGAGGTAGACGTGCTGGTTAACAAGTTTGTCCATGATAACCAATGGGCCGGGACCATACCACGAAAAACACCCCCACATAAGCACACTGCCAGCTCCAAACGTGACTGTAGGAACAGTGCACAGTGGTAAAAAGCGTTCCTCCTGCTGCCGCCATACCCCCACACCGTCATCAGACGTATGGATCGTGTATCTGGATTCACCAGTCCATAGGACCAGTTTACATTGTTCTACGGTCCAAGATAAATATTCTTTACACCATGCTAAACGACAAGTAGCATTCCGAGTGAAGATCAAAGACTTATGAGCAGCTGCACGACCGCTGTAACCCAAGAAATGTAGTTCTCTGCGAATGGTACGTGTACATATTGAGGTTCCAGCATTTTTACTCACTTTGTACACTGAGGTCTTGTGCAGTACTCCGTCGATTAGTTGCAACGACTCTCCTGAGGCTTCGACGTCCTCTATCACTGATTTGCTTTGATCTGCCGGTACGTTTTGCTGCTTCAGGCACGCTATGTATCTTTCACTTATTCAGTACAACGAAAACAGTTAACTTGGGTATGTTTAAACGCCTCTCGGTTTCTGTTATGGACAACCCACTTATATAACACCCAACAATCTTTCCTTTCTCAAAGTCAGTTCTCTCCCGCCGCGATATTTTCACTCAACCTCACAGTGCGATATGATCGCGGTCAACTGCAGGCTTGTTTTTATACCGTTTGCAGCTGTACCGCGCATCTTAACAACGCATCGGATCCGTTCATTTGCTTTTGAAGGGGTGTCAGGTGACTTTTGTCAGTATAGTATATATACAAACCATCAGCAGCTACATTGGATTTGAAATCCTGCTACATTGACGATGCATACATAAGCATCACTAATAACATTTATGAAAATGCAAGTGCAAAGATTCGGCTATTTGAGGATTTTTAAGATATGGCATCAATAAAAATTAAAAAAGTAGTGAGACAACGTGACACAATATCTCCGAAACTCCTCAATGCCATATTGTAAATTGTCTTTCAACCACTGAACTGGGAAAACAAGGGGGTAAATATTGACGGAGATAATTTAGCTTATCTTCGTTTTGCGAATGACGTAATCCTTTTTGCAACTATCTGTCTTCAGAGCGGCAGAGTACGAACCAGGACTTTGCTGACAATAGCTAAGAAGTGGGATTAAAAACGAACTTTCAGATGGCAGAACTGATGAAAAATGCTTTTACAAGAAATGAAGATTTATTGACTGACGGGGAAAGCTGGAAATAACCGATACCTGCATTTACCTTCGGCAACAGATATCAAGCGAAGGTCACATTGATGAAGAAATTAATCGGTCTGTAAAACTTGGCTGGAAAGGTTTTGGAAGAAACTGTACAATTTTCAAGCGCAATATGCCATTATGTCTTAAAAGAGAAGTATTTATTTAATGCATCCTCCCAGTTCTTACATATGGAGCAGTGATATGGACTTTAACTAAAAACGAAATACAAAAGCTGCATCCAACGGAAAGAAACATGGAGAGATGCATGTTTGGAGTAACCAGTAAAGACAAGAAGAGGAACTCATGCATAAGGAAACTGGCAAGAGCAGAAGAAATCATGATCAGATTAAAATTCCTGAAATGGCAATGAGCTGGATATGTTGCCATAAGAACGGTTCACCGATGGATAACCGAAAGTTTAGACGGGATACCAAGGGAGAGAAAAAGACCTAGAAGAAGACCGCATGGGAGATGGATGGATGAAATTTGAAAGAATGGCTCAACGCAGACAGTCATGGAAGAAACTTGGGGAGAGCTTCATGCATCAGTGGATTGTTAATGTTTATATACGTACATATGCCCGTGTGGGACGACACACAGGCAAAGTGAGACGAGTATGGATTCGGTGGATACAGGAGAGACGGACGGACCGACGTGAGCGAATACCGCAGCCGTGGCACACCCCGAACGAGAGGACCGGCATGTTGTGCGGCGGGCACTGACGGCTTTCACCGCCACATCACGAACGTTAGCGGAGGAATTAGGGTGTGTTGCGCAACAACCGTGTCAGCACGTACCGTTCGACGTCGTCTGCAGGAGCGGGGACTTGTCGCGCGGCGCCCCTTGCTCCGATTACCAGTGACGTTACACCACCGGCGAGCGCGGCGGCAGTGGGTTGTTGAACGCCGCACCTGGACTACGGAATGGCACGACATTGTCTTCTCCGACGAATCCCGCTTCTGCCTGCAACACCACGATTGTCGGATCCGCGTGTGGCTGTTTGACGCCTGCATTATGCATCGCCATACCGGTCCGTCGCCTGGCGTTATGGTTTGGGGCGCAATTGGATATGATACCCGCACCCCTCTGGTACGCATCGCCGGTACACTCAACAGCTACCGCACTATCTCCGACGTTTTGGAGCCTGTAGTCCTCCCTTACCTGTAGGATCTGCCAGCGGCCACGTTTCAACAGCACAATGCGCGTCCGCACGTGGTACGCGTCGTGCAACATTTCTTCACGGCCCACCAGGTGTCACTGCTGCCGTGCCCCCCTGTTCTCCCGATATGTCGCCCATCGAACACGTCTGGTCGCTGATCGGCAACCGAGTGGCCCGGCAAGCACCACCCGTGATGAACTGTGGCAACGTGTGGAAGCAGCCTGGACCGACATACCCCAAGCCCACATCCAAAGCCTCTTTCGTTCAATGCCGCGGCGTGTAGCGGTCGTTATTGCCAGCCATGGGGGCCACACGAACTATTGATGTCTGCGTGTTCCGGAAGTCGCACGGGCCTGTAAGCTCAATCGTTTCATCTTTGTATCTGTTGTTACGTGTCTAGTAAATCTGGCTTTGCTGTCTCGTGTCCTTCTTGGTGTTGCATTTTTGGTGGCCAGCAGTGTATATAGGAGATGGGCCGATGAAATTCGAAAGTGTGCAGGAGTAACATAGAAGAGACTGGCACAAGACAGACCGTTGTGGAAGAAATTCGGGGAGACCTTCGTCCAGCAGTGGACTGGAAATGGTTGACAATGATGATGATGATATATATATATACACAGGGTCGTATCAGAATAAGATGTCAACCCCCGGAATCACAGTGTACCCGCCCAGTTGTGTCACAGAGTGGACGAGACAAAGTCGACCACACAGAGATATAAGGGGCAGGTCAAGACAGAAAGGCAGTGATCTGACGGACGTTCAAAATGGAATGATCATCTGATACCGCGCCAAGGGTGGAAGCATCTCAGAAACAGCAGACTTCGTGGGCTCTTCGCGAGGTGCTGTAGTAAGGGTGTACCTGTAGTACTGTTATCTGAAACACCGAGTACCTCCCGACGTCATAACTGTAGAGCCTCAAAGGCCACCGACGCCAGAGGAGAACGTCGGTTCCATCGACGGATAACAAGCAATCGACGCCCAATAGTGCAGCAATTGATCAAGTAAATGAAATCTGGGGCACCAAGGTACGTGTCCCCGCTAACAAAAGAGCGAACCTGTTACGCATAGGTCTCTGGAGTCGACGCTGCGTCAAGGCGCCCATGTTAACCCAGGTCCATCGGCAAAGACGCGTGCAGTTCGCATGGAACAACCTTCATTGGACAGCGGAAGAATAGGAAAAGGTTGTCTTCTCCGACGAATCGAGATTTCTACTCCCCAGAAGTGACGGGCGATGGCGGATATGACGTCAGACACACGAGAACCAACACCAGGATACCCTTGTCGATAAAGTGCATGTCTGGGGGATGTTTTTCCGATATGACCAGGGACCGCTGGTACCAATGAGTCCCTGAACGCCAATGGCCACCTGTCCATCCTCGCTAACCACATGCATCCCTTCATGTTGGACGTTTACCCTGGTGGTGATGGTGTTTACTAACAGGACAATGCTCGGTGCCACTTCGTTAAGGGGGTGCGTGAGTGGTTCCAGGAACACGACAGCGATCTCAGTCAATAGAGCACATTGATATATCTGTTCTCAACTGCCCGAACTCAATCCCATAGAGCACTTGCGGGACTATTTGGATCGCCATGTTCAACGAGCTGACCCACAACTACGTCATCTCCGAGACCTGCGTGCTCTGTGGTAGTCCGAATGGGCCCGTGTGCCTGGGGCAACTTTACAGGGCCTCATGGCACCCATGCGATGCCATCTCTCCACTGTAATCCAAGCCAAAGGTCGTTATACCCATTATTAGGTAGGTGGTCAAATTATTGTGATACGACTGTTACATATATATACACTAAAGAGCAATTGAATTAGAGACAGCTGGCGTTATACAAATGTGGCTCTGTAGGGGGCCCTGTAAACGGAAACGACAAGACGTATGCAGCGATCCGACAATACAAGGAGTGATGACGCAGTATGGTTAAGACGAAGGATCTAAGCGCATTTGATCGTGGATACATTGTCGGGGCCCGACGAATGGGTCACTCCATCTCGGAAGTTGTGCAGGCACTGGGATTTTTACGAGCCATTGTGTCAGGGGTGCACCGCTAGTACATCGAATACGGTAAAACCATCCCTGCAAAGGCCAACTGCCGTGGACAACAGCGTGTGAATGAGCTGGTTCATCGTCGGCGAGCTCGCATTTTAACAGACGATAGACGGGCCACAGTGCAAGAAATCACTCGGCAATTTAACGCTGGTGCACAAAAACATGTAAGCAGCCACTCCATCCAGAAGCATCTCCTCGCTATGGGGTACAGAAGCCCTCGTCCCACGAGGATACCGCTGCTGACCGCACATCACACGGTGCAAAGATTAGCATGGGCGCGGGAACATCGCCACTGGACCCTAGACATGTGGAGAAATGTTGCTTGGACTGATGAGTCGAGATTCACCTTGGTACATGCGGATGGGCAGGATACGAGTACGGCGTAAACCACATGAAGCGATGGATCCTTCTTACCAGCAGGTACTCATCAAGCTGGTGGGGGTGGCATTCTCGTCTGGGGACTGTTTACGTGGACTGAAATTGGATCCCTGGTAGGCGTGACATCGTCCCTCACAGGTCAACGTTAAAGGGATATCCTCGACAACCATTTGCTCCCGTTTGTGCGTCTTCAACATCCCACTAGGGACCTTTATCCTGCAACAAGACAATGCAGCTCCCGAATTGTATCCGAACGGTTGGATGAACACTCCACCGACGGGACCTCGCTTCCTTGGCCAGCTAGGTCACCTGACGTCAATCCCATGGAGCACATCTGGAATGCCCTCGACAGAGACGTTCAAGGCTCAGACCCCTCTCCATCAAATCTACGTGAACTGTGGGAGCTTTTTCATGGTCGTGGATCCGTATGGCTTCCCAAAGCTTACGGTGTCTTGTCGAGTTCATGCCGAGACAAATCGCCGCCGTCATCAGGGCGAAAGGTGGTGCTACACGTTACTAGACAGGTATCTCTAATTAAATTGCGCTTGAATTAGAGATACCTGGATATCTCTACACTGAAGAGCAATTGACTTAGAGATACCTGTGTAGTAACGTGTAGCACCACCTTTCGCCCTGATGACGGCGGCGATTCGTCTCGGCATGAACTCGACAAGACACCGTAAGCGTTGGGAAGCCATACAGATCCACGACCCCTGAACAAACTCCCACAGTTCACGAAGATTTGATGGAGGGGGTCAGAGCCTCGAACATAGATGGGATTGAGATCAGGTGACCTAGCTGGCCAAGGAAGCGAGGTCACGTCGGTGGAGTGTTCATCCAAACATTCGTATACAATTGGGGAGCGATGGCACGGTGCATTGTCTTTCTGCAGGATGAGGTCCCTAGTGGGATGTTGAAGACGCACAAACGGGAGCAAATGGTCATCCAAGATATCCAGGTAACGTTGACCTGTGACGGACGATGTCACACATACCAGGAGTGCCATTTCAGTCCAAGTAAACAGTCCCCAGACGAGAATGCCACCCCCAAAAGCTTGAAGAGTACCCTGCTGGCAAGAAAGATCTATCGCTTCATGTGGTTTGCGCCGTACTCGTATCCTGCCATTCGCATGTACCAACGTGAATCTCGACTCATCAGTCCAGTCAACATTTCCCCACATGTCTAGGATCCAGTGGCGATGTTCCCGCGCCCTTGCTAATCTTTGCACCCTGTGATGTGCGGTCAGCAGCGGTATCCTCGTGGGACGATGGCTTCTGTACCCCATAGCGAGGAGATGCTTCTGGATGGAGTGGCTGCTTATATGTTTTTGTGCACCAGCGTTAAATTGCCGAGTGATTTCTTGCACTGTGGCCCGTCTATCGTCTGTTAAAATGCGAGCTCGCAGACGATGAACCAGCTCATTCACACGCTGTTGTCCACGGCAGTTGGCCTTTGCAGGGATGGTTTTACCGTATTCGATGTACTAGCGGTGCACCCCTGACACAATGGCTCGTAAAAATCCCAGTGCCTGCACAACTTCCGAGATGGAGTGACCCATTCGTCGGGCCCCGACAATGTATCCACGATCAAATGCGCTTAGATCCTTCGTCTTACCCATACTGCGTCGACTCTTACTGATTCCCGTCGCATCACTACTTATATTGTCGGATCGCTGCAAACGTCATGTCGTTTCCGTTTACAGTGCCGCCAACATCGCCACATTTGCATAACGCCAGCTGTCTCTAATTCAGTTGCTCTGCAGTGTATATACAATAGCAGGAAATACAAATTTCAGAAGCCATTCCAGAAAACCAAAAATTACTGTAAGAGAAAATAATAATAGTAATAAATGTTACACAAAAATAACGGACGAATTTAGGGATAAAACACTATCCCAAACAATGAAAGCAAGTTGGGAAAAAATTGGAAGAATGCAGAAAATACTGTAAATAGTGATATACTGTATTTTCAAGGACCAGCACAAATCGTTATTTATCCATTTCCACAAAGACCTAGTTTAAAGTGGGCTTCTGCTATATCACACATGTATGATATAGTAGGCACAAGTTTGTTTGAGGGTTTAACGATCACCGTGAGAAACTCGATGAGCTATAAGCATTCGCTGGTCTCTAACTTTAGGCCAGCCGGGTGGCGCAGTGGTCTAAGGCGCTGGCCTCTGATCATTCGTCCGTAAGGGGTCCGGGTTCGAATCCCGGTCAGACATGGATGTTGTGTTTGTCTTACGGCACTGGCTCTCTCTCCCTTCCCTGGAACCAGTGACCCTAAATTAGGGACGGGCGACTGCTTATAGCCCATTGAGTTGCTCACGGTGGTCGTTAAACCTCCAATCAAAAAAAAAAAAAAACTTTAGGCCACTGGCTCCAGGGAAGGAAGAAAGACAGTGCTGTAAGACAAGCAAAGCAGACCATTCATGCCTAAACGGGTTTCGAAACCTGTCCCATCTCAGAGGTCAGCACTTTAACTACGTCATGAGGGCGGCTCAGCTGCACTTTCATAACATCGTTTTTAAAAAAGTGAGTGGACTATATTTCTGCGTACGTATTCACCCCGCCAGAAAGATTATAACCTAAAATTGAGGAAATATTATAACCTAAAATTGAGGAAATAATATAATCTAAAATTGATAAACAATGTGAAGTGACATCAGAAAGAATAGAACTAAGCACCTCTTCATGCTAGGAAGAAATTGTTTTACACGTGTGACTTAACATCCTCCTGATATCACATAAGATTACAGATGAATCTTACTTCTATGGAAACAGAGTTTACGTACACCATTATAACCGAAATTATCATGTTAGAAACATGCAACATGCGTCAAAAATCGTTCATAAAAAGTGAGAAAAAGTTTTTATGAATATCGAAACCTACGGGAGAGTTTAAAATGCAATTTTTCTTACTTGCTATGGCATAGTTGTTGCATCTGTTAGAGAAACGTATTTCCATCCATTCATCTATTAAAGGCCAAAGTGTTCCATGTCTGACATTATCATAACTCGGCGAATTCGAATGACCTTTGTCTACAATTTTGCCCAGTCATTGGGGTCAACAACAAACGCCATCAATCTAAACTTCATTTCAATTGGGCAATTCGTGTTTGAAAAAAAGAGGCGAAATACAGGACGAAATTGGCTTTAACTTCGGCTTCAGCTTCTCCAGTTTCAAAGGAATGTAATTTTTGATATCAAAGGTCCCCAAAATTCGACCCAGACCGACCGTACGAATGAGCTATCACCGATGTTTATCTACATCATTGCTAGCTGCCGCTCGCGCTGTTTGTCGCCATTTACTCCCTTCCCTTCCTCCCTACGTTCTGTCTGTCTTCTTCCAAAAAACGCAATCAAACATCGGTTGTCTGCATTTCAATACCCGCTGGAGAGTTTCGAATTAAGTTTTGTGCACTTACTACGGCACAGTAATTTCAAACTGAACACAAATCGAGAAAAACAACAACAACTAAAGTTATGGTTTCTGAGTGAGAAACTGTTAATACAGAATGCAAATGCAGTCTGAATAAATGTTAAGGAGTAAAACCAGGTGATTTTATTTTTGATCGGAGGTTTAACCACTACCGTGAGCAACTCAATGGGCTATAAGCAATCGCCCGTCCACAATTTAGGGCCACTGGTTCCAGGGAATTAAGAGAGCTAGAGCCGTAAGACAAACACAACATCCATGCCTCACTGGGATTCAAACCCGGATCCATCACGGACGAATGATCAGAAGCAATCGCTCTGCGTCCCCGGGGCGGCCCAGGTGAATGGATACATGCATTTAGGAATCACGTTTGGCAAGGAAAACAGATTATACGGTGAAATAAGAAGGCGAGTGAATTAACTTTGAAAGTAGCAACCTTTGAGCCGACAGATGCCAAGTTTCGCATTTTCAAATTGTGCAAAAGGATTTCCAGAACTCTTGGGTTCTGGAAAAAGTCCCGAATGAATGAAAGGGTATTCCGTCAAAATAGCCCAGACATCCCAGCCAATACACAAAAGAGCCCCAGTCAAAAGTTCCCACTACAGACCTATATAGCTACGCCACTCTCTTCCTCTTGATTAATAACTAGGGCTAGGATTAATATGTAATTACATATTTTTACATACTTGACGACTTTTCCGTTATTATACATATTTACTGTTTTACTGCATATATTACATATTTTCACATTAATTTAAATTTTGTTTACATAAATCGCCAGTTTTTACGCGAAACTTCATAATATATTCTGTTGTAGCACCCTTTGAGACGACAGATGCCAAGTTTCGCATTTTCAAGTTTTGCAACACATCAAAACCGACAAATGGCAGCACCGTACCGGAATCAGACTGCTTTCTCATCTCAGATAAGAGATGAGTGAGGTAGACTCTGTCATTTAATGCGTAGTTTCGTATCCCATTTCTTCCTGAATCATTTCGTTCGTGCCATTGTTAGAAGTTTGGTTTTCTTGTTCAAGTTGTTAAGCAAATCGATATGCCCATAGTTAAATCAAAATATAATCCAAATTACAGGCATTTATTTACGAGTTTTTCGATGGACTGAGAACTGATGGAAATATTTTGTTTTGTGGCGTGTCAGACGATTGAAATGTTAGGAAAGGTACCCGGTCACATTGCAGAAATTATAAAGCACAAGATGTAAAAAAAAATCCATGTCTGGAAATATGTGTGGCTATAAAAAAAAAAAAACCTTCTGCAGAGAACTTCAGCTGGCAGTTATGCTACTTTAAAAGATAAGGAAATATTGCCATCGGGTGTAGCGGGGTTTAAGTTTTCGCCAATCATCATATGTGACGTCGAGAGGTCGTTTTGTCAATTTAAAGGTATTTTAAGAGAAAATAGGAGGAGCTTTGTTTTCGACAACCTGAAGTGTTATGTTGTTGCTAGTTGTAATAGCGGTAAGTTAGTTGGAAACCCTGGTTCTGAGTAAAGTAATCTAAAAATTGTAAAGTACTTTTTAACATCTACTGACTGTATAAGTAAAGAAACAATAGAAAGTTAATAAAAATATAAAAGAAATATATCATATTTTAAGTAATTTTCATTTTCCCCTACATATTTCATCATTTTTAATACATATTTTATGCAGATATTTTGACATTTTCATTACACATAAATCCTAGCACTATTAATAAAATAATTCACAAAGGAAGTGGATTACAACTTAATTGTATTTCATGGCGTCCGTATTGTACCTGGAAGAAATATTCGGAATTACATTTAGAATATTTCTTGAGAGAGCGAGTGCCGAAAGACAAAGACAAACATCCATGCCTTAACCGGGATTCGAACCCAGATCCCTCCCTGTGCGAATAATCAGAAGCCATCGTTAGACCACTGCGCCAGCGGGGCGGCGCTTAAAATTGATAAAATTAGCTTCAGCAACTTTAAGGTGGCTAAAGGCAAGCTCATTATTAGCATTTTATTGATTTTGAGCTACACACATTTAATGAAATGTCTGGTTCAGCATTTGAGCTCACCCAACATAGCTCATTTTCGAACTTTTATTTTTATTAAAAACTGTTCAATTTTTTTAGTTCTTGAAAGAAAACTGTTTACATTCTTTTCTTTTTATTTCAGCTGGTGATTAAGTAAAGGTGCCGACGCATATTATATATTACATACATAGTTTTGTTTTGACGGGTCTCTTCTGACGGAACTATAATGACGGGGGCTATTTTGTGTATTGGCAGTTACGTCGAGGCTGTTCTGTCTGGACTATTTTTTAAGGACACAGCATGAAGGTGTGATTTGTTCTACTGTGATGTACGGGAGTGAAAATGGGTACTGCTCTGATGTACGACATGAAACCTGGGTGCTGCAGAAAAGATATAAGAACGTTTGTGCAATGAGTTGCTTACAGGGGATCTGGGGAAAGACACGTTCTGATTAGATGAAAAAAGAAGAGGCGTGTGATGAGAGAAAGGAATGGAGGCAAATACTCAGATGTGATTACATTTCATGACAACAAAACTTGTGATGTCAATATAGAACAAAATAGCAAGGTTTATTCAAATCTACTACAGTTTCGCAGAGCGTTTGAATCTGCATCATCATGACAAATAGAGAATAAACATTGAAATCATTGTGACGTCATCCGAATTCTAACGGTCACGGATTTCTGTGAGTTGTTTCCACGCGCTTGAAAGAAATGGAGTAGATGTCATGTCGTCGACAAACCGTGAAGAGTTGCGGTGTACGTGGAAAGCTTCCAATATGTTAAGCTTGATAATCGTATTAGGTTTATCAATAAGCGTAGCGTTTTCAAACAAAAATTTAGGGTTATATTCGTGGCGATGTTAAACTATAGACCACTTCTCCAGTTTACAGCTCCGTACGTAAGTAATTAATGAATATCAGATAAGAGGTTAAGGATACCTATTTATATTAAGTCCACTAGTAAGATGCCTCGCACACGAAATTTGAAATTTATTTAAATAATGAACGGCCATGTTCAAAGAATGAATGATTTGATGCTAAGATAATTTACTCAGACCAAATAGCAGGAAAGCAAGTTAGTAAAATCATACAATGCATTGATTATGGTACGCTTTCCAACATACCAGAAATCATTACTCAAGTTATGAGGATAATGGCTGTGGAAAAAATATCGCTCCTGTGTCCTGACCTTTGACCCCATTTCGATGATATTCAACAGAATCGGTTCAGTGTACCTCTGGAACAACATGATAAGGTTTTGTCGCAATCGAAGTATTTTTATTCAAGTTATTTAATAATGGCTGTGGAATAAATATCGCTCCTGTGTCCTGACCTTTGACCCCATTTCGACGATATTCAACAGAATCGGTTCAGTGTACCTCTGGAACAACATAATAAAGTTTTGTCGCAATCGAAGCATTTTTACGTGAGATATGATACATAAGGGCAATGGAATGGATCCCGCTCCTTTGTCGTGACCTTTGATCCTATTTCGCCCATTTTGAACAGAATTCGTCCCCATGTGGTCCCCTACCACATACTAAAATTTCGTCGAACTCCAACCATTTTAACGCAAGTTATGACGTATAAGGGCATTGGAATGGATCCCGCTCCTATGTCCTGACCTTTGACCTCATTTCGCCCATTTTCAATAGGGTTTGTCTCCGGGTGGGTGGTCACCTACCGCACACTAAAAGTTCATCGAAAGCGAGCTCTTTTTATGCAAGTTATGAACTATAAGGGCAATGGAATGGATCCCGCTCCTATGTCCTGACCTTTGACCCCCATTTCACCCATTTTCAGCAGGGTTCGTCCACAGGTGGTCCCCTACCGCATCCTAAAAAGTTAATCGAAATGGAACCATTTTTACGCACGTTATGACGCATAAGGGCAGTGGAATGGATCCCGCTCCTATGTTGTGACCTTTGACCTCTTTCGCCCATTTCTAATAGGATTCGTCCCCAGGTGGTCCCCTGCCACATAATGAAATTTCATCGAAGTCGAACCATTTTTACGCGAGTTATCGTACGGACAGGTAGACGGACAAAGCTGGAGCATATACGCCTCTTCAACCTACGGTTGGAAAGCGTAAAAAATGGCAGATGAAGGCCAAGGAAATCATGGGAAGACGAAACTCAGGAATGTCTGAAAGAGAAAAAGGTAATGAGGAAGAAGTACTAAAGGTCTTGTGTGAGACGAATGATGGATGTCATTGAAGCTCGCGTTGTGTGCCAAGGTCGCTGTAAAAGAAGACACTGAATACACGAACAGTAAGTGAAATCTAGTAGTAGCTTCCTTTGGGAATCTACTGATGTCTATTTATATTAAGTCCACTAGTAAAACGCTTCGCACCCAAAATTTGAAATTTATTTTTCAATCTCTTCCAGACTAATTAAAAGATAAACTTTTGATTTAAATTAAACATTCTGGTGAGCTCTAGAAATAAGCTATGTATGTGTCTCGCTTGAAGGAGTTAAGAACCTATAACCCAGTGAAGAGTTTGACGGTAAGTTCGCTATTAATATGCAGAATCATCGCGTTGGAATACAGTATCATTAGGAACGAGACCTCGTAGATTTGCTTCTCCAAGAACAAGTTCAAAATCAAACGCCTGTCCCTGAGTTGAAGCTTTAAATAAATGTTTTAATTCCGAGACTGCTATTCCAAATTTAGACGCTGTTATTGTTTATTTAAAACCCCAGAGGTCTACCAGGAACTGGGGCGGCACTTAAGAGCTCTTGTCGCGTGCATACCGAGGAATATATGTCAGCAGAAAGGAAATTCGTGACGACAGTTACACAAATATATAATTATTCCGGAAACACTTTAACCGAAATTTGTCAAATGCTGAAAATGGGGTTAAGGTTGAATTTTTTCTTGGCAGACACATACGTTCTGCATTTAGTGAACGTGGAAAAATATAACACATGTTTCATCTTTGTATCCGTATTGCACTGATGCTTTTAAAAAGGGGAAGGGGGTGGAATGGGGCGTAAGACAACTTCATATCCCTCAAGTGATCGCGAACAGATTTCCTTTCTCTTGGATAACGGTAGGTATTCCAGAATCACCTGGCAGTTGACTTCAGGGGGCTGCTGCCTTGTCAGAAGGAATGCGAAGCAAGCAAGCAATCCAAAATGTGAACGAAAAGAAGCATCGTCCAGTGAAGTTGCTTATTTTGTGGTTTTTGGAAGCATGCCAGCATCCATGTCGAAAACTTGGCACGTCCCACGTGCGGGCCTAAAGGATTTCTCTTCCGCCGGATTCCTTTCAGAAAGCATGTAAAGACCGCCTTCATGTTACACATGCTAGCCAGGAGCTCAAAGAATCGACAGAATTTTTTACCGACAGATGTCTCGTTTTAACTGATAAAGTCAAAACGGAGTATTCCGGTGACAGGTTATTCACCACGCGCCATACCATTTTTTTTTTTTTTTGAAAGAACAAAAATAAAAACTTTTCACAAGTACATCTCTCAGACCTATATTCATATGAAAAATACGAAACGACATATTTGCAATAAGAAAAATAGCACCTATAAATAGTTATGGAGAATTTCAGAAACTGTTTTAATAATTTTTTAGTAGATATACTTCTCTCATTTCTTCTTTCTCTCTTTTTGGGGGGAGGGGAGGGGGTAAGAGAGGTGTGTTAAGGTGGTTCCACCTAAAATATCTGCCTTATATTACCAATGGCAAATCTTCTTTACATATTTTGTTCGCAATTACTGTATTCCCAAGGAGATGAAAATTTGCGCATCCATAAAACTAACTTTAAGGTATAGCATGGGATACTTAACACTTGCTGAAACATAACCATAATTATATTAAAAATCAATACCTTTTCTTTTAGCGGTGTTGAGACCAGAAAACAGATGGCACGACTTGTACATTGATGACGTCAGTAGACAAAGAAATGTTGGATTGCTTTATTATGGTTATGTTTTAGCAAGTATTTAGTATCCCATGCTATAACTCAAAGTTAGTTTTATCGATGTGCGAATTTTCATCCATGGAAATACATTAATTGCGAACAAAATATGTAAAGAAGTTTCACCATTGGAAACATAAGGCAGAGATTTCAGGTGGAACCATCTTAGCTGTCACATTTCGAAGAATTTGTACTGTCATATAGTTACACTGTATCAGTGAAGTAACTATCAAATAATACCGCATGTTAAAATGGAAAATATTTGAAAGAAGTACAAAATATTATAATTACATGAAATGTCAATCCAAATATAAGCTTAAATATGGAAGTTTAGGATAACTCATGGCATAAAATTTCCCTGAAATGAATTAATTACGAAACTGGAAAATAAAGTCGCATTTATTACGTGAACCACAAGCGTAGTCAGAAATTAGTTTGGGGAGCATTTTTTAATCTTTTAATAATATTTTTACTGTTGTTAATCCGGGTATATGTAATACAAAGCTTTTCTACTGTAATAAAAAATGCTTTACGTGTAAAAAAATTGTATATCAAAGTTGGCCTGCGGCACCTGCTACTCACAAAGACGATTACTTCTCCCGAGCACAGCTCTGTCATAAAACCTGTGACTAATCTAGCCAGGAGCCGCAGGCCAACTTTGAAGAAAAGTATGAAGAAAAGTTCGAATGCTCAGACGAGCAAAAGTAACAATAATAAAAAACTAAACAAACAAACAAACAAACAAAAAAAAAACAAGAAAGGTGACACCGAATTTTCGGTTGTAATGAGCATGTCTTCTGAATCCGTTCTGACTCGAATTAAATTTGTCAAACCTATTAAAAGTCAATGGAACCGGTTATGGAAAGCAATAGTATCTGACCGATTAAAGGAATTTTTCAATTGGGGTTTTAATCCCGCAGATATTGCTGTGAACGAAAACGTGAACTTGCGCCCTCTGGTGACACACTTCAGCGTTAGGAAAAATTTGAAATTATATGCGAAACATTTTGCAGCTGAAACGCTCTCCAACAAAGAAAGAATTTTTCAAATCGGACTCTTAGAAGCAGAGATATCGACACATATAAGATATGCATCTACACCCCTGGCGGGAAAAACATGCATTATTTTAAGAAGAAAGTATTCTCAAAAGGTCTTTTGATGTGGGCGGTATCGGTCAACGAAAGAATTTTTTCAGTCGAGTTTTCAGGAGCTCAGATTTTGCCGCAAATACATCAGAAGCAGAAATTAACACTTGCGCCCCCTGGTGACCTAACCATTCTTTACCCAATATTAGAAATTATATGCAAAACATTTTCCACCAGGAGTTGTATGCGATACAGGATGAAGAGTATGCAATATAGCCAGAGATATCGGGGGAAACGCAATTTACCGTAACCCAACTAGCGGAAAGTCTATGAATTACTTGAAAATTTTGAAATTATATGAAAAACATTTCGCGTCACAAACGCTATCCAACAAAGAAGGAATGTTTCAAATCGGGCTCTTAAAAGTAAAGATATTGACAAAAATAAGATATACGGCTACGCCCCTAGCGGAGAAATTCATTATTTTAAGAAGAAAATATTCCGAAAAAATTTATCGACGTGAGTAGTATCGGTCCATGAACGAATCTTTTTCAGTCGTGATTTTAGAAGCTTAGATTTTGCTGCAAATACATCAAAAGGTGGTTTTTACCAAAAATTAGGAATTATATGCAAAAGATTCCCCATCAGGAGTTGTATCCGATGCAGAAACAATTTTTCAAATCGGAGTTTTTTAGAAACAGATATCGGGGAAAACGCAATTTACTTTTACGACCCTAGCGGAAAATCTATACGTAACTTGAAAAAGTTACTATACCCAATAATCTTCGACATAAATCGAATTGAAAGGTAGAAATGTTTTTTCAATCGGATGTTCAGAAGTAAAAATAAGAACTAAAATGTGTTTTGAATTCGATATCATGTGCATTTACGCTCTCTAGCGGCGAAATGTAAAAAACAAAACAAAAAGAAGGGTCCTTATTAGCGCATTTCAAGCTTCCCAATGCAAGAAGAATTTTTCAAATCAGACTAATAGTTGCAGAGATATGGTGTCCACAGGCGGAAGGACGGACTGACAGACAGACGGACGGACAAACCGGTAACATAAGCACGATCTTGTTTACAAAAGACGTGCTAATAAAACAAACTAATAACACTCCGTTTGTTTTCCGCCTGATCCCAGGCGCAATAAAATGCGGCCGACAGAGGGCAAGATCGCCTTCCCACCCACAAAGCAACAAGGCACCCGTTAGGCAAGGAGAATTCCTACACACAGCTTACGAACATATAGTTTACCTTCAACTACATTACATCTCAGCTATATACAACGACCGTTCCATAAAAACTGAGAGAAAAATCACATGCATTGAAGAAATACAGGTACAGCGAAATATACGTTATTCTTTCTCAAAGTGTCTTCCCTCTGATGATATGCAACGGTTCCATCGTTCAGTGCACATTTCAAAGCTTGTAGCGAAGGTATTTTGTGGAAGCTGTTTTAGCGACCCCCTGTACAGCTTAAAAAACGTCATCATCTGTGCTGAAAGTTGCGCTACGGAACTTTTCCTTCATTGTTGGAAACGACCAGAAATCGCACTGGGCGAGGTCAGGACTGTTAGCAGGCTGTGGCATGATTTCAATACTGCATTTCGTAAGAAACTCTTCAACACAAGCAGCCACATGTGTGCGGGCATTATCATGGTGTAGGGTCCACTTGCCCACCAGTTCCGGTCGCTCAATCGATATGCGTCATCGCAGACGCTTACAGACTGAAATGCAATACTCAGCATTGACAGTAATTTGTGGAGGAACGGGAAGCTGGTAGATTACACCTTTACGATAAAAAAAAGAAATGATCATCACCAGCTTCCCAGCTGATTTGGTTTGGTGGACGTTTTTCGGAGGAGGCGAGCCTACGTATTTTCAGACACTCGTTGCGCGCTTCGTGAAGGGGTCGAAACACACTGACGAAAAAAAAATCCCAACACCACGAAAAAATAGTTGTAGAGGAATGAAATGGCGGCAATACATTTGTATAGGTAACATATTTAATCGATTAAGGTTTCAAGATCACAGCTTAATGTAAGCGCGCGAAGAGCCATTTTAAATGTGAAATGCTGGTACATTAATAACCGGTGTGACCGCCAGAATGTTGAATGCAGGATCGCAAACGTTCAAGCATTGTGTCGTACAGGTGCTGGATGTCAGTTTGTGGGATGGAGTTCCATGCCTGTTGCACTTGGTCGGTCAATACAGGGACATTTAATGCTGGTTGGGGGTGACGCTGGAGTTGTCGTCCAATGATGTCCCATACGTGCTCGATTGGTGAAAGATCTGGTGATCTAGCTGGCCACGGCAAAATGTCGACACTCTGCAGAGCATGTTGGGTTACAACAGAGGTATGCGGGCGAGCGTTATCCTGTTGGAAAACACCCCCTGGAATGCTGTTCATGAATGGCAGCACAACAGGTTGAATCACCAGACCGACGTACAACTGCGCCGTCACGGTGCGTGGGATAACCACGAGAGTGCTCCTGCTGTCATAGGAAATTGCTCCCCAGACCATAACTCCAGGTGTAGGTCCAGTGTGTCTCGGCCGCAGACAGGTTGGTTGCAGGCGCTCACTTTACCTCCTTCTAACCAACACACGGCCATCACTGGCACCCAGGCAGAACCGGCTTTCATCAGAAAACACAACAGATCTCCACTCCGTCCTCCAATGAACTCTAGCTTGACACCACTGACGTCGCAAACGGCAGTTGTTTGGAGTAAGTGGAATGAACGCTACAGGGCGTCTGGCTCGGAGCTGTCCTTCAAGTAACCGATTTGTAACAGTTCGTTGTGTGCACTGTGGTGGCAACTACAGCTCGAATTGATGCCGCAGACGCGGTATGATGCGCCACGGCCATACGCCATACACGGCGATCTTCCCTCTCAGTAGTGCCACGTAGCCGGCCGGAACCCGATCTTCTTGAGACAGTACCTTCCCTTGACCACCGCTGCCAACAATCATGCACAGTGGCTACATTCCTGCCAAGTCGTTCTGCAATACTGCGGAAAGAAAATCCACCTTCTCGTAGCCCTATTACACGACCTCGTTCAAACTCCGTGAGCTGTTGATAACGGCTTCTTCGTCTTCTTAAAGGCATTCTTGACTAACATCAACACACTACGTCGAATCTCGACGATAACTAACGCTCACGAACGTTACAGCGCGTATTTACAGCAAACCTGCTTTGCATGTTCCGAGGGGAGCTACTAGCGCCACACGTATGGACCGAGCGCGAAATTTGCATAGACGTGATCTTACAGATGTACTCTCACCGCCTACCAACTGTCGTTTATCTAACACAACCCCTTCTTGGTGTTGGGACTTTTTTTCCGTCAGTGTAGTAGACCCACGTTTCATCGGCAGTTATTTCTGTATTTAGAGAGTTTGGATTCTTTGAAATTCATTTGTTTCCAATCATGACACATCTGAACTCTAGCTAACGATTGCTCTTTCGTCAGGTGATGCGATACCTATCTGTAACAAACATGATGCTGCAGTAATTTGTAGAGTAGAATGCGGAATGCCGACGTTTTTGAAATATTAGTTGACGCTGCTATGTCGTCTTCACAAGTCATTCGTTCATTTTCTTGCGGGATTGCCCAAACAGTGTAAACAATACGCTCCGTAACAACACTTTCAGGTCGACCAGGCCTAGGAGCGAGTTCTGCCGAAAAAGGCCCTTTTTTGAAATCTTGGTGCCATCTAAAAATCGTCGACTCACCCAAACATTTGCCTTTGTCAGCTTTTGTCATTAAGTCAACTGTTTCTGGAGCCGTTTTACCCAAACGATAGTAAAATGTTTATCGCACAACGCATTTCACTTCTCAACTCTGAATCACTCACCTCCATAGCTGTATGGCGAAATGCAGATGTTTCTTAAACAACTGCGCAATAACAAATCCAGAATCGTCTGCCACGGCTAATAACTGTTGCCACAGATATTTCCTTAATTCAGTTTGTCGTTTGCGTGGTTATTTTCTCCCTTCGCAGTGTTGCCAACTCAAAAAAAAAATTACTCCCAGTTTTTATGGAACTGCCTCTGTTGATAAAATTCGAAATAAGATTATTTATCCTTTTACGATTGTTTAAAATTTGGGGAAAAGCGCAATACAATTTTATTTGGGGAGAGGGGGTGAAAATGCACCCGTGCGGTCTCTCTTGGGTACGCCACTGATGTGATCGTTAGTAAAAGTATAAAGAGTGCGTTGTCTTTTTATTCATTTAACTAGCACTTGTCGTCATAGATTTTAGAAGAAGTGCGTGTTTCGAAAAGAAGATACTATTGTGAATTGTGCTCCAAAGTGGTGATGCAAAACAATTCACAAGGAAGATGATTGGATGTCGTCAAAGGTGAAACATAAAGTTTGTAAAGTTGAGAGGTGTATTTTATGAAGATTTTTTTTCGACACAACGCAAAACTAAAATTAAGATAAGAGTGCTGCGAAAGCGTCGTTTAAAATAGATGACGCTATTCAAAATGCTATGTGTGCTCATCGTTTGAATCATTTTACATCAACACAAATTAGATATAATAGAAACAAATACTGTAATAACGTGAGGAAACTCCTTTTTAGCACGCATTTTGTAAAAAAGTGCGTGCTTATACACTGCTGGACAATTGCTAAGGACGGATCATAAACGGCTATACGGCGCATAAAAAAATAAGTGTGGTTGGATGCCAAGTGAAATAAAAATAATGTCAGAATGCCAGGACATTACAAGAAAGACAATTTATTGTGCTCTGAAATCCAGAAGGCTTTGGAACGTGTTCAAGGGACAAACAGGCCATTTTGTGCAGAATACGTAAACGTGAAAAAAATGCAATTACCGTCCGCAGGCGTTCCGGCGTAAGATGTCAATACGGGATATGGCCACCATGGAGGGCGATGCAAGATTCCACACGTCGTGTCATGCTTTTGCACAACATTATCAAGCAGCTGTTGGGGTAATTTATCCCATTCCTCTGTCAGTGCACGGATGAGGGTGTCCTTGTTTATTGGAGGGCATTGGCGACCAGCAAGACTCCTCCCCAAATGACACTACATGTCGGATATCGGTCCCTTTCCTGTGTGTTTGCTGGACAATATGCAGTACCACTATCACGCCAGATCAGTTGTCGTCGACAATCAGACGATAGACTGTATCTACTCATCTGAGAAGAGGACAGCATACCAGTCGTTATCAGTCCAATTGCGATGTTGATGGCACCATTGCAAACGGGCGGTACGGTGACGTCTGGACAATGGGATGCACACAACAGGACGGCGGGCGTATAGTCCTCCTTCATGCAAACGTCTGGCGACAGTTTTTCGGGAGATCCGCTTGCCAGTAGCAGCCATAAACTGATTTGCTACCTCACTAGCTGTGCTGCGCCGGTGTCTTTTTGTTGATAGCACTATGTACCGATCTTCTGCAGGTGTCGTACTGCGAACACGACCTCCCCCGTGACGTTTGCTACACTCTCCATTTGTTTGAAATGATTTCCAAAGCCTTGAAACAACACTGTGGCTGACGTCGAACTCCCTAGCAACATCTGTTATTTTTCGCCCTTCTTCAATATTGCCAATAATACGGCCACGCGTAAAATCATCTAGGTGATGTCGGGAAGACATACTGAAAATTGCAAGTTCGTCAATTGATTCTTTCCCTTTCGACTTTGTGTTTGAACAACAACGGTCAATACGCGTCAAATCCTTTATATCTCATATCAGCGCTATGACGTCACGAACAAGTTCGGCAATCCAAAATTTGCATACGCACAACACGTCTTACTGTATCCCGCACTTATGCTAATTTCCACATTTTCCTGCCTTCCATTTTATGGTTGCTATCGTTGCTATTGTCATCCGTCCTTGGCAATTGTCCGGCAGTGTATAAATATATGTAGAGCACAATATCTGTAATTAAAGCCAGGAAACAACAAACGTTATTTCTACTTACTACATGTATCAGTAGTACCTGCCAGTTATTCACATGCTTGCATATAACGAATTCGCTCAGAAGACGTTACGTAAGTGTCCGACCCAGTCAGAGATTGTTAGCTTTGTGCATTGTGAAGCTCAGAAATAAAATTCATGATACTGTAAAATCTGAACAAGCTAAAAATGAAAGAGATGCATTTTTATAATGAAGGCCACTAAATCCACGATACAAACGAAACGTTAAAAAGGAATAAAAATCTGGAAGAAGAAAAATCATCCTGATTGCGAAGCACCAAATTAGTTTACGCAAATATCTATAGCCATCCTCAACACGGTTGAGGATGGCTATGTTGTATGGATGGCGGTCGCTGTAGATACCGCACTCATATGCTCAGGTATGCTGCTCCAACCGAATGCATATGCAGCACGACGGGGCTGGACATGCATTGTTGTATCATGAATTTTATTTCGGAACTCGACAATGCACAAAGCTCCCACCTTCCGACTGAATCGGACACCTACGGTAACGTCTTGTGAGCGAATTCGTTATATGCAAACATGTGAAAACCTGGCAGCTACTACTGATATAGTAAGTAGAAATAAAATTCGTTGCTTCCTGGTTTTAATTACAAATATTGTGCTCTCTATATATTTAACATCATTTAATGGTCTCCTGATTGCCGAATCTATATAACGTGTGAAACAGTAGTGAACGACATCTGATGTCGATTATTTTACGTTATCAGAGAAACTTCCTAAAATTCTGATGGAGACGGATCCTCCAGAAAAGAGGAAGACCAAGGTGAAAGTGGATGAAGGAGATAAAATCAAGTTTAAAAAATAATGGACTGGTTGAAGTAATGCCCTTGGAGAGAGAAAAGTGGAGGAAGACTCTGGTTGAACTGTGTGGTCGAGAAAATCCGCTTAGAACTGGAAGTTCCTGATGATGACTAACATTGTTGCACAGTGAGTTGTGCCAAAGGAGTTTTGGCTTAAAAAGGACTAACTGTAACTTTCTCTTGACGTTTTCTGGAATGACTCCTGTTTCCCTGTAGGTAAAGGTTTTGAGAACTGATTTATGTAGTGTTTAATCAGCTATACTTACATGAACATTACAAGGGAATCGAGATTATGCAGTGGCCATCGTGTTCTCCTAACTTAAATCCAATTGAAAATGCTTGGTACACACTCTTGGCAGACGCACTACAGATCGGTCGGCACCTCCGTAGACTCTTTGTGAACTGTAGACTGCCCTTATTGAGGACTGGAAAATATACCCTCAAAACTTCCTCGATAACGTCATCAATTCCATGGCACAAAGGTGTGCACCGATCTCAGCCATTCCAGTGGACCATATACCCTTCTAGAAGTCAGCTACCACCTTTAAAGGGTTATTTTTTTCTTGTTTTACAGATATGCATATCGTTGTATAGCATATCGCCTCATGTGCTGAGAATACACAAGTTTGTCCGCAACGAGCAGCGAAACCATGTCCCCTCACGTCAGAGTAAGTCGCTCTCCCAACTAAGCTACGCGAACAGAATGTGTCGCTGCAGATTTGGCGTCTTGACACATGTTTTTATCTCTCTGTAGTACCTCACATCATCTGCCTCTTAATTTTGTTTTTGTTTTTAAAGAGAAATAGGAATTTGTTTTTAATTCCAAACAGTGTGTGGAACAAACATCACACATTTTTTGAAGAGCCCAACTGCCAGTGGATCGATTTTCAACAATCGGGCGACGATGTGAAATCACAAGTTTGTTCGCGACGGACAACGAAACCGCGTCCCCTCACTCCGGAGTAAGTTGCTCTCCCAAGTGAGCTACGCGGACCGAATATCTCGCTGCACATTTGTGGTCTTGACACATGCTTTCACCTCTTTAGTACGCCACAGTGCATTAAATCATAATATTGTATAAAAATTTGCTATTTTGCTTTTTCTTACCCATATTGCTGAATATTCTACTATATCTTACATAAAAATAATATTTTACGTTCAACAACGTCAGATAAACATGATTTCTCTTACAATATCTCTTGTTCCTCTCATTATTTTCAGCAGTGAACTTAGCTAAAACAACAACAACAAAAAAGAATCACGGAGAATGGCTCGTGAATTTTAGAAAATGTTTTACGGTGTGTATTTAAAAATTATAATTATCCCAAATCTAGTTTTAGCTGTGAAACGTGGTTTTTACATTGCTTTTAAAACCGAAAAAATTGACTTTTCTTTATTAGATTTAGAGTTCATAAGATGGAGTATGCAATAAATAGTTCGTTACATTTCATTCCTGCCAGGAGAGGATATTCTATGAGAGAATAACTCAAATACGTGGAGATAATGTAAATGGACGATGTCATCACTCTTTCCACGTTATTTTTTAAACAACGCATAGCGACTGAAAAATTGTATTCCGGCACTGCTGGGATCGAACCCCAGAACTCTCGATAACTAGTCGAGTGCGTTCGAATTTACGCTACAGCGCCAACAATTCTCAGCGCAATGCGTGGTTTATCAGTCAGCATCTGACTATACGAATGCGTATTGATGGTCTCAGCAACTGAGATGTCGTCATCTGGTGGCATTTAACGCAACAGCTATTTTAATTGTAGCTGATAAATTCAAAGGGCGATAGAAATGGTTAATATATATCAAATACGTGGAGATAATGTAAATGGACGATGTCATCACTCTTTCCACGTTATTTTTTAAACAACGCATAGCGACTGAAATACGCATTAATAGCGATACAATACGCATTCGTATAGTCAGATGCTGACTGGTAAACCACGCATTGCGCTGAGAATTGTTGGCGCTGTAGCGTAAATTCGAACGCACTCGACTAGTTATCGAGAGTTCTGGGGTTCGATCCCAGCAGTGCCGGAATACAATTTTTCAGTCGCTATGCGTTGTTTAAAAAATAACGTGGAAAGAGTGATGACATCGTCCATTTAGAGAATAACTCTTCGGTGTTCGTTAAATGCAAATTTATTTCGCATGGTGAAACGGTGACAGGTCATGACGCCGGAGCTCGCTGATGACAGGTCAGGTAATGCCCTTATCTTAAATGCGGCGAACGGTTGAATATTTTAAAAGATTTGCATATGGTTTCTCGCCTCATGTTTAAAATAATAGCACACTACTCGCGAAGAAGGACTTATAACAATAAGCAACTGTTTTGTTTCTTCAGCTATAATTACAGGGTGTGACGTTCGACATGTCCTTCACTTATTACGATGTGGGTGCGTTTCTTAACAGCCAATGCAAATTAGTTATCAAACAAAAAAGTAGGAAGATACTTTTTTAGTTGCGTCGTGATTATTCATCACTTCTGAGCTTCAGTTATGCGCATAAAACAATGAATAAAAGAAGCGATCTTCGTGCTCACGGTAGCTGTCAATGAAAGCGGTTGAAGGTGGAGTGCAGTGTACGATCTTTTTTCTGTGAAATACATACAAAAAAGGGAGGATTTATATAATACTTTAGATCGAAATAATTTTTGTCATAATATTTGATATTTATCAGTTTTATTGAAACCATAAGCTTACACCCTTCATTGACGGGAAAAGGAAGAGACACGATAAGATCTGCGTCAAAGGCGAGACTAAATAGAATCTGGAAGACACCCAAACACTCCTCTTATAAAAAGCGGAAATTCATGGGTGTTCTCCGTTTGGGAGAAAATTAAATTATTAACGGATCATTTTGAAGAAAAGGCTTGCCAATGAGAAATTTTCGGAATAAGACGGGCTAAAAGGAATAATTATTTTTTCGCGTGAAGCTACATGATAAGAATTAAATGGATTTTAAGATGGCGTAGTACTATCAAAGAACAGATAAAGGATGTCATAAAGACTTTTAGAAATCTGAAAACTGAATCTGAAGATATAGGCCTTCATACGTATAAATCAAGCAGAATAATTGAAAATTGCTAGGAGTATGAACATTACACTAAGTTAGTTTTGCATTAAGAAAGGCCTACTTAATAACGCGTTGGTCCACCTTTCTGTTCAATCACGGCTCGAAGACGCCTAAGAACAGATTCCACAAGATGTCGAACAGACCCAACTATACACTGAGTTAGCTTTGCCTTAGGAACATCAACCTAATTATGCGTTGGTCCACCTTTCTGTGCAATCACGGCTCGAAGACGCCTAAGAACAGATTCCACAAGATATCGAACATATCCAACTGTACACTGAGTTAGCTTTGCATTAGGAGCACCTACATATTAATGCGTTGGTCCACCTTTCTGTGCAATCATGGCTCGAAGACGCCTAAGAAGAGATTCTTCAAGATGTCGAACAGATCCAACTATACACTGAGTTAGCTTTGCATTAGCAACACCTACATAATAACGCGTTGGTCCACCTTTCTCTGCACTCATGGTTCGAAGACGCCTAAGAACAGATTCTAGAAAGTGTCGAACAGACCCAACTATACACTGAGTTCGCTTTGCATTAGGAACACCAACCTAATAACACGTTGGTCCACCTTTTTGTGCAATCACGGTTCGAAGACGCCTAAGAACAGATTCTTCAAAATGTCGAACAGATCCAACTATACACTGAGTTTGCTTTGCATTTGGAACACCAACCTAATAACGCGTTGGTCCACCTTTCTGTGCAATCATGGCTTGAAGACGCCTAGGAAAAGATTCTTCAAGGTGTCGAACAGACCCAACTATACACTGAGTTAGCTCTGTATTAGGAACACCAACCTAATAACGCGTTGGTCCACCTTTCTGTGCAATCATGGCTTGAAGATGCCTAAAATCCAATTCTAGAAGGTGTCGAACAGACCCAACTATACACTGAGTTAGCTTTGCATTAGGAACACCAACGTAATAACGCGTTGGTCCACCTTTCTGTGCAATCATGGCTCAAAGATGTCTAGCAACAGATTCTAGAAGGTGTCGAACAGACCCAACTATACACTGAGTTAGCTTTGCATTAGGAACACCTACTTAATAACGCGTTGGTCCACCTTTTCTGTGCAATCACGGCTCGAAGACGCCTAGGAAAATATTCTTCAAAGTTTCGAACAGACCCAACTACACACTGAGTTAGCTTTTCATTAGGAACACCAACCTAATAACGCGTTGGTCCACCTTTCTGTGCAATCACGTCTCGAAGATGTCTAGCAACAGATTCTAGAAGGTGTCAAACAGATCCAACTATACACTGAGTTAGCTTTGCCTTAGGAACACCAACCTAATAACGCGTTGGTTCACCTTTTTGTGCAATCACGGCTCGAAGACGCCTAGGAAAAGATTCTTCAAGGTGTCGAACAGACCCAACTATACACTGAGTTAGCTTTGCATCAGGAACACCTACGTAATAACGCGCTGGTCTACCTTTCTGTGCAATTACAGCTCGCAGACGCCCAAAAACAGATTCTACAAGGTGTCGAACATCCTCTATGTGTAACTTGACACATGTCCACTGCTGCAGCTCCGTCAGTGCAGGCACGTGGAGAAGAATAAGCAGTTATCTCACCCTGTTCTAGCATATCCCACAAATGGGTCACAGTCAACTGAGTCTGGGGGCCAAGACAATGTGGCGAATTCGTTATTGTGTTCCACTAACCACTTAAGAGTTATATGAACCCAATGACACGGTGCGTTGTGCTGTTGTCCGGATAAACCTCCTGCAGATATGGATGGAGATAGTCGGCAAACAGATCCCTGTAGCATCCACTCTTCAGTGTTTGTGAGATGATAACCAACGGACCTAGAGCTTGTTAGGTAAAAGCTCCCCACACTAAGTCACCACCCCCACTGCCTTGTTGAACCACAACCGTGCAACCAGGGAATAGAGCTTCATGCTGTTTACGCCATATGCAAACTCGGCCAACAACATGGGGCAGCAGGAAACGGGACTCATCACTCCAGACGACCTTCTTCCATCTGTCGAGGGTCTGTTGCTGACCTTCCTTGCCCATGCGAGACGTTGTTTACGGTGACCAGAGGTTATCATGGGTACCCTCGTTAGTCTCCAGCTGTAGAACCTCAGGTGAAGACAAGGTACGGGCCGTGGTACATGTAGAAATAGGGTTAAACTGCACCGCTGTTACGCTAGTGGGTGAGCTGATTGACTGTTGCACGTCGTTGCTGAGGTAAGAGTTGTAACATCCGATGCTCACCCCTAGGATTAACCTCGCATGGCTGAATAACGTGAGCCCTTCTGCTGGATGTCTGTGCATGGTTAATCCAGTCCTGGTACACCCTTGATACAGTAGTATGGGAGCAGTCAACAAGTGTGGCTGACCAATGTGAGCCATTCTGGCGGATGCCTGTGCATAGTTAATCCAGTCCTGGTACACCCTTGAAACAGTAGTATGGGAGCAGTCAATAAGTGTGGCTGACCAATGTAAGCCATTCTCCTGGATGTCCGTGCATGGTTAATCCAGTCCTGGTACACCTTTGATACATTAGTACAGTAGCATCCAATAAGAGTGGCTGACCAATGTGAGCCATTCTGCTGGATGTCTGTGCATAGTTAATCCAGTTCTGGTACACCCTTGATACAGTAGTACGGGAGCAGCTGTGACTGACCAATGTGAGCCCTTCTGCTGGATGTCTGTGCATGGTTAATCCAGTCCTGGTACACCCATGATACAGTAGTACGGGAGCATCCAACAAGTGTGGCTGACCAATGTGAGCCCTTCTGGTGGATGCCTGTGCATAGTTAATCCACTCCTGGAACACCCTTGATACAGTAGTACGGGAGCAGCTGTGCCTGACCAATGTGAGCCATTCTGATGGATGTCTGTGCATGGTTAATCTAGTCCTGGTGCAGCCTTGATACATTAGTACGGGGTCAGCCAACAAGTGTGGCTGACCAATGTGAGCCTTTATGCTGGATGTCTGTGCATAGTTAATCCAGTCCTGGTGCACCCTTGATACACTAGTATGGGAGCAGCCAACAAGTGTGGCTGACCAATATGAGCCATTCTGGTGGATGCCTGTGCATAGTTAATCCAGTCCTGGTACACCCTTGATACAGTAGTACGGGAGCAGCCAACAAGTGTGGCTGACCAATGTGAGCTCTTCTGCTGGATGCTTGCGCTTAGTTCATTCAGTCCTGGTACACCATTGATACAGTAGTACATGAGTAGCCAACAAGTGCGGCTGTTTCCGATATACTGGCATCTGCCATCCGGACCCCTAACTACTATCTGGTCGCGGTCAAATTATCTAAAATCGCCACGTTTCCCTATTACTGGTAAACGTTTAATGATTACGTTCAGAGGATAAGTGTGCACAATTTATAGTAGCCGTACGTGACGTTGATATCACGTAGTATTACTCCGAATATGTAAAACTGAGGGTATTCCTAATGCAGACCTAACTCAGTGTATATCTGACATTTTTCCATACACAGTCGAAAATGTTAAAGCTTTTCAGTCGACCTGGTGGCCGCGCAGCTTTCTCGTTAGTCGTCAGAGCTGGGGCTGGGTTGGAATCCCTATTGTGGCATGGGTGATGATGTGTTTGTGTGAGGAGATGACTCTGTCCTTTTCCAGGAACCAGTATTTCCCGAATAAGGGGCAGGCAATGCGTGTAGCCCTTAGATTTGCTCATGATGGTCGTTAAGCCGCACAAAAAATGTTTCATCTTTTAAATATCTTGGAACAGTGATAGCAGAAAATATTGAAATTAATGCTGATATTCGGGGTCAGAATTTTAGCAGGAATGTAGTCTTTATTTCTTACAGCACCTGCTCTCTTCCAATATTTTGTCATGCAGAATCCAGTTAGATGTTTATAACACAATTAGTGAGCCTGCTATTTTATGTGGCGCAGATATTAGAGATTTGCAGACTGCGATGAAAGATCACTTCAGTGTTGTGGGAAAACGAGGTTCCACGGAAAATATTTGGACACATTAAAGATGCTTAAGTCTTCACGCAGGTACTTTATGCAGTCGTTTGGTTCTTTATGTTTAATATCATCGAAATGGGGTCAAAGGTCAGTGCACAGAAAAAAAATTTATTCCACAGCCATTATGGTGCCAAAAAGTACCCAGGTAAACGACGCACACGTACCAGGGCGTACATGGCGCAACAGGAAACGTGATTACTCGCACCAGATGACGTTCTTCTAGTCATTCAAGGTCCACTTTTGATGCCTACGTGCGCGTTGTAGACGCTTTCGAAAGGAACCATGATTCAGCATGGCACTCGGGGCAGCCTGCAGCTCGGCAGCCCCGTTTTCAGCAAAGATGAATATACTGTTTGTTGTGACACATTACTACCGCCACCAGTTTTCAAATTATGGGCGAATTGCGCCCAAAGTATACTTTCCGTTAGCTTGCAACATACAGAATAGCCATAGCTCACCTGTAGCATCAGTAAATCGTGGTCAACCAATACCTTGCCGGCGATTCGCAATTTTCCCCTCCTCCAAACGCTTTTTTACGCTTTCCAACCGTAGGTTGGAGGAGCATATATGCTCCAGCTTTGTCCGTCTGTCCGTCCGCACGATAACTCGCGTAAAAATGGTTAGATTTTGATTAAATTTTAGTATGTGGTAGGGGACCACCTGGGGACGCCCCCTTTTGAAAATGGAAGAAATCGGATCAAAGGTCACGACATAACAGAGGGATCCATTCCACTGTCCTTATGCGTCATAACTTGCGTACAAATGGTTTGATTTCGATGTATTTTTGTATGTGGTAGGGGACCACCTGGAGACAAACCCTACTGAAAATGGTCGAAATGGGTCAAAGGTCAGGACATAGGAGCGGGATTCATTCCATCGCCCTTCATGCGTCATAACTTACGTAAAATGCTTCGATTGCGACAAAACTTCATCGTGTTTTCCGGAGATTTACTGAACCGATTCTGTTTAATATCATCGAAATGTGGTCAAAGGTCAGGATACAGGAGCAAAATTTATTCCACAGCCATTATCCTCATAACTTGAGTAATGATTTCTGGTATGTTGGAAAGGGTATCATAATGAATGCATTGCATGATTTTACTAACTTGTTGAAGATTCAAACAGCAGTTGACCATGAGCACCTCACAAGCCTTTCCCTCTGGGAAATCCTCTGGTCCAGTCATCTGGCCATAACAATTTGGCCTTTGTAACTCGCTTAAGCCTTTCCCATGTGTAGAACAAGAACAACATTGATTAACAGAACTCAGTATCAGGTGTTATACCGTTTCATGACCTTCACACAAACCATCGTTTACCTACATAAATATGCGCTGGTGATAATGAGTTGGCTACTTGGTGTAGAAGAAACCCCCACGGTAATGCTAGATAAGGATACATTAAGGAGGATTTTCTAGCAGCCAAGACTTTGACGTTTAATTATAATAAAGACAGTTACGAATCCAAGCCGAATTTTAGCCATATTTATATATTACAAGAACAGATAACTTAGAGTATGATGAGATGTCTGCGTATTTTCGTATTAATTTTCCACAGTGTAACGAAACTTAGTAGGTGCTTAAAAATCTTTAAAGTACCTATTTGTTAACGTCAGAACATGTGGCGTATATTCTAAATTAACTTTCCGTTTTAGTTCCTTTTCCTATATAAATTTGAGTTTGTTCTCCTTTACTCTTTCCAAACTTAACGTGATATCTTCTCTCTCACAAGAATGAGGTAGGCAACACTTTTGAGGTCAGAAAAAATGACGTATGAATGTGATAAGAACGATAGATAAAAAGGGCGATACGGCAGTTGCTCGGTGGATGTGTGTGTGTGTGTCTGTAGACGTTCGGTCGCTAAGATAAATATGAAATTTACAACTTGTAGCAGTGCTATATTGTGGATGTCATCATTCGTGCTGGACCAATAAAAACTTATCGTAAGTCTGACTTCTGTACATGTTTTGTCTGGCTGTAAGAGCTTAATCCCGTGCACCTATTTCATCGTATTCTTATTTAGTTCAACATTCTTTGGTCATGGTTTTAGACATAGCGTAACACCAATCGTGTTCACGAAAAAGACTTACGTTATAAACACCATGAACCCTTTCCTCTGTTTTGTTGATCATTAAATGCACCGTTACAAATAAAAGCACGTATATATTGCAGTTTTCCGTGTTTTCATTGTACGCCTAGAATTATTGCAGTTTTCAATATATGCCATTTGAAGTTTTTCTGAATTTCGGAAATATCTAAGACTCGCAATCAAACTTAATCCTTTTGTTTTGTTTTTGAAACTCATCTGCTCTGTGGAATACTGTAGATTATTTACACATTCATCTTTTTTTATTGTTCTTTGGCAAACTTTAGAATAGTGTATTTTTTTATTGATCATCTTTTTTATTGTTCTTTGGCACTTTAGAACAGCACAAGAACCTTATTTTTATAAATTTTCTGTAGTTTCCTTTATTTTTGTTTTATTTTTTTTGATGCCATTAACTCCTTTTCTTCCTTCCCTTTTTCTATAAATAATACTACAAGGTGCTATGTTGTTGTATTTCTCTCTAGTTATCCAATATATTTAATACATAAATTACACTGGTAAACACAGTTCTTCTCTTACGAAGCATTTATTGTGTTTTCAGCGTAACTTTTTACGCTGAATTCAAAAATGTAATCAGAATTTTTCTAAAACCCACAGTTTTTATGTGACAATGTTTTTCTCAGTGTTGGTTATTGGATTTTCTGAGTTATACATAAACAGAAACAATGTACATAAACGTGTTTTAAATTGTTGTTTGTTGTATTTTATTTCAAATGTAGTATGGGGAAAAAACCATCTCTCATTATGAAGCATTAATGTATGTATGTGCTTAGCCACAGCTAGAAATGACTGTGCTTGGCCAGATTGTGCTTGGGCACAAGTCAAGGTTAAATATGCTTTCCACAGTTAAGGCATGACTGTGCTTGGACGCAGTTAGGGATGATTATGCTTGAGACAATCAGGAATGATTGTCCTTTGCCACAGTCAAAGATAATTGTGCTTGGAGAGAATCACAACTGAATGTGCTTGACCACAGTGAGGGAAAATTGTGCTTGGCCACACATAGTCAGAGATGATAATGATTGACCAAAGTCAGGGATGATTGCGTTTGGCTACAGTCAGGGATGATTGTGCTTGACCACTGTCAGGGATTATTGTGCTTGACCACTGTCAGGGATTATTGTGCTTGACCACTGTCAGGGATTATTGTGCTTGGTCACATTCATGGATGGCTGTGCTTGGGGACAGTCAGGGATGATTATGCTTGGCGACAATCAGGAATGAGTGTTTGGCCACAGTCAGGGATGTTAGTGTATGACCAAAGTCAGGGATGTTTGTGCTCGGTCACAGTCAGGAATGGCTGTGCTTGCTCTCTGTCAGGGATGATTGTGCTCGGCCACAGTCAGGGATGGCTGTGCTTGCTCACTGTCAGGGATGATTGTGTTTGGCCATGGTCAGGGATGACTGTGCTTGGTCTCAGTCAGGGATGACTGTGGTTGGCCACAGGCAGGTGTGGTTTTGCTTGGCCACAGTCAGGAACGACTGTGCTTGGTCACAGTCAGGGATGACTGCTTGCTTGGCCACAGTCAGGGATGACTGCTTGCTTGGCCACAGTCAGGGATGACTGCTTGCTTGGCCACAGTCAGGAATGAGTGTGCTTGGACAGTTAGGGATGATTGCGCTTGGCCACAGTCAGGAATGATTGTGTTTGGCCATAGTCAAATATGGCTGTACTTGGCCACAGTCAGGAATAGCTGTGCTTGGCCACAGTCAGGAATGATTGTACTTGGGCACAGTCAGGGATGACTGTGCTTGCCCACTGATGATTGTGTTTGGCCACAGTCAGGGATGACTGTGCTTGGTCTCAGTCAGGGATGACTGTTCTTGGACACAGACAGGTGTGTTTGCGCTTGGCCACAGTCAGAGATGACTGCTTGCTTGGCCACAGTCAGAGATGACTGCTTGCTTGGCCACAGCCAGGAATGAGTTTGCTTGGCCACAGTCAGGAATGAGTGTGCTTTGCCAGTCAGGGATGATTGCGCTTGGCCACAGTCAGGAATGATTGTGTTTGGCCATAATCAGAGATGACTGTGCTTGGCCACAGTCAGGGATGATTGTGCTTGGCCACAGTCAGAGATGATTGTGTTTGGCCACAGTCAGGGATGATAGCACTTGGCCACAGTCAGGGATGACTTATGCACCGGATGTAGCTTTTCCTTTAGAATCCAAGTTAAAAGAACGGAATCTGGTCCACCGGGACACTGAAGCATGTTTCCTTTCGCAGCTGTCTGTTAGGTTAAATTTAAATATTTCTTTTCACAAGGAAGAAATGTAATATTTTGTAATGATGTATGCTTGGCAATGGAAGCACTGGGTAATAAAAATAAAAATGATACAACAGAGTGGCGGCTGTTCGCTGACCCCACTAAACTTAACTTGAAAGCTGTGCTCCTCCTCACAAAAGAAATAAATTTCCGTCGGTGCCAGTAACCGACACTAATGATATGAAAGGATGATGTTAAAATATGAAACTACTTTTAGAAAAACCCCAATACGTAAAATATCCTTGGAACATCTGTGGTGATCTAAAAGTCATTATTGCTCTCTTGCTTGGTTCACAGCTTGGGTGCATAAAATTTTGTAGTTTCTTATATGACTGGAATAGGAGAGATCGAAGAAGTCATCATATGACTTCTTCCATCAGTGGCTCATGTTTCGTTCAATACTGACAGAAAAATGAGGCACTGAATTTAAGGAAGAAAAATGTCGTAAACCATCTACTGGTCAATTCTGAAATAGTTTACCTACCTCTCCCTATCTATGCATTAAACTAGGACTTACGAAACACTTTGTCAAAGCAATGGACAAAAAGGGTGCTGGATTCACATATTTATCCGTCCCTGTGGCGCAGTGGTTAAACGCTGGCTTCTGACCGTTGGTCCGTGATGGATCCAGGCTCTAATCCCGGTGAGGCATAGATGTTGTGTTTGTCTTATGGCACTGGGTCTCTCCCTTCCCTGGAACCAGTGATCCTAAATTAGGGACGGGTCACTGCTTATAGCCCATCGAGTTGCTCACGGTGGTCAAACCTTTAATTGGGGAAACAATTCACATGTTTAAAAAGAAAATTCCCCCAGAACTAGTGTCACGAAAATTAAGGGAATTTTGAGGCTCTCAAATAAGGGAGTTGTTTGAGGATGAGAAATTCGAAAAGTTGAGCCAAGTTAAAAGAAAAAAGCAGCTTCGAAATCTTTCAAAAGTATTATTGAAAACATTTTGGGAAATTTTAAGGAAGAAAACTATAGTTATTCAGTTTGTGAACTCTTGGATTCATACAAAGTTATGGGATTTCATATATCCCTGAAAATCCGTTTCGTGGACATCCACTTGGATTTCTTTCCTGGGAATCTGGACGCTGTCAGCTACGAACATGACAAGCAACTTCACAAAAGATACAGTATTTTGAGCATGTAAAAGCGGTACCAAGGAAAGTGGAGTCCCAATATACTGACTTACTACTGCTGAACACTCTGGAGAGACGTTCCACAAACGAAATACGTCAGAAAGCCATCAATTCTTACGTTTTGGGTTATTTATTCATTTTTTTCTTTTTTTTTCAGATGTATTTTTTTCACATGGGAGGAAGACGCCCTTATTTATTACCGGAGGGCCAGTACCCGGGGTCCGACGGCTTAACGTGCCCATCCGACGCACGGCGGATATTTAGTGGATCCAGCGTTCGTACCTGCCTGGGATTGAACCTGAGGTCCTTTCCATGGCAGTCACGAACGTTGCCCATGGTTTATAAGTGCAAATAAATATGCTATTTATTCAAACTTAAACTGCGCGTATCACTTAAAAATAATATCATATTTGAATTGATCATAAAAAATATTACAATCACATATTATTTCTCGTAAGACAAAAGCATTTTTTTTGTATAGAGCAGTGTCATTAATTTGAACTTAAAATGTAGTGCTCTTTATGTAATATTTTCTCTCCTGCAGATTTTAGAAACCGTGTCATAAGGAAAAAGTTTTGGGGAATAGGAGTTAATTATGTTTTAGTTCCGTGCCTGATATGAATGCGTAACCTAAGAACTTGAACGGCTTCACGCAGGCGCATTAATACAGCTGCAACTAATTCATTCATTTTCGAGTGCACGGGTGTAACAGCCTCTTCCTACCCATAATTACGACAGCTTCTGACGGTAAATATCTCCTGCAGAGGGAAGATTTATCTTAGAGCGCGATGGTCACCAAGGATAAAATTGACATTCAAAACTGATTTCGGAACTATTACTTTGAGAAACTGTTCGTAACGGTTGCACTGATTTTTCAGTAACGATGACGTGATTTCTGACCCATCTCTACAGTTTACGCAACATCTTTGCTTCTAAAAATGGAATGGCCGCAGTTCTCTTTTTGCACTGGGGAGACGGAACTGGAACATAATTAAAACTGTATTTTCCTCTGGGGTGAAATTAATACCTGTGCAGTCAGAGCCACAATGACATGGTAGACAGCCTAAAAAAATGGCTATACGTGCCGAGTTAAATTGGCGCCAAAATATGCATAAAATGGGCTCCGAAGTAATATATATATGATGTGAGTGCTTAAATAGGCATAAACTCGGTTCACAGCAAAGTAGGCTCCGAAGTAAACACAAAATTTGCGCAGAAATATGCATACAAGGAGTGTTGAAGTATACATAAAGTCGGCTTATAAGTACGCATAATAATGTAAGCGCCCAAATATGCATAAACGTAATTCAGAACAACGTGGGTCTCCGAAATATGCGTAAAGTTTGAACACCAGTATGCATAAGAGAGAGCCAATATACGTATACAGTGAGCTCCGAAGTATGTATGAAATGGGCTTCTAAAAACACATAATGTGAGTTTGTAAATGTGATAAACGTGATTCAGATCAAAGTGGGCTCCGAAGTACACATAATGTGAGTGCCTAGATGTGATAAACATGATTCAGAACAAAGTGGGCTAAAAAATATACGTAAAGCCTGCGCACAAGTATGCATAAGAGAGTGACAATATACGCATATAGATAGCTCCGAAGTATGCATAAAATGGGATTCGAAGTACACATAACGTGAGTGCCCAAATGTGCATAAATGTGATTCAGAACAAATTGGGGTCCGAAGTATGCAATCAGATTGGGCCTAAGTTGGCAGTCAAAGAGTGCCGAAATAAATTTATGCGAGCTCCGAAGTATGCAAAATGTAAGCGCACAATAATGCACAAACTTGATTCAGAACAAAGTAAGCTCAGAAGTATGCGTGAAGTGGGCTTTGACTTATAAAACTGCATAATGTGAGTGGCTAAATGTGCATAAAGCAAACGTGATTATTGCACAAAGTGATTATCGAAAAATGAATGAAATTGGCTCTGAAGTGTGCATAAAATTTGCTCAGAAGTATGCATAAAGTCAAAGCATGCGTAAAGTAAACATCGAGGACTGTTTCAGCTGAATAAATATGACTAGAAGGGTCATCCAAGAAATTCTTAACACGAACTGAAACAAGGGCATCTTAATTTTACAAAACATTGGATTAATTCTGCTGAGGAATATCAAATTGAAGAGAAAGAAAACGAAAGCTAAAGAAAAAGCATTTAAATCTACTGTTATGAAGAAATGAAAAGATAATGAAAGATATTAAACTGAATCCTCCGACATGAAAAAATCAAATTACACTGGTAGCCATTAGTCAGTCCCTTTGGAAGAAAAAGAACAGAAGAAACAATTTATAAAAGTCAATGGAATTGAATCAATCGACTTTAGCAATTGTATTAACTGGTCGACCTTAAGTGAAACAAGGAAATAGCGTGTACGGAAATGTAAAGAACCAAAGCATTTCCAGACCTTAAAGTGGGCGTCGAGGCTTCGGGAATGATTTTCATTAGCAAATCAACAAACTTTCTTAGATAAAGAATTGGTGTTTTAAAGAAACTCTCGAACGGATAAAGAACATTATTATACGATTCAAATCTATCAGACTTATTTATCGAAACAGACTTATACGATTCGATTTATTCCAAATCCTACTTTATTACTTTGCTAAATATTTTAATGGCAAATTGCGACAGCTATTGTAAATACCACTTGGAATGTACAGGGTTTGGATAAAATAATATGGGCACCTGATTATAGGGCTTAGTCATTCGTTTATACTACACTGTGTAGCGTTCTGTGGTAATTGAAACGTGTATACGTGGCTTAGCGAACACTACGTAAAGTTCGTTCTTATTCGTTCACTTTATGTGAAACAGGAGTCACTCAAACAAAGTTCAAGAAAGAGTTACTTACACTATTAAAACTTTTGTGGTTAGTTGCACTCCAAAATGTGGTGCTGCACCACTTTCCGAAAAAAGACACACCATTGTGTGATGCAAACAAAGCTCAACAGCATGGTGAAACCTTGCACTATAATGTAGTGCAACATTGTAGCATAATGTAGTGCAAATTTGCTCTATGTTTATGGGTTTTTGTTTGCACCACACAAAGGCATATCGTTCCTCCAAAAGTGATGCAGCTCCACTTTTTGGTGCAACCTACCACAAAACTTTTAACAGTATACAGTTCTTCTTTTATCCCGTCCATATCTCATACGTACTTCACTCGATATCTAATACTAATGAAGAACTAATTTGTGACAGCTGTTATATGGAAATATTTAAACTTTAATTAAATTGTAACTTCGGTTATTTCTATGGGCGAACGACAGCTAGAAAATGCACTCTCAGTTAGGAAAGGAGCTTAGCATAGATTCATTTCGGGGAAAGATTTCCTTCACTGACCGGGACCTCTCACGAACAAAAGGAAATCCCCCCCCCTTAGTCGTTGGACACCACTGTCTCTCAGAGAGCCCGCCAGGAACAATGGGAGTAAGCAATTAACAACCAACTTCTTACTCAAGAACAATTTTTCCGGGAGGACAGATCGTGCAAAGAATATCTAACTGAGAAGAAATTTAGGCTCGGCGAGACGTAACTAGCGCCGCCATATCTTAAGATATAAAATGCAGTGCACAGAAGCCAACATACAGGCTCATGCCGAAGCAGACTGCGCAGAAGCCAACATACAGGCTGATGCCGAAGCAGACTGCGCATGCGCATTTCGGTTGACTTCAATTCTGGTGATTGTTACAGCACGTGATTGTTACAATCTCGGTAGCATAATCACTTCGCAAATCGGATATGTTAGTTTTCTTGCGCCAATCGGGTTAGTTCAGGCTTTTGTTTGTTCTTCAATTTTTCAGAAACATTTTCAGTAATGCAAATACTAAGGATTGCCTGCCTTTTTGTACGGATCCTTAGGCCTAACTATAATATTTGCTAAAATTTAATTTAAACAGTAATAACTAATGTTATTGCATATTTGTCTCACCAAAATAAGGGATGGGCGGGATATCAGAAAACAGCAAAAAAAAAAAAACTGCTCTAAGCAAATAGTCATCACATCGAAAGAAACCATTGTGGATTAAAGAAAAGTTTCACTGCCATAGTCCCTCTAACGTGTGTTGCTCCTGAATGTTTGCTTTCCGGCAGAGTATATTACCTCTTAGGTTGTGGTGGCTCTGTTGTCGCCTGTTTTACGTTATCTCTACGAGAGTTGCCGTTCTTCACGCGAAGCTTAGATATTCTTTGGATCGTGTATGGTAATAGAACGGATAGGAGTCATAAACGGGGAGTCTTCTTGGAGATCTTGATGGGAGAAGTAGGGAGGATTTTGCTTGGACACAAGGAAGGGAAACGCTTCTGCACGGAATGAAGTAGAAAGAAATTTCGGCGGGAATTACATAGAGGAAGTCACCCGAGATAGGTGTTAACCCGTTGGAAATATTTATTATTCAATCAGTCCAACTAATATATTTCTCCTTTTCCCCCAATCTGAAAAATAAAATCATGTGCAGTCCAGATCATCTGTCATTACATTCAATTTGTTTAACTACTTATTCATTTGCTTCCCTGCTCCAATGACAGGAACCTGCCAACAAAAACATGCCAACACAACACTATAATAATTTACCCTGATTAGCGTAAGTTATTAAACAGAATAGTAGTCTGACAAGATTAACACAAAATATACATGTACCACAGATCGACAAACGTTATCCGAATGAAAAATAGAGCTTAAAAATAAAGATAGCATCCACGACTACCACTAACGCACTGCACACAGCTGCTGGTTTAATACATTATAAAATGCAGAGATCTTGCTTGTCAACCATGAATACGTCTTTCACACCATTCACCGTTTCCAAGTAACATTCAGTAAGAGAGAAAATATAACTGTTAAGGTTGAAACGTTTAAAGAAAACGAACTCAAAATTTACATAGAGAAAGACAACTAAAGATGAAAGTATACGTCATAACTTAAAAATCAGACTTTAGAGTATACGTCATAACTTAAAAAATCAGACTTTAGAGTATACGTCATAACTTAAAAAATCAGACTTTGTAATTATTACACTGAACAACAATGGTTTTGTTACAAAGAAAACTTTAACGGTTTTGTATGTATGTTTTACGGGTACTGAAACCAAATATGAAGTCACAATTGCTCCACTGGGCTCCAATGTCTTGTAATGGAACTCTCTATTGGGGTGAATGTTCTGTTACCTAAAAAAATTCCCTATGTTTCCCAACGGAAACATCTATCTGCAGTCAGGTTAGCTGTGTCTCTGAGAGTAGACATACGGGCGCCATTACTTCCTGTTGTGCAATTCCTTCTGGGAAAGAAGAACAGTTTTTGTCATTCAAATGAATTTAATCGGTATAGAAGGACGTGATTTTAAAAGTAGTGTAGATTGTGCAAAGTATACGTTAAACAATGCCGTATACTTGTGTGAACCATCCAAATAGTTTCTGCTACATTTGTGGACAATTTACTTTAAAGTCTCAAAAGCGACATGCTACACTGTTGATTAGAAAATAGTATGAACTTTATTTCCAGTGCAAAATGGGTGTTGAAGATAAGGTGTCTCGCATTTGTTGTAATTCATGGGTAACTTTGTTGACTGGCTGGTTGAAGAGATCACGTCAAATGCCATTTGCGGTACCAATGGTTTGGAGAGAACCGAAAGATCATTCAACAGATTGTTACTTCTACATCACTAAGATATCTGGAATTACAACTAAGACACGATTCAGTATTCCAGTATTCTTTCGGCCATAAGACCTGTTCCTCATGGTCCAAATCTTCCTGTTCCTGTACCTCCACAGATATGAAGTTCAGATGATAATGATACTGATGAAATAAATCCTCACATTGAAGAAGATATTGCAGTACAACAAGACCCTGATTTCTCGGAAGATTCTGTGCCTCACCTTGTAAGCCAGGCAGAAATAAATGATCTGGTTGGTGACCTTCATTTAGCAAAAAGTCAGGCCGAAATATTAGCTTCAAGATTGAAAGGGAAGGAACCTTTAACAACCGAGTACAAAAGTATGCAGTTTTCGTCGACGACAGCAAGAGTTTGAACACTTATTTTTGAAGTGTGGGGATCTTCTGTACTGCAGTAATATAGATATTTCAGTCTTAGGACAGCAACACAAACCTGAAGAATGGAGACGTTTTATACATTCCTCAAAAATAAGCTTAAAAGTTGTCCTTCTTCATAACGGAAACGTCAGTACCTGTTGCATACGCTGCATACATGAAAGAAACATATGCAAATATGAAACTGTTGCTTCAAAGTATAATATACAAAAACACTCATGGAATATTTGTGGCGATCTTAAAGTGATAGCTTTACTGCTTGGTCTGCAACTTGGATACACAAAATACTGCTGCTTCCTCTGTGAATGGAAGAGTAGGGACAGAAATTCTCATCATATTAAAAACACCTAGCCTAAAAGAGAGTACTTAATTCCAGGTAATAAAGATGTTGCTGCTGAGCCTTTGGTAAGTCCTCAGAACCACAGCTTCACATAAAACTGGATTTGATAAATTTTTTTTGTAAAGGCATTGAATAAAGATGGAGAAACCTTTCGTTTTCTAAAGAACAAGTTATTCAAAATATCTGAAGCCAAAATTAAACAAAGCATTTTTATTGGTCCACAAATTAGGGAACTTATGCACGATCTTGCATTTGAAGGCACTTTGAATGAGACTGAAGCTCCTGCATGGAAGTCCTTTAAAGATGTGGTACTGAACTTTTCATGTAATCGACAGGTAGAAAATTATAAAGAACTTGTTACTGAGCTTCTGGAAAACAATAAGGCCATGAGATGCAATATGTCCCTTAAAATACATCACTGCGATGCAATATGTCCCTTAACTTGCAACTGGACTTTTCCCCACAGAACGTAGGAGCTCTAAGCGATGAGCATGGAGAACGTTCTCATCAGGACATACGTTGAAATGCAATTGAGAGCAAGAGCAAGGACATACGCTGAAGATCAATTGATGGAGGGGGGGGTCAGAGCCTCGAACATCTCTCTCGACTAGCATCCCAGATGTGCTCGATGGGATTGAGGTCAGGTGACCTAGCTGGCCAAGGAAGAGAGGTCACGTCGGGGGAGTGTTCATCCAACCATTCGGATACAATTCGGGAGCAATGGCACGGTGCATTGTCTTGTTGCAGGATAAGGTTCCCAGTGGGATGTTGAAGACGCACAAACGGGAGCAAATGGGCGTCCAGGATATCCCGGTAACGTTGACCTGTGATGGACGATGTCATACGTAACAAGGGTTCCGTTTCAGTCCACGTAAACAGTCCCCAGACGAGAATGCCACCCCCACCAGTTTGAAGAGTACCCTGCTGGCAAGGAGGATCCATCGCTTCATGTGATTTGCGCTGTACTCGTATCCTGCCATCCGCATGTACCAACGTGAATCTCGACTCATCCGTCCAGGCAACATTTTCCCACATGTCTAGAGTCCAGTGGCGATGTTCCCGCGCCCATGCTAATCTCTGCACCCTGTGATGTGCGGTCAGCAGTGGTACCCTCGTGGAACGATGGCTTCTGTACCCCATAGCGAGGAGATGGTTCTGGATGGTGTGGCTGCTTACACGTTTTTGTGCACCAGCGTTAAGTTGCCGAGTGATTTCTTGCACTGTGGCCCGTCTATCCGCTGTTACAATGCGAGCTAGCGGACAATGACCCAGCTCATTCACACCCTGTAGTCCACGGCAGTTGGCCATTGCAGGGATGGTTTTACCGGATTTGATGTACTCACGGTGCACCCGTGACACAGTGGCTCGTGAAAATCCCAGTGCCTGCACGACTTCCGAGATGGAGGGACCCCTTCATCGGGCACCGACAATTTTCCCACGATCAAATGCGTTTAGATCCTTCGTCTTACCCATACTGCTTCCGACTCTTACTGATTCCCGTCGCATCACTCCTTATATTGTCGAATCGCTGCATACGTCATGTCGTTTCCGTTTACAGGGCCGCCCACAGCGCCACATTTGCATAACGCCAGATGTCTCTAATTCAATTGCTCTTCAGTGTATTCATAGAAAACCTCTATGAGGAAAATGGGCTCTTAAATTGCTAGCTGATTACTGTTGGACCCAAAAAAGGGATGTAGTACAACCAAAGTACAGACCAAAATCTAAAATAACTACTTTTTAAGGTAAGTGTAATTAATTGCTTGTAGCGAAATATACATGCCAAAGTGAAGGCTTATTGTACACTGAAACAACAGGTTACTCGAGAACTATACTTGATAGCAACATTTAGGAAGTAGATTTGTAATTAGCATGACCAATACTGCATGATGCGGCATATGTAGTCTTTTTAACAAACAAAAAGGTTTTGTTGTTCAGTGTTATATTTTGTGTATTTTTTTCTTTTTATATATTCTCTAGGTTGTGCGCTAATGTATCACAAGTTGTGTTCACCAGCGCTTCGTACGATCGGTCGGTGAAATGGGTGAGCTGCAAAACTTCCAAAAAGCACAAATCGCGAGAGCCCGTTTAGCAGAAGCTTCTGTAATCATAACAGACAAATTGCTTGGCGTTTTAAGAGCAACATTTTCCACGGTTATCACTGCGTACACAAAACACGGCAAGACTTCATCGGCGAAGAAGATTAGTAGGCGAAACCCAGAGATTGAATGAAAGGGACCGTCGAACAATAACAAGAATTATGCACGGACAAGACTTCATCGGCGAAGAAGATTAGTAGGCGAAACCCGAGATTGAATGAGAGGGACCGTCGAACAATAACAAGAATTATGCACGGCAAGACTTCATCGGCGAAGAAGATTAGTAGGCGAAACCCGAGATTGAATGAGAGGGACCGTTGAACAATAACAAGAATTGTGCACGGCAAGACTTCATCGGCGAAGAAGATTAGTAAGCGAAACCCGAGATTGAATGAGAGGGGACCGTCGAACAATAACAAGAATTATGCACGGCAAGACTTCATCACCGAAGAAGATTAGTAGGCGAAACCCGAGATTGAATGAGAGGGACCGTCGAACAATAACAAGAATTATACACGGCAAGACTTCATCGGCGAAGACGATTAGTAGGCGAAACCAGAGATTAAATGAGAGGGACCGTTGAACAATAACAAGAATTATGCACGGCAAGACTTCATCGGCGAAGAAGATTAGTAGGCGAAACCCGAGATTGAATGAGAGGGACCGTTGAACAATAACAAGAATTATGCACGGCAAGACTTCATCGGCGAAGAAGATTAGTAGGTGAAACACGAGATTGAATGAGAGGGACCGTCGAACAATAACAAGAATTATGCACGGCAAGACTTCATCGGCGAAGAAGATTAGTAGGCGAAACCCGAGATTGAATGATAGGGACCGTTGAACAATAACAAGAATTATGCACGGCAAGACTTCATCGGCGAAGAAGATTAGTAGGCGAAAACCAAGATTGAATGAGAGGGAACCATCGAACACTAACAAGAATTATGCACGGAAAGATTTCATCGGCGAAGAATAGTAGGCGAAAACCATGATTGAATGAGAGGAACCATCGAACACAAACAAGAATTATGCACGGCAAGACTTCATCGGCGAAGAAGAATAGTAGGCGAAACCCGAGATTGAATGAGAGGAACCATCGAAGACTAACAAGGATTATGCACGGCAAAGCTTCATCGGCGAAGAAGAATTAGTAGGCGAAACCCGAGATTGAATGAGAGGGAACCGTCGAACAATAACAAGAGTTATATACGGCAAGATTTCATCGGCGAAGAGATTAGTAGGCGAAACCCGAGATTGAGTGAGAGGGAACCATCGAACACTAACAAGAATTATGCGCGGCAAGATTTCATCGGCGAAGAATAGTAGGCGAAAACCATGATTGAGTGAGAGGAACCATCGAACACAAACTAGGATTGTGCACTGCAAGACTTCTCGGCGAAGAAGAATAGTAGGTGAAAACCGAGATTGAATGAGAGGAACCATCGAAGACTAACAAGGATTCTGCACGGCAAAGCTTCATCGGCGAAGAAGAATAGTATGCGAAACCCGAGATTGAATGAGAGGAACCGTCGAACAATAACAGGAGTTATATACGGCAAGATTTCATCGGCGAAGAATAGTAGGCGAAAACCGAGATTGAGTAAGAGGAACCGTCGAACACAAACAAGGACTGTGCATTGCAAGTCTTCATAGGCGAAGAAGAGTAGTAGGTGAAAACCGAGATTGCGACTGTGTCGGGTTTGTGCGCTTTCTTCGGTATTCACCAAATGTAAACTCTTCCCTAAGTTGAAAAAAAAATGCGTATGATTGTTTGTTGGACCAAATGACATGTTTCCATTAATTTAATATCTAGTTTTTCCACTCATATCCTCATATTGCATCCTCATTTTTTTCTCGACGTTATTCATCTTTTCCCGACAGTAGTTAAGTAAATCCCAAGTAAAACATTTTGATGTACCGAAAATGGGTAACGGTTCGTTATTGTCAAAACCATTGTTGAAATCTGGTCGTGCAGCATGCTTTTCCATGAAGTGACGCAACAACAGTTATTTCCATTGTTACCCAACAATATATTTTACTAAACTATCGCTGAACATTATTTCATCACGTTTTACATAAACATTAGTGGACAGCGGATGGTTCAATAAAAACAATAACTCGCCCGTTCACCTTTCTAACTCCAAAAGAAGAGGAAGGGGGCCTTTGCTATTTTACTCTGGCTCCTTAAAATCGCCGCCGACAGCAGTGAAAAGCATTCACAGGAAACTACGAGTTCTTTTGAAACGTTTTGAAATTCTCACAGACCAGGAGTTCTCATCGGTATTTGGGTAATAATTGAAGTAAACGCCAGGTACTAGTATCGCTCTAGTTGTATTTCCCTTCTGTTATTTGCGAGTGAACAGTGGCTAAATGATAATCTGTGAAAACACAAGTTTGTCCGTGATGAAGATCGAATCCGGGCCTCTCTCGCTCTGGAGTAAGTTGCTCTCTCAATCAAGCTACACGGACGGAATGTACCGCTGCAGATTTGTCGTCTTGACACGTGATTCACCTCTGTAGTACGTCACATCATCTTCCTCTTTTTTTTTTTTTTTTTTGTTATTGTTCAAGCGAACTAGAAATTTTTCTTTAATTCCAGACGATGTGTGGAACAAACACCACACATTTTTCGAAGAACTCAACGGCCAGTAGATCCATTTTCCACATACGGGCCCCAATGTGAAAACACAAGTTTGTCGGTGACGAAGATCGAACTCGCGCCCCCTCATCCCAGGAGTAAGTTGCTCTTCCAACTAAGATAGTCGGACGGAATGTATCTTTGCGGATTTATCATCTTGAGACGTGGTTTCGCTCTGTAGTACGTCACATCATCTCCCTCTTAACTTTTTTTTTCTTTTTTATGAAACGAAGTAGGAATTTTTCATTAATTCCAGTTGATGTGTGGAATGAACATCACACATTTTTCGAAGAACTCAACGTCCAGTGCATCCATTTTGCTTTCGGGCGCCATTGTAAAAACAAGTTTGTTCGTGACGATATTGAACTCCCTCACTCCGGAGTAAGTTGCTCTCCCAACTAAGCTGCTCGGACGGAATGTATCGCTGCAGATTTGCTTTCTTGACACGTGATTCACCTCTGCAGTATGTCGCAAATCCATAACTCAAAATTACCGTGCGTACGCGAGAGAATATGTTTCGAAGACTGTAGCCAAATTGAGAGCACGATCTTAAATACGTTGGGGCCGCAGCACAAGTGGACTGCAGATGCATCATCCGGGAGTCAATCCCAGGTGAGGGGACAAAATACCGCTCTTCTGACCACTTGGCCACCGGATCGGCTTCCAACTAAACGCGCACGAATGTTTTTGTCCTTGGTGAAAGGTCTGATCTTCGGCTTTGTGAACATTTATTCCGATATCTGTGTTTGTAGAAGAAAGATATTCGGAGCATTTTTTCTGGATCAGATACACGTAATCTTGACTTAGATTCTCTCCTTATATTTCCTTTTTTTCCGGGTGCAAAATTTTCCACTCGGTTGCATCAGTGTGCAATTGACTTTGATTTACGTCTGTCTTATCGAAAGGGAATTATTCGTATTAGCCTTCTAGAAATACTAATATGTTGACAAAGATTATCGATGCATTTTCGATGCTTCTCGATATAGTGAAAGTAATTGGTTCTGAGAAGTGATATGTCCATAAAAGAGAGCAAGAGAAAGTGAAACGTTTATCAGCGCGAATATTTTCAATATTGCACAATTTTGTTTGACTGTCATCGTGTAAGCAACGACGCTATCTACTGTTTAATTTAACCGAGTTTTATGAATCTAAGCCTTTGAAAGATTTCAATAAACAAATTGGGAGATTATTCTTTGTACACGAAGCTGAAAGGGAGTAAAGAGATTTTAGTTAATTCTAATATTGTTTTACAAAGTTGCAGTTATGTAATGCCACAATACATGCTTAGGTAGTATAATGTAGGTACATGCTTATTCCTCAGTTGTAAGGCAGTGTTAATAATGCTGCTATGCCGGGATGTTTAACAAGTTTTCCTACCGTTTTCAAGTACATTGTGTGCTCTGTTAGCTTGCGCGAAAAGTAACGGAATTACACTAATAATTCTTCACACCGTATTTTCCTCTGTTTTTCATCACGAAGTAGAAAACTCTTATTTCCCTAAACACAAGTTTCCTTTACACTAATCTCGCAGTGCATGCGGACAACAAAAACTTTACCAGTTCGGTAAGAATTTTTTTTCACTGAGATCTTTCCTGTGTTTTCCCCAACATCTTCTTCAGGAACTTACAACAAATGTTTTAACTGTCTTCATCAAAATTTCACTTTTTTACGCTTTCCGACCGTAGGTTAAAGAGGCGTATATGCTTCAGCTTTGTCCGTCCGTCCGTCAGTAGGTTGAAGAAGCGTATATGCTCCAGCTTTGTCCGTTCGTCCGCACGATAACTCACGTAAAAGTGGTTTGATTTCGATGAAAGTTCAGTATGTTGTAGGAGACCACCTGGGGACGAAACCTATTGAAAATTGGGGAAATGGGGTCAAAGTTCAGGACATAGGAGAGGGATCCATTCCACTGCCCTCATGCGTCATAACTTGCGTAAATATGGTTCGATTTCGATGAACCTTTAGTATGTGGTAGGGAACCACCTGGGGACAAACCCTTTAGAAAATGGGCGAAATGGGGTCAAAGGTCAGGACATAGGAGCTGGATCCATTCCATCGCCCTATTGCGTTATAACGTTAGTAAAATTGCTTCGATTGAGACAAAACTTTATCATGTAGTTCCGGAAGTATACTTCACCGGTTCTGTTGAATATCATTGAAATAGGGTCAAAGGTCAGTGCATAGGAGCGAGATTTATCCTACAGCCATATTCCTCATAACCTGAGTATTAACTTGAATAATAATTTCTGGAATGTTGGAAAGCGTATCATAATCAATGCATTGCGTGCTTTTACTAACTTATTATATTACATCGATCAGATAAAACATTAAAATTACACTCTTAATATGATATAGGTCCTTCTCTCGCCGCCAAAAAATCTCCCACCCGTTGAGGCATACATTCAACGAGACGGTGGTAGGAGTCTCTTGATATTTGGTACTACGACTGCAACAGAAAATCCCGCAGTTCCCGTGAATTACGTAGTTTGGCTTATCCTGCTCGTACCCGTTTCTCCAACTCAAACCACAAATACTCAACAGGATTCATGTCCGCCGAATTTGGGGCCATGGCAATAACCGGAATTCCTCTTCATGTTCTTGGAACCATTTCTGAACCTTCTTCGCCGTGTGGTATGAAACATCGTCGTGTTGAAAGACGCCACCTCCGCCAGGGAATACAGTCGCCATAAATGGGTGCACTTCGTCAGCCATGGTCTTCAGGTACGTGACAGCTGTCAGGGTGCACTCTACAGGGACAATGGGTCCAAGTGTTCCCCAAGAAAATATTGTTCAGACCATCACACCCCTCCAACCGCTTGGATCGGTCCCACAGTGCATCCAGGTGAGAAGACTTCCTTGAGGAAATGTCGCAGACGCGCTCGTCCGTCGGCATGGTTTAACAGAAAACGGGATTCGTCTGACCATGAGACCCTCTTCCAGTCTTCTGTGGCCCAATGTCCATGATTAAGTGCCCACTGCAAGCGATGACGACGGTGAACACAGACACACGAATGGGTCTGCGGCTGCGCAGACCCATATCCAAGAGCGTACGACGAACTATATGGTCAGACACATAAGCCCAACTACGTAATTCACCGCAGTTCCCGTGAATTACGTAGTTGGGCTTATCCTGCTCGTTCCCGTTTCTCCAACTCAAACCACAAATACTTAACAGGATTCATGTCCGCAGAATTTGGGGCCATGGCAATAACCGGAATTCCTCTTCATGTTCTTGGAACCATTTCTGAACCTTCTTCGCCGTGTGGCATGAAACATCGTCGTGTTGAAAGACGCCACCTCCGCCAGGGAATACAGTCGCCATAAATGGGTGCACTTCGTCAGCCATGGTCTTCAGGTACGTGACAGCTGTCAGGGTGTACTATACAGGGACAATGGGTTCAAGTGTTCCCCAAGAAAATATTGTCCAGACCATCACACTCCTCCAACCGCTTGGATCGGTCCCACAGTGCATCCAGGTGAGAAGACTTCCTTGAGGAAATGTCGCAGACGCGCTCGTCCGTCGACATGGTTTAACAGGAAACGGATTCGTCTGACCATGAGACCCTCTTCCAGTCTTCTGTGGTCCAATGTCCATGATTAAGTGCCCACTGCAAGCGATGACGATGGTGAACACAGACACACGAATGGGTCTGCGGCTGCGCAGACCCATATCCAAAAGCGTACGACAAACTATCTGGTCAGACACATTGAGGCCTTCACCACAATTTAAATCGGGGATAATGTTAGCTAAAGTAGCCTTGTGGGGCCGAGGGTGGCCTAGTCAACGTTCGTGACTGCCATGGAGAAGACTACGAGTTTGATCCCAGGCAGGTACGAACGCTCGAACTACTAAATATCTGCCGTGCGTCGGATAAGCACTTTAAGCCGTCGGTACTCCCTCCCCCGGTAATAAATAAAGGCGTCTTCCTCCCCCTTTCTACCTCGCTTCTGTGTCACTTTCCAATCGGACACTCTAGCCCAAATCTCCTAGCTTCCTATTTCTAAGGGATGTTTAAGACCTAGAGTCAGATGTTCCCTTCCTAAAAATCTTCTACATATGATCTGATCTTTTCCATCTTGCTTCTGTGCCATTTTCCTATCGGACACTCTAGCCCAAATCTCCTAGCTTCCTACTTCTAAGGGTTGTTAAAGACCTAGGGTTACATGTTCCCTTCCAAAAATCCTCTACATATGATCTGATCATTTCTACCTCGTTTCCGTGCCACTTTCCTGTCGGACACACTAGCCCAAATCTCTTAGCTTCCTATTTCTAAGAGATGTTTAAGACCTAGGGTGAGACACTCCCTTCCTAAAATTCTCTACATCTCCCTTCCTAAAATCCTCTACATATGATCTGATCTAAAGTAGCCTTGCTGTGGATGCGGATAAGACGAGATAGCCTCAGCTGACTTTTGACATTTATGAGGTGTGGCCTGTCTACGCCTTGTCGACGGCTCAAAGTGTCACCTGTTTCGAAATCTTTGACATCAACGAGGCGTGGCCTGTCTACGCGTTATCGACGGCTCAAAGTGTCACCTGTTTCGTAACCTTTGACATCAACGAGGCGTGGCCTGTCTACGCGATGTCGACGGCTCAAAGTGACACCTGTTTCGTAACCTTTGACATCAACGAGGCGTGGCTTGTCTACGCCTTGTCGACGGCTCAAAGTGTCACCTGTTTTGGAAAACCTATGACATCAACGAGGTGTAGCCTGTATACGCCTTGTCGACGGCTCAAAGTGTCACCTGTTTCGGAACCTTTGACATCAACGAGGCTTGGCCTGTTTACGCCTTGTCGACGGCTCAAAGTGTCACCTGTTTCGGACCATCTTTGATGGGTACTAACTACTGCATAGCGTGAGCAGCTTACCACCGTCGCTGTTTCGGAGATGTTCTTACCAAGGCATCTTGCCATAATGATCTGGCCTTTGTCGAAATCAGATAAATCCTTTGCCTGTCCCATGTTGAGACGAAAAGAAATACTAACTCTCCGACCACGGTATTACAGAATATATATCATTCCCGATTTTAGCACGTAACACTGATTGCCTGCAAGCGCGCTTATTTGCATAACGCAGAGGTGGTTTCAATGTTTTGGCTGATTGGTGTATGTTTTCCATGGTTTAATTTGAAATATAAAACTTATATCTTCGAATTTAAATCGAAGCGTTCGGTTAAAGCTCAGCACGAATTTGATGCCAGATAATTGAAAATTTACTAGTTAAAGAATTTCTCACATTGTGCTGTTTCTCTGCTTTGTACTAACTAGTTAAAACCATTTTCTTTTCTTGTAATCACAGGATTTTTACCTAATACTTCTCTCACATAGGTACCTAACAAAAGGAACTTCATTTGTTTTCTGGAAAATTTTCACATTCAATTATCCCTTCTTTTTCGTCAAAGAATCGGAATCTTCTACTACCCAAAATGTACATACATTAAAATTTTTACTTAATGCGTCCTACGTAGTTTACAGCAACAAAAACGTGACTAATGGAGTGGAAATATTTCACACTCCGTTTTCCACTGTTATCAACCATCTTAATGGATATTTTAGCAACATTTTCACCTTGATACCAAACCAATTTTCGTTGGTTTATTAGAAATTATTCACATTGTAGTTTTCTCTGTTTTATGTCAGAAAACAAAACAAGTTCTCTACATCACAGAATTTCACGAAATATTTTGCTCGGTGTTCTTCCAATATTTGATGTCAATTTGTCGAAACGCTAATTGATTTTTTTCTACTGGAAACTTCCCTATGATTTTCTCTGTATTGTGTCAATCTTTTACTTCAACACCTTCTACAACATATTTTACTTGTTTCACTTATACTTAACGATAAGCAGCAGAAACTTCACTAGCTTCTTGTAACTTTTCATATTGAGTTTTTATCTGCTTTATGGCAACTAGTCGTGATCTACTTCAAATTTGTGGATCTTTCACCTTGTTATTGATGATATTTTTATAATAAACAGCTGAAACTTCACTAACTCAATGAGAAATTCCATTTCTATGATTTCAAATGTTTTGTACAACTTTGTTTTTATCAGTTTGTAGCAGTTTTTTTCATGGTTTCAAATCAGCGGCTCAAGCAAGTCCTTCTACTTTCACATAACTGATTCGAAAAAAAAAATATTACACGGTTTTCCACTCATGCTTCCTGACAATATAAGTACCATTCTTTCATTTCACCCTTTGTTTTTTTTTCATTTTGCATGGTTTGGCTTTTCGCAACTGTTTACATGCTTGACTACAACTTTTTGTAATAATCATCATACATTTTCTAATTCACTTAAATGAACAGAGATTTTTTTCATTATTTTGCTTCAATGCCTCTTGAAAACAAGTCAAATCTTTTTCAAGACAAGTTCTTCTTTTTCTTTTGCACCAAAGTTTCTTCCAGTTATTGAAAACTTTTTCCTTGTTAGTTTGATCTCAATGTTTTTTTTTTTTACATTTCCCCCCAACTTTTTTTAATACTAGTCGTTTGAAATCCTGACCTATTTCATTCGGAGTTATTTTTTAAACGCGTGTAATCAATACAAAAAAATTTTGATGTCTCGGTTTCATTTACCATTTTCCTCCAAATTTTACAATTCTATTAAATTTTGTACGTAGGGACTTTACTATAAAACTTTTCTTTAAGTACTTTTCGCCACAACAAAGTTATACAGCAAAATATTTATACAAGTTACATTTTGAATATTTAAAATATAACCATCAGCATACACATATTTTGGAAAGTTTTTAATGCATAAGAGATATTACCAACAATAATCAACCGAAATCAGGATCTCAGCATAAGAGGTATTTACCAACAATAATTTAAAGCTACTGACTCTAAAGCAGGGAAGGAAACAGAACAAAAGGTGTTAATCCAAGCCCTTGTTCAGGGTGGGGGTCTTCTAACCTGCGTGGTTACAGCTAAAAGATAATATTATTTATTGGAAACTTCTTTATGAAGTACCAACTTATTTTGTGAGCACAATGAGAGTGAACCTTAAAGGAAATTTTGAAATAGCCATTTGGTAAAAGCATTTGGTTGAGGGTTTAACGACCACCGTCAGCAACTGAATGGGCTAAAAGCAGTCGCCCGTCTCTAATTTAGGGTTAGTAGTTCCAGGGAAGGGAGAGAGCCGGTGCCGTGTCAGATGGAAATGTTCAAACTTTCTTTAAATTGTAACTTTTGTTATTTTGTGCGAGAACGACATCCTCAGTTAGAAAGGCGCTTAGCACAGATTCATTTCGGGGAAAGCCTTCTTTCACGGATCGGGACCTCCCACAAACAAAAGGACACCCCCTTTCCCCCGTCGTCGGATTATCTCTCAGAGCCCGCCAGGGACAATCGGAGTCAGCAATTAACAATACAACTTCTTACGTCAAGAGCATTTTCCTGGAGGACAGATCGTGTAGGGGACTGGAACCGATAGGAGTTCAAAACGAAGAGTCTCGTTGGAGATTTTGAGTGGGGAAGAAAGGACGATTTTGCTCAGACAAGGCAGGAAAAAACGCTTCTGCAAGGGTTTGAGGTAGAAAGAGATTTTAGCGGGAATTACATTGAGGAAGTCGCCCGAGATATCCATCAATACGCTGGAAGTATTTACTAGTCAATCAGATCAACCAATTTTCCTATATTTCCTCTTTTCCCCTGATCTGATGAATAAAGATACGTGCGAAAGAAAACCTCTGTCATAACATTCAATTTTTTTAACTCACTTATTTATAATTTGCTTCCCTGCTCCAATGACAGGAACTTGCAAACAATACATGAAATTAAACCAAGCCAATAGCCGTAAGACAAACACGACATCCATACCTCACCGAGATTCGAACCCGGACCCACTTGGACGAACAGTCACACGCCAGCGCTTTCACCACTACGCCAACGCGGCGGCAAACACGTCTGTAACTCGAGTTTGTACCTGTTGGTGAAAATGGGTGCTGTGTTTTGTGACGTACTGCAAAGGTGAAGAACATGTAAAGACTGCAAATCTGCAGTGATACATTTGATCGGTGTAGTTTAATCGGTGTAGTTTAATATGTTAGAACAACTAACTGCGGAGCGAGGAGGCGGAGTTTCGATCTCCGTCACCGGCAAATTTGAATATCACAGTTCTTTTTCCTTAGGCTATCATTCTCTCCCTTTCCCGGAGCCTTTAACCTTATACGAAGAATTAAATCTCCCATTTTCAATTAGACGACGAATAAAAAAGAATCCCCATATAGGTTAAGCATTTGTAATATACTGAATGGCTGACGTAGATGACGTACTACTGAAAATACGCATGAGTCAAATCGACAATGAAGCAGCAATAAGCTTGCCGTCATAGTTAAGTTGAGAGAACAGCCACTCCGAAGCAGGAAGATGTGGGTTCGAATCTCACTATCAGTAAAATGTTATACTAACGCCCGAGCAAGAATGAATCTCCTAGCCTTTCAGATTGAAAAATTTGTGTGATGAGTCTTCCACACAACACATGTAATTAATAAAAATTATTTTACTACGGTAGTTCGAGCAGGGTTGTCAGCTGACCCGAAACCTGCGATTTCGTCCCCGTTTCTCACGGAAAGATGACATAACGTACTACGTGACATGATGTCGACGATATGCTATCGAGCTGACGCATGAGTAAAAAGTCTCAAACTGAGGTGAGCCAGCGCTTAGACCATTTGCGCCTCGGGGGGGGGGCGCAAATGGTCTAAGCGCTGGCTTCTGACCATTCGTCCAAGATCAGTACGGGGTCGAATCCCAGTGAGGCAGAGATGTGTTTCTTGTTTTGAACCGGGAGGGACGGGCGACTGATTATAGTCCCATCGAGTTGCTCTCGGTGGTCGTTAAATCCCTCAAACGAAACCAAACTGAGGTGACACATGAGTTCATATCGCTGCCTCGATCATGCCTGTTGGCGTAGTTTAATTGGGAGAACCACACCGGAGCAGGAAGACGTGAGTTTGAATCTCACCACCGACAAATTATTAAATGTCATACATCCCTTATTCGAAATGCTAGGGACCGGAAGTACACTGCCGGACAATTGCTCAGGACGGATGACAATAGCACCGATAGCAACCATAAAATGGAAGGCAGGAAAATGTGGAAATTAGCATAAGTGCGGGATACAGTAACACGTGTTGTGCGTATGCAAATTTTGGATTGCCGAACTTGTTCGTGACGTCATAGCGTTGATAAGAGATATAAAGGATTTGACGCGTATTGACCGTTGTTGTTCAAACGCAAAGTTGAAAGGAAAGAATCAATTGACGAACTTGCAATTTTCAGTATGTCTTCCCGACATCACCTAGATGATTTTACGCGTGGCCGTAATATTGGCAAGATTGAAGAAGGGCGAAAAATAACAGATGTTGCCAGGGTGTTCGACGTCAGCCACAGTGTTGTTTCAAGGCTTTGGAAATCATTTCAAACAAATGGAGAGTGTAGCAAACGTCACGGGGGGAGGTCGTGTTCGCAGTACGACACCTGCAGAAGATCGGTACATAGTGTTATCAACAAAAAGACACCGGCGCAGCACAGCTAGTGAGGTAGCAAATCAGTTTATGGCTGCTACTGGCAAGCGGATCTCCCGAAAAACTGTCGCCAGACGTTTGCATGAAGGAGGACTATACGCCCGCCGTCCTGTGGTGTGCATCCCATTGTCCAGACGTCACCGTACCGGCCGTTTGCAATGGTGCCATCAACATCGCAATTGGACTGATAACGACTGGTCTGCTGTCCTCTTCTCAGATGAGAGTAGATACAGTCTATCGTCTGATTGTCGACGACAACTGATCTGGCGTGATAGTGGTACTGCATATTGTCCAGCAAACATAGAGGAAAGGGAGCGGTATCCGACATGTAGTGTCATGGTATGGGCTGGCATCATGATCAATGGCCGTACGTCCCTCTATGTGCTTCCAACTGGGACTATGACTGGCCAACGATACATTAATGATGTTCTGCTACCTCATGTTCGCATGTTCCGTGGTGCTGTCGGTGATAGATTCATTTTCATGGACGACAACGCAACACGTCATCGAACAGTCGCTGTCCAGGAGTGTCTTGAGAGAAAGGATATTCAACGCCTCGTATGGCCAGCACGTTCTCCAGATCTGAATCCCATTGAAAATGCGTGGGATGCTTTGGGGAGGAGTCTTGCTGGTTGCCAATGCCCTCTAATAAGCAAGGGCACCCTCATCCGTGCGCTGACAGAGGAATGGGATAAATTACCCCAACAGCTGCTTGATAATGTTGTGCAAAGCATGACACGACGTGTGGAATCTTGCATCGCTCTCCATGGTGGCCATATCCCGTATTGACATCTTACGCCGGAACGCCTGCGGACGGTAATTGCATTTTTTTTCACGTTTAAGTATTCTGCACAAAATGGCCTGTTTGTCCCTTGAACACGTTCCAAAGCCTTCTGGATTTCAGAGCACAATAAATTGTCTTTCTTGTAATGTCCTGGCATTCTGACATTATTTTATTTCACTTGGCATCCAACCACACTTAGTTTTTTATGCGCTATATAGCCGTTTATGATCCGTCCTTAGCAATTGTCCAGCAGTGTATAACAATGCACCGAAAAGCCAAACCATTAGGACTCCTTGCCTAATATGATGTTGGTCCTTCACGCGCAGCCAACACAGCTCTTACGCGTCGAGGCATGGTCTGTACAAGATTTCTACAGGTGTCTTGTTACATCTGGTACCAACACGTTATCAGCATATCCTCTAACGTTTGAAAGTTACGTGGTTTAGTCGCAGCAGATCGGATTTTTTGTTTCAACACAAACTACAAATGCTAGACTTGATTGATGCTAGGTTAATTTAGAGGCCAGAAGAATACGGGGAAGTCGTCCTCACGTTTTGCGAACCATTTTCGAACAATTTGGGCAGTGCGGTGAGGCGTGTTATTCTGCTAAAAGAAACCACTACTAGAGGAGCATACTTTGCCATGAAAAGATTTACCTGGTTTGCAGTAATGTTAAGGCAGGTAGTAGACGTCAAAGTTTCTTGCACGTGAATGACTGTACCAGTGTTCTCCAGCAGAGCATTGCTCAAAGCATTACCTTTCCTTCACCAGCTTCTTTTCGTCCCAGTGCGTAACCTGGTGCCATAACTTCTCCAAGTAAACGGCGCAGATGTACCCGGTAGTACGAGTGGTGTAACAGGAAACGAGATTCATCCAACCAGACGACGTTTATTCAAGGTTTAGCTTTGATGCTCGAATGCCCATTCGTTGCACTTTCGAAGATGAACCGAGAATACCATGAGCACTCGGAGCGGCCTGCTGCTACGCAGCCCCATTTTCAACAGGGTTCGATGTACTAGGTTTTGTGATACAATCTTCTTGTGTGTGTGCACCGAGGTTAACATGGGCAACTCGAAGCTGCCTGCGGCTACGCTGCCCCATTTTCAGCAGGGTTCGATGTATTGTGTGTTGTGATATATTCCTCTTTTGTGTGTGAACCAAAGTTACCATGGGCACTCAAAGCTGCCTGCGGCTAAGTAGCCCCATTTTCAGCAGGGTTCGATGCACTATGTGTTGTGACACATTCCTCTTGTGTGTGTGTGTGTGTGTGTGTGTGAACCGAAGTTAGCATGGGCACTCGGAGCTGTCTGCGGCTACGCAGTCCCAATTTCAGCAGGGTTTGATGTACTGTGCGTTGTGATACTTTTTAGCATCACAAGTATTCAAACTACCGCCGAGTTGCGCCACATTATCCCTCCCTGTGGCTCGTACCTTACGGGACAGCCTTCTCTCACCTCTTGCGTCGATGAGCCTGTGGCTCGTACCTTATGGGACAGCCTTCTCTCACCTCTTGCGTCGATGAGCCTGTGGCTCGTACCTTACAGGACAGCCTTCTCTCACCTCTTGCGTCGATGAGCCTGTGGCTCGTACCTTACGGGACAGCCTTCTCTCACCTCTTGCGTCGATGAGCCTGTGGCTCGTACCTTACGGGACAGCCTTCTCTCACCTCTTGCGTCGATGAGCCTGTGGCTCGTACCTTATGGGACAGCCTTCTCTCACCTCTTGCGTCGATGAGCCTGTGGCTCGTACCTTACGGGACAGCCTTCTCTCACCTCTTGCGTCGATGAGCCTGTGGCTCGTACCTTACAGGACAGCCTTCTCTCACCTCTTGCGTCGATGAGCCTGTGGCTCGTACCTTACGGGACAGCCTTCTCTCATCTCTTGAGTCGATGAGCCTGTGGCTCGTACCTTACGGGACAGCCTTCTCTCACCTCTCGCGTTGATGAGCCTGTGGCTCGTACCTTCCGAGACAGCCTTCTCTCACCTCTTGCGTCGATGAGCCTGTGGCTCGTACCTTACGGGACAGCCTTCTCTCACCTCTTGCGTCGATGAGCCTGTGGCTCGTACCTTACGGGACAGCCTTCTCTCACTTCTTGCGTCGATGAGCCTGTGGCTCGTACCTTACGGGACAGCCTTCTCTCACCTCTTGCGTCGATGAGCCTGTGGCTCGTACCTTACGAGACAGCCTTCTCTCACCTCTTGCGTCGATGAGCCTGTGGCTCGTACCTTACGGGACAGCCTTCTCTCACCTCTTGCGTCGATGAGCCGTGAATTGGCTCACACCTTGACGGCGGTTCGTTGTTCCTCTCTCCACGGATTATTTTTTGAAGGGACTATCCACGGATGATAGGAAAGACCCCACAATCTTTGGCGTCGAGAAAATGCTCTGTCCCAGTCGTCTCGCCATTACAATTTGGGCTTTGTCAAACTCGCTTAAGTCTGTTGCATTTCTTATCTGAAGAACAAGCACAACACTGATTAACAGAGGTTAGTATCGTGTGTTATTTATATTGTTTTCATTAATTTCACACGCGTCATTATTTACCTGCAGTTGCTTCAATCTTCACAAATATGTGCTGGTCATAATGATTTGGCTCTTCAGTGTAAAATCTATTATCAACTGAATTAATGCTATATGAAGCAGTTTTGGGTTTTAACGAAAATGAGGAGAAAAATTCTTACATTATAGACACTATATCACGAAATTTTCATTAAACAACTCAGGACATGTTTCAGAAACCTACAGAAATTGTATTAAATTCAATATGTATTTCGGTTGTCAGTTTTATAGTTTTAAACGCTGCAGCTACTGTGAACGCTTCTTTCTATATGAATATTAAAATACTTATATTAAAACGTTCAAACAATGAAAGCTGAAATTCACTGTTCTTGTTTTCAGCACGTACATCACAGTTCAATTTAATATATTTATTATAATTCTACGCAGAGGAGAGTAATTTCCAATATAATTTATTTCAAAATGGGAGCATCCATAAAATCTTAAATTGCTAAGTTCATAAATTTGCAGATTTTCAAATATGTTAAGAAGTTAGAAAGTGACTGCGTTGGTATTAGGATTATTGAAGTAATTACAGTAATTTATGCTTTAATGGACGCAACACAGATGCTTCCGTAATATTTGTAAATATTATTTTTTAGGGCATAATGCCACAAACATGAACTGTAATGTATTCCTCTTTTTTATATACCATGTATCTCAGATTTCGGATTTTTTCGATTTTTGAAGTACTTGCATAAGGTATATCTGTAGAATGAGATAGTTTCGGGATGAGTCCAAGTCTAAACACTAAATTTTATATTACGTAACATTTAAAAATGAATTTAAACTGAAAATCGCTCACTAAACCGAAAGGGTCAACAAACGAGACAAGCAAATCCGACTCTGTTCCCACAGTCACTTCCTGCTGAAATCGTCAACGAATCAATTTCAGCGCATTGACCAACAGACACCTAAATAATTACGTAAACACAAACTTACAGCTGCTTAAATCTTAATCATGGCACAGCTGTAACCCTTAGCTCATGGGTTTTAGCTAAACAAAATCCTAAAAATCGTCTTGAATATCCTGCAGGTTAAAATCGTTTTCCTTCTTCGATTAGAGATTCATGGAAGGTACGGAGGCGGTCCAATTTTCACTAACTCTCTACCAGCGGTGTTAATGAGACAGGAAGCAACCACTCCCCTTCGCTCTCCGGACACAAGATGTTCGTTTCCCATGCAAACGACTGTCCGATATTCAGTATAATTACGCTGTAGAAAAGGATCTTTGCGTACGGAAAGTATAAAGCATACAGCTATTTGTAAGGTCTTCAGATTTTAATACAGGCAAATCTCGTGGTGGGACGAAAAGTTGACAGTCGAATTGACCAGGAATTTGCACGTGGAAATGCACACTCCGAAGTAAGTAGTTACAAGGGTGTGCAAAAGAGGGTCTGAATCTAGCTTACTGAGGAAGGAGCATTGAGTTATTTCTATATCCAGGGGGACAGAGAAGGAAAATAAAAGAAGGCGACACCAGAACAGAAAAATTCATCTGCCCGTAAAAGCAGACTTTTTAGAGGGAACCTCTCCGCTCTCCCAAGAATTTGGGAATGTATTCTTTTCGTGTCGAGGTCAGAGATTTGAAAGAGAAGTAAAGTCGGAAAAAGCAAACTCAGCAGCGAGGTACACTGAGAAAGAAGCCTAACTGGAATAGTAAGCAGAAACACATCAGTGAGTTCATAACAGAGAGAAACGTGAAGAAATCAAGACAAAGACTGACTTTTTCACATGTACTTTACTGAATAAACATAGTGTCTTTCGACATATACTTCACTGAATAAATTTAAAGTGTCTTTCGACATATACTTCACTGAATAAATTTAAAGTGTCTTTACACGTATACTTCACAAAATAAACCTAAAGTGTCTTTCCACACATACTTCACTGAATAAACCCAGAGTGTCTTTCTACATATATTTATACTTTTTTTAATGCTTCCTGAACATACATAAAGTTTCTTTCGACATATACTGTACTGAATATACAGAAATTGCCTTTCCACGTATACTTCACTGAAAAAACCTAGTGTCTTCCCACATATACTTCATTGAATAAACCTAAAGTGTCTTTTTCCACATATGCTTTACTGAATATACCTAAAGTGTCTTTCCACATATACTTCACTGAATAAACCTAAACTGATTTTTTCCAAATATACGTCACTGAATAAACCTAAAGTGTCTTTTTCCACATATATTTCCCTGAATATACATAAAGTGTCTTTTCACATATACTTCACTTAATAAACGCAAAGTGTCTTTCTACTTATACTTCGCTGGTTAAACCTAAAAGGCTTTTTCCACATATAATTCACTGAATATACCTACAGTGTCTTTCCACATATACTTCACTGAATATACCAAAATTGTCTTTTTTCCACATATACCTTTTTTATCATCATCATCATCATCATTGTCAACCATTATCAATCCACTGCTGGACGAAGGTCTCCCCAAGTTTCCTCCACAACGGTCTGTCTTGTGCCAGTCTCCTCCATGTCACTCCCGCATATTTACGAATTTCATCCACCCATCTCCCATGTGGTCTTTTTCTGGGTCTTTTCCTGTCCCTTGGAATCCAATCTAAAATTTCGGCTGTCCATCTATGGTCTGTCCTTCTGGCAGTATGTCCAGCCCATTGCCATTTCAGGGATTTAACTCTGATCATGATGTCTTCCACTCTCGTCATTTTTCGGATCCACGAGTTCCTCTTCTTATCTCTCCTGGTTATACCAAGCATGCACCTCTCCATGCTTCTTTGAGTTGTCTGCAGCCTTTGTATGTCTCTTTTAGTTAAGGTCCACGTCTCTGCACCATACGTAAGCACTGGAAGGATGCATTGATCAAACACTTTTCTTTTAAGACATAATGGCATATTGCTCTTGAAAATTATGCTGTTTCTTCCAAAAGCTCTCCAGGCAAGTTTTGTACGCCGATCAATTTCTTTATCAATGTAACCCTCACTTGATATCTGCTGTCCAAGATAAACATACGTATCTGTTATCTCCAGTTTTTCTCCATCAATCGATAAATCTTCATTTCTTGTAAAAGCATTGAACATCACTTTTGTCTTCTGAAAGTTCATTTTTAATCCCACTTCTTTACTCTTGTCAGCAAGTTCCTGGATCATACTCTGCAGCTCTGATGGGGTAGTTGCAAAAATGACTACGTCATCAGCAAAACGAAGGTGGGTTAGATAATCTCCATTAATCTTTATCCCTTTGTTTTCCCAGTTCAGTGATTGAAAGACATTTTCCAATGTGGCATTAAAGAGCTTCGGAGATATGGTGTCACCTTGTCTCACTCCCCTTTCCAATTTTTATGTGTGTTGTATTTTCAAACAGCCGAATCTTTGCACTTGCATTTTCATAGATGTTATTAATAATATTAATGTATGCATCTTCAATACCGCAGGATTTCAGAGCCGTGGTAACTGCTGATGGTTTCACCGAATCAAAGGCTTTTTCATAATCGATAAAAGCCATGCACAATGGAAGTTCATATTCCCTCGCTCTTTCAATTAGTTCTCTCAGTACGTGGATATGATCTATTGTGCTGTAGCCACTCCTGAATCCAGCTTGTTCTCTCGGTTGAGCCATGTCCAGTGTTACCTTCAAGCGGTGTGAAAGAACTTTAGTGAAGATTTTATAAACCACTGATAGGAGGCTGATAGGTCTGTAGTTCCTGAGATCCTCAATGTCACCTTTTGTATGTAGCAGGATCATTGTAGCATTGTTCCAATCCTCAGGAATCTTCCCTTCATTAAGGCATCGAGTGAAAATTTGGGCGAGTACTGTTTCAATTTCTCCACTTGCTTCTTGTATGATGTCTATAGTAATTCCATCTTCTCCTGGAGCTTTCCCCCGCTTCATGTTCTTGATTGCATGAGCAACTTCTGCTGGGAGGACTGGAAGAACTCTGGTACCTTTCATGATGTCTGGAGTACATGTATCATCCCTTTCATATAGTTTGGAGTAGAAATCTTTCACTCTTGTCAAAATTTCGCCTCTATTTCTTGTTATAGAACCATCTTCTTTTCTCAGAGCCATAATCTGTTTTCTTCCCTTACTGAGATGTCCCTTTGCTATCTTTAGGCTTTGGTTGTTTTCAATTGCTTTCCTCACTAGCTCACAGTTGAATTTCCTTACGTCTTCAGTGATACTTTTTCGTGCTGTCTTGCATAGCTCTATATATTCCACTTTGGAAGTCACATCTTCTTTAGTTGTCCTCATCTCTCTTCTTTTTTGCATCAACATTTTGGTTTTTCCTGATAATTTGTTTACATGCAACTTGTTCTTAGACCCAGCTAATTTTGTTGCTGTTTCCATAAGAGCTTTGGTTACTTTTCTGTTAACTTCCAGAAATATCCACTTCTTCCGATGTTAGGCCTTCTAAAGCAGAGAATCTGTTCTTCAGTTCCAACTTGAAAGTATTATGGTGTTTTTTAAGGTTGGTTATGTCAATACATTTTGTTTGTCTTATGAGCTTGCCACGTTCCAGTTTAGTGTTGAGGTGCATCTTACATCTCACCAATCTATGGTCACTACCTGTGTTGAACTTGTTTAGCACACTGCAGTCTTCGATGACGAATTTTTTGTTACACATAATAAAATCAATTTCACTTGTCGTCCCAATTGGATGTCTCCATGTCCATTTCCTGTGTGGCTTTTTCTTGAAAAAGGAATTCAAGATGAAAAATCCTTCTGCCTCTGCAAACTCAACGAGAGTATTTCCACGCTGGTTTCTGTTGCCGTGACCGAATTTACCTACTGAAGTTTCATTCTGTTGCCGGTGCCCTATTTTTGCATTGAAATCTCCCATAATTATCTTCAAGTGCTGCTTACCTTTATTATTTAGATGACGAATTTCCTCATAAAATTCTTCAATTTCTTCTTCAGGATGACTTGTGGTGGGTGCATAAGTTTGAATAATCTGAGCCTGGTATCTTCTCGATAGTTGGATAACGAGTCGTGCAGCTCTGTCAGAGGAACTTTCAACTTCTACCACTTTATCCTTCAGTTTCTTGTTTATTATAAATCCAACACCACTAGTTCTGCCAGTACCTGTCCCACGATAATAGAAGAGATGTCCACTTTTCAGTTCAATGAGATCTTCTCCTTTTCTCCTTACCTCACTCAGCCCGACGATGTCCCACTTGATACTTTGTAGTTCCTCTTCCAATTCAAGAAGCCTTGAATCAGAAGATAGGGAGCGTCCGTTGTAGGTAGCCAAGGTCAGCATCAAATGGCAGCCTAGTCCGGTCTTCCGGGGATTCTTAGCACCCTCTGCCTTCATGTCGCACTGGCCGCTGCCTTGGCCAGGTACATTCCAGCTGCCGGAGACTGAGGGCCAAGATTTAAGTTGTAGAGTCATTTTGGAGGTGTTTGGCCATAACTCACCACGCTGGCCAAGTTATACATAAAGTTTCTTTCCACATATACTGTACTGAATATACATAAAGTGTCTTTTCACATATACTTCACTGAATAAACGCAAAGTGTCTTTCTACATATACTTCGCTGGTTAAACCTAAAGTGCATTTTTTCCACATATAATTCACTGAATATACCTAAAGTGTCTTGCCACATATACTTCACTGAATATACCTAAAGTGTCTTTTTCCACATATACCTTTTTTATACTTCACTGAATATACATAAAGTTTCTTTCCACATATACTGTACTGAATATACATAAAGTGCCTTTCTACGTATACTTCACTGACTAAACACAGTGTCTTTCCACATATACTTCACTGAATAAACCTAAAGTGTCTTTCCACATATATTTCACTGAATAAACCCAGATTGTCTTTCTACATGTACTTATACTTTTTTTTATACATCACTGAACATACATAAAGTTTCTTTCCACATATACTGTACTGAATATACAGAAAGTGCCTTTCCACGTATATTTCACTGAAAAAAACAAGTATCTTTCCACATATGCTTCATTGAATAAACCTAAAGTGTCTTTTTCCACATATGCTTTACTGAATATACCTAAAGTGTCTTTCCACATATACTTTCTTCCCTGAATAAACCTAAACTGCTTTTTTTTTCAAATATACTTCACTGAATAAACCTAAAGTGTCTTTTTCCACATATATTTCCCTGAATATACATAAATTGTCTTTTCACATATACTTCAGTTAATAAACGCAAAGTTTCTTTCCACATATACTTCGCTGGTTAAACCTAAAGTGCCATTTTTCACATATAATTGACTGAATATACCTAAAGTGTCTTTCCACATATACTTCACTGAATATACCTAAAGTGTCTTTCCACATATACTTCACTGAATATACCTAAAGTGTCTTTTTCCACATATACTTTCTTTATACTTCAATGAATATACACAAAGTTTCTTTCGACATATACTGTACTGAATATACATAAAGTGCCTTTCTACGTATACTTCGTTGACTAAACATAGTGTCTTTCCACATATATTTCACTGAATAAACAAAGTGTCTTTCCACATATACTTCACTGAATAAACCAAAACTGTTTTTTTCCAAATATACTTCACTGAATAAACCTAGTGTCTTTCCATACATACTTCACTGAATAAACCTAAAGTGTCTTTTTCCGCATATATTTCCCTGAATATACATAAAGTGTCTTTTCACATATACTTCAGTTAATAAACGCAAAGTGTCTTTCCACATATACTTCGCTGGTTAAACCTGAAGTGCTTTTTCCACATATAATTCACTGAATATACCTAAAGTGTCTTTCCACATATACTTCACTGAATATACCTAAAGTGTCTTTTTCCACATATACTTTTTTTATACTTCAATGAATATACACAAAGTTTCTTTCGACATAATACTGTACTGAATATACATAAAGTGCCTTTCTACGTATACTTCACTGAAAAAACCTAGTATCTTCCCACATATACTTCATTGAATAAACCTAAAGTGTTTTTTTCCACATATACTTCACTGAATAAACCTAGAGTCGTTCCTCATATACTTCACTGGATAAACCTGAAATATTGTTTTAAATATACTTCACTGAATAAACCAAAAGTGCCTTTCCTCATACGTCTTGCTAAATAAACAAAAAGTGACTTTCCACGAATACCCGAAAGTAACTCTTTCCAGTGTACTTCACTGAATCAACTATACTTCATTAGAAAAGTGCGGGTCTTCACTTTAGCTGGTAATATATTTGTTCTCATCATTAGGGACAAATATAATTGAAACCCCGGAATTTCAATTTCCTGCCGCGAAGGTCTAATGAACATAAGGGCAGGGCATTGCAAGAAACATAGCGAACAGTCCTGTAGCACAGCCCAGTATGTCCTACAAGTAATGAACAATCTCAGATTGTCTCGAAGACTCCACTGTTCGTCCTGCACATAAAACAATTTATCAATGCTCAGGGAGTCACGCACATATATATGCCCGCGCGCACTTCATATTTCTCCTCACATCTAGAAGTGAAAGTTGCTAAGACTTTCAACCAGGTGACGTGTCGGACAGCTTCACCTTGAGGTTCCAGCTATGCAAATTGGCAAAGAGACTTTTCAAAAGGGTCTAAATGTTTTAAGATTGGTCACGGTAAACGCCTTATAAGCTTAAGCAATTTTTGCGTAAGAAAATAAAAACAGAAACTGACTTACCATACTGACATCTGTGACCTTGGAATCCATTCTGACAGACGCACCTGAAATTATAACCATTTCTGCTTCTTCCCAGGCATCTTCCGGAATTGTAGCATAAACCGTCGTTGCATTGGGCTGCCAAAAACAACAGAAACAAAATAAGTTTCAGCGCGCTATACATCTTCCTCTATAAACAATGTAAGGCAACAGCTCAAAGCAACACGTGGTTCTTATTTACAGAGACTTTTTTATGCTGTTGTTGCTATTGTGCGTGAGAATGTTTTCATGCCGGGCACGTCCTACCAGCTAAGGATCTCCTCTGACTCTGGAGGGCTCGAAGTTTCGACCTCCGCATCGCATGTTGTCAAAGAGTCTGTAAATGCCGGGGAAGACACACATACACACGCACGCACACTTGCTTCCTTTTTCTCTTCAGTCCGACTCTGTGTTGCGTGTTTGTTGCGTCAGTGGGATGGTGCCGTGACTCAGCAGATGGGCACCGTGCGTTCGAAAGTTGGCTCGAATGAAAAAGACGACCTGGATGAAGGAGAGAGAGAGGGAGGAGGGAGGGAGAAAGTTGGAGAGAGAGAGAGAGAGAGAGCACTTGAATGAAGCGCGTAGGAAGAGACCGAAACAAGTTATCTTCCCATTTCCATGCATCTGTCGGAACTTAGTTTCGAGTTATTTGGCACCCAGTGCGGTAGGGTTCCGCGAAAGACGAAAATTCCTCACCTGATAAGAGATAGGACAAATGATTGCTCTTTTTTGAGCTACTGTTAACGACGACACAAAACTTTAATTGACGTAAGCGTGCACGAGGACAAAAGAAAAATATTTTCTCCTATTTCCCGTTCGTGGACCCAACGTACGTTTTTATGTGCACTAGGGCGTGGCGTGATCTTTCTGGCACTGTTACCAAAATCTGACAGTTAGTAAGTATAATAAGTAACGCGTAATATAATACAATATGAAGTAATATAATTATAAAAAATATATTTGTTATATATAAGTAATAACCAACACATCATAATTTATCTCCACATTTGTATGGTCAAAAACTTTGTTTCTAGGACATTACAGAACACAACCACGTATTGAAAATGGATTGAAACAGAGAGAGAGAGAGAGAGAGAGAGAGACAGAGAGAGAGAGAGAGAGAGAGAGAGAGAGAGAGAGAGAGAGAGACAGAGAGAGAGAGAGAGAGAGAGAGAGAGAGAGAGAGAGAGAGAGAGAGAGAGAGAGAGAGAGAGAGAGACATTGTGTATTTGTTATATATAGTTAGAATACATATTTGTTATATATAATTAATAACAAACGCATATTAATTAATCTCCATATTTGCATTGTCAAACACTTTGTTTCTAGAACATTACAGAACACAACCACGCATTGCAAAGGAATTGAAACAGACAGAGCGAGAGAGAGGGGGAAGAGGTGGTGAGAGATATATATAGAGAGAGAGATGGAGAAGGAGGGATGGAGGGAGGGAGGGAGAGAAAGATATTGTGTATTTGTATATAATTAGAATACATATTTGTTATATATAATTAATAACAAACGCTTATTAATTAATCTGCATATTTGTATGTCAAAAACTTTGTTTCTAGAACATTACAGAACACAACCACGCATTGAAACTGTATTGAAACAGATAGAGCGAGAGAGAGGGGGGAAGAGGCGGTGAGAGAGAGAGACATAGGGAGAGATGGAGAGAGAAAAAAAGAGAGAGAGAGAGAGAGAGAGACAGAGACAGGGGAGGGAGGGAGAGAAAGGCAGGGAGGGAGAGAATGTTATATATAATTAGATAGTGTACTTGTTATATATAATTAGAATATATATTTGCCTAGTTTTCTGGGTCTAAAGTTCTTTGCCTTCTCACAATTTTTGTGTGCTATTTGACAATGTTTTTCTGGTTTTTTGTAGGAGATGATGAGTATGGGTTGGGCCAGGAAAGTGATAGATGTATGCTAAACCATTTTGCTTAATTGTTTAATTTCCGCACCTTTGAGAGCGGTTATGTAAAATAAAAAAATTTTCGGGGACTTATACTTGCATCTATGACTTTGCAGAAACCCATTTTCAACTAGGTCTTTGTGGAAGTGAGAAAATGCAGAGTTTTGCTGGTCCTTGATAAAGCCAAGGCTCTGCATTTTCGACACTTTCTGCATTCTGGTTTTGTTATTTATTATTATTTTTATTCTCTTGCCTGTTGGGTTTTTATTTCTTTTATTTTTTATTTTTTGTCGTGTTAAAAAACGTTTTTGCTACAGTTTCTGCTTTGTAAGTTGTTAGTTCTGAGAATTCATCACACTGCTGCGTTGCGCGCCCTGATCTTTAGAATGTAAGTTTTATTTATTATTATTTTTTTAATTTTGTCTTTGACTCTGCTTTTGTTTTAGAATATATATTTCTTATATATAATTAATAACCAACACATCATAATTAATCTCCACATTTGCATTGCCAAAAACTTTGTATCTAGAACATTACAGAACACACCGACGTATTGAAAATGGATCGAAGCAGAGAGAGAGAGAGAGACAGACAGAGAGAAAGAGGAGGCATTACTTCTTTATTCGCATATCTCACAGCGATACTGCTTACACCTTTAGAGCAAAATTCCCTATAACAGAAATGTAAGAAGAATTTTTAGCATTTTCTTCAAAAAATGCCTTTTCAATAGAAATGGGGTATAATAGTATGAAAATCCTGTTTTGTAACTGCGCTTTATTAGAAAAGTAGTTACTTTTACTCTCAGAATCATCAACTTCATTATAATATCTGAATAGCAAATCTTGCTTGCCTAGACAGACTGCGTCGATTTTGGTGTTGGAAAAATACCAGTTACATTTTACGGCGTTGTTGTTGTTTCTCAGTTTTTCTGGAAGAGGTGAGCTCAAACCAAATTTTATACGATTTTTTTCTAAACGGAATAAAATCAGCTACAGTGTTAATATATCCGGCAGATATTTCATGACGTAGTTTTGAGACCCTGAAACTGTGTAAACGGTAGCCGCCGTTTTATGCGCAAGCGTTTGCTTCTGGAAAAATAGAAAAAATAAAAGCGACCAGTAGTTTAGTCTGCTCACTTTTTGCAGTTAAATAATCACTTTTTGCAGTCCAATACTCACTTTTTGCAGTCCAATACTCACTTTTTGCATGAAATACTAAGAATCGTGAAAAGTGCCCGACTGTATTATTAGATTTTTCCTAATACTTATAAGCGAAAGAAGTTGTCTGCCTATTTAAATTATTTCCTTTTCTTCATCATAATCTATGGCATAAAACTTGGAAATTCATCAAACCAGTAACCATACGGATACACGCAGTCATGAGAATAATATTCAAAGTGTTCGGCGCAAATCTATATACCGATCATTCTGATTGTCTGAAGCACAGCTTGAACGGAGAAATAAGTAAAAATAAAACATTTACCCACATGCGGGCAGGTAGTTCGTGAAACAAATGCGGGAAAAACACTGAAATGAAAAAAAAAAAAAAACAAGAAAAAGCATTCACAACCTAAGAAATGTGTGCATTAAAATCAGCAGCAGGTAACATTCAGAGAATGCAACGTATGCTGCAGCCGCTCGTCTCTCCGTTTTCCCTTTTGATCTGTGCGCAGGCGCAGTCTGCAGAACTGGCAGTGTTTTGGCACCAGGGTGAGAATTGGTAACGCGTGCTTTACCGATGGATCTGTTATTTGCTCCTTCACGACGTAGTATTGATGGCATAAATCATTCCTTTCCTTCTTGGAAGTTCATTCACCGTTCACGCAAAAGAGTCATCTACGAATAATCTAATTTCCAGGTTGTCACTACGCTCAATGGGTAAATCATTCGTTGCAAATAACTCGTGTTGCGCTTTCATGGCCATAGCCCTTGTCTTGGCAAATTGCCAAAAAGAGCACGAACTCTTCGGTTATTCATGTTAATTGATTTGCCACGAAACAGTTAGTGGTGAACGAATCGGGCATGGGAACCAAAGAATGGGAATGGCATGTGCCAAACCAAAGAATGGGAATGGCACATGCCATTCCCATTCTTTGGTTTCACTATTTTTTTCATTCACGACTGCCGATTGCTCACTCACATAACAGTTGACACTTATTAATTCTCGACATTACTTCTCTTACTGGGAATTCCTTTCTGAGCATGCGTGTGGAAGAAAGTTAAACCGTCTTGCGAATTCACTGATTGTCGCAGTAATGGTGGGTTGAAAGATAATTTAGAGTAATTCGTTGTGAAAGAATCATTCGTTGTGAAAAAATCATTCGTTGTGAAAGAATCATTCGTTGTGAAAGAATCATCCATGAACTGTCCATCACTAGGAGGAAAGCTTTTGCGCGATACCTTACGAGAGCCATTATGGAATGAGCTATTTCATTCGTAACTTGCGCTGTCGTACGGTCCCTTGTTTGAATAAATTATAATTATTTATCTAAAACTGTTTCCAGTGGTAACAGTGGAGACTGGATACTAGCACTCTTCGTCCCTGATTTACAATCAGTTACATACAGCGCATATTGATGGACGCTTATTCAGAAATGTAGGCTTCAAGCAAATCGTAAGAGTACGACCCCAGTTCGAGACTATCATTCTTCTTTCTATTCTGCATCGAGAGGAGCTGAATTTGGCACAGGTCACTCGTTGCAGCGATAGGTACTCACGCAGGGGTCGACGAACCACAGAAAAATACTATATGAACAACATGAAACAAAGTTGAAAACTTTTACAGAAATAAGAAAAAAACATAAGCGCAATATAATTTTCTTGTTTCGAAGTTGTATTTAATTCATATGCTTAGCTAAAGAATAGATATGCCAAACTAAATAACAAACTGAAATAATGGGTATTGCAAATAAATAATTGAAATAACGGATATACGCAATCAAATAACTAATTGAATTAACCAATGTACGCAGCTAAATAACAAAGTGAAGTAATGGATATACGCACCTAAGCAACTGATTGAAAAAGCGAATTTATGAAACTAAATAACTAACTGAAATAACGGATAATACGCAACTAAATAACTCAATGAAATATCGGGTGTACGCAACCAAATAACTAACTGAAATAATGGATACATGTAACCGAATAACTAATTGAAATGACAGATATATGCAACAAAATAACTAATTGAAATAACGGATATACGTAACTAAATAACTAACTAAAATCATAGATTTACCCAACCAAATAACTAATTGAAATATCGGATATACGCAATTAAATAACTAATCGGATATACGCAACCAAATAACTAATTGAAGTAACGAATATATACAATTAAGTGACTAATTGAAATAGCCAATGTACGCAACTAAATAACTACTTGAAATAACGGATACACGCAACTATATAAAATTAATTGAAATAACGGATATACGCAACTAAATAACTGATTGAAACAACGGATATACGCAGCTAAATAACTAATCAAATAAAGATGACAGAATCAGCAAACTTAGGTAATAATCCACTTGTTTATTCAACAAAACCAGTGTTGTACGAATTCTGTAGAGTTGCGGACCAAGGTTTTTAGAAGAATTAGATGACGGGCCACATTTTGTTTGTTTGTTTGTTTGTGTGCGCGTGTGAATATTATAATTCCATCTGATCAATGAGGTTTGTGGGTTTAATGCCAACGCTCAATGAATGGTTGATCAGACATGTGCTTGGTTTGAGTTCATCAAATCGTGTACACCTGTCATCAGAATTCTTAATAAGAGTGTCTAGGTGATGATCAAATACTTTAAAATCTAGAATTCCACCAAGTATTACCATTTCACCCAAAAAGCTCTTTACAAGATTGAGTGAAACTATTTCCTAAAACAGTATGACCAGCGCCTTTATGCAAATCGAAGCAACTGATGGTAAACAAGAGCAAGTGTGAAGGAAATGAAACGATGTAAATAACACCTTATACTGAGCTCTGTTAATCAGTGTTATACTTTTTTCTTCGGATGGGAAAGGCAGCGGACTTCAGCGAGTTTGACAAAGGCCAAATTGATATAGCCAGACGACTGGGTCAGAGCATTCCTGAGACGGCAAGACTTGTGGGCTGCTCACAGTCAGCCGTCGTTAGTACTTTTAAAAAGTGGTCTGAGGAGGGAAAACCACGAGCCACCGGCAAGGTGTGAGTCAACCGCGTCTGAATCATGGTAGAGGGGAGCAAACGCGATCTCGTATGGTACGAGCCAACCGGACTTATTGGCTACTGTGGCGCAGTTCGCTGGTAATTTGAATGTTGGGGACGGAAGTCATGGGTAACAAGACATAGTATATAGATTCCAGCTGTAAACGGTGCTGTGTAGCCGAAGGACACTCTGTGTGCCCATGCAAACCTCGGATCACCATCGAAAGCACCTACAATGGACACGCGAGCATTAAAACTGGTCCTTGAGTGATTGGAAGAATGTCTTATTGTCCGATGAATATTGTTTCCTGTTGCACTATAATGACGGCTGGGTACGTGTGCGTAGTTTAGTAATCCTAGGTCCAATAATTTGTTGTGCAGGAAACTGCGATGTGGATCATCTACCTAAATATCGTTGCGGACCTTCATCCTTTTATAGCAACGTTACTTCCCCTTTAATAGTGTCTTCTTTCAGAAGAATGAAGCGCTATGCCACACTGCCCGGATTGTTCTAGAATAGTTCACGGGACATGAGGAAGACCAATATATTTCAAATACGTGGAGATAATGTAAATAAACGATATCATCGCTTTGCCCACGTTATTTTACGAACAATTCCACTTTATTTTATAATTAATCGTCTATTTACACGAGGAAGATTTCATGGTATTGCCCTAGCCTCTATATTCCCCAGGCATCAATCCAGTCGAGCATCTGTGGATTGTGGTGGAACATCAAATCCTATCTGCGACGGCTCAACGACATGACTCACATCACTTAAAGGATTTCCTGGTAATGTGCAATATACCAAAAGACACCTTTAGAAATTTTGTAGCGTCCTTGACGGGTAAGAGCTATTCTGGCGGCAAGTAGAGGACTTGCAGCATAATAGGCAGATGATCATAACATTTTGGCTCTTTGGTGTATATCATACGTCAGACGTAAATTTAGGCCGAGGCTAACCCTTTGTGATGTGCCGAGGAAAACGGAGCAGTTTGTATTCGATCACCAACGGTGACCCTTGATTTTTATTAAGATATAAATATTGATACATGTATTTGGATCAGTGCTAACACAAAATACAGCGAGTATCAATCCTCGAAATAAAGACCATTATGTTTAATGGTCTGCAGCTAACGTTCTGCCAAACTTGTGATTCCGACATGATACCATGTCTTGTCTTTTGAGGCGAGGAATTCCTGGACCCCCTGCTTCCACTTCAGCTGGGTTATGGAAATGAGCCATTGAGCGAAACAGATAGTAGTCATTTGGTGCAAGGTTCGGGCTATAGCCTGGGTGAGCCAACAGCTTGATGCCCCTAAGCTGCTGAGATTTTTCTTGGGTCGAACGTGCCATATGTGGAGGTGCGTTATCTTACTGCAGAGGAATTGTCCTGCCGTTGACCAAGGCAGAGTATTTTTGTGCCAGAACAGCGTACATTTGGTCTAATTGAGATGACTAAAGATTTACAGTGAAACCACAGTAAAGATCTACAATAAAACACGACCATTCGGGACAAATTCACGGTGTACGATGCCATCACAGTATCACCTTGGTTTAAGCACAGCATTACCTTGTGCTTAAGCCTTCCACGTTTGGCGACCGGCTGTGGTATCTGGCCGGGATGTAGCCATTGGTTCGGCCTGTCTTGATAGCGATAAAAGATCCAGTTTTCATCAGACGTCACGATACGTCTGATGAAAGGCTCATCGGTAGGGTACAAGCAATTGACAACAGATCTCCTCTCGTATGTCAGCTCAGGCAGGTGTCAATTCATGCGGAACCACTCGGCAGCTCCTATTGGTCTTCTCGAGCTTCTGAACATGGCGAACGACGCTAGATTGTGAAGTACCAAGTTGTTCGCACAGTCTACTTGTGCTGCTTGTAGGATCGGGAGCCACCACAGCTTTATGTAGGACTTCAGAATCTACGGTAGTTGGTCTTCCTGGGTGAGTCTGATCTCCCAATTACAATTTGCCAGAATTGAATTTGGTGAACCATCTTCTTGAGGATATGTGACTTACTTTATGTTCCCCTTTTACACAACAGATGTTTCTGGTAACTTCTGCTGCGTTGCAGGCCAGTTGGAACTCATACAACAGAAGTTCACGAATCAGGCGATTTTGTTTCTCCACATTTCGGCAACCTCTGAAACATAGCAAACCAAATTAATACACATGAAGCTCTGCTTTTCTTACATGGCAGATATGGCTGTAACTCAACACGTACAGATACATCGGTGTATATGTTTGAGTAATTTTGGAGGGCGGAAGAAATTACAGACACTTTGGCGTTTTTCAATATTTATAAGTCACCCTTAATTCAAAAACAAATGCATTGATTATTTCAGAGCTGTCGAAGTTGAAAGTTTGTTGCGTAACACGAGTTTTTTTATTCGTTCCAGAGATGATAAATTCTCGAAGAACAAAATTAAAGAAACATCTAGAGTGCAGGGGTTCTTAACCTTTTTTGGACACCACCCAAAATCAACAAGACGATCAACTTTGCGACCCATGGGTCTATTTTGAAATAAAAAATACTAATATAATAATATAAATAAGTGCAGTAATTCTTGATCTGAAAGAATGTGACGATTATACGTATTAAAAGAATACAACTGGTTTTGTGACGATTATATGTATTAAAAGAATACAACTGATTTGTCACAAATATTTATTTTTTCAAGTCGACCATGGTTTCTCTGGGTATTGACCTAGCTTCATCAGGATGAATGACACGTAAATATTCAAATTGTATCATCATTGTCAACCATTATCAATCCACTGCTGGACGAAGGTCTCCCCAAGTTTCCTCCACAACGGTCTGTCTTGTGCCAGTCTCCTCCATGTCACTCCCGCATACTTTCGAATTTCATCCACCCATCTCCCATGTGGTCTTTTTCTGGGTCTTTTCCTGTCCCTTGGAATCCAATCTAAAATTTCGGCTGTCCATCTATGGTCTGTCCTTCTGGCAGTATGTCCAGCCCATTGCCATTTCAGGGATTTAACTCTGATCATGATGTCTTCCAGTCTCGTCATTTTTCGGATCCACGAGTTCCTCTTCTTATCTCTCCTGGTTATACCAAGCATGCACCTCTCCATGGTCCTTTGAGTTGTCTGCAGCCTTTGTATGTCTCTTTTAGTTAAGGTCCACGTCTCTGCACCATACGTAAGCACTGGAAGGATGCATTGATCAAACACTTTTCTTTTAAGACATAATGGCATATTGCTCTTGAAAATTATGCTGTTTCTTCCAAAAGCTCTCCAGGCAAGTTTTGTACGCCGATTAATTTCTTCATCAATGTGACCCTCACTTGATATCTGCTGTCCAAGATAAACATACGTATCAGTTATCTCCAGTTTTTCTCCATCAATCGATAAATCTTCATTTCTTGTAAAAGCATTGAACATCACTTTTGTCTTCTGAAAGTTCATTTTTAATCCCACTTCTTTACTCTTGTCAGCAAGTTCCTGGATCATACTCTGCAGCTCTGATGGGGTAGTTGCAAAAATGACTACGTCATCAGCAAAACGAAGGTGGGTTAGATAATCTCCATTAATCTTTATCCCCTTGTTTTCCCAGTTCAGTGATTGAAAGACATTTTCCAATGTGGCATTAAAGAGCTTCGGAGATATGGTGTCACCTTGTCTCACTCCCTTTCCAATTTTTATGTGTGTTGTATTTTCAAACAGCCGAATCTTTGCACTTGCATTTTCATAGATGTTATTAATAATATTAATGTATGCATCTTCAATACCGCAGGATTTCAGAGCCGTGGTAACTGCTGATGGTTTAACCGAATCAAAGGCTTTTTCATAATCGATAAAAGCCATGCACAATGGAAGTTCATATTCCCTCGCTCTTTCAATTAGTTCTCTCAGTACGTGGATATGATCTATTGTGCTGTAGCCACTCCTGAATCCAGCTTGTTCTCTCGGTTGAGCCATGTCCAGTGTTACCTTTAAGCGGTGTGAAAGAACTTTAGTGAAGATTTTATAAACCACTGATAGGAGGCTGATAGGTCTGTAGTTCTTGAGATCCTCAATGTCACCTTTTTTATGTAGCAGGATCATTGTAGCATTGTTCCAATCCTCAGGAATCTTCCCTTCATTAAGGCATCGAGTGAAAATTTGGGCGAGTACTGTTTCAATTTCTCCACTTGCTTCTTGTATGATGTCTATAGTAATTCCATCTTCTCCTGGAGCTTTCCCCCGCTTCATGTTCTTGATTGCATGAGCAACTTCTGCTGGGAGGACTGGAAGAACTCTGGTACCTTTCATGATGTCTGGAGTACATGTATCATCCCTTTCATATAATTTGGAGTAGAAATCTTTCACTCTTGTCAAAATTTCGCCTCTATTTCTTGTTATAGATCCATCTTCTTTTCTCAGAGCCATAATCTGTTTTCTTCCCTTACTGAGATGTCCCTTTGCTATCTTAAGGCTTTGGTTGTTTTCAATTGCTTTCCTCACTAGCTCACAGTTGAATTTCCTTACATCTTCAGTGATACTTTTTCGTGTTGTCTTGCATAGCTCTATATATTCCACTTTGGAAGTCACATCTTCTTTAGTTGTCCTCATCTCTCTTCTTTTTGCATCAACATTTTGGTTTTACCTGATAATTTGTTCACATGCAACTTGTTCTTAGACCCAGCTAATTTTGTTGCTGTTTCCATTAGAGCTTTGGTTACTTTTCTGTTAACTTCTGAAATATCCACTTCTTCCGATGTTAGGCCTTCTAAAGCAGAGAATCTGTTCTTCAGTTCCAACTTGAAAAGTATTATGGTGTTTTTTAAGGTTGGTTATGTCAATACATTTTGTTTGTCTTATGAGCTTGCCATGTTCAAGTTTAGTGTTGAGGTGCATCTTACATCTCACCAATCTATGGTCACTACCTGTGTTGAACTTGTTCAGCACACTGCAGTCTTCGATGACGAATTTTTTGTTGCACATAATATAATCAATTTCACTTGTCGTCCCAATTGGATGTCTCCATGTCCATTTCCTGTGTGGCTTTTTCTTGAAAAAGGAGTTCAAGATGAAAAATCCTTCTGCCTCTGCAAACTCAACGAGAGTATTTCCACGCTGGTTTCTGTTGCCATGACCGAATTTACCTACTGAAGTTTCATTCTGTTGCCGTTGCCCTACTTTTGCATTGAAATCTTCCATAATTATCTTTAAGTGCTGCTTACCTTTATTATTTAGATGACGAATTTCCTCATAAAATTCTTCAATTTCTTCTTCAGGATGACTTGTGGTGGGTGCATAAGTTTGAATAATCTGAGCCTGGTATCTTCTCGATAGTTGGATAACGAGTCGTGCAGCTCTGTCAGAGGAACTTTCAACTTCTACCACTTTATCCTTCAGTTTCTTGTTTATTATAAATCCAACACCACTAGTTCTGCCAGTATCTGTCCCACGATAATAGAAGAGATGTCCACTTTTCAGTTCAATGAGATCTTCTCCTTTTCTCCTTACCTCACTTAGCCCGACGATGTCCCACTTGATCCTTTGTAGTTCCTCTTCCAATTCAAGAAGCCTTGAATCAGAAGATAGGGAGCGTCCGTTATAGGTAGCCAAGGTCAGCATCAAATGGCAGCCTAGTCCGGTCCTCCGGGGATTCTTAGCACCCTCTGCCTTCATGTCGCACTGGCCGCTGCCTTGGCCAGGTACATTCCAGCTGCCGGAGACTGAGGGCCAAGATTTAGGTTGTAGAGTCATTTTGGAGGTGTTTGGCCATAACTCACCACGCTGGCCAAGCGGGTTGGTGAGTGTGGGATAGCATTTCCTCTGATCCCGATGGTATAGTTATACCGCTATTGGCGGTCGTCAGAGCCCCTTTAGTGGGAACAGGATGCACCACGAGAAGGCGGGGTTGACATTTGTCAAGGAGAGGCTGTGATGTTACGCATCACCTGACCTTACATCCCTCAAATTGTATATGATATCATAAATGGTGTTTACAGTCACGGGTTTTGGTTAGATGCTTCCACGTGCTTGATAGAAATGGAGTGGATGCCATGTCATTAACAAGTTGCAAAAACGTCTGATATATATGGAAAGCTTCCAAAATATCAAGTTTGGTGGTTGAATCTGGCTTCTGGCGCCCCGGTGGCGCAGTGGTCTAAGGCGTTGGCCTCTGATCATTCGTCCGTAAGGGGTCCAGGTTCGAATCCCGGTCAGGCATGGGTGTTGTGTTTGTCTTACGGCACTGGCTCTCTCCCTTCCCTGGAACCAGTGACCCTAAATTAGGGACGGGCGACTGCTTATAGCCCATTGAGTTGCTCACGGTGGTCGTTAAACCTCAAAAAAAAAAAAAAAAACAGAATCTGGCTTGTCAATTAGTTTTGCTTCTTCAAAGAGAAATTTATGGTCCTTTTCGTAACAGTGTTTAGCCATCGATGACTTCTTTAGGTCACAATTCCGAATGTAGGTCTTGTACTCCTTCAATCGAAAACGCAAGGCTCTACATGGGTCTGTCCTATATAGGAAGCGCCACATTCACATGGAATTTGATAAATTCCCGCCAAGTTTTTGTCTTCAACATAATCCTTTGATCCTAAAAAGTTCATTTTGTTTATGATTTTAAAAAATAAATATTTATGACAAACCACGTTTTGTTCTCTTAATACGTAAGTATGGTAATAATTCATTATTGCACAGAGTGTAATAAAATTTTGGGTTTTTGAAATTACAGTCAAATGCAGTGGATCATGGGGGGGGACGAAGTTCGGAAGACTGCGGGGGATGATAGCTTCTTCCCTCTATCAATGAATAACTCTTTTGCCTGTGCTCGACTGCTCAACGGGTTGCGTTGCCGAAGTCAGACGGGGAGAAAATTTTACGAAAAAACATTTCTCCAAATTTTTAAATAACCGAATGCAATTTTTACAGCAACCAAGACTTGTAAAAAAAACCTCCCATTTGAAAGTTCGTCAAAATCCAGTGAAAACTTTAGAAATTAGGCATTTTCTTTTTATTGTTATTATTGAATGTTCGCTGAAAGCCTCCATAGTTTCTCTCTGTCGTCTCCCTTCCGTGTCGCATTTGTTGATCGTTTGTCATAGGATTATGGGGTCCGGTCAGTGTTGCCAAGTTGGGGGTTTTCCCGTTAAATTTAGAGGGGAAATTTAGGTTTAGGGGGAAATTTTTCAATGCTATTACGTCCTACAATTTCCCATGATCCCAGTGACCGGAAGAAGCAACGCCGGTGGTCCGAAGGACGGCATCTCCAGAAATTCCGGGGCTTTTACATGTGTAAAATACGAAGAAGGTTTAAAAAAAAAATAACACTTTAATTTTTATTTCTGAGAAGCTACGGCGACCCATCTCGGAAGCCCCAGCGACCCAAGTTTGGGTCGCGATCCATAGGTTAAGAACCCATGAGCTAGTACACTATGAGTATTGACGCCAAATAACCGGGAAAAAGCTTCCAGTGATTCAAGGAGATCACGGGAAGATCAAATTCAGGAGCGTTTGAAATCGAAGAAGATAATGAGCTTGAAGTACAGAAGATTGTGTATTAGCGTGTGATGGATGTGGCTGTGCAAAGCTCCAGTGCGCTGCCAAGATCACTGAAAACAGAGATACTTGATACACAAGCATTAATTCAACACCGGAAGATTTTCTTTTTTAAACGAGCTAACCTGTGAGTCGTAGAGGAGACTTCAATGGCAATCATGAACATTTGCAGTAACAGCTGATAAAGTAGGTCCTCATATTACGATTATGAAAAACAAGTGTAGCCAGCTTAGTATATCAAATAACAGTTTCGAGAGAAACAATGTACTCTAGAAAAGCTGAATTTGGCATAACGTATCTCAGATCAGTAGTACTTTATTATGTACAAAGTCTGATCTCTAAATAGGTGTCTAAAACCCACGCTTTTGACTTCACAGTTTTGAAAAGAACCACAAGAATAAATTTCCTATCAGCACTCACTCGTTTTACACCAGAAGAAATTTAAAAGTCTGTTGTATTTTTTTTTACCATACAAGTAATAATATTTCCTTGTTAATTGCGTGGTGAAAATATAATACATTTCCTGAAAATGGGCATGTATTTGGGTTGATGCATAAGTTTACTCTGTTTTATTTCACGAGTGTTTCCCAGGTCAGTAGTGATAGTGCAGATGGCCAGTTGTATATCAAAGTGTATCCAGTAATATCGTGTGTCTAAATCATATTGCGCTGTGCGATTGTGGCTAATGCCTTTTGGGGGGCGGGGGTTCAGGTCCGGAAGTATAGAGTTTCAAGTAGAGAGGAATGAACATTTCCGACATCTGCTCCTCTACGAGTTTAACAAGGGATCCACAGCCGTCAAGGTTACTCGACAAATTTGTGCTGTATATGGGGAGGATGCTATTGCTCCGAGGACAGCCTGCAAATGGTTTGAGAGGTTCCGAGGTAGCAATTTTGACCTCAACGACTCTCCACGCTCAGGTCGTCCGCCTCACTTTGATGAAGACCGTTTGAACTACCTCATCCACTTGGATCCGCGTCAAACCACACACAAATTGGCCACTGAGATAGACTGTGATTAGGCTAAAATGGTGCGACACCTGGAACGTATGGGAAAGGTCCATAAATTGGGGTCATGGTTGCCTCACACTCTCACCGAAGACAACAAGAATCAGAGTGTTGCCATATGTGCTTCGTTGCTCGCCCGTTATCACGAATGTTCTTAGCAAACCCTTCCTATCACGTGTTGTTACTGGAGATGAAAAATGGTGCCTTTACGTGAATTCCGGGCATCGGAGGGAATAGTTAAGCCCAAACAAGACGCCCACTCCACGTCCAAAACATGACTATCATCCTGCGTAGATCATGTTGTGTGTCTGGTGGGACATGGAAGGTATTATTCACTGGGAAATGCTGCAGAGGAATCAGACCAACAACGCTGCACTTTATTGTGAGCAACTCTGTCGTGTGAATAGAGCAATTCAGCAGAAACGGCCACATCAGCGACATCGCGTCCTTCTCTAACATGATAACGCACGCCCCCACAGTGCAAACATGACCAAAATGGTCATTCAGGACATGAAATGGGAGATACGTCCACATCCGGCCTATTCCCCAGATGTCTCCTCTTCAGACTATCACCTGTTCCGATCTCTATCGAATGCACTACGTTGCAGAATATTCAACAATGATGTACCCCCAGAATTTCCTCGATGGTTTCTTCGCAGCAAAACCTGCTCGTTTTTTCAAGAATGGCATTTGCATCCAGACGTTGGGACACCATCGAAAACAATGGGGGGGGGGGATTCATAGTTGATTGATTCTGTTTTCCCTTCTGATGTAATACATTATTGTAGCGCGGTGAAAACAACGGCATGAACTTCTGTTTCAACCCAATCGAAACTGCTGTGTGAAAAAAAGAGGAAATAGAAGAAAAATCATACATACACTGAAGAGTAATTGAAATTAGAGATACCTGTCTAGTAACGTGTAGCACCACCTATCGCCCTGATGACGGCGGCGATTCGTCTCGGCATGGACTCAACAAGACACTGGAAGCGTTGGGAGCCATATGGATCCACGACCACTGAACAAGCTCCCACAGTTCACGAAGATTTCATGGAGTGGGTTCAGAGCCTCGAACATCTCTCTCGATGGCATCCCAGTTGTGCTCGATGGGATTGATGTCAGGTGACCTACCTGGCCAAGGAAGTGAGGTCACGTAAGGGGAGTGTTCATCCAACCATTCGGAAACGATTCGGAAGCAATGGCACGGTGCATTGTCTTGTTGCAGGATGAGGTCCCCAGTGGGATGTTGAAGACGCACAAACGGGAGCAAATGGTTGTCCAGGATATCCCGGTAACGTTGACCTGTGAAGGACGATGTCACACCTACCAGGAGTCCCATTTCGGTCCACGTAATCAGTCCCCAGACGAGAATGCCACCCCCACCAGTTTGAAGAGTACCCTGCTGGCAAGAAGGATCCATCGCTCCATGTGGTTTGCGCCGTACTCGTATCCTGTCATCCGCATGTACCAACGTGAATCGCGACTCATCAGTCCAGGCAACATTTTTCCCACATGTCTAGGGTCCAGTGGCGACGTTCCCGCGCCCATGCTAATATTTGCATCCTGTGATGTGCGGCCAGCAGCGGTAATCTCGTGGGACGGTGGCTTCTGTATCCCATAGCGAAGAGATGGTTCTGGATGGTGTGGCTGCTTACACGTTTCTGTGCACCGCCGTTAAATTGCCGAGTGATTTCTTGCACTGTGGCCCGTCTATCCGCTGTTACAATGTGAGCTAGCCGACGATGACCCCGCGCATCCACACGCTGTTGTCCACGGCAGTTGGCCCTTTGCAGGGATGGTTTTACCAGATTCGATGTACTCACGATGCACCCGTGACACAGTGGCTCGTGAAAAGCCCAGTGCCTGCACGACTTCCGAGATGGAGTGACCCATTCGTCGCGCCCAGACAGTTTGCCCACGATTAAATGCGCTTAGATCCTTCGTCTTACCCATACTGCGTCCGACTCTTACTGATTGCCGCCGCATCACTCCTTATATTGTCGGATCGCTGCATACGTCATGTCGTTTCGGTTTACAGGGCCGCCCACCGCGCCACATTTGCATATCGCCAGCTGTCTCTAATTCCATTGCTCTTCAGTGTATGTTAACGTTTTACAAAAACAAATGATTTGCGAAAAAGTTACGGTCACTTGTAAAAAGTTATCTTTACGCACAATGAGAAATGTGCTAGAAAATTTATCTTTTTTTATTTGAGACTACTTCAGATAAAATTAGACATTGTTCTTTCTGAGTAAAATCATTGCCAAAAATTTTCTAGTACATTTAATTCCAATTGCTATATTTTTTCAACGGTTACATTATTTGTATGTGAAATACTACATACATCCATACGTATTGTATCGATACGTATCGTTCATTTCATTACCTTACAAAATACAAAATTTTCGCCAATTACTGCTCAGAAGGATAACACCTCATGTGGAACAATTGCTAAACAGTCAGCTAGCTGACTTTAGAAAGAGTAAATCAACAATACACCAAATACATATTCTACCACAATTGTTGGAGAAGTGCTGGGAAATATGCGTAACTCAGACGTGCACGGCTTATTTGTAGATCTCAGAAGTCCTTATGATAGCCCTTACTAGGAAAACAATTTGGAAGGAAATCTGAGAAGTAGGAATCCCAGAAAAACTAAAAAACCACCAAATATGTACACTGGCGGAAAGCGAAAAAAGAACACCAAGAAGGAGACGTCTGATACCAACGAAATTTATATAGCATAATAACGGAATACAGAGGATAACGTGATCAAAACATTATGGCAAAATACAGCTGTATTTGTTGGTAAACTTAAAAATACCATTTCCATGTAACATGGTTAGTAAGAGGTTGAACTGCCATGAACTGCGTCATACTGTGCAATTCTGGCATGAAGTCTGTCGTACAGATGTTGGATGTAAATTTGGGGTATTGAGTTCCAAGCATCCTCAACCTGGACGCGCGTAAATCGAGAATGGTCGTGGCTGGCCGTGGAAACCGGATAAGTCGTTGTCCTATAAAATCTCACACGTGCTCAATGGGGGACAAATTCGGTGAACGTATAGGCCATGGAAGTTGTCTCACACACTGAAGTGCATGTTGCGTTGCACCTGCCGTGTGTGGGCGTGCGTTATCTTGCTGGAAAACACCACGATGGACCGACCTTACAAATGGCACAACAACGGGCTGAATGGTGTTGTTGATGTAAGGAGGTGCTGTTTAACGTACCCGGTACAAACACTAGTTGTGTACGGGAATGATAGCTGATCGCTCTCCACACCAGGAGATCAGGTGTAGGCCCTGTGTGTCGCTGGCGGATGCAAGAAGGGTGGAGACGCTCCCCTGTGCGTCCGCGAACACGCATACGGCCATCGGAGGCTCCCAAGCAGAATCTGCATTCATCGCTGAACACGACAGATCCCCATTGCGTTCTCCAGTGCAGACGTTGGCGACACCACTGCAGCCGTTCCTGACGGAGGGCTGGAGTCAGAGATACACATGCCAGAGGAACACGTGCACGTAGTCCTGCATCCAGTAGATGGTTGCGGATTGGTCGCACAGTCACCTCAGGTGCAACGGCAGCTCGGCTTTGCGTCGTAGTGGATGTTCTGCTTGACAACGCCACTCTTCTTATGCATCGATCGGTCCGCTCATCAGTCCGTCTGTGATTCCCGGTTCCACGTCTTCTCGTGTGGGAATGTTCCTCGGACCATCTACGCCACCATCGTACCACCACCGATACTTCCCGTCCAATTCGCTCCGCAATACGACGATACGACCACCCGGCCTCGCGGGGTCCGACTAGACGACCTCGCTCAAAGTCAGATAACTGCTGAAATCGTACACGTCTTCCATGTCCAGACATTGCAGCTTCTTCAGGATCTTCGCACGTGTTCATACGCCGACGACTGATTACATTCACTTCGCAATACCCCTTAAATACCACCGACGATAATTTGCATATTGTGCCGTGCTGTGGCGTAAGCGCTCACCAGTTGGTCCCGAAATTAACATCACAATTATGTAAACTCGACCCCATAAACATATGTAAATTTCATGACCGTCCGCCAATTCCTTCTTGGTGTTCTTTTTTCACTTTCCGCCAGTGTATATAAAGGATACAAAATGCAATTAGAATAAATTAATGGTTCGCAGATGATTTTAAAGTACAACCTGGAGTCAAGCACGAGGACGAGGCTATAGCTGAAACGATTGAATCTGCGTATCAGAAAACGGTGTTTTACCTTTAGCTTTTGATTCAAAGGGATCGTTCAGGGGAATAATTGACACTAATCCTTTCTGACTGATTACCTGCTGGAATAACTACTACAATGGCGACGAACCTAAAAAAGGCGATAACAGATGTCCGAGTCACTTGTTTCTACACAGTGCCTTGATGTCCGAGTCAGCAGGACTAGCCATCCTCCATCGTGGCTTGGTTATAAAGCAGCGAATATACACTGCTGGCCACCCAAAATGCAACACCAAGAAGGAAGCATCCGATTGGCCTGAAAGTTGCAGCATGCGTCGCCAGCTAGAGGACATGCGAAAGATTAGCACTGCAGGGTATATGCAAATCATGTACGCCCGGCACGTCACGGAGAAGCACTATAAGAAGGGTGCACAGAAGGCGGGGTGTAAGTAGTGGAAGTGTGTTGTGCTGCCGGACCTGTGCGTGGGAAGCTTCCTGATACCTCGTCGCAGAATACGGCAGTCCGTCCAGCACGTTTCGGAGTTCGACAGATGACGAATAGTGGATTATCGCGACAGCGGTTTACCGTACCGAGACATCGGCGCCCGTGTGGAAAGACAGCAAGCCACAGCGAGTATAGTATGTATTCGGTGGGTTCAGGAAGGGACAGACGGACCGACGTAAGCGATTGACACAGCCGTGGCAAATCACCGAACGAGCGGACCGGCATGTTGTACGGCGGGCATTGACGGCTCGCACCGCCAAATCACGAACGTTAGCGCAGGAATTATGGTGTGTTGCGCAACAACCGTGTCAGCACGTACCGTTCGACGTCGTCTGCAGGAGCGGGGACTTGTCGCACGGCGCCCATTGCTCCGATTACCATTGACGCTACACCACCGGCGAGTGCGGCGGCAGTGGGCCGTGAAACGCCGCTCCTGCATTACGGAATGGCACAACATTCTCTTCTCCGACGAATCCCGCTTCTGCCTGCAACACCATGATGGTCGGATCCGCGTGTGGAGGCACCGCGGTGAGAGACTGTATGACGCCTGCATTATGCATCGCCATACCGGTCCGTCGCCTGGCGTTATGGTTTGGGGCGCAATTGGATATGACACCTGCACCCCTCTGGTACGCATCGCCGGTACACTCAATAGCAACCGGTACATCTCTGACGTTTTGGAGCCTGTAGTCCTCCCTTACCTGCAGGACTTGTCAGCGGCCACGCTTCAACAGCACAATGCGCGCCCGCACGTGGCACGCATCGTGCAACAATTCTTTATGGCCCACCAGGTGTCACTGCTGCCGTGGCCCGCCTGTTCTCCCAATATTTCGCTCATCAAACACGTCTGGTCGCTCGCGGCTACGCCTGATGAACTGTGGCTACGTGTAGAAGCAGCCTGGACCGACATACCCCAAGCCCACGTCCAAAGCCTCTTTCGTTCGATGCCGCGGCGTGTAGCGGCTGTTATTACCAACCATGGGGGCCACACGAACTATTGATGTCTGCGTGTTCCGCAAGTCGCACGGGCCTGTAAGCTCAATCGTTTCGTCTTTGTATTTGTTGTTATGTGTCCAGTAAATCTGGCTTTGCTATCTCGTGTCCTTCTTGGTGTTGCATTTTGGGTGGCCAGCAGTGTAGAAGGAAATGCTTATCCCTGTGACAGGTTTATGATGTATAGCGGAGCAAGCCTTCTCACTGCCGGTGGCGAGGGTCAACCAGACATTCTTCCGTTTCGTAGACGAATGTATTAACAGTTAAGCTAAGCTGGCAAGGGCTTATCACTGTTACTTGTCGTCTTGACATGTGCGTCACCTCTGAAATAGGTTCGTCAGATATATCACCCCCTTGAGAAAGGCGGGGTCACGAAATCGTACGTTTAGCGGCCCCCACAAACGAAAGTCACTTGAAGTGACTTTCGGATGAAGAAGGAATTCTCACTAATTCCAGAAGATGTGTATGGAAGAAGCATCACACATTATGCAAAGCGTAGAAGGAATCCTCATTAAACCCAGACGATGTGTGGAAGAAAAATCACACAATCTTCGAAGAACCTAAAGGCCAGTAGATCCGTTTTTACGTACCATGCGCCAATGTGGTAAAGCAAATTTTACAATGGCGCAGATCGTACCCATAACCTTCTGCTACTAAGCCGAATGCTTTCTCAATCAAATTACCCCGACAAGGGGTTATCACTGCTAGTTGCCATCTTGACATGTGCGTCACCTCTGTAGTAGGACACATAGGGTAGGTACTGCTGAAATATGAAGGCTAAAGCATTGTTTTGCCGTAGCTTTTAAAAACTCCGTCTGCTGGGTAAGCATTTCTGTTTGGAGAGGGCAGAAAATATTGGACACCATTTGGTTGAGGTACGTCAGCCGCTTAAAGGTTTAAGGAAAAGGACACCATTTGGTTCAGAAACATCAGCGACTTAAAGGATTAAGAAATTGGGCACCATTTGGTTTAGGTACATAGGCCGCTTAAAGGATTACAAAATTTAACACCATTTAGTTCAGAAACATCAGCGGCTTAACAGATTACGAAACTGGGTACCATTTGTTTCAGGTACATCATCCTTTTAAAGGATTAAGAAATCGAGCACCATCTGGTTGAGGTACATCAGCCGTTTAAAGGTTTATTTAAGGAATTGGACACCATTTGTTCAGGTACATCAGCCGCTTAAAGGTGTGAGAAATTGGGCGCTATTTGTTTCAGGTACTTCAGCGGCTTAAAGGATTAGGAAATTGGGCACCATCTGGTTCAGGTACATCAGCCGCTTAAAGGATTAAGAGATTGCGCACTATTTGTTTCAGGTACATCAGTGGCTTAAAGGATTAAAAAATTGGGCACCATCTGGTTCAGGTACATCAGCCGCTTAAAGGTTATACCTGAGCTAGATTGACGTTAGGCTAAGTCTAAAACCATCAAATAAGAATACGATGCAGTAGTACACGGCCAGACCGAACATAAACAGAAGTCAACCTACAATAACTTTTTATTGGTCCAGCAATACTTCAGTTGATTCAACATATAACACAGCAGGTAAACTTCACATTATTCTTAGCGATCGAACGTCTACACACACACACATCTACCTGAGTAACTGTTGTATCGTCCTTTTTATCCATCGTTCTTATCACATTCATACGTCACTTTCTCTCTGACCTCAAATGTGTTGCCAACCTCATTCTCGTGAGAGAGAAAATATCACGTTAAGTTTGGAAGTATAAAGGAGAACAAACTCAAATTTACATAGGAAAAGGAACTAAAAATGAAAGGTATTTGAAAATATACGTCACAAGGTTTAAGAAACTGGGTGCCATTTGTTTCAGATACATCAGCCACTTAAAGGTTTAAAGAATTGGGCACCATTTGTTTCAGGTACATCAGTGGTTTAAATGATTAAGAAATTGGGAACCATCTGTTTCAGGTACATCAGCCTCTTAAAGGTTTAAGGAATTGGACACCATTTGTTTAAGGTACATCAGTGGCTTAAAGAATTAAGGAATTGGGCACCGTCTGGTTCAGGTACATCAGCCGCTTAAAGGATTAAGAGATTGGGCACCATTTGTTTTAGGTACATCAGTGGCTTAAAGTATTAAGAAAGTGGGCACAATTTGTTTTATGTACATCAGGAATTTCAAGGATTAAAGGAAGCAACATATTTTGTTTGTAATTTTTTTTTTATAAAACAAAAGATAATGTTATTATACTTAAGCTGAGCAATAGTTCAGCGCTGAACAATCAACCTAAGGGCGCTTTAGTCAATACCTATCTTCTTTGTCATTTACTTTACAAAAGAAGTATTTACTTACAAACATTTTAAATTACATGGAGTTGCTAACTATTATTTCTCAACACAAAATTAAAAATTATTGTGGTTACAACAACTATCAAAATTTTCTAAATGAAAAACCTTTCTTTGAATCGATGCTAATGATTACATTTCAAACACGATGTCATTTTTCATTCTACTACTTGAACAATTGATGCAATTTATCTGAATTACGTTCAGCCCAATTTCGGAGAGAGCCACGTAAGCGAAAAGCTACGTTATTGACAAAAGACCATTAAGCGGAAATGTTCCTTAGAAAATTGAGTTAATCAAAAGGCCATTTTCTTTCCTGATTTGTATCATTTCACTTCGTACGAAGCTCTCGGTTCGCGGGGAAAGTTGTCCACGAATAGATAATCATACCCCTTCCGTTTATTTCCCGAGTACCAGATGTTACCGACATGCTTCGATTTCTTCGAGTTTTGTCATAAATCTTTGATTAAAATTTGCAGTGACTTCAAACACAGGCTTCAGTTAAGTCAAAATGGTTATTAGAAGTAATGAATGTTTAACAGAAGCACACGGAAAAGGAAACTTCCAAAGAAATAATTTCTCTGCGACGACTTTTGGGTTGACTTGTGCTAAGCGATTTCCAACGTTTTGACAAAGGGCTCTACTATCATCATTGATGCAAAATGAAAACAAGAAAGTTGACACCGAATTTTCGGGTGTAATAAAGCACGTCTTTTGAATCCGTTCTGACGCAAATTAAATTTATCAAAGCTATTCACAGTCAATGGAACCGGTATGGAAAACAATAGATCTGACCAAAGAAAGAAGATTTTCAATCGGGTTTTTAATCCCTCAGATATTGCTGCAAACGGAGTCGTGAGCTTACGAACTCTTAGAAACAGAGATATCGACAAAAATAAGATGTGACTTTACATCCCCTGGTGGGAAAACCAGGCATTATTTTAGGAAGAAAGTATTCTCAAAAGGTTTATCCGTATAAGCGGTATCGGTCGAAGAAAAAAAATTAGTCGAGTTTTCAGGACCCCAGATTTTGCAACAAATACTTCAGAAGCAGAAATTAACACATATGACCCTTGGTGGCTAAACCATTCTTTACCAAACATTAGAAATTATGTGAAAAATATTTTGCATCAGGTCTTGTATGCGATACAGGAAGAATTTTTCAAATCAGAGCTTTAGGAGCAGAAATAACGCAGAAAACGAAATTTACCTTTGTGCCGCCTAGTGGAAAGTGTATGATTTACTTGAAAATTTTGAATTTATAGGAAAAACAGTTCGCATCGGAAACACTATCCAACAAAGAAGGAATTTTTCAAATCGGAACTCTTAGAAGTAGAGATATTGACAAAAATAAGATATACATCTACGCCCCCTGGCGTAGAAACCATCCATTTCTTCAAGAAGAAAATTTTTCTAAAAGGTTTGTCGACATGAGTAGTATCGGTCAACAAACGACGTTTTTTTTAATCGAGAATTTAGAAGCTCATATTTTGCTGCAAATACAACAGAAGCGGAAATTAAGATTTACGCCCCTGGTGGCCAAACTATTTTTTTACAAAAAATTAGAAATTATGTGCAAACGATTTCCCATCAAGAGCTGTATCTGGTACAGAAATAATTTTTCAAATCGGAGATTTAGAAGCAGAGATATAGGGGGAAACGTAATTTACCGCTACGCCCCCTAGCGGAAAGTCTATGAATTACTTGAAAATTTTGAAATTATATGAAAAACATATCACACGGAAAACACTATCCAACAAAGAAGGGATTTTTCAAATCGGACTTCTAGAAGTAGAGATATTAACAAAAATAAGATGTACATCTACGCCCCCTGGCGGAGAAACTGCGGAATATTTTAAGAAGAAAATATTCCGAAAAGGTTTATCAATGTAAGTGGCATCAGTCCACGAAAGAATTTTTAATCGATATTTTAGAAGCTACGATTTTATGGCAAATACATCAGAAGCAAAAAATTAACACTTACGCCCCCTGGTGGCCAAAGTATTCTTTACCGAAAATTTAGAATTATATGCAAAAGATTTTCCATCAGGAGATGTATCCGCTGAAGAAAAGTTTTTCCAATCGGAGTTTTAGAAGAAGAGTTATCGGGGAAAATGTTATTTACTTTTACGCCCCCTAGCGGAAAATCTATGAGTAATTTGAAAAAGTAACTATATCTAAAATACTCTTCGACATAAATGGAATCGAAAGATAAAATAATTTTTTTCAATCGGATGTTTGGAAGCAAATATGTGGAATAAAACGTATTTTTGAATTCGACATCATCTGCATTTAGCGGCGAAGTTGTACATCGTAAAAAAAACGAAAAAACGAAATAAAGGATCGTCATTTGCATATTTCAAGCTTCCCAATGCAAAAAGAATGTTTCCAATCGGACTAATAGTTGCTGAGATATCGTGGGTACAGACGGACGGACGGACAAACCGAAAACAGAAGCACGATCTTTTTTTACAAAAGACGTGCTGAAAAGAACGTTGAAGCTCTCACAACGTCTTTGAAAATGCTGAAGGACATAAAATACATATCACTCAGTTGTTCTCTAGTGTTCAGAAGTCAGATAGATTCTCAAAGACAGATCAATTGCCAAATCATACACTCACGGACAAAACATTAGAGACACCAACCAAATAGCGTGTTTGTCCTCCTCTAGAGCGAGCCTGAACACGCGGAGGAATCGACTCCAGCAGGTACCGGAGGGTTTCCGGAGGTCATATCAGCTATGCCTGTTGCACCATTTTCCATAACTCCATCCGAGACGTCGGTCCAGGATCCATGGATGTGATGTTCCACTTCACAGCATCCCAGAGAGCTTCTACAGGGTTCAAACCCGGGGACCCTGTGTGCCACTCGATGGGTCCAAACTAAGATGGTTGTTCCTCGAACCATGTTTCTGTGGTTGTAGCCTGTTTCATTGTTCTGCTGAAACAAAGTGCCCGGCGCAAAGGCCATGAAAGCGTGTAGGTGATCAGCCAGCACATGCTGGTAGCGCCAGCGGTTAAGGACCACTCCAGACACACACATTAGTTGCGAGCCTTTTAATGAGATCCAATGTGTCCCATGAGAAGGCTTCCAAACCATAACAGATCCACAACCGGCTTGAAGATGGGCGACCTGGCACGACGGAACCATGGCTTCATGTTGTCGATGCCACACCAGCACACTCACGTCAGCTCGGTACAGCTGAAAACGGAATTCATCAAACGATACGACGCGAGTCACTCCGAAGAGGTCCAGTTTTGATGTTCCAGGCACTTGGCCAGGCGTAATATTCGATGACGAGCAGTCAAGAGTGGTACACGAGTAGGGTATCAGCTCCAGTACCCCAGGGAATACACCGTGCATCGTACCGTTTGCTCTCGATGACGCTGCTTGAGCCTCCTCCATTTAACGCTGATGTGATTTGCGTCGCCGTTGCCAAGCGGTTGGTCTGTACGAGCCTGGATAGTTTACGTCGACCCCTGTTATCAACGGTACGTGGTCGACCACCCCTTGCTCTCTTTACGCTGGTGCGTCCGTAGATGGTATACTCGCGGTACACTCTTGATACGGTCGCCCTTAGGTTCATACCACTTTGTCGATAGAATGACGCACCTGTCTTGCGCCGACACGATCAAAGTGACGCAGATCACAACGTTTACCCATGTTTGCCGATTACGATACACTGTTGGGAAGCCCTACTGCCTGCCTATTTATCGCCTGCGTTCAGTTTGGGTCTGTTCCGCTGTGCGCGGGGGCTGCCCATGTCAACTGGCCTCTAATGATTTTTTTTTGTCTACTATGTGCAGTTACTAATGGTGTCAAGTTTTACGTACTGTTGATGTATCAAACGTCTTCATTTACAGCGATATTGAAATACAACACGAGTTTCAGTTATATCTATCACACATCTCACGCAGCACCTTTTGTACTTCATGTTATTTTTTTTTCTCTAGCATGCGCTTCTGAATCTGGTTCCATGATTTCCTCTGCCTTCCTCTCTATCTTTCTTTCTTTCCTATCCCTTGGGTAGAATACATTCTCTTAGCATCTTTCATTAAGATGGTTAAACCACCTTAAAATATTAGTTTCTACTTACTAACAACATTTTGCTTCCCTTTGCAGATATGCAACACATATTCGTGATTCGAACGTGTCTGGAGAGCTCAAGATATGGAACAATCATTACAGCTGTGGAAAAATCGAGCAACATTACGCTCTTTGTTTACGTTTCCACCTGTTCTAAACTGATGCAACGCAGGAGACTGTTTGAATAAAACAAAGATGTCTTATTAGGTAGAACGTCTCAATAGGATATTCTACCTCAACAGGACATTGAGGCAGAATATCAATAGGATATTGATGTTCTACCTCAATATCCTATTTCTACCTCATATCCTATTCATCCTTCTACCTCAATAGGACATTGAGGTATAACGATGACAGTTGTGGTAGAATATATAATACTTTGGCAGAACATTGACACATTAGGACATTGAAGTAGAACAATGACAGGGGTAGTAGGATTTATCTTTGGTAGAACGATGACATCTTCGTTATACCAAAATTTCTTTTGGTAGAACGAAGAAGTCTTATTAGTCTTTTAAGAACATGTCTTATTTATAGCATTGAAGTTCTTATTAGGCTTATTGCAAGATGTCTTATTTAGAACATTGGGACATTTAAATAGAACAGTAACAGGGGTGGTAAAATATCTTCGGTATAAGGATGACATCTTCGTTCTACCAAACATATCTTGCTTAGTAGAACGAAGATGTCTTATTAGGTGGAAAAATGACTTATTAGGTAGAACGTCTCAATAAGATATTCTATCTTAATTGGATATTCAGGTAGAACGTCTCAATATTGAATTGTACTTCAACAGGGCACTGAGGTAGAACGTTCTATCTCAATGTCCTATTAGGTAGAACGAAGACGTACTAGTCTGAAGATGCCTTTTCAGGAAGAACGAAGATGTCTGTTTGGTAGAACTGAGTATCTTGCCTACACTTTTCTACCCATAAGTGCAACGATTGAGGCAAAGTTACCAAAGCATGTCAAACAGAAACATCCTGACATTCGTCACAATTTGACCTTATCCCATGACAATGCATCAACACACACGGACGAGCAAGTCTGAACGCTTTAAATAGGAAGGAAACATCGCCGTCTTGGCTACAACCCCACGTAGCGAAGCTTTTGTGCTGCCATTTTCGGCGCTTCCGAAAGGAAAACAAATCGAAGGAGTACCCTGGCACTCTTCGTAGCCGTGCTTCTTCCGCGTACCAAGATCTTAGTGGATGTGAAATAAAACGAGAGGTTCGAAAGAATACATTTACTTACGTACAACACATTGCATTTATTCGCGTCACTCACGGATACACCGAGCCACAGTACGGTACATACTAAGTAGAATTAAATCAAAACAACAAACAATAACAACACATTCGCCTCACTCACGACCACACCGAGCCACACTCCGGTACATACTAAATGGAATTAAATCATAACAACGAACAATAACACCACATTCGCCTCACTCACGACATCACCGAGCAAGAGTCCGGTACATACTAAGTGGAATTAAATCATAACAAAAAACAATAACAAAACCTTCGACTCTCTCACGACCACACCGAGCCACAGTCCGGTACATACTAAGTGGAATTAAATCATAACAACAAACAATAACACCACATTCGCCTCACTCACGACTTCACCGAGCTACAATCCGGTACATACTAAGTAGAATTAAATCATAACAAAAAACAATAACAACACATTCGCCTCACCCACGACCACACCGAGCCACAGTACGGTACATACTAAGTGGAATTAAATCATAACAACAATTAATAACAACACATTCGCCTCACTCACGACTTCACCGAGCTACAGTCCGGTACATACTAAGTGGAATTAAATCATAACAACAAACAATAACAACACATTCGCCTCACTCACGACCACACCGAGCCACAGTTCGGTACATACTATGTGGAATTAAATCATAACAACAGACAATAACACCACATTCGCCTCACTCACGACATCACCGAGCAACAGTCTGGTACATACTAAGTGGAATTAAATCATAAGAACAAACAATAACACCATATTCGCCTCACTCACGACCACACCGAGCCACAGTTCGGTACATACTATGTGGAATTAAATCATAACAACAGACAATAACACCACATTCGCCTCACTCACGACCACACCGAGCCACAGTTCGGTACATACTATGTGGAATTAAATCATAACAACAGACAATAACACCACATTCGCCTCACTCACGACATCACCGAGCAACAGTCTGGTACATACTAAGTGGAATTAAATCATAAGAACAAACAATAACACCATATTCGCCTCACTCACGACCACACCGAGCCACAGTTCGGTACATACTATGTGGAATTAAATCATAACAACAGACAATAACACCACATTCGCCTCACTCACGACCACACCGAGCCACAGTTCGGTACATACTATGTGGAATTAAATCATAACAACAGACAATAACACCACATTCGCCTCACTCACGACCACACCAAGCTACAGTCCGGTACATACTAAGTGGAATTAAATCATAAGAACAAACAATAACACCAGATTCGCCTCACTCACGACCACACCGAGCCACAGTCCGGTACATACTAAGTTGAATTAAATCATATCAACAAAAACAACACATTCGCCTCACTAACGACCACACCGAGCCACAATCTGGTACATACCAAGTGGAATTAAATCAAAACAACAAACAATACGCTTTACTAATTCCTGATATTGAGCAGTACTTAGATAGGTGGATTAATGAATGTTATTGCTGTAAAACTCATGAAAGAAGATATGTAAGTCGTAAAAGTAAATATTTACTAAACTATGGAGGCGGCAATAATAAGTATTGTGACAGTTTACTTTTTCAAAAACGATTTTTTTATTATTAGTATAAATATATATTTTTTAGATTTAGACAAACGTAAGTAATGAATGATCCTGACATCGATGAAATGCAACGCGGCTACGAAAGTCCATCTGCGCATGCGCTGGCTAAAATCTGTCCTCAAAGTAGAAAGAAAAGCTGGATCGCAAATGTATTAGCAAGAGAGATTGGTAACTTTCGGTCTAGAATAATGTGACGTATATTCTAATTCAACTTTCATTTTTAGTTCCTTTTCCTATATAAATTTGAGTTTGTTCTCTTTTACACTTTCCAAACTTAACGCGATATCTTTTCTCTCACATGAATGTGGTTGGCAACACCTTTGAGGTAAGAGAAAGTGACGTATGAATGAGATAAGAACGACAGGTAAAAAGGACGATACATCAGTTTCTATGTGTATGTGTGGAGATATTCGCTCTGTGTAAAAGCTAGATCATACGGTATTATATGTGGCTATATTGTGGATTTCTTCAATCATCGCTGGGCCAATAAAAGGTATCGTAAGTTGACTTCTGTTTATGTTTTTTTCGTCTGGCCGTTAACTAATTAATCGTATTCTCATTTAATTCAACATTTCCTTAGTCATGGTTTTAGACATAGCGTAACACCAATCTTGCACCCGAAAGTGGGTTACGTTTTGATATTTACATGTTACACACCATCGTGTTATGTATCATTTTAAAGCTCTCGTCAACAGCTGGTAACCCCACTTGAGAGCGGAAGCTAAATTTCGCTATGGCGCATGTTTCACTGCTGTACGGAAAGATACATAGCATCAAAATGCATTTTTGCCATGTCTTCTATTACATTTAGCATGAGATTCTCGTAATTTACACATAATGCAATGGGGTACCTTTACGTTTATGTAAAACGTGCTTACATAATGTTCGGCTATAGCTTAGTAAGATATATTGGATGTGTGCATAAAATCTATCCGTTTTTGTCGGCTACGAAGAAAGGAGGAGATCACAACAAATAACGTACCTAGGATTTCACATAATTGCCATCATTCTGTATGACCTTTTGCTATCTGTCTATGAGTAGGTGAATCCCACGCTCCAAAAACTCCTATGTTTTAGAGTAAAAAAAGGCATGTAATGCCGTTTCCACATCTCCCATATCATCGAAGGTTTGGAGAGCGAAGGCGTTCTGTAACAATCGAGAAAGGTGGTTGTCCGTAGGTGCCAGTTCAGGGAAATACGCCAGGTGAGGTAACACTTTCCCAACCAAAGTCCAGTAATTTTTGCAGAGTGATTAAAGCAGCATGAGATCCGGCGTTATCATGATGAAGGATCACGCCTTTGCAATTTACGAGTGCTGATCGCTTCGATGTCAGTTGTTCTCGCAATCTGTCCAACTGTTGGCAGTAGTGGTCAGCATTTATCGTTCGGCTAGGTGCCAACACCTCCCAGTAGATTATTCCCTGGACATCCCAACAAACACTCAACAAAATCTTTTTGGGATATAGTCCTCCATTTGAGGTCAATGGAGCAGGCTCCTCAGCTTGGTACACAGTCCGCCGACGCTTTACGTTAAGGTATAGTACCCATTTTTCATCACCCGTTACAATTCGTCCGAAAAACGGTTCATTTCTGTGACGAGAAAGCAAAGAAACACAGGCACGGATTCTCTACTCTCGTTGCTTTGCAGAAAGCTGGTGCGGAACCCAGTTATCGAACTTGGTGATGAACCCAAGCGCATGCATCAGTCTTTCGACTGTTGTTCTGAGCAAGTACAACGTTTCCGCTAATTCCTGAGTGGTTGGATGTGGGTCATTTTATATGGCTTGTTCCATATTCTCGTCAGAAACCACGGAAGGACGTCCAAGAGGTGGTTGATCTTCACAGCTCCTGTCTCCGTCCTGGAATTTTGGAAACCAACAGCGACATGTGCTATTATCACCTGCATCCTGCCCATACACTTGACGGATGTTGCGGCAAGCCGCGGCTGCAGTACTGCCTTTACGAACTAGTACAGTAAACAATGTCTAATGTGCTCCTTATCGCGTGCCATGTTACTGATTTACTTGGACAAACCTAGTGCCTCTATATGCTCTACTGCTCCACGCTTTATTGGCCGAAAATTCGGCATCTGTGACGTAACTACTCCGATCGCAATTTACATGTATTACAAAAACGGGTGGAACTTTTGTACACACCCAATATTATTGACTAACAATGAAAATAAAAATTGTTGCGTCACTTACATTCAAAAAGAAGATTTCAACAATGGTTTTGATTACTTCCGTTAACCATTTCCGTTACAACGAAATTTTGTACTTGAGATTTATTTAATTGCTCTCGTAAAAGATGCATATCATCTAAAAAGGAGATAGACGACTTAAATTCGACGTGAACATTAGAAACGCCTCGGAGGCAACTTCTGTTAAAGATATTTCTAAACAGAGCTTGCAAGGTATTTTCAAATTGAACGAACTAAGAGCAGGTCCGCTGTATTGCAATCAACAGAGGTCGTTTTGTGAAACAACGTTAGCAGGACTCATATACATCGAGTGATCACTGAATTATGACCACCCCTATCAAATGTGGATGCGGCCCCACGTGATTTCCGACAGTGCGCCATTTGTCGACCAACGTAGCACATACAGGTGGTTCTTTTTTTATAGAACCTTTAACGACCACCGTGAGCAATTCAGCTGGCTATAAGAAGTTGCCCGTCTCTAATTTAGGGTCACTGGTTATATGGAGGAGAGACCCAGTTCCTTAAGACAAACAGAACACCCATGCCTCACCGGGATTCGAACCTGGACCCATCTCGGACGAATGATCAGAAGCCACCGCTTAGACCACTGCGCCACCGGGGCGGCCATATACACTGAGTGTCCACTTTATTTTGACCACCTGACAGTTTTAAATAAATGAGCTATGGCTGCACGCTGTTGCTGCCAGACGTTGAGGCTAGTATAAAAAGGGAAAGCTTAGAGCTTGCGACAGTAGTAAAAGTGATTTTTGGGTGACGAGATGGGACAAAAATGCGATTTGATGGACTTTCAACGTGTGATGATTGTAGGAGCTCGGAGCCATGGAGCGAGTATCACCGAAACCGCCGTATTCGCGAAATGTTCCAGAGCAGCGGTATTTAAAATGTTTAAAGACTGGACTGTCCGCCAAAAAACTGTGTCTCTACGTGCAACGTGTGGTCGTCATCGACTAGTAACTGCTCGGGCGGAACGGAGAGTGTCCAAACTGGTAACAGACAACAGAAGGGTAACAGTGCAGCAAATTACAGACCATATTAATCAAGGATCCCCTGAAATGATCTCTGCACGCACTGTTCGCTGTTCACTGCATCGGATGGGATATGGCAGCCGAAGGCCAGTTCGAACACCTTTGCTGTCTGCAGTTAACAAGAGAAAACGTCTCCAGTTCGCACAGGAGCACAAGGATTGGACAGTCGATAATTGGAAACAAATTATGTGGTCCGATGAATCACGTTTTCAGTTGCACCATGCCGATGGCCGAGTGAGAATTTGGCGGAAACAGCACGAAAACGTGGACACCAAATGCATTGCTACAACCCTTCAAACTAGTGGAGGCAACGTTATGGTTTGGGGAATGCTTTCCTGGCATGCTTTGGGTCCTTTAGTTCGTGTCTGACTGGCACACCATATCTAAACATCGTTGCGGACCAAGTGCATCCTGTCATGTGGATGGTTTATCCCAATGGCGATGGCTACTTTCAACAAAATAATGTGTCCTGCCATAGTGTTCGTATTGTACAGAATTTGGTTTCAGGAACATGCCGGCGAATTTACTTTGCTTAGGTGGCCACCACAATCTCCAGATCTCAACCCCATTGAAAATTTGTGGGATGAAGTTGAACGAGACATCAGACAGCTGGATCCACAACCCTGCGATCTCACACTCCTGAAAAGTGCTATTCATCAAGCATGGTCTCAGATTCCACAAACCACCTATCAACATCTCGTGGAGTCCATGCCACGAAGAATCGACGCAGTAGTAAAGGCAAAAGATGGCCCAACGAAGCACTGAGGGGCTGGTCATAATAAAGTGGCCCCTCAGTGTTTAAGGTGTGAGTGGAGCTGTAGGTAGTAAAATTCGGAGCGTGATGGGTAAACGGAAGAATGTACCGGACTTTGAGAAAGGACAGGTTGTGGGAGTTCAGAGAGTGGGTTCCTCGATTTCCCAAACAGCTGAATTGGTGGGTTGTTCACGAAACGCCGTAGTTAAAATGCATCAGGACTGGCGTGAAAATAGTCAAACAACGACCTGGAGGCAAACCTGAGCGCGAGGTCTAATGACTCAATAATGAACGACTTATTATTATTTATAATAAAATGCGCATTTTGGCATTTTTAAATCTCTTCTTAGAAATAGTTCAGTGGTAGATCAACTCTTTCCTTTTTACTTTTCAAAATGAAGTGATATTTCAAAATCGGTACTTCATCCGTTTACGATAGTATCTCATCCATTTCCGTGACCGGTAAATTGTTTTCACGACAGAGTGAACAGTGCAGTAGCGATTTTCGATATTTAGTTTCGCTTAAAACGTCTTGTTTTTCCATTTCTTAGGCACTTCTTGCTGTATCAGGGGACATAGACAGCATTCTTTTTTTTTTTTAGTTTAAAAGAAAATTAATGTTGAAAATGGCTACTGCGTGCCTACTGTGCAAAGAAAACCACTTTACGGGAAACGGAAGAAGCGACAAAATTTTGATTTTGAACATTAATTTTTTTAGAAACGACATTACCTTTGCCTATTGATATAGCAAAAAGTTCACTAAGCAATTGGAAACCATGAATTTTCAGAGAAATTAAATTTAAAGAAGTGATAATATCGTTTTGACGGTAAAACCAATTATGAAAGGTCTACATTTTTCACAAAAATACAATGATGACTTTTGGGGGGAAAAATCTGCAACTATGTTTTCTCTCAACAAAATGATAAAGCAAAATCGGAATTTATAAATATATCCAGAATATTTATGTATCTTATAGGCAATTCAAAAAACTCTTAGTTAAAACCAAACAAAAATTGGAAAGATGTGCCATTTTTAAACAACACACGACGCTTCGTATATTTCCTGATTCTTCTTTCCTTGTTCCTGATATTTTGTTCACCTTCACAATACACTGTCCAAATTAATGTGATTAAATTATCAGCTCTGCTTATAATTTAAATGTATTTATATATAAAATCGGTATATGGCGTCTGACATCGCCTTCCGATCTCCAAGAATTTTTCCATCTTTATCTATCTAAGCATCATTCTTCCATCAGGCCATTTCTATTAAGTGCTCTCTTTATTCCAGCAGACCATATTCTTGTATGTGACCTCTATTTTTTCGTTTATCTGATTTAAATTCCATGGCAATTTTGGGGAGTCTTTCAGTGGTCATTCTTTTTTCATGACCAAACCAACGCAATTGTCTCTCCTGTATGTCTTCTAAAATTGTTTCTTTCACTTCCATCAATTCTTTAAACATTTCATTCATTATTTTCTGTCTTCTTGGCACTCAGCACGATCTTACAGTATCCATCTCTACAGCTGTCATCATCATCATCATCATTGTCAACCATTATCAATCCACTGCTGGACGAAGGTCTCCCCAAGTTTCCTCCACAACGGTCTGTCTTGTGCCAGTCTCCTCCATGTCACTCCTGCATACTTTCGAATTTCATCCACCCATCTTCCATGTGGTCTTCTTCTGGGTCTTTTCTTGTCCCTTGGAATCCAATCTAAAATTTCGGCTGTCCATCGATGGTCTGTTCTTCTGGCAGTATGTCCAGCCCATTGCCATTTCAGGGATTTAACTCTGATCATGATGTCTTTCACTCTTGTCATTTTTCGGATCCACGTGTTCCTCTTCTTATCTCTCCTGGTTACACCAAGCATGCACCTCTCCATGCTTTTTGAGTTGTCTGCAGCCTTTGTATGTCTCTTTTAGCTAAGGTCCACGTCTCTGCACCATACGTAAGCACTGGAAGGATGCATTGATCAAACCCTTTTCTTTTAAGACATAATGTCATATTGCTCTTGAAAATTATGCTGTTTCTTCCAAAAGCTCTCCAGGCAAGTTTTGTACGCCGATTAATTTCTTCACCAATGTGACCCTCACTTGATATCTGCTGTCCAAGATAAACGTATGTGTCTGTTATCTCCAGCTTTTCTCCATCAATCGATAAATCTTCATTTCTTGTAAAAGCATTGAACATCACTTTTGTCTTCTGAAAGTTCATTTTTAATCCCACTTTTTTACTCTTGTCAGCAAGTTCCTGAATCATACTCTGTAGCTCTGATGGGGTAGTTGCAAAAATGACTATGTCATCAGCAAAACGAAGGTGGGTTAGATAATCTCCATTAATCTTTATCCCTTTGTTTTCCCAGTTCAGTGATTGAAAGACATTTTCCAATGTGGCATTAAAGAGCTTCGGAGATATGGTGTCACCTTGTCTCACTCCTTTTCCAATACAGCTGTATTTTCTTTCTATCCGCTTCTGTTAATCGCCAGGCCTCGGCTCCAAATAGTAAGATGCTAAAAGCATTTTTCAACGATAATTTTTCACTAACATTACTATCGGGGCAGCTGTGCTTACACAGAAGTAAATATTTTGATTATTTCACTTTTGATTTTATAAGTTATTATTCTAAATAATTTTATATATTAATATTTTAAAGTTCTCGTTCTCACTTTGTACTTTCATTCTTCAAGTTGTGATGTTTTTAACACTTTTTCAGCGTTTCATACAAATGATTCGCATTTTAATATGCCTATATAAAAAAATAATGGGAATTCTTAAATCAGCAGCTCCATTCATAATCTTAAAGTATAATTTCTAGGCTTTTATTTAATTATCAGAACAGCTACGCTCACACATAAGTAAATATTTTGATTATTTAACTTTTGTTTTTAGACGCCATCTTCCTAAATACACTATTAGCTATCGGGGCAGCTGTGCTAATACATAAGTAAATATTTTGATTATTTTACTTTTGCTTTTATACGCCATCTTCCTAAATACACTATTAGCTATCGGGGCAGCTGTGCTAATACATAAGTAAATATTTTGATTATTTTACTTTTGTTTTTAGACGCCATCTTCCTAAATACACTATTAGCTAACGGGGCAGCTGTGCTAATACATAAGTAAATATTTTGATTATTTTACTTTTGCTTTTATACGCCATCTTCCTAAATACACTATTAGCTATCGGGGCAGCTGTGCTAATACATAAGTAAATTTTTTGATTATTTTACTTTTGTTTTTAGACGCCATCTTCCTAAATACACTATTAGCTAACGGGGCAGCTGTGCTAATACATAAGTAAATATTTTGATTATTTTACTTTTGCTTTTATACGCCATCTTCCTAAATACACTATTAGCTATCGGGGCAGCTGTGCTAATACATAAGTAAATATTTTGCCTTGTAAAAAGTTTCAGGGTAAAATTACGGTAGATATACCGGCAGCTGAGTGGCCAGTCAATAAACCGTAATTTTACAGTACCATACCGTAATGTACATTAACTTGTCTAATGACCGGGAAATAAAAACTTCTAAAGATCATTAACATGCCTAATGACAAATAAATAATAACACATGTTGTGTTCATTAACATGTTTAATGGGAAACGAAAATTCCAATGCCGTAATGTTCGTTAACATATCTATTGACTGCGAATAAATAATATGTCTACTGACCGGAAAATAAAAACGTCTTGCACACAGACGTATTGCCAGTCGGCTGATTGCTCATGAAAAAACGGGTATATAACCACTTTAAGAAGAACGTTACTAGATTGTCAAGGTTAAAATACAGTAACAGTTCAAACAGTTTAAACGCCGTGAACATGTACACTGGCGAGCAAAAATTTAGGATGAGACGGTTTTTCGAATGTAACGTCGTGCAGAAGTGCTCCACATCGACTCAAATCATACCATAAGATCTCAAAGATTGTAACGTACCAGGAGATGTGACGTACCTGCCAGAAGGACGCACACGACATAAAGGCAGATAGGAATCAGAATATAATGTCCGCGTAGCTCAATTGGTAGAGCAACTTATTCCGGAATGAGTGGACCCGGGTTCGAATCCTGGCGCGGATAAAAATGACGGAGAAATTTACTTCGTTATAATGGCGCCCGAACTATCCGGATGACCCGACCGTTCACAATCTCGCAATGGTGTGATGTTATTTCCACACCGCGAGATAGGAAAAATAAGAGCAGCACTTCGAAAAAAATAAAAAATAAGGGGGAGATGATGTAACGTACCAGGAGATGTGACGTACCTGCCAGAAGGACGCACACGACATAAAGGCAGATAGGAATCAGAATATAATGTCCGCGTAGCTCAATTGGTAGAGCAACTTATTCCGGAATGAGTGGACCCGGGTTCGAATCCTGGCGCGGATAAAAATGACGGAGAAATTTACTTCGTTATAAGATGTAAGAATATGGGACAAGTTAGCAAAACTGTCCACACAAGGAATCCAAAGGATACAAAGGCACTTTATTGAAAAGGTAGCTTCGAGCACAACTGAACAGAAGACAGAAACGTCTATGTGACAGGCGGCTGCCAAGAAAAATCCAGTCTTTAGTAGGGGATATCATCACCCCTGACTGCGTTGCAGGATTTACAACGTCTGTCCAGGCTGAGGACGAGGTTGTCAAAGAGCGGTTAAGGCATCGCAGCCCATTCCTCTTGTAGCGCCAATCGCAGCTGCGGAATTGTTGCTGGCGGCTGGTGACGTGCTTCCAAGGGTCTCCCGAGAAGGTTCCACACGTGTTCAATTGGATATAGGTCCGGGGACCTTGCGGGCCAATCCATGCGCTGAATATCTTCACTCTCCAACAGCTCTGCGACAGCCACTGTACGATGAGGTGTAGCGTTGTCGTCCATGAAGAGGAACTCAGGACCCACATCACCTTCAGACGCACGTGAGGCAGGAGAACCTCGGTACAATAGCGGACACCAGTGACTGAACCTCCTTAGAAGATGTGGAGGTCAGTACGGCTCCCAAGCATGATACCGCCCCAAACGAGAACTCCGCCACCTCCAAACCGGTCCCTTTCGATGATGTTGGAGGTGTGATTGCATGTCCCCTGCTATTTCCAGATGTGTATACGTCCAGAATCGCTCGTCAGACTAAATCGGCTCTCATCCGTAAAGAGAACTCGATCCCATTGCTGATGTGTCTAGTTTTTGTGTTCCTGGCACCACAGAAACCGCAGTCTCCGATGAGCAGGCGTTAATGGCACACACCGTACTGGTAGTTGTGCAAATAGACTACCTTTCTGCAGCCTTCTGACTGCGGTAAAACGCAATAATGGACGTCCAGTTGTGTGTTCCATGTGCCTTGCGGTCTCTCCCGTTGTCTGCCGTCTGTCTCTACTCGCCTGTAGGATAATATACCGGTCGTCCGCCGCCGTGGTTGCTCGTGGACGACCACTGCTAAACTCTCGGACAGCTGTTCCTGTCGTTTGAAATGCTCTCCAAGCTCGTGAAACGATGCTGTGAGCGATCCCGAACTCCTCGGCCACACTAGTCACACTTCGACCTTCTTCCAACTTCCCAATGACGCGACCTCGGTTAAAGTCATCCAGATGTCGTCTACTGGATTGCCTGTTGGCCATATCACACGGTGGCAGCAACTCGACGTCGTTGAAACCGATGTACACCGTGCAATAGCTGTCACCGAATTGCTGAGCGTACACCGCCTGTGTGCTTTATACCCTTCCGACACTCCCCCCCCGTCATGCTGCATATATGCGCATACCCTACCGTACCGGACCCCAGTCTATCTCCTGAGTGGTCTTTCGGTCCGTTCTGCCTGCTCGTTCCGCTGTTATGCTAATTTGTTCTCTTCGTCCTTAATTTTTGCACACCAATGTAGTTTATCTACCGTAAATTTCCGGTTGACCGCCAGGTGGCGTGCTTACGATCTGTAAACCGTTTTTATCCGGGTGAAACACTGACTATTCACGGCAATTTTTTACAGTGTGATTATCTCACTTTTGGTTTTATAAGTTATTATTCTCAATACTTTTATATATTTTTAAAGTCCTCGTTCTCCCTTTGTTCTTTTATTCTTTAACTTGTACTTTTCTAACACCATTTAAGCGTTTGCTTCGCCTTTTAATGTGCCGTTCTCAAAGAGATAATGTATTTTAAGTGCTGCCACAAAATTAATGGGAATTTCTAAATCAACAACTCCATTCATAACCTTAAAGTATGATTCTTAGGATTTTTTTAATTATCAGAACAGCTGCCTGCACTCACACATAAGTAAATATTTTGACTATTTTACTTTTGTTATTATACGCCATTTTGCTAAATATTTATACATTTTTTTCCTTCAGTGTTCCCACTGTGTCTTTGTCATTTCGTTCCTTTTCCCGATGTTCAAGCAGTAATGCGACGAATCGTTGTGAGCAATAAAAAAATGTACACGATAGGATGATGCACTTTTTTCTCATTTCTCGCGCGATGAAAGCATTCATCTGTGAAAGCGGAGTATATCAAGGTCTGTGGGTTGTGCGGCATACTCATTTTTTTTCGCTCCTGATTATTATTTTTTGTCATTCCTTGCGTGAAGCAACATATATCAATTTCTGTAGGACGAGTTGTAAAAAAATGAAAAGAAAAACACTTGCTTCAGGCAAATTGTAATAGAAGAAGAACCCTTTGTTGTATATTTTACCACGCCTTTTAGATGAAGCGCAGCTGGGAACATCTAAGTGTGGGCTGACGCGGAGCGGAGTTGTATTAACAACACAAATTTTTTTTTTTTTTTTTTTTTTTTAGATCAACCCACTTACACGCCTCTTATATCGTGATCTGCATCTTGTTTATAAATACAAGAACTTAAAGAGGTTTTGTTAGCTCCTAATGTTGTCGTGATGCATAAAAATAATAAATATCCGTGTGTTCAGAAACGGTGTAAAATTTTGCACCGTTTCTAGAACACGAAAAGAAACAAGAAAGGTGACATCGCATTCTAGAGTGTAAAAAGCACGTTTTTGAACCGCATACGACACGGAGAAATAATTTCAAAGATATATTTTAAAGAAAATTTTCAGAGGAAAAGAGAAATTTCACATTTAGAATTATATACATATATATATATATTATTATTTTTGTGGCATGAATGTTGTTTTAGTCTTACAGCGCCTCTCTCTTTTTCCTGGAACCAGTGGCTTTAAATTAGGGACGGGCGACTGCTCATAGCCCACTGAGTTGCTCACGGTGGTCGTTAAACCTCCAACCTAAATGTGAATCACCTGTTACAATGTCAACCACCTGACGTATATAAACACCAAAAAGTTAATTTTGGTACGGAGACACCGTTATTTTTTTATGGTATAAATACATATATACAAAGCAATAAAAAATATGATATGAAATTATGCCGGAGTGACATGGAGGGGACATGCTCAAGGCAGACAATTGTGGAAGAAACTTTGGGAGACCTTCATCCAGCAGTGGATTGATAATGGTTGATGATGATGATGATGATGATATAGAATATGAACATCTATATCAGAATGCTACAGTGAACAAGTGAAATATCAACAAGTAATACAAAACAACCTGTACTCTTCAGGAAAACCAGTTGGTAAACGTGGCGTTTCGTATGTCAGCCGAAAGTGCAACATATAGACTTACTGACAGTGTTCTTAAGTCACAGAAAGACACTGGACACTGAACGCTGTACGTGTTTATGAACACGGAAACACACTGAACACTGTCAGTGTTCATGAACACGGAAAGACCCTGAACACTGTCAGTGTTCATGAACACGGAAAGACCCTGAACACTGTCAGTATTCATGAACACGGAAACACACTGAACACTGTCTATGTAAAAAACACTGTCAGTGAGTCTTTATGTGTTGGACTTCCCGCTGACATACGAAAAGCCACGTTAACCAACTTGGCATTTTCCTGAAGAGTACAGGTTGATTTCTATTACTTGTTGATATTTCACTTGTTCACTGCAGCATTATGATATAGGTGTTGATATTCTACATAGGCATATACACTATTTCTGGTATGCTGCAATTTCTGCGCAACTTGAGTATATTAACAAGTTCTTCCTTTTTCACGCTTTCCAACCGTAGATTGAAGAAGAATGTATATGCTCCAGCTTTTTCCGTCCGTCCGTCCGTCCGTACGGTAATTGGCGTAAAAATAGTTCGATTTCGTTGAAATTTTAGTATGTGGTAGGGGACCACCTGGGGACGAACCCCATTGAAAATCGGACAAATGGGGTCAAAGGTCACGACGTAGCAGCGGGATCCATTCCATTGCCCTTATGCGTCATAACTTGCGTAAATATGGTTCAATTTCAATGAAATATTACTATGTGGTAGAGGACCACCTGGGGACAAACCCAATTCAAAATGGGTGAAGTGGGGTCAAAGGGAAGGACATATTATTGGGATCCATTCCATCGCCCTTATCCCATATTATTAAAGTAGACGTCAAGCAATTTTGCTTCCTATACTTCCAATGGAAAAACTTTTGTACACATTTCCTTCACAATTAATGTGTTCCCAAGGATGAAAATTTGAACATCGATTAAAATAACTTCATATTATAACTTGGAATACTTAATATTTTCTAAAACATAACCATAATAATATTAAAAATCAATAACTTTTCCTTTGGTGGTGTTGAAACCAGAAAAAGGATGGCGCGAACTGTACTTTGATGACGTCAGGAGACAAACAAATGTTGGATTGCATAATTATGGTTATGTTTTAGAAAATATTAAGTATTCCAAGTTATAAAATGAAGATATTTTAATCGATGTTCAAATTTTCATTCTTGGGAACGCATTAATTGGGAAGAAATTGTGTACAGAAATTTTTCCATTCGAAGTACAGGAAGCAAAATTACTTGACGTTCTCCTTAAAGTAGCAATTCTTGTATGTACGTAAATTTTGTTTTGAAAGCGGCTCTAAGGATTTTGACGAAAGTCGTTAACCTACCGTTTTCTGGTACTAGAAATCGATTTAGCTTGATATCGACTTTAGGAAAATTCGTTTAGTGGATTAAATAACCACCCCGGATAACCAAGTTTTTAGTGTCATGGCGTCGGTTCATTATGTTATCCATGCTTAGAAATCTTACCACGTCACACTCTCGCAATTCAGATGTTAGCGCGCGGTCACGCCATCTGTCTCATTACGTCACGCGTTGTGTGTGGATCCTATTAAAGTTTTATGACGTCACACTCTTGCGAGCAAATGGTCGCGATTCCCATCTGCCTCATTACGTCACGCGTTGTGTGCGTATGATCGTCTGCACGATAACTCGAATAAAAATCGTTCGATTTCGATGAAACTTTAGTATGTGGTATGGGAACACCTGGGAAGGAACCCTATTGAAAGTGAACGAAATGAGATCAAAGGTCAGGACATAGGAGCGGGATCCATTCCACTGCTCTTATGCGTCATAAATAACGTAAAAAAGGTTCGATTTCGATTAAATTTTAGTATGTGGTAGGGGACCACCTGAGGACAAACTCTATTGAAAATGGGCGCTAAATGGGGTCAAAGGTCAGGACACAGGAGCGGAATCACTTCCATCGCCATTATGCATCATAACTTAAGTAAATATGTTTCGATTTGGATGAAATCGTAGTATGTTGTAGGGGCCTGCTTGGTGATGAATCCTGTTAAAAATGGGTGAAATAGGTCAAAGGGTAGGACACAGGAGCGGGATCTATTCCATAGCCCTTATGCATCATAACTTACGCAAAATTGCTTCGATTGCGACAAAACTTTATCATGTTATTTCGGAAGTATACTGAACCGGTTATGTTGAATATCGTCAAAATGGGGTCAAAGGTCAGGACACAGGAGCGAGATTTGTTCCACAGCTATTATCCTCATAGCTTGAGTAATGATTTCTGGTATGTTGGAAAGCGTATCCTAATCAATGCATTGCATGATTTTACTAACTTGTTTTTTTTTTCTTTCTTTCTTGTTTGAGGGCTTGTGATTGAAGTTATAATTTCTTTGAGAGTCGTTATTGCTTTATTCTCTATATTATACTTTACTTATTGGTTTATTGAAAGAGGGTTTTTAATATATATATGGCCCAAGGGTGGTTATCCCATCATTAGGTGGGAATAACCACCATTGGGCCATATATACACTTTCCTGAAGAGTACAGGTTGTTTTGTATTACTTGTTGATATTTCGGCGTAACATAGACGCAATGAGGCCCTGGAAGGTTTCCCGAGGCACACGTGCCCATTCGGACTGCAGCAGGGTACGAAGGTCGCGGAGATGAAGTGGTTCTGGGTAGGCACGTCGAACCTGTTGATCAAAATAGTCCCACAAGTGCTCTATGGGATTGATGTCGGGCGATTTCGCCGCCGAAGGGAGAACGGAGACTTCGCTGTCGTGTTCCTAGAATCAGTCACGCAATTCCCTAGCGACGTGCAGGTCGCCCTGAACTGATGGTGGACACTATCACCACCAGGGTAAACGTCCAACATGAAGGGATGCATGTGGTCACCAGGGATCGGCAGGTAGACATTGGGGTTCAGGGACTCATCCAGTTGTACCAGCGGTCACAAGTCATACCACAAAAACATCCCCACAGATGCACACTGCCACCGCCGGCCTGTACTTCTCGTGTGTCTGACGCCGTATCCGCCACCGGCCGTCACATAAACCTCAATTCGTCGGAGAAAGAAACCATTTGCTATTCTTCTACTGTCCAATGACGGTAGTCCCATGCGAACTGCAGGCGTCGTTGCAGGGGATCCTGCGTTAACAATGCGCGCCTTGACGCAACGTCGACCCCGGAGACCCATGCGTAACAGGGTTTGCTCTACGGTTATCGGGGACACGTACTTGGGTGCCCCAGCGTTCTTTTGGGTGGTCAATTGCTGCACTATTGTGCGTCGATTGCCCTTTACCAGTCTACGGAGGCGAAGTTCTCCTCTGGGGTCGATGGCGTTCGGGGCTCCACGGATATGACGTCGGGAGGGATTCAGTGTGTCAGAGGCCCATTCTTGGTACACCCTTACTACAGCACCTCGCGTACAGCCCACGAAGTTTGATGTTTCTGAGATGCTTCAGGCCTTGGCGCGGTAGCCGATGATCATTCGTTTTTGAAAGCCCGTCAAATCACTACCTCTGTCTATTGTGCTCACGTAATGCACTATGGCTCATCTGTCCTTGCCAACCGCTTATATCTCCGTGCGGTCGACCTCGTCACGTGCAGTTGGGACGCGCCTGGGCGGGTACACTGTGATTCCGGAGGTGGTCATATTATTTTGATACGACTGAAGATTTTATGACTACAATACCTGTGATATTCAGGTAAAATAAATCAGCAATGTTTAATCACAATTAAGTATTTCAAGATCTACTATATTTTCGCTGAGGGTATGACTCGGCTTCGTCAGGGCAATTGCTTAAATTTGGCTTCTATTGGTACTTTTATCAAAACATTTGTCCTGATGAAGCCGAGTCAAACGCTCAGCGAAACTATAGTATATCTTAGAATAAGACTTTTCATTCTGAATAAACGTTGCTAATTCATTTTAACTTAAGATGATTCATTCTATGACTCATTCTGATTCATTCTAACTGAAAGTAATTAATTCTAACTAACTTAAGATGATTCATTCTAACTTAAGGTAATTCATTCTATGATGCATTCTAACTTAAGGTAATTCATTCTATGATGCATTCTAACTTAAGGTAATTCATTCTATGATGCATTCTAACTTAAGATAATTCATTCTAAGATTAATTCTGATTCATTCTAACTTAAGGTAATTCATTCTATGATGCATTCTAACTTAAGATGATTCATTCTAAGATTAATTCTGATTCATTCTAACTTAAGGTGATTCATTCTATGACTCATTCTGATTCATTCTAACTTAAGATAATTCATTCTATGATTAACTTACGGTAATTCATTCTATGATTCATTCTAACTTAAGTTAATTCATTCTATGACTCATTCTGATTCACTCTAACTTAAGGTAATTCATTCTATGATTCATTCTAACTTAAGATGATTCATACGAACTTAAGGTGATTCATTCCATGATTTATTCTGATTCATTCTAACTTAAGGTGATTCATTCTATGATTTATTCTGATTCATTCTAACTTAAGGTGATTTATTCTATGATGTATTCTAGCTTAAGATCATTCATTCTGATTCATTCTAACTTAAGATGATTCATTCTACGATTCATTCTAACATAAGATGATTCATACTATGATTTTTTTATTGGAATTTAACGAGCACCGTGAGCAACTCAGTGGGGTATAAGCAGTCGCCCGTCCCTAATTTAGGGCCACTGGTTCCAGGGAAGGGAGAGAGCCAGAGCCCTAAGACAAACACAACATCCATGCTCCACCGGGGTTCGAACATGGACCCCTCTTGGACTAATGATCAGATCGTGCGGCACTAGGAGCGGCATATTCTATGATCCATTCTGATTCATTATAATTTACGGTGATTCATATGTGACTCATTCTAACTTAAGATAATTCATTCTATGATTCATTCTGACTTAAGATGATTCATTCCATGATTCAATCTAACTTAAGATTATTCATTCTGATTCATTCTAACTTAAAATGATTCAATCTGATTCATTCTAACTTAAGTTGCGTAGGATAGAATTAACCAAATCTTGTTGTTCATTACTGTACATTTCACCAAATTTTGGGGTGATGATTCGAAAAATGAAAGTCAGCCATCTTAGAAAAAGTGCGTTGTCTTCCTTTTATGTACAAATATCAAATCATATATGCGGTTGAACTCACAACAGCAATAGCTTTAGGACAGTTAAAGAAAAATTAATGCCATCCATAGCACGACTAAACTTTTAAATTCATGAATTCTAAGTTATTTGCATAATCATTCAGCAGAAGACCTAATTTCCTCAAAAACCTAATCAATCAGAAGTTCGTTTGATTCCAAAGCGCCTTTTCACACACGTATGCTGCATTAAATATCTCTTAAAGGAAATAAATCAATATTAAAATACATCTGTGATTTCTGAAGGGTGCAGGTGGCCACATTTCAGCAAGCACATCTGTGCCAAGAATGACACCAAAATTTGTCCCCTCTTTGTAGTTTTATCAAACCATCTCAGTTTGCTAAGTAGGATCAATGAAAAAAAAAAAACTTTTTTTTTCTTTATCTTCGAGCAACATGAGTACCTGGCCATTAGTGTCAGTAGAAGGGATCATATTTTGCGGGATGCTGGCTGACGACCCATGTACTGGGAGTCTTCAAGATCAACTAGTGGGAAGAGGTGGGTCTAATTATTGGTGATTTAGACCGGGCGCGGCGGGGAACATCCTAATTAGTATGTTCAGCGTAGTAGATGGGAAATTCCTACTGAGACCATAAAAGGGCAACCACGGGGAGCCTCCCCCTCTCATACGTGCAAAGAAGATAATTTAGCACTGTCATTCGTTCACGTGTCCACACATTAATTTTGTGAATGCTGAACCGAACTCATACATCACTACTACTTCCCCCCATTCTCACATGTTGAACGGTACGTCATATGCCTCAATTTTCGACTTAATTATCTGCTATCGTATGTTTCCTGCTACATTTTCTTAGCAGATTTTTTTATAGTGCTGTGGACGACTTTTGATTTCAACAATGTTTCTGATCTCTAGAAAAATTTTAAAAAATTCGTGATTTATTCCAAGCCTCTGTTTTCTGTGGTTTAAATAACAAGTTGTCTGTTGACAGAAACTTTCAAGATTTAGATCCAGGAACTTGAGAATACTCAAGAGGATTCCCATTTCAACCAAGACACAGAATCGCAGGTACAAGAAGAAACATTAAGCCCCTCCTGTACAGGGTGTGGCAAATAAAAGGCGTTTTTGAATGCAACAAAACTGATACTTCGTTTACTGGGGGGAAAATGACACACACACACATCCATTGTACGATCGGCGGTCTCGTGGGGTGATATGGTGGTGAAGCGAACATCCGGCCCATAATATACATGTTATGAAAAATAACTAAAACCAAATTTTGTAGAGAAGGATTTTATGTATATATATGCTTATGTATATTTTATATGTATATACACTATCTACCAACAAGTAATTGGACACCTGTGATAGCAAAGGAAAACGAAGTTTATTCACCTTCAACAGTTGGTGAAGCCTCCACGAGCGGCGATTACAGCTGCGACCCTCCGGGGCACACTCTTAACCAGGCGTTGTACGACGGCTAGCGGTATTTTCTTCCACTCGGCTTGGAGAAGACAGGTCAGTTCCTTCACCGATTTCGGACGGTGGACGCACCCCTTAAGTCGACGCTCCAACTCGTCCCAGAGGTGCTCGATAGGGTTAAAGTCCGGGCTCTGCGCAGGCCAGTCCATTCGATTAACCCCATTGTCACCATACCAAACCATGATAGACCTCGCAACATGACAGGTGGCATTGTCATCCTGAAAGTAACATGAGTCCACCCCGTAAAACTGCCACAACGTAGGAAGTGCATGGTCATCCAAAATGGTGCAGAAGGTCTCGGCGTTGAGTCTACCAGGAATTACGACCAAGGGTCTCGTGCCATACCAGGAGAAACACCCCCATAGCATAATTCCACCGCCGCCGAACTTTACAGTTGGCCCAATACATTCCGGCAGGAGGCGTTCTCCAGGCAGACGCCAAACCCAGACCTTGCCATCCGAACGGTAGAGGGTGAACCTTGATTCGTAGCTCCAGAGAAGCTGTTTTCACTGTTCAACGGTCCACTGTCGACGTTCTTTGCACCACGTTAGCCGAGCAACGCTATTGGACTTGGTGATCAAAGGCTTGTGGGCGGCATCACGTCCGTGATAACCGAGCAGATGGGCTTTCTTACGGATGGTATTCATCGAAAGAACACTCCCGGATGCCCGTTGAAACTCCTCGCGGATGTGGCCTATCGATTTTGGTGCGGTTATTCCGAATTTCTCTGGCCAGCACCCGTCGGTCTCTAACTCCCAGTTTTGTGGGTCTGCCGGGTCGGGGCACATTCCGACAGACACCTCTCATCTTCCACTTGCCAATCACGTAGGTCCACTGTTGATTTTGGGTACTTCAACTCGCTGGATATGTCACGTATGGATCGGCCATTTCTGTGATACCCGACGATTACACCTTTCTCGAAATCAGAGAGCTCCGAACTGCGTGGCATCTTGCATGCGACTGGTTGCGTTGTTGTTTCCCACACGATATTTAACTGCGGCGGCCGTGACGTGTATCAGGACCGCAGATATCGTCGATTGCAGGGGTGTCCAATTACTTGTTGGTAGATAGTGTATATCAATCGACGTTAGTTCAACAAAATCATAGGAAGACATCAAGCACGGCAGAGGGGAGCGACGTAGACCTGAAATCATTAGAAACAGTTCCGGAGGGAAAGATGTATATTTCATTAAGAACAAAAAAGAGGAAGAATGGTTAACCCGTTTTACTTTACATCATTCTTCCTGAGCACAAACGCACATTTGGGGTTAATTTCTTTATCTAGCGATATTTAATGAGCGGTTATTGCATCACGCACAACACTAATAGAACGTTCACTCCTCTAAAAAGGCAAAGGAAATAATTTTAATAGAAGAACTACTGTGTTGGTGCGAATGAAATGTCCGGCTAAGGACCAGCACACGTGGACGGCGAGAACGGAAAAGTAGGACAACTTACCTAGGCAAAATAATCCTCCTCGGCATCTACACATTGTTGCCATCTGCCCAAAATAGCCATGATCCCGGAACGAAAAAGTCTTGTGGCTAGGACCTGAAGAAATCATCAACTGCACGTTGATGACTTCTTCGGGTCTTGGTGGATCTGGTGTAATTCAGCACAACCCCCCGTTGTCTGTCCTGAACTGTTTCCCGAACAAGTAGTGGCCCAGGAGACGAAACAGATGATAGCCTCTCGGAGACAAATTCGGGGAGTGCTTCATAGCCCAAGGCACTTAGTGTCAGCATCGTTCGTTGTAAGACATGAGGGCAAGCGTTGTCCTGGAGCAGAACACTATGTCTGTTGACCAAAGCCGGTTGTTTCTGCAGCAATTTCTGTGGCAATTCAGCACAATAACGTTCTTTAGCGATAGTTTGGCTTCTTACCAAGAAACTCCGATGAATTTTCCCGGTTGTTGACTACCAGACAAGGAGCATCACCTTCCTGGTGTGTAGGGGTGGCTTAGGGCGTCGTCCAGCAGGCTGTGCCTTGCTTAACCAATGTGCAGATCGTTTCCGATTATCATAAAGGAAACACTTCGCATCGCAAGCGACGATTCGATGCAGTAGAGGTTCCTTTTCATTCCTGGCAAGCAGCCACGTGCAGATTTCCAAACGCATAGTCTTGTTGGCAGTTGTCAACTCATTCGGCAGCCATATGTCCAGCTTTTTGACCTTACCCAGTGCAGCCAGACGTCGGACAACCGTCGTGTGATGAACACCTACCAGTGCCGCTATCTCACGACACGTTTTTTGGGGGTCCGCGTTAACCACACACGTAACAGAACATCGTCAGAAACAGCAACAAATCGGTGACCACGTGCTTCGTTTTGCAGGTCCGTATCTCCGCTTTGAAACTTCACAAACCATTGCCGAATGGTTCGTTCCTCGACTGTATTCTCTACAAACGTTTTGTTAACGTTTCGAGCCGCAATTCCTGCAGAAAGGCCCACTTTAAAATCAAACAAGAAGATGATACTCAAATCCGGGTCTGCATATTTCCATTCCAAGCCACGGTACTTCCAAACAAACCACGTCTGAACCTTGTTCTTCACACACGTGCTAGCTATTTGTAGTAACTCTGTAACGTAAAACCTGCAACACCTGTGGGTATTTCTTTTTTTATTGAAGGTTTAGTGACCACCGTGAGATACTCAATGGGTCATAAGCAGTCGCCCGTCCCTAATTTAGGGCCACTGGTTCCAGGGAAGTGTAACCGGGGCTTCCATACTTATCAGAAGTGAAGTTCAGTAGCCATATTTAGAGATAGTGAATTGTAATCATTTTCCTTCAATTCCTGCCATTTTGATGAGCTGGGCAGCGAACAGTCATAGTACCCTTTTTCTCACGAAACAGAGGGGGCGTTAGATGTATAGTTTCGCGGATGTGAGAGAAAAGTCGTACAGGACATTGCTTTTCAGCCGTCCCAAGCAAAGCGATTGAGCAAGAGAACGAGGCATCTTAGGGTGTAAAGGAGGCATCTTAGGGTGTAAAGGAGGCATCTTAGGGTGTGACCGCGCTTTCTAGGAATACATTGGTTTTCACTCTCTTCGGGGAAGGAATATTTTGAGGGTTTTTTTCTCCAAGCAGGAGGAGAAGGGACTCGGTGGCAGAAAGTCGACGATGGAGGAGGATTTTAGCGGAGGTGGGGGTATCTTCGGGACAAAGATAAGTAGGAAGGAATGAAGCCGATGATGAGAGAGACAGTAAGTGATCCGAGGTGTTAATAAAACAATGAAAGCACGAAAATGACGGACAAAAGCTTGGTGACATTCCCCGCAACATATGAATAAAAGTATTCCTCACTGCAAGAGCAAAACTTAACTTTAGTCGATTTCTTCATAATTTGTATTTTATTTATCTGTATCTACCGGGAGAAATAATACGGGTTAAACCCCATATGCAAAGGAAGCATCAGACGAACACTCCACACTGAGCGTTGTAATAGAACTCAGCACCAAGCTCTGTAACAGAAGGGAGAGAGCCAGGGCCGTAGAACAAACACAACATCCATGCCTCACGGGATTCGAACCCGGACCCCCTTCACGGACGAATGATCAGAAGCCATCGCTTAGACCACTGCACACCGTAGCGGCTGTGGGTGGTTCCATTCCGTTGTGATGGGACCCTGCCTCCACTGCTCGTTCGCGCAGGATATTTCATTCTCACCAACATAATACTTTTTCTCAAAAAATGTTTCTGAGTCCAGAATAAAAGCAACATGTCTGTGAAGGCGCACCTTTCATGTAGATCACATTTAATGCCCTGACCCGTGGGAACGGTGTCTAGGAGAAATCAAGCTGTCGTCTATCTTGTCAAAATAGGTCATGTAACTTAAACATGGCGGAAATCAGAAAATGCATTCAATTCACTTTTTGTTAATCAGTTAAATTCTAAAAATAATTATTTTTATTATTACTGATAAATCAAAATTCATGACTAATAACACAAAGAAAGAAAAACTGAGCACATTGCTCGCCTAATCAGAAACTACGGAAGAAGTACATTCCAAAAAGTCATCACTCTGTTTTGGTGAAAAAAAATTTGAATTTATTTTGGAGTATATTGAATTGATTGTTATTTATTAAAAAGCATTACTATATTTATGCTGGTATTGAAATTGATATGGAAATTATAGAAAAGTTAAATTTGGGAGATGGATGGATGCATTTCGAAACAAAAATATTTTCTAAGTACTAGAAAAGGCCATGAACATCCTAAACAAAAATGCATCTAAAATTTACATTCCACAAGAAGTTATTGGAAAGTTGGCGTTGTTTGTGTTCACGCAGAGTTGAGTCACCTGAAAGTGCAAAAATAAGTGAATATTGTTGCATGTGTATGAAAATGTGTCACTATAAGTCATAGGATAAAATGTACTCGTTCAATAACAACTTGTGGAGGCGGTGAAAGTCAACTTAAAAGGATAGGACAAAAATTGCAGTTATGAAATACCTTATAAAACCAGGATTCGGATCGATAGCCTTAGTCAAGCTAAGGTGGGGTACATGGGACCAAGTCATGGAAGACAACAGCACACAAAATTTTTCACACTGCACTCATTTTGAACTTTTTTTGAAAGGCTACTGCCTGTATTTATTATTTTTCTTTAAAAAACTCAACAAGTTAATTTAGTGAACAAACAGATGGTATTTCCTTTTTTCTTGTTTGCTTAAACCCAGCAGTATAAAAACAGAATCTCAATTTTCTTTCTATTTCTATTTGGCCACTGGCCTTATGAACAGTATAGCCTGACATATTTCAACACAGTTGGTATGAACACTAGGCATTGACTTAATGCATCCAAAATTATACCATGATTCACATAGCTTACACAAAAAAAAGATACTGGATTATTTTTAATTCCACAAGGTGGACAAGCTCTGTTCTTTTGAAACGTACTCTTCTCTCTCACCTAGTTAGCTCAATGACAAATTTACAATTTTACACTTATTGATTTAAATTTACAGCACCTAAACAATCTTAGCAAACTCCGCAATCTCTCAGACCAACTTCAAAGACTTCAATTAAATTTACAGTTATTTTAAGAGCCACAAATTATACTTTAACAAATCTACTATCAGCAAGTAAACAAACCAAGTAAATTATCCTCAAAACAGAATTTACACTGAGCACAAGCATTAATTAACATTACATAACCTATAGAACTACCTTGAATGAACCTACTTCACTTATAAAGAAACCTCACTAACTTAAGAATTATCACTACTCATAACATCAACATAATTCAGAAATTCAAACAATCTTCTTGCACTAGCTTGCTCATAAAAATCACCTCACTCTGCACTTCACATAATAGCTCAAGATACTTAATAACTCTATACTGTAAACAAAAGCTCAAAATACCAATTAACTAAATTTCCAAACCAAATATCAAGTTCACTAACACTAACAACCAGAATTTAGAATTTACATCCCTAGCACTACAGCATATCATAAACAAATTAATTTAGATACCCTAAATCACAAAACAAAAATTAAATTTAACACCTGCAGTGAATTACTGAGGTAGCGGTGAGGCAAATACTCTCAGTTCAGACACTACCCTGGGTTTTTGAGAACCAACACAGGAAGAAAATACCAAGTCAAACTGAAGGCGTGAAATTGGGTCGTGAATCCACTTTCAGCCTATGCAAAAGGAAAGGAAAAAAAATCCTCAAGTGCGACACATCATCATCAGGCACAGAATTTCCTCTAACATGATCTCGCCAATTATTGAAGCAACGCTCGACCGACCCTCGCTGGCAGTACATATCTCCGTGAGCAGCGAAACTACTGGGGGGGGTTTGAAGACAAGTTTTCCCCCAAAAACCACGTCCTCAGGGCTCCCCCTTTTCGAACCAATGCATGATCCCACCTTGATCAACCACGCCTGCAAGAGCCTGTCGTACTTCAACCCTAAATACTCCAGGCACATCCGGCCCAGAACCAACACAACTATATCCCAGGAAAAATTCACTTATCTCTCTATCATCATCATCATCATTGTCAACCATTATCAATCCACTGCTGGACGAAGGTCTCCCCAAGTTTCCTCCACAACGGTCTGTCTTGTGCCAGTCTCCTCCATGTCACTCCCGCATATTTACGAATTTCATCCACCCATCTCCCATGTGGTCTTTTTCTGGGTCTTTTCCTGTCCCTTGGAATCCAATCTAAAATTTCGGCTGTCCATCTATGGTCTGTCCTTCTGGCAGTATGTCCAGCCCATTGCCATTTCAGGGATTTAACTCTGATCATGATGTCTTCCACTCTCGTCATTTTTCGGATCCACGAGTTCCTCTTCTTATCTCTCCTCGTTATACCAAGCATGCACCTCTCCATGCTTCTTTGAGTTGTCTGCAGCCTTTGTATGTCTCTTTTAGTTAAGGTCCACGTCTCTGCACCATACGTAAGCACTGGAAGGATGCATTGATCAAACACTTTTCTTTTAAGACATAATGGCATATTGGTCTTGAAAATTATGCTGTTTCTTCCAAAAGCTCTCCAGGCAAGTTTTGTACGCCGATTAATTTCTTCATCAATGTGACCCTCACTTGATATCTGCTGTCCAAGATAAACATACGTATCTGTTATCTCCAGTTTTTCTCCATCAATCGATAAATCTTCATTTCTTGTAAAAGCATTGAACATCACTTTTGTCTTATGAAAGTTCATTTTTAATCCCACTTCTTTACTCTTGTCAGCAAGTTCCTGGATCATACTCTGCAGCTCTGATGAGGTAGTTGCAAAAATGACTACGTCATCAGCAAAACGAAGGTGGGTTAGATAATCTCCATTAATCTTTATCCCTTTGTTTTCCCAGTTCAGTGATTGAAAGACATTTTCCAATGTGGCATTAAAGAGCTTCGGAGATATGGTGTCACCTTGTCTCACTCCCTTTCCAATTTTTATGCGTGTTGTATTTTCAAACAGCCGAATCTTTGCACTTGCATTTTCATAGATGTTATTAATAATATTAATGTATGCATCTTCAATACCGCAGGATTTCAGAGCCGTGGTAACTGCTGATGGTTTCACCGAATCAAAGGCTTTTTCATAATCGATAAAAGCCATGCACAATGGAAGTTCATATTCCCTCGCTCTTTCAATTAGTTCTCTCAGTACGTGGATATGATCTATTGTGCTGTAGCCACTCCTGAATCCAGCTTGTTCTCTCGGTTGAGCCATGTCCAGTGTTACCTTCAAGCGGTGTGAAAGAACTTTAGTGAAGATTTTATAAACCACTGATAGGAGGCTGATAGGTCTGTAGTTCCTGAGATCCTCAATGTCACCTTTTTTATGTAGCAGGATCATTGTAGCATTGTTCCAATCCTCAGGAATCTTCCCTTCATTAAGGCATCGAGTGAAAATTTGGGCGAGTACTGTTTCAATTTCTCCACTTGCTTCTTGTATGATGTCTATAGTAATTCCATCTTCTCCTGGAGCTTTCCCCCGCTTCATGTTCTTGATTGCATGAGCAACTTCTGCTGGGAGGACTGGAAGAACTCTGGTACCTTTCATGATGTCTCTATATATCCCAAGAAATCCTAAATCACAATATCCACATATATCCCAGGAAAAATCACTTATCTCAATATCCACATATATCCCAGGAAAAATCACTTATCTCAATATCCACATATATCCCAGGAAAAATCACTTATCTCAATATCCACATATATCCCAGGAAAATTCACTTATCTCTATATCCACATATATCCCAGGAAAAATCACTAGCAAGGAAATTCTTCTGCACCATGGCAATGCGCAGGTCCACTTCAGACAATAACACTGACCATTTACATAACCCACTAAATATTTTCACCTTATTGAAAATTAAAATTACATTTAGACTTTTAACCTTAGAGTAAAAACAAGAAAATTTAGGCCACGGACAAGAACAATTAATACTGGAACTGGTGAGCAAAAGTGTGTCCTCTCAACCCATGATGTTCATTCTTTTTGTGAAATACTAAACTTGAGAACAAAAATACTTTAACTTCTATTCTGCACATATCGCATCCTGGTGAAAATTCCCTACTCAGAGCCCTCTGCCCTAGGACAAGTTCCCTGCTTGCCCTAAGATCACCCCTTTCCAATGGGAGATTAACACTCATCTGGAGCATGTAAAATACTGGTCCTCAAATAACACACCTACCATCTTAATTTCGACACTCAACACTCCAAGAATGTAAACAGCACTTTAGGTTTCCAATTTCATCACACTATAATATGTTCCCAAAATTCCAATATAAATCATCCCATAATTTATCTTCACTCATAAAAAAAAATAACTCAACGCTGTAAAAGACTAGAGAGAAATGTTTACTATTATTTTATCACCCACGGCATCAAAATAACACTGCTTTTCAATTATCACATGCCCAACTAAACTATTATCGATGCACCAAAATTTACTGTGCTCAAACATTAAACTAAATTTTTCCGATACATCAAAATTTACTGGCCTGGGAAGTTGCTAAACTACTAGACATGACAACACAAAAAAAAAGCATAAATGAAAACATTTTCAACTCCCCTCTCTTTTTTCTTTCTTTTTTCTGAATTCATACCTGAGTAACTAATAAATTTTAATTTTGAAAGCTGAACGACAACACAGCCATAATCAGAGGCAAAAAAAAAAACTTGCTCTTTTCTTTCTTTTTGTTTCTTATGCTCAGCTCGAAGTTTAGGTACCCTGCGTGGGATGTTATATATCAATACAGAAAGATATGAACTAAAACATTACCTTCGAGCTGGCGTTCTTTTTTTCTTTTTTTTTTTCACCACAGCTTACAGTCCTGGCACAACCACAGTCTCGTTAGTATTTCTTTCTTTTCTTCCTCCCAGGTCCCTTCCTTAAACGGTTAATGGCCGAGGTAACCATTTTCGAAACTTCGGGATGAGATGGAACCTTTATTTATTTTTTTTTATTTTTTTTTTCTTTCCTTCGGCCTTTGAAGCAGGCCTCCTTTTCGGAGTAGCAACCGAATTGGGAGCTGCAGAGGCTGGGCCCACTCTTTCCGGGATTTCCATAAGGGAGAATGCATGTCCCCCTTCAGCCAAGAACTTTCCACTAACGACATTGTCCCAGCCGGCAGCCTTTCGCCATTTTGTTCTTCAGGGCGAGGTTCCCGGCCGGCGGAATGCCGCTTTAACTGCGTTCTACATCGTCAAAATTTTCAATAGGCAGCCCAGATCCAGAGTGTCCCCTTGTGACTGCCTTTGCTGACTGGTGGTCAGCAAAGGCAGTCAAGAAAAACCACTTTTTTTTCCTGTGGGTACTCTCCCACCAAAAGGCGAGGAGAAAAAAACTCCGCCGTCCCCTCTTTCTCTGACGGCCAGCAAGCAGACCAGAACAAAAGTAACTGAGCCAAGCGTCTCAAAGTGTCAAAGAAACTCTGTGATGTTGGAAAAAAATGCTGACCCCTGATTGGCTGAACTCTGCAAACAACGGAATTTCTCTCCCACGCCTCGAGTGACCTCTGACCTTCACACGTGTAGACCAAGCTCTTTTTGACCCTGAGGTCTAAAAATAGATTCTGTTGCTGAATTCCCTACCCCAAAGACGAAAAGTTGTTGCACTTTTGGCGACTTTTTCTCGACGTTTGGAAACAGGAACGCAAAATGGCGAATTCTTGCTTTGCAGAAAATCACTAATTTTAATTTTCTTTTTCTCTCGTTCCGTGATGTTAAACTAAAATTAATTTTGATTCTCTGAGCTGCACACCTACTCGCCTTTTCCTATCGCGATAAAAGAACAGATAAATTAATTATTTTCAAAAGCCCAAAGTCAGTTAAATCAAATATTATTCTTTTTTTTTTTTTCACCAACATGAAATTTTGTTTTCCTGGTTGTGATTAAGACAAGCGAATTTTGCGCATTAATTCCCCTGCCTTTCAACCAGGAATTTTCTTCTAACGTATGTCATGGAAGAAAATTTTTGCATTAATTAATCTCCGATAAACCAACAGAAAGATTGATCAGGTCTTTCCGAAATTCACCAGAGGTTAAAATTTTCGCCATGACAACTCAAATATGAGATACAGTGCGCACTTTGACGAAAAAGCTGTGCGGATAATACATTATAAAAACAGACGTTCAGTCACTGACTGAGGCGAACTGTATTGCCGCCTCGATAACTGCTTTGCCAAGCTCTTGTCTCCCCGCTTCCATTGGGCAAAATACCTGCCTTCCTCCAATAGAAACACAGACGCCAGTCGAGTTTAAGCGACGTTCGAGTTTCGCCTCAAAATCCGTAGAAGAAGTCTGAAGAACCAGTTTTTTTCCATCTCCGCGCGGTCTCCTGTCTGTTGTAACAGAGATGACTCAGACGATCGCCTCTCCAGGTGCTCAACATATGCTCGTTTCAACCTCTTTTGCAAAAATAGGGTTTAAACTTTATAAATTTAAGGCTCATAAATTCAGGATTCATTCTCTGGTTGAAACCTTAACACAATTTACGAATCACAATGAGAATTTCAGAGTTTCATTTAGCATGCACAAAAAAAGGCGTATTGTATCTTACATACACTCACGGACAATAAAATTTGCGCACCTAGAAGAAAACATGCTACAACCACAAAACTTTGCAAACAGCTAGAGTGCGTTCTGGTATGCAAATGATCCACGTTTGGTGCGAGTGCGCATGACCGCACACCCTGTGGTGGTGCTGCAAGCACGAACCTGAAGCCTTATAAACCGGTGTGTAGTCGATACCCCATGAAAACGAAAAGCACCGGCCGACGCAAGCAAAAGTACAGAGTGAGTAGAATGCCGGGTAGACGCCAGAAACGTCGATTTACGCAACTTCCGGACTTTGAGAGAAGCCTGATCATTGGGATGAAAACCGCAGGATGGTCGGCGTGTCGTATAGCCCGCCACGTGGATCGTTATGATCGTAACGTCCGACTGTGTTGGGAACAGTGGACACGTGACGGCACTGCCATACGGCGGAGCGGCTCCGGACGGACATGGAAGACCACCGGTAGAGGGGGCCGAAGGATCATGCGCCAGGCATGAACGCATCCCACGGGGACCCGGTCCACTATACAGGCATATGTAGCGACTGCTGTGTGCCCACGAACCATTTCCCGGTGCCTCGCGGAAGCGAATCTGCGACCCCAGCTTCCCTTACGCGTGCTGCCATTAACACCGGATCATCGCCGGCTCCGTGTGCAGTTGTGCCAGCCCAGAGAAACGTGGAACGCCACAGACTGGTAACGTGTGGTGTTTACCGATGAGTGCAGCTTCGTTTTGGTGACAGATGATCCCCGTGCCTGGGTGTGGAGGTCCCCAGGTCAACGGCACAATCCCAACCTCGCTATCGAGCACCACACCTCCCCTACGGCAGGCATTATGGTCTGGGGAGCCATTGCCTACGTTAGCCGATCAGCTCTAGTAGTTGTACGTGGATCATTGGCGATCCAGCGATTTGTGGATGAGATCCTACGGCCCCATGTGCTCCCATTCCTGGCCAGGATTCCAGGTGCGCTATACCAGCAGGATATTACCTGCCCGCACACGGCTCGGGTTGCCCAGGACTGCCTATGTTATGTTCAGAGACTTCCATGGCCTGTACGCTCCCCGGACACGTCTCCTATCAAGCATGTGTGGTACCTGTTGAAACGCCAGCTGCAGCACTATCCGGAATTTAGGGAACACTCTCCAGCACGTGGGGGCCAGTCTGCCGCAAGACAACATCAGGCATCTGTTCGCCTCCATGCCGGACCGTATTGCAGCATGTATCGCTGCACGAGGCGGTGCGACGCGTTATTAAAAATGACCGAACTGCGTGCCACAGATCCCTCTGTAATTGTCCTGCAGCTCTGTTTTTGCCATCATGTGTATCATTCATTTGTATCATTACGCACATAAAATTTCAGTTCAACCGGATGCTTCCTTCTTGGCACGCATATTTCATTGTCCATGAGTGTACGTAAAAACTTTCTTCAGGGGCGAAAACTTTCTGGTGAGGCGGCGCCTCATTTGCCTCATCCGGCGAGCCACCTATGCATTGCACCCTGACACATTGCCATTCGTGAAAAATGCACCACATTCACGTTTGGAAAATTATGTCCAGCAGGTGATGACCATTTCTACGCCTACAATCGAACATTCTGCCACAGAAATCGTCTATAGCACGTTCTAACATCTCAATAGGAATGTTTGTGATTTCTGTACGGATGTTGTGTTTCAGCTCAGCAATGGTGTGTGGGCGTCCGGCATACACCTTAGTTTTAAGTTACCCCCACAGGAAGTAATCACAAACTGACTGGTCTCGTGACCTGGAAGGGAAGGGGGACACGAAATGTCATCATTTCGGGATATGATACGGTTTGCGAAAATTCCGTGCACGGCTTCCACAGAAATTCTCGCACAATGAGACGTAGCGCCGTCTTGCTTAAACCAAAATGGCTCATCTGAAGAAAACCGTGCAAGTTGCGGGGCGACGAATGTGTTTATCATCTCACACAGTGAGACGTAGCGCCGTCTTGCTTAAACCAAAATGGCTCATCTGAAGGAAAGCTTCCAAGTTGCGGTGCGACGAATGAATCTATCATCTCGCACAGTAAGACGTAGCGCCGTCTTGCTTAAACCAAAATGGCTCATCTGAAGGAAAGCGTGCAAGTTGCGGTGCGACGAATGAATCTATAATCTTACACAGTGAGACGTACCGCCATCTTGCTTAAACCAAAATGGCTCATCTGAAGGAACACGTGCAATTTGTGGTGCGACGAATGAATATATAATCTCGCACAGTGAGACGTAGCGCCATCTTGCTTAAACCAAAATGGCTCATCTGAAGAAAAGTGTGCAAGTTGCAGTGCGATGAACGTGTCTATCATATCGCACAATGAGACGTAGCGCCGTCTTGCTTAAACCAAAATGGCTCATCTGAAGAAAAGCGTGCAAGTTGCGGTGCGACGAATGTCAGCACACCTGTGAGATGTTACCGCTGTTGCTTGTCCTTGCTCATCCTCGAAAAAGTAAAGGCCGATTATTCCCATTGAAGAGACTGCACACCACACTGTAAATCGCTGACTGTGTAACGGCTGTTGACGCAGTTGACGGCGATTATCCTCTGACTAGTAGCGAAAGTTTTGTTTATTCACAAAACCAATAATTTGAAAGTGGGCCTGGTCACTCATCCACAATAAACGCAGAAAAGCTACACTGCCTTGCATTTTAGCCTAAAGCTCAACATACAGAGCCGTTCGGTGATCGTAAAAATTTTCATTTAACTACTGCACAACTTGTATTTCGCAGGGTTGTAACTTTAACTCGTCCCGTAAGATTCTATGGACACTACGACTTGAGATCCCCACTGCTGAAGACATTTGTCTCACAGAACGTTTTGGACTTTGTGTTACAACGTTTTGCGCTTCATGCACAGTGAAGCGCAAGCGCAAAATATTCGTGTTCAAATACTCCTAAGCCTACCTATAGGTTTTTGCTTCAATGTACTTCCAGTAGCTTCAAAAGTCTTCACTCATAACCTGATGGAATAAGATCATGCCTCCCGAGATTAAAATAACACCGATATGATCGTCTAGCAGCGGCAGCATAGTCCCCATTTTTGTAAAATGCCTTAACAGCTACAGCAGGTTGAGCGCCACTCCACCGATTCATGTCTCTGCAAATGGCGTCGTTTGGTGAAACGAATGACTGACTATCCATACGTGTTGCCAACATCATTAGGGAAATTTTCGCGAAGAAATCAAAAACGCCCGTTTTTTATGCGACACGCTGTACCTGCACTTTTGTGACTTCCCGTAATGGGTGGAGGTTCTTTATTTTTTTAACTTGCTTTTATTTAAAATCTAAACTTCTTTTTCTTTCAAAAATTCCCTTTTATTCAATTAAATGTTTTATTAATATAGACCATAGTTTCGTAGTGGTGAAAATAAATTACAGCTAAATAATCCCTTTTAATCATGATGGTCATTGCTACTCCACAAGAAAACTACGGTGAAAAGTTGAAGAGGATATTCCTGAAGGCTCATCAGAGATAACAAACGCACGCTATGGAAGAAAATACTGGCGCTTTAGTGACCTTCACAGAAAAGGATTCTTCTTCAGTTAAAAAATTGCTGAATGCCAGGCATCAACAGAACACACTAGGAATATATGAGAGTCTTTTCATGCTCAGTTTAATGCTCAACTTTATCATTCCCATCCAAGCTTATATAACTTTATGAAAGCTCTGAAACTTTTTCAAACACAAACATACACTATATTGACAAAAGTCACAGGACACCTAAAGGAGAAACACAGCATAACATTTATTGGCATACATTAGTACGATGTCAGTGAACCTTTGGCCTTAATGCATGCACTGACCCTTCGAGACATGGTTTCGACAAGGTTTTGGAACACAGCGATAGGTATGCGCTTCCATTCAGTACACAATGCTGCCGCTAACTGTTGCTTAGTAGTAGGCCTTGGTTCCAAACTCCTTATTCGGCGTTCTAATTCATCCCATGGGTGCTCTATGGAATTAAAATCAGGGTTGTGTGCTGGCCAATCCACACACGATACGGAATTATCGTCAAACCACACCGTAACAGTCCTTGCTTTATGGCTCGGTGCATAATCCTTCTCGTACCAACAAGGCTCGGTGCATAATCCTTCTCATACCAACAAGGCTCGGTTTCATAGTATTGCCACAGAGTTGGTAGGGCATAATTGTCCATTATACAGAGGTAGACGTGCTGGTTTACCGATTTGTCCACGATAACTAATGGGCCGGGACCATACCACGAAAAACATCCCCACAAGAGTACACTGCCAGCTAGAAACTTAACCGTAAGAACAGTATACTGTGGTAAACAGCCCTCTCCCGGCTGCCGCCGTAACCACACACGGCCATCAGACTGATGGATCGTATATCTGGATTCATCAGTCCATAGGACCCATTTCCAATAATATACGGTTCGCGATAAATGTTCTTTGCACCATGCTAAACGACGAGTAGCATTCCGAGTGGAGATGAAAGGCTTATGAGCAGCCGCACGATCATGGTAACCCATGGAATGAAGTTCTCTGCGAATGGTACGTGTACATACTGAGGTTCCAGCATTTTTATTCACCTGTACACTGAGGTCTTGTGCAGTTCTCCGTCGATTAGCTGTAACGACTCTCCTGAGGCTTCGACGACCTCTATCACTGATTTTCTTTGGTCTGTCGGTACATTTTGCTGTTTTAGGCACTCCATGTGTCCTCCACTTATTCAGTACATCCAAAACAGTTGACTTGGGTATGTTTAAACGCCTTACGGTTTCTCTTATGGACAACCTACTAATATAACACCCAAGAATCTTTCCTTTCTCAATGTCAGTTCTTTTCCGCCGCGACATTTACACTCAACCTAACAGTGCGATATGATCGCGGTCAGCTGCATTTTTTTATACCGTTTGCAGCTGTACCGCGCATCTTAACAAAGCATCGGATCAGTTCATTTGCTTTAGAAGGAGGGGTGTTCTGTGACTTTTGTCAATATAGTGTATATCAAAATTCGGAAGTTGAGGTGATGTCACTCGGAGAAGAAAATCCAAAACTGCCATGTGTAAAGCAAAGAAATGTTGTCTTATAAAATAAGCAATTATACCCCAATGAACCATTACATTATCACCACCTACCTAATAAGCTGTAAGACCCCTTTTAGCTCACAAAACAGCGGTCACTCGACGAGGCATGAATTTGATGAGGTGGAGATAGGTATCCTGGGGTATCTGGTACCATAACGTCAACAGCAGGTCCTCCAGTTCCCGTACATCTCGGGGTGGTGGTGAGTTACCGCGAACCCGACTTTCCAAGTCAAACCACAAATGTTCGATTGGGTTCGTGCCAGGTGAATTTGGAGGCCAGAGCATCGACAGAAAGTCACCAGCATGCTCCTCGAACCACTCCTTGACGATTCGGGCACTGAAGCATGGCGCATTATCCTGTTGGTAACGGCCGTCACCAGCAAGAAACAGAGTTGCCATGAATGGGTGAACATGGTCCGCAACGATGTTGAGATATCTGACAGCTCTCAGGGATTTTGCTATTGATGTGATGGGGCCTCAAGTTTATCAAGAAAACATTGCCTACAGCATAACAGCGCTGCCGCTGGTCTGTTTCTGTCCATCAGTGTATCCAGGTGCCTTAGCCTCCGTTGGTAATCGGCGTGTCCGCTCTCGGCCTTTGATGCATCACGAATCTTGATTCGTCAATCCAGGCCACTTTGTTGCAATCATCCACGGTGCAATCTCGATGATTTTGATCCCATTTAGTGCCTTGTTGGCGATGACGTGCAATGAGCATGGGGACCCGACTGTGTCTTCCGCTACACAAGCCCATGCGCAGAAGCTTGTCATGAATTATGTGCTGTGATACAATGCCCAGACCATCCCTGTTGTAGCTACCGCCTATTTTTCGCACTGTTGCCCTGCGGACGACAAAAGGCTAGACGATAGTTAGTCGTTCGTTCTTCTGTGCACCACTTTCGATACGTATTCACTACAGCGGCACGTGAACAACCCACAAGCCCCGTCGTTTCTGAGATAGTATTTTCGAAGCGCAGTACCGTCACAATTTGTTTTGTCCTCTGTCAAACTACGATAAATCTGCAGCTTTTCCCATTCTGATTCCGAACACTCTACTAACTGAAAGACGGTTCTCCGGTTGTACACTGGCATGCAAAAATTAAGGACGAGACGGTTTTTCGAATGTAACGTCGTGCAGAAATGCTCCACATCAAATCAAATCATACCATAAGATCCCAAAGATGTAAGAATATGGGACAAGTGAGCAAAACCGTCCAAACAAGGAATCCAAAAGATACAAAGGCACTTTATTGAAAAGGTAGCTTCGAGCACAACTGGAAAGAAGACAAAAACGTCCATGTAACAGGCGGCTGCCAAGAAAATTCCAGTCTTTAGTAAGGAATATGATCACCCCTGACTGTGTTGCATGATTTACAACGTCTGTCCATGCTGAGGACGAGGTTTTCAAGGATCTGGTGAGGCATAGCGGCCCATTCCTCTCGTAGCGTCAATCGCAGCTGCGGAATAGTTGCTGGCGGCTGGTGATGTGCTGCCAAGCGTCTCCCGAGAAGGTCCCACACGTGTTCGATTGGATTTAGGTCCGGGGACCTTGCGGCCCAATACATGCGTTGAATATCTTCACTCTCCAACAGCTCTGCGACAGCCACTGTACGATGAGGTGTAGTGTTGTCGTCCATGGAGAGGAACTCAGACCCCACAACACCTCTAAACAGACGCTCGTGAGGCAGGATAGCCTCGGTACAATAACGGACACCAGTGACTGAACCTCCTTGGAAGAAGTGGGGATCGGTACATCTACCAAGCATGATACCGCCCCAAATGAGAACTCCGCCACCTCCAAACAGGTCCCTTTCGATGATGTTGGAGGTGTGATTGCGTTTTCCCTGCTCTCTTAACTGTGTATACGTCCAGAATCGCTCGTCTGACTGATTCGGCTCTCATCCGTAAGGAGAACTCGACCCCATTGCTGATGTGTCCAGTTCTTGTGTTCTTGGCACCACAGAAACCGCCGTCCCTGATGAGCAGGCGTTAATGGCACACACCGTACTGGTCGTCGTGCAAATAGACCACCTTTGTGCAGCCTCCTGGCCACGATAAAACGCGATAACGGACGTCCAGTTGCCTGTTGCATGTGCCTTGCGATTTCTCCCGCTGTCTGCCGTTTGTCTCTTTTCGACTTTAGGACAATATACCGGTCGTCCGCCGCCGTGGTTGCTCGTGGATGTCCACTGCTAAACTCTCGGACAGCTGTTCCTGTCATTTTAAATGCTCTCCAAGCTCGTAAAACGATGCTGTGAGCGATCCCGAACTCCTGGGCCACACTAGTGACACTTCGACCTTCTTCCAACTTCTCAATGACGCAACCTCGAGTAAAGCCATCCAGATGTCGTCTACTGGACTGTCTGTTGGCCTTATCACACGGTGGCTGCAACTCGACGTCGTTCAAACCGATGTACACCGTGAAATAGCTTTCACCGTATTGCTGACCGTACACCGCCCGTGTGCTTTATACCCTTCCGACCCCCACGTCATGTTGCATATATGCGCATGCCCTACCGTATCGGACCCTAGTCTATCTCCTGATTGGTCTTTCGGCCCGTTCTGCCTGCTCGTTTCGCTGTTATGCTAATTTCTCCTCTCTGTCCTTAATTTTTGCACACCAGTGTATATATACTGCTCTGTGAACTTCACCTGTGCCACCTTTTGGTCTCCAGGCGCACTCATTTCTTTAGGTTGGGGGTGGTCATAATATAATGGCTCATCGGTCTAGAGGGGGATGTATAAGCAGACTTGATTTGGTGAAATTTTCATCACATTTTTCAAAATATAATTTTGGGGTAAGCTGAGGTTGACTTCTGAAAGAGAAATGAACTTATCCATAATCAACTTTCCTGAAAAGCATAATAAATTAGGCATATTCAAGTTTTTTTATATGTGATAACAGTGTTACTTCCTCTTTCTCTCTTCAGTATCGGTAAGGCAAAAAAATTTCTTCCTCTTATAGCAACCATATAAAAAGATATTTAACTTTGAAATATTAGTTGATGTTAATTACTATGAAGATGTAGATTATTATGTGTTTTGTTGTCTACCTTTCCCGTAAGCTTTAGCCACAATTTACCTATGGAGTTGCATGTAAATCCTGAGCCGCTGTCATCTACCCTTCCCTTTGGCTACAGCCCCAATTTACCTATGGGGTTGGAGACCACCCGTGTCCCTCGCCGCAATTTACCAATGGAGTTGCGGGCAAATCCTGAGCCACTATCATCTACCCTTCCCTTTGGCTATAGCCGCAATTTACCTATAGGGTTGTGAATAAATCCTAAGCCGCTGTCATCAACTCTTCCCTTTGGCTATAGCCACAATTTAGCTATAGGGTTGTAAATAAATCCTAAGCCGCTGTCATCAACTCTTCCCTTTGGCTATAGCCACAATTTAGCTATAGGGTTGTAAATAAATCCTAAGCCGCTGTCATCAACTCTTCCCTTTGGCTATAGCCACAATTTAGCTATAGGGTTGTAAATAAATCCTAAGCCGCTGTCATCAACTCTTCCCTTTGGCTATAGCCACAATTTAGCTATAGGGTTGTAAATAAATCCTAAGCCGCTGTCATCAACTCTTCCCTTTGGCTATAGCCACAATTTAGCTATAGGGTTGTAAATAAATCCTAAGCCGCTTTCATCTACCCTTCCCTTTAGCTTTAGCCACAATTTACCTATGGGGTTGTGAATAAATCCTAAGCCGCTGTCATCAACTCTTCCCTTTGGCTATAGCCACAATTTAGCTATGGGATTGTGGGAAAATCATAAGCCTCTGTCATTTACCCTTCCATTAGTCTACAGCCGCAATTTACCTATGGGGTTGGAAACCACCTTGGCTCTCGCCGCAGCTTACCAACACCGGTTTCGCAGATCTCTTGGTTTGGCATCATCAGGACGAATGCAGCGTAAACATTCAAATATATACTAGGACAGACAGACCTGCAGAGCTTTAAGTTTCCGTGTGAAGGAACACACGACTTACGTACGGAACTATGAACTGAAGGTCATCAGTAGCCTAACTTTGTCACGAAAATAACCATAAATTTTTTGGTCGGAGAAATCGTCCACCCTCAATCCCATAGAGCATTTGTGGGACTGTTTGGATCGACAGGTTCGACGTGCCGATCCACAACCACGTCATCTTTAGGACCTCCGTGCTCTGCTGCAGTCCGAATGGGGAGGTGCGTCGGACAAACTTTCAGGACCTCATTACGTCCATGCCACGCCGTCTCGCCGCTGTCATTCAAGCCAAGGGTGGTTATTTCCATTATTAGGTAGGTGGTCATATCATCCTGATACGACCGTGTACTTTTTAGCCGTTGGTGGGAGTAAGTAGCTGTTTCTATTTCTGGATGTTTTATTGATTGTAGATATCCGGTAGTGATTTTTTGTTACTAATGGTTCTATTGATTACAAATAACTTTGATAAATTTCATTCACATTGGAAATGATTCAAAAGATGTGCTTATTACAACCGAAAAATTCGGTGTCATCTCTCTTGTTTCGTTTCGTGACGATATAAACGGCGACGTCATATGCAACCAGTAACACGAAACATGATACCAAAACTATGGCAAGCCTCTTAAATATATTAGATAGACAGAAAGATAGAGTGATTTGTCGAAGGAATTTAATATAGGCTTTCCTTCTGCTTCGCTTTCCAACCGTAGGTTGAAGAAGCGTATATGCTCCAGCTTTGTCCGTCTGTCTGTCAGCATAAACACTCGCGTAAAAATGGTTCCATGAAATTTTAGTATGTGGTAGGGTATAACCTCGGGACGAACCCTATTGAAAATGGGCGAAATGGGGTCAAAAGTCAGGACATAGGAGCGGGATCCATTCCACCACACTTATGCGTCACAACTTACGTAAAAATGCTTTGATTGCGACAAAACTTTAGTATGTTGTTCCAGAGGTATAACGAACCGATTCTTCTGAATATCATCGAAATAGGGGTCAAAGGTTAGAGCACATAAGCGAGATTTATTCCACAGCCATTATCCTCATAACGTGACTAAAAATGCCTCTATTGCGACAAAACTTTAGTATGTTGTTCCCGAAGTATAGTGAACCGGTTCTGTTGAATACCATCGAAATGGAGTCAAAGGTCAGGGCACAGGAGCCAGCTTTATTCCACAGGCATTATCCTCATAACTTGAGTAATGATTTCTGGTATGTTGGAAATCGTATCATAATCAATGTATTGCATGATTTTACTAACTTGTTGTTTTATTATGTGCGTGCTCAAGGGTGTGTGAATTCTCTATAGGAAAACTTGAGACTGGAAATAAAAGCTGCACCAATTAATGCACATTAAGCCCATCGCATACTGCAATGCACTCACTAATCAAATTAGAGTAGCTGCATACAGAGACATTTTGTTTGCCACTTTACTTAATTCACGAACCAGAGCGAAACCTCGTTTTCCTTCTTAATGGGAAAAGCGAGATGATCAGATGCATATTTAATTCCCAGGTAATCTTTGTTTCGTTTTCTCTTGTAGCTTCACGTAAGCATTAACATTATAAGCAAAGAGTAATTATGGGTAATCTTTAAGGGTTCGTTAAGATTCCCCAAAGCAGCTGAGGTGAAATAATATTAATAGTGACAAGTAATCAAAAAGCAGAATAATCAACAGAAGGGCTGTAGCCAATTTTTCTTTCAGTGCTTTCGAACTAAATGAGAGTTTATTTATTTATAGCTGTCAATGATACCCAATCATTTTTATAGGTGCTGTTAATATGACGATGCTGTCGAATATTTCATTGGCAGAATGGCATTTCTTTGAGATTTATATCTTCACTGAAGATGACCATATCAATAAAGCAAGTGTAGCTACTTATGAGGTCAAAACATCACCAAAGTTTTACTGCCAGTGCACCAACCATCCCACTGTTCTTTTTTAATGTCTTTTTTTTTTTGATAGAACAGAGATGGGAAGTACCCTGGCAGATAGTTTGGCACCAAGAAAAAGACGGATGCGTTATTGTTTCAGCAAGGATAGGGAACAGCACTTAAAAAACAATAAATCTACGCTTGCTACTGCTTTAGCTACTGGCTATAAATCTTTTTCTGACAGGCATAATCGGAATTCTGAATTCCCTTTCTTTGCTTTCTGAAGATGAAGTTTCATTCTCCAAAGAGTTTTAATGCGGTGCTTTCGTTCACATAGAGATGTGCTAAACAATGTTCTAGATGCAGTGGAGAACGAACAGAAATAACAGGGGGGGGGGGGGCTCTCTCAAGTGCCTGGATAATTTACAGCACTACCCATTCACTTACTACCGTGTATCTTATTAGACCGACACCAAGGGTTTGGTGACCTCGCATTTGTTAATAGCTGAGAAGTGACGCTGGTATTGCTTTCACTTTGCGCAACCCACCGAGTTGATGGCTGTAAATGAGGCGAGATGGAACCGAAAAGTAGGCAGCGAAATTATACACCGCCGAGATAGCGTGAACATTAATTAGCATGTCCTACGCAAATAGTTTCGCCTGTGGATTGTGATAAAGATGAAGCTCAAACGGGCTGACTGTTTTCTTCGCAGCATCTTTGCTGAAAGACTGATGAAGAGAAGTTCTTCTTCTCGAGATGTTATCGTGAGGAAGCATCGCTTGATTGCCGATTCGAAGAGTATCCTTCTAGCTTATTTATTACCATTAAATACATTTAAATGTTAGAGCAGTTGCTGCTCTCTGGAATGCCAGGACGTAAATAAAACTGTACGTCATTAAGGTGGTGGAATTATTCACGTGGTGAACTACACTCCCCACACATTTCCTCAGAAGAGTACCTGCAAGCATTCTTTAAAGCACTGGTTCTTAATTACTTTTCACCAGGGGCCATATTTCTTTTTTCACTGAACAGGACCAGAGGATGTGAACACTTAATTTGGTATATGTAAATTACATATCATTCAGATACTCATAAAAACATTTTTATTTCCAGATTTATTAAAAGTAATGCGAAAAATATAAAACAGCCCCTTTTCTCTATATTAAAATAAACCAATTCTCTGTGCAGTCACCGTGAAACTCACGATTTTCAGTATCGCCTTTTCTGTTCTTTAGCGTTGAGAACGACGCTTTGAACGATCATAATAATTAGAACTGTTGTACTCCGCGCTTTATGAAGCACGATACGGAATAAAGAGCGGGAAGGATTAGTTACAAACGTTACCAGCGGGAATTCATTGAGGTCGCGTCGAGTGGAGAACCTAGCACACGGTCATTGGAGTCCTTTTTCCTCTCTCCCGTGAAGCCTAGCGGAGGGCTGCATAGGAGCATTAGATAATCCCGCAGAAAACTACCGAATTACGTTTATCATTTGTCACGTGTGAAAGCACATTTTGAAATCTTTAAACACAATCACAGAATCAAATCAAACAAAATTATTTATGCTTTTTTTGTATTATAAATACTAATAAACATTCTTTTTTATTTTTTCGCCTGTGGATTTTATACATTTTTTTCCTGTTATATTTTTTTACTGCGGGCCAGACTGACACTCTTCGCAGGCAGCCTATTCAGAACTAGTGTTCTAACGTACGAAAAGTCCCCCCTCCCCCCCCCCAAAAAATTAGAACTATTGAAAAATTCCTTCAATTATTCCGTTTGTTCGCGTTTTTGAATATGAAATACATAAAAAACTAAAAACTAATTGCCGTGTAATACATTTAATAATCAATAAATGATCCTTTAGCTATTTAAAAATCCAAAGAATCATTTATTAATTATTCAATGTAAAAGAAATTGAAAAAGTAGACGAATACATCTATTTAGATCAAGTAATCAGTTTCAAAGAAAGGCAAGAAGGAAAAATCAATAGAAGAGTTATCCAAGGTAATACAGCCTTTTGGATACTTAAAGCCTATTTAGCCTGTGGTCTTCCATTGTGTTTAAAAAGAAAAATCTTCAAAGCATGTATTATCCACGTGTTTACTTATCAAAGTGAAACGTGGAGTATCATAGAATGACAATAAAAAAAAACATAAAAGTATCGGTAAGAAAGTTAGAGAGAAGAATGTTAGGAACAACAAGAAGAGACAGAGTTAGAAATGAACTTGTAAGACAAAGAACAGGGATAATAGATATTATAAAAAAGAATCAAAGTGGAGATGAGATGGACATGTTGAAAGATGAATGATGGACACGATTAATAACAGAATGGCAACCGAGAGATGGAAAGAGACGAAGGGGACTCCAGAGAACAAGATGAAGAGATGACATGATGACCTTCAGAGACTTAGAGGTGCTAAATGGTGAACTGAAGCTAAGGATCGAGGAAGTTGGAAAAGATTGGAGGAGGCCTACACACTGGAGAGGGTGTCAACCGGCTGCGAAGAAGATGAAGAAATGATACTTTAGTTCTAGGTGCGACAAACCTCTTATTCTGAGCCTCCAGCGAAAAGTAAAAAAAAATTCCAATATAATATTAGATCAAATCATTTCCCTTTTCCTTCATCTCTTGGAGCTTCAGGTTTTAATGAGAGATTTCTCACGATGGGTAAAGGTAGCGATGCAAAGTAAATGTCCAACGGAGTAGTGTAAAAGAGGGTCAATGTGACGGTGGAGCGGGTTGGAGCGCAAATACCCTCACTTTTTCCAAGAGAAATAAAAAAAAAACACGGAATGGTTTGATCTGGTGCTTGAAGGAAAAGGTTGACACCAAGATTTTCTCTGTGAAAGGGAGAGTACCTTCGTCCACCCCGAACAAAGAAAAGAAACGGCTACTTTTTTCCTGAGAAGAGACAGAGCTAGTGCCGTAATGCAAGTGCACCACCTCTTAACCAGTAGGTTCCAGCGGCTCTCAAGTTGAACTGAACAGTTTCAACAGGGCTCAGTATTGTTCCTACGCATTCCAAATTTCTCCATACAAAAATGTCGCCACTAAGAGTAGTATAAAACATAATTTGATGTAGCACTAGCATTTTAGTAATATCTCTTAATATCTTCGTATTAGTGAGTATTATGAACTACAAACTCTTCACCCACCCCAAGGCACTCAAACCTCACCTTCCATTTCGAAACACACCATCGAATTGGCCCTTTTCAGTCTCAAAGCAGGTAAGAAAGCTCTCAGCGAACGTAAATCAAATGGTCCTTTTAAATCATGATGACCTAGGCAAGATATCTCAATTTGAGAGAACACTTTCCTCCACACATGTAAGAATCTCTCCACTCCTACACGAAGACATCTTGCACCAGCATAAACTCCGAAAAATGCTTATTCAGAGGGACAGAAGAAGTTTTCAGTTAATTTCAGAAGATAGCAGCGGATATAACAGATTCATGTAGCGAGTCGAAGAATGACTGACACCACGATTTAGGTGGTCACTATCAGAAATGGTAGAGGCATAATATTTTGAGTACTACCCCTCCAAGATGGAAATATTAATATTACCTTACTAAATACATTCAACGTTTATACGGGATCTTAATTGCTATCTTGATGCATTGATCTGCTGAAAGAGAACCGTATCTTCTCGAGACAAAACTACGATCTAGGGCAGAGGTGGGGAAACTTTTCATGATATAAGGCCGCATTAAGTTAGCTGCAGTCTAACAATGCCGCATTCAGGAAACTTTAATTTGATATACACTATATTGACAAAAGTCATCGGGCACCTCGAAGAGAAACACAACACAGAATTTATTGACATACATTAGTACGGTGTCGGTTGATCTTTGGCCTTAATGCATGCACTGACTCTTCGAGACATGCTTTCGACAAGGTTTTGGAACACAGCGATAGGTATGCGCTTCCATTCAGTACATAATGCTGCCGCCAACTGTTACTTAGTAGTACGCCTTGGTTCCAAACTTCTTATGCGGAGCTCTAATTCGTCACATAGGTGCTCTATGGAATTAAGATCAGGGCTCTGTGCTGGCCAGTCCACACACGATACGGAATTATCGTCAAACCACGCCGTAACAGTCCTTGCTTTATGGCTCGGTGCATTATCCTGCTGGTGCCAATAAGGCTCGGTTCCATAGTATTGCCACAGAGTTGGTAGGGCATAATTGTCTAGAAAATTGGGGCAGACGTGCTAGTTAACAGGTTTGTCTGCGATAACCACTGGGCCAGGACCATAACACGAAAAACACTCCCATACAAGTACACTGCCAGCTCCAAACGTGACCGTAGGAACAGTACAGTGTGGTAAACAGCGTTCCCCCGGCTTCTGCCATACCCACACATGGCCATCAGACTGATGAATCGTGTATCTGGATTCATCAGTCCATAGGACCCGCTTCCATTGATCTACGGTCCACAATAAATGTTCTTTACACCATGTTAAACGACGAGTAGTATTCCGAGTGGAGATGAAAGGCTTATGAGCAACCGCACGACCACGGTAACCCATGAAATGAAGTTCTCTGCGAGTGGTACGTGTATATACCGAGGTTCCAGCATTTTTATTCACCTGTACACTGAGGTCTTGTGCATTACTCCGTCGATTATCTGTAACAACTCTCCTGAGGCTTCGACGTCCTCTATCACTGATTTTCTTTAGACTGGCGGTACGTTTTGCTATTTCAGGCACGCCATGTGTCTTCCACTTATTCAGTACATAAAGAACAGTTGACTTGGGTATGTTTAAACGCTTCTCGGTTTCTCTTATGGACAACCTACTAATATAACACCCAACAATCTTTCCTTTCTCAAAGTCAGTTCTCTCCCGCAGCGACATTTTCACTCAACCTCACAGTGTGATATGATCGCGGTCAGCAGCATAGGCTTGTTTTTATACCATTTGCAACTGTACCGCGCATCTGAACAACGCAGCGGATCTGTTTATGTGCTTTTGAAGGTGTTCGGTGACTTTTGTCAATATAGTGTACTTCGAAGTGTACATTATTTTGTAAATAAATTAGTATGTACTAACTTCAAAAAATGAAAAAAAAAAGAATTGTGAATTCTTAAGTTAACTAATCTTTTAATGACTTTGTTTTGACTGCGTTTTACTGGAAAGTATTTGAATATTTAGTTGCAACATGGAGGCTCGCAGTTTTAGCTGATCTTGTAGATGGGTATCCGTCATTTGTGCCCTTAAGGACATCTTGATTTGAGTTAAGTAGGAGAATGTAGATTCACAGCAATAAGTGGTTGAAAAGCAAGAAAGCTTTTTTCGTGCAAGTTGGCGAAGGCATTGGTATTCTATTATATTTTTCCATATTTCAAGTGCATCTTTCTTAGAGTCAAATAAGGACTTTAAGATTTCATCTTCTGAGAGCTCAATCAATTCCATTTGTAGATCTTTAGGAGCCATAGAACAAAGTCATGAGCATAGCAAGTGTCAAAATAGCCCTTATGACTTACTAATGTTATAATTGTGGCCATCAGTCAAGGAGCAATATTTTGTTGAATATTCTTTATACCCTTCGGTATTTTTAATTTGGCACTTTTAAGATTCAAATAAATATAGTAAAAGACGAACGGAAACATATTAATAAAAGTAAAAGGATTTGTTCTGAAAAATTTGGATTCACTCAAAAGGCCGCACTTAGGCTGTATGTGGCCTTAAGGTCGCAGTTTCCCCACCCCTGATCTAGGGACTACGCGTACCAACTTTATGTATTATGCTCTAAAATAATGGTAACTAGAACCAGGAGTTTGCACCAGCACTTCTGATAAAAATGTTCCTGTTGGGTAGAGTACGATTCGATTGTTTTGCTCGAATATTACTCACTACTAAGATTGAAATAAAAAACATCTTAAATTATACAAATTTTGAAGATGACAATCCGATTTTTGGCGTAAATGTGACAAGGATGGTAAGTCAGATAATATCCGAAAACTTGAAAATTTTCATCGTCCTGGAGCGGGACTCGAACCCGCGTCTCCCAGAAAACGCCCAGGTATGCTAACCACTACACAACCCAGAACGACCAAGTTCCCGATCAATTTGAATTTAACCATTACAGGATTCGCCAGTCGAAGCAACCGGCATTCATGTTCAGCGGATCTGGAGGTTAAGAATCTAATCCCGTGTTTGCCCGGAGAAGCAGATAAATCATGAAAAATTTATATATCTGACTTACCATCGTTGTCACATTTACGCCAAAAATCGGATTGTCTTCTTCAAAATTTGTATTATATGGCGTAATCTCGTATTTCTTTCATGATTTATCTGCTTCTCCGGGCAAACACGGGATAATATTCTTAATCTCCAGATTCGCTAAACATGAATGCCGGTTGCTTCGACTATAGCGAATCCTGTAATGGTTAAATTCAAATTTATCGGAAACTTTAAACTTGGTCGTTCTGGGTGGTGTAGTGGTTAGCATACCCGGGCGTTTTCTGGGAGACGCGGGTTCGAGTCCCGCTCCAGGACGGTGAAAATTTTCAAGTTTTCGGATATTATCTGGCTTACCATCCTTGTCACATTTACGCCAAAAATCGGATTGTCATCTTCAAAATTTGTATTATATGGCGTAACCCCGTATTCCTTTCATGATCTTAAGTTATCTTAGGTAAAAGCCTTTTCTCAAGAGATGTGCTCATTAACATTCTAGAGTTCAGTGCGATCCTTCCAGCATTTTTTTTTTTACGATGACGGTTTCCGACATTTAAAGGACACGTTCGAAGAAGTGGTGCAAATATTAAAGAAGGCGCTTTTATTAGCCTACAAATTCGTAAGCTTAAGAACAGAAGTTTTTTCGATGACTCTTTAAATGATACTGAGAAAGGCACACAGAAAGCTTTCGTTGCTGTTTCTTTTCAATTTCTTAACGTCCTTTGAAAGTGACAATTATAGAGATCTTCTAGCAGACATGCTGCAGGCATACAGAGCAATGGGATGCAATGTCATTGAAGATCCACTTCCTCCTTTACATTTGGCTTCTTCCTCGCGATCATCAGCGCAATCAGTAACGATTATTGTGAAGTACCTAAATTCTTCTAAAATGGAAAAGCAAGTCGGCCTGCAGTGTTACTACCGATACTTGCTCTCAGCAAAAAAAAAAAAAAAAAAAATTCCAGAAACTACCTATACGTGGAAGTTTTTATAAATTGCAAGTAAATCTCTCATGTGTATGTTATAGATTCAATTAAAATATACACGTGTTGGACAAAATAATAAAAACACCTGCTATTAAAGTACTAATTTTTGTAATAACTCATTAATTATAAGAATATACATCGATGAGTAATTCCATTATGACCACCCCAGCCTACAGAAACGAGCGCGTCTGGAGACTGAACGGTGGCGCAGGTGAAGTTTTTAATTTTTTTTTATTTTTTATTGGAGGTTTTACGACCACCGTGAGCAACTCAATGGGCTATAAGCAGTCGCCCGTCCCTAATACGGTGCAAGCGTCGTCAACTCTAATTCCAAACGAACGCTTGGTCATTCCGATGTAGTATCACTTCGAGCAGTCAGGAAATTGTAGAGGAATGGCATAAACGCTTCTCTTGTCGGAAAGAGGGTGTTTGTCGGTATTTCAAGCCCTCTCTTTAAATAATAAGCTTCCTCTTTCCAATTTCTCTTCAGAGAAAATATTTTCAATTTCTTTTTCAAATTTTGTTTCATAGAATTACTGGAAAGCCATCCTCTTTCCAACGAGGCAGGTGTTTATGGCATCACTCTACAATATCCGTACGGCGCCAAGCGATACTACATTGGAATGACCAAGCGTTTGCTCAGAATTAGAGGCAACGAGCATAAAAGAGACACAAAGAACGCTAAAGTAACCAGGGGCATATCCACAGAAATCGAGTTCAAGTGCACTGCTCCTATGTGGAACGATATAAAGGTTCCTACTCTACCCTTAAATCTACTGCCATTCGAGAAACCTTGAAGATCATTACCAACAGTGAGGCCTGCAATGTCTCGCTAGAGTTGCCCCGAATTTGGAAACAGTTCTTCAAATAATGAATGCCTTTTATTTTGTTTCCAGGATACCAGCGTGCTCAACCAATACGACGCCTTGTTTCTTTGAGTGAATAATTAGATTTGCATCTATTCCTTTATTGTCCAGTCAAGTTACCACGCTTAAATTGTTGAAACGTTCTATAATTCAGTTCGGTGTCTACCTTCATTGCAAAAGCTATCTGATTGATGTGCGAAAACTTGGAAACTTTGAGTTCTATTTTACGCCAGTGAATTCGGATATCTACTAAAGTATTACTGTTTTAAGAACCGTTATTAAAAATTTTCCAACTTCCAGGGAAGATATACGTTTGGCAAATACCGAAGAATGCGCATAACCCCTATTTTTTTGTCCCAACCGTTGAACTTAGAGGATGTTCTGATTTTTTGTTTGGAAGCTTAAACGACCACCGTGAACAACTCAATGGGCTATAAGCAGGCAGTCGTCTGACCCTAATTTAGGGTCACTGGTTACAGGAAAGGGTGAAAGGCAGGGATGTAAGGCAAAAAGCATCACCGATGTCTCATCCGGGGGCTCGAGCCAGTGCCCAATTAGAAGAATGATCAGAAGCCAGCAGCGCTTAGTCCACTGAGCGGTAAACAATAAGTGGCGTGAATTCACGAAAAACTTCTGAAAATAACGTGAAGGTAAGTGTCCGTCATTTAACGGAATTTGAGTTTTTAGAAGTGCCTTTTTTTTTTTTTTTTGTTACTTCCTTTTTCCCACAGATTTTCCGTAGTCAGTAACTCCGTTTATTTCAGAAAAGTCCGTTTCAAGTTTTTGAGTATCTATACAAAAATTTTGCAAAGATCCAACTCGCTGAATATTTCAACCCTTACGCGAGAGAATCTTTCTACGCTGGTAGTGAGGATCGAACCCGGGTGTTTTAGGTTGAAGCCGCACGTCTTAACCACTGAGCCAGAATGCAACAGGAACCACGCTCACGTTCAAAGTAAAACTCAATTGCGCGATGGCGATTTTTTTCATAAATGCGAGTGATTTAGTCATTTTATTTTCTATTGGAGTTTGTTATTTTTTTAATGCGTTTCTAATATTTTTTTCTGTACGAGGTCTTTTTACCATTATTTTTTCTTCATGATTTTTTGAAGCAACTGAATGATTTGGAGTTCGAGATTTATTTTTCAACGGAGAATAACTTTCAATTATTTTTAAAAGAAGATGCAATGTACTGTTTTATAACATTATTTCACAAAACTTCTAAATATAAAATTTACTCTTGATAGCTATGTACACTGGTGTGCAAAAATTAAGGACGAAGAGGAGAAATTAGCATAACAGCGGAACGAGCAGGCAGAATGGACAGAAAGACCACTCAGGAGATCAGGAGATAGACTAGGGTCCGGTACGTTAGGGCATGCGCATATATGCAGCATGTCGAAAGGGGTGGGGGTCCGAATGGTATAAAGCACACGGGCGGTGTACGCTCAGCAATTCGGTGAAAACTATTGCACGGTGTACATCGGTTTGAACGACGTCGAGTTGCTGCCACCGTGTGATATGGCCAACAGGCAATCCAGTAGACGACATCTTAATGACTTTGCCCGAGGTCGCGTCATTGGGAAGTTCGAAGAAGGTCGAAGTGTGACTAGCGTGGCCGATGAGTTCAAGATCGCTCACAGCATAGTACCACCAGCTTGGAGAGCAGTTCAAATGGCAAAAACAGCTGTCCCAGTGGTCGTCCACGAGCAACCACGGAGGCGGACGACAGGTATATTGTCCTACAAGCGAGAAGAGGCATACTGCAGACAGCGAGAGAAATCGCAAGGCACATGCAACTGACAACTGGAAGTCCGTTATCGCGTTTTACCGTGGCCAGGAGGCTGCACAAAGGTGGTCTATTAGCACGACGACCAGTACGGTGTGTGCCATTAACGACTGCTCATCGGAGACGGCGGTTTCTGTGGTGCCAGGAATACAAGAACTGGACACATCAGCAATGGAGTCGAGGTCTCTTTACGGATGAGAGCAGATTTAGTCTGACGAGCGATTCTGGACGTATACACATCTGGAGAGAGCAGGGAACACGCAATCACACCTCCAACATCATCGAGACCGGTTTTTAGGTGGCGGAGTTCACATTTCCCAAGGAGGTTCAGTCACTGGTGTCCACTATTGTACCGAGGTTCTCCTGCCTCATGTGCATCTGTTTAGAGGTGCTGTGGGTCCTGAGTTCCCCTTCATGGACGACAACGCTACACCTCAACGCTACACCTCAACATTTCTGGCTGTCGCAGAAATTTTGGAGAGTGAAGATATTCAGCGCATGGATTGGCCTGCAAGGTCCCCGGACCTAAATCCAATCGAACACGTGTGGGACCTTCTTGGGAGACGCTTGGCAGCACATCACCAGCCACCAGCAACGATTCCGCAGCTGCGAATGGCGCCGAAAGAGGAATGGGCCGTGATGCCTCAACAGCTCCTTGACAACCTCGTCCCCAGTATGGAAAGACGTTGTAAATCCTGCAGCGCAGTCAGGGGTGATCATATTTCCTACTAAAGACTGGATTTTTCTTGGCAGCCGCCTGTCACATGGACGTTTCTGTCTTCTGTCCAGTTGTGCTCGAAGCTATTTTTTCAATAGTGTGCCTTTGTATCCTTTGGATTCCTTGTTTGGACGGTTTTGCTCACTTGTCCCATATTCGTACATCTTAGGGATCTTATGGTATGATTTGAGTCGATGTGGAGCCCTTCTGCACCACGTTACATTCATAAAAATCTGCACCACGTTACATTCATAAAAATCTGCACCACGTTACATTCATAAAAACGTCTCGTCCTTAATTTTTGCACGCCAGTGTAGCTTTTGTCTTAAGAACTCCACAGACTGATACATAGACATCGTACAATCACATGTACAATAAGTTAAGTATCCGGTTTCTTACAGTAACGTAATATGTAATAGCTGGTTCAGAAAATGGGAGAAAGGAGAAGACATATCCTTGACACAGTAAAAAAATCATGCGATATACTATCCACCAGTTACGTATATTCGAGGCTATATGCGATGCCCAGAGAATGCACAAATAAAAGTCAATTATCAACGAACTTTATCATTCTGAAATAAAGTTCTACAAATGAATGCATTCATTCAAGGGTGCAACACTCCCGATCATACGGACTACAAAACACGATAAGCCGCTCCAGTGGCGCATAGGTCTAAGCGATGGCTTTTGATCATTCGTACGAAAGAGTGTCCGGGTTCGAATCCCGGTGAGGAATTCTTTTTTTTTTTTTTTTTTTTTTTTTGGTTAGAGGTTTAACGACCACCGTGAGCAACTCAATGGGCTATAAGCAGTCGCCCGTCCCTTATTTAGGGTCACTGATTTCAGGGAAGGGAGAGAGAGCCAGTGCCGTAAGACAAACACAACATCCATGTCTCACCGGGATTCGAACCCGGACCCCTTTCGGACGAATGATCAGAGGCCATCGCTTAGACCACTGCTGCGGCCCCGGTGAGGAATGGATGCAGTGTTTGTTGTACGGCATTAGCTCTCTCCCTTCCCTGGAACCAGTGACTCTAAATTAGGGACGGGCGACTATTTATAGCCCATTGAGTTGCTCACGGTGGTCGTTAAACCTCCAATCCAAAAGAAAAAAAAACACCTTTTTTTTACTCAAACGAGCCTTAGTCTTTATTTTTTAATCATTAATCTAAACGGAATAATGTTGCGCATAGTAATATGCAGATCGTAAACATCAAGGCGTGATATCTTAAAATGCTTAACCAGGAGTAAAATTTAAGAGTTGAGTTTAAGAGTTAAGGGCGGGTAGAACTGCATTTTTCGAACATCAGATCTGACCCTGCGAAAGACTTCTCAAAGTTTGAAGTAAGACGCAATATTTCGACAATAAATGTTCATACAATAAGAATGGAAACTTTCGCGAACAAGTTGTACTCAGCAGATTTGTCTTTTAGATGTAGATTTGGAAACTTTTAATATCTCAGTCTTTGCCTAAAACTGCCGAAAAATGTTAAATCAGTTACTTCTTGTATAACAGATTGGTTGCAGCTGACACATACAGAGCAATTCGAAATTATCTTCCCGAATCTAAACACTTCACCAGAAGACAGCAACTCAGTTTTTTTAAGTAAATCATTTTAATGTGTTTTCACCTGCTGCTATGTAGATGTCATATAGGAGGATTGCATCTTTTTCTTCGCATATCAAGTCGCTCACAGAGCACCAATTAATTATTAAATGTAAAACATTTAAAAATTAAGAGTAGTAGATGTTACTACAGAACGGTGAGTTCCTTCACAATGCAATACATAGGAATAAGCTGAAGGGGAAGAGGACTAAGAATAGATTATCAAGATAGCAATACAACGTGTGATCTAAGAGCGGAATATGAAGCTAGCCATGAAGGGTGGGGTTTCTAGAAACGGACGTTGCAATTAAAGGAACCATACACTCTAATTTGTTTTGAAATGTTGCCTGTCTATTTTATTTATCGCAGGAGGTGTTGGCTTGGTTTAATTTTATGTATTGCGGTGGACGCCAACTTAACAGAAGAATCGTTGTTGGTTGCAGGTTCCTGTCATTGGAGTAAGTCCATTACCCTACACGATCTGTCCTCTAGGAAAATGCTCTTGATGTAAGAAGTTGACTGTGCTTACTCCCATTGCTTCTGGCGGGCTCTCTCTGAGAGAGATTGGTGTCCAACGACGGGGGAAAGGGGGATGTCCTTTTGTTCGTGGGAGGTTCCGGTCCGTGAAAGAAGGCTTTTCCCGAAATGAATCTGTGTTAAGCTCTTTTTTAACTGAAGGTGATTTTCTCTAGCTGTCGTTCTCCCACAAAATAACAAAGGCTACAATTTAATTAAAGTTTAAATATTTCCATATAACAGAAGTCAACCAGCTATGAACTTTGTAATCTAGAGCCGTTTGTCCCGATATTTGGGCCACTGGCACCAGAGAAGGAAAGTCGGAACCCAAGCCCAATTCATACAGTTCAGGAAGAACGGAATAGCGAGGCAGGCATGACGGGTGGGGTGTAAGAAATGATAACCCAGATTGCCATGAAGAATAGGGTGTAAGAACGGATTAGTGTGGTAACACCATGAAGGGCGGTGGAAAATAACGAACTAGCAAGGCATCCATTATGGGCAGAGTGTAAGAACGGATTAGCGAGCTTGCCATGAAGGACCTGGTGGAAAGAACGGCTAAGGGTAGCAGTCATGAAAGGCCGAGTCTATAAACGCATTAGCAGGGCAGCCAGAAAGAAATGTGTGAACGGCTTAGCCAGGTTTCAATTATGGTGGGGGCGTATGAACGGATTAGCGAGCTTGCTATGAAGGGTCGAGCTGTAAGAACGGCTCATCGCAGTAGTCATAAAAGACGGGGTCTAGCAATTCATTGGTAGGGCAGTCATGATGTATGAACGGATTAGCGAGGTTGCAATTACGGTCGAGGTGTAAGACCTAGTTATCGATCTTGCGATGGAGGGTCGGGTGGTTTAAAAATGGCTTAGCGCAGTTTTCCTGAAAGACCGGGTACTAGCCCCCTGGTAATAAATAAGAGCATCTTCCTCCCCTTTTCTACCTCGCCTCCGTGTCACTTTCCTATCGGGCACTCTAGCCCAAATCTCCTAGCTTCCTATTTCTAAGGGTTGTTTAAGACCAGGGGTCAGACACTCCCTTTTTAAAATCCTCTACATGTGATCTGATGATCTGATCTGTCCTGAAAGACGTCGTCTAACAACTCTGCAAGGCAGCCATGATGAGTGTATGTGTGTGTGTGGGGGGGGTAAGAACGGATTAGCAAGGTTGCAATTGCGGTCTGGGAGTAAGAACGGGTTAGCGAGCTTGCCATGAAGGGCCCAGGTGTAAGAACGGCTTATCGCAGTGGTCATAAAAGGAGGGTCTAGCAATTCAATAGGAAGGCAGCCACGATGGGTGGGTTGTAAGAACGGATTAGCCAGGTTGCAATTATGGGCATGATATAAGAACGGATTATCGAGGTTGCAATGAAGAGAGAGGTCTAAGAAAGGAATACCGTGATAGCAATACATACTGCGTATATTCTAAGAACGGAATAGCAGGTTTGCTATGAAGGATGGGGTTTAAGAACGAAAAACCAGGTAGCCACGAAGGGCGGGGTCTAAACATGGATTAGCAAGGTAGCCATGAAAGGAGCCCTCAATTCGTTCCGAAATGTCTCGTTCCTCTTTGTGCTCTGCAGGGTTAATGAGCAAATTAATATTGTAGGCTACCAGCAGTGTCCATATTTTGGAACAGTTAATTCCCAAGAAGGATGGTTCGAGGACTGTGGAAAAAATGTAACGTCTTTACCTGTCAGGACTTGAACCCCAACCCAATTCATATACAGATAGTTCGCCAATAGCGTTCCTTTCACCAGTTAACCAACGGCGCGGTATCTTGTCTCTTTAGTCTGCAGAATTCATAAACTGAGGGAGGCATGGGTTGGACTTTTTTTTACTCTCGTTGAGCAGTAATCACAGAATGCATTGAAAAATACGTTAGGACAGAAAGCGTTTTCCCTGTTTATGAAACCATTTTGAATTACTAGGTACTTTAAATAATCAAAAAATCGGCATCCACTGCTATCTGTAAAATTGGGGCCTACTACTGGTAATTCAACTTTCTCTTTCTGTTTCCAGATAAAGATAAATATTTGCACAATTTTAAAAAATCAGAAAAAAATATGTTCCTGGATAGCAGCTTTTCCTCTGATGAACTATTCGGAACAAAATGTTTGCAATAAAATGCAAAACGCTGAAGGTATAAAATAAGTATTTTTTTGAGTCAAAAATGTTATCATTTAACTACGATTCAGAAAGTGTTTGCAAAATAACACTTTAAAAGACATCTTGCAAACATATATATCGTAACCGTGCAGGGAATACAGCATCCTTCTTTTTTTTTTTTTTTTTGTTTCATACTCGAGTCTTTGCGAATGCCAGCAAGCGTCAAAGAAATGATTTACTGAAGAACAGGGGTAAGCCCAAGGGTATCTGGGCTCCATTTGTTTGCTGCGGCTCTCCTTTAAGATCAATTCTGACTACCGTTCTGTATGTCAACGGCCAGCATTTCTCTCTTCGTGTTCTTTGTGTTGAGAGATGGGAGGAAGAGGTGGGAAAAGCGCACGCGATGGACAGAAAAATCGTAAACTGAAAGAACAAAACACAATGCCCTTGGGGAAGCAAACATGCCGGCGTCTTCAAAGTATTTTCAAAATAAACTGCTCGTCCCTACCAAGGAAGGCTTTACATGTTGAAAGTAATGTTTCTGCCAAAAAATTCTGTAGGCTGCAGAAGACACAAAACTCCTCGAGAACATAAATCGACCGCATATTTAGTGTACAAGGACATCCGTTACGTTACCTAAAAATTATTGCTTAGCTGAAACCAGATGGAGTGACAAATATCTATTTTGAGAAACTACGCAATAGAACGGAATTTTTTGCTTTTTATTACAACAGCATAAGAATTCAGTTTTTGCCTGTTGGTACCTAATATAAAAATTCAATGGGTTTTTTTTGTTTGTTCGCCATGCAAATCTGCAGTTTTCAATTTAGAACCACCAAATTTGGTATACTATAACATGGTACTCTAACTTAGACCGTAGATGGTTTTTGGAAGGGGTCAGAACCCGGGGTCACGGGGCGCCCATACAAAATTTTCGTAAAAAGTTCCAGTTTCATTTTCTATTATTTTATTTTTAATTGGTGCAATATCTCGTGGTACTTTAACTTAGGCCGTAGACTGTTTTTGGAAGGGAGAGGAGCCCGGGGTCAAGGGACCCCCACACAAAACTTTCGTAAAAAGTTCCATTTTTTACTTTTTTTTATTTTGAATTGCTATACTATCTCATGGTACTCTCACTTAGACCGTAGAGGTTTTTGGAAGGGGTCGGAGCCCGGAGTCAAGGGGCGCCCATACAAAATTTTCGTAAAAAGTTCCAGTTCCATTTTTTACTTTTTTTATTTTGAATTGGTACACTTTCTCATGGTACTTTAAATTAGGCCGTAGACGGTTTAGGGAAGGGGTCGGGAGCCCGGGGTCAAGGGACCCATACAAAACTTTCGTAAAAAGATCCATTTTTTACTTTTTTATTTTGAATCGGTACACTATCTCATGATAGACGGTTTTTCAAAGGGGTCAGAACCCGGAGTAAAGGGGCCTCCATAGAAAATTTTCATAAAAAGTTAAATTTTTTATTTTGAATTGCTATACTATTTCATGGTACTCTAATTTAGACCGTACACGGTTTTTGGAAGGAGTCGGAGCCCTGGGTCAAAAGGCTTTCATACAAAATTTTCGTAAAATGTTCCATTTTTAATTTTTTTATTTTTAATCCAATTTAATAATTTTTGTTGTGATAAGTGGAAGAATTGATTATTGTTTTGTAACATGTGATTTCCAGTGAAGAACTGGAACATAATTCAGCATCGGAACTGAAGGTAAGTAAACAACAAAAATCAAATGGAAAAACTAAAAATGATTTGTGCCTAAAGACTCTACAGAGAATAAAATTAAAATTCAATAAAGAAATGAAATACAGTATTAGGTGCGGTTCATGACGTATAAAATTAATCGTTTCCATTTGATTTGTACATAATTTAGATAGCGAATTAGCACCAAATTCTCCCGAGCAACGCCGGGCAATTCACCTAGTTATACATAAGTTATACATATAAACACCCATATATATATACACACTATCTACCAACAAGTAATATGATATCCCTGCAATCGACGATATCTGCGGTCCTGATACACGTCACGGTCCCGCCATTAAATATCGTGTGGGAAACAACAACGCAACCAGTCGCATGCAAGTGCCACGCAGTTCGGAGCTCTCTGATTTCGAGAAAGGTGTAATCGTTGGGTATTACAGAAATGGCCGATCCATACGTGACATATCCAGCGAGTAGAAGTACCCAAAATCGACAGTGGCGTACGTGATTGGCAAGTGGAAGATGAGAGGTGACTGTCGGAATGCGCCCCGACCCGGCAGACCCACAAAACTGGGAGTTAGAGACCGACAGGTGATGGCCAGAGAAATTCGAAAGAACCGCACCAAATCGATGGGCCACATCCGCGAGGAGTTTCAACAGGCATCCGGGAGTGTTCTTTCGATGAATACCATCCGTAAAGAAGCCCATCTGCTCGGTTGTGATGGACGTGCTGCCTCCCACAAGCCCTTGATCATCAAGTCCAATAGCGCTGCTCAGCTAACGTGGTGCAAAGAACGTCGACAGTGGACCGTTGAACGGTGGAAACAGGTTCTCTGGAGCGACGAATCAAGGCTCACCCTCTACCGTTCGGATGGCAGGGTCTGGGCTTGGCGTCTGCCTGGAGAACGCCTCCTGCCGGAATGTATTGTGCCAACTGTGAAGTTAGGCGGCGGTGGAATTATGTTTTGGGGGTGTTTCTCCTGGTATGGCACGGGACCATTGGTCGCAATTCCTGGTAGACTCAACGCCGAGACCTACTGCACCATTTTGGATGACCATGCGCTTCCTACGTTGTGGCAGTTTTACGGGGTGGACCCATGTTACTTTCAGGATGACAATGACACCTGTCATGCTGCGAGGTCCACCCTGGCTTGGTATGGTGAAAATGGGGTTAATCGAATGGACTGGCCTGCGCAGATCCCGGACCTTAACCCTATCGAGCACCTCTGGGACGAGTTAGAGCGTCGACTTAAGGGGCGCCTTCACCGTCCGATATCGGTAAAAGAACTGACCTGTCTTCTCCAAGTCGAGTGGAAGAAAATACCGCTAACCGTCGTACAACGCCTGGCTGAGAGTATGGCCCAGAGGGTCGCAGCTGTAATCGCCGCTCGTGGAGGGTCCACCAACTATTGAAAGTGAGTAAACTTCGTTTTCCTTTGCTATCACAGGTGTCCAATTACTTGTTGGTAGTTAGTGTATATATATCTATGTCTGTCTGGAACGCTAGATGTCATAGCAACTTCTGCATTTTTGCGCCATCACGTATCGATCAATTCGTGTGTGCTCTCGAGATGTCAAAGTGATTGCCTGCTATATAATAACACCGATCACTTTCACATGTCAAGATGATCACATGCTAATTTAAAAACATTGGATTATCAATGACTCGAATTCTATTTATCCCATCTACACAATTCGAATTGAATTCTTAATATCACGATAAGTTGGCGTTTATATATTAATTTAATTTAGCACAATTCGAATATTAATTTGTACGCTTTAATTATTTTTTACTTTTTTAATTTAACTAACTTTCCGAGTTCAATGCTTATTGTATTATACAATTTGCAAAATATCGATCTATCTAAACGCTCTAACCTACAATAAAAACTGAAATCTTGAGAGGCCAAAGTGAGCAAAGTTGCATCTAAAAGCAGATGTGATGCCCCAATAGCACATTGCCCAGAATTTAGATAGTTCCGATTTGTAATACCAGATGTCGCATTATTTTGTAAAAAAAAACTTCGGTATGAAGTTTCAAACTAACCGTCGAATAGGACAGTATAAAACAAGCCCGTGACGGGAATAACAAGTGTGCCGGAAAAAAACTATTTTAACGCGAAAAATCAAGGTAAGAGTCATTAAAGTAAGTCTACACGAAAACAAATTTCCGAGTTTAGTGCTGATTACATTACACATTTTGCAAAATATGGATTTATTTAGAAGCCGTAACCTACAGTTGTTAAGCAACAAATATTTTACACATAATGTTATTTATCGCCAGGTCTTTTGAAAAACGAAAATAAATAGCATATAATTTTTAGTTGTAAAATAAATGAGTTCTTATTATATAAGTTTTTACTATATTTCCTTACAGAAATCCGGTGTCTATTTGATTTGTTTTCAATCTACTTCAATTAAAAATTTCACTCCGTCATAGGACGGGCAACATCCCTTATACAGGGTGATTCATAAAGAAGTATACAGTTTCAAAGCACTATAAAAGAAAAACAATGTAAGTCATCTTATGTTACCTATAACAGAATTGTAGGGGAATGTTTCAAGTTTTTTTAGAGACAGTCACAGATGTTCATGTGTGCGCCCTTAGTCACACGACACACATCGAGCCGATAATCCATTTCCGCTCAAACGCGAGATAAGATATCTGAATCGAGTGCAGGGAGGAATGAATCTGTCCTGGCTGAGAGGAATGAATCTGCGCATCAGAAACCCTTGCAATGTCCTTAGCTTTCCTATTCAAAGTGTTCATTTAGGAGAATAGTTGACCCCTATCTTTCTTGACTGAACACCTGCTAAATGGGATATAACAATGATGACGTACGTAAGAATGGAGAGAGAGGGACGGTGTTTGACACATCTGTTTCTGTCTAGTGGCATGATGTCCGTGTCAGGGGACTAGACACTGACACCGTTACACTGGGAAGAAACAAGCTCTTTCCTTTCAGTCAAGATCATACAGCAGACTGGAAGAGAGCGGTAGAACTGAGGATTAGAAGATAGCTCTTATCCCCCCCCATAACAAATTTTTGGTCGGTGAAATGGTAAGGGGAAAGGAACTGCTTTGCCGTAGCTTTCGTCAAACACGGTCGCTATAAGAACATCACTGTTTGGGCACCTCAGTACATTTTGGACACCATTTGGTTCAAGTACATTGAGCAATTATTTCAAAATATACTTTATTGGCAAAAACATAGGGAATACAGGCGTACCACATATGGCAAAATAAACAACAAAACAATGAGCGATACTGATGAAATATTACAGGTGAATGTGATACGACAGTCAACTAAGGATGACAAAATGTTAAAATCGTTAATAAGGAACAATATATGCTTGAGGAAGATGATGCACAAGCAAAAGTAATGATTAATTAATAAAGCATGTGATGACGTGCAGAGTGAAAGCAGAGCACAAAACAACAGGTAAATATATTTACAAGAACATGGCTGTACAACGCAGTGCACAAAAAGAAGGGAACATGTAAAACACAACAAAAGCATATACTACGATAAAGGTACAGAAGTTCGCACAATCCAGGAAACCACACGATATGTGACAAAAACATGATAAGTATTACAGAACATAGTGGAAACTTGGGCGAACTCCCCAAGTGAAACACAAGGATACACAAAATACAAACAGCAAGCCGTGCAGTATTGCATCGGTCCAAAAAACAACGACATGGGACGAGCAAAAAATACATGACGTCAAAGAATGTGAAAATGCAAGACAGAAATAATGTATAAATGAAAAGATACAACACAATGCAGCAAGAAAAAACAGAAAGAACAAAGTATCGCAGGGCAATGCCTCTCGTATTGCTCCTAGAGAACAAATACACGGTGCGCAACTCAATGAAGGTACAGGCAGCAAAAGCAGACACATGAGTGAAGAATAAGAATTAAGGACAGGTGCAACGAAGAAACAAATACAACACCGTACATGCACACGAAGTACACAAAAATTGCCCTTTAACCGGCTGGAACGAATTAACTCGGGGTTAGCAAACTGGATAGAAATTAGTTCAAATGATTATATTGGTTGTCTAAGAAGTAGGCTGAACGCGCTGGAATGAGTAAACCTGTGCATCCGAAATCGTTGATTTTCCTTTAGGCTTTTCATTCTAAGTGGTATATTTAAAAGGAAAGATTCTGGTCAATACCCTCTGTCTAATTACATTCTTCACTACAATGCTATAAACTATGGACCATAAAAAAAGGAGAGAAAAGATGTTGGAGTAACTTGTTTTTACTTACTGGCATGATGTCTGTGTCAGGTAGACTAGCAGTTCCCAATCATTACTTGGATCATGGAGCAAAGAATAAAAGACTGTACGAAAATCTGACTGTAGGCTATGAAACTAAGGACTTTAAAGGCTGTCTTTGAATGAGTGTAACAGAAATTCTGTCCTATATCTGTAATGCAAATTCTTTTGTACACATTTTCTCGAAAACTATCACTTTGTGGAGTTTGAAATTTTGAGCACAAATAAAAACAACCCATGTCTAATACGTGTGGCAGTCATTTTTCTGAAAAAATTGTTAGAATTTTTTAAAAATTCAATTTATATGACTCGAAAGTATTCCAATTTGGCGCTAGATGGCGCAAGAAGTTAGCATGGCAGTGTTTCTGTGTAGAAGAAACGAAATCTCTCATTTTTGTCTGCTTTTTTTAATTATCTAGGCCAAATTGAAATCAAAGAATGGGCACTGAAGTGAGATTGGAATCTTGTCTTCTATATATATAGATCATCTTAAATTCTACTGTACGTTCATTTTTCGAAGAGAAAATGTGTACATTACCAGAAAACACTTGAATTTGAGACAGAAACTACGTCTATCTACTAAGCTCCACCCCCAAACAATGTCATTGGTTAAAACGTAACAGCGCGTATTTTGTCTTTTCATTGTGGAGCCAACGAGAGACCGCTTCCATTCTGAATATGGTAAGCTCTTCAGTAATTCGCTGACGCCAACTTCTGGGACAATCCCTCAAGACGTAAAATCCACGCCCAAGGAGTGATATTTTGCGCCATCTATCGCAGAAGATGAAGACTAACACTCATTCAAAGACAGCTTAAGGGAGCACCTAACACCAGCGAAAGGTTCATGTAGTCGATACTGATGAGATGAGAGAGGGAAAGTAGTTGTTTTTCCGTAGCTTTCGGAAAACCCGGCCGCTATGTAAACATTTCTGTTTAAGGATCGCAGAAAAGTTTGACTACCGTTTCTTTGGTACAGGTACATCGGCCGTTTAAAGGGCTTAAGGTTTAAACGTCTCCTGGGAGCGAAGATAGCGAAAAAAAGTTTTGACGTTTATGACCCCTAGTGGGAAACCTGTGCATTACTTAAAGAGGCTAATGTGTTTCCCCATCTTTAGTGTAGCGAATGGCAGTCAGTAAAAAAAAATTATATATTTTTAATAGAATTTTTTTTTTTGCGCAGATACAGCTACAAAAAAAAAAAAATGCGCACTAACGCTACTTAGCAACGGAACTGTGAACTACAAAAAACTCAAGAGTACAGGCAAAGTCTTTCACAAGGTAAATGTTATCCGGTACTAAAAGACTTTTTTAAATCGGACTTTTAGAAGAAGATATATAAAAAAACCCCACTTAAATATGTGCGTCACCTAGCGTGGAAATTGTGCATTACTTTGGAAAGGGAAATGCTCACAAATATTCTACATAGTTTGTGTATCTGACTTGAAAACGATTTTTTCATCGGGTTTTTAGATGCAAATTTCGCTGTAAACGCAAACGTGGACTTATGCCGTGTGGTGGAAAACTTGTACGTCAAACAAAATTTAAAATTGCATGAAAAACACTTCTCACTAGAAACACTCTCCAACAAAGAAAGAAATTTTCGAATAGGACTGTTAGAAGCGGATATATTAAGAAAAATATGATATACACTGAAGAGCAACTGAATTCGACACAGCTGGCGTTATGCAAATGTGGCGCTGTGGGCTGCCAGGTAAACGGAAACGACATGATGTATGCAGCGATCAGACAATATAAGGAGTGATGCGACGGTGATCAGTAAGAGTCGGACACAGTATGGGTAAGATGAAGGATCTAAGCGCATTTGATCGCGGGAAAATTGTCGGGGCCCGACGAATGGCCCACTCCATCTCGGAAGTCCTGCAGGCACTGAGATTTTCACGAGCCACTGTGTCACGGGTGCACCGTGAGTACATCGAATACGGTAAAACCATCCCTGTAAGGGCCAACTGCCGCGGACAACAGCGTGTGGATGAGCAGGGTCATCGTCGGCTAGCTCTCATTGTAACAGCGGATCGACGGGCCACAGTGCAACAAATCACTCGGCAATTTAACGCTGGTGCACAAAAACGTGTAAGCAGCCACACCATCCAGAACCATCTCCTCGCTATGGGGTACAGAAGCCATCGTTCCACGAGGGTACCGCTGCTGACCACACATCACAAGGTGCAAAGATTAACATAGGCGCGGGAACATCGCCACTGGACCCTAGACATGTGGAAAAATGTTGCCTGGACTGATGAGTCGAGATTCACGTTGGTACATGCAGATGGCAGGATACGAGTACGGCGCAAACCACATGAAGCGATGGATCCTTCTTGCCAGCAGGGTACTCTTCAAGCTGGTGGGGGTGGCATTATCGTCTGGGGACTGTTTACGTGGACTGAAATGGGACCCCTGGTACGTGTGACATTGTCCCTCACAGGTCAACGTTACCGGGATATCCTGGACGACCATTTGCTCCCGTTTGTGCGTCTTCAACATCCCACTGGGGACCTCATCCTGCAACTAGACAATGCAGCTCCCGAATTGTAACCAAATGGTTGGATGAACACTCCACCGACGTGACCTCGCTTCCTTGGCCAGCTAGGTCACCTGACCTCAATCCCATCGAGCACATATGGGATGCCATCGAGAGAGATGTTCGAGGCTCTGACCCCCTCCATCAAATCTTCGTGAACTGTGGGAGCTTGTTCAGGGGTCGTGGATCCGTATGGCTTCCCAACACTTCCGGTGTCTTGTCGAGTCCATGCCGAGACGAATCGCCGCCGTCATCAGGGCGAAAGGTGGTGCTACACATTACTATACAGGTATCTCTAATTCCATTGCTCTTCAGTGTACATCTACCTCCCCTGGAAGACAAATTGTACACTTTTTTAAGCAGAGGAAATTATGGGAAGGTTATTCGTAGTAACTGGTGTCAGACAACAAAAGAATGTTTTCAGTCAGGTTTTCATACGCGCAGATATTACTACTGCAAATATGTTAGAAACAGAAATATATACGTACGCCCTTTAGTGGAAAAACCAAAAATTAAAATTAATAAACAAAACATTTCCCACCATATTTATCGAATACAAAAAAAAAAAATAAAAAAAAATCGGATCGATCATTTAGAAACAGAGATTTTCATAGAAATCGCAATTTAACTGCACGCCACCTAGCGAGAAAATTATGCATTACTTGAAAAAGAAACTCTACCCAAAATAGTCTTCATTATAAATGGTATTAAAAAGGAAGAAATAATTTTTTTTTTAGTCGGATATTTAGAAACAATGACATGGAATAAAATGTACATTGAATTTAATAGCATGTGCATCTACTCCCTCTAGCGGCGAAGTTGTGCGTCGAAGAAAAACCAGGGAGCAAGAATCATCGTTCTCACGTTTCCAGCATCCCGTCGTAAAAAGATTTTTTCAAATTGAAGTAATCGTTGCAGGGATATGGACGGTGTCCACAGACAGACAGACAGACCGACGAACAAAGTAACTATAAGCACATACTTTTTCTACACAAAAGACGTGCTAAAAATATAGCATGCCGCCCATGCGGCGCAGTTTTCTAAGCGTTGACTTCCACCGTGAGCACACGTTTACAGTGAGCAATTCTGGGTGCTATAGGCTTTAATTTAGAGCCACTGGTCCCAGGGAAGGGAGTAGAGGAAAAGGGGGCATTCTATTGCAGGATCAGCCCTTCATAGACTTAACATTGGCTGATCACGAGGCTGCCCCAGCTGTCCCCTTGTCATAATTTTTGTCACGTGATCGTCCCCATGATGTGCTGCCCCCTAGCGGTGCTTCTTGGAACTTTCGATGGATCTTTGTTTTTGAGAGATGTCAACGGTCGAGTGGGAAAGGGGGTGGATATAGGGGGATGTCAACTCGATGTGCTGCCCCCTAGCGGTGCTTCTTGGAACTTTCGATGGATCTTTGATTTTGAGGGATGGCAACGGTCGAGTGGGAAAAGGGGTGGATATAGGGGATGTCAACTCGATGTGCTGCACCTAGCGGTGCTTCATGGAACTTTATGTTTTTCTCGGGAGATTTATTGGACTTTGTCAAATTTTTGGAGGAAGTTTTTTTTTTTTTTTTTGTCCTTTTCAATATTTTTTGTTTCCTCGAATTTGTTTCATTAAACTTATATTTTTAGAGCTTCCGTGGGGTGTTAGAATTTCTTATAAACGTTGAATTATTATTATTTTTTTAATTTAGACGACGAAATGCCTCGATGGAAAAGATTTCGTTCCTATTGATTCATGTTCCACTTCAGGAATGGTTCTCGTCAAAGGATTGGTTCTCTTCCCTGGTCACATGATCGTTATGGTCCATTCCTAACAAGATGGTTGATTGACGTAGGGGTTTAAGATTCTCTCAGTTGAACTCGATCGGTCGAGGAGAGTGGTCGCCTTTTGTGTTTCTAGAAAAATTTATAATGGAATCGTCCATAGCATTATACGATGAAAATCGCATCATCTTTAGGAAGAATGAAATGCCTGAAAATTGCTTTCCTTTAGGGGACGATCGATTCATTCGGTTATTTTGTTTTGATGGAGAATTACAGATTCATGTCCGAAAATATATTTGCATCGGTGACTTATACGTTCCTACAGCTATGGGAATCGCTTTGAAGGGTGTTGAATGGTTTGAACTTCTAGACAGCTTTGTCTTTCTGCGTGATGTTGTTAAAAGTCGCGAGCCTGCGAAATATGATTACGTTTTCAGTGGAAATATTACAGTGGCTCATCGTTTAGAACCGTTGACTCCTTCTATGAGAATGAATCCCCACTCTGTGGAATGCACAAGTCGAGATTTTGACCACGTATTGGATTTCACTCAGGAAAAAGTGGGTCAGGATGGTGAAATTTTGAAAACCGAAATTTCTCTGTGCGGAGAACATTGGACTAAAGTGACTGATAAGAAATCTACTATATTAAGAGTCATACAACAGACGTTTCTTCGTTCCATTTCGTTTTCAGCTTTAATTAAGAAAGTATTGGAAAAAAATAATTTGACTTTGGAAGCATTACGGTCCTCAAAAGAAGGATTTCGACAATATGAAGATGGTTCTTTCCTGCTTGAAGAAACTCTCGTGGACACAATGTATGACACAGCGGATATGAACGGAATGGAATTCTCCTACGACAACGACAATCAAATAAACATGACCAAAATTATTTTACAACTGAATTTTGAGAAAATAGCTGAACAGTATCTGAAAGAACTCCAGCGGAAGCGAAATACTAAAGTAGACGAAGCATTTCTGGACTCAGTTGACCCAAGTCATTACGTTGGAGAAATTTTAAGAGATTTAGACAAATTTTATTATTGGTAAAAAAAAAATTCTTAACGGTTCTTTTCAGGACCACCCAGTTTTTTCAAAAGGAATTATTGAAATCGTACGCTGTGTTTTCTTTATGTAAAGAACAAAGTATTTCATAGTTCACTCGTTTTTTTGTTTTTTTCAAAAGCGGTTTTAATTCTGAGATGAATTCTTTCAAGGTGTCTGATTAAATACTTTCGCTTTCCGTATTACCCTCTCATTTTGTGGAAAATTCAACCATGAAGAATTTCTTACCGAATACATTTTAGTTTTATTTTCTCAGGATATGAAAATCAATTATAATGAAATCCTTTCGTTTTTCTCTAAGAATTTACCTGAAAATAAGCTTTGTCTGATTAGAGTTCATCTCTCAACGAACATGCTATCGACTCTAATCAGACAAAGCTTATTTTCAGGTAAATTCTTAGAGAAAAACGAAAGGATTTCATTATAATTAATTTTCATATCCTGAGAAAATAAAACTAAAATGTATTCGGTAAGAAATTCTTCATGGTTGAATTTTCCACAAAATGAGAGAGGAATACGGAAAGCGAAAGTATTTAATCAGACACCTTGAAAGAATTCATCTCAGAATTAAAACCGCTTTTGAAAAACAAAACAAAAAACGAGTGAACTATGAAATACTTTGTTCTTTACATAAAGAAAACACAGCGTATGATTTCAATAATTCCTTTTTGAAAAAACTGGGTGGTTCTGAAAAGGACCGTTAAGAATTTTTCTTTTTTTTTACCAATAATAAAATTTGTCTAAATCTCGTAAAATTTCTCCAACGTAATGACTTAGGTCAACTGAGTCCAGAAATGCTTCGTCTACTTTAGTATTACGCTTCCGCTGGAGTTCTTTCAGATACTGTTCAGCTATTTTCTCAAAATTCAGTTGTAAAATAATTTTGGTCATGTTTATTTGATTGTCGTTGTCGTAGGAGAATTCCATTCCGTTCATATCCGCTGTGTCATACATTGTGTCCACGAGAGTTTCTTCAAGCAGAAAAGAACCATCTTCATATTGCCGAAATCCTTCTTTTGAGGACTGTAATGCTTCCAAAGTCAAATTATTTTTTTCCAATGCTTTCTTAATTAAAGCTGAAAACGAAATGGAACGAAGAAACGTCTGTTGTATGACTCTTAACATAGTAGATTTCTTATCAGTCACTTTAGTCCAATGTTCTCCGCACAGAGAAATTTCGGTTTTCAAAATTTCACCATCCTGACCCACTTTTTCCTGAGTGAAATCCAATACGTGGTGAAAATCTCGACTTGTGCATTCCACAGAGTGGGGATTCATTCTCATAGAAGGAGTCAACGGTTCTAAACGATGAGCCACTGTAATATTTCCACTGAAAACGTAATCATATTTCGCAGGCTCGCGACTTTTAACAACATCACGCAGAAAGACAAAGCTGTCTAGAAGTTCAAACCATTCAACACCCTTCAAAGCGATTCCCATAGCTGTAGGAACGTATAAGTCACCGATGCAAATATATTTTCGGACATGAATCTGTAATTCTCCATCAAAACAAAATAACCGAATGAATCGATCGTCCCCTAAAGGAAAGCAATTTTCAGGCATTTCATTCTTCCTAAAGATGATGCGATTTTCATCGTATAATGCTATGGACGATTCCATTATAAATTTTTCTAGAAACACAAAAGGCGACCACTCTCCTCGACCGATCGAGTTCAACTGAGAGAATCTTAAACCCCTACGTCAATCAACCACCTTGTTAGGAATGGACCATAACGATCATGTGACCAGGGAAGAGAACCAATCCTTTAACGAGAACCATTCCTGAAGTGGAACATGAATCAATAGGAACGAAATCTTTTCCATCGAGGCATTTCGTCGTCTAAATTAAAAAAATAATAATAATTCACCGTTTATAAAAAAATTCTAACACCCCACGGAAGCTCTAAAAATATAAGTTTAATGAAACAAATTCGAGGAAACAAAAAATATTGAAAAGGACAAAAAAAAAACCTTCCTCCAAAAATTTGACAAAGTCCAATAAATCCCCCGAGAAAATCATAAAGTTCCAAGAAGCACCGCTAGGGGCAGCACATTGAGTTGACATCCCCTTATATCCACCCCTTTCCCACTCGACCGTGGCCATCTCTCAAAAACAAAGATCCATCGAAAGTTCCAAGAAGCACCGCTAGGGGCAGCACATCATGGGGACGATCACGTGACAAAAATTCTGACAAGGGGACAGCTGGGGCAGCCTCGGGGACAGCCTCGTGATCAGCCAATGTTAAGTCTATGGAGGGCTGATCCTGCAATAGAATGCCCCCTTTTCCTCTACTGAAGGGGTAGAGTCAGTGGTTTAAGACAAACACACTACACATACCTCATTCGGGACTTTTTGTGTTATTATTCTGGAGTTTCACAAGTCCACAGTGAGCGATACTACGTGCTATAAGCAGCCCCCGTCCTTAATTTAGAGCCTCCTGGTTCCAGAAAAGACGAAGAATCAGCGGCTTCAGTCAAAGCACCACCCATGCCTCATTTAGGACTCGAACCCGGGCCCATTTAGGACGAACAGTCAGAATCTAGCGCAAAGACCACTGTACCACAGGGCCGAAGAAGTTAAATTCCTGTTTTCTTGAAATGCGATAAAAAAACTTAGGATAAATTTCAATGTTTCAGATTTGGTGTGACCGAACGTTTCTTATGAGCAACTTTTACTCCAATTATTGCAAGTTCGATGCCTTAGTAGTGTTATATGGAAATATTTAAAATTAATTAATTTGTGTCTTTAGTTACACAGCGCGCGAGCAGCAGCTAGAATTAACAACAGTCAGCTTCTTATGTCAGGAGCATCTTCCTTCGGAGGCAGAGAGTGAAAGGAAATGATACTGAGTGGTCATAAACTAGGAGTCTTGTACGAGGTTTCAGACAGTTAGGAAGGATTTTGCTCGGACACAAGGCTGGGAGGTACGCTTTAGCACAAGACGAATGAGACGAAATTTTAGCCGGAAATACTTAGAGAAAGCCACCCAAAATAACCATTTCCCGACAGAAGTATATACTCTTTATTTTGACCAGCCAATATTTCCCCTTTGCCCCCAAATCTGAAGAATAAAGATATGTGCGGAGGAAATACCCTGTCGTAACATTCTATTTGTTTAAATACTTATTTATTTGCTTCCCTGTTACAATGTCAAGAGGCTGCAAACAGTTTAAATATTTCCATAATTCAGTGGTCAGAGCAGAGGCACGGTCTTCTATCTAATCAACTGAGAAGGGTCACAACTCCAGTCCTGAATGAATGATGGGTGATGCGCTTGGCCTAAAGCACAGGCTTTGTCTCTTCCATGGAAACCCGTGACCCTAAATTAGCATTATTGTGGTGCCTTAGATGTTCAAGGAGTCTTTCACTCAATTACCACGAGCCAAAAATAAAAACAGAAAATATGAAATAAAAAATAAAGAAAAACTCTCATAGTTTCACAATTTAATTTCGTAAAATAAATAAATAAATAAAGTCGACAACCTCAAGGCATTTCACTAAACGGAATTTAGTAAGCTTTCCTTCAAATGCATGGAAACGTTAAGACCACATTGTATGTTCCAGCTTATACACTGAAGAGCAATTGAATAAGAGATACCTGTCTAGTAACGTGTAGCACCACCTTTCGCCCTGATGATGGGGTTTCGGCAAGACCCCGGAAGCGTTGGGAAGGCATACGGATCCACGACCCCTGAACAAGCTCCCACAGTTCACGAAGATTTGATGGAGGGGGTCAGAGCCTCGAACATCTCTCTCGCTGGCATCCCAGATGTGCTCGATGGGGTTGAGGTAAGGGGACCTAGCTGGCCAAGAAAGCGAGATCACGTCGGCGAAGTGTTCATCCAACCATTCGGTTACAATTCGGGAGCTGCATTATCTTGTTGCAGGATGAAGTCCCCAGTGGGATGTTGAAGACGCACAAACGGGAGCAAATGGTCGACCAAGATAACCCGGTAACGTTGACCTGTGAGGGACTATGTCACACGTACCAGGGGTCCCATTTCAGTCCACGTAATCAGTCCCCAGATGAGAATGCCACCCCCACCAGCTTGAAGAGTACCCTGCTGACAAGAAGGATCCATCGCTTCATGTGGTTTGCACCGTACTCGTATCCTGCCATCCGCATGTACCAACGTGAATCTCAACTCATCAGTCCAGGCAACATTTTCCCACAAGTCTAGGGTCCACTGGCGACGTTCCCGCGCCCATGCTAATCTTTGCACTCTGTGATGTGCGGTCAGTAGCGGTACCCTCGTGGGACGACGGCTTCTGTACCCCATAGCGAAGAGATGGTTCTGGATGGCGTGGCTGCTTACACGTTTTTGTACACCAGCGTTAAATTGCCGAGTGATTTCTTGCACTGTGGCCCGTCTATCCGCTGTTACAATGCGAGCTAGCCGACGATGATCTCGCTCATCCACAAGCTGTTGTTCATGGCCGTTGGCCTTTGCAGGGATAGTTTTACCGGATTTGATGTACTCACGGTGCACCCGTGACACAGTGGCTCGTGAAAATCCCAGTGCCTGCACGACTTCCGAGATGGAGTGACCCATTTGTCGGGCCCCGACAATTTGCCCACGATCAAATGCGCTTAGATCCTTCGTCTTACCCATACTGCGTCCGACTCTTACTGATTCCCGTCGCATCACTCCTTATATTATCGGATCGCTGCATACGTCATGTCGTTTCTGTTTACAGTGCCGCTCACAGCGCCACATTTGCATAACGCCAGCTGTCTCTAATTTAATTGCTCTTAATGTAAGTCGATATGTCGAATGGGTTAAATTTCTCAATTTCTTTATTTTCATTCATAGATAAGTCGATCCTGAGTATAAAACGAGGCTAGAACAAATACACGGTCGTATCAGAATAATATGACTACGTACCTAATAATGGGAGTAACCACTCATGGCCCGGATAACGGAAGCGAGACCGCGTGGCATGGACGCAATGAGGCCCTGGAAAGTTGCCCGCGGCACACGTGCCCATTCGGACTGCGGCAGACTACGGTGGTCCCGCAGATGATGTGGTTATGGGTTGGCACGTCGAGCCTGTCGATCCAAATAGTTGCACAAGTGCTCTTTGGAATTGAGGTCGGGCAATTTCGCCGGCCAAGGGAGAACAGAGACGTGTTCTTGGAACCAGTAACGCACCCCCTAGCGACGTGGCAGAACGCATTGTGCTGTTTGGTAGACACCATCACCACCAGGATAAAGGTCCAGCATGAAGGGATGCATGTAGTCAGCGAGGATATACAGGTAGCCATTGGGTAATACCAGCGGTCCCAGGTCATTCAGTAATACCAGCGGTCCCAGGTCATACCAGGAAAACATCCCCACACATTCACACTGCCACCGACGGCCTGTACTTGACTGGCAAGGGTGTCCGGTTGTTGGGTCTCGCGTGTCTGACGCCGTATCCGTCACGGCCCGTCACTTCTGTGGAGTAGAAAACCTCGATTCGTGTGAGATAGCAACCTTCCTCCATTCTTCCACTGTCCAATGACGGTAGTCCTATGCGAACTGCAGCCGTCGTTGCCGATGCACCTGCTGGGTTAACACGCGCATTGACGCACGCGTATGATCATCTGTACAGGAGGGGAGTGTCAGACCCCAGGTCTTAAACAGCCCTTAGAAACAGAAAACTAGGAGATTTGGGCTACAGTGCCCGATAGGAAAGTGACACGGAAGCGAAGTAGAAAGGAGGAGAAAGACACCCTTATTTATTACCGGGGCCAGTACCCCGGGTCCGACGGCTTAACGTGCCCATCCGACGCACGGCGGATAATTAGTGAATCGAGCATTCGTACCTACTGGGATTGAACCTGAGGCCCTTTTCGTGGCTGTTACGAACGTTGCCCACTAGGCCACCCTCTGACCCATGGACGCACGCAGCGTCGACTCCGGAGACCTCAGGGTTCGTTCTACTGTTATCGGGAATACGTACTTGGGTATCCCAGTAAGCATTTGCCTGGTCAATTGCTGCACTCTTTCGCGTCGATTGCCCTTTACCAGTCGACATTCTCCTCTGGGGTTAATGGCCTTTGTGGTTCCACAGTCAGGACCTCGGGAGGTACTCGGTGTGCCAGCAGCCCATTCTTGGTACACTTTAACTACACCACCTCTCGAACAACCCACGAATTCCAGTTTCTGAGATGCTTCCACCCTTGCCGCGGTAGCCAATGATCATTTCCTTTTTGAAAGTCCGTCAAATCACTACTCCTGCACATTGTGCTCACGTTACGCACTGTGGCTCATCTGTCCTGGCCGGCTGCTTATATCCCCGTGTGGTCGACCTTGTCACGTGCACTTTGTGATACGCCTGGGCGGGAAAACTGTGATTCCGGGGTGGGTGGTCATATTATTCTGAAACAACTGCGCACAGTTACTGTTTTTAAATTCTGTAACTATTTTTTAGTGTTTCAGTAAGTAATAGAAGGAAGAGAGCGAAGATATTTCCATATTTTTTCAGGAAAAATTTTAATTTCGTAAGCTTATTTCTATCTTACGAACTGACGCTACCGTATCTCTTCCCTCCGACCGAACAGTTGAAAAAACCAACGCGCAAAGCTGGGGAAAAAATATCAAGGTCACACAAGTGTACCAATAGGAATGATGCTTACAGCGTGAGTTATAGTTCATTGCTTTCTCAAGTCCGATTGAAATCAAAAACCAAAGTGGTTTTGATTTAAACCAGAAATATGAAATATATTAAAATAAGCATAATAAATGAAATCAAGTTGATTTTATTTCAGTTGAGATTACAATTCGGAGATCGACAAAGCAGAAAAACTGCCTTTGCTAGCAGCTGATCGTTGCTATTCTTAAAGCGCATGCGCCGCCGGCTGTCAATACAATTGTTAGCAGACAATGAACTGCGTTGCAGCTACGTGTTTCAGAGGCTTAACCTTTGCGAGATTAGTACGATGCACCCGTTGTAGTTCTGGCGGCTTTGCAAAGATCAGAGGTGAATGATGCGCAGCGGCTCCTCAAGGTTGCACGAAGAGGGTGCAATTAAATTAAGACAGCTGCCACTCCAAATGAGTCAGGACGACTCTAATGTTTTCTCAAGAACGAAATATCAGTTTTAGTAGCTTTTAAACAAGTTCTTAGTGAACGAAATATTGCCTTTCAGGGTGCTTTGATCACGACCGAATTTAAGGTACAATATTTTTATTCGCATTGAGAAATTTCAACAGGTAATTCGATGTGGTGTATAAGTCGAAGCCAGGACTTTTGTAGGAAAAAGTTTAGACACGGAAAATACGATAATATTATTGAAGGAAGTTCTTTGAATTTCTTTACTTTCTTTATTTTCCCTTTTTCATGCTTTTCTTTTACTTCTGCTCAAAAATAGCACAGATGAGTACAACAGTATTCCAGCTAGAGCTTCTTTTCACGTTGATGAATATTGCCCCTTACAATTCACAGTGAATTCATTATACATGCTGCAATTATGCAGTGCATACCTGCCTGCAAGTTCTAACAGATAGGCGGCATGAGAAAAAAAAATTCTTCCAGGAGATATTGCCATTCGGAAGGAGAAAAATTATATAGGAAAACTATCAGAGCCTCACCTGCGATCAGTTTATGAAGCATAGAACTTACACTACGTCAGCACCCTTCAAGGAGGTATGCCGTTTTGTACCAATGCTGCTTTCTCCAGATACAAATCGACTTCTAAACATGGGCGGAAAGCAGTAGTCATTAATTTTCATCAGAAGGAGTTTTACACGTGACTCGAATATGATTCTAAAGTCATATTTACACCTGTTTTGTCGCTTCGTACGCAAGTTGGTTTCAACACCGAGAGTGGATCGCTTAATGTACATTAAATGGTAATTAGCGCTTAATTATGACCAGCTGTAAGCGCTGAATGGCAAAATTGTTTAAACTTCAAATAAGTAATTTATCAAAATTCTCAGAACTGAAGAAAGATTGAGAAAGAAAGCGACAATATTTGTTTTTTTTTCATGTGTCCCAATTTTTTCAAAAGAAAAATAATTTTCTTATCTAAAGTTTTCGACATAGTGCTTAGAAGAAAGCATTAACAGCACTGTCGTAAATCCAGTGTACTAGATGTCTCAAAAAGATTGAAACAAGCTTTTGTCTCTTCAATGTATGATCACAGATACATACTATCAATAGAAAAATACTCAAAATGACGCAAAGACTTACGACATGGCAGTTGCTCCCCTGTTTGGCATTTACTCATTCATAAGGAGCCCAGACTTTGCTACAAATACATCAGAAGCAGAAATTAACACTTATGACCCCTGGTGGCCAAACCCTAATTTACCAAACATTAGAAATTATGTGAAAAATATTTCCATCAGGTCTTGTATGCGATACAATTATCATTTTTGAAATCGGAGTTTTAGAAGCTGAAATAACGCAAACAAACGCAATTTACTCTTGTGCCCCCTAGCGGAAAGTCTATGATTTACTTGAAATTTTGAATTTATAGGAAAAACATTTCGCATCAGAAACACTATCCAACAAAGAAGAAATTTTTCAAATCGGACTCTTAGAAGTAGAGATATTGACAAAAATAAGACATACATCTACGCCCCTGGCGGAGAAACAATGCATTATTTCAAGAAGAAAATGCTCTTAAAAGGTTTGTCGACATGAATAGTATTGGTCAACAAACGACTTTTTTGCAATCGAGATTTTTGAAGCTCATATTTTGCTGCAAATACAGCAGAAGCGGAAATCAAGACTTACGCCACCTGATGGCCAAGCCAATTTTTTTTTTTTTACAAAAATTAGAAATTACATGCAAAGGATTTCCCACCAGGAGCTATATCTGGTGCAGAAATAATTTTTCAAATTGGACATTTAGAAGCAGAGATATAGAGGAAAAAACAATTTACTTTTACGCCCCTTAGCGGAAAATCTACGAAATACTTGAACATTTTGAAATTATATGAAAAACATGTCACACTGGAAACACTATCCAGCAAAGAAGGAATTTTTCAAATCGGACTCCTAGAAGTAGAGATATTGACAAAAATAAGATATACATCTACGCCCATTGGCGTAGAAATCATGCATTATTTTAAGTTGAAATTTTTTCTAAAAGGTTTGTCGACATGAGTAGCATCGGTCTACAAACGACGTTTTCTTCAATCGAGAATTTAGAAGCTCATATTTTGTTGCAAATACGTCAGAAGCGGAAATTAAGATTTACGCCACCTGGTGGCCAAACCATTTTTTTACAAAAATTAATAATTATGTGCAAACGATTTCCCACCAGGCGCTGTATCCGGTACAGAAAGAATTTTTCAAATCGGAGATTTAGAAGTAGAGATATAGGGGGAAACGCATTTTACCCCTACGCCCCTTAGCGGAAAGTCTATGAATTGCTTGAAAATTTTGAAATTATATGAAAAACATGTCACACTGAAAACACTATCTAACAAAGAAGGAATTTTTCAAATCGGACTCCTAGAAGTAGAGATATTGACAAAAATAAGATATACCTCTTCGCCCCCTGGCGGAGATACTATGGAATATTTCAAAAAGAAAATATTCCAAAAAGGTTTATCGGTGTACGTGGCATCAGTCCACGAAATAGTTCTTTCAATCGATATTTTAGAAGATGAGATTTTATGGCATATACATCAGAAGCAAAAAGTAACACTTACGCCCCCTGGTGGCCAAAGTATTATTTACCAAAAATTTTAAATTATATGCAGAAAGATTTTCGATCAGAAGGTGTATCCGCTGAAGAAAAATGCTTTCAAATCAGAGTTTTAGAAGAAAAGTTATCGGGGGAAATGTAATTTACTTTTACGCCCCCTTGCGGAAAATCTATGCGTAATTTGAAAAAGTGACTATATTTAAAATACTCTTCGACATAAATGAAATCGAAAGATAAAAGGGTTTTTTCAATCGGATGTTTAGAAGCAAATATGTGGAATAAAACGTATTTTTGAATTCAACATCATCTGCATTTACGTCCTCTAGCGGCGAAATTGTGCATCGTAAAAAAACGAAACAAAGGATTATCATTCGCATTTTTCAAGCTTTTGTGTTTCAAGGAATTTTTCAAATCGGAGGAATAGTTGCAAAGATATCGTGGGAACAGACGGACGTACAAATCGGTAACATAAGCACGATCTTTTTTTACAAAATACGTGCTAAAAATGTATCGCCTGGAGCCGGTTTAAGGGCAAATGGTAGCTTGTTTCTCTGCATAGCTTTGTAGCACTCAAAGAGAGTAAGAGAAGAGCTCTCGCGCGTGTAGGACATTTTCACTCTAGACAAAACATTTTTTACAATTTTCATATCTCCGAAAGTTTTGCAAGCAGAATGACGGCTTTCCTTTACACTCATTAGGACATTGAGCAATTTATTTTTGATTCCACTTTTTTTCTACGAAGGCTGTATAAAAAATTTCTTTCTTTAGAAAATAGTAAAACTGCACTAGTAATCCGATTTATTGGCGTAGGAATATAAATAAGCGTTTCCAAGCTTTCGTACATCAACATGATGGCTTTTTCAAGGAATTTCGACAGAAACTGCAATCTGAATAATACGTAGACTTGACATAAAGTGTTCTATTATTCAGATTGCAGTTCCTATCTAACTTCCTTCAAAAAGCCATCCGGTTGATGTGCGAAAGCTTGGAAACGCTTATTTATACACAGTCGAGTCACATTAATGTGACCATCTCCTACTTTTGAAGTCAACAGCGCGTAGCCGTTGAAAGAAGGCACGTGTCGTGAGCTGACTTGGAGGGTATATAAAATGTGCTGTAGGCATTCTGAAAACATATTACTCGATGGATAAAAGGAGCGATATATCAGATCTGCAAAAAGGGATGACTATCAGCTTTCGGGCCAAAGGTGGCAGTATTTCTGAAATAGCCCAGTTTGTGAACTGTTCGCGTTCTGCTGTGATTAAAGTGTATCGTGATTGGAAAATCGGCACCATTGCGAATAAGCAACCTGGAAACTGAGGAGCAACACGTGCCACTGATGTGAGAGGTAAACTTCTGCTTCGAAGGTGCGTGAGGGCCGATCGACATGCAAGCCGCGTAGTAACAGAATCGTGAGCGGGAGTGAACATAAAATCTCGTAAAGAATGCGCTGTGGAGCAAACCTTTGAAGTAATACGGAACAAAAAACGCAAGATCTCCGAAAGAACAGATCATTGTGAATATACATGAAGAGTTGAACCGGTAACATTGCAAAAAGAGCAGATGTCGGAAGAGATGACGTTGAACAGATGAAAGCGAGTATAAGATAGAAGGCGATTTTGCAGGAATAACCATTGATGATCTAGTTCCTTGGGAGTCGAAAGAGTGTTAGAAACTGCAGACCAAGTACGTTGAAGGGAAAAAGACGATAAGTCGTGGATTGGTGTTGGTTGAACATCGGATGAAAGCAGAAAACGATTAAGCTGTTTTCTATCGTTTACCAAAATTTCCATTTAAAAAAGTTTCCCTATCCTCTGACTTTAGTATTTTAACGAAATTTCTGTAGTTAATATTGGGTTGTCGGAAAAGTCATGACGTATTTTGGCACCCGATGGCGGTTGGGCGGTTTTGGAAGTACATGTACTAGAGGCATGCGCAGCTCTGTTATCGCTATGGCATTGGACACGTGCCAGTTCTAGCTGCCGTCTAAAAGGAATAGTGAGCGATTTGGTTGATTTGCGGAGATTTGACATCAAGTTGAAGATGGAAGACCAAACTGTGCATTTTCGCCATATTTTACTGTTTTACTTCCGTAAAGAGGAAGAACGCGCGTCAAGCTTGTGAAAAGTTTCGTAAAGAGTACGGTGATAATGCTCTAGAAGAACGTCAGTGCCAGCGGTGGTTCCCAAAATTCCATGCCGGTGATTTTGACCTCAACGATGGACCTCGGTCGGGGATGCCCACCGAAGTTGATTGCGACCAAATCAAAGCATTGATCGAGTCAAACCCACGTTACACGACACGAGAGATTGCAGACACATTGCATATCCATCATTTAAGCGTCCACGACCACCTGAAGAAGCTGGGATACGAAAGCAAGCTCGATGTGTGGGTTCCTCACGAACTCAAAGAAGCTCATTTGACAGCGCGTATAAACATCTGCGATATGCTCATTAAACGTGAGGAAAACGGTCCTTTTTTGAAGCGACTGATAACTGGTGACGAAAAGTGGATTATGTACAACAATGCGCTGCGCAAACGGTCTTGGTCCCGACGTGCTGCTTCGCCTCAAACGACATCCAAAGTAGACATTCATCAGCGGAAAGTTCTGGTCTCAGTGTGGTGGGATTTTAAAGGTGTCGTGTTTTTCGAGCTCCTACCACGGAACGAAACAATCAATTCGAATGTGTACTGTCGACTATTGGACAGTTTGAACGAATCCATCATCCAGAAACGTCCAGAAATCGTTCATCGTAAAGGTGTTGTGTTCCATCACGACAACGCGAGACCACACGCAAATTTGATCACCCGCCAAAAATTATTGGAGCTTGGGTGGGATGTGTTGCCACACCCAGCATACTCGCCGGACCTTGCGCCGTCAGACTTCCACTTGTTTCGCTCTCTTCAACAGCCCTCGCGTGGTATAATGTTCAATTCAGATGAGGCTGTAAATCAGCACCTTGTACAGTTTTTCGCCTCAAAAGACAGGTCCTTCATGAACGAGGCATTCTGCAGCTTACTGAAAGATGGCAAAAGGTTATCGAACAAACGGTCATTAAATCATTGATTGATCTTTGTTTTTTCTATCAATAAATGACCTTTACAAAACATGGCTAAAATACGTCAATACTTTTCCGACAACCCAATAATTCCGTTTGTTTCAGAAAAATCAATTTCGGATTTTTTTCGTATTTATACAGAAATTTTGCAAAATTTCCGATTTTGACTTTTTTCCCCTCCCGAGATTCTTCTTTCTTGGCGTACGAAGTTGCCCTTCCTTTTCGTTCCCGGTGTACTAGGGAACGCCTCAACGGCAGTCGCGCGTGCTAACGTTAAGCGAGAAAGACACGTAAAGCTCAGTCACGTATATGATAGAACTCTAATCGAGCGATGATGAAATGGTTTTTGTTATTAATATGGGTGAATCAGTCATTTTATTTTCTGTTGGAGCTTATTATTTTTCGGAATAGGTTTGTAATAATTTTATTTTTGCTGTAGCGGGAGTTACTACAAATTACGTAAGTTTTTCATCATGATTTTTTGTGGCAACAGAATGCTTTGGAACGTGAATTCTAAAATTAAACACATGGATATTAAGCATCACTACATTTAGAATTTGCAGGAAGAAGGAATTATGGAAGTGGTATACTGTCCATCGAAGGATATGTCTGCTGATCTGTTCACCAATCTGCTTCCAAAACCATCATTTGAGAAACATTGAGACTTACAGAAATGTCAGAGCAAAGGGAGGATTGTTAGCCATATTGCTCACTGCTCTGAAGTTTCTTAAGTCAAGTCAAGTGCGTAAAACCACTGCTAACCGTGACTTTAAAAAAAAAAGAGTTGTTTTGTGAACTGGAATTCTCAAGTGTTCTCTGTAATGTTCTGTGATGGCAAGTGAAAGAAAAGTGCCATGAAATGAGAAGAGCTGAAGTGAAGAATAGAATGGTGTAAAATAGAATAACTGTAAATATAAATTATTATGTATATAAGATGTGGACACACTCTATAGGATGGATTAAGAAGAGTACAACATGTTCTTCGTTGTGAAGTGAGATCCATCTACCAGCTGTTCGATGTATTTTAACTACGTGTTCTACAGCTTGTTAGTGGTATCAGAATGTAACATATTGTGACGATTCCCCCTTCCCCTCGCATAATTATTTGGCAAGAGGCGTGGCTAATTAACGGTAATTGAAACATGATTGGGGGTTTAATTAACAGTTATAATTTAAACACTTCCAAGGGGCGTTATATAAAGAAAAGATCTTCTAGCGCTTTTAATTCAAGTGGCGAGTTGCAGGTGTTTACCACGAGAACAAAGAGCCCATAAACGGAAATGGGACAGGTCAGAGTTTAAAAGCGTCTTCCCATAGCTCAAAAGTTGTTTTTAAACGGCAAGCGCTTTTGAAGCTTTTGTCAGCGCCGCGCGCGAAACAATGGGAAAGCTTTTGAACTTGAAGCGTTTCGTAATAAACATTCCGCGATTTCAAGTGGTAAAATTCACCACTTACCACCTCTTGGAGACGAGAAATCGTTGTTGAGTAGCAGAATCCGTTTGATAGCCGAGAGAAATAGGACGGGGATCTTCCACGCACTCGAAATTTGTTGTCGTCTTCTGCCGCTCTAGAAAATCTGAGCACAAGGAAATCCAGCTAAAACATAAGCTGAGGAATAACCAGCACCAGTTTTGCCTGGGAACTTTCATCACCTCGCCGGACCACCGATACCTGCCGTAAAGGAGCCATTTCAGGTGACCGGCAGAGAAAAACACGGAATCATTTCGCTCAAAATCCAGAGAGAGAGAGGAACGCCTGGCTTCAGGAGCTAAGGAGCCCCCCTGCAGAGAGAGAGAATCTGAAGTTAACCGCCGCCTCTTCGTGTTCGAGTAATCTCGTGTGTGTGTCTGAGTGCGCTCCTCCAGCAGCCGAGGAGAGAGGCCGTTTTGGCCAAAGCATGGAAAGAGAAGTGATGGAAGTTAAGATCAAACTACCCGTGTGTGTGTGAGTGAATTTGTGTTTGTCGGTGTCATCCGTACTTTGGATACTCGAAATTATACGTAAGTACTTTATAAGTATTTTCTTTGCGGCCCATTGTGAACGAACAGACTTTTCGTTAAGACATATTTTTGAAAACACCGAAGAGGGCCCAAAGCTGTCCGGAAATTATAGCTTTTACTATTCCACGAAGTATCCAGTGTGAATTATGCATGTATTCATTAAATCCCTGTTTTAATTGTTATACTGTGCCTCCTCTGATTTCTTGGTGTACTGTGCAGGCTAATTGGCTAACGAGGTATATTTGCGGATCCAGCGATCGGATCGCAGTCCGGAAATATTTTGGCATCCAGATTATCCGGGGCCCGTAGTCGTAATAATATATTATTGAAATATAAGTGTTGATAATTAATACTGGAGCTCAGGTGTGTTATTTCTCGAAATCTTGTTCGATTGACACTGTATCGCAAATTAAAGAACAGATTCAGATGCATGTTTATATTTCTTTTGTAACTTGGTATTCACTTGCCTGCTGCGTGTGAGGCGAATAGAAGCAAAGCTATCTGTTCCTTTTAATTTTTCAATCGATTCTTTCAGTTTTAACGACAACCGTGAACAACTCAATTGGCTATAAACAGTCGCCCGTTCGCTATTTCGGGCAACCGACCCCAGAGAAGGGATATAGCTAGTGCCGTACGATAAATGCAACATCCATGCCTGACCGAGATTCGAACGCAGATCCATCTCGGACGAATGGTTCTTCCCACCGAACAAAAGGAGTACCTAAAACTTCGTTGGTCTGTTGTAAATTATATTTTTTGCTAATTCTGTTGAAATCCGTCACTTATTAATCCCGTATTATTGCCTTTCAGACCACATTGATAATTTTCCGTCCGTCCAGAAAACAAACTTTTACGATACCTGGTTAGCTTCTCAAAAGTCACTAGGGGATTCGTACGTGACGGCAGTTTACATCACGAGCTTCCCGGGAATATTTAACGAAAAGAATTCCCAGATTTGTTTCGGTCATTGCAATCTAAATATAAACCTGAGTGGGCGTCTGGCATAATTTACACGCATTTTAATAACTGCTCTCAGCTACTGCCAGAGAGGTTTCTCTGTCATTTGTTTCGTCTTTATGATAATCTGTACAGGCAAGCGGTACTTGCTACCTTCATATTACGCATACTTTACGAACAGGACTTCCGAAACGCAACCTTATGAAAAGATACCTGCATTGAAATTAGACCCTTGTAGATCTTAATGACTAGCTGCAATGTTTCCTCGTGCATTTGGCCGAAAAAGAAAATTGTTTATACCCACACAGAAATATTTTTCTCTCATTCATTAGTATGAATAACAACATGAGCTGAAAACCCCATTGAATACTTCTTCAGAGTTCGTTAAGTGCAAGGCTTTCAATGTATGATAATGTACCCAAATCAGTTTTGCGGCACCTTTTCTGTGTAATTGCATAGAGGCTGTGTTTTTCGAATAATTGCGATACACGAAATTTGAATAAAAGGTAAGGGATTTTTTTCAACGAATATGAATGAGCTCACCTCGATACAGACGTACTATTCTAACACGTTCCGGTTTTACAGGATATACAAGGGTGGATCGAAAAGTAATGCCCACAATTTCTTTTTGGCAACAGTTTAATAGATAGGCAAAACAAAGCATATACACCGTAAAACTACATTTCTTAGCTATTTTTCAACATAAGAACCGAGACGATAGAAACATTTATCCCAGCATGGTACTATTTTTAGCATACCTTGTTCATAAAAGTCCGTTTTCTGAGCGTATATAGCCACCTGTGGACAACCGACATGACTTCGCCAGCCAAATCAATGCGTTGGCCGCCCAGGAATCTTTTCAAGGGACCAAACAGATGAAAGTCCGAAGGAGCCAGGTCTGGACTGTATGGTGGGTGCTGGAGGACCTCCCAGCCAAGTTACGCAATTATGTTACGAACATGTTGGGCAACATGTGGGCGAGCGTTGTCATGAAGCAGTCTGACATTTGCAGCGTCTCTGTTGGATCTTTTATCCCGAAGGGCACGACGCAACTTTGTCAGTGTGTTAGCGTAGGTTTTGGCATTCACGGTGCTCCCCGTCGGATGAAACTTCACCAGGAGAACGCCATGCATGTCCCAGAATACCGTCATGAGAACTTTTTGAGCAGATTGGATAACTCTGAATTTTTTTTTTGGTGGCGGGGAGTTGGAACGTTTCCAGACCATACTGGCCTTCTTTGTTTCGGTAGTGTAGTGGTACACCCAGATCTCATCGCTCGTCACTACGCCTGCCAGAAATTCATGTCCTTTTACGTAACGCATCAAGTATTCCGAGGATGACATCATTCTCTGTCCCTTCTGGTCGTCTGTCAAGTTCTTTGGCATCCATCGCGCACTGAACTTGCGAAATTGCAATTTCTCATGCACAATATCATACGCTATATATAGCGTACATATGTTGAATTTCTATGCCAATGTGCGCAGATGGATCCGCCGGTCACCAGGGCCTGATTTCTGCATGTGCACGCGGTGCACGTGCACATGGACTCAGAATTTAGAGGGGCCTCCGAACTACCTTGAAAATAATATACATTTTCAGAACCAAAATATATTTTCCAAAACAGTTAATTGTGAGTATATCTCGTATTTGCCTGTGCACGCGGTGCACGTGCACAGGGACTCAGAATTTGGAGGGGTCTCCAAACTACCTTGAAAATAATATAAATTTTCAGAACCAAAATATATTTTCCATTATAACACGAAATTATTATGTGGTCCGGTTTAAAAAATTAGGATGAGATTTTGGAAAACAAATTATTATTATTATATAATAAAGCGCTGCGCTGTGATCGGCCAGTGTAACATCTTAATCTCACCCTTATTTGTAACAATCAAAATGCAATGAGAACAGCCTATATTCGGAGCAATCATCATCATCATTGTCAACCATTATCAATCCACTGCTGGACGAAGGTCTCCCCAAGCCTCCTCCACAAGGTCTGTCTTGTGCCAGTCTCTTCCATGTCACTCCCGCATACTTTTGAATTTCATCCACCCATCTTCCATGTGGTCTTCTTCTGGGTCTTTTCCTGTCCCTTGGAATCCAATCTAAAATTTCGGCTGTCCATCGATGGTCTGTTCTTCTGGCAGTATGTCCAGCCCATTGCCATTTCAGGGATTTAACTCTGATCATGATGTCCTCTACTCTTGTCATTTTTCGGATCCACGTGTTCCTCTTCTTATCTCTCCTGGTTACACCAAGCATGCACCTCTCCATGCTACTTTGGGTTGTCTGCAGCCTTTGTATGTCTCTTTTAGCTAAGGTCCACGTCTCTGCACCATACGTAAGCACTGGAAGGATGCATTGATCAAACACTTTTCTTTTAAGACATAATGGCATATTGCTCTTGAAAATTATGCTGTTTCTTCCAAAAGCTCTCCAGGCAAGTTTTGTACGCCGATTAATTTCTTCATCAATGTGACCCTCACTTGATATCTGCTGTCCAAGATAAACGTACGTGTCTGTTATCTCCAGCTTTTCTCCATCAATCGATAAATCTTCATTTCTTGTAAAAGCATTGTACATCACTTTTGTCTTCTGAAAGTTCATTTTTAATCCCACTTCTTTACACTTGTCAGCAAGTTCCTGGATCATACTCTGCAGCTCTTATGGGATAGTTGCAAAAATGACTATGTCATCAGCAAAACGAAGGTGGGTTAGATAATCTCCATTAATCTTTATCCCTTTGTTTTCCCAGTTCAGTGATTGAAGGACATTTTCCAATGTGGTATTAAAGAGCTTCGGAGATATGGTGTCACCTTGTCTCACTCCTTTTCCAATTTTCATCTGTGTTGTATTTTCAAACAGCCGAATCTTTGCACTACGGTATATTATACATCAAAAGCTTTTCAGCAAACATGTAGAATGCACTAAAAAATATTTTTATCATAAATATTAGTCTTGTGAGAACAAAAATGGTGAATCAATATTAATAATTATGTAGGCTTGATTTTTACATAAATAAAATACAAAAAGTCCAATTGACACTACTTTATTTAAAGACTGTTGTAATATTTTTCACATTGTGGGATAAATTTGCAATAATTTATCCCACAATGTGTGTGCTCAGATGTAAGACTTTGTGAGGGATCACTTCTTACAGCTTATACTACCATGGTTCATCATTTCCATTAAACTTATGGTAAACTAGGTGTTTTAAATTATATTTCTGGGAGGACAGTTATTTGTTTCCGTAAATGATACTATAAAACAAAAAAAGAATTCCAGAGTAATTAATGTTACAGCTGTAAGCTGTGCGGGTGCGGAGAAGTACAATCGGTGTGAATGCTCGTCTATCGCAAGCCACATTGGCTATACAGTTTACTAGCATGTGGGATGTGTGTGACGTGTCTGCACCGCAGGACGCACATGAGATAAAGGCAGATAGCAGCGAAAGCATACGTCCGCGTCAGTTGGAAGAGCGACTTATTCCGGAATGAGGGGAACCGGGTTCGATGCCCGGCGTGGACAAAGATGATGGAGAAATTTACTTCGTCATATTGGCGCCCGAACTTCAAGAATGACCTGGCCGTTAAAGTTCTCGCAATGGTGTAATGTTCTTTCAACACGGTGAGACAGGAAAAATGAGAATCCCTTCTTTAGCGCTTCGAAAAATAAATGTGTGTGATGCTGCGTTCCACACACCAAATTGACTGGGAGTTTCCAAATGTACGTTCTTCAGCGGATGACTGCCTACAGCGACACATGATTCGACCCTCTTTCGGAGTGGAGGGGGATATGACGTGCCTGCACCGCAGGACGCACATGAGATAAAGGCAGATAGCAACGAGAGCATACGTCCGCGTAGCTCAGTTGGGAGAGCGACTTACTCCGGAGTGAGGGGACCCGGATTTTTTGAAGCCCGGCGTGAACAAAAATGACGGAGAAATTTACTTCTTCATATTTGTTTTAATGTTTTTGCTATCAGAAAAACTGCTTGCAAAAAAAAATAGTTACTGTACCAGTAAATATTCTTTTCAACTTTTGACTGAAAATTTTAATTGGGTGTTCCCAAGACATATGGTGTGTACAAGGCTTCGACTGACTTAAGTGGAGCTCCGCCGGTCACTCAGAATTGCCTGTTCAATGCCTCCCACAGTGGCAGGTGATGACGCAGTTACAGGTCGACCGGAATGTGGCGAATCGCTAAGGTTGCCACGGCTCTCTACAATGAAACTGCACCATCTGGAGATGTTGCTGCTGTCCAGGCAATCACCATTCAACCATTTCTTTGTGAATTTCCGTCGGAGTTTTCCGTTTAACCCACAAAAAACGGACTACACCGCGTTGATCTTCATTCGTAGATGACGCTAACAAACGCAACATCTTTGTGCCGTCGTTCACACTGTCTTCTACGACGCCGACCCTGATCTAGCAAAGCCGGTCTGTAGCGTGATATATACAAACTCGTTTTTCGGCCAAACTGCAACCTGCAAAGGGGAAAAAATAGCTGTGCGTTACTTTTTGACCCTCTCTCGTACTAGAAATAACACAGTGTCCTTTGAGTGCCGTGTTTCTCTGTAAAAAGGGACGCCTGGGCCAGTGGGGCACTTTCCTCGAGCACCATGCTTCATTGAGACCCCCCAGCTTTTGATGATCCCTCTTCTCAGGCGCAAAAGTGATTAAGATGAAAATGAAGCATGCAGAATAAAAGAAAATAACTATGAATGACCTGAACAACCAAGCGGTTGTTACCTTATTTGTATGGGATATCATCATCATCATCATCATCATCATTGTCAACCATTATCAATCCACTGCTGGACGAAGGTCTCGCCAAGTTTCCTCCACAATGGTCTGTCTTGTGCCAGTCTCCTCCATGTCACCCCTGCATACTTTCGAATTTCATCCACCCATCTCCCATGTGGTCTTCTTCTGGGTCTTTTCCTGTCCCTTTGTAACGTACCAGGAGATGTGACGTACCTGCCAGAAGGACGCACACGAGGGAGATGATGTAACGTACCAGGAGATGTGACGTACCTGCCAGAAGGACGCACATGACATAAAGGCAGATAGCAATTAGAATCAATGTCCGCGTAGCTTAATTGGTAGAGCAACTTATTCCGGAATGAGTGGACCCGGGTTCGAACCCCGGCGCGGATAAAAATGACGGAGAAATTCACTTCGTTATAATGGCGCCCGAACTATCCGGATGACCCGACCGTTCAAAATCTCGCATTGGTGTGATGTTATTTCCACACCGCGAGATAGGAAAAATAAGAGCAGCACTTCGAAAAAAAAATAAGGGGGAGATGATGTAACGTACCAGGAGATGTGACGTACCTGCCAGAAGGACGCACACGAGGGAGATGATGTAACGTACCAGGAGATGTGACGTACCTGCCAGAAGGACGCACACGACATAAAGGCAGATAGGAACCAAAATAAAATGTCCGCGTAGCTTAATTGGTAGAGCAACTTATTCCGGAATGAGTGGATCCGGGTTCGAACCCCGGCGCGGATAAAAATGACGGAGAAATTCACTTCGTTATACCTTGGAATCCAATCTAAAATTTCGGCTGTCCATCGATGATCTGTCCTTCTGGCAGTATGTCCAGCCCATTGCCATTTCAGGGATTTAACTCTGATCATGATGTCTTCCACTCTTGTCATTTTTCGGATCCACGAGTTCCTCTTCTTATCTCTCCTGGTTACACCAAGTATGCACCTCTCCATGCTGCTTTGAGTTGTCTGCAGCCTTTGTATGTCTCTTTTAGTTAAGGTCCACGTCTCTGCACCATACGTAAGCACTGGAAGGATGCATTTATCAAACACTTTTCTTTTAAGACATAATGGCATATTGCTCTTGAAAATTATGCTATTTCTTCCAAAAGCTCTCCAGGCAAGTTTTGTACGCCGATTAATTTCTTCATCAATGTGACCCTCACTTGATATCTGCTGTCCAAGATAAACGTACGTGTCTGTTATCCCCAGCTTTTCTCCATCAATCGATAAATCTTCATTTCTTGTAAAAGCATTGAACATCACTTTTGTCTTCTGAAAGTTCATTTTTAATCCCACTTCTTTACTCTTGTCAGCAAGTTCCTGGATCATACTCTGCAGCTCTGATGGGGTAGTTGCAAAAATGACTACGTCATCAGCAAAACGAAGGTGGGTTAGATAATCTCCATTAATCTTTATCCCCTTGTTTTCCCAGCTCAGCGACTGAAAAACACCCTCCAATGTGGCATTAAAGAGCTTCGGAGATATGGTGTCACCTTGTCTCACTCCCTTTCCAATTTTTACGTGTGTTGTATTTTCAAACAGCCTAATCTTTGCACTTGCATTTTCATAGATGTTATTAATAATATTAATGTATGCATCTTCAATACCGCAGGTTTTCAGAGCCATTGTAACTGCTGATGGTTTCACCGAATCAAAGGCTTTTTCATAATCGATAAAAGCCATGCACAATGGAAGTTCATATTCCCTCGCTCTTTCAATTAGTTCTCTCAGCACGTGGATATGATCTATTGTGCTGTAGCCACTCCTGAATCCAGCTTGTTCTCTCGGTTGAGCCATGTCCAGTGTTACCTTCAAGCGGTGTGAAAGAACTTTAGTGAAGATTTTATAAACTACTGATAGGAGGCTGATAGGTCTGTAGTTTCCGAGATCCTCAATGTCACCTTTCTTATGTAGCAGGATCATTGTAGCGGTGTTCCAATCCTCAGGAATCTTTCCTTCATTAAGGCATCGAGTGAAAATTTGGGCGAGTACTGTTTCGATTTCTCCACTTGCTTCTTGTATGATGTCTACAGTAATTCCATCTTCTCCTGGAGCTTTTCCCCGCTTCATGTTCTTGATTGCATGTGCAACTTCTGCTGGAAGGACTGGAGGAACTCTGGTACTGGTATCTTTCATGATGTCTGGAGTGCATGTATCATCCCTTTCATATAATTTGGAGTAGAAATCTTTCACTCTTGTCAAAATTTCGCCTCTATTTCTTGTTACAGAACCATCTTCTTTTCTCAGTGCCATAATCTGTTTTCTTCCCTTACTGAGATGTCCCTTTGCTATCTTTAGGCTTTGGTTGTTTTCAATTGCTTTCCTCACTAGTTCACAGTTGAATTTTCTTACGTCTTCAGTGATACTTTTTCTTACTGTCTTGCATAGCTCTATATATTCCACTTTGGAAGTCACATCTTCTTTAGTTGTCCTCATCTCTCTTCTTTTTTGCATCAACATTTTCGTTTTTCCTGATAATTTATTTACATGCAACTTGTTCTTAGACCCAGCTAATTTTGTTGCTGTTTCCATAAGAGCTTTGGTTACTTTTCTGTTAACTTCAGAGATGTCCACTTCTTCCGATGTTAGGCCTTCTAAAGCAGAGAACCTGTTCTTCAGTTCCAACTTGAAGGTATTATGGTGTTTTTTAAGGTTGGTTATGTCAATAGATTTTGTTTGTCTTATGAGCTTGCCACGTTCAAGTTTAGTGTTGAGGTGCATCTTACATCTCATCAATCTATGGTCACTACCTGTGTTGAACTTGTTTAGCACACTGCAGTCTTCTATGACGAATTTTTTGTTACACATAATAAAATCAATTTCACTTGTCGTCCCAATTGGATGTCTCCATGTCCATTTCCTGTGTGGCTTTTTCTTGAAGAAGGAGTTCAAGATGAAAAACCCTTCTGCCTCTGCAAACTCAACGAGAGTATTTCCACGCTGGTTTCTGTTGCCGTGACCGAATTTACCTACTGAAGTTTCATTCTGTTGCCGTTGCCCTATTTTTGCATTGAAATCTCCCATAACTATTTTCAAGTGCTGCTTACCTTTATTATTTAGATGACAAATTTCCTCATAAAATTCTTCAATTTCTTCTTCAGGATGACTTGTGGTGGGTGCATAAGTTTGAATAATCTGAGCCTGGTATCTTTTCGAGAGTTGGATAACAAGTCGTGCAGCTCTGTCAGAGGAACTTTCAACTTCTACAACTTTATCCTTCAGTTTCTTGTTTATTATAAATCCAACGCCACTAGTTCTGCCAGTATCTGTCCCACGATAGTAGAAGAGATGTCCACTTTTCAGTTCGATGAGATCTTCTCCTTTTCTCCTTACCTCACTTAGCCCCACGATGTCCCACTTGATCCTTTGTAGTTCCTCTTCCAATTCAAGAAGCCTTGAATCAGAAGATAGGGATACTGCCTGGGATATGGGAACATCTGAAAGTAGTAAATTAGGCAAGCTGATAAGCCCAGATTAGACGGGACAGCTCCACTTTCTTATATCTCCGGATTCCCGTATATGCTTTGTACGTTTTTTTTTTTAATTATTATTAACTTAAAAAATTACTTGTCGTTCTATCTGTGATTCTTGTAACACTGGGGATTCTTAACGTGAAGATCCAAAATCCGTATTTACCAAATGAGCAATATTAAGCTTTCTAACGACCAGAAGAAAATAATCTTTAAGTTGTCACAATAATCGTCTTTATTTGGTTTTTAGGACATATCAGCACTACGCTTCAAAAAAATCTCTCATATGCAAGGGCGCACCAAGAAATTCGGAATGGGGGCGGATGGGGGGGGGCGATTCTGCAAGTAGAAATGTGTACTTACGCGACGTGGCTAGTTGTTTTAATAAATGTTTTGATCTCTGAAAGAATTTAATACATTATATTCATGAATTGTCCAGCTGCAAATAGCGTTTTCATTGTTGTTTTTACTTTTAATAAAAATACATATTTCAGAAAAGGAGTTAACCACATATGTAATTATTTTATCTATTACTATATTATAGCTTCAGAGAAAGTATTTTAGAATAAATTCTATAATGTGTGATTTCAACAATTATGAAAATTGAAATTCACCAATTAGGAAAATTGGAGAACAGTTAGAGGGTTAGGAATCTCACGTGTCAGACACCTATGGTGTCGGAATCATATTACAAAAACACTTGGCCTCATGAGGGGTCCGGACCCAGACCACCCCTTGGGTGCGCCCCCGCTCATATGGGTACGTATACACGTACACATATTTAGTGGTTCGAGCGTTCGTACCTGTCCGGGATCGAACCTGAAACATAATAATGATCAGATCAGATCAGATGTAGAGGATTTTAGGAAGGGAGTGTCTGATCCCAGGTCTTAAACAACCCTTAGAAATATGAAGCTAGGAGATTTGGGCTAGCGTGCCCGATAGGAAAGTGACACGGAAGCGAAGCAGAAAGGAAGAGCAAGACGCTCTTATTTATTACCGGGGGGAGACAGTACCCCCGAGACCCGACGGCTTAACGTACTCATCCGATGCAAGGCAGATATTTAGTGGTTCGAGCGTTCGAACTTGCCTGGGATCGAACCTGAGGTCTTCTCCGTGGCAATCATGGACGTTGACCACTAGGCCAACCGCGGCCCGAAACATAATAATGAGCCATTTGAAATTATTTTAAATGGCGTCTTTTTAAATTTTTACTGTCTGTAACAGTGGCTAACGGGGAAAGATCGTATTCTAAAGCACTTGATGGATTCATGTGATGTTTAAGGTAAGTCCAAAGAATTTCAATTTAGTCACACAAATCTGAAGCAAGTATATCGTGTTTTTTTGTACATTACCTGACAATTTTATTTGTAAGTCCATACAAAATTTTATTTTTGTATCTCTGCTTAGTGTCAATAAAGAATAAAGGTCATTTAAAAATTGAAATGTGTGTTCCGGTGTTCGAACCGTTCTTATCGTTGTATCAAAAAACAGGAAAGTTTTTTTTTTTTTTTTATTGGCAGATCAGTGTTTCATCCGTATTTTGGTACAAATTTTTTTTTCTGCTTTCTTTTTTCTTACGGGGTCTAACCAATTCAACAGTTGGAAATTCTATTTTGCAATCTATTTCCTCGGCATTGGTTTTATTTTCAGCTAACGTGCCTTTAAAAACTCCACGTGTTCTACATTCTTTTAAACATCCATTAACTTGTTTTAACATTTCTATTTATGGTTGGTATAACTACAACAGATTTTGGGATTAATTTGCTACTAACATTAATTTTTGAAGAAAGTGTATCAAATCTTTCTGGAACAAATAAACTTGCATACTTTTTTGTCTTTAATTTGTTTTCTAAGAAAGATTGGTTAAATTTCGTTTATCACTGTCTCTAAAAGATTCGTTATAGCGCTAATATAAGGTATCCTGCATTACATCTATATTGTACCCCAGTCCTCGTTACCCTTATTGCATCGATTCTATTTTCTCACCTTGTTTCACGGCACAGTTTTACGGTCAACGCTAGTAGCTTTTTCTTTAAAGTTTGCCAACGGTAATGTAATTCAGAAAAGAAAGCATGTATTTCTTGAACAAGACTGAAAATGTTCACAATTTCTAGATAAATTTTTCGTTGTTATTTACGGCAGGATTTAAAGTATGAGCTGCTCGCAGTATATAAAATGCAAAAGGGTTTTAGGTCGAAAAATTATGTTTTTTAAAGTCAATTGTGTGTTTCCTTCATATGGCCCATTGCCATACCACGCATATCCTGAATGCTGAAATCTTCAAGATTTAAAAAAAAAAATTAGAAAAAGAATTGCTAGTCCTTTGTTCGCGGTGTCCGTTACTGAATAGAACAATAAAAATTATTCTCTGATTTCAGGTCGTTTAAAATTGAATTATATATATATATATTTACTAAAAACATAAACGTGCCACGTAGCATTACTATTTCTCACAGTAAAACATTTTCTTTTCTTTTTTTTTTTTAATGACCACCGTGAGCACCTTGGTGGGTTATAAGCAGTTGCCCGTCCCTAATTTAGGGTCATTGGTTCCAAGGAAGGGAGAGAGCCCAGCGCCGTAAGACAAACACAACATCCATGCCTCACCGGGTTCGAACCCGGACCTTTCACGGACCTATGATCATAAGCCAGCACTTAGATCACTGTGCTCGCGTCAAACTTCTCGCACGTCAGTGATATTATAACTGCTATTAATTTATCAACCGTAAAATTTGATTGAGGCATCCCACTGCAGCTTCCAGAAGCTGGGGCCAGGGTGCCTCGCACCCGTTTAACCCTGCCTGGCCGCGTTCTTGTAAAACATGCACGCTGGACATGACGGAGCTGATTGTGAATTTAGTTCGTTATTCTGTCACTAGATGGCAGAACATTCTCAAAGAAATAGGTCTTCACGCTGAATTTAACTTCCTAGTTTCCGTGGGATTTGAGAGGGTTCACATTTACGTTTTTCCGAACAGGATATCAGTCCGAAGTACTCTTAAAATTATCAGTAAACACGGTACCTTCACTCTTAAAAACAGTAGAATTTTCACGCAAGTCTTTTGAATTAGTTTCAAGATGAGAAACTCACTAAGTCAGTGGCGTACCGGAAACACAGGAAGACCCTCGCAAAAAATGTTTTCGAGGCGCATTTGCGAAAATCCATTAGCTTTCAATTACTCAAAATTTTAACTTCCATATTATTAACTAGGTTTCACGGATGGTTTAAAGCCAATAAATTTTAGCTTTAAACCAAATTCTATGGAACCTACGAAAATTTTTCGTAAAATCAAAATTATTTCACTTCACTGCGTGAAAAATAAATGTGTACGTTATAATTAAAACGATTGCCCTGGCTACCGATACAAATTACTCCAAAATATTTACCACAATGTTAATCATTTCATGCAAAATTTATTATTTTATAGAACTAACGCCTGCATTTTGAAATACCTCGCGACTGCACACACAAAACATTCAAGTGCCCTGTGAATGTCTAATGACTTTTCCGATTTATACGAAATGTCACAACAGAAGTAAGCAAATAACTAAGTAACGATTGAGAACTGAAGCAGAAAACTACTCAAATTATTTACTCTGGAATATTAAAAACACACTTAGCATAATGCCACAATGTCTTACACACAGTGTTTCTTTCAGGACTTTTTGGCCCGGGGGGGCAAATGGAACCTTAGAGGGGGCAACTTTTCCATTTGCTATATACGTATATATAATATTAACTATTATATTTATATATATAGAAGTAATTACTAAATATCTAGCACAGGAGCGCATTTAGAGGAGGCCTTGCACCCCTCCCCCGGGGGAAATGTTTATTTTTTTTTTTTGGTTAAAATGCGACTTACATTAGAAAAAAATGCCTTAATTTTATAAAAATGTATTAGCTTACATTAGGAAAAAATGCTTCAATTTTTCATTAACTTTAATTTTGTTCCAGATGGTGGATTTCAAAATCTTCCTCCCCCCCCCCCCCCCATCCCAAGAAAAATTCTATATACATCCTTGATATAGTGATTACTTCTTTAAACATTTCACAGGAATAACAAACTTTTTTCAGCTAAAGGGGGGGGGGGGGTCCGCAGGCTTAAAATTTGTATCTATTAAGTCTACTTATTATATTTTGAAGAACATCATGCATCGTAATACAGTAATACACTTTTTAATAAAATAAACTATAACTAGTACCATTTGAACAAATAATTAAAATTATATTATTGGAGAAATATTTGCAACATAAAAAGAAACAAAACTTCCTTTTTCATCCTGAATTTATTAAAATTTGGTTCGGTAACCTAAAATGTCTCCCGGAGGGGGGGGCGAATGGTCGTTTCCGGGAGGGCTTCGCTTCCCCTGGATGTATACCTGAAAGAAACACTGCTTAGACAAAAAAAAAAAATTGACTCTGTTATAAAAAAAGACGACACAGGTCTCTAATTTTTCGCTACCGCGAAGAACAACTTTCAGTTCATTATATTCGGAAGTTTATGTGCAAACAACTGTAACACATAACACCTAATCCTCATTAGTATGAAAATTCCGTTCATTGAACTGATATTTTTATCACATTCTCTTGTTAATCTACCTGCACAGTGGCGTAGGATCGCTTTTGATTTAGGGGGTACAAGCTCATGAACCTTACATCTCAAGGATTAAGCCATCTATGGATGACCCTCTCCGAATTTTCTTTCTGGGGGGTAGTATATTAGAGTTTTTATGAAATACGTAAACTGATCAGGAATTCATCCGAATGAACATTGTTATCATCATATTATTATTAATGATTGCCATTATTATTTTTATTGCCGACAAAAAGTTCACATTATAAATTTCTTATCAGAAAATGAATGGAGAAAGGTATTTTTGTGTGTGTGTGTGTGTGTGTGTTCTCTCGTGTTAATTTTTGTACTTTTTTTTTCCATTAAAATTATTGAGCAGGGATAAGTCAACATTAGGATGAATTTCTATCAGCAGGGTTTGGAAAAGAGGGATTTCTCACGAAATGTTATATAACTCTTTACAAGAACGAATTAAATTTCTTATCATTTTTGTTTACGTTAATAAAGAAAAACCGCAGTACGATAAAAACTGCTCTACCAGCGAAGATAGTACCATTGAAGCATTATGAAGTCTATAATAAAAACTTTGAACAATACATAGGCTGGCAATTGATGTAAAAAGCACATTGGTCTGGTGCAAAGCTGAATGATGGTGGAGATATCGAGGAATTGGAGTTCTATGAGTGGTATGTGAAATCCGTAATCCACTTGTTGTATTGCTACAGATCTTAAGACAGAAAGCCATTTTAGTGCCGGGGCTGCGGGCGCTGAAATGTCCACTTGTGCATTAATTTTTTTTAAAGTGCGGAAAGGACGACCTGATTAAGATGCATGGGATTTTAAGAGAAAAGAAACGCTGATCACAAGTATGTTATTAAGCCCTATTCCTACCATATGCTGTTTGAAGTTATTAACGAAAACCTCGCACTCGTCGTTTCCCTGCAGAACTAATTTGCTGGAGTTTCCCAGATGGTTGGCCAGTTTTTGGTGGATGAAAAGCCTCCCACTACAAGCTTCGGAAATAAAAAAAAAACCAGATGACTCGTGATATTTCTTTGAAAAAAAAGAGAATAAAAAAAAATTAAGTAGCATATAAATTTTACAGTTCCCTCTTTATGAATGATTGGCTTGCGTTTGCTCATATCTGGGGGTACAGTAAATATTCATGTACTCCTCTCCAAAATTTGGGGGTACATTGTTCCCCTGTACACCCCCTCGTTCCTACGCCACTGTACCTGCATAGAAACTATCGCAAGGGTTGTGAACTTTGAGGCCCCTTGTTTGCGGAGGTTATCAGCACGCCCCTGCACTAAGGTCATTTAAAAGAGAAATATTCAACTTCTGTCAAACAGTCCGTAACTTACAAAGAAGAGAAACTGGTTTTAAAAAAGTGTGGGCTACTCCTTTTCACAGAAAATATTTTGAGAAAAACTAGTACTTAATGCTTTATTTTGTACAAAGTTTAAAACAGGCGTTTCTGTTATTAGCACAGTGGAAAGACGGGGAAAAAGAATTATATTGCAATTCCCAAATCACATTACTTTTTTTAGTACTTCAATCAGGAGCGTATATATAAAAAAAAAATTATCGGGGACGGGGTGGATGACGAAAAATGGCAGTTTTCGAAATCCACCAGAACAAAGAAAAAATATATCCAAAATCTCTTCGAACAGCTACTTGGCATTTCATATATGGCTTGTTAAAGTTCACAAAAAGATTTTCAGCATAGTTATTTTTACCTTTCGATATTCTCAAAAATCCTGTACACCCATTGTAATGATAAGTTTAGATTGTTTGCATCTTCTGGAAATGTTGTTTTTGAAATCACTGCTTTCCTTCGGATATGTGGCACTTCTGCACTTTATTTCCGTAGCTAATTCATTTTGGTGCTCAATAGCCGCAGCAAATTTGCATCTTTTTCAAATTCGTAGATCAAACCCGCGCCATCATATTTTTCTCCGAGCATTCTACCGGCAGAGGCGTAACTAGGCATTTCTGCACCCGGGGCGAACCACAAAATATTGCGCCCCCATGTGTCATTTATATATATATATAAAATATTGCGGCCCATCTGTCTTATATATACTGTATATAGATATATAGAACAGGAAACCTGAGGTAAGTACGTGTATAGGATTTATATGGCTTATTTGATTTCATATACACTGTTGGCCACCCAAAATGCAACATGAAGAACACTTGATAGCAAAGCCAGATTTACTGCACACATAACAACAGATACAAAGATGAAACGATTGAGCTTACAGGCCCGTGCGACTTGCAGAACACGCTAACATCCTTAGTTCGTGTAGCTCCCATTGGCTGGCAATAACGACCGCTACACGCCGCGGCATCGAACGAAAGAGGTTTTGGATGTGGGCTTGGGGTTTGTCGGTCCAGGCTGCTTCCACACGTTGCCACAGTTCATCAAGCGTAGCCGCGGGTGGTGCTTGTCGGGCCACTCGGTTGCCGATCAGTGACCAGACGTGTTCGATGGGCGACATATCGGGAGAACAGGCGGGCCACGGCAGCAGTGACACCTGGTGGGCAGTGAAGAATTGTTCCACGATGCGTGCCACGTGCGGGCGCGCATTGTCCTGTTGAAGCGTGGCCGCTGGCAGGTCCTGCAGGTAAGGAAGAACTGCAGGCTCCAAAACGTTGGAGATGTAGCGGTGGCTGTTGAGTGTACCGGCGATGCGTACCAGAGGGGTGCGGGTGTCATATCCAATTGCGCCCTAAACCATAACGCCAGGCGACGGACCGGTATGGCGATGCATAATGCAGGCGTGATACAGTCTCCCGCCGCGGTGCCGCCACACGCGGATCTCACCATCGTGGTGTTGCAGGCAGAAGCGGGATTCGTCGGAGAAGACAATGTCGTGCCATTCCGTAGTCCAGGTGCGGCGTTCCACGGCCCACTGCCGCCGCACTCGCCGGTGGTGTAACGTCAATGGTAATCGGAGCAATGGGCGCCGTGCGACAAGTCCTCGCTCCTGCGGACGACGTCGAACGGTACGTGCTGACACGGTTGTTGCGCAACACACCCTAATTCCTGCGCTAACGTTCGTGATGTGGCGGTGCGAGCCGTCTATGTCCGCCGCACAACATGCCGGTCCTCTCGTTCGGTGGTGTACCGCGGCTGCGGCAATCGCTCACTTCGGTCCGTCCGTCCATCCACCCTGCCTCCACCGAATCCATACTCGTCTTACTGTGGCTGGATGTCGTCCCACACGGGCGCCGATGTCTCGGTACGATAAACCGCTGTCACGATAAGCCACTATTCGTCCTCTGTCGAACTCCGAAATGTGCTGGAATGACTACCATATTCTGAGACGAGGCATCAGGAAGCTTCCCACGCACAGGTCCGGCAGCACAACACACTTCCACTACTTACACCCCGCCTTCTGTGCACCCTTCTTATAGTGCTTCTCGGTGGCGTGCCTAGCGCACATGATTTGCATATGACCGCAATGCTAATCGTTTGCATGTCATCTCGCGGGCGACTCATGCTGCGAATTTCAGGCCAATCGGATGCTTCCTTCTTGGTGTTGCGTTTTGGGTGGCCAGCAGTGTATATATATAATCAAACAGGTAATATTATTTATCTAATGTTTATCAGCGGCTATAGGCCGCAAGTGTTTACTTCAACTCCGTTATTCTTTCCTCCATGATCCAAGGCATACACCTCCTGACTCGGACATCATGGCACTGGGCAGAAACAAGTGACTGAAACATTTTCTCACTTTTTTCTTACTTCGCCGTCTTTTTATATCATTTTCCGCAGGTATTCAGTCAGAAAGGATCAGCGTTATCCCCTAAATGACCTCTTTAAATAACAAGCCGAAGCAGACGACAATGTTTTTCGTTGCACAGCTTCAATCGTCAGCAGCGTTCTTCCCAGCTCTTAGACAGCTGTTATATCCATTCGACCTGATTTAAGCCCAATTTCCTAACCGCGAGTTAATTCGTTCCAGCCGGTAAAAGGGTTAAACTCCGAGTGGGACGAAAAAAAACACTTGTGAAATAGTGGAAAGTGCACGTGAGACTCAGCTTAATGAACAAGAAGGTACCAGAAGTAAAGTTTAGGAATATCTAAGATGAGATAGAGGATCTAAACTGTAAAAAAGTGCCGTGAATAATCTGCGTTTCACCCGGATTAAGACGGCTTACAGATCGTACGCACGCCACCTGGCGGTCAACAATAAATTTTCGGTAGATAAACTACATGTTCACGGCGTTAAAACTGTTTGAACTGTTACTGTATTTTAACCTTGGCAATCACGCAACATTCTTCTTAAAGTGGTTGTATACGTGTTTTTTCATTTGCAGTCAGACGACTAGCAACACCTCTGTGGGCAACACGCTGTTATAGTGGACATATTATTTATTCCCGGTCATTAGACATGTTAACGAACATTACAGCATTAGGCGTTTTTATTTCCCATTAGACATGTTAAGGAACATAACATGTATTATTATTTATTTGTCATTAGAAATGTTAATGAACATTTGGGTCATTAGACGTTTTTATTTCCCGGTCATTAGACATGTTAATGAACATTACAGCATTTGACGTTTTTATTTCCCATTAGACATGTTAATGAACATAATATGTATTATTATTTATTTGTCATTAGACATGTTAATGAACATTATGGTCATTAGACGTTTTTATTTCCCGGTCATTAGACATGTTAATAAACATTTCATGTATTATTATTTATTTGTCATTAGACATGCTAATGAACATAACATGTATTATTATTTATTTGTCATTAGACATGTTAATAAACATTTCATGTATTATTATTTATTTTTCATTAGACATGCTAATGAACATAACATGTATTATTATTTATTTGTCATTAGACATGTTAATGAACATAGCATGTATTATTATTTATTTGTCATTAGACATGTTAATGAACATTATGGTCATTAGACATGTTAATGAACATTAGAGCATTAGACGTTTTTATTTCCCATTAGACATGTTAAAGAACATTTCATGTATTATTATTTATTTGTCATTAGACATGTTAATGAACATAACATGTATTATTATTTATTTGTCATTAGACATGTTAATGAACATTATGGTCATTAGACGTTTTTATTTCCCGGTCATTAGACGTGTTAATGAACATTACGGTTTGGTTTATTGACTGGCCACTCAGCTGCCTGTATTTACCGTAATTTGACCTTCAAGTTTTTACAGTGTATATAAACAACACAACATGAAGAATAAATCAGGAAATATGGAAGTAATTCAAGAAAAATGTGTGCGGCGGAAGATTCACCAAAGGAACTGTAAACTGTTGGAAAGGTAATATTGCAGAAGATTGACGACAAATTTAAGGTTGCGAGAGTAACACTTTTTCACCATAGTTGACATGCTCTCCTCAGATCTGATGTTCTGGTAGCTGAAGTACGGCTCCAAATTTACTGTGCAACATCCAAAACAATGTGTAACAAAGAAAACGTGTTTATTTGAAAGGTCACCCGATGCAGTTATAAAGTGTCGAGATATCGGACGAATTTTTATCAGAGTTAGAAATTCAGTACCTTTCGTGTTTCCACGAGCAATAAAAATGTCGCAATTTATGGCTACTTACGATAAAGACATCCCGGTTCGTCATTCTTTTGGGTCCACCCATTACAGCATTTTGTGACTGTTTTATATTTCATTTCGTAGCTGTCTGTGTAGCTGGTGTAGTACACTGTCCTGTCAAAAGAAATGAAACAAGATGAATAAACTACATTAAAAACAAACAAAAACTATTTTTCGATAGTGAATCAATCGCATACACAAAACAATACACTCAATGGCCTAAACATTAGAGATACCTATATATTAAGATAATACAAGGTTTGTCACAAATATTTTATTTTTTCAAGTCGACCAAGGTTTCGCTGGGTTCTGACCTAGCTTCATCGGGTGGAAAGGTACGATGAAGCTAGGTCAAAATGCGAGCATTATGAGATAATTTCGCCACTATTCCATTTTTCCGTGACACTCTTCAAATTTTCGTAAATTCTTAAAACCTTTAATTTTAAAGTGATTCTTAAACCCATAAACAAAATGAACTTTTTAGGATCAAAGGACTATGTTGAAGACAAAAACTCGTGGGGAATTTATCAAATTCCATGTGAATGTGACGCTTCGTATATAGGACAGACCCGTAGAACCTTGGATTTTCGATTGAAGGAGCACGTTAGGAACTGTGACCTAAAGAAGTCATTGATGGCTAAACACAAAAAGAACCATAAATTTCTCTTTGAAGAAGCAAAACTAATTGACAAGCCAGATTCAACTACCAAATTTGATATTTTGGAAGCTTTCCATATATAGAGTGATTCATAATCATTGTCGGGATTTCAGTGTTACATAATCGGAAAAAGGGAAACAACAAACTAAAACCGCAAACAGAATATGACAGATGAACCCTAAAAGTTTTATTACCCGTAGAATCGATACATCAGATTGCTAAATCACTTCGACATGCGCGCCTTTTGTGCCACGTAAGATATCCAAGCGATAATCAATTTCCCGCCAAGTGTTCGCCAGCATGTGCGGCGCTACTCTTTCTATCGCAGCACCAATTCTGGTCTTCAGGTCATCGAGGAAGGTCACAAGGATATGGTAAGCGATGTTTTTCACTTATCCCCACAGGAAGAAATCCAGTGGCGTAATATCGGGTTAGCGCGGAGGCCACGGAATGGGTCCACTACGCCCGACCCATCGCCTAGGAAAATGCAGGTTAAGAAATTCTCGGACAATAACAGCCTCATATGGCAGTGAGCCATCGTGATAGAACACCACATTGGGATGTCGATCTTCCAAATGAGGCAACAGATCTTTCAAGTGAGGCAACCCTCCAGACAGGCTGTAGCATGTCCAGATAAGTCACCGCTGTCACTTTTTTCTTTCCACAAAGAAAAAGAGCCCCAACACTTCCAAACATGACAAAGAGCACTAGACGTTCACCTTTTGACTATCTCGTTCGACTTCTCGAATGGCGTGAGGGTTTTCGGAGCCCCATCTTCTGTAGTTATGTCTATGTACCCTCCCTGAGACGTAACCATGTCCACAGGTAATGTTCAGTTACCCATGTCCGCAGGTAATATATATCAGCTTCGACTTTGGGCAAAATGTCTTGAGCAAATTGGAAACGGCGGGGTTTATCAACTCCCTGTAAAGCCTGTACAATCTGCAGTTTGTACGCACGGAGTTGTAGGCCGTTATGCAAAACCCTCCAAACAGGCTTTGCGGTATACCTAATTGCGACGCAGCTCGTGTCGTTGACTTCTGAGGGCTTCGAGAGAAGGCTTCCTAGGCACGATCAACATCGTTCTGCGAAGTGCCCGGTCTTCCCGCTCCTTTTCGATGCTGCACACTACCAGTCTTTTGAAACTGCTTTAACCAACTTCAGAGACCACTAACGGAAGGTGGAGCTCTGCCATACTGCGTTCTGTAACGACGTTGCGTTGTGATAACTGACTTTCTTTTGAAGAATCAGAGTTCTTACATTGCTTTTTCTTGAACAGTCGCCATTTTGAAGTATGACGTCTATTCAGCGGGTACCGTGTTGCCACATAAAACTTTCAGCGGTGAACTTGTTCATTCTGTAGGCAGTTTTATTATTTGGTCGGTTACAGTTTGACCATGTATAACGAAGTAAATTTCTCCGTCATTTTTGTCCACGCCGGGGATCGAACCCGAGTCCACTTATTCCGGAACAAGTCGCTCTACCAACTGAGGTACGCAGGCGTTCGTTCTTGCCGCTATCTGCCTTTATGTCGGGTGCGTCCTGCGGGACAGGCACGCCACGTATGCCAGGCCACGGAAACCCCGACAATAATTACGCTGTATATCAGAATTATTCGCAACTTCTTAATGGCATGGTATTCACACCATTTGTATCAAGCGCGTGGAAGCAACTACCCAAAGCCCGTGACTGTAAACACCATTTATAATATCATGTAGAATTTGAATATTTATGTGTCATTCGTCCTGATGAAGCTAGATTAGAACCCAGCGAAACCTTAGTCGACTTGAAAAACAAAGAATATTTGTGACAAACGTTGTACTATCTTAATATACGTATATATAATCGTCACAAGACTGCAGTCACTGATTTCAAGAATTAGAGATACGTGCCTAATGCCATGTTGGTCCTTCTCTAGCGTGAATAACAGCCTGTTTACGCCGAGACATCGACTCAACCAGATGCCGGAGGGTTTCCGGAGGCAATGCCAGCCGTGCCCTGTTGCAGCATCGTCCATAACTGCGCCCGAGACTTCGCTCACCGCAAACCATGACAAAACTACCACCGCCTTTAACAGAGCTGAAAGGGCAGCCCGGTGGCGCAGTGGTCTAAGCGATGGCCTCTGATCATTCGTCCGAACGGGGTCCGGGTTCGAATCCCGGTGAGGCATGGATGTTGTGTTTGTCTTACGGCACTGGTTCTCTCCCTTCCCTGGAACCAGTGACCCTAAATTAGGGACGGGCGACTGCTTATAGCCCATTGAGTTGCTCACGGTGGTCGTTAAACCTCCAAACAAAAAAACAAAAAAAAAAAAAAAAAGAGCTGAAAGGGCACGACAGGGTAAAGGCCGCATGCTGTCGACGCCACACCCGCACCCTCCCGTCGACTCGGTACAGCTGAAAACGGGATTTATCTGACGTCAAAACGTGGCGTAATTCTGCTGAGGTCCACTTTTGATGTTCCCGGCACAAGGCTAGGAGCAGTGTCCGATGACGAGCAGTCAATATTGGCACATCAGTTGGGCGTCGACTCCCGTAGCACAGAGTAGGCAGCATACGCCGTACTGCCGCTCCCTAACGCTGCTTGAGCCCCCGGCATTTAACCTGGATGTGATCTCTGATGCCGTTGCTAAACGGTCGGTCTGTATGAACATGGACTGCAGTCTACGTCGATCTCGGCCATCAATAGCGTGTGGACCAAGGAGGTTAGAATACATGGAGTAAGAGTGATGTCACAAACTTGAAGCACTTTGAGCAGAAGACACGGAGCTGATGGATACGTTCCTAGTACTTTTTCGCCGTTGCGGGAATAACGAATAGACCGTTTTTCATCAAAAAATTTAAAATTCTTTTAAAACGGATTGCGCTGTGCCTTTGAATGTGTCAACTCATCAACTAAAGCATCTGCTGGTGTAACTTTTCATACGTAATTGTGCATTGAATATTAATTTTTCTCTAAATTAAATATTTTTTTCAAGTCTTTGCAGTATGATTAAGAAACTGCCTGTTGTGAAACTGACCAAATTTTAAGCAAATCAGAATTTAGATTAATCTTTCCCTCCGAAAATTGTCCGCAGTAAATGTTCTCATTTAGTAATAATTGATACACTGAAGAGCAATTGAATTAGAGACAGCTGGCGTTATGCAAATGTGGCGCTGTGGGGGGCCCTGTAAACGGAAACGATATGACGTATGCAGTGATCCGAAAATATAAGGAGTGATGCGACAAGAACCAGTAAGAGTCGGACACAGTATGGGTAAACGAAGGATCTAAGCGCATTTGATTGTGGGCAAATTGTCCGGACCCGACAAATGGGTCACTCCATCTCGTTACTCGTGCAGGCACTGGGATTTTCACAAGCCACTGTGTCACGGGTGCACCGTGAGTACATTGAATCCGGTAAAACCATCCCTGCAAGGGCCAACTTCCGTGGACAACAGCGAGTGGATGAGCGGGGTCATCGTCGGCTAGCTCGCGTTTTAACAGCGGATAGACGGGCCACAGTGCAAGAAAGCACTCGGCTATTTAACGCTGGTGCACAAAAACGTGTAAGCAGCCACACCATCCAGAACCATCTCCTCGCTATGTGGTACAGAAGTCATCGTCCCTCAAGGGTACCGCTGCTGACCGCACATCACAGGGTGAAAAGATTAGCATGGGCGCCGGAACATCGCCACTGGACCCTAGACATGTGGGAAAATGTTGCCTGGACTGATGAGTCGAGATTCATGTTGGTACATGCGGATGGCAGGATACGAGTAAGGCGCAAACCACATGAAGCGATGGATCCTTCTTGCCAGCAGAGTACTCTTCAAGCTGGTGGGGGTGGCATTCTCGTATGGGGACTGTTTACGTGGACTGAAATGGGACCCCTGGTACGTGTTACATCGTTCCTCACAGGTCAACGTTTCCGGATATCCTGGACGACCATTTACTCCTATTTGTGCGTCTCAACATCCCACTGCGGACCTCATCCTGCAACAAGACAATGCAACGTACTATCGCTCCCGAATTGTATCCGAATGGTTGGATGAACACTCCACCGACGTGAGCTCGCTTCCTTGGCCAGCTAGGTCCCCTGACCTCAATCCCATCGAGCACATCTGGGATGCCATCGAGAGAGATGTTCGAGGCTCTGACTCCCCACCATCAAATCTTCGTGAACTGTGGGAGCTTGTTCAGGGGTCGTGGATCCGTATGGCTTCACAATGCTTCGGTGTCTTATCGAGTCCATGCCAAAACGAATCGCCGCCGTCATCAGGGCGAAAGGTGGTGCTACACGTTACTAGACAGGTGTCTCTAATTCAATTGCTCTTCATTGTATGTCTTACACATTTGTGTTATTTTTATGGTTAATCATACTGATGTATGGGTATTTAAATCTGTACTGACGGCGAAGGACAGTGCATCGCGGCAAAACGGCTGGATTTTCTCGGCGGAGCTTTCTCAGACATGCGTGCATAGGATATAAAACGATGAACGCATGTTTCATATAAAGCGATAAATTCGTGATTTTACTTTTAGTGCTCTTTATGTTAATAAGGTCCAGCAGGCAGCAGCGTACCCAGAATTTTTTTATAGGGGTGGCCCAAATTATTGAAGATGCAAATTAAAACTCTCTGTAGGAAACATCTCCCAAAGTAATTGGAAAGCGATAAAAATATCTCTGCCGTATTAAAGTGAAAATATATATTCAGAAACATATACAAATATATTTAAAATGCCCATTGTAGGTAAAATATATATTCAAAAACACATACAACTATATTTAAAAATAAGTAGCTAATGCAAAGAACGAAGGATCAAGTGATACCTCAAGGGGACGCCTGGGTCCCAGGACCACCCTCACTGAATTCCAATAAATGTTTAAAACAAATTTCCATCATGAAAATTTTAAAATGCAAAAAAAGTTCATTCGACTGCTTGTTTTTCATACTAAGCGCTGTAGCTCATACCTTCTTAAGAGTTTGATTTTGCAAGGTTAGGACTCATAAACTCATACTTAAAAAATTATCTCAAGGGTAATTTATGCTCATCTGATGATCTGAGGAAATTTCCATGGACACACACTCACAAAAATCACTTTAACTTTAATGTTAAGTACACTGAAGAGCAATTGAATTAGATATACCTATCTAGTAATGTGTAGCACCACCTTTCGCCCTGATGAAGGTGGCGATTCGTCTCGTCATGGACTCGACAAGACACCGGAAGCGTTGGGAAGCCATGCGGATCCACGACTCCTGAACAAGCTCCCACAGTTCAAGAAGATTTGATGGAGGGGGGTCAGAAACTCGAACATATCTCTTTTGATGTCATCCCAGATGGGCTCGATGGGATTGAGATCAGGTGATCTAGCTGGCCAAGGAAGCGAGGTCACGTCGGTGGAGTGTTCATCCAACCATTCGGATACAATTCGGGAGCGTTGGTACGGTGCATTGTCTTGTTGCAGGATGAGGTCCTCAGTGGGATGTTGAAGACGCACAAACGGGAGCAAATGGTCGTCCAGGATATCCCGGTAACGTTGACCTGTGAGGGACGATGTCACACGTACCAGGGGTCCCATTTCAGTTTACGTAAACATTCCCCAGACGAGAATGCCACCTCCACCAGCTTGAAGAGTACCCTGCTGGCAAGAAGGATCCATCACTTCATGTGGCTTGCGCCGTACTCGTATCGTACCATCCGCATGTACAAACGTGAATCTCGACTCATCATTCCACGCAACATTTCCCCACATGTCTAGGGTCCAGTGGCGATGTTCCCGCGCCTATGCTAATCTTTGCACCCTGTGATGTGCGGTCAGCAGCGGTACCCTCGTGGGACGATGGCTTCTGTACCCCATAGCGAGGAGATGGTTCTGAATGGTGTGGCTGCTTACATGTTTTTGTGCACCAGCGTTTAATTGCCGAGTGATTTCTTGCACTGTGGCCCGTCTATCCGCTGTCACAATGCGAGCTAGCCGACGATTACCCCGCTCATCCACACGCTGTTGTCCACGGCAGTTGGCCCTTGCAAGGATGGTTTTACCGGATTCGATGTACTCACGGTGCACCCGTGACACAGTGGCTCGCGAAAATCCCAGTGCCTGCACGACTTACGAGATGGAGTGACCCATTCGTCGGGCCCCGACAATTTGCCCACGATCAAATGCGCTTAGATCCTTCGTCTTACCCATACTGCGTCCGACTCTTACTGATTCGCGTCGCATCACTCCTTATATTGTCGGATCGCTGCATACGTCATGTCGTTTCCGTTTACAGTGCCGCCCACAGCGCCACATTTGCATAACGCCAGCTGTCTCTAATTCAATTGCACTTCAGTGTACTTGTGTCAAGAACTCATAAAAATAATGTGCTGCTATTTATAGTCAGTTCGTTAGGTTTGCGAGTAAACAGGAACTTTAAAGAGCCCATAGAATTGAGTTTCTAACAATATTAATTGATTCAGTTTCATACAGAGATTTCTGTAAAACACGATAAGTAGAAAATGCTATGTTAGCTATTTGTGACCTCGGTGACGAAAGCTCATACTCTTCTGCAGTTGTTAAAAAGCTAAAACAAAGTTCGAAAAACATCAATGGAAATTTATCATAGCCAGCCTAAAACGTTTATTATATGTTACCTAATAATCGCTTGCTTTTTAACTGATCCACATACTGAAATATAAAGATGTAGATAAAAAAAGGCAGCCACATCATCACTACTCAATGTGATGTTATGATCTCAATCGTCTCACCAACATGGCGGTGAAGGATGTGACGTCAGAATCGTGACGTTTCGCTGGCTTCATTTTGATCACACGTGTGGAACGGCGGACCCCTTACTCCATCTATTCTCACCACCTTGGTGTTGACGGCAACCGCTTGCTCTCTGGGTTCTGGTACGTCCGTCGATGGCATGCTCGCGGTACACCCTTGATACCGTTGCCCTCTGGAACCCTAGGGTTCTTATCACTTGTGCGATAGAATGGCCCATCTGTTTTGCGCCGACAAATCGTCCACGATCAAAGTCGCTCAGATCACCACATTTACCCATGTTCGTCGATTGGGATACACTGTTGGGAAACCCTGCTCTCAGCCTATTTATCTCCTGCGTTCGGTTTGGGTCTGCTTCACTGTGCGCGGGAGGATAACCCATGTCAACTGTCCGTCATCCCTATCTCCAACGTTTTGTGTACTGAATGTATGGAGTAATAACACTGATTAACTTACGACCAAATTACTTTTCCTCATTACTACAAGATTTTTTTTTTTTTTTTGGTAGCTTTATCCCTTCAAAACGTAAGTCAAGGATTTGCACTTAGTTCTTATAGAGAAGGACAAAAATTATTTGTGGGAACAACATCAATAGCTCACTACGGCGGTCTGGTTCACTTCGTCGACACTATACAGTATATGCTTTCGTAAAATCTACAGTTTTCAATTTTGAACCACCAAATTTGGTATACTACCTCATTGTACTCTTACAAAAACTTAGACCACAGACGGAAGGGGTCGGGGCCCGGGGTGAAGAGGGCCCCATACAACATTTTTGTAAAATCTACAGTTTTCAATTTAGAACCACCAAATTTAGTATTACTATCTCATTGTATTCTTACACCAACTTAGTCCATAGACGAAAGAGGTCGGGGCCCGGGGTTAAGGGGGCCCCATACAACAGTTTCGTAAAATCTGTAGTTTTCAATTTAGAACCACCAAATTTGGTATACTATCTCATTGTACTTAAACCGTACACGGTTTTTGGAAGGAGTCGGGGCCCGGGGTAAAGGAAGCGTCATACAACATTTTCTCAAAAATTTCCATATTTTACTTAAGAACCACAACACAATTCTGCACTCCAATACCCTATCTGCGAGCTAAGTTAGAGTACCATGAGATAGTATACCAAATTTGGTGGTTCTAAATTGAAAACTGTAGATTTTACGAAAATGTTGTATGGAACCCCTTGACCCCGGGCCTCGACCTCTTCCGTCTGAGGTCTAAGCTGGTGTAAGAGTGCAATGCAATAGTATACCAAATTTGGTGGTTCTAAATTGAAAACCGTATATTTTACGAAAATCTTGTATGGGCCCCCCTTGACCCCGGGCCCCGAGTCCTTCCGTCTGTGGTCTAAGTTGGTGTAAGAGTACAATGAGATAGTATGCCAAATTTGGTGGTTCTAAATTGAAAACGGTAGGTTTTACGAAAATGTTGTATGGGCCCCCTTGACCCCGGGCCCCGACCTCTTCCGTCTGTGGTCTAAGTTGGTGCAAGAGTACAATGAGATAGTATACCAAATTTGGTGGTTCTAAATTGAAAACTGTAGATTTTACGAAAATGTTGTATGGAACCCCCTTGACCCCGGGCCTCGACCTCTTCCGTCTGAGGTCTAAGCTGGTGTAAGAGTGCAATGCAATAGTATACCAAATTTGGTGGTTCTAAATTGAAAACCGTATATTTTACGAAAATGTTGTATGGGCCCCCCTTGACCCCGGGCCCCGAGTCCTTCCGTCTGTGGTCTAAGTTGGTGTAAGAGTACAATGAGATAGTATGCCAAATTTGGTGGTTCTAAATTGAAAACGGTAGGTTTTACGAAAATGTTGTATGGGCCCCCCTTGACCCCGGGCCCCGACCTCTTCCGTCTGTGGTCTAAGTTGGTGCAAGAGTACAATGAGATAGTATACCAAATTTGGTGGTTCTAAATTGAAAACTGTAGATTTTACGAAAATGTTGTATGGAACCCCCTTGACCCCGGGCCTCGACCTCTTCCGTCTGAGGTCTAAGCTGGTGTAAGAGTGCAATGCAATAGTATACCAAATTTGGTGGTTCTAAATTGAAAACCGTATATTTTACGAAAATGTTGTATGGGCCCCCCTTGACCCCGGGCCCCGAGTCCTTCCGTCTGTGGTCTAAGTTGGTGTAAGAGTACAATGAGATAGTATGCCAAATTTGGTGGTTCTAAATTGAAAACGGTAGGTTTTACGAAAATGTTGTATGGGCCCCCCTTGACCCCGGGCCCCGACCTCTTCCGTCTGTGGTCTAAGTTGGTGCAAGAGTACAATGAGATAGTATACCAAATTTGGTGGTTCTAAATTGAGAACTGTAGATTTTACGAAAGCATATACTGTCGACGAAGTGAGTGTCGACGAAGTGAACCACTCCCCACTACGGTGCTACAGCCCTAAAAAAACAACATAAGGTCGCACACAAAACAGTTTATTACATAAATAGTACAATTCTAGAGGTCCTAAAATTTAACACAGTATCAAAGTATAATCGGAGTACAGACAAGATATTTATGCGAATGTTGCATAATTAACCATGAAATATAAAATTGTAATTATTAGACCATTTTCGTTTTGGAAAAAATATATAAGGTCGGCATACATGTTTGAGCAATTCAGCTCTTAATAGTCTAACAGTTTGCCTTTCTTTTCTATGACTGCAATCAATCTATTAGTCATATATAGAGATCGCAAGTTCCGATAGTGTCGGAATTTTTTTTCTTCCCATGGCTACAATAAGGCCCGCTTTTGGCTGGAAATCTCTGAAGTCCTTGCAGACAGAGTGCACCATTATACCCCAAGGTTTTCCATCGGGTTGAGGTCGGGGCTCTATGAAGGCCAGTCCAAAATATCATTGGCTTCTTTTTTTTTTTTTTTTTTTTGATCGGAGTTTTAACGACCACCGTGAGCAACTCAATGGGCTATAAGCAGTCGCCCGTCCCTAATTTAGGGTCACTGGTTCCAGGGAAGGGAGAGAGCCAGTGCCGTAAGACAAACACAACATCCATGCCTCACCGGGATTTGAACCCGGACCTCTTTCAGACAAATGATCAGAGGCCATCGCTTAGACCACTGCGCCACCGGGGCGGCATCATTGGCTTCAAACCACTTTTTGGTAGATCGAGAGTTGTGGATGCAGGTATTGTCTTGCTCAAAAAATCCAATCTCCCGATGCCATAAGGAGACCAACAGGTAGTAAATTATCCGCCAGCATATCTTGGTACTTGTCGGAATTAATTTTTATGTCAATAATCACAAGTGAGGTTTTTCCAGTAGTAGAAAATGCTCCCCAAACCATGACCGAGCCTCCGCCGAATTTGCGCTTTGAAAAATAGGGTTTTTCTTTCCGCAGATCATGCAAAATATTTATCAAAACCGTCAGGCCCGTCCAAATTAAATTTCATTTCATCGGAAAACCTCACGTCTTCCCACTTATCTCCGAAAGTAATATGCCTTTTTGTAAACTCTACTCGAGCACATATATGTTTAGCATTCAGGTAGGGTTTTGGCTTTAGCTTAACGTATTGGATGTTCGAATTGCTGGCTAAAACATTTCGTACAGTTCGCCCACTGCAGGACAAGTTCAGTTCACGAACAATTTCACTGGACGACTTTTTGTTAGCACATGCAAGTTTACAAACTCTGCGTTTTATGCGATTCGAAATTGATTTTGGCCTACCTGGAGATTTCTTTAGTCCATAAGAAGATGGGTTTCGCAAGTAATTGTTCACTACGGTCTTGGGTCGGCCTATATAGCCTTTGCAATTTCCGCATCACTCTTCCCACTCGCATGCAATCCTTGTATTTTACCGCGTTCAAAATCCGACAACTTTTTGCCCTTCGCCATAGCATTACTCTTCACAAAGCCAACACTGACGTTACCACGTGCTCTGCTTATCAAGGCGCCTGTTCCTACACGTGCATGAAACAACCTAATTTACATACTCTTCGGGAAATGCTCCTGACCTTATCATTTTTTCAAGTTGCAAATGTAGTTAATTCGGTTTTCTTCTTTTTATTTTTTTCCGCAAACATTTTTATCGCATTATTATTTTAGAGGGGTTTGAAACTTCTTTTAGCACTATTTGAACGGTTCGTCCCATTAACTTAGTCATCTATTGTCTGCATTTTCGCATTTCTTTGCACGACCGTAAAATTTTTTTAGCACTGTAACTATCTTACTTAAAACTTTTTGAAAATAGTCAGTGAGGTCATTTTGTTTACGGTGACATACCTACACATATGTAGAGAAGTTGCAGCGATAAGCCTTCGTCGGTGTAGTTCAATCAGTAGAACAGTTGACTCCGGAGAACGCAGATGTGGATTCGAATTTCGTCACCGGCAAAATGAGGCTTTATTTTCACATTGGTGCCCGAACTTAATAATGAATCTCCTGGCCGTGAAGCTCGAAGAAAGTGTATGGTGATTCTTCCACACATCGTCTGGAATTAATAAGAATTCCTTCTTTTACAGTGAGCTACTTCAATCTTGGTTTGCCGTATGACCCGGAAATCTACGATTTAGTCTCGGCCCTTTCTCAGGTGAGGGATATGCAGTATGTTACGTACCTACCTCAGAGGTAACACACATGCCGACACTGCAAGTTGCAGCAATAAGCCTCGTCGGCGTAGTTCAGTTGGTAGAACAATCGACTCCGGAGGAGACAGATATTTGGATTTGAATCCCCTAACCGGCAAATGACGCTTTATTTTTACAGTACAGTAGATTCCGGTTAATTGGACCATCAGTTAATCGGGGTAGCCGTTTATTCGGAACAATTCCCAAATTAGCTCTTTGCGATAAAGCTTCGTATAATTGGGATAGATGCTTAGTTGGGCCGAAGTATATTAGCCCGATATGTCCCAGTTCACCGGAATCTACTATATGTCTAAAATAACTTAAGTTATTCATTTTGTCCACCAATAAAACTTCAATTCGAATATTGCAAATCCGAAAAATAATATTTGCAATACAGTCTCTACTCAGTTGTGACGTACCTGCCAGCAGGACGCACATGACATAAAGGCAGATAGTAGTCAGAAGAAACGTCCGCGTAGCTCAATTGGTAGAGTAACTTATTCCGGAATGAGGGGACCCGGGTTCGAATCCTGGCGTGGGCAGAAATGACGGAGAAATTTACTTCGGTATAATGGCGCCCGAACTATCCGGATGACCCGACCGTTCAAAATCTCGCAATGGTGTGATGTTATTTCCACACCGCGAGATAGGAAAAATCAGAGAATCCCATCTCCAGCGCTTCGAAAAAAAAATGTGTGTGACGTTGCATTCCACACACCAGATTGACTGGGAATTCTCAAGTGCACGTTCTACAGTGGATGGCTGCCTGCAACGATTCATGGTCACGGCTGACCCGTGGGCCATGCCCCGGCCCTCTTTCGGGGGAGGGCGGGGGGAGATGTGACGTACCTGCCAGCAGGACGCACACGACATAAAGGCAGATAGTAGTCAGAACAAACGTCCGCGTAGCTCAATTGGTAGAGTGACTTATTCCGGAATGAGGGGATCCGGGTTCGAATCCTGGCGTGGACAGAAATGACGGAGAAATTTACTTCGTTATACAGTGAATAACAAAGAAGTGGGATTTATAGCAATTTATGCCATCGTTAAAAAAAGCATTCTTGAAAAATGAATTTTAAGAAGGATATATTCTACCGCAACGGGTGATGTTTCCTGTAATGGTCTGAATAATTTAGTTTACAAATACGAAGAGTTATGGAAAACCTATCAACTAGGATTTTACGAATATAATAAATATCCCTTATACACAAGGAAAAAAGTATGGACGGTTGAACCATTCCCTAGGGTACGTCCGCATAAATGGAAGACAGCGCATTCAGAGCAAGTTGTTTTTTAATTACTCCTACCACACGCAACACATAAAGAGTAGTCCATCATACACTGGCGTGCAAAATTTAAGGACGAGACGGTTTTTCGAATGTAACGTCGTGCAGAAGTTCTCCACATCGACTCAAATCATACCATAAGATCCCCAAGATGTAAGAATATGGGACAAGTGAGCAAAACCGTCCAAACAAGGAATCCAAAGGATACAAAGGCACTTTATTGAAAAGGTAGCTTCGAGCACAACTGGACAGAAGACAGAAACGTCCATGTGAAAGGCGGCTGCCAAGAACAATCCAGTCTTTAGTAAGGGATATGATCACTCCTGACTGCGTTGCAGGATCTACAACGTCTGTCCATGCTGAGGACGAGGTTGTCAAGGAGCTGTTGAGGCATCGCGGCCCATTCCTCTTGTAGCGCCAATCGCAGCTGCAGAATCGTAGCTGGCGGCTGGTGACGTGCTGCCAAGCGTCTCCCGAGAAGGACCCATGCCTATTCGATTGGATTTAGGTCCGGGGAGCTTGCGGGCCAATCCATGCGTTGAATATCTTCACTCTCCAACAGCTCTGCGACAGCCACTGTACGATGAGGTGTAGCGTTGTCGTCCATGAAGAGGAACTCAGAACCCACAGCACCTCTAAACAGACGCACGTGAGGCAGGAGAACTTCGGTACAATAGCGGACACCAGTGACTTAACCTCCTTGCAAGATGTGGTGGTCAGTATGGCTACCAAGCATGATACCGCCCCAAACGAGAACTCCGCCACCTCCAAACCAGTCCCTTTCGATGATGTTGGAGGTGTGATTGCGTGTTCGCTACTCTCTCCAGATGTGTTTACGTCCAGAATCGCTCGTCGGACTAAATCGGCTCTCATCCGTAAAGAAAACTCGACCCCATTCCTGATGTGTCCAATTCTTGTGTTCCTGGTAGCACAGAAACCGCCGTCCCCTATGAGCAGGCGTTAATGGCACACACCGTACTGGTCGTCGTGCAAATAGATCACCTTTATGCATCCTTCTGGCCACGGTAAAACGCGATAACGGACGTCCAGTTGTCTGTTGCATGTGCCTTGCGATTTCTCCCGCTGTCTGCTGTCTGTCTCTTCTCGCCTGTAGGACAATATACCGGTCGTCCGCCGCCGTGGTTGCTCGTGGACGACCACTGCTGAACTCTCGGACAGCGGTTCCTGTCGTTTGAAATGCTCTGCAAGCTCGTGAAACGATGCTGTGAGCGATCCAGAACTCCTCGGCAACACTAGTTACACTTCGACCTTCTTCCAACTTCCCAATGACGCGACCTCGGGTAAAGTTATCCAGATGTCGTCTACTGGATTGCCTGTTGGCCATATCACACGTGGCAGCAACTCGACGTCGTTCAAACCGATGTACACCGTGCAATAGCTTTCGCCGAATTGCTGAGCGTACACCGCTCGTGTGCTTTATACCCTTCCGACACCCCCCCCCCACGTCATGTTGCATATATGCGCATGCCCTACCGTATCGGACCCTAGTCAATCTCCTGAGTGGTCTTACGTTCCGTTCTGCCTGCTCGTTCAGCTGTTATGCTAATTTCTCCTCTTCGTCCTTAATTTTTGCACACCAGTGTACGTCGTTCATAGAGCAGTCCATCATACGTCGTTCATAGAGCAGTCCATCATACGTCGTTCATAGAGCAGTCGATCATACGTCGTTCATAGAGCAGTCCATCATACATCGTTCACTGGGTGAACGTAAACACATCCTTCTTTCCTTTATCTAACTAACATTCAGCCAAACATATGTGAGAGATGTGATTTATTATTGTACGTACAGTTCTTGGTTAATAAGTTGTTATAGAATTCTGAAATGCTACTGAAGAAGACGTTTTAGAAAGATATCCATGTACCCTAAATGTTATACAGCCATCGATGAAAACCGGTAGCAAAATTTAATGGTACATGGATTGCAAACGCTTTACCATCAGACTGCAAAAGGTAAACTTATGTGCTCGTGGGTTGTTACGGTTTACCATCAAGTGGCAATAGGTAAATTTTCTTGTTCGTTGGCTACAATTCTTCACCGTCTGACGGTAATGTGCAAATTTCTTTGCTCCTTGGTTGTAACGTTTTACCATCAGGCAATAAATAAATTTACTTGTTCATTAGCTACAACGCTTTGCCATCAGCCGGCAATAGATAAATTTGGTTGTTCGTCGACTACAACGCTCTGCCATCGGATGGTAATAGGTAAATTTACTTATTCGTTGGCTGCAACCCTTTAACATCAGAGGGTAATATGCGAATTATCTTGTTTGTTGGTGGAAACGGTACCGTAAGCCGGGCCCATATATAAATTCACATTTTATTGGTTGTAACGTTTTACCATCGGCCAGGAATGGTAAATTTACTTGTTCCTCAGATGCAATGATTTACTATCAGCCGGAAGGTTGCAAGGCATCGCCAAATCTCGTCGTTTTTGCTACATAATTTACGCTTTCCAACCGTATGTTGAAGAAACGTATATGCTCCAGCTTTATACGTCTGCCTGTCCATCCGTCCGTACGTCTGCACGATAACTCGAGTTAAAATGGTTCGATTTCGATGAAATTTTAGTATGTGGTAGGGACCACCTGGGGACGAAACCTATTATAAAACGGATGAAATGGGGTCAAAGGTCAGGACATACGAGCGGGATCCATTCCATTGCCCTTATGCCTCATAACTTGCGTAAAAATGGCTCGATTTCGACCAAACTTTATCATGTTGTTTGGGGGATATACTGAACCGGTTCTGTTGAATATCATCGAAATGGGGTCAAAGGTCAGGACACAGGAGTGATATTTATTCCACAGCCATTATCCTCATAACTTGACTAAAAATGCTTCTATTGCGACAAAACTTTAGTATGATGTTCTGGAGGTATGCTGAACCAATTCTATTTAATATCATCGAAATGAAGTCAAAGATCAGGGCACAAGAGCGAGATATATTCCACAGCCATTATCCTCATAACTTGAGTATTATTTCAGACATTATCCTCCTAACTTGAGTAATAACTCATTTCTGGTATGTTGGAAAGCGTATTATAATCAATGCATTGCATGATTTTACTTACTTGTTCGGAATGAGTTGAACTAACGCAAGTGCGATACAGGGTTTAATAACACACATATGTTTTTAAAGGCTATGCCTCTCTGAAGTTACTATATACATATTTCACCAAGGTTTATGGTCAACTTTAGTTTTATTTTACTTAAAAGGTAACGTATCAGAATAAACTCATTTCACTGACCTGGGTTCATAGGTCGCGCACCAACTGTGATGTCCGCAGTTCGGTTTCCAAGATTTCACCATTTGAGTATATGCCCTTGTGCAAGGCTTTCTGGACAATACTTTTTCCTCTTGTTCTTCTGTACACACGTGAGGCCTGGAAAGAGCATAAAATGTCGTAAATTTGTGAGAGCTAAGGATCCTTAGCCACACGCACATATTTATTTCGGTATAATTTTTCTATTAGCGATTAAATTTTTATTTTTCTATTTAGCTATTAATATTGATTACGACTGCACCTTTAAAATCTCTAAAATTATTACGCAACTATAAGGGTCTCCCAAATGAAAGTGAGACTCGTGTAATAGGATCGTTGTATAATTATACAGAGCAGTGCATTTGCGCCGATAGATGACGAGTCATGTCAGGTAGCACGCTGTTGTCAGCGGCACGTGTCAGTGTGCTGTTTGCATGTGCAGAGGCAAGTTGACTACGTAGGGTCTTGACATGAATTCATCCAAACAGGCCAAGCGGGCAGTTATGCAATTTTTGAAAGCAGAAGGTGTTAGTGGAGCCGACATTTATCGTCGTATGGAGGATGTGTATGGGAATGGGTGTCAGTCACGGTGTACAGTGTTCCGTTGGTGTAGTGAATTTCGTAAAGGACGTGTGAACACGGTGGACATGCCGAGACCTGGGCAAGCACACGTGGCCATCATCATGAAATCGATTGCTGCCGTGGACAACCTTGTGAAGGAGAATAACCGTATCACCACCCGCGAGCTTGAGGCAACATTGTCCGTTAGTAAGGGAACTGTTAACACCATTCTCCATCGACGATTGGCATACAGAAAGGTTTGCGCACAATGGGTCCCCAAGCATCTCCAGGAGGAGCAGAAGACTCTATGAATGGGTGCTTATCTGGAGCATCTGCATCATTACCACGCAGAAGAGGGACAGTTTCTTTCCAAGATTGTGGCCGCAGATGAAAATTGGTGCCACCACTTCGATCCGGCCACAAAACGGATGCGTATGGAATGGTGGCATTCCAACTCTCCACGCCCCAAAAAAGCTCAGTCCTCCTTAAGAGCTGGAAAAGTGATGAGAATGACCCATTGCTGTTGGATTGGCTGGACGCAGGCAGTACGGTCAAGGCAACCACATGCTGCAATACGTTGCGCAACCTCAAAACGGTCATCAAGCGTAAGCGATCCGGTATGTTGTGAAGTGGGTTTATTCTGCCGCACGAACACGCACGCCCTCATGTGGCGACAGTGTGCCAACCTTTGCTACGGAGCTTCCGCTTGGAGATCCCCGACCCCCCCTTATAAAAAGCTCTCAAGTGCCGCCGGTTTGTGAATACGACGCTGAGGTCCCGAACGCCGTCAAAGACTGGTTCCACAGCCAATCACGGACGTTCTTCGCTCAGGGTATCCACAATCTCGTGCCATGCTAGGACACTTGCTTCAACCAACAAGGCGACTATATGTAGCGGGTATATAGCCCAAGTATCACTCTTACTTCTTGTATGTTCACATATTCCAACCTATAAACCATTACGGCAAAAAACCAACACGCTAAGTTTCATTTGGGCGACCCTTATAGTAGGTTCCAGATGACTTACCCTACAGTTCTCACATTACACAACAGATGGCTGCTGACTTAGTCACTGAATAATACAAGACAAACGTCGTCCACATTATAGGCTAAGAATTTCATGCAAATGAAAAATCTCATGAACTGTAATCGCAGTTTGAGTACTACGTAGGTTAAATACTAGGGTCGTCAGATAAAATAGTTATTTAAAGTCGAACAGTACCAGAAAAAAAGCCAAACATTATTAAAACGTAGTTTTCATACTCACATCACATGAAAACCGCTAGATCCAGTTTATTACCGTCATCCTCACTGGAATAAATAGAAACTACATCATAAACCTTGTCAGATGTAAAGTTTTTAGCACTTTTGCAGATGGAATGAAGTTCCTACAACATTTATTTGAAAGCAAAAGTTCTGCTCTGATTCTCACAATAGCATCAAAGAAATTTAGTTGCATTTTGTTTCTTGCTTTCGTTTTAACTGGGGTTACAAGAGAGAATATATGCTCCCAGCTACGGCGTTACTAAATGGGGTAATTAGAAAAGTAAGGGCAGAAGTGGCTAGCTCTTTGAATGCCTCATGTTGAAGCACGCCAATCCAAAAACAGTTCACTGCCTGTAAGGAGTCCATCTTTCTTAAATGGAACTTCTTTCTAATTGACAAAAAAAGCATTTTTCTTTATTTTTCTTCAATAGCGCAGATGTTGCTTTCTGCAAGGCGTATAAAGAGTAACTCTGAAAACCCGGTCCTTCAAACTTGATTTAAAATGACTTAAGGGCTCAATTTTGATAGATTTTGGAATATATCGCCAAGGGAAGTCTACATGTATTTTGGACACACTCCTGTAGTTTTTCACCTGTAGTGAATTTCATTCCTCCTAAAGTTTTCTTACCTGAGCCAAAAAGGGGGAATCCCTTGGAGCCACGTCAGGACAGTGGGATTTGAGCTGCTGTCATAGCAACTGTAGGACACACCCTATAACTTGACGGATGAGAGCTTCTTCCAGCATACACATGCATCATTCTTTGACATTTTTAATTTCTAGACGAGGATCAGTACTTTTGTTCTTCTGAAGGAACATACTACATTTTGTTAAAAATTTGATACCAAAATCAATTTGATGAGTACTTTTTTTTCTGCCCATTTACATCATGCAGTCTGCTCTGAAGACTTTTCTAGTGTAAGAATAATAAAAATGACTTTTTAAAGAAACATTCATTAAAAATAAGACGGTATGTAATTTTCGTTCAACTAATGTAAAAAGCCAAAGCAATTCTCTAACGACAACTAAACTGAAAAAAAGCCAAATTTCGGCAATGTGGCGCCAAAAAAGCCAATATAGGCACCCTGAAAAATTTAGGAAGAGACGTAACCTTCTGCGCATTTTATACATACACAGAAGTGATGCGAAACTACACTATATGGACAAAATTCACCGGACACCTAGAAGAGAAACAAAACATAGCATTTATTGACATACATTACTACGGTGTCGGCCCATTTTGGCCTTAATGCATGCACTGACCCTTCGAGAGAGGCTTTCGACAACGTTTTGGAACACAGCGATAGATATTAGCTTCCATTTAGTACATAATGCTGCCGCTAACTGTTGCTTAGTAGTAGGCCTTTTTTTTTTTTTTATTGGAGGTTTAACGACCACCGTGAGCAACTCAATGGGCTATAAGCAGTCGCCCGTCCCTAATTTAGGGTCACTGGTTCCAGGGAAGGGAGAGAGCCAGTGCCGTAAGACAAACACAACATCCATGCCTCACCGGGATTCGAACCCGGGCCCCTTACGGACGAATGATCAGAGTCCATCGCTTAGACCACTGCGCCACTGGGGCGGCGTAGTAGGCCTTGGTACCAAACTTCTTATGCGGCGTATTAATTCATCCCATAGGTGCTCTATGGGATCCAGTTCAGGGCTCTGTGCAGGCCAATCACACAGGATATGGAATTATCGTCAAACCACGCCGTAATAGTCTTTGCTTTATGGCTCGGTGCGTTATCCTGCTGGTACCAACAAAGCTCGGTTCCATAGTATTGCTCCAGAGTTGATAGGGCATAATTGTCCAGAATATCGAGGTAGACGTGCTGGTTAACAGGTTTGTCCGTGATATGCCGGAACCATACCACGAAAAACACTCCACAAGAATACACTGCCAGCTCCAAACTTAACCGTAAGAACAGTACACTGGGGTAAATAGTGTTCGCCTGGATACCGCTGTACCCACACACGGCTATCAGACTGATGGATCGTTTATCTGGATTCATCAGCCCATAGGATCCGTTTCCACTGATTTACGGTCCACGATAAATGTTCTGTACAGCATGCTAAACGACGAGTAGCATTCCGAGTGAAGATTAAAGACTTATGAGCAGCTGCACGACCACGGTAACCCATGGAATCAAGTTCTCTGCGAATGGTGCGTGTACATACCTGGGTCCCAGCTTTTTACTCACTTGTACACTGCGGTCTTGTGCAGTACTCCGTCGATTAGGTGTAACGACTCTCCTGAGGCTTCGACGTCCTGTAAAACTGACTTTCTTTGGTCTGCCGATACGTTCTGCTGCTTCAGGCACGCCATGTGTCTTCCATTCATTCAGTACATCCAAAAGAGTTGACTTAGGTATGTTTAAACGCCTTTCAGTTTATCTTATGTACAACCCACTAATATAACCCCCAGCAATCTTTCCTTTCTCAAAATCAGTTCTCTCCCGCCGAGACATTTTCAATCAACCTCACAGTGCGATATGATCGCGGTCAGCTGCAGGCTTGTTTTTATACCGTTTGCAGCTCTACCGCGCATCTTAACAACGCAGCGGATCCGTTCATTTGCTTTTGAAGGGATGTCCGTTGACTTTTGTCAATATAGTATATATGCAAATATACTGATGTTCAAAATTAATAGACAGCTTACAAATTCGTACATAGCTTGAAGTATTAAAGAGGAAATTCAATGAAATTCGGTAAAGAGGTTTATTATTACCTTATTTACGTGACTCCAACAGAAGAAAATGAGAACTTTATGATTTGCATCTGTTAATACCATAATCTTTTAATTTTCATGTGAAGAGCAGTACATGGAACAATGCTTAGTCTTTCAATTAAGACTAGGTGTATTTTAATATGGAGTATGATCACCCCTGACAGCCATGCAGCACAAGAAATACTGTTCGTAATGTTTATGATAGTATTGATGTGGTCTACGAATTAATGACTGTGTTACAGGGCTTGGTGCTGCATTATATTACAGCGCCCTGTGTGAAGGGTTCGTTTGATGCTTCGTTTGCAGTAAGTTCTGTATTGGTGATTAAACCCGTATTTCTCCCGACTGGAGCAGATAAATAAAATACAATCGACTGAAGTTACATTTTGTTCTTGCAGTGAGGAAGACATTTATTCAGATATAATGGGGAATGTGTCAAAGCATTGTCCTGATGTGCATTCGTTCAATATCTTATTAACACGTCGAAATCTCCTCTCTCGAATCGTCAGCATGCTGATTGCCCCTTTTTCTCCCTTCCAGTCTTCGCCTCGTACCTTCTCATTCTCCGTCCCTTTATCGCATTCTTTCCAATTCCCACTGACTTGCGAGATTTCACTCCAGCTCTCCACTTCTTGCCTCCGAACGTTTCGCAACCGACTTCCCCTAGTCCCCCGTCCTCTTGCTGAGAACCCCCCCCCCCCTTAGAAGCATCCCCTTGCCGAAGAGTGAAGACCAACGCTTTCCTAGAAAGCGCGGCCACACCCTAAAATATCTTCTCTCTTTAAACTCTAAGTTCTTTAATTGGCTTCGTTGCTGTCCCCTTTTCTTACTTCCTCGCCTGGGACGGCTGAAGAGCAATAATGTCCTGTTCTACTCTTCTCACATCCACGAACCCATAAATCTAACACCCCTCTGTTACGATACTGAGAAAGAGAGCTACTTTACCAGTTGCCCATCTCAACAAATTGGCGGGAATTGAAGGAAAATGGTTACAATTCACTATCTCTAAAATGGCTACTGAATTTCGCTTCTGATAAATATGGATGCCCCGGTTACAACTGTGACGTACTACAGAGGCAAAGCACGTGTAAAGGCCCCAAATCTGCAGCGATACATTCTGTCCGTGTAGCTTAGTTAGGAGAGCAAGTTACTGCGGAGTGAGGGGGCGCAGTTTCGATCCCCGTCACGGACAATGTATTTTCACATTGGCGCCCGAACTTAAAAATCGATCCACTGGCCGTTGGATTATTCGAAAAATGTGAGATGTTTGTTCCACACATCGTCTGGAATTAATGAACAATTCGTTCTTCATATTTTTTGAAGAACAGCCTAAAGAGATTTGGTCTGGGTATAGGAATCTGAGCTCCTAGAACCATCGCAGCCTGCCTCACGGGCTACAAACGAAGCGGCGTTAACCTGAATGAGGCGGGAGTATATACCATCCCTTTGCTCTACCCAGACGGAACAACCAAGAACTATGTTGGTATGACAAAAATATCACTGAGTATAAGGCTCCAAGAACATAAGCGGGATGCCAAGAGAGGCGTACTCACCACCGCTCTGGCACGTGAAGTTGCCACCCGATCAGCTGTTCCTTTATGGTCGAATATGAAGAAAGTAGCTCCGTACACAACGGCCCAAGCGACCCTTCTTCGAGAAGCCATAGAAATATTGTCAAGGCATGACGTATGCAACTCTGAAACATCAATTGAGCTTCCCCATGCCTCGCGTGCCCTACTTAATTCTCACCCACGCGCATCTGCTCTATGACTTTAACAGCGCGTGCCTATCACATACCACCTGTGTCATTGTTTTGCACATCACTCTGTGCATTTAAATGGAATTCTTTGTTTATATTTTATAGCATTCGCCTGAGGAAGCCAACCGTGTTTAGTGAAAGCTTGCGTTTAGTTACCTTTGTATCTGCATTACGCCTAGAAACGGATTTGTCCGATTCTTTAGTAAAATAGGAAACGAAATCTGTTCATTTCTTATAAAGATAAAGAAGTATAAAATACCCTACTCTGGCCGTTACTTACGTAACATAAGAAGAATAAGAAAAGCTTCTGCAATTACTAGCGAAGAACAGGAGTAATAATACATGCAATCTGCATATTACTTACAAAAATACACATACTAAGAAACGTACTCTCCTCATTATTTATAAATTTCTTATTCTTCTTATAAAGCATAAGAACAATAAGAAATTTCTCGCAAAAGATAGGAATAATGTTATACAGACATATCTTCATATCTATTAAAATTATGAATTATTGGACTTTCAAATTTTTCGACTAACGAACCTGATCTCCGCCTCGATTCATTATGTTCCTAAATAAAGAACTTTCAACGAGATCTAAATGCGTAAGCGACTTCTTTAGTTGCAGTTCTCTAGTAATAGCCGACTGAATCCTGGGAAACATTCTATACTGTACAGAACATGGAATTATCCTTAAAATTATTTTTCCATTTGGTCAGGAAATCAGCTGGGGATGATTTGTAGATTGTTTTCATTGGAGGTTTAACGACTACCGTGATCAATTCAATGGGATATAAGCAGTCGCCCGTCCCTAATTTAGGGCCACTGGTTCCAGGGAAGGGAGAGAGACAGTGCCTCAAGACAAACACAACATCCATGCCTCACCGGGATTCGAACCCGGACCCCTTTCGGACGCATGATCAGAAGCCATCGCTTAGACCACTGCGCCACCGGGGGAGGCCTGCAGATAATTTGGCCTTCGGAATTAGTGAACATACAAATGTTCGACCAAAGACCCACATTCCTCCCCTATTTAAGTTCGTAAGGTGACAACTATAACAAGAAATATACCTAAAAATCATTTTTCCAGTTGGATTTCTGGAAATAAAGATATTCCGAAAGCATAAATAAAAAGCAAAGACTTAAATTATAAATATCCATAAGCCTTCAAGGATCTGCGAGTACCATGGATAAAAATATACAATTTACGGCCAAGCTTTACCATCAGCATTTTAATAGCAAAAGAGATCTCAAACATTACATTAATAGAAAAAAGAGATCTCAAAATGACATTTAATAGCAAAAGAGATCTCAAAAATTACATTAATAGAAAAAAGAGATCTCAGAATGACATTTAATAGCAAAAGAGGTCTCAAAATTACATTTTAATAGCAAAAGAGATCTCAAAAATTACAATAATAGGAAAAAGAGATCTCAAAATTACATTTAATAGAAAAAGAGATCTCAAAATTACATTTTAATAGCAAAAGAGATCTCAATTTAAGACCAAGTTTTACCATCAGCATTTTATTAACTAAAAGATCTCAAAATATTATCTGGTAGTAACGGGGAAACAAAAATATTCAGCAAATTTAATAGAACACGAAGCGAAATTAAGAAAACGAAAATTTATTTGTAGACTCATGTCAAGTTTTCACTGGAAATCGTGATAGGAACAAGGTATTGCCATGGAATCACGTTGCGAGTGGAAAGTAAATTGCACGAGGACGTGATAAATCACTTTGCTCTAATTTCTGGAAAGGCAGATCCGTCACGTCTTTACAAATGACACAACGCGGCTGTTGCTCCCAAAGTGAAGGAAACTTTTAGGAAAGGTCAAAGTAGGCTTAAACAACTATCGGTAGCTGTTCAGCAGTTGAAAATGTTTCAAAACTTTATATCCTACGTTCATGGTACTGATCCCACAATTCTGCAGTGACGACAATATCATTCGTTTAGCACGATCCTTTGAAAAATGGCCACTTTATCAGTATTACAGACATATTATATCTACATAAAAGAGCACTTATATTCAGTGCAACATCTTAACAATTTGGCGCAAAAGAATGTGGTGCAGGTAAGTTGAAATCGACATGACTTATCCGAATAAAGAGTCCAATTACGGCACTAATCTTCCTGATTACATCGCACTACTGATCAAGGTTACCATTTCTATATCCCGGTTCCATTTATCCACAACTAGCGAATCGGCCCGGCTTCGCACGGTAGCAAATCAGAATTTACGGCGAAATGTTTTTTCACCGAAGTGTCAAAAGATTTCCTTGTAAACAACATTTCTACTTCCATCTAAAGAGAGACGATTATTACGTTCAACAGGCAACTATCTTTCTATTTGTAAAGCCGTTCTTTGCATGCCATTTGCCAATCGAGATTATGTTTCTTGGAAAGTTTCATTATGACGGGATAAACAAATTCTTTTAGCGTCCGATGAACTACGACCTATGTTCGATTTTCGTCTCGGCATAATGTTAATACAATATTTAAATTTTAATTAAAGAGCTACTCAAAGAGATACATACGTGTGGACGAAAACAACTACGCATTTAGTCTGTGCGAGCGCCGATAAACCAATTTTCTTTCAGCGTCCGATGTAACTATGCATTTACTCTGTGGCCTTTCATGCTGTCAGACCGGCCGCCACGCCTACGCCCAGCGTCATTTTCCTAATGAGCAAAAAAGTTCCGTAAACCGGTCGCCGCGCGTCGTTGTTTAGGTAGTGGAAGCCACAAAAGAATGCGAACGGCGGTTTTTTCTTTGGCTTGTCACTAAACTCGTTACTGCTCTCCTCCCTTTTGTCATAGATTAATGTTGCATACACCTAAAATTTCCTCGACAAATGCTGTATGGAATGGTGAAAACTGCATCAAAATATGTCCAGCGATTCTCTAGATTAGCCCGAAAAAACAGACAGACGCCTACTGGAAACTTTATTTTATACTATGTATAGATTCTGAAATACGAGTCTTTCTAGATCTTGCCTTATACAGTCAATCTACGGCTTTCTTACGCACAAGAGGCATCCTGAAAGTAAAGTTCAAATTGACATGACCTATCCAAATAAAAAGTTGAATTACGGCATTAGTCTTCCTGATTACATCGTCCTAAAGATCACGGTCACTATACGAAGCCACTTCCGTTTCTATATACCGGTTCCATTTATCCACAATTCTGAAATACGAGTCTTTCCACATCTTGTCTTATACAGTCAATCTACGACTTTCTTACGCACAAGAGGCATCCTGAAAGTAAAGTTCAAATTGACATGACCTATCCAAATTAAAAAACCGAATTAAGGCACTAGTCTTCCTGATTACATAGCACTACAGATCAAGGTCACTATACGCAGCCATATCCGTTTATATAACCCGGTTCCATTCATCCACAATTCTGAAATACGAGTATTTCCAGATGTTGTCTTATACAGTCAATATAGGACTTTCTTATGCACACAAGAGGCATCCTGAAAGAAATGCCTCCTCCTTAATAACTTTTGAAATTTTAAAGTGATTTTACTGAAACTGCACTGACATATACTATGATATGTTACCAATATGGGAACGCATTTTTTTCAGAATCGGAAATAAAGATCATTAATGACAGAGAAAGCACAGAGCCGTAATTGAATTCCTGGAAAAAGAGGGACGTGAGGCTCTAGCAATCCACGGAAGACTCCTGGTGGTGTGTGGAGCTGACACAATCAAAGAAAATTCAGTATCGGACAAGCAACGGAGTGGAAGACCCGTAACTACAGTGACAGATGCCAACAGGCAATGAGTGAAAGACCTCATCATAGCTGATCGTCGTGTCACCATCCAGGAGTTACAACAATAAATAGTGCTCACTATGTGCAGACATTGAAGAAGCTAAAGGAAGCTATCAGAAGGAAAAGACGTGATATTCCACTTCACAGTGTTGTTTTACACTATGATAACGCACGTCCCCGCACCTCAATGGAGACCTCACAGACGATTGCAAAAATGGGGTGGGCGGTGATGCCCCAACCTCCCCCTTACAGTACTGATTTGGCTTCCTTAGACTTTTTCCTGTTTGTTCCTTTGAAAAACACCCTTCGTGGAAAATGTTTTGACCATGTGACAGACGTTAAACTGGCTGTGAACTCATGGGTGAAACGACAGCCTCAGAATTTTTCCAAAATGAATTTACCAATGATTTCAAAGATGGCGGAAATATATAGAAAGTGATGGACAATACTCTGAATAGTCTGGCATTATTGGCAATATGTCCAAGTATTTTGCCACCAAGTTTCACATTTTTGCTGCTGGAAATAAAAATCTTATGAGGGACGAGGTATTACTTTCAGGATGCCCTTTGTAATATTTCATACCAGTACTTCGCTTAACAATTCCCTACCGATCGTTCTCACAACATGGTCATACCATAGCACCCAATGGTATGACCATGTTGAATAAATATAGGCCTATATCGAATTAGCCCTTTTTTGCCGGTGCTGGGATTCGAACCCCATCTCCCTACTTCGGAGCGGTTGTTCTACCGACTGAACTACGACGACAAGGCTTATTGCGGCAACTTGCAGTTTTGACTGAAGTTACCTCAGTAGTACGCCACATATAGTCCCCCTTAAGAAAGGTGGGGTCACGAAATCGAAGATTGCGGGTCAGCCGACAAACAATGCTTGAAGGGGCTCCCTACAGATGATGGAATTCTTATTCATTCCAGACGACGTGTGGGAGGAGAAGCATAACACATTTTTCAAACTGTTATATGGAAATATTTAAAGTATAATTAAATTGTAACTTTGGTTATTCTGTGAGCAAACGGCAAGTCATTCTTTCACAGACTGGGACCTCCCCGAACAAAAGGACATCCCCTTTCTTCCCGTTGTTGGACACCACCACCACTCTCCCTCGGGGAGAGAGCCCGTCAGGGACAATTCTTCGGTAAGCAATTAAGGGCATTCAACTTCTTACGTCAAGGGCACGGAGAGAAAGGGATTTGGACGTGGAAGTCATAAACGGAAGGTCTTGGGGATTTCAGGAGAGAACGAGGAAAGATTTCACGCGGGCATGTAGCCACGTAGAGATAAGAACAAATTTGGCGGGAAAATCGTAGATAAGGCCTTCCATAACATCCATCTCCCGCTGGAAGTAAATACCATTTACTTTGACTACCCAATATTCCTATTTTTCTTTCCCAATCTGAAGAATAAATATCTGAGCGGACGAAATAATATGTGATTACATTCAATTTGTCAAACTACTTATTTATTTGCTTCCATTCTCCAATGACAGGAACCTGCAAACAACACCGATTCTTCTCATAAGTTGGCGTCGGGAACAATACCTAAAATTAAACAAGCCAACAGAACCTCACGACCAGAAGATTCATTTTACGTTCGAGCGCAAATGTATCGAAATGCGATGTTTGTCGGTGATGGGATTCCAAACCACATCATCCTACTCCGGAGCGGCTATTCTATCCATTGAACTACGCCGGCAAGGCTTATAGCTGCAACTCAGTAGTACGTCACAACCTTTTTTTATTTTTTTCCCAAATTTTTGTTTCGAAGTTTAATGACCACCATGAGAAACTCGAAAGGTTATAAAGCAGTTGCCTGTCCCTAATTATTTGACCACTGGTTACATGCAGGGAAGGTACAGAGCCAGCACCACCTGATCAGCACACCACCTATGTCTCACACGGGACTCGACCACGCACAAAATTTTCGGACGACTGATCTGATGTCTTCACCCCAGACTCCTCGGCCACCGGGGGCGGGGTCTTTTTCGCCTCATTACATTTCTTATGAATTGCTGCATCGACAAAGTCATTAATTCACAGCTTTATCTTATTCACCTGTCTTCTACTGGGCTACATTTTCTTCTTAAGTAGCTGCTTTCAAAAGAAAATGGAGAAACTCTGAAGGCCTGTTCTCCATTTCCTTTGTAGCCACCCGGTAAACGGTAAAAATACCCCCGGAGAAAATACCCCTGAAAACTTAAAAGCGGTAAAAATACCCCCGGAGGAAATACCCCCAGAACAAACGGTTCACTGTAAACTGCCACACAGGAACACTGATGTGTGGCAGTGTTCCGGTGTGGCAATTTACCGGCAACCCTGTCACACATCTTTCAGCAACTTGGAAAATTGCCACTTGTTTCTCATTAAGGGGTCGGGCACAAATTGCTGTTCCTCCGAAGAACACTTTGAATGTATGTCAATTTTTCCAGTGGGGCAGTTTTCCAAGGTGCCTAACGTGGGAAAACGAACTCTTTTGTTTATCTGAATTTTCATGCTGGTTCATACATGTTTAGGGCAACTAGCCACGGAAGTTCAAGGGGGGGGGACTATAAAGATTGTGCCGTTTCTGGGACAATATTGAGAACTGAATTGGGAACTCTAAACTAATTTTGAGAAAATATTCTATGTAAGCCAAGCGAGAATTGTACTTTAATTTGAAGAAATAAATTGCCGAAGATGCGAGGTACACTTGGTAGGGGGCGGGGGAGCTGTACTTCCAACTTCCGTAATATTATATTTTGGACCGCTGGAGTCTGTCAGTGTATCCAGGATGTTCCCCTTGAAGCGTTCGCAATGTCCGTGAGCTTTGGGGGGCTTTCCCCCAAAATGTTAAAATGGACGTAGAGCTGTAAACATTAGTACCATGGTTTATATAATGATTCTGTACACGACCACGAATTTTCAGGAGGGTGGGGTTAATCGCCCTCCCCCTGTTTCTAAGAGATCTTGTGACGTACCTGCCAGCAGGACGCACATGACATAAAGGCAGATAGGAATCAGAATACATGTCTGCGTAGCTCAGTTGGTAGAGCGACTTGTTCCGGAATAAGCGGCCTCGGGTTCGAATCCCGGCGTAGACCAAAAATGACGGAGAAATTTACTTCGTTATAATGGCGCCCGAACTATCCGGATGACCCGGCCGTTTAAAATCTCGCATTGGTGTGATGTTATTTCCACACCGCGAGACAGGAAAAATCAGAGAATTCCTTCTCCAGCGCTTCGAAAAATAAATGTGTGTGACGTTGCATTCCACACACCAGATTGACTGGGAGTTCTCAAGTGCACGTTCTACAGTGGTTGTCTGCCTGCAGCGATTCATGGTCACGGCTGATCCGTGGGCCATGCCCCCGGCCCTCTTTCGGGGGGGGGAGATGTGACGTACCTGCCAGCAGGACGCACATGACATAAAGGCAGATAGGAATCAGAATACATGTCTGCGTAGCTCAGTTGGTAGAGCTGCTTGTTCCGGAATAAGCGTCCTCGGGTTCGAATCCCGGCGTAGACCAAAAATGACGGAGAAATTTACTTCGTTATAATCTTCAGGAGTAACATCTATGATACACTGACCGCCTCTAGAGGTCCAGAATATAAAATTACGGAAGTTGGAGGTACAGCCCTCCAAACCAAGCACCTCATATCCCTTTTAGACTTTACCAAATTTCTGGGGGAGGGGAAAAGGCATACATAGTCTGCCATTAAACACAACATGAAGCATTGAAATTGCGTGCAAATCCCTTACGTTTAACACTTGTCTGCGCTTTTAGAAACTTGGGGGAGGGTGAATACCCCCACCCTCCTGAAAATTCGTGGTCGTATAGAGAATCATTATATAAAGCATGGTTATAATGTTTACAGCTCTATGTCCATTTCAACATTTTAGGACAACCCCCTTCCCTCCCGAAGCTCACGGACGCTTCAGGGGGAACATCCTTGATACACTGACAGACTCCAGCTGCCCAGAATATAATATTACGGAAGTTTGGGGTAGAACCCCCCAAACCAAGTGTACCTCGTATCCTCGGCAATTTATTTGTTTTTCTCGAATTTGTCTTTTGCCCGAAAATCATAGAAATCTCTAAATTTCTTATTGAAAGCGAAAAGTCAAAAAAAAATCTTTTGTGAACAATAGTTGCTCAAGTAGTGTGGAATGTAGCTACACGACATTTGTATCTTCAAAACAATTTTGTGGCACTGAAACTGCAATGTGGCCAGTTTTCTGTACCCGGTGTTCTGCGGTTTTGGTATTCTCTAACTCCGCCATTGCACATGATTTCCAGCTGTGGTATTGGTTCAGAGGTTGAACCAAATTTTGGCGCCTGAATTGCAACCTTCGACTTATATCGCAACCTAATACGGTTCCACCAAATATTGGTTCAAGTGCTTGCTTCCTTAATTTTGAAATATTGCTGCAAAAGTGTATTCCATTAGCTAGAATGACTTCCTGTTGATTTTGTTTCACCGCATGCAGTTTATGCGTGTAGACTGTTATTAACAAACGGAGAAAGCGTCAAACGTAACTGCAAAAATGCATGATATTGGGAGATGTGGGTGTTTGATACACTGGGGGTATTTCCTCCTGGGGTATTTTTACCTACACCCGTAGCCACTCATGTGTTGTATCCATTGGAGAGTGTCCGTCTTACTATGATATGACGTTCTTTGTTCTTTTATTGTAGTTTTTCATTAAGTGGTACACTTTTTGAATGAAAAATATATATATATACAGAACGTGTACAGCTCTCACAACCTTGTCAATTCCAACACAGAACTCCATGGAGCTGACAAAAATGGTCCTGAGAATCATTTTCAACACAGATCACCACGGAGCTGACAAAAATGGTCCTCAGAACCATTTTTGTCTGCTCCATGGTGCAAATAACTTATCAATTTGCACAAGTTGTGAAATTACAAGTTAGTCTGTGACGGGGATCGAACCCACGACCCCTCACTAGTACGTTGGTCTCAAAACTAAGCAACACGGACAGAATGTATCTCTGCAGATTTGTCGTCTTGATACGCGCTTTATCTCCTTAGTAAGTCACATCAACTCCCTCTTTTTTATTTTGAAACAAAGAAAGCAAGTTTACTAATTCTAGACGATGTGTGGAACAAACATCACACATTTTTCGAAAAAACCAAAAGCCAGTAAATCAATTTTTACGTTCTGGCGCCAATGCAAAATCACAAGTTTGTCCGTGATGGAGATCGAACCCACGCCCCCTCAATCCGGGTAAATTGCCCTCCCAACTAAACTATACTGCCAGAATGTATCGCTAAAGATTTGTCGCCTTGGCACGTGCTTTACCTCTGTAGTACGTCACACAGTGTGTGAGCTCAAATCTAGAACAATTTTCTCCACAAGAGGGATTTTCCTTCAATGAGTCTGGGTGCCATTTTAAAAAGCGTTCGTTCTAATCGTTCCGGTTGGCACTTGGCTCCAATTCCCGGATGAGGCATGTGCATTGTTCTTTTACTACTGTATATATGAACTGGCTCCCGCAAACCCTCGAAACTACAGGCCCTAAATTAGTGACGAGCAACTTCTTACAGATTTAGAGGCTCAATGTGTTAACTCATTTGCCCCATTGAACGATGTTTTGTCACATTTTATCTACCATATCCTTGAAATGTAATAAATTCTAGTGTTTCGCATAGATTTTGTCTAGTTCACTGTCCCTTATAAGCGTAGTTCTTGCATATAACTTACATTCCAGTCAGTACATTAGTTCTTTTTCCGTTTTTTATTATTTCGGGGTTTAGCAAAGACCCTAAAATCTTGTGTCGCTGAGAATACCATAATGTCCAAAACTATTTATTGCTACTTTCTGAATTTCTGACCTCTAACCCACCGCCCTTTACAGTTTAACAAGAAAAGGGATTAAGTGCTGGCTCACTGCAGGAAACTTTCGACCTGTGGGCTCGATATACATTGACTTTCAGACGTTTCCCTGCGTAATCACTGCATTCACCCATAGACAAGAGATGAGATGTTGAGAAAATGCATGACATCCGCAGAGAGAGAGAGAGAGAAAGAAAGAGAGAAAGAGGGACAGAGAGAGAGAGACAGAGAGAGAGGGAGAGAGAGAGAGAGAGAGAGAGTAAGAGGGACAGAGAGAGACAGAGAAAGATAGAGGGAGAGAGAGAGAGAGAGAGAGAGAGAGAGACCAACTCCTTCACTCATAAAAAAAATGGTATCAGTGATTACGGCATCTGCTATCTGACGGTTACTTCAGCTCATTCCGAACAGGCCGTGCAAATAAGAACTGCGGGTGGTAGGAAATATAGTCACTATAGAAAAGAGTTCCGGGCGGCCGTGGTCTTTTGCATGTACGGGCGTTATTATCTTTAAAGGGCTAACGACCACTGTGAGCAACTCTAAGGACCATGAGCAGTTGACAGTAACTACATGTATTTTAGTGCCACTGGTTCTAGGGCAAGGCAGAGCCATCAGCCAAACACACTATCCATTCGTCCTCCAGGATTCAAACCCAGGTTCTAGCTATTCACTTCCAAATGAATAGTGTGCTTGATTAACAAAATGGTGAAACCGCAGCGGATATAGGAGCCCTGACCAAAATATATTGAAACTTAATCTATAGAAAAATAGGACAATACTCTATTACAAAGCAAACAAACGTCTTCCGCACACACTCGCTTACTTCGTCATCCTTATAAACGATCGCTGGTAGCAGAACCTCTTGTATTACTAGTGCAAGTAAGTAACATTTCGTCGTACTTTGCTTATTTAAATCAACATCATTGAAAGTTTTATTATTTGCCTCTTTAAGTTCTATGCTTTTTTTTTCTTAAAGAAGCAGAAAACAGCTGTACAACGCATTCATCACCTCTCATAATAACTTTTACAACGACTTTCGAGAAGGTCATGCTTATTTTTGAATCCTTTTATCTGCACTTTTGTTTACGGACACGGCATTTTCCGTATAAGAAGGTGGATTGCAGATTTCTTCTTTTTTTTAATGGGGAGGAGATAAGATTATTGAAAGGGAGGTACTGCCAGAAGAGAAGACTGGATAAAAAATATAAAATAATGGAATTTTATAATTTGGGGCTTAGGGAGACTGTGGAACAAATTCACAAGCCACGAGTATGCACAAAAAATGATCGAGGAATGATGGCCAATGATAATAAAGAGGATTATAAAGAAGAAAATAATTAGAAAAGTAAAAGAAAATAGGAATATAAAAAGAAAGAAAACAGATATGTAAAGAATTAAAAAAAACAGAAAAAAGAGAAATACGGCTCAAGAGAAACAGGAAGACCAAGGAGAAGGTGAATTTAGGAGAGAGAAAAAAGACAAAAACGGCGATGAATGAAGAGAAAGAGAAAGACTAAAGACCGAAGGAGGAAATGAAAATGATGCATACGAAAGTGAATGAAGAATAACTGAGCACAAAAGGAATATTACAAAGAGTACGATTTAGAGGAAAAACGGGTTAAGAAAAAGTGAAAGACTAAAGTGAAAGTAGAAGGAAGAAAAGGAAAAATACCAAGATGAAGGCTGATAAAAAAAGTGGAAAAATGAGAAAAAGGAAATCAACACGAAGGAGGGAAGAGACACAGAGTTATACCAACAGGAAAAGCAGAATTCTCGAGATGAACAGATATCGAAGCGAATAAATGAAGAAACAGAGTTCTGTGAGCACCACTTGATGTAATCAAATTTGAAAATGATGTTTAAGGTCTATCATGAGAAAGACAGCCCTGTTCCAAAAATTAAAAACAAAAGGAATTTTTCAAAATACAGGAGAAAAGACTTAGGGAGAACCTGCAGTTTTCTTCCCATAGGAGTTGAATGCCTAAATTAAATGAATCAGAAGCGGAAGAACACAAAATCAATGAAACACGGGGTGAGAATGAGAGTATGATCAGTTATTATCGGAATAACGGAAAAACTGGAAAAACGGGAGGAAAACGATGTACCAAAATCATTTTTTTATCATAATCAAAGCGTTCTTTTTCTATTGTGAGACATACTCACTAAGTTACGAACACTATTTTACAGCACTTTAATATCTTCATTTTAAAGAAACAAGAATTTGAAGGGTACGGTAGAGAAAATTCTAGTTTCATCAGCATTACACACACTATGGATAAGTTATGTGGTGATGATTTTAAGCCATTTTTGTTTAATCCAGCTCTCTGCTGTTGAGAAATCAACATTCTTTAGTTTATCATGGGTGCTGTTTCACACAAAATTTTCTTGTTTTATCTCACGATTGAGCTGTACATCTGCTGCAGCAAAGTGTTCGCTTCCTATCTTCAAATCAAGATCAGCTACGTTTGTCTTCATTATCGGATTGAACACGAGCATCTCTGTTACGAATATCAGTAAACCACTATTTCAATGCTGAGTCGACCAAAGTTTTGCTCGCGCTTTACATTTTCATTCAGTTTTGATCATCTTTCATTGTCGTCCCGATTTTTACAACTTTTGCACAAAAGGTGCTGACAAAATTATAATTACACAGTAGCATATTATATTGGTTCAGTTCTGGCAAAATGTCATGATTCTAAAATAACAACTTTCTCATTAGGACCTAGATCTCGATTCTTTTGCACTCACTTCTATAGTTAAACATCAGTAAACAAATTAAACAAACTGAAGAGTTGCGCCTTTTTACGAAAGACAGGTGCCAAATGATTTCGTACAGGAAACTCATGCTTGTCCTAGAAGATAAGTATTTCTGCAACGCAACACCTCCAATGACGTCCTCTCGTTCTGCAATCACCATTTGCTCCTACTTTAATTAACATTTCCCCACATACAGTTAGTTTTCTTGACTCCGAGAAAAAAGAACGGTTTGACGAGAACTAATAAAAAAATTGACGGTTAGTCACTTCCGCCCCAAACGAAACACCAACGAGAGCAGGCAAGTGATTACCTCAAAAGGAACCAACGCAAACGTTAGCATTTTTTTTAAAACTTCCTTGTTTCTGTGACGTGTGTTATCCTTGGCTCAATATTTTCAGCGCAAGTTAGTGTTAATAATCCTCCTTTAATATCATCTCATAAGTGAAAATCATTTCCTTCAATCATCATCATCATTGTCAACCATTATCAATCCACTGCTGGATGAAGGTCTCCCCAAGTTTCCTCCACAACGGTCTGTCTTGTGCCAGTCTCCTCCATGTCACTCCCGCATATTTACGAATTTCATCCACCCATCTCCCATGTGGTCTTTTTCTGGGTCTTTTCCTGTCCCTTGGAATCCAATCTAAAATTTCGGCTGTCCATCTATGGTCTGTCCTTCTGGCAGTATGTCCAGCCCATTGCCATTTCAGGGATTTAACTCTGATCATGATGTCTTCCACTCTCGTCATTTTTCGGATCCACGAGTTCCTCTTCTTATCTCTCTTGGTTATACCAAGCATGCACCTCTCCATACTTATTTGAGTTGTCTGCAGCCTTTGTATGTCTCTTTTAGTTAAGGTCCACGTCTCTGCACCATACGTAATATCCTCTCATAAATTATCTCCTTTAATATCTATCATCGCATAAGTTAAAGTTAGTGTTATTAATCCTACTTCATTATCATCTCATAAATCATCTCCTTTAATATCATAAGTCATCTCCTTCAATATCTCATACTGTAAGTTAAAGCTAGTGTTATTAATACTCATTTAATATCATCTCATAAGTTAATTCATCTTCTTTAACATCATCTTATAAGTTAAAGCCAGTGTTAATAATCATCATTTAATATCATCTCATTCACCTCTTTAATATCAGCTCATAAATCATCTCATTTTATATCATTTCATGTCATCTTCTTTAATATCATCTCATAATACATCTCTTTTAATATCATTTCATAAGTCATCTTCTTTAATATCATCTTATAAATCATCTCCTTTAATATCATCTCATAAGTTAAAGCTAGTGTTACTAATCCTCGTTTAATATCATCTCATAAGTTAAAGCTAGTGGTATTAATCCTCGTTTAATATCATCTCATAAGTTAAAGCTAGTGTTATTAATCCTTGTTTAATATCATCTCATAAGTTAAAGGGGATGTAAGGTCAGGTGATGCGTAACACCACAGCCTCTCCTTGACAACTGTCAACCCCGCCTTCTCGTGGTGCATCCTGTTCCCACTAAAGGGGCTCTGACGACCGCCCATAGCGGTATAACTATACCATCGGGATTAGAGGAAATTCTATCCCACACTCACCAACCCGCTTGGCCAGCGTGGTGAGTTATGGCCAAACCCCTCCAAAATGATTCCACAACTTAAATCTTGGCCCTCAGTCTCCGGCAGCTGGAATGTACCTGGCCAAGGCAGCGGCCAGTGCGACATGAAGGCAGAGGGTGCTAAGAACCCCCGGAGGACCGGACTAGGCTGCCATCTGATGCTGACCTTGGCTACTTACAATGGACGCTCCCTATCTTCTGATTCAAGGCTTCTTGAATTGGAAGAGGAACTACAAAGGATCAAGTGGGACATCGTGGGGCTAAGTGAGGTAAGGAGAAAAGGAGAAGATCTCATCGAACTGAAAAGTGGACATCTCTTCTACTATCGTGGGACAGATACTAACAGAACTAGTGGTGTTGGATTTATAATAAACAAGAAACTGAAGGATAAAGTTGTAGAAGTTGAAAGTTCCTCTGACAGAGCTGCACGACTTGTTATCCAACTCTCGAAAAGATACCAGGCTCAGATTATTCAAACTTATGCACCCACCACAAGTCATCCTGAAGAAGAAATTGAAGAATTTTATGAGGAAATTTGTCGTCTAAATAATAAAGGTAAGCAGCACTTGAAAATAATTATGGGAGATTTCAATGCAAAAATAGGGCAACGGCAACATAATGAAACTTCAGTAGGTAAATTCGGTCATGGCAACAGAAACCAGCGTGGAAATACTCTCGTTGAGTTTGCAGAGGCAGAAGGGTTTTTCATCTTGAACTCCTTCTTCAAGAAAAAGCCACACAGGAAATGGACATGGAGACATCCAATTGGGACGACAAGTGAAATTGATTTTATTATGTGTAACAAAAAATTCGTCATAGAAGACTGCAGTGTGCTAAACAAGTTCAACACAGGTAGTGACCATAGATTGGTGAGATGTAAGATGCACCTCAACACTAAACTTGAACGTGGCAAGCTCATAAGACAAACAAAATCTATTGACATAACCAACCTTAAAAAACACCATAATACCTTCAAGTTAGAACTGAAGAACAGGTTCTCTGCTTTAGAAGGCCTAACATCGGAAGAAGTGGACATCTCTGAAGTTAACAGAAAAGTAACCAAAGCTCTTATGGAAACAGCAACAAAATTAGCTGGGTCTAAGAACAAGTTGCATGTGAACAAATTATCAGGAAAAACCAAAATGTTGATGCAAAAAAGAAGAGAGATGCGGACAACTAAAGAAGATGTGACTTCCAAAGTGGAATATATAGAGCTATGCAAGACAGTAAGAAAAAGTATTACTGAAGACGTAAGGAAATTCAACTGTGAACTAGTGAGAAAAGCAATTGAAAACAACCAAAGCCTAAAATTGGCAAAGGGACATCTCAGTAAGGGAAGAAAACAGATTATGGCACTGAGAAAAGAAGATGGTTCTGTAACAAGAAATAGAGGCGAAATTTTGACAAGAGTGAAAGATTTCTACTCCAAATTATATGAAAGGGATGATACATGCACTCCAGACATCATGAAAGATACCAGTACCAGAGTTCCTCCAGTCCTTCCAGCAGAAGTTGCACATGCAATCAAGAACATGAAGCGAGGAAAAGCTCCAGGAGAAGATGGAATTACTGTAGACATCATACAAGAAGCAAGTGGAGAAATCGAAACAGTACTCGCCCAAATTTTCACTCGATGCCTTAATGAAGGAAAGATTCCTGAGGATTGGAACACCGCTACAATGATCCTGCTACATAAGAAAGGTGACATTGAAGATCTCTGAAACTACAGACCTATCAGCCTCCTATCAGTAGTTTATAAAATCTTCACTAAAGTTCTTTCACACCGCTTGAAGGTAACACTGGACATGGCTCAACCGAGAGAACAAGCTGGATTCAGGAGTGGCTACAGCACAATAGATCATATCCACGTGCTGAGAGAACTAATTGAAAGAGCGAGGGAATATGAACTTCCATTGTGCATGGCTTTTATCGATTATGAAAAAGCCTTTGATTCGGTGAAACCATCAGCAGTTACAATGGCTCTGAAAACCTGCGGTATTGAAGATGCATACATTAATATTATTAATAACATCTATGAAAACGCAAGTGCAAAGATTCGGCTGTTTGAAAATACAACACACGTAAAAATTGGAAAGGGAGTGAGACAAGGTGACACCATATCTCCGAAGCTCTTTAATGCCACATTGGAAAATGTTTTTCAGTTGCTGAGCTGGGAAAGCAAGGGGATAAAGATTAATGGAGATTATCTAACCCACCTTCGTTTTGCTGATGACGTAGTCATTTTTGCAACTACCCCATCAGAGCTGCAGAGTATGATCCAGGAACTTGCTGACAAGAGTAAAGAAGTGGGATTAAAAATGAACTTTCAGAAGACAAAAGTGATGTTCAATGCTTTTACAAGAAATGAAGATTTATCGATTGATGGAGAAAAGCTGGAGATAACAGACACGTACGTTTATCTTGGACAGCAGATATCAAGTGAGGGTCACATTGATGAAGAAATTAATCGGCGTACAAAACTTGCCTGGAGAGCTTTTGGAAGAAACAGCATAATTTTCAAGAGCAATATGCCATTATGTCTTAAAAGAAAAGTGTTTGATCAATGCATCCTTCCAGTGCTTACGTATGGTGCAGAGACGTGGACCTTAACTAAAAGAGACATACAAAGGCTGCAGACAACTCAAAGAAGCATGGAGAGGTGCATGCTTGGTGTAACCAGGAGAGATAAGAAGAGGAACTCGTGGATCCGGAAAATGACAAGTGTGGAAGACATCATGATCAGAGTTAAATCCCTGAAATGGCAATGGGCTGGACATACTGCCAGAAGGACAGACCATCGATGGACAGCTGAAATTTTAGACTGAAATTTTAGATTGGATTCCAAGGGACAGGAAAAGACCCAGAAGAAGACCACATGGGAGATGGGTGGATGAAATTCGAAAGTATGCAGGGGTGACATGGAGGAGACTGGCACAAGACAGACCGTTGTGGAGGAAACTTGGGGAGACCTTCGTCCAGCAGTGGATTGATAATGGTTGACAATGATGATGATGATGAAGTTAAAGCTAGTGGTATTAATCCTCGTTTAATATCATCTCATAAGTTAAAGCCAGTGTTATTCATCCTCGTTTAACATCATCTCATAAATCATCTCCTTTAGTATCCTCTCATAAGTCATCTCATTAATATCATATCATAATTTAAAGCTAGTGTTATTAATCCTCGTTTAATATCATCTCATAAGTAGTGTTATTAATCCTCGTTTAATATCATCTCATAAGTAGTGTTATTAATCCTCGTTTAATATCAGCTCATAAGTTAAAGCTAGTGTTATTAATCCTCGTTTAATAACATCTCATAAGTTAAATTCATCTCCTTTAATATCATCTCATAAGTTAAAGCTAGTGTTATTAATTCTCCTTTATCATCATCTCATAAGTTAAAGCTAGTGTTATTAATCCTCCTTTATCATCATCTCATAAGTTAAATTCATCTCCTTTAATATCAGTTCATAAGTCACCTCCTTTAATATCATCTCATAAATCATCACCTTTAATATCTCATAAGTCATCTCCTTTCATATCATCTCATAAGTTAAGGCTAGTGTTATTAATCCTCGTTGAATATCATCTCATAAGTTAAAGGTAGTGTTATTAATCTTCCTTTATTATTTTTTTTATTTTTTTTGATTGGAGGTTTAACGACCACCGTGAGCAACTCAATGGGCTATAAGCAGTCGCCCGTCCCTAATTTAGGGTCACTGGTTCCAGGGAAGGGAGAGAGCCAGTGCCGTAAGACAAACACAACATCCATGCCTCACAGGGATTCAAACCCGGACCCCTTGTGAACGAATGATCAGAGGCCATCGCTTAGACCGCTGCGCCACCGGGGCGGCTAATCTTCCTTTAATATCATTTCATAAGTTAAATTCATCACCTTTAATATCAGCTCATAAGTCATCTTAAATATCATCTCATAAGTTAAAATCATCATCTTTAAGATCATTTCAAAAGTCACTATCTTTAATACTATCTCATAAGTTAAAGCTAGTGTTAATAATCCTCCTCTAATATCATTTCATAAGTTAAAGTCATTTGCCGAATCGTTAATGTTTTCCAGAAAGCTTTGAGATGATCCCTACCAGTTTTCAGCTAGCCGTTTATGAGGGAGAGTAGATAACCTCTTCCTACGATGTTTCGAGAAAAGATCATTACTGGCTGTTTCTCTGCATCAGCTCTTAATGAAGATCAGTTTGGGAATTACTTTATTGCTACGAAAATTGTTTTACGACATTTTCTAGAGATCTCAGAATTAATCTGCTTTTTCAGAAGGTTGTGGAAGGAACAATGGCTCATGCAAGAGGAAATTGTAATTATGGAAATGCGCACGTGGAAAGTAAGTTACTAATGGAGAGGAGTAAAAGCGACATAGAACTGACTTGACGGTCGCAAAACAGGAGACGTAAAGTGGACTAAAAGACAAGCTCCCCACCTTTTCTGAGAAAGAAAGAAAAGAGGAGTTTGATCTGGCACTTGAAGGTGGTAGGAAGGAGATTTGGCGATTCGCCGTGAGACGGAGAGTGTTTTCGGCTCCCAGTGAAAAACAACAAAGGACGATTTCTTTGATATCAAAATGGAATCACGAAGAAGAAGTAAGGATGGAAGCGCTAAACACATGGCAGCTAGGTGATCGACAGAAATGCCTGATAAAATCATCATTAAGAGTTCAGAAACAATAAAAAGCGCAATGTCGAAATCAGAACAAAGATATCCTTAATGTTCTTCATATACCGCATTGAATAAAGAGCACCTATGCAGAAGAGCGAGTTCATTTTTCATGAGGGGAACACATAGCTAAAACTCCGAACCCCTTGTTTACCTAACAAACGAATTCCTGAAGAATCCAAGCACAGAGCGCTGAAAGAAATTTTGTAAGTAGCGCTACTACTTATGACCTATTTAACTTTCCGCTTTCGGTATCTTATGTAAACCTTTAGCTTTCTTTCGACGTTTTTTCTGAACTGAACGTCCGTCGGAAGTCTCAAGAGTTTATTTCTTCAGGAATTCACTGGCGCTAGCAGCCAGTCAAGTCATAAAAAGGACATAGACATTATACAGTATATATACGTGGTGTTCCGCTTAGACGTATAATAAATGGAAGTATAAATTCTAAACTCATTATAATTTATTAGCGACAAGTTTTATTTACACGTCTAATAAACTTCAACATGAGCTCTACTGGTGGCGTGGCAAACGTCCAACCGGTATTCTACCTAATCCAATGAGTTGAGAAGAATTTATGGTGTCACGTTGTTGAGAAGTCTTCCACATTATGCACTGGTGTAACGTATATCTAGTCGTTAACAAACCCACACGAGAAAAACTCAGCTGGAGTTAGTTCTGTGAGCTGGGGGCCATGCAATGAACGTTGATCCTCTCCCAATCCATCCTGTAATGAAGCGGTCACCCAAAAAATGTGCGGACATCATTTGGCAAAGTGCGGGGGAGCCCCATCTTGTTGGAAACGTTTTTCGTCAGGCAGCTGAGGCACAGCATATTCCGGCAACTTGTTCAGGTATGTTAGTTCAGTTACCATGGCCTCTGCAAAAATAAAAAGACCGATGATTTTGCCCTTCAGGACACCAAACCAAACATTGCACTTTGGAAGATTTCTTTCATGTTCATGAACAACGTATGGATTTTCGGAACCCCAGATGCGGCAGATATCTCTACCCACTTTTCCAGATACGTGGAATGTTGACTCATCTGAAATGCTACCCGGTCTAGGAATGTGTGGTCGGCATCAGTTCTGGCCTACATTGCCTCCGCAAATCTTTTCAGTGCCGTCTTCTCGTGCGGCTTTACTGGTTGACGCAGTTGAATATTGTACGCACGAAAACGCATAATTTTATGGAGTAACCGATGTACTGTTGTTGGTGGGAGGTCTAGCAGCACACTAGTCTCTCGGATGGATTTTCCGGGCTTCTCTGAAATGACTTTCGAATCGGTTCAACGTTTTCCTCAGACACCGTACGCTTAGCATGTTCACCAGTCATCGGTAACAATCTTCCTGTTTCTGTGAGTTGCTTATCCCATTTCATAACGGACACGTGCGTCGAGACGTCTGCCGTCGCTCCAAGGTTGTACTGGCGGCGAAAACGGTAGCGTCACAGACTTCAATTCTGCAAGCGATAGCACACAAAACACCTTCTGCTGTGGAGTCACATGGCGACTGACGCAGGAACTATCTACTTCTGCCATAATGCAGTAGAAGTCGATACATTCTGCGCATGGCCCGAATTTGTCCGGCTTATAAATTTCACAGCTGCTCTTTACAATGGCGCCCACCTGTCATTCGAACTAATTCTCTGTATGTTACGAATTTTTATTTTATTATACTTCTTATCTGAACACTCTGTATGCACTATACAGTGCAAATTAATTGGGACACGCTAGTTTATTCTCAGAATTGTAATGTGATCGCCAGTTGATGTCGGAAACCCACGTAAACCGGTTTTATCAGCTGTGAGGTGGTGTGACTGTTAGAACTTGATAGTAAGAATGTTGTTTGACCGGTTTTAAACAGGAAATAGGCACTTCAGCTTCAGTTGTGAGCTTTCGTTTGTGACAGGTGGATGTTAGTTTTTGCTCTCTGTGAGTACGTGTTGCTTTCGTGTATTGAAAAATGGATATTTCCCCAAGGAAGCGTGCAAAAATAATTGCTCTGAAGGACTACACTTCTATGACAGTGAGAAATATCGCTTCGGAAGTAGGTGTAGGCAAATCAAGTGTATCAAGACAGCTTACGCGATACAATGCATCTGGATCACCGTCTCCGGAAAGGAGAGGTAAATGTGGAAGAAAACGAAAAACAACTCCACGAACCGATAAATATCTAATCAGAAATAGTAAAATGAATCCAAAAAAAAAACAAAAAAACAAGCACCGATCTTCAAAGAGATTTATTGGCTAGTGATTGTGATGTTAGTGATTCAACTGTACGCCGTTGGCTTCTGGAAGCTGGCCGGAAGGCAAGAAGACCAACGAAAAAACAATATTTGAATGCGAAAATGAAGACAAAACGTATAGCATGGGCCAAAAAATATAAATCATGGACTGCTGACGACTGGAAAAAGGTAATTTTCAGTGATGAAACTCATTTATTTGTGCAGGGTTACCAAGAAAATGTCGTTAGACGAAGCAACTGTGAACCCTTAAGACCTGAGCATGTCAAACAAACTGGAAAACACCCTCTGAAACAGATGTTTTGGGGTTTTTTCACATCAAATGGCACTGGAAGCTTAGTTCCTGTTCAAGGTATGATGAATTTAACCAAGTACGTAGAAATATTACAAGGTAGGATTGTTCCATTGTTGCAAACTTTTGACGGGACATTTCACATGACTTGGCCCCATGTCACAATTCGAAATTGGTCAAGAATTACATGCTGGAAAATCAAATTCATTTGCTTGATTGACCTGGAAATTCACCAGACTTAAATCCCATAGAAAACTTGTGGAATATTTTGAAAAGACGTTTAAGTAATATGGACTGTACAACCAAAGAACGCATGATAATGAATGCTATAAAAGTGTGGTTCCACGATTATGAAGTCAAAAATATGTGCACTCAATTAGTGGAGTCAATGCAAAAACGAATTCAAGAGGTCATTTCTGCTATAGGAGGACATACTTCATACTAATACAGGTATTTATCATTGTATATGAAGGCATAGCATGATATAAAGGCATAGTTTTGGAAAAAAGAGTGATTTTTTACTTTGTCCCAATTAATTTGCACAGTATAGTACGTATGCAACAATAAAAACCTGCAATAATTTTTCTGACTAAAATGGCGCCCGCTACAAAGAAAATAAACCACACCAACATGTGTTTGCCTGGAACCAGTGGCACTAAATTAGTGACGGGTGATTAATTATAGCTCTCAGAGTGGTTCAGCGTGATCGTACCCCAAAACAGTTTTGATTTTTCCATTTCTGTTTCCGCTCGTACTAACTGCTTCTATTCCATGTATGCTGTGCAATATTTTGTACCTGTTCCAGCCGCTTCTTCTGAACTTACAAAGGCTGTTCTATAAAAACTGAGAGTAATTCTTTTTGAGTTGGCAACAGTGCGAAGGGCAAATATAACCACGTAGACAGTTAACTGAATTTATGGCAACATTTATTAGCCGTGGCAGACGATTCTGGTTTTGTTGTTGCGCAGTTGCTTAAGGTACGTCTGCATTTCGCCATACAGCTATGGAAGTGAGTGATTCAGAGTTAAGAAGTGAAATGCGTTGCGCGATGAAACTTTGCTGTCGTTTAGGTAAAACGGCTCTAGAAACAGTGGGTTTAATGAAAAAAAGCTTACAAAGATAAATGTTTGAATGAGTCAACGATTTTTAGATGGCACCATAATTTTAAAAAACGGCGTTTGTCGGCTGAACTCGTTCCTAGGCCTGGTCTACCTGAAAGTGTTGTTACGAAGCGTATTGTTAACACCGCTTAGGCAATCGTGCAAGAAGATCGACGAATGACGTACGCAGACATAGCGGCCTCAACTAATATTTCAGAAACGTCGGCATTCCGCATTTTACGTGACAAATTACTGCTGCATCGTGTGTGTTCCAGATAGGTACCTCATCACATGACGGGAGAACAATTGTTAGCCAGGGTTCAGGTGTGTCATGAGTGGAAACAATTCATTGCAAAGGATTCAAACTTTTAAAACACAGTAATAACTGCCGATGAAACATGGGTCCACTGTTTCGATCCCGTCACGAAAGACGTAACGAGTGTCTGGAAACACATAGGCTTGCCTCCTCCGAAAAAACGTCCGCCAAACCAAAGCAGCTGGGAAGGTGATGACGATAACTTTCTTTGATCATAAAGGTGTAGTCTACCAGCATGCTGTTCCTCCACAAATTACTGTCAATGCTGAGTGTTACATTTGAGTCTTGAAGTGTCTCCTACGACACATATCGTTTAAGCGACGGGAAATGGTGGGCAAGTGGACCCTACACCATGGTAATGCCCGCCCACATGTGGCTGCTTGTGTTCACCAGCTTAATGCAGTATTGAAATCATGCCACAGCCTGCCTACAGTCCTGACCTCGCTCCGTGCGATTTCTGGTTGTTTCCAAATGAAGGAGAAGTTCCGTGGTGTAACATTCAACACAGATGCTGATGTTATTCAAGCTGTACAGGGGTTCGCTGATGAAACAGCTTCCACAAAATGCCTTCGAGGGAAGATACTTTGAGAAAGAACAACACATATTTTACTGTACATATATTTCTTCATTTTGTGTGATTTTACTCTTAGTTTTTATGGAACGGCTGTTGTACGTATATTCACACGCCCGTTGAAAGACGATGGCCTATGATTTGCTCTATTAGCTAGATAAATTTGGGGATGCCGTATTGCAATCAAAGCTAAAGACAGGAGCGATGTTACCAATCTTCTGATTTCATTTTCATATAGTGCCCTGACATAGTCCTCTTATTCTTCTGTAGTTGAACACGAGAAGCAGCGGACTTTAGAGATTGCTGTCCCGCTAAAAGGATCCACGTAAAACTTTCACGTGGAACTTTATCTCATTTCCAGATGCAAGGTGATGGGATCAGAGGTTCCTTCCTCTGACCACTTCATTTTAATGAAAAATGTACGGACTATTAGTTTAGAGAATGTGGACTACGTGCCATAGTGTTATGCGTTAATTGTCTAGTTAGAAATAGTTTGAATTTGAGTTACTGGGTAGAAGTGTTGGCAGGTTTTTTTTTTCTGTGTTTGTTTATTTTAAGGGTTTGACCATTACCGTGAGCAACTCAATGTGCTAGAAATAGTCACCCGTCCCTAAATTAGAGACACTAGTTCTAAGGAAGAGAGAGTAAGAGAGCGAAAGAGAGAGACAGAGCAGGCGAGAAACAGAGATAAAGCGAGAGAGAGAGAGAGAGAGAGAGAGAAAGAGAGAGAGAAAGGAAGAGAAAAAGAGACAGGGAGGGAGGGGGAGAGAGAGAGAGAGAGAGAGAAAGGAAGAGAAAAAGAGACAGGGAGGGAGAGAGAGAGAGAGAGAGAGAGAGAGAGAGAGAGAGAGAGAGAGAGAGAGAGAGAGAGAGAGAGAAAGAGAGAAAGAGAAGGGTGGTAATTCTACAGGGCTTGGTGCTGAGTTATATTTCTGTGCCCTGTGTGTAGGGTTCGTTGATACGCCGCTACGCCGCTTTTAGAGAGTTTTTGTTCCAAGGATTTAACCCGTATTTTACCCGACTCGAATAGATGTATTAAATGTAAATAAAATATCAACTAAATTTTTAATTTGCTCTTGCAGTGAGGATAGTGTTTATTCAGTTGACATGGGGAAGGTCTCAAGCTTTGTCCCGATTTCTACTCATTCTCTACATTACTAACTCGTCGAGACCAGTATTAGCTTTCCCTAATCATCAGCATTATCAGGTTTGACACTCAGGAGCGAAAAGCTCTCTGCACCTTCCGCTCCTCTCTCTGCCTTCCAACCAAATTCCCCCAGAAAAGTAAAATCGACGGCTAAGAAACACCAAAGAGACACTCTTTTCATAGAAAGCACGGCTAAGAAACACTCTTTTCATAGAAAGCGCGGATGTTCCTTAATTGCCTTCCTCTGACCCATCAGAGATCCTTATACAATTCCTCTCTCGCTTAGCAACAAAATCCCATAAATTTAACTTTCCCTCGCATGGGACGCTAAGATGCAAAAGCCAGCACGCCACTGACCAGCTGCATCGAAATGGCGAAAAAAGGCTCTAAGGAGAGGGAATATGATTCAAATTCACTATACTCAAAATTGTTACCTTAAGTTCATTCCTGTCAAACAATGATGCCCAGGTTACAGTAAAACAACCACACCATCCATGCCTCATCCGAGATTCGAATCCGGAACCATCTCTGACGAGTTCCTCATATCACTATGTCTTCTGAGGCGGCCCGCAGGTTTGATTCAGAGCTGCGACAAGAAAATAGTTCCCTCATAAATAAGCAAAACGGAATCGCAGCAATTGATCTATGCTTTTCACAAAGCATTCTTCGTTCCACTTTCTAGGAGTTCCTCGGCAGAGAATCGCAGATAACTGGCCTTCCGGCGTTCGGATTTTTCTGCTTAACGTTTTTTTCCCACCTAAATTTCCCAAACATATACACGATCACGCCGGATTACCAAACGTTATCCTACTTCAGACTGGCTGCGCTACCAAAGCTTACTTCTCTCATTGGACCATATAATACCGACTCATCGCTTCCTGAATTCTTTTCCATCCAAACATTCTCTTTAAATAGTTTCCTGAAACTCTGACTAAGACCCATTCCAATCCTTCCTACAGCCCATATTTTCTCATTTCCACAACCAAATTCTCCTATGTAAAATCACTAAAACACATTGCCACTCTTAAGAAACAAGCACTTCCCTATACCCGGCGAAATCCTGTCCAAAAGAAATAGAGACTAAAAGTTTACGCACTATCTTCTTCGCCCATTAGCCCCAAATAAAATACAATTAGTTCGAGCCTAGATGTCAGAGCTAAGTGCATTACAACCCCAAAACAACAATGAATGCAGTTAAACCACAACGGTTTAAAACAACAAAAAAAATAAATAAATAAATAAATGAAAAAGAGCGACGCACTGGAGCCTTACTAAACAGATAAGATTCTTGCAACATATCCACAGTGATGCTGATGTCAAATATTAACAAAATTTTAAAATAAAATTAATCACCACATGACCAGGTGAATGAGTTTGTGCGTTTAGGAAGCATGTTTGACAGAGAGAACAAATTATTTAATGAAATACGGGATTGCACCATTGTACAATACGAATTCGGAAGTTGTGAATCCCTTTATTGGTGTAAATATGGCATGAATGGTAAGTCAGATAATATTCAAAATCTTGAAAATTTCGTCGACATGGAGCGGGAATCGAACCCGCGCTATCCAGGAGACGCAGGTTCGATGTCGACGAAATTTTCAAGATTTTGAATATTATCTGACTTACCATTCATGCCATATTTACACCAATAAACGGATTCACAACTTCCAAATTTGTAGAGAACAAATTAGATAGGGAAATTAGTAGGCGAGTGAATTCTTCATTGAAAGTCAAAGCTGCTTAGGGAGGTTTTCACAGCAATGATGGGTTCTCAAGAGATTCCGACATGGCTGTGTATGAAAGTGTAATTGTTCCTACTATGATGTATGGCAGTGAAACCTGGGTACTACAAAAGAAACTTAGGAGTCATTTGTGTGCTGGAGAAATGAGTTACTTACGGGGGGGGGGTTGTGGCAAGACACGTTCTGATCGTGTGAGGAATGAAGATATAAGGTGTGTTGCAGAGTTGTGTAATGTGAAGCAAATTGTTGTTAGCAAGATAGAGAATAATATTCTTCGGTGGTTTTGCCATGTTGAAAGAATGAGCGATGAGAAGCTTACTAAGAAACATTCTTAGCCCAAGCGGCAGGAAAAGCAGAGGAAGGCCAAGGGAGGATCAGATTCATTAGTGTCTGCATAAGAAAAATATTATTAGTATGAGTTATAGAAGAGTTTGTGTACGTTGAGTGTCAAGATCGCTGTAAATTGAGAAGTTTGACGCGGCAACAGTAAGTAAATAATCAGTTAAAAATGTATCTGAAAACTTGAAAATTTTTCATCGTCCTGGAGCGGGACTCGAACCCGCGTCTCCCAGAAAACACCCGGGTATGCTAACCAGCTACGGGTGCTTTCTGGGAGACGCGGGTTCGAGTCCCGCTCCAGGACGCTGAAAATTTTCAAGTTTTCGGATATTATCTGACTTACCATCCTTGTCACATTTACGCCAAAAATCGGATTGTCATCTTCAAAATTTGTATTATATGGCGTAATCCCGTATTTCTTTCATGATGTATCTGGTAGTTAGTATTTCTTTGTAGAGCTAACCTCTGAGTCTCAGAGAACAACTGGGTGACACGTATGTATGTACCACATCATATCATTACATACTTTTAAAGGCAACCAATGTTTATCTTCCGTACCACTTATTTTCTCGATATTACTCTTAAACATTTCAGAGAATGTGACGTACTACAGATGTGAAAACATATGTCAAGACGACAAATCTGCAGCAAGACATTCTGTCCGCGTAGCTGAGTTGGGAGAGCGACTTACTCCGGAGTGAGAGGACAAACTTTGGTTTTCACATTGGCGCCCGATTGTGGAAAATGGATCCACTGGCCGCTGGGCTCTTCGAAAAATGTGTGATGTTTGTTCCACACATTATTTGGAATGAATAAAAAATTCCTACTTCGCTTCAAAGACAAAAAACAAATATATTAAGAGGGAGATGATGTGACATACTACAGAGGTGAAAACATGTGTCAAGATGACAAATCTGCAGCGAGAAAGTCTGTCTGTGTAGCTCAGTTGGCAGAACGATATACTCCGGAGTGAGGGGGCACGAATTCGATGTCCGTCGCGGACAAACTTGTGTTTTCACAAGAAATATTATTTCTTGCTCGTGTACTAATGCTGTCGAAGATCATTTCAAGGAGGTGGTAGTATAAACACATCGCTCGTATTCATACACATGCTGATTATATTTTTCTTACAGCTTTCTACCTAAAAATTCTGCCTTATAATTCCAAAGGTAAACAATTTTGTAGACATTTCCTTCGCAAGTAATGCATTCCCAGGGATGAAAATTTGCCCATCGATAAAAATGACTTCAAATTATAGCATGGCATACTTAATATTTGATAAAACTTAACCATAATTATTTTTTTACTTGGGTGATGCCGAGACTTGCTAATAGATGGCGCGACCTGTACATAGATGACGTCAGTGAACAACGAAATGTCTGATGGCTTTTTTCGGAATTAGAAATCAGTAGTACTGCAGGTATTCTGCTGATTTTTTCAACAATTTTATTAAGTTGTTCCTCCTAAAATCTTTGGCCATCCATGGCCCTTGCGCCATAAAAATTAAACAATAACCACCTAAAATCTCTGCCTTATATTTCCAATGGCAAACCTTCTTTACATATTTTCGTCGCAATTAATGTATGCCTAAAGATGAAAATTTGCACATGGATAAAACTAACTTTAAGTTATAGCATGGAATACCTAATACTTGCCAAAACATAACCATAATTATATTGAAAATCAATAACTTTCTTTGAGTAATGTTCAGACCTGTTAATACTGTAGATGGCGCTACATGTACATTGATGACGTCAGTAGACAAACATATGTTGGAATGCTTAATTATGGTCATGTTTTAGCAAGTGTTAAGTATCCCATGCCATAACTTAAAGTTAATTTTATCGATGTGTAAATTTTCATCCTTGGGAACACATTAATTACGAAGAAAATATGTAAAGAAGTTTTATCATTGGAAACATAAGGCAGAGATTTTAGGTGGAACCACCTTAATTTTCGGAACGGAATCAAAATTTGAGTGTAACCACCCGATAGCCTGGAATGTTCAGAATGATTAGATTAAATGTGATTAGATTAAATGTTCTGCCAATAATTTAGCAGAAAATGTCGTCAGTACTCTAGGTACTGCTGATAGTACCTAATTCCTAAATAAGCCATCAAATATTGGTTTACCCGCTGACATCATAAATATACAGGTGGCGCCATTTATTAACAGGTCTCAATATTACCCAAGGAAAAATTATTGATTTTTTTATATAATTATGGTTACGTTTTATACAAATATTTATATTTATTACAAGCTACAATTTAAAGTTATTTTTATCGACATGCAAATTTCCTCCTTGCGAATGCATTACCTGAGAAGAAAATATCTAAAGAATTTTTTAACATCGGAAACATAGCGCAGAGGTTTTCGGTGGAACTACTTTACCGCTCGATGCTACCATGAATAAGGGCTGAGTCACAATTTAACGGGTGACTTCAGGGACTCTAGTTGCCGGTTGTTGCCCTTAATAATACATGGAAATTTATGAGAATCTGCTGAAAACAATGGGTTTTTTTAAAAGTTTTCATTAAAAAATTATTTTGCTTATGGGACATTGGTTCAGTAACACAACAATAAAGTGTAATCATCATCATTAGTGTTCTGTCTCTTGACAGGTACAACGGTATATCAACAAGTTCTCTTCCTCCAGTTTCCTATGTCCCATGCTTCCTCCTTCATTTCTTGATACCTCCTGTGCATATTATATCATCAAGCATCATTAGTCGTCACCTTTCTCTTGGTCGCTTTCCTTCAATTTTCCCTTCTATCATTATTTTTAATAGGCAGTTTCCTCTTAACTGATGTCCTATCCAGCTATATTTTCTTTTTGTTATGGTCTTTAGTAAATTCCTTTCTTCTTCAACTCTTCCCAATATTTCATCGTTAGTAATTTTTCCAATCCACTTTATTTTCTCCATTTTTCTCCATAACCACATTTCAAATGCTTCCAAGATTTTAGCTTCTTTCCTCCCAATTGTCCACGTTTGTGCCCCATATAAAGTTATATTCCAAATATAGCACTTAACCAGCATTTTCTTTAAATTTTTATTCATTTACGCTTTCCAAATGTAGGTTGAAGAAGCGTATATGCTCCAGTTTTTCCCGTTCGTTTGTCTGTCAGTCTGTCTGCCCGTCTGTCTGTCTGCACGATAACTCGCGTAAAAATGGTTCGATTTCAATTAAATTTTAGTATGTAATAGGGGACAATTTGGGGACGAACCCTCTTGAATATGGACGAAACGGGATCAGAGGTCACGACATAGAAGCGGGATCCATTCCATTGCACTTATGCGTCATAACTTGCGTAAATATGGTTCGATTTCGATTAAATTTTTATATGTCGTAGGGGACCACCTGTGAAGAAACCCTATTCCAAATGGGTAAAGTGGGGTTAGAGGTCAGGACATAGGAGCGGGATGCATTCCATTGCTCTTGTGCGTCAAAACTTGCGTAAATATGGTGGTTCGATTTCGATGAAATTGTAGTATGTCGTAGGGGACCACTGGGGACGAACCCTATTGAATGGACTAAAAGGGGTCAAGGTCATAGGATCGGGATCCATTCCATCGCCCTTATCCCATACTGTTAAAGGAGCACTTCTTGCATGTATGTAAATTTTATTTTGCAAACGGTTCTAAGGATTTTGATGAAAGTCGTTAACCTACCGTTTTTTGGTACTAGAAATCAATTTAGCTTGATCTCGACTTTAGGAAAATTCGTTTAGTGGGTTAAATAACCACCCCAAAATATAACGTTTTTAGTGTCATGGCGTCGTCCCATTAATGTTACCCATGATTAGAAATCTTATGACGTCACAATCTCGCGATTGAGAATGTTGGCGTGCGGTCACGCCATGTGCCTTATTACGTCACGCGTTGTGTGTGGACCCTAATAAAGTTTTATGACGTCACACTCTTTCGAGCAGATGGTCGCGATTCCCGCCTGCCTCATTACGTCCCGCGTTGTGTGTGTTTATCCGCCTGCACGATAACTCGCGTTCGATTTCGATGAAATTTTAGTATGTGGTAGGGGAACACATTGGAAGGAACCCTAATGAAAGTGAACGAAATGGGGTCAACAGTCAGGACATAGGAGCGGGATCCATTCCACTGCTTTTAAGCGTCATAACTAACGTAAAAAAGATTCGATTTCGATGAAATTTTAGTATGTGGTAGGGGACTACCTGGGAACAAACCCTATTGAAAATGGGCGAAATGGGGTCAAAGGTCAGGACCTATAGGAGCGGAATCACTTCCATCGCCGTTATGAGTCATAACTTACGTAAAAATGCTTCGATTTGGATGAAATGTTAGTATATTGTAGGGGTCTGCCTGGAAACGAATCCTATTAAAAATGAGCGAAATGGGTTTAAAGGTTCGGACACAAGAGTGGGATGTATTCCAGAGCCCTTATGCATCATAACTTACGTAAAAATGCTTCGATTGCGAAAAAACGTTATCATGTTATTTCGGAGGTATACTGAACCGGTTCTGTTGAATATAATCGAAATGGGATTAAAGGTCAGGGCACAGGACCGAGATTTATTCCACAGCCATTATCCTCATAACTTGAGTGATAATGCAAATTTTGAAGATGACAATCCGATTTTTGGCGTAAATGTGACAAGGATGGTAAGCCAGATAATATCCGAAAACTTGAAAATTTTCATCGTCCTGGAGCGGGACTTGAAGCCGCTCCAGGACGATAAAAATTCAAGTTTCCGATCAATTTGAATATAACCATCACAGGATTCGCTAGTCGAAGCAACCGGCATTCATGTTTAGCGAATCTGGAGGTTAAGAATCTTATCCGGTGTTTGCCCGGATATTATCTTACTTACCATCCTTGTCACATTTACGCTAAAAATCGGATTGTAATCTTCAAAATTTGTATTATATGGCGTAATCCCGTATTTCTTTCTTTCATGATGGAGTAATGATTTCTGGTATGTTGGAAAGCGTATTATAATCAATGCATTGCATGATTTTACTAATTTGTTTTATTAATAAACAAATTTTTCTTGCATATTTTCCTTTGCTAATTCTTACTTTTATTTCCGTGTAAGATTTTCCATTTTCTTGGATTATACTACCAAGGTATTTGTAGTCTCACTTGCTCTACATTTTCTCATCACCCGAACATTTCCTGGTTTCTTGGAGACTCTCATCGTTTTTCTTTACGCTTTCCAACCGTAGGTTGAAGAAGCGTATATGCTCCAACTTTGTCCGTCCGTCCGTCTGTCTGTCCGCACGATAACTCGCGTAAAAATGGTTCGATTTCGATGAAATTTCAGTATATGATAGGGGACCACCTGGGGACGAACCCTGTTGAAAATGGGCGAAATGGGGTCAAAGGTCAGGACGCAGGAGAGGGATCTATTCCATCGCCCTTATGTGTCATAACTTACTTTAAAATACTTCGATTACCACAAAACTTCACCATATTGCTCTGGAGGTATATTGAACTGGTTCTGTTGAATATAATCGAAATGGGGTCAAAGGTCAGGGCACAGGAGCGATATTTATTCCACAGCCATTATCCTCATAACTTCACTAAGAATTATTCTACTGCGGCACAACTTTAGTATGTTGTTCCGGAAGTATACTGAACTAATTCTGTTTAATATAATCGAAATAGGGTCAAAGGTCCGGGCACAGGAGCGAGATTTATTCCACAGCAATTATCCTCATAAAATGAGTAAAAATGCTTCTATTGCGACACAACTTTAGTATGTTGTTCCGGAGCTATACTGAACCGGTTCTGTTGAATATAGTCGAAATGGGGTCAAAGGTCAAGACACAGGAGCGATATTTATTATATAGCCATTATCCTCATAACTTGAATAAAAATATTTGTATTGCGACAAAACTTAAGTATGTTGTTTCGGAGGTAAACTAAACCAATGTTGTTTAATATCATCGAAATGGGGTCAAATATCAGGTCACAGGAGCGAGACTTATTCCACAGCAATTATTGTCATAACTTCATAACTTGAGTAATAAGTTGAATAATGATTCCGGGTATGTTGGAAAGCATATCATAATCAATGCATTGCATGATTTCACTAACTTGTTTTATTTGTGTTAATTATCATGCCATATTTTAAGTGTGGTTAATTTTCTAATCCAATTTAATGTCCCAAGTTAAGTTTTTTTATTAACCAGTCCTGTATGGAACCATCCTTTCCTGACTGACGGAGACACAATTTCTGGAAAATAGTCCCCCACAGTTTGAGTACAATTAATTTTCTGTGTTTCTCTCTTCCATTTTGTTTGAAGGAATGGCATTTGTTTTATTTCTGCATAACGGAATATTGTAAGTGGGACTTGATACTGTTACATAAACGCTGTTAAGCACAGGGAATGCAGAATACTTAAAATTCCAACCAGGAATTTGCTCTGATTTCTCCAAATGCTTTCGCTCAAAGATAAATAAGATCTAGATTTTATCAGCGATTGCCATAACCTTGACAGCAAAGACGTCGCCTTTAACGGTGATAGCTGGGAGGGTCACCCAATAGGGTGGAAGTCTGTCCATGTAAAGCAGAACGAGGAGAAAGGATATACGACCGTGATAAATTGCCTTGACTGTCTGAATCTCGATACAGCAAATTTAGCAGAAGATGAAGAGGTTAAGTACTGATCACAAAGATCTTAAGATCTCTTAACAACAGACTTGCTGTGCCAAGTGTGTTTACGCGAAATAATTGCCAGTCACTTTCTTTATTCAACTTCTTTTTTTCGGGAACATAGGATAACGTTATTAAATGGAAGAACTTCGTCCAACATTGTACAGAAAAGAAGATAAAGGGTTTTCTCAAAATGTTTTTCATTGCAACGTGCATCCCTACGAATATTTCAGAGGGGAAAAATTAACCCTTTAACCGACTGCAACGAAATAATTTGGAGTTAACAAAATGGGCTGAAATCAGCTCGAACAACACTGTTTTCCATAAATTAAGAGACAAACTGAAAAATTGATAACTCAAAAATTATGCAACTAATTTGAATAAAATTTTGTGAAGATCTTTTTTTTTTTTTTTTTTAATTAGAGATTTAACGACCACAATGAGCAACTCAATGGGCTATAAGCAGTCGCCCGTCCCTAATTTAGGGCCACTGGTTCCAGGGAAGGGAAAGAGCCAGTGCCGTAAGACAAACACGACATCCATGCCTCACCGGGATTCGAACCCGGACCCCTTACGGACGAATGAACAGAGGCCAACGCTTAGACCACTGCGCCACCGGGGGCGGCTTGAAGATCTTCATTGTACTACACGTTACAGAAAATCGCAAAAACATTTTCTACAAAACATTCATATTTTGCATTTCCTATAAAAATAAAAGAAACATACATTAATACTCCAAAAATTAAATAAAAAGGTGTCTCAATATGGAGTGTGGTCATCCAGAACAGCAATAAAGACCCAACCACGATGTTTCATGCTGTTAATAATGGTGTCTATGAGAACCGTAGGTAGCGATGCCTGTTATGGTGAAAAAATTATCTTGACGTAAGAAGTTGACTGTTAATTGCTTACTCGGTTTGTCCCTGGCGGGCTATGGGGGGGGGGAGGGGTGGGGACAAAGGCGGAGTGCGTTCCTTTTATTCGTGGGAGGTCCCGGTCCGTGAAGGAAGGCTTTTCAAGATCTGTTGAGTTTTTTATTTTAACTGAGGGTAATTTTTTCTAGCTGCCGTTCTCACACCAAAATAACAAAAGTTACTATTTAATTATATTTTTAATATTTTCATATAACATGCTCATATTTGTAGCAAAGCAGTTTGAAGCCCCTACAGGGTTAGGGGATGGGGCTTGATGGCAGCAACACGCCTACCTAGAGCGTCCTACACATGCTCCATTGGGTTAAGGTCAGGAGAGCGTGCTGGCCACTCCATAAGGACAGTAATCACCTCTTCAAGGTACTATCGTACCAGCCGCACTGTGTGTGGACGAGCATTATCAGCATGCATGTGTCGGCAATTGCATGCTGATAATTGCATGCTGATAATGCTCGGCAATTGCATGTGTGTGGACGAGCATTATCAGCATGCATGTGTCGGCAATTGCATCTGCATAAGGCCGAACAAACGGGTTCTGGATATCATCTCTATACCTCCGAGGGTTCGAGTTGCACCCTGGCAGAACGAACAGGTCGGTACGTTCGCCTAAAGAGATGCCTACCCATAAAAGTACACTACATCCATCAGACGTGTCCCTTTCACGGATATGAGAGGAATCAGATCTGGTCCCAGGCTCTCTCCAGATGAAGATTTACCGGGAATCACTCTGTAACGCATACCTCGAATCTTCCGTACAGATCTCCATTCATTTGGACTCCAGTTCACATGCACGCGAGCCCGATTCAAACGTTCCCTTCTGTAGCGAGAGATTGGAGGAAAGCACGTTACGGGCCGCCTAGCATACACCCCTTCTTCATGCAGCCTTCTGCGTACCGTAGAAGCTGATACTGTCTTTGTGGTAAGTGCAGGAAGCACAGATCAAAGACAGGGCGGCGTAGCAGTCCTGTTCTGGCCCACAGATAGCAGCAAATATAGATCTTGTGAGGAAGTTGTTACCTTAGGCGTGCTTTGGCTGTACCTGCGGAAACATGATTCTATCGTTTGGAGGCGGTTCTACAGCCTTTGAAAAACACAGAACGACTTACGTTCAGCCATCTGGCTACGATCGCCTGACTTTGCCCTGCTTCGAGTCTGCCTACAGTTCTGTAGCGAATTTCCACTGGTAAATGACTTCTCGAAGTCATTACAACACGATCTCTATCAAGAAATCCTTTCTGCAATCTCTGCACGTCAATTGGAGACTCACTGAGAAACAACCAGTATTATGCTGTTGTTAATTTGCATAAAGCTATGCCAGCGCCAATCATTTGCATACCATTCACTGATGCTGTAGTACTTTGCCTGTAACATGAGATAATTAGCCAACTCATCGCGATTTTTCAATTTGTGCCATAATTTAAGGAAACCAGTTTATTATATTAGCTGTCTAAGAAGTAGACCAAACACGGTTGGAACGAATGAACCTGCGGATCAGAAAGCTGAGCTCTCCCCTCAGCGCAAAGTGGTCACTTAGGGAAATGATTGACACTACAGTAGATTCCGGTTAATCGGGCCATCGGTTAATCGGGGCAGCCGTTTATTTGCGCAGTTCTTGAAGAACATCCCAAATTATCTCTTTAGGATACACCTTTGCATAATTTGGGCAGTCACTTTATTGGGCCAAAGCGTCTTAGGCAACAGGGACCTATTGTGATCCGTTCTGGCTGATTTTCTGCGGAAAGGGCAATAAAAATGGTAACACGTTTAAGAAAAGAGAGAGAAAATATTTAAGTCACTCGTTTATACCTACTCGCATGATGTCGATGTCATGGGGAATATTACTTCCCCATCATGCCTTCCTGTAATCATGGGATCATAAATTTAGCAACAGTAAATTTTAATAACCTTTTAATTATATTGCAAGTTATAAAATGATTATGCCTTCAGCTGGTGCTTCATGTAGAATTTTGGAGACTGTCCCTTCCCCAGTTTTCTTCCAGCGGCATTAGTTGAGCAGGGAAGCAACCCCCTCTCTTTCACTTTCGAGCGCTATTATTAGCAGCTTTCTTTGTATTAGTTGCTCATTTCGATTATTTTATCACACAGGAAATGGCTTTACAGCTTTATTTCGACTTCTAGCGCCTCATCTATTTTTTCCGTAGAACGGGAGCGAAGAAAGTTTCACATGCCCAAGAAAAGCACAACGAAGTACAATATTAACGAAAGGTGTAAAGAGGAGCCAATTTAGTGATAACAAGGGGTGTCAGGTTGCACGGTAGGCACCGGGCTGACCGAATGTCCAAGAGAGAACGCAGAAACAAAAGTATCTCCCGCGCTTTCTGCGAAGAGGGACAAAGCACGGGTGTCTTTCTCTTTGATGGGGGGGGGGGGGGGGGTTAACGGTCACTGTAAGAAACTCTATGGACTATAAGCAGTCGTTCGTCCCTAATTTAGAGCCACAAGTTCCAGGAAAGGTAGAGAACCAGTTCCGTAAGGCAAACACAATATCCGTGCTTTACAGCGATTCGAACCCAGACCCATCTCGGAGGAATGGACAGAAACCAGCGCTCAGACATGTACGATTATTGTTGAGAATTGAAGTGGACGCCGTATTATCGAAAGAATCGCTGTTCGCGGGTTCCTATTTCATTGGAGCAGGGAAGCAAATAAATAAATAGTTCAACAAATTGAATGTAACGATAAGCGATTTCGCTCGCAGGAATCTTTATTCTTTTGACTGGGGGAAAAGCGAAAATATCGGTTAGTCAAAATAAAAAATATATACTTCCAGCGAGGAGATGGGTATTTTGGATGGCTTTCTGTATATATTTCCAGCAAAAATCTGCTCTCATTCCTTGCTGCTTACAAGCCTGTGCAAAAACGTCCCTCTCTTTCTCAAGTCCCAAGCCAGACTCCCGTTTTATGACCACTGTATATATTTTTTCCTTTCTCCCTCTGTCGCTTGAAGGAAGATGCCCATGACGTAAGAAGTTGATTGTTAATTACTGAGGGTCCAATTCTCACTACTCGCGGGTTTCCCCTCCAACGGCGGGGAATAAACGAAGGGAAGTCTTTTTGTTCGTGCGTGGTCCACAGTCAACGAAGGAATGGTTTTTCCGAGGGATATGTTAAGCGCCTTTTTTTTATTTGAATGCGAATTTCCAGCTGCAGTTTTCGCGCGTAGAGCAACCCAAGTCACTATCTAATTACATTTTAAATATTTCCATCTAACAGATTACTGCGCCACGGGGGAGCCCACGGTGCGGTCTACATCTAGTTTTTAAAAAGTGGAAGACAAGATCATCTGAGATTGCAAGCGGAGCAGCCAGAGTTACTTGGTGGGACGAAGGGAAAATATCTGGACATGCTGGAACTTTTTTCAGCACCTCAGTTGCGTGCATTCCAACCTTCGGTTACTTTCCAACAAGCTGGTGCCCCACCACATTGATCAATAATAGTTTGTGAGTTCCTGAATTACACATTTTCGGACAGACGGATTAGCTGCTACGGTCCCATGACATGGCCACCTCGATCGCCCGACATAACCCCTTTAGACTTTTTTCCTGTGTGGTTATGAGAAAAACCAAGTTTACTCGAGCAGTGTTCCGGATGTGGAGGCGATGAAGAGCAGAATATCGGACGTCATTGGTTCTGTCTCTGCATAGATGTTAAATTAAATATGGCGTGCAATCAAATATCGTTTAGATGTCCTCCGGGCCAGAAATGGCTCCCATGTGGAGGTGCACTGACCCCGGGAAAAATTTTACTGGTGCACTATCATTGTCGTGCAATCGCTTTCTTGTGCCTGTAATACATTTTTCTATATTAATTTTTGTAATGTGGGAAAAATTTTACGGACACTCTGTACTTTGAGTTCGATATCATCTGCATTTACGCCCCCTAGCGGCAAATTTGTGCATCGAAAAAAAAAACCGGAATGCAAGGATCATATTCTCACATTTCAAGCTTCTCAATGAAAAAATTATTTTTCCAATCAAACTAACGGTTGCAGATATATGGTTTCCACAGACAGACGGAAAAGATAACACAAGTACGATCTTTTTTTACAAAATATGCGCTAAAAATGTTTTGTCTTTTTATTTTCTAAAACGATTGGTCGTCTTCACTTTCAAGACGCTTGTTTGTTTGTTTTGAAAATATTAGTTTGACTTTTCTAAAAATTATATTAGACACTGGTTATTCCAATAATTAAAAATCACTTGGCGTTAAAAATGATTCATTACTCTTGTCTCCGTTCGTTGAGCTTTTACATTCTGCCGTGCTTTTTTAGGCTTTTCAACCGCACGTTGAAGAAGCGTATATGCTCCAGCTTTGTCCGTCTGTCTGTCAGTCCGTCCGTCTGTCTGTCAGTCCGTCCGTCCGTCTGCCAGTCCACACGATAACTCGCGTAAAAATGGTTCGATTTCGATGAAATTTTAGTATGTGGTAGGGGACCACTGGGGACGAACCCTATTGAAAATGGACGAAATGGGGTCAAAGGTTAGGACATAGGAGCGGGATCCATTCCATTGCCCTTATGCATCATAACTTACGTAAAAATTATTCGATTTCGATGAAAATTTATCATGTTGTTCCGGAAGTATACTGAACCGGTTCTGTTGAATATAATCGAAATGGGATCACAGGAGCGAGATTTATTTCACAACCACTATCCTCATAACTTGACTAAAAATGCTTTTAGTGCGACAGAACTTTAGTGTGTTGTTCCAGATGTATAATGAACCAATTCTTTTTAATATAAACGACATGGGGTCAAAGGTCAGAGCACAGGAGCGAGATTTATTCCACAGACATTATCCTCATAACTTGAGTAATGATTTCTGGTATGTTGGGAAGCGTAATCATAGTCAATGCATTGCATGATTTTTTTACTAACTTGTCTTATAACTTACTACCAACTATTGCCCAAGAAATTGCTGCAGTACGAACAGATTATTATTAACAGTCCGAGAAATATATTTCTTTATTGTTAAAAAATTCCACAATTTCATCTACTTGGTTTTCAAAAATTTAAGAAAATTTGCTTTAAACAAGTTTATGCTGTGGGTGAGAGCAACTCATGATTACAATATCTCAAACGAAAATGTTAACATCAAGGTAGAACAGGTTATAATTTATACAGCGTAATTGTAGTGGTTTCGCATATTACGCTTCAAGTGCAAAACCACTTCTTATCGCTGTTTCAATAATGATGAGGACGGCGACTTCTGAGAGGCTGAACCGCTTTTTTGAAACATTGTTGTTTCCTATCAACTAAAAAAGAATTTATTTCTATTTTTTTCTCTGTTGGCACCCATTATCTGTTGATTGTGGATAATTTGTCGGTTGTTATACTTCGTGAAGATTGAGGAACCACCCCTGTACTTTGGAGGCCGCGCCCCATGATGAAGCCTCTCTCTTTGTGTCTTTCTTTTATTTCTTATTTCTATCTCACACGACGAGCAGGAAATCAGATAACAGCGTAACGTAATTGGAAATAGCGATTTAAAGGCGCCAGTAGCCACATTTCTTTTTCCCTCTGATTTTTTTACACTTTCGTATTTGTTGGCCAGAACAGCTTTTTATAGCTTTCAAGTTGCACGACTCATTCAGCGTTCGTTATTTTTATGCCCAAAATGACTTGCTGAATTTATTGTTAGTGGTATCGCATTTGTCCATCACACGTGGGAGTTTTACTTGGTCTTGGTAATAAGGAATCATTTAGTGATCATGAATCAAATGGGTTATTCCACCGAAGGTATCAGCATCATCGAATGGGTTAAAGAGCAGTTACGAAGTGGGCTAAGTTGACGGTGTTTCCCAAAGGCAGTGCCTATATTGTTATTCATAATTTCTTTCATCAGATTTATGGATCTTATTACTTTGCTATTCTTGTTCATTGTTTTTTCATTCTGCTGGAGCTCAAAGTATTCTTGATGGCATGAGTTTATCCTGTGCTCGTCGTGTAATCACTATAAAAGATTGCAGGTTTTACATCGGGGGATCAGCAAAGAAAACTAAAGGTGAAGATAGCATAAACTTCGAATTTAGAAGTTACAGGATATATATATATATCATCATCATCATTGTCAACCATTATCAATCCACTGCTGGACGAAGGTCTCCCCAAGTTTCCTCCACAACGGTCTGTCTTGTGCCAGTCTCTTCCATGTCACCCCTGCATACTTTCGAATTTCATCCACCCATTTCCCATGTGGTCTTCTTCTGGGTCTTTTCCTGTCCCTTGGAATCCAATCTAAAATTTCGGCTGTCCATCGATGATCTGTCCTTCTGGCAGTATGTCCAGCCCATTGCCATTTCAGGGATTTAACTCTGATCATGATGTCTTCCACTCTTGTCATTTTTCGGATCCACGAGTTCCTCTTCTTATCTCTCCTGGTTGCACCAAGCATGAACCTCTCCATGCTACTTACTTTAGGTTGTCTGCAGCCTTTGTATGTCTCTTTTAGTTAAGGTCCACGTCTCTGCACCATACGTAAGCACTGGAAGGATGCATTGATCAAACACTTTTCTTTTAAGACATAATGGCATATTGCTCTTGAAAATTATGCTGTTTCTTCCAAAAGCTCTCCAGGCAAGTTTTGTACGCCGATTAATTTCTTCATCAATGTGACCCTCACTTGATATCTGCTGTCCAAGATAAACGTACGTGTCTGTTATCTCCAGCTTTTCTCCATCAATCGATAAATCTTCATTTCTTGTAAAAGCATTGAACATCACTTTTGTCTTCTGAAAGTTCATTTTTAATCCCACTTCTTTACTCTTGTCAGCAAGTTCCTGGATCATACTCTACAGCTCTGATGGGGTAGTTGCAAAAATGACTACGTCATCAGCAAAACGAAGGTGGGTTAGATAATCTCCATTAATCTTTATCCCCTTGTTTTCCCAGCTCAGTGACTGAAAAACACCCTCCAATGTGGCATTAAAGAGCTTCGGAGATATGGTGTCACCTTGTCTCACTCCCTTTCCAATTTTTATGTGTGTTGTATTTTCAAACAGCCTAGTCTTTGCACTTGCATTTTCATAGATGTTATTAATAATATTAATGTATGCATCTTCAATACCGCAGGTTTTCAGAGCCATTGTAACTGCTGATGGTTATATATACATATATATATATATTGCTGATCCCCCGATGTACGAAAAATCAATGATCAATGATAGCAAAGTAATAAGATCCACAAATCTGATGAAACAAATTATGATTAATAATATAGGCACTGCATTTTGGAAACACCGTCTACTTGACCGACTTCTTAACTGCTCTTTAACCTATTCGGTGATGCTGACTATATATACATAACACCCTTTTTAAACGATTTTATTCTAAGCAGTTGGGTGAAATGTTAGTGAACTGTCCAAAGATTCCCTCCGAATAATGAAAAACAGCTTTAGAAAGCAGTACGACATGCAAATTATCAACAATCACTTCAAAAGTGACGTCCATGCGACAATCACAAAAAACGGGTGGTTCTTTCGGAACTGTTTTCTTGTATTGCTGGTCGCGGGAGAAGCTGTTTGTTACGTGATCTCATGTTAGCATGCCGAATCAACACGATTTGCCAGAAAGCACCGCGTTGCGAGCCATAGGAAGGTTAGAAGCCGGTCAAAGTCAACGGATAGTAAGTAGCGTCTGCCATTGGAGGGAGCCGAAGTGTAATTGCACGCTTGTGGAGTCAATTCCAAGAGAAGGGAAATGTTAGAAGACGTCCTGATCAAGGTCGTCCACGAGTTACCACCTAAAATGATGACCGCTATTTGTCACTAACAGTCCTTCGGAACAGGGGGTCAAAATGCCACCCCACCTGCAAAGACAACTTTTAATGGCAACCGGAAGAAGCGTATCGACACAAACAATTGGCAGACGCCTTCACGCACGTTGATTATATGCACGTAGGACAGTTGTTTGTGTCCCACTGACCTCCCGACATCGTATGGCTCAAAGAAACTGGGCTGAAGACAAATGTGATGGGGGACCTACTGAGTGGAGCCAAATTCTCTTCTCCGACGAGTTCAGATTCAGCCAAGAGCAGGATAATCGACGACTTCTGATCTGGAGAGAACGTGGCAAACGATACAATTCAGCGCATGTCCAAGAAAGCTCGTGTTTTGGTGGAGGCGGTGTGCTTGTTCGGGCAGGGATAAGCGTAGGTGGGCGTACTGACTTGTACGTCATTCGAAATGGGTCCCTGACTGCTCAAAGGTACAGAGACGAAATTCTTAGACATTTGAGGGTACCTTATATTACTGCCATCGGCGATTCAGCCCTTTTTAGGGATGATGACGGCAGACCTCATCGAACGTGTCTTGAGAATCAGATGCTTGAAGAGGTAACAAGAGAGCGTATGGAGTGGCCGGCATGCTCCCGGAATTTGAATCCGATCGAACATGCTTGGGACACATTAGGCAGACGCTAGTCCAGAACCTCCGTTGACTCGCCTTCAGTTGACAAATGCCCTTCTTGAAGAGTGGGGATTAATCCCCTGAAACCTCCTCGACCACCTGATCAATTCAATGTCCCACAGGTGTGAAGCCGTCTTGCACGTTCGAGGTGACCACTCACCTTATTAGACAGATGACAAAGTTCGTCAATGCTTATTTTGTTCTTCTCCAAAAGACATGGGTAATAATGATTTTTTATGGGACCAGGTGAGTTTCCTGTAAAAATTATCTTTCTTACAGTAAAACAGGATTTTTCACCTGTTCAATCCTTTATTTTCTTGTCCCTTTCATAAATATATTTTTATATTGTGCTGCATATTTACCAGCAGTTGTCTGTTCTCGCTAAATCTCCAGCTCCCCTAATTATGTTGAGCAGTGTATATACACTGCTGGCCACCCAAAATGCAACACCAAGAAGGAAGCATCCAATTAGCCTGAAATTCGCAGCATGCTTCGCCCGCGAGAGGGCATGCAAACGATTAGCATTGAAGGGAATTAGCAAATCATGTGCGCCCGGCACGCCACCGAGAAGCACTATAAGAAAGGTGCACAGAAGGCGGGGTGTAAGTAGTGGAAATGTGTTGTGCTGCCGGACCCGTGCGTGGGAGCTTCCTGATGCCTCGTCGCGGAATACGGCAGTCATTCCAGCGCGTATCGGAGTTCGACAGAGGACGAATAGTGGCTTATCGCGACAGCGGTTTATCGTACCGTGTGGGAAGACATCCAGCCACAGTGAGGCGATTATGGATTCGGTGGGTGCAGGAAGGACGGACGGACCGGCGTGAGCGATTGCCACGGCCACGGCACACCACGGCACGAGAGGACAGGCATGTTGTGCGGCGGGCATTGACAGCTTGCACCGCCACACCACAAACGTTAGCGCAGGAATTAGGGTGTGTTACGCAACAACCTGTGTCGGCACGTACCGTTCGACGTCGTCTGTAGGAGCGGGGACTTGTCGCACGGCGCCCATTGCTCTGATTGCCCTTGACGTTACACCACCGGCGAGTGCGGCGGCAGTGGGCTGTTGAACGCCGCACCTGGACTACGGAATGGCACGACATGGTTTTCTCCGAAGAATCCCGCTGCTGCTTGCACCACCACGATGGTCGAATCTGCGTGTGGCGGCACCGCGGCGAGAGACTGCATGACGCCTGCATTATGCATCGCCATACCGGTCCGTCGCCTGGCGTTATGGTTTGGGGCGCAATTGGATATGACACCCGCACCCCTCTGGTACGCATCGCCGGTACACTCAACAGCCACCGCTACATCGCCGACGTTTTGGAGCCTGTTGTCCTGCCTTACCTGCAGGACCTGCCAGCTGTCACGTTTCAACAGGGTAATGCGCGCCCGCACGTGGTACGCATCGTGCAACAATTCTTTACCGCCCATCAGGTGTCACTGCGGCCGGGGCCAGCCTGTTCTCCCGATATGTCGCCCATCGAACACGTCTGGTCGCTGATCGGCAACCGAGTGGCCCGGCAAACACGACCCGCGGCTACGCCTGATGAACTGTGACAATATGTGGAAGCAGCCTGGACCGACATACCCCAAGCTAACATCCAAAGCCTCTTTCGTTCTATGCCGCGGCGTGTAGCGGCCGTTATTGCCAGCCATGGGGGCCACATGAACTATTTATTTCTGCGTGTTCCACAAGTCTCACGGGCTTGTAAGCTCAATCGTTTCATCTTTGTATCTGTTGTTATGTGTTCAGTAAATCTGGCTTTGCTCTCTCGTGTCCCTCTTGGTGTTGCATTTTGGGTGGCCAGCAGTGTGTATATATATACTATATACAGTCGAGTCACATTATTGTGGCCACCTCATACTTTTGATTTTGTCGTCAATAGCGGGTAGCCAATGCAAGACGCCACGTGTCGTGAGTTGGCTTGGAGGGTATATAAGGTGTGTTGTAGGCATTCTGAAAACATATCACTCGTTGCTGTCATGGATAAAAGGAGCTATTCGTCAGATTTGCTAAAAGGAATGAGTATCGGTTTTCGGGCCAAGGGTGGCACTATTTCTGAAACAGCGCAGTTTGTGAACTGTTCGTGCGTCGCGATTGGAGAAATGGCACCATTGCGAATAAGCGACGTGCCATTGATGTGAGAGGTGAACGTTTACTTCAAAGGTGCGTGTGGGCCGATCGACCCGCTACAGCGGAGTAACTCACTGGCCGAATGAAACAGGGAGCTACCGGAAGTGTGTCTAAAACGACAGTTCAGCGAATCCTGCTGCGTATGGGGCTTCGATGCAGACGGATGGTCACTGCACCTATGCTAACGAAGATGCACCGGCAGAAAAGGCGTACATTTGCACGGAAGTATCGGAATTGGACCTCCAGTGATTGGCAAAGGATTGCCTTCTCCGATGTGTCATGTTTTCAGCTTCATCGGACGGATAGAGGTTTGCGTATAAGACCAGAAACATCGCAGAACAAACACTCTTCAACCATTGCTGGAAGAACACAAGCTGGTAGGGGCAGCGTTATGGTCTGGGGAATGTTTCCGTGGCATTCTCTGGATCCACTCATTCCTGTGGAAGGCACTATGGATCGAATTCTTTATGAATCCATCTTTGCAGACCACGTACACCCATACATGCTGATTGTCTTTCCCTGAGGCGGATGAGATCTTTCCAGCACGCCAGTTTTACGTGTCACACAGCTAGAAATGTCCGAGAGTGGTTGAAAGAGCACGATGAAGACTTCAAGGTACTTCCCTGGACCCCTAATTTCCTAGACTTAAATCCAATTAAGCACCTGTGGGACCACCTCGATCGTGTTGTTCGCTCTATGGATCCTCTACCACGCACTCTCTAGCAGCTGTCAGGTGCACCACAGACAGCGTGGCTTCACATACCTGTGAACACCTTGCAGCACCTTATTGAGTCACGCCCAGCCAGTCCAGCTGCTGTCCGCGCTGCACACGGCGGTTACTCTGGATATTAGCTGGTGGTCACAATAATGTGACCCGACCGTGTAAATTTGTCCCCAAATATGGTATAAGCAAATTAGTTGGTAACTAATTGTATACAAGCCCCCTGCGACTGCCTATATTAATTCTTAGAGCTAGGGTAATCGTAAACCTCTAAACAAAAATGAAAACGTCTGTAACCATAGAATTCGTTTACATTGACGAAAGAAAATGCAGTTCAGCCGTTGAAGGTCAGAGATATGGAAACAGGTCACCGGTCAGCAGACCAATGGGTCATCGGGTCGAGAATTTCTTGCGGGTCAAACGGGTAGAGTCAATGCGCTCCTGACCCGATTTCGACCCGGTTTTATTTCCGTTCTATTTTTGGAAAGATAAAATATTTCAAAGAACCTTTCAGAGATCCCAGAAATAATACTTCAGAGCTGCTGATATGATCCAGGAACTTGCTGAAAAGGGTAAAAAACGGGATTAGAAACGAACTTTCAGAGTACAATGCTTTTATAAGGAATGAAGATTTATCAGTTGATGGGGAAAGCTGGATATAAATAATTCCTACATTTACTTTGGACAGCAGATATCAAGCGAGGGTCACATTGAAGAATAAATTAATCGAGGAATACAACTTAGTTGGAGAACTTTTGGAAGAAACTGTACAATTTTTAAAACAATGTGCCATTATGTCTTAAAAGAAAAGTGCTTAATCAATGCATCTTTCCAGTGATTATGTACGGAGCACAGATGCGGATCTTAACTAAACAAGTTCGTAAAATCATGCAATGCATTGATTATGATACGCTTTCCAACATACACGAAATCGCGCGCAGACAAACCCTCCTCCCTACCGTGACTACTGTTTGGTTCAGTGTACCTCCGGAACAAGATACTGAAGTTTGGTCGCAATAGAAGCATTTTTACTCAACTTATGAGGATAATAGCTGTGGAATAAATTTCGCTGCTGTGTCCTGACTTTTGACAAAATTTCGACGATATTCAAGAGAACCAGTTCAGTATATTTCCGGAACAACATGATAAAGTTTTGTCGCAATCGACGCATGTTTACGTAAGTTATGACGCATAAGAGCGATTGAATGGAACCCGTTCCTATGTCCTGACCTTTGACCCCATTTCGTCCATTTTCAATAGGGTTCGTCCACAGTTGGTCCCCTACTACATACTAAACTTTAATCGAAATCAAACCATTTTTACGCGAGTTATCGTGCTGACAGACAGACAAAGCTGGAGCATATACGCTTCTTCAGCCTACGGTTGGAAAGCGTAAAAAAAAAAAACATACAAAGACTGTAGTCAAAATAAAGAAGCATTGAGAGATTCATGCTTGGTGTAACCAAGAAAGATAAAAAGAAGAACTCGTAGATAAGGAAAATGTCAACACGTGTGGAATCAGAGTAAAATCCCGGAAATGGCAATGGGCTGGGCATATTGCCAAGAGAACGGACCACCGATGAACAACCGAAATTTTTTACTGTATTCCCAGAGACAGGAAAAGACCCAGAAGATGATCACGTGGGACATGGATGGATGGAGAAGACTGGCCCAAGACAGTCCGTTGTTCAAGAAACTTTGGGAGACCTTCATCCAGTAGTCATTCGATAATGGTGATGATATATTCGTATTTATAGTTCAAAGATTTGTCCTGGACGGGTTCAATTATGTGAGGGCCAGGACCAGGTACAACATTTTTGACCCGTTCCCAACTCTGTTGAAGGCGTGTTAGTAATAAGTTTTCAGCGCAAAGAAGTAATTGTATTTAGGACAAATGAATTATTACCTTGGTGCCCTTGAGCAGCAAACAAGTTCCAAAAACAGCTTTAAGAGAACTGGATAAAAGGATTTTCTTAGAGTTCCGTTTTCGTTCTGTGATTTTTATCGCTTGTCAAAACAGATCAAATATCGTATTTTGAGATAATTTCTACAGCAAAGATTTTTTTTTTGCTATTTTTTATGGTCTGTGTTTTCTTTTACAAATCAAATTAAAATTGATAATAACCTTTCTTATAAAAGCGGTAATCTGTACATATCTGTACATATAAAACTGAAAGCTCTCACTGACTCACTCACTGACTCATCACCGAATTTCAGAAACTACTAAACTTAGAACTTTCATATTTGGCAGGAATATTCCGTTTACAACATACAAGAGCACTAAAAAGGGATTTTTTTCCTACGATAACTGTAAGTGGGTCAAAATGTCTTTTTTAAATAACCCAGTTTTGATAACGCTAGGACGTTTTGCAATGATCGAGCCATTGTTGCCCAGCAACTGAAGCCCCGCCCTAAGTTTTGAATGACCTGAGTTGACCTGCTCAGTATATATTTTGTTCTACATTTATTGGTTCTGAATTTATTTGTTCTAAAATTATTTGTTCTGAATTTATTTGTTCTGAAATTATTTAATCTAAATTTATTGGTTCTGAATTTATTTGTTCTGAATTTATTTAATCTAAATTTATTTGTTCTGAATTTATTTAATCTAAATTTATTTGTTCTGGATTTATTTAATCTAAATTTATTTGTTTTGAATTTATTTGTCCTGAATTTATTTGTTCTGGATTTATTTAATCTAAATTTATTTGTTCTGAATTTATTTAATCTAAATTTATCTGTTTTGAATTTATTTGTTCTGACATTAGTTAATCTAAATTTATTTGTTCTGAATTTATTTAATCTAAATTTATTGCTTTGAATTTATTTCTTCTGAATTTATTTAATCTAAATTTATTTGTTCTGACATTATTTAATCTAAATTTATTTGTTCTGGATTTATTTAATCTAAATTTATTTGTTCTGAATTTATTTAATCTAAATTTATTGCTTTGAATTTATTTGTTCTGAATTTATTTAATCTAAATTTATTTGTTCTGACATTATTTAATCTAAATTTATTTGTTCTGAATTTATTTGTTCTGAATTTATTTAACAAAAAACCTTAAAAATCACGTAGAAAGCGCTATATCATAATATGCTTTGCTTTTTAAACCTTCATTATCGTTTGTCATATCGAATGACAAGGTTTTTTGATTTGTTCTAAATTTATTTAACATTTTTTTTTAAATAACACATAAAAAGCGCTATATCATAATATGGGATGTAAGGTCAGGTGATGCGTAACATCACAGCCTCTCCTTGACAAATGTCAACCCCGCCTTCTCGTGGTGCATCCTGTTCCCACTAAAGGGGCTCTGACGACCGCCCATAGCGGTATAACTATACCATCGAGATCAGAGGAAATGCTATCCCACACTCACCAACCCGCTTGACCAGCGTGGTGAGTTATGGCCAAACCCCTCCAAAATGATTCCACAACTTAAATCTTGGCCCTCAGTCTCCGGCAGCTGGAATGTACCTGGCCAAAGCAGCGGCCAGTGCGACATGAAGGCAGAGGGTGCTAAGAATCCCCGGAGGACCGGACTAGGCTGCCATCTGATGCTGACCTTGGCTACTTACAATGGACGCTCCCTATCTTCTGATTCAAGGCTTCTTGAATTGGAAGAGGAACTACAAAGGATCAAGTGGGACATCGTGGGGCTAAGTGAGGTAAGGAGAAAAGGAGAAGATCTCATCGAACTGAAAAGTGGACATCTCTTCTACTATCGTGGGACAGATACTGGCAGAACTAGTGGTGTTGGATTTATAATAAACAAGAAACTGAAGGATAAAGTTGTAGAAGTTGAAAGTTCCTCTGACAGAGCTGCACGACTTGTTATCCAACTCTCGAGAAGATACCAGGCTCAGATTATTCAAACTTATGCACCCACCACAAGTCATCCTGAAGAAGAAATTGAAGAATTTTATGAGGAAATTTGTCATCTAAATAATAAAGGTAAGCAGCACTTGAAAATAATTATGGGAGATTTCAATGCAAAAATAGGGCAACGGCAACAGAATGAAACTTCAGTAGGTAAATTCGGTCATGGCAACAGAAACCAGCGTGGAAATACTCTCGTTGAGTTTGCAGAGGCAGAAGGGTTTTTCATCTTGAACTCCTTCTTCAAGAAAAAGCCACACAGGAAATGGACATGGAGACATCCAAATGGGACGACAAGTGAAATTGATTTTATTATGTGTAACAAAAAATTCGTCATAGAAGACTGCAGTGTGCTAAACAAGTTCAACACAGGTAGTGACCATAGATTGGTGAGATGTAAGATGCACCTCAACACTAAACTTGAACGTGGCAAGCTCATAGGACAAACAAAATCTATTGACATAACCAACCTTAAAAAAACACCATAATACCTTCAAGTTAGAACTGAAGAACAGGTTCTCTGCTTTAGAAGGCCTAACATCGGAAGAAGTGAACATCTGTGAAGTTAACAGAAAAGTAACCAAAGCTCTTATGGAAACAGCAACAAAATTAGCTGGGTCTAAGAACAAGTTGCATGTGAACAAATTATCAGGAAAAACCAAAATGTTGATGCAAAAAAGAAGAGAGATGAGGACAACTAAAAAAGATGTGACTTCCAAAGTGGAATATATAGAGCTATGCAAGACAGTAAGAAAAAGTATCACTGAAGACGTAAGGAAATTCAACTGTGAACTAGTGAGGAAAGCAATTGAAAACAACCAAAGCCTAAAGATAGCAAAGGGACATCTCAGTAAGGGAAGAAAACAGATTATGGCACTGAGAAAAGAAGATGGTTCTGTAACAAGAAATAGAGGCGAAATTTTGACAAGAGTGAAAGATTTCTACTCCAAATTATATGAAAGGGATGATACATGCACTCCAGACATCATGAAAGATACCAGTACCAGAGTTCCTCCAGTCCTTCCAGCAGAAGTTGCACATGCAATCAAGAACATGAAGCGAGGAAAAGCTCCAGGAGAAGATGGAATTACTGTAGACATCATACAAGAAGCAAGTGGAGAAATCGAAACGGTACTCGCCCAAATTTTCACTCGATGCCTTAATGAAGGAAAGATTCCTGAGGATTGGAACACCGCTACAATGATCCTGCTACATAAGAAAGGTGACATTGAGGATCTCGGAAACTACAGACCTATCAGCCTCCTATCAGTAGTTTATAAAATCTTCACTAAAGTTCTTTCACACCGCTTGAAGGTAACACTGGACATGGCTCAACCGAGAGAACAAGCTGGATTCAGGAGTGGCTACAGCACAATAGATCATATCCACGTGCTGAGAGAACTAATTGAAAGAACGAGGGAATATGAACTTCCATTGTGCATGGCTTTTATCGATTATGAAAAAGCCTTTGATTCGGTGAAACCATCAGCAGTTACAATGGCTCTGAAAACCTGCGGTATTGAAGATGCATACATTAATATTATTAATAACATCTATGAAAATGCAAGTGCAAAGATTAGGCTGTTTGAAAATACAACACACGTAAAAATTGGAAAGGGAGTGAGACAAGGTGACACCATATCTCCGAAGCTCTTTAATGCCACATTGGAGGGTGTTTTTCAGTCTCTGAGCTGGGAAAACAAGGGGATAAAGATTAATGGAGATTATCTAACCCACCTTCGTTTTGCTGATGACGTAGTCATTTTTGCAACTACCCCATCAGAGCTGCAGAGTATGATCCAGGAACTTGCTGACAATAGTAAAGAAGTGGGATTAAAAATGAACTTTCAGAAGACAAAAGTGATGTTCAATGCTTTTACAAGAAATGAAGATTTATCGATTGATGGAGAAAAGCTGGAGATAACAGACACGTACGTTTATCTTGGACAGCAGATATCAAGTGAGGGTCACATTGATGAAGAAATTAATCGGCGTACAAAACTTGCCTGGAGAGCTTTTGGAAGAAACAGCATAATTTTCAAGAGCAATATGCCATTATGTCTTAAAAGAAAAGTGTTTGATCAATGCATCCTTCCAGTGCTTACGTATGGTGCGGAGACGTGGACCTTAACTAAAAGAGACATACAAAGGCTGCAGACAACTCAAAGAAGTATGGAGAGGTGCATGCTTGGTGTAACCAGGAGAGATAAGAAGAGGAACTCGTGGATCCGAAAAATGACAAGAGTGGAAGACATCATGATCAGAGTTAAATCCCTGAAATGGCAATGGGCTGGACATACTGCCAGAAGGACAGATCATCGATGGACAGCCGAAATTTTAGATTGGATTCCAAGGGACAGGAAAAGACCCAGAAGAAGACCACATGGGAGATGGGTGGATGAAATTCGAAAGTATGCAGGGGTGACATGGAGGAGACTGGCACAAGACAGACCGTTGTGGAGGAAACTTGGGGAGACCTTCGTCCAGCAGTGGATTGATAATGGTTGACAATGATGATGATGATGATGATCATAATATGCTTTGCATTTAAACATTTGATATCAGGAAACCCGAGCATCGCTCAGTTAAAGGGGGGATGAGGGCACAAAAAATTTTATATTTTGATATGTTATTTCCAAGTATTGAAATGTTAAGTCTAAACCATCAAGATTAATAATGAGAGCAGATGACGTCGTAAAAAGAGGCGCACCAATTCATTCGGAAATTGCGGTGGTTCCAGCTGAATTCGGCCATGCAAGCAAGTAGCAGTCTCCAAAGGAGTCGCGGTTACTTTGGTTGGATACACGTTCTTCGGGGAAATGGACAGCTCCGAAGCGAATGCACGCGACTTTGAAAGGTCCCAAGCTGCTTTGGTAGGTCACATCGGCGTTAATAGCGCACTTGTACGTCGGCAATCGATTCTGTTTCAAGGCTCTTCGGCGTCTTGCATAACGACGGCGTTGTTCTTCCAAGTGCTGGTCACGTCGTTCATTGGTTTCGTTGGCTAGTCGTTCAGTTGCACGTTGTCGCAAGAATTCCAGTCGCTGAACACGTTTATCCGCGGTTTCGGTTGCGATTCACTATGATGAACGACTTCGTAGTTCTTCCAAGTGCTGGTTAAGTTCTTCAGATGATTCAGCTGCGATTCGCTGTCTATTTATTCGCCGCAATTGGTCTAGGTTTTTTTCCTATATACACTATCTACCAACAAGTAATTGGACACCTGTGATAGCAAAGGAAAACGAAGTTTATTCACCTTCAATAGTTGGTGGAGCCTCCACGAGCGGCGATTACAGCTGCGACCCCTCCGGGCATACTCTCAACCAGGCGTTGTACGACGGCTAGCGGTATTTTCTTCCACTCGGCTTGGAGAAGACAGGTCAGTTCCTTAATCGATTTCGGACGGTGGGGGCACCCCTTAAATCGACGCTCCAACTCGTCCCAGAGGTGCTCGATAGGGTTAAGGTCCGGGTTCTGCGCAGGCCAGTCCATTCGATTAACCCCATTTTCACCATACCAAGCCATGATGGACCTCGCAACATGACAGGTGGCATTGTCATCCTGAAAGTAACATGGGTTCACCCCGTAAAACTGCCACAACGTAGGAAGCGCATGGTCATCCAAAATGGTGCAGAAGGTCTCGGCGTTGAGTCTACCTGGAATTGCGACCAAGGGTCCCGTGCCATACCAGGAGAAACACCCACATAGCACAATTCCACCGCCGCCGAACTACACAGTTGGCACAATACATTCCGGCTGGAGGCGTTCTCCAGGCAGACGCCAAACCCAGACCCTGCCATCCGAACGGTAGAGGGTGAACCTTGATTCGTCGCTCCAGAGAACCTGTTTCCACTGTTCAACGGTCCACTGTCAACGTTCTTTGCACCACGTTAGCCGAGCAGCGCTGTTGGACTTGGTGATCAAAGGCTTGTGGGCGGCAGCACGTCCCTGCTAACCGTGCAGATGGGCTTCCTTAAGGATGGTATTCCTCGAAAGAACACTCCCGGATGCCTGTTGAAACTCCTCGCTGATGTGGCCCATCGATTTGGTGCGGTTCTTCCGAATTTCTCTGGCCAGTACCCGTCGGTCTCTAACTCCCAATTTTGTGGGTCCGCCGGGTCGGGGCACATTCCGACAGTCACCTCTCATATTCAACTTGCCAATCACGTAGGCCACTGTTGATTTTGGGTACTTCAACTCGCTGGATATGTCACATATGGATCGGCCATTTCTGTGATACCCGACGATTACACCTTTCTCGAAATCAGAGAGCTCCGAACTGCGTGGCATCTTGCATGCGACTGGTTGCGTTGTTGTTTCCCACACGAGTTTTAACGGCGGCGGCCGTGACGTGTATCAGGACCGCCGATATCGTCGATTGCAGGGGTGTCCAATTACTTGTTGGTAGATAGTGGATTCATTGAGGGTTATAATAACGTCGGACATTATTTCCGTGCTCCTCGCCTAAGCTTCTCGGAAAGTTTTTTTTTTTGTAGGCTGATGATCTTCCAATGGAAGGTTATATGCTTCGACACTAGAATGTGATCGGAAACCATCGGGCCGCCCCGGTGGCGCAGTGGTCTAAGGCGCTGGCCTATGATCATTCGTCCGTAAGGGGTCCGGGTTCGAATCCCGGTCAGGCATGGATGTTGTGTTTGTCTTACGGCGCTGGCTCTCTCCCTTCCCTGGAACCAGTGACCCTAAATTAGGGACGGGCGACTGCTTATAGCCCATTGAGTCGCTCACGGTGGTCGTTAAACCTCCAATAAAAAAAAAAAGAAACCATCGGCTCTTGAATGTCCAAGCTGTTCCATATTTACTTCGCTTGTTCTTGTTCTTTTTATTCTTTTTATTAAAGTTGAAACGTTCACGTTTCGTAGGGGGTCGACCAGCCATATTTTCTTTATATTGTTTTACCATCCACGTGACACTCTGTCAATAGTAATTAATAAAAATGTAACAAAAAAAATTCTGTATTAACAGTGTACCTTTTGAAGGGAAAAACACACGAAATCAGCGTTCCGCTTATTATACTGTACTACGCATCAGCTCCAAGCAGCTGGCACAACTCACTTTTTGTTCTAGAAGAAAATAGAAGTAATGGCGCACACAACTCGTGACGTAATGAGGCAGATGGTCGCGAGAGTGTGACGCCATAAAACTTTAATTGGATCCACACACGCGCGTGACGTAATGAGGGAGATGGCGTGACCGCGCGCCAACATCTGAATCGCGAGAGTGTGACGTCATAAGGTTTCTAAGCATGGGAAACATTAATAGGACGACGCCACGTAGGTTTACCATTTTCAACAAAATCCTTAGAGCCGTTTTCAAAATAAAATTTACATAGATAGAAATATACAAGAATTGCTCCTTTAATAGTATGGGATATTATCGTTTGATATATCGAATGTCAAGTTCTTTGAGTCAAAATCAAATTACAAACATTCGTTTTCACCTATGCAATGGTGTCGTCATATAAGTGGTAAGGTGACTGCAATAAATATAAATATGGAGGTAGATTTTCATAGTAATTGACATTTGAAAAAAAAAGTTTCTTCCTTGAGATATTAGCGATGGCAACACAATTTTGCTCACGCTTCCAAAAACATCTGACTTGCTAGCTTTTAAATGTACAGTTTCGAACGAAACTGTTTATTTTCACGTTCAAGGAACGGGTATTTAGCTAGTATAAAATATATAAGCATTTGTTTGGTTAGCACGTATCGTTTTGTTTTCGTGTGCACGTGAATGGTTATACCCCAGTAGCTTCGGACCTCAGTGTTATACATTTACATCAACAGACTGAAATCTGGAAGCAAACTCGTGTGGTGAAAATGAATAAACTACATTTTTAAATAAATCACGCTACAAATATTTTATCGGAGTTTAAATCTATTAAGAGATCCTGGTAGACCTGAAGTGCTCTTAAGTATTTAAAAGCGTCATTTTACTAAGGAACGCTTGTTTCGGTTCTAATTTTAAAATACGGCAAACGCTTTAAAGCCATTTTTCTCCCTCCCACAATCTACCAAGGATGTTTCTGTTTAACTGAATCATCGAAGTTTATGTCGGCTGTCTTGTTGTTATTTAAAGGATTAAAAGAAAAGCTATGCAAACACCGTGGGTGTGCAATGCGTCAGAGGCAATCAGGGCACTGCTTATGGCTATTTATGTCCCTTTCTAGGAAATCCGAAGTACTGCCGTGACACTTGCACTAATAGCTGTGAAGAGATTTGCCGTCGAGCACATTTACAACGTCTGAGCAATCTCAACACGCGGAGACAGGTCCTACTAACTTGTTATCATCAAAGTCATCATCTCTCCCACTTTGGGCTCATCACAAAAGTTTAGCGACACTGTCCTATCACCTACGCAACTCCACGGGTGCAAGATGTTCACCATAAGTGCTGAACAACAATTTGTTTCGTTCCAGAGATTTTTGATGCTTGAGTAATCTCCGTAAATAAATTATCTAACACACTTGCGTTTCTAAATGTGATCATGGTGTTTATTTCATACCATGACCAGATCATTGCGAAAAGACAGAGTTGAATGTAATAATAAAATTTGCACATGCCATATTTGGGGGCAAACATACAGAAAGGAATGTCAATATCACCCTTAAAAATTGACCACCGTTGGACAACTGAATTACTAGACTGGATACCAAAAGACAAAAAAGACATAAGAAATGGGTAGTATATCGATGTACACTATATCGACCAAAGTCACCGGACACCCCTTCAAAAGCGAATGAATGAATCCCGTGCGTTGTTAAGACGCGCGGTACAGCTGCAAACGGTATAAAAACAAGCCTGCAGCTGACCGCGATCATATCGCACTCAGGTTAAGTGAAAATGTCGCGGAGGGAGAGAATTGACTTTGAGAAGTTCCATATTGTTGGGTGCTATATTAGTGGGTTCTCCATAAGAGAAACCGAGAGGCGTTTAAACATAACCAAGTCAACTCTTTTGGATGTGCTGAATAAGTGGAAGACACATGGCGTGCCTAAAGCAGCAAAACGTATCGGCAGACCAAAGAAAATCAGTGATAGAAGACGTCGAAGCCTCAGGAAAGTCGTTACAGCTAATCGAAGAAGTACTGCACAACACCTCAGTGTACAGGTGAGCAAAAATGCTGGAACCTCGGTATGTACACGTGCCATTTGCAGACAACGTAATTCCATGGGTTACAGAGGTCGTGCGGCTGCTAATAAGCCTTTCATCTCCACTCGGAATGCTACTCGTCGTTTAGCATGGTGAAAAGAACATTTATCGTGGACCGTAGATCAATGGAAACGGATCCTATAAACTTATGAATCCAGATACACGATCCACCACTCTGATGGCCCTCTGTGAGTATGGCGGCAGCCGGGGGAGTGCTATTTACCAAAGTGTACTGCTCCTACGGTTATGTTTGGAGCTGGCAGTGTGCTTGTGTGGGGGTGTTTTTCGAGGTATGGTCCCGGCTCATTGGTTATCGTGGACAAACCTGTTAACCAGCATGTCTACCTCGATATTCTGGACAATTATGCCCTACTAATTCTATGGCAATACTATGGAACCGAGCCTTGTTGGTACCAACAGGCTAATGCACCGAGCCATAAAACAATGACTGTTGCGGCGTGGTTTGACGATAATTCCGTATCGCGTGTGTTTTTGTTTTGTTTGATTGTTTGATTGAGGTTTAACGACCACCGTGAGTAACTCAATGGGCTATAAGTAGTCGCCCGTCCCTAATTTAGAGTCACTGGTTCCAGGGAAGGGAGAGAACCAGTGCCGTTAGACAAACACAACATCCATGCCTCACCGGGATTCAAACCCGGACCCCTTTTGGACGAATGATCAGAGGCTATCGCTTAGACCACTGCGCCAGCGGGGCGGCGTATCGCGTGTGGACAGGCCAGCACAGAGCCCTGATCTAAATCCCACAGAGCACCTATAGGACGAATTAGAGCACCTCATAAGAAATTTGGAACCAAGGACTACTACTACTACTAAGGAACAGTTAGCGGCAGCATTATGTTCTTAATGGAAGCGCATACCTATCACTGTGTTCCAAAACCTTGTCGAAAGCATGTCTCGAAGTGTTAGTGCATGTATTAAGACCAGAAGTGGACCAACACCGTACTAATATATGTAAATAAATACTATGTTGTCTTTCTCTTCTAGGTGTGCGACGACTTTTGTCAATATAGTGTATATCGATTTAACTGTGAGGAAAGTCTGTACATCACCTGATTCATGAACATGTCCTCACAGAAGCTCGTCTACACTGAAGAGCAATTGAATTAGAGACAGCTGGCGTTAGGCAAATGTGGCGCTGTGGACGGCCCTGTAAACGGAAACGACATGACGTATGGAGCGATCCGACAATATAAGGAGTAATGCGACGGGAATCAGAAAGAGTCGGACGCAGTGTGGGTAATACGAAGGATCTAAGCGCATTTGATCGTGGGCAAATTGTCGGGGCCCGACGAATGGGTCACTCCATCTCGGAAGTCGTGCATCCACTGGGATTTTCACGAGCCACTGTGTCACGGGTGCACCGTGAGTACTTCGAATTCGGTAAAACCATCCCTGCAAGGGCCAACTGCTGTGGACAACAGCGTGTAGATCAGCGGGGTCATCGTCGGCTAGCTCGCATTGAAACAGCGGATAGACGGGCCACAATGCAAGAAATCCCTCGTGCAATTTAGCGCTGGTGCACAAAAACGTGTAAGCAACAAAACCATCCAGAACCATCTCCTCGCATTGGGGTACAGAAGCCATCGTCCCACGAGTGTACCGCTGCTGACCGCACATCACAGGGTGCAAAGATTAGCATGGGCGCGGGAACATCGCCACTGGACCCTAGATATGTGGGAAAATGCTGCCTTGACTGATGAGTCGAGATTCACGTTGGTACATGCGGATCGCAGGATAAGAGTACGGCGCAAAACACATAAAGCGATGGATCCTTCTTGCCAGCAGGGTACTCTTCAAGCTGGTGGGTGTGGCATTCTCTTCTGGGTACTATTTATGTGGACTGAAATGGGACCCCTGGTACGTGTGACATCGTCCCTCACAGTTCAACGTTATCGGGATATTCTGGACGACTATTTGTTCCAGTTTGTGCGTCTTCATTCAACATAATACTGGGGACCTCATCCTGCAACAAGACAATGCACCGGGCCATCGCTCCCAAATTGTATTCGAATGATTGGATGAACACTCCACCGACGTGACCTCACTTCCATGGCCATCTAGGTCACCTGACCTCAATCCCATCGAGCACATCTGAGATGCCATCGAGAGAGATGTTTGAGGCTCTGAACCCCTCCATCAAATCGTCGTGAACTTTGGGTGCTTGTTCAGCGGTCGTGGATCCGTATGGCTTCCCAACGCTTCCGGTGTCTTGTCGAGTCCATGCCTAGACAAATCGCCGCCGTCATCAGGGCGAAAGGTGGTGCTACACGTTACTAGACAGGTATCTCTAATTCAATTGCTCTTCAGTGTATTATTATCATTGATAGTACCGGAAAGTAATGTCGTTTTTGGAAAAGAAGAGAAACACTGTTTGTAACAGAAGAAATTTATTTCTTAATCAATTATATAATTGCCATTATTATCGATCACACTTGCCCATCGCGATACCAAACTTGCAATGCCGTCTTCATAAAAAGACGTTGGCTGTGATGCAAAGAAGTCCGAGAGCCCCGTTTTGACATCATCAATATTGTGAAATCTTTTTCCATTAAGAAAGTGCTGCAGAGATCTGAACAAATGGTAATCAGATGGTGCAGTGTCACGAGAATAAGGAAGATGGGGCAGAACTTCCCAGATAAAATCTCCGATCGTCTGCTGGGTCCCTCTCGCCGTGTGAGGTCTCGCGTTGTCATGCCGGAGGATGACACCTTTTCTGTTGACCTGCGCTGGATGTTTTACAGTAAGAGTTTGCTTCAAACAGTCCAGTTGTTGACAATAGAGATCTGCCGTTACGGTCTTCCCGGGTTCCAAGAGTTCAAAGTAGTCCACCGGTAGTCCACCAAACACAGAGCAAAACCTTTTTGGGGTGTATTCCTGGTTTTGGCGTAGGAACTGGTGTCTGACTTGGAGAAAGCCTCTGGTTTTTGCGTTCGTTGTCCACGTAAAGAACCCACTTTTCTTCTCCAGTGGCAATTCGATGACGAAGCGGATCCTTTTCCTGTCGGCTTAGCAAAGAGTTGCATATGGTGGAACGCTGGACTTTATCGTCAGGTGAAAGTTGGTGTGGGACCCAAACTGCCTGTCTATAGGTATTCCCTATCTGTTGCAGGTGTTCTTGAACAGTATACCATGATGCATTAAAATGTTGGGATAATTCATCAATGGATTTGACGAGGATCGGCCTGATCGGCTGCACGCAGCAGGTCATTGTCCAGCTCCATGGGCCCTCCTCCTGCATGAGCGGAATCAGAGAGGTCAAAATTGCCGGAGCGGAATTGAGGGAACCAATGCTGTCACTTGCGGACAATTGAAGCATTCGGATAAACAGTGCAAATGTTATTGGTGGCCACGGTTGTATTGTTACCCGTGTGAAATTCTTACAGCATAGAATGACGAACATGGTTCTTTCGGGTTTTATGTCACTTATTTTGTTCTGCAAATCTGAAAGACAAAAACACCTATATAAGTTAATGGCGAATAGTTCATTCACTTGTACATACACTTACTTTACGCTGAACGAACATAAACACCTCATAACTGCTCCCTAAACTTAGCTCCCCCATCCCCGAAAAATGGTATTACTTTCCAGTCCCCCAAAATTAGTATTATCGAAAGTTTAACGACCACCGTGAGCAACTCAGTAGACTATAAGCAGTCGCTCGTCCCTAATTTAGGGCCACTGGTTCCAGGGAAGGAGAGAACCAGTACCTTAAGGCAAACACAAGATCCATGCCTCACTGGGATTCGGACCCGGACCCTCCTCAGACGAATGGTCACAGACCAGCGCTTAGACCAGTGCACCACCGGGGCTGCCAGAAACTTGTTTAAGATACAACAATAAAATTCGTAGATCAATTTGTACCTTGATAAATTACTGTTGCAATTGTACACCGTATGTCCATTCCCCGTGTTTATTACGATTACTGCTTTTTGACACACTTTGCATTCAGTGAGATCTGTTGGAAAAGTTTAGGACAAAATAAATATCGACGTTAAAATTCAAAAATACGAATCAAAGGAGCACAAACACTGAAAAGCAAGTCAAACACTTCAAACTGCGTCACACTGCGCAATGGGAAACCAATACATGTAATTGGTATAAATATACTTAGTCATTGCGTGAAAGGAGAAAAATCTACATGTCTCAAAAGTTTAGACCAGTGGCGGTTCGTGGTTGGAAAAATAGGTGAAGAGGTACAAGAGCAGTATGAAAAGATATCTACTGTCTACAATGAACATCTCCTAATCAGGACTTGCCTTTTTTTTTTTTTTTCTTTTTTTTTTTGTATATTAAATCAATGTTTCTTCCTTTTAAAGCTGCAAATTTGTCGATTATGTCGTCATAAGATGGTTGTTTCTTCGTGAGCATCAATAAAATGTCATCCTCAATAGAAATATTTGCCAAAGAAGCAAGTCTATCTTGGGAACTAGTGTTTCTTGAGCAAGTTTGTATTCTTTTAAGAAAACTTCTTTCCACTGGCACACTTGTAGATGGAATTGTTAAACTGAGGAAAACCAATTTATAATCTTCTGTAAAAATGTCTTTGTCTCCGTGAAACACTCGAAAGAGTTCTTGAGTCAATATATTCCTAATTTTTCATCGGCATATACAAGACTCAGTTAATTTTTAAGGCGCTTGTGTTTAGTATATATGTTTCCGTAAAAATGTAGATTTTCAAGAGCGCGAGAGGGAAAGCATGCATTAAACTATTCGAATTTGGTTGTGTCAGCAAGTCAGACAAATTGAAGTTTCTTATAATCTTGAAACCTTATATCTATTTCCATAAGAATGTGATCCAAAATTTCAAAATACAATTGTTTATAATTTTGAAAAATTGTTTCCTGTGTTAGAGCAGCATATTCCCGTGCTTATTTCTGTGATTTTGCTAGCTTTTCCAAACTGTGTTTCAAATAACTCATCGTTCCTTTTATGGCTCAAAATTTCACGAGGTATTTTTTTTTAATTTGAGTTACACAGTTTAATTATTTAGTTATTTTTTCTTCAAAAGTTAGAATAATAGATCGGTGGAGCCAAAAATGTAAATTCGAAAGTGTTCATATCATTCAAAAACCCCTTGGCAAGATGAATTGATTTTTTGTCTGATTATTTGCTATTCGTCAGAAATCCGGACACTTCCTTCAATTTATCCCATTTTTCAACAACTACACTTACTAATTTCGAAGTGGAGGACCATTGAGTTTCTGTTATGGTTGGTCTGCGCCTTGCGGTTGTTGATATAAGTGTATAAGACCGCTTCGCAAAATGGTGAACAAACGGAGCAATTCCACTGAGGCTTGCAAAAAGTATTCGACACTTAGAAATTTTAGGAAAACTCTGGTGTAATACAAGATTCAAGCGATGAACCTTATAAGCAATGAACAAAAACAGCTTGAGAAGCTTTATCCTTGACTTTGTTTTCTGTAGCCCATTTAAGTGTCCAGACATTATACTTGCCCCATCGTAACATTATCCTATTTATTTGTGTTGGTAATCAGACTGTTCCAAAATTTTATCTAGCAATTTGTATAAAGCTCCTGACATTCTATCTTCATTCACATCATGGAAACCCAAAAATCCCTCAACCAATACACCTTCCGAATCAAAAATAAAAAATTATTTAATTTTTTACGGGATCGTTTATATATTCAGAAATACATTCAATTAATTAATTTTGAATAGTTTTTTATCCTTTCGTATTGATTTTCAATTTCTAAAGAACTTCTTCATATCAACAATGACAGTAATTCAATGAAATTTCCACGATTTATCGAGCCCATGCTTTCGTCATGGCCATGGAATGCTAGTTCTTGTTTGCTCAAATACAGTATAGAATAATACTGCATCAATCACTGTCTACAGGAAAAGTCTATTTAAAAGATAGTTTCGTTAAAATGCGTTTTCAAAAGCCTAGCATTCTTCCTCAGGGCATCGGCAATGGTGTTTTGAATTTTTTCAAAATTCCTTAACATTAATCCGCATTTCAGGTGTTCGCTAGAATCACGATGTTTTTGAAGTGACCGTGTTGCGCTTAATAAATCTGAGAATCCGTCTTCATTCCACGCCGAAATTTTATTACTAAAAAGTAAGCAGGGCCAAAAAAAAAAAAAAATAACACAGAAGTGCTGCAAATTCATTTATATTCAATAAACCAACAATTGTTTAAAATAATATTGTTAGAACAACAATTGTTAGTGAATCCGTCGGTCGTCCTTGAAGCAAAAGGTCTCTTTTATCTTCATCTTTCCACAGATTAAATGGAGTTTGCAATAAATTACAAACAATGTCGTCCACAGGATGCATACTAAAAACTATCACTATCAGTTAAATTGCACACAAACCTAAAATATCAGTTAAAGCTTTCAACAAATAATCACAAAGCACGAAAGAACAAATTCTTTTCGGAGAATAATGTACCACAGCACCACAAGGAAAAAGCCTTAGTAGATTGCAAGGTACCCTGGTCGTCCGCCCGCTCCACCGTGATCTCCACCGTATGTCAATGGTGCTGGCACTCATCGGACGCTGAATGGAGGGTCTCACTACTCGCTGAATATCCGCAATCGTGGCTGTTGGGTCACTCCGCGCATGTCGGACAACCCGTCGGTCCTCTCTCTCAGTGGTTCGTCTAGGTCTCCTATATCCTTCCTGTCGCTGCTGCGTGCCTTGTTCTATCCACTGCCGCCAACAGTGTGCTATGGTGATATCCGCACGACCGGTATGGCGCGCAATATGACCATCTCGCATCCAGGAGCCAGATGACGTGGCCCCTATCGAACTCTTCCAACTGTTCGAATTGCTTCCGAACTTTTCTCAGAGGAATACATTACTTGCAAAGGACGCAAGTAACACAAAACCACAAAGTCAGCATGGCAGCAAGCACGAGCAACGGGACGACCTTATACACTGAGATGACCCCCCTCCACCTCAGTACTTCGTGGGGCCACCTTTTGCCTTTAATATTGCGTCGATTCTTCGTGGCATGGACTCCACGAGATGTTGATAGGTGGTTTGTGGAATCTGAGACCATGCTTGATGAATAGGTGGTGCTTGATAAATAGCATCACTGATAATAAACGGATAATATGGCATGCCTTCCGATAGGTGGCAACGGGCTTCTTAGGAGGGAAGTTTTAATTGTTTTTCTCTTTTGGGTTTAAACGATCATCGTAAGTAACACTAAGGTCTATAAGACGTCGTCCGCCCCTAATTCAGGGCCACGTGTTCCAGGGAAGGGGAAGCCAGTACGATTAGACTAACACACCAGTCATATCTACGTCGGGTTTCCAAACAGGGCTCGCCGCCCCGGTGGCGCAGTGGTCTAAGGCGCTGGCCTCTGATCATTCCCGTCTGGGGTCCGGGTTCGAATCCCGGTGAGGCATGGATGTTGTGTTTGTCTTACGGCACTGGCTCTCTCCCTTCCCTGGAACCAGTGACCCTAAATTAGGGACGGGCGACTGCTTATAGCCCATTGAGTTGCTCACGGTGGTCGTTAAACCTCCAATCAAAAAAAAAAAAAAAAAAAAAACAGGGCTCACTTGGACAAACGGTAAGAAGCCAGCGTTCGGACCATGGCACCGCCTCTTAGGGAGCGAAACAGCAGAAAACAACAAGGACCTTCTGGAAGAGCTGCTGTCCTCATACCTTAAACTGGGATGTAGTATGGCTCTGAAAGTACATTTTTTAAGTTCACATTTGCATTTCTTCCGAGGAAAACAGGGAGCGTTTTATTCCAGAAACTTTTGCAATTGAATCGATATATTTATAGGAAGATGGTGTCCATCACCGTTAGCAGATTACTGCTGGAAATTGAAGCGGGATTCTTCAGATTTGTTATATAAGCGAAAGAAGCGGCGACTGCTGTTGATCGATATGCAACCTTCAGCGAATCACGTAGCCAATAAACTATTTTCGTTGTCATTTTTGTGTTCCGCACCTCGATTTACGTTAATGTAACCCTGGGTTCACAGAGGTTTTAGCAACAGTAAACATTATAGCCTGTTTTAATATCTTGTAAGTTAAAATCATGTCCACTCTTTCTGAGTGCTGCAGGGAGGATTTGGGGACACTAACTTCCCTACTTGTCTACTAGAAGTGTTAATGACGCAGAACACTCTTTTCCCCTTTTGAATACAATTACTTTCCGATCTGAGGGATTCACGAAGTTCAATTTTCATGGCATTATTGCTCTGCGAGGAAGTGAATGGACAACGATCACTCCTTTGTAGGAAGAGTATCAAGCACATAGCTATTAAGGCATCTTCAGGCTTTTGGAGGCAATTCTGACGGTGAGTCCAAGTTAGAATTGACACCAAGGGACCAGCAACAGAAAATACACAGCGAAGTAAACTGTTAACGAAGGGGTGTAAAAGTGAGGGTCACATGAAAGTGGTCCGCGACAGAAGGCAATGAAAGTAATTCGGGCGCTTTCTGGTAAGAGAGACGAAACACGAAGGGTCTGGATAAACCTTCTAGAGAGAGAAGATACGAGAAAGAAGTATTCATCTGAAACTTGTAGCCAAGAGGAGTAGAGAGTTTGGAAGGAAATTCTCCACGCAGTCTGGAGAACGCAAACTATTCTTTTCGTGAAGAGGTGGGACATTTGGATGAAAAATAGAGTCGGAAAAGAAAAATATAGCAACGAAGTAACCGTGGAAGGACGCAACAGAATAATACACAGAAACAGATCAACGTGTAAATAATATAAAGAAATGCAAAGAAATCCGGACAAAGCTCGAAAGATCTCTGTTTTCTAATATACTTCACTAAACAAACCTACTCTTCTTAACAAAACAGCTAGTCTTCCCTTTAGATGGTAATTTGTTTGTTTTGATAATCATGGAAAAATACGCTTGAAACCCCAGAACATCTGAACTGCTTGCAAGCAAAAGTCTAACGAACCCAAGCGACAGGTCACTGAAATAGACTCAAAAATAGAATCAGTGAGAAGCCCCGTAACATTGGGAACGGCAGTTTGCACTAAAAAAAACACAACAAAGCTGCAAATTTCCGTACAGTATATAATTAAGAAAATTATTTATTAAAACGGGCTTAAAACTTAAAACAAGCTTATGAACTGACGTGATAGAAAATGTTAAAACTGGACACCAAAATATGGAGGCAAAAATGAAGAAGTAGGGAAAAAGCAAGGTAAAAAGATAAGGACAAAAGAAAAAGAAGATAAAATAAATAAGGTAATGTTACAAGATTATTCACTGAGCTTCGTTTCAGTGCCCTGTCTCAAGGGTTCGTTAGACCTTCACTTGCAAAGAACTTCGAAGTTTCGGCGTTTCAATTATATTCCTCCCCGATGATGATAACAAAAAAATTAAATTCCGGCTAAAATTAAGACTCGTTATTTTGTTGTGAAGAGTAAGCTTTTTCCGTCAGTAACGGATGGGTTCTTCAAAGTTATACCCTGCTTTCTTTACCAAAATTTGTAATATTAATTAGAAGATCCGTTTCTGCTTATTACTGTATAGGCTTTTCCCTCAATCATTTCGCTAAGTTTTCGTTTCCAAATTTAATATCTCTTCGGTCTCACTTTATGTTATTGGACATTCTAAATCTCTATTTTCCCTCGTTTTCCTTATTTTTTTGCTGAGGCGGAAGACTCTCCCCTGGTATGGAGATCCTACCTCCAGCCTCTCTCTTCAAACGCCAAATCAGAAGCTCCCCCTGTTTACTCACCCTCTTCGTAGGAAGCGCACGAGATACTGTTATAGCGTTCTCTCTTGGACATTTGGTCAGACCGATGCAACCGTACCCTATTACACCCCTCGTTGATGCCGAACTTCGCTGTGCATTTTTTGCTGCTGACCCCCTGACCTATCAACTGTTCTTCGAGCCCTTGTGAAAACTACCTCAATTAAGCTGAAGATGTGAGAATTTCTTGACATCCTCTTACACATTGTGCGCTTGCTCCCTCGCATAGCAATAAAGTCATAAAACTAAACTCCGCGATTCTCTCAGATCGGACAGCAGTAGCGTTGAGAAAATGTTCTGTCTCATTAAAGCAGCTGGCATTGAACTGGGCAAAGGTGGGCGCCGTCTCCAAATAAGCACTAATTAAAAAGGGAGATTATTTTAACTTAGCATGCTCAAAATGGTTATTAAAGTTTACTGTTGTTAAAATATATAATCCTAGGGTTACAGTAACGGTACAAAGATAATGAATAGATAGAAATGTAACCGTGATATACGGTTATCAAGCAAATATTACAATGATGTAATCAGAGTATCATAGATTTTGACAAGAGTAAACTTTAATAACCATTCTGAATATGGCGAGTTTAAATCCTCTCCTTTTTTCATCAGAGCTTATTTGGAGACGGTCTCTTTTCCCCCAATTCCGTGCAGCTGCGTTAATATTTCGCTTCTTAACTGTCTCATCAGAGGGAATCGCCGAGTTCGGTTTTATGGCTTCACTTTTCTGCGAGCGACAGTGATATTTGTAGGGAGGTATTAATATATTATCTCATCTTCAGCTTAATGGAGGCAGTTTTCACGGCGGGCCGAAAAACAGTTGATAGATCAGGGCAGTCAGCAGCCGGAAAAAGCAGAGAGAGAGAATGCAATTAAAAGTGACTCCTGCGCGTTCTGCGAGGAGCTGGACACGGGTGTAAACACGGGAGTCACGGAGTGGCCAAGATGAGAATGAGAAAAGCAAGGGACTTCTGATCGTGGCGATTGAAGAGAGATCTTGGACATAAGACCTCCGTGCCAGGGGAGAGCGCGTCTTTGGCCTCTGCAAACGAAGAGGGAAAATAAAGTTTTAGAATATCCAATGCCATAAAGTGAGACCGAACAGAAATTAAATTTGGAAACGAAAACTTAGCAGCGAGATAACTGAAGAAAAACGGACTCTAGAGTTAATAATACAAACAAATGAGGACAAAGCTGAAAGATTTTCCCCATTACTTCACGGAATAAACATATTCTTCACTGTAAAGAAACTAAATACCCTACTGTTGGTAAAAATTTCAGCACCATGAAAGAGTCCTGCGATTCGAGTGAAATTTAAACTATACATTACTGATATGACTGTACATAAGTGATTTAATTTTCAGAACAATACAACAGTTTTTACCTGCAAAAATCAGTATCTTGTGAAGCCTCAGCGAGCTGCAATAAGAGCTTCTAGACGGCGTGTCATTGAATCGAAAAGGCGTTAGATGGTGTCCTGGGTAACTGCTTGCCAGACAGCATGTATGCGAGTCCACAGATGGTACTGACCGCTGGAGGACTTTGATGGGCCAGTTGCCGAGTGACCATATCCCAGACATGTTCAATAGGCGACATACCTGACGAACGTGCAGTCCAGGGAAGAACCGGTATCTGCTGTGCTGCGAAGAGGGCTTGAACATTCCTGGCCACATGTGGGAGAACATTGTCCTGCTGGAATATAGAGCAAGGAGTGCTCTGAAGGAAGGGTATAACTTCTGCCTGTACAACTTTTCTCGTGTAGCGGTCGCTGTTGAGATTGCCCTGAAGTCGTGACAGCCAAAGTCGCGAATGGTACCCAATGGCATCCCACACCATCATACTTGGCGTTCGGCCCGTATGACGCTCGACAGTGCATGCTGGAAGAAGGCGCTCACCGCAATACCGATGCGTACGTGGCCATCATGTTAGTCCAAGTTGAATCGGGACTCATCCGAAAACACTACATGGTGTCAATCAACACGCCGTTGTCTGTATTTAAAACCCTGTTTCAGCCAGAGGCGTTGATGGCTCTGGGTCAACGGAATCCGCCGCAAAGGGATGCGTGCAACCAGTCCTCTGTGCAGCAGACGGCGTCGAATTGTGGAGGTAGACAATGCTACGCCTGTTTCACTGCTCCATCGTTGAGCTAACACTTGCGAAGATGAGGAACGGTTCGTCAGTGCCATGCGGAGGCGGTGTCGGTCATCTCGCGGTGTCGTCACATTTCTCGGTCCATTACCGAATTGTCGATGCACCTGGTTCTCCTCGGTCCACTTTGCCAAAACGCGCATCACTGTCATGGCGTTAAGTTCCTTCTGAGCTGCAATATCGCGGTACGAAGATGCATCTTCAAGCAGACGAATCATTCGTGTCCCGTTCAGACGACTCTGTCTTATGGTGATATTGCGCCCTTTGTCGTTGCCGAGACATTATTGAATCCTAGAGACCCTTGTACAACTCGCTATCCGCGATGAACTACTAGTGTGCATCCTTAACATCGCTCTCTTTATACCCCTCACTCGACTGTTCAGAGGTCGCTGCCGCCCCAGACAAGCGCAATGACTCTGCACTTGTAGTAATCATTTGCATGTTCTACACCATTTTATTTTTTTGATTGGAGGTTTAACGATCACTACCGTGAGCAACTCAATGGGCTATAAGAAGTCACCCGTCCCTAATTCAGGGTCACTGGTTCTAGGGAAGGGAGAGAGACAGTGCCGTAAGACAAACAGAACACCCATGCCTCACCGGGATTCGAACCAGGACCCCTTTTGAACGAATGATCAGAGGCCATCGCTTAGACCACTCTGGCACAGGGCTGGCATGCTCTACTCTGCTCCTCATATCCTGTAAGTTTCGCGTGATTCGTACCATTCCTTCATGGTGTTGCAATTTTCGCAAACAGTAGTTTATTAATTTTAGCTGGTATTTCATTATATATATTTTTCATCATCAGTGAAAAATGCAGGTAAAGCTCTGGAACATCTAACGCCATTTAACATGGGAAGGTCAAACGAACCCCTGGCGAAAGACACTAAGGCATAATTCAGTAAAGAGCCCTGTAACAAGGATATGCAATAGTGCAATAAGATGTTTTATAATTTTAGATCGCGAAGGAAAAAGACTTTCAGTCTATCCTAGATCGTAAGAGAAGTATTCGTGTTAAATTTCGTGGGAACACAATGGACGAAGGAAAATTAATTTTTACAATTCTGTGAATGGACAACATAGTTTCCAGAAGTTGAAAACGTCACATTTATAAAAAGTAAGCCCCACTGAAATTGGGAAAGTTGATTTTTCTAATCAACGTCCTTCGAGCCGCAGTTGTACGCTGGAAATAAACGTTTTCTGTGCTCTGTAACGTCCGTTTTTTTAGCTTCCAATAATTAGTCGACTCAATTTCTTCATCCCGTACTTAGCCGAAGATAAAGCTGCGAAATGAAGCACTTAGTTAATAGCTTGGAATCTTCGCTGCCGGAAACGATATGATTTAATAAAGAGACAAGAAGAGATTGGCTCGTGATAGAGATGAATTCCTCTCCGCGTATGTTTTATGATCTTGGGAATTCTCCCCATGTGTGGCTTTATGGTTAGTGAGGCCAACAGGTTACCTTTTAATGATCCCATGAGCACAGTTGGAGTTCTCGTCGTCAAAGAGATAGGCCGCAGGTTAGCACCGGTTGTATAAACGCCAGGCGCCGTGTCATGGAGGTCACGTTGCTTTCCATCAGTCAGAACGTGACCCCAACGTGAACTGCTATGTAACCTCGGAATAAAATCAACAAATAACAAGATATGAGTTGTTTAGAGGTCGTGATCTCATTCACCATACAGCACGCAACACTTGTTTGTTGACAGATTGTGTAAAATACTTTAAAAGCTTAATCTCGATGTTTTTGTAACGGCTGTCATATTTTTTCTTTCCTGTTAAGAAATTAAAAGAGATGTCAAGTTCTTAACTCAGAAGTATCGCATTTTTCATAATTCATTTGAAACGCCAAAAGAAGGACGGTTTTCAGTTTCTAATTATTATTTTATGTTTTGTTTTGGAGTTTAGTGACCATCATAAGCAACTATAAGGTCTATAATAGTCGCTCGTCCCTAATTTAGAGCCACTGATTCCAGGTACGGGTCAGGGCCAGCGTCATCATACAAACACACATGCTTTTACAGGGCTGTTCACTTGGTTACTTTCAATGCACTGCCTCTTGGGTTCTTCGGGAATTCGCCTGTACAGAAATTAAACAGTTCCGTGCTTTAAGCTGTAAATGAAAACACGCTCTTCTTCAGTAGTGCTCTCTATTCAATACTGTATATAGGGCAAGGTCACGTATGAAATTGCCCTGATTTATGTATTACTCCATTTATTATTTAAACATTGATCTGTTCCTGTTTATTCTATCGGGGGTCTCTTGTTATAGGACTCTTCACTGAATTATGTTTCAGTGACCTGCGTGATGGGTTCGTTGAGCCTTTGCTTGCGGATGGCTATAGAAATTTCGGGGTTTTCCCTGTATTATTCACAGGTTCTAAAACAATAGCTGAAGTGCCAACTAAAATGAAGAATCTTTCTTTTGCTATGAAGAATATGTTTATTCCGTGAAGTTTTAGGGTGTTGGATTGGTTAATTTCATGTATTGTGGTGGACGCCAACTCATCAGAAGAATCGTTTGCAGCTTCCTGTCGTTGGAGCAGGGAGTCAAATAAACAACCCAGGTAGCAATATTATGTTGGACCAACCGTGGGCTTTCAACGGTCGGCCCAGCGACGAGGCGACGAGGCTGCCAAAAATTGGATATGTTTACAATTATTCTAATTTCGGGCACATTGCTTTCAGTATAGAAATGCTCAAATTCGGGATTCAAATTCTAATTTAATTGTTTTAATTATGTTAATTAATTAACATAATTAATTATGTAACTGCTTAATTGGAGTAATTTGTAATTAGGTGCACGAACTATCATCTCAACCCAGGCCGCATAGGTAGTCGCTGGGTTCTTTTCTTTTCTTTTCTCCACTTTCCCTTCCGCGAGGGAAAGGAGAGCTAAATTGCAAACTCCAGGCCAGGTGCAAAATTTCGTAAACAAGTCAGAAGGTATTTTCTTCCATTCCCAGCAGGCGAGAAGCAACAGCATTGCGAATTGCATAATGCTTCCGTAACAACAATGGACGCAGTGGTGGCTATACGACGAAAATTTAAGAAGGAAATCTTAAAGCGGTAAGAAGATAAAGCTAGGCAATAAATGTCACCCAAGAGCGTTGTCGGAGAACATATTTCAGTCGGGCATACGTGACTTCGAGCAGTTTTCAAGTTTTAAAAAGGGTTTGCTCGGAGTCTACGATAATGGAACCCAACAACGGGGTGACAGTTACGACTAAATAAATTTTTAAAGGGCTTAGCTCAGCAGATGGTCAGCAGGCCCAGAGAACATCGGTAGCAATTGGACAAGCGGTCCACTTGCATACGAGGGGAGAAATCCAGAAACCAATGAAGGGACAAGGGACGTCTTCTCCAGGTAAGGGCACGCCTCGCAGCAGGGCGATAAGGGAAAGCGAAAACTAAAATAAAAGGAGAAACTTGAAATTTCACGAGGCGGAAAAAACGCAAAAAACGGACAGAAAAACAGAGAGACGAGCGAGAGAGAGAGAGACGCAGAGATAAGTTGTTTTTGCGAACATGGGACAGTCACAGTAATTTTGGTCGGAGTGGTGTGTGGAAATTTTGGTCGGAGTGGTGTGTGGAAATTTTGGTCGGAGTGGTGTGTGGAAATTTTGGTCGGAAGAGTCAGCGGTTGGCAAGAAATGCCTAACTATGCGGGGTTCCAGAAGTTCGTCGTCGCGAAGGAAGGAACTGTAGAAAAGTAAATTGAAATTCTTAGATAACTACCGGCTGTATTTTTATCCACGGAGGATACCAGTCGAAAACCTACGGCCACCATACAACCAGCGCTTCCCTCAACCGCCGGATCGATCAGCCCAGCAGAAGTTCTATATAGGTTAAGACATCATCCAATTATTCCATTCCCTTGCATGCTGAGTATTCAGTTAAGATTTAGAAATGAAACATTATTGCCCACCTCGTACTGGTTGGATTCTTAGGGATATTGGTAGTTTTACACTTTCTCAAGTTAAACCATAACTTCCTTTTGTAGAGAGGTGTTATAATTTAAACCGGTCACACCATTAAATTGTTCTAAAATTAAGCATTATACAGCAAATAAATTTTATATTTGTTTCTTAAATCAACGTGTTTTTCTTCTCGCTTCTCTGCAAATGGGCACGGGTGTCTGTGTATTACTTTAAAATAAGCCATAGTTTTCTTCCTTCACAGATACCCCTATTCAAGCATATAACCGAAATGTTAGTTCTTTTTTAAATTCAATTTCTTTGCGGCATATGAGTTCTTGCGACAACCTCGTACGAGCTCATATGAAACACAACGCTTTAAAGTCCCAACGATGCGACTGGGTCGCCTCTACTATGAAACCCAATGTCATTGTTGCTAATCTAGATGATCGAAAATCGCTAATAAAATCTATGCCCTTCAAGTTCCCACCGGGACTTGGCGTGGTGACAATGTGTTGGTTCAACGGTTGGACCCACATTGGAAAACCGTTGCAAACAGTTTTCCAATGTGATCATGTGTTCTTGGACAACCATGGTTGGTCATGTGTTGTTGGGCAACCATCGGACAACCGTTAAGTGGTCATTTGTTGATAAATGGTTGGTCATGTGTGGTTGGGAAAACCTTGGCCAATCTTCGATAAACAACGCAGCCTTCGCCCAACGCTGTCGACGAAAAAATATCATTGGGCCAACCGTTGGCCAATGTCAGTGTGCTACTTGGGAAGTAGTTAAAAATTGAACGTTATGACAGATGTTTCCTTTTGCACAAATCTTTATTCGCCAGATCGGGGAAAAGGGGAAATATTGGGATAATAGTTGTTCTGATTGAATAGTAATACTTCCAGCGGGAGTTGAATGTTATGGACGGCATTCTATACGCTTTTCCCGCCAAATCTGTCCCTATCTTACATGGCTACATACCCGCGTGAAAATCTCTTCTCCCACCGAAGATCTCCGACTCAACTCTTCGTTTATGACTGCTACGTCCAAAATCTCTTTCACTATCTGTCTGTTACCCTGACGTAAGAAATTGCACTCTTTAATTGCTCGCTCCTATTGTCCCCGTCGGGCTCTGAGAGAGTCTGACGAGGGCTGGGAGAAAGGGGGTGTCGTTTTGTTCGTGGGAGGTCTCACGGTCGACAAGAGAATGACCTTTCTCCGAAATGAATCTGTGCTGAACGCCTTTTTATGTGTAGAGGGAATTTCTCACTGTCGTTGGCACACAAAATAACAAAAGTTACAATTTAAATAAAGTTTGAATATTTCTATATAACAGGGAACGATCTTTCAAGTGTTACAGTGCTTGGTGCTGAGCTATATTTTAGCGCCCTGTTTGAAGAGTTGTTTGCCTTTAGAGTCTTTGTTTCGGGAGTTTAACCTGTACTTTTTCCGACTGGCGCAAATAAATAAAATATAAATAAAATATCAACTAAAGTTAGACAACTTGGGCCCGATGACATGGTGCATTGTCCGCCTGGAAAATCCCATCGTTGTTGGGGTACTGTTATATGGAAATATTTAAACTACAATTAAATAGTAACTTTTGTTATTCTGTGTGCGAACGGCAGCTAGAGAAATTTGCCCTCAGTTAGAATAAGGCGCTCAACAGATCCTGAAAAGCTTTCTTTCACGAACCGTGGGACTTCCCACGAACGAAAGGGCATCCACTTTCCCTCCGTTGTTGGAGGACACTCTCCCTCAGAGAAAGCCCGCCAGGGATAATCCGAGTAAGCAGTTAACAGTCAACTTCTCATGCAGGAGCACTCTTCCATAAGACTTTTTCTTTATGACTACTTCATCCAATTCCCTTTCACTATGTATCTACGAAATGCATTATAGCATCTCGTGGACACAGTGAAAGGGAATTGGACGGAGTAGTCATAAAGAAATAGTATTGTTGGAGATTTCAGGAGAGAACGATGAAGGACTTTGCTCGGTCACAAGGCAGGGAGGAACGCTTTTGCACTGCACGAAATAAAAGGAAATTTTGGAGGGAATTACATAGAGAAAGTCACCCGAAATATCCATCACCCGCTGGAAGTATATACCATTTACTCTGACTAGCCAATATTTCCCCTTTTCCTCCAATCTGAAGAATAAAGACGTGTGCGAGTTAAATCGTATGTTGTTACGTTCTATTTGTTTAAATACTTATTTATTTGCTTCCCTACTCCAATGACAGGAACCTGCAAACAACAGACCTTCTGATAAATTGGCGTCCACTTTGATACTCGAAATTTACCACGCCAACAGTACATGAAGTCCATGAAGGGCTACAAATGGTCACCCAGCAGAGCAACAGAATGATTAATAAGTTAATGACGTGTTTACGTGGACCAGATGACCCAAACCGTGACACATAAAGACGCACCACACATGAATGAAACTACTACCAGCTTGCACAGTGCCTTGTTGAGAGCTGGGGTTCATGGCCTCACTGGGTCTATGCCACACCCGAATCCAACTAACTATCAGCTCGTAACAACTGGTAGCGTGACTCATCGGACCACGGCTCATGTCAGATGACCCAAACCGTGACACATAAAGACGCACCACACATGTATGGAACTACTACCAGCTTGCACAGTGCCTTGTTGAGAGCTGGGGTTCATGGCCTCACTGGGTCTATGCCACACCCGAATCCAACTAACTATCAGCTCGTAACAACTGGTAGCGTGACTCATCGGACCACGGCTCATGTCAGATGACCCAAACCGTGACACATAAAGACGCACCACACATGTATGGAACTACTACCAGCTTGCACAGTGCCTTGTTGAGAGCTGGGGTTCATGGCCTCACTGGGTCTATGCCACACCCGAATCCAACTAACTATCAGCTCGTAACAACTGGTAGCGTGACTCATCGGACCACGGCTCATGTCAGATGACCCAAACCGTGACACATAAAGACGCACCACACATGTATGGAACTACTACCAGCTTGCACAGTGCCTTGTTGAGAGCTGGGGTTCATGGCCTCACTGGGTCTATGCCACACCCGAATCCAACTAACTATCAGCTCGTAACAACTGGTAGCGTGACTCATCGGACCACGGCTCATGTCAGATGACCCAAACCGTGACACATAAAGACGCACCACACATGTATGGAACTACTACCAGCTTGCACAGTGCCTTGTTGAGAGCTGGGGTTCATGGCCTCACTGGGTCTATGCCACACCCGAATCCAACTAACTATCAGCTCGTAACAACTGGTAGCGTGACTCATCGGACCACGGCTCATGTCAGATGACCCAAACCGTGACACATAAAGACGCACCACACATGTATGGAACTACTACCAGCTTGCACAGTGCCTTGTTGAGAGCTGGGGTTCATGGCCTCACTGGGTCTATGCCACACCCGAATCCAACTAACTATCAGCTCGTAACAACTGGTAGCGTGACTCGTCGGACCACGGCTCATGTCAGATGACCCAAACCGTGACACATAAAGACGCACCACACATGTATGGAACTACTACCAGCTTGCACAGTGCCTTGTTGAGAGCTGGGGTTCATGGCCTCACTGGGTCTATGCCACACCCGAATCCAACTAACTATCAGCTCGTAACAACTGGTAGCGTGACTCATCGGACCACGGCTCATGTCGGTCTCATCACTCCAAATAACCCTGTCCCATTGTTCCGCCGTCCAGTTAACATGGGTTTTTGCCCAGTTTAATCATTTCAACCTTTGTTTGAGAGATAAAAATGGCTTTTTTCGTGGAAGTCTAGCTTTTAGACCAAATTCCTGCAGTCTGCGCCGAACAGTCCTTGCACTCAACTTCACATTGCATTGCGCCATAATTTTAAACTATTTCCAAGTATGACTAAATTAAATCATCTAGGAATTAAAAACAAATTTGTGGTCGGGTTTCATATCACTTACAGGAATTCCGTGCTCAAAGTTCAGCACAAATTTTGCGCTGTGTTTCATCCAAATATTTGTAGGGATTCCGGCTAAATTTTGGTGCCGAGTCACTCTGTAGAATTTCAAAAGATTTTGATTTTTTAGTTGCTCGACCATTTTTGATATTTTTCATACTTTATATATTGAAACCTATATACATGAGAAGTTAAAAAACATTAAAGAAATATATATATTGAAAAGTCTTTTTACTACGGGTGTACAAAAACGTTATTGTGCAAGATTTTGCGAAACGCAAGTGATTACAAAATCGCTTTTATTTCATTAACCGATAAAGATATTTGAAAAATTCAAAAAGGTTTGAAATCTGCACATCTCATAGCATCAGATGAAGTAAGATTAATAGATTTTAGTGAGAAAAAATTCAGCAGAGTGATGTGAAAATAACCGAAGTATCGTTAAAAATGGAAGGTTTTGGGAATTTTTTTCTCTTTGAAGGGAAATAAATATTTTTTGTTTCTTTTTTTATGCTTTACTAGCTTTACAGCCCGGTTTTGCCCACGTCCAGGAGACACAGCATTAAAACACTGACTGAACAAAATTCGTTAAAAATTTGTTATCGACGATCAAATGCATCACGTGCTTTCCGTTTCAGACGTCTTTGAGGGGCAAATCTCTGAGATAAAAAAAGTTAAAAACGTGTCTTTGCGAATATTTTATGAAACTGGCTGAAATTTTAATGACCACCATAAATCGTTAATAGGAACATGACCTCCAAATTTTGCCTGAATCGGTAAATGACTTTTTAAATTACCCGTCAAAATGTTATTAACCATTTCTGCGTATATCGGCTGTTTACCGACGAATTAAAAATTTCATGCCTATTTTTAAAAGTTTTGACCGGATTCCGGTGAAATTTTGAGGTACTCCTCTTATTGCCAATTCATGGTGTTGATAAAAATTTCAGCCCGTTTCGCTAAGATTTCGCAAAGTTCGTTTTTGTATTTTTCTAAGCACAGTCCTCAAAGAATAGAAACACTTGTGGATGTGCCACGGCGATGAATGCAGTCGCGTGCTTTCAGATAACGATGACGCAGCAAACGACGCTGACTTTATTGATCAGCTTATTAATTAGCTCATGACTCGCGAACGGAACAACGTAGATATCTTAAAATAGTTGCGTTGACCTAGAAATTCCAGTATTAATAAGCTATGTAAATTTCACGATGCCACAGTTCGGTGTTCGAAAGTTTTTGCTACTTCAGACAAACAGACGTTTTGTGTTTTATATATACGATCACAGTTTCCAAGGTGGTACCAAAAAAATTTGAAGTTGTTATTTGTTCGAGGTTTGTGCCGCACACGTTGACACACGAACAGCGCATCGGGTTGCATGTTGTCAAAATTTCATCCATACAGTTTATCAAGACCGTGATTTGTTGCAAAGAATTGTCACCGGTGATGAAAATTGGTGTTTTCAATCTGATCCTTAAACAAAACGCCGGAGCATGCAATGGATGGGGCTCTTCTCCCCAGCAGAAGAAAGTCCGGTTGCAAAACTCACGTGTCAAGACAAAGGTCATTGTTTATTTAGACTCTGCTGGAATTATCCACCGCGAATTTGTTCTTGAGGGCACCACAGTGAACGATTAGTATTACTTAGGAGTAATGCAACGTCTCTGTACGCCTGCATGCGACGTGTCGGGTAAGAACTGTTCCCCAAAAACAATTGGTTTCGGTTGCACGACAACGCTCCCGCACACTGTGCGCTGCCTGTGAAAAAGTTCCTAGCTTCGAAGTCGATCAGCGTGATCGAACATCCACCCTACTCACCAGATTTGGCACCCGCAGACCTTTTTCTCTTCCCAAAGGTGAAGTGTGCGTTGATGAAAGGGGAGGTCTTCAGTCACATTGAAGACATCTAACTAGGTGTGACGTACAGACCGAAGGAGGTTCCGGTTCAGAAATTCAAGCGTGCCTTCGAACACCTGTACGAAAGATCTCACCGTTGTGTGGAGTTGGAGGAGATTATTTTGAATCTGGGTAAGTGACAATTCAAAATATAGCTTGTTACTTCAATATAATAATGTTTCCCTCATTACGTAACGGGCACACTATCAACTTCACTTCTCGTAAGTCAGTCAGTCAGCAAACCTACATCAAAAAACAACTTCATTATCTCATCTTTTTACATACATCACAAAATCTCCAATTCCACTTGTTATTGCCAAAAGACATTCAGTCGAGAGAGAAAATGTAAACGTTAAGTTTGAACATTGCTTAAGGAGAACAAAAAAAATTTACACAGATACGGCAACTAAAACGGAAAGTTAAATTAGAGTATATGTTACAATGACAAAAGGTTTAAATACAGGGGTTGGGCAGAATAATGTGAACACTACGCTCAGAGATGTGACTTTTAATGCAGCTGCTTACGTCGCAATACGCAAAGGTATCGACCACTTTTTGGTTGTAATAGCTTCGTTTAGAATCTCAAGGTTCTATTTAAACGCATTTAAAGTAACTTGTTGCAAAATTTCTTTCAGGGTGATGACGAAATGAGTGATCTAACGGACTTCGAAAGAAGGCTAATTATTATTGTTGGTGGCCGGTTAATTGGTGCCTCCGTGGAAACAGTCGCCAGGGTAGTGGGGATATCAAGAGCTACTGTGTTTAGTGTCGTGACAGCATAACGTGTTCGTGGCAAAACATCGTCTGCGAAACACAAGAGCGGCCGGAAAACGACCCCGACTGATATAGACAGGAGAGCATTAAAGAGGATTATTGTCCGTAATAAGAAGACCACGGCGCCGAAAATTAGTGCGGAGCTCAATCTGCATCTCCAGACCCCAGTATGAACGATAACAGTGCGCAGAGAACTGCATAAACGCCGCCCCGGTGGCGCAGTGGTCTAAGGCGCTGGCCTCTGATCATTCGTCCGTAAGGGGTCCGGGTTCGAATCCCGGTCAGGCATGGATGTTGTGTTTGTCTTATGGCACTGGCTCTCTCCCTTCCCTGGTACCAGTGACCCTAAATTAGGGACGGGCGACTGCCTATAGCCCATTGAGTTGCTCACGGCGGTCGTTAAACCTCCAATAAAAAAACTGCATAAACAAGATATTCACGGTAGAGCTGCTTTACCGCCCTTGTGGCGCAGTGGTCTAAAAGCGATGGCCTCTGATCATTCGTCTGAAAGGGGTCCGAGTTCGAATCCCGTGAGGCATGGATGTTGAGTTTGTCTTACGGCACTGGCTCTCTCCCTTCCCTCGAACCAGTGACCCTAAATTAGGGACGGACGACTGCTTATAGCCCATTGAGTTGCTCACGGTGGTCGTTAAACCTCCAATCAAAAAAAAAAAAAAAAAAAAGAGCTGCTTTTGAAAAACCTCTTGTGACCCGGGTGAATGCACAACGGCGACGGCAGTGGTGCAAGGAGCATACAACGTAGACTGCCGATGCATGGTAGCTTGGAATATGGTCGGATGATTCCACATTCACGCTATTCCCCACCGCAGGACGTGTTTACATGTAGAGGACACCATCAGAAGCGTACAACCAGGACTATCTGTCCCAAACAGTGCAGCATTGTGGTAGTTCTGTCATGCTCTGGGAGGTCATATCGTGGTTTTCAGCAGGTTTATGGCTCACCTTGAAAGGAGGAATGACTGGTATGAAACCATTTTGGCAGACCAAGTCCATCCACTGGCTCAAGCATTGTTTCCTGCAGGAGAGGTCATCCATCAAGGTGATAACACCCCAAAGAGCTCGGAATGTTCAATCATGGTTTGAGGAACATTAAGACGAACTTTCACGCATTCCTCGGCCTCTCCAATTACCAGACTTCAACATCATCGAGCTACTGTGGTCTGTGTTGGAAAGCAGAGTAAGATCCTTCTCCTGCACCTCTCAAAGACCTGGAGTAGTTTCTGCATGAAGAACGGTGCAACATCCCACTAACCACCATCCAGGATTTGCATGCGTCCATTCTAAGGAGGATTCAGGTGGTTCTGAATGACAAAGGTGGTCCCACACCCAACTAGTTACGGAAAACCTTCTTTTCCTAAGTGTTCACATTATTCTGTCCAACCCCTGTACGTTTCCTAGATTTCTAAGATGTACGATGGTTATGAATTTCATGCATAACTGAGTATAAGTAAGGGAAAAACCGAAGTTACGGTTTTTGAGAGAGGAACTGGTAGCACTGAATGTAATGTAAGTATAAATGGCACTGTGATTGACCAGGTGAGTGAGTTTGTGTATTTAGGAAGCATGTTTGACAGAGAGAACAAATTGGAGGATGGTGAAATTAGTAGGCGAGTGAATTCTTCTTTGAAAGTAGTGGCTGCTCTGGGAGGTTTTCACAGGAATGATGTTTTCATAGGAAAAGTGTAACTGTGCCTACTCTGATGTATGGCAGTGAAACTTGGGTACTACAGAAGAAACATAAAAGTCGTTTGTGTGCTAGAGAAATGCGTTACTCACGGGGGGGGGGGGGGGGTTGTGGCAAGACACGGTCTGATTGTGTGAGGAATGAAGATGAGTGCCAGTTGCGTGATGTGAAGCAAAATGTTGTTAGCAAGGTGGAGACTAATATGCTTGGGTGGTTTGGCCATGTTGAAAGAATGAGTGATGAGATGCTCACTAAGAAAATCCTTTTAGCCCAAATAACAGGAAGGAAAGGCAGAGGAAGGCCAAGATAGTCATGGGAGGATCAGATTCAGGAGTGTCTGCATGAGTTGTGACGTGCCTGACCCGCAGGACGCACACGACGTAAAGGCAGATAGCAGCGATAACGAACGTCCGCGTAGGTCAATTGGTAGGGCGACTTATTTCGGAATGAGGGGACCCGGGTTCGAGCCCCGGCATGGACAAAAATGACGGAAAAATTTACTTCGTTATAATGGCGCCCGAACTTCCCGGATGACCCGGCTGTTCAAGATCTCGCAATGGTGCGATGTTCTTTCTACACCGCGAGATAGGAAAAATCAGAGAATCCCTTCTCCAGCGTTTCGAAAAATATATGTGTGTGACGTTGCATTCCACACACTAGATTGATTGGGAGTTTTACAGCGAAAGGCTTCCTGCGACGATTCATGGTCACGGCTGACCCGTGGGCCATGCCCCCGGCTCTCTTTCGGGGGGGGAGATGTGACGTGCCTGCCCAGCAGGACACACACGACATAAAGGCAGATAGCAGCGATAACGAACGTCCGCGTAGCTCAATTGGTAGTGCGACTAATTCCGGAACGAGGGGACCCGGGTTCGAGCACCGGCGTGGACAAAAATGACGGAGAAATTTATTTCGTTATAAAGTATGAAGTATAGAAGATATTGTGTACGGCGTGCAATGGATGTCAATGAAGCCCGAGTTGTATGTCAAGATCGCTGCAAATGGAGAAGTTTGATACGGTAACAGTAAGTAAAAATTATTCTGTAGTTTGTATTTCTTTTTGGAGCCAACCTCTGAATATCAGAGAACAGCTTAGTGCTATGTATGTATGTATGTACGATGGGTATGCTTCTAGAATGTAATTGAAGAAATATTTCGTAATAAAACAAAGGTAAAATAACCCCTATTTTCTAGGTTATGATAGTAGATATCGTGTACATATCTCCTCTGCATGCACTCAAACAGAAGAGATTAGTAATGCTACGTAAATTTGCTCCCTCTATGACTTCATGGAAAAACTTGAGATGCTTTAATTAATTGTGGGATATTGAAGAACATTTTAAATTTTATTTATGTATTTAAAAAAGAGAGACATGCCCATTAAACCAGTTCTCTAGTCTTGCCTTTCATTATTATTAGGAATTCGTAGTTAACGTCGTTTCACTATCAAACCCCTGCTGTTAACACTGCCTTTGAAAAGGAGATAAAAAACAAAATGAAGTGTATGGCCTTTTCAGTGTCTATTAGTCAGTTTCTTTGAGGAGAGATAAGTGGTCCAAGGACTTATTCAGATGCCTGCTGAAGAAGTTTGGAAGAAATTTTCGTCTGCAGTTCGTTGCCTTTTATCTCAAATGACTGCAATCGCACTAAAGTGAAGACGAGTTGGTGATATCCCGGGACTATTTATGGTATCTTAATATTTTTCGTACGCTGGACGTCCGCCAGCAAGTACGCAACCTCGACCTACACCAGGAATGTGAACGTTTTTCTTTGCCTCTTAAAATATTGGCGTCAGTGCCACTTCAAGCGGTTTTCAAGGTACTTCAGTTCGTTAATCCGCACTGCGGTAGAGAAAAACGGGGGTAGGGAATTAACGGGTTACATGCAGCTTATTTGAGTGACGGAATGATGTACTGGGGAAGAAAAGGAAATGATTTATTCTCTGATCGGTAGTGATAAAAGGTTTTGATTCTGTATATTTACTTCTACACGAGTCGCTTTTTGTTAGACATGTGGATCAGTAACGAATGAATATAAAAAGGACGCCCAGTTTAAGACGTGCTCTTTCCCAGCAGGTTAAAAAAATATTTCAAGATTTTTGTTTTATTTTTAAAGTGATGAATCAAAGTTATCATGGCGAAAACGAATAAAATTTTCCCTGAAATGGAAAATTTGCACTAGGAAAATAGTATAGCCGAGTGGTCTGATGCACTGGATTCTGATCATTTGTCCAAGTGAGTCCCGGTTCGAATCCCGGATAATGCATGGGTCGTGTGTTTACTTAATGGCGTTGGCACTGTCCCTTCCTTGGAATCACTAGTAGTTTCTTACAGATAAGGGACTAATTAAAGTCATATGCCTCCCCGGTGACGCAGTGGTCTAAGCGCTGGCTCATGACCATTAGCCCGTGAAGGATCCGAGTTCGAATCCCGATGAGGCATGAATGTTGTGTTTGTCTTACGGCACTGGTTCTCTCCCTTCCTTTAAACAAGTAACGCTAAAATAGGGACGGGTGACCGCTTATAGCCCATTGAGTTGCTCACGGTGGTCGGCAAACCTTCAATAAAAAAAAAAAAAAAAAAGAATAGCTATATGAATTGCCCATGGTGATCGATAGCGCATGCTCCTTAATTGCTCATGGTGTTGTTAAACCGGAATCTAGGGGCCGCGAGTGGCCCAGTGGGCAACGTTCGTAACTGCCACGAAAAGAACCTCAGGTTTGAACCCAGACAGGTACGAACGCTCGATCCACTAAATATCCGCCGTGCGTCGGATGGGCACCCTAAGCCGTCGGACCCCGGATAATGCCCCCCCCCCGGTAATAAATAAGGGCGTCTTCCTGCCCCTTTCTACTTTGCTTCCGTGTCACTTTCCTATCGGGCACTGTAACCCAAATCTCCTCCTAGCTTCCTATTTCTAAGGGTTGTTTAAGACCTGGGGTGAGACACTCCCTTCCTAAAATCCCCTACATATGATCATTTGATCAAACCGGAATGCCGCCCCGGTGGCGCAGTGGTCTAAGCGATGGCCTCTGATCATTCGTCCGAAAGGGGTCCGGGTTCGAATCCCGGTGAGGCATGGATGTTGTGTTTGTCTTACGGCACTAGCTCTCTCCCTTCCCTGGAGCCAGTGACCCTAAATTAGGGACGGGCGACTGCTTATAGCCCATTGAGTTGCTCACGGTGGTCGTTAAACCTTCAATCAAAAAAAAAAAAAACCGGAATCTAAAACTAAATGGTATTCATGTTTACACCAGTCAGACGAAAGGAGAATATATATACACAGTCGAATACGGAAAATACGAAATTGAAGGGTGATTCAAAAACATTCGATATATGCGAACTTCGTTATAGCCGGATAGGTAAAAAAGGGAGCTATTTTTATTACATTACATTATGTCAGGTTAAAGCTAGTCAATCATAAACAACATATTTATAAATTAATCGAAGGTGAACAAAGCTTGCTAATTGAAAAATATAGCTAGCAAAATATTATGGCTGAGATCTGCCATAAGTAAAACATTTAACAAGTGTAAAAATTGAAGTAACTCTCAAACATTTGAAATTTCCCCTTTTACATGCTACACTGGGTAATCACTGAATTATGACCACCTTTCTAATATTTTGTAGGTCCTCCTTTCGCCCTCAGTATAGCAGCTATCCAACGTGGCATCGATTCAATAAGATGCCGGAAGTAGTTGGAAGTTATGGCCAACCAAGTGTGTGTAATGCGCCGTTCAGTGCAGGTATGGAGGTCTTTGGTGCAGCCAGACACCTGATATGTCGTTCCGTAGTCTTCCTTTTTTTATGATTGACGGTTTAACGACCACCGTGAGCAACTCAATGGGCTATAAGCAGTCGGCCGTAACTAATTTAGGGTCACTGATTCCAGGGAAGGGAAAGAGCCAGTGCCGTAAGAGAAACACAACATCCATGCCTCACCGGGATTCGAACCCGCACCCCCTTTCGGGCGAATGATCAGAAGCCATCGCTTAGAACACTGCGCCACCTGGGCGGCGTTCCATAGTCTTCCACAAGTGCTCTGTGAGATTAATATCGGGGGAGTTCGGAGGCCAATTGCTGGAAGTCTGAAGTAACTGTGTTCCTCGAGCAATTCCTGCACGAAATTGGATCTGTGGGCAGGCGCATTCTCGCCTTGGAAAACACCGTCGCCATTAAGGAAATTGTTGGGTGTACAGAGGCAGCAAACAATTTACGTTAGTGAGTACCAGTCACGTGTTGTTCCACATGCACCTGGGGTCCAATTCCTGCGACATCAACACGCCCCACACCACGCAACACCCTCCACCGGCTTGCACTGTGGAGACCATGCAGCATAGATCGAGTGCCGCATGTTGTTTGCACCAAATATGTACACGACCATCCACGGGATGGAGCACAAAACGCTGACGTCAAACCAGCACACTTTTTCCAGTCATTCGTCGTCCAAATTATATGATATTTGCACAAGGCGAGTTTTTTAACAGCGGTTAGGAGAGGATGTCGTCGAGGTTGTCTGCTGTTATAACCCATACGTGTAAACCTGCGCCTGGGCATGACAGATATTGTTCCGCGTTGACCTCTGTTGTATTGGGTAGCAACTGTTGAACAGTATTGCGTCTGTTTACCCCGTCTACCACCTCTCTCATCAACCTTTTGCTGTCATGTGCAGCTTTGCCTCCGAGTCGTTGTCTGACCATTTTCACGCTAGTCATTATACACTTTAACCCACCAGTTCAGTCGTTTGGAGGCACCGCTCTCTGAGTTCCCACAGACTGTCCTTTCTCAGAGTCCGACAAATCCTTCCGTTTACAAATCACATTCCGAATTTTACTACCTACTGCACCACTCACACCGTATACATGCTACGTCGGTCGACTAATCGCGCCCTCCCGGAAATAACATGGTCACGGGACGCATCCATTTTCGAAAGGGGTGGCCACAATTTTTTTTTTTTATTGCAAGGTTAACGACCACCGTGAGCAATTCAGTGGGATATAAGCAGTCGCCCGTCCCTAATTTAGGGTCGCTGGTTCCAGGGAAGGGAGAGAGCCAGCGCCGTAAGGCAAACACAACAGCCATGCCTCGCGGGATTCGAACCCGGACCCATCTCAGACGAATGATAAGAGGCCATCGCTTAGACCACTGCTCCACCGGGGCAGCTGGCCATAATTCAGTGATCACTCGGTACATATGAACCAATACTTGCTTGTTTTGTGCTTATCATGAACGCTGTTTTAAACGAATTTCAACTTCCTCTGACTCGGTGGTTAAAAAAAAAAACCCCAAGATTTTCTAAATAGAAATTTGTAGTTGAAAGGTATCCAGGAGATGGGTTAAAATGCAGGATTTGACCAGGAGACGTATGTTTGACAAAAGTAGGTGAGAAGCGGAAGAAAGTAAAAAAAACAACAACATCTGGAACATTTTTGTCTTAATGCGAATATGACCTGTCTCTATAGAAGAAGAACCATACGGTGTCTTCAACAGCAAGTAATTTCCTTGTTCAGTAAAAGAAGAAGAATTATGAGAATGTCACTTATGCTTTTTTACTCATTACATTTCTTTTTAATGTTTTTAATTAGAGAATTACCCAATAATGCAAAACTGCAATAACCACAATCTCAGAAAATCCTTTCCCTCAATCTGAAAATGATTAATTCAATCAGTCATTTTTGTTGCATCACAATCCTGCACTATCTTCCCGTGTAATCAGTCTATTATTGATAACAATTGAAATTACAAAATAAAGCAAGGGCAGATCCGGAATTTAAGAATATGGAGGGTACACATCTAATCAGTTAATAGAAGAAATATAGAAGGAAACATGATATAAGTCAACGCCTGTTAGTGGAAGAACTGAGAACAATGGAAAAGTTGAAAACAGACGAAAAATAGTCTTCATAGAAAAAGTTATGCTAAGGAAAAATACTTTTTCAAATTCGTCTCCCGGAAGCAGAGATAGCAGAATAATAAAAAAATTAAAGGCTTTGACCTTTATGTTCCTAGAGGGAAATCTTTGTATTATTTAAAGAGGATAATGCTCTGCATCTCTATTGTAGCGAGTGGCGTTACAGTAAAGAAGAAATTTATAAATAGGGTTTATACAGCTGCAAACTGAAGTACAAGAACTCCACCTGGCGACAGAACTGTGAACTACAAAATTCCTCGTCTACTATAGCTGTTCTGCAAGGTAAATGGCATCTGGTGTCGAAAGAATGTTTTTAAATCGCACGTGCAGAAGTAGAGATATTGGGAAAAACAGATTAAGCCTTTTTGCCCTTTTAAGCACAAATTTCAAATTTCACGGCTTTTCAAGATAGCTTTAAAAAATAAACATCGTTTTTCCTCGATATTTGAGGCCTTGAAATCGTTATCATGATTTTCAAGGATTTTCCAGGTTTTCAAGCACCCGTGCGCGCCCTGTGTGCAGTAAAGACGCCTGTAGAGATGCATGCTTGGTGTAACCAAGAAAGATAAAGAGAGGAACTCTTGCATAAGGGAAAGAACAAGAGTGGAAGACATCACGATCAGAATATAATCTGTGAAATGGCAATGGGCTGGACATATTGCCAGGAGAACGAACCGCCGATGAACAACCGAAATTTTAGACTGGATACCAAGGGAGAGGAAAAGACCCAGAAGAAGACCATGTGGGAGATGGGCGGATGGAGGAGACTGGCACAAGACAGTCTGTTGTAGAAGAAACGTGGGGAGACCTTCATCCAGTAGTGGATGGATAATGATTGACAATGATGAGGATATATTCGAGTTTATAGTTAAAAGAAGATTTATCTAGGTCAAGTCCGAGTCGGGTGCGGGTCAAAATTTTGACTGTTTTTTTTTTTTTTTTTTTTTTTTTTTTATTGGAGTTTTAACGACTGCCGTGAGCAACTCAATGGGCTATAAGCAGTCGCCCGTCCCTAATTTAGGGTCACTGGTTCCAGGGAAGAGAGAGAGCCAGTGCCGTAAGACGACCACAACATCCATGCCATCCATGCCTCACCGGGATTCGAACCCGGGCCCCTTACGGACGAATGATCAGAGGCCATCGCTTAGACCAATGCGCCACTGGGGCGGCTTGACTGGTTTTCAACTCTGGCAGCCACACAACCTTCCACAATGGTATATAGATTTTAGTATATACAGTTGACTTGGAATATAGATTTTAGTTCGTCGAGTGCTGGACTTTTGCAAATTTATATGATTTTTCTGCTCATAAATGTTCCTTGCTTTGCTTTATTTTAATTTAATTACTTTATCACATGCACTCTTTTTTCCTGCAGTCGTGTCCTGATCGTGTTTGACTTATTTGTTTTACTTACGTGTTAATTGCGTCTCACTTTCTTTTATATTAATCATACTGATAGTGTTCCAGTTCTCCTTACGTTGTAATCTTGTCTCACTTTACTTCTTTTATTTTCTGTTACATCTTGGTATTGTGTAAGCCACTCGAATGTTATGCGTTTGAACTTTTCTTTTTTTCTGTTGTAGAGAAAAAAAGGTATCCTGTTCCTTTTTTTTCTCCACTTTTATTTTTAAGACCTGTTTACCTTTGTATCACACTCAAGTTATCTATCACGTTCCGATTTTATCTCATTCTTTTTCTGTTGAGTAAATCTTGATCTCGTCGGTTGTTTCCTTTCAACGACGTCGTTATTTTATTCTCTAATTTTAAACCACATCACGATCATGTCTCAGTCGCTATTTTCCAGCCATTTAATTTTGTCTGTTTCTTTTGTTTGAACGATGCATGTCTCTGTCTTTTGTTTGAATTGTGTCTGTCTCTACATTGCTAAAATGGAACCACTGATTGCACGGAAGGAAAAGAGCCAGTGCCGTAAGTCTACCACGCTATTTATGCCTCATTTGAACTAGAGCCCGGACTCGTCTCTGACGACTAGCCAGAATCATACGCTTCTCACTTCTCAGCCGCCTGGCGTCTAAGTCTTCATCTTTGCATCCCTCATTCTGATTTGCCAAATTGTCTCATAAAACGATGTGCACTTTATAAAGACACCGGACAAAAAAATTAGTCACCCGTAGCAATATATGTAATTGTTTAATATGATGTAATTCTGAATTTACAATTTTCTCTTTCTCCCTCGCAGAAAAGGGTCCACGTAACCATAAATCTAACACCTCCTCATGGAGATGCGTGAGAAGAGAGTACTACAACAACCGTCGCTCTGTTGCCGCGGAACTACTTCATAGTTCGGGTCACATTGTCAGCGGCTTAATTAAAAACGAAGACCAGGAGTAATTTACTTTAATTATTTTTTACTTAAATTAAATTATTTTTTATTTGCTCTCTTCCTGCCCCATAAACCCCCTTTTCCCCACTGGAGCAGAAAACCCAGGTGGTCAAGGCGGTTTACCGCACTTTTCCCGGACATCCGTGGAGAATAACCAAGGGAATTTATCTTGTTTTCACTCTTGTGATAAGAAGCACGGCATTCACGAAATTTACGAAATGGCCCCAGTGCTGGTGAGACAAAACATCCCGGTTTTTCAAGGAGGAAACATCCCGGTATTTCGAATCGCGGTCAAATGAATAGGCGAGTTGAGGTTTACGACCATCTCCTCGATGAAGGAGGCACCAGCGAAGGTCGTAAAGTACACCGCGGTGTCACTAGAAAGTCGTAACTCTGTCAGAAGGAAGCCCCGTCAAATTCTTCGCTATTCATCCGAGCGCAGAAATTATGTCCCATTGAATTCGCAAGAAGCCTCACCTGCCCAACATGCCAGCTGCTGCGAAAAGGTAGCTAAGTGGACCAGAGGGCCAACCAATAGCCACTAAGCTCGAGCACTGGTCAGCTCAGCTGACCAATCCAGACCCCAGGTGAAGAGTTCTTAAAGGGTTGTAGGCACGCCCCTACCACGTGGAAAAGTAAAGGGACAGAAATATATATATATATACAGGAAATAGTCATAGTCAAGGGTATTCGAGATGGTTATTCACATATAGTATTCGGAGGACAGATTCATAGATATTCGACATATGTATTCGGAGGATGGAGGGATTCAAAGAGATTTTTCAGCGAGGATTTGAGAGAGAAAATATGCAGAGACTAGAACACTATGAGCATTGAGATATTAAATGAAGTCCCGGAGTCCTAGTCGTGGAGGTAAAGACAGAGAATACCGATGATGAGACGGATGTAGGCTTAGTTAGGAAACAGACAGCCCAGTAAGCGGCCCCAGCCGTGGCAGCGAAGTAGCTAGAGAGGTACAGCGAAGTACCCACGCGGTCAACAGAAGGATCTCAACGAGCGACAACCCAGCCGACGGAAGGCAAGATGACGTTATTTTCCCCCAAATTCCAGTTCCAATGTTAACTCCATATACACTATCTACCAACAAGTAATTGGACACCCCTGCAATCGACGATATCTGCGGTCCTGATACACGTAACGGCCGCCGCCGTTAAATATCGTGTGCGAAACAACAACGCAACCAGTCGCATGCAAGATGCCACGCAGTTCGGAGCTCTCTGATTTCGAGAAAGGTGTAATCGTCGGGTATCACAGAAATGGCAGATCCATACGTGACATATTGTTACAGGGCTTGGAGCCGAATTCTATTACAGCACCCTGCGTGGAGGGTTCCTTTGATTTTGTTCAGCAGTAAGTTCGGTATCGGTGGTTTAATCCGTAATTCATCCAACTGGAGCAGATAAAAACAATACAAAGCGTAGAAAAGTGAATCGACTGAGGCTAAATTTTGCAGTGAGGAAAACCTTTATTCAGATCATACGGGGAATGTCACCAAGCTTCTGTCCTTTTCGTGCTTTCATTCTTTCCGTTCTCCCTCAGTATTCTACACCGCCGAAAATCCTCCTCTCTTTTTCCTGGCCACTCAAAAACTATTCCTTCCTCCGTCCCTTTCGACCCGAAGCATACTGCACTCCTGCTAAAACTATCTTGCTTCGTCGACCCCTGCCACCGCGTTCCCTGCGGCTACACCCTAAGATGTCTCTTCTCCGAAAAAACACAAGATTCCCTAATTGCCATCTGCTGCGTCGCGTGGGAAAGGAAATACTCTATTTGCCTTTCGTCCAAATGGCGGGAATTGAAAGGAAATTATTTTAATTCACTATCGCAAAAATGGCTACAGAATCTCGCTTCTGATAAATATGGAAGCCCCGGTTACAATATCCAACTAGTTGAAGTACCCAAAATCGACAGTGGCCTACGTGATTGGCAAGTGGAAGATGAGAGGTGACTGTCGGAATGTGCCCCGACCCGGCAGACCCACAAAACTGGGATTTAGAGACCGACAGGTGCTGGAAGAACCGCACCAAATCGATGGGCCACATCCGCGAGGAGTTTCAACAGGCATCCGGGAGTGTTCTTTCGATGAATATCATCCGTAAGGAAGCCCATCTGCTCGGTTATCATGGACGTGCTGCCGCCCACAAGCCTTTGATCAATAAGTCCAATAGCGCTGCTCGGCTGACGTGGTGCAAAGAACGTCGACAGTGGACCGTTGAACAGTAGAAACAGGTTTTTTGGAGCGACGAATCAAGGTTCACCCTCTACCGTTCGGATGGCAGGGTCTGGGTTTGGCGTCTGCCTGGAGAACGCCTCCTGCCGGAATGTATTGTGCCCACTGTGAAGTTCGGTGGCGGTGGAATTATGCTATGGGGGTGTTTCTCCTAGTATGTCACGGGACCCTTGTTCGCAATTCCTGGCAGACTCAAAGCCGAGAGCTACTGCACCATTTTGGATGACCATGCACTTCCTACGTTGTGGCAGTTTTACGGAGTGGACTCATGTTACTTTCAGGATGACAATGCCACCTGTCATGTTGCGAGGCCCACCATGACTTGGTATGGTGACAATGGGGTTAATCAAATGGACTGGCCAGCGCAGATCCCAGACCTTAACCCTATCGAGCACCTCTGGGACGAGTTGGAGCGTCGACTAAAGGTGTGCCCCTACCGTCCGAAATCGATGAAAGAACTGACCTGTCTTCTCCAAGCCGAGTGGAAGAAAATACCGCTAGCCGTCGTACAACGCCTGGTTGAGAGTATGCCCGGAGGGTCGCAGCTGTAATCGCCGCTCGTGGAGGCTCCACCAACTATTGAAGGTGAAAACACTTCTTTTTCCTTTGCTATCACAGATGTCCAATTACTTGTTCGTAGATAGTGTATATACATATGCATGGTCGCTATGCCTCCTCGAGATAGATTGAGGGATTTTTTTTTTAAAGTTAAGTTCAGGGGTGTAACAGGCTTATGCAGCAGTGGACCAGTCAACATGGCTAATTCTGTTATTTTAAATTTAACGTAACTTGTATTTGGCCTCCACCTGAAGGCTGCAATTGCTTAAATATACTTTTCTTATAATGAACATTGGTAATTACTTAACCTGGTGTAGCTAACTTTTTTAGGCTGTGTATATTTCTCTAAATTAACAATTTGCGGCATATGGTTATTTTTTAAGAATACCTCGTAACGATCCTATATGAAACACAACGCGACGTCCGTAAACTTTGAGATGGGGTTCCTTACATTTATGGGAACGCAACCTCACTGTTTATCCAATTAGACGATGATTAAGTATTCCGCGACCACCGTACTACCCGAGGCGTGGTAATAGCTCTGCTCATCAAAATGGCGGGAAATTGGAGAAAAATTATTAGAATTCACTATCCTAAAAATGGCTGCTGAACTTCACTTCTGATAAATATGGATGTCCAGGTTACAACAGCCTAATTAAAATATTGGATACAACTGAAGACATAATCAGAATCCTCGCACACGAAATTAAGGATCTGAAACAATAACTACAGTAACAAAGGTAAATTTCCAGAGGTAACTGACTTTTTGTCCTGTGTCTGTATATTGTAATTCTCTTAAATTCAATGTAAGAATTATAATAAAGACCATACATCTTGCTATTCAATAGAATGGGCAGAGACATTTTTATCTCCTAATCCCCCAACCGTTACAATACTCTAAACGAGCACGTGTTTCCCCCTAAGGAATTAATGACCTCCAACATACGCAGAAAAATCCCCCACGATAAACCGAAGATATGGATTTTATCTGATCACAGCAGGAACCCTCCTTTAACGGTTTATTTAAAGCGCGAGAGGTCATTAGCAGACGTAAGATCAACTTTGTTCAACCCCTTTCGGAGTCATTAACGTCCGCGTGTCGTCAGCGAGCATTTGGCTTCACCGACAACGAAGAATACGACGTCACCATCGAACAGAGAAAGTGCTGTGGAAAACTGACGTGTCCACATATCCTCAGGTATCTCGCATAACTGCATGCAAAGTGTTATCGCGGCGCTCCTAGGAGTTAAATGAACTTGGGAGACGAGAGTAGCAAAAAAAAAAAAAAAAAAAAAAAGAACATTTCGGAGAGCGAGGTGATGCCAAATGGTTTTCGGAATATCAGATGGCCGTGCAGTTTGGCAGAGATGGCATTTTGGGGTTTCAGATGTCCCCAGTGAGAAAACACTTTGAAGCACTAAAGCACGAAGTCATGCTGCAAGAACAGCTAGGCACGTCACGGAGAAAAATGAAACCGAACGCGGCGGAGAGTTCTTGCGAAAGAGATGAGAGATTGTGTGCTGTTGATTTCCTATGATGAATGACGCGTGTGTGTGAGTCAGGAAAGTCCAATTATTTACGTGTGTGAGTTTCTTGCGCCATTGTTGTGAAGAAGGAATGGCTCTTAACAACAATCCTTCTACAGAGAGCGACAGAGAGGGAGAAAGAGCAGTGAACTGAAAATGCCTCTGTCGTCCCTTGCACATTAACTGCCAGAGGTCGTGACGACGTATCCAAGTGTTCGTCTACGGTTTGAGAAGATCCATTTCCCACTGGTGAGGTTGCTAAAAATTGATAGTGTCGGGCAAACTTAATTAGCCTTCCCGTTTGGGTGAGAGGCAATTTTGGCCAATTAGCAGATGTGCTTTAAAAATGGTTCAGATATCAACAACAAAGTAGATGAACTCTTAGAGCAATTACACCCCAATAAAATTATACTTACCAAATTTATAGAAACGAAGGAATTGAAACACTGAGAAAAATCTATTAGTCATTGCTACCAATAATAAAATTGAATGCGTGTGTGTATCTGACTTCAAAATTCCGCAGGGATGGGCTCAGCTACTGAGACATCTCCATCTGGTGGGGCTTGGCGGCACAAGGTATTTAATTATAGCTAACAAATCCAAAGGGCGAGAGAAATGGTAAAAAACTTCCAAATACGTGGAGACAATGTAAATAGACAAAGTCGTCGCTCTTTCCACGTTTCTCTTTAATTAACAAACAGCAACCGAAGAATTGTATTAACGTATTTGGAAGTTTTTCACCCTTTCTCTCCCCCTTTGGATTTATTAGCTATAATTAAAAAGCTTGTGTCGTTAAGCCCCATCAGATGGCGACGTTTCAGTTGCTCAGCCCATCCCTACGGATTTGTGAAGCTAGGTTGCTGACAGTTGAACACACATAGCGCCGTGGATTGTTGGCAAAGTAGCGTAACACGAACGCACTCTGCTAATAATCGAGATATCTGGGATTCGATCCCATCGGTGGCGAAATACAATTTTTCGGTTGCTGTGTGTTAATTAAAGAAAAGCGTGGAAAGAGCGATGACTTTGTCTATTTACATTGCCTACACGCATTTGGAGGTTTTTCACCATTTCTCTCGCCCTTTGGATTTACTGCGTGTGTGTGTAGTACATGTACACTGTTTAAAATTTTCTGAAATTCACAAGCCACTTTCCGTCATTTCTTTCGTGAATTAATGAAGCATATTTCTGATACAACATTTTCCGTGAAATGATGGAAAACAACCTTAATTTCACGGATTTTTCGTACCACGGGAAAATTCTGAATTTTCAGAAACCTTTCCGCAGTTTCTTTCTTATATTGACGGTAAATTGCCGTTTTTGAGATGTGTTAACGGAAAATTCTGAATTTTCAGAAAACTTTCCGCAATTTCTTTCTTATATTCACGGTAAATTGCCGTTTTTGAGATGTGTTAACGGAAAACTCTGAATTTTCAGAAAACTTTCCGCAGTTTCTTTCTTATATTGACGGTAAATTGCCGTTTTTGAGATGTGTTAACGGAAAATTCTGAATTTTCAGAAAACTTTCCGCAGTTTCTTTCTTATATTGACGGTAAATTGCCGTTTTTGAGATGTGTTAACGGAAAATTCTGAATTTTCAGAAAACGTTCCGCAATTCCTTTCGAATATTAACGGAAAAACTCTGTTCTCATTTTTTTTTCGTATCGAAATTACCGGTAATAGGAGCGATTGGTGAGATTACTTGAGGTCTGAATAACTTTTAAATTTCAATCATCTGTCAAACGATCTAATTTTGGAATTCCTTAGTGAGATCCTGTTATTGTGAATAGATAGCATATCGCATAAATTTTGTTTATTGTGGCAGAGCATATTTCCTTCTCCGTTCCTCTATTTTGTGCACCACCTATTTATTGTATATTGTGTTACTGTAAGAAACCGGGTACTTCACTTAGTGTACAGATGATTATACGATGTCTATGTATCAATCTTTGGACAACTTAAGACAAAAGCTATTATATCTATCAGGAGTAAATTTTATATTTAGGATTTCTTTTTTTTTTTGTGAAGTAATACTATTAAAAAGTACTGTACATTTCACTTTTTTAAAAAATAACTGAACGTCATTGTCAGTTAAAAAAATCAAGTTGCAAAGCATTTTGTTGCTTCGAAAAATCAAGAAAGATGGAAAATGCCGAATTTGTGAAAAGTTCTGCTACATAAAAAAAAAATTATTACAAACCTATTCAGAGAAATATTAAGCTCCAACAGAAAATAAAATGACTAAATAATTCGCACTAATGACAAAAAAAAAATCAACGTTACGCAGTTTATTTTACGATGTACGTGATTCGGATTTCCAAGCGTTTGTGGCTCAGTGGTTAAAGGTGTGCGTTACCTGTTGAACCAACCCAAACGACAGCGGTTCGATCCTGAATGCAGCGGAAGGATTACCTGGAGAAAGGGTTGAAAAGTGTGGGGTCGTTGATTTTAAAGAATTTCATTTAAATACGAAAAAAAAACCCCTGAAATGGATTCTTGTGGAATAAATGGAATTTCTGACTACGGAAAATCTGAGAAAATACGGAAGTTAAAATAAACGGGAACTTTTAAAAATGGAAATTTCTGAAAAATACGGACACTTCCCTGGCAACTTTGCTGCACGTTATTTTCAGAAATGTTCCGTGAATTCACACCATTTTTTTTTTTACAGTGGAGCCATAACTCTTACGGAAATGGTTGTAGATCCTTCAAAATTTGAAAGATCATTATTCAGTGTTGCCCGATTTAACTTTGTAGGTCTGAAATACAAATTCTGAAAGGAGGGTTTGTTAGACGCAAATCGATCAATCTTTCTGGTATGTTTGGAGGCTAAATCCCACCCTGTTGCATAAATAGAAAAACTGAAAGCAGCAGTGGCAACAATGATTGGATACCTTTAAAGGAAAAGGCGGTGAAGTCATGAAAGTTATAGATTTTGAATCGGATAAACTGAACAAACCAAAAATTCCTGGAGAAGGAAAGGAAGGGAAGAGGGTACAACAAGGCAAGATGGGGAAATAAAGAGGTGAGAAGAACGGTGAGAGCCTAGAAATAATTTGGGTTTCGGAATATACTAAATTATTAGTAGCAAAAATAAAAATGAAAAGCACTGGATAAATGAGGGTGTAAGGAGGAAACCAGATTAGGTTCCAAGTGAGAGCAGGTCCTAGTAACAAATGCAGATGGACGTAACTTCGGTACTTTTCCTCTGACGATTCTTGATGACACGCAAGCTGGTTATTCCGATTCGATTGGCAATATCTGGCTTTGGCGGTTAAGCAAAAGGGATTGAGAGATGCGCAAAATAATTTGGTTGGGGAAATTTATATCGAAATTTAGATGGTTCTAAAAACGAGCTCTTCTATTTTTAAGATAAGTTAGGTATTTCCTCTAATGTCGGGAGATGAAAACAGCTTTTCGAAAATTGAGCCAAACATGGAATGCTTTTTGTGGAGCTTGAACACCAGACAGGAGATTTATTTCCCGAGGAATCTGGAAATCAGTGGAGGTTGTCACCTGATTTACTGCCTGTTGGGCTACTGACTAATGTAGGTGATGGGATGATAATCGGGTTATATATTTTGGAATTTGAGCAATGAGTGGGCTGAATGAAATCTCGCATTTGTGATGTTTGCTGCTTAGAGTTTGAATCTGGATATTTCATTTGCGAAGATCGGAGTAGACAGTGAAAGCGGGTTCTTTTTTTTTTTTTTTTTTACTTTTGTTTTGAAGAAATAGGTACGGGAAGCAAAACAAAATATTTATTAAGCTATTTCTTAAGGGAACTTAAGATACAACTGGGAACTCTCGCTCTGCCATTGGCACCTGCTTGAAAATGTTGCTGTCTCGTGTGGTTCACGAGAAACAAGCAAATTTCGCTTTTTCTCGTAAAGAATGTACGTCCCTCTAGCGAAGTACGCAGTACTTCGTAACTGGTCTCGAGATGGGCAAATTATTTTACGCAGAGCCAAGCAAGCTTCTCTTGTCTGGGAGGGCGAGACTTGAAATTATCCTCTTTCGAGTTCAAAAGCTCCCAATCTCCATTGAAATAATACACGGTACAGTCAACTCTGGACAGTACAGTCAACTCTACAGTCACTACAGCCGAATGCTGCAATGCTAATCGTTTGCATAGTGAGCATTATAGAGAGAATTCGGCTATAGTGAACCTAAATCATTGGTCCCGACCCGCAACGTTGTCAAATGTACATTAAAATTTTCGTTTGTAGTGAACCCTCAACTTCGGTTATATTGAAGCCTAAAAAATAAAACTTCAAAGAAAAGAATGCACTTGTAACATGAAATTGTAACTTATTTCAAATCAAATCTTTTTTGTAGAAACGTGTTGAGAACAATATTGTAGGCCTACTACTCCTTAAATGCATTGAAGGACAAAAACCTTACAGCATCAAGCTGGTGTTCTTGCCTGGGAACACCAGTCCGTTCTCCAACTCATGGATCAAGGATGTGATTCGCAGTTTTAAAATCTATTACAGAAGAGAAGTAAAGCTTCATTTAATCCAATCCTTGGAATCAAAGCAGAAAACATCAGTAAATGTTCTGAATGTTGTACGTTTTGCAAAAAAAGCTTAGAGGAGTGTGTCAATTATCGCTATACAGAACTGTTTCCGGAGGTCTGGTTTGGTTACTGGACGTGTGGCATTCGAAGAAGAGGATGATGTGACTCTTAAGGACCTGCTTCAGCATATCCGTGCGAATTCCACTGAAGCTGAAGATTTTGTCGATGCTGACTGTGCAGTTATAACGAATGAAATACCGTCGCATGAAACTATTGTCGAGGCTGTGAAAGGTGGTTCCAGCACGGAAGAAAACGAAACTGACGAGAACGATAATGAAGAACGTGTCCCAAAAATGAAAGACATGTTGGAGGGTGTCAGCACTGTGCTAAAGTTCCTAGAATGGATAGAAAATGCAGAACCGAGTGTAACAAAAGCACAGACTCTAGAAAAGCACATAGGGAAAACATTTATTAAGAGTGTTTGCAGCAAGCAGTGGCACATAACAGACTATTTTCATGTTAATTAAGGTAATGTAAAATTAATTTTCTTTACTTAATTTAATGAATATACAATACGAATATTTTTTAGATACATATGTACCTATTTTATTTTCTTGCTCACCATTCCACTCGATTCAGGTTAAGGGAAGACACTTCGGTTTTAGTTAACCTTGGACATAGTAAACGAAATATGAGTCTGCAGAGGTTCACTATAAACGGAGGTGACTGTATTTAGTTTCTCATAATAAATCTGATCGTTCGTTCAAAACTCGAACCTTTGGGTTTGGACATAATTTTACTAAAATTGGTTGTAAATATAATGTAAAACGTAAAAGTTACGGAAACGTCGACAAAACATCACTCCAGAGAAATGCAGAATGAAGAACGAACCAGCACAGAACACTTGTGTATCAGATAGTGAAAGTAAGAATGGGAAGATGCTTTCGGAGTAGGGCTTGGAAAACTTCGTTCAAGGTCAAATACTCAGAAGGACTTTCTACGGCCCAGCACGGATGACTAATTAGCTCTTCGTCTTTACAGCATAGTCAGAAAGCTAACAGAGGTTAGGCTCCTTCACATATAGTTTTATATACCTCTTTGCAGTTTCGGACAATTCCTTTTATGCATATTGGCGGTCCACATCTCAGAGAGTCGGGGACTCTGTGACCTGGTTGGCTGTGAGAAATATGCAGCTACCAAAAGTCTTTAAGAAAAGAAAATATTTAGGGAGAGAGACAGACACAGAAGGAGACAGAGACAGAAAGAGAGAGACAGACAGACAGAAGGGGACAGAGACAGAAAGAGAGAGACAGACAGACAGAAGGGGACAGAGACAGAAAGAGAGAGACAGACAGACAGAAGGGGACAGAGACAGAAAGAGAAAGACAGACAGACAGGAGGGGACAGAGACAGAGAGAGACGTAGAGAGAGACTGAGATCGACAAACAGAGAGACAGAGGCAGAGATAGACAGACAGGGACGTAGAGAGAATGAGATCGACAAGCAAAGAGACAGAGACGGAGAGACAGAGATCGACAAAGATAGGCAGACAGACAGAGACACAGAGACAGAGATCGACAAAGAGAGAGAGACAGATAGAGATGGAGAGAGAGGCAGAGATCGACAAAGAGAGATACAGAGAGAGATACAGTGTAAACTTTTGAGTTATAATTCTCAGTAAATTTATTCACACGTTCTGCATTTCTATGTTTTACGGACAACGGAGCATGAATTTACGTCCCTGGTAAAATCATTTTGGGAGGGCAATCCCCTCGCCCGCGTCTCCAGTAGCTACGGCCCTGGTTTTACGAGCAATTCATAAAATTTTATTATATCGGACACAGAAAGGATAATATACAGAGGTAGATCTCCTAATTTTTACCAACGCTCCAGTAATCGGGCATGAAACTATGTCAGTGTCTGTTATGTGATACAAAACCAGATGTTTTAAAAACAGAATCGCGGAGAGAGACTTTTTATTCTTGAAAGCTTAAAAACCAAAGCTAGACTTTCAGGGCTACTGTTACGACACATTAGTTCCATGTTCGTCCACTGGCGCGCTGTTCTATTAAGATATTGAATATCTAAATAAAACAGCGAATCTATGGGATATTTACCTATGGATCTCGTTCTCTGATATACTAGGCGTATTTGAAAAACTGGTTATCTGGTTATAAGAGGAAATTCACAGATACGGACACAGAAGAAGAAAACGGACAGAGAAAAACATTTCAGCACCAAATGAAAAGCCGATTAATAAAGCTTCAGCTGTTGCGTATGAACTTATAATTGAGGGTTTGTTTTTTAATACTTGCGTTTAACCCTTTAACGACCATAACGCCCAAAACGCCCGAATGTGCAAACGCCCAAAACGCCTGTCTAGAGTTAGTCAGATTCCTTATCTTTAGTGAATCTTCAAATTTTCTCGACCTATGGGGGATCAGCAGGAGTCACCCTCAGTCTCTATTGTTGTTATTAAAAAAGAAGTGAAACAACAGACAGTTTCGGGCGTTTTGGTATTTAGAGTGATGCAACATTTTTGGATCATGGTCGTTAAAAGATTAAATATTGTTATTACTGCACTGCTATCAAGACTTACACTCACAGAGTGTATAAAAAAGCGAATAGTTTTCGTGATTTGGAAGTTCGAGAGCAGGTACTCAGAGCACAGCCATTCACGGGAGTAAAAATCAGAATACACAGATTGAACTTAAGTTTATACCCAGACAAACTAGGCGCACCTTAGTTAGATTTAATTTTTTTATTTACAACGGGCAGCTAGTACACCAGTGTCCAAATTAAAGTCCGGAAGGATAAAAAGAAAACTATGTAACAGCAGGATTGTGTCTTGAAAGACACAATCTTTACATTATCATTGCGTCTTGAAAGACATAATCATAGGGATAATAAACAGTTTATAACAACAGACAAATATATGCTCCTTTGGTGTATACAGGGTCACATCCACAAGTCATCTAGCTGAGATGTAAGAATGCAACCTAAAAATGTCTTAATAAAGAATGTGATCACCTCGTACGAAAACTCTCACAACGACGGTACTGTTGGTTGGCAGTGGATAGGTTGGAGGTGGTTCGGTTGATTAAATTGTGTAACCGGGGCTTCCATATTTATCGGAAGCGAAATTCTGTAGCCATTTTTAAAGATAGTGAATTGTAGTCGTTTTTTTTCATTTCCCACCATTTGGATGGGAATCGCAGCAACAGGCAAAGTACTTCCTTTCCCACGCGTCGCAGCAGAGGGGGTGTTAGATTTATAGTTTCGTCGATGCGAGAAGAATGAAACTGGACATTGTTGCTTCTCCGCCGTCCCAAGCAGCCCGAGGCAGAGGGCAATTAAGGAATTTTGCGTTTCTCGGGGAGGAGGCATCTTAGGGTGTGGCTGAGAGAACGCGGTGGCAGAAGGTCGACGAAGCAAGAGATCTTTAGCGGGGGTGCAGGATTTTCGGGACGAAGGGAAGGAGGAAGAAATTGAGGTCGATGATAGAGGAGACAGAAAGAGATCATGAGCGGGGGAAATGTAGAATTAACGGAGATCAGGACAAGGCTTAAAGACATTCCCCGTAACATCTGAATAAAAATTTAGCCTCAGTCGATTCACTTTTCTATACTTTGTATTGTATTTATCTGCTCCAGTTGGGAGAATTACGTATTATACCACCGATACCGAACTTACTTCAAAGGAAGCATCAAACGAACCCTCCACACAGGGCGCTGTAATAGAACTCAGCACCAAGCCCTGTAACAACTGTATTATTTTTGATTTCCTGTTTCATCTTTATTGCTACGGTGTATCCAAAGCACTACGTCACCTTGAATGACTTAACACATTAACATTTTAAAACATAACACTTTAATTTTTCAAAAAAATAACATGTAGACACAATTAGCTCTTCGCTACAAAACTCACGACAACCTCTCTCTCTACGGAGGCGAATCTGGAAATGACCGTCTTACGTGATACAGTCTCTGCAGTGAGCTGTGCATCTGGCGCCATCTATTAGTCAAAATTGTATGTAAAAGATTGAGAATTACAAAAATGTACAACAGATACACTCTCATCACCAGGTTGTTGATTAACACTGGAGCCAAAGAATTCTATCACTCGATGAGGACAGTGTGAAGCTCGGGAAGAGTTCTGGGAAGAGGTTGACAAGCATCTACGTGCCGTCCCAGAGCACTTCAGACATGCTCGATTGGGTTCAGGTGCAAAGACCGATCTGGCAACTATACACCCAATATCCTTGCTCTGCAGGAAATCATTTAAAAGCTGAGCCGTGTGCAGGGAAGCGTTATTATCCATTAAAAGCAACTGAGGGCAAAGAGCACACCGAAAAAAAATCTGACGCAGGACTCCCTGATTTCGTCCTCATTGCGCTTAGCATTCACATTGGCACCTGAAAACACGTGGAGTGGTGTGGGGCCGTGGAACATAATGCCACCCCCAAATGAGTAGACCGCAGCCTCCGAAGAAGACTCGTTCGCGGGCGTTTGCCGGATCATTACGGGTTCCCTGCTCCTTCCAGGCAAAATACCGATGGGAATCAGTTTGTGGACTGAATACGGACTCATCTGTGAAAAGAACACCGGCCCACGCTCCTGGAAGGGTGTTGCCAGCACCAGTCAAACGACCTCTCTTGTGAGATGCGGTAAGCGGTACATAAACCATGGCTCTCCTGGCATAAAGGTCAACTGCATTAAGCCTTCGCTATAGCATTTGTCTTGATACTCTAGCCCAGAGTAACAAGGTCCGACTACTCTAGTTCCAGAGTATCAAAGGTGTCTGTAGTCCCAGTAGCAGCGGAGCTCCGAAGACAACTGCCGGGCTGTATAGGACCTATGACGCCGTGTTGTTAAAGCAACATAAGGGTCCTCTCGAGGTGTCGTACGCCTAGGACGACCTTGGCCAGGCATTCCTGACACCCCCTCGGGTGTTGTTGAATTGCTGCCATAACCGTGAAACCACTTTGGGTTGGACATTCAGGTCCGTTGCAATTGGACATGAGGCAGGGCTGCTTCTAGTAGTCTTAGCGCTCGCCACCGTACAGCGTTAGATACACCTGTGTGACATAGCGGAAGAATCTGAAGCCACTGAAACGCTTGTTACACGCATTGTCAATGTCAGCAAAAAATGAATCAATTTACATATTGGATATATCACTTTGCACACTACTGCGCAAATTTTGCGGCGAGCATTTGTTTCTCATACCCATTAGCATGTATTATTGAGCGTTTTGGATTATTTATCCGCTATTGCCTTCCAGACTTTAAGTTTGGACACTAGCGTAATACCGAAAGTCCATCATGACAGACAACCTGCCGCGGGTGGCTGAGTGGACAACGTTCGTGACTGCCACTGGAAAAACCTCAGGTTCGATCCCAGGCAGGTACGTTCGCTCGATCCACTAAATACCCGCCGTGCGTCGGATGGGCACGTTAAGCCGTCGGACCCCGGGTACTGCTCCCGCCCCCGGTAATAAATAAGGGCGTCTTCCTCCCCCTTTCTACTTCGCTTCCGTGTCACTTTCCTATCGGGCGCTCTAGCCCAAAACTCCTAGTTTCCTATTTCTAAGGGTTGTTTAAGACCTGGGGTCAGACACTCCCTTCCTAAAATCCTCTACATAAGATCATGATCATGACAGACAACCTGAGAGTGTTTTTCATTCATTTATCCAAAAACAGAAATGTCTATGAAGAGTGCTATAAAATCCAACATGAGAGAGAACAATAAAATATTTTAAATCTGTGTAATGGCACACCAAAGATGGCGTGAGTTCAAAGGAGACAATACTGATAGCATCATATCGTTACTAATGACTTCGAAGAAAGACTTGCATTATTAGTATTACTCATATCTTTCTTTGAAGTCGTTAGTTATATATCTTTTCTCACTTTAAGGTCATTGACTCCAAAATCCATGCTAAAAAAATAAATATAGAAAGGGATGTTGAAACGTCCTTCATTTACTTGCCGTAATTCTTGAAACACGCACGACAAGAAAAGAAAAACAGTAGTTGTGGTTTTGGGAAACTATGGTTATTTTTTTTTTATGGCTACTACTGGGAAATTGGCGGACAAGATTCGGCAAGCCATCAGTTACGTCACGTGATTGCCGACTGCCACTGCCGGGAAACTAGCGGACCACATTAGGCTAGCCATCATTTATGGCACGTGCTTGCAGGACCGCTTGTGATAACCACTGCCAGTGATGGATAACTGATGGAGAGCTAACTGTTGGCCAGCTGCTGGCCTGAACTACTGGCCCATGTGATGGCCGCCGGGACATTTCATTGACGGTTCATGTAACGTTCGGCAACATAGCGCTGGGCCACTGATGGCACTGCTGGCAGCCAGCAGTGCTGTGCAATGACTTAAATACCAGGTATTACGGTGGTGCCACAATATAGAATAGCTGGTGCACCAAGCGGGAGGGAGAAGGGAAGTAATATCCGATGGCAAAACAACAAAAATTTCATGCGATATGCTATCCAATATATCCGATCTCGCTACAGAACTTCAAAATCAGATCCTCTGATAGAGGATTGTAATTTAATAGTTAATTACACGAAGCATTCCTGTGAATGACTCCCATCACTGGAAATTTTCCGCCATATGGATAACGAAAAATGCGAACAGAATTTTTCAGTTAATATACGGAAGGAATTGCGTAAAAGTTTCTGAAAATTCAGAATTTTTCGTTAGCACCTCTTAAAAACGGAAAATTACCGTTAACATACGAAAGGAATTGCTGAAAGGTTTCTGAAAATTCAGAATTTTTCGTTAACACATCTTTAAAAACGTAAATATACCGTTAACACACAAAAAGAATTGCGGAAAGGTTTCTGAAAATTCAGAATTTTTCGTTAACACATATTAAAAACGGAGATTTACCGTTAATATGCGAAATAAATTGCGGAAAGGTTTCTGAAAATTCAGAAATGTTCATTAACACATCTTAAAAACGAAAACTTACCGTAAATATGCGAAAGGAATTGCAAAAATGTTTCTTGAAAATTCAGAATTGTTCATTACCACACCTTAAAAACGGAAATTTACCGTAATAATGCGAAAGGAATTGCGAAAATGTTTCTGAAAATTCAGAATTTTTCATTACCACACCTTAAAAACGGAAATTTGCCGTTAATATAAGAAATAAATTGCGGAAAATTGTTTGAAAATTCAGAAATTTCCAGGCGTACGAAAAATGTGAAATTCAGGTTTCATTTCATTTATTTCGTTATGTGGTTACATTTGACCATATTACATTTCAAAATTATTTTTTTAATATATAGTATTACGAAAAACAACATATATAATATGAATACTTATGTACAGGGTAACCACAGAACAGGAAATTGTGTAAAATGTATATCATCATCGTCATTGTCAACCATTCTCTATCCACAGCTGGACGAAGGTCTCTCCAAGCCTCTTCGACAACGGTCTGTCTTGTGCCAGTCTCCTACATGTTACTCCCGCATACTTTCAAATTTCATCCACCCATCACCCATGTGGTCTTTTCCTGTCCCTTGGAATCCAATCTAAAATTTCGACTGTCCATCGATGGTCTGTACTTCTGGCAGTATGTCCAGCCCATTGCCATTTCAGGGATTTAACTCTGATCATGATGTCTTCCACTCTTGTCATTTTTCTGATCCACGAGTTCCTCTTCTTATCTCTCCTGGTTACACCAAGCATGCACCTCTCCATGCTCTTTGAGTTGTCTGCAGCCTTTGTATGCCTCATTTAGTTAAGGTCCACATCTCTGCACCATACGTAAGCACTGGAAGGATGCATTGATCAAACACTTTTCTTTTAAGACATAATGGCATATTGCTCTTGAAAATTATGCTGTTTCTTCCAAAAGCTCTCCAGGCAAGTTTTGTACGCCGATTAATTTTTTCACCAGTGTGACCCTCACTTGATATCTGCTGTCCAAGATAAACGTACGTGTCTGTTATCTCCAGCTTTTCTCCATCAATCGATAAATCTTCATTTCTTGTAAAAGCATTGTACATCACTTTTGTCTTCTGAAAGTTATTTTTTAATCCCACTTCTTTACTCTTGTCAGCAAGTTCCTGGATCATACTCTGTAGCTCTGATGGGGTAGTTGCAAAAATGTCAACGTCATCAGCAAAACGAAGGTGAGTTAGATATATAGCCCGAGTGAATCTTAATTCCCCTAAAGTACGCAGTCAAGTCAAACGTCCTGCACATATAAAATTCACGCATATGTGGTCTGATTAATAAATTTTACCATACAATTTCATATTTTAGTTTGTTTGCAAATATTTTTTAGTTACTTTCGAAAATAATTATAACTATTAGTATGTTTTAATTGACAGGGTAGGTTATTCCATAACATCAATCCCTGATAAACAATAAATCTTTGTTGGGTTAAAGTATTAGGCATTGGTAACAAAAATGAATTCCTATCTCTTGTTTGATAGTCGTGACTCACAGTGTTTTCCTTCCTCATTTCACGGGAAAGGTTGCATTAGGAACATGCTTCGCTAATTCACGAAACAAATCACGGCAAATAGCTCGTGAATTTCACATTTCTTTTTACTGCATAGGGGAAGTAAAATTTGCTTTACTGGGAACACATCAAAAGAACAGAAGAATATGTCGCATCTCAAACAAATTCTAGAGGGAAGGAAAAATGAGAAAAGAATAAGAAAAGGGAAAAAATGGCAAAGAAATAGATTGAAGTGCACACACTGATGTAATTATTCACAACTTCTGACATATAAAAAAGCCACGGCGATCGCTGACCGAGAGTCTCTCTCTCTCTCTCAGAGAAGGCACACGACGAGGATGATGAATATACACAATCATTCCCGCTAACCATGCGATCGAGCGCTATGACAAGATGGGCTCTGATAATTCGCTCTGTTCGAATCCGGATAGACGTGAAGGATGGTTCTTCTTCCCCAAAGTAAAGGTACTAACCATTAGTTACGAGTACCAAGCTTAAAATACCCCTCCCAAACGCTCTGCTAACCGTAGAGTGTTTCCGCGTTAATTACTAGTTTTTTTTTCCACAAACATTTGTACTGTATTTTGTGTCACAATTTGTTAATACTTGTATATTCGAAATCTCAATCTTATGATAATTGGATTTAATGCAAATTTTTGAATATGGCAATCCGATTTGTGGTGTAAATGTGACAAGGATGGTAAGTCAGATAATATCCGAAAACTTGAAAATTTCATCGTCCTAGAGCGGGACTCGAACCCGCGTCTCCCAGACAGCGCCCGGGTATGCTAACCACTACACCACCGAGAACGACCAAGTCTCAAGTTTCCGATTAATTTTAATATAACCATCACAGGAATTATCCATTTTCAAAAATTTGAAGATGGTTTATTCCTATATAAATACACTGACGGAAATAAAAATTCCCACCACCAAGAAGGGGTTGTGTTAGATAAACGACAGTTGGTAGGCGGTGAGAGTACATCTGTAAGATGACGTCTATGAAAATTTCGCGCTCGGCGCATACGTGTGGCGCAAGCAGCGCCCCTCGGAACATGCAAAGCAGGCTTGCTGTAAATATGCGCTGTAACGTTCGTGAGCGTTAGTTATCGTTGAGATTCGACGTAGTGTGTTGATGTTAGTCAAGAATGCCTTTAAGAAGACGAAGAAGCCATTATCAACAGCTCACGTAGTTTGAACGAGGTCGTGTAATAGGGCTAAGAGAAGTTGGATTTTCTTTCCGCAATATTGCAGAACGACTTGGCAGGAATGTAGCCACTGTGCATGATTGTTGGCAGCGGTGGTCAGGGGAAGGTGCTGCCTTAAGAAGACCGGGTTCCGGCCGGCCACGTGGCACTACTGAGAGGGAAGACCGCCGTGTACGGCGTATGGCCGTGGCGCATCGTACCGCGTCTGCGGCAGCAATTCGAGCTGCAGTTGCCACCACAGTGATACAACGAACTGTTACAAATCGGTTACTTGAAGGACAGCTCCGAGCCAGACGCCCTGTAGCGTGCATTCCACTTACTCTAGACCACTGCCGTTTGCGACGTCAGTGGTGTCAAGCTAGAGCTCATTAGAGGACGGAGTGGAGATCTGTTGTGTTTTCTGATGAAAGCCGGTTCTGCCTGGGTGCCAGTGATGGCCGTGTGTTGGTTAGAAGGAGGCCAGGTGAGCGCCTGCAACCAATCTGTCTGCGGCCGTGACACACTGGACCTACACCTGGAGTTATGGTCTGGGGAGAAATTTCCTATGACAGCAGGAGCACTCTCGTGGTTATCCCACGCACCCTGACGGCACAGTTGTACGTCGATCTGGTGATTCAACCTGTTGTGCTGCCATTCATGAACAGCATTCCAGGTGGTGTTTTCCAACAGGATAACGCTCGCCTGCATACCGCTGTTGTAACCTAACATGCTCTACAGAGTGTCGACATGTTGCCGTGGCCTGCTAGATCACCAGATCTTTCTGCAATCGAGCACGTATGGGACATCATTGGACGAGAACTCCAGCATCACCCCAACCAGCCTTAACCGTCCCTGTATTGACCGACCAAGTGCAACAGGCATGGAACTCCATCCCACAAACTGACATCCAGCACCTGTACGACACAATGCATGAACGTTTGCGTGCTTGCATTCAACATTCTGGCGGTTACACCGGTTATTAATGTAACAGCATTTCACAGTTAAAATGGCTCTTCTCGAGCTTACAATAAGCTGTGATCTTGAAACCTTAATCGATTAAATATGTTACCTATACAAATGTATTGCCGCCATTTCATTCCTCTACAACTATTTTTTCGTGGTGTTGGGATTTTTTTTCCCGTCAGTGTATATAAATCTTCAAAATATTTTATCATATGGTGTAATCCCGTATTTCTTTCATAATTGGATTTAATATTCAAGATCTGATAACACTCACACTGAAAACACTTGGTAGATGACAGATTAATTGTTCCGAATCAAATGCCAAAGCTTACTGAAGAGTAGTTTTTACAGTCTTGATCAATTGTTCAAAGTATGGTGCTTACTTAACATTACTACACTATACATCTGGTTAACTTTTCAGAATTTCATGTCACTGTCTACGAACATGCAATTATTCAAAATCGAATGCTTCCGTTTCCTAAATGCCGCTATGCTATCACTGATTAATTGTTTAGAATGAAATGTCAACACTTACTGAATACCACTTTCTTTGACTAGGGATTAAAAAATTATCCAAGTGTTTAACGGGAATCAAGAGAAAAATAACTCCCGGTAAACACTTGGAAAAATATATATATATTCATTTTATAGTATTGGACGTTACCTGAATTTCCTTTGTGAGGCCTCCGATTAATTGTTCAGAATCCGATACCACCAGTCACTAACAGGGACTCTGCTAAGACGTCTCTTCAAATCCTTCAAGAGTTAAATTCACAACTTTTCTTCTGAATTTCTTCAAGAACCCAACAGCTTGGAGAAATCTGACACACCGCTAGTATTTGAACTTTCAGCTTGTGTTTATACACATGAATGATAAAAGAAATTTCTCAAGGAGAAACATGATTCTTGTGTTCCTTCTATACTTGGGTTTTAAATTTAAAACTGGAATAGGCGACTCTTATTGATATCCTATGATAATGAGCCCCATTAAACTGATACTCTTAAAATGGTACATACACCGGCTACTGAATTATTATGAATGTACCTTTACGCAGATGTACGTGAATATCACTTACGCAACGCATACGCAAAATACGTGGTCACGTGCATCCCCACATGATCTAGGCAACTAATTAAGACTACTGTTCGTCAGTAATCGTGAATTTGTTGATCACAATGGCAAAAATAAAGGAACTTTCGAAGTTCGAGAGAGGGATTATTGTGGACGCCCGGCTGCCTGGAGCGACGATTTGGAAAACAACAGAGCCGACTGGTTTCTCAAAAGGTGAGATATCCCGGGTATTTAATCAGAGAAAAAATAACCCACTATTGCAGGGCTTGGTACAGAGTTATATTTCAGTGTCCTGTGTAAAAGGTTCGTTGATACTTTACTTTTAGAGGTTTTTTTGTTTGTTTGTTTCGGGTGTTTCACCCATATTTAACCCGGCAGGATCAAATAAATAAAATATCAGCTAAAGTTATAACTCACTATTGCAGTGAGGACAATAGTTATTCAGATGTTGTGCGGAAGGTCTCAAAGCATTGTCCGGATTTCCATTCATTCTCAATATTAGCAACACGTTTAATCCTTTTCTGTCGCGCAGCCAATATTCCTTTTCCCCCTTATCTCGGTTTCGAACCGACGAGTGAGGTTCTCTCGCTGCCTCCAACAGACTTCCCTTTTCATTTGTTCCCACTTCCTAGAAGGCGCAGATGTTCCTTAATTGGCTTCTCAGTGATCCCTCGAATACCACTCTCCACTTTCTCCTTCGATCGGCAACAAAAGCCCGTAAATCTACCTTTCCCTCGAATGGGATGCTGAGAAAGTGAGAGCCGTTCCCATTGACCAGCCACATAGAAGTGGATAAACAAAAGCTCTAAGGGAAGATGATTGAAATTCACTGTACTGTAAATGGTTATTTAAATTCATTTCTGTCAAACATTGTTGCCCAGGTTACACCACATTGCTTTCCTAAGAGACGTAACTGTGTCGGGACGACAGTCTGTCAGGAACGAGATAGCCGTCTCATGAGACTGTGTGTACGGAGAAACAGAACTTCCTGTGTGCAGCAATTGACCGAAGATTTCAAAGAAGATTGTTCCTGACTCATATCTCAGTGAAGTATTATCAGAGAATTGAAGAGGATCGGCATTGGTATTTAGATACCTATATTAAACCATTAGGTAACACTGGACATGGCTCAACCGAGAGAACAAGCTGGATTCAGGAGAGGCTACAGCACAATAGATCATATCCATGTACTGAGAGAACTAATTGAAAGAGCGAGGGAATATGAACTTCCATTGTGCATGGCTTTTATCGATTATGAAAAAGCCTTTGATTCGGTGAAACCATCAGCAGTTACCACGGCTCTGAAATCCTGCGGTATTGAAAATGCATACATTAATATTATTAATAACATCTATGAAAATGCAAGTGCAAAGATTCGGCTGTTTGAAAATACAACACACATAAAAATTGGAAAGGGAGTGAGACAAGGTGACACCATATCTCCGAAGCTCTTTAATGCCACATTGGAAAATGTCTTTCAATCACTGAACTGGGAAAACAAAGGGATAAAGATTAATGGAGATTATCTAACCCACCTTCGTTTTGCTGATGACGTAGTCATTTTTGCAACTACCCCATCAGAGCTGCAGAGTATGATCCAGGAACTTGCTGACAAGAGTAAAGAAGTGGGATTAAAAATGAACTTTCAGAAGACAAAAGTGATGTTCAATGCTTTTACAAGAAATGAAGATTTATCGATTGATGGAGAAAAACTGGAGATAACAGATACGTATGTTTATCTTGGACAGCAGATATCAAGTGAGGGTCACATTGATGAAGAAATTAATCGGCGTACAAAACTTGCCTGGAGAGCTTTTGGAAGAAACAGCATAATTTTCAAGAGCAATATGCCATTATGTCTTAAAAGAAAAGTGTTTGATCAATGCATCCTTCCAGTGCTTACGTATGGTGCAGAGACGTGGACCTTAACTAAAAGAGACATACAAAGGCTGCAGACAACTCAAAGCAGCATGGAGAGGTGCATGCTTGGTATAACCAGGAGAGATAAGAAGAGGAACTCGTGGATCCGAAAAATGACGAGAGTGGATGACATCATGATCAGAGTTAAATCCCTGAAATGGCAATGGGCTGGACATACTGCCAGAAGGACAGACCATAGATGGACAGCCGAAATTTTAGATTGGATTCCAAGGGACAGGAAAAGACCCAGAAAAAGACCACATGGGAGATGGGTGGATGAAATTCGTAAATATGCGGGAGTGACATGGAGGAGACTGGCACAAGACAGACCGTTGTGGAGGAAACTTGGGGAGACCTTCGTCCAGCAGTGGATTGATAATGGTTGACAATGATGATGATGATGATGATTAAACCATTGATTTCTGCAAAGAATAAGAAAGTTTGTCTACAGTTGTGTCAGGAACACCATGACTGGACACTAGAAAAGTCTTGTGGTCCGACGAGTCGCGGTACATCTTGTTCTGCATCGATGGTAAGCAGAGTTTAGAGGAAACCCCATGAAATAACTGACCCAGCGTGCCTTGTAAACATAACTCAAGGTTCTGGAGGGGATGCCATGGTGTGGAACACGTTCTGTTGGTACAGAACTGGTTTCCTCATATTGCCACAAGGTCGAGTGTCCTCCAAGGATTATCTGAACATTTTTGCTGATCATGTCCATTCTTCAGTGTTGACTTTTCATCCAACAGGTGACTACTGTTACACGGACGACAATGCAACTGTCCATCGCAGAAGATGTGTTCAGCAGTGGATCAGCGAACATGACAGTGACTTCCACCATTTCTTTTGGCCACCAGAAAGTCGAAATCTGAACACCATTGAGAATACATGGGACGTATTAAAAAAACAGATCCGGGAGCAAACATCTCTTCCGTTAAATCTGTTGGCGTGGCTATTGTTAAGTATGAAGCGGACGCCAATTTATCAGAAGAATCGTTGTTTGCAGGTTCCTGGCATTGAAGCAGGGAAGCAAATAAATAAATAGTTAAACAAATTGAATGCAATCATAGGTGATTTTTCTCGCAAGAATGGGGTAATAAGGGAAAATATCAGTTAATCAAAGTAAATAGTCCATACTTCCAGCGGGTGACTGGTATTTTTGGGTGGCGTTCTCTATGTATTTCTCTCCTAATCTGTTATTTTTCATGCTTGTGTAAAGACGTACCTCCCTGCCAAGTGCCTGAGCAAAATCCTTCCGAACTGTTCCAAATCTTGAACAAGAATACCCGTTCATGACACTCTGTAGTATATATATCCTTTCACTCTCTTGCACTCGAAGAAAGATGCTCCTGATGTAAGAAGTTGACTGTTGTTAATTGCTAAGCTAGAATTGTTACTTGAGGGGTTTCTGGAAGCTCCTCCACTAAAGGGGAAATAAAGAATATAAAGTGGTGTGCCCTTTTGCTTGTAGGCCGATCCACGTCAGCGAAGGAATAGCTGTCCCTAGAGATCGCTTAAGCGCCTTGTTAACTGAAGGCAAATTTCTGGCTGCTGTTCGCGTACAGAATAACCAAAGTTACTATTTAATTTTACACTCACGGACAATAAATTTGCGCACAAAGAAGGAAACATCGGAATGAACTGAAATTTTATGGACGTAATGATACAGATGAATAACACACATGATGGCAAAAACAGAGCTGCACTACAATTACAGAGGGATCGGTAGCACGCAGTCCGGTCATTTTCAAAATCGCGTTGCACCGCCTCTTGCGGTGATACATGCTGCAATATGGACCGGCATGGAGGCGAACAGTCGCCTGATGTTGTCCTGCGGTAGACTGGCCCACACGTGTTGGACGGTGTGCTCCAAATCCCGAATAATGCGGCACGGCGGCAGCTGGTGTTTCAAATGGCCCCACACATGCTCGACAGGGGACATTTCCGGGGAGCGAGCAGGCTATGGAAATGTCTGGACATGACGTCGGCAGTCCTGTACAACCCAAGCCGTGTGCGGGCGGGCATTATCCTACTGGTATAGCGCACCTGGAATCCCGGCCAAGAATGGGAGCACATGGGTCCTTAGGATCGCATCCACATATCGCTGGCCCTTCAATTATCCACGTACCACTACTAGAGTTGGTCGGCTATCATAAGCAATGACTCCCCAGACCATAATACACAATACCGGGCTATCAGACCATAATTCCGGGCTATCATAGGCAATGACTCCCCAGACCATAGTACTGGGTCGCGGATGGCCCAGTGGACAGCGTTCGTGACTGTGATGGAGAAGACCTCGGGTTCAATCCCAGGCAGATACGAACGTTCGAACCACTAAATATTCGCCGTGCTTCGGATGGGCACGTTAAGCCGTCGGGTACCGGGTACTGGCCCCCCGGTAATAAATAAGGGCGTCTTTTCCCCCCTTTCTACCTCACTTCCGTGTCACTTTCTTATCGGGAAATCTAGCCCAAATCTCCTAGCTTCCTATTTCTAAGGGTTGTTTAAGTTCTGGGGTCAGACACTCCCTTCCTAAAATCCTCTGCAGCTGAGCTGATCAGACCATAATACCATAGCGAGGTCGGGATTGTGCCGCTAAACCGGGGACACCCACACCCGGACACGATTACCATCTCTCGCCAAAACGAAGCGACATTCATCGCTAAACACCACACGTCGCCAGTCTGTGGCGTTCCACGTCGCTCTGGCCTGGCACCACTGCAAACGGAGCAGGCGATATTCCGGTGTTAATGGCAGCATACGTAATGGGCGCTGGGATCGCGGATTCTCTTCCGCGACGCATCGGGAAATGGTGCGTGGGCACACGGGAGCCTCTACAGCTGACTGTAAAGTGGATCGAATCCCCGTGGGATGCGTTCGTGCATGGCGCACGATCCTTCGATCCCGTCTACAGGTGCTCGTCCTGGTCCGTCCGGAGCCGCTCCGCCGTGTGGTAGTGCAGTCACGTGTCCACTGCTCCCAACACAGTCGGACGGTATGGTCAGAACGATTCACATGGCAGGCTATACGGCGCGACGACCACCCTGCGGTTTTCAGTCCGATGATCAGTCCTCTCACAAAGTCCGTGAGTTGCGTACATCGACGTCTCTGGCGTCTACCCGGCATTCTTGTCATTCTGTACTCTTGCTTTCGTCGGCCGGTGCTTTTCGCTTTCATGTGGGATCGACTATACACGCCGGCTTATAAGGCTGCCGGTTCGTGCTTGCAGCGCCACCACAGCGTGTACGGTCATGCGCAATCGCACCAAATGTCGATCGTTTGCATACCAGCACGCACTCTAGCTATTTGCAAGGTTTCGCGGTTGTAGCATGAGCAAATTTCATTGTCCGTGAGTGTATTTTAAAAATTTCCATAGAACAAATCTCAGCCAGTTAAGGGACTATCTGGGGAACGTCTGGTATGCTGTAGATGTTAATGCATTCCAACACCTTGCGGAATCTATTCCAAATTGCAAACGTACTGTAATTCGGGCTGAAGAATGTACAACAGGCATTGAAAGAAAGTTCCTAATTCAGTGACGGATATGTGTATTTTCCAACTAGTCTTTGGCTGCAGACATTTCAAGTACCCGGAACTTCTTTATAGGAATGCATTGATGCCAAAGGTGAATTTTTCAAACGTACTTAACATACCATATCCGTTACCATTTTTCACACTAGAGCTTTCAGAGTTATCCTTGTAATTTTATTATCACTGTACAAGTTCTAGCGAATTATTGTTTCTTAACGAGTGCATGAAAAATGTTGTATTTATTGTTTTCTTACTTAAGTGCAGCCTTCGGTACCTTTAATCTAGGATGAGGACTGCTACTTATGATATGTGACAAATACTTTCACATATTTCGCGTGTCCGGATAAGAGCGGGGGGGGGAAGGGCTAGTTTTGAGAAGCTAATCTGCTTTTGTTTATCTTCTTTAAGTCTGTCAGTGGTTACAAGTCATCGTTATTAAAGCACTTACCTTCACTGACAGCTGCTGCTCCGAGGCCAACACTTATCCCTCCGGCAAAAATACACTTATTCCGAAGAAAACTCGCAAAGTTATTTCTCCTCAAAGTGTAAAAAAATATATCTTCCAGTAGGCGGCATTAACGCAAGAAGAGCCGAAATGTTTAAAAATAGATTGCAATTCAGTGAACTGTGTCCACTCCAGCTTGTTACATTACTGTATACATTTTCAAGAAGCAACAACCGTTTCTTTAGCTTTGAAAGAGGTAATTTTACCCTCGATGCTGGGCCAATTTGGCCCTGGATGGTCGTCTGCCTTCAGAAGAGAGGTACACGTAGTCTGCAATCAATCACAAATGTCATACATGATGTGATAGTCCAAAGTGGTTCTAAGGGTCATAGCTACTAGAAAAAAAAAAGACTGTCATTTCGTTTATGACATTGCAGTACCCGTAGGCTTTTTTCAGGGGGACCGTGGAAAAAACGTCTGTGTATACACACGTAAAGAGAAAAAAAACGGAGTAAAGATATATGGATTTTATAAAACGAGGTATCAGTGTTTCTCAAGTAATTAGAACTTCATTACCAAATTAGCACTACTTCTTATCACTTGTAGAAGTCAAGGAGATATCATGTGTGGAACATTCGCCCTTAGATGAAGAAAATCGCTTTCTTATTTTCAGCGAAATTTTTGCTTTAGGTAAAAATTAATGTTTAAACCAAGGACATTAGAGGAAAATAGACTGGCAAAGAGCATGCTACCTCCGGCATACATTGAAAGCACTGCAGGGAGAAACTACACCGTAAAAAAATTCCTGAAATTCAGGAGGCACTTTCCGTAATTTCTGTTGTGAATTAACGAATCATATTTCTGACAAAACCGTTTCCATGAAATGATGGAGAGAAATCAGAATCATCAGATATTATATTTTCGCGCTAAAATGATATAAGTAAAAAAATAATGCCGTCTTACGCACGATTTTAAAACATTTTAATATTAAAAAATATATACACAAGTTAAAATATACACACATTAGACCTTTCGACCGTTTGCAGCTGTACCGCTCATCCTAACAACGCAGTGGATCCGTTCATTTGCTTTTGAAGGGGTGGCTGGTGAGTTTTGTCAATATAGTGTGTATAGATACAAATATTACAATTCAAAGCATATTTTTTCGGATCGGGTCCGGGTGAGTTACAGATTCGGGTCGGGTCCAATTATGTGACGTCCGGGTCCAATATTTTGGACAAGTTTCCAACTCTGGATCTAGTCGGACCGAACTTTTCAAACTAAGCCCAGGCCCGTGCACATCTCTAACTCGTAAGGCCCTATTTGATTAGGCCTGTTCCTGAAGTAGGGTTTATTCCGTCAATGATTGTGTTTTATTATGTACTGATGCGTCTTCGATTGCCTTCAGAATTGTGATGGTGTTGAATCTTCTACTCAGTGAATAAGCTTGTGGCACCGAAGACGATTATTAGTTTTTTAAGTGTACTTTCGAAATCTGTATTATCAGACACATTCTGCGACGCATAAGCTGACCGTAATTTGTTTAACTCAACAAAAAAAATTCCCTTTGGCGCTTGTTCTTTACATGGTTTTCAGAATTCACTGTGTCTAATATACACATACAGGCCACTGAATTAATCATTTTACACGTGAACATGTCAAAGATATCGGAGACTGGAGTCCACCGTTATGACTCTTAAACGAAAAGACAGGAGACTGGAGTCCACCGTTATGACTCTTAAACGAAAAGACAGGAGACTGGAGTCCACCGTTATGACTGAAACGAAAAAACATGAATGACTCTGAAACGAAAGGAAGGAGACTGGAGTACACAGTTATGACTCTGAAACGAAAAGACAAGTGATGAGACTGGAGTCCACCGTTATGACGCTGAAACGAAAAGACTCAAACAAAAAGACAAGTGGTGAGACTGGAGTCCACCGTTATGACTCTGAAACGAAAAGACAAGTGGTGAGACTGGAGTCCACCGTTATGATTCTGAAACGAAAAGACTCAAACGAAAAGACAAGGGGTGAGACTGGAGTCCACCGTTGTGACACTGAAACGAAAAGACAAGTGGTGAGACTGGAGTCCACCGTTATGATTCTGAAACGAAAAGAGTCAAACGAAAAGACAAGTGGTGAGACTGGAGTCCACCGTTATGGCGCTGAAACGAAAAGACTCAAACGAAAAGACAAGTGGTGAGACTGGAGTCCACCGTTATGACTCTGAGACGAAAAGACTCAAATGAAAAGACAAGTGGTGGTCCACCGTTATAACTCTGAAACGAAAAGACTCAAATGAAAAGACAAGTGGTGAGACTGGAGTCCACCGCTATGACTCTGAAACGAAAAGACAAGTGGTGTGACTGGAGTCCATCGTTCTGACTCTGAAACGAAAAGACTCAAACGAAAAGATAAGGGGTGAGACTGGAGTCCACCGTTGTGACACTGAAACGAAAAGACAAGTGGTGAGACTGGAGTCTACCGTTATGATTCTGAAACGAAAAGACTCAAACGAAAAGACAAGTGGTGAGACTGGAGTCCACCGTTATGGCGCTGAAACGAAAAGACTCAAACGAAAAGACAAGTGGTGAGACTGGAGTCCACCGTTATGACTCTGAAACGAAAAGACTCAAACGAAAAGACAAGTGGTGAGACTGGAGTTCACCGTTATGACTCTGAAACGAAAAAACAAGTGGTGTGATTGGAGTCCACCGTCCTGACTCTGAAACGAAAAGACTCAAACGAAAAGACAAGTGGTGAGACTGAAATCCACCGTTATGACTCAAACGAAAAGACAAGTGGTGAGACTGAAATCCACCGTTATGACTCAAACGAAAAGACAAGTGGTGAAACTGGAATCCACCGTTATGACTCTGAAACAAAAAGATCCAAACGAAAAGACAAGTGATGAGACTGGAGTCCACCGTTATGACTCTGAAACGAAAAGACTCAAACTAAAAAACAAGTGGGGAGACTGGAATCCACCGTTATGACTCTGAAACGAAAAGACTCAAACGAAAAGACAAGTGGTCAGACTGGAGTCCACCGTTGTGACTCTGAAACGAAAAGACTCAAACGAAAAGACAAGTGATGAGACTGGAATCCACCGTTATGACTCTGAAACGAAAAACTCAAACGAAAAGACAAGTGGTGAGACTGGAGTTCACCGTTATGACTCTGAAACGAAAAGACTCAAACGAAAAGACAAGTGGTGTAACCAGGAGAGTCCACCGTTATGACTCTGAAACGGAAATACTCAAAGGAAAAGACAAGTGGTGAGACTGGAATCCACCGTTATGACTATGAAACGAAAAGACCTGTGGTGAGACTGGAGTCCACCGTTATGACTCTGAAACAAAAAGACTCAAACGAAAGGGCAAGTGGTGTAACTGGAGTCCACCGTTATGACTCTGAAACGAAAATACTCAAACGAAAAGACAAGTCGGGAGACTGGAGTCCACCGCTATGACTCTGAAACGAAAAGACAAGTGGTGAGACTGGAGTCCACCGTTATGACTCTGAAACGAAAAGACTCAAACGAAAAAACAAGTGGGGAGACTGGAATCCACCGTTATGACTCTGAAACGAAAAGACTCAAACGAAAAGACAAGTGGTCAGACTGGAGTCCACCGTTGTGACTCTGAAACGAAAAGACTCAAACGAAAAGACAAGTGATGAGACTGGAATCCACCGTTATGACTCTGAAACGAAAAACTCAAACGAAAAGACAAGTGGTGAGACTGGAGTTCACCGTTATGACTCTGAAACGAAAAGACTCAAACGAAAAGACAAGTGGTGTAACCAGGAGAGTCCACCGTTATGACTCTGAAACGGAAATACTCAAAGGAAAAGACAAGTGGTGAGACTGGAATCCACCGTTATGACTATGAAACGAAAAGACCTGTGGTGAGACTGGAGTCCACCGTTATGACTCTGAAACAAAAAGACTCAAACGAAAGGGCAAGTGGTGTAACTGGAGTCCACCGTTATGACTCTGAAACGAAAATACTCAAACGAAAAGACAAGTCGGGAGACTGGAGTCCACCGCTGTGACTCTGAAACGAAAAGACAAGTGGTGTGATTGGAGTCCATTGTTCTGACTCTGAAACGAAAAGACTCAAACGAAAAGACAAGTGATGAGACTGGAATCCACCATTATGACTCTGAAACGAAAGTACTCAAACTAAAAGCTAAAAGACAAGTGGTGTGACTGGAGTCCACCGTTATGACTCTGAAACGAAAAGACTCAAACGAAAAGACAAGTGGTGAGACTGGAGTCCACCGTTATAACTCTGAAACGAAAAGACTCAAATGAAAAGACAAGTGGTGAGACTGGAGTCCACCGTTATGACTCTGAAACGAAAATACAAGTGGTGAGACTGGAATCCACCGTTAGGACTCTGAAACAAAAAGATCCAAACGAAAAGACAAGTGGTGAGACTGGAGTCCACCGTTATGACTCTGAAACGAAAAGACTCAAACGAAAAGACAAGTGGTGAGACTGGAGTCCACCGTTATTGCTCTGAAACGAAAAGACTCAAACGAAAAGACAAGTGGTGAGACTGGACTCCACCGTTATGACTCTGAAACGAAAAGACAAGTGGTGAGACTGGAGTCCACCGTTATAACTCTGAAACGAAAAGACTCAAATGAAAAGACAAGTCGGGAGACTGGAGTCCACCGCTATGACTCTGAAACGAAAAGACAAGTGGTGTGATTGGAGTCCATTGTTCTGACTCTGAAACGAAAAGACTCAAACGAAAAGACAAGTGATGAGACTGGAATCCACCATTATGACTCTGAAACGAAAGTACTCAAACTAAAAGCTAAAAGACAAGTGGTGTGACTGGAGTCCACCGTTATGACTCTGAAACGAAAAGACTCAAACGAAAAGACAAGTGGTGAGACTGGAGTCCACCGTTATAACTCTGAAACGAAAAGACTCAAATGAAAAGACAAGTGGTGAGACTGGAGTCCACCGTTATGACTCTGAAACGAAAATACAAGTGGTGAGACTGGAATCCACCGTTAGGACTCTGAAACAAAAAGATCCAAACGAAAAGACAAGTGGTGAGACTGGAGTCCACCGTTATGACTCTGAAACGAAAAGACTCAAACGAAAAGACAAGTGGTGAGACTGGAGTCCACCGTTATTGCTCTGAAACGAAAAGACTCAAACGAAAAGACAAGTGGTGAGACTGGACTCCACCGTTATGACTCTGAAACGAAAAGACAAGTGGTGAGACTGGAGTCCACCGTTATAACTCTGAAACGAAAAGACTCAAATGAAAAGACAAGTGGTGAGACTGGAGTCCACCGTTATGACTCTGAAACGAAAATACAAGTGGTGAGACTGGAATCCACCGTTAGGACTCTGAAACAAAAAGATCCAAACGAAAAGACAAGTGGTGAGACTGGAATCCACCGTTAGGACTCTGAAACAAAAAGATCCAAACGAAAAGACAAGTGGTGAGACTGGAGTCCACCGTTATTGCTCTGAAACGAAAAGACTCAAACGAAAAGACAAGTGGTGAGACTGGACTCCACCGTTATGACTCTGAAACGAAAAGACAAGTGGTGAGACTGGAGTCCACCGTTATGACTCTGAAACGAAAAGTCACTTGATGGAACAGTACCACCAACGGTCACCACTCACACAAAATTTTTAAAGACAACCTTTTGTGGATAAAGTCATAGCACCCAACTTCCGGGACAAAGATGAATTTTTCTTGTGGCGAAAGGCACCACGTTAAATTTTGGCCAGTACGCGGAAACACTACAAAAATTTCAAGTTGGCGTACTCTGATTTAGATACACTGGAGACATGATATAAGTACTTCACGATAACCCCAGATCTTACTCGAGTAAGAAACAATTGGGTCTGGTTCATTTGCCCGACGTTTATTTCACCGAAGGGTGACTTGACTGAAAATCACTTCACCGAAAATATTGTTTCACCGAAAGGTCTCTTCACCTAAATGTTCATTTCACCGAAAGAGTTTATCAAAAACTTTGGATTTTATTACAGGGTCTGTTGAAGCATGGTGCCAATTCGGCAGACAGACCACCGAAACGTTAGGGGATCATACTCAAATTGCACTTTTGATTTCTCCGTGTCACAAAGAGCGCAAAGATTTAGTTTTAAGACAAAAATAATTAATTTTATGTCCCTACGCGTCGGCTTAGACACTTAACAAAAAATTAATCGTGTGTGCTCATATTCACAAGGTTTACATAAAACGTCCACATTTATTCAGGCAAAAAGAATCAATTTTAGGACGCCAGTTCACGGCTTAGGAATTTTAGCAAATTTTAAATGTGCGTGCTCATGTTCATAAGGTTTACATAAAAACCTTATGAACATTAAAAATATCCCAAATCTAGGCCTAAGGCCTTAAAATTTATGTTCCAGGCTTGAACAAGAGTGCAACATATTTTACTTCAAATATTATGCAACGTTTATGAATATGAGTAAGGTTAAAATCTGTTAAAATGTCTTGTATCGAGGCCAACGGTCAAAACATTAATGTTTTGTGGTTGAGTAAAAGTGGAACATTATTTACTTGACTTGCTATGCAACCCTCATGAATATGAAGTCGGATGATTAAAATTTGATAAAAAGGCCCAGATCTAGGCCTTATAATTAATGTTATACTTCGAAAAACCTAGTTATGGGGAGGTGTTTCATAGAAATTAAAAGTGCATTTTTTATACAATCACATAAGGTTTAGGTGGTCAGTTTTTCAAAAGCCCGCACCACACTCCAACACATCTCTAACAACAAAATTCTAAGTTTTCGATGAACTGACCATTCGGTGAAATGATCTTTCGATATAATGAACCTTTAGGTGAAGTAATCCTTCGGTGAAATGAACTTTTCGTTCAAATAACCTTTCGATGAAATGAACTTTTCGGTCAAGTGACCCTTCGGCGAAATGTGCCTTTCGATCAAGTGATTTTCGGTGAACTCATTTTCGATTAAGTGATCTCTCGATGAAGTGAATAATATCCGAAGCAATTGCATCATTGGGTGGGCTGTTCCTTCTCATCCCTCCTCATACTCCGGTTCTTTCACCATGTGAATACCATTTCCTTGGGCCTCCAAAGAATGCACTACGAGGACGGGATCCTTTTGAAGTGCTCATGAGGCGCTCCGATGCTTAAGCAAGGAGTTTTACGGGAGCAGCGTACAACATCTCACTTAGGGTTGGACAGAAAGTACTCAACTCAAAATAACGGAAACTATGTATGAAAATAACTACGAGTACGTTTACTAAACATTCAAGATTAACCCAAGTAAAAGCCATTGTTGTTGAAATTAAATTTTCTGATCAGAAAAATAGAAAGCGTTACTCTTTAACCGATCGTTCTACTCTTTTCTAATAACTACTGGGGAATTCTACCGTTACTTTCTACTTGCAAAATTTCACTTTGCCCTACGGGTTACAGAAAAGAAAAATCTCTGCAATTCTCTTCAAGAACTACAGGGCGATTCAAAAGTCCCCGAATTCTATATTTTAAAACGCATTTCTGTAAAACCATTAAAGATATTCAAGGACTGCTGCCTGCGGGTGTTGTGTGTGACCTTGGGGAACGAGCTGCGTCACGTGATAGCATCACGTTACCATCACGTTATAGTACGCTTACGCGGGCAAGCAGTAATGTTCAGTCAGCCATGAGTCTCACGCAAGAACAGAGAGTCACTTTGTTAGAAGTTTATACCAACGTTGCATCCAGCTCTTTCAAAGGAAGTTTCCTGATGCTCCTATACCAGGGAAAACAACTGTGTATAACCTTGTGAACCGGTTTTGCGAGACAGGAAGTGTTAACGACAAGCCTAAAAGTGGCCGGCCGTCCGTGGTGATTACCACGTTTCAGGAGAAAATTCACATTTCCTTGCAGCGCTTTCACCCGGAAGTCACTTCGGCGGCTGTCTCAAAAGTTAGGTGCATCGTATTCAGCCTGCCTTAGGGCTACTAAAAGTCTAAAGCTACAGCCGTACAGAATTCGAGTAGTGCAAGAGCTAAGTCTTTTGGACTCGGAAAAGCTCATTGCCTACTGCCAATGGTTTAAGAGTTTCACGCGCAACAATGTGACTAACCAGCTTAACAACACTTTTTTCAGTGACGAGGCATGGTTTCATTTGAATGGATATGTCAAAAAACACTCGCGTATGGGCGGCGGAGAATCCACACGCGTTGCATGAGGTTGGACTTCACTGTCAGAAAGTTGAAGTATGGTGTGCCATGTCCAGATGGCGAATTGTAGGGCCACTATTTTTCGACACAACTGTAAATTCCGCAGTGCATGCAGACATCATCCATCAATTTGTAGCGATGCTGGAAGAACACGAACGTTACTTTTGGTTTCAACAAGATGGAGCAACGTGCCACACATCAAACGACACTATGGAGATGCTCCGTGAGTTCTTCCACTATCGATTAATCTCGAAAAAACTTTGGCAGCCTCGCTCACCAGACTTTTATTTGAGGGACTATTTGAAAGACACAGTTTACCACAACCCTAAGACGGTACAGGACCTGCGGAACAACATCATTACAGCCGTGAGGGACATACCAGCCAACACGCTGAAAAGAGTGTCCGCCAACATGTGTCGTCGGGTGAATTTGTGTCTTCAACAGAATGGTGGACAATTCCAGCATCTATTGAAAAGTGGTTTTCATTACCTGCAATTATGAGTGTCAATATAACAGTATTTAAAAATATCCCTATATTCGTGGTAGAAATATTAGAGTTCGGGAACTTTTGAATCACCCTGTACAACATCATACTGATATTTCATGAAAAGAGCAGGTGATATGTCTTGCAGTTCTCTTCGCGAACTACAACGACACACTGAGATTTTATGAAAGAGCAGGTCTTGCCATGAAAAGAGCAGGTGATACGTCTTCCTTTCGCATGTACACGTGTCACCCCTCATATGCGTTAGAAAATGCCCCACATTTTGATTCTCAATTATGAGATGGAGCCATAGGAACATGGAAATCACATCACACTCTAAGGATCAAGTCTTAACGTAAAGATACAACTTTACTCAGCAAAGTGAGATTATTGCCAAGTGCTTGCTAGAGACTAACATTCTCTCCCAAGCAATCAGTGCTTCTGATCATTAATTAGACTACTACGATGTTCTAGTTCAGTATTTGCTCGGCAAATATTGATGGATGCTATTGGATTGGGTACTTGAAATGGATCCGTTTAATCAGACATCTTCCTAAGATTTCTGTTTGGCTGTTAACGAGACTTGATTTTATCCGGTTAACTTTCGATTGCCGTAAAATCATTTTTTGTTGCGAGTCAGACTTCTTGAACACTTCGACTCCTATGATTTGAAAAAAAGATTGTTCGTAGCATTATAGGATTTTTGGTAAACTCTCGCTTAAAACTGCTCATCTGCACACATTTGCGCAGCATTTTGGAAGCTAATTTTTTTCACGTACGCTTAGATTCTTTCTCACTCTAGCTGTAAAACACGTTAAATACGTTATCCTGTTTTACAGCTTTACCGTGAAGTATCTTCTACCATAACTCAAAAACTGTTTCATTTTAGTTTTGTCGTTCTCATTTTGAACTTAGTTCCTTTTTCTTTTTATGATTTTTTGTTTGTTTGTTTATCAATGACTTTTTTAGTTTTCCATGTTCAAAATATATGTTTAAAGTGGATCAGCTCTGCCGCAGAACGCATATTCATGTATGTATCATCATCATCATCATGGTCAACCATTATCAATCCACTGCTGGACGAAGGTCTCCCCAAGTTTCCTTCACAACGGTCTGTTTTGTGCCAGTCTCCTCCATGTCACTCCTGCACACTTTCGAATTTCATCCACCCATCTCCCATGTGGTCTTCTTCTGGGTCTTTTCCTGTCCCTTGGAATCCAATCTAAAATTTCGGCTGTCCATCGATGATCTGTCCTTCTGGCAGTATGCCCAGCCCATTGCCATTTCAGGGATTTAACTCTGATCATGATGTCTTCCACTCTTGTCATTTTTCGGATCCACGAGTTCCTCTTCTTATCTCTCCTGGTTACACCAAGCATGCACCTCTCCATGCTGCTTTGAGTTGTCTGCAGCCTTTGTATGTCTCTTTTAGTTAAGGTCCACATCTCTGCACCATACGTAAGCACTGGAACGATGCATTGATCAAACACTTTTCTTTTAAGACATAATGGCATATTGCTCTTGAAAATTATGCTGTTTCTTCCAAAAGCTCTCCAGGCAAGTTTTGTACGCCGATTAATTTCTTCATCAATGTGACCCTCATTTGATATCTGCTGTCCAAGATAAACGTACGTGCCTGTTATCTCCAGCTTTTCTCCATCAATCGATAAATCTTCATTTCTTGTAAAAGCATTGAACATCACTTTTGTCTTCTGAAAGTTCATTTTTAATCCCACTTCTTTACTCTTGTCAGAAAGTTCCTGGATCATAATCTGCAGCTCTGATGGGGTAGTTGCGAAAATGACTACGTCATCAGCAAAACGAAGGTGGGTTAGATAATTTCCATTAATCTTTACCTCCTTGTTTTCCCAGCTCAGCGTCTGAAAGACACCCTCCAATGTGGCATTAAAGAGCTTCGGAGATATGGTGTCACCGGGTCTCACTCCCTTTCCAATTTTTATGTGTGTTGCATTTTCAAACAGCCGAATCTTTGCACTTGCATTTTTATATATGTTATTAATAATATTAATGCATGCCTCTTCAATACCGCAGGATTTCAGAGCCATTGTAACTGCTGATGGTTTCACCGAATCAAAGGCTTTTTCATAATCGATAAAAGCCATGTACAATGGAAGTTCATATTCCCTCGCTCTTTCAATTAGTTCTCTCAGTACATGGATATGATCTATTGTGCTGTAGCCACTACTGAATCCAGCTTGTTCTCTCGGTTGAGCCATGTCCAGTGTTACCTTCAAGCGGTGTGAAAGAACTTTAGTGAAGATTTTATAAACCACTGATAGGAGGCTGATAGGTCTGTAGTTCCCGAGATCCTCAATGTCACATTTTTTATGTAGCAGGATCATTGTAGCGGTGTTCCAATCCTCAGGAATCTTCCCTTCATTAAGGCATCGAGTGAAAATTTGGGCGAGTACTGTTTCGATTTCTCCACTTGCGTCTTGAATGATGTCTACAGTAATTCCATCTTTTCCTGTCCTGGAGCTTTCCCCCGCTTCATGTTCTTGATTGCATGTGCAACTTCTGCTGGGAGGACTGGAAGAACTCTAGTACCTTTCATGATGTCTGGAGTACATGTACCATCCCTTTCATATAATTTGGAGTAGAAATCTTTCACTCTTGTCAAAATTTCGCCTCTATTTCTTGTTATAGAACCATCTTCTTTTCTCAGAGCCATAATCTGTTTTCTTCCCTTACTGAGATGTCCCTTTGCTATCTTAAGGCTTTGGTTGTTTTCAATTGCTTTCCTCACTAGCTCACAGTTGAATTTCCTTACGTCTTCAGTGATACTTTTTCGTGTTGTCTTGCATAGCTCTATATATTCCCCTTTGGAAGTCACATCTTCTTTAGTTGTCCTCATCTCTTCTTTTTTGCATCAACATTTTGGTTTTTCCTGATAATTTGTTCACATGCAACTTGTTCTTAGACCCAGCTAATTTTGTTGCTGTTTCCATAAGAGCTTTGGTTACTTCTCTGTTAACTTCAGAAATATCCACTTCTTCCGATGTTAGGCCTTCTAAAGCAGAGAATCTGTTTTTCAGTTCCAACTTGAAGGTATTATGGTGTTTTTTAAGGTTGGTTATGTCAATAGATTTTGTTTGTCTTATGAGCTTGCCACGTTCGAGTTTAGTGTTGAGGTGCATCTTACATCTCACCAATCTATGGTCACTACTTGTGTTGAACTTGTTTGGCACACTGCAGTCTTCTATGGCGAATTTTTTGTTACACATAATAAAATCAATTTCACTTGTCGTCCCATTTGGATGTCTCCATGTCCATTTCCTGTGTGGCTTTTTCTTGAAATAGGAGTTCAAGATGAAAAACCCTTCTGCCTCTGCAAACTCAACAAGAGTATTTCCACGGTGGTTTCTGTTCTGGATGGAGCGCCCATAGTGTTGAACACAATAGGAAAAACAAAGGATCTTTTGGAGTTCGATACAGGGCTTATTGTGGGTACTCGTGTGGCTGGAGCGACTATAGTGTTGATCTTAATGGAAAAAGCAAAGGATCTTTTGGAGTTCGATAAAGGATTTATTGTGGGTGCCCGTCTACCTGGAGCGACCATAGTGTTGATCGCAATGGGAAAAACAAGGGATCTTTTGGAGTTCGATACAGGATTTATTGTGGGTGCCGGTCTGGTTGGAGCGACCATAGTGTTGATCACAATGGGAAAAACAAATGATCTTTTGGAGTTCGATACAGGGATTATTGTGGGTGCGCGTCTACCTGGAGCGACCATAGTGTTGATCACAATGGGGAAAACAAAGGATCTTTTGGAGTTCGATACAGGGTTTATTGTGGGTGCTCGTGTAGCTGGATCGACCATAGTGTTGATTACAATGGGAAAAACAGAAGATCTTTCGGAGTTCGATAAATGGCTTGTTGTGGGTGCCTGTCTGGCTGGAGCGTCCATAGTGTTGATCACAATGGGAGAAACAAAGGAACATTTTTTTTAATGATCAAATGATCATATGTAGAGGATTTTAGGAAGGGAGTGTCTGACCTCAGGTCTTGAACAACCCTTAGAAATAGGAAGCTAGGAGATTTCGGCTAGATTGCCCGATAGGAAAGAGGCACGGAAGGAAGTAGAAAGGGGGTGGAAGACGCCCTTATTTATTACCGGGGGCCAGTACCCTTGGTCCGACGGCCTAACGTGCCCATTCGACGCACGGCGGATATTTAGTGGATCGAACGTTCGTACCTGCCTGGGATCTAACCCGATGTCCTTTCCGTGGCAGTCACGAACGTTACCCACTAGGACACCCGCGGCCAACAAAGGAACTTTTGGAGTTCGACACTGGGTTTATTGTGGGTGCCCGTCTGAAGAGTTACGGTTTTGAATACAGCAGAGACGACTCATTTCTCAAAAGAAGATATTCCGGATCTTTAATCAGTGGAAAAATAACCCACATCGCTTGTTGAAGAGGAGTAACTGTGGTGCGTGGACAATATGTCAGGAACGAGATCGCCGTCGGCTGAGAAGGATTGTACGGAAAAATAGGACTTCCTGTGTGCAGAAATTGACCGAAGCATTCAATGAAAGCTATTCAGACTCATATCCAAACGAACTATGAGCACTGAATTGAAAAGGAACGGTACTGGCAGTCAAATGCCTATACGAAAACCACTGATTTCTGCGAACCACAGGAAAGTTCGTCCACAGTGTTGTCAGTAACGCTATGCCTGGACACTGGAAAAAAGTCATGTAGTCCGACGAGTCGCTGTGCACCTTGTTTTGTACCGATTGTAGGCAGAGAGTTTGGCGGGAGCGCCATGAAATAATGGACCCAGCTTGCCTTGTAAACACAACTCACGGTTGTGGAGGTGTTGTTGTGGTGTGGGGCCCGTTCTATTTGCATGGAACGGGTTTTCCGATATTGCTGGAAGGTTGGATGTCCTCCAAGGAGTATCTGAACATTGTTGCCTCTCAAGTCCATCATGCAATTTCGACTTCTTATCAAGCAGGTGACTGTTGTTTCATGGACGACCATGCTACAGTCCATAGCACAAGATGTATTCAACAGAGGTTCAGCGAGCATGACAGCGACTTTCACCATCTTCCCTGGCCACCTCAAGGCTCAGATCTGAACCCCATTGAGAATGTATGGAGCATGTTAGAAGTACAGATCCGGGGGCAAAGTCATCATCTGTCAAATCTGAGCCAGTTAAAGGACAGTCTGCTGAACACCTGTTATAGACGCAGATGCACTCCAACAGCTTATGGAATCTATGCCAAACAGCATACGTGCTGCAATTCGGGCGAAAGGAGGTCCAAACTGGTGCTGCACAAGAGTTTCAGAGGGCACTATATATAGAAGCATTTAGGCCTGAGAGAATAGAAAAAAAAATAACACAGAAGCAAAACAATCGTGTGTAATTCAAAACAAGAAAGATGACACCGAATTTTTGGGCGTAATGTGCACGTCTTTTGAATCCATTCTGATGCGAATTAGATTTATCAAAGCTTGAATTGAAGGTCACTGGAACCGGTATAGAAAACAGTAGGATCTGACCGAAGAAAGAAGTTTCTTCAATCGGGTTTTTAATCCTGCAGATATTGCTCTAAACGGAATCGTGAACTTACGCTCTCTGAGGTCAGACGTGTGCGTTAAGAAACATTTGAAATTATATGAGAGACATTTCGCAGCTGAAACGCGCTCCAACAAAGAAATATTTTTTTTAATCGAACTCTTAGAAGCAGAGATATCGACAAATATAAGATATGCATCTACGCCCCTGGCGGAAAAAAGCGTTCATTATTTTAAGAAGAAAGGGTTTTAAGGTTGTTTTTTCAATGCGAACGGTATCGATCCCCGAAAGATTTTTTCAGGAACTCAGATTTTGCAAATTAAGATTTATGCCCCCTTCTGGCCAAACCACTCTTTACCAAATATTAGAAACTATATGAAAAACATTTCCAATCAGGAGCTGTATGCGATACAGGAAGAATTTTTCGACTCTGAGTTTTAGGAGCAGAAATATCGGAGAAAACGTAATCTACCTTTACGCTTCCAAGCGGAAAGCTTATGAATTACTTGGAAATTTTGAAATTATATGAAAAACATTTCGCACTGGAAACGTTACCAAACAAAGAAATAATTTTTCAGATCGGACAATTAGAAGCAGAGAGACATAGACAAAAATAAGATACACCTTTACGCCACTAGCGGAGAAACAATGAAATATTTTGAGAAGAAAATATTCCTAAAAGGTTTATCAACGTGAATGGCATCGGTCCACGAACAAATTTTTTCAATCGATATTTTAGGAGTTCAGATTTTGTGGCAAATATATCAGAAGCAGAAATTAACACTTACGCCTCCTGGTGGCCAAACTATTCTTTACCAAAAATTAGAATTTATATGCAAACTAGCAGGGGTACCCGGTATTTCCTGAGTAAATATTCGTGAAATCACCAAGTTAAGCAGGTGAAATTTTATGAATGAAAAATATATTCCTGTAATTTTCCCGTTAATACCAATTTTGGTAATTCTAAATTGAAAACTGTAGAACTCTCTTCGAAAATTTTGTATGGGGGAGCCCTTGACCCCCCCCTACCCCCACCCCCCGGCTCCGACGCTCCGACCCCTTCCAGAAAATGTCTACGGTCTAAGTCAGAGTATTATGAGATAGTATACCAAATTTGGTGGTTGTAAATTGAAAACTGTAGAACTTCTTACGAAAATTTTGTATGGGCGCTCTTTAACCCCTTCTAAAAACCGTGTACTGTTTAAGTTAAAGTACTATGATATAAATACCAAATTTGGTTGTTCTAAATTGAAAACTGTAGAACTTTTTACGAAAATTTTGTATGTTAAATGAGTGTAACGAACGCTTCAATGCTTCAAACATTTAAAAAATCGACTGATGTTCTGCAGAAGTGATTCACACTCACCGTGTGCCTCTTATGATTGCTTCATTCATTCAATAAAATAAAACTATCCACATAATCGAATTTCGCCAAGCAGTCTTACTACTGAAGCTCCAAAGGATAAGATGATTGCACACTAGAATCAATTGCTGCTTTTCCTAAAATACCACACGCATGGAAATCTTGTGTGTTTGATTTAAAGTTCAACTCAAAATGTTCTCGTCAATGGCGCTGACTGGATGTGTTTTACTTGAGACCAATTCGAGCCCATTGGTGTTCACGGATCTTTGATTGGGAGTAACCCAGGGCGAGTCGACTTAAACATTCCGGGACTTACTACGCAACAGTTATTACTGCGCTTGTTGCATTTTGTCAAATACTTGCTGATTAGGACTCTTACCAGAACATTTCATCAAAAACTGGCCATTTTTTACGCTTTCCAACCGTAGGTTGAATAAGCGTATATGATCCAGCTTTGTCCGTCTGTCTGTCTGTCCGCACGATAACTAGCGTAAAAATGGTTCGATTTCGATGAAAATTTAGTATGTGGTAGGGGAAAAATTGGGAAAAACACCTATTGAAAATGGGCGAAATGGGGACAAAGGGCACGACATAGGAGCGGGATCAATTCCATCGCCCTTATGCATCATAACTTACGTAAAAATACTTCGATTGCGACAAAACTTCCTCATGTTGTTCCTTAGATATACTGAAAGGGTTCTGTTTAATATGATCGAAATGGGGTCAAAGGTCAGGGCACAGGAGCGAGATTTACTCCACAGCCATTATCCTCATAACTGGATTAAAAATGCTTCTATTGTGACAAAACTTTAGTATGTTGTTTTGGAGCTATACTGAACCAATTCTGTTTAATATCATCGAAATGGGGTCAAAGATCAGGGCACAGGAGCAAAGGTTATTCCACAGCCATTATCCTCATAACTTGAGTAATGATTTCTGGTATGTTGGAAAGCGTATCATAATTAATACATTGCATGATTTTACTAACTTGCTTAAATTGTAAAAGCTATAGCAGTAAAATTTAATTTTACTAATAACTTACTTTCTCTCTGAACAACAATATACAGTAGGACTCCGTTTATACGTCTCTCACTTATACTCGTACGCATTTATATTTAAAATATCTCCCTTTTAAATTTTTGGATGGACTTGGTCGGCCAAAATGGTTTCATACTTTTTGAAGGCCAGTCATCCGTCCTTTCAAGGTAATCAGGGGACCCGATAAAAAACCACGATGTGACCGCCCAGAGCATGACAGAACCACCACCATGATGCACTGTTGAGAGCAGACAGTCTTGGTGGTACGCTTCTGACGGTATTCCCCACATGTGAACTTGTCCTGCGGTGGGGAATAGTGTGAATGTGGATTCATCCGACCACATGACACGCTTCCATGCATCAGCAGTCCACGTTGTATGCTCCTGACATCTCTGCCGTCGCAGTTGTGCACTCACCCGGGTCACTAGAGGTTTTGCAATAGCAGCTCTGACATGAATATCTTGATTTTGCGCACTGTTTTAGTTGATACTGGAATCTGGAAATGCAGAATGAACTCCGCACTAACATACGGCGTCGTTTTCTTATTACGGGTAACAGATTTAAGACGAGGCTTTGCCACGAACTCGGTAAGCTGTCATGACGCTAGACACAATAGCTCTCGATCCCCCCCCACTACCCTGGCGACTGTTGTTACGGAAGTACCAACTAGCCGCCGACCAACAATTAGCCCGCTTTCGAAGTCCGGTCGCTCATTTCGTCGTCACCCTGAAAGAAATTTAGCAAAAAGACACTTTCAATGCACTTAACAGGACCTTGAAGTTCTAAACAGAGCTATTACAACCAAAAAATGGTGAACACCTTTACATATTGCGACGTACGCAGTTCTCTGAGCGTGGTGCTCACATTATTCTGTTCAACCTCTGTACGTACTCACAGTGGCAATTTTATTATGAACCCTCTCCTCTACGGAAGACAAACTCACATATGCACAGATTACTAAATGTATGAATTACATTGCAGAAAAATTGTTCAAAACATCATTATCGCTGCAAATTTTGAAGATGACAATCCGATTTTTGGTGTAAATGGGACAAGGATGGTAACTCAGATAATATCCGAAAACTTAAAAATTGCATCGTCCTGGAACGGGACTCGAGCCCGCGTCTCCCAGATAGCGCCCGGGTATGCTAACCACTACACCACCCAGAACGACCAAGTCTCAAGTTTCCGATTAATTTGAATATAACCATCACAGGATTCGCTAGTCAAAGCAACAGGCATGACTTTTCTGCTCCTTCGGGCAATCACGGGATATGATTCTTAAACCTTCAGATTCGCTAAATACATGAATGCCGGTTGCTTCGACTAGCGAATCCTGTGATGGTTATATTCAGATGAATCGGAAACTGGAGACTTGGTCGTTATGGGGGTGAGCATATCCGGGCACTATCTGGGAGACGCAGGTTCGAGTCCCGCTCCAGGACGATGAAATTTTCAAGTTTTCGGATATTATCTGACTTACTATCCTTGTCACATTTACACCAAAAATCGGATTGTTATCTTCAAAATTTGTATATTATGGTGTAATCCCGGATTTATTTCATGATCATTATTGCTGCTGAATGGTGCCTTTATGAAGGCACTCAGGCTGCTCATAATACAACGTGAAATTTCGGTAACATCTGTCTTCCGCGAATTTCCCTTTTGACTGGGTATGTATGAGTCGACATGTTCGAGAAGAATGACGAGTTCTATTTCTAAGCATTTGATTTCTCCTTTTACATCCGATAATAATGACTTTAATGAACATTAATAAGAGCTTGAGAAAATTAATGACGTTGATATCTAGGCTTGGTGTAGCAAGAGCATATTATTGTGTGGTCCATAATATGTACATAGTATAGAGATGAAAAAATGGGAAGACTTGTGAAATTGAGGTGAAAGACCCCCAACAAAACTCATCTCGGCAACAAAATGCAATGGCGTTATGGGGGGTAACAAATTAAAAAAAATCACGATTAATCTTGAAAGTCTTTTCTGGATGATGAACATGTAAATCGTTGACAGTTTACATTGACCTTTGTTAAAGAAGGTTTAGGGCGGTCACGTTTTGAACCTTGCTTTGCATTGAAGTGCTCCGTTTTAACTTGTTGAGTGGTGCCATTAAAATTTTGATGGGATCTAATTTCGTCGATGACGGAGGGCTCCCCAAAACTCAGCAACAGCTGGCTTATTATAACGCCTTCTCCTTGGTGTGAGAGAACACAGGATCTTCTACGAAATGCTTGAATACCGGGTGTGCGGCTGCGTGCTGTCTAGCGGTAACCGCGGTAAATTATCTTGATATCTCCATTAGATTTTTTAAAGTAGGGCAGCATGTGGGAGATCTAGAGCATTAAAACCTTAAGAGATAAAAAAAAACGCGAGCATACTTATCAACGAATCTATCAAGCGCGAAAGAAGAATTTCTCACGTTTTAGGCAAAAGCTAATGCAAAACCAGCCCATTTCATTCATCTCAAAATTCGAAACTGATTTAATATTTTTTTGGGTCGTAAATTACTGATTTTGATCAGATTTAAGCTTCATGTATTCGTGCGTATCATTTTTTACATCACGATCCATGAACGGCCTTAGTACAAAGAATTTATTCTATGTGACGTACACTCTAATTTAACTTCCTTTTTTAGTTTCTTTCTCTATGTAAATTTGAGTTCCTTCTCCTTAGCGTTTTTCAAACTTAACGGGATATTTTCTCTCTCGCAAGAGTACGGTTGGCAAAACCTTGAGAGCAGAGCGTATGACGTGTGTATGTGTCCGATGAGAACTGGACGTTATGTATAATGTCTAAGCAAAAGGGTGGAGATGGTAGGTGTTATAATGCTAATTGTGGAAGAAGCGTTGATTAATTAAAGTTGTGTATTTTTAAAATCTGTGTATTATGCTGATATATATATATATACATATATATATATACTTAAGAGCAAAACTGAAGACTAGGGAAAAAATTTTAGAATTTAAAACGAAGGGTGCAAAATAATTCGAAAATCAAAACGCGCAACGCAGCAGTTTTGAAAATTCAGAATACACATTCTATAAAGAAGATACCTAAGCAAAAAAATACATATATAATTTTGACTCACACCTAATACAACATAGAAAAGGTTATGTATCTACCTGTGTGAGTAAAAGGAGAAAAGATAAAAAAATAAAATAAAACAACTGAATGTAGAAGGTGTCGAGAATACTGAGCCTTGGCTTTATCAAGGACCAGCAAAACTCTGCATTTTCTCACTTCCACAAAGACCTAGTTGGAAATGGGTTTCTGCAAGGCCATAGATGCAAGTAACATTCCCACCTAAAATAGTTAAAAAATATATATATATAAGTCATGTCCTCCGTAGAGTAGCATGACCTAGCACTAGTTAACAATTTCGCTTGCATCCATTAACCTTCATGGCCCGACCCATGCTCTTCATCTGTTACTATTAAACAGAGAGAAGAAGATTAAAGAGAACTCAAGCTGTGAGAGTGACATAATAAATGGAAATGATTTTCAGCTATAACGAAATTCCAAGTTCGTTTGAGAGAGAATTTAAACCTGAAAAACAATGCAAAAGAAATCCAAATTTTACATTGCAATTAAAAAAAAAAGGAAATGTTAATTTATAACGAACAGATTTTTGAAAGAAAACTTGAGTCTAAAACCCCTACTCTACAACTTATGACAGCACGAAAACGAGAATAAGTTAAAGATAAATATTAACTAAAGAAAACTTTGTGAAAGTTATATACCTTAAACAGTTAGTTGCAATATGTACAAAGTATTTCAGCAGTGCTTTAAGTGCATAATTAATTAGTTATTAAGAACTTAACTACTTTGAAAAAAGCAGCGCATAGACAGCGCATAGAAAAGAAACAGGCTTAGCCTTCTTCTGTTCCTAGGTACCTCAAAAGACGCTCAAAGTTACAAAGAAAAGTAAGAGTTAAAACCCGCAAAAATGTTAACAGACAAACCAATGCTTAAAAGCTGAAAAGCTAAAAAACGACAGAGAAAAGGTACATAAAGTACAAACATTGAACTTATAAAACCTAGAACCCAAAAACAAGGAAGAGAGCTTACCTCTTGTGTGACAAAAACTTTTCTCCACACAAGAGGAGAACATGGCTGACCCCTTCCGCCACTCCCTAGACGCTGGGGGGCAGTGAGGGTGGGGCTGATGGCCTCCTCATACAGCAAGAAACCAACGCGCGGAGATTTTAACCAGAGAAAAAATATATAAACTTAAGACTGTGGATCTGTATGATCAGAATGAGCAGAATTAACTCTCCAGAATACATGAGAAATATTATAAAATACACGAGCAGTTTATTTAATAATCTTTGCATGTATTAAATCACCTTAGTGAGCTTCTATAGATTAATCAGAACCTTAGTGCTATGGATATGACGGTCCTATTAAAACAAAAAATTAAATAATATAAACAAAATCACAAAAAAAGCTTAAAAATCTGTTTATAAAAGAAAATAAAAACAAATAAAAAAGAAAACTAGTTATTCATCACTAGGATAGCTATACTAAAAATAGTAAAACCAACATTAAAATTAATAAGATTCTGATTAATCTATAGAAGCTCACTAAGGTGATTTAATACATGCAAAGATTATTAAATAAACTGCTCGTGTATTTTATAATATTTCTCATGTATTCTGGAGAGTTAATTCTGCTCATTCTGATCATACAGATCCACAGTCTTAAGTTTATATATTTTTTTCTCTGGTTAAAATCTCCGCGCGTTGGTTTCTTGCTGTATGAGGAGGCCATCAGCCCCACCCTCACTGCCCCCCAGCGTCTAGGGAGTGGCGGAAGGGGTCAGCCATGTTCTCCTCTTGTGTGGAGAAAAGTTTTTGTCACACAAGAGGTAAGCTCTCTTCCTTGTTTTTGGGTTCTAGGTTTTATAAGTTCAATGTTTGTACTTTATGTACCTTTTCTCTGTCGTTTTTTAGCTTTTCAGCTTTTAAGCATTGGTTTGTCTGTTAACATTTTTGCGGGTTTTAACTCTTACTTTTCTTTGTAACTTTGAGCGTCTTTTGAGGTACCTAGGAACAGAAGAAGGCTAAGCCTGTTTCTTTTCTATGCGCTGTCTATGCGCTGCTTTTTCAAAGTAGTTAAGTTCTTAATAACTAATTAATTATGCACTTAAAGCACTGCTGAAATACTTTGTACATATTGCAACTAACTGTTTAAGGTATATAACTTTCACAAAGTTTTCTTTAGTTAATATTTATCTTTAACTTATTCTCGTTTTCGTGCTGTCATAAGTTGTAGAGTAGGGGGTTTTAGACTCAAGTTTTCTTTCAAAAATCTGTTCGTTATAAATTAACATTTCCTTTTTTTTTTAATTGCAATGTAAAATTTGGATTTCTTTTGCATTGTTTTTCAGGTTTAAATTCTCTCTCAAACGAACTTGAATTTCGTTATAGCTGAAAATCATTTCCATTTATTATGTCACTCTCACAGCTTGAGTTCTCTTTAATCTTCTTCTCTCTGTTTAATAGTAACAGATGAAGAGCATGGGTCGGGCCATGAAGGTTAATGGATGCAAGCGAAATTGTTAACTAGTGCTAGGTCATGCTACTCTACGGAGGACATGACTTATATATATATATTTTTTAACTATTTTAGGTGGGAATGTTACTTGCATCTATGGCCTTGCAGAAACCCATTTCCAACTAGGTCTTTGTGGAAGTGAGAAAATGCAGAGTTTTTTGCTGGTCCTTGATAAAGCCAAGGCTCAGTATTCTCGACACCTTCTACATTCAGTTGTTTTATTTTATTTTTTTATCTTTTTCTCCTTTTACTCACACAGGTAGATACATAACCTTTTCTATGTTGTATTAGGTGTGAGTCAAAATTATATATGTATTTTTTTGCTTAGGTATCTTCTTTATAAAATACATATATATATATATATATATATATATATATATATATATATACCGCTTGAAGGTAACACTGGACATGGCTCAACCGAGAGAACAAGCTGGATTCAGGAGTGGCTACAGCACAATAGATCATATCCACGTACTGAGAGAACTAATTGAAAGAGCGAGGGAATATGAACTTCCATTGTGCATGGCTTTTATCGATTATGAAAAAGCCTTTGATTCGGTGAAACCATCAGCAGTTACCACGGCTCTGAAATCCTGCGGTATTGAAGATGCATACATTAATATTATTAATAACATCTATGAAAATGCAAGTGCAAAGATTCGGCTGTTTGAAAATACAACACACATAAAAATTGGAAAGGGAGTGAGACAAGGTGACACCATATCTCCGAAGCTCTTTAATGCCACATTGGAAAATGTCTTTCAATCACTGAACTGGGAAAACAAAGGGATAAAGATTAATGGAGATTATCTAACCCACCTTCGTTTTGCTGATGACGTAGTCATTTTTGCAACTACCCCATCAGAGCTGCAGAGTATGATCCAGGAACTTGCTGACAAGAGTAAAGAAGTGGGATTAAAAATGAACTTTCAGAAGACAAAAGTGATGTTCAATGCTTTTACAAGAAATGAAGTTTTATCGATTGATGGAGAAAAACTGGAGATAACAGATACGTATGTTTATCTTGGACAGCAGATATCAAATGAGGGTCACATTGATGAAGAAATTAATCGGCGTACAAAACTTGCCTGGAGAGCGTTTGGAAGAAACAGCATAATTTTCAAGAGCAATATGCCATTATGTCTTAAAAGAAAAGTGTTTGATCAATGCATCCTTCCAGTGCTTACGTATGGTGCAGAGACGTGGACCTTAACTAAAAGAGACATACAAAGGCTGCAGACAACTCAAAGGAGCATGGAGAGGTGCATGCTTGGTATAACCAGGTGAGATAAGAAGAGGAACTCGTGGATCCGAAAAATGACGAGAGTGGAAGACATCATGATCAGAGTTAAATCCCTGAAATGGCAATGGGCTGGACATACTGCCAGAAGGACAGACCATAGATGGACAGCCAAAATTTTAGATTGGATTCCAAGGGACAGGAAAAGACCCAGAAAAAGACCACATGGGAGATGGGTGGATGAAATTCGTAAATATGCGGGAGTGACATGGAGGAGACTGGCACAAGACAGACCGTTGTGGAGGAAACTTGGGGAGACCTTCGTCCAGCAGTGGATTGATAATGGTTGACAATGATGATGATGATGATATATATATATATACTGAAGAGCAAAACTGAAGACTAAGCTAAGGAAAAACTTTAGAATTTAAAACGAAAGTTGCAAAATAACCTGAAGATCAAAACGCGCAACGCAGCAGTTTTGAAAATTCAGAATTCACATTCTATTAAGAAGATACCTAAGGAAAAAATACATATATAATTTTGACTCACACCAAGTACAACATAGAAAAGGTTATGTATCTACCTGTGTGAGTAAAAGGAGAAAAGATAAAAAAATAAAATAAAACAACTGAATGTAGAAGGTGTCGAGAATACTGAGCCTTGGCTTTATCAAGGACCAGCAAAAACTCTGCATTTTCTCACTTCCACAAAGACCTAGTTGGAAATGGGTTTCTGCAAGGCCATAGATGCAAGTAACATTCCCACCTAAAATTGTTTTAAAAAATATATATATGTCATGTCCTCCGCAGAGTTGCATGACCTAGCACTAGTTAACAATTTCGCTTGCATCCATTAACCTTCCTGGCCCGACCCATGCTCTTCATCTGTTACTATTAAACAGAGAGAAGAAGATTAAAGAGAACTCAAGCTGTGAGAGTGACATAATAAATAGAAATAATTTTCAGCTATAACGAAATTCCAAGTTCGTTTGAGAGAGAATTTAAACCTGAAAAACAATGCAAAAGAAATCCAAATTTTTTACATTGCAATTAAAAAAGGAAATATTAATTTTTGAAAAACAGATTTTTGAAAGAAAACTTGAGTCTAAAACCCCCTACTCTACAACTTGCTGGTCCTTGATAAAGCCAAGGCTCAGTATTCTCGACACCTTCTACATTCAGTTGTTTTATTTTATTTTTTTATCTTTTCTCCTTTTACTCACACAGGTAGATACATAACCTTTTCTATGTTGTACTTAGTGTGAGTCAAAATTATATATGTATTTTTTTGCTTAGGTATCTTCTTAATAGAATATATATATATATATATATATATATATATCATCATCATCATCATCATCATTGTCAACCATTATCAATCCACTGCTGGATGAAGGTCTCCCCAAGTTTCCTCCACAACGGTCTGTCTTGTGCCAGTCTCCTCCATGTCACTCCCGTATATTTACGAATTTCATCCACCCATCTCCCATGTGGTCTTTTTCTGGGTCTTTTCCTGTCCCTTGGAATCCAATCTAAAATTTCGGCTGTCCATCTATGGTCTGTCCTTCTGGCAGTATGTCCAGCCCATTGCCATTTCAGGGATTTAACTCTGATCATGATGTCTTCCACTCTCGTCATTTTTCGGATCCACGAGTTCCTCTTCTTATCTCTCTTGGTTACACCAAGCATGCACCTCTCCATACTTATTTGAGTTGTCTGCAGCCTTTGTATGTCTCTTTTAGTTAAGGTCCAGGTCTCTGCACCATACGTAAGCACTGGAAGGATGCATTGATCAAACACTTTTCTTTTAAGACATAATGGCATATTGCTCTTGAAAATTATGCTGTTTCTTCCAAAAGCTCTCCAGGCAAGTTTTGTACGCCGATTAATTTCTTCATCAATGTGACCCTCACTTGATATCTGCTGTCCAAGATAAACGTACGTATCTGTTATCTCCAGTTTTTCTCCATCAATCGATAAATCTTCATTTCTTGTAAAAGCATTGAACATCACTTGTAAAAGCATTGAACATCACTTTTGTCTTCTGAAAGTTCATTTTTAATCCCACTTCTTTACTCTTGTCAGCAAGTTCCTGGATCATACTCTGCAGCTCTGATGGGGTAGTTGCAAAATGACTATGTCATCAGCAAGACGAAGGTGGGTTAGATAATCTCCATTAATCTTTATCCCTTTGTTTTCCCAGTTCAGTGATTGAAAGACATTTTCCAATGTGGCATTAAAGAGCTTCGGAGATATGGTGTCACCTTGTCTCACTCCCTTTCCAATTTTTATGTGTGTTGTATTTTCAAACAGCCGAATCTTTGCACTTGCATTTTCATAGATGTTATTAATAATATTAATGTATGCATCTTCAATACCGCAGGATTTCAGAGCCGTGGTAACTGCTGATGGTTTCACCGAATCAAAGGCTTTTTCATAATCGATAAAAGCCATGCACAATGGAAGTTCATATTCCCTCGCTCTTTCAATTAGTTCTCTCAGTACGTGGATATGATCTATTGTGCTGTAGCCACTCCTGAATCCAGCTTGTTCTCTCGGTTGAGCCATGTCCAGTGTTACCTTCAAGCGGCGTGAAAGAACTTTAGTGAAGATTTTATAAACCACTGATAGGAGGCTGATAGGTCTGTAGTTCCTGAGATCCTCAATGTCACCTTTTTTATGTAGCAGGATCATTGTAGCATTGTTCCAATCCTCAGGAATCTTCCCTTCATTAAGGCATCGAGTGAAAATTTGGGCGAGTACTGTTTCAATTTCTCCACTTGCTTCTTGTATGATGTCTATAGTAATTCCATCTTCTCCTGGAGCTTTCCCACGCTTCATGTTCTTGATTGCATGAGCAACTTCTGCTGGGAGGACTGGAAGAACTCTGGTACCTTTCATGATGTCTGGAGTACATGTATCATCCCTTTCATATAATTTGGAGTAGAAATCTTTCACTCTTGTCAAAATTTCGCCTCTATTTCTTGTTACAGAACCATCTTCTTTTCTCAGTGCCATAATCTGTTTTCTTCCTCTTACTGAGATGTCCCTTTGCTATCTTTAGGCTTTGGTTGTTTTCAATTGCTTTCCTTACTAGTTCACCGTTGAATTTCCTTACGTCTTCAGTGATACTTTTTCTTACTGTCTTGCATAGCTCTATATATTCCCCTTTGGAAGTCACATCTTCTTTAGTTGTCCTCATCTCTCTTCTTTTTTGCATCAACATTTTGGTTTTTCCTGATAATTTGTTCACATGCAACTTGTTCTTAGACCCAGCTAATTTTGTTGCTGTTTCCATAAGAGCTTTGGTTACTTTTCTGTTAACTTCCGAAATATCCACTTCTTCCGATGTTAGGCCTTCTAAAGCAGAGAATCTGTTCTTCAGTTCCAACTTGAAAGTATTATGGTGTTTTTTAAGGTTGGTTATGTCAATACATTTTGTTTGTCTTATGAGCTTGCCACGTTCCAGTTTAGTGTTGAGGTGCATCTTACATCTCACCAATCTATGGTCACTACCTGTGTTGAACTTGTTCAGCACACTGCAGTCTTCGATGACGAATTTTTTGTTACACATAATAAAATCAATTTCACTTGTCGTCCCAATTGGAAGTCTCCATGTCCATTTCCTGTGTGGCTTTTTCTTGAAAAAGGAGTTCAAGATGAAAAATCCTTCTGCCTCTGCAAACTCAACGAGAGTATTTCCACGCTGGTTTCTGTTGCCGTGACCGAATTTACCTACTGAAGTTTCATTCTGTTGTCGTTGCCCTATTTTTGCATTGAAATCTCCCATAATTATCTTCAAGTGCTGCTTACCTTTATCATTTAGATGACGAATTTCCTCATAAAATTCTTCAATTTCTTCTTCAGGATGACTTGTGGTGGGTGCATAAGTTTGAATAATCTGAGCCTGGTATCTTCTCGATAGTTGGATAACGAGTCGTGCAGCTCTGTCAGAGGAACTTTCAACTTCTATCACTTTATCCTTCAGTTTCTTGTTTATTATAAATCCAACACCACTAGTTCTGCCAGTATCTGTCCCACGATAATAGAAGAGATATCCACTTTTCAGTTCAATGAGATCTTCTCCTTTTCTCCTTACCTCACTTAGCCCAACAATGTCCCACTTGATCCTTTGTAGTTCCACTTCCAATTCAAGGAGCCTTGAATCAGAAGATAGGGAGCGTCCGTTATAGGTAGCCAAGGTCAGCATCAAATGGCAGCCTAGTCCGGTCCTCCGGGGATTCTTAGCACCCTCTGCCTTCGGGTCGCACTGGCCGCTGCCTTGGCCAGGTACATTCCAGCTGCCGGAGACTGAGGGCCAAGATTTAAGTTGTAGAGTCATTTTGGAGGTGTTTGGCCATAACTCACCACGCCGGCCAAGCGGGTTGGTGAATGTGGGATAGCATTTCCTCTGATCCCGATGGTATAGTTATACCGCTATTGGCAGTCGTCAGAGCCCCTTTAGTGGGAACAGGATGAACCACGAGAAGGCGGGGTTGACATTTGTCAAGGAGAGGCTGTGATGTTACGCATCACCTGACCTTACATCCCATATATATATATATATATATATATATATATTGACATAACCAACCTTAAAAAACACCATAATACCTTCAAATTGGAACTGAAGAACAAATTCTCTGCTTCAGAAGGCCTAACATCGGAAGAAGTGGATATTTCTGAAATTAACAGAAAAGTAACCAAAGCTCTTATGGAAACAGCAACAAAATTAGCTGGGTCTAAGAACAAATTGCATGTGAACAAATTATCTGGAAAAACCAAAATGCTGATGCAAAAAAGAAGAGTGATGAGGACAACTAAAGAAGATGTGACTTCCAAAGTGGAATATATGGAGCTATGCAAGACAGTACGAAAAAGTATCACTGAAGACGTAAGGAAATTCAACGGTGAACTAGTAAGGAAAGCAATTGAAAACAACCAAAGCCTAAAGATAGCAAAGGGACATCTCAGTAAGAGGAAAAAACAGATTATGGCACTCAGAAAAGAAGGTGGTTCTGTAACAAGAAATAGAGGCGAAATTTTGACAAGAGTGAAAGATTTCTACTCCAAATTATATGAAAGGGATGATACATGTACTCCAGACATCATGAAAGGTACCAGTACTAGAGTTCTTCCAGTCCTTCCAGCAGTTGCACATGCAATCAAGAACATGAAGCGGGGAAAAGCTCCAGGAGAAGATGGAATTACTGTAGACATCATACAAGAAGCAAGTGGAGAAATCGAAACAGTACTCGCCCAAATTTTCACTCGATGCCTTAATGAGGGAAAAATTCCTGAGGATTGGAACAACGCTACAATGATCTTGCTACATAAAAAAGATGACATTGAGGATCTCAGGAACTACAGGCCTATCAGCCTCCTATCAGTGGTTTATAAATTCCTCTCTAAAGTTCTTTCACACCGCTTGAAGGTGACACTGGACATGGCTCAACCGAGAGAACAAGCAGGATTCAGGAGTGGCTACAGCACAATAGATCATATCCACGTACTGAGAGAACTAATTGAAAGAGCGAGGGAATATGAGCTTCCATTGTGCATGGCTTTTATCGATTATGAAAAAGCCTTTGATTCGATGAAACCATCAGCAGTTACAATGGCTCTGAAATCCTGCGGTATTGAAGATGCATACATTAATATTATTAATAACATCTATGAAAATGCAAGTGCAAAGATTCGGCTGTTTGAAAATACAACACACATAAAAATTGGAAAAGGAGTGAGACAAGGTGACACCATATCTCCGAAGCTCTTTAATGCCACATTGGAAAATGTTTTTCAATCACTGAACTGGGAAAACAAAGGGACAAAGATTAATGGAGATTATCTAACCCACCTTCGTTTTGCTGATGACATACTCATTTTTGCAACTACCCCATCAGAGCTACAGAGTATGATCCAGGAACTTGCTGACAAGAGTAAAGAAGTGGGATTAAAAATGAACTTTCAGAAGACAAAAGTGATGTACAATGCTTTTACAAGAAATGAAGATTTATCGATTGATGGAGAAAAGCTGGAGATAACAGACACGTACGTTTATCTTGGACAGCAGATATCAAGTGAGGGTCACATTGGTGAAGAAATTAATCGGCGTACAAAACTTGCCTGGAGAGCTTTTGGAAGAAACAGCATAATTTTCAAGAGCAATATGCCATTATGTCTTAAAAGAAAAGTGTTTGATCAATGCATCGTTCCAGTTCTTACGTATGGTGCAGAGACGTGGACCTTAACTAAAAGAGACATACAAAGGCTGCAGACAACTCAAAGCAGCATGGAGAGGTGCATGCTTGGTGTAACCAGGAGAGATAAGAAGAGGAACACGTGGATCCGAAAAATGACAAGAGTGGAAGACATCATGATCAGAGTTAAATCCCTGAAATGGCAATGGGCTGGACATACTGCCAGAAGAACAGACCATCGATGGACAGCCGAAATTTTAGATTGGATTCCAAGGGACAGTAAAAGACCCAGAAGAAGACCACATGGAAGATGGGTGGATGAAATTCGAAAGTATGCGGGAGTGACATGGAGGAGACTGGCACAAGACAGACCGTTGTGGAGGAAACTTGGGGAGACCTTCGTCCAGCAGTGGATTGATAATGGTTGACAATGATGATGATGATGATGATATATATATATTTATCACTAAGAGTTCTAAAGATTAACGTTATTTAGTTCTGAAGTTTAGTACTAATCTGATACGTTTAACGTTCGACGTAAAGTGTTCTGTTCTGTTGGAATATTACCGTTTCACGGATCTGTTAAAAGAATAAAGGAATCAATCTACAAATCACTTTTTCTTGACGTTTTCTGGGAAGCCTCCTGTTTCACTGTAAATGAAGTTATTAACAACTGATTAATGCAGAGTTCAGTCAGCCATTATTCCATGAACATTTTTACATCTACGATTATAAAAGGACAGGGCGCAGACTACGAAGAAATTTTCACTTTTTAAATTCAAAAAGGTACTTTTTATTTTTTTTTTATTTATTAATGTGAACGGAATCAAGTTAACACAGCCCTTTAATTTTACAAATCCCGCTAGGATGTCGGATTTTCAAATTTAAATGACAGTGTGGAATGTTATTAAAAATTTAAATGATATTTCGCATCGTTGAAACGCCATTTAATTTTGTTTTTAATGAGCAGGTGCGCTAGAAGGTTCTTCACCCTGCGAAAAATGGCTGTAATACAGTCTGGTTTTCTTGATGCTATATTCAGCAAAACAAATGAAAAATATTAATTTATAACTTTACCTACTGCAGTCAAAATTTATAAAAGCGACTTTCCCAAAACGGTGATATACACACAGTGTACAATGAAATGCAGTCAGCCAACTTTAACGCCTCGGTGTTTATTTTAAAAGTTTCGGAAGAATCTCGTTACGAGTGACCAGTTAAAAAATTAACCTTCGAAATCGTGAGCATTACGAAGAAATAAAAGCGGTAAATTGTACAGAATTATTACACAACTGAGAGAAAAAAATATTCACACACGATACTTGAACTATATAAATATTTTTTACTGAAGTTTATTAGCATAATACTCAAGATTCTTCTTTCAATGACTGTGAGGACAGATCAAGAAATCAGTTTAGAACTCACACTTGTGTGAGTTCTAACAATTCACACTCAGAGCCGAATTTATTTAGAACAAACTATCAAGAAACGCAGTGCCATTCAAAACAAAAGCAATTCACTTCTGCACTGATTTATCTGAGTTTTAGTAACGTTACAGTGAAAAATTTAGTCCACACATGTTTAACGGCTTCCTCGAATTTACCTACGTAGATGGTAGAGGACTTTGATGTCTGTTGGACTTCATTGCATGAATGGGGTGCCGGTGTGATTTTATCGAAAGCGAGTTCATTGAAAACGAATTCATTGAAACCAAATTCATCGAACGAGCACATTACTGAAAAACTGCTTTTTCCGAAATTATGGAAGATATTATAACAAACAAAGCGAATTTATCGAAATAATGTTTTGAATGAATCCGTTTAACTGGATATGCAGTACTACCATGCTTTTAATAGTAACCGTAAGATATCGCTAAAAAGACGCCCATGATCAATAAGATAAACAGTTCGCGTTTATCACATCTATCGCACTTTTCTGTAACAGGATAAGGAATATAATGTTTCGTTGGAATAAGTGTTTAACGAAGTTTCTTTATTTGTGGATGATGCAATTTTTTTTTATTGGAATACGACATCTGTTAACGATAAAATGAATTTTCTAAAAGCATTTTAAAATAGTATAGTGCGTCGCATAAATATAGAGACAGAACACATTCTCGAATAAAAAAGAAACAACAACGAGCTGAAATGTACACCTCATATTTATAGCAAAAATAGTATAGGACACGCAGCTGCACAATAGTTTGACGGAAACATAACAATTCCAACGCCAAGTACAAGAAAAAAACAGAAATACGCTGTCTCAAAAATATAAAGACTTACTAGTTATGAGCACCTCCGGTACGGATAGTGGATCCGTTGTTCCGAATAACACTGAAAACCCGATTGGGCATGCTGTCCACCAAGTGATGTAAGTGTTCTGGACGGAGTGCGTACCAGCTTCGTTCAATTTGCTCTTTCAATGCCACCACACTTGAGAACTGCCGTCCATTCGCATACACATCACGAGCAAAGATATTCCAGAGGTTCTCGATAGGGTTCAGATCTGGACTGAGTGCTGGCCAATCGATTACGGTCACATGATGAGTGTTAAACCAGCTTTCCGTTGATGCAGACCGATGAATAGAGGCATTGTCTTGCTGGAACAGATAATCAACACCCGCGAGAGTTTCGGCAAACGGTATAAGATGGCTGCTGAGTATGTCCTGATACGTTTCGGAGTTTTGCCGGTCTTGCAGAAAAGCGATATCCGTTGTCCCATTGAACGCAAAAGCTCCCCAGACCATCACAGATATACCACCTTTCTGTCTGCTGAGAAAAGTGCGTGGCTCGTGTCATAAATCGTGCCAATAGCAGTTCCAACCGTCAGGGCAGTCCAGGATGAACTTTTTCTCATCGGAGAAAATAGTTGTGACCCACTCGCCCGTTCAGTGCATGTGGTTGCTTGCCCATAACAATCTAGCTTCCTTGTGGCGCCGCGTGAGGTGTGGCAGACGGCGCATTTTACGGAGCACACTGTTGCGACTTTCCTTGATTTGTCGATGAACTGTGTCCTTTGAGACGGCGGCACCAACAGTCCGAGAAACTTGACGTAGTGATAACCTTTGGGATAGAACTAAACGCATGATGGCACGATCATTTCGTTTGGTTGTTATTCGAAGCCTTCCAGGCAGTTTTCTGGCAGTTAACATACCGCGTTTCGATAAAGTCTTATAAAGGACTGCCCTATTCGCCCCCCCCCATGGCTTTACAAATTTTCGCTACAGGCAATCCATTTGCTCTCAGTCTCCAAATCTTCTGCACCTCCTCACCAGAAAGTTGACTGTTGCGTGGCATTTCGGCAAATGAATGTCTGACGGCAGGTCCGCTGTTTTTTGTAGGCTGGACCGAATATGGCCCATGCGCGTGTGTATAATATGCTAATTTGTACATCTCATTTGCATGTGGCTACTTTACATAGTTGTCTTTATATTTATGAGACACTTAAAATTACACTATTTCACTTTGTGGTGTTCTTTTCAAACAATCCGGTCATCTCGACGGATCGAGATGTTTGTTAAGGGAATTTTCAGTGTGTTGAACATTTTTATGAAATTAACAAAGAATATTCTTTCGTTTTTGAAGCTAGGACCATTTTTTCGGAAAGTATTTTATCGAGGACAGTCACCACTTGTAGGAAATGCGGGGAAGAAACGCGTACGGATATTTGGAAAACTGTAAGATTTACTCCCGACTGCTCCATTACACTGTTATTTTCTACAAATACTACAACGTAAAACTGTTATTTTACGGTCGAATGATAGCAACCTCGTTAACGCTCCGAAAACGTAAAATTAGCAGTCAAACTTTTTTACAGGGATACATTTGCCATTCTCATAACCCTTAGTCGCTTGTTGTGTATTCTAGAGTGCGACATACTTTTCAATGCGTCCTCGTATATTTAAGGTATCCAGCGAAAACTGTATTCGATATTTGAAGTATAATCGGATTTTTTTACTTAGCACTTTAAGACAATGGAATCGCCTAGTTTCGGGGGTTCAAGCATTTTGGGTGCGATGTGTCAAAGGAAGTGATTTTCGATGCTCAGAGAAAACAGGGGAAAACTTCCCCGGTCACTTGTTCCCTAAGAGGCTAAGATTTTAAGACCCATTACCACGGCAGTCCCACACTTTGGTTCATCCCCTACTCACTCAATTGTTGTCTCCCCCCATTGTCTCACATTGCTTGCTGGGGACATAATCACTGGTGAGAGAGATCTCACTTTTTCCTTAAGAAGGATCACTTTAGGGACAAAGAAGTCCCTACCCCCTTTCAGATCAAGCAATGTTCCTTGCCACGTTTTCCACAAGAATTCGGGCCTAGGGTGAGATTATTACGGAACACTTCACCTGCTACCTCCCTGCTGCATACCACATGTGTTTAGACCCGGGAAGGCCTTGCTGCACCCCAAAATCAGGCGATTTCATTATCGATCAGTGCCAAGAAAACGCAATCTGACTACAGAAAATATAAGATAAACTTTCTTTACAGTGTAAGGCCCACTATTTTCACAGTGAACAAAAAAAAAGGGAAAAGAATCACGCTAGTTAGGAGTTCTTTTGCCCCCAGCGACAAGAAACGTGCAGCTAAATCACCATCAAGCAAATTACAGGATGTGATTCATATTTTGTGTTTCAAGAGAGTTCTAATTCCTTTTTCTCTCTTTTTACGCTTTCCAACCGTAGGTTGAAGAAGGGTATATGCTCCAGCTTTGTCCGTCTGTCTGTCTGCCTGTCCGCACGATAACTCACGTAAAAAGATTTCGATTTCAATGAAATTTGAGTATGTGGTAGGGGACAAACTATTGAAAACTGTCGAAATAGGGTCAAAGGTCAAGTCATAGGAGCGAGATGAATTCCATAGACTTTATGCATCATAACTTACGTAAAAATGCGTCGATTGCGACAAAATTTTATCAAGTTGTTCCGGAGGTATACTGAACCTGTTCTATTGAATATCATCAAAATGAGGTCAAAGGTCAGAACACAGAAGCGAGATTTATTCCACACCCATTATCTTCATAACTGGAGTAATAACTTGAGTAATGATTTCTGATATGTTGGAAAGCGTATCAAAATCAACGCATTGCATGATTTTACTAACTTGGTATTTCATATTCTGTATTTTATCTAATTGTTTTTCCTCTTTGCATAATCTCGCTATTGAAGTAAAAGTTGCGTTTGTATTCGGGAGAAAATGCAGTTTGTAGTTGAACACAGAGACCCCTTCCCCTTCAGATGACTCTTCAGCCCCCTCTCTCCATCCTGGTTTTGGGACCTAACTACAGCCCAGGGTTCAGCGCATGGTTACTTAAAACACAGTGCATGAGCAAACAAAGAATTCCTACGGATCATGGTTCTTACATTTCTTGTTGAACAACTGAGAAAACAACATTTTCAATTCCGAAATAGGAAACGTAGATCGACGTTTCGAAACTAATAAGACTCTTTTTCCCTCATCTTTCGAAAGACGGGCCAATTACATATGTAAACTGCCCTAAAAATTAGGGAAGTAGAAAATTTCCTTTGTTAAACTTCAAACGCCGGAAGAGATATTTTTGTATTTTAGTACCTAAATCATCCATTTATGTAAATAAGGGAGAGAGGACAAAATCACAGAAATAGGTGCCAGTTCTAAAATGGACTAAGTTAAAGTAATGTAATGTTTGCCTTAGCTTCGAAGGGGTCTCGCACTGCTGTATTCCAACGACCTCAACGCTTTCCAACTGGGCGTCTCTCAGGGCGGCAAAATCACGACTAACTTCTACACAAAAGAAACTAAAATTGCTTTTGATTTCACAAAGAACTGTTCGGGTTCTACCCTCGAAATAATTCTGTTTTCTTTTATCTTAAACTCCCAGTAACAAAAATTTACTGGGATTACTTCTCTCTAAGAAGCCGAAACGAAAATACGTCACTGAAATTTCTTATCTTCATTACCGCGAATGTAAATTTCTAAACCTTTTGAACTGTGCAATCCGAACTCAGGGGTCAGAAGCATTACCTGATCTCGCCTTAAATTTCAGTACGTACAAAAGACAAAAAAAATACTACAATAAGCATTATTCCATTAATGGCTGGGATAGGCAGAACCATTCTACCAAACGACCGTGCCTTAAATTTCACGGTTTACTCTGTTATAAAAGCACTTCGTGCTGCTAATAAAATGTAGGATTTAGTGCTCTGGGGGTGAACTCTGCCCCTTTCGTTTATTTCCTGCTTTTCTGTATCCGTAATGTCCTTTTTGAAAACAACTAAGAGATCCGATCAGAGAGAAGAAAAGGTGGCATTTCCACTCCAGGAAAGCATGCCCATTACGGCTTTCGTAGACAAGGAACTGAACAAAGGCGTCGGCTCAGTGACCTTGCTGACTTTTTTGCAAATGACTACAGCTTCCAGCAACATGCCTTGCTGTCCTCAAGGTGTCTGAAACAGGATTTTGTCTTTGTTGACAAATAAATGTTAGGCCATTCACGCAGGCTACAAACTTATCATATGGACTGCGTGTGGCAAAACACAGCTGTTAGGTATCAAGCGTGGTAAAGGATTGCTGTGAGAACTGGTGATTTATTTAACCTAGTCACTGAAGCATTGCTAACAAGAAACTAGACTCACTAATAGAATTCATCACGCACCTTTTACACGACTGTCTTCTTGCCTCGCAATATGTCAGGGGCTGGTAATTTATTGAGACACGAAATACAGAAATGTGTCTCTAAGCGTGTGGGACGCAAAAGATGAGGAATGCATATATACAGGGTGTTCGTAAACTGTTTTGACAAAATAAGAGTGGTGATAGTACCTATCAAGACGAACAATATTTACAATGGAACCTAAGGTCGCATTCCACTCTGAGTGTCAGAAAAGAGTAACTTCGAAATACGTCCAACAAGCACAAGTCGTCACCTCAGACGTCATTTCTTTCGTGCCGGAGAAGTAGCACATCGCCAGAACATCACCGTCAAGCATTTACCGTATGCAAATTTCAAGCAGCATCGACAGTTGCAGCTGATTGGTTTATCAAAGTGCAGTAGACACTTCCTGAATGCACGGTGGATTGGACGTGGCGGACCTGTGGCATGGCCTCCACGCTCACCGGACTTAAACCCACTGGACTTCTTCTTCTGGGAGCGCATGAAATCATTGGTGTACGAGACGCCTGTGGACTCCGTGGAAGATCTCGCCGCGAGAATCGTTGTTGCAGCAGACAGGATAAACACGACACCAGGAGTCTTCGAGGCCAGTCTTTCATTCACCGGTGTGAATTGTGCAACGGCACCCGTGGCCGCCACTTTGAGCAACTACTTTGAGTCTGTCCCTGATCTCCATAAATGGGATTGTGCAACTTATGATGTCGTTAATTCTCTTTCTTTGCACTGTTGAAAGTTCAACTTGGACATCTCATTTTTACTCTTTTCCGACACTCAGAGTGGAATGCGACCCTAGGCTCCATTGTAAATATTGTTCGGCTTGATGGGTACTATCACCCCTCTTCTTTTGTCAAAACAGTTTACGAACACCCTGTATATTTCTAAGACACCTGCTCCAGAGATTTAAACGAGAGCAAGGCCACTCAGGGAGGTAGCTAGGTCTCAGAACCAGTGCTGGAAATGGGCCGGTATACGCCGGTATGGCATATCGGCACTTCATTTTCCCTAGTATTCCGTACCGCCACTTTTTGTTTTACCCGAAATTTACATACTAGCACTATATTTAGTAGTGAGAACGATTTTTTTATCGCTGACTTACGAGCACGCATTCTTAAACATAGGAAACTTATATTCCTCGTGTCCTCAAGAAATATCTATGTTTGAAAAATAAAGAGTAGTGGGAGTGGTGTACGCTGTACGCATTTGTAGGGCGATCAGTGGCTTATCTTGGCATTTCCCTATCCAGTTATGGAGAACTTTCCTCTCCAGTTGTGGAGAATGAAAATATTTAATATACACTGACGGAAAAAAAATCCCAACACCAAGAAGGGGTTGTGTTAGATAAACGACAGTTGGTAGGCGGTGAGAGTACATCTGTAAGATGACGTTTATGCAAATTTTGCGCTCGGCGCATACGTGTGGCGCTAGTAACGCCTCTCGGAACATGCAAAGCAGGTTTGCTGTAAATACGCGCTGTAACGTTCGTGAGCGTTAGTTATCGTTGAGATTCGACGTATTGTGATTATGTTAGTCAAGAATGCCTTTAAGAAGACGAAGAAGCCATTATCAACAGCTCACGGAGTTTGAACGAGGTCGTGTAATAGGGCTACGAGAAGGGGGATTTTCTTTCCGCAATATTGCAGAACGACTTGGCAGGAATGTAGCCACTGTGCTCGATTGTTGGCAGCGGTGGTCAAGGGAAGGTACTGCCTCAAGAAGACCGGGTTCCGGCCGGTCACGTAGCACTACTGAGAGGGAAGACCGCCGTGTACGGCGTATGGCCGTGGCGCGTCGTACCGCGTCTGCGGCAGCAATTCAAGCTGCAGTTGCCACCACAGTGACACAACGAACTGTTACAAATCGGTTACTTGAAGGACAGCTGCGATCCAGACGCCCTGTAGCGTGCATTCCACTTACTCCAAAACACTGCCGTTTGCGACGTCAGTGGAGTCAAGCTAGAGCTTATTGGAGGACGGAGTGGAGATCTGTTGTGTTTTCTGATGAAAGTCGGTTCTGTCTGGGAGCCAGTGATGGCCGTGTGTTGGTTAGAAGGAGGCCAGGTGAGCGCCTGCAACCAACCTGTCTGCGGCCGAAGGCACACTGGACCTACACCTGGAGTTATGGTCTGGGGAGCAATTTCCTATGACAGCAGGATCACTCTCGTGGTTATCCCACGCACCCTGACAGCACAGTTGTACGTCGGTCTGGTGATTCAACCTGTTGTGCTGCCATTCATGAACAGCATTCCAGGGGGTGTTTTCCAACAGGATAACGCTCGCCCGCAACCGCTGTTGTAACCCAGCATGCTCTACAGAGTGTCGACATGTTGCCGTGGCCTGCTAGATCACCAGATCTTTCACCAATCGAGCACGTATGGGACATCATTGGACGACAACTCCAGCATCACCCCCAACCATCATTAACCGTCCCTGTATTGACCGACCAAGTGCAACAGGCATGGAACTCCATCCCACAAACTGACATCCAGCACCTGTACGACACAATGCATGAACGTTTGCGTGCTTGCATTCAACATTCTGACGGTTACACCGGTTATTAATGTACCAGCATTTCACATTTAAAATGGCTCTTCTCGCGCTTACATTAAGCTGTGGTCTTGAAACCTTAATCGATTAAATATGTTACCTATACAAATGTATTGCCGCCATTTCATTCCTCTACAACTATTTTTTCGTGATGTTGGGATATTTTTATCCGTCAGTGTATATAAAATCATTGTTATCAGACTTAAGTATGCACATTATCCGGTTATTGTAGGTAAGTTGCGTAAGATTGCCTCCTTATTGTATGTATTTGCCTTACTTCATTCATTTATTCTTTTTCTAGTCTTACTTGTCTTGTATGTCAATTATTTGATAATTTGACCATTTGATTGTATTCATATATCGATTTAAAATAATCATATTTTGATTGACGATATGATCACCTGTTCTGTACGCCACGCCTGTAGGCTATTTATATGTCTCCCCACCCAAACTGCTGCTTTAGTACTTCCATCTGACGATGGTCTTTAGGAAGGCCGAAAGTTCTTATGGCTTTATTTTTAATCTTTTAACATATACATTAAATAAGTTCTTCACTTCATCGGAAGCCTGCGTAGTGTTTTAATTATCGTGCTTTTAAAATTGCTACCTTGAGCTTTTAAGATTGACTCATTCCGCACGAGAACCTGATATCTTGGCGAATCTTGGGTCACAGAGACCTGGGCTAACCCCCCCCCTCCCTACTGTTTTCTTCTAAAAATTGCGAAGTTTATTTTTTAATTGTTAAGTAATTAGAAGTAAAATCATTTTTTTCTAAATTTTAGGTACATGTTATTGCTAACATGATACCAAATAATTATGAGGATTAGGATTTGAACACTTATTTGTACAGGAACTCCATTCTTCTTTCCTTTTGTGTGAACTTGAGTGTTATGTTTTCACAAAAATGTTTCTTCCGAGTACTTTTTCATATTTAAAAATAATGTTTTTCTCTATTTACAAATCAGCCAAGTTGTTCGAATGTGCATGTCCTTGTGTGGCTCTAAGATATATCTTGATTCTTTTAAATACGGGAAAACTTATTTCGGCATTTGCAGTTGTTGCTGAACAGTTTAACATTGATCTGCTAATTTGTACACCTCAATAAACACTATGTCCAATTATTCAACTTTATGTAACAAGTGATGCTTCTTACTGATTTGTTTTGTATTCATCAAAGGAATTAAACACCTTCAGTTAATTTTTTAATCGAGCTGTATCAAAATTTGAAGCATAGAGTTATTTAAGCTCTGATAGTTCAGGGAAGCTTTCATAGAATTTACCAAAACAGTTTGAATCCAACAAAGCCACGAATTTAAGATATAATATCGCCGATTTTAATTCATTGACACTTCACACAAACTGAAACAACTCTCGCGAAACACGCGCTGTAAGCATGGAGGGACTGAGGTAGTCCGAAGTCTTTTTTTCGGAGCGAACCCTTGCTCAAAGCAATGGCCCACTCACGTCCGTAGCTCATTCATGTTGTCATGGAAACGCTAGCAGGAGATAGTATTGAAGCTCTTCGCATCAGAACAGCGCTCGAACACCTACTTGCGTTACGTTGATGCCGTTAATCATCGCTCGCCAGACTGATCAGAGGCCGTGATCAGAGGCAGTGATCAGAGGCCGTGATCAGACGAATGATCAGAGGCCGTGATCAGAGGCAGTGATTTTACTCCCTATACTTCCAATGGGCAAAGTTCTTTTTTTTTTTTTTATTGGAGGTTTAACGACCACTGTGAGCAACTCAATGGGCTATAAGCAGTCGCCTGTCCCTAATTTAAGGTCACTGGTTCCAGGGAAGGGAGAGAGCCAGTGCCGTAAGACAAACACAACATCCATGCCTCACCGGGATTCGAACCCGGACCCATCTCGGACGAATGATCACAGGTCGTGATCAGAGGCAGTGATTTTACTCCCTATACTTCCAATGGGCAAAGTTCTTTTTTTTTTTTTTTTAGTGGAGGTTTAACGACCACTGTGAGCAACTCAATGGGCTATAAGCAGTCGCCCGTCCCTAATTTAGAGCCACTGGTTCCAGGGAAGGGAGAGAGTCAGTGCCGTAAGACAAACACAACATCCATGCCTGACCGGGATTCGAACCCGGACCCCTTACGGACGAATGATCAGAGGCCAGCGCCTTAGACCACTGCGTAATCGGGGCAGCGGCAAAGTTCTGTACACATTTTCTTCACAATTAATGCATTCCCAAGGATGAAAATTTGAACATCGATTAAAATAACTTCATATTATAACTTGGAATGCTGAATATTTTCTAAAACATAACCATAATTAAGCAATCCAACATTTGTTTGTCTACTGACGTCATCATTGTACAGATCGCGCCATCTTGTATCTGGTCTCAACACCACCAAAGGAAAAGTTATTGATTTTTTTTAATAATTATGGTTATGTTTTAGAAAACATTCAGTATTACAAGTTATAATATGAAGTTATTTTAGCCGCCCCGGTGGCTCAGTGGTCTAAGCGATGACCTCTGATTATTCGTCCGAAAGGGGTCCGGGTTCGAATCCCGGTGAGGTATGGATGTTGTGTTTGTCTTACGGCATTGGCTCTCTCCTTTCCCTGGAGCCAAGGGTCCTAAATTAGGGACGGACGACTGCTTATAGCCCATTAAGTTGCTCACGGTGGTCGTTAAACCTCCAATAAAGAAAAAAAAGTTATTTTAATCGTTATTCGAATTTTCATCCTTGGGAACACATTAATTGCGAGGAAAATGTGTACAGAAGTTTGCCCATTGGAAGTACAGGAAGCAAAATCACTAGATGTCCACCTTAATTGTTTTCTTTGACATTAAGGGAGTAATTTTGGTAGAATGAGTTTTCGATGGAGTATCGGTGAACCAGCATTCATAAAAGCAGATTCTGGTGGTTTTGAGAGATCAATGCAGAAGAAAGAGGCCAGAGTTGTGTAAAAATAGCTTCATTGTTAAAGAGAAGAATGCGCCAGCTCATTCAGAGCTCTCAGTGAAACACTTTTCAGCCGCGAAACGCACCACAGTGTTTGAACCATCCTGCCTACTCTCCAGATTTGACCCCATGAGACACTATTCTTTTCCCTACAGTCAAATCTGTACTCAAGGGGGACCGTTTTGAGTCATTTACTATGCTGAAGAAGAGAACGACAAAGCTTCACATAGGGATCATTCACACCAGATGAGCAGCACTGCTTTGCTCATGCGTCTTTTATCCTTTCCCCAAAGGCAAACCCGTACCCAAAGGGATCCGTTTTGAGTCACTTACTCTGCTGAAGAAGAAAACGACACAGTTCCTCGAAGGGATCATTCCAGATCCTCTTTGCCGAGAGGAAGATCAGAATTGTGTGTTCATGTGGAACGGGACTGCATTGAAAGTGATAAGAGTTAAAAATAAAATTGTATTATTTAACTAAAGTTAAATTGTCAGCCTTAATATTTAATAGCCATATCTCATATTGTTTTGAGTACAAAGTATGCTCAAAATATTTTCTGTAGCGAGTGGTATTTGATCAAGAAAGATTTTTGCATTTACAAACGCTGGTGCAAAATTGGAGCTTGCGAAATATTAGGACAAATACTCTTTCTTATTTCTTTCTGATACAAAATTCGGCAATGAAACCTCTTAAATGGGAAAATAGGTAATTTCTAACCTTTCTGCTTCCAATTTTTGCAGTTCAACGAACAGACAAATCTAAAAAGAAAAAACAAATTTCTTCTGTATTTTCAAACTTGTATCATTACCAGTTTCTCAGAAGACAGATTTTCTTTCTTTATTTTTTTATTCAAGTTTTCACGTTGCAACGCTTAATTTTGTCCTACAACGTTCCAAATATGGCGTCTCTCTTGTTGGTGACAGAACAGAAAATCGACCTCAAATTTTTTTTTTTTTTTTTTTTTTTTGTTCGCAGAGTGTCAGACTTAACGACATTTAATACAGATAGAAGTTCCTATCTATCGAGAAAATAACATTTACTCCATCTCTTGAAATGTAAATTTAAGAGAAAGTTACTCAGGGTGAAAGAAGGGATGGTATTTTGATTCAAATTTATAAGTAAAATTAAAGATATATAAAATATAAGACCTCCGTGTTAGGAAACTAATTTTACATAACTTAAAAACGCGAGGAAGAATTTTGGATTAGAGACTGAGAAAAATTTTACAACTAGAAAGATGACACCGAATTTTCGGGTGTAATTAGCACGTCTTTTGAATACGTTCCGACGCGAACTAAATTTATCAAAGCTGTTCAAAGTCAATGGAACCGGTATGAAAAACTGTAGTATATGACCGAACAAAAAAATATTTTAATCAGGTTTTTAATCCCGTAGATATTGCTGCAAACGGAATTGTGAGCTTACGCCCTCTGGTTGCAGACTTGTGGGTGAAGAAAAATTTGAAATTATATGCGAAACATTTCGCAGCGGAAACGCTCTCCAACAAAGAAAGAATTTTTCAAATCGGACCCTTAGAAGCAGAGATATCGACAAATATAAGATATGCATCTGCGCCCTCTGACAGGAAAAACATGCATTATTGTAAGAAGAAAGTATTCTCAAAAGATTTTTCGTTGTGAGCGGTATCGGTCCAGGAAGGAATTTTTTCAGTCGAGTTTCCAGATGTTAGTTGAAGACCCTAATTAACTTCAACTAAAAACAACATTCTTTCGTAGACTAACCAATAAACACTGATTTTGACGGATGGTGTTTTTGTTCTAGATTCTGCTGTATATAGTTTTTTCACTAACCAGGAATAACTAGTTTTCTTTTTCTGTTTTTTATTTGGGTTTAAATTACCACCATGAGCAATTCTTACGGATTTAAAAAGTCTTCCGTTCCTAATTTGGGGTCAGTGGTTCTAGAGAAGGGAGAGAGCATCGTAGAACAAGCATACCACCCATGCCTTAGCGGTAAACTCGGGACCATTTTGGAAGAGTAGTCAAAACTCTGACTACTCAGGCACATACTACTGGCTAGTTCTGTCTGAATACCAGGGCGAGAGGCTAGTCTAATAGTCTTTTTTAAGGAGTTATTCCTATAGATTTTTCACACAGAGACAAAAAAGGCTGGTTTTGTGGGATGGTCCATAACAGATCCTGTTGCACTTTTTTCAATAATGACCAGCAATGACTAGAATCAAAAACCTCACCGAAAGTATGGAATAAATGTGACCATTAAATATCCTACATTTATATACCACACCCTGTCAATAAGCAAACTACAAGTAAACAAAGAAAGCTCAACGGGTATTTATGACACACACCTAATCTATTTCAGAAGGCTGCACAAAATGGCACGTAGGGTTGACAAAGAGATCCCTTCTGGTAAGGAGCAAGGAACATAAAAGAGATATTAAAGATTGGAAAACGACAACCGCTCTATTAAGGGAGGTCACCAAAAAGGAGCAGCTCCGTTACGGAATAGGAAGAAAAGACTAGCACCTCCCACAAGATACGTTGGCACAGCTATGTGAGAAAGTTTTGAAATCGTAACTCGTCCGTATCCATGCAACGAATGCTTGTTCTTGGACCTGCCAGATGCCTGAAGGAATCTAAACAAGCACCGAAGAAACAACCAATAGTGTCTCCATTCTACACCAGCATATTGTCTCAACCACGCACTTCCATGTGAACGGAACAACTGATTGTTTTAAAGTATGAAACTCTTTGAAATGTTTCAACGTTTTCGGTTATCGTTAGAACGGAGGGTCATAACAAAATTTCGGCACACATTAATCAAAAACGGAAGCAGGTGATGTAGTCGGGAAAAATGATTATTTCATGTCAAGGTCAGACTCTCAGCAACGCAGTGGTGTCAGAACGACGCACTATCATTTGCTATGTGGACGTGGGAGGGTTTGGAAATGGAAGTCTGGCCGACCTCAAACGGCGACAGACGAAACATCTGTCACCATTGTTGCAACACTTCTCGAAGAGAATCGCCGTTTGACAGTCGAGGAGATTGCTCACCAGGCAAATTTGTCCACCATGTCTGTTCACCGGATTTTGACCGACTCACTGGAAAAAAAGAAAAATCACTGTGTTCTGGGTGCCCAATCAACTCAACCCAAAGCAGAAGGCAGAGTGAGCAACGCACAGGATCAGCTCCACAGGATCAAAAGGGAGGGCGACACCATTTTTTTTTATTATTAAAGGTTTAACGACCACCGTGAGCAACTCAATAAGCTATAAGCAGCCGCCCGTCCCTAATTTAGAGCCACTGGCTCCAGGGAAGGGAGAGAGCCAGTGCCGTAAGACAAACACGTCATCCATGCCTCACCGGGGGATTCGAATCCGGACCCCCTTCACGGACGAATGATCACAAGCCAGCGCTTATACTACTGCTCCACTGGGGCGACAGGGCGCTACCTTCCTGAACAAAATTGTCGCAATTGATGAGACTTGGACCCGTGATTTTGAGCCGGAACTGAAGTCACAATCAGCGGAATGGAGGGATCCAAGTTCCACACGCCTTTCAAAGTGTCGTCGACAACAATCCGAAGTGAAGCAAATGATTTTCACGTACGATGCCCACTGTGTTGTGATCTCTGATCGAGTGCCGGTAGGTCAAAATGTCAACGCACAATATTATCTCGACATTCTGAGGACAAAGTTGAGACCAAAAATTTGTCAAAATTGCCCCAGATTGTTGGAAGCGGGAGCGATTTTGCTACATAAAAACGCATCGTGTCATGGTGCAGCGTCGGTACGGAGACTTTTGTCGAAATACGGCTGGGAAACTTTATCCCACCCACCATACAACCCTGATCTCAGTCCACCCGACTTTGATCTTTTCCCATAGGCAAAAAATCGGCTCCGTGGCATCCTTTACGAATCGCTGGAAGAACTGTTATTGGAAGTGACCCGAGTAATACGACAGCTGAACAGAGATTGCGTACTACGGGACATCCAGGACCTACCTCACCGTTGGCAAGCTGTCATTAGCAGCGGAGGGGGTACATTGAACGGCAATAAGGTAAGTTTTCTCCATTACTCCACACTTTTCCCAAAAATGAACAGTGTGCAGAGCTTTTGCTAGGACCCTAGTCAGCTCCGAAAATAAGCGAAGCCTCCCAGCGGAGTGCTCGACGAGTACTGTATTTGTCTTTAAGCCATTAAAGGAGATTTTAGACTCTTATGAGTCTTGTGTCAGGTCACTACATTAGCCAAGTTGTATTGCTGACACTTAATCACAGCTCTTCTATCAACATATAATTTTTAATCAGATAGCTACAACCCTTATTCGTCGATTCACATAAATTCGCAATAATGATGACAAGCCCTCTCGTTATATCATCTCTTACGCAGCACCTTTTCCTGTTTTACGACCGCTGTAACTCTGCTTCAGGGGCAATCATTTATCGCACAAATGTAGTGGCTATGTGTATTTTTTTATGTTATGGCGTACGGGGTGTCGTTGTGCTTATCTGACTTTATAATGAATTCACTTCTACTACCAATTATAATGAATTCACTTCTTCTAATGCTTCTTCTAATGCTTGTTGGCCGCCCCGGTGGCGCAGTGGTCTAAGGCGTTGGCCTCTGATCATTCGTCCGTAAGGGGTCCGGGTTCGAATCCCGGTGAGGCATGGATGTTGTGTTTGTCTTACGGCACTGGCTCTCTCCCTTCCCTGGAACCAGTGACCCTAAATTAGGGACGGGCGACTGTTTATAGCCCATTGAGTTGCTCACGGTGGTCGTTAAACCTCCAATCAAAAAAAAAATGCTTGTTGTTTGTTAATTATATCATGAATAAACTTTCCTGCTAGTAGTGTAGTAATAATAATGAACAAGCTTTTAACTGCTAGTAATGTTGTAGTAGTAATTAAGATGAATAAAGTCTTATGCTGGTTGTTAATAATAACAACTAATGAAATAAACCTAACAGCCAGACAGAGGTCTGACAAAACTATGAACTGAGAAAGACGTACTTACTAAGACAATCTTTTATTTGGTAAACTTCTATTATTTATCCACACTCACTTCCTCGGTCACACAACTACTCGATATCTGGCTCTCACATAAACGAAGATCTCTTTACACACGAAGCAAAGCTCTCACCATACAACAACCACTCTTCCTACGCACATCAACAAAAAGCTCTCTGACACATAAACAACAGCTCTCCTAGGTATCGTTGAACGCGCCTATTTATACTGGCTACCACCACGTCATGACTTACGCTCATTGCCAGATCTCATTCAGCGGGTGAAATAACATCTCGTTCAGTAAGAAGATAATTTACATAGTAAAATAAAATAACCAGAGATAGTAAAAATCAAAAGGAAAGTGAATCTAGAGTATACGTTACAACTTGCATGCATTAATGTTCTCAATCTGTAACGAGTGCAATGTAATGTCGTCACGATTCGTATGTCAATCTTCCAAATTCCGTCAATGTTGGCAAAATCTATGCTTCGCCAACAGTGATGGAAAGTAGAAGATATACATGTCTCAGAAAACTTGGAAATTAGACCGCCCTGGAACGGGAATTGAACCCGCAGCTCCCGATTTACGTTCGAGTGTGCTACCGTTATACCATCCAGAACAATGAACCTCCAAGCAACTGAGGATGTTATTTCGGATTCAGATATAACGCTCTGTCGTGCGCAAATCGAAGCATATATGATTCTGAGCAGAAAACGAATCCCCTGAAGAAATAACAATCATGCAAGTAGGCATGCATTCTGTGGCATTTCCATTTGCATAATTAATTTGCCACTCATCTGCCTGCGTAACATCGACTTATCCACCATGTAAATGATATGTTATGTAGCCTTTGTCTTCAAATCACAGGATACTACACTGCTGGACAATTGCTAAGGACGGATCACAAACGGCTATATAGCGCATAAAAAGTAAGTGTGGTTGGATGCCAAGTGAAATAAAATAATGTCAGAATGCCAGGGCATTACAAGAAAGACAATTTATTGTGCTCTGAAATCCAGAAGGCTTTGGAACGTGTTCAAGGGACAAACAGGCCATTTTGTGCAGAATACGTAAACGAGAAAAAAATGCAATTACCGTCCGCAGGCGTTCCGGCGTAAGATGTCAATACGGGATATGGCCACCATGGAGGACCATGCAAGATTCCACACGTCGTGTCATGCTTTGCACAACATTATCAAGCAGCTGTTGGGGTAATTTATCCCATTCCTCTGTCAGTGCACGGATGAGGGTGTCCTTGTTTATTGGAAGGCATTGGCGACCAGCAAGACTCCTCCCCAAAGCATCTCACACATTTTCAATGGGATTCAGATCTGGAGAACGTGCTGGCCATACGAGGCGTTGAATATCCTCGCTCTCAAGACACTCCTGGACAGCGACTCTTCGATGACATGTTGCGTTTTCGTCCATGAAAATGAATCTATCACCGACAGCACCACGGAACATGCGAACATGAGGTAGCAGAACATCATTAATGTATCGTTGGCCAGTCATAGTCCCAGTTGGAAGCACATAGAGGGACGTACGGCCACTGATCATGATGCCAGCCCATACCATGACACTACATGTCGGATATCGGTCCCTTTCCTGTATGTTTGCTGGACAATATGCAGTACCACCATCACGCCAGATCAGTTGTCGCCGACAATCAGACGATAGACTGTATCTACTCTCACCTGAGAAGAGGACAGCAGACCAGTCGTTATCAGTTCAATTGCGATGTTGATGGCACCATTGCAAACGGGCGGTACGGTGACGTCTGGACAATGGGATGCACACAACAGGACGGCGGGAGTATAGTCCTCCTTCATGCAAACGTCTGGTGACAGTTTTTCGGGAGATCCGCTTGCCAGTAGCAGCCATAAACTGATTTGCTACCTCACTAGCTGTGCTGCGCCGGTGTCTTTTTGTTGATAGCACTATGTACCGATCTTCTGCAGGTGTCGTACTGCGAACACGACCTCCCCCGTGACGTTTGCTACACTCTCCATTTGTTTGAAATGATTTCCAAAGCCTTGAAACAACACTGTGGCTGACGTCGAACTCCCTGGCAACATCTGTTAATTTTCGCCCTTCTTCAATCTTGCCAATAATACGGCCACGCGTAAAATAATCTAGGTGATGTCGGGAAGACATACTGAAAATTGCAAGTTCGTCAATTGATTCTTTCCCTTTCAACTTTGCGTTTGAACAACAACGGTCAATAAGCGTCAAATCCTTTATATATCTTATCAGCGCTATGACGTCACGAACAAGTTCCGCAATCCAAAATTTGCATGCGCACAACACGTCTTACTGTATCCCGCACTTATGCTAATTTCCACATTTTCCTGCCTTCCATTTTATGGTTGCTATTGTCATCCGTCCTTAGCAATTGTCCGGCAGTGTATGTTTGCGCTTTATTGTTTCACCTGATGTGTTGCTTTGTATTTTCCGGATTTTTTTTTTTTTTTTTGCCTTCCTGGTGAATTTCTTGTATTTACCTTCTGTATCGCTCGTTTGGTACAGCTTATCACTTTTTTTGACTAAACTGCACACAAGGAATGTTCACAGACTGACACCACATGTCCTTATACTTTAATATCCCCACTACACAGTTCACATTCAGTGTCGTCTATACATTTTGCTGTGACTCTCTGTTAGCACTACCAAAATGTAACAGCTGTTCGAGGAAGCAATGTGCCGTTCAGTGAGAAAATCTTCAACCAAGGAATAACAAATATACATAAGAATAGCAAAACTCAAGAGGAAGGCTATGTAGATGTATACGTCACAAGTGACGAGGTTTTGTTTAGGTTTTTTTTTCCGTTGTTGCTTTCGGGAAAGTAATGAGCCGTACAGTTAGAAAATCTTAAACTAAGGAGTAACGAATCTACATAAAAATAACGTAACTCAAGAGGAAGATTCATTAGATGTATACGTCACAAATGACTAGGGTTTTTTGTTGTTGTTGTTTTCGGGAAAGTAATGTGCTGTTTAGTAAGAAAATCTTCAGCCAAGGAGTAACGAAATCTACGTAAGAATAGCGAAACTCACGAGGAAGATTATCTAAACATATACGTCACAAGTGACTAGTTTTTTTCTTATTTTCTTTTCGCTTCGGAGCTTAACGACCATCTTAAGCAAACCTAAGGGCTATAAGCGGTCTCCCAACCCCAATTTAGGGTCACTGGTTTCAGGGAAACGAGAGAACCAGCGCCGTAAGACAAGCACACGTGCTACATCTGCGACTCGAAACCGGGCATATCTCGGACAAATTTTCAGAAGCCAGCGCCTCAGACCATTCGGATGCCCAGTAACTAGTTCTGACATTCTGTCAGATGGTCGTTCGACAAGAAATACCAGTAAATTTCTATAAAATGATAAAAAAAAATCTGATTATGACGGATGGGTTTTTTTAGATTCTCTTACATTTGTCGGATGCCATTGAGGCTTTCATGAAGCATTCAACTTTTTCTCAGATTTACCAATAAATACCAATCCTGATGACATACATATTTACCAGATTCTTCAATGAATTTTACATACAGTAAATATTGAATACGACAAAGCCTCCCTTGGGGGCTTCTAACCATTCGTCCGAGATGCGTATGGGTTTGAATCGCGGTGAGGCGTGGATGTTTTCTTTGTCTTACCGTGCTGGCTCTCTCCATTCCCTGGAACCACTTGCCCTAAATTAGGGACAGGATACTGCTTATAGCCCATTGAGTTCACATGGTGGTCGTTAAACCCCCAATAAAAAGAAATATGACGAATGCTTGCTTTGATTTATTTTACTATGCTTAAATTTGAGGAGAGGAAATTTGCTGTAACATGAATATAAGTCGAGTCAAGATTTAGCTCTAGTTTATGACACGCATCACGCTATGTAAAGATAAAGAAATTTTTAAACTGAAGAACAAACACTGATTTCCACTGCACTTTATATATAGCGCGAGCCGCGAGTTTAATCACGGTTTTAGGTGTTTTTAAACTCTTGGTATGTTTTTGTAATCAAGCATGTTCTTAATTATGTCGGAAACGCTCTTTAACATACCAATTAATATCCTTGATCAACAACTTTTTCGATTTAGTTTCCCGTCATTAGTATTCGGCTTCCTTTATTTCCACGTGCTACAAAAACACGTTTTTTATATTGTTTTCCTTTTCGTGTCCGGATGTCACGTAATCATTCTACCAATATAGAACACCATTTCGTGTTTATTTTGTTTTCTGATCTTTGCAAAAGGATTAAAAAAATACGATAACATATTTCACGGATGCATCTTAAGGCTGTTGCTTTTCATCCTCCGATTCGTTTTGCTGCTTCTCTTAAAGAATGAGTAGTACTCATTAATGAAATTGATTCCCGGATGAGGAATTTGTGGATTTCGTTCGCACGCTAGAACCATTACGTATCGGTAACCTTAAGTGTAGTTGCCATTCTTCATATGTAAAGAATAAATAAATGCATCATGTTTTCCCAATTTTAAATACATTTTTCAGCCTCCCAATTTTTTTCTGTTTTACTTTCCTGCTAGCTGAACCGTGACCAGCGCTTGCTGGGTATGACTTTTAAATCCGATATGTATATTCTAAATTTTACAGCAGAAAATTGTTCCTTCAACTTAAATTAACAGACACCATTTATATTTACCGCTGCGAACTAAAGATAAAATTACAGTTGACCTTGTTAGTCCTTTATGAAAGATATGTGAATGACCCGGTAGCGTGTCACTGCATTGGTAGAGTGACATAGACTCATTATCACCAAAGGTTGTGAACACCGCACGCCCCCAAAACAGCTGTTTTATTTATCTTCTGCTCTTGATGTATACACATGATAAGAATATTTTCATGTAGCGTCATTTACAGCGCACGCACGTCGGTGACTTCAAGGTCACATACATATTCTCAGCTGTTTCGTTCACAACTTCCGTAGAAACAGCATGGTAAACACTTTTGACTCTAGCAAGACACCTTTCTGAATTTCGACTTGAAAAAACCAACCGCAGCTTGGGCGTGAATGAAATCATTGCATGGAATTTGCGTACTGGATAGAATTGAATTACACAATTTGCATACTGCGTAGCGCGTGTGTAAAAGAATCTGAAATGCGTGCACCTCTGGGAGCCGCATTGCTTTAGCTTGCACAAGAAGCAGGTAGTACAATAACTTCCAGCAGGGCTACACTGAATAAAAAAAGACATCGCTTTTTCCACGTTTTATCAACACATAGCAACCAAAAAATTGTTATCCGGTCACCGCTGGGGATCCAAAGCCCAGATCTCTCGATACCTAACCGAGCGTGTTAGTCTTAAGCTACTGTAACCGGGGCTTCCATATTTATCAGAAGTGAGATATTATAGCCATTTTTAGAGATAGTGAATTGGAATCATTTTCTTTCATTTCGCGCCATTTGGATGGAAGGCCAGCAAAAGGCAAAGAAAGTGGACGAAAAGCAAAGTATTTCCTTTCCCACGCGTTGCAGCAGAGCAATAAGAACATAGAGTTTTGAGGGTGAAAGCGTGGCTGCGCTTTCTTGGAATTAGACGGACCAAGGGGGTTTTCTCTCTCCAGGCATGAGAGGGGAGACTGGGTGGCGAAAAGTCGAGGGAGAAGGGAATATTTTTAGGAAGCTCTGAAAACCTCGGGGGTTTGTCGGAACAGATGAAGGAAGAGGTTTGGGTGGCCGGGAAGGGATAAAGAGATTTTCGGCGTGTAGAATACCGAGGGAGAACTAAAAGAATGAAAGCACGAAAATGACGGACAAAAGCTTGATGACATTCCCCGTAACATCTGAATAAACGTTTTCCTCACTACAAAATTTAGCCTCAGTCGATTCATTTTTCTATGCTTTGCATTGTATTTATCTGCTCCAGTTGGGAGAATTACGGATTAAACCACCGATACCAAACTTACTGCAAAGGAAGCATCTAACGAACCCTTCACACAGGGCGCTGTAATAGAACTCAGCACCAAGCCCTGTGGGTGGCCAAAAATCAACGGTGCTATGTGTGTTTCTGTTATTTTACGGATTTATGATGTCAGAAGCTGACAGTAAAACACGCATAGCGCCGTTGATTGTTGGCAACTGTAGCAACGCGCTCGGTTAGGTATCGAGAGATCTGGGATTCGGATCCCCAGCGGTGACCGGATGACAATTTTTCGGTTGCTATTTGTTGAAAAAACGTGGAAAGAGCGATGTCTTTGTTTATTCACTGACGCCGCGTATTTAGAGGATTTTCACTAGGGCTACACTGATTGACCAATAGTACGAATTCCACACAAATTCAATTTTCAAAGTAAAATTAAAGTTGAGAGTAGTATGTCTGCGATGGAAGAACACAGTTTTGCCACAGCGAAGACGACCATGGCATGGCAAAGGGAAATTTTCCCTTAGAGAACTTCAAGGTTAAAGAAAACTCCATTCTAGAAAACGGCATCCGTAGTAAACGAGTCATATGCGAGAAAAGTGTTTATATAGAAACAAGAAAGATGACATCGAATTCTAAGATGCAATGAGCACATATTAAGAAAAAAGACGAAAAAGAATAACACGTGTGGTAATGTAAAACGTAACAATAGAGCATGTACTGGCATTTAAAATTTCGAGAATAAGATTGTATGATAACAAGCAATTTACTAGCCATAGAAATACCAGACTGAAGACAAAAAAAGGACCTTTTAAATTGGTCTTTTAGAAACACAGTTTAAGCTTCATGTTAAACCCTTTAACCGGCTAGGACGAATCAACTCGGGATTAGCAAAATGGACTGAAATCAGCTCCAACAAATATATTTAAGAAGTACGCTGAACGCGGATGGAACGAGGGCTGAACCTGCGTATCAGAAAGCGTTGCTTTCTCGTCAGTTTTGTTATTCATTGTGGTTATTTAGGGGATGATTGACACTAATCATTTTTGACTGATTACTTGCCAAAAGGGCTATAACAATAGCGACAAACCTAAAAAAGGAGTGAGAAGATGTTTCAGTCGCTAGTTTCTACCCAGGGAAATGATGTTCGTGTCAGGTGAACAGCCCTTTCCCATCATTCCTTGGTGTCAGGGGGATTAGCCCATCCCCATCTTTTCGTGGATTGGAAGTGTTGTGGAGCAAAGAATACCTTATCGCAAGTGACAGGTTTATGGCCGGTACTGCTGAGATGGGAAAGTGAAGGAATTCTTTCAAAGTGGCTTTGGTAAAACCCGGCCGCTATGTGAACATTTCTGTTTGAGGGGCACAGAAAATTTTGGGTACTATTTGGTTCAGGCACATCGGTCGCTTCAAGGGTTAAAACAGAATTTTACAAATCAGAAAAATAGGTATAGACATACACCGATGAGCATTTAGATTATGACCACCAACCTAATAAGCTGTAGGACCCCTTTTAGACCGCAAAACAGCGGCCACTCAGCGAGGTATCGATTCGATGAGATCGATCAAAAAAAAAAAAAAAAAAAAAAGAAAGAAAGAGAGAAAAGGCGCTTTTTTTTCATTTTTGGACACCCCACTGATATTCGTACACTGTAAACACTTTCCTGAAATTCACGAGCCACTTTAAGTGATTTCTTTCGTGAATTACCGAACTATATTTCTGATACAATTCTTTCCGTAAAATGACGGGAAAAATATGACCACCAACCTAATAAGCTGTAGGACCCCTTTTAGACCGCAAAACAGCGGCCACTCAGCGAGGTATCGATTCGATGAGATCGATCAAAAAAAAAAAAAAAGAAAGAAAGAAAGAAAAGGCGCTTTTTTTTCATTTTTGGACACCCCACTGATATTCGTACACTGTAAACACTTTCCTGAAATTCACGAGCCACTTTAAGTGATTTCTTTCGTGAATTACCGAACTATATTTCTGATACAATTCTTTCCGTAAAATGACGGGAAAAAACCTGAATTTCACGGATCTTTCGTACAACACAAAAAATCCGAATTTTTACAAACCTTTCCACAATTCCTTTCTTATATTGGCGGTAAATTACCGTTTCTAAGTTGTGTTAACGGAAAATTCTGAATTTTCAGAAACCTTTCCGTAATTCCCTTCTTATGACGAAACATTTCCAGTAGTAGGAGATTCACAGAAATATTTGGGGGTTTGATTAACTGTTAAATTTTAAAAGTCTGTCGTATTATATGATTTTGAAGTTCTGTAGCGAGATCGGATATTGTGGATAGTACACTATTTTGACAAAAGTCACCGGGCACCTAGAAGAGAAACACAACATAGCATTTAGCATTTATTGACATAAATTAGTACAGTGTCGGTCCACCTTTGGCCTTACCCTTTAACGAACATAACGCCTAAAACGCCCGTACATACAAACGGCTATATCCGCCCGAAACGTCTGTGTAGAGTAAGTCAGATTTCTTACCCTTACCTGTTTTTCAAATTTTCTCGACCTATGATGGATCAGCAGGAGTTTCCTTAGTCGCTATTGTTGTTATTAAACAAAGAAGTAAACCAACAGACAATTTCGGGCGTTATGATATTTTGGACGGATAAAAGATTTTTGGGTCATGGTCGTTAAAGGGTAAATGTGTGCACTGACCCTTCGAGACATGCTTTCGACAAGGTTTTGGAACACAGCTATATGAGCTTGCATTCAGTACATAATGCTGCCGCTAACTGTTGCTTAGTAGTAGGCCTTGGTTCCAAACTTCTTATGCAGCGCTCTAATTCAAGCATCCCATAGGTGCTCTATGGGATTAAGATCCGGGCTTCGTGCTGGCCAGCCCACACACGATACGGAATTATTGTCAGAGTTATGCTTTATTGTAACAGTCCTTGCTTTATGGCTCGGTGCATTGGTACCAACAAGGCTCGGTTCCATAGTAATGCCACAGAGTCGGTGGGACATAATTGTCCATAATATCAAGGTAGACGTGCTGGTTAATAGGTTTATCTACGATAACCAATAGACCGGGACCATACCACGAAAATCACCCCCACACGAGTACACTGCCAACTGTGGTAAATAGCGTTCCCCGGCTGCCGCCATATCCACTCACGCCCATCAGACTGATGGATCGTATATCTGGATTCATCAGTCCATAGGACCCGTTTTCATTGATCTATGGTCCACGATAAATGTTCTTTATACCATGCTAAATGACGAGTAGCATTCTGAGTGGAGATGAAAGCCTTATGAGCAGCCGAACGACCACGGTAACCCATGGACTGAAGTTCTCTGCGAATGGTACGTGCACATACAGAGGTTCCAGCATTTTTACTCACCTGTACACTGAGGTCTTCTGCAGTACTCCGTCGATTGGCTGTTACTACTCTCCTGAGGCTTCGACGTCCTCTACCACTGATTTTCTTTGATCTGCTGGTACGTTTTGCTGCTTCAGGCACGCCATGTGTCTTCCTCTTATTCATTACATCCAAAACAGTTGACTTTGGGAATGTTTAAACGCCTCTCGGTTTCTCTTATGGACAACCCCCAACAATCTTTCCTTTCTCAAAGTCAGTTCTCTACCGTCACGACATTTTCACTCAACCTCACAGTGCAATATGATCGCGGTCAACTGCAGGCTTGTTTTTATACCGTTTGCAGCTGCATCGCGCAACTTAACAACGCAGTGGAACCGTTCATTCGCTCTTGAAAGAGTTATAACGAAGTAAATTTCTCCGTCATTTTTGTCCGCGCTAGGCATCGAAACTGGGTCCCCTCACACCGGAGTAAGTCGCTCTCCCAACTGAGCTACGCGGACGTATGCTCTCGCAGCTATCTACCTTTATCTTATGTGCGTCCTGCGTGGCAGGCGCGCCACAAAGTGTCCGGTGACTTTTGTCAATATAGTGCATATTGGACTTGGTTGACAGATATACGTATACAGTATCGACATCTTGTGTCTCAACGACAGCAATGTACATAGGTAAACAAGGAACTCAGCGAACAAGCCTCCAAAAGACAAACACAAACAACCATGCCTTACCTGGGATTCGAACCCAGACCTCTTCCCTGGGCGAATGATCAGTAGCCATCGCTTAGACCACTGCTCCACCTGGGCGGCCCAGCAATTTTGCTGCGCGTTATTTTAAAAAAATTCTATAAATTCACACCACTTATTTTTTACAGTATAGCAATATGTTACTATTGTTTCCCTTTGGAAGATTGTGCTTCAGTCTCCAAAATGAAACTCAACTTCTCTTCATGAAAGAGATTCACTTTACGGCGCTCATTATGTACGATACATTTAACCCCCCCAGTACGTCTGACTTACCAAGGAAGCACAAAAGAATTTAACTGACCCGCCCTTCTCATATAGATTCACTCATTTACGATGTAAATTTCCTTTACTCGTGTTTTAATACTTAGAAGTTCTATTGATTAGCCAAGAGTGAGGTTTTATTTTCTGAAGAGTTCCCTTTAATATTCACAAATATGTATGAGAATGGAATTGCCACACGCGACCACTTCGCAGAAGGAATAAACGATACAGTGATGTTGAGGCTTTCGTCCTCCGTCGAAGCAGGGTAATTATTTCTTCTTAGTTCACCAATGCGCCGTGAACCAATTAGAGAATAATTAGGACCGCAGGGGATCCATAGTTGGTGGCGAGGAAACAGTCACATTCACTAAATTCATTCCACCGCATCTCATCCGAGCTGCATTTCAGGAAGTCCTCACACTTAACGCTTAACATGTAGTCCCCAAGATTAAGATGTATCATTACATTCCTTCTACCTGTCATTTAACATCGGCGACCAGTTATTATTGATCCTGTTTGCTTCCATAAAATGCCATTAAATTATAATAGCCTAACGAGAAAATTATGCGAATGTTTCGAGGAATAGTGCGTCACTCTGGAAAAACCGATTCAGATGTCACAGCTTGGGTGGCTCTTCAGCTCTGCCTTCTTATGATGAGACTCTCATGTGATTTTATTTCATTACAGTTATTTTCGTGAATATTAAAATTTCTATAGATTTCCCCTTCGGGAGGAGATACGTCAGATCATTCATTGACGCATAACCAAAAGCCTAAGTTTGAAGAACTAATATTGGATGTTCACTAAATGGATCAATTATTATTGGGTTGTCGGAAAAGTCATGATGTATTTTAGCCATGCTTTGCAAAGGTCATTTATTGATAGAAAGAACAAAGATCAATCAATGATATAATGCCCGTTTTGTTCGATAACCTTTTGCCATCTTTCAGTGAGCTGCAGAATGCCTCGTTCATAGAAGGACTTGTCTTTCGTGGCGAAAAACTATACAGGTGGCGAGGAACTATACAAGCTGCTGATTTACAGCCTCATCTGAATTGAACGTTATACCACACAAGGACTGTTGTAGAGAGCGAAACAAGTGGAAGTCTGACGGCGCAAGGTCAGGCGAGTATGCTAGGTGTGGCAACACATCCCACCCAAGCTCCAATAATTTTTTGGCGGGTGATCAAACTTTTGTGGGGGTCTCGCGATGTCGTGATGGAACACACCACCTTTACGATGAACGAGCTCTGGACGTTTCTAGATAATGGATTCGTTCAAACTGTCCAATTGCCGGCAGTACACATTCGAACTGATTGTTTGGTTCCGTGGTAGGAGCTCGAAAAACACGACACCTTTAAAATCCGATCATATTGAGACCAGAACCTTCCGCTGATGAATATCTGCTTTGGATGTCGTTTGAGGCGAAGCAGCACGTCGGGACCAAGACCGTTTGCGCAGCACATTGTTGCACACAATCCACTTTTCGTCACCAGTTATCAGTCGCTTCCAAAAAGGATCGTTTTCCTCACGTTTAATGAGCATATCGCAGATGTTTATACGCGCCGCCAATTGATTTGAGCTCATGAGGAACCCATAGATCGAGCTTGCTTACGTATCCCAGCTTCTTCAGGTGGTCGTGAACGCTTGAATGATGGGTGTGCAATGTGTCTGCAATCTCTCGTGTCGTGTAACGTGGGTTTGACTTGATCAATGCCTTGATTTGTTCGTCATCAACCTCGGTGGGCCTTCCGGACGGAGGAGCATTGTTGAGGTCAAAATCACCAGCACGGAATTTTGCGAACCACCGCTGGCACTGACGTTCTTGGAGAGCATTATCACCGTACACTTTACGCAACTTTTCACAAGCTTGACGCGCGTTCTTCCCTTTACGGAAATAAAACAGTAAAATATGGCGAAAATGCACAGTTTGGTCTTCCATCTTCAACTTGATGTCAAATCTCCGCAAATCAACCAAATCGCTCACTATTCCTTTTAGACTGCAGCTAGAACTGGCACCTGTCGAATGCCATAGCGAAAACCGAGCTGCCTCTAGTACTTTCAAAACCGCCCAACCGCCATCGGGTGCCAAAATACGTCATGACTTTTCCGACAACCCAATATATACATCCCGGTAACAATATGCAAAATATCGCATCCAGTATTGTAGGACGCAGAAACTGGCAATGCCGATAAATCTGACAGTTTAACAAATAAAAAATATTCCTTTGGTGGATAATCTTGAAAATACAATGACAGGTTTATATATTATTTTTGATTATGTCTATGAAACTAGACAGATCGGAGAACGCTATTTCTGTTTACAAGTGCGGGTTTGACTAGAGAATGGGTTCTAGTGTGAAGTTTTCTTATCGGTCGTTTTTTTATTTCTATTTTATTTTTAGTGTTTGATGTGGAGATTACTCTTTTGATTCCCCTGCCTTATGCAGTGGTAGGTGTGGAGGGAATATTACGGTTATGTGTGTTTATAACTTATAGCGGACTTGTACTGGGGGTTAGTATATCAGTATTATAACGGTGTTTTGGATTGAGTGGAGTAGAAATGTTTAAGGCTTAAACTTAGTGCACAAGAATAGGAAGAATATAACTGCCATAAGAATAGGAAGCTTAGGACGGTCAGTGTTAATGAAATGAAGTAAAATCAGTTTTATTTTGATTTGCAATGGGAATGACATGGAAACATACTGATTAGTTGGGAGGAGCTGCTAACTCTTCGGTAGTTGATGGCTACTCTGGAAGAGCTGATATGACTGCTTGATTTCGACACAAATTTAGGAATGAGAAGTGGAACACGTTGCCTTTTCAGGGTAAAAAGAAATTTAGTCCTCTTTATCTTCAGTAAAATGCTCTTTTAAGAGCTTCTAAGGAAAAAACCAGAGAAGATTATAGCGATGGAAAGGAATAGTGATAGAACTATAAGAGAGGTGGAATTGCAATAGTGGTAAATGTAAGTAATTTTTAATGATACCGTAACGGAACGAGAATGTTTATTTTATGAAATGTAATGTAAATATTTATAATCTTTTAATTGTTGAATTTTAATGTTATGTAAATAATTAAGAACCCTTGCAGTTTTAAAATGTTTGAAAAGTAATGGAGAGAAACTTTTTAAGGATATAAGTTTTGAGTTCGATTTGGTAGAGCAAGTAAGTCACCGGAAACGATTAGTTTATCGGCTGACTATGTAAGTCACCGGAAACGATTAGTTTATCGGCTGACTATGTAAGTCACCGGAAACGATTAGTTTATCGGCTGACTATGTAAGTCACCGGAAACGATTAGTTTATCGGCTGACTATGTAAGTCAATCGTTTCCGGCTGACTATGTAAGTCACCGGAAACGATTAGTTTATCGGCTGACTATGTAAGTCACCGGAAGCGATTAGTTTATCGGCTGACTATGTAAGTCACCGGAAACGATTAGTTTATCGGCTGACTATGTAAGTCATCGGAAACGATTAGTTTATCGGCTGACTATGTAAGTCATCGGAAACGATTAGTTTATCGGCTGACTATGTAAGTCACCGGAAATGATTAGTTTATCGGCTGACTTCCTGTAGATGGAACAACATACAGCACATTCGTGTTTAGATAGCTACAATAGAAGAAGGTTTTTTTTAGAGTTTTAAAGCCACTCCTTAGAAAGGACTTTCGTCCTTCGGGGTGACGGCATTAGGAGTAGACATTATTGAGACGTATGGAAAGAGGTTTTTCGGACGGCGGCTTGAGGAGCGTGTTTTGGAAGGAATGTGGTAAACAATAGGAGAACGGATCTTCCGAAGGAAGGATGATGACGTCTCTGTGGGCAGTATGTGACTGAGAGAAGGACAGAGAGCTTCAGAGATTTGAGGAAGGAGGATTTTTTGAGAAGGGAGCGTTGTCTCCACGTACGAGCGGTAAGAATGAATGTAGCTGGGAGTGAGGACATAGGATTTATATGTCTAATCGACCCAGAGTTATCATTAATTAAGCAATTACTCGATAATAAAGGATTTTATCAGACATCAAATCGCTTCTGTTGAATGACCTAGTACTTATCGATTGATGTTTACACTGCTCAAGGAACCCTGCAATATTCTGATTATAACATATTCATGTAATTAAAGAACGAGTTAAAACAGCACTGTGACATCATTGAAGAAAAACAAATGTGAACTTGTCAACTGAAATCTGTTGGAAAATATTAAATAAGAGTGTGGCTGGGACAAAATTCGCCCAAAGTTGCCAAAATAGTCATCAGGATAAATGTTCATGAAGCAAGCTTTTGCAAAAAAATAGCTGTTTTTTCCATGAAAAATCCAAAAAAGAAATAGAAGCTCCTATTTTACGTAAAATATTCATAAAAAGTAAAATATTGCTTCTTCACTTAAAATGTTCCTAAGGATATTTTTTTTACATGAAATGTTCACTTCTTTGAGCGAAACGTTCGAAAAGCAAAACCATGTTACTCTTTATGAAACCACGTATCCCTTTATAAAAACTTTCGTAAAGAAACAAGGTATTTCTTTTGCTATGAAGCAACCGTAGGAACAAAATTCGTAAATGAAACTAATATGATTTTACGGAGAAAATTTTCGAATGAAACGTAAATGTTTGTGAAGCAGTTATGGAAATTGGATACGCTTCTTTAACAAATCATTCGAAGAGAAATTAGAAGTTGCTTCTCTACATCAACATTTATTGGAAAATAGAATATTTTTTTATACAAAACGTTCGCAAAAAATCCAATATCGCTTTTTTTACAAGGAACGTGCATAAGAAAAAAGCTTTGCTTCTTTACATGAAATGTTCTGTAGGAAGCAACAAATTATCTCTTTTCTTGGAACGTTAGAAAATAAATAAAATGCTATTTATTAATGAAATAAAACATTAGGGATTTACATAAAGTGTTCATGGTGAACTAACGCATCATTCCTTCATATGGTAACGTCCACATTAGAGACGAGCAACTTTGTCGAAACAATCCGCTCGTCACTAATTAAGGGCTCCCTACTTCTGGTAAAGGAGAGTATCACGTGCATAACGATAAGCACCACATGCATCTCTCACTTGAGATTCGAACCCGTTTCCACCACTAAGAGACACAAAAAGACAGAGTTCTATCTTGACAACGGAACTGAGGTCCGACAAAACTACATTCTTGGCTGATATGAAACATTTTTGAGGAAATGTCATCTCTTTATATCAAACGTTTTCTAAAAATTAAAACATCACATTTACAATAATTTTACGAAAATCTTCTGTAATTATTAAAAAAGCATTGGCGAAATTAAAAATACGAGTACATACTGACAAAAAGTAATAAATCTGGATATTTCAATAATTATTTCAGCAAGCCGGTTGCTATTTTCCATTTGTTGATGTTAAAATCTAATATGAATTTGAATATCTTATTTAACATTAGATAACGAACCCTTTCGATAAACTCCATGTTCGTAATAAAGGCAATTTTCAGAAGACATTTAATGTTCTGTTTTTTTCAGTTTAGAAGATTTTCTTTTACGATATGTATTATGCATGCTATATTCTATACCGATAATTTTCTTCATTTTAAACACAGCCAGTCGGTTTTTTGATATTTATGCTAACTCCAACAATTCCTTCAAAGGAACACAAGTTTCACTTTTAAAAATAAATAATTTTTTAAACCTATGCAAAACGTTTTTGTGGACGACGTTTATTCATTTGATACCAATAACACTAAAACAAAAATTAGATAAAAACACTCAACATATTATATTATGACTTCATCTGCTTTTATCAGGTCCATACGTTTATTCTAAACTGAAGCATGGCTGTCACCTTCGTTTATATTAGAGTTGGGTTTTCTTCCTCTGTCTACTTTCTCTCCATTTTCCCCACCATCTCTTTCTTTGTTTCCTATTCCACTATTTTCTGGCACCTCCATTTCCAGTGCTTTTCGAAATAGATTTTCTCCTTACCTTCCTTTCCTTTCCCTACCATCATTTTCTTGGTCTTCCTATTCGATTATTTCCTGGCATCTCGATTACGATTAGATTTAATATTTGGAAGTCTACATCGTATACATAATAATATTTTAGAAGTCTACATCATAATAATATTTATTATTATTTAGACTGCTATTATTTAATAATACTTTTTATTATTATAAGATTTCATTTCATAAATACCATTTATTATTTAATTCTGATTTCTGTTATTACTTATATTATTTAATAAATAATATTTACTATTATGATACAGACTTCATTATTATTATTATTTTTATTATGTCGACTATTATTTAATAAAATTTCTATCATTATAATAATTACGTTATTTCATAAATAACATTTATTATTTAATTCTGATTCTGTTATTACTTACATTTTTTTAAATGATAAATATTATGATGTAGACTTCCTTATTATTATACTGTGTAAATATAATATTTTAGAATTCTACATCATATATTCAAATATTTGAGATTCCTCAATGAGCATATTCGATGAGCTATCGGGATGTATCTGTGCGCGTACTTTAGGTCTACGATTTTGAATTTGGAAATTAGACGTGACATTTGCAATCTAGAATTAAGTCTTACCTAAAATTTAGATATTATTAATAGAAAGTCACCAGTGAGTGTATTTATTGAATTAGCGATTTATGCATTAGTGTACATGTGCGCGTATTAGATCTAATATTTAGAAGTTGGAAATTAGACGTGATATATGCGATTTAACATTAGGTCCTAACTCAAGAATTTTAATATTAGAGAATTTTTACTTAGGGTTTTCAGTCAGTTATCGATGTATCTGTGTACATGTATCTATTTATCAAATACTACACAACTGTATCCCTCACTTGCTTAAAGGGAAATTTAAGGACCAATATTCCAGATATTATCAAGAATAATTTTAAGGGTAAATGTCACAAATACTATTAATAGGATTCAGATAATAATTTAACAAATATTAAAATATATATATGCGCGTGTGGGGTAAATAAGTAAACTATTTTATTCGTCCTGAACCGACTATTACGAGAAAGCCCGTCGAATATATTACATTTCACAGCATTGAAACTTATTATATTTTTTTCCTGGGTAACTGGGTCACGCTACAGATGAGTGATTGCGTTTAAGATAGATTCTTGTCAGCAGAAATAATACAATAGACAGAAGGTTCCTGAAAGTCTGCGTTTGAACCCTGACCTTCACCTATCTTGGATTTTAGGGGGAAATAAAAACTGAAGAAAAATAACGAAACAAATGGCAAAACGAAAAAAAAAAAAATATCTCCGACAGGTAGTGCTTCTCCCCACTTGCCTCAGAGTTTCAAGAAAACCGTGCCCACCATTTATAAATAACGCTGGCAAGTGATGTGGCATTCCTTCACTACTGAGACCTCACAGGACATTTTTTGCTTCTGAGCATTGTTTATTCGTTGCTCATGAGCTTTTTACTTCTTCATCTACTTATTTCGTTACGTAAAAAGATAGGAAAGGTCATTGGATTCAAGGAGAGGGATTGCCTATACAGAGTGGTGGAAAGATATTTTTATATCCTCTGGGAGAAGTGTTTAGACCAAGCCACCTCAAAGGGTTTTCACTTTAGTTTTTCACACGTGTGTGTATTATAAAGGACGCATGCACTGCTGATAAAATTTTGGAAATTAATTTTCACATAAAATAAACATTTTGTTTTTCTTACACACTAAAAGCAAAAGAAATTAGTTATGCTTCAGAAACATGGGTTAGTTTGGATTTAAAAAGTGATTATTTCAGAGAACTTTGTTCAAAGTTCACGCTTATTATGCAAATTTTTTGTGAAGACAGAAACGTAGAAAAATGAAAATAAAATGAAACTGAAAAAACCAGGTTGCCTTCATCGGGAGAGCAACAACCCGGGTGAGTGGCTTTTCTGGTATCAGTGAACGACTAGGAAATACCAATAATCGACTGATCCTGCTCACGAAACCACTAAATCCAGACCAGTTAGAATGAGAAACATCCGAATGCTAAAAAACTGTAGAAAACAAAGAAACGGTAACTCAGCCAAAGGGGGTGAGAACCCTGCGGCCGGAGAAAACAGCTGAGCAACCACTATTTGTCGAACCAGGTAAGCGTAACAATAGATGCAAGACTGTGTATGAAGATGTTCTGCAGCCACAGGGGACCTGTCAAGTGGCATTTGGTGTTATCTGCTGAATTTAAATATGTAAGATCCTATATGCTAGTACAGAGTGTTGATGTGTAATTTAAAGCTGGGGGAGGTAGAATTAAAATTAAGAATTAGTTGATGTATGTAACGTCTGAAAAAGTGGACTGGAACATTATTCTTTTTAAATTTAATGACTAAGTTGTTGGGGTTTTTGGTAATGTTTTCAGTGTTAGAACATATTCTGGCAATGCTGTGAAACTGAGAAATAATGCATTGCCCGAAATAACGACGTTAAACGTCATTATTTCTCAGTTTCACCGCATTGCCAGAATATGTTCTAACACTGAAAACATTACCAAAAACCCCAACAACTTAGTCATTAAATTTAAAAAGAATAATGTTCCAGTCCACTTTTTGAGACGTTACATACATCAACTAATTCTTAATTTTAATTCTACCTCCCCCAGCTTTAAATTACACATCAACACTCTGTACTAACATAGGACCTTACAAATTTAAACTCAGCAGGTAACACCAAATGCCACTTGACAGGTCCCCTGTGGCTTAAAAACATCTACATACACAGTCTTGCATCTATTGTTACGCTCACCTGGTTCGGCCAATTAGGTTCCCCGTTTTTGCTTAACATTTTATTACAACATTTCCGTGTTAATTATTTATTTCTTATTCCTTCCCTTCGTATTTCACTGGTAGTGATTGCTCAGCTGTTTACTCCGACCGCAGGGTTCGCACCATCTTTGGGTGAGTTACCGTCTTTTTTTTTTTTTTTTTTTTTTTAGCATTGGGATGTTTCTCATTCTAACTGTTCTGGATTTAGTGGCTTCGGGAGCAGGATCAGTCGGCTATTGGCTTTTCCTAGTCGTTCACTGATACCAGAAAAGCCACTCCCCCGAGTTGTTGCTCTCCTGATGAAGGCAACCTGGTTTTTTCAGGTTCATTTTATTTTTATTTTTCTGTCTTCACCATTTTTGTTTTTGTTCGGTATTCCTTTGTTGTTGTTGTTTCATAACTCCATAATTCGCTAATTCCTTCAGTCTGCTGCACATTGCGCAACCGAGATATTAGCTTCGTAATTTCTGCAGTTTCGTTTCATTGTATTTCAGTTATAATTCTTTGGACTTCAGTTACAGTCTTAAAATTTTCTCGTGTTATTAAATATTTATTTATATATATATATATATATATATATATATATATACGTTGAAGTCCCCAGCAAGTCCCCAGCAATATGCCATCATGTCTTAAAAGAAAAGTGTTTGATCAATGCATCCTTCCAGTGCTTACGTATGGTGCAGAGACGTGGACCTTAACTAAAAGAGACATACAAAGGCTGCAGACAACTCAAAGGAGCATGGAGAGGTGCATACTTGGTGTAACCAGGAGAGATAAGAAGAGGAACTCGTGGATCCGAAAAATGACAAGAGTGGAAGACATCATGATCAGAGTTAAATCCCTGAAATGGCAATGGGCTGGACATACTGCCAGAAGGACAGATCATCGATGGACAGCCGAAATTTTAGATTGGATTCCAAGGGACAGGAAAAGACCCAGAAGAAGACCGCATGGGAGATGGGTGGATGAAATTCGAAAGTATGCAGGGGTGACATGGAGGAGACTGGCCCAAGACAGACCATTGTGGAGGAAACTTGGGGAGACCTTCGTCCAGCAGTGGATTGATAATGGTTGACAATGATGATGATGATGATGATACGTTGAAGTGCCAGAAAAACTGGTACAAACGAGCTTATGCAAAATACATAGCAACGTCCCATCTGTACGCACTCGGTTGCGTCCGCCAGTGCGTTTATAATGCAATAGACATCCTTGCCAGCTGTCAGAGAGCCGAGGGTGGCCTAGTCGGCAACGATCGTGACTGCCACAGAAAGGGCCTCAGGTTCGATCCCAGGCAGGTACAAACGCTCGATCCACTAAATATCCGCCGTGCGTCGGATGGGCACGTTAAGCTGTCGGACCCCGGGTACTGCGCCCTCCCCCGGTAATAAATAAGGGCGTCTTCCTCACCCTTTCTACTTCGCTTCCGTGTCAGTTTCCTATCGGACGCCCTAGCCCAAATCTCCTAGATTCCTATTTCTAAGGGCTGTTTAAGACCTGGGGTCAGACACTTCCTTCCTAAAATCCTCTACATATGATCATTTTATCATCATTTGCCAGCTGTCAGAGCTGTTTTCGGCATGAGAATGACAAGTAATAACGATTTAAGTGATTTTCAACGCGGCGTCATAGTTGGCGCTCGTGAGATGAGCCATAGTATTTTGGAGGTAGAAACAAAGTTCGGATTTTCACGGACGACCATTGCAAAGGTGTACCGTGACTACAAGAATTTCGGCAAAACCTCCAACCTAAGATACCAGTGTGACCGTAAAAAGACATTGGGTGAACATGACCATCGTGGGCTGTCAAGAATCGTTTCACGCGATAGGCGTGCAACACTCACGCAGGTATCACCGGAATTCAATGCTGGAGTCTCAACAAGCATCAGCGTCCGATTGTGCAACGTACCCTGCATGATATGTGCTTTGGGAGCCGACGCCCAACTCGAGTCCCCTTGATGAGTGCACGACCAGAGCTATGCGCCTCGCTTGGGCACGGCAACACTGCCACTGGACACTTGATGACTGGAAGCTAGTAGCCTGGTCTCACGAGTCGCGTTTCCAACTGTATCGGGCAGATGGAAGGATTCGTGTGTGGCGCAAACCACAAGAAGCCATGGATCCCGCTTGTCAACAGGGAACTGTACCGGCTGGTGGGGGTGGGGGGTCCGTAATGGTATGGGGTGTTTTAGCTGGACTTCACTGGAACCCCCGGTACGTCTACAAACGTTTGTGACCGGCCAACGCTATGTGTGCATCCTTTCTGACGAGGTACACCCGTTCATGTCCTGCATTCATGCTGATGGGTTGGGCCTGTTCCAACAGGACATGGCACCTCCACACAAGTGTCGGGATGCCACATTATGGCTAGAGAAGCATTCATCTGAGTTTGGAGTGTTGCCATTCCCACCCAAGTCCCCAGATCTGAACATGATATAACACATTTGGGATGCCATGCAACGCGCTATCGAACACAGGAATCAGAGACCTGGGAATACACCCGAATTGTGGAACGCTTTGCTGGAAGTATGGTGTGCATTGCATACAGCATATTTCCTGAAGCTAGTGGAGTCTATGCCCCGTCGTATTTCTGCAGTCCTGGGCTCCCGTGAGGGACCTACCAAGTATTAGACTGGTGTACTAGTTTTTTTGGCACTTCAGTGTGTATATATATATATATATATATATATATATATATCATCATCATCATCATTGTCAACCATTATCAATCCACTGCTGGACGAAGGACTCCCCAAGTTTCCTCCACAACGGTCTGTCTTGTGCCAGTCTCCTCCATGTCACTACCGCAAACTTTCGAATTTCATCCACCCATCTTCCATGTGGTCTTCTTCTGGGTCTTTTCCTGTCCCTTGGAATCCAATCTAAAATTTCGGCTGTCCATCGATGGTCTGTTCTTCTGGCAGTATGTCCAGCCCATTGCCATTTCAGGGATTTAACTCTGATCATGATGTCCTCCATTCTTGTCATTTTTCGGATCCACGAGTTCCTCTTCTTATCTCTCCTGGTTACACCAAGCATGCACCTCTCCATGCTTTTTTGAGTTGTCTGCAGCCTTTGTATGTCTCTTTTAGCTAAGGTCCACGTCTCTGCACCATACGTAAGCTCTGGAAGGATGCATTGATCAAACACTTTTCTTTTAAGACATAATGGCATATTGCTCTTGAAAATTATGCTGTTTCTTCCAAAAGCTCTCCAGGCAAGTTTCGTACGCCGATTAATTTCTTCACCAATGTGACCCTCACTTGATATCTGCTGTCCAAGATAAACGTACGTGTCTGTTATCTCCAGCTTTTCTCCATTAATCGATAAATCTTCATTTCTTGTAAAAGCATTGTACATCACTTTTGTCTTCTGAAAGTTCATTTTTAATCCCACTTCTTTACTCTTGTCAGCAAGTTCCTGGATCATACTCTGTAGCTCTGATGGGGTAGTTGCAAAAATGACTATGTCATCAGCAAAACGAAGGTGGGTTAGATAATCTCCATTAATCTTTATCCCTTTGTTTTCCCAGTTCAGTGATTGAAAGACATTTTCCAATGTGGCATTAAAGAGCTTCGGAGATATGGTGTCACCTTGTCTCACTCCTTTTCCAATTTTTATGTGTGTTGTATTTTCAAACAGCCGAATCTTTGCACTTGCATTTTCATAGATGTTATTAATAATATTAATGTATGCATCTTCAATACCGCAAGATTTTAGAGCCATTGCAACTGCTGATGGTTTCACCGAATCAAAGGCTTTTTCATAATCGATAAAAGCCATGCACAATGGAAGTTCATATTCCCTCGCTCTTTCAATTAGTTCTCTCAGTACGTGGATATGATCTATTGTGCTGTAGCCACTCCTGAATCCAGCTTGTTCTCTCGGTTGAGCCATGTCCAGTGTCACCTTCAAGCGGTGTGAAAGAACTTTAGTGAAGATTTTATAAACCACTGATAGGAGGCTGATAGGTCTGTAGTTCCTGAGATCCTCAATGTCACCTTTTTTATGTAGCAAGATCATTGTAGCGTTGTTCCAATCCTCAGGAATTTTCCCTTCATTAAGGCATCGAGTGAAAATTTGGGCGAGTACTGTATCGATTTCTCCACTTGCTTCTTGTATGATGTCTACAGTAATTCCATCTTCTCCTGGAGCTTTTCCCCGCTACATGTTCTTGATTGCATGTGCAACTTCTGCTGGAAGGACTGGAAGAACTCTGGTACCTTTCATGATGTCTGGAGTACATGTATCATATATATATATATATATATATATATATATATATATATATATATATAGGGATGTAAGGTCAGGTGATGCGTAACATCACAGCCTCTCCTTGACAAATGTCAACCCCGCCTTCTCGTGGTGCATCCTGTTCCCACTAAAGGGGCTCTGACGACCGCCAATAGCGGTATAACTATACCATCGGGATCAGAGGAAATGCTATCCCACACTCACCAACCGGCTTGGCCAGCGTGGTGAGTTAAGGCCAAACACCTCCAAAATGACTCTACAACTTAAATCTTGGCCCTCAGTCTCCGGCAGCTGGAATGTACCTGGCCAAGGCAGCGGCCAGTGCGACATGAAGGCAGAGGGTGCTAAGAATCCCCGGAGGACCGGACTAGGCTGCCATTTGATGCTGACCTTGGCTACCTACAACGGACGCTCCCTGTCTTCTGATTCAAGGCTTCTTGAATTGGAAGAGGAACTACAAAGGATCAAGTGGGACATCGTCGGGCTAAGTGAGGTAAGGAGAAAACTAGAAGATCTCATTGAACTGAAAAGTGGACATCTCTTCTACTATCGTGGGACAGATACTGGCAGAACTAGTGGTGTTGGATTTATAATAAACAAGAAACTGAAGGATAAAGTTGTAGAAGTTGAAAGTTCCTCTGACAGAGCTGCACGACTTGTTATCCAACTCTCGAAAAGATACCAGGCTCAGATTATTCAAACTTATGCACCCACCACAAGTCATCCTGAAGAAGAAATTGAAGAATTTTATGAGGAAATTTGTCATCTAAATAATAAAGGTAAGCAGCACTTGAAAATAATTATGGGAGATTTCAATGCAAAAATAGGGCAACGGCAACAGAATGAAACTTCAGTAGGTAAATTCGGTCAGGGCAACAGAAACCAGCGTGGAAATACTCTCGTTGAGTTTGCAGAGGCAGAAGGGTTTTTCATCTTGAACTCCTTCTTCAAGAAAAAGCCACACAGGAAATGGACATGGAGACATCCAAATGGGACGACAAGTGAAATTGATTTTATTATGTGTAACAAAAAATTCGTCATAGAAGACTGCAGTGTGCTAAACAAGTTCAACACAGGTAGTGACCATAGATTGGTGAGATGTAAGATGCACCTCAACACTAAACTTGAACGTGGCAAGCTCATAAGACAAACAAAATCTATTGACATAACCAACCTTAAAAAACACCATAATACCTTCAAGTTAGAACTGAAGAACAGGTTCTCTGCTTTAGAAGGCCTAACATCGGAAGAAGTGGACATCTCTGAAGTTAACAGAAAAGTAACCAAAGCTCTTATGGAAACAGCAACAAAATTAGCTGGGTCTAAGAACAAATTGCATGTGAACAAATTATCAGGAAAAACCAAAATGTTGATGCAAAAAAGAAGAGAGATGAGGACAACTAAAGAAGATGTGACTTCCAAAGTGGAATATATAGAGCTATGCAAGACAGTAAGAAAAAATATCACTGAAGACGTAAGGAAATTCAACTGTGAACTAGTGAGGAAAGCAATTGAAAACAACCAAAGCCTAAAGATAGCAAAGGGACATCTCAGTAAGGGAAGAAAACAGATTATGGCACTGAGAAAAGAAGATGGTTCTGTAACAAGAAATAGAGGCAGAAATTTTGACAAGAGTGAAAGATTTCTACTCCAAATTATATGAAAGGGATGATATATGCACTCCAGACATCATGAAAGATACCAGTACCAGAGTTCCTCCAGTCCTTCCAGCAGAAGTTGCACATGCAATCAAGAACATGAAGCGAGGAAAAGCTCCAGGAGAAGATGGAATTACTGTAGACATCATACAAGAAGCAAGTGGAGAAATCGAAACAGTACTCGCCCAAATTTTCACTCGATGCCTTAATGAAGGAAAGATTCCTGAGGATTGGAACACCGCTACAATGATCCTGCTACATAAGAAAGGTGACATTGAGGATCTCGGAAACTACAGACCTATCAGCCTCCTATCAGTAGTTTATAAAATCTTCACTAAAGTTCTTTCACACCGCTTGAAGGTAACACTGGACATGGCTCAACCGAGAGAACAAGCTGGATTCAGGAGTGGCTACAGCACAATAGATCATATCCACGTGCTCAGAGAACTAATTGAAAGAGCGAGGGAATATGAACTTCCATTGTGCATGGCTTTTATCGATTATGAAAAAGCCTTTGATTCGGTGAAACCATCAGCAGTTACAATGGCTCTGAAAACCTGCGGTATTGAAGATGCATACATTAATATTATTAATAACATCTATGAAAATGCAAGTGCAAAGATTAGGCTGTTTGAAAATACAACACACGTAAAAATTGGAAAGGGAGTGAGACAAGGTGACACCATATCTCCGAAGCTCTTTAATGCCACATTGGAGGGTGTTTTTCAGTCGCTGAGCTGGGAAAACAAGGGGATAAAGATTAATGGAGATTATCTAACCCACCTTCGTTTTGCTGATGACGTAGTCATTTTTGCAACTACCCCATCAGAGCTGCAGAGTATGATCCAGGAACTTGCTGACAAGAGTAAAGAAGTGGGATTGAAAATGAACTTTCAGAAGACAAAAGTGATGTTCAATGCTTTTACAAGAAATGAAGATTTATCGATTGATGGAGAAAAGCTGGAGATAACAGACACGTACGTTTATCTTGGACAGCAGATATCAAGTGAGGGTCACATTGATGAAGAAATTAATCGGCGTACAAAACTTGCCTGGAGAGCTTTTGGAAGAAACAGCATAATTTTCAAGAGCAATATGCCATTATGTCTTAAAAGAAAAGTGTTTGATCAGTGCATCCTTCCAGTGCTTACGTATGGTGCAGAGACGTGGACCTTAACTAAAAGAGACATACAAAGGCTGCAGACAACTCAAAGCAGCATGGAGAGGTGCATGCTTGGTGTAACCAGGAGAGATAAGAAGAGGAACTCGTGGATCCGAAAAATGACAAGAGTGGAAGACATCATGATCAGAGTTAAATCCCTGAAATGGCAATGGGCTGGACATACTGCCAGAAGGACAGATCATCGATGGACAGCCGAAATTTTAGATTGGATTCCAAGGGACAGGAAAAGACCCAGAAGAAGACCACATGGGAGATGGGTGGATGAAATTCGAAAGTATGCAGGGGTGACATGGAGGAGACTGGCACAAGACAGACCGTTGTGGAGGAAACTTGGGGAGACCTTCGTCCAGCAGTGGATTGATAATGGTTGACAATGATGATGATGATGATATATATATATATATATATATATATATATATATATATATATTCTATAAAGAAGATACCTAAGCAAAAAAATACAAATATAATTTTGACTCACACCTGGTACAACATAGAAAAGGTTATGTATCTACCTGTGTGAGTAAAAGGAGAAAAGATAAAAAAATAAAATAAAACAACTGAATGTAGAAGGTGTCGAGAATACTGAGCCTTGGCTTTATCAAGGACCAGCAAAAACTCTGCATTTTCTCACTTCCACAAAGACCTAGTTGGAAATGGGTTTCTGCAAGGCCATAGATGCAAGTAACATTACCACCTAAAATAGTTTAAAAAATATATATATGTCATGTCCTCCGTAGAGTTGCATGACCTAGCACTGGTTAACAATTTCGCTTGCATCCATTAACCTTCCTGGCCCGACCCATGCTCTTCATCTGTTACTATTAAACAGAGAGAAGAAGATTAAAGAGAACTCAAGCTGTGAGAGTGACATAATAATTAGAAATGATTTTCAGCCATAACGAAATTCCAAGTTCGTTTGAGAGAGAATTTAAACCTGAAAATCAATGCAAAAGAAATCCAAATTTTTACATTGCAATTAAAAAAGGAAATATTAATTTTTAACGAACAGAATTTTGAAAGAAAACTTCAGTCTAAAACCCCCTACTCTACAACTTATGACAGCACGAAAACGAGAATAAGTTAAAGATAATAATTAACTAAAGAAAACTTTGTGAAAGTTATATACCTTAAACAGTTAGTTGCAATATGTACAAAGTATTTCAGCAGTGCTTTAAGTGCATAATTAATTAGTTATTAAGAACTTAACTACTTTGAAAAAACAGCGCATAGACAGCGCATAGAAAAGGAACAAGCTTAGCCATCTTCTGTTCCTAGGTACCCCAAAAGACGCTCAAAGTTGCAAAGAAAAGAAAGAGTTAAAACCCGCAAAAATGTTAACAGACAAACCAATGCCTAAAAGCTGAAAAGCTAAAGAACGACAGAGAAAAAGTACATGAAGTACAAACATTGAACTTATAAAACCTAGAACCTAAAAACCAGGAAGAGAGCTTACCTCTTGTGTGACAAAAACTTTTCTCCTCACAAGAGAAGAACATGGCTGACCTCTTCCGCCACTCCCTAGACGCTGGGGGGGCAGTGAGGGTGGGGCTGATGGCCTCCTCATACAGCAAGAAACCAACGCGCGGAGATTTTAACCAGAGAAAAAAAAATATAAACTTAAGACTGTGGATCTGTATGATCAGAAAGAGCAGAATTAACTCTCCAGAATACATGAGGAATATTATAAAATACACGAGCAGTGTATTTAATAATCTTTGCATGTATTAAATCACCTTAGTGAGCTTCTATAGATTAATCAGAATCTTATTAATTTTAATGTTGGTTTTACTATTTTTAGTATAGCTATCCTAGTGATGAATAACTAGTTTTCTTTTTTATTTGTTTTTATTTTCTTTTATAAACAGATTTTTAAGCTTGTTTTGTGATTTTGTTTATATCATTTAATTTTTTGTTTTAATAGGACCGTCATATCCATAGCACTAAGGTTCCTTTAGGTAGTTAATAGGCATCCTCTAGCCAACTTCCTTACGGCTTTGATTGGTCAGAATCATATTATTAACTGTGTAGAAAATTAAAGCAGATCTGCCAACCTTACTCTATTATTCAGAATAATTTTTCTTAAAGTTCTTTTGATGAAAGAAGAAGGAATTTCGTTCTCTAGAAAACTTTCTAATAGTATATTAATGTGGTAATTGAAGTCCAAATTGTTGCTGCAAATTCTTGAAATTCTTAGGACCTGAGAAATTAGTACATTCTCAATTACTTTGGTTGAAATGTTATTATTCCAGTGTAGATATTTAATTACTTTGAAAGGAAAATTAACTCTTTTATCAAAGAGGCTAATAGATGGGTTACCTCTGTTGAGCTTAATGCTTAAGTCTAGGAACTCAAGTTCCTGATTACTGTGGTTGGTTTTACATAAGTTAAGAGAGCTAGGATAGATATTATCAAAATCACTCTCTATAACTTCTGAATTATTGATACACAGCAGATCATCAATATATCTAAAAGTGTAAAGGTAGTTATCTGAGCAGGTGGGGTGATTTTTAATGAATTTATATTCCTTAAAGAACAGGAATAGATTAGCGATATTCGTGGACGTTGATGTTCCCATGGGAATACCGTTCACTTGCTTATAGAGAGTATTATTATATAAGATATGGTTATTTTTTATGCAGCAATTGAGATAAGAGTTCCAAGATCCTACATCAACAAATTGGTTAAGTTTAAATTCTGCATACAGCTCTTTAAAGGTAGTGATTATATCTGATAGAGGCAGATTAGTATATAGGTTTTCAAAATCATAACTATTAATATCTAGGGGACAAACTTTGAGTATAGTAGAAATTACTTCTGCATTATTATTAATTATCCAAAAATCTCAGTACATCAAGTTAGAACAGTTTCTAATGCGTTTCAAAACCTTCTTTAAGACATCTTCAAAAGCAAGATCTATTTTGTTTTTATGACTCCTTACTCCACTAGCTATGAACCTGAACTTCACAGGATCCTTATGAAACTTAACCGTTGCAAAAAGAAATGGAAATTCAGGCTCATATCTTCTAGTTTGTGGAATTTTAAGTTTCTTGAAGAATGCCTTAAACCGATTTTCTAACTGCTTGGTAGAATAACTTACGGGCTCGTATGTTACTCTATTATTGAGTTCCATAGTTAACAATTCAAAATAGAACTTCTTACAGATAATTGCAAAATTATTGCTAGCTTTATCCGTAGTGGTAAAAATAAATTGGTCTTGTAGTTTGGAGAGTGACCTTTTAGCTTCTCCAGAGAAAAAGAGATTTCTGTCTATATATTCTGTCTATATATATATATATATATATATATATATATATATATATATAGACAGGGATGTAAGGTCAGGTGATGCGTAACATCACAGCCTCTCCTTGACAAATGTCAACCCCGCCTTCTCGTGGTGCATCCTGTTCCCACTAAAGGGGCTCTGACGACCGCCAATAGCGGTATAACTATACCATCGGGATCAGAGGAAATTCTATCCCACACTCACCAACCCGCTTGGCCAGCGTGGTGAGTTATGGCCAAACCCCTCCAAAATGACTCCACAACTTAAATCTTGGCCCTCAGTCTCCGGCAGCTGGAATGTACCTGGCCAAGGCAGCGGCCAGTGCGACATGAAGGCAGAGGGTGCTAAGAATCCCCGGAGGACCGGACTAGGCTGCCATCTGATGCTGACCTTGGCAACGTACAATGGACGCTCCCTATCTTCTGATTCAAGGCTTCTTGAATTGGAAGAGGAACTACAAAGGATCAAGTGGGACATCGTGGGGCTAAGTGAGGTAAGGAGAAAAGGAGAAGATCTCATCGAACTGAAAAGTGGACATCTCTTCTACTATCGTGGGACAGATACTGGCAGAACTAGTGGTGTTGGATTTATAATAAACAAGAAACTGAAGGATAAAGTGGTAGAAGTTGAAAGTTCCTCTGACAGAGCTGCACGACTCGTAATCCAACTATCGAGAAGATACCAGGCTCAGATTATTCAAACTTATGCACCCACCACAAGTCATCCTGAAGAAGAAATTGAAGAATTTTATGAGGAAATTTGTTATCTAAATAATAAAGGTAAGCAGCACTTGAAAATAATTATGGGAGATTTCAATGCAAAAATAGGGCAACGGCAACAGAATGAAACTTCAGTAGGTAAATTCGGTCACGGCAACAGAAACCAGCGTGGAAATACTCTCGTTGAGTTTGCAGAGGCAGAAGGGTTTTTCATCTTGAACTCCTTCTTCAAGAAAAAGCCACACAGGAAATGGACATGGAGACATCCAAATGGGACAACAAGTGAAATTGATTTTATTATGTGTAACAAAAAATTCGTCATAGAAGACTGCAGTGTGCTAAACAAGTTCAACACAGGTAGTGACCATAGATTGGTGAGATGTAAGATGCACCTCAACACTAAACTTGAACGTGGCAAGCTCATAAGACAAACAAAATCTATTGACATAACCAACCTTAAAAAACACCATAATACCTTCAAGTTGGAACTGAAGAACAGGTTCTCTGCTTTAGAAGGCCTAACATCGGAAGAAGTGGACATCTCTGAAGTTAACAGAAAAGTAACCAAAGCTCTTATGGAAACAGCAACAAAATTAGCTGGGTCTAAGAACAAGTTGCATGTAAATAAATTATCAGGAAAAACGAAAATGTTGATGCAAAAAGAAGAGAGATGAGGACAACTAAAGAAGATGTGACTTCCAAAGTGGAATATATAGAGCTATGCAAGACAGTACGAAAAAGTATCACTGAAGACGTAAGAAAATTCAACTGTGAACTAGTGAGGAAAGCAATTGAAAACAACCAAAGCCTAAAAATAGCAAAGGGACATCTCAGTAAGGGAAGAAAACAGATTATGGCACTGAGAAAAGAAGATGGTTCTGTAACAAGAAATAGAGGCGAAATTTTGACAAGAGTGAAAGATTTCTACTCCAAATTATATGAAAGGGATGATACATGCACTCCAGACATCATGAAAGATACCAGTACCAGAGTTCCTCCAGTCCTTCCAGCAGAAGTTGCACATGCAATCAAGAACATGAAGCGGGGAAAAGCTCCAGGAGAAGATGGAATTACTGTAGACATCATACAAGAAGCAAGTGGAGAAATCGAAACAGTACTTGCCCAAATTTTCACTCGATGCCTTAATGAAGGAAAGATTCCTGAGGATTGGAACACCGCTACAATGATCCTGCTACATAAGAAAGGTGACATTGAGGATCTCGGAAACTACAGACCTATCAGCCTCCTATCAGTAGTTTATAAAATCTTCACTAAAGTTCTTTCACATCGCTTGAAGGTAACACTGGACATGGCTCAACCGAGAGAACAAGCTGGATTCAGGAGTGGCTACAGCACAATAGATCATATCCATGTGCTGAGAGAACTAATTGAAAGAGCGAGGGAATATGAACTTCCTTTGTGCATGGCTTTTATCGATTATGAAAAAGCCTTTGATTCGGTGAAACCATCAGCAGTTACAATGGCTCTGAAAACCTGCGGTATTGAAGATGCATACATTAATATTATTAATAACATCTTTGAAAATGCAAGTGCAAAGATTAGGCTGTTTGAAAATACAACACACATAAAAATTGGAAAAGGAGTGAGACAAGGTGACACCATATCTCCGAAGCTCTTTAATGCCACATTGGAGGGTGTTTTTCAGTCACTGAGCTGGGAAAACAAGGGGATAAAGATTAATGGAGATTATCTAACCCACCTTCGTTTTGCTGATGACGTAGTCATTTTTGCAACTAGCCCATCAGAGCTGCAGAGTATGATCCAGGAACTTGCTGATAAGAGTAAAGAAGTGGGATTAAAAATGAACTTTCAGAAGACAAAAGTGATGTTCAATGCTTTTACAAGAAATGAAGATTTATCGATTGATGGAGAAAAGCTGGAGATAACAGATACGTACGTTTATCTTGGACAGCAGATATCAAGTGAGGGTCACATTGATGAAGAAATTAATCGGCGTACAAAACTTGCCTGGAGAGCTTTTGGAAGAAACAGCATAATTTTCAAGAGCAATATGCCATTATGTCTTAAAAGAAAAGTGTTTGATCAATGCATCCTTCCAGTGCTTACGTATGGTGCAGAGACGTGGACCTTAACTAAAAGAGACATACAAAGGCTGCAGACAACTCAAAGCAGCATGGAGAGGTGCATACTTGGTGTAACCAGGAGAGATAAGAAGAGGAACTCGTGGATCCGAAAAATGACAAGAGTGGAAGACATCATGATCAGAGTTAAATCCCTGAAATGGCAATGGGCTGGACATACTGCCAGAAGGACAGATCATCGATGGACAGCCGAAATTTTAGATTGGATTCCAAGGGACAGGAAAAGACCCAGAAGAAGACCACATGGGAGATGGGTGGATGAAATTCGAAAGTGTGCAGGGGTGACATGGAGGAGACTGGCACAAGACAGACCGTTGTGGAGGAAACTTGGGGAGACCTTTGTCCAGCAGTGGATTGATAATGGTTGACAATGATGATGATGATGATGATATATATATATATATACCTATTTTTTTTTTTTTTGAGAACGATCAGAATGCTAGGGGGATTAAACGATTAAGGCATCTAAATCACGTTTTGTATACCAGCGTTCTGAATTATCTCACTACTTTCCGGGAAGAGGGCGTTAATCTCCATCATGAACAACTCCGATGTCTCTAAGCAGCAGCTCATCTCTGATATAGAGAAATTTTGTTAAATAAAACGAGCCAATCGAGAGTATATATTTATTTAGGTACAACATATTTTTGACGTGCCTGCACCGCAGGTCGCACACAAGATAAAGGCAGATAGCAGTGAGACATTCTGTCGGCGTAGCTCAGTTGGCAGAGCGACTTACTCCGGAGCAAGGGGACCCGACTTCGATGCCCGGCGCGGTCTAACTTGTACGTTATATTGGCGCCCGAACTTCCCGGATGACCCGGCTGTTAAGTTTCTCGCAATGACGTGATGTTCTTTCCGCACACCAAATTGTCTGGGATTTCTCAAATGCACGTTCTTCATGGAATATGCCTACAGCGATACATGGTCCCGGCTGATCCGTTAACTATGCCCCTGCCCTCATTCGGTGGAGAGGGGTAGGGAGATGTGACGTGGTTGCACCGCAGGGCGCACATGAGATAACGGCAGATAGCAGTGACAGCACATGTCCGCGTAGCTTATTTGGGAGAACGACTTACTCCGGAGTGAGGGGACCCGGTTCAATGCCCGGCGCGGACAAACTTGTAAGTTATACATTGCATTCATGCTCGTATATTCGTGTCACTCACAACCACAGCGAGCTACAGTCCGGTACATGCGGAATTAAATCATGACTACAATGATGTTTGCTAATTCATGACATTGAGTCGTCCTTAGGTAATGGGAAAACGAATGTTATTTTCCTAAAACCAATGAAAGAAGACATGCGAGTCATAAAGGTAAAAATTTACTTAACTATAGCGGCATTTACTTAACTATGTTTTTACATAACTATGTTTTTGTAAAACTAAACAGTATTTCGACTGTTTAGTTTTACAAAAAGAATATTTATTTTTATTATTGTACTAGATGAAAGCCTGTCAATAATGACTGGGAAAAATAAAATTTATGATACAGAAATTATTGACATTTATTTATTGAGTTTTGAGTTCGACGTCAATAGAAGGCGACGTTGGCTCACAACTTTCTGAAAATTTCCCGAGCAGTTGGTTATAGAATTTGATACGACGGGCTGTCTGTTTGTTATGTGTTTTGTAAAACATTTAGTCCCTATTTCGTTAACACTTCCTTGTACACAGCATTTTTCGTTTACACTGACTGTGAACCCTGTATCAATTTCCCCTATTCTTTTCCGTGAACTATTTTTGTCTTGTCGTCGTCAGATCGTCGTACTCTTGACGTTGCCACATACAGATGGCTAAACACCGGTTCAGGTAGTGAACTAAAATTCCTGATGTAAAGTTTTTCGTAGCCAACTCGGTGGCGCTGTGGTCTAAGCGACGGCCTCTGATCATTCGTCCGAAAGGGGTCCGGGTTCGAATCTCGGTGAGGCATGAATGTTGTGTTTGACTTACGGCACTGTCCCTCTCCCTTCTCTGGAACCAGTGACCCTAAATTAAGGAGATTCGACTGGTTATAACCCACTGAGTTGCTCACGGTAGTCGTTAAACCTCCAACCAAAAAAACAAATGAAAGTTTTCGTATCTCTAGAGTTGACCGTGTGACGTAACGCATCTCTGACGTCATGTGAGAATGATTTGGATTATATGACGTCACACCAGCAGCTGTGTTCTTTGTTCCTATGACAACAAAACAAAGTGGTATACGCGTGGACTGTCCGCGTGTAGGTGATGACGTCACCTACACGAAAAGCCTGACGTCACAAACATTTGTTTCTCGGTTGTTGCTATGACGACTAAAACGTGGCACTGAGGAGGGCTCTAGCAGATTACATATTAGGATATTATTGGGATTTAGACGAACGTAAGAAACGACCCTGACTCTGGAGTCGTTTCTTAGGTTCACATGTGCAAGCTAAAATCTGACCTCAAGATAAAAAGAAAAGCTGAATCGCAAGTGTATTATTGAGGAGGATTCGCAACTTTTGGTCTAAGATACCTGCAGGTTACAACCCGATCATGTTAGACATCATTTTAAAGCTCTCCTCAACAGCAGGTAAATGCCTCTTTGGGGAGGAGGGAGTAGGGTCTAGAGAAAGCCAAATTTCGCTACGACGCGTCTGTTTTTAGAGATATTTTAGGAAATTAACCCCATCATGTTGCATATCCTTTTAAAGCTCCCTTCAAGAACAGGTAACTTCCCCTTGGGACTGTCGAAAGGAAGTCAAATTTCACTACGACGCACAGTTTTCGAGCTATTTGAGAAAATCAAGCTAGGTGGCTCCCTAACTACTTCCGTTACCCATTTTTGTGACATCAATATTTTTTACTTGGAATTTACTTTACTAAAAAAATCTGAATTTAGTTTTTTTTTTTTTTTCGGGGGATGGGTGTCAAAAGTTAAGCTGGTTACTTCTGAGTCTTGAGAAGCATCCTTCTCCTTTTCGCATTTTTGATTTCTAAATAGATATTGTGGCTAGGCAGTTTACCGATCGGTACACTGAAATGAATAAAATACAGGAGGTAATAAATCTATACAGTAATGAATGTTCCGATGGCAAATGGCAACTTCTAAGTGCAACAAAGCGATCTTTTGTCCCATTATCTTGATTTTAATCACGGTCAAAATAGATTAGAGAGAAATGGCATTGAGTGCAATACATGATGCTGTGATTCAGACAAATAACATCTGCCGACACAAGGTACATCGTGTTAAAACATAAATCGTTTCTATAGAAGGAGCTGTGCACTCCCATTCAGAGGTCAAAAGGGATATATTTATGGTAATATAGGTCAGGAGGGTCTTGCGGCTTCACAATATTTGCTGTCAGCACCACCTCCCGGATAGAAGGTGTGTTTCTATTAATGACGCCCGCGTGTCACGCTTGAAAGGCAATCAGGACTGAGATGGATCCATCAGATAAGGCTTCCTCTCCAATATAGTGCCGTTTGATTTCAGACAGTCTGAGATGATGGAGGGTTCACCCCCAATTTTGAAAACATTATTGTTAGAATTGTGGGGTTTACTCCAACGTTCCTAATTTGCGGTGCTTAAAAGCATTTCCTCTTCTCTCTTTCATTTTCGCTTCTTTAACACCCAGCGATTATGATGAAATTCTATCTTGTTATTACAAAAACGTGAGAAAACAGTGTGAGCAATTTCTAGATTGTGCACAAACGCACACGCTGACATAAAGTTCAATATTCCGTGAAGCCATTAGTAGTTATAATGCATTTGAAATCCTGCGGTATTGAGACGCATACATAAATATTATGAACAACATCTATGAAATCAGCAAGTGCAAAGGTTCGGCTATTTGAGGATACAACATCAATAAAAACTGCGAAGAGAGTGAGACAAGGTGACAACATATCTCCTAAGCTCTTCAATTCCACAATGCAGAATGTCTTTCAGTCATTGGACAGGGAAGGCAAAGGGATAAAACTCAATGCAGATTATTTAGCTCACTTTGTTTTGTTGACGACATAGTCATTTTATTAAGTAAGGTAAATATTGGTAATTTCATGGCATAGCTAAATTCGTGATAGAGCGTAAGCGGCTATTCCTAGAGTAACTGCTGTCTTAATTAATTTCAACTTTTTATCCTAAATGGCAGCAGATGTCCAGTTTCTAAAACCAGAAGGAGATCGTCAGTAACTTGTTTTGTTCGTATCACAGAGAAAATTATTTAACGTGTGGCTGAAATCAAGTAGTCTTTTGTGATGGTGTTTAGTGCACAAGTTAGAAGAGCGGATTTCAAAAAAAAAAAAAAAAAAAAAAAGGTAAGCAAACAATATTTAGTCCACTTATTGACTAGATTCCTGTCTAATTTTAAAATGCACTTGCAAGCCATTTATCAGTATTCTATAGCATGTAGAGTCTTAGCCACGGACTCATGATCCTTAGCTTTGGGAGAGTTAATTTTTTCAGGGATTAATGCTGATTTAAAAAATATCTTTTTTCCCATAATTTAAACTACAATAGTTGATTTCCGAAGCGTAATCATGATAGTTGGGGTTAAAATAGAAACTTCAAGTTATAGTTTCAAATTAATTTTAGCGTTGCTTTATAGTTTTAAAATAATTTTAGCCTATCACGAAGTAACCACGGTATCACGAGTTTATCACCTACACGTAGTAACTACGTATTACGTAATAGTTCATGTAATTGAAATGTAACAAGATATAGCTTAATGTACAGTTTTTATCAACAGGCCCATGCAAAGAGAAAACGAAAACTAGGATGGCGAATTTTGTGGACACAACTATAACGATAATATAAAAAAAAAGTGGAGCTTATTCGGTTTAATGTACATTTTGCATGATATGGTCCCACATGAAGTGCCAAAACTCTTACGATGAAAATGAAGCTGTGTTCATGTATGATGCCTGTGAAAGCTGCTGACAATATCTGAAATTAAAATGCGAAAATGGCACTTTACGGAAAAAGAGAGCATTTTATTGATAAAAATGTGTATTTCTTCCAAGGCGGTTAGAAGAAGAGGAGGTGAAGGGACCCGTTTTGAGTGAAGCCAAAACAGATCAGCTGTTTCGGTCCTATCTCTGAGGTGGTGGGAGTCTGCGCTGCGAGAGTTCGGGAACGTGACGTCACTTCCTGTGGCTTAAGCAGTTTTGCTTAGCGTATGCAAACCAAGGATGGAAAGAAGGAATATTTCGGACTTCTTAGTTCTTAAAATTAGGCTGTTAGTTATATTTTAAACATGGTTACTTGCATATGGGTAGTATGCAAGTAACCATGCGCACTGTGCACTTCCGCTCAAAAAATCATTATTTTGTTCAATTTTTTAGAGAAATACCAACACATATTTTCCTGTTTTTTCTAGAAATGTTTTATTATGGGAATGAATATTTCAGCCTCAATTTTTTTCATGCCTGTATGGGTAGAGTAAGGGTCTGAAAAACCCGTTCAAAATCGCGATTTCCCCCATAGAGATATACAGGAGATTCTTAGGTTGGGCGCATTGGCGTACTCAGCTGATAAAAAGTGACGTCACGCCAGAAGCACAGGGAGAGGGGCTGTTGCCAGCTCCTCCTACTTCTAACCTCCTTGATTTCTTCCATGTTTGACTAGAGTAAACTGTGCAATATATTCTTTATATTCACGCACTGTTGTGCGTACAAATGAACAACTTGTTCACTATCACGAAGGTATCATGAAAAAAATACGGGATTACACCATGTAATACAAATTTTGAAGATGACAGTCCGATTTTTGGTGTAAATGTGACAAGGATGGTAAGTCAGATAATATCCGAAAACTTGACAATTTTCATTTTCAAGTATATACCCGGGCGCTGGGAGACGCGGGTTCGAGACCCGCTCCAAGACGATGAAAATTTTCAAGTTTTCGGATATTATCTAACTTACCATCCTTGTCACATTTACACCAAAAATCGGATTGTCATCTTCAAAATTAGCAAGGTATTATCACGAAGTTACCAAGGTTATTATAAAATAACCACTTGTAAACGTTATGGGAAAACATCTATTGTGGAACACAAACATACAGTCCTAGTGTTTTCCAAGTTACTGGTATTATGCACAAATGTGTTGCGTATGGGGTGGTAGAGTTTGAAAAACATAGACAATAAATTTTTGTGGTCAAAATGGAAATTTCTGAAATTATCACGAAATCACCACTGTTTATCCTACTTCCTCAGAACCATGATATGTATTTAGGGACTTACTGACAAAACCAAAGAAGTGATTTAACAAAAAAGATGACACCAAATTTCTAGTTGTAATGAGCATGTCATTTAAATCTCTTCCGACACGAATAAAATATTTCAATTTTATTCACTGTCAACGGAACCTGTTACAAAAAAATACAAAAAGAAATCAACCGCATTTCTACAATCGATAAGACATCTAGAAAGAGAAACATAAGACATAAATCGATAAAGAGAAACATAAGACATAAATCGATAAAACGTAAAATAGATGAAACATCTAAAACCTTTCCCAACCAGCGGTTGAAAAAATAATAAGAAACACTAGCGGTTAAAAAAATAATATAATGGTTTCTACGAAAATTAATAAACTGTACTCAAAAAATGTCTCTTAGCTGAAGGAACATATAATAGACAAAGCGATTTTTTTATGTTAGAAAAACTGATATAGAGGAAAATATGATCAAACTTTACATCCCCTATCGGAAGTATTTTGAATAATAGAAAAACAGAAAATATGTAAAAGGTATTCTCTCAGCAAAAGCTACATTAAGAAGAAATATTTATTCAAATACATCTATCGGTTAACATACACTGTGCCGCTTTAAACAAAAGTCCCGAAAAGACATTAAAAATCGTTATGTTGGAAAAAAAATAAGAATTATACGCATACAAAATTTATTAGTTATTAAAACAAAAACGCTATGTGGATATAATGTACTTATTCATGGGTACATTATATCCACATAGCGTTTTTGTTTTAATAACAATGCTGTGTAAGTAATGCCATTGATGGAGACGGAAGATGATCTGATTTACGATTCAGGTGGATACATCAGTTACGATGATGAATTTGGTGACGATGTTTATATTGACGATGCAAGCGCAACAGGAAGTGGATTTACAGGAATTATTTGGAAACTGCGATAGTGAATCAGATTCTGAAGAAATTTTCATATTTTATAAAAACAAGTAAGTTTCCCAAAATCTTTAAATTTAAGGTCGGTTTATATGCGGGTCAAGGATTTTCACTAATTTTTAGCTGCTGAAGTTGGGGGTCGGCTTATACATGAGAGGGGCTTATATTCGAATATACACCGATGAGAGACATTACATTATGACTATCTACCTAATAAGCTGTAGGACCCCCTTTAGCTCGCAAAACAGCTGCCACTCCGTGAGGCATCGATTCGATGAGCTGGCGATAGGTGTCCAGGAGTATCTGGTACCATAATGTCAAAAGCAGGTTCTCCAATTCCCGTACGTTTCGGGGTGTTATGATTTAGCTCCAACACGCTTTTCAAAGTCGAACCACAAATGTTCGACTGGATTCATGTCAGGTGAATTTGGAGGCTAGGGCATTAACAGAAAGTCACCAGCATGTTCCTCGAACCACTCCTTGACGATTCTGGCAGTGTGGCATGGCGCATTATCCCTCCATTGGTAATGGCCATCATCAGCAGGGTACACAGTTGCCACGAATGGGTGAACTTGGTCCACAACGATGCTCAGATTTCTGAGAGCTGTCAGGGATTGTGCTATATCGATAATGGGGCCTAAAGTGTCCCAAGAAAACATTGCCCACTGCATAACATTACTCATGGATAAGTACATTATATCCACATAGCGTTTTTTTGTTTTAATAACTAATAAATTTTGAATGCGTATAATTCTTATTTTTGGTACTGTCATAACATGCGGTAATGTTATGCAGTGGGCAATGTTTTCTTGGGACACTTTAGGCCCCATTATCGAAATAGCGCAATCCCTGACAGCTGTCAGGAATCTGAGCATCGTTGTGGACCAAGTTCACCCATTCGTGGCAACTGTGTACCCTGCTGATGATGGCCATTACCAATGGAGGGATAATGCGCCATGCCACACTGCCAGAACCGTCAAGGAGTGGTTCGAGGAACATGCTGGTGACTTTCTGTTAATGCCCTAGCCTCCAAATTCACCTGACATGAATCCAGTCGAACATTTGTGGTTCGACTTTGAAAAGCGTGTTGGAGCTAAATCATAACACCCCGAAACGTACGGGAATTGGAGAACCTGCTTTTGACATTATGGTACCAGATACTCCAGGATACCTATCGCCAGCTCATCGAATCGATGCCTCACGGAGTGGCAGCTGTTTTATAAATAATTCCTGTAAATCCAAATAATTCCTTTAAATCCACTTCCTGTTGCGCTTGCATCGTCAATATAAACATCGTCACCAAATTCATCATCGTAACTGATGTATCCACCTGAATCGTAAATCAGATCATCTTCCATCTCCATCAATGGCATTACCTACACAGTATTGTTTGAAAGATTTTATTACCATTTCTGGTGGAATTGGGTCCCGTTCTTCTTTTGCTCAAGACGTAACGAGATCAATCAATGTCAGCTTTTTCCACGTTACCACCTTTTGTTGTTTCCACATACAGGGGTTGTCCAAAATAATGGAAACACCTTGAAACAATAGATGTTACGCACCTAGTATGGTGTAGGAGAACCCTTGTTTTAAAACTGCTTGAATCCTTCTTGGAATGGATGCATACAAGTCTTGGATAGTGGTAAAAGGTATGTTGTATTATTCTTCTTGCAGAAACTGCTCCAATTCCTTGAGAGACGCCGGAGGAGGATAACGGGATCGCACTCTGTTTTGCAACACAGATCAAAGGGGCTCAATGATGTTTAAGTTCGGTGATTGTGCAGGCCAGGGAAGATGTGCAACTTCATCCTCATGTTTCTCAAACCATGATTGAACAGTTCGACTTTTGTGAATCGGGGCATTATCATCTTGAAAGGTGCAATCCCTTGACGGAAACAATGTCTGCGTCATTGAGTGCACATGGTTGGCCAAAAGAGTGACATAGTCACTGCTAGTGATCCGTCCGTGTAAGGGAATAATGAGACCTGCTGCAAACCACGAGATCAGGGCCCAAACCATTACGGAACCGCCCCCATGCTTCACTGAAGGAAGGAGACAGTCAGGGTTGTAGGATTCTGCTTGAGTTCTCCACACGTAAACCCATCCTGTGGTGGGGAATAGTGAGAAACTTGATTCGTCGGAAAACAAGACATGTTTCCATTGATCCACAATCCACGTTTTATGTTCCTGGCACCACTGTAGTCTCAGTTTCATATTCACCTGTGACACCAGGGGTTTTGCAATCGTATCTCCGCCGTAAATATTGTACTTATGCAATTCCCTTCGCAAGGTATGGATCGACACTGGGCTTTGGAGATGTGCTCAGCAGTCATTTTCGTCACCGTGGTCTTCCTCCTTGCTGTCACAATCCTCTTGAATGTCCACCTGTCTCTCGCAGTGAGTTTGGTTTTCCTTCCACAGTTTTGTCTTGCAGATGATGTTGTGCCGTGAACATTGTATGCTGTCGTGATCTTCGACACGGTACCTCTCGATACCCCCAATACCTGTACCACTGTGGTTACCGACGCACTAACCAGACGGGCTTCTACAATCTGCCCTGTTTGGAACTCCGACAGGTCACTCATTGTGCCTTCACCTGGAACTAAATTATGCAAACACCGATTTACAATGCGATCACACAGACCCTTGAGACTATAAGCAACACTTCTTTACAAAAAAAAAAAGAATGTAGTAACATGTTCGTTTTACTCAAAAAGCAGCACATACCAAAGTTACTGTTTTCAGATAGGTGTTTCCGTTATTTTGGACAACCCCTTTATATTGATGATATCCTTTCAATCCATTTCTGTCGAAGTTTGTCTTTGAAAGGCTTTATCAAACTAACATCACCTGGCTGCGAAAGTGATTTTAAACCATTAGGTATTACTACTAGTGTACTGTTAGTTTCCTTTGCCTTTTTTTAACATCTTCAGTTTTATGTGCTCTAAAGGTATCCAACACGAGTGGTTGTTCTATTCAACAGCCAAGTAATATATCCGATGTCTCACTCGTTGCGTGTCCGGGTCTATACCTAGGTATAGGTGAGGTGACGCAGCACGCAGTCCAACATGGAAAATTAAATAAGGAGATTCCTTCACGCTTAGAAGCAAGATATACCATGGTTTCAATTTAAAGCAGGATTAGGTATTGAAGTGGTTATATTAACAGCACCTATCCTGCTCTGGGTAAAAAAAATATTCCATATTTTTTTCATTTTTTAGTGACCCGAATGAGGGACGTCGCTAGACTTCGAAATCTGGATGGGCGACGGGTGGGCGAGTATAATGTTTTAGTGACCCGCATCAAGGACGTCGCTAGACTTCGAAATTAGGATTGGTGACGGGTGGGCGAGTATTTTTATTTTAGTGACCCGCATCAGGCACGTCGCTAGACTTCGAAATCAGGATGAGCGACGGGTGGGCGAGTATTATTTTTGAGTGACCAGCATCAAGGACGTCGCTAGACTTCGAAATCAGAATGGGTGACGGGTGGGCGGGCATTACTTTTTAGTGACCCGCATCAAGGACGTGCTAGATTTCGAAATCAGGATGGGCGACGCGTGGACGAGTATTATTTTTTAGTGACCTGCATCAAGGACGTCGCTAGACTTCGAAATCAGAATGGGCGACGGGTGGGCGAGTATTATTTTTAGTGACTCGCATCAGCGACGTCGCTAGACTTCGAAATCACAATGGGCGACGAATGGGCGAGTATTAGTTTTGATGGGACGAGTTTGATAGCAACTTTATTTACAAAACACTGAAATAATTGGTTTTCCTTTTTCTACAGGTCGCAAAGGTATTCGTGCGTCCCCCCCCTCCTCCCTCCTGGATACATACTCATTAATTTTGGAACTGTCTTGAAGTTTTTGCACTTTTTGGAATACAAAAGAACCTAAACGTTTGGAGTCATTTTTTGCCTTATGTCCATCTATTACTAATAAAATTAGTAAAACCTAAAGTGTTACATACCCGTATAATGAACATGACACACTGCCACCAGCAACACACCCTGAGTAAAAGAAAATTTCATGCCTAGGAGAAGAGTCTTAAAGCAGATATTTTCGTAGATTGGGGTTGAGGGGAAATGCTCAAGTTAGTATGATTAACTTGCACATTTTCCCTCAACAGTTCAAGTTAGTATGATTCCAACACGCAGACAATACCTTTCCCCCTCCTTAACTCCTTTCCTTGAAGCCAGCAACCTTGTCTTGCACTCATCTCTTGCAAAGTAGTCGTCAGCTACAACCTGCTCCCTCATTACCCTAGGGACGACTTATGAACGCTGGTATAGCTTTAGTCTCCTTTTTCCTTGTCGGAATTCCCTGTTTAGTAGCACAAACAAACAGCAGAGCAATTTCTAAAAACTCAGTGAATTCCTATTCACCCTCTTCATTTGCCCCCGATGATACTAACTTGAAAAAGGCTTAAATTTAGGATTTGGACGTAGGGAGAACAATTGAGTTCTCATGGCCCTCTGCGGATGCTATGTTGATAACCTTACTACGGAGAAGGAAAAACGCACATTCCAGGGGGAAATAAGTAGGGCTACACGACGAAAAACACGGAAGTCGTCATTCCTTGGCAAATTCCAAATTATATTTTAAAGTTAAGAAATTAAAATATGACACATCTTGAATTGGGTGGGCGGCAGGGTGGGCAAGGCAATTTTTATAGTAGGCTAGAGCCCACCTTTGCATCCCCTTGGCGACATCCCTGACCCGCATACAAGCCGATCCCCAACTCTGAAAGCAGGATTTCTTCCAAAAACTTTCGACCTATACGCGAGTATACGGCATTTAAAGATTTTTTTTAAATCGTATTTTTAGAAGTAGAGATATTAACGAAAACCGATAAGGCATTTGCACCTCTAGAGGAAACATTGTGTGTCATTTTGGGCAGTAAATGCACACAAGATATTTCGGGAGTTCATAGAATCTGGCCCGATAAAGGATGTTTATCAATCGAGATTTTGCACGTGCTGCTGCTAATACAGTATGCTGCAAACGGAAACGTAAACTTATGTCCTGTTAGTGACACACGTGTGTATTAAGAAAATTTTTAAATTATATGCAAAACATTTCGATTTTTTCTCTCAGAGAAAGAAATTTATTTTTTAATCGCACTGTTAGAAGCACAGATATCGACAAAAATATGATATGCATCTAAACTTCCCGGTGGGAAAACTATGCAATATTCTCAGGACAAGGCATTCTCAAAAAGCTTGTCATGGTGTACCTGATCGCGAAATAGTTTTTTAAATCGAGCTGATAGAAACGCAGATATTGCTGCAAATATATCAGAAACAAAAACATACACTTACGCCACCTAGTGGCCAAACAAATTTTCTATAAAAATTCGAAATTATATGCAGAACATTAACCGATGCAAGAAAACAGTTTTCAGATCGAACTTTTAGAAGCAAAGATATCGAGGAAATCACAATTTGACTTTACTCCCTCTAGCAGAAAATCTGTGCATTATTTGAAAAGAAACTGTACCCAGAATAGTCTTCTTTATAAATGGTATCGAATGGAAGAAAGAACGTTTCCAATAGGATGTTCAGAACAAATTATATTGAATAATATGCATTTTGAAGTCGATAACACCTGCTATTTACGCCCTTTGGTGGCGAAATCTTGCATTATAGAAAACTAAAAAGCAAGGATCACATTTCAAGCTTCCCAGTGGAGAATTTTTAAAATCGAGCTGATGACTGCAGTGATATTGTGTCCATAGAACGGACAAAGTCATAACATAACCACGATCTTCTTTTATAAAAGGCGTGCTAAAAATTAACTCACAGAAACCAAAATTGAAATACAATCTGTTACTGAAAATTTAGAGAATTGAAGATTTAGCAGTTGATGTGGTACATCTAGAAATAACTCATGCGTACATTTACAAGGGTGGATCAAAAGTAACGCGACTATTTTTTTTGGCAACAGTTTAATAGATAGGCAAAGCAAAACATATACATAGTGAAATTACATTTCTTAGCTATTTTTCAACATAAGAACCGAGACGCTCGAGACATTTATCCCAGCGTGGTACCAGTTTTAGTATACCTTGTTCATAAAGTCCGTTTTGTCGGCGCATAGCCACCTGCGGACAAACGATTTGACTTGATCAGCCGAATCGAAGCGTTGGCTTTTCAAGAGACCAAACAGATGAAAGTCCAAAGGAGACAGGTCTGGACTGTATGGTGGGTGCTGGATCACCTCCTAGCCAAATCTCGCAATTTCATCTGTCCCTTCTGGTCATCTGTTAGGTTCTTGGGCACCCATCGAACACTGAACTTACGAAATTGCAATTTGTCATGCACAATATCGCACGCTATACCGTACGAAATGGTGAGCTTCCGTTGCAATGTGCGCAGATGGATCCGCCGATAACTCAGAATCGCATGTTCAATGCCTCTCACAGTGGCAGGTGATGACGCAGTTACAAGTCGACCTGAACGTGGCGAATCGGTAAGGTTGCCACGGTCCTCTGCAGAGAAACTGCACCATCTGGAGCTGTTGCTGCAGTCCAGGCAGTCACCATTCGACCATTTCTTTGTGAATTTCCGTCGGAGTTTTCCGTTTAGCCCACAAAAAACGGACTACACCGCATTGCTCTTCATTTGAGACGACACTAACAAAGGCGAAATCTTTGTGCCATTGTTCACACTGTCTTCCACCACGGCGACACTGGATCCAGCCAAACCGGTTTGTAGCGTGACATTCAAACTCACTGCCTGCCAAATTGCAACCTACACTGTTAAAATTTTGTGGTAGGTTGCACCAAAAAGTGGTGCTACAGCAGCTGCACCACTTTCTGAGAAAAGATACACCATGGTGTGGTGCAAAAACAGCCCAACAACATAGTAAAACCGTGCACCATATTGTGGTGCAACCTTGTGTCATAACGAGGAACTAAGTTGCACTATGCTCTTGGGTTGTCTTTGCATCACACCATGGTGTATCTTTTCTCAGAAAGTGCTGTAGTTGGTGTAGCACCACTTTTGGTGCAATCTATCACAAATTTTTAACAGTGTACAAGGAGAAAAAATTGCTGTGCGTTCCTTTTCGATCTTCCCTCGTACCTTGGACAACAGGAATTAAAGCAAGGGCTACATCGAAGAAGAAATTAACAGTATATAACTTGGCTGGAGAGCATTTATAAGAAATCACAATTTTCAAGAGCAATTTACCATCATGTTTTAAAAGTAAAGTGTTTAGTCAATGAATCCTTCCAGTTCTTACGTATGAAGCACAAACATCAAGCTTAGCTAAAAAAGTTTGTAAAATCATGCAATGCATTGATTATGATACGCTTTCCAACATACCAGAAATTATTACTCAAGTTATGAGGATAATGGCAGTGAAATAAATCTCGCTCGTGTGCCCTGACCTTCGATCCCATTTCGATGACATTAAACAGAAGTGGTTCAGTATACTTTCGGAACATCGTACTAAAGTTTGTCGCAATAGAAGCATTTCCCCTCAAGTTATGAGGATAATAGATGTGGAATAAATCTTGCTCCTGTGCCCTCACCTTTGACCCCATTTCTATGATATTCAACAGAACAGGTTCAGTATACCTCCGGAACAACATGATAAAGTTAAAAGCATTTTTACTGAAGTTATAGACTGTGGAGCGTTATTCATTTCTGGCGTGTGTAACATCTGCCGTAGCCCATTCATTAGCTGATTTAGGAGGAGAAGCCAAAGCTTTTTGAAGAACTGTAGATACTAGATAGTAGTAGGCAGCACGCCAACGAAATGTTGTCCCCTATTTCCACGTGGCAGCTGCCTGCTAATTCTGTTGATCAACAGATACATAGGGTGGTCGTAATAAGGAATACATTGTGGTGCCTTAAAAGGCGACTTCTAGAACTACTTGGCTGGTCAGTCTCCCAGGCGCCCTGGTGGGGCAATGATCTAAGTGTTGGCTTCTAACCACACGTCCATGATGTGGTTCAGGTTCGAATCTCGGCAAGGCAGGGATGTTGAGCTTGTCTTACGGCACTGGACCTTTCTTCGAACCAGAGGAGCTAAATTTGGGACTGTCGACTTCTTATAGCCCACGAAGTTGTTCACTGAGGTCGTCACACGCCAAAACAAAGGTATATTGTGCAACGTAGGCTACGTAGATTGCAGCGCCGCCCGATCTTTCCGGAAAATCCGACCACCCGAAGCATTTCAGGAGGAAGCGAACACTCAAAGAAAATTGTGCGGTATGACGTAGAAATCTTGTCGTACTTCTACGTTATTTTAAAAAACATAACCATAAGATGAAATAGTTCTTAAATTAAACCTTAACGGCCAGACGAAGCATGTAAACAACAGAAGTCAAACTTACGGAAAAGATGCTTTATTCAAGGTTTTCTCCAACACATCGTAACATAACATATCGGTATCAACATTAAACACACCACACACCAACAACGCTACGTTCCACATTAATCGCTCTCCAACACAACGCTCCACAAGCAACAGTTTACTCGTAGTTTATATCTCTCGTTCTTATCAAATCACAGGCATACGTCACGTTCATTCAACCTCAATTATGTTGCCAACAGTACTCGTTTGAGAGAAAAATATCACGTTAAGTGCGAAGTATACCTGAGAATAAACTCACGATTTACATAGGGAAAGAAACTAAAAAGGAAAGTTAATTTAGAATATATGTCACAGCGGCTATACTATAGTAACAGGTAAAGTTACCTTATCACACCCCAGCTGAAAAAAGGCATCGGTTAATTGCAGGGGAAGACAGTAGATGTCAGGAAGTGGAGATTGTTTCATTATTAATACCTAAATAGGTTAGTCATGGTTTTCGGGATCATTCGGGCTTGGATCTATTTTGCAATATAAAATTTGGCCTCGGACTGACATATTTCGGGATCGGGTTACGGCTTGGGTTGACATACTTCGAGTTCGGGTCCCCGCTCGGATTGAAATACTTCAGGCTCGGGTTCCGGCTCAGGTTGACATACTCCAGGCAAGAGTTCCGGCTCAGGTTGACATACTCCAGGCAAGAGTTCCGGCTCACGTTGACATACATCGGGCTCGGGTTCCGGCTCGGGCTGACATTCTTCGGGCTCGGGTTCCGGCTCGGGCTGACATTCTTCGGGCTCTGGTTCCGGCTCAGGCTGACATACTTCGGGCTCGGGTTCCAGCTCGGGCTTACATATTTCGGGCTCAAGTTCCGGTTCGGGATGACATACTTCGGGCTCGGGTTCCGGCTCAGGCTTACACACTTCGGGCTGAAGTCCCGGCTCGGGATGACATACTTCGAGCTTGGGTTCCGGATCGGGCTGACATACTTCAGGCTCGGGTTGACATACTTCGGGCTCGGTCTTACATACTTCCTGCTCAAGTTCCGGCTCCGGATGGCATACTTCGGGCTCGGGTTCCGGCTCGAATTGACATACTTCGGACTCCGGCTCAGACTGACATACTTCGGGCTCGAGTTCCGGCTCGGGTTGACATACTTTGGGCTTTAGTTCCGGCTCGGGTTGACATACTTCGGGTTCCGGCTCAGGCTGACATACTTCGAGCTCGGGCTGTTAAAAATTAAGCCCGATCAAAGCACTAATTCCTATACAACAGTACAGACACCTCATTAAGTAGATGCCACGACGGGTGGCGACTGTTCTCTGGGCGAAAGGAGTCCCCATGGGGTATTAGGTAGGTGTACGTAATTCAGTTCTACTTAACGTATACCACCTACAAAAACACTAAGAGAAACAAAAAAGTGGGTCAAATATAAAAATCAGAAATACAGTTAAAATTACTAATAACTGGGAAATAAAATACAGAAAAATAAGTAATACAAATACAGTATATAGCAATCAAAGATACTCCCAAGCAGAAGTACCGTGTCCGTGCCTTTCACATAAATTACCCGTCGTGAAACTGATAGTCTTACTCCCAAAACTTTTGCAAAGAATTTTCTACAGTGTTAACAGAAAAAAGTTCGCCGAAAGGAATGAAGTAAAGTTTCTTTAAGAGCATACTCTGATCCAAACTTATTAATTGCCCTTTTGATTAATCCTGTGACAATTCAGGAAATTGGGAGAGATATTAATGAACTTCGCAATAAGGGGTCTCTTGGATCCGATAAGTTAAACTTCCATTAAAAAACTAGAGGAGCAAAAAAAACGTGGATTTCTCCTTCGAATCACTTCCTCTTATCATTAATCTTTCTTTCCAGAGACTTGTAATTCCTTTAAAAAAAAAAAAAAACCTTAGGCAAGCAAAAATCATTACCGTCCCATTGAACATTTTTCTTCCTAAAATCTCTGCCAGAACATGGCGTGGTTTCATGACAAAAATAGTTTCATTTCTCCGAATAAATACAATGAAATTGGTTATTAAACCTTTTCTTTTTTTCATCTCACCTGAGAATTTGAAATCGTAAGTTATGCATACAAGTTTTTGTTACAATCCAAGAATGCGCACCAATCATTCGCGTAACTTGAAATTCCGGAAATTTCAAAAATAATAATACTTGCTAGTGAGCGCCAGCTCTTTTAGAAATTCAGCCGTACCTCATTAAACCGACTAATTTGTTCAACATGATAAACTGGTAAGCGAGAGTGGGAAGGGGATGGGGGGGGGGTAAGCATGCGTACTTATGCATTAGATCTCTAATTCTAGGAATGTAGCGATTAAAGGCACTGGGATCTAGTCAAGCTTATGACGATTTCAAAAAGTGGTTTTTTTTTTTTTTTTTATTGATTGAAGGTTTAACGACCACCGTAAGCAACTGGATGGCCCATGAGCAGTCGCCAGTCCCTAATTTAGGGTCACTGGCTCCAGCGAAGGGAGAGAACCAGTGCCATAAGACAAACACAACGTTCATGCCCCACTAAGATTCGAACTCGGATCGTTCCTTGGCGAATGGTTAGAAACTAAAAGTTCCTCGCCATGCTGTTTGGACCCCTAAAATGCTGTCAAAGCAATGCTTCTTTAGGTGAGATTTCACTTTGAGTAACGGTAAATAATCAGCAGGTGCTAAATAAGGCGAATACGGAGGTTGTGAAGCACTGTAAAGCGCTTACGTGCGACAAACTACTTGACGATGGTCGCGCTGTGTGCAGGATTGTTATCGCAAAGCGAGAACGAGTCGGCTGCCTCGGCTGTGCTCCATTCTAAGAGGTCGAATTCTTTTCTGCAGTCTACCTGTCAATTCTTTGCGAATGAAAAACCAACACCGTTCTTTTTCGTGATCTTCGGAACTGCAGTTTCTTCTGTGAATTTCCTCCAACACACGCAGCTGATTATCTTTTGATTTTGGGGCCGTATGCAAAACATCATTATTTAGCATCATTTTCATTTACTTATTTATTGTATTGACTAGATGAAAGCCCGTCAATAATGACGGGGAAAAATAAAATTTATGATACAGAAATTATTGACATTTATTTATTGAGTTTTTGAGTTCCACGTCAATAAATGGCGAAGTTGGCTCACAGCTTTCTGAAAATTTCCCGTGCAGTCGGTTATGGAATTTGATACGACGGGCTGTGTGTTATCTGTTTTGTAAAACCTTTAGTCCCTATTTCATCAACACTTCCTTGTGCGCAACATTTTTTTATACACTGACTGTGAACCCTGTATTAATTTCCCCTGTTCTTTTCCGTGAACTATTTTTATCTTGACGTCGTCAGATCGTCGTACTCTTGACATTGCCATATACAGATGGCTAAACACCGGTTCAGGCAGTGAACCAAAATTCCTGATGTAAAGTTTTTCGCACTTGCTCCCGGTGGCGCACTGGTCTAAGCGATGGTCTCTGATCGTTCGTCCGAAAAGGGTCCGGGTTCGAATCCCGGTGAGGCATGGATGTTGCGTTTGTCTTACGGCTCTGGCTCTCTCCCTTCCCTGGAACCAGTGACCGTAACATAGATTTGACTGTAACGTAACGCATCTCTGACGTCATGTGAGAATGATTTGGATTAGATGACGTCACACCAGCAGCTGTGTTCTTTGTTGCTATGGCAACAAAGTGGGTGGACTGTGCGCGTGTAATTGATGACATCACCTACACGAAAAGCTCTCTCCCTTCCCTGGAACCAGTGACCGTAACATAGATTTGACTGTAACGTAACGCATCTCTGACGTCATGTGAGAATGATTTGGATTAGATGACGTCACACCAGCAGCTGTGTTCTTTGTTGCTATGGCAACAAAGTGGGTGGACTGTGCGCGTGTAATTGATGACATCACCTACACGAAAAGCTCTCTCCCTTCCCTGGAACCAGTGACCGTAACATAGATTTGACTGTAACGTAACGCATCTCTGACATCATGTGAGAATGATTTGGATTAGATGACGTCACACCAGCAGCTGTGTTCTTTGTTGCTATGGCAACAAAGTGGGTGGACTGTGCGCGTGTAATTGATGACATCACCTACACGAAAAGCTCTCTCCCTTCCCTGGAACCAGTGACCGTAACATAGATTTGACTGTAACGTAACGCATCTCTGACGTCATGTGAGAATGATTTGGATTAGATGACGTCACACCAGCAGCTGTGTTCTTTGTTGCTATGGCAACAAAGTGGGTGGACTGTGCGCGTGTAATTGATGACATCACCTACACGAAAAGCTCTCTCCCTTCCCTGGAACCAGTGACCGTAACATAGATTTGACTGTAACGTAACGCATCTCTGACGTCATGTGAGAATGATTTGGATTAGATGACGTCACACCAGCAGCTGTGTTCTTTGTTGCTATGGCAACAAAGTGGGTGGACTGTGCGCGTGTAATTGATGACATCATCTACACGAAAAGCTCTCTCCCTTCCCTGGAACCAGTGACCGTAACATAGATTTGACTGTAACGTAACGCATCTCTGACGTCATGTGAGAATGATTTGGATTAGATGACGTCACACCAGCAGCTGTGTTCTTTGTTGCTATGGCAACAAAGTGGGTGGACTGTGCGCGTGTAATTGATGACATCACCTACACGAAAAGCTAAGCGTGACGTCACAAACATATGTTTCCTGGTTAATGCTATGACGACTTAAAAAATGGCACGGAGGAGGAGGGCTCTAGCAGATTATTATTAGAGATTGTTATTTGCCATTTGAGTTAAATTATGAGACGAAAACAACTCACTCGTTTTATTCCGCCGTAAATGTATGCGGTACGAAGCGCGAATACAGAGACTTTTCGTTTTTTCTGATCTTCGGCAACAATAGAACGTCAATCAAACAAAGGTCTTCGCTCTGTCCACGTTTATAAGTGAGTCACGGAAAAATTGTCATTGGCCGCCACCGGGAGTCGAACCCAGGGTCTTCCAGTTACGCGCCGGATATGCTTCAGCTACACCACAGCGGCCTCGAATTCCTCCAGACTCACACACGCTAACTGCCAAGCCAAGTTGGCAGGTTGCTTCTTGGAGCCCCGCACAATGCTGGGGATTCACCAAAGATGGTAAGCAGCAACTGAAGAAATATTTAGAAGGCGAATGAATAATGAATACGCCGCCCCGGTGGCGCAGTGGTCTAAGGCGCTGGCCTTTGATCATTCGTCCGTCTGGGGTCCGGGTTCGAATCCCGGGGAGGCATGGATGTTGTGTTTGTCTTACGGCACTGGCTCTCTCCCTTCCCTGGAACCAGTGACCCTAAATTAGGGACGGGCGACTGCTTATAGCCCATTGAGTTGCTCACGGTGGTCGTTAAACCTCCAATCAAAAAAAAAAAAAAATAATGAATACAGACATTTAACGTGGACCAGGAAAACCAAACAAAGTTCTTCGCTCTTTCCACGTTTATAAGTGAGTCACGGAAAAATTCTCATTGGCCGTCACCAGGAGTCGAACCCCCAATGGTGGCCAATGAGATTTATTCATTCGCTTTCTAATTATTTCTTCAGTTGCTGCTTACCATCTTTGGTGAATCCCCAGCATTGTGCGGGGCTCCAAGAAGCAAACTGCCAACTTGGCTTGGCAGTTAGCGTGTGTGAGTCTGGAGGAATTCGAGGCCGCTGTGGTGTAGCGGAAGCATATCCGGCGCGTAACTGGAAGACCCTGGGTTCGACTCCCGGTGGCGGCCAATGACAATTTTTCCGTGACTCACTTATAAACGTGGAAAGAGCGAAGACCTTTGTTTGATTTTCCTGGTCCACGTTAAATGTCTGTATTAACAATAGAACGAACGGGATATTTGGTAACGTGAGGCTCGTTTGCTATCATTCCAAGGAACAGGTGACTATTTTTCATTGACATCAGTAGGACTTTATCGCTGATGCAGTCCGTAAGAGACTGAGAGGGCCAACAGCTCCGCAAGTCGTCCGGAATATGTTTCTTCCCTTCACAGAATCACTGATACCAGAAAAAATCGTTAGAGCGTTACATCACTTCATTTCCATTAACTGCATGTACCATGCAACAGTTTCACTTTCCCTTTTGACGTGGGGCTAAGTCTAACTCCGCGGATAGTATGGGGTGACTTACGACCGTCCGCCTCTGATAAAAATAGGTCCCAATCGAAATCATCATAGCGTTAAAAATACGTGCCACACACTAATCGTGTTAGCATATTCGTAAACAGTAGGGAGTCCAATTCGCGTACTGCGCAACATATCGTGCGCGCGACGCTCCCCTCGGTCCCTGTGCGCGGGGTAGATGATGTAATATTCCTGGGTGTGCAGCCGCGTTTGACTCAGTCTATCTCGGCAACCGTGAGCGCAACACGACTGTGCGTGGTATTGTTTTAAAGCTCTCGACGAGATCTATTCAAATATATTTAGAACATAGCGCAATGGTTTGAGCTGAGCATTTAAAAAAAATGTTTTCTTGTGAACCGGTGAACACTTTTTACAATATTTTTCGACAAGATGTATTCATATATACGTATAAAGAACATATCGCAGTGGTTTAAAAATTTTAAAAATTGTTTTCGTGTGAACAGGTTCACATTTTCGACAATGCCGCGGAATTCTTAGAATGTGCGCAAGGAAAAGTTGAGAAAATCAAAACAAGAGGCAAGAACAAGATGAGGAAAATAAGAAGCCCAAGAAGATAGAGCACCACGTTGGGTAATTCGTGTATCGATCTGCTTTGTGTTCGCAATGTATCTAACATTATTTGTAAAAATTATGTAAGCTGCTTCTTCATATCATAGACGCCGCCCCGGTGGTGCAGTGGTCTAAGCGATGGACATTACGTTGCTCACGGTGGTCGTTAAACCCCCAATAAAATATATATATATCATAATCATCATTGTCAACCATTATCAATCCACTGCTGGACGAAGGTCTCCCCAAGTTTCCTCCACAACGGTCTGTCTTGTGCCAGTCTCCTCCATGTCACTCCCGCATACTTTCGAATTTCATCCACCCATCTTCCATGTGGTCTTCATCTGGGTCTTTTCCTGTCCCTTGGAATCCAATCTAAAATTTCGGCTGTCCATCGATGGTCTGTTCTTCTGGCAGTATGTCCAGCCCATTGCCAGTATGTCCAGCCCATTGCCACTCTTGTCATTTTTCGTATCCACGTGTTCCTCTTCTTATCTCTCCTGGTTACACCAAGCATGCACCTCTCCATACTTATTTGAGTTGTCTGCAGCCTTTGTATGTCTCTTTTAGCTAAGGTCCACGTCTCTGCACCATACGTAAGCACTGGAAGGATGCATTGATCAAACACTTTTCTTTTAAGACATAATGGCATATTGCTCTTGAAAATTATGCTGTTTCTTCCAAAAGCTCTCCAGGCAAGTTTTGTACCCCGATTAATTTCTTCACTAATGTGACCCTCACTTGATATCTGCTGTCCAAGATAAACGTATGTCTCTGTTATCTCCAGCTTTTCTCCATCAATCAATAAATCTTCATTTCTTGTAAAAGCATTAAACATCACTTTTGTCTTCTGAAAGTTCATTTTCAATCAAACTTCTTTACTTTTGTCAGCAAGTTCCTGCATCATACTCTGTAGCTCCGATGGGGTAGTTGCAAAAATGACTATGTCATCAGCAAAACGAAGGTGGGTTAGATAATCTCCATTAATCTTTATCCCTTTGTTTTCCCAGTTCAGTGATTGAAAGACATTTTCCAATGTGGCATTAAACAGCTTCGGAGATATGGTGTCACCTTGTCTCACTCCTTTTCCAATTTTTATGTGTGTTGTATTTTCAAATAGCAGAATCTTTGCACTTGCATTTTCATAGATGTTATTAATAATATTAATGTATGCATCTTCAATACCGCAGGATTTCAGAGCCATTGCAACTGCTGATGGTTTCACCGAATCAAAGGCTTTTTCATAATCGATAAAAGCCATTCACAATGGAAGTTCATATTCCCTCGCTCTTTCAATTAGTTCTCTCAGTACGTGGTTATGATCTATTGTGCTGTAGCCACGCCTGAATCCAGCTTGTTCTCTCGGTTGAGCCATGTCCAGTGTTACCTTCAAGCGGTGTGAAAGAACTTTAGTGAAGATTTTATAAACCACTGATAGGAGACTGATAGGTCTGTAGTTCCTGAGATCCTCAATGTCACCTTTTTTATGTAGCAAGATCATTGTAGCGTTGTTCCAATCCTCAGGAATTTTCCCTTCATTAAGGCATCGAGTGAAAATTTGGGCGAGTACTGTTTCGATTTCTCCACTTGCTTCTTGTATGATGTCTACAGTAATTCCATCTTCTCCTGGAGCTTTTCCCCGCTTCATGTTCTTGATTGCATGTGCAACTTCTGCTGGAAGGACTGGAAGAACTCTAATACCTTTCATGATGCCTGGAGTACATGTATCATCCCTTTCATATAATTTGGAGTAGAAATCTTTCACTCTTGTCAAAATTTCGCCTCTATTTCTTGTTACAGAACCATCTTCTTTTCTCAGTGCCACAATCTATTTTTTTCCCTTACTGAGATGTCCCTTTGCTATCTTTAGGCTTTGGTTGTTTTCAATTGCTTTCCTTACTAGTTCACAGTTGAATTTCCTTACGTCTTCAGTGATACTTTTTCGTACTGTCTTGCATAGCTCTATATATTCCACTTTGGAAGTCACATCTTCTTTAGTTGTCCTCATCTCTCTTCTTTTTTGCATCAACATTTTGGTTTTTCCTGATAATTTGTTCACATGCAATTTGTTCTTAGACCCAGCTAATTTTGTTGCTGTTTCCATAAGAGCTTTGGTTACTTTTCTGTTAACTTCAGAAGTATCCACTTCTTCTGATGTTAGGCCTTCTAAAGCAGAGAATCTGTTCTTCAGTTCCAATTTGATGGTATTATGGTGTTTTTTAAGGTTGGTTATGTCAATAGATTTTGTTTGTCTTATGAGCTTGCTACGTTCGAGTTTAGTGTTGAGGTGCATCTTACATCTCACCAATCTATGGTCACTACCTGTGTTGAATTTGTTTAGCACACTGCAGTCTTCTATGACGAATTTTTTGTTACACATAATAAAATCAATTTCACTTGTCGTCCCATTTGGATGTCTCCATGTCCATTTCCTGTGTGGCTTTTTCTTGAAAAAGGAGTTCAAGATGAAAAACCCTTCTGCCTCTGCAAACTCTACGAGAGTATTTCCACGCTGGTTTCTGTTGCCGTGACCGAATTTACCTACTGAAGTTTCATTCTGTTGCCGTTGCCCTATTTTTGCATTGAAATCTCCCATAATTATCTTTAAGTGCTGCTTACCTTTATTATTTAGATGACAAATTTCCTCATAAAATTCTTCAATTTCTTCTTCAGGATGACTTGTGGTGGGTGCATAAGTTTGAATAATCTGAGCCTGGTATCTTCTCGAGAGTTGGATAACGAGTCGTGCAGCTCTGTCAGAGGAACTTTCAACTTCTACAGCTTTATCCTTCAGTTTCTTGTTTATTATAAATCCAACACCACTAGTTCTGCCAGTATCTGTCCCACGATAGTAGAAGAGATGTCCACTTTTCAGTTCAATGAGATCTTCTCCTTTTCTCCTTACCTCACTTAGCCCGACGATGTCCCACTTGATCCTTTGTAGTTCCTCTTCCAATTCAAGAAGCCTTGAATCAGAAGATAGGGAGCGTCCGTTGTACGTAGCTAAGGTCAGCATCAGATGGCAGCCTAGTCCGGTCCTCCGGGGATTCTTAGCACCCTCTGCCTTCATGTCGCACTGGCCGCTGCCTTGGCCAGGTACATTCTAGCTGCCGGAGACTGAGGGCCAAAGGGCCAAGATTTAAGTTGTGCAGTCATTTTGGAGGGGTTTGGCCATAACTCACCACGCTGGTCAAGCGGGTTGGTGAGTGTGGGATAGCATTTACTCTAATCCCGATGGTATAGTTATACCGCTATTGGCGGTCGTCAGAGCCCCTTTAGTGGGAACAGGATGTACCACGAGAAGGCGGGGTTGACATTTGTCAAGGAGAGGCTGTGATGTTACGCATCACCTGACCTTACATCCCATATATCATCATCATCATCATCATTGTCAACCATTATCAATCCACTGCTGGACGAAGGTCTCCCCAAGTTTCCTCCACAACGGTCTGTCTTGTGCCAGTCTCCTCCATGTCACTCCCGCATACTTTCGAATTTCATCCACCCATCTCCCATGTGGTCTTCTTCTGGGTCTTTTCCTGTCCCTTGGAATCCAATCTAAAATTTCGGCTGTCCATCGATGATCTGTCCTTCTGGCAGTATGTCCAGCCCATTGCCATTTCAGGGATTTAACTCTGATCATGATGTCTTCCACTCTTGTCATTTTTCGGATCCACGAGTTCCTCTTCTTATCTCTCCTGGTTACACCAAGCATGCACCTCTCCATGCTGCTTTGAGTTGTCTGAAGCCTTTGTATGTCTCTTTTAGTTAAGGTCCACGTCTCTGCACCATACGTAAGCACTGGAAGGATGTATTGATGAAACACTTTTCTTTTAAGACATAATGGCATATTGCTCTTGAAAATTATGCTGTTTCTTCCAAAAGCTCTCCAAGCAAGTTTTATACGCCGATTAATTTCTTCATCAATGTGACCCTCACTTGATATCTGCTGTCCAAGATAAACGTACGTGTCTGTTATCTCCAGCTTTTCTCCATCAATCGATAAATCTTCATTTCTTGTAAAAGCATTGAACATCACTTTTGTCTTCTAAAAGTTCATTTTTAATCCCACTTCTTTACTCTTGTCAGCAAGTTCCTGGATCATACTCTGCAGCTCTGATGGGGTAGTTGCAAAAATGACTACGTCCTCAGCAAAACGAAGGTGGGTTAGATAATCTCCATTAATCTTTATCCCCTTGTTTTCCCAGCTCAGCGACTGAAAAACACCCTCCAATGTGGCATTAAAGAGCTTCGGAGATATGGTGTCACCTTGTCTCACTCCCTTTCCAATTTTTACGTGTGTTGTATTTTCAAACAGCCTAATCTTTGCACTTGCATTTTCATAGATGTTATTAATAATATTAATGTATGCATCTTCAATACCGCAGGTTTTCAGAGCCATTGTAACTGCTGATGGTTTCACCGAATCAAAGGCTTTTTCATAATCGATAAAAGCCATGCACAATGGAAGTTCATATTCCCTCGCTCTTTCAATTAGTTCTCTCAGCACGTGGATATGATCTATTGTGCTGTAGCCACTCCTGAATCCAGCTTGTTCTCTCGGTTGAGCCATGTCCAGTGTTACCTTCAAGCGGTGTGAAAGAACTTTAGTGAAGATTTTATAAACTACTGATATGAGGCTGATAGGTCTGTAGTTTCCGAGATCCTCAATGTCACCTTTCTTATGTAGCAGGATCATTGTAGCGGTGTTCCAATCCTCAGGAAACTTTCCTTCATTAAGGCATCGAGTGAAAATTTGGGCGAGTACTGTTTCGATTTCCCCACTTGCTTCTTGTATGATGTCTACAGTAATTCCATCTTCTCCTGGAGCTTTTCCTCGCTTCATGTTGTTGATTGCATGTGCAACTTCTGCTGGAAGGACTGGAGGAACTCTGGTACTGGTATCTTTCATGATGTCTGGAGTGCATATATCATCCCTTTCATATAATTTGGAGTAGAAATCTTTCACTCTTGTCAAAATTTCGCCTCTATTTCTTGTTACAGAACCATCTTCTTTTCTCAGTGCCATAATCTGTTTTCTTCCCTTACTGAGATGTCCCTTTGCTATCTTTGGCTTTGGTTGTTTTCAATTGCTTTCCTCACTAGTTCACAGTTGAATTTCCTTACGTCTTCAGTGATACTTTTTCTTACTGTCTTGCATAGCTCTATATATTCCACTTTGGAAGTCACATCTTCTTTAGTTGTTCTCATCTCTCTTCTTTTTTGCATCAACATTTTGGTTTTTCCTGATAATTTGTTCACATGCAACTTGTTCTTAGACCCAGCTAATTTTGTTGCTGTTTCCATAAGAGCTTTGGTTACTTTTCTGTTAACTTCAGAGATGTGCACTTCTTCCGATGTTAGGCCTTCTAAAGCAGAGAACCTGTTCTTTAGTTCTAACTTGAAGGTATTATGGTGTTTTTTAAGGTTGGTTATGTCAATAGATTTTGTTTGTCTTATGAGCTTGCCACGTTCAAGTTTAGTGTTGAGGTGCATCTTACATCTCACCAATCTATGGTCACTACCTGTGTTGAACTTGTTTAGCACACTGCAGTCTTCTATGACGAATTTTTTGTTACACATAATAAAATCAATTTCACTTGTCGTCCCATTTGGATGTCTCCATGTCCATTTCCTGTGTGGCTTTTTCTTGAAGAAGGAGTTCAAGATGAAAAACCCTTCTGCCTCTGCAAACTCAACGAGAGTATTTCCACGCTGGTTTCTGTTGCCATGACCGAATTTACCTACTGAAGTTTCATTCTGTTGCCGTTGCCCTATTTTTGCATTGAAATCTCCCATAATTATTTTCAAGTGCTGCTTACCTTTATTATTTAGATGACAAATTTCCTCATAAAATTCTTCAATTTCTTCTTCAGGATGACTTGTGGTGGGTGCATAAGTTTGAATAATCTGAGCCTGGTATCTTTTCGAGAGTTGGATAACAAGTCGTGCAGCTCTGTCAGAGGAACTTTCAACTTCTACAACTTTATCCTTCAGTTTCTTGTTTATTATAAATCCAACACCACTAGTTCTGCCAGTATCTGTCCCACGATAGTAGAAGAGATGTCCACTTTTCAGTTCGATGAGATCTTCTCCTTTTCTCCTTACCTCACTTAGCCCCACGATGTCCCACTTGATCCTTTGTAGTTCCTCTTCCAATTCAAGAAGCCTTGAATCAGAAGATAGGGAGCGTCCATTGTAAGTAGCCAAGGTCAGCATCAGATGGCAACCTAGTCCGGTTCTCCGGGGATTTTTAGCACCCTCTGCCTTCATGTCGCACTGGCCGCTGCCTTGGCCAGGTACATTCCAGCTGCCGGAGACTGAGGGCCAAGATTTAAGTTGTGGAATCATTTTGGAGGGGTTTGGCCATAACTCACCACGCTGGCCAAGCGGGTTGGTGAGTGTGGGATAGAATTTCCTCTAATCCCGATGGTATAGTTATACCGCTATGGGCGGTCGTCAGAGCCCCTTTAGTGGGAACAGGATGCACCACGAGAAGGCGGGGTTGACATTTGTCAAGGAGAGGCTGTGTAGTTACGCATCACTTGACCTTACATCAGAGCTGCAGAGCATGATCCAGGAACTTGCTGACAAGAGTAAAGAAGTGGAATTAAAAATGAACTTTCAGAAGACAAAAGTGATGTTCAATGCTTCTACAAGAAATGAAGATTTATCGAATGATGCAGAAAAGCTGGAGATAACAGACACGTACGTTTATCTTGGACAGTAGATATCAAGTGAGGGTCACGTTGATGAAGAAATTAATCGGCGTATAAAACTTTGCCTGGAGAGCTTTTGGAAGAAACAGCATAATTTTCAAGAGCAATATGCCATTATGTCTTAAAAGAAACGTGTTTGATCAATGCATCCTTCCAGTGCTTACGTATGGTGCAGAGACGTGGACCTTAACTAAAAGAGACATACAAAAGCTGCAGACAACTCAAATAAGTATGGAGAGGTGCATGCTTGGTGTAACCAGGAGAGATAAGAAGAGGAACTCGTGGTTCCGAAAAATGACAAGAGTGGAAGGCATCATGATCAGAGTTAAATCCCTGAAATGGCAATGGGCTGGACATACTGCCAGAAGGACAGACCATCGATGGAAAGCCGAAATTTTAGATTGGATTCCAAGGGACAGGAAAAGACCCAGAAGAAGACCACACGGGAGATGGGTGGATGAAATTCGAAAGTATGCGGGAGTGCCATTTATGAGACTGGCATAAGACAGACTCTTGTGGAGGAAACTTGGGGAGACCTTCGTCCAGCAGTGGATTGATGATGATGATGATATATCATAGACCTGTGTTGGATATAACAAATTAAATAAACACTTTGAAACCATACTCAACTAGCTCTACAAATCTTAGTCCTACGTTCTAAACTGACGGCTCAATCAGAACTGAGCCTACCTGTATTTTTAAGCTTTAAAGCCAAATTCGATTGCTATTCTATATTCGATGCTTTAATCCTTGATTAGGTGATTTTGCTGAACCAACTTAAGCATGACTTTCCGGTAAAACCGCTTTGTGTGCAATGATGAAATTTGGCATTGTGCCAGTTCGAGCTGATGGTTAATTCTAGTAGTAATGTTTAAACAGAATCGATCCTGAAGTTTTACAGGCTAATTTATGACTCTGAAAAAAATGACTAAAAAAAAAAAAAAAAAAGGCTCCATCTTGGCAATATTAGTTGTATACCAAATTTCAAGGAACGCTTTCTTGTTTTTTTACATTTTTTGTCTACTCATATCGCGAAATTAAGAGTTCTCACCAAAAATAGATTACAGATTTACATTACTTTTTTTTTACTTTTATTAATATCTGGCATTCACGAAATGATACTTAGTGCACAAGATTTTCACGTTCTCTTCCCTAAACAGATTCTGTTGCAAGTGTCAGAAACCTCAAGTACGTGATGTTACCATGGAAACCGACTGGGAGTAGTCATTTGATGCCTGGAAAGATATACTCTCATTCATCCCGAGCTTTTTACAGAACGACGTTCCTTCATCACAGAGAAAAACGTGCTGTAGAAAATATCAGCCCAATCAAGAGACTAAATTTTCAGCTGTGCACGAGTCAGGGATTGAAATAAAAAAAAAAACAATCACAAAATAATAACCTTGTGTTGCAACAAGGAAATACTTCAAAAGTTCCATATGGGACTTTTGACCATTCATAGCGCTTTCATCTACCTCTTTACTGAAACCTCCGGTGCTGTAGGATATATGCTAATTGTCGTTTACAAAGAATTAATTGTTCACACAGAGAAATGTATGAATGTCCATTATTTGATCAGCAGCAACAGACTGATTGATGAAAATATTCATGGAAAAGGAAACAGAGGGAAATAGCTCCTTAATTATAGCGAAGACAAAAACTCCGTTATTGGAGGCCGAACTGCGCAATATCACTCGACGGGATCCCCAATGTAAAACGAAGGTTTTCCTGCTTTCGAATGGCGGTTTGCGCAAACAGTGATGAGAACGGCTTTGTGCACAATGCATATTTCCAAGCAGAGACAAAAAAAATCCAGCTAGTTTTTTTTTTTTGTCGTTTTGGGGGGGGGGGGGGCGGGGATTATGAGCACAGATTATGCCCCCACCCCGATGGTGCCTTCACCTTGTCGAGGTGGGAGGCATGTGCACTAGAGATGAGCTCTGGTCCGGGCTCGCCTTCGGAACCCGGGCTCGGACGGGCTCAGAATTCATTAACTAACGGAAAACCTAGGCCCGGGCTCGGAATTACACGTCTTGAATTTCATTACTTTAATTAATTCAACACGTGTAATTCCGAGCCCGGTTGAATTGCACGTGTTGAATTTCATTGTGGATTTGTTACCATGGTGGAAGGATTTTCAATTTCCTAAGCTAGCTGCCATTGCAAGACAAATTTTGCTTAGCAAGACTTGCAGTATGCATTGTCCAAAGCTATGGCCCAAGAAAGGATTAGTTTATGGAGGTCTGGTATTGAAAAACTGCAAAAAAAATCACATTCCCATTTTTTGTACTTTATTAAAAATCAAGAATCTTACCTTTAAAACGATGTATTAATTTCCAAAATTGTGCAGTTAGAAGTATTGTTATTTATTTATTTTAAATGTCCTCACTCCCGTGATTTTTGGGGTGACGTTGGTTTTAAGTGCAGCAGGTTGAGTTTTAGAGAAAAGAAGATCAAGTTGAAGCGCTGAGGCATTAGACGCAATTCTTTCTCTCTCTCTTTCATGATGAACTTGATCTGGAAACTGCACACACATATGATAATATTGTGATTATTATACTATTAAGCGCAAAGCTTTGTTAATGTTACAAAATGCAGAATAATCTGGTCTGGAATGCCTTTACGTTCTTTTTTTCTTTAATTTTGGAAATTTCCCAACATGCGTTTTTTTATATTCTACTACATCACTCTAAACTACCTTTACCAATCAGCATATATGTAAATTATATTGCAAAGATTAGTTTTCTAGAGTCAAATTTTCAAACACTTGCAACTGTCTGTACGGCGTTGTACGTTTTATTATGCAATTTATTCAAAATAAAAGTAAATTTAGAAATCAAAAAGAAATAACGAATGGAATGTTTTGTTTCTAAACGATTTTCTTTTCTTCAGCTTTTACCAAAATTACTGATTCTCTTGATACAGTCGAAGGGCACGTTGATTATTTATTTATTTTCAAATCCACATTTTAGAACATTTGGATTTATGCGTAGTATTTCTATAAACATATTAATATTGTAAAGTGGATTAACTGAACTAAACTTTTTAAACTAATGATTTTTAAACTAATCCTTGCTTGGGCCATATCTTTGGCCAGTGTATAATGCGTAAATGCAAGCCTTGACTTGATAAGCAAAATGTTCCAAGAATCCGGGAACGGGCTCAGCAAACACATGTAATCAAAGAAAGCGGGGCGTGCTCAGGCTCCTAAAATTGATCTCTATTGTGTATCTCTATTGTGTACTACGATGAACCTTGAAGCAATGCCGGCGGGAGTATTTGTTCCAGGTATAGCCACTCAAGCCGGACAGGTTTAAGGAGAGTGGTCAGCAGCCTTGGTGCCCACCATGACCAAGGGCCCAGGAGGCATGCCTGGGCAAGTGAGAGAGAGAGAGAGAGAGAGAAACACAAAGAGAGAGAGAGAAACAGAAAGAGAGAAACAGAGACAGAGAGAAAGAGAGAGAGAAGGGTTTATAAAACAGTTTTACTTTTGTCGCGTATGACTTTCACTTGGTCAAAAAGAGTGGCTGGAAGACGGACAGATTTCAAGGCAATCACTCACCAAGGGTAAAGGTTTTGAGAGAGAGGTTTATAAAATCCTTTTGCCTCTTATGATTTCCACTTGGTCAGGAACAGAGGCTAGAAGACGAACAGATTTTAAGGCAGTGACTCACCAAGGGTAAAGTTCTTGGAGAGAGAGAGAGAGAGAGGTTTATAAAATAGTTTTAATTTTGCCTCTTATGATTTCTACTTGGTCTGGAACAGAGGCTGGGAGATGAACAGATTTCAAGGCACTGGCTGACTCACCAAGGGTAAAGGTTTTGAGAGAGAGAGAGGTTTATAAAATAGTTTTACGTTTGTCTCTTATGATATTCACTTGGTCAGGAACAGAGGCTGGAAGACAAACATATTTCAAGACAGTGACTTACCAAGGGTAAAGGGTTTGAGAGAGAGAGAGAGAGAGAGAGGTTTATAAAATAGTTTTACTTTTGTCTTTTATGATTTCCACTTGGTCAGGAACAGAGGCTGGAAGACAAACAGATTTCAAGACAGTGACTTACCAAGGGTAAAGAAAGAGAGAGAGAGAGAGAGAGAGAGAGAGAGAGAGAGAGAGAGAGAGAGAGAGAGAGAGAGAGAGAGAGAGAGAGAGAGAGGTTTATAAAATACTTTTGCTTTTGTCTCATATGATTGCCACTTGGTCAGGAACAGAGGCTAGAAGACGCACAGATTTCAAGGCAGTGACTCACCAAGGGTAAAGGTTTTGAGAGAGAGAGAGAGGTTTATAAAATAGTTTTACTTTTGTCTTTTATGATTTCCACTTGGTCAGGAACAGAGGCTGGAAGACGAACAGTTTTCAAGGCAGTGACTCACCAAGGGTAAAGAAAGAGAGAGAGAGAGAGAGAGAGAGAGAGAGAGAGAGAGAGAGAGAGAGAGAGAGAGAGAGAGAGAGAGAGAGAGAGGTTTATAAAATAGTTTTACTTTTGTCTCATATGATTTCCACTTGGTCTGGAACAGAGGCTGGAAGACGAACAGATTTCAAGGCAGTGACTCACCAAGGGTAAAGGTTTTGGAGAAAGAGAGAGAGGTTTATAAAATAGTTTTACTTTTGCCTCTTATGATTTCCACTTGGTCTGGAACAGAGGCTGGGAGATGAATAGATTTCAAGGCACTGAATGACTCACCAAGGTTAAAGGATTTGAGAGAGAGAGAGGTTTATAAAATAGTTTTACTTTTGTCTCTTATGATTTCCACTTGGTCAGGAACAGAGGCTAGAAGACGAACAGATTTCAAGGCAGTGACTCACCAAGGGTAAAGTTTTTGGAAAGAGAGAGAGAGGTTTATAAAATAGTTTTACTTTTGTCTCTTGCGGTTTCCACTTGGTCTGGAACAGAGGCTGGAAGACGAACAGATTTCAAGGCAGTGACTCACCAAGGGTAAAGGTTTTGAGAAAGAGAGAGAGGTTTACAAAATAGTTTTACTTTTGTTTGTTATGATTTCCACTTGGTCAGGAACAGAGGCTGGAAGGCGAACAGATTTCAAGACAGTGACTTACCAAAGGTAAAGGAGTTTGAGAGAGAGAGAGAGAGAGAGAGAGAGGTTTATAAAATAGTTTACTTTTGTCTCATATGATTTTCACTTGGTCTGGAACAGAGGCTAGAAGACGAACAGATTTCAAGGCACTGACTCACCAAGGGTAAATGTTTTGAGAAAGAGAGAGAGAGGTTTATGAAATAGTATTACTTTTGTCTCATATGATTTCCACTTGGTCAGGAACAAGGGCTGGAAGACGAACAGATTTCAAGGCAGTGACTCACTAAGGGTAACGGTTTTGAGAGAGAGAGAGACGGAGGTTTATAAAATAGTTTTACTTTTGTCTCTTATGATTTCCACTTGGTCAGGAACAGAGGCTGGAAGACGAACAGTTTTCAAGACAGTGACTCACCAAGGGTAACGATTTCACGTCGCTGTGCACAGCGGTGTCAGCGAGTGAGTTTTCAGCTTTTTCACGTTATCCACCTTCACCTCAATTTGCACTTGGAAACGTTAATGGTCCAAGACCCCTGAAGCAGATCATTGCATAACAAAAACGATGCACTAAAAAATATATACAATTCTAAATCATTAAAAAATCGAAGGCAGAACCTAGTAATCTTAAGCTTTTAAGTCATGCTCATGTGAGAACAACGAAACATACAGTGATTTATTGTAAAAACTTGGCAGATGATTTAGTAGTTACAGTTTCGTGGTTTAATGAAGTTCATAATAATTGCCCATCATAATTTCTTTGGATGCCCACTCAGATGTCTTAGCCCTGGGGGCTCACTCAAATGTCTTAGCCTAGGGGCCCACTAAGGTCTTAATCCGGCCCTGGTGGTCAGACTAAGAAGGGTACCCTGGCCTTCCAGGTTGGCGGTTGGTGCAACGGGCCAACTCCCCGTTCACCGCAAAAATTTTACAAATGCTAAAAGACCGAATAGTAAAAATATGCCAGACTGAATTCACGGAAACTGATATTGAATTTTGGATGCTGGAGTATACAAGGATTGACATCTGAGACACATTTTTTCTGCGATTGTACGGAGAGCATCATTTTACATGGTGCGGAGACGTGGACACTAAATAAAAGACATCAACAAAGATTATTGGCTACAGAGATAGACTTTTGGAGGCGTTCTGTAAGAAAATCCAAATGTTAACAATTGCGTAATACAAAAATTCGAGATATTATGAGTGTTAAAGTAGACATTATTCAAACTATTGAGATGCGGAGATTGCAATGGTTCGTCAGTACACCTCCACATGGGCGCCATTTGTGGCCCGGAGGACATCTGAGCGATATTCGATTTCACGCCATGTTTTGCTTAACATGTCAGCAGAGATAGAACCAAAGATGTCCGTTATTCCACTCTTCAACGTCTCGACTTCCGGAACACTGGTAGAGTAAACTTGGTCTTTCACATAACTCCACAGTAAAAGGTTTAGAGGGGTTATGTCGGGCAATCGAGGTGGCCATGTCATTGGACCGTCGCAGCCAATCCATCTGTACGGAAACGTGGCATTCATTAACTGACGAACCATTATTGGCTAATGTGGTGAGGCACAGTCTTGTTGGAAAATAACCGAAGATTGGAGTGCATGCAACTGAGGTGCTGCAAAAAAGTTCCAGCATGTTGGCCAGGTACACGTTACATGTTACCGTGGGTTCCGTAAAAAGAAGGGTCCGATGATTGTGTCATGCATGAGGCCGCACCATGCCGTCACTTTCGGGCTAACCCTCTGTTGTTCGATGACATGATGGGGATTTTCTGATCCACAGATTTGCACATTGCGCCTATTTACTGTACCAGAGACGTGGAATGTGGCTTCATCTGAGAAACAGACGCGGTGCAGATAATTACTATCATGAGCTATGCGCTGCAACATTTCATTCGCAAATGCAGCACGGCGAGGTCGCTCATCAGGCTGAAGATCGTGAATGATCTGTACCTTATAAGCATACAGATGAAGACCTTTATGTAAAATTTTGGAACTGTGGCACGGGGAATCCGAGTTTCCAGTGAAGCACGACGAATGGATTTCCTGGGGCTTGCAAGTCTCTTGTGTAACGGGTGGTGGGCTCGCTCCCGAGAGGTCGCCAGAACTACCCCACAGGTGGCAATATTATGTTGTACCAACCGTGGGCTTTCAACGGTCGGCCCAGCGACTCGGCGGCCAACAATTGGATATGTGTTGGTTCAACAGTTGTACCTACATTGGAAAACTGTTGCAAACAGTTTTCCAATGTGATCATGTGTTCTTGGACAACCATGGTTGGTCATGTGTTGTTGGACAACCATCGGACAACCGTTAAGTGGCCATTTGTTGATAAATGGTTGGTCATGTGTGGTTGGGAAAACCGTTGGCCAATCTTCGATAAACAACACAACCTTCGTCCAACGCTGCCGACACAAAAATATCATTGGGCCAACCGTTGGCCAATGTCAGTGTGCTACTGGGGCCGTTGCTTTAAACTTTTCATACTAAGCTTTTATGTTTTTTTGGTCCAGTGGGGATCGTCTGTACTGTTTTCTGAAATGATGCTGGACAGTAACCGCCGTTTTGGTCTCATGGAACGACAACATGTACGCTGCATGGAAGACATTATCTATTAAATGCTCCTCTTATTCAGCAGTAGCGTTCACCTAGAAAACAAAAACAAAAAAAAACTTTATGACTGCTGCTATCTCATGTTGCTAACCATTTTATTTTTAACTTACATAGATATTTTTATATTAATTTTGTAATGTGGGAAATACTTTATGGGCACCCTGTATTTATTTACGCGCTTTACGAAGAAAACTGTGCACTGTGTGAAAACAGAAAGTACATGCAAAAATTTTCGTCATGGTAGGAACTATCCGGTGTAGGAAAATGTTTTCAAATCGGATTTTTAGAAAAGAAGGTTATCTGGGATTGTAATACACACTGAAGTGCCAAAAGTCACGTGATAGCAGCATGCAAATCTTTAACTGATGCTGCCGTCGTATAAAAGTTTCGACGCACGCCACAATTTTTATCAGTTGCGAGGCGTAATCTCTTGAGTCATGTTAAACAACCGCCAGTAGGATTATGGAAAGCCGACGTGAATTATCGGAGTTTGAACGAGCCATGGTAGTGGGAGCCAGACAGATGGAACATTCAATTTCAGAAGTTGTACGAACATTCGACATTCCTTGAGCCACGGTGTCACGTGTACACCGAGAATTCCTCAAGGAAGGCTTTGCCGCCCACCGTACACAGCGCAGTGGCCGACCACGAGTGCTGAATGACGATGACCAGCAGCGTCGGACCAGGATTGTCCATGTTAACAGACAAGCGACACTGGCTGAAATAACATCCACATTCAGTTCAGGAGGTACCAGAGACATATCCATCAGGTCAGTGCAGCGTAATTTAGCGTCCATGGGGTGTGTGAGCAGAAGATCCACCACAGTGTCTTTGTTAACACCACGACATCGGACACAGCGCCTCACCTGGGCTCGTGAACATCGTAATTGGACCCTGGAAGGCTCGCAACATGTGGCGTGGCCCGATCAGGCACGCTACCAGTTGTTACGAGCTGATGGTAGGGTTCGGATGTGGCGCAGACCCCATGAGGCCATGGACCCAAGCTGTCAACAAGGTACTGTGCAAGCTTCTGGTGGTTCCACGCGTCCATGGGGTATGGGAGCAGAAGATCCACCACAGTGTATCGGACTCTGCGCCTCACTTGGGCTTGTGAACACGGTAATTGGACCCTGGAAGGCTCGTAACATGTGGCGTGGCCCGATCAGCCACGCTACCAGTTGTTACGAGCTGATGGTAGGGTTCGGATGTGGCGCAGACCCCATGAGGCCATGGACCCAAGCTGTCAACAAGGTATTGTGCAAGCTTCTGGTGGTTCCACGCGTCCATGGGGTATGGGAGCAGAAGATCCACCACAGTGTCTTTGTTAACACCACGACATCGGACTCAGCGCCTCACTTGGGCTTGTGAACACGGTAATTGGACCCTGGAAGGCTCGCAACATGTGGCGTGGCCCGATCAGCCACGCTACCAGTTGTTACGAGCTGATGGTAGGGTTCGGATGTGGCGCAGACCCCATGAGGCCATGGACCTAAGCTGTCAACAAGGTACTGTGCAAGCTGCTGGTGGTTCCATACATGTGTGGGGTACATTTACGTGGCAAAGTTTTGGGTCCTCTGGTTCTTGTAAACACGTCATTAACCTGCAATTGCTGTGTTGCTCTGCTGGATGACTATTTACAGCCTTTCGTGGACTTCATGCACTCCAACAACGACGGGAATTTCCATGCGGACAATGCACCACGTCATCGGGCCCAAGTTGTCCAAAATTAGTTCGATGAACATTCTGGACAGTTCCCACGGATGATGTAGCCACCACGTTCGCCCGACATGAACCCAATACAGCGCTTATGGCACGTGCTGGAATGGTCTATTCGCACCTAAGATCTTGCACCTACAAATACCAGGGAACTGTGGGCGGCTATTCAGACGGCATGGCTCAACATCTCTTCAGAAGTCTTCCGGCCACTTGTGGAACCGATGCCACGTCGAGTTAATGCATTTCACCGGTCCTTCCTACACGACACTAGGTAAATATCCCATGACATTTACCACTTCAGTGCACATCTACGCCTCCCTATAAAAACAAATGTGTTTCATTTGAAGTAAGAAAGGAATGCAACACGCCCGTTACTGTGGAAGACCTCCGCCGCACTTGTTTTTGTTCACTATTATTGCCTTGATATGGAATAAAATAAATGCCTGCATCCCCAATGGGAGAATGCTTAAAGGAGCGACCTTAGTCTTTATCCCAGCCAAGTCCGTGCTACGGGGATTTTGGAGAATTTAAAATAATTTAATATTAATTCGTTGTCAAGCACGCTCAGACAGCTTGGGAGGTATTCGGGAACCACGAAGCTGCAATCGGTAATCGGACGTTGAAAAGCAGTATTCACGGGTAGCCTTTCTCTGGCCAATCGTTTTATCGGCCTGCCCTGCGATCATGGGCATTGGCATCAGTAAAGCGATCGGGACGTCTAAATTGTTTTCCTTTATAAGAGGTGTCCGGTGCTTTTTTCCTTCGAGCTAGGAGGGACACAGCAAGATTTTGGTTGGGAGAGAGAGAGAGAGAGAGAGAGGGGAGGGGAGTCTAAGAAGCGGACAGAGAACTGGGTGCTGGCGGAACGATGCGAAATCGAACCATTTTTACCCAAGTTGTGACGCATAAGGGCAATGGAATGGATCCCGCTCCTATTTCCTGACCTTTGACCCCGTTTCGCCCATTTTCAACAGAGTTCGTCCCCAGGTTTTCCCCTACCACATACTAAAATTTCATCGAAATCGAACCATTTTTACGCTAGTTATCGTGCGGGCAAGCAGACAGACGGACAAAGCTGGGGCATATACGTTTCTTCAACCTACGGTTTGAAAGCGTAAATTAAGCATTATAAAGTATAAGCTGAATTTACTTCTAAGCTCCAGTTTAGGTATTTTTTCCAAGAAAAAATAATCTCAAGTCTAAAAATGACACTTTTGTAGAATTATTCAGCACAATCAAACTTCAGATCTACGGAGAGCAAAACAAGTGCAGTAGACCGAGTAATTGGACGAAAACAGAGAATCCATTTTTCTTCCCATCCGCAAGAGTCCTTTTGAAACTGAGTCCTTGAGAAATTCTATCTCATGCCAAAACAATGAAGCAACAAGAAATAACTATGAGCAACCTTGTCATTCTAAAGCATCTGCCTGGAGTTTACCAATTCTCACAAGATGCTTGGGCAACCAGAATCAAAAACAATTTGGCCTGGCAAGATATTTGCGGTTTTTCTTCGAAATCTAAGAGCGAGCGAAATATAATTTTAAAAGCTTGTGGGAAAGTTGCACCAGAGAAAGGAGGGCGTGTCAGGGTACTGAGTTGTAGGTTCAAACCGAATAACTTCGTGAGAAGGTGTATGTGGGTTTCAAAACCGGTAGGCGTGATTGCCACGATGAAAACCTCAGAAATTACTCGATTCATTTTAACTATACCCTTAAATATCACGCTCCTTTTTGTATCAATCACGATTGGATAACTCATCGACTCTTCTGTAGCATTATACTTCCTACTTATGAAGACGAAGGCCTTTTTGCATCCAACGTGAAATTAATAGAAGCCTAATTGTTTTTTTTAAATATGACCCTCACCTGAAAAGGCCAAATCGTGTAAAATGCTGTATCTTTGACGCTGGTTCCGTGCTAAGTTTAAAAGAACATTATGCTTCCGTTATTCCTTATTATGAGAGCTGTTAAGGATATTTACCGTGGCTAGATATCATGAAGTGCAATTAAGAGTAATACGGAACACCCAGATCGATATCAGACCACCATCATGAAAGTGATGGGAATTTTAAGGAACTTCATGGTTCTTGTAGAGGACGCTATGCAATATTCCAAGTAAGCTTTCTAATTAGCAATGAATTTAAAAAGAATGTAATTTTCGGTCCTCAGGTTTAGTAACAGCGTCATCGGAATTTCGGGGGCAGAGGAAACAACTGTCCCCGCGCTCATTTGCGCGTAGGGGGGAAACATCACATTTGCTCCCTCAATTTTCTTCCTTTTTAATTATGACCGTAGTCAGAAATTGGATTAATACTTACTTTTTTATTTCCTCCCATTTAAAATAACTTCTGATAAAACGAAATGTTATTTTCTACATCAACTAGGTGAAAGGCCGTTAACAATGACGGGAGGAAAATAAGATATGTAGAGTATTTTTTAATGTAACCAGGTATTTTCTTTTCGTTTGTAAACTTAGAATTGTGCAGTTGCAAATGTTAAAATATTAGGGTAGTTCGTGCGCAGAAGCAGAATTTTTTCTTTTCTTTCTTTTCAATTTCCTGTACAGATATAAATACAAGAATATCTGTTTATTTTCTGCGAAAAAAATTAAAATTATAAAAAATTAAAATTAGAATTTCGTGGTTTAAGAAAAAGAAAGTTCCGAAATCATATTTCTTCAGCATAGGCATTAAATACTTATAACGCACTGTTACCTACTGTATTGGAACTCTCAATTCTTAGACTCAAATGCGCAAAAAAAAAACTGGTTTGACAATATAAAATAATCATTTTAGGTTCTCAAGGGTAATTATCTTGAAATCAAATTCCTTTTCTTTCTAATTGGAGGTTTAACGACCACCGTGACCAACTAAATGGGCTATAAGCATTCCCCGTCCCTAATTTAGGGCCACTTACTTCAGGGAAGGGAGAGAGACAGTGCTGTAAGACAAACACAACATCCATGCCTTCCGGGATTCGAACACGGATCCTACTCGGACGAATGATCAGAAGCCATCGCTTAGATCACTGCGCCACCGGGGCGGCGAAATTAAATTTCATACGATAGGATTCTAAATGAAAAATTATGTATGTCGTTTACAAACAACAAAGTCGGAACCAAAATTCCTGACGTAGGATCTTCCTGTTTCTAAAGAGTTGCTGAAATAATGTTAATCGTGTGAAGTAACGCATCTCTGACGTCATTTGACAATGATTTGGATGAGATGACGCCATACCAGCAGCTGTGAAAAATCGGTTTATGTTGCTATGACAACAAAGCAAAGTGGTACATGCGAACGCTGTGTTCACTGGTTATATTTTATTGTTGTAAGAATCTTACCTTGATATGGAGTGTCACAAAAATACAGGAAATAATGTTTCGTCAAAATGAAACACATGCGTTCGAAATGTGAAGTAATGGAACATTACAAACATGGATGTGAACATTTCAACAATGAACATTACAACGATTACAAAAAAAGTATGTTGTTTGAGACCGAGATTCAACAATCAAAACAGGCAAAAAAGCTGGAGGCGCCAACAAAATGGAACAAACGTTCAGACAAAAGAAATTATGTAAGTTTATATTACTAACCATCCAGAATTCTGAAATCCTGAAACGCTAGACGCGGGCTAAATTCTCTCCACTTATCAAGTATGATTCCTGAGAACCAAATTAATCTCTCCTCCGTTGTCCAGTATGCGATGAAAAAGCTATTAAGATAGTTATCCAGAAATTCCTGAAAATTTTGTTTTTACAAAAAAGCAGGAGCGTTTTCCATTTCATAAATTTAAGTATAATAAAATCAGCCTCTCTTTAAGAAAGGAAGTGGAAGAAAGCAGAGTGAGGAAAAAATGAGATACATTCTTATGTTGCTTGATGTAGCACATATTCTTATATTGTATTCTTATGGGCTACGGTTTTGTGGAATTAGTACCAATGTGGAGATGTTCAAATCAGTACAGTTTAACATTGCTTATAATATCGGTAAAACGCTTTATATCGAAAACAATGTAATATCGATATAAAATTCAAGGATTATATTAATTTAGATATTACCGATACAATCGTTTTATCCGTAACATGCTCAAATGACATAATCACTCCCTGTTTTACAAAAGCCCAATAAGCTTTGCGGTATGACCAAAAACGCATATCCTGATATTTTGCCCCCGTTATCAAAAAATAGTTACGACGCCCCCGTTTAGTAATGGTCCGAAGCAGCGGCGTAACAAGAGCGGAGCAGACGGGGTGTTTTCCGATGGCAGCTAAAGAGAGAGCGTAAAACTCCCTACTTACAATCGACTCAAATCTGAATTCAAACCTTTGCGCAAGCTTTTTTTTTTTTTTTTACAGGTATCTGGCGTCATACTTTGTCATCTATCCGTTTACAGAATTTTCTTCATGTGTTTCGTCGGTTTCGGTAGCCTTGGCAGCTTGAAATCCGGATTTCTTCCTCAAAATGTCCAGGTAATGTTATTTACTCGCATTCAGAAATAAAGGCGAATCTTCAGCAAATATTTTGTGTATACATGGTTCTCTTTATTTAAAAAAAATGTACACAGTTTATATTCAGAAATAGAGTCCGTCCAAACTAAAACGCAGAAGCGCAGCCTTCGTCGACAACAATAGAGCCTGCGTGTTTTCTTTAGTTGGACGGAGTATATGTAACGTTGTAAGTTGCCACATTATACACACTCGAGTCATATCATTGTCTCCACCTCCTACTTTTGACGTCAACAGTAGAAGGTGGAGACTATCTTGGTGGGTATATAAGTTGTGCTCTAGGCATTCTGAAAACACGAGCCGCGGGTGGCAGAGCGGGCAACGTTCGTGACTGCCACGGAAAGGACCTCAGGTTCGATTCCAACCAGTTACGAACGCTCGATCCACTAAATATCCGCCGTGCGTCGGATGGGCACGTTAAGCCGTCGGACCCCGGGCACTGGCACCCCGGTAATAAATAAGGGCGTCTTCCTCCACCTTTCTACTTCGCTTCCGTGTCACTTTCCTATCCTAGCTTCCTATTTCTAAGCGTTGTTCAAGACCTGGGGTCAGACACTCCCTTCCTAAAATCCTCTACATATGCTCATGCTCTGAAAACGAAACGGGCCGCGGGTGGGCTAGTGGGCAACGTTCATGACTGACGTGGAATGGACCCCAGGTTCGATCCCAGGCAGGCACGAACGATCGATCCACTAAATATCCGCCGTGCGTCGGATGGGCAAGTTAAGCCGTCGGACCCCGGGTACTGCCCCCCCCCCCCGGTAATAAATAAAGGCGTCTTCCTCCCACTTTCTACTTCGCTTCCGTGTCACTTTCCTATCGGGCACTCTAGCCCAAATCTCTTAGCTTTCTATTTCTAAGGGTTGTTTAAGACCTGGGGTCAGACACTCTCTTCCTAAAATCCTTTACATGTGACCTGATCTGATCTGAAAACATGTCACTCGTTTCTCTCATGGATAAAAGAAGTGATTTATCATATTTGCAAAAAGGGATGATTAGTGGCTTTCGGGCCAAGGGTGGCAGTATTTCTGAAACAGCGCAGTTTGTGAACTGTTCGCGTGCTGCTGTGGTTAAAGTGTATCGTGATTGGAGAAATGGCACCATTGCGAATAAGCAACGTGCAGACTGCGGAGCACCACGTGCCACTGATGTGAGAGGTGAACGTCGGCTGCGAAGGTGCGTGAGGGCTGATTAACCCGCTGCAGAGGAGCAACTCACTGGCCGAATGAACCAGCGGGCTACCGGAAGTGTGTCTAAAACGACAGTTCAGCGAACCCTGCTGCGCATGGAGCTCCGATGCAGACGGATGGTCACTGCACCTATGCTAACGAAGGTGCATCGGCAGAGGAGGCTTACATTTGCAAGGCAGTATCGGAATTGGACCTCCGCTGATTGGCAAAGGATTGCCTTCTCCGGTGAGTCACATTTCCGGCTTCATCGAACGGATGGACGTTGGCGTATAAGGCGAGAAACATCGGAGAACAAACACTCTTCAACCACTGTTGGAAGAACACAAGCTGGTGGGGGCAGCGTTATGATCTGGGGAATGATTTCGTGGCATTGTCTGGATCCACTCATACCTGTGCAAGGCAATATGGGCCGAATTTTTTATGAATCCATCCTTGCAGACCACGTACACCTATACATACTGTTTGTCTTCCCTGGGGTGCATGGGATCTTTCCAGCACGCCAATGCGACGTGTCACACAGCTAGAAATGTCCGAGAGTGGTTGGAAGAGCACGATGAAGACTTCAAAGTACTTTCCTGGCCTCCTAATTCCCCGGACCTAAACCCAAGTGAGCATCTCTGGGACCATCTCGATCGTGTTGTTAGCTCTATGGATCCTCCACTACGCACCCTCCAGCAGCTGTCAGATGCACTGCAGTCAGCATGGCTCCACATACTTGTGAACATCTTCCAGCACCTTATTGAGTCACTCCCAGCCCGTCTAGCTGCACACGGCGTTTACTCTGGATATTAGCCGGCGGTGCCAATAATGTGACTCGACCGTGTAGATAAGCTGATCTTTAAATACTCGTACTTTAACTGTCAAATTCAGTTTGGGCATATTTAAATTTATCTTCTGTCCAACATTAAGCGTTCAGATAAGAAGGGTTTTATAGAGAGATTTAGAAATTAATGTAGAGGAATTTAAGAAGGGTGTGCTTGACTCCAAGTCTTAAACCACAATTAGAAGTAGGAAGCTAGAAGATTCTGGGTACAGTATCCGACAGGAAAGTCAGACGGAAGCAAGGTTGAAACTTATTTATAACCAGAAGGCCAGTACCTGGGGCAGGACGGCTTAACGTACCAATCAGACGCAAGGCGGATATTTAGTGTATACAGTGTGGAAGAAATTATTCTCATCATGCGTGGCCAACACGTCGTGATAATCAACACAGCAATCACACATAGCCTAATTGACTGCAGTTACTGTTTCTCACGTAATATCAATCACATCAGAAAACCTGAAGATTTCATCTCCCTGGGGCGGGAATCGAACCCGCATCTCAATATTACCGTTCGAGCATGCCAGCCGTGACACCACCCAGGACGACAAAGACTCAAGTACCCGAGTGTTTGGGACTTTGTAGTCCTGGGTGGTGTAACGGATGGCATGCTCGAACGGTAATATTGAGATGCGGGTTCGATTCCCGCCCCAGGGAGATGAAATCTTCAGGTTTTCTGATGTGATTGATATTACGTGAGAAACAGTAATTGCAGTCAATTAGGCGATGCTTGACTGTTGCGTTGATTATCACGACGGGATATTTAGTGGTTTGAGCGTTTATACCTGCTTGGGATCAGATCCTCAGACTCTCTCGTGGCAGTCACGAACGTTGACCACTATGCCATCCGCGGCCCAAAACGTTTTATAGTCATTTTCGGGGTGAATATAAACGGTGAGTGCAACATACAGCAAAACATCCCCCGCGCCACTTCACGCCCACCCACCCCCTCCCCCAACCATGCAGATCTAGTGTGAATGTGAATCTATAATTTAATTAGGAATTCTTTTAGTTTCCATTGCGTAATAGCGCTGCCTGCGACTGATAAATGTTAGTAACACAAACAAATGTATTTTAAACTGTAACTTAAGTTCAAAACTCAAGCGAGCTTACTTTCTTCCTTAACTCCAAGTTCAAGGAGCGGTGAATACTCTGTACCATGGAGTATGGGAACAAAGTATCGCCACAAAAGGGCTTCCAGAAACCGTCTTCAAAGGCTTGGACGCGTGACGGTCTAACATAGGAAAGTAAAACTTGAATTCCATTCTTCTTATGTGTACCACAATCTTGTCAGCAGTCATGGCTTGGAACTTGAGTATGGTTACTATTATTTTTTATTACACTGCTGGCCACCCAAAATGCAACACCAAGAAGGACACGAGATAGCAAAGCCAGATTTACTGGACACATAACAACACATACAAAGATGAAACGATTGAGCTTACAGGCCCGTGCGACTTGCGGAACACGCAGACATCAATAGTTCGTGTGGCCCCCACGGCTGGCAATAACGGTCGCTATACGCCGCGGCATCGAACGAAATAGGCTTCTGGATGTGGGCTTGGGGTATGTCGGTCCAGGCTGCTTCCACACGTTGCCACAGTTCATCATCAGGCGTAGCCGCGGGTGGTGCTTGCCGGGCCACTCGGTTGCCGATCAGCGACCAGACGTGTTCGATGGCCGACATATCGGGAGAACAGGCGGGCCAGGGTAGCAGTGACACCTGGTGGGCCGTGAAGAATTGTTGCACGATGCATGCCACGTGCGGGCGCGCATTGTCCTGTTGAAACGTGGCCGCTGGCAGGTCCTGCAGGTAAGGGAGGACTACAGGCTCCAAAACGTCGGAGACGTAGCGGTGGCTGTTGAGTGTACCGGCGATACGTACCAGAGGGGGTGGGTGTCATATCCAATTGCGCCACAAACCATAACGCCAGGCAACGGACCGGTTTGGCCATGCATAATGCAAGCGTCATACAGTCTCTCGCCGCGGTGCCGCCACACGCGGATTCGACCGTCGTGGTGTTGCAGGCAGAAGCGGGATTCGTCGGAGAAGACAATGTCGAGCCATTCCGTAGTCCAAGTGCAAAGTTCAACGGCCCACTGCCGCCGCACTAGTCGGTGGTGTAACATCAGTGGTAATCGGAGCAATGGAGGCAGTGCGACAAGTCCCCAATCCTGCAGACGACGTCGAACGGTACGTGCTGACACAGGTTGTTGCGCAACACACCCTAATTCCTGCGCTAACGTTCGTGATGTGGCGGTGCGAACCGTCAATGCCCGCCGCACAACATACTGGACTTCTCGTCCGGTGGTGTGCCGCGGCTGCGGCAATCGCTCATGTCGGTCCGCCCGTCCTTCCTGCACACACCGAATCCATACTCGCCTCACTGCGACTGCATGTCGTCCAACACGGGCGCCGATGTCTCGGTACGACAAACCGCTGGCGCGATAAGCCATTATTCGTCCTGTGTCGAACACCGAAACGTGCTGAAATGACTGCCGTATTCTGCGACGAGGCATCAGGAAGCTTTCCACGCACATGTCCGCAAGCACAACACACTTCCACTACTTACACCCCGCCTTCTGTGCACCCTTCTTATAGTGCTTCTCGGTTTCCTGCCGAGCGCACATGATTTGCATATGCCCTGCAATGCTATACGTTTGCATGTAATCTCGCGGGCGACGCATGCTGCGAATTTCAAGCCTATCGGATGCTTCCTTGTTGGTGTTGCATTTTGGGTGGCCAGCAATGTATATTATATATATATATATATATATATATATATATAATATTTTTACGATATTTGTTATATTATTATTTTTTGTTATATGCTATTGATATCAGAGGTACTATTTATGATATTTTCAAAAAGTATCTTAAAGATCGCCAGCAATATACAGAAATTGATCATGTCCAATCTGACTTAAAAACCCGTTAGTACAGTGTCCCACAGGGCTCGATACTCGCTGCTTTGCTTTTCAATATTTATAATAATGATATTTTCATTAATTTACATAATTCTGACTTAATTCTTTATGCGGAGGATGCAACATTATTAATACCTGGAAAAAATATTGATATACTTGTATCACAATTGGAAGGCCTTTTCATGTTAATGACCGACTGGTTGACTATGACCTTGCTGTTAATTTTAGTAAAACTAAAATTGTGATTTTTTCTAACAAATTAAAATTTTCACCCCATACCAACAAATATCTCTTAATGGGATACCTATTGAAGTTGTTCAATCATAATTATTTGGGGATTTTAATTCAGCATGACCTAAAATCGAATAGTCATATAAATTACCTTTCCAATAAGATCGCTAGGAACATCGGAGTCATTAGCAGTGCGTTGAATAATCTGAACCCTCAACTGATGATTCTTTTATACTATACACTAATTCAGACTCTATAAATATTGCATTTTAGTGTGGGGTAAGACAACTAAATATAATGTAAATAGATTACAGATGCCTCAGAATAAAGTTATTAGACTTTAGAACTTAAGTTATCAAATAATCATTACTCCAGCACGGTTTTTCACTCTAGGCTTAAATCCAATGATTTTAGCATTTAATCAATACAGCAACTGTATGACTATAATATAGGAAAATTAATTTTCAAGAGAACTAAAAATAATTTGTCAAGACTTAATCTTACTTAACACACACAGTCGTTCTCACTATACAAAAAATAAAAACTTTTTAATTCCTATGCTTCCAGTAACAGAGTTTTAGATCTCATATTAATTACACTGGTCCTACACTGTAGAATTTGCTACCTAGTCATCTTACATCCCTTAACAATACTACGTTATTCAAGAAAAAATTAACGTGTTATTTATTAGCTAATGCCACACAGTGAAATAATATTACGGAAAATTGTTGTTACACTTTCATCCGCCCTTCAGTAGCATCTCAGCTTGAATTTTTGTTCTCTAACGAATACTCTTGTTATTTTGAGAGAATAGCGATAAGTCAGGGCAATTTGGCCTTTTCCCTCCTCATTCCATGTTGTTACCACATTATATCACTTTGTATATGTACCATGCTATTGTGTATTTTTACTGTAACAACTAAAATGTTATAAATGAAAGTGAAATGAATTGTTTTGTTTCTTTAGAGGTTTAATGACCACCGTGAGCAACTCAATGAACTATAAGCAGTCGCCCGTCCCTAATTTAGGGCAACTGGTTCCAGGGAAGGGAGAGAGCCAGTACCGTAAGACAAGTACAACATCCATGCCATGCCCGGGATTCAAACCCGGATCTATCAGGGACGAATGGTCAGAAGCCAGAGGGGTGGCTATGTATAATTATAGCCCAGGCAAGGCAGTGATGTATGTGCACTCTGACACGTGGTGCGTCCTACAACTATGGCGCTGTCCACATTGTTATATGAGGGAAATACGAGGTATGAGCGCTATGCACTTTTATTTTGCCGCCCCGGTGGCGCAGTTGTCTAAGGCGCGGGCCTCTGATCATTCGTCCGTGAGGGGTCCGGGTTCGAATCCCGGTCAGGCATGGATGTTGTGTTTGTCTTACGGCAAACACAACATCCATGCCTGACCGGGATTCAGGGTCACTGGTTCCAGGGAAGGTCACTGGTTCCAGGGAATTTAGGGTCACTGGTTCCAGGGAAGGGCACAGGGCTCCCTTCCTGGAACCAGTGACCCTAAATTAGGGACGGGCGACTGCTTATAGCCCATTGAGTTGCTCACGGTGGTCGTTAAACCTCCAATCAAAAAAAAAAATAAAAAAAAATGCACTTTTATTTTATTTTCTTTCGTTATTTTCTTTTTTATTAGCTTCGCCTTCTAAGTCAAACTCACTTATTGGTTGATTGAAGGTTTAACGACCACCGTAAGCAACTCAATGAGCTATAAGGAGTCTTTTTTTTTTTTTCTTGGTTGTAGGTTTAACGAGCACCGTGAGCAACTCAATGGGCTATAAGGAGTCGGCCGTCCCCAATTTAGGGCCACTGGTTCCAGGGAAGGGAAACAGCCAGCACCGTAAGACAAACACAACATCCATGCCTCGCCGGGATTGGAACCCGGACCCCTCACGGACGAATGTTCATAAGCCAGCTCTTAGACCACTGCGCCACAGGGGCGGCACAACGGTTTCGTGAACTAAATAAAATAAAATAAAGAAATATGATAAAGGTGCCTATTCTCTAAAAGTCGGATTTTAATAGAAAACCTTCACACTGATGATAAAATCTAAAACTTGGGGAGAACAGCTGCCACACAGCGGAAGTAGGAAGGGCAAAGACCCGGATTCACGCCATATGCAGATTCTTATGATTTGCAAAGGAATTCAAAATCGTCGCGAAAAGGAGTGTTTTCAGTTGTACGGTTAACGAGAGCTCCAAAATGGCAAAGGACAAAGTGGGCGAAGAAAAGTAAGAGTGATGGATCTGTGCGGAGGCGATATAGTACTCGCTGCCCACACCAGGCGTGGGGAAACCTTCGAAAAGGCTTAGACAAACATTCATAAGTAAGGTGTGGTTGATTTGGACGAACTATGCTCCTCTGCTCATAATTTTAAAGCGACAGGTTTATGGACTTCACGAAAGTTAAAAGCTGATGCAACACCGTCATAATAGCACCGATGAAACTAGTACATATATATCCTCTCTCGGTCACGCGTCAAGTAAACTGAATAGACTAGACTAAACAATTCTCGCACGTGGAAAGCGTGACGGTACCTGTGAAAACTCATTTCTGCTGAGTTTACCCGCATACCGCTTTTAGCTCAATTACTAGCGGATGGTATTCCACAAATAGGCGGTCAGTTGCAGCTGCAAGAAACCTTCGCCGCATGCGTATTTGAAAGCGTTTAACGCTGAAACAATTATCACCAACACGTTTCAAAATGTATGCGGAAAGCGCGATTTTTTAAAATTTTATTTCATTTTGTACATGTTTCAAAATCAGAAAAATGTTTCCATAGGAAACATTTCCTCTTATTTTCATTCTAATATATAATGTTTCACCTTCTTCGAAAATATCATTTCGTTCAAAGAATTATTTTTTTAAAGTGCAATAATATGTTTAGCATGTTATATATATACACTCACGGACAATGAAATTTTCCCACCAAGAAGGAAGGCGCTATGTGCTTTTTTCTATCAGCATCTGACATTATAAATCCGTAAGATGGGCTCGCCCATCTTACGGATTTATAATGTCAGATGCTGACAGAAAAACGCACATAGCGCTATGAATTGTTGGCCACCGTGGTGTAAGGCTAACGCGTTCGGCTAGATATCGAGAGATCCGGGATTCGATTCCCCGGCGGTCGCCGAATAACAATTTTTCGGTTGCTGTGCGTTGCTTAACGTGGAAAGAGCGATGTCTTTGTTCATTCACTAACGCCACGTATTTGGAGGATTTTCACTCGAAGACCTGATTGCGTTGTGCCATTGGACTGTGTGATGTATATATACAATTTAATAAATTTAATATTCATTCGATCCAGTTTATTCACGTAGGTAAGACGTTTCCCATTTTGCAAAGATGTTAATAAATGTATTGTATGAGTTTATTCTTTTAAAAAAAAAATCACGACCCTGGACTCTTTACTGAAGGGTTGAATGAATTCACGACTCTTTACTGAAGTGGTTGAAAAAATTTGTCAATCAAGTAAAGTTTACATTTCTGGATTTAAGCTCGTACCCCCCCCCCAACCGTCAGTTTATTCCTGCGATCCTGCAGGTATAAAGTCTCTCTGTCGTTCTGTCGTTCTCTCTGTCGTTCATTGCACGTGGATGCAGCCGTGCGGTGTAGTCGTGTATACGGTCAGATTATACAGCTTGTTATTGTTTTTGTGTGTTGTGAGTCGTTTCTGTGAGCTTTTCTATTTTTAATTCAAGTTTCTTAATCAGGGAGGAATATACTGCTAGTTAATTGGCGCATAACCACAGTTCAAGCTTCGTGAATTCATCTTTCGCAAGACAAAAGATGTAAAAACTGCAATGACATCCAGACATCTCTCCTTTTAGATTCAGTGCCATTGTCCGAACCCGTTTTTAGCAGGTTGAATAGCAAAGCAAAAAAGGAATGCAATGTGCACTGTTGTTCGGAGTTCGAGGTCACTCGTCGGAGCTGCGTACCCCGAGTAACTTCGGGCCAGCCATTCTGGGCCGGGAAAAAATATCCCGAGTTATTTCTTTCTAGCCCCTCAAAGGGTTAAATACAAATTTGAAAGACATGCCATGCCCTTAATTTCACAAATATTCGTTAAAGAAACCTGATCGACTGAAGAAAATTTTTGTAGTGGAAAATATAAGTAAAAATGCCTAGCAGACTTGTAACGAGCCAGGAGATGTGACGTACCTGCCAGAAGGACGCACACGACATAAAGGCAGATAGGAATCAGAATAAAACGTCCGCGTAGCTTAATTGGTAGAGCAACGTATTCCGGAATGAGTGGACTCGGGTTCGAATCCTGGCGCGGATAAAAATGACGGAGAAATTTACTTCGTTATAATGGCGCCCGAACTATCCGGATGACCCGACCGTTCAAAATCTCGCATTGGTGTGATGTTATTTCCACACCGCGAGATAGGAAAAATAAGAGAATCCTTTCTCCACCACTTCGAAAAAAAAAAAATAATAATAAAAATAAGGGGGAGATGATGTAACGAGCCAGGAGATGTGACGTACCTGCCAGAAGGACGCACACGACATAAAGGCAGATAGGAATCAGAATAAAACGTCCGCGTAGCTTAATTGGTAGAGCAACTTATTCCGGAATGAGTGGACCCGGGTTCGAATCCTGGCGCGGATAAAAATGACGGAGAAATTTACTTCGTTATAGACTAAAATCTTTCTTTTTTAAAGTTTTACAGGAATAAACTCTCAAACTGTAAAATTTAAATACAGAGTATGTGCATTCATATTTACATTTGCACAAATTCATTGTGTCCTCCTTTTATTCGAAATGTACTATTTTTTTTAATGAAAATGGCCTTCCATTCCAAAAAGTCATTTGGACACCCTGTCTATAAAATCACGACGGTCAAGTGTAAAAAAGAAAAATCCTGAGTTTGTGTAGATCCTACCGGCCCGCAATACTGCGTGGCCCAACGGGAATTGTTCCGGCGACACAGTCCGCGTCTGTATTATTTATCAAATACCTGATAACTCAAACGTTTTTTCACGTTTGTGTCGCGTTTATTATTATTATTATTAACGACATGAAAACTTATCGCGTATCGTTGCTCTAAATCCAGTTCCATTCTTTATCCACTGGCGCCAGTAACGACAGTCGTCTTACTCCGAGCTCTTAGCTGGAATACAACTGAACTGATTTGAGTGAAACATCGACACGTGTCAGCGGATAATTTGACCTTCACGTCCTTGTCTCTCTCTCTCTCTCTCTCTCTCTCTCTGCTGCTACAACTCACATAACAATTCCTTTTCAAAAAATAGTCTCATTACTTGATACGCCATCGTAAATTACACTGCCTGCAACAGTTTTATTGTTCGAGATTTGGTACCCGATTCTCATAAGTTTTGATGTCCTGATTTTAAAAATGATGCTCAAATTTGTCTACCTAACTTAGTCTTTCCACAAAATAAATATTTTAAAACCTGACGTTTGCAAAAAATAAAGGTTATCGTAAGAAACTAATTCTTTGCTACAGCGTACAAAATAAATTTGCCAATCAAACCTTTTCGCCAAACAAGTCTGAACATGAATCTGGAAACAACTGAGGAAACGAGGAAGAAGTACTGAAGAAGGGGCACGAAATACTTGAAAACCAGGTTCAAACATGTCTGAACTTGCACTGGAGCTCACCTCCACCTTTCTGCAAGACCGAAAGCCGCCAATCGAAGTTCTCTCTACAGTGAACGGTCGTCTATTGTACACTGCTATACACAGAAAATGCCACACCATGGAGCTCTTGGACACTCTGTAAACACTGTCTGCTGATTTTGGCAGTAGGCCGACGGGCATTTTCTTGGCATAACTGTGCATCAGGGATGCTACAGAGATCCAGCAATAAACCGGGCTTCAGCACCTCTTGACGTGTCCTGCTGTTATTGTAACCACTATCCGTACGAGTGTTGAACGGCTGTTGAAACGGTTCAACCCTAACTCCAGCCTGAGGAGTCAGGGCTTTGAGCCTGACCGGTGGCAACGTCGTCTCCATACTCGCGATCGTCATTGTTAAGACAGAAGTGAGACTCGTCGTTGAATGCGATATGGTTCCATTCTAACAACCACTGCATCCTTGCGCGACTATGTGCTTCAGTAAGTGGCAGTCGTCGCAAATGGCTGGCTAGAGCGCAAACCTTCCTCAGCCAATCAGCCATTCACAATCCGTGTGGATACGAGGATGTCATAGCTGCTAACGTACCTCGTTAAATGTTGACCGCTTTGCATTGCGGGGCAGCACGGTTTGCTGTAGAATGCGGCAACCGAAGTTTTCCGGCGTCCTCCTACGTGCACTAGTCCCATTACGGCAGCGAACGTTACCTTTCTCCAACCATTGTCGCCACGTTAAGTCGGCAGATGTTGCATCTTGATGCGTTTCCTCCTCGATGCTACGCAAGAGCCAACCAATTGTGCCTAACTCTATGATGAAACGTATGGAAAATGTGTCCACGTGGTGGTAGGATTTCCGATGACGTCGCCGAGGCATTCTCACTCCTTACACGTGCTTTCGCTGCAGAGATCACTCCGATACAGTGCTTTCGCTGCCGAGATCACTCCGATGCAGTGCTTTTGCTGCCGAGATCTCTCCGATACTAGGCCCCCAGGTGAAGACCACCTTTTGTCCTTTTATTTCCCTCACCTATAGCGGGATGGGTTTGCAACTGTAATCACTTACGTATGCCAAATGTCCAAACTAGTCCATCAATGGCATAGAGCTCCAACAAATACTTTCTGGTGTGGCATCTTCTATGTGGAGCAGTGTGTTTGGTTTTAATGTGGCGCAATGAAGTTTTTGCTAAACTTTTTGGCTTTCAGAGTGTGTGAGTGTTAATTATCCGGGCAGTTTCTACTAAATTTGTGAGGAGTTTGTCACTAAAAAGCAATAGGGAAACATTACAGATTACAAAATGCTCACTAATGCATCCTTTGTAGAAATCATGGGTTCCACATAAGGTCTGTGTTGAAATTTTAGAAAAAAAAACATCGTTTCAATATGCCAATGATTTGAATTGTACTAAAAATGTTAGTGATCACTCCTGCCGTTCAAGCGGCAGATATGCCCTTAACCAAACGGTGCCCCTATCTTGCCGTCCCCAAACAAAAATGTTCACATAGCATTTTACGAAAGCTATGGCAAGGCAATTTATTTACCCTTGTTATCTCAGCAGTACTAACCATAAACCCATTGCAGGTGGTAGAGCTCTTTTCCAGTCCTTTATTTTTGGCCCAGTGTCCGACAGTACGACCAGTCCCCGTGACACGGACATTATGACGCTGGACAGAAACAAGTGATTCAGACATCTGTGTCCATTGTTAGGCTTGTGGTCATTGTTATAGCTCTTTGTGGTTGGAGGTTTAACGACCACTGTGAGCAACTTAATGGGCTATAAGCATAAATAGTCGCCCGTCCCCAATTTAGGGCCACTGGTTCCAGGGAAGGGAGATAGCCAGGGCCATAAGACAAACACAACATCCATGCCTCACCGGGATTCGAACCCGGACCGCTTTCGGACGAATGATCAGAAGCCATTGCTTAGACCACTGCGCCACCTGGGCGGCGTGATAGCCCTTTCAACATGTAATCAGTCAGAAGGGATTAGTCTCAATAATAATCTCCCTAAATGATCAGTTTGGATATCAATAAGGGAAAAAGCAATTCTTCAATTCTTTCTTTTGCGCAGTACAGTCGTTCCGCATTCGGCCCACTTCTTCGACAACGAATACATTCATCCAAGCTGATTTTACTCCATTTCGCTATCGCAGAGTTAATTTGTCCTAGTCAGTTAAAGGGTTATTGCACAAGGACAGAAGACTAAAACTAATGATGGACGACTACTCCTGGATATTGTACATTGAGACGTCAGAACATACACATAAACAGAAGATGTTCGGCTACACTGAGAGAGAGAGAGAGAGAGAGAGAGAGAGAGAGAGAGAGAGAAAGAAAGAGACAGAAAAAAAGAGATAGAAAGAAAAAGAAAGACAGAAAAAAAGAGAGAGAAGAAAGAGAGACAAAAAGAGAGAGAGAAGGGGGGGGGGGGATAAGACATATTTTAGAGGAGGAGCCTGAACCTCGTTTATAAGAACAAGACAGGTAGCACCAAATTTTTGGGTGTAATGAGCACATATTTTGATTCCGTTCTGACGCGAACTAAATTCATCAAAGCTATACAATGTCAGTGGAACCGATATGGAAAACAATAGTATCTGGCTTAAGAAATAAGTTTTTCAATCGGGTTTTTAATCGTTCAGATATTGCTGTAAACGGAATCGTGAGCTTATGCCCTCTGGTAGTAGACTTGTGCATTAAGAAAAATTTGAATTATATGAGAAACATTTCGCAGCGGAAACGCTCTCCAACAAAGAAAGAATATTTGAAATCCGACTCTTAGAAGCAGTGATATCGATAAATATACGATATGCATCTACGCCCCTTGCGGGAAAAACATGCAGTATTTTAAGAAAAAAGCATTCTCAAAAGATTTTTCGATGTGAGCGGTATTGGTCCAGGAAAGAATTTTTTCAGGCGAGATTTAAGGAGCTCAGACTTTGCTGCAAATACATAAGAAGCAGAAAATAACGCGTATGCCCCATAGTGGTCAAACCATTCTTTACCAAATACGTATTAGAAATTATATGAGAAACATTTCTCATCAGGAGCTGTATGCGATTCGGGAAAAATTTTTCAAATCGGAATTTCGGAAGCAGAAATATCGGGAAAAAGGCAATTTATCTCAACGCCGCCTAGCGGAAAGTCTATGAGTTACTTCAAAATTTTTTAATTATATGAAAAACATTACGCACTGGAAACGCTGTCTAACAAAGAAGGAATTTTTGAAATCGGATTTTAGAAGTAGAGATATTGACAAAAATAAGATATTTATCTATGCCCCCTGGGGAGAAACCATGCATTATTTTGAGAAGAATATATAATTTGAAAAAGTTTATCGACGTGAGTGGCATCGGTCCACAAACGAATTTTGTCAGTAGAGATTTTAGGATCTCAGATTTTGTGGCAAATACATCAGAAGCAGAAATTAGCACTTACTCTCCCTGGTGACCAAAATATGCTTTACCAAAAATTAGAAATTATATGCAAAATATTTCCCATCAGGAGCTGTATCCTCTGCAGAAAATATTTTTCAAATTGGAGTTTTAGAAGTAGAGATATCGGGGAAAACGCAATTTACTTAGCGGAAAATCCATTCCTAACATGAAAAAGTGACTATACCTAAAATAGTCTTAGACATAAATGGAATCGAAGGATTTAAGAATTTTTTCAATCTGATGTTTAGAAGCAAATACATGGAATAAAATGTATTTTGAATTCGATATAATCTGCTTCTCTCTAACGGCGAAATTGTACATCGCAAAAAAAAAAAAAAAAATAAATAAATAAAACGAAATGAAGGATCATCATTCGCATATTTCAAGCTTTCCAAATGCAAAAAGTATTTTTTTTCAAATCGGACTGATAGTAGTTGCAGAAAAATTGCGTCCACAGGCGGATGGACGGACAATCCAATAACATAAACACGACTTTTTTTTTTTACAAAAGACATGGCAAAAAGTATGCGCATAAATGTTTTAAATGTGATGGGTGTACTTCCCATAATTAAATTATTTGTTCTATATTTTTCATCTTTGATAACCTACTGCTTTACCATTGTCTGTCCAAAATCTTACGCCATTTTGTGAAAAAAAACTTGCGTGACAGAGTAAAACTGAAATTGTATTTGTTATCAGTAATGCAAATGCGTGCAACACCAGTCAAAATATTAATAACTCAACTTTCAATATGCGACTTTTTGAAGACTTGTACTATTAAATGGAAGTTAAGCTCCGAAGTTTATCTACCTACGATATTTGTTCTATCATATTGCAAAAACACGAATTTGCCGGTGATCGAACCTGCATCCTTCTCCTCTGTAGCTGAATGATTTCCCAATTAAGCTACACCGACGGAATTCATGGCTGGGATTCTGCAGTATTGACATGTGTTTCAACTCTGTAGTACACATCGCTCCCCCCCCCCCTCCCCCATCTTGAAGAAAGAGCTGGGACGGAATCTCCGGATCAGCCGACAAGCGATATTTGAAGTAGCTCACTGTAGAAGATGGAATTATCATTCATTCCAGACGATGTGTGGAAGAATCATCATCCATTTTTCGAAGCGAATGAGGAATTTCCATTAATTTCAGACGAGATGTGGAACGTACATCACACATTTTTCGAATAACCCAATAAGCCAGTCGATCCATTTCCACAATCAGACGCCAATGTGAAAACACGAATTTGCCTGTGGTGGGGGATCAAACCTGAATTCTTCCGCTCCGGAGCCGAATGCTTTCCCAATTAAGCTGCATCGACGGAATTTATCGCTGCAATTTGGTCGTCTTCACATATGCTTCGCCTCTGTAGTACACCACAACATTAAAAAAGTTTATTTTTTTCCTTTAGTTTATTTTGCACCAATGTACCGTTTACTTATAACCCTGCAAATACGACAGCAATTCGTGGGAATGGGGTATGGGGGCAAAAACACCGAACAGCTCTAAGAAAACCGTGTAGTGAATCACGATACCAACTCTGGCAAAACGTTAGCTCACTTACAGAAACAAGTTAGTAAAATCATGCAATGCACTGATTATGATACGCTTTCCAACATACCAGAAATTATTACTCAAGTTATGAGGATAATGGCTATGGAATAAATCTCGCTCCTGTGTCCTGACCTTTGACCCCATTTCGATGATATTCAGCAGAACCGGTTCAGTACACCTCAAGAATAACATACTAAAGTTTTGTCGCAATAGAAGCAGTTTTACGCAAGTTATGAGAATACTGGCTGTGGAATAAATCTGGCTTTTGTGCAATGACCTTTGACCGCATTTCGTTGATATTCAACAGAACCGGTTCACTATACCTCCGGAACAACATGATAACGTTTTGTCGCAATCGAAACATTTTTTGGTAAGTTATGATGCACAAGGGCAATGGAATGGATCCCACTCCAGTGTCCTGACCTTTTGACCCCATTTCGCCCATTTTCAATAGGGTTCGTCCCCAGTGGCTCCCTACCACATACTAAAATGTCATCGAAATCGAACCATTTTTACGCAAGTTATGACGCATAAGGGCAATGGAACAAATCCTGCTCTTATGCCCTGCCTGACCTTTGACCCCAATTTGCCAATTTTCAATGGGGTTCGTGCCCAGGTAGTTCCCTACCACATACTGAAATTTCATCGAAATCGAACCATATTTACGCATGTTATGACGCATAAAGGCAATGAAATGGATCCCGCTCTTATGGCGTGACCTTTGACCCCACTTCACCCATTTTCAGCAGGGTTCGTCCCCTGGTGGTCCCCTACCACTTACTAAAATTTCATCGAAATCGAACCATTTTTACGTGAGTTATCGTGCCGACAGACAGACTGACGGAAAAAGCTGGAGCATATACGCTTCTTCAACCTACGGTTGGAAAGCGTAAAAAAGTGGCTCATATCATGATGCAAGTTATGCCTCATTTTTACATGATTCACGTAACAACATACCTTTATGTTATTGCCGTACGTTCTTGTCTGGAAAACAAAACTTGACATCATTTTCTATTTCTATGCTTCTAAGTTTTGTCATGTGTCCTTTCCGTGATGCACTTTTTCGTTTTGTCCTCTGAAATCAACCTTTTTTTTTTTATTCTTCGAACTGACCTTTCTTTTTCTGTGCGCGATTCAAACTGCCCTGTAGCGTTTTTTTTTTTTTTTTTTTTCAGTGCTAGTACAAATCTCACACTCTGTTACATTTCGAAGGGCAATGCATTTTTTAAACTCAAACAAAATAAAATGAAGCACACTTCCGCTTCTTTTCCGATGATTCAGACACAAAACTTTCGAATTTAAAGCGAGACTTTTAAACACGAAGTTCTGCTACAAAGAATGTTTGCACAGAAATTCATGTCAGTTGTTCTGCACTGATCAGCAGAGAATCGGAAATCTCACATTTTCGTACAATTAGAACATTTGGCATTTCCCCTAAAATGTGTAGTGTCTAAGTGCAGTACTTCGAATTTTGTGTACTCGGTGGAAGCTAAACAGAAAAGTCAACGTCAGTACATTTTAAGCCAATTACTTTTTTAAAATCCGTTTGTACATCAAAGACTGTGAGTATTTCCCCCACCTGTTAGCAAGCATTCCTTCGTACTTTTTTTTTTCTTTCTATTTCTCATGTTCGCACCAAAAAGAATATCACAGCATATTCTTTAGGAATTCTGACACTACTAACCTTTTCTTCCACGTAGACATACTTAGCTGTGAGCCTGGAGACAAGTGGGGCCCTGAGCACAAACCACTTGCCCCCCCCCCCCCCTATCCCCGGGCATGAATAGTACTCTTAATAAATTAACAATGGTACTTGCGTATTAAGGCACCACCTCTGGTGCTTCGCGTAATTATTCTATAATTGCTCGTATAATTGCATAAAACACAAGAAGTGCTGCCTTAATACACAAGTACTATCTACTTTAATAAATGTAAGAAACAATAAATGTTCAAAAATTGTAAATTAAAAGCAAACATTTTATCTCCATCTTTCAAATGAATATTAATAACCGATTTTTTTAAGCAACATATTGATGCATATTTACGCTCGGTGAAAATTAACTGCTGCACGCCGCCGCCGGTCGCCGTTTTTGCTGCCCATAATAATACGTAGAAATTAAATGTTAGTGCTCAAATTGGGGGCTCCCAATCCATGGGGGCCCGTGTGCCCTTGCGTAAATCAGGCTCTGCCTACCCGCCACATACCCATAAATAAGTTATCCGTGTCCTGCAGTTTTGACTACAACTCAATGGCAGAGAAAAGCTTATTGTGCCCCTAAGGAAACGCTAAACTTTTCTTTCTCACACAGCGTAGACACATTCTTCTATACCACTTTTCCTTTAAGACTAAAGAGTGCCGAAAGAGCCATGAAACGGTTCAATCACCTAAAATATCATTGTTTGCCTTAACACACCAGCGGAAACAGAATGTCTCTCCCCCCCCCTTTCTCTCTCTCTTACCAAGGGGTCAGGATAATAGCTAGATGACCTCTCCCACCTGTCTGAAATTTTGTGCAGTCACTCAAACCACTTGCTTAGAAACCGAAAGCACTTTCTTTTTTTTTTTTTGGGGGGGGGGGGGTTCCTTGCATCATGCCGAAAATCTGTAAACTTGCTGAACAGATGAAATGAAACTGAATAACGTAGACAGAACCTTTGTGCCGCCAATTATTCGTGCATTTAGAATTTTATAATGTTCTGTTCGTAACATCCAGTCGATGAGTGCTACACGTAATTGCTGTGTTGTATAATAATTGATTTGTACTTTTCCTATTATCTTGGAGAAGTATAAATTAAAACCACTTTTAATGATGCAAACACTATCTTTTGTAGCAGCAGCGCGTACTCCATCATATAAGTTTTCAAAATAGCAATAATATCAAATAAAAGGTAACATTGAAAAGTGTTGTAAAATTTACATGAGGTACATTAAACAAAGGCCGATCCATAAAAACAGAGAGTATTTTTTTTTTTTTTTTGTGCGAAGGAGAAAAATAACTATGCAGATGACTAACTGAATAAAGGAAGTATCTATGGCAACAGTTATTTAGCCATGGCAGAATATTCTGGTTTTGTTATTGAGCAGTTGTTTAAGGTACGTCTGCATTTCGCCATACACTGAAGAGCAATTGAATTAGAGATACCTGTCTAGTAACGTGTAGCACCACCTTTCGCCCTGATGACGGCGGCGATTCGTCTCGACATGGACTCGACAAGGCGCCGCTAGCGTTGGGAAGCCCAGCGGATCCACGACCCCTGAACAAGCTCCCACAGTTCATGAAGATTTGATGGAGGGGGGTCAGAGCCTCGAATATCTCTCTCGATGGCATCCTAGATGTGCTCGATGGGATTGAGGTCAGGTGACCTAGCTGGCCAAGGAAGCGAGGTCACGTCGGTGGAGTGTTCATCCAACCATTCGGATACAATTCGGGAGCTGAATTGTCTTGTTGCAGGATGAGGTCCCCAGTGGGATGTTGAAGACGCACAAACGGGAGCAAAGGGTCGTCCAGGATATCCCGGGTAACGATGACCTGTGACGGACGAAGTCACACGTACCAGGGGTCCCATTTCAGCCCATGCACGTAAACAGCCCCCAGACGAGAATGCCACCTCCACCAGCTTGAAGAGTACCCTGCTGGCAAGAAGGATCCATCGCTTCATGTAGTTTGCGCCGTACTCGTATCCTGTCATCCGCATGTACCAACGTGAATCTCGACTCATCAGTCCAGGCAAACATTTTCCCACATGTCTAGGGTCCAGTGGCGACGTTCCCGCGCCCATGCTAATATTTGCATCCTGTGATGTGCGGCCAGCAGCGGTAATCTCGTGGGACGGTGGCTTCTGTACCCCATAGCGAGGAGATGGTTCTGGATGGTGTGGCTGCTTACACATTTCTGTGCACCAGCGTTAAATTGCCGAGTAATTTCTTGCACCGTGGCCCGTCTATCCGCTGTTACAATGCGAGGTAGCCGACGTTCACCCCGCTCATATACACGCTGATGTTCACGGCAGTTGGCCCTTGCAAGGATGGTTTTACCGGATTCGATGTACTCACGGTGCACCCGTGACACAGTGGTTTGTGAAAATCCCAGTGCCTGCACGACTTCCGAGATGGAGTGACCCATTCGTCGGGCCCCGACAATTTGCCCACGATCAAATGCGCTTAGGTCCTTCGTTTTACCCATATTGCGTCCGACTGTTACTGATTCCCGTCGCATCACTCCTTATATTGTCGGATCGCTGCATACGTCATGTCGTTTCCGTTTACAGGCCCGCCCACAGCGCCACATTTGCATAAGGCCAGCTGTCTCTAATTCAATTGCTCTTCAGTGTGATTCAGAGTTAAGAAGTGAAATGCATTTGCGATAAAACTTTGCTATCGTTTGGGTAAAACGGCTCCAGAAACAGTTGGTTTAATAAAAAAGGCTTACAAAGATAAATGTTGGGGCGAGCCCACGACTTTTAAATGGCACAATGATTTCAAAAAAGTTGTTTGTCGGCAAAACTTGCTCCTAGGCTTGGTTGACCTGAAAGTATTGTTATGCAGCGTATTGTTAACCGTGTTTGGGCAATCCAGCAAGAAGATAAATGAATGATGTGCGAAGACATAACGGCGTCAACTGATATTTCAAAATAACGTCGGCATTCCGCATTCTACGCGACAAATTACTGCTGCATCATGTGTGCCCCGGATGGATACCTCCTCATCACCTGACGAAAGAACAATTGTTAGGCAGAATTCACGTATGTCATGAGTGGGAACAAATGATTGCAAAGGATCCAAACTTTCTCAGTAATAACAGCCGATGAAACATGGATCCATTAAATCGACCCCATCACGAAGCGCGCAACTAGGGTCCGGAAATACAATGGCTCACCTCCTCCGAATAAAGTCCCCCAAACCAAATCAGCTGGGAAGGTGATGACGATAATGTTCTTTGATTATAAAGGTGTAGTCTACCAGCATGCCGTTCCTCCACAAATTACTGTCAATGCTGAGTATTACATTTCAATCTTAAAGCGTCTGCGACGATACATTTATATATATATTTTAAGCAACGGGAACAGGTAGGCAAGTGGACCCTACATCATGATAATTCCCGCCCTCATGTGGCTTCTTGTGCTCAACAGTTTCTTACAAAATGCAGTATTGAAATCATGCCACAGCCTGTTTACAGTCCTGATCTCGCCCCGTGCGATTTATGGTTGTTTTCAACAATGAAAGAGAGAGAAGTTACGTGGCGCAACACTCAACACAGATGCTGACGTTATTTAAGCTGTACAGGGGTCGTCGCTAAAGCAGCTTCCACAAAATGCCTTTGCCACATGCTTTGAAAAGTGGACTGAACAATGGGACCATTGCATATCATCTGAGGGAAGATACTTTGAGAAAGAACAACACATATTTTGCTGTACTTATACTTCCCTTTATGAAAGAGCAACATATATTTATAGGCTTCATGCTTACGCACACACACAGCATATACCCCCACACAAAAGTTGGAATTAGGCGCGACCTGGATCTATATTTAGTTGGATACAGGGTGACCGAGAAGTTCCTGAACTCTAATTTGAACAATTTTTATTGGCGTGATACAGAAAAAGTTTACTTACAACTGTGATGCATCTTCCATCGATCTTTGAGCAACTGATGTTCCCCTAAAAAGGCGCTGGACTGAATTCCCATATGTTCCTTTAAATATCCCACAGAGAAAATCAGGAGGTGAGAGATCCGGTGAGTGTGGAGGCTAATGTCGTTTAGAAATAATGCGGTCACCAGAGAAACTTCGCAAAACTTCCATTGTCGCAGTAGCTATGTGACATCTTGCTCCATCCTGTTGAAGCCACGCAAAACGTTCGTTTTCTTGCAATAAGGGCATATAAACTGGAAAATCAAATCTTGACAAATATCAGTATTTACAGTCCTGTCAAAGCACAGCGGCCTCACTATTCTGCGTAGAGATATATCAAACCACACACCGTTTTCTTCGGAATGCAAGGACACTGAATGAAGGATATCAGAATTCTCAGGCTGACCACTATCTCGTGCTTTACTAATTAACATTCCTCTTCAAATTAACCCAAGCTGCATCCGAAAAGAAAATGAAGAAAATATAGTTCAATAAGCCCTTGTTGTGTCGAGGTAAATTTATGAAACAAACGGTAATACAGCAGGTGCTTATGCGTATCAGGTGCTTTCAGTTCTTGGACAACTTTCAGTGTGTCTGTAGGAAGCTGCAATCGTTTATTCGCTTCCTGTACTGAGCCGTAGGAAAGTTTCACTTGCTGAAATAAGCGCCGAAGCGATTTTGTAGATTGTAGGTGACTGCCGCACACGTTTTTCAACATCGTTAAACCACTTCCTGCGTTAACACACTTGGCCGATCACTTCTAGGCATATCATCAACACTTTCAGTTTTTCGAAATCGTAGAAGTAAACTGTGTAGCGTTGATTTACTTGCCACAGTAGGCTGCGGCAATTTTTTCCCCGGAACTCATTTATACTGTCTGCGTTTGCAAATAAGCTTCAAGAAAACAAATTATTTGCTCCCTCGTCAAACCCATGCCTGTATGCAAATTGCGACACTAAAGAGAGCAAACTTCGTAGCACAGAGGGGAATGCATCGTTATTCATTTCTGGCACTCTGCCAATTTCCTTCACGCATTCGACATGCGCAATTTTTGACCTCGACAAGTTGCTGACTCGTGTTCCTACATCAATTGGTTTAAACTTCTGATACAACAAACGTAATATTTGTTTTTTGATTCAGTGTTCAGAAATTTTACGATCACTCTGTATTACCTATATCCTAATTACAGCATAATATAAGTGAATTCACCATGCGGGAGGTGAGAAAGAGCAAATAACGCCAAGAATTTGTCAAACACGTTAACCGCAATCCTGGGCAACCTGTCTAGCCGTAATTAGCAAGCAACGGAAATTATGCTGACTGACGAATCTCTCGTCTGTCAAAAAGTTATTCCAGTATCTCCGGGAATAACTTCTTACTGTCTAGAAAAGTTACCTTCCAGCGGACGATCTTTACGGTCGAAGAAATTTTCACGGAAAATCGGACATCTTATATACCCACAGTAAAAGATTTACTCGTTGAACGATTGTTGCAGTACGTAATTAACGAATGGCTTCAGCCGCCCCGGTGGCGCAGTGGTCTAAGGCGCTGGCCTCTGATCGTTCGTCCGTAAGGGATCCGGGTTCGAATCCCGGTCAGGCATGGATGTTGTGTTTGTCTTACGGCACTGGCTCTCTCCCTTCCCTGGAACCAGTGACTTTAAATTAGGGACGGGCGACTGCTTATAGCCCATTGAGTTGCTCACGGTGGTCGTTAAACCTCCAATCAAAAAAAAAAAAATGGCTTTAAATAATGCCTAGTTGCTGAGAAGTGTTTCATATGCTAGGTGTCGGAACATTCGCATCCTGCAAAAATTTTCACAATTGTGTAACACGGCGCGAGATATAATATATGGAGTACGGTTTCGTCTGACGGGTTATTTTCTGAGAATTTTGGCGACCTTCTCTGAGTGTCGTGGGAGACTGGTACCATGCATCCTCAAATAAAGTCAGTTTTTATTGGATGTTATGATACAGTAAAAAGAAAAAAACTGCCCACGAACAAAGCATTTTTTAATATTTATGTTGATTGAAAACCAGGAAGATCAGCTTGTAGACATGCCTGTTCATGTGTAACTCAACTACCAAGCTAAATCTGGCAAAATCGGAATCCACGTGAAAGTCGAGCCTGAAATCTCAAGAGTTCGGAAATCGCGATGCTTTAATGATTTTTTCAAATGAAATGGGAGTTTTCCAAGGTAAACGGTAAAAATACCCCCGGAGAAAATACATCTTAAAACTGAAAAGCGGTAAAAAAATACCCCAGGAGAAAATACCCCTGAAAACTGAAAAGCGGTAAAAAATACCCGCGAAGGAAATACCCCAGAACAAACGGTTCACTGTAAACTGCCAAACAGGAACACTGATGTGTGGCAGTGTTGCGATGTGGCAATTTATTTTCAGCAACTTGTAAAATTGCCACATGTTTTACATTAAGGCGCTGGGCTGCTCAAATTGCTGTTTCTCCGAAGAACACTTTGAATGTGTGACAATTTTTCCAGTGGGGCAGTTTTCCAAATTTCCGAATTATGAGTGGCAGTTTTCCAAGGTGCCTAACGAGGGGAAGGAACTCTTGTTTTTCCTAATTCCATGCTGGTTCATACGAGTTTAGGGAAACTGGCCACAAAAGTTCAAGGGGGGGGGGGGACTATAAAGATTGCCGTTTCTGGGCCTATATTGAGAACTGAATTGGGAACTCCAAACGAATTTCGAGAAAACGTTCCATGTAAGCCAAGCGAGAATTATACTTTAATTTGTAGAAATAAATTGCCGAGGATCTGAGGTACACTTGAATTGGAGGGGGGCTCTACCCCCAACTTCCGTAATATTATATTCTGGGCCGCTGAAGTCTGTCAGTGTATCCAGGATGCTCCCCTTGAAGCGTCCGCGAGCTTTGGGGGGGGGGGCTGCACCCAAAATGTTAAAATGGACGTAGAGCTCTAAACATTAGTACCATTGCATTATATAATGATTCTGTACACGACCACGAATTTTCAGGATGGTGGGATGAATCCCCCCTCTCCAGTTTCTACGAGCTCTTCAGGGGTAACATCGAGGATACACTGGCCGACTCTCTAGAGGTCCAGAATGTAAAATTACGAAAGTTGTGGGTAGAGCCCTCCAAACCAAGCACCTCGTATCCCTTTTACAGACTTCAGCAAATTTCTGGGGAGGGGGAAGGGCATATATAGTCTGCCACTAAACACAACATGAAGCATAGAAATTGCGAGCAAATCCCTTACCTTGAACACTTGTCTGCGCTCTTAGAAGCTTGGGGAGGGTGAATTCACCCTACCCTGTTGAAAATTCGGGGTCGTGTACAGAATCATTAAATAAAGCATGGTAGACTGTTATTAACAAACGGCGAAAGCGTCGAAGGTAACTGCAAAAATGCATGACATTGGGAGATGTGAGTATTTGATCTGCTGGGGGTATTTCCTCGGTGGGTATTTTTTCCAAAGTGGAAGAAATATCCAATGGATTTTAGTTGATTGCACAAGTAAATCGCTTTAGTATTACTGCAAGAATGACTTCCTTTCATTTTGTTTCACTGCATGCAGTTTATGCGTGTAGACTGTTATTAACAAACGGAGAAAGCGTCGAAGGTAACTGCAAAAAATGCATGATATTGGGAGATGTGAGTGTTTCATTTGCTGGGGATGTTTCCTCCGGGGGTATTTTTTACCGTTTTTCAGTTTTCTGGGTTATTTTTACCTACATCCCGTTTTCACAGCATTTTTTTCACTATGACAGTCACCGAAGCAATCATTTTCTTTTTCCGCTATTTTTAAAGGAAAATAAAAGTTCAAAAACAGAAAGCCTCCCTTGGAAACAATTTTATTGGAATAAAATACTGGCGTTCGGGTTTTGAACTCAATTTTGCTTTAAAAAGAAAGAGAGAGAGAGAGAGAGAGAGAGAGAGAAGAAGAAGAAAATTCTGTCTCCGTCGGTTGATACAGCAAGAAGAGTGTGTGAAGAAGGGAGCATATGCACAATTTCATCAGAAAAATTCAAGAAAAGTATGAAATTCTTCTCCTGCACTTCTATAGCATTTATCTTTTTTTCTTTAACTGACTCACTGATGAACCGACAGCGTCTCTTTCAGGAAAGAACTTTTTTTTTTCTAAAATTTTCGGGTTGTACCTTAGACATAAATAGTACTTTTAGTTCCCGACTCGTTCCGCCAATCTTGATTTTTTTTTCTGAAATTAAAAATATTAATTAACTTGTAACGTATACCCTATATTCACTTTCCTTTTGATTTTACTATCTCTGGTTATTTTATTTTACTATGTAAATTATCTTCTTACTGAACGAGATGTTATTTCACCCGCTGAATGAGATCTGGCAATGAGTGTAAGTCATGACGTGGTGGTAGCCAGTATAAATAGGCGCGTTCAACGATACCTAAGGAGAGCGTTTGTTGTTGTACGGAGAGCGTTGGTTTATGTGAAGGAGAGAGTTTGTTGTTGTATTGAGAGCTTCGTTCTATGTGATTAGTTTGATTCTTCATTATTGTGAAACGAGTTGTGTGTGTGCGTTGGATGATTCCAGAGTTATATAATAAAAGAGCTTTGGCGTAAGTACGTCTTTCTCAATTCATAGTTTTTGTCAGATCTCTGTCTGGCTGTTAGGTTTATGTTATTAGTTGATTATCATTAACAACCAGCGTTAAGGCTTTATTCATCCTAATTACTGCTACAACATTACTACCAGTTATAAGTTTGTTCAATACTATTACTACACTACTAGCAGGAGACTTTATTCATGATCTTAATTAACTAGTAACAACAGCCATTTGAATTCACTATTAGAAGCTTAGTACAAGCATATAATTCAGTAGTAGAAGCATTATAAAACATTACTAGCTTAGTTAAAAGCTTTATTCACTATAATTAGCTTAACAGCTAGAAAAGAGCTTTATTCATTATAAACTCAGTGTTCTCGAGAGATGAGTTCTTAAATTTTATCTGGGTCTCCATATATCAAGCACAATAACATTGAGGGTGCTTCCCTCAGCGGAGCTTGTTAATCATAGTTCAAAAAATTTGGAGCCTTTGCCGGCTACACTTTAAATTCAGAAACTATCTTTTTTTTTTTTTTTTTTTTTTTTTTTTCATACCACTAAGCTGGCTCGTTTCCTCTGAGACGGATCGCTTAGGACACCGATCGTCCCACACCGAAAGTATAAGCAGATCAGATCAGTATTACTGCGCATGATGTCTGGAGATGCGGCTAAAGTAAAAGAATGTGGACCCAGTAACATTTTTCATTTTAGGTAAAATTCAAGAATGGTGGTTCAGAATAGCAACTTGCGCATAGAGAATTAAAGCAAAATGAGATGTCTAAATACCCTAAGAAATAGTTTAAATTTTGAGTATTTGCCACTTTTATTGTGACTTTTATAAATTCATACCGTAACTTATTTACTAGAATAAAACATCTGGTAAAAAATCTTTGAATAAATGATTTTGTTTTTAGTGTTGTTTCTTTCAGCAGTGACCTAAATTTTGCACTTCGAAATATTTACATATTATATATTAAAGAGAGAGAGAGAGAGATTTAGAATTTTTTTTGAAGTTTGAAAAAATTATTTTTTATCTTTAACAAAACTTAAAATTTTCGATTATGCAAAATAAACATACAGGACGGATTTCTGGCGAGCTTTCATAAACAACGTATTTTTATAAGTTTCTGGTGTATTTGATTTCATCTAAAAAGAAAAGCTATTTAACTCGGTATTATCAAATATTAATAATATTGGGGGGGGGATATATAGATAAAAATCTGATGTTCTACTTGTTTGTTTCAATTTCGCGTTGTCACCCGTAGATGCAAAACTCCAGCTTCCGAAAGTTGAATGAAAATATTTTAACTGAACACCATAATGTCAATGACTACGAATACCAGTGTTAAATACTATAAGTTTAGCATCGGATAAAGAAAATGATGCGTACTTTGTATTTTGTCTGTTTGTGTTTAGTTCAACTGTATGTGGATATGTTATATTCGATACTAGACGTCTGATTGAAAAAAATGTTTTGCATTGATCTTCCATGAAGTCACAGACGTTTTACGCAATGAATGTAGATTCGTAATTTTTTCAATAACTGTGTTTTTTATAAAACGAGGAGGCAATTTTTTCCTTTGAATTTGTTACATGTAGCCCATCAGATTTTGCAGACATTCCTGCGATGAAATTTCAAGCAAACTTATAATAAACCACAAAACGGTAGAAAAAATACGGCTTTGTCTCTTTATGTAATAATTCGTGAAGGCTTCGTTCGATCCTAGAATATGTAGAACATTCTAAACTTTTCTTTCTTTCTATCTTTTTATAACACATGACAAATTTCTGAAGTTATTTCCTTCAAACTATGAAACCTAAAATATGCTGGGAATAAAGGTGAAAGTTAACAACTGCTAGTTTCCAGTCGAAAGGAGATGACAAGCACATTTTTTTTTTTTTTCTGCTCTTTCTTCTTTAACCTACGAAATTTCGAATTTCCTGTTGACGATGCGTGAAAAGCGTTCAGATTAGGAAAAATAAGGGAGTTTAGCACAAAACAAAATTTACTGCTTCTCCTTAAATCACCACACTTTCGACTGGACAGAAAGAGCGCGCCACCTGGCGAGGAACGCGATGGTAGTTTGGCCGTTAGAAACAGCAAATGCGTCTTCCGACAGGGTTTGACGTAAACAATTTCCGCGAATAAAGAATATCGCTCCTTAGGCATTTATTATTCTTACTCCGCTGGAAGAACACAAAAAGAGCAGGGACCGCTGCAAAACGGGCGTGTTGGAACGGGGCAGACGGTAATTCATGACTCTTTCAACAGATACTGCCAGACAGAACCACCACTTGTCAAAATCGCATTCCCTCTCTTCCTTCCCCTCATTTCTTTAACAAAACCTAGACAAGCCCCAGCTTACGTTTCACTAATCTACAGAAGAAGCAGATATGCTCCCATTCTGTCCCCCCTATTTGCACTGTTTTTTTTTCTTTGCTAGGCTACACAAATTCGACAGCCTCAGTTGTAGTTCCTCTCATATCACCCTCATTAGGCAATTGAGTGTTTGATTGACAAATGTCTACGTTTATCTGTGCTCGGAACAGGAATTCTTGAAAAGCGGGGTTCATCATTAGACAGCTCAACGATTTTAGATAGCATTGTCGTCCTTTGCAAGGACTGCCACCATGAGTCCAACGGCGGGGAGGAAGGGGAATGTACAATAAATTACTTGAAAGAAAGATAGAGGGAAACCCTAGCCAACTACAAACTCTCTAAAAGAATTTAGGAAATCCAAACCTCCATTTGTATCAAAACATAATCACCGGTGTAGTCCGGTGTAGTGGGGTCTGAACTGACCGGAACGGCAATCCGGTACTTTTTTTCTAGCCAGCACGTTTTCTCGTAATTCTCGTAAACTCTCTACAGCATAACTTGTTTTCTTTTCAAAATGCGAATGTACTAAAATTCTTTACCAATAAAAAAATGCAATAGAAAAACTGCACAGTTTTTGGACTTAACATCCCATGTTTGTTTGAAGATAGAGTTAACCATTCTCACTCGGCAGTTCTTTGAAGCTTCTTTCCCTACTGTTTAGAACGTTGAGGTGGGGGTATTAGTGGGGAAATTATTGTAATTGGGAATTTAATTAATCTAGTAATGAGTCTAGTTGTGAATCTCAGTAAACTTAGTCGAGTTACGAGTGACCCTTAATTACGCTGGTAGCAAAGGATGTTATTTTTCTCTCAGGAGCTTTAGGCCCGTTTCACACAGGCGGAAAAAACCTACCGAAGCAATAAATCTGCAGGATGTTCTACCGCTCGTTTTCAGGCGGAATATAGAATTGTATTGTCTGTGCTATACCCAAACTGCTCCTATCCAAATATCTCCGGAACTAAGATTCCCAGTAATACATGGCTTTCACCATCGCACTCTGAATTAGTTTCTGCTTCCACAGACATCTTACCCAACAATATGAGGCTGAGTTTAGTTTTTGCACCTCAAAATAGCCCTGATTTCCGCCCCGAAAATTTCAGTGTTTTCTCACCAAAATGGTGAAATCTTGTTCCTTGAATGTCAGAACGTGTAAATCAGGAAGTCTGCGTGTGTTTGTGTGACTGACCGATCACTAGAGAATATACTACAAAATAAAATAAAAAGGTGAGTGGCAAGATGGGGGGGGGGGGGGGTAAAAATGGAAAGGTATTGAAGACGTAAAGGCACCGGGCGTTCCTGTACTTTTTGAGTTAGCACAACATCACTGAACATTTGCTAGTCTTGATTCGGATTCACTATTTTCTTTCCTGTCAGATTAAATTAAAATTCACTCCTAAACGTTGCGACGACAAATAAATTTAGATGGAGTGTTAAAAAACATTCACAAATAGAAACTAAGAAAACGCTTTCAATTAACGTGAACTTTAAAAGCGTTGTCTCTTCTGAATGTCTTCCTATATTCCTAACCTGTGAAACGAAATGATTAAGATCAGACACACAAGCAGCAAATAAAGCTTGCTGCTCTATACAGCTTAATTGATAGAAAATATTGTTTTAAGTGCACTACAGCCGTCGTGTGTCCGCGTGATGTGGGGCGCTGGCTTTTGACCATTCGTTTATAACTCTATGTTCGAATTCCGGATAAGGCATAGGTAGCGTGCTCGTCAGATGGCGGTGGCTCTGTCCCTTCCCTGGGACCAGTGGACCTAAATTAGGGACACGCGACTGCTTACACACAGCCAGCCCTTCCACTAACCACTATGCATGCAGTGGTGTTGGCTCGGACTAGTGGAGCTAAGAACTTTTTGTGGTTAGTTGAGGAGAAAAGCAGGACAAAGAAATATTAATAGATGATCATGTAAAATGAATACTGATTTATACGAAAGCATACTCGTACCTTAACAGAGCGTTCGCATTTCAAGGACGACACGGAACTGTCGGATCACGCAGTAAAGCATGGAGACAAAGCGGCGACAAGTGTCCTTTTAATGTGGCGTATTCAACTCACCGTTCGTATGGGTAGGCTTGGGTTTGAGTCCTAGACGAGGCATAGGTAGTGTTAGAGGTCTGCACGGCCTAATTTGGTGAACCTTGCCCGGCCCGTTAATTGCAGCTCTTATTTAGGCCCGGCCCATTAATTGCAGCTATTATTTAGGCCCGGCCCATTAATTGCAGCTATTATTTAGGCCCGGCCCATTAATTGCAGCTATTATTTAGGCCCGGCCCATTAGTTGCAGCTATTATTTAGGCCCGGCCCGTTAATTGCAGCTATTACTTAGGCCCGTCCCGTGATGTGCCATTTTGTATTTTTTTTGTCATTTTATTATATTTTATTAAACTATGAAAATTAAATAATAAAATAAGATATTGAAAATATTTCATTGAATGTAAGCCTAAAAATATTGAATAAACTTTAGCAATAATTTTTTTTCTTTTTTTTTTATTGGAGGTTTAACGACCACCATGAGCAACTCAATGGGCTATAAGCAGTCGCCCGTCCCTAATTTAGGGTCACTGGTTCCAGGGAAGGGAGAGAACCAGTGCCGTAAGACAAACAACATCCATGCCTCACCGGGATTCGAACCCGTACCCCTTTTGGACGAATGATCAGAGGCCATCGCTTAGACCACTGCGCCACTGGAGCGGCTTTTAGCAATAATCGAAGAATACAATCTTTAGAGAGAGAGAGAGAGAGAGAGAGAGAGAGAGAGAGAGAAACTAAGCGAGTTCAAAATCTCAGTTTCTCTGAACTAACAAGCGACAAAAGACAATCTCTATACGGATTAGGGATAGGAGAAACAATCGATGTCGTGCCCCTCTCTCATACAAAAACGCACATACACCCCGCTTCAGTGCAGACACCCCTGTCCCCCTCTCTACACAACACACACACTCCCGCGGGGTCGAATCTGTTGTCAACAGGACCCAGAGCGCCGGCACATTGGCCTAAGCGATGGCTTCTGATCATTCGTCCGAAAGAGGTCCGGGTTCAAATCCCGTGAGGCATAGATGTTTTGTTTGTCTTACGGCGCTGCCTCTCTCCCTTCCCTGGAACCAGTGTCCCTAAATTAGGGACGGGCTACTGCTTATAGATTTTTTTTTTTTGGAGGTTTAACGACCACCGTGAGCAACTCAATGGGCTATAAGCAGTCGCCCGTCCCTAATTTAGGGTTACTGGTTCCAGGGAAGGGAGAGAGCCAGTGCCGTAAGACAAACACAACATCCATGCCTGACCGGGATTCGAACCCGGACCCCTTACGGACGAATGATCAGAGGCCAGCGCCTTAGACCACTGCGCCACCGGGGCGGCTGCTTATAGATCATCGAGTTGCTCACGATGGTCGTTCAATCTCCAACAAAAAAACAAAAAACAAAAAAAGGCCCTAGAGTGTTTTTACCACTTTAACAACCCAGGTCGAGTCTCACGGATTTTATTAACGTTATTTTTATATGTATTGTATAATTTTACAAATAAACGATCCCCCCAAAGCATTGAAAAAATTAAAAAGTTAGCAAACGATAAAAATTTGGCTGCCTGAGAGACCGGACGTGTGTTGATACGAGTAATATGAACAAACATAAGTCCTGAGCAGTTAAGGGTTAATACCTACAGATGGTAAAAACACTGAGTACCCATCCTGACCTCTGCGATTACGCTCTGGGCAATGTCATGGAAGTAAAGCCAGTAAAACAGTTAAACAGACCAGGAAGTCGAGAACACACCATTGCGATAAAAGAAATAGGATGACTTAGCCCGACCCGGTCATAAGTGTCTGGGAGATAGCCCGGCCCGTCCCGCTGTTTTGTTCTCTAAACTGAAAAAGCCCGACCTACGGGCCGGCCCGTGCAGATCTCTAGGCAGTGTGCTTGTCTTACAGCACTGTTGTTTTTCCCTTCCCTGGAGTTAGTGTCCCGAAACTACGGTCGAATGGCTACTTATTTCCCTTAGAGTTCCTCGTAGCTTTCGTTAAACAACCCCATCCCCTCCAAGGGTGACAAGTATTTTATGATTGAGAAGGGCATTTCTAATAAATTTGCCCCCGGCTCCACCAAAAGTAATCCCCTGAGCCTATTCTGTGATTCCTTATGAGTAACGAAAAAGGAAGCTCCGGAGTTCGATTGGTCAGAGGCACGGGCTTCTAGCGAATCGCCCGAGCTCCGGGCGAGGAATGCGGGGTAAAGCTCGTCTTTTTCGGAACCGATGGTTTTTTTGTTTTGGGTATTTTTTAATTGGAGGTTAAACGACCACCGTGAGCAACTCAGCAGTCGCCCGTTCCTAATTTATTGTTACTGGTTCCAGAGAAGGGAGAGAGCCAGTGCCATAAGACAAATACAACATCCATGCCTCCCTGGGATTTGAACCCGGACCCATCTCGGAAGAATGATCAGAACTTCAAAAGAGCATTTATTTACAAAAAAAGACAACATACAAACACAAATTTTCACCGGGAAAAAAATTGCACAATAACTCACCGGCAACGACAATAACAACACACAATCAATATCGCAATAAACAGAGAGTACTCTACAGGAAGAAGCAGACGACATCAGAGCAAGTTGAAGAATAACACACGGCAAGATAAAAAGAAAACAGTTGCACAACAAACAATACATACAGGACAGACCACTAATGAAGCAAGGCGGTAAAGAAAAGTCAGCCGAGTTTGTCAAAACTGTCAAGGGAAAAAAACAAACACACACACGGTCCGACAACAAGCTGCAGCCGAAAAAAAACAAAACCTGGTAGTTCGGAGAAATGCGTTGACAAATGGCTGTAAGCCGACGAACAACAAAAATTTACATTTAAAGCGTATCTCGGTCAGTAAGACCGACAGCAACACAGAGAAAAAAACAACCACTAGAAACTAACACCCCGTACCATTAACACAACACACAAAGCACAATATTCAAATATCACCAAGAAATTAACACACAATGCACAATATACAAATAGCACCATGAACACAATAAAGAATGCACAATACACAAATAACACCATGAAAACTTTGTGAAAAAGAACACAGGAGTTAAACTTGCAGACAAGCATCACCACCAAATAAATTCGGGTCGAAACAGTGAATTCGCACTGTATGCACAGCACTAACCACAAAAATAAACACCGATTACACAAACAAAATCAAGAAACACGTCGGTAAGGTTCAGAACCAACACACAAAAAAAAAACCCTCGGTACCACGCGCCAGCAGTACCCGTTCAGCAAGAAAAAAAAGTTAAAACAAAAAAATAAAAACAACCACAACATTAAACACAAAACCGTGCGACAGTAAACTGTGTGAAACCGACGAGTAATAAATATAAAATAAGTGAACGACACCAAAAGCAAACTAGAAAAAAAAGCCGACACTTGAGCAACAAAAAACAAAACAAAAACACATCAGACAATGTGCATGCCACAGCAAAAATGCAATCAACATCAACAAAACAACATAAAACACCTTGGTAAAACAATAAACAGAAAATACCAAAACGCTTAGCCGGCACACAAAAAAGTTTGTCGACCAACGGCTTGAGGCCGACGGAAAATAAAATAAAAGAAAAGTAAAAGTCAGTAAACGCTACCGACAACAAATTAACGGGAATGTGTGTGCACGGAAAGCAACAAGAAGATAAACTAAAGGAGACACTAACCCACTGACACAGATCTACGGTACGTACAAAAATTATGCACTAAACAAAAAAACACCAATAAAAAATAAATAAATATAAATATAATAAACTCTGGCTATGGGAGGAGAGCAATAATGCCTGCAGAAACATGAAACCATGACAAATATGGAGACCAGAGAGAGAAAAAGGCAGGCACATCCTGCCGAACCCGCGCCATGTCATACTCAAGTTGGAGGACCGATCTGATGGATGATCGGTACCTCCTGCACAAAAACACCCGGGCCGGATGATAACGCCGGAGAGAAGCTCGATCCACGCTTGAGTGGTAAAACAAATAAATCGTCAACTTCGCTTGGAGAATGATGAATGCACAAACAGAACTGTGGACATCTACAGGGGGAGAATGGCGTCGGAGGAAATAAAAATGGAACATTGTATGAGGACAAGGGCAAACTTTGGAAAGAAGGGAAAACATAATCGAAAACAAGGGCTGCAACACCAGACAAGAATCATAGGAATGTGACACATCACCAAGTGTAGAACAAAAGAAGCAAAGCGGGGAAGCCAAATGACGAAAACGATAAAGGGTACGCGGAGTGAGCAACCGACGGTGTAGGTGCAGCCAATGAATGTCCCGGGCTTTCGGGGAAGCCAGTGAAGTCGATGGATCACTCCATGTACCTGGAAGATCTGTAGCTGAAACAGAAGGAATTGCTAATGGAGCTGTGAAATTGGTAAGAAAATGCGAATAAAGAAGCTTGGTTGTAACTTGATGGGGTAAAAATGGAGAATCGTTTAAGTAGAGAAGAAAGGGAAGACTGAGCGACGGGGCGGAAGACTGAATGAGGCCAATAGAATTGACAAGTAAAGGATAAAGACGAATAAGACAGGATTGAATAAGACAGAACTGTGCACGATGCTGAGGGGTATCAAGTAACAGAGGGGAAAGGCGATCAAAAGATTTCCAGTGAAGAGAAGAATCAAAAAGTTGAGAAACCTGAACGACGCCACTTGCAAACCAAGTGGAGAAGTTCAGGTACTGAGAATTTGGAGAACGAAGGGCAGAGGAGAAGAAAAGTGGTTCCGCAAGGAGATCGTTAGTCGAAGCTGGGGGGAGGCGGACTGGACATAAGGAGTGCCAGAGGGAGAAAACGGTACGGTAAGTAGCGGGAAAGTGATTGGGAATGAGTGGAAAGAGGTCCATGCGGATAAAAGTAGCTAGAGAAAGAAAAGGACTTCGTGGAAAGAGCAAAGTGTCAATTATAGTAATCGAAGAACCGCAAGGAAGGGAAAAAATCCTCAAAAAATGTTGGAGATGAAAAGCGTTCGATTTAAGGGACAAATCCGGAAGGGCAAGACCACCAAAAGAAACCGGAAGGACAAGCGTGGATCGATGAACCCAATGTACGACATCCCAAATAAAATTTGTAAAAAGACATTGAACGTGACGAAGAAAGAGGGGAGGAGGGAAATGAGCAAACCAAGTATGAGAAAGGGCCGGAAGAAGAAAAGCGGAAAGAAGATGCGACCTGCTAAAAAAAGAAAGAAACGGTTTCAAACGGCGAAAAGGGGCAAGGCGTCGATTCATGTCCTGCACCAAAGGGGACCAAGTGGCGGCAGCAACCGCCACCGGGTTCCCGATGAACACTCCAAGAAGTTTGATGACCGTGGTCGACCACCGGGCACCCCAAGGGCGGTCGCCGCGGGACGACCACGAGCCAGCCCACAAGCCAACAGATTTAGAGGTATTAAGGGCCGCACCTGAAATTGAAGCATACTCAGTATAGGTAGATAAAACAACACCAAAAGCCTGTTGGGAACGTAAAAAAAGAGTAAGGTCGTCCGCATAGGCCGACAAAACCACGCGATGGTGCCGTGTGGAGGCCACACCACGCGGAATGCCTGCCAGCAAACGAGATCGAAGGGAAATAAGAAGTGGTTCAAACGTGAGGGCAAACAGTTGACCCGACAGGGGACAACCCTGCCGGATACCGCTTGCAAAAGGAATAGCAGCCGTCATAAAAGAAGAGGACCGAACACGAAAGTAAGAATGGGAATATAGATTGGAAAGTGCCTGACAGAAAAGGGAAGGAAAGCCAAAGTGACGAAGAACAGAGAAAAGATAAGAATGATGGACAGAATCGAATGCTTGTTTCTGATCTAGGTTAAAAATAGCAAGAGGTTCAGAAAGACGGGAAGCAAGAGAGTGTAAATCACGGATGGTAGTGATGTTAGTTGCAATCGAACGGGAAGGGATCGTATAAGTTTGGTCAGGATGAATAATAAATTGTAGAACAGGGTTAAGGCGAAGAGCCAGAATTTTTGCAAAGATCTTGTAGTCGGTGTTAAGAATCGAGATGGGGCGCCAGTTAGATAGAAGACCAAGATTACCAGTTTTAGGAATTAGGTGGAGAAGAGCAAAAGCAAAGTCAGAAGAAACGAAAGTCGAAGAAGAAAAGATCGAGTTGAAACAAGCAACGAGAAGAGGAAGCAGAGCAGGAAGAAAGGTTTTATAAAAAGAAAGTGGAAGACCGTCAGCCCCAGGGGCGGAGCGGTCATTCAGACTAGAAATGGCAAAACGAACCTCCGAGGGAGAGATCGGTGAAACCAAGGAGGGGGAAAAAAAGACGGGATCTGAGGAAGATGTGATAATAATGGAGAATTCTCTGCAGGCGGCAGGACCCGCAATCGAAACCGATCAGTGAAGTACTGAAAAGTTCGATCACAGATCTGCACTGGATCAGAAACAGTTGAGCCATCTGGAAGCGAGAGAAAAGAAATGTTGGAACTCAGAGCACGGTGGGATTCAAGATGTCGAAGGTGTTGAAACGGGTCATCATGAAAATGTAACTTGGAAAACTTTAACCGGGTAAGAGACGAAGAAGCAAAGGAAGATAGAATGCTATGAAGTTGTGATTGAAGAGCTGCAAACGATGGATCTGAAGGAGAAAGGAACTGTAGTTTACGGTGAAGAATAGTTAAATCATGAAAGCGGTGAAAACGGGACGAAAAAGAGAACTGACGTGCAAACGATAGGATAGAAAGTTTGGTGGAAAGCCACAGAGCTGCTGGGTCAACCGTGAGAGGAAGTTCAGAAATGGATGAAGAAATAATCGAACGAACTTCGGCCTGAAACGTGGGATCGGAAAGGAGAAAATCATCGAGAGACCAAACCGGGGAGGGGGGGGGACAGAGAAAGAGGACAAAAATATTTCCAGAAGAACAGGACGATGGTCGGAGGAAACAGAAGGATGATGGGTTACTTCAACAAGGGAGGAGTGGAGGAAACTAGAAACATAAAACCGGTCGAGACGAGCCGCAGCATGCGCTAAGGCGGCCGGAGGAAACCATGTGAATTCACGGGACAGAGGGTGGATGGTACGAAATGCGTCAATGAGACAAAAATTACTAACTAGTTGAGACAGTTGGGAGGAAAGGTTAAGGCGACTCTCCCCGGAACCATCACGGTCAAGACCCGGTTGGAGAGTGCAGTTGAAGTCACCACCAATAAGAACGATTTCAGAAGGAGGAATTTGGGAAAGAAGGGAAATCAAATGCTAAAGAAGAGCATCAGCATCAACCGATGATTGTGGCATATGCAAATTGAAAACATGAAAACGACGGGAAAGATAACTAAAGGAGATACCTTGAAAGGAGCCCAGCAGACTCTGTGACTCAACGATATCTGAAAGAAGAGAATGAAACCGAGTACGGAATGCAATCGCTGTACCGGACCCAATGTGCGTCCGGTAGTTGTGATAAAAAGCGTAGGGCCAGCGTCTCCAGCAGGAATACCCGGTCGCCAAGGAACAGTTCGTCTCCTGGAAGAGGAGGATATCTGTCCTCAGGAAACGAACGTCCTCGAAGACCAAAGCATTCGCGGCTGAAGACGCAAGGCCTCTACAGTTAAAGCAGAGCACATTTAGGGAAGGCATCACTGGGGCGGCTGCATCCAACCTTCCAGTTCTGCCTTCAAAACTTTAAGTAAATACGCCAACCGGCGAGCGTACTGCTCTGTCCCGGATGGCAGATCAACATTTAATAAGAACTCATGCAGGAACGTCAGTTGGGTTAGCATCTCCGGAAGGTGAGAGAGTTTACTTGCTATACAAGGGAGAGTAATCAATTTCGCCCGTCAGGGGCGAGCAATCAAGGCATACAGATCTGTGAATGAGAGGGGAGTTAAGGGCACCTCAATGTCAGCAAACATAGAGGTGATGTCAACCAGAGAGGGGGCAGGAGAGTCGTCATCAGATTCAGCAAATAAAGTTTCTTCAGAATCGGGATCGGTAACGTCCATGGAATCATCGTTCGGCAAACAGGTAAAACGGTTGTAGATGGAAACTGAAGAAGTAACAGGAGCCGGTCCAGGTGAAGGTGACGAGGATGTAGCCGTCTTCCTGGATTTCTGGCGGTCCGAGGAACTCGCACGACGGTTCGCTGAGCCAGGGGAGTTTTGCCTCTTGGTCCGCTGAACCTTGGGGGTGGAGGCCCCTTCAGACGCTGGCAACGGGGAACTTCCTGCAGGTCAGTGGATGCCGAAGCAACACGGACCACTGGAGGTGATACGACAGAGGTGGAACCAGGATCGGCAGCTGGAACAGATTGAGTGGGGAGGGTGGGGGAAGAATCCGGAGCGGTGGGCAGAGTCCCCGCTGGAACAGCAGCATCAAGTGATTGAGTTGGAACAGTAGCAGCTGTGGAATGTGGGCATGCCGATGCAAGGTGACCTTCACCCTTGCATCGGAAGCACTGAACGCCAGCAAACAGATTGAAAATGTAGGTCCGGGTTTCAGTTATGAGTTCCAGGGTGGTTGGCCGGTTAACTATTGCTTGTGGGGTTGGAAAGATGACTCTGTATTGACGACGACCGCCCTGAACATGTTTCAGGGGGAGTCGCGAGCAGCAGCTGGGAGGTACTTTGTGGTACCAACCACTCGCCCCATGGTGTTAAGGGCATCAATTAATACCGAGTCAGGCACAGCTGTGGGTACTGGAGACAAGGTGACAGTCACTGGTCTTTGAGCTGCTGCAACTGGTTGGAGATGTACGGAACCAATGTCCAAGCCAAAAGCAAGGATTTTGTCCACTGCCTGTTGATGAGTGAAGTGCACGACAACACCCTCCCAAGCGGATAATAGACACAATGCTTTCTCCGGGTACAACTTTAGAAATAGCATTTAAATATTGGGGGAGGGGGTGTCGCGCAGAGCAGGAACAAATACACTTAAAAGTAAGGCAGACGAAAGTTCCTTACCTTGAGGAGAGTCGAGTGGTAATGTTATCCTTAAAGCGGAAGCAACACGTGTAAACTCTGGTCGCGAAGACACAGAAGCACTATGTAAAGTAGAAGTCGCACTCACAGCCGCGGCGAACGAACGAGACACAGGAATAGAAGAGCTGGGTACCTCTGACCCAGCCTCCGGCAAATTTGTAACCAGCGGTACAGTTGGCGACGAAACCACAACACTATTTGACTGAACACCATTCATGGTGGTCACGGAAGATACAGACGACGAAGAAAGCGCAGAGGAAGGAGATATAGACGGGTATATGGCACTCATGCTGGTGGAGGTAGTAGCCAGCCCGGCTACTAACCCTCGCGGCTCGAGCGTTGCAGCTTGCAACACTCAAGAACAGGCAAAAAACGAAAAAATAAGCACGTACAGCTTGTACGCCTCACCACTTGCGAGGGAGGAACACAGGTGATAACACACGAACTTTCAAAGAACAAACGCAAAAAAACACAAACTTCACACAAAACTTCCAATCCTGGCAGGAGCTCGAAAAAATGCGACTGATCAGGCAGAAGCCATCGCTTAGACCACTGCGCCACCGGGGCGGCACCGATGGCTTCAAATCATGGTTCAGCGACCATGGACCTATATGATCGTGGTGGTCATTATAGGACCTACCTAGGAAAAAACAAAAGGGTACGCAAAAAAGATATCCATCACTCCCAATCCCATAATCTTAACAAGAGCGGCATATAAGTTACATGCATTAAGTGTAAGTGACACATTTCATTCACAGTAAATATTTGGAGCCGTACAGAATGTCAGAACAGTATTTAAAGGAAAACTTAATATTCTCAGAACATGGTACTTGCGCCCACCCCTTCAATTTTCAAAGCATTTTTAAATAAAAGTTACATGGAAGTCAGATGACTTCCACATAACTTTTATTTAAAATTGCCCGAGTGGAGGTTTAACGACCACCGTGAGCAACTCAATGGAAGCAGTCGCCCGTCCCTAATTTAGGGTCACTGGTTCCAGGGAAGGGAGAGAACCAGTACCGTAAGATAAACACAACATCCATGCCTCACCGCGATTCGAACCCGGACCCCTTCCGGACGAATGATCAGAGGCCATCGCTTAAACCACTGCGCCTGCCCGAATTAAGCACAGTTGATAAAAATACCAACTAATGGAAACAACAAATCAAATTCTAAATCGCTTTTGAAAATTGAAGGGGTGGACGCAAGAACGATGCAAGTCCAAGATGCTAAGTTTTCAGGAGACCAAAATATATGAATTAAAAATTCGTGAATCATAGTTAATTGCAGTTACCAATGTCACTACAAATAAATGCAAGTAACCTATTGCTAGTAGACGAAAAAAAACAAAACTTTTTTTTGTTTACTTTTGTTTCAGGATGAGCAAAAAACTGGAGCCGACTCACCTAGTTATTGTACCAAAGTGAATAAATAATTGTGTATTAAAGCAAGATGCAGCTTTATTGAAGTGTATAGTACAGTGGTTTTAATTAAGAGTCCGACAGCCATTAAATTACTCTTCTGGTTCCTAACTGATTAGATTAAATGCGACCTTATTAACGAAGAAAGTCCAGTGGTTACTCGTCATCAATTTTTGACATCTGACAGTCAAGTTTCCGCATATCTTTGTGTTTTTCCCCCTTTAATCGTGACTTGTCTGTTGTACAAACTTTGTCGGTAATGCTATTGTTGTTACACCAGGTTTGAGAAGCGTAAACTTTGTAAAATATGTACCACTTGCATGTTCACAACAAGCTACTTCAAAGGAATATTCTGAGCTGTGCTTAAAAAATGCGCTACTTTGAAACCATGAACTTTGTTCCTTTTACTGCGGCACTGTTCTTGAAGAACGAGCGAAAAAGTTCAACGAAGTCGAGAAACAAGAGCTAACTGACTGCACAAGTTTGAAGTGCCTACATGTCTTTTTCAGTAACATACCATATTTGGGTGGCAAGTAAATGCGATCACGAGCATGTTTGTGTTTTCCTTCTCAGGCAATCCAAAAATTGCATGGTAAGAAACTTGTGGCAGAGAGCGGAACTATTTCAGAGCAAGAAACATGTCTCCCGACCACTTCAGACTCACCTGGTTCTTGCACGCTATCTAACGCTGAGGTAACTCCTTTCCGTATATAACTGTGTAGACCAAACACACATACACTGAAGTGCCAGAAAAACTGGTACAGACGAGCTTATGCAAAATACATAGCAACGTCACCTACGTGCGTACTCGGTTGCGTCCGCCAGTGCGTATATAAACCGATAGACATCCTTGCCAGCTGTCAGAGCTGTTTTCGTCATGAGAATGACAAGTAATAACGATTTAAGCGTTTTTCAACGCGGTGTAATAGTTGGCGCTCGTGAGATGGGCCATAGTATTTCGGAGGTAGAAACGAAGTTCGGATTTTCACGGACGACCATTGCAAGGGTGTACCGTGACTACAAGAATTCCGGCAAAACCTCCAACCTACGGTACCAGTGTGGCCGTAAAAAGACATTGAGTGAACGTGACCATCGTGGGCTGTCAAGAATCGTTTCACGCGATAGGCGTGCAACACTCTCGCAAGTATCATCTGAATTCAATGCTGGAACCTCAACAAGCATCAGCGTCCGGACTGTGCAACGTACCCTGCACGATATGGGCTTTGGCAGCCGACGACCAACTCGAGTCCCTTTGATGGGTGCACGACACAGAGCTATGCGCCTCGCTTGGGCACGGCAACACCGCCACTGGACATTTGATGACTGGAAACAAGTAGCCCGGTCTGACGAGTTGCGTTTCCAACTGTATCGGGCAGATGGAAGGATTCGTGTGTGGCGCAAACCCTATGAAGCCATGGATCCCGCCTGTCAACAGGGAACTGTACCGGCTGGTGGTGGTGGTGGTGGGGGGCTCCGTAATGGTATAGGGTGTGTTTAGCTAGACTTCACTGGGGCCCCTGGTACGTCTACAAACGTCTGTGACCGGCCAACGCTATGTGCACATCCTTTCTGACGAGGTACGCCCGTTCATGTCCTGCATTCATGCTGATGGGTTGGGCCTGTTCCAACAGGACAATGCGCCTCCACACAAGTATCGGGACGCCACATTATGGTTAGAGGAGCATTCATCTGAGTTTGGGGTGTTGCCATTCCCACCCAAGTGTCCAGATCTGAACGTGATAGAACACATTTGGGATACCATGCAACGCGCTATCGAACACAGGAATCCGAGACCTCGGAATACACCCGAATCGGGAAACTCTCTGCAGGAAGTATGGTGTGCATTGCCTATACAGCATATTTCCAGAAGCTAGTGGAGACCAGCGCTCCCGTGGGGAACGTACCAAGTGTTCGACTGGTGTACCAGTTTTCTGGCACTTCAGTGTACAGAAAACTGGTACACCAGTCTGCGCGGACCTTATTTGGCGAGTTCGGCCCGGACCAAATCAAAAGCCGATTTTTTTCTCTACGAGTTAACGATAAAAAAAGCGAAAATCACTAAAAATGGACTTACCCTTCAATTTTAAGATCTTTCTTTCTGGGTTTGTTTCACCTAATCCGTTCACACCAATAAGGCACTTTTTTTTTTGAAGTAGGACTACGTCTAACTCCGCAGATATTATGGGGCGACTTACGGCCGACCGCCTATGACGAAAGTAGGCCCCAGTTGAAATCATTATAGCATTAAAAATATATGCCGCACACTAATCGTGTTAGTATATTTGTAAACAGCATGGAGTCCAATTCGCGTACTGGGCAATACATCGTGCGAGCGACGTTCCCTTCACTCCCTCTGCGCGGGGGAGGTGATGCAATATTTCTGAGGGTGCCACCTTGTTTGACTCAGTCTATCGCGGCAACCGTGAGCGCAACACGACTGTGCGTAGTATCGTTTTAAAGCTCTTGGCGAGATCTATTCAAATATATGAAGAACGTTTCCCAGTGGTTTGAACTGAACATTTAAAACATTGTTTTCTTGTGAACCGGTGAGAACTTTTGACAATATCACGGTTTATCTGGACAACCGTGAGTGCAACACGACGACTGTGCGTAGTATCGTTTTAAAGCTCTTGGCGAGATCTATTCAAATATATGAAGAACGTTTCCCAGTGGTTTGAACTGAACATTTAAAACATTGTTTTCTTGTGAACCGGTGAGAACTTTTGACAATATCACGGTTTATCTGGACAACCGTGAGTGCAACACGACGACTGTGCGTAGTATCGTTTTAAAGCTCTTGGCGAGATCTATTCAAATATATGAAGAACGTTTCCCAGTGGTTTGAACTGAACATTTAAAACATTGTTTTCTTGTGAACCGGTGAGCACTTTTGACAATATCACGGTTTATCTGGACAACCGTGAGTGCAAAACGACAGTGCGTAACATCGTTTTAAAGCTCTCGACGAGATCTATTAAAATATATAAAGAGCATATCGCAGTGGTTTAAACAAAAAATTAAAAAGAATGTTTTCGTGTGAACGGGTTTACATTTTCGACAATGCGACAGAATTCGCAGAATGAACGCAAGCAAAAGTGGAGAAAACCAAAACTAGAGGCAAGAGCAAGTGATAAGGAATGTAAGAAGTCCAAGAAAACAGAGCACCATGTTGTGTAATTCGTGTATCGATCTGGTTTGTGTTCGCAATGTACCTAGCATTAGTTGTAAAAATTGTGTAAGCTACTTTTCATATCATAGACCTGTGTTGGCTATAACAAATTAAATAAACGCTTTGAAACCATATTCGACTAGCTCATTTCAACTCTCCGATCTGCAAGTCGTAGTCCTACGTTCCAAACTGACGGCTCAATCAGAACTGAACCTATAATCTGTATTTTTTTTTCTTAGAACTTTTTTTTTTTTTTTGATTGGAGGTTTAACGACCACCGTGAGCAACTCAAATGGGCTATAAGCAGTCGCCCGTCATTAATTTAGGGTCACTGGTTCCAGGGAAGGGAGAGAGCCAATGCCATAAGACAAACACAACATCCATGCCTCACCGGGATTCGAACCCGGACCCCTTACGGACGAATGATTAAAGGCCAACGCCTTAGACCACTGCGCCACCGGGGCGGCTTTCTTAGAACTACATCACTTTACGCGTGCATTTAAAAAGGTTTTACTTATCAATGAATATTTTGTACAGATCAGTAAGCTTTATTTCTTCAACAGAGGTCTGAATCTTTTTTATAATAACTCCTTTAGGTTGTTTTTATTCTAAGATATTTGGAAACAGTAACGCTCTTATTTTTTTCATGTTCATGACTGAAAAAGGTCACTGTTTTCTTTGTTATATTTGAGGATATGTTTAAATATTCGGTCTTAATATATGTATTTGTTTTGTCACTTTTCTGAGTAAGATTTGAGTTACATTGACAGAAAAAGGAAAACAGTTCAATTTTTTTGAGGGTGGGTGGGGGGTAACGACAACCATGACCAACTTTTAGGGCTATTCGCAGTCGCCCGAGACTACGTTAAAGCTAATGGTTCTAGGAATGGGGGACAGCCAACTCAATCAGCCAAAAACTTCCCTCAAGCCTCAACCGGGACTCGAACCTGGACCCGTCTTGGACAACTAATCCGAAGACAGCTGCTGAGACCACTGTGCAACTTGGGAAGGGGGGGGGGGGTTAACGGAAAACTAAAACATCTAAGTATATGAAGAATCGCCTATTTCGAATTTAGTGCAGTTTGTGGGGCGCGAGCGGCCTAGTGGTTAGAGTAGAAGTTTTTCGACTCGACGGTTTCGTAATCGATCCCAGTTGGCTGAATTGTTCTGAACCACTCAATACACGCCGTGTGTCGGATGGGCACATTAAGCCACTGGTCCTGGAGTATTGGACTTGCTTGTTATGTACAAGATTATCTGTTCCTTCCCGCTGCCCTTTTTTCTCCTTCTAGAAGTGTTCGTTGTAACTCCCAACTATGAAGACTCGCACTTCCAATCTTGCGGTGATACTCCTCTGAACTGTATACACTCTGTCGAATCTGCGCCTCTAATTTCAATCTAATGTAACTTCTTCTGGGATACGCAGTGCAAAAGTCCCATGACACACACAGGTAGTTGCGTCTAAACCCTCACTGTGTATGTAAACTCTGAGAAATTGCTTGATGTGCTATAAAAAGGAAGGATAACTGGGGGTAGCTTGTTTCTTTCGATGACCGTAACAACAGTAAATCCAGTTCAGACAAGAAGCCAGCACTTCTGACAATTCGGCCACCTTGGAGGGAGAAACGCTTTCCCGTTAGCCTACTGGGTTTGACACTTTTAATCTGTTCACAAGTGATTCCTAGTAACACCTTTTAGCGTACGACATTTAAACTTTTGAATGCGCTTTTCATATATGAGCATCTTAAAGATATGCTCGTTCGAATACATTCCGTCTTTAGTAACAAAACGACGAAATTTTTGGGATTGTATCAGGGATTTTTTAAAACCGCACTTAAGTTCTGTTTGGCATACGATTCCTGTAACCATGATGGATATACTGTATTTTTTTAACACTAACTTAACCTATGGTGTTCTAAATTCAGCTGGGTAGCTCCAGTTAGAGGTCTGCGCGGACCTTATTTGGCGAGTCCGGCCCGGCTCAAACCCGTGCGCTTAGGGCCCGGGGCCTCCCCGTTTCAGATATTAGACACTCGGCCCGTGATGTGCCATTTTGTATTATTTTGTTCTTTTATTGTATTTTATTAAATTGTGAAAAGTAAATAATGAAATGAAATATTGAAAATAAAATATTGCATTCAAAATATTTCATTGAATATACGTCTAAAAATATTAACTAAACTTCAGCAATTATCGAAGAATATAACCTTTAAAAAGAGAAAAAGAAAGAGAGAAAATAAGCGCGTTCAAAATCTCCCTTACTCTGAACTAGCAAGCGGTAATATTACAAGTCAATCCATGTATGGATTAGGGATAGGAGAAAAAATCGATGTCGTCCCATTCTTTCATACAAACTCTCTCTCGGGCTGCGGATGACCTAGTGGTTAACGTTCGTGACTTCCACGGAGAAACCTCAGGTTCGATCCCAGTCAGGTACGAACGCTCGAAGCACTAAATATCCGCCGTGCGTCGGATGAGCACGATAAGCTCTCGGATCCCGGGTACTGGCCCCCTAGTAATACATAAGGGCGTCATACTCCCCTTTTACTTCTTCTTCCGTGTCACTTTCCTATTGGGCATTCTTGCCCAAATCTCCTAGATTCTTATTTCTGAAGGTTGTTTAAGACCTGGGGTCAGATACTCCTTCCTAAAATACTCTACATACGATTTGACCTGATCTCCCCCTCTCTCTCTGTGTAGACATCCTAGTCCCCCCCCTCCACACACACACACTCGCTCGGGTTCGAATATTTTTGTTGTCAACAAGCTCCAAAGTGTTTTTACTCGGAGTAATACCTACAGATGGTAAAATACTGTGAGTGACTCTCCTAGCCTCTGTGATTACGTCCTGGGCCATGTCACGGAAGTAAGAAAAGACAGCCGCCCCGATGGCGCAGTGGTCTAAGGCGCTGGCCTCTGATCATTCGTCCGTAAGGGGTCCGGGTTCGAATCCCAGTCAGGCATGGATGTTGTGTTTGTCTTACGGCACTGGCTCTCTCCCTTCCCTGGAACCAGTGACCCTAAATTAGGGACGGGCGACTGCTTATAGCCCATTGAGTTGCTCACGGTGGTCGTTAAACCTCCAACCAAAAAAAAAAAAAGAAAAGACAGCAAACTCAGGATACGCAACTTTTTTTTTTTTTTTTTAATATTGCGATAAAAAGAATGGTACGACTTGGCCCTGCCCTGCCGTAAGTGTCTGCGGAAAAGCCCAGCGTGTTACCTTGTTCTCTAAACTAAAAAAAGCCTGACCCGGCCCATGAAGACCTCTACCTTCAGTGGCCGAGTGGTCAGAGCCATGGTCCTCTGGGTGATCGTCGAAACAGAGTTCAAGTCTCAGAGAATGCTTACATGATGCGTTTGTGCTACGACGCGGGCTATGTTCGTTCCCTGGAAACAGTGGCCCCAAATTAGGATCGGGCGACTCATTATAAACTTTAACACTCTAGGTAGCAAGTAAGCATATATACGTTCGGAGATTTCTGTGCCCAAAGCGGCGGGGACGCAATAATACATTTATCCAAAACCTGTTCAAAAGCGGCCGCAACGAAACATTGCGTCAATAAAATTTCCGGGCTCATAGGGGCGAGAACGCATATATGCCCATCTTAATTACGACGAATACTACAGAAAGACAGGACGCTTTTATTGAAGTCTCCTGTCATATATGCGACAAAATTTAGCATTGCCACTTCAAAGCTCCCGTCACCTGGAGGGTTAATGCCTACGAGGGAGATAACCCTCGTCCCCTTTCCCGAGAAAAGTATAAAAGAGAAGAAATTTCTGCTGCAAGTTGCCTTGAAGTAGCATTTTTTTACCATTAATATGACGCAGTAGGTTAAAGCGCATGACTCCTAACTGCATAGTAAACGGCGCTGGAGGTTCAAATCCAGTCGACAATAGCCCTGTTTGCTTTTTCTCAGGATTTCCGCGAATGTAAGTGTATACCTGGAGGGTTACCGGAAAAAAATCCAAGGAAAAAAAGATCCACGAAAAAAAAAAAATGCAAACTAGGAGTTGTTGGTGGATGGTAGTGAAAAAGCAAACTGTCTCACCGACCTCACTGTAAAAAGCAACATGAAACTTTTACCCTTGGTGAGCCACTTCCTTAAAATTTGTTTGTCTTCTAGACACTGTTCGTTACCAAGTGGAAATCATACGTCCAGACATACATTCTGAACCCCTTGATCATGGTGGGGCCCCAAGGCTATAGCAACTACAGACCCCCCCCCCCGCCCTTAGTCCGGCCCTGTGTCAATCATGTAAATGGATAACTGTTTCGTTGGAGTTGGATTTTATTCCCTGGATTTTTTTTTTTTCCCTTGGCTTTTTTTTCCGTGGATGTTCTTTCTATGGCTTTTTTTTTCCTGGAATTTTTTTCCGTGGATCTTTTTGCCTTGGATTTTTTCCCTTAGATTCTACCTGGAGGGATCCATAAAAAGTCTCCCTTGACGCATTGCGCTATTTCTGGCGGTGGCTTATCGTAGACACATCTGGATCAATGTGAATGATTACAATGAGAATGTCAACGGAAAACCAAACCGTATCATATTCCCTAGGTAAATTCATCATCATGGATGTGCCGCAGTTCATAATCTTTATGGACACCGTCTCTGGAACCATCTACAGTACCAGAAGAAGTAAGATTTTTAGAAGTCGTGCAGACTAATTAATTTGCAACTGAGCACCAGCTACATACACTGCACCTCATGTGTAGTTGATGCTCATTAGCAATTAGCAGAACTGTAAAAAATAAAATAAAATTGAGACAGATGAAAATGCGGGGGGGGGGGTGAAAACAACGGAAAGGGTCAAGTGTTTCTGGAGAAGATTTTTAATATAGCATCCTTCAGGATCTGTATTAAACGATTTTTCTCAAATGTTTGAAATGTGCAAATCAGCAGCCTCGGTGGACGAGAAGTACCAAACGCTGGTGCCCAAGCATTCGTCCAAAATGGGTCCCAGTTTCTAGGCATAGATGGCGCTTTTGTCTTAGGCGCTGGATATCTCAATTCCCTAGAACCGTGATCCAAAATTAGGTCACTGGTTCTAGGGAAAGCCTACACAGCCTGAGAGTTGCACATGACGGGCGACTGTAAGAGCTGCGCATTGTGGTCGTTAAATACCGAAACGGAAAAAAAAATGTGTGTGTGTGTGTGGGGGGGGGGGGGGGGTTATGGCCTTCAATATTGTTTAAATACTTCGTTTTTTTTCAGTATTTGATGTTTACAGTATCAGGTCTCTCCAAGTTTCTTCCAGAACTGTGTGTCTTGAGGTCTTTTTTTTTTTTTTTTTTTTGATTGGATGTTTAACGACCACTGTTAGCAACTCAATGGGCTATAACGAGTCGCCCGTCCCTAATTTAGGGTCACCGGTTCCAGGGAAGGGAAAGACCCAGCGCCGTAAGACAAACACAACATCCATGCCTCACCGGGATTCGAACCCGGACCCCTTTCGGACAAATAACCAGAAACCATCGCTTAGACCACTGCCCACCGGGGCTGCCTTGAGGTCTTGAGCCAGTTTCCTCTATGTCACCCCAGCATGATTTCGAATTTCATCCATCCATCTCCCACGAGGTCTTCTGCTTTTTTTTTTTTTTTTTTTTTTCTTTTCTGTCCCTTGGTATCCAGTCTAATATTTTTCAGTTGTCAATCGATGGCCCGTTCTTCCTGCAATATGTCCAGCCCGTTGCAATTTAAGGGATTTTTTCTTGAACCATGTCATTTTCCTGATCCACGAGTTCCTCTTCTTAACTTTCATATTTACACCAAGACAGCTCCATGCTTCTTTCGCTTCTGTGCAATGGCATAACTGGGAGATCTACGCCCAGGGGCAGTTTCCAGCGTTGGCGCCTTCCCCCATCGTACGTCGCAGTTGTGAACCAGGTTCTCCATATTAATTCCTTTGTACACACACACACACAAAGAAAACGAAAATTAGTCTTCATAAGGGTAAAACTGCTTTAACAAACCCCCAAATTGCTGAAACTTCTCTTAACGATTTTTACAAAGTTGGTGGAAAATCTCCCCTTCCTTTTGTCTACACCCTTGTATACTGTATCATGCTCTATTTAAATTTCCGTTTGTGATGTGGTGTATATCACATACCCTATGTTGATTTTTCTTTTGAATTAATTGAAAAATTCATTTATTCATAAGGATAGTCTACAATATATACCCCACATCATCAAAGGGAAGTTAAAAATCAAAATAAAGTAGAACCAATTATACCGCTTTTAACTATAAGACTTAAGAAAGTAATTATAAAAAAAACTAAAGTGCGTAAACATTTTTACATTGTTATCTTACTGCTATTTAAAATTCCTTCTTCCTTGCTTTTTGTTTTGCAAAGTTGCCAGTCACGTGGTCCAAATCCAATGCAAGAGCTCTTGATCTTTCAATTGATACATCTGCTAAAGCACCGAGGTGATGCTGGACATAACTGCTTCTTAAGTAGTTCTTTATTATCTTTAATTTGGAGAAAGATCTCTCAGCCGTTGCAGTAGTCACTGGCAATGTCAGAAAAATTAAACATCAGTTACAACATCTGTAAAGCTGCTGGACGCTTCACTACATGTTAGTATCAGTTCAGTAAGTGTCGCCCCGGCGGCGCAGTGGTGGCTTCTGATCATTCGACCGAAATGAGTCTGGGTTCGAATTCCAGTGAGGCATGGATGCTGTGTTCGTCGTACGGAGCTGGCTCTCTCCCTTCCCTGTAGTCAGTGGCCCTAAATGAGGGACGGGCGACTGCTTATAGCACAAAGAGTTGCTCACGGTGGTCGTTAAACCTCCAATAATAAAAAAAAAAAAAATTCGGTAAGCTTCCGAATGTTTGACAGATTTAGGAAACGGCTAGCAAAGCACATTTTCAGACGCAATAATTGGGGATCCAGATCTCCAGAAATATCTGACGGATACGTTACAACTAGCTTATAACTTCAGTGCAACACTTCTACATTAGTCAAATACACTGCTGGCCACCCAAAATGTAACACCAAGAACGACACGAGATAGCAAAGCCAGATTTACTGCACACATAACAACAGATACAAAGATGAAACGATTGAGCTTACAAGGCCCGTGCGACTAGCGGAACTCGCAGACATCAATAGTTCGTGTGGCCCTAATGGCTGGCAATAACGGTCGCTATACGCCGCGGCATCGAACGAAATAGGCTTTGGATGTGGGCTTGGGGTATGTCGGTCCAGGCTGCTTCCACACGTTGCCACAGTTCATCAGGCATAGCCACGGGAGGTGCTTGCCGGGCCACTCGGTTGCCGATCAGCAACAAGACGTGTTCGATGGACGACATATCGGGAGAACAGGCGGGCCACGGCAGCAGTGACACCTGGTGGGCCGTGAAGAATTGTTTCACGATGCGTGCCACGTGAGGGCGCGCATTGTCCTGTTGAAACGTAGCCGCTGGCAGGTCCTGCAGGTAAGGGAAGACTATAGGCTCCAAAATGCCCGAGATAGAGCGGTGGCTGTTGAGTGTACCGGCGATGCGTACCAGAGGGGTGCGGGTATCATATCCAGTAGCGCCCCAAACCATAACGCCAGGCGACGGACCGGTATGGCGATGCATAATGCAGGTGTCATACAGTCTCTTGCCGCGGTGTCGCCACACGCGGATCCGACCATCGTGGTGTTGCACGCAGAAGCGAGATTCTTCGGAGAAGACAATGTCGTGCCGTTCCGTAGTCCAGGTGCGGCGTTCAACGGCCCACTGCCGCTGCACTCGCCGGTGGTGTAACGTCAATGGTAATCGGAGCAATGGGCGCCGTGCGACAAGTCCCCACTCCTGCAGACGACGTCGAACGGTACGTGCTGACACAGGTTGTTGCGCAACACACCATAATTCCTGCGCTAACGTTCGTGATGTGGCGGTGCGAGCCGTCAATGTCAGCGGCACAACATGCCAGTCCTCTCATTTGGTGGTGTGCTGCGGCAATCGCTCACGTCGGTCCGTCCGTCCCTCCTGCACCCACCGAATCCATACTCACCTCACTGTGGATGGATGTCATCCCACACGAGCGCCGATGTCTCGGTACGATAAACCGCTGTCGCGATGTACCACTATTCGTCCTATGTCGAACTCCGAAACATGCTGGAATGACTGCCGTATTCTGTGACGAGACATCAGGAAGCTTCCCACGCACAGATCCGGCTGCACAACACACTTCCGCTACCTACACCCCGCCTTCTGTGCTCCCTTCTTGTAGTGCTTCTCGGTGGCGTGCCGGGCGCACATGATTTGCATATGCCCTGCAATGCTAATCGTTTGCATGTCCTCTCGAGGGCGACGCATGCTGTGAATTTCAGGCCAATCGGATGCTTCCTTCTTGGTGTTGCATTTTGGGCGGCCAGTAGTGTAGTTCGTAGCTGAGTGGTGAAGGACTTGTGTGACGTACCTGCACCGCAGGACGCACATGAGATAAAGGTAAATAGCAGCGAGAGCCCATGATCGCGTAGCTCAGTTGGGAGAGCGACTTACTCCGGAGTGAGAGGACCCGAGTTCGATGCCCGACGCGGAAAAACTTGTACGTTATATTGGTGCCCGAACTTCCAGGTTGAGCCGGCTGTTAAGTATCTCGCAATGATGTGATGTTCTTTTCACACGGCAAGACAAGAAAAATGAGATTTCCTTCTTCAGTGCTTCGAAAAAATAAACCAGTGTGATGTTACGTTCCACACACCAAATTGTCTGGGATTTCTCAAATGCGCGTTCTTCATGGGATGACTGCCTACAGCGACACATGGTCCCGGCTAACCCGTGGGACATGCCCCCGGCCCTCTTTCGGGGAAGGGAGGGGAGGGAGATGTGACGTGCCTCCACCCCAGGACGCACGTGAGATAAAAGCAGATAGCAGTGAGATCACATGCAGCTCATTTGGGAGAGCGACTTACTCCGGAGTGAGTCGCTCTGACAAACTTGTGCGTTATACTTGAACTATTCTTTATCTTCTTTTTTTTTTTTCTTAAACGTTTAAGGATTTTTTTTAATACGAACACTTTTTGCTTTTCTTGGGGCAATTTTTTTTTTAAAAATTCGCATTTTGATTTTTTTTATTACGAAAATTTTTGTGTCCCCAAAATCTCGTGCCTGGAGCATACTGCTCCCTGGTAGTTATGCCTCTGCAGGATGTCTCTTTTAGAAGTTAAGATCCACGTCCTTGCTCCATACGCAATAACTGGAAAAGGTTATTTTGATTAAACACTTTTCTTCTATGACAAATCTTGTTGTTGTGTTTTGAGGTTCAACAACCGCCACCGTGAGCAACTCGATGAGCTATTAGCAGTCACCCGTCCCTGATTTAGAGTCACTGGTTCCAGGGAAGAGAGACAACCACGGCCGTAATACAAACAACATCCATGTCTCAACGGGATTCGAGCCCGAACCATCCTGGACGAATGGTCAGAAACCTGCGCTTAGACCACTTCACCACCTCGTGACTAAGACACAATGGTAAATTGCTCTTGAAACTTGTACTGGTTCTTTCAAGTGCTTAGAACCAAGTTTTGTACGCCAATTTATTCCTTCATCAATGTGACCATCGCTTGATATCTGTTGCCCAAGGTAAATGTAGGCATCGGTTGCCTGTAAATTTTGTCCCCATCAATCGCTAAATCTTCTTTCTTATAAAAGAATTGTGCGTCAGTTGTTTTCTAAAAGTTTATTCTTAAATCTCATTTCTTTATTCTTGACAGTAAATTCCTGGATGTAGCTCTGAAGAGGTAGTTGCAAAAATGATATACACTGAAGTGCCAGAAAAACTGGTACGCCCATCTAATACTTGGTAGGTTCCCCACTGGAGCGCAGGACTGTAAGAATATGACGGGGCATGGACTCCACTAGCCTTAAGCAATGCACGCCATACGTCCTGCAGAGCGTTCCACAATTCGGGTGTATTCCGAGGTCTCGGATTCCTGTGTTCGATAGCGCGTTGCATGGCATCCTAAATGTGTTATATCACACCCTAAACTCAGATGAATACTCCTCTAACCATAATGGGGCGTCCCGACACTTGTGTGAAGGTGCATTGTCCTGTTGGAACAGGTCCAACCCATCAGCATGAATGCAGGACATGAACGAGTGTACCTCGTCAGAAAGAATGCGCACATAGCGTTGGCCCATCACAGACGTTTGTAGACGTACCAGGGGTCCCAGTGAAGTCCAGCTAAATACACCCCATACCATTACGGACCCCCCACCAGCCGGTACAGTTCCGTGTTGACAGGCGGGATGCATGGCTTCATGGGGTTTGTGCCACACACGAACCCTTTATCGGCTTGATACAATTGGAAACGCGACTCGTCAGACCAGGCTACTTGTTTCCAGTCATCAAGTGTCCGGTGGCGGTGTTGTCGTGTCCATCAAGGGGACTCGAGTTGGGCATCGGCTCCCAAAGCTCATAACGTGCAGGGTACGTTACGTTGCACAGTCCAAACGCTGATGCTTGTTGAGGCTCCAAGATTGAATTCCGATGATACTTGCGAGAGTGTTGCACGCCTATCGCGTGAAACGATTCTTGACAGCCGACGATGGTCACGTTCACCCGATGTCTTTTTACGGCCACACTGGTATCGTAGGTTGGAGATTTTGCCGGGATTCCTGTAGTTATGGTACACCCTTGCAATGGTCGTCCGTGAAAATCCTAACTTCGTTTCTACCTCCGAATTACTATGGCCCATCTCACAAGCACCAACTACGACACAGCGTTGAAAATCGCTTAAATCGTGATTACTTGTCATTCTTATGCCGAAAACAGCTCTGACAGCTGGCAAGGATGTCTATCGCTTTATATACGAACTGGCGGACCGACCGAGTACGCGCATAGATGACGTTGCTATGTATTTTGCATAAGCTCGTCCGTACCAGTTTTTCTGGCACTTAAGTGTATATACTGTTACTTAAATGTCGAACCATGCGAGGTGTAGTATAAAGCAGATACACACACACACGAAATTACTTTGCCCAATTAAAAGAAATTGCTTATTACTCAATTAACAGAGTACCGCTGAAAGTTAATAAATAACTCCTTTATCGAGACATCTTAATGAACTAATTAAGGCATCAGGCGACAATGGGGTTATGTATCAAACTCAATTTTTCGCGCTTACGCAATAAATTTTACGCACATCAGTGTCACGACGTATAAATGGACGAAATATCAGCTCGAGTGATGGATTAGAGGTTTCATTAGCACTGTCCGTAAATAGCGTAACTGCCCGTGCTTTCATCAAAACAAAATAACAGAGTTCACTGGGTTAGTTATTGGCTGAATATGATTGAAAGCGTCAGGCTGTTCTCGCTGAGTCAGTTTTGAGAGGTTTTCAGAGAGCAAAATGCTCTTGGGATGACAAATGGGCTTTCCTTCAAACGGACCGTGAGTCTCTCCTTCAACATAATGACGATCCACAGGCAATACGATTCGCAGAAACTTGCAATGGAATTCAGTTTCGAGAGAGGAGTGTCGGAGAATTAACTGCTGCGAAATCACTCGCTGCGGGTGATTTTTCCTAACACCATAAGGTAACTTGAAATTCATGTTAAGACAAAACAAAGTACACGTAGATAAGTCGCTTCCGATGGTGGTTTACAACTCCGGCCGTAGTACTTTTTTATTTTTTTATTTTAAAAAAAATTTCCGGTAAAAATTAAAAGTATTTAAAAAATTACCGTATGAGTGAAATCGTTCTGTTTATCATGAAAATAATTTTTAGTTGCCGATAATTCCTTCAATTAAAAGACAAAACAGAAATGCTTGACATTTTCTTTAATACAAACAAATGTATTAAAGAAAAAAATATATGTTATTTGTATCGATATGTGACCCATATCGATACAAATAACAGTTTCCAAACAAATGTGCCCCTTTTACAATTAACAGGAAAATTGAAAAAAAAAAAAATGATTGCAATAACAAAAACTGGACTTCCCTTTCACACTAGCTTGGCCCTTTGAGTAGGTGATGACTTTTAGTTTTATGAAACTTGCATGTCGATGTGTTTCTCTCTGTCACTTCTCCTGCAATTTTTGTGCAATAATCTTTGCTTGCAGCATTTGTTATTCATCCCCATTGTCATTCCAGTGTATATACCATCATTTTTTTAACAGTTTGTATTATTTCCCAGTGAGACGCCCAACGCTGTACGTCTCCCTCTTATGTTTTCTTATGATGAATAATCATAAAGCGATTTTGAGACCTTCCGTTTCTGTGTCCAGCCCAAAAGGCGATCTCGCTGTAGGTGGCTGGGACCTAAACTCTACTCACTGTGGACGGAAGTCCTACAAGAAAATGGCAAATACTCTTGAGAGACGGACAAATGTATCTACCTTAGACAACAGCTATTAAAGAAATGCCACGCCAAAGAAGAAATTTATGCATATAATAACACTTGGCTGGAGTGCATTTGGAAGAAATAGTATAATTTTCAAAAGCAATTTGTCAATATAACGTAAAATAAAAGTGTTTATTTAATCAAAGCATCCTTCCAGTTCTTAACTTCAAAATCAAAGACGTAGCCCTTAAAAACAAACAAACAAACAAACAAACAAAAAAAACATAGAGGCTGCGGACAATTCAAAAGAAAAATGGGTAGATGCATCTTACTGAAACCTAGAAAGATGAGAAAAGGAAATCGTGGATCAGAAAAATGACAAGAGTGGATGACATTTTAATGAAAATAAAGACCGTAAAACCGCGAGCAAATGCACATATTGCAAGAACTGACTGCAGTTAGACAACTGAAACAATAGACTGGATCACAAGAGATAGGAATAGACTCGAAAACTTTGTGAAGGGGGTGGATGAAATTCAAAAGCATGCCGGAGTGACATAGAAAAGACTTCGGGAGACATCCATCCAGCAGTCTATTGCGATGGTTGATGGTGATGTATGTTAAGTAATCAAAGCCGCACCCGGTGGCGCAGAGGTCTAAGCGCTGGCTTATGACCGTTCATTCAAGTGGGTGCGGGTTCGAATCCCGTGAGGAATGGATGTTTTGTTTGTCTTATGATACTGTATCTCTTATTTCCATGACACCAGTGACCCCAAATTAGGAACGGGAGACTTCTTGTAGCCCATTGAGTTGCCCACGATGGTCGTTAAACCCTCAACCCCCGCCCCCTTTCCCCCCAAAAATGTGATGTAACCAATAACAAAAACGTACACATACACACATGACTGTACGGTACAAAAACGAAATCTTACGTGACTCTCAGAAGCTGATTACATCGCACACATCTCAATGTACTTACAGAGTCCTAGAGATCAAAATGAAAGTTCTTGTGCAAGTTTCCATATGCACTCAAAGGACAAAATATTAGAGATACCTACCTAATAGCATGTTGGTCCTCCTCTAGCGCGAAGAATAGGCTGTACATGCCAAGGTATTGACTTCACCAAATGCCGGAGGATTTCCGAAGGGTTTTTTTTTTTATTGAAGGTTTAACGGCCACCGTGAACAACTCAATAGGCTATAAGCAGTCGCCCTTCCCAAATTTAGGGCCACTGGTTCTAGGTAAGGGAGAGAGCTAGTGCCGTAAGACAAACCAACATTCATGCCTCATGGGATTCGAACCCGGGCTCATCTGGGACGAATGATCAGAAGCCATCGCTTAGACCACTGCGCCACCGTGGTGACCCGGTGGTAATGCCAGCGATGCCTTTTGAAGCATTGTCCACAATTCCACCCGAGACGTCGGTCCAGGATCCACAGATCTGATGTCCTGCTCCACGGTATCCCAGAGAACTTCCACAGGGTTTAAATCCGGGGGCTTCGAGGCCCACTGTTTGTTTACAAAATAACGTGAGTGTTCTTCGAGCTATTCCTGCGCAGTTGCAGCGCTGTGTGGCAGCGCATTGTCTTTCTGAAACAGTCTATCGGCAGCAGGATGCGCGAAGACCATGAAAGCGTGTAGGTGATCAGCCAGCACATGCTGGTAGCACGAAATGGTTCAGGACTTCTCCAGACACACTAAGGGACCTAATGTGTCTCATGAAAAGGCTCCCCGAACCATCACAGAGCCACCACTGCCTTGAAAAGAGCCGACCTCGCACGGCAAGGGCATGACCTCATGCTGTCGACGCCACACCTACACGTCAATTCGGTACAGTTGGAAACGGGATTCATCTGACCACACGACGCGACGTCACTCTGCAGAGGTCTAGTTGTGATTATTCGAGCACCAGGGGATGCCTAATGTCCGGTGACGAGGTCAAGAGTGGTGCACGAGTAGGGCGTCGGCTCACGTAGCCCAGAGTATGCAGCGTGCTCCATACCGTTCGTTCGCTGACGTTGCTTGGGCCTCCAACATTTAACCTGAGTGTGATTTGACCTGCAGTTGCAAAGCGGTCGGCCTGTACGAGCCTGGATACTCTACAACGACTCCGGTCATTAACGGCGTGTGGTCTGCCACCGGTTGTTTTCTGGGCGCTGGTACGACTGTCACTCGCGGTACACCCTTGATAGGGTTGCCCTCGGAAACCCTAGGTTTCTTACCACTTGGGCGATAGAATGACCAATCTGTCTTGCGCCGACAATGCGTCCACGATCAAAGTCGCTCAGATCACCACGTTTATCCATGTTCGTCGACTGCGATACAGTGTTAGATGGCCCTGCTGTTCGACTATTTATCACCTGCGTCTGGTTTGGGTGCGATCCACTCTCCGCGGGGGATGCCCATGTCAACTGCAAATCACCCCTACCCCTAATGTTTTGCCTACTAAGTGCATATACATTCAAAAATTAATTTTTATCTTTAACAAAACCTCAAAATTTTCGATCCCGCAAAATAAACATACAGGACAAAACTCTGGTGAACATTCAGAAACAACGCATTGTTTTATAAGTTTTTGGTGTATTTGATATAATCTAAAAAGAAAAGCCATTTAACCCCGTATTATCAAATATTGATAAAAAGGAGGATGAAAATGTGATGTTCTAAAAATGATTGACTCTATTGATAAAAGGAGGATGAAAATCTATGTTCTGCACCCTTGATAGGGTTGCCCTCGGGAACTTTGGTTTCTTACCACTTGGGCGATAGAATAACCCATTTTTCTTGCGCCGACAATGCGTCCACGGTCAAAGTCGCTCAGATCACCACGTTAACCCATGTTCGTCGACTGCGATAAAGTGTTGGGAGGCCCTGTTGTCCTCCTATTTATCGCCTGCGTTCGGTTTGGATCTGTTCCACTCTGCTAGGGAATGTCAATGCCAATACTCCCTTATCTCTAATGTTTTGTCTACAAGTTGTATTGTGAGAATTTAATAAATTTTATAAGCATAATGTTTTACCTCTCGTGTGGTTAAAATGTAAGACCTGCATAATCAAAGAGCAAAGACAAAAACATTTCACTAATTTTACAAAAGAATGGCTTATACAACCAGACTTTTTTTTTATTATTGGAGATTTAACGACCACCATGAGCAACTCAATGGGCTATAAAGCAATCGCCAGTCCCTAATTCAGGGTCACTGGTTCCAGGGCAGGTAGAGAGCCAGTCCCGTAACACAAACACAACATCCATGCCTCACCGGGATTCGAACCCTGACCCCTTTCGGACGAATGATCAGAAGTCATCGCTTAGACCACTGCGCCAAATCAAAATTAAAAAGTTGTTAGGAAAACCAAATTCGCTTACAAACGTAGATTTATGTGGTTTTATTTCTAATCAATTCGTTTTTTAACAAAACATATCCTTCGAAAAGCCGATATATTGACAGATTCCGATTGTCTGGATTTACAGAGTTTATTTTTTGTGATATTAAAAATGAGTTAAGAAAGGAAACGAGTTTACCTACAAACGCAGATCTTATGATGTTACTTCAGATCTTTTGTTTTGTTGGTTTTTTTTTCTTTCGTCCGTACAGAGTCAGAAATCCTATTAACAGACAGTAGACAAACAGGAAATAGTCATTTTTTCTTTTGTATGATTCTGAAAGAAGTTTTTCAGAGCGACTTATAAATGCGGATATGTCGCATAAATTGATATACAAAGTGACTGCGTAAGCTAGATAAATGAAAGCGATTTTTATTTTTTCTGACATGTGTCAGAAAAGTTAATACGTACGTAATTAAACTATGACTGCAATTCTGTGAGTATCACAGGTTACCAAACTTACTGCTAGTGTTACGTTCGTCGAAATGTATTTGAATGGTAAAATCTAAAGTGAGTAATGATATATTCTTGGTAACAACGTAGTTGAGTATTTCTCACGGTCTGGCTCCACTGAATCAGCAGCTAGAAAATAAACACGATTCTCCGGGAAACTGGGGAGAGTGAATAACGTAGGATTGTACCAACTGAAAAAACAAAGGAAATTAGATACCACTATATCTTAAGGTATTGAGACACAAGTCAATAAATATGTCTGGGAAAGCGGTTTGTTTGCTTCTACGTTTTTGTTTTTCTTTTTTATGTCAGGCCATCATCGTTCGTAATCCATTTCGGAAATAAAATGCCGAAGGGGGAGGGGGGGTCTATATAATCTCTAAACACGTCCTTCCAGAAGGACTACTGATTACGCAGCCGTTTTAGAATCTTCCAATGAAATTAAAACTACAGTGTTGAGCACACAAGCAGATGCAAGGTTGTCAACACTTAGGGGCCCGTCCATAAAGTACGTCCGTGATTTGTTTACTATTTTTCGACTCCCCTCCCCATGTCACATTTTGTCCAGTTGTTGAAACCTCCCCCCCCTCCGTAAAAGGTACGCCCTAATTCCCGCACCCCCTTTATTTTTGACGACTGTTTTTAGAAGTACGTTGAGAAACAAAGAAAACATGCAATTATTTAAAGGAATCTACCATATGCTTACACGTTTCCTTCAGAAAATATTTATTATTTAGGCATTAATTTATTCCCAAATGCTACCCGAACTTTATCATTCTAAAATAAAGATTTACAATGAACGCACGCATTCAAGGTTGCAATACTCCCGATTATACCATCTACAAAACACGATTGATTTGGTAATACGAATATGTGGATTTAATATTCTAATTTAGTTATATATATCATCAGAAATATTTCGTGCCTTTTTTTAACTAATAAAAGAAAAAAAGAAAACAGATGTATGTATATATGGGGCTTTCAATATCATCATCATCATTGTTAACCATTATCAATCCACTGCTGGACGAAGGTCTCCCCAAGTTTCCTCCACAACGGTCTGTCTTGTGCCAGTCTCCTTCATGTCACTCCCGCATACTTTCGAATTTCATCCACCCATCTTCCATGTGGTCTTCTTCTGGGTCTTTTCCTGTCCCTTGGAATCCAATCTAAAATTTCGGCTGTCCATCGATGGTCTGTTCTTCTGGCAGTATGTCCAGCCCATTGCCATTTCAGGGATTTAACTCTGATCATGATGTCTTCCACTCTTGTAATTTTTCGGATCCACGTGTTCCTCTTCTTATCTCTCCTGGTTACACCAAGCATGCACCTCTCCATGCTTTTTTGAGTTGTCTGCAGCCTTTGTATGTCTCTTTTAGCTAAGGTCCACGTCTCTGCACCATACGTAAGCACTGGAAGGATGCATTGATCAAACACTTTTCTTTTAAGACATAATGGCATATTGCTCTTGAAAATTATGCTGTTTCTTCCAAAAGCTCTCCAGGCAAGTTTTGTACGCCGATTAATTTCTTCACCAATGTGACCCTTACTTGACATCTGCTGTCCAAGATAAACGTACGTGTCTGTTATCTCCAGCTTTTCTCCATCAATCGATAAATCTTCATTTCTTGTAAAACCATTGTACATCACTTTTGTCTTCTAAAAGTTCATTTTCAATCCCACTTCTTTACTCTTGTCAGCAAGTTCCTGGATCACACTCTGTAGCTCTGATGGGGTAGTTGCAAAAATGACTATGTCATCAGCAAAACGAAGGTGGGTTAGATAATCTCCATTAATCTTTATCCCTTTGTTTTCCCAGTTCAGTGATTGAAAGACATTTTCCAATGTGGCATTAAAGAGCTTCGGAGATATGGTGTCACCTTGTCTCACTCCCTTTCCAATTTTTATGTGTGTTGTATTTTCAAACAGCCGAATCTTTTGCACTTGCATTTTCATAGATGTTATTAATAATATAAATGTATGCATCTTCAATACCGCAGGATTTCAGAGCCATTGTAACTGCTGATGGTTTCACCGAATCAAAGGCTTTTTCATAATCGATAAAAGCCATGCACAATGGAAGTTCATATTCCCTCGCTCTTTCAGTTAGTTCTCTCAGTACGTGCATATGATCTATTGTGCTGTAGCCACTCCTGAATCCAGCTTGTTCTCTCGGTTGAGCCATGTCCAGTGTCACCTTCAAGCGGTGTGAAAGAACTTTAGTGAAGATTTTATAAACCACTGATAGGATGCTGATAGGTCTGTAGTTCCTGTGCTACCGGGGTTTTTGGATTGCCCCCGCGTCATTATTAGTAATAAGGGTAATCACTCGAATCCCAAAAACTATGGTTTCCCAGTATTAGAGAAAACACAGGCTCGCTATTCGAGGATGGGCGTTGTGTTTCACCCAGCCGACGTTCCGTGTATCGGGGTCCGCTGAGTGCCGCAATGTTTTAAAGTAATCGTCTTGCTTTTCATTTCTTTTTGAATAATTCGTTAACTTACAAATTTTGATTTGTTTACTAGCACTGATGCGTAAGTTACTCAGTATTGCACTGGAGGATTTTTCTGAACATTCATCCCAAATCATTTATTCACACATCCAACACTCAATCGTTATTAACCTTTTTTACTTTACAAAATTGTACACTCAAATGAAATGTAGCCGACTGATAATACCGTGAAAATAAAATATGTTTATTTTGCCTGATGAAGGCTTGAAATCTAGAAAAATATACACTCAGTCATATGAAAATGTTTGAAGACCCTTTTAGAAAAATTATTTATTTAAAGGTTAACTTTAATTTCTTATTTTCATTTAATATAATTCTGAAATATTTCGAAACATAATTTACTAAAAATGATTCCTTATACTACACAATTTCCTGCTCTGATCAATGGTATTCACTTTACTCAACCCTTTCATTTCTTCTATTTCTGCCCTACTTTTCTCAGCATTAGTTTAGAGCTGGTTTTACTTTCAACCTTAACTTACTCTATTTCTGCCCTGCTTTTCTCAGCATTAATTTAGAGCTGGTTTTACTTTCAACCTTAACTTAGTCTACTATGCTCTTCTTTAATTTTCGGTTCAACATACTAATTATGTAAACAAGAGGAAACTTTAAGGTCGGTATTGTCCTACCTTCTATCCCACGATGAGGGCTGGAATATCATTCTAGCGAAGTTTTTAGGCTATCTCCTCTCTTCCTGAAGTTCTTATGCCAACTCCTAATTCTCTCTGAATTCTGTCATCATTCTCTCGCAGTATTCATGCTATCTCCTCTCTTCCTGAAGTGCTTATGCCAACTGTCTGACTTCTGTCATCCTTCTTTCGGAAGTATTCATGCCGACTGATATATTTTTCTCGCTCCTCTTCCTGTCCTACCAAAAAATTTTTCTTCCCGGATCCTCCTACCAATTTACAGATTGGTCAAACAATTATCATTTCCCGATCTGATTTGCTCTGGGTTTCCCGCCATTTCTCTGACTTGCCATCCTTCGCCCCGTCCAAAATCTGTGTCCGCCCTCAAATTCTAGGAACTTCGTTGCCTACGGATCTCTGAGGTCGTAAATCTTACTATCATAAAACTGCTATAGTTTTCCTTGGCCTGGCGTCAAGCTATTCTTTTCTTCCAGACCTGGTGTATCAAATCTCAAGACGACTGGCGCCGAGCTCCAATAAAATGTCTACCCGCTATTTCTCTGACTTGAATTACTATGTCTTACCCAATATTGCTGGCTCGTAGCAGTTAGGGAAAGGATGCCCCGCGGTCCCATGCCACAGCAAGCGGACTGCTGGAAGCCCTTCGACTCTGAGAGAGAGAGAGAGAGAGAGGGTGGGGTGGGGGTGAAGGGGAAGAGCGGTACTTTCCTGACCTTCCTAGGCGCGAAACCACGGAAGAAAATCTAAGGGGAAAATTAAATTGTGAAATGCAGAGCGTCTGAAGAGCGTGAAGTTTATAAAATCCTTATTTTAATAATTCTTACACCAGCTCCCCAAAAATCTCTCCCATTCATTTGATTAATTTTTTTTTAATCCCATTTCTTCTCCGCTTTTCCGATTACTTCTCAATTTCCAATACAGGGAAAAGGTGCACACTCGCTCCCGAGTGCTGCAACACCTGAGATCCTCAATGTCACCTTTTTTATGTAGCAAGATCATTGTAGCGTTGTTCCAATCCTCAGCAATTTTCCCTTCATTAAGGCATCGAGTGAAAATTTGGGCGAGTACTGTTTCGATTTCTCCACTTGCTTCTTGTATGATGTCTACAGTAATTCCATCTTCTCCTGGAGCTTTTCCCCGCTTCATTTTCTTGATTGCATGTGCAACTTCTGCTGGAAGGACTGGAAGAACTCTGGTACTGGTACCTTTCATGATGTCTGTAGTACATGTATCATCCCTTTCATATAATATGGAGTAGAAATCTTTCACTCTTGTCAAAATTTCGCCTCTATTTCTTGTTACAGAACCATCTTCTTTTCTCAGTGCCATAATCTGTTTTTTCCCCTTACTGGGATGTCCATTTGCTATCTTTAGGCTTTGGTTGTTTTCAATTGCTTTCCTTACTAGTTCACAGTTGAATTTCCTTACGTCTTCAGTGATACTTTTTCGTACTGTCTTGCATAGCTCTATATATTCCACTTTGGAAGTCACATCTTCTTTAGTTGTCCTCATCACTCTTCTTTTTGCATCAACATTTTGGTTTTTCCTGATAATTTGTTCACATGCAATTTGTTCTTAGACCCAGCTAATTTTGTTGCTGTTTCCATAAGAGCTTTGGTTAATTTTCTGTTAACTTCAGAAATATCCACTTCTTCCGATGTTAGGCCTTCTAAAGCAGAGAATCTGTTCTTCAGTTCCAATTTGAAGGTATTATGGTGTTTTTTAAGGTTGGTTATGTCAATACATTTTGTTTGTCTTATGAGCTTGCTAAGTTCGAGTTTAGTGTTGAGGTGCATCTTACATCTCACCAATCTATGGTCACTGCCTGTGTTGAACTTGTTTAGCACACTGCAGTCTTCTATGACGAATTTTTTGTTACACATAATAAAATCATTTTCACTTGTCGTCCCATTTGGATGTCTCCATGTCCATTTCCTGTGTGGCTTTTTCTTGAAAAAGGAGTTCAAGATGAAAAACCCTTCTGCCTCTGCAAACTCTACGAGAGTATTTCCACGCTGGTTTCTGTTGCCGTGACCGAATTTACCTACTGAAGTTTCATTCTGTTCCCGTTGCCTTATTTTTGCATTGAAATCTTCCATAATTATCTTCAAGTGCTGCTTACCTTTATTATTTAGACGACGAGTTTCCTCATAAAATTCTTCAATTTCTTCTTCAGCATGACTTGTTGTGGGCGCATAAGTTTGAATGATCTGAGCCTGGTATCTTCTTGAGAGTTGGATAACGAGTCGTGCAGCTCTGTCAGAGGAACTTTCAACTTCTACAACTTTATCCTTCAGTTTCTTGTTTATTATAAATCCAACACCACTAGTTCTGCCAGTATCTGTCAGACGATAGTAGAAGAGATGTCCACTTTTCAGTTCAATGAGATCTTCTCCTTTTCTCCTTACCTCACTTAGCCCGACGATGTCCCACTTGATCCTTTGTAGTTCCTCTTCCAATTCAAGAAGCCTTGAATCAGAAGATAGGGAGCGTCCGTTGTACGTAGCCAAGGTCAAGGGCTTTCAATATAAATATATATATATCATCATCAGCATCATCATTGTCAACCATTATCAATCCACTGCTGGACGAAGGTCTCCCCAAGTTTCCTCCACAACGGTCTGTCTTGTGCCAGTCTCCTCCATGTCACCCTGCATACTTTCGAATTTCATCCACCCATCTTCCATGTGGTCTTCTTCTGGGTCTTTTCCTGTCCCTTGGAATCCAATCTTAAATTTCGGCTGTCCATCGATGATCTGTCCTTCTGGCAGTATGTCCAGCCCATTGCCATTTCAGGGATTTAACTCTGATCATGATGTCCTCCACTCTTGTCATTTTTCGGATCCACCAGTTCCTTTTCTTATCTCTCCTGGTTACACCAAGTATGCACCTCTCCATGCTTCTTTGAGTTGTCTGCAGCCTTTGTATGTCTCTTTTAGTTAAGGTCCACGTCTCTGCACCATACGTAAGCACTGGAAGGATGCATTGATCAAACACTTTTCTTTTACGACATAATGGCATATTGCTCTTGAAAATTATGCTGTTTCTTCCAAAAGCTCTCCAGGCAAGTTTTGTACGCCGATTAATTTCTTCATCAATGTGACCCTCACTTGATATCTGCTGTCCAAGATAAACGTACGTGTCTGTTATCTCCAGCTTTTCTCCATCAATCGATAAATCTTCATTTCTTGTAAAAGCATTGAACATCACTTTTGTCTTCTGAAAGTTCATTTTTAATCCCACTTCTTTACTCTTGTCAGCAAGTTCCTGGATCATACTCTGCAGCTCTGATGGGCTAGTTGCAAAAATGACTACGTCATCAGCAAAACGAAGGTGGGTTAGATAATCTCCATTAATCTTTATCCCCTTGTTTTCCCAGCTCAGTGACTAAAAAACACCCTCCAATGTGGCATTAAAGAGCTTCGGAGATATGGTGTCACCTTGTCTCACTCCCTTTCCAATTTTTATGTGTGTTGTATTTTCAAACAGCCGAATCTTTGCACTTGCATTTTCATAGATGTTATTAATAATATTAATGTATGCATCTTCAATACCGCAGGTTTTCAGAGCCATTGTAACTGCTGATGGTTTCACCGAATCAAAGGCTTTTTCATAATCGATAAAAGCCATGCACAATGGAAGTTCATATTCCCTCGCTCTTTCAATTAGTTCTCTCAGCACATGGATATGATCTATTGTGCTGTAGCCACTCCTGAATCCAGCTTGTTCTCTCGGTTGAGCCATGTCCAGTTTTACCTTCAAGCGGTGTGAAAGAACTTTAGTGAAGATTTTATAAACTACTGATAGGAGGCTGATAGGTCTGTAGTTTCCGAGATCCTCAATGTCACCTTTCTTATGTAGCAGGATCATTGTAGCGGTGTTCCAATCCTCAGGAATCTTTCCTTCATTAAGGCATCGAGTAAAAATTTGGGCGAGTACTGTTTCGATTTCTCCACTTGCTTTTTGTATGATGTCTACAGTAATTCCATCTTCTCCTGGAGCTTTTCCCCGCTTCATGTTCTTGATTGCATGTGCAACTTCTGCTGGAAGGACTGGAGGAACTCTGGTACTGGTATCTTTCATGATGTCTGGAGTGCATGTATCATCCCTTTCATATAATTTGGAGTAGAAATCTTTCACTCTTGTCAAAATTTCGCCTCTATTTCTTGTTACAGAACCATCTTCTTTTCTCAGTGCCATAATCTGTTTTCTTCCCTTACTGAGATGTCCCTTTGCTATCTTTAGGCTTTGGTTGTTTTCAATTGCTTTCCTCACTAGTTCACAGTTGAATTTTCTTACGTCTTCAGTGATACTTTTTCGTACTGTCTTGCATAGCTCTATATATTCCACTTTGGAAGTCACATCTTCTTTAGTTGTCCTCATCTCTCTTCTTTTTTGCATCAACATTTTCGTTTTTCCTGATAATTTATTTACATGCAACTTGTTCTTAGACCCAGCTAATTTTGTTGCTGTTTCCGCAAGAGCTTTGGTTACTTTTCTGTTAACTTCAGAGATGTCCACTTCTTCCGATGTAAGGCCTTCTAAAGCAGAGAACCTGTTCTTCAGTTCCAACTTGAAGGTATTATGGTGTTTTTTAAGGTTGGTTATGTCAATAGATTTTGTTTGTCTTATGAGCTTGCCACGTTCAAGTTTAGTGTTGAGGTGCATCTTACATCTCACCAATCTATGGTCACTACCTGTGTTGAACTTGTTTAGCACACTGCAGTCTTCTATGACGAATTTTTTGTTACACATAATAAAATCAATTTCACTTGTCGTCCCATTTGGATGTCTCCATGTCCATTTCCTGTGTGGCTTTTTCTTGAAGAAGGAGTTCAAGATGAAAAACCCTTCTGCCTCTGCAAACTCAACGAGAGTATTTCCACGCTGGTTTCTGTTGCCGTGACCGAATTTACCTACTGAAGTTTCATTCTGTTGCCGTTGCCCTATTTTTGCATTGAAATCTCCCATAATTATTTTCAAGTGCTGCTTACCTTTATTATTTAGATGACAAATTTTTTCATAAAATTCTTCAATTTCTTCTTCAGGATGACTTGTGGTGGGTGCATAAGTTTGAATTATCTGAGCCTGGTATCTTCTCGATAGTTGGATAACGAGTCGTGCAGCTCTGTCAGAGGAACTTTCAACTTCTACCACTTTATCCTTCAGTTTCTTGTTTATTATAATTCCAACACCACTAGTTCTGCCATTATCTGTCCCACGATAGTAGAAGAGATGTCCACTTTTCAGTTCGATGAGATCTTCTCCTTTTCTCCTTACCTCACTTAGCCCGACGATGTCCCACTTGATCCTTTGTAGTTCCTCTTCCAATTCAAGAAGCCTTGAATCAGAAGATAGGGAGCGTCCATTGTACGTTGCCAAGGTGAGCATCAGATGGCAGCCTAGTCCGGTCCTCCGGGGATTCTTAGCACCCTCTGCCTTCATGTCGCACTGGCCGCTGCCTTGGCCAGGTACATTAAAGCTGCCGGAGACTGAGGGCCAAGATTTAAGTTGTGGAGTCATTTTGGAGGGGTTTGGCCATAACTCACCACGCTGGCCAAGCGGGTTGGTGAGTGTGAGATAGAATTTCCTCTAATCCCGATGGTATAGTTATACCGCTATGGGCGGTCGTCAGAGCCCCTTTAGTGGGAACAGGATGCACCACGAGAAGGCGGGGTTGACATTTGTCAAGGAGAGGCTGTGATGTTACGCATCACCTGACCTTACATCCCAAATATATATATATATATATATATATATATATATATATATATATATATATATATATATATACACTGAAGAGCAATTGAATTGGAGATACCTGTCTAGAAACGTGTAGCACCACCTTTCGCCCTGATGACGGCGGCCATTCGTCTCGGCATGGACTCGACAAGACACCGGAAGCGTTGGGAAGCCATACGGATCCACGACACCTGAACAAGCTCCTACAGTTCACGAAGATTTGATGGCGTTGGGTCAGAGCCTCGAAAATCTCTCTCTCGATGGCATCCCAGATGTGCTCGATGGGATTGAGGTCGGATGACCTAGCTGGTCAAAGAAGCGAGGTCATGACAGTGGAGTGTTCATCCAACCAATTGGATACAATTCGGGAGCTGCATTGTCTTTTTGCAGGATGAGGTCCCCAGTGGGATGTTGAAGACGCACAAACGAAAGCAAACGGTCGTCCAGGATATCCCGGTTATGTTGACCTGTGAAGGACGATGTCACACGTACCAGGGGTCCAATTTCAGTCCACGTAAACAGTCTCCAGACGAGAATGACACCCCCACCAGCTTGAAGAGTACCCTGCTGGCAAGAAGGATCCATCGCTTCATGTGGTTTGCGCCGTACTCTCATTCTGCCATCCGCATGCACCAACGTGAATCTCGATTCATCAGTCCAGGCAACAGTTTTCCACATGTCCAGGGTCCAGTGGCGATGTTCCCGCGCCCATGCTAATCTTTACATCCTGTGATGTGAGGTCTGCAGCGGTACCCTAGTGGGACGATGGCGTCTGTACCCCATAGCTAGGAGATGGTTCTGGATGGTGTGGCTGCTTACACGTTTTTGTGAACCAGCGTTAAACTGCCAAGTAATTTCTTGCACTGTGGCCCGTCTATCCGCTAATATAATGCGAGCTAGCCGACGATGACCCCGCTCATCCACACGCTGTTGTCCACGGCAGTTGGCCCTTGCAGGGATGGTTTTACCGGATTCGATGTACTCACGGTGCACCCGTGACACAGTGGCTCGTGAAAATCCCAGTGCCTACACGACTTCCGAGATGGAGTGACCCATTCGTCGAACCCCGACAATTTGCCCACGATCAAATGCGCTTAGATCCTTCGTCTTACCCATACTGCGTCCGACTCTTACTGATTTCCGTCGCATCACTCCTTATATTGTCGGATCGCTGCATACGTCATGTCGTTCCCGTTTGCGGGGCCGCTCACAGCGCCACATTTGCATAACGCCAGCTGTCTCTAATTCAATTGCTCTTCAGTGTGTGTGTGTATATATATATTACAAAGCTTTTCTCTGCGACTCAGAGGTTAGCTCGAAAAAGAAATACAAACTACAGCATATGTTTACTTAGTGTTGTCGTATCAGACTTCTCCATTTGCAGCGATCTTGACATACACTTCGGACTTTGCTGATATCCATTACACGCCGTACACAAGATATTTTATACTTCGTACTCATAATCCTTTTCTCATGCAGACACTCCTGAATGTGATCCACCCATGTCTTCCTTGGCCTTCCTCTGCCTTTCTTTCCTGCCACTTGGGCTAAAAAGATTTTCTTAGTAAGCATCTGATCACTCATTCTTTCAACATGGCCAAACCACCGAAGCATATTAGTCTCCACCTTGCTAACAACATTTTGCTTCACATCACACAACTGCAAAACATCTTCATTCCTCACACAATCAGACCGTCTCTTGCCACAAACCCCCCGTAAGTAACGCACACAAACGATTTCTATGTCTCTTCTGAAACAAACGATTTCTATGTCACTTTTGTAGTACCCAGGTTTCACTACCATACGTCAGAGTAGGAACAATTACACTTTCATACACAGCCATGCGGGACTCTCTAGAGAACCCATCATTCCTGTGAAAACCTCTCAGAGCAGCCATGACTTTCAACGAAGAATTCCCTCGCCTACTAATTTCACCATCCAATTTGTTCTCTCTGTCAAATATACTTCCTAAATACACAAACTCACTCACCTGGTCAATCACTGTGCCATTTAGACTTACATTACATCCAGTGCTACCATTTCCTCTCTCAAAGACCAGAACTTCGTTTTTTCCATTATTTATACTCAGTTTGAATTTCATGCAAACTTCGTACATACGGGACAACATACTCTGCAACTCACTTTTGCTCTCTGCCAACAGGTCAGTGTCATCAACATACAGTAATCTGAAGAGGAAACAAAAGGAAGAAATACCATCCACCATATTTCTGCCGTTGCACGTCCTAATTACTAAACCTCCTCCCTCCCCTATGTCACATTTGGTCCGGCTTTCAGAACCCCCCCTCCCCCTGTAATCACGGACGTACTTTATGGACGGCCCCTTAACGTTATGCTAAGTCGAAATAAGTGGATAAAAAACAAAAGAGTCAGTGCTCTTGAGCCGCTGGAGGGAATCTGATATCACTGTGATGAGTCTGGGTTCGAATACCGTTTAAAACATGGATGGTTGTATCGCAGCGCGCGGGACTGTGGAACTGTCTTCGTGTCGCAGACGTCACTCACGGAGTGCAAGGTGAAAGAGAAAGAAGAACGTTTAAACTGAATAGAGAAAGTACGCCACAAAAGGCAAAGATTAAATATGAAATTTCCAATGGCAGTAATCAACTAATAACCGATGAAGTCGGTGACTGCCGCCCCGGTGGCGCAGTGGTCTAAGCGATGGCCTCTGATCATTCGTCCGAAAGGGGTCCGGGTTCGAATCCCGGTGAGGCATGGATGTTGTGTTTGTCTTACGGCACTGGCTCTCTCCCTTCCCTGGAACCAGTGACCCTAAATTAGGGACGGGCGACTGCTTATAGCCCATTGAGTTGCTCACGGTGGTCGTTAAACCTCCAATCAAAAAAAAAAAAAAAAAAAAAGTCGGTGACTTATGCAATGGCAATCCAAAAAAGAAAAGAAAAAAATCGAAGCTGCATTTTGCACAGCAAAAATATATTCGAGTGTTAACCATAACACTCTCTATCTCATCTTTCCATGGCGGGTCGAGTCCCGCAAATACGATTATGCTCCTTTGAGGGTTACTGTAAAATTAATGTAGCTGTCTTGCCATTCTTCTGCTGTATGTGGGTAAGGGGTAGAGTGCGTCCTGGGCAGACTTCACAGGGGACCATCTACGTCTTCACGTCCCCGAGCCCAGGGAGTCAGCGGAAACCCCCAGAAAAACCGCTGACCAGATGGCAGGCAGAATCGGGATTCGAACATCCGACAGAAACGTCCGCTTCCCACACTGCATTAACCCTATTTTGCTGTCACAGGGGACCATCTACGTCTTCACGTCCCCGAGCCCAGGGAGTCAGCGGAAACCCCCAGAAAAACCGCTGACCAGATGGCAGGCAGAATCGGGATTCGAACATCCGACAGAAACGTCCGCTTCCCACACTGCATTAACCCTATTTTGCTGTTGTGGGTGAAAATTCACCATGCCTTAGGTTTGTAATTGGTACAAATGTAACTGCTGCAAATTATTTTAATGGGTACAAATAGAAAAATATTCAAAGTAATGAAAAATTCAATAAAAGCAATTTTTTCATATAAAAGCTAGCAGTTACTATTAATCCATAATTAATTATAACTCCATTATAATACGTGTGGGTGAATATTCACCCAGAGTAGCAGTAGCGTGATAGGGTTAACCAACTGAGCCATGTCGGCGGTCACCATAACACTATACAAATGAAAACAAAATGCTGTCATGATGGATTTATCCTAAGCATTTACCAACGCACTTGATTAATTCATCCCAACATGATACAGGAAGTGTATAAGAGAATATACAGTAATACTATCACTGGAAGCTCGGGTAAAGCCATATCGTCGGGCATGGATGGATCTTACATTTTTTTTTTTTAACTTCGGTGGAGGGAAGCAGTAAATTCATCATACCCAATTCTGTAAATGGGCAGTTGTTATCCGCGGCCTGGGTAAGTTATCCGCTGCCCAGAGTAGCCCGATTAGGGACGGGTGGCTGCTAATAGCCCACTGAGTTACTCACGGTGATCATTAAAATAAAAATAAAATAAAAAATCATTCATTACTATTCGTGCTTGGAACTCTTTTTTCGGGGTAGAGGAGGTCACGACCGCCAAGAGCAACATAAGGTCTATAAAGCAGTTGACCGTTCCTAATTTAGGGGACGCTGATTTCACAAAAGGGACAAACCAAGCATCACAAACACACTACACAAGTACAACACGGATGAGTGGTCCGACCAGAGCATGAGATCAATCTACCCACGTGACCTCGGCAGTAAGAAACTCACGTCACTAATATATCTATATTTGTTACGCCGGGTTTTGTTAGTTTATAAGGTTTCAAGAATATGGAAAGTTAAATATATTAATTCAATTGCCTTTATCGCTGATTATCTTCTTACATTTGAATAGAATAGGGAAATACTTTTTTTTCTTTTGGTTTAGGGAGATTGGCTACTTTTACGATCGATTATTATCTACGGAATCGCCCGCCATTCATTTTAGACCCTCTGCTTCTGACGAAGATTCAGAACTAACGAATTAGGTCAAACACTACCCATGCCTTACTAACTCTACTCGGGGGCTTGGCTTACCTAAAAGTTTTACCGAATTCCCCGCCTCTGAATACTCTACCACGGCGGCGACAAAAATGGAGAAAGTTAACTTTTCTTTGAATTGAATATATCTGCAAACGTGGATGGACACTACTATTTTTCTCTTCTAAGATCCAAAATCGGGGTTGGGGGTGACCTTCCCAACCGGAAACAAACAAAAATTCAATGATTTGAAGTCCCCAGCATTTTTCAAATTTAATAAATAGCTGATGTCATGTTTCATTTCATCGATAGGATGTGCTATTTCTCAAGTAAAATATTACACTGAATGTCTCTTTCCACAGAAGTAATTGTAAAGTACCTTCGAATTAACAAATGGCCCACTCAGATTATTCAAGCTGTGTGTATGTTGACCGAAATTCATTATAAACGAAATTTAAGATTTAGTATTGTTAATAATAATAGATCAAAATAAGGACAAAATGTGATGTTTTACAACGCAATCTCAAACCTGTTGACAAATGTACCTTTATATATTGTTGCGGTAAAAGTTAGTTACTAAAACGGCAAGGGTTTCTTATATTTATTTCACAATGCCGAAATAACTAGAAAACGTCCTGATTTACGTTACATAACACTTTCTCCCCAAAGTTTCAAATTCTGTGAAATCATGAACTATATATTTAAAACCAGACTTCGAATTGTTAAACATGCGGGAAAATACCGCATATTACCTAACAAGATATTTCCCATCACGCACAGTAGAAAACAAAAAACAGCACATCTTTCAATTGGGCTTTAACTATAATTAGCAATAACAGATAAATGTTATATATATATATATATATATATATATATATATATCCGAAAAATGACAAGAGTGGAAGACATCATGATCAGAGTTAAATCCCTGAAATGGCAATGGGCTGGACATACTGCCAGAAGGACAGATCATCGATGGACAGCCGAAATTTTAGATTGGATTCCAAGGGACAGGAAAAGACCCAGAAGAAGACCACATGAGAGATGGATGGATGAAATTCGAAAGTATGTAGGGGTGACATGGAGGAGACTGGCACAAGACAGACCGTTGTGGAGGAAACTTGGGGAGACCTTCGTCCAGCAGTGGATTGATAGTGGTTGACAATGATGATGATACATATATATATATATATATATATATTAGACGGTTGTGGAACAAACTTCGGAAGACCTTCATCCAGCGGTAAATTGATAATGGGTTACGATGATATATATACTCTTAGTACACGTAACATGATATGAAATTATGTATTAATATTATACTTTGTAGTTACAGTATTGCTATTTTAAAGTACCGTTCCTCAATTTTAATATTTAAGCTTTAGTCAATTTTTCCCCATTTACTCGGTGAAAAAATGCGTGTCATTCTCTCTCCATAAGTTCACTTTAGATTTTGGGTACGGAGACTCTTACGCAAAGGATCTTTAATACTGTTTACGACGTCAAAAACATTTTAGGAACTTATTTTTTAAATATTGTGTTTCAAAAAGTAGTTTCTGCATGTCATTTATGCACATTTCCAAATATTTTTACAAGAGGTGGCAACACTGCACTAGCTATAACGACATGGCATGGCAGCTCAGCTTGTGTCCGCGAAAGAGGAACAACAAAGCGTTGCGCGAGTTTTGTGTCTTGCACCTGTTTGGTCTTCAACGTGCTACAAAAAAAAATTGAAAGCACAGGAACTCCACTGACCAAACGGAAGAAGACATGTTTCGAATGCATAGCAAATGAAAAAAACGTTGGCAGTGACTATTTGATTTAAACTCGCAGCAAACTTCAAAATTTGTAAAAAAATATTGCAAAGCATATAACGTTTGTAAGAAATGATGTATTACTTACATGTTTGGCTCAAGAACTGATGCTTTAAACCCTTCCATAATGAAACACAAAAAGATCGCTCGTACCACAGAACTGTGTGATATATACATGATGTTTTAAGAACGCTAAGCTCCAGTAAACTATTACATCTGTTAGAACAATCCAGTCATTGAAGCAAGGCCCGTTTCTTATTATTCATGCGTATTTTGACTCTCCGCTTGCCGTGGGTGACATATGACACCTATCACTAAACTGAAAATCCGAAAATTTGACGAAAGAGTCATATCACTAAGATGTAATGAGATGAAATAATTTGGAACATTTGTTTTAAGTAAACAAGTGGTTTCAACGGGACGCCTTGAAGTAACGGTGACTGGTTCAGAAGGTACTTCTTCAAAGTTCCCCGCATTTACAGGTTGCCAAGCAACACGACTTCGACGATGTGTTGGCGCAAAATATGGCTTACTTCCATCGAGGGATTCCCCCGCTTGGTGGCGCTACTAGTTCGGCTCTCATTGACGGAGAGAGGACCGCCAGGGGTTATCGGAAACGGAACAAAAAGCAAAAGAACTCCACGCTAAGCAGCGAAAAATTCAAAAAAGAAACCACTGGTAAACAAACGGCGTGTGTGAAGGAGCATTCTCAGGCCGCGTTACAATAACCTCTCTGTAGGAAAGAGATCAAAGAATTACTTTTTTTATTTTCTAGCCTTTTCTTCTTGTCCGCTTTTAAGAGGTGTGGCAAAAATGTTTATTCAGAATCAGGGTGGGCTTCTCATGGCCCATGTCAATAATCCAACGGAAGTCTTCGGAGGAAAAAATAAATTGTGCGCTGAAGCAAATGTTATTGCTCTTTTGCGTCACTGAAAGCTAAAATTAGACTGATTTCGAGCATCCTTCAAGGCTTTAGTTCTGAAAAAAAAAAAAAAAAAAGAAACAATAGCACCCTGACCATGATCTTATGTCATGACAGTTATTCAGTCCTTGCCCCCCATTTTTTTTAATTTAACGTTCGAACGAAAAGGCAATTTGTAAATGACATGTCATGCAATAATGAAAAATTGTAACTCAGTATAATACTGCACTTTCTCAGATGAGCTGGCCGACCGTTAGGAGAACTGGAAAATTATTTTTGGTACTGAATTAGGGCTTGCCAACTGGGATGCTCTCTCTGAGACAGCAGAGGTCAGAGTAGACTTATATTTAGAGGATGTCTTGCAATATATGTAACAATCAATATAAGACCGATCTGTGAAGAAAAATGTTTTAATGTTAATGAGACAATACATTGAAAAGTTTTCTGTTGACTTCTTAGAACGTTAAATGCCGCCACGTAATTTCTTTCCTTTCGGTGCTTTATGCAGCATAACCGCTTAACATTATTCTTTTTTTTCTTGTAGTCTTCGAACTGTTTTTATTCACAACAGCGTATGAGCGTACAGTTGATAAAAAAACTGGTTTACGAGTATTTTAGTAAACTCTGAGAACCGAGAACCGCAGACTTAAGCACACTGCACAAAAATTAATCACCCCTGGCCAGGGTGTCCTCTTCCCCGATGGCAAATGGGCCCCTGATGAAGTGGGCCTTCTTAAACATTAGACAACATGTGCAAGCCATTGCTGCATCTTCTAGAGAATGTGAAAGATGTTGTACTAAGACTAATTTCAGAATCACTTCAGTTAGGTCTTCTGTTTCAATCGCAGCAATAACCTCATTATTATTCTTAATAATTGTTGTCCGCCCCGGTGGCGCAGTGGTCTACGGCGCTGGCCTCTGATCATTCATCCGTAAGGGGTCCGGGTTCGAATCCCGGTCAGGCATGGATGTTGTGTTTGTCTTACGGCACTGGCTCTCTCCCTTCCCTGGAACCAGTGACCCTAAATTAGGGACGGGCGACTGCTTATAGCCCATTGAGTTGCTCACGGTGGTCGTTAAACCTCAAATCAAAAATAGTAATAATAATTGTTGGGCCTTCTCTAACCCAGTTTGGTCCTACACAACACTCTTCTCGATCGTGACTCCTTCGAAGCCGGCATTCGGTAGTGGATACCAAAAGCAAGGAGCGGACCAGAACAGTAGAAATATCTCAAGAGTTGAACATATTCTTAATAATATATAGAACATATTCTTCCTATCAGTTAACGTCAACCATAGATTACTAAAATTCAAAATTGATATATTCAAGACACAAAATGTTAATGACGTTTTAGTAGCTTGAAAATATAACAGAAGTTCCGATATTATTATTGTATGCAATAATATTGGAGCTTTACTATATTGTACATTTTACTGCCAGCAATATATAAAATATATGAACACTGTAATTATTAAACAATATAAATTTATTTAGCAAACATTTTAATTGTACCTTTTTCTCACTTCTGTATTTTCTTAAAATTTGATTTATTTCTTATAAAAATTCAATGATATATATAGTTGTGGTGGCCGCCCCGGTGGCGCAATGGTCTAAGCGATGGCCTCTGATCATTCGTCCGAAAGGGGTCCGGGTTCGAATCCCGGTGAGGCATGGATGTTGTGTTTGTCTTACGGCACTGGCTCTCTCCCTTCCCTGGAACCAGTGACCCTAAATTAGGGACGGGCGACTGCTTATAGCCCATTGAGTTGCTCACGGTGGTCGTTAAACCTCCAATCCACAAAAAAAAAAAAAAATAGTTGTGGTGGGCCCCTCTTTGACTCCTGGCAATGATGTCTTACAGTTGTGGGTGGGGCCCTCTGTCTCCTGGCAATGATGTCTTATAGTTGTGGGTGGGCCCCTCTTTGTCTCCTGGCAATGATGCCTTATAGTTGTGGGTGGGCCCCTCTTTGTCTCCTGGCAATGATGCCTTATATTTGTGGATGGGCCGCTTTTTGTCTCCTGGCAACCAATATTTTTAGACCCAGTCAGCTTCTTCATCTGGCAGAACTTGCCTAATAACGGGTGACTCATGCCTTGATAACAGCATGGATCCGATGTGATTGAGACTCCACGGGGTTTTGGATGTATTGAACATGGATTTGCAGCAGTCAATTAGTCCTGAAGTTCCGCCAGAGTACGAGGGTATCTATTCCGGCGTTTCACTTTCTGTTCCAAATAATCCCACAGATTTTCAATAGGATTTCAATTTGGGGATTTGGCGGGCCAGTCGAGGTTAGACAGTATTGCTGATTGTTCATCGTGTCATTCAGACACAGTTTTTGCCCTGTGCACACGGCAATTGCCCTCTTGGAGGACAGGAGTGGCAATGTGATGATGCTGCTGGAGATGTAGGTCAAAGGGCAACACTTCGTCATTCATAATGCGGAAATACTCATTCTGGTTCAAATTCATCGTCACTGCAATGAGAGGGCCCATTTCGTGGTACGAAAAATATCTCTAAAACATCACAGAACCCCTTCCAGCTTGAACAACACCTTCGACACAATCAGGATTAAAGACTTAATTGTGCCTGCGATGCACTCGTCGCCTCCCATCATTGGAGTACAAACAAAAACGGGACTCATCAGACCAAATTACTCGTTTCCAATACTCCACAGTAAAGTTTTGGTGCCTCTGAGCTCATTGATAACGTGCGACTTTGTGACTTGGTGTTAAAAGAGGCTTCTTCCGTGGTACTCCGCTCCAGATGTCCATCGCATGCAGTTCTCGTCGTAATATCCTTTCGGAAATTGGTTGCAGTGGACTTTCATTGACTGTTTGGAGCAACTGCTACCTGGTTTGAAACTGATCTGCAGTTACTAGGCGTGAGACATATAATTTTCTGTTTAGTATATATCCAATGTTCAATTGGATTAGCAACTGTTGGAAGATGATCTTGAGCAGCAAGAAACATGTCTTTTACCGTATTACAGAAGTCAGTTCTTCCAGAAGTGAATCGTCGAATGACCAACTTCGTTGACAAAACGCTGTAGTCGTACTCAAAAGAAGCGAAGTTGACACAATTTTATGATCCGAAGAAGCAGTTGGGAGGTGGGTGGCTTCAGTAAGATGAGGTTGAAGGGATTGTGAGATATAAATGCGATCTAAGCGTGCTGCAGCTGTGGAGGTTGCTACAGAGGAAAGCCATGTAAAATTCTGAAGGGTGGGTTCCAGATAGCGGAAGGTATCTATTAAATTTGCGTTTTGAATAACGGCTGCAATGGTGTTAACTACATTATAGCGGTGCTCACTTGCATTATATCTATCGATTCGGTAGTCCAGCGTGCAGTTGAAATCTCCCCACAAAATAATGTGTTCTGAAGGAGAGACTTGTTGGATATTGTGTGAGAGGCGATTTAAAAGTCGTATAATATCGTTATTTTGTTTTGGAATGTAGATATTTAATAGATGAAAGATTTATGAATGGAATACTGAGTTATCTTCTTGCTCCGTCCTATTGCGGACTCTGCAAGGATAGATAAGCCTCTTTATTCACGTTCACCGTCGCTGAGAGTTACGCTACCAATCCCCTTTATGAATGGAAGGTGAACTTCAAGTGAAGCAGCTGTCCGTTGTAATTTTCAGTTTCTGAAATAGTGGTCATTTGGGCTTGAATACGATTGTGAATTGCAACTGTAATGCTAAATTTATTGTATGACCATAACTGTGATAAAACCGAAATGGCCACATACGCCAATTGTTGTACTGAGTAGTTGATTTGCAATTCGTCTCTTGTAATGCTATGATATCAGCATTTACAGGGACCGGATCGGCATGAGTCAAAGTGTTTGTGAGAGGGTTAATACATCCGCTACAATTAAAGGAAGCGATTTTAAATTTAGACATCATGTGAGGGTTGAAGGCCATTATCATCCTCAGTTTTTCTAAGTGTTCTTATACGGCCTCGAAGGCTGCGTATCATGACAAGATTTATTTTATCTGTGATTTTTTTTTCTCGAAGGCGAGTAACAGAAGTTTCCAATTGAGGAGTCAGAGATGGGGAATGATCTGAGGGAACCGCAGGTGATAATTTGCATAAAACGCAGTGTGATGCACCTTTGCTCCCTTGTCCAAGGTCAGCAGTTCCAACACTGAATCTTCACTTAAAGGACCCAGAGGGAAATCCCTTGATGTCAGCTGCGATTTAAGTTCATCAACTGGAATAAATGTTGCTTTTTCCGTACTTTCCTCAGATAATTCTATTTCAGTGGAGTTTTGCATAATTAATTTTGACGATAACACGGCTGGGTATTCAACTTGATGTGGTGATACGGTTTGGGATTTCGCTGTTTGTTGATTTTGTTGTGTTGCATTTTTTTCTCGCTTAGGTTTTGGGAAATTTGCTTTAGCTTGTGCCGCCCCTGTGGCGCAGTGGTCTAAGCGATGACTTATGATCATTTGTCCGGAAGGGGTCCTGTTTCGAATTCCGTTAAGGCATGGATCTTGTGTTCGTCTTACGGCACTGGCTCTCTCCCTTCCCTGGAACCAGTGACTCTAAATTAAGGACGGGAAACTGCTTACAGCCCATTGAGTTGCTCACGGTGGTCGTTAAACATTCAACCCCCCCCCCCCCCAAAAAAAAATTAACTTGTCTTTTAGGTTCATTAGAGTAATTGGTCGCTGCGACATAAGGGTAAGATAAATATGAGCATCTCCTATAGAGAGTCCTTGAACGAGAATTTCATCAACATGATCTGTTGAAGTGAAGTAGTCTCCCTTCCCTGGAACCAGTGACCCTAAATTAGGGACGGGCGACTGCTTATAGCCCATTGAGTTGCTCACGGTGGTCGTTAAACCTCCAATCAAAAAAAAAAAAAGTGAAGTAGGCAAGTACATTATTAGATTTACGAGCAATGTGAGTAATTTGGTCCTTTGAAAACCTTTTTGATAGGGCATTGCTGTATTTCGGCAGTGGAGTCATAGGTAGGGCAGAAAAACTACTACTAACTTAAGCCCGGACGCTATGTCCCTGCCTGCTGAGGAATCCTCAACAAAACTTATTTTTCCCGCTTTATCTTCAATACATATTTGTGTTTCTGGGACAGAATGAGCTAGGCATAGTTGTGGGGTTTAACCCTTGAACTACATTTGCATAGGTATTATGTGGAGAAACTTGAGTAAGGGAAACATTGAACTTGACTTGTGGGTTGAGGATTTCCTCCTTGTTGGTTCCTGTTTAATTGAGCTTGAACTGCTGAGCTGGCAGTGAGTGGAGTGCATGCTACACTCGACGATGAACGGATGAATTGGTATTTGTCGTTGACATGTCTTGCTGGTCTAGAAGGCTTTAAGAATTGGAGACTTCGAAATCCATGCACAAATCCGACGTTGAAGCACTTTGACTGTGTGCCGCCATTTTAGCGACACGTGGAGGCAATCACGACATTGAGGAACCGTAGCAACAGCAGAATTTCAGCGTTCACCGCACACTGGCGTGAATGGGTTACAACAGCAGAAGTTCCCTTCTTGTATCATTCGTTTGTGCAAAAACCCCACAAATTTGTCTGCTGGAAGAACGGGAGCACCAAAGCTTGAGAACTAGAGATAGGTCACATGGCAAGATGAATCACGCTTTCAATTAATACACTCTAATGGAGTGGCAAGGATATGACGTCAACAGCATCAATTAATGGATTTCAGATGCCTAAAGTGAACTGTACAAGCCAGTGCAGGCGGTGTAACAGTCTGGGATCTGTTTCCACGGCGGGCATTGAGTTCCTTAATAACTCTGGAATAGCATATGGGTTTCACGAGATATCTTAACGTCACTGCGGACTAGGCACACCCGTATATGTACGTAGTGTTTGTCGATGGAGGGACTACTTTTAGCAGGATAATGCGTAATGCTACCAGCCTCGGATTTTCACACTGTCAGAGATGGTTAAGGGTCAGCGGCTCAACGGGTCGACAGTCACTTGCGAGTCAAAGGGGTTGGGTCAAAGTGTTCGGGACCCGATTTCGATCCGGCTTTATTGCCGTTTTATTTTGAAAAAAAAAATATTTCAAAGAACTCTACGAAGGTCTTAGAAATAATACTTCAGAGCTGCAGAGAATGATCCAGGAACTTGCTGAGAAGGGTAAAGAAATGGGATTAAAAATGAACTTTCATAAGGCAAAACTGATGTGCAATGCTTTCACAAGAAATGAAGATTTATCAATTGATGGGGAAAAGCTAGAGATAACCGACACCAGCATTTACCTTGGACAGTAAATATCAAGGGAGGATCAGACTGATGAAATTAATTGGGGTATAAAACTTGGTTGGAGAGCTGTTGGAATAAACAGTACAATTTTTATGAGCAATATGGCATTATGTCCCAGCGAAAACAGTCATGCTCGCCCACCACTATGTTGCTACTGCCGAACCGTCAATAAAATGTCCGGGCGGCCAACCGAAGAGCCAGCAGTTCAGGCCAACAGTTGGCATCCCATCATTTTTTTTTTTTTTTTTGAGTGGAGGTTTAACGACCACCGTGAGCAACTCAATGGGCTATAAGCAGTCGCCCGTCCCTAATTTAGGGTCACTGGTTCTAGGGAAGGGAGAGAGCCAGTGCCGTAAGACAAACACAACATCCATGCCTCACCGGGATTCGAACCCGGACCCCTTTCGGGCGAATGATCAGAGGCCAACGCCTTAGACCACTGCGCCACCGGGGCGGCCATCCCATCATTTGTTATATGCCACAACAGGGCCATCAGTTGTCCATCACAGGCAATAGCTGTCACAAGTGGCCCTTCAGTGGCCCTGCAAGCACGTGCCATAAATGATGGCTAGCCTAATGTGGTCCGCTAGTTTGCCAGTAGTGACAGCCGGCAACCACGTGACGTAACTGGTGGCTTGCCGAATCTTGTCCGCCAATTTCCCAGTAGTAGCCATTAAAAAAAAAATCAAGGATAACCGCAGTTTCTCAAAGCTACAACTTTTTTTTTATTCTACCGTTACAAAACTTGTGAATTATAGCACTGCGCTGGGGAAATTTCCTCAACATACCGGAAAAAACGCCCGTTGGGATCTGAGTAGATTTGAACCAGGGCCGTTGGCGTGGTTGCTGACCGAACTAATTGCCACGTGCGAGCGAGTACTTGAAGCTGTCTGTTTCGTGCGCAATGTGAAATAGAATGTTTCCCTCTTTCATTTTACAATATTGCTAGGTATTTTCCATTAAAGTCAGTTTCATATAATTCATAAATTTATTTTTACAACTTAACGATTTTTTTTTATTGTAAAGGAACTTCACTCATTTTCAAGGAGTGCACATATTTAGAGTCGCTTTCCAAAGTTTTGTACTGTCCTTGTCGTCTTGAAAGGAGATTGCTGAATTAATATATATTTACCCGTGTTCATGTCACATTCTGTTACATTTTTAACGTTGTATCTTTCCTTTCCGTTGTCCAAAGCTACATTTGTTTTAAAGAGGAAAGATATTTTATTTTACTTCTCGTTATTTTTAGAAGCGAATTCCTCTCAGTCTTGTGTATTCAACTCATGGCTGAGTACATTATATCCACATAGCGTTGCTTTTTTTTTCTTTCAAATAATTAATAAATTTTGTACGCGTATAATTCTTTTTTTTCCAACAAAGGTTTTTTTCAATGGTTTTCCAGGACATTTGTTTCAAGCGGTTTCACATTTGTTTCTTGTTATTCAACCACTCCATTCCAAGGGAATGGAGAGGACGTATTTCATGGCTGTAATCTAGTATTTCATGGCTTAATCTGATATCTTCGTCGACGTGGAATTTCATTAGGAAATTAATTCGCCTCTCTACATATGGATTTTTTCTTAACATCCACTAAAATAACACGATGGCGATAACGTCGTCTTCAACTAACTGGTACCATGAGAGACACAGCAAGTGTTGCTTCTGCGCATGCTCAGTCCCGTTGCTTCCACCTGATGCTGTTGGGGTTGTATTGGTTGCCAGCAACGGGCCACTAGTGGCACTCACTTGGAGGCCTACAATTCACGGCGATGCTGCAGGGCCATCAATGGGTCGCCAACTGATAGCGCTGCCACCAACGGACCGCTACCAGGCCGTGAGCGGCAGATTTCAGCCAGCAGTATAACCCATAACTTCCAGGTGGTGGCCAGCAGTTTCCCAGCACTTGTACTTTTGCTGGGGTGTTAAAAGAAAAACGATTAATCAATGCATTGCTTAAGTACTGAACAGAGAAATGGATCTTAACTCAAAACGACATACAAAGACTGCAGACAATTGAAAGAAGCATAGAATGCTGCGTGCTTGGCGTAGCCAGGAGAGATAAGAGGAACTCGTGGATAAGGAAAATGACAAGAGTGGAAGATATCATGATCAGAGTAAAATCCCTTAAATGGCAATGGGCTGGACATATTTCCAGAAGTATGGATCACCGATGAACAACCGAAATTTTAAACTGGATTCCAAGGTACAGGAAAAGACCCAGAAGATGACCGCGCGGCAGATGAGTGGATGGAGAAGACTGGCCCAAGACGGTCTGTTGTGGAAGAAACTTCGGGAGACCTTCATCCAGCAGTAGATTGATAATAATTGACAGTGGTGGTGATGATGATGATGATGAGATACAGTCGAGTTTATAATTCAAAGCAGATTCGCCCGGGTCGGGTTCTGGTCCAGAATTTTTGGCCCGTTTTTAACTCTGTAAACTGTGGTTCCAGGAGAATGACAGTGACTTCAAAGTGCTGAAATGGCCTCCACAGTGCCCAGATCGTAATCCAATTGGACATTTGTTGGATGAGATTGAGATTAAAAGAGCGATTCGTTACAGAAATCTTCCTCCAGTGTGCGTTGAACAGTTGACGGTCGCTATCACATCCGCTCCCAGCAAGAACAGTCTTGCTGGGCCAGCACTGGGCCATTGCTGGCAGAGCCCAGCACTATGTTGCCGCTGCCGAGCCGTCAATAAAATGTCCGGGCGGCCAACAGAAGTGCCAGTAGTCCAGGCCAACAGCTGGCCAACCCCATCAGTTGTCATATGCAACAACAGGGCCATCAGTTGTCCATCACAGGCAGCAGCTGCCACAAGTGGCCCTTCAGCGGCCCTGCAAGCGCGTGCCGTTAATGATGGCTAACCTAATGTGGTCCGCTAGTTTCCCGGCAGTGGCAGCCGGCAATCATGGGACGTAACTGATGGCTTGCCGAATCTTGTCCGCCAATTTCCCAGTAGTAGCCATAAAAAAAAAAAAAGAAATACAGGATAGCCACAATTTGCCAAAGCTACAACGTTTTTTTCCCCCTTACGAAACATATGAATTACAGCACCACGCTGGGGAAATTTTCTCAACAGACCGGAAAAACGACTGTTCGGATATGGGTGGAAACCAACCAGGGTTGACAGCGTGGGAGGTGAGCTCTCTACCGACGGAAATGATTTGCCCCCACACGAGCGTGTGCTTGAAGCTGTATCTTTCCTGCGGAATGTGTAATAGAATGTTTCTGTCTTTAATTTTACAATATTGCGAGGTATTTTTCATAGATGCCAGTTTCATGTAATTCATAAATTTATTTTTGCAACGTAACGATAGGTTGTTTTTTTTTTTTACCTTAAGGGAACTTCACTCATTTTCAAGGAGTGTACGCCGTGAGCGGCAGATTTCAGCCAGCAGTGACCCATCACTGCCAGCTGGTGGTCAGCAGTTTCCCAAGACTTGTGTTTTTGCAGGGCTGAGATGAACATACCAGTACAAAGATATCAGTACCTCGTTGAATCCCTGTCACATCAAATCGAGGCTCTTTTCAAGGCCAGGGGGTCCAAATACGTTTTTTAGAAGGTGTTCCAAATAATTTGCTACTTCGCTGCACAATTTTCTTATAGCCTAAAAGACACACTAATTTGAAGTTAAAAGTGTTATCTAGAAAACTAGCATGCACATTCCTTCTGCTTCCCTCTGTGCAGTTCCAACGACTTATCTATAACACTGCTCTTAAGACTGCTTAAGTTCGACGCTTCAGTTTACACGTGTATTTTGTTGGTCTGCAATAAGGCAGATTAGATTTGCATTCTCGAATAATGACTTTTACAGACCTGTTCCCCTTACTCTCTCTCTCTCTCTCTCTCTCTCTCCAACTGAAGGTGTGAAAGGAACCTCATTGCCTCCCCACAAAAGTATCGTGAAACCACATAACTTCTTTCATAGGTTGTTAAGCTAATGTTTCTTGAAGTGCAGCCTCTCAGGAGATGGCTTGACGTTCCTATTTCTTTTTTCTTTGAAGAAATTATGCCTAATCATCAGCGATACGAAACTCCCTTAATCTCAGCCTCAGGCAAAAACTTGAGTGTACCGTAAAATAATTCAAACTTTAGGAACAGATAAGTTTGTTACCTTTCAACTGCACTTGCTTTTGCATCCTACTCGTTTTGGAACATGATACCTTTGTTACTCGCATTCGACTTGAACGGCTTTTTTTTTTTTTTTTTTTTTTTTGCCGGAATTGACAAAGCGGAAACATCCGGAGAGAGTGATTGAATTGAAGACGTCAAAAGATGCCTCAGTTCTGTTTCCGCTTTTGTCTTTGCTCTCGAGGAAAAGCCTTCAGGATTAGCTTTCAGCGATGCCGAAAATAATACACTGTGTGAAAGGACCTCTCAGCAGCTGCTCCTCATCATTCGTCATAATATGGCGATAGGGAAAAAAGATTAGGCTGCTTTAGTTCTGATAAAGTCAAAAAGTAAAGAAAAAAGAAGAGAATCAGCAGAACAAGTGAAATCATGATCACTTCATAAGTAAATATGTGTGAAGGAACCCTGCACACAATTGCACCTATTCACAGGAAGCTCTTTCCGAAACAACGGAATAACATATGATGAAATGGGACATACAGTCAAACCTCGATTTAACGAACTTCAAGGGACTTGTACGTAAAATCGCGGAATTCGCTAAATCGAGGAAGCCTTTAGAATGAAGCATTCAAATAACCTAGTGTTCATAATAGAATACGTAAGCAGCTATGTTCTCTTTCTTTCAGTGACATTTAAATTATGTATAGTGCTTTTAATTACGAATTTATTATCGCCGTCCCAGTGGTACCGTGGTCTAAGCGATGGCTTATGATCATTCGTCCGAAAGGGGTCAGGGTTCGAATCCCGGTGAGGCATGGATGTTGTGTTTGTCTTACCGCACTGGCATTCTCCCTTCCCTGGAACCAGTGACCTTAAATTAGGAACGGGCGACTGCTTCCCATTCAGCTGCTCACGGTGGTCGTTAAAAGTAAAAAATAAATAAAGAATCTATACTCAAGAGACGCAAATAGCTTATTAAATCCGTTTATTTTTGCGGCGTAGTAAGTACTACTACTTACTACGCCGCAGAAATAAACGGATTTAATAAGCTATTTGTGTTTCTTGAGTATTCACAGTGTGGTGTATTTATAATTACGTTAAAGAATCTATTATCAAAAATGTTATAATACGTACACATTTACTTTGTATATTAAATACATAATTCGCAGATATTAGACTTCAATATGTAGCATCAAAAATTAAGCGTACTTTAAAATTGCGAGAAAAATACGATAGCTGATTTTTTCCCCATCATTTAGCTTCTTAAATAATGATTTCAGTATCCTAAACTGCATGAAACAACACAACAATTAGTACTAATTAACTTGTAAAAACAGAATATGTGCTGATTACCTTTTTACATTGCAGAAAAGAAATGCTTTAGGGAAGATTGCTTATGTTTTATCTGAACGTTTAGCTTTATAAATTGCAGCCTCAATTTTATGAAGTGCATGATTAATATCGAAAGGCATCAAGTACTTTTTAGCACGTTCTATACTGTGTCAAGCATCAATAAAGCAGCTGACTTTCAGTTCTGCTTCATCTTCTTCATCAGATCTGATGCATTTAATCCAATCTGGTCATGGAAAACATCATCAAGAGATTGCATTTGGACTAACTTTTTACGTGAAGATGCTGGTTAACATGGTTCCGTGGTTTAAAAAATAAAAAATGTCCGCTAAATTGAGGAAATGCGTTCGTTAAATCGGGAAACGCCAAGCATTAATTTCAGTGTGATTCCGTCGGAACCATAAAAAATGTACGTAAAATCGCGGAATTCGTTAAATCGCAGTCCGTTAAATAGGGGTTTGACTGTATTTGCTTTGCTGAAGCTTTTTAACGAATGATTCTTACCTTCTAAAGTCTAGTGGAAGAATTTCTTTAGTAAGGCAACCTTCGCAACTATCAGACGCTTATAAACTCAAGTGAGAGATACGAGTATTGATTCTGGAGTTTCTTGAGCAAGATAAGAATTTTTTCTTTACTTGACTTCAGAGCATTTAAAATCTGCCGATTTATATAGTTAGAGTGTTAATGTACCCCGGAACGATGGGTAATACATATATTCTGTTTTCCTTTTATTTTCTTCCGTATCAAATATGCCTCCTGAGCTTTTGCCCTTTTTTTCCAGTACCTTTACCGCTGCTTGTTTTCATATCCTTTACACACTTTAGATTTTTCTTAGCATCCTTGTCGTCTTTTGCGTCACGTTTACTGATCTTGTTTTGTGTATTCCATATATTTTCTGCTTTTTGTTTTTCCTTTTATTTGGCAAAGTCTTTGATTTTTTTACTGGTCTTGTTTTGTGTATTCCATATATTTTCTGCTTTTTGTTTTTCCTTTTATTTGGCAAAGTCTTTGATTTTTTTACTGATCTTGTTTTGTGTATTCCATATATTTTCTGCTTTTTGTTTTTCCTTTTATTTGGCAAAGTCTTTGATTTTTTTACTGATCTTGTTTTGTGTATTCCATATATTTTCTGCTTCTTGTTTTTACTTTTATTTGGCAAAGTCTGTGATTTATTTTTTGTATTTCCTGCTTCCCGTGAATTCTTACTTTCGAAATTCATTTTACAATGCCACCTATTTTTATATAGCGCATACACTTTTTTTTTTTTGCATGTCCGTCTGCCTATTGGTGTTTCTTTTTGATATTGTGCCCCGTATGTCTCCTGCTCTTCGTTTTGTGTGTGTGGCCTGTGCATTGCGTTTTTGATATCTCGTATCCCTTTTGTTTCTTTTTTCTTGTATCTTGTTTACATTTTATTAGTTTTATTGCAAACTTTTTTTTCCATGTTTCGTATACTTTCTGCTTTTATTTTTTCTTGTGTGTGTGTGTGTGTAAGTATAGCGTGGCCGCCCTGGTGACGCAGTGCTCTAAGCGACGGCATCTGATCATTGGTCAGAGAGGGATCCGGGTTCGAATCCCGGTGAGGCATGGATGTTGTATTTGTCTTACGGCGATGGCTCTCTCCCTTCCCCTAGAACAGTGACCCTAAATTAGGGACGGGCGACTGCTTAAAGCCCATTGAGTTGCTCACGGTGATCGTTAAATTAACCTACAATTAAAAACAAAATATGGCGTGCATCTTGCATAGTATGTTTCCTTGTGTCTTGTATTCTTTCTACTTTTCTATATTTTATACCCTGATTACGTTTAATTGTTCGTTTCTATGAGTTTCCGTAAACTCTCTTTTGTTTCGTGTTTCGTATATACTCTATTATTATTTGTTTTTGCATCTTTTATGCTTTCTTGTGTTACGCTTCTTGTGTTACGCTTCTTGTATACCTCCTACAGTTCCTTGATTTTGCAAACCTTCACAAAAATCCTCTGCTTTTTGTTTAGTTTTGTATCACTTATACACCAAAGAACCAAAATATTATGACCACCGTCCTAATATGGTGTTGGTGTTCCACGTGATGACAAAAAAGCTCTTACCCGGATGCTACAAGATTTTTAAAGGTGTCACGTGGTATCTGGTACCAACAAGTTACCAGAAGATCCTTTAACTCTTGTAAGTCACGTGGTTAAGTCGCCGCAGATTGGATTTGCTGTTCCAACACAATCCACAGATGCTCGATTGGATTGATATCTGGGGAGTTTGAAGGCCAGGAAAATACTTGGAAGTCTTCTTCATGTTTTGAGAGCCATACTGAAATATCCTGGGCAGTGTGGCATACCGCATTTTTCTGCTGAATAGTGGGGAATACCTTTGCTGTGAAAGGATGTACCTGATATGCAATGATGTTCACGTAGCTGGTAGACGTTACAGTCTCCTGCACATGAACGTCTAGACTCGCCAGCGTTTCCCATCACAGCATTACCCAAAGCATTGCGCTTCCTCCACTAGCTTGTTTCCATCCCACAGGGACGCCTGGTGCAAAACACTTCGCCAGGTGAACGACGCATGCGGTCGTCCAGCATGTGGTGCAACAGGAAAGACATTCACCGGACTACACGATCTTCCAATCATTCAAGGTCCAGTTTTGATGCTCGCGTGCCCATTGTAGGCACTTTTAACGGTGAACTGAGGTTAGCATGGCCATTCGGAGAGGCCACGCAGCCACATTTTCAGCAGAGATTGAAGTACTCTGTGTTATCACACATTACTCCTGTCACCAGTATTCAAATTACTAGCGAGTTACGTCACGGAGTTCCTTCTGTTCGCTGGTACGATACAGAGTAGCCCCCGCTCACCTCCAGCATGGAGGAGCCGTGGTTGGCCCACACCTTGTTGGCCGTTCGTGATTTTTTCCTCCTCGAACCACTTTTTTAGGCTTTCCAACCGTAGGTTGAAGAAGAAGCTCCAGCTTTGTCCGTCTGTCTGTCTGTCCGTTGGCACGATAACTCGCGTAAAAATGGTTCGATTTCGATGAAATTTTAGTATGTGGTAGGGGACCACGTGGGGACAAACCCTATTGAAAATGGGCGAAATAGGTTTAAAGGTCAAAACACAGGAGCCGGATCCATTCCATTGCACTTATGCGTCATAACTTATGTACAAATTCTTCGATTGCGACAAAACTTCAGTATGTTGTTCCGGAGGTATACTTAACCAATTCTGTTTAATATCATCGAAGTGGGGTCAAAGGTCAGGGCACAGGAGCGAGATTTACACCACAGCCATTATCCTCATAACTTGAATACAACTACTTCTATTGCGACAAAACTTTAGTATGTTGTTCCGGAGGTATACTGGACCAATTCTGTTTAATATCATGGAAATGGGGTCAAAGGTGAGATCACAGGAGCAAGATTTATTCCACAGCCATTATCCTCTTAACTTGAGTAATAGCTTGAGTAATGATTTCTGGTATGCTGGAAAGCGTATCATAATTAATGCATTGCATGATTTTACTAGCTTGTTGAAGGTAATAACCATGACTGACCGTTAGCAACGCACCAGCCTCGCCGTCTCGGAAATGCTGTGACCCAGTTAACTGTCCATTTGCATGTATGCTTTTTATGGTGAATTGATTCACTGTTTTGTTGACTGTAAATCATTTAAAAGTAATTCCGTTTAGTCCTTTACTCTAGGGTGTCCCGTAAGTCCGTACCCATAGGAGTTTCTCACATTTGTGTTTCTTTTTTTACAGGTAAACCATGTCGCTAAGTACTGAGGAGCTAACTGTTGTTATTTTGTCGCTTGGGACCCAGACAGCGCACTAATCACACACAGATGTGTTGGCAAGCTGATATCCAAATTTAAGGAAACTGGTTCCATACATGACATGCCTCACAGCGGACCGCCAAGGACTGCTACGGACGACGAAACCAGTACCAATATGATGGTAGCTCACTTCGTTTCCAGCCCCAAAAAGTCGCTTTGATGCATATCCACTGAAACTGGGATCTCCAAGAACAACATCCACCGCATCTTGAAACTTATTCACTAGCTTCCATAAAAATTGCAACTTCATCAGCTTTTATGTCAGTTTCAGTGAACATGCAACGAAACGACTTCTTGGGGCTGGAAACGAAGCGAGCCATCATGTCATTGGTACTGGTTTCGTCGTTCGTAACAGCCATTGGAGGTCCGCAGCGAGACCTGTCATGTGCGGACCCAGTTTCTTTAAATTTGGATATCAGTTTGCCAACACATCTGTGTGTGATTGGTGTGCGGTCTGGATGCAGCTTGTTGAATTCTTCGGCCACTTCCCTGTGACTTCGGGTACCAACCAACAAATAACATCAATTCGCTCCTCCGTACTCAGCAACTGTATAAGAAGAAACACAAATGTGAGAACTTCCTATGGGTCCGGACTTACGGCACACCCTGTATAACTAAAAAAATCTGGGGAAACTTATTTTAAACGTTTATTTAGAGGATACTGACACATTTTTAGAACGATTTTCCAGCAATGTAATTAATGTTTAAGATAAAATTATTTCTTTCTTAAATGTTCTACTTGATAGCCCTTCCTCTGGACTATGAACCTACATCTAGATTTCCAAGGTAACTAGGCATTCGTTAAAATTGGTAGTGTTATTTTCCACTCCTATTCCATTGCTTTCCACAATCCAATCATTATATATAATTCAAGACTACACACTTGTGATGTTCATTTAGAATAAATTATCAACGTTTTTTCACAATTAAATGTTTTATTAACATCGACTATAGTTTCGCAGAGCGTTTGGCTCGGCATCATCAGGACGATGCCGAGCCTATTCTTATTGATAAACCTGATTCGACTAACAAGCTTAATGTATTAGAAGCTTTCCACATATACCGGAATTCTTCACGACTTGTCAATGACATGACGTCTACGCCAGTTCTTTCAAGCGCGTGGAAACAACTCACCAAAAACCGTGACCGTCAGAACCCTGATGATGTCACAATGATTTGAATGTTTACGCTCCATTCGTCCTGATGATGCCGAGCCAAACGCTCTGCGAAACTATAGTCGATGTTAATAAAACATTTAATTGTAAAAAAACGTTGATAATTTATTCTAAACATCCAATCATTGTTTTGGTCTGTGTTTAGAAAGTGCGCTTTTTAATGTTTCAAAGGCACAGACTTGATGTCTGTCTCTTTCTGTTTTTCATTTTTTAGGAAATAGATTTGTATGCATGACCGGTAGCCTTATCCTGAAGGAATTGTACTCCTTGAAGGCTCTGTGGATTCCTCTTTAAATATACACTGCTTAACAAAATTAGGGGAACACCCTTTTTAAACGATTTTATTCAAAGCAGTTAAGTAAAAGGTTATTGAACTGTCAAAAGATTTCCTCCGAATAATGAAAAACACCTGTAGAAAGCAGATCGACATGCAAATTAGCAACAACGACTTCAAAAGGGATGTTGATACGAAAATCACATAAAACGGGTGGTTCTTTCGGAACTGTATTCTTGTACCTCTGGTCGCAGGAGAAGTAGTTTGTTGCGTTATCTGATGTTAGCATGCCGAATCAACACGATTTCCCAGAAAACACCGCGTTGCGAGCCATAGGAAGGTTGGAAGCCGGTCAAAGTCAACGGATAGTAGCGTCCGCCACTGGAGTAAGCCGAAGTGTAATTGCACGCTTGTGGAGTCAATTCCAAGAGAAGGGAAGTGTTAGAAGACGTCCTGATCAAGGTCGTTCACGAGTTACCACCTAAAATGATGACAGTTATTTGTCATTAACAGTCCTTCGGAACAGGGGTCGAAATTCCACCTAGCTGCAAAGACAACTTTTTACGGCAGCAGGAAGAAGCGTATCGACACAAACAATTCGTAGACGCCTTCACGCACGTGGATTATATACATGTAGGCCAGTTATTTGTGTCCCACTGACCTCTCGACATCGTATGACTCGAAGAAACTGGGCTGAAGAACACTGTGATTGGGGACCTACGAGTCGAGCCAATTTCTCTTCTCCGAAGAGTTCAGATTCAGCCTAGAGCCGAATAATCGACGATTTCTGACCTGAAGAGAACGTGGCATCCAATACAATTCAGCGCATGTCCAAGAAAGATCGCGTTTTGGTGGAGGCGGTGTGCTTGTTTGGGCAGGGATAAGCTTAGGTGGGCGTACTGACCTGTACGTCATTCGGCATGGGTCCCTGACTGCTCAAAGTTGTAGGGACGAAATTGTTAGACCCTTGGTCGTACCTTAAATTGCTGCCATCGGCGATTCAGCCCTTTTTATGGATGACCACGCCCGACCTCATCGGGCGCGCCTTGTGAATCAGATGCTTGAAGAGGAAACAATAGAGCCGGCATGCTCCCCAGATTAGAATCCGATCGAACATGCTTGGAACACATTAGGCAGACGCATTGCTGCTAGACCACAACCTCCGTTGACTCGTCTTCAGTTGACAAATGCCCTTCTTAAAGAGTGCGGAAGAATCCCCCAAAACCTCCTCTACCACCTGATCAATTCAATGTCCCACAGGTGTGAAGCCGTCTTGCAAGTTCGAGGTGACCACTCACTTTATTAGACAGATGACAAAGTTCAGCAATGCTTATTTGTTCTTCTCCAAAAGATATGGATAATAATGATTTTTTATGGCACCAGGCGTGTTTCCTGTAAAAATGATCTTTGTTACATTAAACATGTTTATTTTCTTGTCCCTTTCATAAATATATTTTTATATTGTGCTGCATATTTACCAGCAGTTGGCTATTCTCGCTAAATCACCTGCTCCCCTAAATTTGTTGAGCAGTGTAGAAACTAAAACATTATTTTATTAATATGTAGAACTGATTTTAACATTCTTTTCAACTTTTACTAACTTTAATTTTCCATTGCATGAGAAATCAGCAATAATCAAGAATCCTTTACTGAAACTTTCTTTAGATTCTTGGAACCAAGTTTGTAAATCTTTTTCTGCTCTTTTCCGATAATAAATCGATCTTTTTTTGTTACAGTCGTTTAGATAGATCCATGCTTTATCAATAGTTACAATAAATTTCCATCTGTCTCTGGCTAAGGGGCTTTTATGAAGACGTCTACATCGTGTTCTGCGCTCTGCCACGTGACTAGGCAAAGTGGAGGTGAACATCCCGTTTTTTTGGGTCTTTTTTTAGATTCAGATCTTTATTTATTACCTTGTTTACAGTTGATACAGAGATTTTTAATGACTTAGCGATTGCCCTTTTGGTCGGTGAATTTTCTTTTAAGATCAGAGACCTTACGTTTCAAATAGCTGTAAAAGTACTTACCTTTGGATGTTCGTTTGGTGTTTGTTTTCCTGTTAAAAGCAATGCCCGCCGATTTTTATTTCTATTATTAATAATATTGCTTATCTTTTAAGACCAGAGACGAATTTCATAATTTTCACAGTGTTTTTTACTTACAGGAGGCGAATATTTCTCTTCGTAAAAAGCAAATACATAACGTTCTATGGACAGCTTGTTACGTACGCCATTTTCTTAGCAGATGATACTTGACTACAGCAGATGTTTCTTTGGGATGTAGGAGAAGTGGCCACTGGAGAAGAGGTCACCGGAGAAGTGGTCCCAGGAGAACTGCCCCCCCCCCTTTGGTGTACTGGCCAGAAAAAATTTAAGCGGCCGCATAAATATTGCGGTTTTGACCGCTTCGTTGTTTCCCCCACCCCCAATTTCGTATTCTCGTAATTGCGATATTTGACGTAATTCTTTATAAAAAATGTTTATAATCTAGAACTCAACAAAATAATTAACAAACTACGAGTCAGCAAATTCTCTGCGGACTAGTGAAAACACAGGAATCATGTCGTAGTTGGGGGTGGTGGGGCTTAATACCGAAAATATAAAATATAAAGTATTGCTGGTCCGATCCGGAGGTTTTCAGCGTTTAAAAATTATAACTGTACAACATTTCTGTGGGCTTTTGCTACCGCAGGGAACTTGTCTGTGGAAGGGCGGGGGTACCCAAAAATATAAAATATGAAAAATTTGTAGCCCAACCAAGAGAAGATTTTTAGGGTTTATAGACTACAACTCAACAAATTCTCTGCGTGCATGTGGAAACCCAAGAAATTTGTCTGGAAGGGGGAAATAATACCGAAAATCTAAAATGTAAATAATTTCTGGTCCGATCGGGAGCAGATTCTCTGAAGGCACGTAGAAACGCAGGAAACCTGTCGTAAAGGAGGGGTTTAATACCGAAAATATAAATTATAAAGAATGTTTAGCCCAATCGGGAGATTTTGAGATTTCCAGCGTTTATAAATTACAGCTTAACAAATTCTCTCCAGGCATGTGCTAACCCAGGAAACATGTCGGGGGCTCAGCACCCTTCAGACAGGCTTCCTGCCTTTTGCACGTGTCCTCAGATCAGATAATCAGATAATTTGTTGAGTTGTAATTTGTAAACGTCGAAAACATCCCGATTCAGAAATTCTTCATATCTTTTCGACACTACTCGCGCCCACACCCAAGAGGTTTACTGCGTCCGCATATGCCCGGAAAGTAGTTGTTGAGTTGTACTCCGCAAACGGTGAACATCTGCTTCGGATCGGACCAGAAGTTCTTTATATTTTATTCTTTTGATATTAACAGCCCCTCCTCCGCCGCAGACAGGTTTCCTGGGGTTTTACTTGCCAGCAGAAAATTTGTTGAGCTGTAATTTATAAACCCTCAAATTCCTTTGTTGATTTGTAGATTATAAACATTTTTTTTATAAAGAATTACATTAAATATCGTAATTAAGAACATACGAAATAACGGAAACTTTATGTGACTCAGATAACTATGCAACCTCTGGAGACGTGGCCACTGAGCATTCAAGAACGTAATTTTTATACGGTCCCTCAAAATTTTTGTGGCCAGTTCTACGGGTGGCCACTCCTATATCCCAAAGAAACATCTGCTGCAGTTAAGTATCATCTGCTAAGAAAATGGCGTACGTAACAAGCTGTGCATAGAAACGTTATGTTTTTGGTCTTTACGAAGAGAAATATTCATCTTCTGTAAGTAAAAAACACTGTAAAAATCATGGAATTGGTCTCTGGTCTTAAAAGATAAGCAATATTATTAATAATAGAAAGAAAAATCGGCGAGCATTGCTTTTAACAGGAAAACGAATATCCAAAGGACGTACCTACTTTTACAACTATTTCAAAAGTAAGGTCTCTGGTCTTAAAGAAAATTCACCGACCCAAAGTGCAATCGCTAAGTCGTAAAAAATCTCTGTATCAACTGTAAACAAAGTAATAAACAAAGATTTGAATTTGAAAAAAAAATAATAAGTAAAGAACATAATATTCACCTTCACTTTGCCTAGGCAGGTGGCTGAGCGCAGAACCCGGTGTAGACTTCTTTATGAAAATCACTTAGCCGCAGACAGATGGAAATTTATTGTGACTGTTGATAATGCATGGATCTACCTGAAGGACTTGTCTTAAAATTCATAACAAGTCGTTTAGGTAGATCCATGCTTTATCATCTACCGCTTTGTCTTTATCCCGAAGATCATGGAAATGTCTAAATTTCTTATTGAAAACTTAAAAAAAAATGTTAAAAAATAGTTTGTGAACAATAGTTGCTCAAATAGTGGGAAATATAACCACATGATATTTGTTTATTCAGAACAATTTTATAGCACTGAAATTGTAATGTGGCCAATTCTCCGGTGGCCAGTTCTCCGGTGGCCAGTTCTCCGGTGACCACTTCTCCATAGGCAACTTCTCCGTACCCGGTTTCTTTGCGGTTCATCTAACACGCTGTTTTCAGTTCCGGTTCCTTCAATTTCTTTTATTTTCTGTAATTTCTTATGAAAAACGTTCTAAAAATGTGTGATCGTTATCTATACCTTTCCCCTTTGCTTCGACGGAAACGTTTCCGTCATGTTTAGTTAAAAGGAGAGATATGGGCCCCTCACAAAGGTTAGTGTCTCTCCCTGAATGCTATGGGAAGACCTGTGCATTCCACATGGGACACGTAGTGGATTAAGTTGTTCCTTAGCTTTCGGGATGCCTTGTGTCTGTTCTAAATGGATGCCCAAAAGGTGACATTTCCCCTTAAACACGAAACTCATTTTCTAGTATGACGTAACTCAATAAAGCGTAACCGTCCAGCAGCATCTAATTTGCGATCCGCTGGTGACATAGTAATGTTCAGTTGTGTCGTAGGATGAGTGACACGTTGGTTTAAACAACAGCCTGTCCGGTCTCCCAACTTACTCTCGGTAACAAACTGACGACAACGTGACTTCCTCCCCTATTTTTTGGGGGGAATAAACTGTGGGAAAACATGGTAAGAAATAAAAGAATATGTGACCTTAAACCCTTCTCAAGGAGAGGTGAAGGTCAAAAATACATTTTAGCTAGCTTTCCTGCAACAATGAAAACCGTGGGAATGAACTAAAATACTAAATTTCCTGTAGTTTTAGAGCACGGAATTTTATCTCACTCAGTATACATATAACCGGGTGTTATTCATTTTCTTGATATTGATTTGTTGTATACGGATTTAAAATGTGGCGGATGTCCTGAAGTTTCTAAATTCACTTGCAGTAAGATGGTGCCCAACAGTGGCGTATCTTGGGTCCGAGACCTGGGCTATCTCTCCCCCCCTCCCCCATACTTTTTTTAATTGCGAAGTTTAATTTTTTATTGTTAAGTAATAGAAGTAACATTTTTTTCTAAATTTTAGGTACATATTGCTAACATGATACCAAATAATTATGAGGATTAGGATTTGAAGACTTATTTGTACATGAACTCCATTCTTCTTTTCTTTTGTGTAAACTTGAGTGTTACGTTTTCACAAAAATGTTTCTTCCGAGTACTTTTTCATATTTAAAAATAATGTTTTTCTCTATTATCAAACCAGCCAAGTTGCTCGAATGTATTATACATGTCTTTGTGTGGCTCTAAGATATATCTTGGATCTTTTTAACACGGAAAAACTTCTTTCGGCAGTTGCAGTTGTTGATGAAAAGTTCAATATTACATCTGCTAATTTGTACACCTCAATAAACACTATGTCCAATTATTCAACTTTATGTAACAAGTAATGTCTCTTACTGATTTGTTTTGTACTCATCAAGGGAATAAAACATCTTCAGTTAATTTTTTAATCCAGCTGTATCAAAATTTAAAGCATAGCGTTCTTTAAGCTATGATAGTAGATGATGAAAGAAGCTTTCACAAAATTTATCAAAACAGTTCGAATCCAACAAAGCCACGAATTTAAGATAAAATATCACTGATTTTAGTTCATTGACACTTCACACAAACTGAAACAACTCTCGCGAAACACGCGCTGGAAGCATGGAGGGACTGAGGTAGTCCGAAGTCTTCGGGGTTTTTTTTTGAGCAAACCCTTTGCGCCAAGCAATTGTCCATTCACCTCAGTAGCTCATTCATGTTGTCATGGAAACGCTAGCAGGCGATAGTATGGAAGCTCTTCGCGTCAGAACAGCGAAGGCTCTCGAAGACCTACTGCGTTATGCCGTTGATCATCGCTCGCCAGACTGATTCTCATAATCGAAAGAAGCAAATCCGCTCGTGTTTTTTTCACACCGAAAGCATCGACATATCTTAATACAGTTGATAATAGGCTTTTATGTGTACATTCTCTGGGCTTCCTCGAATATACGCCACTGGTGCCCACAGTGTAACTGATATTTCATACCAGTTTTACGTCGGGCATACATTTTCAATTTTTTTTTACGTGTTTGTTAACCAGCAGAAGGTTTCGCTAGTTCAGCTTGTAGTGTTTTTAGGTTTTAAGAACGTAACCACCAATGGTGTCACGTGTCCATTTAGGTTGGGTGTGCGTTACTATGGTAAAAAACACGCAAACATTTTATTATGCATCCCGAGCAGCAAATTTCACACATGGATTTCGATCATACGAAAGCATTTTTTTTTTTATTTGGCGGTTGTCTAATTACTTATGGCAAAGATCTTTACATACACTCCATTGTAAGAAAAATCTGAATTTCCTGTGCAAATATTAAAGTGATGAACGAATTTTCGGTACTTTTTTTATGATTTTTAAATACAGGACGAGAATTACCTTCCTTAACAATATTTAAACAATCTTTTAAAGCTCTGGCAGAAAATAGAACACTTAGTACATCTTCAACACTGTTACCCATCTTAAACGGATATCAAAATTGAAATTGTATATTTAAATCTGTGCTCATAAAAACACCGATTCACACAGCGACCAAAAGACAGGAAAATAGTAACTCGTAGCAGAACGTTGAAGCGTGTTTATGACTCCATGCTATTCCAAACGTAACCAAGTATGACTTGTGGTGCTTTTTTAACGGCCCTCACCCTGGAAAATTTAGCATCTGCGCTGAAACCACAAGGAAATAAAACATCCGGAGAGCTTTGTATTGCAGTTGCTTTAACAATGTGGGGTGTCCGCAGGTAAAACAGCAATCCTGCAGCTGTAAATATTACTTACAATGTTTTGTTTACTGCACGAAGCAAAGAACCTTCTCTTCACAAAACTATTGTACAAGGGAATTAATTTTAGCCACACACGCAAAGCCACTCTGGTGGGTTTCCTGCTCTCATACCCCGTGGACTCTAAATTACGCTGCACTGACCTGATGGTACCTCCTGCATTGAATGTGGATGTTATTTAAGCCAGTGTCGCTTGTCTGTTTGGAGGAGGGGGAGGGAGGTTAATGACCACCGTGAGCAACTCAACGGACTATGAGCAGTCTCCCGTCCCTAGTTTAGGGTCACTGGTTCCAGGGAAGCAAGAGAGCCAGTGTCGTAAGACAAACACAACATCCATGCCTCACTGGTATTCGAACCCGGACCTCTTTCGGGCGAATGATCATAAGCCATCGCTTAGACCACTGCGCCTCCGGGGCGACCTTCTCTGTTTGCATGAACCATCCTGGTCAGTCGCCGCTGATCACGGTCATTTTTTTTATTAGAGGTTTAACGACCCCCGTGAGCAGCTCAATGGGCTATAAGCAGTCGCCCGTCCCTAATTTAGGGTCGCTGTTTCCAGGAAAGGGAGAAAACTAGTACCGTAAAACAAATACAGCATCCATGCTCGACCTGAATTTGAACGCGGACCTTTCTCGGGCAAATGGTCATAAGCCAGCACTTAGACCACTGAGCCACCGGGGCGGCCTTGTCTGTTCGCATGGACCTTCCTGGTCAGTCGCCCCTGATCACGGTCATTTTGTTTTTTATTAGAGGTTTAACGACCCCCGTGAGCAACTCAATGGGCTATAAGCAGTCGCCCGTCCCTAATTTAGGGTCACTGGTTCCAGGGAAGGGAGAGAACAAGTACCGTAAAACAAATACAGCATCCATGCCCGACCGGGATTTGAACCCGGACCCTTCTCGGACGAATGGTCATAAGCCATCGCTTAGACCACTGCGCCACCGGGGCGGCGTCACGATCATTTATCACCCGTAGTCGGTCACTGCGCTGTACCTTCTATGAGGTATTCTCGGTACACACGTGACACTGTGGATCGAGGAATGTTGAATGTTCGCACAACTTCGGAAGCTGAATGTCCCATCCGTCTGGCTCCTACTACCATGCCTCGTTCAAACTCCGATAATTCACATCAGCTTTCCTTAATCCTACTGGCGGTTCTTTAACATGACTCACGAGATTACACCTCGCAACTGATAAAAATCGTGGCGTGAGTCGAAGACTTTAAACGACGGCAGCGTCAGTTAAAAATTTGTACACTGCTATCCCATGACTTTTGGCACTTCAGTTTATAAGAGCTTTTGCTTCGAATGCAGAATATTAGAGAGGAAAATTTTTAACTACTCGACTTTGACATCCTACCATTTCGAGGGTATACATTAATTAACGTACAATGCATTGCAATTGTTTGCGTCACTCACGACTACACTGAGACCCAGTCCGGTACATACTAAGTGGTGTATTAATTAACAACAACAAACAATAGGGTTTTCTAATTCCTGACATTGAGCGGTACTAGATAGCTGGATCAATGAATGTTATGGTCGTAAAAAGAATAAAAGAAGATACGTGAGTCATGAAAGTAAATGTTTACTAACCTGTGTCGGCGGCAACGCTAAGGATATCGACTGTTTAGTTTTTTTAAAAACAATATTTTATTAAAAAAATGCAGCACCCAGAAGGAAGCATCCGATTGGCCTCAGATTCGCAGCATGCGTCGCCCGCGAAAGGACATGCAAACGATTAGCATTGCAGGGCATATGCAAATCATGTGCGCCCGGCATGCCCCCAAGAAGCACTATAAGAAGGGTGCACAGAAGGCGGGGTGTAAGTAGTGGAAGTGTGTTGTGCTGCCGGACCTGTGCGCGGGAAACTTCCTGATGCCTCGTCGCAGAATACGGCAGTCATTACAGCACGCTTCAAAATTAGACATAGGACGAATAGGGGCTTATCGCGACAGCGATTTATCGTACCGAGACATTGGCGCCCGTGTGGGACGACATCCAGCCACAGTGGGGCAAGTATGGATTCTGTGGGTGCAGGAGGGACGGACGGACCGACGTGAGCAATTGCCGCAGCCTCAGCATACCACCAAACGAGAGGACTGGCATGTTGTGCGGTGGGCATTGACGGCTCGCACCGCCACATCACGAACGTTAGCGCAGGAATTAGGGTGTGTTGCGCAACAACCTGTGTCAGCTCGTACCGTTCGATGTCGTCTGCAGGAGCGGGGACTTGTCGCACGGCGCTCATTACTCCGATTACCATTGACATTACACCAGCGACGAGTGCGGCGGCAGTGGGCCGTTGAACGCCGCACCTGGACTGCGGAATGGCACGACATTGCCTTCTCCGACGAATCCCGCTTCGGCCTGCAACACCACTATGGTCGAATCCGCGTGTGGCGGCACCGCTGCGACAGATTGTATGACGCCTGCATTATGCATCGCCATACCGGTCCGTCACCTGGCATTATGGTTTGGGGCGCAATTGTATATGACACCCGCACCCCTGTGGTACGCATCGCAGGTACACTCAACAGCCACCGCTACATCTCCGACGTTTTGGAGCCTGTGGTCCTCCATTACCTGCAGGACCTACCAGCGGCCACGTTTCAACAGGACAATGCGCGCCCGCAAGTGGCACGCATCGTGCAACAATTCTTCACGGCCCACCAGGTATCACTGCTGCCGAGGCCCGCCTGTTCTCCCGATATGTTGTCCGTCGAACACGTCTGGTCGCTGATCGGCAACCGAGTGGCCCGGCAAGCACCACCCGCGATTACGTCTGATGAACTGTGGCAACGTGTGGAAGCAGCATGGACCGACATACTCCAAGCCCACGTCCAAAGCCCCTCTCGTTCGATGCCGCGGCGTGTAGCGGCAGTTATTGGCAACCATGGGGTCCACACGAACTATTGATGTCTGCGTGTTCCGCAAGTCGCACGGGCCTGTAAGCTCAATCGTTTCATCTTTGTATCTGTTGTTATGTTTCCAGTAAATCTGGCTTTGCTATCTCTTATCCTTCTTGGTGTTGCATTTTGGGTGGCCAGCAGTGTATATAATACACAGTATGTAAACATCCAGATCTGCCTGTCTCTCTGGAACGCTTGACTGCATTGTTGCGCCATCAATTACCAAACAATTCGTGTATTCTATCGAGATGTCAAAATGATTGCCTGCTATATAATAGCACGCGATATCTTTTAGATGTCAAGGTGATCGCGTGCTAATTTAAAAAAACATTGGATTATCCATGACTCGCGTTCTATTTATCCGATCTACAAAATTCGAATGAATATCTTAATATCATGGCAAGTTGCGTTTGTATATTAATTTAATTTCGCACAATTCGAATATTAATCTGTACGCTTTAATTATTTTTTACTTTTTTAATTTAACTAAATTACCGAGTTTAGTGCTGATTATATTAAACTTTTTGCAAAATATCGATCTATTTAAACGCTGTAACCTACAATAAAAACTGAAATCTTGAGATGTCAAAGTGAGCATGATTGCATCTAAAAGCAGATGTTGCCCCAATGGCACATTGCCAATAATTTAGATAGTTCCGATTTGTAACACCAGATGTCGCATTATTTTGTAGAAAAAGTTTTGGTGTGAAGTTTCAAACTAACTGTCGAATAGGACAGTCTAAATCAAGCAGTGAAGAGAATATTAAATGTGCCGGAGAAAAACTAATTTAACACGAAAAATCAATGTAAACGTTATTAAAGTAAGCTTACACGAAAACGACTTTCCGAGTTTAGTGCTGATTATATATTACACATTTTGCAAAATATCGATCTATCTAAACTCTCTGATCTACAATTGTTAAACAACAAATATTTTACAAGGAATGTATGTTATTTACCGCGGAGGTCTTTTGAAAAACTGAAATAAATAGCATATAATTTTTAGTTCTAACATGAATGAGTTTTTACTGTATGAGTTTGTAACGTACCAGGAGATGTGACGTACCTGCCAGAAGGACGCACACGACATAAAGGCAAATAGGAATCAGAATAAAATGTCCGCGTAGCTCAATTGGTAGAGCAACTTATTCCGGAATGAGTGGGCCCGGGTTGAATCCCGGCGCGGATAAAAATGACGGAGAAATTCACTTCGTTATAATGGCGCCCGAACTATCCGGATGACCCGACCGTTCAAAATCTCGCAATGGTGTGATGTTATTTCCACACCGCGAGATAGGAAAAATAAGAGAATCCCTTCTCCAGCACTTCGAAAAAAAAAAAAAAAAAAAAGGGGGGGGGGGAGATGATGTAACGTACCAGGAGATGTGACGTACCTGCCAGAAGGACGCACACGACATAAAGGCAGATAGGAATCAGAATAAAATGTCCGCGTAGCTCAATTGGTAGAGCAACTTATTCCGGAATGAGTGGGCCCGGGTTGAATCCCGGCGCGGATAAAAATGACGGAGAAATTCACTTCGTTATAATGGCGCCCGAACTATCCGGATGACCCGACCGTTCAAAATCTCGCAATGGTGTGATGTTATTTCCACACCGCGAGATAGGAAAAATAAGAGAATCCCTTCTCCAGCACTTCGAAAAAAAAAAAAAAAAAAAAAAGGGGGGGGGGAGATGATGTAACGTACCAGGAGATGTGACGTACCTGCCAGAAGGACGCACACGACATAAAGGCAGATAGGAATCAGAATAAAATGTCCGCGTAGCTCAATTGGTAGAGCAACTTATTCCGGAATGAGTGGGCCCGGGTTGAATCCCGGCGCGGATAAAAATGACGGAGAAATTCACTTCGTTATAATGGCGCCCGAACTATCCGGATGACCCGACCGTTCAAAATCTCGCAATGGTGTGATGTTATTTCCACACCGCGAGATAGGAAAAATAAGAGAATCCCTTCTCCAGCACTTCGAAAAAAAAAAAAAAAAAAAAAAAAGGGGGGAGATGATGTAACGTACCAGGAGATGTGACGTACCTGCCAGAAGGACGCACACGACATAAAGGCAGATAGGAATCAGAATAAAACGTCCACGTAGCTCAATTGGTAGAGTGACTTATTCCGGAATGAGGGGATCTGGGTTCGAATCCTGGCGCGGATAAAAATGACGGAGTAATTCACTTCGTTATAAGTTTTTACTATGTTTTCCTTACAGAAATCCGGCGTCTATTTGATTTGTTTTCAATTTGCTTCACTTTAAAATTTCACTACGTCACAGGATGGGCTATCAGCTAGTTATATAATATTTAGATTTGACGAACGTAAGAAATGACGCTCACACCGACGAAACGTGATGTAGCTACGAAAATCCATCTGCGCATGCGCAAGCAAAAATCTGACCTCTAGATGAAAGGAAAAGCTCAATCGCAAGTGTTTTAGTAAGAGCGATTGGTAACTTTTGGTCTAGAATATCTATAGGATTCACCCATCGTGTTATACATTATTTTAAAGCTCTCGTCAATATCAAGTAACCCCTGTTTCCTTTGGATTGCCGAGAGGAAGCCAAATTTTGTTACTACTCACCGTTTTCGAAATACATGAGAAAATCAACCATCGGTGACTCATCGATTACTTCCGTTACCCATATTCGTTACGAAAGTTTTTACTTCGGATTTACTTTACTACTGAAACAACGATTTCTGCTTCAAGATACTACGGAAGAACGATTTTTGCTTCAAGATAATGCGCGTCCATTTCTGTTGAACGTGGCGAATGAAACATTAACACACATCTATAGAACATCCGCTTCTTATCTACGTAATTTCCCGGGATTTTCGGTTCTTATACGTGATTTAATATGGCACAAAATTTGCGTTCCGTGTTTCCCAATATTGATGGACCAAGTTATTGAAGAGTAAATTTTACACTCACTCTGATTTCCTAGCTAGAGGGCTAAACTTGGCCCAAAAGCGACGAAACACGTGACGAAAATAATACGATAAGGTCATCTCGAACTGCGGCGACACTAATCTCCAATCAACTGGATGAACAACCTGAAACCGAGCAGTTGAGTATTAATGAATAAATAATCAGGGGCGTACCCTCCCCCCTTATTTTTAGAATTTCGACTTGAACTCGGGCCGCTGTAGCTCCGACTGCATTGAAAGCAATACGACAAATTCTTAAGTGCCCCTCACGATCTGTCCCTGTGGCGCAGTGGTCTAAGCGATGGATTCTGATCCTTCGTCCAGAAAGGGTTCCGGGTTCGAATTCCCGGTGAGGCATGGGTGTTATGTTTGTCTTCCCTGGAACCAGTAACCCTAAATTAGGGACGGCCGACTGCTGATAGCACATTGAGTTGCTCACGGTAGTTGTTAAACCTCCAATAAAAAAAAACTTGTTTTACCATTATAGATTCTTTGCTTATCCTTCACACATTTATGTAAAATACACGCATGTCTTTTGAAGATGGTCACTGCATTCAGTTGGTTTTTTTAAAGATGATAGAAATAAAACTTAATACGAGGTGTGATCAAAAAGTATTCAGACTCGTTGCATAAGTTGGGAATTGTGGGACACAACAGGAAGTGGTTTGGCGCAGGGTGACCCTGGAACCTACTACGCATGGGCGGTAAGTCACTGGAACCAGTGGATATTATTTGCTGTATACGGACTTAAAATTTGACGCACGTCCTCGAATGCCTAAAGGTCATCGAGTTGCTCACGGTGGTCGTTAAACCCCCAAACAACAACAACAAAACATCTTCAGATGCCGGATATTTAGGATATGACATCTGTTTGTCAAGTCGCCTTTATGGTTGAGATTGGTTGGCGACGGGAGAATAATGAATGCTGCCGCCACAGTGGCGCACTGGTCTAAGCGATGGTTTATCACCATTCGTACGAGATGGGTCTGGGTACGAATCTAGTGAGGCATGAATGTTGTTTTTGCCTAACGGCACTGGCTCTCTCCCTTCTCTGGAACAAGTGGCTCTTAATTAGTGACGGGTGACTGCTTATAGCCCAATGAGTTGCTCACTGTGGTCGTTAAAGCCCAAATAAAAAAATACTGTATATATCTAACTGGTTTGTGGAAATCATGCCAAGTTATCGCCATGTCGCGTAAGAAAATAGAAATCCCGTTGTACTATTTTACTGAAATACTCATGCAACAATGGTTTTTACATTTACAGTGATTGAAGTCTAGTCACTGGCTTTGAAATTAAAGAACAGGAAGAAATGAATCTGTTTGTATGATTGTAATTCAGCACAAGCTTCTTAAAACTAGAAAGCGCGGTGAAAGTAATATCACAAAAGACTAACGAGTTCCTCAGTCTAAATCTCTTATTAGTTTCTTTCTTGAGAAACACTCTTATACTAACACAACGATGATAATTCGACAGTTAGATTAGTCATAACACAGAAAGTCATTAAACTTTCAACTATTAACTTCGGAGAAACACAGACGAGGTTACTGGTTAGCTAACAACATGTAAACCTGGACTCATCGATTTCAGCGAAATTTAATATTAGCAACCATCTTTAAATACAGCCTCAGAGTTAAAATCGTCTAACTGTTCGTTAGTGCTTTTGCTTATGCATTGAACCGGTCTCATTCACTAATTTTCTGCCAGCCGTGTTAATGAGGGAGGGAAGAGCAACTCCCTCTGCACTTCTCATGTCCAGAAAGAACACTTTTGCTGGACGTCCCATGAAATCTGCTGCTCATGAGCTTCAGTTTATATTACATTATTACTCTGTGAATGAATGATATAAAGGTTTTATAGCGTCAGAGTTCACGTAGGAAGAGATTCAAATATATGGCTTTTTCTTGCATCTTCAAGTTTTAATGAAGGATTTCTCACGATGAGGGCCTAAGTGGTAATAATGAGCATTCGGCAACAGAGGCTATATGATCCCGAGAAGAGCTGTGAAAGGGACATGGAGCTGATTCGGTGGTCGCAAGGGTCTCGGGACATGCTGTAAACACACGGAGAGTTTGATCTGAGACCTCAGGGTGGTAGCAAGTCGAATTTGAGGGATCATTTTCCATTCTCCACAGGACGGGGTAAGTTTTGCCTCCTACAGAAAGATATTTCTGAGACATTTATGGACACCCTGTATATCTGCTCCTGTTGATCCTATCAGACGCCTGATAGGATCAACAGGAGCAGATATACACGGTGTCCATAATGAAGTATACAGCTTCAGTATGCTATTGAAAAAAATCTTACAATAAATACAAACTTACTTTTAATGTCAAAAAACATGCTAACTGTGAAAGTTTTTTTTAAATATCAGTGGGTCTCCACGTGTGTTCTGTAGGTTGCTTGCAGGATGTCTAAACAATAGTCCAGTTCCACCCACATACGCTGCAGAATGACAGGGTTGAAAAGGAGGAAGGTTGCAGTAATGCGTTATTTGAGCTCAGTGATAGATGTAACTTTTTCTTGTACACAATGTCCTTAAATGAAGACCCAAAGAAAAAAATCGCATGGGGCAATATCAGAAAAACGGAGTGGCCATGCCGTTGAACCGCCACATCCAATCCAACACCCTGGAAAATGGTGGTTTAAAGATCTGCGTACATCCGACGACCAGTGCGGAGGCGCTCCATCTTGCAGGGAAATGTTTTGATTATCCTGTAATTGTGGAATTGCAAATTGTTCTAACATGTTCAGGCACGTTATGCCAGTAACGGTTGGTTCACCGAACCGTTACTGGCATAACGGTCGCCCAGTTCTTTTACCTTGGTCAGTTCAGGAGTAAGACTCCTCTTGTCAGAGAAGTAAAGCCTCTTCTGGAGACTTCTTGCACGGTGCTTTCTTTCCACTAGGCCCGAGGCCATGTCGGAACCACTGGAAACGAGCGTGCAGACTAGCTGGCTAAGGAAGCGAATGGAAAAGCGACTGTAGACTTTCAGCTGCGTACGTCGTTGCAAAGCGTTCGGACACAGCTGAAAAAAGCCACACTGGTGTAGGGGCAGCAGAGGTGTGACGAGCGGGATACGTGAAGGACACACCGTATCTATCCCCGAGTCTCTACCAGACGCATTGAAAGTGATGGGTTCCTAAAATAGGCACATATCGGCAATGGCGTGACGCCGGAGTACTTCTGCTGTTTTGCGGTAAGGGAATGAGTGTGCGAATGCGGGACCCAGACCGCAGATGTCGGCAATGTGTTTCTGAAATGTGATTCCTTTTCAGGAAAGAGAAGAGTTCTGGCACCAGAACTGGCGAAAACAAGGGACCTCTCGATCCTGCTCGCCCATCCCAGAGCGAGACAGGGACTCATCGAGCTGGTCAAATAACTCGTAGCGAGACAGCGTTTCTAATCGAAGGGTAATGGATGACCAATGAAGATAGAAAACTGAAGACAGCAGTGAAGAAGAACTTAATGACTTGGGACCAGGGTCATTACTGCAGCACAGACCCTAGTCCTGGGGATCTGTAAATACCATGAAAATATTTCTCATTTCTATCTTTGTGAGAGGACTCATGAAATAAAGGATTGATTTCCCACTAAATGAGACCCTCAGAGTAAATAAATGCGCATGTGTCTTTTTAATCCAGAAACCAATGAAGGATTTCGGTCCCAAAACACCATCGCACTGGCGAATAAATCTCCCAGTCAGAAGCGCAATATTGCGCCCCTACACATTGGCGCGCCACACACGCGGGCTATGGCGGAGGGGAGGGAAGTTTTGGTCCCGCGGGGGCAGCACCTTCAGGTCCATCCTGTCCGTGTGAAGGACTGTTGGATCCTGGCGGGATTGCTCACGCAACGCCATCATTATCAATCTTTGGGAGAGTTCAGCATAGCACTGCCGAGACCGCATTTGGACGGTACAGGCAATTGTCTTCATCTAGCTTACCTATCAAGACGCTTCCTGATTTTTTTAAATTCATTTACCCATTGTTCGATGCCCATTCGTGTTGGCGGCTGTCTCCTGCACTTCGTTCTGAATTTACGCTGAACTGTTATTACAGATTTTTAACCCGCAAAGCAAAACGCATACGTTGCTTTCTCCACTGAGGAAGCCATGTCTGTTTTATTCCGTGTTTGACGAGATTTTTTATTACATGAGACACTTGGCTCCATCTATCATCTGATTTAAAAAACTTTAACACTTGCCACGTCTGTTGACGTTTAAAGTAAGTGATTTTCTATGGTGTTTTTTAATAGCATATTGAAATTGTGTAGTTCATTTATAGACACTCTGTACATATATGTACTTGAACAATAAAAAGGATAATACAGCAATCTGGACGAGCAAAATCCGCGCTTTCTCTTATAGAGCCCTAACTAAACAGCAACACGCCGCTCCTGTGGCGTAGTGGTCTAAGTACTGGCTTCTAATCATTCGTCTGATGGGTGCGGGTTCGAATACCGGCGAGGCATGGATTTTGCGTTTGTCTTAAGACACTAGTTCTCTTCCTACCCTGCAACCAGTAGACTTAAATTAGGGAAGCTACAGATTATAGGCCATCGTGCTGCTCACGGTGGTCGTAATCCCCCCCCCCCCCGAAAAAATTAACAACTGCAGAACAGCGGATTTTCAATTTTCTAGAAATTATTTTCACCGTCAAGGAAAATATTTATCTAAAACACCAGAAACAGGGGCATATATAAAAAATTTTGCGGGGAATGTGGCGACGAAAAAAATTTAAGTTTTTGAAATTTTCCAGAACAAACTAAAAGTTAATGAAAAGTAGAAGAAAAAATGAAAGCCTTTTTTTTTTTTTGAAATGTAAAACGTATTTTTATTAATTTAAGGCATTTTTTTTTCTAAAAAAAGTCACGTTTAAACTCAGAACATTAAATAAAACACTTCCGGAGGAGGCCAAGCACCCCCCCCCGACTCCCCTCTAAATAAGTCCCTGCTCAAAAATGCTAAATTTTCTTACAAGCGAAGGCCTGATGAACCCACGCGACCGGGTACTGACTGCCAGCAGCCCAGTGAAGAGCCCTGTAACTAATGAGCTTCATTTAAGATGATAGATAACAAGATAACGATGTAGATTAAGAGAACCTCAAGGACGTAGCAAGCAGTACCGAAAACACCTAACGTAATAGCAATCTAACACCACTCACTTTTTACACATCTCGTCTGGTTTTAATCCGCTTGCTAGCCTAACTGTTGCTACAAAGAACATAAAATCTTGAGAATCCTGACGTGACATTAAATTAAATTCAGAAAGTGTAAATCAGAGGTAACCAAAATTCCTATAAGAGACAGCAAATGAAAGCGGCAGGTTAAAATACGTAATATATGTCAGATGTTCTGATATGATCTTTTTTTATTCAGACGCCTGAAAATTTCATCAGTCAAGGAAAAGAAAATGGATTGTTTTTTTTTTTTTTTTTTTTTTATGGCAGTGAAAATCTTGTGCGAAAGCATTTAATGCAACTAAAAGATGTGTTTATAAGCACTCAAAGCTTATCAAATCTTTGAATCCACTCATCTCTGAAAAACAAAAGCAGATTGTTAAGGAACTATTAAAATGTTTACATAAGATAATGCCAATAGTCTCACGGGAAATAAGTGGAGGTACTGATGACCTTCTTGAACTGCAGGCTTATCGCACAGAAAATACGTAAAAGGAAATTTTGTACAGTAGAAAAAAATGAATCCATTATTTGAGATGTTCGGCAAAAATCCTGGTGTACTAACCCGCTTAAGTTTCTTTTATCCTTTGTAGGGAGTTGCCAAAGAACTCGTTTGCTTGGTGCGTTGTTATACCTTGTTCATCTGGGAGAATACACATATCTCGCAAAATAACTTGGGAAATAGCGCTCTCAGTGGTCCTTGTGGGGTTGGCCAGGGCCCTCCCCACAAGGACCACTTGGTCATTCATTCTTTGTCATTCGATATTTACTTTTAAATATATTTATGCATGATTTTAAATATAAATCTGAGAATAATTGGAAACGCATTTTAATAAGGCGGAGATCTTTGTACTCTGGTCAGAAATCTACTCCTGATGAGAAATAATTTTCAAACGTTTTTGAATTGTTTCACCGTTATCTGTGACCATTCTTAGGTCTGAGAATGAAGCCGAGACGAAGCCTTTCAGCGAAGTGCGAAAGCTCGGCATATATTAGTGTTTGTGTTTACGCCATTAAAGGAGATTTTAGACTTATTTTTTTTTTCAATTAGGGGTTTAACGACCACCGTGAGCAACTCAGCGGTCTATAAGTAGTCGCCTGTTCCTCATTTAAGACCCCGAGTTCGAGGTAAGGGAGAGAACCAGTGTCGTAAGGCAAAAGCAACATCCATGCTTCACTGGGATTCGCACCAGGACCTTTCTCAGATAAATGAGCAGAAGGCATCGCTTAGACCACTGCGCCATCGGGGCGGCATTAGACTTATGTGAGAGTCATATGTTATAAGATAACATTCGCTTGGTTGTGCAGGTTACTCATAATAATTTTGTTTTGTTTTGCCAAAATAATTTTTACCTGAATAAATTTTGTGCGTATGATTATCAGTCCTCCAAACGGGGGGGGGTGTCCTGAGGCGCATGGCCGAAGGAAGGTGCACGGCTTCCCCAGGCGGTCCAGTTTAGTAAATATATATGTATATTTTTTTATTGGAGGTTTAACGACCACCGTGAGCAACTCAATTGGCTATAAGCAGCCGCCCATCCTTAATTTAGGACCACTGGACCCAGAGAAAGTGAGTGTACCAGCGCCGTAAGACAAACACAGTATCCATGCCTCACCGGGATTCGAACCCGGGCCCATCTCGGACGAATTATCAGAACTTCAAAAGAGCATTTATTTACAAAAAAGACAACATACAAACACAAATTTTCACCGGGAAAAAAATTGCACAATAACTCACCGGCAACGACAATAACAACACACAATCAATATCGCAATAAACAGAGAGTACTCTACAGGAAGAAGCAGACGACATCAGAGCAAGTAGAAGAATAACACACGGCAAGATAAAAAGAAAACAGTTGCACAACAAGCAATACATACAGGACAGACCACTAATGAAGCAAGGCGGTAAAGAAAAGTCAGCCGAGTTTGTCAAAACTGTCAAGGAAGAAAAAACACACGCACGGTCCGACAACAAGCTGCAGCCGGAAAAAAAAACACCTGGTAGTTCGGAGAAATGCGTTGACAAATGGCTGTAAGCCGACGAACAACAAAAATTTACATTTAAAGCGTATCTCGGTCACTAAGACCGACAGCAACACAGAGAAAAAAACAACCACTAGAAACTAACACCCCGTACCATTAACACAACACACAAAACACAATATTCAAATAACACCAAGAAATTAACACACAATGCACAATACACAAATAGCACCATGAACACAATAAAGAATGCACAATACACAAATAACACCATGAAAACTTTGTGAAAAAGAACACAGGGGTTAAACCTGCAGACAAGCATCACCACCAAATAAATTCGGGTCGAAACAGTGAATTCGCACTGTATCCACAGCACTAACCACAAAAATAAACACCGATTACACAAGACAAAACCAAGAAACACGTCGGTAAGGTTCAGAACCAACACACAAAAACCATTCGGTACCACGCGCCAGCAGTACCCGTTCAGCAAGAAAAAAAAAATTAAAACAAAAAAATAAAAACAACCACAACATAAAACACAAAACCGTGCGACAGTAAACTGTGTGAAACCGACGAGTAATAAATATAAAATAGGTGAACGACACCAAAAGCAAACTAGAAAAAAAAGCCGACACTTAAGCAACAAAAAACAAAACAAAAACACATCAGACAATGTGCATGCCACAGCAAAAATGCAATCAACATCAACAAAACAACATAAAACACCTTGGTAACAGTAAACAATAAACAGAAAATACCAAAACGCTTAGCCGGCACACAAAAAAGTTTGTCGACCAACGGCTTGAGGCCGACGGAAAATAAAAAAAAAAGAAAAGAAAAAGTCAGTAAACGCTACCGACAACAAATTAACGGGAATGTGTGTGCACGGAAAGCAACAAGAAGATAAACTAAAGGAGACACTAACCCACTGACACAGATCTACGGTATGTACAAAAATTATGCACTAAACAAAAAAACACCAATCAAAAAAAATAAATATAAATATAATAAACTCTGGCTATGGGAGGAGAACAATAATGCCTGCAGAAACATGAAACCATGACAAATATGGAGACCAGAGAGAGAAAAAGGCAGGCACATCCTGCCGAACCCGCGCCATGTCATACTCAAGTTGGAGGACCGATCTGATGGATGATCGGTACCTCCTGCACAAAAACACCCTGGCCGGATGATAACGCCGGAGAGAAGCTCGATCCACGCTTGAGTGGTAAAACAAATAAATCGTCAACTTCGCTTGGAGAATGATGAATGCACAAACAGAACTGTGGACATCTACAGGGGGAGAATGGCGTCTGAGGAAATAAAAATGGAACATTGTATGAGGACAAGGGCAAACTTTGGAAAGAAGGGAAAACATAATCGAAAACAAGGGCTGCAACACCAGACAAGAATCATAGGAATGTGACACATCACCAAGTGTAGAACAAAAGAAGCAAAGCGGGAAGCCAAATGACGAAAACGATGAAGGGTACGCGGAGTGAGCAGCCGACGGTGTAGGTGCAGCCAATGAATGTCCCTGGCTTTCGGGGAAGCCAGGGAAGTCGATGGATCACTCCACGTACCTGGAAGATCTGTAGCTGAAACAGAAGGAATTGCGAATGGAGCTGTGAAATTGGTAAGAAAATGCGAATAAAGAAGCTTGGCTGTAACTTGATGGGGTAAAAATGGAGAATCGTTTAAGTAGAGAAGAAAGGGAAGACTGAGCGACGGGGCGGAAGACTGAATGAGGCCAATAGAATTGACAAGTAAAGGATAAAGACGAATAAGACAGGATTGAATAAGACAGAACTGTGCACGATGCTGAGGGGTATCAAGTAATAGAGGGGAAAGGCGATCAAAAGATTTCCAGTGAAGAGAAGAATCAAAAGTTGAGAAACCTTAACGACGCCACTTGCAAACCAAGTGGAGAAGTTCAGGTACTGAGAATTTTTAGAACGAAGGGCAGAGGAGAAGAAAAGTGGTTCCGCAAGGAGATCGTTAGTCGAAGCGGGGGGGAGGCGGACTGGACATAAGGAGTGCCAGAGGGAGAAAACGGTACGGTAAGTAGCGGGAAAGTGATTGGGAATGAGTGGAAAGAGGTCCATGCGGATAAAAGTAGCCAGAGAAAGAAAAGGACTTCGTGGAAAGAGCAAAGTGTCAATTATAGTAATCGAAGAACCGCAAGGAAGGGAAAAAATCCTCAAAAAATGTTGGAGATGGAAAGCGTTCGATTTAAGGGACAAATCCGGAAGGGCAAGACCACCAAAAGAAACCGGAAGGACAAGCGTGGATCGATGAACCCAATGTACGACATCCCATATAAAATTTGTAAAAAGACATTGAACGTGACGAAGAAAGAGGAGGAGGAAATGAGCAAACCAAGTATGAGAAAGGGCCGGAAGAAGAAAAGCGGAAAGAAGATGCGACCTGCTAAAAAAAGAAAGAAACGGTTTCAAACGGCGAAAAGTGGCAAGGCGTCGATTCATGTCCTGCACCAAAGGGGACCAAGTGGCGGCAGCAACCGCCACCGGGTTCCCGATGAACACTCCAAGAAGTTTGATGACCGCGGTCGACCACCGGGCACCCCAAGGGCGGTCGCCGCGGGACGACCACGAGCCAGCCCACAAGCCAACAGATTTAGAGGTATTAAGGGCCGCACCTGAAATTGAAGCATACTCAGTATAGGTAGACAAAACAACACCAAAAGCCTGTTGGGAACGTAAAAAGAGTAAGGTCGTCCGCATAGGCCGACAAAACCACGCGATGGTGCCGTGTGGAGGCCACACCACGCGGAATGCCTGCCAGCAAACGAGATCGAAGGGAAATAAGAAGTGGTTCAAACGTGAGGGCAAACAGTTGACCCGACAGGGGACAACCCTGCCGGATACCGCTTGCAAAAGGAATAGCAGCCGTCATAAAAGAAGAGGTCCGAACACGAAAGGAAGAATGGGAATATAGATTGGAAAGTGCCTGACAGAAAAGGGAAGGAAAGCCAAAGTGACGAAGAACAGAGAAAAAGATAAGAATGATGGACAGAATCGAATGCTTGTTTCTGATCTAGGTTAAAAATAGCGAGAGGTTCAGAAAGACGGGAAGCAAGAGAGTGTAAATCACGGATGGTAGTGATGTTAGTTGCAATCGAACGGGAAGGGATCGTATAAGTTTGGTCAGGATGAATAATAAATTGTAGAACAGGGTTAAGGCGAAGAGCCAGAATTTTTGCAAAGATCTTGTAGTCGGTGTTAAGAATCGAGATGGGGCGCCAGTTAGATAGAAGACCAAGATTACCAGTTTTAGGAATTAGGCGGAGAAGAGCAAAAGCAAAGTCAGAAGAAACGAAAGTCGAAGAAGAAAAGATCGAGTTGAAACAAGCAACGAGAAGAGGAAGCAGAGCAGGAAGAAAGGTTTTATAAAAAGAAAGTGGAAGACCGTCAGCCCCAGGGGCGGAGCGGTCATTCAGACTAGAAATGGCAAAACGAACCTCCGAGGGAGAGATCGGTGAAACCAAGGAGGGGGAAAAAAGACGGGACCTGAGGAAGATGTGATAATAATGGAGAATTCTCTGCAGGCGGCAGGACCCGCAATCGAAACCGATCAGTGAAGTACTGAAAAGTTCGATCACAGATCTGCACTGGATCAGAAACAGTTGAGCCATCTGGAAGCGAGAGAAAGAAATGTTGGAACTCAGAGCACGGTGGGATTCAAGATGTCGAAGGTGTTGAAACGGGTCATCATGAAAATGTAACTTGGAAAACTTTAACCGGGTAAGAGACGAAGAAGCAAAGGAAGATAGAATGCTATGAAGTTGTGATTGAAGAGCTGCAAACGATGGATCTGAAGGAGAAAGGAACTGTAGTTTACGGTGAAGAATAGTTAAATCATGAAAGCGGTGAAAACGGGACGAAAAAGAGAACTGACGTGCAAACGATAGGATAGAAAGTTTGGTGGAAAGCCACAGAGCTGCTGGGTCAACCGTGAGAGGAAGTTCAGAAATGGATGAAGAAATAATCGAACGAACTTCGGCCTGAAACGTGGGATCGGAAAGGAGAAAATCATCGAGAGACCAAACCGGGGAGGGGGGACAGAGAAGAGGACAAAAATATTTCCAGAAGAACAGGACGATGGTCGGAGGAAACAGAAGGATGATGGGTTACTTCAACAAGGGAGGAGTGGAGGAAACTAGAAACATAAAACCGGTCGAGACGAGCCGCAGCATGCGCTAAGGCGGCCGGAGGAAACCATGTGAATTCACGGGACAGAGGGTGGATGGTACGAAATGCGTCAATGAGACAAAAATTAATAACTAGTTGAGACAGTTGGGAGGAAAGGTTAAGGCGACTCTCCCGGAACCATCACGGTCAAGACCCGGTTGGAGAGTGCAGTTGAAGTCACCACCAATAAGAACGATTTCAGAAGGAGGAATTTGGGAAAGAAGGGAAATCAAATGCGAAAGAAGAGCATCAGCATCAACCGATGATTGTGGCATATGCAAATTGAAAACATGAAAACGACGGGAAAGATAACTAAAGGAGATACCTTGAAAGGAGCCCAGCAGACTCTGTGACTCAACGATATCTGAAAGAAGAGAATGAAACCGAGTACGGAATGCAATCGCTGTACCGGACCCAATGTGCGTCCGGTAGTTGTGATAAAAAGCGTAGGGCCAGCGTCTCCAGCAGGAATACCCGGTCGCCAAGGAACAGTTCGTCTCCTGGAAGAGGAGGATATCTGTCCTCAGGAAACGAACGTCCTCGAAGACCAAAGCATTCGCGGCTGAAGACGCAAGGCCTCTACAGTTAAAGCAGAGCACATTTAGGGAAGGCATCACTGGGGCGGCTGCATCCAACCTTCCAGTTCTGCCTTCAAAACTTTAAGTAAATACGCCAACCGGCGAGCGTACTGCTCTGTCCCGGAAGGCAGATCAACAACTGACGTTCCTGCATGCAGAACTCATGCAGGAACGTCAGTTGGGTTAAGCATCTCCGGAAGGTGAGAGAGTTTACTCGCTATACAAGGGAGAGTAATCAATTTCGCCCGTCTGGGACGAGCAATCAAGGCATACAGATCTGTGAATGAGAGGGGAGTTAAGGGCACCTCAATGTCAGCAAACATAGAGGTGATGTCAACCAGAGAGGGGGCAGGAGAGTCGTTATCAGATTCAGCAAATAAAGTTTCTTCAGAATCGGGATCGGTAACGTCCATGGAATCATCGTTCGGCAAACAGGTAAAACGGTTGTAGATGGAAACTGAAGAAGTAACAGGAGCCGGTCCAGGTGAAGGTGACGAGGATGTAGCCGTCTTCCTGGATTTCTGGCGGTCCGAGGAACTCGCACGACGGTTCGCTGAGCCAGGGGAGTTTTGCCTCTTGGTCCGCTGAACCTTGGGGTGGAGGCCCCTTCAGACGCTGGCAACGGTGGAAATTCCTGCAGGTCAGTGGATGCCGAAGCAACACGGACCACTGGAGGTGATACGACAGAGGTGGAACCAGGAACAGCAGCTGGAACAGATTGAGTGGGGAGGGTGGGGGAAGAATCCGGAGCGGTGGGCAGAGTCTCCGCTGGAACAGCAGCATCAAGTGATTGAGTTGGAACAGTAGCAGCTGTGGAATGTGGGCATGCCGATGCAAGGTGACCTTCACCCTTGCATCGGAAGCACTGGACGCCAGCAAACAGATTGAAAATGTAGGTCCAGGTTTCAGTTATGAGTTCCAGGGTGGTTGGCCGGTTAACTATTGCTTGTGGGGTTGGAAAGATGACTCGGTATTGACGACGACCGCCCTGAACATGTTTCAGTGGGGAGTCGCGAGCAGCAGCTGGGAGGTACTTTGTGGTACCAACCACTCGCCCCATGGTGTTAAGGGCATCAATTAATACCAAGTCAGGCACAGCTGTGGGTACTGGAGACAAGGTGACAGTCACTGGTCTTTGAGCTGCTGCAACTGGTTGGAGATGTACGGAACCAATGTCCAAGCCAAAAGCCAGGATTTTGTCCACCGCCTGTTGATGAGTGAAGTGCACGACAACACCCCCTCCCAAGCGGATAATAGACACAATGCTTTCTCCGGGTACAACTTTAGAAATAGCATTTAAATATTGGGGGAGGGGGGTGTCGCGCAGAGCAGGAACAAATACACTTAAAAGTAAGGCAGACGAAAGTTCCTTACCTTGAGGAGAGTCGAGTGGTAATGTTATCCTTAAAGCGGAAGCAACACGTGTAAACTCCGGTCGCGAAGACACAGAAGCACTTTGTAAAGTAGTAGAAGTCGCACTCACAGCCGCGGCGAACGAACGAGATACAGGAATAGAAGAGCTGGGTACCTCTGACCCAGGCTCCGGCACATTTGTAACCAGCGGTACAGTTGGCGACGAAACCACAACACTATTTGACTGAACACCATTCATGGTGGTTACGGAAAAGATACAGACGACGAAGAAAGCGCAGAGGAAGGAGATATAGACGGGTATATGGCACTCATGCTGGTGGAGGTAGTAGCCAGCCCGGCTGCTAACCTCGCGGCTCGAGCGTTGCAGCTTGCAACACTCAAGAACAGGCAAAAAACGAAAAAATAAGCACGTACAGCTTGTACGCCTCACTACTTGCGAGGAAGGAACACAGGTAATAACAACACACGAACTTTCAAAGAACAAACGCAAAAAAACACAAACTTCACACAAAACTTCCAATCCTGGCAGGAGCTCGAAAAAATGCGACTGATCAGGCAGAAGCCATTGCTTAGACCACTGCGCCACCGGGCTGCAAGATACATTTTTAAATGCTGTTGATGTGGAATGTGACTATCTTTCCATGGACTTTATTAAGCTCTAGACGAAGTAAATTGGCAAAAACATAATCGTTTACACTGATATACATGTGCAACTACGTATTCATGTATATTAAACATAAAAGATTTAAATCGGCAAAGAAAGCTGGGTCTACATGTTGCTCATTTGGCTTTATGCCAATTGAAAGGGCCGTTCTAACTGACTGAAACACCAAGCAAGCTAAGCTTTCACATTTTTTTTTACATAAGATTTTACATGAGTTTGGTAGAGCGAATATGCAGGATTAGTATTTCCGAGAAGAATTCCTTTTTCCTAATTTTATATAAAATCATAAGGTTATGTTTGCTCACAAATACGAGTGCATATTAAGTGAAATGATGTGTGCCACAGCGTGACTGTCATTTATAGCAATTTATATCTGTAAATTATTATAATAACCGCGCACTCTGGTTCACAGGAGTATTTTATTAGGAAGGTGATTCATAAGTCATGGAGTTTTGAATCATTCTTCATATCACGTGACATTTTCAGATTTCTTGACTTAACAGGGGCTGAGTGTGCCTTCCGTCCAATCGCGTTACTGGACTTGCATTCGAAAAGCCAGCCAAACCGTTAATATTTTTTTTTACTTATACTTTTTGTTTTCTGAATATAGTTTGTATATTTTCTATTTAAAAAAGATCACATATAAAATGGTGAATCCCTTGGATGCAAATTTTCATCTACCTAAATGTGGAAAATGTTTTTTACAAGCAGTGTAATAAAGCATTAGTAAATGTGTAGCGTAGATTCCATTTTAACCTTCCTTTTGAGTTTCATTTTATCTGTAAATTTGAGTTTGTTCTCTTAGATATTTTCAAACCATAAAGTTGCAGCCCCGGTACCGCAGTGGTCTGAGCGATGGCTACTGGTCATTCGTCCGCAATGGGGTCTGGGTTCGAATCTCGCTGAGGCATGGATGTTGTTTTTGTCTTACAGAACTAGCTCTCTCCCTTCCTTGGAGTCAGTGGCCCTAAATTAGGGACGGCTGACTGCTTATAGCCCACTGTGTTGCTCAAGGTGGTCGTTAAACCTCCCATAAAAAAAACCTCAACGTTATGTTTTCCCCCTCAAACGAGAATGATGTTGGCAACACCCTGAGGTCGGAACAAGCGTGACGTATGTGTGGCCGGATAAGAACGATAGATAAAAAGGCAATGCAGCGGTTGTTTAAGGTGAGCCGTGGATGGGTTAGTGGTTAGTGTTTCCGACTATCGATGCTGGGTCCCCAGGTTCAAGCCTGGGCTGATCTTTCAGAGATAGTGTGATTTACTAACAATCGCTGAATATCCGCCGTGCATCGGACGAGCACGTAAAGTGACGGCACCCAGGCTGGACTCACTGGTTAAATGGGTATCCTTTCCTATGTCCTCCCTGAAATTCTCTCACCCATCTATGTGCAATATCGTACTTGTACGGTGGCGCCATCTACTGTACTCTAATCTCACTACAAACTGTTCTGTCAAAAGTCGCTAGACTTGCTCTCATTGTTTCTGTGTCCTGCCCAAAAGGCGATCTCGCTGTAGGTGGCTGGGACCTAAACTCTACTACCTGTGGACGGAAGTCTTACATGAAAATGACAAATTCTCTTCCGGCGTTATTGTTTCAGGTGATCCCTGTAATAAATAAGGGCGTCTACCTCGCTTCCCTGTGACTTTCTCCTATCGGGCACTCTAGCCCAAATCTCCTAGCTTCCTATTTCTAAGGGTTGTTTATCCTACTTCTAAGGGTCTGGGGTCAGACACTCCTTTCCTAAAATCTTCTGCATATGATCTGATCTGTTTAAAGGGATTGATGTTATTGATGATAGACGTGCTGTTATACTGTGTTTGGATGTTAAATCACTGTTACTGTATCCAGTAAACCATATGTGAGTGTGGAGTACAACCCATGCAAGCAAAATAAAAGTATTTGTAAATACTACTTGACCTCTTTTCTTGTAAGATGTACGGGTACCTTCTAATATTATTGAATTAGCACACATAATGTAATTACTGACGTAAAGGCTAAGTTACAGCGGAAATAAAATTACGTTATAAGTGATGCTGCTTTATTATGCCGCTTTCAGGGAGAAAACGAAATAATTATCTTCCCCGTTTACCTTTTGTACAGCAACATGTTTTTAATGCGAATTGTTTTAATGCGAATCCTCCTAAAATTCACTTAGAAAATGCAGCGTTTTCATTTGCAGACAAGATTTTTGTTGTTTTGATCCGGGGTTTAACGAAAACCATGAGCAACTCTAAGTGCATATACGTTTATGCTGCAGCCTCGCTGCTGGCACATAGATGCTCGCTCAGGCACCTCGCTGCTTGCATGTAACTGCGATGCTCGCCATGCAGCATTTACCTGTAGCTGTTCACATAGCTTTTATTAATTATAGGAATCACGACTGTATCTCTTACTGTCAAACATAATTTACCAATGTTATGGCAAGTTTTACAACCACTGCATATGAAGCCACCAACTAAAGAAGAATTCAAAAAAATCGCTGATATATTTTACAAGAACTGGTGATTCCCTAACTGTCTAGGTTCTATCGATGGAAAGCACATCCGAATACGTCGCCCTGAATGGTCAGGCTCCACGCTCTTTAATTATAAAAGCTACTTTTCAATAGTTCTGCTGACCGTCAGTGATGCACGCTGTAAATTTATTTTCTTTGAGGTCGGAGCCTATGGAAAACAAAGTGATGGGGGCACTTTCAGGAAGTCTGCCTTGTATGCCAAAATGAAAAAGGGTGTGCTTAACATTCCTAAAGATAATATCCTCCCAAGTACTGACATCCAAGCCCCCTTTGTGTTCATAGGTGATGAAGCCTATCCCTTACTGAAACACATGATGAAGCCTTATACTAGGAAAACTCTTGAGCAATCCAAGGAGAAGTTCAAAAAAAAAAAAAAAGCTCAAATCACAGGAAAACTCCACAAATAAAACTTGCTTCTATAAAACCACAACACGGTTTTTAAAGATACGAGACAGATGACTGCGTAGTTTCACACTCGGTTTGGAAAGTGGGTCAATGGACGGGAAGAGTGGCCTTGACGGAACCAATCACAGCGTAAGTTTGAGAATGCCTGGCGATGGTCGAGGCTCGAGAAACAAACCAGTTTGATATCATCGCTGTGGCGATGATCGCAGGCAGCAGCGCAGATAGCATCGATGTTCCACGATAAATGCGCCTGTAAAGATTTATGGTTTTGTTTCATCATCGCCAGGCATCCATGTGCACAGCTCGGCGATGTGCCAGCAGCGAGGCTGCAGCATAAACGTACCCTAAGGGTTATAAACAATCGCCCAACACTATTTAGGGTTTCTGGTTCGTTGTAGAAAAGAGAGAGAATCAGTGCCATCAGACAAACGCACCGTCGACGCCTGTCTAATCAAGGACCCAAACCTGGTTCTATTTAAAACGAATGCTCCGACACTCGTGCCTCAGATCACTCAGCAACTGAGGCGGTTTAGTAGACAAGAATGGCGTGTACAGCGAAAATTATAAAAAACAGAAAATGACAAGCCTTACAGTTTGGGCCATTGATAACTTAACATTTAACCTTCAAAACATACATCTCTTTATCGTTAGTTTTGCATATTTTAAGCTTCAGAAATCAGCAGTTTTGGGACTAATATGTTGAAATGTGTTTCATATGACTATCAGAGCTAAGAGGTAAAAATTAAGTTAAATTATTTGTGCAATTTGTCTCGGTAATTAGCTTCCAATGCCATATGTTTGTGTGTGTGTGTGTGTGTGTTTTCTTCTTATTGATTGAAGGTTAACGACCACCATGAGTGACTTGATGGGCTATAAGCAGTCGCCCGTCGCTAATTTAAGGTTACTTTGTTCCTACCGAGAGCCAATGCTGGAAGACAAATACAACATCCATGCCTCAGCGGGATTCGAACCAGGAGCCTTCACGGACGAATGATCATAAGCCTACGACACCTGAGAGGCTCAGTGCAATACGGAAGAATGTCTTATAAAAATAATCCTCAGAATTTGTACTTAACCAAAAGTAAGAAGGTAGCTAAGAAGTAGCGCAATTTGCTACTTTTATGAAAAAAATGTAGTGTGGCTAACTTCAGGAAAAGTAGTTGTACCTGTAGCAAGCAACTTTTAAAAAGTAGCTTCCCAATAACTCCTCAACACTCTACATTGTTTAAGCATTTTACTCTTCCTGTTTTCACCTTCATGTACTCGTATAATAATTTTTTTCATGATAGTGGTTATTACAGCATAAGTAAATATCACGAATTCTTCCTCATTTGAGGCCTCTCGCGTTCACTTCGCTACCCCATTTTGGAGATTGGAATCTACGCAGTTCTATTCATGCTCAAGTTCCTACCGTTCAGACCTACCGAACTACAATCAAGTAGAAGTTTTGATTTTCTCTTCCATCAGAATATTTAGTGTTTTCTTTTTGTAAAGTCATGGCATCCACGAGAAGGCAAGAAAAAGAGATACTCTGAGGTTTTTTTGTTTGTTTTTAATCAAGGTCCCGTGATGAATGATAGGAAGATCTTTACAAAAGGGCATTTTTTTTTGATTGGAGGTTTAACAACCACCGTGAACAATTCAATGGGCTATAAGCAGTCGCCCGTCCCTAATTTAGGGTCACTGGTTCCAGGGAAGGGAGAGAACCAGTGCCGTAAGAAAAACACAACTTCCATGCCTCTCCGGGATTCGAACCCGGACCCCGTTCGAACGAATGATCAGAGGCCATGGCTTAGACCACTGCGCCACTGGGGCGGCCAAAAGGGCATGAAGACGATAATATTGCATGGGAACTTGAAAACTGCTAGTTTACAGCTTCAGATGTTTTGATTCGAAACACATGCCATTTTGATATTGAAATATTGTATTAACTGATTACCTACGTTTCTTCTGTGCTTTTTAAAATGATTATGCATTTTTAAGTCGTATTTCATTAAGATACTGAAATAAATTAACAGACTAGTATGTGTGACGTACTACAAAGATAAATGCACGTGTCAAGACGACAAATCTGCGGCGATGCATTCCGTCCGTGTAACTTCGTTGGGAGAGCAACTCACTCCGGAGTGAAAGAGAGTGGGTTCGATCCCTGTCACGGATAAGCTTGTGTTTTCACATTGACACCTGAACGTAAAAGTGGATGTACTTGCCGTTGGGTTATTCTAAAAATATATGATGTGTGTTCCACATTTCGTCTAGAATTAATAAAAAATTCGTTCCTCGCTTCAAAAAAAAAAAAAAAATTAAGAAGCAGATGATGTGACGTACTACAGAGGTAAAACACGTGACAAAACAGCAAATCTGCAGCGGTACATTCTGCCCGTGTAGCTTAGTTGGGAGAGCAACTTAGTTTGGAGTAAGGGTTATAATGAATAAAGTGCTCCGCTGGACGTGTAGTGCAGGGAAGCTTACGTTAAGTCACGTTAGGGTTATTGGAAGGTTACTTGACGTAGCTAAAGTGTACCTAATCTTCAAAGTGCTAGAGTTTGTTTAGGTAAGACTCGCACGTACAATAAATTCATTGAATATGGAACTTCTTTTTACTCAGCGTTCCTCATTATCTTGAATATCAGTACTATAACTTCGGTTTTAGTACATTAGTACCTTGAAGGCTCCTTATTAGAGCGGTAAACACAATATCATCATCATCATCATCATCATTGTCAACCATTATCAATCCACTGCTGGACGAAGGTCTCCCCAGGTTTCCTCCACAACGGTCTGTCTTGTGCCAGTCTCCTCCATGTCACCCCTGCATACTTTCGAATTTCATCAACATATCTCCCATGTGGTCTTCTTCTGGGTCTTTTCCTGTCCCTTGGAATCCAATCTAAAATTTCGGCTGTCCATCGATGATCTGTCCTTCTGGCAGTATGTCCAGCCCATTGCCATTTCAGGGATTTAACTCTGATCATGATGTCTTCCACTCTTGTCATTTTCGGATCCACGAGTTCCTCTTCTTATCTCTCCTGGTTACACCAAGCATGCACCTCTCCATGCTGCTTTGAGTTGTCTGCAGCCTTTGTATGTCTCTTTTAGCTAAGGTCCACGTCTCTGCACCATACGTAAGCACTGGAAGGATGCATTGATCAAACACTTTTCTTTTAAGACATAATGGCATATTGCTCTTGAAAATTATGCTGTTTCTTCCAAAAGCTCTCCAGGCAAGTTTTGTACGCCGATTAATTTCTTCATCAATGTGACCCTCACTTGATATCTGCTGTCCAAGATAAACGTACGTGTCGGTTATCTCCAGCTTTTCTCCATCAATCGATAAATCTTCATTTCTTGTAAAAGCATTGAACATCACTTTTGTCTTCTGAAAGTTCATTTTTAATCCCACTTCTTTACTCTTGTCAGCAAGTTCCTGGATCATACTCTGCAGCTCTAATGGGGTAGTTGCAAAAATGACTACGTCATCAGCAAAACGAAGGTGGGTTAGATAATCTCCATTAATCTTTATCCCCTTGTTTTCCCAGCTCAGTGACTGAAAAACACCCTCCAATGTGGCATTGAAGAGCTTCGGAGATATGGTGTCACCTTGTCTCACTCCCTTTCCAATTTTTATGTGTGTTGTATTTTCAAACAGCCTAATCTTTGCATTTGCATTTTCATAGATGTTATTAATAATATTAATGTATGCATCTTCAATACCGCAGGTTTTCAGATCAATTGTAAAACACAATATACCCTGGACTTAATGGAGACACTTAATGAAAGAGACTTAACGGCCAGACAGAGGTCTGACAATAATATGAACTGAGAAAACGTACTCACTTTAAACCTTTTATTGGAGAGCTCCTGGTATTATCAAACACACACTCAACAAATCACGCGACTACTGAATATCCGAACTTTCGTAGAATCGCATAACAATTATTAAGAAGAACCTATCACATAAAACGAAGCTTTCTTGGTATAGTTGAGCGCGCCTATATATACGGCATACCACCACGTTATGACCTACACTCGTTGCCACATATCATTCAGCGGGAGAAATAACATCTCGTTAAGTGAGAAGATAATTTGCATAGGAAAATAAAATAACAAGAGATAGTAAAATCAAAAGGAAACTGAACCTAGAGTATACGTTACAGGGTGCGCACGTTCGATCCCCGAGACGGACAAATTTGTGTTTTCACACATGTAATAAATTCCACTAATGGGACGCACCACGAAAGAAAGAAAAATAAAGAAACGCAGTATTATGCAAAACAATCTTATATATAGTTCTTCTTTTATTACCATAGCACATAAACTAACTTTAAATCAATGTAACTCATTTTAGCGTGATTGTGCAATATTTTACGGCATTCAACACTTGACCTCCTCATCAAAAAATTTATATCATTACACTTGAGATAACTGTAACGTCATCCTTCACTGGATGGCAATAATGGCATATGGTCATCATCGTGCCATCACCTCACGGTCAAAGTGCATTCAAGATTGGTCAAACCGCACCCACAACTGGTAGAATCTTCGCTTATCCAGGATGTGAGCTTAAGTTCAACTTTTGCATCGGTACATGAAATCTGAAATAGAGCAGAGAAATTGAGCGAAAAAATATTTTACTAAAAGAACTAATATATTTAACAATAACTTAGAATACCTTAAAAAACAAAGAACTGTTACAAATTTAATGTCTGCAAATTTTAAATATTTATTCATTTATCAAATGTATATATAAACAGCATCATCACCGTCATCAACAATTATTAATCCACTGCTGGATGAAGGTCTCCCCAAATTTCTTCCACAATTTTCTCTCTTGGGCCTGTCTCCATGTCACTTTAGCATACACTCGAATTTCATCCATCCATTTCCCATGGGGTCTTCTTCTGGGTCGTTTCTTGTTTCTCGGAATCTAGTCTAAAATTTGGGTTGTCCATCGGTGGTCCGTTCTTCTGGCAACATATCCAGCCCATTGCCATTTCAGTGATTTTATTCTGGTCAAGATGTCGTCCACTCCTGTCATTTTCCTTATCCACCAATTCCTTTTTTTATCTTTCCTGGTTACTCCAAGCATGCATTTCTCCATGCTCTTTGAGTTGTCTGCAGTCTTGGTATGTCTTTTTTAGTTAAGGTCCATGTCTCGGCTCAATACGTAAGCACTGGCAGGATGCATTGATTAAACACTTTTCTTTTAAGACATAATGGCATACTGCTCTTAAAAATTGCCCTGCTTCTTCCAAAAGCTCTCCATCCAAGTTTTACACGCCGATTAATTTCTTTGTCAATGTGACCCTCACTTGACATCTGCTGCCCAAGATAAATGTAGGAATCGGTTGTCTCAAGCTTTTCTCGATCAATCGATAAATCTTCGTTTCTTGTAAAAGCATTGTACATCACTTTTGTCTTCTGAAAGTTCATTTTTAATTCCACTTCTTTATTCTTGTCAGGAAGTTCTTGGATCATACTCTGCAGCTCTGAAGGGGTAGTTGCAAAGGTGACTACGTCATCAGCAAAACGAAGGTGAGTTAAGTTATTTCCATTAATATTTATCGCTTTGTTTTCCCGGTTCAATGATTGAAAGACATTTTGCGATGTGGCGTTAAAGAGCTTGGGAGATATGGTGTCACCTTGTCTCACTCCCTTTCCAATTCTTATTTGTGCTGTATCCTCAAATATCCGAACCTTTGCACTTGCATTTTCATAAATGCTGTTAATAATGCTAATGTATGCATCTTCAATACCGTAGGATTTCAAAGCCATTGTTACTGCTGATGGTTTAACGTAATCGAAGGCCTTTTCATAGTCAATAAAAGTCATGCATAATGGGAGTTCATATTCTCTTGTTCTTTCAATTAGTTATCTCAGTACATGGATATGATCTATAGTGCTGTAGCCACTAATAAATCCAGCTTGTTTTCTTGGTTGAGCCATGTCTAGTGTTACCTTCAAGCGATGTGAAAGAACCTTAGTGAAGACTTTATAAACCACTGATATGAGGCTGACGGGCCTGTAGTTCCTGAGATCATCAACGTCACCTTTTTTAAGAGCAGGATCATTGTAGCATTGTTACAATCCTCAGAAAATTTTCCTTCATTAAGACATCTGATGAAAACTTTGGGTAGTGTAGTTTAAATTTCTCCATTTGCTTCTTGTACTGCATAATGTCCACTTCTCCTGGAGCTCTTCCCCGTTTCATGTTCTTAATTGCATATGTAAGTTCTGTAAGGAGGATTGAAGGGACTTTGGCACTGTTGCCTGCAGTAATGTCTGGAATAGATGTATCATCCCTTTCATATATATATATATATATATATATATATATATCATCATCATCATCATTGTCAACCATTATCAATCCACTGCTGGACGAAGGTCTCCCCAAGTTTCCTCCACAACGGTCTGTCTTGTGCCAGTCTCCTCCATAACACCCCTGCATACTTTCGAATTTCATCCACCCATCTCCCATGTGGTCTTCTTCTGGGTCTTTCCTGTCCCTTGGAATCCAATCTAAAATTTCTGCTGTCTATCGATGATCTGTCCTTCTGGCAGTATGTCCAGCCCATTGCCATTTCAGGGATTTAACTCTGATCATGATGTCTTCCACTCTTGTCATTTTTCGGATCCACGAGTTCCTCTTCCTATCTCTCCTGGTTACACCAAGCATGCACCTCTCGATGCTGCTTTGAGTTGTCTGCAGCCTTTGTATGTCTCTTTTAGTTAAGGTCCACGTCTCTGCACCATACGTAAGCACTGGAAGGATGCATTGATCAAACACTTTTCTTTTAAGACATAATGGCATATTGCTCTTGAAAATTATGCTGTTTCTTCCAAAAGCTCTCCAGGCAAGTTTTGTACGCCGATTAATTTCTTCATCAATGTGACCCTCACTTGATATCTGCTGTCCAAGATAAACGTACGTGTCCGTTATCTCCAGCTTTTCTCCATCAATCGATAAATCTTCATTTCTTGTAAAAGCATTGAACATCACTTTTGTCTTCTGAAAGTTCATTTTTAATCCCACTTCTTTACTCTTGTCAGCAAGTTCCTGGATCATACTCTGCAGCTCTGATGGGCTAGTTGCAAAAATGACTACGTCATCAGCAAAACGAAGGTGGGTTAGATAATCTCCATTAATCTTTATCCCCTTGTTTTCCCAGCTCAGCGACTGAAAAACACCCTCCAATGTGGCATTAAAGAGCTTCGGAGATATGGTGTCACCTTGTCTCACTCCCTTTCCAATTTTTACGTGTGTTGTATTTTCAAACAGCCTAATCTTTGCACTTGCATTTTCATAGATGTTATTAATAATATTAATGTATGCATCTTCAATACCGCAGGTTTTCAGAGCCATTGTAACTGCTGATGGTTTCACCGAATCAAAGGCTTTTTCATAATCGATAAAAGCCATGCACAATGGAAGTTCATATTCCCTCGCTCTTTCAATTAGTTCTCTCAGCACGTGGATATGATCTATTGTGCTGTAGCCACTCCTGAATCCAGCTTGTTCTCTCGGTTGAGCCATGTCCAGTGTTACCTTCAAGCGGTGTGAAAGAACTTTAGTGAAGACTTTATAAACTACTGATAGGAGGCTGATAGGTCTGTAGTTTCCGAGATCCTCAATGTCACCTTTCTTATGTAGCAGGATCATTGTAGCGGTGTTCCAATCCTCAGGAATCTTTCCTTCATTAAGGCATCGAGTGAAAATTTGGGCGAGTACTGTTTCGATTTCTCCACTTGCTTCTTGTATGATGTCTACAGTAATTCCATCTTCTCCTGGAGCTTTTCCTCGCTTCATGTTCTTGATTGCATGTGCAACTTCTGCTGGAAGGACTGGAGGAACTCTGGTACTGGTATCTTTCATGATGTCTGGAGTGCATATATCATCCCTTTCATATAATTTGGAGTAGAAATCTTTCACTCTTGTCAAAATTTCGCCTCTATTTCTTGTTACAGAACCATCTTCTTTTCTCAGTGCCATAATCTGTTTTCTTCCCTTACTGAGATGTCCCTTTGCTATCTTTAGGCTTTGGTTGTTTTCAATTGCTTTCCTCACTAGTTCACAGTTGAATTTCCTTACGTCTTCAGTGATACTTTTTCTTACTGTCTTGCATAGCTCTATATATTCCACTTTGGAAGTCACATCTTCTTTAGTTGTCCTCATCTCTCTTCTTTTTGCATCAACATTTTGGTTTTTCCTGATAATTTGTTCACATGCAACTTGTTCTTAGACCCAGCTAATTTTGTTGCTGTTTCCATAATAGCTTTGGTTACTTTTCTGTTAACTTCAGAGATGTCCACTTCTTCCGATGTTAGGCCTTCTAAAGCAGAGAACCTGTTCTTCAGTTCCAACTTGAAGGTATTATGGTGTTTTTTAAGGTTGGTTATGTCAATAGATTTTGTTTGTCTTATGAGCTTGCCACGTTCGAGTTTAGTGTTGAGGTGCATCTTACATCTCACCAATCTATGGTCACTACCTGTGTTGAACTTGTTTAGCACACTGCAGTCTTCTATGACGAATTTTTTGTTACACATAATAAAATCAATTTCACTTGTCGTCCCATTTGGATGTCTCCATGTCCATTTCCTGTGTGGCTTTTTCTTGAAGAAGGAGTTCAAGATGAAAAACCCTTCTGCCTCTGCAAACTCAACGAGAGTATTTCCACGCTGGTTTCTGTTGCCATGACCGAATTTACCTACTGAAGTTTCATTCTGTTGCCGTTGCCCTATTTTTGCATTGAAATCTCCCATAATTATTTTCAAGTGCTGCTTACCTTTATTATTTAGATGACAAATTTCCTCATAAAATTCTTCAATTTCTTCTTCAGGATGACTTGTGGTGGGTGCATAAGTTTGAATAATCTGAGCCTGGTATCTTTTCGAGAGTTGGATAACAAGTCGTGCAGCTCTGTCAGAGGAACTTTCAACTTCTACAACTTTATCCTTCAGTTTCTTGTTTATTATAAATCCAACACCACTAGTTCTGCCAGTATCTGTCCCACGATAGTAGAAGAGATGTCCACTTTTCAGTTCGATGAGATCTTCTCCTTTTCTCCTTACCTCACTTAGCCCCACGATGTCCCACTTGATCCTTTGTAGTTCCTCTTCCAATTCAAGAAGCCTTGAATCAGAAGATAAGGAGCGTCCATTGTAAGTAGCCAAGGTCAGCATCAGATGGCAGCCTAGTCCGGTCCTCCGGGGATTCTTAGCACCCTCTGCCTTCATGTCGCACTGGCCGCTGCCTTGGCCAGGTACATTCCAGCTGCCGGAGACTGAGGGCCAAGATTTAAGTTGTGGAATCATTTTGGAGGGGTTTGGCCATAACTCACCACGCTGGCCAAGCGGGTTGGTGAGTGTGGGATAGAATTTCCTCTAATCCCGATGGTATAGTTATACCGCTATGGGCGGTCGTCAGAGCCCCTTTAGTGGGAACAGGATGCACCACGAGAAGGCGGGGTTGACATTTGTCAAGGAGAGGCTGTGATGTTACGCATCACCTGACCTTACATCCCATATATATATATATATATATATATATATACATATGGTAAGCAGCACTTGAAGATAATTATGGGAGATTTCAATGCAAAAATAGGGCACCGGCAACAGAATGAAACTTCAGTAGGTAAATTCGGTCACGGCAACAGAAACCAGCGTGGAAATACTCTCGTTGAGTTTGCAGAGGCAGAAGGATTTTTCATCTTGAATTCCTTTTTCAAGAAAAAGCCACACAGGAAATGGACATCGAGACATCCAATTGGGACGACAAGTGAAATTGATTTTATTATGTGTAACAAAAAATTCGTCATCGAAGACTGCAGTGTGCTAAACAAGTTCAACACAGGTAGTGACCATAGATTGGTGAGATGTAAGATGCACCTCAACACTGAACTGGAACGTGGCAAGCTCATAAGACAAACAAAATGTATTGACATAACCAACCTTAAAAAACACCATAATACTTTCAAGTTGGAACTGAAGAACAGATTCTCTGCTTTAGAAGGCCTAACATCGGAAGAAGTGGATATTTCTGAAGTTAACAGAAAAGTAACCAAAGCTCTTATGGAAACAGCAACAAAATTAGCTGGGTCTAAGAACAAGTTGCATGTAAACAAATTATCAGGAAAAACCAAAATGGTGATGCAAAAAAGAAGAGAGATGAGGACAACTAAAGAAGATGTGACTTCCAAAGTGGAATATATAGAGCTATGCAAGACAGCACGAAAAAGTATCACTGAAGACGTAAAGAAATTCAACTGTGAGCTAGTGAGGAAAGCAATTGAAAACCACCAAAGCCTAAAGATAGCAAAGGGACATCTCAGTAAGGGAAGAAAACAGATTATGACTCTGAGAAAAGAAGATGGTTCTATAACAAGAAATAGAGGCGAAATTTTGACAAGAGTGAAAGATTTCTACTCCAAATTATATGAAATGGATGATACATGTACTCCAGACATCATGAAAGGTACCAGAGTTCTTCCAGTCCTCCCAGCAGAAGTTGCTCATGCAATCAAGAACATGAAGCGGGGGAAAGCTCCAGGAGAAGATGGAATTACTATAGACATCATACAAGAAGCAAGTGGAGAAATTGAAACAGTACTCGCCCAAATTTTCACTCGACGCCTTAATGAAGGGAAGATTCCTAAGGATTGGAACAATGCTACAATGATCCTGCTACATAAAAAAGGTGACATTGAGGATCTCAGGAACTACAGACCTATCAGCCTCCTATCAGTGGTTTATAAAATCTTCACTAAAGTTCTTTCACACCGCTTGAAGGTAACACTGGACATGGCTCAACCGAGAGAACAAGCTGGATTTAGGAGTGGCTACAGCACAATAGATCATATCCATGTACTGAGAGAACTAATTGAAAGAGCGAGGGAATATGAACTTCCATTGTGCATGGCTTTTATCGATTATGAAAAAGCCTTTGATTCGGTGAAACCATCAGCAGTTACCACGGCTCTGAAATCCTGCGGTATTGAAGATGCATACATAAATATTATTAATAACATCTATGAAAATGCAAGTGCAAAGATTCGGCTGTTTGAAAATACAACACACATAAAACTTGGAAAGGGAGTGAGACAAGGTGACACCATATCTCCGAAGCTCTTTAATGCCACATTGGAAAATGTCTTTCAATCACTGAACTGGGAAAACAAAGGGATAAAGATTAATGGAGATTATCTAACCCACCTTCGTTTTGCTGATGACGTAGTCATTTTTGCAACTACCCCATCAGAGCTGCAGAGTATGATCCAGGAACTTGCTGACAAGAGTAGAGAAGTGGGATTAAAAATGAACTTCCAGAAGACAAAAGTGATGTTCAATGCTTTTACAAGAAATGAAGATTTATCGATTGATGGAGAAAAACTGGAGATAACAGATACGTATGTTTATCTTGGACAGCAGATATCAAGTGAGGGTCACATTGATGAAGAAATTAATCGGCGTACAAAACTTGCCTGGAGAGCTTTTGGAAGAAACAGCATAATTTTCAAGAGCAATATGCCATTATGTCTTAAAAGAAAAGTGTTTGATCAATGCATCCTTCCAGTGCTTACGTATGGTGCAGAGACGTGGACCTTAACTAAAAGAGACATACAAAGGCTGCAGACAACTCAAAGCAGCATGGAGAGGTGCATGCTTGGTATAACCAGGAGAGATAAGAAGAGGAACACGTGGATCCGAAAAATGACAAGAGTGGAAGACATCATGATCAGAGTTAAATCCCTGAAATGGCAATGGGCTGGACATACTGCCAGAAGAACAGACCATCGATGGACAGCCGAAATTTTAGATTGGATTCCAAGGGACAGGAAAAGACCCAGAAGAAGACCACATGGAAGATGGGTGGATGAAATTCGAAAGTATGCGGGAGTGACATGGAGGAGACTGGCACAAGACAGACCGTTGTGGAGGAAACTTGGGGAGACCTTCGTCCAGCAGTGGATTGATAATGGTTGACAATGATGATGATGCTGATGATGATATATATATTTGTGCACCAAGAAGGAATCATTGTTTTGAACTGAATTGAAATTTTATGGACGTAATGATACGGATGAATGGTACATTTGATGGCAAAAACAGAGATGCAGGGATGTAAGGTCAGGTGATGCGTAACATCGCAGCCTCTCCTTGACAGATGTCAACCCCGCCTTCTCGTGGTGCATCCTGTTCCCACTAAAGGGGCTCTGACGACCGCCAATAGCGGTATAACTATACCATCGGAAATAGAGGAAATGCTATCCCACACTCACCAACCCACTTGGCCAGCGTGGTGGGTTATGGCCAAACCCCTCCAAAATGACTTCACAACTTAAATCTTGGCCCTCAGTCTCCGGCAGCTGGAATGTACCTGGCCAAGGCAGCGGCCAGTGCGACATGAAGGCAGAGGGTGTAAGGTACCCCCGGAGGACCGGACTAGGCTGCCATCTGATGCTGACCTGGGCTACGTATAATGGACGCTCCCTATCTTCTGATTCAAGGCTTCTTGAATTGAAAGAGGAACTACAAAGGATCAAGTGGGACATCGTCGGGCTAAGTGAGGTAGGGAGAAACGGAGAAAATCTCATTGAACTGAAAAGTGGACATCTCTACTACTATCGTGGGGCAGATACTGGCCGAATTAGTGGTGTTGGATTTATAATAAACAAGAAACTGAAGGATAAAGTTGTAGAAGTTGAAAGTTCTTCTGACAGAGCTGCACGACTCGTTATCCAACTCTCGAGAAGATACCAGGCTCAGATTATTAAAACTTATGCGCCAACCACAAGTCATCCTGAAGAAGAAATTCAAGAATTTTATGAGGAAATTCGTCATCTAAATAATAAAGGTAAGCAACACTTGAAGATAATTATGAGAGATTTCAATGCAAAAAATAGGGCAACAGCAACAGAATGAAACTTCAGTAGGTAAATTCGGTCACGGCAACAGAAACCAACGTGGAAACACTCTCGTTGAGTTTGCAGAGACAGAAGGGACTTTCATCTTGAACTCCTTTTTCAAGAAAAATACACACAGGAAATGGGCCTGGAGACATCCAAATGGGACGACAAGTGAAAATGATTTTATTATGTGTAACAAAAAATTCGTCATAGAAGACTGCAGTATGCTAAACAAGTTCAACACAGGTAGTGACCATAGATTGGTGAGATGTAAGATGCACCTCAACACTAAACTCGAACGTGGCAAGCTCATAAGACAAACAAAATGTATTGACATAACCAACCTTAAAAACCACCATAATACCTTCAAGTTGGAACTCAAGAACTGATTCTCCGCTTTAGAAAGCCTAACATCGAAAGAAGTGGATATTTCTGAAGTTAACAGAAAAGTAACCAAAGCTCTTATGGAAACAGCAACAAAATTAGCGGGGTCTAAGAACAAGGTACATGTGAAAAAATTATCAGGAAAAACCAAAATGTTGATGCAAAAAAGAAGACAGATGAGAACAACAAAAGAAGATGTGACTTCCAAAGTGGAATATATAGAGCTATGCAAGACAGTACGAAAAAGTATCACTGAAGACGTAAGGAAATTGAACTGTGAACTAGTGAGGAAAGCAATTTTGAAAACAACCAAAGCCTAAAGATAGCAAAGGGACATCTCAGTAAGGGAAGAAAACAGATTATGGCACTGAGAAAAGAAGATGGTTCTGTAACAAGAAATAGAGGCGAAATTTTGACAAGAGTGAAAGATTTCTACTCCAAATTATATGAAAGGGATGATACATGTACTCCAGACATCATGAAAGGTACCAGTACCAGAGTTCTTCCGGTCCTCCCAGCAGAAGTTACACATACAATCAAGAACATGAAGCAGGGAAAAGCTCCAGGAGAAGATGGAATTACTGTAGACATCATACAAGAAGCAAGTGGAGAAATCGAAACAGTACTCGCCCAAATTTTCACTCGATGCATTAATGAAGGGAAGATTCCCGAGGATTGGAACAACGCTACAATGATCCTGCTACATAAAAAAGGTGACATTGAGGATCTCGGGAACTACAGACCTATCAGCCTCCTATCATAGGTTTATAAAATCTTCACTAAAGTTCTTTCACACCGCTTGAAGGTGACACTGGACATGGCTCAACCGAGAGAACAAGCTGGATTCAGGAGTGGCTACAGCACAATAGATCATATCCACGTATTGAGAGAACTAATTGAAAGAGCGAGGGAATATGAACTTCCATTGTGCATGGCTTTTATCGATTATGAAAAAGCCTTTGATTCGGTGAAACCATCAGCAGTTACAATGGCTCTGAAATCCTGCGGTATTGAAGATGCATACATTGATATTATTAATAACATCTATGAAAATGCAAGTGCAAAGATTCGGCTGTTTGAAAATACAACACACATAAAAATTGGAAAGGGAGTGAGATGATGTTACATTGGAAAATGTCCTTCAATCACTGAACTGGGAAAAGAAAGGAATAAAGATTTATGGAGATTATCTAACCCACCTTCGTTTTGCTGATGACGTAGTCATTTTTGCAACTACCCCATCAGAGCTGCAGAGTATTATCCAGGAACTTGCTGACAAGAGAAAAGAAGTGGGATTAAAAATGAACTTTCAGAAGACAAAAGTGATGTTCAATGTTTTTTACAAGAAATGAAGATTTATCGAATGATGGAGAAAAGCTGGAGATAACAGACACGTACGTTTATCTTGGACAGCAGATATCAAGTGATTGTCACATTGATGAAGAAATCAATCGGCGCACAAAACTTGCCTGGAGAGCTTTTGGAAGAAACAGCACAATTTTCAAGAGCAATATGCCATTATGTCTGTCAACTATTATCAATCGACTGCTGTACGAAGGTCTCCCCAAGTTTCCTCCACAATGGTCTGTCTTGTGCCACTCTCCTCCATGTCACCCCTGCATACTTTCGAATTTCATCCACCCATCTCCCATTCTGGGTCTTTTCCTGTGCATTGGAATCCAATCTAAAATTTCGGCTGTGCATCAATGGTCTGTCCTTCTGGCAGTATGTCCAGCCCATTGCCATTTCAGGGATTTAACTCTGATCATGATGTCTTCCACTCTTGTCATTTTTTGGATCCACGAGTTCCTCTTCTTTTCTCTGCAGGTTACACCAAGCATGCACCTCTCGATGCTGCTTTGAGTTGTCTGCAGCCTTTGTATGTCTCTTTTAGTTAAGGTCCACGTCTCTGCACCATACGTAAGCACTGGAAGGATGCATTGATTAAACACTTTTCTTTTAAGACATAAAGGCATATTGCTCTTGAAAATTATGATGTTTCTTTCAAAAGCTCTCCAGGCAAGTTTTGTACGCCGATTAATTTCTTCATCAATGTGACCCTCACTTGATATCTCCTGTCCAAGATAAACGTAGGTGTCTGTTATCTCCAGCTTTTCTCCATCAATCGATAAATCTTCATTTCTTGTAAAAACATTGAACATCACTTTTGTCTTCTGAAAGTTCATTTTTAATCCCACTTCTTTACTCTTGTCAGCAAGTTCCTGGATAATACTCGGCAGCTCTGATGGTGTAGTTGCAAAAATGACTATGTCATCAGCAAAACGAAGGTGGGTTAGATAATCTCCATTATTCTTTATCCCCTTGTTTTCCCAGCTCAGCGACTGAAAAACACCCTCCAATGTGGCATTAAAGAGCTTCGGAGATATGGTGTCACTTTGTCTCACTCCCTTTCTAATTTTTATGTGTGTTGTATTTTCAAACAGCCAAATCTTTGCACTTGCATTTTCATAGATGTTATTAATAATATTAATGTACGCATCTTCAATACCGCAGGATTTCAGAGACATTGTAACTGCTGATGGTTTCACCGAATCAAAGGCTTTTTCATAATCGATAAAAGCTATGCACAATGGAAGTTCATATTCCCTCGCTCTTTCAGTTAGTTCTCTCAGTACGTGGATATGATCTATTGTTCTGTAGCCACTCCTGAATCCAGCTTGTTCTCTCGGTTGAGCCATGTCCAGTGTCACCTTCAAGCGGTGTGAAAGAACTTTAGTGAAGATTTTATAAACCACTGATAGGAGGCTGATAGGTCTGTAGTTCCTGAGATCCTCAATGTCACCTTTTTTATGTAGCAAGATCATTTGTAGCGTTGTTCCAATCCTAAGGAATCTTCCCTTCATTAAGGCATCGAGTGAAAATTTGGGCGGGTATTGTTTCGATTTCTCTACTTGCTTCTTGTATGATGTCTACAGTAATTCCATCTTCTCCTGGAGCTTTCCCCGCTTCATGTTCTTGATTGCATGTGCTACTTCTGTTGGGAGGACTGAGAGAACTCTCGTACTGGAACCTTTCATGATGTCTGGAGTACATGTATCATCCCTTTCATATAATTTGGAGTAGAAATCTTTCACTCTTGTCAAAATTTCGCCTCTATTTCTTGTTACAGAACCATCTTCTTTTATCAGTGCCATAATCTGTTTTCTTCCCTTACTGAGATGTCCCTTTGCTATCTTTAGGCTTTGGTTGTTTTCCATTGCTTTCCTCACTAGTTCACTGTTGAATTTCCTTACGTCTTCAGTGTTACTTTTTCGTACTGTCTTGCATAGCTCATATATTCCACTTTGGAAGTCACATCTTCTTTAGTTGTCCTCATCTCTCTTCTTTTTTGCATCAACATTTGGGTTTTTCCTGATAATTTGTTCGCATGCAACTTGTTCTTAGACCCAGCTAATTTTGTTGCCGTTTCTATAAGAGCTTTGGTTTTTTTTCTGTTACCTTCAGAAATATCCACTTCTTCCGATGTTAGGCCTTCCAAAGCAGATAATCTGTTCTTGAGTTCCAACTTGAAGGCATTATGGTGTTTTTAAGGTTGGTTATGTCAATATATTTTGTTTGTCTTATGAGCTTGCTACGTTCGAGTTTAGTGTTGAGGTGCATCTTGCATCTCACCAATCTATGGTCACTACCTGTGTTGAACTTGTTTAGCACACTGCAGTCTTCTACGACGAATTTTTGTTACACATAATAAAATCAATTTCACTTGTCGTCCCATTTGGATGTCTCCATGTCCATTCCCTGTGTGACTTTTTCTTGAAGAAGGAGTTCAAGAAGAAAAACCCTTCTGCCTCTGCAAACTCTACGAGAGTATTTCCACGCTGGTTTCTGTTGCCGTGACCGAATTTACCTACTGAAGTTTCATTCTGTTGCCGTTGCCCTATTTTTGCATTGAAATCTTCCACAATTGTCTTTAAGTGCTGTTTACCTTTATTATTTAGATCACGAATTTCCTCATGAAATTCTTCAATTTCTTCTTCAGGATGACTTGTGGTGGGGGCATAAGTTTGAATAATCTGAGCCTGGTATCTTCCCGAGAGTTGGATAACGAGTCGTGCAGCTCTGTCAGAGGAACTTTCAACTTCTGCAACTTTATCCTTCAGTTTCTTGTTTATTATAAATCCAACACCACTAGTTCTGCCAGTATCTGTCCCACGATAGTAGAAGAGATGTCCACTTTTCAGTTCGATGAGATCTTCTCCTTTTCTCCTTACCTCACTTAGCCCGACGATGTCCCACTTGATCCTTTGTAGTTCCTCTTCCAATTCAAGAAGCCTTGAATCAGAAGATAGGGAGCGTCCATTATACGTAGCCAAGGTCAGCATCAGATAGCAGCCTAGTCAGGTCCTTCGGGGATTCTTAGCACCCTCTGCCTTCATGTCGCACTGGCCGCTGCCTTGGCCAGGTACATTCCAGCTGCCGGAGACTGAGGGCCAAGATTTAAGTTGTGGAGTCATTTTGGAGGGGTTTGGCCATAACTCACCACGCTGGCCAAGTGGGTTGGTGAGTGAGGGATAGCATTTCCTCTAATCCCGATGGTATAGTTATACCGCTATCAGCGGTCGTCAGAGCCTTTAGTGGGAACAGGATGTACCACGATAAGGCGGGGTTGACATTTGTCAAGGAGAGGCTGTGATGTTACGCATCACTTGACTTTACATCCCTTTGCGTATATATATATATATATTTGGGATGTAAGGTTAGGTGATGCGTAACATCACAGCCTCTCCTTGACAAATGTCAACCCCGCCTTATCGTGGTGCATCCTGTTCCTACTAAAGGGGCTCTGACGACCGCCAATAGCGGTATAACTATGCCATCGGGATTAGAGGAAATGCTATCCCACACTCACCAACCCACTTGGCCAGCGTGGTGAGTTATGGCCAAACCCCTCCAAAATGACTCCTGAACTTAAATCTTGGCCCTCAGTCTCCGGCAGCTGGAATGTCCCTGGCCAAAGCAGCGGCCAGTGCGACATGAAGGCAGAGGGTGCTAAGAATCCCCGGAGGACCGGACTAGGCTGCCATCTGATGCTGACCTTGGCAACGTACAATGGACGCTCCCTATCTTCTGATTCAAGGCTTCTTGAATTGGAAGAGGAACTACAAAGGATCAAGTGGGACATCGTGGGGCTAAGTGATGTAAGGAGAAAAGGAGAAGATCTCATCGAACTGAAAAGTGGACATCTCTTCTACTATCGTGGGACAGATACTGGCAGAACTAGTGGTGTTGGATTTATAATAAACAAGAAACTGAAGGATAAAGTTGTAGAAGTTGAAAGTTCCTCTGACAGTGCTGCACGGCTTGTTATCCAACTCTCGAAAAGATACCAGGCTCAGATTTTTCAAACTTATGCACCCACCACAAGTCATCCTGAAGAAGAAATTGAAGAATTTTATGAGGAAATTTGTCATCTAAATAATAAAGGTAAGCAGCACTTGAAAATAATTATGGGAGATTTCAATGCAAAAATAGGGCAACGGCAACAGAATGAAACTTCAGTAGGTAAATTCGGTCACGGCAACAGAATGAAACTTCAGTAGGTAAATTCGGTCACGGCAACAGAAACCAGCGTGGAAATACTCTCGTTGAGTTTGCAGAGGCACAAGGGTTTTTCATCTTGAACTCCTTCTTCAAGAAAAAGCCACACAGGAAATGGACATGGAGACATCCAAATGGGACGACAAGTGAAATTGATTTTATTATGTGTAACAAAAAATTCGTCATAGAAGACTGCAGTGTGCTAAACAAGTTCAACACAGGTAGTGACCATAGATTGGTGAGATGTAAGATGCACCTCAACACTAAACTTGAACGTGGCAAGCTCATAAGACAAACAAAATCTATTGACATAACCAACCTTAAAAAACACCATAATACCTTCAAGTTGGAACTGAAGAACAGGTTCTCTGCTTTAGAAGGCCTAACATCGGAAGAAGTGGACATCTCTGAAGTTAACAGAAAAGTAACCAAAGCTCTTATGGAAACAGCAACAAAATTAGCTGGGTCTAAGAACAAGTTGCATGTAAATAAATTATCAGGAAAAACGAAAATGTTGATGCAAAAAAGAGAGATGAGGACAACTAAAGAAGATGTGACTTCCAAAGTGGAATATATAGAGCTATGCAAGACAGTACGAAAAAGTATCACTGAAGACGTAAGAAAATTCAACTGTGAACTAGTGAGGAAAGCAATTGAAAACAACCAAAGTCTAAAGATAGCAAAAGGACATCTCAGTAAGGGAAGAAAACAGATTATGGCACTGAGAAAAGAAGATGGTTCTGTAACAAGAAATAGAGGCGAAATTTTGACAAGAGTGAAAGATTTCTACTCCAAATTATATGAAAGGGATGATACATGCACTCCAGACATCATGAAAGATACCAGTACCAGAGTTCCTCCAGTCCTTCCAGCAGAAGTTGCACATGCAATCAAGAACATGAAGCGGGGAAAACCTCCAGGAGAAGATGGAATTACTGTAGACATCATACAAGAAGCAAGTGGAGAAATCGAAACAGTACTCGCCCAAATTTTCACTCGATGCCTTAATGAAGGAAAGATTCCTGAGGATTGGAACACTGCTACAATGATCCTGCTACATAAGAAAGGTGACATTGAGGATATCGGAAACTACAGACCTATCAGCCTCCTATCAGTAGTTTATAAAATCTTCACTAAAGTTCTTTCACACCGCTTGAAGGTGACACTGGACATGGCTCAACCGAGAGAACAAGCTGGATTCAGGAGTGGCTACAGCACAATAGATCATATCCATGTGCTGAGAGAACTAATTGAAAGAGCGAGTGAATATGAACTTCCATTGTGCATGGCTTTTATCGATTATGAAAAAGCCTTTGATTCGGTGAAACCATCAGCAGTTACAATGGCTCTGAAAACCTGCGGTATTGAAGATGCATACATTAATATTATTAATAACATCTATGAAAATGCAAGTGCAAAGATTAGGCTGTTTGAAAATACAACACACATAAAAATTGGAAAGGGAGTGAGACAAGGTGACACCATATCTCCGAAGCTCTTTAATCCCACATTGGAGGGTGATTATCAGTCACTGAGCTGGGAAAACAAGGGGATAAAGATTAATGAAGATTATCTAACCCACCTTCGTTTTGCTGATAACGTAGCCATTTTTGCAACTAGCCCATCAGAGCTGCAGAGTACGATCCAGGAACTTGCTGACAAGAGTAAAGAAGTGGGATTAAAAATGAACTTTCAGAAGACAAAAGTGATGTTCAATGCTTTTACAAGAAATGAAGATTTATCGATTGATGGAGAAAAGCTGGAGATAACAGACACGTACGTTTATCTTGGACAGCAGATATCAAGTGAGGGTCACATTGATGAAGAAATTAATCGGCGTACAAAACTTGCCTGGTGAGCTTTTGGAAGAAACAGCATAATTTTCAAGAGCAATATGCCATTATGTCTTAAAAGAAAAGTGTTTGATCAATGCATCCTTCCAGTGCTTACGTATGGTGCAGAGACGTGGACCTTAACTAAAAGAGACATACAAAGGCTGCAGACAACTCAAAGCAGCATCGAGAGGTGCATACTTGGTGTAACCAGGAGAGATAAGAAGAGGAACTCGTGGATCCGAAAAATGACAAGAGTGGAAGACATCATGATCAGAGTTAAATCCCTGAAATGGCAATGGGCTGGACATACTGCCAGAAGGACAGATCATCGATGGACAGCCGAAATTTTAGATTGGATTCCAAGGGACAGGAAAAGACCCAGAAGAAGACCACATGGGAGATGGGTGAATGAAATTCGAAAGCATGCAGGGGTGACATGGAGGAGACTGGCACAAGACAGACCGTTGTGGAGGAAACTTGGGGAGACCTTCATCCAGCAGTGGATTGATAATTATTGACAATGATGATGATGATGATGATATATATATTTATTTATACATATATATACACACACACAGTTAATAAAGTGATTCTGGTCAATGAAAGCCTTTTGGAAGTTGGTTTAGAGGATGTATATTAACTTATTTTTGGAACCTTTAGTGCTATGGATAAAAGACTTTCATTATAAAAATAAAAATAGTAAAATGTTAAAATAAAAGTATCTAAAAAAGTTCAAAATGAAATTTTTTTATTCGATCTCAATAATAGCAAACATAAAAATAGTATACGTTAAGGGAATTTATAAGAAACTGAATAATTTCTGTAGTTTTACTTTAAGGTGTTTTAATACAAGCGAATAACATTAAATACAGTTTAGCTGTGTTTGATGATATTTTTCTTGAATTCTGTTGACTTTCTGCTCTTTCCAGGCAATCAGTGTTTTATTTTTTTCATTTGGAAATTTTAATTGGTGGGATTGCCGATTTCTGAGACCTGTAATGTCTGCTGCGGTACTTCCTTGAGGTGACTTCGTTCTCGACGCCAGAAGGAGCTTTGCGACTGGTGGAATGTTTGAACGGCCATGTTGTTCTTTCCTTAGATGTCTTCAGCTTAAACTGTATCCGTGGTAAGTCGTTCCGTTTTTGTTTTTTTCTCGATTTTTTTAATTTCTCTTTCCTTTTAGGTGGTTTTTTTTTTCGCGTTTTGGTCATTGCTGACATTCGTTTGTGTTCTTTTAAAGCAATTTTAACAAACTGGCGTAGTTTTTTTGTTCAAAAGACTTTGTTTTATTGCTTTAGCTTTGCTTCCATGTAGTCTTTGTTCTGGTAGCATGCTTCTCAGTGTTGGGCCTAGTGGCTGTGCTGTCTCTGAATTCGCATATCGAAGGAAGGTACTTTTTGTTGAGTTTGTGCATTCAAGTAATGCATTTTTACAGTACTGTGTATATATTGGAACACTTCTTTTATTATTGAAGTAATTTTACAAAACTCGTATTACGTTTCATTTGTATGAAGTCTCAAGATGTCTCAGGGCATTTTTTTAAATTTTTTTCAATTTTTGATAATTGGCTCTGTATTCAGTTTACCTGGATTTGTTGACGATGGGTCGTTGTGGGTTGGGCCAAGTATATGTATATATGGAGTGTCAAAATTAAACTTATAACTTTTCTTGGTTTGGAAGGTGTTTTCGATTTCGTGGGAGCCATGCGAGTACTTAAAATGCATATATGACATAGCAGAAACCCATATTCAACTAGGTTTTTGTAGAGATGAGTTAATGTTGTGTTTTGCTGGTCCGTGAGAAAGCCAAAGCTCAGCATTTTCAAAATTTTTCTGCAATTCTTGCTCGTTTTTTTCTTGACTGTATGCATTAAATTCTTTTATTCATTTTCTCTCCTGTTTTTGGCCCTGGTTAAAAGTTCTTCTTGTTGTTTTGGTTGTTTCTAGAAGATAATTCTTTACTGCTGCTTTTGCGCGTTTAGGTTTTCAGGTTTCAAAATTTATAAAAATAATTTTTTGTTTGTTCATGATGTTAGTTTACAGCTATATATATACGTATATATGCACGGTGGAGTCACTGTCGAGTCCAATTATTATTGTGACCACCAGCTAATATCCAGAGTAACCGCCGTGTGCAGCGCGGACAGCAGCTAGACGACCTGGGAGTGACTTAGTAAGGTGCTGGAAGGTGTTCACAAGTATGTGGAGCCATGCTGACTGCACTGCATCTGACAGCTGCTGGAGTGTGCGTGGTGGAGGATCCGTAGAGCGAACAACACGATCGAGGTGGTCCCACAGATGCTCAATTGGGTGTAAGTCTAGGGAATTAGAGGCCAGGAAAGTACTTTGAAGTCTTCATCGATCTGTTTCAACCACTCTCGCACATTTCTAGCTGTATAACACGTCGCATTGTCATGCTGGAATATACTATCCGCCCCATAGGGAAAACAATCAGCATGTATCGGTGTACGTGGTCTGCAAGGATGGATTCATAACGAAATTCGGTCCATAGTGCCTTTCACAGGTATGAGTGAACCCAGGGAATGCCACGAAAACAATCCGCAGACCATAACCCTGCCTCCATCAGCTTGTATTCTTCCAGAACTGGTTGAAGAGTTGCTGTCCGATGTTTCTCGCCTTATACGCCAACTTCCATTCGTTCGATGAAGCAGAAAACGGGACTCATAGGAGAAGGCAATCCTTTGCCAATCAGCAGATGTCCAATTTCGATACTGCCGTGCAAATGTAAGCCTTTTCTGCTGATGCACATTTGTTAGCATAGATGCAGTGACCATCCATCTGCATCGGAGCCCCATACGCAGCAGGGTTCGCTGAACTGTCATTTTAGACACACATCCGGTAGCACCCTGGTTCATTCGACCAGTGAGTTGTTTCACTGTACCATGTCGATCGTCCGTTACGCACCTTCGAAGCCGACGTTCACTTCTCACATCAATGGCACGTGGTGCTCCGCAGTTTGCACATCGCTTATTCACAATGGTGTCATTTCTCCAATCACGATACACTTTAACCACAGCAGCACGAGAACAATTCACAAACTGCGCTGTTTCGGAAATACTGCCACCCTTGGCCCGAAAGCCGATAATCATTCCTATGTGCAAATCTGATAAATCTATTCTTTTATCCATGACAGCAACGAGTCATATGTTTTCAGATTGCCTACAGCAAACCTTATATACCCTCCAAGCCAGCTCACGACACGCGCCTTCTTTCATTGGCTACGCGCTGTTGATATCAAAAGTAGGAGGTGGTCACAATAATGTGACTCTACTGTGTGTGTATATATATATAGTATGCAGTAACTCGATGGGTTACATGCACTCTCCCGTCCGTAATTTGGGACTAATTGTTCCAGGGAAGCTACAGAGCCAGTACCATAAGGCAAGCACAACATCCATGTTTTACCGGGTTTCAAAACTGGATCCACCTTTACCTTTTCTTAGCGTTTATTTGGAGATGGGCCCTTTTTCCACAATTCCATGCAGCTGCGTTAACGATGCAGCACACGGTCGTTTCTTTGCTGCTTCATCCGAGGGAATCGCTGAGTTCGATTTCACGGCTATTGCTCTGCGAATAGGTAAGTGGACAATGATCTTCCTACGAGATATTATTCTGACATCTTCAGCTTTATGGAGGCAGTTTTTACGGTAGGTAGAAAGACAGTTGACAGGTTATCAGCAGAGAGAAGGCAATTAAAAGCAGAGGAAGTGGACACAGGTGTAAAAGTGGTGGTCACGGAGTGGCCGGATGCGCATGTACAAAGCAAGGGGAGTTTGGATCTGGCTTTTGAAGAGAGAGGTTGGAGGTAAGATCTCCGTGCCAAAAGTAGAGCGTCTTCGGCCTCCACGAACAAAGAGGGAAAACAACGGTTTCGACTGTCCGATACCAAAACGTGAGACAGAACAGAAATTAAATTTGGAAACCAAAACTTAGCAGCGAGATAACTGAAGAAAAGCGAATCCTCGAGTTAATAATAAAGGATGCCTTTTAGCTTTGTCGAAGAAATCAGGACAAAGCTGAAAGGTCTTTTCCGTTATTTTACGGAATAAACATATTCTTCACTGCAAGAGAAAGACTATTAATTTTAGCTGGTATTTCATTTATTTATTTGTTTCATCAACGCGGAAAAATACCCGGAACTTCTAGGTAAAGCCTCGGAACTTTTAAATTCTTTAAAAGCGAAGATCAAAGGAGCCCTTGACAATGGGCACTGAATTAACTTTTCCATTGAAGAGCCCTGTAACAGTATTACTTTTAAATATTTAAGGCGCTTCTTGGATGGGAGAGAACTGAAAGGCAATGGATTTCGAGGAAGATCATTGTGAAAATTTGGGTATGATGGCAACAAATGTACTCGTCTTATATGTGCTGGCATTCTTGATCTCAGAGACTAGTCTTGTGACGATTATACGTATTAAGAGAATACAACATGGTTTGTCACAAATATATATATTTTTTTAAGTCGATCATGGTTTTTCTGGGTATTGATGTATCTTCGTCAGAACGAATGGCACGTAAATATTAAAATTATATATGATATCATAAATGGTGTTTACAGTCACGGGTTTCGGTTAATTGCTGCCACGCGCTTGATAGAAATCGGGTGGATGCCATGTCATTAACGAGTTACGAAGACTTATGATATATGTGGAAAGCTTCCAAAATATCGAGTTTGGTGGTTGGAGAAATCATCGATGGCTAAACACTGTTACGAAAAGGACCATAAATTTCTCTTTGAAGAAGCAAAACTAATTGACAAGCCATATTCAACCACCAAATTTGATATTTTGGAAGCTTTCCATTAACTATATATCAGAAGTCTTCGCAACTTGTTAATGACATAGCATTCACCCCATTTCTATCAAGCGCGTGGCAGCAACTAACCGACACCCGTGACTGTAAACAGCGTTTATGATATCACATACAATTTGAATATTTACGTGGCATTCGTTCTGATGAAGCTAGGTCAATACCAAGCGAAACCATGGTCGACTTGACAAAATAAACATCTGTGACAAACCACGTTGTATTCTCTTAATATGTGTTGGCATTGTTCCTAATAATTTTACATCAAATATGGTGATCAAAGAATATTATCTAGAAATGCTAAGGTGAGATTATCTAGAAATATTACAGATTGTAATGTTTTAATTATTTTGCAGTTAATCGATTAATGCCTTCACCTAATCATTCGTTGAACACTTAACACAATCAACTAAATCTGTCTAGTCGAAATTAACGCTATTGTTCAAAAGAGTCAGCAATTTTCGTTGGACTTCAGTTGGTTTATTCTCCAATCGTACTACACTTATAATAAATAAAGCTTTTAACTAAGCTAGTAATGTTTTATAATGCTTCTGCTACTGAATTTTATGCTTGTACTAAGCTAATGCTTCTTCTAATGGTTGTTGTTTGTTAATTACATCATGAATAAACTTTCCTGCTAGTAGTGTAGTAACAATAATGAACAAGCTTTTAACTGCTAGTAATGTTGTGGTAGTAATTAAGATGAATAAAGTCTTAACGCTGGTTGTTAATAATAATCAACTAATGACTTAAACCTAACAGCCAGACAGAGATCTGACAAAAACTATGAACTGAGAAAGACGTACTTACGAAAAAGCTCTTTTATTAGATAACTCTTGAATCATCCAACGCACACACACTACTCGTATCACAATAATGAAGAATCAACCTAATCACATAGAACGAAGCTCTGGCTATACAACAACAAACTCTCTCCTTCACATAAACCAACGCTCTCCATACAACAACAAACTCTCTCCTTACGTATCGTTGAACGCGCCTATTTATACTGGCTACCACCACGTCATGACTTACACTCATTGCCAGATCTCATTCAGCGGGTGAAATAACATCTCGTTCAGTAAGAAGATAATTTACATAGTAGAATAAAATAACCAGAGATAGTAAAATCAAAAGGAAAGTGAATATAGAGTATACGTTACACACTCACTTCCAAAAGTTAAGCACGGAGCAGTAAGATGTGAAAAAATGGATAAGTACTGCTTGGATTGACACGAAATGCAGCAGGAACGTAGGAAATATGTTTATTTATGAATCAAAACAAAGAAATACAGACAGAGATGAAAATAATATTGAATTTTCAGAAATTATAAGATGACGTCAAATTGGAGTCATTTACAAAGTAAGTTATAAAGTCACAACAAACAAAAAAACCCGACATTAATAGGGTATGTGAGCACCCCTCATCTACATACAAAGTTTACAACGTCTGACCATGCTTTTTATGAGGTGATCAACCACCGCATAGTCCAGTAATCGCCATTCCTCCTGTAGAGCAATTTCCAAAGCTGTGAGAGTGGTTGGGGGCGGGAGACGTGAACACACAGCACGGCCGAGAGCATCCCAAAGATTTTCAATGGGATTAAGGTCGGGTGAGTACGCCGGCCACTCCATACGCGCAATCCCCTCACTCTCCAGGTAGTCGTCGACGATGGCAGCTCTACGGGGACGCGCAGTATCGTCCATTAAAACGAAGGCAGGACCAACTGCTGCAGCGTACAATCGCACAGTGGGGTCTAGGACTTCATCCCGATACCGTACAGCCGTCACAGAACCCCGTCTGTAGATGTAGAGGTCGGTGCGGTATCCCAACGAAATTCCTGCCCAGATCATGATGCTTCCACCTCGGAATGCATGATGTTCGGTGATGTTCTGGGGTCGATTGCGCGTGCCTTCTTCCCTCCACACCCGTACACGCTTGTCATTGGGTAGCAGGGCAAATCTGGACTCAACCGTGAACATAACGTTGCCCCAATCAGACACAATCCAATTGGCATGTTGGCGACACCACTTTAATCGTGCCCCTCTGGATTGGACGCATAAAGGAACACAAACCCGTGGTACCCGGGCGTACAGTCCCTTCATGTGTAGCCTTCGACGCACAGTAGTGGCAGATATCGTCTTACCAATGGCCGCCGTAACCATAGATGTCACACGTGTGGAAGTCGCTCTTCGATTCCGCTTGGCTATAACAGCAATATATCGGTCTTCCGCGGGAGTCGTAACCCTTGGGCGACCGGCCACAGGTCTGCGGACAACTGTTTGGCTGGTTAGAAATTGCTTCCATAAACGTGGAATGACGGAATGATTCACGCCGAAGAAACCAGCAACATATGTGATTGACTGTCCTGCTTCAATGCGTCCGACGGCATGCCAACGCTCAGAATCTTCCAATCGTCTTCTGGAAACCATATAATCAAGTGTGTCTTCAAAACAAATCCTCCGACAGTTCTCAACACCTTGTAGCAGCACTTGCATGCAACTCCTGTATCCCTTCAGAGTGCTGGCTTCTTATACGACTGCCTGATTTGCATATTTCTCGACAAGTCACCGTGATTCGCTGTTAACTACCATATTTGCATACTTCCATTTACCGCTGCGGCGAATTGCAGCCTCTCCAATTCCGATTGGCTTCCGGAAAATAACTTCTCCCTCTGCGTGCTTAACTTTTGGAAGTGAGTGTAGTCACAAACATGATGTAGAAGACACAAATACGCTTTATCTTTGCTATGTTCGTCAAAAGTATATAAGCTTGCTGTTACGACAATCTGATGATTTATTATTATCAGATGAAAGCTGTGCAATCTCCACAATACAACCACCTCTATTTACACACTTTTCAACTCTCCATATATTAAACACTCTCGACCTTGTTTTATATTTTCATTTGTCTCACTACCAACTTTGCCAAAACGGTGTGAGGAAATAGTGTGGTGTTCAGTTTTCTTCGGTGTGAGGAAGTAGTGTGCCGTTCAGTAGGAAAGTGTTTAATCGAGAAGTAAGAAAATTTATATAAGAAACAAACTCAAAAGGAAAGCTAAATTGGAGGTTATGAAAATTAAGTTTAAATTGCTGTGACGTCATGTATTGAGGTGCTAAACTACGTGTGTCTGCTAATGTTCGTAATGAACTTCTTCAACATATCAAAATTGTCACCAAACTGTCAGGGAAAAAAATCAGGATAAATAATGAAAAATTGCACGTCCTTTTTTTGACCACCACAGGAAAGTCAGATAACTCACACACTCTATTCGGCAATGACTATACTTGTTTTTTGATTCACGTCATATTCAATAGCAGCTCTTAATGATATACTGTCGTACGTACACCGCTGAGCCATTGCATTATAAATACCTACCTAATATGCTGTAGGACCCCCCCTTTAGCCCGTAAAACAGCGGCCATTCGTCAAGCCATCGATTCGATGAGGTGGCGATAGGTAACCTGGGGTATCTGGTACCATAATGTCAACAGCAGGTCCTCCATCTCCCGTACATTTTGTGGTGGTGGTGATTTAGCGCGAATTCGCTTTTCCAAGTCGAACCCCAAATGCTCGATTGGTTTCATGTCGGGTGAATTTGGAGGCAGCATTAACAGAAAGTCACCAGCATGTTCCCTGAACCACTGCTTGGTGATTCTGGCAGTGTGGCATGGCGCATTATTCTCTTGGTAATGGCCATCACCAGCAGGGAACACAGTTGTGATGAATGGGTGAACTTGGTCAGCAACGATGTTCAGATACCTAACAGCTTTCAGGGATTGTGCTATTAGGATAATGGGGCCTAAATTGTCTTAAAAAAATCGCCCACAGCATAACACCACCGCGCCCCCGGCCTGTTTCCGCCCAACAGTGCATCCAGGTGCCATAGCCTCCGTTGGTAATCGACGTATAAATGCTCGGCCGCCTAAGTGATGCACAAGGAATCTTGATTCGTCAGACCAGGCCACTTTCCACCAATCATCCACAGTCCAATCACGATGATCCTGGGCCCATTTCATGCGTTGTTGGCGATGACGTGCAGTGAGCATAGGGACCCGGTTGGGTCTTCGGCTACGCAGGCCCATGCGCAGAAGGCTGCACTGAACTGTGTGCTGTAACACATTGCCCTGATCACCCCTGTTGTAGCTGCTTGTGATTTGTCGCACTGTGGCTTTGCGGTCGCTGTGAACAACGCCCAACAGTCTCCGCTCCCCTCTGGCATCAGAGAGCTGCGGACGACATACTGCTGCACGACGGTTCGTCGTTTGGCATTCTGTGCATCACTTTTGATACGTACTCACTACAGTGTCACATGAACAACCCACAAGGAACGCCGTTTGCGTGGTCGTAGGTCCGAGTCACCGTGCCATCATAATTTCTCCTTTGTCAAACTCCGATAAGTAGGCAGCTTTTCCCATTCTGACTCAGAACACTGCACCAACCAAAAGCCGTTACTCGGGTTGTATATATACTGCTGTGGGGACTTCACCTGCGCCACCGTTCGGTCTCTAGGCGCGCTCATTTCTCGAGGCATGGGGAGGTCATAAAGTAATGGTTCATCGGTGAATAAATCTCGGCACATATAAATCGCTATCTCTCGTACTCTCCTAAATATCTCGACAACTCCATATGAACAATATCGCATCAACTCTTAGCTCCCCCCGACCATCAATGTTGACAATATTATTGGCTCTGACTCACTCTCAGCATTGCCAATTTTGTAAAAGCTCTTCGGAGGAATAATGTGCTTTTCAGGCGGAAAACGTTTAACGAGAAGAAACTGAATTTACACGAGAAAACAAGTTAGTAAAATTATGCAATGCATTGATTATGATGCGCTTTCCAACATACTAAAAATCATTACTCCAAGTATTACTCGTTATGAGGATAATGGCTGTAGAATAAATCTCGCTCCTATGACCTGACCTTTGATTCCATTTCGGTGATATTAAACAGAACCGGTAAAGTACACTTGCGGAACAACATGACAAAGTTTTGTCTCAATCGAAGCATTTTTACCTAAGTTATAGTGCATAAGGGCGATGGCATGGATCCCGATCCTATGTCGTGACCTTTGACCCCATTTCGCCCATTTTCAATAGGGTTCGTCCCCGCATGGTCCCCCACCACATACTAAAATTTAATCGAAATCGAACCATTTTTACGCAAGTTATGACGCATAAGGGTGGTGGAATGGATCCCGCTCCTGTGTCGTGACCTTTGACCCAAGTTCACCCATTTTCAATAGGGTTTGTCCCCTTTATCGAAATAGAACCATTTCTACGTGAGTTATCGTGCGGACAGACGGGTGGACGGACGGATAGACGGACAAAGCTGGAGCATATACGCTTCTTCAACCTACGGTTGGAAAACGTAAATAAAGTAAAATGGAAGTACTTTAGGGGAACACGACACAAGATGATTACATTTTAGTGATATTGTTACACAGATTTTATGCTAGGCTGTAGGATTTCATATAAAATATTGCAACTTTTATTCCATGTCGTGCTCCCCTTCCTTTGTCTTCACAAAGCGTGAGAGAAATTTCTCAGAGTCAGTTCCCCATTAGACACCGGATGCACGGTTACTTACTAAGACGACATTTTGCCTAAGCTTAGTATTTGTACTTTGTATGTTGAATGGAGATTAACTCTATCGCGCCTCTTTTGATGCTTTACAGATTTCTATTTCAAAGCTGCCGACCAATGGACAAGCCCCTCACATTTTACTTTAAGGCTTGAGATTTACCGAAAGCGGTGTGGTTGCTTCTCACGGGGAGAATTAGGATATGCTTCAGGGCATTTATTTTGGAGACAAGAGAGGTAGGCGAGAGGACAGTTCTCTCGAGGTTTAGGAAGCGAGAGGACAGTTCTCTTGAGGTTTAGGAAGCGAGCGGTCACGAACAGTACGACGAGGTAATTGCCCCAAGCGAGGCCGGGAAGGTCTTAGGTGGACCGGGAGGTCAGGGGATCTCACGACAGCGCGGGAGATAATTGAAAGCGGGGGAGTAAGAAAATAAAGCACAGCTAACGGACAACCTTTGCAGGCAATTAAGTGAAGAAAAAAATAAAAGTATCTTAGACATACACTGACGGAAAAAAATCCCAACACCACAAAAAAATAGTTGTAGAGGAATGAAATGGCGGCAATACATTTGTATAGGTAACATATTTAATCGATTAAGGTTTCAAGATCACAGCTTATTGTAAGCGCGAGAAGAGCCATTTTAAATGTGAAATGCTGGTACATTAATAACCGGTGTAACCGCCAGAATGTTGAATGCAAACACGCAAACGTTCATGCATTGTGTCGTACAGGTACTGGATGTCAGTTTGTGGGATGTAGTTCCATGCCTGTTGCACTTGGTCGGTCAATACAGGAACGGTTAATGCTGGTTGGGGGTGACGCTGTAGTTGTCGTCTAATAATGTCCCATGCGTGCTCGATTGGTGAAAGATCTGGTGATCTAGCAGGCCACGGCAACATGTCGACACTTCGTAGAGCATGATGGGTTACAACAGCGGTATGCGGGCGAGCGTTATCCTGTTGGAAAACACCTCATGGAATGCTGTTCATGAATGGCAGCACAACAGGTTGAATCACCAGACCGACGTACAACTGTACCGTCAGAGTGCGTGGGATAACCACGAGAGTGCTCCTGCTGTCATAGGAAATTGCTCCCCAGACCATAACTCTAGGTGTAGGTCCAGTGTGTCTCTGCCGCAGACAGGTTGGTTGCAGGCGCTCACCTGGCCTCCTTCTAACCAACACACGGCCATCACTGGCACCCAGGCAGAACCGGCTTTCATCAGAAAACACAACAGATCTCCACTCCGTCCTCCAATGAGCTCTAGCTTGACACCACTGACGTCGCAAACGGCAGTGGTTTGGAGTAAGTGGAATGCACGCTACTAGGGCGTCTGGCTCGGAGCTGTCCTTCAAGTAACCGATTTGTAACAGTTCGTTGTGTCACTGTGGTGGCAACTGCAGCTCGAATTGCTGCCGCAGACGCGGTACGATGCGCCACGACCATACGCCGTACACTGCGGTCTTCCCTGTCAGTAGTGCCACGTGGCCGGCCGGAACCCGGTCTTCTTGAGGCAGTACCTTCCCTTGACCACCGCTTCCAACAATCATGCACGATGGCTACATTCCTGCCAAGTCGTTCTGCAATATTGCGGAAAGAAAATCCACCTTCTCGTAGCCCTATTACACGATGTCGTTCAAACTCCGTGAGCTGTTGATAATGGCTTCGTCTTCTTCAAGGCATTCTTGACTAACATCAACACCCTACGTCGAATCTCAACGATAACTAACGCTCACGAACGTTAGAGCGCGTATTTACAGCAAACCTGCTTTGCATGTTCCGAGGGCGCTATTAGCGCCACACGTATGCGCCGAGCGCGAAATTTGCATAGACGTCATCTTACAGATGTACTCTCACCGCCTACCAACTGTCGTTTATCTAACACAACCCCTTCTTAGTGTTGGGTTTTTTTTCCGTCAGTGTATTTACGAATCGCAAGAATTGTTTGCATACAATTATTATCATTTGGTTATTACGTGTTAATTACTATCATCATCAACCACTACGGAGTTATTAGCAATTACAAGTTAACAACTTGAACAAAGATAAAAACGAAGTTGTTAACAATATTATGTCTGGGACGTTTCTTTTTTCATTATAAGACGGAATAATGTAAGCACGAAAGGGAATTAGAATAATCAGCGCAAAAGAAATTCGTATACAAAAAAGTTATTACGCAGCAGATTTTCTGAAAAAGTTTCATCTGGGAATGGAAGCTGTCAGATGCGGAGAGCGTCAGAGATGACGGAAGACCACATTTCCGCAAAGTGTCTCAAGGACAGATATCTACGTAATAGAGCAGTTTACTCATAACGATTTCCGCATATCTTCGTCATATTGTAGTCGTTATCTATTTTTATCTATTTTCATTTTAATCTAGTTACCATTCCGTTGCTGCCCTTACAGCGAGTGGCAACTATTTCTACTACCACGAGTGATGTGTATCTTTTTCTTGTAACTCGATGACGAACAGCTGTCAAGCTGACGCTGAAAAGTCGTTTTTACTTGGTGTAATTAAAAGGCCATTGCCAAAGTGTCTTCTGTAATTACGTGTACGCCATTAGAATTGAAATAAACAACGCCATCGCTCGCACGTAACCCTTTACTAACGCAGGTCTGTTGCTTTCGGAATGGAAAGGATTATCGGAGATACGCTATCTTGCGGCGAAGAAAGAAATGCTACTCATCTTTCTCACAGTTTAAAAATATGAAATGGACAGAACCTTTTCTTTTTTTAACTGCGCTACTTGTTGTGGTGAAGTACCGCATTCATCAAGCAACTTTTTATACTGCAGGCAGTTATAACGCCATATGCCAGGTAGAAGCAAAGAACCGCTGCTTAAGAAATCGTTTCACATTACAAGAACCGAATGCGCGTTTGCAAAAGAGCAGGCGTAATTGAGAAAACTTAATGACCGTTTTTCTAATTAGGCACAATATAAACTACGGATGAGAGGCAAAGCGTTATTAAAAAATCTCTTGAGAAAGACTGGCACAACTTTCGCCGAATACGACAGAATTATCATTCAAAACACTTTCGCTTCATGTGACGAAGAACACCAGAACAATACTTTAATGTAGAAAAGTATTGCTCTGCAAAACTAGAGCACCATGGTGCTCTAGTAGCCCTCACCGATGGCTCAGTTGTAACCAGGAAATTTAGTTATTTAAATAAGAGTGTACGAGGTATGTGAAAACACAAATTTGTCGTTGACGAAGATCGATTACGCGCCCTTTCACTCCGGAGTAAGCTACTCACCCAACTGAGCTACACGGACAGAATGTATTGCTGCAGATTTGTCATCTTGACACGTGCTTTACCTCTATAGTACTCTTACAGAACAGACGATATGCTCACATAAAGATTATAAAAAAATAATGCTTGTGAATGTCGAGTTTGGGCCCTTAATAGGCCATCCCGGTGGCTCAGTTGTAACCAGGGAATCAAAATGAGTGAACTTTGGTAACTCTTTTGAATATGATGAGTTTAAATCATCTCACTTTTCCTTAGCGCTTATTTGGAGACAGTCCCTTTCCCCTTCATTTTCCTGCAGCTGCGTTAAAGGGCAGGACACTCTCCTTCGCGTCTTAGCGGTCCCATACAAAGAAATTGCCGAATTCTGTTTTATGAATTCACTTCTGTGCGAAGGAGGGTGTTTGTAAATGATCTTTGTGGAAGGCATTGGCAAATTCTCACATCTTACCGGGATAGTTTTCAGGTGCTGATGAGTCAGGGGCTTTTAGCAACAGAGAGAAGGCAATTAAAAGCTAACTCTCGCGCCTTCTGCGAATAGCTGTACTGGGGTGCAAGAATGAGGGAGTCACGGACATTGGCCGCGATGAGGATGAACAAAAGATGTGGGATTCGGATCGACGCTCGAGAAATGAGCTGCTGGGTGAATTTTTCCACCGAGTTGAAAAGATGGCGGCAGGAGGAAAAAATACTGTCGTTAAAGCAGACTGAAAAACAAAGTCGGGAACGAGAACTTTGCAGCGAGATAACTGAAGAAAAGTCATTTAATAGAGAAACAGATCAACGTGCATGGAGAAATACAAATTATTCAGGACTAAGATTGAAAGTTCTTCCTCATAGCTTCATAGAATAAACATAATATTCTTCACTGCAAAGAATGACTTATAATTTTAGCTGATATTTCATTTATTTTTCCATCATCGAGGAATAATACAGGTGATACACAGAAACTTCGAAATTTTCTACAAGCGGAGGTCCAACGAACCTTTCACACACGGCACTGAAACAATATTTCAGTGAAGAGCCCTGTAACACAGTAGCCTAAACTCTGGCCTCTGGACACTCGTTCGAGATGGGTGTGGTATCGAATCACGGGTGAGGCATGGGTGGTGTGTTTGTCTTACTACACTGGTTGGCTCTCTCCGATCCCTGGAGCCAGTAGCTATAAATTTGAGACTGGCGACTGCTTTAGCATTTATTGACATACATGAATGCGGTGTCGGTCCACCTTTGACCTTAATGCATGCACTGATCCTTCCAGATATGCTTTCGACAAGGTTTTGGAATATAGCGATAGGTATGAGCTTCCATTCAGTACATAATGCTGCCGCTAACTGTTGCTTAGTAGTAGGCCTTGGTTTCAAACTTCTTAAGCGGCTCTCTAATATATCCCATAAGTGCTCTATAGGATTAAGATAAGGGTTCTGTGCGGGCCAGTCCACACACGATACGGAATTATCGTCAAACCACACCGTAGCAGTCCTGGCTTTGTGGGTCAGTGCATTGGTACCAACAAGGCTCGGTTCCATAGTATTGCCACAGATTTGGTAGGGTATAATTGTCAAGACTATCGAGGTAGACGAGCTGGTTAACAGGTTTGTCTACGATAACCAATGGGCCGGGACCATACCACGAAAAACACCCCCACACGTGTACTCTACCAGCTCCAAACTTGACCGTAGGAACAGTACACTGTGGTAAATAGCGTTCCCCGGCTTCTGCCATACACACACACGGCCATCAGACTGACGGATCGTGTATCGGGATTCATCAGTCCATAGGACCCGTTTTCATTGATCTGCGGTCCACGATAAATGTTCTTTAAACCATGCTAAACGATGAGTAGCATTCCCAGTGGTGATTAAAAGCTTATGAATAGCCGCACGACAACAGTAACACATGGAATGAAGTAGTATGCGAATGGTACGTGTACCTACCGAGGTTCCAGCATTGTTACTCACCTGTACACTGAGGTCTTGTGTGGTACACCGTCGATTAGCTGTAACGACTCTCTTGAGGCTTCGACGTCCTCTATCACTGATTTTTTTTTGGTCTGCTGGTACGTTTTGCTGTTTTAGGCACATCATGTGTCTTCCATTTATTCAGTACATCCAAAACAGTTGACTTAGGTATGTTTAAAAGCCTCTGGTTTCCTTTATGGACCACCCACTAATATAACATCCAACAATCTTTCCTTTCTCAAAGGCAGTTCTCTCCCGTCGCGACGTTTTCACTCAACCTCACTGTGCGATATGATCGCAGTGAGCTGCAGGCTTGTTTTTATACCGTTTGCAGCTGTACCGCGCATCTTAACAACGCAGCGGATCCGTTCATTTGCTTTTGAAGGAGTGTCCGGTGACTTTGGTCAATATAGTGTAACATTTGGGAGGGCAGTACCGTTGAACACTGTTCTCTGGGATGGACACTTTGGATCAGATGGGGACTGGATGAAATGTGTTGCGGGCGATTAGGTGGGTGTTAGACACACCCCCAACCTTCTCTTTTAGGTTGGCGTGAGACGGTGAGTACTGATTGCTGCTCCTTTTTCCGGCTGTGGTTTTCGTGAATTTTGCTTCTCCCCGGTTGTATCGGTGGTTGGCTGGTTGCGGTGTGCTTGGTTTTCGGCCTGTGGCGGTTGTTTTTCCTCCCCTTCCCCTTTCCCTTTCCCCTGCCCCTTCTCGTTTCCCTTTCCCCTCGCCCCTTCCCCCTGGACTCGTGTGGCAGTTTGCTTCGGAGATCAATTCTCTTCCCCTGTCTCTAAACCCTTCTGCTTCCTGTTGAGTTCACTTACTCAAATATCCTGGTTTCCAATTTCTAAGGGCAGTTTTAGACCTGGGGTCAAACACTAACTTCCTAAAACTTCTTCAAACAAATGCAAGTGCTTATGTCTGTAGAGCAACGCGGATGGCCTAGTGATCAATGTTAGTGTCTGGAGCGAAAAAGTCTCAGGTTCGATCATAGGAAGGAACGAACGCTTGAACTACTAAATATCTGCCATGCGTCGAATGGTCACCTAAAGCCATCGGATCCCGGGTACTCCCCCTCCCCTCCCAGATAATAAATAAGGGCGTCTTCCTCCTCGCTTCCGTGTGAGTTTGCTAAGCCACTCTAATCCAAATCTCCTAGTTTCGTACTTTTAAGGATTGTTTAAGGCCTGGGGTCACACACAAACACACACTCCCTTCCCAAAATCTTCTACATAAAACTCTGAAATTCTTATGCTCAGCCCATTCAGTTACTCACGGTGGTCGTCAAGCTCCCATCCCATAAACGAACAAAACTTAAAAGTGTAAATTTCTGCAATTCTTTTTCAGGAATTACAGACATCTGGCCGCTTGAGACCTCTCGGCCAATGGAGCAACCACGATTTTGCAGCAAATGTATATTCTATTGAATTCAAAGAACGTTTTATCCCGGATCATTGCTTGTAAGAATCCTCTCGAAAAAACTGTTTTCTTTTCAATGCCTTTAACTACAAAGATTGTTTAATTTGCATACAGTTTCAACTTCAAATAACGCATGTTTTTCCCGGTTGGGGGCGTAAATGGATTTTTTTCTCACCATACATGCTTCTAAAAGTGCAATTTGAATAATATTTTTGCTTTGGACAGCGCTGATGGGGGAAAATATTTTGCCTCTAATTTCTAGTTTGCCGCCCTGGTGGCGCAGTGGTCAGCGATGGCTTCTGATTCCGTCCGAGATGGGTCCGGGTTGGAATCCAGGTGAGGCATGGCTGTTGTGTTTGTTTTACGGTGCTGGCTCTCTCCCGTCCCTGGAGCCAGTTGCCCTAAATTAGGGACGGGCGACTGCATATAGCCCACTGAGTTTGTAACGTACCAGGAGATGTCACGTACCTGCCAGCAGGACGCACACGACATAAAGGCAGATAGTAGGCAGAACAAATGTCTGCGTAGCTCAGTTGGTAGAGCGACTTGTTCCGGAATGAGTGGACCCGGGTTCGAATCCTGGCGCGGATAAAAATGACGGAGAAATTTACTTCGTTATAAGTTGCTCACGGCGGTCGTTAAAGATCCAATCAAAAAAAAAAAAAATTCTAGGTTTTGATAACTGACAATTTTGCCGTTAGAGAGAATTAGCACGTATGTCTTTTTGCTGTATATTAGCAGCCCTAATTACGCAGGCATATAAAAACTAATAAATAAATAAATCTCTCTTTCCACGTTCCAGAAACACATAGCAACAAAAAAATTGTTTTCAGCCGCCGCCGTGGAACCGAACTAGGGATCTCTCGATATCTAGCCGAGCGCGTTACATTTATGCCACGGTGGCCAACAATCCACGGTGCTATGTGTATTTTTAAGTCAGCTTCTGACATCATATATCCGTAAGATGGGCTCAGCTACTGAGACGTCTCCATCTGGTGGGCATTAACGGCACTGGCTATATATATATATATTATAGCAGTTAAATTCAAAGGACGAGATCCAAGGTGAAAATACTCCAAATACGTGGAGTCAGTAAATAAATAAATAAATCGCTCTTTCCACGTTCCAAAAAAACTTAAAAATACACAAAGCACCATGGATTGTTGGCTACCGTGGTGTAAAGTTAACGCGCTCGGCTAGTTATCGAGAGTTCTGTGGTTCAATTCCATGGCGGCGGCTGAAAAACAATTTTTCGGTTGCTATGTGTTTCTGGACTGCTATAATATATATATATATATACATATAACCAGTGCCGTTGATGTCCACCAGATGGAGACGTCTCAGTGGCTGAGCCCTTTCTTACGGATTTATGATGTCAGAAGCTGACTTAAAAATACACATAGCACCGTGGATTGTTGGTCACCGTGGTGTAAAGTTAACGCGCTCGGCTAGTTATCGAGAGCTCCGTGGTACAATTCCACGGCGGCGGTTGAAAAACAATTTGTCGGTTGCTGTGTGTTTCTGGAATGTGGAAAGAGCGATTTACTTATTTATTTACCGACACCACGTATTTGGAGGATTTTCACATATAAAAACCATATTGAAAAATTCTTTGCACGCTCTACGAAAAATAAAAATTAAAAAATGTGAATTCTCAAAATGGTACAATTTAGTTTTCTCAATATTTCTGCTGGAAAAAGTTTGATTTGAAAAAGTGTTTTGCGTCCGAAAATATTCATACTCGAGAACATTTATCATATATTTGCGTAAACACATTCATATGAGGCCATGATGTATAATCCATGTGTTTAACACCTAATCAACTGACACCTGTTCTGAAGGTTCGTTTGCGTGTCTCAAATGAACAACAGCGTTTTTTACAGGGGTAATACTCTCCAGATGCATTTTAACCTTTTATCTGTTCTATAGGTCCAAAGGTGTTTTTCAGATCACCGAATATGCCAGGAGCCAAAAATACTACTTCAAACGCATGATACGCACGCTTCCTTTGGATTGAAAGCAAGAGGAGCGAGTAACTTTAAAACTGATTCTTCCGGTTGTTCTCGAGATATCTGAGATAACGATAAAAAAGAAACATTTTTGAGAGTATCGAAGTCCGTTTATTTTCGCGTAAGAATTGAACACTATGTACCTTTGAGAAAGGAAAGATTGTTGGATGTTATATTAGTGGGTCGTCTATAAGAGAAACCGAGAGGTGTTTAAACATACCCAAGTGAAATGTTTTGAATGTACTGAATAAGTGGAAGACACATGGCGTGCCTGAAGCAGCAAAAAGTAACGGCTAACCAAAGAAAATCAGTGATAGAGGACGTCGAAGCCTCAGGAGAGTCGTTACAGTTAATCGACGGAGTACTGCATAAGACCTCAGTGTACAGGTGAGTAAAAATGCTGAAACCTCGGTATGTACGCGTGCCATTTGCAGGGAACTTCATTTCATGGGTTACCTTGGTTGTGCGGCAGCTCATAAGCCTTTCATCTCCACTCGGAATGCTACTCGTCGTTTAGCATGGTGTAAAGAACATTTATCGTGGACCGTAGATCAATGGAAACGGTTCCTATGGACTGATGAATCCAGATACACGATCCATGAGTCTGATGGCCGTGTGTGGGTATAACGGCAGCCGGGGTAACTCTATTTACCACAGTGTACTGTTCCTACTGCCAAGTTTGGAGCTGGCAGTGTACTCGTGTGGGAGTGTTTTTGGTGGTATGGTCCCGGCCCATTGGTTATCGTAGACAAACCTGTTAACCAGCACGTCTACATCGATATTCTGGACAATTATGCCCTACCAACTCTATGGCAATGCTATGGAACCGTGCCTTGGTACCAATGCACCGAGCCATAAAGTAAGGACTGTTACGGCGTGGTTTCACGACAATTCCGTATCGTGTGTTGACTGGCCGGTACAGAGCCCTGATCTTAAATTCCATATAGCATCTATGGAAGGAATTAGACCGCCTCATGAGAAGTTTGGAACCAAGGCCTACCACTAAGCAACAGTAGCGACAGCATTATGCACTGAATGGAAGGGCATACCTATCGCTGTGTCCCCAAACCTTGTTGAAAGCATATCTCGAAGGGTCAGTGCATGCATTAAAGCCAAAGGTGGAGCGACACCGTACTAATGTATGCCAATAAATGCTATGCTGTGTTTCTCTTCTAGGTGTCCGGTAACTTTTGTCAATATAATGAATGTTCCCTATGAACTCCTAAACCCCTTTGACCGATCTGTACTAATTTTTTTTTTTTCGTAGTTAATCTCTAAGACCATGCGGAAAATATAAGCAGCCATGAAACGTGGACCTCCCTCCCCCATTATTTAATTCCTTTGACACTGTGTGCCTAAACCCTTTGACACCTCTGGGCCAACTTTTGCATTGTTACTCTCCAGGACCATGCGGAAGATACAAGTTTAGGTTACCATTAAACTTGGACAACCCACTCCTTCCTCCTGATTTCATCTCCTCGGCACTTAGTGATGATTTATGTTGAGTTCATGAAGATGCCAGTTAATTTTGAAATATTATTTTTTGATATAATTGCTGCAATAAAGGAACAAACGGGATTTGTCTAATTAATAAACAGGAACTGAACACCAACTATACTCAAAATGATATAACTAATATACACTGCCGGACAATTGCTAAGGACGGATGACAATAGCAACGATAGCAACCATAAAATGGAAGGCAGGAAAATGTGGAAATTAGCATAAGTGCGGGATACAGTAAGGCGTGTTGTGCGTATGTAAATTTTGGATTGCCGAACTTGTTCGTGACGTCATCGCGCTGATAAGAGATATAAAGGATTTGACGCGTATTGACCGTTGTTGTTCAAAAGCAAAGTTGAAAGGGAAAGAATCAATTGACGAACTTGCAATTTTCAGTATGTCTTCCTGACATCACCTAGATGATTTTACGTGTGTCCGTATTATTGGCAAGATTGAAGAATGTCGAAAAATAACAGATGTTGCCAAGGAGTTCGACGTCAGCCACAGTGTTGTTTCAAGGCTTTGGAAATAATTTCAAACAAATGGAGAGTGTAGCAAACGTCACTGGGGATGTCGTGTTTGCAGTACGACACCTGCAGAAGATCGGTACATAGTGCTATCAACAAAAAGACACCGGCGCAGCACAGCTAGTGAGGTCGCAAATCAGTTTATGGCTGCTACTGGCAAGCGGATCTCCCGAAAAACTGTCGCCAGACGTTTGCATGAAGGAGGACTATACGCCCGCCGTCCTGTTGTGTGCATCCCATTGTCCAGACGTCACCGTACCACCCGTTTGCAATGGTGCCATCAGCATCGCAATTGGACTGATAACGACTGGTCTGCTGTCCACTTCTCAGATGAGAGTAGATACAGTCTATCGTCTGATTGTCGACGACAACTGATCTGGCGTGGTAGTGGTACTGCATATTGTCCAGCAAACATACAGAAAAGGGACCAATATCCGACATGTAGTGTCATGGTATGGGCTGGCATCATGATCAATGGCCGTACGTCCCTCTATGTGCTTCCAACTGGGACTATGACTGGCCAACGAAACATTAATGATGTTCTGCTACCTCATGTTCGCATGTTCCGTGGTGCTGTCGGTGATAAATTCAATTCCATGGACGACAACGCAACATGTCATCGAACAGTCGCTGTCCAGGAGTGTCTAGAGAGCGAGGATATTCAACGCCTCGTATGGCCAGCACGTTCTCCAGATCTGAATCCCATTGAAAATGTGTGGGATGCTTTGGGGAGGAGTCTTGCTGGTCGCCAATGCCCTCCAATAAACAAGGACACCCTCATCCGTGCACTGACAGAGGAATGGGATAAATTACCCCAACAGCTGCTTGATAATGTTGTGCAAAGCATGACACGACGTGTGGAATCTTGCATCGCTCTCCATGGTGGCCATATCCCGTATTGACATCTTACGCCGGAACGCCTGCGGACGGTAATTGAATTTTTTTCACGTTTACGTATTCTGCACAAAATGGCCTGTTTGTCCCTTGAACACGTTCCAAAGCCTTCTGGATTTCAGAGCACAATAAATTGTCTTTCTGGTAATGTCCTGGCATTCTGACATTATTTTATTTCACTTGGCATCCAACCACACTTAATTTTTAATGCGCTATATAGCCGTTTATGATCCGTCCTTAGCAATTGTCCAGCAGTGTACTAGTAATCTGAATTTATTGGCGTAGAAAAGTTTCCAAGCTATCGCACAATAACCAGATGACTTTTTCAAGGAAGGTAGACAGCAAACTACTAACTGAATAATATAGAACATTTCAACAATTTGAACGCGGTGACTTGACTAGATAATAAATACATTCGCATCTATTCATTTATTGTCTAGTCAAGTCCCCGCGTTCAAAATGTTGAAGTGTTCTATATTATTCAGTTAGTAGTTTGCTGTCTACCTTGAAAAAGTCATCTGGTTATTGTGCGAAAGCTTGCAAACTTTTATTTCTATTCTACGCCAAGAAACTCGGATTACTAGTATAGTTATACTATTCTGAGGATTTGTCTAACAATCAAATGCATTTCAGTTAATTATTATAAACATCTGTGCTTTTTATATAATTTTAAATTAAATCGAAAAAGTGAAATTCTATTGGACAAATCAATTCAAAATCCAAGAAAGGGAAATCATTAAAAGAAACTGAGACTCCTCAACGGCCTGGATTCCAGAATTTCCCCTAAAAACCCAAACTCTATTGGACAAATCAATCCAATATCCAAGACAAATGTTCGGAAAACGCTGGCCTAAAAGCTGATTCGTTGTTTTTTTGTTAAATCCAGGTAACCCCGGATAACTCAGCTAGTTCTTAATAAAAATGTTGCCTCACCTTATTTCAACTTTTAAAAACCCGATATAACTCATTTGATTCTGACACTAATGATCACAGAAAACGTTTTCATGCATATTTCCTGAAAATATTGTACAGTTTTCCTCGCTGCGGGCATAAATATGCATTTCATATTTTTCGGTATATTCGACGCGTCTTTGAGAATTCATTAGTTTGCCTGAAAATTGCCTGAACGTGTTCTTGACCTTAGTAGGAAAAATTAACTTTCATCTTTCGTTACCATGTTACGGCAGTTTGAATAGCACACATGGCCGATTTTCTAATGCTACTGTTAGCGTGAATATGCGTTTGGAGCAAATAAACCTTCAGCTCTAAGGAATTCAGAGATGCCTCAGGTCTAATTCGTTAGTGTGGAAACTAAATAAAAGTTTAATTTAACACTTGGTGTCATGCAATTTGTTGAAATTTCTGAAAATATGCTTTCTTAGAGGAAGAAACCTGTACAGGTTATGGAGATCTGGAACGAAAACGTTCGTCTTCCATCTTTTCATCAACATGGATTTGAATGCTGGAACGTAGAAGCTACTCTTCCATCTTCTCCTCAACGTGGATCTGAATGCTGGAACGAAGAAGCTTTTCTTCTACCTTCTCATCAATAAGTATCTGAATGCTGGAACGAAGAAGCTCTTCCATTTTTTCATCAACGTGGATCTGAATGCTGGAACGAAAAAGCTCCTCTTCCATTTTTTTCATCAACGTGGAACTGAATGCAGGAACGAAGAAGCTCCTCTTCCATTTTTTCATCAACGTGGATCTGAATGCTGGAACGAAGAAGCTGCTCTTCCATCTTCTAATCAACGTGGATCTGAATGCTGGAACAGAGAAGCTTCTCTTCTACCTTCTCATCAATAAGTATCTGAATGCTGGAACGAAGAAGTTTCTCTTCTACCTTCTCATCAAAAAGTATCTCAATGCTGGAACGAAGAAGCTCCTCTTCCAATTTTTCATGAACGTGGATCTGAATGCTGGAACGAAGAAGCCTCTTTTCTACCTTCTCATCAATAAGTATCTGAATGCTGGAACGAAGAAGCTCCTCTTCCATTTTTTCACCAACGTGGATCTGAATGCTGGAACGAAGAAGCTCCTCTTCCAATTTTTCATCATCGTGGATCTGAATGCTGGAACGAAGAAGCTCCTCTTCCAATTTTTCACAACGTGGATCTGAATGCTGGAACGAAGAAGCTTCTCTTCTACCTTCTCATCAATATGTATCTGAATGCTGGAACGAAGAAGCTCCCCTTCTATCTTCTCATCAACATTGATCTGAATGTCTCAGAAATTATAATAATAAAATAACGCGTCTATATGCACGATATACACCAGAACTCAACCTAGAACCTCCAGTTCTGATTAATAAAAATATAACCTGAGTGTAAAAGAAAGTATAAGATATTTCGGTCACCCCGCACCGGGGTCCATCATCAGATACATAGAAAGAGGTAATGTGGGCTGGATACAGATAATTTTATAATATCAGATGTGACGCAATTGCGAACTGCCATCTGGTTTACAAACAAAACATAGGATTACGATATAATTATGATTAAGTAGTAAAATATTCAATTGGACAGTTAGGAACACCGTTATACTTAAACAAAGGAGGTCAAGGTCTAGGTGTGACATATGAAACAGGGTAATTACAACACAGATGCCCCTTCCATGCAATAAATATACTTTCAGTAAATGTTAATTGAAACCTCTTACTTGGGGTGGCGAGGACCTGGGCTTTTGGCGAGATTGGTACATGTGTTCCAGAGTCCACTAATCGGGAGAGAGCAGTTGTTTTGGCACCCACTCGGACATTTTACATGTGTTCCTTCACTCTGGTATTCAAAGATATTGAAGTGGAACTGATGTACTCTTGGTCAACCCCACAAGGATATGTCGCTTTGAGTGGGATGCTGTATACGCCAAATCTATTATTTTTATGCACTGGGTCTCGATCTTTCCTAATGCTTTGAAAAATGTTTCGTCTTTTGAGCCCAAAGCCGATTCCATGCGGTTTACACACGTTGTTTGAAATCTTGACTAAACACGGTAAAAATCAATTGATCCCACATACTTACTTCTTATGGGTTCCGTCGCTAAGGTGATGTCACATGCATGCAATAATTGAAGAAAAATGCTATGTACAAGGGAGTCACTATAGCCATAAGTCCTTGCTATCTCAAAAAACTTTGCAAGTTCCAATTTTCTGATTTGGGTATTTGACGAATGATTAATGGACCTACGTACAAGGAATCGTATGGCAGCAAATTTATGTGACATTGGATGAAACGACTTAACCGGGATGATGTCATTAGTAGAAGTCTGTTTTCAGTATACTGAAGTTTTCAAACACTGGGCTGTGGGGTTTCCCACTAAGGTGAAGTCCAAAAACGAGATGCAAAAATTATTTTCACATTCCAAGGTGAATTTTATAGAGGAAAACACCGGTGGCATAGATGCAGTGAATGGGTGGAGTTCCTCCATACTAAATGTCCAGAACAATAAGATGTCATCCACGTACCTCACATAACAAATTGGTACTCTTTGTAATTCTGACAGCATTTTATCCTTAAGAAATTGCAAGATAATTTCAGCTAGGATTGGTGACAGCTGGGGAACCCGTAGGTACCCCACTGCATTGGCGATAGATAATGTCTTCAAACTTAAAGTAAGTGCGTTTTTGAACCAATTTTAAAGCAGACAAGGTGCCCCGTATCTCCGCTGGTGAAAAGAGATCATTAGCAATTAACTTGGCCTCTATGATCTTGTGAGCAGAATCAGCAGGTATGTTGGGGAACAGCGAGACTACATCCAGAGATACCATTATAAAAGGTGTTCCGTTATGTTGATTGGTTTAATCATATTATGTTGATAGGTTTTAATCATGTTATGTTGATAGGCTTTAATCATGTTTAATGTCTGTACTTTTAGTACAGGCCTATCAACATAAACGAACACCTTTTGTAACGGCATCTTTGGATGTAGTCTCGCTGTTCCACAACATACCTGTTGATTCTGCTCACGAGATCGTAGAGGCCAAGGTAATTGCTACTGATCTCTTTTTCCCAGCGGATATACCTTGTCAGCTTTAAAATTGGTTTAAAAACGCACTTACTTTAAGTTTGAAGATACTACCTACTGCAAATGCAGTGTGGGGCACCTGTTAGTTCCCTATTTCAGCTAGGATTGGTGACAGTGTTCCCCTCTGTCAGCAATCCTAGCTGAAATTATCTTGCAATTTCTTGAGGATAAATTGCTGTTAGAATTACCCAGAGTACCAAGTTTTTGTGTGAGGTACGTGGATGACATTTTGTTGTTCTGGACATTTAGTATGGAAGAACTCCACTCATTCACTGCATCTATGTCATCGGGGTTTCTCTCCATAAAATTCAGCTTGAAATGTAAAAAGATTTACTGCATCTCAATCCCGGTTAAGCCGCTTCATCCAATGTCACATAAATTTGTTGCCATACGATTCCTTGTACGTAGGGCCATTACTCATTCGTCGAATACCAAAATCGGAAAATTGGAACTTACAAAGGTTTGTGAGATAGCCAGGACTTATGGCTATAGTGACTCCCTTGGACATAGCATTTTTAGTCAATTATTATTGCATGCACGTGACATCACCTTAGAAACAAAACCCTCAAGAAGTAAGTATGTGGGATCAATTGATTTTGTACCGTGTTTGGTCAGCATTTTAAACAGTGCGTGTAAACCGCATGAAATCGGCTTTGGGCTCAAAACACGAAACATTTTTCAAATCATTAGGAAAGATCGAGATCCAGTGCATAAAAACAACAGATTTGGTGTATACAGCATCCTACTCAAAGCGACAGATCCTTGTGGGGTTGACCAAGAGTACGTCGGTTCCACTTCAAGATCTTTGAATACCAAAGTGAAGGAACACATGTATAATGTCTGAGTGGGTGCCAAAACAACCGCTCTCTTCCGATTAGTTGACTCTGGAACATCCGATCTTGCTACATAACTACTAAATCCCTTTCTTTGACAGAGGATTGAAATTTAACAGTTAATCAAACCTCAAATATTCCCGCTCTCTCCTACCAGCTGAATGTTTTCGTCATGAGAACAGGAAGAAAGTGAGAACGAAGTTTCTCCGTTAATATACGAAAGGAATTGTGGAAAGGTTTCTGAAAATTCAGAATTTTTCGTTAGGACGTCTTAAAAACGGCAGTTTACCGTCAATATAAGAAAGGAACTGCGAAAGCTTTCTGAAAATTCAGAATTTTTCGTTAAGACATCTTAAAAACGGTAGTTTACCGTCAATACAAGAAAGGAATTGCAAAAGCTTTCTGAAAATTCAGAATTTTTCGTTAAGACATCTTAAAAACGGTAGTTTACCGTCAATATAAGAAAGGAATTGCAAAAGCTTTCTGAAAATTCAGAATTTTTCGTTAAGACATCTTAAAAACGGTAGTTTACCGTCAATATAAGAAAGAAACTGCGAAAGCTTTCTGAAAATTCAGAATTTTTCGTTAAGACATCTTAAAAACGGTAGTTTACCGTCAATACAAGAAAGGAATTGCAAAAGCTTTCTGAAAATTCAGAATTTTTCGTTAAGACATCTTAAAAACGGTAGTTTACCGTCAATACAAGAAAGGAATTGCGAAAGCTTTCTGAAAATTCAGAATTTTTCGTTAAGACATCTTAAAAACGGTAGTTTACCGTCAATATAAGAAAGAAACTGCGAAAGCTTTCTGAAAATTCAGAATTTTTCGTTAAGACATCTTAAAAACGGTAGTTTACCGTCAATACAAGAAAGGAATTGCAAAAGCTTTCTGAAAATTCAGAATTTTTCGTTAAGACATCTTAAAAACGGCAGTTTACCGTCAATTTAAGAAAGGAATTGCGAAAGCTTTCTGAAAATCCAGAATTTTCCTCGAAAATCCGTGAAATTCAGGTTCCTTCCGTCATTTCACGGGAAAGGTTATGTCAAACATGTGTTTCGTTTATTCACGAAAGAATCTCGGAAAGTGTTTTTCGTGAATTTCAGAAAATGTTTTACAGTGTGCACATGTCATTTCGACATGTTTCGAATTTCAACTACCCATCTCTCCCGTGACCTTATTCTGAGTCATTTCCTGTTCGTACGTATCCAGTAAAAAATTTAAGTTCCATGTAGTGGGAATAATCGAATATATCTCCCAGGTAAGGTGCGGAACGTATTTTACCTTGCCCCATGAAAAATCTATTTTTGTTGTGAGCGTGTTCAGTGGGGTTCTCCCTATTTAATTTCAATATGGCCACATTCACTGTAGAGAAATGAGGATTTCATTTTACAAATTCCTTTGGGTTACTTGGTTTCTAAACATCGCTGAGCTGTCGTGACAATTGTATCATAAACTGTTAGTTTGTTAAATAGAATCTTAAATGTTACGTTATTATTATTCCGGTTTGTTTTGCACCCTTGTAAACAGAGGCGTTAGTGCGATAAGCATGACACTCTCGAATTAATGCCGTGGGATGTGTGCCAGAAATCGTGAAATTCTGTGATATGTGATCTGTCAACGAGGCTAAAACAGAAAAGAAAGAAATGAAAGAGAAAAAGATGTAGGATAGGATCCGGTCGCGTAACAGCAGTTTTCTCAAACCACAATGCGTCAGAAAAACATTTCTTACAGACTTTCCGCCTTAACTCGGCGGGGGCTCTCTGCAGGAATGAGTGCAAGAATTCCTAAGCAATAAATAACTTTTCTTCTCCCTAAAATTCGAAACACTGCTGACATACTTTTCTGAGACGAATATATATATATGCACACACATAATTTTTTTCTTAGATTCAGCCGCTACGGAACTGATGAAATATACCCATCTACAGGTCGTAATTTAATAATAAAAGAAAGCTATACCATTTTTTATCACAGAAATCGAAATGCTTTAAATTATACGGAACAGGATGTGACTTCGCATTTTTGCATCTTTAAGTGACGACGTCACGCGTTGCTAAACGATGTGAGGATGAACATAAAATGCTTACCTATGACGCAACCTTGCTCCATAATCTGTAATTTAAAGTCCATAATTGATCTAGTCTTGACATTTGTAGTTCAAAACCATTTGTACTCATTTCTAGTTACAATGCTTTCACTCATTGTCAAAGAAATAAACCAATACAGGCCTTGCCGCCACGGTGGCACAGTGGTCTAAGCGATGGCCTCTGATCCTTCTTCCGAAAGGGGTCCGGGTTCGAATCCCGGTGAGGCATGGATGTTGTGTTTGTCTTACGGCACTATCTCTCTTCCTTCCCTGGAACCAGTGACCCTAAATTAGGCACTGGCGACTGCTTATAGCTCACTGAGTTGCTCACGGTGGTCGTTAAACCTCCAATAAAAAAACAACAACAAAAATACACCCCTTTTAGTTGTATGTTAAACAATAGCCACATAAAGCTAATAATATTGAGAAACACTAACTGCACAGATATGGTGTCCGCAGACTGACGGACGGACAAACTGATAACACACGTACGATCTTTTTTTTTTTACAAAAGGTGTGTTAAAAACTGTTAAGAACTTGCATTTCAAAGCAAAAGCTCTTAAGGGATGTCTGGCAGTTCCAGGTAATGCTCTTAAGAACTGGCATTTTGTGACAAAGTTTCTTTGAGTTGGTATCTTGTTCAGGATTTAACAAGCAGCATGAGAAACTCGAGCATCATGACGAAGCTACAAGTTTTCTAAAGGTGTTTTGCACTACCAGGTACCAACACGTGGACAGCAGATGCTTTAACTCTTGTAAGTCACGTGGTTGATCCACAGATCAGACTTGCTGTTCACAGACGAAGAAACCGATAACATAAGCACGATATTTTGACGTGAATTCGTCTTTAAAATGAGACCAGTACGGAAAGTTGAGCGTTACGAAAAAATGGGTATCGATTTCAGCCTAACAATTTCTATATGATCAACGTGAGTCAAACCAACCTAGTGTCATTCGATAGATAAGGGAACAAAGACTTGTTAGTGACCTTGAGTTTGAGCGGGAGGTGGGACGTGGTTTTGGGGACTTTCCGCTACGCCAAGCAAACTTCAAATCAGTATAACTCGAGACTGCGAAGCGCTACGACGTCGAAATTGGTCTCAACCGAAAACTAACGTCGAGATCCATCGCTTTAAGACATTAGAAGTGAAACCGAACACAGTGTTGGTTGTGAAACCTTGGATCACAGTCGAAATGTTTTTAAAATTTCACTATGTCGGCATATACTCCTCAATAAGCCAAGCTGAAATGCATCAAACATAGTTTACGCGGAAGAGCAACTCCTCAGCTTTCGATAAACACCGCAATGTCCGTGACAGAGCACATGAGAAAGTATCGGGAGCAAAAGAAAATTGCTGCGGCTCAGCGCGCGGGCACTACGGCGGCAGCGATGCAAGAGCTCATGGTAGTGGAGCATGAAAACGATTCCACCTATGTTTCGGAACACGGGAACGACGAAATGGAAGTGGATTTCGAGAGATCGGCGCGGTTTGAGAAGTGTCGGAGATCGGCAAGTGAACGTTTCAACAACACGTTTGTGAGCAATCCGTTCGGTCATTCGTGCGGGGTTTACGATGGACTGTGGTTTCTGAACAATTTAAGCCAAAACATGTGGAATTGCACGAGAACACATTTCCGGGCGAGAATGAAGCGGAGTTCAAGTTGTGCAGTACGTGTCGTAAATCATTGGACAGCAACAAGATTCCGAAGCTGTCGCGATCAAACGGTGCAAAGTATCCACCGAAAGCGATCGGTTTGCCAGCGTTGGATCCGAAAAGTACCAGATTCGTTTCTCCGAGGCTTCCATTCATACAGATTCGTCAACTTTGCTACGAGGGCAACTATGGAATCGTTGGCCAAATGATAAACGTTCCAGTGGATGCTAACACAATGGTGCAGAAGTTATCACGGCGTCTGGAAGATGATAACGCTTTCAACGTCAATATAGAGAGGAACTTGATTAACAAGTCGACGTACTTGAGTGGGTTCATAAAGAAGTGGGTGGTGGAGGCTTGGCTTCGATTCTTGGTGAACCAACCGTTGTACAAGTATTACAACATCCAGATGAATTGAGAAGCATTCAACGAGAGCGAAAAAGATGGATTGTGGGTGTCCGATCGAATCCATGTAGCCGGTTTGTATCCTACTTCTCTTACCATAGACCAATGATTCATAAACTTGTAATTGACTACTGAATTTGTTTTTCTTTCATATCATCATCATCATCATCATCATTGTCAACCATTATCAATCCACTGCTGGACGAAGGTCTCCCCAAGTTTCCTCCACAACGCTCTGTCTTGTTTCTTTCATATACTAGACCCAAATAAATACTATGCGCTAACGAGACGTATTCACGTAAAACCTTGCGGCCGTGCTCCGACACAGCCTATTCGATTTTTTTACGAAAGATGTGCTAAAAACTGTAGAAGTTAAAATATCGATTAAACACAATAAAACACAAATGTAGCACACATACACTACATGTAATCAAACTTTACTGCTAAAACACACACCACATGAGATCTTTCGAGGATCACAACGTCCCTATCTTCAGATGTAAAATTCACGCGCAAAACCAAGATAGATAGATATATATAACGCACCATCATCAGAATCCGACAATATCGCAACGCCATCTAGGATTTACACGATGCATTTAAGCCGCCCCGGTGGCGCAGTGGTCTAAGGCGATGGCCTCTGATTATTCGTCGGAAAGGGGTCTGGGTTCGGATCCCGGTGAGGCATGGATGTTGTGTTTGTCTTACGGCACTGGCTCTCTCTCTCTTCCCTGGAACCAGTGACCCTAAATTAGGGACGGGCGACTGCTTATAGCCCATTGAGTTGCTCACGGTGGTCGTTAAACCTCCACACAAACACACACACACACAAAAAAAAACCAATGCATTTAAAATAAAACCCTGAAAATGTTAAAATAAAATAGTCCATGGTTTATATATGACATTAGGGGCGTATTAATTACAGCAACGAGATCCGAAAGATGTAATATATAGGCTCTCCATGAATAATAACAGCGAGGTGCTTACCTGGAGAGTTTATAGTGGACACCACATTCCACTTGCTGTTATATTCATGGAGAGCCTATATATTACATCTTTCGGATCTCGTTGCTGTAATTAATACGCCCCTAATGTCATATCTAAACCATGGACTATTCCATTTGAGCATTTTTAAGATTTTATTTTAAATGCATTGTGTAAATTCTAGATGGCATTACGATATTGTCGGATTCTGACGATGATGCGTTATATATATCTTGGTCTTGCTCGTGAATGTTACATCTAAAGATGTGGATGTTGTGATCCTCGAAAGATCTCATGTGGTGTGTGTTTGGGCAGTAAATTTTATTTGCATGTAGTGTATGTGTGCCACATTTGTGTTATTACGTGTTTAGTCGATATTTTAACTTCTACCGTTTTCAGCACGAATCATGTTGCATCAATTAATGTGCTAAAAACTGTTAAGACCTAGCATTTCAAAGCAAAAGCCCTTAAGGGTTGGCTGGCAGTTCGAGGTAATGCTCCTAAGAACTGGCATTTTGTGACAAAGTTTCTACGAGTTGGTATTTTTCTCGGGATTTAACGAGCAGCATGAGAAACTCGAGCATCATGACAACGCTACAATATTTCTAAAGGTGTTTTGCAGTACCCGGTACCAAAACGCGAACAGCAGATCCCGTGACTCTTGTAAGTTACGTGGCTGAGCCGCCGAAGTTCAGATATGCTGTTCAACGAAACCGCAGATACTCGACTGTATTGATGTTTGAGCAATATGGAGGCCGGGGCGATACCTGGATGATTTCCTGATGTTCCGGGAACCATTCTGGAATAATCCAGGTAGTGTGGCATGGCGCATTATCTTTTTGAAAGAAGGGAATACCATTGACATGGAAGGATATACCTGGTCTGCAATGATGTTTAAGTAGGTGACAGACACTTCATAGCTTCCTGAACATGAAAGAGTGGACCAAGGATTTATCAGCAGGACATTTCTCAAAGTGATACACTTCTTCAACCTGCTTGTTTTGGTCCAATGGTGCATTCCGGTGCCAACAATTCCCTGGGTAAACGACGCACACATACCCAAGTGCCCAAATTAAGCCACCGGAAAGAAGATTCATCGGACCACGGCCTTCTTCCACAGGAAAGAAGACTGATGAAGATTCAAAGGACCAGTCGACCTTCTGAACATGAAAGACTAGACCAAGGGTTCCCCAGCCTTCTGAATCTTCTTTCCTGCAGAAGTTGGTCGTCTGTTTCGATGACATACCTTTGTCTAGTAGTGCATGTTAGACGATCTTGTGAACATGAAAGACTAGACCAAGGGTTTCCCAGCAACAGACGACCTTCTTCCACAGGAAAAGTTTCCTGAACATGAAAGACTAGACCAAGAGTCTCATCGGACCAGACGACCTTCTGAACATGAAAGACTATGCTAAGGGTTTCCCAACAGAACATTGCCCAAAGCAGTACACTTCTTCAACCGGCATGTTTTGGTCTAATGGTGCATCCTGATGCCAACAATTCCCCGGGTAAATGATCCACACATACCCAGGTGTCCACATTGTGCCACAGCAAAAAGATTAATCGGACCAGACGACCTTCTGAACATGAAAGACTAGACCAAGAGTTTCCCAGCCTTCTGAATCTTCTTTCCTGCAGAAGAAGGCCGTCTGGTTCGATGACACGCCTTGGTCTAGTCTTTCATGTTAGACGACCTTCTGAACACGAAATAGTAGACCAAGGGTTTCCCAGCACCAGATGACTGTCTTCCACAGGGAAAGTTTCCTGAACATTAAAGATTAGACCAAGGGCTTCATCGGAGCAGATGACCTTCTGAACATGAAAGATTGGACCGAGGATTTCCCAGTAGAACATTGCCCAAAGCGGTACATTTCTTCAACCTGCTTCTTTTGGTCCAACGGTGCATCATGGTGCCAAAAATTCTCCGGGTAAGCGACGCACACATACCCAGGTGTCCACATTGAGCCACAGGAAAGAAGATTAATCGGACCAGACGACCTTCTTCCAATCATTCGAAGCCTTGTTTTAGATGCTCGCGTGCCCATTGTAGGTACTCTCGACTGTGAATCGAGGGCATGGTCACTCGGAACGGCCAGCGGCTGCGCGCTCCATTTTCAGCAGGGTCCGATGCACTGTGTGTCATGAAACATTAGTTCCGCCACCAGCATTAAAATTACTGGTGAGTTGAGCCCTAGTATTCCTTCTGTTGGCTCGTACCACGGAATAGCCTTCGCTCATCTGTAGCATGGTTGAGCCGTGGTCGGCCCAACCTTAACGGAGGTTCGTGGTTTACTCCCCCCACCCCCTTATTGGACTTTTTAGAAGGTACAACCCATGGCTGACCGTGAACACCCCAGAAGCCTTGCCGTCACAGAAGTGCTCTGACCCAGTCATCTGGCTATTAGAGTTTGGGGTCTGTCAAACTTGCGTATGCCCGGTGCCTTTCCCATCTGAAGAACAAGAATAACACTGACTAACAGAGCTTACTATCAGGTGTTATTTATAACCTTTCGTGACATTCAACAAGTCTATAACGTAATTTTCTTTCCTTTGTAACTTAGTCCATACGGTAGTAATTAAGTTTTGTAATATTAGAAAATATCCACACTCGTTACAAGTAAGAGGTGAAGAGTAGTACTTACAAATACTTTTATTCGCTTGCATGGGTTGACTCCACACTCTCACATGGTTTACTCGCTTACTCGATACAATATCAGTGATTTAATATACAAACAACAGCATAATAACACGTCAGTCAATATCCAATCATAATATAACATCACGCGTCTCTCATCCATAGCATCAATCCCCTTAAAAGATCAGATCAGATCATTTGTAGAGTATTTTAGGAAGGGAGTGTCTGACCCCCAGGTCTTAAACAACCCTTAGAAATAGGAAGCTAGGAGATTTGGGCTAGAGTGCTAGATAGGAAAGTGACACGGAAGCGAGGTAGAAAAGGAGAGGAAGACGCCCTTATTTATTACCGATGGAGCCAGTACCCGGGGTCCGACGGCTTAACGTGACCATCCGACACACGGCGGATATTTAGTGGTTCTAGCGTTCGTACATGCCTGGAATAGAACCTGAAATCCTTTTCCGTGGCAGTCACGAACGTTGCCCACTAGACCACCCGCGGCGCAATCCCCTTAAAAACTTGTGCGTTGCCTTTTTATCTATTGTTCTTATCCGGCCACATATATACGTCACTCTGGCTCCGACCTCAGCGTGTTGCCAACAGTGTTCTCGTTTGAGGAGAAAGACAAAACGCTAAGGCTTTTTTTTCGATTGGAGGTTTAACTACCACCGTGAGCAACTCAATGGGCTATAAGCAGTCTCCCGTCCCTAATTTAAGGCCACTAACTCCAGGGAAGGGAGAAAGCCAGTGCCGTTAGACAAACACAACTTCCATGCCTCAACTAGATTCGAACCCCTTTCGGACGAATGATCAGAGGCCATCGCTTTGACCACTGCGCCACCGAGGCTGCAACGTTAAGGTTTAAAATTGCCTAAGGGAACAAACTCAAATTTACAGAGAAAAAGAAATTCAAAAGGAAAGTTAAAATAGAATATACATTACAATTGTACATCAATACATACCTTTTATTTTAAAAAAATAATCTGCTATAGAAGTCGTCTTTTTTGCCTTTACCATTCCAATCGTCTTACATTTTTGGCGTCCAATCAAACTTTGCTCTTCCTCTGTTTCTTGAGTACTTGGAATCCTACTTCCATAGTCCTTCACCTTCTGAATCATATCCGTGACTTCCACCCGCGTCGGTAGCTGCAGCTTAGAAAAGTTGTCATCCTCTTCTTCATTGCTGCTTCCAATTTCTTCAACAGGATTCACTTGGGCCAGAATGTCGGCGTCTGTCAGTTCATGCGATGTTTGCACACCGTTATTAACGGTGACAAAAACCTCAAAAAAAGAACAAAAAAATCACTTTCCACATCAAATTGAACCCACTCATCAAGAGAAGCTTCATCCTCAAAGTCTTGTTCCAGTTCAGAATTTTTGTCATTACAAAATCCAGTTTTCCGAAAGCAGTTCTTAATTACCGTAGAGTCCATTGAATCCCAAGCAGCATTTACAAAACCATTAGCAATTTTCACATCAATTTTCGGTCGTTCCAAACTTTGGCGCGCAATTTTAGGTGCGTCCTTACATATCAAAAACGTCAGATTGCAAGTTCGCTCGCTAATGCAAACAAGAAGAAATAGTACTCAAAAACAGTGCAAAATGAAAAGATGAGAACAGAGAATACATACGTACTGTAACTAGCAATGTACCAATCTTCGTCTATGAACGCGCAGGTGATGACCTAGAATTATTGGAAGGAGTAAGTCAGAACTGGATTTACCTCTTCCAAGAAAACTTTTATCATGCATTGTGAGGAGGAGCGAAGGGCAAAAAAAAAACGACGTGCATTATCTGGTGGAAGTCGCTCCGAAAATGGCCTTGAAATTCCATGGGAGATAACGAGAAGAATTGATTTCGAAAAAGAAAAATTGGGAACTTTCTTATAACCGAAATTTGACTATTTTTTTTTCTTTTTGCTTTCTTATAAGCATGAAACGTTCCTATACTTTACCATTGGGCCAACGAAAGTTATAAATTTCTTTCTTATAACCATAAATTTCTTATATCCGAGATATGCGTTACTTACGGGCGGTTTGTAGGAAGACACGTTCTGATCATGTGAGGAATAAAGATGTGTTGCAGTTGTGTAATGTGAAGCAAAATGTTGCTAGAAAGGTGGAGACTAATATTCTTAGGTGGTTTGGCCATGTTGAAAGAATGAGTGATGAGATGCTTACTAAGAGAGTTTTTCGGCCCAAGTGGCTGGAAAGAAAGGCAGAAGAAGTGCAAGGAAGTCATGGGAGGATCAGGTTCAGGAATGTCTGAATGAGAAAAAGATTATAAGTATGAAGTATAGAAAGTTTTGTGTACGTCGTGGGATGGATGCCACTAAAGCCCGTGTTGTGTGTCAAGATCGCTGTAAATGGAGAAGTTTGATACGGCAACAGTAAGTAAATAATCAGTTAAAAATTTAAAAATTTATCTGGTGGTTTGTACTTCTTTGTGGAGCTAATCTCAGATAACACCTTAAGGATATGTCATCATCATCATCATTGTCAACCATTATCAATCCACTGCTGGACGAAGGTCTCCCCAAGTTTCCTCCACAACAGTCTGTCTTGTGCCAGTCTCCTCCATGTCACCCCTGCATACTTTCGAATTTCATCCACCCATCTCCCATGTGGTCTTCTCCTGGGTCTTTTCCTGTCCCTTGGAATCCAATCTAAAAATTTTTCTTACTGTCTTGCATAGCTCTATATATTCCACTTTGGAAGTCACATCTTCTTTAGTTGTCTTCATCTCTCTTCTTTTTTGCATCAACATTTTCGTTTTTCCTGATAATTTGTTTACATGCAACTTGTTCTTAGACCCAGCTAATTTTGTTGCTGTTTCCATAAGAGCTTTGGTTACTTTTCTGTTAACTTCAGAGATGCCCACTTCTTCCGATGTTAGGCCTTCTAAAGCAGAGAACCTGTTCTTCAGTTCCAACTTGAAGGTATTATGGTGTTTTTTAAGGTTGGTTATGTCAATAGATTTTGTTTGTCTTATGAGCTTGCCACGTTCAAGTTTAGTGTTGAGGTGCATCTTACATCTCACCAATCTATGGTCACTACCTGTGCTGAACTTGTTTAGCACACTGCAGTCTTCTATGACGAATTTTTTGTTACACATAATAAAATCAATTTCACTTGTCGTCCCATTTGGATGTCGCCATGTCCATTTCCTGTGTGGCTTTTTCTTGAAGAAGGAGTTCAAGATGAAAAACCCTTCTGCCTCTGCAAACTCAACGAGAGTATTTCCACGCTGGTTTCTGTTGCCGTGACCGAATTTACCTACTGAAGTTTCATTCTGTTGCCGTTGCCCTATTTTTGCATTGAAATCTCCCATAATTATGTTCAAGTGCTGCTTACCTTTATTATTTAGATGACAAATTTCCTCATAAAATTCTTCAATTTCTTCTTCAGGATGACTTGTGGTGGGCGCATAAGTTTGAATAATCTCAGCCTGGTATCTTTTTGAGAGTTGGATAACAAGTCGTGCAGCTCTGTCAGAGGAACTTTCAACTTCTACAACTTTATCCTTCAGTTTCTTGTTTATTATAAATCCAACACCACTAGTTCTGCCAGTATCTGTCCCACGATAGTAGAAGAGATGTCCACTTTTCACTTCGATGAGATCTTCTCCTTTTCTCCTTACCTCACTTAGCCCCACCATGTCCCACTTGATCCTTTGTAGTTCCTCTTCCAATTCAAGAAGCCTTGAATCAGAAGATAGGGAGCGTCTATTATACGTAGCCAAGGTCAGCATCAGATGGCAGCCTAGTCCGGTCCTCCGGGGATTCTTAGCACCCTCTGCCTTCATGTCGCACTGGCCGCTGCCTTGACAAGGTACATTCCAGCTGCCGGAGACTGAGGGCCAAGATTTAAGTTGTGGAATCATTTTGGAGGGGTTTGGCCATAACTCACCACGCTGGCCAAGCGGGTTGGTGAGTGTGGGATAGAATTTCCTCTAATCCCGATGGTATAGTTATACCGCTATTGGCGGTCGTCAGAGCCCCTTTAGTGGGAACAGGATGCACCACGAGAAGGCGGGGTTGACATTTGTCAAGGAGAGGCTGTGATGTTACGCATCACCTGACCTTACATCCCTAAGGATATGTATTATCTGTTAAATGTTTATTTGTCAGATGGTCTTTCTTTGAGGAGCTAACCTCTGCATATCAGAGAACAGCTTAATGTACATATACAGTATGTATGTATGAATTTCTTATAACGGGAGTGTACTGTAATTGGCGACAGCTTTAGCTATTCGAAAGATTTTGTTTGGTTCCTATCCAGCTTTAGCTATCCGATAGATTTTGTTCGGTTCCTATCCGATGATTTTGTTACTTCTATACTGCGTTTCTTGAAAATACACATTTTCTTTTTATCGCCTAACCATAATCAAAAGTGACGACAGCAGTCACGTGATTAACATATTTTGAGGAAAAAACGTTGAAATTTGCAATGCACTGTGACAAAATGAATTTTCGATCTTTTAAAGAAAAACACCAGATAATCTTTTCAGGAAAGAAACACGAACTTCAAAAAGTTTCTAAGAAAAAGGCGCAAATTCAGAATGTCCATTGGGAGAAGAAGAAAAGATTCAAGTTATATTAAACATCGCTATAAAAAAAGAACCATTCAAATGTAGAAGATCCAGGAGCAGCACTAGAACCTCTTTTGTAGATAACTGTGAAATTCAGATCAGCCTTTTGCTAAAAATGAATCACATTTAGGAAGTCATTTGAGAAAGACGGTTAAACTTAATTCTACTTTGAGGAAAAATACTCATACTTTAAAATATTTTTTGATAAAAAATACTCGCCGATCCGGTGGCACAGTGGTCCAGGGGCTGGATTCTGACCATTTGTCCGTGAAGGGTTGGGGTTCGATTCCCAGTGAGTCATGAGTATTGTGTTTGTCATACGGCCGTGGTTCTTTCCTTTCCCTCGAACCAGTGGCCCTAAATTAGAGACGGGCGACTGCTTATAGCCCATTGAGTTGCTCACAATAGTCGTTAAACCTTCAATAAAAAAAGAATCAAATTTAAAATTATTTTAGAGGAAAATACTTGAATTCGAATATCTTTCATAAAAAAAATATAATGAACGAAAAGAAGAGACTGAAATTTAAAATGTTTTCGGAGGAAAGACTATTAGAATATTTTCTAAGGAGCGAAATCCGATTTAAGTCATTCCTTGATGAAGAATAAAATCTAAAAGAATTTTCAAGTTTATTTGTTTTTTGTTCCAAAAAAAGACCGAAACTGAGAGCATCTTAAAAAGAATCAGTATTTCTGGGAAAAATTGTACAAATTTCGAATATTTTCTTTGGGAAATTCAGAATGTTGCACAATCAAATTGCAAACTTCTGAAAAAGTTATGAAAGAAGAAGACGTTTCCTGCTCTCGGAAAAAAAAATGTACTAACAGCATTGCATGCGATTACTAAACTTCTGCACTGAATTAAAAAAAGCAAACAAACTGGAAAATATGAATTATGCTCAACTTTTTGAAAGTGAATTTCTCGAATTATTCTTCTGGAAACAAAGGTATATATATGACATCATCATTGTCAACCGTTATAAATCCACTGCTGGATGAAAGTCTCCCCAAATTTCTTCTATAACAGACTGTCTTACGCCAGTTTCCTCGATGTTACTCCCGCATGCTTTCGAATTTCATCCATCTATTTTTCATGCGGTCTTCTTCTTGGTCTTTTTCTGTCTCTTGGAATCCAGTCTAATTTCGGTTGTCCATTGGTGATCCGTTCATCTGGCAACATGTTCAGCCCATTGCCTTTTCAGAGATCTAAATCTGATCATGATGTCTTCCATTTTTGTCATTTTCGTTATCCACGAGTTCCTCTTTTTATCTTTCTTGGTTACACTAAGCATGCATCTCTCCATGCTTCTTTCAGTTGTCTGCAGTCTTTGCATATCTTTTTTAGGTAAGGCCCACGTTTCTGCTCCGTACGTAAGCACTGGAAGAATGCATTGATTAAACACTTTTCTTTTAAGACATAATGCCATATTGCTCTTAAAAATCGTACTCTTTCTTCTTAAAGCTCTCCAACCGAGTTTTATACGTGAATTAATTTCTTCATCAATGTGACTTTCACTTGATATCTGCTTTCTAAGGTAAATGTAGGAATCGTTATATCCAGCTTTTCCGCATCAATCGATAAATCTTCATTTCTTGTAAAAGCATTGTACATTAGTTTCGTCTTCTGAAAGTTCATTTGTAATCTCACTTCTTTACTCTTCTCAGCAAGTTCGTGGATCATAACTCTGAAGTTCCGAAGGGGCAGTAGCAAAACTGAATGCGTCAGCAGCAAAACGAAGGTGAGTTAAATAATCTCCATTAACAAGGGGATAAGATTAATGAACATTATTTACTCACATTCATAACAGCATTATGGCATATACACTATACTGACAAAAGTCACCGGACACCTAGAAAAGAAACACAACATAGCATTTTTTGACATACATTAGTACGGTGTCGGTTCGCCTTTGGCCTTATTGCATACACTGTCCCTTCGAGACATGCTTTCGACAAGATTTTGGAACACAGCGATAGGTATGCGCTTCCATTCAGTACATAATGCTGCCGCTAACTGTTGCTTAGTAGTAGGCCTTGGTTTCAAACTGCTTATGCGGCGCTCTAATTTATCCATAGGTGCTCTATGGGATTAAGATCAGGGCTCTGTGCTGGCCAGTCAACACACGATACGGAATTATCGTCAAACAACGCCGGAAGAGTATTTGCTTTATGGTTCGGTGCATTATCCTGCTGGTACCAACAAGGCTCGGTTCCATGGTATTGCCACAGAGTTGGTAGCGCATAATTGTCCAGAATATCGAGGTAGACATGCTGTTTAACAGGTTTGTCCACGATAACCAATGGGCCGGTACCATACCATGAAAAACACCCCCACACATGTGGATTACCAGCTCCAAACTGGACCGTAGGAACAGTAAACTGTGGTAAATAGCGTTCCTCCGGTTGCCGCCATACCCGCACACGGTCATCAGGCTGATGGATCGTATATCTGGATTCATCAGTCCATAGGACTCGCTTCCATTGATCTATGGTCCACGATAAATGTTCTTTACACCATGCTAAACGACGAGTAGCATTCCGAATGGAGATGAAAGGCTTATGAGCAGGCACGATCACTGCAACCCATGGAATGAAGTTCTCTGCGAATGGTACATGTACATACCCATGTTCCAGCATTTTTACTCACCTATACACTGAGGTCTTGTGCAGTACTCAGTCGATTAGCTGTAACGACTCTACTAAGGTTTCGACGTCCTCTATCACTGATTTTCTTTGATCTGCCGGTACGTTTTGCAGCTTTAGGCTCGCCATGTGTCTTCCACTTATTCAGTTATACCCAAAACAGTTGACTTGACTATGTTTAAACCAGAGATGGAAACGGGTCACGGGTCAACAGGTCGACAACTTCTTGCGGATCCAACGGGTCTGGTCAAGGTGTTCCTGACCCGATTTTCATCCGGTTTTATTCCTGTTTTATTTTTGAAAAGAAAAAAAATGTATTCCAAAGAAAAATGCGCGTTGTGGAATTCTGTAGTCGATACTGGTGCCCACGGAGAGAATAATTATTTGCCATGCAAAAATATTATCGTATCTTTCTTAAAGCAACAAAGATTTCCACCGAACGACGTCAGACAGCACACCGACTCCATATCGTAAAACGATCCTTCCTTTGCGTTCTTTTACAGTGCGATTGTCCAGGGCAAGGTACAGGCAAACGCCATTCGCCTGCTTCTCAGCTGATTCACCCTCTCCGTGCAAAGTTCACTGTATGATTAACAGTTATTTTTCACATCACATCTTTTACATTGAGCATTCAGAGGTTTTCGATTGATGTGCTAACATCCCGTTCCCATGACATGTCATGTCGAAATTAACTCCTTATTTGTTAATATGGATGAATTTAGTATTCAGGAGGTTGGGAAAGGCGTCGAGGCTAACAAATACGTGCTCGTTGAAAACTACAAAGGGAAGAGCGAATGCTGGAAATTGTTTCGTCTCATTAAAGAACCGGTGAATAATTCTGTGTTGTTTGTTATTGCTTGTTGCTCAAAATGTGGAAAGTGTATAATTACAAAGAAAGATGTCGGCGGTGAAATAAAAGACTATGGAACCAAAAATCTAACTGGCCATATGAAAGTATATGCACTTCCATCAAAGCGTGGAAAGAGCGAACAATCTAAATACATTAAAAAAAAAGCATTTGTGTAATCGTAAATAATGATTCCCATTTGTAATATACTCCATGGTCACGGTCATAGTCAGCCATTACTTCTGGATTACGCAAAACAGTGGCACTAGTAATGGCACTAAAATTTAGCAAGTAACCAAATTTTATTATTAAAGAAGGATATTAAATATCAAGCAGTTATTGGGATGATATATATATATATAGTTGGTTTGCTCAGAATTTGTATGTTTTGGCCCAAGTGGAGTTCTAAGGACGATGAAAGGATTGGAGGTCAGCTCAGATATTTTAAGTCCTCCCGCTCGGTTAGGCTAGCACCCTTTCCCATAGTGTATGAACTCGCTGGCAAAGGTAATCTAAAGTTATGAAATGACAAACGTTGTTTGACATGTAAATCTGCAGATCCTAACCTGTATTCTTCTGTTGAGGATAATTGCTCCAACAAGTTTTGCAAAGCCTACAATACCATCTATAAGCTCACCTGTACTGTCTGCAACCTTAGCTATATTGGCCAAAGTAAAAATCCTCTTCATCTTAGGATTAATGGTCACAGATCTCTAGTAAACAAGTTCTCTAATTCAGGAGTGAACCCCTCCACAAACGCCAACCAGTACTCTACCTTTGAATTAGAGCATTTCCATACTCATGGTTTTGACAAAGTGAAAATAGAGGTACTACATATTATCCCTGACCTCTATGCTAGGCTAGAAACTGAATCCCTTGAAATTTTGCAGCATCAGTCTCTTTATCCCTATGGCCTTAATTCCACTCTATCTGACAATAAGCATAATCAGCATAAATTTTCAATTCGTGAACTCTTCTTTCTTGTTAATAATAAGAGCTGCTCTAGAGGTAATAGAGGACAGAGGTTATTTCGCACATCAAGCAAAGTTGATTTTGCTAACCTGCTAAAAACTCTGGAAAGCTTTAAAACTGGCACTAATTTTGTTAAAAATACTTACAAAATTCTCAAGTCCTTCAAGCACTCTGTCCTTAAAAGTTTTTTCAAATTCTGGAATGAAACTGCTGACCATGTTGATAAGCATGTTTTTGCTTTGGTTCTGGACATTCTTAAACATATTCTTAAAGATAAAATTTCTCTTAAAGAATTTTCCAGTAATTTTGCTACCATCAGGTTCCTAAATAAAGCCTACGATAATCTCAATGTTAGGAAGCTGTTCTACAATAATGCATTTTTTTCCCATCCACAGGCACCAGTCTATTGTAAGTTTTAAATATGTTAAGACCTTAGGGTCAATAGTTAAAAACTACAAACTTAACTCTTCGAGCTACATTCCTGTAATTAGTACATGTTCTTGTGATGAACATAAAGAAACAGTTCACTATGATAAGAATTACAACCATATTATCACCGGAAACTTGAGTTTTGTTGAAAATGAAAAGCTTAGGAATTTATTAGAGTATGGCTCTAAATTCAGACCTTCCTTCACAATTTCCAAAGAAAGGATTCTTGAGAGCTTCACTCAAGATGTTAATAGGTACGTCGTAAAAACCTGTTTAACGTACAATCAGCCTATTGAGGCCTTCGCAGAATGGAAATATAATATAATCAATAGCTTCACCGGTGAGTTGGCAGGTCTGGACTTTTGTTTCGACAGAAATCTCTTTTTCTCTGGAGAAGCTAAAAGGTCACTCTCCAAACTACAAGACCAATTTATTTTTACCACTACGGATAAAGCTAGCAATAATTTTGCAATTATCTGTAAGAAGTTCTATTTTGAATTGTTAACTATGGAACTCAATAATAGAGTAACATACGAGCCCGTAAGTTATTCTACCAAGCAGTTAGAAAATCGGTTTAAGGCATTCTTCAAGAAACTTAAAATTCCACAAACTAGAAGATATGAGCCTGAATTTCCATTTCTTTTTGCAACGGTTAAGTTTCATAAGGATCCTGTGAAGTTCAGGTTCATAGCTAGTGGAGTAAGGAGTCATAAAAAGAAAATAGATCTTGCTTTTGAAGATGTCTTAAAGAAGGTTTTGAAACACATTAGAAACTGTTCTAACTTGATGTACAGAGATTTTTGGATTATTAATAATAATGCAGAAGTAATTTCTACTATACTCAAAGTTTGTCCCCTAGATATTAATAGTTATGATTTTGAAAACCTATATACTAATCTGCCTCTATCAGATATAATCACTACCTTTAAAGAGCTGTATGCAGAATTTAAACTTAACCAATTTGTTGATGTAGGAACTTGGAACTCTTATCTCAATTGCTGCATAAAAAATAACCATATCTTATATAATAATACTCTCTATAAGCAAGTGAACGGTATTCCAATGGGAACATCAACGTCCACGAATATCGCTAATCTATTCCTGTTCTTTAAGGAATATAAATTCATTAAAAATCACCCCACCTGCTCAGATAACTACCTTTACACTTTTAGATATATTGATGATCTGCTGTGTATCAATAATTCAGAAGTTATAGAGAGTGATTTTGATAATATCTATCCTAGCTCTCTTAACTTATGTAAAACCAACCACAGTAATCAGGAACTTGAGTTCCTAGACTTAAGCATTAAGCTCAACAGAGGTAACCCATCTATTAGCCTCTTTGATAAAAGAGTTAATTTTCCTTTCAAAGTAATTAAATATCTACACTGGAATAATAACATTTCAACCAAAGTAATTGAGAATGTACTAATTTCTCAGGTCCTAAGAATTTCAAGAATTTGCAGCAACAATTTGGACTTCAATTACCACATTAATATACTATTAGAAAGTTTTCTAGAGAACGAAATTCCTTCTTCTTTCATCAAAAGAACTTTAAGAAAAATTATTCTGAATAATAGAGTAAGGTTGGCAGATCTGCTTTAATTTTCTACACAGTTAATAATATGATTCTGACCAATCAAAGCCGTAAGGAAGTTGGCTAGAGGATGCCTATTAACTACCTAAAGGAACCTTAGTGCTATGGATATGACGGTCCTATTAAAACAAAAAATTAAATAATATAAACAAAATCACAAAAAAAGCTTAAAAATCTGTTTATAAAAGAAAATAAAAACAAATAAAAAAGAAAACTAGTTATTCATCACTAGGATAGCTATACTAAAAATAGTAAAACCAACTTTAAAATTAATAAGATTCTGATTAATCTATAGAAGCTCACTAAGGTGATTTAATACATGCAAAGATTATTAAATACACTGCTCGTGTATTTTATAATATTTCTCATGTATTCTGGAGAGTTAATTCTGCTCTTTCTGATCATACAGATCCACAGTCTTAAGTTTATATATTTTTTTCTCTGGTTAAAATCTCCGCGCGTTGGTTTCTTGCTGCATGAGGAGGCCATCAGCCCCACCCTCACTGCCCCCCAGCGTCTAGGGAGTGGCGGAAGAGGTCAGCCATGTTCTTCTCTTGTGAGGAGAAATGTTTTTGTCACACAAGAGGTAAGCTCTCTTCCCTGTTTTTGGGTTCTAGGTTTTATAAGTTCAATGTTTGTACTTCATGTACTTTTTCTCTGTCGTTTTTTAGCTTTTCAGCTTTTAGGCATTGGTTTGTCTGTTAACATTTTTGCGGGTTTTAACTCTTTCTTTTCTCTGTAACTTTGAGCGTCTTTTGGGGTACCTAGGAACAGAAGATGGCTAAGCTTGTTCCTTTTCTATGCGCTGTCTATGCGCTGTTTTTTCAAAGTAGTTAAGTTCTTAATAACTAATTAATTATGCACTTAAAGCACTGCCGAAATACTTTGTACATATTGCAACTAACTGTTTAAGGTATATAACTTTCACAAAGTTTTCTTTAGTTAATTATTATCTTTAACTTATTCTCGTTTTCGTGCTGTCATAAGTTGTAGAGTAGGGGTTTTAGACTCAAGTTTTCTTTCAAAAATCTGTTCGTTAAAAATTAATATTTCCTTTTTTAATTGCAATTTAAAAATTTGGATTTCTTTTGCATCGATTTTCAGGTTTAAATTCTCTCTCAAACGAACTTGGAATTTCGTTATGGCTGAAAATCATTTCTAATTATTATGTCACTCTCACAGCTTGAGTTCTCTTTAATCTTCTTCTCTCTGTTTAATAGTAACAGATGAAGAGCATGGGTCGGGCCAGGAAGGTTAATGGATGCAAGCGAAATTGTTAACTAGTGCTAGGTCATGCAACTCTACGGAGGACATGACATATATATATTTGTTAAACTATTTTAGGTGGGAATGTTACTTGCATCTATGGCCTTGCAGAAACCCATTTCCAACTAGGTCTTTGTGGAAGTGAGAAAATGCAGAGTTTTTGCCGGTCCTTGATAAAGCCAAGGCTCAGTATTCTCGACACCTTCTACATTCAGTTGTTTTATTTTATTTTTTTATCTTTTCTCCTTTTACTCACACAGGTAGATACATAACCTTTTCTATGTTGTACTAGGTGTGAGTCAAAATTATACATGTATTTTTTTGCTTAGGTATCTTCTTTATAGAATTACGTTTATATATTTATATATATATGGGTCCAGATCGGGTCCGGTCGGGTCGGGGTCCGAAATTTTTGACCCGTTTCCAACTCTGGTTTAAACGCCTCTCGGTTTCTCTTACGGACAACCCACTAATACGGCACCCAACAACCTTTCCTTTCTCAAAGTCAGTTCTCTCCCGCCGCGAAATTTTCACTCAACCTCACAGTGCGATATATTCGCGGTCAGCTGCAGGCCTGTTTTTATACCATTTGCAACAGTACCGCGCATCTCAACAACGCAGCGGATCCGTTCATTTGGGGTGTCCGGTGACTTTAGTCAATGTAGTGTGTGTGTGTGTGTGTGCGCTGCTTCAGATAAATTTTTGGGTTACAGAAAAAGCTGAAAAGCGGGAATAATAACTTTTCCAGAACTTCTGATAGGGCGATATTATTCGGAATAAAATCCCGCTTGCCACCTATCGGGAAAACTGAGAATTAGAAAAAAATGGGATAATATCAGTACTAGAAAAAGCATTTTCTCAGTAATATTTGTAGAGACGAGGCACCCTAATAGTTGCATAAGCGCGTTTTTATGGACTTCTATAATGCACGTAAAGAGATGCACAAAAAAAAAAAAAAAAAAAAAGAAAGAAAAATGAGTATAGGTCTGAACTGTGACTATAAAACAACTGTATATTCAGTGATATCACGCTGACACAATGGCGACGCCAGCAACTGAGGACTGGTGGCAATTAGGGAGCTAAGCATCGTACGGGAGAACACAAAATTTGAAGTACTTGGCAGAGATTTTGAGAAAAAAATTCCTTCATTCAGATTTCTCCCCACTCTGATGATGTTATTCCTAGTAAAAAACAAAGTTTTCAGGTATACATACTGTACATAGTATTTATTTAGTGTATGTATTAATGGGAACCATCGGTACGTACCTCCACGGCCTGTAACAAGTTACCGTTCCTTCGAAGGTTTAGCTTACTTTCGTCTCTTTTTTTGTCTTCCTGTTTTTTAATATTTGCTGTCATACGCCTGCCTATGAATTTTAGTGTTAACCTGATGACAAGGAATATATCTCTCGCTTTCTCTCATCTTTTTGAACTATAATTACGAAAATGGTGTCCTTGTACTGCTTGTTTAGACATTCGCTCAGATCCCTCCATTTCACAGAATAGTACTCACAACTAAATTTAAGAAAAAATGCAATTCATATAACAAAAGTTTTGGGAATTGGAAAAATTCACACACGTTTATCCAAGTTCTCCAAAATCTTAGTGGTTGAATGCGCCATGTGTACCAACTGCTTAAACATTTTGGAGAGCTAATGGGAATGCTGGAAGAAAATCACTTGAGAATTCATTTAAATTGTGATACTAGTCTGTTTAAGACTGTTCGCAAACGAAAGATGATATTTAAATAGTTATCTTACATTTTCTTCCAGCATTCCCATTAGCTCTCCAAAATGTGGCCCACTCGTGGCGTTGCACCTGTACAATATACTTGGTATAGGAAAATCACTTGAGAATTCACCTGAAATATTTATTGCTCTGCAATTAGCTCGGCCTGAAATTGTACAAATTTTCTTACAGGGTTCGAAACGATGACAAACTGCAGATGGATATAGACATATTTAATTTCAAAATTGAAATATTGAAAACCCTAGCACGAGCAGTGCCATCTGTTGAAAGAGATGTATAAATCATAGATGATTTTAGCTGTCGGAGTAAAGGAAAATTGGAATATAATCATAAAATGGGGAAAAAAAGCGAAAGAGAGAAATATTTAGTCAGTTAACGAATATAAAACAAAACTTTTCCCGTTAATTAATAAAAAAAATGAAAGCAAAACAGACGTTTGTTTAATTTTTTTATAAATTTGTAAGGCAACAATTGAAAATATGACTACTAAATTTATAATCTCAAAACGAGATTTTATCTTGTGCGTTAAATAAAAACCCATAGATGACTTTAGCATTTTCCTGCTGTATATTTTAAAACTCGGCATTTTCTAAAAATTACAGCGCATGAATAAGTCTTCCACCTATTATTTTATTTGGCTACCTGCATGACACACATAAAATCATGTAACTTTTCTGAGGTAATTTAAATTGTGATACTAGTCTACTTAAGACTGTTCGCAAACGAAAGATGATATTTAAATAGTTATCTTATTAATATTGGAAAGAATGCTTACATGTATAGATTCTCGTGCAAATATACATGCTTTCCTTTCAGAGTAAAAAAATAAGCTGTACTGTTAGTGTACAAATACACGGAATTCATTACTATTTCTAAGGTAAAAAAAAACAAAAAAAACATGAAATGGTGATTAATTTGGCTTGTGGGTAAATGAACACCAACAGCACCAATATTTCAATATCATCTGTTGCTGTGCTGCCATCTGCCGACTAATATCATAAAAAAAGTGCGATTTTAATGAATCCATTTCTATAAAGTGTTAAAAGTACTGGATGACGTTGCAATGGGGCTAGAAGAAGAAGCTCCGGCAGAGAGAGCAGCTAGCCATGCTCATGTACCTTTGGATTTTTGGAAAGAAAATTTAAAGATGAAAAGAAGGAAACAGCTACAAAATAAGAGCAAATAGTTCTTTTTATGCGTCATTAGTTCTTAGTGGGGAGATTGTTACAGATTTTCTTTTTCTTGGGGGTTTAACGACCACCGTGAGCAACTCAGTGCGCTATAAACAGTCACCCGTCCCTAATTTAGGGCCACTGGTTCCATGGAAAGGAGAGAGCCAGTGGATTAAGACAAACACAGCATCCATCAGGATTCGAACCCAGACCCATCTCGGACAAATGGTCATAAGCCAGCGATTAGACCACTGCGCCATCGGTGCAGCACAGATCTTCTTTCCTCACTCATTTCTGTCTTGCGGCTGTGCTACCATTAGGTCAACTGGACAGCCTCGTATGGGACAGTACTGACCTTTGAGAGGCACAGTTTTAGGAAGAATGCTTTTTTAATCCGCGCAAGAAAATGCAACTCACGATTTATATTTTTTTACTTTAAGATAAATACCACAACAGTGTTGTGAATATGATTTATTATAAAATTTTATAAAAAATTCTATACGCTATTTCTAGCTCGTCTTTTGTAAAATGTTATCGGTATGTCCGTCCGTCCGTCTGTAGACACGATATCTGTGCAACTATTAGTACGATTTGAAAAATTCATTTTGCATTGGGAAGCTTGAGATATGCGAATGATGATCTTTCATTTCGTTTTCTTTTTACGATGTACAATTCCGCCGCTAGAGGGCGTAAATACAGATGATGTCGAATTCAAAAATATGTTTTATTCCACATATTTCCTTCTAAACATCCGATTGAAAACATTTTTTTTATCTTTCGATTCCATTTATGTCGAAGTGTATTTTTAGATATAGTTACTTTTTTAAATTACGTATAGATTTTCCGCTAAGTAAATTACATTTTGTACGATAACTCTTCTTCTAAAACTACGATTTGAAAAACTTCCGCTGAAGAAAAATTTACAAAAAAATTTACATAAAAATTCTTCTATGTATAAAAATAATATATATCATCATCATCATCATCATTGTCAACCATTATCAATCCACTGCTGGACGAAGGTCTCCCCAAGTTTCCTCCACAACAGTCTGTCTTGTGCCAGTCTCCTCCATGTCACTCCCGCATACTTTCGAATTTCATCCACCCATCTCCCATGTGGTCTTCTTCTGGGTCTTTTCCTGTCCCTTGAAATCCGATCTAAAACTTCGGCTGTCCATAGATGGTCTGTCCTTCTGGCAGTATGTCCAGACCATTGCCATTTCAGAGATTTAACTCTGATCATGATGTCTTCCACTTTCGTTATTTTTCGGATCCACGAGTTCCTCTTCTTATCTCTCCTGGTTATACCAAGCATGCACCTCTCCATGTTGCTTTGAGTTGTCTGCAGCCTTTGTATGTCTATTTTATTTAAGGTCCACCTCTGCACCATACGTAAGCACTGGAAGGATGCATTGATCAAACACTTTTCTTTTAAGACATAAGGGCATATTGCTCTTGAAAATTATGCTGTTTCTTCCAAAAGCTCTCCAGGCAAGTTTTGTACGACGATTAATTTCTTAATCAATGTGCCCCTCACTTGATATCTGCTGTCCAAGATGAACGTACGTGTCTGTTATCTCCAGCTTTTCTCCATCAATCGATAAATCTTCATTTCTTGTAAAGGCATTGAACATCACTTTTGTCTTCTGAAAGTTCATTTTTAATCCCACTTCTTTACTCTTGTCAGCAAATTCCTGGATCATACTCTGAAGCTCTGATGGGGTAGTTGCAAAAACGACTGCGTCATCAGCAAAGCGAAGGTGGGTTAGATAATCTCCATTAATCTTTATCCCTTTGTTTTCCCAGTCCAGTGATTGAAAGACATTTTCCAATGTGGCATTAAACAGCTTCGGAGATATGGTGTCACCTGGTCTCACTCCCTTTCCAATTTTTATGTGTGCTGTATTTTCAAACAGCCGAATCTTTGCACTTGCATTTTCATAGATGATATTAATAATATTAATGTATGCATTTTCAATACCGCAGGATTTCAGAGCCATTGTAACTGCTGATGGTTTCACCGAATCAAAGGCTTTTCATAATCGATAAAAGCCATGCACAATGGAAGTTCATATTGCTTCGCTCTTTCAATTAGTTCTCTCAGTACGTGGATATGATCTATTGTGCTGTAGCCACTCCTGAATCCAGCTTGTTCTCTCGGTTGAGCCATGTCCAGTGTCACCTTCAAGCGGTGTGAAAGAACTTTAGTGAAGATTTTATAAACCACTGATAGGAGGCTGATAGGTCTGCAGTTCCTGAGATCCTCAATGTCACCTTTTTTTATGTAGCAAGATCATTTGTAGCGTTGTTCCAATCCTCAGGAATCTTCCCTTCATTAAGACATCGAGTAAAAATTTGGGCGAGTATTGTTTCAATTTCTCCACTTGCTTCTTGTATGATGTCTACAGTAATTCCATCTTCTCCTGGAGCTTTTCCCCGCTTCATGTTCTTGATTGCATGAGCACTTCTGCTGGTAGGACTGGAAGAACTCTGGTACCTTTCATGATGTCTGGAGTACATGTATAATCCCTTTCATATAATTTGGAGTAGAAATCTTTCACTCTTGTCAAAATTTCGCCTCTATTTCTTGTTACAGAACGACCTTCTTTTCTCAGTGCCATAATCTGTTTTCTTCCCTTACTAAGATATCCCTTTCCTATCTTTAGGCTTTGGTTGTTTTCAATTGCTTTCCTCACTAGTTCACAGTTGAATTTCCTTACGTCTTCAGTGATACTTTTTCGTACTGTCTTGCATAGCTCTATATATTCCACTTTGGAAGTCACATCTTCTTTAGTTGTCCTCATCTCTCTTCCTTTTTGCATCAACATTTTGGTCTTTCCTGATAATTTGTTCACATACAACTTGCTCTTAGACCCAGCTAATTTTGTTGCTGTTTCCATAAGAGCTTTGGTAACTTTTCAGTTAAATTCAGAAATATCCACTTTTTCCGATGTTAGGCCTTCTAAAGCAGAGAATGAATTCTACTCCAAATGTACCGGCGATGCGTACCAGAGGAGTGCGGGTGTCATATCCAATTGCGCCCCAAACCATAACGCCAGGCGTCAGACCGGTATGGCGATGCATAATGCAGGTGTCATACAGTCTCTCGCCGCGGTGCCACCACACGTGGATCCGACCATCGCAGTGTTGCAGGCAGAAGCGGGATTCGTCGAAGAAGACATTGGCGAGCCATTCCGTAGTCCAGGTGCTGCGTTCAATGGCCCATTGCAGTGGAAATGCCCGGTGGTGTAACGTCAATAGTAACCGGAGAATTGGGCGCCGTGCGACAAGTCCCCGCTCCTGCAGACGACGTCCAACGGTACGTGCTGACACAGGTTGTTGCGCAACACACACCCTAATTCCTACTCTAACGTTCGTGATGTGGTGGTGCGAGCCGTCAATGCCCGCCGCACAACATGCCGGTCCTCCCATTTTGTGATGTGCCGCGGCTGCGGCAATCGCTCACGTCGGTCCGTCCGTCCCTCCTGCACCCACCGAATCTATACTCGCCTCACTGTGGCTGGATGTCGTCATACACGGGCGCCAATGTCTCGGTACGATAAACCGCTGTCGCGATAAGCCTCTGTCGAACTCCGAAACGTGCTGGAATGACTGCCGTATTCTGCGACGAGGCATAAGAAAGCTTCCTACGCACAGGTCCGGCAGCACAACACACTTCCACTACTTACACCCCGCCTTCTGTGCACCCTTCTTATAGTGCTTCTCGGCGGCGTGCCGGGCGCACATGATTTCCATATGCCCTGCAATGCTAATCGTTTGCATGTCCTCTCGAGGGCGACGCATGCTGCGAATTTCAGGCCAATCGGATGTTTCCTTTTTGGTGTTGCATTTTGGGTGGCCAGCAGTGTATTAGTACAACGATTTTAAATGTCATTTAATGTAAAATGAGAAACTGAACTTTGAAGAGCGTTATAACTTTTTTGTGTGGTACGATGTCAGTTACTATGGCAAAACTCAAAGTTTATTCCAGTGGCAATATAAATATGTTGGATTGAAGAAGGAATTTTAGACACTTTTGCTACTTTATGTTAAAGGTGTCTATTTTCCTTCTCTCACCGCAAATTCACAGTACATATCATTTGTTCACCATTATATGTTTATGGTTTTTTTTCTCACTTTAATAGCTATGACACATATAGAAAGCATTATAATTCATTCGTACGAAAATTAGTAATGCGAAAATTATAAACAATTAATACTCAAAATAAAAAATAAATATGCTGAAAACCAAAAAACTACGTATATGAAAACAATATGCAAGATGTATTTCAAAACATTAAAACGTTTTTGTGAAACATTGATATATGTCATAGTGATTGCCACCGTACCACACGAAAGAGTTAACAAGTTAGTAAAATCATGCAATGCATTGATTATAATACGCTTTCCAACATACCAGAAATCATTACTCAAGTTATGAGGATCATGGCTGTGGAATAAATCTCGGTCCTGTGCCCTGACCTTTGATCCCCTTTCGATGATATTCTACAGAACCGGTTCAGTATACCTGTGAAATAACATGATAAAATTTTGCCGCAACCGTAGCATTTTTACGTAAGTTATGATGCATTAGGTAAATGGAATAGATCCCATTCCTGTGCCCTAACTTTTGACCCTATGTTGCCCATTTTCAATAGGATTCGTCCCAAGACAGGCCCCTACAAGATACTAACATTTCATCCAAATCGAAGTATATTTACATAAGTTATGACGCATAATGGCGATGGAAGTAATTCCATTCCTATGTCCTGACCTTTGACCCCATTTCACCCATTTTTAATAGGGTTTGTCCTCAGGTGGTCCCCTACCATATACTAAAATTTCATCGAAATCGAACATTTTTTACGATAGTTATGACGCATAAGAGCAGTGGAATGGATCCCGCTCCTATGTCCTGACCTTTGACCCCATTTCGTTCACTTTCAATAGGGTTCTTTCCCCGGTGTTCCTCTACCACATACTAAAATTTCATCGATATCGAACCATTTTTACGCGAGTTATTGTACGGACGGACGTAATGAGGCAGATGGGAATCGCGAACATCTGCTTGCAAGAGTGTGACAACATAAAACTATAATAGGGTCCACACACAACGCGTGACGTAATGAGACAGATAGCGTGGCCGCGCGCCAACATCTCAGTCGCGAGATTGTGACGTCATAATATTTCTAAGCATGAGAAACATTAATGGAACGACGCCATGACACTAAAAACGTGGTAATTCGGGGTGGTTATTTAACGCACTAAACCAAAATTTTCCTAAAGTCGAGATCAAGCTAAATCGATTTCTAGTACCAGAAAACGGTAGGTTAACGACTTTCACCAAAATCCTTAGAGCCGTTTTCAAAATAAAATTTGCATAGATACAAGAATTGCTCCTTTAAGGTGGACGTCAAGTGATTTTGCTTCCTATACTTCCAATGGAAAAACTTCTGCACACATCTTCTTCACAATTAATGCGTTCCCAAGGATGAAAATTTGAACATCGATTAAAATAGCTTCATTTTATAACTTGAAATAATTAATATTTTCTAAAACATAACCATAATTATGCAATCCAACATTTATTTGTCTACTGGCGTCATCAAAGTACAGGCCGCGCCATCTTTTCTGGTTTCAGCACCACCAAAGGAAAGGTTATTGTTTTTTAATATAATAAAGGCTATGTTTTAGAAAATGTTAAGTATTCCAAGTTATAATATGAAGTTATTTTAATCGATGTCCAAATTTCCATCTTTGGGAACACACTAATTTTGAAGGAAATGTGTACAAAAGTTTTTCCATTGGAAGTATAGGAAGCAAAATTACTTGACGTCCACCTTAATAGTATGGGATAAGGGCGATGGAATGGATCCCGATCCTATGTCCTGACCTTTGACCCCATTTGTCCCATTTTCAATAGGGTTCGTCCACAAGTGATCCCCTACCACATACAAAAATTTCATCGAAATCGAACCAGTTTTACGCACGTTATGACGCATAAGGGCAATGAAATGCATTCCGCTCCTATGTCCTGACCTTTGATCCCACTTCACCCATTTTCAATAGGGTTTATTCTTAGGTGGTCCCCTACAATATACTAAAATTTCATCGACATCGAACCATATTTACGTAAGTTATGACGCATAAAGACAATGGAATGGATCCCACTCCTATGCCTTGACCTTTGACCCCATTTCGCCCATTTTCAATAAGGTTCGTACCCAGTTGTCCCCTACCACATTCTAAAATTTCATCGAAATCGAACCGTTTTTACGCGAGTTATCGTGCCGACAGACAGACGGACGGACGGACGGACAAAGCTGGAGCATATAGGCTTCTTCAACCTACGGTTTGAAAGCGTAAAAAAAAAAAAAAGATCTTCAAAGTTCAGTTCCTCGTTTTGCTTGAAATAACATTTATAATCATTATAATTCAATCGAAAAACTTAAACAGGAAAAAAAAATCGCATGTAAGCAATGTCTGCCGAACGTTTTTTTCGGTCTAGGAAACAAATTTCTATCAAAACAGAAAATTTCCACCGTATTCCATCCACTCTGAGGACGAAATAAGCAGTGGACTAAATAAACAGCGGGCAACGTGAACTGTGAAAAAGGTGAACCATGGACGAAATGAACTGGACCAAATGAACTTGGGCAAAATGAATTGGACCAAGAGAACGTGGACGAAATGAACTGGACCAAACGGACGTGGGCAAAATGAACTGGACCAAGTGAACGTGAACGAAATGAACTGAACCAAGCGAACGCGGACGAAATGAACTGGACCAAGTGAACGTGGACTACTGTTGAATGACCATGGCCAAGTGAACCAGGGCGAAATGAACACGGACAAAGTAATATGTCACCGTTTGAGCTATATCTGAAATTGCATCGCCTAACCATATCCATATGAGTCCATGATTAGGGTAGTAATTGTTTCGTTGCGCGATTTCAGCGATTTTTTTCGCGAATTTTAAGGGGGTTTCTGTAATTTTTGCGTATATCAAATGTATCCGTAAATTTCAGATTTCCTCCCTATTTTTGAACAATTTCTGGATTATTTTCATATTTAAATAATTTTATTACTGCCTTCATTAGAATTTACGAAAAAAAAAAAAAAGATTCCGTAAAGTAATCCTACTCTAAAGTTCAAATCAGTACTTAGAACCTTGATTTACCCCTCAAGATTATTCGTTACGAAGAGACTCTTATCGAACAAGCATGACGAGTAATTTCAGCTCATATGCACTCTGTTGAAGAATGCAAGTGTGGTTTTTCGTAATTTCTTTCCACTCCCGCCACTGTTGAATGACCTTGGCGATTTGTCGTACTAGTAAACCAGATGCCGTCAATTGTATTTAGCTGGGAAAAGCAGCTCACAGAATAGTATTTTGAGTTTCGCAGACGCTGAGCTTTGAAAACTTTTGTGCTTTTGCGCAAGTATTTAATTTTATAAAGTTTCTAAATAATGTTTGTTAATTTTCAGAATGAGCCATGCGAGTAAAATGAGTGCATCTGAAAGATGCAAGCAGTACAGGAAGGGAATGTTTCATGTGAACAAGTATCTATTGTCCTGTTCGTGTTGCAATATACCAGTTGGTTTTTCAAGAAAGGACAGTTGTGAAAAACAGTTTTAGCAAGCAAGCTACATAAAAAGAATGGTGTGTCTTAACAGCTAACCGAAAATAATGCAGAAATGTGTTGATGAATTACTGACTGATAAAAGAACTAAACAATAACAGCATCACTCAACTGAACTTTCGAAATTAGCTGGTGACTTTTTTGAATCTAACATCCCACTTTGCAAACTCGATAACCCTGCATTAGAAAATTACTTGGAAAATTCGTTGAACGATATTGTTGTTATTCCAAATGCAAACTGGATGCGGAAATGTTATTATGCTGAAAACATATGATATTCACAAGCAGCAAGTGAAAGATATTTTTAAATCAGTATCCGGTGTAATCATCGTAGCAGACGAAACAGCTGATTCAGAAAATAGGTACATTTAAATATTCTTGCTGAAACGAATGTTGACAGCTGTTATACTGAAACCTTTTTCAATGCAATCTTACTCCAGTGCATCACTTTGGAATCCATACATTTTAAAGCAGTCAGCGAGGCAATACTTTAGTGTGTTAATAAGTATGAAATATCTTTTGTGAATATAACTGCTTTCGTGGTTGAGAACGAACGCATCTTACACATCCAAACGAGGAAAAACAGCTTGAAAGCCGAATTTTTGAGGAAATACGGATTTCGCGAAATTAAGGGGTAAATCACAAAATTTCGCAAACCTTGCGCGAAATTTCGTGATTTATCCCACCGCCGCCCCAAGATTTTTTTTTTCTCCGATAAAATTACTACGCTAGCCATAACCCATGTGTTTAGCACCTAGTAGACTGATACCTGATCTGAAGGTCCTTTCGAGTGTCATAAGTGATCAACAGTTTTTTCTTTATACACTGCTGGCCACCCAAAATGTAACACCAAGAAGGAAGCATCCGATTGACCTGAAATTCGCAGCATGCGTCGCACGCGAGAGGACATGCAAACGATTCGCATTGCAAGGCATATGCAAATCATGTACGCCCGGCACGCCACCGAGAAGCACTATAAGAAAGGTGCAAAGAAGGCTGGGTGTAAGTAGTGGAAGTGTGTTGTGCTGCCGGACCTGCGCGTAGGAAGCTTTCTTATGCCTCGTCGCAGAATACGGCAGTCATTCCAGCACGTTTCGGAGTTCGACAGAGGACGAATAGTGGCTTATCGCGACAGCGGTTTATCGTACCGAGACATTGGCGCCCGTGTATGACGACATCCAGCCACAGTGAGGCGAGTATGGATTCTATGGGTGCAGGAGGGACGGACGGACCGACGTGAGCGAATGCCGCAGCCGCGGCACACCACAGAATGGGAGGACCGGCATGTTGTGCGGCGGGCATTGACGGCTCGCACCACCACATCACGAACGTTAGAGTAGGAATTAGGGTGTGTTGCACAACAACCTGTGTCAGCACGTACCGTTCAACGTCGTCTGCAGGAGCGGGGACTTATCACACGGCGCCCATTGATCCGATTACCATTGACGTTACACCACCGGCGTGTGCAGCGGCAGTGGGCTGTTGAACGTCGCACCTGGACTACGGAATTGCACGACATTGTCTTCTCCGACGAATCGCTCTTCTGCCTGCAACACCACGATTGTCAGATCCGCGTGTGGCGCCACCGCGGCGAGAGACTATATGACGCCTGCATTATGAATCGCCATACCGGTCCTTCACCTGGCGTTATGGTTTAGGGTGCAATTGGATATTACACCAGCACCCCTCTGGTACCCATCGCCGGTACACTCAATAGCCACCGCCACATCTTCAACGTTTTGGAGCCTATAGTCCTCCCTTACCTGCAGGACCTGCCAGCGGCCACGTTTCAACAGGGCAACGCGCGCCCGCACGTGACACGCATCGTGCAACAAATCTTCACGGCACACCAGGTGTCATTGCTGCCGTGGCCCGCCTGTTCTCCCGATATGTCGCCAATCGAACACGTCTGGTTGCTGATCGGCAACCGAGTGGCCCGGCAAGCACCACCCGCGGCAACGCCTGATGAACTGTGGCAACGCAACAAAAGAAAGCAGCCTGGACCGACATACCCCAAGCCCACATCCAAAGCCCCGCACGGGGATAACTGATTTTCCAGTTATTTGGGGAGCGGCGCCCCCACGGCCCGAGCTGACCTTGTGACTGGTCAACATCTGATGTCATGCCACCGCTTGTATTTTTTTTTTTTTGGTGCTGTTGGAGTTTGCAGGGACGGCTGTTCATCCAGCTGTTGGGGAGTCGCGGACTCACGATCCCGAGCTGGTCTTGTGTCTCGCTTTTTCGTTTTTATTTATTTTCTGCAGTGGCCAGTTGCCCGTGTTGTATACTCTATCTAATCGCTACCACGCTATGTACTAACACCCCGGTCTTGTGGTTTTGCTACCCTCCACTACTAACTGTTTATATTAACCGCTCAGTTCGTAGGTTGCTGAGATTCCGTTTAGGTTCCACTCCAGGGTTTTGTCTTCCTTGGATTACTTTTTCCCTTTTAGCTGGTTTGGGTGCTAGACCTACCTGCATGTTTGCCGCGTGCGGAGACCCGTGAGGCGGAAATGGGATGTCTGGCGGCTGAGGTCGCAGGAGACCGGAGAAGTGCCCCCTGTGTACCAACACTCCTCTTCGACCCCGGCTTCGCTGTAAACGGGAGGCTAGAGACTAACCCACCTCTAGTCAGAAGTCTTGTACCAAGTTGTGTACAGGGTTTTAGCGGCTTTTTTGTCGTATAGCACGGCAGGGTTAGCCCGGGGGCTGTGGGATCATGCCAAAGGCGTTGGCATGATGGTACCCGGAGGCCGAAGTGTCCGCCGAGTGCGTGTGATCACAGCCAACGGACTATATCTGCAGCGTATAAGCTCCAGAACTGTGTCCAGCGTCATTTTCTTGGCTTGCAGACCTCCAGTTCTCCCTTGTAGGGCTCGGTGGTGGGTGGAGTAGTCTGCAGACGAATCCTCCTCCTTTTTTCCATGGGTAAAAACAAAAACAAAAACTCCAAATTCAAGTCACCTGAGAAAATGATAGTTGACAACGACTCTCCTTCGTCTTCTCAACCTACCAAGTCCCATAACCTTAAACGGTCTTTAGATCATGACCTAGACCAAGAACATGGAACCTCTTCTTCGGCAGCTGTACCAGTCGCTCCGAAGCGTCGTGTTCCCTCGATTGCTGTGAATACGCATGCTACACACTTAGTTGTAGAATGCATCGATCCGAATGAGAGGCTGTCCACCAGATCTCCCTTTTTCATTTCTAAAGCTTTGGACGCTGCGGTTGGCTCCTTGAAGTCTGTGAGGAAGCTTCGCTCTGGAGACCTGCTTGTCTAAACTTGCAGTGTTTCTCAGAGTAACACTCTTCTGCACCTCACTAGTCTTCAAGGCATTCCTGTCAAAGTGACACCTCACCCGTTTCTTAACACCTCTCGGGGTGTTATTTCGGAGTTTGATCTTTTGCCATGCAGTGAGGACAAATTAGTTAGTGAACTTGCAGATCATGGTGTTACTGCTGCACGTCGTATGATGTTCCGGCGCGATGGTACTTTGATTAAGTCTAAAAATGTAATATTGACTTTTAACTCCCCAAAAGTTCCGACCGAAATCAAGGCTGGCTACTTGGTCTGTGGAGTTCGCCCTTACATTCCCAGTCCTCTGCGCTGTTTCCGGTGCCAGAGGTACGGGCATTCCCAACGTTCATGTAACAGTTCCGCTCGTTGCGCAAATTGTGGCTCCAGTGAACATGACGGGGAAGGTTGCACTTCTGCTGCCTGCTGTGTTAACTGTGGTGAGGCCCATGCAGCTTACTCCCGCAACTGTATGAAATGGAAGGACGAGATGGCGATCCAGCGCCTCAAGACCCTGGAAGGCCTCTCGTACCCTGCTGCCAAGGCCAAGTTGGGTATTCCCAACAACCGACAGCGTACTTTTGCAGCAGTAGTTCAGTCTCTGCCACAACCCGTGCAGCCCTTTCTCCCGCGCCGTGTAGCTCTCGCCGGACTTGCCAAGAGATCTACAGCTGAACAAGCGACACAGGTGGATTTCACCGAGCTCCAGCTTATTCGACCAGCTGACTCTGCGCCTTCTCTTTTGAAGACGACCGACTCTTCCTGTTCCCAGCAGAAAGCCTGCACGTGTGGAAGACCCGGCCCTAAGTCCGCAAAGGTGTGCAGTGTCCATCCAACTGTCGCGGTCCAACTGACCAACATTGCAACTGTCTCAGACTCAGCGAGGTCCCCACCCTCAACCAACATTATAGAGGAACACAAGGGGGAGGAGAGTGACAGTTCGTCCCTCTCCTGTGACTCATCTTATGTGTAGGTGTGTTCGTTTTCGTGACGTGTTTTATCATTCTCATTCCTCAGTTTTATTTAATCGGCTAGTTTCTAACCATTGTACCATGTTTTAATACTGTTTGTTTCATTGTCTTTTGTATCCCTTCCATCATTCTCATGGTTCGGTTTTACTTGGTCAGCCAGATTTTGGGATTTATGCCACGTTTTTGAATACTATTTGTTTGTCTTGTGTCTGGCGCTCTTTGGCCAAACATGGCCCTTGCGCCATAAAAATCAACCAACCAACCAACCAACCACATCCAAAGCCTTTTTAGTTCGATGCCGCTGCGTTTAGCGGCCGGTATTGCCAGCCATGGGGGCCACACGAACTATTTATTGATGTCTGCGTGTTCCGCAAGTTGCCTGGGCCTGTAAGCTCAACCGCTTCATCTTTGTATCTGTTGTTACGTGTCCAGTAAATCTGGCTTTGCTATCTCGTGTCGTTCTTGGTGTTGCATTTTGGGTGGCCAGCAGTGTAGGTCAAACAATCCAGATACAGTTTTCACCTTTAATTGTCCTATAAGTTCAAAGGCGATCTTCAGAAAGCAGAATATACCACGAGGCAAAAATACTGCGTCAAAGCGTATGCTCTGCGTGCATTCTTAGTTCGAAGGCAAGAGGCGCTAGTAACGTCACGATTTGTTCTTTCCGTCTGTTCTCGAGGCATTTCAGATTACAAGAAAAACGAACTTTCTGGAAGTCCGTTTTTTTTTCGCATAACAGTTCAACTCAGTTCTTAATAATAAAATTCGCTACTTTAAACAATTTCTGCGTATATCGCAGCGATTCTGATATGGAAGCCGTACCGAAGTGCCATGACGCTTTCTTTTGTGCCACTCGATCGACACAATAGACGAAATACAAAATTCTGGAGTGCTTTGCGATGCGACCATAACTGCTGCAGGAAAGCGCTTTAAAGTTCATCGAGTCATTGTATCAGCTGGAATCCCATACTTTAGAGAGATCTTCACAAGGCAGTTTGCAGAAGGCACGACCGAGGACTTAAATATTGATAGCCAGATCGATCCGAATGATCTTGAAAATTTGATCAATTTTGCCTATAGCGGAAAATTGAATATTACGCCTAAAAACGTACACAGTTTAGCTGCTTCTGCAGCTTATTTAAAATGCTCCAGAGTACTTGACGCCTGTTTCAGATATATACTGAAGGACCTCAATCCTGAGACAGCTCTGAAGCTTTTGGAAGAAGCAGAGAAATGTCGGTGTGCTGTTGCTATTGAGAAGTGCAATTTTTACATTCGAGGGAATTTTGAGGAAGTTTCCAGAACGAACGCTTTCCTTGGGTTGTGCTTAGACGAGGTGAAAAGTTTGTTGGAAGCTGATGATTTATTCGTGATGAGAGAGGACGTCGTCTTTGAAGCAGCGATCACGTGGACAAAAACGGAAGAAACGGAAAGGAGGCAATATTTGCCACAACTGCTTCGCTGTGTTCGAATGCCATTGCTGAGCCAAGATTATTTGGACACAAGAGTGCTAACCGAGGAGCTCATCTGGTCATCTGACACTTGCAGAAGTGTTGTAAAGGATATAGAGGAATGTCGCACAAACCCTGGCTATTTTATCACTAAAGACAGGTGTTTCGAGACCAAAGAATATTTAAAGCGCTCCAAAACTGGTTCTGCGATGTTCTCCATTTCTCAAACGAGAGCCAAAAGTTTTGTTCTTAGCTATTTTCATGAGCCTGGCGAAAAATGGATTAATTTGTGTCGTTTGGACAGAAATGATGCACTGGACGACTGCTACTTTGTTGTTTGTGCAGAAGATAAAATCACCTTTGTCTCTCAAGAAGGAGGGATTTACACTCTTTGCCTCAAAACATTTGAGTTTAGTTCAGTGCAGCGTACATTCAGTATTCCCTTTGGCTCATCAGCCGCTGAACATAACGGCCTTATATATATTGCTGGGGCTCTTCATCTCGATAAAGGAAATCGTTTGCTCAGTCTTTGTCCTGAAACGTATAATTTCCAACTTGTTGGCACAATTTCAAAAGCACGATGGTCACCTGGTATCGTGTCATTGGGAAACCACCTCTACATCATTGGTGGGATTTCTTGTCTGTCACAACAAGCTGGTGAGCCATTCCATTGCCTAAACTCAGCAGAAAAATATGATCCGCTTTCTGGGCTCTCTGTCGAAATTGCACCTATGCTCAGAAATCGCAGGCATCACCAATGTACTGTTCTTGATGGCAAGATCTACGCTTGTGGAGGTTTCTGTACCAACACCAAAGACTTTCCAATTAGTGTACCAGAAGTATACAATCCTCAAACGGATGAGTGGACCTGTATTGCTCCAATGAGCAGTTCTTTACGGTGCTTCAAGTAATTCGCATCCTGTTGTGGAAAATTGTATACAGCAGATCGTTCTAGTAATGAAGAACATCCTTTTATTTTACTCGAAGTTTATGATCCTGTTGTCGACGAGTGGAAGTCTGGCAAGACCGCTGATTCAGGAAAAGAATCATATTTCATTCTGACAAGTACTAACACGGCTTGCAAATTGCGCACCTTTTAAAAGAAAAATAATGCCATTCTGGTATAAGCAGCTGCAAGAAATACCACTTCTTTAAACAGATCAGAAAGACATTTATTCTTGAAATGGAACGAAATACCGAGAACTACGTATCCCGAAGTGATCCACAAAGCCATTTATGAGGTAATGTCGTAAATTGCATGCGGTCAAGTGGCTACAACAAGGAGGAGTGTTGTGCAGGAAATTGACGCTTTCTGCATGAATGAGGAAGGGAATCAATTTGTTCTTGAGAAATGATTCATAAAACGCGCTTCTGTATTTTACACAAAGTCCGAAAAAAATAAATTATGTAATTAATAGTTAGACTTTGGTGGAACTATTAAGTTTTTCTGTGGAATGAGGAATTTGGTAAATGCGTAGTTTAGCGTTCTAAATTATTTCGTTTGATATGTTGAAGGATTTCGAAAAAGTGAGAAGTATAGATTTTAAAGTAAGCATTTTGAGGGCAAATGGTGAAAAAATGTCATCTTTATAGTGCATTTTAAATATTTTTTCCGTAATATTTACATGTAAGTAAGAAGCTTTGAACAGAAGCTATGGCAGGCCTAACACAACACTGTGGTGACGACGTGAAGCTTTGCTTTGCTGAAATGATGCTCTCGTTCCGGCGGCCATTTTGATGGCGGAAGAGTACAACATAAAGGGAAAACGTTCTTGCCAGTAAGGCGTTCCATTTTGTAGTGCTACGCTATAGAAAATAGCTCATCATTTCTGTCTCAATTTATTAACATCACAGTTCGGCAATTTCTTGTTTTTTTCGCGTATGATTCTTTGATGCGCAATGTAGGAGGAGGTCACTTCGTCGACGGGGTTTTTTTTTGTTTTTTTTTTTGTAATCCAATTTGAACTACGAACCCCGCCGTCAATATGAGGAGCAAAACGTTAACTTTCAGATGCCATGTAACTTCCGTTGGAGCATAGCCCCGAAACCCCGCATTGCGCTGTTAGGTGGGGGGAGGGGCTCACGTTCAATAGCTTTAACAAAAACATTTTACAGATTATTGTGCGGAAACTTCATATGAATAAAGAAATAACCAGCAATTTTTTACGCCAGCTTTGGATGAAGTAATAAAACGCAAAGTAACTTTCAATTTTTTTTTCGTTTTTAAAATTTATTAAATCAGGATGACGGGAAAGCAGTTATTTCAGAAGACCTGAGGCCCCTTTTTATAGACATCACAATAAGTTCCTTACATGTGTATTAACAAGAGAATGCGAAATAAATATCAGTTCAATGAATGAAATTTTTTTACCAATAAGGATAAGGCGTTATATATTTCAGTTGTTTGCGCGTAACTACGCACGCTTCAGAATATAATGAACTGAAAGGTGTTATCTGCCGGGAGAAACAGATATAATGCGTCATGTTTTGCATAACAGAGTCAAGAGCGAAAATTTTTACTATCATTATTTTTATAACTTAGTCAAGAGAAAATTTTTCATTTTGTGTAGAATCTTGTAGCATTATGCTGTTGTTGTTTTCTTTATATTCAAGAGTAAATAATTTAAGTAGTTTTATTTTTTTCGTGCTACAATTCTTAATTGATACCTAGACACTGATCATTAGACACAATAATGATCAGTATACACACATTACACACAATAATGATCACTTGAATTGATCATTCGACCTTGTCACATGAAAGTTACGTGTTTGTATGTGTGATCGTGAGGCATTTCAAAGAACCTGGCCTTAGTTCTCTAAAAGAATAAAATTTGCATGATAAATTCAACTTTGGCGTAATTGTTTTGAAGTGCTTTCTGTTGCTATAAAATTAGGACGACTATTTCAATTGCAACGTGCACATTTGTGTTACTAATTTTGGTTTTGCAAAAAATACCTGTAGGTTCCAAAGAATTTGAATGATTGAAATGGCCATAAAATGGTAATTGAGTGCTAATATATGGACTAGCAGAAATTTTTGCGGGGGAGGGGGGGCGATATTTTCCGGTACGCCACTGCGTTGGAGACAACACGAAATGTACTTTGACACTTTTCTATTTCGTATCAGGGAATCATATGCATCAGATAGAAGCAATTTTCACCATGTCTTTTGACTAACTGCGACAGAAATGAAGAACTAATTTTTATGAGGTAGCACTACAAATTGGAACGCTTTCTTGCCGTTCCCCGTTGCTCTTGTATTCTGCCGCCACCAAAACTGCCGCCCGAACTAGGGCGGAGCGGAGCTTGACGTGGTCGCCGCGACGTTGTGTTCCCAGGTAGCGCAGCTTTGCAATTTAATGTAGGCACAACACTGAGCCACTGTCTTCTATTCCTAAAAGACGGTGGCTCAGTGTTGGGCCTACGTTAAATTGCAAGGCTGTACTACCTGGGTGTGGCCTACCGCAGCGTTGTTTACGTCGTCATACTTACATGTAAACATTACAGTAAAAACCTTTAAAGTGCATTATACAGATGTTAGTTTTAAACCAATTGCCATGAAATTACATACTTTAAAATCTGTACGTCTCACTTTTTCGAACTCCTTCAATATTTCCGACGAAATAATTTAAGACGCTAAACTACACATTTACCGGGAATTTAAATGCTCTGCTCAGGTCACAGAGCGCGAAAATTACCTAAGACCCGTCTATTGACTATTTTATTGCGAAAATCACCGAAAGAGAACTAAATAAATTAGATAATCAGAATTTTAAATATTAAATATAATATCTAGAGTTTCTTGTATTCACGGATTTATGAGTTGCAAAAATGTGCATTATGTCATGTTTCACTAAAACAAAGAAGGAAATGCACATTTTTTTTATGCATTGTTCTGAAAAGAAAAACATCGGTTGAACTTCCGAATCATAAAGCTTTCAAGTACCAATTTCAACATACAGCCTAAGTTGCACGATCTAAAATGTGAATTATTAGCCCTAAAAATCAATGATATATTAAAAACTTTAATCCACGAGATTCTTAGTTAAAAACTTCACATTTACACATAAAATTTCAAAAACTAGTACATAAGACCTTTCGGTACCTACTATAGGACCATCATAAGATCAACAAACACGCAAGTTACACGGAACAAAGATATATATCAGTGATGGTTAAAGTTTAAGTGTGACGTCTATAATTTGTCTAAAACATATGCGCAGGTCTCTGTGAAATGTTGCTTACCAACCGAGATCCTGAAAAATAACAAAAATACAGAATCAAAGAAATTAATAATTATAATGCAGTATGTGTAGTCCAAGGGTATTTAAAAAAAATTACAAAATCCGCTTCCAGGGTTGAGGAATACGAAAAAGAGCATCATCATTACAAGCTGTATCAGCAAACTTATGAATGTATAGACTCTCTGTAAACAAAGTCTGAAATTTCGTAGTAGGGGTAGACAGAATTTTTGTATCTTCCCATTTAGGGTAATGGGTCGCCCTTGGCTAGTAAGACGAGCAAGAGATGTTGATTGGGAATTTGTTTTTAAATTGTATTTGTGTTCCAAGAGTCTTGTTTTGATGGTCCGTACAGTAGATCTAATGTATACTTGATCCGGGGTTGAATCGTCTATGGATCTCAAAGGGATATGGTAAACTCCATATTTGTTGTTCAAAGTAGTAAAGTCCCTACCATTCTTGACCATAGGAAGAATAATTCTAGTCCGGATCCCGACGTCTAAGGGATTTTTGCGGCAACTGTTCCTTACAACATTTACAACTGCAGGAACATGGTCCATGGAGCCCACATAAGGAATCTCGGCTCGTTCCATACGTAAAGTAGTTAGGTTTTGTCTACGTATTTTATCCACAAACTTGTTTACAGTTGAATCTGGGTAACCATACGTTGAGGCAAGAGCATAAATCCTGAATATTTCAGATTGACGAAATTTTGTTTTGGAGGAATGTGATAACGCACGTCGAAATAAAAAATATAGAGCCGATAATTTATAATTAAGGCTCTACGAGACCCGCCATCTTGTATTGCTGCCTTCTCTTGTTAACCAACGGGCAAGCGTATTTCACAAATTGCTCGGGCAATTTTGCACATTTTAGAACACCGTTTGTAGCTAACGCAATATATATGATAAATAAAGAGTTCCCTGCTTTCAGAATTTTTATTGACCTTTCCCTTCATTTTTTATCTGAAGCGAAAGTCGTACCAAGGCGTCTTCCATAGTTTTATTAATTAATAAAAAATACTTAAAGAGTCCAAAATGAAACTCTGAAACCAGGGAACTCTTTATTTATCATATATCTTGCGTAAGCCCCAAACGGTGTTCCAAAATGTGCAAAATTGTCCGAGCAATTTGTGAAATACGCTTGCCTGTTGGTTAACAAGAGAAGGCACAATACAAGATAGCGGGTCTCGTAGAGCCTTAAGTCGGTGTGCCGAATTTATAGGTATTAAAGTACTATTAGACGACAGTTTTCGGTAAACTTCAAAGGACATTTTGTGTGAAATTGGATGTCTATGAAGCAGGAAGTCAAGGAAGGGCAAAGAATAATTATTTTCAGTTTCAATGGTGAAACTAATAGAAGTAAATTGTGTAGATAACAGTTCTGTGAAAACTTCCAAATCCGCCATGGTCGACTTCCAGAAAATCAGCACATCATCTACGTAAATTATGTGTACAAGGTAGGAAGGATGTTGCATAGATTGAAAACGCTCTCTTCTAATTCTTGCATGAGTATTTCAGCTAAAATGGGTGACAGAGGTGATCCCATTGGGGCTCCCTTCAACTGTTGATACATGATGTCATTAAACTTAAAATAACACCGTTTTTGAACAAGTCTCAAAGCAGCCAGTATGGCATCTATCTCGAAGGGTGGCACAGTATCCTGGGTGGTAAGTTTTTCTTTAAAAATATCATGGACGGTGTATAAAGAAACATTCGGGAAGAGAGCTGTTACATCAAGTGACGCCATAAAGAAAGGGGACCCCTGGTTATCAAAAGATTTAATCCTATCAAGAGCTTGAGTAGAAATTGATATAGAAACACTTGAATTTGAAACCAATGGTTTTTGTGCCAATTCTTTCTCTAGAGGTTAAATGGGATTGTGATATCCAGAGACTAAATGCCTAAGTGGAAATCCTTCTTTGTGTAACTTCAATTTCCCAAACATTTCCGGGTTACGTGGTCCAAACGGTAGGTGCATATTAGATGTAATTGAAGCAGATTGTCTTTCACTAAGATTAATATTTTGCATACAATATTTGATCTTTCGCAACGCAAATGGCGTAAAATATTTGATTTTTCTACCGGCAAATTACTTACCGATTGCAGAAATTTAGTTCAAAAAACTTTTTTCTCAGTGGTTCCATCATCGAAAGAGCACTACATACGTTTAATACTTTAAATAATCTAAAGATCTTAAAACCAATTTACTTTCGCTAGTTTTTTCTTTTTCGAAAACCTCATTTCATTTTTTTGACGTCAATACGTCTTTAAAATCAAACCAGTACTAGGTGGCCTGTACGGAAAATTAAACGTTACTAAAAAATGGGCATCGAGTTCGGTCCAATAATTTCTATATTATCAACGCGAACCAAACCAACATAATGCCATTCGGTATCTAACGGAACAAAGACTTGTTAGTGGCCTTGAGTTCGATCCCCACGATAAGCGGGGAAGGGGTTGGGGGTTGGAGGGGACGTGGTTTGGGGAACTTTTCGCTGAGCCGCGCAAATTTCAAATCAGTGTAACTCGAGACTGCAAAGCGCTACAACGTCGAAATTGATCTCAAACGAGAGCTAACGTCACATTCTGTCGATTTAAGACATTAGAAGTGAAATCTCGCAGTTGAAAATTTTCAAAAATTTCACAATGTCGGCATATACTCGTCGAAAATCCAAGCAGAAATACTTCGAACGTAGTATACTCAGAAACAAAACTAGTCAGCTTTAGATAAACACCGCAGTGTCAGGGGCAGAACGCATGAGAAAGCATCGGGAGCAAAAGAAAATTGCTACGGCGCAGCGCGCGAGCACTTAAGCAGCAGCGACGCACGAGCCCATGGATGTGGAGCATGAAAACGATTCTGCCCATGCTTCGGAACATGGAAACGACGAAACCGCCGCGGAATTGAAGAACTTGCAGACAGATGGCTAAAGACAGTGCAACACGATGGCCTTTACTTTGAATGCTAATCAGCTTTCGTCGTGAAAGTACATATGAAGACATAAAGTGATCCAAATAATGCGAAACTTTCAACTCACCATCTGTACCTTCATAAACTGTTACACCTGCTTTAAGGTTCTTTTTAGACACATGTGTGTTGTGCAGTTTTTGAAAAGCATAATAATATTCGAAGGTGTTTTTCGTCTCTGACGTATTCCGTGCGTTCAACTGTGATGCTTTTTATGCCGAAAATGCATTGCCATGTAAAAAAAAAAAAAAAGGTGGAAAGCTTCACGTTCTCCATTCATTCCTCGTTTCAGAACAAGAGGCGCGCGTATCACTTCGAAGTCCGCTACTTGCTGTGCAAACATTTAAAAATTTCTTAACAGAAAACTCCCCACACTGAACAACTTCTGCGTGTCGCACTGAGGCCGTTATGGAAGTCGTCCCGAAGTGTCCTGATACTTATTTTCTGTGCCACTCGATTAACACAATAGATGAATTAAAAAGTTCCCGTGAGCTATGCGATGTAACCATCACAGCTGGGGAAAAGTGCTTTGAAGTTCACCGAGTTATTGTGTCAGCTGGAATCCCATACTTCAGAGAGATATTCACAAGACAGTTTACAGAAGGCACGACCGAAAACATAAATATCGATAACCAGATCGATCCCAATGATCTTGAAAACCTGATCAATTTTGCTTATAGCGGCAAATTGCATATTACGTCTGAAAACGTGCACAGCTTAGCTGCGTCTGCGGCTTATTTAAAATGCTCCAGAGCGGTTGAGGTCTGTTTCGCATATATCTTGAAGGACCTCAATCTTGAGACAGCTTTGAGTCTTTTAGACGAAGCAGAGAAATGTCGGTGTGCGGTTGCTATTGAGAAATGCAATTTTTACATTCGCGATAATTTTGAGGAACTTTCCAGAACGAAAGCTTTCCTTGAGTTGTGCTTTGACGTGGTGAAAAGTTGGTTGGAAGCAGATGATTTATTTGTGATGAGAGAGGACGTCGTCTTTGAAGCAGTGATCAGGTGGACGAAAGCGGGAGAAACGGAAAGGAGAAAATATTTGCCACAATTGCTTCACTGTGTTCGAATGCCACTGCTGAGCCAAGACTATTTAGACACGAGAGTGCTAACCGAGGAGCTCATCTTGTCAGCTGAAACTTGCGGAAGTATGATAAAGGAAATAAAGGAATGTAACGTAAACCCTGGCTGTTTTACCACTAAAGACAGGTGCCTTTGAGACCAAGGAATATTTAAAGCGCTCCAAAACCGGTTCTGCGATGTACTCCATTTCGCAAACGAGAGAAACTGTTGTGCTTAACTATTTCCATCCGCCAGGTGAGAAATGGATTAATCTGTGTCGTTTGGATAGGAATGAAGAACTGGACTGTTGCAGTTTTGTCGCGTGTGAGGAACATAAAATTCTTCTTATCAGCCAAGGAGGATTGATTTGGACTGTTTGCCTCAAAACATTTGAGTTTAGTTCAGTGGAGCGTACATTCAGTATTCCTTGTGGTGCATCAGTGGCTAAACATGAGAGTCTACTTTATTTTGTTGGTTCCATTAACCCGGAAAACGGAAACCGTTTGTTCAGTCTGTGCCCTGCAACTCATAATTTCCAAGTTGTTGGTACAATGCCAAAAGAACGATGGCAACCTGGTGTGGCATCTTTGGGGAACCACTTGTACATCACTGGCGGACACTGTTGTATTCGACGAGCAGCTGGTGATCCATTCCATTGCTTGAACTCTGCTGAAAAATACGACCCGCATTCTGGACTCTTTGTTGAAATAGCACCTATGCTCAGAAATCGCAGACAACACCAATGTGCTGTTGTTGATAGCAAGATCTACGCGTGTGGAGGTTATTGCACCAGCAGCGATAACTTTCCAATAAGTGTGCCAGAAGTGTACAATCCTCAGACAGATGAGTGGACCTGTATTGCTCCAATGAGCACTTCTTTGAGGTGCTTCACGCTATTCGCATCCTGTTTTGGGAAATTATATACTGCAGATCGTTATAGTAATGAAGAACATCCTTTTATTTTACTCGAAATTTACGATCCTGTTGTCAACGAGTGGAAAGCTGGCAAGACCGCTGATTCAGGGAAAGAATCAAATTTCATTCTAACAAGTACTAACACGGCTTGCAATTTGCAAGAGTTTTAAAAGAAAAGAAATGGCATCCTGGTATAAGCAGCGGCAGAAAATACGATTCCTTCAGATAGATCAAAAAGATATTTATTCTTGAAATGTAACGACGTTCCGAACAATACATATGGCGAAGTGATCCGCAAAAATCATGTATGACGTAATATCGTAGATTGCATGCGGAAAGAAATGTTGGAGTGCTGTGCCGAAAATTGACGCTTTCTGGATGAATCCGGAAGGAAATCATTTTGTTCTTGCGAAATGTTTCGTTTATAAAATACTTGTCTGTATGTTTAACAATATCTATATAAAAAAATTAAAATTATGTAATCATTAGCGAAACTTTAGTGTAACTCATGTAAGAAATACGGGATTACGCCATAAAATACAAATTTTGAAGACGACAATCCGATTTTTGGCGTAAATGTGACAAGGATGGTAAGTCAAATAATATTCGAGAACTTGAAAATGTTCATCTTCCTAGAGCTGGACACGAATCCGCGTCTCCCAGAGAACGCCCAGGTATGCTAACCACTACACTACCCAGAACGACCAAGGAGACGCGGATTCGTGTCCCGCTCCAGGACGATGCAAATTATCAAGTTTTCGAATATTATCTGACTTACCTTCCTTGTCACATTTACGCCAAAAAATCGGATTGTCGTCTTCAAAATGTGTAACTATTAAATTTCCCACTCCTTTTCTCTAGGAATGGAGAATGTTAATGCTCTACTCAGGTTACAAGTCGCGAAAAGTAGTTAAGACCAATTTTCCGACTATTGTATTGCGAAAATCAACAAAAGAATGCTACATGAATTAGTTTATGGGAATCTATATATTTTAAACCGTAGCCTACGAGGATCGTTAAAGAAGCCTGTTATTTTGGGCCAAATTTCCTGAAAAAAAAACGGAAACGCATTTCATTCTCTCCAACGCCACCAGAGGCCGCTTTTACCGAGGACAACATTGCCTTACCCTTAGTGCTTTAAGTGTACTGCCGTAGGTTACGAAATTGCATACTTCTCGTTTTTTTCAATTATTTTTATATAAAAGAAATGAGGTATTGCTGCGTGCCTTTTGTATATTCTCACAAGCAAGTTCAGAGCAAATAACTGTGGAAATTTTTGATTTGTTTACATGATACTCACCCTTTTTCACCTGTGTGCATTTTCGAATTGCGTTGAGTTTGATGGCGTAGTCGTGGTAATATCAAACTGGAATGAATTATGTATCATAAAAAAGTGAAGTTTTTAATTTTAACGTTATATTTGTTTTAAACTTGCACGAACGTTTCATGAATTTGAGTTCCATCAAAATAATTTTCAGGTGCATCAAAATAATTACGAATTTTATAAATTCAGCAGCATTTTCTCACACATCGGCGACATATTACGATGAACAATTAGAAATATTTGCTACAAAACATGCGATTCAGCGAAAACAACATGCATTGCAATAGCCTAGGAAACCACCAGCTTTCCCATACTTTAATGGCTGCCGCTCGCGGTAGTAGGCTACAAGCAAAGTGGAACTGCCCGATTAACGTTATATTTGTTTTGAACTTTCACGAACGTTTCATGACAGCAGCCTCCTGATATCTCATTATAACCTCCTTGGGTGTGACTGACTGACACATACCATCATATTCATTTGTGTACAACATGCATTCTCATATGAGGAATTACCGTTCTGCCTCATCTTATAATGTAAAAATTTTAATCAAATTGAGGACGATTCCCTTGATTTAATATAATTAAAAATTTGGCAATTAAGCCAGAGCATTACGCTCTTCTTAAATAAATATTTTCATATGAGAAGTTGCTCAGACAGCAAAGCATGAGCATAATGAACCCTTTAAGGGTGGAAAGCGTTCAAATAAAAAAGAAAGTAGATAGTTGGGTAATCTTACCTTTCAAAATGATTTGGGAACAGTGAATTGCTAAAAAATAAGTATTAAAATTTTTAAAATTCTACATAGCAGGTCATCGATGTGTCTAACTAATGTGTCCCGAAATGCGTAACTTATTCATTGATGCAAAATATAACAGAATGCTAGATTATGGGAGAAAACTGATAAACTATAGAATCAGTGTTATTTATTAGTCGTATAATATTGTTATTAATCGCTTGCGTAAGGAAAAATAAAAAAATTCAAGCGATTATGGAGAAAATTTATGTGTTTTAATTTTATAAGACAGCACACCCACCCGCCACCAGCAGCGGCTAATCGTTGTTGTTGTCCCCGGTGAAAGCGCCACCTGGTGAGCTTTCCGGCGTACGTTCTTCCTCGTTTTGAAGGCAGAAATAGCAGGCTACTTTCACGATCCCCGTAGGCTACTATCCTCCGGATAGAAGGAAGCACTTGGTGGCATTTCTTTGTACGATCAGCCGTAAGCGGAACGATACACGAGAAATCGGGGACTATATGAACATTTTCTGATTCGGTAGTACAGCCAAAAATAATAAAAAATAAACGAAATGGCCTATGTCCTCCGGATAGAAGTAAGCTTCCCAACGGTGAAAGGATTATCCGAATCTGTTCAGTAGTTTTTGAAATTAGTAAAAAAATTCCGTATATTATCAGGAAATATTTTCTTTCACGTTGAGTGGGATCAGGTTGTATATGTAAACAAAGCAGAACGATGCACGGAAAATCGGGAACTACTTGAAAGCGATCTGATTCTGTAGAACAGCCAAAAATAATAAAAAGCAATAAAAAATAAATGAAATATCCTATGTCCACCGGAAAGAAATAAGCTTACTAACCGTGAAAGAATTATTCAAATCGGTTCAGTAGTTTTCGAAATTAGTAAAAAAAAATCCATATATTATCTTGAACTACTTTCTTTCACGTTGGGTATGATCAGGTTGTATGTAAACAAAGCGGAACGATGCACGGGAAATGGGGTACTACTTGAAAGCGATCTGACTCGCTAGTACAGCCAAAAATAATAAAAAATAAAAACATAATAAAAAAATGAACGAAATGGCCTTTCTCCCGCTTCTTAAGGGTGAAAGAATTATCCAAATCGGTTCAGTAGTTTTCGAGATTACCTCAAACACACAAACAAAATTTCTCTCTTATACACTAGCGTGCAAAAATTAAGGACGAGATGGTTTTTCGAATGTAACGTCGTGCAGAAGTGCTCCACATCGACCCAAATCATACCATAAGATCCCAAAGATGTAAGAATATGGGACAAGTGAGCAAAACCGTCCAAACAAGGAATCCAAAGGATACAGAGGCACTAAAGGTAGCTTCGAGCACAACTGGACAGAAGACAGAAACGTCCATGTGACAGGCGGCTGCCAAGAAAAATCCAGTCTTTAGTAGGGGATATGATAACCCCTGACTGCGTTGCAGGATTTACAACGTCTGTCCAAGCTGAGGACGAGGTTGTCAAGGAGCTATTGAGGCATTGCGGCCCATTCCTCTTGTAGCGCCAATCGCAGCTGCGGAATCCTTGCTGGCGGCTGGTGACGTGCTGCCAAGCATCTCCCGAGAAGGTCCCACACGTGTTCGATTGGATTTAGGTCCGGGAACCTTGCGGGCCAATCCATGCGTCGAATATCTTCACTCTCCAACAGCTCTGAGACACCCACTGTACGATGAAGTGTAGCGTTGTCGTCCATGAAGAGGAACTCAGGATCCACAGCACCTCTAAACAGACGCACGTGTGGCAGGAGAACCTCGGTACAATAGCGGACACCAGTGACTAAACCTCCTTGGAAGATGTGGAGGTCAGTACGGCTACCAAGCATGATACCGCCCCAAACGAGAACTCCGCCACCTCCAAACCGGTCCCTTTCAATTATGTTGGAAGTGTGATTGCGTGTTCCCTGCTCTCTCCAGATGTGTACACGTCCAGAATCACTCGTCAGACTAAATCGGCTCTCATTCGTAGAGAGAACTCGACCCTATTGCTGATGTGTTCAGTTCTTGTGTTCCTGGCACCACAGAAACCGCCGTTTCCGATGAGCAGGCATTAATGGCACACACCGTACTGGGCGTCGTGCAAATAGACCACCTTTCTGCAGCCTCCTGGCCACGATAAAACGCGATAACGGACGTCCAGTTGTCTGTTGCATGTGCCTTGCGATTTCTGCCGCTCTCTGCCGTCTGTCTCTTCTCGCCTGTAGGACAATATACCGGTCGTCCGCCGCAGTGGTTGCTCGTGGATGACCACTGCTAAACTCTCGGACAGCTGTTCCTGTCGTTTGAAATGCTCTCCAAGTTCGTGAAACGATGCTGTGAGCGATTCCGAACTTCTCGGCCACACTAGTCACACTTCGACCTTCTTCCAACTTCCCAATGACGCGACCTCGGGTAAAGTCATCCAGATGTCGTCTACTGGATTGCCTGTTGGCCATATCACACGGTGGCAGCAACTCTACGTCGTTGAAACCGATGTACACCGTGCAATAGCTTTCACGGAATTGCTGAGCGTACATCGCCTGCGTGCCTTATACCCTTCCGACACTCCCCCCTCCGTCATGCTGCATATATGCGCATGCTCTACCGTACCGGACCCTAGTCTATCTTCTGAGTGGTCTTTCGGTCCGTTCTGCCTGCTCCTTCCGCTGTTATGCTAATTTCTCCTCTTTGTCCTTAATGTTTGCACACCAGTGTGTATTAGTATCGACTATACAAGAATGATACCAAAAAAAATGTTAAAACCAAACTGGCAAAATAAAACACATTTTTAGCTCTAATGTGTAGTTATCTAGACACGATATCGATTCGGGTCACTGAAAGAATGCCTCAATACTCCTATGCAAGTCTGCCAACGATGGGTAAGCCCATGCTTATACAATAATGAGGAACGTCACCATTAAATTCATATACGAGTAGTGTGAAAAATAAAAAAATAATGGGAATATTACGAAAATTTTGTTGTTGGTGATCCATCTTATAAACTGCCCATTAATACAGTAATTCAACCTATTGTTATTGTTATGCATTTTGACAAGAGAAATGTACGATTAAAAATGACAAGAAAAATTTACTATTCGTTTTATATGACAAGAAAAAATTTGAGTCACGGCTTTTTTAACCGTTCACGGCACGGTTACGGACTAGTTTTAAATATTAAAAGTAATGTCTGGAGTTCCTTGAATTCATGGATTTATGGGTTGCGAAGACGTACGTTATGTCATTTTTTACAAAAAGATGGAGAGGAATGCACGATATATTGTTTCGGTGCATTGTCAGTTCTGTAAAAAAATTTATATATATTTGGCTAGACTTCCGAATCAGATCGCTTTCAAGTTGATCCCGATTTCGTTTGTATCGTTCCGCTTCGCTTACATAAAAACTGATCGCACCCAAAGTGAAAGAAATACGGAACAGGAATGTTTACTATTATTTTCATCGAAACAGAAATATTATCGTAATGATAAACACTATCGTAATGGAAATAAGTATTGGCATTGATTTATTATGGATAACAATAATAACAGTTTTATTTTGTATCACAGACTTATGTATCATAAATTTATAAAGAATTATAATGCAAAGCACTTTTCATGTGATGTAACAGCACGAAATTAATGTGGGACCTTTCCTGTTATCTGCCCGCCATTGTTTGGTTTTGTTCATTGTTACATAAAATGCCACAATTTTACTTCCAAATAAGAACGCTTTCAAGCAGTTCCCGATTTTGAGTGTATCATTCCGCTTTGTTTACATGAAATCTGATTACACCCAACATGAGATAAAGTAGTTCACAATAAATATTACCTGGAATTTTTTTATTGGCATAATAAATGACACTATAAATAGCAAAAACCTACTTATTCACTTTTTAATAAAATTTAAACTGTTTAAGAAATATATAAAAGGAAAGATTTATGCAGTATAAGAAAACAAATACCTACAAATTAGGTACCAATAACAAATATATACGAACGATGAAGAAACGGGTTTCTGTACGCCCAATTAATGTGAAAGACGATAAAAAGTGAACTCCGTTTATTAGGCGTATAAAATAAAAGGATCAAGAGATGCTAGATTTCACTACCTCCTGGTAGCTTCGTCAGGCATTTAGTAGCTAAAGATCGCAGAAGCAACTGGAAAAAATATTTCTAAGAATATAACTAAATTCAAAATAAGCAAAACACTTGCACGATGTCACGGGTTGTTTGATCCCAGGGCCGGGTGGTCACGTGTAACTTCAAGAAACCGGTGCTATATAAAAGGAAGGCTCGTGGTTACATCCTTGTTACACACATTCCGTCGTGACACCGCAAGATCTACTGCGCTTCGCGAAACCATCGAGATCATCACGCGACGGACTGTGTGTAACAAGGATGTAACCACGAGCCTTCCTTTCGTATGGCACCGGCTTCTTGAAGTTACACGTGACCACCCGGTCTGGGATCAAACCACCCGTGACATCGTGCAAGTGTTTTGCATAAACGGTGTTCACTTTTTTTCGTCTTTAACATTAGGTACCAATATCACTCTAGGAGCCAATACGCTACGATATCTTTCATAACATTTATCGTGAACTACTTTCTACGTGATCACAGCTCATAGGTGGTATGCATAGAGAAGCACTTGATCACTGCGCATCTGCTGCCGAGGGCTCTGTGTTCCACTTTCGAAATCGGGAACTACTTGAAAGCGTTCTTATTCGGAAGTCAAATAGTGGCTGGCAGATAGCAGGAAAAGTCCTTAATGTGTCTAACATTCACGTTTTACACTCGGTCGAACGAAGTATGACGGAATGGGAAATCTGCATAAAATCCGAATAAATACGACCAAAAATGAGGCGTCAACCTTAGCCAATTTCATTTCCCGAAACAAAATAGGAAATTACTTCCCATAAAAAACACAAAACAAGTAAAAGGAAAAATTTAGTTCTGTTATTCGTAATATATTTCTTGAAAAAATAGTAATTATGGTGTATAATCCAACGAAATTATAAAAAGGTCCGCCTAAAATTTATTGTCAACTACTTTCCTTCAAGTTCGGTGTGTTCAAGTTTAAAGTAAATAAAGCGGAGCGATGTATTCGAAATCGGGAACTTCTCGAAAGCGTACAGCATCGGAAGTCCAGCCGAAAATTTCTCCTTGTTGGGAATTTTTCTAGATTTGCTATATAAAGTGGCCGTGACATCACTTTAAGTCACAGATGGGAAACTTTTTCACGTTGGAAGGCCGTAATAAGTTAGCTGTAATCTAACAAGGGCGCATTCAAGAAATTTCAATTAGATATGTTTCGAAATGTACATTATTTTGTAAAAATCTTACTATGTGCTAACTCGCTTCAAAAAATGAAAAAAAACAAATGTTAATTCTAAAGTTAACCAATCTTTTAATGACTTGGTTGTGACTGTTTTTTTGTTTGAAAGCATCTGAATATTTGGTTGCAACATGGAGATCCGCACCTTTAGCTGATACTCGGGATGGGTATCCGTCATTTGCGACCTTAAGGGCCTATTGATTTGGGTTAGGCAGGAAACGTAGATGCGCAGCAATAAGTGATTGAAAAGCAAGAAAGCATTATTCGTGCATGTTGCCAAAGGCATCGGTATTCTATTTCTTTTTTTACGCTTTCCAACCGTAGGTTGAAGAAGCGTATATGCTCCAGCATTTTCCGTCCGTCTGTCTGTCGGCACGATAACTCACGTAAAAATCGTTCGATTTCGATGAAATTTTAGTATGTGGTAGGGGACCACCAGGGGACGAACCCTATTGAAAATGGGTGAAGTGGGGTCAAAGTTCACGCCATAAGAGCAGGATTCATTCAATTGCCCTTATGCGTCATAACTTGCGTAAATATGGTTCGATTTCAATGAAATTTTAGTATGTGGTAGGGGACCATCAGGGGACGAACCGTATTGAAAATGGATGAAGTGGGGTCAAAGGTCACGCCATAAGAGCGGGATCCATTTCATTGCCTTTATGTGTCATAAAATGCGTAAATATGGTTCGATTTCGATGAAAGTTTACTATGTGATAGGAAACTACCTGGACACAAACCCTGTTGAAAATTGGCAAATTGGGGTCAAAGGTCAGGCAGGGCATAAGAGCGGGATTTATTCCATTGCCCTTATGCGTCATAACTAGCGTAAAAATGGTTCGATTTCGATGAAATTTTGCTATGTGGTAAAGAACCACCAGGGAACGAAACCTATTGAAAATGGGGGAAATGGGGACAAATATCAGGGCATAAGGTGGAATCCATTCTACTGCCTTTATGCGTCATAACATGCGTAAATACGGTTCAATTTCGATGAAATTTTAGTATGTGGTAGGGAAACACCTGGGCACGAACCCTATTGAAAATGGGCGAAATGGGGTCAAAGGTCAGGCAGGACATAAGAGCGGGTTTTGTTCCATTGCCCTTATGCGTCAGAATTTGCGTAAAAATGGTTCGATTTTGATGAAATTTTAGTATGTGCTAGGGAGCCACTGGGGACCAACTCTATTGAAAATGGGCGAAATGAGGTCAAAGGTCAGGACACTGGCGTGGGATCCATTGCATTGCCCATGTGCATCATAACTTACCAAAGAATGTTTCGATTGCGACAAAACGTTATCATGTTGTTCCGGAGGTATAGTGAACCGGTTCTGTTGAATATCAACGAAATGGGGTCAAAGGTCATTGCACAAAAGCAAGATTTATTCCCCAGCCATTATTCTCCTAACTAGCGTAAAACTGTATCTCTTGCGACAAAACTTTAGTATGTTATTCTTGAGGTATACTGAACTGGTACTGTTGAATATCATCGAAATGGGGTCAAAGGTCAGGACACAGGAGCGAGATTTATTCCACAGCCTTTATCCTCATAACTTGAGTAATAATTTCTGGTATGTTGGAAAGCGTTTCATAATAAATGCATTGCATGATTTTACTAACTTGTTATTATTGATTAAGCAAGTGTTGAGCTAACGGACGGAGTCTTTCCATTTCTTCGTTTCTCAATTCAAACGATTTTTTTAAATTAATGTCAGTGAGCCGACTTTCGTGAAACGGTTGAAGTAAAAGGCCATCTAGTTTTAATTAAAATTCCTCAATGACCCTGAATTTCGGAAATCGGAAGGCGTCAAAACCTGACCATGGACGATGTCCAGTCGCATGCAAAAAATCACGGTGATCGGAGGTGTCATTCGCAGCTATGCTCGAACAACTAATTATACCGAGTCTCGTTGAGCGAAGGGAGGCCGAATGCCGAGCGGAGTTCTCTTTACGAGACTTGAAACAATTAGTTGTTCGGGCATAGGTACGAGATGACACATCCGATTCCCGAAATTCCGTGTCATTTGTGACGTGCCTGCCCCGCAGGACGCACACGACATAAAGGCAGATAGCACCGAGAACGAACGTCCGCGTAGCTCAGTTGGTAGAGGGACTTCTTCCGGAATAAGTGGACTCGGGTTCGATCCCCGGCGTGGTCCAAAAATGACGGAGAAATTTACTTCGTTATACATTGAGGAATAATAGTCCCAAAACTTGCATTCCAGGAGTATTTAGGGCGGAATTTGTTTTCATATCACTGTATCATTCACGCAGAGGCTTTGTGTGCTAAAGAAATGAACTTTCATCATGTTATTAATCCTGTTGTGCGTTGCGATAAATGACTCTCTCACGTGCGCTTAAACGATCGGAGTTTAGAGAACATTTTAATAAAGGAATAAATGAATATGGTGAACTTCTACTTCACAACTCAGTTAGATGGCTTTCTAAGGGAGAAGTGGTTTCACAGTTCTTCAAATTAAAAGACCAAGTACTTTCATTTTTGGAGCTGAAAGTTATTAGATATTATTCCTGTGGAGGGCGAACTATTTAAAGATCGAGACTGGGTTTGTGACTTAGCCTTCTTAGTGGACACTGCGCATCATTTGAATATTCTTAACAGAAGCTTGCAAGAGAAAGATTCTTTATTTCCACTCATGTTCAATGATGTCAACAGTTTTAAATTAAAGTTGAAATTGTTTTGTAACAATTTACAGCAGGGCAAACTTGATCATTTCCCAACCATTCAGCAGATCTCAGGCAAGTTCAGTAATTTTACCGTGGATCATTTAAAATACAAATCAGCTGTTACATCTTTGTACGAGTCATTCTTAACTCGATTTTCTGCTTTTGAGTCTGAAATTAGTAACATAGACTTATTCATAAATCCATTTTGTATTTCAGAGTACGATGTACATAAATATTCCCCGTCAGTGCAAATCGAAATATTAGAAATCCAAAGACACTCAAGACTTAAGTGTTAAGTTTAAAGAAGAACGTGAATCACCCACTGCTCTTAATTTGATTGAGTTCTGGAAATACGTCCCTAAAGAATAGTTTTCCGAGCTTCATGACCTTGCTCTGAGGTTCATTTGTAAATTCGCATCCACATACATTTGTGAACAAACATTTTCATTCATGAATGCTGTAAAAAATAAATTTCGTTCACCTATCACAGATGCACACCTTAGTGATATGCTTCATTTAAGCACATCGAGAATTACACCCAACATTGACAAATTGCTACGTGAAAAGCAGGTTCAAAAATCACATTAGTGTTCCAGGTGTGTAAAGTTCATAGGAACTTAAATTTTTTAATTAATTTTGTCTCTTTAATTTCTAGTGAAAAAGAAAGTTTTATTATAACAATTCAGTTTATTTTTCCTTCCATAATAATAACTTTAATATTATGTGAATGATTTAATAAAATGACTGTTTAAAAATGTAAATGGGTTTCAATATTTTACAAAAACATATAAAATAACCTCATTTTTAGCTGATAACAGTTGTCAATATTTAAGTTGGCAACGGTGGGGGGCCCTTCAAACGATTTCTAAGAACTTACTGGCCCAATTTCAAAAAACGTCGACCACCCCTGTTCTAGAGAATCATAAGCATACTCAACAGGGTTCCGATCCAGAGACCTTGCTGGCCAGTCCATACGCCGAATATCCTCGCCTTCCGGAAATCATCGACAAGTTGAGCGTTGTGCTGGCGAGCGGTATCGCCCATTTATAGGAGGGCCAACAGCGCCGGAAAAAGTCTGAAATAGTGCTGTATGATCACGTTTCTATAGCGCTTTGCATTCACATTGCCTCCTGCAAATACGTGGAGTTCTGTGCGGTTGTAGAGCGTAATGCCACCCCATACGAGCAGACTACAACCTTTAAAAGAGTGTTTTTCGCGTACCGTTAGTAGATGGCAAGGTTATGCTCATCGTACACTTCCGGTAATTGTTTTGTGACGTCACTGTCCAAATCGCCATCGTAAAACTACCCAATCGCCACGTTTATTTGTATCTGCACCATAGCAGCGTGTCGGAATTTTTATTCGTATACCAACTGGAATAATTTTCATGAATTCTACCAGATGTTTCAATGCATATTGTTTTCAATTTTTAATTAAAAACATTTGGGTAATATTGCCGAGATGCTTTTCCTATTCCTCATAAAAGAATTCGGCTGTACAACAGAATCAAAACGCTTTCAAGTAGTTCCCGATATCCCATGTATCGTTCCGCTTTGTTTACATCAACATGATCACACCCAACGTGAAAGAAAGTAATTCACGATAATTATAGATTTTTTTGTGCTATTTTCATAGTATTAAATTTTATTTTAATGGCAATAATTATAGACATTTATTTTATTATGGAAAATAATAATACATTTATTTTAATAACACAGATTTATGCATCATAATTCCGATAAAGTAAATACAACGTCCTTTTGTGAACTACTTTGTCGTTGGGTGCGATCAGGTTGCATGTAAAAAAGCGGAACAATACACGGAAATGCAGAACTACTTGAAAGCGTTCTGAATCTTTTTTTTTTTTTTTTTTGATTGGAGGTTTAACGACCACCGTGAGCAACTCAATGGGCTATAAGCAGTTGCCCGTCCCTAATTTGGGGCCACTAGTTCCAGGGAAGGGAGAGAGCCAGTGCCGTAACAAAAACACAACATCCATGCCTCACCGGGATTCGAACCCGGACCCCTCCACTACAACCTTTAAAAGAGTGGTCTGCGCCACCGGGGCGGCCGTTCTGAATCCGTAGTACTGCCAGAAATTCTTTATTACATGACAACAATATGTCCTTTTATCTTCTAAATTTATGCAAAAAACAGCAAAAATTGCCCTTCTATCTAAATTAAGATTTAAAAGTATAACCGTTTCACCCACCCTTTACATAACAAAAATCTGCTGGAGGTATTTTTGAAATCTCCGTTAATGAAATATTCACATGACAGTGAATTTCTTCTGTGTTTAATGTAAATGTGCTTTTGCATAAGCTTTTGTGCTGTGTTTGAGTCATTAACATTGTTAACAAGACATCTTTCTCCAAAGCTACAGGAAGGGGTCCGGGTTCGAATCCCGGTGAGGCATGGATGTTGTGTTTGTCTTACGGCACTGGCTCTCTCCCTTCCCTGGAACTAGTGACTCTAAATTAGGGACGGGCGACTGCTTATAGCCCATTGAGTTGCTCACGGTGGTCGTTAAATCTCAAAAAAAAAAAAAAAAAAAAAAAAAGCTACAGTTTGGATCTGCGATTCACATGTTAGGACGGTGATGTCATTCAATGACGTCACGAATCTTCGTCTGCGAAGAAGGCGGGATGAGCAAACCTTGTCTGTCTATTAATTTTGTTGTTCACGGACGTTTTTATTATTATTACGCATTTTCTGTTCTCTCCGGACGAAATGCCGACTAGAATCGTTTAGCAGACCAGATCTCAACTGGCCTGGGTTACAGGAACGATGTTGATTGCACCAGTTCAAGCTGGCTGCCCTGTGAGATACTGTTAGGTGGACAAATTGTGGATCTTCTGGCATAAAGGCCAATTGTTTTAAGCCTTCGATATGAGGTTTCCCTTGAAGGTAGCGTAAAGCTGCGAAAACTGTATAGGACCTATGACGCCGTGGGGTTACCGCGACATAACGATCTTCATGAGGTGTCGAACGCTTTGAACGACCTTGGCCTGGCCGTTGTGACACTTCATTGGTGTTGTTGACTTGCTTCCATAACAGTGAAAGCACTCTGGGGTGGGTATTCAAGTTCTAAGGGAATGACCTGCTTCTAGATGTGCCATACCTCGCCGCAGTGCAATGTCGGATACTGCGAAAACACATGTTTGTGCGCGACAGGCATCGAATCCGTGTCCTATCATTCCGGAATAAGTTGCTCTTCCAACTGAGCTACGCCGACAGAATGTCTCGCAGCAGATTTGTCGTCTTGACACATCTTTTCACCTCTGCAGTACGTCATAACACATGTGCATGAGACATAAGGAAAGCATTTGCAGCCACCGAAACTCTTCTCACACATGCTGTCAACGAGAATTCGACGGCCGCTCTTTACATATTAGGACAACATCGTGTTAATTTGCATATGTCCAGTGAATATCGTAGCATTTTTTTCAGCGCTTTGGATTATTTTCCTTCTATTGCTTGCCGGACTTTAATTTTAGACACGGTGCGTATATGTAAATCTGGTTGATATATGCATAGATGATCTTACACTCTCAAATTATAACTATGTAGGCACTGATCACGTTACTGTCGCATGGTGTTCGGGGAGAATAGCTAAGACCCGGTCTCTGCCACTGGGTCGATGAGTCCTGACAGGGGGTGATCTCTGACAATGATGGGGTATGAGTACCGGATAAGCCATAGGCGATGTATTTTCCCGATCTCTGATCTTCTCCCTGGAGCCAGTGGCCCAAAATTAAGGACGGGATCTTTTTATAGAAGCACCGTTTGGGAACCCCGGTTCTTATAAACTGTAATACTTGCTTTAAGTTCTTTTTTAGTCACATGTATGCGGCAGCTTTTGAAAAGCACAATAATCTCGGAGATATTTTTCGCCTCTAATCCTATAAGTCCAACTATGATGCTTATAATGTTATTTTAAATACACCAGATCGTGAATACTCAAAGAAGGCTTATGGCCTAGTAAATACGTTTATTTTCATGGTGTAACATACATAAAGATTCGCCAAGCTTTCACTCTCAACTGTGCACATATTAGGAGGCCTAGAGATAAATATTCTATAGAGCCTCATGACAATAATATGGTCCCAAGATCTCTATAGAACAGCGCGCCAGTCGACAGGCATGAAATGTACAAACCGTAACCGTTGGGGGTCTACGTTTTTTCACTTTTTCTTTTCTTTTCAAGAGTTCACAACTCTGATCAGATCAGATCATATGTAAGAGATTTTAGGAAGGGAGTGTCTGACCTCAGGTCTTAAACAACCCTTAGAAATAGGAAGCTAGGAAATTTGGGCTAGAGTGTCCGATAGGAAAGTGACACGGAAGCGAAGTAAAAGGGAGGGGGTGACGCCCTTATTTATTTCCGGGGGGATAGCACCCGAGGTCCGACGGCTTAACGTGCCCATCTGACGCACGGCGGATATTTAGTGGATCGAGCGTTTGTACCTGCCTGGGATCGAACCTGAGGTCCTTTCCGTGGCAGTCACGAACGTTGCCCACTAGGCCACCCGCGGCCCGAGTTTACCACTCTCTCTGCAGTGCTGCTTATATAGTGCCTGGTACCGCATCACGTGACATACGCTATCGTAGTTTCATGTCCGACCACTAGGGCGCTATTTTAAAGCGAGAGTTGAATATCTAAATCTTCAACTCTGTGCCACTAGAAGGGTTATTAAAGATAGAAACACGTCCCGGCACACAGCATAACTTCGTGATAAAAACTCACGTAATACTGCTTGTGATGTAACCCACGTTGCCGCCCCGGTGGCGCAGTGGTCTAAGGCGTTGGCCTCTGATCATTCGTCGGAAGGGGTCCGGGTTCGAATCCCGGTGAGGCATGGATGTTGTGTTTGTCTTACGGCACTGGCTCTCTCCCTTCCCTGGAACCGGTGACTCTAAATTAGGGACGGGCGACTGCTTATAGCCCATTGAGTTGCTCACGGTGGTCGTTAAATCTAAAAAAAAAGAAAAAAGAAAAAGAAAGTAACCCACGTTATTTAAAAAAAAACCTGTGTTTTTACGTGCTCTAATTCCCTGCATTTTATAACTACCAATGGTTTGGCATGCGTTATCAAAAGGTAGAAACACATCGCCGCACATCGTACAATGGACGTTATTCATGTGACGTCAGAAGTGGTTTTCTGCGGACCAACAGGGCTGCTGATTCAATGTTGTCGCTATTTGATTATCCCGTACTGTTGGCTAATTTCTGCAATCTTAACGTCATGGAGTCTGCTAACGAATTAATAGAGCTGCAGGGCAAAGAAGAAGAAATTAATTTCTTCGAAGAACAAATCAAGGTTGCAAAAATATACCAAGGCAATTTTGTGTTCGATGTCTATTTCGCATGACGCAGGAGAACATCGCCATTAATCATCATGCAGTTTTTAATGGGGCATTTCCTGTACATGGTACATTCATTTTTCATGTACTTGTTATTAAACATTGGCGAAATATCTGAAACATAAACTTGCGAACCTTGTTTGGCAAAACAAACCACTTAGAAGTTCGGACAATATGGAAACAAAGTATGGTTCTAATTAAATAACAAATTAGTAAATTCATGCAATGCATTGATTATGATACGATTTTAAGCATACCAGAAATCTTTACTCATGTGATTGCTCAAGTTATGAGGATAATGGCTGTAGAATAAATCTCGCTCCTCTGACCTGACCTTTGACCACATTTCGATTATATTCAACAGAACCGGTAAAGTATACTTCCGGAACAAAATGAATAGTTTCGTCTCAATCGAAGCATTTTTATGTAAGTTATAACGCATAAGGGAAATGGAATGGATTCCGATCTTATGTCCTGACCTTTGAACCCATTTCACCCATTTTCAATATGATTCTTTCCTAGATGGTCCTCTACCACATACTAAAATTTCGTCGAAATCGAACCATTTTTTACGCAAGTTATGACGCATAAGGGCAAATATCAGGAACACCGAGCATCGCTCGGGTAAAGGGGGCACAAAAAAATTTATATTTTGATATGTTATTTCTAAGTATTGTAATGCTAAAAGTCTAAACCATCAAGATTAATAATGATAGACGAATTAGAGACAAATTAATTTAGAATAAACATCAAAACAATGATGAATGATAATTTTTTATTTGTGTTAGAGTAAGAAATTTTTTAAAATTGTTTTTATTATTTCCGAACATGAAACACCAAACAATAAATGTTATCATGGGGTTCTTCATCGAACCCAATGGTAACATTGGTTCTTCATAGCTGTCTATTTATTCGCCGCATTTGATCGAGGTTTTCTTCCGATATAGATTTATTAAGAGTTATAATAACGTCGGACATTATTTCCATGCTCCTCGTCTTAGCTGCTCGGAATGGTCTTTTTGTAGGCTTATCTTCTTCCAATGAAAGGACATGTGTTTCTAGAGTGGAATGTGATCAGAAACCATCGGCTCTTGAATGTCCGAGCTGTTCCATATTTATTTCCTCCGCTTGTTCTTGTTCCAACAGTGCCGTATTCTTCTTATTCTTCTTATTAAAGTTGAAACGTGCACGTTTCTTTGGGTTCGACTACCTATATTTTTAGCACGTCTTTTGTAAAAAAAGATCGTGCTTATGTTATCGGTTTGTCCGTCCGTCCGTCCGTCTGTACCCACGGTATCTCTGCAACTATTAGTCCGATTTGAAAAATTCTTTTTGCGTTCGAAAGCTTGAAATATTCGAATGATGATCCTTTATTTCGTTTTTTTTACAATGTACAATTTCGCCGCTAGAGGGCGTAAATGCAGATGATGTCGAATTCAAAAATACGTTTTATTCCACATATTTGCTTCTAAATATCCGATTGAAAAAATCTTTTATCTTTCGATTCCATTTATGTCGAAGAGTAATTTGGATATAGTTTTTTTTCAAATTACGCATAGATTTTCCGCTAGGGGGCGTAAAAGTAAATTGCATTTCCCCCGATAACTCTTCTTCTAAAACTCCGATTGGAAATTTTTTTTTCCAATCTTTCTTGTTCATATTGTTTTACCATCCACGTGACACTCTGTTAATAGTAATTAATAGAAATGAATTAATCATATTTTAGCACAGCGGATACGCTCGTCATCAAGTGACTATTCAAAAATATAACAAAAAAAATGCTGTTTTAAGTTTAAATTTTGAAGGAAAAAACATGCGAAATCAGCGGACCGCTGCTTATATACTGTACTCATCTACTCCAAGCAACTGGCAGAACTCACTTTTTGTTCTAGAAGAAAAGAGAAGTAATTCGTAATACGCAAACAACGCGTGGCGTAATGAGGCAGATGGTCGCGAGCGTGTGACGTCATAAAATTTTAATAGGATCCACAAACAACGCGTGACGTGATGCGGCAGATGGCGTGACCGCGCCAACATCTCAACCGCAAGTCCATCGCGAGAGTATGACGTCATAAGATTTCTAAGAATGGGAAACATTAATAGGACGACGTCATAACACTAAAAACGTGGTAACTCGGGGTGGTTATTTAACCCACTAAAGGAATTTTTCCAATGTCGAGATCAAGCTAAATGGTTTTTAGTACCAAGAAAACGGAAGGTTAATGACTTTCATCAAAATCCTTAAAACTGTTTTCAAAATAAAATTTACATATATACAAGAATTGCTCCGTTAATAAGATGTGATGGAATGCATCTCGCTCCTATGTCCTGATCTTTGACCCCACTTCACCCATTTTTAATAGGGTTCGTCCCCAAGTGGTCCTCTACGCATACCAAAGTTTAATCGAAATCGCACCGTATTTACGCAAGTTATGACGCATAAGGGCAATGGAAATCATCAAGCTCCTACGTCCTGACCTTTGACCCCACTTCACCCATTTTCAACAGGGTTCGTCCACAGGTGGTCCCCTACCACATACTAAAATTTCATTGAAATCAAACTATATTTACGCAAGTTATGATGCATAAGAGCAATGGAATGAATCTCAGTCCTATGTCGTGACCTTAGACTCCATTTCGCCCATTTCAATAGCGTTCGTTCCCAGGTGGTTCCCTGCCACATGCTAAAATTTCATCAAAATCGAACCATTTTTACGAGAGTTATCGTACGGACAGACGGAAAAAGCTGGAGCATATACGCATCTTCAACCTACGGTTGTAAAGCTTAAAAAAGGAACTGTACACCAACTGTACATAAATAGGATAACTATACCAGATATCCTAAATTTCTTGGTGTAGAATAGAAATAAAAATTTCCAAGCTTTCGCACATCAACCAGATGGCTTTTTTCAAGGAAGGTAGACAGCAAACTGCATATTTCGCATGACACTGTCTACCTTCCTTGAAAAAGCCATCTGGTTGATGTGCAAAAGCTTGGAAATTTTTATTTCTATTCTACATGAAGAAATTTCGGATATCTAGTATCGTCATACTATTAAAGTAGGGTTCGTGCGCTTGGCAATCGGCTTAAAAATAAAATGAATAACTTCATTAAACAAGTTAGTAAAATCATGCAATGCATTGATTATAATACGCTTTCCAGCATACCAGAAATCATTACTCAAGTTATTACTCAAGTTATGAGAATAATGGCTGTGGAATAAATCTCGGTCCTGTGCCCTGACCTTTGATCCCATTTCGATGATATTCAACAGAACCGATTAAGTATACCTCCGAAATAGCATGAGAAAGTTTTGTCGCAATCGAAGCATTTTTACGTAAGTTATGATGCATAAGGGCTATGGAGTAGATCCCGCTCCAGTGTCCTGACCTTTGACCCCATTTCGTTAATTTTCAATAGGGTTTCTTCCCAGGTGGTCCCCTACCACATGCTAAAATTTCATCAAAATCGAACGATAGTTACGTGAGTTATCGTGCGGAAGGACATACGCACACAACGCGCGACGTAATGAGGTTGATAGGAATCGCGACTATCTGCTCGAAAGTGTGTGACGTCGTAAATCTTTAATAGGATCCACACGCAATGCGTGACGTAATGAGACAGATGGCGTGACCGCGCGCCAACATCTCAATCGCGAGACTGTGGCGTCCTAAGATTTTTGAGCATGGGTTACATTAATGGGACGACGCCATGACACTAAAAACGTGGTAATTCGGGACGGTTATTTAACCCACTAAACGAATTTTCCTAAAGTCGAGATCAAGCTAAATCGATTTCTAGTACTAGAAAATGGTAAGTTAACGACTTTCATCAAAATCCTTAGAGCCGTTTTCAAAATAAAATTTACATAGATGCAAGAATTGCTCCTTTAAGGTGGACGTCAGGTAATTTTGCTTTCTATACTTCAAATGGAAAAACTTCTGTACACATTTTCTTCACAGTTAATGCGTCCCCAAGGATGAAAATTTGAACATCGATTAAAATAGCTTCATTTTATAACTTGGAATACTTAATATTGTCTAAAACATAACCATAATTATGCAATGCAACATTTATTTGTCTACTGACGTCATCAAAGTACAGGTCGCGTCATCTTTTTTCTGGTTTCAACACCACCAAAGGAAAGGTTATTGATTTTTAATATAATTATGGTTCTGTTTTAGAAAATATTAAGTATTCCAAGTTATAATATGAAGTTATTTTAATCGATGTTCAAATTTTCATCCTTGGAAACACACTAATTGTGAAGGAAATGTACAAAAGTTTATCCATTGGAAGTATAGGAAGCAAAATTACTTGACATCCACCTTAATAATATGGGTTAAGGGCGATGGAATGGATCCCGATCCTATGTCCTGACCTTTAACCCCATTTGTCCCATTTTCAACAGGGTTCGTTCCCAGGATATCCCATACCACATACTAAAATTTCATTGAAATCGAACCATATTTACGCACGTTATGAGGCCTTAGGGCAATGGTATGGATCCCACTCCTATGTCGTGACCTTTAACCACATTTGTTCCATTTTCAATACGGTTCGTCCCCAGTTTCATCGAAATCAAACCATTTTTGCGTGAGTTATCGTGCGGACAGACGGACGGATGGACGGGCGGAGAAAGCTGGAGCATATACGCTTCTTCAACCAACGGTTGGAAAGCGTAAATTAAAGAAAATTATAGATATGTTTGTTTCGTTCTTTGGGGAAAGAACGCAGAACTTACTTCGTAATTTACTGATCCAAATAAGGCGTCCGTTTTCTCCTATGGTTTTTTTTTCTTTTGGAAAATGAAATTCAAAGGAGGGGTACGAAATTTCAACTAACTGCCGTTGATTCGCAGTGTCATAATATTCAAAATCGGTTTCGTTAAAGTGGGTAGAACATATTAGAGAACGAACATTGGGATGGAAATCATCGCGTTTCAATTTACACAGCTATTGCTTTAACAATACCGTCCTTTTCAGATGAAAATTATGGAAATTTATTCCTTCCTTTATACAATTTAGGTGGCAGGATTTATCAGTACAGCCATACGATCAGCAAACGTTAGACATGTATTTACTAAATAATGAAAACCAAGATTTTCCTGGACCCTTGCAACGTAACGCCATGTTAAGCAATGGGAAAGCGTATGTAAGCAAATTATTGTTGGTCAGCGGCCACGGAAAAGCTTTCCCATGATGCAAAGCGAGGTGAATAAGGTCCATTGCGTGATATAAAAATTCCCTGCATTCTGTTCCCAAACATCTAATATTTCTCTTTTTCACCTGACAAAAGGCGCAGAGCGCTGAGGGTTCGGGTCTCTCAACCTCAGATAGGAAATATCTCTCTCTAACTACCAATGGTTTGGCATGCGTTATGTAATGGTAGAGACCCATATCGGCACCCCGCACAAATGCGTGATTAAATTCATATGATATGCTCATGATGTTACTTATGTTATTTTAAAAAAAAATAATCTTTTTTTCTTATCTGTTCTAATTCCCTGCGTTATAAGTCTACATTGCCTTGAAAAAGCCTCCCAGTAGAGTTTGAAAGGTTGGCGAATGTTTATGCATATTACTACGCAAAAATAAGCAGATTTACTACGCTATAAGCGTTCCTGGTGATGCTTATACTGCTCAAAGTATATCTTCATGTAAAAATAACAAGAAAGATGACACCGAATTTTCGGGTGTAATGAGCACGTCTTTTGCATCCGTTGTGACGAGAATTAAATTTATCAAAGCTATTCAAAGTTAATGGAACCGGTATGGAAAACAACAGTATCTGATCAAAGAAAGAAGTTTTTCAATCGGGTTTTTAATCCAGCAGATATTGCTGTAAGCGGAATCGTGAACTTACGCACTCTGGTTGCATATTTATGAGTTAAAAAAATTGAATTTATATGAGAAACATTTCGCAGCAGACACGCTCTCCAACAGAGAAAGAATTTTTCAAATCGGACTCTTCGAAGAAGAGATATGGACAAATATAAGACATGCATCTACGCCCTCTAGCGGGAAAACCATGCGTTATTTTAAGACGAAACTGTACTCAAAAGGTTTTTCGATGTGAGAGATATCGGTCCAAGAAAAATGATTTTTAGTCGAGTTTTCAGGAGCTCAGAGTTTGCTGCAAATACACCAGAAGCAGAAATTAACACTTATGCCCTTTGGTAGCCAAACCATTCTTTACCAAATATTAGGAATTATATGAAAAACATTTCCCATGAGGAGCTGTATGCGATACAGGAAGAATTTTTGATTTAGAGTTTCAGAAGCAGAAATATCGGGAAAAACGCAATTTACCATTGCGCCCCCTAGCGGAAAGTCTATGATTTACTTGCAAACTTTTAAATTATGTGTAAAACACGTCACATCGGGAACTCTTTTAAATAAAGGAAGAATTTTTGAAATCGGACCATTAGAAGCAGAGATATTGACAAAAATTAAGATATACATCTTCGCCCCCTGGCGGAGAAACCATGCAATATTTTAAGAAGAAAATATTCCGAAAAGGTTTGTTAATGTGAGTGGTATCGTTCCAGGAATGAATGTTTTCAATCGAAATTTTAAAAGCTCAGGTTTTTTGGCAAATATATCAGAAGAAAAGATTAAATCTTACGCCCCCTGGCGTCCAATGTATTCTTTACCAAAAATTAGATATTATATGAAAAAGAGTTTCCATCAGGAGCTCTATCCGCTGAAGAAAACATTTTTTCAAATCGGAGGTTTAGAAGAAGAGATATGGGGGGAAACATAATTTACTTTTACGCCCCTAGCGGAGCATCTATGCGTAACTTGAAAAATTAACTATACCTAATATACTCTTCGACATAAATGGAATCGAAAGATAAAAAGACATTTTTCAATCGGATGCTTAGAACCAAATATATGGAATAAAATGTATTTTGAATTCGACATCATCTGCATTCACGCCCCTTATATGCCAAATTGCACATCTTAAAAAAAAACTAAATAAAGTATCATCATTCGCACATTTCAAGTTTCCCAATGCTGAAAGAATTTTTCAAATCGGACTAGTAGTTGCTGAGATATGGTGTCTACAGATGGGAGGACGGGCAAACTGATAACATAAGCACGATCTTTTTTTACAAAAAACGTGCTAAAAATGTGGGACGCTGCACGTTCTGCATGCATTTTTCGTTTCAGAACAAGAAACTCGCGTGTTACTTCGAAGTCCGCTACTTACTGTATAAACGTTTAAAATTTTCTTAATAAAAATCTCACCACATTGGACGTTCTGTGTGTCGCAGTGAGGCCGATATGGAAGTCGTCCCGAAGTGTATTGATACTTATTTTCTGTGCCATTCGATTGACACAATGAACGAAATAAAAAGCTCGAGAATTCTGTGCGATGTCACCATCACAGCTGGACAAAAGTGCTTTGAAGTTCACCGAGTTATAGTATCAGCTGGAATCCCATACCTCAGAGAGATATTCATAAGACAGTTCAGAGAAGGCACAGTTGAGGACATAAATCTCGGCGATCACGTAAGTCCGAATGACCTTGAGTGCTTGATCAATTTTGCCTATAGCGGCAAATTGCATATTACACCTGAAAACGTACACAGTTTAGCTGCTTCTGCAGCTTATTTAAAATGTACCAGAGCACTTGACGCCTGTTTCAGATATATACTGAAGGACCTCAATCCTGAGACAGCTCTGAAGCTTTTGGAAGAAGCAGAGAAATGTCGGTGTGCTGTTGCTATTGAGAAGTGCAATTTTTACATTCGAGGGAATTTTGAGGAAGTTTCCAGAACGAACGCTTTCCTTGGGTTGTGCTTAGACGAGGTGAAAAGTTTGTTGGAAGCTGATGATTTATTCGTGATGAGAGAGGACGTCGTCTTTGAAGCAGCGATCACGTGGACAAAAACGGAAGAAACGGAAAGGAGGCAATATTTGCCACAACTGCTTCGCTGTGTTCGAATGCCATTGCTGAGCCAAGATTATTTGGACACAAGAGTGCTAACCGAGGAGCTCATCTGGTCATCTGACACTTGCAGAAGTGTTGTAAAGGATATAGAGGAATGTCGCACAAACCCTGGCTATTTTATCACTAAAGACAGGTGTTTCGAGACCAAAGAATATTTAAAGCGCTCCAAAACTGGTTCTGCGATGTTCTCCATTTCTCAAACGAGAGCCAAAAGTTTTGTTCTTAGCTATTTTCATGAGCCTGGCGAAAAATGGATTAATTTGTGTCGTTTGGACAGAAATGATGCACTGGACGACTGCTACTTTGTTGTTTGTGCAGAAGATAAAATCACCTTTGTCTCTCAAGAAGGAGGGATTTACACTCTTTGCCTCAAAACATTTGAGTTTAGTTCAGTGCAGCGTACATTCAGTATTCCCTTTGGCTCATCAGCCGCTGAACATAACGGCCTTATATATATTGCTGGGGCTCTTCATCTCGATAAAGGAAATCGTTTGCTCAGTCTTTGTCCTGAAACGTATAATTTCCAACTTGTTGGCACAATTTCAAAAGCACGATGGTCACCTGGTATCGTGTCATTGGGAAACCACCTCTACATCATTGGTGGGATTTCTTGTCTGTCACAACAAGCTGGTGAGCCATTCCATTGCCTAAACTCAGCAGAAAAATATGATCCGCTTTCTGGGCTCTCTGTCGAAATTGCACCTATGCTCAGAAATCGCAGGCATCACCAATGTACTGTTCTTGATGGCAAGATCTACGCTTGTGGAGGTTTCTGTACCAACACCAAAGACTTTCCAATTAGTGTACCAGAAGTATACAATCCTCAAACGGATGAGTGGACCTGTATTGCTCCAATGAGCAGTTCTTTACGGTGCTTCAAGTAATTCGCATCCTGTTGTGGAAAATTGTATACAGCAGATCGTTCTAGTAATGAAGAACATCCTTTTATTTTACTCGAAGTTTATGATCCTGTTGTCGACGAGTGGAAGTCTGGCAAGACCGCTGATTCAGGAAAAGAATCATATTTCATTCTGACAAGTACTAACACGGCTTGCAAATTGCGCACCTTTTAAAAGAAAAATAATGCCATTCTGGTATAAGCAGCTGCAAGAAATACCACTTCTTTAAACAGATCAGAAAGACATTTATTCTTGAAATGGAACGAAATACCGAGAACTACGTATCCCGAAGTGATCCACAAAGCCATTTATGAGGTAATGTCGTAAATTGCATGCGGTCAAGTGGCTACAACAAGGAGGAGTGTTGTGCAGGAAATTGACGCTTTCTGCATGAATGAGGAAGGGAATCAATTTGTTCTTGAGAAATGATTCATAAAACGCGCTTCTGTATTTTACACAAAGTCCGAAAAAATAAATTATGTAATTAATAGTTAGACTTTGGTGGAACTATTAAGTTTTTCTGTGGAATGAGGAATTTGGTAAATGCGTAGTTTAGCGTTCTAAATTATTTCGTTTGATATGTTGAAGGATTTCGAAAAAGTGAGAAGTATAGATTTTAAAGTAAGCATTTTGAGGGCAAATGGTGAAAAAATGTCATCTTTATAGTGCATTTTAAATATTTTTTCCGTAATATTTACATGTAAGTAAGAAGCTTTGAACAGAAGCTATGGCAGGCCTAACACAACACTGTGGTGACGACGTGAAGCTTTGCTTTGCTGAAATGATGCTCTCGTTCCGGCGGCCATTTTGATGGCGGAAGAGTACAACATAAAGGGAAAACGTTCTTGCCAGTAAGGCGTTCCATTTTGTAGTGCTACGCTATAGAAAATAGCTCATCATTTCTGTCTCAATTTTTAACATCACAGTTCGGCAATTTCTTGTTTTTTTCGCGTATGATTCTTTGATGCGCAATGTAGGAGGAGGTCACTTCGTCGACGGGGTTTTTTTTTTGTTTTTTTTTTTGTAATCCAATTTGAACTACGAACCCCGCCGTCAATATGAGGAGCAAAACGTTAACTTTCAGATGCCATGTAACTTCCGTTGGAGCATAGCCCCGAAACCCCGCATTGCGCTGTTAGGTGGGGGGAGGGGCTCACGTTCAATAGCTTTAACAAAAACATTTTACAGATTATTGTGCGGAAACTTCATATGAATAAAGAAATAACCAGCAATTTTTTACGCCAGCTTTGGATGAAGTAATAAAACGCAAAGTAACTTTCAATTTTTTTTCGTTTTTAAAATTTATTAAATCAGGATGACGGGAAAGCAGTTATTTCAGAAGACCTGAGGCCCCTTTTTATAGACATCACAATAAGTTCCTTACATGTGTATTAACAAGAGAATGCGAAATAAATATCAGTTCAATGAATGAAATTTTTTTACCAATAAGGATAAGGCGTTATATATTTCAGTTGTTTGCGCGTAACTACGCACGCTTCAGAATATAATGAACTGAAAGGTGTTATCTGCCGGGAGAAACAGATATAATGCGTCATGTTTTGCATAACAGAGTCAAGAGCGAAAATTTTTACTATCATTATTTTTATAACTTAGTCAAGAGAAAATTTTTCATTTTGTGTAGAATCTTGTAGCATTATGCTGTTGTTGTTTTCTTTATATTCAAGAGTAAATAATTTAAGTAGTTTTATTTTTTTTCGTGCTACAATTCTTAATTGATACCTAGACACTGATCATTAGACACAATAATGATCAGTATACACACATTACACACAATAATGATCACTTGAATTGATCATTCGACCTTGTCACATGAAAGTTACGTGTTTGTATGTGTGATCGTGAGGCATTTCAAAGAACCTGGCCTTAGTTCTCTAAAAGAATAAAATTTGCATGATAAATTCAACTTTGGCGTAATTGTTTTGAAGTGCTTTCTGTTGCTATAAAATTAGGACGACTATTTCAATTGCAACGTGCACATTTGTGTTACTAATTTTGGTTTTGCAAAAAATACCTGTAGGTTCCAAAGAATTTGAATGATTGAAATGGCCATAAAATGGTAATTGAGTGCTAATATATGGACTAGCAGAAATTTTTGCGGGGGAGGGGGGGGGGGGCGATATTTTCCGGTACGCCACTGCGTTGGAGACAACACGAAATGTACTTTGACACTTTTCTATTTCGTATCAGGGAATCATATGCATCAGATAGAAGCAATTTTCACCATGTCTTTTGACTAACTGCGACAGAAATGAAGAACTAATTTTTATGAGGTAGCACTACAAATTGGAACGCTTTCTTGCCGTTCCCCGTTGCTCTTGTATTCTGCCGCCACCAAAACTGCCGCCCGAACTAGGGCGGAGCGGAGCTTGACGTGGTCGCCGCGACGTTGTGTTCCCAGGTAGCGCAGCTTTGCAATTTAATGTAGGCACAACACTGAGCCACTGTCTTCTATTCCTAAAAGACGGTGGCTCAGTGTTGGGCCTACGTTAAATTGCAAGGCTGTACTACCTGGGTGTGGCCTACCGCAGCGTTGTTTACGTCGTCATACTTACATGTAAACATTACAGTAAAAACCTTTAAAGTGCATTATACAGATGTTAGTTTTAAACCAATTGCCATGAAATTACATACTTTAAAATCTGTACGTCTCACTTTTTCGAACTCCTTCAATATTTCCGACGAAATAATTTAAGACGCTAAACTACACATTTACCGGGAATTTAAATGCTCTGCTCAGGTCACAGAGCGCGAAAATTACCTAAGACCCGTCTATTGACTATTTTATTGCGAAAATCACCGAAAGAGAACTAAATAAATTAGATAATCAGAATTTTAAATATTAAATATAATATCTAGAGTTTCTTGTATTCACGGATTTATGAGTTGCAAAAATGTGCATTATGTCATGTTTCACTAAAACAAAGAAGGAAATGCACATTTTTTTTATGCATTGTTCTGAAAAGAAAAACATCGGTTGAACTTCCGAATCATAAAGCTTTCAAGTACCAATTTCAACATACAGCCTAAGTTGCACGATCTAAAATGTGAATTATTAGCCCTAAAAATCAATGATATATTAAAAACTTTAATCCACGAGATTCTTAGTTAAAAACTTCACATTTACACATAAAATTTCAAAAACTAGTACATAAGACCTTTCGGTACCTACTATAGGACCATCATAAGATCAACAAACACGCAAGTTACACGGAACAAAGATATATATCAGTGATGGTTAAAGTTTAAGTGTGACGTCTATAATTTGTCTAAAACATATGCGCAGGTCTCTGTGAAATGTTGCTTACCAACCGAGATCCTGAAAAATAACAAAAATACAGAATCAAAGAAATTAATAATTATAATGCAGTATGTGTAGTCCAAGGGTATTTAAAAAAAATTACAAAATCCGCTTCCAGGGTTGAGGAATACGAAAAAGAGCATCATCATTACAAGCTGTATCAGCAAACTTATGAATGTATAGACTCTCTGTAAACAAAGTCTGAAATTTCGTAGTAGGGGTAGACAGAATTTTTGTATCTTCCCATTTAGGGTAATGGGTCGCCCTTGGCTAGTAAGACGAGCAAGAGATGTTGATTGGGAATTTGTTTTTAAATTGTATTTGTGTTCCAAGAGTCTTGTTTTGATGGTCCGTACAGTAGATCTAATGTATACTTGATCCGGGGTTGAATCGTCTATGGATCTCAAAGGGATATGGTAAACTCCATATTTGTTGTTCAAAGTAGTAAAGTCCCTACCATTCTTGACCATAGGAAGAATAATTCTAGTCCGGATCCCGACGTCTAAGGGATTTTTGCGGCAACTGTTCCTTACAACATTTACAACTGCAGGAACATGGTCCATGGAGCCCACATAAGGAATCTCGGCTCGTTCCATACGTAAAGTAGTTAGGTTTTGTCTACGTATTTTATCCACAAACTTGTTTACAGTTGAATCTGGGTAACCATACGTTGAGGCAAGAGCATAAATCCTGAATATTTCAGATTGACGAAATTTTGTTTTGGAGGAATGTGATAACGCACGTCGAAATAAAAAATATAGAGCCGATAATTTATAATTAAGGCTCTACGAGACCCGCCATCTTGTATTGCTGCCTTCTCTTGTTAACCAACGGGCAAGCGTATTTCACAAATTGCTCGGGCAATTTTGCACATTTTAGAACACCGTTTGTAGCTAACGCAATATATATGATAAATAAAGAGTTCCCTGCTTTCAGAATTTTTATTGACCTTTCCCTTCATTTTTTATCTGAAGCGAAAGTCGTACCAAGGCGTCTTCCATAGTTTTATTAATTAATAAAAAATACTTAAAGAGTCCAAAATGAAACTCTGAAACCAGGGAACTCTTTATTTATCATATATCTTGCGTAAGCCCCAAACGGTGTTCCAAAATGTGCAAAATTGTCCGAGCAATTTGTGAAATACGCTTGCCTGTTGGTTAACAAGAGAAGGCACAATACAAGATAGCGGGTCTCGTAGAGCCTTAAGTCGGTGTGCCGAATTTATAGGTATTAAAGTACTATTAGACGACAGTTTTCGGTAAACTTCAAAGGACATTTTGTGTGAAATTGGATGTCTATGAAGCAGGAAGTCAAGGAAGGGCAAAGAATAATTATTTTCAGTTTCAATGGTGAAACTAATAGAAGTAAATTGTGTAGATAACAGTTCTGTGAAAACTTCCAAATCCGCCATGGTCGACTTCCAGAAAATCAGCACATCATCTACGTAAATTATGTGTACAAGGTAGGAAGGATGTTGCATAGATTGAAAACGCTCTCTTCTAATTCTTGCATGAGTATTTCAGCTAAAATGGGTGACAGAGGTGATCCCATTGGGGCTCCCTTCAACTGTTGATACATGATGTCATTAAACTTAAAATAACACCGTTTTTGAACAAGTCTCAAAGCAGCCAGTATGGCATCTATCTCGGAGGGTGGCACAGTATCCTGGGTGGTAAGTTTTTCTTTAAAAATATCATGGACGGTGTATAAAGAAACATTCGGGAAGAGAGCTGTTACATCAAGTGACGCCATAAAGAAAGGGGACCCCTGGTTATCAAAAGATTTAATCCTATCAAGAGCTTGAGTAGAAATTGATATAGAAACACTTGAATTTGAAACCAATGGTTTTTGTGCCAATTCTTTCTCTAGAGGTTAAATGGGATTGTGATATCCAGAGACTAAATGCCTAAGTGGAAATCCTTCTTTGTGTAACTTCAATTTCCCAAACATTTCCGGGTTACGTGGTCCAAACGGTAGGTGCATATTAGATGTAATTGAAGCAGATTGTCTTTCACTAAGATTAATATTTTGCATACAATATTTGATCTTTCGCAACGCAAATGGCGTAAAATATTTGATTTTTCTACCGGCAAATTACTTACCGATTGCAGAAATTTAGTTCAAAAAACTTTTTTCTCAGTGGTTCCATCATCGAAAGAGCACTACATACGTTTAATACTTTAAATAATCTAAAGATCTTAAAACCAATTTACTTTCGCTAGTTTTTTCTTTTTCGAAAACCTCATTTCATTTTTTTTGACGTCAATACGTCTTTAAAATCAAACCAGTACTAGGTGGCCTGTACGGAAAATTAAACGTTACTAAAAAATGGGCATCGAGTTCGGTCCAATAATTTCTATATTATCAACGCGAACCAAACCAACATAATGCCATTCGGTATCTAACGGAACAAAGACTTGTTAGTGGCCTTGAGTTCGATCCCCACGATAAGCGGGGAAGGGGTTGGGGGTTGGAGGGGACGTGGTTTGGGGAACTTTTCGCTGAGCCGCGCAAATTTCAAATCAGTGTAACTCGAGACTGCAAAGCGCTACAACGTCGAAATTGATCTCAAACGAGAGCTAACGTCACATTCTGTCGATTTAAGACATTAGAAGTGAAATCTCGCAGTTGAAAATTTTCAAAAATTTCACAATGTCGGCATATACTCGTCGAAAATCCAAGCAGAAATACTTCGAACGTAGTATACTCAGAAACAAAACTAGTCAGCTTTAGATAAACACCGCAGTGTCAGGGGCAGAACGCATGAGAAAGCATCGGGAGCAAAAGAAAATTGCTACGGCGCAGCGCGCGAGCACTTAAGCAGCAGCGACGCACGAGCCCATGGATGTGGAGCATGAAAACGATTCTGCCCATGCTTCGGAACATGGAAACGACGAAACCGCCGCGGAATTGAAGAACTTGCAGACAGATGGCTAAAGACAGTGCAACACGATGGCCTTTACTTTGAATGCTAATCAGCTTTCGTCGTGAAAGTACATATGAAGACATAAAGTGATCCAAATAATGCGAAACTTTCAACTCACCATCTGTACCTTCATAAACTGTTACACCTGCTTTAAGGTTCTTTTTAGACACATGTGTGTTGTGCAGTTTTTGAAAAGCATAATAATATTCGAAGGTGTTTTTCGTCTCTGACGTATTCCGTGCGTTCAACTGTGATGCTTTTTATGCCGAAAATGCATTGCCATGTAAAAAAAAAAAAAAGGTGGAAAGCTTCACGTTCTCCATTCATTCCTCGTTTCAGAACAAGAGGCGCGCGTATCACTTCGAAGTCCGCTACTTGCTGTGCAAACATTTAAAAATTTCTTAACAGAAAACTCCCCACACTGAACAACTTCTGCGTGTCGCACTGGAGGCCGTTATGGAAGTCGTCCCGAAGTGTCCTGATACTTATTTTCTGTGCCACTCGATTAACACAATAGATGAATTAAAAAGTTCCCGTGAGCTATGCGATGTAACCATCACAGCTGGGGAAAAGTGCTTTGAAGTTCACCGAGTTATTGTGTCAGCTGGAATCCCATACTTCAGAGAGATATTCACAAGACAGTTTACAGAAGGCACGACCGAAAACATAAATATCGATAACCAGATCGATCCCAATGATCTTGAAAACCTGATCAATTTTGCTTATAGCGGCAAATTGCATATTACGTCTGAAAACGTGCACAGCTTAGCTGCGTCTGCGGCTTATTTAAAATGCTCCAGAGCGGTTGAGGTCTGTTTCGCATATATCTTGAAGGACCTCAATCTTGAGACAGCTTTGAGTCTTTTAGACGAAGCAGAGAAATGTCGGTGTGCGGTTGCTATTGAGAAATGCAATTTTTACATTCGCGATAATTTTGAGGAACTTTCCAGAACGAAAGCTTTCCTTGAGTTGTGCTTTGACGTGGTGAAAAGTTGGTTGGAAGCAGATGATTTATTTGTGATGAGAGAGGACGTCGTCTTTGAAGCAGTGATCAGGTGGACGAAAGCGGGAGAAACGGAAAGGAGAAAATATTTGCCACAATTGCTTCACTGTGTTCGAATGCCACTGCTGAGCCAAGACTATTTGGACACGAGAGTGCTAACCGAGGAGCTCATCTTGTCAGCTGAAACTTGCGGAAGTATGATAAAGGAAATAAAGGAATGTAACGTAAACCCTGGCTGTTTTACCACTAAAGACAGGTGCTTTGAGACCAAGGAATATTTAAAGCGCTCCAAAACCGGTTCTGCGATGTACTCCATTTCGCAAACGAGAGAAACTGTTGTGCTTAACTATTTCCATCCGCCAGGTGAGAAATGGATTAATCTGTGTCGTTTGGATAGGAATGAAGAACTGGACTGTTGCAGTTTTGTCGCGTGTGAGGAAGATAAAATTCTTCTTATCAGCCAAGGAGGATTGATTTGGACTGTTTGCCTCAAAACATTTGAGTTTAGTTCAGTGGAGCGTACATTCAGTATTCCTTGTGGTGCATCAGTGGCTAAACATGAGAGTCTACTTTATTTTGTTGGTTCCATTAACCCGGAAAACGGAAACCGTTTGTTCAGTCTGTGCCCTGCAACTCATAATTTCCAAGTTGTTGGTACAATGCCAAAAGAACGATGGCAACCTGGTGTGGCATCTTTGGGGAACCACTTGTACATCACTGGCGGACACTGTTGTATTCGACGAGCAGCTGGTGATCCATTCCATTGCTTGAACTCTGCTGAAAAACACGACCCGCATTCTGGACTCTTTGTTGAAATAGCACCTATGCTCAGAAATCGCAGACAACACCAATGTGCTGTTGTTGATAGCAAGATCTACGCGTGTGGAGGTTATTGCACCAGCAGCGATAACTTTCCAATAAGTGTGCCAGAAGTGTACAATCCTCAGACAGATGAGTGGACCTGTATTGCTCCAATGAGCACTTCTTTGAGGTGCTTCACGCTATTCGCATCCTGTTTTGGGAAATTATATACTGCAGATCGTTATAGTAATGAAGAACATCCTTTTATTTTACTCGAAATTTACGATCCTGTTGTCAACGAGTGGAAAGCTGGCAAGACCGCTGATTCAGGGAAAGAATCAAATTTCATTCTAACAAGTACTAACACGGCTTGCAATTTGCAAGAGTTTTAAAAGAAAAGAAATGGCATCCTGGTATAAGCAGCGGCAGAAAATACGATTCCTTCAGATAGATCAAAAAGATATTTATTCTTGAAATGTAACGACGTTCCGAACAATACATATGGCGAAGTGATCCGCAAAAATCATGTATGACGTAATATCATAGATTGCATGCGGAAAGAAATGTCGGAGTGCTGTGCCGAAAATTGACGCTTTCTGGATGAATCCGGAAGGAAATCATTTTGTTCTTGCGAAATGTTTCGTTTATAAAATGCTTGTCTGTATGTTTAACAATATCTATATAAAAAAATTAAAATTATGTAATCATTAGCGAAACTTTAGTGTAACTCATGTAAGAAATACGGGATTACGCCATAAAATACAAATTTTGAAGACGACAATCCGATTTTTGGCGTAAATGTGACAAGGATGGTAAGTCAAATAATATTCGAGAACTTGAAAATGTTCATCTTCCTAGAGCTGGACACGAATCCGCGTCTCCCAGAGAACGCCCAGGTATGCTAACCACTACACTACCCAGAACGACCAAGGAGACGCGGATTCGTGTCCCGCTCCAGGACGATGCAAATTATCAAGTTTTCGAATATTATCTGACTTACCTTCCTTGTCACATTTACGCCAAAAAAAATCGGATTGTCGTCTTCAAAATGTGTAACTATTAAATTTCCCACTCCTTTTCTCTAGGAATGGAGAATGTTAATGCTCTACTCAGGTTACAAGTCGCGAAAAGTAGTTAAGACCAATTTTCCGACTATTGTATTGCGAAAATCAACAAAAGAATGCTACATGAATTAGTTTATGGGAATCTATATATTTTAAACCGTAGCCTACGAGGATCGTTAAAGAAGCCTGTTATTTTGGGCCAAATTTCCTGAAAAAAAAACGGAAACGCATTTCATTCTCTCCAACGCCACCAGAGGCCGCTTTTACCGAGGACAACATTGCCTTACCCTTAGTGCTTTAAGTGTACTGCCGTAGGTTACGAAATTGCATACTTCTCGTTTTTTTCAATTATTTTTATATAAAAGAAATGAGGTATTGCTGCGTGCCTTTTGTATATTCTCACAAGCAAGTTCAGAGCAAATAACTGTGGAAATTTTTGATTTGTTTACATGATACTCACCCTTTTTCACCTGTGTGCATTTTCGAATTGCGTTGTGTTTGATGGCGTAGTCGTGGTAATATCAAACTGGAATGAATTATGTATCATAAAAAAGTGAAGTTTTTAATTTTAACGTTATATTTGTTTTAAACTTGCACGAACGTTTCATGAATTTGAGTTCCATCAAAATAATTTTCAGGTGCATCAAAATAATTACGAATTTTATAAATTCAGCAGCATTTTCTCACACATCGGCGACATATTACGATGAACAATTAGAAATATTTGCTACAAAACATGCGATTCAGCGAAAACAACATGCATTGCAATAGCCTAGGAAACCACCAGCTTTCCCATACTTTAATGGCTGCCGCTCGCGGTAGTAGGCTACAAGCAAAGTGGAACTGCCCGATTAACGTTATATTTGTTTTGAACTTTCACGAACGTTTCATGACAGCAGCCTCCTGATATCTCATTATAACCTCCTTGGGTGTGACTGACTGACACATACCATCATATTCATTTGTGTACAACATGCATTCTCATATGAGGAATTACCGTTCTGCCTCATCTTATAATGTAAAAATTTTAATCAAATTGAGGACGATTCCCTTGATTTAATATAATTAAAAATTTGGCAATTAAGCCAGAGCATTACGCTCTTCTTAAATAAATATTTTCATATGAGAAGTTGCTCAGACAGCAAAGCATGAGCATAATGAACCCTTTAAGGGTGGAAAGCGTTCAAATAAAAAAGAAAGTAGATAGTTGGGTAATCTTACCTTTCAAAATGATTTGGGAACAGTGAATTGCTAAAAAATAAGTATTAAAATTTTTAAAATTCTACATAGCAGGTCATCGATGTGTCTAACTAATGTGTCCCGAAATGCGTAACTTATTCATTGATGCAAAATATAACAGAATGCTAGATTATGGGAGAAAACTGATAAACTATAGAATCAGTGTTATTTATTAGTCGTATAATATTGTTATTAATCGCTTGCGTAAGGAAAAATAAAAAAATTCAAGCGATTATGGAGAAAATTTATGTGTTTTAATTTTATAAGACAGCACACCCACCCGCCACCAGCAGCGGCTAATCGTTGTTGTTGTCCCCGGTGAAAGCGCCACCTGGTGAGCTTTCCGGCGTACGTTCTTCCTCGTTTTGAAGGCAGAAATAGCAGGCTACTTTCACGATCCCCGTAGGCTACTATCCTCCGGATAGAAGGAAGCACTTGGTGGCATTTCTTTGTACGATCAGCCGTAAGCGGAACGATACACGAGAAATCGGGGACTATATGAACATTTTCTGATTCGGTAGTACAGCCAAAAATAATAAAAAATAAACGAAATGGCCTATGTCCTCCGGATAGAAGTAAGCTTCCCAACGGTGAAAGGATTATCCGAATCTGTTCAGTAGTTTTTGAAATTAGTAAAAAAAATTCCGTATATTATCAGGAAATATTTTCTTTCACGTTGAGTGGGATCAGGTTGTATATGTAAACAAAGCAGAACGATGCACGGAAAATCGGGAACTACTTGAAAGCGATCTGATTCTGTAGAACAGCCAAAAATAATAAAAAGCAATAAAAAATAAATGAAATATCCTATGTCCACCGGAAAGAAATAAGCTTACTAACCGTGAAAGAATTATTCAAATCGGTTCAGTAGTTTTCGAAATTAGTAAAAAAAAATCCATATATTATCTTGAACTACTTTCTTTCACGTTGGGTATGATCAGGTTGTATGTAAACAAAGCGGAACGATGCACGGGAAATGGGGTACTACTTGAAAGCGATCTGACTCGCTAGTACAGCCAAAAATAATAAAAAATAAAAACATAATAAAAAAATGAACGAAATGGCCTTTCTCCCGCTTCTTAAGGGTGAAAGAATTATCCAAATCGGTTCAGTAGTTTTCGAGATTACCTCAAACACACAAACAAAATTTCTCTCTTATACACTAGCGTGCAAAAATTAAGGACGAGATGGTTTTTCGAATGTAACGTCGTGCAGAAGTGCTCCACATCGACCCAAATCATACCATAAGATCCCAAAGATGTAAGAATATGGGACAAGTGAGCAAAACCGTCCAAACAAGGAATCCAAAGGATACAGAGGCACTAAAGGTAGCTTCGAGCACAACTGGACAGAAGACAGAAACGTCCATGTGACAGGCGGCTGCCAAGAAAAATCCAGTCTTTAGTAGGGGATATGATAACCCCTGACTGCGTTGCAGGATTTACAACGTCTGTCCAAGCTGAGGACGAGGTTGTCAAGGAGCTATTGAGGCATTGCGGCCCATTCCTCTTGTAGCGCCAATCGCAGCTGCGGAATCCTTGCTGGCGGCTGGTGACGTGCTGCCAAGCATCTCCCGAGAAGGTCCCACACGTGTTCGATTGGATTTAGGTCCGGGAACCTTGCGGGCCAATCCATGCGTCGAATATCTTCACTCTCCAACAGCTCTGAGACACCCACTGTACGATGAAGTGTAGCGTTGTCGTCCATGAAGAGGAACTCAGGATCCACAGCACCTCTAAACAGACGCACGTGTGGCAGGAGAACCTCGGTACAATAGCGGACACCAGTGACTAAACCTCCTTGGAAGATGTGGAGGTCAGTACGGCTACCAAGCATGATACCGCCCCAAACGAGAACTCCGCCACCTCCAAACCGGTCCCTTTCAATTATGTTGGAAGTGTGATTGCGTGTTCCCTGCTCTCTCCAGATGTGTACACGTCCAGAATCACTCGTCAGACTAAATCGGCTCTCATTCGTAGAGAGAACTCGACCCTATTGCTGATGTGTTCAGTTCTTGTGTTCCTGGCACCACAGAAACCGCCGTTTCCGATGAGCAGGCATTAATGGCACACACCGTACTGGGCGTCGTGCAAATAGACCACCTTTCTGCAGCCTCCTGGCCACGATAAAACGCGATAACGGACGTCCAGTTGTCTGTTGCATGTGCCTTGCGATTTCTGCCGCTCTCTGCCGTCTGTCTCTTCTCGCCTGTAGGACAATATACCGGTCGTCCGCCGCAGTGGTTGCTCGTGGATGACCACTGCTAAACTCTCGGACAGCTGTTCCTGTCGTTTGAAATGCTCTCCAAGTTCGTGAAACGATGCTGTGAGCGATTCCGAACTTCTCGGCCACACTAGTCACACTTCGACCTTCTTCCAACTTCCCAATGACGCGACCTCGGGTAAAGTCATCCAGATGTCGTCTACTGGATTGCCTGTTGGCCATATCACACGGTGGCAGCAACTCTACGTCGTTGAAACCGATGTACACCGTGCAATAGCTTTCACGGAATTGCTGAGCGTACATCGCCTGCGTGCCTTATACCCTTCCGACACTCCCCCCCCTCCGTCATGCTGCATATATGCGCATGCTCTACCGTACCGGACCCTAGTCTATCTTCTGAGTGGTCTTTCGGTCCGTTCTGCCTGCTCCTTCCGCTGTTATGCTAATTTCTCCTCTTTGTCCTTAATGTTTGCACACCAGTGTGTATTAGTATCGACTATACAAGAATGATACCAAAAAAAAATGTTAAAACCAAACTGGCAAAATAAAACACATTTTTAGCTCTAATGTGTAGTTATCTAGACACGATATCGATTCGGGTCACTGAAAGAATGCCTCAATACTCCTATGCAAGTCTGCCAACGATGGGTAAGCCCATGCTTATACAATAATGAGGAACGTCACCATTAAATTCATATACGAGTAGTGTGAAAAATAAAAAAATAATGGGAATATTACGAAAATTTTGTTGTTGGTGATCCATCTTATAAACTGCCCATTAATACAGTAATTCAACCTATTGTTATTGTTATGCATTTTGACAAGAGAAATGTACGATTAAAAATGACAAGAAAAATTTACTATTCGTTTTATATGACAAGAAAAAATTTGAGTCACGGCTTTTTTAACCGTTCACGGCACGGTTACGGACTAGTTTTAAATATTAAAAGTAATGTCTGGAGTTCCTTGAATTCATGGATTTATGGGTTGCGAAGACGTACGTTATGTCATTTTTTACAAAAAGATGGAGAGGAATGCACGATATATTGTTTCGGTGCATTGTCAGTTCTGTAAAAAAATTTATATATATTTGGCTAGACTTCCGAATCAGATCGCTTTCAAGTTGATCCCGATTTCGTTTGTATCGTTCCGCTTCGCTTACATAAAAACTGATCGCACCCAAAGTGAAAGAAATACGGAACAGGAATGTTTACTATTATTTTCATCGAAACAGAAATATTATCGTAATGATAAACACTATCGTAATGGAAATAAGTATTGGCATTTATTTATTATGGATAACAATAATAACAGTTTTATTTTGTATCACAGACTTATGTATCATAAATTTATAAAGAATTATAATGCAAAGCACTTTTCATGTGATGTAACAGCACGAAATTAATGTGGGACCTTTCCTGTTATCTGCCCGCCATTGTTTGGTTTTGTTCATTGTTACATAAAATGCCACAATTTTACTTCCAAATAAGAACGCTTTCAAGCAGTTCCCGATTTTGAGTGTATCATTCCGCTTTGTTTACATGAAATCTGATTACACCCAACATGAGATAAAGTAGTTCACAATAAATATTACCTGGAATTTTTTTATTGGCATAATAAATGACACTATAAATAGCAAAAACCTACTTATTCACTTTTTAATAAAATTTAAACTGTTTAAGAAATATATAAAAGGAAAGATTTATGCAGTATAAGAAAACAAATACCTACAAATTAGGTACCAATAACAAATATATACGAACGATGAAGAAACGGGTTTCTGTACGCCCAATTAATGTGAAAGACGATAAAAAGTGAACTCCGTTTATTAGGCGTATAAAATAAAAGGATCAAGAGATGCTAGATTTCACTACCTCCTGGTAGCTTCGTCAGGCATTTAGTAGCTAAAGATCGCAGAAGCAACTGGAAAAAATATTTCTAAGAATATAACTAAATTCAAAATAAGCAAAACACTTGCACGATGTCACGGGTTGTTTGATCCCAGGGCCGGGTGGTCACGTGTAACTTCAAGAAACCGGTGCTATATAAAAGGAAGGCTCGTGGTTACATCCTTGTTACACACATTCCGTCGTGACACCGCAAGATCTACTGCGCTTCGCGAAACCATCGAGATCATCACGCGACGGACTGTGTGTAACAAGGATGTAACCACGAGCCTTCCTTTCGTATGGCACCGGCTTCTTGAAGTTACACGTGACCACCCGGTCTGGGATCAAACCACCCGTGACATCGTGCAAGTGTTTTGCATAAACGGTGTTCACTTTTTTCGTCTTTAACATTAGGTACCAATATCACTCTAGGAGCCAATACGCTACGATATCTTTCATAACATTTATCGTGAACTACTTTCTACGTGATCACAGCTCATAGGTGGTATGCATAGAGAAGCACTTGATCACTGCGCATCTGCTGCCGAGGGCTCTGTGTTCCACTTTCGAAATCGGGAACTACTTGAAAGCGTTCTTATTCGGAAGTCAAATAGTGGCTGGCAGATAGCAGGAAAAGTCCTTAATGTGTCTAACATTCACGTTTTACACTCGGTCGAACGAAGTATGACGGAATGGGAAATCTGCATAAAATCCGAATAAATACGACCAAAAATGAGGCGTCAACCTTAGCCAATTTCATTTCCCGAAACAAAATAGGAAATTACTTCCCATAAAAAACACAAAACAAGTAAAAGGAAAAATTTAGTTCTGTTATTCGTAATATATTTCTTGAAAAAATAGTAATTATGGTGTATAATCCAACGAAATTATAAAAAGGTCCGCCTAAAATTTATTGTCAACTACTTTCCTTCAAGTTCGGTGTGTTCAAGTTTAAAGTAAATAAAGCGGAGCGATGTATTCGAAATCGGGAACTTCTCGAAAGCGTACAGCATCGGAAGTCCAGCCGAAAATTTCTCCTTGTTGGGAATTTTTCTAGATTTGCTATATAAAGTGGCCGTGACATCACTTTAAGTCACAGATGGGAAACTTTTTCACGTTGGAAGGCCGTAATAAGTTAGCTGTAATCTAACAAGGGCGCATTCAAGAAATTTCAATTAGATATGTTTCGAAATGTACATTATTTTGTAAAAATCTTACTATGTGCTAACTCGCTTCAAAAAATGAAAAAAACAAATGTTAATTCTAAAGTTAACCAATCTTTTAATGACTTGGTTGTGACTGTTTTTTTGTTTGAAAGCATCTGAATATTTGGTTGCAACATGGAGATCCGCACCTTTAGCTGATACTCGGGATGGGTATCCGTCATTTGCGACCTTAAGGGCCTATTGATTTGGGTTAGGCAGGAAACGTAGATGCGCAGCAATAAGTGATTGAAAAGCAAGAAAGCATTATTCGTGCATGTTGCCAAAGGCATCGGTATTCTATTTCTTTTTTTACGCTTTCCAACCGTAGGTTGAAGAAGCGTATATGCTCCAGCATTTTCCGTCCGTCTGTCTGTCGGCACGATAACTCACGTAAAAATCGTTCGATTTCGATGAAATTTTAGTATGTGGTAGGGGACCACCAGGGGACGAACCCTATTGAAAATGGGTGAAGTGGGGTCAAAGTTCACGCCATAAGAGCAGGATTCATTCAATTGCCCTTATGCGTCATAACTTGCGTAAATATGGTTCGATTTCAATGAAATTTTAGTATGTGGTAGGGGACCATCAGGGGACGAACCGTATTGAAAATGGATGAAGTGGGGTCAAAGGTCACGCCATAAGAGCGGGATCCATTTCATTGCCTTTATGTGTCATAAAATGCGTAAATATGGTTCGATTTCGATGAAAGTTTACTATGTGATAGGAAACTACCTGGACACAAACCCTGTTGAAAATTGGCAAATTGGGGTCAAAGGTCAGGCAGGGCATAAGAGCGGGATTTATTCCATTGCCCTTATGCGTCATAACTAGCGTAAAAATGGTTCGATTTCGATGAAATTTTGCTATGTGGTAAAGAACCACCAGGGAACGAAACCTATTGAAAATGGGGGAAATGGGGACAAATATCAGGGCATAAGGTGGAATCCATTCTACTGCCTTTATGCGTCATAACATGCGTAAATACGGTTCAATTTCGATGAAATTTTAGTATGTGGTAGGGAAACACCTGGGCACGAACCCTATTGAAAATGGGCGAAATGGGGTCAAAGGTCAGGCAGGACATAAGAGCGGGTTTTGTTCCATTGCCCTTATGCGTCAGAATTTGCGTAAAAATGGTTCGATTTTGATGAAATTTTAGTATGTGCTAGGGAGCCACTGGGGACCAACTCTATTGAAAATGGGCGAAATGAGGTCAAAGGTCAGGACACTGGCGTGGGATCCATTGCATTGCCCATGTGCATCATAACTTACCAAAGAATGTTTCGATTGCGACAAAACGTTATCATGTTGTTCCGGAGGTATAGTGAACCGGTTCTGTTGAATATCAACGAAATGGGGTCAAAGGTCATTGCACAAAAGCAAGATTTATTCCCCAGCCATTATTCTCCTAACTAGCGTAAAACTGTATCTCTTGCGACAAAACTTTAGTATGTTATTCTTGAGGTATACTGAACTGGTACTGTTGAATATCATCGAAATGGGGTCAAAGGTCAGGACACAGGAGCGAGATTTATTCCACAGCCTTTATCCTCATAACTTGAGTAATAATTTCTGGTATGTTGGAAAGCGTTTCATAATAAATGCATTGCATGATTTTACTAACTTGTTATTATTGATTAAGCAAGTGTTGAGCTAACGGACGGAGTCTTTCCATTTCTTCGTTTCTCAATTCAAACGATTTTTTTAAATTAATGTCAGTGAGCCGACTTTCGTGAAACGGTTGAAGTAAAAGGCCATCTAGTTTTAATTAAAATTCCTCAATGACCCTGAATTTCGGAAATCGGAAGGCGTCAAAACCTGACCATGGACGATGTCCAGTCGCATGCAAAATCACGGTGATCGGAGGTGTCATTCGCAGCTATGCTCGAACAACTAATTATACCGAGTCTCGTTGAGCGAAGGGAGGCCGAATGCCGAGCGGAGTTCTCTTTACGAGACTTGAAACAATTAGTTGTTCGGGCATAGGTACGAGATGACACATCCGATTCCCGAAATTCCGTGTCATTTGTGACGTGCCTGCCCCGCAGGACGCACACGACATAAAGGCAGATAGCACCGAGAACGAACGTCCGCGTAGCTCAGTTGGTAGAGGGACTTCTTCCGGAATAAGTGGACTCGGGTTCGATCCCCGGCGTGGTCCAAAAATGACGGAGAAATTTACTTCGTTATACATTGAGGAATAATAGTCCCAAAACTTGCATTCCAGGAGTATTTAGGGCGGAATTTGTTTTCATATCACTGTATCATTCACGCAGAGGCTTTGTGTGCTAAAGAAATGAACTTTCATCATGTTATTAATCCTGTTGTGCGTTGCGATAAATGACTCTCTCACGTGCGCTTAAACGATCGGAGTTTAGAGAACATTTTAATAAAGGAATAAATGAATATGGTGAACTTCTACTTCACAACTCAGTTAGATGGCTTTCTAAGGGAGAAGTGGTTTCACAGTTCTTCAAATTAAAAGACCAAGTACTTTCATTTTTGGAGCTGAAAGTTATTAGATATTATTCCTGTGGAGGGCGAACTATTTAAAGATCGAGACTGGGTTTGTGACTTAGCCTTCTTAGTGGACACTGCGCATCATTTGAATATTCTTAACAGAAGCTTGCAAGAGAAAGATTCTTTATTTCCACTCATGTTCAATGATGTCAACAGTTTTAAATTAAAGTTGAAATTGTTTTGTAACAATTTACAGCAGGGCAAACTTGATCATTTCCCAACCATTCAGCAGATCTCAGGCAAGTTCAGTAATTTTACCGTGGATCATTTAAAATACAAATCAGCTGTTACATCTTTGTACGAGTCATTCTTAACTCGATTTTCTGCTTTTGAGTCTGAAATTAGTAACATAGACTTATTCATAAATCCATTTTGTATTTCAGAGTACGATGTACATAAATATTCCCCGTCAGTGCAAATCGAAATATTAGAAATCCAAAGACACTCAAGACTTAAGTGTTAAGTTTAAAGAAGAACGTGAATCACCCACTGCTCTTAATTTGATTGAGTTCTGGAAATACGTCCCTAAAGAATAGTTTTCCGAGCTTCATGACCTTGCTCTGAGGTTCATTTGTAAATTCGCATCCACATACATTTGTGAACAAACATTTTCATTCATGAATGCTGTAAAAAATAAATTTCGTTCACCTATCACAGATGCACACCTTAGTGATATGCTTCATTTAAGCACATCGAGAATTACACCCAACATTGACAAATTGCTACGTGAAAAGCAGGTTCAAAAATCACATTAGTGTTCCAGGTGTGTAAAGTTCATAGGAACTTAAATTTTTTAATTAATTTTGTCTCTTTAATTTCTAGTGAAAAAGAAAGTTTTATTATAACAATTCAGTTTATTTTTCCTTCCATAATAATAACTTTAATATTATGTGAATGATTTAATAAAATGACTGTTTAAAAATGTAAATGGGTTTCAATATTTTACAAAAACATATAAAATAACCTCATTTTTAGCTGATAACAGTTGTCAATATTTAAGTTGGCAACGGTGGGGGGCCCTTCAAACGATTTCTAAGAACTTACTGGCCCAATTTCAAAAAACGTCGACCACCCCTGTTCTAGAGAATCATAAGCATACTCAACAGGGTTCCGATCCAGAGACCTTGCTGGCCAGTCCATACGCCGAATATCCTCGCTCTTCCGGAAATCATCGACAAGTTGAGCGTTGTGCTGGCGAGCGGTATCGCCCATTTATAGGAGGGCCAACAGCGCCGGAAAAAGTCTGAAATAGTGCTGTATGATCACGTTTCTATAGCGCTTTGCATTCACATTGCCTCCTGCAAATACGTGGAGTTCTGTGCGGTTGTAGAGCGTAATGCCACCCCATACGAGCAGACTACAACCTTTAAAAGAGTGTTTTTCGCGTACCGTTAGTAGATGGCAAGGTTATGCTCATCGTACACTTCCGGTAATTGTTTTGTGACGTCACTGTCCAAATCGCCATCGTAAAACTACCCAATCGCCACGTTTATTTGTATCTGCACCATAGCAGCGTGTCGGAATTTTTATTCGTATACCAACTGGAATAATTTTCATGAATTCTACCAGATGTTTCAATGCATATTGTTTTCAATTTTTAATTAAAAACATTTGGGTAATATTGCCGAGATGCTTTTCCTATTCCTCATAAAAGAATTCGGCTGTACAACAGAATCAAAACGCTTTCAAGTAGTTCCCGATATCCCATGTATCGTTCCGCTTTGTTTACATCAACATGATCACACCCAACGTGAAAGAAAGTAATTCACGATAATTATAGATTTTTTTGTGCTATTTTCATAGTATTAAATTTTATTTTAATGGCAATAATTATAGACATTTATTTTATTATGGAAAATAATAATACATTTATTTTAATAACACAGATTTATGCATCATAATTCCGATAAAGTAAATACAACGTCCTTTTGTGAACTACTTTGTCGTTGGGTGCGATCAGGTTGCATGTAAAAAAAGCGGAACAATACACGGAAATGCAGAACTACTTGAAAGCGTTCTGAATCTTTTTTTTTTTTTTTTGATTGGAGGTTTAACGACCACCGTGAGCAACTCAATGGGCTATAAGCAGTTGCCCGTCCCTAATTTGGGGCCACTAGTTCCAGGGAAGGGAGAGAGCCAGTGCCGTAACAAAAACACAACATCCATGCCTCACCGGGATTCGAACCCGGACCCCTCCACTACAACCTTTAAAAGAGTGGTCTGCGCCACCGGGGCGGCCGTTCTGAATCCGTAGTACTGCCAGAAATTCTTTATTACATGACAACAATATGTCCTTTTATCTTCTAAATTTATGCAAAAAACAGCAAAAATTGCCCTTCTATCTAAATTAAGATTTAAAAGTATAACCGTTTCACCCACCCTTTACATAACAAAAATCTGCTGGAGGTATTTTTGAAATCTCCGTTAATGAAATATTCACATGACAGTGAATTTCTTCTGTGTTTAATGTAAATGTGCTTTTGCATAAGCTTTTGTGCTGTGTTTGAGTCATTAACATTGTTAACAAGACATCTTTCTCCAAAGCTACAGGAAGGGGTCCGGGTTCGAATCCCGGTGAGGCATGGATGTTGTGTTTGTCTTACGGCACTGGCTCTCTCCCTTCCCTGGAACTAGTGACTCTAAATTAGGGACGGGCGACTGCTTATAGCCCATTGAGTTGCTCACGGTGGTCGTTAAATCTCAAAAAAAAAAAAAAAAAAAAAAAAAAGCTACAGTTTGGATCTGCGATTCACATGTTAGGACGGTGATGTCATTCAATGACGTCACGAATCTTCGTCTGCGAAGAAGGCGGGATGAGCAAACCTTGTCTGTCTATTAATTTTGTTGTTCACGGACGTTTTTATTATTATTACGCATTTTCTGTTCTCTCCGGACGAAATGCCGACTAGAATCGTTTAGCAGACCAGATCTCAACTGGCCTGGGTTACAGGAACGATGTTGATTGCACCAGTTCAAGCTGGCTGCCCTGTGAGATACTGTTAGGTGGACAAATTGTGGATCTTCTGGCATAAAGGCCAATTGTTTTAAGCCTTCGATATGAGGTTTCCCTTGAAGGTAGCGTAAAGCTGCGAAAACTGTATAGGACCTATGACGCCGTGGGGTTACCGCGACATAACGATCTTCATGAGGTGTCGAACGCTTTGAACGACCTTGGCCTGGCCGTTGTGACACTTCATTGGTGTTGTTGACTTGCTTCCATAACAGTGAAAGCACTCTGGGGTGGGTATTCAAGTTCTAAGGGAATGACCTGCTTCTAGATGTGCCATACCTCGCCGCAGTGCAATGTCGGATACTGCGAAAACACATGTTTGTGCGCGACAGGCATCGAATCCGTGTCCTATCATTCCGGAATAAGTTGCTCTTCCAACTGAGCTACGCCGACAGAATGTCTCGCAGCAGATTTGTCGTCTTGACACATCTTTTCACCTCTGCAGTACGTCATAACACATGTGCATGAGACATAAGGAAAGCATTTGCAGCCACCGAAACTCTTCTCACACATGCTGTCAACGAGAATTCGACGGCCGCTCTTTACATATTAGGACAACATCGTGTTAATTTGCATATGTCCAGTGAATATCGTAGCATTTTTTTCAGCGCTTTGGATTATTTTCCTTCTATTGCTTGCCGGACTTTAATTTTAGACACGGTGCGTATATGTAAATCTGGTTGATATATGCATAGATGATCTTACACTCTCAAATTATAACTATGTAGGCACTGATCACGTTACTGTCGCATGGTGTTCGGGGAGAATAGCTAAGACCCGGTCTCTGCCACTGGGTCGATGAGTCCTGACAGGGGTGATCTCTGACAATGATGGGGTATGAGTACCGGATAAGCCATAGGCGATGTATTTTCCCGATCTCTGATCTTCTCCTGGAGCCAGTGGCCCAAAATTAAGGACGGGATCTTTTTATAGAAGCACCGTTTGGGAACCCCGGTTCTTATAAACTGTAATACTTGCTTTAAGTTCTTTTTTAGTCACATGTATGCGGCAGCTTTTGAAAAGCACAATAATCTCGGAGATATTTTTCGCCTCTAATCCTATAAGTCCAACTATGATGCTTATAATGTTATTTTAAATACACCAGATCGTGAATACTCAAAGAAGGCTTATGGCCTAGTAAATACGTTTATTTTCATGGTGTAACATACATAAAGATTCGCCAAGCTTTCACTCTCAACTGTGCACATATTAGGAGGCCTAGAGATAAATATTCTATAGAGCCTCATGACAATAATATGGTCCCAAGATCTCTATAGAACAGCGCGCCAGTCGACAGGCATGAAATGTACAAACCGTAACCGTTGGGGGTCTACGTTTTTTCACTTTTTCTTTTCTTTTTCAAGAGTTCACAACTCTGATCAGATCAGATCATATGTAAGAGATTTTAGGAAGGGAGTGTCTGACCTCAGGTCTTAAACAACCCTTAGAAATAGGAAGCTAGGAAATTTGGGCTAGAGTGTCCGATAGGAAAGTGACACGGAAGCGAAGTAAAAGGGAGGGGGGTGACGCCCTTATTTATTTCCGGGGGGGATAGCACCCGAGGTCCGACGGCTTAACGTGCCCATCTGACGCACGGCGGATATTTAGTGGATCGAGCGTTTGTACCTGCCTGGGATCGAACCTGAGGTCCTTTCCGTGGCAGTCACGAACGTTGCCCACTAGGCCACCCGCGGCCCGAGTTTACCACTCTCTCTGCAGTGCTGCTTATATAGTGCCTGGTACCGCATCACGTGACATACGCTATCGTAGTTTCATGTCCGACCACTAGGGCGCTATTTTAAAGCGAGAGTTGAATATCTAAATCTTCAACTCTGTGCCACTAGAAGGGTTATTAAAGATAGAAACACGTCCCGGCACACAGCATAACTTCGTGATAAAAACTCACGTAATACTGCTTGTGATGTAACCCACGTTGCCGCCCCGGTGGCGCAGTGGTCTAAGGCGTTGGCCTCTGATCATTCGTCGGAAGGGGTCCGGGTTCGAATCCCGGTGAGGCATGGATGTTGTGTTTGTCTTACGGCACTGGCTCTCTCCCTTCCCTGGAACCGGTGACTCTAAATTAGGGACGGGCGACTGCTTATAGCCCATTGAGTTGCTCACGGTGGTCGTTAAATCTAAAAAAGAAAAAAGAAAGTAACCCACGTTATTTAAAAAAACCTGTGTTTTTACGTGCTCTAATTCCCTGCATTTTATAACTACCAATGGTTTGGCATGCGTTATCAAAAGGTAGAAACACATCGCCGCACATCGTACAATGGACGTTATTCATGTGACGTCAGAAGTGGTTTTCTGCGGACCAACAGGGCTGCTGATTCAATGTTGTCGCTATTTGATTATCCCGTACTGTTGGCTAATTTCTGCAATCTTAACGTCATGGAGTCTGCTAACGAATTAATAGAGCTGCAGGGCAAAGAAGAAGAAATTAATTTCTTCGAAGAACAAATCAAGGTTGCAAAAATATACCAAGGCAATTTTGTGTTCGATGTCTATTTCGCATGACGCAGGAGAACATCGCCATTAATCATCATGCAGTTTTTAATGGGGCATTTCCTGTACATGGTACATTCATTTTTCATGTACTTGTTATTAAACATTGGCGAAATATCTGAAACATAAACTTGCGAACCTTGTTTGGCAAAACAAACCACTTAGAAGTTCGGACAATATGGAAACAAAGTATGGTTCTAATTAAATAACAAATTAGTAAATTCATGCAATGCATTGATTATGATACGATTTTAAGCATACCAGAAATCTTTACTCATGTGATTGCTCAAGTTATGAGGATAATGGCTGTAGAATAAATCTCGCTCCTCTGACCTGACCTTTGACCACATTTCGATTATATTCAACAGAACCGGTAAAGTATACTTCCGGAACAAAATGAATAGTTTCGTCTCAATCGAAGCATTTTTATGTAAGTTATAACGCATAAGGGAAATGGAATGGATTCCGATCTTATGTCCTGACCTTTGAACCCATTTCACCCATTTTCAATATGATTCTTTCCTAGATGGTCCTCTACCACATACTAAAATTTCGTCGAAATCGAACCATTTTTTACGCAAGTTATGACGCATAAGGGCAAATATCAGGAACACCGAGCATCGCTCGGGTAAAGGGGGCACAAAAAAATTTATATTTTGATATGTTATTTCTAAGTATTGTAATGCTAAAAGTCTAAACCATCAAGATTAATAATGATAGACGAATTAGAGACAAATTAATTTAGAATAAACATCAAAACAATGATGAATGATAATTTTTTATTTGTGTTAGAGTAAGAAATTTTTTAAAATTGTTTTTATTATTTCCGAACATGAAACACCAAACAATAAATGTTATCATGGGGTTCTTCATCGAACCCAATGGTAACATTGGTTCTTCATAGCTGTCTATTTATTCGCCGCATTTGATCGAGGTTTTCTTCCGATATAGATTTATTAAGAGTTATAATAACGTCGGACATTATTTCCATGCTCCTCGTCTTAGCTGCTCGGAATGGTCTTTTTGTAGGCTTATCTTCTTCCAATGAAAGGACATGTGTTTCTAGAGTGGAATGTGATCAGAAACCATCGGCTCTTGAATGTCCGAGCTGTTCCATATTTATTTCCTCCGCTTGTTCTTGTTCCAACAGTGCCGTATTCTTCTTATTCTTCTTATTAAAGTTGAAACGTGCACGTTTCTTTGGGTTCGACTACCTATATTTTTAGCACGTCTTTTGTAAAAAAAGATCGTGCTTATGTTATCGGTTTGTCCGTCCGTCCGTCCGTCTGTACCCACGGTATCTCTGCAACTATTAGTCCGATTTGAAAAATTCTTTTTGCGTTCGAAAGCTTGAAATATTCGAATGATGATCCTTTATTTCGTTTTTTTTACAATGTACAATTTCGCCGCTAGAGGGCGTAAATGCAGATGATGTCGAATTCAAAAAATACGTTTTATTCCACATATTTGCTTCTAAATATCCGATTGAAAAAAATCTTTTATCTTTCGATTCCATTTATGTCGAAGAGTAATTTGGATATAGTTTTTTTTTCAAATTACGCATAGATTTTCCGCTAGGGGGCGTAAAAGTAAATTGCATTTCCCCCGATAACTCTTCTTCTAAAACTCCGATTGGAAATTTTTTTTTCCAATCTTTCTTGTTCATATTGTTTTACCATCCACGTGACACTCTGTTAATAGTAATTAATAGAAATGAATTAATCATATTTTAGCACAGCGGATACGCTCGTCATCAAGTGACTATTCAAAAATATAACAAAAAAAATGCTGTTTTAAGTTTAAATTTTGAAGGAAAAAACATGCGAAATCAGCGGACCGCTGCTTATATACTGTACTCATCTACTCCAAGCAACTGGCAGAACTCACTTTTTGTTCTAGAAGAAAAGAGAAGTAATTCGTAATACGCAAACAACGCGTGGCGTAATGAGGCAGATGGTCGCGAGCGTGTGACGTCATAAAATTTTAATAGGATCCACAAACAACGCGTGACGTGATGCGGCAGATGGCGTGACCGCGCCAACATCTCAACCGCAAGTCCATCGCGAGAGTATGACGTCATAAGATTTCTAAGAATGGGAAACATTAATAGGACGACGTCATAACACTAAAAACGTGGTAACTCGGGGTGGTTATTTAACCCACTAAAGGAATTTTTCCAATGTCGAGATCAAGCTAAATGGTTTTTAGTACCAAAAAACGGAAGGTTAATGACTTTCATCAAAATCCTTAAAACTGTTTTCAAAATAAAATTTACATATATACAAGAATTGCTCCGTTAATAAGATGTGATGGAATGCATCTCGCTCCTATGTCCTGATCTTTGACCCCACTTCACCCATTTTTAATAGGGTTCGTCCCCAAGTGGTCCTCTACGCATACCAAAGTTTAATCGAAATCGCACCGTATTTACGCAAGTTATGACGCATAAGGGCAATGGAAATCATCAAGCTCCTACGTCCTGACCTTTGACCCCACTTCACCCATTTTCAACAGGGTTCGTCCACAGGTGGTCCCCTACCACATACTAAAATTTCATTGAAATCAAACTATATTTACGCAAGTTATGATGCATAAGAGCAATGGAATGAATCTCAGTCCTATGTCGTGACCTTAGACTCCATTTCGCCCATTTCAATAGCGTTCGTTCCCAGGTGGTTCCCTGCCACATGCTAAAATTTCATCAAAATCGAACCATTTTTACGAGAGTTATCGTACGGACAGACGGAAAAAGCTGGAGCATATACGCATCTTCAACCTACGGTTGTAAAGCTTAAAAAAGGAACTGTACACCAACTGTACATAAATAGGATAACTATACCAGATATCCTAAATTTCTTGGTGTAGAATAGAAATAAAAATTTCCAAGCTTTCGCACATCAACCAGATGGCTTTTTTCAAGGAAGGTAGACAGCAAACTGCATATTTCGCATGACACTGTCTACCTTCCTTGAAAAAGCCATCTGGTTGATGTGCAAAAGCTTGGAAATTTTGATTTCTATTCTACATGAAGAAATTTCGGATATCTAGTATCGTCATACTATTAAAGTAGGGTTCGTGCGCTTGGCAATCGGCTTAAAAATAAAATGAATGAGTAACTTCATTAAACAAGTTAGTAAAATCATGCAATGCATTGATTATAATACGCTTTCCAGCATACCAGAAATCATTACTCAAGTTATTACTCAAGTTATGAGAATAATGGCTGTGGAATAAATCTCGGTCCTGTGCCCTGACCTTTGATCCCATTTCGATGATATTCAACAGAACCGATTAAGTATACCTCCGAAATAGCATGAGAAAGTTTTGTCGCAATCGAAGCATTTTTACGTAAGTTATGATGCATAAGGGCTATGGAGTAGATCCCGCTCCAGTGTCCTGACCTTTGACCCCATTTCGTTAATTTTCAATAGGGTTTCTTCCCAGGTGGTCCCCTACCACATGCTAAAATTTCATCAAAATCGAACGATAGTTACGTGAGTTATCGTGCGGAAGGACATACGCACACAACGCGCGACGTAATGAGGTTGATAGGAATCGCGACTATCTGCTCGAAAGTGTGTGACGTCGTAAATCTTTAATAGGATCCACACGCAATGCGTGACGTAATGAGACAGATGGCGTGACCGCGCGCCAACATCTCAATCGCGAGACTGTGGCGTCCTAAGATTTTTGAGCATGGGTTACATTAATGGGACGACGCCATGACACTAAAAACGTGGTAATTCGGGACGGTTATTTAACCCACTAAACGAATTTTCCTAAAGTCGAGATCAAGCTAAATCGATTTCTAGTACTAGAAAATGGTAAGTTAACGACTTTCATCAAAATCCTTAGAGCCGTTTTCAAAATAAAATTTACATAGATGCAAGAATTGCTCCTTTAAGGTGGACGTCAGGTAATTTTGCTTTCTATACTTCAAATGGAAAAACTTCTGTACACATTTTCTTCACAGTTAATGCGTCCCCAAGGATGAAAATTTGAACATCGATTAAAATAGCTTCATTTTATAACTTGGAATACTTAATATTGTCTAAAACATAACCATAATTATGCAATGCAACATTTATTTGTCTACTGACGTCATCAAAGTACAGGTCGCGTCATCTTTTTTCTGGTTTCAACACCACCAAAGGAAAGGTTATTGATTTTTAATATAATTATGGTTCTGTTTTAGAAAATATTAAGTATTCCAAGTTATAATATGAAGTTATTTTAATCGATGTTCAAATTTTCATCCTTGGAAACACACTAATTGTGAAGGAAATGTACAAAAGTTTATCCATTGGAAGTATAGGAAGCAAAATTACTTGACATCCACCTTAATAATATGGGTTAAGGGCGATGGAATGGATCCCGATCCTATGTCCTGACCTTTAACCCCATTTGTCCCATTTTCAACAGGGTTCGTTCCCAGGATATCCCATACCACATACTAAAATTTCATTGAAATCGAACCATATTTACGCACGTTATGAGGCCTTAGGGCAATGGTATGGATCCCACTCCTATGTCGTGACCTTTAACCACATTTGTTCCATTTTCAATACGGTTCGTCCCCAGTTTCATCGAAATCAAACCATTTTTGCGTGAGTTATCGTGCGGACAGACGGACGGATGGACGGGCGGAGAAAGCTGGAGCATATACGCTTCTTCAACCAACGGTTGGAAAGCGTAAATTAAAGAAAATTATAGATATGTTTGTTTCGTTCTTTGGGGAAAGAACGCAGAACTTACTTCGTAATTTACTGATCCAAATAAGGCGTCCGTTTTCTCCTATGGTTTTTTTTTCTTTTGGAAAATGAAATTCAAAGGAGGGGTACGAAATTTCAACTAACTGCCGTTGATTCGCAGTGTCATAATATTCAAAATCGGTTTCGTTAAAGTGGGTAGAACATATTAGAGAACGAACATTGGGATGGAAATCATCGCGTTTCAATTTACACAGCTATTGCTTTAACAATACCGTCCTTTTCAGATGAAAATTATGGAAATTTATTCCTTCCTTTATACAATTTAGGTGGCAGGATTTATCAGTACAGCCATACGATCAGCAAACGTTAGACATGTATTTACTAAATAATGAAAACCAAGATTTTCCTGGACCCTTGCAACGTAACGCCATGTTAAGCAATGGGAAAGCGTATGTAAGCAAATTATTGTTGGTCAGCGGCCACGGAAAAGCTTTCCCATGATGCAAAGCGAGGTGAATAAGGTCCATTGCGTGATATAAAAATTCCCTGCATTCTGTTCCCAAACATCTAATATTTCTCTTTTTCACCTGACAAAAGGCGCAGAGCGCTGAGGGTTCGGGTCTCTCAACCTCAGATAGGAAATATCTCTCTCTAACTACCAATGGTTTGGCATGCGTTATGTAATGGTAGAGACCCATATCGGCACCCCGCACAAATGCGTGATTAAATTCATATGATATGCTCATGATGTTACTTATGTTATTTTAAAAAAAAATAATCTTTTTTTCTTATCTGTTCTAATTCCCTGCGTTATAAGTCTACATTGCCTTGAAAAAGCCTCCCAGTAGAGTTTGAAAGGTTGGCGAATGTTTATGCATATTACTACGCAAAAATAAGCAGATTTACTACGCTATAAGCGTTCCTGGTGATGCTTATACTGCTCAAAGTATATCTTCATGTAAAAATAACAAGAAAGATGACACCGAATTTTCGGGTGTAATGAGCACGTCTTTTGCATCCGTTGTGACGAGAATTAAATTTATCAAAGCTATTCAAAGTTAATGGAACCGGTATGGAAAACAACAGTATCTGATCAAAGAAAGAAGTTTTTCAATCGGGTTTTTAATCCAGCAGATATTGCTGTAAGCGGAATCGTGAACTTACGCACTCTGGTTGCATATTTATGAGTTAAAAAAATTGAATTTATATGAGAAACATTTCGCAGCAGACACGCTCTCCAACAGAGAAAGAATTTTTCAAATCGGACTCTTCGAAGAAGAGATATGGACAAATATAAGACATGCATCTACGCCCTCTAGCGGGAAAACCATGCGTTATTTTAAGACGAAACTGTACTCAAAAGGTTTTTCGATGTGAGAGATATCGGTCCAAGAAAAATGATTTTTAGTCGAGTTTTCAGGAGCTCAGAGTTTGCTGCAAATACACCAGAAGCAGAAATTAACACTTATGCCCTTTGGTAGCCAAACCATTCTTTACCAAATATTAGGAATTATATGAAAAACATTTCCCATGAGGAGCTGTATGCGATACAGGAAGAATTTTTGATTTAGAGTTTCAGAAGCAGAAATATCGGGAAAAACGCAATTTACCATTGCGCCCCCTAGCGGAAAGTCTATGATTTACTTGCAAACTTTTAAATTATGTGTAAAACACGTCACATCGGGAACTCTTTTAAATAAAGGAAGAATTTTTGAAATCGGACCATTAGAAGCAGAGATATTGACAAAAATTAAGATATACATCTTCGCCCCCTGGCGGAGAAACCATGCAATATTTTAAGAAGAAAATATTCCGAAAAGGTTTGTTAATGTGAGTGGTATCGTTCCAGGAATGAATGTTTTCAATCGAAATTTTAAAAGCTCAGGTTTTTTGGCAAATATATCAGAAGAAAAGATTAAATCTTACGCCCCCTGGCGTCCAATGTATTCTTTACCAAAAATTAGATATTATATGAAAAAGAGTTTCCATCAGGAGCTCTATCCGCTGAAGAAAACATTTTTTCAAATCGGAGGTTTAGAAGAAGAGATATGGGGAAACATAATTTACTTTTACGCCCCTAGCGGAGCATCTATGCGTAACTTGAAAAATTAACTATACCTAATATACTCTTCGACATAAATGGAATCGAAAGATAAAAGACATTTTTCAATCGGATGCTTAGAACCAAATATATGGAATAAAATGTATTTTGAATTCGACATCATCTGCATTCACGCCCCTTATATGCCAAATTGCACATCTTAAAAAAAAAAAACTAAATAAAGTATCATCATTCGCACATTTCAAGTTTCCCAATGCTGAAAGAATTTTTCAAATCGGACTAGTAGTTGCTGAGATATGGTGTCTACAGATGGGAGGACGGGCAAACTGATAACATAAGCACGATCTTTTTTTACAAAAAACGTGCTAAAAATGTGGGACGCTGCACGTTCTGCATGCATTTTTCGTTTCAGAACAAGAAACTCGCGTGTTACTTCGAAGTCCGCTACTTACTGTATAAACGTTTAAAATTTTCTTAATAAAAATCTCACCACATTGGACGTTCTGTGTGTCGCAGTGAGGCCGATATGGAAGTCGTCCCGAAGTGTATTGATACTTATTTTCTGTGCCATTCGATTGACACAATGAACGAAATAAAAAGCTCGAGAATTCTGTGCGATGTCACCATCACAGCTGGACAAAAGTGCTTTGAAGTTCACCGAGTTATAGTATCAGCTGGAATCCCATACCTCAGAGAGATATTCATAAGACAGTTCAGAGAAGGCACAGTTGAGGACATAAATCTCGGCGATCACGTAAGTCCGAATGACCTTGAGTGCTTGATCAATTTTGCCTATAGCGGCAAATTGCATATTACACCTGAAAACGTACACAGTTTAGCTGCTTCTGCAGCTTATTTAAAATGTACCAGAGCACTTGACGCCTGTTTCAGATATATACTGAAGGACCTCAATCCTGAGACAGCTCTGAAGCTTTTGGAAGAAGCAGAGAAATGTCGGTGTGCTGTTGCTATTGAGAAGTGCAATTTTTACATTCGAGAGAATTTTGAGGAGGTTTCCAGAACGAACGCTTTCCTTGGGTTGTGCTTTGACGAGGTGAAAAGTTTGTTGGAAGCTGATGATTTATTCGTGATGAGAGAGGACGTCGTCTTTGAAGCAGTGATCACGTGGACAAAAACAGAAGAAACGGAAAGGAGGCAATATTTGCCACAATTGCTCCGCTGTGTACGAATGCCACTGCTGAGCCAAGACTATTTGGACACTAGAGTGCTAACTGAAGAGCTGATCTTGTCAGCTGAAACTTGCGGAAGTATGATAAAGGAATTAAAGGAATGTCGCACAAACCTTGGCTATTTTAACACTAAAGACAGGTGCTTCGAGATCAAGGAATATTTAAAGCGCTCCAAAGCCGGTTCTGCAATGTTCTCCATTTCTCAAACGAGAGACACTTTTGTACTTAACTATTTCCATCCATCTGGCGATAAATGGATCAATTTGAGTCGTTTGGATAGAAATGAGGAACAGGGGTACTGTAGCTATGTCGCGTGTGAGGAAGATAAAATTCTTCTTATCTGCCGAGAAGATGTGATTTGGACTCTTTGCCTCAAAACATTTGAACTTAACTCAGTGCAGTGTACATTCAGTATTCCCTTTGGTGCATCAGTGGCCAAACATAAGAATCTACTTTATTTTGTTGGGTCTATTCGTCAGGATGGAGGAAATCGTTTGCTCAGTCTTTGCCCTGAAACATATAATTTCCAAGTTATTGACACAATGCTAAAACAACGATGGGCACCTGGTGTGGCATCTTTGGGAAACCACCTTTACATCACTGGTGGGCACTGTTGTATTCGTCGAGAAAATGGTGATCCATTCCATTGCTACAACTCTGCCGAAAAATATGACACGCTTTCTGGACTTTTTGTTGAAATTGCACCTATGCATAGAAGCCGCAGGAATCACCAATGTGCTGTTGTTGATGACAAGATCTACGCTTGTGGAGGTTACTGCATCAACACCGAAGACTTTCCAATCAGTGTACCAGAAGTGTATGATCCTCAGACGGATGAGTGGACCTGTATTGCTCCAATGAGCAGTTCTTTTAAGTGCTTCACATCATTCGCGTCCTGTTGTGGAAAATTATATACAGCAGATCGCTATAGTAACGAAGAACATCCTTTTATTTTACTTGAAATTTACGATCCTGTTGTCAATGAGTGGAAAGCTGGAAAGACCGCTGATTCAGGGAAAGAATCAGATTTCATTCTAATAAGTACTAACACGGCTTGCAATTTGCGCCGGTATTAAAAAAATAGAAGAATGTTTCATCTTGATATTAGCAGCGAAAGGAAATACCACTCCTTTAGATAGATTAGGAAGATATTATTTCTTGATAATGTAACGATATATAGAACACTACATATCTCGAAGTGGGGCGCAAAAGCCATTTATGAGGTAATGTCGAAGATTGTACGTGATCAAGTGGCTGAAAAGAAGTAGCAGTGCTATATAGAAAATTGTCGCTTTGTGGATGAATGAAGTAGTAAATCAATTTGTTATTGCGAAATGTTTCATTTATAAAATGGTTGTCTGTATTTTAGACAATGTCTGGGAAAAAATAAAAGTATTTAAAAATTAGTTAACCTCAGTGGAACTATTAAATTTTCCTGTGCGTTTCAAAGGAAATGGAGAATTTTAATGCTCTGCCCAGGTTACAGAGCGCGAAAGGCCAGTATACTAACTATTTTATTGTGAAAATCGACGAAGGAGGGCTACATTAATTAGATCATGGGATTTTTTAATATTAAATGTAATATCTGTATTTTATTGAATTCAGGAATTTATGGATTGCGAAGATGTACATCATGTCATTTTTCAGCAAAAGATGGAGGACATTTTGCTCTGATGCATTGTTAATCATGTAAAAAAAAAAAAACAAATCAGCTGGACTTCCGAATCAGAACGCTTTCAGGTAGTTCCTGATTTTGAGTGCATTGTTCCAATTTGTTTGCATAGAACCTGAACACTCCCAACGTGAAAAAATGTTCACGCTACGGAAGCGAAGTTTTTAATTACGATTTTCATCGACAGAAATCTTATCGGTGTTGAAATAACTATAGGCATTTTTGAAGATGAAAATCCGATTTTTGACGTAAATGTGACAAGGATGGTAAGTCAGATAATATCCGAAAATTTTCATCGTCCTGGAGCGGGACTCGAACCCGCGTCTCCCAGAAAACGCCTGAGTATGCTAACCACTACACCACCCAGAACGACCAAGTTTCAAGTTTCCGATCAATTTGAATTTAACCATCACAGGATTCGCTTTATGACTATAGGCATTATTTTATTATAGTAAGTAATAATTAGTTTATTTCATATCATGGATTTATACATCATAATTTTATATAGAATTATAATGCAGCGCACTTTTCAAGTGGTGTAATAGTATGAAATTGTTGTGTCTAACATTCATTTTTCATCACTCGGTAGAACGAAATACAACCGAGTGGAAAATCCGCATAATATCCGAATAAATTCCATCAAAAACTGAGGCGTCAATCTTAGCCACTTTAGATTTCCGAGCAAAAGTTGGAAACAGCTTCGTATACAAAAAAAAAAAAAAAAAAAAAAAAGCTAGCACCATTTAAAAAAATAAGTTAGTAAAGTCATGCAATGCATTGTTTGTGATACGCTTTCCAACATACCAGAAATCATTGCTGAACTTATTACTCAAGTTATAAGGATAATGGCTGTGAAATAAATCTCGCTCCTTTGCCTTGACCTTTGACCTCATTTTAAACAGACAGAATTGGTTCAGTATACCTCCGGAACAATATACTAAAGTTTTGTCGCTATAGAAGAAGTTTTAGTCAAGTTATGAGGATAAAGTGGCTGTGGAATAAATCTCGCTCCTGTGCCATGACCTTTGACCCCATTTCGATGATATTCAACGGAACCGGTTCAGTATACCTCCGAAACAACATGATAATAATTTGTAGCAATCGAGGTATTTTACGTAAACTATGACGCATAAGGGCGATGGAATGAATCCCGCTCCTATGCCGTGATCTTTGACACCATTTCGTCCATTTTCAATAGAGTCCATGCCCAGGTAGTCCCCTACTACATACAAAAATTTCATCGAAATCGAACCATTTTTACGCGAGTTATCGTGCTGACGGAAGAGAGACGGACAGTTGGACAGACAGACAGACGGACAAATCAAGATTCCTGGTGCATCACGTTTCTTCAACCTACGGTTGGAAAGCGTAAAAAATCGTAGTACTATGCGATATATTTCCTTCATTAAATCTATTCACAACTAAAAATAGTAATAAAGGCGTCTATTACAACGAATTTTAAAAATAATTCGCATGAAATTTTATGTGAATTACTTTCTTTCACATTGGGTGTGACCAGGTTCTTTGTAAACAAAGCGGAGCTTTCTAAACACTGTTACTAAGAGGACTAAAAATTTCTCTTTGAAGAAGCAAAACTAATTGACAAGCCAGATTCAAAAAACCAAACTTGATATTTTGGAAGCTTTCCATATACTGTATATCAGAAGTCTTCGCAACTTGTTATTGACATATCATCCACATTATTTCTATCAAGGGCGTCTAAGCAACTAACGAAAACCCGTGACTGTAAACACCGTTTATGACATCATATACAATTTGAATATTTATGTGTCATTTGTCCTGATGAAGCAAGGTCAATACCCAGCGAAACCATGGTCGACTTGAAAAAATAAATATTTGTTACAAACCACGTTGTATTCTCTTAATACGTATATACGAAATTCACGCGAAACACGCAAGAACCATAAAAAATTTAGGCTAAGAACCAGAGACAGACATTAGCTTAACCACTTAGTTGCGCGAACGGAAACTGGGAGATGCGAGTTCGATTCTCGCTCCAGGGCAATGAGATTTTCAAGTTTTCTGAGAGGTGTTACATGAATGACCAGTAAGCGCTACAAGCAAATTCAGAATTTGCATCCTGTTTGTTTTTAATATTCTATCGATTTCCCATGTACTATGAAAAAAATTTCTTCCTTGATTGATTCAGTTGCGCTTTTGCCATTGCATTCGTTAATTCGGTTAGCAGTGTTATATAAAATTCATTAAAAAAGTGAAAGGAAAATTAATTTGAGCCCGGGGCCGTTCAAGCCAGGGATTTAAGCAAATATGTTACATAAAAACCCGCCGGGCCCGGACCCGTTTCCGGGTTATTTTCATAACCCGAGCCTGTGCTCATCTGTACAAGATTCATCAGTTTTCCGTAAAAAGGTCGACACTACACAACAAGAATTTAAATATATTAATTTATGCAAACCAATGTCCCCCTCAAGGAACAAATAGCTTGGAATGGCCCCTAACCAACGCTGCAGCTGCTGGCAGAAATAATCGTGAAACCATTTCCATGAAGTAGGAGTGAGAGGGCACTGAAAAACTACCAACCAGCGTCGAGTAGCTTTTTGTAAAGGTAGCGGATACCAATATCGGGAACGTGTGGAAGTGAAAAATGTCTTATTTTTGAAAATTATCTTGTAGCCATTGGAAACGGGCGCTTCCTTTTGATTGGCTACAAAATAATTTCGCTATGGTCACCAATGTCTCAAATTACAAAGAGAAACGGAATCATATATACATGAATGAGCCATTCCATTATGACCACCCCTAGCCTAGAGAAATGAGCGCGCCTGGACACCGAACGGTGGTGAAAGTGAAGTTCACGGAGTAGTATATTTACAACCCGAGAACAGGCTTTCGGTTAGTAGAGCGTTCGGAATCAGAATGGGAAAAGCTTCCGATTTATCGGAGTTTAATAAAGGACAAATTGTGATGCCACGGAGCCTCGAAACTACGATCTCGGATACAGCGCGGCTGGTGGGTTTTTTTCACGTGCTGCTGTAGTGAGAACGTATCAAAAGTGGTACACAGATGGCCAAACAACGAACCGTCGTCCAGCTGTGTGTCGTCCGAGGCTCATTGATACCAGAGGCGAGCGGAGATTATCGCGCATTGTTCACAGCGACGACACGGCCACAGTGCGACAAATCATCCGCAGCTACAACAGCGGTGATCAAGGCAATCTATCACAGCGCATAGTTCATCGCAGCCTGCTGCGAACGGGTCTGCGTAGCCGAAGACCCAGCGGGTCCCCATGATCACTGCACGTCATCGCCATCAACGCATGAAATGGGTCCAAGATAATCGAGATTTAACCGTGGATGATTGGAAGAAAGTTGTCTGGTCTGACGAATCAAGATTCCTGGTGCATCATGTAGACGGCCGAGCGTGGATACGCCGATTACCAACGGAGACTACGGCACCTGGATGCACTGCTGGGCGGAAACAGGCCGGCGGCGGTTCTACGCTGTGGGTTTTTGTTTGAGGTGGGGGGGGGTCTAGGCCCCATTATCCCAATAGCACAGTCGGTGACAGCTGACAGGTATCGGAACATCGTTGCGGACCAAGTTCGCCCATTCTTAGCAGCTGTGTTCTCCGCTGGTGATGGACATTACTAAAAGGATAATGCGCCATGCCACATGGCCAGAATCGTTATGGAGTGGTTCGAAGAACATGGTGGTGAACTTCTGTTAATGTCCTTTCCTCCAAATTCACCTGACATGCACCCAATCGAGCATTTGTGTTTCGACTCGGAAAAGCGGGTTCGCGGTAAATCACCACCAACCCGAAATGTACGGGAACTGGAGTACCCGCTGTTGACATTATGGTACCAGATAACCCAGGATACCTGTCGCCATCTCATCGGATTGGTGCCTTGACGAGTTGCCGCTGTTTTGTGGGCTAAATTTGGTCCTACAACTTATTAGGTAGGTGGTCATAATGTAATGGCTCATAGGCGTATGTACAAGGCTATTAACAGGGCTGTACTCAGGACTGTTTCAACAGTCACTTGCATGCAGCAGAGTTGTAAAGGTAGAAGTATAATAATAAGTATTGTTTACTGTTTATTTATGTTGTGGATTGATTGGCAATGTTTAGACCACAGAGCAGAAGACTCAGAGGTAAATCTTCCATAGAGACTCATGGCAACAATATGACTTCGAAGATTTCAACAGAACAGCGCGCCAGTGGACGAACATGGAACTAAAACGTCGAACCGTAACCGCCAGCCCCGTCTTTTTCTTTCCCTCAAGAGATTACATCTCAGATCATATGCAGAGGATTTTAGTAAGGGAGTGTCTGTTCCCAGGATTTAAACAACCGTTAGAAATAGGAAGCTAGTAGATTTGGGCTAGACTGCCGGATAGAAAAGTGACACGGAAGCGAGGTAAGAGTTTACAACTCACTCTACAGTGCTACTTATACAGTATAGCCACTAGTATCGTATCACATCACAGATACTATCGTAGTTTCACGTCCGACCACTGAGGCGCTGTCTTGAACAGGAGAACTGGACTTCTGCTTCTCCTCCTCTGTGTTCCAGACTGTCCGTATGAATTTTCAGGTGCTATTAATACAGCATCAAATCTCATGATCAACGCGCATCCGTTGTTTTAGGGCAAAAGGCACGTGTAACACTTCGAATGGTTTTTTCCGATTATTCTCGAGACATAACAGATTAAAAAAATTCTAGAAAGATTTTAAACCCACTGTTTGCAACATAACAGTTGAAAATACATCTTAATAAAAGATTGCACCATCTGAAAATGAATCACACTGAAGCCGAAGTGGAAATCAATTTGAAACACACTGATACTTATTTTCTGAGCAAATCGATCGATTCAATAGAAGAAATAAAAGAATCCGGTGTGCTTTCTGATGCAACCATCACGGCTGCGGGAAAGTGCTTTCAGGTTCACCGTGTTATCTTATCAGGTGGGATCCCGTACTTCCGAGAGATATTCGCAAGACAGTTTGCAGAAGGCAAGACCGAAGAAATAAACCTCGGTGATCAGATAGATCCGGGCCAACTAGAAAGCTTGATCAATTTTGCATATAGCGGAAAATTGCATATAACGCCTAAAAATGTGCACAGCTTAGCTGCTTCTGCAGCATATTTGAAATGTCACCGAGCTGTTGATGCCTGTTTTGTGTTTATGCTGAAGGATCTCAATGTCGAAACAGATCTGAATCTTTCGGAGGAAGCACAGAAATGTCGGTGTCCGTCTGCCATCGAAAAGTGCAATTTTTACATTCGAGAGAATTTTGTGGAAATTTCTAGAACGAAGGCTTTCCTTGGGTTGTGCTTTGACGAGGTGAAACGTTTGTTGGAAGCAGACGATCTATTCGTAATGAGAGAGGACGTCGTCTTCGAAGCAGTAATCAGGTGGACAAAAGCGGGAGAAACGGAAAGGAGGCAATATTTGCCACAATTGCTTCGCTGTGTTCGTATGCCACTGCTGAGCCAAGATTACTTGGATACAAGAGTGCTAACTGAGGAACTCGTCGTGTCATCTGAAGCTTGCGAAAGTATTGTAAAGGAAATAGTGGAATGTCGAGCTAACAGGGGCTATTTTACAACCAAAAACAGGTGCTTCGAGACCAAGGAATATGTAAAGCGCTCCAAATCCGGTTCTGCGATGTTCTCCATTTCTCAAACGAGTGACAGTTTTGCACTTAACTATTTTCATTTGTCTTGTGAAAAATGGATAAATTTGTGTCGTTTGGAAAGAAATGAAGTGATGCACTGCTGGTTTATCGCCTGTGAGGAAGACAAAATTCTATTCATCTGCCGAAGAGGAGAGATTTAGACTCTTTGCCTCAAAACCTTTGAATTTAGGTCAGTGCTGTGCGTGTTCAGTATCTCTTATGGAGCTTCAGTTGCTCATCATAACGGTCTCATGTATTTTATTGGGTCCATTTATCCCGATGAAGGAAGTCGTTTGTTTGCTATCTGCTGTCAAACGCATAATTTCCAAGCTGTTGGTACAATATCAAAAGAACGATGGGCACCTGGTGTGGCATCTTTGGCAAACCATCTTTACATCACTGGTGGACACTGTTGTCTGCCACGGGAAAGTGGTGATCCATATCATTGCTTAAACGTGTCCGAAAAATACGATCCACTTACGGAACTCAGTGCTGAAATTTCACCTATGCACAGAAACCGCAGAAATCACCAATGTGCTGTTGTTGATGGCAAGATCTACGCTTGTGGAGGCTACTGCACCAATACCGAAGATTTTCCGATCGGTATTCCAGAAATGTACAATCCCCAGACTGATGAGTGGACCTGCATTGCACCAGTGAACAGTTTGCTCAGTGACTTCACATCGACTGTATCTTGTTGTGGGAAACTGTATACGGCAGATCGTTATTGTGATGAAGAAAAGCCTTTAGTTTTGTTCGAAATGTACGATCCTGTTTTCAACAAGTGGATAGCTGGCAAGACCCCTGATGTAGGAAAAGAATCAGATTTCATTTTAACGAGGACTAACACAGCTCTTAATCGCGACATATTTTGACCAGGAAAAAGTATGATCCTTATATAAATAAATACAGGCATTTGTTATCAAGCCTTCTGATAGATATTATTTTTAAAATATTGAAACATAAACTGTGAATCTATGTGAAGTGATTAACAAATGAAGTAATGCGGTACAGAAAGTTTAGGTTCATCGGGTTGATGAGTGAATCGTTCGTTCCGTGAAATGATTGATTTTTTTAATAGATTTGTGCACATTTTCAGAGGTAGACTTCCGAATCTCCATGCTTTCAAGTTGTCCCTAATTTCATGTGTATCACTCAGCCTTGTTTAATGCAGCTTTCTCAAACCCAGTATCAAGGGGCATAGGAAGTATCTCCGCATAAATGTCAATCAGGATTTTTTGGAGGAATTGAGGAGCGAATGGTTTAACGTTCATCTTGAGTAACTCGATGGGTGCCAATTCCAAATTTAGGGTCACTGGTTCCAGGGAAGGGAGAGTGTCAGTACCGTAAAGAAAGCAACAACAATTCCTCACCGGGATACGAACCCAATTTCGTAACCCGGTCAGCCCGGGATAGACCACTGCATCTGTACTTCCGAATCAAAGCGCTTTCAAGTAGTTCCCGATTTTTCGTGTATCGTTACGCTTTGCTTACATACAAGCTGATCACCCCTAGCGTGAAAGAAAGTAGTTCACGATAATATATGGAATTCGTTTTCTACTATTTACATCGAAATAAATCTTATTGTAATGGAAATAATTATAGGCATTTATTTTATTATGGAAAATAATGATAAATTTGTTTTCATATCACAGATGTATGCATCATAATTCAATTAATGTGGTTCCTCCTAAAATCTCTGCCTTATGTTTCCAATGGTAAAACTTCTTTACATATTTTCTTCACAATTAATGTATTCCCAAAAATGAAAGTTTGCACATCGATAGAACTAACTTTAAGTCATAGCATGAGATACTTAATACTTGCTAAAACATAACCGTAATTATATTAAAAATCAATAATTTTTCTTTGAGTAATGTTCAGACCTGTTAACAGAGGGCGCGACCTGTACATTGATGACGTCAGTAGACAAACAAATGTTGAATTGCCTAATTAACGTTATGTTTGAGCAAGTATTAAGTATCCAATGCTATAACTTAAAGTTAGTTTTATCGATGTGCAAATTTTCATCCTTGGGAATACATTCATTGCGAAGAAAATATGTAAAGAAGTTTTACCATTGGAAACATAAGTCAGAGATTTTAGGTGGAACCACCTTAAAGTAAATGTAACATCCTTTTCACGAAATGAATGTATCTAACATTCATTTTTTCCACTCGGTAGAACTACTTCAATGAACTGGGATGGACTTCCGAACGAGAAAATTTTTCAAGTAGTTCCAAAGTTTACGTATATCTTATATCGTTTCGCTTTGTTAACATAGAACAGACTCACACCCAATATTAAGAAAAGTAGTAGTTCACGATAGGAACGATTCTTACTTTTATACACGTAACGCTCATTTCCATTGTTGTATCTTTGACAAACATTTTTTTCGAACAAATCAAAAACATCTGAAGTATTAACCGTAGCAACTTTAATTTCACGATAAATAAATATGTAAATTAGCTATTCATAAAAAAAGGTAAATCCGTAGTGCTATTATTCGACAAATGTCCTTCAGAGATACATTTAAAGTAAAAGTCATTGAAGCGTCTATTACAGTTTTAGTGAAATTCTGCAAAATAAATAAATAAAATGGATCATTTCCTTTCAATTTGAGCGTGAGCTAAAACATAGCAGAGAGATGTGCGCGAAGTCGGGAACTACTTGTTACAAACAAATTCTAAACAAAAAAACAAAATAAAACAAAAAAAAAACCGGTAGGCTGATTTCTGATTGAGTTGTTAGTTTGGAACGTAGGACTATGACTTGCATAGAGTTGAAATAAGCTAGTCGAGTATGGTTTCAAAGCGTTTATTTAATTTGTATAACGAAGTAAATTTCTCCGTCATTTTTATCCGCGCCAGGATTCGAACCCGGGTCCCCTCATTCCGGAATAAGTGGCTCTACCAATTGAGCTACGCGGACGTTTTATTCTGATTCCTATCTGCCTTTTATGTCGTGTGCGTCCTTCTGGCAGGTACGTCACATCTCCTAGTACGTTACACAGGTCTATGATATGAAAAGTAGCTTACATAATTTTTACAAATAATGCTGGATACATTGCGAACACAAAGCAGATCGTTAAACGAATTACCCGGCGTTGTGCACTGTCTTCTTGAGGTTCCTACATTCCTCATCGCTTGCACTTGTCTCTCGTTTTGACTTTCGCTTCTTTTGCTTGTGTTCATTCTGCGAATTCCGCGGCATTGTCGAGAATGTTAACCTGTTCAAACGAAAACTGTTTTCAAAAATATGAGTTTAAACCACTGCGATGTGTTCTTTATACACCAATGAGTCATTACATTATGACCACCCCCAACCTAAAGAAATTAGAGCGCCTAGAGACCGAACAGTGGCGTAGGTTAAGTTCACAGAGCAGTATATGTATGAGCCCCTCAGAACCATAACTGGCCATCCCACTTTTTTCGAAATTTCCAGCTTGGGCCTAAATTTAGTAGTCCACACTGAAAACTAATTTTGCCACAGTGATCATTCCACATTTTGTGATTTTTACAACCAAATGTGGGATGATCCACTGTGGCACAAGCAGATTTCAGTGTGAACAGCTAAATTTAGGTCCAAGTTGGAAATTTCAAAAAACGTGGGATGGCTTGCTGTGGTTCTGAGGGGCTTATATACAACCCGAGAACAAGCTTTTGTTTAGTAGAGTGTTCGGAGTCAGAATGGGAAAACCAGCCGATTTATCGGAGTTTTTTAAAGGACAAACCGTGACGGCACGGCGCTTCGGAACTACGATCTCGGAAACAGAGCGGTTTGTGGGTTATTCACGTGCCGCAGTAGTGAGTACGTACGAAAAGTGGTGCACAGATGGCCAAACGACGAACCGTTGACCAGCCGTGTGTCGTCCGCAGCTCACTGATACCAGTGGGGAGCGGAGACTATCGCGAATTGTTCACAGCGACGGCACGGACGCAGTGTGACAGATCATCCGCAGCTACAACAGTGATGATCAGGGCAATCTGTCACAGCACGCAGTTCATCGCAGCCTTCAGCGCATGGGGCCTGCGTAGCCGAAGACCCAGACGGGTCCCCATGCTCACTGCATGTCATCGCCAACAAAGTATGAAATGGGCCTAAGATATTCGGGACTGGACAGTGGATGATTGAGAAAAAAAGCCAGGTCTGACGAATCAAGATTCCTGGTGCATCATGTAGTCCATTACCAACGGATTCTGTGGGATCTGGATGCACTGTTGGGAGGAAACAGGCCGGCGGTGGCGGTGTAATGCTGTGGGCGATCTCTTCTTGGGACACTTGAAATCCCAATATCCCAATAGCGCAATCCCTGACAGCAGTCAGGTATCTGAACATCTGTGCGAACCTAGTTTACCCATTAATAGCAACTGTGTTCGCTGCTGGACATTGCCATTACCAACAGGATAATGCGCCATGCCACATTTCCAGAATCGTCAAGGAGTGGTTGGAGGAACATGCTGGTGACTTTTTGGTAATGCCGTTGCCTCCAAATTCACCTGACAGGAACCCACTCGAAAATTTGTGGTTCGACTTGGAAAAGCGGGTTCACACTAAATCACTACCACCCCGAAATGTAAGGGAACTGGAGGACCTGCTTTTCAAAATCGCTTTATTGGTATAACGAAATAAAATAGACGTTCAGCATGAAGCGTCTTACAAACAAAATTCAAACTGATAAAATCAATGATATTTACACTGCAATGAGAAATGTTGATGATACTGATATGCTGCAATTGAGCTAAATACACAGCAGGCGTAGGGAAAGACACCATAAGATTGGTCAACGTGTCACATGACACTGAAGGAACATATTTCCAGGTACACTGTATTGAAAACTTAAAACGCATGATAAAGTAGGCACAGGTTGAGCAAAAACAAAAATGAAATAGAATGATAATTATATACATAGGTAACATTCCATAGAGCAGGCATACGTAGAAGCGAAACGACGGCGATAGAAAAACATAGTATGACTTATGCAACGAAGAAATATATACTACAATGAGAAATGTTAATGATAAGGAGATGCTGCAATTGAGCTAAAAACACTACAGGTGCAGACGAAACACCGTAAAGTGGTGGCCAGCATGTCACATGACACTAAAGGAACATATATGCAGACAAACAGTATTGAAAACTTAAAACGCATGATAACACAGGCATAGGTTGAGCAACACAATGATGAAATAGGATGACAATTATATGCAGAGGCAACATTATACAGTGCATACATACTCAATAGCTAAACGAAATAATAGAAAAACATGGAACAACTCGTGCAATGGATAAAATAATATGTATGAATGTTGATACTAGGAAGAAACTGCAGTTGAGCTAAATACACAACAAGTGAAAGAAACACATCATTGGGTGGCTAGCGCGTAACATGACGCTGAAGGATCATATTTGCAGGTAAGCAATAATACAAACTTAGAGCACACAATAAACAGGCACAGTTGAGCAAAACGGTGATGTAATAGAATGACAATTATATACATAGACAATAGTAAGCAGTGCTGACATACTTAATTGCAAACCGAGGTAAGAGAAAAACATAGTACAACTCGTGCAACATAGATAGCACGTAAAATACAGCAGAAGTTACAAGGGAACACACTGTGCACACAAATGTAGTAGAAGTACAAAAATATTTCACTAAATGTAATAAAACACAACGAACGCCGTGAAAATGCAACACTCAGCGCCACATTCTGGTGCTAAAAAGAGAAAAAGTTCTAACGGATGGTTAGATTGAGGAGACCTGTGTCCACCGTGAACCACGGGGTCAGAGGTACCCACGTGGAATGGAAAGCTGCTTCTCGATGGCTGATGGAAGCCAGGCGGTGCTCAAAGCGGAGACGTGATGTTAAACGATCTCTGAAGTGGCACACTAGTGCCGCACTCGCTTGTTGAGGAGAAATAGGTGAGGAAATGCTCCGGAGTTGCTGATGGAACACGTAAACTACGTGTTTGGCCAGTACAAAGAGATATGCACAAAGAGAGGGAAGAGGAACTGGTGGATTATCACGTAATAGAAGGTGTCTATAGGCTGTAAACGATAACTCTTGGGAGCAAGAGGAACTGGCAATCTTGAAGGCTTGATTGAGTAGAGGCAGTAGAACAGGACAATATAGGTAGACGTGAGAAACGTCTGCCTCCAGAGCGCAGAAGGAGCAAAGAGGGGAAGAGAGTAGAGACATACGATAGAGGAAAAATGGAACAGGATGACGATTATGGAGGAAGAGCCAGTGGGTGTTTTGTTCATGAGGTGTGGAGAGGAGAGCGGGCAGCGGCCCAAACGGCAGAAAGAGAGGTAGTAGGAACATCAAGTATAGGAAGAGCAAAGGGAGTGGAAATGTTCACTAGGAGACGATACAAAGATTTAGATGAGATAGAAACAAGAGGTTGAACCGTGTGAGCGTGCCTGAGGAAGAACGGTAGCGGAAGAGGAGCAGAGAGCACGGAAATCAGACCAGAAGGGGACGCCAAATCAGGGAAAAGAGGCAGAGTGCAGAGAGTCAAAGACGAAACGAGCAGAATGGGATGATAGAATAGCAGCTGGGAGATCGGCGAAAGGGCGCCAGGAGAGGTTAGGATTAATCAGGTCTTGAATGGTTACGACACCGGCACGAAGCCAGGAAGAAAAAGCAGAGCAAGGGAGGTGGGGAGGGTGGAGAAGGGAGTTGAAAAAGAGGGGTTTAGCAAGAAGCTCAAGAGTTGAAGAAGGAGGGGAGCGCAGAAGGGGAAGCGAGCGAAGGAATTTAAGAGCTTCAGAATAAGCAGAGGGAAGTTTAGAGGGGGAACAGGACACCGGTCCATAAGAACTAGAGCGGAAAAAGAGAAGTGGGGGTTACGCCTGGAGGCGAGAACGTTTCTTACCTGAATTGTAGATGCAACTGGAGCTGTGAAGAGACGGACGAAGTGAATGATACGGTGTACCTTATAGCTCAGAGAAACATCAGGAAGACCGGCTCCACCAAACGAGGGGGGTGCACAGAGCTTCGTGACGGAAAGCCAATGATGTCGCACCCACATGACCACTGTAAAACGGCGGGTGATCCCTTGAAGACAAAAGAGCGGGGTAGGAGCAGCTATCCATGAATGCTGACACATGGACAGGAGATATGTACGAGTGAGTCTCGCACGCTGGTGAGAGGATGTGCAGAACTACACTCGTCTCCAGTACAACGCAGAGTTGGTCAGACGAGGATGTAAACTGGTGCGAGTAGCTTCTGAGGCTGCACGTGGCTGTCCTAGGTGAACTTCTAGGAAGCGTTGGGTGGTTGAAGACAATGCGGCACCCCATGGAGTATCTGTGCGGTTCCGCCACGACCCGCACCACAGACCGGTGCTCTTAGACGTGTTCAGCTCAGCAGCAGAACAGGAGGCGTAGTCGGAGAACAAACAACGAAGAAGGTGGAATTGTGGTTCTCTACGAATGCAGACTGTAATGTCATTCTGCATACGCAGAGTAAATCACTGAGTGGTGTCGTGTACTAGCGACTGGCGCTGAAAGTGTAGCTAAGAAAGAATGTTGAAGGGAACGAAGAAAGGGTTCCACAGCGATCGCAAAGAGTTGCCCTGAAAGCGGGCAGCCCTGCCGGACTCCACGCTTAAAGGGGATTGGAGCGGTAAGGAAGGATGCCGTCTTGACATGGAAAACGGCGTCCCTGTTAAGAGAGAGAAGAGTGAAAACAAAGGCTGAAGGAAAACCAAAGTGCAAAAGAGTTTGTGTTAGGTAGTTATGTGAACCGTTATCGAAGGCGGAGCGGAATCCAAAGAGAGAAGGGCTAAGGGTTCGGAGTGGGTTTGAGCGAGATGAATTAAGTCACGGAGGTGTTGGATATTAGTAGAAAGAGAGCGTCCAGGAACAGTGTAGGTTTGAGAATCAGCGAGAATGTGAGGAAGGACAGAGTTGAGACTGTGGGAAAGAAGTTTAGTGAAGAGTTTGTAATCCTGGTTGAGAAGAGAAATGGGGCGCCAATTTCCCAAGTCAAGAGGGTCACCCTTCTTGGGAAATAAGACTACATGAGCGTCTGTGAAGCTCCTCGGGAGGGTGGGGGAGAGGAGAGCAGCAGAAATAGCAGGAAGAAGAAAGGGTAGGAGGAGAGGGAAGAAAGTACGATAGAAAGGAAAAGAGAGGCCGTCCGGACCCTGAGCGGCTTGAGTGTTGAGAGAAGAAAAGACATCAGAGAGCTCAGAAGATGTGGGTGGAAGAATTAAAGAGGTAGCTAGATGTGGGGAAACCTGAGGGAGATTGGAAAGAAGGTGAGAGAGAGTAGAGGAGAATGGGGGAGGAGCCTCACAGAACTTGGTGGCAAAAAAACTACGAACGTGAGAACATAGAGTCGACGGATCAGAAGTCACAACACCAGTTGGTAGACGAAGCTGCCGGAGTGCGTTGGTAGACTTGCGTGAAGACTCCATTGACGCAAGGAAATCATAGTTGCAATCTTCTGGGTGTAGGTGCTTTAAGCGAAGGCGTAATAGAACCTGCTGCGCAAGAGGTTCAAGCAAAGCTTTAAGATCTGCCTGAACTGCAGGGAAAAGTGGATCTGACAAACCGATGAGAGCAATCTTTCGTCGGGCGTGATCAATTTGCATTAGGCGAGATGTTGACGCTGTAAAAGCAAGCTGTTTGATGTGCAATATGAGCTGATGTTTAACTTGCAGCCAATAAGTCAATGCACAGGGAGCTGATTGTATCCCAGCACGATGAGCACTGAGGAAAGAACGAATGGAGGCACAAAAAGCAGGATCACTGAGTAAAGAAGTGTCAAGTGTCCACGGACAACTGTCCTAGGGAGCGATGCCGAAGCAAATACTGTGAGAGAAACTGAACTATGATCGGAGGAGGCAGTGGGTTGTATTTGCGACTCAGAAATGGACGCAAGGAGCGAAGGTGAAACATAAAGGCGATCAAGGCGAGCAGTCGCCAGAGGTTGGTTCCCGGATGATCTCCAGGTATGAGTAGTATCATGGGGGTTGAGACGGCGATGTGCATCTGTCAAGGAGAAGTCAGCGACGAGCTCTTGCAGTAAGGCAACTTGAGCAGCGCGACGTTCTCGTGTAGCTGGGGAGCGGTCGAAAGACGGATTCAATGTACAATTAAAATCTCCGCCCAGGATTATTCGGTCGGAAGGCGAGACCGCAGTCAGAGCTCGACGCAGACGGGTAAACAATATTCTATGATGAAGAGAATGCGACGGAACATAGATATTAAATATGTGAAAGCGGGTATCGTTGACAGAAAATGATGCACGTTGAAGTAAGTCTCGACAAAGGTTCCGAACTGAGAAGCCCGTGAGAGTGGAACGGTACTGTTGATGTAGGCCGATCGCTAACCCACTACTTGAAGTAAGACGAAATGCGTGATGAAAGGCGTAATCGCTCGCACGCCAACGATTAAAATACGTGGAGGTGTGACAGTTCGTTTCTTGGAGCAGTAAGACGTCCGACCGCAAGGGTGAAAGATCCTCCATGACGAGAGCATTAGCTGGGGGCTCGCAAAGCCCCGGTAATTCAAGGTGGTGACCCTGAAAGTGGCAGATCCACACTTATTTGGAACTCTACACGAGCGGCTGAGAAAATCAATCTAAAGCGTTTGATGAGGGCCGGGACCCACGACTTGTAAGCGGATTGCTTCTGATGGTGTCGAAGGAACGCATCAATGATGCCAGCTTGAGTTAGAACTGCAGGGAGAACTGCTTCATACTGTCGTAAGAAGATGGTAGTAGCAGAGAAACTGGTCGTATTGCAACAAAACTGGTACCAGTCTTCAAGGGAGAGAGGCTCCCACATTTCGAAACAGTGAGCAAGGCCGTGAGTAAAGGCCTCAAACGAAATAAGGCCATGAATGAAGGCCTCGCCAGATTCAGCAGCTGAGGAAGAGAGAGAGACGGTGCATCAGTGGTACCATCAGGGGGAACAGAACGTCCAGAAGCGGACCGGGATTTTTGCTTTTTCGCCGAGCTCCCGTGCAAAGTTTTGAAGACCTTTTAGCAGTAATCGTCGACACACGAGATGTGGTAGTAGAGTCAGAGGAAGGGTCCTCTTGGTCACCATCACCAGAGACCCCAACTGTAAAGGATGGCGAGCGATCCACACGAAGGTCATGAGAAATAGGAACTGAGAGTGCTTGTCGAGATGTAGGAAGTAAGGAAAAAGCATCAAGTGAGGACGTATCAATCGTCGAAGACATCTGTTGACCAACGTCTGTAGTGCGACTTTTCGGTACACTGGCCTGAAGAGTTGTCGACGCGGAAGAGGGTGTAGCAGGCACTGGTCTCTTGGAAGCTGGAGGCAGTCTGGAAGCACCTTGCGATGAAGATGGTGCAAGCGGGCAACGAGCGCGCTGATGACCTAACTCTCTGCACAGAGCGGAATGTTCTGAAGTAAGTAAATCAATCTTGCAGTGGAGTTGGCCGCAGCGGACCGTAAGAGATTTAGGAAACTTGCGGAGATGTTTCTCAGTTGGGAAAATAAGCCTGACGCTTCTACGGAAGCTCCGAACATTTTTATTGGCTGGATGCTTTGGTGCTGCTGAATGCGTGGTCACAGGACTGACCACCCGTCCACACTTACTTAAGGCTGTGCAAATCATGTCATTAGAAATCTGAGGAGGGACTGGGTGCAGAGAAACTTGCACCGGACGCCTAGCAATCGGTTCAGCGATTAGACGAAAGTCCCCAATGTCAAGTCCTTGGGTTAGGAGAGAATCAGCATACTCTTTACGCGAAAGATATACGATCACTGTGCGTGGCTTGCGAGTGAGATATGTGACAGAACCAGGAGGTAGAAATTCGAGGATAGTGTTACAATACACCTTCAATGGGGTATTGGGCAAAGCATCTAGGCATACACCTAACGCTAGGGTAGAATAGAGGTCTTTTGCAGCAGATGAAGCTTCTGGGACTACCAATTCAAGAGAATCGTGAATGATCCGAACACAGGCATCTGCTAGAGAAGTACTTGGCACTTGCGGCGTTGGAGAAGGCCCGGAAGCAACGCCAGAATAGGAACGTGAAGGTGAAGCACTATGAGAAGGTAGAGGCTTGGCGCTGTTCAAAAAGTCTGGAGCAATCTTAGACGGCTTGTCTGAGGGCAGAGAGGCAGAGCCATCCATGACGTCATCATCTACCTCAGGTACTCGTGACGTAGCTCCGCCAGGAAGAGTGGAGTCAGATAGCTGAAGAGTTGAAGAAGAAGAAGAAGACGCACTGGCATCAGGAGGAGGTCGATACTCCACATCTGCATCAACGGACGCTGATTGGTCGACTTCGAGAGAGGGCTGAAGCGACGAATCAGGAGGAAGCATGATGAGATCGGCACTCTTATCAGGGTTAGCCATCGCCGATGGCGAGGCTTAATTGAGCAAAAAAACGACTATCTTGTCGAAAATGAAATGCTAATAACGAACTCAAAAATGTACTCACCAACTCGGGAGACGTCAAAATATAAAGACACAACCTTCACCTTGAAGGCACACTCGAAATAAGAAGCACAACACACACTTAATAAATACAGTAGCCGGTCAAACACGGAGCAAACTCAACCACGTTGCGGACAAGGACCTGCTGTTGACATTGTGGTACTAGATACCACACGATAGCTATCGCGATCTCCTCGAACCAATGCCTCGCCGAGTGGCCGCTGTTTTGACCACCTATCTAATAAGCTCTGGGGTGCCAGAGCTTATTAGATAGGTGGTCAAAATGTAATGGCTTATCTGTGCGTAACAGTATTTAGATTTGCTTATGAATTAAACCAGCGAAACATGACAAACGTACAGGTTATCCAATAACCACCTTGATATGGTGATCGGAGGGGAAGGAAACATACTGTACACTATTTGCCGTAGAAACTGATACGCAAGGAAGTATTTGTCGGTGTGCCATGCGAATTTTTAAGTGTGTGTCAACATTCGCGTTATGTAAATGATTATATTTACACTACTGGCCACCCAAAATGCACCACCAAGAAGGAAGCATCCGATTGGCCTGAAATTCGCAGCATGCGTCGCCCGCGAGAGGGCACGCAAACGATTAGCATTGTAGGGCATATGCAAATCATGTGCTTCCGGCACGCCACCGAGAAGCACTATAAGAAGGGTGCACAGAAGGCTGGGTGTAAGTAGTGGAAGTGTGTTGTGCTGCCGGACCTGTGCGTGGGAAGCTTCCTGATGCCTCGTCGCAGAATAGGGCAGTCATTCCAGCACGTTTCGGAGTTCGACAGAGGACGTATAGTGGCTTATCGCGACAGCGGTTTATGGTACCGAGACATCGGCACCCGTGTGGGACGACATCGAGCCACAGTGAGGCGAGTATGGATTAGGTTGGTGCAAGAGGGACGGACGGTCCGACGTGAATGGTTGCCGCAGCCGCGGCACACCACTGAAGGAGAGGACCGGCATGCTGTGCGGCGGGCATTGACGGCTCGCACCGCCACATCACGAACGTTAGCGCAGGAATTAGGGTGTGTTGCGCAACAACCTGTGCCTGCACGTACCGTTCGACGTCGTCTGCAGGAGCGGGGACTTGTCGCACAGTGCCCATTGCTCCGATTACCATTACCGTTACACCACCGGCGAGTGCGGTGGCAGTGGGCCGTTAAACGCCGCATCTGGACTACGGAATGTCACGACATTGCCACCTCCGACGAATCCCGCTCCTGCCATCAACACCACTTTGGTTAAATCCGCGTGTGGCGGCACCGCGGCGAGAGACTGTATGACGCCTGCATTATGCATCGCCATACCGGTCCGTCGCCTGGCGTTATGGCTTGGGGCGCAATTGGATATGACACACGCAACCTTTTGGTACGCATCGCCGGTACACTCAACAGCCATCGCTTCATCTCCGATGTTTTGGAGCCTGTAGTCCTCCCTTACCTGCAGGACCTGCCAGCGGCCACGTTTCAACAGGACAATGCGCGCCCGCACGTGGCACGCATCGTGCAACAATTCTTCACGACCCACCAGGTGTCACTGCTGCCATGGCTCGCCTGGTCTCCCGATATGTCGCCCATCGAACATGTCTGGTCGCTGATCGGCAACCGAGTCTGGCAACGTGTGGAAGCAGACTTGTCCGGCATACAACAAGCCCACATCCAAAGCCTCTTTCGTTCGATGCCGCGGCGTGTAGCGGCCGTTATTGCCAGCCATGGGGGCTACACGAACTATTGATGTCTGCGTGTTCCGCAAGTCGCACGGGCCTGTAAGCTCAATCGTTTCATCTTTGCACCTGTTGATATGTGTCCAGTAAATCTGGCTTTGCTATCTCGTGACCTTCTTGATGTTGCATTTTGGGTGGCCAGCAGTGTAGTTTCTTTTCACGTGATCGCGAACTTTTCACGTGATGGGGAGGTACAACGGAAAAAAGAGCGCGGCGTGGCTAAGTTTATTCGTCCTCAGTAGGGTGTGTGGATCTTGCGTCAGAGTGATCTCGGCGATGAAAGCACGTGTGAAGAACATGAACGACTTGAATACCTCCTCCGGAATCCCACCATCACACGAACATCTTTACGAGAGGCATCATCTGAGGAATAGTTTGTTGCTACCTGCGTCACATCTCTGCGGAAACGCATGATGATGTAAAAACTATCGGCCGAATGTGAACGCAGCTCTTGGAGGAAGATAAAGTGCGTCGTCATAGTGTTACTTGTGCTCATAAGTGGATGTCAGAGCCCTCTAGATCGCTGCATTCGAAAACAAGGCGCAGCAACCCCACAGTCCATAATGTACGGATTGCATTGTGTCGCATCATACTGGTCCGGTTATGAAGTTCGTGGAATCTTCTCTCCTGCTCCGATTTTTGGTCGGTCGTGGAACCTTTTTTCGTGCTGAGTGACCAATATTGATCACCTTTTGCCGTTCGTAGAATCTTCTGTTCGGCTTAGTGACATGATTTTCATCAGCTTGGGTCGTTCTGTAATTTCACTATTGCTGAGTGACTCATTTTTATCCGCTTGGGTTGTTCGTGGAATCGATATCATGACAAAAGCAGACGGGACAAATGCGGACAGAACTGAAAAGTGGGACAGTTGTGGACAACGTTTCACTGCATGGGACATTTGCGGACAAACACTTCATGGGCCGGAACAGTCTCCTGAAAATAGTAAACTGATACCAGAAATAATATACAAAAAGTTAGTAAAATCATGCAATGCATTGATTAAGATACGCTTTGCAACATACCAGAAATCATTACTCAAGTTATGAGGATAATGGCCGTGGAATAAATCTCGCCCTGACCTTTGACCCATTTCGATGCTTTTCAACAGAACTGGCTCAGTTTACCTCTGGAATAACTACATAACGTTTTGTCGCAATCGAAGCTTTTTAACGTAAGTTATGACGCATAAAAGCAATGGAATGGATCCCGATCCTATGCCCTGACCTGTGACTCCATTTTGCCCATTTTCAATAGGGTTTGTCCCCAAGTGATCTCCTACCACAAACTAAAATTTTATCGAAATGGAACCATTTTTACGCAAGTAATGATGCATAAGAGCAATGGAAAGGATCCCGCTCCTTTTTCCTGACCTTTGACCCCATTTCGCCCATTTCCAATAGGGTTCGTCCCCAGGTTGTTCCCTACTACATACTAAAACGTCATCGAAATCGAACCATTTTTACTCAAGTTATCGTGCGGACGGACAGACGGAAAAAGTTGGAGCATATAGGCTTCTTCTTGGAAAACGTAAAAACTATAATTATTTGTTTTGACTGTATGTTGTTGGCGTGTGTTTGGAATTTGTTGGGTTGTTGCTGAGCCGACCGTTAGGCAAGGTTAATAGACAGTAAGGTTAGCTCATCTCGCATTCCTCGCAGACGAATTATCGTGACGTCAATGAGTGACATCGTCTTTCTAACATGTGAATTGTACATCTGAACTGTAGTTGTGGAGGAAGATGTCTTGTCAAAAAATTTTTATAACTCAAACACAGAAGAAAAGCTTATGCAAAAGCACATTTACCCATAAATACAGAAGAAAGTCAGTCATGTGAATATTATTCTAACGGAGACTTCGAAAATAATGGGATTTTATGCTTTTATTCCACAAATTGACTAAACACGCAAAAATATGCCTTTTGGTTGAACATCCGGGCTGTATTTATTATATAGTTATACCTTATGCAAATACTCCGAAACTTCAAGAAATCCAATATTCTTCCAGCCTAACCATTTCGGAAAACGGACGCTGAACTTATAACAATAGAATTGTTTTATCTTTTTGTTTTAAACTATATGCGTGTTGCCATTTTTTAAAGATATAAAATCATCTAAAAACATTTAACACATTTTATCCATCTATCGGTTTAATGCTGAAGTTCACGCTATCCGATTGCCATTATTAATATTAATCTTTCCTTTCGTTATTTGATGACCCACGTGCAGTGGTCAGTTGTATTTGGAGTCACTGTTTAACAGGAAAAAACACAGCCAGTGCTATTTGAAAGGCGCACATCTACTCGACACCTGGAAACTCATCGCGGGCAATTGGGCAACAATCCGGGCTTCTGACTCCTTTGATTACAAACACATTGTATATCAACTAAGTGAAAGAGCGTCAATAATGACGGGGAGGAAAATTAGATATGTAGAGTAATTTTTAAATCATTTATTTATTCTTGAAAGGATCAAAAGATGGCGCTGTAATCATTCTCCGGCCCTGTGTTAAAGCCCATGAGTGCTTGTAAAAATCATGTTTACGCACATGGCTGAGTGAGTAAGTTTGTACCATTAAGGTGGACGTCAAGTAATTTTGCTTCCTATACTTCCAATGGAAAAATTTCTGTACACATTTTCTTCCTAATTAATGCGTTCCCAAGGATGAAAATTTGAACATCGATTAAAATGGCTTCATTTTATATCTTGGAATACTTAAAAGTTTTCAAAACACAACCGTAATTATATTAAAAATCAATACCTTTTTCTTTGGTGGTGTTGAAACCAGAAAAAAGATGGCGCGACCTGTACTTTGATGACGTCAGTAGAGAAACAAATGTTGGATTGCATAATTATGGTTATGTTTTAGAAAATATTAGGTATTCTAAGTTATAAAATGAAGCTATTTTAATCGATGTTCAAATTTTCATCCTTGGGAACACATTAATTGTGAAGAAAATGTGTACAGAAGTTTTTCCATTGGAAGTATAGGAAGCAAAATTACTTGACGTCCAACTTATTCCCTTAATCATCCTGTCCGTGTGATAAAATAGGTAAAGCATGCACCTGCCACTTGAACTTCTTGAGTTGGAACCCATCCAAATGGTGTCCCTGCTTTTTCGAAAATAAATCCGCAAAGTTCATAAAAATTTCTTGAGCTCGTCTTCAATTAAATTTTCACTCAAAAACAGATAAGGAAATTGCAAAATAAAATGACGGATGAAAGCAATTTCTCAAAGATTTAAAGCAGTTTCGTCAGTATCGACCACACCTATGTGAAGGTGACTTTATGCGATCCCACATGTGAAGTAAGTGGGACAGACTTTCGGAAAAGGAAATTATGTTGTTTTGGATTGTCTGGATCCAATAAAATGAATCAGGCTACGCGATCTCCAAGCAACATTTGCTTTGGCGCAAGATTCACGTGTAACATTCCAATCGCTTGCTTCATGTAATGCGCGAGAGATATTGGTTTAAACGATATTCGAGAAAACGCTGATGGTCAAGTATTTTCACAATTCCTTGAGAGATTCCAAACTTCGCCATCTCTAAACACAAGTTCGTCAGCTCGATATGGGAAATTTCTCGAAGGACCCTGATTCATACTTTTTGTGCACATCGATCTCAACAATTGAAGAAATGGAAAATTTCCGGAGTGCTCTGCGATGAGACCATTAGAGCCGGAGGAAAGTGTTTCGACGTTCATCGAGTCATCGTGTCAGGTGGGATCCCATTATTCAAAGAGATATTCTTAAGACAGTTTATAGAAAATACGATAGAGGGCATAAATCTTGGTGATCAGATCGATCCGAATGATCTTGAATGTTTAATCAATTTTACTTACAGTGGCAAATTGCGTATTACGACTGAAAACGCGCGGGTGTAGCTAGTGCTGCTGCATATTTAAAATGCTGTACAGTCGTTGATGCCTGTTTTAGGTTAATGTTGAAGGAACTAAAGGTTGAGACAGCTTTAAGAATTTTATAAGACGCGGAAAAATGCCAGCATCTGACTGCCATTGAGAAATGTAATCATTATATAAGAGGGAATGTTTCTAAATCAAAGGCGTTCCTAACGTTGAGTTTCGAACAGGTGAAAAAGTGGTTAGAATCCGACGATTTGTTCGTTATGAAGGAAGACGTCGTGTTTGAAGCAGTTATGAGGTGGGTCAAAGCTGAAATTACGGAACGTAGGTCTTATTTGCAAGAGTTGCTGCAATGTGTTCGAATGTATCTGTTTTCTCAAGAATATTTGGATACAAGAGTTTTAACTGATCGTCTTATTCTCTCATCGCATGATTGTGTCGAGGAGTTGAATGAAGTTAAGGAACGTCACCCTCTTCCTGTTTTGTTGACAACCAGAGAAAGGTATTTTGAGACCAAAGAGCACTTAAAGAGAGCAAAAATGAATGGGTCCGTGCACTCAATTTCTCAATTGAGGGGATTCACTCGTACTTCATTACTTTGATTCTCCTCACGAAAAATGGGTAAATTTGTGTTCTATGCAAATGAAGGGTGAGGTGCGCAGTTGCCGCTATGTTGTTTGTGAGGAAGACAAAATTCTCTTCACTGCCCAGAACGGACTCATCTGGATTCTTTGCCTCAAAACATTTGCATTCACCGATATTCCATTTGGTGAATGCAAATGTTTGCATTCACCGATATTCCATCTGCCCGATATTCCATTTGGTGCCTCGGTAGTACGGCATAATAATGGCCTCGTATATTTCGCAGGTGCTCTTAAAACTGAAAAAGGCGATCATGTGACCACATTATGTCCTAAAGATTATACGTTTGGAGGTGCTGGAACAATGGCAAAAAAGCGGTGGGCAACAGCTATTGCGTCTTTCGGCAACATCCTTTACATCACAGGAGGGCGAAGTTCTCTACCTAGCGAAGATGTTCCCAGAGATGAGAGTTGCTCTACTTATGTCGAAAAATACGATCCACTTTCAGGACTCAGTACCGAAGTTCTACCTATGCTCCGCGAACGCATGCACCACGAATGCGTCGTTGTTGATGGCAACATGTACGCATGTGGAGGATATTCTGGAACTGGCGTCAATTACTTTGACGGTACTTCGGAAGTCTACAATCCGGAGACAAATGAATGAACCTTAATTGCGCCAATGCGCAGTTTAACAGAATTCGCATCATTTGTGTGTCTTGAGGGAAAACTGTATGCCGCAGATCGTTTTAGGCTAAAGGATGATCTTTTCATTTCACTCGAAATTTACGATCCCTTTCTCAATGAATGGAAACACGGCGAGACCCCCGACGCAGGAAAAGAAAGGGATTTCATTTTGACAAGGACTAATACTGCTTTTCAGTTCCATTGTTCTTAATCTAAAAGTTCTGTTAGGAAGAAGAACTGTATACCGAATCTCACTTATTCATTTTGTTAAACAGCAAATTCATTTCTGAAACATTCAGAATATGACTTCGATTTCAGCGTGATTCATGGTCTATATTAATAAAGGAGGGAATATCGTAGAAGAAAGATTATTTTCACAGGTGAATGAGACATTTATGTTATGCATCTATCGCATGGCAAGGTCTATGTACACTATACTGACCGAAATCACCGGACACCTAGAAGAGAAACAAACATAGTATATATTGACATACATTAGTACGGTGTCGGCCCACCTTTGGCCTTAATGACCCTTCGAGACGTGCTTTCGACAAGGTTTTGGAACACAGCAGTAGATATGCGATTTCATTCAGCACATAATGCTGCCGCTGACTGTTGCTTAGTTGTAGGCCTTGGTTTCAAACTTCTTATGCGGCGCTCTAGTTCGTCCCATAGGTGCTCTATGGGATTACGCTCAGTTTTCTGTGCTGGCCAGACCACACACGATACGGAATTATCGTCAAACCACGCCGTAACAGTCCTTGCTTTATGGCTCGGTGCATTATCCTGCTGGTACCAACAAGGCTCGATTCCATAGTATTGCCACACAGGTGATAGGGCATAATTGTCCAGAATATCGAGGTAGACGAGCTGGTTAACAGGTCTATCCACGATAACGAATGAGCCGGGATCATACCACGAAAAACACCTCCGCACGAGTACATTGCCAGCTCCAAACCTGACCGTGGGAATTATACATTGTGGTAAATAGCATTTCCGCGGCTGCCGTCATACCCGCACACGGCCGCCAGACTGATGGATCGTGTATCTGGAATAATTAGTCCAGAGAACCCGTTTCCATTGATCTACGGTACAGGATAAATGTAATTTGTCAATACGGATCCTGCCTTTACCGTAGAACGACACGGCTCGCATCCCGATAGTGCTTATCTGGGGAGCCATTTCTTACGATAGGAGGACACAATTGGTAGTCTTACGTACCACACTCACGGCTCAACGGTACGTCGACGACATTTTACGTTCCGTTGTGTTGCCATTCCTTTCGCAGTATCACCGAGCAATTTTTCAACAGGATAATGCCCTGCCATACATGGGATTGGTTCCCCAGTCCCGTGTTTAAAAGCAATAGAAGACTGTAATTTTTATTTTCTTCCAACCAGGAGCACAACCATAACCATCTAATTATCGGAAGAACTTGTTCTTCGCCAGCTAAATAGATTTCACAAAATTAATTCAATTATTTTTTACTTAAATTGCTAATAAATACTCTGTACGATTAATTTTGTTTAAAGAAATAAATACACTTACGGAAAAATTAATAGCAACTCTGGAAATTTCTGACGTTTTTGGGTTTTCTGTGTTGTTACAAAAGTAAATATGCAATACTCACATTATATATATCATTTTAAAGCACATTGCATGCAGAAGTCAAATCAGTTTACAGAGTGGAATATCTTTAAGGCTGTCTTTGAATGAGTGTTAGGGTTCATCGTTTGCGATAGATGGCGCAAAAATCCCTCCTTGGGCGTGGCTTTTACGTCTTGAGGGAGTGTCCCAAAAGTTAGCGTCAGCGAATCACTGTAGACCTCACCATATTAAGAATGGAAGCGGTATCTGGTTGACTCCACAATGAAAAGGCAAAATACGCGCTGTCACGTTTTAACTAATAACATTATTTGGGGGTGGAGCTTAGCAGATAGACGGGGTTCTATAGCTCAAATTAAGGGGTTCTCTGCTAATGTACATATTTTTTTCTTCAAAAAATGAACGTACAATAGGATTTAAGATGATTTATGGGAGACAAGATTTCAGTCTCACTTTTGGCCCCATTTAATTATTTCTATTTGGCCTAAATAATTAAAACAAAATTAGACAAAAATGAGAGATTTCGTTTCTTCTAGACAGAAACACTGCTATGTTAACTTATCGCGCCATCTAGCGTCCAAATTGGAATACGTTCGAGTCAGATAAATTGAATTTTAAAAACAATTCTAACAATTTTTTCGAAATAGTAACTATGGCACATATTAGCTATAGGTCGTTTTTATTTGTGCTCAAAATTTCAGACACTACAAAGTAATAGTCTTCGAGAAAATGTGTACAAAAGAATTAACACTGCAGATATATTGGACAGAATTTCTCTTACACTCATTCAAAGACAGCCTTAACAGAACTCGAGTTTTGAACAGAAATGTGCTGTGAAACAGTAGTCATGGCAATGTAACATGTTCAAATTCAAATACAGTTACGTACCTAATATTTCGTTGGGTGACCTTTTGATTTAACAACGGGTGCACACCTGTTGGGCATGGAGTCAACCAACTTACGCAACATATCGGATGAAATACAGTTGTGCCAAACGTCAGTAATTGCGTTAATCAGTTCCACTTTATTTGTAGGGTGACGTTCGTGCACTTTTCTTATCAGGATGCGTCACAAATTCTGAATCGGGTTCAGGTCTGGCGAATTACCAGGCCAAGGAAGAGACACAACATTGCCTAAAGACGTCACATAAGCTTTAATGAATTTTGCACGGTGGCATGGGGCCGAATCGTCCTGAAAGGTCTATGGCTTACCCTGGAACAAAGCACGTCCTGAAGGCACCATCTTGCCCTGGAGGATACTTTTGTACACCTGTCCATTAATAGTGCTCTCACACACATGGATTCTGCCCACTCCAACAGCAGCAAAACAACCCCAAGGATGCACCGCCTCGTTATTTCGTCGAAACACTCAGCACCCCGCGTCGTTACCGTCGATATTCAATTTTGTCTCATCACTAAATAACACTTTACACCACCTGTCAGTTTTTGACTCCTTATGTTCCTTTGCGCATTCTAAACGTTTCTTGCATTGTACATTGGTTAGCAATGGCTTCTTTACCGCCCTATCAGACGTCAGACCCATAGAATGTAACATGTTCCTTACTGTCCATGGAGGAATAATAGTACCACAGCTCTCCCGCAATTCTTTGGCACGAACTGTTGACAAGACGAACCTGTTTCGCAGACATAACCGTTTCAGAAGTTTATTCCCCTTCAATAGTTGGAGCCTCCACGAGCGGCGATTTCAGCTGCGACCCTCCGGGGCATACCCTCAACCAGGCGTTATACGAAGGCTAGCGGTATTTTCTTCCACTCGGCTTGGAGAAGACAGGTCAGTTCCTTCACGGATTTCGGACGGTGGGGGCACCCCTTAAGTCGACGCTCCAAATCGTCCCAGAGATGATCGACAGGGTTAAGATCCGGGCTCTGCGCAAGCCAGTCCATTCAATTAACCCCATTGTCACCAAACCAAGCCATGGTGGACCTCGCAACATGACAGGTGGCATTGTCATCCTGAAAGTAACACGAGTCCACCACGTAAAACTGCCACAACGTAGGAAGCTCATGGCCATCCAAAATTGTGCAGTAGGTCTCGGCGTTGAGTATACCAGGAATTGCGACCAAGGGTCGCGTGCCATACCAGGAGAAACACCCCCATAGCATAGTTTCACCACCGCCGAACTTCACAGTTGGCACAACACATTCCGGCAGGAGGCGTTCTCCAGGCAGACGCCAAACTCAGACCCTGCCATCCGAACGGTAGAGGGTGAACCTTGATTCGTCGTTCCAGAGAACCTGTTTACACTGTTCAACGGTCCACTGTCGACGTTCTTTGCACCACGTCAGCCGAGCAGCGCTATTGGACTTGGTGATCAAAGGCTTGTGGGTGGCAGCACGTCCATGATAACCGAGCAGATGGTCTTCCTTACGGATGCTATTCATCAAAAGAACACTCCCGGATGCCTGTTGAAACTCCTCGCAGATGTGGCCCATCGATTTGGTGCGGTTCTTTCGAATTTCTCTGGCCAGCACCCGTCGGTCTCTAACTCCCAGTTTTGTGGGTCTGCCGAGTCGGGGCCCATTCCGACAGTCACCTCTCATCTTCCACTTGCCAATCACGTAGGCCACTGTCGATTTTGGGTACTTCAACTCGCTGGATATGTCACGTATGGATCGGCCATTTCTGTGATACCCGACGATTACACCTTTCTCGAAATCAGAGAGATCCGAACTGCGTGGCATCCTGCATGCGACTGGTTGCGTTGATGTTTCCCACACGATATTTAACGGCGGGGGCCGTGACGTGTATCAGGACCGCAGCTATCGTCGATTGCAAGGGTGTCCAATTACTTGTTGGTAGATAGTGTATAAGCAGCCACACGTCCCTTATTTAGGGCCACTGCTTCCAGGGAAGAGAGAGAACCAGTGCCATCGCACAAACACACCATCTATGCCTCACACGGGACTCGCAGCCGGGCCCTACTTGGACGTATAATCAGGGGTCAGAGCCTCAAATCTCCCAGCCAGCGGGGCAACGCCCCACTCGCTAACAGTGACACGCCATTTTTAGAAGGCTATGGTGAATGATCAGTTGAAAGGACAGTGGGTCATCTGCAGAAATAGGCCCAACAGCAGGAGCGAGGTAAGGAACAAGAAATGGTTTGTCAGAATCGGAGACTGAGTTCGTTATTTCCGAGGCAGACAAGGGCCTCGGCTTCTACATGAGCATTTTGTCCTCTATAACCAAAATTCGTTATAACGAGGACTGTGTGTACTATTATTACGCAGTGTTTTTATCTAGCTTCCGATTTAAGATCCGTATGTTTTAAAAATAAATTGGATTTCCAGGTAGTTTTTTCTTGATTTGGAGTGTTTCTTAAGGTGGTTCTACCTAAAATCTCTGCCTCGTGTTGCCAATGGTAAAAGTTCTGTACGTATTTTCTTCGTAATTAGAGTATTCCCAAGGATGAAAATTTACACATCGATAAAACTAACTTAAAGTTATAGCATGGGATACGTAATGCTTGCTAAAATATAACCATAATTAAGCAATCCAACATATGTTTGTGTACTGACGTCATCAATGTACAGGTCGCGCCATCTATTAACAGGTTTGAACATTACTCAAAGAAAGATGATTGATTTTTAATATAATTATGGTTATGTTTCAGCAAGTATTAAGCTGTTTTTTTTTTGTGTTTGGAGGTTTAACGACCACCGTGAGCAACTCAATGGGTCATAAGCAGTCGCCTGTCCCAAATTTAGGGCCACTGGTTTCAGGGAAGGGAGAGAGCCAGTGCCCTAAGACAAAGACAATATCCATGCCTCACTGGGATTCGAATCCGGACCCCTTTCGGACGAATGACGAGAAGCCATCGCTTAGACTAATGCGACACCTAGGCGACAATATTAAATATCCCGTGCTATAACTTAGAGTTTGTTTTATCGATGTCCTTTGGAATACATTAATTGCGAAGGAAATATGTACAGAAGTTTAACCACTGGAAACAAAAGGAAGAGATTTTAGGTGGAACCACCTTAATAAATTAAAAACAAATTAACACACGAACGCACGCACTTACACTAAGTCGTCATTCACAACGGAATGCTTATGTTACTCATAGCAACGCTAAATTCTTTGATTAACCTTTTAAAATCTAAAAATTTTCAATCGATCTTTTAGTTAGTTCGCTTGAAACAGATAACTCTATTTAATATTCCATTATTTTTTAAATTCACATTAATTATTTTCCGGTTTCAAATTGCATGTTTATCGCGTTTTTTCTGACATTAATATCATTTGATGGTTCCACCAAATGGGCTTAATTGATTTGTTAAGAATGCAGGTGTTTGTTTATGTAAATTCTTTCCTAAATTTCACAGGAACAACTTTTTTCTATTCAGACAATTCTATTTCATCAGTATTCCAAGCGAAAATGTTCCTACTTTTTATATCTTCTCCTATACGCTTATTCTTATGAGTCTCACGCAATAATGATGGCGATGGGCACTCAAGTCTCATGTGAACTTTTCCCCTTACTAGTGTGTCGTATACATGAGTTGTAAAAATCCGAAATATACCCGCCTTCTAAAGTATGTCGCATGCATATTGCATAAACGCTTTCTTTATAGTCTTTTTTTTCCCTTTAAAATATTGTGCACTCTGCGGTGCTTAAGGCTCGGTGAAGACAGAAGCAGCCGCTGATTGTCTGAAGATTTCAGTGAGGCAGACACCTTTCAAAATGCAAAGAGGTGTTTCCGAAGTCGAAAGACAGCTGCGAACAGTGGATTCTTTATTTATACTTAATTCACCCGGAGAAAGAAACAACAGTACTGTCGGAACTGAAACCGACAAAGAAAGAAGACGTGATGGATGGAATATAAAATTCTTTGAACGTCTTGTTCAGACTGAGATAGATTAAAAATTGTAGTTGTTCGGTCATCTGAGAACGCAGAAAGAACTGCGAATCTCACAGATGGAAATACACCGCGGAGCGATAGAAAATAAAAAGAAAAGAACAGAATTGAAATAAAAAGGAAAACTCCTGAAAGTGTCGGGAATATGCTCACCAACGAACCGGAGAAACCAACTCCAAAGAAACCCGCGATTGTACTTTTCGAGTGGGAGGAATATGAAAACGAATGTGCATTTCGACGCTGCAGATCTCCTCTCAGACACCTGTACTGTGACTTGAACGCCGGATGAATACGAAATACAGTATTTCCTGTGAGAATTCTAAGACTCATGCGGTGACAGTGCTGAAGTCAACGCGGGAAAGAGGCGACGGCAAAGAACAAAGAAAACTTGTCACTAGGAAGGCTGAAGAATTTAAGTTTTAAATCTGGCAGTTTCAGTTCCTCTCACCATGGCTAGCAAAATAATAAAAATTATTACGTGTATGCAAAAGTTTCTGCCGTTTCTAGGAGAAATGAGACGGGAACAAACAAGAAACCAGTACACATTTATTCAACGAAATATCGGCCGTTAGCATCAATGACCTTTTGCCATTTTTCAGGCAACAAATGAATGCCCCTGTGATAGAAGGATTCTGGTTTTGATCTGAAGAACGCAGTGACGAAATTTTCCACCTCTAGAACTGTGGTGAACCGATGTCGGGCTCATATTGCATAGAGCGAAACAGAGAAAGTCTGAAAGTGCAATGTCCCGGGAGTAAGCCGGGTGCGATAAAACCTCCCAGTGTAACTATTCAAGGGTTGATTTCGTGGTGGCACCGACATGTGGTCTGGCATTATCGAGTAACAGGATGACTGGGCGGCGTCTTTTACCTGTCCATGGACGTTTTTGCTCGATTGCGAAGTTCAGTTTATCGTTGTGCAGTGATTGTTTCGCCCGGTTTCAACAGTTCGAAGTACAGCACTCCGTGCATATCCTACCACACACACAACAGCACCTTTTCCCCGTGGATATACTGTTTCGCAGTGGGTGTTGATGGCTGGCCTTGGTCGACCCAGGATCGCTTGCGTACGGGGTTGTCGCAATAGACCCATTTTTCATCCCCGGTGACAACCTTCCACAAGAAAGTTTTCCCTTGAAACCTCTTCAACAACGACATGCAGATGCTCAATCGTTGACTAATATTGCGCTCCGTTTAAAGTACGCCGAACCCACTTACCAATTTTCTTGATTTACCCCAAGGCCTGTAGACGTCGTACGACAGTCGATTGAGCCACTTTCCAACGTTTCGCCAGTTGCGTGGTCGATTGTGTGGCATCCTCTTGCAACAGCGATTCCAGCCCCTCGTCTGCGAGTTCCTGCGGTCTACCTGCACGTGGCTTGTCTTCCAAGGTTAGATCCCTTTTCTTAAACCTGGCAAACCATTCTCGATACGTCCGCTCACCCATAACCGTTTCGACATATTGATCCGTGTGCTTCACTCGCACTTTTCCCTAAATTAAACGTGAATAAATTAAACGTGAATCTGTGGAACCAGTGGCCCTAAATAAGGGACTGACGACTGCTTACAGCCCATCGAGTTGGTCACGGTGGTCATTAAACCTACAAAAACATAGGGCCTCTGGTTCCCAGGAAAGTGACAGAGCCAGGGTCTTCAGACAAACCCACGATGCATGCCCTATCCAGGACTTAAACCCCAGACCATTTCAGACGAAAATTCCGAAGCCCGTGCCTCAGACCACTCGGTGAACGAAATGACTCGTTGACTCGCATTTTTTACTTTTTATTATGTTTTAATACCTTCCATTCATCTGGATAGAATTCGACTAATCAGCTCACTCTTTCATAATTATCGTGGAGCTTTCCGTAAAAAATTAAAAGAGTACTGACTGAATTCTTATTTCTAATTTGAATTATAAGTGTTGCTAAAATTACTTATTAATGATGCTTAAATAAATCATGAATAGAATGAAAACTTTAGCTTTGGAAAGTATTTACGAATCTGCACCCATTCCGTGAGAGACAGAAATATACTTTTTCTTTTTTGCGCGTTCTGCGTGATAGGATTAATTACGGTTTTCCAAACAGATGTCGCGGTTCACATCACGCATGACTTGAAACTTCAGACGTAAAAATTCTTCCTTGCCAGAAAAGCTACGATTTAAATTCAAACGAAATGACGTTCACATGACAGAATCTACTGCACAAATGGAAAAACACACCTTTTACTACAGTTTCGTGGGCGATGGCATTAGCTAAACGACATGAAAGTTTCCACGCTTGCTTGTCTCTTCCGCGAGGTAATGACGCCAATAAACTGCATTACCCAGCAGAACAAAGAAATTCGTGCCCACGACGACTCCAAAACTTCAGCTCTAAAACAACCTTAATCAATTTACTAAGTTTTTAGAAGGTCAGTACTAAATTCCCAGACTGCTAATGAAGATCTATTTTCGTTAGGGTTCCCGATCTTGTATTCTAAAGCTTGGAGGTCAATGAGTTGTCAAGTAATGAGAAGCTCGAATCTACTTGCAGACTAAATTAGCCTCTTGCAAAAACAAAGAATACTTCACAAAACATTGTAGTACGGCTGCGTGCGGTATTAGTCTTCAAGATTTCATGAAAAGGCTGCCATTAAAGCCATCTGAAGTACACTACACGCCGATGAAACTGAGCCCGTGAAATACATTATTACTTTGAAGGGCATTTGCGTCATTTCTATGTCCGGCTTAAGCCGTTAATGAGAGAAGGACACATAGTTCTAGATCCCATTTGCTTAAGTAAATTTTACCAAACGTAAATTTAAACCAAATGTTTAGGAACTAATGAAAATCACCTAAGATGCGGCGATTAGAAACTTTTCTCGAAGCTTTAAGATGTCCGAGACTTGTAAACAGGAAATCAGTTTTTGAAATTAAAACGTAAGATAGCCTATAAACTCCGTGAACTACGTATGGAAAGAAAATAATCTTTAGGATTTGTGTTAAATAAAATTCAAAATATCATGAGCATGCTTCTGGAGAAGTGCGAAACAGACAAAATTCTCTTGAAGATGACTGACGTAAAACAATATGGTACAGAGCTGTTTATCATGTGACCGACACGAAAATTATTCCCACTTCAAAGAGGAACACGTCTTGTCCAATTCGAAGCTACAGAAAATCAACTGAAATCCTTTTATAACAAGTTAGGGAAATCATGCAATGCAATGATTATTATTATACGCTTTCCAACATACCAGAAATGATTACTCAAGTTATGAGGATAATGGCTGTGAAATAAATCTCCCTCCTGTGTCCGGACCTTTTTATCCCATTTCGATGACATTAAACAGAATTGGTTCAGTATACATCCGGAACAACATACGAAAGTTTTGTCGCGATAGAAGCATTTTTAGTCAAGTTATGAGGATAATGCTGCGGAATAAATCTCGCTCCTGTACCCTACCCTTTGATCCCATTTCGATTATATTCAACAGAACCGGTTAAGTATACCTCCGGAATAACATGGTAAAGTTTTGTCGCAAGACAAACACAACATCCATGCCTCACCGGGATTTAAACCTGGACATATCTAGGACGAAGTATCAGAAACCAAGACTTAGACCACTGAGCCATCATGGCGGCTCTCTCGCACTTCAAAAAATACATTGCTGTCCATAGAAATTGCAACGCCAAGAAAGAACCAAGCAATCATAGTGAAATGTATGGGAGTGATTAGATATGGTACAAGCTGCAAACGATCACAACTGCGTACCGATTCGTGATGAGGAAGACCAAAAAATTAGTAATGAGTAAATCCACCATGTGTGGTGATAACCGACACACACGCCGTAGAATCGAATGAAACAGAGTTTGGATGGTCATCTGTGGTATTGCATTCCGTTCTGCTTCTACACGCATGCGCAGTTCGTTAGTTGTGACAGGCACCAAGGCCATGAGAACCAATCGTTGCCTGAAGAAACCCAAGACATTCACTAAAGGCGACAAATCTTTGGAACGAGCAGGCCAAGAAAGACGAGCGACTTGATGTTCACAGAGTACGTCTTGGACAGTACGAGCAACTTGCGGTCTTGTTGGAAGACGGTTCCCGGGATCATCTGAATTAAGGGTAGGAGTTCAGTTACCAATACTTTTGTGATGTAGCGTTGGCTGTTCAATGTGCCTATGATGCGCAATAGGCGAGTGCGTGAATGAAACGCAATAGCGCTCCAGACCATCCCGCTCTGCGTGGGAACGGTATGGCGCTGCACAATGCAGCCTTCCAGATGCCGTTCACCACGGTAACTGCGAACAAGGATACATCCCTCGTGATGCATAACATTGAATCTGTACTCGTCCAAAAACACAATATGCTCGGGGGAATGCTCCCATTCAGCACTCCAGTTTCGAGGTTCGCGGCACCACTGCAATCGCTAGCGCCTATGGTTCAGAGTCAAGGGAAGTCGCAGCAAAGGACGGCGAGCAACGAGGCCTCTCTGCAACCATCGGTGACGAACAGTGCTTGCAGACATCGGACGATGTGTGATCATCCTCCATTGCTGCGCAAGTGTATTATAACGTACAATCTGTCCGCGTCGGACACCAAAACCGGGTCCCCTCACTCCGGAGTAATTCGTTCTCCCAACTGAGCTACGCGGACATATGCTCTCACTGCTATCTGCCTTTATCTCATGTGCGTCCTGCTGTGCAGACACGTCACAGTACCGGGGATGGTGTTGTGCGCGACATCACTGGCATACGGTGCAAGTGTCTGTCTTCCCGCTCAGTCGTGCGATTTCGAGCTGCAGACCCTGCACAACGATGCGTAAAATCTTCTGCTGTCCATTGAAGCCATGTACGCATAACGGTAGTTACGTTACTCCCAACGCTTGCAGCAATATCACGGCTTGATAAACCACTTTCTCTGAGTCCAACGATTCTACCTTTTTCAAACTCCGTCAAATGTTCATATAGTTGTCTCGTCCTCCTACGCGCCATGTTTACGTGATAACAACTGCATACGGCCGAGTTCAGCGATAGCAAGCTTAAAACCCTTCCCTCTGTTCGCCGTCTTTTATACTCCCTCCCCTGGTATGACGTTTCCGATGGCGTTGCGCGCTCCTCACATTAGCTTTTGACGGTGAACCAAGATCAGCTTTCTACGGTGAACCAAGATTAGCTTTCGAAGGTGAACCAAGATTAGCTTTCGACGGTGAACCAAGATTAGCTTTCGACGGTGAACCAAGATCAGCTTTCGACGGTGAACCAAGATCAGCTTTCGACGGTGAACCAATATTAGCTTTCGACGGTGAATCAAGATTAGTTTTCGACGGTGAACCAAGATCAGCTTTCGACGGTGAACCAAGATTAGCTTTCGACGGTGAACCAAGATCAGCTTTCGACGGTGAACCAAGATTAGCTTTCGACGGTGAACCAAGATCAGCTTTCGACGGTGAACCAAGATTAGCTTTCGACGGTGAACCAAGATGAGCTTTCGACGGTGAACCAAGATGAGCTTTCGACGGTGAACCAATATTAGCTTTCGACGGTGAATCAAGATTAGTTTTCGACGGTGAACCAATATTAGCTTTCGAAGGTGAACCAAGATTAGCTTTCGACGGTGAACCAAGATCAGCTTTCGACGGTGAACCAAGATTAGCTTTCGACGGTGAACCAAGATCAGCTTTCGACGGTGAACCAATATTAGCTTTTGACGGTGAAGCGAGATCAGCATGGCCATACGGAGCGACATAGGGCTACGCGGCATCTTTTTTATTGGGACTGCCATATACATACAGGACTCCCATCACTAGCAGTCAAATTATGGCAGAACTGCACCACAATATCCCTTCTGTTGGCTCCTACTATACGGGATAGCTTCGATCTCCTCTAGCATAGACGAGCCGTGGTAGGCCTACACCTTGCCGACAATTCCTGGAAACTCTGTTTGGACCACTTCTTGAAGGTACTAGCCACGGCTGACTATGAGCATCCCCAAAACCTTGCTATCCAGGAAATGCTCTGACCCAATTGTCTGGCCATTACAATTTCGCCTTTACCAAACTCGCTTAAGTCTACTTCCTTTCCCATCTGTAGAACAAGAGCACTGATTAAAAGAGCTCAGTATTAGGTGTTATTTATACTGTTTAATGACCTTCGCACGCGCTGTCCTTTACCTGCAGTTGCTTTGATTTTCATAAAGATGGATACAAAGTAGTATCAGTCTTTACGAAAATCGTAAAGACACACACACACAGAGGGGAGAGAAATCATGAGATACCTGGTTCCTGGGCAACGCAAAGCTGCCACTCCTATTGCTAACAGCAGAACGCACCAATTGACAGGTATATACACTATATTGACAAAACGCACCGGACTCAAAGAAGACAAACACAACATAACATTTATTGATATACATTAGTACCGTGTCGGACCACCTTTCGCCTTAATGCACGCACTGACCCTTCGAGACATACTTTCGACAAGGTTTTGGAACGCAGCGATAGGTATGCGCTTCCATTAAGTACATAATGCTGCCGCTAACAGTTACTTTTTAGTAGGCCTTGGTTCAACACTTCTTATGCGCCGCTCTAATTCATCGTATAGGTGCTCTATGGGATTAAGATCTGGGTTTTGTGCTGGCCATTCCACACATATACGGAATCATCGTCAACCCACGCCGTAACAGTCTTTGCTTTATGTCTCGGTGCATTATCCTGCTGGTAACAACAAGGCTCGGATCCATAGTATTACCACAGAGTTGGTAGGGCATAATTGTCCAGAATATCGAGGTAGACGTGCTGGTTAACAGGTTTATCCACGATAACCAATGGGCTGAGACACCCCCGCACGAGAAACACCCCCACACGAGTACACTGCCAGCTCCAAACTTGACCGTAGGAATAGTACACTATGATAAATAGCATCCCCCAGGCTGCCGCCATACCCCACACACGGCCATTAGACTGATGGATCGTGTATGTGGATTCATCAGTGCACAGGACTTGTTTCCATTGATCATAAATGTTCTTTACACCATGCTAAACGACGAGTAGCATTCCGAGAGGAGATGAAAGGCTTATGAGCAGCCTCACAACCGCTGTAACCCATAGAATCAAGTTCTGTGCGAATGGTATGTGTACATACCGAAATTCCAGCATTTTTACTAACCTGTACACTGAGGTCTTGTGAGGTCCGTCGATTAGCTGTAACTATTCTCCTGAGGTTTCGACGTCCTATATCACTGATTTTCTTTGGTTTGCCGGTGCGTTTTGCTGCTTCAGGAACGCCATGTGTCTTCCACTTATTCAGTACATCCAAAACAGTACACTTGGGTATCTTTAAACGCCTCTCGGTTTCTCTTATGGACAACGCAATATTATAACACCCAACAATCTTTTCTTTCTCAAACTGATTTCTTTCCCGCAGCGACATTTTCACTCAACATCACAGTACGATATGATCACGGTCAGCTGCGGGCTTGTTTTTATGCCGTTTGCAGCTGTATCGCACATCTAAGAACGCAGCGGATCCGTTCATTTGCTATTGAAGGGGTGTCCGGTGACGTTTATCAATATAGTATAGGTAGAAGGACATCACTGCATTCAAGTAGACTACAATTCGACGTCAGTATGAAAGTATGATTAAGTGTAGTCAGTGAAGTGTTTGAAAAAGTGATGATAATGGGAGCCTGACACATGGGTCAATCTGTCGATGAGGTGGTACAACAATTTCAGTATCCCTGTTAGAAAGTATCATCCAGCCTGTATTTGCGTACTTTATTTCAGGAATAACATAGCATTGTGGGCAGTGTTGTGGGCCGTGAAAGTTTGTGTATGAACGTAGTAATCGACGTCTGTCTTCTGTAGTTGCATTCAACCGGAAAGCAAAAGTGGCACAAATCACCACCGACTTCAACGAGAGAGGTTCCAGAAACGTCACCACCAAGAGCATCAGGCGGTCATTAACCGCAATACGTTACGGGCGCAGGCAACCACCAGAGTCCCATACGCCATGTCACTGGACTATACGCCTCTACTGGGAGAAAGAACATCGGCACTGGACCTTCCATGATTGGATATGCGTTTCCTGAACCAATAAGTCCTATTATCTGTTATTGTACGAACCTGTCATAAACTGCACGAATAGGTAGATCCGACATGTCAACAAAGAAATGGTGAAGGTTTGGTTATGGTTTGAGACGTGTTCAAGTGGGACATGTTGGGACCTCTGTTACGTCTAGATGCATTTCTGAACCATTCTTGCAGACCATCGGCACCCATTTAATGTCATCATGCACCTGCAGGGCAATGAAATCTTCCAACAAGACGATGCGCCACCACACAAAACCGTGGTGACTAGAACATTGTTATAAGAACCTTCCGCAAAAGTTTCCACCAAGGAATGACCTTCCCGATCGCAGGAAATGAACTCTATTGATGATCTTTGAGTACTGTGGAAAGGTCCGTTAGAGCTTTGGATCCTCTATCATGGAATTGCCTCCCAGTCCATACGACATGAACTTTGTGCAGCATCTTTGGGTACTGCGAAATGGACCTTTACAGTTTTGTATCCTCCACGAGGGAATAATCTCTCCGTTCACACGACATGAACCCTGTGAATCATCTTTGGGTACTGAGGAGAAGTCCGTGCTTTGGATCCTTTATTCTGGAATGGCCTCCCCGTTCACACGACGTGAACTCTGGATCATCTTTGGGCACTATGGAAAGGCCCGTTAGAGCTTTGGATCATCCATCATGGAATGGCCTACCCTTTAACACCACATCAACTCTGGATCATCTTTGGGGACTGTGGAAAAGTCCGTTAGAGCTTTGGATCCTCCAGCTTGGAATGGCCTCACGTTCACACGACATGAACTATATGGATCACATTAGGGTAGTATTTAAAGATCTGATAGAGCTTTGGATTCTCCACCCAGGAATGCCTCCCCGTTCACAGGACATAAACTCTACGGATCATCCTTGGATACTGTGGAAAGATCCGTCAAATCTTTGGATGCCCCACCTAAGAATGGCCTCTCCTTCACACGTCATGAATTATATGAACAATATTTGGGTACTGTTGAAAGGTGCGTTAGAGCTTTGGATCCTGCACTCAGGAATGGCCTCCCCATTCGCACGACATGAACCTTATGGTTCATCTTTGGGTACTGTGGAAAGGTCTGTTAGAACTTTGGATCCTCCACTCAGGAATGGCCTCCGCGTTCACACATGAAATTTATGGATCATACACTGACGGAAAAAAATAATCCCAACACCAAGAAGGGGTTGTGTTAGATAAACGACAGTTGGTAGGCGGTGAGAGTACATCTGTAAGATGACGTCTATGCAAATTTCGCGTTCGGCGCATATGTGTGGCGCTAGTAGCGCCCCTCGGAACATGCAAAGCAGGTTTGCTGTAAATACGCGCTGTAACGTTCGTGAGCGTTAGTTACCGTTGAGATTCGACGTAGGGTGTTGATGTTAGTCAAGAATGTCTTTAAGAAGACGAAGAAGCCATTATCAACAGCTCACAGAGTTTGAACGAGGTCGTGTAATAGGGCTACGAGAAGGTGGATTTTCTTTCCGCAATATTGCAGAACGACTTGGCAGGAATGTAGCCACTGTGCATGATTGTTGGCAGCGGTGGTCAAGGGAAGGTACTGCCTCAAGAAGACCGGGTTCCGGCCGGCCACGTGGCACTACTAAGAGGGAAGACCGCCGTGTACGGCGTATGGCCGTGGCGCATCGTACCGCGTCTGCGGCAGCAATTCGAGCTGCAGTTGTCTCCACAGTGACACAACGGACTGTTACAAAGCGTTTACTTGAAGGACAGCTCCGAGCCAGACGCCCTGTAGCGTGCATTCCACTTACTCCAAACCATTGCCGTTTGCGACGTCATTGGTGTCAAGCTAGAGCTCATTGGAGGACGGAGTGGAGATCTGTTGTGTTTTCTGATGAAAGCCGGTTCTGCCTGGGTGCCAGTGATGGCCGTGTGTTGGTTAGAAGGATGCCAGGTGAGCGCCTGCAACCAACCCATCTGCGACCGAGACACACTGGACCTACACCTGGAGTTATGGTCTGGGGAGCAGTTTTCTATGATAGCAGGAGCACTCTCGTGGTTATCCCACGCACCTTGACGGCACAGTTGTACGTCGGTCTGGTGATTCAACCTGTTGTGCTGCCATTCATGAACAACATTCCAGGGGGTGTTTTCCAACAGGATAACGCTCGCCCGTATACCGCTGTTGTAACCGAACATGCTCTACAGAGTGTCGACATGTTGCCGTGGCCTGCTAGATCACCAGATCATTCACCAATCGAGCACGTATGGGACATCATTGTACGACAACTCCAGCGTCACCCCCAACCAGCATTAACCGTCCCTGTATTGACCGACCAAGTGCAACAGGCATGGAACTCCATCCCACAAACTGACATCCGGTACCTGTACGACACAATGCATGAACGTTTGCGTGCTTGCATTCAACATTCTGGCGGTTACACCGGTTATTAATGTACCAGCATTTCACATTTAAAATGGCTCTTTTCGCGCTTACAATAAGCTGTGATCTTGAAACCTTAATGGATTTAATATGTTACCTATACAAATGTATTGCCGCCATTTCATTCCTCTACAAGTATTTTTTCGTGGTGTTGGGATTTTTTTCCGTCAGTGTATTTGGATACTGTAGAAAGGTGCGTTAGAGCTTTGGATCCTCCACTCAGGAATGGCCTCCCCGTTCACACGACATGAACCCTATGAATCACCTTTGGGTACTGTGGAAAGGTCCGTTAGAACTTTGGATCCTCCACTCAGGAATGGCCTCCCCGTTCGCACGACATGAACCTTATGGATCATCTTCGGGTACTGTGGAAAAGTCCGTCAGAACTTTGGATCCTCCACTCAGGAATGGCATTCCCGTTCACACGACATGAACCTTATGGATCACCTTTGGGTACTGTGGAAAGGTCCGTTAGAACTTTGGAGCCTCCACTCAGAAATGGCCTCTCCTTTCACACATTAACCTTATGTATCATATTTGGATACTGTAGAAAGGTCCGTTAGAATATTGGATCCTCCACTCAGGAATGGCCTCCCCGTTCGCACGACATGAACCTTATGGATCATCTTTGGGTACTGTGGAAAGGTCCGTTAGAACTTTGGATCCTCCACTCAGGAATGGCACCCCCGTTTACACGACATGAACCTTATGGATCATCTTTGGGTACTGTGGAAAGGTCCGTTAGAACTTTGGATCCTCCACTCAGGAATGGCCTCCCCGTTCACACGACATGAACCTTATGGATCATCTTTGGGTACTGTGGAAAGGTCCGTTAAAGCTTTTGATCCTCCATCAAAGAATAGCCTTCCCGTTCACACGACATGAACTCCGTGGATAATCTTTGGGGTACTGTGGAAAGGTCCGTTAGAGTTTTGGATCTTTCAGCCAGGAATGCGACGGAATTATGGAGAGCTGTGCAACGAGCATGGGTGGAACGCTTTCGGGATGTAGGGGACTCATTCTTCACCTTGTGTCTGCTCTTATCCGGTCGAAAGGTGAACTTCCCGTTACTAGCAAAGTATCCCATGATATCTGTCCACTCGGTGTATATAGAAACACATATGTTGTTTACGAGCTAAAATGAAATAGAAATGTAATTTGTTTCTCTCTCTTAAAAACAGAAGAAAAACTTCTTTCACAAGGGCAATGTTTTTAAATTACAAGGAATATGTCGTTTTATTAAAAACCCTCACTCTCATAAATCATTAAAAAAATCATTATGAACTAAGTGTTTAAAAAAAGTACGGAAAGCTTCTGAGATGCTCATGTAACGTTTTTCTTTCATCTTAAGGAGACCGTTAATGACGCTAAAGCAATGCTTTATGATTGCAATCTGTGCCGGATATTGCGCTGTAATTTTAAATTTTATTTTGCTGAGCATTATTTTAATTGCTTCGAAGTTAGTTTCAGAGAAAGAAAATGTGCTCTCCTGTTAATTTGGGTTTCTTTGGGAAAAAAATAGGAGATAGTCATAGTGTCTTAATGACTTCTGCTGTAAATTCACTTTTAATAATTATTTTTCTTTTTCTCGCAGAAGCCATCCATATACAAAATGAGCTATTTGTCTTTCATGCTTGTTTCTGTTTTTGATTTTTGATAACATGCTTTTGCCATCCACAGCATTCTTTTTTTGGTTTTCTATTATTCTGTAATGCCTTTGGGTCTCGTCCAGAGAAAGCAAATATTGGGAAATATTGGGAAATAAATACTGAAGACTTGTTGGCGTTTCATCTGGTATGGTATGAAACTTTTTGTGCTTTTCATATTCATCATAACTTTTCAAAATATTAATTTGACTGTACATCAAAATGATTTCATTTTAATTTATAACACAAATATATCTCTCCAAGAGCTTTGTACTTGAGATATTGTATTAAAGAATGGAATTTTATTTCACTAAAGTACTCATTGACATGTAACGCTAATCGTTTCATTTTTTATTTTTGCATGTTTTTTTGTAATTTTTCCTTTTTTTAGTACGTCTTTTGTAAAAAAAAATCCTGCTTATGTTATCGGTTAGTCCGTCTGTAGACACGATATCTCTGCAACTATTATTTCGATTTGAAAAATTCTTTTTGCGTTGGCAAGCTTGTAATATGCAAATGATGAACCTCTATTTCGGTTTTTTTTATGATGTACAATTTCGCCGCTAGAGGGCGTGGATGCAGATGATATCGAATTCAAAATACATTTCATTCCATTTATTTGCTTTCAAACAACCTATTGAAAAAATTCTTTTACCTTTCGATTCCATTTATGTCGAAGAGTATTTTAGGTACAGTCACATTTTCATATTAGCATAGATTTCCGCTAGGGGACGTAAAAGTAAAGTGCGTTTTCCTCGATATAACTGCTTCTAAAACTCCGATTTGAAAACCTTTTTTCTTCAGCGGATACAGCTCCGGCTGGGAATATTTTGGATATAATTTCAAATTTTTGGTAAAAATTGGTTTGGCCACCAGGGGACGTAAGTTCTAATTTCCGCTCCTGATGCATTTGCAGGAAAATCTGAGATTCTAAAATCTCGACTTAAAAAAATTCGTTTGTGGACCAAATACTACTCACGTCGATAAACCCTTTCGGAATTTTTTTTTTCATAAAATAATGCATGTTTTCTCCGCCAGGAGGCGTAGATATATATCTTATTTTTGTCAATATCTCTACTTCCAAGAGTCCAATTTGGAAAATTCCTTCATCGCTGAATAGCATTTCCGATGCGAAATGTTTTTCATATAATTTACAAAAATTTTCAAGTAACTCATGCACTTTCCGCTGCGTAAGGGTAAATTACTTTTCCCCTGATATTTCTGCTTCTAAAACTCCGATTTGAAACATTCTTCCTGTATCGCATACAGCTCCTCATGAGAAAATATTTTTCATATATTTTCTAATATTTGGTAAAGAATGATTTCGCCACTAGAGAGCATAAGTGTTTATTTCTGCTTCTGATGTTATTTTTCATATATTTTCTAATATTTGGTAAAGAATGATTTCGCCTCTAGAGAGCATAAGTGTTTATTTCTGCTTCTGATGTTATTTTTCATATATTTTCTAATATTTGGTAAAGAATGATTTCGCCACTAGAGAGCATAAGTGTTTATTTCTGCTTCTGATGTATTTGTAGCAAAACCTGAGCTTCTAAAAACTCAACTGAACAAATTATTTCGTGGAGCACATACAAAACCTTTTGAAAATGCTTTCTTCTCAAAATAATGCATGTTTTCCCGCCAGGAGGTGTAAATGTATATTTTTATTTGTCAATGTATCTCTGCATCGATGAGTCCGATTTGAAAAATTATTTTTTATGTTGGAGACCGTTTCCGCTGCGAAATGTTTATCATATAATTTCAAAATTTTCTTAATACAGAAGTCTGCACCTGAGGGCGTACGTTCTCGATTCCGTTTACTGCAGTATCTGCTGGATTAAAAACCCGATTGAAAAACTTCTTTCTTCGGTCAGGTACTATTGTTTTCCATACCGGTTCCATTGACTCTGAATAGTTTTGGTAAATTTAATTTGTCAGACCGGTTTCAAAAGACTTGCTCTTGCACACGAAAATTCGGTGTCATCTTTCTTTTGTTTTATATACACGGTAGTCGTTTCCTTTTTTGTTTTTGATTTGCAGTTATGGCGTCAATTTTTAGCAGCATTTTAAGAACATTATGTCCAAGCAATATGATTTTGTCCGAACGTCCGTCTGTCAGTAGTTTTTTTGGGTACGACATCTTCCATCTCTGTCTAATTTGAAAAAAAAATCGCTTTTATTTTAATAATTGGGGAAGGTAATTAACCATTCTTTTTTTTTTTTTTTTTTTTTTGATTGGAGGTTTAACGACCACCGTGAGCAACTCAATGGGCTATAAGCAGTCGCCCGTCCCTAATTTAGGGTCACTGGTTCCAGGGAAGGGAGAGAGAGCCAGTGCCGTAAGACAAACACAACATCCATGCCTGACCGGGATTCGAACCCGGACCCCTTACGGACGAATGATCAGAGGCCAACGCCTTAGACCACTGCGCCACCGGGGCGCGGCTTTTTTTTTTTTTTTTTTTTTTAAATGCATAATATTTCCCTAGGGTGAATAAATTCATTTTATTTTTCCCACAGTGTCTTAATTTCTAAAAGTGGACCTGCATTTGTTCAGCGGGACATCCGGAACACGATGATAAAAAATGTCGATGCATTTTTTGCTTATCGCTCTGTATGAGTGGCATTTTGAATGTACATATACTGGCCACTTAATTAAAAACTTTTATTCAATGCTGGGTTGGACCTTCTTTATCCATAACTTCAACACGTATGCGGTTTGGCACAGATTTTTCAAGTTATCGGAGTGCATCCACGTCTACAGCACACTAGGCGTTCACCTGGCGTTCTGTAACTGCCTCAAACTTGACGAAGGAAGACTTTGCTCTTGGGCTTGCTTTTCCAATATATCCCACACATTCTCAGTGGAGTTCAGATCATGCACGGCGTATGATAACACACAGTCGTATCAAAATAATCTGACCACCACCGGAGTCACAGTGTACTCCCCCCCCCCACGTGCGTCACAGAGTGCAAGTGACAAGGTCCACCACTCAGAGATATAATCGGCCACGACAGATGAACCATAGTGCGTATATTGAGCACAATAGGCAGAGGTAGTGAACTGACAGACGTTCAAAAAAGAATGATCATCGGATATCACCATCATTGAAATTGGTGAATATTTAAATCTCTATTTTCCGGAAAAGCTTCTCCACACACACAAACGATAGGCATTAAAACATTTGTTTTGTTATAAATTAGGGAAGCTTGTAAGCTGCTGCCTTTAAAATGTTTTGGATAAACGTATGCCTCATATTGTGGGTAGAAAATTCTTCATTTCCAATGAAGTACGAATAAATTAGTTGATAAAAGGATATCTGCCACATTTGGCTAATTTAATACCAGAAGGACTGCGCGTTTTATGTAGCGCCGCAACACTTAAAATGGCAGAGCTCTGTCGAGCAATACACATGGTAAAAATGGAATAAAATTCAAGAGTTTCTCTAAAAGCTTTTTGGAGGTGAAAGTGGTTGTCGAATTTTTAACACTATCTTTTGCAAAAAAAAGATCGTGCTTATGTTATCGGTTTGTCCGTCCGTCCGTCAGACTGTAGACACCATATCTCTGCAACTATTAGTCCGATTTGAAAAATTCTTTTGCATTGAGAAGCTTGAAAAATGCAAATGATGATTCTTTATTTCGTTGTTGTTTTTTACGAAGCACAATTTCGCCGCTAGAGGGAGCAAATGCAGATGATGTCGAACAGGGGCGACCTGGCTCGACGGGGCCATGGCCCCATGCTCTTGACGCTACACCCGTTCGACTCAGCTCGGTACAGGATGTCGGCTCCTGTAGCACAGGGTATCACGTATTGTGCGCCGTACCGTTTGTTCGATGACGCTGCTTTGTCCTCCGACTTTTAACCCGGATGTGATTTGCCCCACCACGCCGTTGCCAGACGTTTGGTCTGTACGAGCCTGGATAATCTGGTCATATATAATGTTGGACAGGTGCAAGACACTCCGTGGCAATCGTACATACACTATATTGATAAAGGTCACCGGAAACCTAGAAGAGAAACACAACATAGCATTTATTGACATACATTAGTACGGTGTCGGTCCACATTTGGCCTTAATGCATGCACTGACCCTTCGAGACATCCTTTCGACAAGGTTTTGGAACACAGCGATAGGTATGCGCTTCCATTCAGTACATAATGCTGCCGCTAACTGTTGCTTAGTAGTAGGTCTTGGTTCCAAACTTCTTATGCGGCGCTATAATTCACCCCACAAGTGCTCTATGGGATTAAGATCAGGGATCTGTGCCAGCCAGTCCACACACGATACGGAATTATCGTCAACACACGCCGTAACAGTCCTTGATTTATGGCTCAGTGCATTGGCACCAACAAGGCTCGGTTCCACAGAATTTCCACAGAGTTGGTAGGGCATAATTGTCCAGAATATCGAGGTGGACGTGCTGGTTAACAGGATTGTCCACGATAACCAATCGGCCGGAACCATACCACGAAAAACACCCCCACACGAGTACACTGCCAGCTACAAACTTGACCGTAGCAACAGTACACTATGGTAAAGATCGTTCACACGGCCATCAGACTGATGGATCGTGTATCTGGATTCATCAGTCCATAGGACCCGTTTCCATTGATATACCGTGCATGATAAATCTTCTTCACACCATGCTAAACGACGAGCAGCATTCCGAGTGGAGATGAAAGGATGATGAGCAGCCGCACGACCACGGTAACCCATGGAATGTAGTTCTCTGCGAATGGTACGTGTACATACCGAGATTCCAGCATTGTTACTCATCTGTACACTGAAGTCTTGTGCAGTACTCTGTCGATTATTAGCTGTAACGACTCTCCTGAGGCTTCGATGTCCTCTAGCACTGATTGTCTTTGGTCTGCCGTTACGTCTTCCTGCTTCAGTCACGCCATGTGTCTCCCAAGTATTCAGTACATTCAAAACAGTTGATTTGGGTATGTTTAAACGCCTCTCGATTCCTCTTATGGACAACCCACTAATATAACACCCAACAATCTTTCCTTTCTCAAAGTCAGTTCTCTCCTGCCACGACATTTTCACTCAACTTCACAGTGCGATTGATCGCGGTCAGCTGCAGGCTTGTTTTTATACCGTTTGCAGCTGTACCACGCATCTTAACAACGCAGCGGATCCGTTCATTTGCTTTTGAAGGGGTGTCCGGTGACTTTTGTCAATATGATGTTTAGTCCCTTATGTGACGTCTCCCATTCCACCAATGAGAACCGTTGTTAGAAAAGGTGTCTCCACCCGACTGTGATTTCTTGTAGGCGTGACCTCTAAAGTTCGCTTTTTGTTGTCTGTTAATACATGCAAGGTTTGTGTGGGTTATTTAGTTTAATTTAGCTGTAAAAAAATAGCCAAAATGAATTTTGGTTTTCGCCATTCCGTTAGTGGTTATTTTGGATACGTTTTTTCTGTAGAAGAGGCTTTAAACGTTATCAATAACTTCAGGATTTCTTCTAATAGTCATTATATTAAAGAAGGTGGTGTAGTTCGCAATCTTGGACAAGCTCAGTTAAGTGACATTAAAAGTGTGAAGAAAGATATTATGTTCGAAGGGAAAAAAAGTCCAATGTTGAAAACAGGATACCATATGATGGCATGTCATTTACTTCCATTGATTACTGTATATTACAGTGTAATCAGGGTCGTTCATTCAACAAAACTAAGTTGAGAGCAATCCAAGATCATGGCTTCTCATGTACTTAAAGTAAAGTTCAAACAAAAAACATAAATTGTACAGCAGAAATCCATCTAAAGGAAATTTTAAAGATTCCTTCATACATGGCTTCTCTCGTGAGAAATCCGTTAATAACGCTGTCCAATATCACACACATTCTAGACACTCATGATAAATTTTACTAAGATGTTTTCATACCAACAACTTACTGATTGAATCAGAATCTCTAACAGTAATTATTGAAAATAAGAAGATATTCGAAGCTAAAACACTTAATCAGGCTGTAAAATTGTCAACAAATAACCACTTTTTGTTAAGCGTACAAGAAATCACATTCGGAGGAGACACCTTCTCTAACAACGCTTTTCATTGGTGGAGTGCGAGATGTCACATAAGGGACCGTATGTGCGATTACTATGGAGTGTCCTACACCTGTCCAACATTATACATGACCGAATAGTCTACTTAGACCCCGGTCATCAATGGCATAGGCCGCGGGTAGCCTAGTGGGCAACGTTCGTGACTGCCACGGAAAGGGCCTCAGGTTCTATCCACTAAATATCCGCCGTGCGTCGGATGGGCACGTTAAGCAGTCGGACCCCGGGTACTGGCCCTCCGGTAATAAATAAAGGCGTCTTCCTCCCCCTTTCTACTTCGCTTCCGTGTCACTTTCCTATCGAGCGCTCTAGCCCAAATCTCCTAGTTTCCTATTTCTAAGGGTTGTTTAAGACCTGGTGTCAGACACTCCCTACCTAAAATCCTCTACATATGATCATGATCAATGGCGTGCTATCGGCCACCTCTTCTTCTCTGGCGGCTGGTACGTCCGTTGGTGGTATACTCGGTTACCTTGGTTCGGTTGCCCTCCGGAACTCTATTGTTATTACCAATGAGCGATAGAACGACCCACCTATTTTGCCCACCATCAAAGTAGTCGCTCAGATCACCACGTTTACCCATGTTCGTTGATTGCAATACACTGTCGTAAAGCCCTGCTGTCCCCCTATATATCGCCTGCGTATGGATTTGACCAGTTATAGTCTGCTCGGGGGATGCCTATGTCAACTGACCATCCTCGCCTATTTAAAATGTTTTGTCTACTTAATGTAAATCAAAATTGAAATTACCGTATTAGGTTGAAGTGTATTTTCTTTTATTTTGCAATTTGGTAAATTACACTCTAGTGAACTGAGTTAAAGAAAGGAAAATGTTAGTTTTATTTTTCAAAACACATCGAGATTTACAATGATAGATATAGCTCATTTTAGCTGACGATTAATTCAGATCTTGTTACGCATTTGATAACACGTAGTTGCATTAACTGGCATGTTTACAAACATTCTTTGGGTGCAAGGAAATTGAAGTAAGCTTTAGAACAAATTCTAATTCAATAAAACGGTGTGGCTTAGATGCCGTAAAGAACTGCAACATTTTTTTCCATCTTCATGTAGAGCGACATACTAGCAGATTGACATAATTTTTCCTTTGAAACGTGTACAAAGAAAAATTGGAAAAAGAGTACCAAAAACTTGAATTTCACGTTAAGAAATGAAATATAATTATTTCATGGTTCTAAAAAGGCAGTTAAAATTTAAACAGTGAGTAGTAAAAAATGTCTAGTATCAGAATATCAAATTTGAATTATATTCCGAATTTTGAGTTTGCTCTTCTCTTCTGCCTCATGCAATCTTCTAAGAAGCATATTCAAATGATATTTAACTCTGATCCGGTTTTTTATACCAATACCGCTAATAATTATTAAAAAAACGACCTGGAGTTTTAAGCACTTTAATGTAACTGCACAAATATAAATGATTTAAGCTGTTTCTGTAATTTTTTTACACGTATATTTGAAGTAAATCTTGGTTTCACTTTCTGAATTGCGATTCCCACACTAGATAGCAGCACATACGATAAGTTCCTTCTCCGTAGCATTGAAATATGCGTGCTTGCCGAATTTTATTCGTTAATACGATCGCTTTACCTCTTAACAGTACTCACTTTTATTTAGCATTTGGTTAGTATTATTTCGAATTCTATTGTTACTTTTTAGATAATTATTTTTGCTTCGGATTTTTCATGAATAATGCTCTTACATAGCAGCATGAAGACACAATTTTTGCAAAATGGAAATACCTTCTTCATTATATCATGACAGTCGACATCATCTTGAATGAATCTCAAGACATTTTAAAAAAAGTTCCTTCATTTAAAATATAAATGAAGGACAAGCTTATTATCAAAATAATCTCTCTTCAATATTGTTGACCTTCTGGCTTTGGAATTTGTGTTGTATTCAGCAAATGAAGGCTATCTACGAGGTAATAATAATATTTACTGGGAAGTGGAATTGTAGTACGGTTTCATAACTATAGCTTTAAAATCTTGTAAGACTTGAAGGGTGAAAGAAATCGTTACACAATATCAGGAAGTAATACATTAAATTTTGGAGCTTTTAATTACCCCAAACTTTCCTGCTATTTGTGTCTGTGCTCGTCTTGGTTTCCAAAGAGTATGGAACATTCACAAAAATAACCATGTGTTGGATTTCTGTGCAAATATTTGGCTCAAAATGGGCACAGTGAACATATGTAATAATTAAAAAGGTTTAGCATATACAGTCAAACCTCGATTTAATGAACTTCAAGGGACCAACAGTTTTGTACGTAAAATCGCGGAATTCGCTAAATAGATGAAGCCTTTCCAATGAAACATTCAAATTAAGCTAGCCGCCCCTGTGGCGCAATGGTCTAAGCGATGGCCTCTGATCGTTCGTCCGAAAGGTGTCCGGGTTCGAATCCCGGTCAGGCATGGACGTTGTGTTTGTCTTACGGCGCTGGCTCTCTCCCTTCCCTGGAACCAGTGACCCTAAATTAGGGACGGGCGACTGCTTATATAGCCCATTTGAGTTGCTCACGGTGGTCGTTAAACCTCCAATAAAAAAAAAATAACATAATACGTAAGCAGTTAAGTTCTCTTTGTTTCAGTGAAATTTAAATTATGTATAGTACTTTTAATTTTGAATTCATTATCACAAGTGTTATAGTACGTACACATTTACTTTGCCTATTAAATACATAATTCGTAGATATTAGACTTCAATATGTAGCATCAAAATTTAAGCGTACTTTAAAATTGCGAGAAAAATATGATAGTGGATTTTTTATCAGAGCATTTAGCTTCTTAAATAATGATTTCAGTATTTTAAACTGCAAGAAACAGAACATCAATTACGCAGTACTAATTAATTTGTAAAAACAGAATACGTGTTTATTACCTTTTACACTGCAGAAAAGAAATGCTTTAGAGAAGATTGCTTATGTTTTTTTCTGAACGTTTAGCTTTATAAATTGCAGCTCTAATTTTATGAAGTGCATGAAAAACATCATCATTAATATCAAAGGGCATCAAGTACTTTTTTAGCACATTCTATACTGTTATCAGCATCACTAAAGCAGCTAACTTTCAGTTCTGCTTTATCTTCTTCATCAGAATCTGATGCATTTAGTTAGATATGTTCATTGAAAACATCACCAAGGGATTGCATTTAGACTAACGTTTAACGTAAAAATGCTGGTTAACATAGTTTTGTGGTTTAAAAAATTAAAAAAAATGTTCTCTAAATTGAAGAAAAGTGTTCGTTAAATCGGGAAACGTTAAGCATTAATTTCAATGTGATTCCGTAGGGACCATATGATATGTACGTAAAATCGCGGAATTCGTTAAATCGCAGTCCGTTAAACAGGGGTTTGACTGTATTTATCACTGCATGTCCGAAAACGCTCCCAAAAATCAACGGTGACGACAAATGAAAATGGCTTAAAACAAGATACAATGTGTATTTTGGTTTTATTTTTGGTTTCGGAGTTTAACGACCACCATGAGCAACTCTTAAGTGCTATAAGCTGTATCCTGTCCCTAATTTAGGGACACTGGTTCCTGGAAAGCGACAAAAGAACTAACACACCAGTTTGCTCTACCCGTGACTAGCGATAGGGCATGGTTGATGAAAAATCATGATAGAGAATGGCTAGAAGGAAATGATACTGATGGACAAAAGCTAGTGGCAAATATAAAAAAAAAGGTGGCATAACATAACGACTCGCTAGAATTTATTGAAATTCGATTGGAAAGTACCTTAGGTCATGACAAAGGATATACGTTTTAAAAAAGGAATGCCACCTGAACAGCGTTGGTGTAAGCACATACAAAATGCTAAACACACAAGCCTCGCTACAAAAGAGAGATGAGATATAGCGCCAGAAAACTCATACCTTGCAAGCTCGAAAGCCTGTCAGCTTTTTTTTTTTTTCGATTGGAGGTTTAACGACCACCATGAGCAACTCAATGGGCTATAAGCAGTCGCCCGTCCCTAATTTAGGGTCACTGGCTCCAGGGAAGGGAGAGAGCCAGTGCCGCAAGACAAACACAACATCCATGCCTGACCGGGATTCGAACCCGGACCCCTTACGGACGAATGATTAGAGGCCAGCGCCTTAGACCACTGCGCCACCGGGGCGGCCCCTGTCAGCTTTCAAGATGCGTTTCGAAAACATGTAAAATACTCCATCGAAAATACATTGGTAGGAGAGGGACACGTAGCCAGAGCGCATTATGTCTCTCGGATGTTCGTCTCCAGTCAGTGGTAACAACATAAAAAAAAGAATATATCTTGAGACCATTTCCTGGCTGGACGAAAGTTTAAACATGCTGGAAAGGCTGGTGTCTATATTTAACAGCGAAAACGTATAGGGAGATGACAGCAAGTAAACTCTCCATCGAGCTCGCGTGAAATTCAAGCACGACGGTGTCCAGAAGAGTTGGGGTCCACACAACTTCGCGAGAGAGATCTGTTTCTTGATGGCTTACCGCCTCTTCATATCACATTATAGAAGATCTAGAAGGATTTCGTGCAGACAGCACAAAGGCAGAGAAGTAGTGCGAGCATGTGCTCTTCACAGATGAATCTCGTTGTAGTTTAAGAGACCGATGGTTTACCTCTCCTTCATTTCGTCTAAAAGAAGAGGTAGAACGACTTGCGCAGATAGTATGTTACTTGGAGAGAAGAGCATTGAATGCATGTGCTCTTCATGGATGTGTATGGTGCAATCTAAAAGACCGATCTTTCATTTCATCGTAAAGAACAGCTAGAAGGACTTTGACAAGACAGGCATTATACTTGGACAGAATAATGATGGGTTCACGTTCTCTCTTCGGAGGAGTCTTGTGACAGTTTATGATACGGATGGTTTACCTCTTCCGTATTTCATCTTAAAGAGTTCGAAGGACTTGTGCACGTATAACGCTGTTTTCACAAAGTCCTTTGAGTTCTAAAGATGAAATAAAGGGGATATAAACCATCCATATCTTAGACTGCAAACTCACTCATACAATAAGAGCTCATTATCCAGTTCTGCTCTGTGCAAGTATAATGCTGGCCGCACAAATCCTTGTAGCTCTTCTTTACCACTAGGTGAAGGAAAGGTAAACCATCGGTCTCTTAGACTACAACGAGATTCACCCGTGAAGAACATTATACCTAGACAGAACAACATTATGGGTTCGTGGGCTCTTCACAGAGGAGTTCCGTTGCAGTCTAAACGAAACATGGTTTACATCCCCTTCATCTATTCTTAAAGAAGAGCTCGAAGAACATGTACAGAGAGCATTGTACCTGAACAGAAGAGTAGTGTATGTTCTCTTGACTGATGAGTCCCTTTGCAGTTTAAGGCATTCAACGTTTACCCCCCCACTCTCCTTGCTTAAATTTTAAAGAAGAGCTCGAAGAAGTTTGCGCAGACAGTATTGCTATCCATTTCATAAGAGTTCACGTAGCAACACGTTTCGGCAAGATAATGAGCGTCCGCATAATGAGAACATATCCAGTGAACGTCTACGCGCTGTCGACTTCGTGGAAAGTCCAACAAAGTCCCTGGATATGTCCCCGAATAGAACCTTCATGGGACATGGTTGGACGACATCTGAGTTCTCACCGGTATCAACACAAACCGCGACCTCCTTGCAAGTCCAGGTGCAGGAAGCATGGTTTGCAGTACCGCTGCAGGAAATTAGACTAAGGGCTCCTTACACCAGGCGCCAGAAACTGTTTTCTTAAAGTACTCTACATCATGAATTATTTATTTAATTACTAGACTTATAGCCTGTCGTAAGGCGGTTGATTTTAAGCTTTAAATAAATATTAATATATAGGGGACGTTTCCCGTCCTAAAACGGTTAAATTTTTAATTGAAGCAAATTGAAAACAAATCAAACAGACGCAGGCATTTTTGTAAGGAAATATAGTAAAAACTTATATCGTAAGAATTCATTCATGTTAGAACTGGAAACTATATGCTACTGATTTCCGTTTTTCCAAAGACCTAGCGATAAATATTCTGCACGAACTATTTGTTGTTGTTTGTTGTTGTTTTTCAACAATTATCCTTATAGTCCAGTTGTTTTCGTGTAAACTTACCTTAATAACTTTTGCTTTGATTTTTCGCGTTAAATTACTTTTTCTCCGGCACACACGTTATTCCGCTCACGGCTTCTTTTAGGTTGTCCTATCCGAAGTTTAGTTTGAAGCTTCATACCGAAGCTTTTTCTACAAAATAATGCGACATCTGGTATTACAAATCGGAATTATGTAAATCCTCGACAATGTGTTACTGGGGCGACGTCTGCTTTTAGATGCAATCTTGCTCACTTCGACATCGCAAGATTTCAGTTTTTATTGTAGAATAGAACGTTTAGATAGATCGATATTTTGCAAAACGTATAATATAACTAGCACTAAATTCGGAAAATTAGTTAAATTAAAAAGAAAAAAAAATATTTAAAGCGTACAGATTAATATTCGAATTATTGTGCTAAATTAAATTAATATGCAAACGCAACTTGCGTTTGTATATTAATTTAAATCTTAGCGGTATTAATATTTGAATTCTAATTTTGTTGATTGGTTAAATAGAACTCGAGTCATTAATAATCCGATTTTTTTAAATTAGCACGCGATCACCTTGACATCTCAATGTGATCTCGTGCAAACTCAACTTGCTGTGATATTAAGAATTCAATTCGAATTTTGTAGATCGGAAAAATAGAACTCGAGTCATTAAGGTGGTTCCACCTAAAATCTCTGCCTTATGTTTCCAATGGTAAAACTTCTTCACATATTTTCTTCGCAATTAATATATTCCCAAGGATGAAATATATATATATATATAAAACTAACTTTAATTTATAACATGTGATACTTAATATTTGCTAAAACATAACCATAATTAAGCAATCCAACATTTGTTTGTCTACTGATGTCATCAATTTACAGGTCACGCCATCTATGAACAGGTCTGAACATTACTCAAATAAAAATGATTGATTTTTAATATAATTATGGTTATGTTTCAGCAAATATTAAGTATCCCATGCTATAACTTAAAGTTAGTTTTATCGATGTGCAAATCTTCATCCTTGGGAATACATTAATTGCAAAGAAAATATGTGAAAAAGTTTTATCATTGGAAACATAAGGCAGAGTTTTAGGTGGAGCCACCTTAATAATCCAATGTTTTTAAATTAGCACGTGATCTCCTTGACATCTGAAAGTGATCTCGTGCTATTATACATAGCAAGCAATCATTTTGACATCGTGAGAGAACACACGAATTGATCGATAAGTGATGACGAACCAATGCGTCATCACTGGGTGTTTATATTATATATTACGTATATTCTGGTGTGACATCGAGCGTTCCAGAGACCGATCTGGGTGTTTATATTCTATATTATATTAAATTTTATTCAGCACTTAAAAAAACAAACGATTGGGCCGAAGAGGATTTCGTCCGCTGTTTAAACGTGGACCTACGTATGACCTGTCTTGTGTCTATGATGAGATCGTGATAGCATCGTTATCGCGTTCTGTCTTCCAAGACTTCCAGATAGCTCTGTGCGGATGTTTCTTCACCGCCGTCTCTCTTCCAGTCGCAACCGCTCGCATTCAACGCCGCTTGGTTGATCGTAATGTTGAAACGTTTATGTATCGGAGTATTGACAAGATAATTCAACCAACGCTTCACCATCGCCTTCTTCGCGAAACCAAACAGATAATAAGACTTGTGTATCGTACGTTTCTTGATGTTCACGTTGAACGCATATAGTCGTCATCCAGTTGCAGCGGTAGTTGTTGAACCGTGTTGTTCACGTCAACAGGCGTGCTTATTATCTGCCCGACGATGCCATAGCTACCAGTCTCTTGCCTCAGTGGACGAATCCTCACAAATGGCGGCCGCGGCGTGATCAGAATTTCGGCGATGCAATCCAACGGCGGCGATTCATTTGGGTACTCTGGATATGTGAAGCCGTTAAATTTCAACAACACAGGCACACGACTATTCTTCAAGTTAGTTCTGCAAGTAACGCACGCCATGAAGTCAGTCGTCACAATGTCGGGAAATACATGTCGAATAACTACCTCTTGTTGCTCATTGATCGGCGGCAAATCACTCGTAAACCACAGCCGATCGCTGACGTCGCATACTCGATCAAACTCGTTGTTGATGAATTTTTTCTGGAATTTCGCTGTTGCTTTTTTACGCTTTCCAAATGTAAGTTGAAGAAGCGTATATACTCCAGCCTTTTCCGACTGTCTGTACGTCTGTCTCTCCGTACGATAACTCGCGTGAAAATGATTCGATTTCGATGAAATTTTAGTATGTGGTAAGTGACAACCTGAGAAGGGACCCTATTGAAAATGGGCGAATGGGGTCAAAGGTCAGGACATAGGAGGAGATCCATTCCATCGACCGTATGCGTCATAACGTATGCAAAAATGCTTCTATTGCAACAAAACGTTAGTATGATGCTTCGGAGGTATACTGAGCAAATTCTGTTGAATATCATTGAAATGGGGTCAAAGGTCAGGGCACGGGAGCGATATTTATTCCACAGCCATTATCCTCATAACTTGACTAAAACCAGTTAACAAAATCATGCAATGCATTGATTATGATACGCTTTCCAACATACCAGAAATCATTACTCAAATTTTGAAGATGACAATCCGATTTTGGGCGTAAATGTGACAAGAATGATAAGTCAGATAATATTTGAAAATTTTCAAGTTTTCAAATATTATCTGACTTACCATCCTTGTCACATTTACGCCAAAAATCGGATTGTCATCTTCAAAATTTGTATTATATGGCGTAATCCCGTATTTCTTTCATGATCATTACTCAAATTATTACTCAAGTTATGAGGATAATGGCTGTAGAATAAATCTCGCTCCTATAACCTGACCTTTGACCCCATTTCGATGATATTCAACATAACTGGTAAAGTATCATTCCGGAACAACATGATAAAGTTTCGCCTCAATGGAAGCATTTTTACGTAAGTTATAACGGATAAGGGCAATGGAATGGATCCCGCTCCTATGTCGTGATCTTTGAGTGTCGACAGAGATTGGAACAGGTGATAGTCTGAAGGGGCGACGTCTGGGCAATAGATCGGATGTGGATGGACCTCCCATTTCGTGTCCTGAATGGCCATTTTGGTCATGTTTGCACTGTGAGGGCGTTCGTTATTATGTTGGAGAAGAACTCCATGGCGCCAATGTGCGCATTTCTGCTGAATTGCTCCCTCCACACGGCGGAGGTGCTCACAAGGAGTGCAGCATTGATGGTTCGATTCCTCGGCAGCATTTCCCAGTGAATTATGCCTTCCATGTCCCAACAGACACACACATGATTTTCGTAGGATGAAGGTCATTGACGTGGTGTATGTGTCTTGTCTATGCTTAACCATTTCCTCCGATCCCTGAAATTCACGTAACAATACGTGTCACAAAAGGTTTGTGTTGCTGAGAACATTCGCGATAACGGGCGAGCAAGGAACCACATATGATAACACTCTGATTCTTGTTGTCCTCGGTGAAAGTGTGAGGCACCCCAGATCCCAATTTCTCCACCTTTCCTATACTTTCCAGGTATCGCACCACTGTGGTCTGATCACAGTCCATCTCAGTGGTCTATTAGCGTGTGGTTTGACGGGGATCCAAGTAGATGAGATGGCTCAAACTATCCTCATCAAAGTGAGATAGGCGACTTAAACGTGGAAAGTCGTTGAGGTCAAAATTGTCACCTCGGAACTGCTCAAACCATTTGAGGGCTGTCCTCGGAGCAATAGCATCCTCCCCATACACAATGTAAATTTGTCGAGTAGCCTTGGCAGCACTGGATCCCTTTTTAAACTCGTAGAGGAGGAAATATTGGAAATGTTCATTCCTCTCTACTTGACACCCCGGACCTGAAAACCAAAAAAACCATTACCCACAATCACACAACGCAATGTGATTTAGATACACGATATTACTGGATACACTTTGATATACAACTGGCCATCTGCACCGTCACTACTGACCTGAGAAACACTCGTGAAATAAAACGGCATGAACTTATGCATCAACCCAATATTTATTCTGCCTTTGCAGAAACTCAACGGCCTAGCAATATTAACTTAGGTCTGACATCCGAACAACAGCCACTTTTTCCCGGTTTGAACAGTGACCATTATTCAGAGTTTCACTGTATTACGTCAAATGAAAGTTGCTATTTTTTTCTAGTTAAAACCAGGATCTCTCTAAATGTGGAATAGTTATATGCGGGTTCTACTGTATATGAAACAATTTTGTGCTTTTCGTTTTTTTAAACACGTTGATTTAAAAATTTAGTTTGTCTTCCCCGATATGACTTCGCTGACGTGGCAGCTAGATATTAAGCAAAATTGCGGCTTCATATTTTTAAAGAATTTTTCTGAAGAAATTTGTTTTCCCGTCCAATGCAAGATCTTCTTTCTACAAATGAATCGATGATGCAACCATTTCAGTCTCCGCTTTTTTTCTTTTAAATGAAATTAAATTTTAAAACCTTTAGTTACCCCAGACGCCGTTCAGCTTCGAGAACAGCAAAGCTGCTTTGTCGGCAGAACGATCAGAAGCCCTCTGCTTGAAATTTAATTTCGCTTAAAAAACAAAAGAAAAACATGCTTGCTCCCATTGTCGAAGAAAAGACTGCGAGGAATGGGATGACAGGCATTTCGTTAGGAAAACTCAGAAAAAAGCCTCCAGCCACTGTTCTGCGCAACTACAAAAGTTCTCTTAAATTGAGAAATGCGAAAGGGATTAAAATGGCTGGAAACGGTTTATTATAACTCTATATGTTTCTATGCCAAAGCAGTGATAAAGCTCCAAAGGAATTGATTTTTAAAATAATGACCTCTCAAAAACAAAAGCTAGACGACTTCTATTGCAGCACGAAACGGATGTACAAGAAAAGTGTTTTCAAAGCAGCATTTCTTAGAAAATACTTTTATTTTTATTAACATCACGGAGCAGACAAAATAATGGAACCACCTCTGAAATACGGTGGGACATCGGTTATATATTTCTCAAGTATTCGTTTTTAACCTTTTACGGTAATTTTGCGTTAGACGATGTTTTACTGTAGTTTCTGTCGCTTTTTCAACTCAGTTACAAGTAATTCTGTGTTAGTCGATAATTTGCTGTAATTTATTTCGCTTTTTCAACTCAGTTATATATAATTCTGTGTTAACCGATGTATTACAGTAAATCCTATCGCTTTTTCAACTCTGTTTTACGTAATTCTGTGTAACCCGATGCATTACTGTAGTTCCTATCGCTTTTTCAACTCAGTTATACGCAATTCTGCGTTAGCCGATGTATTACTGTAGTTGCTATCGCTTTTTCAACTCAGTTATACGTAATTCTGCGTTAGCTAATGTTTTACTGTAGTTCCTATCGCTTTTTCAACTCAGTTATTCCTAATTCTGCGTTAGCCGATGTATTACTGTAGTTCCTATCGCTTTCTCATCTCAGTTATACGTAATTCTGTGTTAGTCGATGTTTTAACTGTAATTTCCATCGCTTTTTCAACCAGTCATTCGTAATTCTGTGTTAGCCGATGTATTACTGTAGTTCTTATCGGATTTTCAACTCAGTTTTACGTAATGCTGTAATAGCTGATGTATTACTGTAGTTTGCATCGCTTTTTCAACTAAGTTACCGGCAATTCTGCGTTAGTCGATGTTTTACTGTAGTTCCTATCGCTTTTTCAACTCAGTTATAGGTAATTCTGCGTTAGCTGAAGTTTTATTGTACAGTAGTTTCTATCGCTGTTTCAACTCAGTTATACGTAATTCTGCGTTGGCATATATTTTACTCTAGTTCCCATCGCTTTTTCAACTCAGTTATACGCAAATCTGCGTTAGTCGATATTTTACTGTAGCTCCTGTTGCTTTTTAAACTCAGTTATACGTAATTTTGCGTAAGTCGATGTTTTACTGTAATTTATTTTCGCTTTGTCAACTCAGTTGTACGTAATTCTGCGTTAATCGACGTTTTATTGTAGTACCTATAGCTTTTTCAACTCAGGTATACGTAATTCTGCGTTAGTCGATGCTTTACTGTAGTCCCTATCGCTTTTTAACTCAGTTATACGTAATTCTGCGTTACATGATGTTTTACTGTATTTCCTATGGCTTTTTCAACTCAGTAATACGTCATTTTAATTCTTTTATACGCTTTTTGCGATTATATGTTAAAATTTGAATTTCGGATTTCCAAAAATACAAGGTTTATTGATTTTTTTATACGTAACCCGGTATCTAACAACATTGAGAGAATCCAGACAGCTCCTTCTTGGTGCAGCCAAAGCTGAATCTTGACCCAATCAGAGAAGAGCATGTTGTTTATTTTCAGTCTGGATGAAAAACTGGTTTCGCAGTTCATGTCTCACACACATATATGCGTTCTTAAAAACTGGTAAATCTCTGGAACGTAACTTTGTGGCGTAGCAGAATAGAATCCTAAATGTATCATCAAGATTCCACATTCTGATTTCAAATGGATGCACTCAGGATCTGAAAAAAAATTGTTAATTCATCAGTTCCAAACTAAAGCACTGGTCTTGGATTCTTAGTTGTGAGAATTTCACTTAATTTGGTATCACGAATTTTATAGATAGATAGAGTCGTCAAAAGAGACGTTTTATTTTCATAGATTTCTGCACTGCGATAAAATAAATTATAATTTTTAACTTCTTTTTTCGCCGTGAATTCAGATAAAAAAGCTGTGACTGATTTTTTTACTTGTCGCACACTATATTGACAAACGTCATCGGACACCTAGAAGAGAAACACAACAGAGCATTTATTGCCATACATTAGTACGGTGTCGGGGAATACTGAACCACTCCTCATAGAGAAAAGTGACAATATCCCTCAGTGACGACGGTGAGGAAATCTGCTTTTAACTGCCCACTCGAATTCTTCCCGCAGGAGTCAATAATGATTAAATCTGATGATTGTGTGCTAGCCATATCTAACTTCAGTTTCATACTCTGTAACGCATATTCTATTTTAACTTTGCTTTTGAGTTTCTTTTTCTCTGTAAATTTGAGTTTGTTCTCTTAGAGATTTTCATACCTTAACATTATGTCTTTTCCCTCAAACGAGAATAATGTTGGCAACACAGTGCGGACGGAACAAGTGTGACCGGATAAGAACGATAGATAAAAAGGCAAAGCAGCGGTTGTTTAAGGGGATGGAGCCACGGGTGGTCTAGCGGTCAACGTTCGTGACTGCCACTGAGAAGACCTCGGGTTCGATCCCAGGCAGGTACGAACGCTCGAACCACTAAATATCCGCCGTGCGTCTGGCACCAGATCAGATCAGATCATATGTTAGAGGATTTTAGGAAGGGAGTGTCTGACCCCAGGTCTTGAACAACCCTTAGAAATAGGAAGCTAGGAGATTTGGGCTAGAGTGCCCAATAGGAAAGTGACACGAAAGCGAGGTAGAAAGGGGAGGGAGACGCCCTTATTTATTACCAGGGACCAGTACCCGGTGTCCGACGGCTTAACGTGCCCATCCAACGCACGGCGGGTATTTAGTGGTTGAAACGTTCGTACCTTCCCAGGATAGAACCGGAGGTCATGCCTATGGCGGTCACGAACGCTGACCACTAGGCCAACCACGGCCCACGTCTGGCACCAGGTACTGGCCCCCGGTAATAAATATGGGCGTCTTCCTCCCTCTTTCTACCTCGCTTCCGTGTCACTTTCCTATTGGTCACTCCAGCTCAAATCTCCTAGCTTCCTAATTCTACGGGTTGTTTAAGACCAGACACTCCCTTCCTAAAATCCTCTACATATGATCATCATTTGTTTACGGGAATTGATGTTATTGATGATAGACGTGATGTTATACTGCATTTGGATGTTCACTGATACTGTATCGAGTAAGCCAGTAAACCATATGTGAGTGTGGAGTACAACCCATGCAAGCAAAATAAATTATTTCTAAGTACTACTTGACCTCTTTTCTTGTAAGGTGTATGGGTACCTTCTAATATTGCATTGTATTAGCACACATAACGTACTCTACTGACGTAAAGGCTAAGTTACAGCGGAAAGAAAATTACGTTATAACTCTTCAAACCGTGATTCGGTACATATCTGATTGTTTGCATTGGTGCATCTTGAAAGATGGAGTCGTTTAAGGGAAATAATATTTACACCATGGGATAAACTTGGCCCATGGTGCGACAATAAAATATCAAGGTATGCAGTGATTCTACCTTGCCCGTGCAGGGTGATGCTAGGACCTCAAGAATGCCAAGTAATCGCCACCCGGACCATTATCAATCCCCCCACCATATTTGACGATTGACACAAATTAGCAGGAAATATGCGTTCCCTTCGGTATTCGCCACATGTAAACTTTTCCCAGAGTCGGAAGAACTGTCACTTTGAATCATCGGACTGAATAGCATGTTTCCATTAATTTAGTGTCCAGGTATTGTGCTTCTGACACAACTGCACCTTCCTTTTTTAGCCAGTAAAACAAGCAGTACTGCCAACTGAAAAGAAATCAGAACTACATTTTTTGGAGATAATTATTCACTCACCCTAATAAAAAATTGCTGTCTGTTGTGGCATCATTAGCCCGACAGTTTAATAAGATTGCCATGGAAGACTTTTCTTCTTCCATCTCTAGTTCTTCCCTGTATGATACTGTTTTTTATTCTTCTCTTTCACTTCATAACTGCTGCTTGCTCTCTTGTCACGCAGCCCATGACATTCTGCATGCTCTTATTGGAAGAATGGAACTTACAGTTTCTCATGGACGTCCTTATCCGAAGCATTGTTCGACGCTGTGAAACTTCCTTTCCTGCCCATAGTGGTTATATTTTTTTTGTACGCTTTCCAACCGTACATTGAAAAAGCGTATGTGCTACAGTTTTGTCCGTCGGTCTGCCCGTCCGCACGATTACTCGCGTAAAAATGGTTTGATTTCGATGAAATTTTAGTATGTGGTAGAGGACCACCTGGGAAGGACCCCTATTGAAAGTGGGCAAAATGGGGTCAAAGTTCAGGACATAGGAGCGGGATCCATTCCATGGTTCTTATGCGTCATAACATCTGTAAAAATGCTTCGATTGAGACAAAACTTTAGTGTGTTGTTCTGGAGGTACACTGAACCGGTTCTGTTGAATATCATCGAAATGGGATCAAAGGTCAGGGTACAGGAGCGAGATTTATTCCACAGCCATTATCCTTATGACTTGAGTAATAACTTGAGTAATGATTTCTGGTATGTTGGAAAGCGTATCATAATCAATGCATTGCATGATTTTACAAACTTGTTTTTTTTTAATTGGAGGTTTAACGACCACCGTGAGAAACTCTATAAGCAGTCGCCCGTCCCTAATTTAGGGTCACTGGATCCTGGGAAGGGAGAGAGCCAGTGCCGTAAGATAAATACAACATTCATGAATCACCGGGATTCGAACCCGGACCTATCTCGGACGAATGGTCAGAAGCCAGCGCTTAGATCACCGCGCAACTGGTGCGGCAGGTGATTACATTCTATATTGAAGACCGTGGTACAATTTTTTTATGATATCTGTGATATCGTTTGATGCCTTTCTTCAATGATTTTTTTCGGGGCATATTTGCATACATCTTGGTCTTTTTGTGTTCACAAGTATGAGACACAGTATCTACAGTGTAGATAAATTTTCTTTCCATTTGTTCATTGCATTTTCAGATACTGTTTGTTCACTAGGTCCTTGTTGTTGATCTAATTTTAAGCAACAGTGCATTTCATCTACAGAGGTTGGACAAAATGATGTAAAAACCTGGGAAATAGGCGATATATCTTTATTAATAAGGTGCTGGACCACTACTTGCCTTTAATGCAGCTTCCAGCTTTCTTGGAATATATTCATACAGCTTTCGAACAGTCTCCAGAGGAATGTTGTACCAATTGTCAATCTGAATGTCCTTCAATGGCTTCAGCAATATTGGAGGAGATAATCTGCTTCTGACTCTACACTCGAAAACTTCCCAGAGTGGTTCGATAATGTTCAAATCAGGTGGTTGAGTTGGCCAGGGTAGATGCTGAAGTACATCTTGGCGCTCGACTGAACTGTTCTGGCTGTGTGTATGAGCGCATTATCATGTTGGAAAATAGCATCGTTGTTGGGAAATAGCATTTGGACCATGGGATGCACCTGATCACCTAAAATGACCATGTACTCGATGGCTCGACCATGCAGGGTAATGATGGGGCCAGCCAAATACCAAGACATGACCGCCCAAATCACCACAGATCCCCTCCCCCTGTTTGAAAATTGTATCAAGACATTCCGAATTGTACGCTTCTTTGGGAGTTTCTTCATACATAAACCTGACCTACTGTTGGCAATAATGCAAATGAAGACTCATATGGCCACATCACACGTTTCCGTTCATCAGCTGTCTGGGTTTATACTCATAATAACAACATTTTCGCATTGTAGCATTGACTTCTCCTATTAAAGGTTCAACAATTGCAGTTCTTCCATGGTTGTTGCCTTCGTGAAGTTCTCTGAGGACTGTTTTTGTGGAAACAGGGTCTTTCAGTTGAATATTGAACTATGCTGTCACTTTTTCTGCAGTAGTTCTGTATGATTTGGACGCAATTCTTGTTAGTGTTCGACTGTCTCTCTGATTCAGTCTCGGTTTTCGCCTACTATTCTTCTTCGACGATGAAGGCTTTTCCTGCACAATCCTTGTTAGTTTTCGACGGGCCCTCACATTCAGTCTCGGTTTTCGCCCACTATTCTTCTTCGGCGATTAAGTCTTGCTATGTACAATCCTCATTAGTTTTCAACGATCCCTCTCATTCAATCTCCAGTTCCGCCGACTATTCTTCTTCGCCGATGAAATCTTGCCGTGCACAATCCTTGTTAATGTTTGACGGTTCTGCTCATTCAATATCGGTTTTCACCCACTATTCTACTTCCCTGATGAAGTCTTGCCGTGCACAATCCTTGTTAGTGTTCGACGGTCCATCTCATTCAATCTCGGTTTTCACCCACTATTCTTCACCGATGAAGTCTTGCCCTGCACAATCCTTATTAGTGTTCGACGGTCCTTCTCCTTTAACCATACTTTTCATGCACTATTCTTCTTCGCCGATGAAGTCTTGCCATGTACAATCCTTGTTAGTGTTCGACGGTCCTTCTCCTTTAACCATACTTTTCGTGCACTATTCTTCTTCGCCGATGAAGTCTTGCCATGTACAATCCTTGTTAGTGTTCGACGGTCCTTCTCATTCAATCTCGGTTTTCATCTACTATTCTTCTTCTTCGCCGATGAAGTCTTGTCGTGCACAATCCTTGTTAGTGTTCGACGGTCCCTCTGATTCAATCTTGGTTTTCTACACGCTATTCTTCTTCGCTGATGAGGTCTTGTAGTGCAAAATCGTGCTTAGTGTTCGACGGGCCATCTGATTTAATCTCCCGATGAAGTTTTGCCATGCTTTGTCACCCAGTCATAACCGTGGTGACTGTTGCTCTGAAAATACAAAACAACTTGCCTGTTATGGTTACAGATGCTACTGCTAAACGGGCTCACGATTTGTCCTTTTGAAAGTCAGACAGGACACGCATTTCACCAACCGATCGTACGAATTTCTGCTGAACACAACCTGTACTATTAGGTGCTTTAATTAATTCCCGCTGTTTTTTGCCACACAGACACCTGTGTGTTGCCACAGAACGGTAAAAAGAATAGTCCATTCAAAGTAGTGTCCGTTGGCAGCTACGAACATTTCCCACCGTTGGGGTAACAAATTGATTCCGCGGTAGAAAAATGCAGGTTCTTTCGAGGCGAACCATTCATAGAGCCATTTATGGATATCCGCGACAGAAAGGAAGTGCTGCTCTGACAGTCCATGTTGTAGCGACCGGAACAAATGGAAGTTTGAGGGAGCAATATCCGGGGAATAAGGTGGGCGAGATAAAAATTCCCAGCTAAGTGCCTCCAAGAGTTCCTTCACGGATTGGGCGACATAAGGCCTAGCGTTGTCGTGGAGAATAACCGTTTCATGTGGGATCCAGTTTCCGAGCTTCTGGATCATTCCCATTGCCTTTAAACGTTTTCTAACCGTTAACTCATCGACCCGTAGTGTTTCAGACAACTCGTGGAGCGTCTGACATGAATCCTCGTCCAATAAAGCCTCCAATGCGCCATCTTAGAACTTTTTCAGCTGCCTAGGGCGCTCTTTGTCCTTCACGTCATATTCGTTGGCTTTGAAGCGTCGGAACCACTCTCTGCATGTTGTTTCCGATAGGCCATGTTCCCCATAGGCCTGCACTAGCAAACGATGACTTTCCGCTGCCGATTTCTTGAGATGAAATCAGAAGAGTCATGCTTCCCGCAAATGCCCTTTTTTTTGGTACGAAACTCGACATCGTGAATGCGACACAAACTCGTGTTCTGTGCCCTCCGATCGCGTGTCACACACTGCTTCGCCCAGACTACGGACGGTACGTGCGTGTGCAAGGGAGGTCACGTGTGGCTCGGGTCACAGCGCACCACTGCTGCGCTCTATTGGGCAACAGCGCGAATTAATTCAAGCACCTAATACACTGGCACACAACCTACAGGTTATATACAAGGAAGTGATACTCAAAGGATAATCTCCACGTTTGTTTTGACGCAGGACTACGTCTAACTCCGCGGATAGTACGGGGCGACTTACAGCAGACCGCCTGTGACAAAAATAGGTCCCAATTTAAACCATTGTAGCGTTGAAAATACGTGCCGCACACTAATTGTGTTAGCATATTCGTAAACAGCATGGAGTCAAATTCGCGTACTGCGCAATACACCGTGCGCGAGACCCTTCCATTGCTCCCTCTGCGCGGAGGAGATCATGCATTATTTCTGGCGGTGCCGCCGTGTTTGACTCAGTCTATCTCGGTAGCCGTGAACGCAACACGACTGTGTGTGTGGTATCGTTTTAAAGCTCTCTACGAGATCTATTCAAATATATGAAGAACATTTCGCGGTGGTTTGAACTAGAATAAAAAAAAATGTTTTCGTGTGAACGGGTTAACATTTTCGACAATGCCGCGGAATTCGCAGAATGAGCGCAAGCAAAAGTAGAGAAAATCAAAACGAGAGGCAAGAGTAAGCAATGAGGAATGTAAGAAGCCCAAAAAGACTTCAGCCCAACGAACTAGGAAGTATTAAGATCGCCTGAAAGCAGCCGCCGCCAAACAAAAATGTTACACACCGACCGAGCTCGTATCAGGCGCATCTCAAACTCTGCTTTCTGTTCTATGACGAAGTAAATATCTCCGGCATTTTTATGCGAGGGGCAGGATTTTAACTTGCAACTCTCGGCTCCGTAGCTCCGAGTGCTATCCACTATACTACACATGTATGCCAGGGGCAGGATTTGAACCTGCAACTATCGGCTCCGGAGCTCCGAGTGCTATCCACTATATTACATATGCCAGGGGGCAGGATGTGAACCTGCAACTCTCCGCTCCGGAGCTCCGAGTGCTATCCACTATACTACATATGTCAGGGGCAGGATTTGAACCTGCCACTCTAAGCTCCGGAGCTCTGAGTGCTATCCACTATACTACACTGGCACGTGCCCTCACTGCTATCTGCCTTTATCTCATGTGCGTCATGCGCGGCAGGCACGTCACATCCCCCCCCTCCAAAAGGGGGCCGGGAGCATGGCCCAATGGTCAGCCGGGCCCATGTGTCGCTGTGGGCAGTCATCCGATGAAAAATGTGCATTTGACAAATTCCAGATAATTTGGTGTGTGCAACGTAACATCACAGTGATTTATTTTTTTCGAAGCTCTGAAAAAGGGATTCTCATGTTTCCCTGTCTCGCAGTGTAGAAAGAACACCACACCATTGTGTGAAACCCATCAGTTAGGTCATCTTTGAAGTTCGGGCGCCAATATGACGAAATAAATTTCTCCTTCACTTTTACGCCAGGAGCAGGATTTGAACCTGCAACTCTCGGGTCCGGAACTACGAGTGCTGTCCACTATACCACACTGGCTCTCACTGCTATCTGCCTTTATCTGATGTTCGTTCTGCGGGCATCACTGCTATCTGCCTTTATCTGATGTGCGTCCTGCGGGCATCACTGCTACCTGCCTTTTTTCTGATGTTCGTTCTGCGGGCATCACTGCTATCTGCTTTTATCTGATGTTCGTTCTGCGGGCATCACTGCTATCTGCTTTTATCTGATGTTCGTTCTGCGGGCATCACTGCTATCTGCTTTTATCTGATGTTCGTTCTGCGGGCATCACTGCTATCTGCTTTTATCTGATGTTCGTTCTGCGGGCATCACTGCTACCTGCCTGTATCTGATGTTCGTTCTGCGGGCATCACTGCTATCTGCTTTTATCTGATGTTCGTTCTGCGGGCATCACTGCTATCTGCTTTTATCTGATGTTCGTTCTGCGGGCATCACTGCTATCTGCTTTTATCTGATGTTCGTTCTGCGGGCATCACTGCTATCTGCTTTTATCTGATGTTCGTTCTGCGGGCATCACTGCTACCTGCCCCTATCTGATGTTCGTTCTGCGGGCATCACTGCTACCTGCCTTTATCTGATGTTCGTTCTGCGGGCATCACTGCTATCTGCTTTTATCTGATGTTCGTTCTGCTGGCATCACTGCTATCTGCTTTTATCTGATGTTCGTTCTGCGGGCATCACTGCTATCTGCTTTTATCTGATGTTCGTTCTGCGGGCATCACTGCTACCTGCCTGTATCTGATGTTCGTTCTGCGGGCATCACTGCTATCTGCTTTTATCTGATGTTCGTTCTGCGGGCATCACTGCTATCTGCTTTTATCTGATGTTCGTTCTGCGGGTATCACTGCTATCTGCCTTTATCTGATGTTCGTTCTGCGGGCATCACTGCTACCTGCCTTTATCTGATGTTCGTTCTGCGGGCATCACTGCTATCTGCTTTTATCTGATGTTCGTTCTGCTGGCATCACTGCTATCTGCTTTTATCTGATGTTCGTTCTGCAGGCATCACTGCTATCTGCTTTTATCTGATGTTCGTTCTGCGGGCATCACTGCTACCTGCCTGTATCTGATGTTCGTTCTGCGGGCATCACTGCTATCTGCTTTTATCTAATGTTCGTTCTGCGGGCATCACTGCTATCTGCTTTTATCTGATGTTCGTTCTGCGGGCATCACTGCTATCTGCCTTTATCTGATGTTCGTTCTGCGGGCATCACTGCTATCTGCCTTTATCTGATGTGCGTCCTGCGGGCATCACTGCTACCTGCCTTTTTTCTGATGTGCGTCCTGTGGACATCAATGCTATCTGCCATTATCTCATGTGCGTCCTGCGAGGCAGGCACGTTACGGTTCGCAATGTATCCAGCATTATTTGTAAAAATTATGTGAGCTACGTTTCATATCATAGACCTGCGTTGGCTATAACAAATTAAATAAACGCTTTGAAACCATACTCGACTAGCACATTTCAACTCTCCGATCTGCAAGTAGAAGCCCTACGTTCCAAACTGACGGCTCACTCAGAACTGAACATACCTGTATTCTTTTTTTCTGTGAAGCCAACATGAATAACATTAACCCCCATTACCATATGTTCACACTATTTTTTTGTCCAACCATTGTATGTTTTTGTAGATAATTCTATATCATTACCATTTTCCTTCAGATATTTCCAAACCGCACTCAGATCCACAATGAGTTCGATATATCCATGCGTTCCGTTCAAATCGGACGGCGATTACAATCCAGAATAACGAACACTTCGATGCCTGTGATCTGACATTTTTGTACCTTTGATTTCCACAAGAGACAGATTCCTTCTAAAGAAAGAAAAAGGAACAAAAAAGAATTAAGAAAAAAAAAGCTTGAATCATTACTAGGGCTTTTCATTTCCACGAGAACTTTTCATAAGGTTTAATTAATTCTACCTGACTGTTCACTTTTCAATTAAACTCTTACTTACTTTGGTTTTTTCTCCAATACACACAATTTTTTCCCTCTTGAGGGAAAAATGCAGCGCATTTGTTGAAGGCTTTTATTTCTACCGTGCATGGTAGTTCCCGTGTCTTTGAGGTTCTTTCAAGCATCCCTAATCGCTCGGGGCAAAATTAGCATCATTGGACTTTTCCTTTGTCCTTCTTCGTTACCCGTCTCTTCCCTTTGCTCTTCAGCTGGGGTTTAATTAAACAGGGTGCTTCTGAAGCAACCGAGGATGCTCCTTTCCGAATACAAAGAGTGCAGTGGAACAAAAGGGGCACAGGAGAAATGAAAAGACACCCACTGCTGCAATAGAAATTCCCGAAGCTAGCGGTATACCTTATTGAGAATGTAACACTGTTTAAGAAGTAATATAAGTGCCGTCAATATTTATTTGTTTGAAAAAGAGGAATGAACAGAAAAGAAAAGCGAGCCTGCCATGAAAAAGTCGAAGCATTGTTTTATTTGCAGCTAGAAGTCCCCCCCCCCCACATTTTCCACTTTTCCGGGCGGAAATCTCGAGTAAGTATTTATTGTGACACAACGTTCACCATTCCGGCTATTGTTTGTTCGTATTCTGATTACTTAACGTTAGTCACATCGCATTCGTGTGATTGGAAATCCGGTCCAAAACCGAGTAAATGAAAATTAAACATATTCACCGCTTCCGCTCTAACAGTTCATTACATTCAGCCACTATTTGCGTTTCATCACACGGTGTGATTACCAATTTGCATACTGGTGCACATTAAGCGTCCAAAATACGAAAGCCGTGAAACTGGTTTGTAATAAAGACCTTGCCGAGCACTTTCTGTACGGAAAATCATTTGTCACAGAAAAATTACCCGACGTAATTTTCTGTTCTCAAATTTCAACAGAAAGAGAAGTTTGAAACTATATGAAGCAGTAATTACGCTGAAATTAATTTGAAATGAATAAAATTCATGTAACAGAGCTCTAATTAACTGTCGTTATTTTGTAAACGGGATGTTTATTTGGAGGTTTAACGCCCATGTGAGCAACTCAGTGGACTATAAGCAGCCTTCCTTCCCAGAGTTGGAAACGGGTCAAAAATTCTGGATCCGGACCCGACCCGGATTTGTAATTGACCTGGACTCGAGGCGGACAAATCTGCTTTTAACTAGGAGGGTTGTACCGAAAACAATGCAAAAGCGGACATACCTTTTTTATTAACTGACAGAGGTCGTTCAAATTGTACATGTCGGTACAGTAGTTTTTTCTCAATACAAAGGTACATAGTCTCCATCACAAGCGATGCATTTTCGCTATCGTTGAATCCAACTCTCGAATCCTCTTTGAAAAAATTCAGGCGCGGACTGTTGTACCCACTTCTTCACATCCGCTTTCACCTCGTCTGTGTCATCAAATCATTGTCCCCAGAGACTGTCGTTCATTGGGCCGGACAGGTGGAAGTCGTACGGCGCCAGATCTAAGCTTTACCGGGGATGGGGGATTACCGACAGCCTAATTTGCTGATCGCCTGATTTCTTGCCAAAGATGTGTGTGGTCTTGCAATGTGGATCCTTTTCAGATTCATTTTCTCTCTCTTCCTCCTTATGGCTCCTCTAAGTTTCTTGAGAGTCTCAATGTACAACTCCTTGGTCAAGGTACCAGACAATCAAGGAATATGACATCCTGTCATCCCATAAAACAGTCCCAATGACTTTCTGTGCTCATCGCTGGCTCTTGCACTTCTTAGGCCTTGGTAAAGACGTGTGACGACATTCCACGGATAGATTCTTCGTTTCCGGATGGTAAAGGTACACTCACGTTTCATCCCCTGTCATCAGATCAAAAACAGACGCGTCTTCATTGACTTCAAACGCTTCCAGCAGATCAGAGCAAACTTTCACCCCTTTCTCCTTCAAATCGGGTGTCAACTGCCGATGTACCCCCTTTGCGCACACTTCCCGATACCTTAACTCTTCCACCATTTTTCGTATGGCATAGTGACCATGGTCCAGTTGTGCAACAAGCTCACGGATTGTGACTCGTCTCTACGCGCGAATCAATTCATTCACTTGCTGACGATTCGTGTCAGTGTACGGCTGCAGATGATGGTCTTTCACTGCGTGGTTTAACTTCAATGTTGGTTTTCCCTTCTTCAAATTTCTTCATCAATCTGTGCACACTGGTATTATCAATGGTGTCATCTCCGTAAATATTCTGCAGTGGGAGACCATCATGGACATGTTGCTTCTGCTTGGAATCCATTATTTATCTTCAATGAAGAAGAAGGGTTACTATATAGGAAGATTTACTCTACCAACATGCGCAATTTGAAAGACCACCACTGTAAGTTAATAAAAAAGTTATTCCCACTTTGCATTACTTTCGGTACAGCTCTCGTAAAATACATACGTATATATACAATGCATCCTTCCAGTGCTTACGTATGGTGCAGAGACGTGGACCTTAACTAAAAGAGATATACAAAGGCTGCAGACAACTCAAAGTAGCATGGAGAGGTGCATGCTTGGTGTAACCAGGAGAGATAAGAAGAGGAACTCGTGGATCCGAAAAATGACAAGAGTGGAAGACATCATGATCAGAGTAACACCCCTAAAATGGCAATAGGCTGGACATACTGCGAGAAGGACAGACCATCGATGGACAGCCGCAAATTTTAGATTGGATTCCAAGGGACAGGAAAAGACCCAGAAGAAGACCACATGGGAGATGGGTGGATGAAACTCGAAAGTATGCGGGAGTGACATTGAGGAGACTGGCACAAGACAGACCGTTGTGGAGGAAACTTGGAGAGACCTTCGTCCAGCAGTGGATTGATAATGGTTGACAATGATGATGATGATGATATACTATATTGACAAAAGTCACCGGACACCCCTTCGGAAGCAAATTAACGGATCCACTGCGTTGTTAAGATGCGCGGTACACCTACAAACGGTATAAAAACAAACCTGCAGCTGACCGCGATCATATCGCACTGTGAGGTTGAGTGAAAATGTCGCGGCGGGAGAGAACTGACTTTGAGAAAGGAAAGATTGTTGGGTGTTATATTAGTGGGTTGTCTATAAGAGAAACCGAGAGGAGTTTAAAAATACTCAAATCAACTGTTTTGGATGTACTGAATACGTGGGAAACACATGGCGAGCCTGAAGCAGCAAAACGTACCGGCAGACCAAAGAAAATCAGTGATAGAGAACGACGAAGCCTCAGGAGAGTCGTTATAGCTAATCGACGGAGTACTGCACAAGACCTCCGTGCACAGGTGAGTAAAAATGCTGGAACCTCGGTATGTACACGTACCATTCGCAGAGAACTTCATCCTTGGGTTTCCGTGGTCGTGCGGCTGCTCATAAGCCTTTCATCTCTACTCGAAATGCTACTCGTCGTTTAGCATGGTGTAAAGAAGATTTATCGAGGACAGTAGATCAACGGAAACGGGTCCTATGGACTGATTAATCCAGATACACTATTCATCAGTCTGATGGCCGTGTGTGGGTATGGAGGCAACCGGGGAACACTATTTAGCGCAGTGTACTGTTCCTACGGTCAAGTTTGGAGCTGTTAGTGCACTCGTGTGGTGGTGCTTTTCGTGGTATGGTCCACGCCCCACCCCACCCCCACCCCACGTTAACCGGACTTAACACCCTGGGACTTCTTTTATGGGGATTCATCAAGGGTGAGGTTTACAGCACCACTGTTGCAGATACTGCCGACCTAAAGGGGAGGATTGCACACGCACTGCAGAAAGTTAATATGGACATTCTCGAACGAACATGGTGGGAACTGGAATGCCGTTTAGACATTGTTCGGGTCACAAATGGTGCCCATGTGGAATGTACATGGAGCTTCATGATCTGTTCTGTCAATTAACACAAATTATGTATTGAGATCAATTATATTAAAAGCCCTATGATTATTTGAAATTGGATTCATGTTTATGGGACACACTGTACACTGAACCGTTAGAATGTTGAGTTTTTTCGTGAAATTAAACCAATCTGCGCAGTTGAATTCTTTGCATAATTGATTTAGGAGCCACAACTCTCAGCATTTCAAAACGAATATACATTAAAATATGACTTTTTTCGTATATATTTATATTAGTATTTTTACAGTGTTTTGATAGTAATCTGAATTTCGCTTTGATTACTTTCCTTACGAAACTTTTAGGCTATCTCGGGAATCGATTTTCCTATGCAAAGATAGCGTTGTGAATCAAAAATGATTGTCACAGAACAATGCAAACGCATTTTTATGCCCTGTCGTAAAAATTTACTTCAGAGTCGTGAGTCGATGTAGCGAGCTAAGGGAGAATTTTTTTCGTGAAAGTAACATTCTTTGCAGATGTTTGATAAATTATAAAATAAGAGGAAATATTTCCGGACAAAGTTGAGTTCATTGGGAAACTCTGAAATTTCTTCGGAACCCCTGGAGAGGCATTTGACAGCATTTTTATTAGAGTTGAATCATGGGATAGCAGACAAGGCAAACTTAGTGCAGACAATCTCGGAGAAAGTTTTAGGATTTCCTTTTGGAGGTTTATTACATTAAAGAAACAGAAAAATGGCATTTCTACTCGAGAGATGGAAATAAAATATGAAAAAACACAGAGTTACATTATACAAGTTATAAGTGTAAATCAAAAAGGCTTTGTCAACAATTTTCTGTTTGACGCGCTTTATTTTCACGAACATTTCCGAAAGTGTAAATGAAATGTGAATATTTAATATGACTTTAGGAATTTCTATCAGGCAAGGGAGAACACTGCACATAACTACATTGCATAACAAACACAAAATCTATCTCTGTGTACTTACGGACGTATATATGACAGCAGATATCAAGTGAGGGTCACATTGATGAAGAAATTAATGGGCGTATAAAACTTGCCTGGAGAGCTTTTGGAAGAAACAGCATAATTTTCAAGAGCAATATGCTATTATGTCTTAAAAGGAAAGTGTTTGATCAATGCATCCTTCCAGTGCTTACATATGGAGCAGAGACGTGGACCTTAACTAAAAGATACATATAAAGGTTGCAAACAACTCAAAAAGACATGGAGAGGTGTATGCTTGGTGCAACCAGGAGAGATAAGAAGAGGAACACGTGGATCCGAAAAATGACAAGAGTAGAAGACATCATGATCAGAGTTAAATCCCTGAAATGGCAATGGGCTGGACATACTGCCAGAAGGACAGACCATCAATGGACAGCCGAAATTTTAGATTGGATTCCAAGGGACAGGAAAAGACGCAGAAGACCATATCTGAGATGGGGGATGAAATTCGAAAGTATGCGGGAGTAATATGGAGGAGATTGGCACAAGACAGACCGTTGTGAAAGGGGCTTGGAGAGACCTTCGTCCAGCAGTGGATAGATAATGGTTGACAATGATGATGATAAGGATATACACGGTGGAAATCAGAATAATATGACCATCCCGGGAATCACAGTGTACCTGCACAGGCGCGTCACAAGACCTACCACACGGAGATATAAGCAGCCGACCAGGACAGATGAGCCATAGTGCATCACGTGAGCACAATAAGCAGAGGTAGTGGACGTTAAAGAAGGAATGACCATCGGCTACCGCGCCAAGAGTGGAAGCATCTCAACAACAGCAGACTTCGTGGGCTGTTCGCCCGGTGCAGTAGTAATGGTGTATCAATAAGTTATGACGTCAGCATATTCTGATGTCACAACTGTGGAGCCCCAAAGGCCATCGACCCCAGAGGAGAACGTCGTCTCCGTCGACTGTTCTTAATTGCATGTGTAACTTCTACAGGAAGGACTGGGGGGACTTTGGTACTCTAGGGACTTCGGTATAGTTACACTGTGATATATATACTATATAATCAAAATTATTCGGTCATCACAATGTTTTGTGACAAATGACTTTATGAGCGCAATTAATAGTTACTCGGTGCACCTTTAGCTTGTATGGCAACGGGAACACGTCGAGCCATACTGTCAACCAATGTTCGTTGTGTCTCGGCAGGAATGGCTCGCCATTCGTCCTGCAAAGCTGCTGCCAGAGTGAAGACCGAAAACGGTCGTTGTGATCGATTACGTATAGGCTACTCCAGTTCATTGCAAAAGTGTTCTATGGCATTAAGATCAGGACGTTGAGCAGGACAGTCTCGCAATTCCATCTCCTTTTCAAGAAACCAGTCCTGCACACGCCGTGCAGTGTGGCAAGGAGCTTGATCGTTTTGGGAAAGACAACGGTCATTTCCATAATACCGGCAGATTGTTGGTTGGGCAGAATTATCCAGAACGTTGAGGTACACTTCAGAGTTCATGGCTGCGGTATAATAACCGACGGGCCGCGTCCCATCCACGAAAAACAACTCCAGACCATGAAAAATCCTCCGTCGAGCATAACACTTGAAAGAATACAGTGAAGGGAAAACGTTCGCCGGTCTATCGTCAAATCCAAACAAGCCCAACGGATCGAAATAGTGAAAAGCGAGACTCATCATTCCAAAGCACAGATTTCCAGTTGCCCAAAGTCCAGGAATGACGGGGGAGTTATCACACCAAAAGGCGCTTCGCATTCATGGTAAGGATGTGTGACTTGAGTGCCGCTGCTCTACCGAAATAGCCCACACTGTGAAACTTTCTGCGGATAGTTATGGTACTAACCGAGACATTACAAGTATTACTTCCTTCAACAGCCATGGAAACGGCAGAGGAAGAACGGGATTTCTTAACATTTCTTATCATGCCTGTTCTGTCACTTTTTGTCAGTTTGTGCGGCCTGACCTTTTTTTTGCTGTAATTGCTCCTTCCTGCTTCCACCTCTTCATGACATCACTTACAGTCAGTTTTGGTATGTTTCGTTTAGCTGCAATGCTCCGTATGGCAACGTTCCTTAAATGACATCCTATGACCAGCCCACGCTGGAACTCGGAAAGTCCACGTCCACGCGGCATATCCATATCCGCTTCAAAGTTACTGATAACACGACAGAACATCTCAGCTTTATATACCTACTTCCACACTCACAGCGCACCTTCCTATGACATCCTATGACCATCCCACGCTGGAACTCAGAAAGTTCACGTCCACGTGGCACATCCGCTTCAAAGTTACTGATAACATGACAGAACATCCGCTTCAAAGTTACTGATAACACGACAGAACATCCGCTTTAAAGTTACTGATAACACGACAGAACATCTGCTTCAAAGTTACTGATAACACGACAGAACATCCGCTTCAAAGTTACTGTCAACACGACAGAAACATCCGCTTCAAAGTTACTGATAACACGACAACAGAAACATCCGCTTCAAAGTTACTGATAACACGACAGAACATCCGCTTCAAAGTTACTGATAACACGACAGAACATCTCAGCTTTATATACGTACCTTCTGCTCATTGCGCATCTTCCTGTGCAACCGTTCTTTGCACATATGCCAATATTTGGTAGTGTCCGAATAATAAAACACATTGTAAACATTTCTCCTGTTCTCTTGATTCTCGATCCGTGCAACGAGTGTCTGCAAACACTCACGCTGGTATCCTTCCGAAACAAGTCCGCCAAACCAAATCAGCTGGGAAGGTGATGATGTTAATTTTATTTCATCATAAAGGTGTAGTCTACCAGCATGCCGTTCCCGCCCAAATCATCACATGCAGTATGCCAAAGTAAATTCCTCCATCATGTCAAATCAGCTGGGAAGGTGATGATGTTAATTTTATTTCATCATAAAGGTGTAGTCTACCAGCATGCCGTTCCCGCCCAAATCATCACATGCAGTATGACAAAGTAAATTCCTCCATCATTTTTATGCCAGGGGCCGGATTCGAATCTGCAGCCTATATACCATACTACACTGGCATGAGCTCTCATTGCTACCTGCCTTTATCTCATGTGCGTCCTGCGTCACATCTCCCCCGCTGAAAGAGGGCCGGGAGCATGGCTCACGGGGTCAGCCGGGAACATGTGTCGCTGTGAGCAGTCATCCGCTAACGAACGTGCATTTGAAAAATCCCAGACAATTTGGTGTGTGGAACGTAACATACCACTGATTTATTTTTTCGAAGCACTGAAGAAGGGATTCTCATTTTTCCTATCTCGCGGTGTGGAAAGAACATCACACCATCGCGAGAAATCTATCAGCCAAATCATACTTGAAGTTCGAACGCCAATATGACGAAATAAATTTTTCCATCATTTTTATGCCAGAGGCGAGATTCGAACCCACTACTCTCGGCTCCGGAGCTCCGAGTGCTATCCACTATACTACACTGGCATGTGCTCTCACTGCTATGTGCCTTTATCTCACGTGCGTCCTGCGGGGCAGGCACGTCACAGCAGTTCCTCCACAAAGCAGCTTCCACAAAATGCCTTCACCAAGTGCTTTGAAAAGTGGACTGAACGATGGGACAGTTGCATATCATCCTAGGGAAGATACTTTGAGAAAGAATAGCATATATTTTGTTGCACCTATATTTCTTCATTTTGGGTGATTCTACTCTCAGTTTTTATGGAACGGCTGTTGTAAAATGATAGTGCCGCCCCGGTGGCGCAGTGGTCTAAGGGGTTGGCCTCTGATCATTCGTCCGTAAGGGGTCCGGGTTGGAATCCCGGTCAGGCATGGATGTTGTGTTTGTCTTACAGAACAGGCTCTCTCCTTTCCCTGGAACCAGTGACCCTAAATTAGGGACGGGCGACTGCTTATAGCCCATTGAGTTGCTCACGGCGGCCGTTAAACCTCCAATCAAAAAAAAAAAAAATTGATAGCCGTGGTGAGTAATTTGAGTATAAACAAAACTTGACATAGCCCTCTGTAGGAGTTAGAAGCTAGATCGAGCACAGTTGAACTCCAATTATCCGGATTCAAGATATTTGGAACTGCAATTATTGTTTGAAAGGGATCCGGGTTCAAATCCCGGTGAAGCATGGATGTTGTATTTGTCTTACGGCATTGGCTCTCTCCCTTCCCTGTGACCAGTGTCCCTAAATTATTGACGGGCGACTGCTTACAGCCCATTGAGTTGCTCAAGGTGGTCGTTAAACCTCCAATAATAAAACAAAAAGCTCCAATTATCTGGATCGCTTGTTCTTCTTTCAAGGCCAAGTAAAATTAAGATTTCTGTTAATTTATTTAAGTGTTCTTAGTTTTTCGTCCATTTAAATAATATAAAATGATAATGCAGTACAGTAGATATTTATTTTTTAAACTGTATAACATTTATTATTATAAAATACCATAAACGAAAAAATTAAATTCCCTCACTTCAATTAATAAGTACGTATTTGGCCTACAGAAAAAAGATAACCCAATTATCCGGATGGGCTGTGGTCCGAATTAATCCGGATAATTGGAGTTATACTGTATTAAAGAAATTGCTCAAACCGATCGAGTAGATAAATAGAAAGGAAAAAGATTTCCCCCTCCTTTCCTTTTTGAAAACTGAAAAGATTTTCATTTTCTTTGCAATTACGGAAATGATGAATTTGAGTTGGCAACGGATTCTGATTTTCTACGTGTTATAAGGTGGAAAAGTGCGTTGGGGGAAACTGTGCAAAAACATATAAATTTAGTGTGAAAGAATAAAACCTGTGAATCTCAGAAACAAACACGTATGTAAATTAAACAAATTTATTTGTAATGATGCGCATAAATAATTGGACTTAGAGCTGTGTATAAGGTGGACGAAATACAAAAGGCACTGCACATACCAATGGAATAAATAAAGAAATAGCACTAAAAGAGAAAATGCTGCTTCTCTTTCCCTTTTAAAAACTGAAAAAAAATTGCATTCACTTTGTAATTACTGAGACGCAGAATTTGAGTTCGCAACAGATTTTGACTTTCAACGTTATGAGATAGAGAAAATGCGATGGAACATAGTTGGACAAACCAACTATAAACAGATTGAACAAATGAAGGAAACGAAGAAAAGGAGGAAATATTTCCTACCCATTTTCATTTTTTGTTTTCTTCTTCCGGAAAATGGCTTTAGAGAACTGCTCCCGTAAGGGTATCCAACATCGATGCGTTCTTTAATTAAACCTGATCCACAGTTCTCGAAAGAAAATTAGTTGCTAGAGTATCTAATGAGGCTAATTTCGCGGAAGTCATTACGCAATGCCTGTAGAAATGGCGTTCGGTGATGTGCCCCCAAAACTAAATCTCCCAGACAATTGGCTCAAGATTCGGACCTCCTCATTGCAAAGGAGTAGAGAAATTGTCTTGGCGTTTTAATTGAAAACTGGAAGAGCCCGATAATATTAATTAAGTTTCGAGAAGACGCTTCCAGTAATTAAATAGTCAAAATGGAAATGCGAGGGCAAAGCCCGTCTTTGCCTTATCCCTGTTACGCAACGTGTTGTTATGTAGATAGTTGAAAGGTGACATCAACTTCCAGGCAACTTAACGTCTCCCCCTAAACTGCTCCTGCGTATTTTAGCACTCATATAAAGAAGAAAACGATAAGGGAAATGAGCGACACTTATGTTAATTTAGAATAAAGTCTTAGGCTGCGATTCGCGAATGTCATTTCCTTTAAAAAACAATTTATCAAGACACGCTTTAGCTTCATCCAAAGGACAGTACCTAAGACTCTAAAACGTCACCTTGGTTTAGTGCATTGTTGGAGACCGACTGTCTTGCACACACTAGAGAAAAGGTTAAGATAAACTCTAAGCGCATTAACTTTTAAGTACCATTTTTAAGGAACGTTTTAGCGAAGAAAACTGGCAGAACCGAACATTACTCAGAGCAGCAAGAATAACAATTTCTCATTGACGTCCCAAATCCTCCAGTAAACATGCATTTCATTAAAGCAATGAATAGAGATCGCATATATATACAGTATGTATATATCCAGGGCTTGGAAAATGCGGTCTTCTACTTATCTCTGACGAGTGAAAAGTTTTAATTGACGAGTAAAAAATTCAGCAGAGCAGTTTAATCAATCGGTAAATTAGGTAATTACTTATACGTTATTATGCCAATTGTTGGATACATAAACTATTAGTTTCTTAATAAAGCATACTTTATTTCACAGAAGTGATGCTTGACTGTGAGCTAGCATGGGAAACTGATTTCTCCGCGAAAGAAATTGGACAGCGAATCCCGCGAGTCAAAACATCTGGGCACGGTGCTTAACAATGAACAAGAGGCAAGAAGCCGCAAGCCCAGTAGAATGATTTCCCCAAACGCTGTGTGAAAAGATAAGCAGTTTAAGAGTCACATGCGCCTTGCGAGCTGCCGCTTAGCTAATTGATGTCGTAGGTCAAACATGGGTCTCCGTCTTTCTTCGAAGTTGTTACGAAAGTTCTAAAACATTGAAGGATTCTTTCATCTACTCGAGAGGGAGAAAACTAAGTTTGGTTGTTACACAACGTTTAACCGTTTAAATTACATTAGCGATAAAATAGTATGCGGGAGATGTGTATAATTTTTTAATAAATCAAACTTTAAAACACGAAATAAAATCGACAGCTTGTGAGGCTGTCAATTCTCAGCTGGCGAGTGAGATATTTGCCTGACTGGTAAACCAGCATGGCGTTTTATATATCATCATCATCATCATTGTCAACCATTATTAATCCACTGCTGGACGAGGGTCTCCCAAGTTTCCTCCACAACGGTCTGACTTGTGCCAGTCTCCTCCATGTCACTCCTGCATACTTTCGAATTTCATCCACCCATCTCCCATGTGGTCTTCTTCTGGGTCTTTTCCTGTCCTTTGGAATCCAATCTAAAATTTCGGCTGTCCACCGATGGTCTGCCCCTCTGGCAGTATGTCCAGCCCATTTCCATTTTAGGGATTTAACTCTGATCATGATGTCTTCCACTCTTGTCATTTTTCGGATCCACGAGTTCCTCTTCTTATCTCTCCTGGTTACACCAAGCATGCACCTCTCCATGCTTTTTTGAGTTGTCTGCGGCCTTTGTATGTCTCTTTTAGTTAAGGTCCAGGTCTCTGCACCATACGTAAGCACTGGAAGGATGCACTGATCAAACACTTTTCTTTTAAGACATAATGGCATATTGCTCTTGAAAATTATGCTGTTTCTTCCAAAAGCTCTCCAGGCAAGTTTTGTACGCCGATTAATTTCTTCATCAATGTAACCCTCACATGATATCTGCTGTCCAAGATAAACGTACGTGTCTGTTATCTCCAGCTTTTCTCCATCAATCGATAAATCTACATTTCTTGAAAAAGCATTGTACATCACTTTTGTCTTCTGAAAGTTCATTTTTAATCCCACTTCTTTACTCTTGTCAGCAAGTTCCTGGATCATACTCTGCAGCTCTGATGGGGTAGTTGCAAAAATGATTACGTCATCAGCAAAACGAAAGTGAGTTAGATAATCTCCATTAATCTTTATCCCCTTGTTTTCCCAGCTCAGCGACTGAAAGACACCCTCCAATGTAGCATTGAAGAGCTTCGGAGATATGGTGTCACCTTGTCTCACTCCCTTTCCAACTTTTATGTGTGCTGCATTTTCAAACAGCCGAATCTTTGCACTTGCATTTTCATAGATGTTATTAATAATATTAATGTATGCATCTTCAATACCGCAGGTTTTCAGAGCCATTGTAACTGCTGATGGTTTCACCGAATCAAAGGCTTTTTCATAATCGATAAAAGCCATGCACAATGGAAGTTCATATTCCCTCGCTCTTTCAATTAGTTTTCTCAGTACGTGCTGTGGGTATTGGGCATTTACCTTGCCTTTCTGAGACATGCAACTCGGTTATTTGGGTTCACTCTCGGTTTTTGCAACTGTACATTGTTCCTTGTGCACTTTTTGCTTCTTTTTTCTTAAAATTGTTTCTTTGGATTTGCCTTTTTCAAAATTGTAAAGTTTCTCTATTTGTTTAAATTTATTATTTTTTTATATTATTTTATCTGTTTTTTTCTTTTTATCTGGCAGGTTAAAAGATTACATTTTTCCGTGAAAAGTTAATATTTCTGTACCTTTCTTTGGTTAGGGTTTTTCTCGCTATTTTAATACTAATGTTTTCCCTGGTTTTGCTATTTTTTGGGGTGCTCGGATCCCTTCCTTTTCGTTTTTGTTGTGCTTCTCTTGGTTGCTGTGCGGTCGGGCAATGTTTTCTAGTTTGCTGGGTTGGTTTTATTAAAAATCCCTTTTTAATTTGACAATTTTATCCCTAAATTTAATCTGTCCTTATAGCGAACTAAATTAGCAGAAACCCACAGTTCTCTAATGAGTGATTTTTTTAATGCTTGCCCTTGACGAAGCCATCGGAGAATCAGTCATTGATATGTTTCCCTGCGTTCTTCTGTTCGTTAGTTTTCCCCCGTTTGAAGCTTGTCTTTTTCGAACGGTTGAAGATTGGTGGTTGTTGTTCTTCTGCTCGTTCTCGGAATTTTTTGTTTTATGTTTTCTTTCTTTCAAAATTTGCTGCTTGTTTTGCATTTACACACACACACACACACACACACACACACACACACACACACACACACACACACACACATATATATACACTGAAGTGCCAGAAAATCTGGTACACGAGTCTAATACTTGGTAGGTCTACCACGGGAGCGCAGGACTGTAGAAATACGACGCGGCATGGACTCCACCAGCTTCTGGAAATATGCTGTAGGCAATGCACACCATACTTCTTGCAGAGCGCACCACAATTCGGGTGTATTCCGAGGTCTCGGATTCCTGTGTTCGATACCGCGTTGCATGGCATCTCAAATCTGTTCTATCACGTTCAGATCTGGGGACTTGGGTGGAAATGGCGACACCCCAAACTCAGATGAATGCTCCTCTAACCATAATGTGGCGTCCTGACACTTGTGTGGAGGTGCATTGTCTTTTGAAACAGGCCCAACCCATCGGCGTGAATGCAAGACATGAACGGGTGTACCTCTTCAGTAAGGATGCGCACATAGCGTTGGCCGGCCACAGACGTTTGTAGACGTACCAGGGGTACCAATGAAGTCCAGCCAAATACACCCCATACCATTTCGGACCACCCACCAGCCGGTACAGTTCCCTGTTGACAGGCGGAATCCATGGGTTCACGCCACACACGAATCCTTCCATCTGCCCGGTACAGTTGGAAACGCGACCCGTCAGACCAGGCTACTTGTTTCCAGTCATCAAGTGTCCAGTGGTGGTGTTGCCGTGCCTAAGCGAGGCACATAGTTCTGTGTCGTGCACCTATCAAGGGGACTCTAGTTGGGCGTCGGCGCCCATATCGTGCAGGGTACGTTGCACAGTCCGGACGGTGATGCTTGTTGAGGCTACAGCATTGAATTCTGATGATACCTGCGAGAGTGTTGCACGCCTATCGCGTGAAACAATTCTTGACAGCTGACGATGGTCACGTTCACCCAATGTCTTTTTACGGCCACACTGGTATCGTAGGTTGAAGGTTTTGCCGGAATTCTTGTAGTCATGGTACACACTCGCAATGGTCGTCCGTGAAAATCCGAACTTCGTTTCTACCTCCGAAATACTATGGCCCATCTCACGAGCGCCAACTATGGCACCGTGTTGAAAATCGCTTAAATCGTTATTACTTGTCATTTTCATGCCGAAAACAGCTCTTACAGCTGGCAAGGATGTCTATCACTTTATATACGCACTGTCGGACGCAACCGAGTACGCGCATAGGTGACGTTGCCATGTATTTTGCATAAGCTCGTCTGTACCAGTTTTTCTGGCACTTCAGTGTATATATATAGTTTCAAAACGCATTTCAACCTCTTTCTAAAGAAAATATCAAGCCTTTCAAGCCGATCTCATCAGGGGAACACCGACTCGTGTATCATGACCTTTCGAAACTCAGTAAAAGTCGGAATAATCCAAGACCCGATGAGGTGTTCCCTAAGTCATGGAAGACAGCAAACAAGGACCAGATATACACATTTATATACCAAAGACCTTTTAACAAGAAGCAGAAAACCGCAGTCTTCAGGTCCATATCGTAAGCAGAAGTCCGTAATGATACGCAAATAGGAGTATGCTGTGTAACAAGCAAAATATCCCTAATATCCTTTGGGCTGCTTGTGGTTAAATATTTATTAATATCCTTTATAGATTCTTCACACAGCCTACTCCTAATTGCATATTGTTACGGACTTCCGCTTATGATATTGACCTGGGGACTTGGTTTTCTGCTTCTTATTAAAGGGTCTTTGGTATATAAGTGTGTATCTGTGGTTCTTCATCGGAATTGTTCTTGTTTGCTGTCTTCCATGACTTAGAGAACATATCAGCGGGTCTTGGATTATTCCGACTTTTGCTGAGTTCCAAAAGGTCATGATCCACGAGTCGGTGTTCCTCTGATGAGATCGGCTTGAAAGGTTTGATTTTTTTTCTTTAGAAAGAGGTTGCAATGTGTTTTAAGACTGGTGTTAATTCTTTTTGAATTTGTGATTTGGGGTTTTTTCAAATTGTAGTTTGTAGTGGTTGCTTGTATGATATGTTTTTATTGATATTCTGTCATGATTTGTTACGGAATGAAGAAAGGCATCGCTTTTTTTCACGTTTTACCAACACACAGCAACCAAAAAATTGTTATTTGACCACTGCTGGGGAATCGAATCCCAGATCTATCGATATATAGCCAAGATCTCTCGATATATATTACACCACGGTGGCCAACAATCCACGGCGCTATGTGTGTTTTTCTGTCAGCTTCTGACATCATAAATCAGTAAGATGGGCTCAGCTACTGAGACGTCTCCCTGGTGGGCATTAATGGCACTGGCTATATATTAATTATAGCAGCTAAATCCAAAGGGCAAGATGCAAAGTGAAATTCCTCCAAATACGTGGCGTCAGTAAATAAACAAAGACATCGCTGACGCCACGTATTTGGAGGATTTTCGATTTGTTACGGATTGCTGCTTTGGCGCTTCTGTACGAATTCTACGTTTCTATATTGTCTATTTTAGCTTGCTTCAATTTTATTGGTATATATATATACATAAATTGTCCTTGTTTGCTGTCTTCCATGACCTAGGGAACACCTCAGCAATTCGGCTGTTTGAGAATATAGCACACATAAAAATTGCAAAGGGAGTGAGACAAGGTGACGCCATATCTTCCAAGCTCATTAATGCCACATTGGGTCCTTCCAATCACTGAACTGGAAAAACAAAGGGATAAAGATTAATGGAGGTTATCTAACTCACCTTCGTTTTGCTGATGACGCAGTCATTTTTGCAACTACCCCATCAGAGCTGCAGAGTGTGATCCTGGAACTTTCTGACAAGAGCAAAGAAGTGGTATTAAAAATGAACTCTCAGAAGACAAAGTGATGTACAATGCTTTTACAAGAAACGAAGATTTATCGATTGATGGAGAATTTATCGATTGATCGAAGATTTATCGATTGATGGAAAATTTATCGATTGATCGAAGATTTATCGATTGATGGAGAATTTATCGATTGATCGAAGATTTATCGATTGATACCTACATTTACCTTGGGCAGCATATGTCAAGTAAGGGTCCCAATGATGAAGAAATTAATCAGCGTATAAAACTTGGATTGAGAGCTTTTGAAAGAAACAGTACAATTTTTAAGAGCAGTATGCCATTATGTCCTAAAAGAAAAGTATTTAATCAATGCATCCTGCCAGTGCTTACGTATGGAGCAGAGACATGGACCTTAACTAAAAAAGGCATACAAACACTGCAGACAACTCAAAGAAGCCTGGAGAGATGCATGCTTGGTGTGACCAGAAAAGGTAAGAAGAGGAACTTGTGGATAAGGAAAATGATGAGAGTGGAAGACGTCATGACCAGAATGAAATAACTGAAAAGGCAATGGGCTGGACATGCTGCCAGAAGAACCGACCACTGATAGATTACCGAAATTTTAGATTGGATTCCGAGGGCCAGGAAGAGACTCAGAACAAGACCCCATGGGAAATGGATGGACGAAATTCGAAAGTATGATGGTGACATGGACGAGACAGGCTCAAGACAGACAATTGTGGAAGAAACTTGGAGAGACCTTCATCCAGCAGCGATTTGATAATAGTTGTTGTTGTTTATGATGATGATGATATGTACAAGTATATATATATATATATATATATATATATATATATATATATATATATATATGTTGTTTATGATGATGATGATATATCATCATCATCATTGCCAACCATTATCAATCCACTGCTGGACGAAGGTCTCCCCAAGTTTCCTCCACAATGGTCTGTCTTGTGCTAGTCTCCTCCACGTCACTCCCGCATACTTTCGAATTTCATCCACCCATCTCTCATGTGGTCTTCTTCTGGGTCTTTTCCTGTCCCTTGGAACCCAATCTAAAATTTCGGCTATCCATCGATGGTCTGTCCTTCTGGCAGTATGTCCAGCCCATTGCCATTTCAGTGATTTCACTCTGGTCATGATGTCATCTACTCCTGTCATTTTCCTTATCCACAAGTTCCTCTTCTTACCTTTCCTGGTTACACCAAGCATGCATCTCTCCATGTTCTTTGAGTTGTCTGCAGTCTTTGTATGTCTTTTTTTAGTTAAGGTCCTTGTCTCAGCTCCATACGTAAGCACTGGCAGGATGCATTGATTAAACACTTTTCTTTTGAAACATAATGACATACTGCTCTTAAAAATTGTACTGTTCTTTCCTAAAGCTTTCCTTCCAAGTTTTATATGCCGATTAATTTCTTTATCAATGTGAGTCTCACTCGATATTAGCTGCCCAAGATAAATGTAATTGTCTCAAGCTTTTCTCCATCAATCGATAAATCTTCGTTTCTTGTAAAATCATTGTACATCACTTTTGTCTTCTGAAAGTTCATTTTTAATCCCACTTCCTTACTATTGTCAGCAAGTTCTTGGATCATACTCTGCAGCTCCGAAGGGGTAGTTGAAAAGATGACTACTTCATCAGCAAAACGAAGATGAGTTAAGTAATCTCCCTTTGTTTTCCCAGTTCAATGATTGAAAGACATTTTGCAATGTGACGTTTAAGAGCTTTGGAGATATGGTGTCACCTTTTATCACTCCCTTTCCAATTCTTATTTGTGCTTATCCTCAAATATCTGAACCTTTGCACTTGCATTTTCATAGATGTTATTAATAATGCTAATGTATTCATCTTCAATTCCGCAGGATTTCAAAGCTATTGTTACTGCTGATGGTTTCACGGAATCGAAGGCTTTTTCATAGTCAATAAAAGCCATGCATAATTGGAGTTAATATTCTTTTGTTCTTTCAATTAATTCTCTCAGTACAGGGATATTATCTATATTACTGTAGGAACTCTTGAATCCAGCTTGTTCTCTTGGTTGAGCCATGCCTAGTGTTACCTTCAAGCGATGTGAAAGAACCTTAGTGAAGATTTCATAAACCACTGAAAGGAGGCTGATGGGCTTGTAGTTCCTAAGATTTTCAATGTCGCATTTTTTATGGAGCAAGATCATTGTAGCATTGTTCCAATCCTGAGAAATCTTCTCTTAATTAGGACATCTGGTGAATACTTGGGCGAGTGTAGCTTCAATGTCTCCACTTGCTTCTTGTATAATGTCCACGGTAATTCCATCTTCTCCTGGAGCTCTTCACCGTTTCATGTTCTTAATTGCATATGTAACTTCTGAAGGAAGGATTGGAGGAACTTTGGCACTGGTACCTGTCGCAATGTGTGGAATAGATGCATCATCCCTTTCATATAGTTTTGAATAGAAATCCTTCACACTTGTCGAAATTTCGCTTCTATTTCTTGTTACAGTACCATCTCCTTTTCTCAGAGCCATAATCTGTTTTCTTCCCTTACTGAGATGTCTTTTCGCTCTATTAAGGCTCTGGTTGTTTTCAACTGCTTTCCTCACTAGTTCACAATTGAATTTCCTTATGTCTTCAGTGATACCTTTTCGCACTGTCTTGCATAGCTCTATATATTCCACGTTGGAAGTTACGTCTTTATTTGTCCTCATCTCCATTCTCTTTTGCATCAAACTTTTTGTTTTTCCTGAAATTTTCTTCATATGTAACTTGTTCTTAGTATAACCTATTTTTGTTGCTGTTTCCATAAGAGCCTTGGTGAGTTGTATGTTAACTTCAGAAATATCTACTTCTTCCGATGTTAGGCCTTCTAAAGCAGAGAATCTGTTTCTCAGTTCCAACTTGAAGGTATTATGGTGTTTTTTAAGGTTGGTTATGTTAACATATTTTGTTTGTCTTATGAGCTTGCCACGTTCAAGTTTAGTGTTGAGGTGCATCTTACATCTCACCAATCTATGGTCACTACCTGTGTTGAACTTGTTTAGCACACTGCAGTCTTCGATGACGAATTTTTTGTTACACATCATAAAATCAATTTCGCTTGTCGTTCCATTTGGATTATAACGAAGTAAATTTCTCCGTCATTTCTGTCCACGCCAGGATTCGAACTCGGATCCCCTCATTCCGGAATAAGTCACTCTACCAATTGAGCTACGCGGACGTTTTATTCTGATTCCTCTCTGCCTTTATGTCGTGTGCGTCCTTCGGGCAGGTACGTCACATCTCCTGGTACGTTACGTCATCTCCCCCTTATTTTTCTTTTTTTAGAAGTGCTGGAGAAGGGATTATCTTATTTTTCCTATCTCGCGGTGTGGAAAGAACATCACACCAATGCGAGATTTTGAACGGCCGGGTCATCCGGATAGTTCAGGCGCCATTATAATGAAGTAAATTTCTCCGTCATTTTTATCCGCGCCGGGGCTCGAACCCGGATCCCCTCATTCCGGAATAAGTCACTCTACCAATTGAGCTACGCGGACGTTTTATTCTGATTCCTATCTGCCTTTATGTCGGGTGCGTCCTTCGGGCAGGTACGTCACATCTCCTGGTACGTTACAGGATATATGTACATTGAAGTACCAAAATTCTTAGGATACCAGTATGAAAATTTTAACTGACGCTGCTCACGTATAAAAGCCTTGACGCACGCCGCGGTTATAACCAGTTGCGAGGTATAATCTCGTGAGTCATGTTAAACAACCGCCTGTAGGATTATGACAAACCGAAATGAAATATCGGAGTTTGGAGGAGGCATGGTGGTAGGAGCCAGACGGATGATACATTCAATTTTCGTAGTTGTGCGAACCATCAACATTCCTCGATCCACTGTATCACGTGTGTACCAATAATACTTCATGGAAGGCATTACCACCCACCGTGCACAACGCAGTGGCCAACCACGGGTGCAGAGTGAGCGTGACCAGCGGCGTTTTACCAGAATTCCGCATGCTAACAGAAAAGCGACATTGGCTCAAATAACATCCACATTCAATGCAGGAGATACCAGACACATGTCCATAAGTCAGAGCAGCGTGATTTAGTATCCATCGGGTATGGGAGCAGAAGACCTAGCAGAGTGCTTTTGTTAACACCACGAAACCGGGCACAGCGCTTCACCTGGGCTTGTGAACACGATAATTGAACTCGTGAAGATTGGCAACATGTGGCGTGGTCCACTGAGTCACGCTACCAGTAGTTACGAGCTGATGGTAGGGTTCGGGTGTGGCGCAGACCCCATGAGGCCATGGACCCGAGCTGTCAACAAGGCACTGAGCAATCTGGTGATGGTTTCATACATGTGTGGGGTGTCTTTACGTGGCACGGTTTGGGTCCTCTTGTCCTCGTAAACACATCATCAACCGGTAATCGCTTTGTTGCTCTGCTGGGTGACCCTTTGCATCCCTTTATGGACTTCATGTACCCCAACAACGATGGAATTTTCTAGGCGTACTATGCACTATGTCATCGGGCCGTAGTTTTGAAAAATTGGTTCGTAGAGCATTCTTGACTGTTCCAAGAGATGGTGTGGCCACCACATTCGCCGGACACGAACCCAATAGAGCGCTTATGGGACGTGATGGAAAGATCCATTCGCATCGAAGATCTTGCACCTACAGATACCAGGGAAATATGGCTGGTTATTCAGACAGCATGGCTCAACATGTCTCCAAAAGTCTTAGCGAAATCAATGCCACGTAGAGTTACTGCACTTCGCCTGGCTAGAGGAGGTCCTACACGATACTAGGTACGTATCCCATGACTTTTGGCACTGAAGTGTACAATAGCTGGAGCACGAAATGGGGGGGGGGAGGAGACGGATTATCACGTGCTACAAAAACCAAAATTTCATGCGATATGCTATTCACAATATCTGAACTCGCTACAAGAGTTCAAATTCAGATCCTTCGACAGATGATTGTAATATAACATTCCCGCGAATCGCTCCCATTTCCGGATTTTTTTTTTTTGTGGTTACGACAAAGTAAATTTCTTCATCACTTTTACGGCAGGATTTGAACCCGCAACTCTCGGCTCCGGAGCTCCGAGTGCTATCCACTACACTACACTGGCATATCATGTGACGTGCCTGCGAAGCAGGCACGTCACGTAGGATAAAGTCAGATAGCAGTGAGAACGCCCGCCAGTGTTGTATAGTCGATAACACTCGGAGCTCCGGTGCCGAGAGTAGCAGGTTCGAGTCCTGTCCCCTAACATAAAAATGATGGAGAAATTTACTTCTTCAGAACATTGATGACGTCAGTAGACAAACAAATGTTGGATCGCTTAATTATGGTTATGTTTTAGCAAGCATTAAGTATCCTTACTGTAAACTAATTTTATCGATGTGAAAATTTTCATCCTTGGGAATACATTAGTTACGAAGAAAATATGTAAAGTAGTTTTACCATTGGAAACATAAGGCAGAAATATCGGGTGAAACCACCTTAAAGCTTAAAATCGTTATACTATTCTAACTTTACTCACTGGAAGTGTTTAATGTGCACTTCACCAGAGCAGACCTAGGTTTACTTCGTATTTCTATTTTTATCCGTAACAAATACACCATAACATGAAGTATAAACGTCGGAATGAATTTACCAGTGTGATTTAAAGTTACTGTACGTCTTAAATATGGAAGGCACGCTTCTAAATTAGCTTAGGATTCAGTTTCTGCCCTGATAATGGGAGAGACATTTCACATTAAGCTGATGTAGGCTTGAGCGGCATCCAATCGCCAAAGGGCGAAGTGCTTTTCTTCTGATACGAAGTGCCTTCCTAAAAGCGATTCTTATTTGCAAGAGAGAGCAGAGCGTAAGGAAATCTTTAACTATATAATACGAGAAACACCACATGGCGCCGGGTTTTTACATAGGTGTAATCAGATTGAGTGCCCCGTAATGGATACAGGGTTGCCGCCTGCGATATTTTGCTTTAGGCTATCTCTTGACAGCATTTTGCGCACATGAGAAAGTAACACTTAACAGGATAAGGTATTCTGAAATGTTGCGCATTTTTTATCCCTATGGGTAAAAGCAGTCGTTTTAGACATTACAGGTTGGCGGAGTTATTGCATCTGCATGAGAGAATATGATTTGCCCACGGAAAGTAGCAGTTTCCTATTTCTTACGCGAATATTCGCGCTTTACGTTTTCGGAGCCTTTCACGCGGTTCTATTAATTTAAGAAAATCTAGATCCCAGTGAATAAATTTATCATCTTTAATGCATTTTGCCCTCCAGAAGAAAAATTTGAGATTCTTCTACGCATATGTATTACTCCTCCAGAACAGTAAGTGCAAGAAAGTGTTGTTTAGAGCTCTATTAACTGGAGTCTTTGAAAAGGAACACCATAAGATAAAGTACAATTCCTCTGCTATTTTTGACAGTAATCTAAAATACTCGGGAGTGGTATTGTTTCTTATAGCTGCTCTCTCTCGGTTTTTTAATCCTCAATAATATTTGTAATTTATGTATTTGCTGGGGCATCCTATATAGAAATTAAATTTCAATTATTGTTTTAACTCCGTGTTGGAAGCATAACATTGAAAAACTAGATGAACACCAATTACCAACGGAAAGCAATAATTCTGATTTTTCAGGCTTATAAAAATCGGAGTTCAATTGTCACATAGAAGAGAACAAAGATCAAATCGTCATGGCTATATTTTAACGTAGTACTACAGATGTCACGCACATGCAAAGAAGGCAAGTAGCAGTGAAAAGCCCTTGCCGGCGTAGCTTAATTGGGAAAGCATTCAGCTCCGGGGCAGAAGGACGTGGTCTGGAGTCTCTCCACCGGTAAATTGGGCTCCACATCATGTGTGACCTACTGCAGAGATGTCGGACATGTCATGACGACAAGTAGCAAGCAGCAGCGGTAAGCCCTTGGCGGCGTAGTTTAATTGGGAAAGCATTCAGCTCCGGGGCAGAAGGACGTTATCTGGAGTCTCTCCACCGGTAAATTGGGCTCCACATCATGTGTGACCTACTGCAGAGATGTCAGACATGTCATGACGACAAGTAGCAAGCAGCAGCGATAAGCCCTTGGCGGCGTAGTTTGATTGGGAAAGCATTCGGCTTCGGAGCAGAAGAATGTGGCTTCGAGTTCCTTTACCGGTAAATTTGGGTTCCACATTATATGTGACCTATTGCAGAGGTGTCACACATGTCAAGACGGCAAGTAGCAGCGATAAGCCATTGCCGGTGTAGTTTGATTGGGAAAAGATTCGGCTCCGGAGCAGAAAGATGTGGGGTACGAGTATCTCCACTGGTAAATTTGGGTTTCACATTATATATCCCCTTCTGCAGAGGTGTCATACATGTCAAGACGGCAAGTAGCAGCAATAAGCACTTAACGGCGTAGTTTGACTGGGAAAGCATTCGGCTCCGGAGCAGAAGGATGTGGATTTCGAGTCCCTCCACCGGTAAATTTGGGTTCCACGTTATATGTGACCTACTGCAGAGGTGTCGCCCATGAAAAGGCATCAAGTAGCAGCGATAAGCTCTTGCCGGCGTAGTTGGATTGCAAAAGCATTCGGCTCCGGAATAGAAGAATGTGGGTTCGAGTATCTCCACTGGTAAATGTGGGTTTCACATTATATGTGACCTACTTCAGGGGTGATGCAGATGTCAAGACTTGAAGGAGCAGTGATAAACCCTTGCCGGCGTAGAATAATTGAGAAGGCATCCGGCGCTGGAAAAGAAGGATGTGGGGGATTTCTTGAAAAATGATAAAATAGTCAGGTGTCAACTAAGTCTTTAGCTTTTGCTTATATTCCTTCAAATTCTCCTGATGTGTCACCAATATACTATTGTGGCTTAGGACTGCTAAAAGAAGCACTTTCTAAATGCATACTTAAAACAATGATTGGATTATGGAAAGCAGTAGAAGAGAAGTGGAGTAAAATACTACTACCAATTGTAAGAAATTTCCTGTTCTCTTGGAAACCCACTTGTGGCGTCTCGGTAGCGCATTGGTCTAAGCGATGGCTTCTGATCATTCATCCTAAAGGGCCCGTTTTTTCAGCACGTCTTTTGTAAAAAAAGATCGTGTTTATGTTACCGGTTTGTCCGTCCGTCCGTCTGTACCCATGCTATCTCTGCAACTATTAGTTCGATTTAAAAAATTCTTTTTGCATTGGCAAGCTTGAAACATGCGAATGATGATCCTTTATTTCGTTTTTTTTTTTTACGATGTACAATTTCGCCGCTAGAGGGCGTAAATGCAAATGATGTCGAATTCAAAAACACGTTTTATTCCACATATTTTCTTCTAAACATCCGATTTAAAAATTTCTTTTATCTTTCGATTCCATTTATGTCGAAGAGTATTTTAGATATAGTTACTTTTTTCGAATTAGGCATGGCTTTTTCCGCTAGAGGGCGTAAAGGTAAATTACATTTTCCCCGATAACTCTTCTTGAAAAACTCCAATTTGAAAATTTTTTGTTTCAGCGGATGCACCTCGTGATGGAAAATCTTTTACATATAATTTCAAATTTTTGGTGAAGAATACTTTAGCCACCAGGAGGCGTAAGTGTTAATTGTTGCTTCTGATGAATTTGCCATAAAAAATGAGCTTCTAAATTATCGATTGGAAAACATTATTTCGTGGACTGATGCCACTCACATCGATAAATCTTTTTGGAACATTTACTTCTTAAAATATTCCACAGTTTCTCCGCCAAGGGGCGTAGATGTATATTTTATTTTTGTCAATATCTCTACTTCTAGGAGTCCGATTTAAAAAATTCCTTCTTTCTTGGATAGTGCTTTCAGTGTGACACGTTTTTCATATAATTTCAAAATTTTCAAGTAATTCATAGACTTTCCGCTAGGTGGCGGAGAGGTAAATTGGGTTTCCCCCTATATCTCTGCTTCTAAACCACCGATTTGAAAAATTCTTTCTGCACCGGATACAGCTCCTGATGGGAAATCGTTTGCACATAATTTCTAATTTTTGCAAAAAACAGTTTGGCCGCCAGGAGGCGTAAACCTTAATTTCCGCTTCTGATGTATTTGCAGCAAAATACGAGCTTTTAGATTCGCGATTGAAAAAAACGTCGTTTGTAGACCGATGGTACTCATGTCGACAAACCTTTTAGAAACATTTTCTTCTTAAAATAATGCATGGTTTCTCCCCCAGGGGGCGTAGATGTATATCTTATTTTTGTCAATATCTCTACTTCTAAGAGTCCGTTTTGAAAAATTCCTTCTTTGTTGGATACTGTTTCCAGCGTGACATGTTTTTCATATAATTTCAAAATTTTTAAGTAAATCATAGATTTTCCGCTAGGGGGTACAAAGTTAATTTGCGTTTTCTGCGTTATTTCTGCTTCTAAAACACCGATTTGAAAAATTCTTCCTGTATCGCATACAAGACCTGATGGAAAATATTTTTCACATAATTTCTAATGTTTGATAAAGAATGGTTTGGCCACCAAGGGTCATAAGTGTTAAATTTTCACATAATTTCTAATTTTTGGTAAAGAATGGTTTGGCCACCAGGGGTCATAAGTGTTAACTTCTGCTTCTGATGTATTTGTAGCAAAATCTGGGCTCCTGAAAACTCGACTATTTTTTCTTTTCTTGGACCGATACCGCTCATATGGAAAAACCTTTTGGAATACTTTCTTCCTAAAATAGTGCTAGGTTTTCCTACCAGGGGACGTAAAGTCACATCTTATTTTTGTCGACATCTCTGTTTCTAAGAGTTCGTAAGCTCACGATTCCGTTTACAGCAATATCTGAGGGATTAAAAACCCGATTGAAAAACTTCTTTCTTCCGTCAGATACTATTGTTTTCCATACCGGTTCCATTGACTTTGAATAGCTTTGATCAATTTAATTTGCCTCAGAACGGATTCAAAACACGCGCTTTTTACACCCGAAAATTCGGTGTCATCTTTCTTGTTATTATTATTTTTTTCGATTGATGGTTTAACGACCACCGTGAGCAACTCACTGGGCTATAAGCAGTCGGCCGTCCCTAATTTAGGGCAACTGGTTCCAGGGAAGGGAGAGAACCAGTATTGTAAGACAAGCACAACATCCATGCCTCACCGGGATTCGAACCCGGACCCCCTTAACGGACGAATGATCATAAGCCAGCGCTTAGACCACTGCGCCACCAGGGCGGCGGTCCGGGTTCGAATCCCGGTGAGGCATGGATGTTGTGTTTTTTTTTACGGTCCTGGCTCTCTCTCTTCCCTGAAATCAGTGGCCCTAAATTAGCGACGGGCGACTGCTTATAGCCCATTGATTTGCTCACCGTGGTCGTTAAACCTCCAATAAAAAAAGAAAAAGAGATCCATATGTACGTTCATATCCACAGGCATCAGATAGAACATTTAAGAAACAAATAATGTTATTTTAGACATCAATTATACTGCTGGAAAATCGTTCAGAAATTGTGGACATTCTCCGTACAATAATTTCGTTTCACTTTAGTCCAGCTCTTCCTTGAGCGAAGCCGTATAGATAAACTCATACTGACTTTGACCCCTCCCTTTCCCGTTGCTATGGTAACGCGATGATATGTCTGGGTAGAAGGGCTTGTCATTTCCACGGAAGACCCTCCGCGCCGGCAGTTTTATTGGGTTGGTTGTTTGCATCGGCAAAGCGAAAGGGTTAGGGAAAGATTTTTAACATGTTTTTAAATTATTACCATTCTCCAAGTCTGTTATCTGCCCTGGAATATATGTCACTGCAGCACAGATATCAACCTCATTTGAGATATCAATCACCGGAAAGGCAGCTAAGGATCATTAGCATTTATATCACTTGCGCAAAGTTTTGTTAACAATGCTGAAGAGGAAAAAAATATGTACAAAGGCCATCCTGAAAGAAATGCCTCGTCCCTCATAAGATATTTATTTTTAGCAGCAGAAATGTGAAACTTGGTGGCAATGATACTTGGACATACTCTTAATAATGCTAGCCTATTCCACCACTTTCTATACTGTGATGTATAATATATTTTAAATTTCCTTTTTAGTTTCTTTTTCTATGTAAATTTGAGTTCGTTCTCTTAGAGATTTTCAAACCTTAATGTTATGTTTTTCCCTCAAACGAGAATGACGTTGGCAACAATCTGAGGTCGGAACTAGAGTGACGTATGAATGTTTGGGATAAGAACGTTGCATAAAAATATGGTTGTTTTTGTGTGTGTGTTGGGGCCTCGGGTGGCCTAGTGGTCAACGTTCGTGACTGACACGGAGAAGACCTCAGGTTCGATCCCAGCCAGGTACGAACGCTCGAACCACTAAATATCCGCCGTGGGTCAGATGGGCACGTTAAGCCGTCGGACACCGGGTATTGGCCTCCGGTAATAAATAAGGGCGTCTTCCACCCCCTTTCTACCTCGCTTCCGTGTCACTTTCCTATTGGGCACTCCAGCCCAAATCTCCTAGCTTCCAATTTCTAAGGGTTGTTTAAGACCTGGGGTTAGACACTCCCTTCCTAAAATTCTCTACATATGATCTGACCTGATCTGGTTTGTGTGTGGAGATGTTAGAACGTTACTGAGTTTTGCTTGTAAACCTCTTGACTAAGATATGTGAAGTGGCGTGTACCACGCCGTGCTATGTTTTAGATTTCGTCTAATGTGGCTGGACCAATAAAAAGTTGAAGTAAGTTGGACTTCTGTATACGTTTGCTCTGGTCTTTGTAAAAGCCTCACTCTAACGTGAGCTATCCTGCATAATTAGTTGCATCGCGTTTACCCTTAGTTTAACATCTATTCAGCCGGAAATCTTACATAGCGTAAAAAGGATTACGTTATAATAAATTTCCGCCATCTTTGAACCCATTGGTAAAATCCATTTTGGGAAAATTCTTGAGGCTGTCGTTTCATCCATGAGTTCACAGCCAGTTAATTATATTGCTGGAAAATGGTTCATCTGTCACATCGTCGAAACGTTCCCTAAGAAGGGTGTTTTTCAAAGGGGCAAACAGGAAAAAGTCCGAGGGAGTCAATTCAGGACTGTAGGGTGATTGGGGCACCCCATTTTGGGAATAGCCTGTGAAGCCTCCATTGAGGTTTACGGACGTGCATTATCGTGGTGCAAACAACACTATGAAGTAGAATGTCACGTCAACTTCCTTTAGTTTCTTCAATGTCTACATAAAGTGAGCACTGTTTATTGTTGCACCCCGTTCAAGGAAATCTGTCAAAATGACACCACGATTGTCCCAGAAAATTGTCATCATCACTGTCCCTGCGGAAAGAATTGTTTTCACCATTTTCTGGCAAGATGAAGATGTGCGGTGCTATTCCATTGACGCACGCTTTGTTTCAGGGTCATGAAAGAACACCCAGGTTTCATCCCCCGTCACAACATTAGAGTAAAATACCTCACCATCCCTCTCATAATAGGCCAAGAGGTTCCGGCACATGTCTGCCCTTTGCTCACATTGTTCACGGGTTAGGTTTCTTGGGATCCACTTTGAACGAATTTTTCTGTAGCCCAGATCCCTAATTAGTGTTCTCATAGCACTATGAGCGCATTGAATTGTATCACACAACTCCTGGATAGTAGCACGACGACAACCTGTGATGAGGTCTTTCACTTGTTGCCTGTTGGCATCTGTCACTGCAGTTGCGGGTCTTCCACTCCGTTGTTTGTCCGACACTGAACTTTCTCTCTCTCGAAACCTCTTCATCCATCTTCGGATATTACTGATATCAATTGTGGCAGCTCCACAACCCCTTTTTCCAGGAATTCATTTATGGCTCGCTGCTTTTCTCTATCATTCACGATCTTTATTTACGATTCTGAAAAAAAAATTGCTCCCTCATTGGTGACATATCAGAGTACATGTCAGTGCAGTTTCATTAATATCAGTTCAAAATTTCAAAAGTTAGTGTGTGTGTGTGTGTGTGTGTCAAGTTTTCAAACTACTTCACGACATTAAACAGATTTTAAGTACCACATTTCAGAATAAAACGCCGACACTTTAACTAACACCACTAAATCACAATCTTAAAATCGTTACTCCAAGTTATTCATCTTATGTTACAGCATTCACTCTCTAACGATTTCAATCCGGCAATTAAGCTTAGCAATTAAGGATCGTTCTTTCAGTTTCATGCGGAAATGTACTCTTATTTCTCGTTTCCAGTCTTGATGAACAAAAATGTGAAACCAGGTGAAAGCGTATTCAGAGCATTTAAACGGTGGCACTTTTAGAGCATCTGATATTTTAATTCAGGAGAGAAAAAATATATATACTTACGAAGCATTCAAAAAGGTCATTTAAAACAAATGCTTCCAAAGGATTTCTCCAACACTTATCATTCCGAAGCTTTTAATGAACACATGAAAAACAACAGCTTTTAAGGTACAGGAATTTATTCGCGAAGTTTATGACTCAGCGGATGTTGTTTCTATACAGTAGAAGCGCAAATTACTTTTAAATCCTTTGCTTCTCTATCATATATCTCTGAATGCTGGTATGTCATTAGCAGAAGCAATGATTCCGAAATGACAGTAATTTTGGTTCCTTCCGAAAGGCGAAGCAACGGATTCTTCTTTACATACTGAAGTTATGAAAAGGCGATATCTTTTCTGAACTTCGTGGACATCTTAGTAAAGCTTTAGAAATGCCTTTTACAGCTGTCATTTGGGAAGAGCAGCAGAAACGAGGAAGTTTCTCTGTATAAATCAAAAGTGCTTCAAATGTTCTTTCTAAATTATAATTTTCGGTTGTACGCAGCGAGTGAATTTTTCAGAAGACATAGAATATTTCCATAGTTGTTTAGGTAGCTCAAAGTTGTGATTTGAGCGCCTATCTTTCTGGTAAACGAAAGAAGGTTATTTAAAAACTGACTTCACTTAGCGGGTCGAATTGGGATTCCGTTTTGTTGTAATAAATACACTACACTACCATTAATATCTAGATACTCGCATGTCCTTAATTTTCATTTAAAGAAAATTTAATATCGTGTGCTAAAACGTTTGGCCTTTATGACGACCTCTAGCCCTAGTGCAATATTCTCCACTAGTCTTCTGTAAATGTTTATGAAAGCCTCTACTCCTAGTGCAATACTCTCCAATAGTCTTCTGTAAATGTTTGTAACGGCATCTAGTCCTAGTGCAATAACCTCTACTAGTCTTCTATAATTGTTTATGACGGCCTCTAGCCCTAGTGCAATACTCTCCACTAATCTTCTGTAAATATTTATGACGGACTCTAGCTTTAGTGCAATACTCTCCACTAGTCTTCTGTAAATGTTTGTAACGGCATCTAGTCCTAGTGCAATAATCTCCACTAGTCTTCTGTAATTATTTATGACGGCCTCTAGCCCTAGTGCAATAATCTCCACTAGTCTTCTGTAACTGTTTATTTACTCTCCACTGGTCTTCTGTAAATGTTTATGACGGACCCTAGCCTTAGTGCAATACTCTCCACTGGTCTTCTGTAAATTTTCATGACGGCTTCTAGCCCTAGTGCAATAATCTCCACTGGTCTTCTGTAACTGTTTATGACGACCTCTAGCCCTAGTGCAATACTCTCCACTGGCCTTCTGTAAATGTTTATGACGGCTTCTAGTCCTAGTGCGATACTCTCCCCTAGTCTTCTGCAAATGTTTGTAACGGCATATAGTCCTAGTGCAATAATCTCCACTAGTCTTCTGTAATTGTGTATGACGGCCTCTAGCCTAGTGCAATACTCTCCACTGGTCTTCCGAAAATTTTCATGACGGCTTCTAGTCCTAGTGCAATACTCTTGACTAGTCTTCTGTAAATGTTTATGACGGCCTCTAGTCCTGGTGCAATACTGTCCACTAGTCTTCTGTAAATGTTTGTAACGGCATCTTTTCCTAGTGCAATAATCTCCACTAGTCTTCTTTAATTGTTTATTAATGCAGTACTCTCAACTGGTCATCTGTAAATGTGTATGACGATCGCTAGTCCTAGTGCAATACTTTCATCTAGTCTTCTGTAAATGTTTATGACGGCCAATAGTGCTAGTGCCATACTCTTCACTAGTGTTCTGTAAATGTTTATGACGGCCAATAGTGTTAGTGCCATACTTTTTACTAGTGTTCTGTAAATGTTTATGACGGCCACTAGTCTTTTGTAAATGTTTATGATGGCCTCTACTCCTAGTGCAATACTCTCCAATAGTCTTCTGTAAATGTTCATGACGGCCTCGAGTCTTAGCGCAATACTCTCCACTAGTCTTCTGAAAATGTTCATGACGGCCTCTCCTCCTAGCTCAATACTCTCCATTACTCTTCTGTAATTGTTTATGACGGCCTCCAGGTCTAATGCAATACTCTACATTACTCTTTTGTAATTATTTATGATGGCCTCTTCACCTAGTCCAATACTCTCCACATGTCTTCGGTAAATGTTTAAAACGGCCCTCTAGCCTTAGTGTAATACTCTCCACTAGAGTTCTGTAAATGTTATGAGGGCCTCTAGTCATAGTGTAATATTCTCCACTAGTATCCTATACGTATGTTCATATCCACAGATATCAAATAGAACATCTACACTCACGGTTAATTAAATTTGCGCACCTTCAAGAAAATATGTTAAAACCACAAAACTTTGCAAATAGCTAGTGTGCGTGTTCGTATGCAAATGATCCACGCTTGGTGCAAGTGCTCATGACCGCACACCCTGTGGTGGCGCTGCAAGCACGAACCGGCAGCCTTATAAACCGACGTGTAGTCGATGCCCCACGAAATCGAAAAGCATCGGCCGACGCAAGCAAGAGTACAGAGAGACTAGAATACCGGGTAGACGCCAGAGACGTCGATTTACGTAACGTACGGACCTTTAGAGAGGTCGGATCATCTGGCTGAAACCCGCAGGGTGGTCGTCGTGCCATATAGCCCGGCACGTGGATCGTTCTGACCATGCCGTCCGACTGTGTTGGGAGCAGTGGACACGTGACAGCACTGCCACACGGTGAAGCGACTCCGTACTGACCAGCAGAACCACCGGTAGAGAGGATCGACGGATCGTGTGCCAGACACGATCGGATCACACGGAGACCCGGCCCACTATACAGACAAATGTAGTGGCTCCTGTGTGCCGACGAACCATTTCCCGACGCTTCGTGGAAGCGAACCTGCGATCCCAGCTCCCCTTACGTGTGCTGCCATTAACACCGGAACATCACCGGCTCCGTGTGCAGTAGTGATAGACAAAAGCGACGTATGGTATATAGCGATGAGTTCCTCTTCGTTTTGGGGACATGATCATCGTGTCCGGTCCCCGGGTCAAAGGCACAATCCCAACCTCGCTGTCGAGCGGCAATCCTTCCCCACTGTAGGCATTATGGTATGGGGAGCAATTGCCTAAGATAGCCGATCAGCTCTAGTAGTGGTACGTGGATCATTGACGGGCCAGCGGTATGTGGATGATATCCTAAGGTACCATGTGTTTCCATTCCTGGCCGGGACCAGCAGGATAATGCCCGCCCGCACAAGGCTCGGGTTTCCCAAGACTGTTTACGCCATTTCCAGACACTTCCATGGCCTGCCCGCTCCCCGGTCATGTACCCTATCGAGATTATGTGGGACCAGTTGAAACGCCGGCTGCCGCCGTGCCGCAGTATCCGTGATTTGGAGCACACCGTCCAACACGTATGGGCCAGTCTACCGTAGAACAATATCAGGCGTCTGATTGCCTCCATTCCGGACCGTACTGCAGCATGTATAGCCGCAGGAGGCGGTACGGAGAGCTATTGAAAATTACCGGACTGCGTGCCACAGATCCCTCTGTCATTGTCCGTCAGCTCTGTTTTTGCCATCATGTGTATCATTCATTTGTATCATTACGTCCGTAAAATTTCAGTTCAATCTGATGCTTCCTTCTTGGTGCGCAAATTTCATTGTCCGTGAGTGTATATAGAGCGTGAGAGGACTACGTAGAAAAAATAAAAAGAATAAATTAAAGTAGAAATTCTGAGTTCTGTTCTTTTTTTGTTTCAATTTGATCCGTATTTGTCATTTTCTTGTAGGACTTCCGTCCACAGTGAGTAGAGTTTAGGTCACAGCCACCTACAGCGAGATCGCCTTTTGGGAAAGACACAGAAACGGAATTATTGAGAGCAAGTCTAGCGACTTTGACAAAACAGTTTGCAGTGAGATTAGACTACAGTAGATGGCGCCACCGTACAAATACGATATTGCACATAGAGTGGTGAGAGAATTTCAGGGGAGTACATAGGAAAGTATACCCATTTAACCAGTGGGTCCAGCCTGGGGGCCATCACTTAACGTGCTTGTCCGATGCACGGCGGACATTCAGCGATTGTTAGTAAATCACACCATCTCCGAAAGATCAGCTCAAGCTTGAACCTGGGGACCTTGAATCGATAGTCTGAAACACTAACCACTAAGCCATCCGCGGCTCCTGTTTCAATTTGATATCTTGCCACTGGGCTTATATATAATAATGGATGTATTTCTTTCTGAACACCCTCTGTCGTATATCAAGCGACTTAAATGATCTGCTGGTGTTTTAGTAGATATGGCAACACCTTGTAGGTTAGATTACATAGATTTTGGCTCATTTACCTGGTTCTCGTGACATGAATAGCAACTGTGAGTTGATTTAGAATAACTGTACCTAAGAACGACGAATAACCTACACTTGTGAATTAATTTGTCTATCTCTATCAACGTGCACTATTTTATGTAACTGGTGCCGACTGAATTCTGTTTGACATTCATGGATTGCACAAACTAAAAATGTTTAGTAGTTTGCTTTCTTGGATCCCAACGCGCATCTCGTACTTTGTCAACATTTACATTGCTCTGACTTAGGCCTACTAATTAGCGGAATTGCGATAAACCAATTGGTAATTGGCTTGGCTTCTTCAGTGCTTTTTTTCTGTTCCGTAATGACAGTAAAGACAAAAATCTAACTAATTGTTCCAGGAACTGGTACAAAAGGAAAGGAAGTAATGGGAGAGAGAGAAAAATATTTAAATGAAACAAGTCCGATCACCTTCCAAACGAATGACATCAATGTTTTCCCAAAATCATTCTTACATTTTGCGTTTGTCTTTCTTCGTCATCGTCATCTTGGAAATGAGTCAGGCTGCTAGAATAGGAAGTAAAGCCAGTAAAACTACTTTTCTTATTACTCAAATATTTATGACACTTGTCTTGTGTGTAATAATAAATTTAGGTGAAACGTCTTTTTCTGGATGTGACATACACAGATATGCCAGTTTTAAAAGTAAACCTGCCCTTGTCACTTAAGGGGCTCACTCTAACACGAGAGAAATCACGTGAGCACGGTTTATGGTATAAATAAGACAAGCCATCTCTTGTAGCATCAGTTAGCATTCGATTGATGATCGGAATGGGATGAACGAGTGGTCTGAGTGACTTTGAATGTAGCATGAGAGTTGGCACAAAGAGTGCCGGTCCTAGCATTAAAGTACAGGAAGAGGGCTCCCAAAGGTTTCCTTACGTGGATTTTTCACGCACAACTATAGCAAGGGTTAACCATGAATTTTGCGACGCGAAGAAACTTCCAGCAGTCGGCGATCCTCAGGGCGAAAATAACTGATCCATCAGAGGGGTCAAAGGAAACGTGTGGGAATCATTCAAGCCGACAGGTCATAATCGACAAATCATTACAGTATTCAAAATTGGTGTGCCCAGGCTCATCTCCGTCAAAGAAGACTTGCGAGAATCTTGCATGCAAAAAGATGGACCGCAAGCCGGCGAAACAGTGCAAAATTCAACGTTAGTGTGCTTAGGGTTATCTCCGTCAAAAGAGAATTGTAAAAATTGCGCAAGTAAAGCGACAGATCATCATTCGGAGAAACACTGCATAATTCAACATTAGTGTGCCCAGTGTCATGGCCTTCAAAGGAGACATGCGGGAATCCTACAAGTAAATACACGAGCCACAACCCCGCGAAGCACTGCGGAATTCAACATTGGTCATCTCCATCAAAAGAGACTTGCGATAATCGTTTAAGCAAAGCGATTGGTCATCACTCGGCAAATCACTGCAGTGTTAGTGTTCCCAGGGTCATGTCCTTCAGAGGAGACATGCGGAAATCATGCAAGCAAACAAACAGGCAACAAACCAGTTAAACACTACAGCATTTAACATTGGGGTGCCAGGGGTCATCTCCATCAAAAGAGACTTGCGAGGATCGTGCAAGAAAAGAGACTGCTAACCACTCGGCAAAGCACTGCAGTATTCAACATTAGTTTGCCCAGGGTCATGTCATTCAGAAGAGACATGCGAAAATTGTGCAAGCAAGCACACGGTTTTTAACCCGGCGAAACACTGAAGAATTCAACATTGGTGTACCAGGGTTCATCTCCGTCAAAGGAGATTTGCGAGAATAGTTCAATCAAAGAGATTGGTAATCGCTCGTGCAAATCACTGCAGTGTTCAGCATTAATGTGCCCAAGGCCTTGACATTCAGAGGGGACATGCGGGAATTGTTCAAGCAAAGAAACTGGCAAAAACATGGTGAAACACTGCAGCATTCAACATTGGTGTGCCCGTGGTCATCTCCGTCAAACGAGACTTGCGATAATCGTTCAAGCTAAGAGATTGGTCATCACTCGGCAAATAACTGCAGTATTTAACATTAGTGTGCCCGGGGTCATGTCCTTCAGAGGAGGCATGCGGGAATCATGCAATCAAACAGGCAACAACCCCGTGAAACACTGCAGCATTCAATATTGGTGTGCCCGGAGTCATCTCCGCCAACAGAGGCTTTACGAGGATCGTGCAAGAAAAGAGACTGCTAACCACTCGGCAAAAGCACTGCAGTATTCAACATTAGTTTGCCCAGGGTCATGTCCTTAAGAGGAGACATGCGGGAATTGTGCAAGCAAACACACGGTTTACAACCTGTCGAAACACTGAAGACTTCAACATTGGTGTGCCTGGGTTCATCTCCGTTAAAAGAGACTTGCGAGAATCGTTCAATCAAAGAGACTGGTAATCGCTCGTGCAAATCACTGCAGTGTTCAGCATTAGTATGCCCAGGGCCTTGACCTTCAGAGGAGACATGCGGGAATCGTGCAAGCAAACACACGGATCACAACCCGGCGAAACACTGCAGAATTCACCATTGGTGTGCCCGGGGTCATCTCCGTCAGAAGAGACTTGCGAGAATCGTGCAAGCCAAGAAACCGGTCATCATTCGGCGTAACACTGCAGAATTCAACATTAGTGTGCGTGGGCTCCTGAGTTTTATCCCTGTGGGATGAACTGGAGAAACGGACACGAATTTGAGCACAACGACCGTCTTCGCTGTTCACTCTGGCAGCATCTTTGCAGAACGAATAGCAAGCCATTCCTGTCGAGACGTGCTGGAACTTGGTTGATAGTATGCCTCGAAGTGTTGTTGCTGTCACAAAAACAAAAGGTGGACCGACTAAATACTAATTGCGATAATAAAGCCATTTGTCCCAAAGCAGTGTGGTGTTCGACTTCTTTTGATATTTTAGTGTAAATAAAACGCGTTTCTGTTGTAAGTACGACTTTTTACTCAACCTGGCTGTTATCTCGAAGTAGCATATACAGATCTTTCATTTTTATTTAAGAACTTTTCAGCTACCTCTAATTTTTTGAGCTATCCGGTTTTATCGAGTATTATAGTGCAGCTACAGCGAACGTAAGACTAACAAGCTCTGAGTTAGATTCTTACACAGAAATCAACGTAACGCTACAATAATAGTTCCGGATAACATAAACAATTTCCTTAAATTAAGAATTATTCTACAAGCAGCGTAAAGTTCGGCACCAGCAGAGCTGTAGTTACTGGGAGGGTAAGGAGGTCGGTTGCTATCCCAGTATGATCATTCCAAGGGCGTAAATCCATGCTCTGGGGATGTAAAAATAGAAATTGTAACTATAAAAAGAAAGTCCCTGTGTTCAGCATTTTCTATTTAAAGACTTTAGTTAGTCTCGTACAGTATTCCATGCAGTTAACCAGGGTTCAGAGTAACATACACTATGAGGCGTGAACATCTCATGTCCGTGAATGGAATTTTCCAAAACAGTGAATGGAGGCATGGAAAACAATATGCTGATATGCCTAACCTCCAGGACATTTCCGAAAATGTCGTTGGGATAAAGAGTTAATTAATCATTTCTGCTCTGTCTCAGAAAGTTCTCCGAGCGTTTAACCTTGAAAGGAATTTTTCCAAACCCTACCCCTAAAGCTCCTTCCTATCGTTGCGTTCCCTATCCGATACTCATTCGCTGCCCTGGTTTGGTTTTCGTTTTGCATTTTTGCGGAGTGTTGTGTTGTGTTGTCGGTGTTTGCATAACGTTTACGCTTTATTTGCCATTTTCAGCCTGTGTTGTTTGGTATTTACCTAGTTTTTACAGTTTTAATAAAATTATGTCCAAAACCTGGTCTGGTTTTTGAACGGTCATAATACTTTCCTATAACGGTGGTGTGTGAGAAAGTAAAAACCACGTCTTATTTGAGTGGAACTCGAAGGTTGTAATTTTGAACTCAAAGGGGTGTAATTTCAAGTCTCGCCCTCGCAGATAAGAAAAGCTTGTTACGGTCCTAAACACCAGTTGTCTGTGGAACAGTGGAAACGCGTTTTCCGGATCGAATAATCGACTTTCTCCATCTAGCAATGTGATGATGCTGCTTTTATAATCCTCCCGATTGCTTTTAGAAGCTAGATCACTACAACAATCAGAATTCATTAATTGCCAAGTTTTACTGATTTACATGCGACCTCACACCACCAAATGGCTTCGTTTCCACCCTGGAGCGGAAAATGAATCCTAACCTCCCAGTTTCATTTCGAGCATGCTATTCGTCACCAGTGGCGTAACTACCATCTCCGCAGCTGCAGGGGGCGCAGGTAACTAAGGGGCGCACTTCAGTTGCCAGTTCCAAAGATTCATATTTTGCTTTAATATATATTTAGCTTTGCCTAAATAAATGCCTAGTTTCACTTTTAAAACACGGATTGAAAGTGTTCGGCACTATGACTTCGGGTTGTAATACGATCGCTCTCCAATCGCCCTCTCTCGCTGCGCTGCTAAAGAAAAGCACGAGGCCACAGTGGGATTCCCCGTGGAGGATGTGAGAAAACAGTCAGACACCTAGGATTACGTGCGTCAATATTTATTCACAGAACCAGCAGATTTTTGATGTGTAAGAGGGTGATTTCTTCAAGTGATCTATTTTAGTTTTGGACATGTATTGTCAAATATGTTACTTAAAAAGTTAAAACTACAAGAGTGCCACCATTACTTTCGCAGACACTCTCCCTGACTTCCTGACCCCCCCCTCTCTGCGAAAAATGCATCCTCCCTAGTGTTCGAAATTCTGGGGAAACTGCTGTTTTTCCCAGAATTAGGGGTGCTGAAGTAAATTTTGCGGGGGGGGCACATTGTACTAGTTACGCAATTGTCCATCACACTGTGGTGTCACGTGATGTTACATTAAGAACAGTAAGGCTACATTAGAACAGTATTACATCAAAACTAGGCAATTCAGATATTCTAATTGCAAAATACTCTTGTAGTTGCTCCATGTATTAGTGAAGAATATTTCTTTCTAACTTCCTATCATTCTAGTGCTTTTTCTAGAATTTGGCGTTTCAACATTTCATTACGAATTTCTTAAAAACGAGTCATATCAGCAATATTTCTTAACATGATGGTGCAGCTAATGTAATGATCCTTCTGTGCATATGATTGTTTCATAATGCTACATCTGAGATGAGAGAATTAGGGTTTTTTCAGAAAATGCAGTTTATGAATCCATGGGAAGAAGCAGATAGTATTAATTTAAACCTATCATGCCACTTATATAGGGTGATTGTAAAATCCTCCAACAAAACATGAGGTGTGATAGTACACATCAAGACGAACAATATTTGCAATGGAACCTAGGGCCGCATTCCACTCCTAGTGCCAGAAAAGAGCACGGTCGAAAAACGTCCAGCAGGCACACGGAGTTCCATCAAGTGCATGAGAAGGACAAGATGCAAATCAGGTGCGCCGAACACGTGCATAGACGATGATGAGCAAACCTTTAAAAACGCAGCCGAACCCGTTCAGCGAATTACCGTGCGAAGATCACATGAGAATTGAGGTATACGTCTGACCGGCGCAGCGTCCATGTGTTCCTGGAGCAAGTGCTTCCTGGTCTGTTGCAGGATGTTCCGCTCACCACACGGAGGGGGATGTGGTTTATGCATGATGGGGCCCCATCACACTTTGCCACTGAGGTCCGATACTTCCTAAATACGACATATCCCGGGCGGTGGATTGGACGCGGTGGACCTGTGGCTTGGCCTCCACGCTCCCCGGACCTTAATCCACTGGACTTTTTCTGGGGGCACATGAAAACATTGGTGTACGAGACACCTGTGGACTCCCTTAAAGAGCTCGTCGCGCAAATCGCTGTTGCTGCGGACAAGATCAACACCACACCAGGAGTCTACGAGAAAGTGCGACAGACCTTCATTCGCCGGTGTGGGTTGTGCAACGACGCCCTTGGACGCCAATTTGAGCAGCTCCTTTGAATCTTTCTCTGATGCGATTGGAATTGTGCAATAGGGCGGAACGTAATTTTTTTTTTCGAATTTCAATATGCCCTAGTGAGCAAAAGTTGTGTATTGCCACGCAAACCATGTGCAAAAAATTTAGCGAAATTCAAATAATATCTTACGGTTCCACTTTACCTCCAAAATTTCGAAATTTCGGCAAAATCGTCACATTTTCATGTCCGTTGTGATAAAAGAACAGTGTTCGTCACAGACTTTCCCGAGTTGGTACCTGAAAGATGTTCACAATTTTCCAAAAAAAAAAAAAAAAGCAACTAATATCTTATGGTTCCAGTTTAATCCAAGAATACTCCACGTTTAAGGAAAATCGCAATGCTGTTCACCATCTGATTTGTTTCCTAGTTGTGCTAGTGTGTGCACTACTGCACTGAAAGCACAACTTATTGTGCAAACGTGCTGTAGTGCACACTGCACACGATGCAGCTCTTCACATTTTTCATGTTTCAGAAAAATCCCAGAACTCATCATGAGGAGGTGGCTGCAGAGCGAGTTCCACCCGTGCCCTACCCAACCACTCATCCATTAGGGCAAGTCAATATCCTGTTCTTCTCTGTTAATCTTCAAATTTCTGGCTATGATCACTGACGAGAGGAAACATATCAAAGAAATTGACTTCCGCATGATCCTGCGAGCAAGGGAACAAAACTGCGATGCAATCCGTGTATTTGAAATTCCTCAGTTCAACTTCCAGGGGGAGGATTGTTTTGACCTAATTGACTGGCAATCATGCATCTTAAGCGAACTGTCATTGACAGCTCATTTAACCGATGATGAGATAATGAATCTATGCAATAGTGACTGTAAGGACATTGTTGAGCGATTGGGCACGCAAAACTTCACTTGCCACAATCAAGGAGTGGAGCGAAGCGTTAAGTTGACAACAGAAGCCTCTGCTGTTGTTTACGAAAAGAACAAAGGGATGGATTCATTAGAGTATGGTTGGAAGCACGATAAATAATGCCAGCCTTCGAAAGTAAATCAGATTTCAGGGGAAAAATTAATAAATAACAGGAAATTGAAGATTAAAAGAGAAGAACAGAAAATTGATTTGCATTAATGGATGAGTGGTTGGGTTGTGCACGTGTGGAACTCGCTCTGCAGCCACCTACCTCCTCATGATGAGTTCTGGGATTTTTCTGAAACATGAAAAATGTGAAGAGCTGCATCGTGTGCAATGTGCACTACAGCACGTTTGCACAATATGTTATGCTTTCAGTGCAGTAGTGCACACACTAGCACAACTAGGAAAGAAATCAGATCGTGAACACTAGGTGTCAAAGCATTGCAATTTTCCTTAAACATGGAGTATTGTTGGATTAAATAGGGACTATAAGTTAGTTGCTTTTTTGAAAAAATGTGCACATCTTGTAGGTACCAAGAGATAGTTTTTTTGCATTAGGGGAAAGTCTGTAACGAACATTGTTCTTTTCTCACAACGGACATGAAAACGTGACGATTTTGCCCAAATATCGAAAATTTGGAGGTGAAGTGGAACCGTAAGATATTATTTGAATTTCGCTTAATTTTTTCACATGGTTTACGTAGCAATACACAACTTTTTCGCACTAGGGCATACTGAAATTCGTAAAAAAACATTTATACGCTCCGACCTATTGTGCAACTCATAAATTAGGTATGTCTCTTTGTTTTCACTCTTGAAGGTTCAACGTGGATGTGTAACTTTACTCTTTTCTGGAACTAGGAGTGGAATGCTGCCCTAGGTCCCATTGCAAGTATTGTTCGTCTTGATGTGTACTATAATATCCCTCTTGTTTTGTTGAAGGAGTTTGCAATCATCCTGTATTTCTCAAATGCTACTGCTACTCAGGGTGAATGTTCATCCACACTTCTTCTAATGGAGTTATAATTAATTATGGATCAATAATAACTGCTGCCTTTTATAAATGTGAAAATACAAACATTGTTTTATTTAATTTGTTATTATTTTAATTAAATATGAAATACTCGATCCATCCTAAGGCATGGGTGAATTTTCGCCCACAGTAGCAGTATAGGGTTCAACACATTGAAAATATTTTTGAGTCAATTTAGAAAATACATTTGAAAGACTCTAATCGCTAAATAGACGCTGCTTAACTGCTATTTAAGTAGTTTTAAAAAAGGAATCGTCCATATTTATTTTAAGTTTACTGAATCCAGGGAAGACATAGAGCCGGAAACTTAACCTAAATATGTCATCGATATTGATGCCTATCTTTTTGCCGACGAAAAGATCGATCCTTGCCAACATATTTTAGTAACGCTTTTTAATATTTTAATTCTGCCTTTTTATTATAAGTTTCTTCATAGCATTTTTCGATACCGCATTAACTCCATATTTATGAACACAGCAAATGATTCATAACAGAAGGATTCTGATACGCAAAAAAAGCTACCCCAAAACAATTTTTTACTAGCCTTAAACAAATAGTTTTCGGAATTTAATTTACGTTTACTTAATCCAAGGACGGGAGAGAACCTGTACCTTGGGCCATATACAGTATCAGTATTAGATATAGATTGAGATAATACAACGTAGTTGTCACAAATGTTTATTTTTTCAAGTCGACCATGGTTTCGCTTGGTATTGACCTAGCTTCATCAGGACGAATGGCACGGAAATATTCAAATTGCATATGACATCCTAAATGGTGTTTACAGTCAGGTGTTTTGGTTAGATGCTTCCACGCGTTTGATAGAAATGGCGTGGATGCCATATCATTAACAAGTTGCGAAGACTTCTGATACATATGAAAAACTTCCAAAATATCAAGTTTGGAGGTGGAATCTGGCTTGTCAATAAGTTTTGCTTCTTCAAAGAGAAATTTGTGGTCCTTTTCGTAAAAGTGTTTAGCCATCGATGACTTCTTTAGGTCACAATTCCGAATGTAGGTCTTGTGCTCCTTCAATCGAAAACGCAAGGTTCTACGGGTCTGTCCTATATACGAAGAGCCACATTCACATGGAATTTGATAAATTCCCCACGAGTTTTTATCTTCAACACAATCCTTTGATCTTAAAAATCTCATTTTGTTTATGGGTTTAAAAATCACCTTAAAATTATAGGTTTTGAGAATTTTTGTAAATTTGAAGGCAATGTCACGAGAAAATGGAATAATGGCCATGCGTTTTCGATTGAAGGAGCACAAGACCTACATTCGGAATTGTGACCTAAAGAAGTAATCGATGGCTAAACACTGTTACGAAAAAGACCACAACTTTCTCTTTGAAGAAACAAAACTTATTGACAAGCCAGCTTATTGCCATGTCATTAACAAGTCTTCGCAACATGTTAATGACATGTTATCCACACCATTTCTATCAAACGCGTGGAAGCATCTAACCAAAACACGTGACTGTAAACACCATTTATGATATCATATACAATTTGAATAATTACGTGCCATTCGTCCTGATGAAGCTAGGTTAATACCCAGCGAAACCATGGTCGGCTTGAGAAAATAAACATTTGTGACAACTACGTTGTATTATCTTAATCTATATATAATCGTCACAAGACTGTAGTCTTTGATATAAAGACTCAGTATTAGAGTTTGGAATCAGCGATTTAAAATCGATAACCCTTTGACAACACGACGATAATTTTTTTGTCGGCTGTCTACGTGTTTTCATTTAGCTTGGCGCTTCTTAATTACGTTAACTCCTTTTTATGAGATTCCTAATCTGGAGTAAGCCTTTTTGTTGTCGTTGATATCGGTTGTGAGTATTTCAAAGCCCCAGGATATAGACGCTGAAAAAAAATTACGAAACTACAGCTTCTCGCTCACCGGCTCATCAAATTAGCCAAGGAATTTCTTGCTAATAAAAACGTGATGGGTGAAAACTCATAAAGATTTCATTTAATCTTCTGTCCGGGCGAAATTCTTTCTTAATGCCCTCAATATATCCAATGAAATCTATGGAACGATACAGAACAGAAAATTTATGGTGCTATATTTTTGGCTCCAAGTGGACAAATCGCTATTTGTTGTTATAGCATCACACGTTCCTAACCCCTGATCGTGAAAAATAGAAGTTGAGGAAACGAACGGCTTTTTCGAAGGAGCGGCAACTGGAATAAACCATAACAAAAAGAAGGCCATTCTAAGAGGAACAGATGACATATATATGAAACTCAGACCATTGCGACCTGCGGTGATACCGATAGCAGGGATAGCATTTCGGCTGCTGTCTTTTGTGATAAAGCGAATTTTGTTACTCCGAGTATCTAATGTTTGGAACAACGGACAACATTCTTTTATCTGGGAGCACATGCCCAGAGAAACTAATCAAAAAGAGTGCTGCAAAATGGCGACGCTGGAGCTAGAGGCCCAACGAGGAAGAAAACCAACAGAAAAATGTGATTCTAAGTTTGGAAACTTGTTTGAAACTTTTGAAGTTTGTGTTGGGATCGGCACACCTGTATTGAGCAACTTTGTTTTTATTTTTGTCGCACAAAGGCGAGCTACGAATATTTCTAAGCCTTGTTTTTTTTTATCTTATCTTCCTTTATTGTTTCAACATAAGAAATGGCATATACATTCGGCCTCTGATGGATGTATCGAAATTGCAAATATTTAATTAAAACTCAATAATAAGAGTTGTAGGGTAAGAATTAATTTAAGGAATTGTTTGTAGTTTATAACTAAAGTCCGGATGTTCAAGCATTAAAACCCTCCAAATTAATCAAGCATTTAGGTACTAAAAATCAAGAAATTTGAGCTAAAATCGAAGAAATATGCATTTAACATATCTGAACATTTTCTGGTATGATTCATATAATTACATGATGTAGATGCATGTACATTTTACTTTGAGTATTTTCACAACTGCACATAACTAAATACGTTTTTACATTTTCGAAAGAAAAGGCATGCTTCCTGTCAGTGAAAATATACTTATGCATAGAAAAAAGTCCTTTCCACAACCGCAGAAATGATTGCTGTGTATTTAAAGCACTGAATGGAAGTGGAAGACATATTTTCATAAGCTAATTTGCTCCTTGAAGATATTTTTAGTTTTCTTCCAAACCAACATTACCAGAAATTACTTTGGAATACTTTTTTCGTACAGCTTGGTCTTGTACGCCAGGTTTATTTTCAGTGTATTTCTTAATGTCTTCTATCACTTTGAAGCGTAGTTTTACCACTTTTTTCCTGGATGGAAAAGCTGGCGGATATTTGGAAAAAAATAAGCACTAATAGAAGATAGCTCACTCACGAGAGTTGAGTTTCTTAAGGGTTGTTTGGCATCCTAATATATGATTTGCTAGAGCCCTCCTCCTCCTCCGTGCCGCTTTTTAAGTCGTCATAGCAACAACCGAGAAACAAATGTTTGTGGCGCCACGCTTAGCTTTTCGTGTAGGTGACGTCATCACATACACGTGCACAGTCCACGCGTATATCACTTTCTTCTGTTGTCATAGCATCAAGGAACACAGCTGCTGGTGTGACGTCACCAAATCCAAATCATTCTCACATGACGTCAGAGTCGCGTTAAGTCACACGGTCAACTCTTTAGGCCGCCCCGGTGGCGCAGTGGTCTAAGGCGTTGGTCTCTGATCATTCGTCCGTAAGGGGTCCGGGTTCGAATCCCGGTCAGGCATGGATGTTGTGTTTGTCTTACGGCACTGGCTCTCTCCCTTCCCTGGAACCAGTGACCCTAAATTAGGGACGGGCGACTGCTTATAGCCCATTGAGTTGCTCACGGTGGTCGTTAAACCTCCAATCAAAAAAAAAAAGAACTCTTTAGAGATACGAAAACTTTACATCAGAAATTTTGGTTCACTACCTGAACCGGTGTTTAGCCATCTGTATGTGGCAACGTTAAGAGTACGACAACCTGACGATGTCAAGATAAAAATAGTTCACTGAAAAAAACAGGTAAAATTGATACAGGATTCACAGTCAGTGTATACGAAAAAGATTGTGTATAAGGAAGTATTGACGAAATAGGAACTAAAGGTTTTATAAAACACATCACAAACAGGCAGCCCGTCGTATCAAATTCCATAAACGACTGCTCAGGAAAATTTCAGAAAGCTGTGAGCCAACGTCGCCATATATAGACGTGGGACTCAAAAACTCAATATCATCAATTTTAACTCAAAAACTTCTGTATCATAAATTTTATTTTTCCCCGTCATTATTTACGGGTTTTCAGCTAGTTAACAATAATACAGTAATCCTTATTCGGGGGAAATTAATAGCATAGAAGAACTCTTTAATCTGAATTTGATGGAAGAGTGAGAACCTAAAACTTGATTACACACACAGTAGTTTCAATTGTTCATTCGTGAAACGCTAAAAGGAGGAAAATACATACATGGCCTTCGCTGAGTGCTCTGATCGTCTGCTTACCCTATCTCCATGCACTCGTCTGTCATGGTTCTCGTTTGTCATGTTCTCGAAGTCATGGTTCCCGTTTGTCATGTTCTCGTTTGTCATGTTCTCGAAGTCATGTTCTCGAAGTCAAACAAACGAGAACGATGACATCTATGTCCTTGACGAGTTTATTTCAACAGCCAGCGGCAGGTTAGGCTGACTTCATACGGACCGAATCATATGCTACACCTCTGGTAATCTTTTCATGAACTGCTTGTCATCGCTATTGAGATCTGCGCCACTTTCGATAAACAATTTGTCTGGTTGTAGCGTTTGTATGCAGCCGACTTACTAAAACACTACATAGATCAAACCTTCACCTACAGTGAAATGCGAGTCACTGAAATTAAATTCAAGAAGTTGTTACTTACAGCTAATCCTTAATTGCTGTCAGTAGTCACTTGATCATTTGCACTTCAACAAGGTGAGATCGCGAAAAGTGGGTTAATATCCACAATAACAATTAACTATGAAACACAACACTAGAACTTGAGTTAATATCCACAATAACTCTTGACTACGAAAACACAACACTTTCATTAAAGTAGAATACGTAGCCTTCACAAATAGTTAAACAGCAATTAAGCAATCTCGTATCCAAGAGGAGCATTATTAACGTTCACCATTAAAATCACCCCCCCCCCCATATCACAGCTACTGCGTTGCTCTTATATCTCTCGTCTTGTTTTTATCACATGCATACGTCACTTACGTACTGACCTCAGGGTGTTGCCAAACCTCCATTTATGCGAGAGAGAAGATATCACGTTAAGTTTCGAAAGTGCAAAAGAGAACAAACTCAAATTTACACAGGAAAAGGAACTAAATATGAAAGTTAAAATATAATATACGTCACATGGTCATAGATTTTGATGCTCAGAAAACGTTTCATGTTTAACCTCACAGGCGCCGACCCTTAGGAGTAGAAAGCTAGGATAAACATAGCCTTCCTTCATAAATAAATATTCACATTACTGGTGAAATCGTTTACTGGATAGTAGATTAAACAACTCCTATTTGATTGAAAGTGGATTCTTTTGAGTTCCACCATTCCTTAACGGAGACATTCCTTTAACAAGTGGTTTTACTAGTGTACCATGATGTATGAAAGCACAAGTTTGTCCGAGCCCCCTCACTCCGGGTAAGTCGCTCTCCCAACTGAGCAACGCGGACAGAATGTCTCGCTGCAGATTTGTCGTCTTGACACATATTTGCATCTCTGTAGTACGTCACAGATGCTGTTTAGAGCTAAGTCAAAAAACCGATTATTTTGTTCTTAAAAAGTTATTTCTAAACAAATTCCAAGAGATATGCGAAAATATACAATAAATGTGTAAATATGGTTTTATTTCTCCAAGAGGTTGTGACGTGCCTGCCAGCAGGACGCACATGACATAAAGGCAGATAGCAGTCTGAACGAACATCCGCGTAGCTCAATCGGTAGAGTGACTTATTCCGGAATGAGGGTACCCGGGTACGAGCCCCGGCGTGGACAAAATTGACGAAGAAATTTACTTCGTTATAATGGCGCCCGAACTTTCCGGATGACCCGGCCGTTCAAAATCTTGCAATGATGTGATGTTCTTTCCACACCGCGAGATAGGAAAAATTAGAGAATCCTTTCTCCAGCGCTTTGAAAAATAAATGTGTGTGATGTTGCATTCCACACACCAGATTGACTGGGAGTCCTCAAGTGCACGTTCTATAGCGGATGGCTGCCTTCAACGATTCATGGTTACGGCTGACCCGTGGGCCATGCCCCGGCCCTCTTTGGGGGGAGATGTGACGTGCCTGCCAGCAGGACGCACATGACATAAAGGCAGATAGTAGTCTGAACGAACGTCCGCGTAGCTCAATTGGTAGAGTGACTTATTCCGGAATGAGGGGACCCGGGTTCGAGCCCCAGCGTGGACAAAAATGAGGGAGAAATTTACTTCGTTATGAGGTTAAACATGCAAAATACGTATTTAGCTAGAACAGAGGTGGGAACCTTTTCATGTTGGAAGGCCGCATTAAGTTAGCTATAATCTAACAAGGCCGCATTAAGTTAGTTGTAATCTACCAAGGTCGCATTAAGTTACTTGGGGGTAAGACAGAGGTGGGGAGCCTTCTCACGTTGGAAGGCCGCATTAAGTTAGCTGTAATCTAACAAGGCCGCATTAAGTTAGCTGTAATCTAACAAGGCCGCATTAAGTTAGCTGTAATCTAACAAGGCCGCATTAAGTTGCTTTTGGTCTAAGACAGAGCTGGGGAAGCTTTTAATGTTGGAAGGCCGCATTAAGTTATCTGTAATCTAACAAGGCCGCATTAAGTTACTTTTGTTCTAAAACAGAAGTGGGGAACCTTTTCACGCTGGAAGGCCGCATTAAGTTAGCTGTAATCTAACAAGGCCGCATTAAGTTAGCTGTAATCTAACAAGGCCGCATTAAGTTACTTTTGATTTAAGACAGAGGTGGGGAACCTTTTCATGTTGAAAGGCTGCATTACGTTAGGCGGCAATCAAGAAACTACAATTAGATATACTTCGAAATCTACATTATTTTGTAAAAATCTTACAATGTACTACCTAACTTCAAAAAGTGAAAAATATTAATTTTGAAGTTAACTATCCTTCTAATGACTTTGTTTTGACTGCTTTTTGTTGGAAAATTTGAATATTTGGTAGCATCATGAAGTCCGCACTTTCAGCTGATCCTCTAGATGGGTATCCGTCATTTGTGACCTTAAGGGCGTCTTGATTTGGGTTAGGTAGGAGAATGTAGATTCGCCGCAATAAGTGGTTGAAAAGCAAGAAAGCATCTGAATATTTGGTTGCAACATGGAGGTCCGCACTTTCAGCAGATCCTCTAGATGGGTATCCGTCATTTGTGACCTTAAGGGCGTCTTGGTTTGGGTTAGGTTAGGAGAACGTAGATTCGCCGCAATAAGTAGTTGAAAAGCAAGAAAGCATCTGAATATTTGGTTGCAACATGGAGGTCCGCACTTTCAGCTGATCCTCTAGATGGGTATCCGTCATTTGTGACCTTAAGGGCGTCTTGATTTATGTTAGGTAGGAGAATGTAGATTCGCAGCAATAAGTGTTTAAAAAGCAAGAAAGCATCTGAATATTTGGTTGCAACATGGAGGTCCGCACTTTTACCTGATCCTCTAGATGGATATCCGTCATTTGTGACTTTAAGGGCGTCTTGATTTTGGTTAGGTAGGAGAATGTAGATTCGCAGCAATAAGTGGTTGAAAAACAAGAAAGCATCTGAATATTTGGTTGCAACATGGAGGTCCGCACTTTCAGCTGATCCTCTAGATGGGTATCCGTCATTTGTGACCTTAAGGGCGTCTTGATTTGGGTCAGGTAAGAGAATGTAGACTCGCAGCAATAAGTGGTTGAAAAGCAAGAAAAAATTATTCATCCATGCTCCCAACAGCGCAAGTGAGTATTCTATTGCATTTTTCCATATTACAATTGGATCTTTCTTAGCGTCAAATAAGGGCTTTCAAATGTCATCTTCTGAGAGCTGAATCAGTTCCATCTGCTGTCCTTTAAAAACCATAGAACGAAATCATGAGCGTACCAGGCGTCAAAATAGCTCTTATGACTTACTAACGTCTTAGCTGTAGCCGTCAGTTGGGAAGCATTATTTCATTGAACCTTCTTTTACTCTTTGGCATCTTAAATACAGTCATTTTATGATTAAAATAATAATAAAAGACGAAAAAAATATATTAATAAAAATAAAAGAATTTGTTCAGCAAAATTTGGATTCACTCAAAAGGCCGCACTGAATGGGCGAGAAGGCCACAGGTTCCCCATCGCTGTGCTATAACATCTGGGATTTAGTTTTAACTAATACCTTAACGCTGAATTTTGCTGTAGAAACACTACATATCTTACACACTAAGACTTCAACTTGCCGAAGTAACTTGTTTTACTCTTAAGCTATATTTAAGCTTACTGAATATTTTTAAATTGAACCCGGATAGCTTCAATTTTGGTTGTAGCTGAAATCTTTCTTAAACATTAAAAAGCTAATTACGTACTGTAAAAAAGAAAGTTCATTAATATTCATAAATCGGTACTTACAACGTCCACGTATTTATTTGCTTTTATTAAGAAATGTGTCATTCGTCAGACACTTTGCTTAATCTATAAAACTTGGCCACAGAAAATATTCAAATATCCTAGTTTTTTATATCACTGAATGTTATTATCTCAGCACTCAGCAGTATAAAACATTGTGATCGCTTTGATACAGTCGTAAAAAACAAATCCCAGTAACTCAAAATAGGGTGCTCAAAGCGAGGTAAACGTAAAACATCGTGATGCCCGACTCATAGTAAAACAAACAAGAAAGTTGACACCGAATTTTTGGGTGTAATAAGCACGTCTTTTGAATCCGTTCTGAGGCAAATTAAATTTATCAAAGCTATTCAAAGTCAATGGAACCTGTATGGAAAACAACAGTATCTGACGAAAGAAAGAAGATTTTCAATCGGTTTTTAATCCTTCAGATATTGCTGTAAACGGAATCGTGAGCTTACGAACTCTTAGAAACAGAGAAATCGACAAAAATAAAATGTGACTTTACATCCCCCGGTGGGAAAACCATGCGTTATTTTAGGAAGAAAGTATTCTCAAAAGGGCCGCGCCTACGGCGCAGTGGTGTAAGCGATCGCCTCTGATCATTCGTCCGAAAGGGGTCCGGGTTCGAATCCCGGAGAGGCATGGATGTTGTGCTTGCCTTACGGCACTGGCTCTCTCCCTTCCCTGGAGCCAGTGACCCAAAATTAGGGACGGGCGACTGCTTATAGCCCATTGAGTTGCTCACGGTGGTCGTTAAACCTGTAATAAAAAAAAAACTCTCAAAAGGTTTATCCATATAAGAAAAAAAAATTAGTCGAGTTTTCAGAATCCCAGATTTTGCAACAAATACATCAGAAGCAGAAATTTACACTTATGACCCCTGGTGGCTAAACCATTCTTTACCAAACATTAGAAAATATGTGAAAAATATTTTCCATATGGTCTTGCATGCAACACAGAAAGAAGTTTTCAAATCAGAGCTTTAGGAGCAGAAATAACGCAGGAAACGCAATTTACCGTTGTGCCCCCTACTGGAAAGTCTATGATTTACTTGAAAATTTTGAATTTATGGGAAAAACATTTCGCATCGAAAGCACTATTCAACAAAGAAGGATTTTTTTCAAATCGTACTCTTAGAAGTAGAGACAAAAATAACATATACATCTACGCCCCCTGGCGTAGAAGCCATGTATTTTTTCAAGAAGAAAATTTTCCTAAAAGATTTGTTGACATGAGTAGTATCGGTCAACAAACGACTTTTTTTCAATCGAGATTTTAGAAGCTCATATTTTGCTGCAAATACAACAGAAGCGGAAATTAAGATTTACGCCCCCTGGTGGACAAACTATTTTTTTACAAAAATTAGAAATTATGTGCGAACTATTTTCCATCAGGAGCTGTATCCGGTGCAGAAAGAATTTTTCAAATCGGAGATTTAGAAGCAGAGATATAGGAGAAACGCAATTTACCGCTACGCCCCCTAGCGAAAAGTCTGAATTATTTGAAAATTTTGAAATTATATGAAAAACATGTCACACGGAAAACACTATCCAATAAAGAAGGAATTTTTCAAATCGGACTCACAGAAGTAGAGATATTGACAAAAATGAGATGTACATCTACGCCCTCTGGCGGAGAAACTGTGGAATATTTTAAGAAGAAAATATTCCGGAAAGGTTTATCGATGTGAGTGACATCGGTCCACGAAAGAATTTTTTCAATCAATATTTTAGAAGCTCCGATTTTATGGCAAATACGTCAGAAGCAAAAATTAACACTTACGCCCCCTAGTGGCCAAGGTATTCTTTACCAAAAATTTGAAATTGTATGCAAAAGATTTTCCATCAGGAGATGTATCCGCTGAAGAAAAAAATTTCCAAATCAGAGTTTTAGAAGGAGTGTTTCGGAGAAAATGTAATTTACTTTAACGCCTCCTAGCGGAAAATATATGCGTAATTTGAAAACGTAACTGTATCTAAAATACTCTTCGACATAAATGGAATCGAAAGATAAAATTTTTTTTCAGTCGGATGTTTAGAAGCAAATATGTGGAATAAAACGTATTTTTGAATTCGACATCATCTGCATTGACGCCCTCTACCGGCGAAATTGTACCTTGTAAAAAAAAACGAAAGAAAGGATCATCATTCGCATATTTCAAGCTTTCCAATGCAAAAAAGAATTTTTCAAATCGAACTAATGGTTGCAGAGATATCGTGGGTACGGACGGACGGACAAACCGATAACAGAAGCACGAACTTTTTTTACAAAAGACGTGCTAAAAACCAGTAAACCTCGAAACAGAAATGAGGTCGGAATACAAGTTTTTTTTTTTTTTTTTTTTTGATTGGAGGTTTAACGACCACCGTGAGCAACTCAATGGGCTATAAGCAGTCGCCCGTCCCTAATTTAGGGTCACTGGTTCCAGGGAAGGGAGAGAGCCAGTGCCGTAAGACAAACACAACATCCATGCCTGACCGGGATTCGAACCCGGACCCCCTCACGGACGAATGATCAGAGGCCAGCGCCTTAGACCACTGCGCCACCGGGGCGGCGGAATACAAGTTAAGAGTGAGACATTCCAAACACAGCAACTCTTATCTCTAACTTTCGATTAGGTAATTGCACTTTGACCTGCTTCCAAGTGTTGCCAAAGTTAAATTCGTCGAGAGAGGAAATTTGGCCTTCAGACTGAAAAATGTTTAGCGAGAATATACCAATTTTTCATGAGAGTACAGGATTTCAGAAGCAAGGTTAAATTAGAGTATGTCACAGAGAGTAAATGAGAGTGTTTCGCGCATTTTTAATAACGTATAGTGTAACATTATGAACATTTAGGATTATACTCTGCTCTACCATAAATTTATAAACACCTGCATGTCTCCAAATAATCTTTACTTACAGAAAGTTTAATATGCTGTGCTGAAACATTTGGCTCTTATGACGGCATCTACTTTGCCTGGATTACTCTCCAGCAACATTATACGTGTCCACTGATGTGTTCTACCATTTGGAATACTAAGAAGTAACAAGTTCACCTTTGAACGATCTCTTCGTTTACAAACCCTACGATCCAATTCGTTCCAGAGATTCTCTATAAGGTTAGGGTCAGGACTCTAGTCTGGCCATTTTAACTCCTCGACGCACATGTTCTCAAATCAATCTGTAACGATGCGACCAGTATGACATGGTGCTTTATCCACTATGTCATACTAGTTGCATTCAGCCAGTCGCCCCGGTGGCGCAGTGGTCTAAGCGATGGCTTATGATCATTCGTCCGGAAGGGGTCCGGGTTCGAATCCCGTGAGGCATGGATGTTGTGCTTGTTTTACGACACTGGCTCTCTCCCTTCCTTGGAATAAGTGGCCCTAAATTAGGAATGGGCGACTGAGTTGCTCCCGATGGCCGTTAAACCTCCAATAAAAAAAATAGTGAGCCAAAATGCTGGTAGTACACAATCCCAAAGTACTGCCAAAACGTTGGTAGTACACAACTGTCCAAGACGTCTATGTGGAGCTCATAACTCCCTATTTTTTGCAAAATGAATAATGGGCCGAAGACAAACCCAGAAAAAGGCCCCATTCCAACACGCTGCCTCCACCAAACTTTATTGTAGGGACGATACAGTTTCAATCCGCAACACCCAGAAACGACTATCAGAGAGGTAGACACTGTGACTCGTCAGTCCAAATCACAGGTTTTAATTGGTGAATGTGTTATAGGGCTTGGTGCTGAGGTATATCACAGCGTCCCGTGTGGAGGATTCGATTCCTGTTTCGTTTGCCATAAGTTCTGTATCGGGGTTTAACCGGTACTTCTCCCGACTGGAGCAGATAGATTAAGTATAAATAAACACGACTAAATTTAAGCTTTGCTCTTGCAGTGAGGAAGACTTTTATTCAAATGTTATGGGGAATGTCTCAAAGCAGTGTCCTGATCTCCTTTCCTGTATTATCATCAAGAACCTGATCGCCCTTTTTCTCTCGGCCCGTGTTCGCCTCCTACCTTCTCATTTCCCGTCGATTCTCAGTATTTCCCCTAATTCGCACTGACCGGCGAGATTTCACACCTCCTCTCTCTCTCTCTCTCTCTCTTCCTTAACACCGAATTCCCTGAATTCCTTTCAACCGAGTGCCACTTCCTCTTGTTGAGTCCCCGCCCCAATAAAAAAAAAGTCTCCTCTGCCGAAAAGTGAAGTCCAGCGCCTTCCAAGAAAGCGCGGACACTCGGTAAAATGCCTTCTCTCTGAAAACGCAAAGTTACTTTAATTAATTTCGCAGTCCCCTCTTCTCTCTTACTCCCTCGCAGGAAAGTGTTCACGTAACAACTCCCTCCCTTTGCCTGGGACGGCTGAAAAGCAATAATGTCCTGTTCCCCTTTTCTCACATCCACGAAACCATAAATCTAACACCCCTTCCGTTGCGATGTGTGAGAAAGAACGTACTTCAACGGTCGCCCTGTTCATCTAAGTGGCGGGAAATTGGAGGAAAATGATTACAATTCATTATCCTTAAAATGGCTACTGAACTTCACTTCTGATAAATATGGATGTATAGGTTACAAACAGTCCAACGGCGCCGGCCTTTACACTTGTAACGTACTACAGAGGTGAAAACATGTGACAAGACGACAAATCTGCAGAGAGACATTCTGTCCACGTAGCTTAGTTGGGAGAGCGACTTACTACGGAGTGAGGGGGCGGGGTTCCGTCGCTGACACACTTGTGTTTTCACACACTACGCTAATGAGAATGTTGCATTAGGAAAACTGATAAGTGATTTGTGGATGGCTTCTCGTGGTTTCCAATTGTAAAATTTCTGCAGACTTTTTCTTCGCAATTAATGTATTTCCAAAAATGAAATTTCCACATCGATGAAAATAACTTTAAATTATATCATGCCATAAACTTTAAATTATAGAATTTTCTAAAAGTAACCATAATTATATTAAAAATCAATAATTTGTTTTTACATTGAAGGTTTAACGACCTCAGTGAGCAACTTGATGGGCAATAAGCAGTCTCCTGTCCCTGATTTAGAGTCACTGGTTCCAGGGAAGGGAGAAAGCCAGTGCCGTAAGACAAACACAGCATCCATGCCCCACCGGGATTCGTACCCGGACCCTTCACAAACGAAAGGTCAGAAGCCAGCGCTTAGACTACTTCTTCACCGGGGCGGCCAATACTTTTTCCCTGTGTAATGTTGAGACATGCTAATAGATGGCACGATCCGTATGTTCATGACGTCAGTGGAAAAACAGATGTTTGATGGCTTATTACGAAATCAGAATCAGCAATACTGCTGAATTTTTTCAATGATTTTATTTAGTTTTGCAATGGATTCAAAATTTGTGTCTATTCAATGGTCTGGAATATTTAGAATGATTTGAGACATTTAGATTAAATCTTTTGACAATAATTTAGCTGAAAATGTAAACAGAACTGTAGGTACTGCTGATTTCTAATTCCAAAACTAGTCATCAAACATTCGTTTGTCCACTGACGTCATCAATGCACATGTCACGCCATCTATTAGCAGATCTCAACATTACCCAAGGAAAAATATTGACTTTTAATATAATTATGGTTTAGTTTTGGCAAATATTAGCTAAATGTTCATTCTTGGGAATGCATTAATTGCGAATAACATGTCTACAGAAGTTTTTACTGTTAGAAACATAGGGCAGGGTTTTTAGGTGGTATCATCTTAAGGCTGTTTCCCAACTTGAACTTACTCTTCACTTATCTTGCTCTTCTTTTATCTGGCGGATTTCCAGTTGAGCGTTGGCAATATTCGTCACTCAGTATCGTTTTTGTGAGAGTATAGGCGGTATGCCAGTGGTAGAAGGGAATAAAGTCACGTTTGAAAAGATTTTTTCCTTGCGGATTAATTGCTTTAGAATTAGAATTTTATAATTTTTTACTCCAAATTTTAGATGATTTATTATTATAGGCAGTAAAATTTTATATTTTATAATAATAATTATATAATGTAGCTTTTTTCTATTTGAAGCATTTTTTGGTCATTATTACCCTGGGAGTTCACCACACATTTTTTTTTGTTTGAAAAAGTTTCGCAGAATAGAAAACGTTGCAAGCCACCGTCTTACTGGATCAAATCAGTGGCCATTTAATAACTCAGAGGACAAGTTTTTTCTTATTTACGCTTTCCAACCGTAAGTTGAAGAAGCGTATATGCTTCAGCTTTGTCCATCCGTCCGTCTGTCTGCCTCTCTGTCCATTCGCACGATAATTCGCGCAAAATGGTTCGATATCGATGAAATTTTAATATGTGGTAGGGGACCACATGGGAATGTCATCATCATCATCATTGTCAACCATTATCAATCCACTGCTGGACGAAGGTCTCCCCAAGTTTCCTCCACAACGGTCTGTCTTGTGCCAGTCTCCTCCATGTCACCCCTACATACTTTCGAATTTCATCCACCCATCTCCCATGTGGTCTTCTTCTGGGTCTTTTCCTGTCCCTTGGAATCCAATCTAAAATTTCGGCTGTCCATCGATGATCTGTCCTTCTGGCAGTATGTCCAGCCCATTCCCATTTCAGGGATTTAACTCTGATCATGATGTTTTCCACTCTTGTCATTTTTCGGATCCACGAGTTCCTCTTCTTATCTCTCCTGGTTACACCAAGCATGCACCTCTCCATGCTGCTTTGAGTTGTCTGCAGCCTTTGTATGTCTCTTTTAGTTAAGGGATTGTACTCTATTGAAAATGGGCCCATTTTCAATAGAGTACATGGGAATGTACTCTATTGAAAATGGGCGAAATGGGATTAAAGGTCAGGACATACAGTAGGAGTGGGATCCATTCCATTGCCCTAATGCATCATAACGTACGTAAAAATGATTCCATTGCCACAAAACGTTATCATGTTATTCCGGAAGTATAGTGAACCGGTTATGCTGAATATTATCAAAATAGGGTCAAAGGTCAGGACGCAGGAACGAGATTTATTCCACAGCTATTATCCTCATAACTTGACTAAATGCGCTTCTATTGCGAGAAAACTTCAGTATGTTGTTCCGAAGGTATACTGAACCGGTTCTGTTGAATATCATTGGAATGGGGTAAAAGGTCAGGGCACAGAAGCGAGATTTATTCTACAGCCATTATCCTCATAAATTGAGTAATAACTTGAATAATGATTTCTGGTATGTTGGAAAGCGTATCATAATCAATGCATTGCATCATTTTACTAACTTGTTTTTTAAACTGTTATACAATTTCCTTCACCTTTCACGCCCCGAATAAATAATTGTGTTATCAATCGTTTCATTTTAAAATTTGGAGATTCTGCGCTTGAGTTCTTCTTTTTATTGCTCTTTTCTTATGCTCTTATTTAATTAGTTTTAGCTTGTAAACCTCCTTAAACCGCCACTTACCTTTAATCAAGCCTGTTGAACAAATTAAGTTTTAGTTGCTTAATAAGTTTCGATTGTATTTTTCACGCAAGAAAAAGATATTAATTGAATTTGTGGTGTGGTTGAACGTACTTAATACAAAAATATCTTGCAGAATGAGGTACAGTTTGACCGAAATGTTTGCAAGTGACGTCTGTAGAACAAAATATCCCAATTAATGTAATACTAATTTTACGCAAGGACTTATTTTCTTAAATAGAAACAGCACGGTAGCAATTCTTGAAGAACTGATTTAAAAATTAAAAAAAAACCAACAAATTGTCCTATTCATGAACTTGTCAGTGAAAGTTCTGTACCGAGCAGTTGAGCTCGTTGCATTCTAAACATACAGCTGCGTAAAAGGATAGAGATGTTTATGTGCTGCCTGTCATTTAGAAAATTACTGATGAAGGCAACAAACAGAAATGCGGACGAAGACGGAGTTCTAGCTGAAATTTGAATAGGTTTAGAGCGACAGTCGTTAATTTTCACTTGAAAGGATCTTCCGGAGACGAAACTTGATTAACTTCATTAGGAAAGTTGGAAAATCCATTGAGATTGATTTAAATAGGAAAGCCTTTGTGCCTCTCGCAGTCCAATGAGGTCGCTATGGCAAAGACAGACTTTTATTATGCGGTTATAGTCCATTTGCTACCGCTGTTGAAAGCATCAGTGTTCGCTTGATCGCTAAGGGTCGGCCACTGATTATGTATGTAGACTATGGAATAAATAAATTTAAATTTATTGCTATTTATTTGGAAGTACTGTACAGATGGAACAACTGCCGATAAAAAGCAATCATTAGATATTTCCTTCAATCGTCTAATTTTCGTGCAAATGTAAATATTGAGGGAGGTACACAAGAAGACCGTCGTTACACGATACGAAAAAGTCGTAAAATCACTAAAAGCTAAGATAGATTAAAAACCTTTAATTGCGGACTTAGCATAGTTAAAACACAGTTTAAACTAAAACACGTAAGAACTTTCTATCCAACTAGGCTCATCCTCAGACGCGAAAACAATGGAAAGAGCTCCCGGGTTATATTGTCATATACACTGCTGGCCATCCAAAATGCAACACCAAGAAGGAAGCATCCGATTGACCTGAAAATCGCAGCACGCGTCGCCCGCGAAAGGACATGCAAACGATTAGCATTGCACGGCATATGCAAATCATGTGCGCACGGCACGCCGCCGAGAAGCACTATACGAAAGCTGCACAGAAGGCGAGGTGTAAGTAGTGGAAGTGTGTTGTGCTGTCGGACCTGTGCGTGGGAAGCTTCCTGATGCCTCGTCGCAGAATACGGCAGTCATTGCAGCACGTTTCTGGGTTCGACAGAAGACGAATAGTGGCTTATCGCGACAGCGGTTTATCGTACCGAGACATCGGTTACCGTGTGGGACGACATCCAGCCACAGTGAGGTGAGTATGGATTTGGTTGGTTGCAAGAGGGACGGACGGACCGACGTGAGTGATTGCCGCAGCCGCGGCACACCACCGAACGAGAGGACCAGCATGTTGTGCTGCGGGCATTTACGGCTCGCCCCGCCACATCACGAACGTTAGCGCAGGAATTTGGGTGTGTTGCGAAAACAAAAACCTGTCAGCACGTACCGTTCGACGTCGTCTGCAGGAGCGGGGACTTGTTGCACGATGCCCATTGCTCCGATTACCATTGACGTTACACCACCGGCGAGTGCGGCGGCAGTGCGCCGTTGAACCCTGCACCTGGACTACGGAATGGCACGACATTGTTTTCTCCGACGAATCCCGCTTCTGCCTGCAACACCACGTTTGTCGGCACGGCGGCAAGAGACTGTATGACGCCTGCATTATGCATCGCTATACCGGTCCGTCGCCTGCCGTAAGGGTTTGGGGCGCAATTGGGTATGACACCTGCACCACTCTGCTACGCATCGCCGGTACACTCAACAGCCACCGTTACATCTCCGACGTTTTGGAGCCTGTAGTCCTCCCTTACCTGCAGGCCCTGCCAGCGGCCACGTTTCAACAGACCAATGCGATGCGAGCCCGCACGTGGCACGCATCGTGCAACAATTCTTCATGGCCCACCAGGTGTCACTGCTGCCGTGGCTCACCTGTTCTCCCGATATGTCGCCCATCGAACACGTCTGGTCGCTTATCGGCAACCGAGTGGCCCGGCAAGCACCATCCGCGGCTACGCCTGATGAACTGTGACAACGTGTGGAAGCAGCCTGGACCGACATACCCCAAGCCTACATCCGAAGCCACTTTCGTTCGATGCCGTGGCGTGTAGCGGCCGTTATTGCCAGCCATGGGGGCCACACCAACTATTGATGTCTGAGTGTTCCGCAAGTCGCACGGGCCTGGAAGCTCAATCGTTTCATCTTTGTATCTGTTGTTATGTGTCCAGTAAATCTGGCTTTGCTATCTCGTGTCCTTCTTGGTGTTGCATTTTGGGTGGCCAGCAGTGTATATAGCGATAATGAGTGACGTCATAATTTCGAAATGCATGAGTTCGTGATGCTACATGATCACAGATATCAAGATATAGCACAGTGTTACGTTACCAAGTGCATCCAGAAAAACAGTGAATAGCTTTTCTCACAGGTAACTATTGAAGGACACTAACCAAATCATCAAATATAATAAGTACTTGAATAGTCATCCATGTTCTCCAGGTTCATTTCTTATTAGTCCTTGTTTCCAAGGTTGTGGAATATTAATCGGTATTTCATCATTACAGCGGAAGTTTGCAAAGCTGTAAATAAATAAACTTTCCATAAATAGTGTCTCAAATTCAGTACGAGGTGAAGCTAGTATGTAGGAATCAGTCCCGACAGGGTAGTAAGTTCCTAGGTTTGAAAAACGTCATAAAGCAGTAGTCTGCGAATGAAATTTCACATTATATTGGTGTTCCTTTAATCTCGCATTCAATGTGCGTGTAGTAGAGCCAATGTATACAAAATCAGTGTTTGATGCATCCACTGGTTTTAGGGGAATCACGTGTACCCCACATTTTTTCGCTGCTTCTACCTGATCACGGTCATTCTTAACCATAAATAATATGTTATTTCCTTATGGGGCATGAAAAATCCCAGATGTCGAAAGCAAGCTAAAAGTACGCTCTCGAGTGAAAAGGTATGAGATCATTCAAACATATTAAAGATTCATTTTCACATTGGTATACACGGTGTTGGCGTGAGTTGGTATGTTTGTTTAACCTAGGCCGTTTAAAAAGTACAAGGCCATGGCATAGAGGGCCCGGGTTCGAATCCCGGTGAGGCATGGATGTTGTGTTTGTCTTACGGCACTGGCTCTCTCCCTTCCCTGGAACCAGTGACCCTAAATTAGGGACTATAATGAATTCAAGCTTCTTCTGTATTATAATGAATACACTTTATTCTAATGGTTGTTGTGTTGTTAATTATATCATGAATAAAGTTTCCTTCTAGTAGTGTAGTAATAATAATAAACAAGCTTTTTAACTGCTAGTAATGTTGTAGTAGTAATTAAGATGAATAAAGTCTTAATGCTGGTTGTTAATAATAACAACTAATGAAATAAACCTAACAGCCAGACAGAGGTCTGACAAAACTATGAACTGAGAAAAACGTACTTACTAAAGAAAAATCTTTTATTAGAGAATACTCCTGGTAGTATCCAACATACACTTCATAGATCACACAGCTACTCAATAAAACGTAGCTCCTTGCACATGAACGAAGCTCTACTCACATAAACGAAGCTCTCTTTACACATAAAACGAAGATCTCTTTACACATGAAACAAAGCTCTCCCTACGCACATCAACAAAAAGCTCTTTCTGGTATCGTTGAACGCGCCTATTTATACTGGCTACCACCACGTCGTGACTTACACTCATTGCCAGATCTCATTCAGCGGGAGAAATAACATCTCGTTCAGTAAGAAGATAATTTACATAGGAAAATAAAATAACCAGAAATAGTAAAATCAAAAGGAAAGTGAATCAAGAGTATACGTTACAGGACGGGCGACTGCTTATAGCCCATTGAGTTGCTCACGGTGGTCGTTAAGCCTCCAATCAAAAAAAAAAAAATGGCATAGAGAGATGAGTTCCCTTCATTGGTGACGTCAATCTAATGTTACGCGTTCTGATACGCCGGTATCGTGTGTGACGTCATACATGACAGCATTGGAAACCAATCGGAAGCTTTGGCTTTTGAGTGGCGTCACTAAAAGAAAAAATCATCTCAGTAATGACATGGCCTTGCGCTTTCTAGACTGCATTGGTTCAACACTGGATGACGATTGCCTGGACACCAGAAGATTGAATGAAAATTACAGGTGCTCTATCTCATGAGAGCAGAGAAGAACAAACGGTTTAAATTACACGCAAAACCTTTACGTTTTTTATTAGGGAAGATATTTATTTTATTTAATAGTTCCAGAGGGGAGTTTGGTATTCAGGACTTGTTTACTCTTACAATTTCTCCGTCTGTCCGTCTGTTCGCCGATGCTGTGCCGTTTGTCATTAACAAGTGGAAGAAGACGGGGCATTGCACGGATTCATCTCACCCTGGAACCCTGGATGACCAACGAAACTACAACCCAGAGACAGGAGCGTGCTACAGACGGAGACCAGAAAAATCAGGTTCCGACCAATCCACGTCGTAGCATATGAGTTCCAAATTGCAGCAGATGTTATGTTCTACACCAAGACACTTCGAAGACAGGTCCATGCACTTAGGCATCTTGGCCGAGCAGCCGGACATAAACGTCTCATCACGAAGACCAATAAAGCCATGCGGCTACGATGGTATCAACAGCACAAAAATTGGACATCGGGGCAATGGCGGCAGATGTTACGGAACGACGAATCCCGCTTCACATTCCGATGGGATGGACGTGCCCTGGGTTTGGCTGTTACCCGGAGAAAGTCTGCTTTCGGACCCATACAGCACAAAACGTTTCAGATATGTATCAATAATGTTACAATCTCTCATTTTCGTTATACTTTCAGAGATATCTTACAGTTACGTTTCAGCAACATGTATTTCGGAACATAACTCTTTGTACAGTACGGTTACGTAAAAAATAGCATTCACCGATGCTACTCTTTTATAGTTTCCATTGAACATAATTGCTACCTTGATGTTACATTCCGGCGATATTTAAGATTTTTGGTGCGGCAACAGCGTGGATGCGCATGCGCTCATTTCACCGAAGTACACTCGTACTCTTATTTCCACGTGCTACTGGGATATTCTTTGGTGATACTGTCATACTCGAGTTAGCTAGTTAGTTGATTTAATATTTCATCCTTTTTTTTGTGATTCAAGATCACCTGAAGGTAAGTAACTGTCAAACAGAAGTCATCGCTCTTTTCACGTGGAAAGAGCGATGACTTCTGTTTGATGTTCCTGATCCACGTCACTTGTCTGTATTAAAAAATTGTTTTGATTACTACGATTTTTAAATTCTAACAAGTATTTTATAAATAGATGTGTTGTTTTATTAGTATACTATACCAGCATGTTTTTTTTAACCTGAAGCTGAGAAATTTTATATTGGTAGGTATTTAGAGAAATGAAGAATTTGATTTTCTTTCTTTTTTTCGCTGAAATATAGTCTATTCCACATGTATAATAGAAATTCGACACCCTCATTTGGAACCGATTTGTATTTCTTTTGTTATCAATAAATAAACGCCGCCACTGACCCCAAAGAACAGCGGACTGCGTTGAACCTGCGACAATGTAAACAACTGGTAATACGACTGTTGTTGGTTTTGAAACAGCTGTCGAGTGTAATATTTTTTATTGTGATTTTACAAAGTTCATTAATACTATAATGTTTTTTTTTTTTTTTTATTGGAGGTTTAACGACCGCCGTGAGCAACTCAATGGGCTATAAGCAGTCGCCCGTCCATAATTCAGGGTCACTGGTTCCAGGGAAGGGAGAGAGCCAGTGCCGTAAGACAAACACAACATCCATGCCTGACCGGGATTCGAACCCGGACCCCTTACGGACGAATGATCAGAGGCCAACGCCTTAGACCAGTGCGCCACCGGGGCGGCACTATAATGTTCAACGTAGTAAATACGTAACAGTAATATGATGATGTCACAAATATATTTCAAATACGTAACAGTAACATTAAGTTGGTATGTTGAAGTTACAAATACCTTTCACTGTAACGTATCGGTTATGTTTCAAAGTTATGTAACGTTTATAGGACTTTTTGACATAACCATAAGGTTTCTGAAATATTACTGTTACATTGCGCAATGTGTCTGGAAAGTCTCAAGGTTCCAGTGTTAGGTACTAGTAACATATACGAAGTATTCTGTGCTGTGTGGGGAGTGTACAGTGCTGACTGTGAAGCACGGAGGGCCGCCCCGGTGGCGCAGTGGTCTAAGGCGCTGGCCTCTGATCATTCGTCCGTCTGGGGTCCGGGTTCGAATCCCGGTGAGGCATGGATGTTGTGTTTGTCTTACGGCACTGGCTCTCTCCCTTCCCTGGAACCAGTGACCCTAAATTAGGGACGGGCGACTGCTTATAGCCCATTGAGTTGCTCACGGTGGTCGTTAAACCTCCAATAAAAAAAAAAAAAAAGCACGGAGGCGGTGGAGTTACGGCGTGGGGCTATTTCAGCTGGTATATTTTTCAGCGGTACATTAGATGTCCACTGGTTGTTACTCATGGCAACATGAACTCAGTGCTGTATAGAGATTAAGATGAGCTCGGGCCCGGCCCGGGCTCAGACAGGCTCAAAATTCATTAACTTCCGAAAAACCCGGGCCCGGGCTCGGAATTACACGTCTGGAATTCCATTACTGCATCCAACACGTGTGATTTCGTGCCGGGTTGAATTGCACATGTTGAATTTCATTGCGGATTTGTTACCATGGTGGAAGGATTTTCAATTTCTTAAGCTATAGCTGCCATTGCAAGACAAATTTTGCTTAGTAAGACTTGCATTATGCATTGTCCAAAGCTATGGCCCAAGCAAGGATTAGTTTAAGGAGGTCTGGTATCGAAAAACTAAAAAAAATCACATTCCCATTTTTTGTATTTCATTAAAAATCAAGAACCTTATCTTTAAAATGATGTATTAATTTCCAAAATTGTGCAGTTAGAAGTATTGTTATTTATTTTTTTAAATTTCGTCACTCCCGCGATTTTTGAGGTGACGTTGGTTTTTAGTGCAGCAGGTCGAGTTTTAGAGAAAAGAAGATCAAGTTGAAGCGCTGAGGCATTAGATGCAATTCTTTCTCTCTCTCTTTTTTCATGATGAACTTGATCTGGAAACTGCGCACACATATGATAATATTGTGATTATTATACTATTAAGCGCAAAGCTTTGTTAATGTTACAAAATACAGAATAATCTGGTCTGGAATGCTTTTAGGTTTTTTTTTTTTTTTTTTTTGGAAATTTTCCTACATGCTTTTTTTTATATTCTACTACATCACTCTAAACTACCTTTACCAATTAGCATATATGTAAATTATATTGCAAAGATTAGTTTTCTAGAGTCAAAATTTCAAACACTTGCAACTGTCTGTACGGCGTTGTACGTTTTATAATGCAATTTATTTAAAATAAAAGTAAATTTAGAAATCAAAAGAAAACTACGAATGGATTTTTATGTTTCTAAGCGATTTTCTTTTCTTCAGATTTTACCAAAATTACTGATTCCCATGATACGGTCGAAGGGCACGTTGATTATTTATTTATTTTCAAATCCACATTTTAGAACATTTGGCTTTATGCGTAGTATTTCTAAAAACACATTAATATTATAAAGTGGATTAACTGAACTAAGCTTTTTCAACTAATGGTTTTCAAACTAATCCTTGCTTGGGCCATATCTTTGGCCAGTGTATAATGCATAAATGCAAGCCTTGACTTGATAAGCAAAATTTTCCAAGAATCCGGGCCCGGGCTCAGCAAACACATGTAATCAAAGAAAGCGGGCAGGGCCCGGGTTCCTAAAATTGCCCTTGAGCTCATCTCTAATAGAGATATCGTGGATAACTCAATACTCCCAACTATGTGGCAGTTCTATGGGCACGATGACGTTTCTTCCAGGATGACAATGCCACTTGTCATGTTTCCAGGGCTACGATGGAGTGGTATCAGGAAAGTCATGTCTCGCTGATGGACTGGCCTACTCAGAGCCCGGATCTCAACCCCACTGAACACCTATGGGATGAACTTGAACAACGGGTGAAATCTAGAACAACACGACTTTCTTCGCTTACAGAGTTCTGGACGTACTCAAGGCGGAATGAAGGAACATTCCGCTCTCCGTAATCCATGGACTTGTGGACAGTTTATATCAACGTGTGGCTGCTGTAATATTTGTAAATGAACGACCGCTACTGATGTGAATATAATACTGTTTTTCTATTTACGTACAGTGTCCAATCACTTTTGTCCACATAGTGCACTTTGCCTTTCGGAAAACTCAAACAGTATATTAAGTGTCATCCCAACGGGAAAAGGCATGTAACGTGATTTAAAAACAAGTTAGTAAAAACATGCAATGCATTGATTATTATGCGCTTTCCAACATACCAGAGATCATTACTCTAGTTATTACTCAAGTTATGATTATAATGGCTGTGGAATAAATCTCGCCCCTGTGTCCTGACCTGAGATCCCATTTCGATGATATTCAACAGAACCGGTGAAGTATACTTCCGGAACACCATGATAAAGTTTTGTCTCAATGGAAGCATTTTTAGTCAAGTTATGGCGCATAAGGGCAATGGAATGGATCTCGCCCCTGTGTCCTGACCTTTGACCCCATTTCGTCCACTTGCAACAGGATTCGTCCCTAGGTGGCTTCCTACCACATACTAAAATTTAATCGAAATCGAACAATTTGTACGTAAGTTATGACGCATAAGGACAATTGAATGGGATGGATCCCTCTCCTATGTTATGACCTTTGACTTCATTTCCAATAGGGTTTGTCCCCAGGTGGTCCTCTGCCACATAATTAATTTTCATCGAAATCGAACCATTTTTACGCAAGTTATGACTCATACGTTCAATTTAATGGATCCCGCTCCTATGTCCTGACCTTTGACTCCATTTCCTCCATTTGCAATAGGGTTCGTCCTCAGGTGGTTCCCTACCACATACTAAAATTTCATCGAAATCAACCAATGTTTACGCGAGTTATCGTGCGGACAGACAGACGGAGAGACGGACGGACGGACAGACAGACAGCCAGACAGACGGTCAAAGCTGGAGCATATACGCTTCTTCAACCTACGGTTGGAAAGAGTAAAGAAGGAGAAAGATTTTTTTTTTAGTCGTGTGAACTTAATCAGCTTACCGCCGCCCCGGTGGCGCAGTGGTCCGCAGTGGTCTGGCCTCTGATCATTCGTCCGAACGGGGTCCGGGTTCGAATCCCGGTGAGGCATGGATGTTGTGTTTGTCTTACGGCACTGGTTCTCTCCCTTCCCTGGAACCAGTGACCCTAAATTAGGGACGGGCGACTGCTTATAGCCCATTGAGTTGCTCACGGTGGTCGTTAAACCTCCAACCCCCCCTAATCAGCTTACCAAATAAAGAATAATATCTTGTCGAAGACTATGATTCAAATACAAATGGATTACGAAAATTTAAAGTACAATTTACTCTTACATTTATCATTGGGATTACGAAAACCAAATAGGGTGGTATACTTAACATTAACCGTTACATTTTTGTTTGCTTTGTTGAATGTATTATTCTAGATGTGATTTTCATTTTTCACTATTACGATTGTTAAATCCTCTTACGCAATTAAAATGTTTTAGCTCTCATATAACAAACACGACATTTCTAGCAAAAATTATTCATGCTCTTGCTTTTAAAAGGATTACAAGAACTACCCATAGCGTGATTTAACCTTTTTTTGTCAAAAAGATTGGGAAAAGGATAATATTGAGATAGTATAAATGAGAGATAGTATAATGAATCATTGTGTTTGCAAAAAAGAATTAGAAAATCACATTTATTGTAATTTAACGTTATGTTTGACAAAATGACTATCACATCTACGTCTCCTGAATCTAATCCTTGTACTTTCCAAAAGAATTACAAAAGCCTCATTCTGCTTAAATAAACGCTTTATTTGTTTAAAAAATTGGGAATATTTACATTGTCGGAAGGACTACGTAAGCCACAAATAATGTTACTAAACAAATACAGTAGTCCCCACCTTATCCCACCTTATCCGCGGGGGGATACATTCCAAAACCTCAGTGTATGCCTGAAACCCCGGATAGTACCGAACCCCATATACACAGTCGTATCAGAATAATATGACCATCTACCTAATAATGATAATAACCACCCTTGGCCCGGATGACAGCTGCGAGACAGGTGGTATGGACGCAACGAGGCCCTGGAAGGTTGCCCGAGTCACACGTGCCCATTCGGACTGCAACAGAGCACGGAGGTCTCGGAAATGACGTGTTTGTGGATCGGCACGTCAAACCTGTCGATCGAAATAGTCCCACAAGTGCTCTATGGGATTGACGTCAGTTTGATTTCGCCAGCCAAGTTATTGAACAGAAGTAGAGACATTGCTGACGTGTTACTGGAACCTGTCACGCACCCCGTTAGAGACGTGGCACGTCTCATTGTCTTGTTGTTAGACATATTAACCATCAGGGTAAATGTCCAACATGAAGGGATGCATGTGGTAAGCGAGAAGGGACAGGCAGTCATTGGCGTTCAGGGACGCATTCAGTGTTAACCAGCGGTCCAACGTCATACCAGGGAAATATTACCTAGATATGCACACTGCCATCACCGACCTGTACTTAACAAACAAGCGCGTCCGGGTGTTGGTTCTCGTGTGTCTGACGCTGTATCCGCCACCACCCGTCACCTCTGTAGAGTAGAAACCTCGATTCGTCGGAGAAGGCAACTTTTTTCCACTCTTCCATTGTCCAATGTCGGTAGGCCCATGTGAATTGCAGGCGTCGTTGCCGATGTACCTGGGTTACCATGGGCGCCTGGACGCAACGTCGACTTCGGAGACCAATTCGTAACAGGGTTCGCTCTACTATTATCGGAGACACGTACCTGGGTGCCCCAGCGTTCACTTGCTTGGTCAATTGCTGTACTGTTGCGCGTCGATTGTCCTTTACCAGTCGTCGGATGCGACGTTTTACTCTGGGATCCATGGCCTTTGGGCCACCACAGTAATGTTGTCGGGAGGTATAAGGTGTGTGAGCGGACCATTCTTGGTACACCCTTACTTCAGCACCTCGCGAGCAGCCCACGAAGTCTGCTGTTTCTGAGATGCTTCCACCCTTGGCGCGGTTGCCGATTAACATTCCTTTTTGAACGTCCGTGAAATTATTTCTCTCCTGGCCGTTGATCATTCCTGTTTGAACGTTCGTTAAATTACTTCTGTTCTGGCCGTTGATCATTCCTGTTTGAACGTTCATCAAATTACTTCTGTCCTGGCCATTGATCATTCCTGTTTGAACGTCAGTCAAATTACTTCCGTCCTGACCGTTGATCATTCCTGTTTGAACGCCGGTCAAATTACTTCTGTCCTGGCCGTTGATCATTCCTGTTTGAACGTTCATCAAATTACTTCTGTCCTGGCCATTGATCATTCCTGTTTGAACGTCAGTCAAATTACTTCCGTCCTGACCGTTGATCATTCCTGTTTGAACGCCGGTCTACTTCTGTCCTGGCCGTTGATCATTCCTATTTGAACGTTCGTCAAATTACTTCTGTTCTGGCCGTCGATCATTCCTGTTTGAACGTTCGTCAAATTACTGCTCTCCTGGCCGTCGATCATTCCTCTTTGAACATCCGTCAAATTACTTCTGTTCTGGCCGTTGATCATTCCTGTTTGAACGTCCGTCAAATTACTTCTGTCCTAGCCGTTGATCATTCCTTTTTGAACGTCCGTCAAATAACTTCTGTCCTGGCCGTTGATCATTCCTGTTTGAACGTCCGTCAAATTACTTGTGTCCTGGCCGTTGATAATTCCTTTTTGAACGTCCGTCAAATTACTTCTGTCCTGGCCGTTGATCATTCCTTTTTGAACGTCCGTCAAATTACTTCTGTCCTGGCCGTTGATCATTCCTTTCTGAACGTCCGTCAAATTACTTCTGTCCTGGCCGTTGATCATCCCTGTTTGAACGTCTGTCAAATTACTTCTGTCCTAGCCGTTGATCATTCCTCTTTGAATGTCTGACAAATTACTTCTGTCCTGGCCGTTGATCATTCCTGTTTAAACGTTCGTCAAATTACTTCTGTCCTGGCCGTTGATCATTCCTGTTTAAACGTTCGTCAAATTACTTCTGTCCTGGCCGTTGATCATTCCTGTTTGAACGTCCATCAAATCACTACCTCTGCCCATTCTGCGCTTGTAACGCACTATGATTCATCTGTCCTGGTCGGCCGCTTATATCTTCGTGTGGTCGACCTTGTTACGTGCATTCTGTGACGCGTCAGGGCGGGTGCACTGTGATTCCGAGGGTGGTCGTATTATTCTGATACGACCGTGTATACTATGCTTTTTTCCTATACATACGTATGATAAAGTTTAATTTATAAATTAGGCACGACAAGAGATAAACACCTTAACTAGTAATTAAATAGAGCAATATACTGTAATGAAGGTTATGTGAATGTTGAACTAGCACGAATTTCTTTTTCATTCTTCACAATTTCACGGACATAAGATTCGTTCTTATCGTTGATCATAGCAACTTGATCATAGGATTTTTTTCTTCTCTTATTACGCCAATAACTTTCACCTTTTTCACTTAAATGATGCCGTTTACGGCTTCTCTGTGGCATATGCAAATTACCAGCATCATTACTCTTACGTTTTGGGGTCATTAATAAGTAAAATAAGAATTACTTGAACACAGGCACTGCCACATCCCTACATCGCTCTGATAGCCGAGACGGCTTCTAAGTGACCAACGGGCGGGTAGAGTATGCAGCGTAGATACGCTGGACAAAGGGTTGATTCACGTCCAGAACGGGACGGCACGAGATTTCATCATGCTGCTCAGAACGGCGCGTGATTTAATACTTATCAATTGTTTATTTTTGGAAATTTCCATTTAATATTTTCGGACCGCGGTTGACCGCAGCTAACTGCAATCGTGGAAAGCGAGACCGCGAACAAGGAGCACTTATTCGTTGGATGAATACTCCACCGACGTGACCTCGCTTCCTTGGCCAGCTAGGTCACCTGACCTCAATCCCATCGAGCACATCTGGGATGCCATCGAGAGAGATGTTCGAGGCTCTGACCCCCTCCATCAAATCTTCGTGAACTGTGGGAACTTGTTCAGGGGTCGTGGATCCGTATGGCTTCCCAACGTCTCCGGTGTCTTGTCGATTCCATGCCGAGACGAATCGCGGCCGTCATCAGGGCGAAAGGTGGTGCTACACGTTACTAGACGGGTATCTCTAATTCAATTGCTCTTCAGTGTATATGTACTACAAAAATTATTTTTATGACTTATTCTTATAAACTCGAGTGAACACTTCTTTAAAATTTTCCAAACTCTCGCTCACTGTGCCGACAAAACCAACATGGCGGCACAACACATCTGTCTCGTTCGGATGGTGACGAAGACGCATGTGCCATTTCCTTCACTGCGCCAAAATGTGGTGCAAGGTAACGCCGCTTTGGCCGCATTTGGTAATTTGCACGAAAACTTGGTGCAAGTCAAACGCTTTGATGCACCACTTTATGGTGCAAGTGTGAAAATCGCACCAGATCATGGTGTAAGTGTCAGATGCTGCACGATATCGTGGTGCAATGTTGAACTGATACTTTTAACAATGTACTATTGTATAATGTTATCTTTTATGGCTTGCCACTAAGATACCTTTCTCGTACTTTCATGTTATGAAATACATTCTTTGAGGTTTATTTAGTGTTCCAAAGACAAAAGTTGAGAGAAGATGACGAGAAAACGAGAAAGATCCACCTAGTATACAGCGGTGCCCAAAACTAAACTATGGAAGGTATTCGCAGGATGAAAAGGAAAACATGTAAGAATAGGCAGAAACGTTTGACATAAGGGTAATTAACATTTTATAAGAACAGCCAAATATATACACATTTTGCGGATCCAGGGCCACATTCTTAAAAACCACTAAGGTCAGATGTAAGAATGCAACCTTACGTCCCTATAGCAGAACTGTACCGGAAATATAGTTTTTAGAAGCGGACATACAGCTACAAACAGAAGTACGCAAACCACCTAGCGAAAGATTTGTGAACTACAAAAAAACCTCCTCAAGTCGAAACCTGAAGTGCTCCGCAAGGTAAATGGTACCCAGTGTTAATTTCTTTTTAATCGGACATTTAAAAGCAGAGATATCGAGAAAAGCAGATTAAATATTTGCGTGACCCTGCGGCGACATTGTGCATTATTTTGGGAAGGGAATACACACGAAATGTTTCTATAGTTAGTATTATCTGACAGAAAAAATTTTTCAGTCGGGTTTTTACTCCCGCAGATGTTGCTGTAAACATGCTGTAAACGGAAACTTGAGCTTACGCCCTCTAGCGGCACACTTGTGCGTTAAGAAAAATTTGAAATAATACGAGACACATTCCGAACTCGAAACGCTTTGCGATAAAGAAATTAATTTTCAAATCGCACTCTTAGAAGCAGAGATAACGACAAACATATGATATATACAGGGGTTGGACAGAATAATGTGAACACCTAGGTTAAAAGTTGTTCTGAGAGAAGCTATTAGAAAAGTTGTTGTTCTTAGAGAAGCTATTAGAAAAGTTGTTGTTCTTAGAGAAGCTATTAGAAAAGTTGTTTTGAGGGAAGCTGTTAGATAAGTTGTTTTGAGAGAAGCTATTAGAAAAGTTGCTGTTCTGATGTTCTGAGAGAAGCTATTAGGAAAGTTGTTGTTCTGAGAGAAGCTATTAGGAAAGTTGTTGTTCTGAGAGAAGCTGTTAGAAAAGTTGTTTTGAGAGAAGCTATTTGAAAAGTTATTGTTCTGAGAAAAGCTATTAGAAAAGTTGTTGTTTTAAGAGAAGCTATTAGAAAGGTTGTTGTTCTGAGAGAAGCTATTTAAAACGTTGCTATTCTGATAGAAGCTATTAGAAAAATTGTTGTTCTGAGAGAAGCTATTATAAAAGTTGCTATTCTGAGAGAAGCTATTATCAGGAATCCGGAAAGCAAGGATCATCGTTCTAACATTTGAAGCTTTACAATGCAAGAAAAAAAATTCAAATCGGACAAATTGTTGCAGAGATGCAGTATGATGTCCACAGACGGACGGACAGACGGGGGAGGGACAAACAGACGGGCAAAGTGATATTGTAAGCACGTACGTATTTTACAAAAGACGTGCTGAAGTTCACCATGTTTATTTCAGCTGGACCAATTGAGTAATTCTAAACTTTAAAACCCAGTTTTAAAACTATACCTTTACATAAAACTTTACCAACACATATCGTGAGAAACTTGAGAGCTCGTTTCTCTATTCCATTGAAAACGATATTAATATCAAAAAGCACAGTTATGGATTAAATATTTTAATAGAATTTAAATGCAGAAACAGCATTTCAATATTCTAGAAGGTTTTAGTACATCTATAGTTTAATTCAGGAGTACTTGCTTTTTTGAACATTTAACCACCAATAAAATTGAAAACATTTATAGCATCTTCAAATTGCTTTAAACTTTTGAAATTGCAAAAAGACGTCCCTTCACTGAAATATTAAAATTGCTGAATACAGCATGCAATATGTCACTGCGGTGGTAATAAACGTACTTGTAACTTTGAATAATCGCTATTGCTCATTCACCTGTTCCCTAAAAATTAACGGAACTCTCATTGAAAACTATAATGTTAAATTTATTGATTCCAAAAGAATTAGTTGTAATGCTGAATAATGGCTAAGAATACGTCGTAAGGCTGAGACTAATTTTTTCATGTAGTACAGTGCAGTCGAAATGATCGTACCACTCGTTTTTTTTTCTGCAGTTGTGCGTAGATCAAGACTTGAGATTTATAACTAAAGAAGTAGGAACTGGAGTTGCTGCAAAGTTCCCTGCTTTTTATTTAATTTAAGGACCATATTAGAGAAATATTTTTCATTCTGGACGCTAAATCGACCGAGTGATAATAAAACGTCAGAAAGAACCACAGCACGACAAATTAGACAAGAAGAAAGTCGACACCTAAACATTTTTTCCAATTTATTTCATTTTTTTGTGCACAGAAGAAAAGAGGAACAAATGAAAGAAATAACCAGAGCGAATTAATCCCAGTAGTTGTAATATCAGACCTCGACAACTCGTGGAGTGTCCCTGAGTCTGTTTCTGTGTGATGCTTCATGAAGGAAGGTAATCAAGTTTGTGATTAGCAAGCCAGCAGAGAGGAAAAAATCATGCTTGTACGGTAATTTGATGCTCATTTGTCTTTCAGGGAAGTAAAATTAACGTCTGGTCCCCCTCAAAAGCCCCTTTTCCAGCATGGTGTGCTTTCCCCCCTCCTCAAAATGTGCTGCAGTTCTGTTCTCCCACTCCAATTAGTCCTGAACTTTTCGGTATCGCAGTAATTAATGGTGAATCTCTCTTTCGTGATTATTCTACTAGAGAAGAGAGGGATGATTGTAATGATTAACGCGTGCAGGTGAACACTTTTCCCTAGCCTGCCCGACCCACCCTCCAAAACCCATGCACAACTCTCCGTGAAAGATAGGGTTGACAAGTTGAGACTGAAGACATGTAATTAGCTATTCCTCCGTCTAATCTTCTCATCATCATTTGGATGGGGAGTGAGTTAACATTCTTCCCTGTGGAATTGAGCCAAAAATCCCTTCCTGCTATTCCGATCCTCTCATCCTTTTGTAAGTTACGGAAACAGCATTCGTGCAAATAAAGCATTTGTGTGATGATGTATGGATTCGAATAAAAATCTCTTGTAAACGATGGCAGTTTGATTATCATCCCCTAGCCGAAATATAAGATTTTGTGATTTATTAAAGTGTTTACTGCGAGTCAGCATTTGTGACTGATTTGGGGGGGCGTCATGTACCTTTCTGAACAAGATTCGCTAAATTTCCCGTTCGACACTCTTACGTATACGTACGTCACTGTTTTAGAGATAACGGTTCTTTCTCAATATCTATCCAAAACTGAACTTCGCACCTAAGCAATCAAAGCAGGGTTACTTTTTGACGGTATGAATGGTTTTTTTTCAGACCTGTGAAATCAGCACTAGGAACAGCACGCACGCACACACTTACGCACACGAACGTACGCACGCACTGTATGTTTATGCAAAAAGAAAGTCAAGGAAGATGAGTTACAGGGATAAAAACCGAGAGAACTGAAGAGAGAATAGCAGAAATTGAGAGAGAGAAGATGAGAAAAAAGCAAGGTACTGATGGAAATCAGGGAGTTATGAAGATACAGAAAAGCTCAGAAAAAAAAAGAGAGTAGGAGATGCAACTATAAAAGAAAGAGAGAGAGAGGAGAACAAGTCTGAGGAAAAGCGAAAAAGAAAGATAGGAAGCAGTAAATAAAAGGGGAGAAAGATAATTAAAGACCTAAAGGAAGAAAAGGCGTGCGAGGGAGAAAGAAAATACAGAAAGTAAGTAAAAGAAGAAGAATCGCAGATAGAATTTAGGGAGGGCGATACAAAAATGCTTAAAATACCAGAGAGAGAGATAGAGAAGAAACAGCATAGATAAAATGAAAGAAAAGGAAAGTGAGTGGGAAGGTGCAGAACGGAAGGTATTGCCGTAGAAAAGGAAAACTCGGAGAGTAACAGAAAGAGGGAGAGAGAGAAGAGAAAAAAGCTGAAAACAACAGCAATAGAAGATAAGAGAGGAAACAGCTGAGAGGATACAACCAAAGACAGGAGGAGAGAGAAAGGTCAAGATGAAGAAATCGTTAAGGGTAAATCTCCCTCTCTCTTTCTCTCTCGATCAAAATTCATATGTAGGAGCATGTTTTACACCTCAAACGTTAATTTTTTTTCAAGTGGTCAATAGAAAGGCAGACTGAGGTGGATTTTATAACTAAGAATTCTTTTTTTGACCGATTGTGCTGGCTCCAACTCTTTTCTAAAAGAGTGTCCCTGAATAAGGGACGTGCACAGCTTATAGCCTTATGAATTGCTTAATGCTTTAAACGGCTGGAACGAATTTACTCGGGGTTAGAAAAATAGATTGAAATCAGCTCTGACGAATATATGTGCTGTCTTAGAAGTAGACCAAACGCAGAAGGAGCGAGTGAACCTGCACATAAGAAAGCGCTGCTTTGCTTTGTTATTCATAGCGTTACTTCAGAGGAATGTTTGGCACTAATCCTTTCTGACTGATTACCTGCTAAAAGGGCTATAACAATGGCAACGTATGACGCACACTCTAAATTAACTTTCATTTTTAGTTGTTTTCTCCATGTAATAAATTTGAGTTCATTCTCTTTTAGCGCTTTCAACCTTAACTTTATATCTTCTTGCTCACGGAATGACGTTAGCAACAATTGTGAGGTCAGAGAGCATGACGCATGCATGTTGACAGATACGAACTAGAGATATATAATGTTGAAGTAGCAGCCAAAAAGCGTGGTGGAAGCTGCATTAGGCTGAAACTGTTTATTTGGAGTCTGCGTGTTGTATTGTTATATATTTAGTGTTGGCGTTAATCAAGCTTTCTGAATACTATTGGGTTATATATAATTTATGACTACAAAACTTGTGGTTTTGAGATAAAATAAAAATACCAACGTTTACCACAATCAAAGGTTTATTATATATCGACTATAGTTTCGCAGAGCTATTGGCTCGGCATCATCAGGACGAATGGAGCGTAAACATTCAAATCATTGTGACATCATCAATATAGCTCTGCGAAACTATAGTCGATATATAATAAACCTTTGATTGTGGTAAACGTTGGTATTTTTATTTTATTTTTACTATTGGGTTGTCGGAAATGTCATGACGTATTTTGGCACCGGATAGCGGTTGGGCGGTTTTGGAAGTACTAGAAGCATGCGCAGCTGTGTTATCGCTATGGCATTCGACAGGTGCTAGTTCTAGCTGTAGTCTAAAACGAATAGTGAGCGATTTGGTTGATTTGCGGAGAATTGACATCAAGTTGAAGATGGAAGACCAAACTGTGCATTTTCGCCAGATTTTTCTGTTTTACTTCCGTAAAATAGAAAATCGCGCGTCAAGCTTGTGAAAAGTTGCGTAAAGTGTACGATGACAATGCTCCACAAAAACGTCAGTGCCCGCGGTGGTTCGCAAAATTCCGTGTTGGTGATTTTGACCTCAACGATGCTCCTCGGTCCGGGAGGCCCACCGTGGTTGATGACGACCAAATCAAGGCGTTGATCGAGTCAAACCTACGTTACACGACACGAGAGGTTGCAGACACATTGCACATCCATCATTCAAGCGTTCACGACCACCTGAAGAAGCTGGGATACGTAAGCAAGCTCGATGTGTGGGTTCCTCATGAACTCAAAGAAGCTCAATTGACTGCGCGTATAAACATCTGCGATATGCTCATTAAACGTGAGGAAAACGACCTTTTTTGAAGCGAATGATAACTGGTGACGAAAAGTGGATTGTGTACAGCAATGTGCTGCGCAAACGGTCTTGGTCCCGAAGTGCTGCTTCGCCTCAAACGACATCCAAAGCTGACATTCATCAGTGGAAGGTCCTGGTCTCAGTGTCATGGGATTTTAAAGGTGTCGTGTTATTCGAACTCCTACCACGGAACTAAACAATCAATTCGAATGTGTATTGTCGGCAATTGGACAGTTTGAACGAATCTATCATTCAGAAACGTCCAGAGCTCGTTCATCGTAAAGGTGTTGTGTTCCATCACGACAACGCAAGACCACACACAAGTTTGATCACCCGCCAAAAATTATTGGAGCTTGGGTGGGATGTGTTGCCACACACAGCATACTCGCCTGACTTTGCGCCGTCATACTTCCACTTGTTTCGCTCTCTTCAACAGTCCTTGCGTGGTATAACGTTCAATTCAGATGAGGCTGTAAATCAGCACCTTGTACAGGTTTTCGCGACGAAAGACAGGTCCTTCTATGAACGAGGCATTCTGCAGCTCACTGAAAGATGGCAAAAGGTTATCGAACAAAACGGGCATTATATCATTGATTGATCTTTGTTCTTTCTATCAATAAATGACCTTTGCAAAACATGGCTAAAATACGTCATAACTTTTCCGACAACCCAATAACTTACGCTAATCAGTTTTAAAATATTAGTACTGTTGTTATAGACGAACCTAAGAAAGGAGAGAGAAGAATGAGAGAATGAGTGGCGTGGTTCAGCCCACACAGTGGCATGGCGTTCGTGTCATGGGAACTAACCCTTCCCCATTATGCCTTGGTCCATGGAGTAGAGAATAAAAAACAATAGCTTATCACAGTCACGTGTTTATTGTCTGTACTGCTGAGATAAGAGAGGGGGGGATTAATTTGCTGTAGCTTCGCAAAACCCAATTCCTATGTGAAAATTTCTGTTTTCAGAGTGCGGAAAGTTTTACGCATCATTTATTTCTGGTACATTTGCCGCTTAAATGGTGGACGTGGACGCTAACCCCCCTTCCCCCCACCAGGTGCTTTTTATCTCAAATTCATTTTATTTAAACGTTTCGTCATAAATAGTTCAAGGAAGACAATACATTTTTACAGAGGATCAGTCGAAACTTTTGCAATATTTGGATCACTTTATGTCTTCATACGTACCTTTGCGACGAAAGCTGACTGGCACTGAAATTATAAGCCTCCGTGTTGCACCGTCTTTAGCCATCTGTCTGCCTGATCTTCCACTCCTCGGCGGTAAGATATCTTGTCCTTCGAGACGAAGAACTCGTTCACCCCAGCTGCCACCTCCTCCTAGTTGTTGAAGTGCCACCCGTGAAGGAAGTGGGCAATGGACCGGTACAAGTAATAATCCGACGGAGCAAGGTTCGGACTATATGCTGAATGTGGCGTCAGTTCGATGCCCTCAAGTTCCAGGAGTTTTGCCCACCGAATCCACGGTTCGCGGCCTAGTTGACCTTGGTTGATCGTCGAGGTTTCTGTCACCTGAGCGAAATTTCTTGAACCATCTGGTTGCGGTGCTGTGGCCCACGGAACCTTCCACTGTTGCATGACAAATGTTCCGTGTTGCTTGAGCGCCGTTATGGCCGAGTTCAAACTCGTTAAGCAAAAGTTTCATAATTAACCGGTTGTGGCTGTTCATCTCTTAGGCGTCCCAACCGCAGACACGCAATGCTGTTTACAGCAACGACTACCACTTTATATCCTTTTGGACTGACTGCTTTGCGCGAATTTAACTAGTTTAAACACGTGACGTACCAGCAGCGGCACATGCGTTTATGCAAATATTGCTAAACTTTCGACTTACCCTTTGTATGTTAAAAAGCACGTAAAATTTAAATTAAATCTGCGTTCCAGAAGATTTAATTTTGCGAGGAACTTAAGTTTAGACGTTATGGCGCAGATCAGAAACGCTTTTGTAAGGTATATACAGCATTTCTCACCTGTACTCAAATTTGTAGGTATGAAGGAACACCTAACGTAGTTGACAAAGAACAATGTTATGTTTGTGCAAACACAATATCTCTCCCGCTTTAGAATTCTTTAGTTCGGTCTATTCGACGTTGCTATTAAATACTCCAGAGACGATTTCCAGAAACCATTTCTAGTTTTATTGAAAGACTAGCGGAGATACCCGGCTTTGCCCGAGATAGACATAAAGTTTGTTTTCAAGGTTCAATGTAAATCGCACTATAAAAAAATTCCTACCATGATGAACAACGCTCAAGTCGGCCCTCACGCTATTCAAAAGTCCCTGCCGCCCTACATACACTGGCTCTTTCTCGCTGATCCATAAGTCTTCGATTACGTTGTTCGGTTGTCTCACTCTCTCGAAGTAATTTTACTTTCTTTGCTTTCGGCTGAATTTGTCCGACGGGTTTGCGTTTTTCTGGAGGCATTTCACCACACTTGATGACAATTTTATTATAAAAATCACAATATATAATGGCCGTTCTGAGCCCAAAAAACTCGAAATAGCAAACATGCACAATAATGCACTTCCTGCACTCCGCATTCAGCTTTCTAGAGTGTAGATATACAACCCGATCACACCCAACGTGAAAGAAAGTAGTTCACGATAATATACGGAATTTGTTTTACTAATCTCGAAAACTAAATCGATTCGAATAATTCTTTCACGGTTTGGAAGCTTTCCGGAGGGCATAGGCTGTTTCGTTTATTTATTATTATTTTTATTATTTTTGGCTGTACTGCCGAATAACATCGCTTTCAAGTAGTTTCCAATTTCCAATGTATCGTTCCGCTTTGTCTACATACAACCTGATCACACCCAACGTGAAAGAAAGTAGTTCACGATAATATACGGAATGTTTTTTACAAATCTCGAAAACTAAACCCATTCGGACAATTATTTCACCTTTGGGAAGCTTACTTCTTTCCTTTGGACATAGGCTATTTCTTTTATCTATACTAATACCAATACTAATCTTGTATTTAAATTTTATGTACAAAGAAGACCGTCTGTTTTAACTTCAGCTTAACCTTGATGCCATTTGAGAGGACCACGCCTATTGGTGGGCATCTGTAGCTCCACCCATATTTTGAGACTCCTGCGCCAATTGTTGGGAGTCTAATGAAACCTAATATTTACAAAGAAAATGCCATGGTAACATAAACAAAAATATACTTATGACAGTATGTTTCGCAGGTGTGCTGTGTTTTCAAAAATTGGACTCTTCCGCTTATGCCTGAATCGCGAAAGCTTGCGATGAGTGAGGCGTCACCTGACGACCTGACACGCGGTATTACTCCGCGTGTCAGGTCGTCAGGTGACACGCGGGGTATTACCGCAGCAGCCGACTTGCACCCAGTCTGTAGAGGGTCCCGTAAAAACACATTTGATCCCCTTAGGGATGGAATTTCCAAAAATCGTCCAGCCTGTATTTTAATCTGGGTGATGAAGAGTATGTATGCCAATTATGGTGCAAATCCATCAAACCGTTTAGGAATGTATGCGGAACAAACATACAAACTTTCACTTTTATATATAGAGAGAAAAGAACACTTGAAACTTAAGTTCTTCTATAATGACTAGACATAAAAGATTTTCAAGATTTATATATTGATGTTTCTGAGCTCAGCTGATTTATCGAAACTTATTAATAAGATAAACATCCAGATCTGTCTATCTGTCTCTCTCTCTGGAACGCTTGACTTCACAGCAACGTCTGCATTGCTGCGCTACCACTTATCGATTAATTCGTGTGTGCTCTCACAATGTCAAAATGATTGCCTGCTGTATAAAAGCATGCGATCACATTTAAATGTCAAGGTGATCGCGTGCTAATTTAAAAACTTTTGATTATTAATGACTCGAGTTCGGTTTTTCCGATCTACAAAATTCGAATTGAATTCTTAATATCACAGCAAGATGAGCTTGCTCGCGATCACATTGAGATATCAAGATGATGGCGTGCTAATTTAAAAACATTGGATTATCAATGACACGAGTTCTATTTATCAGAATCTACAAAATTCGAATTAAAATCTGAATATCAGGGCAAGTTGCGTTTGTATGTTAATTTAATTTAGCACAATTCGAATATTAATTCGTACTCTTTAATTATTTTTTACTTTTTTAATTTAACTAACTTTCCGAGTTTAGTGCTGATTTTTTTAAATATTTTGCAAAATATCGATCTATCTAAACGCTCTAACCTAAAATAAAAACACAAATCTTGAGATGTCGAAGTGAGCAGGATTGCATCTAATACCAGATGTCATCCGATAGCACATTATCGAGAATTTAGGTATTTCCGATTTGTAATAATAGATGTCGCATTATTTTGTGAATAAAGTTTCGGTATGACGTTTCAAACTAACCGTCGAATAGGATAGTCTAAAAAAGCCGTGAAAGGTGTCGATGAAAAAGTAATTTCAACTCGATAAATCAAAGCAAAAGTTTAAAGGTAAGTTTACACGAAAACAAAGTTTCGGGTTTAGTGGTGATTATATTAAGCATTTTGCAAAATATCGATCTATCTAAACGCCCTAATATACAATTATAATTGTTAAACAACAAATATTTTACACATAATGTTATTTATTGCGAGGTTTTCTGAAAAACAGAAGTAAATTGCATACAATGTTTAGTTCTAACATGCATGAGTTCTTACTATATAAGTTTTTACTATGTTTCTTTACAGAAATCCTGCGTCTGTTTGATTTGTTTTCAATCAGTTTCAATTAAGCATTTCACTCCATCATTGGACAGGTAACGTCTCCTATCTACACTGACGGAAAAAATCCCAACACCACGAAAAAATAGTTGTCGAGGAATGAAATGGCGGCAATACATTTGCACAAGTAACATATTTAATCGATTAAGGTTTCAAGATCACAGCTTAATGTAAGCGCGAGAAGAGCCATTTTAAATGTTAAATGCTGGTACATTAATAACCGGTGTAACCACCATAATGTTGAATGCAAGCACGCAAACGTTCATGCATTGTGTCGTACAGCTGCTGGATGTCAGTTTGTGGGATGTAGTTCCATGCCTGTTGCACTTGGTCGGTCAATACAGGGATGTTTAATGCTGGTTGGGGGTGACGCTGGAGTTCTCGTCCAATAATGTTTCATACGTGCTCGATTGGTGAAAGATCTGGTGATCTAGCAGGCCACGGCAACATGTCTACACTCTGTAGAGCATGTTGGGTTACAACAGCGGTATGCGGGCGAGCGTTATCCTGTTGGAAAACACCCCCTGGAATGCTGTTCATGAATGGCAGCCCAACAGGTTGAATCACCAGACCGACGTACAACTGTGCCGTCAGGGTGCGTGGGATAACGACGAGAGTGCTCCTGCTGTCATAGGAAATTGCACCCCAGACCATAACTCCAGGTGTAGGTCCAGTGTGTCTCGGCCGCAGACAGGTTGGTTGCAGGCGCTCACCTGGCCTCCTTCTAACCAACACACGGCCATCACTGGCACCCAGGCAGAACCGGCTTTCATCAGAAAACACAACAGATCTCCACTTCGTCCTACAATGAGCTCTAGCTTGACACCACTGACGTCGCAAACGGCAGTGGTTTGGAGTAAGTGGAATGCACGCTACAGGGCGTCTGGCTCGGAGCTGTCCTTCAAGTAACCGATTTGTAACAGTTCGTTGTGTCACTGTGGTGGCAGACGCAGTACGATGCGCCACGGCCATATGCCGTACACGGCGGTCTTCCCTCTCAGTAATGACACGTGGCCGGCCGGAACCCGGTCTTCTTGAGGCAGTACCTTCTCTTCACCACCGCTGCCAACAATCATGCACGGTGGCTACATTCCTGCCAAGTCGTTCTGCAATATTGCGGAAAGAAAATCCATCTTCTCGTAGACCTATTACACGACCTCGTTCAAACTCCGTGAGCTGTTGATAATGGCTTCTTCGTCTTCTTAAAGGCATTCTTGACTAACATCAACACATTACGTCGAATCTCAACGATAACTAACGCTCACGAATGTTATAGCGCGTATTTACAGCAAACCTGCTTTGCATGTTCCGAGGGGCGCTACTAGCGCCACACGTATGGGCCGAGCGCGAAATTTGCATAGACGTCATCTTACAGATGTACTCTCACCTCCTACCAACTGTCGTTTATCTAACACAACCCCTTCTTGGTGTTGGGAATTTTTTTTCCCGTCAGTGTATATCCATACTAATATATAATGAGAGAAACTTCGTTTGTGTGTTTGAGGCAATCTCGAAAACTATTAAACCAATTTGAATAATTCTTTCACCGTTGGGAAGCTTATTTCTTTCCGGTAGACATATGCTATTTTGTTTATTATTATTATTATTTTATTAATTTTTAACCTAATTAGAACGCTTTTAAGTAGTTCCCGATTTCCCGTGTATTGTTCCGTTTTTTTACATACAACCTGATCACACCCAACGTGAAAAAATAGTTCCTAATGATATACGAAATTGTTTTTACGAATCTCGAAAACTACTGAACCGATTTGGATGATTCTTTCACTATGGGAAGCTTACTTCTTTCCAGTGGACATAGGCTATTTCGTTTATTCTTTACTACCTATTTATACTATATACTAATGTATAAAGATATGAACTTTGTTTGTGTGTTTGAGGTAATCTCGAAAACTACTAAACCTATTTGGATCATTCTTTCACCATTGGGAAGCTTATTTCTCTCCAGTGGACGTAGGCTGTTTCGTTTATTTTTTATTATTTCTTATTACTATTTTATTATTTATTATTACTATTTTATTATTTTTGGCGGTACTAGCGAATCAGATCGTTTTTAACTTGTTGTCGATTTCCCGTGTATCGTTCTGCTTTGTTTACATACAACCTGATCACACCTGACGTGAAGGAAAGTAGTTCATGATAATATGCCGAATTTATTTTACTAATCTGGAAAACTACTGAACAGATTCGGATAATAATGCTTTCACCTTTGGGAAGCTTACTTCTTTCCGATGGACATAGGCTATTTCGTTTACTTTTTTATTATTTCCCGCTGTACTACGTAATCAGATTGTTTTGTAGTAGTTCCTGATTTCCTGTGTATTGTTCCGATTTGTTTACATACAACCTGATCACACCCAACGTGGAAGAAAGTAAATCACGATAATATACGGAATTTGTTTGACTAATCTCGAAAACTACTGAACCGATTTGGGCAATTCTTTCACTGTTGGAAAGCTTACGTCTTTCCGGTGGATATAGGCTATTTCATTTATTTCTATTGTTTTGTAGAATATTTGCTCCAAAGAAGTCACAACTGGATGTGTGAACGAGATATCGTGTCTCCAAGGAATGCATCTGTTGATTAAATAAACGATAATATTCTGAAAAAACCGCCCGGCGAATACAAAATTTACAAATCGATCAATACTGTCGTCAACTTGGAAGATACAGTGATTATACACAAAAAAATTTTAATTCCTTAAATCCCTCAGGATTTCCACCGCATTGTCTCAAATTGAAAGTTGGCATTCCTGTAATATTATTATGGAACCTGAGTCCTGCAAACCTGTGCAATGGTACAGGACTACAGGTCAAAGCACTGCTTAATAATATTTTTGAAGCCGTTATACTAACTGGGCCAGTAGCTGGAAAAATTGCACATATACCCAGTATCCCGATGATTCCGACGGACTTGCGTTTCACGTTCAAAAGATTACAGTTTCCTATTAAATTATTCTTCGCTATAACGATCAATAAATCCCAGGGCCAAACTTACAAACATGTAGGATTGGATTTGCGTCAAAAATGTTTTCCGCACGGACAGTTATACGTCAGCTTATCGAGAACCGGCAGTACAGACAATCAATTTATTTGGCAACAACTGGAAAGGAGACAAAGAATGTTGTATGTACAGAGGCATTATGAATTATTTTCAAAAAGTAAAATAAAAATTATGTACTTAAATTTATGTGAAAATAGATCATAATTTTCTTACACGTGAAAAACTGACTGCCAACCATCAGTTGCTATGAAATTCAACTAAAGTTATTATGGATGGATCTGATTACGCGTTTTATCATAGTCCTGTTTTTCAGTGGTATCTTCCATTCGAGCAAAGTTGTGGGCATAGCTAGTATATTAATATATATTTAAAGCTTAAAAACAACCGTCGTCGAGCAGGATATACGTTAGTACTACTATGATCAGAAACTCGGCTTTACAGAAAAGCTTCCTTAATTGAGAACGCAATACATCACAGGTTCTTCACCATCATCAATTTTTCTCCCCAGTAGGAAATCATCTGAACATTGTTAGACTCCAAAGCGAGGTTTTTTCGCTTTGGGTTCTAAAAATGCTAGTATATTAACATTTATTTAAAGCTTAAAAACAACCGTCGTAGAATGGGCTATACGTTAGTACTCCTATAATAAGAAAATCGGCTTTACAGAAAAGCTTCCTTAATTGAGAATACAATGCATCACAGGTGCTTCCCCATCATCAATTTCTCTCTCCAGTGGGACATCATCTGAACAATTTTAGAACCCAAAGCGAAATTTTCTTTCTCTCAAACTTTCTTTTCCTTGTGCTCTCCGCACGCTGAAGTCCTCTTTTCTCAAGTGTTAACATACAACAGCGCTCTCCTTCGGCAAATAAATGGAAGTCACCGGGCAATCCTAGTCCCAACAGTCGCACCTCAACATACATCTTGCTCTGACTTCCTTGTCAATTTTCCGCAAACATTTCGTTGATCTTCCATTTTACGTTCATCCGCCAAAAATTTGTTTCTCGCTTTCAAAGGAAAGAAATCCACTTCCAGCTGCACCTACGCTACAAAAAAAAAAAAAAAAATGGATGAAGAAAAGGAAATTCTTTTCTTTTCTTTTTTTCCCTGCGTCTTTTTTTTCTTTCCTTCCATACGCGAAAGATTTCTATCGCGTGGAGAGCGAATAGAAATGGAAATGGTCTTCTCCCCGGCGTACGTGACAAGGCTTTGGCGGGGCTGTGCGACCTGTTTTATATCTTCTGAATCTGGCATCAGCTGAGCCCCTTGTATCATGTGACCAAGACGCACTTGGAAGGAGTATAGTGGGACTTTTTAGAATCAGAAATGGTGTGTTCTAAAGCGGGGGAAAGTGTCGCCAAAGAAGTATGAAACCAGCTGCTAAGTAAAGGCTGTGAAATATAGCTCCCGCAAGTATCTTGCAAAAACAAGGAATAATATTTACTTCGAAATGTTCTGGTACTTGTCAAAACAGAATGCTTTAAATTAAAAAAAGAAAAAAAGAGTCCAAAACACAAGAAAAAAACGTGGATAAGACGGAATCAATTCCATCACTTCTTGTTACGGAATCAGAAAATGTAATAAAAAGGCAGAAGAAATGGAAAACAATACAAGAATAAAAATCAAACTCTGGTACATGTTTTAAAAAGAAAAAAATGAATGATTTCTAAACAACCATAATGTCTCGAGGAAAGTCTTAGAACACGAATCGCGATTTTAAAAGATTTTTGTTGCGAAACTATAACAACTACACTGTCGAGTCACATTATTGTGACCATCTCCTACTTTTGTCGTCAACTGCGCATGGCCAATGAAAGAAGGCACGTGTCGTGACCTGGCTTGGAGGGTACAGAAGGTGTGCTATGGGCATTCTGAAAACATATCACTCGTTTCTGTCATGGATAAAAAGTGCGATTCGTCAGATTTTCAAAAAGGGATGATTATCGGCTTTCAGGCCACAGGTGGCAGTATTTCTGAAACAGCGCAGTTTGTGAACTGTTCGCGTGCTGCTGTGGTTAAAGTGTATCGTGATTGGAGAAATGGCACCATTGCGAATAAGCGACGTGGAAATTGCGGAGCACTGTGTGCCATTGATGTGAGAGGTGAACGTCGGCTGCGAAGGTGCGTGAGAACCGATCGACATGCTACAGTAGAGCAGCTCACTGGTTGAATGAACCAAGGAGCTACCGGAAGTGTGTCTAAAACGACAGTTCAGCGAACCCTGCTGCGTATGGGGCTTCGATGCGGACGGATGGTCACTGCACCTATGCTAACGAAGGTGATGGACAGAAAAGGCTTACATTTGCACGGCAGTATCGAAATTGGACCTCCGCTGATTGGTAAAGGATTGCCTTCTCCAATGAGTCACGTTTTCTGCTTCACCGAACGGATGGACGTTGCGTATAAGGCGAGAAACATCGGAGAACAAACAATCTTCAACCATTGCTGGAAAGAACACAAGCTGGATGGGGGAAGCGTTATAGTCTGGGAATTGTTTTCGTGGCATTCTCTTCGTCCACTCATACTTGCGGAAGATACGATGGACGGAATTCGTTATGAATCCATCCTTGCAGACCACGTACACCCATATATGCTTATTGTCTTCCCTGGGGTGGATGGGATCTTCCAGCACGACAATGCGATGTGTCACATAGCTAGAAATGTCAGAGACAGGTTGGAAGAGCACGATGAAGACTTGAAAGTACTTCCCTGGCTCCCTGATTCCCCCGACTTAAACCCAATTGAGCATTTGTGGCACCACCTCGATCGTGTTGTTCGCTCTGTGGATCCTCCACCACGCACCCTCCAGGAGCTGTCAGATTCACTGCAGTCAGCATGGCTCCGCATACCTGTGAACACCTTCCAGCACCTTACTGAGTCACTCCTAGCCGTGTAGCTGCTGTCTGCACTGCATACGGCAGTTACTCTGGATATTAGCTGGTGGTCACAATACTGTGACTCGACCGTGTAGTACAGTGCTGTACTGCGTGTACATTGGTACTTGAGTTCTATAGGGTTTCGGAGCTGACTGCCCACCCGGGTGCCATTGCTGACTCGACGACACAAAGCTGTGCGCCTCGCCAAGGCTCGGGAACACCGTCATTGGACGCAAGATGACTAGAAACGTGTTTCCTGATCCGACGGCACAAGGCTGTGCGCCTCGCCTAAGCTGGGAAACACCGTCATTGGACGCAAGATGACTGGAAACGTGTCGCCTGGTTCGACGATTTGCGGTACCAACTGTCTCGGGCAGATGGCGGACTCCACGTGTGGCGACAACCCCATGATGCAATGGATTTCACATGTCTACAAGGGACAGTACCGGCCGGTGGAGGCTCTATTATGGTGCGGGGTGTTTTCGGCTGGCACGCATTAGGATCGGCTGAAAAAAACATCGAAACTGATACGTCTGCAGACCGCTCTGAGCTGTGAAAGCCACGTAATCATCTTTTGTGATTATTTGCATCCGTTCATGTCATGCAAACACTCCGACGGGTGCAACCTCTTTCAACACTACAATGCGTCACCGCACACATGTGCACAGTCGCCCGATTATGGCTGGAGGAATATTCCACGGAGTTTGGCATCTTGACGTGACCCCCTCATTCCCGAGATTTTATCGCCATCGAATACATTTAAGATGCTGTTCAACATGTCGTCGATGTCAGGAATCCCCCACCGGCGAATATTGTGGAATTGTGGGACGCTCTTCAGGAAGTATGGTGTGCGCTGTCTCCACTGTAGTACAGAGAGCTCGTGGAGTCCATGCGTTGTTGGAGTTATCCGATCGCGATTGGGACCAACGCGATGTTAGAGAGGTATCCCAGTTTTTTTGGCATCTCAGTGTAATGGTATCATTGGCTACATCGCTGTCTATGTCTCCCTTACCAATGACATCACAAGGCTGTTATTTGTATCATCGTTCAGGAACACATGCAGTATTCATGGTTGGGAGATGAAGTCGTAAAGTTCATATGTAAGAAGTGTTGCGGTTTTTAGGTCTGCGAGTGAATCTGCCAAAGTGATTGAACTTGGATAATTATATTGTAACGTACCAGGAGATGTGACGTACCTGCCAGAAGGACGCACACGACATAAAGGCAGATAGGAATCAGAATAAAACGTCCGCGTAGCTCATTTGGTAGAGCGACTTATTCCGGAATGAGGGGATCCGGGTTCGAATCCTGGCGTGGACAGAAATGACGGAGAAATTTACTTCGTTATAATATTACTCAAAATTTTACCCAAAATAAGGGGGATAGAAACACTGTAGTGGAGGAATCGATCTGCAATGCTTAAGCTGCCATACTTTTGTAATTGAACAAACAACCGATTATACGCGACGGTGATTTAGATGTGCCATATTATTTCAGCGACTTTTGACTTGCGAAGATGTTGTTTATTATATTACACCCTGAGTACAGGCAATCGCTTCCGTAGACGCTACGTAAGAGTAATCGTCTTTACGTGGCTGTTCACTGATAATATGACTTGAAGAAAACACCACATACAGTAAAACCTCTGAATAGCGGACACCCTTGGCCTTAAACATTTGCCAGCTATTGGAATGTGTGCGCTGTTGCGATGTGTGTGCAATTGGTGTGTGAACGCTATTGGGATACGTGCGCTATTGGGATATGTACGCTATTGGGATTGTGCGCGCTATTGGGATGTGTACGCTATTGGGATATGTTCTCTATTGGGGTATGCACGCTATTGGAGTGTGTGCTCTATTAGGGTGTGTGCTCTATTAGGGTGTGTGCTCTATTGAATGTGTACGCTATTGGGATGTGTGCTGTATTGGGGTGTGTACGCTATTGGGGTCTGTGCTGTATTGGAGTGTGTGCTCTATTGAATGTGTACGCTATTGGGATGTGTACGCTATATATTAGGATGCGTGCGCTATTGGATGAGTACGCTATTGGTGTGTGTGCGCTATTGGAGTGTGTCCGCTACTGGGATGAGTACGCTATTGAGTTGTGTACGTTATTGGGATGTTTACGCTTTTGGGATGTGTACGCTATTGGAGTGTGTGCGCTATTGGGATATGTACAATATTGGGATGTGTGCGTTATTCGGGAGGTTAACTTGTAATCCCAGCTTGGCTCACAATATAAAAAATTTATATTTAAATACGTACATACACTGCATAAATAAAATGTTTTTTGATTAAATATTTATTTTTGTTTTTTCCTACACAGTGAGAAACAATGCCTACTAGTATACCGGGTGTGTAAAAAAAGACTAAAACAAGCTTTTATCTCTTCAAGGGTTGATCACAGATACATACTTTCAATTCGAAAAATACTCAAAATGACGTAAAGACTTACGAGATGGCTGTTGCATCCCTGTGAGTCAGAGCTGAGACGGGCTGAGTCCGAGCCCGAAATCCCGAAGCATAGCCCGGCCCTGAATCGGGCTCAGGTGTTAGTATATTCACTGCGGTTCAGGCTCGGGCGGGCCCGGGCTCTTAGAGAGAGGGAGAGCAAGAAAATGTTTCTTTATGTAGAAATGTTATTTTGTATGATTTAGCAAATGAGACACTTTATAGTTGGTAAAGGAAATTCTTCGGCAACTGGTTCTGGTTGGCGAGCCGACATTCGAGATGGCAATTTATTCCGGACTTGGGTAGAAAATGACGTAACGCATTAGTGTGTTTCTGCAGAGAAGAAAAAGCTTTTTCGAGAACTATAGGTATTGGATAGTTGATAGCTTGCCGACGATAATTTACCCTCTATCTCCACGTAGTAGCTCCCTGTTAATTCTATTTAACAACGTACATATTGCAGCGCATTATGGCGTGATGATATTAGCATTATTTGAGCAATATGCAATTCCAGCACCGCCCAATCATTTTGGATGCCCAGCCGCCCAAAACACTTCAGGTGGAAACCAACGGTCAAAGAAAATCGTACAGTTACTCTGTAAAAATAGATCGAGTTCCCTTCTGCACTCCCCATTTGAGAAATACAGTGGTTAATTGCACGAGGAGGAGAGAGTGGAAGCGTAGAAAAGGATTTTTTTTTTAATGGTTGAACAGGTTAACCAGTTAAGGCCCGGGCTCGGGTGTGCTCGGGCTGATATACCACGGGTTCGGACGGGCTCGGGCTCTCAGCTCTACTGTCACTGACATTAGCATAAAAATAAAAAATAATAATATTTCATAAAACCTTCGCAGAAAAAAAGTTGAAATGAAAAAGTTGCAGAATTAAATTACACGGAACTGTACACCAACTATACTTAAATAGTATAACTAGTAGGTGTACAAATAAGTTTTAAAGCGTTTTAAGACAACGCAACATGTAATTTGAGAGAAACCAACAATACCTTTACGAATTAAAATGCGCGCCGTCATTATCCGTCAGCTTCCGCCATCGGTCGGGCAGCTGAAGAATTCCAGCCATGAAAAATACTTCGTCGTGTGACGCGATGAAGTCGTCAACCCATTTTTACACTTCGTCACATGTCCGGAACCGTACAGCACACAAACCATGTTGCATCGATCGGAACAAATGATAGTCTGAAGGGGCTATATCGGGACTATACGCCGGGTACTCCAAACCTTCCCCGCCAAGCGTCAATGACGTTTCCTTGGCCGATTTCGCGACATGCGGCCTAGCGTTGTCATGCAGTAATATCACGGGACGCAATCCTTTGCCTGTGAATGGACGTTTCTGGCAGATTTCCTGATTCAATCGCAGTAATTGTTGCTTGTAGCGATTAGCAGTAGCAGTTTGACCCTGACCCAATACTTCATAATAGAGCACAGCCTTCATGCATATCCCACCAGATGCACAGCAGAAGTTTCTTGGAGTGAATATTGCATTTCGGTGTCGATGTCGTTGTTTCACCGGAGTCTACCCAGTGTTTTTGCGTTTGGGATTGTCATACCGTATTCACCTTTCATCAACGTAACGATTTTCCACAGGAAATACTTTCTGTATCGTTAATTCAACAGATTTAAACACTTCATGAAACGCTGATCCTTGTTCCTCTGGCTCAGGTCATGTGGCACCCATTTTCCTTCCTTCTGAATCTTTCCCATTTCGCGTAAACGTTTGGAAATGGTTTGTTGAGTTACCCCCAGTTGTTTAGCTAGTTTGTTTTGCATTTGAGACGAATTTTCATCCAGCAATGCTTGCAGTACCTCATACGCAACCTTCTGCATGGCGCCGCCACGTTCTCGATCGCTAACATCAAAATCCTCTGCCTTAAACCGTCTAAACCAAAACACACGTGCTTTTCGATTCAGTATTCTCCCCCAGAACAGAACAGATCGATGCGCATGCTTTTGCAGCATCTTTTTCTTGATGAAATTCGTAACGATTGCAGTGTCGAATAAATGCAGTATCGCTTGCCATCTTTCACTTACCGATGTGCAAGTGCGTTTGACTGTTGGGCAAACTTCTATGTCACATTTTATACACTGCTGGACAATTGCTAAGGACGGATCATAAACAGCTATATAGCGCATAAAAAAGTAAGCGTGGTTGGATGCCAAGTGAAATAAAATAATCTCAGAATGCCAGGACATTACCAGAAAGATAATTTATTGTGCTCTGAAATCCAGAAGGCTTTGGAACGTGTTCAACTGACAAACAGGCCATTTTGTGCAGAATACGTAAACGTGAAAAATCCAATTACCGTCTGCAGGCGTTCCGGCGTAAGATGTCAATACGGGATATGGCCACCATGGAGGGCGATGCAAGATTCCACACTTCGTGTCATGCTTTGCACAACATTATCAAGCAGCTGTTGGGGTAATTTATCCCATTCCTCTGTCAGCGCACGGATGAGGGTGTCCTTGCTTATTAGAGGGCATTGACAACCAGCAAGACTCCTCCCCAAAGCATCCCATACATTTTCAATGGGATTCAGATCTGGAGAACGTGCTGGCCATAAGAGGCGTTGAATATCCTCGCTCTCAAGACACTCCTGGACAGCGACTGTTCGATGACATGTTGCGTTGTCGTCCATGAAAGTGAATCTATCACCGACAGCACCACGGAACATGCGAACATGAGGTAGCAGAACATCATTAATGTATCGTTGGCCAGTCATAGTCCCAGTTGGAAGCACATAGAGGGACGTACGGCCATTGATCATGATGCCAGCCCATACCATGACACTACATGTCGGATATCGGTCCCTTTCCTGTATGTTTGCTGGACAATATGCAGTACCACTATCACGCCAGATCAGTTGTCGTCGACAATCAGACGATAGACTGTATCTACTCTCATCTGAGAAGAGGACAGCAGACCAGACGTTATCAGTCCAATTGCGATGTTGATGGCACCATTGCAAACGTGCGGTACGGTGACGTCTGGACAATGGGATGCACACAACAGGACGGCGGGCGTATAGTCCTCCTTCATGCAAACGTCTGGCGACAGTTTTTCGGGAGATCCGCTTGCCAGTAGCAGCCATAAACTGATTTGCTACCTCACTAGCTGTGCTGCGCCGGTGTCTTTTTGTTGATAGCACTATGTACCGATCTTCTGCAGGTGTCGTACTGCGAACACGACCTCCTCCGTGACGTTTGCTACACTCTCCATTTGTTTGAAATGATTTCCAAAGCCTTGAAACAACACTGTGGCTGACGTCGAACTCCTTGGCAACATCTGTTATTTTTCGCCCTTCTTCAATCTTGCCAATAATACGACCACGCGCAAAATCATCTAGGTGATGTCGGGAAGACATACTGAAAATTGCAAGTTTGTCAATTGATTCTTTCCCTTTCAACTTTGCGTTTGAACAACAACGGCCAATACGCGTCAAATCCTTTATATCTCTCATCAGCGCTATGACGTCACGAACAAGTTCGGCAATCCAAAATTTGCATACGCACAACACGTCTTACTGTATCCCGCACTTATGCTAATTTCCACATTTTCCTGCCTTCCATTTTATGGTTGCTATCGTTGCTATTGTCATCCGTCCTTAGCAATTGTCCGGCAGTGTAGTATGGACCAGTTACGGTCACATGACAACAACGCGGAGGAATGTCGGATATGTAAATTAGCGGTATACCTTGCACAAGAACGCTTTAAAACTTATTTGTACACCTAATATACTAGTAATCCGAAATTTCTTCGTGCAGAATAGAAAATCAAAGTTTCCAAGCTCTCGCACATCAACCAGATGGCTTAACAATTGCGTTCGAACTTTTGAAGTGTTCTATTATTCAGTTTGCAGTTGTGCTGTCTACCTTCCTTGCGAAAGCCATATGGTTGATGTGTGAAACCTTGGAAACTTTGATTTCCTCTTCTAAACCAAGAAATTCGGAATACTAGTATAGTTATACTATTTATGCAAAGTTGCACAAAGTTCTAATTAGCCTGAGAAAAAAAGCCCCGTTGTTCTACTTGCAAACCTCGCGGAGATATTCGTGATGAAAGTTGTAAAAAAACGCATCGTCTGGAGCGATAATTTTCCGCACTCCGAGAGCTTTTCCCTTACTTGCTTTGAGTGCTACAAAGCTATGCAGCAAAACAAGCTATCGCTAACCCGTGAACGGGCTCTAGACGATACTCTTTCGTCTATCCGTAAGAAAACACCGCGGCCGCTACTTCTTTTTAAATAGTGGAACTATTTATATTGCGTAGTAGCACACGTAGAGGCGGTGTCTGAAACGTAAAGAAACCCACTGGCAACTTTTCCTGAAAGATATGCGCATTGGAAATATAGCACAGTAAACATAGCAAGATCAAAAGGATAACGAGGAACAGTACACCAATTATGTAGGAAATAGTAATACTATACTAGTGATCCGATTTATTGGCGTAAGAAATAGACACATAAACGTGTCCATGCTTTCGCACATCAACCAGATGGCTTTTTCAAGGAAGTTAGACAGAAACTGAAAACTGAATAATGGAATCCTTTAACAATTTGAACGCGGGAACTTGACTTGACAATAAATAAATACGACGTTATATTCATTTAAAGATACGAGGCATCACGTTGGTTTTGCGTGCGGTATATTGGTAGGGAAAAGTCGTTACTTGAAGAATTGGTTCCAAATTCGTGGCAACTCGAGTGAGACACAATCATTGTAAGTATCGCTGCTTGCAATGATCTCCAAGGTTTCCCGAATGGCTGTACACTTAGGGGTAGAGTAGGTATCTAATCTTCACATAGGAGTAGCGGACTTGAATTTGACTTCTCTGGATAATACCGTGCCTACTTTACCATACTTTGTGTCCCTTTTATGTTCGTTGACTCTGAATCCAAACGAACGCTTGGTCAATGAAAGTTGAAGACTCGTGCAAGAATGAATCACTGATACGAACGATTACCGTCTTTGTCACGATTTAATGATAAAAGATGAAAAATATATACAATTAAAACCATATGTACATGAACACTTTCGAGGCAGCGGCTACCTCATCCTCAGATGTATTGAACAAAAAACACATTTAATTTATATATAGCATAGATTATGGCATTGTGGGAATCAATGGGAGGCGTAAGAGCCAATAACATTTCGTATGCGTCAAATGATTGCGTACACAGCATGCTTAATGGTATGTGAGGAAAAACATATTACAATGACTGAAGAATGAGGTGAGGTGGGGTGGGGTGAACATAGCATTTCAAACAAAAGTCACAATTTAAAGTTAACAGATTTAATTAGTGACTTCCATGCATTGTGCAATTCATAGAGGCTATGTTCATTACAACATTGTACACTGGAAGCTTCTATATACACACTTTCGCTTATTAATAGGTCCCTGAGGTTGCTGGAGTATGAATAATTCTTGTATTACTCCAATCTGGATTAATATTGTCTTGCAGTACATATTTGGCTAGGGATGTGCTATACGTGCCGGCTTTAATGTTGTATTTATGTTCTTTAATCCTTAATCCAAGATTACGTTTTGTGGAACCTAAATAATTTCAGGCAATTTGTCTTGTGGTTGCCTGAAGTACCGGGAATGTTGTGGATACCCCATTGATCCCTACTACAGCATTGTTTACTATCTTTACGAACAACTGAGAAAAGGTTTCGTGATTGTAAGCCAAGTTTCACATCATGTTGTTTACAAAGGTTTGATGAGGTTCTTGTTAAAAGTGGATTATACTGCATGGAGCCCACATATTTAGTGTTACGATTAGAGTCTCTTGACAAAGTAGTATTCAGGGTATATTTGACTTTACTAAATACCTGACTAGTCAAGTATTTAAGATATCCGTTTTGCTCAGCTAAATTAAAAATGTATTTAATTTCTTGTTGTAGGAGTTCGGGGTTGACGAATGTGGGTGCGCTGTTCTGAACAAAAAGAACAGTGCTGATAATTTGTGTTGTTTTAGGTGTGATGAGAAAAAATGGAATAATAACTGGGGAATGATAAGGTTTTCTATATACACTGGTAGTAATACAGTTACAATTGGAATTCTTATTAATAAGAATATCCAGAAATGGTAAACAATTATCATTTTCAAATTTAATCGTGAGCCTGATGGTTGGGAACTGGGATGATATTTCGTTGGCGAACAAGTGTAAATCATCCCGGCTGTGAGGCTATGCAACCAGGATGTCGTCAACGTACCTTAAATACAGAAATGGACGGTGGGGAAAGGAACTAATGACCTACTTTTCAATATGCTGTAGAAGAAATTCAGCTAAGACGGCTGATAGGGGGAACCCATTGGGGAGCCCTCCAACTGTTGATAAATTCTGTATTGAAATTTGAAATATGAACGTTTCTTAACAAGTCGAAGTGCGTTCATAATTGCATCAATTTCAGAAATTTGAATATGGGAATCAGCAAGTTTTGCCTCAATAATCTCTATGCGTGGCTTTGACCAGTACATTAGGGTAGAACGAGACCACGTCAAGGGATGCCATTCCAATGTAGTATCGTTTAGAGCCGACCGGATACTGTAGGGAGATCGCATAAACACCTGCGTCGCAGGAGAGAGGTGGTTTTTAACTATTTCTCTTTAGCATAGTACATAAAGATGCACGAGACCTTATGCCGACACCGTAGTTCACCTTCTTGAGGGCGTTCTTGAGTTTGTAGGACACATTTGGTATGTAGGGAATTGAGCCTAAATTACTTTAAATGAATATAACTTCGTATCTATTTACTGTCAAATCAAGTTTCCGCGTTCAAATTGTTAAAGCGTTCTACTTATTCAGTTTGCAGTTTCTGTATAAGTTCCTTGAAAAAGACATCTGGTTAAAGTGCGAAATTGTGGAAACGTTTATGTGTCTATTACCTACGCCAATAAATCGGATCACTAGTATAGTATTAGCATTTCCTATAGCAAAATCAAATTGCAAATTGGAAATCGAGCGTGTTGTGCCAAATTCGAAACAATAGTTGAAGAAACCACGTCGAAATCTTCCCTTAGAAATTACTTGGTACTATTTGAAGCACATGATAACACACGGAGAGTAATGTTCTAAAGCTTAAGCAAACCCAGCGTCACCTGCAGAGAAATAATACACGTAACACTTCAGAACATCCCCCAAAATTTTGTCACAGCCCATTAGTATTGTTGCGTCTATTTTCACGCATATGTTCTCCTGCATACGTTTGTAGCACTAGTGTGCTTCGGTAAAGCCTCTGCAGAAGTGTGAAAGATCGTTCAGCGAGCCGGAAAACCATCTTGTCGTTCGGAGAATCACTCCGGTCTACTTCCTACCAACTTCAAGCGCCAAGTCAAACTCTTCTTGTTTCTCCCTTCTCTCATAAAAGCAGGTGCTACTTTCTATTGCACCAGCCTCTCTTTCAGACTGTCTGAACAATTGCTGAGTGCTCATTAGCCCCACTTTGCTCCTAATCGCAAGAAATCTCTCATTAAAACCTGAAGTTGAATGAACAGGATATGTGCACGAATCTTTTCCTACGTAGAAGATATGTTGTAAAATAATTTCTAGACCAATAAAGTAATTCAAACTACACTTCTTGAACAGCTGATGCAGGAAAACGCTAGTAAAAGTGTTCTCTCTGAACATCAGAAGCGTAGTGTATGGCCCACTCACGGCAAGCGGAGACCTATTGAGGGGCCATCTCAGTATCTCCCCAAGAACTGACGTAAGAGGCAAATTATTTTACCTTAGATTATATGAAAGATGTCTATTAATGCTAATCTTTTATATGATATTAATGAACCTAGGGAAACACTTTGGTATTTTCGAAAAATTCGGGCATTTAAGGTAATATTGGGCATAAGTTCATGTCGTTTTTTCCACCGCACTACAGGAAATTATTACATCAGAAGGGAAAACGGAATCAATCAATTATGTATCCCCCCCTTATTGTTTACGATAGTGTCCCAATGTCTGGATAGGTCTGCAATGCCATTCTTGAAAAAACGTGCAGGTTTTGCTGCGAAGAAATCATCAAGGAATGTATGGAGATGAACATTGAACGTTCTGCCACGGAGTGCATTCGACAGAGATCGGAACAAGTGATGGTTTGAAGGGGGCGACATCTGAGGAATAGGCCGATGTGGAAGGATCTCCCATTATTTTATGTCCCGAATAGCCATTTTGGTCATGTCTGCACTGTGAGGGGGTGCGTTATCATGTTGGAGAAGGGCACCATGGCGTCGAAGTGCGCGTTTCTGCTGAATTGCTCTCTTCACACGGCTGAGTTGCTCATAATAGAGTGCAGCGTTGATGGTCCGATTCCTCGGCAGCATTTCCCAGTGAATAATGCCATCCATGTCCCACCAGACACACAACATAATCTTTGCAGGATGAAGGTTATGTTTTGGACGTGGTGTGAGCGTCTTGTTTGGGCTTAGCCATTCCCTCCAATTCCAGAAATTCACGTACAGGCACCACTTTTCATATCCAGTAAGAAGACGTGACAGTAAGGGTTTGTGTTGAGGAGGACATTCGCGATAACGGTTGAACAAGGAATCACATATGGCAGAACGTTGATTCCTGTTGCCCTCGGTGAGAGTGTGAGGCTCCCAAAAATCCAATTTCTGGACCATTCCCATACAGTCCAGGTTTCGCGTACCTGTGGTCTGATCACAGTTCATCTGAGTGGTCAATTTCGCTTGTGGTTTGACGCGGATCCAAGTGCATGAGATGGTACAAACGATCTTCATTAAAGTGATATGGATGACCTGAGCGTGGAGAGTCGTTGAGGTCAAAATTGACACCTCGGAACCTCTTAAACCATTCGCGGGTTCTCCTCGATGCAATAGCATCCTCCCCATGTACAGTACAAATTTGTCGAGTAACCTTGATGGCTGTGGGTCCCTTGTTAAACTCGTAGAGGAGCAGATGTCGGAGATGTTCATTCCTCTCGACTTGACACTCCGTACTTCCGGACCTGAAAACCAAAAAAAAAAAAACCATTAGCCACAATCAGACAACGCAATACGATTTAGATTCACGATATTACTGGGTACATTTTGATTTACAACTGGCCATTTGCACCATCACTACTGACCTGGGAAACACTCGTGAAATAAAACGGGGTAAACCTATGCATCAACCTAATATTTCCAATCAGCGTGTTTACAGGCCTTCTAAATTTCATTTTTCCACAAACAGTTTTGTGGAAATAGCTTCCTAATTTCATTTTTCCACAAATCTCTTTAGGTTTAAATCAGGTCTACCTGAATCTCTGGTCCTGCTAAAAAATAAAAATTGAAAATAATCATGAAAATGAATCCACGTAGATGCTGAAAAATGGTTAGGTATCATATTGGCAATCATGACAAGCTTCACTAAAGCTATCGCAAAATGCGAAGAGAACGATATGTATGCCAAATTGATCACATTAGTACAGTTTCGTTTCGCTACAAAATATCTTAAAAAGGACAATACAAAACATGAAGAGGAAAGAAGTGATTCCATAAATGCAATTGATTTTAGAAAACATTTCTAGAAATCAAAAATGTATTTAATGCACCGAGTAGAAGTATCTAACTCGTCACATCAGGACGGTGTAATTCAAAAAAATTGTCGAGATAAAATAAGAAGCTCAAACTGCATTAATTTTGTGTGTGTGTGTGTGTATTTAAGGTTTATCACCGGGAGCAATTCGGTGGGCTATAGGCAGTCGTCCGTCCCTAATTTAGGGCCTTGGTCCCAGGAAAGGGTGAGAGCCAGCGCCGTAAGACGATACAACATTCATGCATCAACGGGATTCGAACACGGACCCATCTACTGAAGAATGATAAGAACACGTCGCTTAGACCACTGCGCCACTGGGGCAGCGCGTTAATTTAGCAAAGAGAAGATGCCAACAATAGCACGACATTTGAATAACGGGTTAAAAATTGAATAAAAATTTGTTCAATTTATTTCGGACTTCGGTTGGTTAGTAAGTGTTTAAAATTAGAACCAGCGCCTGAATGGGATAAAGAACGACTTACTCGGATTGAAAGGTAAATTTTTCAGGTACATTAGCGTCGTGTTTGTTTCTTGAAGATACCTTATCCATAGAGAGAGGAGAAGCTATTGCTCTAGGATATAACATTTCCAAAACAGAGACTGTATGAAAAAATTGAGTAAATTAAGAAATAGACAAATCGGCAGAATCAGAATTTTGTCTGATAATCTACTGAACTGAAAAAAAAATATAGTGGTATGAAAAAATAATAACATTCAAATAGGTAGAAAAATGTCAAAACAAAAAGAAAGAATTTAGAGGGGAGCAATAAAAAATATTACTGAAACCGTTTCTCAGAAATCTGGTTGGAAATCAATGAAAAGTGTTGAAATTGCACAAAATAAAAATGACCCAAACTAACATTGAGATCACAGAGTTTCAGAAAACGTGTCGAAAATTCGGGTTCTTTCAACTGAACGAATAAAATGCTATTCATGAAAGCATTGTTATCCTTTTTTTTTTTTTTTTGAGAAATCGTTACAAAATTGTATTCTAGGGTTTTTAAAACCGAGATTAAAGTAATTATATTAAAAATATGGAAATGAAGATCTGCCATGGGTTAAAAACTGCTTCGATTTTCAAAAAGAATTGAAAAATAATCCAAGACGATAACGTTGTTAAGCATATATTTTTGTTTACATGTCATACAAGATTATTTTGTTAATAAGTTACAATTGGTTTTCTAGCTTCAATAAATTGCGCATAATGCGTAACACTATTGTATTTTTTGAGAAACTAATTCAAAATAAAATTCAAGAGACAATTTGAGCAGCAATGTAATAGTAGAAGAGTCTCTAAATGGAAAACATGATGAATAGATGCAACAACAACAACAACAACAAAAAAAAAAAAAAAAGAGAGATCACACTTTTTGGAAAGCAGCTAGAAATAAGTTCGAGTTTTCCAGAGCTGGCAATGATTAGTTTTACAGAAATTGTTTCTGAGGCGCTGTATACTCTCACCTACCATAACAGCTATTTTTCTTCACGGATGATAAAACAAAATGTCAATAATTACCAGCCCTTCATATAACTTGAGATAGTTGTGGTTTATACATGCCTCCATCCAAATTGAAATAGTTGTGGGTAGTAACTAGATTTAAGGCGTCAATAATTTTCTTAGTTTCGGTCGGTGTAATTCACGGGAAGTGACGATTTTTTAAAATTATTGTTACAACTATTTCAAGTTGGATGGTGGCATCTACAAACAAGCAAAAGGAACACCGATGGGTTTACTTTTATCTTCAGTCCTCGCGGAAGCACTACTTTGGCCGCTAGAAAATCTCATCTTTATAAATTGTATAAAGAAACCCTGAATGTGGATCCTCTATGCTCTGACGATATGTTCTTCGTATGGGAACATGGAGTAGACGAATTAAATGATTTCATGTACAAGATAAACAACCAACATAATAAAATAAAGTTCACCATGAAGCTTGATGTGGATGGGATGTTGAATTACTTTGACGTCGCGCTCAAAAGAAATAGAACATCCAGCTTCAATTTTGACGTTTATTATAAACCGACCGCAATACCGAGCTTTGTCCCTCCTGATTCGCACTGCCCAGAAGAGTACAAACTTTCTGCGTTTAGAGCATGGTTCTGTAGAGCGTATAACGCATGCAAGCCCGACTACCTAAATAATAAGGAAATTGATATCATTTATAGCAAAGGTTTAAAGGCTGGACATAAGTATGACATAGACAGAATACATAGAACTGTAAGAAATCTTATAATGTGAGCCATAACCAAATCACCTAGTAGAGACAATGAGATACGCAGGATCTATCGTATATATCCCAGGCTTTACATATTGGTTAAAGGATTTATTACGTAAGTGCAACATATTAATACCAATGAAGTCCCCGACCCCGTTATCAAATATGAAATCATGCTGCAAGGAGGGACAGTGTGAGTAAGAAAAGGCTGGTGTGTAAGCTATACCGTTGGTATATTATGACGACACGGAAAAAATATATATCGGAATGACAAAGCGATCCTTGTACACTAGATGTAAAGAGCACGTGCGAAGTGTCAATCAGGACATGCAGAATACATCCCTCGCCAGAGAAACTTCTGCATGGATATTGTACGCCGCTATTGGAAGAATTGCCCCTTACACGAATTTTAAAGAGAAACAGTCGAGATCCTCTCCAGCAACCTAGCATGCAATGATGTGGCCACTACTGAACTACAATTATTTGGCATGCTTTATTAAAAGATTTAAACACATCGCGGCACACCTTATATTTGCGTGATAGAAATTCATGTAATATGCTCATGCTGTCACTCACATTATTTTCAAAAAATCATCTTTGTTTTTTACGTGTTCTAATTCCTTGCATTTTTATGTCTACCATTGTCTTGAAAAAGCCTGCCAGTGGAGGTCGAAAGCTTGGTGAATGTTACGCCACAAAAATAAACAGATTTAATATATTAAAAATACACGAATTTATGTATTTAAATTAACGTGAAAATAGCCATTTAAAAATTACTAAGTGTTAGTAATAGCATCGAATTTCAGAAATAATTTTAAAATAATTTAAGATGTTTAAATCGCATAGAATGCGAAACTAAGTAGTCATTTTTATTATATATTTTTAAGAAAATATGTCAAATTAAAATTCAGAAAACACCCTAAGTGTAAAAGTCTCAAAAATTGTAAAAAAAAGTTGAGAGGATACAGCTAAACAAACTGATCAAAACTATTGGAAAACAGCTGAAATAACTTCGAGTTTTCCATAGCTGACGATGTGTTACAGAAATTTAGGTGCTGTATACTCTCAAAGAACCGTAACAGCTATTTCACTTCACGAATAAAAAAAATGTGAATAATTAACAACTCGGAGAAGAAAAAATTGCCATTAAAAAACAACAACTAAATGTTAGCATCGGTTTTCAAAAAGGATTTAAAATAATTTAAAGAGTTTAAATCGCATAGAATGCGCGAAACGAAGCAATTACTTTATTGAATTTGTTTTGAGAAAATATGTCGAACTGAAATTCAGAAAACACCCTGAGTAAAAATTTAATGGTAGAAAAACCTCAGAAATTGAAAATAAAAGTGAGTGGATGCAGCAAAAAAAAAATAAATTAAATAAAGATCACAATTTTTAGGAAACAGCTAGAAATAAGTTCGAGTTTTCCAAAGCTGAGAACGACTGGCGATACAAAAATTTCTTCCCTAGGCAGTGTATACTCTCACAGAACCGTTACTTTATGAATTTAAAACACCAAAATGTGAATAATTGTAATCCCGAAGAATAGAAAAATGACTATTTTTTTTTTATAAAATACTAAATGCTTGCAATAGCATTGATTTTCAGAAAGCATTTAAAAATAATTTATACAGTTTAAATTGCATAGCATGTAAAACGAAGCAAAGATTTTTTATGAATTTTTTTTGAGAAAATATGCCAAAATAAAACTTAGAAACACTCTGAGAAGGAATACTATAGTAGAAAAGTTTCAAAAATTAAAAAACAAAAATCTGAGAGGATACAGCTAAAAAAATTGATCACAACTTTTGGGAAACAGCTAAAAATAACTTCGAGTTTTCCGTAGCTGGTAATGTGTTACGGCTCAATGTTACAGAAACTTTTCTTCAGGTGCTGTATACTCTCACAGAACCGTAACAACTATTTTACTTCACGAATAAGAAAAACGTGAATAATTGGCAATCCGAAGATGAAAAAATTACCATTTAAAAAAACAACAACTAAATGTTAGCATTAGCATCGATCTTCAAAAAGGATTTAAAATAATTTAAGGAGTTTTAATCGCATAGAATGGGAAACAAAGCAGTTACTTTATTGAATGTTTTTTTTTTTTTGAGAAATTATGTCAAACTAAAATTCAGAAAACACCCTGAGTAGAAATTGAATTGTAGAAAAGTCTCAAAAATTAAAAGTAAAAGAGAGTGGGTGCAGCAAAAAAAAAAAAATAAATAAAAAAAAGATCACGATTTTTTGGTAACACCTGGAAATAAGTTCGAGTTTTCCAAAGCTTAGAATGACAGGTGTTGTAACAATTTGTCTCTAGGCAGTGTATACTCTCACAGAACCGTAACAGCTATTTTACTTCATGAATTAAAAAAAAACAAAATGTGAATAATTGCCATCCCGAAGTTGAAAAAGTTGCCATTTTTTTTAAATACTAAATGTTCACAATATCATCAATTTTCAGAAAGCATTTAAAAATAATTTAAGAGAGCTTAAATCGCATAGCATGCAAAACGAAGCAAAATTTTATGAATTTTTTTTTGGAGAAAATATGTCAAACTAAAATTCAGAAAACAACCTGAGTAGAAATTGAATTGTAGAAAAGTCTCAAAAATTAAAAGTAAAAGAGAGTGGGTGCAGCAAAAAAAAAAAAAAAAAAAAGATCACGATTGTTTGGAAACACCTGGAAATAAGTTCGAGTTTTCCAAAGCTTAGAATGACAGGTGTTGTAACAATTTGTCTCTAGGCAGTGTATACTCTCACAGAACCGTAACAGCTATTTTACTTCATGAATTAAAAAAAAAAAACAAAATGTGAATAATTGCTATCCCGAAGTTGAAAAAGTTGCCATTTTTTTTAAATACTAAATGTTCACAACATCATCGATTTTCAGAAAGCATTTAAAAATAATTTAAAGAGCTTAAATCGCATAGCATGCAAAACGAAGCAAAATTTTATGAATTTTTTTTTGAGAAAATATGTCAAAATAAAATTTAGAAAACACTCTGAGAAGAAATACTGTTGTAGAAAAGTGTCAAAAATTAAAAAACAAAAAGCTGAGAGGATACAGCTAAAAAAAATTAACAATTTTTGGAAATTTGCTAGAAATAAATTTGAGTTTTCCAGAGTTAAGAATGACTGGCGTTACAAAATTTCTCCTTAGGCGCTCTCACAGAACCGTAGCAGCTACTTTACTTCACGAATGAAAAAGCAAAATGTGAATAATTACCAGCCCGAAGAAGGTATCTCCTTTGCCAATTTCCTAGGACCGCTAAAATATGCATAAACCGTCTTTTAAGCCTTCTTTATATGAGAAGCTTTCAGCTGAGACTTTTCACCGCCCACAGTTGATGAGTTCTCGTGTCAGCGCGCTAACACGATTATATTTCATAACAGCGTTCGTTCGTGTTGTCCCGTTATGCTCCGGGTGTTCCTTCCTCCACGGAGAGATGAAGAGGCGAATGCTGACCAAGTTATCCGGAGTTTCTCGCGCAAAACTTTATTGATGGGTGTACATTTATTATCCAGCGAATGGTTCATCTCGGATCTTCCGTGTCGCAACCAGATGTACAGTCAGCGCAAGTGGCTTGAAGGATTCCGTTCATGTTTCCGTGACCTGGCAACTTAGGCTGACTAAGTGCAGCGTCTGCAAAACATGGTGGGTCGGTCTTGCTAAGTCGGATGTCATGGACAGAGGTCAGTCCAAGGTGGATATCGCGATCGGATAATTTGTCAAAGGCTGGCCAGAAAAAAAAAATGAAACGCATATATTTTTCCTTTTCTTCGGCGTGGAGCGATCTTTCCACAGCAACCGCTCAACAGCTGCTCCTGAATTGCTTCCCCTTTTATTATTTTTTTTCCCTCAGCGTCTGCTTGAGCTTAATATTTCCGATGAAAAATGCTCCCTGTTTTGCAGTGTAGGTTCTTTAGACGGTGACATTTTTATGTTCCATTTTTCATTTATACAATAATATTTCAAATGCATTTTTCATTCTTCTTCCAGCGTTTGCAGAACACTGTCTCAAATTATTACTGCACAAGATTCTCCTTTCCATCTCAGTCAGCGTAAATGGCATAACTCATTTAAAAATAACGTGATTTTGAGAGATCCTTTTCATTTCAAAGTCCTGAAAGTTCTTATGCTCGAAACTGTGTCTTCAGCGCTCTGCTCATCTCCAAGCAAAACAGAAATTTCCTTGTTACTTTTTGATAAATTCTAGATGAACTGTTATAAATTGAACATGAAATATATTTGACATCCTTTGCTTCATCGTTCTTTCATTTCGTCCTGCACCATATGTTAAGCATCTTGGAAGATTTTCCGTGAAAAGTATAAAATCTTTACGTACCTTGGCCAATCAGCTTTCTCTAAAGGTATTTTTTATTTGAATATGTTGCTGTTCAAGCGATCCAAAACGTACACTGAAGTGCCAGAAAAACTGGTACACCAGTCTAATACTTGGTAGATCCCCCACGGGAGTGCAGGACTGCAGATATTCGACGGGGCATGGACTTCACTAGCTTCTGGAAATATGCTGTGGGCAATGCACACCATACTTCCTGCAGAGCGTTCCACAATTCGGGTGTGTTCCGAGGTCTCGGATTCCTGTGTTCGATAGCGCGTTGCATGGTATCGCAAACGTGTTCTATCACGTTCAGATTTGGGGACTTGGGTGGGAACGGCAAGAACCAAAACTCAGATGAATGCTCCTCTAAACATAACGTGGCTCCCCGACACTTGTGTGGAGGTGTATTGTCCTGTTGGAACAGGCCCAACCTATCAGCATGGATGCAGGACATGGACGGTTGTACCTCGTGAGAAAGGAGGCATACATAGCGTTCGCCGATCACAGACGTTTGTAGACGTACCAGGGGCCCCAGTGAAGTCCAGCTAAACACACCCTATACCATTACGGAGCCCCCCACCACCACCACCACCAGCCGGTACAGTTTCCCTGTTGACAGACGGGATCCATGGCTTTGTAGGATTTGAGCCACACACGAATCCTTTCATCTGTCCGATACAGTTGGAAACGCGACTCGTCAGAATAGGCTACATGTTTCCAGTCATCAAGTGTCCAGTGGCAGTGTTGCCGTGCCCAAGCGAGGCGCATAGCTCTGTTTCGTGCACCCATCAAGGAGACTCGAGTTGGGCGTCGGCTCCCAAAGCCCATATCGTGCAGGGTACGTTGCACAGTCCGGACGCCGATGCTCCAGCATTGAATTCCGATGCTACCTGCGAGAGTGTTGCGTGAAACGATTCTTGACAGCCGACGATGGTCACGTTCACCCAATGTTTTTTTACGGCCACACTTTTATCGTAGGTTGTAGGTTTTGCCGGGATTCTTGTAGTCACGGTACGCCTTTGCAATGGTCGTCCGTGAAAATTCGAACTTCGTTTCTACCTCCAAAATACTATGGCCCATCTGACGAGCGCCAACTATGACACCGCGTTGAAAATCGCTTAAATCGTTATTACTTGTCATTCTCATGCCAAAAATAGCTCTGACAGCTGACAAGGATGTCTATCGCTTTATATACGCACTGGCGGACGCAACCAAATACGTACATAGGTGAGGTTGCTATGTATTTTGCAAAAGCTCGTCTGTACCAGTTTTTCTGGCACCAGTGTATATGGTGAGACAAGAACACAACGGAATTCAGACACGACAAAGTATGGATGTGTTGATTCTAGGTATCTTTTCCGATAGTAGTAAAGTAAATCCGCGCAAAAAAATTTGATATAACGAAAATGGGTAACGGAAGTAGTCGAAATCGTTGTGGAAATTTGATATTTGAATGCTCTTTCATGAAGTGACGCAACCATAGGTAATCTCTTTCTTTCGTCACTTCACGAAATACCCTCTTTTTTCATCAAAATGCCTACAAGGAAACACTAAATGAAATAAACTGGCAACCACACGCTAATTTCACTGCTATGTGGAGATTCCGACTTAAATACAGTGATGAGCCGTTACATTATGACCGCCCCCAGCCTAGCATAAATGAGCGCGCCTGGAAACCGAACAGTGACGCAGGTGAAGCTCACAGAACAAGATACATACAACCCGATAACCGGCTTTCGGTTAGTAGAGTGTTGGGAGTCAGAATGTGAAAAGCTGCCGATTTATCGGAGAGTTTGATAAAGGACAACTTGTGATGGCACGGCGCATTGGAACTACGATCTCGGAAACGACGCCGCTTGTCGGTTGTTCACGTGCCGCTGTAGTGAGTACGTATCAAAAGTGGTGCACGGGTGGCCAAACTACGAACCGTTGTCCAGCCGTGTGTCGTCCACAGTTCATTGATGCTAGAGGGGAGCGGAGACTGTCGCGCATTGTTCATAGCGACCGCAGGGCCACAGCGCGACAAATCACCCGCAGATACAACAGTGGTGATCAGGGCAATCTGTCACAGCACACAGTTCATCGCAGCCTTCTGCGCATAGGCCTCCGTAGCCGAAGACCCAACCGGGTCTCCATGCTTACTGCACACCATCACCAACAGCGCATGAAATGTGTCCAAGATAATTGAGATTGCACCGTGTATAACTGGAGGAAAGTGGCTTGGTCTGACGAATCAAGATTCCTGGTGCATCCGAGCGCGGATACGCCTATTACCAACGGAGGCTATGCCAATTGGATGCACTGTTGGGCGGAAACAGGCCGGCGGCGATGTTTTCCTTGGGACACTTTAAGCCCTGTTATCCCAATAGCACAATACCTGACAGCTGTCACGTATCTGAACATCGTTGCGGCGGACCAAGTTCACCCATTCATGGGAACTGTGTTCCCTGCTGTTGATGGCCATTACCAACAGGATAATGCGGCATGCCACACTGCCAGAACTTTCAAGGAATGGTTCGAGGAACAAGCTGGTGACTTTCTGTTGATGCGCTGTCCTTCACATACTTCTGACATGAACGCAATCGAGCATTTGTGGTTCGACTTCGAATAGCGGGTTCGCGCTAAATCACTACCAACCCGAAAAATACTGGAACTGGAAGTCATGCTGTTGACATTGTGGTAGCAGGTATCCCAGGATACCTATCGCCAACTCATGGAATCGATGCCTTGCCTAGTGGCCGCTGTTTTGCGGGACCACTGTTTTCAGACCACTGCGCCAGGAGAAACCGTGGAAAACTTTTAATTAATTAACTTAGGGCATTCGAGGCAGGCTGTGATGTGTTGAGTCACGAAAAATCCGCCGTGCGTCAGATGAGCGAGCTAAGCCGTCAGATCCAGTGTAACAGAATCCCGAGGAAAATCAGGGGGCGCCTGTTGCATTCAATATAAAAACAATTATTGTGAGTGGCACCCTAATAAATATTTTCCACCATTATCAACTCAATGCTGGATGAAGGTCTCAAAAAATATGGAGAACGGTTCCTTAGCACAGGTAAGGTCGTCGTCGATAAGGGCAAGGCCATCCCAGGGCCTACTACGGCTGCCGAATTCCGATTATTCTACACTGCAAAAAAATGGTCAACCTGGCTTATTCAAAATGTTTGTCTCCTGGTTGTTGGGTTCTTTCGAAAGAAATACGATTTCCCCAAAACCTACGATTTTGTCCCAGCTTTTTCTCAAAGAGAGAATGATATGTCTGAATTACCTAGCTTTAAACAACAGTGGGCGTCTGTTCCTCTCTCTACCCGTTTCTTTCTTCCCGGCTGCTAGTGAGCAGTTTAAGTTGCATGACGTCATAAAAGGACATTTTGTTTTCTCTCTTTTGTCTGCCGAATTTTCTATCGTGAGCCTTTAGGTTCTACCTAACATCACTGGGATTCTAATGCCCGTTTCCAAATGCTGTACAGCCTTAGGAAAGTCGCATTTAAACTTTCTCTGTGAGTGTAAACTAAACTAACTAATCGTTGAATCCGTATTTAAAGCTATAGTCTCTTCCCACCCGACATGATTTATCTATTGAATATTGAGATCCTTAAATTAAAGCATTTCTAAAAATTTAAGGTTCCATATCATGCCCACGGGCCAATTGCATTTCGTCTTGGGAAAATCAGATTAAACAGTCTGCCCGTTACAAAAAGGAGACAGTTGGTAAAGTAGAATAAAACAGGTGCCACAAGAAGGTGCACCATTGCATCTCATAGTGACGTCAGATCGTGATAGAGTTGTAAATTTCCACTGCTTTGATCCGTACATCCACACACCTTCCACGTGGTCTCCTACTATGTTCTTCCCTGTACCTCGAAACACAGTCTAGGGTTTCAGCTTTCCAACAGTCAGTTTTTCTAGCAATATGTCTAGCCCATTGCCAGTACAGAGATTTTACTTTGATCAGGATATATACAGGAAAAATTGAAGACGAATATCCGTGTCATTTTCATAACACGGGTATTCGTCTTCCAATTTGTCCTGCATATAACAAGCATGCATCTCTCCATACTGCTTTCAGTAGTCTGCAGTTTCTGAATGTCTTTCTTTAGTTGCTGCATAAGCAAGAATTGAAAAGAATGCGTTAATTAAACACTTTTTAATTAATACAGACATTTAACGTGGACCAGGAACATCAAACGAAGATCCTTACTCTTTCCACGTTTATAAATGAGTCACGGAAGAATTCTCATTGGCCGCCACCGGGAGTCGAACCCAGGGTCTTCCAGTTACGCGCCGGATATGCTTCCGCTACACCACAGCGGCCTCGAATTCTTTAAGGCTCACACACGCTAACTGCCAAGCTAATTTGGCAGGTTGCTTCTTGGAGCCCCGCATAATGCTGGGGATTCACCAAAGGTGGTACGTAGCAACTGTAGAAATAATTAGAAGGCGAATGAATAATTAATACAGACATTTAACGTGGACCAGGAACATCAAACGAAGATCCTCGCTCTTTCCACGTTTATAACTGGAAGACCCTGGGTTCGACTCCCGGTGGCTGCCAATGAGAATTTTTCCGGGACTCACTTATAAACGTGGAAAGAGCGAAGATCTTTGTTTGATGTTAATGGTACATGGATTGCAACGCTTTACCATCATACGGCAATAGGTAAATTTATGTGCTCGTGGGTTGTTACGGTTTACCATCAATTGGCAATAAGTAAATTTTCTTGTTCGTTGGCTACAATACTTCACCATCTGACGGTAATGTGTAAATTTTTTTGTTCCTTGGTTGTAACGTTTTACCATCAGGCAATAAATAAATTTACTTGTTCATTAGCTACAACGCTGATGAACTCTGTCTGCTGTGTTACATGACTGACTTTTCTAGGCAGCTTTTGGCACAACATACATTTCTATAAACTATTAGTATGTAATTAATATTTGCAAATTTTGTAATTTCATTACCAAATAATTCCATTGCGTTGGAATGACATTATTAAATACACTGGAGGAAAGTGAAAAAAGAACACCAAGAAGGAATTGGCGGACGATCATGAAATTTACATATGTTAATGGGGTCGAGTTTACGTAGGTGTGATGTTAATTTCGGTACCAACCGGTGAGCGCTTACGCCACAGCACGGCATAATATGCAAATTATCGTCGGTGGTATTTATGGAGTACGGCGAAGTGAATGTAATCAGTCGTCGGCGTACGGACACGTGCGAAGACCCTGAAGAAGCTGCAATGCCTGGACATGGAAGACGTACGATTTCAGCAGTTATCGGACTTTGAGCGAGGTCGTCTAGTCGGACTCCGCGAGGCCGGGTGGTCGTATCGTCGTATTGCGGAGTGAATTGGACGGGAAGTATCGGTGGTGGTATGATGGTGGCGTAGATGGTCCGAGGAACATTCCCACACGAGAAGACGTGGAACCGGGAGTCACAGACGGACTGATGAGCGGACCGACCGACGCATAATAAGAGCGACGTTGTCAAGCAGAACACCCACTGCGACGCAAATCCGAGCTACCGTTGCACCTGAGGTGACTGTACGAACAATCCGCAACCGTCTACTGGATGCAGGACTACGTGCACGTGTGCTTCTGGCATGTGTACCTCTGACTCCAGCCCTCCGTCAGGAACGGCTGCAGTGGTGTCGCCAACGTCTGCACTGGAGAACGCAATGGTGATCTGTCGTGTTCAGCGATGAAAGAAGATTCTGCTTGGGAGCCTCCGATGGCCGTATGCGTGTTCGCAGACGCACAGGGCAGCATCTCCACCCTTCTTGCATCCGCCAGCGACATACAGGGCCTACACCTGGTCTCCTGGTGTCGGGAGCAATCAGCTATCACTCCCGTACACAACTAGTGTTTGTACCGGGTACGTTAAACAGCACTTCCTACATGAACAACATCATTCAGCCCGTTGTTGTGCCATTTGTAAGGTCGGTCCATCGTGGTGTTTCCCAGCAAGGTAACGCACGCCCACACACGGCACGTGCAACGCAACATGCACTTCAGGGTGTGAGGCAACTTCCATGGCCTGCACGTTCACCGAATTTGTCCCCCATTGAGCACGTGCGGCATTTTATGGGACAACGACTTATCCAGTTTCCACGGCCAGCCATGACCATCCTCGATTTACGCGTCCAGATTTAGGATGCTTGGAACTCAATACCCCAAACTTACATCCAACATCTGTACGACAGACTCCATGCCAGAATTGCGCAGTGTGACGCAGTTCATGGCTGTTCAACCTCGTACTAACCATGTCACATGGAAATGTTATTTTTCAGTTTACCAGCAAATACAGCTGTATTTTGCCATAATGTTTTGATCACGTTATCCTCTGTATTCCGTTATTATGCTGTATAAATTTCGTTGGTATCAGATGTCTCCTTCTTGGTGTTCTTTTTTCACTTTCCGCCAGTGTAATTGAATTATGTCCTCTTCATTATAATACATTACAGATTAATTCCATTACCTTGTGCAAATCCCGCTTGGGATTACCTTGTAATGCATTACACGTTAATTGTAATCTGTACTTCCATTACTTTGTAATGCTTTCCTGCCCAACTCTGATCTACCTATCTACATGTATCATCATCATCATCATTGTCAACCATTATCAATCCACTGCTGGACGAAGGTCTCCCCTAGTTTCCTCCACAACGGTCTGTCTTGTGCCAGTCTCCGCCATGTCACTCCCTGCATATTTACGAATTTCATCCACCCATCTCCCATGTGGTCTTTTTTCTGGGTCTTTTCCTGTCCCTTGGAATCCAATCTAAAATTTCGGCTGTCCATCTATGGTCTGTCCTTCTGGCAGTATGTCCAGCCCATTGCCATTTCAGGGATTTAACTCTGATCATGATGTCTTCCACTCTTGTCATTTTTCGGATCCACGTGTTCCTCTTCTTATCTCTCCTGGTTACACCAAGCATGCACCTCTCCATGCTACTTTGAGTTGTCTGCAGCCTTTGTATGTCTCTTTTAGTTAAGGTCCACGTCTCTGCACCATACGTAAGCACTGGAAGGATGCATTGATCAAACACTTTTCTTTTAAGACATAATGGCATATTGCTCTTGAAAATTATGCTGTTTCTTCCAAAAAGCTCTCCAGGCAAGTTTTGTACGCCGATTAATTTCTTCATCAATGTGACCCTCACTTGATATCTGCTGTCCAAGATAAACATACGTATCTGTTATCTCCAGTTTTTCTCCATCAATCGATAAATCTTCATTTCTTGTAAAAGCATTGAACATCACTTTTGTCTTCTGAAAGTTCATTTTTAATCCCACTTCTTTACTCTTATCAGCAAGTTCCTAGATCATACTCTGCAGCTCTGATGGGGAAGTTGCAAAAATGACTACGTCATCAGCAAAACGAAGGTGGGTTAGATAATCTCCATTAATCTTTATCCCTTTGTTTTCCCAGTTCAGTGATTGAAAGACATTTTCCAATGTGGCATTAAAGAGCTTCGGAGATATGGTGTCACCTTGTCTCACTCCCTTTCCAATTTTTATGTGTGTTGTATTTTCAAACAGCCGAATCTTTGCACTTGCATTTTCATAGATGTTATTAATAATATTAATGTATGCATCTTCAATACCGCAGGATTTCAGAGCCGTGGTAACTGCTGATGGTTTCACCGAATCAAAGGCTTTTTCATAATCGATAAAAGCCATGCACAATGGAAGTTCATATTCCCTCGCTCTTTCAATTAGTTCTCTCAGTACATGGATATGATCTATTGTGCTGTAGCCACTCCTGAATCCAGCTTGTTCTCTCGGTTGAGCCATGTCCAGTGTTACCTTCAAGCGGTGTGAAAGAACTTTAGTGAAGATTTTATACACCACTGATAGGAGGCTGATAGGTCTGTAGTTCCTGAGATCCTCAATGTCACCTTTTTTATGTAGCAGGATCATTGTAGCATTGTTCCAATCCTCAGGGATCTTCCCTTCATTAAGGCATCGAGTGAAAATTTGGGCGAGTACTGTTTCAATTTCTCCACTTGCTTCTTGTATGATGTCTATAGTAATTCCATCTTCTCCTGGAGCTTTCCCCCGCTTCATGTTCTTGATTGCATGAGCAACTTCTGCTGGGAGGACTGGAAGAACTCTGGTACCTTTCATGATGTCTGGAGTACATGTATCATCCCTTTCATATAATTTGGAGTAGAAATCTTTCACTCTTGTCAAAAGTTCGCCTCTATTTCTTGTTATAGAACCATCTTCTTTTCTCAGAGCCATAATCTGTTTTCTTCCCTTACTGAGATGTCCCTTTGCTATCTTTAGGCTTTGGTTGTTTTCAATTGCTTTCCTCACTAGCTCACAGTTGAATTTCCTTACGTCTTCAGTGATACTTTTTCGTGCTGTCTTGCATAGCTCTATATATTCCACTTTGGAAGTCACATCTTCTTTAGTTGTCCTCATCTCTCTTCTTTTTTGCATCAACATTTTGGTTTTTCCTGATAATTTGTTTACATGCAACTTGTTCTTAGACCCAGCTAATTTTGTTGCTGTTTCCATAAGAGCTGTGGTTACTTTTCTGTTAACTTCCGAAATATCCACTTCTTTCGATGTTAGGCCATCTAAAGCAGAGAATCTGTTCTTCAGTTCCAACTTGAAAGTATTATGGTGTTTTTTAAGGTTGGTTATGTCAATACATTTTGTTTGTCTTATGAGCTTGCCACGTTCCAGTTTAGTGTTGAGGTGCATCTTACATCTCACCAATCTATGGTCACTACCTGCGTTGAACTTGTTTAGCACACTGCAGTCTTCGATGACGAATTTTTTGTTACACATAATAAAATCAATTTCACTTGTCGTCCCAATTGGATGTCTCCATGTCCATTTCCTGTGTGGCTTTTTCTTGAAAAAGGAATTCAAGATGAAAAATCCTTCTGCCTCTGCAAACTCAACAAGAGTATTTCCACGCTGGTTTGTGTTGCCGTGACCGAATTTACCTACTGAAGTTTCATTCTGTTGCTTGTGCCCTATTTTTGCATTGAAATCTCCCATAATTATCTTCAAGTGCTGCTTACCTTTATTATTTAGATGACGAATTTCCTCATAAAATTTTTCAATTTCTTCTTCAGGATGACTTGTGGTGGGTGCATAAGTTTGAATAATCTGAGCCTGGTATCTTCTCGATAGTTGGATAACGAGTCGTGCAGCTCTGTCAGAGGAACTTTCAACTTCTACCACTTTATCCTTCAGTTTCTTGTTTATTATAAATCCAACACCACTAGTTCTGCCAGTATCTGTCCCTCGATAATAGAAGAGATGTCCACTTTTCAGTTCAATGAGATCTTCTCCTTTTCTCCTTACCTCACTTAGCCCGACGATGTCCCACTTGATCCTTTGTAGTTCCTCTTCCAATTCAAGAAGCCTTGAATCAGAAGATAGGGAGCGTCCGTTGTAGGTAGCCAAGGTCAGCATCAAATGGCATATATCTATCTATCTACTGTTGGATGGAAGCTTCCCGAAGTTTCTTTCACAAAGGTCTACCTTGAGCCAGACTGCTCCATTTCACCAACCACCTGGTTTTCTTCTTGGTCTTTTTCTGTCCCTCGGTATCGAGTCTAAAATTTCGGTTGTCCATCGTTGGGCCGTTGTTCTGGCAATATGTCATATCCATTGCCATTTCAGATATTTTACTCTGATCGTGGCGTCTTCTACTCTTGTCATTTTGCTTAACCACAAATTCAATTTGTTATCTTTCCAGATTTCCCTAAGCATGCATCTGTCCATTCTTCTTTCAGTTGTCTGCAGCCTTTATATGTCTTTTTTAGTTAAGCTCCATGTATCTGCTCCGTACGTAAGGACTGGAACGATGCATCGGATTAAATCCCTTTCTTTTAAGACATCACGGTGTATTGCTCTTGAAAATTGTATTGTTTTTTCTAAAAACTCTCCAACAAAATTTCATACGCCCAGTAAATTTTTAATCAACGTGACCATCATTTGATATCTGTTGACCAAGGAAAATATACGCATATGTAGTCGGTTACCCCCAAATTTTCCTCATCAATCGAAAAATTTTCATCTCTTGTAAAAGCTTTGTACATCAGTCCTGTGTTCTGAAATTTAATTTTAAATCCAACTTGTTTACTTTTGTGAGCACGTTTCTGGATCATACTCTGCATCATAAACACTGAAGTGCCAAAAGTCATGGATACGTACCTAGTATCGTGTAGGACGTCCTCTAGCCCGGTGAAGTGCAGCAACTTCACGTGGCATCGATTCCACAAGTGGCCGGAAGACTTGTGGAGAGATGTTGAGCCATGCACTTTGAACAGACGCCCACAGTTCCCTGGTAATTTTAGGTGATCGATCTTGGATCCGAATGGACATTTCCACCACGCCCCATAAGAGTTTTATTGGGTTCATGTCGAGCGAACGTGGTGGCCACACCAGCCTTCGGAACCGTCCAGAATGCTCCTCGAGCCAATTTCGGACAACTTGGGCCAGATGACATGGTGCATTATCCGTCTGGAAAGTCCCATCTTTGTTGGGGTACATGAAGTCCATGAAGGGCTGCAAACGGTCACCCAGTAGAGCAACCAGGCGAATACCGGTTGATGACGTGCTTACAAAGACCAGAGGACCCAAATCGTGCCACGCAAAGACAACCCACACCACACATGTATGGAACCACCACCAGCGTGCACAGGGTCTTGTTGACAGCTTGGATTCAAGGCCTCGTGTGTTCTGCGCCACAGCCGAACCTTACCATCATCTCGTAACAACTGGTAGCGTGACTCATCGGACCGCACCGCACGTTGCTAGTCTTCCAGGGTCCGATTCCCGTGTTCACGAGCCCGAGTGAGGAGCTGTGCCTGATGTCGTGGTGTTAGTAAAATCACCCTGGTGGGTCGTCTGCTCCCATACCACATGGACGCTGAATTACGCTGCACTGACCTGATGGATATGTTACAGGTACCTCCTGTATTGAATGTGGATGTTATTAGAGCCAGGGTTGCTTGTATGTTAGCATGGACAATCCTAGTCAGACGCCGCAGGTCACGGTCATTCAGCACCAGTGGCGTCCTACTGCGGTGTCTGCGGTGGGTGGTAATGCCTTCCTTGTGGTGTTATCGGTATACACGCGACACCGAGGATCAAGGATTGTTGAATGTTCCCACAAATTCGGTAATTGAATGTCCCATCCGTCTGGCTCCCACTACTATGCCTCGTTCAAACTCCGATAATTCACGTCGGCTTGCCATAATCCTACTGGCAATTGCTCATCCAGACTCAGTATTCACTCAGACTACTCCTCGCAAATGATAAAAATTGTGCCATGCGTCGAAGCCTTTATGCGACGGCTGCGCCAGTAAAAAATTTGCATACTGCTATCCCATGACTTCTGGTATTTCATATATATATACACTGAGAGGCCACTTTATTATGACCACCTGACAGTTTTAAGCAAATGAGCTATGGCTGCCCGCTGTTGCCGCCAGAGGGCAAGGCTAGTATAAAAAGGGAAAGCTTAGTGCTTGCGACAGTAGTAGAAGTGATTTTTGGGTGCCGAGATGAGTGATAACGGCGATTTGACGGACTTTCAACGTGGGATGGTTGTAGGAGCTCGGAGCCGTGGAGCGAGTATCACCGAAACCGCCGCATTCGTGAAATGTTCCAGAGCAGCTGTTGTTAAAGAGTTTAAAGACTGGACTGTCAGCCAAAAAATTGGGTCTCTACGTGCAACGTGTGGTCGTCATCGACTAGTGATTGCTCGGGCGGAACGGAGAGTGTCCAGACTGGTAACTGACAACAAAAGGGCAACAGTGCAGCAAATTAAAGACCATCATAATCAAAGATCCCCTCAAATGATCTTTGTACGCACTGTTCGCCGTACACTACATCGGATGGGATATGGCAGCCGAAAGCCTGTTCGAACACCTTTGCTGTCTGCAGTTAACAAGCGAAAACGTCTCCAGTTCGCACAGAAGCACAAGGATTGGACAGTCGATAATTGGAAACGAATTATGTGGTCCGATGAATCACATTTTCAGTTACACCATGCTGATGGCCTAGTGAGAATGTGGCGGTAACAGCACGAAAGCATGGACCCCAAATGCATTGCTACAACCCTTCAAGCTCGTGGAGGCAACGTTATGGTTTGGGGAATGTTTTCCTGGCTTGCTTTGGGCCCTTTAATTCGTGTTGATCAACGTCTGACTGGCCTATCATATCTAAACATCGTTGCGGACCAAGTGCATCCTGCCATGTGGATGGTTTATCCCAATGGCGATGGCTACTGTCAACAAGATAATGCGTCCTACCATAATGCTCGTATTGTACAGGATTGGTTTCAGAAACATGCCGGTGAGTTTACTTTGCTTTGGTGGCCTGCACATTCTCCAGATCTAAACCCCATTGAGAATTTGTGGAATGAAGTTGAACGAGCTATCAGATAGCTGGATCCACAACCCTGCAATCTCACACTCCTGGAAAGTGCTATTCATCAAGCATGGTCTCAGATTCCTTAAACCACCTATCAACATCTCGTGAAGTCCATGCCACGACGAATCGACGCAGTATTAAAAGCAAAATGTGGAAGTACTGAGGAGGTGGTCATAATAAAGTTGCCCCTCAGGGTATATATATATATATACACACACACAACATATGTATATACACTGGTGTGCAAAAATTAAGGACGAAGAGGAGAAATTAGCATAACAAAGGAACGAGCAGGCAGAACGGACCGAAAGACCATTCAGGAGTTAGACTAGGGTCCGGTACGGCAGGTCATGCGCATATATGCAGCATGACGTAGGGGAGGAGTGTTGGAAGGGTATAAAGCACACGAGCGGTGTACGCTCAGCAATTCGGGGAAAGCTATTGCACGGTGAACATCGGTTTGAACGACGTAGACTTGCTGCCACCGTATGATATGTCCAACAGGCAATACAGTAGACGACATCTGGTTGACTTTACCCGAGGTCGCGTCATTGGGAAGTTGGTAGAAGGTCGAAGTGTGACTAGTGTGCCCGAGGAGTTCGGTAACGCTCACAGCATCGTTTCACGAGCATGGAGAGCATTTCAAACGACAGGAACAGCTGTCCGAGAGTTTAGCAGTGGTCGTCCACGAGCAACCACGGCGGCGGACGACCGGTATATTGTCCTACAAGCGAGAAGAGACAGACGGCAGACAGCGGGAGAAATCGCAAGTCACATGCAACAGACAACTGGACGTCCGTTATCGCGTTTTACCTTGGCCAGAAGGCGGCACAAAGCTGGTCTATTTGCACGACGACCAGTACGGTGTGTGCCATTTACGCGTGCTCATCGGAGACGGCGGTTTCTGTGGTGCCAGGAACACAAGAACTGGACACATCAGCACTGGAGTCGAGTTCTCTTGACGGATGAGAGCCGATTTAGTCTGACGAGCGATTCTGGACGCATACACATCTGGAGAGAGCAGGGAACACGTAATCACACCTCCAACATCATAGAAAAGGACCGGTTTGGAGGTTGCGGAGTTCTCGTTTGGGGCGGTATCATGCTTGGTAGCCGTACTGACCTCCACATCTTCCAAGGAGGTTCAGTCACTGGTGTCCGCTATTGTGCCGAGGTTCTCCTGCCTCACGTGCGTCTGTTTAGAGGTGCTGGGGGTCCTGAGTTCCTCTCCATGGACGACAACGCTAAACCTCATCGTACCGTGGCTGTCGCAGAGCTGTTGGAGAGTGAAGATATTCAACGCATGGATTGGTCCGCACGATCCCCTGACCTAAATCCAATCGAACACGTGTGGGACCTTCTCGGGAGACGCTTGGCAGCACGTCACCAGCCGCCGGCAACGATTGGCGCTACAAGTTGAATGGGCCGCGATACCTCAACAGCTTCTTGACAATCTCGTCCTCAGCGTGGATAGACGTTGTAAATTCCTGCAACGCAGTCAGGGGGGATCATATCCCCTACTAAAGACTGGATTTTTCTTGGCAGTCGCCTGTCACATGGACGTTTCTGTCTTCTGTCCAGTTGTGCTCGAAGCTACCTTTTCAATAAAGTGTATTTCTATCCTTTGGATTCCTTGTTTGGACAGTTTTGCTCACTTGTCCCATATTCTTACATCTTGGGGATCTTATGGTATAATTTGAGTCGATGTGGAGCACTTCTGCAAGACGTTACATTCGAAAAACCGTCTCGTCCTTAATTTTAGCACGCCAGTGTATCATCATCATCATCATCATCATTGTCAACCATTATCAATCCACTGCTGGACGAAGGTCTCCCCAAGTTTCCTCCACAACGGTCTGTCTTGTGCCAGTCTCCTCCATGTCACTCCCGCATATTTACGAATTTCATCCACCCATCTCCCATGTGGTCTTTTTCTGGGTCTTTTCCTGTCCCTTGGAATCCAATCTAAAATTTCGGCTGTCCATCTATGGTCTGTCCTTCTGGCAGTATGTCCAGCCCATTGCCATTTCAGGGATTTAACTCTGATCATGATGTCTTCTACTCTCGTCATTTTTCGGATCCACGAGTTCCTCTTCTTATCTCTCCTGTATATATATATATATATATATACACACAGTGAGAGAGAGAGAGAGATGTGGATAGAAAGAACAGAAAAAGAGTGAAATTGGGAATAATGGAAGAAAAGGGGAAAAACAAAATAGAAAGAAGTATGTTACGGGTAGGAGCAATTTTTCAACAGTGAACTTTTCAAGGCTTCCCGACTTCCTATTGTTTCAGAAAATCTGCTGCATTTGATGGATTCTCTGATTTATCGAACAGAGTGATCCAATGCTGAATTGAAATAATCCGTCCTAACTCGCAAATTTGTATGTATCTCTAAGAGCTGAACGCGAAATCCTTCGTGGATTATATTGGAATCTCTCAAAGAGTAATGTCTGATAAGAGGAAACGTCGTTGTTCCTAAATTTGATGCATAGTTATCCCGAGCTAAAGATTTATGAAATAATAAGGACACGACTTTCAGTTTTAGCTGCAGGTATTCATGGAATGAATTGATAAATAGTCCCGAGAGGGATAGAAATAGATTTTTATTATCAAAGGCATCGATTTCACAGTCGCACAAAGCGTCTTTCTTCAGTTTTAGAAGCAGCATTTTAATGAAGTCTTTATTAAAGCAGTCACTGTAAAATTGCATAATGGATTTCTGCATCACAGTCAAACTAATTATTCTCCGATCGTGCCTGTTGGTTGGTAAGAAACTGACTCATCAGTTTTATCGTTAACAATCAATTTCTATCGGAAACCGCTGAACATTTTGTAAAACTGCTTACGTCATTATTTCATTTCTTTGAAATTCTTTTCGCAGTGCGAGCATATCATAGAGCGGCGGATAATGAAAGAAAGACGTACGGTTCACATGCGAAAGCGAGAAGCCAAGTATCTCCCTTTATGTGTAAACCGTAGTTAATTGATACGGAGATGCTTGCTTTACAAAAGAAAATAAGAAGCCATGCTGCTTTCCTAATGCTTGCATCATTAGCACGTCTTTTGTAAAAAAAGATCGTGCTTATGTTATCGGTTTGTCCGTCCGTCCGTCTGTACCCACGGTATCTCTGCAACTATTAGTCCGATTTGAAAAATTCTTTTTGCATTCGAAAGCTTGAAATATGCGAATGATGATCCTTTATACCGTTTTTTTTTTACGATGTACAATTTGGACGTTAGAGGGCGTAAATACAGATGATGTCGATTTCAAAAATACGTTTTGATCAACATATTTGCTTCTAAACATCCGATTGAAATTTTTTTTTAATCTTTCGATTCTATTTATGTCGAAGAGTATTTTGGATATAGTTTCTTTTTCATATTACGCATAGATTTTTCGCTAGGGGCGTAAAAGTAAATTGCATTTTTTCCGATAACTCTTCTTCTAAAACTCCGATTTGAAAATTTTTTTCAGCGGATACATCTCCTAATGCACAATATTTTGCATATAATTTCAAATTTTTGGTAAGGAATACTTTGGCCACCAGGGGGCGTAAGTGTTAGTTTTCGCTTCTGACGTATTTGCCATAAAATCTAAGCTTCTAAAACATCGATTAAAAAAATTCTTTCGTAGACTGATGCCACTCACATCGATAAACCTTTTCGGAATATTTTCTTCCTAAAATATTTCACAGTTTCTCCGCCAGGGGCGTAAATGTATATCTTATTTTTGTCAATATCTCAGCTTCTAGGAGTCCGATTGGAAAATTCCTTCTTTGTTGGATAGTGTTTTCCGTGTGACATGTTTTTCATATAATTTCAAAATTTTCAAGTAATTCATAGACTTTCCGCTAGGGGGCGTAAGGGTAAATTGCGTTTCCCCCTATATCTCTGCTTCTAAATTTCCGATCTGAAAAATTCTTTCTGCACCGGATACAGCTCCTGATGGGAAATAACCGTTTGCACATAATTTCTAATTTTTGTAAACAAAAATGGTTTGGCCACCAGGGGGCGTATACCTTAATTTACGCTTCTAGTGTATTTGCAGCATAATATGAGCTTCTAAATTCTCGATTGAAAATAACTTCGTTTATAGACCGATACTACTCATGTCGCAAACATTTTAGAAACATTTTATTCTTATAATAGTGCACGGTTTCTACGCCAGGGGGCGTAGATGTATATCTTATTTTTGTCAATATCTCGACTCCTAGGAGTCCGATTTGAAAAATTCCTTCTTTGTTGGATAGTGTATTCCGTGTCACATGTTTTTCATATAATTTCAAAAATTTTCACGTAATTCATAGACTTTCCGCTGGGGGGCGTAAAGGTAAATTGCGTTTTCCTCTACATCTCTGCTCCTAAATCTCCGATCTGGAAAATTCTTTCTGCACCGGATACAGCTCCTGATGGGAAATCGTTTGCACATAATTTCTAATTTTTGTAAAAAAATGGTTTGGCCACCAGGGGGCGTAAACCTTAATTTCCGCTTCTGATGTGTTTGCAGCAAAATATGAGCTTCTAAATTCTCGATTGAAAATAATATCGTTTGTAGACCGATACTACTCATGTCGACAAACCGTTTAGAAACATTTTCTTCTTAAAATAGTGCACGCTTTCTACGCCAGGGAGCGTAGATGTATATCATATTTTTGTCAATATCTCGACTTCTAAGAGTCCGATTTAAAAACTTCCTTCTTTGTTGGATAGTGTTTCTAGTGTGACATGTTTTTCCTATAAATTCACAATTTTCAAGTAATTCATAGACTTTCCGTCAGATACTATTGTTTTCCATACCGGTTCCATTGACTTTGAATAGCTTTGATAAATTTAATTTGCGTCAGAACGGATTCAAAAGACGTGCTTATTACACCCGAAGTTTCGGTGTCATCTTTCTTGTTATTTCCTGTTAGCGATTTAGGCAAGAACCAACGCCACCTTTCTTGCTATGAACAGATAACAGATGATAAAATTACAGAGTCTATAGATGGGGAGACGAGAAATAAGAGGTATCGTTCCGTCTGATTAAAACACGCACTCATATATACGCTGAAATGCCATGGCACATCTGCTATGTTAACATACAGCGGTTGGACAGAATGATGTGAACACCTAGAAAAGGAGGTTTTGCGTACCTAGTAGGGTGTTGGACTGCCTTTGGCATTCGATACGCTTTAATCCTGCTTGTAATGGACGCATACAAATATATCACCTTGAAAGGCCGGATGACTGGTAAGGCATATGAAACCATTTAGGGCGATCAAGTCCATCCAATGGCTCAGGCAATGTCTTCTGCAGGGGATGACATCTATCAAGATGATAACGCCCCAATTCACAGAGCTCGAAGTGTACAATCATGGCTTGAGGAGAATGAAGGCGAACTCTCACACCTTCCTTGGCCTAACGAATCGCTTTTGCAGGGGATGACATCAATCAAGATCATAACGCTCCAATTCACAGAGCTCGGAATGTACAATCATGGTTTGAGGAGCATGAGGGCGAAATCTCACACCTTCCTTGGCCTCACGAATCACTTCTGCAGGGGATGACATCTATCAAGATGATAACGCCTCAATTCACAGAGCTCTGAATGTACAATCATGGTTTGAGGAGCATGAGGGCGAACTCTCACACCTTCTTTGGCCTAACGAATCAGTTCTGCAGGGGTGATATCTATCAAGACGATAACGCCCCAATTCACAAAGCTCGGAATGTACAATCATGGTTTGAGGAGCATGAGGGCGAACTCTCACACCTTCCTTGGATTAACGAATCAGTTCTGCAGGGGATGACATCTATCAAGATGATAACGCCCCAATTCACAGAGCTCGGAATGTACAATCATGGTTTGAGGAACATGAGGACAAACTGTCACACCTTCCTTGGCCTCACGAATCATCAGAATAATCCTGGATGTTGGTTATTGGGGTGTTACACCATTCTTCATGCAGAAACTGATCCAGGTTCTTGAGAAATGCAGGAGGAGGATAACGGGAGCTTACTCTGTTTCCCAACACAGACCACGGTGGCTTGATGATGTTTAAGTCTGGTGATTGAAGAGGACAAGAAAGGTGTGAAAGTTCGTCCTCATGTTCCATAAACCATGATTGGACACTCCAAACTCTGTGAATTGGGGCGCTATCATCTGGATAGATGGCATCCCCTGCAGGAAACAATGCCTGAGACATTGAAAGTACTTTCTTAGCCAAAATAGTTTCATACGCCCAGCCAGTCATCCGTCCTTTCAAGGTGATCAGGGGAACTGCTGAAAACCACGATATGACAGCTCAGACCATAGCAGAACCACCGCCATGCGCTAAACCACTACCACACGTAAACGCGTCCTGCTATAGGGAATAATGTGTATATGGATTCATGCAACCACATGACACGCTTCCATACATCGGCAGTCCAGGCTGTATGCTTCTGGCGCCACTGCCGTCGTCGCTGTTGTGCATTCACCCGGATCGCCAGAGGTTTTGCAATAACAGTTCTACCATGAATATCTTAATTATGCAATTACTGGCGCACTGCGTTTGTTAACACTGGAGTCTGGACATGCAGATTGAGCTCCGCAATAATTTTCGGCTCAAGGGTCTTCTTATTATGGGGAACAATCCTTTCTAATTATCTCCTCTGTCTCTATCAGTGATGGTCGTTTTCCGGCCGTTCTTGTGTTTCGCAGACGAGGTTGCCACGGACACTGTTTGTTGTCCTAACACTAGACACATGACCTCTCGATACCCCCACTATCCTAGCGACTGTTGTCACGGAGGCTCCAACTAGCCGACCGCTAACAATTTGCCCTCTTTCGAAGTCCGTTAGGTCGTTAATTTTGTCGTCACCCTGAAGGAAATTTTTCAACAAGACACTTTAACTACACTTAAACAGGACTTTAAGGCTCTAAATGAAGCTATTACAACCAAAATGTGGTGGATATCCCTGCGTATTGCGAACTACGCAGCAACATTTGAAGTCACCTTTCTGAGCGTGGTGTCCACTTTATTCTGTCCATCCCTGTGTAGGGCTCACTCTAACACATTAGATGGCACCTAGGTGCTGCGTGCGGGTTAAATTTAGCAGATCACTCCATCGAGCATCAGTTGGCGTTTGATTGACAATGGGAATGGGCAAACAAATGATCTGAGCGACTTTGAATGAGGCATGGTAATTAGAGCCAGGCGTGCAGGATCCAGCATAGCCCTAACGGCCATTCTCCTGTGCTTAGCTTGTACGACTGTAAAAGGGGTTTAATGATGCAGTGCATCTTTCCCGACAATAGTAAAGTAAATCCCATGCATGAAATTTTGATGTAACGGAAATGGGTAACGGAAGCAGTCAGAACCATTGTTGAAATCTGATTTGTGAATGTTGTGCCATGAAGTGACGCTACAGTAGTTAATTTCATTGTCACCCAGCAATAACATTTTACTAAACTATCACCGAACATTATTTCGTCACGTTTTACATAAACGTAACAATATGTCATTGCAATCTGCTTAAATTATGAGAACTTGATGAAAAATCTGATAAAAGCCATTACAAAAATGAATTTTTGATGCCACGAAAAAGGTCCGTCTAGGAGAAACTTAGCTTCCCCTGGAGCCACAAAGTGGAGGTTACCTGTTCCCGACGAGAGCTTTAAAAACATGTACACTCACGGATAATAAAATTTGCGCACCAAGAAGAAAACATCGGATTGAACTGAAATTTTATGTACGTAATAATGCAGATTAACGATACATATGACTGCCAAAACAGAGCTGCAGGACAATTGCAGGGGGAATCTGTGGTACGTCTTCTGGTCATTTTCAACAGCGCGTCGCATTGCTTAGTACGGCGATACATGCTGCAATGCGGTCCGGTATGGAGGCGAACATGCGCCTGATCTTGTCCTGCGGCTATCTGGCCCACACGTGTTGGGCTGTGTGCTCTAAATACCGGATAGTGCGGGGGCAACCAACGTTTCATCTGATCACACTCATGCTCGATAGGGGACATGTCCGGGGAGCGGGTAGGCCATGGAGGTGTCTGGACATGACGTAGGCAGTCCTGGGCAACCCGAGCTGTGTGCAGGCGGGCATTTTCCTGCTCGTATAGCGCACCTGGAATCCGGGCCAGGAATAGGAGCACATGGGGCCGTACGATCTCATCCACGTACCGCTGGCCCGTCAATGATGCACGTACCACTACTAGAGCTGATCGGCTATCGTAGGCAATGGCTGCCTAGACTATAATGCCTGCAGTGGGGGAGATGTGGTGCTCGATAGCGAGGTTGGAATTGTGCCGTTGACTCGGGGACCTCCACACCCGGACACGATGATCATCTGTTCCCAAAACGAAGCGGCACTCATCGGTAAACATCACACGTACCAGTCTGTGACGTTCCACGGCGCTCTGACCTGACACCACTGCACGCAGAGCCGGCGAAGTTCCGGTGTTAATGGCGGCACTCGTAAGAGACGCTGGGATCGCAGATTTGCTTCCGCGAGGCGTCGGGAAATGGCTCGTGAACACACAGGAGCCTCTACATTTGCCTGTATAATGAACCGGGTCCACGTGGGATCCGTTTGTGCCTGGGATCCCAACACTGTCGGACGGTATAGTCAGAACGATCCATGTGGCGGGCTATACGGCACGCCAACCACCCTGTGGGTTTCGGCTCGATGATCACGCCTCTCTAAGAGGTCTTAACCTAGAATTCTGAATTTTCGGAAACCTTTCCGCAACTCATTTTGTACAAGGGGCATCCTGAAAATAATGCTTTCTCCTTGATAACTATTGAAATTTTGAAATGATTTTAAGAAACTGCACTTACATGTACTATGATATGATCCTAATGTGAGAAAATTTCTGCTCTTCAGAATCGCAAATAAGGATCATAAATGGCAGAGAAAAGCAGCGAGCCGTATTTGAATTCCTGGTAAGAGTGATATGAGGCTCCAGAAATCCACAGAAGACTCCTGGCGGTGAACAGAGCTACCACAATAGATATCAGTAATGCCCGTAGATGCATGAAGATGTTTCGAGAGGGGAAAGTTCAGTGTCGAGCAAACAACGGATTGGAAGACTCGCAACTGCAGTGACAGATGCCAACAGGCAACAAATGGAAGACCTCATCACACTTGATCGTCGTGTCATCAACCAGGAGTTGCAAAAATAAACAGTGCTCTCTATGTGTAGACATTGAAGAAACTAAAGGAAGTTATCAGGAAGAAAAGGCGTGGCATTCCACTTCATGGTGTTATTTTACACCCATACCTCAATCAATACTTCACAGATTATTCCCAAAATGGGGTCGACGGTGATGCTCGAACCCCCTTACAGTCCAGATTTGGTTCCCTCAGACGTTTTCCTGTAGACGTTTTCCTGTAAAACACCCTTCGTGGGGAACGTTTCGACAATATGATAGTCGTTGAACTAGCTGTGAACTCGTGGGTGAAACGACAACCTCAGGAAGTTTTCCGAAATTTATTTCACCAATGGTTTCAAAGATGACGGAAATGTACAGAAAGTGATGGACAATACTTTGAATAGGCTAGCATTATAAACAATATGTCCAAGTATCTTACCATCAACTTTCATATTTTTGGTGCTACAAATAAAAATCTTATAAAGGAAAAGGCGTTACTTTCAGGATGCCCTTTGTACTATTGCAAACTGTAATGATACATCCACTGAAGTGCCAGAAAAACTGGTACAAACGAGCTTATACATAATACAAAGCAAAGACACTTATGCGCGTACTCGGTTGCATCCGCCAGTGCGTATATAAAGCGATAGACATCCTTGCCAGCTGTCAGAGCTATTTTCGGCATGAGAATGACAAGTAATAACGATTTAAGCGATTTTCAACGCGGTGTCATAGTTGGCTCTCGTGAGATGGGCCATAGTATTTCGGAGGTAGAAACGAAATTCGGATTTTCACGGACGACCATTGCAAGGATGTACCGTGACTACAAGAATTCCGGCAAAAACCACCAACCTACGATACCAGTGTGGCCGTAAAAAGACATTGAGTGAACGTGACCATCGTCGGCTGTCAAGAATCGTTTCACGCGACACTCTCGCAGGTAGCATCGGAATTCAATGCCGGAGCTTCAACAAGCATCAGCGTCCGTACTGTGCAACGTACCCTGCACGATATGGGCTTTGGGAGCCGACGGCCAACTCGAGTCCCCTTGATGGGTGCACGACACAGAGCTATGTGCCTCGCTTGGGAACGGCAACACCACCACTGGACACCTGATGACTGGAAACAGGTATCCTGGTCTGACGAGTCGCGTTTCCAACTGTATCGGGCAGATGGAAGGATTCGTGTGTGGCGCAAACCCCATGAAGCCATGGATCCCGCCTATCAACAGGGAACTGTACCGGCTGGTGGGCGGTCCATAATGGGATGGGTGTGTTTAGCTGGACTTCACTGGGACCTCTGGTACGTCTGCAAACGTCTGTGATCGGCGAACGCTATGTGCGCATCCTTTCCGACGAGGTACACCCGTCCATGTCCTGCATCCATGCTGATGGGTTGGGTCTGTTCCAACAGGACAATGCACCTCCACACAAGTGTCGGGACGTCACATTATGGTTAGGGGAGCATTCATCCGAATTTGGGGTTTCGCCATTTCCACCCAAGTCCCCAGATCTGAAAGTCATAGAACACATTTGGGATGCCATGCAACGCGCTATCGAACACAGGAATCCGAGACCTCGGAATACACCCGATTTGTGGAACGCTCTGCAGGAAGTATGGTGTGCATTGCATACAACATATTTCCAGAAGCAAATGGAGTCCATGCCCCGTCGTATTTCTGCAGTCCTGCGCTCCCGTGGGGAACCTACCAAGTATTAGACTGCTGTACTAGTTTTTCTGGTACTTCCGTGTATGCCCAATGATTCACCCCTTAGTCAAAATGAGCGAATCTTCAGTTGAAATACGCAAGCAACTCATTTCCGAGGAAGGCAAAAACAATTTTTTCATTGTCGAAGGTTATGGCTATCGTTTCCTGAGATTCAAAGTGAAATATTTGCGCTGATTTTCTCGCCGGTTAAAAACCATTGAAGCTCGGAATAATTCAACTCTCCTGTGCGGAAAAGTGAAGCCAGCAAACTGTTGAAAATGAAGAAATCCGCAGAAAACGGTCGTCTACACACTGCCGCTTTAACGACGGAGATTCTACGAAAATTGAAGTATGATCTATTTCCTGATCCGCATACAGTCCCGAGTTGACTCCACCTGTTCAAAGAACTGATTAATACAAAACTGAATGAATCCGTTCAAACAACTGATTATTAGAAAACCGAATAAATCCGTTCAAACAACTGATTTAATTCATCAAACAAAGATCTTCGCTCTTTCCACGTTTATGAGTGAGTCACGGAAAAATTCTCATTAGCCGACACCGGGATTCGAACCCAGGGTCTTCCAGTTACGCGCCGGATATGCTTCCGCTACACCACAGCGGCCTCGAATTCCTCCAGACTCACACACACTAACTGCCAAGCCAAGTTGGCAGGTTGCTTCATGGAGACCCGCACAATGCTGGTGATTCACCAAAGATGGTAAGCAGCAACTGAAGAAATAATTAGAAGGCGAATGAATAATTAATACAGATATTTTACGTGGACCAGGAACTTCAAACAAAGATCTTCTCTCTTTCCACGTTTATAAGTGAGTCACGGAAAATTTCTCATTGGCCGCCACCGGGAGTCGAACCCCCAGCATTGTGCGGGGCTCCAAGAAGCAACCTGCCAACTTGGCTTGGCAGTTAGTCTGGAGGAATTCTAGGCCGCTGTGGTGTAGCGGAAGCATATCCGGCGCGTAACTGAAAGATCCTGGGCTCGACTCCCGGTGGCGGACAATAAGAATTTTTCCGTGACTCACTTTTAAACGTGGAAAGAGCGAAGATATTTGTTTGATGTCCTTGGTTCACGTTAAATGTCTGTATTAATGGATTTAATTCACATTTCTGTTGATTTACCGCTCCACTTTTCGGAACCATACCGTAGTGACAAACAACTCTAGAAGAAGATCAATTATCGTGTACTAGCACTTCGGGTAATATCAAAATAACATACGACACTATAATTATCAGAATACAGATGCTATAGACTTGTACTGTTTCCCATGTAGCCATCCTTCAAAAACCTTGAAAATTGTATCGTCCTGAAACGGAAGTACAACCGGCATCTCCTGATTTCCGTTCGAATATGCCACCGTTACGCAATCCACGACAAAGAACTTCAAACGAACTAGTCACGCAGGTGGCGCAGTGGTCTAAGCGATGGCTTCTGATCATTCGTCAGAGATGGGTCTCGGTTCAAATCCCAGTGAGGCATAGGGGTTGTGTTTCTCTTGCAGCACTGGCTCTCTCCGAGCCCTGGAACTAGTGGCCCTAAATGAGGGACGGGCGATTGCTTATAGCCCGTCCAGTTGCCAACAGTGGTCATTAAACCCCCAAACGGAACAAAACTTCCAAGCAACTCAAGCCAAGCAGGCGTTGCTCAGGATTCCGAACAGATGTACGTAATTTTCAAGACATCTACACATCGACAATTATACGCCTTTCATGCGAATAATTATTTCATCCTGGGAATCGCTTCCCATTCCTTTCTATCATACGATAATGCACGGTCGAGTCACATTATTGTGACCACCAGCTAATATCAGAGTAACCGCCGTGTGCAGCACAGACAACAGCTAGACGGGCTGAGAGTGACTCACTAAGGTGCTGGAAGGTGTTCACAAGTATGTGGAGCCATGCTGACTGCGGTGCATCTGACAGCTGCTGGAGTGTACGTGGTGGAGGATTCATAGAGCGAACAACACGATCGAGGTGGTCCCACAGATGCTCAATTCGGTTTAAGTCTGAGAAATTAGGGGGCCAGGGAAGTACTTTGAAGTCTTCGTCGTGCTCTTCCAACCACTTTCGGACGTTTCCAGCTGTGTAACACGTCGCATTGTCGTGCTGGAAGATCCTATCCGCCCCAGGGAAAGCAATCAAAATGTTTGGGTATGCGTAGTCTGCAAAGACGGATTCATAAATGATTCGGTCCATAGTGTCTTCCACAGGTATGAGTGCACGCAACGAATGCCGCGACAACATTCCCCAAACCATTACGCTGCCCCCACCAGCTTGTGTTCTTCCAGCAATGGTTGAAGAGTGTTTGTTCTTCGATGTTTCTCACCTTATACGCCAACGTCCATCCGTTCGATGAAGCAGAAAACATGACTCATCGGAGAAGGCAATACTTTGCCAATCAGCGGAGGTTCCGACACTGCCGTGCAAATGTAAGCCTATTCTGCCGATGCACCTTCGGTAGCATAGGTTAAGCGACGATGCGTCTGCATCGGAGCCCCATAAACAGCAGGGTTCGCTGAACTGTCGTTTTAGACACACTTCTGGTATCCCCGCTGGTTCATTCTGCCAGGGAGTTGCTCCGTTGTAGCGTTTCGATCGGCCTTCACGCACCTTCGCAGCCGACGTTCACCTCTCACATCAATGGCACGTGGTGCTCCGCAGTTTGCACGTCGCTTATTCGCAATGGTGTCATTTCTCCAATCACGACACACTTTAAATACAGCAGTACATGAACAGTTCACAAACTGCGCTGTTTCAGAAATACTGCCACCCTCGGCCCGAAAGCCGATAATCATCACTTTTTGCAAATCTGATAAATCGCTCCTTTTATCTATGTCGAGTGATATGTTTTTAAAATGCCTGCAGCACACGTTATATACCATCCAAACCAGCTCACGACACGTGCCTTCTTTCATTGGCTACGCTCTGTTGACATCAAAAGTAGAGGTGGTCACAATAATATGACTCGACTGTGTATTTCAAGCAGTATATCATCTTACGTTCACACCACTACAAAGGAATATTTTTTTCATTTGCCTTTGTCTCACTGTCAGTCTTTTTAAGAAGTACAAGGGAATTCGGAGAATTCGACGTGCCGTTCAGAAAGAAATACAACAGAGAATTATTATAATTGTGATATTCCGATCTCAGGGGTGACGCACATGTCAAGACTGCAAAGTTACAGAGATAAGTTTTGTTGGTGTAGTTTAGTTGGGAGAACACTAGCCCCGGGGGAAGGTGGCGCCGTCAAAATGGGCTTGTTTTGCTATATTGTCTCCCGAACATTAAGTTAATCTCATGGCCGTGAGTCTCGAAAGTCGTGTGATGCTTCTTCCACACATCGTCTGAAATTATCGAGAATTTGTACTTCTCTAGTAGGCTACTTCAGCCGGCAATCCACCGTCGCAGCCATTTCCCAGGCGTGTTATATGGGGAGGGGGCCTACCTCAAGGGCGACTCACATGTCAAGGTGACAAAGTTGCAACGATAATCCGATAAGCTACATCTGTGTAGTTTAGTTGGAAGAACAACTGACCCCGGACCGAGGAGGCGTGGAATCTCACCACCGGCAAATAGGGGCTAGTTTTGCTGTAAGAGATAAACGTCACAGAACACATTAATGTTTCAACGACCGCCGTAAATAGTTGTCTTATATGAAACAACAGTACAAAAACTGCATGTTTCGATTCATTTCAGAGCATGTTACTCAGGATAATGCATTTCCATGCAAGTAACTCTGTATTATATAACGCAAAAATAATCGTACGGAAGCGGGCTCAATTTCCTCTTCGAAACGACACAATTTTCTCAGATACTGACCACAATGATGACAGTTAGTAGTGAACATTCCGTGGCAAAAGTAATAGGATTATGTGCTCGTAGAAATTAATAATACGGCACTACAAATTCACTGAAAATTCGTCCGAGATAGGTCCGGGTTCAAATCCCGGTGAGCAATGGATGTTGTATTTGTCTTACGGCACTTGCTCTCTCCCTTCCCTTAAACCAGTGACCAAATATTAGGGACGAAAGACTGCTTATAGCTCATCGAGTTGCTTACGGTGGACGTTAGGCCCCCAATCAAAATAAATAAATAAAAAAATTCACTTCAATTTCGAGGACAGTTTTTAATCGCTACATGAATAATTTTGGTCCTCCGTTTATATTTTCGAGCTGAATTATAAGTATAGAGTGTTTTCTTTGGTTTCATTGCTTGCGCAAAGTGCTTGTCAAGAGCAAAAGAGGTTTCTCGAGGCCAACAACATTTTTCCAGAGATCAGCAGTCAGAGGAAACAAATATTTTCAAATTTAGGTCTCCAGTTTAAGAAAAGGTTAGATGCAGTTTTACCCATCGCCCTGGGGAGTAAGCGCATACATTGTACATGTGACCGAGCCTCACCGCTGCAACGATTGGTCACGAATATTTTTATCCTAGGAACCCCTTTTTCCTTCAGTTTTGTATCAGCGTGTCCTCTTGTGAGTCGTTTAGATAAGCATGGCGACCAAAGGAAAGTCATTTCAGTTTTTCAAACCACAAAGATAAATATTTTTAAAGTTGATTATTACTCCATATACCCATGACGTAATCCACTAATTACATTTCTGTGTGTGTACGAATTTTTTTATATTTACTGCTGTGGCAACCAAGTATCAACTGATAGACATTGGGAGTTTTTCGGAAGCCATCCAGTTACACTATATTGACAAAAGTCAGCGAAAACCACTTTAAAAGCAAATGAACCCATCCGCTGCGTTGTTAAGATGCACGGCACAGCTGCAAACGGTATAAAAGCAAGCCTGCAGCTGACCGCGATCATATCGCACTGTGAGTTTGAGTGAAAATGTCGCGGCGGGAGAGAACTGATTTTGAGAAAGGAAAGATAGTTGGGTGTTACATTAGTGGGTTGTCCATAAGAGAAAACGAGAGGCGTTTAAACATACCCAAGTTAACTGTTTTGGATGTACTGAATAAGTGGAAGACACATGGCGTGCTTGAAGCAGCAAAACATACCGGCAGACCAAAGAAAATCAGTGACAGAGGACGTCGAAGCCTCACGAAAACCGTTATATCTAATCGACAAAGTACAGCACAACACCTAAGTGTACAGGTGAGTAAAAATGCTGGTATCTCGGTATGTACATACACCATTCGCAGATAACTTCATTCCAGGCGTTACCGTAGTCGTGCGGCTGTTCGTAAGCCTTTCATCACTTCTTGGAATGCTACTTTTCGTTTAGCATGGTGTAAAAAACATTTATCGTGGACCGTAGATCAATGGAAACGGTTTCTATGTACTGATGAAACTAAATACACGATCCATCAGTCTGATGGCCGTGTGTGGGTATGGCGGCAGCCTTGAGTACGCTATTTACCACAGTGTACTGTTCCCACTGTCAAGTTTGTAGCTGGCAGTGTACTCGTGCGGAGGTATTTTTCATGGTTTGGTCCCGGCCCATTGGTTATCGTGGACAAACCTGCTAACCAGCGCGTCTACATCGATATTCTGGACAATTATGCCTTACCAGATCTGTGGCAATGCTATGGAACCGCGCCATGTTGATACCAGCAGGATAATTCATCGAGCCATAAAGCAAGGACTGCTACGGCGAGGTTTGACGATTATTCCGTATCGTGTGTGGACTGGCCAGCACAGATCCCTGATCTTAATCCCATAGAACACCTACGGGATGAATCAGAGCGCCGCATAAGAAGTTTGAAACCAAGGCCTACTACTAAGCAACAGTTACCAGCAGCGGTATGTACTGAATGTAAGCGCATACCTATCGCTGTGTTCCAAAACTTTGTCGAAAGCATGTCTAGAAGGGTCAGTGATGCATTAAGACCAAAGGTGAACCGACACCGTATGCCAATAAATGCTAAGTTTTTTTCCCTTCTAGGTGACCCGTGATTTTGTCAATATAATGCATGCACACCGGACAAAAAATTAAGGAATTCTCATTTTATTGGTTAATATAGAGTTACATCACTACGAGCTCGAAGCACAGCCTTGATTTTCTTTGGCATGCTGTCAATATGGGAGCGAATGACATTAATGTCCAGTTTGCTCCACGCCGTAAACAACTGGTCCCACAGAGCAGTCAAATTGGGAGGGTGTTGTTGTCTCTTCTTAACGGCCCGTTCGAGCAGGTCACAAATTTTCTCTATAACATTGAGATCAGGCGAATTGGCGGGCCAGGTGAGATGTGGGACGTGGACCTCATGTTCTGCAAACCAATCCTGCACAATGGCAACTCGGTGGACATTGCAGGTGTCGTCTTGATAATGTGGATTTGGAATGGTGGCATCTTGGAGGAACTGGATTAAGGTCCGGGATCAACACCTCGTTATCCAACAGTTTCATGTAGTCCACCGCTTTCATGCCATTAGACACGTGAACTAAGGGGCCCACCCCAGCACCGGATATACACCCCGAAAACATGGCACTTCCACCGCCATTCTGTACAGCCCTTTGCACACACTCTGCGTTGAAGGGTTTTCCGGCCTTCCGCATGACCCTGGATCGACTATCATTGGAATAGAGGCAGAACCTGGATTCGTCCGACTAGATGATGCGTCGCCACTGTTCTGTGGTCCAGAGTCGGTGTTCCCTCGCCCATTCCAGCCACTTTTGTTTTTGTATGGAAGACAGCTTGGGGCGCACCCTAGCTACACGACTGAACATTCCAACACCATGCAGTTCTCGTCGAAGCGTTCGTTCGGAAACAGGCTGACTGGATCCCGCATTGTACTCTTGCAGCAATTCCTGCCGGGTTTGGAACCATTTTGTGGTTGATAATCACCCCAGACTTCGACGATCACGGTTGCTCATGATGGTTTTTCTGCCGCAGCTGCTCCGACGGGAACTGTCTCTGGCCGACACCTTCCACTCTAAATGAACACTACTGGCTGTGGACTTGGACACGTCAACGAACTCCGCCACCTCCCTCAGCGAATAACCATGTTCACGACCAAAGACGACAGCTCCCTTTTGCCACTCTGTTACGTCACCTTTTCTACCCATGGTAAGCAACAATAAAACTGATTAGGCATGCACGTCTTACAAGGCTGAAAAAGTAAGAAGTAACATACAATACTTTCTATTCTGTTATATACACGCATTTTTTCTCTGCCTGATCAGTTTCCAACTGTTCCTCCGGTTGATAGCATTCCGTAATTTTTTGTCCGGGGTGCTTATTTTGTTTTGTTGTTTTCTGATTTACGCAGTATTAATTAGTAACAAAAATGTATCTTAAGAAACCCAAATGTTTTGTGACGTACCTGCCAGCAAGACGCACACGGACATAAAGGCAGATAGCAATCAGAATGAACGTCTGCGTAGCTCAGTTGGTAGAGCGACTTGTTCCGGAATAAGCGGACTCGGGTTCGATTTCCCGGCGTAGACCAAAAATGACGGAGAAATTTACTTCGTTATAATGGCGCCCGAACTTCCCGGATGACCTGGCCGTTCAAAATCTCGCAATGGTGTGATGTTATTTCCACACCGCGAGATAGGAAAAATCAGAGAATCCCTTCTCCAGCTCTTCGAAAAATAAAAAAATTGACTGGGAGTTCTCAAGTACACGTTCTACAGCGGATGGCTGCCTGCAACGATTCATGGTCACAGCTGACCCGTGGGCCATGCCATCTGCCTTTTTTGGGGGGGGGGGGAGATGTGACGTACCTGCCAGCAGGACGCACACGACATAAAGGCAGATAGCAATCAGAATGAACGTCTGCGTAGTTCAGTTGGTAGAGCGACTTGTTCCGGAATAAGCGGACTCGGGTTCGATTCCCGGCATAGACCAAAAATGACGGAGAAATTTACTTCGTTTATAGTTTCTGAAGACAAATCTTTTATTGAGTACGGTTTTTTCCGTCACCCTCACTTCAGGTGGATATATCGCTGTTCAACGCTATAACGAGGATGCTGAGTTATTCACCAACGCATTTCCATAATCTTAAAGGGTTCATTTGAATGTTCAGAAGTGACAATGCCAAATTTAAAAAAAGATTACGCTCACTTTTTAAATCCTAGTTTTAAATATATTTCAAGACAATATTTTGGTTTGTAATCAAATTTGTTAAAACTTGAGAGAAAGAAAAAAACGATTTGTGTTTTCCTCCGAAACGAAGAGGAGCTCTTAGAACTCCTGACGAGAAGAAAGAAAAAGAAAAGGCATCAGTAAGAAAGAAAAAGTTGTGGATGGCTGGTTGATAAGAGGCAAAAGAAAAATTCTAAGCTACCGAAGTGTGTGCGACTCAATGACGACAGAAGAGGCGGATAGAAAAGGAGAGGGAAGGTGATGTACAAGGATTTAAGAACGGATGAGCACAAACACAAAGGGGGATGATGTCAGAGAATGAAAGGTTCGCTTCATAAGAATGATAGCGAAGTGGGGCTGCTTGCGATTCCGTGACGATGGTGCGTTCGGTTGACATTGAGGTGCTGGAGACATTGCTGGCTGCTCCTCATATCAGTCTTTTCAGCCTCCATTAGTCGCCGATTGTGACGCGAGAGTTCTGTCTTTTGTCAGCCACGAGCTCCTCCGAGGGATTCAGAATGTGTCGCTGATGAACCAATGGGAAAAAGAACGGCACCAGAATGTCCTGGTGTTGTTCTTCCTGCCTACGTGATGCGGAATCCACGAGGCACAAAGAGCGAAAAGAAAGCCACAGAGAGAAAAAGAGAGAGAGAAGAAGCGCAGACGGCCATTTCTACGTGAACTACTTTTACTTTGAATCTCTGTTTTCCGTACGTCTAGTGATTCCTGATTATTAGCGATGCGTAAATTTCGCAAAAAAAAAAAAAAATCGAACTTTTGCAAAAACAATATTTTAAAATCAAAAATTTCGCATTTATTCGCAAAAACTGAAGACAAAAAAAATTATTTTTCAGTTTACTTTACTTGGTTTACTGTTTTTCAAAGTTTACTTACTGGTAGGCTAAGTACCAAAATACTTAGTTAAAAACTAACAATGTTGTAGTATGTAGTTTCTATATTTTCTTCCTTTAGTCTTTGCCTTCTGTCAGTAATAATGATTTTGTACATACTGAAATATCTCTCAGCATCCATGCTGTTAACAGAATTATGGAGGCTTTGAACAGCTGCCTTTGCATAGTTTAAATAGCAGCATTTTGTTGCTTTTAAAATCTGTATGTCATCACAGGAGCCTCTCGGTGTACCACTGTAAGTAGCTGTCTATGAAAATGATTGTATGCACCGATGATCTCATCCCGTGGTATGTCTTTAAAAAATGGTGCTTTAGAGAAGCTTTCCAATAAGAAATTTGTATTCAAAGATGATATGGGTGTGATGGCGGCTACAGATGGACAAAAAGTCTGCCAATGTGCTAGTAGGCTTCATTTGTTGCGTTGCATGTCATGTGGAGAGTCAATTTGCCCTTCTATAGACGAACATGACAAAATGTTTACATCACGATATTTGTATCGCTTAAATGCAATGCCTCGTGGTTAAACTCTTTCACTCTATCAACTAATTCTTTCTTCGGGCAGCCCATACTGATATACCTCTATCAAACAGATCGCGAGAATTGTAGTTTGTAGCCTACTAGCGAAATGCAGAAACAAACATGTGCTCATTCGTATTCTTTCGAGGCCTAGCCAGTCAGTGCGACTGAGCGGCACTTGCTGACTCACCGAGAGGGAAAGAGGCGTGTCCTGGGATTTTCCGGGTAACGCACGCTGAGTAGGACACTCACGGAGCAAGTGCTGCGCGAAATTACGTCCTATTTTTGCTTTAAAAAATGTTAATTATCGAGATGTTGTGGAAAAGTAGTTAGAATGAAATTTTCGTATTTATTCGCTTATATTGGTAAATTTTGCATTTATTCGCATCTCTTTCGTAAATACAAAAATTACGTATCCCTACTGACTATGTATCCCTATTTGAGCAATTTCAAATTACTTTCTTCATGCGCGATTTCAAAGATCGTGGGTAATTTATACTATGCTTTATACGAATCTTGTAAAAAACAATAGATTCCAGTTGCTTAGCACACATCGGGGCTAGAAGACTTAGCCATGCTTATTTTCCTCATGTCTAGTGATTCGAGATTATCTGTCCCCCTTTGCCAAATTTCAAATTACTTTTTTCATATGCTATTTCAGAGATCTTTGGTAATTTATAGTATTACGCTTCGGAATTCGATAATCAGCGTGCCATGAATAAATTTTTAAGACTGGGTCTGTAAAATGGAATAGAAACAAGAAATTATAATTTGTTTTGGTTTGTTATTCAAAATAAGTCCCTCCGGCTTCAATACACTTGTTCCAGCGATTTAATAATGATTCGAATGCCTGTTCCAGTTCACTTTGCGGAATTGCCTCCAAAGCACGCGTCGAAGCTGTTTGTATGGTCGAAATATCATAAAAAAACACCCTTTTAATGTCATTTTAAGTTTTGGGAACAAAGAAAAGTCGCAGGGTGCTAAATCAGGCGAATACGGTGGATTATTCAACACACAGACGTTATTTTTCACCAAAAATCTACAAACAAGAAGTGAGGTGTGACTGGGTGCATTATCGTGCAACAAACACCATCTGTTTTCATCTCGATAATTTGGACTAATGCTTTGCAGAAAGCTGGTACGGAAAACTTGGTGATGAACCCAAGCGCATGCATCCGTCTTTCGACTGTTGTTCTGTATACCGACAACACTTTCGCCAATTCCTCAATGGTTGGATGTGGGTGATTTGTTATCGCTTGGTCCACACCCTCATCAGAAACCACGGATGGACGTCTAGGACGTTAGTTGATCTTTACAGCTTTTATCTCCGTCCCGGAATTTCCGAAACCAACGGCAATATGTGCTATCATCAACTGCATCCTCCCTATACACTTGACAGATGTTGCGGCAAGCCGCGGCTGCAGTACTGGCTTTATCGAACTCCTACAGTAAACAATGTCTAATGTGCTCCTTATCGCATGCCATGTTACACCGTCAGTGATTTCCGTTACGAATGACTGACAAACCTATAGTGCCTCGATTTGCTGTATAGATCCACGCTTTATTGGCCGAAAATTTGGCATCGCAGCGTCATCTGTGACGTACTACTCCGATCGAAATTTGCATCTATTACAAAAACGGGTAGAACTTTTGCACACACCCATTACATTCTTCATGTACGACTACAAAGATCTTTAGTAGTTTATATTACATATTGTACGAGTCTTGAAAAAGCAGTGGATTCGAGTTGTTTGGGACTCATCGGGACTAGAAGACGTTGATATGCTAATTTTCCTCGTGTCTAGTGATTCCTGACTATATGTCCCCATTGGCAAAATTTCAAATTATTTTCTTCATGTGCGATTTCAAAGATCTGCCGTAATTTATATCACGTTTTGAACGAATCTTGAAACAAGAAAAATGACACTGAATTTTCGGGTGTAATGAGCATGTCTTTGAAACTTTTCTGAAGCGAATTGAATTTATCAAAGCTATTCGAAATCAATGGAGCCGGCATGGAAAACGTATCTGACCGAAGAAAAAAATTTTCCACCCGCGTTTTTAATCCCACAGATACTGCTGTAGACGGTAACTTACGCCCTCTGATTGCATACTTGTGAGTTAAGAAAAATTTTAAATTATATGAGAAACATTTCGCAGCGGAAGCACTCTCTAACAAAGAAAGAAATTTTCAAATCGTACCCTTAGAAGCAGTGATATCGACAAATATAAGATATGCATCTACGCTCCCTGACGGGAAAAACATGCGTTATTTTAAGAAGAAAGTGTTCTCAAAAGGATTTTCGATGTGAGCGGTATCGGCCCAGGAAAGAATTTTTTCACTCGAGTATTCAGAAGCTCAGATTTTGCTACAAATGCATCAGAAACATAAATCAACACTTACGCCCTTGGTGGCTAAACCATTCTTTACAACATATTACTGTATAAATCATTAATGAAAACATTTCTCATCAGGCGCTATATGCAATACAGAAAGAATTTTTCAAATCGGAGTTTTAGAAGCAGAAATTTCGTGGAAAACACAATTTACCTTAACGCTCCGTAGCGAAAAGTCTGAATTACTTGAAAATTTTGAAATCATATGAAAAATATTGCGCACCGGAATCGCTATCCAAGAAAGAAGAAATTTCTCAAATCGGACTCTTAGAAGTAAAGATATTGACAAAAATAAAATATACATCGACGCCCCTTGGTGGTCAAACCACTTTTTACCAAAAAAATAGGAATTATATTCAAAAGATTTCCCACCAGGAGCTGTATCAGGTGCGGAAATATTTTTAGAGTTTTAGAAGCAGACATTTAGGGAAACTCAGTTTATCATAATGACCCCTAGCGGAATGTCTGTGAATTACTTGAAAATTTTGAAATTATATGAAAACCATGTCGCACCAGAAACTCTATCCAGTAAAGTTGGATTTTTTTAATCGGACCATTAGAAGCCAAAATAAGATATACGTCTATGCCCCTGGCGGAGAAACCATACAATATTTTAAGAAAAAAATATTCCGAGAAGGTTCATTGACGTAAGTGCTATCGGTCCAAGAACAAATTTTTCAATCGAGATTTTAGAAGCTCCTTATGGCAAATACATCAGAAGAAGAAATTAAGGTTTACGCCCTCTGGTGGCCAAATCATCGCTTACCAAAAATTAGAAATTATACGCAAAACATTTCCCATCAGGAGCTGAAGAAAAAAATTCTAATCGGAGTTTTAGAAGAAGAAATTTCTGGGAAAACGCAATTTATTTTTACTCCCCCTAGCGAAAATTCTATGCGTAACTTGGAAAAATGACTAAACCTAAAATACTCTTCGACAAAAATGGAAAATCCACAGCAAAACATAAATGGAATCGAAAGATAAAATAATTTTTTGGCCCTTATGTCACTCAAAGACACTTGACTTTTTCATAGCACTCTTACTATTTCAATAAGCTATAACTTTTCAGTAGCACTTTTACCGATCTTCACACAGAATTTGATGTTAATACGCTTCTCTAAATTTCTGTCACTCATTTTTACCTCAAAACCCGCACACAGACTTTCCTTACTTTCGCAACTACTACCTCACGAATGGCTCCACTGCTTGAAACATGTCCAGACACGTACAGGCACGTGATTCTGCTCTCATCTCCGCAAAGCCGCACTATTCGATACCTGGCCCCGCACGGGGATAACTGGTTTTCCAGTTATTTGGGGAGCGGCGCCCCCACGGCCCGAGCTGACCTTGTGACTGGTCACCATCTGATGTCACGCCACCGCTTGTTTTTTATTTTGGTGTTTGCAGGGACAGCTGTTCATCCAGCTGTTGGGAAGTCGCGTCTCCACGTTCCCGAGCTGGTCTTGTGTCTCGCTTTTTCGTTTTTATTTATTTTCTCCACTGGCCAGTTGCCCGTGTTGTATTCTCTACCTAATCGCTACCACGTTATGTACTAACACCCCGGTCTTGTGGTTTTGTTACCCTCCACCACTAACTGTTTTATATTAACCGCTCAGTTCGTAGGTTGCTGAGATTCCGTTTAGGTTCCCTTCCAGGGTTTTGTCTTCCTTGGATTACTTTTTTCCTTTTAGCTGGTTTGGGTGCTAGACCTACCTGCATGTTTGCCGCGTGCGGAGACCCGTGAGGCGGAAATGGGATGTCTGGCGGCTGAGGTCGCAGGAGACCGGTTAAGTGCCTCCTGTGTACCAACACTCCTCTTCGACCACGGCTTCGCTGTAAACGGGAGGCTAGAGACTAACCCACCTCTAGTCAGAAGTCTTGTACCAAGTTGTGTACAGGGCTTTAGCGGCCTTTTTGTCGTATAGCACGGCAGGGTAAGCCCGGGGGCTGTGGGATCATGCCAAAGGCGTTGGCATGACGGTACCCGGAGGCCGAAGTGTCCGCCGAGTGCGTGTGATCACAGCCAACGGACTATATCTGCAACGTATAAGCTCCAGAACTGTGTCCAGCGTCATTTTCTTGACTTGCAGACCTCCAGTTCTCCCTCGTAGGGCTCGGTGGTGGGTGGAGTAGTTTGCAGACGAATCCTCTTCCTTTTTTCCATGGGTAAAAACAAAAAGAAAAACTCCAAATTTAAGTCGCCTGAGAAAATGATTATTGACAATGACTCTCCTTCGTCTTCTCAACCTACCAAGTCTCATAACCTTAAACGATCTTTAGACCTTGACCTGGACCAAGAATGTGGAACCTCTTCCTCGGCAGCTGTTCCAGTCGCTCCGAAGCGTCGTCTCCCCTCGTTTGCTGTGACTACGCATGCTACACACTTAGTTGTGGAATCCATCGATCCGAATGAGAGACTGTCTACCAAATCTCCCTTTTTCATTTGTAAAGCTTTGGACGCTGCGGTTGGCCCCTTGAGGTCTGTGAAGAAGCTTCGCTCTGGGGACCTGCTTGTCCAAACTTGCAGTGTTTCTCAGAGTAACACTTTTCTGCACCTCACTAGTCTTCAAGGCATTCCTGTCAAAGTGACACCTCACCCGTTTCTTAACACCTCTCGGGGTGTTATTTCGGAGTTTGATCTCTTGCCATGCAGTGAAGAAGAATTGGTGACTGAACTTGCAGATCAAGGTGTTATTGCTGCACGTCGTATGATGTTTCGGCGCTATGGTTCTTTGATTAAGTCTAAAAATGCGATCTTGACTTTTAACTCCCCGAAAGTTCCAACCGAAATCAAGGCTGGCTACTTGGTCTGTGGAGTTCGCCCGTACATTCCCAGTCCTCTGCGCTGTTTCAGGTGCCAGAGGTACGGGCATTCACAACGTTTCTGTAAGAGTTCCGCTCGTTGCGCTAATTGTGGCTCCAGTGAACATGACGGGGAAGGTTGCACTTCTGCGGCCTGCTGTGTTAACTGTGGTGAGGCCCATGCAGCTTACTCCCGCAACTGTATGAAATGGAAGGACGAGATGGCGATCCAGCGCCTCAAGACCCTGGAAGGCCTCTCGTACCCTGCTGCAAAGGCCAAGTTGGGTATACCCACCAATCGACAGCGTACTTTTGCCGCAGTAGTTCAGTCTCTGCCACAACCCGTGCAGCCCTTTGTTCCGCGCCCTGTAGCTCTCGCCGCACTTGCCAAGCGATCTACAGCTGAACAAGCGACACAGGTGGATTTCCCCGAGCTCCAGATAGCTGAGTCTGCGCCTTCTCTTTTGAAGACGACCGACTCTTTCAGTTCCCAGCAGAAAGCCTGCACGTGCGGAAGACCCGGCCCTCAATCCGCAAAGGTGTGCAGTGTCCATCCAACTGTCGCGGTCCGCCTGACCAACATTGCAACTGTCTCGGACTCAGCGAGGTCCCCACCCTCAACCAACATTATAGAGGAACATAGGGGAGGAGAGTGACAGTTCGTCCCCAGCCTCAACCAACATTGCAGAGGAACATGGGGGGAGGAGAGTGACGGTTCGTCCCCCTCCTGTGACTCATCCTTTGTGTAGTTGTGTTAAATGAAAAACAAATTATAATAATTACAATAGTAAGTTAATAAATTTTTATATAAACCCAATTAACTAACTTGTCTTCACGGCTTTCATCATCCTTTTTTCCAACTTTTACCAAGCCTGTCTGCTCTTAATCATTTTCCACGCTTTTAAAAATCTGTAGCTGATAGTTCTTTGTCTGGCGCTCTTTGGCCAAACCTGCCTTTTGCGCCACTAAAATCAACCAACCAACCAACCAACCTTAGTTTTACTTAATCGGCTTGTTTCTCACCATTGTACCATGTTTTTCATACTGTTTGTTTCTTTGTCTTTTTTGGCCCTTCCTTCGTACTCATCGTTCGGTTTTACTTGGTCAGCCAGTTTTTGCGATTTATGCTCCGTTTTTTAATTTTGACTGTTTGTCCTGTGTCTGGCGCTCTTTGGCCAACCATGGCCCTTGCGCCAATAAAATCTAATAACCAACCTAACCAACCAACCGATTCCTGGAATAAACTTGTCATATACATGAAAATTCCTGTTGAAATTCTGGGTGCTTTAACATTCAGAATGACCTCAATTTTTGCAGGGAAAAACCAAAATACGCACAGATTTTTACTGCGAATCATTTTGTATTAACTCCTTAGATGAACATGTAAATCAACATGCTTTTCTTTAAAAAAGTAACTATATCTAATAATGCAGAAGACGTACGAGACGACGAATGATATTTATGTCTCATAATCCCCGTCTGGAATCTCTCACAGTCAAGTAAATTTGGCAGATAAAACCCTATCTTTTATTCTTGCTCCAATAAAATTCAAACAATCTTCTTCCATTTTGCATTTTACATTCCAATTGACATGCACAGTTTTTAGCACGTCTTTTGTAAAAAAAGATCGTGCTTATGTTACCGGTTTGTCCGTCCGTCCGTCTGTACCAACGATATCTCTGCAAATATTAGTTCGATTTGAAAAATTCTTTTTGCATTGAGAAGCTTGAAATATGCGAATGATGATCCATCATTTCGTTTTTTTTACGATGTACAATTTCGCCGCTAGAGGGCGTAAATGCAGATGATGTCGAATTCAAAAATACGTTTTATTTCACATATTTGCTTCTAAACATCCGATTGAAAAAATTCTTTTATCGTTCGATTCCATTTATGTCGAAGGGTTTTTTATATATAGTTACTTTTTCAAATCACGCATAGATTTTCCGCTAGGGGGCCGTAAAAGTAAATTACATTTTTTCCGATAACTTTTCTTCTAAAACTCCGATTTGAAATTTCTTTTTTCAGCGGATACAACTCCTGATGAAAATCTTTTGCATATAATTTCAAATTTTTGGTAAAAAATACCGTGGCCACCAGGAGGCGTAAGCGTTAATTTTTGCTTCTGATGTATTTGTCATAAAATCTGAGCTTCTAAAATTTTGATTGAAAAAATTTTTTCGTGGACTGATGCCATTCACATCGATAAACCTTTTCGGAATATTTTCTTAAAATATTACACAGTTTCCCCACCAAGGGGCGTAGACGTATATCTTATTTTTGTCAATATCTCTACTTCCAGGATTTCGATTCGAAAAAATCCTTTTTTGTTGGATAGTGTTTTCAGTGTGACATGATTTTCAAATAATTTCAAAATGTTCAAGTAATTCATAGACTTTACGCTAGGGGCGTAGGGGTAAATTGCATTTCCCTCTACATCTCTGCTTCTAAATCTCCGATTTGAAAAATTCTTTCTGCACCGGAGACAGCTCCTAATGGGAAATCGTTTGCACATAATTTCTAATTTTTGTAAAAAAAAATGGTTTGGCCACCAGGAGACGTGAATCTTAATTTCCGCTTCTGGTGTATTTGCAGCAAAATATGAGGTTCTAAAGTCTCGATTGCAAAAAAACGTCATTTGCTGACCTATACTACTCATGTCGACAAACCTTTTAGGAACATTTTCTTCTTGAAATAATGCATGGTTTGGCGTAGATTGTATATCTTATTTTTGTCAATATCTCTACTTCTAGGAGTCCGATTTGAAAAAAATTCCTTCTTTGTTGGATAGTGTTTCCGATGCGAAATGTTTTTCCTATAAATTCAAAATTTTCAAGTAAATCATAGACTTTCCGCTAGGGGGCACAAAAAGTTAAATTGCGTTTTCTGCGTTATTTCTGCTTCTAAAACTCAGATTTCAAAATTTTTTTCTGTATCGCATACAAGACCTGATAGAAAATATGTTTCACATAATTTCTAATGTTTGGTAAAGAATGGTTTGGCCACCAGGGGGCATAAGTGTTAATTTCTGCTTCTGATGTATTTGTAGCAAAATCTGGGCTCCTGAAAACTCGAGTGAATTGTTTTTTTCTAAGTCCGATACCGCTCATATGGAAAAACCTTTTGAGAATACTTTTTTCCTAAAATAATGCATGGTGTTCCCACGAGGGGATGTAATGTCACATCTTATTTTTGTAGATATCTCTGTATCTAAGTGTCCGATTTGAAGAACTCTTTCGGTGTTGGATAGCGTTTCCGGTGGGAAATGTTCCTCATATAAATTCATGTTTTTCTTAACGCACAAGTCTGCAACCATAGGTCGTAAGATCACGATTCCGTTTACAGCAATATCCGAAGGATTGAAAACCCGATTGAAAAACTTCTTTCTTCCGTCAGATACTATTGTTTTCCATACCGGTTCCATTGACTTTAAATAGCTTTGATAAATTTAACTTGCGTCAGAACGGATTAAAAGACGTGCTTATTACACCCGAAAATTCGATGTCATCTTTCTTGTTCTTTTTTAAATGAAATGCGGAATTTTATTAAGACCCCAACGCGAGATTATGATTCAGGTGTACAACGATTTTTGTTCGGCTGAAATTTTTTCTAACATATTCAATAATTTTAAGAAATGTATATTAAACTAATCTGCGAACGGTATTTCCTTTGTACGGCTTTGCTTAGATTAGATGGCATTTCCAAAGTGCACGATTTTTGTATGATATAAACATAATCCATGAAATAAATGTGAATGTTCAGCTATACATATATTTACATTTAAAGAAATGCAGATTTTATGCTGGAAATTAAACACAGAGCATATATCTACAAAATGAATGAATCATATTCTGTCGTCCAGGAGGTACTTATTTGGGGAATATTCTTTTGGTTAATTGGATTATCAGCTTAGAAATGTCTGTGCCATATTTACAAAAATTTATAATTTTCGCTCTGGTTTTAAATTTTCGCACGAAAAACTCGTCGCTGCGTGTCTTTCTGTAAAGCAGATTTCATTGACAATTTCACGAGAGCAGCAAATCCTCTTCAAATAAGGTAATGCTCACTACAAGTGGCGTTACAGATCAGATGAATATTTAGCTCGGATGTTTGCCAAACATGTAAAATTTAATTGTATCAGATCTACAAAACTCGTTAAGAAAGCAATACACGCACAGCATGAATTTTCTGTATTCCATTTCCCTTGTGCTAGTTACGGAAAATACGGTCCCGAGGGTTATTAAGATCGAGGCATGCCCATCGTCTCCAGGGGGAGATTTATTTAGGATTTTAAAGTCCAAATACAAAATTATTTGAATTTAAAACATTTTTTTCTAAATTAAATCGTACAGAATAGAGTACGCTTGGTAATTAGAAAGAGGCATGCCTATTACAGTTCTAAAAATTAAATATATATACACCAATGAGCCATTATATTATGACCACCCCAGCCTAGAGAAATGAGCGCGCCTGGAGACCAAACGGTGGCGCATTCGAAGTTCACAGAGCCGTGCACATACAACACGAGGACCGGCTTTTGGTTAGTAGAGTGTTCGGAGTCAGAATGGGAAAAGCTGCCCATTTATCGGAGTTTGATAAAGGACAAATTGTGATAGCACGGCGCCTCGGAATTACGATCTCGGAAGCAGTGCGGCTTGTGGGTTGTTGACGTGCCGCTGTAATGAGCACGTATCAAATATGGTGCACAGATGGCCAAACTACAAACCGTCGTCCAGCCCTGCGTCGTCCGCAGTTCATTGATACCGGAGGAGAGCAGAGACTGTCGCGCACTGTTCACAGCAGCCTCATGGGCCACACTGTGACAAATCACCCTCAGCTACAACAGTGGTGGTAAGGGCACTATGTCACGACACACAGTTCATCGCAGCCTTCTGCACGTCGGCCTGCGCAGCACGAAAACCCAACCGGGTGTCCATGCTCACTACACGTCATCGCCAACGACGCACGAAACGGGCCCCAGATCACGGAGATTGGACCTTGGATGATTGGAAGAAAGCGGCCTGGACTGACGAATCAAGATTCCTGGTGCATCACGCAGGCGGCCGAGTGCGGATACGCCGATTGCCAAAGTAGGCTATGGCACCTGGATGCACTGTTGGGTGGAAACTGGCCGGCCATCCGATGGACGACGTTTTCTTGAAGCACTTTAGGCCCCATTATTTTAAATAGCACAACACTGAAGCACTTTAGGCCCCATTATCTGAACACAGTTGCGGACCAAGTTCAACCATTCATGGCAACTGTGCCCTCTGCTGGTGATGGCTATGACCAACAGAATAATGCGCTATGACACACTGCCGGAATCCTCAAGGAAGGGTTCTACAAACATACTGGTGACTTTCTGTTAATGCTCTGCACTGGAAATTAACCTGACATTAACCCAATCGAACATTTGTAGTTCGACTAGGAAAAGCTGCTTCGTACTAAATCGCCACCACTCCGACGTGTACGGGAAATAGAGGACTGCTGTTGACATTATGGTACCAGATACCCCAGGATACCTATCGCCACCTCATCGAATCGATGCCTCCCTGGGTGGCGGCTGTTTTGCGGGCTAAACGGGATCCTACAGCTTATTAGGTACGTGTTCATAATATAATTTCTCATCGGTGTTCAGTGAAGCAACGACTTTACGCTTTTCAGGGTACCAACATAAAAAGTCGTTCGATGCGAGAAAACGCAAAACCGGGGTCGAGGGAAAATAAACTTTACAGGCATAAACAATGTGTACAAAAAATAGAAACCAATGTACACGTAGTAGAGTACTGTACTACACGGTCGAGTCACATTATTGTGACCACCAGATAATATCCACAGTAACCGCCGTTTTCAACTCGGACAGCAGCTAGATGGGCTGGAAGTGACTCAATAAGGTGCTGGAAGGTGTTCACAGGTATGTGGAGCCATGCTGACTGCAGTGCATCTGACAGCTGCTGAAGAGTGCTTGGTGGAGGATCCACAGAGCGAACAACACGACCGAGGTGGTTCCACAGATGCTCAATTGGGTTTAAGTCTGAGGAATTACGGGGGCCAGGAAAGTTTTTTGAAATCTTCATCATGCTCTTCCAACCACTCTCGGACATTTTTAGCTGTGTGACACGTCGAATTGTCATGCTGGAAGATCCCATCCGCCCCAGGGAAGACAATAATCATGTATGGGCGCACGTGGTCTGCAAGGATGGATTGAAACGAATTCGGTCCATATTGCCTTCCACAGGTATGAGTGGACCCAGAGAATGCTACAAAAACATTCCACAGACCATAACGCTACTTCTACCAGGTTCTATTCTACCAGAAGCAACGGTTGAAGAGTGTTTGTTCTTCGATGTTTCTCGCCTTATGCGCCAACGTCCATCCGTTCTATGAAGCAGAAAACGTGACATCGGAGAAGGCACTCCTATGAAAATCAGCGGAAGTCCAATTCCGATACTGCCGTGCAAATGTAAGCCCTTTCTGCCGATGCACCTTTGTTAGCATAGGTGCAGTGACCATCCGTCTGCATCGGAACCCCATGCGCAGCAGGGTTCGCTGAACTGTCATTTTAGACATATTTCCGGGAGTCTTATACGCAGCAGGGTTCGCTGGACTGTCATTTTAGACATATTTCCAGTAGCCCCTGGTTCATGCGGCCAATGAGTTGCTCCACTGTAGCGTGTCGATCGACCCTCGCGTATCTTCGAAGCCGACGTTCACCTCTCACATAAATGGCACGTGGTGCTCTGCAGTTTTTCCACGTCGCTTATTCGCAATGGTGCCATTTCTCCAATCACGATACATTTTAACCACAGCAGCACGCGAACATTTCACCAATTGCGCTGTTTCAGAAATGCTGCCACCCTTGCCCCGAAAGCCGATAATCATCTTTTTTTGTAAATCTGATAAATCGCTCCGTTTATAAAATTCTTTTGAGTGTTGAAACTAGTAACCCAAAAGACTTGGCTAATTCAACTTTAGTTTCATGAAATTCGCTATCTTTTTCTATAGTGGAGGATTTTTCAACGCTAAGAAAAGACTTTTGCGCTTCTTACTAGCCGTCTCCACTTTCACGTCTAAAAAGCGAGCTTTAAAAAGACAGCAAATTGACTGAATGGTTCTCAGAACCTCACACCGTTCTTGCCAAGCTGAGACGCAGGCTCGTTCAACACGGGGATTTACGATACAATACGAGGCGCTCCAGCAAAGTTGCTAAGATGAGATACGTACAGACTGAGGAGTGAGATACTGCCCTCAACTGGTTGTTACGTGCCTTCGACAAATTCTGGGGAGGGACAACTCGTTTAAGGCAACCTGGTCGTCAGATTCTGCCGAGGATTGCGGCAGGAGACGGAAGAACCGTATTAAAGCAATCTTACACGTACGGAAACCAAGAGATACGAAATCAGAGAAAATCAGGTTTGGCACCAAAACTTTTAAAGGACGTTCAATGCGAGAAATCGTGTGATTGAAAAAACGTATAAGACGTAAGAAGCGCCTGCACCGCAGGACGCACATGAGATAAAGGCAGATAGCAGTGCGACACATATCCGCGCGGCTCAGTTGGGAGAGCGACTTACTCCGGAGTGAGGGGACCCGGTTTCGATGCCCGGCACTGACAGACTTGTACGTTATGCACGGGGAAACTGTTCCGGAATGATCGAAACTTCAGGAAAACGTCGTTCGAAACGGAAAAGCATAAAGTGCGGGACGTAAGATCTGGGTTTCACTATAATGTTTGGAATTTACTATAAGTTCGCTTTTGATTTTTCATAAATTCTTCAAAAACACACCTTGATAAGAACAATTAACTTACTACCCTTAACAACATCCTTCTTTCCCATTTTTTATTTAACAACATCTAATACATACTAAATACCTAGCACAATCTTCACAGTTTTTGTATTATTACTCTAATTAAACTTAAAAGGTAAAATAACATTTTCGAAATTAAAAGATGTGTCAAACAACAACTATAAGCACTCAATTTTTTTTTATTAAAAAGAAATGTTTTTCCTTTATCTGTAGATGATTATATATTTCATTGTTTGTTTCTATTCTGGACGAGGTATATCCGAAAAAATTTCATTAAATGCCCAACGTAAGTCAAAATAAGGTTGCATAAGTTTAATAGATTTAAATTTTCATCTTTAACAAAGCAAGTTTCCTTTGTATTAAAACTTATTAGAAGTTTATCGCACATACTAACAAACTGATCATATCAGATCAGTGGCGGATATACAGTTACCGGGGCCCTGTGTGTAGCACCAGTTTCTGCCACTCACCCTCACTTTGCCTGGCACCCATGAACGTAACATTTTCTTCTACCACATAATTCTCTCACTTCGCTCATTTTTACTCCCTCCCTGTAATGTAGGAGAAAGTATTGTAATCGCAAAAAAAAAAATTGTCTTCCAGATTTCATCAGAAGTACACATTTTGGGCTCCGTCTAATATGATTTGACTATTTTCACGGTGGTGTTTGTGCGTGTGTGTGTGGTTTGCCGTCGTTATAACTCAAAAACTGTTGCATGTATCGAGACGAAATTTAATGCTTATGGGTTGTGTGATACCCTAGTGGGGAGAAATTGGCCCAAGTTAAAAGTGAAACGCCTTTCTTGAGGGAGAAAAGTTGGAACTTTTATATGGTCACTGAACCACAATACTTAAACATGTTACGTAAGGTTAGCTTATGGCACTGTTTTAGTTGATCTTTAAGCTACATGCGATGTGGTATCTGCTGTTGCATATCATTAGATTCAGAGCCCGAACATGGATGAAATCAATATCTCGTACAACCTAGGTTAGTTTATAGATTCAGAGCCCGAACATGGATGAAATCAATATCTCGTACAACCAAGGTTAGTTTATAGATTCAGAGCCCGAACATGGAGGAAATCAATATCTCGTACAACCTAGGTTAGTTTATAGATTCAGAACCCGAACGTGGATGAAATCAATATCTCGTACAACCTAGGTTAGTTTATAGATTCAGAGCCCGAACATGGATGAAATCAATATCTCGTACAACCAAGGTTAGTTTATAGATTCAGAGCCCGAACATGGAGGAAATCAATATATCGTACAACCTAGGTTAGTTTATAGATTCAGAACCCGAACATGGATGAAATCAATATCTCGTACAACTTAGGTTAGTTTATAGATTCAGAGCCCGAACATGAATGAAATCAATATCTCGTACAACCTAGGTTAGTTTATAGATTCAGAACCCGAACATGGATGAAATCAATATCTCGTACAACCTAGGTTGGTTTATAGATTCAGAGCCCGAACATGGATGAAATCAATATCTCGTACAACCTAGGTTAGTTTATAGATTCAGAACCCGAAGATGGATGAAGTCAATATCTCGTACAACTTAGGTTAGTTTATAGATTCAGAGCCCGAACATAAATGAAATCAATATCTCGTACAACCTAGGTTAGTTTATAGATTCAGAACCCGAACATGGGTGAAATCAATATCTCGTACAACCTAGGTTAGTTTATAGATTCAGAACCCGAACATGGGTGAAATCAATATCTCGTACAACCTAGTTTAGTTTATAGATTCAGAGCCCGAACATGAATGAAATCAATATCTCGTACAACCTAGGTTAATTTATAGATTCAGAACCCGAACATGGATGAAATCAATATCTCGTACAACCTAGGTTAGTTTATAGATTCAGAGCCCGAACATGGATGAAATCAATATCTCGTACAACCTAGGTTAGTTTATAGATTCAGAGCCCGAACATGGATGAAATCAATATCTCGTACAACCTAGGTTAGTTTATAGATTCAGAGCCCGAACATGGATGAAATCAATATCTCGTACAACCTAGGTTAGTTTATAGATTCAGAGCCCGAACATGGATGAAATCAATATCTCGTACAACCTAGGTTAGTTTATAGATTCAGAGCCCGAACATGGATGAAATCAAAATCTCGTACAACCTAGGTTACTTTATAGATTCAGACCCAGAACATGGATGAAATCAATATCTCGTACAACCTAGTTTAGTTCATTGTCTTACGTCCATAAACTAACCTAGGTTGTTGGGTTTATGGATGTATCTCGTACCACCTAGGTTAGTTTATGGCACTGCTTTAATTGATGATTATGCTACATGCGATGTGAGATCTGTTGTTGCATGTCATCAGACTCCACCCCACTGAGAGTTATTTTAAACAGAGCCTGAACATGGATGAAATCATTTAGCGTATCTCGTACAATGTAGGTTAGTTTATGGCACTGTTTTATTTGATGTTTATGCTACATGCGATGTGGGATCTGCTGTTGCACATCATCAGACTCCACCCCACTGAAAGTGCGCTTAATAAGAGCACGAACATGGATCAAATCAATTAGCGTATCTCGTACACGGCGAGCTGATTTCACCAAATGTTGCTAACTCGCAATGTAATTCTTTCCAGCTGGTGAAACTGTTAATGTGGAGGTCAATGAAATAGAACTGCAGCATCGGCGTCAAGGTATACTGTGGTTATCGTGCATATTCCTAACTCTGCCAAATTACCATGTTTTATAATCTGCCTAAATGTACTATGATTTTTTGTGTCCATAAGTACATTTAGTGGCAAAAACAGGAAAACGTTTTAATTCATATTCTCCGCATTAGTTCAGCCATTTTTCAGCTCAGGGTTTTGTTCTCCACAACAAGGGAAGCTTGGTATTCCATTTTCTACCCGTGGCTTCGCTTCTGCTATTGGCTACCCTATAAATTTTACGTTCTATTTTTTTTTTTAAGTAATTACTTTTTCCCATAAGTTTCCAGTTTTACGTTACTGTATCTTCTGCCTGTGATCGTACTTCACAGTTCTTTTCTCTCAAACTCCACCTTTTATTTAATTTTTAAACATTTTTTTCACTTGCTCTCCCTCCATCGACACTGAACAAGTTACCGAGGTCTCCATCAATTTTCGCCCTCACCCATCCATTTTGTAACACAGAACCTCCTTTTTTTTTAATTTCTTTTTTTTCACCGTAACACAGAAGATTTAATTAACGCTGTCTCTTTCAGCTGTTGTTTATAAATTAAATATGTGCTTTACGTGTACATCTGTCAAAACTAATAAAGTGTTACTTTCTTATTTCCCTCCTTATTTTGTGTGAAATTCCGCTCATGGTTTATACGAGATGTATCAAGGCTTTATTTGGATGTTTCTAAGGGAAATATTTTGTTATCATGATCTTTACTGAATGCACAAAGGGGTATTTGATATGTTTTATTAGCGTCTTTTTAATACATTAGAGCTCAGAACTGGCTGCTCAGACATTTTAAACAAGGCTTATTTTTCAGGCTGTGTTTGCGCTAGGGACCAGAGGGGTTTTGTGAACTAACGATATGCACCGTAGAAAGGACGTTTAAAAAATTCATCAAACGTTTTCAGCGAACTTGATACAGTAATACACTGGTGTGCAAAAATTAAGCACGAAGAGGAGAAATTAGCATAACAGCCGAACGAGCAGGCAGAACGAACCGAAAGACCACTCAGGAGATAGACTAGGGTCCGGAACGGTAGGGCATGCGCATATATGCAGCATGACGTAGGGAGGGGGGTCGGAAAGGTATAAAGCACACGGGCGGTGTACGCTCAGCAATTCGGTGAAAGCTATTGAATGGTGCACATCGGTTCGAACGACGTCGAGTTGCTGCCACCGTGTGCCATGGCCAACAAGCAATCCAGTAGACAACATCTGGATGATTTTACCCGAGGTCGCGTCATTGGGAAGTTGGAAGAAGGTCGAAGTATGACGTGTGGCCGAGGAGTTAGGGATCTCTCACAGCATCGTTTCACGAGCTTGGAGAGCATTTCAAACGACAGGAACAGCTGTCCGAGAGTTTAGCAGTGGTCGTCCACGAGCAACCACGGCGGCGAACGACCGGTATATTGTCCTACAAGCGAGAAGAGACAGACGGCAGACAGCGGGAGAAATCGCAAGGCACATGCAACAAACAACTGGACGTCCGTTATCGCGTTTTACTGTGGCTAGGAGGCTACACTAAGGTAGTCTATTTGCATGACGACCAATACGACGTGTACCATTAACGCATGCTCATTGGAAACGGCGGTTTCTGTGGTGCCAGGAACACAAAAACTGGACACTTAAGGAATGGGGTACAGTTCTCTTTACAGATCAGAGCCGATTTAGTCTAACGAGCGATTCTGGACGTATACACATCTGGAGAGAGCAGGGAACACGCAATCACACCTCCAACATCATCGAAAGGGACCGGTTTGGAGGTGGCGAAGTTCTCGTTTGGGGCGGTATCATGCATGGTAGCCGTACTGAACTCCACATCTTCCAAGGAGGTTCAGTCACTGGTGACCGCTATTGTACCGATGCTCTCCTGCCTCACGTGCGTCTTTTAGAGGTGCTGTGGATCCTGAGTTTCTCTTCATGGACCACAACGCTACACCTCATCGTACAGTAGCTGTCGCAGAGCTGTTGGAGAGTGAAGATATTCAACGCATGGATTGGCCCGCAAGGTCCCCGGACCTAAATCCAACCGAACACGTGTGGGACATTCTCGGGAGAAGCTTGGCAGCACGTCACCAGCCGCCAGCAACGATTCCGCAGCTGCGATTGGCGCTACAAGAGGAATGGGCCGCGATGCCTCAACAGCTCCTTGACAACCTCGTCCTCAGCATGGACAAACGTTGTAAATCCAGAAACGCAGTCAGGGGTGATCATATCCCCTACTAAAGACTGGAATTTTTTTTTTTGGCACCGGCCTGTCACATGGACGTTTCTGTCTTCTGTCCAGTTGTGCTCGAAGCTACCTTTTCAATAAAGTGCCTTTGTATCCTTTAGATTCCTTGTTTGGACGGTTTTGCTCACTTGTCCCATATTCTTACATCTTGGGGATCTTATGGTATGATTTGAGTCGATGTGGAGCACTTCTGCACGACGTTACATTCAAAAAGCCGTCTCGTCCTTAATTTTTGCACGCCACTGTACAATGCGAAGACTAAAATAATGGTTTCAGGGCAATGCGATGCATTGGTCCCTCAGTCGCCCCCTCGTGCCAACCGGTGGATTGGCAGGTATATAGTTATTAAATCACGACTGTGAATACTAGTTTCGTCTTTCAGGCATGATATCCTCTTAATGGAGTCGCGCGTAGATTATACACTGATTTTCCATTTTTACGTAGAGTTATTTCTAATAATTAGGTTTATAACAGAGTTGGAAATGGGTCAAAAGTTTTTAACCCGAACCCGAACCCGACACAGACCCGGACGTCACATAATTTGACCTGACACGAAAAAATTTGCTTTGAACTATAATATATGCACTATATTTACAAAATACACCGGACACCCCATCAAAAGCAAATGACCGGATCCGCTGCGTTGTTAAGATGCGCAATACAGCTGCAAACGGTACAAAAACAAGCCTGCATCTGACCGCTATCATATCGCACTGTGAGGTTAAGTGAAAATGTCGCGGCGGGAGAGAACTGACTTTGAGAAAGGAAAGATTGTTGGGTGTTATATTAGTGGGTTGTCCATAAAAGAAACCGAGAGGCGTTTGAAAATTCCCCAGTCAACTGGTTTGGATGTACTGAATAAGTACAGTAGAAGACAAATGGCGTACCAGAAGCAACAAAACGTACCGGCATATCAAAGAAAGTCAGTGATAGACGACGTCGAAGCCTCAGGAATGTCGTTACAGCTAATCGACGGAGTACTGCACAAGACATCAGTGCACAGGTGAGTAAAAATGTTGGAACCTCAGTATGTACACGTACCATTCGCAGAGAACTTCATTTCATGGGTTCTTGTGGTCGTGCGGGATGCTCGTAAGCCATTTGTCTCTACTCGGAATGCTACTCGTCGTTTAGCATGGTGTAAAGAACATTTATCGGGGACCGTAGATCAATGAGAACGGGTTCTGTGGTCAGATGAATACAGATGCATGATCCATCAGTCTGATGGCCGTATGTGGGTATGGCGGCAGCCGCGGGAACGCTATTTACCACAATGTACTCTTCTTACGGTGAAGTTTGGAGCTGGCAGTGCACTCGCGTGGGGGTCTTTTTTCTCGCCCATTGGTTATCGTGGACAAACCTGTTAACCAGTACGTCTATCTCGATATTCTGGACAATTATGCACTACCAACTCTCTGGCAACACTATGGAAAAACCGATCCTTGTTAGTACCAGCAGGATAATGCACCAAGCCATAAAGCAAGGACTGTTACGGCGTGGTTTGAAGATAATTCCGTATTAAGTGTGGACTGGCCGACACAGAGCCCTGATCTTAATCCCATGGAGCACTTATGGCATGAATTAGAGCGCCGCATAAGAAGTTTGGAACGAAGGCCTACTACAAAGCAACAGTTAGCGGCAGCGTTATGTACTGAATGTTAGCGCATACCTATCGCTGTGTTCCAAAACCTTGTCGAAAGCATGTCTGGAAGGGTAAGTGCATGCATTAAGGCCAAAGGTGGAACGACACCGTACTGATGTATGTCAATAAATGCTATGTTGTGTTTCTCTTCTAGGTGTCCGGTGACTTTTGTCAACATAGTGTATGTACGTATGATTTAGATGAGACTCCATTACGCGGCTATCATGCCCCGAGGATGACTCTAGTAACCACAGTCATGATTTCTTGCTGGTGATATTGTGAATGAAGTGTGCCTAGTTTGGGGCATAATGCCTAAATACATCGAATGTAGAATGTAGGTTGCGTGTAGCCAAGTGGTGAAAACTGTAAACATGATGGTTGCTAGCCCTAAACCAACTGATGCAATAGGTAGCCTCCAATACCCGCCTCGCCGCGGAGAGAGCGCCAAGCTGACAAACCAGGAAAAATAAGACCGTCACTTCCGTATCCAGACGATCGCGTCCATCCCCTTTAGTTTCTTTCCATCAGGGTGCTGAAGCCCGTATCAATGCTCCACCCCCACTCATACCTGACACAAAGGTCTGTTCAAATTAAGAAAGACCGGTCAGAATCTTGTGAAAACAGAAGTTTGTCCGTGACGGATTTCGAAACTTCGTCCCCTCACTCTGGAGTAAGTAGCTCTCCCAACTAAGCTACACGGACGGAATGAATCACTGCAGATTTGTAGTCTCGACACGTGCTTTACCTCTGTAGTACGTTAAAATCTAACTTGGGCGCCGCCCCGGTGGCGCAGAGGTCTAAGCGTTGGCCTCTGATCATTCGTCCGACAGGGGTCTGGGTTCGAATCCCGGTGAGGCATGGATGTTGTGTTTGTCTTACGGCACTGGCTCTCTCCCTTCCCTGGAACCAGTGACCCTAAATTAGGGATGGGCGACTGCTTGTAGCCCATTGAGTTGCTCATGGTGGTCGTTAAACCTCCAATTAAAAAAAAAAAAATCTAACTTGGGAAGTATCCCCTCGAGAAAAAGTGGAGTTTCCCACCTCTCCGTCCTTTTCGGTTTCACACCGGACACAACGGTGTATTCAGACCACGGAAGCCCTGTCTAAACTTAACCTTGGGAAGAATCCCTACAAGAAAACGTGACGTGACGAATTTAAAAAAGAGTTCATTAATTTTGCTTTTTGGTGAACAATATTTCCGAAGGAATTACGCTGGTATGTTTTAACGGAATACATATCACAAACGTCTAAGCAATTTTTGCGAGGAAGTGAAAATAAGAAAGCTCTGTGAACTAACATGGAAAATAAAAAATAACAGTTTGTTTCTTTCTTTCTTTAAAATAACAACAAAGGACAAATATTTTTAATTCTGTTAAAAACAATTGACAACCTATCGCGTTTTAATGCTTTCTATACGGCGTGACCTGAACTTTACGATTTCTAAAAGCTCTCTCTCTCTCTCTCTTCTCTCTCTCTCTCTCTCTGGATAAAGAAACGAAAAGAATTTTCTTCTCTGACGAGATCTTCCTTCAAATGGTGGACTTTTTTTCTCTCTCTCTTTCTCGGGATTGCTAATGGAAGAATCATTTCCCGAGGCATGCTCAGATATCACTTATTACTTCTGGAGAACCGAGATTTGAAATTTAATTACTTTTTACACAGCGGAAAATTCCTGAAAGTCGCGGAAAGAAATTTTCCGAGTGCCGTCACTGGATAGACGCGGAGAATCCTTCTTTGCATTTTCTTCATGCTGCACTTCTTCTTCCCAAAACTATGCCAGAAAAAAAAAGAAAGAGCGAGAAAGGTTGATGGGAAATTCGCTACAGAAATTAATTACTCCAAGTATGTAGCATGTAAAATTAAAAAGGGAGAACAAAATGAATTTTCAGACCTCATTAGTGAAAGGTAAAAAATGAACCCGATGAAATTAAAAAGGATTATTTAGTTAATGAAAAAGTTTCAGATGAAATTTTTCATATGCAAGAAGAAAAATGCAAAACTCTTACCCCTTTGGGAACATGATATTCACATAATAGCGTCGTGTTTGTAGAAACATTTAAAGATTTACGAATCCGGCGGTACAATGTTCTTAAAACCGAATACAAATTAGCATTTAGATAAGAGGTTGTCATTTGAATTTTTCTCTGGTAAAATGGAAAAGTGGAATAAGATTCACGTTTCGTTTATTATTGTGGAAATATTTGCAATCATCAGAATTCACAAACATTGAGATTCATTGAAGCTTTAAACCGGTTCTTTAATTCTCAACAAAGATTCAGTTTCTAATTAATCCGAATGTATGCTCGTTCTACACGGAGTTGTGTTATTACAAAAGAAACTTTGCATGGTTATGGCCAGCAGAGCATCCAGGGTTTTTGTATTTTAATTATCAATCCCATGAGCTATCGATAAAGAGATAGTCACGAGAGATTATTAAGACTTAAGTATACACTATCTGGTCAAAAATGTCCGGACATTTAGCAATCCACAAACTCCGTGTAGTAGGCAGGGCCCGATTTGCACAGAATCGGGCCCTACGCACAGCACAAGATGAAGCCTCCAACCCGTCCATATTCTTGACAGATTAAGTACATTTGTCACCACCAAGTGTTATCAATTGATTCAAAACTTGATTTAATAAATGGGACAGTGGGCAGAGTAAAATAGGAAATGATATCTACTTTCATTAAATCTTAATATTAGCAAAGAAATTCGCACTTAATGTAGACGGGTATGTAAATTACTATTTAATAGTTTAGTGTTGCAATTTCCGCATTTAATTTTACTTGCTTAGACACGTAGCAACTAGCAAATATCATTAACAAGCAGGGCGGTTATAGAATGGCTGGTTCTGTGGGCTGCTCTTGTTTCAACACGACATGACGTCCCTGAACTGCAGTTGAAATGAGGTGGTAGTGAAAGAGCCTAGTAAAAACAACCAGTGATAATCTTCATTGCAGAAAAAAAGACTTTTTATCCTGCCAAATGTTTTTTTCTTTCATTTACAATAATTAATTAATAGAGAAAAGCTTGTTCTTTTTTGCATTGCTATTCTGCCCCCCCTCCAAATGCGGGGCCCAAATCGGGCCTACATGTAAATTAGGCCTTGGTAGTAGGACAGGAATTATTATGTAGTTGGTTCACTCGTTGCTGCTGTCACAGACACCAGGGAAGGCTTTCCAGTAGATTTTGGTGCGTTACTGTGGGAATTGCTTTCCGTTCTACCACAAGAGCGTTAGTCAGGTTTAGCGTTTGGAATAAATCAAGTTTTCTGCTGATTAACTTTAGTTAATTGGTTTTGAAGTATAACTACTAATGTGATTGGTTCCTCAAGTATTTTGGAATATTCAAGTACAGTGCTCATGTCCGATACTAAGGGAATAAAAGAGTTACAAGTAAGTAAAACGTTCTGAAACTTTACTTTTGTTTCACTTCGAAAGAGAGTAAAAAAGAGGAAATCTTAAGTACACTGAAGAGCAATTGAATTAGAGACAGCTGGCGTTATGCAAATGTGGCGCTGTGGGCGGCCCTGTAAACGGAAACGACATGACATATGCAGCGATCCGACAATATAAGGAGTGATGCGATGGGAATCAGTAAGAGTCGGACACAGCATGGATAAGACGAAGGATCTAAGCGCATTTGATCGTGGGTAAATTATCGGGGCCCGACGAATGGGTCACTCTATCTCGGAAGTCGTGCAGACACTGGGATTTTCATCGAATCCGGTAAAGCCATGCCTGCAAGGGCCAACTGTCGTGGACAACAGCGTGTGGATGAGCGGGGTCATCGTCGGTTAGCTCGCATTGTAACAGCGGATAGACGGGCCACAGTGCAAGAAATCACTCGGCAATTTAACGCTGGTGCACAAAAGCGTGTAAGCAGCCACACCATCCAGAACCATCTCCTCGCTATAGGGTACAGAAGCCATCGTCCCACGTGGGTACTGCTGCTGACCGCACATCACAGGGTGCAAAGATTAGCATGGGCGCGAGAACATCGCCACTGGACCCTAGACATGTGGGAAAATGTTACCTGGACTGCTGAGTCGAGATTCACGTCGGTACATGCGGATGGCAGGATACAAGTACGGTGCAAACCACATGAAGCGATGGATCCTTCTTGCCAGCGGGGTGCTCTTCAAGCTGGTGGGGGTGGCATTCTCGCCTGGGGACTGTTTACGTTTACTGAAATGGGACCCCTGGTGCGTGTGACATAGTCCCTCACAGGTCAACGTTACCGGGATATTCTGGACGACCATTTGCTCCCGTTTGTGTGTCTTCAACATCCCACTGAGGATCTCATCCTGCAACAAGACAATGCACCGTGCCATCGCTCCCGAATTGTATCCGAATGGTTGGATGGACACTCCACCGACGTAACCTTGCTTCCTTGGCCAGCTAGGTCACCTGACATAAATCCCATCGAGCACATCTGGGATGCCATCAAGAGAGATGTTCGAGGCTCTGATCCCCCCCGTCCTCTCATCAAATCTTCGTCAACTGCGGGAGCTTGTTCAGGGGTCGCGGATCCGTATGGCTTCCCAACGCTTCCGGTGTCTTGTCGAGTCCATTTCGAGATGAATCGCCGCCGTCATCAGGACGAAAGGTGATGCTACACGTTACTAGACAGGTATCTCTAATTCAATTGCTCTTCATTGTACATACGTTTCAAATAATTAAGGACACTACAAAGAAGTTTATGATTGATCGACTAATCCAAATCAATACCCCTGATTTTGAAGAAAGAATAAATATTTCACCTTAACTGTCTTTAAGTAGTGTTATCAAGACTACATACGTTCCAAATAGTTAAGGACGCTACAAAGAAGCTTATGATTGATTGATTAGTCCAAATCAATACCTGATTTTGAAGAAAGAATGAATATTTCACCTTAACTGGTCGCATTTCACTTTGAGTTGTGTCCCCAAATGGTCAAATTCTTTGGTTTCCATAAAGACTGTTCGTTGGGAATAAATTCATTATTTTCTCTTGTTTGAATAGCTACCGGCAACCTAATAAAGAAATTCCTCGAGGGAATATAAGAAAGAGTGGAAAATAAAACCAACAGATATCGTGAATTGTAGGCTAATTTATTTTTATGAATGCTCGTTAAAATTGGTTCACAGTCCATGTAGAACAAATTTTAACATTCGCAGTCACATAGAAATATTGCGGCGATGGTCATTTCCTAGTGTGTACAACAAAGGATAACGTTAATTGTTTGCATGTCTAGTAGACCCCCATTTTTTTGTTTCCGTGGCAGTCATGTTCCATTTCATGAGTGGTAATGGCATAACTTCCTTTATCCGCTTGGTCTAGACAAGTACAGGATCTTCTTATCCTATTATGTTTTATCTTCTTGAAACTTAGGTGCTCTTTTACTATTATCCCATTTTCCTGTGAGAAGTTAATGGTAATAGTTTTCTCTGTTTCTCAATCACGGAGATTTATTTCTGTGTCCTGCATTCTTCAGTAATTTTCTTCATTATATAAGATCTGTATAATTTCAAAACTATTAACTTTTTAAAACTTACCATGCCGTACTTTAAGTGTCTCCATTTTGTAAGAGAAAGAAAGGAAAATTCTGATGATGAACACTTTTACTATAATGCACACGAGTAAAGAATATTTTGTGGCCATTATTTTCGCGTGAGACTGCATGCAAAAAATAACGGAGGCAATGGTTTTTAAGCTAACTATGTGAACTATACAATAATGCGGAGAAAAATATTATTAGTTAACCGCATAGAAAACATTTTCGAAAATAAGCACCTTCAAGCTTATTGTATAAATTTCAAGAAGAAAAACAATTTCCGGAGTTGGTTATCTACAGACTAATAACGGGAAGCTATATGAAATATTTCGAAGGCGTTCACTTTCGAGCAAATTTTATGAAAGTACTATAAAATATTTCGGAGGTGATAATTTTTCACATTAACGATGTGAAAGTGTGAATAAATTATAGGGTGAAAATTGCTTTCCCGGTAATTTTATGAGCGTAATACCAAATCAATGAAGGAAGAAATCCTCTTCATAATACAACGGCCGTTCCATAAAAACTGAGATTAGAATCACACGAAATGAAGAAATATAGGTATCTTATTTCTTCATTTGTGTGATTCTAATCTCAGTTTTTATAGAACGGCCATAAAAAATATATATTCTTCCAAATACGTAGAGACAATGTAAATAGACAAAATAATCGTTCTTTCCACGTTTATCTTTAATTAACACACAGCAACCAAAAAATTGTAACCGAAAAATTGTACAAATTTTTCAGTTGCTGTGCGTTAATTACAGAAAAACGTGGAAAGAGCAATGACTTTGTCTATTTATATGTTATTCTCTCTGAACGTATCTTCTCTCGGATGATATGCAATGATCCCATCGTTCAGTCCACTTTTCAAAGCATGTGGCGAAGGCCTTTTGTGGAAGCTGCTTTAGCGACCCCTGTACAACTTCAATAACGTCAGCATCTGTGTCGAATGTTGCGCCACGGAACTTCTTCTTCATCGTTGGAAACAACCAGAAATCCCACAGGGAGAGATCAGGACTGTAGGAAGGCTGTGGCATGATTTCAATACTGCGTTTCGTAAGAAACTGTTGAACACAAGCAGCCACATGTGTGTGTGTGTGGAGGGGAAGGGGGGGCGTTATCAGGGTATAAGCTCCACGTGCCCAGCAGTTCCGGTCGCTTAATCGATATGTGTCGTCGCAGACGCTTCAAGACTGAAATGAAGTACTCAGCATTGACAGTTATTTGTGAAGGAACGACATGCTGGTAGACTACACCTTTATGATCAAAGAAAAATATCATCTTCACCTTCCCAGCTGATTTGGTTTAGCGGACTTTTTTTCGGAGGAGGCAAGCCTGTGTATTTCCAGACACTCGTTGCGCGCTTCGTGAAGGGGTCGAAATAGTGGACCCATATTTCTTCGGCAGTTATTTCTGTGTTTAGAAAGTTCGGATACTTTGCAATAATTTGTTTCCACTCATGACACACACCTGAACTCTGGCTAACATTGTTCTCTCGCCAGATCATGAGGCACCCATCTGTGACACACACGATGCAGCAGGTGTTTGTGCGTAGAAAGCAGAATGCCGACGTTTTTGATATATTAATATTAGTGGGCGCCGCTATGTCTTCACACGCCATTCGTCGATCTTCTTGCAGGATTTCCCAAACAGTGTTAGCAATACTATCAGGGGCAACACTTTCAGGTCGACCAGGCCTAGGAGCGAGTTCTGCCGACATTTGCCCTTTTCTTTTTTAACATCATGGTGCCATTTAGAAATCGTTGACTCACCCAAACATTTATCTTTGCAAGCTTTTTTCATTAAATCAGCTGTTTCTGCAGCCGTTTAAACCAAACGATAGCAAAATTGTATCGCACAACGCATTTCACTTTTTAACTCTGAATCACTCACCTCCTTAGCTGTATGGCGAAATGCAGACGTACCTTGAACAACTGCGGAATAACAAAACTAGAATCGTCTGACACGGCTGATAACTGTTGCCATAGATACTTCCTTAATTCAGTTAGTCGTCTGCGTGGTTATTTTTCCCCTTCGCACTGTTGCCAACTCAAAAAGAAATACTCTCGATTTCTGAGGAACGGCATTTGTACATGGGAAATCGGTAGAACTGTCAAAACAAACAGAATATAAATTTTGAATTTGCTTGTATCACTTAATGGTCATCCATGTAACACCTCTAAGAAAACTTGAAAATTTCATCATCCTGGAGCGGAAATCGAACCAGCATCTCCCGATTTCCCTTTGAGTGTGTTACAAGCAGATTTAGTATTTACATTCTGTTTGCTTTGAAAATTCTATCGATTTCCCATGTGTTATGAAGAATATTTCTTCCTTCATTGATTTATTTGTGGTGCTGGTGATTTCTAACCTGCATCCATTTCTGGAAGGGAGATGTGGCAAAACGCTATGGGAACGCAACGACGCTTCGACTAGCGAAAATCTGAGAAAGTTCAGATTCCTAAGATAAGTTTGCTTAGTCTCAGTTGCTTGGAACTTCACCGTCCTGGGTGATGTAACGGTTAGCATACTCGAACGGAAATCGGGAGATGCGGGTTCGATTCCCAGTCCAGGGCGATGTAATTTTCAAGTTTTCTATCAAGTGTTACATGGAGGACCTATAAGTGTTACAAGCAAATTCAGAATTTATATAGAGTGTAAATTGTCTAATTCGAACGATTTTAATTCGAATTCTTGGTTAATTCGAATTTTTAGTTTGGTCCCTTGAATGTTCTGTATAAACAACGTTAACAAAACCCATTTAATTCGAAATTTTTTTGTTTGTTTAATTCCAAAAAAAAAAAAAAAAAATTTGTATTTTCGTATTTTCAACAATTATCTTTTAAACTGGGTACGTACTGTTCTGGATGAAGCAACAAGTTAAACCTGAAACTATAGCCAACTGCTTCGGAAAAGCGGGCTTCCAGCACCCCGATGATGAGTCTCAACTACATCAAGGTAATGGTGGCGAGGATATTATACCCGCTGTGGAGTACTGGGAAGACGTACGCCGTGATGTACCATATGAGGCTTTTGTGAGCGTTGATGACAGTCTAACTGTTTGTGGTGAGCTCACAGATGATGAGATCTTGGCTGATGTTATGAATAAGAAGACCTGCTGTGCATCTTCAGGTGAAGAACTGGAACGGCCAGAATTTCCTTAAGAGCGCCTTCCAAATTCAGTAGAGGCCTTGGTTCACCTCCAACAGTTAAGGAAATTTGTTGAATGACAGCAGAATGTAAGTGACTATCTATTTCATTCACTCGATAAACTTGAAGATTTTACACCTACCCATAACATAAATTCCCAGAAACAGGCCAAAATTTCACGTTTTTTTACAAAAAGTTTTTTAATTTACCGTACTGTACTTTTTTAGCACGTCTTTTGTGAAAAAAGATCGCGCTTATGTTATCAGTTTGTCCGTCCGTCCGTCCGTCTGTACCCATGATATCTCTGCAACTATTAGACTGATTTGAAAAATTCTTTTTGCATTGGGAAGCTTGAAATATGCGAATGATGATCCTTTATTTCGTTTTTTTTACGATGTACAATTTTGCCAATAGAGGGCGTAAATGCAGATGATGTCGAATTCAAAAACACGTTTTATTCCCCATATTTGCTTCTAAACATCCGATTGACGAAATTCTTTTATCTTTCGATTCCATTTATTTTGAAGAGTATTTTAGACATAGTTACTTTTTCAAATTTCGCATAGATTTTGCGCTAAGGGGCGTAAAACTGACTTACATTTTTCCCGATAACTCCTCTTCTAAAACTCCGATTTGAAAAATATTTTCTTCAGCGGATACACCTCCTAATGAAAATTATTTTGCATATAATTTAAAATTTTTGGTAAAGAATACTTTGGCCACCAGGGGGCGTAAGCGTTAATTTTTGCTTCTGATGCATTTGCCATAAAATCTGAGCTTCTAAATTATCGATTGAAAAAATTCTTTCGTGAACTGATGCTACTCACATCGATAAACCTTTTCGAAATATTTTCTTCTTAAAGTATTCCACAGTTTCTCTGCCAGGGGGCGTAGAGGTATATCTTATTTTTGTCAATATCTCTACTTCCAAGAGTCCGATTTGAAAAATTCCTTCTTTGTTGGATAGTGTTTCCGATGCGAAATGTTTTTCTTATAAATTCAAAATTTTCAAGTAAATCGTAGACTTTCCGCTAGGGAGCACAAAGGTAAATTGCGTTTTCTGCGTTATTTCTTCTTCTAAAACTCCGATTTGAAAAATTCTTGCTGTGTCGCATACAAGACCAGATAGAAACTATTTTTCACATAATTTCTAATATTTGGTAAAGAATGGTTTGGCCACCAAGGGGCATAAGTGTTAATTTCTGCTTCTGATGTATTTGCAGCAAAATCTGTGCTCCTGATAACTCGATTAATTTTTTTCCTTGAACTGATACCGCTCATATGGAAAAACCTTTTGAGAATACTTTCTTCCTAAAATAATGCTTGTTTTTCCCACCAGGGGACGTAAAGTCACATCTTATTTTTGTCGATATCTCTGTTTCTAAGAGTCCGATTTGAAATATTCTTTCTGTGTTGGAGAGCGTTTCCGGTGCGAAATGTTTCTCATATAAATTCATGTTTTTCTTAACGCACAAATCTGCAATCAGAAGGCGTAAGCTCACGATTCCGTTTACAGCAATATCTGAGGGAAAAAAACCGGATTGAAAGACTTCTTTCTTCCGACAGATACTATTGTTTTCCATACCGGTTCCATTGACTTTGAATAGCTTTGATAAATTTAATTTGCGTCAGAACGGATTCAAAAGACGTGCTTATTACACCCGAAAATTCGGTGTCATTTTTCTTGTTTTGTATGTTATGAATAAATATATTGTTGTTTTTTACAGTACTTGAATGTGCCCATATTCAAACTTGCTTAATTCGAATTATTTTTGTGGTCCCTTCAGCTAAGAAAAATTCAAGTTACACTGTACTTTTTGCTTTGAATGTAATACAAAACATTTCCGAGATGATAATTTTCATGTTAACGATATTAATTGATAATTAACACTTCAAAAACTAAAGCTATTGTCTTCTCCAGACAGAGATCTCAATTGGGCCATACTATAAATTTATTATTAAAAAAAAAAAAACATTGATATAGTACCTCATTTTAATTATTTGGGAGTAAATTTTACCCCTGACTTATGATGCACTAAATATATAGAAATACTTTCGAATAAATTATCAAGAAATATTGGCATCATTAGTACAATATTAACAACTCTTTCAATTAAAACACTAATTCTATTGCATTGCTCATTAATTCAGACTAACAGTAACTACTGTTTTTTATCTTGGGGTGAAACAACTAAAACAAATTTAAATAAATTGTAAATATTACAAAATAAATACATTAGATTAATAGACCTACATTCAAAACGAAGTACTACTATGAATACATACATACATCTACATCTACATCCTTTAGTTCACCCGAACGATTACCGAATGTTAACAAGACATCAACTTTTGTATTATAATCTTGGAAAAATTATGTTTCAGAGTCTTAAGAACAATTTGCATATAGATTTAATTGAAATTAATTGCAATAGACACAGCTACCAAACAAGAAATAAATTACCGTTTCATCAAATACAGCATAGAACTCAGCTATTAAAACAAAGTTTAAACTATGTTGGTCTAGATTATTGGAATTCATGGCCTTTAGATTTAACAAACACTAATAACCAAAATCTCTAAAAAGCACTTAAAATTGCCTACTGTGTTAAAAAATAAAAGATATCTTTTTTACGTTTTCCAACCGTAGGTTGAAGAAGTGTACATGCTCCAGCTTTCTCCGCCTGTCCTCACGATAACTCGCGTAAAAATTGCTCTATTTCGATAAACTTTTAGTATGTGGTAGGGGACAACCTGGGGACCAATCTCTTTTGAAAATGGGCGAAATGGGGTCAAAGGTCAGAACATAGGAGTGGGTTCCATTCCATCGCCCTCATGCGTCATAACTTAGGTAAAAAAGCTTCGATTACAATAAAACTTTAGTATGTTGTTCCGTAGGTATACCGAACCGGTTCTGTTGAATATAACTGAAATGGGGTTAACGGTCAGGGCAGAGGATCGAGATTTATTCCACAGCCATTACCCTCATAACTTGACTAAAAATACGTCTATTGCGACAAAACGTTAGTATGTTGTTTCGGAGGTATACTGAACCAATTCTGTTTAATATAATCAAAATAGGGTCAAACGTCAGGGCACAGGGGCGAGACTTATTCCACGGCCATTATCCTCATAACTTGAGTAATGATTTCTGGTATGTTGGAAAGCGTATCATAATCAATGCATTGCATGATTTTACTAACTTGCTTAATTAAATCCAAATAACAACACTAATTATTTACCAAAAATAATTCATGATAAGGCCAAACTCACCTGTCTCATACTTTTGAGGGAACTAAGGGCTATGTCAGGATTCCTAAGAGGCCTTTTCTCTTGTTCCCTTTGTTGTTTAGTAGTCTTTGTATGCAAAACTTACTGTAGATTTGTTATGTTATGTAACAGCATAAATAAATAAATGAAACTGCGAATAGTATCTACGGTGTTAATTATTTTCCCTTTAATTGTGCAAAACTATATATAAATTACTAGGATTTAATTTCCTATTTAACTCTAAACAGCATGTTGCAGAAAGTATTTGCTCACTTACGTGTAGTTGTAATAAACACTTTTATTTCAAATTCTTAAGACACTGGTGTGCAGAACTTAAGAACGAGCCAGGCTTTGACCTGTAGAGTCGTACAGTTTATGCGAAAATCAAACCATAGGAATTCCATTACGTACCGAAATGATGATGGAAAAACACCCACACAACAACTGATACTATGTGACGTGTCTGCACCGCAGGACGCACATGAGAAAAAGGCAGATAGCAGCGAGATCATACGTCCGCGTAGCTCAGTTGGGAGAGCGACTTATTCCGGAATGAGGGGACTCGGGTTCGATGCCCGGCGTGGACAAAAACGACGGATAAATTTACTTCGTTATATTGGCGTCCGAACTTCAAGAATGACCTGGTCGTTAAAGTTCTCGCAAAGGTATGATATTCTTTCCACACCGCGAGACAGGAAAAAACAGAAAATCCCTCTTCAGCGATGCGAAAAATAAATGTGTGTGATGTTACGTTCCCCACACGAAATTGACTGGGAATTCTCCAATGTACGTTCTTCAGCGGATGACCGCCTACAGCGACACATGGTCCAGGTTGAATCGTGGGCCACGGCCCGGCCCTATTTCGCGCGCGTGTGTGTGCGTGCGTGTGTGTGTGTGTGTGTGTGGGGGGGGGTGATGTGTCCTGCCTGCATTGCAGGACGCACATGAGCTAAAGGCAGATAGCAGCGAGAGTACACTTCCGCGTAGCTCAGTTGGGAGAGCGACTTATTCCGGAATGAGGGCACACGGGTTCGGTGCCCGGCGTGGACAAAGATGTGATGTGTCGTGCCTGCACTGCAGGACGCACATGAGATAAAGGCAGATAGCAGCGAGATCATACGTCCGCGTAGCTCAGTTGGGAGAGCGACTTATCCCGGAATAAGGGGATTCGGGTTCGATGCCCGGCGTGGACAAAGATGTGATGTGTCGTGCCTGCACAGCAGGACGTACATGAGATAATGGCAGATAACAGCGAGATCATACGTCAGTGTAGCTGAGTTGGGACAGCGACTGATTCCGGAATGAGGGAACTCGGGTTCGATGCCCGGCGTGGAAAAAGATGGGGGAGATATTTACTTCGTTATAACTACTAAAACACATAGTGAAACTTTATTCAGAATTGTCTACATAGCACTGAATGCCATGATACAGGTGCATCACGGCCAAAGACGATAAAATGGGAAAAGGAGGTGCTCAGTAGGGGTATGACCCCCCCAACGTCGATGCATGATTTGCACCGTCTGTCTATACTTCGCATTAGGTTGTTGATGAGTTCTTTTGATAACATCGTCCATTCTTCCGTCATCGCCGTCTTGAGCTATTGGACAGTTTCCGGTTGTGTGCTGACGTAACTCAACGCGTCTTCCGGAAGCGTATCACACGTGTTCAATGGGATTTACGTCGGATGAATGTGCTGGCGAGTGCATCCGCTGAATTTCTTCACTTTCCAACACCTCATCAACAGTCACTGTACGATGAAATGTGACGTTATCTTCTATTAACAAGAACTGTGGACCTCCTTCCAGTATCTGGAACAGATAATGTAAGGAGGTACGTTCAGCGATAAGAATTCCTCCCCTTATGAGAACCCCGCGGCAGCCATATCTGTTCCTTTCTTTGATGTTTTCGGGGCGATAACGAGTGCCTACCTCACGCCAGATCGACCTGAATCACTAGAGAGACTAAATCTACTCTTATCAGTAAAGAGTACCGCACCTCACTGTTCTGCTGTCGAGTTCTTATGCTCTCTGGTAAACAGTGTCTCCTGTGAACAGTTGTTAAAGGAACACAGCGTAGTGGTTGCCGGGAGAACAGTCCACCTTTGTATCACATGGCTACTACACGGTCGAGTCACATAATTGTGACCACCAGCTAATATCCAGAGAAACCGCCGTGTGCAACGCGGACAGCAGCTAGCCTGGCTGGGAGTGACTCAGTAAGGTTCTGGAAGGTGTTCACAGGTATGTAGAGCCATGATGACTGCGGTGCATCTGAAAGCTCCTAGAGGGTGCGTGGTAGAGAGTCCATAGAGCGAACAACACGATTGAGGTGGTCCCACAGATGCTCAGTTGGGTTCAAATCTGGGAAATTAGGGGGCCAGGAAAGAACTTCGAAGTCTTCGTCGTGTTCTTTCAACCGTTACTATCGGACATTTCTAGATGTGTGATACGTTGCATTGTCGTGCTGGAAGATCCCATCCGCCCAAGGCAAGACAATCAACATGTATGGGTCTGCACGGATAAATTCATAAGGAATCCGGTTAATAGTGCTTTCCACAGGTATGAGTGGACCCAGAGAATGTCACGAAAACATTCCCCAAACCATAACGCTGCTCCAACTAGCTTCTGTTCTTCCAGCAATGGTTGAAGTGTGTTTGTTCTTTTATGTTTCCCACCTTATACGTATCGGTTGTGTGATAATTATGTGTGATATATAAAACAGAATGTTTATCTCTCTACAGTTTATCGTTGATGCCTTTCGGAAGCAAGCAGCGCACCGCCTCAGTGTCAGACTTAAAACTTCGGAAAAGAAGAACTATTGCATGCATGAACCAACTCACCTTGAATAATTGTATCCTTAGTTGAACAAAAAGAACTATTTAATAAAATAACGTAATAGGAGCACTATACACAGAAATAATAGGAACACTTTTTATAGCTTGCAAATATTGCAGCTGATGAAGAACAACTTCCTTTCGGTTCTGTCGCCACTTAGTGTGTGAGAGTTCACGTGGTGAACCACGCACTCGATGCAACGAGAACAATTCTTTCTCCTCCTCTCTCGTGTGGTATTTTACCTTTCGACTACTGCGAAGCGTGTGGGTCACCACGTGAACTCTCACACACGAAGTGTGAGAGGTCACGTACCTTTCCTTGTATTTCCAACAATCTCCCACTCGATGAGCTGTAGTCGCATATCATTCCAATTTTAGTCCTTAACTTTCCATGCTGGTCTCTAGGTAGTGGTTTAGTCGCTCTGGAAATGTACAACCAGACTCCTACTACTTCGTGTATACGGAATTATCCGCGAGTGTTTCTACTTCTGCTTGATTGTGTTTCCCAAAGACTGTAAACATCGGTGTGTAACTGTTCTTTAGTGGATCTGCATCATATTTGTTGATGACATCCTTTATTTTTGCACTTTGATGAAGTTTGTAACTGTATGCCCAAATAATTTGTCACCTTCCCAAGATCTTTTATTTCAAACATGGTTTCAAAGATTTTTCTGGATTTGTTGATGTTTTGCATGAGATTAGATGAAATTAAAAATGTCGTCCACATAGACGATTATACATGTGAAGAAATAATCTTCCTTGCGTGTGAAAGAGCGTGGGTCTGCTTCTCCTTGGACATAACCTTTTTCAGATACGAAATTTGCAATGGTTTAATTCCATACCCTGGCAGATTTCTTGAGTCCATGCATAAATTTATTCAGTTTACATACTTTGGTTTCTTGGCCGTTTTCTATGTTTCCTGCTGGTTGAGACATATAGATTTCCTCTTCTAAATTACCGTACAAAAATGCACTTTTTATATAAAAATGGTCGACATGTTTTTTTCCGTATGCTGTTATTGTCAGTAGGGTGCGAATTTTAGTGTGTTTTACGACGGGGGCAAATGTTTGATGATAATCTTCACCAGTTTTTTGATTGAAACCCTTTGCTACAAGTCGTGCTTTGTATATATCTACACTGAAGAGCAATTGAATTAGAGATACCTGTCTAGTAACGTGTAGCACCACCTTTCGCCCTGATGACGGCGGCGATTCGTCTCGGCATGGACTCGACAAGACACCGTAAGCTTTGGGAAGCCATACGGAAGCACGATCTCTGAACAAGCACCCACAGTTCACGAAGATTTGATGGAGGGGGGTCAGAGTCTCGAACATCTCTCTCGATGGCATCCCAGATGTGCTCGATGGGATTGAGGTCAGGTGACCTAGCTTTCCAAGGAAGCGAGGTCACGTCGGTGTACTGTTCATTCAACCATTCGGATACAATTCGGGAGCGATGGCACGTTGCATTGTGTTGTTGCAGGATGAGATCCCCAGTGGGATGTTGAAAACGCTCAAACGGGAGCAAATGGTCGTCTAGGATATCTCGGTAACGTTGACCAGTGAGGGACGATGTCACACGTACCAGGGGTCCCATTTCAGTCCACGTAAACAGTCCCCAGACGAGAATGCCACCCACACCAGCTTGAAGAGTACCCTGCTGGCAAGAAGGATCCATCGCTTCATGTGGTGTGCGTCGTACTCGTATCCTGCCATCCGCATGTACCAACGTGAATTTCGACTCATCAGTCCAGGCAACATTTTCCCACATTACTAGTGGCGATGTTCAAGCGCCCATGCTTATCTTTGCACCCTGTGAAGTGCGGTCAGCAGCGGTACCCTCGTGGGACGATGGCTTCTGTACCCCATAGCGAGGAGATGGTTCTGGATGGTGTGGCTGCTTACACGCTTTTGTGCACCAGCGTTAAATTGCCGAGTGATTTCACTGTGGCCCGTCTATCCGCTGTTACAATGCGAGCTAGCCTACGATGACCCCGCTCATCCACACGCTGTTGTTCACGGCAGTTGGCCCTTGCAGGGATGGTTTTACCGGATTTGATGTAGTCACGGTGCACCCGTGACACAGTGGCTCGTGAAAATCCCAGTGCCTGCACGACTTCCGAGATGGAGTGACCCATTCGTCGGGCCCTGACAATTTGCCCATGATCAAATGATCTTAGATCTTTCGTCTTACCCATACTGCGTCCGACTCTTACTGATTCCCATCGCATTACTCCTTATATTGTCGGATCGCTGCATACGACATCTGGTTTCCGTTTACAGTGCCGCCCACAACGCCACATTTGCATAACGCCAGCAGTCTCTAATTCGATTGCTCTTTAGTGTTTGTCCCCATTAGCAAGGTATTTTAGTTTAAATGTCTATTTGCAACAAATGGCTTTCTTCTCTTTGGGTAAATCTGTAAGTTCCCAGGTTTTATTCTTCTTTAGGGATTTGATTTCTTGATTTGTGACTTCCAGCCATTTTTGTCCTTTTTCTGGCAATTTCTCTATTTCCTGCCAATTTGTAGGCTCAGGCTTATGTTTTACTTTGGCAATGTATGCTGATCTGTCAGGCGGTTTTCCTTTTGTAGTTCCAGCTGATCTTCTGGGTTGTGTACTTGTGCTTTTACCTGTTAATCCATTTGATTTTAACAGAGGTTTTTCACTTTCAAAAACAATATCTTGTGTGTTTTCGCCTAATTTTGACATTTGCCTACAATTTTCCTGTACACTGGGACTTTCGTCAAGTATCACACTACGGCTTATTATCACTCTGTTTGTTCCTGGTATTAGGATACGATATCCTTTGGTTCTTTCACTGTATCCAACCAATTTTCCTTCTTGAGCATGATTGTCAAATTTTTTTCTGACCCGTTTTGGTACGTAATCATATGTTTCGCATCCAAACACCTTTATGTGTCCTATATGTAAGGCTTGTAGCCCTTCCATAGTTCGAATGGTGTTTTTCCTGTAGATCTGGTTGGTAACCTATTTTGCAGGTAAGTTTCAATGATGAATGCTTCTCCCCGGTACTTGTTTCCTGTTTTCGAATCAAGGAGCATTGCCTTTGCCATTTCAGCGAGGTACCTATTTTTCCTTTCTGCCACGCCATTTTGCTGTGGTGAATATAGTACACTCGTTTGGTGTTCAATTCGATTCTCGGCAAGATAGCTTTCGAATTCTGAACCAACATATTCTCCTCCGTTGTCAGTTCTGATTGTACCAGGTTTGGTATCGAATTTGTTGCCTGTGCCATCAATGTATTGCTTCAATTTTTCTGTAGCTTCATATTTATTGCTCATTAGATATACATATGTAAATCTGCTGAAGTCATTAATGAAAGTTATGAAGTATCTTTTCCCTCCAGGAGTTATATCTCCTCCGTTGTCAGTTCTGATTGTACCAGGTTTGGTATCGAATTTGTTGCCTGTGCCATCAATGTATTGCTTCAATTTTTCTGTAGCTTCATATTTATTGCTCATTAGATATACATATGTAAATCTGCTGAAGTCATTAATGAAAGTTATGAAGTATCTTTTCCCTCCAGGAGTTATAGATTCCATAGGACCACATATGTCGCTATGATTGAGCTCTAGTTGCTTTCGTGCTTTATGTACGCTCTCCTTGGGATATGGTTTTTGTGTTAGCTTGCCCTTTATACAGCATTCACAATTCATATTTCTTTTGCAATCAGACAATTTTAATCCTATTACCATTTCCTTTCTTTCCATCTCTCGGATGATGTTGGGATCTCTATGCCACGAGTTTATACAATTTTGTTTTTCACAGTGTTCAGCAAAATTAGCTTTTTCAGTTTCTTCCACTGTATTCAGCTTATAGAGATTTTCGTTATCAGTAGTGCCTATGGCTGCAGTGATTTTACCGTGCTTTATTATGCATTGGTTTTCACTGAAAATAACACTATAACCCTTTTCAGCAATTTTTCTCACTAATAGGAGGCTAGTTTCTAGCTCTGGGACGTAAAGTACTTCTTCTACTTTTATATTCTTTACTTCCCCTACATCATTTATGCAATGCAAATATCCAGTTCTCTTTCCAGCGGATTGCATTTTTGCTCCGTTAGCGGTTGTAATATCCTCCTTAGCATCTGGGTCAATTTCTGTGAAAAACAATCCATTATTGGTCATATGGCTAGTGGCTCCTGAATCAATTGACCATTTTGTATTTTCAATCTTGGCTAGTGTTGCTTTAAATGTGAACCCTTCTGTTTAATGCTTGAATTTTAGTTCATCATTCTTGTTTGATTCAAATTTACACTGGCGGAAAGTGAAAAAAGAACACCAAGAAGGAGAGTCTGATACCAACAAAATTATACAGCATAATAACGGAATACAGAGGATAATAATCAAAACATTATGGCAAAATACAGCTGTATTTGCTGGTAAACTGAAAAATAACATTTCCATGTAACATGGTTAGTACGAGGTTGAACCGCCATGAACTGCGTCACACTGTGCAATTCTGGCATGGAGTCTGTCGTACAGATGTTGGATGTAAGTTTCGGGTATTGAGTTCCAAGCATCCTCAACCAGGACGCGTAAATCGGGGATGGTCGTGGCTGGCCGTGAAGACCAGATAAGTCGTTGTCCCATAAAATCTTACACGTGCTCAATGGGGGACAAACTCGGTGAACGTGCAGGCCATGGAAGTTGTCTCACACCCTGAAGTGCATGTTGCGTTGCACGTGCCGTGTGTGGGCGTGCGTTATCTTGCTGGAAAACACCACGATGGACCGACCTTACACATGGCACAACAACTGGCTGAATGATGTTGCTGATGTAGGAGGTGCTGTTTAACGTACCCGGTACAAACACTAGTTGTGTTCGGGAGTGATAGCTGATCGCTCCCCACACCAGGAGACCAGGTGTAGGCGCTGTGTGACGCTGGCGGATGCAAAAAGGGTGGAGACGCTGCCCTGTGCGTCTGCGAACACGCATACGGTAATCGGAGGCTCCCAAGCAGAATCTGCTTTCATCGCTGAACACGACAGATCGCCATTGCGTTCTCCAGAGCAGACGTTGGCGGCACCACTGCAGCCGTTCCAGGCGGTGGGCTGGAGTCAGAGGTACATATGCCAGAGGCACACGTGCACGTAGTCCTGCATCCAGTAGACGGTTGCGGATTGTTCGCACAGTCACCCCAAGTGCAACGGCAGCTCGGATTTGTGTCACAGTGGATGTTCTGCTTGACAACGCCGCTCTTCCTATGCGTCGATCGGTCCGCTCATCAGTCCGTCTGTGACTCCCGGTTCCACGTCTTCTCGTGTGGGAATGTTCCTCCGACCATCTACGCCACCATCGTACCACCACCGATACTTCCCGTCCAATTCGCCCCGCAATACGACGATACGACCACCCGGCCTCGCGGAGTCCGACTAGACGACTTCGCTCAAAGTCCGATAACTTCTGAAATCGTGCACGTCTTCCATGTCCAGGCATTGCAGCTTTTTCAGGGTCTTAGCACGTGTCCGTACGCCGACGACTGATTACATTTACTTCGCCGTACTCCTTAAATACCACCTACAATAATTTGCATATTATGCCGTGCTGTGGCGTAAGCGCTCACCGGTTGGTCCCGAAATTTACATCACACCTACGTAAGCTCAACCTCATTAACATATGTAAATTTCATGATCGTCCGCCAATTCCTTCTTGGTGTTCTTTTTTCACTTTCCGCCAGTGTATTTCTGGCAGTTTTAGCCTGATTCCTTGCTTGTGTGTTTTTCTTCTTCTGTTTCTGGGACTTCTGTGTATTCTTATTCCCTTTTATTTTCCCCCAATGCCAGCATTCATTTTAGTGTGACCTTTCTTACTGCAATATGTGCAATGTTTTGCTTCTTTCGCATTTCTGTTAGATTTGTCACTTGTTTGAAATGCTGTTGTGGAATCTGTGTTTGTTTGTGCTCTCTCCTTTCGGCTATTATATTTGTCGATGAGTTTATTTTTAACATATTCTAATGTTAGTTTATCCTCATGTTTTGCTTCAAGAGCTGTTACAAGTGTATCATATGTGTATGGCAGACTACACAACATGATAGCTGCTAGATGTGAATTAATTTCTTCATGTATTGATTTTAGTTTATTTGCAATTTCTAATATCTGGTTGATGTGTTCTTGCATATTTTCGCAGTCATTGTACCTTTTACTATACAGTTTTCTAAGTGAATGGAGATTACTGCTTAAATTTGTTTTTTCATGAATTCTTTGCAAAGCTAACTACATATTTCGTGCAGTCGTTTCATTTATGACATTTGTTATTTGCTCATCAGTCAAAATTAGACATTGTTGACATCGCTTGTGCGTTTTTCTTAATTCAGTCCTGAGTTTTAACTGTAGGCTCCTCTTGGAAAACAACATTCCAAGTATCTTCTTTAATGACAAGCATTTGGTTTTTAAATTTCCGAACTGTATAATATTCATTATTCAGTTTTGCAATGGAAAAATTTGTCGCATTTATTGGATTAGGAAACGCCATTTTTATTATTTAGGACTAACAGTTTTACTTCTTTATTAACTACGCATGCAATATGGCTGAAACAATGAACGGCTTAACTTTTTACTTTCGGTTTCGGAAATCCTTTGTTAGCGTTTATCATTATTGCATTCCATTTAACATTTCATTCCGAGTTCATTTTCGTCTCATCCATGGAACAGTTCAGTCTCATAATCAAATTATTGGTTGTGTGTTAATTATGTGTGATATATAAGACAGAATGTTTATCTATCTACAGTTTGTCGTTGATGCCTTTCGGAAGCAAGCAGCTCACCGCCCAAATGGCAGACTTAAAACTTCAGAAAAGAAGAACTATTGCATGCATGAACAAACTCATCTAGAATAATTGTATCCTTAGTTGAACAAAAAGAACTACTTAACAAAATAACTTAATAGGAGCACTATATACAGAAATAATAGGAGCACTTTTTATAACTTGCAAACATTGCAGCTGATGAAGAACAACTTCCTTTCGGTTCTGTCGCCACTAAGTGTGTGAGAGTTCACGTGATGAACCACGCACTAGATGCAACGAGAATTTCAAAACAATTCTTTCTCCTCCTCAGCTCGCGTGGAATTTTACCTGTCGACTGCTGTGAAACGCGTCGTACCTTTCCTTGTATTTACAACAATACGCCAACGTCTATCCGTTCGATGAAGCAGAAAACGTGACTCATTGGAGGAGGCAATCCTTTGCCAATCAGCAGATGTCCAATTTCGATACTGCCGTGCAAATGTAAGACTTTTCTGCTGATGCACATTTGTTAGCATAGATGCAGTGACCATCCATCTGCATCGGAGCCCCATACGCAGCAGGGTTCGCTGAACTGTCATTTTAGACACACTTCCGGTAGCCCCCTGATTTATTCGGCCAGTGAGTTGCTCAACTGTAGCGTAGTGATCGACCCTCACGCACCCTCGCAGTCGACGTTCACCTCTCACATCAATGGCACGTGGTGCTCCGCAGTTTGCACGTCGCTTATTCGCAAGGATGCCATTTCTCCAATCGCGATACACTTTAACCACAGCAGCACGCGAACAGTTCACAAACTGTGATCTTTCAGAAATACTGCCACTCTTGGCCCGAAAGTCTATAATCATCCCTTTTTGCAAATCTGATAAATCGCTCCTTTTATCCATGACAGCAGCGAGTGATATGATTTCAGAATGCCTACAGCACATCTTATATATTGTCTACGCCAGCTCACGACACGTGCCTTTTTTCATTAGCTACGCGCTGTTGACGTCAAAAGTATGAGGTGTTCACAATAATGTGACTCGACTACTTTGTGTAAACTGCGATATTTCGCGTCCTGTGCTCATGTTCAGTTGCTGCAAGGTTACTTGCTATCTGGTGTCGATCTTTCTTGGCCTGTAGGAGCATAAAACGATTCTAACTGGGGGGGGGGGGGTGGACGACCATCACAGGTGCTTGGCCCAGCTGTGTCTGTATTTCTAAAGGCCGTAAATGCTTACGATATGTTGTTATAGGAGACACCAAACTTTTGGGACACACTCGTTACAGTGCACTCCTCCTCGAGCTTCCCAATTTTTTGACCAGGATTAAAATCGTCAAGATGTTCCCAACTGGCTATTTCGTGGTCTCAAGCACACAACAAATGCAATAGAACGTCAGTAAAGCTTATGTACACTTTTCGGTGATTTCCATTCAACTGATGCTATTGAGCGCATTTCGTTCTCAGGTCGCGCAAACCACACGTCATGCTCCATTATTACGCATGTGCTGTTGCTATTTAGGGCGTTAGTTTACTTTTTTCCATTGTCCTTAAGTTTTGAACACCAGTGTATATACATTGGTCTCCAAAATTAAACTGATAAACACAAAATCGTGAATGACACAAAATACTTACGACAAAGTTGAATGACAGTTCGTATGGACATATGTCGACAACCGTGGCAGTCAGTATCGTTATCATTTGCGACGTGTCGAATGAGGTGATTTCCGATGCTCAGAGACAGCAGGCGAAAACATCCCCAGTCACTTGTTCCCTGCGGGGCTAAACTTTTAATACCCATCACCACGGCACTCCCACCCTTTTGTTCATCTTCCACCTAATCCTCCATTGTTGTCTCCCCATTGTCTCACATTGTTTACTGGGGACATAAACACTGGGAAAAGAGATCCGACTGTTCCCTTAAAAAAGATCACTTAAGAAACAAAGAAGCTCCTTTCTCCCTTTCAGATCAAACAATGTTTACTGCCACGCTTTCCACAAGGATTCCGCCTTAGGGTGAGATTACTGGGGAACCCTTCGCTTGCCCTTTTCTAGCTGCAAATAACATCTGTTTAAGCAAGGGAAGTGCTTGCTGCGCCCCCAAAATAAGACGATTCCATTATCGTCAAGTGACAAGAAAAACAAGAAAGATGACACCGAATTTTCGGGTGTAATGAGCACGTCTTTTGAATCCATTCTGACGCAAATTAAATTTATCAAAGCTGTTCCAAGTCAACGGAACCGGTATGGAAAACAATAGTATCTAACGGAAGAAAAAAGGTTTTCAATCGGGTTTTTAATCCCACAGATATTGCTTTAAACAGAATCGTGAGCATACGCTCTCTGGTTGCAGGCTTGTGCGTTAAGAAAAACGTGAGTTTATGTGACAAACATTTCGCACCGGAAACGCTCTCCAACAGAGAAATAATTTTTCAAATCGGACTCTTAGAAACAAAGATATCGACAAAAAATAAGATGTGACTTTACGTCTCCTGAGGGGAAAACCATGCATTATTTTCGGAAGAAAGTATTGTCAAAAGGTTTTTCCATATGAGCGGTATCGGACTAAGAAAAAAACAATTTAGTCGAGTTTTCAGGAGCCCAGATTTTGCTGGAAATACTTCAGAAACAGAAATTAACACTTATGCCCCCTGGTGGCCAAACCATTCTTTACCAAACATTGGAAATTATGTGAAAAATAGTTTCCATCCGGTCTTGTATGCGATACAGCAAGAATTTTTCAAATCGGAGTTTTAGAAGCAGAAATAAGGCAGAAAACGCAATTTACCTTTGTGCTCCCTAGCGGAAAGTCTATGATTTACTTGAAAATTTTGAATTTATATGAAAAACATGTCACTCTGGAAACACTATCCAACAAAGAAGGAATTTTTCAAATCGGACTCCAGAAGTAGAGATATTGACTAAAATAAGATATATATCTACGCCCCCTGTCGTAGAAAACATGCATTATTTCAAGAAGAAAATGTTCCTAAAAGGTTTGTAGACATGAGTGGTCAACAAACGAATTTTTTTTCAACTGAGATTTTAGAAGCTCATATTTTGCTGCAAGTACATCAGAAGCCGAAATTCAGACGTACGCCACCTGGTGGTTAAAATATTATTTACAAAAATTAGAAATTATGTGCAAAGGATTTCCCATCAGAAGCTGTATCCGGTGCAGAAAGAATTTTTCAAATCGGAGATTTAGAAGCAGAGATACGGGGGAATACGCAATATACCTGTACGCCCCCTAGCGGAAAGTCCATGAATTACTTGAAAGCTTTGAAATTATATGAAAAACATGTCACACTGGAAACACTATCCAACAAAAAAGGAATTTTTGAAATCGGACATCTAGAAGTAGAGATATTGACACAAATATAATATACATCTACGCCTCCTGGCGGAGAAACAATGGAATATTTTAAGAAGAAAATATTCCGAAAAGGTTTATTGATGTGAGTGGCATCAATCCACGAAATAATTTTTTAAATCGATATTTTAGAAGCTCAGATTTTATGGCAAATGCATCAGAAGCAAAAATTAACACTTACGCTTCCTGATGGCTAAAGTATTCTTTTCCAAAAATTTTAAATTATATGCAAAATATTTTTCATCAGGAGGTGTATTCGCTGAAGAAAATTGTTTTCAAATTGGAGTTTTAGAAGAATAGTTATCGGGAAAAATGTAATTTACTTTTACGCCTCCTAGCGGAAAATGTATGCGTAATTTGAAAAAGTAACCAAATCTAAAATACTCTTCTACATAAATGGAATCGAAAGATGAAAGAATTTTTTCAATCCGATGTTTAGAAGCAAATATGTGGAATAAAACGTATTTTTGAATTCGACATTATCTGCATTTACGCCCTCTAGCGGCAAAATGGTACATTGTAAAAATAAACAAAATAAAGGATCATTATTCGCATATTTCAAGCTTCCCAATGCAAAAAAAATTTTCAAATCGGACTAATAGTTGCAGAGATATCGTGGGTACAGACGGACGGACGGGCGGACGGACAAACCGGTAACATAAACACGATTTTTTTTTACAAAAGACGTGCTAAAAATACGACTATAACAGTGTGTGTGATGCTGCTGTCAAACAGCTACAACTACTCCTTTTATCGCCAAACTTATTTGAATATTCCGAACGTGTGCTTTTAAAAGATTCCGTTTTCAACCTATAAGTTGATTCCATAATCTTTTCCTCCGATGTCGATGAGTCTGTAATTAATTCTCACACACGTTGTTACATCATTATGTATTTCAGTCTGATATTGTACGTTCCTTTATATGAGTCCTGCTGTCTGTAGCTCAGATGTGCAGCTTACATAAAACTGTGCTTTCGTTTAGCTTGCTTCCTTTGCTTAGCTTCTAAACGCTTCGTATTATACGCCTCCGTTTTCATCTAGCGGTGTTCCATAATTTTTGCTGGATGATGTCTTCTTAAATTTAGATCCATTGCGAAAACCGTGAATTATTACGTTTAACTCTTTTTTTTTTTGACTAACTAATTTCCATAGGTATTTCATCCTTTATATGTCATTCGATATAAATTTAATGGAGATTTCAAAAATGTCTTAGTTTTTCTTGTAGCTGCTTCTGTTCTTAAGATACGTTACAAAAATCATGACCAAGTCGAAATTATTATGGAAAGGATCGTTTATTGAATACTTAAGTTTATATCAATAAATCGGTTTTGTATTTCATAAGGAATGAAATAACATTGAAATATAGAACTATAGTGAAGCAAAATTATAAACTGTACCTAATATTTTGTTGCCCAGCCGCTACCTTTAATCACAGCTTTGCATCTTGATGGCATAGTGCGAACAAGATTTTGTAAACGATTGGGTTGAACAATACGATTCCAAATTTTAATTACATCTCCAATGAGTTGAATTTTGGTTGTTGGCTTCTTTTTTGATAGTTCATACAATACTTTGAACCACAAAGTTTAAATCGGGTTTAAGTCTGGTGTCTGTGGTGGGCAATCAAGATGCCGAACATTTTTTTCCTGAAACCACTTTTTCACTACTTTAGCACGATGACAGGGAGCATTTTCATCTTGAAAAATAAAATTGCCGTCATAAAGACTTCTAGATAACGCTAGCATCTTGTTTTCTAATATCCAGATGTATTTCTGGACATTTACCGTTCCATCGACAATGTGGAGGTTTCCAACGTCATCTGCAGCTCTAAACCATGACCTTCACCGGATGCTTAACAGTAGTCACTAAGCAACTTGGATGGAATTCTTCATGCTTAAATCTTCTTACTTAGGCACTACTCTGATTCCCATTAATGCAAAATTCTGATTCATCACTGAAAAGAACATTTTCCCATTGCTTGGTTGATGAGACTTGTTTTGCCCACTGAAGTCTACGCTGTGTTTGATTTGCAGTTAACAGGGGTTTACACCGGCCTTTGCAGCCACGTAAGTCATAGTGAAGCAGTCTCCTCCTAACAGTAGAACAGTGACATCAGTCATTTCAGACCATCTTTGAAGCAATTCAGGTGAATCGAGCATCTTGTCTTCCAAGCTCAGCTTTCTGAGTGCTCTGTCCTGCATGGTTGTAGTGAATATGGGCCTTTCACTGAGACGCGTAGTTTTAATATCAGCAGTGTCTATTACTTACTTCAGTAGCTTAATATTAATAACAGTAGATTGATTACAGTCCATTCTTTCAGCGATTTGTCTTGAAGAATATCCCTTTTCGTGAAGAACAACTATTTTTACTTTGTCCGATGTGGACAATTCCGCAGTTTTAACCATTATTGAGAATATACACAAATCATACCCTAATAACAACAAGAAGCGACAACTACAATGCTCTAGTAGAGAGAGAGACAGACAGGCACTTTCATGTAGGACTTCCGTCCACAGAGAAGGTTTAGACCCAAACTACCTACAGCGAGTCCGCCTGTAGGTGGTTTGGGTCCGCTTTTGAGCAGGACACAGAAACGGAAGGAGTGAGCGACTTTGACAGAACAGTTTGTAAATGAGAGAGAGCACAGTAGATGGCGCCACCGTACAAGTACGATGTTGCTCATAGAGGAGTGACAGAAAGTCAGGGGTAGTAGGAATGGATACCCAACGTAACCAGGGGGGTCCAACCCGGGGGCCGTCATTTAACGTACTCGTCCGATGCACGGCGGATATTCAGCGATCGTTAGCAAATCACACCATCTCTGGAAGATCAGCCCAGGATTGAACCTGGGGACCCTTCATTGACAGTCTGACTCGCTAAACACTAAGCCGTCCGCGGTTCCAATGCTCTAGTAGCTCTGCGCAAACACTTATAAAGGCTGGTGCAGGATTACAATAGCATTGGGAAGCAGACAATCAGGTAAAATAATGTCTACGATTGGCTGTAACAACTCATACGCAGCTAACGTGAATTTCAATGTGTTTGTCAAACCCCATATTTTATATCATATCTTAAGATCAGAAGTAGCTACAGGAAAAACTTAGACATTTTTTAAATCTCCATTAAATTTCGCATCCAATTACATACACCGATGAGCCGATATATTGTGACCACCCCCAGCCAGGAGAAATGAGCGAGCCTGGAGAAAGAATGGTGCCGCAGGTGAAGTTCACAGAGCAGTATATATAAAACCCGAAGATCGGCTTCCGGTTAGGAGTCGGAATGAGAAAAGCTGCCGATTTATCGGAGTTTGATAAAGGACAAATTGTGATGGCACGGTGCCCCGGAATTACGATCTCGGAAACGGTGTGGCTTGTGGGTTGTTCAAGTGCCGCTGTAGTGAGTACGTATCAATAATGGTGCACAGGGGGCCAAACGATGAACCGTTCTCCAGCCGTGTGTTGCCCGCAGCTCATTGATTCCAGAGAAGAACGGAGACTCTCGTGCATTGTTCACAGTGACCGCAGGGCCACAGTGCGACAAATCACTCGCAGCTACAAAACAGTGATGATCAGGGCAATGTGTCACAGCTCATCGCAGTCTTCTGCGCATGGGCCTGTGTAGCCAAGACCCAGCCAGGTCTCCATGCTCACCGCACGTCATCGCCAACAACGAATGAAATGGGACCAACATCATGGAGACTGGGCTGTGGATGATTGGAAGAGAGTGGCCTGGTCTGACGAATCAAGATTTCTAGTGCCCCACGTAGAGGGCCAAGCACGGATACGCCGATTACCAACGGAGGATAGGGCACCTAGATGTAGTGTTGGGCGGAAACAGGCCACCGGCGGCGGTGTTATGCTGTAGAAGACATTTTCGTGGGACACTTTAGGCCTCATTATCCCAATAGCACAATCCCTGACAGCTGGTAGGCATCTCAACATCGTTGCGGACTAAGTTCACCTATTCATGGCAATTGTGTTCCCCGCTGGTGATGTCCATTACCAACAGAATAATGCGCCATGCCACACTGCCAGAATCGTGAAGGAGTGGTTCGAGGAACATGCTGGTGATTTTCCGTTAATGCCTTGGGCTCCAAATTCACCTGACATTAACCCAGAATCGAACATTTTTGGTTCGACTTTGAAAAGCAGGTTAGCGCTAAATCACCACCACCACCCCGAAATGTACGAGAACTGAAGAACCTGCTGTTGACATTATGGTACCAGATACCCCAGGATACCTGTCGCCACCTCAATGAATCTATGCCTCGCCGAGTGGCCACTATTTTGTGAGCTAAAAGGGGTGGGGGGGGGGGGGTCCTGCAGTTTATTAGGTAGGTGGTCATAACGTAATGACTCATCGGCGTATAAACGATGAAATAATTACGCAAATTAGTTGGATAGAAATAAATAAACTTAAAAATTCACAGTTTTTGCAGATGATGCAATATTTTTGCACACCATTGTACATACAAAGTGAACATATGAACGGAAAAATACAAACTCTGCGCATATTTTGGGAACGTAAGTGCATGACGGTCTATGGCAAAGTTAAGTTATCAAATATCTGAACACAAATAATTTTCTGCTCGAAAACGAGAGATTAATAGATTGTAAATGTACCACCAGATGCACAAACAAGAAAACACACTGAGATAAAAAAAAAGAAGAATGAAAGTTATTTACGTGAATTGCAGTGCAAATATCTGGGCATGGAGCTCATTGAATCGGTTCGTTTACTCGGTGTGCTTTTACACATATTCTCTCATATTATGTTTGCGTAGGGAACGTGGTGATTTTCGATGAGAGGAAGTGGAACACGATGAGGAAGATGGCAGGCACCATTAACGAATTCTTGCTTCCCCAGATCCCACGAGATGATTTTATTTATTCTGTGTCTTTGAATACATGCCTACAAAGAGAACATCATGGATTCAAGGAGTAATGAGCTTCTTAAAAAGCAACACCGAGCTCTTTGATCTCGTGAGCTCCGGAGGAGCTAAAAGTGCCTTCGTTACTATTTGTTTTCATGCATATTCAGATTTATGCAGAGTAGAGAGATTTCTCAGAAAGGAATCAAATGAGAAAGACAGCAGCGTTTCAAATAAATATGGAAATGCGACCCCCCTGCTGTGTTTTTCTTATCTTTGTCGAAGTGAAATGGATCTTGAAAAACATGAAATTTTAAATTCATTTTACGTATATCATACGTCAACACATCTTTGTGAATGTATGCCAGGAGGTATTTTCTTTTTCCATTTTCTACATTCAAACATAAAAAGTAAATTAGCCAACAGCCTTTTTTATGGGTTTTTTTCTTATACCGATATCGCAAAACATCTTTGATATTCAGGAGTGATTTTCGATAAATGTATGAAAGTTTCAGATCATTTGAGCTATTTTTGTTTAGCACGGATTATTCCGTTGCTCCGTTTTATCGTATTCGAGGTTGTGAAAAAAACAAATGTCGATACATCATGGGTTTGTAATACGTCTATGCTCTCTGTATAGCTGCGGATCGCTTTGTGGTCAACGTTCGTGACTGCCACGGAAAAGTCTCAGGTTCGCTCCTGCGCAGGTACGAACGCTCGAACTACTACATATGCGCCGTGGGTCGGATGGGCGCGTTAAGCCATCGGGTTCCCGGTACTGGTTCACCCGGTTATAAACAAATTTGGAACTGGCGGGTTTGTAATACGCCTATGCTGTCTCTTGGGCCACGGATGGCCTCGTGGTTAACGTTCCTGACTGCCACGGAAAAGTCTCATATTCGATCTTTGGCAGGTACGAACGTCGAACCACTAAATATCCGCCGTGTGTCAGATGAGCGCGTTAAGCCGTCGATCCCGGGGTACTCGTTCTCTACCCCAAGGTAATACGTAAAGGCGTCTTCCTCTACCTTGTTTCCGTGTGACTTCCTCTACAGACACTCGAGCTCAGTTCTCCTAGCTACCTACTTCAAAGGGTTGTTTAGCACCTGTGGTCAGACGCTGCCTTTCTAAAATACTCTACATAAATATATCTCTTAGGGTGCTTTCTCCTAATGTAGGTCATTGACCAATTTGGGGATTTCAGTCCTCTTGGTGGTGACCCTGATTAATGACCACGTGTTCAATTTAGTACGATTACGGTTACTCTAATTATTCACATCGAACAAAGATATTCACTTGCAAGCAAGTCCTAATGAGAACCTTTGGCAGTCCCGGTAGCCAAACCGTCAAGAACTCGCTTCTGATCGTTTGCCGGAGTGGACGTCGAGTCCTACGCATTGACGCACCTACGGGGGCTTTGGGTATTTAAGCCCCGACCCCCTCAAGGAGATTAAAAACGACGTATGTCAGAATTAAAATTTCAAATAGATTAGAATATTTTACATGTTAAAGAAATAGTGTCTACTATAGTTATCTTTTCGGCCCTATACGTACGATTTTTCCTTCATTGCCGGGCCCAGAACTTTTAGGACACCCTACGTATATATTAATATATATCTATCTATCTTATCTATATATGCATATGTTCTTGTACTATATATACGCAGATCATTCATGTTATTGTGACCACCTCCTACTTTTGACATCAACTGCGCGTAGCCAATGAAATAACGTACATGCTGTCAGCTGGCTTGGGGGGCATATAAGGTGTGCGTAGGCAATCTGAAAACATATCACTCGTTGCTGTTATGGATAAAAGGAGCGATTTATAAGAATTGCAAAAAGAGATGATTATTATCGGCTTTCGCAGTTCGTTTACTGTTCGCGTGCTGCTGTGGTTAAAGTTTATCGCTATTGGAGAAATGGCACCACTGCAAATAAGCGAAGTGGAAACTGCGGAGCACCACGTGCCATTGATGTGAGAGGTGAACGTCGGCTGCGAAGGCGCGTGGAGCAAATCACTGGCAAGTATGTGGAGCCAATTCAAAGAGCCTTGAATCAGAAGATAGGGGAGTCCATTGTACGTAGCCAAGGTCAGCATCAGATGGCAGGCTAGTTCGGTCCTCCGGTGATTCTTAGCATCCTCTGCCTTCGTGTCACACTGGCTGCTGCCTTGGCCAGATACATTCCAGCTGCCGGAGACTGAGAGTCAAGATTTAAGTTGTAGAGTCATTTTGGAGAGGTTTGGCCATAACTCACCACGCTGGCCAAGCGGGCTAGTGAGTGTAGGATAGCATTTCCTCTAATCCCGATAGTATAGTTATACCGCTATTTGGCGGTCGTCAGAGCCCCTTTAGTGGGAACAGGATGAACCACGAGAAGGCGGGGTTGATATTTGTCAAGGAGAGGCTGTAGTATATTGCGCATCACCTGACCTTACATCCCAATATAATGTGTACATATATATATATATATATATATATACACCCACACGCTACGCGTGCGTATTCTCTCTCTCTCTCTCTCTATCTATATATATATATATATATGGTCCACGGTCTGCACCATACGTAAGCACTGGAAGGATGCATTGATCAAACACTTTTCTTTTAAGACATAATGGCATATTGCTCTTGAAAAGTATGCTGTTTCTTCCAAAGCTCTCCAGGCAAGTTTTGTACGCCGATTAATTTCTTCATCAATGTGACCCTCACTTGATAAGCACACTTGACAGACAGACTGTCTGGCACTGTTGATATCTGGCACAAGACAGACTGTACAAGATAAACGGAGATAACAGACACATACGTTTATCTTGGACAGCAGATATCAAGTGCAGGTCACATTGATGAAGAAATTAATCGGCGTATAAAACTTGCCTGGAGAGCTTTCGGAAGAAACAGCATAGTTTTTTTTTTTTTTTTTTATTGGATTTTTAACGACCACCGTGAGCAACTCAATGGGCTATAAGCAGTCGCCCGTCCCTAATTTAGGGTCACTGGTTCCAGGGAAGGGAGAGAGCCAGTGCCGTAAGACAAACACAACATCCATGCCTCACCGGGATTCGAACCGGACCCTTACGGACGAATGATCATAGGCCAGCGCCTTAGACCACTGCGCCACCGGGGCGGCCAGCATAGTTTTCAAGAGCGATATGCCATTATGTCTTAAAAGAAAAGTGTTTGAATCAATGCATCCTTCCAGTGCTTACGTATGGTGCAGAGACGTGGACCTTAACTAAAAGAGACATACAAAGGGCTGCAGACAACTCAAAGCAGCATGGAGAGGTGCATGCTTGGTGTAACCAGGAGAGATAAGAAGAGGAACTCGTGCATCCGAAAAATGACAAGAGTGGAAGACATCATGATCAGAGTAAAATCCCTGAAATGGCAATGGGCTGGACATACTGCCAGAAGGACAGACAATCGATGGACAGACGAAATTTTAGATTGGATTCCAAGGGGACAGGAAAAGACCTAGAAGAAGACCACATGGGAGATGGGTGGATGAAATTCGAAAGTATGCGGGAGTGACATGGAGGAGACTGGCACAAGACAGACCGTTGTGGAGGAAACTTTGGGAGACCTTCGTCCAGCAGTGGATTGATAATGGTTGACAATGATGATGATGATATATATATAGCTCCACCCTAACATAATTCCTATGTGCGCTACTGTCCCTTGATGAGGTATTGGTGGTGTGTTTGTCTTTCGGCACTGTCTTTACCCCTTCCCTGGAAGCATTGTTCCTAAATTTGGGTCGGCTACTGCTTATCGACCTTAGAGTTGCTCACGGTGGCCGTTAAACACCAAACTTAAAAGGAAAGAGAAAGCTTTGTACCTTCGATACAGTAGCGGTATACCCAGTAGTGCATCCATAAGTACAACTGGGGAGGGGTGTGCAAGGGGGGGGATGCCCCGGTCTAAGAAATGCAGAGCGACTTTGTGGATTACATACACTATAAGCCTGAAGCTTTACTCCTTCCCGGCATCACAAGGAGGCTTTTCAAAATTTTCCATTAAAAAATCATTCTAAATTTTTGAATGACAAACTGCGAACGAGAACAGAGAGCTAGGCACTATTTTCATGGCGTTCAATTGTCCGGTTTACGAGGAAACCAACTTGATTCTCTTTAAGTCTCACGTTTGGATAAAATCTTTCAAAATAAGGTTTGACCCCTAGTACTCAGATGGGTTAATTTTAAAGAAAAAAATGTCCAGCTTGTAAATTTGTTACTAGATTTTGTTTATGGCCCAGTCAAGGTACGTACTTAGCTCTGTCTCTCCCACACTGGCTCATACGCACTTCAAAGTCTACCTTAGACGGTGACTTTCACTGCTCTCAATTATAAATGATGCCAGGCAATACCAAAAATAAATAAATAAATAAACAGAAAACAACGTACCCATTGTTTCTCGCGATCAGTCAAAATCTATTTTCACTGCCGCTCTCATCTTTCTCTGTTTCTGAGCCTCTAGTTTGTTGCGGTTAGCTATCCCAGGCATTGCCTTTCAGATAGTGTGAAGTATACACAGGATATATCTCACGTCGTTTGGCTCAAGTAGGGCTGTTGCAAGAACAAATTACTTTATACGTCACGTTTTGAAACTCCTGTAGACCCAGTGTATACACCATGATTTTGGTAATGATATAAGTATAACGTTGTATTTTTCTTCTGCTATTTTTGACTGAATAATGCATAAATAATAAATCATAACTGGCTGTTTTCAAAATTACCATGGCACGAGAGAGAATGTTTTAGATCGACGACAATTTGGACACACACACTCTGTGACGTATACTCTAATTTAACGCTTTTTTTTTTTTTTGGTTCCTGTAAAATTTCGTTAGTTCCCCTTAAGCATTTTCCTAACTTAACGCCATATTTTCTCTCTCGACTGATTGTTTTGTGGCAACTTGTATTTATATCTGGAGTAGAATGCATGTTCGCTGGCGTTTAGCTGATTTTTGTCAGATGCTGTTGATTTCATTTAGCTGATTTCCAGATCTAGTTGGTTTCCGTCAAAGTGTGGTTTCTTGAATATCTTTTGCTAGTTAAATATTTTGAGGCCTGCGTTTGTTAGAAGCTGACTGTTGTATTGTTTCGGCTTGCAGCATTAGCCTGTTACGAAGTTCTCTATACTTAAAGAGTGTAACACGCTACGAGTAATATCATGAAGTGTGCTAATCGTTAAAGTGACCAGTTTTGGATGAAACAAAGGAATCAGTAAGTAGGCTTGTTTTTGTGTGTGTGTGTGTGGGGGGGGGGGGGTAGCTATCCCAGGCATCACATAAACTTTACAAATCGTTTCCGTTAAAGCAATGTTCTTATTCACATAATGTTTATGTTCTGACGAAGTATTGACATATAACTATATTATCAACGAAACACTTCAAAACATTACAACTCTCAAAAGGTTTTGCCATCCTGCTCTATAAGGTTCCCTTCCTTATGCTGTCTTATGCCTTTTTTAAAGTAAATTAATATTTTCGAAAATAAAATACACTGGGTGGTCAATAATATTCTACCCTCAATACATTAATAAAAGTGCTACTTAACACTAGAAGCGTAAGTATAGGATACTACATTTGGCCAAGTACATCGCGCAAGGTTTTTTTTTTGTTTTGACTGAAGGTTTAACGACCACCGTGAGCAACTCATTGAGCTATATGCAGTCGCCCGTCCCTAATTTAGGTACTCTGGTTCCATAGAAGGGTGTGAGCTAGCCGTAAGACAAACACAATATCCATGCTTCACCGGGATTCAAACTCGGAACCTCCCCCGGACGAATGGTCATAAGCCATCGCTTAGACCACTGGGTCACCGGATTGGCCTGCGCCAGATTCCTATTTCAAATATTTAACGTACGTGGTCCAAGTTCCGAGTTAAGTTCTCTCTGCGACAATGTGCAATTAACTTATCAAAACTTACTGATGATTTATCAAAAAGATTGTAAATTCAGTTATTCACTTTGTAATCTCCCATCCATATCAAAATTTAAGTTAGTTACTAGAAAGAACTATCGTTATCAAGAACGCCTCTTCCACACAATCTCTTGCATTCAAAACACTGAGTCATTTACATACTATACCCATTCAATTATCGTAGTTAGCAATCTTAATTAGCAGTTCGCTGACCCGGTGGCGCAGTGGTCTAAACATTGGTTCATGATCATTCGTATGTGAAGGATCTGGGTTTGAATCTCGATGAGGCATGGATGTTGTGGGTTTTTTTTTTTTTTTTTGCGGCACTGGCTCTCTCACTTCCTTGGAACCAGTTGCCTTAAATTTGGAACGGGCGGCTGCTTATATAGTGGTTGATTCACGTTTATGGTAACAGAGTTTTCAGGATCATACAGTTATGAAATACCATGGTGCTAACATATGTTGTGTTCTATGTCCTTACCATGTCCCTGTACTATCCTTCTGCAGCGCAACGTTTCACTGTAGCTGGCTCCTTTGCAGAGAGGCAAAATCAAATCTGCCCCACTCAAATTTTGAAGATGACAATCCAGTTTTCGGTGTAAATATGACAAGGATGGTAAGTCGGATAATATCCGAAAACTTGAAAATTTCGTCGTCCTGGAGCGGGAATCGAACCCGCGTCTCCCAGACAGCTCCCGGGTATGATGACCACTACACCACCCAAAACGACCAAGTCTCTAGTTTCTGATTAATTTGAATATAAACATTAGAGGATTCGCTAGCAAACCGGCATTCATGTTTAGCGAATCTGGAGGTTAAGAATCCTATCCCATGGTTGCCCGGAGGTAGCTTCGACTAGCGAATCCTGTGATGGTTATATTCAAATTAATCGGAAACTTGAGACTTGGTCGTTCTGGGTGGTGTAATGGTTAGCACACTCGGGCGCCATCTGGACGACGCGGATTCGATTCCCTTGCCAGGACGACGAAATTTTCAAGTTTTCGGATATTATCTAACTTAATGAGGCATGCCATATTTATACGAAAAAAAAACCGGATTGTTATCTTCAAACTTTGTGTTGTATGGTGTAATTCCGTATTCCATTCATGACTCTCCCACTCATTTTTCGCAAGTTTTCCAAAGACTGTCAGTTATTTTGGGTTGTCTACTTTTGAGGGCTCCTTGAAGTAACCTGAAGCTACAGATAGGCGCATCTGGGGATGTGAGGAGAATGGTGTAGCGTGAATTCCGGTATCAGCTTACATCGTCCTCATGCATGCCTCTGTGGAATTAGCCGTATGGTTGGAAGCCTTATCTTGGTGAATCCATACATTTGAAGCCAAAGCACCGTATTAAGATGGAATTTCTTCGCGGTAAATCGGGTCAAGAATGCTTGTCTGATAATAAGCTGCATTAATTGTTGCGTTATTCGCTACCTTCCGCAGCTTTAACTTTCCATTATAGCAATAACCAGCCGCAACCATAAATTCGCCCGAAAAACTTTCTTTGTATTCACGTACTTATTTCTGGTATGCCTTGGCACCATTTTCTTGATAGTATATTGCCCGGATTTTGTTTGTTGCACTAAGATATATCGATGCTTCACCTAAAGTGACCAAAAACTTCCACTTGTCCCTTGCTAGGTGTCTTGCATTTACAGTTTCCTGCAGTTCGTCATCCGCTCCGAAATGTGGCGCGGAAGGAACTTGTTGACGTTAGGCTTAAACCGTTTTTCTAAGTGTAGCCCAGATTTTTCTTTTTTTTGATTAGAGGTTTAAAGCCATCGTGAGTAACTCAATGGGCTATAAGCAGTCCCCTGTCCCAAATTTAGAGCTACTGGTTTCAGGGAAGGAAGAGAGCTAGTGCCGTAAGACAAACAGAACATCCATGCCTCACCGGGATTCGAACCCAGACCCCTTTCGGACGAATGATCAGAAGCCATTCTTTTTTTCTTTACAAGAGACCGGACATTTCGCACCACCTCAACGGTCCTCTTTGGTTTAGGGTGCTTTTTTCGTGGCATTTGTGCGCCTCTCGAGCAAGCTGCAAAAATCTCTTTTGCACGCTTGATTACTTGACATATGGCATTTTTTTGAAATCACGCGGCCATTTTCTTTGCACCTTTTTAGGATTGCTGTATACGAATAACCTTCTTCGGAAAGGGCAACTGTATACACCTCCCAGAACGGAAGCACACATAGAGGCACCTTAACACTACGAAAGCAAAATTACAAATGCTCTTAAAGTGGACGGCGCCGCCCCGGTGGCTCAGTGATCTATAAGCGCTGGCTTATGACCATTTGCCCTAGTTGGCTCCGGGTTCGAATCCCAGTGAAGCATGGATGTTTGTGCTTGTCGTTCGGCGCTCTCAGTGTGTTACTCGTCCAACACTGGCTCTCTGTGTGCATTGGTCATTTAGCATACTGTAAACACTTGTTTGATTGATGATGATTTTTTTTGATTGGAGGTTTAACGACCACCGTGAGCAACCCAATGGGCTATAAGCAATCGCCCGTCCCTAATTTAGGGTCACTGGTTCCAGGGAAGGGAGAGAGCCAGTGCCGTAAGACAAACACAACATCCATGCCTCACCGGGATTCGAACCCGGACCCCAGACGGACGAATGATCAGAGGCCAACGCCTTAGACCACTGCGCCACCGAGGCGGCAAACCCTTGTTTGATGTACACTTGTTCATAATGTGTTATTTGATCAACACTGGCGCTCTGTGTACATTGGTCATTTAGCATACTGTAAAACCATGTTTGATGTGTACTTGTTTATACTGTTTTACTAGATCACAACTGGCTGTCTGTGTACATTGGTCATTTAGCAACTGTAAAGCCTTGTTTGATGTGTACTTGTTCATAATGTGTTACTTGATCAACACTGGCTCTCTGTGTACATTGATCATTTAGCATACTGTAAAAACCATGTTTGATATACTGCTGATATGAAACATCTGTATCTTGTCTATGTCTGCCTGTTTGTCATATCTCTGTACCACCAGGTCCAATAAATCATTTAAATCTCCTATAAAAAAAGTGAACGGCTGCTACTGCACAATAAACATGGTTTCGTAATCGTGACTCACACGCTTTGCATATGACGCGTATTTTACTTTTTCACTATAAACATGAATCAACCTGTAGCTCATCGAGTTCCTTACGGTGGTCGTTAAAACTTCAATAAAAAAGTTAGTAAAATCATGCAATGCATTGATTATGATACGCTTTCCAACATACCAGAAATTATTACTCAAGTTATGAGGATAATGGCTGTGGAATAAATCTCGCTCCTGAGTCCTGACCTTTGACCCCATTTCGATGATATTCAACAGAACCGGTTCAGTACAACTCAAGAATAACATACTAAAGCTTTGTGGCAATAGAAGCAGTTTTACGCAAGTTATGAGAATAATGGCTGTGGAATAAATCTTACTTTTGTGCAATGACCTTTGACCCCATTTCGTTGATATTCAACAGAACCGGTTCACTTTACCTCCGGAACAACATGATAACGTTTTGTTGCAATCGAAACATTTTTTGGTAAGTTATGATGCACAAGGGCAATGGAATGGATCCCACTCCCGTGTCCTGACCTTTGACCCCATTTCGCCCATTTTCAATAGGGTTCGTCCACAGTGGCTTCCTACCACATGCTAAATTTTCATCGAAATCGAACCATTTTTACGCAAGTTATGACGCATAAGGGCAATGGAATAAATCCCGCTCTTATGCCCTGCCTGACCTTTGACCCCAATTTGCCAATTTTCAATAGGGTTCGTTCCCAGGTGGTTCCTTACCACAAACCAAAATTTCATCGAAATCGAACCATTTTTACGCAAGGTATGACGCATAAGGGCAATGGAATAAATCCCGCTCTTATGCCCTGCCTGACCTTTGACCACAATTTGCCAATTTTCAATAGGGTTCGTGCCCAGGTAGTTCCCTACCACATTCTGAAATTTCCTCGAAATCGAACCATATTTGCGGATGTTATGACGCATAAAGGCAATGAAATGGATCCCACTCTTATGGCGTGACCTTTGACCCCACTTCACCCATTTTCAATAGGGTTCGTCCCCTGGTGATCCCCTACCACATACTAAAATTTCATCGAAATCGAACCATATTTACGCAAGTTATGACGCATAAGGGCAATTGAATGGATCCTGCTTTTATGGCGTGACCTTTGACCCCACTTCACCCATTTTCAATAGGGTTCGTCCCCTGGTGATCCCCAACCACATACTAAAATTTCATCGAAATCGAACCATTTTTACGTGAGTTATCGTGCCGACAGACAGACGGACGGAAAAAGCTGGAGAATGTACGCTTCTTCAACCTACGGTTGGAAAGCGTAAAAAACAAAACAAAATAACTAGCATTTCTAAAAATTGAAAAAGCTAAAAACATTTAAAAAACCAAGATAGCTTATGGGTATAGAATGTAAGTGCGTGAGTATTTTGAATGTATGAAATTGTGTGAATGAGGCGTTCTTAAAAACGGTAGTCGTTTTTAGTTAGTAACTGAAATTTTTATATGTGTGTCAGGAATTAAGAAGTTAATAATTGACTTTATAATCTTTTTGATGAAATATCAATAAATTTTAAGAATACTACAGCTCGCTAGGCTTGGAATCTTGAATGACGTACATTAAATGTTTGATGTAGGAGCTTGGCGGATTAAAATAAGTATCCTATACTTTTGCTTCTAAATTAATAATTTCTACACAGCTTTATCATATTTCCATTTCTATGTCCTTAAATCTTTATTAATTAGTTATTGCTATTTTGTTGGATGTAAAGCCGTTCTAATATTCACTTGCTTTCTTTCTTAGCAGAGGGAATTACTATAATAGCAATTATAAACGAAAAAGAATGCTTATCTGCTGAGCGTAAAATTTCGCGGTGAAACAAAGTTATCTGAACGTCTTGTTTTTTGCACTTGGATGCGATGATGCGAAAAATTTCTGTTAACAAATTACGAATGCCTTCATTTCGCCAGGAGCAACGCTTAAGTTTTCCTATTGAGAGGTCAGGTTCTCTACGTTCAAAAAAAAAAAAAAAGTGGAGTACGTGGAAATAGCATCAAATAGTGTTAGGAGAGTACGAAATGCTATTAGTGGGGAATCCACTACCCCAATTCGACATGCGGATGTGGTTGCATAAGAGATGTAGCGAGAGGACGCTGCGAAAATAAAGATAGAAAGGTTGTTGGTTTGGATGTTTCGCTTCCTTTAGATCGAAGCTAACAGTTAATCTAATACCCTGGGAGAAGATGCAGCAGCAGAATGAAGAAGAGTGGCAAGGGGTTCGAAAGTGGAAGTCGGGTGGGTAGAAGAACGCGTGGGGAGTTTGTTACTGTATGCTGAATGTGGAATAGCCTCAAGGCAACAATCATCTGAGGCAGCCGCTGTACCTAACTGTACCCTGCGGGATTGGGGAAACTCACATTCCAGATGATACTTGCCGAAAACAAACATATAGCCCCGAGACCCCGAACTTTGTTTTTACCTGCTAACCCGTTCAATCTCGAATTCACGCCATGCATGCTTCGCGAGGGGAAACTATTTCGAGTTCTCATCACCGGGAAAGTTTTGAGTTTGATCCGCAGGAATTACCGGGTGTCTCTCAATCTGGTAGCGATTTTATACTCGCGCAAGAAAAAAGAAAGTTGAGTAGAGAAAAGAATTTGCAACGAGATATAGTTGCTTTAAATTTCAGCGAAGCGTTCATTGGTTATTATAGTAGAAAAAGAAACTTGCATATCAGTGGCACTATCAAGGAACACTTCACGACGCTGCAATTTCGTTTGCCCGGAGCTTTTCCGCCCCTTTGCTGACCCCATCGTACACATACATTCCTTCATTTATAAAAGCGAGTGTTGTAAAAATCGTGCGTAAGAGCAAAATTTCTCTGCGTTCAAAACTCATTCTTTGCTATTTTAAATGCGAAAGTTTAGGTCGTGTTCCCGTGTTTTGAACTTTCTAAAGAATCTAAGCAACACGGAGATATTTTGTACAAATGTTTCATTGCAGAAATACAACCTACCTCTGAAAAGTTCCATGACTGGCGCAATAAAAATTAGAAAAAAGTTCCATACTCACAATTAATGCTGATCGCCTTCAAAATACAGCCCTTCTGAATCAACACACAGTTTGCAGCGTCTCTGAAGATCCCGAAATGACTTTTTTCACGTAACGACTTATACGACGACTTATAAACGGCGTGTGACTTATGACTAATGACTAATAATACGTGTGACTTATGACTAATGACTAATGATACGTGTGACTTATGTCTAATTACTTATGACTAATGACTTATGACACGTGTCTAATGACTTATGACATAATGGTGTAAATGTTGTAAGTGGATAATAATGACTTATGACTAATGACTTATGACACGTGTCTAATGACTTATGACATAATGGTGCAAATGTAGTAAGTGGATAATAATGACTTATGACATAATGGTGTAAATGTAGTGGGTGGATAATAATGACTTATGACACTTATGACACTTTTGTGTCTAATGACTTATGACACGTAACGACTTATTATGACTACTTATACGACACGTAAGAACTTATTATACGACTTATACGACACGTAACGACTTAGAACGGCTTATTGTACGACACGTAACAACCTATAACGGCTTGTTATACGACACGTAACGACTTATAACGGTTTATTTTACGACACGTAACGACTTATAACGGCTTATTATACGACTTTTACGACGTAGACTATAACGTAACGACTTATTATACGACGTAGCGACTACGTAATGACTTATTTATACTTATTCATTTTTTCACGTAACGACATATTTTCGAAACGACTTTTCACGTAACGACATATTTTCGAAACGACTTTTCACGTAACGACATATTTTCAAAACGACTTTTTCACGTAACGACTTAAAACGGCTTATTATACGACACGTAACGACTTATTATACGACTTATAACGGCTTATTATACGACACGTAGCGACTTATTATACGACTTATACGACGTAGACTATAGCGTAACGACTTATTATACGACGTACCGACTACGTAACGACTTATTATACGACTTATACGACGTAGACTATAGCGTAACGACTTATTATACGACGTACCGACTACGTAACGACTTATTTATACTTATTTATTTTTTCACGTAACGAGTTATTTTCGAAACGACTTTTTCACGTAACGACTTTTTTCACGTAAAGATGACGTCATACCTCTGAAAAGTTCCAGAACTGACTCAATAAAGATTAGAAAACAGTGCCATACTCACAATTATTGCTGATCACCTTCAAAATACCGTCCTGCTGAATCAACACACAGTTTTCAGCGTTCATTAAGGTCCCGAAAACAGGTGTGGAAGACACTTTCCGGGACGTCCGCAAGTTGTCACGGGTGCTTGTATAGATGTAATGTCTGCATGATGCTATGAGTGGGTACCACTCCATTCAGCGCTTTATCGCATGGCTTGTGGATCGTACTGTAGGCACCATGTTTCATCTCCTGCGATGCAGGACCTGAACAAACTTTTCTCATCGGAGGGCGATATTTGAAATCACACCCCTCCGAGTTCAGAAGTTCCTTACTTCCATTCAAATCATAAGCTTTTTTTACTCTCTAACTCCTCTGTCATAAGAAAGTTTTATACATACATACATATCACTAAGCTGTTCTCTGAGATTCAGATTTTAGCTAAACAAAGAAATTCCATCTACCAGATAATTTTTACTTACTGTTCTTGTATCAAACTTCTCGATTTACACCGATCTCGACATACCACTCAGGCTTCATTGACATCCATCACATGCCGTACACAAAATCTTCTATACTTCATACCCATAATCTTTTTCTCATGCAGAAACTCCTGAATCTGATCCTCCCATGCCTTCCTTGGCCTTCCTCTGCCTTTCCTTCCTGCCACTTGGGCTAAAACGATTTTCTTAGTAAGCATCTCATCTCTCATTCTTTCAACATGTCCAAACCACCGAAGCATATTAGTCTTCACTTTGCTAACAACATTTTGCTTCACATTACACAACTCCAACACATCTTCATTCCTCACACGATCAGAACGTGTCTTGCCACAAACCCCCGTAAGTAACTCATTTCTTCAGAACACAAACGACTCCTATATTGCTTCTGCAGTACCCAGGTTTCACTGCCATACATCAGAGTAGGAACAATTACACTTTTATACACAGCCATGAGGAACTCTCTTGAGAACCCATCATTCCTGTGAAAACCTCCCAGAGCAGCTATGACTTTCAATGAAGAATTCACTCGCCTACTAATTTCACCATCCAATTTGTTCTCTCGGTCAAACATGCTTCCTAAATACACAAACTCATTCACCTAGTCAAACACTGTGCCATTTAGACTAACATTACATTCAGTGGCACCAATTCCTCTCTCAGAAATCATAACTTTCGTTTTTCCCTTATTTATATTCAGTTTGAATTTCATGCAGATTTCGTACATTCGGCACAACATACTCTGCAACTCACTTTTGCTGTCTGCCACCAGGACAGTGATATCAGCTTACAGCAATCTGCATACACGAATATCACTAAGACATAACCAATATTATCCATTTTTGGCATCGCACATGTACGCGTCCATAAATATATTAAACAGCCATGGTGGCATTACACAACCTTGTCATACTCCTGCACCAATAGAAAACCATTTTGATAAAACACAGTTCACTCGTACACAAGCTCTACTGTCAGCACACATGACTTTTACACTATTAAGTAGATTCCCAGTAACGCCATATTCATTCAGTACCTTCCACAAAAATGTCCTATTTACTAGGTCGTAAGCTTTCTCTAAATTTATGAAGGCAGCAAAAACATTCTTACCAACAGCCAGATACTTTTCAATCATGGTGCGTAATGCAAAAATTTGGTTAGTGCAGCCATTACCAGGCATAAAGACACTCTGAACATCCCACACTTTCTCTGATGTAATACCCCGTACTTTTTCAATAACTTTTCCTAGCACACTCAGTAGGCTAATACCACGCTTTCCCTGGCACACTCAGTCCAAACACTTTCCCTGGCACACTCAGTCCAAACACTTTCCCTGGCACACTCAGTCCAAACACTTTCCCTGGCACACTCAGTCCAAACACTTTCCCTGGCACACTCAGTAGGCTAATACCACGCCTTCCCTGGCACACTCAGTAGGCTAATACCACGCCTTCCCTGGCACACTCAATCCAAACACTTTCCCTGGAACACTCAGTAGGCTAATACCACGATAGCTCTTGCAGTCAGTCTCGTCACCTTTTCCTTTATACAAGGGAACAATGATAGCCTCCCTCCAATCCCGAGGGACCATACCTAACTTCCAGCACAACTGGCAAATTTCAGTTAACCAGTCAATTACAGAATCACAACCATATTTCAACATCTTGGCAGTTATGTCATCAACTTCAGGAGCGTTACCATTCTGAAGAGATTTTGGAGCTTTACACACCTCTTCTCCGGAGATTCCTCCTGTACTTCCATCCTTCACTGTGATATCATCTGCGTCTACCTCAGAATCACCTTTGCTTTCCTGATCTAATAACTCACAGAAGTATTCACCTCATCTTTCACTTAACTCATTGGGCTCCCATAACATTTCCACAACCATGTTCTTTACACAACTTACACCTTTGTTTCCCCTATTTTTCCTGAGTTGGGATTAGAAAAGGAAAGTATTATCGTCGTTAAAAATTCTTACTTCCTGTTTTTCACGTCATTTACCTAAAAACTTAAATATTCGGTGAATACCAAAGAGCCAAGGACTGTAAATATCAAGTAAAATGTAACACAGGACACGCGAATATGCAGAACGGAAAAGGAACTAGCACATAACGAATGAATATCAGTTAGTGAACACAGCAATAGCAAGAAGCTTTATGGGTAGGGCTCAGGAAAATTCCATTCAGTGTTAAACGCTCTAAGAAAATTTCCGCAGTAAATCACAAATGACTAATCTGCTTTCTGACCCTATGGCAAATTTGGTAAGCTCTCGAAGGTAATGCATATCTGCATATTGCTTTATATACACTATATTGACGAAAGTCATCTGACGCCTAGAAGACAAACACAACATAAAATTTTTTGACATACATTAGTAAGGTGCCGGTCCACCTTTGGCCTCAATGCATGCACTGACCCTACGAGACATGATTTCGACAAGGTTTTGGATAACAGCGATACGTATGCGCTTCCATTCAGTACATAATGCTGCCGCTAACTCTTGCTTAGTAGTAGGCCTTGGTTCTAAACTTCTTATGCGGGGCTCTAACTTATCCCATAAGTGCTCTACGGGAGAAAGATCAATGCTCTGTGTTGGCTAGTCCACTCACGATACGGAATTATCATCAATTCACGCCGTAACAGTCCTCGCTTTATAGCTCGGTGCATTATCCTAGTGGTACCAACAAGGCTCGGTTCCATAGTATTGCCACAGAGTTGGTAGGGCATAATTGTCCAGAATATCCACGATAACCAATGGGCCAGGACCATACCACGAAAAACAACCCCACACGAATACAATGCCAGCTCCAAACTTGACATTAGAAACAGTACACTGAGGTAAATAGCGTTCCCCCGTCTGCTTCCATACCCACACACGGCCATCGGACAGATGCATCGTGTATCTGGATTCATCAGTCCATAGGACCCGTTTCCATTGATCTACGGTCCACGATAAATGTTCTTTACACCATGCTAAACGACGAGTAGCATACCGAGTGGAGATGAAATGTTTATGAGCGGCCGCACGACCACGGTAACCCATGGAACGAAGCTCTCTGCCAATGTTACGTGTACATACCGAGGTTCCGTCATTTTTACTCACGTGTACACTGAGATCTTGTGCAGTACTCTGTCGATTACCAGGAACTACTTTCCTGAGGCTTCGACGTTCTGTAAAACTGATTTTCTTTGGTCTGCGGTGCGTTTTGCTGCTTCAGGCACGCCATGTGTCTTCCACTTATTCAGTACATCCAGAACAATTGACTTGGGTATTTTAAACGCCTCTCGGTTTCTCTTACTGACAACCCACTAATATAACACCCAACGATCTTTCCTTCCTAAACGTCAGTTCTCTCCCGCCTCGACATTTTCACTCAACCTCAGAGTGCGATATGATCGCGGTCAGCTGCAGGCTGGTTTTTATACCGTTTGCAGCTGTACCGCGCATCTTAATAACGCAGCGGATCCGTTTATTTGCTTTTGAAGAAGTGGCCGGTGACTTTTGCCAATAAAGTGTATCTGCATCCGCTATTTCGAACAATTCCATCCTTGTGAATGAGGGTTCACGCCTCACAATGCATTCGTAGGTTAGTTTGTATCCTGCTTAGTGGCACGGATTAGTGTAAGCAGTTATTTAAGTCTTCACAAAAAAAAAAAAAAAATACTGGAGTACATAACTTTCTGTTTGAGTTAAAATTTTTAGTAAATTTATTCACGGGCATTTCTGTTTCTTACGCCCCACATAACACGAATTTACGCCCCTGATGTGACAGTTCTAGAAGGGTAATCGTTCTTCCTACTCTCTTGGTAGCTACAGCCCTGCTGCAATGATTTTGGAACAAAAATCAGTATCCTGAGCTAGAGTGCCTAGCAGATTTCAACAGATCGATGAACGAACCTCCTTTCGGTCATCATTCAAAATGCGTGTACCAATCTGGCATTAAGTTTACCTTTTTTCCAGATCCTAGCGTAGAATCTCATGGCAGATACTGATGCCCACCCACTCAGCCAAACGTTTCTCTGTAATTCGGCGATCTTTCTTCAGCTTATTCCGCACTTTGATTTTTTTACTGCGCCCTACACACTGGAGAGACGCCGAGTTCTCGGATCATCATCGAAGGATTCCCGCCCGTCACAAAACCGTGCATACCATTCGGAAACTGTGCTGAGTGTTAGTGTTATGTGCGCATACTCTTCTTTTAACATTCCGTAAGTTTCAGTAGCTGATTTACCAAGTTTTCAACAAAAAGAGATGTTTACTATACTCTTCCATGGCTAAACTTAAACGGGACGAGAACGATCGCCATGGCTCCCTTAATTCCCATCTTCCGCTATCGGTACCGGTATAAACCGGTTTCCAGCTGCTCGCTGATTGGCCAAGGACTGCTCTCTTCTGGCATACACGTGATATTTTTATCCTACTACCGCTACGTGAATTATGCTGTCAGTCCTGGAACATACTGGAAGTAGGTTGTATACGAAATTCACTGAAAAATTGACGGGTGTTTAAACCTAGAGCTTTAGGCCATTTGCTGTGAAAAGCGAGATATTATGTCTCTAAATAGACAAAAAAAAAAAAAAGGTCAAAATTAGCGACATTCACGGTAGCTGGAAAAATCCTTGAACTAAGGAGTAGTTGCATTAATTGTATCCTTCTTGGTCATTTAATTAGGAAGATCTACATAATACTCACAAATATCAAGCGAAGGGAATGTGGAAGAAATTTCTTTCATGATCGATGAGTATATTTATTTATTTTTTTTATTAGAGGTTTAACGACGACCGTGAGCAACTCAATGGGCTATAAGCAGTCTCCCGTCCCTAATTTAGGGTCACTGGTTTCAGGGAAGGGAGAGAGAGCCAGTGCCGTAAGACAAACACAACATCCATGCCTCACCGGGATTCGAACCCGGACCCCTTTCGGACGAATGATCAGATGCCATCGCCCTTAGACCCCTGCGCCACCGTGGCGGCGTAAAAAATTTGGATGAAGTGTATTTGGGAGAAGCTGTAAAACTATCGAGAGTAATTTACAATGATGTTTAAAAAAAGTGATTAATAAATGCTTAATTCCAGTTATTTAAGGTAGACGTCTAGTGATTTTGCTTCCTATTCTTCACAATTAATGCGTTCCCAAGAATGCAAATTTGAATATCGAAATAATTTCATATTATAACTTGGAATACTTAATATTTTCTAAAACATAACCATAATTAAGCAATCCTGTTTTTGTTTGTCTACTGACGTCATCAATGTACAGGTCTCGCCATCTTTTTTCTGGTCTCAACAAACCCAAAGGAAAAGTTATTGATTTTTAATATAATTATGGTTATGTTTTAGACAATATTAAGTATTCCAAGTAATAATATGAAGTAATTTTAATCGTTGTTCAAATTTTAATCCTTGGGAACGCATTAATTGTGAAGAAAATGTGTACAGAATTTTGCCCATTGGAAGTACAGGAAGCAAAATCTGTAGACGTCCACCTTAAGGATGAATGATTTTACAACTAATCCTAGTTACAACTACTACTTAGTTCTTAAAGGAAAAATCATTCAACTAAGGAGTGGTTGTATTAATTGTATCTTTCATAGTCATTTAATTAGCAACATCTACATGATATGCACAAATATTAGGTGAAAGCCATATGGAAGGAGAAATCGATGAGTATAAAACTTGGATGAAAATCAGTTCCCTCCCGCCGCGACATTTTCACTCAACCTCACAATGCGATATGATCACGGTCAGCTGCAGGCTTATTTTTATACCATTTGCAGCTGTACCTCTCACCTTAACAACGCAGCGGATCCGTTCATTTGCTTTTTAAGTGATGTCCGGTGACTTTTTTCAATATAGTGTACGTTATGTCAGGTATTCAGTTACAGCTACGAATAACTGAAGAAAAAACACGCATGCTTGGTGTAACCAAGAAGGAATGGAAAAGCAGCTCATGGGCGAAGAAAACGGCAAGAGTTGATGACATGATGATCAAAGTACGAGTAACCCAGAAATGGTAATGCGCTGGGTATATTACTAGAAGGACTGGCTAGAGCTGGGCAACTAAAATACGTATTAGGCTTGATAATATGGGACAGGAAAAGTCCCAAAAGTAGACCACACTGGAGAGTGCTGGACGGAATTCGAAAGCATTTAAATTGAAGATAATTAGAAGATAATCAATCTGGATGAAATTCGAAGCATTCAGTTCAAGACCTGAAACATAACAGGGTGAGTCATAAATTCATAGCGTTTTAGGGTACAATGTTAGGTCCTGTGCCACATGTTAACCAGATAAGGCAATTCGCCAACGTTTAGCCAACGATGAAACGCCGTTGCGATACCAGGCGGCTGCCTTGGATGCAAAAAACTCAGTGATGCCATCTTTCAGCAGTGAAGTTTTGCATCGGGACGAAACAGTAAGGAAAGAATCAACACCTCCCTGACGGTGTGGTAGTCTAAGCGTAGGCATCTGACCATTCGTCCGGGTTATGTCCGGGTTGGAGTCCTGGTGAGGCATGGATGGTATATTAGTCTCAAGACACTGGCTCTCTCCCTTCCCTGGGGCCAGTGGCCCTAAATTAAGGACAGGAGGCTGCTTATAGCCCACCGAGTTGCTCACTGTAGTCGAGAAAAAAAAACCCGAACAACAACTAAAAAAAAATTATATTAGGTTCTACCTGTCAGTTTGTACAAATAAGAGTTTAAATATTCCTCAATTATATAACCGTGTGTGTGTGTGTGTTAGTCAAATAGCTGTTACAGGCAAATGGATGCTCAATCAGTCATACAAGTAGGCATGCCTCAGAAAACCTGGAAATTACATCGTCCTGGAACGGGAACCGAACCCGCATCTCCCGATTTGCGTTCGAGTATGCTACTGTTATACCAGTTATACAATCGAGCAAAAGGAACCTCCAAGCAACTGAGAATGTGTATTGGGATTCAGGTGAAACACTCCGCCGTGCGCAAGTTGTGGCGTATATTCTAATTTAACTTTCATTTTTAGTTCTTTTTCTTATGTAAATTTGAGTTTGTTCCCTTTTACACTTTCCAAACTTAACGTGATGTTTTCTTCCTCACATGAATGAGGTTGGCAACACTTTTGAGGTCAGAGAGAGTGACGTATAAATGTGATAAGAACCATAGATAAAAAGGACGATACAGCAGTTGCTTGGTGTATGTGTGTGTGTGTGGAGATGTTCGATTTGTGTAAAAGCTAGATATACGGTATTATATGAGGTAGTGACCATAGATTGGTGAGATGTAAGATGCACCTCAACACTAAACTTGAACGTGGCAAGCTCATAAGACAAACAAAATCTATTGACATAACCAACCTTAAAAAACACCATAATACCTTCAAGTTGGAACTGAAGAACAGGTTCTCTGCTTTAGAAGGCCTAACATCGGAAGAAGTGGACATCTCTGAAGTTAACAGAAAAGTAACCAAAGCTCTTATGGAAACAGCAACAAAATTAGCTGGGTCTAAGAACAAGTTGCATGTAAATAAATTATCAGGAAAAACGAAAATGTTGATGCGAAAAAGAAGAGAGATGAGGACAACTAAAGAAGATGTGACTTCCAAAGTGGAATATATAGAGCTATGCAAGACAGTAAGAAAAAGTATCACTGAAGACGTAAGAAAATTCAACTGTGAACTAGTGAGGAAAGCAATTGAAAACAACCAAAGCCTAAAGATAGCAAAGGGACATCTCAGTAAGGGAAGAAAACAGATTATGGCACTGAGAAAAGAAGATGGTTCTGTAACAAGAAATAGAGGCGAAATTTTGACAAGAGTGAAAGATTTCTACTCCACATTATATGAAAGGGATGATACATGCACTCCAGACATCATGAAAGATACCAGTACCAGAGTTCCTCCAGTCCTTCCAGCAGAAGTTGCACATGCAATCAAGAACATGAAGCGGGGAAAAGCTCCAGGAGAAGATAGAATTACTGTAGACATCATACAAGAAGCAAGTGGAGAAATCGAAACAGTACTCGCCCAAATTTTCACTCGATGCCTTAATGAAGGAAAGATTCCTGAGGATTGGAACACCGCTACAATGATCCTGCTACATAACAAAGGTGCCATTGAGGATCTCGGAAACTACAGACCTATCAGCCTCCTATCAGTAGTTTATAAAATCTTCACTAAAGTTCTTTCACACCGCTTGAAGGTAACACTGGACATGGCTCAACCGAGAGAACAAGCTGGATTCAGGAGTGGCTACAGCACAATAGATCATATCCATGTGCTGAGAGAACTAATTGAAAGAGCGAGGGAATATGAACTTCCATTGTGCATGGCTTTTATCGATTATGAAAAAGCCTTTGATTCGGTGAAACCATCAGCAGTTACAATGGCTCTGAAAACCTGCGGTATTGAAGATGCATACATTAATATTATTAATAACATCTATGAAAATGCAAGTGCAAAGATTAGGCTGTTTGAAAATACAACACACGTAAAAATTGGAAAGGGAGTGAGACAAGGTGACACCATATCTCCGAAGCTCTTTAATGCCACATTGGAGGGTGTTTTTCAGTCGCTGAGCTGGGAAAACAAGGGGATAAAGATTAATGGAGATTATCTAACCCACCTTCGTTTTGCTGATGACGTAGTCATTTTTGCAACTACCCCATCAGAGCTTCAGAGTATGATCCAGGAACTTGCTGACAAGAGTAAAGAAGTGGGATTAAAAATGAACTTTCAGAAGACAAAAGTGATGTTCAATGCTTTTACAAGAAATGAAGATTTATCGATTGATGGAGAAAATCTGGAGATAACAGACACGTACGTTTATCTTGGACAGCAGATATCAAGTGAGGGTCACATTGATGAAGAAATTAATCGGCGTACAAAACTTGCCTGGAGAGCTTTTGGAAGAAACAGCATAATTTTCAAGAGCAATATGCCATTATGTCTTAAAAGAAAAGTGTTTGATCAATGCATCCTTCCAGTGCTTACGTATGGTGCAGAGACGTGGACCTTAACTAAAAGAGACATACAAAGGCTGCAGACAACTCAAAAAAGCATGGAGAGGTGCATGCTTGGTGTAACCAGGAGAGATAAGAAGAGGAACTCGTGGATCCGAAAAATGGCAAGAGTGGAAGACATCATGATCAGAGTTAAATCCCTGAAATGGCAATGGGCTGGACATACTGCCAGAAGGACAGATCATCGATGGACAGCCGAAATTTTAGATTGGATTCCAAGGGACAGGAAAAGACCCAGAAGAAGACCACATGGGAGATGGGTGGATGAAATTCGAAAGTATGCAGGGGTGACATGGAGGAGACTGGCACAAGACAGACCTTTGTGGAGGAAACTTGGGAAGACCTTCGTCCAGCAGTGGATTGATAATGGTTGACAATGATGATGATGATGATGATGATGAGGCTCTATTGTACAGTAGATCTACTGAAATATTGCTGGACCAATAAAAGGTTATCGTAAGTTGACTTCTGTTTATGTTTCGTCTGGCAGTAAACTATTGCATCGTATTCTTATTTAGTTCAACATTCCTTAATCACGGTTTTAGACATAGCGTAACACCAATCTTGCTCATGAAAAAGACGTTATAAAGTCGAAGTATAAATGACCTTTCATCTTAGCGACACGCTAGCAGGAAGCGAATCCTCTCAAGAAATAACTCTTTAGAAATACATGATAGTGAAATAGACGTTACACGCAGATGGATACCAAATTAATCATGCAAGTAGACATGCCTCAGGAATCTTGAGAATTATATCGTTCTGGAGCGGAAATCCAATCCTCACCTCCCGAGTTACGTTCAAGTACGTTACCGACACACCACCCAGAACAAAGGACTTCGAAGCCTCAGTTGCTAATGTTCAAGTTTTCTGAGGTATGATGTAATGTTCGTGGAATATGGCTGTGCGAACACTATATACGTCAGTCTCACAACTTCATCTACAGTGAAACAGGATTCATTCAAGAAACTTCTCAAAATGTTACTTACGATTTCTTTTTATTTAGCTAATTATCCTTTAGTACAACTCAGTCTTCAACAATGTTAGTGAACTAATCCAATTTACCTGTGAGGAAACGTTTAACGGAAAAAGCAAAATTACCAACCCTAAATATACACTATATTGACAAAAGTCACCGGACACCCCTTCAAAAGCAAATGAACGGATACGCTGCGTTGTAAAGATGCGCAGGACAGCTGTAAACGGCATAACAACAAGCCTGCAGCTGACCACGATCATATCGCACGGTGAGGTTGAGTGAAAAGCCACGGCAAGAGAGAACTGACTTTGAGAAGCGACAGATCGTTAAGTGTTATATTCTGGGGGTTGTCCTTAAGAGAAACCCAGAGGCGTTAAAACATGCCCAAGTCAACTGTCTTGGATGTACTGAAGAAGTAGAAGACACATGGGGTGCCTGAAGTAGCAAAACGTACCGGCACACCAAAGAAATTCAGTGATAAAGAACGTCGAAGCCTCAGGAGAGTCGTTACAGCTAATCGACGTAGTACTGCACAAGACCTCAGTGTACAGGTTAGTAAAAATGACGGAACCTCGGTATGCCCACGTACCATTCGTAGAGAACTTCATTCCATAGGTTACCGTAATCGTGCGGCTGCTCATAAGTTTTTCATCCCCACTCGGAATGCTAAACGTCGCTTATAATGGTGTAAAGAACATTTATCGTGGACCGTAGATCAATGGAAACGGGTCCTATGGACTGATGAATTCAAATAAACAATCCATCCGTCTGATGGCCTCGTGTGGGTATGGCAGCAGCCGGGGGAACGCTATTTACCATAGTGTACTGTTCCTACGCTCAAGTTTGGAACTGGCAGTGTACTCGTGCGTGGGTGTTTTTCGTGGTATGGTTCCGGCCCATTGGTTATCGTGGACAAACCTGTTAACCAACACGTCTACCACAATGTTCTGGACAATTATGGCCTAGCAACTCTGTAGCAATATTATGGAACCGAGCCTTGTTGGTACCAAGCAGGATAATGCTTCAATCCATAAAGCAAGGACTGTTACGGCGTGGTTTGAAGATAATTCCGTATTGCTTGTGGACTAGCCAGCACAGAGCCCTGATCTTGATCCTATAGAGCACCTATGGGATGAATTAGAGCGCAGCATAAGAAGATTGGAACCAAGGCCTACTACTAAGCAACAGTTAGCGGCAGAATTATGTACTGAATGGAAGCGCATACCTATCGTTGTGTTCCAAAACCTAGTCGAAAGCATGTCTTAAAGGGTCAGTGCATGTATTATGGCCAAAGTTGGACCGTAATCCATAAAGCAAGGACTGTTACGGCGTGGTTTGAAGATAATTCCGTATTGCTTGTGGACTAGCCAGCACAGATCCCTGATCTTGATCATATAGCGCACCTATGGAATGAATTAGAGCGCAGCATAAGAAGATTGGAACCAAGGCCTACTACTAAGCAACAGTTAGCGGCAGAATTATGTACTGAATGGAAGCGCATACCTATCGTTGTGTTCCAAAACCTTGTCGAAAGCATGTCTCAAAGGGTCAGTGCATGTATTATGGCCAAAGTTGGACAGACACCGTACTAATGTATGTCAATAAATGCTATGCTGTGTTTCTCTTCTAGGTTTAGGGTGACGTTTTCCAATATAGTGTATAATACGCAGACGCTAAGAGATCCCAAATTCAAGTATAACTCAACTTCGCAACCTATTGTATCGTCACACTACCAACAACCCCACTGTTTTGTTGCTGCTCAAACGTTATATAACTTTCAGTTCTTGTCGGACACAAACACACGTCATAAATTGTGACCTCAAGGTGTTGCCAACCATACTCCTGCGCGAGAGGAGATATCACTTTAAGTTTTAGAAACAGGAAGGTGAGCAACCTCAAATTTATACAGAGAAAGAGGCTAAAAAGGAAAGGTAAATTAGAGTATGCGTCACAATTTCTACTTACTTTGTGTGAGTTGAGTCAAATGCACATTATTGTTCTTCCATTTGTGTGCACTTCAACAGAAGCAAGAATAAAACCCACTGTTCACCAGCTAAAGATGTAAAACACACCGATGGGCCTTTACAGTATGACCACCTATCTAACAGGCTGTTGGAGCACATGTAGCCCCCAAAACAGCTGCCACTCAGCGAGGCATCGACTCTATGAGTTGGCGATAGGTATCTTGTGGTATCTGGTACCATAATGCCAACAGTAGGTCCTCCAGTTCCCGTACATTTCGGGGTGGTGGTGATTTAGCGCGAACTCGCTTTTCCACGTCGAACTACAAATGTTCGATTGGGTTCGTGTCAGGTGAATTTGGAGGCCAGGGCTTTAACAGAAAGTCATCAGCATGTTCCTCGAGCCACTCCTTGACAATTCTTGCAGTTCTAGCATGGAACATTATACTGTTTGCAATGGCCATTACCAGCAGGGAACACAGTTGCCGTGAATGCGTGAACTTGGTCAGCAACGATGTTCAGATACTTTACAGCTGTCAGGGATTGTGCTATTGGGATAATGGGGCCTAAAGTACCCCCAAGAAAACATCGCCCGCAGCATAACACCGTCGCCGCCGGCCTGTTTCCTCCCAACATTGCACCCAGATGCCACAGTCTCCGTTGGTAATCAGCATATCCGCGCTCGTCTGTTTACGTGACGCACCAGGAATCTTGATTCGTCACACCAGGTTACTTTCTTCCAATCATCCTCGATCCAATGTTAATGATCTTGGGCCCATTCCTTGCGTCGTTAGCGATGACGTGCAGTGAGCATGACGACCCGGCTCGGTCTTCGGCTGCTCAGGCCCATGCGCAGAAGGCGGCGATGAACTGTGTGCTGTGACATATTGCTCTGATCACCACCGTTGCAGCTGCGGCTGATTTGTCGTACTGTAGCCCTGCGGTCTCAAGGCTCCCCTCTGGCATCAATGAGCTGAGGACGACACACGGCTGGACGATTGTTCGTAGTTTGGCCATCTGTGCACCACTTTTGATACGTACTCACTACAGAGGCACGTGAGAAACCCACAAGCCGAGCCGTTTCCGAGATCGTAGTTCCGAGGCGCCGGGCCATCACAATTTGTCTTTTATCAAACTCTGATAAATCGGCAGTTTTTCCTATCCTGACTCCAAACAATCTACTAACCAAAAGCCGGTCCTCCGGTTTCATGTATTCTGCTTTGTGAACTTCACCTGCGCCACCGTTCGGTCTCCAGGAGCGCTCATCTCTCTAGGCTGTGGGTGTTAGTAATGGAATGGTTCATTGGTGTACTTATTTCAAGTACATTTCAATTTCCGTTGTATCTCGATTCCTGAATTAGTAAGTACAGAAATGAAATATTAAGTTAGGTTTAACTGTTTTAAGTGACTGTTTTTTAACTTAAAATCCTACAAGTCTGATCGTTTCGGAATTTCGTAATGTCAAGAGTTTATTTAAACAAAACGGAAAAAACAGAAATAAAATTCAGCCGCCAGTCGAAATTTTGTTCAAGCAAATAAGCGGTCTAGCTTCAAAGTCAGAAAAGAGTAGTGCTTGCTCCAACTCGATCATTTTATTTACAGTCGAGAATTTTCCAAAACATGCCAGTGTTTCTGTACTCGCAGCCGGAAGATATCCAATGTTGTAATGCTGTTGATAACATCGGGGAATCATTTCGGAGTTTGCTTCGCTTCGTGAAAAATGTTCTCCACACACGAACGATTGCTTAGGGAGTTGACTGTAAACGGAAAGCACTGGTTTCCAAATATTTAATGTCCCCCTACACATGACACGAGCGGATATCCTCGAAGCTCTCACTCCCTTCAATTCGAAAGAAAGTTTAGCTCAAAGACACGCTTCAAAATCTATAACTTTCATTGCAAAGGAATAAAAGAATGAAAAATGCGATTCCGTCACATTCGAGAAGTTTGGAGTGTCGAGTGGGTGATTTTTCTTAGCTGGACGTTTGGGTGTTCTATGATGCTAGTCCTTGTGCATGGATTGAAAGTATATAGCAATGCTTTTAATGCATAAATTATATTTTAAAACGCGAAGACATGCCATATTTATTTATCACTAGCAAAAGAACCCGGCGTTGCAGGGATTTAACAACAAATCCAACAATCAGCTCCTGAGCCAGCGTTTTCCGAAATTTCCAGAATTTATGATTAAGGTTTCCACCTAAATTCTCTGCCTTATGTTTCCAATGGTAAAACTTATTTGCATATTTTCTTCGCAACTAATGTATTCCTAATTATGAAAATTTGCACATCGATAATACTAATTTTAAGTTATAGCATGGGATACTTAATACTTGCTCAAACATAAATATGTATATGTGACGTGCTTACCACGCAGGACCCACATGAGATAAAGGCGGATAGCAGCGAGAGCATACGTCCGCGTAGCTCAGTTGGGAGAGCGACTTACTCCGGAGTGAGGGAACCCGATTTCGATGCGGGGCGTGGACAAACATGACGGAGCAATTTACTTCATTATACATAATTATATTAAAAATCAATCATTTTTCTTTGAGAAAATGTTCAGACCTGTTAATAGATGGCACTACCTGTACATTGATGACGTCAGTAGACAAACACGTGTTGGATTGCTTAAATATGGTTATGTTTTAGCAAGTATTAAGCATCCCATGCTGTAACTTAAAGTTAGTTTTATCGATGTGCAAATTTTAATCATTGGGGATGGATTAATTGCGAAGAAAATACAAGTATGTAAAGAAGTTTTACCATTGGAAACATATGACAGAGATTTTAGGTGGAACCACCTTAAGATATATTGCACGGAAACATCTAAGTCAAGTACACCATTGTTTGTGAAAATTGTGAAACATCAAAAAAGAATCGCGCTCTTCAAATAAAATTTATATCACAGATACCTCACATGTAACAGGAGATAATTGATTGCATTCCAAAGAACGTTCAAGTCAAGGCAGAAGAGATATCTGCCCTGCATGAAAGAGGCCTTGGACATTCCAAAGGCCTCTTCCATTCCAAAGAACGTTCAGGTCAAGGCAGAAGATATATCTGTCGTGTACGGAGGAAGCATTGGACATTCCAAAGAACGTTCAAGTCAAGGCAGAAGAGATAAGTGACGTGCATGGAGGAGGCCTTGGACATTCCAAAGAACGTTCAAGGCAGAAGAGATATCTGCCGTGAATGGAGGAGGCCTTGTACATTCCAAAGAACGTTCAGGTCAAGGCAGAAGAGATAAGTGACGTGCATGGAGGAGGCCTTGGACATTCCAAAGGACGTTCAAGGCAGAAGAGATATCTGCCGTGAATGGAGGAAGCCTTGGACATTCCAAAGAACGTTCAAGTCAAGGCAGAAGAGATAAGTGACGTGCATGGAGGAGGCCTTGGACATTCCAAAGAACGTTCAAGTCAAGGCAGAAGAGATATCTGCCGTGAATGGAGGAGGCCTTGGACATTCCAAAGAACGTTCAAGTCAAGGCAGAAGAGATAAGTGACGTGCATGGAGGAGGCCTTGGACATTCCAAAGGACGTTCAAGGCAGAAGAGATATCTGCCGTGCATGGAGGAGGCCTTGGACATTCAAGGCCACATGTGGCCGAGCATTGTCCTTTTGGAATTTAGGGCTGGCATAAATCTGAAGGTAGGACATCACCTCTGTCACTAAAATATCCCTAATGTATCGCTGGCTGTCGAGGGTTCTTTCAATTCGTATCAGGCTAGATGGCGAAGTTAACCAAATTACGCCCCAAACCATGACCCTTGGTGACGGGCCAGTATGACGCTGTAAAATGCACGCTGCTAGCTGCCATTCACTACGATATCTTTGAACACATGTACGACCATCATGGTGGCATTAACCCTTTAACTAGCTGGAACGAAATAACTCGGGCTTAACAAAATAGGCTGAAATCAGCTCGAACAAATATATTTGCTGTCTTAAAAGTAGGCCGAACCGGACAGAAACGAGAGAACCTACGCATTCTGAAGCGTTGCTTTTACCTTAGGTTTGTTGTTTACCTAAGTGGTCATTTGGGGGTATGATTGTCATTAATCGTTCCTGTCTGATTATCTTTCCGCTAAGAATGCTATAAAAAGGGCGAAGGACCTAAGACAGAAAATATCTTTCAGTAACTTATTTCTACCCTGTTGCATGATGTTCATGTTCGGGTAACTATTTTCGAATCATTCCTTGGGTGATGGAACAGAGATTAAAGGACTACAAGGAAATAAGACTACAAACTGTAAGACTAAGGACTGCAAGGGAGCACTTACAACCAGTGACAGATTTATATTGGATACTCCTGAGGTGAAAGAGGGAAAGGAATTATTTTGCCGTAGCATTCGTATAACCTGGTCACCATAAGAACACTTCTTCTTGAGGAGCGCATAACTATTTGGACAACTCTTGGTTCAGGTACATCGGCCACTTAAAGGGTTAAGTTCAATCGTGACTCGTTAGGAAACACGACCTGCAGCCAATAAACGCGTCAATGTCTGTGTTCGTGACACTACTGCAGCATGAGGCGTCTTTGGTTGAGGGTGGACTGCTAGCGCCTAGTCCTTTGTTAAGCAGACGACGTCCAGCTGTGCTGGAGGACAAATGAAGACCTGTAACAGTGCTCCACTGCTGCGCTAACACATGGATATTTCTGCGCAATCGGCGACTGTCATGTGATAGAGGTGAATGTCATTCCGTGAGGTTTTGCGGTCCATTTTCCGGATTTCCGTGCGACGGAGCCTCATCTGTCCACTGACGTCACGTTTGCATCTGCGTACTTCCGTTTCGTCTCTTACGAGGGGAAGTTTCGTGGTAGAAAAGTCCAGCTTCTCTCATCTCAACGATCCTTCCATTGTGAGACACGAGAAACGGCTTTTTGACTCAAAGTCGTCTCTTCACTGACTGCAACATCTCGTTTGAGCCCCAGCTCTTTGTAACCAAGACGGGACAGTTCAGAGGGCGTTGATCCGAAAACGCATGCGCATTTTCACTGACTTTTCATCATTTGCATGTCCCAACCTGTTATACATATCCTGTAAGTTTCAAGCTAGCACCAGAAATCCTTCATGATGTTGCAATTTCACAAACGGTAGCATATTTTCCAGAAATGGGAAGAAAGGGGTTTGAAAAAAAAAAGATATAAATAAAATCCATACTTGTGCCACCACAATTGGATAAACCCAGCAATCTATATTACTTGTGAATACACGAAATTTGAAACATCTACATTTTTCTATTGTGTAATTACTACAGACACTTGACGTGGACTAGGAACATCAAACAGAAGTCATCGCTCTTTCCACGTTGATAAGTGAGTCACGGAAAAATTCTCATTGGCCGCCAACGGGAATCGAGCCCAGGCTCTTCCAGTTACGCGCCGGATATGCTTCCACTGCACCACAGAGGCCTCGAATTCCTGCAGACGCACATACGCTAACTGCCAAACCACATGGCAGGTTCCTTCTTGGAGCCCCGCACAATGCTGGGCATTGTGCGGGGCTCAAGAAGCAATCTGCCAATTGACTTGGCAGTTAGCATATGTGCGCCTGGCGGAATTCGAGACCGCTGTGGTGCAGTGGAAGCATATCCGGCGCGTAACTGGAAGACACTGGGTTCGATTCCCGGTGGTGGCCAATGATAATTTTTCCGTGACTCACCTATAAACGTGGAAAGAGCGATGAATTCTGTTTGATGTTTCTATTGTGTTGTTATAAGTGTAATATACTGTTCTCCGAAGGTCACGTTTATTCTAAGAGCCTCTGGGTAAACGACGCTGATTACACTGGTCTACAAGGTTTTTATAACATGAACAAATGAAACCGTTTTTAACTAATTTTTAGGTGCAATGGCATAACTAGCGCAACGTGCGCCCCCACGCAAGATTTACTTTAGCACCCCTAAGCACAGTAATTTTCCCAGGATTTTGAGCACGAGGGAGCCTGCATTTTTTGCGGTGTTTGTGTGAGAGGAGGGGGAGGAAGGGGTTAGGAAGTCAGGCAAAGTGTCTGCAAAAGAAATGGTGGTACCTTAGAGTCCTGCACTACTTTTAATTTATTAAGTAATGGATTTGACAATACGTGTAATTTCTTTGTCCCAAACTAAAATAAATCACTTGAAGAAATCACCCTCTTACGCATGGGAGATCTACAGCTGCTATGAATAAATCTTGACGCATGTCGTGCACTTAACTAGTGACTGTTTCCCACATCCTCCACGAGGAATCCCACGTGGCCTCGCGCTTTTCCTCAGCAGCGCAGAGAGAGGGCGATTGGAGAGCGATCGTATTAATTTCAACCCATTGCAGAGCAATCGTATTACAACCCGAAGTCAAAGAGCCGAACACTTTCAATCTATAGGACATCCAGTGTTTTAAAAGTGTAACTAGGCATTTATTTAAGCAAAGCTAAAATCTGAATGCAAAATATGAATCTTTGGGTTAATTATTGTGCGTGCTCGAATTTTTTCATAAAACTATAACTGGCAGCTCCAATACGGCCCTCCATTACCTGCCCCCTCCCCCGCAGCTGCGGGGGCTTCGGGGGCAGTAGTTACGCCACTGTTTAGGTGCTGATTTCAGATCTGACCTTAAAAAATGGCCACTGCATCACTTCTTTTGTTATGGGGCATTAAACATGCACCATGGTTTCGCTTTAGCGCTGTAAAAGAACAATAGATCTTTTTATTGTCATTTTTCGCCACAGAACCGCCATTGCTGTTTTTTTGCATTGAAAGCGAAATACGCGCTGCATGTTTATGAGGAAAAGTTGGCGAAATGGAGAAAAGAGGTCGTCGCGGATGTATTAATGTTCCGGATAAATTTTGCTATGTATGCGGACAGTATAATATAAAATCACAGAGTCGCCCATTGACAAAGACTGTGAGGAAAGCCTATTATTATTACTTTGGATGCTATGTTGGAGATCAAAATTAATCGTGCGCTCCTCATGTCTCCTGCATTTCCTGCTTTATTGGCCTGAGTGAATGGTTGAAAGGTAAGCTGAAATTCATGCCTTTCGCAGTTCCGATGATTTGGCGTGATCCAACTGATCACGTGGAAACTTGTTATTTTTGTTTAACCAAAGTCAGTGGCTTTTCAAAGAAGAATAAAAGTAAAATACAGTATCAAACTTTGACATCAGCCTTCCATTGAACTGTGCAGAGATAGATTCAAATTCATCCAATGAAGATATGGACGCACATGAACATCTGGATCCTAAATACGCTCCTAAACACTTAGACGAGCCCTACTTGATTGAGCAAAGTGAACTGAATGACCTCGTTTCTGAATGATCTCTTTATCGCTTGTTGTTTGGAAAGATGTCTCGTTAATGACATCTTCCTACACCAAATCCTCCATTGAACAGTGCAGAGATATATTCAAATTCATCCAATGAAGATATGGACGCACATGAAGATCTGGATCCTAAATACCCTCCTAAACACTTAGACGAGCCCCACTTGATTGAGCAAAATGAACTAAATGACCTCGTTTCTGAATGATCTCTTTATCGCTTGTTGTTTGGAAAGATGTCTCGTTAATGACATCTTTCCGAACAACAAGCTGAACTCTTAGGTTTCCGACTGCAAGAGTGGAGCCTGTTAGAGAAACGTACTCGTGTGTCTGTGTTCAGAAAGATAAATTTGGGTGTATGTTCTTTCTATGAAATGCAGGGTGGTATGTGTTTTTAATCAGATATTCCAGGGCTAATGATAGAATTAGGAAGATTTCACTATCCTACGGAATGGCGTTTATTTATCTACTCATCCAAGGTTAGTTTAAAAGCTGTCCTTTTGTCGAATGGAAACCAAAAGCCTTCCATTAAAGTAGCACATGCTGTAGGAATGAAGGAGACGTATCAAAGCATTTACAAAATTCTCACTGCAATACAATATGACCAGTTTAGGTGGTCAATATGCAGTGATCTGAAAGTGATATCACTCTCGCTCGGGCTTCAAAGTGGCTTCACCAAATTTTGTTGTTTTCTTTGTATGTGGGACAGTAGGGCTGCAGCAGAACACTACCAACGGACAGACTGACCTAAAAGAGATGTTTTCATTCCTGGAGAAAGTAACGTCTGCCACAAGCCCCTAGTTAATCTCTCGGATGTGCTGCTTCCACCACTTCATATCAAACTGGGGCTGAAGAAAAACTTTGTAAAAGCTACGGATAAATCTGACCTAAGTTCCTTGCACTTAAAGTTAAGCATTTCCTCAATTAAGTGATGCAAAACTCAAAGAAGGCATCTTCGTTGGTCCTCACATACGGAAACTACTGCGTGATTCTGTTTTTACCGAAAAGCTAAACAACATGGAGCTCGCGGCATGGCAATCTTTCACATCTGTGGACAAAAGGATTTCTGGGTAACCACAAAGAAGAAAACTGCAAACAGCTGATTCACAAGATTCTCAGGAACTATAAAAACTTTGGGTGCCGGATGTCCTTAAAAATAAATTTCTTCCACTAACATTTGGACTTCTTTCATGTCAACCTAGCAGCAGTCACCGATGAACAAGGAGAAACTGTCCACTAAGATATCTGAACGATGGAGGAGAGTTATCAAGGCAGGTGGGATCTCTCGATGATGTGTGATTACTGTTGGTTTTTGCAGAAGGAGGACAACACGACCCGTAAGAGAAAAAAATGAACTACTTGTACGGGTATACGAGTATGTGTGTATACATTTATATTTGTGTTAATATTGTTTACCCTATTTTCTTTTGTCTCTTGCTGTCTCAGATGCAGTGATTAATGAATATGGTATTTATACACTATCTACCAACAAGTAATTGGACGCCGCTGAAATCGACGATATCTGCGGTCCTTATACACGTCACTGCCGCCGCCGTTAAATATCGTGTGGGAAACAACAACGCAACCAGTCGCATGCAAGATGCCACGCAGTTAGGAGCTCTCTGATTTCGAGAATGATGTAATCGTCGGGTATCACAGAAATGGCCGATCCATACGTGACATATCCAGCGAGTTGAAGTACCCAAAATCGACAGTGGCCTACGTGATTGGCAAGTGGAAGATGAAAGCTAACTGTCAGAATGTGCCCCGACCCGGCAGACCCACAAACCTGGGAGTTAGAGACCGACGGGTGCTGGCCAGAGAAATTCGGACAAACCGCACCAAATCGATGGGCCACATCCGCGAGGAATTTAAACAGGCATCCGGGAGTGTTCTTTTGATGAATACCATCCGTAAGGAAGCCCATCTGCTAGGTTATCATGGACGTGCTGCCGCCCACAAGCCTTTGATCACCAAGTCCAATAGCGCTGCTCGGCTAACGTGGTGCAAAGATGGTCGACAGTGGACCGTTGAGCAGTGGAAACAGGTTCTCTGGAGCGATGAATCAAGGTTCACCCTCTACCGTTCGGATGGCAGGGTCTGGGTTTGGCGTCTGCCTGGAGAACGCCTCCTGCCGGAATGTATTGTGCCAACTGTGAAGTTTGGCGGCGGTGGAATTATGCTATGTGGGTGTTCCTCCTGGTATGGCACGGGACCCTTGGTCGCAAATTTCTGGTAGACTCAATGCCGAGACCTACTGCACCATTTTGGATGACCACGCGCTTCCTGCGTTGTGACAGTTTTACGGGGTGGACCCATGTTACTTTCAGGATGACAATGCCACCTGCCATGTTGCGAGGTCCACCATGGCTTGGTATGGTGACAATAGGATTAATCGAATGGACTGGCCTACGCAGAGCCCGGACCTTAACCCTATCGAGCACCTCTGGGACGAGTTAGAGCGTCGACTTAAGGTGTTCCCCACCGTCCGAAATCGGTGAAGGCACTAACCTGTCTTATCCAAGCCAAGTGGAAGAAAATACCGCTGGCTGTTGTACAACGTCTGGTTGAGGTATGCCCGGAGGGTAGCAGCTGTAATCGCCGTTCGTGGAGGCTCCACGAACTATTGAAGGTGAATATACTTCGTTTTCCTTTGCTATCACAGGTGTCCATTTACTTGTTGGTAGATAGTGTACTTTGTAACACTAATTCTATGGCTAACAAGACACATAAATGATATAATACGTTACAATGTGAAGCAGAAGAACCTTACACTGTGAAGCTGTAATGTGTACATCTTGCATTGTACGAGTATATACATGTATATTTACCTGGAAATATAGCAGATGTTCATACAGTAACACTGTACGTGATGGGGAGTTTTTACAGTCATATTTGAATTCAGAACTCCGAAATTAGGTAAACACACCTTATTCCACCCATGTTATGAAAACAAAGTTTAGAAATGCTGACTAGTGTTATTCTTCCATTTGGAGCTAAGATCAAGGAAATTTAATTTGTTCAAACTCTGGAGCAAACAACATAGAGCTGGTCATGGGAAAATCCTGAGTTTTTCAGATTGAGTCCAGCAAAGTTTAACGATTTACTCTGTACTTGTTGATAATCTTGGCGAAACTGGGACGAATAGGAAACTGTAGGCGTTTAAACGTGTGTGGATAGTTAGATGGGACGATTGGAATGCTTGGAATAAAAACATGGTCTTCTGAAGTATGACAGTGATGATTGTAGTTTCGATGACATTTCACATGAGTCAGTCGTGTTCCATAGCATATTGTTGCTGGATCTTGATTTCGTCAAGGTAAAATAAATATTAGTTAAAACAATCTCTAATATTCTTCTCGTCATGTCTTTCTGTTACGTGTATCATTCCCTGATTTTGGTTCTATTGAAAATTTCCATAAATTAAGGAGAAACCGGTAAAATCGCGATTGTTTGTGAAAGAAGTTTTGGAAACGCACAAACTTGGGTATATGATGTTAAAAGTAATGCTGAGTAATGGTATCGTATGCAAAAGAGTGGTGAGGGCATCGGTTCATGCAAATGACCAGCACTGGGAAAGGGACTGTTGCGGAGGTGTGCGTCTGGTCTTCTTTGTCGGTTGTAATGGCTGCGAAACATCATTTTACAGATGAACGGAGGTGGAGACCGATCAGAGGAAGATTACAGGCAGGCCAAAGTGAGGTGGAAATTGAGGGATTGCTGCGCATGTTAGCCTTCCTGTGATCCACAGACTGTGGAATCAATTTCAAAATACACAATCAGCTTCCCGAAGGTACAGCAAAGAAAACCTACGGTTACAATCCCGATATCCCCGATTAGGTGTTGTCCAATCGAATAGGAGATATAGCAGTTACAATACCAATATCTCCAATTCGCTTATACAACACCAATATCTACAATTCGATTATACAACACCGATATCTACAATTCGATTTTACAACACCAATATCTACAAATTGATTATACAACACCGAAATCTCCAATTCGATTATACAACACCGATATCTGCGATTAGGTATTGCCTACTCGAATTGGAGATATCTCTATTTCAATTATACAACACTGATATCTCCACTTCGATCATACAACACCGATACATCCGATTACGTGTCGTGCTGTATAATTGATTCGGAGATATCGTAATTAAAACACTAATATCTCCAATACGATTATGCAATACCCATATCTCCAATTCGGTTATGCAATATCGTTATCTCCAGTTCGATTGCACAACACCGATATCACCAATTACGTATTATCTAATAGACGATATCGTATTTACAACACCGATATCTCCAATTAGATAATACAATACAGATATCTCCAATTCGATAATACAACACCGATATCTCCTATTACGTGTTGTCCAATCAAATCAAAGATATCTGTGTTACAACACCGATATCTCTAATTCTATTATACAACACTATTATCTCCAATTCGATTATACAACACCTATATCTCCAATTCGATAATATAACACTGATATCTCCAATTCGATTATACAACACCGATATATCCGATTAGGTGTTGTCTACTCAAATCGGATATATCGTAATTGCAACACCGATGTCTCTATTTCAATTGTACAACATCGATATCTACAATTCGATAATACAGCGCCGATATCTCCGATTACGTGATATATAATAGAACCGGAGATATCGTAATTAAAACACCGATATCTCCGATTCGATTATACAACACCGATATCTCCGATTAGGTATTGTCTACTCGAATCGGATATATCGTAGTTACAACACCGATATCTCTATTCCAATTATATAATACCGATATCTCCAGTTCAATTATGCAACACCGTTATCTCCAGTTCGATTGTACAACACCGATATCCCAGATTGCGTATTATCTAATCGAATCGAAGATATCGTATTTACAACACCGATATCTCCAATTCGATTATACAACACCGATATATCCGATTGGGAAACGCCCAGTTCGTCCGTTTGAGTTACAACATCTATGTCTCCGATTAGGTGCCGTCCCATTCATCCAACGGGATTGCAACACCCATATCTTTGATTAGGAACCGTCCAGTTCGTCCGGTAGAGTTACAACACCGATATCTCCGATTGGAAAACGTCCAGTTCGTCGGTTAGGATTACAACACCGATATCTCCGATTGGGAGTCGTCCTGTTCGTCCGATAGGATTGCAACACCGATATCTCCGATTTAGAGCCGTCGTGTTCTTCCGCGCAGTAATCCGAGATCATTGCGTGGACGAACAGGACGGCTATCCCGACACAGCTGCGACTTGCCCTTGCTGCAGGTACAGGAACGATGGCATCAGCTTCCACTGTGTCCAAAAGTCTTCATGAATGATTTCTTTATGCTAACCGACCAGGACTATGGGGGCCCCTTACCCACCGTTACTGGGTGGAACGTTCCAATTTAGTAAGACTTCATATCAATTGGACTGAAAACCAATGGGGGCCATTTCTTTCCACAGATGAGTCCAGATTTGTTTTTAGAGCAATTCCAGGCGACTCTGATTTGCAGAGAACGAGGGACAATTATCACCCCTCTACGACCACTGAAAGAGACACTTATGGTGGTATTAGTGTACTGGTTTGCGGTAGCATCTCATTTGGTGAACATACAGACAGCAGTGTACTTCGAAGAGACACCATGAATGGTAGACGCTATTGCGTTAGTCTTGGTCCCCCTATTTTCACACTTATGCGGGTGCAATAGAAGATACATTTCCCCTACAGGACGACAAAGCTCGTCCCCATCTAGTGGGTCTGGAGGAACAATATCTTCAAGACGGCAGCATTGTCCGTATGGATTGGCGAGGCAGGTCTCCCCATTAATCCGATCGAGCATGTCTCGGATAATCTACCGATACGTGTTGCTGTTTTCAACCACCCTCCTTAAGACCTTGTGGGACTTAGACAAGCTTTGCATGACCAATGGTCTTTGCTTCTTACTGAGTATCTAGACACCGCCATCAACAGCACGAAACATAGCTGTAAGGCTTTCATTGGTGCGAGGTGTAACCTGACTCTATTGAGGTACTTTGGCTGTTTCATTTTGACACCTTATGTTTCACCTGATTCTGTATGTGATCATTTCTGTCAGAATAAAGTGTTTCCGTTTTATGGTCTTTATCTAACATGCGATATGATACTGGTCATCACCAAATTCTAGAACATTTCATTTTGTATTTTTTGAGTTATGTTTCTGCTTTTCCTTAGTAAACCAGTGTACTTGTTTTGTTACATCTTCAGTGGGGAAGTTTCTGATTCTCTGTTTTTCTACAAACATCCAGTAATTATCTTTGTCAGAATGCGTGTTTCTTACGAAATAGCCATGTAGTTCAATGTAAGTCGCTCCGTACTCCATGTGCTCTTGGGCCACTTTCGAAAAGACAGATATGGTTCTGAGAACCTTTAGTAAAGGAGAAACTCAGGCAACAACTTCAAGACATGACCATCATCTAGAGCTAAGTTCTCTAAGAAAGAAGAGAAACTGCCACACCTCCCCAGCTGCTCTTGGACTTTATGGCAGCAATAGGAAATTTGGTATCGTGTTCCACGTTGCGCGAAAAGCTTCATTAATATGGTCTTTACGCTAGCAGGAAACTGGTGTGCTTCATTCTCACCTGTAGCCATAAAATATAAGGACTCAATTGGGGTTGCTGTTATGTCAACTTGACTGATGATCAACAGAGATGTTTTCTTTACTGATGAGTCCGATTTATTCTCTTCAGGGATTTACTTATCTGGAGGGAATCAAGGACATGCCATCATCCTTTAAACGCTTTTAAAGAGGACACCTATGGGGGTCGTATGTGTCATGGCATGATCGGGCATGTGATGGAACGGCCACACAGATCTTTATGTGAATCAAACTGGCTGTGTGAGCGCTCAACATTATGTGGATGAGATACTAAATTCCTTTGTTGGGACTTATGCAGGAAGAAGTGGAGACATTCCTTCTAGTGTGCATGTATTATTTTTAATTCCTTCAAGATTTTTTTAGTGGGCATTTTATCATACAGGACAACAATGCACATAATCATTGAGACAGAATTGTTGATCAATGTCTTGAGGACAACAGGTACGGATTGGCCAACGCCTTTCTCTGACATAAACCATATTCAGCATGCTTGAAACAAATTTTTAGGCAAATGTGCTGCTTCCCATATATCCGTATCGCAAAACATGCAGGAGCTTCAAAGCGCCTGGGTGAAGCAATTCTTGCTGTGTTCAGGACAGCTACTGGACATTCCTTTTGAGCATGAAATATCGCTGTGAAGCCCGTATTGCAGTGAGCGGGGCAACCATATTCCATACGGACCCTCTTTGGCTATCTCATTTTAAGCATTCTTCGTGATTGTGCATATCTACTTGCTACATGTTCTTTAATTAATAATTAGTTTTCAAATATGTGGATGTAATGTGATGGTACATAGTAAAATCGTTATAGCTTTCGAGACATGTCAAAATTTCACTTTGCTATTATTTTTTATAAAAACCAGTTAGTTAAACATGTTTTAATAGAAGAAGTTCCTATTAATACATGTTTTTAAAAAAGACTAAACCCCGGGGGCTCAACTTAATTAAGTTCAAACTCCGACGAAAATTCGCCGTTAAATCAGCAAAATATGGAAGCTAATTTTTAATTTTCTTTCAAGAAATATTTAGGAACTTTTTATCTTTTTTGTACACAAATTGTGAATTTAATTTTGGTAACTCCCCCCGCCCTCTCGTAAATAATGCCTAAATTTACGCCAATGATGGTCCCTAAAATTATTTGAAACGGTTGAGAAGGCAGGAAATGGCCGTCCTTGTGGCGCAGTGGTCTAAGCGATGGCTTCTGCCTGATCAGTCGCATTTTTTCGAGCTCCTGCCAGGATTGGAAGTTTTGTGTGAAGTTTGTGTTTTTTTGCGTTTGTTCTTTGAACGTTCGTGTGTTGTTATTACCTGTGTTCCTTCCTCGCAAGTAGTGAGGCGTACAAGCTGTACGTGCTTATTTTTTCGTTTTTGGCCTGTTCTTGAGTGTTGCAAGCTGCAACGCTCGAGCCGCGAGGGTTAGCAGCCGGGCTGGCTACTACCTCCACTGGCATGAGTGCCATATACCCGTCTATATCTCCTTCCTCTGCGCTTTCTTCGTCGTCTGTATCTTCCGTGACCACCATGAATGGTGTTCAGTCAAATAGTGTTGTGGTTTCGTCGCCAACTGTACCGCTGGTTACAAATGTGCCGGAGCCTGGGTCAGAGGTACCCAGCTCTTCTATTCCTGTGTCTCGTTCGTTCGCCGCGGCTGTGAGTGCGACTTCTACTTTACAAAGTGCTTCTGTGTCTTCGCGACCAGAGTTTACACGTGTTGCTTCCGCTTTAAGGATAACATTACCACTCGACTCTCCTCAAGGTAAGGAACTTTCGTCTGCCTTACTTTTAAGTGTATTTGTTCCTGCTCTGCGCGACACCCCCCCCTCCCCCAATATTTAAATGCTATTTCTAAAGTTGTACCCGGAGAAAGCATTGTGTCTATTATCCGCTTGGGAGGGGGTGTTGTCGTGCACTTCACTTATCAACAGGCGGTGGACAAAATCCTGGCTTTTGGCTTGGACATTGGTTCCGTACATCTCCAACCAGTTGCAGCAGCTAAAAGACCAGTGACTGTCACCTTGTCTCCAGTACCCACAGCTGTGCCTGACTCGGTATTAATTGATGCCCTTAACACCATGGGGTGAGTGGTTGGTACCACAAAGTACCTCCCAGCTGCTGCTCGCGACTCCCCCTGAAACATGTTCAGGGCGGTCGTCGTCAATACCGAGTCATCTTTCCAACCCCACAAGCAATAGTTAACCGGCCAACCACCCTGGAACTCATAACTGAAACCCGGACCTACATTTTCAATCTGTTTGCTGGCGTCCAGTGCTTCCGATGCAAGGGTGAAGGTCACCTTGCATCGGCATGCCCACATTCCACAGCTGCTACTGTTCCAACTCAATCACTTGATGCTGCTGTTCCAGCGGAGACTCTGCCCACCGCTCCGGATTCTTCCCCCACCCTCCCCACTGAATCTGTTCCAGCTGCTGTTCCTGGTTCCACCTCTGTCGTATCACCTCCAGTGGTCCGTGTTGCTTCGGCATCCACTGACCTGCAGGAATTTCCACCGTTGCCAGCGTCTGAAGGGGCCTCCACCCCCAAGGTTCAGCGGACCAAGAGGCAAAACTCCCCTGGCTCAGCGAACCGTCGTGCGAGTTCCTCGGACCGCCAGAAATCCAGGAAGACGGCTACATCCTCGTCACCTTCACCTGGACCGGCTCCTGTTACTTGTTCAGTTTCCATCTACAACCGTTTTACCTGTTTGCCGAACGATGATTCCATGGACGTTACCGATCCCGATTCTGAAGAAACTTTATTTGCTGAATCTGATGACGACTCTCCTGCCCCCTCTCTGGTTGACATCACCTCTATGTTTGCTGACATTGAGGTGCCCTTAACTCCCCTCTCATTCACAGATCTGTATACCTTGATTGCTCGCCCCAGACGGGCGAAATTGATTACTCTCCCTTGTATAGCGAGTAAACTCTCTCACCTTCCGGAGATGCTAACCCAACTGACGTTCCTGCGTGAGTTCTTATTAAATGTTGATCTGCCATCCGGGAAAGAGCAGTACGCTCGCCGGTTGGCGTATTTACTTAAAGTTTTGAATGCAGAACTGGAAGGTTGGATGCAGCCGCCCCAGTGATGCCTTCCCTAAATGTGCTCTGCTTTAACTGTAGAGGCCTTGCGTCTTCAGCCGCGAATGCTTTGGTCTTCGAGGACGTTCGTTTCCTGAGGACAGATATCCTCCTCTTCCAGGAGACGAACTGTTCCTTGGCGACCGGGTATTCCTGCTGGAGACGCTGGCCCTACGCTTTTTATCTTAACTACCGGACGCACATTGGGTCCAGTACAGCGATTGCATTCCGTACTCGGTTTCATTCTCTTCTTTCAGATATCGTTGAGTCACAGAGTCTGCTGGGCTCCTTTCAAGGTATCTCCTTTAGTTATCTTTCCCGTCGTTTTCATGTTTTCAATTTGCATATGCCACAATCATCGGTTGATGCTGATGCTCTTCTTTCGCATTTGATTTCCTTTCTTTCCCAAATTCCTCCTTCTGAAATCGTTCTTATTGGTGGTGACTTCAACTGCACTCTCCAACCGGGTCTTGACCGTGATGGTTCCGGGGAGAGTTGCCTTAACCTTTCCTCCCAACTGTCTCAACTAGTTAGTAATTTTTGTCTCATTGACGCATTTCGTACCATCCACAATCTGTCCCGTGAATTCACATGGTTTCCTCCGGCCGCTTTAGCGCATGCTACGGCTCGTCTCGACCGGTTTTATGTTTCTAGTTTCCTCCACTCCTCCCTTGTTGAAGTAACCCATCATCCTTCTGTTTCCTCCGACCATAGTCCTGTTCTTCTGGAAATATTTTTGTCCTCTTTCTCTGTCCCCCCTCCCCGGTTTGGTCTCTCGATGATTTTCTCCTTTCCGATCCCACGTTTCAGGCCGAAGTTCGTTCGATTATTTCTTCATCCATTTCTGAACTTCCTCTCACGGTTGACCCAGCAGCTCTGTGGCTTTCCACCAAACTTTCTATCCTATCGTTTGCACGTCAGTTCTCTTTTTCGTCCCGTTTTCACCGCTTTCATGATTTAACTATTCTTCACCGTAAACTACAGTTCCTTTCTCCTTCAGATCCATCGTTTGCAGCTCTTCAATCACAACTTCATAGCATTCTATCTTCCTTTGCTTCTTCGTCTCTTACCCGGTTAAAGTTTTCCAAGTTACATTTTCATGATGACCCGTTTCAACACCTTCGACATCTTGAATCCCACCGTGCTCTGAGTTAAAACATTTCTTTTCTCTCGCTTCCAGATGGCTCAACTGTTTCTGATCCAGTGCAGATCTGTGATCGAACTTTTCAGTACTTCACTGATCGGTTTCGATTGCGGGTCCTGCCGCCTGCAGAGAATTCTCCATTATTATCACATCTTCCTCAGGTCCCGTCTTTTTTTCCCCCTCCTTGGTTTCACCGATCTCTCCCTCGGAGGTTCGTTTTGCCATTTCTAGTCTGAATGACCGCTCCGCCCCTGGGGCTGACGGTCTTCCACTTTCTTTTTATAAAACCTTTCTTCCTGCTCTGCTTCCTCTTCTCGTTGCTTGTTTCAACTCGATCTTTTCTTCTTCGACTTTCGTTTCTTCTGACTTTGCTTTTGCTCTTCTCCGCCTAATTCCTAAAACTGGTAATCTTGGTCTTCTATCTAACTGGCGCCCCATCTCGATTCTTAACACCGACTACAAGATCTTTGCAAAAATTATGGCTCTTCGCCTTAACCCTGTTCTACAATTTATTATTCATCCTGACCAAACTTATACGATCCCTTCCCGTTCGATTGCAACTAACATCACTACCATCCGTGATTTACACTCTCTTGCTTCCCGTCTTTCTGAACCTCTCGCTATTTTTAACCTAGATCAGAAACAAGCATTCGATTCTGTCCATCATTCTTATCTTTTCTCTGTTCTTCGTCACTTTGGCTTTCTTTCCCTTTTCTGTCAGGCACTTTCCAATCTATATTCCCATTCTTCCTTTCGTGTTCGGACCTCTTCTTTTATGACGGCTGCTATTCCTTTTGCAAGCGGTATCCGGCAGGGTTGTCCCCTGTCGGGTCAACTGTTTGCCCTCACGTTTGAACCACTTCTTATTTCCCTTCGATCTCGTTTGCTGGCAGGCATTCCGCGTGGTGTGGCCTCCACACGGCACCATCGCGTGGTTTTGTCGGCCTATGCGGACGACCTTACTCTTTTTTTACGTTCCCAACAGGCTTTTGGTGTTGTTTTGTCTACCTATACTGAGTATGCTTCAATTTCAGGTGCGGCCCTTAATACCTCTAAATCTGTTGGCTTGTGGGCTGGCTCGTGGTCGTCCCGCGGCGACCGCCCTTGGGGTGCCCGGTGGTCGACCACGGTCATCAAACTTCTTGGAGTGTTCATCGGGAACCCGGTGGCGGTTGCTGCCGCCACTTGGTCCCCTTTGGTGCAGGACATGAATCGACGCCTTGCCCCTTTTCGCCGTTTGAAACCGTTTCTTACTTTTTTTAGCAGGTCGCATCTTCTTTCCGCTTTTCTTCTTCCGGCCCTTTCTCATACTTGGTTTGCTCATTTCCCTCCTCTCCTCTTTCTTCGTCACGTTCAATGTCTTTTTACAAATTTTATATGGGATGTCGTACATTGGGTTCATCGATCCACGCTTGTCCTTCCGGTTTCTTTTGGTGGTCTTGCCCTTCCGGATTTGTCCCTTAAATCGAACGCTTTCCATCTCCAACATTTTTTGAGGATTTTTTCCCTTCCTTGCGGTTCTTCGATTACTATAATTGACACTTTGCTCTTTCCACGAAGTCCTTTTCTTTCTCTGGCTACTTTTATCCGCATGGACCTTTTTCCACTCATTCCCAATCACTTTCCCGCTACTTAACGTACCGTTTTCTCCCTCTGGCACTCCTTATGTCCAGTCCGCCTCCACCCCGCTTCGACTAACGATCTCCTTGCGGAACCACTTTTCTTCTCCTCTGCCCTTCGTTCTCCAAATTCTCAGTACCTGAACTTCTCCACTTGGTTTGCAAGTGGCGTCGTTCAGGTTTCTCAACTTTTTGATTCTTCTCTTCACTGGAAATCTTTTGATCGCCTTTCCCCTCTATTACTTGATACCCCTCAGCATCGTGCACAGTTCTGTCTTATTCAATCCTGTCTTATTCGTCTTTATCCTTTACTTGTCAATTCTGTTGGCCTCATTCAGTCTTCCGCCCCGTCGCTCAGTCTTCCCTTTCTTCTCTACTTAAACGATTCTCCATTTTTACCCCATCAAGTTACAGCCAAGCTTCTTTATTCGCATTTTCTTACCAATTTCACAGCTCCATTAGCAATTCCTTCTGTTTCAGCTACAGATCTTCTAGGTACATGGAGTGATCCATCGACTTCACTGGCTTCCCCGAAAGCCCGGGACATTCATTGGCTGCACCTACACCGTCGGCTGCTCACTCCGCGTACCCTTCATCGTTTTCGTCATTTGGCTTCCCCGCTTTGCTTCTTTTGTTCTACACTTGGTGATGTGTCACATTCCTATGATTCTTGTCTGGTGTTGCAGCCCTTGTTTTCGATTATGTTTTCCCTTCTTTCCAAAGTTTGCCCTTGTCCTCATACAATGTTCCATTTTTATTTCCTCAGACGCCATTCTCCCCCTGTAGATGTCCACAGTTCTGTTTGTGCATTCATCATTCTCCAAGCGAAGTTGACGATTTATTTGTTTTACCACTCAAGCGTGGATCGAGCTTCTCTCCGGCGTTATCATCCGGCCCGGGTGTTTTTGTGCAGGAGGTACCGATCATCCATCAGATCGGTCCTCCAACTTGAGTATGACATGGCGCGGGTTCGGCAGGATGTGCCTGCCTTTTTCTCTCTCTGGTCTCCATATTTGTCATGGTTTCATGTTTCTGCAGGCATTATTGTTCTCCTCCCATAGCCAGAGTTTATTATATTTATATTTATTTTTTTTGATTGGTGTTTTTCTGCTTAGTGCATAATTTTTGTACATACCGTAGAATTGTGTCAGTGGGTTAGTGTCTCCTTTAGTTTATCTTCTTGTTGCTTTCCGTGCGCACACATTCCCGTTAATTTGTTGTCGGTAGCGTTTACTGACTTTTTCTTTTCTTTTTTTTTATTTTCCGTCGGCCTCAAGCCGTTGGTCGACAAACTTTTTTGTGTGCCGGCTAAGCGTTTTGGTATTTTCTGTTTATTGTTTACTGTTACCAAGGTATTTTATGTTGTTTTGTTGATGTTGATTGCATTTTTGCTGTGGCATGCACATTGTCTGATGTGTTTTTGTTTTGTTTTTTGTTGCTTAAGTGTCGGCTTTTTTTTCTAGTTTGCTTTTGGTGTCGTTCACCTATTTTATATTTATTACTCGTCGGTTTCACACAGTTTACTGTCGCACGGTTTTGTGTTTTATGTTGTGGTTGTTTTTATTTTTTTGTTTTAATTTTTTTCTTGCTGAACGGGTACTGCTGGCGCGTGGTACCGAATGGTTTTTTTGTGTGTTGGTTCTGAACCTTACCGACGTGTTTCTTGGTTTTGTCTTGTGTAATCGGTGTTTATTTTTGTGGTTAGTGCTGTGGATACAGTGCGAATTCACTGTTTCGACCCGAATTTATTTGGTGGTGATGCTTGTCTGCAAGTTTAACCCCTGTGTTCTTTTTCACAAAGTTTTCATGGTGTTATTTGTGTATTGTGCATTCTTTATTGTGTTCATGGTGCTATTTGTGTATTGTGCATTGTGTGTTAATTTCTTGGTGTTATTTGAATATTGTGCTTTGTGTGTTGTGTTAATGGTACGGGGTGTTAGTTTCTAGTGGTTGTTTTTTTCTCTGTGTTGCTTAGTGACCGAGATACGCTTTAAATGTAAATTTTTGTTGTTCGTCGGCTTACAGCCATTTGTCAACGCATTTCTCCGAACTACCAGGTGTTGTTTTTTTTCCGGCTGCAGCTTGTTGTCGGACCGTGTGTGTTTTTTTCCTTGACAGTTTTGACAAACTCGGCTGACTTTTCTTTACCGCCTTGCTTCATTAGTGGTCTGTCCTGTATGTATTGTTTGTTGTGCAACTGTTTTCTTTTTATCTTGCCGTGTGTTATTCTTCAACTTGCTCTGATGTCGTTTGCTTCTTCCTGTAGAGTACTCTCTGTTTATTGCGATATTGATTGTGTGTTGTTATTGTCGTTGCCGGTGAGTTATTGTGCAATTTTTTTCCCGGTGAAAATTTGTGTTTGTATGTTGTCTTTTTTGTAAATAAATGCTCTCTTTTGAAGTTCTGACTCCTGGGCCCGGGCTCAAGGACCGGATGAGGCATGGGTGGTGTGTATGTCTTACGTCACCTATTCCCTCCCTTTGCTGGTACCAGTGTACCTAAACTTGAGACGGGTGACTACACTAATAATTATTAAAACTGCTCACGGTGGAAGAAACACCTAAAAACAAAGAACTTGGGAATTAATTTTTCCGTTTCTTGAAAATGCTCAGAGTCGAATGTGAGTCCCATTTCCCTCGATTCCAAGGAGTTTTTTCGATGAAAAGCTGCTGCTATAAAATTCTGTAGTTTGGTAGCATGTTCCCTTCCTAAATAATGTCTGAATTTACTCCCGTGATGATCCTTATAAATATTAGCTATGGTTCAGAATGCGGGAAACGATCCTCGGTGACACAGAAGTCTAAGAGCTGGCTGGCTTCTGACACTTCGTCCGCAGGGGACCGGGTTTGATGCCCGGATGAAGCATTAGCAGTGTGTTTGTCTTATGACACTCGCTGTCTCCCTCCTCGGGAACCAGTCGCTGTAAATTGAGGACGGGCGACTGCTTGGGGTGGTCGTTAAACTTAAAAACAAAGAACGCGGGAATGACAGCTGTCTTCTTTCTTTAAAATGGCCACAGTAGCACTAGAGCTACATCTTCTCTATTCCAAGAAACTTTTTCAAAGCAAAAATGCTGCTACAAGTTTCTGTAATTTGGTACCTTGTTCTCCTCCAAAATAATGCCTGAAGTTACACGCCTGTGATGGTCCTTGTATATATTAGACATGGTTAAGGACATGAGGAATGATCGTCCTCGTAGCTTAGTAGTCTTCTGACCGTTCGTCCCAAATGGGCCTTGGGTGGAGTAACGAATGAGGGATCGGCGATGTGTTTTTCTAACGACACTGGCTTGTTCCCTTCCCTGGAATTAATAGTACTAAATTAGAGACGGATGACGTGTTACAGTGGTCGTTAAATCTAAAGACAAAGTACGTGAGAATGTCAGCTGCTCCGTTTCATGAAAATGACACAGTAGAAGTCGAATCACATCTTCTCTATTCCGAGCAACTTTTCCAGTGGAGAAATGCTGCTATAAATTTCTGTATTCTGTTAACTTGCTCCCCTCCTAAATAGTGTTCAACTTTACACGCCAATGGTGGTCATTATAAATATTTGTCATGGTGGTGGACATGAGAAATAATCCTCCTTGTAGCCCAATCGTTTTCTAACCGTTCATCGCGTAGGCCCCGAGTTCGGATCCCTGATGAAACATGGGTGTTTCGTTTGTCTTACGGCACCTGCTATCTCTACTCCCTGGAGTTAATCGCCTTAAATTAGTGATGGGAGACTGCTTTCAGTGGCCGTTAATCTAAAGAACGTAGGAATGACACCTGCTTCGTTTCTTGGAAATGGTCACAATAAAATTTGAACCGCATCTTATATATTCCGAGGCCGCCCCGGTGGAGCAGTAATCTAAGCGATGGCCTCTGATTATTCGTCCGAAAGGGGTAGGGGTTCGAATCCCGGTGAGGCATGGATGTTGTGTTTGTCTTACGGCACTGGCTCTCTCCCTTCCCTGGAACCAGTGACCCTAAATTAGGGACGGGAGACTGCTTCTTAGCCCATTGAGTTGCTCACGGTGGTCGTTAAACTATAACGAAGTAAATTTCTCCGTCATTTCTGTCCAATTGAGCTACGCGGACGTTAGTTCTGACTACTATCTGCCTTTATGTCGGGTGCGTCCTGCTGGCAGGTACGTCACATCTCCCCCCCGAAAGAGGGCCGGGGGCATGGTCCACGGGTCAGCCGTGACCATGAATTGTTGCAGGCAGCCACCCACTGTAGAACGTGCAACGTGCACTTGAGAACTCCCAGTCAATGTAGTGTGTGGAATGCAACGTCACACATTTTTATTTTTCGAAGCGCTGGAGAAGGGATTCTCTGATTTTTCCTATCTCGCGGTGTGCAAATAACATGACACCAATGCGAGATTTTGAAAGGGCGGGTCATCCAGATAGTTCGGGCGCCATTATAACGAAGTAAATTTCTTCGTCATTTCTGTCCACGCCAGGATTCGAACCCGGATCCCCTCATTCCGGAACAAGTCACTCTACCAATTGAGCTACGCGGACGTTTGTTCTGACTACTATCTGCCTTTATGTCGTGTGCGTCCTGCTGGCAGGTATGTCACAAAACCTCCAGTCAATAAAAAATAAATAAAACATATTCCGAGAAAACTTTTCAGTGGAGAAATACTGCTATAAATTTCTGTAACGTGTTAACCTGCTCCCCTCCTAAATGGTGTTCAACGTTACACGCCTATGGTGGTCATTACAAATATTTGACATGGTTATGGACATGAGAAATGATTCTCCTTGTAGCCCAGTCGTCTTCTAACCGTTCGTCACGTAGGTCCGGGTTCGGCTCCCTGATGAAACATGGGTGTTTTTTTGTCTTACGGCACTGTCTCTCTCAATTATCTGGAAATAATCACCTTAAATTAGGGACGGGTGACTGCTTACGGTGGTCGTTAACCTAAGAACAAAAAACGTAGGAATGACAACTGCCTCGTTTCTTGAAAATGGTCACAGCGGAACTTGAACCGCATCTTCTCTATTCCGAGCAACCTTTTCAATGGGAAAATGCTGCCACAGTGGAATAAAGATCGCAAGAGTTTGTTATCAAGTAAGCGAATCATTCTGTTAATCTTAACCGACAATATCATTTTCCACTTTACTTGAGAAAAACAAAATAATTGAAGTTGATGTTATTTCTTTCCGAAGAAGAAAATTAAAGGTTATCCATGGACAATCCGATTCCGATTAAATTGATCTGCCGAATTCTTTCCTGTTTCATTTAAGGAAGGATTTCGCTTCCCATGACACACGAGCTGTAAGCGTTTCTGTTCATTCACTTTTCTTTCTTCGTCCGTTTTAGATCAACTGTCGACGTAATTCCAGCTTTTCGAGATTCTTCGACGTATTGCTATAGAATTCTTCGTATCTTATTTTTTTCTTACCTCCAAATGCTAGATCTATAGCATTTTCCCATTATTTCTGAAGCAAATACTACAGAATCGCACGAAGAAGAAAATCACGGTACAGATTCTCTCGAATTACATTACCGATGGAAGCCCTCTGATCACATCCTGTAGGATTCCACGAAGGACCGAGATGAGGAAGATGAAAGTTTTCGGAAAGCAGCAGACTGAAGAAATAGGGACGCTTTCTGGTCATCTCGGAGTTGCCAGCGGGGAGCAAAGCCAAACAACAGTAAATATGAATGGCAGGGTAGGTTTGAAATTGGAACAAGACCGTTTATTTTTCTTTCTGTCATTCCCCGTGTTTGATTCTCTCTCCCTCCCCTTTTTTTATTTCTCCTCTTGTTTCACTGTATTTCTTATCATGGCTTTTTTATTTATTTTTTATCCCGAAACGCCTCGATGATGAAACAGAAAAGTAGAATTTATATATTTTTCCTCTTCGCCATATTTTTCTAAATTCCCTATGGAATCGAAATCAATATTTGAAGAACTGGGCATCCGAATTTCTATTGTTACATGTAGCTTTCTTTGTTTTTACACTAGAATTGTTGAGACCCTTGTATGAGTATCGTCATCTCTATGATTTTCTCTCTCTTCCTCTTGCATGCATGTATTTTACCCACTCTATCTCTCACCATATCCTCGGGTTTTGAAACAGCTTAGGAACGCGTTTCCTGTTTTTACACACATAGAAACATCCAGGGGCACACAACAACAAAGCAAAACTTCAAAAACATACATGCTATTCCTTTTTAACATATACAAAATGATCCAGAAGTGTTGGACATAAATGAAAATATAAGTAGTACTAATCGAAACAAAGAAAAAAAAAACGTAGTCAACATAAAACCGGAAACCAACCAAGATAATTTACGTTTTATTGCAGGGTTGCCAGAGGTAATGAAAAGTTGTTTTTCCCCCAGGTGCTCTCTGTTTGGACGGTTGTTGCACCTCTAGGGAAGAAATCGGGAGGGCTTAATTTTTTGCAAAACCAGTTAGACTCAAAACTCGTCACTTCCCGAAAGTGCCCACTAAACGTCTCTCCAACCTAAAAACAAAACACTCCAGTTCTTGGTGTAAGACACCACACGTGGACAATACACTGTTAAAAAAAAACTACTTAAAAATGAGAAACTGAAGCTACTTGTTTTTTTAAAGTACAATCGTATCGTAAACGAGTACATGACATGCTCAAATATAAGTAACCATACGTACTTACAAATAACTGCGTCAATAAATATAATCTCGTATTACTTCATTTTAGATATTATAGATTTCAAGAGAAATTGTTTACTAAATGTGTAAAGTGACACACATAAATAATTAGTACCACAAAGTCATTGATCACAAGTAATTTAATTATGCATAAAGTACCTCTATCTACGTTTTTACATTAATTATATTTATGTCAATCTCATAAATACACTGCTGGCCACCCAAAATGCAACACCAAGAAGAAAGCATCCAATTGGCCTGAAATTCTCAGCATGCGTCGCCCGCGAGAGGACATGCAGACGATTAGCATTGCAGGGCATATGCAAATCATGTGCGCCCGGCACGCCACCGAGAAGCACTATAAGAAGGCTTCACAGAAAGCGGGGTGTAAACAGTGGAAGTGTGTTGTGCTGCCGGACCTGTACGTGGGAAGCTTCCTGATGCCTCGTCGCAGAATACGGCAGTCATTCCAGCACGTTTCGGAGTTCGAAAGAGGACGAATAGTGGCTTATCGCGATAGCGGTTTATCGTACCGAGACATCGGCGCCCGTGTGGGACGACATCCAGCCACAGTGAGGCGAGTATGGATTCTGTGGGTGCAAGAGGGACGGACGGACCGACGTGAGTGATTGCCGCAGCCGCGGCACTCTTCCTAACGAGAGGACTGGCATGTTGTGCGGCGGGCATTGAAGGCTTGCACCGCCACATCACGAATGTTAGCGCAGGGATTAGGGTGTGTTGCGCAACAACCTGTGTCAGCACGTACCGTTCGACGTCGTCTGCAGGAGCGGGGACTTGTCACACGGCGCCCATTGCTTCGATTACCATTGACGTTACACCACTGGCGAGTGCGGCAGCAGTGGGCCGTTGAACGCCGCACCTGCACTACGGAATGGCACGACATTGTCTTCTCCGACGAATCCCGCTTCTGCCTGCAACACCACGATGGTCGGATCCACGTATGGCGACACCACGGCGAGAAACTATATGACGCCTGCATTATGCATCACCATACCAGTCCGTCGCCTGGCGTTATGGTTTCGGGCGCAATTGGGTATGACACCCGCACCCCTTTCGTACGCATCGCCGGTACACTCAACAGCCACGCTACATCTCCGACGTTTTGGAACCTGTAGTCTTCCCTTACCTGCAGGACTTGCCAGCGGCCACGTTTCAACAGGACAATGCGCGACCGCACATGGCACGTGTCGTGCAACAATTCTTCACGGCCCACCATGTGTCATTGCTGCCGTGGCCTGCCTGTTCTCCCGATATGTCGCCCATCGAACACGTCTATTTGCTGATCGGCAATCGAGTGGCCCGGCAAGCACCACCCGCGGCTGCGCCTCATGAACTGTGGCAACGTGTGGAAGCAGCCTGGACCGACAGACCCCAAGCCCACATCCAAAGACTCTTTCGTCCGATGCCGCGGCGTGTAGCGGCCGTTATTGCCAGCCATTGGGGCCACACAAACTATTGATGTCTGCGTATTCCGCAAGTCGCACGAGCCTATAAGTTCAATCGTTTCATCTTTGTATCTGTTGTTATGTGTCCAGTAAATCTGGCTTTGCTATCTCGGGTCCTTGGTGTTGCATTCTGGGTGGTCAGCAGTGTATATGGATTTTTTTGTTGCATATATTTGAAATATATGTACTGAAAAATGAGTACATATATTTAAAATTAGAAATACCAGATATACTCACAATTGATTCCCTGTATGTACTCAAAAATGAGTACGTGTCTTTTCCAAAAATGAGACACAAGTACTCGGAGCTATATAAGCCCAGAATGTACTCAAAAACGAGTACATTTTGCTTATTTCTAAGTACCAATTTTTAACAGTGTACTTTGGGCTCCTGGGATACACATTTCGGAGAGATTTGTTTTTGGGGAGAAAGTTCGTAGCTTCAACCCATCCCATTCCCCAAAAAGCATCTCCTTTACTGTCTGTCCCCCAGAAGCTCCAAATGTTACCCCGTGTGTGATATTTTACACTGTTAAAAATTGGTACTTAGAAATAAGCAAAATGTACTCGTTTTTGAGTACATTCGGGGCTTATAATAGCTCCGAGTACTTATGTCTCATTTTTGGAAAACAACACGTACTCATTTTTGAGAACATACAGGGATTCAATTGTGAGTATATCTGGTATTTCTAATTTGAAAAATATGTACTCGAAAAAAACCATATATTGCAAGTATATGTGCTCTAACCTCATTCAATTTCTTTGCACTTTAGGAAGTTGCAGCGAATTTGGCATGATTGCTCGTATGTGAGTAGAGAGAGAGAGCACAAAAGACGGCGCTACCGTACAAGCGCACGATTTTGCACATAGAAGGCGGAGAGAAATTGGGGGAGGGAACTTCAAGCGGGGGATACCTACCTGGGGGCAGTCAGTTAACTTGCTCGTCCGATGCACGGCAGATGTTCAACGATTGTGTAACGTATACTCTATATTCACTTTCCTTTTGATTTTACTATCTCTGGTTATTTTATTTTACTATGTAAATTATCTTCTTACTGAACGAAATATTATTTCACCCGCTGAATGAGATCTGGCAATGAGTGTAAGTCATGACGTGGTGGTAGCTAGTATATAGGCGCGTTCATCGAGACTTAGGGAGAGCTTTTGTTGTTGTCATGAGAGAGCGTTGTTGTTTACGGAGAGCGTTTATAATACGAGGAGAGATTGTGTTGTTATGAGGAGAGATTCTTCATTAGTGTAAAACAAGTTGTGTGTGTGCTTTAGTTGACCAAGAGTCTTGTAATAAAGAAGTTGCAGTAAGTACGTCTTTCTCAATTAATAGTTTTTGTCAGACCTCTGTCTGGCTGTTAGGTTTATAACATTTATTAATTACCATAAATAACCAGCGTTAAGACTTTGTTTACGTTCGTAATTAACTAGTAACAACCATTTTGAGTTCACTGTTTTGAAGCTTAGTACAAGTATATCATTAGCTAACTGGTAGGAAGAGAATCATTCATATAATTAGCTTAGCGAAAAAATTATAAAGCTAATTCATTATAATTGTTAGAAATTCACACCAACAGGCAAGATTTGAACCTGGAGCCCAACCATCAACAGTCTAAATCTCTATCCACTAAGCCATCCGCGGCTTGATTACACATTTGGAATACGTGTATTCCCTACATACCCATTTATTCATAGAATCAACTGGAAGTATATTATTCGATGGCACATCTGGGCACAATTTTAGGACAAATATAGTGATGAAGTGACAACATATTATTTATGAGATTGGCACACATACATACACTGTCGGAAAAAAATTTCCAACACCAAGAAGGGGTTGTGTTAGATAAACGACAGTTGGTAGGCGGTGAGTGTACATCTCTAAGATGACGTCTATGCAAATTTCGCGCTCGGCGCATACGTGTGGCGCTAGTAGCACCCCTCGGAACATGCAAAACTGGTTTGCTGCGCGCTGTAACGTTCGTGAGCGTTAGTTATCGTTGAGATTCGACGTAGTGTGTTGATGTTAAGTCAAGAATGCCTTTAAGAAGATGAAGAAGCCATTATCAACAGCTCACGGGGTTTGAACGAGGTCGTGTAATAGGGCTACGAGAAGGTGGATTTCCTTTCCGCAATATTGCAGAACGACTTGGCAGGAATGTAGCCACTGTGCATGATTGTTGGCAGCGGTGGTCAAGGGAAGGTACTGCCTCAAGAAGACCGGGTTCCGGCCGGCCACGTGGCACTACTGAGAGGGAAGACCGCCGTGTACGGCGTATGGCCGTGGCACATCGTACCGTGTCTTCAGCAGCAATTCGAGCTGCAGTTGCCACCACAGTGGCACAACGAACTGTTACAAATCGGTTACTTGAAGGACAGCTCCGAGCCAGACGCCCTGTAGCGTGCATTCCACTTACTCCAAACCACTGCGGTTTGCGACGTCAGTGGTGTCAAGCTAGAGCTCATTGGAGGACGAAGTAGAGATCTGTTGTGTTTTCTGATGAAAGCCGGTTCTGCCTGGGTGCCAGTGATGGCCATGTGTTGGTTAGAAGGAGGCCAGGTGAGCGCCTGCAACCAAGCTGTCTGCGGCCAAGACACACTGGACCTAAACCTGGAGTTATGGTCTGGGGAGCAATTTCCTATGACAGCAGCAGCACTTTCGTGGTTATCCCACGCACCCTGACGGCACAGTTGTACGTCGGTCTGGTGATTCAACCTGTTGTGCTGCCATTCATGAACAGCATTCCAGGGGTTATTTTCCAACAGGATAACGCTCGCCCGCATACCGCTGTTGTAACCCAACATGCTCTACAGAATGTAGACATGTTGCCGTGGCCTGCTAGATCACCAGATCTTTCACCAATCGAGCACGTATGAAACATCATTGGACGAGAACTCCAGCGTCACCCCCAACCAGCATTAACCGTCCCTGTATTGACCGACCAAGTGCAACAGGCATGGAACTACATCCCACAAACTGACATCCAGCAGCTGTACGACACAATGCATGAACGTTTGCGTGCTTGCATTCAACATTATGGTGGTTACACCGGTTATTAATGTACCAGCATTTAACATTTAAAATGGCTCTTCTCGCGCTTACATTAAGCTGTGATCTTGAAACCTTAATCGATTAAATATGTTACTTATGCAAATGTATTGCCGCCATTTCATTCCTCGACAACTATTTTTTCGTGGTGTTGGGATTTTTTTTCCGTCAGTGTAGATAGGAGACGTTGCCTGTCCAATGATGGAGTGAAATGTTTAATTGAAACAGATTGAAAACAAATCAAACAGACGCAGGAATTTCTGTAAAGAAACATAGTAAAAACTTATATAGTAAGAACTCATGCATGTTAGAACTAAACATTGTATGCAATTTACTTCTGTTTTTCAGAAAACCTCGCAATAAATAACATTATGTGTAAAATATTTGTTGTTTAACAATTATAATTGTATATTAGGGCGTTTAGATAGATCGATATTTTGCAAAATGCTTAATATAATCACCACTAAACCCGAAACTTTGTTTTCGTGTAAACTTACCTTTAAACTTTTGCTTTGATTTATCGAGTTGAAATTACTTTTTCATCGACACCTTTCACGGCTTTTTTTAGACTATCCTATTCGACGGTTAGTTTGAAACGTCATACCGAAACTTTATTCACAAAATAAAGCGACATCTGGTATTACAAATCGGAAATACCTAAATTCTCGATAATGTGCTATCGGATGACATCTGGTATTAGATGCAATCCTGCTCACTTCGACATCTCAAGATTTGTGTTTTTATTTTAGGTTAGAGCGTTTAGATAGATCGATATTTTGCAAAATATTTAAAAAAATCAGCACTAAACTCGGAAAGTTAGTTAAATTAAAAAAGTAAAAAATAATTAAAGAGTACGAATTAATATTCTACAGAGTGTCGACATGTTGCCGTGGCCTGCTAGATCACCAGATCTTTCACTAATCGAGCACGTATGGGACATCATTGGACGACAACTGTAGCGTCACCTCCATCCAGCATTAACCGTCCCTGTATTGACGACCAAGTGCAACAGGCATGGAACTCCATCCCACAAACTGATATCCAGCACCTGTACGACACAATGCATGAACGTTTGCGTGCTTGCATTCAACATTCTGGCGGTTACACCGGTTATTAATGTACCAGCATTTCACATTTAAAATGGCTCTCTTCTCGCGCTTACAATAATCTGTGATCTTGAAACCTTAATCGATTAAATATGTTACCTATACAAATGTTTTGCCGCCATTTCATTCCTCTACAACTATTTTTTCGTGGTGTTGGGATTTTTTTCCGTCAGTGTAGTTAACGTAAAAATGTGTATAAAGATACTTTATGCATAATTAAATTACTTGTGATCAGTGGCTTTGTTGTACTAATTATTTATGTGTGTCACTTTACACATTTATTAAACAATTTCTCTTAAAATCTATAATATCTAAAATGAGGTAATATGAGATCATATTTATATTTATTGACGCAGTTATTTGTACGTACGTACGGTTACTTACATCTGAGCATGACATGTACTCGTTTACGATACGATTGCACTTAAAAAACGAGTAGGTTCAGGTTCTCATTTTTAAGTAGAATTTTTTAACAGTGTAGCTTGGGGGAAGTCTAGAGGGGGGAACTTTCGGGGAGGAGCGAGTTTGTGGTCTAACTGTCGCCTCAAACGATTCGGCCCTTATGATTTTTTCACCACAGGTGCAAAAACTATCGAAAGAGCGGACAGTCGGGCAAAAGACGACTGTATAATATATAAATATATATATATGCAGTATATTGGCAAAAGTCATCGGACACTCCTTCAAAAATAATGAACGGATCCGCTGCGTTGTTAAACTGCGCGCTACATCTTCAAACGGTATAAAAATAAGCCTACAGCTGATCGCGAATATATCGCACTGTGTGTTTGAATGAAAAGGTCGCTGCCGAGAGTGAACCGACTTTGAGAAAGGAAAGATTGTTGGGTGTTATATTAGTGTGTTGTCCATAAGAGAAACCGAGAGACGATTAAACATGCCCAAGTCAACTGGTTTGTATGTACTGAATTAGTGGAAGACACATGGCGTGCTTGAAGCAGCAAAACGTACCGGCAGACCAAAGACAATCAGTGATAGAGGACGTCGAAGCCTCAAGAGAGTCGTTACAGCTAATCGACGGAGTACTCTACAAGACTTCAATGTACAGGTGAGTAAAAATGGTGGAACATCGTTATTTACACGAACCATTCACAAAGAACTTCTTTCCATGGGTTGCCATGATCGTGCGGCTGCTCATAAGCCTCCCATCTCCACTCGGATGGCTACTCCTCATTTAGCTGGTGTAAAGAACATTTATTCTGGACCGTAGATCAATGAAAACGGGTGCTATGGACTAATGAATCCAGATACACGATCCATCAGTTTGATGGCCGTATGTGTGGGTATCGCGGCAGCCGGGGAACGCTATTTACCACAGTGCACTGTTCCTACGGTCAAGTATGCAGTTGGCAGTGTACTAGTGTGGGGGTGTTCTTCGTGGTACGGCCTCGGCCCATTGTTTATCGTAGACAAACCTGTTAACCATCATGTCTACCTCGATATTCTGGAAAATTATGCCCTCCCAACTCTGTGGTAATACTATGCAAACAAGCCTTGTCGGTAACAGCAGCAAAATTCACCGAGCCATAAAGCAAGGACTGTTACGGCGTGGTTTGACGATAATTCCGTATTGTGTGTGGACTGGCCAGCACAGAGCCCTGATCTTAATCCCATAGAGCATCTATGGAATGAATTAAAGCGCCGCATAAGAATTTCAGAACCAAAGCCTACTAATAAGCAACAGTTAGCGGCAGCATTATGTACTGAATGGAAGCGCATACCTATCGCTGTGTTCCAAACCCCTGTCGAAAGCATGTCTCTAAAGGTCACTGCATGAATTAAGGCCAAAGGTGGACCGACATCGTATCAATGCATGTCAATAAATGCTATGTTGTGTTCTCTTTTAGGTGTGCGGTGATTTTTGTCAATGTAGTGTATATGTACTGAGTGTATACACACAGTCGAGTCACAGTATTTTGACCACCTCCTACTTTTGGCGTCAACAGCGCGTAGCCAATGAAAGAAGGCACGTGTCGTTAGCTAGCTTAGCAGGTATATGAGGTGTGCTGCAGGCATTCTGAAAACATATCACTCGCTGCTGTCACGGATAAAATAAACAATTGATCAGATTTGCAAAAACGGATGATTATCGGCTTTCGGGCCAAGGGTGGTAGTATTTCTGAAACAGGGCAGTTTGTGAACTGTTCGCGTGCTGCTGTGGTAAACTGTATTGTGATTGGAGAAATGGCACCGTTGCGAATAAGAGACGTGGGAACTGCGGAGAACTACGTGCCAGGTATGTGAGAGGTGAACGTCGGCTTCGAAGGTGCGTTAGGGCCGGTCGACATGCTATAGTGCAAAAACTTCGCTGGCAGAGCGAACAACACGATCGAGGTGGTCCCAAAGATGCTTTATTGGATTTAAATCTGGGGAATTATGGGGCCAGGGAAGTACTTGAAAATATTCATCGTGCTCTTCCAACCAATGTCGGACATTTCCAGCTTTGTGACACGTCGCATTGTCGTGCTGGAAGATCCCATCCGCCGCAGGGAAGACAATCAGCATGTATGGGTATACGTGGTCTGCAAGGATGGATTCATAATGAATTCGGTCCATAGTGCCTTCCACAGGTATTAGTTGACCCAGGAAATGCCATGGAAACATTCCCAAGACCATGACGCTGTTCTCACCAGCTTGTGTTCTTCCAGTAGTGGTTGAAGAGTTTTTGTTTTCCGATGTTTCTCGCCTTATACGCGCCCACCCGTTCGGTGAAGCAGAAAACATGACTCATCGGAAAGGTAATCCATTTTCAATCAGTGGAAGTCCAATTCCGATACTGCCGTGCAAATGCCAGCCTTTTCTGTCGATGCACCTTCGTTAGAATAGGTGCAGTGACCTTCCTACAGCATCGGAGCCCCACAGGCAGCAGGGTTCGTTGAACTCTCGGTTTAGACACACATTCGGTACCCCATTGGGTCATTCGGCCAGTGAGTAGCTCCACTCTAGCTTGTCGATCGGTCTTCACGCATCTTCGCAGCCGACGTTCATCTCTCACATCAATAGCATGTGGTGCTCCGCCGTTTCCACGTCGCTTATTCGCAATGGTGTCATTTCTCCAATCACGATACACTTTAACCACAGCAGCACGCGAACAGTTCACAAACTACGCTGTTTCAGATATACTGCCACCCTGGAGCCGAAAGCCGATAATCATCCCTTTTTGAAAATCTGATAAATCCCTCCTTTTTCCCATAACAGCAACGAGTGATATGTTTTCAAGAAAGAAAAAAAGATCATATGTAGAAGATTTTAGGAAGGGAGTGTCTGAAACCAGGTCTTAAACAACCCTTAGAAATAGGAAGCTAGGAGATTTGGGCTAGAGTGCCCGATAGGAAAGTGACACGGAAGCGAAGTAGAAAGGGGAGGAAGACGCCCTTATTTATTACCTGCGGGGGGGGGGGGGAAGTACCCAGGGTCCGACGGCTTAACGTTCCCATCCGACACACGGCGGATATTTAATGGATCAAGCGTGCGCACCTGCCTGGGATCGAACCTGACGTCCTTTCCGCGGCAGTCATGAACGTTGCCCACTAGGCTATCCGCTGCCCGATATGTTTTCAGAATGCCTACTGCACATTTTATATACCCTCTAAGCCAGCTCACGACACGTGCCCTCTTTCATTGGCTACGTGCTGCTGACGTCAAAAGTAGGAGGTGGTCGCAATAATGTGACTCGACTGATCGTTCAGTTCTCATCTCAGACATCCACACGTCATTCGTTCCGACATCATGGGTGTTGCCATCCATAATCTTGCGCGAGAGAAGATATCATATTAAGTTTGAAAAATGGTAAGGAGAACGAACTCAAATATACCTAAGAAAAACAAAAAGGAAAATTAAATTAGGGTATACGTCGCAACACCTATAAAGATCTAAACTCAAAACCTCCCCGAGTAAGAGTTTTTTTTTTTTGGTGGCACATTGAGGACTAACATCATATTAGGCTGGTGTTTATAATCTCTTGGCCCTTCAGCGTATATTGCAGACGGTGTTTTTCCAGTGGGTAAAATGCAAAGTAAAAAGTCCTAAAACCAGCTTTCACTTTTTTTTCAATTACGTAACGAATGTTATTCCATTTTAAAGATGAATGCACAAAATTTTCTTGACTTCAAGAAAGCTTCAGCCTTTGCACTGAACGTAGATAATTTTTCAAATAAAGCAAATTTTTTTTCGAAATAAAGTGAATTTCAGAGTATTCAACCGGGAGAATGACGCAGGCTGCCATTTCTGAGTCTTCATCTGAGTTTTTTAAATAATATTTTAGGTAAGGCATTCAGTAAGGCTTTTATAGAATTTAAATAAAACAACAACAGAGCGCATAAGATATCAAATGCATTATAACAAATCCCATCTGTCTGTGATAAAGTGCTTACAATCATCACTAATCACCTAAAAAAGCAAAATGGAAACATGTGAAAGAATTTTGCTGCTTTCTTTCGCATCTTTTGTATTACAGACGTTGATTTCTTTCATCACCTTGGCTCTAAATTTTCTTTCAACAAGTAAATAAATAGTTTTCAGAATAATTTTAATCCGAGAACACTAAAAAATAGAGGTAAAATAAAAGAACGAACAAGTAATGGAAGAAATATACTTATGGTAAATAGGTTTGTCAAAGACGTTACTTTTCCAGCAAAATATCCTGTGAATAGCAGGAGAAGAAAGAAAGAGTGAATACTCGTTGAAAAAGGAGCTCAGAATTAAGGCATTCAAAACGACCACATTTATGACGTACCAGATGAATTGTAGAAATAAAGAGAAAAAGTAAATGCACTTGGAGGTTTGTTTATCCGTAAACGAAATTCTTCTGCAACAAAAATTCGAGTATTTCAAAAAAACAATGTGGTGTACGTATTTCAAATAGAAAGACTTAGGATAAATAAGAACAAATATCCCAAATTAAAACTATCTCGAGGGTATTGAAAATCTTTCAACAATGCTGCATCTGCGACCACTTTTTAGAAAATAAAATAAAGGAAAGTATCGCTTAGGAAGGTATGCAATGTATAGAGCTGAAAGTATCATATCAGACGCAAAAAAAAAATTTTCTTCGAAATCGTGATAATTTGAAGCCATACAATAATTTGCATATCATAAGCATAAAATATGAGCTGGTGGAACACCTTTTATTTCAACACTAACGTATAGCCCGTCCTAGGACGTTTGTTTTAAAGCTTTAAATAAATATTAATATATAGGGGATGTTGCCTTTCCTATGACGAAGTGAAATTTTTAATTGAAGCAGATTGAAAACAAATCAAATAGGCACCGGATTTCTCTAAGGAAATAAGGTGAGAACCAAATATTATATGCTATTTATTTCCTATTTTAAAAAGAGTTCGCGATAAATAGCATTCTGTGTAAAATATTTGTTGTTTAACAATTGTATAAGGGTGTTCAAATGAAAAGGTACGAAACGTCATAAGAACGTAACCGTTAACATATTTGCCTATGCCGCTATGGGAGAACGTAGCGACACATCTAGGGATGTGATTGGATTCACCGGCGTGGATCGGAGAATGCGCGGGCGCCTGCATGCGCAAAAGAGAGCAGAGGCTCTTATAAAGAGCGCCGTCTAATTGACGCGGCAGTGCGTGTGAGGACAGGATGGCGTTCATATTGCAAAATTCGACGATTGAGGAGCAGCGAGGCGTTATCCGATTTCTGACAGCGGAAGGTGTTAAACCGGTCGCTATTCATCGCCGGATGGTGACCGTATATGGGGAAGACTGTGTGTCCGACAAGTCAGTGAGAAAATGGAGTGCCCGTTTTCGTGCAGGCCGTGAGAGTTTGGTTGGTGGCCCGAGAACAGGCCAGGCAAACACAGTCATCACGGCCGATCTCATCGACAAGGTGGACGACCTAGTGAGAGGTGATCGGCGTGTCACATTGCGAATGTTGGCGGTGGAGGTGGATGTCAGCGTTGGAACAGTGTGGACAATTGTTCACGACAGGTCGCGTTATCGGAAGGTGTGCGCGCAGTGGGTTCCGAAGCAGCTCACCGACCAGCAAAAGGAACTGCGTATGGGGCTAGCACTTCAACATCTCTTTCGGTATCATGAAGACCCCGCTTTCCTGGAGCGGATCGTCACAGGTGATGAGAGCTGGTGCCATCACTACGAGCCAGAAACAAAGCGGGACAGCATGCAGTGGAAGCATGCGTCGTCACCTTCCCCTAAAAAGTTCAAAGCCGTGGCGTCAGCAGGCAAGGTGTTGCTCACCGTCTTTTTCGACGTCCAAGGTCCACTACTTGTTGAATTCCTACAGAACAGACGAACCATTAACTCCGATGTGTACTGTGAGACACTCCGAAGCTTACACAGGTCCATCAAAAACAAAAGACCGGGGCTGCTCACGGAGGGTGTGGTTCTGCTCCATGATAACGCGCGTCCACGCGTCTCCAGGGTCACACACGCGCAACTGGCCAAGTTCCAGTGGGAGCAGCTTGACCATCCGCCCTACAGCCCGGACATGTCGCCCTGCAATTTCCATGTGTTGGGTCCCCTGAAAAAACATCTGAAAGGGAAGCGCTTCCACTCGGACGACGAACTCAAGGACGCTGTGCAGGACTGGGTCTCGTCACGGCCACAGGAATTCTGGGAACAAGGAATCCTTCGGCTCGTTAATCAATGGGATCGTTGTGCTACGGCCTATGGTGTATACTTTGAATAAAGTCTTCATTTATACCCACAGTGTCGTTTCGTGCCTTTTCATTTGAACACTCTAGGTTAGAGCGTTCAGATAGACCGATGATTTGCAAAATGTGTAAAACAATAATCAGCACTAAACTTGGAAAGTTGTTTTCCTGTAAACTTATATTAATAACTTTTACTTTGATTTTTCGCGTTAAATTACTTTTTCTCCGGCACACTTGTTATTCCCTTCACGGCTTATTTTAGACTGTCCTATTCGGCGGTTAGTTTGAAACTTCACACCGAAGCTTTTTCTACAAATAATGCGACATCTGGTATCACAAATCGGTACTATCTAAATTCTTGACAATGTGCTATTAGGGCGACATCTGCTTTTCAACTTTGTTCACTTTGATATTCAAGATTTCAGTTTTTATTGTAGGTTAGAGCGTTTAGATAGGTCGATATTTTGCAAAATGTATAATACATTCAGCACTAAACTCGGAAAGTTAGATAAATTATAATAGGAAAAAAATAATTAAAGCGACAAATTAATATTCGAATTGTGCTGAATTAAATTAATATATAAACGCCAACTTGCCGTGATATTAAGAATTCAATGCGAATTTTGTAGATCGGATAACTGGAACTCTAGTCATTGGTAGCCTGATGTTTTTAAATTAGCAAGCGATCATCTTGACATCTAAAAGTGATCGCATGCTATTATATAGCAGGCAATCACTTTGACATCTCGAGTCCTTATTCTTCCTTCTAGTCCTTATTCTCTGCTCCACGATCCAAGATGTGATGGGGAAGGGTATACAGATTATGTTCTCCTGCCCCGGAAATTATGCCACTGCGTAGAAAGAAGTGATTCAAGCATATCTTCCTTCTGTGGTATAATATCCGTTGATTTTATTGGCGTAAAAGATAAACTGACATAGCCGAGCCTTCGGTCACCAACGGGTGGCTCTTTCAAAGTGAATGATGTTAACCTACACGAAGAGAACAGAACATTTCAAAATATATGATTGCCTTAAGTTAACTTCAAATTGTTGTGACATTTGTGACGTGCCTGCCCCGCAGGACGCACACGACATAAAGGCAGATAGCTGCAAGAACGAACGTCTGCGTAGCTCAGTTGGTAGAGCGACTTGTTCCGGAGAAAGTGGACTCGGGTTCGATTCCCGGCATGGACCAAAAATGACGGAGAAATTTACTTCGTTATAATGGCGCCCGAACTTCTCGGATGATCCGGCCGTTCAAGATCTCGCAATGGTGTGATGTTCTTTCCACACCGCGAGATAAGAAAAGTAAGAGAATCCCTTCTTCAGCGCTTCGAAAAATAAATGTGTGTGATGTTGCATTCCACGCACTAGATTGACTGGGAGTTCTCAATGGCACGTTCTACAGCGGATGGCTGCCTGCAACGATTCATGGTCACGGCTGACCCGTGGGCCATGCCCCCGGCCCTCTTTCGGGGGGGGGGGTTGTGACGTGTGCCTGCCCAGCTGGACGCACACGACATAAAGGCAGATAGCAGCAAGAACGAACGTCTGCGTAGCTCAGTTGGTAGAGCGACTTGTTCCGGAATAAGTGGACTCGGGTTCAATTCCCGGCGTGGACCAAAAATGACGGAAAAATTTACTTCGTTATACATTTGAAACATGACGTTTTTATTGTGATAGGAGAGATATCATGGGAGGGTCGTGGTGTAGCAGTGGTGCGGGTGTCGATGACGTCGTGCGTGACCTGCAAACCCTATGGGCAAAGTTCCGACAGTCCTAAAATATTAAGACTGTTGGAACTTGGATTTAGTGGAGGCAGCCCAGCCGTCGTCCATTGTTTATTGTTAGTGGGTGACGTAAGACCGGTAACCGCGGTTCGCTGGTGGTTTTGTTCTGGTTTTGACTCAATGTGCTAGAAGGAGACGAAGTGCAAAAAAAAAAAAAAAAAAAAAAGACAAAAGACAGCAGTTGAGAAGTGAGAATTGAATGAGTTATGTAATTTATTTGTACCAACATTTATATGGGAGTGTGTGTCTCCGTATGCCTGTTTTTTTTTGTTTTTTTTTATTGGAGGTTTAACGACCACCGTGAGCAACTCAATGGGCTATAAGCAGTCGCCCGTCCCCAATTTAGGGTCACTGGTTCCAGGGAAGGGAGAGAGCCAGTGCCGTAAGACAAACACAACATCCATGCCTCACCGGGATTCGAACCCGGACCCCGTTCGGACGAATGATCAAAGGCCATCGCCTTAGACCACTGCGCCACCAGGGCGGCTATGCCTTTTTATTCGTTCATTAAGAAATAAATGTTAACACTAGCAATCTCATCCTCCTGGCCTCTCATTTTATCGTAGTGACTTCTCAAAAAGGTACGATTTGTTCTAGCAAATAGATATTCCAAACAGACTTTGTTTTGAATGAAATACGCGTTTACACTATATAATACAAATTGTTGAAGATGACAACCGTTTTTTTGGTGTAAATATGACAAGAATGGTCAGTCAGATAATATCCAAAAACTTGAAAATTTCGTCGTCCTAGAGCGGGATTCGAATCCGCGTCTCCCAGATAGCGTCCGGGTATGCTAACCACTACACCACCCAGAACAACCAAGTTTCAAGTTTCCGATTCATTTGAAAATAACCTTCACAAGATTCGCTAGTCGAAGCAACCGGTATTCATGTTTAGCGAATCTGGGGGTTTATAATCCTATCTCCTGATTGCCAGGTGGAGCCGATAAATCATGGGTGGTTATAATGAATAAAATTCTCCGGCTGGACGTGTAGTGCAGGAAAGCTTACGTTAAGTCACGTTAGGGTTATTGAAAGGTTACTTGACGTAACTAAAGTGTGCTTAATCTTCAAAGTGCTAGAGTTTGTTTAGGTAAGACACGCACGTGCAATAAATTCCAAGAATATGGAATTTATTTTTACTCAGCGTTCCTCATTATCTTGAATATCAGTAATATAACTTCGGTTTTAGTACATTAGTACCTTGAAGGCTCCTTATTAGAGCGGGAAACACAATATACCCTGAACTTAACGTAAACACTCAATGAAATAGACTTAACGGCCAGACAGAGGTCTGACAATAAAATGAACTAAGAAAACGTACTCACTTTTAACCTTTTATTGGGGAGCTCCTGGTATTACTCAAATACACACTTTAAAATAACACAACTACTAATAGCCCGAACTTTCGTACTATCGTAATATCGTAGAAAAGTAGGTAAATCGCATATCAATAATCAGGAAGAAACTATCACATATAAAACGAAGCTCTCTGGTATACTTGAGCGCGCCTATATATACTGCATACCACCACGTCATGACTTACACTCGTTGCCACATATATTTCAGCGGGAGAAACAACATCTCGTTAAGTGAGAAGATAATTTGCATAGGAAAATAAAATAACAAGAGATAGTAAAATCAAAAAGAAACTGAATCTAGAGTATACGTTACATGGTGTGGTGGTTAAAATACCCGGTCGCTATCTGGGAGACGCGGATTCGATTACCGCTCCAGGACGATGGAAGTTTCAAGTTTTCGGATATTATCTGGATTACCATCTTTGTCATATTTGCACCAAAAAAACGGATTGTCATCTTCAAGACTTTGTTTTGTTTCGCTTTCTACGTTGATGTTTTGTTCACGCGCACATTTCCAATTTCTGTGCAATTTGAAGTCCACTCAAAGCCAGTATATAATTTCAAATGTAACGTCTGCTGTTCTCTCCATGCAGGTTAATATAATTCAGCCTTGAAAAAGCCACCCATTGGTGGATCGGCTATGTCAGTTTGTCTTTTACGCCAATAAAATCAACGACTATTATACCAGAGTTTATTAACTTGGTGTATTTGTGCTCCTTAATTATTGTTTTTTAATTCTTTCCTATCTTAGGCTCGTTGCAATTGTTATAAATCCATTCAGTAGTTAATCAGGCAAAAAAGTGTGTCAGTTATCCCCCTAAATGACCACTTTATGTACATAAGCTAAGGGGAAAGCAAAGCTTTCTAATTTGTAGATTTACTCGCTCCGACCCCGTTCGGCAAACTTCTTGGACAGTGAGCCAAATAGGAACACCTAGAAGAGAAACACAACATAGCATTTATTGACATACATTAGTACGGTATCGGTCTACCTTTGACCTCAATACATTCACTGACCCTTCGAGACATGCTTTCGACAAGATTTTGGAACACAGCAATAGGTATGCGCTTCCATTCAGTACGTAATGCTGCCGCTAACTGTTGCTTAGTAGTAGGCCTTGGTTCCAAACTTCTTATGCGGCGCTCTAATTCATCTCTCTGTTGGATTAAGATCAGGGCTCTGGGCTGGCCAGTCCACACACGATACGGAATCATCAAACCACGCCGGAACAGTCCTTGCTTTATGGATCGGTGCATTATCCTACTGGTACCAACAAGGCTCGATTCCATAGTATTGCCATAGAGTTGGTAGGGCGTAATTGTCCAGAATAGCGAGGAAGACGTGATGCTTAACAGGTTTGTCCACAATAACCAAGGAGCCGGGACCATACCACGAAAATCACCCCCACACGAGTACACTGCCAGCTCCAAATTGACCGCAGGTACAGTACCCTGCGGTAAATAGCATTCCCCGGCTGTTGCCGTTCCCCACCCACAGCCATCAGACTGATGAATCGTGTATCTGGATTCATCAGTCCGTAGGACCAGTTTCCATTGATCTACGGTCCACGATAAATGTTCTTTACACCATACTAAACGACGAGTAGCATTCCGAGTGGAGATGAAAGGCTTATGTGACCAGAGTAACCCACGGAATAAAGTTCTCTGCAAATGGTACGTGTACATAACGTGGTTCCAGTAAATGTATTCACCTGTACACTGAGGTCTTGTGCAGTACTCCGTCGATTAGCTGTAACTACTCTCCTGAGGCTTTGACGTCCTTTATCACTGATTTTCTTTGGTCTGCCGGTCCGTTTTGCTGCTTTAGGCACGCCACGTGTGTCCTACTTATTCAGTGCATCCGAAACAGTTGACTTGGGTACGTTTAAACGCCTCTCGGTTTCTCTTATGGACAACCCATTAATATAATACCCAACATTCTTTCCTTTCTCAAAGTCAGTTCTCTCCCGCCTCGACATTTTCACTCAACCTCTCAATGCGATATATGAACGTTGTCAGCTGCAGGCTTGTGTTTATACCGTTTGCAGCTGTACCGCGCATCTTAACAACGCAGCGAATCCGTTCATTTGCTTTTGAAGGCGTGTCCGGTGATTTTTGTCAATATAAGTGTATATTCCTTTGAGCTGATTTGAGCTCATTTCGCTAGCTCAGAGGAAATTCACTCTAGCCGACTAAAGAGTTATTATTGGTTCTTGATTTAAACGTTTATATTAACTTCACTGCAAAATACTTAACCATTTAAGCGGCTGATGTACTGTGCTTGAACTAAACAGAGACAAAACTTTTTTCTCTCTCCAAACAGAAATGTTCACATAGTGACGGTGTTTTAAAGAATCTACGGTAAAAAAATTATCTGTAACCCTCTCACCTCAGTAGCCGAGAAAGTAAACATGTCATGGGTAATAAACTCCCCCTTCTAGTCCTATATTCTCTATCCCATGACCTAACACTTCCTACGGAAGGACTAGGCTCTCTGAAACGAACATCATGCAACTGGGTAAGAAAAAAAGTTACTCAAATATCTTCTCTCTCCTTCCTTAAATTCCTCTCCACTGCCATAGTCCTTTATCAGTTAATTTGTCAGAATGGATTGGTGTCAATCATACGCCTGAATTACCAGTCTGAATAACAAATCTAAGGGTGAAAGGAACTTTTTTTTCGATGCTCTAGTCTTCAAGGTAACTCGTACGAGCAGCTTTGGTACCACTAAACATATCCTGAAAGAATTCGTTTCAGTAGCATTCGGCCCACTTCTTAGACAGCGAATATACTCGAAGTTGAGCTCAGCCCATTTTGTTAATCCCGAGTTAAATCGTTCCAGCTAATTAAAGGGTTAAAGCTCAGTTTAGTTTGTAGAATTGATAAATTTGCTATACTGTAAAATTCAGATTTCTTCTCAGTCATTTGTAACAGCTGAAAATCTTAACTAAACGCTAAATATTCCTTCAATAATACTGCTGGGGTTCAGAGAGTAAATGTACTTACAGGAATCCAGTTCCACTTTTTTGTAAGCAGCCATCACGGTAAACACAAAACAAGAAAGTACATTGGGTTTCACATAGCGTCAAACGTACTCAACATACGTATAATATCGCTCTCCTCTCTCATAGAACACTGTATAATTAATATTGCACGTGCGCTGCTCATCTAAGATTGCACATAGGTCATTAGTCATTACAGATTGTATATAACTTATTACAGATTGCACACAGAATACTGAACGTGAGTCTCTCGTCTAAGATCGCACATACATCAGTACAGCTTACACACAGAATTCTGCACATGAGTCGGTCGCCAATAATTGCGCATAACGCATTAGAGATTGCACACCAAAAATTGCGTACAAGATACTGCAAATGAGTGGCTCGTGTAATAATACACATAGCTCATTACAGATTGCACACAGACTACGGCACATGAGTCGCTAATCTAAGATTGCACATAGCTTTCTGCAGATTGCACACAGATACTGCACGTGAGTTTCTCCTCTAAGATTGCACATAGATCATTACGGATTGTACATTATTCTGTGTGCAATCTTTACAGATTGCCCACAGAATAATGCACGTGAGTATTTTGCCTAAGATTGCACATCGCTCATTACAGATTGCACACAGATTACTGCACTTGAGTCTTTTGTCTAAAATTGATCATGACTAATTATATATTGCACACCTCAGATTGCACATAGCCCATTACAGAGTGCACACCTAAGATTGCTCACAGAATACTGCACATGGGTCGCTGGTCTAAGATTACACATGTAGCTCATTACAGATGATACACAGAGTTAGTCGCTGGTCTAAGATTGCACATATAGCTCATTACAGGTGGCACACAGAGTTAGTCGCTGGTCTAAGATTGCACATGTAGCTCATTACAGATGACACACAAAGTAAGTCGCTGGTCTAAGATTGCAGATGTAGCTCATTATAGATGGCACACAGAGGGAGTCGCTCGTCTAGATTGTGCATATGTGTTGCTCGTTTAAGATTGCAAATAGTTCATTACAGATTATACACAGCTCATTACAGTTTGCATATAGCTCATTACAGATTGCGTACACAAGATGGCACATAAGTCATTCGTCTTCGATTGCACAGCGAATACTGAACGTGAGCTGCTCATCGCACATTGCACACTCTGAGCTCTTATTTCATGCGTAGTTTATTACATAGCTTACCTTTTGAGCTGCTGTCAGGATGGAAAACGTCAAATTCATCGGACGGAATTTTGTGGCATTAAGTCAGAAAATATTTAACGAAAATAAATCAGATTTATATAAGAACACAGGATCTGAAAAGCAAGGTAAAATGAGAGTACACGACATAAAGCAACACGTTCTTGTTTAAAGAGACAAATTAAAGGCAACTGAGTTCAGGAAACTGTTCCCAATTTCTTAATTCCCAGAACAAGAAGTTTACGCCCCAAAACGTGTGCAATCATATTTCAAACATCACTTAAAACTTTTATAAAGGAAAGAAAGATTATTTTTCTGGAAGTATTTATCGATTTATAGACTTGACCGTGTAATTAATTTAAAATGAACATCGTATTTCTTATAGTCCCAATCTATATGTCATATTACGTAGGAAAATAGAGCGAATGAAAAAAGAAAAATGGATTAGAGTCTTTGAAGGCGCACAGACCTATTTGTCACTACTAGTTGATGGTTGCATTAGTGAGATGGGCACACTTCTTAAACGGATATTGGAAAATCCTATGTCAGTCTCCCATCCCGACATAATTTCCTCTGAAAACTGATTACGTATGCCTTAGAAGTAATGACTAGCATTTCGGAAATCTTGCAACATAATAAAAGTTACAATTTATCATTTGCAAAGTATTTAAAGATTTTTGAAATAATTACACATTCTGTAAATTGTGGATAAATAATGTCTTAGATTTCCTCGTAGGTGTAATTTTCCGTTCTTATCTTCTTAAAAGAGCCCGGTGTTCAGGATGAAGAGAAGTGACATTTATTGCCTTACACAAAACTTCTATCAACATTCAGGACTCAAATTACGTGCGATTTCTGGGGTGGTATTAGAAGCTGTCAAATAGGGAAATTACCTAATATATCTTCCAGGTCCTTCTAATTTCTTTTCTGTTAATCGGTACATTTGTTTGAAGCAGTGAACTCTAGGTAATGATTCAAGAAATCACTGAATCATGTTCCTGTAAACCTTTTGTTACATATGAGAAACTGCGCAGAGATGACTAATATAATTACAGGCAGAAATGTCAGCATTTCAGGAAAGAATTGCGCTTAATTCTCATGAAAGAGAAATGAGATTCATGAAGAAACATAAAATCGCTAATTACATTTGCTTTGCGAATGAATACTAATCGGAAACTTTGCCTCACTTAGTGTCCGAGTACTTGAATTTGGTAAAACTGGAAAACATCTGTAACTTTTGAATTCTACATTTAGTGGGATATACGTATGGGTGGATGAAATTCGAAAGTATGCTGGAGTGACATGGAGGAGACTGGCACAAGACAGACCGTTGTGGAGGAAACTTGGGGAGACCTTCGTCCAGCAGTGGATTGATAATGGTTGACAATGATGATGATGATGACGTAGATTTATAAATATATTGAACCCAGCCGTATTTAATAGGCCGTCCGAGTGATCGAGTGGTTAGAATCGCGGTCTTCTGGCCAGTCTAGTTATGGACCAGAGCATGGGATGAAACATGGAGTTTGCGTTTGTCTTATAATACTTATTCTGTCACTTATCTTAAGCGCGTAAACTGAGGATGGGGATCCCTTTGGTCTTCGATGCCCATAGGGACATTAACAGTAATAAAAACTAGAAAGATGACACCGGATTTTAAAATTTATTTTTTGAATCCTTTCTGACACAAATTAAATTTATCAAAGTTATTCAAAGTCAATTGAACCGGTTAGGGAAACATTCAACTGGGTTTGGGCAATCAATAAAACATCCAGAAATAGAATCAGCGACTTACTTCCACGAGCGGCAAGAAAGTATGTTACGAAAATTATTAAATGGCGCACGAAAATTTATGAGACAAAGAAATTTTCAAATCGAACAGTTAGACGAATAAATATACATTGTGACGTGACTGTCCCGCAGGACGCTCACGAGATAAAAGCAGATAGCAGTGAAGAGCACATATCTGCGTAGCTCAGTTGGGAGAGCGACTTACTCCAGAGTGAGGGGAGCTGGTTTCGATGCCCGGCGCGGAGAAATTTGTACATTATATTGGCTCCCGAACTTCCACGATTACCCAGATGTTAGGTTTCTCGCAATGACACGGCCAGACAGGAAAAATGAAAATCCCTTCTTCAGTGCTCCGAAAAAATAAATCAGCGTGATGTTACGTTCCACACAACAAATTCTCTGGGATTTCTCAAATGCACGTTCTTCATGGGATGACTGCCTACAGCGACACATATTCCCGGCTGACCATGGGCCATGCCCCGGCCCTCTTTCCAGGGAGGGGGGTGTGACGTGCTGCCTTCCCCGCCTGACGCACACGAGATAAAGGCAGATGGCAAAGAGAGCACATCTCTTCGTAGCTCAGTTGGGAGAGCGACTTACTCTAGAGTGACGGGACCCGAATTCAATGCCCGGTGCGGACAAAACTTGTACGTTATAACATGTAAAAGCAAACATGATATAACTCTACGCCTTCTAGAGGAAGAATTTTGCGTAATGGAAAAGTTGAAGATAGGCGAAAAATATTCTTCATGGAAAAAGCTATGCTAAGGAAAATGAGTTTTTCAAATACGTCTCCCAAAAGCAGAGATAACAAGAAAAAGGTATTGACCTTTATGCCCCTAGCAAAAAATTCGTGCATTCTTCAAATACGATAATGCTCCAGATCTGTACTGTAGCGAATGGCGTACAGTAGAGAGGTGCAAAAAAAACCAGATTTTTGATTCTCGAGTGCCCTAATGTTTTCAAATTGTTACTGGTGGTCAGTATGCCACAGATTAAATTGTTTTTGAATCGGAGAATATCCTCCGTCTGCGCTTTCACATCAAAGTTTCGAATTTTTAGCCAAAAATAGGAATTTTTAACTAGACGTAAATACGTCTCATTTTCACAGGTTTTTCATTTATAGAACTCAGGTAAAGAAAATAAGACTATAAAAAAGTTTCATTTCGTCATAGAAAACCCCGAGAATATCCTGATCCCGTCGGACTTGCTCAAAGATCTTCCGGGCAGCATCTTGACGGATTTCAGGGCGATCATATTAGGGCATGGACACTAGCAGGCTTTCTGGATGGGCAAAGTACCCATTATCCTCCTGGAAATTTCTGAACAACAGTAGCCTCCTTCTTGGCGAGGTATTTGATTGCGTTGCAGGTTGCTTACAGCTTCCTGGGTGCATCGATCAGCGTGTGTCTGCATTTGATGATAAACCACATTGGAGCGTACACTTTCATGATGAAAGTGGCCAAGATCTTGAGATTTTGAGAAGGTCTACTGGTTCCAGTGTACAATCTCAAAATTCGGTTGGCTGTGGTGACACATCAAACATGATGCAGAGTTCCGGGACTCCTCTCCGTCAAGTCGGTGGGGCACTCCTCAGATGGTACTACTTTACATATGTCATGAATATATATTTCTGATCTGCACTGAGATGTTTAACATCGACGTCTGGGATATTGGCTGGAATTGCTTTGAATTTTTTTACAGGCAGGTTTTCACAATCTATCAGGTTTTTGCCGACAGGATCTAGAAAGGCTTTAGGGCAGGAGGTTTCCCGTCTATGGTCACCAAAAGATGACGTAGGGGGAGTTCGTTGCTGTGTAACTGACACACAACTCGATGAAGAGGTCTTCCTTTTTTTTTCTTCTAGACGTCCCATAACATCAGCATGTCTCCCAGTGTTAGTAGGTGCTCCGTCGCACCCAAGACAGGAAAGTTTAGTCATATCTATGTCTTTTTATTTTGTCAAATATGCCCAGATGGCCTTCGACCACCTTTAGCATTCAAAACCGCCTAAATACTCCTTGGAATGGACGCATAGACATCCATTTGTGATGATGGTTAGTGGGACGTTACACCATTTTTCGTGCAAAAACTGCTCCAGGTCCTCGAGAGATGCAGGAGGAGGATAAGGGGATCTTGCTCGGTTTTCCAACACAGACTTCAGTGGCGCGATGATGTTTAATTCTAGTGATTGGCGAAGCCAAGAAAGGTGTGAAAGTTCGTCCTCATGTTCCTGAAACCGTGACTGGACATTACGAGCCCTGTAAATTGGTGCAGTATCATTATGATAGCTTGCATCCCCTGCAGAAGACAATGCCTGAGCCATTGGATGGACTTGGTCTGCCAAAATGGTTTCATACACCCTGCCAGTCATCCGTCCTTTCGGGATGAGCAGGGGACCTGATGAAAACCACGAAATGACCGCCCAGAGAATGGCACAACTATGTACCACCATGATGCACTATATACGCCCTGCCAGTCATCCGTCCTTTCGGGATGAGCAGGGGACCTGATGAAAACCACGATATGACCGCCCAGAGCATGGCACAACTATGTACCACCATGATGCACTATATACGCCCTGCCAGTCATCCGTCCTTTCGGGATGAGCAGGGGACCTGATGAAAACCACGAAATGACCGCCCAGAGCATGGCACAACTATGTACCACCATGATGCACTATATACGCCCTGCCAGTCATCCGTCCTTTCGGGATGAGCAGGGGACCTGATGAAAACCACGATATGACCGCCCAGAGCATGGCACAACTATGTACCACCATGATGCACTATATACGCCCTGCCAGTCATCCGTCCTTTCGGGATGAGCAGGGGACCTGATGAAAACCACGAAATGACCGCCCAGAGAATGGCACAACTATGTACCACCATGATGCACTATATACGCCCTGCCAGTCATCCGTCCTTTCGGGATGAGCAGGGGACCTGATGAAAACCACGATATGACCGCCCAGAGCATGGCACAACTATGTACTACCATGATGCACTATATACGCCCTGCCAGTCATCCGTCCTTTCGGGATGAGCAGGGGACCTGATGAAAACCACGAAATGACCGCCCAGAGCATGGCACAACTATGTACCACCATGATGCACTATATACGCCCTGCCAGTCATCCGTCCTTTCGGGATGAGCAGGGGACCTGATGAAAACCACGATATGACCGCCCAGAGCATGGCACAACTATGTACCACCATGATGCACTATATACGCCCTGCCAGTCATCCGTCCTTTCGGGATGAGCAGGGGACCTGATGAAAACCACGAAATGACCGCCCAGAGCATGGCACAACTATGTACCACCATGATGCACTATATACGCCCTGCCAGTCATCCGTCCTTTCGGGATGAGCAGGGGACCTGATGAAAACCACAATATGACCGCCCAGAGCATGGCACAACTATGTACCACCATGATGCACTATATACGCCCTGCCAGTCATCCGTCCTTTCGGGATGAGCAGGGGACCTGATGAAAACCACGATATGACCGCCCAGAGCATGGCACAACTATGTACCACCATGATGCACTATATACGCCCTGCCAGTCATCCGCCCTTTCGGGATGAGCAGGGGACCTGATGAAAACCACGAAATGACCGCCCAGAGCATGGCACAACTATGTACCACCATGATGCACTATATACGCCCTGCCAGTCATCCGTCCTTTCGGGATGAGCAAGGGACCTGATGAAAACCACGATATGATCGCCGGAACATGTCAGAACACCACCATGCTGCACTGTTGGGAGCAGACAGTCTAGGTTGTACCCTTCTGATGGGGTTCTTAACACGTAAACGCGTCTTGCGGTGGGGAATAATGTGAATGTGGATTCATCCGACCACATTACACGCTTCCATGCATCGGAAGTCCACGTTGTATGCTCCTGGCACCACTGCCATCACTGTTTTGCATTCACTCGGGTCACCAGAGATTTTGCAATCGCAGCTGTGCCATTAATATCTTGTTTATGCAGTTCCCTGCGCACTGTTTTCGTTGATACTGGGGTCTGGAGATGCAGATTTAGCTCCAAACTGATTTTCGGCGCCGTGGTCTTCTTATTACGGGTAACAATCCTCTTTAATGCTCTTCTGTCTCTATCAGTCAGGGTCGTTTACCGGTTGTTCTTGTATTTCGCAGACGAGGTTTTGGCACGATCACGCTATGCTGTCATGACGCTAGACACAGTAGCTCTCAATACCTTCACTACCCTGGCGACTGTTGTCATGGAGGCACTGACTATCGGCCACTAATAGTTAGCCCTTTTTCGAAGTCCGCTAGGTTGCTCATTTCGTCGTCACCATGAAAGAAATTTTGCAATAAGACACTTTAAATGAACTTAAACAGGACCTTAAAGTTCTAAACAAAGCTATTACAACCAAAAAGTGGTAGATACCTTTGCGTATTGCGATCACAGCTGCATTAAAAGTCATGTCTCTTAACGTAGCGTCCACATTATTCAGTCCAATCTCTGTATATTATCATGAAATCCAATGCTTTTCTCAAAATCTAAAGAAGTTAGTGATATTGTACAGGAAATGAACAAAACAATTGAAATACTTGTGAAAAGAGAAACAGCAATGATTTATAGGGTATTATTGAAATACTGTTATGATTATAATACGGTGTTATGGAAATATCTGTATGATTCACTGTGTAACAACGTTTCAATTTTTATTTGTTCTTGAATATTAACTGCTGCTTCCTAATTGCGTATGCCTCAAAAGTATAGAAAATGGCTACTATTCCCCACAAACTTTACTGTTGTAACCAGGGCAGTGATATTTTGAAATTTACCTATTTCCAGAACATTCCAGTTGGATTCAGTGCTGAGTAAACTTGATGTAACTTCTGGAACTGGCTACGAGAGTAGCTGCTTCTTTTGAACCTGGCCGTGTAACGTACCACAGAGGTGACGCACATATCAAAAAGGCAGGTGGCAGTGAAAAGCCCTTGTCAGTGTAGCTCAATTGGGGAAGCATTCTACTCCGGAGCAAAAAGGATGCGGATTCGAGTCTCGCCACTCGCAAAATTTGGGTTTCACAGCTGTTATTTCTCAAGTACGTAAGAAAATCTGCAAATTAACTTCAAACATCAAAGCAGGGAAAGATAATGTTGGGCAGTTTGTTGTTCAGTAATCCTACGGAATAATTAGTAAACACAAAAGGATTTAAAATCGTACAATGGCTGCTTAATCAAAACGAAAACTTTGAAAAGGAAGATCAAGTTCGGAAGAGCAATCAAAGAAAATGAACAACTAGAATTTCATTTCTTTGTAAAAACACAACTGGAAGGCAATTCGACGTTTTCCCCTCTAAGGGATCAGGACTCCAATTTAAGACAACATACAGATGTGATTCTGTCGGAGTTTGAATAATTTTGTGAATTGCATTTTCGCCAAAAATATGTAAATTGCATTCAAGGAAATATCATCTGATTAGCATTACAAAGCACGGCATTTTTAAATCTCAACAGAAAAAAAAAAGAACTAACAAAATTGCGTTTCGCGATCAAAGAAATTTGCAGGATGATCCGCTCTCTTCTAGTCTTACAAGACACGCAACCTTAACTAAGTCTCTCTCTGTAGAAGAAGTGCTCTTGGATGTCTATTTACTTTGATACAACTTTCTTTTGCTCTTCTGGGCATTGAACGAAGCTGTTTCTAACAGAATGATGGAAACGATACTTCCAATATCGTGTAATCCCTGTCATACTAAACCCGACCCGTATCAAAAACTCCTTGAATGTCATACATGACTGGCATATATGTAGAATATTTTCGAATGCTCATATGCATAGCATGTTTGAAAACATTCCGCACACGTCGAAACGAAACTTCATGAATATTAACTGGAAGGCAGATTCGGGTGAAACGCAAAATCCCAAAGATTATGTTTCCTATGTATGCAAATCAAGTGATTTAAGGCCGCAGTGCTTGAGAGACCGTATTGCCGGCTTCTCCGCCACAGTAATGCCTGTCTATCGGGTTCCCTCGGGCGATGTATCCAAGAAGCGATAAAGCAATACCGATTCCCTCCAAATCCTAATTCCAAAGATGCAACCGGCTTATGTATTGTGACTGGGATTTGTAATGTAAGAGTAGCAACGGTATCTCCTTGTCCCCCGCGTCCTGGTCTCATCCGTTCCGAGTCTTCGTCTTCGCGGGGAATAATCAGATGTAGATTGACTCTGTGTCAGGATGAGCGACGAAGAGAAAAGAGAGGGATGCGCGTGGCAAAGAATAGATTGGAAGTTTCAGTCAACAGCGTCCTTTTTCCGGTCGAGGAATGGTCATTGAATAATAGGCTTGTATCATTTGCCTTTCTATGTGTGTGCGTGTGTTCCTGTCCCTCTCGCCCTTTCACTCCATCCCGTGTAACCGGAAAATGCGAAAATGCTGAATGTTTCTGTTGGAAAAACATTTACCACCAATACTCTAAGCGATTGTAGAGATGATAGATACACGGAATAGTTTTCAAATATTCATGGAATAATATTTTCTGCTAAAATTAATGGAGCAAGATACAAATGCAGTAAAACCTCTAAATAGCCGACACTCTCGACATTTGTCTACTACTGGGAGGTGTCAACTATTCGGGAATTTGGCCCTGAGTCAAACTAAGCTCACAATACAAAAATAATCATAATAAAACCAGAAAATATAAATACAGTAAAACCTCTACGTAGCCGACGTCCTCAACATTTGTCCACTACTGAGAGGTGTCCAGTATTCGGGAGGTGGTTCTGAGTCAAACTAGGCTCACAATACAAGACATTTCATATTAAAACTGCAAAATATAAATACAGTAAAATCTCTAAATAGCCGACGCCCTCGACATTTTTTTTTATTGGAGGTTTAACGACCACCATGAGCAACTCAATGGGCTATAAGCAGTCGCCCATCCCTAATTTAGGATCACTGGTTCTAGGGAAGGGAGAGAGGCAGTGCCGTAAGACAAACACAACATCCATGCCTCACCGGGATTCGAACCCGGACCCCTTTCGGACGAATGATCAGAGGCCATCGCTTAGACCACTGCGCCACCTGGGCGGCCTCGACATTTGTCCACTAGTTGAAGGGATCCACTATTCGGGAGGTTGGATCTGAGTCAAACTAGGCTCACAACACAAAAATTTCAAATTAAAACTTCAAGATATAAATACAGTAAAATCCCCGAATAGCCGACACCCTCGACATTTGTCCACTACTGGGAGGTGTCCACTATTCGGGAGGTTGGCTCTGAGTCAAACTAGGCTCACAATACAAAAATTTCAAATAAAAACTTCAAGATATAGATACATTCGAACCTCTAAATTTCCGACACCCTCGACACTTGCCCACAACCGGGAGTTGTCCAGTATTCGGGAGTTTGGCTCTGAGTCGAACTAGACTCACAATACACAACATTTCAAGTTCAAACTACAAAACATAAATACAGTAAAACCTCGACATTTGTCCACTACTGGAAGGTGTCCATTATTCGGGAGGTTGGCTCTGAGTCAAACTATGCTCACAATGCAAAAAATTTCAAATTAAAACTTCAAGATATAGATACATTCGAACCTCTAAATTGCCGACACCCTCTACACTTGCCCACAACTGGGACGTGTCCAGTATTCGGGAGGTTGGCTCTGAGTTGAACTAGACTCACAATACAAAACATTTCAAATTCAAACTACAAAATATAAATACAGTAAAACCTCTAAATAGCTGACACCCTCGACATTTGTCCACTACTGGGAAGTGTCCACTATTCGGGAGGTTGGTTTTGAGTGAAACTATGCTCACAATACAAAAACTTTCGAATTAAAACTTAAAGATATAAATATAATAAAACCTCCGAATAGCCGACACCCTTGACATTTGTCTACTACTAAGAGGTGTCCAGTATACGGGAGGTTGGCTCTGAGTTGAACAAGGCTCACAACACAAAACATTTCAAATTAGAACTTCAAGATATAAATACCGTAAAACTTCTGAATAGCTAACACCCTAGGACATCGACACCTGTTCACTACTGGGAGGTGTCTACTATTCAGAAGGCGGTTTCTGAGTGAAATTGGGCTTTGTAATGTTCGTCGAATATAGCTGTCTGAACACTGCACAAATCAGTTCTTAATAACTACAATTTCAAGCGAATCAGGAGTCTCTCAAACAGCTTCAGAAAAGGTTACTTACTATTCGTCTTTATTCAGCAACTTAATCCTTTGGCATTTCAACAAGATGGAACCACAAATCGTTTTCCAACGTTAGTAAAATAATCCAACAAATGTAACAGTGTGTTGAGAAAAACACAACACCAACACTAAAGTAGAACACACAGTCATCAAATAACTCAAGTTTCAATTTAACATAGGTCTCTCATTTAGTATAAAAAAGTGAGAACTGAATTTTTCCGTTAATATACGAAAGGAATTGCTGAAAGGTTTCTGAAAATTCAGAATTTTCTGTTAACACATTTCTAAAACGGTAATTTACCGTCAACATAAGAAAGAAACCGCGGAAATGTTTCTGAAAATTCAGAATTTTCTGTTAACACATTTCTAAAACGGTAATTTACCGTCAACATAAGAAAGAAACAGCGGAAATGTTTCTGAAAATTCAGAATTTTCCCGTGGTACGAAAAATCCATGAAAATGAGGTTTCTTTCCCTCATTTCACCGAAAGAGTTGTATCAGAAATATGCTTCGTTAATTCAATAAGAAATGACGCAAAGTTGCTCGTGAATTTCAGGAAAATATTTACAGTGTAGGGTTCCTTAAATTTATGTTTAGGCAACTTCGATGTTTATATATCTAGATCAGGGATAGAAAAACGTACTTGTTGGAATGCCAAATGAAAAACAAAATTTTTCGGCGGGCCAAAAGACTTTTTGATTAATTTTTCTTCAAAATTTATCTTAAAAAATCTTAAACACACATAACAAACTGACATAAAAAGTTTAAACACAAGTTTGAATGCAAAACAATAATACATACTAAATTGTTTTTAAGTTCATTCAAAAGATTTATATGATGGGATGTGAGATGAGTGAAACTTTGATTGATCTTCCGGATTTTTTCATAACCTGGGTTCATCGGCGAGGAGGTGATTGTCAAGAGAAAAGACAGATGCTCATCAGTAAGTTGGCTTCTAAGACCACTCACCACGAAGAGTTGGAGCGGCTCAGCAACCACGTCCCAACACGTAAAAATATTTTACACGTACATACATCCTCACCGCTGACAGTCAGTTGCGATGTCGGAGTCCCAGCACCCGTATCAGTCTTTTAGAGAAGAAATAAAGAGGTGTTGTAGTACGTGTAAGAAAATTGGAAAGGGAAATTTCAAAGTTGAAATGGATTCTATCTTTGAACTGTACTCAGAAATTAATGAGGGGCTTTTCAGAATAGAACAAGCAAGCACTGTTTTCCAGATTAAATGATGTGTCATTCCTAAGAGGAGAAACCCTTTTAATTTGTTCATCGCGCTGGCGAATTTAAGACTTTTAAATTATTTATTCCGCATCGAACATTCCAGCGGATCGTAGTTTGCCCAACCTTGGTCTAGTTCACAGGTTCCCAATCTGTGCGTCGCGACGCGTCTCCCGTCTTTCTTGGTCCAGGGCGTCACGACTATAAGAAAAATCTAAAACTTATAATTTATAGTGAAACGCAAATTTTCAAGACGCGTACGTATTTTAAAGAATAAATTGTGAAAACGAATGTTAAAGAAAAAAAAACCCCACAATTTTTTCTTGTTGTGAAAGCGCTCTCTTCATCTGAGTTTCAGACAGTAATGCTCTTTGAAAACTTATCGTGACGTCGTGGGGATCTCGCTCCCCCTGCAGTCTGAAAATGGACTGAGCCAGGCAAGGTCAAGCCATAGTTTACAACGTTGTCTTCATTCGATGCATACGTAGTGTGTATAAACATTCGTTAGAACTGAGCTGCTGTGTTTTAATACAGGGTGTCTACAAATGATTGGAGCGGTTTCGTGATTTTTTTTTTTATTTTTTTTTTGTGGATGTAATATTAGCGATATACTGCTCGAATCGGATGTTACCAGACACGCATTGCTCCAAAGTTTACTTTGGTCGCCGCTAGCAGCCGTGAGAGGGCAGTACTTGTCTTATAGTTAGTAAGATGACTTCAAACAGCGAGAAAGCGTTTGCTGTCCTCGAATTTCATGCTAGTCAATCTGTGACAACAGTGCAACGACACTTTCGAACAAAATTTAAGAAAACTCCACCCAGGGCCAACTCCATTCGGCGAATGGTATGAACAGTTTAAAGCGACAGGATGCCTGTGTAAAGGGAAATCAACGGGTCGTCCATTAGTGCCTGAAGAAACCGTGGAACTCGTGCGGTCAAGTTTCGTGCGTATCCCACAGAAGTCGTCGTGCACAGCAAGTAGATAACTGGATAGTTCACGATCGACTGTTTGGGAGATCTTACGCAAACGATTAAAGCAGAAGCCGTACGCTTGTAATTGCTACAAGCCGTCAGGGCTTGCCCGATGACAAAGTGAGTCGCTTTGAGTTTTGTTCGCGATTTCTAAGTTTTATGGAAGAAGAAGATGCGTTTTCTGATAAACTTGTCTTCAGTGATGAAGCAACATTTTATGTAAGTGGCAAAGTGAATAGGCACAATGTGTGAATCTGAAGCACAAAAAACCCCCACGCATTCGCTGAGCACATTGGGGATTCCCAAAAAATCTATGTTTTCTGTGCGGTCTCAAAATTTAAAGTTTACGGCCACTTTTTCTTCGGCGAAAAGACCGTTACCGGACGCATGTATCTGGACATTTTGGAACATTGGCTCATGCAGCAGTTGGACACCAACAATGTGGACTCCATCTGTTAACAGGATGGCTCTCCGATAACACGCACTTGGATTCCAGTTTCACGTGCACTGTTAAGAACGAAGAACGTCCTCAGTGTGAACTCTGTGTGTAATCTGCCTGAATAGAAGCTAGTATTGTAAATGACTATTTTCTTTAAAAAAAAAAAAACTAGGGGCTGAGCCTCTAGGCTTGCTACGCTCGTTTCCAGAGTAGCGCTCGGGCCCTGCAGCCCTATCACATGAAATGGAAACTGGAAAATTCATATAAATTTCACAATTTTTATTGCATGTCTAAGCAAATAAGGCTTGTTATTCCGAAGTTTCAGAGTTTTTTTACTGTCGTTAATTTTTGGAAGATCGGACTTTTGTCGTTTGAACTTAAAGCACTTACTAAATTTACCACTAAGGAAAACAAAAGCGGTCCAAAAAGCATTTCCGTAAACCGTAAACCGTTATGCTAAGTAATTTTGCTTCCTATACTTCCAGTGAAAAAACTTTTGTACACATTTCCTTCACAATTAGTGTGTTTCCAAGAATGAAAATTTGAACATCGATTAAAATAACTTCATATTATAACTTATAATACTTAATATTTTCTAAAACATAACCATAATTATATTAAAAATCAATAACTTTTCCTTTGGTGGCGTTGGAACCCAAAAAAAAAAAAAAGATGGCGCGACCTGTACTTTGATGACGTCAGTAGACAAAAAAAATGTTGGATTGCATAATTATGGTTATGTTTTAGAAAATATTAAGTATTCCAAGTTATAAAATGAAGCTATTTTAACCGATGTTCAAATTTTCATCCTTGGGAACGCATTAACTGTCCAGAAAAAGATGGCGCGACCTGTATTTTGATGACGTCAGTAGACAAAAAAAATGTTGGATTGCATAATTATGGTTATGTTTTAGAAAATATTAAGTATTCCAAGTTATAAAATGAAGCTATTTTAACCGATGTTCAAATTTTCATCCTTGGGAACGCATTAACTGTCCAGAAAAAGATGGCGCGACCTGTACTTTGATGACGACAGTAGACAAAACAAATGTTGGACTGCATAATTATGGTTATGTTTTAGAAAATATTAAGTATTCCAAGTTATAAAATGAAGCTATTTTAACCGATGTTCAAATTTTCATCCTTGGGAACGCATTAACTGTCCAGAAAAAGATGGCGCGACCTGTACTTTGATGACGACAGTAGACAAACAAATGTTGGACTGCATAATTATGGTTATGTTTTAGAAAATATTAAGTATTCCAAGTTATAAAATGAAGCTATTTTAATCGATGTTCAAATTTTCATCCTTGGGAACGCAGTAATTGTGAAGAAAATGTGTACAGAAAGTTTTCCATTGGAAGTATAGAAAGTAAAATTACTTGACGTCCACCTTAATAAACTCAGATAGCATAACAAACAAAACATTGTAACGTACCAGGAGATGTGACGTACCTGCCAGAAAGGACGCACACGACATAAAGGCATATAGGAATCAGAATAAAACGTCCTCGTAGCTCAATTGGTAGAGCAACTTATTCTGGAATGAGGGGACCCGGGTTCGAATACTGGCATGGACAGAAATGACGGAGAAATTCACTTCGTTGTAATGGCGCCCGAACTATCCGGATGACCCGACCGTTCAAAATCTCGCATTGGTGTGATGTTATTTCCACACCGCGAGATAGGAAAAATAAGAGAATCACTTCTCCAGCACTTCGAAAAAAAAAATAATAATAAATAAGGGGGAGATGATGTAACGTACCAGGAGATGTGACGTACCAGCCAGAAAGGACGCACACGACATAAAGGCAGATAGGAATCAGAATAAAACGTCCGCGTAGCTCAATTGGTAGAGCAACTTATTCCGGAATCAGGGGACCCGGGTTCGAATCCCGGCGTAGACCCAAAATGACGGAGAAATTTACTTCGTTATAACATATGCATAATAAATTCTCTGCGTCACCATGGCAGCAGGTCACGGGACCAGAACTTTCCTCTGTGGTTACCGTGAAGACTGACAAGCCGTTCGTTTCTTTCTTTTGTGTCTTTAAAAAATGCTTAAAAATCAGAAAATGACTTTTTCTTAATTTTTTTTTTAAAAGGGATGATAATAATAGTTGCAAGTTTATGCTGTAAAAATTGCAATGCGTTATGGTTTATAGTTGGCCATATATCCGTTTTTTTTAATGGATCGCATCGCGGAATAGAAAACTTTCTGAAATTTAAAAATTTAATTTTTCGTAAACTAAATCGAAATTCAAAAAAAGGACGAGTAGGTGCAAAAATTCGGTCATGGCACTACATGCCTACAAAGTTTCGTGGTTCTGTTGCTGTTAATGTGTCCGGAACGCGACCTGATAGCACTGTTTTGCTTACTTTAAGTTTGAAATGCAATAGCTTTTGAAGTATCGCCAGAATCAAGAAACGGTTTATTTCAGCATCTTCCCCATTCTCTACAAACAACGTAAATTTCATATTTTTGTGTTCAATACGTTTTGCGCTGCGAGCTAGGAAAGCAAGAGAGTCGCGAAATTTCTAAAACAGCAGCAGCTGCGGCTGTTACTTTTTTAGAATAGAGAGATACCACAAACTCGAATTTGGGCATTTTTTTTATTTTGGGTACAAGGGCGTCGCATGGAAAATGTGATACACTGCTGGAAAATTGCTAAGGACGGATCATAAACGGCTATATAGCGCATAAAAAAGGTAAGTGTGGTTCGATGCCAAGTGAAATAAAATAATGTCAGAATGCCAGGACATTACAAGAAAGACAATTTATTGTGCTCTGAAATCCAGAAGGCTTTGGAACGTGTTCAAGGGACAAACAGGCCATTTTGTGCAGAATACGTAAACGTGAGAAAAATGGAATTACCGTCCGCAGGCGTTCCGGCGTAAGATGTCAATACGCGATATGGCCACCATGGAGGGGGATGCAAGATTCCACACGTCGTGTCATGCTTTGCACAACACTATCAAGCAGCTGTTGGGGTAATTTATCCCATTCCTCTGTCAGTGCACGGATGAGTGTGTCCTTGTTTATTGGAGAGCATTGGCGACCAGCAAGACTCCTCCCCAAAGCACCCCCCACACACACATTTTCAATGGGATTCAGATCTGGAGAACGTGCTGGCCATACGAGGCGTTGAATATCCTTACTCTCAAGACACTCCTGGACAGCGACTGTTCGATGACATGTTGCGTTGTCATCCATGAAAATAAATCTATCACCGACAGCACCACGGAACATGCGAACATGAGGTAGCAGAACATCATTAATGTATCGTTGGCCAGTCGTAGTCCCAGTTGGAAGCACATAGAGGGACGTACGGCCATTGATCATGATGCCAGCCCATACCATGACACTACATGTCGGTTATCGTTCCCTTTCCTGTATGTTTGCTGGACAATATGAAGTACCACTATCACGCCAGATCAGTTGTCGTCGACAATCAGACGATAGACTGTATCTACTCTCATCTGAGAAGAGGACAGCAGACCAGTCGTTATCAGTCCAATTGCGATGTTGATGGCACCCATGCAAACGGGCGGTACGGTGACGTCTGGATAATGGGATGCACACAAAACGACGGCGGGCGTATAGTCCTCCTTCATGCAAACGTCTGGCGACAGTTTTTCGGGAGATCCGCTTGCCAGTAGCAGCCATAAACTGATTTGCTACCTCACTAGCTGTGCTGCGCCGGTGTCTTATTGTTGATAGCACTATGTACCGATCTTCTGCAGGTGTCGTACTGCGAACACGACCTCCCCCGTGACGTTTGCTACACTCTCCATTTGTTTAAAATGATTTCCAAAGCCTTGAAACAACACTGTGGCTGACGTCGAATTCCCTGGCAACATCTGTTATTTTTCGCCCTTCTTCAATTTTGCCAATAATACGGCCACGCGTAAAATCATCTAGGCGATGTCGGGAAGACATACTGAAAATTGCAAGTTCGTCAATTGATTCTTTCCCTTTCAACTTTGCGTTTGAACAACAACGGTCAATACGCGTCAAATCCTTGATATCTCTTATCAGCGCTATGACGTCACGAGCAAGTTCGGCAATCCAAAATTTGCATACGCATTACACGTCTTACTATATCCCGCCCTTATGCTGATTTCCACATTTTCCTGCCTTCTATTTTATGGTTGCTATCGTTGCTATTGTCATCTGTCCTTAGCAATTGTCCGGCAGTGTATATGAAGGGCGGCGCGGTCTCAAAAAGTTTGGGAAATCCAGGTCTAGACGATTATGTATGTCTCGACCACCTGAACATACCAAGGTTGTGGTAAAATATGCATGTACTGAATTTCAAAATAAAAGTAATGTACATGTCGTGTATGTATCCATACGTATTGTACTGTTTCTCACTGCAAAACAATAGCAAAAAAAGAAATATCATTGTAATTACATATTGTACATACGTATTTAATATGAAGTTTTCTGTACTGTGACCCTAGATAGAATCAGAGCCTACCTCCCGAATAGTGGGAACCTCTCAGAAGTGGATAAATGTCAAAGTCCCAGGGTGTCGTCTATCCAGAAGTTTTACTGTACTTATATCTTCAAGTTTTAATATGAAGTTTTTTGTATTGTGAGCTGTGACATATACTCAAACTTAACTTTCGTTTTTAGTTTTTTCTCTATGTAAATTTGTGTGTAGAGTGAGTCAAGAAATCTGACTCACCCTACACAGGAGTTTTTGGGCGGCTATGGCCGTTTGTATGCACGTGCGTTTTGGGCGTTATGGTCGTTAAAGGGTTAACCTAACTTCCTCCACGTTTGCGAAAATTGATACAAAAATTCTTTATCGCTGTATACTTCAAACAAAATAGTATTGAAGAAGAGAAAAATATTGTTAAACCAATACTATTGAAACATAATACTTATAATCATTCAAGAACTAGTATGTTAAAAACACAAATTACTTGCAAAGAAATAAACATATTCCAACATTGCATGATCACATTTCCATTCACATGAAAAAACGGCTTAGTTCTTAGTGGGGCTTTTTGATATCTTTCCTCTTCACCAGTTCGTCAACGTTGGGATTCAAAACTGAAATAGCAAGAAACAGCAGCTTTTTGAGATACTGATTAGTGAGTGCTGAACTGTACTTATTTTGACCAAAGTCATGATAGGAAAAGTATTTTCACATACTTTGGACCCTACCCTGCAACAACATCGCAGGGCCATGTCTCGTAGTGCCGGACTCTGAGAGGGGGTAGGAGAGATATGTTAAAAAAAATGGCAAAATCCTGGCTGGCTGGATTTCTAAGAACACTCTTGAACTTGCTGTGAATTGCAGTGCTACTCTGAATTTCCAAAATTTCAGTCTGCACATCAGTAGGATAGTGAATGATGTCCTCGATAAAAAGGGAGAAGGGGTTTGTGAAAAAGAGAAGATTTTCTTTTTCGTTTCGGAAATCCGAAAACCTGGCTCCTTTTTTAAATCAGAAATATATTGCTGATATTTACTAAAGTTTGAAATCTCGCCGAACTCAGTTTGTGACAGTTGTTTCATTCCAGGAAAATCTACGAGATCATGCCGAGAAAGTGCATTCCAAGAAGAGCAAGTTTTGCTTTAAATGCCTCAACTGAGTTGAATAACACTGGGAAAAGATTGTTTTTACGTTGCAAATGCAGATTTGGATTGTTAAGGTGGCCTAGGATGTCCGTCGCAAATTCTAAATCGTTTAATAAATTATTAAAAATACAAGAAGTGACTTTGCGCGCGCGTACTGTTTAGAAAGCCTCCGCGTGCCACTTGTGGCACGCGTGCCGCGGCTTAATCTAGGTGATAATCTAGGTGATCAGATGTGATTCAAATGTTTGTTTTTCCAAATATGATGATATTTCTTCAAGATGTTAATACGCCCATTCACACAGCCAGAGCAGTTCAGTCTTAGTTTAAGGAGCTCCAAGATAAACTACAACGTCTGCCCTGCTGGGCAACTTAATCCCCTGACTTGAATACCATCGACCCACTGTTGGCAGTTTTGGAAAGCAGAGTGAGAAGCAGGTAACCCCCCCCCCCCAAACATCTCTGAAGCAATTGGCTGATGTGCTGATTGACCACTGTTACACTGGAGGCTATTCAAAAGCTATATGAATCAATTCCAAGAAATGTGCAAGCTGTTTTAAAGGAAAATGGTGATGCAACACCTGATGACACATTGCCTATTTCCTGGGTTTTTACATTATTTTGTCCAATCCCTGTACAAGGATATGTTGTCTACAAGCGAACGGACATAAGAACTTTCACCTTTTTTTTTCAAATAACTTGCTAAGAAACGGAATTGCATTTCGAAACAGTGTGAAAATACCAATTTGTATGTGACGAAGATTGAATCCACGACCCCCTCACTCCGGAGTAAATTGCTCTCCCAACTAAGCTACAAGCACGAAATGTAACGCTGCAGATTTGTCGTCTTGACATATGCTTTACCTCTGTAGTACATAACATCGTCTCCTCCTTAATTTATTTTTTTTAAGCAAAGAACGAACTTTCATTAATTCTAGACGATGTGTCATCACACATTTTTCGAAGAACCCAGCGGGCAGTACATCCTTTTTTACTCTCGGGCGCCAATGTGAAAATACCAATTTGTCCGTGGCAGGGATCGAAATCGCGTCCCCTCACTCTGGAGTAAGTTGGCCTCCTAACTAAGCTACACGGACGGAGTATATCGCTACAGATTTGCCACGTGCTTCACCCTTGTAGTACATCATAACACGAATAATAAAATACAGATGATGTCTCTCCCGCTTTAATAATATCCTATGTCTCTGATTTCAATCAAAGCTTGGTCTTTCAACAGTTGTGCAAAAACATGCACTTTAAAAAATAAAATACTCTTTCAGCTGCAATGGTCTTTCCGTTTCGCAAGATCTGCTTTCTGTCCGAAGCACTAACCGAAATCGGAACATTGTGCACACGCAGGGCTCAAATCTCGATGTAAGTCGTCAATCTCAAGCGCGCGTAAGGGTTCCAGCATTTTCTATGACTCCCGTTGTCTTGACGCGAAAGTTTTATCACGAAGGAAGTAGTTGGGGATATGGATGGTTAATAAACCGTGAAATTACCGCTGGAAGAAGACATTTTTACATGTCTTATTTCTGGAAGCAAAAAAAAAAAAAAAAAACATTTTGCCCAGGAGAATCTCATTTTGCCGCATATTACATGAATATTTCATGCACAGATCTCCATGGGAAATTTATCATTTTACATCTATGTTCTCCGGGTTCATCAAGAAAAAAAGATACGGGTGGGAGGCAGGGGAAGACATGCGATCACATGGGAAACATATTCTACAAAGAAGAAAGAAATAACGAATTACTTCAAAGTAAAAGCAGATGTACAAGTTATGATATTTGACAGCCGAAAGAAATACGTGGAATATTTTAATTACGTTTTTTTGTGCCACAAATTAAAATTACGTATTATCTAAATCTCTCGAAATTGTGTCAAATGACTTTTTCGCTTTCTTTGGGTTTCTTCTCTTTTCCATATGAAGGAAGAACAACTCAAATTTTTACTTAATTTTGTTTTTTGATAAGCGCTTTTACTCATGACATTTCAGCAAAGATGAAAAATAATATCTTAGAGGCTTGTAAATATTTTTTTATAGTTTTTGTTAGGCGATATCACATGACGATAGGAAATTCATTTCCTCATATCCGTTGCTGAGATCAAATTTATTACGTGAACCCAGTCTTAATATGTTACGCAATTATACAGAGTGGCACAAACAAAAGTATACCCTAAGCCCAAAAGTATACCCATAGTGGGCTAAACAAACTATACTCATAGTGGCCCAAACAAAACTATACCAAATGAACAAATCAAATAAACACAAGTTTTATTTAATTTTATAGTGTCCAAGACAGTTCCTACAGTAGGTGTTAAAAATGAGCGCCCTTATTATTAAGGCAGAGGCCGGTTCTTTGCAGCATGTTTTGGAACACAGTTTGAAGTTGTTGTGGTGTAATTTTAGCAATTTCAGCGGAGATGTTGGTTCGAAGCTCTTCAAGAGTTTTCGGGTTATCGGAATACACTCTGACCAATTAGTGCACTCCACAAGTAAGTCACACACAGACAGATCAGGGGATGGAGCAGGCCAAAGGTCACAACTCACAAAAATAAATCGCATTCATTGAATGGTGGGCAGTATGAGCTGTAGCTCCATCTTGTTGAAAGTAAAAATATGTCTTTTCCTCGTTGGTAAGCTGATTGACAAATGGGTTGAAAATATTTGTAATATATCGAGCTGAGTTTATGGTTTCGTCGAAAAAAATGGTAATAATACTACGTGATGACACAGAACACCACACACCAAGTTTCTGCGTATATAGAGGGGTCTCCACAAATTGATGTGAATTTTCTGTGCTCCAACATCGACGGTTCTGGGAATTTACATATCTACTTAGGTGGAACTATGCCTCATCACTCATGAAGAAGATATTTATGTCCAGCATCCCAGATGCGTTTTCTTATTGTAACACACACGTGTGTGTTTATCTTGAGGTTGCAACTGATGCAATGCAGATATTTTGTACGGTTTAGCACCCACACCGAGTTTTAATATTCGCTGGCACGAAGAACGTGAAATTCCTGCTTGTTGAGATAATTGACGCGTAGATTTTTTAGGAGACTGTAAGATTCAACCGCGAAAGTTTTCAATGTTCTCTGGAGTACGTATGCGCTTGGCATAATTTCTGGCAGCATTTGTCCCTGAACAAGTTGCACGCCACTGTTTTTAACCAGATCATTGATTGCCACCTTCGTTGGTGGTCGAATTCTAAACCTTGTTTGAAACTCCTGTTGACACATTTTAAAGGACGTATGCTTCCCATATGCCTCGACGATGAAACTTCTTTGCTGAAAACTCAGGACCATCTTCTCTGCTGCTGGGAAACTCCTCATAAGTAAACTGGTATGTAGATCGATGGATTGTCAGCACCTGTAACCAAAACGTTATAATTAACAAGTAACAAACTGTTCCGTTAACACTGTAGATTGTCAGTACCTGTAACCAAATAAGTGATCATTAAATTGGGCTACCATGGGTATAGGTTTGTTTGGGCCATCCTGTATATGCCAAAGGAAAATTTTGTACGGGTTTCCACTTTTTTTAGATAAATTTCTTAGGTGATTCCCTATATTAGCCCGTATCGATAAATAAGGAAGCTACTGGGCGGGGTTTTATGCGAACACCCTGACGGATTACAGTCTTTGAGGATTTTTATAAAAACCATTCTCTTACGAGAAGAGAATAATCTGCTAAGACTCAGAGACTGCTACTGTTCACTTTATTCTGTTAAGGTGGACGTCTAGAGATTTGCTTCCTATACCTCCAATGGAAAAAAATTCGATCCTCTTTCCTTCCGCTAGGAAATATATCACATATATTTCCTGGCGGAAGGACATTGCACCCTCAGACTTTCCCTGGACATTGCACCCTCAGACTTTCATCTGTTTCGCTCTGTGCAGCAAGATACAGGGCAGCGAAACTTGATAAACCGGAACAAATAAAGCCGAACAAAAAAAGTTTATGAAATACCACTAGCTCTTCTGAATGTTTCCTATACAACGTAGGGTAAATTGATAAACCGGAGCAAGTAAAGCAAAATAAATTGTTTTTATGAAGTATCGCTGTCTCTTTGGATATTTCCCATACAAGCCAATGTAACGTGATAAACTGGATCAAGTAAAGCCTAATACAAAAGATTATGATAATATACACAAATGAGCCGTTACCTTATGACCACCTAGCTAATAACCTGTACGAACCCCCTTTGGCCCGCAAAAGAGCGGCCACTCGGCGAGGCACCGATTCGATGAGGTGGCGATAGGTATCCTGGGGTATTTGGTACCATAATGCCTACACGGAGTCCTCCGGTTCTCGTACATTTCGGGGTGGTGGCGATTTAGCGCGAACACGCTTTCCGAATCGAACCCCAAATGTTCGATTGGGTTCGTGTCAGGTGAATTCGGAGGCCATGGCATTAACAGAAAGTCACCAGCATGTTCCTCCAGCCACACCTTACCTTGACGATTCTGGCAGTGTAGCATGGCGCATTATCCTGTTGGTAATGGTCATCACCAGCAGGGAACACAGTTGCCATGAATGGGTGAACTTGGTCCGCAACGATGTTCAGATCTTTGACAGCTGTCAGGGATTTAGCTATTGGGATAATGGGGCCTAAAGTGTTCGAAAAAAATTATTGCATACATCATAACACCGCCGCCGCAGGCCTGTTTCCGCCCAACAGTGCATCCAGGTGCCATAGCCTCCGTTGGTAATTGGCGCATCCGCGCTCGGCCGTCTACGTGATGCACCAGGAATCTTTATTCGTCAGACCAGGCCACTTTCGTCCAATCATCCACTGTCCTATCTCGATGATCTTGGGCCGATTTCATTCGTTGTTGGCGATGACGTGCAGTGGAGCAATGGGACCCGTGTGGGTCTTCGACAGCGCAGGCCCATGCAGAGAAGGTGGCGATGAACTGTGCATTGTGACACATTGCCCTGATCACCACTGCTGTACCTGGTGATCAGGGCAATGTCGCACTGATCACCAGCTGCAGCAGTGGTGATATATCATCATCCTACAGTGGTGATATATACCATCATCATGCATACTATCATCATACACTGAAGGATGATGATATCATCCAACAGATCCTCAATTCGGTGATTCATCATCATCACTGTAGGATGATGATATCATCATACATACTATCATCATCCTACAGTGGTGATATATCGTCGCACTGTGGCCCCTGAGGTCTCAACGCTCTTCTCTGGAATCAATGAGCTGAGGACGAAACACGGCTGGACGACGTTTCGTCGTTTAGCCATCTGTGCACCACTTTTGATACGTACTCACTACAGCGGCACGTGAACAACTCACAAGCAGCGCCGTTTCCGAGATCGTAGTTCCGAAGCGCCGTGCCATCCCAATTTGTCCTTTATCAAACTCCGATAAATCGGCAGCTTTTCCCATTCTGACTCCGTACACTCTACTAACCGAAAGCCGGTCCTCGGGCTGTACATATTCTGCTTTGGAAACTTCACCTGCACCACCGTTTGATCTCCAGGCGCGCCAATTTCGCTAGGCTGGGAGTGGCCATAATGTAATGACTCATTGGTGTAGTTTAAATGGTTCTGCTGATTTTCATATTTACATTTAATTTCACTACAAAACAACTCACCAAAAGATGTTTCAGGCTTAAGCTTAAACTGCAAGGTGTATGATCAATTTTTCCATAAATCTCGTCGTTGCTTAAAATTTGGTTAACACAGTATTGTAACTGGCAAGTATAGAACACAATTCAACAGCTAAAAGAACTAAATGAATCAACAATCAATTGCTAAAATCCACTATATTGGCTATTGTAGAACGTCGTTTCAAGTTAAGATAATAGCCAGAGAACACTTTGCTTTCATTTCAAAGCACATCTCCTTTCTCAATCCATAACACGACTTTGACTTGGTATCCGCACGTTGCATCAGTCCTTACAGACTTTGGCTGGGTATCTGCATGTTGCATCAATTCTTACGGAATTTATCTGGGTATCCGCACGTTACATCAGTCCTTATAGACTTTGGCTGGGTATCTGCATGTTGCATAAGTTCTTACGGAATTTAGCTGGGTATCCGCACGTTACATCAGTCCTTACAGACTTTGGCTGGGTATCTGCATGTTGCATCAATTCTTACGGAATTTATCTGGGTATCCGCACGTTACATCAGTCCTTATAGACTTTGGCTGGGTATCTGCATGTTGCATCAATTCTTACAGAATTCAGCTGGGTATCTGCACGTTGCATCAGTCTTTACAGACTTTGGCTGGGTATCTGCATGTTGCATCAATTCTTACAGACTTTGGCAGAGTGTTTGCACGTTGAATCGATCCTTACAGACTGTGGTTGGGTATCTGCACGTAGCATAAGCATAAACCATTCGTGAATCATTTAACAAACATTACTCTCAGAATACTGCTCACTCAGTTGCACTTCTAAAATTGCACACTCAGCTCTTATCGCATTTTTCTTTACCAACGTACTTTCTTTTGCCTGCTGTTGGGATTGCGACAACTTCATCAGAATAAAATCTGTGGCGTTAAGGTAGAAAATATTTTACGAGAAGAAATCAAATTTACCTAAAGAAGAAGAAACGGAAAAAGAAAGTTAAACTAGAGGTATACGTCCCAAACGTATAAACTCAATGGACAAATCATTCGATACACCTACTTAATAACGTGTTCGTCTTCCACTATCGCGAATTACAGCCCGTACGCGCCGAGGCATGGACTCCACCAGATGTCGCAGGGTTTTCCGTGGTTGATGCCAGCCATGCCGGTTGCAGCAATGTCCACAATTACACCTGAGACGTCGGTCCAGGATCCAGGGATCTGATCTTCCGCTCAACGGCATCGAACAGAGATTCCACAGGGTTTCAATCCTGGGACCGTTGGTGCCACTAGAAGGTTACAAATTCAGAAGTGTTTCTCGAGTGATGGCTGGGTGGTGGCTGCTCGGTGGGGTAGTGCATTGTCCTGCTGAAACAGACGATCGGCCGCAGGACGCGTGAAGGCCATTAGGTGCCTGGCGTCCCCAGACACCCAATGTGTTCAATGAGAAGGCCCTCCAAACCATCACAGCCGCCCCCGGTGGCGCAGTGGTCTAAGCGATGGCCTCTGATCATTCGTCCGAACGGGGTCCGGGTTCGAATCCCGGTGAGGCATGGATGTTGTGTTTGTCTTACGGCACTGGCTCTCTCCCTTCCCTGGAACCAGTGACCCTAAATTAGGGACGGGCGACTGCTTATAGCACATTGAGTTGCTCACGGTGGTCGTTAAACCTCCAATCAAAAAAAAAAAAATCACAGAGCCACCACTGCCTTAAACAGAGTCGACTTTGCACGATAGCGCAATGTCCTTATGATGTCGACGCTACACACTCACCGTCCCATTAGCTCAGTACAGCTGAAAAACGGATTCATCTGACCACAGGACGCCACGTTTTGAGGATTTTTTACATCAGGTGAGCATCGTACAGACTAACCGCCGTTGCAAAGCTATCGGTCTGTACGAGCCTGGATAGTCTACGTCGACCACGGTCATCAACAGCGTGTGGTCGGCCACCGCTTAATCTCTGGGCGCTGGTGCGTCCTTCGATATCATACTAGCGGTACACCCTGAACACAGTTGCCCTCGAGAACCCCAGGGTCTTTACCAGTAGGCGACAGAATGACCGATCCGTTTTGCGCCAACAGGGCGTCCACGATCAAAGGCGCTCAGATCACCACGTGACCCATGTTCGTCGATTGCGATTCATTGTAGGAAAGCCCTGCTGTCCGCCTATTTACCGGCTGAGTTCTGTTTGGGTCTGCTACACTCTGCTCGGAGCATGCCCATGCCAACTGCCCATTACCACTATTTCTCCAAAGGTTTGTCTACTGAGTGCCCACTATTTTAATATTTTCCATACCACTATTTCTCCAAAGGTTTGTCTACTGAGTGCCCACTATTTTAATATTTTCCATACAACGCAGGATAACTTGATAAACCAGAGCAAGTACAGTCATATGCAAAACGTACAGTAGACATAAAGTCAATTTATCATGATCTGATTTTAATTCATTGCAGATGGCGCAGGATAATTGGGTGACCAGTGGAAGTGAAACCGCATGCAAAATATTTATAATGTAGCGCAGATTGTTCTGTATATTTTCGAGACAGCGCTGGGTAGTTATTTTCATGAAGAACATTTTTTGCCTATTTTCAACTTTTCCGTTATGCAAAATTATTCAGATAGAAGGCGTAGAGTTATAGCGTGTTTCATTCTACATGAATATTTGTTTTTTCAAATGCTCGATGTGAAAATATCTTTGTCTCTGATGGTATAAGAAAGTTTTGTGCGCCATTTGTTAGTCTTCGTAACGTACTTTTCTTTCTTTTTTTTTTTTTTTGTTTGGTTGGAGGTTTAACGACCACCGTGAGCAACTCAATGGGCTATAAGCAGTCGCCCGTCCCTAATTTAGGGTCACTGGTTCCAGGGAAGGGAGGGAGCCAGTGCCGTAAGACAAACACAACATCCATGCCTCACCGGGATTCGAACCCGGACCCCTTACGGACGAATGATCAGAGGCCAGCGCCTTAGACCACTGCGCCACCGGGGCGGCATAACGTACTTTTCAGCTGCTAGTGGAAGTAAGTAGCTGTGTCTTTTTCTGAACGTTTTATCCATTGTAGAAATCCGTTTGACTGTTTTCCTAATCGGCTCCAATGACTCTGAATAACTTTGATAAATTTAATTCGCTTCAGGAAGGATTCAAAAGACTTACTCATTACAACCAAAAATTCGGTGTCGTCTTTTTAAAAGAATTTAAAGAGACGATTTTTTTTAAGATGACAATCCGATTTTTGGCGTAAATATGACAAGGATGGTAAGTCAGATAATATCCGAAAACTTGAAAATTTTCATCGTCCTGGAGCGGGACTCGAACACACGTCTCCCAGAAAACGCCCGGGTATGCTCCAGGACGATGAAAATTTTCAAGTTTTCGGATATTATCTGACTTACCATCCTTGTCACATTTACGCCAAAAATCAGATTGTCATCTTCAAAAATTTGTATTATATGGCGTAATCCCGTATTTCTTTCATGATTTATCTGCTTCTCCGGGCAAACACGGGATAAGATTCTTAACCTCCAGATTCGCTGAACATGAATGCCGGTTGCTTCGACTAGCGAATCCTGTGATGGTTATATTCAAATTGATCGGAAACTTGAAACTTGGTCGTTCTGGATGGTGTAATGGTTAGCATACCCGGGCGTTTTCTGGGAGACGCGGGTTCGAGTCCCGCTCCAGGACGATGAAAATTTTCACGTTTTCGGATATTATCCGACTTACCATCCTTGTCACATTTACGCCAAAAATCGGATTGTCATCTTCAAACATTTGTATTATATGGCGTAATCCCGTATTTCTTTCATGAGAATTTAAAAGCCGCCCCGGTGGCGCAGTGGTCTAAGGCGTTGGCCTCTGATCATTCGTCCGAAAGGGGTCCGGGTTCGAATCCCGGTGAGGCATGGATGTTGTGTTTGTCTTACGGCACTGGCTCTCTCCCTTCCCTGGAACCAGTGACCCTAAATTAGGGACGGGCGACTGCTTATAGCCCATTGAGTTGCTCACGGTGGTCGTTAAACCTCCGATCAAAAAAAAAAAAAAAAAAAAAAAAAAAAAATTTAAAGAGATTCAACCTCTTTCTAAAGTTCTTGTCTTCCTTCCGGGACGGGTACGACGTGCCAAGTCTGGGAAGTTGTATCTCTTTCTCTCAGTTGTCCAGGAATTTCATTACTATCCTACAAGTTTTCAGGATACATGCCTTTTGTAGTTCCACGTAGGTGTTAGATTGAAGGTTTAGTGTCTGTATAGAGATGTGAATGGTCTTAGGTACACCTCCAGTGGTTGATATTACTATGGGGACGGTGGTGATGTCCTCCATATGCCATATTTCCTTAACTTCGTATCGTAGGTCGTTATACTTTGACAGCTTCTCTCCGTGCGTCTTCTGGATGTTGCACGTGTTGGGCACGACTATGTCAATTAGGTGTGTTGACTTCTTTTCCTTGTCGACCAGCACGATGTCGGGCCTATTGTGGGGTTGGTCTAATCTGTTCTGATCGATCTGTCCCACTATATCTTGTGGGTGTTGTTCTCTAGAAGTGTTGTAGGCTCATACTTGTAGTATGGTACAGGCTCAGTTGTAATGAGGTGGTGCTTTCTTGCCAATTTCTGATGGACAATCTTCACGACTTGATTGTGCCTGTTTGTGTGAGGACTCTGCACCCTGTTACGATATGTTGGATGGTCTGTGGCGCTTGATGGCATTGCCGACATGAGTCGCTTTCCACTAACGTGTCCTTCAGGATATGCTTCTTGCTTTATTATTATTATTTGGCTTCCTGTTCAGGGTTTAACGTCTCCCATGAACAACTCTAAGTGCAGTAGGCAGTCATTCATCCCTAATTTGCGTTCTCCAGCTCCAGGGAAAGGAGAGAGCTAACGCCGTAGGACAAATGCGCGACCCATGGACCATCACGAATTCGAACCCGGACTCAGCTCCGACTACTGGTCAAAAACGTACACATCCAACCCCTCGACACCAGTGCAGCATTTCTGACAGAATACATCACTGCAGTTTCTAAAGCAAAATAGCGGTACTCCCGGATTATAGCTATGCCTAAGGAACAGCTGCTCATTCTTTCCAAATATCAAATGTACAGGGTGTCTATAAATGAAGTACACAACTTCAGTATGCTATTAAAAAAATACGATCGAAAAAAAACTTACTGTAAACGTCAAGAGACGTGGCGAGTGTTAACGTTTGTTAAGTTAGATAATAGATGGCGACAGGTGTCTCACTTAATGAAAAATCTCGTCAAACACGGAGTTCACCAGAGATTGCTTCCTCAGTGGAGAAAGCAGCGTATGTGTTTTGGTTTGCGGAGTCAAAATCTCTAACAAGTTCAGAAAGGAGCACAAGAGACAGCCGCCGACACGAAAGAGCATCGAACAATGGGTAAATAAATTCAAAGCAGCAGGAAGTGTTTTGAAAGGCAAAAACACTGGGAGACTTTGGAACGAAAAGGTGGAGGACATGCGTGAGGCTTATCTAACGAGTCCGAAGAAATCTCCTGATATTACTCCATGCGATTTTTTTCTTTGAGGCTTTATTAAGGACACTGTACAAGAAAAAGGGTACATCTATCACTGAGCCAATAGAACGCGTTACTGCAGCCTTCTTCTTTGTTACACATGACATTATGCACCGTACTTTGGTGCAACCGGTCTATCGTTTAGACCTCCTGCGAGCAACCAACGGAGCTCACAGGGAGACCTACTGACATTTAAAAAGAAACTTTCACAATTACCAGGTGCTTTGGCATTAAAAGTAAGTTGTTATTTATTGTAGATGTTTTTTCAATAGCATACTAAAGTTGTATACTTCATTTATGGACACCCTGTACGTAGCTCCCCTTAGAAACATCCATATGGTGAGGTAGAGCTTTCGAAAACGAGACGTGCACTCCGAGCGTGGTTGCAAAAGCCTAATGTTTTTCCAGTGGCGATAATTAAAAATCGATAATCATGTTTACAAACACTTTCTGACAGACCCCAGCAGCCATTCAAGCCGTCTTTGACCAGGATTTGAAGATGGACCAACAACATAAGGGATAATTACACAATTGGATTTCATAATCCTTACGAGAGTGGAAGACGAATGTTGGAATGTTGTATATGTGTCTTGTAGGCGCTAGAGGCATTTCCTTTCTTGCGCATTACGAAGTCTAGATTCGTCTCGACAAGATGAACAAGACTTGTGAAGTTCATTTAATCACTAATATCAAAAATGGTAAGAAGAAACTGTCGTAAAAGTTTTTCGATAATAACTATATGATCTCTCGTGATAATGTCATCACGGCAAATTCGAAATTCAAAAATTTTAAAGTTAGTGGAAGACAAGGTTTGTTGAACTCGCCTCCTGCCGCCCCGGTGGCGCAGTGGTCTAAGGCGCTGGCCTCTGATCATTCGTCCGTAAGGGGTCCGGGTTCGAATCCCGGTCAGGCATGGATGTTGTGTTTGTCTTACGGCACTGGCTCTCTCCCTTCCCTGGAACCAGTGACCCTAAATTAGGGACGGGCGACTGCTTATAGCCCATTGAGTTGCTCACGGTGGTCGTTAAACCTCCAATCAAAAAAAAAAAAAAAAAAAAAAAAAAGAACTCGCCTCCCTCACAGCAGGAGGAATCGGCCACTCGCGCTATGTCTCATCATTTCTTTGGTAAGATCAAGAATCCAAAGTAGAGATCTAGCGACAGAAACGTTACCACTCATTTTGAATTTAAACAGATTCTAAAATTGAAACTTTGCAGCTAGAGCTTATCAAAAATATAAAACCTATATAACCTAGGCTACATCTTTCTCATAAAACCTAGGCTACGTCTTTTCCAAAAAAAAAAAAAACTATTCTACGTCTTTCCCTAACGCTCTGACGTCATTCAGTACTTGCAACGCCATCTGCTTTTATCCGGTGGCCGAAATCAGAACTAAGCTCACCGTTATTGCACGATACGTAAAATCAAGGAGAAATATCGGGAAATAAAATTAAGTTAGCAAGATAAACGACTTTATCTATGGCAACACGCACGTGTTCGAACAACTGTCAGAGACGTTTGTTCTGTTAAGTAGGTGTTATGTCGTGTTATGTTTCATTTTCTTCGCAGTGCAGAGTAATTTCATACAAAGGAATCAGCATTATTTTATTTCATAAAAAGGAACAAGTAAAATTGTAAGAAAGTAACTGCAGGTGTAGTTTTGATTCACTGTGATGAATTTCTTTATAGTACAAGATGGATGAAGATAAAGCTGAAAGAAAACGTCGCTTAAATAGAGAAAGACAAAGGCGATGGTGTGCACACCGATATTCTAATTCTTTGCATAACTTAAGCGAAGGTAGAGCTAATCGCAGACGAAATGAAACTTTTGAAGAAACACAAGCAAGACGTATTACTTATGATCTTGCGCACGCTAAACGCCGAAAGCAAGAAACTACAAGCTCGACGTAATGCAGCTGCTCTCTCAGATGTATATGTATTTTACGATTCGCGTTATAAAAATTTCAGTCACAGCTTTTTCACCCGTGCGTGGCAAGGACTATGAGATAGTATTTAACATATTTGCGTTACACGAGGGAATATTTAACGCCCAAGGAATATCCTACTTAGATGAAAAAAAAATCAAAAATACTTTTTTCAAGATTTCTAATAAGGACAACGGGTAGGAAAACAATTATATTTTTTAAGATTAATTTAGATACCATTGTAATATTTTAATTTTTTTATAAAACCTCCTGAGAACTGCGATGAAGTTAAACGCTTGATTTTTTAGCACAGGTTTGAAAATTGATGTTTACTGCATTGTAAACTGAAACTTTTTTTTTATTTTTCATGGAAAGGACGGGGGAGGGGCAACGTGATACCTCAGGACCGAGATGCTGTAATTAATAGAGACATTTGACGTGGACCAGGAACATCTAACCGAGGTCATAGCTGTTTCCCCGTTTATAAGCGAGTCACGGAAAAATTCTCATTGGCCGCCAGCGGGAGCCGAACCCAGGGTCTTCCAGTTACCCGCCGGATATGATTCCACTGCGGCCTCGAATTTCTCCAGACTCACAACACACTAACAGCCAAGCCAATTTGCTTCTTGGAGCCCCGCACAATGCTGGGGATTCACCAAAGATAGTAAGCAGCAACTGAACAAATAATTAGAAGGCGAATGAATAATTAATACAGACATTTGACGCGGACCAGGAACATCAAACAGAGGCCATCGCGTATTCGACGTTTATAAGTGAGTCACGGAAAAATTATTATCGGCTGCCACCGGGAATCGAACACCGGATCTTCCAGTTACGCGCCGGATATGCTTCCACTGCCCCACAGCGGCCTCGATTTCCTCCAGACTCACACACACTAACTGCCAAGCCAATTTGGCAAATTGCTTCTTGGAGCCCCGCAAAATGCTGGGGATGCACCAAAGATGGTAAGCAGCAACTGAACAAATAATTAGAAGGCGCATGAATAATTAATACAGACATTTGACGTGGACCAGGAACATTAACATGCGCAACTGAAAGACCCTGGATTCGATTCCTGGTGGCGTGCAATGAGAATTTTTTCGTGACTCATTTATAAACGTACAAAAAGCGATGACCTCTGTTTGATGGACCGAGATGCTGTTTTTGTAATATTTAAGAATTCGAAAATTACTAGTGTAATTAATCGATTTTCAAGTTATATTACGCAATATTATAATATATCATAATTTATTTTTCATGGAACAATTTGAAAGACTTTCTGGAGCCAATGAGACACATGAACACCTTACAGCCGTACTGTATTTAACGCATTGCACTCTGAATTTCGGCATCTCCTTCTGTGGGCGCTGTCTCCAGGCATCTCAGGCATGTGTCTTACATGCTTATTTCGTGCTCAGTCATGTGGTATAGATGTAGGAATAATCCTACGTTTAGGAAATGGTTTATCATCATCTGAGGATTCGTCAGAAAAAATGAATATTATAAGTGAACATTTCAATTAATGATGTTAACACAAGTAACATGAGTTAACATCATTACTCGAAATTTTCTCTTAAATTATATTTAATAAATATTATATATATTGTAAAAAATTTCTAGTAAATACAAATGTAAACACCCGCTAAAAATAATTCATGAAAAATGTTCCGACAGGATTGGAAACCTTCTATCACCAGTGATACAAAAATGTTTAAAAAGTTACTGCTATTTAATATGTTGGCGAAATTAAACTTATTTACTTTAAATAACTAACTTACCAAAATGGAATGTATATACTTAAACAGATATAATTTTTTAATTCATTAGTTATAAAACACTTACGAGGACCATGTGAAGACATCGTGTTTTTCTTACAAGACGACGCTACAAATCATAAAAGTTGACTTTTGCTGCCATTTATTGAGGATAAGAGAAAATTTAGCAAAGTATTTTACAAAGTTTCTCATGTGATATATCCGGTTCTCGAAGATTTTCTGCCATTGGGCATTTTTTTTTAAATTGTGAAACCATTGTATCACATGTGATACAAAAATGTTTAAGGAGTTACTACTATCTAATATGTTGACGAAATTAAACTTATTTACTTTAAATAACTAACTTACGAAAATGCAATATATATACTTAAATAGATATAACTTTTTTAATTAAGTAGTTATAAAACACTTACCAGGACCATGTTAAGACATCGTGTTTTTCTACTTACACGATGGCGCTACAAGTCACGAAAGTTGACTTGTGCTGCCATTTATAGAGAAAATTTAGCAAAGTATTTTATATAGTTTCACATGTGATACAACCGGTTCTGGAAGATTTTCTGCCATTGGGCATTTTTTTTTAAATTGTGAAACCATTGTATCACATGTGATACACGAGAACCGAGGAGGATAAATCAAAAAAAGATACTGATATATGTTTATATTGCTACGCTACTGGCATCTGTGCTATTTAAAAAGATGGTAAATGATCTGGTATTTTTATAATTCACCTTGTAAAAGATAATTAGAAATCGTGGATTTGAATACTCACAGTTTACTCTTCTAAAACACTAAATTTTGATAATTTATTTTATTAAAACTAGCGTTTAAACGTGATTTAAATCTCCAGTTTTGAATATGGTGTTTGAATTATAATGTAACTATATGTACGCAGTTTTGAATATATGGCAGTTGCAATATATAACTCCAAATCACTTTCTTGAAGTTATAAAAACTGTACAAAGCAAACGTATTTGGAAGATATTCGCCAGTTCTCTCGCCCTTTGGATTTATTAGTTATAATTAAATAGCTTGTGCCGCTAAGCCCAACCAGATGGAGATGTCTTAGTTTCCGAGCCGATCCATACGAGTTTGTGAAGTCAGATGCTGACAGATAAACACACATATTGCCGTGGGTTGTTGGCACCGTAGCGTAAAGCAAACGAACTCGGCTAATCATCGAGATATCGGGGGTTCGATTCCAGCGGTGTCGAAATACAATTTTTCGGTGGCTGTGTGTTAATTAAAGAAAAACGTGGAAAGAGCGATGACATTGTCTCCACGTATTTGGAAGATTTTCACCTTTTCACTGTAGAAAGCAAATTATTTTTTCTTGTATATTTCCCTTTATCTTTTGTTATATTTCCACAATCTGCACAATTCCAGAAATTCATTTCGAGTTTTCTCTTGCTTCTCTTTCCGTTTCATCACTCGTAGAATTTAAAGAGGGTTGGGAGGACTCACATATTACATCCCTTTCCTCAGTTTTTTTTTTTTCATTTTCCTTCAACGGGAATTTCATTGCGTTGCTTCAAATCTTTGAAACATGGCATTGTAATATTTCGAACATTGGCACTCCTGTTATTTTCAAAAATTTCGCTTGTATTATCGGAGTAATATGTCTTTATCAAATCAGGAAATAATAACAATCCCCTTTATCATGTTTTCTTATTTTGTCTAAAGTGGATTGCATATTAAGCCTCCTGGGCGCACTTTAACTTGAGACTGTAGATTCCTTTAGCCTTTTTCGTATAGGCAAACCGAGAAGTTTGTTCCCTAAGTCACGTTCATAATCAGAAAAATGCTCCGAGCAAATAGCTTAAATCACTTCGCTGAACGCATCGACTGTAAGTTACAACGCAGTTTCCAAGTATTACGGAGAGCTTTATTTTTCTGAAATTATGGTAATTCCCTCTGTTTTTCAACTTCTTGGTCACCAGTTTTGTTTTATATTTAAGATACATTCTGCACACAAAAACTGTTTTCCTTCTAAAGCAGATCTACAGTTTCACTGGCAGGTTTACAAACGTTTAACAGTCTGAATTGCCGAGCGTTTAAAACTAAGTTAGACAAAGCGACGTCACAAAGTCAACCTCTGAGGCAGTGGGAATCCGAAGTTCAGGTTGAACACAAAAGGAATGTTTACAACAATTTTACTTGTAAAAATTTAATAGAATTTTTACTTTGCAAAAGAAGATTTGATCGAATGTTAAATCAATCGGAAAATGTGGATAGTTTGTTCGACCGTTAAAAATTACTGATTTTTAAGAAACTGTACATTTTCAGACTTAGGTTGTTAATGCATGAGCGTGTCTACGCTAATAAGCATTTAAATTTAATTACTATGTGTCTTCCTACGCATGCATGTCACACTCGTGGATGTACTGATTTGGTGATTCCAGAGCTCGCACGAACGTGTTATATTATACTGTAATATCAATGCCACTTTCCCTCATTTCTGGAACGGGTTGCCGATTTATATTTGATTAATTGTTAACTATGCTTCATTTAAAAGATAGTTAAGAGAATACTTGATATATAGTTAATTAGTTTCTGGTTTGACTATCTACGTTTGTGATTATGTAAATTGGTGCATATGGTGCGATTTGTATTTGGTTAATCTTTTTCTCTTGTACAGAAATCGTGTGTGCGAGGTTTGATTGTATGTTGGATAATGTAGCATGCAAATTCAATTCAATTCAATGAGATTCTTCCGCGGATTGGCGGAGTTCCGCTTTTATAGTCATCATTTGGGTTAATTTTTGAGGTCAATGGTGTACTGAATATAGTTTTTAAGGGTAGGAATGGATAGTCTTCCGTCTGAGAACGGTATTTCGTTTTTCAAAACTTTCAAACACGGAAGTTAAACGGAGTGTAGATTTTTTCAGTAAACGTAATTTCTCACGATGTTGCTTGTGTCCAGTATCGCTGTTAAACATCACTTTATTGAATAAATGTTTGTATTTCAACATGAAACTGCCAACAACCTTTTCCACAAACGGAAGTTAAGGCGGCGCAAGGATTTCCCTGTAGTCTTCACGCATGAGATTCTTTCGTGGACTCGCTCGAAGAATTACGCCATTTCTGTTATCATTTGGGCCAATCTTGAGATCGATGCACAACTGAACAGAAATTTTGGGTGAAATGATGTGGGAGAGAAATTCGTTTTCCGTTTGAGGACGGAATTCTGTCCTTCGAAGCTTTCGAAAACGGAAGTTAAACGGAAAGAAGATTTCTCCTGTAATCGTATTTTTTTCTCCTGATGTTCCTTCTACCCAGTATTGTTCTTAAATATCCTTTTATTCCTAAAATACTGCCTCTCAGCTTAAAAATGGAGGGAAAAGTTTCCAAAAACAGTAGTTGGTCGAAACGAAGATTTCTCCCGTAATCGTATTTTTTTCTTCCCGTTCTTCCCACGATGTTCTGCATTTCCTGTGTTGTTGTTATATATGTTACTTTCCCATATAAATGTTAGCACTTAAGCTTGATAAGGGAAGGAAAATTCTCCTAAAACCGAAGTTACGAAGCTTGAAAAATTGTTACAATTTATGCATGGTGTTCAGAAGTATTCATATTCCGAAAGTTAACGATTTATCTAAAGTAGTGAAAGCTTTGATATCATGCATTCATGGTTCTCAGGATTAAAATTCTTTCAGCATAATGGGTACATTATTGTCGTCTGAGGAAATAAAATGGGAAAAAAAGAAAACTGACGAAGAGAAACGGCAAGAGAATGATACCTACAGAAAGAAAATATAAGCAAAGGTTGCTGTGCAGTTGCAGAGTCAACAAAAGTATTATGACCATTAAACTTAATGAGAAGAAGAAAATTGAGCTGATGTTCTAGCCAGTACAAAAGAAAAGCTGCGTTTGAAGATATGTCTTTTAAAACAATTTTACCATGCGACGTGTCACACAGCTAGAAATGTCGGAGAGTGGTTGAAAGAGCGCATGAAGACTTTAAAGAACGTCCATGGCCCCCTAATTCCCCAGACTTAAACCCAATTGAGCATCTGTGGGACCACACTGATCGTGTTGTTCGCTCTATGGAACCTCCATCACGCACCCTCCAGCAGCTTTCAGATGCACTGCAGTCAGCATGGCTCCACAAACCTGTGAACACCTTCGAGCACCTTATTGAGTAACTCCCAGCCCGCTCAGCTGCTGTCCGTGCTGCACACGGCGGTCACTGTGGATATTAACTGGTTGTCCCAATAATGTGACTCGACCGTGTATAATCGGTTTATGACGTCTGACATAAACCGATTCCGATCTCCAAGAGCTACTTTTCTTCTTTCTCTATCTAAGTACCAATCTTCCATCAAGGCATTTTGACTAAGTGCTCTCTTTATTCCATCACACCACGTTCTTATAGATCGGCCTGTGTTTTTTCGTTTGTTTGATTTAAATTCCATGGCAATTTTGGGCATTCCTTCATTTTTTCATTCTTTTTACATGACCAAACCAACGCAATTGACTCTTCTGTATGTCTTCTAAAATTGTTTATTTCACTTCCTTCATTTCTTTAATCCTTTCATTCGTTATTTTGTATCTTCTTGATACTCCACATGATCTTCTTAAAGCATCCATTTCTAACTCTGTTATTTTTTTCTATCCGCTTCTGTTAATCGCCAGGCTTCGGCTCCATATAGTAAGATGCTCTTAACAATACTACTGTATTATAAATACCACATTTCCTTTTTCTGGTTATTTCTTCACTCCACCAACTTCCATTCAGACCTTTAACAGCGTTTCTTCCCTTCGCAATTCAATTTCTTAATTCCATTGCGTCTCTGCCTTCTTGTGCAATTTTAACACCTAGGTAATTATAATTGTCAAATCATGCTTATTACGACTGAAAATTTGATGTCATCCTTCTTGTTTGATGTGTTGTGGCCATTTATTTACGATCTTGGCAAATTTAATTATATTAGCCGTTGGATCAGTTACTGCCTCCAGGTTTAGAGAAAAATCTCTAACAATTATCTGCTAGAGCCCTCCTCATGCGTGCCACTTTTTAAGTCGTCATAGCAACAACCGAGAAACAAATGTTTGTGACGTCACGCTTAGCTTTTCGTGTAGGTGACGTCATCACCTACATGAGTATACCACTTTGTTTAGTTGTCATAGCAACAAAGAACACAGCTGCTGGTGTGACGTCATCTAATCTAAATCACTCTCACATGATGTCAGAGATGCTTTACGTCACACGGTCAACTCTAGAGATACGAAAACCTTTTTTTTTGGTTGGAGGTTGTTTTTTTTTTTTTATTGGAGGTTTATCGACCACCGTGAGCAACTCCATGGGCTATAAGCAGTCGCCCGTCCCTAATTTAGGGTCACTGGTTCCAGGGAAGGGAGAGAGCCAGTGCCGTAAGACAAACACACCATCCATGCCTCACCGGGATTCGAACCCGGACACCTTACGGACGAATGATCAGAGGCCAGCGCCTTAGACCATTGCGCCACCGGGGCGGCAAGGTTGGAGGTTTAACGACCACCGTGAGCTACTCAGTGGGCTATAAGAAGTAGCCCGTCCCTAATTTAGGGCCACTGGTTCCAGGGAAGGGAGAGAGCCAGTTCCGTAAGACAAACACAACATCCATGTCTCACCGGGATTCGAACTCGGATTCCTTATGGACGAATGATCATAGGCCATCGGTTAGACCACTGCGCCACCGAGGCGGCAAGGTTGGAGGTTTAACGACCACCGTGAGCTACTCAGTGGGCTATAAGAAGTAGCCCGTCCCTAATTTAGGGCCACTGGTTCCAGGGAAGGGAGAGAGCCAGTTCCGTAAGACAAAAACAACATCCATGTCTCACCGGGATTCGAACCCGGACCCCTTATGGACGAATGATCAGAGGCCATCGCTTAGACCACTGCGCCACCGAGGCAGCGGCTACGAAAAACTTTACATCAGAAATTTTGGTTCACTACCTGAACCGGTGTTAACCCATCTTCTGTATGTGGCAACGTCAAGATAGCCGTCCCGGTGGCGCAGTGTTCTAAGCGATGGCCTCTGATCATTCGTCCATAAGGGGTCCGGGTTCGAATCCCGGTGAGGCATGGATGTTGTGTTCGTCTTACGGCACTGGCGCTCTCCCTTCCCTGGAACCAGTGACCCTAAATTAGAGACGGCCGACTGCTTATAGCCCATTGAGTTGCTCACGGTGGTCGTTAAACCTCCAACAAAAAAAAAAAAACGTCAAGGTAAAAATTGTTCACGGAAAAGAACAGGGTAAATTGATACAGGGTTCACAGTCAGTGTACACGAAAAATGTTGTGTACAAGGAAGTGTTGACGAAATAGGGACTAAAGGTTTTACAAAACACATAACAGACAGCCCGTCGTATCAAATTCTATAACCGACTGCTCGGGAAATTTTCAGAAAGCTGTGAGCCAAAGTCGCCATCTATTGACGTGGAACTCAGAAACTCAATAAATAAATGTAAATAATTTCTGTATCATAAATTTTATTTTTCCCCGTCGTTATTGACGGGCTTTCATCTAGTCTGAAATAAGATATAAACCTTTTGTCAATGGCTTAAAACCCGCCCTCAAACAAAATGTTAACGTTAAAAGCAGTTGCTAAGAATTGATCAACAGCGCATTATCATGTGAGTTGGATTGCAACATACTGAGTAAACCTAGTCAATTTAATGCTTTTACTAAATGTTCTGTGATGTATGAATTTTCGCAACGGTTCATGTAAAAAGGAGCTCCCAAAGTCGTCAAGCACTCACCCTCCCCACCATCGAGACCATATTTTGCAAAAGAAAATTTCTTTTTAATTTGAAACAAAGCGTTCTACCCATCCTAAGCGGGAGCCAACTTTTGACGGCGTGCCAGGTTGTCACCTTAGTGAAAATTAAATGTAGAAGGGAAAAAGAAAAAGGGCACAAAAAAAGTCAGCGTTGGTGTACGAAACGATTGCTCATGTTCTGGCACACGCAAAAGCAAGTTTCATTTTCCCTTTCCTGATCGGGAGAAAAAAGTAGGGGGAAGGGGAGGGGGAGAAGGAAAAAGCAAAGCATTTTCATAACTTGTGTTGCATTTTGTCAACGGAAAATTCCGCATTTACCAAAGCGCGAAGTTTTTAATCTTACTCGGCTTTGCCAATGAGAAAAAGATTTCTTCCGCAGCTGAGTGTCTAGCTTACACTTGTACGTCGATGAAAAGGGGAGTTTTATAAATATACGTGAATTCCTTTTCTTTATGTTCCAAACAACTTTCGGGTCATACAACGCATTTCTGATGATCTTCTCTTTTCTTCATTTGAAAACTCTCGCGAAAAAAAAAAAGAAAAAGAACTAGGAGAAGGGAGCAAAAGAAAAACATGCATGAAGAGATGTTTTAGTAGATTTGTTCGCACACGTAATTCAATGCTGAATACATCGAGATAAATTTCTGAAAAAGGACTCCGGACTTAATTTGACTGCAAACTTTTATGATTACGTTTTAAAATCTTGATTCTAGCAGTCCTTCTTGCTGCACTAAATGTTGTTTGCAAAGAAGATCGCATGCTCAGAGGTTAAGTAAAAAAAAAAAGATATGTGTTTTCAAGTCTGAATAACGTTCTACCGTTCGTGAAAAAAGATATCTAATGGAAATTTGAACTAAGTTCTACGCAGCATATAAATGAATTTAAACTTTACAAAAAAACCTTGATGCAGGCAAATGAAAACGTACTTATTTACATATGCATATAGATAAATCAGCACGCTACAAATGAAAAAGTGATTTAGGGCTTAATAATGGCAACCTTTTTGTGCGTGTGCAATTAGTTTCTATTTTATAACTAGCTTGAGAGATTCGCAAGGTGTACTTCTCCGGTGCTTTGCACTTTTAGAAATGTCGTAACTTCTTGCCGAAAATGCAAATTAGAATACAATTTCCTTAAAAGAACGATTTTTTAGATGGAAACAAAATTAAACTAGAGGTATTAGTGAAAAAGTAAATCTCTTCGGAAATACAATGCCGCGCAATACTTATGTAATGATTTACACGGAATAATCACTGAATTCTTTTTAATTAAAATATTTTTTAAATATTATTCTTAATATATTTAAAAATATATTAAAAACCTACAATATTTAAAAATATAAATACATATTACAAGATAACAATATTTAAAAATATAATATTACAATATTTAAAAATATATATATAACAATATTTAAAAATATAATATTACAATATTTAAAAATATATATATAACAATATTTAAAAATATGATATTACAATCTTTAAAAATATGATATTACAATATTTAAAAATATAATATTACAATATTTAAAAAATATAATATTACAATATTTAAAAAGTATAATATTACAATCTTTAAAAATATAATATTACAATCTTTGAAAATATAATATTACAATCTTTAAAAATTTAATATTACAATATTTAAAAATATAACATTACATTATTTAAAAATATAATATTACAATATTTAAAAAATATAATATTACAATCTTTAAAAATTGAATATTACAATATTTAAAAAAATATAATATTAAAATATTTAAAAAATATAATATTACAATCTTTAAAAATATAATATTACAATTTTTTAAAAATATAATATCAAAATATTTAAAAAATATAATATTACAATCTTTAAAAATATAATATTACAATTTTTTTAAAATATAATATTAAAATATTTAAAAAAATATAATATTACAATCTTTAAAAATATAATATTACAATCTTCAAAAATATAATATTACAATATTTAAAAGATACAATATTACAATATTTCAAAAATATAATATTACAATATTTCAAAAATATAGTTTTACAATCTTTAAAAATATAATATTACAATATTTACAATTATAATATATTTTAAAATATATTAAAAACCTAAATTTAAAAATATATTAAATAACTCACCTACTAAATAAGCCGTAGGCCCTCCTTCTGCCCTCAGCACAGAAGCTAGTCGACTTGGCATCGATTCAAAATGAAGGATGCAGTTGGGAGATGTAGTCAACCAAGTTGTGTGTAATGCAGCCTTCAATGCAAGTATGGAGGTGATTGGTGTATCCAGACGCCTGATGTGCCATACCATAGTGTCCCACAAATGCTCTATGGGATTGATATCGGGGAATTTCGGAGGACAATCGATATACTGAAAGTATGAACTGTGTTCTGTGACGTATACTCTAATTTAACTTTCCTTTTTATTTACTTTCCCTATGTAAATTTAAGTTCCTTCTCCTTAGCGTTTTTCAAACTTAACGTGACATCTTCTTTCTCGCAAGAGTATGGTTGGAAACACCTTGAGGTCCCAATTTATGACGTATGCATATGTCCGATGAGAACTGAACGTTATACAGAGTGTGCAAAGTCTTTTTTAGAGTTTGGCACATTTATTACGGATACACTGTATGAGATAGACAAATGTGGTTGAGCACATAAATAAGAGAAAGACTAAAGTTTTTTCTACCTCATTACAAAAGCTCAATATGCCCACTATTTGTTGCGCGTAGAACATCTAGCCGAAACTCCAGTTACAACCATGTGTGCTGCAGCATGTCCTCAGTAATGGTCGAAATAGCATTGTTGATCCACGATTTCAGGTCATCGATGTCCTTCACCTTTGTCCGATGCACGATATCCTTCCCATATCCCCATACCAAAGGGTCCACAGGCATGACGTCGGGTGAACGGGGTGGCCATGGAATTGGACCATCCGGTCTAATCCACCTCCCAGGGAATGTTGTGTTTAAAAGTCCCAAACTTGCAGCCCCCAATGTGGGGCGCACCGTCCTGTTGGAATATCACGCTTGGTTCAAGGCCGTCCAACTGTGGCACAACATACTCACGGAAAACGTCAAGGTAAACATCTGCCATCACTGTTTTTTCACGGGAAAAAAATGATCCAAGAACTCGGTTATGCATAACATCGCACCACACCTTCACTTTAGGACTGTTTCTCGCAAGATTCATAAACGCTTGAGGATTTTCAGGCCTCCAAATCCTGACACTGTGTCTGTTTAATTGCCCAGAGACATGAAAGTTTCTTCAGCCGTAAAACAAACATCAATCAAGCGACGATCTGCGTTTACCCTTGTGGGGACCACATTTCATAGAACAGCACCTGCTACGTAAGTGAGGGACCTATACCAAAAAACGAGAATGCCAATTAAAACGTTGATATTTACAGTATTTTATACAACAAATACCATAAACTTACATCGTACAGGGTGTCCGTAATAAATGTGCAAAGTTGTAAAGAGACTTTGTCCACACCCTGTATATAATGTATGAGCAGAAGCAAAAAGTTGTAGAGATGGTGGATATTTATAACGCTAATTGCGGATGAGACTTTGTTTTATTGAAGTTTCAGTTATTTAAAGGCTGCGTATTGTGCTGATATATATACACTATATTGCCGAAAGTCACCGGACACCTAGAAGAGAAACACAACATACCATTTATTCACATACATTAGTACGGTGTCGGTCCGCCTTTCGCCTTAATGCATGCACCGACCCTTCGAGACATGCTGTCGACAAGGCTTTGGAACACGGCGATAGGTATGCGCTTCCATTCAGAACATAATGATGCAGCTAACTGTTGCTTAGTAGTAGGCTCTGCTTCCGAACTTCGTATGCGGCGATCTAATTCATCGCATAGGTGCTCTATGGGATTAAGATCAGGGCTCTGTGCTGGACAGTCCACATTCGATACAGAACTGTCGTCAAATCACGCCGTAACAGTCCAGTGCATTATCCTGCTGGTACCAACAAGGCTCGGTTCAATAGCATTCCCACAGAGTTGGTAGGGCATAATTGTCTAGAATATCAAGGTAGGCGTGCTGGTTAACAGGTTTCTCCACGATAACCAATGGACCGGGACCATACCACGAAAAACACACCCACACGAGTAAACTGCCAGTTCCAATCTTGACCGTAGACAGCGTTCACCCGGCTGCCGCCATACCCGCACACGGCCATCAGACTGATGGGTCGTGTATCTGGATTCATCAGTCCATAGGACCCGTTTCCATTGATCTACGGTCTAAGATAAATGTTCTTTACACCATGCTAAACAACGAGTTTCATTCCGAGTGGAGATGAAAGGCTTATGAGCAGCCGCACGACCACGGTAACCCATGGAATAAAGTTCTTTGCGAATTGTACGTGTACATACCGAGGTTCCAGCATTTTTACTCACCTGTACGCTGAGGTCTTGTGCAGTACTCCGTCGATTCTCTGTAACGACTCTCCTGAGGCTTTGACGTTCTCTACCTGTGATGTTCTTTGGTTTTGCTGCTTCAGGCACGCCTTGTGTCTTCCACTTATTCAGTACATCCAAAACATTTGACTTGGGTATGTTTAAACGCCTCTCTGTTTCTCTTATGGAGAACCCACCAAGAAATATAACCCCAAAAATATTTCCTTTCTCAAAGTCAGTTCTCTCACGCCGCGACATTTTTACTCCATCTCACAGTGCGATATGATCGCGGTCAGCTGCAGGCTTGTTTTATACCGTTTGCTGCTGTACCGCGCGACTCAACAACGCAGCGGATCCGTTCATTTGCTTTTGGAGCGGTGTCCGGTGACTTTTGTCAATATAGCGTATATCTTTATCATTAGGAGTTCTAAGGATTAACGTTATTTAGTTCTGAAGTTTACTAGTCTTATACGTTTACCGTTCGACGTAAAGTGCTCTGTTCTTTTGAAATACAACCGTTTCATGGATCTGTTGAAAGAGTAACGGAATCAATCTGTAAGTAACATTTTCTTGGAAGGCTCCTATTTCAGTGTAAGTGAAGTTATTAAGAACTGATTTATGTAGTGTTCAGTCAGCAATAATTCCACGAACATTACAGTTCCTCAAACCATTCCTGCACAATTCCACGAACATTAACTACGGCGGCTCCCGAACATCCCACAAGTACAGTCGTTTGGGAAATCGAGGCACGATCTCAGAGCTCCCACAACCTGTCCTTTCTCAAAGTCTCATTAGTCTTTTCGTTAACTCATCATTCTCCGAATTTTAGAACGTTCTGCTCCACACACGCTTGTTACATGCTACGTCTGTCGACTAATCGCGCCCTCTCGGAAATCACACGGTCAACGTGCTGCATGTACTTTTGATAGGGGTGGTCATAATTCAGTGATCACTCGGTGAGTTTGTGGCGACCAATACGGAAATCAAACTATTATTCCTGTAGTATAATTGGGTTTAAATTACTGTAGATTTATAAGCTTAAGGTTTACCTCAATTCAACCCTTTAAGCTGTCAACGTACCTGAACCAAGTGATGCTCAAAATTTTCTGCGCTACATGAACCACAGCAATGGCAAAACAATTCCTTTCCCACTCTCATCTCAGCAGTACTGACCGTAAACCTATGACCCTTCTAGTCCTATTCTGTTATCCATGACCCATGACATAATGGGTAAGTACTGATTTCTCGACACGGTCATCATACCACTTGGCAGAAACTACTGATTCAAAGTTTGTTTTCTTTCTCAAGATAATCAATGCCGCCCCGGTGGCGCAGTGGTCTAACGCGCTGGCCTCTGATCATTCGTCCGTAAGGGGTCCGGGTTCGAATGCCGGTCGGGCATGGATGTTGTGTTTGTCTTACGGCACTGGCTCTCTCCCTTCCCTGGAACCAGTGACCCTAAATTAGGGACGGGCGACTGCTTATAGCCCATTGAGTTGCTCACGGTGGTCGTTAAAATTCCAATCAAAAAAAAAAAAAAAAAAAAAAAGATAATCAACATTGTTATCCACCGTTTGGTAGGTAACAGTTTAGGGGGATATTGTCACTAATCCCGTTTAGTAGGATTAGTGATACTTTTTTTTTTTTTTTTTTAATTGGAGGTTTAACGACCACCGTGAGCAACTCAATGGGCTATAAGCAGTCGCCCGTCCCTAATCTAGGGTCACTGGTTCCAGGGAAGGGAGAGAGCCAGTGCCGTAAGACAAACACAACATCCATGCCTCACCGGGATTCGAACCCGGACCCCTTACGGACGAATGATCACAGGCCAGCGCCTTATACCACTGCGCCACCGGGGCGGCTTAGTGATACTTATCCCCGAGGTGATATCGTCACTAATCTCCGAGGTGATATCGTCACTAATCCCGTTTTGTAAGATTAGTGTCATTTATTTCTGAGGGGATATTGTCACTAATCCCGTTTAATAGGATTAGTGACACTTATTGCCCAGGGGATATTGTCAGTAATACCGTTTAGTACGATTAGTGACACTTGTTCCCGAGGGGATGATCATATGTAGAGGATTTTAGGAAGGAAGTGTCTCACCCCAGGTCTTAAGCAACTCTTAGAAATAGAAAACTAGCAGATTTGGGCTAGAGCGCCCGATAGGAAAGTGACACGGAAGCGAAGTAGAATGGGGGAGGAAGACGCCCTTGTTTATTACCGGGGAGCAGTACCCGGGGTCCGACGGCTTGACGTGCCCATCCGACGCACGGCCGGTATTTAGTAGATCGAGCGTTCGTACCTGCCTGGTATCGAACCTGAGGTCCTTCCCGTGGCAGTCACGAATGTTGCCCACTCGGCCACCCGCGGCCGAATTCCCGAGGGGATATTGTCACTAGTCCCATTTATTTTGATTAGTGACACTTATTCTCGAGGGGATATTCTAACTAATCCCGTTTAGTAGGATTAGTGATACTTATCCCCGAGGGGATATCGTCACTAATCTCGATTTGTAGGATTAGTGACACTTATCCTCGAAGTGATATTGTCACTAATCCCGTTTAGTAGGATTAGTAACATTTATTTCTGAGGGGATATGTATGATTAGTAGGAATCCCATTATTAGTGATGATATTGTCACTAATTGTAGGAATCTTGCTAAACGGGACAATATCCCCTCGGGATAACTAACGGGATATTACTGAAGGGATAACAAATCCTACTAAACTGAACAATATGCCGCAGGGGATATTGTCCCGTTTAGTAGGATTAATGACAGTATCCCCCAGGGAATTGTTCCGCGGATAGCCTAGTGGGCAACGTTCGTGACTGCCACGGAAAATCACCTCAGGTTCGATCCCAGCAGGTACGAACGCTCGATCCACTAAATATTCGCCGTGCGTCGGATGGGCACGTTTAGCCGTCGGAACCCGGGTACTGGACCCCCGGTAATAAATAAGGCCGTCTTCTTCCCCCTTTCTACTTCGCTTACGTGTCACTTTTCTATCGGGCACTCTAGCCCAAATCTCCAGGCTTCCTATTTCTAAGGGTTGTTTAAGACCTGGAGTCAGACACTCCCTTCCTAAAATCCTCTTCATTTGATCATCATCATCATTTTTATCAGTAGCGAGGTGTAATCTCGTGAATCAGGTTGAACAAGCGCCAGTAGGATTATGGCAACCCGACGTGAATTATCGGAGTTTGAACGGGGCAATGATAGCGGGAACCAGACGGATGGGACATTCAATGTCCGAAGTTGTGTGAACATTCAACATTTCTCGATCCACGGTATCACGTGGGTACCGAGAATACCTCATGGAAGACATTACCACCCACTGTGGACAGCGCAGTAGCCGACCCCAGATACTAATGACCGTGACTAGTGGCGTCTGACTAAGAATGTCTATGATAACAGAGAAACAACGGTGGCTCAAATAATATCCACATTCAATGCCGGAAGTATCACACACATATTCATCAGGTCAGTGCAGCGTCATTTAGCGTCCATGGGGTGTGGGAGCAGAAGACCCACCAGAGTGCATTTGTTAACACCACGACATCGGACACCTGTGCTCATGAAGACGGTAATTGTACCCTGACAACATGTGGAGTGGTCCGATGAGACATGCTACCTGCTGTTACGAGTTGATAGTAGGGTTCGAGTATGGCGCAGACTCCATGAGGCCATGGTCCCAAGCTGTCAACAAGGCATTGTGCAAGCTCATGGTGGTTTCATACATGTGTGGGGTGTCTTTACCTGGCACGGTGTGGGTCATCTGGTCTTCTTAAACACGTCATTAACTATTAATCGCCTTGTTGCTCTGCTGGGTGACCATTTGCAGCCCTTCATGAACTTCATGGACCCCAGCAACGATGGATGTTCTAGGCGGTGTAGTTTAGTCGGTTAAAACAATTGGCTCCAGACAGAAGAGGCGCGGATTCAATCCCAAACAGCGGTGAATTTCACAGCATCCGCCGCCTACACGATTCATACACTGAGTGACCACTTTATTATGACCACCCCGTCAGTACTTCGTTCGACCACCTTGTGCCTTTAATACGGCGTCGATTCTTCGTGGCATGGACTCCACGAGATGTTGATAGGTGGTTTGTAGAATCTCAGACCATGCTTGATGAATAGCACTTTCCAGGAGTGTGAGATTGCAGGGTTGATGCCTCGTTCAACTTCATCCCACAAATTCTCAATGGGGCTGAGATCTGGAGACTGTGGGGGCCACCTAAGCTAAGTAAACTCACCGGCATGTTCCTGAAACCAATCCTGTACAATACGAGCACTATGGCAGGACGCATTATCTTTTTGAAAGTAGCCATTGGGATAAACCATCCACCTGACAGGATGCACTTGGTCCGCAACGATGTTTAGATATGATGTGCCAGTCAGACACAAATTAAATGGCACAAAGCATTCCAGTTAAACATTCCTCAAACCGTAGCGTTGCCTCCACCAGCTTGAAGGGTTGTAGCAATGCCTTTGGGGTCCATGCTTTCTTGCTGTTTCCGCCAAATTCTCACTCAGCCTTCAGCATGACGCACTGAAAACGTGATCCATCGGACCATATAATTTATTTCCAATTATCGACTGTCCAATCCTTGTGCTCCTGTGCGAACTAGAGACGTTTTTTCTTGTTAACTGCAGACAGCAAAAGTGTTCGAACAGGCCTTCAGCTGCCATATCCCATCCGATGCAGTGTACGGCGAACAGTGCGTGCAGAGTTCATTTGAGGGGATCCTTGATTAAGATGGTCTGTAATTTGCTGCGCTGTTGCTCTTCTGTTATTTGTTACCAGTCTGGACACTCTCTGTTCCGCCCGAGCAGTCAATAGTCGATGATGACCACACGTTGCACATAGAGACCCAGTTTTTTGGGCTGACAGTCCAGTCTTTAAACACTTTAACAACAGCTTCTCTGGAACATTTCACGAATGCGGCGGTTTCGGTGATGCTCGCTCCGTAACTCCGAACTCCTACAATCATCCCACGTTGAAAGTCCGTCAAATCGCATTTTTTACCCATCTCGTCACCCAAAAATCACTTCTACTACTGTCGCAAGCACTAAGCATTCCCTTTTTATAATAGCCTCGCCCTCTGGCGGCAACAGCGTGCAGCCATAGCTCATTTGCGTAAAACTGTCAGGTGGTCATAATAAAGTGGCCACTCAGTGTACATTGAATGACAAAAATCCACAATGCACCCCGCCACAAGCACAAGTGATGCCATTTACAGTAAATTAAAGTTGAATAGGTAAAATATTAGGCTAATTCTTCTTCTTCAAATTGCTGGGTATTATGAGTAATGAGCCTTTTCCATTGTCGAGGGACAAAAGGCGGAAGTTCAGAATTACATGTTGCTCCATACTTGATAATAAAAAGACTTTCCGAAAGAAAAATTGTACGTTTGCTAAAATTAGAAGCAAGAACTTTGGAATTCATTCAGTACTGGGAAAACTCACCCTGGTTGACTGTAGTAATTAAAGCTGTAGTTGTGGATCCCGTTCTTATAGCGTATTTATGTTCCCACATCCGGGTATTTAAAGTCCTAAGTGTGGAACCTATGTAATATTTAAGAGCACCATTCGGGTCCCTGGGTATAAATGGAATACAGAATACACCCGGTTTGTTGAATGTTGAGACAGGGTCTCTGTCAAACGTGTGTTAACATACACACGTTTACACTGTGTATGTTAACTACGTATTCCATTATTTATATACCGGATATAAGCTTGTGCAAATGTGTTCTCACGGTAAGATCCCGTTTCCAAAACATTCTGTTGCATTGAAAAATCATGATAAAAAATGCTATTGGTGGTAAGTACAAAAGCATTATTATAAACCTATTTAAAAAAACTGATTAATAAATGATTAATTAGCCCATCTCAGGTTAATTATTAGCACTGCCGAGGTATGAGGGATTGTTTTGCCTTTGCTTCTAGAAAAGTTTGGGCAGCGTAAAAAAAATTGTAATACAGACATTTGACGTGGACTAGGAACATAAAAAAAGGCAAATAAATAATAATTCATATTTATTCGCCTTCTAATTATTTGTTCAGTTGCTTCTTACTATCTTTGGTGAATCCCCGGCATTGTGCGGGGCTCCAAGAAGCAATGTGCCAATTGGTTTGGCAGTCAGTGTATGGGAGTCTGAAGAAATTCGAGGAATCTGTGTTTCAGGGAAAGCATATCCGGCGCGTAACTGGAAGACCTGGGTTCGATTCCCGGTGGCGGCCAATGAGAATTTTTCCGTAACTCACTTATAAACGTGGAAAGAGCGATGACTTCTGTTTGTTGAGTGTAAAAATTGTCGGGCACCATTTGTGTCTGTGGTTCTGGAACATCAGCCGCCTAAAGGGTTCATATCAGCGTGTAAACGATAAAATGGTCGCCCGGTGTATATTACTCTGATACAAGCTCGCGTAAACATGTTCTAACTGTGAGATATAGGACGGGATGTACCTAGAAAGAAATCTTCGCTGAAACGAATCGCATAACTGATATTTCTCAAAGTGTCAGTAGACGTCTTTATTACGGATTCCACTATTATTCGTAAACTAGAACTTCCTCATAGGTTGTCAAGCGAGGATTCGCCTAATTCTTCGTCGGATTGTAGGGATGAAAAGAGATAGAGGGTAGGAGTGCTCTTAAGGAAGACCGATGCCGCGATGAGAGAGAGAGATGGTGGGGTGTATATATATATACATTCACTAGCGTTCTCTTTATTCTAATTCTTCCCACCCTCTTTTCACGCCCACCTTACTTAACAGGAAAGCTACACATCCATCTGCTGTTACTGCAATGCGGTTCTACCATAGCATATTGGATCACACGCATTCCATTTCTCCGGATCATATTACTTTCTTCACTGTCTGTCTTCACGGACCTTGTCATGCAAATGAAAGCGACTGAGTTTTCTAAAGCTTTAAGAAAGGAAACTGACTGGCTGGCTACCCGTGCACGTCTGAGTAGAGACAGAGGACGCGTCTCACCACTGAAGTGTGAGGCATAATGCGTCGAAAGAGGAGAGAAAGAGAGAGGGAGAGAGATCAGATAGAGTTCCAGACGACGTTTCATTGTTTCCTGACAAGGTACGCCTACCTGAACTTGATGAAGAGATTCTCGATTCTCATTTTGGCTTTGACGAAATCTTTCAAAGCTTATTAGTTCTCAAGTTTGGGAGGAGAGCTGCTGTTAGTGGAGTGCCCCTTCATATGATAATATCGGGTGGCACCTTTTATTAAAGATGGTCGCGCATCTTTTATTAGTACCCTTATCTGATTGCGCAAACTTTGTTCAATAAATTTCGGTAAAGTTTGTGGGTAACTGATAGCTGAATTCTTAATAAATCTCCGTGACGAAGTGCAGTGGCGAAAGTCCAGCAACACAAATAAGCATGATGCTCATTACAGCGGGGACATTCATTTACTAAATGAATTTCCGCAATAATTGGATCCCTTTGCAAGTAATAAATTTCCGCTTAACTAGTTTTACACTAGAATATATTTTCCCTGCTCGGCTGCTAGCGAAGGCCAACAATTTTCCGAACTTCTACGCATCGACAATTAAACGGGAATCCTAAATACATTCATAAAGCATTTCCGTGCTTACTATAATGCTAATGGTGGTTGGAAACGACGATTTTTAATTTTTACACACAAAAGATCGTCCTTAAACTAAAAGAACTTTCTAAAGTATAAGCTCAACGTACAAGATCGAATCAGAATAATATGACTAATCCCAGAACCACGGCGTACCAGCACAGAAGCGTCACAGAGCGACCTGACAGGGTCGACCACATGGAGTTATAAGCAGTCTGCCAGGACAGCCATAGTGAGTTACGTGAGCACAACTGCCAGAATTAGTGGTTTGATAGACGTTCAAAACGGAATGATCATCTACTACCGCACCAAGGGTGGAAGCATCTCAGAAGCAGCAGACTTCGTGGGCTGTTTGCGAGGTGCTGTAGTAACGGTGGGTCAATAAGTTATGACGTCAGCATATCGTGACGTCATAACTGTGGAGCCCCAAAGGCCATCGACCCGGTACAGTAATTGACCATGCAAATGTACACTGGTGCACCCAGGTACTTGTCCCCGATAACAGTAGAGCGAATCCTGTTACGCATGGGTCTCCGGAATCGATACTGGGTCAAGGCGTTCATGTCAATCGAGGTACGTGTCCCCGATAACAGCAGAGCGAAGCCTGTTACGCATGGGTCTCCGTAGTCGATGCTGGGTCAAGGAGTCCATGTCAATCGAGGTACGTGTCCATGATAACAGTAGAGTGAACCCTGTTACGCATGGGTCTCCGGAGTCGATGCTGGGTCAAGGCGTCCATGTCAATCCAGGTCCATCGGCAACGATGCTTGTAGTTCACATGGGACAACCGTCATTGGACCGTGAAAGAGTTGGTCCAATAACGGTTTCTCATGTGAACTGCATGGGACAACAGTATTCTTGTTGGGAAAAGATTTCCTTCTCCAAAGAATCGATATTTTTACTCCACAGAACGAGAGGGCCGTGGCGGATACGGCGTCCGACACACGAGAATCAACACTCGGGCACGCTTTTTGGTCAAGTAGCAGCCGGCGACGGCAGCCTTCATGTCTGGGGGATGTTTTCCTGGTATGACTTGGGACCGCTGGTACCAATGTGTCCCTGAACGCCAATGGCTACCTGTCCATCCTCACTAACCACATCAGCCCCTTCATGTTAGACATTTACCCTGGTGGTGAGGGCCGGTGAAATAACTAGACTTCAATCCCATAGAGCACTTGTGGGATTATTTGGATCGACATGTTCGACGTGCCGACCTACAACCACGTCATCTCCAGAACCTCCTTGCTCTGCTGCAGTCCGAATGGGCACGTGTGTCTCGTGCAACGTTTTAGGGCCTCACTGCGTCCAGGCTACGCCGTCTCGCCGCTGTCATCCGGGCCAAATGGGGTTATCCCAGTTATTAGGTGGTTATTCCAGTTTTTCTATAATTAATAAATAGCTTGTGCCGTTAATGCCCACCAGATGGATTCGTCTCAGTTGCTGAGCCCATCCTACGGATATGTGCTGTCAGAAGCTGACAGATAAATGCACATAGCGCCTTTGAGTCTTGGCCATTGTAGCGTAAGGCGAACGCACTCGACTAGATATCGAGAGATCTGGGGTACGATCCCAACAGTCGCCGGATAACAACTTTTTGTTAGCTATGTGTTGATAAACGTGGAAAGAGCGATGTCTTTGTTTATTCGCTGACGCTACGCATTTAGAGGATTTTCGCCATGTCCCCTCGCTCCGGAGTAAGTTGCTCTCCCAACTGTGCTACGCGGACAGAATGTCTCGCTGCAGATTTGTCGTCTTGACACATGTTTTCACCTCTGTAGTACGTCACACAATGCCGTTTCCATCGCTCAGTGTAATTTTAGCACACATCTCTATCCTGAACTGCTGGCGATTGGAAAGCTATTCTTTGGGTTAGAAGTCAGGATTTCCACTCCTCCAATCTGATAAACGTATTTGGATTTGGTGACAGCCTGGCGAACGATTTTCATCGGACTGTGTTCTTCCAACTGTTAAGTTTAGCGAGGGTTATATCACGGTATCGAGTTGCTTTCCGTGGTTGGTACTCGGCCCGTTGGTTATTGTACCACTAACCTTGAACTCTGAGGTGTACCTCCACGTTCTGGATAACTGACCTATCTGTAAGGGGAACATTAAGGTGGTAAAACCAGGAAGTAAAAATGAATTTCCTTCCTGGATTTACCACCTTAATGTCTAAAATTTGCTCTAAATACCGGCTACATTTTGGCGTGGAAGTTAACAACCTATCATCTATTTTGAGGAAAGGCCGCCCAAGAACTGATGATTCACAGAGATAGGGTGCTCATTGCAATCCACTATTGGACAATGTATCGCATGAGTGTATTAACTATTACATAGGCTCCACTCGTCGGAAACTGTGCCTCAGGCTGCAGGAACATAAATATACACTGAAGAGCAATTGAATTAGAGATGCCTGTCTAGTAACGTGTAGCACCACCTTTCGCCCTGATGACGGCGGCGATTCGTCTCGGCTTGAACTCGATAAGACACCGGAAACGTTGGGTAGCCATACGGATCCACGATCCCTGAACAAGCTCCCAGAGTTCACGAAGATTTGATGGAGGGGGTCAAAGCCTCGAACATCTCTCTCGATGGCATCCCAGATGTGCTCGATGGGATTGAGGTCAGGTGACCTAGCTGGCCGAGGAAGCGAGGTCACGTCGGTGGAGTGTTCATCCAACCATTCGGATACAATTCGGGAGCGATAGCACGGCGCATTGTCTTGTTTCAGGATGGGGTCTCCAGTGAGATTTGAAGACGTACAAACGGGAGCCAGGACATCCCGGCAACGTTGACTTATAAGGGACGATGCCACACGTACCAGAGGTCCCATTTCAGTCCACGTAAACAGTCCCCAGACGAGAATGCCACCCCCTCCAGCTTGAAGAGTACCCTGCTGGCAAGAAGGATCCATCGCTTCATGTGGTTTGCACCGTACTCGAATCCTGCCATCCGCATGTACCAACGTGAATCTCGGCTCATCAGTCCAGGCAACATTTTCCCACATATCTAGGGTCCAGTGGCGATGTTCCCGCGCCCATGCTTATCTTTGCATCCTGTGATGTGCGGTCGGCAGCGGTACCCTCGTGGGACGGTGGCTTCTGTACCCCATAGCGTGGAGATGGTTCTGGATGGTGTGGCTGCTACACGTTTTTGTCCACCAGCGTTAAACAGCCGAGTGATTTTTTGCACTGTGGCCCGTCATTTCGCTGTTACAATGCGAGCTAGCCGACGATGGCCCCGCCCATCCACACGCTGTTGTCCACGGCAGTTGGCCCTTGCAGGGATGGTTTTACCGGATTCGATGTACTCACGGTACACCCGTGACACAGTGGCTCGTGAAAATCCCAGTGCCTGCACGACTTCCGAGATGGAGTGACCCATTCGTCGGGCCCCGACAATTTGCCCACGATCAAATGCGCTTAGGTCCTTCGTCTTACCCATATTGCGTCCGACTCTTACTGATTCCCGTCGCATCACTTCTTATATTGTCGGATCGCTGCATACGTCATGTCGTTTCCGTTTACAGGGCCGCGCACGGCGCCACATTTGCATAACGCCAGCTGTCCCTAATTTAATTGCTCTTCAGTGTAGTTTTAAATCAAGCCATATCTGTGCAGCCCTTACCAAGAGCACCGATTCAGAAGATTTAATCCCAGATGGAGACAATGCCAAAATTTTGATAACCCCAGCCTCTACACACATGCTACTGCTGACTGATAGAGTTTGTTCATTTCTACGTTCAAAGGAAGTTGCTGTAATGATAATTGTCCTTGGGATCCACCTAATATTTGGAGACGTTTTTGTGTACAAGTGTTGGACCTCAGAACTACATTCCTTTTTTAGACATTAATACTTAATATTGCAATTATAATCATGTTTTCGATCTGTGATGTATTGTCGCTCTGATTGTGGTTTAACCGCCGATATAGATGGCGTGTATATCGCAAGATTCTGTTACGTCAATTGCAGTTATGGTGAACTAGTAATATTTATACTGAACGGTTTGGGAAATCCGATCAGACCTGATGATGGGGCGACTGTCGCCCTGAAAGTGCTAGTGTGTTTTAGAGTATTTTAATTGTATATATATTTCATATTTTAAGATAATTAAAATTGTGTTAAGACGGTATTCATCCTTATGGTTCATGTGCACGAATGTTTTTTTCTGTATTTAGTAAACTATCTCTACTTAAGGCGCGCAGATGGACAAATAATATCGATTCTGCAAAACAGCCTAATCGATATTAATTATTTTTAGTTTTCACTATACATCATGTATTCAGCAGTTTGTCTCTATAAGATGCACGTTCTGGTAAGGGAACGTAATTTTAATCAGATAAAAAAAAAAGAAATGCGATGCATTTTAGGAACGTTTGGAAATCAACTTTTATGAAAAATGAAGAAAAAGAATCCATAAGATTTAGAAATAAATCTAAATTGAAAATCGTTCGCTTAACAGGAAGAGTCAACAAACGACACAAAGGGATCAGACCGTTGGCCATTCCTTCTCCGCGGAAATCCCTCACCAGAAAAGCAAACGAACGACACAAACGGATCATACTCAGAACTGATAAGCGAGAGTTATTATTCCCTGCTGAAATGGTTCACCGGCAGTGTCAATGTGCGAATTGTTTTAGTGAGTCGAATTGAAAGAATCGGTTTGCTCATCCTTCATCTTTATACTGCTTTCTGTATTCCTGTTATTAAGACATTTCTCATAATTTACCGAAATGTACGAACTTTCTTGGCAAATACGACGCGGATTTTTTTAAAATTCAAGTGCCGCAAAGACTTAATATTTTTGACACTGACGCATCATACGCAGAACTAATGTTTATACCTTTTTAGTAAGCACCCCGCGTATTGTATGTATGACCAAAGATGCGGTAGTTTCTTCTCGCCAAACGTTTTCTGGCCGGCGCAGTGGTCTAAGTGATGGCCTCTGATCATTTCGTACGTAAGGGGTCCGGGTTCGAATCCCGTGAGGCATGGATGTTGTATTTGTCTTACGGCACTGGTTCTCTCTTTTCCCTGCAATCAGTGACATTAAATTAGGGACGGGCGACTGCTTATAGCCCATTGAGTTGCTCACGGTGGTCGTTCAACCTCCAATAAAAAAATGTTTTCTGACTTAACGACACATTACTTCCCCGAAGAGCTTTCTCATTTTGGCATCACTGACAGTGGGTAAAACGTCGATAACACGTCATTATCGGAAACAGCGAGAGCACATTTGTGATAGTGATTTGTAAGAACTCTTTTAAAAACTCTAAAAAACATTTCACCATATGCAATGGAAGCCATCATACTCAGGACAATTTTTAACACATATTCGGAAAGAGTGAAGTTATTTTTTTTTTGATTGGAGGTTTAACGACCACCGCGAGCAACTCAATGGGCTATAAGCAGTCGCCCGTCCCTAATTTAGGGCCACTGGTTCCAGGGAAGGGAGAGAGCCAGTGCCGAAAGACAAACACAACATCCATGCCTCACCGGGATTCGAACCCGGACCCCTTTGGGACGAATGATCAGAGGCCATCGCTTAGACCACTGCGCCACCGGGGCGGAAGAGTGAAGTTAATGGCTCCTCACTAAGTACTTTCATGAATTGGCGCGCCCCGCATCCCAGTGGCCGTAGGTTATCTAGTAGCCCTAAGTTGCCTAGTCGTAAATTCTCTCTTGGTTTCGAAGATTCCTTACCCTGTTTCTTTATTGATTTCTATCTTTAAAAGTGCAATGTTAGTGCTCACAAATTTCAGTATGATATTGCAAATACAAAATTCAGAGATAAACATCGAAGCACTTAAAACTCGTCGTTGGTCATTGCACGTTGAAAAACACCAGTGATCTCGCAAGAGAGTTTCCCTGACACTACCTTTTTCCGCTGTTTTGATTAATCTACTCAATAATAAGACTTCAGAATTTTTGTGTGCAGGAAATATAGTTAATGTAAACAGTCGAGTCATATTACTGTGACCACCAACTTTTAACGTCAACAACGCGTAGCCAATGAAAAACGGCACGTGTCGCGACCCGGCTTGGAGGATATATAAGGTGTGCTGTAGGCATTCTGAAAACATATCACTCGTTTCTGTCATGGATAAAAGGGTGCCGATTTATCAGATTTTTAAAAAGGGATGATTATCGGCTTTAGGACCAAGGGCGGCAGTATTTCTGAAACAACGCAGTTTGTGAACTTTTCGCATGCTGCCGTGCTTGATTGGGAAAATGGCCCCATTTTGAATAAACGACGTGGATTGAATAAAAGAAAGGTTACTTTCAATGTATGTTATATGATTATTCCATTTTAAATTAGAGTCTAGAATAATTTTCAGAAACTTAAATATTTGCACACATTCAATAGTTTGATTATTCAAAGTTAAATGATGGGGGATTGGATTGGATTGGATGTTTAACTACCACCGTGAGCAACTCAATGGGCTATAAGCAGTCGCCCGTCCCTAATTTAGGGTCACTGGTTCCAGGGAAGGGAGAGAGCCAGTGCCGTAAGACAAATACAACATCCATGCTTCACCGGGATTCGAACCCGGACCCCTTTCGGACGAATGATCAGAAGCCATCGCTTAGACCACTGCGCCACCGGGGCGGCTAAATGATGGAGGTGCATCAAAGATATTCTTCGTCTTGTGAAGCTTAAGTATTTAATCTTATTAAGATTAACTATTAAATCATTGCCGCCCCGGTGGCGCAGTGGTCTAAGCGATGGCCTCTGATCAATCGTCCGAACGGGGTCCGGGTTCGAATCCCGGTGAGGCATGGATGTTGTGTTTGTCTTACGGCACTGGCTCTTTCCCTTCCCTGGAACCAGTGACCCTAAATTAGGGACAAGCGACTGCTTATAGCCCATTGAGTTGCTCACGGTGGTCGTTAAACCTGCAATAAAAAAATCATTATATGTCAACCATTCGGAATAAATTTGAAGTTGTGTATTAGCCTGCATGAAAAGATCATTAATATTTGTTCCTCGGAAAAGTAAAGCCATATCATCTGCATACAGCATTAACTCATTACAAGACTGAACACACAATATATCATTTATGTATAAGTTAAATAGTAGGGGGCTAAGGAAGGCGGGAGAGAAATCCCCATTGTAAACCTTAAATATTACAGCTATTACTGTTGCAGCTTAAAATATAACTAAACTTTACAATTACGAATTTGCATACATAGGGTGCATAAAAAAATGAAATTTTCGGAGGTTATTGGGTTGTCGTAATGCAGGTGGTTCCCATAACACAGTTACACCGTACTAAACTCAGAAAATGCAGATTTCATCTTAAAAGTTAGAAATGGGTTCACCAAATAATGACAAAAAATAAATAAATAAATAAATGGGCAGTAAAAAAACATATTGAAATAATCTACTGGTGCTGTTAGAACCCAATCTGACCGCTTCTGCATTGACTATCTTTGTAAACAAGCTTCAGTGCTTTAAAAATTTCAGAATTTCTGAAAATATTCGGAAATGTTATCCTGAGAAAAAAAGAAGGAAAAATGTCCGTATCTTCATTTCCTTTCAAGCTGGGAAAGCAAAAAAGTTATACGCGGGAGAAAAAAAAAGAAGAGGGAATACAGAAAGAGGGGCTGATGTGATAGGTTGCAATAATATGCAAATAAGTTAAAGCTCGAACTGCGCTTTTTTTTCCTTACATCAGTTTCACATTCCTTAGAAGTTTTTTTTACCATATTGTTTTTGTCAGCGGCAAAGCTTTAATTTCTTTCGGGGTTTACATCCACGTCCTAGAAGATGCGAAAATGTATCGCTAGGCCGCTTAAGCGCCGAATGTTTCCAAATCCTTGCCTTCCAACTGATCCAATTTTTCTCCACTTCCAGAAGCAGAAATCCGGCATTTGAGCATTTATATGTAGACTTACAGCGGGTTCAAAGTAAAGGCTCTTATATTTACACACCATTTTTTTTTTTTTACATGACATAAAATATTCTTAATGCAAGCAGCTTAGCTTTCAAAAATAAGAAAGAGAGAAGAAAAATGCGAAGAATAAGGAGACAGCAGGAAAACAAAATAAAAGGATACCCTATCAGAGATTCGTACCACAAAGTATTCAACTCTGCTTCGCTGCATGCAGGAAATAGGCGCTTAATTATATCCACATTATAATGTTTTAGTTAAACTGTGAAAATGATCTGTAAACATTATATTTACTTGAACTGCACTGGTGATAAAAAGTTAGAGAATGTTGTATATTCTTTATCTCAACGATTCCAGTCTTGTGACGATTATATATAGATTAAGATAATACAACGTAGTTGTCACAAATGTTTATTTTCTCAAGCCGACCATGGTTTGAGAAAATTCCCGTGACATTGCTTTAAAAATTCTCAAAACCTTTAATTTTAAGGTGAGTTTTAAACCCATAAACAAAATGAGATTTTTAGGTTCAAAGGACTATGTTGAAGACAAAAACTCGTGGGGAATTCATCAAATTCCATGTGAATGTGGCGCTTCGGACAGACCCGTAGAGCCTTGCGTTTTCGATTGCGGGAGCACAAGACCTACATTTGGAATTGTGACCTAAAGAAGTCATTGATGGCTAAACACTGTTACGAAAAGGACCACAACATTTCTCTTTGAAGAAGCAAAACTAATTGACAAGCCAGATTTAACCACCAAACTTAAAATTTTGGAAGCTTTCCATATACATATATCAGAAGTCTTCGCAACTTTTTAATGACATGGTATCACGCCATTTCTATCAAACGCGTGGAAGCATCTAACCAAAACACGTGACTGTAAACACCATTTATGATGTCATATACAATTTGAATATTTACGTGCCATTTGTCCTGATGAAGCTAGGTCAATACCCAGCGAAACCATGGTCGGCTTGAGAAAATAAACATTTGTGACAACTACGTTGTATTTATAAATTAAGATAATACAACGATTGTCACAAACGTTTATTTTTTTATTTCTCTACGTTGTATTATCTTAATCTATATATAATAGTCACAAGACTGTAGTCGTTGAGATAAAGTACGTTGTATTATCTTAATCTATAAATGTTGTATATATCTGACTAAAAAAGCACGCATTGAAGTAACGTCACTGAGGCCACGTAACACTAAAGATAAGGAATGTGTTTACCAAAATTGTTTTATGTGCAACTAGATAAAAGCCCGTCGATAATGACCGGGGGGGGGGGGGGAATAAAATTTATGGTACAGAAATTATTGACATTTATTTATTGAGTATTTGTGTTCCACGTCAATAGATGTCGACCTTGGCTCACAGCTTTCTGAAAGTTTCCCGAGCAGTTGGTTATGGAATTTGATACGACGGGCTGTCTGTTTGCTATGTGTTTTGTAAAACCTTTAGTCCCTATTTCTTCAACACTTCCTTGTACACAACTTCTTTCATATACACTGATTGTGAACCCTGTATCAATTTCCCCTGTTCTTTTCCGTGAACTATTTTTATCTTGGCGTCGTCAGACTCTTGACGTTGCAACATACAGATGTCTAAACACCGGTTCAGGTAGTGAACCAAAATTCCTGATGTAAAGTTTTTCGCAGCCGCCGCCCCGGTGGCTCAGTGGTCTAAGCGATGGCCTCTGATCATTCGTCCGAGAGGAGTGCGGGTTAGAATCCCGGTGAGACATGGATGTTGTGTTTGTCTTACGGCACTGGCTCTCTCACTTCCCTGGAGCCAGTGACCCTAAATTAGGGACGGCCGACTGCTTATAGCCCACTGAGTTGCTCACGGTGGTCGTTAAACCTCCAACCAAAAATAAAAAAAGGTTTTCGTATCCCTAGATTTGACACTGTGATGTAACGCATCTCTGACGTCTGGCGTCATGTGAGAATGATTTGGATCAGATGACGTCACACCAGCAGCTGTGTTCTTTGTTGCTAAGACAACAAAACAAAGTGGTATACGCGTGGACTGTGCGCGTATACGTGAGGTCATCACCTACACGAAAAGCTAAGCGTGACGTCACAAGCATTTGTTTCACGGTTGTTGCTATGACGAATTAAAAAGTGGCACGGAGGAGGGCTCTAGCAGATTATATATTAAGATTTCAGCACACAGCAAAGTAGCACTTCAGTATAGACAAAATGGGAAATTCGGAGAATGTCCACACCTCTGGACTTCAGTACCAGGTAACACCACCTCTGTGTCGAAGAACGTTTTGACACCAAAGAGGCATACTTGCAATGGCATAATTGATGGGTGCCTGAGACGTCGCTGTTCAACGTCCCAAATGGTATCAATAGGATTAAGATCAGGTGACCTCGGAAGCAGGTATAACGATTCAATCCCATGATTCTCAAGCTCCTGAAGCACGCTCCAGGTACGGTGACTGGTCAGCCATAAAAGGGAATGCGTATCTAATAGCAGTGTGAAACAGTGTCACAATGGGCACAATGATCTCATTTCGGTACACTGAGGCATTCATGTTGCTTTGACAAATATACAAGGACACGCATTCCATTTTCTGGATGACCAGTCATCGTGCGTGGAGGGTGCTTCAGGAGCTTGAGAATCATGAGATTGAACCGTTTTACCTGCTTCCCAGGTCTCCTGACCTTAATCCTATTGATAGCATTTTGGACGTTGAAGAGCTACGTCTGAATAACCACGTTCCTTACCCCAGTACACTGGAAGTTCTCCGTAACGTGTTGCCTGTAATATGGGATGAGTTTCCCCAGATAATCATGAATAATGCCATTGAAAATATGCTTCGTAGGGGTCAAGATGTTCTTACGGTCATAGAAACACCCCTGCCCAGTCCAGAACTTACTTCCTTTGGTAATGGTGGACGGAGTGCACATGGTGGGGCTGTATTCATGTACTAGATCTCCCCCGCACGTGTCGTCGAGTTTTAGGATAAAGAGCGAAACGGGATTGTACATGGTGTCACTCTGTATTCCATGATATGTACTGTTGGACCCTGCTGCATCTTTGATGATGGTGAGCTGATGTTAATGCTATACTACATCTCGGCGGCCTCGTTGCTCTGAATCTGTATTCGTGAAGACGGTTTATATCGTTTGAGTACATACTATTACACCAGAAGCAGCTCGAAGTGATTCTTGAGTTGGCTACTGGTAATATTAGGCCTTCTCCGAGCACATATTGAGCGATCTTGCTTCCTGTTGACTATCCTCGGTGAATAACTTCTGCGTCAATCTGCAACATTTCCATGCCGTAGAAATCTTGAATGTAGTCCACTTACTTCACTTCGCGAAACTCCTATAGCAGGAGCCACATCGATCTGCCGTACACCTGCCTATAACATGCCAACAGTACTACAGGGTATCCGAAAAATAACTATGCACTGAAAGTAACACTTACCATGCCGAACTTCTTCTACAGAAGGTGCTGGAAATGGGCGCCACCGACGTCCAGACATGTCTGCACAGCATGTTGGTGAAGACCTTTCTCAGGGTATGTGGATGTGGGTCGTTATTGCAGCCTGTAGCTCTATTCAGTACTGGCTGTTGATGCACCCGGACAGGTAAATTTCTTCTGCAGGAACAGAAATTTTATGACAGCCTGGAGTCCCGCATTCGAAAATTCAACACTTCGCATTGGCATGATTCAGTTCAGGATGTCAAACATTTGAAAGAAAAAGAGCTATTAGTCTGAAAATTGGCACTTTACAAAACAAAAGAACAGTCTTTCGAGCTGCAGTGACAAAATAATGCCACAATTACAGGAAGTGGGTTAGGCATAGAACCTTTTAGCATCCAGTCGTATCATCATCACCATCATCCTTGTCAATCGTTAGAAATCCACTGCTGGATGAAGGTCTCCCAAAGTTTCTTTAACAACGGACTGTCTTGGGCCAGTCTCCTCCATCCACCCATCTCCCACGCGGTATCTTAGGCTTCTTCCTGTCCCATTGAATCCAGTCTAAAATTTAGGTTTTTCATCGGTGGTCCGTTCTCCTGGCAATATGTCGGTGCTGATCTAATGCTCCCACAAACCGTTTGTCAGGCTTTGGGTCTTGCTTCAGACTTGTGGTTCGTTCATTTACTATTCTGATCGTATAATTTGTTGACCAATGTCCTTGGTATCGATGTTTGTTATCAAGAAATAAATTATATGCTAGATAATTTATTCGAAAGTTTTTCGATATGTTTTTTTTTTATTGGAAGTTTAACGACCACCGTGAGTAACTCAATAGGCTATAAGCAGTCACCTGTCCCTAATTTAGCGCCACTGACTCCAGGGAAGGGAGAGAGCCAGTGCCGTAAGACAAACACAACATCTATGCCTCACCGGGATTCGAACCCGGACCTTTCTTGGACGAATGCAGCGGGGCGGCCGATTGTTTTAGTTCATTGTAAGTCAGGGGTAAAATTCACTCCCAAATAATTAGAATGTGGTACTATATCACCTATTTTATTTTCTAATAATAACTTTGTACTGTGGCTCCATTCAGGTCTCTGTGTGGAGAAGACCACAGCTTTCGTTTTAGAAATGTTAATTATATATATTATTAGTTCATTAGTAGTTAGCCGATTTCAGTATAGCTGTAAGTGAGTGTTAGCTTTAGTAATAATGTCACTTATATTGTGTTCCCTAAAAACTAATATATAATTAGTGCTATATTTGAAAAGCAATACAGTCTTATATCATGGAACCAAATCTGCTCTCGTAAGATTTGGTGAGCTGTAGATTTCCTTCATTACTTTGCTCTCCGTTTCAAAACTACGATGCCTACTAATGGGATCGGTAAGACCAATATGTGCTTCCTGCAAAGGCATTATTGCAAAAAAAAAAAAAAAAAAAAAAAAAAAAGAAAAGAAAAAAAAGTTTGGTAAGTATCTCAAGCGCTGGGGCCTGAAGCTTTGTGGTAGTAGAAGTGATTTAAGCGGAAACTCTGTTGTGGGATCTTGCTTGGTCGTTAACAGCCACTCGCAAAAAGTAATATTCCGCAGTTACATATCGGGAGCTCCACGTAAGTTACAACAGCAAAGAACTTAATACATGTTTTGCGTGATTTTCCGACATAACTCAGTGACATCTGGCCCATTTCACTCCATTCCAAAGCTTTTCTGCATTTGCGTGTGAGAATGAACAGAATGCGGTGACTTTGCATGTTTTAGATTTTACTTTCAAACAAAACTAAATTTCGAAATTAAAATGTGTTAAAAAGTACTTAAGGCAAGCTTTTCGTACACCAAATTATAGCTATTTCAATTATGAGAAAGTTAAAGTATTTACGATTAACTGATATATGTAACTAGAAAATGTCTATTTCAAAACAGATTCTTTCTAGTAGAATATTCCGACGTTATTCTGTTAGTTGCGATCTGTACTAAGGATACACAAACGTAACAGAAATATTTGGTTATTAATTTACGTTAAAAACAATTGTGACGTACCTGCCAGCAGGACGCACACTACATAAAGGCAGATAGTAGTCAGAACAAACGTCCGCGTAGCTCAATTGGTAGAGCGACTTATTCCGGAATAAGCGCTCTCGGGTTCGAGCCCCGGCGTGGACGATAATGACAGAGAAATTCACTTCGTTATAATGGCGCCCGAACTATCCGGATGACACGACCGTTCAAAATCTCGCAATGCTGTGATGTTCTTTCCACACCGCGAGATAGGAAAAATCAGAGAATCCCTTCTCCAGCGCTTCGAAAAATAAATGTGTGTGACGTTGCATTCCACACACCAGATTGACTGGGAGTGCACGTTCTACAGCGGATGGCTGCCTGCAACGATTCATGGTCACGGCTGACCCGTGGGCCATGCCCCCGGCCCTCTTTCGGGGGGGATGTGACGTACCTGCCAGCAGGACGCACACTACATAAAGACAGATGGTGGTCAGAACAAACGTCCGCGTAGCTCAATTGGTAGAGCGACTTATTCCGGAATAACCGGACTCGGGTTCGAGCCCCGGCGTGGACGAAAATGACGGAGAAATTTACTTTGTTATGCAATTCTCAGTACATTGACAGAACCACTGTATCACTCTCATATCAGGAGAACAGTAATATTGATGTTGAAGAGCCAAACCTGTATATACACCAATGAGGCATTATATTATGAGCACCCCCAGCCTAGAGAAATGAGAGCGCCTGGTGACCGAACGGTGGCGCAGGAGAAGTTCACAGAGTAGTATATATACAGTCCGCCGAGAACCGGCTTTCGATTAGTAGAGAATTCGGAGTCAGAATTGTAAAAGCTGCCGATTTATCGGAGTTTGATAAAGGACAAATTGTGATGGCATGGCCCCTCGAAACTACGATCTCGGAAACGGCGGAGCTTGAGGGTTGTTCACGTGCTGCTGTAGTGAGTACGTATCAAAAGTGCTGCACAGATGACCAAACGACGAAGTGTCGTCCTCGGCTCATTGATGCCTGACTGGGGCGGAGACTGTCGCGCATTGTTCATAGCGACCGCCCTCAGCTGCTACAATAGTGATGACCAGGAAATGTGTAACACAAAGTTCATCGCTGCCTTCTGCGTAGCCGAAGACCCAACCGGGTCCCCATGCTCATTGCACTTCATCGCCAACAACCCATGATATGGGCCCAAAGTCATAGAGATTGGACCGTGGATGGTAGGAATAATGTGGCCTGATCTGACGAATCAACATTCCCGGTGCATCACGTAGACGGCCGAGCGCGGATACGCAGATTACCAACAGAGGCTATGGCACCTGGATGCACTGTTGGGCGGAAACAGGCCGGCGGTGGCGGTGTTATGATGTGGGCGATGTTTGCTTGGGACACTTTAGTCACCATTATTCTAATAGCACCAGTCAGTTACCTGAATATCGTTGCAGGCCAAGTTCACCGATTCATGGCAACTGTGTTCCTTGCTGGTGATGGCCATTACGAACAGGAAAATGTGCCATTTCACACTGCCAGAATCTTCAAGGAGTGGTTCGAGGAACATGCTGGTGACTTTCTGCTAATGCCTTGGCCTCCAAATTCACCTGACATGAAATCATCGAATATCTGTGGTTCGACTTGGAATACAGGGTTCGCACAAAATCGACACCACCCCGAAACGTACGGGAACTGGAGGACTTGTTGTTGACATTATGGTACCAGATACCTCAGGATACCTATCTCCACCTCATCGGATCGATGCCTTGCCGAGTAGCTGCAGTTTTGCGGGCTAAAGGGGTCCTTCAGTTTATTAGATAGGTGGTGGTAATGTAATGGCTCATTGGCGTAACTATGTAATTTTCCCCATAAGGTGTCTGATTGAAGGTTTAACGATCACCGCGAGTAACTCAATGGGCTATAAGTAGTCACTCGTCCCTAATTTAGGACGAATGGTTCCAGGGAAGCGAGAGAGCCAGCGCCCTAAGACAAGCACAACATCCATTTTTTTTTTTGATTGGAGGTTTAACGACCACCGTGAGCAACTCAATGGGCTATAAGCAGTCGCCCGTCCCTAATTTAGGGTCACTGGTTCCAGGGAAGGGAGAGAGCCAGTGCCGTAAGACAAACACAACATCCATGCCTCACCGGGATTCGAACCCGGACCCCGTTCGGACGAATGATCAGAGGCCATCGCTTAGACCACTGCACCACCGGGCTGACCCCCATAAAGTAAATGTCTTATTCAAGAATTTAGTATTCGCTGTGTCTTTCAAGAATCTTCAACATCAGAAAAATTGCTTTGTCAATCTACAATGGTGGACAAAATTCGAGTTACAAATACAGAACGGTTATACACTATATATATATTTTTTTTCGATTGGAGATTTAACGATCTCCGTGAGCAACTCAATGGGCTATAAGCAGTCGCCCGTCCCCAATTTAGGGTCACTGGCTCCAGGGAAGGGAGAGAGTCAGTGCCGTAAGACAAACACAACATCCATGCCTCACCGGGATTCAAACCCGGTCCCCTTTCGGACGAATGATCAGAGGCCATCCCTTAGACCACTGCGCCACCGGAACGGCTATATACTATATTCACAAAAGTCACCGGACACCTAGAAGAGAAACACAACATAGCATTTATTGACATGCATTAGTACGGTGTCGGTCCACCATTGGCCATAAAGCATGCACTGACCCCTACAGACATGCTTTCGACAAGGTTTTGGAACACAGCGATAGATATGCGCTTCCATTCAGTACATAATACTGCCCCTAACTGTTGCTTAGTAGTAGGCCTTGGTTCCGAACATTTTATGCGGCGCTCTAATTCCCCCCATAGGTGCTTTATGGGATAAAGATCAGGGCTCTGTGCTGGCCAGTCCACACACGATACGGAATTATCATCAAACCACGCCGTAACAGCCCTTGCTTTGTGGCGCTCTGGACGAGTGTGCCTTTGCTCCGTGCTTTTCTGCCCTTCTGCGCTTGTTCTCTGATGCCCGTCATCTTCCTTGTTGCATGTGATGTTTATGAAGTTCTCGTCTTTTGTTTCAGAGATCTCCCAAGTCGGTGAGTGCTCATTTGTTCTTACTATCCTCGTTTTACTTCTCGACCAAGTTGGTCGTTCTACGAACTTCGTTCGTCATTGCAAATGGCGACTTCTCCCTGATTGGCTAAGAGCCCTGCCTATCTCTCGGAGCCTCCTTCTTCTGTCCTGCTTACAACTGACGTGCTACTGCGTTCCATAATGCCGTCCTGTCTTTGCTTATCTTCGATGGCGCCAAGGATGCCTTTTCCTTCCCAACTGTGGCCTCTACTATCCTGCCTTCGCCGCCAACGTCAGGTGTGATGGATACTTCTTTTTTGCCTGTTGCCTCCGTTGCTGCTGTGCTCTCCAGCTGCGCATAGCCTCATCGCTGCCTGCTTTGACAGCTGCTGCTCCGGATGTTGTTCCTTTTTCATAACCTGGTGATCCATCTTTCAGAACAGCCAGGCCTTCTTCCAGGTCTGCAACAACCACCTGCACATACTCATCTGTTGCCTCGTCTCTTGTTTAGGTGTCCTCGTTTTCCTCGGTAAGAGCGCTGGATTGCTACGTTACTCTCCAGGGTCATGAACTTTTCCTAGAGTTTCCTGAAGACTCTTCAACTGGTCAGCAGCTGCATACTGCTCGACCTCGGAGTTTCCTTCGAGGCTTTGCCGGACACTCCCCTGAGGAAATATTGTTCTGCTTTAAAGATGATACCCCCCCCCCCCCCCACACACACACACACTGTGCCATCACTCGCATGGCCGGTCTTTTTTTGTTGAAGGTTTAACGACCACCGTGAGCAACTCAATGAGCTATAAGCAGTCGCCCGTCTCTAATTTAGGGTCACTGATTCCAGGGAAGGGAGAGAGCCAGTGCCGTAAAACAAACACAACATCCATGCCTCACGGGATTCGAACCCGGACCCCTTTCGGACGAATGATCAGAGGCCATTGCTTAGACCACTGCGCCACCGGCCATGGCCGGTCTGTAATTGTGTATAGAATTATGTCCCAGCCTTCTTGGACTGATTCCTAGTAAACGTCATTTATAGCCTCTGCTGAACGCGTGTCTCCGCTTCCGCCGCCTTCTGGACCCGCTTCTCCGCAACAGTTAGTTCCAGCCACTGCTCAACGCGTTTCTCAGCATCAGCAGCCTTCTTCCTGCGCATTCGACGATTTCAGTTTCCGCCAGCCTACACCACCTGTTGCCGTGTACCACCTTCTCCCAATGCCCTGATCTCCTCTGATGAACCGCAGTGACCGCTGTCGCCGCTTCCACTGTTCTTCTTCGTTTGCCCTGCCATGTTTGTGGTACACAGGCCTATGTTGCCGCCCTGTAATCGCTGTGTTCCTCCGACTCGTGTGAACATTTGTGTACCGAATTTCTACTGATTGCGTCCTACCTCGTTCTCCATGCTCATCTTTGTGTGTTCATATTACTGTACCGCTTCTGTGACGTACCTGTCAGCAGGACGCACACGACATAAAGGCAGATAGCAATCAGAAAGAACGTCCGCGTAGCTCAATTGGTAGAGTGACTTATTCCGGAATGAGGGGACCCGGGTTCGAGCCCCGGCGTGGACAAAAATAACGGAGAAATTTACTTCGTTATAATGGCACCCGCACTTTCCGGATGACCCGGCCGTTCAAAATCTCGCAATGGTGTGATGTTCTTTCCACACCGCGAGAGAGGAAAAATAAGAGAATCAATTCTCCAGCGCTTCAAAAAATAGATGTGTTTGACGTTGCATTCCACACACCAGATTAACTGGGAGTTCTCAGGTGCACGTTCTACAGCGGATGGCTGCCTGCAACGATTCATGGTCACGGCTGACCTGTGGGCCATGCCCCCGGCCCTAATTCGGGGTGGGGGAGGAGATGTGACGTACCTGCTAGCAGGACGTACACGACATAAAGGCAGATAGCAGTCAGAACGAACGTCCGCGCAGCTCAATTGGTAGAGCGATTTATTCCGGAATGAGGGGACCCTTGGCTCGAGCCCCGGTGTAGACAAAAATGACGGAGAAATTTACTTCGTTATACTTCCCCTGCTACGGTTAGTTATGCGCGACTTTTTGTATGTGTTGCCCTGTTTTATAGTATTGCCACGTACCGGCTCGTGTGAACACTACTGTAGTGAACTTCTACAGATTGAGCCCTGCCTCGTGCTCCATGCTCATCATTGTGTGTCCACGTTACTGCAATGTTTTCCCTGCCACGGTTTGTTATGCGCGGTTTTAGTATGATTTGCCCTGTTTCATTGTATTGCCATGATTTTCCCGTTATTTTGATGTAACGCTCCCAGAGAATTATTAAAGCGATGTTAAAACCTTGCTTTATAGCTCGGTGTATTATCCTGCTGGTACCAACAAGGCTCGATTCCATAGTAATGCTACAGAGTTGGTAGGGCGCATAATTGTCCAGAATATTGCTGTAGACGTGCTGGTTAACAGGTTTATCCACGATAAGCAATGAGCCGGGACCATACCACGAACCCCCGCTCCACGAGTAAGCTGCCAGCTCCAAACTAGACCGTAGGAACAGTATATTGTGGTAAATAGCATTCCACCGGCTACCGCCATACTCGCACACGGCCATGTGACTGATGGATCGTGTATCTGGATTCCACACCGGTGCATGAGACCCATTTCCATTGATCTACGGTACACTATAAATGTTCTTTATACTATGCTAAACGACGATTAGTATTCCGAGTGGAGATAAGAGACGTGAGCATTCGCACGACCGCGGTAACCCATGGAGTTCTCTACGAATGGAACGTGTACATAGCGAGGTTTCAGCATTTTTACTCACCTGTACACTGAGGTCTTGTGCAGTACTCTGTCGATTAGCTGTAACGACTCTCCTGAGGCTTCGTCGTCCTCTATCACTGATTTTCTTTGGTCTGCCGGTAAGTTTTGCTGCTTCAGACACGTTGTGTGTCTTCCAGTTATTCAGTACATCCAAAACAGCTTGGGTATGTTTAAATGCCTCTCGGTTTCTCTTATGGAAAACTCACTAATATAACACTCAACAATATTTCCTTTCTCAAAGTCAGTTCTCTCCCCCAGCGACATTTTCACTCAACCTGACAGTGAGATATGATCGCTCTCAGCTGCAGGCTTGTTTTTATACAATTTGCAGCTGTACCACGCATCTGAACAACGCAGCGGATCCGTTTGTTTGCTGTTGAACGGGTGTCCGGTGGCTTTGGTCAATATAATGTAAGTTATTTGGGCAAAAAGAAAACTTTATTGTGCATAGCTATAAGAATGCATACGATAATAAGCACGAATAATCATCATCATCATCATTGTCAACCATTATCAATCCACTGCTAGACGAAGGTCTCCCCAAGTTTCCTCCACAACGGTCTGTCTTGTGCCAGTCTCCTCCATGTCACTCCCGCATACTTTCGAATTTCATCCACCCATCTTCCATGTGGTCTTCTTCTGGGTCTTTTCCTGTCCCTTGGAATCCAATCTAAAATTTCGGCTGTCCATCGATGGTCTGTTCTTCTGGCAGTATGTCCAGCCCATTGCCATTTCAGGGATTTAACTCTGATCATGATGTCTTCCACTCTTGTCATTTTTCGGATCCACGTGTTCCTCTTCTTATCTCTCCTGGTTACACCAAGCATGCACCTCTCCATGCTACTTTGAGTTGTCTGCAGCTTTTGTATGTCTCTTTTAGCTAAGGTCCACGTCTCTGAACCATACGTAAGCACTGGAAGGATGCATTGATCAAACACTTTTCTTTTAAGACATAATGGCATATTGCTCTTGAAAATTATGCTGTTTCTTCCAAAAGCTCTCCAGGCAAGTTTTGTACGCCGATTAATTTCTTCACCAATGTGACCCTCACTTGATATCTGCTGTCCAAGATAAACGTACGTGTCTGTTATCTCCAGCTTTTCTCCATCAATCGATAAATCTTCATTTCTTGTAAAAGCATTGTACATCACTTTTGTCTCCTGAAAGTTCATTTTTAATCCCACTTCTTTACTCTTGTCAGCAAGTTCCTGTATCATACTCTGTAGCTCTGATGGGGTAGTTGCAAAAATGACTATGTCATCAGCAAAACGAAGGTGGGTTAGATAATCTCCATTAACCTTTATCCCTTTGTTTTCCCAGTTCAGTGATTGAAAGACATTTTCCAATGTGGCATTAAAGAGCTTCGGAGATATGGTGTCACCTTGTCTCACTCCTTTTCCAATCTTTATGTGTGTTGTATTTTCAAACAGCCGAATCTTTGCACTTGCATTTTCATAGATGTTATTAATAATATTAATGTATGCATCTTCAATACCGCAGGATTTCAGAGCCATTGTAACTGCTGATGGTTTCACCGAATCAAAGGCTTTTTCATAATCGATAAAAGCCATGCACAATGGAAGCTCATATTCCCTCGCTCTTTCAATTAGTTTTCTCAGTACGTGGATATGATCTATTGTGCTGTAGCCACTCCTGAATCCAGCTTGTTCTCTCGGTTGAGCCATGTCCAGTGTCACCTTCAAGCGGTGTGAAAGAACTTTAGTGAAGATTTTATAAACCACTGATAGGAGGCTGATAGGTCTGTAGTTCCCGAGATCCTCAATGTCACCTTTTTTATGTAGCAGGATCATTGTAGCGTTGTTCCAATCCTCAGGAATTTTCCCTTCATTAAGGCATCGAGTGAAAATTTGGGCGAGTACTGTTTCGATTTCTCCACTTGCTTCTTGTATGATGTCTACAGTAATTCCATCTTCTCCTGGAGCTTTTCCCCGCTTCATGTTCTTGATTGCATGTGCAACTTCTGCTGGAAGGACTCGAAGAACTCTGGTACTGGTACCTTTCATGATGTCTGGAGTACATGTATCATCCCTTTCATATAATTTGGAGTAGAAATCTTTCACTCTTGTCAAAATTTCGCCTCTATTTCTTGTTACAGAACCATCTTCTTTTCTCAGTGCCATAATCTGTTTTTTCCCCTTACTGAGATGTCCCTTTGCTTTGGTTGTTTTCAATTGCTTTCCTTACTAGTTCACAGTTGAATTTCCTTACGTCTTCAGTGATATTTTTTCGTACTGTCTTGCACAGCTCTATATATTCCACTTTGGAAGTCACATCTTCTTTAGTTGTCCTCATCACTCTTCTTTTTTGCATCAACATTTTGGTTTTTCCTGATAATTTGTTCACATGCAATTTGTTCTTAGACCCAGCTAATTTTGTTGCTGTTTCCATAAGAGCTTTGGTTACTTTTCTGTTAACTTCAGAAATATCCACTTCTTCCGATGTTAGGCCTTCTAAAGCAGAGAATCTGTTCTTCAGTTCCAATTTGAAGGTATTATGGTGTTTTTTAAGGTTGGTTATGTCAATACATTTTGTTTGTCTTATGAGCTTGCTACGTTCGAGTTTAGTGTTGAGGTGCATCTTACATCTCACCAATCTATGGTCACTGCCTGTGTTGAACTTGTTTAGCACACTGCAGTCTCCTATGACGAATTTTTTGTTACACATAATAAAATCAATTTCACTTGTCGTCCCATTTGGATGTTTCCATGTCCATTTCCTGTGTGGCTTTTTCTTGAAAAAGGAGTTCAAGATGAAAAACCCTTCTGCCTCTGCAAACTCTACGAGAGTATTTTGTCATTTAAGTGAAAGTTCGCCTGTTCACTGAACAGTAACTTCGACGAGAAGTCATCATAACCGTCCATGAGATTTAATATGTCACCGTAAAAATCTGCTCTCTGTTTCTTGTCCCCATCCTTCAGAGCTTGAACGAACTGCAATTTCTAAGGCCTTAATTTCAGACATTTCCGTAGCATTTTTGTGACTGTTGATTGCAGAATTCCAAGCTCCAGACTTGCTCTTGCCGTCGATTTACCGGGGATTTGCAAAATTCTGCTCGCACTGCATCTACGTCTTTTCCGAAATTCCAGGTCTGCCGTTGCCACTGTTCCTATGAGTCACACATCCAGTCTCGGTAAATCGTTTGTACCATGCTACAATCGTGTCTCTTTTCCGTGCAGTTTTCCTGTATTCTCTGCGAAAATTTCGTTGCACTTGTGTTGCTGAATGCGTCTCGTGAAACCACAGGCAGCATTTCGCTTTTTTCCGCGCTGTTGAACGTCACCATCGTACCGGGAACAATGAAACAATGGTGATGGAAGCAATCGCGCGTTCTCTGCTGGTGATACGTGACCTGGCATGACTCAGCGCCATCTGTCGATAAAAAAGGTCCACAAATGGTCAACTTCGGGTGCTCAGTTGTCTATTATTCGTACTTATTATCATATGCATCCTTATAGCTATGCACAATAACTTTTTCTTTTTCCCCAACTAATTTATAACCACCCTCTATATAGGTTTAAAAAGAAATATAATGACCTGACAGATTGTAATGAAATTCAGGTAGCCTCCCCGGTGTCCGAGTGGTCTGAGGCTCTGGCCTTGGGCCATTCGTCCGAAATTTCCCAGACTATAGTCCTGGATGAAGCATGCGTGTTGTGTTTGTCTCATGGAGCTGATGAACCAGCGCCTCTAAATTAGGAACGTGCCACTGCTTATAACCTCATGAGTCGCTCACGGTGGACGTTAAATTCCAAAACAAAAACAAAAAATTCAGATGAGAAGCACATTAGACTACGACAAGCCACCCCAATAACCGAATAATCTGGGACACTGGCTTCTGAGCATTCGTCCAAGATGGTTGAGGTGCAAGTGTTGAGTTGGTTTGATGGCTCTGTCCTTTCCCTGGAGACAGTGGCCCCAAATTGAGACACGGGTGTGATTGCTTATAGCACTATGGGTTTCTCATGGTGGTGGTAAAACTCTGGAACAAAAGCAAACAACAAAAACATTTCAGACGAGAATCACATCAATCCATGATAAACGGCCCCAGTGGCCGAATATTCCGATTCTCTGAGTTGTGACCATTCGTCCGAGTTTACTTCTGGTTCGAGTGCCGGCTGAGGCACGGTTCATGCTTCTCTGATAGTTTTTTATTTGGGTTCGAGTTCCGAATGAGGCACAGGTGTTGCTTGTCTGTTGCTTTTTGTTGCTTAGTAGGTTAGATCCGATTTTTTGCTCTATCCTTTACATATTCTAATTTTCAAAGTAATCGTCGAAAGGTCGAGCCAGCCGCCCAGGTGGCGCAGTGGTCTAAGCGATGGCCTCTGATCATTCGTCCGAACGTGGTCCGGGTTCGAATAGCGGTGAGGCATGGATGTTGTGTTTGTCTTACGGCACTGGCTCTCTCCCTTCCCTGGAACCAGTGACCCTAAATTAGGGACGGGCGACTGCTTATAGCCCATTGAGTTGCTCACGGTGGTCGTTAAACCTCCAATCAAAAAAAAAAAAAAAAAAAGGTCGAGCCATATGTGAAGTAGCAACTTAGGTGGCCAAAAGTGACCAAAAGCGCAAACACACCCACACACCCACACACCTCCGAAAACCGTTTATATATCTTAGGGATGTCCTTTTATGTGCATCTAAGCATGCAAGATGCAATTTCGAAACACGTGGAGGTGACATCAAACATTATGCCTTCTCTCATCAAAAGTCTTCCTTTACAGTGGTCTGTTTCTCAGATATCGAGCGAATGATAAGGTGTCCGTCCAGATGACAAGACGCCTGATTTCGGTATTCGATGCTATTAGTCCTTCTTTGAGACGGGTAGGAGTTGGAAGATTGTCGGTATCCAAACTTACAGGCAGTTCTTACGAATGTGCATGAACACTGATCTCCTTAACACCATCGTGCGAGAAACATAGGTCATCTTGAAAGCTTATTGTCTTGCAGCCCCCTCACAATTTCTTCTCGACGTAAAGCCAAGATGTCGGTCTGGGACATTGTGATACTCGACTTGGCCGGAAGTGGTCATCGAAATACATTCCCGGACTGTCTGGAAGTCACCATTATGGAAACATTATGCGCTCTGGCTACCCAAACTGGGGTCTGTCCTGCCAAAATTGTACCGGTGGTTGCCCACTTCACCGAATCCTCCAAGAGACTCTTGGGAATTTTTTTCCATGTTATCCAACACCACTTGCAAGCTCACGGATTCATGAGCTTTTGCGATGTAGGATATGACGAACGTCGTAGTGAGTCTTTCCACTATGTGTCTTTCTACGTGTCTGCTGTGTTCCTTATGATTGGCTGAATTTCATTTAAAATCAAGCCAGTAGCTATGTTCATATACTGAAGCAACACATACCAAATAACCTGTGGAACGGTCATCTGCCATCAAAACAACTTTGATTCCATGTAGCATGAATTCAAAGAGAGAGTGGTACCGTTATGCACGTATGCTGCCCCAGGCGGGTGTGATGTCGTTCTTCAACCACACAATGTTCTCTAAATAATCTTTGTTATGAGTGGCTTTCTTAATCTCAGCCCACACGGGTTCAATTGGGTTAACTTTGAAGTCACGATCATGCACCTGGGTCCATTCATATCACCTTATCACCATGCATCCGGGTTCAATTGGGCTAACTATGAAGTCACGATCATGCACCTGGGTCCATTCTTATCACCTTATCACCATGCACCCGGGTTCAATTGGGTTAACTCTGAAGTCACGAGCATGCACCAGGGTCCATTCTTATCACCATGCACCCGGATTCAATTGCGTTAACTCTGAAGTCACGATCATGCACTCTGTAGTCACGATCATGCACCTGGGTCCATTCTTATCACTTTATCACCATGCACCCGGGTTCAGTTGGGTTAAATCTGAAGTCACGATCATGCACCTGGGTCCATTCTCATCACCTTATCACCATGCACCAGGGTTCAATTGGGTTAACTCTGAAGTCACGATCATGCACCTGGGTCCATTCTTATCACCTGAGCATTAGGACAGGGTGCATGACCCTGCTCTTCGTCAGGAAACTCCACATAACCTAGTTAGCACAGCCTTGCAATTTATCGTAGGCCCAACACTGAGCCGTCATCTTCTACTATACCGTGGAAATTAATTGGGACAAGCTATTTTATTTTCAGAATTGCAATGTGATCGCCAGTTGAAGTCGGAAACCCACGTAAACCGGTTTTATCAGCTGTGAGGTGGTGTGACTGTCAGAACTTGATAGTAAGAATGTGGTTTGACCGATTTTAAACAGGAAATAGGCACTTCAGCTTCAGTTGCGAGCTTTCGTGTGTTACAGGTGGATGCTAGTTTTTGCTCTCTGTTGCTTTCGTGTATTGGAAAATGGATATTTCCCCAAGGAAGCATGCAAAAAATAATTGCTCTGAAGGATCACACTTTTATGACAGTGAGAGATTTCGCTTCTGCAGTTGGTGTAGGCAAATCAAGTGTATCAAGACTGCTTACGCGATATAATGCATCTGGATCATCGTCTACAAAAAGGAGAGATAAATGTGGAAGAAAACGAAAAACAACTAAACGAACCAATAAATATCTAATCAGAAATAATAAAATGATTTAAAAAAACAAGCACCGACCTTCAAAGAGATTTATTGGCTAGTGGTTGTGATGTTAGTGATTCAACTGTACGCCGTAGACTTCTGGAAGTTGGCCGGAAGGCAAGAAGACCAACGAAAAAACAATATTTGAATGCGAAAATGAAGATAAATTGTTTAGCATGGGCCAAAAAATATAAATCATGGACTGCTGACGACTGGAAATAGGTAATTTTCAGTGATGAAACTCATTTATTTGTGCAGGGTTACCAAGAAAATGTCGTTAGACGAAGCAACTGTGAACCTTTAATACCTGAGCATGTCAAACAAACTGTAAAACACCCTCTGAAACAGATGTTTTGGGGTTTTTTCACGTCAAATGGCACTGGAAGCTTAGTTCCTGTTCAAGGTATGGTGAATTCAGCCAAGTACGTAGAAATATTACAACGTAGGATTGTTCCATTTTTGCAAATTTTTGACGGGACATTTCAGCATGACTTGGCCCCATGTCACAATTCGAAATTGGTCAAGAGCTGGAAAATCAAATTCATTTGCTTGATTGGCCTGGAAATTCACCAGACTTAAATCCCATAGAAAACTTGTGGAATATTTTGAAGAGACGTTTAGGTAAAATGGACTGTACAACCAAAGAACGCATGATAACGAATGCTATAAAAGTGTGGTTCCACGATTATGAAGTCAAAAATGTGTGCACCTTAATTAGTGGAGTCAATGCCAAAACGAATTCAAGAGGTCATTTCAGCTAATGGAGGACGTTCTTCATACTAATACAGGTCTTTATCAGTGTATATCAATGCATAGAATAATATAAAGGCATAGTTTTGGAAAAAAAAGTGATTTTTTACTTTGTTCCAATTAATTTACACAGTATAGTATTTCTAGAAGACGGTGGCTCAGTGTTGTTGGGCCTACGTTAAATTGCAAGGCTGTGCTGCATGGGGCATGTACGAGTGAGCCTAATCGCATTGATTAAGATACCCCGAGGCTTCAAAACGCTGTTCCATAGGTATTGAAGAACAAAATGCGCACCAAGTTAACAGATCCCAGATCACAAAACAGACTCTACCAGCTTGAACAGTTAAGATAACACTAATTCGTGCTATTAACACAGAATTGTGTCTCTTCCATCGGCATGTGTTAAATCAGAACATGATATCACAAAAAAAAAAAAAAAAAAAACCACGGACGTCCTTTTTCTACTCTGCAAGAGTCCAGCTTTGGTGCTGCCGTCCCCAGCGCAGACGACTTTGTCAGTTTTTAGCAGAGACGAATGGCATACAGAGGAAACGTCTGCCGTTATGGCCCGTCTGCGCCAATGTGCAGTGAGCTGTGCGTGCTGAAATTCTCCTCTCAATACCGGCGTTGTACTACGGAGTTAGCCGACGCACCTGTTCGGTTGCAAGTTTCTCAGCTCAGTAGGTTCCTTCATTGTAAACTTCGTGGATTATCACAGTTCGCTTCTTGTTTTATCTCTACTTGCTCTAATAAGTACTAGAGTCTTATTTGTTTCTTCTGGGAAGTCGCCGGCTGTTTAACTTGATTTAATTTGCTACTTTTATGTGTTTTTTTTGGTGGCGTTCTTCAACGTCGTGATTGATTCAACGTGACCCTAAGATGTCAGTGCAAGTGCTTCAACGTCTGATGGATTTCAAAGTCTCCAGTCTCCTCAGTATTTTAAACCAGCAAGACATTTCAAAGGCAGATATTGATTCATCCGCTTCATCGTTTAGTGTACCATGTACGTCACTGAATTTAACGTATATCCCAGCTCAGCTGTTCAAGCTTAAGAAAACACTATGCTTCAACAAGGTGGAAATCCTGAACCCACAGGGCTATTTGACAAGGTAAATGTTTCACTTATGTTTTACACGTGAAAAAAAGGGTTAACAAAGCTCATTCACTTTTCATTCTGTCCCGGAAACACAAATGTGTATTGAAGATAAAGCAGTAAAAATAACTTTTGCAGAAGATTCCTCTGCAGGCAGGGAAATAGCGTCGCGACTTGAGTTAGTAGTAGTTTTTTCTGCCCTACCTATGACTCTACTGCCGCAATATATTGATGCCTTACTAAAAATGTTTTAAAGAACCAAACTGCTGACATTGCTCGTAAATCTAATAATGTATATAGCTTGTGGGACGCTAACACCAGAAAACTAATTATAAATATAATGATCCGATTTATTGGTGTCTAAAGTAAGAAATCACACGAATTTCAGTCCGCAAGCTTTCTCCGTCAATGGACGGCTTCATCAGGCGGTTACATAGAGAATATAGAATCAAAATTGTAGACAGAACGTTAATTCCAATGATTTCATTTGTCATATTAGAATTAACGTTCTGTCTACAATTTTGATTCTATATTCTCTATGTAACCGCCTGATGAAGCCGTCCATTGACGGAGAAAGCTTGCGGACTGAAATTCGTGTGATTTCTTACTTTAGACACCAATAAATCCGATCATTATATTTATAATAATGTATTTGTCTATTTCACCTCACCAGATCAGGTTGATAAAATTTTCTTTCAAGGACTCTCTATAGGTGATGCTTATGTTCATCCTACCCTTATGTCGCAGCGACCAGTTATTGTAAGTGTTTATCCAGCAGCCCCTGAAATTCCGGATTCACTTATAATGGCAGCATTCTCTAAGTACGCAAAAGTTATCGGCGAGATTCAAACCACTTTCGTAACACCGTGGGGATTCGCCTTACTCACATATTAAAGGTCTCCGAAGGGGAAGGCCCGCGTTAATGTAGCACAGTAGCGACTGTGCCACAATATACAACGTAGAACTACATCAACTGTCACTGTTTCATGTCACTATCTCACTAGTTCTACACCCATATAGTATTCAGCGAAGGACAGTTGACGTCGCCCTAAGTTGCGGCACAGTTGCTAGTGTGCCTTTTTGATTTTTTTAAGAAATATTTTTTTAACGAAATAAAACGAAAGAAATGTTTTACTTTATTTACTTAAAAGCAACTTATACTGTATAGAATTAATAGTAACTTATGCTGATTATAAATTTATATTAGTAGAAGGGGTAGTATTATCGTCGTCAGTAGTTATTGCTAAAATTGTTTCTGAAGAAATCGTTCTTCAGAAACAATTTTTCAAACGTCTTAGTTACGACGTTATAAATTTGGCGATACACAACACGCCTAACGTACTCTTCTTGTTGTTGCTCTTGTTCTTGTCTAGATTCAGAACGTATCGGTGGTGTAAAAGTTTGAGACGTAATACATTCATTGTCCAGCGAATGTGTGAAGAATGGCGATGCACATTGGCATTCCATGCTCGGTGTGAAAATTTGAAAATCTGGATCGATGACATGAATCTCTATCCATTCTTGCTTATTCAGGCTCAATTTGTGCAGTTGCAGTGGAAGGTTGTGACTCTAGAGTCGAACTCGTGAGAAACTCATCCTGGCGCTCGGACTTTTGACGCTCACTACATTCTCGTGACCTTTCGGTTAATTACTTAGCAGGCCTTTTCGGATTCATCTCGTTCTCCTCTAGCTATTTCTTCAACTTTCGTTGGTTTTTATACACTATCTACCAACAAGTAATTAAACATACCTGCAATCGACGATATCTGCGGTCCTGATATACTTCCCGGCTGCCGCCGTTAAATATCGTGTGGGAAACAACAACGCAACCAGTCACATGCAAGATGCCGCGCAGTTCGGAGCTCTCTGATTTCGAGAAAGGTTGTAATCGTCGGGTATCACAGAAATGGCCGATCCGTACGTGACATATCCACCGAGTTGAAGTACCCAAAATCGACAGTGGCCTACGTGATTGGCAAGTGGAACGTGAGGGGTGACTGTCGGAATGTGCCCCGACCCGGCAGACCCACAAACCTGGGAGTTAGAGACCGACGGGTGCTGGCCAGAGAAATTCGGAAGAACCTCACCAAATCAATGGGCCACATCCGCGAGGAGTTTCAACAGGCATCCGGGAGTGTTCTTTCGATGAATACCATCCGTAAGGAAGCCTATCTGCTCAGTTATCATGGATGTGTTGCCGCCTACAAGCCTTTGATCACCAAGTCCAATAGCGCTGCTCGGCTGACGTGGCGCAAAGAACGTCGACAGTGGTTCGTTGAACAGTGCAAACAGGTTCTCCGGAGCGACGAATCAAGGTTCACCCTTTACCGTTCGGATGGCAGGGTCTGGGTTTGGCGTCTGCTTGGAGAACGCCTCCTGTCGGAATGTATTGTGCCAACTGTGAAGTTTGGCGGCGGTGGAATTAGGCTATGAGGGTGTTTTTCCTGGTATGGCACTGGACCCTTGGTCGCAATTCCTGGTAGACTCAACGCCGAGACCTACTGCACCATTTTGGATGACCATGCGCTTCCTACGTTGTGGCAGTTTTACGGGGTGGACCCATGTTACTTTCAGGATGACAATACCACCTGTCATGTTGCGAGGTACACCATGGCTTGGTATGGGGGCACATTCGGTTAATCTAATGGACTGGCCTGCGCAGATCCCGGACCTTAACCCTATCGAGCACCTCTGGGACGAGTTGGAGCGTCGACTTAAAGGGTGCCCCCACCGTCCAAAATCGGTGAAAGAACTGACCTGTCTTCTCCAAGCGGAATGGAAGAAAATACCGCTAGCCGTAGTACAACGCCTGGTTGAGAGTATGCCCCGGTGGGTCGCAGCTGTAATCGCCGCTCGTGGAGGCTCCACCAACTATTGAAGGTGAATAAACTTCGTTTTCCTTTGCTATCAGAGGTGTCCATTATTTGTTGGTAGATAGTGTAGTAATTATCCTTGGATTTTCGCGGCATTTCTAAACTTTCGTCACCAAATATTTTTTTATCTAAAAATAAATAAATTTTAAATCCACTTTTTTTCTGTTTATCACAAGCGTCCGTTAGCTGTGTCCGTCAGCTACGGAATGCAGGGCTGAGGTCATCGATATCATTATTTATTTAGGTGTTATCAACCTTAAAACAGCATGCAGGGAAACAAAATTTAGCTTAATTTTCTAACGCTACTGCATCGAAGGATTAAGGGGTGTAGGGTTGAAACTTATTTTGTTATAAATTAGGCTCTATATACTATCTAGTGATGTATTATTTATCACTCTACGATTATTAGTTTTAGTTTCGAAGATAAAAGCTTTCAAAGTATGACATGATTTCGTTGCATCCATGCTCTTGATGTTACCCTGCCCCCCCCTACATAGAGCAGAGAAAGACGTAGTTCTATGGCAAAATGGAACACAGCAAAATCAACAAACAATGAAATCTCAAATCCTATCAGCACATCAAGTTGAATGTTCTGCGGTCATCTTCAAAACTAGGTGCGTTTTAAGTTCATCAATGGGAATAAATGTTGCTTTTTCCATACCCTTCCCAAGGAAATGTATTTCAGTGAGGAGGGTATGGAAAAGTAACATTTATTCCCATTGATGACCTTAAAACGCACCCGAAATTCGGGGATTTCCCTCCGGATCCTAAGCGAAGTTACAATGTTTTAACTCCTGACCTCGGACAAGGGAGCAAAGGTGAGTATTTGTCATTTTCTTGTAGGACTTCCGTCCACAGTGAGTAGAGTTTAGGTCCCAGCCACCTACAGCGAGATCGCCTTTTGGGCAGGACACAGAAACGGAAGGAATGAGAGCAAGTCTAGCTAGCGACTTTGACAGAACAGTTTGTAGTGAGATTAGAGTACAGTAGATGGCGCCACCGTACAAGTACGATATTGCACATAGAGGGGTGAGATAATTTCAGGGGGGGGGGGGCGTAGGAAAGGATACCCATTTAACCAGTGGGTCCAGCCTGGGGGCCGTCACTTAACGTGCTCGTCCGATGCACGGCGGATATTCAGCGATTGTTAGCAAATCATACCATCTCTGAAAGATCAGCCCAGGTTCGAACGTGAGGACCTTGCATCGATAGTCTGAACTGCTAACCACTAAGCCATCCGTGGCTCAGGGAGCAAAGGTGCATCACACCGCTTTTAAGAATGCTTAGAAAAACTGAGGATGAAGATTACCTTCCGCCCTCACATGATGCCTAAACTTAAAATCGCCCCCCCTCCTTCCGTGGCTCAGTGATCTAAGAGCTGGCTCCTGACAATTCGTCGGTGGTGTGTCCGGGTTCGAATCCCGATGAGGTATGGATATTGTGCTTATCTTACGGTGCTGGTTCTCTCCCTTCCCTGGAACCAGTGGCCCCAAATTATGGGCGGGCGATTGCTTATATCCCACTGTTTCAGAAGCTGAGAATTACAAAGGACAACAACTTCACTTGAGATTAACTTTCCATTCAGAAATCTTTCATGTGTTCAACCTCTACGGTCCAAGACATAATAAAGATGCTATTCGATTTTTAAATTGCCTCTCACACAACAAGCAGCAAATCTCCCCTTCAGGACATATTATTTTGTGTGAAGATTTAAACTACGTATTGTGCCATCAAATCATAAGAAACAATGCAACTCCGAACAGCTATAACGCAGTTAACAGCCTTGCCACCACTATCCGAATTGCAAATTTAATTGATTCCTTTCAATCCGAGGTCGTTTGGGTTGGCTCCACAGAAACTGGACGACTTAACCACCGAGTCACAAATACTCAGTTATCGCAGGTCAAGGTGGATCCCTAACTGCGCAATGATTATTATTTTATTTTTGTGGTTAATATGATTGAATCAGTCGTTTTATTTTCTGTTTGAGCTTATGTTTTTGAATAAGTTTGAAATGATTTTTTTTTCTGTTCTTTTTCCATCGTGATTTTTTTCGAATCAACACAATGCTTTGGGAATTGGGATCTTTTTTAAACTGATAATGACTTTCAATTATATTTAAGAAAAGGTGAAATGTACTCTTTTATAGTATTATTTCACAAAACTCCTAAATACATACGTAAAGTTTTGCATACTGCGCCGGCGCTGCCCGTAGGATGATGCAATCTCTCCAATCGTTGCGCCACTTGTGAGTCAGACTTCAATGTACAAAGTTGTGTCGTCTACATTTTCTGGTTAATTTGTTCCTGTTCAGGAAAAGTCTGCCTAGAAATGGAGGTAGAAAGTGAGTCACGCCAAATCTCGCGTGGCGACCAACGATCCTACATCAAAATTGAAACTTTTGCGAGGAAAATTCCCAAACCGAAATTCATAGGCATTTTTATAACGAGGAACAGTACACCAATTAAGTAGTAAACAGTGAGGCTGTACTAGTGATCCGATTTTTCTGTCTAAGTTCCTTGAAAAAGTCATCTGGTTGATGTGCGAAAGCTTGGAAACGCTTATGTGTTTATTTCCTACGCCAATAAATCGGATCACTAGTACAGCGTTACTATTCATAGGCTTTGTTTGAAGTTTGTGGCAGTGTACTGCAGCGATGGCGAACGTTTTCCGACTAGTGTGCTACTTACAGTTTGCTTTACTGCTTTCAAGTGTCGAGCGTGCCACCTCTTGTTTGAGTTTTTTAAAATTAACATTAGTGTAAAACTTGTTGCTGAATGCTACTAGCCAAGGCATTTATGTTTAGTTCATAACCTATTGGCTTCAAGGTTATGGGCACCATCAGTAGTCATAAATACTATTTTATTTAAGTCAATCCCAATTTTTACTACAAATTCCAGCTTCACTTCACACATTACACTGAAGAGCAATTCAATTAGAGATACCTGTCTAGTAACGTGTAGCACCACCTTTCGCCCTCATGACGGCGGCGATTCGTCTCGGCTTGGACTCGACAAGACTCCGGAAGCGTTGGGAAGCCATACGGATCCACGACCCCTGAACAAGCTCTCACAGTTCACGAAGATTTGATGGAGGGGGAAGGAGGGGCTCATCTCTCTTGATGGCATCATAGATGTGCTCGATGGGATTGAGGTCAGGGGACCTAGCTGGCCGAGGAAGCGAGGTCACGTCGGTGGAGTGTTCATCCAACCATTCGGACACAATTCAGGAACTGCATTGATATGTTGCAATATGAAGTCCCCAGTGGGATGTTGAAGACACACAAACGGGAGCAAATGGTCGTCAAGGATATCCTGGTAGCATTGACCTGTGAGGGATGATGTCAGACGTATCAGGGGTCGCATTTCCGTCCACGTAAACAGTCCTCAGACGAGAATGCCACCCCCACCAGCTTGAAGAGTACCTTGCTGGCAAGAAGGATCCATCGCTTCGGGTGGTTTGCGCCGTACACGTATCCTGCCATCCGCATGTACCAACGTGAATCTCGACTCATCAATCCAAGCAACATTTTTTCACATGCCTAGGGTCCAGTGGCGATGTTCCCGCGCCCATGCTAATCTTTGCACCCTGTGATGTACGGTCAGCAGCGGTACCCTCGTGGGACGATGGCTTCTGTACCCCATAGCGAGGAGATGGCTCTGAATGGTGTGGCTGCTTACACGCGTTTGTGCACCAGCGTTAAATTGCCGAGTGATTTCTTGCACTGTGGCCTATCTATCCGCTGTTACAGTGCGAGCTAGGCGACCATAACTCCGCCCATCCACACGCTGTTGTCCACGCCAGTTGGCCCTTGCAGGGATGGTTTTATCGGATTCGATGTACTCACGGCGTACCCGTGACACAGTGGCTCCTGAAAATCAAAGTGCCTGCACGACTTCCGAGATGAAGTGACCCATTCTTCGGGCCCCGACAATTTGCCCACGATCACATGCGCTTAGATCTTTCGTCTTACCCGTACTGCGTTCGACTCTTACTGATTCCCGTCGCATCACTCCTTATATGGTCGGATCGCTGCATACGTCATGTCGTTTCCGTTTACAGAGCCGCCCACAGCGTCACATTTGCATAACGCCAGCTGTCTTTAATTCAATTGCTCTTCAGTGTATCTTTCCCTGTGATAGTAGTTGGAAAACTCAGCAATCAACCTCAACCCCCTCCCCCACCCGCCCATGACATTTCCTCAAAGAAATCTAACAAAAATATCTAACCTTGTTTGTGACTTCACATCAGTGCTTTAATCAAGACATATTGAAAACTTATCGGCGTTGTCCAAATAAGATTTAGTATGATTTGTAACATCTTCACTCATTCTTGTTATTCTATCTTTAAGAGTTCCTTCTGGCTGGCATTTCCTTAATTCTATTCACAATTTGTTACTTGTTGGGAAAACCTTTCAATAATGTGCCAGAATTGGCAAAGAAAGCCACCTTCAAAATTTCACCATCACAAAGTTGTTTCCCGCGCTGTGCAATAGAGCGAAATAAAAGAAAACAAGCTGCAGTGATATTATTCCTTGGCCTCGAAGAAAAAACGGAACAATTTGATTGTTTTTCATATTGTTTCACTTTTTGTGAAATGTACTCCCTTCTTTCTTCATTTGACATGAAACAAACATTTTCGTGATTCCTCTCAAAAAGACGCTAAACATTAAATCAGGCAACAGAAAGCTTAATTGTTTTTCTCAATGATTCTGAACTCCTATGTCTACTGTTCTTGAAATACTTGGCCACTATCTTTGTCAAGTTTCTGTTTTTTTTTTTTTTTTTGCAACCGAAAACATGTTTGCATGGTCCGTAGACAAAAATACCAGCAAAGGAACAATTTACAGTACACAAGAGAAATAAGTAGCAGCTACAAACATATCAACCTTCTTTGGCAAACTGAAGCTCTGGACTGGCCTCTCAATGTTACCAAATTATAAATTTGAAGTCTCCCCATTCATTGTTCAAGGTTACTTTCAGTTCTCACAGGAACTCGCTCTCTCATGCACGTCTTCCTATCAGATTGGTTTTCTCTCCGTCCTGCAAAGGTGTAAATGAGAAGTAGGACGGATGGGGGCCTGGAGCTGAATCAGGTGTGGACGTCTCGTTGTGGAAGTCAGTAGGAGCAGAATGATAAAATAATTGTGTGCATGTGATGCTTAACTTTTGGAAATTAATGCATAAGGCGATTAAAGGAGGTGAGGTTGATTTATTTACTACCCGTTTGGAGCACACTTCTTGGCCAGATTAATTTTCTTGTCAAAGGTCAGTTATTTGCAAGAAAACACTACAGACATACTGTTGAAAAATTCTCTAAAAAAAACTCAATTTTTATTTAATGTTTTCATATTGGTGTGCCACCCAAATCGTTTTCGTGTGCCACCCAGTGGTTCGCGTGCAATAGGTTCGCCATCCCTGGTGTAGTGGATCGTAGTTTGTGGTATTAGCGATGTGGCGGAAACGAGAAGCGTCACGGTGGGCTTCTCGTTTCCGCCAAGGTCAGGAAAACCTGAAAGACGACCCAAAAGGATCCGGCCATCAGTTGCAATCAATAGATACATGTACTTGGAGTGCCACTTTTCCAAAATTAGAAATCAACGCTGCCAACGTTTTGTACTAGTTTTGTACACCCAAAACAAGAATTTTGTACACCACCGGAAGTGGTACTTTTCGGCTCTTTAAAAGTGGCACTCCAAGTACATGCTGGAGTGCCACTTTTTCAAAATCGAAAATAAATACTGCCAAAGTTTTGTACTAGTTTTGTACAGTTATGTACACCCAAAAGAAAATTTTGTACACCACCGGAAGTAGTACTTTTAGGCTCTCTAAAAGTGGCACTCCAAGTACATGCTGAGTGCCACTTTCTCAAAATCGAAAATAACTACTGCCAAAGTTTTGTACTAGTTTTGTACAGTTTTGTACACCCGAAAGAAAATTTTGTACACCACCGGAAGTGGTACTTTTTTACTCTCCTTTGTGGCTCTCGACCATGTACTTGGAGTGGCACTTTTCCAAAATTGAAAAAAAACCCTGCCAGAATGTTGTCCTGGTTTTGTACAGTTTTGTACACCCAAAAGAACATTTTGTACACCACCGGAAGTGGTGCTTTTTGGCTCTCCTTTGTGGCTCTCGACCATGTACTTGGAGTGCTACTTTTCCAAAATTGAAATAAAAACACTGCCAGAGTGTTGTCCTAGTTTTGTACACCCAATAGAAAATTTTGTACACCACCGGAAGTGGTACTTTTTGACTCTCCTTTTGTGGCAATCGAGCATGTACTTGGAGTGCCATATTTCTGAAATCGAAAATAAACACTGCCAGAATGGTGTACTAGTTTTGTACAGACAAAAGAGAGTTATGTACCACTCCGGCGATGGTTCTCTTTGGTTGTCCAGCATGCTCTTAGAGTGTCATCTTTCGAAATCCAGAAGTAAACACTACTATCTCTTTCCAGTTTATTACACACTTTTACTCCTGTTCATTATACACAACCAGCTGTTTATGTGTTCATTATACGCAACTTTTATTTGTTCAAGGTCGCAAATTTTCGTGCGATTGTCTTGTATAAACTAAGACATTGTCGGAGCCTTCGATTTTATAGCAAAGGAAGAAAAGAAACAGTTTTTCGTTGTTTTGTTAAGCAATGCTTTCGGCAAAAGCATTTCGGAAACGCGAGGAAAAGGAATTCAAATCAGCGCATATCATCGCTTCCAGTCTAGCAGCCATGCCGAGCAAGGTTGGGGGAGAGGGAAGTTGTAAAACACCTCGGCGAATTCGCAGTGGCATAACTAGCACCACTTGTGCAACCCCGGAAAGTTCATTTCAGCACCCCTAAGCATAATAATTTTTCCAGGATTTCGGACACTAAGGAGGATGTGTTTTTTATTGTGTTTGTTTTGGGAAAATGGGGATGTCAGGAAGTTAATGAGACTGTCTGGTAAAGTAAAGGAACTACCTATAGAGCCCTGTAGTTTTAACTTTTAAAATAAATTTTGGAACAGAAGTACATAATGCAAGGTTATCAATCAGCCAGTCAGATTTAACACGGTGAGCTGTCAGATGCATAATCATGAATATACGTTTTATCGCATTGAAACGAATTCGGTAAAATATATTTAAATGTTTAGGGTTAACAACTATGAGACTTTAGTGATCGTTATTGGATATGGTTTTATACAAACAGGGAATTCAGTATTCTACACTGCAAGAATGCAATATGGATTTCGTAGCTGCAGATATTAATTTGCATGTACAACAAAACTTCAATGCAGGCCAGGAAAAAAAGTGCGTGTGGAAATGCAATGTGCAGGTATGTGATGTTTACAAATATACAAGTACTATACCCAGTGTTCGAAATGGGCCGGTATGGCATACCGGCAGTTAAAAAAAACGTTATTTACCATCCCGGTATGTAATAAATTACAAACCCTTCACAAACTACGTAAAGATATTAGGATGAAAGAACAAATTTTAACGCAAAAAACGGCAAACGGCATTTTTAACGGATAAAATTGATAATTAGCAACTGAGACTGAAAGAGACCGACCACAAACCCTTCAATGAAGTTTTTTTAATTTTTACATTAATTTTATAAAATTATATACATTAATTTTTCAATACCAAAAAAAAAAAAAAAAAAAAAAAAACACAATTATACGGAATGGAATGTATTTCTTTCGAAACCTCTTATTTATACTATGTGGATCTATGGTCTACACCATACTGGCAGTAGCTCTGTGCCACTTCGACCACTGAGTGAACTACATAATATAGATATAATATAAATTATAATTATATGATTAAAATACAAGTGGAAAATGAATTATGTGATAAGTGGAAATTTTCATGTTTTTAGGCCTAAGTCTTTCTTTCTAGCCTTCATTTTTTGGCGAAATTATTAAGCGTTGAGGTCCATTCTTTTGGCAAACTGCCTTTCTATGCAGAGACAATTCCTGCAGCCAGTGTCACGTCAATTCGTTGCGTGCGTCAATTCGTCGACTGCGTCGATTCGTCGCGCGTCAATTCGTCGACTACGTCAATTCGTCGCCTGCGTCGATTCGTCGAGCGTCAATTCGTCGACCACGACGATTCGTCGAGCGTCAATTCGTCGCGGACAAATTCATCGACTACGTCAATTCGTCGCGTTGACAGATTTTGGTTGCATACAAAACGAATGCAGGGAAACGTACGATTTCGAACGTCTTCCCCCTGATCAAATTTATAAACTTTGGACACTCAGACAAGATAGGAATATTACGCTTTTTCTTTGGCTCTAAAAATATTAGACGGTAGACGGTTTTCGGAACGGGTCAAGGCACGGGGAGTAAGAGCCCCCACATACAAAATTTTCGTAAAATCTATAATTTTCAATTCAGAACCACCAAATTTGGTGTTATGAAACTCTAACCCAGACGGGAGACGGTTTTTGGAAAGGGTCGGAGCCGGGGGTCAGAGCCCCCCACCCTCCATACAAAGCTTTCGTAAAAGATACAGTTTTCAATTTAGAACCACCAAATTTGGTATATTATCCATGGTATTCTAACTTAGACTGTAGACGGTTTTTGGAAAAGGTCGAAGCCCGGGGTTCAGAGCCCCCCCCCCTCCCAAACAAAATTTCATAAAATCTAGTTTCTAATTTAGAACCACCAAATTTGGTATACTATCTCGTGGTACTCTAACTTAAACGGTAGACGGTTTTTGGAACGTGTCGGGACCCGGGGGTTTACAGCCCCCCCTACAAAATTTTCGTAAAATCTACAGTTTTCAATTCATAACCACCAAATCTGGCATACTGTCTCGTGGTATTCTAACTTAGACTGTAGACGGTTTTTGGAAGCGGTTGGAGCAACGGGGGGACAGTGCCCCCCCCCCTCCCAACTGCCGTAAAATCTAGTTTTCAATTTAGAACCACCATTTGGTGTCATGAAACTCTAACTTAGCGGAAGACTGTTTTTGGAACGGATCGGGGCCCGGGAGGTCAGAACCCCCCCTACAAAATTGTAAGATCTACAGTTTTCAATTTGGAACCACCAAATTTGGTATACTATCTCACGAAACTCTAACTTAGACTGTAGACGGTTTTTGGAAGCGGTTGGAGCCAGGGGGTCAGAGCCCCACTCCCTTCCATACAAAAATTTTCGTTCAATTTGGAACTACCAAATTTGGTATACTATCTCATGGTACTCTAACTTAGACGGTTGACGGTTTTTGGAATAGGTCAAGGCGGGGGGGGGGGGGGGTTAAGAGCCGCCCACATACAAAATTTTCGTGAAATCTATAGTTTTCAATTTAGAACCACCAAATTTGGTATCATGAAACTCTAACTTAGACGGGAGACAGTTTTTGGAATGGGTCGGGGCCGGGGGATCAGAGCCCCCCGTACAAAAATTTCGTAAAATATACCCTTTTTAATTTAGAACCACCGAATTTAGTATACTATCTCATGGTATTTTAACTACGGCTGTAGATGGTTTTTTGGAAAGGGTCGGAGCCCGGGGTTGAAAGCCCCCCCCCGCATAAAAAATTTCGTAAAATCTACAGTTTTCAATTAGAACCACCAAATTTGGTATACTATATCATGGTATTCTAACTTAGACTGTAGGCGGGTTTTTTTTTGGAAAGGATCGGAGCCTGGGGTTCAGAGCACACACACACCCCTCCCCCATTAAAATTTCGTAAAATCTAGTTTTCAGTTTAGAACCACCAAATTTGGTATACTATATCATGGCAATCAAACTTAGTCGGTTTTTGGAACGGGTCGGGGCACGGGGGTTACAGCTCCAACACACACAAAATTTTCGTGAAATCTACAGTTTTCAATTTAGAACCACCAAATTTGGCATACTATCTCATGGTAGTCTAACTTAGACGACAGACAGTTTTTCGAACGGGACGGGCACGGGGTCAGAGCCCACCTCATAAAAAATTTCGTGAAATCTACAGTTTTCAATTTAGAACCACCAAATTTGGTATACTATGTCATGGTACTCTAACTTAAACGGTAGCCGGTTTTTGGAACCGGTCAAAGCCCGGGGGGGGGGGGGGATTAAGTGCACCACATACAAAATTCTTCTTGACAAGTGGTCAGAAGCCAGCCCCTAGATCACTCCGCCGCCGTAGCGGCACACGTTGAAATGTATTTTTCATACGGCCCCAAACGCTTTTATGGACATACTAGATTGAACTGAACGCAAATAAATCATTAATATAATTTGTACTAGCAGGGATACCAGTTATTTGCCAGGTACATATTACTATTTGTGGAATCGCCAAGTTTAGCGGGTGAAAGTTAATGAATGAAAAAGATATTCCTGCAATTTTTCAGTAAACTTATTTTAAATTTTTTGATTTAGTTAATTTAATTTTGCGAAACAAAAAAAGAAAGAAAAAGGAATGGGAATATTTACCTTCTAGGAGACATCTATAGAACTGCCGTACATGTTGCGTGTGCTTCTGTGAATCCCGCAACACAGAAATGCAATGTACCTATGTGATGTCGATTGCGTACGACTTCACATTGGCATTGATCATCTTTTTCTGACCGTTTTGAATTTTGAATATCTGGAACTCTCTATTTACATTACATTATATTTCTTCCTGATAAGCCGTTCGTTGGTAGTGAAAGCTAAACTATATTGATTTGTGTTTTTAATACACCATTAAATGCATATTAGGTTGGTTAGTTGGTTGGTTGATGGTTTATGGTGCAAGGCCCTCAAAGGGCCAAAGAGCGCCTTAGAACGTAGATAGGGTATTCTTAAGAGTAAAAAACGGAACTTTTTACGAAAAGTTTGTATGGGGCTCCCTTGACCCGGGCCCCGACCCCTTCCCAAAACCGTCTACCGTCTAAGTTAGATAAACATGAGATAGTATACCAAATTTGGTTGTTCTAAATTGAAAATTATAGATTTTACGAAATTTTTATGAGGGAGGGCTCTCACCCCCAGGGTTCCAACCCCTTCCAAAATCCGTCTAGCGTCTAAGTTAGAGTTTCATGATACCAGATTTGGTGGTTCTGAATTGAAAACTGTAGATTTTAAGAAAATGTTGTATGAGTGTGTGTGGGAGAGGGCTCTGACCCCCGGGCCTTGACCCGTTCCAAAAACCGTCGACCGTCTAAGTTAGAGTACCATGAGATAGTATACAGAGTTTGCTGGTTCTAAATTGAAAACTGTAGACTTTGCGATTTTTTATGAGGTTGGCCCTTACCCCCCCCCCCCCCGGGCTGCAACCCCTTCAAAAAATTGTCTAGCGTCTAAGTTAAAATACCATGAGATAGTTTACCAGATTTGGTGGTTCTGAATTGAAAACTGTAGTTTTTAAGAAACATTTTTATGTGGGGGGCTCTGACCCCCAGGGCACTGACCTGTTCTGAAAACGGTCTATCGTCTAAGATACAGTATCATGAGATAGTATACCAAATTTGGTGGTTCTAAATTGAAAACTGTAGAATTTGCGAATTTTTTTCATGAGGGGGGCCCTTACCTCCCGGGCAGAAACCCTTCCAAAAATCGTCTAGCGTCTAAGTTAGAAGACCATGAGATAATATACCAGATTCGGTGGTTCTGAATTGAAAACTGTAGTTTTTAAGAAAATTTTGTAGGGGGGGGGGCTCTTACCCCCGGGCCTTGACCCGTTCCAAAAACTGTCTACTGTCTAAGTTAGAGTACCATGAGATAGTATACCAAATTTAGTGGTTCTAAATTGAAAACTGTAGACATTTTTATGTGGGGCTCTACCCCCCCCCCGGGCTCCAACCCCTTCCAAAAACCTTCTAGCGTCTAAGTTAGAGTACCATGAGATAGTATACCAGGTTTGGTGGTTCTGAACTGAAAACCGTAGTTTTTAAGAAAATTTTGTATGTGGGCGGCTCTGACCCCCGTGCCTTGACCCGTTCCAAAAATGGTCAACCGTCTAAGTTAGAGTACCACGAGATAGTATACCAAATCTGGTGGTTCTAAATTGAAAACTGTGGATTTTACGAAAATTTTTATGAGGGGGGGGGGCTCTGACCCCCGGGCTCCAACCCTTACAAAAACCGTCTAGCGTCTAAGTTGGAGTTTCATGATACCAAATTTGATGGTTCTGAAATGAAATATAGATTTTACGAAAATGTTGTATGTGGGTGGGGGGCTCCGACCCCCGGGCCTTGACCTGTTCCAAAAACCGACAACCGTCTAAGTTAAAGTACCATGAGATAGTATACCAGATTTGGTGGTTCTGAATTGAAAACTGTAGATTTTACAAAAAATTTTGTATGGGGCGCTCTGACCAACCGGGCCCTGACCCTTTCAAAAAACCGTCTACCGTCTAATATTTTTAGTGCCAAAGAAAAAGCGTAATATTCCTGTCCTGTCTGAGTGTCCAAACCTTATAAATTTGATTAGGGCTAAAGACGTTCGAAATCGTACGTTTTCCTGCATTCGTTTTTTATGTAACCAAAATCTGCAAACGCGACGAATTGACGTAGTCGACGAATTTGTCCGCGACGAATTGACGCAGTCGACGAATTGTCGCACGCGACGAATTTACGTAGTCGACGAATTTGTCCGTGACGAATTGACGCTCGACGAATTGACGCTCGACGAATTGACGCGCGACGAATCGTCGCAGTCGACGAATTGTCGCACGCGACGAATTGACGTATAACCCCTGCAGCCTATCTTGTGACATGATGCTTCTCAAATAGTTTTTACAAATTCTAATTTGGAAAACGATCTCTTTACAGATGCTACTGTGAAGGGTAGCCGTGAGTGTTAAGATAAACATCAAGGCAATAATTACATGGTTTAGTACAACCACCGACAATTGTAAGATCCACATCCTCCACGAGGAATCTCCATGTGGCCTGGCACTTTCCTTCAGCAGTGCACCAATAAGGCGATTGCAGAGCGATCGTATTACAACCCGCAGCCAAAGGGTCGAATAGCTTCAATGTGTGGGACATCCAGCAACCGAAAAATTGTTAAGCTGTGTGTTGGTAAAACGTGGAAAGTGCGATGTATTTGTTTATTCAACTGACGCCACGTATTTGGGGAATTTTCACTTAGGATATCAGTGCTTCCAAAGTGTACCATCCATTTCTTAGTGTTCACAAATTGGGTACACATGTAAACAATAATTACTTATTTTACACTTGCAGGTGTCACAGCTCATCGTAAATTCAAATAACGCAAACTTTCAATAATAAATTTTGGAATGTCGTAATAACTTTTGGAATGTCCTAATTCCATTGCATTTTATTTTCATTTAGCATGGCCTTAACTGATTGAATTTACTTTTTGTTTCGAAATGCATCCACCCGTCTCCCAAATTTTAATTTTCACCTAAAGTCAATATTTACCTTAATTTTAACATTTGCTAAATTTAACTATTAATTACACACATGAGCAAAACCTATTCATAACAGTTTGAAATGTGGTCAGGAAGGAAAAAACAAGATGATGGATGTGAAGACGAACTTTAGGCGCGCTCAAACACAGTGATCTGTTTCCTTCTGTTCGACAGGCTATTCTTATTGTTCAAACATTACCAGTAACAACCTGCCCAGTGGAGAGGTCCTTCAGCACTATGAGAACGGTTAAAAACCTGGTTAAGGTCAAAAATGGCAGATGGACGTTTATCTGGACTGTGCATGATGAGTATTCATCGAGAAAAGGTTTTTGAGAATAAACATGAACTCATTCAAAATGTAATTGATAGATTTGGACAAAACCCAAGACGTTTGCAGTTTTTTTTTTCATAGTATCTCTTCTAAAGTGCAAGAAACAGAAAATTGAAGGGGTTTAAAAATTAACAGATAAATGTCTAAAAAAGGGGGGTTTATACTCATACTCAATAAAGGACGATGGAGCAGTGCAATTGTTTTATGTAACCCCAAGTGAATGTTTCCATACAAAAAGACTTTATTAAGTTGATTATTAAATTTAGCAAGAAGCCTACAGTAAGGTTAAACTTTTGACTCAGATATGAATGATCAGTGGCCAGTAATTGGTAAATGACATAATTATTATTGTCCGTTATTTCAATACTAAATATTGACTATAGAAAGAAAGATGTGTCCAAGTTCCCAAACTTTGGGGGGGGGGGGGGCTAACAGTGCTCTGAACCCACTCCCTACCTTTAGGGAGCTCGATGCACTCGCCTGACCCAACCCCCACTATGCCATATAAAGACGCAGGGGTACTATAAATTTAAGCAATAATTATGATAGTGGGAGTATACCCGTTTTCCCCCTCCCCCGGACAAGTTGCAGTGGACGCCCATGCTCATGTGGGATAACGCTGCGGGAAAAAGTTTCCGGCCCTTTATATGATTTTTTTTATCACCAAAACGGCGGTTAAACAAGTTCACAAAGTTTGGCCAAATATTTTAAAAACTACATGACAAAATGATTATGTACAATTTCGAATTTTCAATACATGAAAAACAAAATCTTTACTTTTTAAAAACTTTGTTGTAAATCCGAATGTTATTTTGTTTTATATTCATACCCCTATTACTCCTTCTTTATTAGCATCGCTCTTTTCAAAATTACAAGTTGATTTCTCAATAGTATTTGAGTAAAATATTCTCTAATCTTTGCTTGTTTAAAATTTGTCAAAGTCAGAGAAAAAACATAACTATGAACGTTATTAAGTTTTGCACCATCTATTTCATGACTGAACTACAACAACAAATAAAAAAGTCCGCACCATGCCAAGAGTTGTAGCTTGCCTAAGTGCACGTTTTATTCAGAGCAAAAATTGCGAAATAAATTTGTCATCCAAACCGAAACTAAACAACATATCCCTCTCTGATGAGATCAAGGTTCAACTTTGCACGAAGAAGGAACACAAGAACGCTAACCGAAAGTAAACAGCATACCCTTCTCTGATGGGATGAAGGTTTAACTTTGGCTGCACCAAGAACTCAGTAACGCTGTCTCGATTCTCTCAAACTTGTGATATACCGGTTACGTATACGTAAACGAATAAAAGAACTGTGAGTTTGTGATAATCAGAAATTACAATATTTATGTACATCGAAAAAAGCGTATAAATGAATTAATTAGCTATTATCAAATTGGAAAAGCTTAGAAAATACAGTAAAAATATCGGGACTAATGCAGAATTACGTATAAATGTCAAAAAATATAACTGGAGTACGCATAGCCGAAGTTTCACTGAATATCTTTTTATTTCTACAAAGCAATGCTTAAATATAAAAATTTTGTTTAAACTGAAAACCACTAGATTGAAAAAACATTGCGCAGAAATTCAAATTGCTTGAATTTCAGTCTGTGACTTATACCTGTAACTTAACCCTCCTTTCGAGTTGCTTCCAAACTAAACATTTTCCCACTGAAGAGTCCGTTACTTCTCTAAACAGCTTGTACATTTTAGCGATACTGACAGTGAGTCACGGCAAAATTTATAGAGACAACCTTGATTGTAAATAATGACGGGGGGGGGGTAGAGAGAGAAAGATTGCAAGTAATTGTGGGGAACTGATATAAAGAAAGAGATTTAAACGAATACGTATTGTTGCTATATGTTGATCTAAGAGCTATTTTGTGTCAAATGATGAATCACAATGTGACGATTTTTTATAAAGATGACCTTCAAACTTTCATTGAGTGGAAAATTAAGGGAAAGGAGATTTTAAACATAAATTAATTTGGTGATTCTTCCAACTTGGCCGTTCGGCTTCTGGGTTATTATAAAAGTGTGTTTTATATGCAACAAACTAGGAATATTAATCAAATTAGTTAACCATTTAAGCTACTGCTTCGAAAATCAAGAGGAAAAAAGTACCACTTCCGGTGGTGTACAAAATCTTCTTTTAGGTGTACAAAACTATGACATCACTCTGGCAGTGTTTTTTTTTAATTTTGGAAAAGTGGCACTCCAAGTTCATGCTCAAGGGCCACAAAGGAGAGTCAAAAGTTCCACTTCCGGTGGTGTACAAAATTTTCTTTTGGGTGCACAAAACTGTACAAAACTAGGACTACACTCTGGCAGTGTTTATTTTCGTTTTCGGAAAAGTGGTACTCCAAGTACATGCTCGAGGGCCACAAAGGAGAGTCAAAAAGAACTATTTCCGGTGGTGTACAAAATTTTCTTTTGGGTGTACAAAACTAAGACAGTGCTTATTTTCGTTTTTGGAAAAGTGGCACTAAGTACATGCTCGAGGGCTACAAAGGAGAGTAAAAAAGTACCACTTCCGGTGGTGTACAAAATTTTCTTTTGGGTGTACAAAACTGTACAAAACTAGTACAAAACTTTGGCAGTAGTTATTTTCGATTTTGAAAAAGTGGCACTCCAGTATGTACTTGGAGTGCCACTTTTAAAGAGCCGAAAAGTACCACTTCCGGTGGTGTACAAAATTTTCTTTTGGGTGTACAAAACTAGTACAAAACGTTGGCAGCGTTGATTACTTATTTTGGAAAAGTGGCACTCCAAGTACATGTATCTGCAATCAATGATACTACTGTAGAGGAAACATACGAGGCGGCATGTTGCCCGTCGAGTAAGAGACGTTCTGGAAATGTATGGATGGCAATTACTTTCCCACTCGCGATACAGTCCTGATATACGCCCACCAGACTATGACATGTTCCCAAAACTGAAGAAGACACTCCACGGGAAACAATTCAGGATGTTCCTAATGAGGTGACCCGAGTAATCCGATGCTTCGACAATGGAGGTGTCCTGACTGGAATACAAGACTTACCCAAACGTTGGGCGCTGTCATAAAGAAACGTGGAGATTACTTCGAAGGCTTGTAAAGGTAACTTTGTGAAATAAAGTCGTGTTTTTAAGAGATAGCCCACAGTGTGCAAAACTTTTGAAATGATCCTCGTATAAAATTAAATCTTTGTAGCTTTTGCCTTAAGGATCCACAAACTTAAACATTGTACAATCACTCGTACAATAATCCAAGTACCCGGTTTCTTACGGTAGCTCCACATACAATTGCTGGTGCACAAAATGGTGGAGAGGGGAAGGAATATCCTGCGTCACAATGACCAAAATGTCATGCAATGTTCTATCCACAATATCCGATCTCGCTACAGAACTTCAAAATCAGATCCTCAGGCAATCGACTGAAATTGAACGGTTAATAAAACCTCAAGGATTCCCACGAATCGCTGCTATTACCGGAAAATAAATTTTCATCAAATGGATACGGGAAACGTGAGAACGCAGTTTTCCTGTTAATATACGAAAGAAATTGAGGAATGTTTTTTGGGAATTCAGAATTTTCCGTTAACTCATCTTAAAAAAGGGCAATTTACCGTCGGCGTAAGAAAGGAATTGAGGAAAGGTTTCTGAAAATTCAGAAGTTCTCTGTTATACCGAAAAATCCATGAAATTCAGATATTTTCCCGTCATTTCACGGAAAAGGTTGTATGCTTCGTTAACGCAGGAAAGGAATCACGAAAAATTTGCTCGTGAATTTCAGAAAATTCCTTACAGTGTGGCTTCCAACCACCAGTATTTATTTTAGTTTTGTAGATATATTGTATAATATCAATTTCCTCGTGACAGTTTCGCTGTTTTTGCTGAATAATTTACGGCAAACCTGCAGTCGTCTGAGAAGTATCATTCTTGGGGTTTTGGGGAATATTTTGCATACAACTCCTTGTTTTTAAAGACAAAAACTCTAATTTTTGCTTCAAAATCGATTTGGTGTCTGTAAAACAATCGAAAAAAAAAGGTAAAAAGTCGTTCACCTTTGGGAACTGACTTCGATATGTTTTTTCTATCTTCTTGAGAAATGATCGACTCCTTTTTCTTTCGTGAAACAAGTTGTTTTCGTATACTTACTAGATTATTTGAAGTCAACGTATCTAATGACTTGCGCAATATTCATTAGGCATAAAAAAGTAGTAAGAATAAATTTTAATGTAGGACAAAAGCCAAGAGTCGGCGAAACTACGAACATGATTTTTTTAAGCGTCATATCAAAATGAATTATATCGTAGATGTTCAGTCTTTCGCGTAACTTTCATCTGCAAATCCGAGCATTATAATTTCCCCCTTTTTTTTTGTACTTTAAAATCTGCTTAAATAGGAAGCCTTTCAACTTAACAAATTATTCAGTAACGTTCTTGTCAGCAGAGGGGGGGGAGTAGTTTCAGAGAGTAAAAATTGAAATCGCGCAGCAGCTTAAGAAATATTGGAAACGTTAATGCAAATATGACGCTCACAGGATGATTAATAATGAATAGACACCTGATGCTTCACAAACTATGTCACGCAAATGGGCTTTCCTTCTTGTAACACAGTAATTAGAAAGAATACTCAAATATGAGATCAAAAGAAGAGACTTTAAATCTTTAATTAATGATTATTTTGAAAACGAGCTTTTAAGTGAGTCACTGCTGTTATGTACCTAAGTCAACAAGCATTAAGGACCTACCTGTTCTTTTATTAGATTAGTTCACGGAAACCAGAATACCGGTCGTTATTCTTATTTAGAAAGAGAGTTCCCTGTTACAACTTAATGCTCAGTGTTATTCCTATTATGGATATTAACCCTTAATGAATTCCTGTTACGCAACTCTGTGGTCAAGTGTTTTAGGCAGTATTGGTAGAGAATTTTAGCCGAAATATGTGGAATGAATTAAGCAAAAGTAATAACACTGTAAAAACTAATTAACAAATGCATCGCTCTTTCCACGTTTCAGTAACACACAGCAACTGACAAATTGCTATTCAGTCACCGCCGGGGAATTGAATCCCGGATCTCTCGATATCAAGCCGAGCGCGTTAGCCTTAGATCACGGTGACCAACAATCCACGGCGCTATGTGTGTTTTTCTGTCCGCTTCTGACATCATAAATCTATTTTCGCTTTGGATCTTGCCTTTTGAATTTACTGCTATAATTAATATATAGTCAGTGCCGTTAATGCCCACCAGATGGAGACGTCTCTGTAGCTGAGTCCATCTTACGGATTTATGATGTCAGCAGCTGACAGAAAAACACACATAACGCCGTGGATTGTTGGCCATCGTGGTGTAAGGCTAACGCGCTCGGCTAGACATCGAGAGATCCGGGATTCAAATCCCCGGAGGTGAGTGAATAACAATTTTTCGGTTGCTGTGTGTTACTAAAACGAGGAAAGAGCGATGTATTCGTTTATACACTGACGCCACGTATTTGGAGGATTTTCATTGTAAAAACTGCTCGTTAAACTTAGAATAGCGTGGGATGTTATCTCAGTGGAAAAGAGCATTGAAATTTGCTTCTTATTGAAGAAATATAACTATTTCACACCATACAGAAATTAAGTAATGAGACTGAATTTCTTAAAAAAAAAATGGAAAAGCAGGAAAACTTACGTGAATATACAAGGTGTCCATAAATGAAGCGTACAACTTTAGTATGCTATTGAAAAAAAAACCTACAGTAAAGAACAACTTACTTTTAATGACAACACACATGGTAACTATTGAAGTTTTTTCTAATGCCACTAAGTCTCTACTTGTGTACCGTCGGTTGCTAGCAGGATATCTAAATGATAGTCTAGTTCGACCCACATACGCTGCAGAATGTCAGGTGTATCAAGGAGGAAGGTTGCAGTAATGCGTTGTTCGAGCTCGGTGATAGATATTACCTTTTTCTTGTACACAAGTCCTTTGTTGTTGTTGTTGTTGTTTGTAGGTTTCACGATCACCGTGAGAAAAATCGGTGGGCTATAAGCAGTCCCCCGTCCCTAATTTACGGCCACTGGCACTCCACGCGGAAGTGAGAGAGCCTGCGCCGTAAGACAAACACAATATCCATGCGTCACCAGGATTCGAACCTGGACCCAACTCGGACGAATGATCAGAAGCTAGTGCGGCCACCACGTACATGAATTTATTATTCACGCTAAACAACAGGACAATTAAAAGAACACAAATGTAATAAATGCAAGATACTGTACATTGTGCGTTTTCGAATGGTTTGACTCGATGACCTAAAACAAAAAATGTTTTAAAAAACATTGACTACCGACAACGTGTTGTCAGTAAGGGATATGACCTCCTACACAATACATACACTATCTACCAACAAGTAATGGGACACCTGTAATAGCAAAGGAAAAAGAAGTTTATTCACCTTCAATAGTTGGTGGAGCCTCCACGAGCGGCGATTAGAGCTGCGACCCTCCGGCGCATACTCTCAACCAGGCGTTGTACGACGGTTTGCGGTATTTTCTTCCACTCGGCTTGGAGAAGACAGGTCAGTTCCTTCACCGATTTCGGACGGTGGGGGCACCCCTTACGTCGACGCTCCAACTCGTCCCTGCCGCCCCGGTGGCGCAGTGGTCTAAGCGATGGCCTCTGATCATTCGTCCGTAAGGGGTCCGGGTTCGAATCCCGGTGAGGCATGGATGTTGTGTTTGTCTTACGGCACTGGTTCTCTCCCTTCCCTGGAACCAATGACCCTAAATTAGGGACGGGCGACTGCTTATAGCCCATTGAGTTGCTCACGGTGGTCGTTAAACCTCCAATCAAAAAAAAAAAAAACTCGTTCCAGAGGTGCTCGATAGGGTTAAAGTCCGGGATCTGCGCAAGCCAGTCTATTCGATTAACCCCATTTTCACCATACCAAGCCATGGTGGACTTCGCAACATGGCAGGTGGCATTGTTATCCTGAAAGTAAATGGGTCCACCCCGTAAAACTGCCACAACGGAGGAAGCGCATAGTCATCCAAAATGGTGCAGTAGGTCTCGGCGTTGAGTCTACCAGGAATTACGTCCAAGGGTCCCGTGCCATACCAGGAAAAACACCCCCATAGCATAATTCCACCGCCGCCGAACTTCACAGTTGGCACAATACATTCCGGCTGGAGGCGTTCTCCAGGCAGACGCCAAACCCAGACCCTGCCATCCGAACGGTAGAGGGTGAACCTTGATTCGTCGCTCCAGAGAACCTGTTTCCACTGTTCGACGTTCTTTGCACCACGTTAGCCGAGCAGCGCTATTGGACTTGGTGATCAAAAGCTTGTGGGCGGGAGCACGTCCATGATAACCGAGCAGATGGGCTTTCTTACGGATGGTATTCATCGAAAGAACACTCCCGGATTCCTGTTGAAACTCCTCGCGGATGTGGCCCATTGATTTGGTGAGGTTCTTCCGAATTTCTCTGGCCAGCACCCGTCGGTCTCTAACTCCCAGTTTTGTGGGTCTGCCGGGTAGGGGCACATTCCGACAGTCACCTCTCACGTTCCACTTGCCAATCACGTAGGCCACTGTCGATTTTGGGTACTTCAACTCGCTGGATATGTCACGTACGGATCGGCCATTTCTGTGATACCCGACGATTAAGCTTTTCTCGAAATCAGAGAGCTCCGAACTGCAAGGCATCTTGCATGCGACTGGTTGCGTTGTTGTTTCCCACACGATATTTAACGGCGGCGGCCGTGACGTGTATCAGGACCGCAGATATCGTCGATTGCAAGGGTTTCCAATCACTTGTTGGTAGACAGTGTATATTACACCTGTTGAGTATGCTTACAATGAGAGCATTCAAAAGTTCTGTTGACATTTTTTACCACTGCTCTTTCAATGCCATCATCAGCTCCTGGAGGCTCTGAGGTGGCGGTGATCGCAAAGCAATACGTCTTCCAGAAGCGTCCCGTGCATGCTCTATCGAATTCAGGTCAGGCGAGTAGGCACGCCAGTCCAATCGGTACATATCCTCACTCTGCAGTACTTCAGACACCTGGTTCGTTCTGTGAGGTCTGCCATATTAACATCCATAAGATAAAGCTAGGACCCACTGCGCCATGGAACTAGAGAACATGGCCTTGCAAGAGTTCTCTGCAATACCTGTCTCTAGAGTCGTAGCTAGGGGAGGGTCAGGTTGGGCGCTTTCCTTCTGCCCGTCCTAGCGACTCACACTACATAGATGTTAGAGTGTAGAAGATTTAAGGAAGGGAATGTCTGAAATCTTCAGGTTTTAATCTTCAGAAGTAAGAAGCTATTAGTTATGGGTTGGAGTGCCGGATAGGAAAGTCAAACGAAAGCGTGGTAGAAAGGGGGAAGAAGTTAATTTATAACCAAGAATCCTACGGCTTAACGTGCCCAACCGACACAAGGCGGAAATTTAGTAGTTAGAGCGTTCGTACCTGCCTGGGATCCATCCCGAGACTTTTCCGTGGCGGTCACGAACATTGATCACTAGACTCACACTATTGTCCAGTGCTGGACCTCTTTTATATAAATCCTTTGCCCGGCCCCAATCATCAACCGCCTGTTCTAACTTCTTTGTTTGGCTACAGGACTGCCTGTCTCCTGTTACACCCCTCGGTTGAACATATGCAGCGACGGTCTTCCCTTCATCATTATGCCAGCCCACATTAGGACTCCAGGGCCACCATAACTGAGCTGTTCACGGATGTTATAAGGTTGATAGCGTGTTTCACACTTTCAGCAGCTGATGTTCTGAGTCACGCAATAAAGTTAAACGTCTCTCATCTGAGAACATTACTGTGGACCACCTTTGACTGTCCCACTCTCAGTGTGCTGTACACCATCTTCACCGGGAACCACGATGCTGGAATGATAACATGACACATTTCAGTCTTTAGGGCATAAATCCACATCCTGTTCAATCGCCAACTAATTCTTCGACTCGAAACCTGGGTTCCAGTTGCACCACGGAGACCTGTAGCGAGCTGTGCCGGAGTAACTGACCTGTTTGGTGGCGCCACGAGCGACACACCGTTCGTTTTGTGCCGTTGTTGCCCTTCTATGGCCTTCACCATGCATCCGGAGCATTGCTCCTCTTTTTTTCCACAGCTTTTTTCAAACGCGATATGATGCTTTTTGCTACATAAATGTCTCGAGCAACTGTACACGTACCATTCACAGAGAACTTTATTCCATGGGTTACCGTGGTCGTGCGGCTGCTCATAAACCTCTCATCTCTACTCGAAATGCTACTCATCGTTTATCATGGTGTGAAGAACATTAATCGTGGACCATAGATTAATAGAAACGGGTCCCATGGACTGATGAATCCAGATGCACGATCCACCAGTCTGATGGCAGTGTGTTGATATGGCGGAAGCCGGGGAACGCTATTTACCACAGTGTACTGTTCCTACGGTCACGTTTGGAGCTGGCAGTGTGCTCTTGTGGGGTTGTTTTAGTGGTATGGTCCCGGCCCATTGGTTATTTTGGAAAAACTTGTTAACCAGCACGTCTGCCTCGATATTCTGGACAATTATGCCCTACGAACTCTGTGGCAATACTATGGAACCAAGCCTTGTTTGTACCAGCAGGATAATGCACCGAGCCATAAAATAAGAACTGTTACGGCGTGGTTTGATGATAGTTCCGTATCGCGCGTAGACTGGCCAACACAGAGCCCTGATCGTAATCTCATAGAGCACTTATGAGATGAATTAGAGCATTGCATAAGATGTTTGGAACCAATTCCTACTACTAAGCAACAGTTGGCGGCAGCATTATGTACTGAATTTCCATTCGCTGTGTTCCAAAACCTTGTCGAAAGCATGTCTCGAAGGGTTGGTGCATGCACTTATGGCCAAAAGTGGACCGACACCGTTCTAATGTATGTCAATAAATGCTATGTTGTGTTTCCCTTCTAGGTGTCCGGTGACTTTTGTCACTATAATGTATATCACTTTGTATTGTTTTTTTATGCAACTAACTTTTGACTCCACTCGTATATTCGATGGAATTCGAGTCGAGGGAATTTAGCGGCCACGGAAGCACACGAAATGTTTGGATACGATCCATAAATAATTTCTGCAGGATGCTGGCCTTGTTTCGTTGAATATGCCGTGTGTGCCATCCGGATGCTGTCTCACCACGAAGGAAAAACTTTGGTCCAACATAATGAGTAAGTATGATCTGGCAGTGTAAGTTGAGTGCGTATGAGGGGATCCATTAAGGGTGACTCATTTTTTACGCTAAAATTACCGCATTTTTTTGCAGTGATTATTGACAAAACTATGCAATCAATTGATTCCAAAATAGGTAAATCTATTTATAATCGTTCCAGGTATTTACAAAACAATTTTTAATAAGTTTCATGAAGAATCACGTCCGCAAATCCCCCTCGACCATGACACTGAGCGAAGATCCGCTGTCCCTTGTTGGCATGATTTCTCCACTCTAGGTGATATGAAACAAAAAACCTTGAACGGTGTTTTACTCTAAACACAAGTAGTTATCGTTTGATGAACCAGAAAAAATATATATATATATTTGAGGAAATGGTGACTTGTCAAACTCAAATTATCAATTTAGCTAAAAAAATTGACAATGTTTTTTGCTATTAAAAAATATACATAACGTATCGCGTTTCTGGTTCAACAAACGATAAAAGGATGTTTGCTGAACATGCAGTTTTACATTTGAAGTCGATCGGTCCAATAGGTTTTGAAATATTATGCCAACCATTCGCGAAACAGCTGTTTCGAGAAAAACGCGTTTAAAGTTTCAAGTACAGTTTACGGAGGCATATCGAGTACTTACAGTATTTTTCTGCTAATATGCTATACTAGGGCCGTACAGTGTTGCTTGCTCTACTTTGTAGACCTCGTTTACAGACAATTGCTTGCTTCTACGCCTTGTACGAACCTCTTTTGTAGCCCCAAGGCTGTGTCTCGACGATCTCTGCAGACGCTGTTAGTCCCGTGCGTTGGCAAATATCTTTGTTTGCTCGCCAATAACGATTCCTATCGTTGTCATCATTTTCAGGACGGCAGAAAAACCTTCATTAAAAATTCCTGCTGCTACATAAGCTGCCGTTTCGGTGGTTTTTGAGCTACAGTGAAGATCTGGGCGCGAACCGCCAAACAGTAGAATTGAAACTTTCGTTGTTGTTTTGAGGGTCACGACCCAAACACCATTCTAGCAACTCTCTTGTTGTAAATCGGCTTTATAGCATTTTCGACATTGTTATGAAGTAGCGGTTCGTGATTGAATTCGTCGAGTTTTCTCAGCTTCGGGTTTCTCTGTGAATCCCACTGGACAATAATAGATTATAACTTGGCCAATTTTGTGAATTTCGACTTGAAATTTGGTTCACATATTCTTACGACCTGAAAAAATAAAATAACGTAAAAAAAAATCGTTTTTTTCCACAAAAAAAAATGGGAATCCACCGTTTTAATGTACATGAGAACAATCTCAATAACATAATGCCCCAGACCACGACATGCTTCCGTCCAGTCTAGTTGTAGTTGTTCAGCCACGTGACATAGATAACGTACACTTCAATTGGCATGTTGGATCTGGAACATGGACTCGGAAAATTAATCTACTCGAATGCTGGATCCAGAACCTGAACTCATGGGACCAAATGATTCGAATGTTAGTCATGGAGCGCGGACTCGTCGGATCAGGGGACTCTCCAGTCTCTGCTTTCGTACCCACCGCAGGTGGTTTGTTGGTTATTATGGACATATGAACTTCCCGCGGTCAACTTAGGTACATCCGTAACAGCGGGTTCTCTGGATTATGGGCTCAGAAATGTTTCTCTATGCGTGCGGGTTGTAGTCAGTCATTACCTGAACGATCGTGAGTCGTCAGCTGTCGCTGATAGCCCAGCCAATCAGAGTTCACCTCGTCTATCAGCCAGTGGTGCACATCCCATTCCGACACATTGGGTGGATGTCTCTCTTCGGACCATTCAAACTCATCTTCTACAACGTTCGTCGAACAGACAGTTATGTCTATAGTTGCTGGGTCCACCTTACGCCGATGATTATACCGCGCTCAAATTCCGACAAGTCCATCTCTTTCCCCATTGTACGGGCTTTGTACTTGTAAACCGACTCCACATACCATGCCATCTACATATTCCAATGTAGTCGAAGGCGTCACTACTTCGTGTGGTGGGAGTCGTCAACTCGTGGTGGACAAGGTGCCCAAAATGGTTTAGCTCATGGGCATATGTTTTCGAAAATGCTACACATAATCCAAAATCATTACTGGAAGTGGCTGAAGTTGCTCATACGTGCATAGCCTATTTTGACTGTTCTTTTTTGCTTTTTTCCCAGATGAGTTAAAGTGCTGCTTCGTTGTTATGTTTAAAAAATGATCAGTTTTGTATGTATTAGTTTTAAATTAAGTCATTTTTTAACTTCGGTGTGTTTTTAGGTATGCATACAACATCGTAAATGATAATTTGAAGGGAATAACATCGTTGCCAAATAAATATAGCTGCATCTATTAATCCATTAAAAAAGAATTCTGAAAGTGGAAATGCTAAACTTTTCGTTATTTTGTGAACCATGCTTTCTTTTTTTCCGTATATTTTCATTGTGTCTGCCTCCGAATACTTCAATTTTTTCGATCGAAAAGTAATATTCAGAGCTCGATGTACGAGCATGCGTTGCCTACTTTCCCTCAGCTTTACCGTTGATGCGCAATGCGTAACGTCTGCAAAAGAATAGGCAAGCTCTTCATTGTATCGGACAGCTGCAATCATTCCCAAGGTTAATTCTGCATTTTAAGCTGTTCCCTACACGTTTGCCCTTAAGATGCTGAAATGTGCAGTTCACACGATGAGTTTGCTTTAAATCAGATTTTCGCGTTGGACTGAGCCATAATTAATCCAACTAGACGAAACCCGTCGGAATCGACGGTAGATTTTTTTTTTTTTTTTTTTGAAAAGAATAAACTCATGAAACAACAAATGTATACTTTATTAGATTGACAAATTCATTCAACCCCCGATCGAATGTAAATTGTCCTGGCCGTGTTTTTTTTTTGACTGAAGGTTTAACGACCGCCATGAGCAATTCAATGGGATACAAGTAGTCGCCCGTCCCTAATTTAGGGTCACTGGTTCCAGGGAAGGGATAGAGAGCCAGTGCCGTAAGACAAACACAACATCCATGCCTCACCAGGATTCGAACCCGGACCCTTCACGAACGAATCATCATAAGCCAGTGCTTAGACCACTGCGCCACCGGGGCAGCCAGGTTCGTGATGAGCATCACGACTGCACGCTTTTTCAGTCGTAAAATGTGAGGCGGAAGTACACTCATCTCGATCGTGTGCAAAAATTCAACTGGATAGCGCGCTCTTTCACTCTAATCTTCAGTCACAACTGTGTTTGTAAATGTTGTTGGAATGAAATTCGCGTTGCTAGTACTGTTCACCAGTCGGAATCAACGGTTACGGTAATTTTTTTTTTTTTGAGAGAATAAAACGTTGTGTGAAACAACAAATATAAACTTTACTTGATTGACAAATTCATTCAACCACTTCAATAAAGTCCAGGTTCGTGTCTTTTTTTTTTTTTTTGACTGAAGGTTTAACGACCACCGTGAGCAACTCAGTGGGATATAAGCAGTCGCCCGTAGTATTTTCACTGACAATGGACAACGGAATGTTTATTTACATCTTTGCATAATGCGAAACGTCTTACTTACGTGAATAAACTGAATCGAATGATTATTGAATGGTACATGTACATTACACAGTCCAACGACATAACGCAATCAGGTCTTTGAGAGTGTTCGCTGTTCCGATGATAACTTTAATACGAATGCCTGTTTGCGTTGCTTTGCGCAATGGTTCGCTCAGAAAAGCGACTTTGGACTATCTCAGTACCTCCATGCTTTTGCCTTCAACAGCGCGTGAGTCAACCGCGGGCGATCGAATGTCAATTGCACTCTTCTCCCATAGACTTTACATGGGAAATTTGCCCCCCCCCCTCCCCACAACGCCCGAACCGTTTCCCCAGTCTAATTTTTCTCTTCGAGTGGCACATCTACATGGTAAGACCTTTATTTTGATACCTCAACCATATCTTTACGTTTAGCCGTTCTCTCAAAATAGGACTCACAGTAAAAATCCTTATAGAATTAATATACACATGTTTCTGAAATTAAATTGTAACACAGCTAACCTCTCTATTTTTCACCCGCTGATATAAATATTCTAGTCACTTGAAATCTAGTAGTCAAGCTGAAGGATCATCATTATTGTCTCCATTATTTAATATCGTTCATTGTTTTCAAATTAAAAAAACACAATTGTCAAAAACGGTTGCGTTAATTCCTTTCAGGGAAAATAAGTTAACAGCGACATCATTTAAAATCTTATTTTCATGTGAATTGATTGTTAACTACACAAAAAAGAAAAAGGAACAGAAAGAAAAATTTCATAGAATACTTCGGAAAAGTAAATATCCTTGAGACGAATGTGATGAACAGTAAAGAAAAACGACGCATTAAGAGACCTGACACGTTTCTTCAATGTTGAATATCAGTTATCCAAATAAATTCGCACAAAAGACACGAAATTCAATTCGCGTTGGTATGAATAAGCGAAAGAAACATGATCCCGCAGTTCCATTTTTTTGCCCCTCCAAATGTTATTTGAAATTATCTCTTCCACGTTACAATAAAACAAGATTATGTTTGTAAGTCAGAATATCTTTTAAATTACTTACTCAGAGAAACGTATTTCTTTTCTTGGCCACGGAACTTGAGCTGAGTGAAAAATCAGATGTCGGCGATTAAATGTGCGAATTTTTAAACTAATTTATGAAGAGAAAGTGAAAATTGATTACAGTTATGGAATTTGCTCTCTGTATAGGTAATCAGAAAGTGAGGAATAAAAGCTGGTGTATGCGCCCATTTTTTTATGGCAGCTATTTTAAGTTCTTTTAGCGAATTTTAGTTATGGTAATAGATGCCAATATTAGCCATCTGGGGAGAGGGGGAAGCATCGTGAATTCGTGAAATTTATCGCAACTGGGGAATTTAGCATTAAAGGAGGAGGGGATTTAAAAGTTAGCTTCCAGCGGTCTGGGTATAGCTTCGTCCAACACAGAATAAAGGAAAGGGTTGGAATTATTTTCATGCACCTAATATATCGGATTATTAAACATATTTTCAAGCCTTTTGTTTATTTATTTAGGTGGCCGTGGTTCATCCATTGTGTTTTGATCATAGAGTTGAATTTCTTCATCTCTACAATGCGTTAAAGCTTCCTGTGTCCCAGAGCTGTAGATAGAAAGAATTTCCGGGGAGGGTTTCTGAATTTAAAAATTAATTTTCACCGTACGTTATGCATATGAAAATCCTCCAAATACGTGGCGTCAGTGAATAAGTAAAGACATCGCTCTTTCCACGTTTTAGCAATACATTGCAACCGAAAAATTGTTATTCGGTCATCACTGGGGAATTGAATGCCAGATCTCTCGATATCTAGCTGAGTGTCTCAGTATCTGAACCCATCTTACGGATTTACGATGTCAGAAGCTCACAGAAAAACACACCTAGCGCCGTGAATTGTTGGCCACCGTGGTGTAAGGCTAACGCGCTCGGCTAGATATCTAGAGATCAGGGATTCAATTAACCAGCGGTGACCGAATAACAATTTTTCGGTTGCTGTGTGTTGCCAAAGCGCTGAAAGAGCGATGTCTTTGTTTATTCGTTATACATATGTTAAATTTTTTCTCTGTCGCAATTTACTTGCGCATGATATTCTTCTATTTAATAGCACTTCCGATTTTTCAAATATTGTCTTACATGCTATACTGCTTACACAGGTATATCTATCCTCTTTTTATTTAAGTACGGTATTTTGGGAAGGTTTTAAACCCCAGACCCCTCCCTGACTACGGTTCCGCTGTATCCGAACTGGAATCTAATGTGAGACTTTAATGCTGGGTCTGAGTTACGGAGTTAGTTTTCCAGTTCACCGAGAAACAGCCTGAACTAATATCCAACGTAGCATTCACTATATGTCCGAACTGGAATCCAACGTAAAACATTAATACTGGGTCTGTGTTACATAGTTGATTTTCCTGTCCATTAGAAAATGCCCGAACTGGAATCCAACGTAACATTAACAATGTCCGAAGTTGTACCGAACGTAAGCAACTACTGCTGGGTCTATGTTACAGAGTTTGTTTTCCAGTTCGCTTTAAAATGGCCAGAACTGGAATCCAACGTAGTATTACTACAGTCATTTGTAAAAGTTTAAGACAACCTGTCAATTTATCGAAAATTAAGATTTTCATAGAAACAACTAATTACTAGTCAGAGATATTTGAAAAAATGACACCACAGACGAATGCTTACATTCTTTAGAACACAAAAAGACCGAAATAAGTACTTTGTGTGGCCACCTTTGTTTTTACATAACGGACAGAATACGATGTGGCATACTCTCAATGAGGGATTTGCAGTAGTCACTTGAAATGTCTTTGCAACACACGTACTTTATCGCGTCAATCAAAGCTTGGGAATTTGATGGCTGTTTTTCTACTACATTGTCTTTTAAACTGGTCCACATATTTTCGATGGGGTTAAAGTAGGGACTATTTTTGGTCCAGTCAAGCACAGTTATGTTTTTCCTCTGCAGGCAGTCCTTTACTGTCTTTGATCTGTGGCATGGAGCACCATCGTGCATAAATATTGTACAGATGTGCACTTGCATATGCGTTGATAGCTTCTCACGTAACATTTCCACATAAAACAGACCAGTCAGGGTAGTGCCTGTCGGTAAAAAGTATAATGAAGCAGTACTGGATGCTGACATATCATTTGACTAGGCGGATGTCTCACGGTGAATGTTTCATCAAACCTTTTAACTTTTGGACGTGGAACGTGTGATTCAAATGGACGCACAGTTCATTCAAGTGAAAAAGAACTTGACTCCAATTTCAGCAGTCCAGGATTGATGGCGCTTCGCAAATTGGAGCCTCTTCTTTTTCATGACAGATGTTTGTCTAGGTTTATGTGCAGGTTTTTATAAAGCTTTAATCCAAAATCTTTGCTAAGACGTCAGGAAACAGTGCTGATAATAATATCAGACCCTTTTGAATGTAGAAAGGCCTTTATTTTCTTGCATGAATTCCTCGGAGAACGCATAACTATTCCCCTTATGGTATTATCATCACATGGGGTTGTTTTCCTTGGACGTCCACTTCTCTTTCGGTCGCTAAATTTACCTGTATCTCGATATTTCATGATCGTATTATGAATAGCAGTCTTGCTCACATTCACGTTTCCGCTTATATCACAATCGGAGTATCCTTCATGATATAAAGTCGCTATTTGTGCCCCCTGAGTAACACTTAATTTAATGACCCTTTTTGTCCATTTCTCGCTATGTAGTAAATACGTACAAAATCTCTCGGCATAAAAAGCAGAAGCAAACTGACGTTCGCACGCTTCCCCCAACTCTATCAACAGATGCCGCTGTAGGATAATGCAACACCGACAGGAAGTTGAGTAATACAGACAGTAGCTGACGCAATCGGCAGAAATCTCCTGATACCAACAGGTGGTCTTAAACTTTTGCAAAATTACTGTAATATATGTCCGAACCGAAATCCAAAGTAAGACATTAATGCTGAGTCTGTGCTACAGAGTTGGTTTCCAATTGAGCTATAAACAGAAGAGACGGTGAAATCAGAGTTGGCTTTCCAGTTCACCTAGAAACAGATGAGAAGGTGAAATTAGAAATGTCTGTTGGCGCAGTGGGGTAAGCGCTGACTACTGATAATTCGTCCAAGATTGTCCCGGGTTCGAATCTCGATGAGGCATCGATGTTGTTTTTGTCTTACGGCACTGGCTCTCTCCCTTCCTTAGAAACAGTCCTTTTTTTTCGGAGGTTAAACTAACACCATGAGCGATTAAATTAGATAGCCCTAATTTAGTCGCTCATGGTGGTAGTTCAATCTCCGCAAAAGAAAAATAGAAATCAGTAGGCGAGTGAATTCAACTTTCAAAGTCATAACTTTTGCAGGAGGATTTTACAGGACTGATGAATCGTCAGAAAGATCCGAAGCTGTGTATAAAAGTGCAATTATTTTTCATTTTGTACGGTGGAGGAATTTCGGTACAGGAGACAAGAATAGCTTATGTGCTACAGACATGCGTTGCTTGTTGCAGATGAGCAATACGATGCAAATCATTTGTCCTGTGTAGAACAATATTTTGTTGTGACTTGTACACGTTAAAATTGTCGGACCATACACTGGGAAAAAAGTTTTGTTAATTCAACAAACATTTTGTCGATATACAGTCAACAAAACATTTTGTTGAATTTGCAAAATTATTTTATTCAAAAGTATTGTTGATTTAACAAAATTTATTGTTATCATGACAAAACGTTTTGTTCATTTAACAAAATGATTTGTCGATTTTTGGGAATTTGTTTGATCCAACAAAACATATTGTTATCATGACAAAATGTATTGTTGCAGCAACAAAACATTTTGTCATGATAACAATATGTTTTGTTGGATCAAACAAATTCCCAAAAATCGACAAATCATTTTGTTAAATGAACAAAACGTTTTGTCATAACAATAAATTTTGTTAATTCAACAATAATTTTGCAAATTCAAAAAAAAATTTGTTGACTGTATATCGACAAAATGTTTAGTTGAATTAACAAAACGTTTTTCTCAGTGTAACTATTCTAAAAATGAAGGTTGTGAATGAAAGGCGTAGGGGAACGACGGAGCGTGAACCCCTCATAATGACATCACATCATGCAAAAGGAAAAAGGAACAAAACGAAATGTTAACATACCTTGATTGCACGGGAGGATATCTGTATTCCAATATCCACTAATGAAAAGCTCTTAACAAATGCATGCGCTGAAGAGGATATGATTAGATGTGATACAAATGATATTTTAATAAAAATAGGAATGAACGTAGTACTGAGGTTTTTCAATTACGTGAAATAAAAGTAGATAAGCCAGAGAAAACAATAATTAGTCTTCCCTAAGTAGTATCTTCACTACAGAAAAGCCAGTCGTAGACTGCGCTCTTCCAAACAGCACGATCGTGGTGTGAATTGGAAAATCACTTCAAAGCACACGTGTAAGTTAGAAACTGTCACTTGTTCAGATGTTTTACAGTAGTGTATGCAAACGTGTATAACGTAACCCTTTTTCGTGTGCGAGATTGGTGTTACGCTGTGTCTAAAACCATGACTAAGGAAGTGTTGAACTAAATGGGAATACGACGCAATAGTTACACGTGATAGCCTATATTTTGGGATTTATGGGCAGACGAAACGTATACAGAAGTCAAATTTACGATAACCTTTTAATGGTCCAGCAATATTTGATGAAATCGAAAATATAGCACAGCGAGTTATACACTTCACATATAATACCTTAATTATCTGTCGTATAATTTATCTTAACACCGATCGAACATCTCCACACACACACTAAGCAACTGCTGTATCGTCTTTTTATTTAACGTTCTTATCACATTCATACGTCACTCTCTCTGACCTCAAAAGTGTTGCCAACCTCATTCATGTGAGAGATAAGATACACTGGCGTGCAAAAAATAAGGGCAAGACGGTTTTTCGAATGTAACGTCGTGCACAAGTGCTCCACATCGACTCAAATCATACCATAAGATCCCCAAGATGTAAGAATATGGGATAACTGAGCAAAACCGTCCAAACAAGGAATCTAAAGGACACAAAGGTACTTTATTGAAAAGGTAGCTCCGAGCACAACTGAACAGAAGACAGAAACGTCTATGTGACAGGCGGCTGTCAAGAAAAATCCAGTCTTGAGTAGGAGATATGATCACCCCTGACTGCGTTGCAGAATTTACAACGTCCGTCCATGCTGAGGACAAGGTTGTCAAGGAGCTGTTGAGGCATCGCGGCCCATTCCTCTTGTAGCGTCAATGCAGCTGCGGAATCTTTGCTGGCAGCTAGTGACGTACTGCCAAGCGTCTCCCGAGAAGGTCCCACACGTGTTCGATTGGATTTAGGTCTGGGACCTTGCGGGCCAATCCATGCGTTGAATATCTTCACTCTCCAACAGCTCTGCAACGGCCACTATACGATGAGATGTAGCGTTGTCGTCCATGAAGAGGAACTCAGGACCCACAGCACCTCTAAACAGACTCACGTGAGGCAGGTGAGCCTCGGTACAATAGCGGACACCAGTGACTGAACCTCCTTGGAAGATGTGGAGGTTCGTACGGCTACCAAGCAAGATACTGCCCCAAACGAGAACTCCGCCACCTCCAAACCAGTCCCTTTTGATGATGTTGAAGGTGTGATTGCGTATTCCCTGCTCTCTCCAGATATGTATACGTCCAGAATCGCTCGTCAGACTAAATCGGCTCTAATCCGTAAAGAGAACTCGACCCCATTGCTGATGTGTCCAGTTCTTGAGTTCCTGGCACCACAGAAACCGCAGTCTCCGATGAGCAGGCTTTAATGGCACACACCGTACTGGTCGTTGTGCAAATAGACTACCTTTCGGAAGCCTTCTGACCATGGTAAAACGCAATAACGGACGTCCAGTTGTGTGTTCCACGTGCCTTGCGATTTCTCCCGCTGTCTGCCGTCTGTCTCTTCTCGCCTGTAGGACAATATACCGGTCGTCCGCCGCCGTGGTTGCTCGTGGACGACCACTGCTAAACTCTGACAGCTGTTCCTGTCGTTTGAAATGCTCTTCAAGCTCGTGAAACAATGCTGTGAGCGATCCTGAACTCCTTGGCCACACTAGCCACACTTCGGCCTTCTTCCAACTTCCCAATGACGTGACCTCGGGTAACGTAATCCAGATGTCGTCTACAGGATTGCCTTGTTGGTCATATCACACGGTGGCAGCAACTCGACGTCGTTCAAACCGATGTACACCTTGCAATAGCTTTCACCGAATTGCTGAGCGTACACCGCCTGTGTGCTTTATACCGTTCCGACACTGCCGTCCCCTAAGTCATACTGCATATATGCACATGCCCTACCGTACCGGATCCTAGTCTATCTCCTGAGTGGTCTTTCGGTCCGTTCTGCCTGCTCGTTCAGCTGTTATGCTAATTTCTCCTCTTCGTCCTTAATGTTTGCACACCAGTGTATCACGTTAAGTTTGGAAAGTGCAAAAGAGAACAAACTCAAATTTACATAGGAAAAGGAACTAAAAATGAAAGTTAAATTAGAATATACTGTACGTCACATGCGCATGCTTTCAGGTTCGAAGAATGGTCAATGACCCTTCCAAAGGTACTTTGGCTGGCCTGTTCAAACAGGGTTCTGCTACTCGCAAACTCAAGAGAGAACTGAAACAATTAGTGATGAAGAGTTAAGAGAATTTATTCAGCACAAGTAGTAGCAAATAAAGGTTAGCAACCACGAGAGGAGCAGATTCAGGAATGCCTGCATGATAAGCTGATACTGTGAAATATAAAAGGTTGTGTGAGAGACGTGTGATGGATGTCTGTAAATTTTTTATTTCAAAACCTTGCTGAAGTGAAGCATCCAGTTAAACTATAGCTGTGTGGTAGGTTCATTAAGAGAACTTAATATTTTCCGAGATGCACTAAGCTGTTCTGTGATTCAAAGGGCAGTACCTCAAAGCATAATCATCTGTCAAATCATAGTTAGTGGTGGTGTTAGACATTACTTAATGCTGATATACAAACTCCTTTATTTAGAATGATCCTAATACGCAACTTAAGCTGAAAGAAACTTAACTTCATAAGTGAAATACGTCAAGAGAGAATGAAATACTGAGCTCTGTTGTTCAGTGTTATTCTTGTTCTTCAGATGGGAAAGCTAGAGGACTTAAACGAGTTTTAAAAAAGCCAAATTGTAATTGCCAGACGACTAGGTAACAGCATTTCCGGGACGGGTGCTCACAATCAGCCGTGGTTAATACCTTCAAAAAGTGGTCCGAGGAGGGGTAAAACCATGAACCGACGACAAGGTATCGGCCGATCATGACTCATTGATGCTAGAGGTGAACGAAGGCTGTCTCGTATGGTACGAGCAAACAGAAGAGATACTGCCTGTAAATTAAATGCTGGTAACGCGAGTAGTGTGTACGAAAAAGAGGCAGCGTAGCTGCAGGGCGCTGAAACTGCTCGTTTTAGCCTCGGTTCAAGGTTGAAAACTCCTGCAATGGGTATGTGAGCATCAAAACTGAACCTTAAGTGATTGGAAAAAGGTCGTCTGGTCCGATGAATCTCGTTTCCTGTTGCACCATGTGGACGGCCGGGTGTGTGTGACTTATAATCTGGGGAAGTGTTGGCACCAAGATGCACTGTGTGAATGAAACAAGTTAGTGGAAGAAGTGTAATGCTTTGGGCAATGTTCTGCTAGGAACACTGTCCAGTCATTCATACGCTGGATAATATTACTTCTACCACCCACCTAAACATCCTTGCAGACCAGGTATATCCTTTCATGGTAACGGTATTCCCCTTCAGTAGTGCTTTCTTTCAGCAGGATGATCCCCCATCCCACACTGCCAGGATTGTTCGAGAATGGTTCGCTGATGCAGCGGAATAGGGCACCAAATTTCCCAGACATCAATCGAATCTGCCGTTTGTGTTGGAACAGAAAATCCAATCTAGCAGCTCAACCACATAACTTACAAGAGTTAAAAAACCTTCTGGTAAGGTCTTTGTACCAGATACCACAAGATGCCTTTAGAAAACTCGTAGCGTCTATACCTTGCTAGTTCAAAGCTATTTTGTCGACACGTAAAGGACCAATATTCTATTAGGCAGGTAGCCATAGTGTGCTGGCTCCTCTATTTGTGATCAATAAGCTAGAGGCAGATTACAGCCAGGGCTCAAATAAAAACTTTTCTGAGCTCACTATCCAGCAGAAGATTTTGTGGATGGAGATAGAAAGTGGGCGTTCGCTTTGTATGGTCATGTTAATTGACTGCCGTCAATAGCTCCTCCTACATTAGACACGGATGCTCCACGACTGGACATCTGACGTACGCAAAAGCTACCTAGTCTGATGAGCCTGGGTTCTTTCCCCAGTATGTCTGTCTGTTGATGGGCGAGTCGATATTCTACGCAGCCAGCCTTCTTGGTTGGATGAAATTAGGTCGGCAGCGCTGATATCATTGAGCGTAGATTACTCTTGTCGTCGTCACTGGATCCCGTTGAGAACATCTCCCTTTCCAAATCCGTCATACGCATTTTTTGTCTCCATGGTGACCGTATATCCGGATAGCTCAGGACTCTTTCGCAAAGACCACATCATGTATCACGAAGAAGCCAGTATAGCAGGAATAAATCGAGAATCATGTCGTAGAATTTCGAGTGCCCTCCCATTGCCAAATATTCTAGATTTATATCTCATCGAAAGTTTGGGGGACGTGCAGTTGTGTATCGACTAGTGCTGCATTCAATAGTGCCTCGCTCCGTGGGTAAGATCCTGGGCATTCTTCTGTCCATCTGGTTATAATGTTCCACGTGTATGGCTAGTGAAGTCAATGCAACACCTGATGCAAGTGATAATTATAGCAAAAAAATGCTATGGCTCCTGGTTGTATTTGGAAACTGTAGATGGTAAGGTGTTAAGTGTTGTCCTTAAATACCTCTCGTCGTTGGACTTACGCCATTCCGCATGCGTTGCCTCATCGTACTCCTTCAGCAGTCATCACCAAACAAAGAGATTAAATGATGAAATATTAATTGCTAACCTAAAGCTATCACCTAAAACTTATTTAATCAATGTAAACATCTTTTTCATTAAAGTTAACATGATTCGAAAGCAGTTTGGATTGACAATTCAGTTTCGTAATAAAAGTTACTTAATTTCTACTGAGAAGTCATTAAATACGCTATTTTTTTCACGTTTATGTGCTAATCAAAAGTTTTTGCCAACATGTTTTAAAATTAGATGGGAGTAACGCTTCAGCTAAAACAACACCGAACTCCGGATTAATATATAGGAAAATTTTATCTGATATTTATTTGTTTATAGGGATATACAGTTGCACCAATATTGTAGTGATAAGCATATACATTAGTTCCTTACATTTATATAGATCAGACACCGGAGCTGTCGTTTTGCGTCTCGGAACTCAAAATTTAAGGGGTTCTCCTAACCCTCCTACAAACTCTACGACTGGGAACACAAAATTTAAAAGGGTTTTTCTAACAACCTAAAAGTTTAAGAAGTCTGTTTGAAAGAACAAAACGCAGGAAAGTAACGTTTGTTGACTCTTATTACAAGCCTTTAACTAACACTATTTATGCTATATTGAGGGTAAATGTTACAGGTGTAAGTCCCCCTGGATGTGGGTGAGGGAAATGTATAATGATTTCTACAGCTTACTAAAAAATTGATTTGCTGTTTACATAGAGGACGCTGGAAGCCCTGAAAAAATCTCATACGAGCTCTAAAGTAGCATGAAGACATCATCGGAAATTTCATAAAGAAAACGGCGAACTAAAGGAAGAAGGAATGTAGGAAAAAAATGAGGAAAGGAATAAAGGTAGGATGAAACAAAAGCAAAAAAAAAGCTGAGAAACGAACGAATGAAAAAGAGTAGAGTAAAATATGTAGGCAAAAAAATAAAGGATTGGTAAAAGAAAACAGATCAGTTAAATATCCGAGTCGAATTCCTGACTTCACATATTTAAATTTTGGAAGTAAACCTATATAATGGACTACGTCTGTTCTTAACGCTCTGACGTCATTCAGAACTTGCAACGCCATCTGCTTTCATCCGGTGTCCGAAATCGGAACTAGGCTCACTACTATCGCACGACACGTAAAACAAGGACAAATATCGAGAAATAAAATAAAGTTAGTAAGACAAACTACTACTTCTGTGGCAACACGCACGCGCTCGAACAACTGTCTGAGACGTTTGCTCTGTTACATAGGTGTTATGTCGTGTTTTATTTCATTTTCTTTGCATTGCAGAGTAATTTCGTAAAATAATCAGCGTTATTTTATTTCATAAAAAGGAACAAAATTGTATTATGTAGTTATATATATGTATTTTACGACTCCTGTTATAAAAATTTCAGTCACAGCTTTTTCACTGGTGCATGGCACGGGCTACATGAGCTAGTTTCTAATAACAGGATACTCTAAGTCCGGAAATGCTGATGTTCATGCCAGAACCCTATGTTCGAGTTTTTAACATTTCTGGTTTTTCGTTATTCGACCTCCTGATTTTTAACATCACTACTTTCAGTTAGTAATTATATATACCCAATGCATACAAAATACTGGGCAATTTGTGAAATACACTAAATAAAGAGAAATCTAGAAATGTCGGCTACATTAAATGCTGGGCAATTCTACGAATGTACCTTATATACTGAGCAATCTAGAAAAACACCATGGAAAATTTAGGGTTTCGTGTAATCCGAACAGCATTTTCAATCCGTGATTACGTCCAATACAGACTAAATACTGAGCATTTTAGAAACAAAATACTGAGGTCTAGAAAAACACATCAAATACTGCGCAATCTAGATCTCACAAACACTAAATATCTCACTAACACGAAATACTAGGAAATCTAGAAAAATATGAATACCAAATACCGAATGATCTAGAAAAATATCACGGATCATAAATCAATCAAGAAAAATACGCAAAAAATCGAAATGGTCTATGGTGTTCTTCTAGATTGCTCAGTTAGGATTCTCCAAATTCGTGGCGTCAGTGAATAAACAAAGACATCGCTCTTTCCACGTTTTAGCAACACACAGCAACCGAAAAATTGTTATTCGGTCACCGCTGGGGAATAGAATCCCAGATCTCTCGACATCTAACCGAGCGCGTTGGCCTTACACAACGGTGACCAACAATCCACGGTGCTATGTGTGTTTGTCTGTCAGTTTCTGACGTTGGATTTATAATAAACAAGAAACTGAAGGATAAAGTTGTAGAAGTTGAAAGTTCCTCTGACAAAGCTGCACGGCTTGTTATCCAACTCTCGAAAAGATACCAGGCTCAGATTATTCAAACTTATGCACCCACCACAAGTCATCCTGAAGAAGAAATTGAAGAATTTTATGAGGAAATTTGTCATCTAAATAATAAAGGTAAGCAGCACTTGAAAATAATTATGGGAGATTTAAATGCAAAAATAGGGCAACGGCAACAGAATGAAACTTCAGTAGGTAAATTCGGTCACGGCAACAGAAACCAGCGTGGAAATACTCTCGTTGAGTTTGCAGAGGCAGAAGGGTTTTTCATCTTGAACTCCTTCTTCAAGAAAAAGCCACACAGGAAATGGACATGGAGACATCCAAATGGGACGACAAGTGAAATTGATTTTATTATGTATAACAAAAAATTCGTCATAGAAGACTGCAGTGTGCTAAACAAGTTCAACACAGGTAGTGACCATAGATTGGTGAGATGTAAGATGCACCTTAACACTAAACTTGAACGTGGCAAGCTCATAAGACAAACAAAATCTATTGACATAACCAACCTTAAAAACACCATAATACCTTCAAGTTGGAACTGAAGAACAGGTTCTCTGCTTTAGAAGGCCTAACATCGGAAGTGGACATCTCTGAAGTTAACAGAAAAGTAACCAAAGCTCTTATGGAAACAGCAACAAAATTAGCTGGGTCTAAGAACAAGTTGCATGTAAATAAATTATCAGGAAAAACGAAAATGTTGATGCAAAAAAGAAGAGAGATGAGGACAACTAAAGAAGATGTGACTTCCAAAGTGGAATATATAGAGCTATGCAAGACAGTACGAAAAAGTATCACTGAAGACGTAAGAAAATTCAACTGTGAACTAGTGAGGAAAGCAATTGAAAACAACCAAAGCCTAAAGATAGCAAAGGGACATCTCAGTAAGGGAAGAAAACAGATTATGGCACTGAGAAAAGAAGATGGTTCTGTAACAAGAAATAGAGGCGAAATTTTGACAAGAGTGAAAGATTTCTACTCCAAATTATATGAAAGGGATGATACATGCACTCCAGACATCGTGAAAGATACCAGTACCAGAGTTCCTCCAGTCCTTCCAGCAGAAGTTGCACATGCAATCAAGAACATGAAGCGGGGAAAAGCTCCAGGAGAAGATGGAATTACTGTAGACATCATACAAGAAGCAAGTGGAGAAATCGAAACAGTACTCGCCCAAATTTTCACTCGATGCCTTAATGAAGGAAAGATTCCTGAGGATTGGAACACCGCTACAATGATCCTGCTACATAAGAAAGGTGACATTGAGGATCTCGGAAACTACAAACCTATCAGCCTCCTATCAGTAGTTTATAAAATCTTCACTAAAGTTCTTTCACACCGCTTGAAGGTAACACTGGACATGGCTCAACCGAGAGAACAAGCTGGATTCAGGTGTGGCTACAGCACAACAGATCATATCCATGTGCTGAGAGAACTAATTGAAAGAGCGAGGGAATATGAACTTCCATTGTGCATGGCTTTTATCGATTACGAAAAAGCCTTTGATTCGGTGAAACCATCAGCAGTTTACAATGGCTCTGAAAACCTGCGGTATTGAAGATGCATACATTAATATTATTAATAACATCTATGAAAATGCAAGTGCAAAGATTAGGCTGTTTGAAAATACAACACACATAAAAATTGGAAAGGGAGTGAGACAAGGTGACACCATATCTCCGAAGCTCTTTAATGCCACATTGGAGGGTGTTTTTCAGTCACTGAGCTGGGAAAACAAGGGGATAAAGATTAATGGAGATTATCTAACCCACCTTCGTTTTGCTGATGACGTAGTCATTTTTGCAACTAGCCCATCAGAGCTGCAGAGTATGATCCAGGAACTTGCTGACAAGAGTAAAGAAGTGGGATTAAAAATGAACTTTCAGAAGACAAAAGTGATGTTCAATGCTTTTACAAGAAATGAAGATTTATCGATTGATGGAGAAAAGCTGGAGATAACAGACACGTACGTTTATCTTGGACAGCAGATATCAAGTGAGGGTCACATTGATGAAGAAATTAATCGGCGTACAAAACTTGCCTGGAGAGCTTTTGGAAGAAACAGCATAATTTTCAAGAGCAATATGCCATTATGTCTTAAAAGAAAAGTGTTTGATCAATGCATCCTTCCAGTGCTTACGTATGGTGCAGAGACGTGGACCTTAACTAAAAGAGACATACAAAGGCTGCAGACAACTCAAAGCAGCATGGAAAGGTGCATACTTGGTGTAACCAGGAGAGATAAGAAGAGGAGCTCGTGGATCCGAAAAATGACAAGAGTGGAAGACATCATGATCAGAGTTAAATCCCTGAAATGGCAATGGGCTGGACATACTGCCAGAAGGACAGATCATCGATGGAAAGCCGAAATTTTAGATTGGATTCCAAGGGATAGGAAAAGACCCAGAAGAAGACCACATGGGAGATGGGTGGATGAAATTCGAAAGTATGCAGGGGTGACATGGAGGAGACTGGCACAAGACAGACCGTTGTGGAGGAAACTTGGGGAGACCTTCGTCCAGCAGTGGATTGATAATGGTTGACAATGATGATGATGATGATATTAATTATAGCTGTTAAATCCAAAGGGCGAGATCCAAAGTGAAAATTCTCCAAATTCGTGGCGTCCGTAAATAAACAAAGACATTGCTCTTTCCACGCTTTAGCAACACACAGCAACCGAAAAATTGTTATCCAGCCACTGCTGGGGAATCTAATCCCAGATCTCTCGATGTCTAGCCGAGCGCGTTAGCCTTACACCGCGGTAGCCAACAATCCATTGCTCAGTATTTAGTATACATTTCTAGGATGGGTCTGCAAATGTACACTAAATACTGAGAAATGTACATTAAATTGTATTTAATGAATTTCTAGAAAAATTCAATAAATCTGGGATAAATGCCGAGTAATGTACAAAATTATCGTAGACAACTATAAGTATTGAGCAATTTAGAAGCATATTATGAAAGTACTGAGCAATATACTAGAAGCATATCATGGAAGTATCTACAGCAATGTAGAAGCATATCATGGAAGTACTGAACAATCTAGAAAAATGCGAAAACTAAGTACTGAACAATGTGAAAAAATATCATGGACACAAAAAGCTAAGCAATCTTGAAAAAATACCATGGTCGCTAAATGCTGAGCCATCTGGAAAAATGTCGCCTTGGTAGCGCAGTGGTCTGTAAGCAATGGTTTGTGGTCATTCTCCAGAGATGGGTCCGGGTTCGAATCCCGGTGAAGCGTGGATGTTGTGTTTGTCTTACAGCACTGGCTCTCTCCCTTCCCTGGAGTCAGTGTCCCTAAATTAGGGACGGGCGACTGCTTATAGCACGTTGAGTTGCTCACGGTGGTCGCTAAACCCTAAATTAAAATTAAAAATCTGGGAAAAATACCGCAAGTTACACAAACAAAAGGAAAAAAGATAGACACTACGTATAATTTTGAAGGATAAAAGAAATCCGTATACAAGTACATAAACTTTGACAGTAGATGCATTAGGGTATATGAGATAAATGAGGTCGAAATCTGGAGGTCGTCTACCACGAAGTGAAGATGTGAGTTAATCAGTTGAATAAATATGTGGAAGCCTGCACTGAAACAATTTACAAGAGGAAGAGCCAGGCATAATTGACACAGAAAAAGGGAGAAGAGCACGGTGTTCAAGAGCCAAAAACAAACAAACAACTGACAAAAAAAATATGCAGGGGAGTAATTTGTCCAGCTGTGAAGCGAATCAAGCTGACAAGAGTAAGAGCTTTCAGTTTGTCTTATGAAGGAAAATTACGCAAATTGTTGTAGAATGTTTAGTGTAAGCTAAAAAACACTTTTGGGAATCTACGGAACGAATAAAAGGCAAACACGTACAAATTCTGATGACCACAGGAATTGCGAAACAGAGGCCGAAGAATCCTTTATTCAGCTGTATATGACTAAGTAATATTCCGTTGCTTTTTCCGGCTGTCATGCTTCGAGGGCATGAAGAGTTGAATATCATCTGCATAGTTATATATATATATATATATATATATATATATATATATATATATATATATATATATATAAGCACAGCACCCGGTGCTGCTTTATGGACACTCTACATAGCTCCGCATGTTTTATTCAATAAGACAGAGCGTCGGTTTCACGAGTGAAATCGCATACACCGAGAAGGAAATTGTCTCCCCGCAGATGCGGATGGGAGGACATCAAACCATACAAGGCTCACTGCAATTGTGGAAAGCTGTGAAATAATAAATTCCATTTTATATCACTCACTATTCTGATAAGTCTGTCCCGTAGATACATCCGTTCTTATTTCAATACCGTATATAGACGAGGTATTTATACATGACTCCAAATTGAAACGTCTCAGAAGGCTATTTTCTAGCATTCTCTTCTCATGCCTTTTCTGATTTGTAAATTTGAATGATGGAGGAAGAATGGTGGAAGAGGAAAATTTTCAGCCATTGAATTTTTTCAGACCCAGCTACTTCTTTCCTACAGACTCGGGGAAGAATGCTGAAACGCTTTTTTTTTTTTTTTATCTCAGTGCAGTAGTTGTTGAAAATACGACTATTTCTTAAAGATAAACAAAGGAAATGCTTTGAATTTCACTCTGTTCAGTGAATTTCCAGATTGTGAAATTTAGACACCCTCTTGAGAGGTGATACGCTTTCTAAAATGTGCTTTTAGTCATATGGATCAATGAAAATAATAATCATACTGGGTTTCACAAGGCACTTTCATATCTGTGAAGTTACTCAGAAGGCAATATTAAATATCTAGCTTTTTTTTTCTATTAAAGTAAATACATATTTGAGTCCTTTGTGGAGCGTGTTTGAGAACAATCATAGATGCGTTTAAAAAGACACTGTTCCTCCTATTTTTTGAACAAGAAACTTATCGGTAAGGTGTCTGTAATGTGGACACTTTGACCGGCTGGAACGAAATAACTCTGGGTTAGCAAAATAAGAAATCAACTCAAAAGAATATGTTTGCTGTTTAAGAAGTGGGACAAAAGAGGTTTGAAAGACAGCCTGCATATCAGAAAGTGTTTGTTTTCTTAAGCGGACATTTGGGGAGTTGATCAGAAAGCATTTATTAGCTTTAACATAAAAATAACAGCAGGGGAGATCAAGGAAAAAGCCTTGAGGAGACCTGACCAGCCTTGATCTCCCTAGGTTTAAGTCGAGACAAGAACATTGATATGTAAAAGGCCTCGAGGAGACCTAACCAGCCTTGATCTCCCTAGGTTTAAGTCAAGACAAGAACATTGATATGTAAAAGGCCTCGAGGAGACCTGATCCGCCTTGATCTCCCTAGGTTTAAGTCAAGACAAGAACATTGATATGTAAAAGGCCTCGAGGAGACCTGACCAGCCTTGATCTCCCTAGGTTTAAGTCAAGACAAGAACATTGATATGTAAAAGGCCTCGAGGAGACCTGACCAGCCTTGATCTCCCCAGGTTTAAGTCAAGACAAGAACATTGATATGTAAAAGGCCTCGAGGAGACCTGACCAGCCTTAATCTCCCTAGGTTTAAGTCAAGACAAGAACATTGATATGTAAAATGCCTCTAGGAGACCTGACCAGCCTTGATCTCCCTAGGTTTAAGTCAAGACAAGAACATTCATATAACAGCAACAGAGTCAAAAAGGAAACAGATATCAAATTAAACATCTAATCATAATATTAACAGCATATCAAGGGAAACATAATGTTAAAATAATGAAAAATATGAGTTGTCCCCACCCTACCCAATCCTCATTTTATATATCCCCCGTCCCTTGGTCACTGAATCTTCACCTGGGAAGTCCCTTACATTCCCCCCTCAGTCGAATAATCCCTGTCAATCAACCTCCCATCGTGTATTAATAAATGGATATCAGTTGTTAAGTAAGTAGTGTTTTAATTTCTTTTTAAACAAATTGAAGTTATTAATAGATACTAATTCTTCAGGCAAAGAGTTCCGAAACTCCGGACAAGAATAATCTAGGCTTTGTTTAGTAGTTGGTGTTCTAGGTGTAGTTAGTTTCAACAAAGCTTGGTTACGAATATTATAACGGTACGCAGCAGTATTAATTTCTATGAGCTCCTGTCCAAGGTTCAATTTAAATCGTTTGTACATAATTTTGCCTAAGTTACAGTGAAACAGCTGCTGAATTATTAGAATATTATATTTGTTCGGGTTGGCTCTGGAATATTTGAACGTATTTTGCCCTAATGAGATGTGACCATTTAAATTATGTTTAAAATCTATTAATCGAATGTATCTATTTTGAAGAATTTGTAAATGATTAATATTAGTAAGTGTAGTTTGACCTCAGGATGGTAAGCAGTAATCGAAGTGTGGATGAATTAACGTATAATATAATAATTTTAATGTTTTAACAGATAGATATGTTAGTATATGACTAATTATTCCTATATTTCTGGATTTTTTGATAAAATGTCTATATGCAGATTACATTTTAAATCATTGTGAAAAACAATACCCAGATAAGTAAGGTTATTATTAACTAACTCAATCTGATTATTTTGAAGGGAAAAGTTAAAATTAATAGATTAAGTTTTTGTCCGGAAAAAAGTAAGGCTTTCAATTTATTGTAATTAATTACCAATTCATTGGAAGACAACCAGTCAGTGTACTTCGATAATTCAATAATGGATAGAAATATTATTTCACTAATAGTTGGTCCCAAAGTCCTCATTAGGGATATAATAGATACCAATACTTTTTAACTGATTATCTGCTAAAAGGGATGCGAACGTAATATAGGAGAGAGATGTTGTTTGAGTTATTTGTTTCTACTCAGTGTCCTGACGTCCATATCAGAGGGACTCTTCCTTCTCCCATTAGGCCTCAAATCGTGGAAAGTAGAATAAAAGATCAGAAGCGAGAACTTACCGCCAATGACAGGTTTGTGGTCGGTACTGCTAAGATGGTCGTGGGAAAGGAATTGCTTTGTTGTACCGTTTGCAGAACCCCGTCACTAAGTGTACATTTCTTTACGGGTAGCAGAAAATGTTAGGTACCATTTCACCGAGGTACGTAGGTGACTTAAAGGGTTAAATGGCTAGAAAGAATTAGCTCGGTGTTAGAAAAATGGGCTGAAATATGCTCGAACAGGTATATTTGCTGTCTAAGAAGTGGACCGAAAGCGGTTGGAACAAGTCAAAAGAGCTCATGAGAAAGATTTGCTTCCTCCTTCAACTATGACATTCAAAGTGGTCATTTAGGGGTAAGATTGACACTAATCTTTTCTGACAGATTATCTGCTGAAAGGGATATAGCAATAGCATAAAACCTAAGAAAGAGGGATGTTTAATGTGTCTCCACCTAAAATCTCTGCCTTATGCTTCTAATGGTAAAACTTCTTTACATATTTCCTTCGCAATTAATGTATTCCCAAGAATGCAAATTTACACATCGATAAAACTAACTTTACGTTATAGCATGGGATACTTAATACGTGCTAAAACATAACCATAATTATATTAAAAAATCAATCAGTTTTTTAGTAATGTTCAGACCTGTTAATAGATGGCGCGACCTGTACATTGATGACGTCAGTAGACAAACATATGTTGGATTGCTTAATTACGGTTATGTTTTAGTAAGCAATTAAGTATCCCATGCTATAACTTAAAGTTAATTTTATCGATGTGCAAATTTTCATTTTTGGGAATACATTAATTGCGAAGAAAATATGTAAAGAAGTTTTACCATTGGAAACATAAGACAGCGATTTTAAGTGAAATCACCTTAAGTCATTTGTTATTATCCGGTGGTATTATGCAGGGCTCTGGGTTTGATGCCCCTGTCATGTCTTGCGTTATTGAGCAGAGAATAAAAAACTTTTAATGCCTGTCACTAAGAAAGGACTAGTGTGATACCAATTACCAAGGACTATCACCAAGTAGTAGTTGGATGAATATCACTATGTACAAGTGGGATGCCTATCAAAAGTGACAGGTTCATTGTCAGTTTTGATCAATTGAGAGGGGAAAATAAATTGTTGTGCGGCAGCTTTCGTAAAACGGGAACGCTATGTGAATATTTCTGTTTGGTAAGAGTTTTGGACATACGTTTAGTTCAGATTCATCGGCCGCTTAAAAGGTTAATATTTGAAATAACCGCGTTTTGAACTCAGCAGCTAGTCAATAACACAAATTGATGAACAAATTATGATCTAGCTTATCTTACCCGTGTTGGAAATTTTGCATTCAAAAGTACTGATAACTTTCAGGTTGGGACTCAATCCTGTATACACAACGTGTCCGATAATTATTGGACACATTACAAAATTATGTAAAAAAACAACAACTATGAGCATTCTGTTTTTCTATGTCACGTATTACTAACACGGTTTCTATATTTTTGTTTTGCAGAATTATTATTCCCAGAATCCGATAGATGGCGCTAGGTGTGGCCTGATGAGGAATGTATGAGAAATGAGCAATCAGTAGTTATGTCATACGTACAGCAGAAGGCGATGCGTTTGTTATGGCTTGCGGAATTAAAGTCTGCCATTAAAGTTAAAAGACGGTACCGTTTAGAATATGGTTGTAATCCTCCGTCAAGGAATTCAACAATTAAGCGGTGGATGAAATAGTTTAAAGAAACTGGCAATGTGGAACATCGTGGACGAGCCTGTAGGCCTAGCATCAGCAGTGAGACGGTTGACCAAGTTAATGAAAGTTTCTGACGAAGCCCGAGGAAATCCGTTCGTAAAGCAAGCAGAGAACTGCGCATTCCAAAATCGACAGTTCACGATATCTTGCCCAAGAAATTAAAGTTTCATGCTTATGAAATTCAAATAGTGCAAACGATGTATGTAAATGATCTCACTCGGTGATACGATTACGCTGTGGACATGATGAATCGAGTGGAAAACGACGAAGACTTTCTCAGTACTGTAATGTTTAGTGATGAATCCACATTTTATGTATCAGGTATTGTGAATCGTCACAACTGTAGGATATGGGGCAGTGAACCGACTCATGCTACTATTGAACTGGAACGTGATTCTCCAAAAGTTAATGTGTGGTGCGCCCTATCAAAAAGAGAAGTGATTGGCCCTTTCTTCTTCTGCGAAAAAACCATAAATGGGGACATTTACTTGGATATGCTAGAAAATTTCGCTATACCCCAGATCAAAAGATATGACAACGTCATTTTCCAACAAGACGGGCCTCCGCATTGGTCAACGTGTGTACGTAAGTGCCTAAATGAGCATTTTCCTGACAGATGGATTGGGCGTGGTGGTCCCATTCCGAGGCCTCCTCGCTCTCCAGATCTAACTCCATTGGATTATTTCATGCGGGGTTATGTGAAGGATCGTGCCTATCAGACGTTTTGTACTGATTTGCAGGAACTGAAGCAGCGTGTCACAGCTGCTATTAATTCCATAAACTCCTCAGATGCTTGCCAATGCATGGCATGTATCGCTTGGACGTACTACGAGCAACCAAGGAATCTCACATCGAAATTTATTAACTTGTGCAGTTACATTGTAAGTTAGTACAGTCAGTTTCTATCTGGTTAATGTTTTGTTTTATATAATTTTGTAATGTGTCCAATAATTCTCGGACACCCTGTATATATACACTGTTGTTCATCAAAAATGCTACATCGTGAAGAAATTCTCGGGTTTGCACCACATTTGCAAGGTAAATAGGAAACTATGGGAGATACAAATGATTACAATACAATTGAAGCGCACTTGAAAATGGGAGGTACGCGCAACGCCATCGCAAATGTCACACAAGGGGGTATAAAAGAAGGCGTACAGAGAGCAGGTTTTTAAACTTGCTATCGCTAAACTCGAACGTACGCAATTGTTAACATGAAAACATGCCGCGTAGGAGAACGAGACAACTATACGAACAGTTGACGGAGTTTGAAAGAGGTAGAATCGTTGGACTCAGAAATGGTGGTTTATTATACAGTGACATTGCTGCACGTGTGTTAGGCATAACGCAACTACTATATATGGCTTCAATGGACTTCAGAAGGTTCTACGTATCGTCCTGCAAGGTCTGGAGCTTGAAACCGCACGACGGAGCGTGAAGACAGGCACTTGCATCGTATGGCAGTGACATCGAGCACAACACCATTCACGATACCTGCGCAGCAATGGAGGATGGTCACACAACGTCTGCAAGCACTGTTCGTCACCTATTGCTGCAGAGAGGCCTTGATGCTCGCCGTCTATTGCTGCGACTTCCCTTGACTCTGAACCGTAGGCGCCAACGGTTGCGGTGGTGGCGTGAACGTCACGTCGAAACTAAGCGCTGAATGGAAACATATTGTGTTTTCGGACTAGTCCAGATTAAATTTAATGCGTCACGAGGGGCAAATCCTTGTTGTTTGCAGATACCGTGGTGAACGGGATCTGGAAGGCTGCGTTGTGAACAGCCATACTGGGCCCATGTCAAGCGTGATGGTCTGGGGCGCTATTGTGTTTCACTCACGCACTCGCCTACTACGCATCACAGGCACATTGAACAGGCAACGCTACATCACGGAAATGTTTGATGCTGAACTTCTACCCTTCCTTCAGACAATCCTGGGAGATATCTTCCAACAAGACAATGCCCGTGCCCATGCTGCTCGTACTGTCCAAGACGTACTCTGTGCGCATCAAATCGCTCGTCTTTCCTGGCCTGTTCGCTCTCCTGATTTTTCTTCTGTATAGAACGTCTTGGGTGTCATCGCGCAAGGACTGGCTCGCATGGCCTTGGCGTTTGTCACAACCAAAGAATTGTGGATGCGTGCCGAAGCAGAATGGAATGCCGCCCCGCTGGCGCAGTGGTGTAAGCGATGGCCTCGATCATTCGTCCGTAAGGGGTCCGGGTTCGAATCCCGGTGAGGCATGTATGTTGTGTTTGTCTTACGGCACTGGCTCTTTCCTTTACCTGGAACCAGTGACCCTAAGTTAGGGACGGGCGGCTGCTTATGGCCCATTGAGTTTCTCACGGTGGTCGTTAAACCTCCAATCAAATAAAAAAAAAAAAAAAAAAAAAAGAATGGAATGCAATACCGCAGACGACCATCCGAACTCTGTTTCATTCGATTCCACGGCGTGTGGGGTCGGTTATCACCATCACCGCCCATGGTGGATTTACTTATTACTATTTTTTGGCCTTCCTCATCACGAACCGGTATGTATTATAATTGTGATCGTTTGCATCTTGAACCATAACTAACCACTCCCATAAATTTCATTTTGATTGCTTGTTTCTTTCTTGGTGTTGCAATTTCTATTAACAGCAGTGTAGATTTGGCGGAAGAAGGGGTCACGTCCACCGTGAGCAATTCAGTGGGTTCTAGGAATGTCGGCCTGTTCCTAATTTAGGGCCCCAGGTTTCAGGGAAGTGCAAACGCCATTGCCGTAAGATAAACACAACACCCATGCCTCACCGAACCCATTTTGGTCAAAGCTACCGCTTAGACCACTGTGCCATCGGCCGGACTAAATATACTTCGAAAACATGAAATTTGGCATAGAAATCTTCCAGATGAATTGAGATCATGAGACGTCGATATCGTTTTTTACGCTTTCCAACCGTAGGTTGAAGAAGCGTATATGCTCCAACTTTTTCCGTCAGTCTGTCCGTCCGTCCGTCTGTCGGCACGATAACTCACGTAAAAATAGTTCGATTTCGATGAAATTTTTAGTACGTGGTAGGGGACCACCAGGGGACGAACCCTATTGAAAATGGGTGAAGTGGGGTCAAAGGTCACGCCATAAGAACGGGATCCATATTATTGCCTTTATGCGTCATGACATGCGTAAATATAGTTCGATTTCGATGAAATTTCAGTATGTGGTTGGGAACTACCTGGGCACAAACCCTATTGAAAATTGGCAACTTGGGGTCAAAGGTCAGGCAGGGCATAAGAACGGGATTTATTCCATTGCCCTTATGCGTCATAACTTGGTTAAAAATGGTTCGATTTCGATGAAATTTTGCTATGTGGTAAGAAACCAACTGGGAACGAAACCTATTGAAAATGGGTGGAATGGGGTCAAAGGTCAGGACATAAAAGCGGGATCCATTTCATTGCCTTTATGCGCCATAACATGCGTAAATATGGTTCGATTTCGATGAAATTTTAGTATGTGGTAGGGAACTACCTGGGGACGAACCCTATTGAAAATGGGCGAAATGGGGTCAAAGGTCAGGCAGGACATAAGAGCGGGTTTTGTTCCATTGCCCTTATGCGTCATAACTTGCGTAAAAATGGTTCGATTTCAATGAAATTTTAGTATGTTGTAGGGAGCCACTGGGGACGAACCCTATTGAAAATGGGCGAAATGGGGTCAAAGGTCAGGACACTGGAGTGGGATCCATTCCATTGCCTTTGTGCATCATAACTTACCAAAAAATATTTCGATTGCGACAAAACGTTATGTTGTTCGGAGGTACAGTGAACCGGTTCTGTTGAATATCAACGAAATGGGGTCAAAGGTCATTGCACAAAAGCAAGATTTATTCCACAGCCATTATTCTCATAACTTGAGTAAACTACTTCTATTGCGACAAAACTTTAGTATGTTATTCTTGAGGTGTACTGAACCGGGTCCGTTGAATATCATCGAAATGTGGTCAAAAGTCAGGACACAGGAGCGAGATTTATTCCACAGCCATTATCCTCATAATTTGAGTAATAATTTCTGGTATGTTGGAAAACGTATCATAATCCATGCATTGCATGATTTTACTAACTTTTTTGTTTTCTTGTCACATTTTCACTGCATACGTGGAGAACTGTTGGAGATAAATGTTCTGATGTATGTTTCTTTTTAACTTGGACGTACGTTGAAACTTGGTTTTCCAACGTGTTCTTACCCTTCAAAATAAGTGACCAGTTTATTGATTGGCATTATCATTCGTAGTTCGGCAGGCTTAATACACTTCACATCCTTCTCAGGGTTATTCAATAATAATGATGCTCTTAGATTACTTATTGAGGTGGTTCCCAACCTTTTTTGCATTCGTGGACCAGCAAAACGTTTTGGAAACTTTCGCGGATCGACCTTGCCGAAACAAAACCTTTAGGCTACTTTCGAGCATTTTATCTCGTAATATTCTGTATTACAATGATCAGTGCGTACAATCCATATTTTATATACCATATTATTCCATGTCACCTATTTACAGCTAATATCATCTAATCTTTTAATATTCTTGGATGCTTAATAAGTGCAATCCATAATCAGTATACCACAATATTCTCCTTACCGTTAATGTAATTTTTTTCTGGAGTCAGTGCGACATCTGTTGCTGCCGTTTCACGATAATCTTTTCAAGCATTAGTTCCAGTGTCGTTTCTGCAAGATGGAGTACAGCATTAATGTCCATTAGTTCCCGAGCTTTGTTTTGATTGCCGAAACGGCTGAAAAGGTTTTCTCGCAACAAATACGTGATCGAAAAAATTACCAATAATTTTAGAACTTTCTTGCTGAAACTTTGATATTCTTTCTTCACAATACCCCAAAACAGATTCATAATCATACAGGGTGTTCGTAAACTGCTTTGACAAAAGACGAGGGGTGATAGTACCCATCAAGATGAACAATATTTATAATGAAACCTAGGGTCGCATTCCACTCTGAGTGTCAGAAAAAAGTAACTTCAAAATACGTCCAATAAGCACAAGCCGTCACCTCAGACGTCAATTCTTTCGTGCCGGAGAAGTAGCACATCGCCAGAACGTCACCGTCAAGCATTTACCGTATGCAAATTGCCAGAGAAAAGACGCAGCATCGACAGTTGCAGCTGATTGGTTTATCAAGGTGCAGTAGACACTTCCTGAATGCCACATATCCCGCACGATGGATTGGACGTGGCGGACCTGTGGCATGGCCTCCACGCTCACCGGACTTAAACCCACTGGACTTCTTCTGGGGGCACATGAAATCATTGGTGTACGAGACGCCTGTGGATTACGTGTAAGATCTCGTTGCGAGAATCGTTGTTGCAGCGGACAGGATAAACACGACACCAGGCGTCTTCGAGAGAGTGCGCCTGTCTTTCATTCGCCGGTGTGAATTGTTCAACGGCACCTGTGGCCGCCACTTTGAGTATCTATTTTGAGTCTGTCTCTGATCTCCATAAATGGGGTTGTGCAACTTATGATGCCGTTAATTCTTTTTCTTTGCACTGTTGAAAGTTCAACTTGGACATCTAATTTTACTCTTTTCTGACACTCAGAGTGGAATGCGACCCTAGGTTCCATTGTAAATATTGTTCGTCTTGATGTGGTAGTACAGACATTTGACGTGGACTAGGAACATCAAACAGAAGTCATTGCTCTTTCCACATTTATAAGTGAGTCACGGAAAAATTATCATTGGTCGCCACCGGGAATCGAACCCAGGGTCTTCCAGTTACGCGCATTTTTTTTTTCACGTGACTCACTTATAAACGTGGAAAGAGCGATGATTTCTGTTGGTGTTTCTAGTCCACGTCAAATGTCTGTACTATTATACATTCGCCTTCTAATATTTGTTCAGTTGCTACTTACCATCTTTGGTGAATCCACAGCATTGTGCGGGCTCCAAGAAGTAATCTGTCAATTGGCTTGGCAGTTAGTGTATGTGAATCTGGAGGAATTTGAGACTGCTGTTGTGCAGTGGAAGCATATCCGACGCGTAACTGGAAGACCCTGGGTTTGATTCCGGTGGCGGCCAATGATAATTTTTTCGTGACTCACTTATAAACGTGGAAAGAGCGATGACTTCTGTTTGATGTCGTCTTGATGGGTACTATCACCCCTCTTCTTTTGTCAAAACAGTTTGCGAACACCCTGTATATACCATACAATCCATAATTATATATACCAGATTATTCCATGTCATTTCCTTGCGGCTAATATCATTTAATCCTTTAGTATTTGTTAATTGCTAATAAGTGCAATCCGTAATCATTATACCATAATATTCTCCTTATAATTTTTCTGGGGGTCAATGCGACGTCTGTTGCTGCTGCTTCGCGATAATCTTCTCGAGCTGTGGTTCCAGCGTCGTTTCTGTAAGACTCAATGCAGCATTAATTTCCATTTTGTTCCCGTGCTTTGCTTTGATTGATGAAACGGCTAAAATCGTTTTCTTGCCATAAATACGTGGTCGAAAAAAGCTACCAATGATTTTAGAACTTTCTCGCTGAGACTGGGATATTCTGTCTCCATAATAAACCAAAACTAAGTCAGAGATTTTGATCTGAATATCGATACCAGACTGGCAGCAGAAGAAAGTTCAACAAACTTTGGTGAGTTAGCTTGCAGGAGTTCAGATTATCTCTTTAGGATTAGCGATCCAAGCTTCCTTTAATTTTCCGTGACAGTAGTTCAAAAACTTTAGGTCTAGATTTCCTCTTACTTTGATCCCATTTCGATTCTAAAGAAAAATAAATATATTCACTCGTTTCTCGCGAACCGGCAGGAAAAACGTCGCGGACTGGTACCGGTTCGTGGACCTGCGGTTGGGAAACGCTGATTTAGTGTATAACCTTTCTTCTGCCAACAGTGGGATTTGAACCAACACTTTCCTACTCCGATTGGCTGTTCTCACAATTGAATTACGCTGTCAGGCCAAGGCTGAACTGGATCTCCTTGACTGGATCCTACCAGGCTGTAACATTAAGCAAAAACAGCGAGGACAGAAAAGATGGCCGCCCCGGTGGCGCAGTGGTCTAAGCAATGGACTTTGATCATTTGTCCGAACGGGGTCCGGGTTCGAATCCCGGTGAGGCATGGATGTTGTGTTTGTTTTACGGCACTGGCTCTTTCCCTTCTCTCGAACCAGTGGACCTAAATTAGGGACGGGCGACTGCTTATAGCCCATTGAGTTGCTCACGGTGGTCGTTAAACCTCCAATCAAAAAAAAAAAAAAAAGATGAGTTGGGACTTAGCGCCATCTATTGACGTGGTTCGCATAAACAAATATTGATTCCGTGTTATTATTTGCATTTGAGTATTTGTTTATATTCACTTTCACGTGAACAAATTATTATTTACATTCTGAATTCGTAGTACTTCGGTAAGAGAATGTTCTGTAGAAACTGGTGTAATTTATGTGTAAATCTCAGTCCCCCTTTATTTTTCAACGATCTAGGGCTGAGATTTTGGTAAATGTGTAGATTAGCCTCTGGTAAATTATTTTTCGGAAAATTATTACTAGCTGGAAAAGGTGCGACGTACAGATTTTAGAGTATGGAAATTAATGGCAAATAATGCAAAAATTTCGTATTTTAAATGTCTTTTAAATATTTGTTTCGTAACATTTACCTGTAAGTGCGATGCTGTGAAGAGACGCTGCCGTAGGCCTAACGCATCGTTACAGCGGTAGCGATGCGTTATTTCGATGTCTTCGCGGCAGCGATGCGTTAGGCCTACCGCAGCGTCTTTTCACGGCATCACACTTACACGCAAATATTACGATAAAAATCTGTAAAAGACATTTAAAACAGGAAATTTCTGCACAATTTGCCATTAATTTCCATAATCTAAAATCTGCACGTTGCACTTTTCCCAAGTACTAACATTTTTCCAACGAAATGATTTAAGACTCAAATCTACACATGTGCCCACTATTTTACATAGTATGAGTTTATATAGCTTAGTTTTTTTTTCTAAAATTGAATTAGGTGCATAATTATCAGAATGAAAATGCTTACCACAAACAACAGTTGAAGGTGACTTGTCATTTGGTGCGAAATGCTGACGAGATATTGCTTTCAGCCACAGTTGCTTTAGATTCTGATCTGAAGGGAACTCGTGGAATGAAAATCCCACGTCTTTCTTTTCAGATGTGCACATCGGCAAACATCAGTTTACCATTTTGAAAATTGGTTAGATTTTATTGTGAAAACAACAGTTTGGTTTTAAAACTGTAAGGTGTTTTTTTTAAAGAAGCACAAGAAAAATGACGAACATACACAATCCAGGATTCAAACAACGTGGAAACTGAGTTGTTTATACCTTGGGACGCAGTGCCATCTAACGGCTGAATTCGTCCCTAACGCCCGCTGGCCAATCACCAAAAGTCTATTGTCTTCAACGTTAATGTTATAGCCCGTTCTACATCCAATTCAGCCTTGGTCAGGCTTATCTCTGCTTGCACAATAGTTCTTAAAGCCATCAATGCTCAAAATAAAGAAATTTGCATCCCAAGGACTAAGTTCACTTCGAGATCTGAAAGACCGGCATTGCTTCCAGGTCTTCGTCATCTGAGTCCAGTGACGACGAGGATCCTTGCCCGTCAAGTTAACAAGTTGCCACTCCTTCAGTAATGCAACCCGGGCTGCCTCTTTCTTTAGAGACTCCAGTTCTTCAAAGACTTCCGTATCTTCCAGCTGCCTCGACATGCCTACCTGTCAAAAATAAGTGTTTTGGAGGGCTCCAGAGCCCAAGATTCATTGACTCTCTATACTACTCAATCACATGTGAACTTTTAGTTCTGTAGTGCCATCAAATTACTTTATACATTTATTACAAGAACTTCTCATGGCATGTCCGAAAACTGTTGCATCCAGTTTTGTAAATGTTCACAATCGTATGAGAATAATATGACAACCCCGAACCTCAGTGTACCGCCCCCCATTCGCGTCACAGACTGCACGTGACAAGGTCGACCACATGGGGATATAAGCGGCCGTCCAGGACAGATAAGCCATAGTGTGTTCAATGAGCACTATGGGTAGAGGTAGTGATTTGACGGACGTTCAAAAAGGAAAGATCACCAACTACCGCGCCAAGGGTGGAAGCATCTTAGAAACAGTCCGAGGTGCTGTAGTAAGGGTGTACCAACAACGGACCGCTGGCATTCTGAGTACCACCGGACGTCATAACTGCGGAGCCCCAAAAGCCATCGACACCAGAGAAGAACGTCGCTTCCGTTGACTAGTAAAGGAAAATTGACGCGTAGCAGTGCAGCAATTGACCACTCAAACGAAAGCTGGGGCACCAAGGCACCCTTTCCCGATAACAGTAAAGCGAACTGTGTTACGCATGGGTCTTCCGTAATCGACACTGCTTCAAGGCGCCTATTTTAACCCAGGTCTATCGGCAACGACGCCTGCAGTTTGCATGGGACAACCGCCATTTACAGTGGAAGAGTGGGAAAAGGCTGCTTTCTCCGATGAATCGAGGTTTTTACTCCACAGAATTGACGGGAAGTGGCGGGTAAGAAGTCAAACACACGAAAACCAACACCGGGACACTCTTGTTGGACAGTACAGGCCGGCGGTGGCAATGTACATGTCTGGGGGATGTTTTCATAGTAATACCTGGGGCAGTTGGTACCACTGAATTGGCGACTGAACGCCAATGGCTCCCTGTCCATCCTCGCTGACCACATGCATCGCTTCATGTAGGACGTTTACCCTGATGGTGATTGTGTTTACCAACAGGGCAGTGTGCCGTGCCACGTCGCTAAAGGACTGCGATACTGGTTCCAGGAAAACGCAGCTGGTTCTCCTTTTGCCGACGAATTCTCCCAATCTCAATCCCATAGAGCACTTGTGGGACTATTGGGATCGAGAGGTTCAACGCGCCGACCCACAACCATGTCATCTTCGGGGCCTCCGGGCTCTGCTGCAGTCCAAATCGACATGTGTGCCTCAGGCAACCTTCCAGAGCATCATTGCGTACATGTCACGCCGCCTTGCTCCTGCCATCAGGGCCAAGGGTGATTATTCCGATTATTAGGTAGGCAGTCATAGTATTCTGATACCGCCGTGCATATTACACATGCTCTGCATTTCTAAAAGACACTTATTTTTACGACTAGAAATTGCTGCATCTACTACTGTAAATATGTCACCTCGTTCAGTTTCTACTGTATCTATAATTGTGAATATTCGTATATTTGTCATCTTTACTTATATTTCCACTTTGTATACTCGAGAATCTCTCAAAAGACTAACGTGTAATAACAAAGACTCTTTCACCCCACCGTTGCTCGATCGAAGGACTTGTACCTCCAGCATCCAAGCTTTTAGATCAATTGCAGCATCTCCTTATCATTAACATTTCTCATTGTAGTATATATTTCTTCGTTGCATAAGTCATGCTATGTTTTTCTATCGCCGTCGTTTCGCTTCTACGTATGCCTGCGCTATGGAATGTTACCTATGTATATAATTATCATTCTATTTCATTTTTGTTTTTGCTCAACCTGTGCCTACTTTATCATGCGTTTTAAGTTTTCAATACAGTGTACCTGGAAATATGTTCCTTCAGTGTCATGTGACACGTTGACCAACTTATGGTGTTTTTCCCTACACTTGCTGTGTATTTAGCTCAATTGCAGCATATCAGTATCATCAACATTTCTCATTGCAGTGTAAATATCATTGATTTTATCAGTTTGAATTTTGTTTGTAAGACGCTTCATGCTGAACGTCTATTTTATTTCGTTATACCAATAAAGCGATTTTGAAAAGCATCCAAGCTTTCAAGACAAACAAAATATGGACTTAAAAGTGAATAACATGGAAAAGCTGCAATTCCTCTAAATAAAATGCAAACATGCAGTGTACTCAACATCTATGAACTGTATATACAAATTTGTATCTAATATATAAACCATCGTTCCAAGAGAAACAAATGTCATTGTAGCCAGCACTTTTCAAAAGAGCAAATTAAATGCGATAAGAAGGGTGCTCGCGTGGAGATTTACAACCCCTTCAGAAAGAATTCACAGAGATTATCTGTTATGCCGACCTGGCGATACACGATGATATTCACCAGTTTCCATTTGACTCCTACGTCACAAGGGAATTACCCTCTTGGATTATGCGTAGTGGCATTCCACCTAGCCTAGACTATCCTCTTACAGTATTTGGACAGTGATCCTTCTCTTTCGCTACACACGTAGCGTGTTCTTCTCTTAGAAGTGTGTTTTGCACTCGTCTGTTTTGTCGCAGTGACGGTATTCATATAGCCTTAAAATTCTCAAAACGATCTTCTTGTATTAAATGCTTGGACAATCTCTACTCTTGTGACGCTCTGAAGAACACAAGACAATCTCGCGGAGGTAAACAACTAAAAACACCTGGAAGATCTTCTAAAATTACTTTTAAAAGGCAAAGGCTATTATCTAGACTTAAACTTCTGAAGATCTGAGATGATCTTATGTGACAAAATCTTGAGAAGCCAAATGCAGTCTTATAACGTTATCGAATTGGGAAACTGAAGAAATAGTTCTATCTTTTATATCCATTAAACACAGTGGACAATCTTGAGGTTGTAAAAACTTGAAAAACTTGGATACTCAGGAAAATCTTCTCGAGTTAAACGTTTGAAACGCACGGGAAAAATCTTGAAACATCCAGATCAGTCTTGTAGTGTTGAACTCTTGAGAAACCAATCCATTACTTTTCCATAAGCAGCAAAATGAGGTCAAATTTTTAAGTTTCCTGGTCCGAAAATATTTTGTAAAAAGTCAAGTTCTCCGTCTAATTTTGATCTAATTGAATCTTTCAATTTCTCTTAGTATCGTCATATTTTTAATTGAGATATCTGACTTAGAAAAGTCTAGGATTTCTCTGCCATTCTAGATGATACTTCTAATCTTAACGGGAAGGTTCTTACTACACCGGAGTATTGATCTCGAAAGTTTTTCCAACTGTGGAGTACTGTTTCCTCAAGTTCTTCCAACATGTTACATTGTTCCCGAGTTTCGAGTAGTACAACTAAATTAAATACAAGTCATTTTCATATTGTTTAGGAAAGGCCAGTTCTATTTTTCATTAAAACTCTACCACTCACTAATTTTCACAAGCATGTGTTGGACGCACATATCACATGTGCTCCTGCCACATGTAGTGTCATGAGTAGTGACCTGTTTTACATCGTACTACAATGAATACACTCATCTTACAGTTACTTTGAGTTTAGGCAATTAACTTCAGTATTAATAGTTTGGCCATCATGTTTACTGCCCTCGATAAGAAAACTTTGGAAACCCTTCCCTGGTTGCATTTTCACTGAACTTTACTAACATTAATTAATAAATCTGTTGCACGAATTGTTTATTAATGTCCCCGGGTTTTTAATAGGTAAACAAATGATTATTGTTCTATAAATACGAATAAAATCATTTTTATGGACAGAGTCTCAGTAAAGAGGGGTGAATCTGGGTCGTGAAAATCTTTGAAGGGTTTATACCAAAACGAAACCTAGACTTGTTCGACTTTTGTTTCTTGTCATAATTTAAAATTCACCTAACATGAATAACAGAATCGGAAAGCATTAGAAAACAGGAAATTATCACACACCAGGTGATTTTTCCAGAATTAAGCGACCAATCCTTGCGTGGCTTTTAAAGCACATCGGAAAATAGTAGAATTTAAAACACTGCCTCTCGGCCCACGCAGAAGCACTTACTCCAGCCATTCTTCTAAGCATTCCTGGAAGTGGGTATGGCGGTGACGCTGGACTTTTCGTTGCATCTGATATTCTTGGCTCAGAATCTATAATTTTAGTCGAGAGAGTACCTAGAAATCAGAGGTCACAAGCTCTGGAGAGTAGGGTAAACAAGTGATAACAGCGACCTTCTCCGACAAGAATTTCCCCACCACTGCACTCTCTTGCTGAAAGGCCAGTCGTCCAGCAATGCCTGTTCACTTTTAAATTTCGAGTGACACACGTAGGCGGATCCACAGAGTAACGAATCACATCGTTAACTCTTTAACTGGCTGGAACGTGTTAACAAGAGGTTAGCAAAATGGGCTGAAATCAGATAGAACGAATATGCTCACTGTATAAGAAACTGGGCCGAACGCGGTTGGAATGAGTGAACCCGAGCTTCAGAAAGTGTTTCTTTGCTCCTAACTTTGTTATTGAAAGTGGTTTAGTGGATTGATGGACACTAATTCTTTCTGAGTGATTCGTTAAAGTGATCTTTAACCATTTTATTGGCTGGAACGAGGGGTTAGCAAAATGGGATGAAATCAGCTGGAATGAATATGCTCACTGTCTTAGAAATGGACCGAATGAGGCTGGAATGAATATGCTCACTGTCTTAGAAATGGACCGAATGAGGCTGGAATGAATATGCTCACTGCCTTAGAAATGCACCAAATGAGGCTGGAATGAGTGAACCTGAGCATCAGAAAGTGTTTCTTTGCTCCTAACTTTCTTATTCAAAGTTACAATGTAACCCTTTTTCGTGTGCGAGATTGGTGTTACGCTATGTCTAAAACAATGACTGAGGAAATGTTGAAATAATGAGAATACGATGCACTAGTTGCACGGGATAGCTCAAATTAAGGTTTTACGGGCAGACGTAAGATACAGAAGTCCAACTTACATTTAAACTTTTATTGGTCCAGCGTAGTAGATGAAATCCAAAATATAGCACTGAGAGTTTTTTACACTTCACACATAATACCTTAATTATCTGTCGTATAATCCAGCTTAACAACGATCGAACATCTCCACACACGCACACAAAGCAACTGCTGTATCGTCTCTTTATCAAACGTTCTTATCAGATTCATACGTCACTCTCTCTGACTTCAAAGGTGTTGCCAACCTCATTCATGTGAGAGAGAAGATATCACGTTAAGTTCGGAAAGTGCAAAAGAGAACAAAACTCAAATTTACATAGGAAAAGGAACTAAAAATGAAAGTTAAATTAGAATATCCGTCACAATGTGTTTTTAGGGGATTGATTGATACTAATACTTTCTGTGTGGTTCGTTAAAGTGATCTTTAACCCTCTTACTGGCTAGAACGAGGGGTTAGCAAAATGGGATGAAATCAGCGGAATTGAATATGCTCAGTGTTTAAGAAATGGGCCAAATGCAACTGGAATCAGTGAACGCGAGCATCAGAAAGTGTTGCTTTCCTCTTGACTTTGTAATTGAAAGTGTTTTTAGAGGATTGATTGACAATAATCCTTTCTGAGTGATACGTTAAATTGATCTTTAACCCTTTCACTGGCTGGAACGAGCGGTTAGCAAAATGGGATGAAATCAGCTGGAACGAATATGCTCACTGTCTAAAAAATGGGCCGAATGCGGCTGGATTGAGTGAACCTAAGCATCAGTGTTTCTTTCCTCTTGACTTTGTAATTGAAAGTGCTTTTAGAGGATTGATTGACACTAATCCTTTCTGAGTGATTCGTTAAAGTGATTTTTAACCCTTTTACTGGCTGGAACGAGGGTTAGCAAAATGAGATGAAATCAGCTGAAATGAATATGCTCACTGTCTAAGAAATGGGCCGAATGCGGCTGGAATGAGTGAACCTGAGCATCAGAATGTGTATCTTTCCTCTGGAGTTTGTTATTGAAAGTGTTTTTAGGGGATTTCGGAGTGATTGGTTAAAGTGATCGTTAACTTCTTCTAACCGTTTGATTTGAAAATCTGCTTGTCTCCGACACTTCTACTATGAGAAATTTTTTGTGCGCCATTTTTTCATTTTCGTAACATTCTTTTTAGCCGCTGGTGGAAGTAAATAGCTCTTTCTATTTCTGGATGTTTTATCGTTTGTAGAAATTCGATTGTGATTTTGTTTTCATCCGGTTACATTGACTTCGAAAACATTCGATAAATTTAATTCGCATCAGGAAGGATTTCAAAGACGTTCTCATTATAATCGAAAATTACGTTATCTTTCTTGTTTCTTTCCGAATTGCTGCCCTTCCTGTTACAGCTGTTATAACAAAAGATAGATTAGTGCTCGGTCAACACACGAAACTTGCGATCTGTAGGCTTCATATGCATTGATCGTCAAACGCTTCACGAGAGCAATCCGGGTATTCTTCCCCGGTGAAGAGGTGCGATATCAGAGTGAATAGTGAATATGGCCTCATGAATGACCAACACCTGATTCAATGGCGATTAGGAATGAACTCTGCTAATCTCGCAGAAGCTGTGTTATTTCAAAGAACATATGGGTGTAGGAAATCCTGAACACTCTTAGACGGTCGATTTGGGCTTCCCTGGTCGTCTATATAAAACACGGGCGTTATAGGCGCTATAGACGTTAAAGGTATAAAAGAGCTATACCAAATTAAGAGCTGTAATTAACGAATTATTTGAAAATGCCTCATAAGTAGTTAAACATCGCATTTGACTACGTTTTATTTCTTCTTGAAAAAAGTCAAGTCGACATCGCACTTGACTTAACCTTTTGTCAAGAAGAAATAAAACAATTTCTTCTTGAAAATCAAAAATACAAAATGTCGCAGCAGTGTATTGGCTGTATGCACACTTTTAATGATCCTTTATTGTCTTGGGAATATACACAGTCCAATCACATTATTGTGACCACCTCCTACTTTTGACGTCCACAGCGCTTAGCCAATGAAAGAAGGCACGTGTCGTGAGCTGGCTTGGAGGGTATATAAGGTGTGATGTAGGCAATATGAAAACATGTCATTCGTTGATGTCATGGATAAAAGGAGCGATTTATCAGATTTGCAAAAAGGGATGATTATCGGCGTTTCGGGCAAGGGTGCAGGAATTTCTGAAACAGCGCAGTTTGTGAAATGTTCACGTGTTGCTGTGGTTAAAGTGTATCGTGATTGGAGAAATGGCACCATTACGAATAAGCGACGTTGAAACTGCGGAGCACCACGTGCCATTGATGTGAGATGCGTGAGGGCCGATCGACACGCTACAGTGGAGCAACTCACTGGGCGAATGAACCAGGGGGCTACCGGAAGTGTGTCTAAAACGACAGTTCAGCGAACTCTGCTGCGTATGTGGCTCCGATGCAGACGAATTGTCACTGCACCTATGCTGAGGAAGGTGCATCGGCAGAAAATGCTTACATTTGCAGGGCAGTATCGGAATTGGACCTACGCTGATTGGCAAAGGATTACCTTCTCCGATGAGCCACGTTTTCTGTTTCATTGAACGGATGGACGTTTGCGTATAAGGCGAGAAACATCGGAGAACAAACATTCTTCAACCATTGCTGGAAGAACACAAGCTGGTAGGGGCAGCATTATGGTCTCGGGAATGTTTTCGTGGCATTCCCTGGATTCATTCATACCTGTGGAAGGCATTATGGACCGAATTCATTATGAATCCATCCTTGCAGACCACGTACACCCATACATGCTGATTGTCTTCCCTGGGGCGGATGAGATCTTCTAGTACAAAAATGCGACGTGTCACACAGCTGGAATTGTCAGAGAGTGGTTGGAAGAGCATGATTAAAACTTCCAAGTACCTCCCTGACCCCATGATTCCCCAGACTTAAACCCAATTGCTCATGAGCGGGACCACCTCGATCGTGTTGTTCGCCCTATGGATCTTCCACCACGCACCCTCCAGCAGCTGTCAGATGCACTGCAGTCGGCATGGCTCCACATATTAATGCATGTGAAAACCTTCCAGCACCTTATTGAGTCACTCCTAGCCCGTCTAGCTGCTGACCTCGCTGCAAACAGCGGTTACTCTGGATATTAGCTGGTGGTCACAATAATGTGACTCGACCGTGTAAGTTTGTTTTGTACAGCGCAAAGAATTTTATTCGTAGGGTTGAATATTGTCCCTCCACAAATATATTGTCCTTGATTTAATCATCTTCTGAAATGAAAATTGGGATTTTCTAAACACTAATTGCCCAAATAATTTCGAAAGACAGAAGTTTGCTCTTTAGAATTAGTCTTTAATTTTTTAAAAGGTAAATTAAGACTCAAAATGCGTGTTTTTTTGTTTTTTTTTAGAACTTGCAGCAAATATTCAATTTAAGTCGCACACTCAGAAGACAAGACAAATCATTTGTTTAGCTAGCTAACTGTGAAATGCTGGATCATGTTTTAGGAACAAGTTTGGGGAATAGCTATGAAGCTGTTCCACTTTGCCTTTTGTTTTACATGTCGTAAAATGTTTAGGAAGGAGCACAACTTATCTTGCTCATAATCTTTTCAGCATTTATTTTAACTGAAGACAGGACGACTGGGTATATTTAAATGCAAATTGATAAATGTATGCGTAATGAATATGCGCGAGTTCTTTGAATGGTTTGTTTACTTAAAAAAAATATTTTTGTCAAAATTATTCATTTTAGGAGCTAAACTGCGCTCATACGCAGAATATTGCACAACTAATATATTTATTATGAGGCTAAACGTCATTGGGTTTACCAAAGGCTTTGTTTCATTCACATCACGTTCTGTTCCTTTTGCGTGATTGTTACATTTTGTCTTTCAAATTGTCAAGTTTGTTACTTCAAATAAGAAAATGATTGCAGTTTTGTTCTTCTGAAATAGTTTTCTGCCTCGCTTACAAAACCTATGACATTTTGCTTTCTTGAAAATGAAATTTTTGCAGTTTTCTGATTCGGAAGTCAAAAACACAGTATTTCTCAATTTCGACAGAAGGAATCATCAAATTTTCTTCCTTCCGCGGGAGAAGTAATAGATTTTTCGTCCGGCGATTCCGAAATCATCAAATTTTTGTGCTTGGAGTGCAGAACTTATAAATTTTTTTCTGCTTCTGAGGGCAAAATTGTTGCGTTCTTTCTCTTTGGATGACGAAATTTTAATTTTTACTTTTGCTCTTTCGAAACCATGTTTGCCTCTTTGGATGCAAACTCTGTCTCGGCTGGATAATACATTGAGAACCACCTGAATCACACGACTTTTGTGTCTTTTTATATTTGTGGACTTTGACATTTGTATATCAACGGTCACAAATAATAAAACGACTACAATCGTTTTAAAGGTCACAAGAATTGGCATTTTGACTTATACCACTCATTGTGTCAAAAACTGGCGCTATTTTTGAGGAATCATTAAATGTTTCAATACCAGATTTCAAGAGATGATCATTAGAAAATATTTTCTCATATAGCACTACACGAAAGAAATTATAATACTTATATAACGTTTATAATTTTAATGTGTGTGTATATATACACTGAGTGGCCACTTTATTATGACCACCCCATCAGTACTTCGTTGGGTCCCCTTTTGCCTTTAATACTGCGTTGATTCTTCGTGGCATGGACTCCACGAGATGTTGATAGGTGGTTTGCGGAATCTGAGACCATGCTTGATGAATAGTAAGATTGCAGGGTTGTGGATCCAGCTGTCTGATGGCTCGTTCAACTTTATCCCACAAATTCTCAATGGGGTTGAGATCTGGAGATTGTGGGGGCCACCTAAGCAAAGTAAACTCGCCGTCATGTTCCTGAAACCAATCCTGTACAATACGAGCACTATGGCAGGACGCATTATCTTGTTGAAAGCAGCCAATGGGATAAGCCATCCACATCACAGGATGCACTTAGTCCGCAACGATGTTTAGATATGATGTGCCAGTCAGACGTTGATCAACACGAATTAAAGAAGGGCCCAAAGCATGCCTGGAAAACATTCCCCAAACCATAACGTCGACTCCACCAGCTTGAAGGGTTGTAGCAATGCATTTGGGGTCCACGCTTTCGTGCTGTTTCCGCCAAATTCTCACTCTGTCATCGGCATGGTGCAACTGAAAACGTGATTCATCGGACCACATAATTTGTTTACAATTATCGACAGTCCAATTTTTGTGCTCCTGTGCGAACTGGAGACTTTTTCTCTTGTTAACTGCAGAGACAGCAAAGGTGTTCGAACAGGCCTTAGGCTGCCATATCCCATCCGATGCATTGTGCAGCGAACAGTGGATGCAGAGATCATTTGAGGGGATCCTTGATTAAGATGGTCTGTAATTTGCTGCATTGTTGCCCTTCTGTTGTCTGTTACCAGTCTGGGCACTCTGCGTTCCGCTCGAGCAGTCAGTAGTCGATGACGACCGAACGTTGAGACCCAGTTTTTTTTGGCTGAAAGTCCAGTCTTTAAACATTTTAACGACAGCTGCTCTGGAACAATTTCACGAATGCGGCGGTTTCGGTGATACTCGCTCCATGGCTCCGAGCTCCTACAATAATCCCACGCTGAAAGTCCGTCAAATCGCATTTTTTACCCATCTCGTCACCCAAAAATCACTTTTACTACTGTCGCAAGCACTAAGCTTTCCCTTTTATACTAGCCTCGCCCTCTGGCGGCAACAGCGTGCAGCCATAGCTCATTTGCTTAAAACTGTCAGGTGGTCATAATAAAGTGGCCACTCAGGGTATATACAGTGGTCATTTCAAACGTTTTGCACACTGCTCAGGTGCTGGCCTTAGGATGATGCAGTCACTCCAATCGTTGCGCCAGTTGTGAGTCAGATTTCAGTATAAAACGTTGTCTACGTTTGCTGCTCAATTTGGTCCAAACCTTCTGCCTAGAAATGGAGGAACAAAGTGAGTCTGGTCATATCTCGCTTAACGACTAGCGATCCTACATTGAAATTGAAACTTTGCGAGGAAAATCCCCAACCGAAATTCATAAAGCTTTGTGTGAAGTTTGTGTAGTTAGTGTAGTGCATCGTAGCACAGTGTCTCTTAGGGCTTCTTGGTTCCGCCAAGGACGGGAAAGCATCGAAGACGCCCCAAGAACCGGCTTGCCATCAGATACAAGCGACGACACTTCTGTGGTTATCGTCAACAGTATTTTGGAAGAAGATCGACGGAAAACATGCGAAGAGATTGCATATGAAGCAAACATGTATACCCCTTCGGTTTTCGCAATCCCACTGCAAAATTAGAGAAGAGGAAAGTGGCTGCCAAATGGGTTCCGCATAATATGAGTGAAGAGGAGTTTGCAAAGGATCGCAGAAGAATTGCTTCAACAGTACGAGACAGAAGACGAGCGGTTTTTGTACAGAACTGTTGTGTTATAGACGAAACCTGGATACGAGATTTTAAACCACAGCTAAGATCTCAGTCCAATCAGTGGAAACATCCAGAATCACGTCGCCAGAAAACATTATGTCGCCAACAATTGAAGGTGAAGCTGCTGATGATTATGGCCTTTGACAAGGTTGGAGTGATAGCAAAAGGGCCTGAGAGGATCACTGTAACAGCAGAATACTGCAGAAGATTTCTGCAAAATGTTTAGCATCCAAAAATTTGCCAAAGAAGACCCGACATGCTCGAAGTTTGAGCCATCATTTTGCACGAATACGCAAGGCCGCATATTGCCCGTGCAGTAAGAGACATTCTGGAAACGTGTGGATGAGAACTGCTTCCCCACCCGCCATGCAGTCCTGACATCAGCCCAGCAGACTCACTTGTTCCCAGAACTGAAGAAGCGACTCCCGGGAAATGATTCAGAATGTTTCTAATGAGGTGACCCGAGTAATTCGGCGCCTGAACAATGTTGTAGGTGTCCTGACCGGATTACAAGACTTACCTAAATCTTGGGCGTTGTCATAAAGAAACATAGAGATTCCTTTGAAGGCCTGTAAGTGTAAAGTATGTTATGAAATACACTGAAAAGCAATTGAAAATATGGAGCTGTGGACGGCTCTGTAAACGGAAACGACATGACGTATGCAGTAATCCGACAATATAAGAAGTGATGCGACAGAAATCGGTAAGAGTCGGACGCAGTATGGGTAAGACGAAGGATCTAAGCGCATTTGATCGTGGGCAAATTTTCGGGGCCCGACGAATGAGTCACTCCATTTCGGAAGCCGTGCAGGCACTGGGATTTTCACGAGCCACTATGTCACGGGTGCACCGTGAGTACATCGAATCCGGTAAAACCATCCCTGCAAGGGCCTACTGCCGTGGACAACAGCGTGTGGATGAGCGGGGTCATCGTCGGCTATCTCGCATTCTAACAGCGGATAGACGGGCCACAGTGCAAGAAATCACTCGGCAATTTAACGCTGGTGCACAAAAACGTGTAAGCAGCCACACCATCCAGAACCATCTCCTCGCTATCGGGTACAGAAGCCATCGTCCCACGAGGGTACCGCTGGTGACTGCACATCACAGGGTGCAGAGATTAGCATGGGCGCGGGAACATTGCCACTGGACCCTAGACATGTAGAAAAATGTTGCCTGAACTGATGAGGTCGAGATTCACGTTGGTACATGCGGATGGCAGGATACGAGTACGGCGCAAACCACATGAAGCGATGGATCCTTCTTTCCAGCAGGGTATTCTTCAAGCTGGTGGGGTGGCATTCTCGTCTGGGGACTGTTTACGTGTACTGAAACGGGACCCCTGGTACGTGTGACATCGTCCCTCACAGGTGAACGTTACCGGGATAACCTGGACGACCATTTGCTTCCGTTTGTGCGTCTTCAACATCCCACTGGGGACCTCATCCTGCAACAAGACAATGCACCGTGCCATCGCTCCCGAATTGTATCCGAATGGTTGGATGAACACTCCACCGACGTAACCTCGCTTCCTTGGCCAGCTAGGTCACCTGACCTTAATTCTTTCGAGCACATCAGGGATGCCATCGAGAGAGATGTTCGAGGCTCTGACCGCCCTCCATCAAATCTTCGTGAACTGTGGGAGCTTGTTCAGGGGTCGTGGATTAATATGGCTTCCGGTGTCTTGTCGAGTCCATGCCGAGACGAATCGCCGCTGTCATCAGGGTGAAAGGTGGAGTTACACGTTACTGGACAGGTATCTCCAATTGAATTGCTCTTCAGTGTAAATTCTTGTTCTAAGGAATAACCACAGTGTGCAAAACCTTTGAAATGATCCTTGTATGGAAATCATCGTCAGCCATTATAAATCCACTGCTGGATGAAGGTCTCCGAAGTTTCTTCCCCATCTGTCTGTGTTGAACCATACTTTTAGATGACATTCCAGTACGTTTTCAAATTTCATCTACTTGGGCACACACCGCCCACGTGCTCTTCTGTTGTTTTTTTTTCTGACCCTCGCTGTCCAGTCTAATATTTCAGTTGACCATTAGTGGTCAGATTTTCTAGCAATATATCCAAGCAACTGACATTTCAGATATTTTACTTTGATCATGATTTTCCCACCATTTTCACTTTGCTGATCCAAGAATTACTATTATTTCCCTGCTTGTACCTCTCCATGGATTCTTCAGTCCTCTGCAGCATTTAAATGTTTTTTACACGCTTTCCAATCGTATATTGAAGAAGCGTATACTCTCCAGGTTTGTCTGTCCGCCGGTCCGCACGATAACTCACGTAAAAATGGTTCGATTCCGAGGAAAATTTAGTATGTGGTAGGGGACTACTTGGGAAGAAACCCGATTGAAAATGGATGAAATGGAGTCAAAGGTCAGGACATATGAGCGGGATCCATTCCAATGCCTTTGTGCGTCATAACTTACCAAAAAATGCTTCCAGTGGTACAAGACTTTAGTATGTTGTTCCGGGGGTATACTGAACTGGTTCTGTTTAATATCATTGAAATGGGGTCAAAGGTCAGGACACAGGAGCGAGATTTATTCCACAGCCATTATCCTCATAACTTAAGTAATGCTATCTGGTATGTTGGAAAGCGTATCATAATCAATGTATTGCATGATTTTACTAACTTGTTTTAGTAAACGTCCGTTTCTCTGATTTTTAAGTAAGAACAGGAAAGAGGCATCGATTTTAAGACATAAAGGTAAGTTTCACTTGAACATTGTACTGTTTCTCCCAATTTCACTCTCCAACCAAAGATTAATTTCTTCATCAATGTGTCCCTCGCTTGATATCCGTAGCTCAGCGTAAATGAAGGTACCGGTTACATCTAAATATTCCCCATCAATCGCCAAATCATTTTTTTAGAAGCATTTTACATCAGTTTTGTTTTCAGAAAAATCACTTTTAGACCCACTTCTTTAGTCTCAGCAATTTCCTAAATCATACTTAACAGCTCTGATGGTGTGTTTCCAAAACTGACTACGTCACCAGAAAAACGAAGGGGTTCATGACGTATCATCATTGTCAACCATTATCAATCCACTGCTGGACGAAGGTCTCCCCAAGTTTCCTCCACAACGGTCTGTCTTGTGCCAGTCTCCTCCATGTCACCCCTGCATACTTTCGAATTTCATCCGCCCATCTCACATGTGGTCTTCTTCTGGGTCTTTTCCTGTCCCTTGGAATCCAATCTAAAATTTCGGCTGTCCATCGATGATCTGTCCTTCTGGCAGTATGTCCAGCCCATTGCCATTTCAGGGATTTAACTCTGATCATGATGTCTTCCACTCTTGTCATTTTTCGGATCCACGAGTTCCTCTTCTTATCTCTCCTGGTTACACCAAGTATGCACCTCTCCATGCTACTTTGAGTTGTCTGCAGCCTTTGTATGTCTCTTTTAGTTAAGGTCCACGTCTCTGCACCATACGTAAGCACTGGAAGGATGCATTGATCAAACACTTTTCTTTTCAGACATAATGGCATATTGCTCTTGAAAACTATGCTGTTTCTTCCAAAAGCTCTCCAGGCAAGTTTTGTACGCCGATTAATTTCTTCATCAATGTGACCCTCACTTGATATCTGCTGTCCAAGATAAACGTACGTGTCTGTTATATCCAGTTTTTCTCCATCAATCGATAAATCTTCATTTCTTGTAAAAGCATGGAACATTACTTTTGTCTTCTGAAAGTTCATTTTTAATCACACTTCTTTACTCTTGTCAGCAAGTTATTGGATCATACTCTGCAGCTCTGATGGGGTAGTTGCGAAAATGATTACATCATCAGCAAAACGAAGGTGGGTTAGATAATATCCATTAATCTTTATCCCCTTGTTTTCCCAGCTCAGCGACTGAAAGACACCTTCCAATGTGGCATTAAAGATCTTCGGAGATATGGTGTCACCTTGTCTTACTCCCTTTCCAATTTGTATGTGTGTGTGTTGTATTTTCAAATCATGACGTATATGGTATCCGTATATAAATATACCATTAACCAAGAAATGCCGTGATTTCTGTCTGAGAAGAGATAAATCCTGGAATACTTGGTTCCCGGGCAACAGACTCTGTCACCCCTCTCGCAAATGGACAAACCCACCGCTTGGCAGGTATACACAGTTGTACGGGAATGATATGACCACCTACCTAATAATGGGAATAACCACCCTTAGCCCAGATGACAGCGGCAAGAGATGGACGCAATGAGGCCTTGGAAGGTTGTCCGAAGCACTGCTGCCCATTCGGGCTGTAGCATAGCAAGAAGGTCCAGAAGATGGCGTGGTCGTGGGTCGAGACATCGAACCTGTCGATCCACATAATCCCACAAGTGTTCTATGGGATTGAGATAGGCGATTTCGCCGGCCAAGGGAGAACGGAGACATCGCTGTCATGTTCCTGTGACCAGTCACACACTCCCTTAGCGACGTGGCAGAGCGCATTGTACTGTTGGTAGACACCATTATCACCAGGGTAAACGTCCAACAGCCGCCCCGGTGGCGCAGCGGTCTAAGCGATGGCCTCTGATCATTCGCCCGAACGGGGTCCAGGTTCGAATCCCGGTGAGAGGCATGGATGTTGTGTTTGTCTTACGGCACTGGCTCTCTCCCTTCCCTGGAACCAGTGACCCTAAATTAGGGACGGGCGAGTGCTTATAGCCCATTGAGTTGCTCACGGTGGTCGTTAAACCTCCAATCAAAAAAAAAAAAAAAAAAACTTCCAACATGAAGGGATGCGTGTGTTCAGCGTGGATGGTCAGGTAGCCATTGGCGTCCCAAGGACCCATCCAGCGGTACCAAGAAAAATTCCTCCAGACATGCGTACTTCCACAGCCGGTCTGTACTTGACCGACAAGTGTATCCGGGTGTTGGTTTTCGTGTGTCTGACGCCGTATCCGTTACTACCCGTCACTTGTGTGGAGTAGAAGCTTCGATTCGTTAGAGATTAATGATCCAAGCTTCCTTTAACCTTCCGCGACAGGTGTTCAAAGAACTTTAGATTTAGATTTCCTGTTACTTTGACTCCATTTCGATTCAAAACAAAAATAAATAAATTCACTCGTTTTTCGCTGACCGGTACAGGTCGTGGACCGTCTTTTTGAAAACACTGCTGTAGTCAAACTCTTGTGTTCAGCAATAGTTCAAGGAGCGCTGCAGCGACTTCCACCATCTTTCCTGGCCACCACAAAGAATGTATGGGACATGTTAGAAAAACATATTCGGAACAAAGTCCTCATCCGTCAAATCTGAGCAAATTAAAAGACTGGTTGGTGAACGCGTCGTATGCTGTGGACGTAGATACACTCCAGAACCTTGTGAAATCTATGCCAAAGCGCATACTTGCTGAAAAATTCGGGCTAGAAGATGTCCAACCCGGTATTGAATAAGAGTTTGTACTTTCGTAGTCGGTTTGAGTGTGTCTTACTGCTCATTGGAAAATCACTAGAATGCTTTAAACATTTTGTTCGATAAAGCACAACATTAGAAGGTTATAGCTACTGATAGCCAAGTTAACCCAGCAACAGTAAGCATTATTTTAGTGTAGTTGGAGTTTATCTGGTATATAAAGTTCAATGTTTATTTGTTTGTTCGTCCGCTATGCAAATTCAGTTTTCAATTTAGAACCACTACATTTGGTATACCATCTCATGGTATTCTAATTTAGACCATATACGGTTTTTGGAATTTTGGAAGAAGTCTGAGCCTGGGGTCAAGAGTCCCCCTCCCCCTACAAAATTTTCGTAAAGAGTTCCATTTTGTACTTTATTCTTTTGAACTGGTATATTATCTCATGGTACCCTAACTTAAACCGTAGACGGCTTTTTCGAAGGAGTCTGAGCCCGGGGTCAAGGGGCCTCCCCTACAAAATTTCCGCAGAAAGTTCCTTTTTTTTATTTTTATTTTTATTATTTTGAATTGGTATATTATCCCATGGTACTCTAACTTAGAACGTAGATGGTTTTTGGAAGAAGTCTGAGCCAGTCAAGTGGCCCACCATACAAAATTTCCGTAGGAAGGTACATTGTTTACTTTATTATTTTGAATTGGTATATTATCCCATGGTACTCTAACTTAGAACGTAGACAGTTTTTGGAAGAAGTCGGAACCCGGGGTCAAAGGGCCCCCATACAAAATTTCCTTAGAAAAACCCTTTTTTAATTTTTATTATTTTGAATTGGTATATTATCCCATGGTACTCTAACTTAGAACGTAGACGGTTTTTTGGAAGGAGTCGGAGCCCGAGGTCAAGGGCCCTACACAAAATTTTCGTAAAAAGTTCCATTTTTAACATTTTTATTTTGAATTGGTATACTATATCATGGTCTCTAACTTAGACCGTACATGGTTTTTGGAAGGAGTCTGGGCCCCGGGGTCAAGTGGCCTCTCATACAAAATTTTCGTAAAAAGTTCTATTTTTTACTTTTTTTATTTTGAATTCGAATGTAATCCTTTTTATGGTGATAAGTTCAAGAATTTATTTTTGTTTTGTTTGTATTGTAACAAGTGCTTTCCAGCAAAGAACTGCAACACAATTCAGCATTGGAACTGAAGGTAAATAAGCAAAAAAATCAAACTGAAGAACTAAAAATACTGTGTGCCTAAAGACTCTACAAAGAATAAAATCCAAATTCAATGAAGAAATGAAATACAATATTAGGTACGGTTTATGCCGTAAAAAATTAATCGCTTTCATTTGATTTGTACAAAATTTAGATAGTGAATTAGCACCAAATTCTCCCGAGCAAAGCCGGGCAATTCAGCTAGTTAGACGATAAAAAAAAAAAATAATTAATCGTCTAAAGCTCGTGAGAACTGCATATGATGAGCTTCGTGTTACAAGTTCTTACAAACTGAAGCAACGATAGAGTATAGTTGTCGCTTCGCATTTAATTCCCGAAGCATTGCTTCAGCGTGTGCATTAGCATGGATATGACGTTCTGCCTTCGTGTTGTTGAGAGTTAACATCTTTAGGCTTATTATGAGGCTTCGAAGCAAGGACATGCCAAACTATTGGAAGTTACACGAATTGTCACGATAACAAATTTTTGGTGACAAGGTCGAATGGAGAACGCATATTGGTTCCAGCGAGTGTTATAATGATGCAGACTGTTGAATATTCCTGAAACCATGGATATCACTTCAGTTTGTTGGGACTAAATGTGAGCAAGCATATACTCAGTAACGAAATGCCCCATCATGGGAAGCTCAAAACTCCTAAATAACCACATGAAATCACAATTGTCCTTGTAAGCGCCGTTATAATAATTTAATGAGGAAAAACTCACATGAAGAGGATTCAGGAAAATTTCCATGAATGCAGCGAATAATTTATTGCATTTTTGTGAAGCTATGACGTGTTAATGAAGACGAGGAACACTTTTTCTTTTTTTTTTGGAAAAGTAGAATTCCTAACAAGAAAGACGAGACCGAATTTTCGGTTGTAATGAACAAGTCTTTTGAATAGGTTCTGACGCGAATTCAATTTATAAAAGTTATTGAAAGTCAATGGAACCGGTTAGGAAAACAATCAACCGGTTTTAACAATCTATAAAACATCCAGAAATAGAAACATCTGCTTAGTTCCACCAGCGGCTAAAAAGCATGTTACGAAGATTAACAAAATGGCGCACAAGAAGTTTCTCATAGCACAAGGAAGGTATCAGAGACAAAAGGATTTTCAAATCGAACAGTTAAAAGAAGATATATAAAAGAGAAGGAAACATTACATAACCCTATACATTCTAGTGGAAAAATTTTGAATAACGAAAAGTTGAAAATAGGCGAAAAATATTCTGTATGGAAAAAGCTATGCTAAAGAAAAATAACTTTTCAAGCATGTCTGTCGAAAGTAGAAATAGCGAGAATTCGACCTTTACACTCCTTAGCGAGAAATCTATGCATTATTGAAAAAGGATAATGCTCTACATCTCTAATGTAGCGAATGGCATACAGTAAAGAAGAATTTTCTCAACAGTGGTTTTAGAAGTGAAGATACAGGTGCAAATTGAAGTGCAAAAACACACCACCTACTGACAGAACTGTGAACTGCAAAATTCTCCATATACTAGCATAAAGTGTTCTACATGGTAAATTGCATCCGGTGTTGAAAGAAGTTTTTAAATCGCACATGTAGAAGCAGAGATATTGAAAAAACCAGGTTAAGAATTTGCATCCCCTAGCGGCGAATTGCGTACTATTTTGGGAAGAAAATGCGTACAGAGTTTGCATAATTATGTAGTACCTGACCGAGGAAAGAAGTTTTAAGATCGAGTTTTTAGTTCCGCAGATATTACTGTAAACGGAAACGTGAACTTATGACCTCTGGTGGCACACTTGTGCGTTAAGAAAGATTTGAAGTTATATGAGAAACAATTCGCAGCTGAAACGCTCTCCAACAAAGGAGGTATTTTTCAAATCGGACTCTTAGAAGTAGAGATATTGACAAAACTAATATATGAATCTACGCCCCCTGGCGGAAAAGCCATGCTTTATTTTAAGAAAAAAGTATTATGAAAAGGTTTTTCGATGTGAACGGTATCTGTCCTCGGAAGAATTTTTTCAATCTAGTTTTCAGCAGCTCAAATTTCGCGGCAAATACATCAGAAGCAGAAATAAACACTAACGCCCCTTCTACATACTTTTTGTATGTAGAAGGGGATCACTTGGTAAGGACTTTAGCAAAAATTAGAAACTACATGTAAAAGATTTAATGAATAAGGGATCATCATTCGCCCATTGTCAGCTGCATAAAGAATTTTTCAAATCAGAGTTTTAGAAGCAGAGATGTCGGGGAACACTCAGTCTACTTTTACGCCCCTAGCGGAAAAACTGTACGTAACTTGAAAAAGTGGCTATACCTAAAATAGTCTTTGACATCAATGGAATCGAAAGGTAAAATAACTTTTTTCAGTCGGACGATTAAAAGCAAATATATGGTGATGCGTAACATCACAGCCTCTCTTGACAAATGTCAACCCCACCTTCTCGTGGTGCATCCTGTTCCCACTAAAGGGGCTCTGACGACCGCAAATAGCGGTATAACTATAGCATCAGGATCAGAGGAAATGCTATCATACACTCACCAACCCGCTTGGCCAGCGTGGTGAGTTATGGCCAAACACCTCCAAAATGACTCCACAACTTAAATCTTGGCCCTCAGTCTCCGGCAGCTGGAATGTACCTGGGCAAGGCAGCGGCCAGTGCGACATGAAGGCAGAGGGTGCTAAGAATCCCCGGAGGACCGGACTAGGCTGCCATTTGATGCTGACCTTGGCTACCTACAACGGACGCTCCCTATCTTCTGATTCAAGGCTTCTTGAATTGGAAGAGGAACTACAAAGGATCAAGTGGGACATCGTTGGGCTGAGTGAGGTAAGGAGAAAGGAGAAGATCTCATTGAACTGAAAAGTGGACATCTCTTCTATTATCGTGGGACAGATACTGGCAGAACTAGTGGTGTTGGATTTATAATAAACAAGAAACTGAAGGATAAAGTGGTAGAAGTTGAAAGTTCCTCTGACAGAGCTGCACGACTCGTTATCCAACTATCGAGAAGATACCAGGCTCAGATTATTCAAACTTATGCACCCACCACAAGTCATCCTGAAGAAGAAATTGAAGAATTTTATGAGGAAATTCGTCATCTAAATAATAAAGGTAAGCAGCACTTGAAGATAATTATGGGAGATTTCAATGCAAAAATAGGGCACCGGCAACAGAATGAAACTTCAGTAGGTAAATTCGGTCACGGCAACAGAAACCAGCGTGGAAATACTCTCGTTGAGTTTGCAGAGGCAGAAGGATTTTTCATCTTGAATTCCTTTTTCAAGAAAAAGCCACACAGGAAATGGACATGGAGACATCCAATTGGGACGACAAGTGAAATTGATTTTTATTATGTGTAACAAAAAATTCGTCATCGAAGACTGCAGTGTGCTAAACAAGTTCAACACAGGTAGTGACCATAGATTGGCGAGATGTAAGATGCACCTCAACACTAAACTGGAACGTGGCAAGCTCATAAGACAAACAAAATGTATTGACATAACCAACCTTAAAAAACACCATAATACTTTCAAGTTGGAACTGAAGAACAGATTCTCTGCTTTAGAAGGCCTAACATCGGAAGAAGTGGATATTTCGGAAGTTAACAGAAAAGTAACCAAAGCTCTTATGGAAACAGCAACAAAATTAGCTGGGTCTAAGAACAAGTTGCATGTAAAAACAAATTATCAGGAAAACCAAAATGTTGATGCAAAAAGAAGAGAGATGAGGACAACTAAAGATGTGACTTCCAAAGTGGAATATATAGAGCTATGCAAGACAGCACGAAAAAGTATCACTGAAGACGTAAGGAAATTCAACTGTGAGCTAGTGAGGAAAGCAATTGAAAACAACCAAAGCCTAAAGATAGCAAAGGGACATCTCAGTAAGGGAAGAAAACAGATTATGGCTCTGAGAAAAGAAGATGGTTCTATAACAAGAAATAGAGGCGAAATTTTGACAAGAGTGAAAGATTTCTACTCCAAATTATATGAAAGGGATGATACATGTACTCCAGACATCATGAAAGGTACCAGAGTTCTTCCAGTCCTCCCAGCAGAAGTTGCTCATGCAATCAAGAACATGAAGCGGGGGAAAGCTCCAGGAGAAGATGGAATTACTATAGACATCATACAAGAAGCAAGTGGAGAAATTGAAACAGTACTCGCCCAAATTTTCACTCTGATGCCTTAATGAAGGGAAGATTCCTGAGGATTGGAACAATGCTACAATGATCCTACTACATAAAAAAGGTGACATTGAGGATCTCAGGAACTACAGACCTATCAGCCTCCTATCAGTGGTTTATAAAATCTTCACTAAAGTTCTTTCACACCGCTTGAAGGTAACACTGGACATGGCTCAACCGAGAGAACAAGCTGGATTCAGGAGTGGCTACAGCTCAATAGATCATATCCACGTACTGAGAGAACTAATTGAAAGAGCGAGGGAATATGAACTTCCATTGTGCATGGCTTTTATCGATTATGAAAAAGCCTTTGATTCGGTGAAACCATCAGCAGTTACCACGGCTCTGAAATCCTGCGGTATTGAAGATGCATACATTAATATTATTAATAACATCTATGAAAATGCAAGTGCAAAGATTCGGCTGTTTGAAAATACAACACACATAAAAATTGGAAAGGGAGTGAGACAAGGTGACACCATATCTCCGAAGCTCTTTAATGCCACATTGGAAAATGTCTTTCAATCACTGAACTGGGAAAACAAAGGGATAAAGATTAATGGAGATTATCTAACCCACCTTCGTTTTGCTGATGACGTAGTCATTTTTGCAACTACCCCATCAGAGCTGCAGAGTATGATCCAGGAACTTGCTGACAAGAGTAAAGAAGTGGGATTAAAAAATGAACTTTCAGAAGACAAAAGTGATGTTCAATGCTTTTACAAGAAATGAAGATTTATCGATTGATGGAGAAAAACTGGAGATAACAGATACGTATGTTTATCTTGGACAGCAGATATCAAGTGAGGGTCACATTGATGAAGAAATTAATCGGCGTACAAAACTTGCCTGGAGAGCTTTTGGAAGAAACAGCATAATTTTCAAGAGCAATATGCCATTATGTCTTAAAAGAAAAGTGTTTGATCAATGCATCCTTCCAGTGCTTACGTATGGTGCAGAGACGTGGACCTTAACTAAAAGAGACATACAAAGGCTGCAGACAACTCAAAGCAGCATGGAGAGGTGGCATGCTTGGTATAACCAGGAGAGATAAGAAGAGGAACTCGTGGATCCGAAAAATGACGAGAGTGGAAGACATCATGATCAGAGTTAAATCCCTGAAATGGCAATGGGCTGGACATACTGCCAGAAGGACAGACCATAGATGGACAGCCGAAATTTTAGATTGGATTCCAAGGGACAGGAAAAGACCCAGAAAAAGACCACATGGGAGATGGGTGGATGACATTCGTAAATATGCGGGAGTGACATGGAGGAGACTGGCACAAGACAGACCGTTGTGGAGGAAACTTGGGGAGACCTTCGTCCAGCAGTGGATTGATAACGGTTGACAATGATGATGATGATGATATGGTATAAAACGTATTTTAAATTCGATATAATCTGCATGTACGCCCTCTAGCGGCAAAATTATGCAGCGTAAAGAAAAATGAATAAAGGATCATCATTCACCTATTTCAAGCTTCCCACTGCAAAATGAATTTTTCATATCGGACTATTAGTTGCAGAGATATGATTTCCAATGACGGGCAAACCGTTAACATAAGCACGATCTTTTTTACAAAACACGTGCTAAAAATCTTAACTGTTTGTAACAGACTTCGTTACTCTTAGGCTTGCACATTCCTGGTTGATGATACATAATGCAATGGAGTAGTAAATTATTAGGAACACCCAGTAGCTATCCCCACTTACGTACACAACAATGACGTTTAATATGCCTTTAAAAATAAATAGCTCACTGCAAAGGTTTCAGACGTTAACGGAGCGTAGATAGCCGCAATATTGCACAGCCGCGTGATTTACGCAATGAAACAGACAGCAATATGTGTCATAACGTGCGTAAAAATGGTTCGATTTCGATGAAATTTTAGTATGTGGTAGGGGACCACCTGGGGACGAATCCTATTGAAAATGGACGAAATCGGGTCAAAGGTCAGGACATAGGATCGGCATCCATTCCATCGCCCTTATCCCATACTACACTGCTGGACAATTGCTAAGGACGGATCATAAACGGCTATATAGCGCATAAAAAAGTAAGTGTGGTTGAATGCCAAGTGAAATAAAATAATGTCAGAATGCCAGGACATTACAAGAAAGACAATTTATTGTGCTCTGAAATCCAGAAGGCTTTGGAACGTGTTCAAGGGACAAACAGGCCATTTTGTGCAGAATACGTAACCGTGAAAAAAATGCAATTACCGTCCGCAGGCGTTCCGGCGTAAGATGTCAATACGGGATATGGCCACCATGGAGGGTGATGCAAGATTACACACGTCGTGTCATGCTTTGCACAACATTATCAAGCAGCTGTTGGGGTAATTTATCCCATTCCTCTATCAGTGCATGGATGAGGGTGTCCTTGTTTATTGGAGGGCATTGGCGACCAGCAAGACTCCTCCCCAAAGCATCCCACACATTTTCAATGGGATTCAGATCTGGAGAACGTGCTGGCCATACGAGGCGTTGAATATCCTCGCTCTCAAGACACTCCTGGACAGCGACTGTTCGATGACATGTTGCGTTGTCGTCCATGAAAATGAATTTATCACCGACAGCACCACGGAACATGCGAACATGAGGTAGCAGAACATCATTAATGTATCGTTGGCCAGTCATAATCCCAGTTGGAAGCACATAGAGGGACGTACGGCCATTGATCATGATGCCAGCCCATACCATGACACTACATGTCGGATATCGGTCCCTTTCCTGTATGTTTGCTGGACAATATGCAGTACCACTATCACGCCAGATCAGTTGTCGTCGATAATCAGACGATAGACTGTATCTACTCTCATCTGAGAAGAGGACAGCAGACCAGTCGTTATCAGTCTAATTGCGATGTTGATGGCACCATTGCAAACGGCGGTACGGTGACGTCTGGACAATGGGATGCACACAACAGGACGGCGGGCGTATAGTCCTCCTTCATGCAAACGTCTGGCGACAGTTTTTCGGGAGATCCGCTTGCCAGTAGCAGCCATAAACTGATTTGCTACCTCACTAGCTGTGCTGCGCCGGTGTCTTTTTGTTGATAGCACTATGTACCGATCTTCTGCAGGTGTCGTACTGCGAACACGACCTCCCCCGTGACGTTTGCTACACTCTCCATTTGTTTGAAATGATTTCCAAAACCTTGAAACAACACTGTGGCTGACGTCGAAGTCCCTGGCAACATCTGCTATTTTTTGCCCTTCTTCAATCTTGCCAATAATACGGCCACGCGTAAAATCATCTAGGTGATGTCGGTAAGACATACTGAAAATTGCAAGTTCGTCAATTCATTCTTTCCCTTTCAACTTTGCGTTTGAACAACAACGGTCAATACGCGTCAAATCCTTTATATCTCTTATCAGCGCTATGACGTCACGAACAAGTTCGGCAATCCAAAATTTGCATACGCACAACACGTCTTACTGTATCCCGCACTTATGCTAATTTCCACATTTTCCTGCCTTCCATTTTATGGTTGCTATCGTTGCTATTGTCATCCGTCCTTAGCAATTGTCCGGCAGTGTATTAAAGGAGCACTTCTTGTATGTATGTAAATTTTATTTTGAAAACGGCTCTAAGGATTTTGATGAAAGTCGTTAACCTACCGTTTTCTCATACTAGAAATCGATTTAGCTTGATTTCGACTTTAGGAAAATTTGTTTAGTGGATTCAATAGCCACCCCGAATTACCACGTTTTTACTGCCATGGCGTCGTCCCATTAATGTTGCCCATGCTTAGAAATCTTATGACGTCACAATTTCGTGCTTGAGATTTTGGCGCGTGGTCACGCCATCTGTCTCATTACGTCACGCGTTGTGTGTGGATCCTATTAAAGTTTTATGACGTCACACTCTTTCGAGCAGATGATCGCGATTACCATCTGCCTCAGTACGTCACGCGTTGTGTGCGTATGTCCGGCCGCACGATAACTCGCATAAAAATCGTTCGATTTCGATGAACTTTCAGTATGTAAAAATTAATCACTTAAGAAGGAATCCTGTTGAAAGTGAATGAAATGGAGTCAAAGGTTAGGACACAGGAGCGGGATCCATTCCACTGCTCTTATGCGTCATAACTAACATAAAAAAGGTTCGATTTCGATTAAATTTTAGTATGTGGTAGGGGAGCACCTGGGGAGAAACCCTATTTAAAATGGGCGAAATGGGGTCAAAGGTCAGGACATAGGAGCAGAATTACTTCCATCACCATTATGCGTCATGACTTACGTAAAGATTCTTCGACTTGGATGAAATGTTAGTATGTTGTAGGGACCTGCCTATAAAATGGGCGAAATGGGGTCAACGAATCCTATTGAAAATGGGCGAAATGGAGTCAAAGGTTAAGACACAGGAGCGGAATCTATTCCATAGCCCTTATGCATCATAACTTACGTAAAAATGCTTCGATTGCGACAAAACTTTATCATGTTATTTCGTATGTATACTGAACCGGTTCTGTTGAATATCATCGAAATGGGATCAAAGCACAGGACTGAGATTTATTCCACAGCCATTATTCTCATAACTTGAGTAATGATTTCTGGTATGCTGGAAAGCGTATTATAATCAACGCATTGCATGATTGTACTAGCTTGTTTATCATGCATGTGTCCTCGGTAGTGCACAGTTTAATAAGCGTTGTTTCGTGAACCCCTACCAAGTGTTTTCGCGCTGTCATTTTCCGAAAAAATAGATGTGAAAGAGGAACAAACATGCGCTATTAAATTTTGCTGTCGGCTTAAGAATTCTATCGAAGAGACTTTCAGTCTTATGAAGGAGTGTTATAAAGATGGATGTCTAAGAAAATCAACAATTTTCATATGTATGGTCGTGAGTCGAGGGCTTTAATCGCGCATTGAGGAATACCTTCAACGAATGTTAGAGGTTACCATCAGTACAATAGGTGCTATTATACAGGAAGACAGACACCTATCAAAAACTGATATCGAAGATACGGTTCACATTTCAAAATCATCAAAACACAGAATTTTAACCGAGCATTTGGACATGAAACGATTTTCTTCTACTTGGGCTCCCCATTTATTTTCATGTGCGAGTCAATGCAAGGACGCACATGGCCAGTTCTGTTCTTTGTTGTTTAGAGAAAATGCATATTAAGTTGATGGCCCAACCTGCATATAGTCAAGACTGGTCCCCATGTGACATCTGGTTGTTTTCCATTTCGAAAAAGAAATTACTAGGAAGACAATTTTAGACTGATCAGTAACTTATTACAGATGCGGAAGCGTACTTCAGAAGCATTTCAGATGAAGTTTTCCAGAAGACATTCAAAAAGTGGGAGGAACGTTGGGACACTTGTATTCGATGCAATGGACAGTATTTCGAAAAAGATGACCACTTCCTTTATAATTAAGGTGAGCATTTTCAAAAAGTGGGAGAAACGTTGGGACACCTGTACCCGATGCAATGGACAGTTTTTCGAAAAAGATGACCACTTCCTTGATAATTAAGGTAAGCATTTTCATAAAGTAGGGGTAACGTTGGGACACCTGTATTCGATGCAATGGACAGTTTTTCGAAAAAGATGACCACTTCCTTGATAATTAAGGTAAGCATTTTCATAAAGTGGGGGTAACGTTGGGACACCTGTATTCGATGCAATGGACAGTTTTTCGAAAAAGATGACCACTTCCTTGATAATTAAGGTAAGCATTTTCAAAAAGTGGGAGGAACGTTGGGACACCTGTATTCGATGCAATGGACAGTATTTCGAAAAAGATGACCACTTCCTTTATAATTAAGGTGAGCATTTTCAAAAAGTGGGAGAAACGTTGGGACACCTGTACTCGATGCAATGGACAGTTTTTTCGAAAAAGATGACCACTTCCTTTATAATTAAGGTGAGCATTTTCATAAAGTGGGGGTAACGTTGGGACACCTGTATTCGGTGCAATGGATAGTTTTTCGAAAAAGATGACCACTTCCTTGATAATTAAGGTGAGCAGTTTGAAAAAGTGGGAGGAACTTTGGGATACCTGTTTTCGATGCAATGGACAGTATTTCGTAGAAGACGACCTCTTCCTTTATAATTAAGGTACGCATATGTTTTTTATAAAAACATTCTCAATTGTTTTTGAAACAGCCTTTGTACAAGTCGTCTCTTCTAAAAACCAACAAATTTATCCGTTGTGGGCACGGGAACTCGAAAACTGACCCCCGAGGATTGGAAAAAGGTCGTCTGGTCTGATGAATAAGGTTTTCAGTTTACAATGTTAAAATATAACCCCAATGGACTAGACAGAATAGGGCGTCAACAACACGAATCGATGGGATCCCAGCTGTCTAGTGTTGACTGTGCAAACTGATAAAGGCAGTATAGTGGTCAGGATTCTGTTTCTATGGTTGGCACTGGATTTCTTAATAGCTCTGGAACAGCATTTGCTTATCACGAGTGGACCAGTCGAACCCATTAATGTGCATGTTGTTTCCTTATGGAGGGGGGTGACTTCCAGCAGGAAAATGCACCGAGTCACAAGGGTCGGAACTTTACACATTGGATCCAGGAATACTATATTGACTTCAAAGTCCCAATATGTCCCCCACAATCTTCAGATCTTAACCCAATTTAACACCTGTCAGAAAAGATTGACAGATATATCTGATCTACAGATCCTCCTCCAGCGGCGAACATTCCAAAATTGATGGACGCCGTCACATCCACTTGGTTGAGCACTCCTGTTGAACGATATCAACACTTCGTTGAATCCATGCCACAATAAATCGAATTTGTTTTGAAGACAAGGGTGGCCCAACACCATTAGGTAGGTGTTTCTCTACTTCAGGGTGTTCTCAAGAACTTAATACAACGGGAAGTTATTGTTTCATTTTTACTTTAGTTGTAATAAATGGGGGAAAAGCAAATAATATTTCGTCCCCTGCGGTAAATGTTCAACTAAAGTGAGAGTCATGAAACGACGGCGTTTTGCGTTATTGGCAGAGCTCACAAGAAGTTTTATTTTATTTTAAGTGGGCATAAGTGTGCTGTGGGCATGATATTTGCTTCCTAGGTATGTTATATGCATTGATCAAAGATACTTTCCTTCTCTGTGTCGCAAAGCTGATATTTTCACAACTCATTCTTCGTCCTGTCAATCGAATGTTTTGAGGCGTAGTATTCTGTCGAATCGTCAGAGCAGGATCAGAGTGAGACATGAGAAGTGTTTTGTCTTAACAAAGTTAAGGATGAGTGGCAGCTACGGTGATAGTTGAGTTTTTTTGTCGACCCAAATTTAGGGATGGGTGACTGCTTTATAGCTCTTTGAGTTACTCACGGTGATAGTTGATTGTTTTGCCTTCCCGAAATTAGAGATGGGGGGGGGGGCTTCTTATAGCACACTGAGTTACTCACAGTGATAGTTGTAGTGTTTGTCATCCCCAAATTAGAGATGGGTGGCTGCTTATAACTCTTTCAGTTATTCACGATGATAGCTGATTAGTGTTTTGGGTCCCAAAATTAGAGATGGGTGGCTTCTTCTAGCTCTTTGAGTTATTCTAGTTGAGTAGTGTTTTGCCTTCCCAAAATCAGAGGTGGGTGGCTGCGTATTGCTCTGTAAATTAGTCACTGTGATAGTTGAGTAGTGTTGTACCTCCCCAAAGTTAGAGATGAGCGACTGCTTTATAGCTCTTTGGGTTACTCACTGATATTTGGGTAATGTTTTGCCTCCTCAAAATTAGAAATGAGTGCTGCTTACAGCTCTTTGAATAACATACGGTGATAGTTCAGTAGTGTTGTACATTCCCAAAACTAGATGGCGGGTTGCTTAATGCTGTTTGAGTTTCTAACGGTGATAGTTGAATCTCTGAAACGAAATAAACTAAACCCTCTTTATAATTCCTACGACAAGAGTTGGTATGTAGTGTATAAAACTCTAAACACCGATATCCCCAATGATATTGCCATTCAGTGGTTATAAACTCAGGTTGTGAAATCTGGATGTACGAAACTTGAAAACTGATTCACCGAGACAGTTTTCAAGGAAAAAGAAAGAAAACATAATCACCAACTTAAAATGAAGACTGTTTTGATCCTTTACAAATACAGCAACATCTTACATATCATATACTGTATATGTAGCTCAAGAACGAGTGTTCTTAATGCTATATTACGTGGAAATGCACTTTTAGGTTATGACGAATAAAAATTCATTGCAATTCTGTTTCACACGTTTGTCTACCATAACGAAGCAACACTCCGGAGTACATCTTCTGTGTTACACGTATCCGCTTCACGCCAAATGAAACGTCCTGAATTAAACCAAATCGAACACAGCCCTTATACTAAAATTTATGCACTAAACAATTTAATCAAAAAAGGCCTGACGTAGATTTCAATTCATTATATTCATTAAATACAACATATGAGAACGAAGAATAATAAATCTAATTAAGACATAACAATCAGTTGAAACAATGAATATTCACCAATAGTTCTAATGAAACGTCACATATAGTCTCATATAATATGCGTAAGCCATTATACCAACTTAGGTACCAAACAATTTAATTGAAAAACATGATTTAAATTCTAAATTAACCATATACACTAAATACATCACACAAAAAACATGAATAAAAAATTTGATAAAGTCCTGAACTACAGTTGAGGCGGTAAGTAGTTACCAACAGTCCTACTCAAAAGTTATTTATAATTGTTTCAAATATGCGTAAGCAAGTTGATTAATGCAATATTCGCAAGCAGCTCACTCAATAGTCTTACCTATTAACTAGCTTGCAACACATTGAAAGCACTTCATAAAATCCGGAATGGAACAACTGTACACCGCTCATGACTCCTCTGTTGTTAAGTGCTATAGTAAAGAAACGAATCTCCCTGAATAATAATTTCGAGAAACGAATCTGTAGTATATCCTTGAATAATAATTTCGAGAAACGAATCTGTAGTATATCCCTGAATAATAATTTCGAGAAAGGAATCTGTAGTATATCCCTGAATAATAATTTCGAGAAACGAATCTGTAGTATATCCCTGAATAATAATTTCGAGAAACGAATCTGTAGTATATCCCTGAATAATAATTTCGAGAAACGAATCTGTAGTATATCCCTGAATAATAATTTCGAGAAACGAATCTGTAGTATATCCCTGAATAATAATTTCGAGAAACGAATCTGTAGTATATCCCTGAATAATAATTTCGAGAAACAAATCTGTAGTATATCCCTAATTAATAATTTCGAGAAACGAATCTGTAGTATATCCCTGAATAATAATTTCGAGAAACGAATCTGTAGTATATCCCTGAATAATAATTTCGAGAAACGAATCTGTAGTATATCCCTGAATAATAATTTCGAGAAACGAATGTGTAGTATATCCCTGAATAATAATTTCGAGAAACAAATCTGTAGTATATCCCTGAATAATAATTTCGAGAAACGAATCTGTAGTATATCCCTGAATAATAATTTCGAGAAACGAATGTGTAGTATATCCCTGAATAATAATTTCGAGAAACAAATCTGTAGTATATCCCTGAATAATAATTTCGAGAAACAAATCTGTAGTATATCCCTGAATAATAATTTCGAGAAACGAATCTGTAGTATATCACTGAATAATAATTTCGTCGCGTATACGTGGAAGGCAATATAAATGTCATTGTCGACACAAATGTGCCGTATTTTCACTGTTTCCAATGCAGCTACCTCTGCCTTTCCGTTGTTCACCACCTTTTGCGTAGGACCGTTGTGCAAAACACACATTTGTCCGCGGCTAGAATCGAAGCCGTGTTCCCTCACTCCGAAGTAAGTCGCTCTCCCAACTGAGCAACGCGGACAGAATGTCTCGTTGCAGATTTGTCGTCTTGACACATGTTTTCACCTCTGTAGTACGTTAGAACGTGGCTGAACGCAGAACACGATGAAGACTTCTCTATGCGACTCACTTAACCGGAGATAGATGGAAATTTATTGTGATTATTGATGAAGCATGGGTCTACCTAAACGACTAACAAAAAAGGTCGATTTCCTGTCACAAAAGACAAGACTAACAAACTTGGTTCCAAGATTCAAAAGAAATTTTCAGTAAAGGATTCATGACAGCTGCTGGTTTATCGTCAATGGGAAGGTAAAGTTGAAAAGAATGTAAAAATCGAATCTACATATCCCCAAAATAATATTTTAGTTCTTATTTTTAAAACGGAGATACAATTTCTTTATCTACAGAGCATTTAAAGAGTAGAATTCCATCAGGATAATGCTACCAGGCATACATATAAACCTACCACTGCTATTTCTTGAAAAAATGAAACAAGCGAGGGGTATCAAGTCTGCAAGGTGTTCAGTTAATGTGGCGACAAGCTCAGAGGGTTGTTAGTAGACATCAAGAGTAACAAAAATTGAAAAGGAACATGGTGTCGCAAACCACGTTTAGTCCGTGAAAATCGCGAAAATACGTATGCAGGCTCTGACTCCAGAGGAGAATGAAAGCGGATTTCAGTTGATAGCTGAATGCGTTTGTGGGTTCACTCACGCACATTATTCCCGCGAGGTGCGTAACCACCTCGATGCTACATACCCAATGAGGTGGATTGGACGCGCCGGACCCGTTGCTTAACCTCCACGTTCGCCGGATCTCAATCAGTTGGACTTCTTCCTCTGGGGTCACCTTAAATCACTCGGCCGCCCCGGTGGCGCAGTGGTCTAAGGCGTTGGCCACTGATCATTCGTCCGTAAGGGGTCCGGGTTCGAATCCCGGTCAGGCATGGATGTTGTGTTTGTCTTACGGCACTGGTTCTTACCCTTCCCTGGAACCAGTGACCCTAAATTAGGGACGGGCGACTGCTTATAACCCATTGGTTGCTCACGGTGGTCGTTAAAACCTCCAATCAAAAAAAAAAAAAAAAAAAAAATCACTCGTTTATGAGACGCCTGTAGACACACCGGGGGATCTCATAGCGCGGATCTTCGTCGCTGCGGCAGACACCAATAACACACCCGGTATATTTTTTTTTTTTTATTATTATTGGAGGTTTGACGACCACCGTGAGCAACTCAATGGGCTATAAGCAGTCGCCCGTCCCTAATTTAGGGTCACTGGTTCCAGGGAAGGGAGAGAACCAGTGCCGTAAGACAAACACAACATCCATGCCTCACCGGGATTCGAACCCGGACCCCGTTCGGACGAATGATCAGAGGCCATCGCTTAGACCACTGCGCCACCGGGGCGGCACCCGGTATCTTCGAGCGCGTCCGGGAATCGTTTTTACGTCGTTCCAGACTGTGCAATGACGTCCGCTGCCCCCACTTCGAACAACACCTGTAATAATTTTGCTCACATCATTCTCATTGTTCTCTTTCCAGCATTGTACTGTGCACCACAAGCTGTGTTGTAAACATGCTGTCAAATAAATCTTTTTGTAGTTATTATTGTACTTTTTGTCGTCCCCTCGTGACGTCAGAACCTGCATACGTATCTTCGTGATTTTCACTGACTTTAAACATCGTTTGCGACACCATGTTCCATTTCAATTTTTGTTCCTCTTGATGTCTACTAACAACCCTCTGAGTTTTTCGCCGCATTAACTGAACACCCTGTATACTTTTTGTTCATATTCCTTCAAAATCCAGAATGTGTCACCAATGTGCTATTGTGCCCTCGGACTGCTAAACAGAGCGCTTTCTAAATGCACACCTGTAACAATGATTGGACTATGGAAAGCAGTGGAAGAAGAGTGGAATAAAATACCACTACCAATTTTAAAAAAATGCGCAGCTATCTTGGAAATCTAGATGTAGGTTTATATTCCACAGAAAGGGCTATCAGATAGAATATTTAAGGGGACTCGGTACCCCTCATTTCACAAAAATATCGATTTTCTAATTTTTACCCCAAAATATACTTTGGGACCTCTAGTATATTGTGACGAAATTTTAAGGTGATTGGAGGCATATAACACGAGCAAAAATACTTTTACTACTGAGATGTCTCTGGAAATGTCACGCCCATTTAGTGTTTACGTTTTTCCGACACACAACATTCCTCACTTGTTTTGCGAAAAAGAAATATTTTCCGCCACGTTTGTTGTTCGTCAAGTATGCGTGGTATTATGAAATGATACGCATTCAATTTATCAATCTAAAAAAACATAACAAGGTAGGTCATCATTATTCAAAAATATGTGATCTGTGTATTACATAAAAAATCAGTTGTTGAAATGACACAGGCAAACTTCAGGGATGGTGTCGACCATTGAATCTCACAGAATAAATATGACATTTCAAAAGAAATGTGCATCACTACTATATTCACTTCTTCGTCCTATTCGCAAGCCTTGCCTCGTACATGAACCTTCAATTTTGCATAACACAATTTCAGGTTTTTGTGTTTTTTTATTTCTCTTACTAAATATCTGAAAATCTCTACAACCCTTCCTCATTACATTAATTAATTGAAATGTAGCTGTTTATTTTCCCCCCACCATTCCTAGTTCTGTGATTTAGGTGAGAACTGGTTTTAGATAAAGAGGCAAAAATCGTGAAATAAGCAAATCTATATGCAGACACTATAATTATTTTATGCATTAGGGTGCTCCTTCAGAATGTTTTTTTATTGGGGCAAAAAAAAAAAAGCATGAGCAAAATATTTTTGACAACACTTTTTTCACAATTATTTTAGACGTTATTTTCAATTCTCAGATTTTGGTCCTCACCGCAAACTGGTGTGATGCTGTAATTAGTAGACTAAAAACTGAGATTTAGGTGGATAATGTGATCCAGACTCACTGTAATAGCTGTACACTTGTACGTATGTGTACTATGAATGCACAAAAAATCATAAAGCAAACTGATTGTGGTTATATAACAGTTTTGCAAGAATGAAATCTTTAAATTCATTTATCTCTGTTCTCACTTTCCCGACAAGTCACTCCGTTAGAAGTACTAAAACTTGAACATAGATTTATAAAACCACTTGAAAATTTTTTGGTAGTTTCCCTAGCACCCAATTAATAGATTTAAGGATTAAATTTTCAATAAAATAAAAAAAAATGTAAAATATACTTGTTTATCTTGATTTTGTACATATATACACTGACCGAAAAAAATCCCAACACCACGAAAATATAGTTGTAGAGGAATGAAATGGCGGCAATACATATGTATAGGTAACATATTTAATCGATTAAGGTTTCAAGATCACAGCTTATTGTAAGCGCGAGAAGAGCCATTTTAAATGTGAAATGCTGGTACATTAATGACCAGTGTAACCCCAGAATGTTGAATGCAAGCACACAAACGATCATGCATTGTGTCCTACAAGTGCTGGATGTCAGTTTGTGGGATGGAGTTTCATGCCTTTTGCACTTGGACGGTCAATACAGGGACGGTTAATGCTGCTTGGGGGTGACGCTGGAGTTGTCGTCCAATGATGTCCCATACGTGATCGATTGGTGAAAGATCTGGTGATCTAGCAGGCCACGGCAACATTTCGACACTCTGTAGAGCATGTTGGGTTACAACAGCGGTATGCGGGCGAGCGTTATCCTGTTGGAAAATAACCCCTGGAATGATGTTCATGAATGGCAGCACAACAGGTTGAATCACCAGACCGACGTACAACTGTGCCGTCAGGGTGCGTGGGATAACCACCAGAGTGCTCCTGCTGTCATAGGAAATTGCTCCCCAGACCATAACTCCAGGTGTAATTCCAATGTGTCTCGGCCGCAGACAGGTTAGTTGTAGGCGCTCACCTGGCCTCCTCCTAACCAACACATCGCCATCACTGGAACCCAGGCAGAACCGGCTTTCATCAAAAAACACAACAGATCTCCACTCCGTCCTCCAATGAGCTCTAGCTTGACACCATTGACGTCGCAAACGGCAGTGGTTTGGAGTAAGTGGAATGCACGCTACAGGGCGTCTGGCTCGGAACTGTCCTTCAAGTAACCGATTTGTAACAGTTCGTTGTGTCACTGTGGTGGCAACTGCAGCTCGAATTGCTGCCGCAGACGCGGTACGATGCGCCACGGCCATACGCCGTACACGGCGGTCTTCCCTCTCAGTAATGCCACGTGGCCGGCCGGAACCCGGTCTTCTTGAGACAGTAACTTCCCTTCACCACCGCTGCCAATAATCATGCACAGTGGCTACATTCCTGCCAAGTCGTTCTGCAATATTGCAGACAGAAAATCCACCTTTTCGCAGCCCTATTACACGACCTCGTTCAAACTCCGTGAGCTAATGATAATGGCTTCTTCGTCTTCTTAAAGGCATTCTTGACTAACATCAACACCCTACGTCGAATCTCAACGATAACTAACGCTCACGAACGTTACAGTGCGTATTTACAGCAAACCTGCTTTGCATGTTCTGAGGGGTGCTACTAGCGCCACACGTATGCGCCGAGCGCGAAATTTGCATAGACGTCATCTTGCAGATATAATCTCACCGCCTACCAACTGTCGTTTATCTAACACAACCCCTTCTTGGTGTTGTTATTTTTTTTCCGTTAGTGTATGTGGTTTCTATTTTTTTTTCTGTTAAACTATTTTGCTTTTTCTAAATCAAACCCCTAAAGTTATAAAATATATACTCGTAAAAAATCTAAAAAAATCATCATTGAAAAATGATCAAAAATAAAGGCTTTTTAGTTAACTTAATTTTTTAAAAAACAATTTAAATTTCAGAAATTGTAAACACTGTATGCTTTTTTTTGTGTCAAATTGAATTCATAGTTTCGCCCTACTTATAAAAATGTATGAAAAACAGAAGTCTACTTCTTAAACAAAAAAAAAAAAGGTTTAAGGGTATAGAGTCCCCTTAAGAGAGAAATTATTTTATTATAAACAATTATATTTCTGGAATATCGTTCTAAAAATGTGTGAGCATCCTCTGTATGGAGCATTTATGCCGACAATGACATGTGTAGCAACTTCTGTTAATTTTAGTAGAAATGTTTAATTTAAAATTGTACTCTACGTTGTATTGACTGTTTTCTGGATTTCGTGGATTATTCGCGAAACATTCATGTGAAAAATGCTCAAATCAGTTATGTGCTTTAGGGGTGGAGATATAACGACCTGCGTGTTCTGAGCATCTGCGACTATGTTAGTTCCACGCCCATATTTTTAGGGGCCGTTGATTTGATTCTGGAAAAGGGGGGGGGTAAATGCATCACCCATGCTTCGTTAGGGGCTTCAGCCCATGCCCAGTTTGGAGGAAAAACTAGAAACTTGCGCCTCTGACCCCACCGTCAACCGGATGGCAATTTTCTATCCAATCGAAACAATTGAGTCGTCCAAAAATTAATCGCAACAATTTTTCGATCCCGATGCCCCATGAACTACACTGCTCAACAAAATTAGGGGAGCACGCTTTTTAAACGATTTTATTCAAAGCAGTTGAGTAAAATGTTATTGAACTGTCAAAAGATTCCCTCCGAATAATGAAAAACAGCTGTAGAAAGCAGTTCGACATGCAAATTAGCAACAATGACTTCAAAAGTGACGTCGATGCGAAAATCACATAAAACGGGTAGTTCTTTCGGAACTGTATTCTTGTACACCTGGTCGCGGGTGAAAGAGTTTGTTGCATTATCTCATGTTAGCATGCCGAATCAACACGATTTTCCAGAAACCACCGCGTGGCGAGCCATAGGAAGGTTGGAAGCCGGCCAAAGTCAAGGGGTAGTAGGCTCCGCCATTGAAGTGAGCCGAAGTGTAATTGCACGCTTGTGGAGTCGGTTCCAAGAGACGGGAAGTGTTCAAAGACGTCTTGGTCAAGGTCGTCCACTAGCTACCACCTCAAATGATGACCGTTATTTGTGATTAACAGTCCTTCGGAACAGAGGTAAAAATTCCACCCAGCTGCAAAGATAATTTTTTTAATGGCAACCGGAAGAAGCTTATCGACACAAACAATTGGCAGACGTCTTCACGCACGTTGATTATATGCACGTAGGCCAGTTGTTTGTGTCTCACTGACCTTTCGACATCGTATGACTCGAAGGAACTGAGCTGAAGAACACTGATTGGGGACCTGCCGAGTGGAGCCAAATTCTCTTCTCCGACGAGTCCAGATTCAGCCTAGAGCAGGATAATCGACGACTTCTGATCTGGAGAGAACGTGGTACCCGATACAATTTAGCGCATGTCCAAGAAAGATCGCGTGTTGGTGGAGGCGATGTGCTTGTTTGGGCAGGGATAAGCTTAGGTGGGCGTACTGACCTGTACGTCATTTGGAATGGAACCTTGGCTACTGAAAAGTATAGGGACAAAATTCTTAGACCATTGGTCGTGCCTTATATTGCTGCCATCGGCGATTCAGCCCTTTTTATGGATGACAACGCCCGACCTCATCGAGTGTGCCTTGTGAATCAGATGTTTGAAGAGGAAACAAAAGTGTATGGAGTGGGCGGCATGCTCCCCGGACTTGAATCCGGTCGAACATGCTTGAGACACAATTGGCAGACGCATCGCTGCTAGACAACAACCTCCTCGACCACCTGACCAATTCAATGCCCCACAGGTGTGAAGCCGTCTTGCAAGTTCGAGGTGACCACGCACCTTATTAGACAGATGACAAAGTTCGTCAATGCTTATTGTTTCTTCTCCAAAAGATATGGGTAATAATGATTTTTATGGCACCAGGTGTGTTTCCTGTAAAAATGATCTTTGTTATATTAAAACTTGATTTTTCACCTATTCAATCCTTTATTTTCTTGTCCCTTTCATAAATATATATTTTATATTGTGCTGCATATTTACAAGCAGCTGTCTGTTCTCGCTAAATCACCTGCTCCCCTAATTTTGTTGAGCAATGTATTTTCATGTGAACAACTTTAAAGAAATCGGTGTGCCAAAATTTTTGTTTGTCCTCTGTGTTCCTGTTAGCTATCACACTCTGATTGTGTGACCGTTTCTTATGAAGTGGCAGATTTCCCCCCATTGTATTCGAATCTTTAAAATGTAGGAACCAGATTATCTTACTTTTTTCACAATTTTCTATATTCACGGAATCGCTGACCATGAATTTCTGCTGTATTTTGTAAGTAATAGTGGCATTTTTTCTAAATGTGTTGCTAACCCAATGTCATGTACGAGATCAAAGAGTATATTCAAGTCATTTCTACCCTCAGTGCTTTGTGTTATTCCAGTCAAATGGTTTTGCGTTATTGCAACGATGGCAGATTATGAGGTGTTTGCCATGGTTTGAGTAAACGACGTCGCATCTTTGGATTAGAGCAATTGCACCGCGGGTTTCTGAAAGTCACGAGTGGCTTCTTGCCCTGGAATCACCTCTGACCTATCCCTTCTCACCAACATAGCTAAGATACCTCACCGTGGAGAAATTTTCCCACAGTACTTCTTAATGTAGTTAGTTGGTTCACAGTAGGAAGTGGCTCATTTCTTCGTCACTCCTTACGGTAGCTGAAAATGTGAAACTGTGCGTAGAGTTGGAAACGGGTCAAACATTTTGTACCTGTACTAGCCCCGGAACCGACCCAGGCCTGACCCGGACAATTCTGCTGTGAACCATAAATTCCAATATATCTTAATCAGCAGCAGCATTGTCAATCACTAACAACCCACTGCTGAATAAAGGTATCTCAAAGTTTCTTCTACAACGGACTGTATCAGGCCAGTCTCTTCCATCCATCCATCTCCCACGTCATCTTCTTGGTCTTTTCCTATCCCTTGGAATCTAGCCTAAAATTTCGGTTGTTCATAGGTGGTCCGTTCTCCTGGCAATATGTCTAAGACCATTGCCATTTCAGAGATTTTACTCTGAACGTGATGCCTTTCACTTTTGTCATTTTCCTTATGAACACGTTACTCTTTTTATTTTTCTTGCTTACACCACGCATGCATCTCTCTATGCTCTTTCAGTTGTTTGCAGTCTTTGTAAGTCTTCTTTAGTTAAGGTCCGTCTCTCTGCTCCGTACGTAAGCACTGGAAGGATGCATTGATTAAACACTTTTTTTTTAAGACGTAATGGCATATTGCTCTTAAAAATTGTACTGTTTCTTCAAAAGCTCTCCAACCAAGTTTTATAAGCCAATTAATTTCTTCATCAATGTGACTCTTGCTTGATATCTACTGTTCAAGATAGATTTACGAATTGGTTGCCTACAGCTTTCCCCCATCAATTGATAAATCTTCATTCCTTGCAAAAGCATTGTATATCAGTTTTGTCTTTTGAAAGTTCATTTTTAATTTCAGTTCGTTACCCTTCTCATCAAATTCCTGGATCATATTCTGAAGTATTATTTCAAAGACCTTGTAACGTAATTTCTTTTCGTGCTGAATTATTGTCGTTCTTAAGTTATGTCTTAAATCATTAGGTAAGAATACGATGGAATACTTCCTTAATTAAACCTTTACAGCCAGACGAAACATAAGACAGAACTCAACTTACTGTAATTGATTCTTTATTCCACCATTATGTCAATAGCATAGATATCGCACTTCCAGGTTAGCGTAATTCAGATGTCACGTTAAGTTGGGAAGTATAACTGAGGACAAACTCAAAATTACATAGGGAAAGAAACGAAAATACGTCACAACCTCTGAAGGGTTCTTTGAAATATTGTTTCTATTAAAAAATAAACTGGGTCAGGAACATCTTGTCATGACCGGTTGACCCACTGGCCCGTGACTCGTTTCCATCTCTGCTTTCATTTCGTAGATGACATTTGCTTGAATCTTTAAGGAAGGTGAAACTATCCTTATAACTGTCTGCTTTATATTTGTAGACATTAACTTCATGACAATATTCCGGGAATCCTTTAATGTGCTCTCAAAATAACGTCCTAGGATTGTGTTATGAATTGTGAGAAATTCCGTTGTAACCGTAAGGTATCTTTGTTCTGAACCTGGAGTGCAAGCAACATCGTCGATGAGTTGACAACGATAACTAACTGCGCAGCAGAATTTCATGTTCAAAAGCAGATGAATTTAGCAGCTGTTCGAAGTCAAGAAATGACTCGTATGTATGCGCACGAAGAATAGTGATGAGTTCCCTCTTTTAGTGACCTCACACAGAAACCAAGGCAGATGATTGGATTTCAACGCTGTCGTGTGTCACGCGAAATACGGCACCGGCGTCTCAGTCCGTATAACATGAGAATGTCGTCACAAATGGAGGAAAAGTAATCTGTCTAATGTTATGTGATTGTACTTTCTGGAAGGCCTTGGTTTAAGTGCCTTAAGTAATTTTCAGATGCCTCGCGCCGTAAATGATCAAACTCTAGTCTGTATTAATCCAATGGAATATGCTCGAAACGGATTGAATGGTCAAATCGAATAATTCATCTTCATACATGTATGCAGGATAAGCTGCGTCTTATTCTTACATGTAATCTGCATTAGTATTCCAGTAACGCTTAGTGCAGCTTAGTAAACGACAAAGCTCTCTATTACGTAATACGAGGTGTGATAAAAAAAGTATCCAGACTGGTTGCATAAGTTCAGAATCGCTGGACACAACAGGATGATGTTTGTCACAGGTTGACCTTGGAACCTACTGCGCATGTGTCGTGAGTAACGTCTCTCCTACTGTCTGTTTTGACGTAAAACTAAGTCTAATTCCGCGGATAGTATGGGGCGACTTACGGCCGACCGTCCGAGACGAAAATGGAACCCAACAGAAATCATTATATCGGTAAAAATAACACACACTAATCATGTTAGCATATTTGTAAACGGCATGAAGTCCAATTCGCGTACTGCGCAATGCATTTTTAACGCGACGTCCTTCTTGCTCCCTGTGTGCGGGAAAGATGATGTAACACTTCCGAGTATGCCGCCGCGTTTGACTCAGTCTATCTCGGCAACCGTGAACGCAACACAACTGTATTAATTTTTTGGCTTCACCTTGCTCCCTTAAATGGAAACAGAAATACCTCCGAATTAAAGATGGATTACTGCAGATACCAAAACTTGGAGGCCATTTTAACGGAAAACTAGGGAACAAGGGTGTATCTTGATGAAATTATTTCTGTGACTGCTACCCAGTGTTGCCATTCTACTGATTAATCAGTAGATCTACGAATTTTGTCACCCGTCTACTGATAAATTTTCGTAATCTACTGATTTTTTTTTTGTTTTAAGACCACCTATACTTAGGGACATGGCTAAGAATGCCTTCTTTCAGTACTCACCATCTACTGATCAAGTGGATTAGACTCACCTCAAAACTGATCTAAAAAGAAAACGCTGAGGAGCACTAAACTTGTTCAACACAAGCTACCAAATTTATTTATTTTTCAAAATTTATACTGGTTGTCACGAAATATTGTTTTTCATTCTATATAACTAAATGGTCTCCTATGCATGTTATTCTGATATGTCTAATAATATTAGGAAACTGTCTATAGTGCGATATTTGTGTAAATGATGCTTTTTTTAGTGCAGTACTTATTTCACGTAGTTGGGAACATCTGGGTATAGATGTTTGCTGTGGCGTATCGTGGGTCCGAGACCTGGGCTATCTCACCCGTCCCCACCCCCTACCCTCCAGTACTGTTTTTTTAATTGCGAAGTTTAATTTTTAATTATTAAGTAATACAAGTAACTTTTTTTTAATTTTAGCAACATGCCATTGCTAACATGATACCAAATAATTATGAGGATTAGGATTCGAACACTTATTTGTACATTAACTCCATTCTTCTTCTGAATACTTTATTTGCACATGAACTCCATTCTTCTTCTGAATACTTTATTTGCACATGAACTCCATTCTTCTTCTGAATACTTTATTTGCACATGAACTCCATTCTTCTTTCCTTTTTTGTGAACTTGAGTGTTACGTTTTCATAAAATGTTTCGTCTGAATACTTTTTCACAATTAGAAAGAATGTTTTTCTCTATTGACAAAACAGCAAAGTTTTTTAAATGTGCATGTCCTTGTGTGGTTTAAAAATATATCTTGATTGTTTTTAATGCTGAGAAACTTTCGGCAGTTGTAGCTGTTGATGGAAAGTTTAATATGAGGTCTGCTAATTTTTTGAACATCACTAAACACTATGTCCAATTTATTCAACTTTATGTAACACGTAATTTCTCTTTACTGATTTGTTTTTGTATTCGTCAAGGGAATAAAAATAAAACACTTTCAGTTCATTTTTTAGTCGAGCTGTATCGAAATTTGAAGCATAGAATTCTTTCAGTTCTGACAGTAGATGTTCAGGGAAGCTTTCACAAAATTTATCAAAACAGTTCGAATCCAACAGAGCCACGAATTTAAGATATAATATCTTTGATTTTAATTCATTGACACTTCAGAAAAACTGAAACAACTATCGCGAAACACTCTTATGGGCGGGAGTATGCGAGTGACTGAGATAGTCTGTTTTCTTTATTCGGAGTGAACCGTTTCCCAAAGCAATGGGCCAATCCCCTCTATAACGAAGTAAATTTCTCCGTCATTTCTGTCCACGCCAGGATTCGAACCCGGATCCCCTCATTCCGGAATAAGTTGCTCTACCAATTGAGCTACGCGAACGTTTTATTCTGATTCCTATCTGCCTTTATGTCGTGTGCGTCCTTCTGGCAGGTACGTCACATCTCCTGGTACGTTACACCTCTACCAGCTGATCCATGTTGTCATGGAAACGCCAGCAGGCGATTCTACGGAAGGTTTTCGCATCAGAACTGCGAAGAGTCTGGAAGAGCTGCTTCTGTTATGCCGTTGGTTTTCGCTCGCCAGACTGAGTCAAAGAAGTGAATCTGCACGCGTTTGTTGTCGCAGCGAAAGCATCGACGTATTTTAATACCTTTAATAATTGACTTTTATTTCTGTATATTTAATTCAGTTTTATTTGTGCATTCTCTGGTCTTCGCAGCTAGCCTCGAATATACGCTACTGGATGTTTTGTACCCAGATGCTCCCAATACAAAAAGTGGAAGTGCACTGCCGGATAGCGAAAAAAGAACACCCGGGAGGAATGCTGGTAGGAGCGTCATATTATAATATGTTAATTGTTAAAAGCAGCAGAAACTGTGATACAAGTTGGAATGTCGTTGGTTGAAGTAATGACGTCACTGCGTACGACAACATGCAAATGTACGCAGCGCGTTATCTTATGACTAGGGCGTGAAGAATGAAATCATTCGTCTTGTTCAGTCCTTGTTGAAGAAGCTACTATGCCTGGACGATGAACGGTCGCAACATTTCTTCAGTTATCGGAGTTTGAACGAGGCCGTATAGTAGGTCTGCGGAAAGCAGATTGGTCCATCCGTCAAATTGCAGACGGGGTGGGACGAGAGGTATCAGCCGCGGTAAGATGGGGTCGGTGGTCAGAGGAGAATTCGCACACTCGCAGACGTAGTTTCCGGCAACGCAGAGTTACGATCGGCGTTTCGGGAGGGCGGCGTTGGTAGAGCAGACGGCTACGGCGTCACAAATTCGAATCTCTGTTATACCAAGCGTGTCTACCAGAACGATATTGAGTCGTTTGTTGGAAGCAGGACTACGGGCACGAGTGCCGCTGGCACGGTTACAACTAACCCTTTGTCACCGTCGAGCACGTTTGTGGTGGTGCCAAGAACGAGTTCACTGGAGTGAAGAATGGCGGCCAGTGGTCTTCCGTGATAAAAGCAGATTCTGCTTGGGAACGTCTGACGATCGTGTGCGCGTCCGAAGGCGGCACGGTGAGCGGCTTCGGCCATCGCGCATCCGTCAACGACATACAAGGCCCCACGCCGGGCACCATGGTGTGGGGAGCGATTACCTATCGCGCTCGTACAAGTTGGATGTTTGTACGGGGTACACTGAATAGCGGTACGTACGTCAGCGACATCGTGCAGACAGTCGTTCTGCCATTTTTGAGTGCGAACCCCGATGCGATATTCCAGAACGATAACGCCCGCCTACTCTTCTCACGGGCAGCTCAACATGCTCTTCAGGCTGTGCATTAACTCCGTTGGCCAGCATGCTCTCCGGACGTGTCTCCAATCGAGCATGTCTCGGACTGGATCGGACAAAGATTCTTCCGCGGACTCCTGTCAGGCAGAGACCATCTCTGAATTACGCATCCAAGTTGAAAGCGCGTGGAATGATGTCCCCCAGCGTGATATCCAGCACTTGTACGCCCGATTGCATACCATATTGAAAGCTTGGATTGCTTCTGGAAGAGGTGCAGCACTTTATTAAAATGTGCCTTCTGTACACTGTAATACGCATTAAAATGTAAAATAAGCATTGAATCACTTCACACGTGTGATCACTTTCCTTAACAAGTTATTCCTACTACATACACTGCTGGCCACTCAAAATGCAGCACCAAGAAGGAAGCATCCGATTGGCCTGAAATTCGCAGCATACGTCGTCCGCGAGGGGAGATGCAATCGATTAGCATTACAGGGCATATGCAAATCATGTACGCCCAGCACGCCACAGAGAAGCACTATAAGAAGGGTGCACAGGCGGCGGGGTGTAAGTAGTGGAAGTGTGTTGTGCTGCCGGACCTGTGCGTGGGAAGCTTCTTGATGCCTCGTCGCAGAATACGACAGTCATTCCAGCACGTTTCGGAGTTCAACAGAGGACGAATAGGGGCTTATCGCAACAGCGGTTTATCGTACCGAGACATCGGTGCCCGTGTGGGACGACATCCAGCCACAGTGAGGCGAGTATGGATTCGGTGGGTGCAGGAGGAACTGACGGACCGACGTGAGTGATTGCCGCAGCCACGGCACACCATAGAACGGAAGGACCGGCATGTTGTGCGGCGGGCATTGACGGCTCGCACCGCCACATCGCGAACGGTAGCGCAGAAATTAGGGTGCGTTGCGCAACAACGTGTGTCACCAGGTACCGTTCGACGTCGTCTGCAGGAGCGGGGACTTGTCGCACTGCGCCCATTGCTCCGATTACCATTGACGTTACACCACCGGCGAGTGCAGCGGCAGTGGGCCGTTGAACGCCGCACCTGGATTACGGAATGGCACGATATTGTCTTCTCCGACGAATCCCGCTTCTGCCTGCAACACCACGATGATCGGATCTGTGTGTGGCGGCACCGCGGCGAGAGACTGTATTACGCCTGCATTATGCATCGCCATGCCGGTCCGTTGCCTGGCGTTATGGTTTGGGACGCAATTGGATATGACACCCGCACTCCTAGTACGCATCGCCGGTACACTCAACAGCCACCACTACATCTCCGACGTTTTGGAGCCTGTAGTCCTCCCTTACCGGCAGGACCTGTCAGCGGCCACGATTCAACAGGACATTGCGCGCCCGCACGTTGCATGCATCATGCAACAATTCTTCACGGCTCACCAGGTGTCACTGCTGCCGTGGCCCGCCTGTTATCCCGATATGTCGCCCATCGAACACGTCTGGTCGCTGATCGACTACCGAGTGGCCCGGTAAGCACCATCCGCGGCAAAGCCTGATGAACTGTGGCAACGTGTGGAAGCAGCCTGGAACGACATACCCCAAGCCCACACCCAAAGCCTCTTTCGTTCGGTGCCGCGGCGTGTAGCGGCCGTTATTGCTAGCCATGGGAGCCACACGAACTACTGATGTCTGCGTGTTCCGCAAGTCTCACGGGCCTGTAAGCTCAATCGTGTCATCTTTGTATCTGTTGTTATGTGTCCAGTAAATCTGGCTTTGCTATCTCGTGTCCTTCTTGGTGTTGCATTTTGGGTGGCCAGCAGTGTATATCTCGTATATGCAGCTGCAATTTTTAATGGTGTTCTTTTTCACTTTCCGGCTGAAAGTTGCTTTTATTAAGACAAATGTGACCGATACAACTGCGACAACATTAAAAGGCAAATGACATGATTATCTGAACTAACATTAGTTTTAGAAATGATCGTTATTTTATACAGCTGATCATCAGTAATATCTTACAAAAAAGCGACTCAATATTGTATTAGTTTGAATTTTCATTTCGGAGTAAAATACGTAGTGGTTTGTGGAGTACTGGTATTATTTGAAATCGCAGTAAATTTAAGTGTTCCATCGTATTGAGATAACATCCAATACTACATTACATTTATAAGATAGTGCACATTTCAAGCAAAAAATATGATCTGCTGATTTCTACTGGGTTTTTTTTCTGCTCTGATCTACTGATTTCTGTTTTTTGAGCTCTGGTCTACTGATTTCTACTGTTTGCTTGAGCTCTCATCTACTGATTACTCGTTTTTGAGCTCTGATCTGCTGATCTCTACTGTTTTTTTTAGCTCTGATCTGCTGATTTTTACTGTTTTTTAGCTCTCATCTACTGATTACTGTTTTTTCAGCTCTCATCTATTGATCTCTACAGTTTGTTTTAACTCTGATCTGCTAATTTTTACTATTTTTGAGCTCTGATCTACTAATTTCAGATAGGCAACACAAAAATAAACTACCACAAAAATAATAAACTGTACACTTATTGCTTTTGATGTGAGCCCGAAAAGAAGGTAGCTCTTAAAAATACCGTGTAAGAAAATTACGGATACCCTGAGGATTTTTATTTCCCAAGATTTTGCAACAGTGGTCGAAAATTTTATAAATTTATTTCGACGGAAGAAAATTGAAAAACATCTTCCGGTTCTTCAAAGATAGTAGTTGAAGATGATTGACTAAACTTTTTTCGAAACTGCTAAGTTATGTTTCAGTCACAAGTGAAATGTCTTGTTTTTCAGATTTATTCATACTTTCTGATCTCTTCATGTGTGTCCATATCATAGCAATAATGACAGCACGCAAAAGGCAGGCATATAACTAACGTTTTTTGATAGTATGAATCGTTGTAAGCAGGAGAAGACCGTTCGAGTTGCAGTGTTCAATTTTTAACACCGCCTGCTACTCAACAACTGTCATGTTTCTGTCACGGCAGCATGTGGCATAATATTAATAATAACTCCAGAGGAACGCGAATCATGCTGTCCTTGAAAGTGGAATAGCTGGAATCATTCTTCTCTATCGCTCGAATTCTCGCTCGCAAAGAAATTGTGTGGTGTTTTCGACACGCCGAAGTAGAAATCAACATCCCATTACCATAGCAACAGGACCGGCATTCCCGCTTGTCATTGCTCCTGATAAACTTCCTATTCGACGGTGAAGCATCCCACCCTATTTCGTCATAAGCTCGAAAGTGGGTTTCTGCATTCCTGGCTTTTCATAAGTGCCACGTGACTTTGCATCTATTGATATCGATCGCGGCAGAGCATTTACGGCAGAACCTCTGGAAATATATATTTGACAATCAATTCCCTGGCTTTTACGATGCCTTTCGCCAACAATGAGAAATGGCCAAGTTTCTCCTGCGCCTCTGCCGCCCCCATCTTCGTTGATATTCCACACGCGAATTTCTTCACTTATTACAGATGAGCGTTCTCCGCCCTTGAATACGACGCAAGAAGAAAAGAAGTACTATAACTTTCGCAATTCTTCCCCTATCTTAAATCCTTTGAAAGAGTTAAGCTTTTCTTTACTGCGAAGCATGGATGCCAAATCATGCGTTTTAACGTCCATTAAATATCCACGGGAATTTTAAAATATCAGTCGCAATTCCACCCACATTAGTGCGTTTAAGCAAAAGTAAAAATCGCTTTAAATCCGCGCCTTATCTAAAATGCGTCATTCTTTTGTTTAAATGAATATGAAGCATAAATCAGTGAAGCGAATTATTTTCCATCAGACTTTTCCTATGACTGGTTTTACTTTGGAAATTAAAATTATTTGAAATAATTACTTTATGAACTCACACAGAAATTGAACTTGACCGAACTGCATCGAGTACTTGGTCAAAAACGCTACACTTACAACTGTGGTCCTCATGATTTCCTCCAGCCCCTTTTCAGTTCGTCGCATATCACAGGTATCGGTTTTTTAATTCCATTTTGCTGTTTCGTCCAAATTCTTCAAAGAGTTTCTACACTGTTATTCCTAGAGATGATTTCGCATTCTGTTTCCAGCTCTGATAAGACTGTAATCTGCGATTTGTGAATGGTACAATGAAGTTTGTGTTGAAGGAATGTGTATCCACCTACTGCCTTCTGTACTATTTTCTACTATTTCTGTTTGTCTCCAGCTCTCTTTGATTCTGTTATTCACTTTGATACAGACGCATTCTGTCACCCCGCTTTGAGTGTGCCGCCGACCCTGCATGCCACATACTTTTTGATTATGCCTCCCACTCTTTCAGGCACACACTTCCTTTGGTTGTGTCGCCGTCCATTTCTGGCACCCACTTCCTTTGGTTGTATCGCCGACCCTTCCTTGCACCCACTTCATTTGATTGTGTCGTCTACTCTTTCTGGCACCCACTTCATTTGGTTGTATGGCCGACCCTTTCTTGCACCCACTTCATTTGGTTGTGTCGCCGACCCTTTCTTGCACCCACTTCCTTTTGTTGTGTCGCCGACCCTTCCTTGCACCCACTTCATTTGATTGTGTCGTCTACTCTTTCTGGCACCCACTTCATTTGGTTGTATGGCCGACCCTTTCTTGCACCCACTTCATTTGGTTGTGTCGCCGACCCTTTCTGGCACCCACTTCATTTGATTGTATCGCCGACCCTTTCTTGCACCCACTTCCTTTTGTTGTGTCGCCGACCCTTCCTTGCACCCACTTCATTTGATTGTGTCGTCTACTCTTTCTGGCACCCACTTCATTTGGTTGTATGGCCGAATCTTTCTTGCACCCACTTCATTTGGTTGTGTCGCCGACCCTTTCTGGCACCCACTTCATTTGATTGTATCGCCGACCCTTTCTTGCACCCACTTCCTTTGGTTGTATCGCCGACCCTTCCTTGCACCCACTTCATTTGATTGTGTCGTCTACTCTTTCTGGCACCCACTTCATTTGGTTGTATGGCCGACCCTTTCTTGCACCCACTTCATTTGGTTGTATGGCCGACCCTTTCTTGCACCCACTTCATTTGGTTGTGTCGCCGACCCTTTCTGGCACCCACTTCATTTGATTGTATCGCCGACCCTTTCTTGCACCCACTTCATTTGGTTGTACCGCTAACCCTTTCTGGCACCCACTTCCTTTTGTTGTGTCGCCATATCTTTCTGCCACCTATTTCCTTTGGTTGTGCCGCCGACCCTTTCTGGCACCCACTTCATTTGGTTGAGTCGCCGACCCTTTCTGGCACCCACTTCATTTGGTTGTGTCGCCGACCCTTTCTGGCACCCACTTCATTTGATTGTATCGCCGACCCTTTCTTGCACCCACTTCATTTTGTTGTACCGCTAACCCTTTCTGGCACCCACTTCCTTTTGTTGTGTCGCCATATCTTTCTGCCACCTATTTCCTTTGGTTGTGCCGCCGACCCTTTCTGGCACCCACTTCATTTGGTTGAGTCGCCGACCCTTTCTGGCACCCACTTCATTAGGTTGTGTCGCCGACCCTTTCTGGCACCCACTTCATTTGATTGTATCGCCGACCCTTTCTTGTACCCACTTCATTTGGTTGTACCACTAACCCTTTCTGGCACCCACTTCCTTTTGTTGTGTCGCCATATCTTTCTGCCACCTATTTCCTTTGTTTGTGTCGCCGACCCTTTCTGGCACCCACTTCATTTGGTTGAGTCGCCGACCCTTTCTGGCACCCACTTCATTTGGTTGTGTCGCCGACCCTTTCTGGCACCCACTTCATTTGATTGTATCGCCGACCCTTTCTTGTACCCACTTCATTTGGTTGTACCGCTAACCCTTTCTGGCACCCACTTCCTTTTGTTGTGTCGCCATATCTTTCTGCCACCTATTTCCTTTGGTTGTGCCGCCGACCCTTTCTGGCACCCACTTCATTTGGTTGTATCGCCGACCCTTTCTGGCACCCACTTCATTTTGTTGTACCGCTAACCCTTTCTGGCACCCACTTCCTTTTGTTGTGTCGCCATATCTTTCTGCCACCTATTTCCTTTGTTTGTGTCGCCGACCCTTTCTGGCACCCACTTCATTTGGTTGTATCGCCGACCCTTTCTGGCACCCACTTCATTTGGTTGTGTCGCCGTCGCCGACCCTTTCTGGCACCCACTTCATTTGGTTGTATCGCCGACCCTTTCTTGCACCCACTTCATTTGGTTGTATCGCCGACCCTTTCTGGCACCTACTTCATTTGGTTGTGTCGCCGACCCTTTCTGGCACCCACTTCATTTGGTTGTATCGCCGACCCTTTCTGGCACCCACTTCATTTGGTTGTATCGCCGACCCTTTCTTGCACCCACTTCATTTGGTTGTATCGCCGACCCTTTCTGGCACCCACTTCCTTTGGTTGTGTCGCCGACCCTTTCTGGCACCCACTTCATTTGGTTGTATCGCCGACCCTTTCTTGCACCCACTTCATTTGGTTGTACTGCTAACCCTTTCTGGCACCCACTTCCTTTTGTTGTGTCGCCAACTCTTTCTGCCACCTGTTTCCTGTGGTTCTGCCACCGATCTTTTCTGGCACCCACTTCCTTTGGTTGAGCCCCAGACTTTTTATTTCACATATTCTATTTTATCGTGCCGCCGACACTTCTGACTTTGATTGCGCCGCTGATCCTTTTTGTATCCACTCACATTTATTGTGGTGCTGATTATTTCTGTATCCGCTTGCTTTATTTGTCCCGCGACCCTTTCTGTATTCACTCTCATTTAATGTGCCGCCGACTTTTTATGACCCCATTCCATTTTATTGTTCCGCCTACTTTCTTTGATACTGTCATCCGTTACCTGTGATTCTTTCCCAAAGAAAGTGCGTCACCTTCTGCTACGTATTCTCCTCGGCACTGTCACAGACTCTCCTTCTAACCACACAGCTATCCTCTTTCTGTTATTCTCTCCCATTATCTTAGAAAGAGGATATACCATGAGCAATTCGAAAGGACATGTGATAATGACGTTTTTTCTGGAAGGTATGTATTCTCACCTACTTCCTTCGATACTATTTTCATTTCCTTCTGAATGTGTCTCCGAATTTCTTTCATTCTGTAACTGAATTTCATTGTGCCACCCATTATTTCTGTGACCCACTCTTACATTGTGCCGTCCACTTTCTCTTGCATTGTTTTCAGCTCCCTTTAATTCTTTTGCGAAGAAAGTGTGAGTCACCCTGCGCCACAAATACTTGACACTGTCACCCGCTGTCTTGCTCTCTCCAGACTCTCCTAGAGAGAGTATCTATCACTCTCGTTTACGTTATCCCCTACTTTATTGATATATCCAACTCTCTGACACTGTCACCCACTGTCTTGCTCTCTCCAGACTCTCCTAGAGAGAGTATCTATCACTCTCTTAACAACTCTCGTTTACGTTATCCCCGACTTTATTGATATATCTAACTCTCTGACACTGTCACCCACTGTCTTGCTCTCTCCAGACTCTCCTATAGAAAGTATCTATCACTCTCTTAACAACTCTCGTTTACGTTATCCCCGACTTTATCGATATATCTAAGTCCCTGACACTGTCACCCACTGTCTTGCTCTCTCCAGACTCTCCTAGAGAGAGTATCTATCACTCTCTTAACAACTCTCGTTTACGTTATCCCCGACTTTATCGATATATCTAACTCTCTGACACTGTCACCCACTGTCTTGCTCTCTCCAGACTCTCCTAGAGAGAGTATCTATCACTCTCTTAACAACTCTTGTTTACGTTATCCCCGGCTTTATTAATATATCCAACTCTCTGACACTCTCACCCACTAGAGACAGTAACTACGGGTACCACTCTCTTACCAACCGTCTTTAATAGTATTCCCGACTTTCTCAAAGAGAGTGACTGTGGCTTTCTTTCCGACTCTTTTCTTTTCAGCTGCTCTCTCAGAGTGAGTGACTCCTTCCTTCTCACCACTTTGACTCTGTCACTGACTCTTCCACTGTCTGTACCAATCTTTCACGTTGTACGCTGATAACCTTGATTGGGTCGACAAATTTTCTTTAATTGCGTTATCGAATCTCGTTGATCATCACCCACTTTGTTTTTGTGTACCAGTGATTGCTATGCTACAGCTAAAAGACGGCTGCTTATAAAAACTCTTAATGCATGTTGCACCCTAACTAAGTTAAGCAACGAACTCCAAAAACTGCAATTTCATCCATCCATAACTTGATTTGTCCAGACCACTTCTTTGCCACTGAAATGAAGTAATCTTGCAGGATTAAATTCTGTCTTAGTTTTAACAATAATTGAAAGAGATATAAAAACCTCTCCGATTTTCCAGCGTCTAGGAATTTCCGATTTTACTAAACTGTGACGCTTAGACTTAGAGGCCTCGTTTACTCTGTCACGTTGCCGAGCGTTAAGACCCGCAGTGATCATTCGGTTATAACGTGACAAAGGCAACACCTTTCCGATTCCCAAAACAGGGACACCTAGACATGAAGGCTTCATTTATATTGTCAAGTTTCTGAATGATCACTCTCGGTGATCATTCGGCTTTATCGTGATGAAGACAGTACCTTTCCGATTCACTAAACTGGGGCATTTAGATATCAAGTTTCCGTTTACACTATCGAGTTGCTGAGAGTAAAGCCTCTCAGTGATCATGCGGCTTTAACGCGATGAAGACACCTTTCCGAATCACTAGACTGGTATGTTTAGACTTCAAGGCCTCATTTAATCCGTCAAGATCTTAAAAGTAAAGACACAAAGATCGTGCGATAAGGTGCCAACAGCTCATGGTGCAAAATTCTCTGGCATTCGTATCAAACACGGAACATGACCTTCTTTGTGTGGAGATCTGGTTTGGGAGAAGTTTTTAAGCATTCCCTGAATTTCCAAAAATATTTGGCAATTTTACTAATGTTGTGTAGTACCCATATTTCGTCAACAACCATAATTCGAACCGAAAAAGAATTGGTTGTGTACAGTTTGAGGAGATACACTTACTGTGGCACTATATCCTTTCGATTTTTACTGCGCAACGTACTACGTGGCATGGTGTACTACTGAGGTGACGTACCAGTCATATCGAAGACTAATCTTCACCATTGGGACGTTCATACTTAGGGGGATATGATACTAAGTACTGACGAGGTTTTACTAAGGACTGACGATACTAAGGGGGACTGATCATGTTTTTTTGGCGATATCAAGGGAGACCGAATCCCACCACCGACCAGTACCTTTATGATGTAGCTGATAATTGATGTTGTGCCCATCTATCCAATTTTCTGGCCATTCGGACAGTCTGAATTCTTACGGCAGGTTTTCGACCAAACTCCTAGGTTTAATGAGGGTCGGATTCAGTTTTTGCCAATAACTTTTCACCACACACTTAAAAGAGGTATACAGAACGGGGATTACTTTCAAGAATCCTATTATCAGCACGAGACCTTCGCGAATTAAAATGTCCCGGTTTTCTGTTTAACATGGATCCAAAATACACAAAGAATGATGAAGAAACAGCAATGAAACTGAAGTTCACACTCGCCGTTACTATATAAACACAGCGAACGAAACCGGGAAAACCATCTAAACTGAAAATTGCACTGTGGAGAAGCGACGGTATGACGAAGTAAATGTTTCCATCATTTTTATAACAGGGGCGGGATTCGAACCCACAAATTTCGACTCCGGATCTCAGAGTGCTATCCACTATACTACACTTCCATGTGCTCTCACTGTTATCTGCCGTTATCTCATGTGCGTCCTGCCGGGCAGCGGGCACGTCACAACGACTAACACTTCACTTCGGTGATTGACGTCATTGGTTGCCATAGCAACCCCCGTATCCCGTGACGTCCATTTTCGCACACGACGCTTTACACGGTTCCCGGACTGAGTGATTTGGAACTGAGGCTCTTATCTCTTCACATGGACTACGCGCAGTAACAGGGTTGTCTGTTTGTCAATTCGTAATGCCATCTGAAACCGCGTGCTCACAGTTCTAGCTTGCTTTTAGAAACGAGAGAGCTTTCGTTTCAAAACCACAGCCTCTCCCAGAAATCGTTTTAGAATGACTAATTTTAAGAATCCGCTAAATCATTCGAATAATTTTTTTATAAATTTCAAGTGAAGTGGCACTTTACTCAGCAAGCCGCCATCGACGTAAGATACAATAAATTTAATAAATTCAAGCTCATATCGATATATTTACCATGAATGAAAGTTTCACCGAAAGAAGCTAATCTTATCAGGTGCAAACCAGTGGCGTCGCATACCCATTTGGGTTGGGTGTGCGCTGTTACGAGGAAAAACACACGTAAACATTTTATTATGTAACCCGAGCTGAAAAATTCACGCATTGATTTTGAACATACGAAGCAATTTCTTTTATTTAGCGGTCGTTGAATAACAAATATGAGTGAATTTTTGTTATCCTATCCTATATATATAAAATTCTGTTTTTAAATCTGTGCTCATAAGCACATCGATTTGCATTGCGAAGAAAACACAAAAAACTGCAACTCGTGGTGGAACGTAGAATTATATTTTTGACTCCACGCGATTCTAAACGTGCTTTTTTAGGTGCGCACACACTTAAGTTATTAGTTATTAAGCCTCTGCGTTGAAATGCAGCGCCATCTGGAGAGTTTTGTATTACAGTTGCTTTACTCACTTTGGGTGTCCGCTGGCTAAGAGGACACCTGCGGATGCGAATATTACTTACTATGTTTAGTTTACTCAACGAAGCAACAGACCTTCTCCACTTTAGGAAAACATTATGTAGGGGGATTATTTTTTGTCACCCACGCGAAGCCTTAGGACAAACTTTGGCAAGTTTTATTATCCAAAACCATAATATAACAACAACTTTATTACATCGTTGAATTGCATTGCTCCATGAGATTGCAAGCGGTGCTCTATTTGGCTAGCACACCCTGAGAGATCAGCTGTAACGTTTGAAACCGCAAGGAAATAAAAACGTGACCTACAGCCACGCTATTTTCTCAGTTGCTTGAACACTGTCGGATGTTCTGCGGGGAACTGCTCACTTAAAGAGCTTAGCGCAAATTTGCTATTATGCTTACTGAACGAACCTTCTCTTTTTAATGAAAACATTGTGTGGTGTAATTAATTTCAACCAATATTCGAAACCTTAGGGCAAACTCTGGTGAGTTTTATTAAAAATAAATCCGAAAATATAAAATTTTGATGGTATAGGTTAAATAAATTGCGACTCTGTGTGCACACCTAGCACACTTTGAATATTTGCCCCTGGTGCAAACACTGCATGAAATATAGAAAGCATTTTATGGTGCATAGTTTGCTTTTAGAATCAACCCCTTAAGTAAAATGACAAGGAGGTATTGCAACAAACTACCAAACTACGCAGTACCATGAAACTGCACTTATGAATAGTATACGTGCAGAAACAATGAGGGTGGGAAATCATCTTTGATGTCACAATGGCACTAAAATATATTCACAATTTCTATCGCCCCTTGCATTTAGAAGCTGTAATTAAACAGCCTGCTTTGTTGAATGCCACTAGATGGCGACACATCAGTTGCTGAGCCCATCAATATATGGATTTGTGTAGTCAGATGCTGACTGATAAACCGCGAGTGGCGCTGTGAATTGTTGGCACCGTAGCGTAAAGCGAACGCATTCGGCTAGTTATCGTGAGATCCCAGCGGTGTCGGATATACAATTTTTCAGTTGATGTTCGTTGTTTTTAAAAATAACGTGGACAGAGCGATGACATCGTACATTTACATTATCTCCACGTATTTAAAATATATTCACATTCATTCTTCTTGCATGTTTCGGAACTTAACTTTTTTACATATCTCGTATTCTTATCGTTATAATATTGCTGTAATTTAAGGTCTTACCCAGTTTCCTATTTCAAGTCTCTATTCGAACCAATGAGGTGTGAGGCGATATTTCAGCTAACGAGTTACGTTATTCTTAATTGTAGCTCTTGACAGACACAACGGCGAATAGCGGGGATTTAAGTGCGCTCTCATTGTATCGTGCAGCAAGCTGTACCCCCTTTCAAAATGAGTGTTTCACTGCACATGCTCAGATCCTCTCTCATAGGAGTTACGGGGATGCCTGACTCACAATGGCGAACGAGATTGGTTTTCATATTGTGAACAAAACTAAGTTTCGAATACCACAAGAAAATGCTAGGTGTGTTCGATTCCCAGGAGGAAGGATACTATCGGAACATAACTGATAACACTAGTGTAATTTAGTTTTAGAATTTTTAAATGAGTAGGTTTCATTTTTAGTACGTTTTTTTGTAAAAAACGAACGTGCTTATGTTACCGGTTTGTCCGTCCGTCCATCCGTCTGTACCCAAGATATCTCTGCAACTATTAATCCGATTTGAAAAATGCTTTTTGCATTGGGAAGCCTGAAATATGTGAATGGTGATCCTTTATTTCGTTTTTTTTTTTTTACGAAGAACAATTTCGCCTCTAGGGGGCGTAAATGCAGGTGATGTGAATTCAAAAATACGTTTTATTCCACATATTTGCTTCTAAACATCCGATTGAAAAAATTCTTTGATCTTTCGATTCCATTTATGTCGAAGAGTAATTTAGATATAGTTACTTTTTCAAATTACGCATAGATTTTCCGCTAGGGGGCGTAAAAGTAAATTACATTTTCCCCCAATAACTCTTCTTCTAAAACTCCGATTTGAAAAAAATACATCTCCTGATGAAAATCGTTTGCATATAATTTCAAATTTTTGGTAAAGAATAATTTAGACACCAGGGGGCGTAAGTGTTAATTTTTGCTTCTGATGCATTTGCCATAAAATTGGAGCTTCTAAAATATCGATTGAAAAAATTCTTTCGTGGACTGATGCCACTCACATCGATAAACATTTTCGGAATATTTTCTTCTTAAATCATTCCAGTTTCTCTGCCAGGTGGCGTAGACGTATATCATATTTTTGTCAATATCTGTACTTCTAGGAGTTCAATTTGAAAAATTCCTTCTTTGTCGGATAGTGTTTCCAGTGTGGCATGTTTTTCATATAATTTCAAAATTTTCAAGTAATTCGTAGATTTTCCGCTAGAGGGCGTAGGGGTAAATAGCGTTTCCCCTTATATCTCTGCTTCTTAATCTCCGATTTGAAAAATTCTTTCTGCCACGGATACAGCTCTAGATTGGAAATCGTTTGCACATAATTTCTATTTTTTGTAAAAAAATGGTTCGGCCACCGGTGGGCGTAAATCTTAATTTCCGCTTCCGATGTATTTGCAGCAAAATATGAGCTTCTAAATTCTCGATTGAAAAAAGTGGTTTGTTGACCGATACTACTCCTGTCGACAAACTTTTTAGGAACATTTTCTTCTTGAAATAATGCATGGTTTCTACGCCAGGAGGCGTAGATGTATAACTTATTTTTGTCAATATCTCTACTTCTAGGAGTCCGATTTGAATTTTTTTTTACTTTATTGCATAGTGTTTCCTATGCGAAATATTCTTCCTATAAATTCAAAATTTTCAAGTAAATCATAGACTTTCCGCTAGGGGGCACAAAGGTAAATTGCGTTTTCTGCGTTATTTCTGCTTCTAAAACTCGGATTTGAAAAATTCTTCCTGTATCGCATGCAAGACCTGATGGAAAATATTTTTCACATAACTTCTAATGTTTGAAAAAGAATGGTTTGGCCACCCGAGGGCATAAGTGTTAATTTCTGTTTCTATAAAAAGTGCTCATATGGAAAAAACTTTTGAGAATACCTTCTTCCTAAAATAATGCATGGTTTTCCCACCAGGGGACGTAAAGTCACATCTTATTTTTGTCGATATCTCTGTTTCTAAGAGTCCGATTTGAAAAATCCTTTCGGTGTTGGAGAGCGTTTCCGGTGCGAAATGTTTCTCATATAAATTCATGTTTTTCTTAACGCACAAGTCTGCAACCAGAGGGCGATTGAAAAAACTTCTTTGTTCCGTCAGATACTATTGTTTTCCATACCGGTTCGATTGACTTTGAATAGCTTTGATAAATTTAATTTGCGTCAGAACGGATTCAAAAGACGTGCTTATTACACCCGAAAATTCGGTGTCATCTTTCTTGTTTCAGCTATATAGAATGATTGGGTCTAATTGACTGCAGAAATACAGTATATCAATTTAAGGGTTAGCATCAACTTTAATCCTTGTGTTATCCTGAATTTGATGAATCCTTTTTATTCTGATTTCTCCTTGCTTGTTTGAAGTTGCTGCAACTTTAATTAGACATCGATAATCCTAATTAGGCACTTTCAAATAAATGGTCCAGGTTGAGTTAGGAGACACAAGTCCAAAATCTACATTTTTTATGTATCTCCCAGCAAGTAAATTACTTCTCACATCAATACGTCGCTTGAATTATCAAGGTGGAAACCTCTTCAAGCTACTACTTCATAACAATACACGTTTGGCAGTTATCTCTCAGAACATCACCTCTCAGACGCTGCATATTTAAAACATAGCTCTAAACTTCGCTCTGAGTACAGCTCTTAACCCTTTAAGCGGCTGATGTACGGTGCTTGAATTAAACGGTGCCAAAACGTTTGCTCTCTCCAAACAGAAATGTTCACATAGCGAAGGTGTTTTACGAAAGTTAGGATGAAATAATTTATCTTTACTCCCTCTCATCTCAGCAGCCGCTAAAGTAAACGTGTCATAGGTGTTAAACTTCCTCTTCTAGTCATAGATTCCCTATTGCATGACCTAAAGCATGATACGGAAGAGTTAGTCTTCCTGAAACAATGCAACTGGGTAAGAAAAAGTTACTGAAATGAAAAGTTACTGAAATGTTACTGATATGCAATCATGCAACTGGGTAAAAAAGTAACTGAAATGTCTTCTCCCTCTTTCCTTGAATTCCTCTCCACTGCCATAACCCTTTATCAGTTAATTTGATAGAATGGATTGGTGTCAACCATACACCTGAATGAGCAATCTGAATAACAAATCTAAGGACGTAATCATCTTTTTTGATGCTCTAGTGTTCAAGGTAACTCGTACGAGTAGCTTTGGGACCACACTAAACATACCCTGAATGAATTCGTTCCAGTAGCGTGTGACACACTCCTTGGACAGTGAATATACTCTTTGGAATTGAATTCAGCACATTTTGTTATCTCCGAGTTAACTCGTTCCAGCCAGTTAAAGGGTTAATGTTGCTCTCTGGACATGAAGCATAGCTCTCAGGACATCAGTGCAGATCTAAAAGCCGTAAAGCAAAAACGGCGTTTAGAAAGAATTAAAGACTACTGACAGCCAAAAATATAGATCTAAAACTAAGGAAGATGATTTTCAAGGCATATTTTTGGCCAATAGCTCTCTACTATTCTGAGAAATGGACATTGACCAAGACGGAAGTGAAAGGGCTTGGTGCCATTTGAGATGGGGAGCTGTAGAAGAATGGAGATAAGCTGTCTCGATAGAAAAACTAATGAGGAGGTCCTGGAGAAAGTTGGAGAACCCAGAAATCTGACCAACATATTAAAAAGAAGAAGAATGCTATCGATGGGACACATTGCGCCATGGGGGAAAGATTTTGAAAGTTTTGGAAGAGAACATGCAAGGCGAGAGAGGAAGAGAACAGCCAAGGAATGGTTTGTGGCACAGCTTCTTCAAGACACAAATAATAGGACATGCTATGACTTGAAGAGAACGTCCTTGGACTGAACCAGTCCTTGGACTGAGTAACCAAGAAGAAGAATGGGATGGTCGCGATCCCTGAGTTTTCCGGATCCTATGGCTAGTTATTTCGTGATCTTCGAGTCAAAGATGAACGCCAATAAATAATCAGTCTTTGTTTAAAACTTAACAAAAGTTTAATGGTTATGGAAATAACCTCCGGTAGAACGACAGCTCCCCAAAGAAACTGACTTAGACACGGTTCCTCTTCCTCACACTGAGGATATTTCATGATGACCACTCACTATGCTAGCGTTAGTCTCTCCTTCCTTGCCGGTGCCGCCGTCCGATCGCCGAACTGCTGAATCTGGCGCCCGTCGAAACTCACAAGTCCCAAAGGGCTTAACAAAGCTTCTCCGTCCACCAAACGACACACCAAGAAGTCAAACTGAAGAAGCGAAGCCAGAGAACTCAACCCGAGGAATAAACCTCGAGCAAATGATCATATATAGAGGATTTTAGGAAGGGAGTGTCTGACCCCAGGTCTTAAACAACCCTTAGAAATAGGAAACTAGAAGATTTGGGCTAGAGCGCCCGATAGGAAAGGGACACGGAAGCTAAGTAGTAAGGGGCAGGAAGACGCTCTTATTTATTACCGGGGTCAGTACCCGAGGTCCGACGGCTTAACATGCCCATCCGACGCACGGAAGATATTTAGTGGATCGAGCGTTTGTACCTGCCTGGAATAGAACCTGAGGCTTTTTCCGTTGCAGTCACGAACGTTGCCCACTGGGCCACCCGCGGCCCGATAAACCTCGAGCCAAACTCTCCGCTACTTTTATAGCCCTCCCCATCCCCCCGTCTATGGAAGCCACGCTTCAATGCAGTCCACCCCACACAGCCGGATTTGACGACCTTGTGGCTTTACACTGACGACCTGGCGAACCAAGGTCACAGAGTAAGACCCGTCCGGTCGTATGCTCGTTCTCTTTGTCACGCCTGCTCGTTCTTACTTTAAAGTGCGGCCCCAGCCGTAGCACAAAGGAAAGTCGACACGTGGCAACCAAGTTCAATTTGCAACTGCTTTACATAGCATACGGTATTGAGGACTGGAACTCTGCAGCTTTCCATCAACTCTGAAAAGCTCATCGGAAAAAATTCTGTGGCGTTAAGTCAGAAAATGTTTGGCGAGGAGAAACCAAATACACTTCAGTACACAAACACAAGAGGAAGGTTAAATTACAGGTACTCTACATACTAGCTCAAAAATATTTTCGCATATGGTAACGGGCGCACGTGGTCGTTTAGACAGCTACAATAGTTAGTAACGACACGATTTCTGTTCCAGTCTTCCTCGAGAAATGAGTTTCTATTAGGGGTATGCAAAAGTTTCCAATGTTTTAAGGAGAATGGAGACAGGAACAACCAGAAAACCAGCACACTTTTATTCAACGAAATATTAGCCTTTAGCATTGGTGACCTTTTGCCATCTTTCGGGCAACAAATGAATGCCCCTGTGGTAGGAAGGCTCTGGTTTTGAGCTCAAAAACGCAGTAACGAAATTTTTCACCTATGGAACTGTGGTGAAGCGCTTTTGGGCTAGAGAATGTTTCATAGAGCGAAACAGATGAAAGTCTGACGGTGCAATGTTCGGGGAGTAAGTCGGGTGAAGTAAAACCTCCCAGCGTAAGTGTTCAAAGGATGATTTCATCGTGGCACCCGCATGTGGTGTGGGCATTATCGTGTAACAGGATGACTGGGCGGCTTTCTTTTCCTGTCCATGGGCGTTTATGCTCTATTGCGGCGTTCAGTTTCATCAACTGATCGCTATATCGTTCTGCAGCGATTGTTTCGCCCGGTTTCAACAGTTTGAAATTACAGCACACCATGGATATCCCGCCACACACACAACAGCACCATTTTCCCCGTAGATATCCTATTTTGCAGTGGATGTTGATGACTGGTCTGTGTCGTCCCAGGATCTCTTGCGTACGGGGTTGTCGCAATAGATCCATTTTTCATCCCCGGTGACAACCTTCCACAAGAAATTCTTCCCTTGAAACCTCTTCAGCAAAGACATGCAGATGTCCACCAATATTACGCTCCGTTAAAGTATAAGGAACCCTCATACCGATCTTCTGGATCTTCCAAAAGGTCTGTAGACGCCGTACCACCGTCGATTAAGCCACTTTCAAGCGTTTTTCCAGTTGCGTGGTCGATTGTGTGGCATCCTCTTGCAACAGCGATTCCAGCTCCTCGTCTGCAAGTTCCTGCGGTCTACCTGCACGTTGCTTATTTTCCAAGCTTAGACCACCTTTTTTTTAACCTGGTTAACCATTCTCGACACATCCGCTCATCCATAACCTAGAAAAAGACCAGCAGATGAAGCACTTGTGTTATAGCCACTACAGTTACTCATTGAGCTTGGTTGCTGAAGGAAAACAGATGACCGCCATTTTCGAACTCTAAGCAGGGAAACAGGATATTGATATAAACAAGTGGAATATCGAATAACATGAAAGACTTTGATAACTTTGGTGAAACATTCGCTTTCAGAACCGCCTAAATTGCGAGATTATTCTGCTACACCGAGAAATAGACAAATTCAAAAGCTCCTTTTCGTGTTCAGTATGTTAAGTTTCTCGTCGTTAATGCTCCAAAAATGATAAAATTTGGCGATATCGCTGGTCTGGTCTCGTTAACATATGGCCAGTTAAAATGTGGGCATCCTGTTATTACAGCAGTGAAGTACCTGTTGCTAATGCAAATGGATCCTCGAGAACTCCCTTCTTCCTTTGTCTTGTCCATTACAAATTATGTACTTCGATACACTGGAAATCCGATTAAGACCGGATACTAAGGGTTAATAATCGGTAGTTGAACAACCATGGTGCGCCCTTGTGTTTATTCAAGCGCTCCCCGTGTATTTACCCAAATACGCATTTCTCGCTAAATTTATGCTCCACGCTCGCTTGGCTTGGAACAACCATCTTTGGAGGCAAATGATCCACTCACTTCTCTTGTGTATTTTGCATATAGGAGTGCGTGTGTTATTAAACTCTTCGTTGTTTGATACCGAGTTAAAGCGAAGATTGTTGGATACTTAATCTTGTATATACAATCTAGGCATAAAATGCAGATTTTGCTTCTAATCGGGATCCCCACTTTCAGTCAAACGAACAAATATTCTCCTGTGCTTTTTCTTTCGTCCGTGGGGGACAGAATTTTTATTCAGTTTTGGAATTAACGGCAAATAAAAAGTCGTGTTTGAACAAAAAGTGGAATATACAGCGCTTCAACAAAGAGATACCCACGGGGAATTTCTCACATTTCTTCATGATGTGTAATCGTTCCTAGACCCATCAGTGCTAACATCATCCGAATGTCAGACCCAAATACATAATGCTACATCGACTTGACCCGTCTCATCTTAATTATACTTCCTCTCTCAAAAGTCACTCAACTGTTCGTATTGTGCGCGGATCCGATGTCGAGGTGGCCTCACAGTCAGCGGAGGTTAGTTCTACCGCAATTTCCTGTTACAATTGTCCCTTCGTGCGAGCTTTACTCTTGATATACCCTCCTCGATGCGCATTTCCCATGCGTTGTGGTGAGCCACTATTTAATATTTGGTCGTTATTTTTTAATCATTTGCATATTCGGCACTGGGATAATTGCATGCAGAATTTCATCAGGATTGAACGAACTTTCTCGGGTGTTTCGTTTTTCTTTACACAAAGAGTGTACACTGAGTGGCCACTTTATTATGACCACCTGACAGTTTTAAGCAAATGAGCTATGGCTGCACGTTGTTGCCGCCGGAGGGCGAGGCTAGTATAAAAAGGGAAAGCTTAATGCTTGCGACAGTAGTAGAACTGATTTTTGGGTGACGAGATGGGTAAAAAATGGGATTTGACGGACTTTCAACGTGGGATGATTGTAGGAGCTCGGTGCCATGAAGTGAGTATCACCGAAACAGCCGCATTCGTGAAATGTTCCAGAGCAGCTGTTGTTAAAGTGTTTAAAGACTGGACTGTCAGCCAAAAAAACTGGGTCTCTACGTGCAACGTGTGGTCGTCATCGACTAGTGACTGCTCGGGCGGAACGGAGAGTGTCCAGACTGGTAACAGACAACAGAAGGGCAACAGTGCAGCAAATTACAGATCATATTAATCAAGGATCCCCTCAAATGATCTCTGCACGCACTGTTCGCCGCACATTGCGTCGGATGGGATATGGCACAAAGGCCTGTTCGAACACCTTTGCTGTCTGCAGTTAACAAGAGAAAACGTCTCCAGTTCGCACAGGAGCACAAGGATCGGACAGTCGATAATTGGAAACAAATTATGTGGTCCGATGAATCACGTTTTTAGTTGCACCATGCTGATGGCCGAGTGAGAATTTGGCGGAAACAGCACGATAGCATGGACTCCAAATGCATTGCTACAACCCTTCAAACTGATGGAGGCAACGTTATGGTTTGGGGAATGTTTTCCCTGCATGCTTTGGGCCCTTTAATTCGTGTTGATCAACGTCTGACTGGCACATCATATCTAAACATCGTTGCGGACCAAGTGCATCCCGTCATGTGGATGGTTTATCCCAATGGCGATGGCTACTTTCAACAAGATAATGCGACCTGCCATAGTGCTCGTATTGAACAGGATTGGTTTCAGGAACATGCCGGTGAGTTTACTTTGCATAGGTGGCCCCCACGATCTCCAGATCTCAACACCATTGAGAATTTGTGGGATGAAGTTGAACGAGCCATCAGACAGCTGGATCCACAACCTTGCAATCTCACACTCCTGGAAAGTGCTATTCATCAAGCATGGTCTCGGATTCCACAAACCACCTATCAACAACTCGTGGAGTCCATGCCATGAAGAATCGACGCAGTATTAAAGGCAAAAGGTGGCCCCACGAAGTACTGAGGGGGTGGTTATAATAAAGTGGCCACTCAGTGTATAAACGTACGTATATGCATATTATCATGTATGCATATTTTTACATGTTGGGAATTTTTATTCAATACTGATTTAGCGTAGTTTTCTACAGGTCCCGAGCCCCTTGTTACGAAGGAGTTCTGTAGCATATTCATTTAGGTAATTTTGTTTCAAATTGTTCAATATTTTACTTGTTTCGTATTTCGGTTGTTACAATATGCAGTTGCTGTATTAATTTTCTTTGCATTAGCATGTCGACAACCAGAAAATAAGAGGGAAAAGGCCTCCACGAGTCCTGACGAGCCCTCTCATCCTGACGACTGAACACATAAAAGGCATCCAAGAACAAAGCAAGCCAGACACATCGTACAACCTGTTTAGGAGGTGATAATGATAATGATATCACGAAACTGATTTCAGGATAGTAAATGTTATTTAAGTTTTCCTTCAAACAAATTATAATCATTAATTGCTAACAACTGTGGTGGGAGCGAATTCCAAATCTGCGGACCAACATAGTTAATTAAAGCTCTAGAACGTTCATATGAAGGGAAACAATGGATCAGTGAGGTCTTATGTCTAGTTGAGTAAGAATGGTTAGGGACAGTTAAGGAAATTAAAGAAGATAATAAGCCATTCTGTACACTACTAAACATGAGTTTTGCCAAGTTAAAACGGTAAAATTAATCAATGTTTAATAACTGAACATCATAAGGCTGCGATCTGGAGATCAAACTCTAACAAGTTAGTACAATCATGCAATGCATTGATTATGATACGCTTTCCAAAATACCAGAAATCATTACTCAAGTTATCACTCACGTTATGAGGATAATGGCTGTGGAATAAATCTCAGTCTTGTGCCCTGAACTTTGATCCCATTTCGAAGTTATTCTACAGAACCGGTTAAGTATACCTCCGAAATAACATGTTAAAGTCTTGTCGGAATGGAAGCATTTTTACGTACGTTATGATGCATAAGGGCTATGGAATAGATTCCGCTCCTGTGTCCTAACCTTTAACCCCATTTCGCCCATCTTCAATAGGATTCGTTGACCCCATTTCGCCCATTTAATAGGCAGGACCCTACAACATACTAACATTTCATCCAGATCGAAGAATGCTTACGTAAGTTATGACCCATAATAGCGATGGAAGTGATTCCGCTCCTTTGTCCTGATCTTTGACCCCATTTTCAATAGGGTTTGTCCCCAAGTGGTCACCTACCATATACTAAAATTTAATCGAAATCGAACCTTTTTTACTTTAGTTATGATGCATAATAGCAGTGGAATGGATCCCGCTCCCATGTGCTAAACTTTGACCCCATTTCGTTCACATTCAATACGGTTTCTTCCCAGTGATCCCCTTCCACATACTAAAAGTTCATCGAAATCGAACGATTTTTACGCGAGTTATCGTGCGGACGAACATAAGCACACAAAGCGTGACGTAATGAGGCAGATGGGAATCGCGACCATCTGCTCGCAAGAGTGTGACGTCATAAAACTTTAATAGGATCCACACACAACGCGTGACGTAGTGAGACAAATGGCGTGACCGCGCGCCAAAATATCAAGCTCGAGATTGTGACGTCATAAGATCGTCCCCAGGTTGTCACCTACCACATAATCAAATTTCATCGAAATTGAACTATTTTTACGCACGTTATGACGCATAAAGGCAATGGACTGCATCCCGCTCCTATGTCCTGACCCTTGACCCCACTTCACCCATTTTCAATAGGGGTCATTCCCAGGTTTCATCGACATCGAACCATATTTACGCAAGTTATGACGCATAAGGGCAATGGAATGGATCTCGCTCCTATGCCATGATCTTTGACCCCATTTCGTCCATTTTCAATAGGGTTCGTCCCCAGGTGGTCTCCTACCACAAACTAAAATTTCATCGAAATCGAACCATTTTTACGCGAGTTATCGTGCCGACAGACGAATCGACGGACGGACAAAGCTGGAGCATATACGCTTCTTCAACCAACGGTTGGAAAGCGTAAAAAGGAGGAACCTGAAAGTCTGAATTGCAACAGTCTCAAAAATATATTTTGTAATCTCTGAAGTTTAGTTAAGTTATTATTGGCAGCCGAGCCCCAGACCGAAATACAATATGAGAAGTAGAGATAAATTAAAGTGTAATTAAGTAAAATCAGAATTTTCGGAGACGAACAAGCCATAACTCTCTCAATGATTCCAATATTTCGAGAAATTAGGGAAATAAGATAAACAATGTGAGAGTTGGATTTTAGGGGGACGCCAAGTAATTTTGCTTCCTGTACTTCCAATGGGAAAACTTTTGTACACATTTCCTTCACAATTAGTGTGTTCCCAAGGATGAAAATTTGAACATCGATCAAAATAACTTCATATTATAACTTGGAATACTTAATATTTTCTAAAACATAACCATAATTATATTTAAAATCAATAACTTTTCTTTTGGTGGTGTTGAAACCAGAAGATGGCGCGACCTGTACTTTGATGATGTCAGTAGACAAACAAATGTTGGATTGCATATTTATGGTTATGTTTTAGAAAATATGAGGTATTCCAAGTTATAAAATGAAGCTATTTTAATCGATGTTCATATTTTCATCCTTGGGAACGCATTAATTGTGAAGAAAATGTGTACAGACTTTTTTCCATTGGAAGTATAGGAAGCAGAATTACTTGATGTCCACCTTAAGATCCGACTGAATAGAAACACCTAAGTATTTTAGACTTTGTACAACCTCAACCTGTGCGTTATTTAAAATTATAGAATGTAGAGGGTTTGTATTCCGACCATAGGAGAAAATTAAAATTTTTGTTTCCTTAACGAAAATTTGATATGTTGAAAACATGTCCGAACGCTCTCAAAGAATTGATTTGTTTGGCAAATGCAGAGAATAATCTTCCATAGAGGTGTTAGGAAATTTCAAAGAATGAATTTAATAAAAAATGCCAATCCTATTGAAACTAGTAAGAAAAAAATACAGTAATTCAAGTTAAAAATGTGCGAATTTCTTTATGTATTATATTAAGTTAGAAATGGACGGAAGTTACCAGTTATGATAACTCTTACTATATAGTCAGCATCCGAGATTGCTATGATAATACGCACAATAGTCACGTTGTATAATTATACACTGAAGTGACAAAAGTCATGGGATAGCAGTATGAAATTTTTTAACTGGTGCTGCCGTCGTATAAAGGATTCAACGCACGACACGATTTTTATCAGTTCGATCTCTAATCTTGTGAGTCAGTCTGAACAACAGCCAGTAGGATTATGGCAAGCCGACGTGAATTATCGGAGTTTGAACGAGGCATAGTAGTGGGAGCCAGACGGATGGGACATTCAATTTGAGAAGTTGTGCGAACATTCAACATTCCTTGATCCACGGTGTCACTTGTGTACCGAGAATACCTCCTGGAAGGCATTACCACCCACCGTGGATAGCGCAGTGGCCGACCACGGGTGATGAATGACTGTGACCAGCGGCGTCTGACCAGGACTGTCCATGCTAAGTGACACTGGCTGAATTAACTTCCACAGTGAATGCAGGAGGTACCAGTGACATATCCTTTAGGTCAATGCAACGTAATGTGGCGTCCATGGGATATGGAGCAGAAGACCCACCACAGTTCCTTTGTTAACACCACAACATCGGATCTAACGCCTCACCTAAGCTCGTGAACACAGTAAATGGACCCTGGAAGACTGGCAACATGTAGCGTGGTCCAATGAATCATGCTACCAGTTGTTACGAGCTGATGGTAGGCTTCGGGTGTGGCACAGACCCCTATGAGGCCATGGACCCAAGCTGTCAACAAGACACTGTACAAGATGGTAATGGTGTGTGAGGTGTCTTTACGTGGCACGGTTTGGGTTCTATATCTGTGCATGGTTAATCCAGTCCTGGTATACCCTTGATACAGTAGTACGGGAGCAGCCAACAAGTGCTGCTCTTTCGGAAATACTGGCAGCTGCACTTTGGGCCCCAACTATCTGGCCGCGGTCACCCAATCTATCATCAGAGAACAAACAGTGGTGAGCTCACGGTATCTAACCCCAGAAGACAACGAAGTTATTGTATTCAACAGAGGAAAAGCCTCTTCCATCGATGGTGGTCACAAAGCCCCTAACTCTACGGTAGGCACCAACCTAAAATGAAAAAAGTCTAAATAAACAAAACAAACTCTGACACGATAAATAACAAGTTAGTAAAATCATGCAATGCATTGGTTATGATACAGTTTCCAAAATACTAGAAATCGCGCTGAGACAAACCCTCCTCCCTACCCTAACTATTGATTCGCACAGTATACCTCCAGAACACTATACTACGTTTTGTCGCAATAGGAGCATTTTTACTCAAGTTATGAGGCTAATGGCTTTGGAATAAGTCTCTCTCCTGTGCTCTGATATTTGACCTCATTTTGATGATATTAAACAGAATTGGTTCAGTATAGCTCCGAAACAACATACTAAAGTTTTGTTGCGATCGAACCATTTTTACGCGAGTTATCGTGCGGACAAACAGACGGACGGACAAAGCTGGAACGCCGCCCCGGTGGCGCAGTGGTCTAAGTGATGGCCTCTGATCATTCGTCCGAAAGGGGTCCGGGTTCGAATCCCGGTGAGGCATGGATGTTGTGTTTGTCTTACGGCACTGGCTCTCTCCCTTCCCTGGAACCAGTGACCCTAAATTAGGGACGGGCGACTGCTTACAGCCCATTGAGTTGCTCACGGTGGTCGTTAAACCTTCAATCAAAAAAAAAAAAAAGCTGGAACATATGTGCTTCTTCAACCTACGGTTGAAAAGCGTAAACAATATTCTCTCTACCAGCCCCCTAACAACAACCTCTGTACGACAACCCTAAAAAGATTTTCTCGCGAATCGCGTGTCGCCACCAAACTACAATTTCTATAAAGACGAAACCAAAAGATAAAGAAATACGTAAAGAAGATAGGTGCACGTAATATATAGTAGCGGCACGTGACGTTGATATCACGTGATACTTCGTTATCGCTCCGAATATGTAAAACTGCGGGTGTTCCTAATACAAAGCTAAGTCAGTGTATTATCACATAAACTTACGCACTCACCGTATTGGAAGACCCTCCGCATATGAAAATAAGTGTGAATTTTGAGAACAAGATGCACACGCGAGGTGTGTTGGGTGCTGCTCGTAAATGGAGGAGTTGACACACTTGTCAGATTATATTGGTGGCAACTACACCACACAGAGATTAACTGAAAGGTTTTAGAAGCGGCATGCTGGTTGGATGAGACTTGCGTGAGCAATCAGTGTGTAGCATTGCCGCTCTTCTGTCGCTGATGTTGTTCATATATGGAAACCAGACAATGCCACTATCGCAAGTCCACGGATCTGGGAGGTTCGTACAGGCTGGCAGATTGTGCCAGATGAAGCTTATCGCGGAATGTGGAAAAGGCACGAACGTCCACTGCCAAAGACCTGGCCTGCGAAGTCGCACAAGGACAATCAATCAGGAACTGCCTTCCTACGGTTACAATACTAAAACAGCTGCGCATAACTCCTAGATCACTCCACGCAATGCCAAACGACGATTTCAGTAGAGCCTCGCTCGCTGTTTGTGGACAACGAAAGAGAGTTATGTGGAGAACGAATCAGGCCATTTACTGTTTCTTTGTTACATTCGGAAGGATGTATTTGCTTGTGATGTTTGCTCAGCTCCAAAAACTAGCACTGGAAAAATAAATTATATTTCGTTTCTATTAGATTGAAGCATCTGTTACTGTGTCAGAAGACATTGTTTTAGACAGATCGAAAATACTTTTGGCAGTATTTCAGACAGAGTGAAAATACGAGGGTTGTACCGAAAGTAATGAAAAACTGGGCATACGTTTTTTTATTAACTGACAGATGTCGTTCGAATTGCACATGTTGGTAGAGTAACTATTTCTCTATACAAAAATACTACTCAACATAGTCTCCATCACAAGCGATGCATTTGTGCCATCGTTGAACCCAACTCTAGAATCTTCTTTGAAAAAATTCAGGTGTGAACTGTTGTACCCACTTCTTCACAGCCGCTTTCACCTCGTCTGTGTCATCAAATCGTTGTCCCTGGAGACTGCCCTTCATCGGAACGAACAGGTGGAAGTCGGAAGGCGCCATATCTGGGCTGTACGGTGGATGGGGGACCACCGACCAGCCTAATTTGTTGATCGCCTGATTTGTTGCCAAAGATGTGTGTGGTCTCGCATTGTCATGGCGAATGTAAATCTTTTTCAGATTCTTGTTCGGTTTCTTCCTCCTTATGGCTTCTCTAAACTTCTTGAGTGTCTCAATGTACCTACTTGCTTGTTACGTTACGCCCACGTTAAAATCCAGAAACTCGAGGAGAATGACACAAGAAAAAACAGTCAGCGTGACTTTCTGTGCTGATCGCTGGCTCTCGAACTTCTTTGGCCTTGGTAAAGAGATGTGACTCCATTCCGTGGATTGATTCTTTGTTTCCAGATCGGAAAGGCACGTCGACGTTTCAACCCCTGTCACCAGATCGGAAAACACGTGTCTTCATTGGCTTTAAACACTTCCAGCAGATAAGAGCAGACTTCTCTCCTTTAAAACAGGTGTCAACTACCGAGGTACCCACTTTGCACACCCTTTCCGATACCCTAAGTCTTCCACCATCTTCTGTATGGCATTGTAACCACAGTCTAGTTGGGCAACAAGATCACGGATTGTGACTCTTCTCTCCGCGCGAATCAATTCATCCACTCGCTGACCATTTGCGTATGTGGTCGTAGTTGATGGTCTCCCACTTTGTGGTTTGTTTCAATGCTAGTTTCCCCTTCCTTAAACTTCGACATCCATCTGTGCTCCTTGCTCTTGTCAATGGTGTCATTTCCGTAAACATTCGGTAGCCTTCTGTGGATGTCGGACAGCCTGCGCCCTTCTTTTGTCAAGAACTCAATGACGGCTCGTTGTTTCTGCTTGAAATTCAATGTTTACCTGCAATGATGAAGAAGGGTTACTATAGAGGAAGAATTACTGTACCAACATTTGCAATCTGAAAGACCTCTGTCAGTTACTAAAAACGTTATGTCCACTTTTGCATTTCTTTGGGGTACAACCCTCGTACTAACTGAAGACAGTATTTTCTAGTCCTGAAATTCATACCGAGGAAACTATTTTTGTACCTTCTAGGGATGATGTGTGCACAAGATTTCCGATGCAGCTAACGTTCTGTTCACATTTCAATCTACCTGTCCACAGAAACTACAGCCCAGCTCCTAAAAGTAGCATTGGAAAAGCATAATTTCTAAAGCATCGAATCACTGCCTAAAGATAGTATGCAGACATCGCCTTGTATGCATACTATCATACTATCCTAAGTCCTGTCCTAGGTAGCAATATTATGTTGGACCAACGGTGGGCTTTCAACGGTCGCCCCAGCGACGAGGCGACTCGGCGGCCAACAATTGGATATGTGTTGGTTCAACGGTTGGACCCACATTGGAAAACTGCTGCAAACAGTTTTCCAATGTGATCATGTGTTGTTGGACAACCGTTAAGTGGTCATTTGTTGATAAATGGTTGGTCATGTGTGGTTGGAAAAACCATTGGCCAATCTTCGATAAACAACGCAACCTTTGCCCAAAGCTGCCGACGCAAAAATATCATTGGGCCAACTGTTGGCCAATGTCAGTGTGCTACTTGGGATGCTTTATATGCAGATATTATTGTATGTATCGACATGTTTCTGTCTTTTGTGCAGAAGTTGATCCTCTAAAATCTGTAAAATTGCTGTTAGTATTTTTTTCTTTTAGTTCTTCCCCTCAGTTATATTTAGTGCATCATTTCAACGATACTCACCTTGAGAACTTTAATACAAACCTATCTATTATATGTTTTTTTTTCTTTTTCTTTTCCTCAGCGAGCCAAAGTTAATAGGTTTATTTCGTTCCGTTGCAGCGATCAGATATTTCAAAAGCTCCTTTTTCTGCGGTGTTCGTTTTACATTTGCTTCTCCTATGTGCTGTATGACACAAACTTCAACATCATTTCACGTATTTCCATTTTGGATACCCTATAATCATTAATAATTTAAGTAATTAAAGTTCGAAACTTGTTCTGAAAGTTAATTACTCTAATTCCAGCGGACGTAAAATTCTGATCGTTTCACTTTTCTTCCGCGTCCTGTGTACTCCGTACTTAAGATTAGTTAGTTTTAAACAAGGAAGCGAACAATCCAGAGAAAGCGGAAACTTTTCAGTGGTCTGATTCATATTTCGCGGACACTTGCCATCTAAATTATGTTAGCTATGAACTATGAATGAGTGAAGAGAAAAAAAGTTTCACGTGCTTTCCTGTAGTAGACATGGCATAACCGTAATTCACTTTCTAGTGCGCACCTGGTATGAACCTTTGAAAAATGACACTGTCGGAAATTAGAACTATTAAGGTTTTTGAAAAATGACGCCGATCTCTCGGAAATTAGAACGATGACTTGTCCGAAAGCAAATGATTGATTTCCTAAATATATGTGTCTTGTTGTTTTGCAGCAAAGCCTTTAATCCTTTGCAATCATGACACAACGCAGAGGCAGTAGCTTGGCTAAAAGGGTTCTCTTTCTCAAGGTATAGGAATGTACACCAAATAGTCATTTTGTTGGTGAGAGTCAGTGTTCCATTTAAAGTACTGTCGAGCCCGTTTACAACGAAGTCCAAGGGAACTTGATTAAATCTCCGTTATGAGAAAATTAGTGATTAAATGCAGTAGTACGTAGTTATCTATCTCTAAAATTATTTAACTTTGTATCAGAAGATATTTTTAGGAATTTAAACTGGGAAGAAAAAGGGATTAAACATAAATGGAAGATACTTAAATCATTTAAGATTTGGTGAGGACATAGTCATAATTATAACTAGCTATAGGGAAATGCAAACTATGATAAAGAATTTATGGATGGAAAATCTTAAAAAAAAGGTCGGAAAATAAACACAGTAAAAACTAAATACATGAGCAATACAGAAAAGATTTTGATGGACGGAAAAGAAATTGAAAAAGTAGAGGAATACATCTATTTAGGTCAAGAAATCAGCTTTAAAGAAAGAGAAATCAATAGAAGAATTATCCAAGGTAATAGACCTTTCTGGATGCTTAAAGACTTATTAACCGGTGATCTTCCATTAAAAAGAAAATTCTTTAATACATGCATGGACCTTCTTCGCCAAGCATTGTATTATAGAAAATCTTTCCCGAGTCTGTGTACCAGCAATAGTTTGTTAACATGCCTTTTTCCACTGCTTAACAAGGCGTTACGTTGCAGTTCAGTCAAATCGCAATTTTCGTAATTTATTAACGAGATGCCTAACCTTTCTCTCATAGTATGATTGTGCTAATAAATCTCGTCACTTAAAATGTACAGAAGAAGGAATAACTTTCAGTAATTTTCCTCTAAAAAGACCGAAACTGTTATAGGAATGGCTGTGTAAAATAAAACGCGATGATTTCCATCTCAATGCGCATTCTCGAATATGCTCTGGCCGCCCCGGTGGCGCAGTGGTCTAAGCGATGGCCTCTGATCATTCGCCCGACAGGGGTCCGGGTTCGAATCCCGGTGAGGCATGTATGTTGTGTTTGTCTTACGGCACTGGCTCTCTCCCTTCCCTGGAACCAGTGACCCTAAATCAGGGACGGGCGACTGCTTATAGCCCATTGAGTAGCTCACTGTGGTCGTTAAACCTTCAATCAAAAAAAATGTTCTGCCCATTTTAACGAGGACGATTTTGAATACTATGGCACTAAGAATAGAAGGCGGTTAAAACCAATTTCTAAAAAAATGTGAAATGAGAAAACGAACTGCATATCTAAATCGGTTAATTTGCGAATTAGCTTCTGCATTCTTTTTCCAAGGAGCGAAGCATATTGAAACTCCTCGTCAAAAAAAAAAAAAAGTTGAACCCAGAAGGAAGCAACCGACAGGAATGAAACTTTGCGCGTAAGTTTTACATCGTGAGGTATGCAAATGATACAAGTATCACGCTCTGCCGCGCATGTGACGCAAGCAAGGAGGGGTCGTAGCGTTGTGTCTGACCGGTTCTATTAGGTCGTCCCGTTGCCCCAAAAATTGACCTTCGGTCTACTGGTGCAGGACCATACCCGTTGCGAAATGTTTCCCATATAATTTTGATTTTTTCTTAAGGCGCAAGTTCGCCACTAGAGGACGCTAGCTCACGTTTTCGTTTACAACAATATTTGCGAAACTAAAAACGCGATTGGAAAAAAAAAAATTTTCGGTGAGATACTCCTAGCTATGAGAACTGTTTATATGTATGTTCCTGTCCAAAACAATGCACACTTTCACCGCTATGAGGCGCAAAAGTTTGATCTGTTTCTCTCTACGTCTTCGCTTCTATATGTGCGATTAAAAAAAAAATCAACAACGAATGTCATTTACCTTGTGGAAAACTTTAGTATTTGAGGAATTTTATAGTTCACAGTTCTGTGGCTAGATTGTGTTTGTGTAATTTTGTTTGCAGCTGTATCTTCGCTTCAAAAACGTTATTGAGAAATTTCTTTCTTACTGTATACCAGTCACTACAACATAGACGTGAAGCATTATCCTGTCTAAATAATGCACAGATTTTCCGTTGGGGAGCGTAAATGTCAAAACATTTTTCTCGTTATCTCTTCTTCTGGAAGACCTATTTGAAAAGTTATATTTTTTAGCATGGCTTTTTCCATGAAGAATATTTTTCGCCTACTTTCCCATAATGAAAAATTCTTCTTCTAGAAGGCGTAGAGTTACATCAAGTTTCTTTCTATATTTCTTCTATTAACTGTTCGATTTAAACATCTGTTTTTCTCTTATACCTTCTTTCCGCTACGAGAAACTTTTTGCGCGTTATTTTTTAGTAATTTGTAACGCTGGTTGAAGTAAGTAGCTGTTTCAATTTCTGAATGTTTTATCGATTGTAGAAATTCGATTGATTATTTTCTAACCGGTATCATTGACAAATTTCGACAAACTTTATTCACGTCAGAAAGAATTCAAAAGACGAAATCATTAGAACCCGAAATTCGGTGTTGCCATTCTTATTACTCTTCCTTTTCATACGGCCTCGGAGTCTTATTCTATTTTGTAATGCTGTAAAAATTGCTTTACCCACTGCTTCTAAATGATTATACAGAATGTGTATGTCAGCTAATTAGTTTTAAAGCTGAAAATACAAATAGAACCCGTTGTTTACATTAGATAAAAAAACATAATCACTTATTGTATTGAAAATTAGAATATATGTACACATACTTTGAAAGTTATAACCTGGTTGCTCAGAGTATGATTCTTTGTTAAATATACACTGTATTGAAAAATGGTACTGGCCACTTAGAAGAGAAACACAACATAGCATTTATTGACATACATTAGTTCAGTGTCGGTCCACCTTTGGCTTTAATACATACTGTCCCTTCGATACAATGCTTTCGACAAGGTTTTGGAACACAGTGATAGGTATGCACTTCCATTCAGCACATAATGTTGCCGCTAACTGTTGCTTAGTAGTAGGCCTTGGTTCCAAACTTCTCATGCGGCGCTCTAAATCATCTCATATGTGTTCTATAGGATTAAGATCAGGGCTCTGTGTTGGCCAGTCCACGCACGATACGGAATTATCGTCAAACCACGCCGTAACAGTCCTTGCTTTATGGCTCGGTACATTGATACCAACAAGGCTCTGTTTCATAGTATTGCCACAGATTTGGTAGGGCATAATTGTCCTGAATATAAAGGTACACGTGCTGGTTAACAGGTTTATCCACGATAACCAATGGGCCGTGACCATACCACGAAAAACACACACACGCGAGTACACAGCAAGTGCCAAACTTGAAAGTAGGAACAGTATACAGTGGTAAATAGCTTTCCCACGGCTGCCGCCATACCCACACACTGCCATCAGACTGATGGATCGTGTATCTGGATTCATCAGTCCATGGGACATATTTCTACATAAGTAGCAATTAATGTCGGTCCGATTTCGGCTCCATGTCGGTAGCCGATATATACCCGATATCGGCTAAATATTGCGGAGGATAACTTTTTGCAATATCGGTCCGATATCTGTAGCCGATATCGGACCGATATTGCAAAACGTTATCCTACTAGATATTTAGCCGATATCGGTTAGATGACAGTTATATCTATAGATATAACTGTCATCTATATATCTATATTGGTTAGATGACAGTTATATCTATAGATATAACTGTCATCTATATATCTATATTGGTTAGATGACAGTTATATCTATAGATATAACTGTCATCTAACCAATATTCGCTATTTGTCGTATTTAATACAACCGATACTTAGCCAGTATCATCTGAATACTTGGGAGGATAACCTTTTGCAATACCGTTTCAATGACCTCACCCAATATATGTCAGAACTATATTAGGTCAGAACCACTGGTAGAATGTCATAGTACAGTGAATCTAATCAAGAAATATTATGTAAAAGTGTGAGCAGTGTTCTGTTTCCAAGTGTTTTCGAAATTGTGTTTTTTTTTTAATTTAATACATTAGAAAATAAACACGTACTGTAATTTTGATATTTTACTTGTATGTGTATTTGCATTGCAAAGAACTTTTTATTTATTTTTTTGTCAAAAGTACCTTTACATTGAATGTAATGAGTACAGATTGAATTCCACTCTTTTTATACTTACCCCAAATATTATATCTTTCGCTCTAAGTAACACAGTGCTATGTTAGAATATTGGTCCGATCTCGGCTCAAGAAGATCAGGTTTCATGGGTTTCAATATTTTTATCAGCTCATTTAGTGCTTTATGAGTAATATTATTTCTGATAGCCCATGCAGAAAGTTCATTGCGAAACTCACCCGAATGTTCAGCCTTATCTTTGTGCACTTCAGCATTCTCAATTAACACTGCGTTCTGGGAAGTTGTTTCACAATGGAAAACAGGATTATTAGCTGCGGTAAAAACGGGAAAAGGCTGTTGGGAGTTTTCATTAATTTTAGGCATTTTACAAGGAACTCCGTTATCGTTCAAAATATTATGGCGATTATAAGATGTTCCACTACAAACAAACCGTAAGCATGTCAGCTGCGACGCGTTTTTGCACAAAACGAGATTTGGTAGGTTTACTTTTATACATTACCAGCTGATATAAAAAAATGTTGCAAAGAATTAGACACCTTAGCGAAGTACAATCAGTGAACAGTAATCAACAATAAAGCTCGTGTGTGATGGTGACCACGATGTGCTGGTATCTAAAGGTTACGGTTATTGTTTACCAAACGGGATTAGAATTCATTTGCTAAAACTTCAACGTCAGATGTCAAGAACTCTCTGCTTACGTTCTTGGCTTTTTTTTTTTGGTTGGAGGTTTAACGATCACCGTGAGCAACTCAATGGGCTATAAGGAGTCACCCGTTCCTAATTTAAAGACACTGGTTCCAGGGAAGGGAGAGAGCCAGTGCCGTAAGACAAACACAACATCCGCCACCCCGGTGGCGCAGTGATCTAAGCGATGGCCTCTGATCATTAGTTACTAGCGTCTCAATCGTACAGCAGCTGAATCCTCATTCCCTGTAATGCGCATGCCCGAAACTTAGAAATTTTCTCCCCATCTGATAGTCTGGCACTCTTTGCTTAGGAGTGGACAGTCGATAATGCTCCAGATTAATCCCACAGTGGCTGAATAATCATTCCCTGTAATGCGCATGCCCGAGACTTAACAAATTACTTGAACCTCAATTTTTCATATCACGTGTGCTTTTTCTTTAATCTACTGTGGACGATGGATGATAATATTGTTGATGCACCTTGTATGGAGAATAAAGATTGTTTTTCTTGCGCATTTTGTAGGAAAATATTCATGAAGTCGTTTAATTTGTATCGACATATGAGGAATATTCATCCTGACCAAAGCACTGATTCATAGTCTTCAGAAAAAAAAAGGTGACTTCAGATGTTCAGGGTGCGAGAAATCGTTTTCTCACAAACAGAATTTTTATAGGCATATGAAAAATTCCCATCATCAAGTAGTAGAAGGTATGACATCTGAGAGGAAGGTATATTCATGTTCGTTTTGCGAAGAAACGCTTTTACAGAAATATAATTTGAATAGACACGTAAATAACGTTCATCCATCGCAAATCAAAGGTGAGTCCTCGGAAGCAACGGCTGTGTCCCTTCGGTCGTGCACCATTTGTGAAAATACGTTTACTTGTAAAAAAATCTTAATGCTCATTTTCTGAAGAACAAAATACTGTAGTAACGAATATGACGTGTTGTATTTGTGATAACAGTTTTTTCTTTTTATATATCTGAAGATTTTACATACACACATTGAGGCAGAATATTTGGATATCTCTCTGTCATTTGAAAATAAAAAGTTTAATTGTATGAATGATTTTGCTGTGTGGAAAGAGAAAATTGAAATTGAGTCTCCGTCTCATTTTGTTAAATGCAGATCAGACTTCCTGCTAGCAGATGGTAGAACTGCTGTCCAACATAAATGCCATCGAAGTGGGTGCTATGAACCCGTGCAAGATCGACACAGACGTCTAAAATTATCTGGAATTGTCACAAAAAATGAAGAAGTTGCAAAATATGAGCACATTTCACCACTCACGTTGAAACATGGGATATGGGAATCATAGAGGAACAGATATTTGTTTACCCAACGCCATATTGTGACGTCACACTTCGTATTAACACAGCATTTGAGCATAATGTTCAACGTGCACCTTAATCTGGGGCGTATATCGACTATCCACTCCTGGGCAAAGAGTGCGAGACCAACAGATGGGGAGAAAATTTCTAAGTCTCGGGCATGCGCATTACAGGGAATGAGGATTCGGCTACTGTAGAATTGAGACGCTAGTTCATTCGTTTGAGATGGGTCCGGGTTCAAATCCATGTGAGGCATGGATGTTGTGTTTGTCTTACGACGCTAGCTCTCTCCCTTCCCTGGAATCAGTGGCCCTAAATTAGGGACGGGCGGCTGCTTATAGCGCATTGAGTTGCTCACGGTGGTCGTTAAACCTCCAACCAAAAAAAAAAAAAAAAAAAACACACAACATCGAACCCAGTCCCATCTCGGGCGAAATGGTCATAAGCCCGCGCCTTAAACCACTGCGCCACCGGGGCAGCCGTTCTTGATTTAGTTCGACATTACACTGATACGAGAAGCATAATAGTATTTTGTTATTTCTGCTCGGCTATAGAGTATATACGTATAATACTATTTTAATTTTACATGATATAAAAACTGGAAGCGGTGTACTTTAGATTATTTAATTTACCTATCTGCATAAAAGGTGAAGAACGGAAAGATGGGCATTGCCGACATCATGATTTCGGCAATGCCAATATCGGGCGAACAACAGCAAGACGATATCGTATATATCGGCTGAAGAACGGCAAGACAATGTCGGATATGTTGACAATGCCAATATCGGTCCGATATCTAGCCAATATTCACTGCTACTTGGGTATTGATCTATGGTGCACGATAAATATTCTTCACAATATGCTAAACGACGAGTAGCATTCCGAGTGGAGATGAAAGGCTTGTGAGCAGCCACACGACCACAGCAACCCATGGAATGAAGTTCTCTGCGAATGGTACATATACAGTTCCAGCATTTTTAATCACCTGTACACTGAGGTCTTGACAGTACACCGTCGATTATGTGTAACTACTATTTTGAGGCTTCGATATCCTGTATCACTGATTTTCTTTGGTTTGCTGCTTCAGGCATGCCATGTGTGTTCCACTTATTCAGTACATCCAAAACAGCTGACTTGGGTATGCTTAAATGCCTCTCAGTTTCTCTTATGGACAACCCACTAATATAACACCCAAAAATTTTTCTTTTTTCAAAGTCAGTTCTCTCCCGCCGCGACATTTTCACTTAACTTCACAGTGCGATATGATCTCGGTCAGCTGCAGGCTTGTTCTTATACGATTTGCAGCTGTACCGCGCATCTTAACAACGCAGCGGATCCGTTCATTTGCTTTTGAAGGATATCCGGTGAGTTTTGTGAATATAGTGTATGTTCAGCTACTGAATATTTATCAAAAGTCTGTCAGACGGACATATTACGTTCTCATTCGTCAAAGCGAGCAAATTAAACAAATTAATAACCTAAAAAAATCCGGTTTTAAAAAACAATTTTTAAGTTATCGTTGCCACATAAAGTTCAGTTTACGTGGAAATAAATGTTCTTTTAACAAAACATGCGACGGGTACTATCGAACAAAAGGCGATAATGCTGTGAAATCTACCTGCGCGGTGAAGCTTTTTATATTAAACTTCCGTTAGAAGGCTTATCGGATTCTGATTACTTTGACTGATACAAGGCATAAAGAAAAGCAATGGGTGGGTGGGAATGTGGGGGGAGGGAGAAATGCTCGTAAAGTGGGAAAGACTTCGGGGAAGAAGAATCTGCGAGCAAAAATGGCCCTTTCTCGGCTTTGATCTTTATTCCAGCCATTCCCAGCATCGAGAACGGATATTGGCAGACAACCAGATATAAAGTTGCCTGATCAGCAGGATCTCAAAGTGAAATCGAACTGGCGGCGAATTTTTCACTGCAATGCAACATACCTTGTACTTGCAACCTATGAACTCGAATGCTGTGAAAATGTGTTTTTGTTTATTTCTTCGGAAAGAAAAGATAAGCTGTGCTCTCTCTGTGTTTCTCTGGTGAACTGAAATGTCTGGAATTACTCTAATGTGGCAGGATAAAAATGCGTTGTTGTCGGGGTTTTTTCTGTTTTGCGTGAAATTTTAGTCTTTGCGCTGTGTTTCAGCTCTATCAGCGATCTTTCTTTTTTGGGAGAGTACGATTTACCTTATCGTGTCCACTTTACTGAATAAACATGTGTGCTTCTGATACAAATCCGGCGCTTTATTCTTTATCTCATCTGGTCTTTTGCGAATGTATTTGCCGTATCGAGTGCCTGGTTTTGTAAAACAAATTGGGACTAATTTTTCGGAATTCTATCACTGAGAAACCGTGACAAGACTGTGAAGTGAGAATAATATACTGTTACCCTATGGTCATTAATTAAAACTAAAGTTACTAATAGCATTCAGATAAATATATAGGAACACAAATAAATGTACACCAAATTGATGCAATTTACCGTGTCTGTTGTCTCATAAATCGATATGGAGTATATATAATTCTTTTTATTATTCATTCATAGATAAGTCGATCCTGATTATCAAGCGAGGCTCAGGAATTCTGAAACTAAAGGGGTTGGGCAGAATAATGTGAACACCACATTCACAGACGTGATTTTCATGCAGCTGCGAACGTTGCAATACGAAAAGATATCCACCACTTTTTTGGTAGTAATAGCTCTATTTAGAACCTCAAAGTCTTGTTTAAGTACATTTAAAGTGTCTTGCTGCAAATTTCTTTCAGGGTGACGACAAAATGAGTGACCTAACGGACTTCGAAAGAGTGCTAATTGTTGGTAGCCGGCGAGCTGGTGCCTCCGCGACAACCGTCGCCAGGATAGTGTGGGTATCGAAAACTGTGTCTAGCGTCATGAGAGCATACTGTGTTCGTGGCAAAACCTGGTCTGCAAAACACAAGAGCGTCCGGAAACAGACTGACTGATAGAGACAGGAGAGGATTAAAGAAGATTGTTACCGGTAATAAGCAAACCACGGTGCCAAAAATTAATACGGAGCTCAATCTGCATTTCCAGACCCCAGTATCAACGAAAACTGACCGCAGTCAGTATCAACGAAAACTGACCGCAGTCAGTATCAACGAAATCAGACCCCAGTATCAACGAAAACAGACCCCAGTATCAACGAAAACAGACCCTAGTATAAACTAAAACAGACCCCAGTATCAACGAAAACAGACCCCAGTATCAACGAAAACTGACCCCAGTATCAACGAAAACTGACCCCAGTATCAACGAAAACTGACCCCAGTATCAACGAAAACTGACCCCAGTCAGTATCAACGAAAACTGACCCCAGTCAGTATCAACGAAAACTGACCCCAGTCAGTATCAACGAAAACTGACCCCAGTCAGTATCAACGAAAACTGACCCCAGTCAGTATCAACGAAAACTGACCCCAGTCAGTATCAACGAAAACTGACCCCAGTCAGTATCAACGAAAACTGACCGCAGTCAGTATCAACGAAAACTGACCCCAGTCAGTATCAACGAAAACTGACCCCAGTCAGTATCAAGGAAAACTGACCCCAGTCAGTATCAAGGAAAACTGACCCCAGTCAGTATCAAGGAAAACTGACCCCAGTCAGTATCAAGGAAAACTGACCCCAGTCAGTATCAACGAAAACAGACCCCAGTATCAACGGAAACTGTGGACCGGAAACTGCATAAACAAGATATTCATGGCACAGCTGCTGTTGCAAAATCTCGGGTGTCCCGGGTGAATGCACATCGACGAGGGCACACTGAGAAAAAACGTTTGTTTGGAACAACAAAATAATTTTGTTGAGCTGTTTTGTCGATTTCTTTTGTTGCTTTAGCAAAACTCAGTCGGGACTGTTTTGTTGGCAACACAAAATTATCTGGTTGGCTATATATTTTTTTAATTCAACTATGTGGAGGTGGCATCGACCTTACGACAAAGCGCATGTGATTTATTAGCTATTCCATACGGGCTCTATCAGACTAAAACTGACCAGAAGAATCAAAGAATCAAGTTTTGCGCTTAAGATTTCGCTTTGAATCATGGCTGACTACGAATTGAGTGTATTGTTAGTAGACTGGGAACTGTCAACTCTGATAGACATTCAGAGGTAAGAATTTCTAATATATCTTAATAATTCCGACGTATTTTTATGCTAGTGTTTATTGTGTGTTATTTTGGTTGGATTCAGTGAATTTTAGTAATAATTTGGCCTCGCTTTGTAGACTCATACTTACAATGAACACGATAGAATCCGCATCTTCTGTACACTGAAGTGCCAGAAAAACTGGTACAGACGAGCTTATGCAAAATACATAGCAACGTCACCTATGCACGTACTTGGTTGCGTCCGCCAATGCGTATATAAAAGCGATAGACATCCTTGCCAGCTGTCAGAGCTGTTTTCGGCATGAGAATGAGAAGTAATAACGATTTAAACGATTTTCAACGCGATGTCATAGTTGGCGCTCGTGAGATGGGCCATAGTATTTCGGAGGTAGAAACGAAGTTCGGATTTTCACGGACGACCATTGCAAGGGTGTACCGTGACTACAAGAATTCCGGCAAAACCTCCAACCTACGATACCAGTGTGGCCGTAAAAAGACATTTGGTAAACGTGGCCATCGTCGGCTGTCAAGAATCGTTTCACGCGATAGGCGTACGACACTCTCGCAGGTTTCATCGGAATTCAATGCTGGAGCCTCAACAAGCATCAGCGTCCGGACTGTGCAACGTGCCCTGTCCGATATAGGCTTTGGATGTTGACGCCCCACTCGAGTCCCCTTGATGGGTGCACGACACAGGGCTATGCGCCTCGCTTGGGAACAACCACACCGCCACTGGACACTTGATGACTGCAAACAAGTAGCCTGGTCTGACGAGTCGCGTTTCCAACTGTATCGGGCAGATGGAAGGATTCGTGTGTGGGGCAAACCCCATGAAGCCATGGATCCCGCCTGTCAACAGGAACCTGTACCGGCTTGTGGGGGGGTCCGTAATGGTATGGGGTGTGTTTAGCTGGATTTCACTGGAGCCCCTGATATGTCTACAAACGTCCGTGACCGGGCAACGCTATGTGCGCATCCTTTCCGACGAGGTACACCCGTTCATGTCCTGCATTCACGCTGATGGGTTAAGCCTGTTCCAACAGGACAATGCACCTACATGCAAGTGTCGGGACGCCACGTTAGAGGAGCATTCATCTGAGTTTGGGGTGTTGCCATTCCCACCCAAGTCCCCAAATCTGAACGTGATAGAACACATTTGGGATACCATGCAACGCGCTATCGAACACGGGAATCAGAGACCTCGGAATACACCCGAATTGTGGAACGCTCTGCAGGAAGTATGGTGTGCATTGCCTACAGCATATTTCCGAAAGCTAGTGGAGTCCATGACCCGTCTTATTTCTGCAGTACTGCGCTCCCGTGGGGGACATACCAAGTATTAGACTGGGGTACCAGTTTTTCTCGCACTTCAGTGTATGTGGGCATGACAAAGCGCTCGCTAAAGAATAGACTCCAGGAGCAAAACTGAGACTTATTGAACGAAAGTAATACTACGACGCTTGTAAGGGCGGCCAAGACTCAAGATGCAGCTCCCAAATGGCAGGACATTCGATTGGTTGCCTCGTACACAACACCAAGGGCCACAACCGACAGAGAAACTATTGAAATACTCATGTATCCTAACGCCTGCAATAAAGAGGTATCTGTGGTGTTACCTAGTGTTTGGCAGTCGATTCTGAACATTCCTCGCAGCTAGCTCGTTACACACACACGCGTGACATGCTGTTACCATTGTTATAACTGTTTTAGCTTTAAATTTGAATTGTTTTCTATCGTTAAGCTTCCACTGCTTTGTTTATATTATATATGTAGCCCGAAGAAAGCCACCCGTGAGTGGTGAAAGCTCGCCTAGTCATACTGTATTAGTCTACACACTATTAAACAGATTTTGTACTATCTTGATAATGTGAGATAATCCTTCCACACATCGTCTGGAATTAATGAGTATTTGTTCTTCTACAGAGAGTTTACTTCAAGCGTGGCTTCCGGCTGACTCTGAAACCTGCGGTCTCGTGCCCCCGCATTTCTCGGGGGTGGGGGAAGGTGATGTATGTGACGTACTACAGAGGTGGCGCACATGTCAAGACGTAGAGGTTGCACCGATAAACTCCGTCGGTGAAATTTAATTGTGAAAACATTCGGCTCCGGAGCAAATTTGCCACTGGCAAATTTGTGTTTTGCTATATTGGCGCCGCAACTTAAAAATTGATCTACTAGCCGTTAGGTCGCCTAATATTGAAGACTGCATAGTTAAGATTTTATGCTAATTATTTGGAGCATAACTTTAAGAAGCTCCAATGTTACAAAAACCAGTACGATAAGTAATTTTTACAGGAAAGGCCAGGTTTTAGACTAAAAGTAGTTCGAATATCTTATAGAATCCATGCAGCGTTGCATATTTGCTGTCATTCGCTACGAAGGGGGCCTTGCTCTGCACTAAATAAAAGTTTGCAATTTTTCTTTTTTTTTTTTTTTGGTTAGTGTGTGTGTACTTAATTTTTACCTTCCGCCCACAAAGCGTTGTCATGTCCAATATGGCGTTCATAAATTTGGAGACCCGAGGTCTACAAAACTATTTTTGTGAAGGTCGTGACGTTAAGGTGCTCTCGTTTAGGTCCAGTGTTTATTAAAATGGCCAAGAGTTTTTACCGATTTGAAGACAATTAAACTTCAGTTTTTAAATAGTTGTACTGGAAGTTCAAATTCGATTGCAATTCAAAAATATTTCGAGACATTCTGAAAACAAATTTTGAGACATTCTCAAAATTATTTCCAGATATCAACTTGTCAGCATCAGGCCTTATAAGTGAATTCATTTTCAATTATTTGAAAAGTAAAGTTATGTTGGCAACCAAACGTGTCAGAGGGCTATTGAAATATCATTCCATGGTTAGTAACATGAGTCACAATGCTAAAAAGTCTTTAATGTTTAGTTTATGCCGAAAAATATTGACCGTGGATGGTATGACACACACAAAAAAAACCATTCAGCGATCTTGTGGAAGAAAGGTAAAAGAGACTGCCGACAAGGTTGTCGGCTATTCTAGCCCATTTGTGCCATGCGTTGAAAGGTGGTGCTTTCGAAGATGGCACTCGACACATCGATGTTGAAACCGCAGTGATTTGCCTGGTTGCGGCTTGTCTGTTAGCTTGTATGATTCTCTACGATCTCCTTTTACCCTTGTGATTAACTGTTTTCATCCACATGGTCGGCCATTGCTTTAATTTTTTTGTGTTACACCATTCACTATAAACCCTTGTTATTTTTATGCGTAAATCATTTATTGTTTTTATTTGATGTGACTACATTTCACTGTAAACCCTTATGCGCAATCCTTTTATTCAATTTCTTGTGTGACATACCATTCATTGTAAACCTTTGCTATTTGTATGCTATTTTTCAAACTCTTTATTAGTTTTGTGGCACATCATTCTCTGTAAATCCTTGTCTTTATTGTTTTTTGTGTCACACCATTCACTCTAAAACGTTGTTACTATTATGCGTAAATCCTTTATTAATTTTTTGTCACACCTTTCACTGTAAACCCTTGTTACTTTCACGCAAAAACCCTTTATTAACTTTTTTGTGTCAAACTACAGTCACTGTAAACCGTTATCACTTTTATGTGTCAACCCTTTATAGTTTTTTTCTTTTCGTGTCACACCATATTACTGTAAACCCTTATTTTTATGCGTAAACCCTTTATTAATATGTTGTCACACCTTTCACTGTAAACCCTTTATTAATTTTGGTATCACACCTTTCACTGTAAACCCTTGTTATTTTCACGCAAAAACCCTTTATTAATTTTTTTGTGTCAAACTACAGTCACTGTAAACCGTTATCACTTTTATGTGTAAACCCTTTATAGTTTTTTTCTTTTCGTGTCACACCATATTACTGTAAACCCTTATTTTTATGCGTAAACCCTTTATTAATATGTTGTCACACCTTTCACTGTAAACCATTTATTAATTTTTTGTGTCAAACTACAGTCACTGTAAACCGTTATCACTTTTATGTGTAAACCCTTTATAGTTTTTTTCTTTTCGTGTCACACCATATTACTGTAAACCCTTATTTTTATGCGTAAACCCTTTATTATTTGAGAGTTTCATGAGAAAATCCGCTATCTAGTTAGCCATTCCGGTGACGCAGTGGCCTAAGCGTTCGCTTCTGACAATTCGTGCGAGACCGGCCCGAGTTCGAATCCCTGTTCGGTAGGGATGTCGTGTTTGTCTAAGGTGGACCTTGTTCTTTCCCATCCCTGGAAGTAGTGTCCGCCGCCCCGGTGGCGCAGTGGTCTAAGGCGTTGGCCTCTGATCATTCGTCCGTAAGGGGTCCGGGTTCGAATCCCGGTGAGGCATGGATGTTGTGTTTGTCTTACGGCACTGGCTCTCTCCCTTCCCTGGAGCCAGTGACCCTAAATTAGGGACGGGCGACTGCTTATAGCCCATTGAGTTGCTCACGGTGGTCGTTAAACCTCCAATCAAAAAAAAAAAAAAAAAAAAAAAGTAGTGTCCGGTGTAAACCCTTTATTAATTTCAGGGACCGGTGATCAGGGACGGGTGACTACTTATAGAACTAAGCTTGTTGATCACTGTGTCGTCCCCCTCCCCCAAAAAAGAGATGTGTAACACATTAGTGTATCAAATCTCTGACACTTGGCATAAAACACTTTGAATTCCTCCGGGATTTGCCGGGTTGTGGTCCGTAAGTTAGATTGCACGATTCTCTTCAGACTTTTCCTTTGATCACCTGTGATACAACAGCTGTTTTCAGGGTCGCCGATTGCTTGAAAATTTTTGGATGTCACAACATTAACTACAAATCCCTGCTTACGGTTTTACGGACGTTTGAGAAAACCAGGAATTCTCGAAGTGACAATGCTTGGCTCCAACTCACGTGCCACGTCAAAAATCTCCGAGATCACTTCTTTTGACCACTACTATCCTCAACTAACAGCTAACTGACACTTCATGAGCTGGTCTACCTGATTCATACCGCGACCACGTCACATCTTACGTGTTGGAGTGACTCATTTATGTGATTGCAGGTGTACCTAATTATTTGGCATCTCAGTATGTGTCGTATCCATTAAATAGCCGCCGGAATGCCTCTTTTAACTTCTGTAGGGAATGTTTGAGTAATTTTTCTACATTTTTTTTAACAGGTGCGCATTTTATTCTTTCTATAATATTTTGTTCTTTCTTTCTATTACTTATTATCATCACAGCAGTTCCTCCCTCCATGTAATTGTTGAACATTTACCCGTTTCGTTATAGCTATACAGTACTTTATCCTGTCACTTATACAAGATTCCATTCACACCCTACGTCGTTGGCCATCTGGATAATCAATTTTAAAGAGCTGGATCGAGCTCTTCCTTTAACTTAAGTTACGTTTTTATGTCTTCCCTTAGATGCGCATTCTTAATAGTTACATAGTTCAAGTTACTAAAGTACACCTATTAAATTCGAGTATCCGGTGGTATAACTTTTTTTTCAAGCCAGATGTACTACATACTATATGCCAATTAGTTTCGCCTCTCCATTGGCATCATGGTTGTTTCAAGTAATAAAATGTGACCATTGCTTTCAAGTCTTGCACTTGTTTGAAGCCAGTAGTGCTTGGACGTGCTAATTACAACAACGAGTCTGGTGGTACTAGCCATGTTTCAAACTGTGAGTAATGAAATGTACTCATTTAATTCCAATCTCTTGTATTATCATTTTAGTTTGCTTGTAAGGTTTGAATCTCCAGTTGTGGTAGACCTTTTTCAGGTATTACTCCGGTGCGCCAAGTGCTTTAGAGTCTTCAGATGTGTCGGTGTTTCAAGCTGATTATGCTAAGACGTACATCTGTATTCGAGTAACTGGTAGTATGTCTTTTTTCAAGCTCATAGTGTTAAGGTGTCTCACTGAATTTTCCAGTTTCTGGTTGTATCGGTCATGTTTTAAGCTAATAGTTCAACATGACAATTACTACCAGAGACGATAGTTCAAAGGTGTACCCACTGCATTCGTTTATGGTAGTATCAGTCATGTTTCAAGCTCATAGTTCATCAAACCTGTGCCCGTTGCATTCGTTTATGGCAGGTTCAGTCTTGTTTCAAGCTCATAGTTCAAACCTGTGCCCGTTGCATTCGTCTCTGGTAGTATCAGTCATGTTTCAAGCTCATAGTTCAAACCTGTGCCCGTTGCATTCGTCTCTGGAAGTATCAGTCATGTTTCAAGCTCATAGTTCAAACCTGTGCCCATTGCATTCGTCTCTGGTAGTATCAGTCATGTTTCAAGCTCATAGTTCAAACCTGTGCCCGTTGCATTCGTCTCTGGTAGTATCAGTCATGTTTCAAGCTCATAGTTCAAACCTGTACATGTTGCATTCGTCTCTGGAAGTATCAGTCATGTTTCAAGCTCATAGTTCAAACCTGTGCCCATTGCATTCATCTCTGGTAGTATCAGTCATGTTTCAAGCGCATAGTTTAAACCTGTGCCCATTGCATTCGTCTCTGGTAGTATCAGTCATGTTTCAAGTGCATAGTTCAAACCTGTGCCAGTTGCATTCGTCTCCTCTGGTAGTATCAGTCATGTTTCAAGCGCATAGTTTAAACCTGTGCCCGTTGCATTCATCTCTGGTAGTATCAGTCATGTTTCAAGCACATAGTTCAAACCTGTGCCCGTTGTATTCGTCTCATCTGGTAGTATCAGTCATGTTTCAAGCGCATAGTTCAAACCTGTGGCCGTTGCATTCGTCTCCTCTGGTAGTATCAGTCATGTTTCAAGCTCATAGTTCAAACCTGTGCCCGTTGCATTCGTCTCTGGTAGTATCAGTCATGTTTCAAGCTCATAGTTCAAACCTGTGCCCGTTGCATTCGTCTCCTCTGGTAGTATCAGTCATGTTTCAAGCGCATAGTTCAAACCTGTGCCCATTGCATTCGTCTCTGGTAGTATCAGTCATGTTTCAAGCTAAAAGTTTAAACCTGTGCCCGTTGCATTCGTCTCTGGTAGTATCAGTCATGTTTCAAGCTTATAGTTCAAACCTGTGCCCGTTGCATTCGTCTCTGGTAGTATCAGTCATGTTTCAAGCTAAAAGTTTAAACCTGTGCCCGTTGCATTCGTCTCTGGTAGTATCAGTCATGTTTCAAGCTTATAGTTCAAACCTGTGCCCGTTGCATTCGTTTATGGCAGGTTCAGTCTTGTTTCAAGCTCATAGTTCAAACCTGTGTCCGTTGCATTCGTCTATTCTGGTAGTATCAGTCATGTTTCAAGCGCATAGTTTAAACCTGTGCCCATTGCATTCGTCTCTGGTAGTAACAGTCATGTTTCAAGCGCATAGTTCAAACCTGTGCCCATTGCATTCGTCTCTGGTAGTATCAGTCATGTTTCAAGCGCATAGTTCAAACCTGTGCCCGTTGCATTCGTCTCTGGTAGTATCAGTCATGTTTCAAGTGCATAGTTCAAACATGTGCCCGTTGCATTCGTCTCTGGTAGTATCAGTCATGTTTCAAGCTCATAGTTCAAACCTGTGCCCGTTGCATTCGTCTCTGGTAGTATCAGTCATGTTTCAAGCATATAATTCAAAGCAGTGTCTACATAGATTTCAGTCTATGATAGTGTTCCATTGATTCAGGAATTGATAGCTCTAAGGTGTACCTATTTTCTTTCCATTCACGTCGTGTCTGTCTTGTTTCAAATTGATACTTCTAAAATGTGTCCATTGCATTTTAAACTGATAGTTCTATGATTTGCTCATTGGTGTTATCTTTTTTTTTTTGATTGAAGGTTTAACGACCAGCGCGAGCAACTCAATGGGCGATAAGCAGGCGCCTGTCTTTAATTTAGGTTCACTGTTTCTAGGGAAGGGAAAGAGACAGTGCCATAAGACAAACACAACATCCATACCTCACCGGTATTAGAACGCGGACCCTTCTCGGGCAAATAGTAAAGAGCCAGCGTTTAGACCACTGCGCCAACGGGGTGCCATCAGTCTTTTTTAAAACTGATGACTGTAAGGTGTTCGCATTGCATTTCAGTCTTTGATGGTGTCAGTCTTGTTTGAAGCAAACAGTACAGAGATATGCCTACAGCAATCAAATCTCTGGTGGGATTAGCCTTGTTTGAATCTGATTACAAAACGAACTGCTCGTTATTATATTCTAGTGTCAAATAATATCGTCCTTGCTTCACCGTAGTAGCACTGGAAGTTGATTAAAGATCGAAACCTGGTAGAAGTTTCCTAGACGCAGGGAAATCAAAGCGGATTTTAGTTTACAATCAGCACAATTTGTTGACTGAACTTCTTTATTTACAAATGTGCTTGATTGTAACCATTTGAAGATATAAGAAGACGTATAGTGCTTTTTGAGGTCCTTGAGAATCGAAACTGCGATATAAATACCTTGATTGATTGATTGAATGAAGCATGAAACTGGTGATAGATTAAGTGATCATTTTATAAAGCTATCATAACACGATTTTGTATGCCCAGTTGATTAAAATTTGTATGGATGTTTTATAGTAAAGTCATAGATTCTATTTTCAAAAGATAAACTGCGAAGTTTCTCTACCGATGCACGTGACACTTTCCAGACATTCTTTTCAGCGAATAATTCTTTACAGGATTTAAACAGAAATGCTGTGTCCATCGCCAAAGCAGTTTGTGGCGATAAAATTCAAAAACGGTTGCAATTGTTTCCTGAATTCAGGAAAACTAACTGAATTTACGAGATTATAATTTAGCTAAGGCGCTGAAAGCTGAACAGTTCCTTGGATAAATTTTCATTATTATTAAAAAAATACCGGGTGTTTCACTCGATGTCGGCCCCTGAATTTCTCTTAAAACTTGTAAACTAATGGATGTAATTCGGTGAAATTTGACACGCACCTGCCTTGGTGTATGAGAAGCGTAATGATCTCAGAGCAAGTGTTGAAAGTGTTCGCCATTATTATCAAAGCATGTCTGCACACGCCTCTCCATGTTACCGAAGGTATTCACCAACACATCGGGAGTCACAGCCTCTATTTCTCGCTGATGTTACCGAAGGTATTCACCAACACATCGGGAGTCAAAGCCTCTATTTCTCGCTGAGTGTTTTCCTGTTGTTCCATGAGAGTTCGTGGCTTGTTAAGTTACACTTTCCATTTCAGAATGCCCCATAGGAAAAAAGTCCGGTGGGGATTCGAAAGTCAGGCAACTTTAGCGGCCGAAGTCCTTTTTAGAAAGGACACGATCTTCAAAAAAGGAAACAATTTCAGCCATGCTGGCATAGGAGGTATGGCAGGTGGTACCGCCTTGCTGAAAATAGCCAGTACCCACAGAGCAGAAAACGTTTCAGATATGTATCAATGTTACTATCTCTCATTTTCGTTATGCACAATTACGTTTCAGCAACATCTATTTATTTTGGAACATAACTCTTTGTACATTACGGTTACGTTAAAAATAGCATTCACTGATACTACTGTTTTATAGTTTCCATTGTACATAATTGCTACCTTGATGTTACATTCCGGCGATATTTAAGATTTTGTGTTTGGCAACGGCTTGGATGCGCATGCGCATTAATACTATTTCACCGAAGTACTCTCGTAGTCGTATTTCCACGTGCAACTGGGATATTCTTTGGTGATACTGTCGTACTCGAGTTAGCTAGCTAGTTGATTTAATATTTCATCCTTTTTTTTTTTTTTTTTTTTGTGATTCAAAATCATCGGAAAGTAAGTGATTGATTTGATTATTATAATGTTTAACTTCTAAAAAGCATTTTTATAAAATCTAAGTAGATGGCTGTGTTGTTGTATTAGTATACTATACCAGCACGTTTTTTTTTACTTGAAGCTGAAAAATTTCATATTGGTAGGTATGTAGAGAAATGACGAATTTAAGTTTCTTTCTTTTTTTCGCTAAAATATAGTCTATTCCACATGTATAAGAGAAATTGGACACTCACATTTAAGAGCGATTTTTATTTCTTTTGTTATCAATATACACTGAGTGGCCACTTTATTATGACCACCTGATAGTTTTAAGCAAATGAGCTGTACGCTGTTGCCGCCAGAAGGCGAGGCTAGTATCAAAAGGGAAAGCTTAGTGCTTGCGACAGTAGTAGAACTGATTTTTGGGTTACGAGATGGGTAAAAAATGGGATTTGACGGACTTTCAACGTGGGATGATTGTAGGAACTCGGAACAATAGAGCGAGTATCACCGAAAGCGCCGCATTCGTGAAATGTTCCAGAGAAGCTGTTGTGTTAAAGTGTTTAACAACTGGACTGTCAGCCAAAAAACTGGGTCTCAACGTGCAACGTGTGGTCGTCATCGACTAGTGACTGCTCGGGCGGAACGGAGTGTCCATACTGGTAACAGACAACAGAAAGGGCAACAGTGCAGCAAATTACAGACCATCTTAATCAAGGATCCCCTCAAATGATCTCTACACGCACTGTTCGCCGTACACTGCATCGGATGGGATATGGCACCCGAAGGCCTGTTCGAACACCTTTCCTGTCTGCAGTTAACAAGAGAAAACGTCTCCAGGAGCACAAGGATTGGACAGTCTATAATTGGAAACAAATTATGTGGTCCGATGAATCACGTTTTCAGTTGCGCCATGCCGACGGCCGAGTGAGAATTTGGCGGAAACAGCACGGAAGCATGGACCCCAAATGCATTGTTACAACACTTCAAGCTGGTGGAGGCAACGTTATGGTTTGGGAAATGTTTTTCTGGCATGCTTTGGGCCCTTTAATTCGTGTTGATCAATGTTGATTGGCGCATCATATCTAAACATCGTTGCGAACCAAGTGCAGCCTGTCATGAGGATGGTTTATCCCAATGGCGATGGCTACTTTCAACAAGATAATGCGTCCTGCCATAGTTCTCATATTGTACAGGATTGGTTTCAGGAACATGCCGGTGAGTTTACTTTGCATTGGTGGCCCCCACCAATCTCCAGATCTCAACCCCATTGAGAATTTGTGGGATGAAGTTTAACGAGCGATCAGACAGCTGGATCCACAACCCTGCAATCTCACACTCCTGGAAAGTGCTATTCATCAAGCATGGTCTCAGATTCCACAAACCACCTATCAACATCTCGCGCTGTCCATGCCACGAAGAATCGACGCAGCATTAAAGGCAAAAGGTGGACCAACGAAGTACTGATGGGGTGGTCATAATAAAGTGGCCACTCAGTGTATTAATGCCGCCGCTGTTCCCAATGGACAGCGGACTGCGTTGAACTTGTGAAAACGTAGACAACTCGTAATACGACTGTTGTTGCTTTTGAAACAGCTGTCGAGTGTAATATTTTTTATTGTGATTTTACAAAGTTTATTAAAACTTTAATGTTCAACGTAGTAAATACGTAACAGTAATATGATGACGTCACATATGTTTCAAATACGTAACAGGTATCCACCGTTGTATAGAAGAAGATTGGACCAATAATGCGGCGCCGCGATAGTGCACACCACACCCCTGTACTCGGCATTTCGCAGACCACGTTTCTCATTCACTAAGGTAGGTCGGTGTCAAAATTTCACTGAATTACTTCCATTAGTTTGCCAGTTATAAGGGAAATTCAGGGGTCGAGAGTGAGTTAAACTTGCTGTACTATCTCGCTCCAGAACACTATCACTATAGTTTTCCATAAGGAATCTTGTTTAGATTTTCATTCAGATGTCATCTTGACAGTGGCGGACTGGCGATCCATAAACGGCCCTGGAAGTGGATTTTCAGCGGCCCAATTTTGGATAAAATTGTCAAGGTACCCTTCCACGAAAAAACGGTATGACGGCATCATCGTTTATTGTTTAAACATCTTTTCAGCACAAGTCTGAGAATCCCAGCAGTTTTTTGTATTGAGGCAATAATAACATTTTCCCCATTTTACTGGACCGCAGATCCTTTGTAAAGTGTTAGAAAAATATATTTCTATTGCTGAGAAGCAACAGACAATGAACGTTCTCTGGGAGACAGCGGAAGACTTTATTGCATTCTTATGAATTTTATTGCGGTTATTTTATTCAGAATTTGTAACAGTTTCTTCGCTTTTACTGAGAGCGGAAATCCAAATGTGCCAAAAATGAATTTCTCTTTTAAGGCTTACCTATCATTAACAAGAAGAATATAATTACGAAAAAATCTGTTGAAAATATCCAGAATTGCGAAAATTTCAGTTGTCATTTATAAAGTGATAGAAATTAAAAACTGCAAAAATTAATTTGTATTTAAGGTATCCCACTACGTTGAAAAAGTCGTTTTGGGCCAAATTTCGTATTTTGCAAAAATACGTTCATTTTAAAGCCCCATTCTTTAGGATTCCAGACTTACATTTGTTTCTTTGTCTACGATGAATAGATACAGAGTTATAGCAATCGGAATATCTAAACCCAGGTTCAAACGAACGGGAAGTGACACTTGAAACGCGTTTTTTGCAGGATGAGAATTTCGGTCCGAACTCTTTACGGAAAACCGGATAACTGCAAAAGGTATGTAAATAAAATGACGAAACTACTTGGTATGCATCTTTCTTAAAATCTTGTGCATGCAATGAACTAAAACTTTTGCTGTTTGTCAGTTCGAAGTTAGGTTATAGCTATTTACATTCAACACAGTGAAGAAATTTGTTGAAAATTCACACTAATGCATGTAGGAATGAGTGTATCTCAGCAGTGTTTAGGAACATCACTTACCTTTTAGTTCACTGCATAGATAAGTCATACGCACATACTGATGCACAAAACGACATCATATATCTGTAACTTTTTTATTTAGAGCGTTTACCGTAAACGACATATTTCCTTAAATCCTTTCACAAATTTCCCAATTTCTTGAAAATTTATATTGATATCATTTTTTTCAACGTTTATGTGTTTTTGTGTGTTAGCCTTACTAAAAAAAAATTACCCCTTCTTGCATTTTTTCAAAAAATGTGCCCCCAACGTAGCGGGATACTTTAATTACTTTCAAATGGAAAAAGTACTTTTTGGTAGCTGAAACAAAGTTTCTAGGTTTTTAGTTCAACAAATGGTGTAACTGTAAGGCCCAAAAAGTAGTAAATAAAATTGAGATCTCGTCAAAAATAAAAAATAACATACGTATATAAAAGACAATAACACAAAAATTTTGCCGTAGGCGCATTGACGTGCCGAATGAATTTAAAGTTTCTTGGCCAAACAATTGATAGTTATTTAATTAGAATGTATTGATTATTTAACTGCATCTACAATTGGCAAAAGCGGAGTGAGGTAAAGAATCATATATATATTTTTTTATTTTTTCCTGAAGCCGTCCAAGTGGTAAACCTTTTCGTTTCAGTGTAACTTGGTGTTCTTCTGCAGGAATAATGGAGTATATACCGGGTCATTCAGAACTCATGGGACAAATTTTAAGGGGTGGTAGAGCACACTGCAACAAACATTTTTTGTATAGGAATGTATGGGCGCTAGTGACGCGTTGAGGCACAAACACAAGAAATAGACATGAAAGGAAACAAATTGTGTACTTACAGCATCGTTGACAAGTGCTTCTTTACAGCAATGTTTACAATAATTGCTCAAAATTGCGTCCACCAAAAGTAATACATGCGTGGCAGCGTCGACGGAGTGATTGACGTACAGTGCACACGTGCAGCCGCAAATGGTTATTCGAGCGGCGAAGTCCTCAACAGAGTCAACTGGAGTCTCGTAAACAAGGGTCTTCAGATGTCCCCATAAGAAGTAATCGAGGCTCTATAAATCGGGGGATCGGGGTGGCCAAAAGGACTGATCCACCACGGCCAATCCATCGCGCCCCAAAAGTGCCATCCAGGTGATTGCGCACATTAATGCTGAAATGGGCTGGCGCCCCATCATGCTGAAACCACAATCCTCGTCAGACGGCCAGTGGTACATCTTGAAGCAATTCTGGTAAAACCTCTTCCAGAAAAATACGATAACATCTGCCATCGAGTCGCGTTGGTAGTAGATATGGGCCAAGCAGGAAGTCGTTCACAATACCCGCCTACACATTCACAGAGAATCTTTATTTGTACGTCGATGCTGCCGCGCATGTATTACTGTTGGTGGACGCAATTTTGAGCAATTATTGTAAACATTGCTGTAAAGAAGCACTTGTCAACGATGCTGTAAGTACACAATTTATGTTTCCTTTCATGTCTATTTCTTGTGTTTGTGCCTCAACGCGTCACTTGCGCCCATAAATTCCTATACAAAAAAATGTCTGTTGCAGTATGCTCTATCACCTCTCAAAGTTTGTCCCATGAGTTCTGAACCACAGTGTATATACAATTTTTTTCTTTAGTTAGCATAAGGTTATCGGCGCAGAATATGACTGCCCACCGAGAATTCTTCGTGTATCCCGTTGGCCCAGTCCACGCCTGCCTCTTGATGCATCTACTGAAATAAAAAAATGCAACGTTTTCCTAAAACTTGATTCAATATTCGGCTTAATATAAAGCCCTTGAAAGATTTGTTGATCTTTCTATGCAGAAAGGAAGAAAATTATTTGTGGAAAGGAAGAAAGAGCATACAAAACTGGCCTGACGGACGTCATAAATTATGACTGCCAGCAGTCACACCGATTTTCACTTCCTCCTTCCCCATACCCATTTTGAAGGTTTTATTTACTCGTTAGACACATGATGACCACCTACCAAACGCCCTGTCAGGCAGCTTTTGACCGAGATGTTTTTTTATGGGAGGTTTAACGACCACCGTGAGCAACTTAGTGGGCTATAGGCAGTCGCCCGTTCCTAATTTAGGGTCACTGGTTCCAGGGAAGGGAGGAAGCAGTGCCGTAAGACAAACACAACATCCACGCCTCACAGGGATTCGAATCCAGACCCCTTTTGGACGAATGATCAGTAGCCATAGCTTAGACCACTGCGCCACCGGGGCGGATTTCACCGCGATAACTGCTAGTACTAGTCGAGGCAATGACTCAACTGAATCGCAGAAGATGTCCCAGAAAATCCGTTGGTTAGCTGAACAGAATGAAATCTCTGAGTTGGACTTCGAAGCGAAGTACAATAGTTACATGAACTGGATAGTGCTGCTTTTCACAGCATTCCTAAATGTTCGATGGGATTGATATCGAGGAAATTTGGCGGTCAAAGGAGCACATATATAATATACCCAGGCATGATCTTCGAGTAATTACTGCACAGTGCGGGCCTTGTGACAAGGGGTGTTGTCTGTCTTAAAGAGTCCGGTACCATAAGGCAAATCTTGATCCGAAACAATGCCACTGTTGGATCTGGCTATGAGGATGTTTTCAAAGGGGTGGTAAGAAGACTCAGTGATGATCACGATAGCAATTCCCACACCACCATGCAGCCGACGATCTATTTCACTTCAGTAAATTCAGCCTGGTGACAGATATTAACCTGCGTCGCCTTGAATACAGGCCCCGCCTATTGGCATGTTGGAGCTGAATCCTAGATTCGTCGGACCAAACGACTTCTATGAACATAAGCCAGCTCTTAGACCACTGCACCGGCGGCGCAGCGGTCTAAGCGTTGGCTTACGAACATTCGCCCTAGTTGGGTCCGGGTTTGAATCTCGGTAAAGCATGGATGTTTGTTTGTCTTTGGACACTGGCTCTCAATGTTACTTGCCCAACACTGGTTATCTGTGTACATTGGCCATTTAGCATACTGTAAAATCCATGTTTGATGTATACTTGTTCACAATGTGTTACATGATCAGCACTGTCTATATCTGCGTACATTGATCATTTGGCATGCTGTCAACCATGCATGATGTGTACTTGTTGCTGCTTAATTACTGATTACACAACAACAAGTACACATCAGCAACAAGTTCACAATTACAGCTTAGACCGCTGCGCCACCGTAGCTTCCATGAAATCCTATAGCTATGGGAACACTTCTGTTAGTGGAGTGCGGAAAATTTTCAACACTATATGGTTATGGAATGAGTCCACTTTCAGAGACAGGCATGGTAATAATCATTTGGCCGACGAGTGTACACGATTTAATGAAAGGAAAGAATGACAATCGATAAGAAGAAAAAATAAGATCACACATGACACGTAGTATAATGATAATTTTTCATAATTTATTTCAGTGATTGCTATACAGTTTCTTGAGGAAATATGGAAAGAGTTATCACATGCTAACTTGGGGCACAACAGTCCCGAGACTCAAATCGTGATTGGTCATTTTCGAAGTGAATTAGCTACAATGGGATGATGTAAAATGAAACGGATGAACTTCTACTCGGCAAGAAATAAGCTCAGCTTCGCAATTCACTTAGTATCCTAATTCTTTCGTCATTCTCTTCTCAATCAACCAGTCAAAGCTTAAATGGAAGTATTCAGTTATTATACAGTGTTTGAAAAGAACTCAAGGTTATGGTATGTCATGAAGTTACACAAAAACTGTTACACAACAACGACGCTTTAATTCACTCAAATACGTTATCTTGCTTCAACGGAGAGGATATTACTTATCTCAGTAAAGCTGTCCCGCACCTGTTGTGATAGCCTTAAAAGGACGTCTATTGATTGCTTCAATCTAATTAACATGGATTTTAAGGTAATGAATGTCCATGTTATATTTAAGATCCTTGAGAAATCGTTATTTTCTCGCAGTGATCATAGGTTTACTCGTGAAGCACATGTCAAGACGGCAAAGTTGCAGCGATATATTTAGTCGGTGTAGCTTGATTGGGAAAACATTCGGCTCCGGAGCAGATGGACGTGGGTTTGATCTTCGCCGCCGGCAAATTTTTGTTTTCACATTGGCGCCTGATCGTAGAAGTGCATCGAATGGCAGTAGGGTTTTTCGGAAAATATGTCATATTCATTCCAAACGTCGTCTGGAATTAATTAGAATTCCTTCTTCAGGGAGTTACATGGTTTGCCGGCTGACCCGGAAATTAGCGATTCCGTCCCAACCCTTTCTCAAGAGGGAGAGGACACACGTGACTTGCTACAGAGGTGAAGTACATGACAAGACGGCAAAGTTGCAGCGTTAAATTCAGTCGGTGCAACTTAATTAGAAAGCATTCGGCTCCGGAGCAGAGGGATGCGCGTTCGATCTTCGCAACCGGCAAATTTGTATTTTCACAACACATCGTATTGAATTGCCAGATGTCTCTTGCGCAGCTGAAATTCCTATATATGCAGTCGGAAAAGTCAGTTACCAGAATTACAAACGAAGGTCTAAGCAAAGCGAGATGACTATTAGAGTGAAAGAGGTGTGTCACAACCGGCGAAATATAATTCGGTAGGAACAAATTGTCGATGATTAATCGCAGGGTGGCAAATCTGGTGTATCTGAGGAGAACAACAAATGCTACGTGTAATGTTCCTACGTTGGTCTGCCAAAGAACGATCATGGCATCTCTATCGATTATCGTATAACGGACTTTAAAAGAAATTCCCGTAACATTATAGGACATTTCTGATATATATTGGTGAAATAGGAACATACACAGCATGCATTTCATTAAAATGTTATGTTTATTTAACGACATAATAATAATATCATCTCATTTTGTGTCAGGTCACTTTTTAATCTCTACCCCATGAGTAGAACTGATCTGTATGCCATTATAAATGGCTGAGTCAGATTATTTACATTCTGCGTTAGCAACTGGCCGATAGCTTGAAACCATGATTTTTTTCTCTGAAAAACATTTTCGTACTTCTTTTCCGTACTTAATACTGGTAACAGTACCAAGAAGTTTTCAAATTAACTAGGGTGAAATCAGTTGTGACTAGAGATTTCTCCCAGGAAGAAAATAGCAACTGAATGTCATAGGGCACTGATTCCTCTACAAAGCTTATTGTCAGTGACGTCAAACTTCCGGAGATGAGCACGTGACATGGGACTTCTACATTGCCTCCTTCTGCGTCGGCCTCTGTCAAGGTTAGTCAATGGCAAGGTTATGCCTCATCCTGCACTTCCAGTGATTGCTTTGTGACGTCACTATCCAAATCGCCATCTTAAGACTACCTAATCGCCACGTTTCTTTGTATCTGCAGCATAGCAGCGTGTCGGAATTATTATTCGTAAACCAGCTGGAATAATCTTCATAAATTCTACCACATTTTTTAATGCATAATGATTTCCATTTTTAATTTCAGAAATTTGAGGAATGTTGCCGAGACGCTTTTCCTATTCCTCATGAAGAAATTCTTTATTATATGACCTGCTGCGCGTTTTCCCTTCTAAATTTAAATTTTAAAAAAAGAAAAAATTCCCCTTGTAACTAAATTAACATTTAAAAGTAACTATTTTCCTGACCTTTATGTAACAAAAATGTGCGGGAGGTGTTTTTGAAATCTCCGTTTTTAAAATATTCATATGATTGTGAATTTCTTTTATATTTAATGTAAATGTGCTTTTGCATAAGCTTCTTGTTTTGTGTTTGAGTTATAAAAATTGTTGACAAGACGTCTTCCTCCATAGCTACAGTTCGGATCAACGATTTTCGGATAGTTGTGACGTCACAATTATCCGTCTGAGAAGAAGGCGTGATGAGCAAACCTTACTGTCTATTAACCTTGGGCCTCCCTAACTGTCCCTGCTGCGTTTCATGAGTCTGCTTTTTAAATCTACGTAGTAAACAGGCGTCTTTCAAAGAAAATTTTATGAAAGCCGAGGATTTGACGATAACAATATAACCAACTGTTTCAGTTGGGTTAGAGATTAAACACTCGATCTTTGAAAACTGCCCAATGAAAGTCAATGCCAGTCATTGCACCATATTGTTGCTCTCTGTTATTCTTTGGAGGTTTTAAAGCGTTTACGCATGCTTAATGATCATTTTATGCTTTAATTTGACTTTTCTCTATTAAAACTAATAACCTCGAAACAAAAGGGAATTTTTTAAAGCTTTTATATCACTTAGAGGGAAAATTAATGGATTGGGCCTAATTTCCTAAATTGTATTATAGCTTATATGAAAGTCTCCATTTGTTAGTCATAGAAAGGGTTCTTAATGAGCTACAACATTTCTTTTGCTACTTGAGCAGTTTTACGTATGGGAGAAATTTAGATTCTGAAAAACACCCTGAAGGAAATCGAGCAAGAAATTGTTCTTCGGAAATGGGCGAGTTGGAACAGATGAAAAAAAAATTGTTTTTCACTGCTCATACCAACTGAATGAATTTTGCAAGAGTGAAACGTGATAGGTTGTCCGTGTCTTAATTCAAATGGCTTTAATATGGTAATTCACAGAACTGTTGTGCAATCACTGATGTTTATTAGAACTATGCAACAACGCTGAAGTTGCCGTCAGAAGTGAAACGATACTGAAAAATGTTATAACATATCACATATTTAATACGCACATTTGAATGTCTGCATATTTTCGACTACATTTCGTAGTCACTCTGAAATCTTGCAATTACGGTTGCTATCACAACAAGCTTTTAGGACAGTGAAACAAAATATCATTCAACAAAAGTCCATTTTAAATATATGAAACACTTTGAGAGATACAATAATATAGTATAACGAAATAGAAATGTTACACCTGAGTCTCTGGGGTATTTTTGCTTTCAAAATATGACGCAGTTACTTGAATTCCTTTTGTGATCCTACTTCGTATATGCTTTGTTCTTAAAAAACATCTTTAGAGGGTAAATACTTTAGTACTGAATATCCGACAGCTCAAACCTTTTGGCATTATATTGGGAATATATTTCCCTTTTCCATCCTAAGTTTTTCAAAGTGCAAACGTTTGTGAAAATGTAATTCAGAATTTCAAAGATGAATTCTATGCATTCGATGCTTTGAAATAAAGATACATCTTTCCCCTAATTTCACATATTCTAGTGAAAGTTTCCATGAATTCTTCCAGCAAAAAAGTTGCGGAGGAATTTTAAAATGTAACTTGGAGGTTGCACGCTGATTCAATATATTATGATGTTTTAATGTGGTGGTGAATAACCAAACTTTCGTAGCAAGATATTTGTTTCCGAACGAGTTTTGCAAAGCAACCCGAGATATATAATTTAAACCTTGCGTAAGACTACATGTAGATAATATTTCGATCGCATTAAGCACTAGGATGATACCTTGACGGAAATACGCTGTTTAAAAACAACCGTCAATGCACCTGGATTTGAAAAGCTCTCTAAATGTTGATATTAACTGCAGAAAAACAGTGTTTTTAAACTTGATGGTGCACTCAGTATCCAACTCAAACCTTTTGTTTTCTTATTTCTACGATTTGGGAGAAACAGTAAATTGTATCCATTCTTACAGGAAGAAATGCTACATCTTACGTAACACAAGTTTGGAGCACAACCAAACTTTCATAATGGCATTTTAGTTCCGAAAAATCATTGGAAAGCAGCCAGAAATATTTAACTTAAACCGAGAATATAACAATAGTTCAATCAGAGAAGCACTACCTCGTAATGACACCTTGGCAAAAACATGCGATTTAAAAACTGCGAATGCGCTTGGATTTCAGAAACTTTCTGAATTTTAATCTTAAGTTTATATTTTAACAATGCATTCAAAATTCAAACCAAACGTTCTGTTTTCGTATTTCTACGATTTCAGAGAAACAGTAAATCGTTTCCTTTCTGACTGGGGGAATACTACATTTTACGTAAGACTACATGTGTGACATTTCTATACATTTATTACACTTCATTATTATTATTATTATTATTATTATTAAATGATGAGGACAAGATTACAAACATTCCATTACTGCTCCAAATGAAATCAACCATGGACAAACATAAGAATTTCATTCATAAAAAATAGAACATCATCCATACGGAAAATCAAATTCGATAACTCCAACTATCCACTGATCTCCTTCGAGACAGAAAGTTGCGGTTTATATCTTACAGCCAATAAGAAAAAGCTTTACTTCACACACCACGAGTGATTACAAATACAGGAAGACAAATTCATGGTTCTCATTATAGTGAGAGCGATGTGTTATGAACTGTATGTGGCGAAAAAAGTGCTCTAGCGGTTACATTACTTAATAATTAAGGCCATACAAATTACACGACATACGAGTGTTGTACTCTGTACAAAACGTGGCAACCACTCTAAGAAAAACGACCTACGAACCCTAAGTTCAAATGTCCCCCTCTTTTTTTATTTTCTGTTGTCTTGTGTTCATTGTCCTGCAGTGCAACGAACGTTGGACCTCTCCAATCGAGTATTGATGCGAAGACCGAAAATGAGCAATAGACCCTGTGTAGATGCATTAGCCAGTCGTGTTAAGAGATAATCACAATTAAAATACAATGATGATATCTTAATCATTTAATTTCAGGCTTTTTCAGGAACTGTATGGTAAATAGTGCTTACCGACAAATTGCATAACATAAAATAGTACTTATCTCTCTGTCATCATTTACTACTAATGATGTCTCGCGTGACAGGTTTTTCTTTAATTTGTTGCACAGCTTGTCAGTGGAGGACAATATCGAGAAGCGATAAGGGAAATATCAAAATCATAGGAAATCCATTTGGTGAGATTAAGCAATATGAAAAAACCAGGAATGCTAATGTTGTATTGTCCATTTTGCAGCCTCTCACGAAAACGTTTTCACATTATTGAGACAAATGGTGATAAAATTAAAACTCTTTCGACATTAAAACTAAAGTCATTATAGAAAATTTGAAGTTTAAAACTATTGAAAAAACCTAGACCGGAAGGTAAAACAAACCATGATACAAAATTCCTATAACTGCGCACGAAATATTCGTGCTGTTTTAAATTTGTGTACGGTACGTGATAAAGTTCCCTAAAGTTCTTCTTTCGTGTTAAACGAATTTAATTTGCAAGATGAAAATGACAAGCTGGGACCGAGTGACCCGAGAAATATTTGGTACATTACCTCTTAGTATCTCGATCACGAAGAGTGATAATTAAGCTTCTCTTTTTGTTCGTTTGACATTATCTGCATATAAATAACCCTCTTCCTCCTGAAAGTATAGCTACTAGTAAATATACCATGTTGCCTTTGTTATTTGCGGTTTTTTTTCTTTAAAGCCACCGAAAATTTCTTTGAGGGATTTTTCACGGTAAGATAATTTAAGCCAGGCTTTCCTAAAAATTTTGACTTCAATTTAAAATTCTGAGTCGCAAACATTTTTTGCATGGTTTTTTCTTTGCGATGCGTTTAAGACACAGATCGTAAGATGTTACGAGCATCTTTAAATTCTTTAACTTTTAAAACACTTAAACTTGGTACTCGGTCTTAAAGGAATGACTTAGCATCTTAAGTGGATACTCTGGTATCCAAGTTAAGGTACTACGTCATTCTGTAAGACCATATCACCCACATCATTTGCATATTCAGAACGGTAGACCTAAATCTCCTTGCAAAAGGATCTAGTCAAATAAATATCACCTGTGAATGAATTACGGGACTACACCATTGTACAATACAAATTTTGAAGTTGTGAATCCGTTTATTGGTGTAAATATGACATGAATGGTAAATCGCATAATATCCAAAAACTTCAAACTTTCTTCGTCCTGGAGCAGGAATCGAACCTGCGTCTACCGGATAGCGCCCGACTATGCGTGGGCGCTATCCGGAAGACGCGGGTTCGATTTTCGCTCTAGGACGACGAAATTTGGAAGTTTTCGGGTATTATCTGACATACCAGTCATGTCATATTTACACGAATAAACGGATTTACAACTTCAAAATTTGTAAATATCTTTTCTAAAAAAGGAACCAGTAAGGTTTATGTACTACTCTCACCATACCAAAATAATTGGAAATCGTATGATATTTTGCTGTTTTTGTGGACCACTCTATCATGCTAAAAAGTCTTTTACGAAAGAAGAACGATGTACTGAATAATCTGGATAGTACAAATATGGGCTTTAACGGTGATCAAATAGTACTCTGTAGTTGTGCTTGACTATTTCTCTAGTGTGTACTGAATGTTGAGTCCTTCCATTTCAGCTCAAGTGCGCGATATATGTTGCGTAGATCATGTAGAAAAAAAAAAAAAACAATATGACTTCACGTCAAAAGAAATCAAGGCGAGAGGAAATAATGTAACACACAGTGAGCTACCCAGTACCAGCAATTATATATGTATATATAACGCTTACGAAGTAGACTTTTCTTAAGCTCAGGTACGTAATTGGTGTTTCGTAATTGTCTTTTTATACACACATGCGCGAAAATGAAATAAAGGTGTTGAGGGCAGGAAGAAACAGTAAACGCTAAATCAAAAGAAAGAAACCAATACATGAACTCAATTTGAAAGAAAGAACATCCCAAAGGAGGATGATTTATTAAGATACGCATGCGTAAAGTTGACATACCGTAACACACAGGTGGTTGTTAAAATCATACATATACTTGTTGTGACAATATCGCCTTTTGCAATGGCTCACTCCTTAATTATCAACATGCAGTGATGAAATTGTTTTGTTTCTTTCTGATGATGGTGATCAAGAATACTAGCAGTAACTTTTTTAATAAGTGATAAGAAACCATGCAATAGGAAAAATGACCCACCTGTATGAATTTCCAAAAGATTTAATGATTGTAGTACGTTCAGCAAGGATTTGTTACTAAAACTGCGGATTTGTTGAACGCATCCAGATCAACTAAATCCTAAGTAACTACATTCCCCAAGTTTTTTTTTTTTTTTTTTTTTTTGATTGGAGGTTTGACGACTGCCGTGAGCAACTCAATGGGCTTTAAGCAGTCACCCGTCCCTAATTTAGGGCCACTGGTTCCAGCGAAGGGAGAGAGCCAGAGCCGAAAAGCAAATGCAACGCCCATGCCTCACCGGGATTTGAACCCGGACTCCTTCCGGACGAATGATCAGAAGCAATCGCTTAGACCACTGCGCCACGGGGATGGCCGACAAGTTTTGAAAAACAACTATTACGAATTGTGGCAATAAATCGAAACTTCCTGAAAGAGAAATCCAGGCAATGAAACGGGTTTGTAGCCTTAGAGACAGCTGTCGCAAAACTAACTCCAGAAATTAATGCGAACAGTATCTAGAAATACAGTTCCCCTGGAGCTTCATAAAGCTGAAATTTATAACAGCTACTTTGGCCATGCTACTTGTTAAAAGAGCAAAACTGACGATGGAATGCTCTCATTATCATAAAAGCTGGACACGCATGGTTTGGTCAGTCGAATCCTTACTCACGCTTTTTCCAACTTCTGGGAGAAGTTCACGTTTGAAGAATGCCAAAAGTAGTGCAGAATCCTGAATGTATTTGCCACCCGTCATGAATTGTGGAAGATCAATAATTGGTTGGGAAGCGATCTTTTAATATTCTTGTAGGTCTTAATGTCACCGTCAGCGGGCGAGTTATAGCCACTGCATAACTTGACATTCTTAGTGAACAGGCTCATACATTGCTTCCCGCAAACGATGCAATCTTTCAGGATGATAATACTTTAATACATACTGCCTTATGTGACCACTCTCCTCATGAGGAGTATGACATTGAAGTTAAGCATCTCAAATGTCCTGCACAATCACTAGATCAAACATGATTTAAACCCTCTATCATCATCATTCAACGATCTTGACACTTTTCTACATGAGGAGAGGTCTAATACTCCTTTGTTCCTTATTTATTTGAATCCATACCACACCGAATACAGTCGGTTGCAAAACCAAAGGGTTTTTCAGCACCCTATTAAAGTATATGGGTAGCTCTTCTCACAGGTGTTTCCATTATTTTATCCATACCTGTAGGTGATGCAAGAGTTTAATGGCATTTGCGAAGACAAATGTTCTAATGCTGCATTAAAAACGAAATGATGGAAAAGTTTCCCTGGAACTTTAGCAAGAGCACCTGAAGAAATGGCTCATTTAATTTACACCAGAAGCATATTATAATTCAGATCGCACGTATCATAGAGTACAATTTCTTATTTTCATTCATGGGAGTTCGGAAAGTCACCCTTCCTAGATATTGGCTTTACTGGTTTTAAATGCACGGCTGAATATACCGCAGGATATCCATTTTGCAGAAACTACAAATACAAGATGGGACATAGAAGCTGTCAAGAGCCAAAATGATCTGATTCAGTGTTGCAAAAACAACAGAAATATTTTCTATTAACCCTTAATCGGTCTACGATTCGTTGGTTATGGTTAATATATTTATAAAATAATTGTCTATATACGACATCATATAAGACGAGCCACTGCGTTTGATACATCCTTCCAGTAACAGTCATCGAGATTTAAACAAAGATATCTCTCTTTCCACGTTTATCAACGCACAGAAACCGAAAAAATTGTTATCTGGCCACTGCTGGGATAGTACTCCATATATCTAGCCAAGTGCGTTCGCCTTACGCTACAATGGTCAACAATCAACGGCGCTATGTGTGTTTATCTCTCAGCTTCAAATCCGTAGGATGGGCTCATCAACTGAGACGTCTCCATCTGGTGGGCATTAACGGCACAAGCTATATATTAATTATAGAAAATAAATCCAAAAGGCGGGAACAATGGTTAAAATCCTCTAAACACGTGGCGTCAGTGAATAAACAAAGACACCGCTCTTTCCACATTTATCAACACACAGCAACCGAAAAATTGCTATCCGGCCATTGCTGGGATCGTGCTCCAGATCTCTCGATTTCTAGCCGTTTGCCTTAAGCTACGGTGGCCAATAATGAAAGGCGCAATGTGTATTTATCTGTCGGCTTCTGACATCACAAATCCGTAGGATGGGCTCAGCAACTAACCTACATCATTGATAAATGTGGAAAGAGCGCTGTCTTTATTTATTCACTGTCGCCACGTATTAAGAGGATTTTCACTATCGAGATTTAAATGATCGGTGAAATTAAATTTATTTATATCTGATGTTTGGTGCGATACGTTCCTGAAAAAGTCTTTTTGATTGGCTAATGCATCGATGACAACTTTCCAAAGCAAGAGACATACTCTTAAGGATGAAATATTAAGTGTTGAAAAAATAAACACGGCTATCTCTGTGACATTTCAGGGCCCTTACTAAGACTAGAGGTATATTTGGTTGCTTCTCACAGTCTCACATATTCCTCGTTACAAAAGACTCTTCTACTAAACTTCTACTTAAATTCTTTCTCTAATACACAATCACCTTTTCATTCCGACGACAAAACATTTAGCCTAAACTCACGTAGCGCAAGTAGCAAACATTTTCTGCTCCACAGTTCCAGTGCAAACACTTATTTCCTTCTAGTGCAAAAGTGACGAGATGTAAGTGAACTATTAGCATGACTAGACTTGTTGAGGTCTCCATCCAAAAATTGCTATCTCGCACGGAATATATATATATATATTTGCGCAAACATACGTACATATACGTATGTATATATAATAAAAGAATGTATGTCTTTGTGCTTGTTTTCTAACATAAGTACGGATTATATAAGACGTAATTTACAGGAAGTTCAGTTTATTAATTCACTGCGTAAATGAAAATATAATTAAAAATATCAATTATGTTTAATTTTATTTCATACACTTTTTCAATATACGTTAAAGCATAAGGTGTGAAAAAGGTAGCAGAAGGAACGTTATTTCTTCCTTTTGTAAATTTTAACCTATCTTAATTATATTGAATTTATCTACCAGCAAACTATCGTTTTGTTTTTCAAGGATTCTACCTCAGTAATTGGAAAAACTGAGCAGAAGTCTTATATCAGGATACCGTGCGCGATAAATATATGGTGATCTAAAACATTTATGAAGATGAGTTTTTACATTGCTATTGAAGTCTTTTAAATTATTTTAGAAAGAAACAGCATGAATGAGACTGACTTACTGACCCAAAGAAATTCTTAGAATCTATGCCAAAACTTAAGTTATTTCGTTATTAAGAAATTTTCAGAATATATAAGCATACATAAGGTGATTGTTTAATGTGCCTTTAATATTTTTAACTGGTGACAATACTGTACATAAAAATACCGCGAACGTTTATCATGTCTTCATTATCCTGGAAGGCAAAACAAACTATTTCTATATTTCTTGTTCCCAGGATGTCACACCAAGTTGGATATGTCTGCAGATAAATAGGTTGAAATATTTCATTCTGATGAAAATTTTAACACATGCTCTTAAATTAGCGAAAATAATATTTTATCGTGAAATATTTTGATGCTTACTGGTTTAAGAATATTTGAGACTTTTCAAAATATGCGGTTTTCATGCTTTTATATACTTCTGAACTTTTTGTCAAACCTTGATAAATATATCTGCATAGTAACTTTGTCATTGTCCTCCGTTGGGCAATTAGTTTCTTTTTAAATAACTGTAAGATATTTCAGAGATTTTTAAAGATATTTGTGTCGTTGACGATTAACAGAAATAAAATTTACAACAGTAATTTAAAAACCAGACCAAGACTTGTTATTAAATTGTAGAAACCACATATCCTTAATGACATCTTGCTGTTTCTCAAAATATGGTATTAGTAGATGTAACCTTAGACTGAATGAACCTATGATTACTATTAAGTGATAGCTTATGTTAGTACACAAACTTAGTATTGTTTACTAACATAAGCTTGAGCGTCAGTCAGAGTTGAAGCAATAAATTTTTCTTTCAGTTTGTAGTTTTATTTTAAAAGGATATCATAAGGATTTTAATGAGAAGCCAAAAAATACTTTTGTAATTCAGAAATTACTGCTAGGGTAGTTTGAAAAGTAATGAGACTGATTCTTTTCAGCGGCCTTGTTGAGGACGGCATAAGCGCCTCATCAGGTTCGTTTAGGCACTGTTTATGTATGTTTACCACAGCGTGGGCATGTATTCCCATCAGTTGTTTTGCAGTGGCACGAAAGGTATCTTTGATATCGCTGATGGACAAAGAAAAAAGTGCTCAGAAATTTACTAACGATCCATAAGAAAAAAGCCTAACTCTAGAGGGTTTATAACCATAGCTTTTGATTTGACAGACCCTGAACCGAAACAGATTTCTCACACAGATCCGATGTATACCAAGAAAGTGTTTTGAATGGTATACTGCATATTTTATAGAAGTGAAAGGAACCCCTTAATATGTATCTCACAACTTGCAAAAAGAAGTTTTGTCCCTGTCTTGGCAATCCTCAATATGAAGTCTCATTACTTTACACACTTCCTTAGAATATACACTGGCTGACAAAATTAAGGGAACAGTGATTTCAATCAGTTTTACTGCACATTATCTATCTAATTTTCTGTTCATTGCATTTTATGTAAATATGGTATCAATCGTCATAATTTCTAAGTTTAGTACCACATGTGAGCTAACAAGAGTTTTTATTACATGTTGCATCACTGGCAGTCAGGCTGAACTATAAATAAGATAAGTAGATTTTCTGAATGCAAATGTGAGCCACTACAATAGTTGAGCAACCGAGTAGCACATTACAGACTTCCATATCCGTTCACTAGAGGGCAATGAATGCCGCCATGATGGTAGTGGCAACACCTGTCAACTTATCGCCAGGGCGAAACTTCGGAGAACAGTAATGAATGAGCAGATGCGCACTGAGCTGCGCATGTGTAAAACTCCTCTTTCGGAGCTTGTTCGCCTTTCTGTTTAACAGTAGAAATTTTGCTTCTGCGTCGTCCTACAGCGGGCGGTTAATTTTCCGTTTGTTGGGTTAAACTGTAAGGTTCGCTCGTGTAATTAAAATGAACAAAGGGACTTTTTATTGGATTCCCCTTTTAGGTTATTAAGGGATGAAGAAAAACGCCGTTAAAAACTTGGGCCCACAACGACCAAATATTTGCTTGAAGCACAAACATGAGAATGAGTCTAGAACTTTTAACGTGGAGTACCCTGGTTAACTGGAAGCGAAAGCAAACATACTTTGTTTTGTTTCTACTGTTTTTTATTATGTTATACAAGACTGAATATACATTAATAAAATTTCTACTTCATTCTACGTGGTTAAGTATAATTTCAGCAGGTGGCGTTTGGAAAACCTCACAATCCACTGAAATTATAGTTCACAGTACGGAAGAAGGTTAAGAGCAATTTTAACCGTTGAAGCGGCAAAAGTACCTGAACCATATATTGCCCAAAATGTTCTGCACTTTCCAAACTGAAATGTTCACAAAACGGCCTGTTTTTACGAAAACTACGGCAAACAGATTGCTTTCTATCCCCGCTCATATCAGCGGTATAGACCATAAACCTGTCATTCGTGAGAAGATGTCTCCTCTAGTTCTATATTCTCTGCTCCATGACCTAAGAGAGGATGGGGAAAAGATAATCTCTCTGACACGGACATCATGTTATTGGACAGAAACAAGTGACTGAAACATCTTCTTCCGTAGGTTCGTCGCCATTGTTTAAGCCGTTTCAGTAGGTAATCACTCAGAAATGATTACTGTCAATCAAGCATAAACCTGTCATTCGTTAGAAGATGTCTCCTCTAGTCCTATATTCTCTGTTCCATGACCAAAGGCATGATGGGGAAGGGATAGTCCTTCTGACACGGACATCATGCCACTGGGCAGAAACAAGTGCCTGAAGCATCTCTCTTCTTTCGTAAGTTCATCGACATTGTTACATCCCTTTTAGTATGTAATCAGTCAAAACGGATTAGTGTCAATCATCTCCGTAAATGACTATTTTCTTTGAACAACAAAGCTAAGGGGAAAGCAGCGTTTTCTGATGCGCATGCTCTCTTGTTCCAGTCTCTCTTTAGACAGCGAATATATTTGTTGGAGCTGATTTCAGCCCATTTTTCTAACCCCGATTTAATTAGTTCCAGCAAGTTAAAGGTTTAAAAATTATTTAGCCTCGGAAAATTTTAGTCCACCCTACGCCACTGGTATTCTGGTTTAAATGGGAAATGGCCACCCCGGTGGCGCAGTGGTCTAAGCGATGGCCTCTCATCATTCGTCCGAAAGGGGTCAGAGTTTGAATCCCGGTGAGGCATGGATGTTGTGTTTGTCTTACGGCACTGACTCTCTCTCTTCCCTGGAACCAGTGATCCTAAATTAAGGATGGGAGACTGCTTATAGCCCATTGAGTTGCTCACGGTAGTCGTTAAACCTCCAATCAAAAAAAAATAATGCGTAATGTGTTAATATATCCGGCGACTAATAAACGTGTTAAATGTTTGTGTGTCGATATCGTAAGTCATCAAGGAGATAATAAAAGAAGTAGGAATCAACCAGCCGTAGGTCTCCCTATGATGAAGCCACTGGCAAAGGTGTTCGTATGATGGTAGGATTCCCGATGAGGTCACCTATGCATTCTTACGTGCTTTCTCCCCCAAAATCGCTCCAATGCAGTAGTCTATACGCCAACGTGGGCGCGACCGTGCTTAGCTACGCTGAGCTGTTTTGGCGATTTATTTCCCTCAGATCTGACGTCATTGCTTCTTGTCGACACGTGCCCACCTATTTGCAAGGGGCTCAGATAAATACTTCTTTCAGCCCCGGTGGAGCAGTGGTTTAAGCGCTGGTTTTTGACTATTCATCCGAGATGAGTCCGGGTTCGAATCGCGATGAGACATTGATGCTTTATTTGCCTTACGGCACTGGCTCTTTCCCTTCTGTAGAACCGGTTCCTAAATTAATGACGGGAAACTAGTTATCGTCCATCGAGTTGCTGACGGTGGTTGTTAAACCCCTAAACAACAGCTTCCTAGTGTGGTATTTTCTTTGTAGAACGGGGTACATATGATATGGCTACCTATGACACCACTAATATACTTTCCGCAGACTATCGCTTCAATCAATTACGCTTTTCCTGGGATGCTCAGATACTTTTTGCACCGTAGTGAAATTATCTATTCCATATTCCGTCCATTTGTTTGAGGATACGTCTCTCCATCTATATGTTGTTAAAACTTTGCTTCCACTATTGTGGACTACCTTGTAAGTGTTTTCTGTTATTACTCTTGAGAACCTTGTGTGTGTTTAGACATTATATAATACTTCCATTTCAGCAAAGTCCCCCATGACAACACAATGCAAGATTGGTACTACTACTATGAATATTCTAAATATCTAACCAAAACAGATGTATGTTTTTGTAATTTCGAACTTTATGCAAATTACTCATTCATGAGAGCTTTAGTTTCTACCAGAACGCATCATACACAACAGTTTGCATGCTCAGAATGTTACAAGCTTCCCTCAATGCTGATGACGATAAGCATCGTTGTTTAGATTATTTCTTGAGATGGTGGGCTTTTTGTACGATTTAAGAAGCGCAGTCAGAGACGAACGAGGCACGATAGATTAGGGAAGCAGCTTCGACATCAGGGAATCCATTGCAAGAAGAGATGGCCGAGGTTACTCAAGAGCTACATAAACCCGAGACCACCGTTATGTGGTTGTAAAACGAGGAAAGGAACAAGACAGTAGTGACTTAGCAATTAATTGTCTAGCTTGCTGCTGAAACAGGTGATATAATTTTCAGAGGAGCCGTGTTATAAGACTGCAAGATGAAAGCGAACGGCTTCCAGGAAGATTGAAGATTATTGCTTGTATAACCTTGAAACCCAATCAGCGAATATCTTGCCGGAAATAGTATTGCTAATGTATTTGACTGGGAGTACTAACCAATCAGCAGAAGTTCTGTTTTTTTTATGGTTCAGCCTAGAGTTTAATCTAGACGTTCCGTAATATGGAGAACACTATGAATGGTCTCCCTACCACCAGAGAATGGGTACATATGAAGTAAGGCTGGAAATGTAGTGGTGTGGTTAGAGGCCTAGGTTTCTGTCACGTCGACCAAATTGGGTTTGGATTGGAGACCAGAATGGGCGGTGTTTTTTTTGTCTTACATCGCTGGTTATCTTCCTTCTATGGAACAAGTGTCCCTACATTGTAGACGGAAGACTTCTCATAGATCATAATCTTTCTCTCTGTGGTCGTTAAAGCCCGAAACAGCAACAAATTACATAGGGAGGAGGCCTTGGCAACCAACAGTGGGGTAGCATAATGACGAACAGCAACAATCTGCTTCAAGCCGTTAATGGAAGAGCTGTGACCAACCGTATCCTTGAGCACTGTGTACGGCTTTTTTACGCTTTCCCACCGTAGGTTGAAGACGCGTATATGCTCCAGCTTTGTCTGTTCGTAACCATTTGTACGCGAGTTATCACTCACGTAAAAATAGTTCGATTTCCATGAAATTTTAGTATTGTGGTGGGGGGACCACCTAGGGATAAACCCTATTGAAAACAGGCGAAATGGGGTCAAAGGTCAGGACATAGAAGCGAGATTTATTCTACAGCCATAATCCTCATAACTTGAGTAACAATTTCTGGTATGTTGGAAAGCGTACCATAATCAATGCATTGCATGATTTTACTAACTTTTTAAACCTGCTGTCATCACATATTGTCTGTTCATTTATGATAATACGCGTCCTCACATTGGTCATCTAGTTGACGAATAGCTTGAAACTGAAGAAATCCAATATATAACTTAGCTAGCAAGATCCCAAGGCTTAAATATAATCGAATATGCGTGGAACTTCTTTGGGAGACTCATTACTTGCCATATTGACAGCCACATACTCAGTCGCTCGGCTGGTTAAAGACAGCTCCGGTAGAGATGACAAAGGAGCTGTAACCCCTCACAAATAGGAATAATATCCTCGAGCACTGTGTACGACATCTTAAAGCAGCTGTTAGGCACAGATGATTTTCTGCTCATTCACGACAATGTGCTCATCTAGTTGAGGAATAGTTTGAAATTGAAGATATCTAATGAACAGTCAACCTAGCAAAATCCCAAGACTAAAATGTCACTGATCATGTCTGTGGATCCTTTGGGAGACATAATAGGTGTCATGACAGCAGCTACTTTCTCAGTCTCTGAACGAGTTAAAAGCAGCTCCGATAGCAGGAAGGGATTTTTTTCTGATCTTTCTAGACCCTAATTGAGCACAGTTCGTCGCTTTCAAGCATGCTTATTCGTTCAAAGGAACCAGACCTCTCCTTGACACCTTCTTGACATCTTTTAAGCACCTTACGTCAAATTATATCATGCGCTCTCTTTGTTTAACTCTTTCCCTGACGTGGGCGCGATATCACGCCAATACAAATCAAACGGATAACTGACATCGGCGTGTTTAGATGTTTGGAGATATGGCGATGGGGACAAGTTGCTGGCTTCCACATCCAGCGCGCCCACACCGCCACCACTGAGGAGTCCGCCAAAGACTGACTCTGCACATCAACTACAGGGTGGTCTGAAAGCTCATCAAATAATCCATGTGCCCCGCAGTAAAAAGGAGAAGGGTGCTGCAATACGAAAGTGTAGAGTGTGTTCATCCCATGGAATGCAAAACGAAACAAGTGTCATGTGTTCTAACTCTGGTGTAGGTCTGTGCAAAACTCCGTTTCCACAGCTATCATACCAAAACGAAGTTCTTTTCTGCAGTACTATTTGTCTTTTATATTTGCATGTGTTACCTTTATTACCTGCCACTTTCAGCTCGTACCTAACAATTGCATAATCCCAGGAATTGCGTTTTTGAATTTATGCATTGCAGCACTTTCCATGTTAATATAGCCTGCCAGGCCACTGTAGCATTTACCTGCACCCTACTGCCAGGGAAAGAGTTAATTTAATTCAAGCAGTGTTAATGTTCATTTTATTGGGTTGTCTTTATGTACTCATTTCATTTGTTATACTTTACTTCTATATATCTCGCTGCATAACTTTGTAGTTTTAAATACATTGTAAATTAAAGTTATACTTCATTTTCGTCACGGTACCTTAAGTTTGTCCAGCAGTGTATGCATGCCAATATTTCAAAATTACTCAGCAGTTAGGAAAGCAAGTAGTAGTACTTATGATCGCAAACGGTAAAGATCTTTAAAAAATTTCGTTTCGATAACACAAGTACTGATTCTTAAACATATTATTTCATTTATGAGAATGAAATTATTAATTCACGTGAGTACAGATCAATTGTACCTTTAAATGCCCAAATAATGTTTTCATTCATTCATTTGTTTAAATCCTGTAACAATTTCGGCATTCAGATTATTTCCTCGTTTAATCGTGTAAATTATTAGAAATATTTCTTTAGTATCCTAGTCAATTTTTGTAAATGTAATGTATTCTACTTTGATAGGAATTTCTAAATAAGTACTCTTATAAATTTTGAAGATGACAATCCGATTTTTGGCGTAAATGTGACAAGGATGGTAAGTCAGATAATATCCGAAAACTTGAAAATTTTCGTCGTCCTGGAGCGGGACTCGAACCCGCGTCTCCCAGAAAACGCCTAGGTATGCTATATGGCGTAATCCCGTATTTCTTTCATGAAGTACTCTTATATTTAATATTTCTGTTAACAAAACAAAAATAGCTATGCAGCAAAGTTTTTCCGCGGCAATATGCCATAAAATTTTACATAAGCAAAAATCTGTCGATTCACACCTTATTTTAGTGAAGTAAATATACAAATCTGATAACAAGTGGTTGCTGATTTGAATTTATTGTAAAAGTTAATTTTACATGAACCGATAAATTTAAGAAACTTTCCATCTTGCGATGTGTGTGAAGTTATTCATGTAATGTTCGATTAATTCCCGCAGTCAGAATTTTACTAACATTTGGGATTATTATTTTCGTATATATTGAAAACGCAATTTAACAAAGCGAGTTGTTTCAATAAAATAGCATCGTTAATGGAAACGGGAATACTCATTCTGACACAATCATTTATTACATCCTTTTGTGTTAAGATGAATTTCAATTATGCTTAAATTTTCTATCAAGCGAATCATAACTAAAATTGTACGACGAGTGTTACCAAGTAATGTTGAAGTCCAAATGCTTCAATTAACTTATACAAGAGTTTTCAATTAGGACTTGTCGTGACCGTTGTTATAGTAACAAAATAATTCTTACCATGCATCACGCTATCTTTTCAATTCTGCCAGTGAGTATATATTAACCATGGAAAGTCAAGTGACGCGCGCATATATTTTGTGCTTTGATTTTGCAGCGAACGAAAAGGCTTAAAGGAAATGGGCTTATTCAGAAAATCAGCGGTGTTTTTCTATTCCAGCGAAGATTCGCATTTGTATTCATCTCATACGCGTTTCATTCATATGTACGGTACAAAATTTTAGTGAAATTGAAATTCCAAATTTGGGGAGAAGATAACGGAAGAAAATTTCAGTTCCGTTTGACGAAATTCTAATGTGCTTTGCGCGAATTTTTCAACCCTAAACGCAATGGTTGTACTAAAAAATCATTTGCGAAGAATTAACCATTTACGTTTGTCTCTTAAATACAATCTATGTTTCGCGTAATGCTTTTTAATAAAACTATTTTAGGAAATTCCACTTTAAAGAAAAATAAGTTTCTCCAGCAAAAGATGAATCATTCTTTCCTGCACGGAAATGCAACAAACCTATTACTGTAAGCTTTGTAACTTACTGAAGGGTCATTTGTAGCGCTTCAGTAGTAATGTGATGTAAATAAATTGCCTCTTTAATGGAGACTCACTTGTCGAATTTGGTGCACTAGGAAATAGGAAAGGAGCAAAAAATCAAACGCTTGTAAGCAATGCTCTACAGACTTTGATATCATTGATGGTGCAACTGTACATATGAAAAAGAAATGGTATCTCTGGAAAATACATTTCCCTCACTCCACGGAGTGGAACCCTCCCTTGTAGACAACTGGTGCCCCGAAGAAGGTTGAGTCATCCATTCTCCTCGATCTGAATGAAGAGGAGTCACACTGTGGTTCCATTCCACATGGTATCTTCATGTCATGAAGTCTTGCTCCACCTTTTGACAATGCGCTACCGGCGACTTTGGGTGCTGGATCTGATTCCTTTCTGTGCCAAAAGGTTCTTTAGCTTTTGGAGATTGTTCTGGGTGATGGGATCGTCCGGTTTCAACCTTAAGGCTTCCAGGTAGGACATTTCCGCTTCCAACAGCTTGCCGTTCACATGCAGCATGGCTCCAAGGTTCATGTGACTGGTCACTTCCTGAAAATAAATAAAAACAAGTTAGTAAAATCATGCAATTCATTGACTATTATACGCTTTCCAACATACTAAAGTTATGAGGATAATGGCTGTGGAATAAATCTCGCTACTGTGCAGTGACCTTTGACCACATTTCGATGATATTCAACAGAACCGGTTCAGTTTACCTCCGGAACAACATGATACCGTTTTGTTGCAATTGAAGCATTTTTACTTATGACGATAAGGACAATGGAATGGATCCTGCTCCTATGTCCTGACCTTTGACCCCATTTCCCTTAGGGTTTGTCCCGAGGTGGTCCCCTACCACATACTAAAAATTCATTGAAATCGAACCACTTTTACGTACGTTATGACGCATAAGGGCAACGGAATTGATCCCGCTCCTGTGTTCCGGGTTCGTTCCCTACCACACTAAAATTTTATCGAAATGAAACACTTTTTACGTGAGTTATGGTGCGGACAGACAGACGGACGGACAAAGCTGCAGCATATACGCTTCTTCAACCTACGTTTGGAAAGCGTAAAAAAGAATGGTCTTTTAAAATGCAATAGCTATGCTAGAAATTCAAGTGATTAGTCATCACGCACAGTAGGCTTACAGCTGCTGGCTAAGCGGCAGACCGGGTCCCAGAGGAAACGTGGGTCGTGTGTTTTTCTATGGTACGGACTGTCTCCTTTCCCTGGAACCAATGGCTCTCAATAACATCAGATCATATGTAGTGGATTTTAGTAAGGGAGTGTCTGACCCCAGGTCTTAAACAACCCTTAGAAATAGGAAGCTAGGAGATTTGGGCTAGAGTGCCTGATAGGAAAGTGACACGGAAGCGAGCTAGAAAAGGGGAGCAAGACGCCTTTATTTATTACCGGGGGGGGACAGTACCCCGGTTCCGACGGCTTAACGTGCCCATCCGATGCACGGTGGATATTGAGTGGTTCGAGCGTTCGTACCTGCCTGGGATCTAACCTGAGATTCCTCCGTGGCAGTCACGAACGTTGACCACTAGGCCATCGGCAGCCCAAAGAGCTTACAACTCGGATCAGATCATATGTAGAGGATTTTAGGAAGGGAGTGTCTGACCCCAGGTCTTAAACAACCCTTAGAAATAGGAAGCTAGGAGATTTGGGCTAGAGTGCCCGATAAGAAAGTGACACGGAAGCGAGGTAGAAAAGGGGAGGAAGACGCCTTTATTTATTACCGGGGGGACAGTACCCCGATTCCGACGGCTTAACGTGCCCATCCGATGCACGGTGGATATTGAGTGGTTCGAGCGTTCGTACCTGCCTGGGATCTAACCTGAGATTCCTCCGTGGCAGTCACGAACGTTGACCACTAGGCCATCGGCAGCCCAAAGAGCTTACAACTCGGATCAGATCATATGTAGAGGATTTTAGGAAGGGAGTGTCTGACCCCAGGTCTTAAACAACCCTTAGAAATAGGAAGCTAGGAGATTTGGGCTAGAGTGCCCGATAGGAAAGTGACACGGAAGCGAGGTAGAAAAGGGGAGGAAGACGCCTTTATTTATTACCGGGGGACAGTACCCCGATTCCGACGGCTTAACGTGCCCATCCGATGCACGGTGGATATTGAGTGGTTCGAGCGTTCGTACCTGCCTGGGATCTAACCTGAGATTCCTCCGTAGCAGTCACGAACGTTTACCACTAGGCCATCGGCAGCCCAAAGAGCTTAAAACTCGGATCAGATCATATGTAGAGGATTTTAGGAAGGGAGTGTCTGACCCCAGGTCTTAAACAACACTTAGAAATAAGAAGCTAGGAGATTTGGGCTAGAGTGCCCGATAGGAAAGTTACATGGAAGAGAGGTAGAAAGGGGGAGGAAGACGCTCTTATTCCTTACCGGGGTGCCAGTACCTGGGGTCCGACGGATTAACGTGCCCATCCGATGCAAGGTGGATATTTAGTGGTTCGAGCGTTCGTACCTGCCTGGGATTGAGCTTGAGATTCCTCCGTGGCAGTCACAAACGTTGACCAGTAGGCCATCCGCGGCATATAGATTTTACAAGTCAGATCATATGTAGAGGATTTTAGGAAGGGATTGTCGGAACCAAAGTCTTAAACAACCCTCATAAATAAGAATCTAGGAGATTTGGGCTAGAGTGCCCGATAGCAAAGTGACACGGAAGCGAGGTAGAAAGGGGGAGGAAGACGCCGTCATTTATTACTGGACGGGCTACGAATCATCATAAGAAGAATCATCATCACGTGAAAAAGAATTAAGTTATTGTAAGCCTTCCCTTGGCATTTGGCTTAAATCTAAAATTATTGTGACTTGTCACCTTACAAAAATAATAAATTGTGATCAGCCACTTTATAGAGGAGGAATGTATTTTCATCGTAAGTCTCCCAATAATTTTTCGATTGAGTCTAGAATTTATTTGTTCCGTTATCTTATACAGAAATAATAAAATGCCATCGTTAATATTTTAACTGATGATTATTATAAGCGTAAAATTTGTGTTAGTCATCTTACAGAAAGTGGGTTTTGCGTCATTGTAAAGTTTTCATTGACAGTTTGGCATGAGTCAAGTAGCATCGTTGAAAAAATGAATAAAATAACCTTCCCGTTGGAATTTAGTATGAGTTTGATCACCTCACTTGCCCTTTTCTGCCTGAAGCACAGGTTGAGTTTTAAAACATTGCCTCCAAATTACTAGATGGGCAATAGTGTTTGGTCATTATTACTTGTACTTTCAAAGCAAGTATTACCATTTTGTAACACTTTTGTCCACTTGCCAAGCAAATACTGCCTCTAGAAGCTATTATTTTCCGTAATTTAGCTACATCTCAAGAGAATTTTGTCTCACAAACCTCTTTGGAAAGAATTTCTCGTTCCTTCAAAAAACACATTATGTCTGCTTTTAATGTGAAAAAGGCTCACCTCTGTTTTTATTCCTGAAGGCTGGCTGGGTCACTTTATATGCTCCCCAATATACTTACGTGTGAAGTATTGTGACAGAAGTTGAGCAAAAAAAAAAAAAAAAAAAGCCCCATCGTACTTGGTTTTTATGCTTAACCCTTTAACGCCCAAAACGCCCGTACATACAAACAGCTATAGTCGCCCAAAACGCCAGTCTAGAGTGAGTCAGATTTCCTACATTTCCCTGTTCTTCAAATTTACTCGACCTATGAGGGATCAGCAGGAGTTACCCTCAGTCGCTATTGTTCTTATTAAACAAAAAAGTGAACCAACAGACAATTTCGGGCGTTGTGATATTTGGACTGGTAAAAGATTTTTAGGTCATGGTTGTTAGGGGTTAAAGTCTTCACAGATCTGCTTCTCTAGGTGCTGCTCCGTACGGGGAAGATCATCCCCGAAGAGACCAAAACGAATCCAATAATCTATAGTGAGAAAGCGCTAAGACCAGAAAATCTGCTTCTTAACGCAAGCAAAGTAGATTTCCGTGCTGATAGCTCATGAATATGACATTTTCCGAAACACGCGAGAAATCAGACGTTTCAACAAATGCGTGCTATTTATATCGACATCTTGAGATTCGTTTTTGAAGTAATGTTTTCTGAAAACTGGAATTTCGAGAAGTAAATCTGCCAGACTGGTAGACCTAACGGAAAGCAGCAGTTAGAATCGGGACAAAACGTTTTTATTTTCTTCGGAGTTGAACGACTATCATGAGTATCTCTGAGGGCGATAATTAGTCTATCGTCCACGATTTTGGGTCAGTGGTTCCAGAGTAAATATACAGCTATTGCCATTTCACAAGCTCACGACTCATATCTCATCCAGGACTTTAATCTAACTCGGCTATCTAGCCAGAGAAAACAACCTTTAACTACTCTGCCACCGGAACGACCAGCATAAAGCTGACTGCTTGTTAAAATATACAGATAGCAAATCTTTGAAGTGCTTATGCACTCAAAATAGTATAAATATACTAAGGATCTGAATTTCTTATCGTAGAATAGAAATCAAAGTTTTCAAGCTTTCGCACATCAACCAGATGGCTTTTTCAAAAAAGGTAGACAGCTAAGTGTAAATTGGTAAAATTTAGAACGTTTCAACAATTTGAACGCGTTCGAAATTCAACATTTGAACGTTCAAATTGTTGAAGCGTTCTATTAACCAGTTTGAAGTTAGCCGTCTACCTTCCTTGAAAAAGGAATCTGTTTGATGTGCGAAAACTCGAAAAGTTTTATTTCTATTCTACGCCAATAAATTCCGATCATTAGTATAGTTATACTACTTTGAGTATAATTGGTGTACAGTTCCTACTTATTAATTACTTGCTTATGCACAATTATGCAATCATTAACGCTAAAGAAATATCTTAGGAGTTCTTCTCATTTTGATTTTGCTACTCCAAGAATTACACAGGTAGATAAAAATCAATGTAATAATGTTTACCGTTAAAAATTTGTATTTTAACCAAACTCTTCGAACTACAAATCAACAAATGCATAAATTAGCTTTGAACACTCGTGATAAATGTAATCTAAACAGATATAACGACACACTCAAGAGACTAATATAGCGTATTAAATCCGTTTATTTTTGTGGTGTAGTAAGTACAAAGTTTCGCCAAGCTTTCGCACTCCACTGGGAGGCTGTTTCAAAGCAATGGTAGACTGCCACAGATCTAACGATTTCACAAGTTCGTGCAACAGGCCAATTAATTACTCATTGCTATAAAAGCTATTGTTCTGTACAACATGGCTTCATTCTCAACAGTTAAGCACATCGTCTGTTAAGAAGAGAACAAGTCGTGCCTTCCACTGAGTTTTGAGACGGCGGGCTGTTGGCAGTCTCACGGGTATTTCTCACGATGACTTAATGCGTCGAAAAGAAAAGTAGTTTTGGCATTAAGCAATCAGTTACAGAAATCGTGTACTACTACAAGGACAGCGATCCATCGTCCCTCGAAAATTATGTCAATCCGAAATTATCATGACCTGGTTCTAACACTAAAACAGAATATAGTGAGTGATCACTAAATTATAACCACTCCAATCAAAAGTAGATGCAGCCCGTTGATCATGTAATTTTCAAGATAACGTAATTAGGGGACTGACGGAGCATATACATTATATTGACAAAAGTTACCGGACACCCTTTTAAAAGCAAGTAACGGATCCGCTGCGTTGTTAAGGCGCACGGTACAACTATAAAAACAAGCTTGCAGCTGACCGCGATCATATCGCACTGTGAGGTTGGGTGAAAATGCCGCGGCCGGAGAAAACTGACTTTGAGAAAGGAAAGATTTTTGGGTGTTATATTAGTGGATTGTACATAACAGAACCCCAGAGGCGTTTAAACATACCCAGGTCAACTGTTCTGTATGTACTGAATAAGCGGAAGACACATAGTGTGCCTGAAGGAGCAAAACGCACCGGCAGGCCAAAGAAAATCAGTGACAGATGACGTCGAAGCGTCAGGAGAGTCGTTACAGCTAATTGACGAAGTACTGCACAAGACCTCAGAGTACAGGTGAGTAACAATGCTGGAACTTCGGTATGTACACGTACCATTCGAAGAGAACTTCATTCCATGGGTTACCGTGGTCGTGCGGCTGCTCATAAGATTTCATCTCCACTCGGAATGCTACTCGTCGTTTAGCATCGTGTAAAGAAATTTATCGTGGAACGTAGATCAATAGAAACGGGTCCTATGGACTGATGAATCCAGATTCACGATTCATCAGTCTGATGGGCGTGTGTGGGCATGGAGGCAGCCGAGGGAACGCAATTTACAACAGTGCACTGTTCCTACGATCAGGTTTGGAGCTGGTAGTGTACTCGTGTGGGGTGTTTTTCGTAGTATGGTCCCGGCCCATTGGTTATCGTGGACAAACCTGCTAACCAGCATGTCTACCTCGATATTCTGGACAATTATGCCCTACCCTAATAACTCTGTGGCAGTACTATAGAACCGAGCCTTGTTGGTACCAGCAGGATAATGCACCGAGCCATAAAGCAAGGACTGTTACGGCGTGGTTTGACGATAATTCCGTGTCAGGCGAGTATTGGCCAGTACAGAGCCCTGATCCCATTGAGCACCTATGGGATGAATTAGAGAGCCGCATAAGTTTGGAACCAAGGCCTACTACTAAGCAACAGTTAGCGGCAGCATTATCTACTGAATGGAAGCGCATACCTATCGCTGTGTTCCAAAACCTTGTCGAAAGCATGTCTCGAAGGGTCAGTGCATGTATTAAAGCCAAAGGTGGACCGACATCGTGTCAATAAATGCTATGTTGTGTTTCTCTTTTAGGTGTCTGGTGACTTTTGTCAGTACAGTGTATATGGTGCCAGTGGAGCAGTAGGTCGTAAAATTCGGAGCGAGATAGGTAAACGGAAGAATTTATCGGACTTCGAGAAAGGACTGATTGTGGGAGCTCAGACAGTGGGTTTCTCGATTTCCCAAATTGCTGAACTAGTGGGTTGTTCACGAGCCACCGTAGTTAGACCGTGTTAGAACTGGTATTAAAATGGTCAAAAAATAAACCGGAGGCAGAACTGCACAGGACAGCGAAAGGTTAGTGTCAGAGATGAACACCGGGTCCTACGACTCGTAAAGGTCAATAGACGCAGCACTTTTCAACCGTTGATTACCCAATACAACAGAGGTCAACCCGAAACAGTATCTGTCCTCACCATGTGTCGCACGCTCGCACGTGAAGTCTATAACAGCAGATGACAGCGACAATATCCTGTCCTAACCACGGTTCATGGGCTTAAAAGACTCGCCTGGTACAAAGATCATGCAAGTTGGAGATTGGATGATTGGAAGAAGGTGTGCTGGTCTCACAAGTCGCGTTTTTAACACGACTCCGTGGATGGTCGTCTATGTATTTGGAGCAAACCGTATGAGGCACTCCATCCATAATGCATGGTCTCCACAGCTCAAGCCGGCGGAGGAGATTGGATGGTGTGGGATGTTTATCTGGCAAGAACCTGTGGAACTGGTGTCAACTATCATGAATTGCTTGCAGACTCTGCGCACCCAGCAATGTTGCCATCCAAGATGACAATGCGCCAAACCACCGGTCAAGTTTTTGTGCAGGAATGGTTTGGGGAAAACAGTTCCAATCTCCAGCATATCAACTGTCCTCCGAAATCCCTTGATATCAATCCCATAGAGCACTTGGACACTTTGGAACAGCATATCAGGTGTCTGAATACACCAATCACCTCCATACCTGCATTCAGTGGAGGCGGAACCACCAGAGCCCGGTTAATAATTTCAATAATTTCTGCCAAGATTTTTATTTGACATCTGCGATTGTTGTGATGCACCTTAGAACGTTCCTCTAGGTAAGTGGTCTGGTGGTCTTAATCCCTAACAAAGCTCCTTAGGCATTGTTTTTCTTCTGTTTGTTCCGTAAAGCGGGAGTGGGTACACCAGGATTCGAAATTTCGGGCCCGGTCAACGAACATCACTTTCCGCCGCCTCTGCCTGCATTGAAAGCAGCATTACACACAGATTGGTGGGCCACACCTTCTAACTGCTTCCGGCTTCTTTTTGAATCAGTGGTACGTCGGGTAACTGCTGTACTGGGGACGAAAGGAGGATCTAAGAAGTACTAGGTAGGTGGTCATAATTCAGTGATGACGACCTCACAGCAACAATCCCTTCAAGTTGATACGACCGTAGGGGTAAGAATTTTTAATTGAGTTGTGCTACGATGGCTAACTACTAGTGAGCTCTATGAAGGTCCAAGGTATGTCTCTCCCCGACCCTCATCCAGCAGCAACCTCGGCAGAACTACTGCCGCCAACATGTTATGCGAAGTTGCAGGAGTTTCGCGATGAGTGCAGTTTCATTCTACGTCCATAGGGGTAATCATTTTTAGTTGAGCTATGCGACTGATACTAGTGCCCTCTATGCCAAGAGGTCCATGGTATATCTGTCACAGACCCTCATTCAGTGACAAGCTCGTCAGAACTACTGCCGCCAACATGCGATGTAAAGCTTTGACAAATGAGCTTCCTGATGAGCGCAGTTTTATTCTACAGCCTTAATTTAGACGTTTTTTAATCTGGGGAACACTAGGAAAGCGCTATTATCAATCTAGCACCAGGAAAAGGACTACCTGTGGTAAAAGCGATGTGCTGGTGTTGGGGGTAACATACGGATAAGCGGGAGGTTGACGTCTATGATAAGGGAAACATAACTGCTTAGAAATATAGAGTCTATAACACTATGCACGTCTATTTAGAACAGCTGTTGGCCCAGATTATCTGTTTTTGTACGACAACACACATACTCACAGAGCTGACGAATTGGAGATAGCCAAATAATCTCTTAGCAGGAATACATTCATCCAATATGCGCTTTGGGAGACACATATTGGACGGATATCCTAAGGCCCGCCCCCATATTGAATATGTATGGGTCGACCTTAGGAGGCGCATTGAGAGCCCTGATCCACCTCATTGGTCTCTCGGTACGTCAAAGGCAGCTGTGCTCCAGTAAGTACTCAGTATAAGTGTGAGTTTAATTTACTCACACTTATACTGGGTATGGTTCAAGATTACCAGGCATGTTTCGCTGCTTGAGGGTATCTTACTCTATACTGATGTCTTTGATCAAGATAAATGAAATTCTGAAATGAGCAGGTTTGTTCAATTTGATACATCCAGAAGAACATTAAACCTTTGTAAATTCATTTTATGGTTATATATTTTTATTTCATCGTTGTACAGTAAATACATTGATCCTGATCTTTATAGTTTCGCTACATCTAAAATTGAAAAAAAAAACCGTTATGCCACTTCATATAAGGGTACGACACAACTGCATGTCTCTGGCAAAACAGTATAGGCATTCTAATATATATGAAATATTGTGCATCACATTTACGCATTATTGAATATTTCTTTTGAAATAACTGTACCGGGTGATCATTTTATCACGCAACCTGACATTCAGAATGTGTTCAATATGGAGAAAGCCAGTGAAGTACGGACAAACATGGGTTTAATAGGAAAATGACATACCAACACCAATGACATACGTATTTGTTTACAGGAGGTGTTCGACATGTACACACGCAAGGTAGGTGCGAGCCCTCTTAACCATGTTGGATGCCACCTTGCGTATGAGCGTACAGTTGATAGACATAATCTCGCTGGTAATGCGCCACTACAGTACATGGATTCTGTCTGTATACACAACCTTTGAGATACCCCTAGAAGACAAAATCCGGTGGAGATAAATCAGGTGATATGGTGGGACACAAACCTTTTGAAATCAAGAGGTCATCGAACATGTCGTCACGAGACGTATGACACCTTGCCCCGTCCTGTTGCAGGTAACAATAACGTTCGTCTGGTTCCAGAAGTGCAACAAATTGCATAATTATGTCGTGGTACGACTGGCTGTTGAGGGACGTGTCAAAAAAAATATGAGCCCCACTATTCGTCGTCGTGAAATTTGCACACCACACCCAGACTTTCAATGCATGTAACGTCGTTTCGTGCAAGACATGTGGGTTTTCTGTCGACCAATATCTGTTGTTCTGACTGTTAACTTATCCACTAAGGTGAAAATACGCCTCATCTCTGTTCAGGGTAATTTTAAGGTGAAAATTCCAGTTTGGAAAAATGCTGGGAACTGAAGAGTTCTTACAGATTACTTTCATGTTTGTGCTGCTACACTTTCTTTCTTCCCGTTCTGCTTTTCTTTAAACTTTTAAAACCTCAAACATTTTTCAGAGTATTCGTTCCCAATAATAACTTGTATCACCGTTATATAACTTGGAATTCTGATCAGCCAGGTAAGAAAATAAGAGATCTGTTATTCTTTTTCCTGCTTCCTTTTTATTTTTACTTACTTTCGTTTCTGAATTTTTCGTTATGGTGGTTCTCTTGAAAAATATTATAACTCTGTCCATTAGCCTGTGTATTCCGCTACACTTTTTGATGAAATCTGAAAAACTCTTTCTACATTGAAAAACCTGAAATACTGTTCTTCACTTTTGATCTTTTCTCCAATGCATAACTAACTGTACCGCTAGGGGGCGTAAGGAGATATTATGGAATTCAAAAAAATATTTTTTCCAACATCATTGACACTAAAATCAGTCTTTTCATCGATACCTTTTATTATGAAGACCATTTTTGCCTAGAGTTTTTTTTTTTATTCAAGTAATAATTTCCCCATTTGGGGATGTAAATGTGCTTTGCTTTTCTCAAAATATTTTAACAGTTGCATCTGAAAAATTCCTTTATGTCAGTATTTTGCATAAATTTTCGACTTCATTCGAAATGAATAGTTTTGCTCATAGGTAGTGAGAGTGTGTGTTTGTTTGGAACTACATCTCCGATTCTAAAAAGCCTACTGCAAATACTTCTTTGTATTTGTGTGCCATACGCTGTTGTAAATGTTCCGAACATTCTTTGCTTTAAGTAACATACAATTCCGTTTCCATTTCGTAGCAGCATCTATGAAGAATGTTTTTCCGCTTTTCTGCAATGCAATGATTTGTCGTTATGGGGATCAGTATATTTTTAAATTTAAAAGAGTATTTTTTCCTTCTGTATTTTCACTTGGGAAAATCTTTCTTGAACAGTTTTCCAGCTAGCAAGAAGGATTCACTTTTACTACATTTTCCCCCATACCTGCGGTTCCCATCGTTCTATTTCAAAAATTCCATTTGCTCCGGATACCTTACACCAGTGGTCTCAAACTTAGATCCTTGGAAGGGCCACTTTCCAGTTTTGAAGGAATTTAGGGGCCGCATGAATATTAATAATTTTTATGAATAAATATCAACACCAATGGCTTGTCAGTAGAGTGGAATATTATTTCTAATTATTGGTAAATAATCAAACCAGGTACTTCATCAATCACTGGAAACAATCACTTTTACGTAACAATTATTTTCTCTTGAATCTTAAAACAATCACATTTTACAAACTGAACACTATACACGGTACAGAAAATATTACACGTTCTGACCAGAAACTTGGTCTCGCTTTTCTGTCACTAATGTATCGATATTTCAAATAATGTTCTTTGAACATGCTACTTTTAAAGTGAGCATAAGTGACTGCCCCTTAACTTATTCTTTTCAAGACATTTTACTTGGTTCATTCTTGGAAACAACTGTTCACATGATTATATTGCTCCGAACATAGACAGAACCCGTGCAGCTAGGTTATTAAACGAGCAGCTTGTTTACGTACTTGTCCTCTGAAACGAACTGGTAAAACTCTGTTAGATTTCATATGTTGAATTTTTCTTCTAGGAAAGAATCACTCTGAAAATCTACTAATTCAGACTGAAGTTCTTCAGGTGGTGTGTTTTCAGCATTATAGGAAAACGGAGACTTGAATATATTAAAAATATTTTCCATGTCTTTGAAACATTCAAAGTGCTATCTTCGTAGGAAATTCACAAAAGTTGATTTCTTCTTGCGTGTGAAGCAACCGATGCAGCCAGACGAAACTAGCCACCAGCTGAGCGGGATAGAGCTTTACAAGATCGATCAGGGATGCCGGCGCTTGGTTTCAATTCTGTGCAAATAATCCCTTTTGAGACGATGATCCTTTCGTACAGCGACACGACTGCCAGCGATCTTAGATTCGTATAGTGTACTTCGGGGGTAGACAACTGTACCGTTTACGCATTCCTTTCGACGTAACAATACGCTTGCTTAAGGTGGACGTCAAGTAATTTTGCTTTCTATACTTCCAATGGAAAAACTTCTGTACACATTTTCTTCCCAATTAATGCGTTCCCAAGGATGAAAATTTAAACATCGATTAAAATAGCTTCATTTTATAACTTGGAATACCTCATATTTTCTAAAACATAATCATAATTATGCAATCCAACATTTGTTTGTCTACTGACGTCATCAAAATACAGGTCGCGCCATCTTTTTTCTGGTTTCAACACCGCCAAAAGAAAAGTTATTGATTTTTAATATATTTATGGTTATGTTTTAGAAAATATTAAGTATTCTAAGTTATAATATGAAGTTATTTTAATCGATGTCCAAATTTTCATCCTTGGGAACACACTAATTGTGAAGGAAATTTTTACAAACATTTTTCCATTGGAAGTATAGGAAGCAAAATTACTTGACGTCCACCTTAGTGCAGTTATATTCTTCGTAAATTAATTTGGTATTTATAAAAAAGATAGCTTTGCCAAGCATTACTACGTTTGTATTACATTTAATATACTTGAAAAAGGGGGATTTATTTTTATTTTATAAATATTTATGCGGGCCGCAAAACAGCTGGAGGTGGGCCGCGAGTTTGAGACCACTGCCTTACACTATGCGAAACAGCTTGTGATTTTTACATGACGCCACATTTCTGCCACCCGTGGGCGGAAATAGATATTCCTACTTGTAAAAAACTTAACTGATTCTTTAAATAATTACCGCGGCTGCGCAATGACTTGAGCGCTGCCTTTTGACCATTCGTCCGAGTGTACCTGAGCCCTAAGTCCCTGCTGAGGCATGGATGGTGTTTTTTTTTTTATGGCAATAGCTCTCTCTTCCCTGGAACCAGTAGCTCTAAATCAGGTACCTGCGACCGTTTATAGCCCATTGAGTTGCTAAGGGTGGTTGTTAAGCCACCAAAAATAATCTTGAGATCCGGTCGATAGTTTTCTTGTAACTGGGTCTGTTCACAACGAGGAACACTGCGCAGATTATGCATCTTAAATAATGAGCAGTTTTTCCGATAGGGAATGTAAATGTGCTTTCGCTGATTTTGGCCATTTCTAGATATTAACTTTAGGAAGTTCTTTTTGCGTCGAAAATTATTCGAAAGACTTGCGCATTACACCTAGAATTCAGTGTTTCTTCGTGTTGGTGAGTGCTTTTGGAATCTTACTAATTTTCTGTTTCGCGCACCTTATTTCCTAGGTTTTGTGATGATGTGAAAACCGTTAGAAGAAAATAATTGGAAAAAATGCCAGTGGTGCACAGGAAAATGGGAACTGCTGAATTATCATAAAGTGAACGTGGGAATAATCAGAAATGGGCAATGGAACGCCATTTTAAAGTGGAAAGCAAGGAAGGGAGAAGGACAGCCATCTTGGTGACCAGTTCTCAAGGTCATAACGAGCCCATGAATTCTCAGATCTTTGAGCAGGGAATTCTTCGAAAAGCAAAGCATGTGAAGGAGGGGCCATCGGGCGAATGTAAACCGTGAGAACTTAGGGCGCGGAGATTGAAGGATGCCCAGCAACGGGGGTCGAATGTGTCGTCGTGATTGGCAAAGCGCTCGTTGGGGCTCAATAAAGTTTGGGAGGACACGGGAAGTTAGTTTTTTGGCGCTCTCTTCTCGTATAGCTTCCACAGGAGTAAGACGTCAGATCACCGCGTGGGATGATTTTGACTTAAGAACAACGCTTGGTTTCGGTCGTGTTAGCTAGGGATAGATTTCGACTAACTGCGTTTAGTCACACAAATATCTATATTTTGTTCCAAGGGATCAGGCCGTGGTATAGATCCATTATATCTGAGATCTGATAATCTCAGATCTTGTTTCCAAAGTGCTGCATAATTGTCTGCATGAGATGGAACGTGATTGCAAGTGCCATGTGTGCTGAATACTGCGTAGCTTATGAACTCAAACAATAACTGAAGTTAACATCACTGAACTCTTGTAAAAAACTGAACGGTGCTAAAAAGGAAGCACGTTATTTCTATTTGCCCAGCTCAAGCTCTATTGTCACCTAAAATTCCGACGAGCATCATCTGTATGTTCTAGTGTAAAGTGTAAAACCAACCTTCATCCTACCCTAAGTGGAGGAGAATAAACTTCGTTGTTATTTGTTAAATATCTTCGGCTCAAAATAGTATAACTATATACTAAAAATCCGAAAATTTATTGGCGTAGAATAAATAATCAAAATTCCCAAGCTTTCGCACATCAACCAGATGGCTTTCTCAAGGAAGGTAGACAGCTAACTGCAAACTGGATAATAGAACGTTTCAACACTTTAAACGCGGTGACTGAAACGTTCTATTATCCAGTTTGCAGTTAGCTGTCTACCTTCCTTGAGAAAGCCATCTGGTTGATGTGCGAAAGCTTGGAAATTTTGATTATTTATTCTACGCCAATAAATTTTCGGATTTTTAGTATATAGTTATACTATTTTGAGTTTAATTTGGTGTACAGTTCCTACTTTTTGAATCTTCGGCTCATTTCTACACCAGTTTGGAAGTCTTCAACCACGCCTCTGTCTCGAATAAAGTGGATCTACACAAGGCGTCTAGACCTTACCCCAATCTAGACTGGTGACAGCAAGAAAAAAAGTAAGTGCATCTGGATGGTAAGAGTATTTTGCATTGAAATAAAGTGCAATAACATTCACCATGAAATACCTCTCACTATCCCACACCAAATGAAATAAACAGAAAATACAACAACGATTATCATGACGGTACGATTCTGATAGGTTTCATTGTTTAAAAACAATCAGAGGATGCCATGCTTCCCTAACTCCACGTAATCCGAGAATGTAGATTTTCAACACGATGTTATATATTATCAGTTTATTAAACAGAAATACTGCGTTAAGATGAGATGTAATGCACAATAAATGGTAAATTAAAAATAGGAACAATACTAACATTTGGTCGTAGCTTCACAGCCATTTGGTAGTATGTTTCTGCTTCTGCGTTCCTTCCAGCTTGCCTGCAAAGAAGAATTAAAAGTAGTTGAAGAAGTAGTTCTTATAAAAACAAGGTAAAAACAATGGGAGTATCAAATTTCTTCGGGAAGTCAAATAAAAAGCAAAAAAAAATTATGACGATTCAAAATAATGTAGTAAATAAATAATTCTTCCAGTGGAGAATATTTGATTTCTCTAACGTATACGTTTTCTGGGGAAAATATTATTTAGCATCCCACATTTTTGATTTTGTAAACGGTAACAAAATCCTGAGGTACCTGTACGCCTAGCAACCATTTCAACAGGAAATACAACACATCTATTTTATTTAAATGTACACCATGGAAGTGGCAGTCACACGTCTACACCCTATTCATTCAGAAACACGGTGCCACCCCGGTGGCGCATTGGTCTAAGGTGCTGGCCTCTGATCATTCGTCCATAAGGGGTCCGGGTTCGAATCCCGGTCAGGCATGGATGTTGTGTTTGTCTTACGGCACTGGCTCTCTCCCTTCCCTGGAACCAGTGACAGTAAATTAGGGACGGGCGACTGCTTATAGCCCATTGAGTTGCTCACGGTGGTCGTTAAACCTCCAATAAAAAAAAAAAAAAAAAAAAAAGAAACACGGTAAGATTCAAAAGTCCATCTCGTTGCTCTGTTGGGAACATCGTACGGTGGCACCATCTGTTATCCAAAGACTTTACGTCAGTCATCACGGTCGGCACGATCGTCTGCTGCTAGCAGTGACGAACTTTAATACACATTCTAAACAATCGATTTTCCCGTGATCCTGCCATCTTTGTATTTTTCTTCTTTGTTATTCAGTCCAATGACTGGTTGTTCAGTAGATGTACTCTGTCTTTCCATTCCTCTCTGTTCTCTTCAAGTCACAGTCTTTCAGAATCGGGCCTCCATGGCGCAATGTGTGTCCCATCCATAATATTCTTCTTTTTAACATGTTGATCAGATTCCTGGGTTCTCCAGTTTTCTCCAGGACCTCCTCATTAGTCTTTCTATCGAGACAGCTTATTCTCTCTATTCTTCTATAGCTCCACATCTCAAATGCCCAGCCTTTTCACTTCCATCTTGGTCAATTTCCATGTCTTAGAACCGTAGATAGCTACTGGCCAAACATATGCTTTTAAAATTGTCATCCTCAGTTTTAGATCTTTGGCTGTAAGTAGTATTTGATTCTTTCTAAAAGACGTTTTTGCCATCCACAGAGTCATTCTAATTTCCTTTTCACATGTCGCATCTTCAGTAATAATTTCACCCAAATAGCGAAATGATTTAACTTTTTCGATAAATTGTCCTTCAATTTGAGCGCTGCTTTTTGACCATCTTTGTATGCGAAATCTATTTCTGTAGTAAAGCCAAACTTTTTGGATTGGAACACTAATTTGAAACATAACAACGGAAGAAAAAATGCGACAGTATTTCTGATGTCAGAAAAAACAATACTCGTCTGCGCAACCAAAAGGAGACGGGATCTTACGCATCATTCCCAAACCGATTAGGATGATACCTCTTTCAGCAAGGGTTGCAAAATTTTCAGGGAGTTTTATTGTGGTAGCGTATAATGTGTTTCGTTAGGAATTTTTATTAATTATGAGGCTGTGGAGTAAACTCCCCGTTGTTGCCACTCAGATATAATTTATTTCCATTTTAAGTTAGCGGTAAAACGATTTCAATAACAATCCACAAGACGAAAACCGTATCCCCTGGTCTTTAAAAATCATATTGCCTGAATAATGTCTGTGAAAGTTTCAACACCAAGAAAAAAATCTCTCTCCTTATCTCGTCCGTGCATGACGGGTTGAGTACCGCAAAGATTATTATGTGCTTTTGAAGGTTACTGGCAAATTAATGCAGCCGGCTTACCATTCCTCTGCTGCATATGGGTAAGAGTTAATGTGCGCACGGGACCAACTTCACAGGGAACAATTTACACATTCGCGTCCCCGAACCCAGAGAGTCAGCGGAAAACCCCGGAAAAACCGATGTGCCGCCCCCGGTGACGCAGTGGTCTAAGCGATGGCTTCGGATCTTTCGTCCGAAAGGGATCCGTGTTCGAATCCCGGTGAGGCATGGATGTTGTTTGTCTTATGGCACTGGCTCTCTCCCTACCCTGGAACCAGTGACCCTAAATTAGGGACGGGCGATTGCTTATAGTCCATTGAGTTGCTCACAGTGGTCGTTAAACCTCCAATTAAAAAAAAAAAAGAACGCTGACTACACTGAACAGCAATTAGTAACGTCTAGCACCACCTTTCGCCCTGATGACTGCGGCGATTCGTCTCGGCATGGACTCGACAAGACACCGGAAGCGTTAGAAAACCATACGGATCCACGACCCCTGAACAAGCTCCCACAGTTCACGAAGATTTGAAGGATGGGGGGGGGGGGTCAGAGCCTCGAACATCTCTCTCGATGGCATCCCAGATATGCTCGATTGGATTGAGGTCAGGAGACCTAACTGGCCAAGGAAGCGAGGTCACGTCAGTGGAGTGTTAATACAATCATTCTGATACAATTCGGGAGCGATGGCACGGTGCATTGTCTTGTTGCAGGATGAGGTCCCCAGTGGGATGTTGAAGACGCACAAACGGGAGCAAATGGTCGTCCAGGATATTCTGGTAACGTTGACCTGTGAGGGACGATGTCACACGTACATGGGGTCCCATTTCAGTCCACGTAAACAGTCCCCAGACGAGAATGCCACCCCCACCAGCTCGAAGAGTACCCTGCTGGCAAGAAGGATTCATCGCTTCATGTGGTTTGCGCCGTACTCGAATCCTGCCATCCGCATGTACCAACGTGAATCTCGACACATCAGTCCAGGCAACATTTTCCCACATGTCCAGGGTCCAGTGGCGATGTTCCCGCGCCCATGCTAATTTTGCACCCTGTGTTGTGCGGTCAGCAGTGGTACCCTCGTGGGACGATGGCCTCTGTACCCCCTAGCGAAGAGATGGTTCTGCATGGTGTGGCTTCTTACACGTTTTTGTGCACCAGCGTTAAATTGTTGAGTGATTTCTTGCACTGTGGCCCGTCTATCCGCTGTTACAATGCAAGCTAGCCAACGATGACCCCGCTCATCCACACGCTGTTGTCCGCGGCAGTTGGTCCTTGCAGGGATGGTTTCACCAGATTCGATGTACTCACGGTGCACCCGTGACACAGTGGCTCGTGAAAATCCAAGTGCCTGCACAACTTCCGAGATACAGTGACCCATTCGTCGGGCCCCGACAATTTGCCCACGATCAAATGCGCTTAAATCCTTCGTCTTACCCATACTGCGTCCGACTCATACTGATTCCCGTCACATCACTCCTTACATTGTCGGATCGCTGCATACGTCATGTCGCTTCCGTTTACAGGGCCGCCCACAGCGCCACATTTGCATAACACCAGCTGTCTCTAATTCAATTGCTCTTCAGTGTATATCCTGTAAGTTTCAAGCTATAAACAGCACATCCGTACATATCAGGACTAAAGTTAAGTAACCATTTTAAGGGTAGTGAATTGTAATCATTTTCCCCCAATTTCCCGCCATTTTCGATGCGTTGGTCAATGGGCTGGCTCACACTTTCTCAGCGTCACAACAGAAGGAAAGTTAGATTTATGGTTTCGTGAATGTGCGTGATTGGACTGGTTAATGCTCTGAGGAGATCACAGAGAAAGGAGATTTTAAGGAGTGTCCGCGCCTTCTAGGAAAAGCGTGGACTTCACTCGGCGAAAAGGGATTCTCTTGGAAGTGACCGAAGAAGGAGGTCGTATATTCTCTCTGGTCGGTGCGAACCGAGATAAGCAAAAAGGCAATGAGCGCTGATGAATAGGAAGCGAATATTCGCCGAACGGGAAGGTAATCAGCTGGTTAATAGTAACAGAGGAGGAAAGGAGATAAAGAACACGCTTTGAGACATTCCCCATAACATCTAAATAAACGCATTCCGCTCTGCAAGAGCGAGCTAATACTTTGGTTGATATTTTATTTATCTACTTCAGTCGGGTAAAATACGGGTTAAACCCCAGATACAAAAATTGCTGCAAGCGAAGCATCGACGAACCCAATTCACGGGACGTTGAAATATATCTCAACAACACCTTCATGATGTTGCAATTTCCTTTTTTTTTTTTTTTTGACTGCTGGTGTAACGACCACCGTGAGCAACAACTCAATAGGCTATAAGCTGTCGCCCGTCCCTAATTTTGGGTCACTCGCTCCAGGGAAGGGAGAGAGCCAGTGCCGTAAGACAAACACAACATCCATGCCTCACCGGGTTTTGAACCCGGACCCCTTTCGGACGAACGATCAGAGGCCATCGCTTAGTCCACTGCGCCACGGGGCGGCTTGCAATTTTCGTCCACATCCTTATTCACTAACAAAAATACATCTTTTACAAATCTATTACTTTTTAACACTCAGATTTATTTTCTTTATGATAACACAATTCAGGTTCCTAAATAACTGGAAATATGTAGCAACAATTTTACATTTTCTTTTGCATGTAATGCTTAACAACTAAAACAAAAAGAAGCAAGATTTTTGCAGCGTGATATTAATAACAATAATGTGCCACTAGGCAAAAAATTTAAAGCATTGCGATGAAGAAAGGGATGCTATATTTCCCAAAAAGAAAGCAGGAAAAACGAATGGGAGGATATTTTTTAGTACATTTACGTCCCAGGAATTACAGCAAATTCTTTCTTTCGTGCTTTGAGACACGTACGCTTTTCAAGAAATCCATTCACGTTTCAGTACCAATTGTGAGAAGCAGGAGGAATCTTTAACAAATGGAATTACAGATTTTCTTCTACGTTGCATTCAATGAAAGAAAATCAACACTAAAGATTACGGATTACTTTTCTAGCGTGCTTTAAAATGCAAAACTGCTGATATTCATCAAAGAATAATAAGTTTTGCTTTCATAAATCCATTTACGTGAGCTTTGGCTTTTTCATTATTCGCAGATAAGAAAATCCATTAAAATCGGGGCTCCTACATTTTGCCATTTTTATTCCCTTTGAAATCCTGAGAGGAGGACAAATTCGTAAGGAGAGAGAGAGAGAGAGAGAGAGAGAGAGAGAGAGAGAGACGTCTCCTTAAAAATCCCTCGTGCTTCAAAAGAGTCACGAAACAACTTTAAAGAAAATTGCATTAAGAATGAGGAAACAATAAAAGCTCGCAGATCTGAGAAAAGGATTAAACATGTATTTTATGTTGGTTTTCCGCTAATATTGAATTGTTTAAAATGCGATAAAGCGAGAACAAATAAGTACTTTTCCCCTTTTAATAACTCTAGAAAAGGCAGTACTAATTCTAGAAGTATATGAAAGAAATGAAAAAGTAGCATGGACCCTGCTTTTACTGGAAAGGAGAAAAAACGTATAAACAGGATTACGAATATTAGTAGGAAAAGGAAATCTTGATCCCTTCCTCTCTCTTCAGGATTTACTAGTTTGTGTCGCGTCTTGCTATACGAATTTAAATTTCAATTAGAGATAGTGTTCTTCTAATTTGCACGTTTAAAATACATTTTTAATAAGTTACTAATGCGCTTCCTTGTACGAAAAGCACATTTCCTCAGTGTCTGCTCCTTCGACAAGCCAACTATTTTCTCATATCATCATCATCATCATTGTCAACCATTATCAATCCACTGCTGGACGAAGGTCTCCCCAAGTTTCCTCCACAACGGTCTGTCCTGTGCCAGTCTCCTCCATGTCACTCCTGCATACTTTTGAATTTCATCCACCCATCTTCCATGTGGTCTTCTTCTGGGTCTTTTCCTGTCCCTTGGAATCCAATCTAAAATTTCGGCTGTCCATCGATGGTCTGTCCTTCTGGCAGTATGTCCAGCCCATTGCCATTTCAGGGATTTAACTCTGATCATGATGTCTTCCACTCTTGTCATTTTTCGGATCCACGTGTTTCTCTTCTTATCTCTCCTGGTTACACGAAGCATGCAGCCTTTGTATGTCTCTTTTAGCTAAGGTCCACGTCTCTGCACCATACGTAAGCACTGGAAGGATGCATTGATCAAACACTTTTCTTTTAAGACATAATGGCATATTGCTCTTGAAAATTATGCTGTTTCTTCCAAAAGCTCTCCAGGCAAGTTTTGTACGCCGATTAATTTCTTTATCAATGTGACCTCACTTGATATCTGCTGTCCAAGATAAACGTATGTGTACAAGTAAACATTTGCTTCATTTTCATGCGTTCTAAATTTTTCATTAATTGGAAAGGAAGCATAAAATCATTCGTGGCACATAGAATATCTTTATTATGTATTTTCATTACTTGGAACTCAGTTTGACTACGTTTATGAAATAATTAGCATATTTCCTAATCATTTAAAACATTACGTCCAAGTTTTAAAGTAATCTGCCGTTTATTTTTGCCACTTTTATGAATCTAATTTCGCACGCTTGTAGATTTCTTTTTAAATCCTCCCGCACTTTTTGATCCACATTGTTTCTGCACTACGTATGACTTTTATTGATTACGAAAGGGCTTTTGATTCCGTTTAAGTTTAACCATCAGAAGTTCTGTCTCTGAAAGCCTGCGGTATTAAAGATGCAAACACAGTCGTATCGGAATATAATCATCCCCGGAATCACAGTGTACCCGCCCAAGCGCGTCACCTAATAATGAGAATAACCACCCTTGACCTGGATGAGACTCGCCACACGGCGTGGCATGGGCGCAATGAGGCCCTGGAAGGTTGCCCGAGACACACGTGCCCATTCGGACGGAAAGCAGAGCACGGAGATCCAGGAGATGACGTGGTTGTGGGTCGGCACGTCAAACCTGTCGATCCAAATGGTCCCACAAGTGCTCCATGGGATTGAGGACGGCCGATTTCGCCGGCCTAGGGAGAACGAAGACATCGCTGTCATGTTCCAGAAACAAGTCACGCACCCCCTTAGCGGCGTGATACGGCTCCTTCCTGCTGGTGGACACCATCACCACCGGTGCAAACGTCCAACATGAAGGGATGCATGTGGTCAGCGAGGATGGACAGGTGACCATCGGCGTTTAGGGACCCAACCAGTGGTACCAGCAATCCCAGGTCGTACCAGGAAAACATCCCCCAGACATGCACACTGCCACTGCCGGCCTGTACTCGACCGATAAGCGTCTCTGGGTGTTGGTTCTTGTGTGTCTGTCGCCGTATCCGCTACTGTCTGTCACTTCTGTGGAGAAGGCAAGCATTCTTCCACTGTGCAATGACTGTTGTCTCATGCGAAATGCAGGTATCGTTTCCAATGGACCTGGGTTAACATGGTTGCTTTGAACCAGCGTCGACACGTAGCTGTGTGCTCCAGCGTTTCCGACGTACCTGGGTTAACATGGGTGCTTTGACGTTTCCGATGGACCTGGGTTAACATGGGTGCTTTGACGCAGCGTTGACACGTAGCTGTGTGCTCCAGCGTTTACTTGCGTTGTCAATTGCTGTGCTGTTGCATGAATATTGCCCTTTACCAGTCGACGGAGGCGACGTTCTCCTCTGAGGTTGATGGCCTTTGGGGGGTCCACAGTTATGACGTCAGGATGTGCTGAGGTCATAACTTATTGATCCACCATTACTACAGCACCGCGCGAACAACCCACGAAGTCTGCTGTTTCTGAGATGATTTCAACCTTGGCACGGTAGCCGATGATAATTTCTTTTTGATCGTGCTTCACGTTTCGCACTGTGGCTCGTCTGTCCTGGCCGGTCACTTATATCTACATGTGGTCGACTTTGTTCGTTGCACTCTGTGAAGCGCTTGGGTGGGCACACAGTCATTCAGGGCTGGTCATATTATTCTGATACGGCCGTGATATGAAGAGAAATTCATGGATCAGGAAAATTACGGATGTAAATGACATTATGATCAAAGTAAAGACCCTCAAGTGGTAATGGGCAAGATATATTGCAAGAAGAACTGACCACCATTGGAGAACTGAAATGCTAGACTAGACTAGACACCAAGAGTCAGGAAAGACCCAGAGGACGATCATGCGCGAAATGTGTGAATGCAATCCTAAAACACGCTGCAGTGATAAGAAAGACAGTTGCTCAAGAGATCTTCATCCAGCAATAGATTGAGAATGTGTGGTGACATTATGCATGCAGTGTTCTTTATGGCCAATGGTGTACAGTGCAGAAAACGGAATTTTAAATCTGATGTTTAGAAGCGGAAACACATTTAAAATGGGCTTATTTTGCCCGTGATAAACTTTTTGTGAAAATTGAAATACCACGATGGACTTTTTGGTTTTAGCTTGAAACTTACCGAATATGTACAACACGTGAGATATGCAAATGATTAAAATGTCAGTGAAAATGTGCATGCGGTTTCGGAGCAGCTGCCTCTGAACTGTTTGGTCTTTGGTATAATAAAGCTGGCTCAAATCAGATGTTGCAATGAGTCAAGATCAGACATTGAGTCCAAAGGTTGTTTCTTGTTTACGCTTTGCAACCGTAGGTTGCAAAGCGTATATGCTCCAGCTTTGTCCGTCCATCTGTCAGTACGATAACTCGCGTAAAAATGGTTCGATTTCATTGAAATTTTAGCATGTGATAGGGGACAACTTGGGGACGAACTCTATAGAAAATGGGCGAAATGAGGTAAAAGTTCAGAACATAGGAGCGGGATCCATTCCATCTCCCTTATGTGTCATAACTTAGGTAAAAATGCTTCGATAGCGACAAAACAATATGTTGTTTCTGAGATATACTGAACCGGTTCTGTTGAATATCATCGAAATGGGGTCAAAGGTCAGCACAGGAGCGAGATTTATTCCACAGTTGTTATCCTCATAATTTGGCTAAAAATGTTTGTATAGCAACAGAACTTTAGTATGTTGTTCCGGAGGTACACTGAGCCGGTTCTGTTCAATATCATCGAAATGGGGTCAAAGGTCAGAGCACAAGAGCGAGTTTATTCCACAGCCGTTATTCTCATAACTTGAGTACTGATTTCTGGTATGTTGGGAAGCGTATCAAAATCCAATGCATTGCATGATTTTACTAACTCGTGTCTCATTATGCCCAGTCGCCGAAAAAGGTCACATTATGAACACCTGATGGACTTTGAGCGAGGAAAGATTGTCGAGATGAAGGGAGCTGGATTTTACAATGCGAAATTCCAACTCGTACAGGACGAAACACCAGTTCAGTGATGCGAACGTACGTAGCGCCAGTGGACAGATGAGGTACGGACGCACAGAAATCCGAGAAATGGACCGAAAAAACGCATGACTGCACGGGAGACAGACATTTTCACAGCATGGCAATGACTGATCGCACAACGACAACCACGGTGTTAACGCATCAGTGGAGCACTGTCACAGGTCAGGCTTTGTCTTCCAGCACAGTTCGACATCGTATGGTTAACAGAGGACTGCTAGCTGGCAGTCCAGTGCTGCGCATTCCTTTAACCCTCAACTACAGACGCCCTATGGGGTCTCGAACACAGACACTAGCGCGCTGATAAGAAACAAGACTTGTTTTCTGACGTGTCACGATTCAACTTGATGAACGATGATGGTCATATACGTGATTGAAAACATCGTGGTGTACGACACCTTGCAGCATGCATTTTGCAGCGTCGTAATGGCCCAATGCCAAGTGTTATGGTTTGGAACACCATAGCGTTCAATTCAAGATATCGCCTGATAGGAATTGAGAGAATCCTCAATAGCTACCGATACATTAGGGAAGTTTTTGAGGTGATACCAGCTCCTGTAGAGTTGACGTGGTGCTATTTCCAGCAGGACAATGCTCGCCCCACATGTGGCCCGAAATGTCCAAGAGTTCTTCCATGGACGGCAGGTTCAACTCCTTCTCTGGCCTGCACGTTCGCCGGATATGTCCCCCACCGAAAATGTCTGGGAAATGGTAGCCAAGCGCCTCCGCCGTTCACCACAAATGAACTCTGGTCTCGCATAGAAAAACTACCTGGCTCGCTATTTATTCCCCAGGACGAAAACCCTTCCCTTCTGTGCCACGACGTGTAGAGATTGTTATTGTTGCTTGAAGTGGCTGCACACGATACTGAGTTTTCAAGCGAAAAGATCTTGTATAGCTCTACAATGTAATCAGTTAGCTCTTGCAACATGAGGAATCGGATATAAATTGTATTTGAATAGCGCGATTCTTTCTTGTTGTTGCAATTTTCACCAACAGTTGGATATTTTCTAAGCACAATAAGAAGTTTAAAAGGGTTTCGTTTTTAAAACTCTTGCTTTTGTCCATGATGGAATTCTCAGGTGGATCCGCTTGAGTCGTGTTTGAGATCTCGCATCGGTATGATTTCGCGGATTTCTAGTATTTTGTCAGTTAGAATTCTGTTAATCTTATACTATTATTTTTTGTGTATTGTCTTACTGCAATTTTAATATGGGATGCGACTACAAGGAGTAACATAATTCGTTTATCTGTGTTGCAGAGGAAGTTTGTCCGATTGTTAAATCTTTCGGTTGGTTCGGAGGTTCTTTTTCGTCATTTTCAGATATTAACTATTGATACTACATAAATACAGATGACAGCTGATGGTCCATGAACGTATTTTTACAGGAAGATACTCCAACTTTATTGCCTTACGGCGTACCACTCACTCCTATGATACTCATGGTAGGTCAGGTTTTTCTGTTCCGCGGGCTCGTACAGGTTTATTGTTTAATAATATCGATGTGTTGGGATTGCGTGAATGGAATAGATTACCGTTGATTATTATCCGGTATTTAAGCGAATGCTAAGGTCTTTTTTTCTTTTTTTGACGGAAAATTGAATATTTGAATTTATTGCTTTATGAAATGTAAAAGAAGCGCATTGTAAAATTGATTTCGTTTTCTTGACTGGACTGAAATAATTTGTTTTTATTTTAGAGGGGATCAGGGGTTTGTCAGGTTGTACTTCAGCTTTTTACCCTGGCCCCTTGCTGTATATTTAATTATTTTTAACATATAATATTTGATTCATATTGACAATACGCAATTGGTCTATTTAATTTATATTAATTTTCAATGGAATGAGTTTTGTTGTTGTGCAGAATTTGTAAATATTGTGAAAGTTTTGTGAGTTTTATTGATGAATTTGTACCATTTGCTTATAATTGTGGTACATCTTGTATTTTTACTGAGCATTATAATACTTTCTTATAATATTGTACAGCAGACAATTTCATAAAAATAAAAATTAATAAACAAATCTTATTCGCTGTATAAGGTGAAAAATGCTCGGCAAAGAGATGAGTGTCTTCACTTATGAAGATCGATCTTGTTTGTGCACGCAGAAGGCGTCTTATCGCTCTTATTTATTGCATGTGCTCCAAATATTTAGGATTGGAAAGGTTTAGCAGAATTTTATGGAAACCGGATACAGAATTAGCCAATTTTCTTATAATTACAAGTTTAGAAGGGGCACCTTCTAATTTTTGCCGCCACTTTAATTTTCAAAAAAACGGTTCTTAATGGGATGCAGGGAAAGTGGCAACAACTTCATTTAGGCAAAAAATAGGGTACTTTACGGAATACTTTTAAGGAGATCCACTTACCTCAAAGTATTCGCAGCATTGAAAATTATTTCATACTCCTCCGGAGCGAGTTCTGCAGCTCTCACGTAAATTTCAGCAGCCTCTTCATGCCTTTCACATTCTGAGAGAAACTGACCTGAAATAAAACGACAACTTGTAACAGTTTGTTGATGAAATGGAAAATGATTTTACGTATTCTTTATAGTAAGAATTTGTGTTTTTACTCTTGTTCAAAATATTTTAGATTGTTCGAAGGAAAAATAAATCTTTAACATGATACACCAGAACCCGCTTATAAACAAGGAGCTCCGGAAACTCACATCATCCGTTTTTGGGGTGATGTTTTTGTTGTGAATTAGGCTGTAAAGTGTAGTGAACTGTCACAAAAGTTTTTTGTAAAGGAAAGAAATTTTGAGGGAATAGCACTACTAACGAATTTGAAAATACAGCAACGTATCTCAAGACAAAAAACGCTTTTATCCGATGTTTTTGCAGCTAAAAATTGCTGACATTAATAATGAACAGTACACAGGCGTCCAAAACCTAAGGAGAGATAATTATATCGCCAGCATACGGACACATAAAAAGGCACAAAAATTGTTTATACGTGACGCACAAATTACACTGTAATCAGTGTTTACGCAAAAGTTACAAATTTCGGAAGGACATGGTTGGAGGTACCGATAATCAGGCGAAGAGACATTTCAGTATGAAATATGCTCACCCCTAACTCCGATGTAGCTCTCACAAAAAAATAGGGTACTTTACGGAATACTTTTAAGGAGATGGAGGCTGGCTGCGCACCTCCAGGAGTTCCTCAGGCAAATTGGCCCACTCCTCCTTCAGAGCACGGATGATGCCTTGCTTTTTTAGCACGTTTTTTGTAAAAAAAGATCGTGCTTATGTTACCGGTTTGTCCGTCCGTATGTACCCACGATATCTCTGCAACTATTAGTCCGATTTGAAAAATTCTTTTAGCACTGGGAAGCTTTAAATATGCGAATGATGATCCTTTATTTCGTTTTTTTTTTGCGATGTACAATTTCGCCGCTAGGGGACGTATATTCAGATGATGTCGAATTCAAAAATACGTTTTATTCCACATCATCATCATTATCATCATCATTGTCAACCATTATCAATCCACTGCTGGACGAAGGTCTCCCCAAGTTTCCTCCACAACGGTCTGTCTTGTGCCAGTCTCCTCCATGTCACCCCTGCATACTTTCGAATTTCATCCACCCATCTCCCATGTGGTCTTCTTCTGGGTCTTTTCCTGTCCCTTGGAATCCAATCTAAAAATTTCGGCTGTCCATCGATGATCTGTCCTTCTGGCAGTATGTCCAGCCCATTGCCATTTCAGGGATTTAACTCTGATCATGATGTCTTCCACTCTTGTCATTTTTCGGATCCACGAGTTCCTCTTCTTATCTCTCCTGGTTACACGAAGCATGCACCTCTCCATGCTGCTTTGAGTTGTCTCCAGTCTTTGTATATTTCTTTTAGTTAAGGTCCACGTCTCTGCACCATACGTAAGCACTGGAAGGATGCATTGATCAAACACTTTTCTTTTAAGACATAATGGCATATTGCTCTTGAAAATTATGCTGTTTCTTCCAAAAGCTCTCCAGGCAAGTTTTGTACGTCGATTAATTTCTTCATCAATGTGACCCTCACTTGATATCTGCTGTCCAAGATAAACGTACGTGTCTGTTATCTCCAGCTTTTCTCCATCAATCAATAAATCTTCATTTCTTGTAAAAGCATTGAACATCACTTTTGTCTTCTGAAAGTTCATTTTTAATCCCACTTCTTTACTCTTGTCAGCAAGTTCCTGGATCATACTCTGCAGCTCTGATGGGGTAGTTGCAAAAATGACTACGTCATCAGCAAAACGAAGGTGGGTTAGATAATCTCCATTAATCTTTATCCCTTTGTTTTCCCAGCTCAGCGACTGAAAAACACCCTCCAATGTGGCATTAAAGAGCTTCGGAGATATGGTGTCACCTTGTCTCACTCCCTTTCCAATTTTTATGTGTGTTGTATTTTCAAACAGCCGAATCTTTGCATTATTCCACATATTTGCTTCTAAACATCCGATTGAAAAAATTATTTTATCTTTAGATTCCATTTATGTCTAAGAGTATTTTATATATAGTTACTTTTTCAAATTACGCACAGATTTTCCGCTAGGGGGCGTAAAAGTAAATTACAGTTTTCCCGATAACACTTCTTCTAAAACTTCGATATGAATTTTTTTTTCTTCAGCGGATACACCTCCTGATGGAAAATCTTTTGCATATAATTTCAAATTTTTTGTAAAGAATACTATAGCCACCAGGGGGCGTAAGTGTTAATTTTTGCTTGTGATGTATTAATCTGAGCTTCTAAAATATCGATTGAAAAAATTCTTTCGTGGACTGATGCCACTCACATCGATAAACATTTTCGGAATATTTTCTTCTTAAAATATTCCAGTTTTCCTGTCAGAGGGTTAGATGTATATCTTATTTTTGTCAATATCTCTACTTCTAGGAGTCAGATTTGAAAAATTTCATCTTTGTTGAATAGCGTTTCCAGTGTGACATTTTTTTTCATATAATTTCAAAATTTTCAATTAATTCATAGACTTTCCGCTAGGGAACGTAAAGGTAAATTGCTTTCCCCCTATATTTCTGCTTCTAAATATCCGATTTGAAAAATTCTTTTTGCACCGGATACAGCTCCTGATGTGCAATCCTTTGCACATAATTTCTAATTTTTGTAAAAAATGGTTTGGACAACAGGTGGCGTAAGTCTTAATTTCCACTTCTGATGTATTTGTAGCAAAATATAAGCTTCTAAAATCTCGATTGAAAAAGAAGTGGTTTGTTGACCGTTACTACTCATGTCGACAAACCTTTTAGGAACATTTTCTTCTTGAAATAATGCATGGTTTCTACGCCAGGGGGCGTAGATATATATCACATTTTGTCAATATCTCTGCTTCTAGGAGTGCGATTTGAAAAATTCCTTATTTGTTGGATAGTGTTTCCGATGCGAAATGTTTTTCTTATAAATTCAAAATTTTCAAGTAAATCATAGACTTTCCGCTAGGGGGCACAAAAATAAATTGCTTTTTCTGCTTCTAAAACTCCGATTTGAAAAATTCTTCCTGTATCGCATACAAGACCTGATGGAAAATATTTTTTACATAAATTCTAATGTTTGGTAAAGAATGGTTTGGCCACCAGGGGCATAAGTGTTAATTTCTGCTTCTGATGCATTTATAGCAAAATCTGCTCCTGAAAAATCGACTAAATTTTTTTTCTCGGACCGGTATTGCTCATATGGAAATACATTTTGAGAATACTTTCTTCCTAAAACAATGCATGGTTTTCCCAACAGGGGATGTAAAGTCACATCTTATTTTTGTCGATATTTCTGTTCCTAAGAGTCCGATTTGAAAAATTGTTTCGGTGTTGGAGAGCGTTTCTGGTGAGAAATGTTTCTCATATTAATTCATGTGTTTCTTAACGCACAAGTCTGAAACCAGAGGGCATAAGCTCACGATTCCGTTTACAGCAATATCTGAGGGATTAAAAACCCGATTGAAAAACTTCGTTCTTCTGTCAGATACTATTGCTTTCCATACCGGTTCCATTGACTTTGAATAGCTTTGATAAATTTAATTTGCGTCAGAACGGTTTCAAAAGACGTGCTTATTACACCTTGACAATTCGGTGTGATCTTTCTTGTTTTTTTTTTTTGTTTTTTTGGAAGGGGGTTTCGAGCAACAATGCATCTCCCCTTTGCATCCCAGACGTGTTCGATGGGATTAGGGTCTGGGGAGCGTGCTGGTTTGTCGATGCGATGCATATCCTCGGTCTCCAGGAGTGTCTGCACTGATCTCGTACGATGAGGTGTCGGGTCTGTCGGGTGAAGTAGAAATTCGTTGCAATATCATTCGCCTGTCATAGTCCCATTTTACAGCACCTGTACCTCGGTGAGTCCATTAATCATGATGCCGCCCGATACCATGACCTCGGCAAAGTCGCATGCTAGTACGCAGTACAGCCGCATCTGACTTTTTCCTGCAAATTCTCGTGCTAGTACGCAGTACCACTTTCACGCCAGATCAACTGACGTCTAAAATGCGGGGACAGACTGAAACGACTCTCATCTCTAAAGAGTGTGATGACCTGTCCAATTTAGGTGGATACGACATCACTGAAATGGTGCGGTACGTTGAGCTTTGGATAGAAGGACGCAGACAACAGTCCTTCGGGGATACATTCCTATATGTCTCAGACGTCTTGCCACAGTTTGTCGGGATATCCGCGTTTTTGTGCTGAAATGGAAGCAACTCCCAAGCTGATCAGCCGTGGTGTGGTTATTATGTTTTGCTGTTACAACTAAACACCTGTCATAGTGCGTTGTAGTAAAGAGATGGTGGCCTCCTAGCGTGCGTCCGGAGCACACTCTATTGGTTTGAAACGCTGGTCACATCCTGGATACCACACTAAGCGCAATTCCAAACTTCCTCGAAATATCACTCACTCGGCGGCCTTCGTCCAGCTTCCTTATAATTCTTCCCCGCGTGAAATAATCTAGATGATGTCTTTGAGACATAATATGTTCGTACCTTTATGCCTTCACGTCCATATTTTCCTTCAAACACGTAGCTTACCGCGCCCTTTTCTCTTTTATCCGTTTAAGTGATACCACGTGACCCCTGTGCGCACGATTTGACATTCTAGATGTGTACCGGCTTTCTATTGAACGTCACCAGTTATTCAGATTTCCACAAGCTGTTACGTCTAATTTTGTGGTTGTAATCTTTGGGGGGGGGGAGGAGGGGGTTGGAGGTTCAACTACCACCGTCAGCAACTCAATGGGCTATAAGCAGTCGCCCGTCCTCTATGCCTCACCGGGATTCGAAGGTTGTAATCTTTCGAAATAATGTTCGTCCTTAGGTTTTGGACACCAGTGAACGTATGAGAGGTTTTATTGTATATCTCAACATTGAACAAATAACTCGTAAACTCTATAGCTCCGCCAATTTCATTCAACTACACTCATTGTTTTAATTTTATCTTTCTGTGACCCACTGTTAGTGATGCCAAATAATAAAATCTGCTCCAGAAAGTATTGTGTCGTTCGCCGAGAAAATGTTTAACCAAGAAATAACTAAAATATACATAAGCAAGCAAACACTCAAAAGAAAGGTTATTTAGAGATGTAGGTCATAAATGGTAAAAGTGCTAGATCGAAAGGACATCTTTACAACTGAGAATGTTCCGATAAAATTGAAAGAACGTAGACTGTAATGACTCGGTTAAAGATATGAAGCTGTGGTAGAGAAATCATCGGATGGATACGAGTAGGGGTGCAAAGGTGTTGACAAAAAACCTCTCAATGCCTCAGAATCCAGCCCAAAATCTCATTTCAGTGTTCTTTGTAATAGTCAAAAGCTTTGCAGTTATCTGTCCATATAACTTCCAGCCATTTTTTGGTGTCCGTAATGTGAGAGTACAACCACATCTCAAATTCCTTTTCTTTTAAATAAGTTGATATCGATTCATAAATCCTTCCGCCTACTGATGAGCATACATCATTAATTAAAGCACGCTCTTCGTGAGTGAATATAATTAATCTCCCCACAAAAAAACTGTCTGGATTATACCTCGAAATTTGGTGTACACTTTGCACAAATCTTAAATTCCTGGATTGACTGATTTCCATAGTCTTACATCATGAGTCGCATTTTTTTTAGAAATAAATAGTCCGGTTTCTTTATCTAGCCAATTTATTTCGTTTTGCTTTACATAATTCACATTCTGAGGAATATGAATTATATAATTACATTCTCATATTCCGTCTAAAAGATAGACAAATTTTGAATGCCCAAAATATTTTTCCAATTGATAAACCTACTACGTAATTCCATCGGAAAAACTGCACTGAATTTCAGTTCAATTCTCAGTCTATTATCTAATACTGATCTAAACGTGGTTAGCGCGCACGCACGCACACACACACACACGAATAAGGTATTTGATTTTAAGTACTTAGTTTACAAACAATAGCTTAATAAAACGATTTATTTTGCAATACTTAAAACCTTTGCTGTGAAAGCGACTTTCAGTTTTTCAAAAAGTAGAGTCCAAATTATATTTATTTCGTAAGCTCTCTAAGTTAATACGTTTAAAACAATCCCTTGAAACCATTTGTAGGAATTTCTGAGTAGACTACTTACCGCCTTTTAGGTTTTTATAATAGTGTTACATATTCTTCTGCGCTTCGAAATGAATCTTCGAACTATCTAGGAAAAACAAAAAGGTATTTTTTTACTATGGGGAAGATTTGAGGTGCACTTTAAACGAATTGTGCAATCTGTTTTAACGATTTTCCAAATCATTTCTGCTTTAGAATGTACCTATAAAAGCCTTTGTTGTCGATGACTTCTGTTTGATGTGTATCAAGCCTTTGTTTTTTCTAGATACTGTGCTGACTGAAAAATATAGGGAACACGTGTTTTTTCAGTCTATGTTGGTTGGAAAGCCGTTAAATTCCTTTTTTAAATCCGAACAAAAAGAATCGCATTATTCCACGAGTGCCGTATATTTTCTTCTTGATCTTCAGAGACACGATAGCTGCATGAGCGTATATATTTTAATGCACTTGAAACCCACCAGCGAGGAAATACGCTTTCAGCTAGAGACGATGCGTTATTGCTATCCCATCTCGGATAGATAACGACGTGATCTTCAAGTCCCCGCCTTTTTTTTTCACATTTTTGTATGCACAATATGACAAGTTGCGAAATAGCCAACGGGAAATCAGCGAGTTATTACAACCTTTGAGGTAAAATATGTATACGAAAGAAGAAGGAAAAAATGGCATTAAAAAAAATTCCGCTTTGTCTGACTACAAGCTTTTTCAAATAGCCATAAGGCACGTCGAAATATGGTTTCAGGACTATCATGAGTTATTATAACATTCCGTTGTTTAAAAAGCGCGCTTTACAGAAGCATTACAAATACAGCAATGGCAAACACATCGATAGCATCATAAAAACGTATCTAGATATATTTGATAAAAGATTTGTAGATGAAATGTTTTCGTAAAATCTCTTGCACATCCTAAACAAGAAAGGTGATATCCTATTCCAGGGTGTAATGAACACATCTTTTGAATCCTTTCCAACACTAAAGATATACTTCAAAGCAGATTTTCAGAGAAAGCAAAAATTCAGCAAAAAGGTAAATACACTTACACCACATAGAAAAGCAACCGCGCATTACTTCAAATACGCAATGTGAGCAGGGTTATTCATGGTCAATGGCACCGGTTAAAAAATCAACCAGATTTCTAAAACCGAAAAAACATCCAGTAATAAAAACAGTTACCTACACCAACTAATGGCTGAAAAGTATGTTACAAAAATTAATAAACTGTGTACATAAAATTTTCTCATTGCGGAATAAAATACCAGAAACAAAGGTGTTCGAAGAAAAAATATAGAGAAAAACATGAAATAACTTGACGCAACTTAGCGGTAAAGTTTTGTATTGCTTAAAGCAGTGATTCTCAACCTGTGGGGAGCCCCCCCCCTTAATAGTTTAGGGGTCCCCTAAGGGGGCGCGAAGTATCTAAAGGGGTTAGCGAAATATAGCCCCCTTAATAGTTTAGATATCGCAAAATATCTTTTAAATAGTTTAGATATTTCGTGGCCCCCAAACTTGTGTGTTCAGAAACACTTTAAATTATATGCAAAGCGTTTCTCACCAAAATTCCTCAAATCAGATTATTGCAAGCAAAGATACTGATAAAAGTACGATAAGCAACTACGCCCTCCTAGCGGGAAAACTATACGTTATTTCAAAGAGCATATGTACCCAAGAAAGCTTTTCATGTTGTGAGGTATCTGATTACCAAAGAATTTCAATTGGAATTTCAAGAACTCATTGGTCCACCTTTCTATGCAATCACGGCTCGCATACGCCAGGGAACACATTCTACAAGGTGTCGAACGTCCTCAATGCATAACCTTAACCATGTCCGCTGCAGTAGCTCCTTCAGTTCACGCTCACTCCGTGGATGAGAAACAGGAGTTCTCACTCCCTGTTCTAGCATATTCCACAAATGTTCAATTGGGTTACAGTCAGGATAGTTTGGGAGCCAAGGCAATGTGGTGAATTTGTTATGTTCTTCCAACCACTTGGTAGTTACATGAGCCGGATGAAACGGTGAGTTCTGCTCTTGAAAGATGGCATTGCGGTGCGGGTCAACTTCCTGCTGATACGGACGGAGATGGTCAGTTAACAGGCCCCTGTAGCGTCTACCATTCAGTGCTTGTGGGATGATACCCAACGAAGCTAGGGCTTGCCAAGAAAAAGGTTCTTCCACCGACCTTTTGAATCCAAACTGTGCAACCAGGAGATAAGGCTTCATGCTGTTTACGCTACGTACGAAACCGGCTATCGACAGGGTGCAGCAGGAAACGACTCATGACTATCGTCTTCCATCTGTCGAAGGTATATTGCCGATGTTCCTAGGCCAACACGAGGCGTTGTTTGCGAAGACTGGGGGGTCATCATGAGAACCTTCTTTGGTCTCTGGTTGTGGAACCCCAGACGAAGAAAGGTATGGTGCAGGTGAAAAGGGGTCGAACTGATCCGCTGTTGTGCTGGTGGGTGAGCTGGGTGACGTCATTGCTGAGATACCAGTCGTGACACGGGACGCTCACCTCTAGGATTAAACACGCTTGGCTGACCAATGTGAGCCTTTCCTGCTGGATGTCTGTACTTGGTTAATCCAATCCTGTTGATAGAGTAGTACGGGAGCAGCCAACCAGTCCGGCTGTTTCCGAAATACTGGCGCGTGCCCTCCTGGCCATAACTATCAGGCAGCGGTCAAATTGACTACGACGCCACGTGTCCTCATTATGGCAAACGTTTGCAGATTACTTACAGAGGATATGTGTGCACAATTTATAGCAGCCGCGCATGACGATGATATCAGGTGTAGTACTTCGTGTTATTGCTCCGAATATGTAAATCGGGGAATGTTCCTAACAAAATGATAACTCAGTGTAAGTATATGAGTCGACAGGATCTGGGTCAGAAACCCGACAACCGAAATATCGACTACCCCAAATCCCGACACGTCCAATGTCCCGACACTACCAAAATCTCGACAGCCGAAATCCCGACAATCCAAAATTCCGAAAGTGAAACACCTGATGGGCTCATGCCTTAATATAACGTTACATTTGGAATCCCAGATAATATTTCAAATTCTTTTTGGACATGACATTTTACTTTTAGCTAATAGCATTGTTTTGTTTTTAGCTAACAGCATTATTTTATTTTTAGCTAATAGCTTTATTTGAACTATATTTATATAATATTTGAATGATTATTTGATTTATTATAATAAGAAATACCGAAATCTTTTTGACATGATATTTTATTTTTAGCTAATAGCATTATTTGAACTATATTTATATAATATTTGAATGATTACTTGATTTATTATAATAAGAAATACGAAATCTTTTTGACATGATATTTTATTTTTAGCTAATAGTATTATTTTAGTTTTTGCTAGTAAGCACTATCTGAACAATATTTATATAATAATATTTGATCAATTATTTCCTTTATTATAATAAGAAATACTGAAATTTGGATTGTCGGGATTTGGGGGAGTCGGGATTTCGGCTGTCGGAATTTTGGCTTGTCGGAAAAACGACTGTCGGGATATATCCGAATCCTGGGTCGAGATTATGTACAAGGCTATTGAAATTAGGGTTGTCGGAATATTGGGTAGTCGGGATTTTCGGCTGTCGGAAAAACGACTGTCGGGATATATCCGAATCCTGGGTCGAGATTATGTACGAGGCTACTGAAATTTGAGTTGTCGGGATATTGGGTAGTCGGGATTTTGGCTTGTCGGAAAAACGACTGTCGGGATATATCCGGATCCGAGGTCGAGATTATGTACGAAGCTTATTGTTGGAAAGTAGACTGTTCAATGTTATTATAAAAGCAATTGAAATCGATATGATCAACGAACAAATATCATCGTCGATTAATATAATGCAGCAGTGAACTGTCTTTGCAGTGGCGAACGAATAAATGTTGTGAAGCTGTTCCTCTTTGCCGCCCCGGTGGCGCAGTGGTCTAAGCGATGGCCTCTGATCATTCGTCCGAAAAGGGTCCGGGTTCGAATCCCGGTGGGGCATGGATGTTGTGTTTGTCTTTCTCCCTTCCCTGGAACCAGTGACCCTAAATTAGGGACGGGTCGACTGCTTATAGCCCATTGAGTTGCTCACGATAGTCGTTAAACCTCCAATCAAAAAAAAAAAAAATAATAAGAAGCTGTTTCTCTGCCATTATATTTATTCTTTCCCTGGTAGTTTGGTTATAAGTGTGATGTACGTTGTCGGAGTTCATCACGAGCATTAGAACAGTCACATAGTTAAGCACGTAAGCTTACAGAAATTTAAACTAATCATCATTAAAACCAATAAACTTTAATTATGATGAGGAAGTCGCTGTTTCCTTCAGTTCTCAAATTACCGCCACATTTCAGCAGTATCACATCTTATTTTACACTAAGCTACGATAGATTTGTGATTTCGGTTGGATAATTCTACAAAATTACACATAATGAATCATTAAATATTTCCTCAAAAGCGTTTTCTCCATTTCTTTCCTTTTAACATATCCCTCCTCACTGAGAATAAAAGAACGCTTTGCTTCTTTCAGATTTACGATGGCTTTTGCCAGGAAACAGAACAACTGCTCGTATTCATTGTTCTAAAGTGAATTGCAAATAAAACCGTCTTAATTGCGTAAGAGCATCGTTGTAACAGAAATGAATGGGAAACGAATTCCCGGACGAATTAGTTCTTCACAAACACATGAAGGTCATATGCGTACCATTGTCATGTAAAATAATATTTTTGAATGTTTAATTTGTTACGTACATCGCTCTTAATTTCCTTGGAGGGGGGCTTAAGCCGCCAAATAAATATAATCTCTTATTACTTCATTTTAGATTTTATAGATTTGAAGAGGAATTGTTTAATAAATGTGTTAAGTGACACACATAAATATATATATATATAATTAGTACAACAAAGTCACTGATCACAAGTACTTTAATTATGCATAAAGTATCTTTGTGTGCGTTTTTACATTAACTATACTTTTGTGTCAAACTCATAAATAATATATTGTCGCTTCATCACTATATTTGTCATAAAACTGTGCGGTCGATTTACGCAGCATGTGACAACAAGTATATATATATTATCCCAGATGTGTCATCAAATAATACATTTGCAGTTGATTCTATGAATAAATGAGTATATATGGAGTACACATATTCCAAATTTGAAATCGATGAGCGGATGGCTTCGTGGTTGGAGACACAGACTGCTTATGGAGGGACGCCAGTTTCAAGCCTAGCCTGGTAGTGTGAATTTCTAACAATCGCTGGATATCCGCCGTGCGTCGGATGAGCACGTTAAGTGACTGCCACCGGGTAGGAATCTCCCGGTTAAAGTTCCTAAGAACCCCCGTAATTTCTTTCTGCCTTCTATGTGCAAAAATCTTACGCTTGTACGGTGGCGCCATGTAGTGTGCTCTCTCTCTCTCTCTCTCTCTCTCTCTCTCTCTCTCACTTACGAACTATTCTGTCAGAATCCCTAGATTCGCTCTTACTTCCTTCAGTTTCTGTGCCCTGCCCGAAAGGGCTCAGAAACTGAACGAAGTTAGAGCATATATATTTGAAATATATGGATTTTTTTAGTACATATATTTGAAATATATGTACTGAGTACATAGAATTTCAATTAGAAATACAAATATACTCACAACTGATACCCTATGAGTACGTGTCTTTTTCAAAATGTGACACAAGTATTTGGAGCTATTATAAGCCCAGAACGTACTTAAAAAAGAGTACATTTTGCTTATTTCTAAGTACCAATTTTTAACAGTGTGAAAAGCGTGACTCATCATTCCAAAGAACAGCTTTCCAGTTACCCGCAGTCTAGAAACGATGGGAGACACACCACTCCAAATGAAGCGTTGCATTCACGTAGTGACGTGTGGTTTGTGCGCAGCTGCTCTACCATAATGACCTACACTGCGCAACTCTCTGCGGATAGTTATGGTACTAACTGCGCACCTTCCTACGCAATCGTTTCTTGCGCTTACACAAATATTTGGTAGTGTCCGAATGCTTTTGATAATGTAGTGTATATTGCTCTCCGAGTAAAATGTGGGATGATATGTGTGACGTAATCATCTCAGAGGTGAGACTGTGACGTACTTCACCTCTGAGATATGCACGTGACATATCCCCCGCCTTCGAAAAAAGGCGGGTGAACGTAATTGCAGGTTATTTCGGGTCAGCCGACTAACCGTGATTGAAAGATATATTTAGCTGCAATGCTCCGTATAAAAAATATTTTTTTATTAATTCCTGACGACGTGTGGAAGAAACATCACGCATTCTTCTCCAACTTCAACACAGAGGGATTCAAATAGAAGTCATCGCTCTTTCCACGTTTAAAACTGAGTGACGGAAAAATTCTCATCGGCCACCACTGGGAATTAAACCCAGGGACTTCCAGTTACCCGCCGGATATGCTTCCACTGCACCCTCGAAATTCTCCAGACTCACAAACTACCAAACCACGAAAAAACACGAAAAATACTCACAAACGACAAACTACCAAACCACGAAAAAACACGAAAAATACTCACAAACGACAAACTACCAAACCAAGTTTGTCGTTTGTGAGTCTGGAGAATTTCGAGGGTGCAGTGGAAGCATATCCAGCGCGTAAATGGAAGACCCTGGGTTTCGATTCCCAGTGGTGGCCGATGAGAATTTTTCCGTCACTCACTTTTAAACGTGGAAAGAGCGATGACTTCTATTTGAATCCCTTCTGTGTTGAAGTTGGAGAAGAATGCGTAATGTTTCTTCCACACGTCGTCAGGAGTTAGTAAAAAAATATTCTTCATACGGAGCATTGCAGCTAAATATATCTTTCAAATCACGGTTAGTCGGCTGACCCGAATTAACCTGCAATTTCGTTCACCCGCCTTTTTTCGAAAGCGGGGGAGGGATATGTCACGTGCGTATCTCAGAGGTGAAGTACGTCACAGTCTCACCTCTGAGATGATTACGTCACACATATCATCCCACATTTTACTCGGAGAGCAATATACACTACATTATCAAAAGCATTCGGACACTACCAAATATTTGTGTAAGCGCAAGAAACGATTGCGCAGGAAGGTGCGCAGTTAGTACCATAACTATCCGCAGAGAGTTGCGCAGTGTAGGTCATTATGGTAGAGCAGCTGCGCACAAACCTTACGTCACTACGTGAATGCAACGCTTCATTTGGAGTGGTGTGTCTCCCATCGTTTCTAGACTGCGGGTAACTGGAAAGCTGTTCTTTGGAATGATGAGTCACGCTTTTCACACTGTTAAAAATTGGTACTTAGAAATAAGCAAAATGTACTCTTTTTTAAGTTCGTTCTGGGCTTATAATAGCTCCAAATACTTGTGTCACATTTTTGAAAAAGACACGTACTCATAGGGTATCAGTTGTGAGTATATTTGTATTTCTAATTTGAAATTCTATGTACTCAGTACATATATTTCAAATATATGTACTAAAAAATCCATATATTTCAAATATATATGCTCTAACTTCGTTCAGTTTCTGAGCCCTTTCGGGCAGGGCACAGAAACTGAAGGAAGTAAGAACGAATCTAGGGATTCTGACAGAATAGTTCGTAAGTGAGAGAGAGAGCACACTACATGGCGCCACCGTACAAGCGTAAGATTTTTGCACATAGAAGGCAGAAAGAAATTACGGGGGCTTAGGAACTTTAACCGGGAGATTCCTACCCGGAGGCAGTCACTTAACGTGCTCGTCAGACGCACGGCGGATATCCAGCGATTGTTAGAAATTCACACTACCAGGCTAGGCTTGAATCTGGCGTCCCTCCATCAGCAGTCTGTGTCTCTAACCACGAAGCCATCCGCTCATCGATTTCAAATTTGGAATATGTGTACTCCATATATACTCATTTATTCATAGAATCAACTGCAAATGTATTATTTGATGGCACATCTAGGATAATATATATGTACTCGTTGTCACATGCTGCGTAAATCGACCGCACAATTTTATGACCAATATAGTGATGAATGGACAATATATTATTTATGAGTTTGACACAAATATAGTTAATGTAAAAACGCACACAAAGATACTTTATGCATAATTAAAGTTCTTGTGATCAGTGACTTTGTTGTACTAATTATATATATATATATATATATATATTTATGTGTGTCACTTAACACATTTATTAAACAATTCCTCTTCAAATCTATGAAATCTAAAATGAAGTAATAAGAGATTATATTTATTTGGCGGCTTAAGCCCCCCTCCAAGGAAATTAAGAGCGATGTACGTAACAAATTAAACATTCAAAAATATTATTTTACATGTTCAAAAAATTACATAGTCTCTTCTACCCAAAGTCCCAAAGAGCGACGTACGTCACAAATTAAACACTCAAAAATATTATTTTGCGTATTCAAAAATATTACATAGTGTCTTCTATTACATGTCTTTTTCCTAAAGCTTCAAAGAGATTAGGGCCGCCCAGGTGGCGCAGTGGTCTAAGCGACGGCCTCTGAACATTCGTTCAAAAGGGGTCCAGGTTCGAATCCCGGTGAGGCATGGGATGCTATTTGTCTTACGGCACTGGCTCTCTCCCTTTCCTGGAACCAGTGACCCTAAATTAGGGACGTGCGGCTGTTTATAGCTCATTGAGTCGTTCACGGTGGTCGTTAATTCTCCAATCAAAAAAAAAAAATTTAAGAGCGACGTACGTGTCAAATTAAACATTCAAAAATATTATTTTACGTGTTCAAAAAATTACATAGTGTTTTCTATTACATGGTGTCTTTTTCCCAAAGCCCAAAAGAGATTAAGAGCGACGTACGTCACAAATTAAACATTCAAAAATATTATTTTACATGTTCAAAAAATTACATAGTGTCTTCTATTACATGGTGTCTTCTTCCCAAATCCCCAAAGAGATTAAGAACAACGTACGCCACATATTGTGTACGTATACTATCATTATCGTCATCATTGTCAACCATTATCAATCCACTGCTGGACAAAGGTCTCCCCAAGTTTCTTCCACAACGGTCTGTCTTGTGCCAGTCTCCTCCATGTTACTCCCGCATACTCTCAAATTTGATCCACCCATCTTACATGTGGTCTTCTCCTGGGTCTTTTCCTGTCATTTGGAATCCAGTCTAAAATTTCAGCTGTCCATCGATGGTCTGCCCTCCTGGCAGTATGTCCAGCCCATTGCCATTTCAGGGATTTTACTCTGATTATGATGTCTGTCTTCCACTCTTGTCATTTTTCTGATCCACAAGTTCCTCTTCTTATCTCTCCTGGTTACACCAAGCATGCATCTCTGCATGCTTCTTTGAGTTGTCTGCAGTCTTTGTATGTCTCTTTTAGTTACGGTCCACGTTTTCTGCGCCTTACGTAAGCACTGGAAAGATGCACAGTTTTCTTTTAAGACACAATGGCATATTGCTCTTGAAAATTATGCTGTTTCTTCCAAAAGTTCTCCAGGCAAGTTTCATCAATGTGACCTTCACTTGATATCTGCCGTCCAAGATAAAGGTAGGTATTGGTTGTCTCCAGTTTTTCCCCATCAATCGATAAATCTTCATTTCTTGTAAAAGCATTGAACATCACTTTTGTCTTCTGAAAGTTCAATTTTAATCCCACTTCCTTTACTCTTGTCAGCAAGTTCCTGGATTATACTCTGCAGCTCTGATAGGGTAGTTGCAAAAAGGACTACGTTATCAGCAAAACGAAGGTGAGTTAGATAATCTCCATTAATCTTTATCTTCCCTTTATTTTCCCCCGTTGAGTGATTGAAAGACTTTTTCCAATGTGGTATTAAAGAGTTTGGGAGATATAGTGTCACCTTGTCTCACTCCTTTTCCAATTTTTATGTGTGTTGTATTTTCAAATAGCCGAATCTTTGCATTTTCATAAATGTTTTTAATAATATTAGTGTATGCATCTTCAATACCGCGGGATTTCAAAGCCATTGTAACTGCTGATGGTTTCACTGAATCGAAGGCCATTACATAATCAATAAAAGCCATGCATAATGGAAGTTCATATTCTCTGGCTCTTTCAATTAGTTCTCTCAGTACGTGGATATGATCTATAGTGTTGTAGCCACTCCTGAATCCAGTTTGTTCTCTCGGTTGAGCCATGTCCACTGTTACCTTCAAGCGGTGTAAAATAACTTTAGTGAAAATTTTATAAACCACTGATAAGAGGCTGATGGGTCTGTAGTTCCTGAGATCCTCAATGTCACCTTTTTTATGTAGCATGATCATTGTAGCGTTGTTCCAATCCTCAGGAATCTTCCCTGCATTAAGCAAGCCATCGAGTGAAAACTTGGGCGAGTACTGTTTCAGTTTCTGCACTTGCTTCTTGTATGTCTATGGTAATTTCATCTTCTCCTGGAGCTCCCCCCCCCCGCCGTTTCCTGTTCTTGATTGCATGTGCAACTTCTGCTGGGAGGACTGGAAGTACGTATACTATATACATGTATATATAGCCCCCTCCAACAGGAATTCATGGGTGCGCCACTGTTTATTAATGCAGTTATTTGTAAGTACGTATGGTTACTAATATTTGAGTATGTCATGTACTCGTTTACGATACGATTGTACTAAAAAAAAAACAGTAGGTTCAGGTTCTCATTTTTAAGTAGATTTTGTTTTAACAGTGAACTCTTCCAATCTGATGGGCATGTTTGGAATTGGCGACAGCCCGGCAAACGATTTTCCTCTGACTGTGTTCTTCCCACTGTTCAGTTCGGTGGAGGCTCATGGTATGGAGTTTTTTTTCGTGGATGGGAACACCGTTTGTCGATCATTATACCACAAACCATGAACACTGAAGTGTACTCCGACGTTCTGGATAATTCCTCCCTACCAACAATGTGGCAGTATTATGGAAATGACCGTTGTCACTTCGAACACGATTGAAGTCCCCCCATACTGCACGCAGTGTGTAGGACTGGTTACTTGAGAATGAGGTGGAATTGTTAGACTAGTCTGCTCAGAGTCCTGATCTTATTCACATGAAACACCTCCGGGGTGAATTGGATCACTTCGAACACGATTGAGCTCCCTGCCACACTGCACGCAGTGTGTAGGACTGGTTACTTGAAAATGAGGTGGAATTGTTAGACTAGCCTGCTCAGAGTCCTTATCTTATTCACATGAAACACCTCCGGGGTGAATTGGATCATTTCGAACACGATTGAGGTCCCTCCCACACTGTACGCAGTGTGTAGGACTGGTTACTTGAAAATAAGGTGGAATTGTTAGACTAGCCTGCTTAGAGTCCTGGTCTTATTCACATGAAACACCTCCGGGGTGAATTGGATCACTTCGAACACGATTGAGGTCCCTCCCACACTGCACGCAGTGTGTAGGACTGGTTACTTGAAAATAAGGTGGAATTGTTAGACTAGCCTGCTCAGAGTCCTGATATTATTTACATGAAACACCTCCGGGGTGAATTGGAGCGACGGAAACGAAATGGACCACAACGACAGCCTTCGTTCTCTACTCCGGCAGCAGCTTTGCAGGATGAATGGCGAGCCATTCCTGCCAAGACCTAACGGAAATTGGTTGACGGTATGCCTCGACGTGTTGCCGCTGTCACGCAGACAAAATGTGGACAGACTAACTACTAATTGCGCTGATAATAAAGCCATTTGTTCCAAAACATTGGGGTGTCCGAATAATTTCGGTATTATAGTGCATGTGACTTACCTATCTCAGAGGTGAAACACATGTCAAACGGCAAGTTGCAGCGATAATATCCATCTGTGTAGTTCCACCGGTAGATTATCCGACTCCGGAGAACGAAGATGTGTGTTTGAATTCCATCTCCGGCAAATTTGGGCTTTCACGCAAAACATTCGCTTGGAATTTGGTTGTCCTGGGTGGTGTAATGTTAGCATGCTAGCGCACATCGGGGGATGCGGGTTCAATTCCCGCTCCAGGGCGATGTAATTTTCTGGTTTTCTGTATGACGACTTAATGGAAAACAGTAAAAATGTATGGCATCTATATGCCGATAACGGCATCGTTGTAATCATCATGAAACGCATATAGCGTACTAAATTCGTTTATTTTTGTTGTGCAGTCAGCACAAAGATTCGCCGAGCTTTCACACTCCACTGAGAGGCTTTTAAAAGGAAATGGTACATAAAAATGCAGGGAACTGGAACACGTAAAGAACGAAGATGATTTTTGAAAAATAACATAGGTGACATCACGAGCACATTACATTCATTTTTTCTTTATCACGCAATTATACGGTGCACCGTGATGTGTTTCCATCTTTTAATAACGCATGCCTAACCATTGGTTATCAAGGCTTTCATTTGTCATTCGAGAGAAAAAAAACTGAAGCGGGAGAAGAAATTCAAGAGCTATCGACCAACACTGAAAGCTGTCGGTGTTGCTGATGTGAGTAGATCTGACTCCACACTACGTAAAATAAACGTATTAGGCTGCATGTAGAAGATGAAACTACTCTACTATACTTAGACTATAATTTACACAGGATTGCCTGTCGAGAATTTGAGCTAAGATTCTTTAAAAATGAGTTTGGATATTGCTGTTCTGTTTATGATCGACTTTGATGTCAAAACAGCATTAAGAAGTCTACCACTATCTTTCCGTAAATTTTGTCTTCCCAACTACGAACTTCGAAGAAATGTTGGTTGTTACAGCTGTCACTCATTTTTTGAAACGCAATGCTCTATCGTCGTCCAATAGAATTTGTTAAATTGTAATTCTACAGCATTTACGAGAAGTAATTCCGTAGCAATACGTCTGATTTTATTTCTTCTGTCATTTATCCAACTTTGACGTCTACAATCTTTGAAGCTAATTCTATTTCTGAAATGGTACGTAGTGAAATTTTATGAAAAGTAAAAGTATTTTACACATTTGCTGGTTATGTTATTTTACAATGCATGCAAGATGTTGCTCATAACAGAACGCATTACGATTGCACTGAATGCTCCTTTTTTTTTTTTTTTTTTGTATGTGGCTGGTTTCTCTGCTATGTGTATTTTATAAATCGTAATTTCACCTCTAATATACTGTTTTATTTTTACTTTAGTTTATTTTCGAAATTCTAGATTTAGCGATAGAAAACACCTTTGAAATACAGCACCTTGTTTCGTGAGTCCTTCATGGTATTAGCATTTTTCGTGCTTCCTGGAATAATCGAAGCGATTCCATATTGATACCTCGTGTGTCTTTCCTGTTTTATATAAATCCTGATAACTTCATCTTTTGTTTTCATTATTTTTTACTAATTGAAATATAATGTCCTAATTAACTTTAATGCAATCGCACTCGAATTTAAAAACATCTTTAAGCAGATAATTACTGAGTTCGCCGCCCCGGTGGCGCAGTGGTCTAAGCGCTGGCCTCTGATCATTCGTCCAAAAGGGGTCCGGGTTCGAATCCTGGTGAGGCATGGATGTTGTGTTTGTCTTACGGCACTGGCTCTTTCCCTTCCGTGGAACCAGTGACCCTGAATTAGGGACGGGCGACTGCTTATAGCCCATTCAGTTGCTCACGGTGGTCGTTAAACCTCCAATCATAAAAAAAAAAAAAAAAAAAATACTGAGTTCCATTAACTTGATGTTCGAGATCGCTACGGTTCTCCAAGAAAACCTTATCATAGCTCACTACACCGGGTAATGCTGGATTACTGATACTAGACTCTGGAAGTTGTGCCCGCTGTTGAAATTTCGAGAGGTTACATTACGACAAGGAGCTTTTTTGCACTTGTAAGGCATATAAAATCTACTATTACTAAAATCCTCAGTAATATTTTACGGTAGCATGACAGCTGTGCGTTGTGAGTGCTGGCGCATTGCCTTAATGAAACAGATATGATAAAGAACTTACCATAATGTTGGTAGACGCTGGAATCATTGGGGGCAATAGATTTTGCTTTCAAAAACCACTGTTCTGCTTCTTCTAGACGACCCTGAAGTAGCAATGAAAACACATTATGCATTTTAAAAAAAAGGTTCCACATATTATTTCAAACATCTGTTAAGAGTTGGGAAATTTATAAAATTACTAACTAAAAACATCGTCAAGTCGTTCATTTCACGTTATATTTTGTTAAATATATCCGAATCTTTACTTCAATCGGCATGCATTTTTTGGGGGGCGGGGGGGATCTTTACATTTGTTCATGTGACCCAACCTTCCACTAAATTTTTCAAGATCGTTGTCGGCGTAGTGTAGTTTTAGAATTTCACTTTAGTGTAGTTTTGGAATTTCACTTCAGTGTAGTTTTGGAATTTCACTTTAGTGTAGTTTTGGAATTTCACTTTAGTGTAGTTTTGGAATTTCACTTTAGTGTAGTTTTGGAATTTCACTTTAGTGTAGTTTTGGAATTTCACTTTAGTGTAGTTTTGGAATTTCACTTTAGTGTAGTTTTGGAATTTCACATTAACTAATGTGCTGCAGTTTTCCATGTTCAGGGTGACTACATTTACTACTACTATTATGTTCACTACTATTACTATGTTTACTACTACTATTATGCTTACAACTACATTTACTACTACTATTATGTTTCAATATTATGTTTTCCACCTTAGGGATTGTTTCATGTGCTAATATAATGCAGTTTTCTACGTTAGGTGTTGTTGCATTGGCCAATGTGACGTAATTTTCCACTTTTTGAGATTATCACATCAACTAATGTGATATGATTTCCCATGTTTCGGATTGCTACATTTGTTAATATGATGTAGATTTCCGTGTTCGTGATTATTAGATATGCTGATGTAATCCTATTTGCCATGTCCCGGAAAATATTATTTGTTAATGAGATGTAGTTTTCTACATTTGCTAATGCGATGTAGTTTTCCATTTTCGAGTTTGTTAATATTTGACAATATGATGTAGTTTTTTTTTATGTTCTGGTTTGCTGCATTTGTAAGTGTGATGAAGATTTCCTTTTTCGCGAATGCTACATTTTTTAATGTGATTTGTTTTCCACGTAAGAGATGGTTACATCTGCCAACGTGATTCTTCCATTATTTTAGCCTGTTGGCTTAAGAATGGAATAATTCTTCTTCTTAGTCTGTTGGTACCCACTGCAGAGTATAGTCCTCCCCAAACTTTTCCAACTTCCTCGATTTTTAGCCTCAGGCCGCCATTTAGCACCTCTAAATTTCTGAAGGTCATCTCTCTTTGTTAGGGATTGTTTAATTTGCTAATGTGATGCGGTTATCATTGTTAGTGATTGTAATGTTTGCTCATGTGATGATTTTCACGTTCGGGATTGGAACATTCGTCAATGTGATGTTGAGTCTTATGTTTGATATCGTTACTTCTGATAACAAATAGGTTGTTTTCCACGTTCGGGATTGTTACATCTGATAATAGGTTGCTTTTCACGTTCGGGATTGTAACGTACGTTCATATAGTGTTGTGTCTCATACTTTGGATTGTAACATCTTTTAACGTGATGTAGCGTCTATGTTTGGTATTGTTACATCTAATAATAGAATGTTTTCCAAACTCAGGATTATTGCAGTTTGTTTTTCATTGTGATGAAGTTTTCAATTTGAGCTTACACTCCTCTGACGCAACTTTTCATTTAACGTTTCGGAGTACTGACATTTGTTAATAACACAAACTTGTTTCTTTTGTTTGGGGGTTTAACGAACATCAGAACCTAAAGCATAAGGCTTTTTCCTTGCCTAGTTTAGAGCCGCTGGTTGCAAGGAAGTGAGAGAGCCAACGACGTAACTTCACAGAAAATATTGAGACATTTCCTTGAATTCGTACCCCAAAGCCACTAAAGAGAGAACTCAGGAACCCTGCCTTAAACTACAAAACAACTGGGCAAACCAGACTTAATCAGGAGTACCTAATGGTTCAATTCCATGTTGATGGAAACGGAAACGCCAGCAAGGAAACAATTCCTTGCTGGCGTTTCCATATTATTTCAACCCGCTGGTGTGTTTATCAATACGTAATTATTATTTTGCATTTAGAATATTAAATAGAATCAAACGATTCTCATACACAAGTGAGCACGTTTTATGCTACAAACAAAACATTTGCATAATGGCTTGATCGAATGTATTACAATTCAGGTAAAAGACGCAAAGGTCATGTACAATCGATGCACATGAATAACGCTGATGCGCCGAAAAAGTCGGTATCGGAATTGCGTTGTTCCGGTGATCAATAGGTAGCATGATTGTCCCCTTACAGTCAAGCATGCTGCACAGATATCACGTATTCTGTTGATAAGATGATGCTAACTCGAAACGCCCCTGGTTCTATTAGCGCAAATCGCAAATATAGGAAGCTTATGGTAAACGAAGCAATGAACGAAGTGCCTCGCCAATCCAACTGGCAGACATTCTTATTCTTAAGGTAACTGTTTAGCAGAAAACCCTTATGGGGACGAGCATTGTCGTCCACAAAAATGAACTCTAGGTTTTCAGCACTTGGAAAGCTTTAAACAGAGTTGAAGAATCTCCATGAATTTTTGGGTAAGCACATTGCTTCCCTAAAATACACGGAGAGCAGCACGGTCATCCAGCATTAAACCTTCCAACACCAGAAGTCCGCCTACCAAACAGTGGTCACAATTCTAGGTGTTGTACAGAATATTTCGCTTTCCGCGTTCTGTTCAAGTGAGAACACGTCGGGAATTCGTAGTCACACTGAAACAGAAGTAACCCGTGAGAAGCACATGCACCCACTGCTGTTCGAGTGTGTTAATACTCGCACCAAGTTTTACGAGCGCTTCTTTAAAATGGGATTAGAAAGGATCAAACCACACTAATTCCTCTCACGAAGTAGTACGGACACAGTCATTTTTGACACAACTGTGTCTGAAGAACAGGTCTGCACGACAGGGAGTTATCTGGCCCCAATCTCTTCTCGCCATTTATCATTCCTACTGAAATGTTGTGACGCTTGATCTGCCCGGAACTGGTCAAATCCTTGATATAGCCTGGAGATGGCAGTCCGAGAAAGATTCTTTACTCTCGCAGTATTCGGAGAGGTGATAGCCATCTGCAGAGTCCAACGCTCTGTTGATGGCTATCACCTCTCCGAATCCTGCAACCGACTTCGAGCTTTTCGTCTGCATCTTCTCCAGTACTTTTTGTAAACTGACAGGATTTGGAGGGTACGAAGTAATATATAATTTATAAGTAATATATGGCTTATAGTAATATAAGTAATATATGAACTATTAGCAGAAAACACATATATATATATATATATATATATATAATATATAGCTTATAGTAATATAAGTATTATATGGCGACATCCATACCTTTGCTATCTTTCACAGCTTAGCATTTTGCATGTGCCAACTTAAGCATTCCTGTTTGCATATGTTCTTTTTTATGGGGTAATGTACCAGTCGGATGAATTTCTTTGCATTCTAGCTGGTCGTAATGTTAATATACCAGCTTTTACGTTTGTAACTTTGAACTTGTTTACTAATGCAGTTTGTGAGGAAACTTGTAGGTTCGATAAGAATGTACATTACTCCGGACTCATTACTTTCGGTAAAAGTTAGTATTAATAACCATTCCTAATATCTCGTCAATTAAAATAATTTCCCTTTTGGGGAGGCATTGAGATGATCCCTTTCGTAGTTATTAGCCACATGTTAATGAGAGAGGTGGAAATGACCATTCCCTGCTATGCTTCCGATGTTCGGAGGAAACACCATTACTGGCCGGTTTACTGTATCGGCGATTTAGTCTGAAAACAACATTACTGGCCGGTTTACTGCATGGGCAATTCAGTCTGAAAAAACCATTACTGGCAGGTTTACTGCATCGGCGATTCAGTGTGAAAACACCATTTCTGTCAGGTTTACTGCATCGATAATTCAGTCTGAAAACACCATTACTAGCCGGTTTACTGCATCTGTGATTCACTCTGAAAACACCATTACTTTCCGGTTTACTGCATCGGCGATTTAGTCTGAAAACTAAATCACATCGGCAATTCAGTCTGAAAACAATATTACTGGCAGGTTAACTGCATCAGCGATTCAATCTGAAAACACCATTACTGGCCGGTTTACTGCATGGGCAATTCAGTCTGAAAAAACCATTACTGGTAGGTTTACTGCATTGGTGATTCAGTGTGAAAACACTATTACTGCTCGGTTTACTGCATCGGCAATGCAATCTGAAAACACCATTACTAGCCGGTTTACTGCATCAGTGATTCACTCTGAAAACACCATTACTTGCCGGTTTACTACATCGGCGATTTAGTCTGAAAACACCATTACTGGCTGGCTTAGTGCATCGGCAATTCAGTCCGAAAACACCATTACTGGCCGGTTTACTACATCGGCAATTCAGTCTGAATGCACAATTTTTTTTATTGAAGGTTTAACGACCACACTGAGCAACTCAATGAGCTTTTAAACAGTCGGCCGTCCCTAATTTAGGGCCACTGGTTCAGGGAAGGGGGAGAGCTAGTGCCGTAAAACACATAGAACATCCATGCCTCACCGGGATTCGAACCCGGATATCTTTCGGACTAATGATCAGAAGCCATCGCATAGACCACTGCGTCACCGGGGCGGCCGATACACCATTACTGGCCGGTTTACTGCATCGGAAATTGAGGCTGAAAACACAAACACCATTACTGGCTGGTTTACCGCATCGGCGGTTTAGTTTGGAATTTACTTTACTGTTGTGGAGATGATTTTATATACAGCGTCTCAATACGAAAAGGTTCGAGAACGTCGTTTTGGTACAACTTTAGGCTTTAATGAGCTACTTCTCACGAGCAGGGATGACAGTTTCGATAATGAGCTATTGAACAAATACTCAGATTGTCCGATAGAGGAGGTGAGACAATAACAAAGTAGCCCGAGTTTGTTTGTTTTTTCCGTAGGAAATGAACAAAAATGGGGTGAGTTTTGAGAGAGTATGAAGTAATTTGGTTATTCTCCATGCAAATGAGAGGGTTTTCGGCTTCCTGATTAAAGATAAACTTTTTCTGCTGTTCGAAATGGGACGTTCAGGGAGAAATTAAGTTGAAAGCGAGGCGATCGAGGAAACACCTGATAGCATAAATTGGAATAGATCAATGTCTAAGCAATAAATGGCGTAAAACAGAATATGTTTATATATCAATCCCATACAATACATGATTTATTATATTTATTGAATATAAATATAAAAAATAAGGACAAACGCTACAGAAGTCGGGACAAGCAAATCCGTGATCATCCACATATACTGCATTCAATAACGATCACCACTGCAGAAGAGAGAGTTCACAATTAGCTAGTAACTCATTCCTTTCAACATCGGGGGGAAATATAGCTAAAAGCCAAAAACTTATTTACCTAGCAAGTGAAGGCCGGACTAACCCACGAGAAATGGCATTGAAAATAATCCAATGAACATCGCTGTAACAAATATGTTATTTTTTACGAGACCTAACTAACGAATCTTTACCGCCATTTCTTGAGTGGTATCAGCACTTGAAATGAGTCAGAAAATGGTCGGTGAAACCATTGCACTTAGTGTTTCGTTCTTGAAAGAAATTTAACTGAGAGTTTAGTGATCACACATCTCACTAACAGAGTGTTATCAAGAATCAAGCTCCTATGTATTAGGAAAAAAGTTATATTATTTTAAACAAATTCACGATTCATCTTGAAAGGCGTATTTAAAATTTTTCAAAATATCGAATTAAAATTTTACTGGCGAAATTCTGATTTTGACTGAGAAAGTTTTAAGATTCGGTAGAGTTTGGGACTTCTGTGGTTGTTTTCTCCCAAAGGAAGGACTTAGCTTTTAGAAGCAAGAATACTCGTTCAGTACTTGCTCCAGAAACGAAATGATGTAGAGGCACAATAAAAAAACCTTCTATGAAAACATTTGAAGCACGCTGTTGAGAGAGGTTGAAATTTATAGAAGTTCTATTAATGGATAAAAGAAATTCTTATTTTATCCATTTATAGAAGTTTTTTATCCATTTATCCATATATAGAAGTTCTTCTTTTATCCAAGTCCTTCTTTATCAATTTTAATGATCACACATCTCACTAAGAAATTGTTATCAAGAATCAAGCTTCTACGAGTATGTATTAAAAACATTTACATTATTTTGAACAAACTGACGATACATATTGATATTCGTATTTATTTTTTTCAAAAATATCGAATAAAACTTTTACTGGCGAAACACTTATTTGGACTGAGAAAGTTTTAAGATTCGGCAAAGTTTGGATCTTTTGTGGTTGTTTTCTCCCAAAGGAAGGACTTAGCTTTTAGAAGCGAGAATACTCGTCCGGTACTTGCTCTAAAAACGAAATGACGTAGGAGCAAAAATAATAAACCATCTATGAGAATATTTGAAGCACGCTGTTGAGAGAGGATGAAATGTGTTTTGGAAACATCTGAAGTTTTCCATTTGCAATTAAATGACACTCTGATAGGGGAAAAAAGTAATCAAAAGAGATGCGGCCATTTAAAATTTCGAGCATATTAAATATTTATAGAAGTTCTTCTTTTATCCATACTACACACTTTCGGAGAGAAATGAAGTGAACATTTTTGTCATGACCGGTTATACTTAAATGTTTGAAGTACTCGGTGAGTCGGATGCTTCAGGCAATGCAACGCTATCTAACAGGCTATCTCGAGAAAGAGGTAATTTCGGAGTGTTTTATTTTTTTGTTTGTTTTGTTCGGAAAGACAGTTCTCTAAGCTATATTAAAGCACTTTAGACAGAAAGCAAAAAAGAAGTAAAAAAGAAACGACATTCAGAATAAGTTTCAGAACTTCAAAGCTTTGAATTGCCGAAGGTATAATAAACACTCGCCTTTCTTAAACTATGTTTGATGCAGTTCCCCGAAGAGCTTCAGAAAAATTTTCAATTTGTGTGACAAACGCATTTTAAAGGTAGTTTAAGTCTCTTGACAATTCCAAATCAGCTTTTCGTCAGCGTGTTTTTAGAATATTAAGCAGGAATGGAGTGTCAATATGCGATGAGGATGAAGAATTGTGATAGGAAAGGGATAGTAAAACACACAAAAAGAGGGCATTCTCAGACAGACGTCAAATACGATTAAATGTGGAATCGCGTACTGAAGACGGTTTTTTTGCCCGTTTCTTGGAAATAAAGCGTTTCACCAAAAAACGTTAAAATACATGAGATCTTGAATCTTTTATTGATGTGATGCGCAATTTATTTTTAACATTACGTCCGATTTGTCGTTAATATTATGCTTTAGAATCCTCAAAGTAAAAAAGGAACGACAAGGTGAGAAATATATCGACGGAAACTTTCCTGAGTAAAACATAAATTGTGGTATTCCAAGTAACACGGAAAACAATAATCACGAATAGTTTTTATTAAAAAACAACACTTTGTGTCATTTACTAAACTGAGATATCATGTCAAATATCACTGGCTTCTGACAATTCGTCCAAGTTGGGTTCGGATCCGTGAGGAATGGATGTTGGTTTTGTGTTTCGGTACTGTATCTCTCTTCCATGGAACCAGTGACCCTAAATTAGGAACGGGCGACTGCTTATAGCTCATTGAGTTACTCACGGTAGTCATCAAATCGCTCAATAAATATACACTATCTACCAACAAGTAATTGGACACCTGTGATAGCAAAGGAAAACGAAGTTTATTCACCTTCAATAGTTCGTGGAGCCTCCACGGGCGGCGATTACAGTTGCGACCCTCCGGGCCATACTCTCAACCAGGCGTTGTACGACGGTTAGCTGTATTTTCTTCCACTCTGCTTGGAGAAGACAGGTCAGTTCCTTCACCGATTTCGGACGGTGGGGGCACCCCTTAAGTCGATGCTCCAACTCGTCCCAGTGGTGCTCGATAGGGTTAAGGTCTGGGCTCTGCGCAGGCCAGTCCATTCGATTAACCCCATTGTCACCATACCAAGCCATGATGGACCTCGCAACATGACAGGTGGCATTGTCATCCTGAAAGTAACATGGGTCCACCCCGTAAAACTGCCACAACGTAGGAAGCGCATGGTCATCCAAAATGGTGCAGTGGCCGCCCCGGTGGCGCAGTGGTCTAAGCGATGGCCTCTGATCATTCGTCCGAACGGGGTCCGGGTTTGAATCCCGGTGAGTCATGGATGTTGTGTTTGTCTTACGGCACTGGCTCTCTCCCTTCCTTGGAACCAGTGACCCTAAATTAGGGACGGGCGACTGCTTATAGCCCATTGAGTTGCTCACGGTGGTCGTTAAACCTCCAATCAAAAAAAATGGTGCAGTAGGTCTCGGCGTTGAGTCTACCAGGAATGGCGACCAATGGTCCTGTGCCATACCAGGAGAAACACCCCCATAGCATAATTCCACCGCCGCCGAACTTCATAGTTGGCACAATACATTTCGGCAGGAGGCGTTTTCCAGGCAGACGCCCAACCTAGACCCTGCCATCCGAACGGTAGAGGGTAAACCTTGATTCGTCGCTCCAGAGAACCTGTTTCCACTGTTCAACGGTCCACTGTCGACGTTCTTTGCACCACGTTAGCCGAGCAGCGTTATTGGACTTGGTGATCAAAGGCTTGTGGGCGGCAGAACGTCCATGCTAACCGAGCAGATGGGTTTCCTTACGGATGGTATTCATCGAAAGAACACTCCCGGATGCCTGTTGAAACTTCTCGCGGATGTGGCCCATCGATTTGGTGCGGTTCTGCTGAATTTCTCTGGCCAGCACCCGTTGGTCTCTAACTCCCAGTTTTGTGGATCTGTCGGGTCGGGGCACATTCCGACAGTCACCTCTCATCTTCCACTTCCCAATCACGTAGGCCACTGACGATTTTGGGTACTTCAACTCGCTGGATATGTCACGTATGGATCGGCCATTTCTGTGATACCCGACGATTACACCTTTCTAGAAATCAGAGAGCTCCGAACTGCGTGGCATCTTGCATGCGACTGGTTACGTTGTTGTTTCCCATACGATATTTAACGGCGGTGGCTGTGACGTGTATCAGGACCGCAGATATCGTCGATTTCAGGGGTGTCCAATTACTTGTTGGTAGATAGTGTATATATATATATATATATATATATATATCATTGATATCTCATCAGTTAAATTACTTTAACTTATGAGATATTAAAAATAGTTGTTAATGCTAACTTTCGCTGAAATTATTGAGTCCAGAGTAACGTACATTCTTATCCAAACTCACAAAATGCATTAGTAAACAAGAGCTAAGTTACAAACATAAAAGCTGGTATATCCCTTATTTGACTGAGGGACCATGTTAAATACCACGTTTTTCTGCGTTGTTTAGGTAACTCGAAAGCCATGTTTAGTACCACTGTTCTCTGCGTTATTCATTAAACTAGAGACCCATGCCAAATACCACTGTACTCTATGTCATTTAATAAACTGAAAGACCATGTGAAATATTGTTGTTCTCTGCGTCATTTAACTAACTGAGGGACGAAATACGACATTTTTCTGCATCATTTAATAAACTGGAAGACTGTTAGCGTTATTACTGTTAAGTGTTGAAGTGGACGCCATACCATCAGAAGAATCATTCTCAAAATAGTATGACTGTACTAATAATCCAAGATTCCTTGGCGTACAATAGAATTAAAACTTTCCAAGCTTTCGCACATCTACCAGATGGCTTTTTCAAGGAAGGTAGACAGCTAACTGCAAACTGATAATAGAACGTTTCAACAATTTGAGCGCGGTGACTTGACTAGACAATAAATGAATAGGCGCATACGTGATAATTCGGAGAAGCGAGGTCACGTTGGTTGGGCACGCGGTACCATGCTAGAAAACGCAGCATTATTTGAAGAATTAATTCCAAATACGCGGCAAATCCAGAGAGACGCTATCATTGCAAGCCTCGCAGCTGTTCAAGATTTCCAAGGTTTCGCGAATGGCAGTAGCTTTGGGTGTGGAGTATGAAGCTAATTTCTTTACATCACTCCATATAGGCTCAGCGGACTTGAACCTGACTTCTCTTGATAGGGTAGTGGTTATTTTTCCGTCTTTTGTATCCGTTTTATGTTCGCTGATTCTAACTCCAAACGAACGTTTGGTCATTCCGATCTGGCATCGCCTGGGGCCGTTCGGATATTGTAGTGATATGGCATAAACATCTGCCTCATTGAGAAGAGGGGCTCCTCAATATTTCTCTTAAGCATAGTATATAAACATGACGAAGGCCTTATGCCGACAACGAAGTTCATCCTTTTGAGCGCGTTTTTGAGTTGATAGGAAACATTTGGTATGTAGGAAATAGATCCCAGGTAGCGAAGTTGAGGCATAGAAATATTTGCGCGGCTGGTTCTGGCTTTCTCGATAAAGTTATGCATCTGGTTTGACGTATATCCTGCCTCAGTGGCCAATTCGACGATGTTTCTTAATTCGGATTGTCTAGAACGGACATCGGATGAGACAGCGAAGGCTCTTCTAATTCGAGAAAGAAAGAAGGCCGTCTTGTAATCATCAGAGCAGAATGAACTGCGGAGCATCAGGTTGGGAACGGAGGTGGGTTTATAACAGACTTCCCTACGAAGGCGGTTGTCATGCGATTTGCTCACCGAGACGTCGAGATAAGGTAAGGTACCAATGTGTTCAAGCTCCATGGTGAAATTGATCGTAGGGTGTGTATAATTTATTTTATCGAGGAAAAACGGGATATTCTCCTTTTCGTGTGGCCAATGGCTGATGTGCGAAAGCTTGGAAAGTTTTATTTTGATTCTGCGCCAAGAAATCTCGGATTATTAGTATAGTCATACTATTTTGAGCATGACTGCTGTACAGTTCTTACTTATTGAAGAAGAATCATTGTTTGTAGGATCCGATGTCATTGGAGCAGGGAAGCAAATAAATAAATAGTTCAACAAATAGAATGTAACAACAGATGAATATGCACCCTCGAAACTTTAATCTTCAGATCGGGGGTAAAACGTAAAATATCGGTTAGTCAAATAAATTAGCATATATATACTTCCAACGGGAGATGGATATTTTGGATGGCTTTCTCTATGTAATTCCCGCCAAAATCTCTTCTTATTCATTCCTGTGCAAGCTCGTTCTTTAGTTCCTCAAATCCCAAGCCAGACTTCCTTTTTATGATCACTCTGTATTTCTTCCTTTCACTCTCTCTGCCGCAAGAAACTGATTGCCCTTAATATTGCTGATGGTCGAATTGTCACTGGGGGGGGGGGGCTTTTCCTGTAGGGTGTGTCCTCCAACGATGGAGAATAAAGGAGGGGGTGTCAATTTGCTCTTGGACCACGCTTTCCCGAGGGATCTCTTTAGCGCTTTTCTAGCTGCTGTATTCGCGCATTGAATAACCAAAGTCACTAATTATGTTTAAAATATTTCCATATAACAAGACCAGGTCAAATACAAGTTATCTGCATCATTTAGTGATCTGGGGGACCATATCAAGTACCGCTGTTATCTGCATCATTTGTAAAAACTCGCGATAAAAAACTCGCGATCAGGCAGGAAACATGTAAAATATCACTGTCCTCTGCGTAGCTTAGCAAACTTGGGAACCATGTTAAGTACCACTGTTCTCTGCGTCATTTGTTAAACTGAGGGACCATGCGAAATACTCCTGTTTTGTGCATCATTTAGTAAACTGGAGGGCCATGTAAAGTATCAGTGTTCTCTACGTCATTCATGAAACTGATGGACCATGTCAAATAGTACTGTTCTCTGCGTCATTTATTAAACTAAGGGGCCATATCAATTTGCTAGGTGTCAAATGCCACTCCTAAGTAATAAAGTATCAGCTTTATATTTAAACGTTTAAAAATCCTAGTTTAGGTTTTGGAGACTGTCTTGAAAAACATATTCAAAAATTCAATCTGCTTTGGATCGCGAGTTTTTTTGTGTGTAATGATAAACACATGGCGTTTAAAAAATGTTTACTATTACACCAGTTAAACAGTAGTTCAAATGAATAGAAGCTGCTCGAGGAGCGAATGACACGTGCTCATGCCACTGGATCTCAAATTATGTTGCACATTAATTGCAGTATCAGTGATACTTCCTGCTTATGGAACGGAATACTCTCACGACCTGCTTTCTTGCGTCGTTCGCTGTATTATTTATTATATTTGTGTGCTAGAAATTAACAAGTTAGTAAAATCATGCAATGAATTGATTATGATAAGCTTTCCAACATACCAGAAATCATTACTCAAGTTATGAGGATAATGGCTGTGGAATAAATCTCGCACCTTTGACCTCATTTCGATTATATTAAACAGAATTGGTTCAGTATACCTCCGGAACAGCATACTAAAGTTTTGGCACAATAGAAGAATTTTTACGTTAGTTATGACGCATAAGGGAGTTGGAATTGATCCCTTCCTATTTCGTGACCTTTGACTTCATTTCGTCCATTTTCAATAGGGTTCCTTCTCAGGTTGTCCCCTACCCATATACTAAAATTTCATTAAAATCGAGCCATTTTTACGCGAGTTATCGCGCGGAAGAACAGACAGGCAGACAAAGCTGGAGCATATACGCTTTTTCAACCTATGGTTAGAAAGCGTAAAAAAACGATGCGGCACTTCTATAAACGCTAAAATAATATTTATGTACTGCATTTAACCGGATTGTTTTACATCATTCAACAATTCGTAGCCTGGTGTATATTTGTCTATATGGAAATTGTGGGGGATAGACATCGTACGGACATCGGAAAAGGAGTCCTCCCGGTCACCGAGTTGTCCATCGCTAAAGCCTCTGGCTTATCTTCCGAGATAAACCGCGACCAAAATTAATGCGCCCACCATGTCTAATCCGGTGACCCTTTATAACCTTAGTTAATCAAAGTTGCCTTTAAGCCCTGAAAATAAAACAGGAATATTTCGACTTCTCCCAGAAGTTGAAGGAAAATAAAAACGTTTTTGTTTGATATTCAGTGGTTAGCTTTTGTTTCTAACAATTTTACCAGTCTTAGTCAAAGAAATATCTTATTTTTATTGATTAAAGCAATTTACATGAGTTTTATTTTTCTAAATATTTTGCGTAATTATATAAAACTAATATTTTTTTTCTTACTTCCACGTCATCATGCTACAATAAAACAGGTAAAAATTCAAAATAACCGGACCGATTTGATAGTCCCAGTCGGCCCCATAGACTGAATTTCTGTCAATTTCAGTCTACGGGGCCGACTGGGAATTTCAAATGGGGAATTTCCAGGAAAGGAAAGGAAAGAAAATATCTCTGTCACTTCCACAGGTAAATGCTATTTTACGGTAATGGTCTGCGCGAGATAGTTACCGATACGTCGTAACGCTATGAGAAAATTGGTACAAATTTCCTGTAGGAAATAAAAACAAAATAATAAGTTAGTAAAATCATGGAATGCATTGATTATCATACGCTTTCCAATATACCAGAAATCAATACTCAAGTTATGAGGATAATGGCTATAGAATAAATCTCCCTCCTATGACCTGGCCTTTGACCCCATTTCGATGATATTCAACAGAACCGGTTACGCATATTTCCGAAACAACATGATAAGGTTCTGTCTCAATCGAAGCTTTTTTATGTAAGTTATAAGGCATAAGGGCGAAGTAAGGAATCCCGCTCGTATGTCCTGACCTTTGACCACATTTCGCCCATTTTCAATAGGGTTCGTTCCCAGGTGGTCCCTACCATATGCTAAAATTTCATCGAAAACGAACCATTTTCACGCAAGTTACGAAGCATGCGGGCAATGGAATGCATCCCGCTCCTATGTCCTGACCTTTGACCCCATTTTGCCCATTTTCAGTAGGGTACGTTCCCAAGTGGTCCTCTACTACATACTAAAATTTCATCGAAATCGATCCATTTTTACGCGAGTTATCGTGCGGAAGGGCGTGCAGAGCTGGACCCTATACGCTTTTTCACCGTACTGTTGGAAAGCGTAAAAAATGAGAAAGCGAATTTACCTGTATTGTAGAAAACGTCTACGCCGCCGCGATGGCCGAAGCGATGGATCCTGATCATACGTCTCAAAGGGGTGCGGGTTCAAGAGGGTCAAAGGTCAGGACACAGGAGCGAGATTTATTCCACAGCCATTATCCTCATAACTTAAGTAATGATTTCTGGTATGTTGGAAAGCGTATCATAATCAATGCATTGCATGATTTTACTAAATCGTTTTTCTTTTCTTCCTGCTGAATCAGTCGCCTCCCAGTTGGATCCGCTAATGATAATGAACGTTTTCAACTCATACAGTTTGGTGTACTCTTAACCAATATAATGAGAGAAGTGCTGGAAAAATGAACTTCTTTTACCTCTAGGAAGTTTGTGTGAAATGAACGCCGTTACGTATTGATAACTTTGTTCTTTGCTCAAGTGGTTGTTAAAGAAACAAGTCGCCGCAACAACGGGAGGATTGTTCCTAGAAGACAGCATTCCATGAAAAAGCCAATTAGATATTTATTTGCCACGTAAAGGATGAGGGGAAAAACCCAATCGATATCGTTTCCAAACAATATCCGTACTACCCAAGACATACACATTCCAAGCGCATGAGGGGAAATAAAAGAAAATCATCATCATACGAAAATCACTTACCCATCTTGAGAGCAATTTGGCGTAAGTAAGGTGGGCAGGAATATGATCCGGTTTGACCCTGAGGGCTTCCCTGTACCAGTGCTCCGCTTCCACAAATTGGCCCATCTTGAAAAAGGCTTCTCCTGCAAACATATTAAGAAAACGGAACAATGAGATCAAACAACCAAAGTGAGCATCCCTCTTTTACTACGCTGGTAACAAGACATGACACGCTGTGTCGCTACCAATAAATATCCACTTGGGCTCTGGTGTATTTTTGTTATTCTTATCTGCTCTTTCGCAAAACTCAATAACCACGGGAATTGTCAACACGCCGGCAGCCTCAAACGGAGAACTAGGTTTCTCCCTCTCTCTCTCTCTCTCTCTCTCTACTTAATTTGAAACAACTTCGTAATAAACGACACTTTTGAAACAAACTTTTTTACCACAGAAGGCTGACAAATGTTTATGCTCATCGGGAGGAAGCACATATTTCTCCTATGAAAAAATGAGAAGTTATAAGAGTCCTTGATTAAACAAAACGCTTTGAAGTTCTTTGCTGAGAGGACAATAAAGTGGTCTTGAAAGTTTTCGAAAAGTGAAGATGTTTTGAAAAAAAGAGCTCCGAAATATTTGTGTTCAGCTAATATTAACTATGTTGCTTTATGCCAGTTTTTCTTTTTTTCTTTTTTTGTTTCTCATTCGCAACGTTATATGTATTCATCGATCACCGTACATCAAACAGAAAATGGTAGCTTTACTCGGCGGACCTCGGGGTTTTCCCAGTGATCGTTAGTTTAGCTGAACAAACACACTGTGATTTCGAACAACATTGAAGTTACACATCTAGGAATTGTATGGTGGAATACTAATTAAACGAAAGGAGTTAAATGAGGGCTTCGCATCGGGGCTGGATGTTGAAGAATGATTCTTGGCTTTAGGATACTATGTTGAATTCATTTACTAACCGTTAGCGCAAAAGGGGACTGCAATCTTTTGATATGCGCTGAAGGTAACATCAGGATCACTATTGCCAGGTAACATCAGAAACATTAATCAAAGTGCAGTATTGTTTTCTGTCTGAAATTTTGTGGAAAGTTACTGTGTAGAAGTTTACAGAAATAAATTAAATCTAATCAAAGTTAATATTTATTAATTACAAATTTTCCGAATCAAAAATATGAAAACGTAATCTTAGTCACAAGCTTAGAGAAGGGGAGGGAAGGTTTCTCCGGTCAGAAAAGATAAAAAAAAAGGAGCTACTCAATTTATACGTTTATATTTGAAGCACACACAATTATATATATATACTGAAGTCCATAAATTAAGAGGCAGTTATACGTTTAGAGAAAAAAATTCTGACAAGTGGATGAGGATTGAGGATAAATATGTTAATATGACATACAGACAGACGTAACAGAAATTTATGCGTATAAAGAAGCAGACGTTTGTGAATGCACTGGTAATGTAGGATACATGAACAAAACGTACCATTTTTGGTCCTTGGGAAAGCAGAACTGCCATAACACTTGGAATTCTGCCCCCCTGTCAAAGTTTAATAAGGGATATGTCCACCCCTCACTGCAATGCACACATGACATTGATTGCGCATGCTCTTGACAACATTGTCCAGCAGATCTCGAGGAAGGTTGCGCCATCCTGTTTCAACTCCATAACCACGTAATTTTTAAATACGGGGTGGGGAATTGCGTTCCGCCATGCGTCCCCCATACATGCTCTATGGGAATCAGGCCAGGGCAGTTCACAGGCCACTCCATGCGGTCTATTCCTTTGCTGTTGAGCAGGTCATCAACACAGGCCGAACGATGACCACGGGCATTGTTATCCATAACGATGAAGGAATTTCCAACAGCGTACATGATGAACAACATCCTGACAATAACGCTGAGCATTCATGGTTCCTCTTTGCAACACGTAAAGTTCGGTACGTCCATTCGTAATGATACAGGCCCAGACCATCACCCCCACTACCTCTGTAATGGTCAACTTCTACTATGTTGGTTGAAGAGTCGGCAGTGCGTGGTTCACGCCCGATATATTGGCGCCTCGAATCGGACGACAAACAAAATCTATTCTCGTCCGAGAACAGGACATTGGCCCAGTTGGCTTGTTCACGACACCATCGATACCTCCGTGCTTTGTGTGTTGTGGTCAAAGGTACACATCGTACCGGTTTGCGAGCATACAAACCAACACTATTCAATCGCCTTGACACAGTCTGGGGCGATATTGTGTTCTCCCGTCCTTGCCTGAAACTCTCGTGCTAACCTGCCAGCAGTTACATTGCGATATCTTTCCGCCGTTACCTTTATATAAGGATCATCAGCAGAGGTTGTTTTGCGTGTTCAAACAGTGCTGTACCTTTACTTTGTTTCCATTGAAACGTCACATTACTCCTTGCATATTTATTTTAAATCAGTAGTTCCAGTATAATTTAATGTTGACATTTACTTTCAGGTAAACGTTTTGCTAAACTCTTTCATAATTAATTTATTTCTAACCTAACGTCTCAAAGAATTCTTCTGTAATCAACGAGATTTCATTTCCTTTTTTGCATTTCGTTTTTGTTTTCCCACTCAAGCGGGTTTTTCCTTTTAGTGGTGATTAAGTTCAGTATTTATGAGAATATCAACACTGTACAGCATATTGTAATCGTCTGTGTCGCATATCTCTATTTAACCTTCTTTTTTAGTTTATTTCAGCTATATAAAATACATCTATCCTTAGTTGCACTTTCCTTCTGAATAGCTCATCACAATCTAAAAGTTTCTACCTGAATTTTGGCAACAACTCACAGCTACTAAAAAGCAAAGTAAAATAAGTATATTGTGAGAGTGAAAGAGAGTAGACGAGTACAAGACGAGCTACATGTACGAGGAATGCTGTTATTCCATGAGATGTGATATCCTGTTAGTTACTGGTATACCTATACGCATGGCCGCCCCTAAGAAGTGTGGGGACCCGGGGCAAATACTTTTTTCTAAGGCCACTTCTATCTGTATAATATCTGTATAAACAATTTGATAAATAATCTACTATAAAATTCATGGGCCCATGAGTGTTATATTGATCGATCGATGAAGATTTGGAATAATGGACAGAGAAGAGGTAATTCGATATTTGTTTATTGTCCAGTCAGTGCATCCTTGTACTCTTACAGGCCGTAATCACTGCATTCCTAGAATGTGATCTCTTTCAGTACTTCATTTCTAGAATGTGATCTCTTTCACTACTGCATTCCTGGAATGTAATCTCTTTCAATACTGCATTCCTAGAATGTGATCTCTTTCGGTTCTGCTTTCTTAGAATGAGATCTCTTTCTGTTCTGCTTTCAGTACTGCATTCCTAGAATGCAATCTCTTTCAATACTGCATTCCTGGATTGCGATCTCTTTCAATACTGCATTCCTAGAATGTAATCTCTTTCAATACTGCATTCCTAGAATGTAATCTCTTTCAATACTGCATTCCTAGAATGTAATCTCTTTCAATACTGCATTTCTAGAACGTGATCTCTTTCAGTACTGCATTCCGGGAATGTGATCTCTTTCGTTTTTAGCTATGGTCTTAGTAGGAATTTATATAATCGCCATGACCATGGGCATCTTCCATAGCGCTCGGCAATGAAACAAATGTCGAAAATGAAAGATTTTTCGTTTGTTTTCGGAATTACAACGGAGAACTTGCTGATTTCATTGGCAGTAAGCCAATGTATGATATTGAGACGTATGCAATAACATGAATTATGCGGGTGGTACGGCTGAAATCTCCGGATTACAAAACAGAACATTTCTTTTACATACAAGATGGCGTGTATTTGGATGGTTTATTCTCAGACCAACGGACATAAAATATAAAAGGACATACAATATTCATAAATAATCAAAAGATTATTCCACAAAATTTATTTTTCTTATCTTAATTCTAGCAAAATCATTAATTACGTTCTTGTAATCCATATTTTTACGCAATGTGTGTTCTATTGACAATAATACAGAATTATATAATATTTCTTAAGGCATTGTTGTGATAAGCTAGTTTCTTATTAATTTTCATGACTAGGTACTTCGCTATGTGCTACGGCAGCAGTTACTGGAATTCTCAGTCAAATTCTTAAAGCAAATATGAAATATGGAAATAAATCAGTATAGAAACTACATACGGGTATCCGGGGTTATCGGAATCTGGAACTGTCCCATCTAATCCACGACAACTGGTGGGCTTCATTTAGGTGTGCTCAGGACGCTCCCATATCCCACGCAAACAAGGAATGTTCGCTTAATTGTTCAGGTCCTTTAATAATTATTTTGTTTTATTCTACATATTTCATATTTATCTTATTTTTTCTGTACCTTCGATGAGAGGGGTCCCCTAAAAGCGTGAGGCCATGAAAACAAGGTAACGTTCGCTTGGTTGTTCAATTCCTTTATAATTATTCTGTATATTTCATATGAATCTTATTTTTGGGCCTATGATGAGAGGGGTCCCATAAAGCCCGGGGCCGCTAAGGCCTGAGCCCATGAGAATAAGGTAACGTTCGCTTGGTTGTTCAGGTCTTTTGTAATTATTTTGCATATTTCATTTTTATCTTATTTGGGAGCCAATGATGAGAGGGGTCTCCTAAATCAGGGGCCCCTGAGCCTATAAGGACAAGGTAACGTTCGCTTGGTTGTTCAGGTTCTTTAAAATTATTTTACATATTCTATATTTATCTTAATTTTGGGCAAATGATGAGAGAAATCCCCCGGAGCCCCTACGGCGAGGGTCCAGGAGAAGGTGACTCGTTTTCCAGGGTCTAAGAGTGGTCCTGCCTACGCGAGTGTTTCCTAGTGGATTGTGTTCAATAAATTTGTACGACAAGATGTGTATCGACAATTGAAGATGAATAAAGCTCGAAGTTTTGCAAAAATATGTTCAGTGTAACCTCGCTATACGTTTCTCAAGAGACTAAGTAAAATTAAAGCATAAATAAAAAAAATAGGTATAAACGAAATGGGGCATGGTTCCGCCACTGGATGGCAGCACATTATTTTATTTGTTGCAACTTATGGCATAGTTTAAGTAGCAATAGAACAAAAATTATAAGTTTGAACGCATAATACAGTGAAATCTTAGCTATACATTTTTCTAGAGGATGTCCTTAAAAAAACGTATGAACGAAATTTCAAAATGTTAATTACTATTGTAAAATTAATGCTTTAAGGTGATGTTTCTCAATAATGATTTACTTAAAGTCGAATCGGCGGCTAAGGAAGAAAAACAAGTTACAAATTATGCATATTTTATCGCTTTCCAAATATCAGAGCCTACGAAAATCTAATTTCTCTTTTGACGATCCTATGTGTCAATAAAAATCCTGATTCTAGATCAAGTGACATCTTCACAATTAACGGTTTTAAGTGCGCAGGGCCAGATTAAGTCCTTAATGGGCCCCCCTAAGGACTTATGACGGGGAATCATTATGAAGTCCGTTAAAATACGAATTTGTAGCAATATGCTTGTGATAATTCATGTATTCTTTAAACTAATAAATTATCAGCAGCGTTTTCGTAATAAGTTACTGTACTTTTCATTGTTCTCATAAGAACATGGGTTAAAAGCTTAAGATTCCTAGATTTCGTCTCGAATTTTCAAATGATTTAGCATTTTCTGTTTTGTTAAACGCAATGTGAAGCCACAGGGGACTTCGACTATTAACGGTTTTAAGTGCTAATTGGAAGGTGAGGGTGGATGGTAGTAAAAAAGCTGAAACTGTTTCTCCGATACCGCTGTAGACAGCGACATGGAGCTCCTTGGCGAGTTACTGCGTCGAAATCTGTTCGTCTTCCAGCCTCTGTTTCGGACCAAGTGGAAATATACCAGAAGAGATTGATACTATATTATAAATCAATCAATCAATCAATCATTTATTTGCCCAGGCATGCCCCTAAGGCTATAGACCGCTTAATCTGGCCATGTATGAGAGCAATGCTTCAATATGGAACTTAAAAATTAACAGTTGTTGTTTTTTGCGGATCCTGCGTGCATCCATTTGAAACCTGAATGTTAAGTATTCAGGATACACTTAGGATTCTATTATTCTACGCCACGAAATAGTGGAGCCACAAAGTCACCTCCCGGAGATTTATCAATTTTAAATAGCGCATATACACAGTCGAGTCATATTCTTGTGACCACCTCCTACTTTTGATGTCAACAGCGCGTAGCCAATGAAAGAAGGCTCGTGTCGTGAGCTAGTTTGGAGGATATATAGGGTGTAATGTAGGCAATCGGGAAACATACCACTCGTTGCTGTCATGGATAAAAGGAGCGATTTATCAGATTTGCAAAAAGGGATGATTATCGGCTTTCGGGACAAGGGTGGCAGCATTTCTCAAACAGCGCAGTTTGTGAACTGTTCGCGTGCTGCTGTGGTTAAAGTGTATTGTGTCATTCTCTGGGTCCACTCATACCTGTAGAAAGCACTGTGGACGGGAATTCGTTATGAATCCATACTTGCAGACCATGTATTCCCATACATACTGAATATCTTCACTGGGGCGGATGGAATCTCCCAACACGACAATGTGACGTGTCACACAACTAGAAAACCTCGAGAGTGGCTGGAAGAGCAGGAAGAAGACTTCAAAGTACTTCCCTGGTGCCCCAATTCCTCAGACCTAAACCCAATTGAGCATCTTTCGGACCACCTCGATCGCGTTGTTCGCTCTGTGGATCCTCCACTACGCACCCTCCCGCAGCTGTCAGATGCACTTCAGTCAGCATGGCTCCAAATACCTGTGAACACCTTCCAAGCATCTTGTTGGGTCACTCCCAGCCCGTCTAGCTGCTGTCCGCACTGCACACGGCGGTTACTCTGGAAATTAGCTGGTGGTTACAATAAAGTGACTCGACCGTGCATGTGTGAGTCATGAAATGCGAAGTCAATTTTTCATCCAAACCAAAAGTAAAGAACCTACCCTTCTCTGATGGGATCAACTTTGGCTGAACCAGGAAGGTTGTAGCATACCGGGTTACGTATGAAGGAAAGAAAAAACGTGTATTTTTGATAATCTGAAATTCAAATTTTATCGTTTAATCAAAAAGCGTATAAATGAATTAAGTACAACCGAGTTTTAAAAAGCGTTAGGAACTACAGTAAAATATCGGGACTAACGCAGAGTTACGTATAAAAGTAAAAAACGTGTAACTGAGAAAGTTATAACCGAGGTTCCACAGTATTTTGTATGGAGTTGAACCTAAAGACGTTGGGTAGACCTACAGCTGTTTACGTTTGTAATTATGATCGAAATCGGAATTTTCAATTTCGCAGCAAAAGCCGTTTTTGTCAGAGAGTGAATTTCATCAATTACCTTCAAAATCTCCATTTTGTCTTTCAAGGACAACGTTTTATAAGATTTTAAAGCCATGACTTTAATGACAAAAAGAGAATACAAACAAATGCAAAGAAAGTTCCAAGAAAAAGGTCCGATATGATATCGTCAAGCAAGAGTAGATATCTACTGCAGGTGCTATCTGAGATGACCAATGATAGCTCAGGCGGATTGCGTGCATTCCGCCGAATGAGTTTTGAAACGGGTGAAGTAATGTGATGCAATAAGATAAACGAAAGAGACGGGGAAAGTGGAAAAAGAATTTCGCCGCTGAGGCGGAGGGCGGGCAGAAAGTTTCGTAAACAGAATTCGTGCGGTTTGACTTTTTAAATCACGACACCCTAATTTAACGTATATATAACTTTATCAATTATTCGTCAATTCGATTGACGAATAATTGATAAAATTATACTAAGTGTCATTCGACATTTTTGGATTGGAGACATTTTGCGTTTGAATGAGAAAAACGTATAAAAGTGGTTCTCTTGTAGCTTGTTTCTCAGTCGAATGAATCTCAGTCCTCTAGCATCTCCCTAGATTTATTATTCAAGTATTTAGTCAGTATTCAATTGACTATTTAACAAGCATCAAATGACCACGTGAAAAGTTTGAAACGTTAAGTTTCTCTTCATTGTGTGGTGATATTTTAATGTCATGTCATAAAGAAAGTACACTGTTAAAAATTTTGTAATAGGTTGCACCAAAAAGTGGTGCTACACTACTTTCTGAGAAAAGATACACCATTGTGCGGTGCAAACAAAACCCAACAACATGGTGAAACCTTGCATTATAGTGTGGTGCAACCTTGTACCATAACGTAGGACAACGTTTCTGTTAACAAGTTCTTTTTAGTATCTTTGTTCTAGTTGTTAACTTGTAATTGCTAATAACTCTGTAGTGGTTGATAATCATAGTAATTAACACATAATAACCAAATGATAATAACCGTATGCAAATATGTATAAGAAACCTTTATTGTTTTCTTCATTTAATTGCCTGCAAAGGTTGTCCGTTGTCTGTGCTATATTCCCTAACTCCCCCGCTTAAAACTCCAATTCCATTTTTCTCAAGTCCTGGCTTTTCTTCATCTCCCGCGCTGTCGTGAAATCCCCTGACCTCCCGGTCCACCTAAGACCTCCCAGCTTACCTTGGGGCAATCACCTCGTCGTACTTTTCGTGACCGCTCGCTTCCAAAACCTAGAGACAATTGTCTGCCGCGCTGTCATGAAATCCCCTGACCTCCCGGTCCACCTAAGACCTCCCAGCTTGCCCTGGGCCAATCACCTCGTCGTACTTTTCGTGACCGCTCGCTTCCAAAACCTAGAGATAATTGTCTCCTCGCCTTCTCTCTCTTGTCTCCAAAAATGCCCTTAAGCATATCCTAATGTTCCCCGAAAGAAAGAACTATACCGCTTTCGGTAAATCTTAAGCCTCAAAGTAAAAATGTGAGGGCTAGTGCATTAGTCGGCACCATTGAAATTGAAACCTGAAAAGCATCAAAAGAGGCACGATAGAGTTGATCTCCATTCAACATCATCATCATCATCATTGTCAACCATTATCAATCCACTGCTGGACGAAGGTCTCCCCAAGTTTCCTCCACAACGGTCTGTCTTGTGCCAGTCTCCTCCATGTCACTCCCGCATATTTACGAATTTCATCCACCCATCTCCCATGTGGTCTTTTTCTGGGTCTTTTCCTGTCCCTTGGAATCCAATCTAAAATTTCGGCTGTCCATCTATGGTCTGTCCTTCTGGCAGTATGTCCAGCCCATTGCCATTTCAGGGATTTAACTCTGATCATGATGTCTTCCACTCTCGTCATTTTTCGGATCCACGAGTTCCTCTTCTTATCTCTCCTGGTTATACCAAGCATGCACCTCTCCATGCTGTTTTGAGTTGTCTGCAGCCTTTGTATGTCTCTTTTAGTTAAGGTCCACGTCTCTGCACCATACGTAAGCACTGGAAGGATGCATTGATCAAACACTTTTCTTTTAAGACATAATGGCATATTGCTCTTGAAAATTATGCTGTTTCTTCCAAAAGCTCTCCAGGCAAGTTTTGTACGCCGATTAATTTCTTCATCAATGTGACCCTCACTTGATATCTGCTGTCCAAGATAAACATACGTATCTGTTATCTCCAGTTTTTCTCCATCAATCGATAAATCTTCATTTCTTGTAAAAGCATTGAACATCACTTTTGTCTTCTGAAAGTTCATTTTTAATCCCACTTCTTTACTCTTGTCAGCAAGTTCCTGGATCATACTCTGCAGCTCTGATGGGGTAGTTGCAAAAATGACTACGTCATCAGCAAAACGAAGGTGGGTTAGATAATCTCCATTAATCTTTATCCCTTTGTTTTCCCAGTTCAGTGATTGAAAGACATTTTCCAATGTGGCATTAAAGAGCTTCGGAGATATGGTGTCACCTTGTCTCACTCCCTTTCCAATTTTTATGTGTGTTGTATTTTCAAACAGCCGAATCTTTGCACTTGCATTTTCATAGATGTTATTAATAATATTAATGTATGCATCTTCAATACCGCAGGATTTCAGAGCCGTGGTAACTGCTGATGGTTTCACCGAATCAAAGGCTTTTTCATAATCGATAAAAGCCATGCACAATGGAAGTTCATATTCCCTCGCTCTTTCAATTAGTTCTCTCAGTACGTGGATATGATCTATTGTGCTGTAGCCACTCCTGAATCCAGCTTGTTCTCTCGGTTGAGCCATGTCCAGTGTTACCTTCAAGCGGTGTGAAAGAACTTTAGTGAAGATTTTATAAACCACTGATAGGAGGCTGATAGGTCTGTAGTTCCTGAGATCCTCAATGTCACCTTTTTTATGTAGCAGGATCATTGTAGCATTGTTCCAATCCTCAGGAATCTTCCCTTCATTAAGGCATCGAGTGAAAATTTGGGCGAGTACTGTTTCAATTTCTCCACTTGCTTCTTGTATGATGTCTATAGTAATTCCATCTTCTCCTGGAGCTTTCCCCCTCTTCATGTTCTTGATTGCATGAGCAACTTCTGCTGGGAGGACTGGAAGAACTCTGGTACCTTTCATGATGTCTGGAGTACATGTATCATCCCTTTCATATAATTTAGAGTAGAAATCTTTCACTCTTGTCAAAATTTCGCCTCTATTTCTTGTTATAGAACCATCTTCTTTTCTCAGAGCCATAATCTGTTTTCTTCCCTTACTGAGATGTCCCTTTGCTATCTTTAGGCTTTGGTTGTTTTCAATTGACAAAGTGTAAATACTACGCATAGACAAAATGTCGTCTTAGTAAATAACCGTGCATCCGGTGTCTAATGGGGGAACTGACCCTGAGAAATTTCTCTCACGCTTTGTGCAGAGAAAGGAAGGGGAACACGAGATGGAAAAAAGTTGAATTTTGAGATTTCATATGAAATTCTAAAACCCTGTATAAAATCTCTAACATTTCACCATGTTGTTGGGTTTTATTTGCAAAACACGATGGTGTATCTCTTCTCAGAAAGTGGTGCATCTGGTGTAGCACCAGTTTTTGGTGCAACGTACCGCAAAAATTTTAACAGCGTATTAATAGGTATCAAAATTATAAGATCCGTAACATGTCTTCAGCATGTAAAACACAGTTAAGAGTTAACGGAAATTTCAGTCTTCACTGAATGTACATTGAAATTTCGTATAGCAAAGGAAGATTGATTGAAGAAACAACTATGCACTTATTGTGATAGTCACCGCTATGGTATTTTGAAATAAATGCCGTGAAACTGCTCTAATTGTATAAATAAACATTAATTACACTTGCAATTATGAAATAATTTTTCTTTCAGTTGGATTAAAACTCACCCATCATGTTGTACAGGGACTGCGGCTGATAATGCTCAGGCATCTTCTGAACTGCTTCATAATATACTTCCATTGCCTCCTAAGCAGATGAAGAAAAAAAGATAAATACAGATATAAACATTCAGGATGATTTTCTTCTTTCTGCTACACTAAATACAGGAAAAGGAAAATAAACAAATTAGCGGGAACACGTGTCGTCATCGAAAGGAGCCAATATCAGTTCCGCATATTATATAAAAAAATAAACCTATCGTTATATGTGTTTTGTATTGCTGTTAGTTTATTTGTACTTGTATTATACGTATATTATTATTGTATAATAATTGTATTTGCATTTGTGACGTTTCATGCGTTTGTACTTGTTGTATTAATGTATTCCTTATACACTGAGTGGCCACTTTATTATGACCACCCCCTCAGTACTACGTTGGGCCTTCTTTATGCCTTTAATACTGCGTCGATTCTTGGTGGCATGGACTCCACGAGATGTTGATAGGTGGTTTGTGGAATCTGAGATCATGCTTGATAAATAGCACTTTCCAGGAGTGTGAGGGTTGTGGATCCAGCTGTCTGATGGCTCGTTCAACTTCATCCCACAAATTCTCAATGGGGTTGAGATCTAGAGATTGTGGGGGCCACCTGAGCAAAATAAACTCCCCGGCATGTTTCTGAAACCAATCCTGTACAATACGAGCGCTATGGCAGGACGCATTATCTTGTTAAAAGTAGCCATCGCCATTGGGATAAACCATCCACATGACAGGATGCACTTGGTCCGCAACGGCGTTTAGATATGATGTGCCAGTCAGACGTTGATCAACACGAATTAAAGGGCCCAAAGCATGCCAGGAAAACATTCCCCAAACCATAACTTTGCCTCCACCAGCTTGAAGGGTTGTAGCAATGCATTTGGGGTCCACGCTTTCGCACTCTTTTCGCCAAATTCTCACTCGGCCATCGGCATGGTGCAACTGAAAACGTGATTCACCGGACCACATAATTTGTTTCCAATTACCGACTGTCCAATCCTTGTGCTCCTGTGAGAACAGGAGACATTTTCTCTTGTTAACTGCAGACAGAACAGGAGACATTTTCTCTTGCTAACTGTGAGAACAGGAGACATTTTCTCTTGCTAACTGTGAGAGCAGGAGACATTTTCTCTTGTTAACTTACAGGCCTTCGGCTGCCATATCCAATCCGATGCAGTGTACGGCGAATAGTGCGTGCAAAGATCATTTGAGGGGATTCTTGATTAAGACGGTCTGTAATTTGCTGCACTGTTGCCCTTCTGTTGTCTGTTACCAGTCTGGACACTCTCCGTTCTGCCCGAGCAGTCACTAGTCGATTACGACCACACGTTGCACGTAGAGACCCAGTTTTTTTGGCTGACAGTCCAGTCTTTAAACACTTTAACAACAGCTGCTCCGGAACATTTCACGAATGCGGCGGTTTCGGTGATACTCGCTCCATGATGGCTCCGAGCTCTTACAATCATTACACGTTGAATGTCCGTCAAATCGCATTTTTTACCCATCTTGTCACCCAAAAATCACTTCTACTACTGTCGCAAGCACTAAGCTTTCTCTTTTTATACTAGCCTCGCCCTCTGGCGGCAACAGCGTTCAGCCATAGCTCATTTGCTTAACACTGTCAGGTGGTCATAATAAAGTGGCCACTCAGTGTATATGCGTATTGTATTTGCATATGATGTGATTTGTATTTGGTTAACTGTTTTTGGTACAGAAATCGTTGTGTGCGATTTGTTTGTATGTTATAGTGTTGTAACATCGTAAAATTAAATTCTTCATTCATATTGAGAATCCTATGAATGTTACCAAGTGCAAGAAAAACAGGTTGGAAATATACTTTCGTGAGTCAGTTCAATATAACCATTTCCATCTGTACGAATGGACACGTCCCACAGCTTGTAACACTGACGTCACCGACCATTGTGGAATTATTTCCGAGTAGCACAGTTGGGCAGGAATGAATTACGAAGTAATGTAAGTACAGATTACAGTTAACCTGTAATGCATTAAACGTTAACTGTTAAAGGTAAAGTAATCCCAAGTATGGTTTGCACAAGGTAATGGAATTAACCTGTAATGCATTACAATGAAGAGGATATAATTCAATTATTTAATAATGCCATTCAAACGCAATGGAATTATTTGGTAATGAAAGTACACAATTTGAAAATAATAATTACATACTAATAGTTAATAGAAATGTACGTGTGCCAAAAGCTATGTCTAGAAAAGTCGGCCATGTAACATACCAGACAGAGACCGAAGTGTCGGGCAGAATGTTCTAGAAGCGGCAAGAATGGGTTAGACGTTATGTTCTTGTTCTATGTTGAAGACTAAGATGAATTGTTCTTTGTTGAAGACTAAGATGAATTGTTCTTTGTTGAAGACTAAGATGAATTGTTCTTTGTTGAAGACTAAGATGAATTGTTCGTTGTTGAAGACTAAGATGAATTGTTCGTTGTTGAAGACTAAGATGAATTGTTCGTTGTTGAAGACTAAGATGAATTGTTCTTTGTTGAAGACTAAGATGAATTGTTCTTTGTTGAAGACTAAGATGAATGTTCTTTGTTGAAGACTAAGATGAATTGTTCTTTGTTGAAGACTAAGATGAATTGTTCTATGTTGAAGACTAAGATGAATTGTTCTATGTGGAAGACTAAGATCACATGCAACGGCATTGATCTTTCTTTCCTTTTTGTACTATTCTCTAACCGAAATAAGCATCCCACTCGTACTTACTTCATATGTATTATTTCGTTCAAATCACTTTACTTGCGGCGAACACGGAGCAACTACTGATGTCATACACGTACAATCTCCAATACCTACATACGCGCATTTGAGGTTCGAGGAGTGGAACAATTGCCAAATAAGCTACACAACGTGTAAGGGTGTACCGGTTGCTGGTTGATTCACGTTGTATTGTTACCCATAAGTTATTGGTTAATTACCAACATAAAGTTAACCATTACGATTACAAAGGGTAACTACTACATGTCATTAAAATTACCGTGTAATGCTAATGACCAGTTCACAATTACCATGTGATGGTAACGCTAAGTTCCTGTTCCCATTACGCTGTAATGCATTACCCATTAATTAAATTACGATTTTTCCCCAACTCTGCTGCGTAGCGAGGGCCTTGTAAAATGAGGCGCTGTCTTTTTGAAAGAATCCGGAGCCATCTGGATTGTTGGCAGGGACGTCAACTTGTTTGAGCGGTTGCTAATTTGTTGGCGTGTTTGTTTAACGATTGATCCCAGAAGATATCAAAATTTTGCAGCTTCTCTATCTCAATGGGCACAGAGGAAAATAACAGATCTAATCTGCACGTCAAGTCTTTATTTCTTGATTAGGGGATATTTTTACTACTTCCAGCAGGGAGTGAGGCATTTAAGATTTTGGTTATTTCTCGCCTAAATTCTGCGCCCTTTTCCCCTACCAGTTACATCCCGGAAGAAATGCCTTCTTCTCCGACCAGGCTCCTAACTGCTTCTCCGAACAAGCTTCTAACTTCGACCATGAGCATTTAATATATCATCATCACTATAGTCAACCATTATCAATCCACTGCTGGATGAAGGTCACCCCAAGTTTCCTTCATAACGGTATGCCTTGCGCCAGGCTCCTGTTATATGGAAATATTTAAACTTTATTCAAATTGTAACCTTTGTTATTTTGTGCGCGAACGACATCATCAGTTAAAAAGGCGCTTAGCTCAGATTCATTTCGGGGAAAGACTTCTTTCACGGACTGGGACCTCTTACGAACAAAAGGACACCTCCCCACCCCCACCCCCACCCCGTCGACGGACTCTCTCTCTCTCAGAGTCCGCCAGGGACAATGGAAGTAGGCGATTAAGAGTACAACTTCTTACTTAAGAGCACCTAGGAGACAGATCGTGTAGGGGAATGGAACCGAATGGAGTCATAAAGAGGGAGGCTTCTAGGAGATCTTGAAAGGAGAAGTAGGACAGATTTTGCTCGGTCACAGGGCAGGGGAAACGCTTATGCACGGAATGAAGTAGAAAGAGATTTTAGGGGGAATTACATAGAGGAAGTCGCCTGAGATATTTATCAATCCGCTGGAAGTATTTTCTATTCAATCACACCAACTAATTTTCCAATATTTCACCCTTTCCCCCGATCTGATGAATAAAGATACGTGCGAAAGAAAGCATCTGTCATAACACTCAATTTGTTTAACTACTTATTTATTTGCTTCCCTGCTCCAATGACAGGAACCTGCAAACAACAATTCTTCTGATAAGTTGGCGTCCCCAACAATACATGAAATTAAACCAAGCCAACACTCCTCCATGTCACTCCCACATGCTTTCGAATTTCATCCACCCGTCTCCCATCTGGTCTTTTTCCTGTCTCTTGGAATCTAGTCTAGAATTTCGGTTGTCCGTCGGAGGTCCGTTTTTCTGGCAGCATGTCCAGCCCATTGCCATTTCAGAGATTTTACTCTGATCATGATGTCTTCCATTCTGGTCATTTTCCTTAGCCAAGAGTTCCTCTTCTTATCTCTCCTGGTTACACCAAGCATGCATCTCTCCAGGCTTCTTTCAGTTATCTGCAGTCTTTGTACGTCTGTTTTAGTTAAAGTCCACGTCTCTGCTCCGTACGTAAGCACTGGAAGGATGCATTGATTAAACACTTTTATTTTAAGATGTAATGGGATATTGTTCTCATAAAAATTGTACTCCTTCTTCCAAAAGCTCTCCATACAAGTTTTATACTTCGACTAATTTCTTCATCAATGTGACCTTTGGTTGATATCTCCTGTCCAAGATAAATGCAGGATCGGTTTTCTCCAGCTTTTCCGCATCAATCGATAAATATTCGTTTCTTGCAAAAGCATTGTACATCAGTTTCACCAGTTTCCAACCCAACTCATCAATTTCTGTTTGGCCCCTCCTGAAAACTAATTTCAGTTTTCCCCCTGCTGAAAACTAATTTCAGATTGCCCCCTCCCGAAAACTAATTTCAGTTTTCCCCCTGCTGAAAACTAATTTCAGATTGCCCCCTCCTGAAAACTAATTTCAGTTTTATCCCTCCTGAAAACTAAGGTATGGGCGCACATGGATGGCAGGCACAAAATTTCGCATGCAACTCCAAGTGGCTGCGTTTTTTAAGACTGCATACGCGTATCGTTAGGATGAAATCTTTGATCACGTGACAAGATGAATTGTGGCTTTGAAGATTACCTCGAGGAAAAATTTAGTGTAATAAGATTGTTTGATATATGAATCTGTTGGCAGCCCGAAGTGCTTTACTTTTTGAGCAGCTTTTGTGTTGAGACTAAACAGTTTGAACGCTTCATTGCTGAGAACATGAGCGAATATGAGCAAAATTCATGAATTTAAAGTTCTTAGATCCAAAAAAAAAAAAAAGGATAGCAGAGGTAATTTACATCTGGAGTAAAATCACATACTATGCATACTTTTGTTACTCGAACTGAAACCACTTTGGGCGAGAAGCTAACAACGACTTCAGGTTTCAAAACTTCTCTTCATGAGCATGATTTATTTGAGTGACATTCTCTTCCATAGACCACATACAACGCTGATGAGTCATCAGCTTTGATTGTAGCACGTGTCGTTCTCACCGAATGCAGACGGGTATGGTTTTGTCTGCATGAATTATGTTCGTAATGGGAGATAAGTGCCAAGATCTTGACGTTTATTTCAGCAGGCTTATATCATCCAGTCATCAAACCAATGTTAACAGACACTTGAACTGCTGCAAGCCGAGATCGGTATCTGTCAAACGGAAGCGGATAACTGTGTTCTATTATGTCTATTGTTATGAGAAACGACAAGCTTAGCGATTTGGTGTAGTCCAGCTGAATGCTGTGATTCCCCTGATATCATAAACATAGCACACATTCTGGCTTAGAGGTATTGTCCGTGCAATCCTGGCTTGTTACGGATTTGCTGCGTTAGCACACGTAAGCAGAGCAAACAGCACCCAGGCTTATGAAGATGGGGTAAATCATAAGGTGTTAGAAATGTCACTGTGCGCTCGTTACTCACACCGTAATTGCACACTTAGTGCTTTTCTGTTTGTTTCCATATTGCCACTGTGGACAGCAATGTCAAAGTTCTCGAAGCGTGATAATGCACATGCTCGTCTGCAAGTTCAGTCATTCAGCAGAAGATGTTCACTGATAGTTCTTGTAAGCTACGGAAGTGTTCGAGGTAAATAAATCCTATCACAAATCCAGAAACTGCACAGAGGAAGTTAAAAATGGGTTTCCTGTGAGGTTTCTAAACACAACATTTCTCATTGAATGTAATTCAACATCTGAAGCATAAGTCCAAAGTATGCTTTGCCGTCCCAGTAACTCAGTGGTCTAAGCGCTGGCTTATGACCATTCGTCCGAGAAGGGTCCGGGTTCGGATCCCGGTGAGGCATGGTTGTCGTATTTTTCTTACGGCACTGGCTCTCGCCCTTCCCTGGAACCAGTGGCCCTAAATTAGGGACGGACGACTGCTTATAGTCCCTAGAGTTGCTCACGGTGGTCGTTAAACCTTCGAACAAACAAAAAATATATGCTTTTTGTGATGCATTCATTACTTTTTATACTTGTGACGTACGAAAAAGGTGAAGCCCATGTCAAGGCAGCAAAGTTGCAACGAAAAATTCCGTCGGTGTAGCTTAATTGGGAAAGCATTCCATTCCGGAGCAGAAGAATGCGGATTCGATCAATGCCACCGGAAAACTTGTGCTTTCACAGACTGAAGGTGATTAAAGTTAACAAACAAGACCGCATTGTAAATTCTATAATATTATCCTTTACACCGGCTGAAACGAATTAACTCTGGGTTAGCTTGAACGAATATATTCGTTAAGAAGTGGGCCGAACGCGATTGAATCGAGTTAACCTGCACATCAGAAAGCTTCGCTTACCTTCTTAGTTTTGTCATTTTTAGGGCGGGGTGGTAAACGACCACCGTGAGTGACGTACTTCGAGTTCAAAATACAAGCACTGTACGTAAAATATTAGACCTATCATACTTTCATAACAGGAAAATGATTGGTGCTTTGCCACGGTATACAAGGGTCGTGCTGCCGATCGCATGATTTACAATTTACGAAAAAGAATAGCTTTGGCGATGGAAAAAAGGCTTTGGCAATGAAAAACAAGTATTGGCGATTATCTTTTTGTACTGTTACTAGGGGCTGCGCCTCTAGGCACGCTACGCTCGTTTGCAGAGTAGCGCTGGGGCCCTGCAGCCCAATCTTTAAGTATATCACATGAAATAAAAACTGGAAAATTCATATAAATCTTAATTTTTATTGCATGTCTAAGCAAATAAGGCTTGTTATTTGGAAATTTTAAAGTTTTTTTTAATGTCGTTAATTTTTGGAAGGTCGGACTTTTGTCGTTTGAACTTATAGCACTTACTAAATTTACCACTAAGGAAAACAAAAGCGGTCCAAGAAGCATTTCCGTAAACCGTTATGCTAAACCGTTAAGGTGGACGTCAAGTAATTTTGCTTCCCATACTTCCAATGGAAAAACTTTTGTACACATTTCCATCACAATTATTGTGTTCCCAAGGATGAAAATTTGAACATCGATTAAAATAACTTCATATATTAACTTGGAATACTTAATAATTTCTAAAACATAACCATAATTATATAAAAAATCAATAACTTTTCCTTTGGTGGTGGTGGAACCAGAAAAAAGATGGCGCGACCTGTACTTTGATGACGTCAGTAGACAAATGTTGGATTGCATTATTATGCTTATGTTTTAGAAAATATTAAGTATTCCAAGTTATAAAATGAAGCTATTTTAATCGATGTTCATATTTTCATCCTTGGGAACGCATTAATTGGGAAGATAATGTGTACAGAAGTTTTTCCATTGGAAGTATAGGAAGCAAAATTACTTGACGTCCACCTTTAAACAACTGAGATAGCTTTAACAACAAAGCATATGCATAACAAATTATCTGCGTCACCATGGCAGCAGGTCACGGGACCAGAACGTTCCTGTGTGGTTATCGTGAAGACAGGCAAGCTGTTCGTTTCTTTCCTTTGTGTCTTTAAAAAATGCTTAATAATCAGAAAATTACTTTTTCTTAATTTTTTTGTGTAAAAAAAGGACGATAGTTGTAAGTTTATGCTGTAAAAATTGCAATGCATTATGATTTATAGTTTGCCACACATCTGTTTTTTAAATGGATCCCATCGCGAAATAGAGAATTTAGTGAAATTTAAAAATTTAATTTCTCCTAAAATAAATCGAAATTCGAGAAAAGGGCGACGAGTTGCAAAAATTCGGTCATGGCGCTACATGCCTACAAAGTTTCGTCGTTCTGTTGCTGTTGGTGTGTCCGGAACGCGACCTGATAGCACTTTTTTGCTTACCTTAACTCTTGAAGTATCGCTAGAATCGAGAAACCGGTTTATTTCAGCGTGTTTTTCGAACAATTCTCTACAAACGATGTAAATCTCATATTTTTGTGTTGAAAACGTTTTGCGCTGCGAGCAAGGAAAGCAAGAGTGTGGCGAAATTTCTAAAACAGCGGCAGCAGCGGCGGCGGCAGTTACTTTTTTAGAATAGAGAGATAACACTTTTGCCACAAAAAAAATTGAATTTGGCGAATAAGTTGGCGAAAACTTTAAAAAGGCCACAGCAACTGCTAGGTATATACACAGTCGAGTCACATTACTGTGACAACCTCCTACTTTTGACGTCAACAGCGCGTAGCCAGTGAAAGAAGACACACGTCATGAGCTGGCTTGGAGGGTATATAAGGTGTGCTGTAGGTAATCTGAAAACATTCGAGCCGCGCATGGCTTAGTGGTTAGTGTTTCAGGCTATCGATGCTGGGTCCCCAGGTTCAAGCCGGGGCTGATCTTTCAGAGATGGCGTGATTTACTAACAATCGCTGAATATCCGCCGTGCATCGGACGAGCACGTAAAGTGACGGCCCCCAGGCTGGATCCACTGGTTAAATGGGTATCCTTTCCTATGTCCTACCTGAAATTCTCTCACCCATCTATGTGCAATATCGTACTTGTACGGTGGCGCCATCTACTGTACTCTAATCTCAATACAAACTGTTCTGTCAAAAGTCGCTAGACTTGCTCTCATTCCTTCCGTTTCTGTGTCCTGCCCAAAAGGCGATCTCGCTGTAGGTGGCTGGGACCTAAACTCTACTCCCTGTGGACGGAAGTCCTACATGAAAATGACAAATGCTCTCTACCTAAAAAATCTGAAAACATTCCCGGGTACTGGCCCCCCGGTAATAAATAAGGGCGTCTTCCTCCCCCTTTCTACTTCGCTTTCCTATCGGGCACTCTAGCCCCTAGCTTCTTATTTCTAAGGGTTGTTTAAGACCTGGGGTTGTTTCAGACACTCCCTTCCTAAAATCCTCTACATCTGATCAGTTGACCTGAAAACATGCCAGGAACCATTCGATTTTTGTGGGCTAAGCACCTAAATTGCACTGAAATCCATCGTAAAATGTGTGCTGTATACGGGGGAAAAGCCATGTCTCGCCCGGTGGTTGGAAAGTGGTGCCAACAATATGAAAAGGATTTCACAAACTTAACGGATGAATACCTTAAAGGCAGACCATCAATACCCAGCACTCCGGAGCATGTTGTCGTCGTTGACGACATGATACGGGATAATAGGCGTGTCAAAATTAAGAAAATTGCCAGTACGTTGGACATTTCGTACGGGACTGTGCATTCTATTAATCACGAGCAGCTGGGATTTCGGAAATTGTGTGCGAGACGGGTGCCATATTTATTCACTTTTAGTGTTTTCTTGATAATATTTACTCACATTAGTAGTTTCCATTGTGATAATATTTACTCACCATTTACATAATATTTTATAATATTTACTCAACATTTAATAATAAAATGACTAAATCACCTTGTGATAATATTTGCTCAACATTTAAATTAGTAGTTTCCATTATGATATTTACTCAACATTTAAATCAGTAGTTTCCATTGTGATGATATTTACTCAACATTTAATAATATTTACTCAACATTTACATTAGTAGTTTCCATTGTGATAATATTTACTCAACATTTACATAATATTTGATAATATTTACTCAACATTTAATAATAAAATGACTAAATCACCTTGTGATAATATTTACTCAACATTTAATAACATTTACTCAACATTTACATAATATTTACTCAACATTTACATTTCTTGATAATATTTACTCACATTAGTGTTTTCTTGATAATTCTGATATGGACCATGTTTGCTCAGCGACTCGCACAGAAACCAACGTTTCCTGTCGTCTTTGGCTCTTCTGCAACGGTATTCTGCTGTGGGTAACACTTTTTTGCGTTGAATCATAACAAGTCATGAAACGTGGTTTCACTATTTCATCCCTGAAACCAAACGATCGTCCATGGAATGGAAGCATATTACCTCTCCAAAAAGGAAGAAGTGCAAAATTCAACCGCCCGCGGGAAAGGTCATGGCGACTGATTTCTTTGACTGTGGAGGTGTGGTCTACACAGAATTACTGCCACTGACTCATATTGCCAAACGCTACTAAATTTGCTAATAGCAATTAAGGAGAGACGCCGCGGGAAGTTGTGCGAAAGTCTCATTCCGTTGCACGACAACGCCACAACCCACACAGCACGAACAACAAGGGAATTACGTCAGCCATTCAAGTGAGCCATTCAATATTCACCGTACAGCCCTGACTTATTCCCGAGCGACTACCATTTGTTCAGTAAAATGAAACAGCACCTTAGTGGACAACGATTTCAAACCAATGAGGGTGTGAAAACTGCGATCGTTAAGTGGTTTCACCAAACTGGAGGAGACTATTTTTGTATATGTGTGGAAAAATTAATCGCACATTCCGGTAAATGCTTACAGTCCTTAGTCGACTATGTCGAAAAATGGATACCTTTAAGCCAACATACATTCCCTGAGTATATCTATTTTTTTCGCTTTCCAACCTTACGTTGAAGAAGCGCATATACTCAACCTTTGCCTGTCTGTCCGCACGATAACTCGCGTAAATATGGTTTGCTTTAGATGAAACTTTAGTACGTGGTAGGGGGCGAAATGGGGTCAAAGGTCAGGACTTAGGAGCGGGATCCATTTCATCGCCCTTATGCGTCATAACTTACGTAAAAATGCTTCGATTGTGACAAAACTTTATAATGTTGTTCCGGAGGTATACTGAACCAATTCTGTTCAATATCATCGAAATGGGCTCAAAGGTCAGGGCACAGGAGCGAGATTTATTCCACAGCCATTACCCTCATAACTTGAGTAATGATTTCTGGTATGTTGGAAAGCGTATAATAATCAGTGCATTGCATAATTTTACTAACTTGTTTTATTCAACAGTGTAACTAACTTTTTGATCCGTACTCGTATAAACTTTCGCTGTTTTTTTTACTCAAAATTCCCAATGGTTGTCCTATTTTTACGGCACAGAAACGCACCCAAAAGTTCTGCAGGTAAATTAGCAATGAGAGCTAGTGTTATCGCGGAAATGTCTGTAGTACCTTCCAAGAAAAGAGAGGACATGGTTTGACTTCCTAGGGGGGGGGGGGAATTCCCCCTCTTGCTAACCTGTATGGGCTCCCATTTACAGGTACAACCAGAACACAAAAACAGATCTGCACCTTATCTAGGACTAGAACCCGGTCTTGGATACTTTTAATTCTCGTGCACCGGTGGTTGGTTTCAAGCTCGTCGCTGCTAAGTCACACGCCGAACCCACAAGGAAAGAATGGGAAGACTTGTTTAAAATAAAGGGTTCCTATCACAAGAACAAGAGCCTATCATAACTTCCGAAACATGGCGGATATTTGGCGGCCATCCCCAAGTCGTGCAAGCTAACCATTATTACGTCGCCCGCAAACTCAGCTTCACAGTGATTATCACGCTGTAACACTATACCCACACTGGATAAAACCGGGCTAATTTCATGCATAAAGAACATTTAATGAACAATCAATTAATATCCCAATTAACGCGACCGGTCTGGGTGAGGCAACTGCAGTGAGCATGCGCTAAGCCAAATCTAAGGGTAAAATGTGCAGTTCTGCAAACTTTTTTTGTTATGCAAATCTGTGGAATTAGTGTTATCTAATTGCAAGGTCAGTTTACTCAAAGAACTGCCAAGAAATGAAATTAAAAAAACAACAACAGAGTAATTAGTTCTCTGTCTTGAAATGAACCGAATTTTACTGTTTAAACGTGAAGTTTTAGTGGAAAGACTCAATGTTTTTACTTTCAATTCCGAGAAACAGAGTGTTGTGATTCTTTCATTCTTCCGTTTTAGAAGTATAAACTTTCCACAGAATGAGATACCGAAACGTTTAACTTGAATATTTGATAAATATACAATAAATACCTGATATTTTCCCTCATCTGCGTATAGTCTTCCAAGGTTAAACAGTGCCGATATTCTGGTACTCTCGTGCATTTTTGGATCTTTTAGGCCAGTACTATCTAATTGGGCACAGTGCCGGTAGACCTACAATAAAAACAGATGCATATAATGCTTTGTAGTACTCAATAGTGAGTACCTAATTTCGCATAATACATAAACAGAAGGAAGAAAATTAAACATTTATCGATATATAGTGAAATAGAATAAGTCTATCGAACATAAAATATACATTAAAAGAAGCTTAATTCGTGTATGAGTCAATATAAATATATACAGAAAATACATTCAAAATGCCTTGCAAAATTTGATCTATCAAATTTATCTTAATGGTTATGCTCTAACAAATTATCACTTAATATTCTAAAACCCAAAGCCGTATATTTCCGAAACGTTCATAAAAGAGAGGACATAAATAACTTTTCAGTCAGGATTAATGATCCCCCTCTTAAAATTGTGGACAAAGTTCAGTATCTTGGTGTTTGGTTTGATGAATTCTTTAACTGGAATACGCATGTTCAGTTTGTTTTAAAAAAAGTTTCCTTACAGGTTGGCCTGCTTGGTAAAATTAAGCATCTCTTCCCTATCAATGTCCTAAAAACATTTAACTATGCTTTTATTTATACCCATCTCTCCTATTGTCTGGAATCTTGGTATTCAAATATAAGTGCAAACAATAAGTTATGCTTGCTCAAATTACAGAAGAAATCTGTTCGCTATATGCTGAACACAGATTACATGTCTCATTCAAAACCATTATTTCTAAAACTAAATATTCTAAAAATTCATGAATTTTTTACCTTAAAAGTAGGTATCATGTTTTTTAAAATAATGCATCTTAAACTGCCTATTTTTCAATCTGACATCAAATATCTGGATTATTCTATCTTCACCAGATCTGTTGCTAACAACAAATTATGTCAGCCGTGTGTTAGACTTAATTATGATTTAAATAGCATACTGCATAAAGCCATTATCCTATGGAATAATCTCCCAGAGAGCATCAGATCCCTGGAAAATAACAAAAAGGTTTCCTTGTCTCTGCGAAATTACATTGTAAATAACCCTGATCTCCATAAGGAATCTCAACCCTATCATTAAATTGTAGTTCCAAGCATGCTGCTAACAGTGGTGCTTCTGTTATAATCATCTTACTTGCTTTCATATATGTTTTATTCTTTTTCTTACATCTGATAGGGGGAATCGCCTTACAACCAATGTGTTCACATTCCTCCTGGTGTATTGCATTTTCATATAACTGTAAGTTTTAAATGTATGCAATAAATAATTGTATTGTATTGTTTTGTATTGTATTGCCGTTTCTACACGATATGATAAAAGTCGATGATGGTGACATTAAAACTTTAATTAAAAGGTTAAAAGTTACAATACGTAAGTACTTTTAACCTTTTAATTAAAGTTTTTAATGTCACCATCATGGACTTTTATCATATCGTGTAGAAACGGCAAGTGTTGTTTATATAAAATACACAATAATGAAATACTATGACACAAATTCAGTAATACAATTTACCAATAAAATTTAAAGAGATAATCATTAAATTTTTCTTCTAGCCTTGAAAAATCTATTTTCAGTCATTTATAACTTTACTTACTTCTTTATAACTACAAATTTTTCTGTCTTATGAATGCCAAATCAATAAAAAAAAAAATAACGACAATATTATGGATCACCGAGAAGGTAGGAGTTATCCTTCTTCCGGAGGGGAACTGTAAGAATTTTATTGAGATGAATTTTCGTTTTTATTTGGAGTGTGCAAATAGTTTTATCTGCATTTTTAGTACAGAAACGAAACAAATTATTTAAAATGAATAACATCTTTATTTATTTATATAACAGTCATTATTATCTATGACCTCTCGCAATCTTTCTGGTAGTAATTGAATTCCGCTTTCGTAGAACTTCTCCATTTTGGAGTCAAAACACTTTTGCAATGTAGTTTCGACATCTTCAACTTCATTGAAGGTTTATCCATCGAATCCCGAATCTTTCGTCCGAACGGGGTCCGGTTTCGAATCCCGGTGAGGCATGGATGTTGTGTTTGTCTTACGGCACTGGCTCTCTCCCTTCCCTGGAACCAGTGACCCTAAATTAGGTACGGGCGACTGCTTATAGCCCATTGAGTTGTTCATGGTGGTCGTTAAACCTCCAATAAAAAAAAATCCCGAATCTTTGCTAAGACGTCGGAAAACATTGTTGATACTTATGTCAGACCATTTTGAATGTAGAAAGGCCTAGATTTTCTTGCACGAACTCCTCAGAGAACGCTTAACTATTCGCCTTATGGTATTGCCATCACGTGGGGCTGTTTCCCTTGGACGTCCACTTCTCTTCCGGTCGCTACGTTTACCTGTAATCTCGATATTCCATGCTTGTATGATGAATAGCAGTCTTGCTCACATTCTCCTTAAGTCGTGTTCGGACTATCGTTCCTGATATAAAGTCCCTTTTTGTGCCCTCTGAGTAACACTTAACGACGCGTTTTTGCCCATTTTTGGCTATATAGAAAATACGTACAAAACCTCGCAGCATGAAAGCCAGAAGCGAACTGGCCCTCGCATGCTTCCCTTAACTCTATCAACAGCTGCCGCTGTAGGATGATGGAACACCGACAGGGAGTTGAGTAATACAGACAGTTAATTACTGCCGTAATGGCCAGAAATCTCCTAATACAAATAGGCAGTCTTAAACGTGAGCAACTCAATGGGCTACAAGCAGTCGCCTTTCCTGGACCCTAGTTTTGGGTCCAGGGAAGGAAAAGAGCCAGTGCCGTAAGACAAACACACATCCATGCCTCACCGGGATTCAAACCCGACCCCTTCTCGGACGAATGGTCATAAGCCAGCGCTTAGACCACTGCGCCAACGGGTTGCATATTAAATGATTAAACTTAGCATCTGGGGATGAAGAACTAGCAAACCTTTGTAATAAACTGTACGAATGAATTGAATGACGTCCGAGGGTTCCAATCACGGTTGTAACAAACTGTACGAATGAATTGAATGACGTACGAGGGATCCAATCACGGTTGTAATAAACTGTACGAATGAATTGAATGACGTCCAAGGGTTCCAGTCACGGTTGTAATAAACTGTACGAATGAATTGAATGACGTCCTAGGGTTCCAATCACGGTTGTAATAAACTGTACAAATGAATTGAATGACGTCCAAGGGTTCCAGTCACGTTGTAATAAACTGTACGAATGAATTGAATGACGTCCTAGGGTTCCAATCACGGTTGTAATAAACTGTACAAATGAATTGAATGACGTCCAAGGGTTCCAGTCACGTTGTAATAAACTGTACGAATGAATTGAATGACGTCCGAGGGTTCCAATCACGGTTGTAATAAACTGTACGAATGAATTGAATGACGTCCGAGGGTTCCAATCACGGTTGTAATAAACTGTACGAATGAATTGAATGACGTCCGAGGGTACCATCACGGTTGTAATAAACTGTACGAATGAATTGAATGACGTCCGAGGGTACCAGTCACGGTTGTAATAAACTGTACGCATGGAATGAATTGAATGACGTCCGAGGGTTCCAATCACGGTTGTAATAAACTGTACGAATGAATTAAATGACGTCCGAGGGTTCCAATCACGGTTGTAATAAACTGTACGAATGAACTGAATGACGTCCGAGGGTTCCAATCACGGTTGTAATAAACTGTACGAATGAACTGAATGACGTCCGAGGGTTCCAATCACGGTTGTAATAAACTGTACAAATGAATTGAATGACGTCCGAGGGTTTCCAGTCACGGTTGTAATGAACTGTACTAATGAATTGAATGACGTCCGAGGGTTTCCAATCACGGTTCTAATAAACTGTATGAATGAATTGAATGATGTCCGAGCGTTCCAGTCACGGAGGAAGATAACAAATCTTGGAGAGTGGTTTTCCTAAAGCACTGGATGTATCCTATCCCTGGAAGCAATGCCCCTAAATTAGGGGCGGTAGATCCCCCACCCCCGGGAAAATAACTGAATGGGTGTCAGTGTTCATTTCTCCTTTGCGTTAAAATTGGAATTTATTTAATATAATAGTGTTTGAATCTCACGATATAATGGTACATTTCTCGACTCGAAATATTTTGTATAATTCTTCTTATAACATGCGGAAGTTTTCATCATTTTGAATCTTTACGAGAATCACACCATTCCGTTCCTTTTACTAAAGCGAAACACCATTATCTAACTACTAGGTTGTCTTCCCTTTGTCTTCCTATCACAGCAGGCCACAGTAAATTTACAGGAAGTGTGTGTGTGTGTGTGTTGCTGCAACATCGGAGTATGCTCTTAATTTGGTTTGCCCCCGAGTGACCGGTCCAATTACGATTCAGCTAACATAGAATGTTTTCGCATTAGCATGAAACGCTATCGAATTAGGGTTACCGATACACTGTAACGTAGGTTCTTCTAAATTAAACAAGGCAGCTCTTACAAATCCCCGAGTTCTCCAAGGGCATAAAACTGTTTAGGACGTAACTATTTGTTTCCATGGAAACACATTCTTCACTTTCCGAGAGGAAATAAATTATTTTTAGCGTTCATTTTTTCCAGAATAGTGATGTGGAAAAGAAACCCTTTGTCATAAAGCTTTTATATGTTTTAAAGCGGTGAGAACTGTTTTGTATTTTTGATATTATTCATGTTTGTGTTTGAAAAACCACTAAATAAAGAGAGCATCCACTCCAATACCTGTCAGCTTTCGAGAACTTAAATCCGTAAAAATATTTCAGTGAATGCTTAATCGATATGTTCAGTTGATTGATGTATAGAACGCATTGATTAAATATATGTATATATCGATTAAAGAAGGTTTATTATGTAAATGATTATTATACATATCGATTAAAAGCAGATTTATTATGTGAATGAAGTGTTGATCGATTCCATATGCTGTAATTAAAATATTTTACGCTACTTCACGCTTACAGCGATTAAATGCAACCGATATATAATTACCTCATTAGTACTCTATGACTAGGTTACATACATAACTAAACATTCAATTCGTAGCTGCGAAATTATTACGACTGAAGTAATCTTCTGACTTTAGCTGAGGACCTAACCTTAAATTTTGTTGGCAGAATGTTGAAATGCATTTCAAATATGCAATTTTAATGAATGAAATAGAGGATTACATCATTGTACAATACAAATTTGGAAGATGTGAATCCGTTTATTTGTGTAAATATGACATGGATGTTAAGTCAGATAATATCCGAAAACTTGAAAATTTAGTCGTCCTGGAGCGGGAATGGAACCCGCGTCTCCCGGATAACGCTCGAGTATATAAAACTAATATAAGTGATGATTCAACATCCATGTCATATGTACACCAATAAACTGATTCACATCTTCCAAATTTATATTATGCAATTTTAAGTCCTATGTGATGCTGATATTTTCATCTCTCTCTCTCTCTCTCTCTCTCTCTCTCTCTCTCTCTCTCTCTCTCTCTCTACCAGTTATCACCTGGCTCCTAAATTTTAAACATTAGATGTGAACAAAGCATTTAGCCAGAAAACAAAAGCGTTCTAAAAGTGTTTTATATGTTGAAAATCGAGAAGTAAAGATAGAGGGCAAACAATCAGTTTTACTGTGTCTACGATTTATTGTACTTGAAAACGTAGAAGACAATGAGGACAAAGGAAAAAATGTGAAACGCAAAGTTGTAGCAACTTCTCGAAAAGTCTGAAAATCATCATAAAAATATGTCTTTCGTAGCTCCACAATTTTTGGCTTACGTAAACAAGGCCTATGGTGTGTATACATGTTTGAAGTTCAATTTTCTTAAGTGACAGCGTGTTTTTCTTCCATACTGATGAGAATTTTGAAACAGTAATCAGTGTGACATTATATTTTAAATCCGTCAGTTTTTCGCTGCTTTGTTCGTCTTATGTTACTTATTGTGCAGCACTTTGGGAAATTACTGATATTAGTGATGTATCGAAAATCCCTCCCAAAAGTTTGCAATATTTGTTATAAGCTTTAAGTTTCTTTTTCGCTCTCTGTTTACGCAATCTTTCAAAGAATCCTGGTAACAAAAAGGAAAAAGCTGCCTCTTCAACAAATATTGTGTGTGCGTGTGTGTGTGTGTGTGTGTGTGTGTGTGTGTGTGTGCACTTTTGGTTTTAATTTTCTGTGTTTCATCATGTTGTAAATTATTTTCATTCTTTGCGCGTGTCGTATTCTATAACTTCTGCAGTAGCTTCGACCATCAAATAATTTTAGCAACTCAGTATCAGAAACTTCTACTTTTCGCTACCATCTATCATTTTTTCGTTGTTGTTTTTTCTCTTAAATTCTGAAATGGCATCGTCATCTGAGTATAAAAAAATCTCTTCGAACGAGGTGCTTTCAAACTTTTTTTTCTTAATCCTTCTATTTTTATCACATTGTTTCACATGAAGCAACAATCATGCTGTCCGCAGAATTCTTTCACTGCCATGTTTTAAGTTTATCACGATGGTTTAAGAAAATATTAACATAGTGCCAGTATACTGGGATGGATCCAAAAGTTCCTGCACTGGGTCCATATATCCGTAGATAGTTAGAGTTACAAACATGGAGCACATCCTCCATCAAAATAAGACCCTCTTGCAACAACACACTTCTGAAACCCATTCTTTGCAATGTCCTTCAGTGCATCTAGCGATGCTTTTTTCACTTCTTCTGTTCTCGAAACCTGATGACCACCAGTCGACGTATTAACTCAGAAAAGTGGTGGAAGTCTCAAAGAGGGCCACGGGTAGCCTGGTGGTCAATGTTCGTGACTGCCACGGAGACCGCTGGTTCGATCCCAAGCAGGTACGAAATCTCGAAACACTAAATACCTGCCGTGCGTTGGATGGGCATGTTAACCCGTCGGACCCCGGGTACCCCCCGGTAATAAATAAGGGCGTCTTCCTTCACCTTTCTACCTCGCTTCCGTGTCACTTCCTATCGGGCACTCTGGCCCAAATTTCCTAGCTTCCTATTTCTAACAGTTGTCTAAGACCTGGGGTCAGACACTTCCTAAAATCCTCTACATATGATCGATAATCTCAGAGGGAGAGCTCAGGTGAGTACGGTGGGTGTGGGAAGACAAAAGTTCTTGTCTTGGCGAGAAACTCACGAACGAGGTGTGACCTGTGTGGGGGTACGGCGATCAATGGGGGGCGATCAATTGGGGCGATCAATCGTGTGTGCAACTCCACACATGTTTGATCACCCCACAGGATAGGCCTCTTCTTGCGGATCGATTCACGTAGATGTTGCATGATGTCCAGATAGATGGCTCTTTGTTGACACTGCGTCTTTCAGGGATACATTCAAAATTAAGAATACCGTGCTTATTGAAGTCGACCTCTAGCATAATATTGCCTTTGCTTTGCTGCGATCTTCGCTGAATTTCCGCTTGCGTGGAGAAGATGGCGATTTCTGATAGCTGAAGAAGCACCATTTTTTATCCCCAGTTATGATTCTTCTAAGAAATTGTGGGTCTCAGTCGGCGGCGGTTACTAGCCACCGCCAACCAAGACCCGCCATTTCCATTCGTATGGTCAAATTGATCTTCAGATAACATGCGTGGGAAGACGTGTTGGCACACCCCCGGTGCATCTTCAGATCATCTGTTAATATCCGTTGACACGTAGTCTCCGATATCCAACTAACATCTGCTTTTTGCTATTGTCTGTTGGCGCGTACGATGGCGGCAACCTTCGAAATGTTTTCACCTGTGCGAGCTATCATTGGCTGCCCGCTTCATTCGTAGTCTCCTACGCAATCAGAAACTCGAATATTTGTGGCCGCGACAGGGTGTTTTCGCCATAAACTTGCTTCAACATCTCGTAAGTTTTTCTTGGACTTTTGCTCAAAGAAAAATAAAACTTAATGTTAACGCGTTGCTCAAATAATGCCATTTTTCACTGATCGCTCAAAGAAAAACAAAACTTAATTTTAACGCGTTGCTCAAATAATGCCATTTTTCATTGATCGCTGAAAGAAAAACAAAACTTAATTTTAACGCGTTGCTCAATAATGCCATTTTTCTTTGATCGCTCAAAGAAAAACAAAACTTAACGTTAACGCGTTGCTCAAATAATGCCATTTTTCATTGATCGCTCAAAGAAAAACAAAACTTAATGTTAACGCGTTGCTCAAATAATGCCATTTTTCATTGACTGCCGAACACCGAACAAGTTGCTCATTATACCTGGATGCACCGCAGCGAGCGCGTGACGTAGACGGACGAAACAAATTTCCCTGTGAGGTGGGAAAATGTGTTAACGTCATCTAATAATCACTGTGGGTACGCGACACACGTAATTTGCCGTCCGGGAACTTTTGCATAATGCTCTGCAGTATTACGTAAGTAATGTTAGGATTCGCGCGTTCTGTAGACAGATACAATGCAAGCTTTCAAAATATTGTAAATTAAAATAGTATGTATCAAGTTGAAACACATGGAATAATTAATACAGACATAAATAAAGCTGTCCCTTCAATGTAACATAACCACAGAAATTTTTAAATTTATGACACTTTTATAATCGTATAAATATGTTAATATTATGTCGTTATCTTACATGGACGGAACAGCTTGATTTATGTCTATATTAATTATTCCATGTGTTTCAACTTTGTATAACTATATTGACAAGAGCCACCGGACACCCCTTCAAAAGCAAATTAACGGATACGCTGCGTTGTTAGGATGCGCTATACAGTTGCAAACGGTAAAAACAAAAAAACCTGCAGCTGACCGAGATCACATCGCACTGTGAGGTTGAGTGAAAATGTCGCGGCGGGAGAGAACTGACTTTGAGAAAGGAAAGATTGTTGGGTGTTATATTAATGAGTTGTCCAAAGAGAAATCTTGGGGTGTTTAAACATACCCAAGTCAACTGTTTTGGATGTACTGAATAAGTAGAAGACACATGGTGTGCCTGAAGCAGCAAAACGTACCGGCAGACCATAGAAAATCAGTGATAGAGAACGTCGAAGCCTCAGGAGAGTCGTTACAGCTAATCGATGGAGCACTGCAAAAGACCTCATTGTAATGCTGAGTAAAAATGCTTGAACCTTGGTATGTACACGTACCATTCCATGGATTATCGTGGTCGTGCGGCTGTTCATAAACCTTTCATCTCCACCATGGTGTAAAGAACATTTATCGTGGACCGTAGATCAATGGAAACGGGTCTTACGGACTGATGAATCCAGATACACGATCCATCAATCTGATGGCCATGTGTGGGTATGGCGGCAGCCGGGGGAACGCTATTAACCACAGTGTAGTGTTCCTACGGTCACGTTTGGAGCTGACAGTGTACTCGGGTGGGAGTGTTTCTCGTGGTATGGTCCCGGCCCATTGGTTGTCGTGGACAAACCTGTTAACCAGTATGCCTACCTCGATATTCTGGACAATTATGCCCTACCAACTCTGTGGCAATACTATGGAACCGAGCCTTGTTGGTACCAGCAGGTTGATGTACCAAGCCATAAAGCAAGGACTGTTACGGCGTGATTTGACGATAATTCCGTGTCAGGCGAGTACTGGTCAGCACAGAGCCCTGATCTTAATTCCATAGCGATGAATTAGAGATCCGCATAAGTTTGGAACCAAGGCTTACTACTAAGCAACAGTTAGCGGCAGCATTATGTACTGAATGGAAGCGCATACCTATCGCTGTGTTCCAAAACCTTGTGGAAAGCATGTCTCGAAGGGTCAGTGCAAGTATTAAAGCCAAAAGTGGACCGACACCGTACGAATGTATGTCAATAAATGCTATGTTGTGTTTCTCTTCTAGGTGTCCTGTGACTTCTGTCAAAATAGTGTATACTCATTTGTTAGTGATCTAACTTAGCACTACGATGAGATACGTTTGTTTCGACTAGTGCAGTGAAATCAAAATGTCTAATGTTTCAGATTAATGCTTCAGTTGTTTAGATTTTATTGTCTTGGGTGGTGTAATGGTTAGCATACTGGAGCGCAAATCGGGAGAAGCGAGTTTGATTCCCGTTACAGGATGATAAATTTTAAAAATTTTTGTGGTAATGTCACATGGAAGGAATAGCTTGATTGATTTCTGTATTAGTAGTAAAACTTGTATGTTTCAAACAATTTTTACTTTATATGTTAAAGCTAATAATGCATCTAACTAATATTTTCAAGTTAAAGGAAGTCAGTCGGCTTATGTTTGAAAGATTTCACATGGAATTAAAAAGCAGTATAAACTGATATTTGTTTCCCAAAATTTCAAAACCGTGGTTGAATAACCATGAATATGTGAATCTAATGCCTTCTTTCTTTTCGAGAAAACAATTATCGTCTCTTTGAGTTAAGTAAATTCCAGATTCCTCAATATGTTGCACACACCTTTAGGAAATTTTTGTTCCGTTACTTGTGTTTGTTTGGGAGCCATAGATAAAGGTGTTTTTGCGTCAGCGATCATCTGATGACACGTCCAACTTGGAAGCATATCAGTTTTGCTGCGGAGAAAGACAAAGAACACAAAGTGATCACGCGACATACTAGCAAACCGTTTTGTGGGGTTGCCCGTTTGTCACCAAAGGAAGGTGCGTGTGGCTTTACTGATCTGCACGCGCGATAGGTTAAGCTTTATTATCTCCATTACTGACGATTACGGAACAGCAGAAGAAAGAGTATTTGTGTAAATGTTGCCGACGAACGGTTTTGAAGAAGAGCAAATAGCTTGATCTAATCTGGTAAATTTCAGAGCTCTACACATCCATGGCCAGACTAATACGCAGCAAGGTGGCTTTTTCAATTGTTTCATTTTTTCGGATCCACATCATACTATCTACACTCGTGAGATGGCGCCACCAGCACACCTACTTTTTTCTAGAAAAATAACGATGAACTAAACTTCTGGGAAGGGATCCTTCTTGAAAATTTGTTATAGATTTGGAATGCGTAGATGGTTCCCTTCTAAAGTCGCCCCCGGACGCACGTAGTCCCTGGTTCCCCTTCCCTGACAGGGTTTACCAGATGAGTGTCTATAGGGTGGTAGCAAAAATACAAGACGATTATAATCTGCTGCCATCTGGTGGCCGGCTCCTACGGGCATTTGCCTAATGGTTGTCGTTGATGATGAAGTCGGCCTCGGATGCTCTTAGTCCCTGGTCTTCCTTCCCTGACAGGGTTTACCAGATGAGTGTCGATGGTTTCGTAGTAAAAATACAAGACGATTGTAACCTGGTGCCATCTGGTGGCCAGCTCCGATGGGCATTTGTCCCATGGATAATGCTAATTCCACATTTGTTTCCACACAACTACGCATCCTTCAGAATATAATGAGCTAAAAGATGTTCTTCGCGGGAGCGAAAAACATCTTTTAATTTTTTTTTATAAAACAGCCAAAAGCACAGACTTTACTATGTGCAAAACATTGTGACATTATATTAAGTGTGTTTTTTTATATTCAAGAGTAAATAATTTAAGTAATTTTACTGTTTCCGTGCCACAATTCTCAATTGTTACTACTTTTTTTATTTGCTTATTTATGTTCTGTATTTTCGTATAAATCGGGAAAAGTAATTATCACACGTCAGTTACGTGTTTTCTGTGTGTAGTCGTGAAGTATTTCAAAGAATCTGGCTTCCGTTATTTAAAAGAATAGAATTTGCATGGTATGATTACCTTTGGTGTAAGTGTTTTGTAATACTTTGTATTGATATAGAACTAAAGCAATCATTTTAATTCCAATGTGCATGTTCGTGTTGCACACAGTAAAGTGTAACAATTTTGGTTTTACGAAAAATATCAGTAGTTTCCAAAGAGTTTGAATTATCAAAACGCCGGTAAAACCTAGTTAATAATATGGAATTTGAAAAGTTCAGTAATTGAATGGAGACAGATTTTCGCGAAAAGGGCCTCAAAACATATTTTCGCGGGGGAGGCGGGGTGGGGGGTCCAGGTACGCGGTACACAATGAGTATACCATCATATATAAAGTGGATAAAGAACATATATATTTACACTAAATTCAATAATTTGTAAAGATTTGTGTGGGCTCAGTATATATCTGAAAACGAAATAGGAAGCATGATAAAATGCGATCGCATATTCTCCCACTAATGAAACATCGTTGTTGAGGGTGCGAGGGTGGCGGCCAAATATTCGAGCGGCAACTAAAGTAACTACAATTTATATCCCGGCAGTCGCATTGTAATTTTCAGAAATGAGCTGGTCGTTAAGAGTAGCGTCCACGCAAGAAGAACAGTTTGAATGTGGTGCAGCGGATGTTCTAAACAAAGTTAGCGGCCCCGGCGTCGCAGTATCTACGCAATGGCTTCTGACGATTCGTCCCAGATGAGTTTGGGTTCGAATCCCGTTGAGGCATGGATGTTATGGTTGTCGTAAGGCACTGACTCTCTCTTTCTCTTTTTTCTGGAACCAAATGTCCTAAATTAGGAACGAGCGACTGCTTATAGCCCATTGAGTTGCTCACGGTGGTCGTCAAACCATCAATAAAAAAAAAACAAGTTGCCGTTTATCTTATATTTGTGACCAGCTTCCTGCTGCTGGAGTAAGTTAACTCGCAACCTGCAGAAAAATTAGAAACCCCACCAGCGGTGTGATGCAGTGCTGCATTAGAATTTTTCTTCTGCTTCAAGAAAAGTGTATTAAGCCTAAGCAAGGTTTCTATGCTGCACTTTTTTTAAATACATTAGCAATTTTTTCTAATGTATTAAAAACAAACCTGTAAAGCATGGGCATTAAGACTGCATCATGTTGCTTAAACCTTCTGGTTACTGTCGGTCTCTCAGAAGACGTGCGTTCTTCGAAACACATATATGCGAGGAGTCATGCTTTTCCTATTACGAGGTATGTTAAAAAAAATCACCAGGAGTATATTTGTAATTCAAAGTACGAAACACGTATGAGAAACGGAGTGTATCTACTTCAAAATATCCTCCATGTGAGCTAAAAAACGTGATCCCAACGTTTCATTCACTGCATAAACTACGTTCGGAAATAATTTTTTGGGACCATGTTCAGCTTCTGTGTCCAATTGATGATAATGTGTAAACTCTCAAATCATCGTTCCACTACAGGGTTTTTCAATTTGGAAACTTTTATGGGCGACCTTTTATAGCATAAAATGAGCGCGTGTTAACTGTTCTCACCTCTAAGAAAAAATGCACCTGAGTTCTTGATGATCGGAAACAACCTTAGCTATCTTTAACATTTGTGCCTTAAGGTGTTCTTTACGGAAATGAAAAAAATCCGAGAAGCTTTACTAATAGCCCTTTAACGCCCAAAACGCCCGTAAGTACAAATGGCCATAGCCACCCGAAACGCCTGTCTAGAGTGAGTCAGATTTCTTATTCTTACTTGTTCTTCAAATTTTCTCGTCCTATGAGGGATCAGCAGAAGTCACCCTCACTCACAATTATTGTTGTAAGGCAAAGAAGTTAAACAACAGACAGTTTCGGGCGTTATGATACTTAGAGTGATACAAGATTTTGGGGTCATGGTCGTTAAAGGGTTAATGTTCCACCACGTTAAGCATTAATTGGTGACGCCACTTCTGAAATAACGGTATAATAATATAAATTAAAAAATTTAAAAGTAAGAATTTGAGTTTGTGGAAATTTTCACCTGAAATACAAAACGAATGAAAAAAAAATCCCTTTTGAAAGATTTGGAGTTTTTCTGCTGAGGTACCATTGTTGTAAATCTCCTTTCGTCTAATATACAGAAAAAAGCATAGTTAGTAAATCAAAAATGTTTTTTCTTTCAATAATCTGAACCCAAAACAGCATTTCATTTGCATATTTACTGGAATTTTAATGTTTAGTTGTAACTTCGTTAATAGAAGATGCTACATTACTAATACGTATCAATTAACTTAAAATTACTCACGATCAGACGAACTTAGCTTTCTATGGTTATGCCTAAAACACATGAATACGCTTTAGTAGGAAAGCCAGATTATTGTGCTTAATGTTTCTAAATAAATATAAAAAAAGTGTCGTTGATTTTTCATAACAAAATACCTCTGCTGCTTCTTCTTTTCTTCCTAAAATTCCCAGCACCAGGCCCATATTCAAATGTGCCACTGAAATAAGATAAAGATTTGGTTACACACTAAGCGGCAAATGCATCGAAATAAACAAATGAAAGATCTAGTAGTTTTTTGTAAACATTATGCTACAATAACAGGTACATGTAAATTGGTTTTGAAAACACAAAATAAAATATGCAGTTTAACTCATTTTGTTACAGGTTTTGGTACTGAGTTATGCTTCAGTGCCCTGTGTGAAGGGTTTGTTGATACTTTGCTTGGGGAGAGTTTTCTGTTTCGCGAGTTTAACCCGTATTTAATCTGGCTGGAATAAAATATCAGCTAAAGTTATAACTTGCTCTTGCAGTGAGGAAAGTATTTATTCAGATGTAATGGAGAAGGTCTCAAGCATTGTCCGGATTTCCATTCATTCTCTATATCAGCAACACTCTAAACCCCTTCTCTCGCGCGGCCAGTATTCGCTTTTCCTAATGATTAGCGTTCATTCCTTTTCTACCCTCATCTTAGTTTCACACCGACCGTTGAGATTCTGCTACCTCCCTCTCCCGCTACCTCCAACCGACTCCTCTTTTCACTTGTCCCCACTTCCTCGAAGGCGCAGGTGCTCCTTAATTAGATTCTGAGTGACGCCTTGAATACCACTCTCCACTTTCTCCTTTGTACGGAAACAAAAAAACCCATAAATCTATCTTTCCCTCGGATGGGACGCCGAGAACGTGAGAGCCGTGCCGTACCCACGGACCAGCTGCATAGAAATGGCGAAACAAAAGCGCTAAGGAAAGGGAAGATGATTGAAATTCACTATACTCAAAATGGTTACTAAATTCACTTCTGTCAAACATCGATACCCAGGTTACAATTTCAAATGAATATATGCTACAGATCTTACTGCATTCGTAAATTGTTCTGCAACCAAACTGTCTACCCTATTAAAAGAATCAGGACGCTTGCTCATTCATAGACTCCCAGAAATAAGAAAGGAATTAATATCTAGTGTGCCCCCTTTTGCTGCTGTCACAAACTCTACTCTTCTGTGATGGCTTTCCACCTGATTTTGGTACGTTGCTGCTGGAATTGCCTACCATTCTGCTACAAAGGCATTATTCAGATTGATCACCAATATGGAACGGTTCAGTCTGGTTCACAGTCGGTCTTCTAATTCATCTCACAGGTGTTCTATGGGGTTTACATCGGAGCTTTGTGGAATCCAGTCAAATTCTTCCACACTCATCTCATCAAACCATTCCTACAGGAACCTCGCTTTGTAGACAGGAGCATTGTGTTGTTATAATTTTGAGTGCACATGACTGCCGAAAATGTCGTTACAGACCGCATCTTTAAGAATTTCTGGTTCGTGAGCTGACCACAGTTTGGGAACGTACCTCGTATTATTAACAATCAGGGAAACTATAAGGGTTGCCCCAAAACAACCGTGTGAGAATTTTTTTATAAAAAACAAATGGGCACCTTAATTATCAAGGAAGTGGTGATCATTTTCGAAATACTATCCACTGCATCGAACACAGGTGTCCCAACGTTCCTTACACTTTTTGAAACTGCTCACCTTAATTATCAAGGAAGTGGTCATCTTTTTCGAAATACTGTCCACTGCATCGAATACAGGTGTCCCAACGTTCCTTCCACTTTTTGAAAACGCTCACCTTAATTATCAAGGAAGTGGTCATCTTTTTCGAAATACTGTCCATTACATCGAATACAGGTATCCCAACGTTCCTCCCACTTTTTGAAAATGCTCACGTTAATTATCAAGGAAGAAGTCATCTTTTTCGAAATACTGTCCATTGCATCGAATACAGGTGTCCCAACGTTCCTCCCACTTTTTGAAAATGCTCACGTTAATTATCAAGGAAGAAGTCATCCTTTTCGAAATACTGTCCATTGCATCGAATACAGGTGTCCCAACGTTCCTTCCACTTTTTGAAAACGCTCACCTTAATTATCAAGGAAGAAGTCATCTTTTTCGAAATACTGTCCATTGCATCGAATACAGGTGTCCCAACGTTCCTTCCACTTTTTGAAAATGCTCACGTTAATTATCAAGGAAGAAGTCATCCTTTTCGAAATACTGTCCATTGCATCGAATACAGGTGTCCCAACGTTCCTCCCACTTTTTGAAAATGCTCACGTTAATTATCAAGGAAGAAGTCATCCTTTTCGAAATACTGTCCATTGCATCGAATACAGGTGTCCCAACGTTCCTCCCACTTTTGAAAATGCTCACGTTAATTATCAAGGAAGAAGTCATCCTTTTCGAAATACTGTCCATTGCATCGAATACAGGTGTCCCAACGTTCCTCCCACTTTTTGAAAATGCTCACGTTAATTATCAAGGAAGAAGTCATCCTTTTCGAAATACTGTCCATTGCATCGAATACAGGTGTCCCAACGTTCCTTCCACTTTTTGAAAACGCTCACGTTAATTATCAAGGAAGTGGTCATCTTTTTCGAAATACTGTCCATTGCATCGAATACAGGTATCCCAACGTTCCTCCCACTTTTTGAAAATGCTCACGTTAATTATCAAGGAAGAAGTCATCCTTTTCGAAATACTGTCCATTGCATCGAATACAGGTGTCCCAACGTTCCTCCCACTTTTTGAAAATGCTCACGTTAATTATCAAGGAAGAAGTCATCCTTTTCGAAATACTGTCCATTGCATCGAATACAGGTGTCCCAACGTTCCTCCCTCTTTTTGAAAATGCTCACGTTAATTATCAAGGAAGAAGTCATCCTTTTCGAAATACTGTCCATTGCATCGAATACAGGTGTCCCAACGTTCCTCCCACTTTTTGAAAATGCTCACGTTAATTATCAAGGAAGAAGTCATCTTTTTCGAAATACTGTCCATTGCATCGAATACAGGTGTCCCAACGTTCCTCCCACTTTTTGAAAATGCTCACGTTAATTATCAAGGAAGAAGTCATCTTTTTCGAAATACTGTCCATTGCATCGAATACAGGTGTCCCAACGTTCCTCCCACTTTTTGAAAATGCTCACGTTAATTATCAAGGAAGAAGTCATCCTTTTCGAAATACTGTCCATTGCATCGAATACAGGTGTCCCAACGTTCCTCCCACTTTTTGAAAATGCTCACGTTAATTATCAAGGAAGAAGTCATCTTTTTCGAAATACTGTCCATTGCATCGAATACAGGTGTCCCAACGTTCCTCCCTCTTTTTGAAAATGCTCACGTTAATTATCAAGGAAGAAGTCATCCTTTTCGAAATACTGTCCATTGCATCGAATACAGGTGTCCCAACGTTCCTCCCACTTTTTGAAAATGCTCACGTTAATTATCAAGGAAGAAGTCATCTTTTTCGAAATACTGTCCATTGCATCGAATACAGGTGTCCCAACGTTCCTCCCTCTTTTTGAAAATGCTCACCTTAATTATCAAGGAAGTGGACATCTTTTTCGAAATACTGTCCATTACATCGAATACAGGTGTCCCAACGTTCCTCCCACTTTTTGAAAATGCTCACCTTAATTATCAAGGAAGAAGTCATCTTTTTTGAAATGCTGTCCATTGCATCGAATATAGGTGTCCCAACGTTCTTCCGACTTTTTGAATGTCTTCCGGAATTCTTCTTCTGAAATGTTGTTGAAGCATCCCTGCGCAGCTGTAATAAGTTGTCGGTCAGTCCCAAATTGTAATCCCCGTAAGGTCGTTTTTAAAATGGGGAAAAACCAGAAGTCACATGATGACACAAGTCTGGACTATACCGATGAGCCATTACATTATGACCACCCTCAGTCTAGAGAAATGAACGCGTCAGGAGAACGAACGGTTGCGCAGGTGAAGTTCAAAGAGCATTATATATACAAGCAGAGGACCGACTTTCGGTTAGTAGAGTGTTCGGAGTCAGAATGGGAAAAGCTGCCGATTTATCGGAGTTTGATAAAGAACAAATTGGGATGTCACGGCTCCTCGGAACAAAGATCTCGGAAACGGCACGGCTCGTGGGTTGTTCTCGTGCCGCTGTAGTGAGTACGTATCAAAAGTGGTGCACAGATGGCCAGACGAGGAACCGTCATCCAGCCGTATGTTGCCCGCTCCGCAGCGCATTGATGCCATGGGGGAGAGGAGACTGCCGCTCTCCTATGGCATCAATGTTCTGCGGACGACATACCGCCAGGCCACACTGCGACAAATCACCCGTAGCTTCGACAGTGGTGCATCAGGGCAATGTGTCACAGCATACAGTTCATCGGAGCCTTCTGCTTAGCCGAAGACCCGGCTGCGTCTCCACGCACACTGCACGTCATCTCCAACAGCGCGTGAAATTGGCTCAAGATCATCGAGATTGAACGACGGATGATTGGAAGAAAATGGTGTGGTCTGACGAATCTAGATTCCCTGTGCATCACGTAGACGGCCGAGCGCGGATACGCCGGTTGCTATCTGAGATGCAATGTTGTGCGGAAATGGGCCGGCGGCGGCGGTGTTGTGCTGTCGGCGATGTTTTCTTGGGACACTTTAGGCCCGATTATCTCAATAACGCAATCACTGAAATATGTCAGGTATCTGAACATCGTTGCGGACCAAGCTCACCCATTCGTGGCAATTATGTACCCTGCTGGTGAGAATCGTTAAAGAGTGGTTGGAGGAACATACTGGGGATTTTCTTTTAATGCCCTGGCCTACAAATTCACCTGACATGAACCCAATCAAACGTTTGTGGTTCGACTTGGAAAAGCAGGTTCGCGCTGAATCACCACCACCCCGAAATGCACGGGAACTGGAGGACCTGCTCTTGTTATTACGGTACCAGATACCCCAGGGTACCAATTGCCACCTCATCGAATCGATGTCTCCCGAAGTGGCCGCTCTTTTGCGGGCTAAATGGGGTCTTACCGTTTATTACATAAGTGGTCATAATGTAATGGTTCAACGGTGCGCATGCAAGTTGGAGCTTCAACTTAATATTCATTTTCTCTGAATAAGGAACAACAGAACTTTCCATGTGCGTCCTTGCATTGGGCCGCACACGAAAAGAGATGGGGGTAACCCAAGTTGAACGAACTCGTTTCCTACCTAAATGCTCGCTTAAAATTCAGTGAATTGATGATTTTGAAATGTGAACCATATGATCGGTATCTCTAATTGATAGGTGTCTGCCTTCCATAAAATAACACCTATTGTATTCATGTTTACCTCTGTAACACTCGTTGAACGTCTTCTCCAATGCTCGAATATCTTTCGAAATCTCTTCCGGTAGAGCCTCAACTCGAAAAATGTACTTGCGCCGGAAAATGAAATACTGACAGAACAATGGAACTAAAAAGTATAATCCAGACTGTATGTCATATTTTTCAACACATAAAGAGAATACCTACTTGAAAATGGGAGGGCACGTAACTGTAAGTTACAAGCTCATTTTCCAAAGTCAATGAATAAAATTCAGCTAACACACTATGCACTGAAGCTCGGGTATGAAGTTGAATGGGCCACCCCGGTGGCGCAGTGGTCTAAGGCTCTGGCCTCTGATCATTCACCCGTAAGGGGTCTGGGTTCGAATCCCGGTCAGGCATGGATGTTGTGTTTGTCTTACGGCACTGGCTCTCTCCCTTCCCTGGAACCAGTGACCCTAAATTAGGGACGGGCGACTGCTTATAGCCCGTTGAGTTGCTCACGGTGGTCGTTAAACCTCCAATCAAAAAAAAAAAAAAGTTGAATGGTGTCTTATGTAAATTTGAGGAACTAAGATTTAAAACTTGATACATAATTTGCAAGGAATAGCAATGAAAGACTTTTAGCTCAAATTCAACAAATACTTTGCTAAAAACGTAATCGAACACCCCTTTCTGGTAACGTGGAATGCCTGAACATATATTTAAACATTATAAAAGCCTAGTAATCCAACTGATGATGCTCTCCAATTTGAATTCATTGGGAATCTTCAGACAGTAACCACCCTACTCTTACAGAAATCCTATGTAAAACAAATTGAACGAATGAGTGTATTTTATAAATGATTTATCATTTTAAATACCACGTAAAAGGGAAAGTCTCGGAATTTAAAAAACTGAGAGATTTATCGGATATCACAGGAAGCGTTCATTTCTTTCCTTTATTATAGATAGATAGGTGGATAACTGATTGATTGATTGAACACTTTATTGAAAATCGCGATGCCATACATGTTAAATAAATTATAGCTTTCAGATTCCTAAATAATCTTCCAATACACATATGGAATAAAGCGATTTAAATAAAAATATGCTTTGAAAACATTTTTGGAATAAATATGCATAAATCCCGTATGCACGTGGAAATCTAAATGCGATTTAGATATGCTTGGAAGCAAACCAAACAACGTTAAGCAGAAGCTTTGCCAAGAAACCCAGTTACAGATCATTATGCAAATTGCAGGATGTGCGGCAGACAGAGGGCAATCTCTCTTTCTCTCTCGCTCTGTTTGTTTCTTTCTTTTTTCTCGCTCTTTCTCTCAATGTCTGTTTTTTTCCTTTTTCGCATACATTTTATCGAGACAAAATAATGAGAAATTCAGGAAAATAACTATGATGTTTAACCTAGTTATACCGAAAGTAAGATTGAAGTTCCATTTCTGTTTCTCAGCGAATATTTGATAGCCTTGAAAGAGGATTAATCTGAATAATGATTCTGAATAAGCAAATAGGATTCGGGAGCAGCAATACACAAACCATCCTGAAAGATTAATATTGGAGTAAAAATATTGTACTCATGTATTCCAGAGATGCTGTTTCCATCGGCTGCTATAATTCGACACATATGCCCAACTGCAAAATGAAGGAAAGAAAAAGTAAAGGAAATAAAAAAGAAACGCCATGTTTCAGTCAATTTTTTTTTATTGGTAAAGCATTTGAAGAATTAATGATACCTAGTTTGGAAGAACGTGTTTTCCTCAGTGTTATTGCTGAGTTTCAGAATGTAGTAAATTATTGGTTGTTGAGAACTTTTTTCGCTCTCCTTTACGGTCAACATAAAATATTGACTGAGAATATCGACAATACCCATAAATGTCCATGAAACATTTATAGCGGTGTCTTATCATTTTTGGAAATTTTAGTCTTAGATCTGCTTTACCATCTTTTTCCTCTTCTGTATACAAGCAGCCACTTTGCCATGACTTCACGTACTCCGCTATTTTTTTCCTTCAATCTTCTCCTTCTTGTCCTTCCTACTCCCTTATTTCCTGGAACTTCCGTTTTCATTGCTCTTCAAATTGGGTTTCCTTTCACGCTTCCTTCACTTTTTCCCCCACCATCTCTGTCTTGGTCTTCCTAGTCCATTATTTCCTGACACCTCCATTTTCATTGCTATTCAAATTGGGGTTTCCTGCTTCTTTGTGTACTCCGCTATTTTTTTCTTCCATCCCCTCTTTCTTGTCCTTTATTTCCTGGAACTTCCATTTCCATTGCTCTTCGAATTGAATTTCCTTGCACGCTTCCTTCACTATTTTCTGCACCTCTCTTTTTCCAGACCTTCCTACTGCCCCTGGTTCTTGCTACCTCAATAGACACTCTTCTTCGAACTGATGTTCTTCCTCTGTTCCACCACTTTTTCCCCCACCATCTCTACTTGTTCTTCTTAGTCTCCTATTTCCTGACACCTTCATTTTCATTGGAATTCGATTTGGGGTTCTTGTATTCTACCTCTATTATCCAATATCTATTTTTTCGTCCTCCTGCTGCCTTATTTCCGGGCACCTCCATTTCCATTGCTTTTCGAATTAGGGTTCTTCTTCACTTACACCCTCATTTTCCCGCCATCTATTTCTTGGTCCTCCTACTGCCCTATTTTTGGGCACCTCCATTTCAGTTTCTTTTAAAATTGGGGTATTTCTTCTATTCTATTTACAACTATTTTTTTCGCCATCTCCTTCTTGGTCTTTCTAGTGCCCTATTTCCGGGCGCCTACATTTTCATTGCCTTTTGAATTGGGGTATTTCTTCCTCAGCAAAAACAGTGTTGCTGGGCCAGCACTCAAGCCAGCATTATGTTGCTCTCAATAGGATATGACGGCGGCCACCACTTGGGCCAACAGTTCAGGCTAGCAGCTGATTAACAGTTGGCACCCCATCAGTTCTCATACGCCAGAACAGGGCCATCAGTTATCCATCACTAGCAGTGGCTGCCACAAGCGGCGCTGCAAGCACGCGCTATAAATGATAGATAGCCTAATGAAGTCCGCTAGTATCCCCGGTAGTGGCAGCCGGCAATCACGTGACGTAACTGATGGCTTGCCATATCATTTCCGCCAATTTCCCAGTAGTAGCCATAAACAAAAAAACAAGAAAGATGACACCGAAATTTCGGGTGTAATGAGCACGTATTTTGAATCCGTTCTGATGCGAATTAAATTTAACAAAGCTATTCAAAATCAATGGAACCGGTAATGGAAAACAGTAGTATCTGACAGAAGAAAAACTTTTCTCAATCGGGTTTTTAATCCCACAGATATTTCTGTAAACGGAAATGCCAACTTACGCCTTTTGGTGGCAAACTTGTGCGTTAAGTAAAATTCGAATTTATATGAGAAACATTTCGCAGCGGAAAAGCTCTCCAACAAAGAAAGAATTTTCCAAATCGGGCTCCTAGAAGCAGAGATATCGACAAATATAAGATATGCATCTACGCCTCATTAACTCTTACGTCCACTGGTGGCCAAACCATTCTTTACCAAATATTAGAAATTACATGCTGAGATTTTCCTATCAGGAGCTGTATCCGGTGCAGAAAGAATTTTTCAAATCGGAGTTTTAGAAGCAGAGATATTGAGGAAAACGCAATTTACCTTTACGTCTCTTAGCGGAAAGTCTATGCATTACTTGGAGATTTTGAACTTATATGAGAAACATTTTACACCGGATACGCTATTTAACAAAGAAGGAATTTTTCAAATCCGACTTTTAGAGGCAGATATATTGATAGAAATAAGATAAACATCTACGCCCTCTGGTAAAGAAACTATGAATTATTTTATGAAAATATTCTCAATTGTTTATCGACAGGTGCGGTATCGGTCAACGAAAGAAGTTTTTCAATCGGGCTTTTAGAAGCTGAGATTTTTCTGCAAATACCTACGAAGTAGAAATTTTACGCTTACGCTCCTTGGTGGCCAAACCATATTTTATAAAAAAATCAGAAATTACAATAAAAAATTTCCCACCAGGAGCTGTATCCGATGCTGGAAGAATTTTTCAAATCGGAGTTTTAGGAGCAGAGATATCGCGGAAAGAACTATTTACGTTTACTTCCCCTAGAGGAAAGTCAATGAATTATTTGAAAATTTTGAAATTATATTAAAAACATGTCGCACCGGAAACTCTGCCCAACAGAGAAGACATTTTTCAAATCGGTTCATTAGAAGCAGAGATATTAACAAAAACAAGGTATACATGTATGCTCCCTGACGGAGAAACCATGAATTATTTTAAGAAGAAAATATTCCGGAAAGGTTTGTCTGCATGAGTAATTATCGGTCTACGAAAGAATTTTTTCAATCGAGATTTTAGAAGCTCAGATTTTGCTGCAAATACATTACAAGCAGAAATCAACGCTTTCGCCCCCTGGTGGCCAAACCATTTCATACCAAAAATTAGAAATTATATGCAAAACATTTCCCATCATGAACTGTATCCGCTGATGGAAACGTTTTTCAAATGGGAGTTTTAGAAGCAGAGATATCTGGGAAAAGTAATTTATTTTACGCCCCGCTATGCATAACTTGGAAAAGTGACTATACCTAAAATAATTTCCATCTTTAATGGAATCGAAAAGTAAAATAATTACTTTAATATAAATAAATACATCGCTCTTTCCACGTTCCAGAAATACATAGCAACCGAAAAATTGTTTTCAGCCGCCGCCGTGGAGTTGAATCACGGATCTCTCGATATCAAGCCGAGCGCCTTAGCTTTACACCACGGTGGCCAACAATCCACGGTGCTATGTGTATTTTTTTTAAGTCAGCTTCTGACTCATAAATTCGTAAGATGGATTATGAGTTAGTAATATTTATGAGTCAGAAGCTGACTTAAAAAAAAAATACATAGCACTGTGGATTGCTGGCCACCGTGGTGTAAAGGTAACGCGCTCGGCTAGATATCGAGAGATCCGTGGTTCAATTCCACGGCGGCGGCTGAAAACAATTTTTTGGTTGCTATGTGTTTCTGGAACGTGGAAAGAGGGAGGCATTTATTTATTTACTGACGTTTGGAGGATTTTCACCTTAGAATTTTTTGAATTGGATGTTTAGAAACCAATGTATATGGATTAGAATGTGTTTTGAATTCGATATCTGCATTTACGCCCTCTAGTAACAAAATTTTCATCGTAAAAAAAAACGAAATAAAGGATCATCATTCGTACATTTCAAGCTTCCTAATTCAAAAAGAATTTTTCAAATCGGACTATTAGTTGCAGAGATATCGTGTCTACAGACGGACGGACAAACCGATAACATAAGCACGATCTTTTACAAAAGACGTGCTAAAAACAGGACTAACCGCAGCTTCCTAAAGGCACAATTACTTTTGTTTCCCCCTACGAAACTTCTGCAGTACGGCACGGCGATGGAGAAATTTTCTCAACAGGTCCTGAAAAACGTCCGTTTGGATATGGTTGGAAACGAACCAAGAACTGTCTGCTTGTGAAACTTGCATGCTAGCAACTACACTGGTTTGGCACACATGGGCCTTTTGCTTCAAGCTGAGCCTCTTTCCAGCGCTATGTGAAGCGCATAATTCTCTCTTTAATTTTACAATATTGCGAGGTATTTTTCATAAATGTCCGTTTCGTATAATTCATAAATTTATTTTTTCAACGTAACGATTGTTCTTATTTACCTTACGGGAACTTCACTCATTTTCAAGGAGCGTACCAACTTGAAAGCACTTTCCAAAGTTTTGTGCTCTCCTTGTGGTCTTCAAAGGCGATTGTTTAATTAATATATTTACCCGTTCATGTCACATTCTGCTACAGTTTTAACGCTGTATCTTTCCTTTCCGCGGTCCGAGGCTGCATTTGTTCTAAAGAGGAAAGATATTTTATTTTCCTTGACGTTATTTTTAGCAGCGAATTCCTCGAGTCTTGTGTATTCAACCCATGGATGAGTACATTATATCCACAAAGCGTTGCTTTTTTTTTTTAAAAATAATTGATAAATTTTGTACGCATATAATTTTTTTTTCCAACACAACGAATTTTTAATTTTTAACGTTTTTTTCGGGATTTTTGTTTCAAGCGGTTTAGTGTTTGTTAAAACGGAAGATTACACAAAAATTATTTGTTATTATTCATGGGAATGGAGTGGGTGTATTTCATGGCTGTCTGTATTCTGGATTCTTTGTGGGGTAGTGCAGGAATTTTGCTACGAAATGAGTTTCTGTAAATACATGAGAGTAATTGACTTACAATTCATTATAATTATTTATATATTTTTCTTCCGGTAATCTTCGTCGACGTGGAAATTAATTCGCCTCTCTATATAGGGCATTTTTTTCTTAACATCCACTAAAATGACACGATGGCGATAGCGTCGTCTTCAACTAACTGGTACCATGAGAGAGACAGCACGTGTTGCTTCTGCGCATGCGCAGTCCCTTTGCTTCCACTTCGTTTTGGGGTTGCTACAGTTGCCAGCTACGGGCCACTAGTGGCACTTGCTTGAAGGCCCACAATTCACGGCGATGCTGCTGTGCCATCAATGGCTGCCAGCTACGGGCCACTAGTGGCACTTGTTTGAAGGCCCACAATTCACGGCGATGCTGCTGTGCCATCAATGGCTGCCACCAACGGACTGTTACCGTGCAGTGAGCGAGCAGATTTCAGCCAGCGGTGACCCATCACTGCCAGCTGGTGGCCAGCAGTTTCCCAACACTTGTGTTTTTACTGGGTCTGTTCTACGAATACGTTTCTAACCGTCTATTTCTTGGTTTTCCTAGTGTATTTCCATTGCTTTTCGAATTGAGGTTCTTCCTCACTTCCACCCTTACTTCTCCTATCATCTATTTCTTGGTCCTCCTACTCCCCTATTTCCGGTCACCTCCATTGCTTTCCCCAACTCAGTTACGTATTATTTCGACTAGAGCAAATTTGAAAGTTGTCGAAACCACGAGGTGTGATAATTTCATACCCGGAATGCCCCTGTAGAAAATGCGTACCTATGCACTAGCGGCAACTGTCCCCTTTGAAGTAATCTCCTTCCGAAGTTATGCATTTAGACGCTGTTGCTATTGTTTGAAGCATACTTGGAACTCCGTTTCTGGAATACTTTTGAGTTTCTTTGTTACGTTACACTGGATGTTAGAAATGTCCTGAAATCTTCGTCCTTCCGTGGCAGTTTTTCTTTTGGGGAAAGAGCCAGAAATCACATGGGTTTAAGTCAGGTGAATAGGGTGGTTGATCTAATATCGTAATTGATTTCTTAGCCAGGAAGTCGCGAACACTAATCGCACCGTGGCATGGGTCATTGTCAGGCCACAATTCAAGCAGAAATCACAAGGGGCAAAATCAGGTGAATAGGGTAGATGATCCAATTTCTTAGCCAGGAAGTCGCGAACACTAACTACACCGTGGCATAGGGCATTGTCAGGCCACAGTTCAGCCAGAAATCACAAGGGGCTAAGTCAGATGAACAGGGTGGATGGTCCAACTTCGTAATTTATTTCTTAGCCAGGAAGTCGCGAACACTGAGCGCATTATGGCTTGGGGTATTGTCAGACCACAGTTGAGCCAGAAACCACAAGAGAACTAAGTCAGGTGAATAGGGTGGATGATCCAAGTTGGTACTTGATTTCTTAGCCAGGAAGTCACGAACATTGGCAGCACCCTGGCATGCGGCATTATCAGGCCACAGTTCAGCCAGAAATTACAAAGGGCTGAGTCAGGTTAATGGGATGGATGATCCAATCTGGTAATTGGTTTCTTAGCAAGGAAGTCGCGAACACTGAGCGCATCATGGCTTGGGGTATTGTCAGACCGCAGTTGAGCCAGAGACCACAAGAGAACTAAGTCAGGTGAATAGGGTGGATGATCCAAGTTGGTACTTGATTTCTTAGCCAGGAATTCGCGAACATTTGCAGCACCCTGGCATGGGGCATTGTCAGTCCACAGTTCAGCCAGAAATCACAAGGGGCTAAGTCAGGTTAATGGGGTGGATGATCCAATTTGGTAATTGATTTCTCAGCCAGGAAGTGGCAAACACTGAGCGCACCATAGCTTGGGGCATTGTCAGGTCAAAGTTCAGCTCTTTTCCTTCGAACAGAATCCCGTAACCTTTTCAACACCTGTAAATGGCATAGTTGGTCCCTGTTCAATGCATTCGGGATGAACTATCTCCTTGTAATCGAAAAATCACACAAGGCTGTGCTTGAATTGCCAGCGTCACATGCTTGTTATTTTGGACTCTTATCCCACCCAAAGGCACTTGACTGTTTCATAGTATCCTCACCATACGCCACTTTCAATAGCTTTAAACATTATTTCGGTAGCACTTTTCTAATCTTCACACAGAATTTGATGTTAAGGACCCTGCTGTAAATTTCCATCACTCATTTTTACCTTAAAACTCACACACATACTTTCAATGCTTTCTCAACTATACTCACTTGCGAATGGCTCTACCGGTCTGCGGTTAACGCATGCAGTACTTGAAACATGTCCGGGAAACGCATAGGTACGTAATTCTATCAGCAACCCTACAAGGACAACACTACACGAACTTTCTGCGAATTAAATTGTCACACCTCGGACAATTGTTTTTATTCCGTTGTCCTGTATTGTGTAACGGTAGCACACTCGAACGGAAGCAGGGAGATTCTGGCACGACTCCAGCTCCGTATTGGTTTTCTGGCATAGGAAACAATAAAGTTACGGAGTTTCTGAATGTGTCAGGAATAATTCCTTCATGAAGATTCGTTTCTCAATAATTGCTATTAGTCTTAAATTATTGGAAGACTAGGTGAAATCCTGTCAATAGTGAAAGGAGAAAATAAGATATGTAGAGTAATTTTTAATAGCCAGGTATTCTTTCTGTTTGTAATGTCCAAATGTGAAAATACCTTTCATGAACATTACAACAACAACAACAAAAAAGTACGAAATAAAAATACCAACGTTTACCACAATCAAAGGTTTATTATAACATCGACTATAGTTTCGTAGAGCGTTTAGTTTGGCTTCATCAGGACGAATGGAGCGTAAACATTCAAATCGTAGACATCTGCTCACTCACGCCGGTAGACCACCCAATACGACAGAATTGGGCGGTTATCCCATTTTCTCAACAGATTTGCTTCGGAATTTAAAAAATTCTCAAGAATTTTAATTTCAAAGTTATTTTCAAACCCACTACAAGATCATTTGTTTCGGATCAAAAGATAACGTTGAAGACATAAATTTCTGGAGAATTTATCAGATACCTTGTAGATGTGGATTTTCATATATAGGACAGGCCCGCAAGGTTTTAAATTTCCGTGTGAAGGAACACAAGACCTACGTACGGAACCGTGAACCGAAGAAGTCGTCTATAGCCCAGATTTGTCATAATAACAACCATAATTTTTTGTTTGGAAACGCTACGCTCATTGATAAACCTGATTAAACTATCAAGCTTAATTAATGTATTAGAAGCTTTTCACATTTACCGGAACTCTTCACGGCTTATCAACGACATGACGTCGACTCCATTTCTTTCAAGCGCGTGCAAACAACTCACCAAAAACCGTGACCGTCAGAACTCTGATGATGTCACAATGATTTGAATGTTTACGCTCCATTCGTCCTGATGAAGCAGAGCCAAACGCTCTGCGAAACTATAGTCGATGTATAAGAAACCTTTGATTGTGGTAAACGTTGGTATTTTTATTTTATCTCAACACCACACCTTTGCACTCATAATTATATAACAAACAAGTTAGTAAAATCATGCAATGCATTGATTATTATACGCTTTCCAACATACCAGAAATCATTACTCAAGTTATGAGGATAATGGCTGTGGAACAAATCTCGCTCCTGTGCCCTGACCTTTGACCTCATTTTGACGATATTTAACATAATTCGTTCAGTATACCTCCGAAACAACATACTAAAGTTTTGTCGCAAAATAAGCATTTTAGTCAAGTTATGACGCATAAGGGAAATGGAATGAATCCCGCTCCTATGTCCTGAACTTTGACTCCATTTCGACCATTTTCAATAGGGTTCGTCCCCAGGTGGTCCCCTACCACATACTAAAATTGCATCGAAATCGAATAATTTTTACTTACGTTACGACGCACAAGGGCAATGGAATGGATCCCGTTCCTATGTCATTATCTTTAACCCCATTTCACCCATTTTCAATAGAATTTGTCCTCAGGTGGTGCCCAACCACATACTAAAATTTTATCGGGATCGAACCATTTTTACGCGAGTTTCGGGCGGACGGACGGACAGACAGACGAACAAAGCTGGAGCATATACACTTCTTCAACCTACGGTTGGAAAGCGTAAAAAAGTGTATTGGTTGAGGCAGGTATTCGACAAGCGCTCTTTCCACTGCCCGCACAAACGTTCAGACAAAGGATATTATTATATTGTTTGTGATAGGAAGATATGCATTTTAAAACAGTTGCTTACTTCCAACATGTTTTAATTTTGCAACCATGTCTGGGGTAAAGAAGAAATGTGTGACACTCGAACGGAATTCCGGGAAGTTATGAAACGAGTAATATCGCAAAACTAAAAACAAAATTGGGCTTCCTCAAAATTCTTTGCAAAATATATTAAAGAATAAAAGCAACTCTTCATTTTTTTGAAGCCCGGTCTTTTCAGATGGGAATGAATAACTTCAAGCAGCATGCCCATGAAAGCTGTTTTGGTGAAGTGTCAAACAACAGTGTATGCTAAACTTTCTGGATAATGCTGAGTTTTTCATAGGAGCTGAAGAGGCAGATTATTTCCTTGAGGGTGACGAAAATTAACTGTGGCGAAAAAAGGTCGTACCAGATGGCATTACCCTTTAAAGCTTACGCTGAAGCTGATGCGGTTGTATTGACTGAGCGACAGGCAACAGATGATGCGATTGTCGCTTGCGCCGCGGGAAAATATGACGCTTCTGGGGAAGAATTTGAATCTGAAGGGGAAGACAATGACTTTGTTGACAGCGGTAGGAGAACTCTAATAACATCAAAAACTAGACTAGAGAGCTGCCAAGATTTCCGTCAGTGCTTTTTTGCTCATGGCGTTCACAGTGATGAAAACTTCAACATATACGATAGGTAATTATATGGATGCACTGTAAAAAAAAAATCTGAAATTCATGAGCAACTTTCCGTGATGCTTTTCGTGAATTAACGACGCATATTTCTGATACAACGACTTCCGTGAGATCAAGAAAGAAAACCTGAATTTCACGGATATTTCGTACGCCGGGAAAATTCTGAATTTTGAGAAAACCTTCCGCAATTCCTTTCCTATATTAACAGGAAACCCCTGTTCTCAGTTGTTGCTTTCTTTGTATCAATATGACGAAACATTTCCGGTAATCAGAGCGATTCGTGGGAATACTTGAAGTTCGATTAACTGTTAAATTTCATTTTGTGTGCCCAAGGATGTGCTTTTAAAGTTCTGTAGCGAAATCAGATATTGTGGATAGCATATCGCGTGATGCCGCCCCGGTGGCGTAGTGGTCTAAGGCGTTGGCCTCTGATCATTCGTCCGTAAGGGGTCCGGGTTCGAATCCCGGTGAGGCATGGATGTTGTGTTTGTCTTACGGCACTGGCTCTCTCCCTTCCCTGGAACCAGTGACCCTAAATTAGGGACGGGCGACTGCTTATAGCCCATTGAGTTGCTCACGGTGGTCGTTAAACCTCCAATAAAAAAAAAAAAAAAAAAAAAAAAAAATATCGCGTGATATTTTGTTTCTGTGGCACAGGAGTTTTCTTCTTCTCTCCCCCATTTTGCTCTGCAGATATAGTACAATGTTACCGTAAGAAACCGGTTGCTTAAATTATTGTACGACGTCAATGTCAGTCTATGGAGTCATCAAGACAATTCTTTTTCTTTAATTCGAGGTTTAACGACCACCGTGAGCAACTCAATGGGCTATAAGCAGTTGTCCGTCCCTAATTTTGGGCCACTGGTTCCAGGGAAGGGAGAGAGCCGGCGCCGTAAGACAAACACAACATGCGTGCCTCACCGGTATTCGAACCCGGACCCATCTCGGAAGAATGATCAGAAACCACCGCTTAGACCATTGTGCCACCGGGGCGGCTCAAAATCTATTATAGCTATCACGAGTAAATTTTATTTTTAAGAGTTTTGTGAAATAATACTTTTCTTGAAGATAATTGAAAGTCAGCAACAGTATTCTGTTGCTTCGGAAAAAGCAGGACGAAAAGAATACGTAACTTGTGATAAGTTCTCCTACAGAAAAAATAAACTTATTGCAAGCCTATTAAAAAAAATAAGCTTCAACACAAAATAAAATGACTGACTCGCGTTGATGACAAAAAAAATATCCTCATCGCGTAATTATTTTTTTTTTACTTTGAACCATACTGTGACTTCTGAGTCAAAAAGTGAAAAATCCTCCAAATACGTGGCGTCAGTAAATAAACAAAGACATCGGTCTTTCCACGTTTTAGCAGCACACAGCAACCGAAAAATTGTTATTCGGTCACCGCCGAGGAAATGAATCCCGGATCTCTCGATATCTAGCCGAGCGCTTTAACCTTACACCACGGTGGCCAACAATCCACGGCGCTATGTGTGTTTTTCAGTCAGCTTCTGACATCATAAATCAGTAAAATGCGCTCAGCCACTGAGACGTCTCCATCAAATGGGCATTAACGAAACTGGCTATATATTAATTATAGCAGTTAAATCCAAAGTGCGAGATCCAAAGTGAAAATCCTCCAAATACGTGGCGTCAGTAAATAAAGAAATACATCGCTCTTTCCACGTTTTAGCAAAACACAGTAACCAAAAAATTGTTATTAGGTCACCGCTGGGGAATTTCATTTTTCATCTCCCCCGGCGTTGACCGAATAACATTTTTTTGGTTGTTGTGTGTTGGTAAAACGTAGAAAGAGCGATGTATTTATTTATTTATTTATTTATTTATTGACTTCTGAATCTTCCTGGCTCAGTGGTTAAGATGCGTGCTTTCTGTTGAACCATCCCCAAACAACCTGGGAACGAATCCCACCAATGCGAATGAATTCGGGCTGAAAAATTCAAGGTCTTCGATTTTGTAAAACTTCTGTATACATATAGAAAAATACGAAACGGAGTTTTCTGTACAATTACTGACTACGGAAAATCTGTGAAGATATAGAACTTAAATAAAACGCGAACTTTTAAAAACGGAAATTTCCTTAAAAGACGTACAGCTACCTGTTACTTTGCTGCATGTTATTTTCACGAATTTTCCGTGAATTCACAACACTTATTTTTTACAATGTACCTCGTGAAGAAGGTTGCAAAAAATGATCTACGTTCTTTTCACGTTAATAATATGAATCACAGCATCCTAAAATAATTTTTCAGCTTTTTATTCTATTTGTTTGAAACATAATGCTATACATTTGGTATAGTTGTTCTGTTTGTTTGATTGGAGGTTTAACGACCACCGTGAGCAACTCAATGGGCTATAAGCAGTCGCCCGTCCCTAATTTAGGGTCACTGGTTCCAGGGAAGGGAGAGAGCCAGTGCCGTAAGACAAACACAACATCCATGCCTGACCGGGATTCGAACCCGGACCCCTTACGGAGGAATGATCAGAGGCCAACGCCTTAAACCACTGCGCCACCGGGGCGGCATAGTTGTTCCGCAGGGCTCACATCTGGGGAATCAGTAGCAAACTAAATAGCATGAACTGGTACTAATGTTCTTCTAACCGTTCCCGCAAAATATGGGCCCTATTGGGTGTTATCTTCTAATCTTTCGTCCAATATGAGTTCGGATTCGAAATCCCAGTGAGGCATGAGGGTGTATTTGTCTTACTGTACTGGATCTTTCTCTTCCCTATAACCAGTGGCCCAAAATGTTGGACTGGCGACTGAGTTGATTTGCTCAGGACGCATGGAGGGGTACTTAATACAAAAAAAAAATGGCCAAAATTCACATTTCCGAAACACGGTTTAAGCTGATAACAACTACAACCTATGGTAGTTGAATAGATATAAGTTAGCGTTGAATGTAATGAATAAACGAAATTATATATAGGGTGGAAAAAAACGACCGCATAAACACCCGGGGGTGGGGGGATATTCTTTGAGTCAATTCAAGCATAAAATGTTTTCTGAATTTTTTTGATTTAGGGCTTAATTTTCCAGGTATAAGCCTCCAAAGGTGCGTGACGTCACGTCCGGAATCGCCTGTTTTTGAGGCTTCAAGCACAACCCGAGTGTCGTGCAGGGAAGCACGTGGCAGATGCCTGATGCTACAATCACAGTACAACAACGGACATCCAGCCTGTTTTCGGAGTTGTGTTATGTCCGCAATTGTCGAAACGAACGGAATTGGTCGCCCTGTTGCATGACATACGGCCTCGGAGAGCACTGCGATATATAAATCAGTCGTGATGACTGCTGAGGTACAGTTTGTAAAGTTTTCTTTACAAACTTGCAGAATTAGGCATCCGCCAGCAGCTTTCCTGCGTGACATTCGGGTTGCACTTAAAGCCTCAAAAAAAAAAACAAAAAAACAGGCGATTCCGGACGTGACGTCACGCATTTTGGGGGCTTATATCTGGAAAACTAAGCCCTAAATCCAAAAATGTCTGAGAACATTTTATGCTTGAATTGACCTAGGGAATCACCCCCGGGGTGTTTATACGGTCGTTTCTTTCCACCCTGTATAAGATTGCCATCATTGATTCTGATCCAGATGGTAGTTCGATCAAACATTATGTATTTTAGTCATCTCTTTGCAATATTCAGTTAGTATGACTGCTGTAAAAGTAGTATCGAAGTACTTAAAATCTTCACATTATTTGTTGAAACGCAAAAGGTTTAGTTATGCTTCCAAGGCTTTTCAAGTTATTTTTGTTACACCAAATCATTGAATGTGTCCTAAAGAACGCATATCAAGCAGTTTGAGCAGTGGAATCCCGCAGACTAATTTTGTGTGCTTTTATTTTAAATATGGCGGTTTTTCCAGGTTCCTGCACTGGCTTTTAGCATCACAGGCATTGACGAAGGATTAATACATAGATTTAAAATTATTTTGGAAACCCTCTCAAATGGAAATGACATAGACGTGGCGAAATTCAACAATTATATGTGAGGCTGTATTCCTGGCATCGGACGACACCAACCATAGACAAAATATTGGCTCATTGAGGGATAGTGATTTCCAAAGCACTTTTGCCTATCGGACAATTGTCAGACGATGAAGCAGAAGCCCGGAATAAATATTTTCGCCTGTACCGAACGAATTACGCCCGGAAATTGTCAAGAGAACATTGCAATATATGGATATACTTAATCGATTATTGCTAACTTCCGACCGACTTATGTCTTCTTCAAGACCAATGAATAAAAAGAAGACGAAAAATGTTTTCAAAGGAGGCGATAGATATGCTTCGACTAGGTCAAACAACGAAAGGAGGGGGGGGGGTGACGATTGATGAAGAATACGAATTACAATCCGGCAAAGACACAGGACAGTTCGTAATATTTTCTCGAATGTCGTATTTGTACTGATTCATACATTTGCTTATAATTGTTTTGTTTTTTATTTACATATGTGTTTTTTTTTCGTTCTTGTAGTTGAAATATACCTAAACGAGATTCATGTACATATTCTAAAGCCAAAAACGCAATAAAATAATTTTAACCACATTTTTTGGTCAAATACCACACTGTGTGACGGTCGTTAAACTTCGAAACAAAAAATTAAAATATAGGTCCAATAGCAAGGTGCCCCATCCTGCTGGGAGACGATACCACCTTTGAGAGAAGCAAGAACATTAAGCGTGAACTTGGTTTGAAATGATTTTGCAATATTTCTCAGCCAGCAATATTCGTTTCACATGTACAGAAGTACCCCAGTGTTTCAAATGAAAGCATTTTCCAATCCATGATTTCGCCGCCTACAGCCTCCCATGGTACGTGCCATGCATACCGACGGAACTGTGAACTACAAAATTGCTCATGTACGAGCCTAAAGTGTTCTACAAGGTAAATGGCATCCGGTGTTGAAAGAAGTTTTTAAATCACACGTGTAGGAGCAGAGATATTGAGAAAAAAACATATTAAGGATTTGCGCCGCCTAGCGGCTAAAATATGCACTAATAATTTGCATAGTTAGTAGTATCTGACCGAAGAAAGAAGTTTTTCAATCGGGTTTTTAGTACCACAGGCGTAAAGTTCAGGTTTCCTCTAAGGGGAAACCTAAACTTTACGCCTTCTGGTGGCAGACTTGTGCGTTAAGAAAAAATTGAAGCTATACGGGAAACACTTCTGAGCGGAAACGTTCTCCAACAAAGAAAGAATTTTTCAAATCGGACTCTAATAAGCAGTGATATCGACAAAAATAAGAAATGCATCTACACCCCCTGGAGGAAAGACTATGCGTTATTTTAAGAAGAACGTATTCTCAAATGTTGTTTCGATGTGTCCGATTTCTGTCCACGGAAGAATTTTTTAATCGAATTTTCAGGAGCTCAGATTTTGCTGCAAATACATCAGAAGAAGAAATTAACACTTAAGCCCCCTGGTGGCCAAACAGTTTTTTTTTTTTTTTTAACCAAAAATGGGAAATTATATGCAAATAATTTTCCACCAGGAGCTGTATCCCCTGCAGAAGGAAGTTTTCAAATCGGAGTCTTAGAAGCAGAGATATCAGGGAAAACGAAGTTTACTTTTACACCCCTAGCGATAAATCTATGTGTAACTTGAAAATGTGACTATACCTAAAATACTATTCGACTAAATGGAATCGAAAGGTGAAATATTTTTTCAGTTGGACTTTTAGAAGGAAATACACTGACGAAAAAAATCCCAACACCAAGAAGGGGTTGTGTTAGATAAACGACAGTTGGTAGGCGGTGAGAGTACATCTGTAAGATGACGTTTATGCAAATTTCACGCTCGGCGCATACGTGTGATGCTAGTAGCGCCCTCGGAACATGCAAAGCAGGTTTGCTGTAAATACGCGCTGTAACGTTCGTGAGCGTTAGTTATCGTTGAGATTCAACGTAGGGTGTTGATGTTCGTCAAGAATGCCTTTAAGAAGACGAAGAAGCCATTATCAACAGCTCACGGAGTTTGAACGAGGTCGTGTAATAGGGCTACGAGAAGGTGGATTTTCTTTCCGCAATATTGCAGAACGACTTGGCAGGAATGTAGCCACTGTGCATGATTGTTGGCAGCGGTGGTCAAGGGAAGGTACTGCCTCAAGAAGACCAGGTCCGTCCGGCCACGTGGCACTACTGAGAGGGAAGACCGCCGTGTACGGCGTATGGCCGTGGCGCATCGTACCGCGTCTGCGGCAGCAATTCGAGCTGCAGTTGCCACCACAGTGACACAACGAACTGTTACAAATCGGTTACTTAAAGGACAGCTCCGAGCCAGACGCCCTGTAGCGTGCATTCCACTTACTCCAAACCACTGCCGTTTGCGACGTCAGTGGTGTCAAGCTAGAGCTCATTGGAGGACGGAGTGGAGATCTGTTGTGTTTTCTGATGAGCAGCCGGTTCTGCCTGGGTGCCAGTGATGGCCGTGTGTTGGTTAGAAGAAGGCCAGGTGAGTGCCTGCAACCAACCTGTCTGCGGCCGAGACACTGGACCTACACCTGGAGTTATGGTCTGGAGAGCATTTCGTATGACAGCAGGAGCACTCTCGTGGTTATCCCACGCACCCTGACGGCACAGTTGTACGTCGGTCTGGTGATTCAACCTGTTGTGCTGCCATTCATGAACAGCATTCCAGGGGTGTTTTCCAACAGGATAACGCTCGCCCGCATACCGCTGTTGTAACCCAACATGCTCTACAGAGTGTCGACATGTTGCCGTGGCCTGCTAGATCACCAGATCTTTCACCAATCGAGCTTGTATGGGACATCATTGGACGACAACTCCAGCGCCCCCCCAACCAGCGTTAACCGTCCTTGTATTGACCGACCAAGTGGAACAGGCATGGAACTCCATCCCACAAACTGACATCCAGCACCTGTACAACACAATGCATGAACGTTTGCGTGCTTGCATTCAACATTCCGGTGGTTACACCGGTTATTAATGTACCAGCATTTCACATTTAAAATGGCTCTTCTCGCGCTTACATTAAGCTGTGATCTTGAAACCTTAATCGATTAAATATGTTACCTATACAAATATATTGCCACCATTTCATTCCTCTACAACTATTTTTTCGTGGTGTTGGGATTTTTTTCCGTCAGTGTATATGGAATAAAATGTATTTTGAATTTATATCATCTGCATTTACGCCCTTTAGCTGCGAAACTGTGTATCGTGAAAAACAACCGAAGTAAAGAATCATCATTCGCACATTTCAAGCTTTCCAACCCAAAGAGAATTTTTCACGTCGGACTGTTAGTTAAAAAGATAAAGGACGGACGGAGAAACCGAAAACATAAGCACGATCGTTTTTGCAAAGACGTAATAAAAAAGCCTACGAGTGATATTTCCCTTTGAAAAAAGTATTCACAACTCTATTTTATTTTTTATACAAGTAGAAACTCATTTAAAGTTTTAAATTCAATCATCTTTAGCCATTACCATCGTTCGTCACATGATCGTCCTTCGTTTTAGTCTTAAGTGCTTCCCTTTGAGCGATATTAAACAAATTTACGTTTGTAATTCTTTGCGCGGCACTTAAGATCAACATTGCAAAATGACAGCGTTTATTCACGAATGAATATCCACTCAGGTTCTATAAGAATTAGGTTAAAAACAAGTCTTACTTGCTAATCTTGGTCTAAACTGTATCGCTAATTTATAACTATGTAGTGCTTCTTCGAACCTCCCTTGCTCTTGAAGTAATATTCCTCTGAAAGTAATAAGAAAGAACGGTAATTAGTGAATATAGGAGTAGCAGCAAGTAACAATAAGTACTAAGAACATCAATAAGCACCAATCTACAAGGATCGTTTTTCTTGTAGTGGTAAGACTGTTGTAATTAGTACATATTGAAAGGCAACATACCAGTTACAGCCTTTCGACTTATGCTTCACCTTTGTGGACGACCCGTTGCCAAACGTGTGAAGCATGTCAAACGTTGCCGGTAGCGTCGTTTTAAGTCAATGTCCGCAGAAAACGTCCTAACGAAGATACACTAATGAGTCATTACATTATGACCACCTACCTGTATGACCCCCTTTAGCTAGCAGAACAGCGGCCACTGGGCGAGGCATCGATTCGATGAGATGGCGATAGGTATCCTGGAGTATCTTGTACCATAATGTCAACAGCAGGTCTTCCAGTTCCCGTACATTTCGAGGTGGTCGATATTTAACGCAAACCCGCTTTTCCAAGTCGAATCACAAATGTTCGATTGGGTCCAAATCAGGTGAATTTGGTGGCCAGGGAATTAAGGGAAAATCACCAGCACGTTCGTCGAACCACTCCATGACGATTCTGGTAGTGTTGCATGCCGCATTATTTTGTTGGTAATGGCCATCACCAGCAGGGAACACAGTTGCCATGAATGGGTGAACTTGGTCCGCAACGATGTTCAGACACCTGAGAGCTGTCAGAGATTGTGCTACTGGGATAATGGGGCCTAAAGTGTCCTAAGAAAACATCGCCATCAGCGTAACACCTCCGCCGCCGGCCTGTTTACGCCCAAGAGTGCATCCAGCTGACATAGCCTTCGTTGGTAATCGGCGCATTTGTGCTCTTCCGTCTACGTGATACACCTCGAATCTTGATTCGTCAGACCAGGCCACTTTCTTTCAATCATCCGTGGTACAATCTTGGGCCAATTTTATGCGTTGTTGGCGATGACGGGTAGTGATCATGGGGTCTCGGCTGGGTCTTCGGCTACGCAGACCCATGCGCAGAGGGCTGTGATGAACTGTGTGCTGTGACACATTTCCCTGATCACCGCTGTTGTAGTTGCGGGTGATTTGTCTCACTGTGGCCTTGAGGTCGCTGTGAGCAATGCGCGACAGTCTCTTCTGCTCTATGGCATCAATGAGCTGAGGACGACGTACGGCTGGACGACGGTTCGTCGTTTGGCCATCTGTTAACCAGTTTTGATACGTACTCACTACAGCGGTACGTGAGCAAACCACGAGCCGCGCGGTTTCCGAGATTGTAGTTCCAAGACGCCGTGCCATCACAATTTGTCCTTTATCGAACTCCGATAAATCGGAAGCATTTCCCATTCTGACTCCGAGCACTCTACTAACCGAAAGCCGGTCCTTGGGTTGTGTATATACAGTAGTGGCCAAAATTGTGGAAACTTTTTGGGAAAAGTGTATCTTTGAGGTTTGATGGCTCATAACACCACTTTTGTTTTGGAGTAATACCATAAAATTACATATTAATGGAAAGATAATTTCATCAAAAATGTAATGCTGCAAAGTTTGTTCAATTATCTGTATTCTATGAAAAGTTATAGCCAAATAACCAGAAAAAGGAAGCACAACTTGCTTAGGTTGATATAAAGTAGCTTTCCTTCATTTGAATGTAGCCAATGAGCATTTAGAGAGCCAATCAGGTGCCATCTTTTTTGGCAATTAGCCAATCAGGTCACAGTAGGTTTCAGCTATTGATGTCATGTATTAGAGCTGAGAGGAGGACATTTGTCAGTGTGTTCTGTGATTGCTATCAAGTTGGATTTTTTTGTGTATGTGTGTTGTTTCATTTAGTGAGCTTGTAAAACGTAATAAAATAAAAGAAATGGAGCAAAGAGTTGACTGGCTACCCAGAAAGCGATGTAAAATAGTACTATTAAGTGAACAAGGCTTCAGTTATGAAGAAATTAGAAGAAAATTTGGTGGAAATTTAACCAAAGGTGGCATTTCTAAATTTTTGAAGAGGTATAAGGAGACTCGGTCACTACGAAACCAGACTGGTAAAGGCAGGAAAAGGTGCACGATAGTAAGTGATGATAGAAGAATTAAGAGACTATGCCTAGGTGATAGAAGAAAATCATCTGGGTGTATACAAGATGAAACAGCGCAATACAATATGAAGTTGAGTGCAATGACTGTTCGGCGAAGACTGCAGGAATTTGGTCTAAAAGCTAGACTTCCACGAAAAAAGCCATTTTTATCTCTTAAACAAAGGTTGAAAAGATTAAACTGGGATAAAACCCATGTTAACTGGACAGCGAAACAATGCGCAGTGTTATTTAGAGTGATGGAACCAAAATCTCCCTGTTTGGTATAGTGATGGCATAAAATACGCAAGGAGATGAATCGGTGAAGATTCGCATCCTGATTGTACTACATGTACCGTGAAACACCCAGTTAGTGTTATGTTCTGTGGTTGTATGACATCAAAAGGTGTGGGCGGAATTTGCGTGATTAATGGGAATATAAATGGCCAAAAATACATTAATGAAATACTTTAGCCCAAACTGAAGCCTTTCCGCACGTGATCTTTTCCAAGATAATGAAGTATTTACATTTCAACAGGATTTAGCTCCATGTCATGTTGCAGCTGTGTGCAAAAAGTGGTTTCAAGATAATCCTATTCCACTGCTGGAAAGGCCTGGGAATAGCCCAGACCTTAACGCCAACCAAAATCTATGGAGCCGACTAAAGAAACTTGTTAGTCAAAAGTAACCCCGCAATAAAACCCAATTAATAGAAGCAATAATTCAATCTTAGTTTCACATTATAACATCTGCAGAACTAAAAAACTTTGTTAACTCCATGGGAAGGCGTTGTTAAGCCGTTATTAACGCTAAAGGTTACCCAACTAAGTATTAAGTGACATGGTGAGAATTTTTGTGTATCTTATTTTTTCTATGTGTTTCACTTTTCTTCTTTATAGCTGCTGTTCTTATACAAAATCCTTCATAATATTGCATTACATTCTTGATGAAATTATTTTTCAATTGATATATAATTTTATGGTATTACTCCAAAACAAAATGGTGTTAGGAGCCATCAAACTTCAAAAATACACTATTTCCAAAAGATTTCTACAATTTTGGCCACTACTGTACTGCTCTGTGAACTTCGCCTGCGCCCCCGTTCGGTCTCCAGGCGCGCTCATTTCTCTACTCTGGGGGTGGTCATAATGTAATGGCTCATAGGTGTATGATGCTGTCTATAATCCGAGACAGCTTCCTCTAATGGGTTCTTTTCATTTTCAAGAAGACGTTTACATCGCACGGTCTGTAGAATAACAATGGATGCACTAAACTTTCCCAGTACCATGTGTCCAGCAATGACTTCACAGTTGTTGCTTGTCAAAATTTCGTCTTAGAGTCTTCGTCAAAATGTCAAATACAGTCGAAGGTGCAATGGAACTTAATTTTTTGGCATATCGATCGACGATCATATACCTCCAGTAACTCTTCATGGCGTCCACATATTGTTCATCTGTCCTTGCCCTGGGACATCCACCAATAGGCTCAACCTCGGTGTATTTTCTTCCACGTCGAAAAGCATCTGTGCATCTGGTGGCGGTAAGATGTGGCAACGCATCATCGCTACATGTCTTCCGTAGTACTTTGTACAGCGATAAGTATTTCGCTCTTGTGCGACCTGAATTTTGATAGAATTTCCCTACTCTTGTCGTGTGAACACCACCAACTTGAGGCGCTTGCACAAACCTTTGCACTTTTTCACGTCCACTAGTAACATTAATAATGACACGCGCCAATACCACTGCGTAAAGAGAAACAACAGAATGGCACAGGTTTGGCCAATGATAACCTATCCGTATATTGCTAGCGTTGTTGCTACTGAAGAAAAAATAACTCCGTTCATGATGTGAGTCTTATTTAACATTGCGGACATTGGTTTATCTCGTATTTAAATCAAGTATGAATTATCCGTATGCAAATACAGGGTGTCCATAAATGAAATGTACAACTTCAGTACGCTACTGAAAAAAAAACTACAATAAATAACAACTCACTTTTATTGTCAAAACACATGGTAACTGTAAACGTTTTTTTTAAATGTCAGTAGGTCTCCACGTGTGCTCCGTTGGTTGCTCGTAGGATGTCTGAACGACAGTCCAGTTCCACCCACGCACTCTGCAGAATGTCAGCAGATCTCCACGTGTGCTCCGTTCGTTGCTCGCAGGATGACTAAACGATAGTCCAGTTCCACCCACGCACTCTGCAGAATGTCAGTAGATCTCCACGTGTGCTCCGTTGGTTGTTCGCATGATGTCTAAACGATAGACCAGTTCCACCCACGCACTCTGCAGAATGTCAGCAGATCTCCACGTGTGCTCCGTTCGTTGCTCGCAGGATGACTAAACGATAGTCCAGTTCCACCCACGCACTCTGCAGAATGTCAGTAGATCTCCACGTGTGCTCCGTTGGTTGTTCGCATGATGTCTAAACGATAGACCAGTTCCACCCACGCATTCTGCAGAATGTCAGCAGATCTCCACGTGTGCTCCGTTGGTTGCTCGCAGGATGACTAAACGATAGTCCAGTTCCACCCACGCACTCTGCAGAATGTCAGCAGATCTCCACGTGTGCTCCGTTGGTTGTTCGCAGGATGTCTAAACGATAGACCAGTTCCACCCACGCACTCTGCAGAATGTCAGCAGATCTCCACGTGTGCTCCGTTGGTTGCTCGCAGGATGCTTAAACGATAATCCAGTTCCACCCACGTACTCTGTAGAATGTCAGCAGATCTCCACGTGTGCTCCGTTGGTTGCTCGCAGGATGCCTAAACGATAGTCCAGTTCCACCCACGTACTCTGCAGAATGTCAGCAGATCTCCACGTCTGCTCCGTTAGTTGCTCGCAGGATGTCTATACGATAGACCAGTTCCACCCACGCACTCTGCAGAATGTCAGTAAATCTCCACGTGTGCTCCGTTGGTTGCTCGCAGGATGACTAAACGATAGTCCAGTTCCACCCACGCACTCTGCAGAATGTCAGCAGATCTCCACGTGTGCTCCGTTGGTTGCTCGCAGGATGCTTAAACGATAATCCAGTTCCACCCACGTACTCTGTAGATGGTCAGCAGATCTCCACGTGTGCTCCGTTGGTTATTCGCAGGATGTCTAAACGATAGTCCAGTTCCACCAACGCACTCTGCAGAATGTCAGTAGATCTCCACGTGTGTTCCGTTGGTTGCTCGCAGGATGTCTAAACGATAGACCAGTTCCACCCACGCACTCTGCAGAATGTCAGTAAATCTCCACGTGTGCTCCGTTGGTTGCTCGCAGGATGACTAAACGATAGTCCAGTTCCACCCACGCACTCTGCAGAATGTCAGCAGATCTCCACGTGTGCTCCGTTGGTTGCTCGCAGGATGCTTAAACGATAATCCAGTTCCACCCACGTACTCTGTAGAATGTCAGCAGATCTCCACGTGTGCTCCGTTGGTTGCTCGCAGGATGCCTAAACGATAGTCCAGTTCCACCCACGTACTCTGCAGAATGTCAGCAGATCTCCACGTCTGCTCCGTTAGTTGCTCGCAGGATGTCTATACGATAGACCAGTTCCACCCACGCACTCTGCACAATGTCAGTAAATCTCCACGTGTGCTCCGTTGGTTGCTCGCAGGATGACTAAACGATAGTCCAGTTCCACCCACGCACTCTGCAGAATGTCAGCAGATCTCCACGTGTGCTCCGTTGGTTGCTCGCAGGATGCTTAAACGATAATCCAGTTCCACCCCACGTACTCTGTAGAATGTCAGCAGATCTCCACGTGTGCTCCGTTGGTTATTCGCAGGATGTCTAAACGATAGTCCAGTTCCTCCAACGCACTCTGCAGAATGTCAGTAGATCTCCACGTGTGTTCCGTTAGTTGCTCGCAGGATGTCTAAACGATAGACCAGTTCCACCCACGCACTCTGCAGAATGTCAGTAAATCTCCACGTGTGCTCCGTTGGTTGCTCGCAGGATGACTAAACGATAGTCCAGTTCCACCCACGCACTCTGCAGAATGTCAGCAGATCTCCACGTGTGCTCCGTTGGTTGCTCGCAGGATGCTTAAACGATAATCCAGTTCCACCCACGTACTCTGTAGAATGTCAGCAGATCTCCACGTGTGCTTCGTTGGTTATTCGCAGGATGTCTAAACGATAGTCCAGTTCCTCCAACGCACTCTGCAGAATGTCAGTAGATCTCCACGTGTGTTCCGTTAGTTGCTCGCAGGATGTCTAAACGATAGACCAGTTCCACCCACGCACTCTGCATAATGGCAGAAGATCTCCTCGTGTGTTCCGTTGGTTGCTCGCAGGATGTCTAAACGATAGTCCTGTTTCACCCACGTAAGTTGCAGAATGTCAGGTGTAACGAGGAGGAAGGCTGCAGTAATGTCTTCTTTAAGCTCGCTGACAGATGTAACCTATTTCTTGTACACAACGTCCTTAATAAAGCCCCAAAGAAAAAACTCGCATGTGGTAACATCAGGAGAACCGATTGGCCTTGACGGCGGACCTCCACGTCCAATCCAATGCCCTGGGAAATGGTGGTCTAAAGATCTGCATACATCCGAAACCCAATGCGGAGGCACTCCATCTTGCTGGTAAATGATGTCTTGAATAGCCCGGATTTCTGAATTTGCGAATAATTCTAACATGTCCAGGTACGTTATGCCAGTAACGGTTGGTTCAGCGAAGAAACAGAGTCCTACCACTTTGTCTTTCATTAGGCCAGCCCAGACATTAACCTTCGGGCTGTTTCTCTCGTGTGCTACGACCACGTGGGGATTTTCCATGCCCCAGATTCGGCAGTTATGTTTATTCACTCCGGCAGAAACCTGGAATGTCGACTCATCGCTGAAACAGATCCGTGAAAAGACTGTGGGGTATTCGTCAGTGCGATTATGAATGTCCACCGCAAATGCTTTTTGCGTGGTTGATCATTTGGTCGATGTTTTTGCACAAACTGCATTTTATACGCTTATAGGCGTAGACGTTTATGCCGAACTTTGCGAACGTTGCTCGCTGTATTTCGAGTTCACGACTGACGACGCTCACGGACTTCTTCGGGCTCATAAGATAAGCCTTACGCACGTCTTCCGCGTTTACGTCCGAAATGAAAGGTCTCCCAGTGCTTTTGCTTTTCAAGATACTTCCTGTTTGAATTTATTTACCCATTATTCGATTCTCCTTCGTGTCGGCGGCTGTCTCTTGTACTCCGTTCTGAACTTACGCTGAACTGTTGTTAGAGATTTTGACTCCGCAAACCAAAACATACAGGCTGCTTTCTCCAGTGGGGAAGCCATGTCTGTTGTATTCCGTGTTTGACGTGATTTTTCATTACATGCGACACCTGGTGCCATTTATCATCTGGCTTAACAAACTTTAACACTTGCTACGTCTCTTGATGTTTCAGTTAGGTTTTTTTACTATTGTACTGTATTTTTTAATAGCATACTAAAGTTGTATACTTCATTTATAGACACCCTATATTTTGTGAAACAATGAAAAGTCCCCAGGGATGATACATAACATTTCCTACAGTATTGGGACACAACCAAATATTTGCATAAGTGCAAAGAATGGTTGCACAGGAAGGCGTGCTGTGAGTGGAGCTGTAAGTATATAAAACTGAGAGGCTCTGTCATGTGGTTTCTGTGATTTTTGAGACTGTACTTGGACTCCTTCTCGGTGTTCCACGTTAAATATCATACATAACTTTGACGGTTTTTGAATAGTTGTTTGTGCGTTACTGTTAGTAATTGTAAAATCACCATTTGAATTTCAGAAGTTATTTATTTTTTGGTTGTTAAAAAATGTGCTGAGCACAAGCGCAAGAAAAAGTATTACCCAAGTTTGTTGTTCTGGCTTTTTAAAAAATACCAATTTTAAAAAAAATATACATATTTTTTGTTGTTCTGGCTAATTAAAAAATACTAGTTTTTTTTAAATATATTTAAAATATATTTGGTTAATGTTTAAAATTCTAGTGAAAGGCATCAGACATTTCCTCTTGTACATGAGGAATGGTATTCATTCTCACCCTAGAAAAGTCGTTATTGTACACTCGTTATATCACCTTTAGCAAAACGTTTTCTTTCTGGATGTGGCATGTAACGATGTTGCTTAAGAACTTGATAGATAATAATAACTGCAATAATCTATTTTTATACAACTGGTACCCTTTATTTGTGTGTTAAACATCAATACAAATTCTGTCGGATATACATGCTTGTTTTGAGCAAATAATTTTTTTTCGGTGAACGTCAGAATGGCTTTTCCAGTTATCATCTGTGTTTGGAGAGCGAAACTGACTCTCACCGAACAGATATTTTTATTTTTAATACCCATTTTTTAAAAATATACTTGGAAAGGGAGGCTCTCACTGAACTGATATTTTTATTTTTAATACCATTTTTTTTAAATATGTTTGGAAAGGGAGGCTCTCACTAAACAGATGTTTTTATTTTTAATACCAATCTTTTTTAAATATATTTGGAAAAGAAGGCTCTCATTGAACAGACGACGTTTGTCCACATTGAAATTATTTTACGTAAAATTATGTGGAAAGTGATACCGACTAGTTCTGAAATAGCGTTTATTCATTCTAGTTCTTTAAAATAAATTTCCGGAAAGAAAGCCAATTGTCAGGGAACGTATGTTAATACATTCTAGTTCTGTTCCATCCAAAGAGGGTGAAACACATGCACGCCGCCCCGGTGGCGCAGTGGTCTAAGACGCTGGCCTCTGATCATTCGTCTGTAAGGGGTCCGGGTTCGAATCCCGGTCAGACATGGATGTTGTGTTTGTCTTACGGCACTGGCTCTCTCCCTTCCCTGGAACCAGTGACCCTAAATTAGGGACGGGCGACTGCTTATAGCCCATTCAGTTGCTCACGGTGGTCGTTAAACGTCCAATCAAAAAAAAAAAAAAAAAAAAAAAAAAAGAAACACATGCACACCCTATGGTCGAAAGTACTCGGGCACCACAATGTTTTGGGAGAAATAGCTTTATTATCACAATTCGTAGTTAGTCGGCCCACCATTTGCTTGTATGAGAGCGGCAATACGTCGAAGCATAATACACTGTTGGACAATTGCTAAGGACGGATCATAAACGGCTATATAGCGCACAAAAAGTAAGTGTGGTTGGATGCCAAGTGAAATAAAATAATGTCAGAATGTCAGGACATTACAAGAAAGACAATTTATTGTGCTCTGAAATCCAGAAGGCTTTGGAACGTGTTCAAGGGACAAACAGGCCATTTTGTGCAGAATACGTAAACGTGAAAAAAAGGCAATTACCGTACGCAGGCGTTCCGGCGTAAGATGTCAATACGAGATATGGCCACCATGGAGGGCGATGCAAGATTCCACACGTCGTGTCAGGCTTTGCACAATATTATCAAGCAGCTGTTGGGGTAATTTATCCCATTCCTCTGTCAGTGCACTGATGAGGGTGTCCTTATTTATTGGAGGGCATTGGCGACCATCAAGACTCTTCCCCAAAGCATCCCACACATTTCCAATGGGATTCAGATCTGGAGAACGTGCTGCCCAAACGAGACGTTGAATATCCTCGCTCTCAAGACGCTCCTGGACAGCGACTGTACGATGATTGTGGCGTTGTCGTCCATGAAAATAAATCTATCACCGACAGCACCACGGAACATGCGAACATGAAGTAGCAGAACATCCTTAATGTATCGTTGGCCAGTCATAGTCCCAGTTGGAAGCACATAGAGGGACGTACAGCCATTGATCATGATGCCAGCCCATACCATGACACTACATGTCGGATATCGGTCCCTTTCCTGTATGTTTGCTGGACAATATGCAGTACCACTATCACGCCAGATCAGTTGTCGTCGACAATCGGACGATATACTGTATCTACTCTCATCTGAGAAGAGGACAGCAGACCAGTCGTTATCAGTCCAATGGCGATGTTGATGGCACCATTGCAAACGGGCGGTACGGTGACGTCTAGACAATCGAATGCACACAACAGGACGGCGGGCGTATAGTCCTTCTTCATGCAAACGTCTGGCGACAGTTTTTCGGGAGATCCGCTTGCCAGTAGCAGCCATAAACTGATTTGCTACTTCACTAGCTGCGCTGCGCCGGTGTCTTTTTGTTGATAGCACTATGTACCGATCTTCTGCAGGTGTCGTACTGAGAACACGACCTCTCCCGTGACGTTTGCTACACTCTCCATTTGTTTTAAATGATTTCCAAAGCCTTGAAACAGCATTGTGGCTGACGTCGAACTCCCTGGCAACATCTGTTATTTTTCGCCCTTCTTCAATCTTGCCAATAATACGGCCACGCGTAAAATCATCTAGGTGATGTCGGGAAGACATACTGAAAATTGCAAGTTCGTCAATTGATTCTTTCCCTTTCAACTTTGCGTTTGAACAACAACGGTCAATAAGCGTCAAATCCTTTATATCTCTTATCAGCGCTATGACGTCACGAACAAGTTCGGCAATCCAAAATTTGCATTGCCACAACACGTCTTACTGTATCCCGCACTTATGCTAATTTCCAAATTTTCCTGCCTTCCATTTTATGTTTGCTATCGTTGCTATTGTCATCCGTCCTTAGCAATTGTCCGGCAATGTATCAACCAATGCTGGTAGGTCTCGACAGGAACGGCTTTCCATCCGTCCTGCAAAGCTGCTGAGAGAGTGGAAAGCGAAGACAGTCGTTTTGGTCGATTTCGTATCCGTGGCTCCAGTTCACACCGGAGGTGTTTCGTGGGATTAAGATCAGGACTCTGAGCAGGCCAGTCTAAAAATTCCACCACATTTTTAAGAAACCAGTCATGTGTTGCCGGGAGCTCGATCGTTTTGAAAGACACAACAGTCATTTCCATAATACTGCCACGTTGTTGGTAGGGGAGAATTAACCAGAACGTCCACGTAATCATCAGAGTTCATGGTTTGTGGAATAATAACCAACAGCCCGTGTCCCATCAACGAAAAACAACTCCGTACCATGATGGAGCCTCCGCCGAACTTAACAGTTGGAAGAACACAGTCCAATGAAAATCGTTCGCTGTGCTGTCGCTAAATCCAAAACACGCCCATCTGATTGGAAGAGTGAGAAGCATGACTCATCACTCCAAATAACAGATTTCCAGTCCCCCACAGTCCGGGAACGACGGGAGACACACCCCTCCGAACGACGCTTTGCATTAAAGGTAGCGATGTGTGGCTTGTGTGCCGCTGCTCTAACATAATAACCCACACTGTACAACTCTATGCGGATAGTTATGGTAGTAACCGAGCCATTACATGCATTTCATTCTTCGGCAGCGGTGAAAACGGCAGAGGAAGAACCAGATTTCTTAACATTTCTTACGATGGCTCTTCTGCCACGTTCCGTCAGTTTGTGCGGTCTTAATGAACGTTTTTTTTTTTTTTTTTTTGCTGTAGCTGCACCGTCCTGCTTCCATCTCTTCAGGATATCACTTACAGTCGATTTTCGTATGCTTTCTTTAGCTGCAATGCTCCGTATGAAAACGCTTCTGAAATGGCATCTTATTTCCCGTCCACGCTGGAACTCGGAAAGTTCACGTCCGCGGTGCATATCTGCTTCAAAATTATTGATAACACAACAGAGCATCTCAGCTTTTTATACTTTCCTACCCACTCACAGCGCACCTTCCTATGACATCCTATGACCAGCCCACGCTGGAACTCGGAAAGTTCACGTCCACGCGGCATATCCGCTTCAAAGTTACTGATAACACGACAGAACATCTCAGCTTTATATACGTTCCTCCCCACTCAGAGCGCACCTTCCTATGACCAGTCCACGCTGGAACTCGGGACGTTCATGTTCACGTGGCATATCCGCTTCAAAGTTACTGATAACACGACAGAACATCTCAGCTTTATATACGTTCCTCCCCACTTAGAGCGCACCTTCCTGTGACCAGTCCACGCTGGAACTCGGGATGTTCATGTTCACGTGGCATACCCGCTTCAAAGTTACTGATAACACGACAGAACATCTCAGCTTTATATACGTTCCTCCCCACTTACAGCGCACCTTCCTATGACCTCCTATGACTAGTCCACGCTGGAACTCGGGACGTTCATGTTCACGCGACATATCCGCTTCAAAGTTACTAATAACATGACAGAACATCTCAGCTTTATATACGTTCCTCCCCACTCACAGCGCACCTTCCTATGACCAGCCCACGCTGGGAATCGGAAAGTTCATGTGCACGCTGCATATCTGCTTCAACGTTACTGATAACACGACAGAACATCTCAGCTTTAGTATACGTACCTACACACTCAGAGCGCACCTTCCTATGACATCCTATGACCAGTCCACGCTGTAACTCGAGACGTTCAGGTTCACGCGGCATATCCGCTTCAAAGTTACTGATAACACGACAAACCATCTCAACTTTATATACCTAATTTCCCGCTCACCTACTTACGCAACCATTCTTTGCACTTATGCAAATATTTTGTTGTGTCCGAATACTTTGGCTAATAGGTGTGTTCATTTCGGTACTGTTAAGAACTAACATCTGGAAAGGGAAAAATATGTTAACAGAAAGATTTTTATTCATCCAGACTTTTTAATCTGTTGGCAAGAGAAGTCCATCTTCGATGAATAGATATTAATTTATTCCATTATCTTTAACAAATATATCGATATTTAGTGAGCAGATATTTATTCATTTTAATTCTCTAAAACATAGGAAAATTGAACCTATTTTCAAATCAATTTCAGTTGTTCATTCCGATTCCTTTAACAACTAAGTATGTCCAAAATAGAGACCCGATGTCACTAAACGGAAGTTTATTCATTCCAGTTCATTAGCTCCACTTATTTTAACAAGCAGAGGTCGTTCTTTATATCTGTATGCACTTTTTATCACCAATTACGAACATGATGCATTGCGTGGTTGTGGCAACATTGGCTAATCTTCGCAGGATACTTCCATGTTAACACAGGCGCACATAAATTAAAACAGATACACCACGTTTTCTATAGACAGTCTCTACAAAGCCGATTACAGAACTATCAGACGGTTACAGATTCGTATGAAGAACACATTTTAAATGCTTTAAAGAGTTTCTTAAAGTAGTTTCAGATAAAAGTAATAAAAGAGAACTTCCAAAGAATGGTACTGGTAAAAAAATATGCTTGTTTCCTGAGCACTGTATGTGTGACGGCAATAAAAGTGAAAATATTATAAATAATTATACTTACAAATTATACCTAACATCCGCCATGTTGGATCTGTAACTGAGCGCTTTCTTGTAAGCCCATTCAGCCTCTGATTTCTTGCCTTGCCCACTTAGGATGTTGGCGAGATTGCCGTACGCTAAAAGGAATTAAAAGTTTGTCTGTAAATCTCAGACCAGTCAAAAATTCCTAAATTATTCAAAACAAGTTAGCTCAGCAAGTAACGATCCTAAATATAAAAACAACTTCATTTCATTGTGCTAGTTTATTGTATCCGAATGACACCGTATATTGTAGAATACATACTACTCGTGCCTGTTTACGCAACTAAAAATGAAGACATTTGATATCAGTGTAACACATATAAGACATATTCAATTATTTTATCTCATTGAAAAGATACAATCTGGAATTATTTATGAGATCCTTGCAATGTTAACTTGTCATTAAAACAGTTGATATAATACTATGTAAATGTCAATAGTCAGCACTTCGTGTAATAAAAGACCACTTCATGTAATAAAGACTCCACTCCATGTAATAAAAGACTGGATTCAGCGTTACAACAGCGCCATGTACCTGTAGTACAATTTTTTATTTTATTTGATGTTTAACGACCACCGTGAGCAACTCAATTGGCTACAAGCAGTCGCCGTACCTAATTTAGGGCCACTGACTCCAGGGAAGGGAGAAAGCCAGAGACGTAAGACAAACACAACACCCATGCCTCACCGGGATTCGAATCCGTACACATCTCGGACGAATGAGCAGAAACCATTGTTTAGATCACAGCGCCAACTGGGCGGGGCGACCGTAGTACATTTACATACCACGCAATAAAAGCTGTTCCCCATAGTGCAATTACATACCAGAGCTGGAAACGGGTCACATAATTGGACCCGACCCGAACTTCACATAATTGGGCCCGACCGGGACGTCACATAATTGGACCCAACTGGGACGTCATTTAATTGGACCCGACCCGGACGTAACATAATTGGGCTCGACCCGGACATCACATAATTGGACCCACCCCTAACAAATCTGTTTTGAACTAAAAATTCGAAACTCAGTTTATAATTATACTTTTACATGTATATGTTACCGTTAAAGTGTATAATACAGTTATTTCATAGAATATCTAGTTATTTCATGAAATAACTGATCAAGTTAGTTAAAGCGTGTAATAAATTAATAATTCCACACTTTAACCCCTTAACCGGCTGGAACGAATTAACTCGGGGTTACCAAAATGGGCTGATATCAGCTCGAATGAATGAATTCGGTGTCTAAGAAGTGGACCGAATGAGGTTGAAACGAGTGATTTTACCCATCAGAGAGAATTGCATGTTTGAATCACTTATTTCTACACAATGACATGATGTCCGCGCCACAGAAACTAGCCGTTTTCCATCGGGACGTCAGTCATGAAGCAGGAAATGAGGTACTAGAACAGAGAGAGCGACAGAAAGATAGCGAAAGAGATAGGGGGAGACAAACATAAAGAGAGAGAGAGAGAGAGAGAGAGAGAGAGAGAGAGAGAGAGAGAGAGAGAGAGAGAAAGAGTGTATGTCAAAGAGAGATAGAGTGAGAGATAGAGAGATAAAGAGAGAGACAGAGAAACAAGAGAGAGAGAGAGAGAGAGAGTGTGTATGTCAAAGCGAGATAGAGTGAGAGATAGAGAGATAAAGAGAGAGAGAGAGAAACAAGAGAGAGAGAGAGAGAGAGAGAGAGAGAGAGAGAGAGAGAGAGATGCAGAGACAGAGAAAGGTTGGTTGGTTGATTCTTATGGCGCAAGGGCCATGTTTGGCCAAAGAGCGCCCACAGAGAGAGGCAAAGACAGAGGTCAAAAGACGGAGAGACCTCTACAGAAAGATAGCTAAAGAGAGAGAAAAAGAAAGGGGGGAGATAAACAGACAGAGACACAGAGAGAAAGAGTGTGTGTCAAAGAGAGATATAGTGAGAGATAGAGAGATAAAGAGAGAGACAGAGAAACAAGAGAGAGAGAAAGAGAGAGACAGAGAAACAAGAGAGAGAGAAAGAGAGAGACAGAGAGAGGTGAAAAGACGGAGAGAGAAAGAGAAAGGGGGGGGGGGGGAGACAAACATACAGAGACAGAGAGAGAGAGTGTATGTCAAAGAGAGATAGAGTAAGAGATAGAGAGATAAAGAGAGAGAGAGAGAAACAGAGAGACGAAGAGATGCAGAGACAGAGGGTGGCAAAAACAGAGGTGAAAAGACGAAGAGACCTCTACAGAGAGAGAATTTACAACCAGTGACAGTTTTGTGGTTTGTACTTCTCATCTGAAAAGGTGAAAGGAATCGTTTTGCCGCAGCTTTATAAATCCAGACCTCTATAAGAACATATAGGTTTGGGAAGCGCAGAAAAATGTGGGCAGCATTTGGTCCAGATACATCGGCCACTTAAAGGGTTAACTAGTTATTCTATGAAATAACTAGGAATTCTATAAATTAACTAATGATAGACAGTTAAAGTGTAAAATAAACAATTTGACTGAATTATACAGCATACAAAATGTTATTTATATAAAGACACAATAAAATCATTTGTTACAACAGGGATTACTAAAATGGCATTTGTAATTGCATAGAACATTATTTCTAAAACAAATAAATTTTTTGTTGACACACTGCGTTTTACATGAACATTTTTTAAATCCCCGACCGGTACCTAAACTTTGAGCTGTAGCAACCGACCGGAGCGATTTCTCTATCCGGCACTTCTTCGATCTGAATTAGTTTTTGTTCACAGACGCTGAACTGGGATCGGGAATATAGCTGTTTTATGCGGCCGTTTCTTGTTCGCAATTGAAAAAATCCTTCTTCGGTTATTTTCATGATAACAGCTAAAATATATTTGGCGTCACCCCTTCCTCTGTCAACTTCAGGAACTGGGATAAGGACTGTAAGCCCCATACAGGCTTGAGAATGAGATTTATCTGACATTAATTTCATCTTCTTAGCTTGAATTTCCAAACATGCTTTAGAGTTTTATCTTTTCCACTGAACATTCAGTTCATTAAAACAAAATTTGCAGATCTTCTGTACAACTTATTTCCGAAAAATTTATAAATAACAAAACGAAACATAAAAGTTAATATCATTATTATTATATAACACTTTATAGTGGGTTGAAAATGGTGTGCTATTTCTGACCAGTGGTTCACACTTTACAGCCTTTTGAATTTGGGATTTATTTACTCGGTTATTTTACACTTTAACGGGGTGTAGATCGTTATTCTATGAAATAACTAGTTAAACCATAGAATACAAGTGAGTTTTACGCTTTAACTGACTTGATCAGTTATTTCATGAAATAACTAGGTATTCTATGAAATAACGGATTTCATACTTTAACGATAACATATATATATAAACACACAAGGAGTTCAAAAAGTCTTTTTGCAGTGAGCATCGTAAGTTATATGGTCGTAGGCTATATAGAAATCATATCAATGTATTGCGAAAACGTACAATTTACTCACTTACTTACAGAAAGCGTTGAAACTGTCGTTCTTCACATAATTGCTATTTTTATTATTAATTTTGGCGGTGCCACAGTCAACATTTTTGAAATAAGTAACTTATTATACGTTTAAGTTTAATTTTTGATGTTTTCTTGATAACATATAAGGCTTCAGAATAGGTTTCACAGCAACACCAATTTTCACCAGCTCCTCATGAGTTGAAAGTTTCCAAAATGTGGATGTTGATTTCATCATTGCCCCTCAGAAGGAAGAAACACTCATGAAATCAACATTCACATTTTGGAAACCTTTCAACTCACCACAAGCTTGTGAAAATTGGTGTTGCTGCGAAACATATTCTGGTTTCTTCACGAAACGAAACGAAACAACTTCCAGCATTCACTCTTCCCCTTTTTGTTTCCAACAAGAACGTATTTGTTGGCCTCGACGCCTTTTAAAATCTCCTTAATATTACATTCATGCATATTCACAAATAAGGCATTAATTCTGACACGATATGCAATGGACCGGGATCTTAGCACGCCAAACGTAAACCTCTAAATGCTCAATGCAAGAGATGCGATGTAAAAAGTAACTCTTAGTCTTACAATGTGACACGCGGGGTGTGAGAAAATGAATCACGAGAGAAGCAGGTGACAGGCGTTTGCTTGTATCTTGCTCCGGACAACCGTACTGAAAACAAACGCAAAGGAAGTATCGTTTTAAGATATGGTGTCCTGGGTTGGTGTTGCTTTAAGATAGAGACGGCAATATTTTTGTATGACAAATTATTTTTTACTCCGCTGGCACCAGCATGGAGCACAAAATTCCACAGTATAAATTTTTCTTTGAAATGCTTTTGTTTTCTTTTCGGTAATAAAACCGGATCAAAATCGGGTCAGGGACACCTTGACCAGACCCGTTTGACCTCACAAGAAGTCGTTTTCACCCGTGGCCCGTTTCCGTCACACCACGCAAAATAGTAACTGTTCCCCACAATACAATTACATCATCATCATCATCATATTTGCCAACCATTATCAATCCACTGCAAGACGAAGGTCTCCCCAAGTTTCTTCCACAACGGTCTGTTTTGTGCCAGTCTCCTCCATGTTACTCCCGCCAACTTTCGAATTTCATCCACCCATCTTCCATGTGGTCTTCTTCTGGGTCTTTTCCTGTCCCTTGGAATCCAATCTAAAATGTCGGCTCTCCATCGATGGTCTGTCCTTCTGGCAGTATGTCCAGCCCATTGCCATTTCAGGGATTTAACTCTGATCATGATGTCTTCCACTCTTGTCATTTTTCGGATCCACGTGTTCCTCTTCTTATCTCTCCTGGTTACACCAAGCATGCACCTCTCCATGCTGCTTTGAGTTGTCTGCAGCCTTTGTATGTCTCTTTTAGCTAAGGTCCACGTCTCTGCACCATACGTAAGCACTGGAACGATGCATTGATCAAACACTTTTCTTTTAAGACATAATGGCATATTGCTCTTGAAAATTATGCTGTTTCTTCCAAAAGCTCTCCAGGCAAGTTTTGTACGCCGATTAATTTCTTCACCAATGTGACCCTCACTTGATATCTGCTGTCCAAGATAAACGTACGTGTCTGTTATCTCCAGCTTTTCTCCATCAATCGATAAATCTTCATTTCCTGTAAAAGCATTGTACATCACTTTTGTCTTCTGAAAGTTCATTTTTAATCCCACTTCTTTACTCTTGTCAGAAAGTTCCTGGATTATACTCTGCAGCTCTGATGGGGTAGTTGCAAAAATAACTACGTCATCAGCAAAACGAAGGTGAGTTAGATAATCTCCATTAATCTTTACCCCTTTGTTTTCTCAGTTCAGTGATTGAAAGACATTTTCCAATGTGACATTAAAGATCTTCGGAGATATGGTGTCACCTTGTCTCACTCCCTTTCCAATTTTTATGTGTGTTGTATTTGCAAACAGCTGAATCTTTGCACATGTATTTTCATAGATGTTATTAACAATATTAATGTATGCGCCTTCAATACCGCAGGATTTCAAAGCCATTGTAACTGCTGATGGTTTCACTGAATCAAAGGCCTTTACATAATCGACAAAAGCCATGCACAATGGAAGTTCATATTCCCTCGCACTTTCAATTAGTTCTCTCAGTACGTGGATATGATCTATAGTACTGTAGCGACTCCTGATACCAGCTTGTTCTTTTGGTTGAGTCACGTCCAGTGTTACCTTCAAGCGGTGTGAAAGAACTTTAGTGAAGATTTTATAAACCACTGATAGGAGGCTGATAGGTCTGTAGTTCCTGAGATCCTCAATGTCACCTTTCTTATGTAGCAGGATCATTGTAGCGTTGTTCCAATCCTCAGGAATCTTCCCTTCATTAAGGCATCGAATGAAAATTTGGGAGAGTACTGTTTCAATTTCTCCACTTGCTTCTTGTATGATGTCTACGGCAATTCCATCTTCTCCTGGAGCTTTTCCCCACTTTATGTTCTTGATTGCATGTGCAACTTCTGCTGGGAGGACTGGAAGAACTCTGGTACTGATACTTTTAATGATGTCTGGAGTATATGTATCATCCCTTTCATATAATTTGGAGTAGAAATCTTTCACTCTTGTCAAAATTTCGCCTCTATGTTTATACAATTACATACCTCGCAATAAAAACTGGATTTTATATAACAAAATCACAGTACAAGAACTTCAACCACACCACGCAATCATATACAGATTCTCAGCACTGCTACTACACCATGCAATGCAATAAAAATGAGTTCGTAACACCATTTCTGCGCCATTTGTTTTCTAAAGATGAATACTAGATGTGGCATGCTATCAAAATGACACATGTGATCTTTACAAATCATTTATTTTTTCGGTACACATGCAGACAGTTTACCATACAGCAGCGTAAAAGCTGGCTGGTTGTATGTCTTTTTTCTCGATCTTTCAAGGAAAGACCACAACATTCATATAATGTGTGATTCAGTGTAATTATATCAATATTCTTCGGGGTATCTGCTAAAATGTTTAACAGGCCGGCGGTAAGCCAACGATATTTTAAGATCCATGCATTATGCATCAGGCTCTGTTTTTCAAAAAGATAATTTCGTCATGAACTCATTCACAAATTTTCACCATAATAATTATGAACTCATGCACAAATTTTCAGCATAATAATTATGAACTCATGCACAAATTTTCAGCATAATAATGATCGGCCACTGGATTTTCAGCAAATTTTCAGCATAATAATTATCGGCCACTGGATGTTCAGCAAGTTTTCAGCGTAATAATTATCGGCCACTGGATTTTCAGCAAATTTTCAGCATAATAATTATGAACTCATTCACAAATGTTCAGCATAATAATTATACATGCACAAATTTTCAGCATAATAATTATCGGCCACTGGATGTTCAGCAAATTTTCAGCATAATAATTATCGCCCACTGGATATTCAGTAAATTTTCAGCATAATAATTATCGACCACTGGATTTTCAGCATAATAATTATGAACGCATTCACAAATTTTCAGCATAATAATTATCGGCCACTGGCACCACTCGTGTGTTGCCCTTTCTATGAAATAGAGTACAAAATCGTGTACAGTTCGTTTAGGAAAAATCTCCCTATATTCTCAGGTGATGGAGCACTTTTTAGTTCTATTCCTTCCGTTTGGTGTGACGTATAACATCCTGTAAGTGTTTAAAAGTAGGACGAACCGTTCATTCCTAATTACTAATAAAGAAAACTTTCATGAAAATGAGAGAGAGAGCAATGCCGTAAGAATAAATACGTCCCCTATGCGCGTACTCGGTTGCGTCTGCCAGTGCGTATATAAAGCGATAGACATCCTTGCCAGCTGTAAAAGCTGTTTTCGGCATGAGAATGACAAGTAATAACGATATAAGCGATTTTCAACGCGGTGTCATAGTTGGCGCTCCTGAGATACGCCATAGTATTTCGGAGGTAGAAACGAAGTTCGGAATTTCACGGACGACCATTGCAAGGGTGTACCGTGACTACAAGAATTCCGGCAAAACCTTCAACCTACGATACAAGTGTGGCCGGCCGCCCCGGTGGCGCAGTGGTCTAAGCGATGGCCTGTGATCATTCGTCCGTAAGGGGTCCGGGTTCGAATCCCGGTCAGGCATGGATGTTGTGTTTGTCTTACGGCACTGGCTCTCTCCCTTCCCTGGAACCAGTGACCCTAAATTATTGACGGGCGACTGCTTATAGCCCCATGAGTTGCTCACGGTGGTCGTTAAACCTCCAATTAAAAAAAAAACAAGTGTGGCCGTAAAAAGAAATTGGGTGAACGTGACCATCGTCGGCTGTAAAGAATCGTTTCACGCGATATGCGTGCAACATTCTCGCAGATATCACCGGTGTATGCCTTCCTTGATCATCGCAACTTACTGGAGTCGTGGAAACAGAACTAATACAGAAAGTTCGTTTGTTAAAAGAATCCCGTTTTGTTTTATACGCTTTAAAAAAAAAAAGTGGTGTTGCCAAAATGGCAAAACATTAAGAGGCGGCAAACTAATGCAATGATGAATCCAATAATTTTCAGGTGAAGTTATTCAGAATTCCAGAAGATACATGACAAATTCGACAAATGCTATTGTTCAGCTTTTCCTCATTGCATTTTCCGCAAATGCGCAAACCCATGCAGTATCGTTCTTTAGAAAGTCATGGTCTTTTCGAGGTAAAGCTATTTTCTCCGTACCTAAAGATATTAATACATTTCTAACTCATTAGTGCCTTCCTCATACGGAGAGCTCTGCGTCTACTATTGAAGCGACACAATGGAGATCTAAGAGCTATTGGAACGTGGATATAGCTCCGAAGAAATTTATTATCTAACATCTTGATCATAGCCACGGAAAGACATAATTCCATTTTCCCGCTTGAAAAGACCGAGCTGAGTAGTCTGAATTTCATTTCCATCGTTCGGCTTAGTACAATGCAAATCAGTGAGCCATTATGAGGAAATGAGACTAACTACCTTTTAGTTTAATGAGGCATTCATCATAATGTGGCGTCCACGGCGGAGTGAAATTGTTCGTCCTCATCATAACTAGGTTTTATCGATTTTAAATATAATTTATTTGGCTGAGTTCAGAAACACTGCCGGGCTATAATGACTTCTTTCACAAAACGAGATCAACCCAGCCATCTAAGAGAGAGAGAGAGAGAGAATGACTGCACAAGCAGCAATACTGAAACGTAAAACACAAGGAAATTACGTCCGGATTACACGGGTTTTTGGCCAGAAAGTGCGATAGTTTGGAACGAAATATTTCAAATTGGGTGCAATTATGATTGAGAGACTAGGGGATGATGACTTTCCTCTTACAATGCAACATAATATTTTCATTTAAACGTAACTATTCAAGGATTCCAATAATTGTGATAATGCTGTTCTTGTTATTATTTTTACTAAAAATTATTTGAAGCAATTAATTTTTATAAAATGTGACTCTTGTACTTTGAACGTGACGGTGTTGGTATTTCGAGCGATAATACGCGGATCATTTTTCTTGGAGTATACCAACACCGCAAGAAATACGCAATTTCTACGACAACGGGCACACATGAGCAAGTGTGTTCTTTCTCTGCATTTCGTATGCATACTTCTTTTTGTTTGTTAAAGGGCTTAACGACCGCTGTGAGCAGAACAAGTGATCATAAGTCATCCATATACAGTAGAATAGGAGAGTTATCCAGAGGGGAAACCACCAGCTTAACTTTTTAAGCCCTGTTCCAATTCCAATCCGGTAGGTGGTCGTTCGAAAATTTAAGGTGAAGTGTATCATCATTAACGTTACGCAAGGAACAGTAAATACAGGCAATTTAGAGATGTCTGATTGCTGTTTTGACGATTCCGGCAATCTACATACATATATCTGTTCGTACAAGACTTATCACTGTTACAATCTCTTATCGCTCTTCACCTATCACATCGCACGCACCGCTGAGAATAGAACACTTAAAACTGCGTTTACGCTTTGTTGACCTCTGATCCAGTGTCAGAATGCTAAACTCGTCGGGGGAAATAATGTGCCGTTAAGTCAGAAAACATTTAACGACAAGAAACCAAATTTACATAAGAACACAGAGACTTAAAAAGGTAGGTTCAATTACAGGTATATATAGGTCACAGGGTTTGTGCTCAATGATGTGCCATTTATCTTTATTCCGATCTTTACCGGAACTGGAATAGTTTGCTGTCGGGGAAACTCGAGTTTTTTGTTTGTTAATTGAAATCATATGATATCTTACCAGGGACGAAAGACAAGTGAATAATCAGGGTCATACGATATCTGATGAGGGAAAATACCAGAGGCAAAAACAAAACTTCCTATCATTCACCGCATGTAATCGATATAAGCGTATGAAGGCTGAAAAGCGGGACGTAACTGAAAACCGTAGCGACTTAATCGCAGAGATCACGTATATCCAATCAGGAATAACGAGATGACGAATTGCAAACTTACCAATAATATCCGAAAAATAAAGTGCCGACAACCAAAACCGCATAAACCAGCTGGAGCTAAGAGGAATGGGACTGAAAGTTGAGAACAAAACCTATATCAGCAGCTGTTGCCTCTGCTCACGGGAAAGGGAGAAAATCGGTTTTAAAAAATGTGATATCTTATCAATTATATGAAAAATTAAGAGTCATCAGTAGAAGATGATATAGGCAATTTGGCCAGCAATCAGAAAAGGAGAACCAAACCAAAAGTGATATTTGCAGTAACGTACAAATAATGGGAAAGAAAGTGCGAAATCAGCTTGAAGAATAAGAGTTTTCTGATATATTAAAAATAAAAAAGGATATAGTTCTCAGGTCTCCTAGGATCATAATCATTAGAAAACAATGGCAAACATTCGATAAGGAATAGAAGCAACAGATAAATCCAAACACTGATGTAATTAATATCTAATCGATAGGTTACAAAAGTGAAATAAAATATAACTTATATCAATCAAATAACAAGGTGTCTTATAATTTCCGTGATCAATGGCTAATATCAGAAAAGTAGACATAAATAGAGACCGGATTACATGCAATTGCATATTTTATCCATTTTTGACGTTACTGCATATAAAAATTCATAAAACTCACAAATTTCCCGTAAAAATGCATATACGAAGAAAAACATTTTTATACTTTATTCAGTCTTTATTTTAACGTACGCTTCCTTAAAACCTTAACTTTACAAAAGAAAGAAAAGACAAGCTTTAATCTACCTTGATCTGAAAAAAACAAGCAATAGCCCAAATTGAAAGAACTTCTAAAGATTAGAACAAAGGATCAGCAGGCCACTGAAACCAAGCGAATGAAAACATAATGAATTATCTGCCTCCACATGTGGCAGCAAGTTGCGCTGCATCAGAAATGTCCTCTGCCAGTTTCCAATTCCAATACAAGGGCCGGCGTGAATTTGATGTCTGATCCTCATGGCTGACGTTTAGTTCCCCAAAAGTTTAGGAGAAATTCACACGGAGGTGTGTTCCAAAACAACAAGCGACATTTAGTTTTCTCAATTTTCCTTTTTTTTCCTTTTTTTTTTTTTTTTAGTTTTAACGACCACCGTGATGTCTTGATAGGCTACAAGCAGTCACTCGTCCCTAATTTAGGGTCACTAGTCCTAGGAAAGGAAGAAAGCCAAAGCCATAAGACAAACTCAACATACACAGTGCGTCAAAGAAATTTTAAGACTGGCGCTAGATTTCAGCCAATGGTGGCGCCACCAGTGTAATCGCGAATGCGTTATAAACCGCGATCATCTGCTTACTTTCTGCCAAAAGTACTGTGCAGTTGTTAAAGTAACTCAAACGAAACGGGCGCTCATTAGAGAAGTAAAGTTTTTTTCATGTTGAATTATTAAGATGGAACAAAGGGCTGTTATTAAATTTAACACAAAACTTGGTAAAAGTGCCTCGGAAACGTACCAAATGATGAAACAAGTTTACGGTGAGTTTTGTTTAAGTAGATCAAATGTTTTCCTGTGGCACAAATGTTTTTTGGATGGAAGAGAGACGCTAGAAGATGATAAGCATACCGAAAGACCAAGTTCATCTAGGACACCTGAGATCATTGAAAAAGTGCGTGATTTCGTGGCAAACAATCGATGTGCGTCACTAAGAATGATGGAAGAGTCTTTAAACATCAACAAAGAAACGACTCGGACCATCCTGCACGAAGATTTGGGCAAAACACAAGTCTGTGCTAAATTTGTTCCACACACGTTAACCAATGAACAAAAATCAAGGAGAAATGCACATTGCAGAGACATCATTTCAGCAGCTGAAAATGATCCAAACTTCTTAAAATCGATTGTTACTGAGGATGAAACATGGTGTTTTCAATATGATCCTAAAACAAAACGACAAAGTGAGGAATGGAAGTCAAAAAACTCTCCACAAGCCAAAAAAACAAGAAAAGTTCCATCGAAAATCAAAACAATGCTCATTACATTCTTCGATAGTAAGGGTATTATCCACAAAGAATTTGTTCCAAGTTTAACAATTACTGGTGAGTTTTATTTAAACATTTTGAGGTGTTTGATGGGCAGAATTTGTCGCATTCGTCCAGAATATCGAGATGAAAACAGTTGGTGTTTGTTGCACAATAATGCACCCAGTCACACCTCACTTCTTGTTCGTAGATTTTTGGCAAAAAATAACGTCTGTGTGTTGAATCATCTACCATATTCGCCTGATTTAGCACCCTGCGACTTTTCTTTGTTCCCAAAACCTAAAATGATGTTAAAAGGGTGTTATTTTGATGATATTTTGGCCATACAAACAGCTTCGACGCGTGCTTTGGAGGCAATTCCGCAAAGTGAACTGGAACAGGCATTTGAATCATTATTAAATCGCTGTAACAAGTGTATTGAAGCCGGAGGGACTTACTTTGAATAACAAACCCAAACAAATTATAATTTCTTGTTTCTATTTCATTTTACAGACCCAGTCTTAAAAATTCTTTGATGCACTGTGCACATGCATCACAGGGATTCGAACCCGGACCCATCTCGGACAAATTCTCAGGAGCCAGCGTTTAGACCCTACACTACGGGGTCTGGCGGCGAACTGTTCTTCAAAAATCGTAAGCACAACCTTAGTAATAAAAATGATGAAATAGGAGAAATAAAATTGAAAATTCTATTTCCATCGTCCCGGTAAAATTGGAGAAAAAATTGAAGAAAAAGCTAAAATCTGTTTTAAGTAAAAACTCTAGGTCCCAGGAAAAAAATTGTCAACGATTTTGGTTGAAAATTGACATCACAAGTTTCAGTAATGAAAGCCAAGCATTATAAATACTTTCCAATGACGTCTACAGATGTAGAGAGAACATTTTATGCGATCAAAACGGCTTTTGATGTCAAACCAAACAGTTAAACATTTAGAAAAATATATTTTGGTATATTTCAACAAAAATTATCGTCATCAAATAGAAGTCATCGCTCTTTCCACGTTTATAAGTGAGTCACGGAAAAATTTCTCATCGGCCGCCACCGGGAATTGAACCCAGGTCTTCCAGTTACGCGCCGAATATGCTTCCATTGCACCACAGCAGCCTCGAAATTCTCAAGGCTCACAAACGACAAACTGCCGAACCGAATTACGAGGCCGCTGTAGTGCAGACCCTGGGTTCGATTCGCGTGGCGGTCAATGATAAATTTTTCCGTGACTCACTTATAAACGTGGAAAGAGCGACGACTTCTATTTGATGTTCCTGGTACACGTCAACTGCGTATTTATCAAAAATTATAGTGTATGAAACTATATCATTTAAGAAGCTTTTTATTTATTAACTATATTAGTCATTACTTATTATTGGTTACTACAGATAATGTTCACACATTTTTGAGCGTTTTTGATAAAAAAATTACAGAAAACAAAACAAGTTCAAATAAATGAAATGGCAACAGCGTGTTAGATGAACAGGAAAGAAACACTTGCTGCAGTTAAATAACGTCTGCTAAGAAAATGGTGCATGTATACAAGCTGTGAATAGATTACAGTATACTTTTGCTCTTAACGAAGAGAAATATTCGTATTCTGTAATTACAAGATGCTGTGAAAATCACGGAATTAGCATTTCTAAATGTAAAAAACCAAGTAATATCATTTAATAGTACAGGGGGAAATCTTCAAGGATTGCTTTTAACAGAAAATGTACATCAAACGAATATCCAAAGATGGTTCGTATTTTTACGACTATTTCAAAAGTAAAGTCTCTGGTCTTAAAAGAAAATTCACCGAGCCAAAGAGAAATCGCTAAGTCGTTAAAAGTCTCCATATCAACTGTAAACAAGGTGATAAAGATTTGGTTCTAAAAATACAAAAAACAATGTTCATCTCCTTTTGTCTAGGCACGTGGCTGAGTGCTTAGCACGTTGTAGACTTTATGAAAATCACGTAGCCGGAGACAGGACTATTGATGAAGCATGGATCTACCTGAACGACTGTAAAAACAAAAGGTCGATTTACTACAGTATCACAAAAGAGCAAAAAAGTCCAAGAATCCAAAGAATGTTTCAGTAAAGGATTCATGATTATCGTTGGTTTCTCGTACAGTGGGAAATTAAAGTTAAGAAAAGTTGAAAAGAATGTTAAAATCAATTCTACATGATACTAAAATAAGGTTCGAACTCCTAGATTTAAAAAGGAAATACCATTCCTTTATCCACAGAGCCTTCAAAGAGTAGTACTCCGTCAGGATAAGGCTACAAGTCATACATCCAAATCTACACTCTATTTCTTAAAAATATGAAAAAAAAAGTGGGGGTTGTGTGTGTCAAGTATAAACGTTTTCCTCGTATTCCTTCAAAGTCCCCTGATGTGTCACCAACGGACTATTGTGCCTTCGGACTGCTGAAAAGAACGCTTTCTGAGCGCAGACTTAAAACAATGATTGCACTATAGAAAGCAGTGGAAAAGGAGTGAAATAAAATACCACTACCAGTTTTTTTTTTATTGGAGGTTTAACGACCACCGTGAGGAACTCACTGGGCTATAAGCAGTCGCCCGTCCCTATGTCAGGGTCACTGGTTCCAGAGAAGGGAGAGAGCCATTGCCGTAAGACAAACACGACATTCATGCCTCACCGGAATTCGAACCCGGACCCCTTTCGGACGAATGATCAGAGGCCATCGCTTAGACCACTGCGCAACCGGGGCGGCCCACTACCAATATTAAAAAACTCCCTGTTTTCTTGTAAATTTAGATGTATGTTCATTGTCCAGAGAAAAAGCTATCAGACAGAGCATTTAAGAAAGAAATCATTTTATTTTAAACAATAATTATATTGCTGGAAAATCGTTCTAAAATGTATGAATATCCTCTGTATTTTTTAAGAGTAATGTATTAATTTGTGTGTGTGGTTCATCAACGCACATTCAAAAAGTCGTTTCTCGGTTCACAGCATTAATTGGGCGATAAATAAGTAAAAATTATAAACAAATATATTACGTTTTTAAGTGCATATCAATGGCTGTTTTAATGCATTTAATCCGGTCTCTACTATAAATAACACAAATTTTTTTATGGAGTTATATTCCTTTTTCGATATTAACAAACATTTCTTATTCTTTCATCTTGTAGAAAGGAAAATTTGCACGCCAAATTTTCCTATATGCCCAAAAACCTGTTACTTTGATTTTGAAGATAGAATCCCAGCATTTTTTGTGGATTTGTAGGGCTGCTCCATCTAAGTGTAGAAATCAAAGTCCATGAATTCTTATTAAATATTCTATTCGACGCAGTTTCCTTCCATGTAAGTTCACGTGAGAAACAATGTTTTAATGCATATCGATCACGACGACTTCTTATTTATCGCGCACATAACAACCGAATCTCGGATTTCGAATATCGTCTTAGTGCTTGCTGTTTGGTAAGTGCCAATACAAACAAGCTGGAAACTTCTCTGATAGCAAAAGCAGCAAACAAATTCGTAAACTTTCCCTCAAACCACCACTGCAATGCGAACTTCTGATTTCCGCGATATTACCTGTCAATTACTCTTACACTGCAGCCATGTTACATTTGAAATATCGTGGAGTAACATTTTCAAACTGTTAATGCGTGTGTCAGAAATCTGCAACCACAGGGAGCCTGTAATCAGGTTATTCATTTATGGAATTTAATGCGTTTCCCTTTGATAAGAGGGTTGCGTGGTTAGGGGGTCGAACGGAGTGGGTGGGAAAGCCAAAGGACTGCGTAGTATCTTCTAATGACACCAGATCTTCTCGCAATAAACTCGCCCGCGTATTAATTGCGAAAGGTTTTGTAACGGAAAGTTAATGAAGGAAGTTCTGATTACACGCTGCCAGCTGTCACGAACGTTTATTCGGATATAGGAGTGCTGAGCCCTTCCTCCCGACGTGCGCGGGTTGTACTTCTCGTCCTCCCTCCCTCGTTACCTCTCTCTCTCTCTCTATCTCTCCCTTTACTCCCTCTCTTTCTCTCTTCGACGTCAACCACTCTTCCTACAGCCTTTGATTAAAGTTCTTATGTCGAACCAAATGATGCTTGTTACGACTAATGACCAGATCGGAAAACGCTGACACGTACAATTTCTAAACGTCTTCTCTTTGAATTCCTATTCGCAGTCCCCTAATAAACTCTTATTTCTCATTAAAACTAACTTTCAAAACCAGGACGAAAAATTGAATATTTAATGAAGTGTGTTGAAATGGCTGCTTTAATTTAAAATTCGCCTCTACGAAAAATATTCGCCTTGGTTTCCTGTGACACGTGAGTAGTTTTTTTTTTCTTTGTAATTTCAGTTCGTAAAAGAAAAAATTAAAGATCTTGTACAACATGGTACGGAGAATCTTTGCTAGTGCAATTCTCATTAAACACATTCAATGCGCATTTTAAAAGCAAAATCTTTGAATCGCCATATATGGTCGTTCTGGAATGCGTATTTCTTTCCAAAAAGAGGAAGTGATGCTCTGTCAACAAAGAACGGATGTAAAATTACACTTTGCTCAAGTAAAAGGATGTAGAAACTTCTAGGATTATGACTCATGCAAAACGTACAGATAATGATACACAAGCAAGCTACGTTTGCTCGTCTTAAATCTTGTTTCAGACGTTTTCGAGATAAATGCAGCTGTGGCGTGGGAGAAGAGATGAGTTTGTAATCACGTCAGCGTTACTGAAATACAGAGGTGAAGTGTGTTAGCATTCAGTGTTACTACTGGAAACAGTATGAAATAAATAATTATAATTCATTCAAATAGAAAACAGAAATCCAAAGCAAGTTACGTGGGAAGTCATTCATTCCATATTGGCTGTGGGAAAATATCACTCTGCGACCTGCTTCGTAAAAGAGCACACAGCGGGTTCCATTGGCGAGACCACGCTTAACCATTTCTTGTACTGATGACAAAACACTGCGAGTTCTGTGGGCTGCGCCTGCTCACATAGCAGAAAGCAAATCGGAAACACGAGAGGCTGAAACCCAGAGTGTATATATAATGTGGATGTCACCAGTCGAGAGTTTGGATACCTAACATATTCTTAGGATGTGAACAGTTGCGTAGCTACGATAGGGCGAAAAGGTGCAGTTGCACTAGGGGCCACCAGTTTGAAGGTCCTATAGCTGGCTAACAATAAGCTACGGAAAGGACGAAAGGTAGCAAGGAAAAACTGATAACACGAGATAACCTTACAATTTCTGTTTGGTTGCAGAATGACACTTGATGACATTCTCAAAGGTGAAACACAAAATCTATCATACAGTAAGCCGATGGAAGACGATGGTAAAATAAAAACTGATGATAATCCGAGTTAAAAGACACGTAATTTTTAACAAGATCTCGTACAAAAAAATATTACAAGCTCCAATAGAAGAAAAAGTGAGTAAATTACTCGCATTAATGGAAAAAATTATCATCGCCCAACTAGTTTTGCATTGAACGTGACTCTGATTCTTGTGACTTTCTGGCTCAGTGGTTAAGACGCGCGGCTTCAACCCAAACGACGTGGTATCGGTCATCACCACCGGCTCAAAACGTTTCTCTCGCGTTAAGTCTGAAATATTCAGCACGTTGGATTTTGCGAAATTTCTGTCTAAATACGGAACAACCTGAATCTGACTTTTCTTAAATAAACGGAATTACTGACTACGGAAAATATATGAAAATACAGAAGTTAAAAAAGCGGGAACTTTTAAAAACGGAAATTCCGTTGAAAGACGACCGGCAACTTTGCTGCACGTTAGTTTCAGAAACTTTTGCTTGAATTCAAAATAATTAATTTTTTTACAGCGTAGGTAGTAATGTTGAGGCGTTCGTGCAGAATCATGCAGTACGCCCCGCTGTTTCGTGGAAATATCGTATATCTCTTTCCAGAGATAGGTAACGGGTCAGCAGGTCAAAGGGTCAAACGAGCCGGGTCAAGGTGTTCCTGATCTGTTTTTGACCCGATTTTGTTTTGGTTTTAATTTTGAAAAGAAAAAAATATTTCATAGAAAAATGCGTAATGTGGAATTTTGTGCTCGATGCTGGTGCAAGCGGAGTGAAAAATGATTTGCAATACAAAAATATTGCCGTCTCTTTCTTAACACAAAGAAGATTTCAGCCGACCGACGATACCGCATCGTAAAACGATACTTCCTTTGCGTTTGTTTTCAGCGCAATTGTCCCGAGCAAGCACGATACAGGGAAACGTCTGCCGCCTGCTTCTCTGCTGATTCATAGTTAGTTTTCGCATCTCATCTTTTGCATTGAGCATTCAGAGGTTTTCTTTTGACGTGCTGACATCCCGTGCCATTGCATGTTGTGTCGGAATTAATGCTTTATTTATTAATATGGATGAATTTATTATTTATTAAAAAGATTGAAAAAGGTGTCGAGGCCACCAAATACGTTCTTGTTGAAAGCAAGAGGGGAAGAGTCAATGGTGGAAGTTGTTTCGTCTCGTTAAGAAACCAGAATATGTTTCACAGCAACACCAATTTTCACAAGCTTGTCATGAGTTCAAAGTTTCCAAAATGTGAATATTGATTTCATGAGTGTCCCTTCCTTATGAGAGGCAATGATGAAACCAACATCCACATTTCGGAAACTTTCAACCCATCAGAAGCTGGTGAACATTGTTTTTGCTGTGAAACATATTCTAAAGCTTGATACGTTATCGAAAAAACGGCAAAAACTGAAATTAAACGTACAAGTTACAGGGGGTGTTCAAAATAATGGAAACACCTCGCTGAAAACAGTGACTTTGGTATGTGCTGCTTTTTGAGTAAAACGAACATGTAGCTACAATTTGCTTCGTAAAAAAGTGTTGCTTATAGTCTCAAGGGTCTGTGAGATTGCATAGTAAATCGGTGTTTGTATATACAATTTTGTTCCAGATGAAGGCACAATGAGTGACCTGTCGGAGTTCCAAAGAGGGCAGATTGTAGGAGCCCGTCTGGTTGGTGCGTCGGTAACCACAGTGGTACAGGTATTGGGGGTATCGGGAGGTACCGTGTCGAAGATCACGACAGCATACAATGTTCACGGCGCAACATCATTTGCAAGACACAACTGTGGAAGGAAAACCAAACTCACTGGGAGAGACAGGAGGGCATTAAAGAGGATTGTGACCGCAAGGAGGAAGACCACGGCGGCGAAAGTGACTGCTGAGCTTAATGCACATCTCCAGAACCCAGTGTGGGCCCATGGCGTGCGAAGGGAATTGCATAAGAACAATAGTTACGGCAGAGCTGCGATTGCAAAACCCCTGGTGTCACAGGTGAATATGAAACGGAGACTACAGTGGTAACAGGAACATAAAACATGGACTGCGGATCACTGGAAACATGTCTTGTTTTCCGATGAATAAAGTTTCTCACTATTCCCCACCACAAGACGGGCTTACGTGTGTAGAAACCCCGCAGAAGCTTACAACCCAGATTGTGTCCTTCCTACAGTGAAGCATGGAGGCGGTTCCGTAATGGTTTGAGCCATGATCTCGTAGTTTGCAGCAGGTCCCATTATCATCTTACACGGACGGATCACTGACGGTGACTATGTCCCTCTTTTGGCCGACCATGTGCATTCAATGGCACAGACATTGTTTCCGTCAGGGGATTGCACCTTTCAAGATGATAATGCCCCGATTCACAGAAGTCGAACTGTTCAATCATGGTTTGAGGAACATGAGGATAAAGTTGCACACCTTCCATGGCCTGCACAATCACCTGACTTAAACATCATTGAACCCCTGTGGTCTGTGTTGGAAAACAGAGTGCGATCCCGTTATCCTCCCCCGGCGTCTCTCAAGGAATCGGAGCAGTTCCTGCAGGAAGAAGGGTACAACATACCACTTAGCACCATCCAGGACTTGTATGCATCCATTCTAAGGAGGATTCAAGCAGTTTTAAATGCCAAGGGTGCTCCCACACCATATTAGGTGAGTAACAACTATTGTTTCAATGTGTTTCCATTATTTTGGACAACCCCTGTACTTAATTTAGAAATTTTGATTGTAGCACCATCAAAATTAAGTGGAACTGTCTTCACATTACTGTGGAGGGACTTTTTGACTCTCTTAGATGTGTTTAAGAAATGTGTAAAAACAGGCTGTGTGAAACATAACAGTTTCAACACTTTCTATAACTGAGTAAATTCCACGTTTGCGTAATACGTTTATATGATGTCTTTATAACGTATAAATTTGTCCGGGTCTCGTCCGGGTTGGGTCGGGTCGGGTCCAATTACGTAACGTCCAGGTCCAAAATTTTTACCCGTTTCCTACTCTGATTATGTCAGGCATGCCTGGCGTATTGGTACGAATTTCATTTTACATACGGTATTTTCTTAGCTACTAGAACGGTAGCTCACCATGTGATGGGAACTATAGCATGCAGAATATAAGTTTGTCTACTCACTAATATGAGGTTCAACAATAAAAAATGAGTAATTCATGCAAGCGCTTCTGAATTTTCAGAAGCTTTTCCACAAATCCTTTCGTATATTAACAGAGAAATTCCATTCTCACGCTTTCCGTATCCATATGACGAAAAATCCCCGGTAATAGAAGAGATTCGTGGAGATACTTGAATGTTGATTATCTGTTAAATTTCAATCGTCTGTCGAAGGATTTGATTTTGAATTTCTGTAGCGCGATGGGATGGGATATCGCATGAATTCTGGTTATTGTGGCACAGGATATTTCTTCTTATCTCCCCCATTTTGTGCACTAGCTATTATACAACAGCCGTTCCATAAAAACGGAGAGTAAAATCACACAAAATGTAGAAATATAGTTACAGCAAAATATGTTATTCTTTCCCAAAGTATCTTCCCTCGGATGATATGCAACGGTCCCATCGTTCAGTCCACTTTTCAAAGCACGTGGCGAAGGCATTTTGTGGAAACTCCTTTAGCGACCTACCTAGCTTGAATAATGTCATCATCGGTGTTGAATGTTGCATTATTAAACTTCTCCTTCATTGCTGGAAACAAACAGAAATCGCACGGGACGAGTTTAGGATTCTAGGATGGCAGGCTGTGGAATGATTGCATTGCAGCATTTTGTAAAAAAAATGTTGAACACAAGCAGCCACATGTGGGCGGGCGTTATCATGCTGTAGAATCCATTTGCCCACCAGTTCCGGTAGCTTAATCGATATGTGTCACCGCAGACGCATGAAGACGGAAATATAATACTTAGCATTGACAGTAATTTGTGTAGGAATGCCATGCTGTTAGACTACGCCTTTATGATCAAAGAAAATTATCATCATCACCTTCCCAGCTGATTTGGTTTGGCGGACTTCTTTCGGAGGCGAGCCTGTGTTTTTCCAGAAACTCGTTGCGCGCTTCGTGATGGGATCGAAATAGTGGACCACTGTTCAGTGGGCAGTTGTGACTGTGTTTAGAAAGTCTGCATCCTTTGCAATCATTTTTTTACACTCATGACACAGGGTAACAATTTTTCTTTCGTCAGGTGGTGAGGTACCCATCTGGAACACACACGATGCAGCAGTAATTTGTCACATAGAATGAGGAATGCCGACGTTTTTGAAATATTAGTTGACGCCGCTATGTCTTCACACGTCATTCGTCGATCTTCTTGCAGGTTTGCCCAAACAGTGTTAGCAATACGTTCCGTAACAATACTTTCAGGTCGACCAGGCCTAGGAGCGAGTTCTGCAGACAAACGCCCTTTTTGAAATCCTGTTGCCATCTAAAAATCGTAGACTCACCCAAAAATTTATCTTTGTAAGCTTTTTTCATTAAATCAACTGTTTCAGGAGCCGTTTTACCCAAACGATAGCAACATTTTATCGCGCAACGCATTTCACTTCTTAACTGTGGAACACTCACCTCCATAGTTGCATGGCGAAATGCAGACGTAACTTAAACAACTGCGCAATAGCAAATCCAGAATCGTCTGCCTGCCACGGCTAACAACTGTTGCCGTAGATATTAACTTAATTCAGTTAGTCGTTTGCATGGTTATTTTTCTCCTTCGCACTCTTGCCAACTAAACAAAAATACTGTCAGTTTTTATGGAACCGCCTTTGTATATTATTGTACAGATGTTTGTACGTTGTGTACGGATCAGTCTATGGAGTTCTTAAGACAATAAAAATCTTATAGCAATCAAATATTATGTTAATATTTAGAAGTTTGGGAAATAATTCTATAAAACAGTGCATTTCACCTTTTCTTAAAGATAATTGAAAGTTACTGTCAGTTAAAAAAGAGATCTCAAGTTCCAAAGCATTCTGTTGCTTCGAAAAATCGCGATGAAAAGAATACTTGTTTTGTGATAGGTCCTCATACAGAAAAAATAAAATTATTACAAGCGTGTTCAAAAAAAAAAAATGACAAACTGAAAATAAAATGACTGATTCAGTCGCATTAATGACGGAAAATAATTCATCATCGAGCAGTTAGACTTTAACCTTGAACGTGAGTGCGATTTCAGTCGTTCTGGCTCAGTGGTTAAAGCGCGCGGTTTCTGTTGAGCCAACCGAAAGAACCTCGTTTCGAGTTCCACCTGCGCAAGAGGATTCTCTGGTGTAGCGAATTTGCGAAATTTCTGTACAAATACGGGAAAACCTCAAACGGACTTTTCTGAAATAAACGGACTTTACTGACTACGGAAAATCTGTAAAAATACAGAATTAAAAAAAAAAACGAGAAATTTAAAAAATGGAAATTTTGTTAAAAGAACACCTGCCGGCAATTTTGTAGCACAGCATTTACAGAAATGTTCCTGAATCCACACTACTTACTTTGTACAGAGTAAAACCAATTAATTGGCGGCGCAATTTGTTAGGGAGCTGACCGTTAGCTAGTGGAAAATGTCTTTTAAAGAAGGTCAAATCATTGTTTTTGCTGGATGGGCCGCGAATGACCTAGTGGTCAACGTTTGTGTCTGCCACGCAGAAATCTCAGGTTTGATCGCAGGCAGGTACGAACCAAGGCTTTACAGAGGAAAAGGTTAGTCCGTCCATTTGAGGAACTGAATGCTCACCCGTGTCTGAAAGGGTGGGTAGAAAACGGGTTGGCCAATTGTTGCCTACGTCATCTCGCTGGGCTGCTCTCTGCATGCTCCCTGAGATTCGTTTGTCAACATCCCTACTAGAATAAATTTTCCTCTGTTATGGTTTTGCACGCCTGCGCCTTTTCTTGGTTTATATATAGCATTTGCTTCACATTGTGTTTTACTTAAATTAGTATTGATTTTATTTCCGTTTTTCCTTAACGAAATGTCATTATGTGCTAATGTGACGTGCTGAAATACGCGTATAAACACGAAACGACAGGACATTGTTTTCCACGTCATTTCGTGTTTATAAGAAAGATCTCTATCGGGTTCCGATAAACATCCTTCTTTAGGAACTATTTCAAAAAACTACCCCAAAACTAATTCTGTTCAAGATAATTAGGTTAAGACTAATATCTGTTGGCTGTTTGACAGTACCATCATGTTCTTGAGATAATATTATTAAACAGTTTAAAAAGATTTTCTGCGCACTTCACGACAGGACATTTGAAAAAGGGAAAGGTGTTATTAAGGAACTCATAAATGATCTAGAAAAACGTTTTATATCTGTCAACAAAGATGCTATTTGTCGGTTATGCAGAATACGAACATTTATTCCAATTCGTTTTCTGAACAGAAATTCATTATTAGTGCGGCGCAGGAAAGCTCTGCGGAAAATGAAGAAAAAAAATGGATTGACTCAAACGCAATGAGAAAAAACATAATTTTTTTTCTCATTTGCGCAATGAATAAAATAGTTTTAGATTTCGTTCAACGAAAAAAAAAATGTTTTTTCAGTTTGTGTAATAACGAACATACCTTCATTTCATGAAGTAAGTTTTGTTCACCACTTTTTAAACTCAGTGACCTTCAGAAATCATGATGGATACCAAATGTAAGTAAATAATTTTTATTTCATACATTAACAGAGTGTTTGAACTACATTTGCGGAGTTTGAAAAACTCAGTAGCTTTCCGTGCCTTAAAAGTTTTAAACAACTAATGTTCGTGACAGATAGAAAAAGGTTTTAAACCACTAAACTTTTCTAGGGAATTACTAATTAAGAAAAAAAAGGAAAGATACGCTGAGTTTTTGACATCAGAAAAATATTGTTAGTATAGTAAGCAAAACACTTTTTTAAAGAAAAAGCATTCATGACAGAATTTGTTCATTTAAAATTATCGCACTTATACTATTACATCAATATTTTCTGATTTTAGGATTTCTATTATTAAATCCTTAACTTTTGTTTTCAAAAAAGACAATTTCCAATATTTGAATGCGCATTGCAATAAATGGCACACTGTAATATGTAAACTACGGTAATAGCATTGATTGAAAGTGCCTTTCTCGTGGTGCTCCTTTAGAACACAACTCCCCGTGGCTCTTGGCTTTCGAAGGGCCAGCGCAGCTACGTCATCAAGCTCGGCAGCTACGTCAACAAGCTCGGCAGCTACGTCATCAAGCTCGGCAGCTACGTCATCAAGCTTGGCAGCTACGTCATCAAGTTTGGCAGCTACGTCATCAAGCTCGGCAGCTACGTCATCAAGCTTGGCAGCTACGTCATCAAGCTTGGCAGCTACGTCATCAAGCTCGGCAGCTATGTCATCAAGCTCGGCAGCTACGTCATCAAGCTCGGCAGCTACGTCATCAAGCTTGGCAGCTACGTCATCAAGCTCGGCAGCTACGCAGCGTCATGTCATCAGCTACGTCATCAAGCTTGGCAGCTACGTCATCAAGCTCGGCAGCTACGTCATCAAGCTTGGCAGCTACGTCATCAAGCTTGGCAGCTACGTCATCAAGCTTGGCAGCTACGTCATCAAGCTCGGCAGCTACGTCATCAAGTTTGGCAGCTACGTCATCAAGCTCGGCAGCTACGTCATCAAGCTTGGCAGCTACGTCATCAAGCTTGGCAGCTACGTCATCAAGCTTGGCAGCTACGTCATCAAGCTCGGCAGCTATGTCATCAAGCTCGGCTGTACGTCATCAAGCTCGTCTGACTGTCTCAAGGGGTGAAGCGCTAAGGACTAGCCCTTTCCTCTCAAGCCCTGTGTACGAACGATCACCATCAGGAATTTCCACTACTAAGCGGATTTCCTCGACCATATATAGTTCAGCCAGTCTTCCTCCACTTCTCTCTATCCAAGGCCATCACTTCATCCAGTCCATTATTTTTTAAACTTGACCTAATCTCCTCCATCCACTTTCTTCTTAGTCTTCCTCTTTCCTGGAGCCTCACGCTTCATCAGAATTTTAGGAAGTCTCTCTCTGATGACATTCTCCTTACATGGCCGAACCAATGCAATCTCCGCATCTCAATAGTTTGAAGAATGTCGACTTTAACACTCATAATTCTGCCATAACACTCATAACGAACGCTCGAAACACTAAATATCCGCCGTGGGTCGGATGGGCACGTTAAGCCGTCTGACCCCGGGTACTCACCCTCCGGTTATAAATAAGGATGTCTTCCTCCCCCTTTCTACTTCGCTTCCGCGTGACTTTCCTATTGGGTACTCTAGCCCAAATCGCCTAGCTTACTATTTACAAGGGTTGTTCAACCCTTTAACGACCATAACGCCCAAAGCGCCCGTACGTACAAACGACCATAGCTGCCCTAAACGCCTATCTAGAGTGAGCCACATTTCCTACCGTTGCGTGTTCTTTAAATTTGCACAACCTATGAAGGATCAGCAGGAATCACCTTCACTCACCATTGTTGTTACTAAACAAAGAAGTGAAACAACAGACAGTTTCGGGCGTTATGGTATTTAGTGCGATACTAGATTTTAGAGTCATGGTCGCTAAGGGGTTAAGACCTGGTGTCAGACACTCCCTTCCTAAAATCCTCTTCATATGATCTGATGTTATCTGTTTTACTGGATGCGCTCTTCCGGAGTAAATCTATAAAATATTTGTGGGAAAATGGCAGCGTAAATTCACTATATTGGCAAAAGTCACCGGACACCTAGGAGAAAAACACAACATAGCATGTATTGACATACATTAGTACGGTGTCGGTCCACCTTTCGCCTTAATGCATGCATTGACCCTTCGAGACATGCTTTCGAAAAGGTTTTGGAACACAACGATAGGTATGCGTTTCCATTCAGTACAAAATGCTGCCGCTAACTGTTGCTTAGTAGTAGGCGTTCGTTCCAAACTTCGTATGCGGCGATCTAATTCATCCTATAGGTGTTCTATGGGATTAAGATCAGGGCCCTGTGCTGGCCAGTCCACACACGATACGGAATTATCGTCAAACCACGCCGTACAGTCCTAGCTTTATGGATCGGTGCTTTATCCTGCTGGTACTAACAAGGCTCGGTTCCATAGTATTGACAAGATTTTTAGGGCATAATTGTCCAGAATATCGAGGTAGATGTGCTGGTTAACAGGTTTGTCCACGATAACCAATGGACCGTGACCATACCACGAAAAACATCCCCACAAGAGCGCACTGCTATCTCCAAACTTGACCGTAGATAGCGTTCCCCCGGCTGCCGCCATACCCACACACGGCCATCAGAGTGATGGATCGTGTATCTGGATTCATCAGTCCATAGGACCAGTTTCCATTTATCTACGGTCCACGATATATGTTCTTTACACCATGCTAAACGATGAGCAACATTCAGAGCGGACACGAAAGGCTTATAAAAGCAGCTTCACGACCACGGTAACTTATGGAATGAAGTTTTCTGCGAATGGTACGTGCACATACCGAGGTTCCAGCATTTTTATTCACATGTAGACTGAGGTCTTGTGCAGTACTCCGTCGATTAGCTGTAAAGACTCTCCTCACGCTTCGACGTCCTGTAATACTGATTTTCTTAGGTCTGCCGGTACGTTTTGCTGCGTCAGGCACGCCATTTGTCTTCCACTTGTTCAGTACATTCAAAGCAGTTGACTTGGGTATGTTTAAACGCCTCTCGGTTTCCCTTATTGACAACCTTCCAATATAACACCCAACAATCTTTCCTTTCTCAAAGTCAGTTCTATCCCGCCGAGACATTTTCACTCAACCTCATAGTGTGAATAGGATCGCGGTCAGCTGCAGGCTTGTTTTTATACTGTTTGAAACTGTACCGCGCATCTTAGCAACGCAGCGGATCTGTTCATTTGCTTTTGAAGGATTGTCCAATGACTTTTGTCGATATAATGTATATTATGGTGCCAACTGAGGTCAAACTGTACCAGTTCGTTCACCGGTTTTATGCCCCTGGTACTGTGGATGGAAAATGGAGCAGTAAGAGACCACCGGCAGTCAAACCGATTTTCACTGTAGGAATCCAGCAACGAATATTACGATCGCCTCAGAAAATCGTGGGAGTTTGTAACAATACATGAGATTTTGTTTTTTTCAGTTTGAGGTTTAACGACCACCTTGATCAACTTATAATGAATATAGCTTCTTCTACTAATGCTTCTTCTAATGGTTGTTGTTTGTTAATTATATCATGAATAAACTTTCCTGCTAGTAGTGTAGTAATAATAATGAACAAGCTTTTAACTGCTAGTAATGTTGTAGTAGTAATTAAGATGAATAAAGTCTTATGCTGGTTGTTAATAATAGCAACTAATGAAATAAACCTAACAGCCAGACAGAGGTCTGACAAAACTATGAACTGAGAAAGACGTACTTTCTAAGACAATCTTTTATTAGGTAAACTTCTGTTATTTATCCACACTCACTTCATCGGTCACACAACTACTCGATATCTGGTTCTCACATATAACGAAGTTCCTCTCACATAAACGAAGATCTATTTACACACGAAACAAAGCTCTCACCATACAACAACAGCTCTCCCTACGCACATCAACAAAAAGCTCTCCCTGGTATCGTTGAACGCGCCTATTTATACTGGCTACCACCACGTCATGACTTACACTCATTGCCAGATCTCATTCAGCGGGAGAAATAACATCTCGTTCAGTAAGAAGATAATTTACATAGGAAAATAAAATAACCAGAGATAGTAAAAATCAAAAGGAAAGTGAATCTAGAGTATACGTTACAAACTCTATGCGCTATAAGCAGTCTCCCTTCAGTAATTTAAAGTCGCTGGTTTCAGGGAGGGGATGTGGTATGGGTGATGAAGACACCCATACCACATCCCCTCCCTGGTCTAAGCGTTGGTTTCTGAATGTGGGTCCGCTCGGACCTACATTCAGAAACCAACGCTTAGACCACAGCACCACCGAGGTGACCGCCCCAAATCGGGAACGGGGTGACAGCTTATATCCCTACGAGTTGCTCATGGTGGTCGTTAAACCCCAAAACAAAACGAAAAAAAAAATTAAAAAGCGTAATATGAAAGGCATGATTTGCCTTATTCATAAAAGTATTGCGAAAGATTAATTTATCCACAATATATTCTTCCTGAGAACAGGTAGGTAATTAGTTCTACATTATCATGCAAGAAAAAAAAAACGATCTTTGTCAGACGATATCTACAAGCAATGAGGCTTTTTTTAATTATTTTCTTGCATGACTAAGCAACACCTTCCGTAATGTTTTGTAGCCCACGTGTTTAATGACTAACAATGAGATATTAAAAAAATAATTTATTGTGCTCCGTACTGGGATAATATCTAGTCTTGAGAGTACTTATTGGCAACCTGCATTCGGTGCCTGACATTTATTATGTTATACATCCAGTTTTCCCGGAGCAAATTTATTGCTTCGTATTTTCGACATCATACTGGGGTTCTCCCAAGAGTATATGATGAAGGGAAGTAGTCTCGCTAAATTTCGAGCACACGGCTTTATCCGATTCAATTCACTGGGCCATTATGAGGAAAATGGAACTAACTACCTTTTAGTTTAATGAGGCATTCATCATAATGCATCCGCAGAGTGAAATTATTCAGCTGCTCGCTGACCAAACTGCTTAATCGATTTTAAATGTAATTTATTTACCTAGTTCGAGAAATTGTGGGATGTAGTTACTACTTTCCCCCCTGTGCATTGTGCGACACAAGCAACGGAACTTCCTTCAAAAGCAATAAATCTGGTAGTAAAGGAAAAGGTCGGGGCAGAGTTATGAGAGCTATTCTGCAGTTGATTCCAATTAGTTTTATTGAAAAGAACAACAGCAGTTTCTTTTTTATTATTATTATTATTATTTTTTCTCTCATGCGAAGTAATTTTGCTCTTCCTTTGAAAAATGCATCGCATGGAAACAACTTCATTTGTTTCGAAAAATCGAAATGCATTTCCTGAACTCCTTGCGAACCGAGGGCAGAAAACACTGTCTCCGATCATTCTTTATTTGTAAGAGATTTGATTATGCATTAAAAAGACAGGATTCTTTTAACTGCGTTTTGGAATGCTAGTATGGCAGCAGATGCTGGGGCAATGTTATTTAAATGACTCAACAATGAGACGCCCAGGATTTTTCACAATGAAAGGTATTCACATACAACCTCCAGCCAAAACATTAGAACCACCTACCTAATATGATGTCGATCACCTTCACGCCGCCAAAAGAGGAGATGTTGGTGGGTGCGTTTTTGAACGAAACGAGGCCGAAGGCCGAGCGGAGCTGTCTTTACGAGACTCGAGACAATTAGTTGTTCGGGCATAGGTACGAGATGACACATCCAATTACCGTGATTTTTTTGCATGCAATTGGACATCGTCCATGGTCAGGTTTTGACGCCTTCCGATTCGCGACATTCCGTGTCACTGAGGAATAATCGTCCAAAATCTTGCATTTTTAGGGAATTTTCCTGGTTTTGAAAAAGGGTCGTTTGTTACCTATCTCCTCCGAAGATCTACGGCCGATCGGGGTGACACTTGCCACAGAGAAAGTGGAGGACATGGTGAGTGACATAGGGTTGGTATCATGGTTATTGGTAGCGTCGTATAAAAATAATTACCATTAAAAGACTGACCAATTTTAATAATAACTGAAAAAATCCGCTCTCTATACGAGACTCTGGACAAATAGTTATTCGTGCATAGCTACGACATAGCAAATCCGATCACCGTGATTTTTGGCATGCGATTGGACATCGTCCATGGTCAGGTTTTGACGCCTTTCGATCCCCGAAATTCTTGGGGAATTTCAATTAAAATTATTAAAATTGGTCCGTTTTTTAATGGTTATTATTCCTATAGAACTCGACCAATCACCCTGATACCAACCCCATGTGACTAATAATTGATTTTTCAGTAAAAAAAACACGCGCGAACGTTCATTTAAATTCGATACTCGCAATTTTTCACGACGCACTTTGTTCGAGTTTTTTTAGATCTTTGGCCGACAATTTCAAATTAGTTTCGTTCAATCTGATAAAAAAAGGAAGCGCAGCACATTGTGGACAAGAAAAACGCTAGAACTGTAACCGGTAAGCTTTTTTCTTGTTGTTGTTGTTTTTTGGCTTTTGTTTCTTTTCTAACTGTAACTGCTGAAGTCGCGGTCGAGGCCAGCAATATGGCGTCAATGACGTCACATGTCGGTTTAGTGAGTCTTGATGAAAAACGTGGTTCTCGATCTGAGTGAGTCTTTCCGCTTTGTTTACATGCAACCTGATCTCAATCAACGGGAAGGCAAATAGTTCATGATTAATTTTAGGCATTTCGGTTTTAGAATGTTTCGCACTTTTGTTTTGGAAGTCATAAATTTTACGCGATCAATTTTTAGAATTTGTTATAACAGACGACTTAATGAGCTCAGATTTTGCAAACGTTTCGCTCAAAATTTGCCATCTGTACCAGAGCTATCGGTTACCGTTGACGGTTTGTCCTAATCGTACAAAAACTTGCATGTTTAGAGTTTTTTTTTCGGGTTTTGAGAAGGGGTCGTTTGTTACCTATCTCCTCCAAATATCTTCAGCCGATCGCGGCGACACTTTCCACAGAGAAAGGGAAGAACATGGTGAGTGACATGAGGTTGTGTGACGTATATTCTAAATTAACTTTCCTTTTTAGTTTCTTTCCCTATGTAAATCTTGAGTTTATTTTGTTATTCTTTACTCTTAACGTAATATCTTTTCTCTCAAACGAATACGTTTGGCAACACAATTGAGGTTGAATGCACGTGACGTATGCCTGATATTGATAAGAACAAGAGATAAAAGCGATGACTAAATTGTTGCTTAAAGAACGTTGGGTTGTAAACTGATTATCGAAAGGAGCGTTGTGAAAAGAGCGTTGTGTGTAAGAGTTGTGTGGTGTGTGGAGAGTTTAGTGCAATATGCTGTGCTACGATGTGTTTGCTACATTCTGAATAAAGCATCTTTTTCCGTAAGTGTGACTTCTGTTGTTTACATGTTTCGTCTGGCCGTTAAGGTTTCTTTCATTTAGGAACTACACTGCCGGACAATTGCTAAGGACGGATGGCAATAGCAACGATAGCAACCATAAAATGGAAGGCAGGAAAATGTGGAAATTAGCATAAGTGCGGGATACAGTAAGACGTGTTGTGCGTATGCAAATTTTGGATTGCCGACGTTTGTTCGTGACGTCTTAGCGCTGATAAGAGATATAAAGGATTTGACGCGTATTGACCGTTGTTGTTCAAACGCAAAGTTCAAAGGGAAAGAATCAATTGACGAACTTGCAATTTTCAGTATGTCTTCCGGACATCACCTAGATGATTCTACTCGTAGCCGTATTAGTGGCAAGATTGAAGAAGGGCGAAAAATAACAGATGTTGCCAGGGAGTTCGACGTCAGCCACAGTGTTGTTTCAAGGCTTTGGAAATCATTTCAAACAAATGGAGAGTGTAGCAAACGTCACGGGGGAGGTCGTGTTCGCAGTACGACACCTGCAGAAGATCGGTACATAGTGCTATCAACAAAAAGACACCGGCACAGCACAGCTAGTCAGGTAGCAAATCAGTTTATGGCTGCTACTGGCAAGCGGATATCCCGAAATACTGTCTCCAGACGTTTGCATGAAGGAGGACTATGCGCCCGTCGTCCTGTTGTGTGCATCCCATTGTCCAGACGTCACCGTACCGCCCGTTTGCAATGGTGCCATCGACATCGCAATTGGACTGATAACGACTGGTCTGCTGTCCTCTTCTCAGATGACAGTAGATACAGTCTATCGTCTGATTGTCGACGACAACTGATCTGGCGTGATAGTGGTACTGCATATTGTCCAGCAAACATACAGGAAAGGGACCGATATCCGACATGTAGTGTCATGGTATGGGCTGGCATCATGATCAATGGCCGTACGTCCCTCTATGTGCTTCCAACTGGGACTATGACTGGCCAACGATACATTAATGATGTTCTGCTACCTCATGTTCGCATGTTCCGTGGTGCTGTCGGTGATAGATTCATTTTCGTGGACGACAACGCAACATGTCATCGAACAGTCGCTGTCCAGGAGTGTCTTGAGAGCGAGGATATTCAACGACTCGTATGGCCAGCACGTTCTCCAGATCTGAATCCCATTGAAAATGTGTGGGATGCTTTGGGGAGGAGTCTTGTTGGTCGCCAATGCCCTCCAATAAACAAGGACACCCTCATCCGTGCACTGACAGAGGAATGGGATAAATTACCCCAACAGCTGCTTGATAATGTTGTGCAAAACATGACACGACGTGTGGAATCTTGCATCGCCCTCCATGGTGGCCATATCCCGTACTGACATCTTACGCCGGAACGCCTACGGACGGTAATTACATTTTTTTCACGTTTACGTATTCTGCACAAAATGGCCTGTTTGTCCCTTGAACACGTTCCAAATCCTTCTGGATTTCAGAGCACAATAAATTGTCTTTCTTGTAATGTCCTGGCATTCTGACATTATTTTATTTCACTTGGCATCCAACCACACTTACTTTTTATGCGCTATATAGCCGTTTATGAACCGTCCTTAGCAATTGTCCAGCAGTGTATTTCTTAGTATGTTGATGTTTTAAATTAACGTAGAAGTAAGACAAGACTTCTACGTCATAGTTGGTATCATGGTGACTGGTCGTGTCGTATAAAAATAATTACCATTAGAAAACTGACCAATTTTAACAATAACTGAAAACATCCGCTCTCTATACGAGACGCGGGACAATTAGTTACTCAGGCATAGCTACGACAAGACACATCCGATCACCGTGATTGTTGGCATGCTATTGAACATCGTCCATGGTCCGGTTTTGAACCCTTCCGATTCCCGAAATTCCGTGCCATTGAGGAATATCAATTAAACTTAGGTGGCATTTTACTTGAACCGTTTCACGAAAGTCGGCTCACTAACATTATTTAAAAAAATCGTTTGAATTGAAAAACGAAGAAATTAAAAAATTCCGTCTATTAGCACAGCACTTGTTATTCTGTAATCATAAAAGGAAGTTTGTGTGTGTGTGACTGTATTTCGCGACACAAAATGAAAAACGTGTTTCCCGATCTGAGTGTGTCTTTCCGCTTTGTTTACATACAACTTGATCACAACCAGCATGAAGAAAAGTAGTTCATAATAAATTTTAGGCATTTCTTTTTTAGAATGTTTCGTACTTTTGTTCTGAAAGTCATAAAACTTACGTGTTCGTTTTTCAGAATTTGTTATAATAGACGCCTTAATGAGCTTAGATTTTGCAATAGCTTCGCTCAAAATTTGCCAATTGTACCCGAATTATCGGTTACCGTTGGCGGCTTGTCCTAATGATATTTGGTAACGTGACTGCAACAGAAGATCCAGCAGTTCCCGTAAATTACGTGGTTGGGGCTGATGCTGCTCGCACCCGTTTCTCTAACTCAAACCAGAAATGCTCAATAGCATTGATCTCCTGCTAATCCGGGAGGCATGGCAATATATGGAATTACTCTTCATGTTCTTGGAACCATTCCTGAACCTTTTCGCTGTCTGGCATGGAGCACTGTCTTGTTGAAACACTCTATCTCATCCAGGGGATACAGTCACCATGAAGCGGTACACTTGGTCAGCCACGATGTTCAGGTACATGAAAGCTGTAAGAGTTCGCTCTACAGGGATAATGGGTCTACGTGTTCCCCAAGAAAATTTTGTCTAGACCATCACACTCCCTTCAGCCGCCGGGATCCATCTCACAAAGCATATAGGTGTGAAGGCTTCCTTGGGTAAACGCCGCACACCAGCTCGTATTTCGACAAGACGTGACAGAAAACGGGATTAGTTTGACTGTTGGGGCCCTCTTCGAGTCTTCAATGTCGATGATTACGTACTCATTGCAAGCATTGACAACGGTAAACGGCTTTGAGCCTAGGCACACGAATGGGTCTGCTACTGCGGAGACACATATCCAAGAGCGTGATGAACTGTGTGTTCTGACACATTTGGCCTTTCAGCATAATTGAAATTATGGCTAACGTCAGCCACAGTGGCCCTCCTGTTGCTGCGGACAAAACGAGATAGCTTGCGCAGACCTCTGGTATCAGTGAGAAGTAGCCAGCGCATGTCTTGTTGACGGCTTGAAGTGCCGCCTGTTTCGGACCACTATTGATAGATTATTCCATAGCATGAGCAGCTTACCAGCGTCGCTGTTTCGGAATCAGAAAGTCCTTTGTTTTTCTCATGTTGAGGCGAAACGAAATACTGACTTACTGACTGAGAGAGCTCTAACCCAGGTACTATACCGGGTGATTGTAAACTCCTTCAACAAAACAAGAAGGGTGATAGTACACATCAAGACGACCAATATTGGCAATGGAACCTAAGGCTGCATTCCACTTCTAGTACCAGAAAATGAGCACGTTCGAAAAACGTCCAGCAGGCACACGGAGTTCCAACTAGTGCATGAGAAGCCCAAGATACAAATAATCGCTCGTGCAGTGAATGAAATACAGAGTGATTGTAAACTCTTTCAACAAAACAAGAAGGGTGATAGTACACATCAAGACAAACAATATTTGCAATGGAACTTAAGGCCGCATTCCACTCCTAGTTCCAGAAAAGAGCACGTTCGAAAAACGTCCAGCAGGCACACGGAGTTCCAATTAGTGCATGAGAAGCACAAGATGCAAATAATCGCTCGTGCAGTGAATGAAATACGGAGTGATTGTAAACACCTTCAACAAAACAAGAAGGGTGATAGTACACATCAAGACAAACAATATTTGCAATGGAACCTAAGGCCGCATTCCACTCCTAGTTCCAGAAAAGAGCACGTTCGAAAAGCGTCCAGCAGGCACACGGAGTTCCAACTAATGCATGAGAAGCCCAAGATGCAAATAATCGCTCTTGCAGTGAATGAAATACGGAGTGATTGTAAACTCCTTCAACAAAACAAGAAGGGTGATAGTACACATCAAGACGAACAATATTTGCAATGGTACCTAAGTCCGCATTCCACTCCTAGTGCCAGAAAAGAGCACGTTCGAAAAACGTCCAGCAGGCACACGGAGTTCCAACTAGTGCATGAGAAGCCCAAGATGCAAATAATCGCTCGTGCAGTGAATGAAATACAGAGTGATTGTAAACTCCTTCAACAAAACAAGAAGGGTGATAGTACACGTCAAGACGAACAATATCTGCAATGGAACCTAAGGAAGAATTCCATTCCTAGTGCCAGAAAAGAGTAAATTTACATATCTATCCACGTTGAGCCTGCAACAGTGAAAACAAAGAAACATACCTAATTTATGAGTTGAACAATTCCAGTCACATCAGAGAAAGCCTCGAAGGAGCAGCTCAAACTGGCGTCCAAGGGTGTCATTGCACAGCCCATACCGACGAATGAAGGACTGTCGCACCCTTTCGTAGACTCCGGGTGTGGTGTTGATCTTGTCCGCAAGAACAACAATTCGCGCTAGATCTTCCAGGGAGTGGGCAAGTGTCTCGTACACCAATGTTTTTATGTGCCTCCCAGAAGAAAATGTCCAGTGGATTAAGGTCCGGGGAGCGTGGAGGCCAAGCCACAGGTCTACCACGTCCAATCCACCGCACGGGATATGTCGTATGTGTAGTCTTCCATGCCCTTCACGAATACGTAAATTCTCATGTGATGTTCGCAAGGTAATATCGCTGAACGAGTTCGGCTGCGTTTTTAAATGTTTGTTCCTCATCCTTTAAGCACGTGTTCAGCGCACCTGATTTGCATCTTGTGCTTCTCATGCATTGGTTGGAACTCAGTGTGCCTGCTGGACGTTTTTCGAACGTGCTCTTTTCTGGCACTAGGAGTGGAATGCGGCCCTAGGATCCATTGCAAATATTGTTCGTCTTGATGTGTACTATTACTCCTCTTGTTTTGTTGAAGGAGTTTACAATCACCCTGTATATCATTCACTGCACGAGCGATTATTTGCATAATGTATGGATGGTTTTAATGTTTTGGCTGTATACAATAACTGTGCCTAATCAAAATGTTGCGGTAGTCCTTTGAAAGTTGTGGGGAGACATCGGTGATACATCCGCTGTGAAGAACTGGTAAGCAAACATTCATGCCGCCCCGGTGGCGCAGTGGTCTAAGGCGTTGGCCTCTGATCATTCGTCCGTAAGGGGTCCGGGTTCGAATCCCGGTCAGGCATGGATGTTGTGTTTGTCTTACGGCACTGGCTCTCTCCCTTCCCTGGAACCAGTGACCCTAAATTAGGGACGGGCGACTGCTTATAGCCCATTGAGTTGCTCACGGCGGTCGTTAAACCTCCAATCAAAAATCAAACATTCATATTATTTTACGTATACTTGTAATTAAACCTTACGTTCGAGTTCCTGTCTTCTTATGTAAATCTGGTTTCTTCCTGTTAAATATTTTTTGACTTTACGACACTTTCCGGTATGTCTAATTTAACCTTTCTTTTCAGTTCCTGTCTTCTTATGTAAATTTTGTTTCTTCTTGTTAAATATTTTCTGACTTTACGACACATTAAAGTATGTGACGTATATCTCTAATTTAACCTTCCTCTTCAATTCTTGTCTTCTTATGCAAATTTGGTTTCTTCTCATTAAATATTTTCTGACTTAACGGCACAGAATTCGGTCTGATAAATCTGATGTTGGCACCCCTGGCAGCAGGTCAATGGGCAACCTATGCAATTAAAGGCCATACAATCTTACAGTAGCGATTAAGCTAGCGGTTTTTTGTGTGCAGTAATCTATATACATTTGTTAAACAAGCTACGGAGAGAACTTCGTGGATGTGTGGACGTTGGTTGAAGTTAGATGCGCCGCCCCGGTGGCGCAGTGGTCTAAGCGATGGCTTCTGATTATTCGTCCGAAAGAGGTCCGGGTTCGAATCACGGTGAGGCATGGATGTTGTGTTTGTCATACGGCACTGCCTCTCTCACTTCCCTGGAACCAGTGACCCTAAATTAGGGACGGGCGACTGCTTATAGCCCATTGAGTTGCTCACGGTGGTCGTTAAACCTTCAATCAAAAAAAAAAAAAAAGTTAGATGCCGTGTGTTGTTTCGAGCGTAATGATTGGTGTCATCTAGTGACGTGCTTCATGACTAACAAAAAAGAATTGAACTCATAAGTAAACTTTGGTTTCCCTGAATTTTGGACGTTAGCCTGAAAGTGCATGTCATGTATAGAGAGTCTTTCAGCTACGGCAAGCAGTGAAGTTATCCGGGGTTGCCGCCCCGGTGGCGCAGTGGTCAAAGGCGCTGGCCTCTGATCATTCGTCCGTAAGGGGTCCGGGTTCGAATCCCGGTCAGGCATGGATGTTGTGTTTGTCTTACGGCACTGGCTCTCTCCCTTCCCTGGAACCAGTGACCCTAAATTAGGGACGGGCGACTGCTTATAGCCCATTGAGTTGCTCACGGTGGTCGTTAAACCTCCAATCAAAAAAAAAAAAAAAAAAAAAAGAAGTTATCCGGATTTCTACAGTGAGGATAAGTTCACTAATCTAAGACTACAAGTCAAGGGAAGCGTAAACCTCACGACATATAAGTTGTTTTGCAGTGGAATTAACGATACAGATAGAAATCAACAACGCATTTTTTTTTTTTGATTGGAGGTTTAACGACCACCGTGAGCAACTCAATGGGCTATAAGCAGTCGCCCGTCCCTAATTTAGGGTCACTGGTTCCAGGGAAGGGAGAGAGCCAGTGCCGTAAGACAAACACAACATCCATGCCTCACCGGGATTCGAACCCGGACCCCTTCGGACGAATGATCATAGGCCAACGCCTTAGACCACTGCGCCACCGGGGCGGCCAACAACGCATTTAAACAATAACATCACAACTAGTGAATTCGCCATTGATGCTACGGCTCGTGAATAGTCAGAGGATATTTAGACAGATTTCAATCTAAGATCTTTATATTCAGATATGAAAAGAAAGCAAAAATAATGATTTCGCTAAGATGCAATCAGATGTTAGTTTTAGCTTTACTCTATGACACCTACCAAACCACACGGTTATCAGTTTCCATCAGTTCACCAAAGTATTTTATCAGTTGAATCTTTCTAAGTGATAAAAAGGTTTCCAATGGAATAAGCACATGGATTTCTTTATTAAAATGCAAATGACCAACAAAAACAGAAAACAAGAAAACAGGCACAGTAGATTCCGGGTAGTTGGACCGTCGGTTAATCGGGGCAGACGTTAATTTGGGACAATTCCAGAAGAACATCCCAAATCAGCTTTTTGGGCTAAAGATTCGCATAAATTGGGGCAGCCGCTCAATTCGCCCGAAGTGTTCTAGCCCCGGTATGTTCCAACTAACCATAACCTACTGTATGTGCTAAAAATATAGGCAGACAATAGCCATGCGAAAACAAAATCAAACTACTGAAAATTGCAGTACATCTTTACATAGAACAAAAAAAAAAAACATTTTAAGGGTCACACCTGCTCTTGAATGCATTTCAAATGTGATTCGATTGATGACGTCTGAATTGAAGTAGCAGGCATATTCGAAACTCTTATGCGACACTTTGTTGAGTCCGATTGATGACACCTAAATTGAAGGAGCGGGCGCATTTTAAGAAGCTCATATGCTACACTTCGTTGAAATAGAATGATGACACCTGCATTGAAGGAGCAGGTGCATTCGAAGCCCCTATGATACACTTTGTTGAAATCGAATCGTGACACCTAAATTGAAGTAGCAGGTGTATTCGAAACCCTTGTACGACACTTTGTTGAAACCGATTGATGACACCTGAATTGAAGGAGCAGGCGCATTCGAAACTCTTATGCGACACTTTGTTGAGACCGATTGATGACACCTGTATTGATGGAACAGGCGCATTCGAAGCTCCTATACTACACTTCGTTGAAATCGAATGATGACACCTGAATTGAAGCAGAAGGTGTATTGGAAACTCTTGTGTGACACTTTGTTGAGTCCGATTGATGACACCTGAATTTAAGGAGCAGGGGCATTCGAAACTCTTATGCGACACTTTGTTGAAATCGAATGATGGCACCTGAATTGAAGGAGCACGTGCATTCGAAACTCTAGTGCGGCACTTTGTTGAAACCGATTGATGACACCTGAATTGCAGGAGCAGGCGCATTCGAAGCCCCTATGATACACTTTGTTGAAATCGAATCGTGACACCTAAATTGAAGTAGCAGGTGTATTCGAAACCCTTGTACGACACTTTGTTGAAACCGATTGATGACACCTGAATTGAAGGAGCAGGCGCATTCGAAACTCTTATGCGACACTTTGTTGAGACCGATTGATGACACCTGTATTGATGGAACAGGCGCATTCGAAGCTCCTATACTACACTTCGTTGAAATCGAATGATGACACCTGAATTGAAGCAGAAGGTGTATTGGAAACTCCTGTGTGACACTTTGTTGAGTCCGATTGATGACACCTGAATTTAAGGAGCATGGGCATTCGAAACTCTTATGCGACACTTTGTTGAAATCAAATGATGGCATCTGAATTGAAGGAGCACGTGCATTCGAAACTCTAGTGCGGCACTTTGTTGAAACCGATTGATGAGACACCTGAATTGCAGGAGCAGGCGCATTCGAAGCGCCTATCTTACACTTCGTTGAAATCGAATGATGGCAGCTGAATTGAAGGAGCAGGCGTATTCGAAACCCCTGTGCGACACTTTGTTGAAGTCATGTTGTTACTAACTTGGAAACGTTGGGTTGAGTTAAATCTGCTATCTGTCAGATGAAGTTGGTAAATTTGACTTTTTAAAATTGGGGAAAAAAGTAGCACTAAGACAGACAAACAGGTAAATAGACAGATGTAAACAAGGGGGTGCTTAAAAAAATAAGTAGATGATTGAGAAAGGTAGGTGTATAGATAGATTTAAATCTAAGATCTTTACAATCGCATATTAAAAGGATGGAAAAGTAATGATTTCAACAATATGACGACCCGCAATTTATCTTTGTACTTGTTCCTCAGTAAATCAGGACAAAAAAACGTCATTAGCAGTTTATAATTCCTCGCCAAAGAATTTAGTAGATGAGCTCTCTCCAAATGGGGAAACGAAGATTTCCTAAGGGAGTGAGTGATGCATAGATAGATACTGCATATTAGTTTATTTATAAAATTGTTAAAACATCTATTTCAACAATATGCTGGCTAGCAGCTTAATTTGTTATTTGTATCTCAGTAAACCATGAAACCAAAACATTATCAATTTCTAAGGCATTGACATAAAATTCATCGGTCGGCTCTTTCTCTTTACAAAATGGAGTAAAAGGACAGTTTCAAATGATACAGATCAGTAGATAAAAATTAAGATGATGATTTAAATTGAATGGGCAGACAAATAGATAGAGAGGTAAAAATTCCAAGTTTTTCACACTCGCATCTTAAAAGGCCATAGAACTACGATTTCCAGCAAGAGTTTATTTTCTTATTTGTTGCTCAGCAAACCATGAAAATACATCATCTGCTTCCGATTCATCACCAAAGTATTTCACCGGCTGATTCTTTTCAAATGGCGAAGAGAAAAGCTTCCAGTGGAACAGATAGACAGATAGAAATAAGCATATGATTGAGATAGAAATAAGATGATGATTGGAATAAATAGAAATAATGAGATAGATAGATAGATATCCCAGGATCTTTGCATTAAGATTTTAAAACAATTCAACTCTAGCGATATGAGCAATATGTCGGCCAGCAGCTTATTTTGCCATTTGTAGCTTAGTAAACCATTAAAATACATTAGATATATAGATATAGATATATAGATATAGATAGATAGATAGATAGATAGATAGATAGATAGATCCCAGGATCTTTGCATTAAGCATTCAGATTTTAAAGCAATTCAAAACTAACGATATGAACAATATGTCGGCCAGCAGTTTATTTTGCCATTTGTAGCTCAGTAAACCATGAAACCACATCATTATCAATTTCCAATGCATCGCCAAAGAATTCATCGGTTAGCTATTTCCAAGTGGTGAAAAGAAGAAGGCTTCCGATGGAATCAGCTGTGCTAGAGATCCTTCCATCCATTACTCATGACTCTCCAAGAAATAAAGAAAACCGATTGATCCCGTGCTTTGCCTTTCAAAGATAGCCGCCGCTAGAGAAGGAATTTGTCCTCCGAATGCAGATTTAATTGCGCATTCCGGCTCTTAAAAGAGCTAATTTCCTTTGGATGTCTTAAGTATCTCTCCTGAAGAACTAAGGAATCACAATTAAGCTGGCGTGCAGGGGAAAGCGCAGAGCTCAGAGAGAGACAGAGAGAGAAAAGTAGATTGTCCGCGAAGAAAAAAACGAAACAGATTTTTAAAGGACAAACGAAAATTTTACTTTGAATACATAAGGCTGAAAAGCTGCTTCAACTAAACCTGCCTTATTAATGACGATGGCACTTAATCGAAGCAAGCAGATTGAGTCTTCAGTGACGTATATAAGGACTGATTTTCTTTCAAGAAGTGATCGAGCACTATTGTCATAAACATGGAAAATGACTTCAGGCTCTAAAATAACAACTCGGACATCCTTTTTTTTTTTTTTTTTTTGCTTTTCAAGATAAATCTGCGTCAGCATGAGCTTCAAGACAGTAGCTCCGAGGGAAACGATAATGAAAGCGTTTTAGTTCAAATAAATAATGCTAGACATTATGCCGCCGTATGCTGCATAACAAATACTAAAAACATCTGTTTTCCTCCTATTTACACAAAATAAAGAGCTGAAACAAAACTTCAATGCTAAATAAATATATATATTTTGGAGATTGAGATAGCATGATTCAGTTTGTTCGTTTTCGCGACATAATAGGTTTTACACCTATCCCAAAGCCCAGTTTTAATCTTTTTTAAAGATAATTGCTTCATAACTTTTCCAATGAATGACGAAATGAATAACACCGTAATAAAAGTAATCTGAATTTTCTTTCCCAGCTTTATATTTGACACACCAGCTTTTATAATGGTATTACATTATGTTTTCGTTCCCTCAAGAACATTGATAATCATTTAATTAACATGAAGTTCGCTACACGGAAGTATTCTTCAATCATCGTATTTCAGTTTTCGTAAACCATATTTTCCTTCCTACGTCAAACCTGTTATTGTGAACAGAATAAAACAGATAGCTTCTCTTCTCTACAGAAGGTTAAACCATCATCAGTAATTGTCTGTCAATGTCTCGTTTAATCTTGTTAACAGAATATTTGTGAAAACACAAGTTAGCCCCTGACGGATAACCATACCGCACCCCACTCCGGAGTAAGTTGCTCTCCCAACCAAACTACACGGACGGAATGTATCGCTGCAGATTTATCATCTGGACATGTGCTTTTACCTCTGCAGTGCGTCACATCATCTCCCTCTTATTTTATTTTTTTCTTTAAGTGAAGAACTAATTTTTATTAATTTTAGACGATGTGTGGAACAAACATCACACACTTTTCGAAGAACCCAACGAACAGCACATCCATTTTTACGTTCGGTCGCCAATCTGAAAACAGAAGTTTGTCGGCGCCCCTCACTCCGGAGTAGGTTGCTCTCCCAACTAAGCTACACGGACGGAATGTATCGCTGTAGATTTGTCGTCTTGACACGAGCTTCTACCTCTGTAGTACGTCACATATTCTGTTCATATCATTTGATTAACAAGGAATTTTAGGTTTCATTTTGCTGTCTGTGTAGCCTAAATTTTTTATTCAAGTATCTTCTACTTTGTTTTGTATTTTGCCCAGTCCTCTTAAAAGAATAACTTGAGAGGATTATGCTTCGGTGTCTTATTTTATATAAAACAAATCTTTAAAATTCGTTTAATACTAGTAGGGAAAACTTCTCTCAGCTGCAATTTCTGAAGTGAAGTGAAAGATTTCCCAGAGCATCACAGAAGTTACCCTTCCTAATTTACGGATGATGGCTCTGAGAAACCTCATCCCGGACTAGAGCCCTGGGCCCTAGATGGACGATTAGCCGAAGACCTGAGGCCGTGGAACAAACGCATCATACTTGCCTCATTCTGGACTCGAGCACGAGGACCTAGATGGATGAATACCCAAAAACCTGAGGCCGTGGAACAAACGCATCATACATGCCTAATCTCAGACTCCAGCCCGGGGTCTAGATGAACGATTAGCCAAAGACCTGAGGCCGTGGAACAAACGCATTATACATGACTCATCCCGGACTCTAAACTGAAAACACTCGGGAAACTGAAACACTCTTTTCTGTGAGCTGCTTTTCGAAGCTAAAACTACTGTAATGGAATTGCGACATCCTGCTTCGGTTTACCAGTGCGGAAAGTCTCCAAGGTCATTGAACAGTAGCGGTGGTTAGAAATCACGAAAGACCACACGCAGATTATGTGATCTGGAATTACTCGTTAAGCTTGTTCATTGAGAGTCTCTTCGTAACGAACAATCTTGAGGGATAATTCAAGGTTTAAAGTTCTGATTTGGACTTTTGAGTAGGATTACTTTGCAGAATATTTTTCGAGTAAATTCCAATGAGGGCAGTAATAAAATTATTTAAATATGAAAAATAATCTAAGAATTTTTATAGAAATACGGCAAAAACAGGAAAAAATACCTGAAATTCGCCGATATATTTGGTATTCGCAAAATTACAAAAGAAAACCGTCGAATTCACAAAACGAAATCGTGAAAAATCGCGTCATGAAGCAATTACTAGACTAGCCATAAGACAAAAACAACACACATACCTTAGTGGGGTTCGAACCCGCCGGGCGAAAGGTAAAAAGCCAGCGTTTAGACCACTGCGTCATGGAAGCGACCCACCTGCAGTTTGCTTGAGAAAACAGATCAATCCAATAAATGGAAAGTTCAGCTGAATGCATGTGGTAAGCATGAGTTCCACAGGCCTTTTAAACAGAGTTTTGTTTAGCGAAGTAAGTTAACCTGAAATGTGGAGTAATCCTTTCATCAATTAGCCCTGTGAAATGCAGGTTAACAAAGTGGCTCAATTTTTCCTTAACGAAGTTGTAGAACATAACAAATAACATAGGAATTGTGTATATGGTACACATACTGACCACTGAATTCCAAGGTACGCAAATGCTTCTGTGCACCTCACGTACTGTGATAAGAAATTATAATTAGAAATCTATAAACTGTAGTTACCGTGCACGTACATGCAATAGTGTGAATGGGGAATGTACGTGTGCTTTGGGCGGGGTTATGCGCAGGATCACGATGCAGCAACACCCGTAGGACACTGAAAACGCGACTTCAGCTTACCCGTATAAAATCAGAACAGTGCACGATCTGAAACACACAGATATGCATCTGGAATATTGCAGATGGTTCAGGGACTTCATTAATGACAACGGAGAGGATATTCTGGACGCCACGTTTTTCTCCGATGAGGAGCTGTTCCAATTATCGGGATATGTGAACAAACAAAACAGTCTCATATGGTCTCCTAATAATCCGTATCAGATGCAGGAAATGCCATTGCATGATTAGAAAATTGGTGTGTGGTGTGCGATATCTCGACGACGCATAGATGGGCCCATATTCCTCGAGGGAACCATAAACGTGGCAAGTTATTGTGACAATATCCTGTACCCATTCATCGGGCACTTAACCGAGAGGGTAATTTTTAATGACTATTTCCAGCAGGATTCCGCTACGTCCCATACAGTTCATGTATCCATGGCGTTGTTGACTGATGTGTTCGGAAACAGGATCATCTCCAAAGGCATATGGCTTCCACCTTCGCCCGATCTCACGCCTTTAGATCATTATCTGTGGGGTTTACTGAAAAACTCTCTTCACAAGAACAATCCTCGTTCTCTGCCGGAACTACAGGAACCCATCACCACAGTAATCAGCAACATTTCTACGTTGGACATGTCACGTATCTTTGAGAACATGTTCAGACGCGTGGATGCATGTCTAGACACAGGAGGGGGCCATTTTAAGCATTTATTGCAGCAGGTATGCTTGTAGTTGTTGTACGTGTATTGTCTTGCTAGGTGCTCATTGACTTTTGGCTCACCTTGCAGAAACTTCTTTTTAAATACTGGGTTGGACCTCATTTAGCCAGAATTTTAGCACGTATGTGACCTGGCATAGATTTCATAAGTTCTTGGAGTGCTTCTACGTTCACACCATAGCAAGATTTTTGATCATATGTCGAGGATTTTAGGAAGGGAGTGTCTGACCCCAGGTCTTAAACAATCCTTAGAAATAGGAAACTAGGAGATTAGGGCTAGAACGCCCGATAGGAAAGTGACACGGAAGCGAAGTAGAAAGCTGGAGGAAGACGCCTTTATTTATTACCGGGAGGCCAGTACCCGGGGTCCGACGGTTTAACGTGCCCATCCGACGCACGGCGGATATTTAGTGGATCGAGCGTTCGTACCTGCCTGGGATCGAACCTGATGTCCTTTCCGTGGCAGTCACGAACGTTGCCCACTAGGTCACCCGCGGCTTACACCATACCAAGCATTCACCAGACAGTTATTTAACTGGCTCAGGTTTCACGAAAGAGGACTTCACTCCCTAATTCGTTTTCCTGACACCTTCCATACACTCTCAACGAGATTCATACATGGGATTTGTGGTGGCTACGGAAGGTGACGGAAGTCTCTGTCATGCTCGCTGAAACGGAAGGTGGCGGAAGTCTCTGTCATGCTCGCTGAAACACATCTTCCGCGATGGACAGTAGTATTGTCCTCAGGGGCTGATTGGACCAGCGGGAGACCGGGAATTATTAGATCCGAAAACTTAAAAATTTCATCGTCCTAGAACGGGACTCGAACCCGCGTCTCCCAGATAGCTCCCGGGTATGCTAACCACTACACCACCCAGAACGACCAAGTCTCAAGTTACCGATTAATTTGAATAAAACCATCACAGGATTCGCTAGTCGAAGCAACTGGCATTCATGTTTAGCGAATCTGGAGGTTAAGAATCCTATCCCGTGATTGCCCGGAGGAGCAGATAAATCATGAAAGAAATACGGGATTACACCATATAATACAAATTTTGAAGATGACAATCCGAATTGTGGTGTAAATGTGACAAAGATGGTAAGTCAGATAATATCCGAAAACTTGAGACTTGGTCGTTCTGGATGGTGTAGTAGTTAGCACCCCCGGGCGCTATCTGGGCGATGCGGATTCGAGTCCCACTCCAGAACGATGAAATTTTCAAGTTTTCGGATATTATCTGACTTACCATCCTTGTCACATTTACACCAAAAATCGGATTGCCATCTTCAAAATTTGTAATCATTGACTTTATTTGAAAAGATATTTCCTTGGAAAAACGTTTCCTATCTTTCTTGCGCGTTTGCTCTAAAATAGCATAGCAAAACTATCTCTACCTATGAGAGAAATGTGCTGCCGGACGTAGAGCGCTGTTGTTGTTAATTATGCTAAAGCTAACTACAGCTCGATGTAGGCTGTTGGACTCGGAGCCCAGGGTCATCCGTATGCCCTACCCTCCATTTTTTATTTTGAATGACACACTAGAACTAATTGTGATGGTCATCATCCTTACTGCCGCATCCACAGACTGACACAGATCACAAAGCGATTCTGTGGCAGAGATATTCGGAAATCCGATTTACCAATATTGGTTACCAGGACAATATAATAGGTAGACTTGAAAAAGGAATCTACTGAAACAGGAGTTACCAATACCATTGCGCAGTGGGCGATTAGTGAACCCATAAATACATAAATTAGTTGCGTATAGGCGCTTACTGACCACATACATTGTAAATATAAAAATTAGTTGCGCAGTAGGAGATTAGTGACCACATAAATATTAGTTCCGCAATAGGCGATTAGCGACCAGATAATAAAAAAATTAGTGACCACATAAATATTAGTTGCGTAGTAGGAGATTCGTGACTACATAAAAATAAGAATTAGGTGCGTAGTAGGAGATTAGTGACCACATAAAAATAAGAATTAGTTGCGTAGTAGGCAAGTAGTGACAACATAAATATGAAATTAGTTGCGTAGTAGGCGATTAATGACCGCATAAATATAAAAAATAGTTGCGCAGTAGGCGATTAGTGACCACATAAATATTAGTTCTGCAGTAGGCGATTAGCGACCAGATAATGAAAAAAAATAGTGATCACATAAATATTAGTTCCGCAGTAGGCGATAGCGACCAGAAAATAAAAAAATTAGTGACCACATAAATATTAGATGCGCAGTAGGCGATTAGTGACCACATAAATATTAGATGCGCAGTAGGCGATTAGTGACCACATAAATATTAGTTCTGCAGTAGGCGATTAGCGACCAGATAATGAAAAAAATATAGTGACCACATAAATATTAGTTCCGCAGTAGGCGATTAGCGACCAGATAATAAAAAAATTAGTGACCACATAAATATTAGATGCGCAGTAGGCGATTAGTGACCACATAAATATTAATTCCGCAGCAGACGATTAGCGACCAGATAATAAAAAAATTAGTGACCACATAAATATTAGTTGCGCAGTAGGCGATTCGTGACCCCATAAATATAAAAAAATTAGTTGCGTATAGGCGATTACTGACCACATACATTGTAAATATAAAAATTAGTTGCGCAGTAGGAGATTAGTGAACACATAAAAATAAGAATTAGTTGTGTAGTAGGCAAGTAGTGACCACATAAATATAAAACTTAGTTGCGTAGTAGGCGATTAATGACCGCATAAATATAAAAAATAGTTGCGCAGTAGGCGATTAGTGACCACATAAATATTAGCTCCGCAGTAGGCGATTAGTGATCACATAAATATAAAAATTAGTTGCGTAGTAGGAGATTAGTGACCACATAAAAATAAGAATTAGTTACGTAGTAGGAGATTAATGACCACATAAAACAAAGAATTGGTTGCGTAGTAGGCAAATAGTGACCCCATAAATATTAGCTGCGCAGTAGGCGATTAGTGACCCCATAAATATTAGTTGCGCAGTAGGCGATTAGTGACCCCATAAATATTAGTTGCGCAGTAGGCGATTAGTGACCCCATAAATATTAGTTGCGCAGTAGGCGATTAGTGACCCCATAAATATTAGTTGCGCATTAGGCGATTAGTGACCCCATAAATATAAAAATTAGTTGCGTATAGGCGATTACTGAACACATACATTGTTAATATAAAAATTAGTTGCGTAGTAGGAGATTAGTGACCACATAAAAATAAGAATTAGTTACGTAGTAGGAGATTAGTGATCACATAAAAATAAGAATTAGTTGCGTAGTAGGCAAATAGTGACCACATAAATATAAAACTTAGTTGCGTAGTAGGCGATTAATGACCGCATAAATATAAAAAATAGTTGCGCAGTAGGCGATTAGTGACCACATAAATATTAGTTCCGCAGTAGGCGATTAGTGACCACATAAATATTAGTTCCGCAGTAGGCGATTAGCGACCAGATAATAAAAAAAAATAGTGACCACATAAATATTAGATGCGCAGTAGGCGATTAGTGACCACATAAATATTAGTTCCGCAGTAGGCGATTAGCGACCAGATAATAAAAAAATTAGTGACCACATAAATATTAGTTGCGCAGTAGGCGATTAGTGACCCCATAAATATAAAAAATTAGTTGCGTATATGCGATTACTGACCACATACATTGTAAATATAAAAATTAGTTGCGCAGTAGGAGATTAGTGACCACATAAAAATAAGAATTAGTTGCGTAGTAGGCAAATAGTGACCACATAAATATAAAACTTAGTTGCGTAGTAGGCGATTAATGGCCGCATAAATATAAAAAATAGTTGCGCAGTAGGCGATTAGTGACCACATAAATATTAGTTCCGCAGTAGGCGATTAGTGACCACATAAATATTAGTTCCGCAGTAGGCGATTAGCGACCAGATAACTATAAAAAAATTAGTGACCACATAAATACTAGTTGAGCAATATGCGATTAGTGACCTCATAAATCTAAAAATTAGACGCGCACTAGGCGATTAGGGACCACATAAATATAAAAATTAGTTTCGCAGTAGGCGATTAGTGACCATATAAATCTAAAAATTAGTCGCGCAGTAGGCGATTAGTGACCACACACATATAAAAATTAGTTGCGTAGGAAAATTGCTATGTGGCATGTGCGCATTTCAACTTTCAGAATGATCTTCATGATGGTGATTGTGTTGGAAATGGGGTGTTCAAGAACCTCGTAATTTTTTAGATTTTTTTTTTTTTTTTTTGTCAAAACCAAATTTCTCCAATGAAAATAATAATTATCTGGTACGGCGCCCCATTTTGAGCGTAGTTTGATGTTACATTCCATCATGATCGGATTTTTTTACTGTTCAATTTTTGTTTATAGTTTGTTCACAACTGTATTTACTTAAGTTGCATGCCAGTTCTCTTTCATCCAGTACCTAAGAGAATTTTTTTCATGAAGGAATTTATGAGAAATTTTCCTGTAGGTCCGAAAGACTAAAATTCCCGGCCTGGTTTGGTCGCCACAATCCGCCCCTGCTTGTCGTCCATTATAGTGACCACAGTCATCACCAGTTGATTAATAAAAAAAGTCAACATTGCAGGATGGCCTTGGTCGGTAATAATGCTCATATAATCGTTATGGGACACCCGAACTTCCATCAGTATCAGGGATCCCACAACATGACACCACCTCCAAAACCTTATGTTGTGTTTACAATGCTATCTGAGTCCATTGCTTCAAGGGCCGCCTACCATCGGTACAGAACAACATGTTCCGCGACTCATCGAATAACATGACGTTTTTCCATTCTTCTAGTTTCTAGTCACGGTCTTTCTGACACCACTAGACGAACTTTCCGGTGCTTCGCAAAAGTCAGTGGTTTCTACATTGAAGAGCAATTGAAATAGAGATACTTGTCTAGTAAAGTGTAGCACCACCTTTCGCCCTGATGACGGCGGTGATTTGTCTCGGCATGGACTCGACAAGACACCGGAAACGTTGCGAAGCCATACGGATCCACGACCCCTGAAAAATCTCCCACAGTTCACGAAGATTTGATGAAGGGGGGTCAGAGCCTCGATGGCATCCCAGATGTGCTCGATATGATTGAGGTCAGGTGACCTAGCTGGCCAAAGAAGCGAGGTCACGTCGGTGGAGTGTTCATCCAACCATTCGGATACAATTCGGGAGCTGCATTGTCTTGTTGCAGAATGAGGTCCCCAGTTGGATGTTGAAGACGCACAAACGGGAGCAAATGGTCGTCCAGGATATCCCGGTAACGTTGACCTGTGAGGGACGATGTCACACGTACCAGGGGTCCCATTTCAGCCCACGTAAACAGTTCCCAGACGAGAATGCCACTCCCACCAGCTTGAGGAGTAACCTGCTGGCAAGAAGGATCCATCGCTTCATGTGGTTTGCGCCGTACTCGTATCCTGCCATGTGCAAGTACCAACGTGAATCTCGACTCATCAGTCCAGGCAGCATTTTTCCACATCTCTAGGGTCCAGTGGCGATGTTTTCGCGCCCATGCTAATCTTTGCACCCTGTGATGTGCGGTCAGCAGCGGTACCCTCGTGGGACGATGGCTTCTGTACCCCATAGCGAGGAGATGGCTCTGAATGGTGTGGCTGCTTACACGTTTTTGTGCACCAGCGTTAAATTGCCGAGTGATTTCTTGCACTGTGGTTCATCTATCCGCTGTTACAATGCTAGCTAGCCGACGATGACCCCGCCCATCCACACGCTGTTGGCCATTGCAGGGATGGTTTTACCGGATTCGATGTACTCACGGGGCACCCGTGATACAGTGGCTCGTAAAAATCCCAGTGCCTGCACGAATTCCGAGATGGAGTGACCCATTCGTCGGGCCCCGACAATTTGCCCACGATAAAATGCGCTTAGATCCTTCGTCTTACCCATACTGCTTATATTATCTGATCGCTGCGTAAGTCATGTCGTTTCCGTTTACAGGGCGGCCCACAGCGCAACATTTGCATAACGCCAGCTGTCTCTAATTCAATTGTTCGTCAGTGTATATCAGCATGCGATAGCCAATACCAAACATCTTCGCATATTTCGCTGAGAAATGGATCAGTAACCACCTTTACTGAATGCTTCGGTGAACTGCTGCAGACAGGAAGTCCTGTTTCTCCGTACAATCTTTCTCTAACGACAGCTATCTCGTTTCTGATAGACTGTTGTCGCTGCACAATAACGCCTCTTAGAAAAGCAATGCCGGTTATGTTTCTAATGATAAAAGACCCGGCATATCTCACCTTTTGACAAACCAATCAAATCTGCTATTTTGAAAATCGTTGCACCATCCTCACGGGCAGCAACAAATAAGCTTTTTATCGAACTCTGAAAGATCCGTTGTTTTTTCCACGTGGTCACATACTTTGCTTATACGCTGCGTTAGATTCGTTTAAAGGTTTATAAAGGTTATAGCGCAAAAGTCTTTTCTACTTCTACGCTGTTTTAACACATCAACATACTAAGAAATAGTTCCTAAATGAAAGAAACCTTAACAGCCAGACGAAACATGTAAATAACAGAAGTCAACTTACGAAAAAGATGCTTTATTCAGGCTGTAGTACACACATCGTAAAACAGCATATTGTAGTGAACGCTCCACACACCACACATTATCACAACACTCCTATCAATAATCAGTTTACAACCCAACGCTCTCTTTTACAACGCTCCTCTTACAACGCTATTCTTACAACGCTTTTCTTACAACGCTCTTCTTACAACGCTCTCTAGCAACAGATCAGTCGTCGTTTTTATCTCTTGTTCTTATCAAAACTCAGGCATACGTCACGTTCATTCAACCTCAATTGTGTTGCCAAACGTATTCGTTTGAGAGAAAGATATCACGTTAAGAGTGAAGAATAACAGAATAAACTCAAGATTTACATAGGGAAATAAAATAAAAAGGAGAGTTAATTTAGAATATACGTCACAAAGTTTCTAATTCAATGGCCGGTGAGTGTATTTGCAGTGAAACACTTCAAGGAAGGGTATACAGGGAATTCCATGATATGATTTTGTTATTGTTTTGAAGTTTAACGATCTCCAAGAGTACCAAAGAATATAAGGATTTGTCTTTCCCAAATTTAGGAGAACAACATTCTCTGCACACAAAATTTCCCACAGCTTACTCGTTTTTTAGTTTTACTACCAATAATATGGTAAAGATTAATCTACTTTCTTTGCAAATGAACAAACACGATGATAGGTTTTGCAAGCGTTTATAACGTGCATACTTTTTAAATCCTGTTTAGTATTACAAATCGATTCTACTGCCTTCGATATTTGAGCATGGTACAGCCAGACACCGGCAATTCCCACTATTTTTGCGATAATGATCAAAGCGTTACCATGTGAAAATCAAGCTAGCTACAAAACGTTCACTCAGGAAACCTGATACACAAAATACGTTCATCCAAGCATACAACAGTAACCATTCCAAATGAAATCCCGAGTATTATTCATTATGCACTCGAAAAGGAATCGATGAAAATGCATTTTTATTCCTGGAGTGGAAATAAAAACAAGTTAGTAAAATCATACAATGCATTGATTATCATATGCTTCCCAACATACCAGAAATCATTACTCAAGTTATGAGGATAATGGCTGTGGAATAAATCTCGCTCCTGTGCCCTGACCTTTGACCCCATTTCGATGATATTAACCAGAATTCGTTCAGTATACCTCCCAAACAACATACTAAAGTTTCGTCACAATGGAAGCATTTTTAGTTAAGTTATGAGGATAATGGCTGTGTAATAAATCTCGCTTCTCTGCCATGGCCTTTGACCCCATTTCGATGATATTCAACAGAACCTGGGCAGTATACTTCCGGAACAACATACTAAAGTTTTGTTGCAATCGAAGCATGTTTACGTAAGTTATGACGCATAAGGGCGATGTACTAGATTCCGCTCTTATGTCATGACCTATTACTCCATTTCGATTATATTAAACAGAATTGGTTCAGTATACCACCCAAACAACATGCTAACGTTTTGTCGCAATAGACGCATTTTTTTGTCAAGTTATGAGGATAATGGCTGTGGAATAAATCTCGCTCTTGTGCCCTGACCTTTGACCCCATTTCGATGATATTCAACAGGACCGATTCAGTATGCTTCCGGAACAACATACAAAATAAAACAAATTGTGGCAATCGAAGCATTTTTACGTACGTTATGACGCATAAGGGCGATGGAATTGATCCCACTCCTATGTCGTGACCTTTGATCCCATTTCGTCCATTTTCAAAAGAATTCGTCCCCAGGTTGTCCCTTACCACATATTAAAATTGCATCGAAATAGAACCATTTTTATGTGAGTTATCGTGCGGACGGACAGACAGACAGACTGACGGACAAAGCTGGAGCATATACGCTTCCTCAACCTACTGTTTGAAAACGTAAATGAGCCCCTGCTCTTTATGAAATTTCAGAATCCTAGCAGCGCACAAATGTAAAACATAACATTTCGTAATAAACGAAATACATTTTCTTTACAACGAGATCAGTGACAATTCACTTTTTAAAATCACATTTCTTTTTATCTGATAGTGTTTACCATGACGCCTATGTCTTTTCATATTCTGCTAGTTAATCCCACATTTCGGGTCAGAATTCGAAACGGCTGCCTACTGACACCTTCAAAATATTTAATTTCACAGAACCTGTAAAATTATTCAAAGTTTCGATTTCTGAGTATGTGCAGTGAAGACTTGAAAATAAATTCTTTCGAAATTATTTTTGCTGAATCCCTTTTATTGTAAAACGCAAGGTTCCACTCTCTTCTGGCTCGTACGCTTCATGAGTCTTATCTGATTTTCTCCTTGCTACACCTTACCCAGAGATAAACTAACAGTAGACTCAGAACAACTGAAATTGTTGTGGTTATGAAAGTGATACATCGTTAGCAGGATGTCTTTAAATGTAACGTTACACTGGGATAGCTTTGCACTAGGAACACCTACCTAATATTGGTCCCCCGTTTTGTTCAATCACAGCCCACAGACGCATAGGAACAGTTTCTACAACACGCCTAACATGCTGCACGTGTAACTTGAACCATGTCCGCTGCAGCAGCTCCGTCAGTTCACATTCATTCCGTGGAGGAGGATCATCAGTTCTTACACACGGTTCTAGCATATTCCATAAATATTCAATGGGGTTACAGTCAGGTAATGCGGCAAATTCGTTGTAGTGTTCCTCCAACACCACTGAGTAGTTATACGACCCCGATGACATGGTGCGTTGTCTTGTTGAGAGACGGCACTGTGGTCCTTTAGGTATGGATGGAGATGGTCGGCTAGCAGGTTCTTGTAGTGTCCACCATTAAGTGCCTTTCGCATGATAACCGACGGACGTAGGCCTTGCCAGGTAAAAGCTCCTCAGACCAGAACACCACGTCTACCGGCCTGCTCAACCCAGACTGCACAACATAGGATAGGGCTGCATGCTGTTTACGCCATCAGCATGGTGCTGCAGAGAACGGGACTCGTTACTCCAGAGGACCTTCTTCCATCCGTCTAGGGTCCATTGCCGACCATCCTTGGCCCATGCGAGGCGTTGTTTGTGATGATTAGGCATCATCATGGGTACCCTCGTTGGTCTCCGGCAGTGGAACCCTAGGGACTCATCACTCTAGACAACCATCTTCCATCTGTCGAGGGTCCATCACTGACTTTCTTTGGCTTATTTGAGACGTTGTTTGCGATGACCAGACGTCATCATAGGTACCCACGTCAATCTCCGGCTATGAAATCCCGGGCGACGCAAGGTATGGAGAATGGTTCCTGTGGAAAATTGTCGAACTGCACCGCTGCTGTACTGGAAGGTGAGCTGGGTGACTGTTGAACGTCGTTGCTGTGATACCAGACGTGACACCCGACGCTTGTGTCTGGGATCAACCGCGCCAAGATGACCAATGTGAGCCATTCTACTGGATGCCTGTGCATGTTTAAGCATGTCCTGGTAGTACAACCTGATACAGTTGTACGGGACCAACTATCTAGCTGAGGTTAAGTACTGGCACTTGCCTGCTGGGAAACGTTTACTGATTACGTTCGTTTGAAGTAGTTTTATGAAAGGAGTGTATCTCCAGGTCTAAAACTACCCATGGAATTTGGAAGCTAGGAAGCTTGAGTAAGTGATCTCAATAGGAACAATAAACAAAAAATGAGTGATAGGAAGAGAGAGCTGATCTCTGGAGCAAACCCTGATACCAGTCAGGGACAGGGAAGTGGAGAAAGAGATAAGGAGGGAAGAAAGAGCACAGAGGAAAACCCAGCACGCCACTGAACCACCCAGCCGCCGACGCCCCCCTTCCGGGAGGGGGCGTGGGGAGTGAAACTCACAAAAACCACATCCGAAATGATGGAGCAGCAATCAGTACTCACCGTCTCAAATATCATCCTGAAAAAAAAGGGGGTGGTTGTTTGTCTAACACCCACCAATGTTCACACCTCACTCGTCATCTGATCCGGTCTTCCCTCTGATCCAAGGCCTCCAGCCCAGAAAACAGTGCCCAACAGTGCTGCCCTTCCCCATGTCCCGGTCGAGACAACGATCGCCGTCTTATTTCTGGGATACCTAAAATTCGCTGGGATTGTTGTCAACAGCACCTCTAAGTAGTTCATTAGGGTGGGCTTCCGTTTTCTTGAAGAACTCCTCTGCGAGTCTGGTGGAGATTAGGCAGAAGATAGGTGTGCACAATTTATGGTAGCTGCACGTGACGTTGATATCACGTGGTGCTTCGTTATCACTCCGAATCTGTAAAACGGAGGGTATTCCTAATACAAAGCAAACTAAATGTATGTAGATATTATCGATAGTATCTCGTACTTTAACGTGTATCTAATATTACATTTGTACGTTGCTAAGACGCAATAGGCGCCGTGCAACTACAACAACAAAAATAAGCTTTGTACACCTTCTTTCATACTGCAGTAAAACGCCGATTATCCGGAGCGCAATAATCCGCTGGGAAGGATTAACCGTAGCACTCTGTAGTACATGTAAATTTAATTACTTCAAATTCTCTGTGCAAGTGAATTCGTAAAATAGCAGTCATTACTGATTACTTTAAAGAGCATTGCATCATAATTAAACAATATCGCATCATCTTTCTAGCAGCTCATTGTCATCAGTGTTGCGGTTTCTTGTTCTACCGCCAGACTGCGCAATCAAGTGTATTACAAATTTAATCTAGCCTTTTCTGTTTGTTAAACATTACAAAAGCTTGTTCGTGTGCTCCTCTTGTGTAACCAAATTTATTTAGCATTCAATCCTAAAATGTAGGGGGGGGGGGGGAAGTAGTTTTAACAGTGGAAAATAAATTGTAGATTATTAAAAGATGTGAAAAGGGTGAAAGTGTTTCATTAGTTACAGCCGAATTTGGTATTGACTAGCAAACTAACAGCTGCAGAAGCATTACTTAAATTCCTGGACGTATAAGAAAAATAAAATAAAAAACGGTGCTACAAAGAAAACAAACAAAAATCACAGAAAGTTTTTAAATGTTCGGTTTTGTATTAACATAATACATGAGTGTTTATCTTATGTTTTATAGGGCTTTGTTTTTTATATATTTAACCCAAAAAACAGGATTTGGATTAACCGTATTTTTCAATTATCCGGGCTCTAGCGTTACTCAATTACCACGGATAATTGACGCTGGCATTGTACTGCATTCCTCACTCGTATCTTCAATTTGTTGAAGCGAGTGGTTCTTGCCTGCGATTTCTGTGCCTCCAAACCAGTTGCTTCTCTTTACAAGTCTCCTCTGTTCTTTAACATTTAAACCTTAGTGACTCACTATCCTATGTTCTTTGATGATGTTTACCTCATTTTAGAGCATAAATTTAAATGATTTTGACTTATTTTGTAAATATTTAATACGTAATCTTCATTCAATCGTTTCACAAAAAAGGAATGGTTTCCATGGGAACCGTTTGGCATTATGAAGAGATGTTATACTTTATGCATAAAGTTTCAGACAAGCTTTCATTTGTTGTTACAAGACCAGAGTTTTTTACAGGTAGTAGAGCAGAACATTACCTAATGAGATTAAACCACGTTGTCATGGTCGCCCTTATTGTGTGGTGTTGCTCACGTCATATGTTTTCTCTCTCTGTAACCAAGAATACATATATATATCTATAGACTTTTCACTATAAATATATCTATAGATTGATAGACAGACAGACAACACCTAGTTCTGCTATACCAGGTTCAAATATCAGATAGGTCATGGATGCTTTGTACTCTCTAAATGCCCTAATATTCTCCCTTCTCAAGAACCAGAGGCCCTAAGTCAATAAAAGAGAAACTGTTTAGACTTAAGTGAATATCAGTCGTTATATGTAGTTTAGCCGATACTCTTTTTCCTATCCTACTGAGTTTCTCGTAAGAAATTTTAAAAAACACCAGGTGTTTATAAAATAAGTGTCCCTTTTCTCGGGTCCCGAGAAAAGCTAGAATGAAAAGGTATCGTGAGGAAATTTCGCAGGTAGATTATTAAGGATATGGGGGAAAAGACTTATTAGGGAAGCATTTAGTTCAACATTGCGCCACTAGAGGAACAATGGCGCTGAATATGCAAAGTAGCCGCCCCGGAGGAGCAGTAGTCAAAGCGCTGGCTTCTGATCATTCGTCCGAAATGGTTCCGGATTCGAAACTTGGTGAGGCGTGGATGTTGTGTTTGTCTCTCGGTGCTGGCTCTCTCCCTTCCCTGGAACCAGTGACCCTAAATTATTGACGGGAGTTTGCTTATAGCCCAATGATTTGCTCACGGTGGTCATTAAACATCCACTCAAAAAAATGCAAAGGAAACGAACAGACACGTGCGTGAATTTACTGGTTGCTGGCAGCACTAGACAAAACCTGCTCAATATTTACTGGTTATTGATAGCACAAGACAAAATCTGCTCGAATTTAGCTACCGAAATTTCATTCTCTTGCTGTTGCCCTATTTTTAAATTTCGGAAGATAAATTCTGTCACGGAAACAGAAACAAGCACGGAATTACTCTTGACGAGTTTGCAGAGGCAAAAAGGTTGTTCATCATGAACTCCTTTTCCAAGGAAAAGCCACATAGCAAACGGATATGGAGGCATCCCAAGAGGGATGACAAGTGAAACTGATTTTATTATTTGTAACAAGAAATTTGTCGTTGGATACAGCAGTGTGCTGAACTGGTTTAACACACGGAGAGACTCCCTTTGCTGTTGCCCTATATATATATCATCATCATCATCATCATTGTCAACCATTATCAATCCACTGCTGGACGAAGGTCTCCCCAAGTTTCCTCCACAACGGTCTGTCTTGTGCCAGTCTCCTCCATGTCACCCCTGCATACTTTCGAATTTCATCCACCCATCTCCCATGTGGTCTTCTTCTGGGTCTTTTCCTGTCCCTTGGAATCCAATCTAAAATTTCGGCTGTCCATCGATGATCTGTCCTTCTGGCAATATGTCCAGCCCATTGCCATTTCAGGGATTTAACTCTGATCATGATGTCTTCCACTCTTGTCATTTTTCGGATCCACGAGTTCCTCTTCTTATCTCTCCTGGTTACACCAAGCATGCACCTCTCCATGCTTCTTTGAGTTGTCTGCAGCCTTTGTATGTCTCTTTTAGTTAAGGTCCACGTCTCTGCACCATACGTAAGCACTGGAAGGATGCATTGATCAAACACTTTTCTTTTAAGACATAATGGCATATTGCTCTTGAAAATTATGCTGTTTCTTCCAAAAGCTCTCCAGGCAAGTTTTGTACGCCGATTAATTTCTTCATCAATGTGACCCTCACTTGATATCTGCTGTCCAAGATAAATATATATATACGTATATTGTCTTTCAAAGGGGTAAAGATTAATGGAGATTATCTAACTCACCTTCGTTTTGCTGATGACGTAGTCATTTTTGCAACTACCACATCAGAGCTGAAGCGTATGATTCAGGAACTTGCTGACAAGAGTAAAGAAGTGCGATTAAAAATAAACTTTCAGACGACAAAAGCGATGTTCAATGCTTTTACAATAAAAGAAAATTTATCGATTGATGGAGAAAAGCTGGAGAATACCGATACCTACATTTATCTTGGACAGCAGATATCAAGTGAGGGTCACATTGATGAAGAAATTAATCGGCGTATAAAACTTGCCTGGAGAACTTTTGGAAGAATCAGCCTAATTTTCAAGAGCAATATGACATTATGGCTTAAAAGAAAAGTGTTTGATCAATGCATCCTTCCAGTCCTTACGTATGGTACAGAGACGTTGAGCTTAACTAAAAGAGATATACAAAGCCTGCAGACAACTCAAAGTAGCATGGAGAGGCGCATGCTTGGTGTAACAGGAGAGATAAGAAGAGAAACTCGTGGATCAGAAAAATGACAAGAGTGGAAGACATCATGATCAGAGTAAAATCCTTGAAATGGCAATGGGCTGGTCATATTGCCAGAAGGACAGACCATCGATGGACAGCTGAAATTTTGTACTGGATTCCAAGGGACAGGAAAAGACCCAGAAGAAGACCACATGGGATATGGGTGGATGAAATTCGAAAGTATGCGGGAGTGACATGGAGGAGACTGGCACAAGACAGACCGTTTAGGAAGAAACTTGGGGTGACCTTCGTCCAGCAGTTAATTGATAATGAATGATGATGATGATATAAGTATATATATATATGATGCGTAACATCACAGCCTCTCCTTGACAAATGTCAACCCCGCCTTCTCGTGGTACATCCTGTTCCCACTAAATGGGCTCTGACGACCGCCAATAGCGGTATAACTATACCATCGGGATTAGAGGAAATGCTATCTCACACTCACCAACCCGCGTGGTGAGTTATGGCCAAACCCCTCCAAAATGACTCCACAACTTAAATCTTGGCCCTCAGTCTCCGGCAGCTGGAATGTACCTGGCCAAGGCAGCGGCCAGTGCGACATGAAGGCAGAGGGTGCTAAGAATCCCCGGAGGACCGGACTAGGCTGCCATCTGATGCTGACCTTGGCCACGTATAACGTACGCTCCCTATCTTCTGATTCAAGGCTTCTTGAATTGGAAGAGGAACTACAAAGGATCAAGTGGGACATCGTCGGGCTAAGTGAGGTAAGGAGAAAAGGAGAAGATCTCATTGAACTGAAAAGTGGACATCTCTTCTACTATCGTGGGACAGTTACTGGCAGAACTAGTGGTGTTGGATTTATAATAAACAAGAAACTGAAGGATAAAGTTGTAGAAGTTGAAAGTTCCTCTGACAGAGCTGCACGACTCGTTATCCAACTCTCGAGAAGATACCAGGCTCAGATTATTCAAACTTATGCACCCACCACAAGTCATCCTGAAGAAGAAATTGAAGAATTTTATGAGGAAATTCGCGATCTAAATAATAAAGGTAAGCAGCACTTAAAGATAATTATGGGAGATTTCAATGCAAAAATAGGGCAACGCCAACAGAATGAAACTTCAGTAGGTAAATTTGGTCACGGCAGCAGAAACCAGCGTGGAAATACTCTCGTAGAGTTTGCAGAGGCAGAAGGGTTTTTAATCTTGAACTCCTTTTTCAAGAAAAAGCCACACAGGAAATGGACATGGAGACATCCAAATGGGACGACAAGTGAAATTGATTTTATTATGTGTAACCAAAAAAATCGTCATAGAAGACTGCAGTGTGCTAAACAAGTTCAACACAGGCAGTGACCATAGATTGGTGAGATGTAAGATGCACCTCAACACTAAACTCGAACGTAGCAAGCTCATACGACAAACAAAATGTATTGACATAACCAACCTTAAAAAACACCATAATACCTTCAAATTGGAAATGAAAAACAGATTCTCTGCTTTAGAAGGCCTAACATCGGAAGAAGTGGATATTTCTGAAGTTAACAGAAAAGTAACCAAAGCTCTTATGGAAACAGCAACAAAATTAGCTGGGTCTAAGAACAAATTGCATGTGAACAAATTATCAGGAAAAACCAAAATGTTGATGCAAAAAAGAAGAGTGATGAGGCCAACTAAAGAAGATGTGACTTCCAAAGTGGAATATATAGAGCTATGCAAGACAGTACGAAAAAGTATCACTGAAGACGTAAGGAAATTCAACTGTGAACTACTAAGGAAAGCAATGGAAAACAACCAAAGCCTAAAGATAGCAAAGGGACATCTCAATAAGGGGAAAAAACAGATTATGGCACTGAGAAAAGAAGATGGTTCTGTAACAAGAAATAGAGGCGAAATTTTGACAAGAGTGAAAGATTTCTACTCCAAATTATATGAAAGGGATGATACATGTACTCCAGACATCATGAAAGGTACCAGTACCAGAGTTCTTCCAGTCCTTCCAGCAGAAGTTGCACATGCAATCAAGAACATGAAGCGGGGAAAAGCTCCAGGAGAAGATGGAATTACTGTAGACATCATACAAGAAGTAAGTGGAGAAATCGAAACAGTACTCGCCCATATTTTCACTCGATGCCTTAATGAAGGGAAAATTCCTGAGGATTGGAACACCGCTACAATGATCCTGCTACATAAGAAAGGTGACATTGAGGATCTCAGGAACTACAGACCTATCAGCCTCCTATCAGTGGTTTATAAAATCTTCACTAAAGTTCTTTCACACCGCTTGAAAGTGACACTGGACATGGCTCAACCGAGAGAACAAGCTGGATTCAGGAGTGGCTACAGCACAATAGATCATATCCACGTACTAAGAGAACTAATTGAAAGAGCGAGGGAAAATGAACTTCCATTGTGCATGGCTTTTATCGATTATGAAAAAGCCTTTGATTCGGTGAAACCATCAGCAGTTGCAATGGCTCTGAAATCCTGCGTTACTGAAGATGCATACATTAATATTATTAATAACATCTATGAAAATGCAAGTGCAAATATTCGGCTGTTTGAAAATACAACACACATAAAAATTGGAAAAGGAGTGAGACAAGGTGACACCATATCTCCGAAGCTCTTTAATGCCACATTGGAAAATGTCTTTCAATCACTGAACTGGGAAAACAAAGGGATAAAGATTAATGGAGATTATCTAACCCACCTTCGTTTTGCTGATGACATAGTCATTTTTGCAACTAACCCATCAGAGCTACAGAGTATGATCCAGGAACTTGCTGACAAGAGTAAAGATGTGGGATTAAAAATGAACTTTCAGAAGACAAAAGTGATGTTCAATGCTTTTACAAGAAATGAAGATTTATCGATTGATGGAGAAAAGCTGGAGATAACAGACACGTACGTTTATCTTGGACAGCAGATATCAAGTGAAGGTCACATTGGTGAAAAAATTAATCGGCGTACAAAACTTGCCTGGAGAGCTTTTGGAAGAAACAGCATAATTTTCAAGAGCAATATGCCATTATGTCTTAAAAGAAAAGTGTTTGATCAATGCATCCTTCCAGTGCTTACGTATGGTGCAGAGACGTGGACCTTAGCTAAAAGAGACATACAAAGGCTGCAGACAACTCAAAACAGCATGGAGAGGTGCATGCTTGGTGTAACCAGGAGAGATAAGAAGAGGAACACGTGGATCCGAAAAATGACAAGAGTGGAAGACATCATGATCAGAGTTAAATCCCTGAAATGGCAATGGGCTGGATATACTGCCAGAAGAACAGACCATCGATGGACAGCCGAAATTTTAGATTGGATTCCAAGGGACAGGAAAAGACCCAGAAAAAGACCACATTGAAGATGGGTGGATGAAATTCGAAAGTATGCGGGAGTGACATGGAGGAGACTGGCACAAGACAGACCGTTGTGGAGGAAACTTGGGGAGACATTCGTCCAGCAGTGGATTGATAATGGTTGACAATGATGATATATATACGATAGACATATACACTATACTGACAAAACTCACCGGACACCCCTTCAAAAGCAAATGCACGGATCCTCTGTGTTGTTAAGATGCGCGGCACAGCTGCAAATGGTATAAAAACAAGCCTGCAGCTGTCCGCGATCCGATCGCACTGTGAGGTTGAGCGAAAATGTCCTAACGAGACAACTGACTTTGAGAAGGGAAAGATTGTTGGATGTTATATTAGTGGGTGGTCCATAAGATAAACCCAGAGGCGTTTAAACATACCCAAGTCAACTGTTTTGGATGTACTGAATAAGTGGAAAACAAATGGCGTGCCTGAAGTGGCAAAACGTACCGGCAGACCAAAGAAAATCAGTGATAGAGGAGGTTGAAGCCTCGGGAGAGTCGTTACAGCTAATCGACGGAGTACTGCACAAGACCTCAGTCTACATGTGAGTAAAAATGTTTGAACCTTGGTATGTACACGTACCCTTCGCACAGAACTTCATTCCATGGGTTACCGTGGTCGTGCGGCTGCTCATAAGCATTTTATCTCCACTCGGAATGCTACTCCTCGTTTAGTACAGTATAAAGAACATTTATTGGGGACCGTAGATCAATGGAAACCGGCCCTATGGACTGATGAATCCAGATACACGATCCATCAGTCTGATGGCCGTGTGTGGGTATGGCGGCAGACTGGGTAATGCTATTTACCACAGTGTACTGTTCCTACGGTCGAGTTCGGAGATGGCAGTGTACTCGTGTGGGGGTGTTTTTCGTTTTATGGTAGCAGTCCATTGGTTATTGTGGAACCAGCACGTGTACCTCGATATTCTGGGCAATTATGCCGTACCAACTCTGTGGCAATACTATGGAACCGAGCCTTGTTCATACCAGCAGGATAATGTACCGAGCCATAAAGCAAGTACTGTTACGGCGTGGTTTAACGAAAATTCCGTATCGTGTGTGGACTGGTCAGCCCTGATCTTAATCCCATAGAGCGCCTATGGGATGAATTAGAGCGCCGCATAAGAAGTTTGGAACCAAGGCCGGCTACTACTATGCAACAGTTTGCGGCAGCATTAGGCACTAAATGGAAGCGCATACCTACCGCTGTGTTGCAAAATCTTGTCGATAGCCTGTCTCGAAGGGTCAGTGCATGCATTAAGGCCATGCTTCATAACATCTACAAACGTGGACGTGGACTGACACCGTACTAATGTATGTCAATAAATGCTATGTTGTGTTTCTTTTCTAGATGTAGGTGTCCGGTTTGTCAATATATATATATATATATATATGTGTGTGTGTGTGTGTGTGTGTGTATACAGGGTGGCCAAAAAGCAAAAAGTTACTTTGTCAATTTAACGGGCTTCAGGGACGGCTCTAATGGATGAATGGAATGCAAATTCAGGATATACACTGTTGTTAATAGAACTCGCAACACCTTGAAAGAAACAAGCATTTGCTATGCAATTTATGGGAGCAGTTAATTATGGTACAAGCAGCAAAAAATTGCAATTACATACTGGTTCGGGATCAGGAAAGCCAAAAAATTATTAATAAGTAAATCCACCATGAGTGGTGAAAACCGACCCCACACGCCATGGGTTCGAATGAAACGGAGTTTGGATAGTCCTCTGCAAAATGAATGTATTGTATTGTATTCTGCTTCTGCACGCATCCACAATTCATTGGTTGTGATAGGGGGCGTGGCCATGCGAGCCAGACGTTCTCTGTAGGCGACAAATCTGGCGAACAAGCAGCACAGGGCAAACGAGCGGCTTGATGCCCACAGAATATGTCTTGGACAGTGTAAGAAGCATGGGTTCGGGAATTGTCTTGTTGGAAGACGGTTCCTGCGGTCGTCTGAAAGAAGTGTAGAAGTTCAGCTTCCAACGCTTCCGTGATGTAGCCCTCGCTGTTCAATGTGCCTGAATGAAACGCAATAACGCCCCAGACCATAACGCTCGGCGTGGGACCAATATGGCGCTGTACAATGCAGCCTTCTAGATTCCGTTCACCACGGTATCTGCGAACAAGGATTCGCCCGTCGTAATGCATTAGATTGAATCGGTACTCGTCCGAAAACATAATACGCTTCCATTCAGCATTCCAGTTTCGACGTTCGCGGCACCACTGCAATCGCTGGCGCTTATGATTCAGAGTCAAGGGAAGTTGTAGCAATGGAGAGAACAACGAGGGCCTCGCTGCAGCAATTGGTGACGAACAGTACTTGCAGACATCGGACGATATGTGACCATCCTCCATTGCAACGCAAGTATCGTGGATAGTGTTTACGCGACGTTACTGCCATACGGTGCAAGTGCCTGTCTTCCACCTGGGCCGCGAGATCGAGCTCCAGACTCTGCACGACGATTCGTAGAACTTTCTGCTGTCCATTGACGTCATGTAAGCACAACGGTAGTTGTGTTACGCCTAACGCGTGCAGCAATATCTCGGTATGATGAACCAGCTTCTCTGAGTCCAGCGATTCTACCTCTTTCAAACTCCATCAAGCTTTCTTATGGTTGTCTCGTCCTCCTACGCGGCATGTTTACAGCTGCGTAAGGTCGAGTTTAGCGATAGCAAGTTTAAAAACCTTCTTTCGCTACACCTGCTTTTATACCGCCTGGTGTGACGTTTGCAATGGCATTGCATGTGCGCTGCAATTACAATCATTTGCATCCTCCATGGTGCGCTATCTACCCTGAAAATTTCGTACAAATCCGAGCATTTTTTCATGGCGTTGCAGTTTCTATTAACAGCAGTGTAGATGTTATGAAGCATGCGCTCGCGATGTGCAAACGAAAAATCGTGCAAGCTGTTATTGTTGCGATTACCGACTTTCGGAAATTTCGAACGGTAACGCCCTAATTCTCAACGTCACTGTGACAAGCACCATGAAAAACGGCAAATGACGTTGAAATGGTATCCCTAGACCGAAAAGTGAACGAGACATCGTCCAATGAAGGATGGAATCAGCAAGACAAGCGACACTGCAGTCAGATGCACACATGAGATGATGTCAGTATGCAGCGATAAACAAATAAGATGAAATCACTTGGAACACTGTTTAAATGCATCGTGCAGCCGAAAACCAGAACCTCTAGAGATGCCTCACTCTGGAAAGCTACGGGGTGAACCGCTCTACTCAAACTGTCCGTGACTTGACGCGTAAGTTTGAAGATACAGGTGTTGCAGAGCTCAATCTGGAGGATCTGCTACTCCTGTGAAAGCTGTAGCTGAAATCCTCCATGCCATCCATGCAGATTCAGTATCAATCTTCATGGATGGCATGGGGGATTTCAGCTACAGCTGAGATTCTGATATCTGCACGGACGTTGGACATACATGAAGATTCAGTATCTGCACGGACGTTGGACATACCCAAGAGTACCGTGATAAAGATTCTTCGATCAGTCCTGCATATGTTCCCGTACCGGTTTCACCGCCTCTTTGAACAGATGAAGCGCATTGTACCTTAATAGGGCGAGTGGGTCCAAAAATTGTGTGAATTGGTCGGACATCAAGCCACTTGAGATTATACCCGTTCCCGTACAAGAACAGAAAGTGACCGTACGATGTAGAGCAGCCAGCGATTTATGCACCGTAAGAGTCATCCGCTGTGCCGCATTGCTGACAAGCTATGCCATTCAGCATGTGCAACAACGGAATGCACTGAAGAATGTTATTTGGATGCAAGATGATGTTTCCCCCTCATGTAACCACTATATATATACACTATCTACCAACAAGTAATTGGACATCTGTGTTAGCAAAGGAAAACGAAGTTTATTCACCTTCAGTAGTTGATGGAGCCTCCACGAGCGGCGATTATAGCTGCGAACCTCCGGGGCATACTCTCAACCAGGCGTTGTACGACGGCTAGCGGTATTTTCTTCCACTCGGCTTCGAGAAGACAGGTTAGTTCCTTCACCGATTTCGGACGGTGGGGGCACCCCTTGAGTCGACGCTCCAACTCGTCCAAGAGGTGCTTTGATAGGGTTAAGGACCGGGGTCTGCGCAGGCCAGTCCACTCGATTATCTCCATTGTCACCATACCAAGCCATGGTGGACCTCGCAACATGACAAATGGCATTGTTATCCTGAAAGTAACATGGGTCCACTCCGTAAAACTGCCAAAACGTAGGAAGCGCATGGTCATCTAAAATGGTGCAGTAGGTCTCGGCGTTGAGTCTACCAGGAATTGCGAACAAGGGTCCCGTGCCATACCAGGAGAAACACCCCCATAGCATAATTCCACCGCCGCCGAACTTCACAGTTGACACAATACATTCCGGCAGGAGGCGTTTTCCAGGCAGACGCCAAACACAGATCCTGCCATCCGAACGGTAGAGGGTGAACCTTAACGTTCTTTGCACCACGTTAGCCGTTAGCCGTCAACGTTCCACGTTAGCCGTCAACGTTCTTTGCACCACGTTAGCCGACCAGCGCTACTGGACTTGGAGATTAAAGGCTTGTGGGCGGCAGCACGTCCATGATAACCAAGCAGATGGGCTTCCTTACGGATGGTATTCATCGAAAGAAAACTCCCGGATGCCTCTTGAAACTCCTCTCGGATGTGACCCATCGATTTGGTGCGATTCCTCCGAATTTCTCTGGCCAGCACCCGTCGGTCTCTAACTCCCAGTTTTGTGGGTCTGACCAGTCGGGGCGTATTCCGACAATCACCTCTCCTCTTCTACTTGCCAATCACGTAGGCCACTGCCAATTTTGGGTACTTCAATTCGCTGGATATGTCACGTATGGAATGGCTATTTCTGTGATACCCGACGATTACACCTTTCTCGAAATCAGAGAGCTCCGAACTGCGTGGCATCTTGCATGCGACTGGTTGCGTTGTTGTTTCCCACACGATATTTAACGGCTGCGGCCGTGACGTGTATCAGGATCGCAGATATCGTCGATTGAAGGGGTGTCCAATTACTTGTTGGTGTATATATATATATATGCATACGCACACTATATTGACAAAAATCACGGGACACCCTTCAAAAGCAGATGAACGGAGCCGCCGCGTTGTTAAGATGCGCGATGCAGCTGCAAATGATATAAAAATAAGCCTGCAGCTGACTGCGATCATATCGCACTTTGAAGTTGAATGAAAATACCGTAGCGGAAGAGAACTGACTTTGACAAAGGAAAGATTGTTGGGTGTTATATTAGTGGGTTGTCCATAAGAGAAATAGAGAGGCGTTTAAACATACCCTAGTGAACTGTTTTAGAAGTACTAAATAAGTGGAAGACACATGGCGTGCCTGAAGCAGCAAAACGTACCGGCAGACCAAAGAAAGTCAGTGATAGAGGACGTCGAAGTCTCGGGAGAGTCATTATAGCTATTCGACGGAGTATTGCACAAGACTGCAGTGTACAGGTGAGTAAAAATGCTGGAACCTCGCTAAGTACGCGTACCATTTGCAGAGAACTGCATTATATGGGTAACCGTGGTCTGTTGCCGCCATACCCACACACGACCATCAGTTTGATGGTCGTGTGTGGGTATGGCGGCAACAACCAGAGGAACGCTATTTACCACAATGTACTGTTCCTACGGTCAAGTTTGGAGGTGGCAGTGTACTCGTGTGGGGGTGTTTTTCGTGGTATGGTCTCGACCCATTGGTTATCGTGGACAAATCTGCTAACCAGCATGTCTACCTCGATATTCTGGACAATTATGCCCTACCAACTCTGTGGCAATACTATGGAACCGAGCCTTGCTGGTACCAGCAGGTTGATGTACCAAACCATAAAGCAAGGACTGTTACTGAGTGATTCGACGATAATTCCGTATCGTGTGTGGACTGGCCAGCACAGAATCCTGATCTTAATCCAATAGTTCACCTATGGGATGAATTAGAGCGCCGCATAAAAAGTTTGGAGCCAAGGCCAACTACTAAGCAACAGTTAGCGGCAGCATTATGTACTGAATGGAAGCGCATACCCGAAGAGTCAGTGCCTGCATTAAGGCTAGAGGTGGACCGACACCGAACTAATGTATGCTAATAAATTCTATCTTGTGTTTCTATATATATATATATATTCTGAATTCTGATGCTGTAAATAAAATATTTTATGCTGCCATATGGTAGAAAAAAGACACTCGAAAGAGTGTGCTAGAAAGCAGAAATCGCTATAACAGCGGAAGAAAATTGTTTCAGTAAGAACTTCAATAAACAAACAACCAAAATCAACTTCGATTTCTATCATCTTTACAACTTCAATGAAAGTAAAAGTAGCAAATGAACAAATAAAGCATTTAAATAGTAAAACGTGTGATAGAAGAAAATGCTTTGATTGCAACATTTTTAAATTCTGTCCTTGTAAATAAAATATCTCAATTTTTATAAAACCAATAATGGTACACTTTGACGAGTCCTTGTGCAGAAGCTTAGACTGTGAGTGAAAGAAATAAAGCTACATACCTTTAGGGGGATTGATCGGTATCCCAGATCTATAAAGGTTTTCTTCGCTTAACCAATCCCTATTTCTCCTCACTGTCCTTACAGACATCACTAACAGAAGTCCAAAAATCACAGCAAGCACTGCCCTCTTCTTAGCAACAGTTTCCTGTCGCCTATATATTTGGTCCACTCCCAGGGCCACTAATAAACAAAATCCCATACTGGGAATGTAGAGTACTCTCTCAGCAATCACAAAACCCACGTAGAAAAATAGATTTGTGGCAGGAATGAAGGGTAGGATGAGTAGTGCTAGTGCCATCGTCACTATATCCGCTGCACTGGAGAAAGGCGTCCATGGAGCTGAACCATGCCACCACGCATCTACTGCAGAGCAGTCTGATGCACTGGAATTCGCGGTACCGTTGTGCACTGCTGCCACACTGTACATAGAATGCGATGGTGTGTGACCGTTGGATATACGGTGTCCATTCGCGTACGGTGCATAGGAGTTCCCTTGGCTGTAGTTGTTGTTGAAGCAGTTCGTAGGAGACTGCGGTTGCTGTTTCCTGTAAGACTTGTGAGTTGCGTTCCCGTTGGTGTAAGTTAAGGCAAACCTGTGGGTGATGCCATAACAAGGACACCACAAATGTCCTCCCTGACAAGACGAAGCTGCGAAGGGAGAAGTTTGAGAAGAGTTGCTCGTGGAGAAGGGAGCCATGGTGGATGCTGTCGAAGATGGGGTGAGAAAGTAGAAGGCACTCTGGTCGATCGAGGACCCTCGCCTGTTGATAGACTTTAGGAGCCAGCACAGCATGATTCCCAAACCACCATAGAAGCAAACGCTTGCCAAGTTCCTGAAGTCCAGTGGAGATGTGAGGAGGGGGATAGCCTCCATTGACCAGTCGAAACTTAGCCACCGTGGGCACAGGAGCAGCCAAAAATTGAAAGCTGGTAGGTATAGAAAAGTAAGCGTCCTAATAATAATGCTGTCACTGTCTGCAGCTGGATTGTCTGCTGGAGCGAAATCTGGAGGCTTGCTTCCCATTAGATGAAAACGAAGACCTAAGAGAGCAATAGCTGTGGCTGCAAGGTGAAGTAGGCCTTCTCTCGCTCCTTGAAAACGTTTCTGAAAAAGAGACATTTGAGAAGTATTAGTTCAAAATGCAGTCGTAAACGAGGGAATTTCAAATTATTACGAGACTTGTACCGAAAGTAATGCAAAAGTAGGCATAAAATTTTTATTAACTGACAGAGGTCGTTCAAATTGCCCATGTTGCTAGAGTAACTCTTTCTCTATACAAATGTACTACTCAACATTGTCTCCATCACAAGCGATACATTTCCGCCATCGTTGAACCCAACTCTCGAATCCTCTTTGAAATAATTTAGGTGTAGACTATCGTACCCATTTCTTCACAGACACGTCTGTGCCATCAAATCGTTGTCTCCGGAGACTGTCCTTTATTGGGCCGAACAGGTGGGAGTCGGAGGGCGCCAGATCTGGGATTTATGGTTGATGGGGACCACCGACCTGTCTAATTTGCTGATCGCCTGATTTGTTGCCAAAGATGTGTGTGGTCTCGCATTCTCATGGTGAATGTGGATCCTTTTCAGATTCTTGTTCGGTCTCTTCCTTCTTATGACTTTTCTAAGCTTCTTGAGTGTCTCAATGTACCGCTCGATCGTCACGGTTCGTCCATGTTCCAAAACATCAAGGAGAATGAAATCATCGTCATCCCAAAAATCAGTCCCCATGACTTGCTGTGCTAATCGCTGGCTTTTGAACTTCTTAGACCTTAGTGAAGATTTGTGACGCTGTTCCATGGATTGATTCTTCGTTTCCGGATCGTAAAGATACGCCCACCATGTCACCAAATCGAAACAAAACGTGTCTTCATTGGCTTAAAACACTTCCAGCAGATCATAGCAGACTTCCACCCTTCTCTCCTTCAAATCTGGTGTCAACTTCTGAGGCATCCACTTTGCATACACTTTCTGATACCCTACGTCTTCCACCATCTTCTGTATGGTATTGTGACCATAGTCCAATTGTGCAACAAGCTCACGGATTGTGAATCGTCTCTCTGCGCGAATTAGTTCATCCACTAGCTGACGATTCGTATCAGTGGTTACAGATGATGGTCTGTCACTGCGTGGGTTGTCTTCAATGTTGGTTTCCGCTTCTTTAAATTTCTTCATCCATCTGTGCACATTGCTGTTGTCAATGGTGTCATCTCCGTAAACACTCTGCAGCCTTCTGCGGATGTCGGACAGCCTGCACCCTTCCTTCGTGAAGAACTCAATGACGGCACGTTGCTTCTGTTTGGAATCCATTATTTACCTGCAATGAAGAAGCGTTACTATAAAGGAAAAGGTTACTACCAACATGTACAATTTGAACGATCTTTGTTAGTTAATAAAAAAGTTATCCCTACTTTTGCATTACTTTCGGTACCACCCTCGAACTACTTTATAATAATAATAATAATAATAATAATAATGCATTTTATTTTTGCTGTTACATTCTTGACTTTGTGAATGTACATAAATATTTTATATTTGATAAGAACAGCAGCGAAAATCGGGGTAAAGGCCTCGGAGAATCCTGACAAGCCCGGATTTCCCAATTAAATAGGCAAGCAGTCACAGGTTCATAAAACACAGTAGTAATGCTAAATGTTAGTTATACTGCAAACAAATTTTTTTCTAAGTTGTTATAATTTTTATTAATTAACTTAGCAAGTATTTTTTTAGTTTGTTTTTGAATAAATTTAGGTTATTTAGTGTGCTCAACTCAGTTGGCAGTGTTTTCCGATATCCAGGACCAATATAATTTTTCATCATGAGGGTATTTGGATGTATGCGTCTTAATAATGATCTATGTCTCGTATTGCAGTGATAAGTATGAAAATTCAATTCAATGATAACCTACATAAAATGACGAGAGTGAACTTAATACAGGGGTGGCACAACCTTGCAATTTAACGTAAGTCCAACACTGAACCATCGTCTATTGGGAAGAGAAGACGGTGGCTCAGTGTTGGACTACGTTAAATTGCAAGGTTGGGCTTCCTGGGTAAAATCCACTGTGTATAATCTGATAGATTTGCGTTTAAACTTGAAGCACCTGCACTGTTAACAGTTTATTGTAGGTTGCACCAATTAAAACGGGTGCTACACTAGCTGCACCACTTTCTGAGGAAAGATACACCATCGTGTTTTGTAAACACAACCCAACAACGTGGTTTAACTTTTTACCACTATAACGAAGTAAATTTCTCCGTCATTTTTATCCACGCCGGGGCTCGAACCCGGGTCCCCTCATTCCGGAATAAGTCACTCTACCAATTGAGCTACGCGGACGTTCGTTCTGACTGCTATCTGCCTTTATGTCGTGTGCGTCCTGCTGGCAGGTACGTCACACCGCGTTATGGTACAAGGTTGCGCCATGTCGTTGTGTTCATTTTGCACCACAGAATGATGTATTTTTTCTAAGAGTGTGGTGCAGCTGGTGTAGCATCACTTTTTTGGTGCATCCTACCATACAGTTTTAACAGTGTAGATCTGAGAAAAAAAAATCACAACGTTGTTAAGGAACAGTTCTGTTCGTTGGAATTCAGCTGCGGACTAGCTGACCGAGAGTGCGGCAATTAGGGCGATTGGCTCACCCCATTCTTTAAAATTAAACTGGCCTGAAAATGTTTTGCAAAAATATACACATAAAGTATCTGTTTTTTTAATAAAATTCAATTGAAACAAACTCTTATTAATGCATTATTAAAAAACGAACAACGCAATTGTGTTCTATACTAAAAAGCTAATTAAAATGGTCGTGGGAAGTGACCGGCATTGCAAACTCTAATGCATATTTAATACATACATACATACATACATATAAACAGGGGCGTGACCAGAAATGTTTTGCTGGGGAGGGGGTGGTATGAAATTTATGTTTTTTATACAACTAAATTTATATTTTTTTATAACACTAAGGAAGAGCAAAAATGGGGTATCTACAGCATTCCCTTACATGATGAAACGGGCCAGCTTTCTTCTTGTTATATCGGATCTACAGCTCGTAGTTTTGCCTGCAGAGTACGGGAACCCAAATACAACATCAAAGCAGGTCTTCAAAATACTGCCTTGGCGCGAACTGTCAACGATGGAACTTTCTACCCGGATTGGGACCATGCAAGAATCCTAATAACTCCAAGATCCTATTCAATGCTGTTATTGACTGAAAGTGTATTTATTTGTAAAGCCCGTAACAAATGTTGTAATGACTATATACGATGTGATTAACTACCTGTATGGAAAAATATATTACATAATCACCCAAAGGAGACTAGACAAAACGGGGAGCTCCACCTTAAACATCGCTGACGTAACACACACGCACACATACTATGTTTACCCATACTGCCCTGGTTTCTATAAATTGCAGCACTGTTCGAATGTTCACCTCACATCTGAAGATGGGACCAAAGTGGCCCGAAAGTACTGATGTGTATTTTAGATTAAATTTCCTTGATTTTCTTATTCAATTGTTCGTACAGAGACGGAGTCATTTATACTTATTTTTTACAACTAAATATGTTACGAGTGAATTTTTTAAATATATGCAACATCCGCGCGAAAATATTCTAATTAATATTGCTGATAATTATTATTAATGTTCTTATTCACTATATTCTTATCACCACATAATGGTTTACCACTTACAATCGTGGCCAAAAGTCCTGTACCAGTACGATAAAAGTCAAATTCTTAATGTTTGAAGTCAAGTTATACAGCGTAATGGTAAAGTCAGGAATACATATTATACATCATTTTAAAGGACATTTTATTCATTCAAATATTTTTACAGACGGTTATTCCCGGTAATAGAAGTGAAGTTACAAGCAAAAGTACATCGCCTAGTCATAAAATACAAAAAATAGTGGAATTTGTGAAATTAATGTACAATGCATTTAAAGTAAAATTGCTGTACAGTACATTATTGACACTTGCAAGACACTTGAAATAACTGACCAACAAGCAAAATACGCTCGCTTTAATATTGAATTCGATAACAACGGTTACTTAGTAACAAAGTGCATCTTTTTGACATTGCAAAGATAGATGATCAGTTTGCAAAGATAGGATGCCATGGACTCGCGCTCTGCTGCAGGGGTCAATATCACCTAATATATAAACTACATAAATAATGTAAACACTGCAAGCACTACAGAACTCTCAATAACTTTGTGACAACTATAAATTTATACATAGTCAGCCATACGGTGGCAATCTTCAGGTGGCTCAGCCGTTAGATGTGTCCCCCTGAAAACTGGCACCAGATGGCTGACCAGTGTTTACGTTATTTATATAAATATATATATAAACTACATAAATAACTTTTCACCTTCCATAACACCTTTTTTACTTAAAAACCTATTAAGAAGGTTTAAGACATCCTTATAGGTTATTATGATTTATGTTGAATAAAGTAAAGTATAACGAATTAAATTTCTCTGTCATTTTTGGTCCACGCCGGGGATCGAACCCGAGTTCACTTATTCCGGAACAAGTCGCTCTACCAACTGAGCTACGCAGCCGTTCGTTCTTGCTGCTATCTGCCTTTATGTCGTGGGCGTCCTGCGGGGCAGGCACGTCACATCCTCCCCCGAAAGAGGGCAGGGGGCATGGCCCACCGGTCAGCCGTGACCATGAATCGTTACAGGCAGCCATCCGCTGTAGAACGTGCTCTTGAGAACTCCCAGTCAATCTGGTGTGTATAATGCAACATCACACATTTTATTTTTCGAAGCGCTGAAGAAGGGATTATCTTATTTTTCTTATCTCGCCGTGTGGAAAGAACATCACACCATTGCGAGATCTTTAACAGCCGGGTCATGCAGGAAGTTTGGGCGCCATTATAACGAAGTGGGATGTAAGGTCAGGTGATGCGTAACATCACAGCCTCTCCTTGACAAATGTCAACCCCGCCTTCTCGTGGTGCATCCTGTTCCCACTAAAGGGGCTCTGACGACCGCCAATAGCGGTATAACTATACCATCGGGATCAGAGGAAATGCTATCCCACACTCACCAACCCGCTTGGCCAGCGTGGTGAGTTATGGCCAAACACCTCCAAAATGGCTCTACAACTTAAATCTTGGCCCTCAGTCTCCGGCAGCTGGGATGTATCTGGCCAAGGCAGCGGCCAGTGCGACATGAAGGCAGAGGGTGCTAAGAATCCCCGGAGGACCGGACTAGGCTGCCATTTGATGCTGACCTTGGCTACCTATAACGGACGCACCCTATCTTCTGATTCAAGGCTTCTTGAATTGGAAGAGGAACTACAAAGGATCAAGTGGGACATCGCCGGGCTAAGTGAGGTAAGGAGAAAAGGAGAAGATCTCATTGAACTGAAAAGTGGACATCTCTTCTATTATCGTGGGACAGATACTGGCAGAACTAGTGGTGTTGGATTTATAATAAACAAGAAACTGAAGGATAAAGTGGTAGAAGTTGAAAGTTCCTCTGACAGAGCTGCACGACTCGTTATCCAACTATCGAGAAGATACCAGGCTCAGATTATTCAAACTTATGCACCCAGCACAAGTCATCCTGAAGAAGAAATTGAAGAATTTTATGAGGAAAATCGTCATCTAAATAATAAAGGTAAGCAGCACTTGAAGATAATTATGGGAGATTTCAATGCAAAAATAGGGCAACGGCAACAGAATGAAACTTCAGTAGGTAAATTCGGTCACGGCAACAGAAACCAGCGTGGAAATACTTTCGTTGAGTTTGCAGAGGCAGAAGGATTTTTCATCTTGAACTCCTTTTTCAAGAAAAAGCCACACAGGAAATGGACATGGAGACATCCAATTGGGACGACAAGTGAAATTGATTTTATTATGTGTAACAAAAAATTCGTCATCGAAGACTGCAGTGTGCTGAACAAGTTCAACACAGGTAGTGACCATAGATTGGTGAGATGTAAGATGCACCTCAACACTAAACTGGAACGTGGCAAGCTCATAAGACAAACAAAATGTATTGACATAACCAACCTTAAAAAACACCATAATACTTTCAAGTTGGAACTGAAGAACAGATTCTCTGCTTTAGAAGGCCTAACATCGGAAGAAGTGGATATTTCGGAAGTTAACAGAAAAGTAACCAAAGCTCTAATGGAAACAGCAGCAAAATTAGCTGGGTCTAAGAACAAGTTGCATGTGAACAAATTATCAGGAAAAACCAAAATGTTGATGCAAAAAAGAAGAGAGATGAGGACAACTAAAGAAGATGTGACTTCCAAAGTGGAATATATAGAGCTATGCAAGACAACACGAAAAAGTATCACTGAAGACGTAAGGAAATTCAACTGTGAGCGAGCTAGTGAGGAAAGCAATTGAAAACAACCAAAGCCTTAAGATAGCAAAGGGACATCTCAGTAAGGGAAGAAAACAGATTATGGCTCTGAGAAAAGAAGATGGTTCTATAACAAGAAATAGAGGCGAAATTTTGACAAGAGTGAAAGATTTCTACTCCAAATTATATGAAAGGGATGATACATGTACTCCAGACATCATGAAAGGTACCAGAGTTCTTCCAGTCCTCCCAGCAGAAGTTGCTCATGCAATCAAGAACATGAAGCGGGGGAAAGCTCCAGGAGAAGATGGAATTACTATAGACATCATACAAGAAGCAAGTGGAGAAATTGAAACAGTACTCGTTCAAATTTTCACTCGATGCCTTAATGAAGGGAAGATTCCTGAGGATTGGAACAACGCTACAATGATCCTGCTACATAAAAAAGGTGACATTGAGGATCTCAGGAACTACAGACCTATCAGCCTCCTATCAGTGGTTTATAAAATCTTCACTAAAGTTCTTTCACACCGCTTGAAGGTAACACTGGACATGGCTCAACCGAGAGAACAAGCTGGATTCAGGAGTGGCTACAGCACAATAGATCATATCCACGTACTGAGAGAACTAATTGAAAGAGCGAGGGAATATGAACTTCCATTGTGCATGGCTTTTATCGATTATGAAAAAGCCTTTGATTAGGTGAAACCATCAGCAGTTACCACGGCTCTGAAATCCTGCGGTATTGAAGATGCATACATTAATATTATTAATAACATCTATGAAAATGCAAGTGCAAAGATTCGGCTGTTTGAAAATACAACACACATAAAAATTGGAAAGGGAGTGAGACAAGGTGACACCATATCTCCGAAGCTCTTTAATGCCACATTGGAAAATGTCTTTCAATCACTGAACTGGGAAAACAAAGGGATAAAGATTAATGGAGATTATCTAACCCACCTTCGTTTTGCTGATGACGTAGTCATTTTTGCAACTACCCCATCAGAGCTGCAGAGTATGATCCAGGAACTTGCTGACAAGAGTAAAGAAGTGGGATTAAAAATGAACTTTCAGAAGACAAAAGTGATGTTCAATGCTTTTACAAGAAATGAAGATTTATCGATTGATGGAGAAAAACTGGAGATAACAGATACATATGTTTATCTTGGACAGCAGATATCAAGTGAGGGTCACATTGATGAAGAAATTAATCGGCGTACAACACTTGCCTGGAGAGCTTTGGAAGAAACAGCATAATTTTCAAGAGCAATATGCCATTATGTCTTAAAAGAAAAAGTGTTTGATCAATGCATCCTTCCAGTGCTTACGTATGGTGCAGAGACGTGGACCTTAACTAAAAGAGACATACAAAGGCTGCAGACAACTCAAAGAAGCATGGAGAGGTGCATGCTTGGTATAACCAGGAGAGATAAGAAGAGGAACTCGTGGATCCGAAAAATGACGAGAGTGGAAGACATCATGATCAGAGTTAAATCCCTGAAATGGCAATGAGCTGGACATACTGCCAGAAGGACAGACAATAGATGCACAGCCGAAATTTTAGATTGGATTCCAAGGGACAGGAAAAGACCCAGAAAAAGACCACATGGGAGATGGGTGGATGAAATTCGTAAATATGCGGGAGTGACATGGAGGAGACTGGCACAAGACAGACCGTTGTGGAGGAAACTTGGGGAGGCCTTCGTCCAGCAGTGGATTGATAATGGTTGACAATGATGATGATGATAACGAAGTAAATTTCTCCGTCATTTTTGGTCCACCCTGGGGATCGAACCTGAGTCCACTTATTCCGGAACAAAAGTCGCTCTATACCAGCTGAGCTACACAGACGTTCGTCTCGCTGCTATCTGCCTTTATGTCGTGGGCGTCCTGCGCCCCCCCCCCCCCCCCCGAAAGAGGGCAAGGGGCATGGCCTACGGGTCAGCCGTGACCATGAATCGTTACAGGCAGCCATCCGCTGTAGAACGTGCACTTGAGAACTCCCAGTCAATCTGGTGTGTGGAATGCAACATCACACATTTTATTTTTCGAAGCGCTGAAGAAGGGATTATCTTATTTTTCTTATCTTGCGGTGTGGAAAGAACATCACACCATTGCAAGATCTTTAACAGCCGGGTCATCCAGGAAGTTCGGGGGCCATTATAACGAAGTAAATTTCTCCGTCATTTTTGGTCCACCCACGGGATCGAACCCGAGTCCACTTATTCCGGAACAAGTCGCTCTACCAACTGAGCTACGCAGACGTTCGTTCTCGCTGCTATCTGTGTTTATGTCGTGTGCGTCCTGCGGGGCAGGTACGTCACAAAAGGCTTAAAGCAATTATTTAATTGTAGCATATACAGATTCTTAATGGATTTACATTTGTAAATAAATCAATATATATTTTATTACAGAATAAAATATTACCACAGGAATTTAAAAGCATGCAGCCTTGCTTAATGAAATCGTAGCATAAAATAATTCCTTCGAATTAAAAATAATTCATTGATAATTCTAGTACAAGATTTCATGTCATGTCACGAAAGTTCTACGTTCCTTCGGATAAAATATTACTTTTTCTTTCTTTATTTAGCAGAAGGCAATACGGGAAATATTCTACGAACTGATTTCGGGCATATATCCTTGCATGATTTATCTGCGAGAAATATTTTGATGTATGAATTACAGTTGTGAAATATTTTCCTTACGAGAACACGAGTCGCGTGTTCGCCCATGAATAAGGTAAATAGAATCAAGAATATTAAAATGCCTTTACCGAATATATCGCTTCAGGAATCTATTAAGGAGCATGCACATAAATCTTTTGAAATTTGTTCCCGAATACAGAATTCATAAATACTAAAGCGGACGAACTTATACCAAATAATACGCCAAGGACATCTGTTTTGAGCATAATAGTTTACTGGGAAGCATAATTTGGCTACTTGAAAATCATTTCTATGTTTACTCTCATCCAAGAAAATCAGTTTCCGAATTTCCATTTCGCAGCCTTCTGGTCCTCTTCCGAAACGCAATTGGGACATCAAATTTAAAGTAAGTTTTTTTTTTTTTTTACTTTTTTTTTAAAAGGAAAGCCTGTACTTGTTTTATTTTCCCTTCCTACAGCTGTTTTTCATTGGCATCCGCTGCCCCTATTTTATTTTCTCGATATAAAAGCAAAAGAAATGCACAAACTCTCCTTTTAAATTAGGCGAGCAGATAAGGTACGCCATAAAGAAAAAAATCGAGAAAGAAAAGCAAAGAATATGCGGGAAGAGAGAGATAATAAAAGAAAAAAGGAGGGAAAAGGAAGCTGGCTCTCCTCGTAAAACCGTATCTAAAAGATTTGGACGCAATTCTATCGACTACTAGCCAACTTTGGAAGCAAGGCAACTGAAATCCTAAAGAACAGGAGTCCATGAATTCAGCAGAGATGATTAAAGCCCTTCGCTACCGCAATGGTTACCATGGAAACGGGCGTAATAGCCTCCCCCTTCACCTCCTTTCCCGTCACAAAGTCAGATGCCCACGAACCAACACATAACCTTATAATAGTTGTTATTACTGCAAATATAAATCGCCAGGCGGGCGGTAGTTTCCGAATAATGTAAACCGGTTGGGTGAAATTTCCGGAAGCGCCTTGGGGTAACAACCGATGGTTGTAAAAGCCAGTGCTGTTTCTGTAATGGCTGGCAGGTTTTCTCCGAGAGCTTTTCTCCGAGGAAAGGATTTCCAACATCAGGGTCGGACAACTGACAACAAGTGCTGGGAATGGGCCAAAACTTTGCCCAATTTACATTTCCCATCCTCGTTTCCTTCAAGATGGCATGGTAAAAGGAAAGATTCTGAAATATTAAAAAAGAATGTTAGGATGCAAGAAGACTGCCTGCCATTACGTGGTGGAAGGAAAAAAAAAGGGAATTTCGTGTGGGTTGCGCAACGTATTAATACGAAATGTTCTCCCATCCTGTGAATAACCTCTGAAAATGAAAACTTTGGTTCTCCGAGGGAAGGAATATGTGGAAAGTGTCCACTTATTGCAGAACCGTTTGAATTTTACTAGCATTTGCTGATATCCCTATATTCAAAAAATGCCATTTCATTCTATTTTACGAGGTACATAAATGCCGGACATTAAAGATATCTGAAGATCGTGAGAGGAATTCGAGGTACGTATGTACCTTACAGAAAAATGTTTCATCGTCAAGTACCTTCCTCTTTTCGATTTTACGGTATACGAATGGTTTCTTGGGAACAGAAGTTCAATTATGGGCTGAAATAACTTCTTTTTAGTAGAAATGTTTCCAGTTTCGTAATCTTCGTTGCAAAAAGAAGATGGTAATGAGGAAAGTTTGTAATGCTTTACTTCTCTTTTCCCAGCACTCATATAGCTAAGTTCGTGATTTTGCAAGCACGAAGGCGATAATAGAACTTATCAGGTCAATTATATATATATATTATCTTGGACAACAGATATCAAGTGAGGGTCACATTGATGAAGAAATTAATCGGCGTACAAAACTTGCCTGGAGAGCTTTTGGAAGAAACAGCATAATTTTCAAGAGCAATATGCCATTATGTCTTAAAAGAAAAGTGTTTGATCAATGCATCCTTCCAGTGCTTACGTATGGTGCAGAGACGTGGACCTTAGCTAAAAGAGACATACAAAGGCTGCAAACAACTCAAAGTAGCATGGAGAGGTGCATGCTTGGTGTAACCAGGAGAGATAAGAAGAGGAACACGTGGATCCGAAAAATGACAAGAGTGGAAGACATCATGATCAGAGTTAAATCCCTGAAATGGCAATGGGCTGGACATACTGCCAGAAGAACAGACAATCGATGGACAGCCGAAATTTTAGATTGGATTCCAAGGGACAGGAAAAGACCCAGAAGAAGACCACATGGAAGATGGGTGGATGAAATTCGAAAGTATGCGGGAGTGACATGGAGGCACAAGACAGACCGTTGTGGAGGAAACTTGGGGAGACCTTCGTCACAGCAGTGGATTGATAATGGTTGACAATGATGATGATGATGATGATATTATATTTGTTTAATTGTAGCTCTTGAATATTATTTTCTGCTGCTTTGGAGGGTCTAGATTTTCCTGATTGATATATACTTGTATATATGTTTAAAAGAATATTAACATACAAGCAATCTACCCTCATAAACAAACAAATAGGGCCAAACGGCCTCCAGATTTAAAAAAGTGTTTAACAAAATGACAAAACAATGTTAAGTAAATATTTATAAAAATACCTACTCAGAACCCCTGGATTACTCTTCAGTGAAAGACATCGAGAGGCCCTGAGCATACAAGTTCAGTTCAGGTTTCATGAGAATGCAAACATCTCAAAAAAGTAATAATGGGCATCCAATTTAAAATTTTGTGTTGTAAGTTTTGATGCATTCAGTACGCTGCATTTATGTTACTGTTACTATCTTTTAACCTTGTAAGGAGATTTAGTTTTCGTTTTGATTATTCTTTTTCACTTATACAACAGTTCATGTAACATTACTGGTTTGGTAAGGTGTTTTATAGTTCATTTTTTGGTTCATTTTTAATCCTAGTGACTCTTTTGTATTTTCTACAGTTCAGGTAGGGAAAACAGAATGCAACAAAATTTACAACACATAATTTTAAATTAGATGTCCATTATTGCTTTTTTGAGATTTTTGCATTCTCATGAAACCTGAACTGAACGTCAGGGCCTCTGGATGTCTTTCTCTGAAGAGTAATCCAGGGGTTCTGAGTAGGTATTTTTATAAATATTTACTTAACACTATTTTGTCATTTTGTTAAACACTTTATTTTTCTGGAGGCCGTTTGGCCCTATTTGTTTGTTTATGAGGGTAGATTGCTTGTATGTTAATATTCTTTTACATACACTTACATCTAATACTTGCAGCATTGCGCAGTTTTGCTGTGGTTTATATTATATTACATGAGCTAAAATTTAACTTTCCTATGATATATCATCATCATCATTGTCAACCATTATCAATCCACTGTTGGATGAAGGTCTCCCCAAGTTTCTTCCACAACGGTCTGTCTTGTGCCAGAGAGAGAAAGAAAGAGAGAGAGAGAGAATTGTAGAAAATAAGAATTGCAAAAATTAAATTCCATAAAGAATACTAAATTAAACTCAATAATGGAAATTCAAAATTGAAAACCAAAAAAAAAAAAAAAAAAGGAACAAACAGGTTGCCGTCATCATCAGGAGAGCATCAACCTGCGGGAGTGGTCTTTCTAGTACCAACAAACGACAAGAGAACCAAAAAATGCCGGTTGGCCATGCTCCCTAGGCCACCAGACCAAACGCCAAAACAGACATTGAAATTCAAAACCAAGAATATAAACACTAAAAAAAATGATGAAAAAGGTTTGCCGGTAGACCAAACCAGTCAACGCCATGAATAAAAATCAAACTGAACTGGACCAACGACCCACAAGAACCCAAATATATATGCTAACGTTAAAGTGGTCGCGGTTAGACAACATTCTAGCAAGCCAAAAGAATATGTAAATAGACGAGATGCAAAACTGTGTATGTAAATAGAAGTCTTCAACCACTAGGGACCCACCAAGTGGTACTTTATATTGCCTGACTCACTTAATATTAGATTAGTAAAGCGTGTCAATGTGCAATTTGAAACTCTTTGAAACCGAATTAAAATTCGAAATTAAGTGTTTTAAATAATGTTTTAAAAAATTACTGGGAAAGTTGTTAGAATGCAGTCTAGATAGAAGTGTTTTAAGATTTTTTACAAGTAAAAACTGTGTGGAGCGTATTTTTGCTGTTCTATGCAATTGAGAAAGGAGTAGATTACGATGTACTTCTTTAGAAATACTGGAGGACCAATGAGTGTAGTAAATGATATCGAAATCTAAAGCATTTCTTTTATCATAAAGATTTAACACACCCTCGTCCACCTGTACCTCCAAAGCGAGGTAAGAAACGTAAGTAGACGAGCAGTTAGTTTTTTCTAAGGTGAGATCCTCAGGATACAAGTCAACAGCGCATCGCAAAGTCCGGCACGTTAATGACAATAATGTCATCAACGTACCTCAGAACTGTACCAGGCAAAGGGCAAGTAGCTGTATATTTATCCTCAAAAAAGTGCAGATAGAGATTGGCTAAGCTACTTAAGAAGTGAATGCCCATCGGAATACCACGAGTCTGGAGGTATAGCTCATCGCCCACGGTAACGAAATTGTTATTAATACAGAAGTCCACAAAAAAGTGCCAGAACTGTTCTGTAACCCCGGTCTCAAAATTGTGTGTGTAGATTTAAGGCCACCTGCCATAAACCCTTCAACGAAATTGAAGTGAAAAGGTTTTTAAAATCGTAGGTATCAACAGATGAGACAGTTGTTGAGTTCAACGCCTCTAAAACTCTGTCATTGTTCCCGATAATCGAGGTCGAATCCAGCCTGTGAAGCACTGCAGACAAGTATCTCTGAAGCAACCAACCCGCTTTACTATTATAACAGTTGCGTCCACTGGTTATGAAACGAAAAGAAACAGGCTGCTTGTGGAACTTAGGAATAGCATAAACGAAAGGAAAATTTAAGTTAGATACTGTAAGCTTAATCCTTTTATGCAAAGCAATAATATTTTTAACAACATCCTTACGGTTTTTCAAAACAATTTCGTTGAAATGTTTACGGCAGGTGGCCTTAAATCTACACACAAAGTTTGGGTCCGGGGTTACAGAACAGTTCTGCCACTTTTTAGTGGACATCTGTATTAATAACAATTTCGTTACCGTGGGCGATGGACTATACCTCCAAACTCGTAGTTTTCCGATGGGCAGTCGCTTCTCAAGTAGCTTAGCCAATCTCTATCTGCACTTTTTTGAGCATAGATATACAGCTACTTGCCCTTTGCCTACTATCGTTCCGAGGTACGTTGATGACATTATTCTCATCACCATGCCGGACCGTATTGCAGCATGCATCGCCGCATGAGGTGGTGCAACGCGCTATTGAAGATGACCGGACTGCCATATCCTTCTGTAATTGTCGTGCAGCTCTGTTTTTGCCATCATGTGAGTTATTCATCTGTATAATTACGTCCATAAAATTTCAGTTCAATCCGATGCTTCCTTCTTGGTGTGCAAATTTCATTGTCCGTATATATATATATATCTAATCATTGTCAACTATTATCAATCCACTGCTGCATGAAGGTCTCCCCACGTTTCTTTCACAATGGTCTGTCTTGAACCAGTTTTCCCCATGTCACTCCCGCATGCCTTCGAATCCACCCATCTACCATATGGACTTCTGGGTCTTTTCCTGTAGCTTGGAATCCAGTCTAAAATGTCGGTTGTCCATCGATGGTTCGTTACCCTGGCAACATGTCGAGCACATTGACATTTCAGGGATTCTACTCTGATCACGGTGCCTTCCGATCTTGTCATTTTCCTTATCCACGAATTATTCTTATCTCTCCTGGTTACACAAAGCATGCACAGCTCTCCATGTTTCTTTCAGTTGTCTGCAGTCTTTGTATGTCTTTTTTAGTTAAGTCCCCGTCTCTGCTCCGTACGTATGTACTGGAAGGATCCATTGATTAAACACTCTTCTCTTAAGGCATAATGCATATCGCTCTTAAAAATATACTGTTTCTCCCAAAAGCTCTCCAACCGCGTTTTATTCGCAAATTAATTACATCATCAATGTGACCTTTGCTTCATATCAACAGTCCAAGGTAAATGTAGGTAGGTATCGGTTAGCTTTTCCCCATCAATCGATAAATCTTACGTTTTTTTGTAAAACCATTGTATTATACATTTATATATTATTATATATTTTTTTGTAAAAGCTTTATATCATCATCATCATCATTGTCAACCATTATCAATCCACTGCTGGACGAAGGTCTCCCCAAGTTTCCTCCACAACGGTCTGTCTTGTGCCAGTCTCCTCCATGTCACTCCCGCATATTTACGAATTTCATCCACCCATCTCCCATGTGGTCTTTTTCTGGGTCTTTTCCTGTCCCTTGGAATCCAATCTAAAATTTCGGCTGTCCATCTATGGTCTGTCCTTCTGGCAGTATGTCAAGCCCATTGCCATTTCAGGGATTTAACTCTGATCATGATGTCTTCCACTCTCGTCATTTTTCGGATCCACGAGTTCCTCTTCTTATCTCTCCTGGTTATACCAAGCATGCACCTCTCCATGCTGTTTTGAGTTGTCTGCAGCCTTTGTATGTCTCTTTTAGTTAAGGTCCACGTCTCTGCACCATACGTAAGCACTGGAAGGATGCATTGATCAAACACTTTTCTTTTAAGACATAATGGCATATTGCTCTTGAAAATTATGCTGTTTCTTCCAAAAGCTCACCAGGCAAGTTTTGTACGCCGATTAATTTCTTCATCAATGTGACCCTCACTTGATATCTGCTGCCCAAGATAAACATATGTATTAGTTATCTCCAGTTTTTCTCCATCAATCGATAAATCTTCATTTCTTGTAAAAGCATTGAACATCACTTTTGTCTTCTGAAAGTTCATTTTTAATCCCACTTCTTTACTCTTGTCAGCAAGTTCCTGGATCATACTCTGCAGCTCTGATGGGGTAGTTGCAAAAATAACTACGTCATCAGCAAAACGAAGGTGGGTTAGATAATCTCCATTAATCTTTATCCCTTTGTTTTCCCAGTTCAGTGATTGAAAGACATTTTCCAATGTGGCATTAAAGAGCTTCGGAGATATGGTGTCACCTTGTCTCACTCCCTTTCCAATTTTTATGTGTGTTGTATTTTCAAACAGCCGAATCTTTGCACTTGCATTTTCATAGATGTTATTAATAATATTAATGTATGCATCTTCAATACCGCAGGATTTCAGAGCCGTGGTAACTGCTGATGGTTTCACCGAATCAAAGGCTTTTTCATAATCGATAAAAGCCATGCACAATGGAAGTTCATATTCCCTCGCTCTTTCAATTAGTTCTCTCAGTACGTGGATGTGATCTATTGTGCTGTAGCCACTCCTGAATCCAGCTTGTTCTCTCGGTTGAGCCATGTCCAGTGTTACCTTCAAGTGGTGTGAAAGAACTTTAGTGAAGATTTTATAAACCACTGATAGGAGGCTGATAGGTCTGTAGTTCCCGAGATCCTCAATGTCACCTTTTTTATGTAGCAGGATCATTGTAGCGTTGTTCCAATCCTCAGGAATCTTCCCTTCATTAAGGCATCGAGTGAAAATTTGGGCGAGTACTGTTTCAATTTCTCCACTTGCTTCTTGTATGATGTCTATAGTAATTCCATCTTCTCCTGGAGCTTTCCCCCGCTTCATGTTCTTGATTGCATGAGCAACATCTGCTGGGAGGACTGGAAGAACTCTGGTACCTTTCATGATGTCTGGAGTACATGTATCATCCCTTTCATATAATTTGGAGTAGAAATCTTTCACTCTTGTCAAAATTTCGCCTCTATTTCTTGTTATAGAACCATCTTCTTTTCTCAGAGCCATAATCTGTTTTCTTCCCTTACTGAGATGTCCCTTTGCTATCTTAAGGCTTTGGTTGTTTTCAATTGCTTTCCTCACTAGCTCACAGTTGAATTTCCTTACGTCTTCAGTGATACTTTTTCGTGTTGTCTTGCATAGCTCTATATATTCCACTTTGGAAGTCACATCTTCTTTAGTTGTCCTCATCTCTCTTCTTTTTTGCATCAACATTTTGGTTTTTCCTGATAATTTGTTCACATGCAACTTGTTCTTAGACCCAGCTAATTTTGTTGCTGTTTCCATTAGAGCTTTGGTTACTTTTCTGTTAACTTCAGAAATATCCACTTCTTCCGATGTTAGGCCTTCTAAAGCAGAGAATCTGTTCTTCAGTTCCAACTTGAAAGTATTATGGTGTTTTTTAAGGTTGGTTATGTCAATACATTTTGTTTGTCTTATGAGCTTGCCACGTTCCAGTTTAGTGTTGAGGTGCATCTTACATCTCACCAATCTATGGTCACTACCTGTGTTGAACTTGTTCAGCACACTGCAGTCTTCGATGACGAATTTTTTGTTACACATAATAAAATCAATTTCACTTGTCGTCCCAATTGGATGTCTCCATGTCCATTTCCTGTGTGGCTTTTTCTTGAAAAAGGAGTTCAAGATGAAAAATCCTTCTGCCTCTGCAAACTCAACGAGAGTATTTCCACGCTGGTTTCTGTTGCCGTGACCGAATTTACCTACTGAAGTTTCATTCTGTTGCCGTTGCCCTATTTTTGCATTGAAATATCCCATAATTATCTTCAAGTGCTGCTTACCTTTATTATTTAGATGACGAATTTCCTCATAAAATTCTTCAATTTCTTCTTCAGGATGACTTGTGGTGGGTGCATAAGTTTGAATAATCTGAGCCTGGTATCTACTCGATAGTTGGATAACGAGTCGTGCAGCTCTGTCAGAGGAACTTTCAACTTCTACCACTTTATCCTTCAGTTTCTTGTTTATTATAAATCCAACACCACTAGTTCTGCCAGTATCTGTCCCACGATAATAGAAGAGATGTCCACTTTTCAGTTCAATGAGATCTTCTCCTTTTCTCCTTACCTCACTTAGCCCGACGATGTCCCACTTGATCCTTTGTAGTTCCTCTTCCAATTCAAGAAGCCTTGAATCAGAAGATAGGGAGCTTTATATGTATATATATATATATAGGGATGTAAGGTCAGGTGATGCGTAGTAACATCACAGCCTCTCCTTGACAAATGTCAACCCCGCCTTCTCGTGGTACATCCTGTTCCCACTAAAGGGGCTCTGACGACCGCCAATAGCGGTATAACTATACCATCGGGATTAGAGGAAATGCTATCCCACACTCACCAACCCGCTTGGCCAGCGTGGTGAGTTATGGCCAAACCCCTCCAAAATGACTCCACAACTTAAAACTTGGCCCTCAGTCTCCGGCAGCTGGAATGTACCTGGCCAAGGCAGCGGCCAGTACGACATGAAGGCAGAGGGTGCTAAGAATCCCCGGAGGACCGGACTAGGCTGCCATCTGATGCTGACCTTGGCAACGTATAACGGACGCTCCCTATCTTCTGATTCAAGGCTTCTTGAATTGGAAGAGGAACTACAAAGGATCAAGTGGGACATCGTCGGGCTAAGTGAGGTAAGGAGAAAAGGAGAAGATCTCATTGAACTGAAAAGTGGACATCTCTTCTACTATCGTGGGACAGATACTGGCAGAACCAGTAGTGTTAGATTTATAATAAACAAGAAACTGAAGGATAAAGTTGTAGAAGTTGAAAGTTCCTCTGACAGAGCTGCACGACTCGTTATCCAACTCTCGAGAAGATACCAGGCTCAGATTATTCAAACTTATGCACCCACCACAAGTCATGCTGAAGAAGAAATTGAAGAATTTTATGAGGAAATTCGTGATCTAAATAATAAAGGTAAGCAGCACTTGAAGATAATTATGGGAGACTTCAATGCAAAAATAGAGCGACAGCAACAGAATGAAACTTCAGTAGGTAAATTCGGTCACGGCAACAGAAACCAGCGTGGAAATACTCTCGTAGAGTTTGCAGAGGCAGAAGGGTTTTTCAACTTGAACTCCTTTTTCAAGAAAAAGCCACACAGGAAATGGACATGGAGACATCCAAATGGGACGACAAGTGAAATTGATTTTATTACGTGTAACAAAAAATTCGTCATAAAAGACTGCAGTGTGCTGAACAAGTTCAACACAGGCAGTGACCATAGATTGGTGAAATGTAAGATGCACCTCAACACTAAACTCGAACGTAGCAAGCTCATAAGACAAACAAAATGTATTGACATAACCAACCTTAAGAAACACCATAATACCTTCAAATTGGAACTGAAGAACAGATTCTCTGCTTTAGAAGGCCTAACATCGGAAGATGTGGATATTTATGAAGTTAACAGAAAAGTAACCAAAGGTCTTATGGAAACAGCAACAAAATTAGCTGGGTCTAAGAACAAATTGCATGTGAACAAATTATCTGGAAAAACCAAAATGTTGATGCAAAAAGAAGAGAGATGAGGACAACTAAAGAAGATGTGACTTCCAAAGTGGAATATATAGAGCTATGCAAGGCAATACGAAAAGGTATCACTGAAGACGTAAGGAAAGCAATTGAAAACAACCAAAGCCTGAAGATAGCAAAGCGACGTCTCAGTAAGGGAAAAAAACAGATTATGGCACTGAGAAAAGAAGATGGTTCTGTAACAAGAAATAGAGGCGAAATTTTGACAAGAGTGAAAGATTTCTACTCCAAATTATATGAAAGGGATGATACATGTACTCCAGGCATCATGAAAGGTACCAGAGTTCTTCCAGTCCTTCCAGCAGAAGTTGCACATGCAATCAAGAACATGAAGCGGGGAAAAGCTCCAGGAGAAGATGGAATTACAGTAGACATCATACAAGAAGCAAGTGGAGAAATCGAAACAGTACTCGCCCAAATTTTCACTCGATGCCTTAATGAAGGGAAAATTCCTGAGGATTGGAACAACGCTACAATGATCTTGCTACATAAAAAAGGTGACATTGAGGATCTCAGGAAACTACAGACCTATCAGCCTCCTATCAGTGATTTATAAAATCTTCACTAAAGTTCTTTCACACCGCTTGAAGGTAACACTGGACATGGCTCAACCGAGAGAACAAGCTGGACTCAGGAGTGGCTACAGCACAATAGATCATATCCACGTACTGGGAGAACTAATTGAAAGAGCGAGGGAATATGAACTTCCATTGTGCATGGCTTTTATCGATTATGAAAAAGCCTTGGATTCGGTGAAACCATCAGCAGTTGCAATGGCTCTGAAATCCTGCGGTATTGAAGATGCATACATTAATATTATTAATAACATCTATGAAAATGCAAGTGCAAAGATTCTGCTATTTGAAAATACAACACACATAAAAATTGGAAAAGGAGTGAGACAAGGTGACAACTTATCTCCGAAGCTCTTTAATGCCACATTGGAAAATGTCTTTCAATCACTGAACTGGGAAAACAAAGGCATAAAGATTAATGGAGATTATCTAACCCACCTTCGTTTTGCTGATGACATAGTAATTTTTGCAACTACCCCATCAGAGCTACAGAGTATGATGCCGGAACTTGCTGACAAGAGTAAAGAAGTGGGATTAAAAATGAACTTTCAGAAGGCAAAAGTGATGTTCAATGCTTTTACAAGAAATGAAGATTTATCGATTGATGGAGAAAAACTGGAGATAACAGACACGTACGTTTATCTTGGACAGCAGATATCAAGTGAGGGTCACATTGGTGAAGAAATTAATCGGCGTACAAAACTTGCCTGGAGAGCTTTTGGAAGAAACAGCAGAATTTTCAAGAGCAATATGCCATTATGTCTTAAAAGAAAAGTGTTTGATCAATGCATCATTCCAGTGCTTACGTATGGTGCAGAGACGTGGACCTTACCTAAAAGAGACATACAAAAGCTGCAGACAACTCAAAGTAGCATGGAGAGGTGCATGCTTGGTGTAACCAGGAGAGATAAGAAGAGGAACACGTGGATCCGAAAATGACAAGAGTGGAAGACATCATGATCAGAGTTAAATCCCTGAAATGGCAATGGGCTGGACATACTGCCAGAAGAACAGACCATCGATGGACAGCCGAAATTTTAGATTGGATTCCAAGGGACAGGAAAAGACCCAGATGAAGACCACATGGAAGATGGGTGGATGAAATTCGAAAGTATGCGGGAGTGACATGGAGGAGACTAGCACAAGACAGACCGTTGTGGAGGAAACTTGGGGAGACCTTCGTCCAGCAGTGGATTGATAATGGTTGACAATGATGATGATGATGATGATATATATAAATGTCAACCCCGCCTTCTATTGGTACACCCTGTTCCCACTAAAGGGGCTCTGACGACCTATAAAAGCGGCATAACTATACCATCGGGATTAGAGGAAATGCTATCCCACACTCACCAACCCGCTTGGCCAGCGTGGTGAGTTATGGACAAAACCCTCCAAAATGACTCCACAACTTTAATCTTGGCCCTCAGTCTCCGGCAGCTGGAATGTACCTGGCCAAGGCGGCGGCCAGTGCGACATGAAGGCTGAGGGTGCTAAGAATCACCGGAGGACCGGACTAGGCTGCCATCTGATGCTGACCTTGGCTACGTATAACGGACGCTCCCTATCTTCTGATTCAAGGCTTCTTGAACTGGAAGAGAAACTACAAAGTATCAAGCGAGACATCGTCGGGCTAAGTGAGGTAAGGAGAAAAGGAGAAGATCTCATTGAACTGAAAAGTGGACATCTCTTCTACTATCGTGGGACAGATACTGTCAGAACTAGTATTGTTGGATTTATAATAAACAAGAAACTAAAGGATAAAGTTGTAGAAGTTGAAAGTTCCTCTGACAGAGCTGCACGACTCGTTATCCAACTCTCGAGAAGATACCAGGCTCAGATTATTCAAACTTATGCACCCACCACAAGTCATGCTGAAGAAGAAATTGAAGAATTTTATGAGGAAATTCGTGATCTAAATAATAAAGGTAAGCAGCACTTGAAGATAATTATGGGAGATTTCAATGCAAAAATAGGGCAACGGCAACAGAATGAAGCTTTAGTAGGTAAATTCGGTCACGGCAACAGAAACTGACGTGGAAATACTCTCGTAGGGTTTGCAGAGGCCGAAGGGTTTTTCATCAAGAACTCCTTTTTCAAGAAAAAGCCGCACAGGAAATTGACATGGAGACATCCAAATGGTACGACAAGTGAAACTGATTTTGTTATGTGTAGCAAAACATTCGTCATCGAAGACTGTAGTGTGCTAAACAATTTCAACACAGGTAGTTATCATAGATTGGTGAGATGTAAGATGCACCTCAACACTAAACTCGAACATCGCAAGCTCATAAGACAAACAAAATGCATTGACATAACAAACCTTAAAAAACACGATAATACCTTCAAGTTGGAACTGAAGAACAGATTCTCTGCTTTAGAAGGCCTAACATCGGAAGAAGTGGATATTTCTGAAGTTAACAGAAAAGTAACCAAAGCTCTTATGGAAACAGCAACAAAATTAGCTGGGTCTAAGAACAAATTGCATGTGAACAAATTATCAGGAAAAACCCAAATGTTGATGCAAGAAAGAGAGATGAGGACAACAAAAGAAGATGTGACTTCCAAAGTGGAATATATAGAGCTATGCAAGACAGTACGAAAAGTATCACTGAAGACGTAAGGAAATTCAACTGTGACATTTCAGTAAGGGAAGAAAACAGATTATGGCACTGAGAAAAGAAGATGGCTTTGTAACAAGAAATAGAGGCGAAATTTTGACAAGAGTGAAAGATTCCTACTCCAAATTATATGAAACGATGATACATGTACTCTAGAAATCATGAAAGGTACCAGTACCAGAGCTCTTCCAGTCCTTCCAGCAGAGGTTGCACATGCAATCAAGAACATGAAGCGGGAAAAAGCTCCAGGAGAAGATGGAATTACTATAGACATCATACAGGAAGCAAGTGGAGAAATTGAGACAGTACTCGCCCAAATTTTCACTCGATGCCTTAATGAAGGGAAGATTCCTGAGGATTGGAACAACGCTACAATGATCCTGCTACATAAAAAAGGTGACATTGAGGATCTCAGGAAATACATGCCTATCAGCCTCCTATCAGTGGTTTATAAAATCTTCACTAAACTTCTCTCACACCGCTTGAAGGTAACACTAGACGTGGCTCAACCAAGAGAACAAGCTGGATTCAGGAATGGCTACAGCACTATAGATTATATTCACGTACTGAGAGAACTAATTGAAAGAGCGAGGGAATATGAACTTCCATTGTGCATGGCTTTTATCCATTATGAAAAAGCCTTTGATTCGGTGAAACCATCAGCAGTTGCAATGGCTCTGAAATCCTGTGGTATTGAAGATGCATACAATAATATTATTAATAACATTTATGAAAATGCAAGTGCAAGATTCGGCTGTTTGAAAATAATACAACACACATAAAAATTGGAAACGGAGTGAGACAAGGTGACACTATATCTCCGAAGCTCTTTAATGCCACATTAAATAATGTCTTTCAATCACTGAACTGGGAAAACAAAGAGATAAACTTTAATGGAGATTATCTAACTCACCTTCGTTTTGCTGATGAAGATGTCATTTCTGCAACTACCCCATCAGAGCTGCAGAGTATGATCCAGGAACTTGCTGACAAGAGTAAAGAAGTAGGATTAAAAATGAACTTTCAGAAGAGAAAAGTGATGTACAATGCTTTTACAATAAATGAAGATTTATCGATTGATATAAGATCCCATCCTCCCCAGGGAAGAAAATCAGCAAGTATGGGTGTACGTGGTTTGCAAAAATGGATTCATACTGAATTAGGGTCCATAGTGCCTTCAACAGGTATGAGTGGACCCAGAGAATGCCACGAAAACATTCCCCAGACCATAACGCTGCCCCCACCAGCTTGTGTTCTTCCAGTAATGGTTGTAGAGAGTTTGTTCTCCGATGTTTCAAGCCTTATACGCCAATGTCCATTCGTTCGATGAAGCAGAAAACGTGTCTCATCGGAGAAGGCAATAGTTTTCCAATCATCAGAGGTCCAATTCCGATACTGCCGTGTAAATGTAAGACTTTTCTGCCGATGCACCTTCTTTAACATAGCTGCAGTGACCATTCGTCTACATAGGAGCCACATACACAGCACAGTTCGCTGAAATGTCGTTTGAGAAACACTTCAGGTAGCCCCCTGGTTCATTCGGGTAGTGCGTTACTCCACCGCAGCGTGACCATAGGTTCTCACGCACCTATGCAGCCGACGTTCACCTCTTACATCAGTGGCACATGGTGCTTAGCAGTTTTCACGTCGTTTATTCGCAATGGTGTCATTTCTGCAACCACGATACACTTTAACCACAGCTGCACACGAACAGTTTACAAACTACGCTGTTTCAGAAAAACTGCCACTTTTGTCCGGAAAACCGATACTCATCCCTCTTTGAAAATCTCGTAAATCGCACTTTTATCCATGACAGCAACGAGTGGTATGTTTTCATATTGCCTACAGCCCACCTTATATGCCCTCCAAGCCAGCTCACGACATGAGCCTTCTTTCATCTACGGGCTGTTCACGTTAAAAGTAGGTGGGGGTGACAATAATGTGACTCGACTGTATTTATATACACTATATTAACAAAAGTCACCGGATATCTAGAAGAGAAATACAACATAGAATTTATTGACATACATTAGTACAGTGTCGGTTCACCTTTGGCCTTAGTGCATGCATTGACCCTTCGAGACAGGCTTTCGACAAGGTTTTGGAACACAGCGATAGGTATGCGCTTCTATTCAGTACATAATGCTGTCGTTAATTATTTCTTAGTAGTAGGCCTTGGTTCCAAACTTCTTATGCGGCGCTCTAATTCATCCCACAGGTGCTCTATTGGATTAAGATCAGGGCTCTGTACTCGCCAGTCAACACACGATACGGACTGCTCGTCAAGCCACGCCTAATAGTCCTTGCTTTATGGCTCGGTGCATTATCCTGCTGGTAGCAACAAGGCTCGGTTCCATAGTATTACCACAGAGTTGGTAGGACATAATTGTCCAGAATATCGCGGTAGACGTGCTGGTTAGCAGGTTTGTCCAAGAAAACCAATGGGCCCGGACCATACCACGAAAAACACCCCCAAACGAGTACACTGCTAGCTCCAAACATGACCGTAGGAACAGTACACTGTGGTAAATAGCGTTCCCCTGGTTGTTGCCCCCATACACTCATTTGGCCATCAAACTGATGGATCGTGTATCTGGATTCATCAGTCCATAGGACCCGTTTTCATTGATCTACGGTCTAGGATAATTGTTCTTTACACCATGCTAAACGACGAGTAACATTCCGAGTGAAGAAGGCTTATGAGACAACGGTAACACATGAAGTGAAGTTCTCTGCGAATGGTACGTGTACATATCAAGGCTCCAGCATGTTTACTCACCTGTATACTGATGTCTTGTGCAGTAGTCCGTCGATTAGCTTCGTCGTCCTCTATCACTGATTTTCTTTGGTCTGCCGGTACGTTTTGCTGCTTCAGGTACGCCTTGTTTCTTCCATTTATTCAGTACATCCAAAACATTTGACTTGGGTATGTTTAAACGACTCTCGGTTTCTCTTATGGACAACCCAATAATATAACACCCAACAATCTTTCCTTTCTCAAGGCCAGTTCTCTCCCGCCGCGATATTTTCACTCAACCTCACAGTGCGATATGATCGCTGTCAGCTGAAGGCTTGTTTTTATACCGTTTGCAGCTATACCGCGCATCTTAGCATCGCAGCGGATCCATTCATTTGCTTTTGAAGGGATGTCCTGCGACTTTTGTCAATATAGTGTATGCACGTATATATTTGTGGAAGTGAGAAAATGCAGAGTTTTTGCTGGTCCTTGATAAAGCCAAGGCTCAGTATTCTCGACACCTTCTACATTCAGTTGTTTTATTTTCTTTTTTTCTTTTCTCCTTTTACTCACGCAGGTAGATACATAACCTTTTCTATGTTGTACTAGGTGTGAGTCAAAATTATATATGTATTTTTTTGCTTAGGTATCTTTATAGTATAGTATATATATATATATATATATATATAGGAGTGAGACAAGGTGACACCATATCTCCGAAGCTCTTTAATGCCACATTGGAGGGTGTTTTTCAGTCGCTGAGCTGGGAAAACAAGGGGATAAAGATTAATGGAGATTATCTAACCCACCTTCGTTTTGCTGATGACGTAGTCATTTTTGCAACTACCCCATCAGAGCTGCAGAGTATGATCCAGGAACTTGCTGACAAGAGTAAAGAAGTGGGATTAAAAATGAACTTTCAGAAGACAAAAGTGATGTTCAATGCTTTTACAAGAAATGAAGATTTATCGATTGATGGAGAAAAGCTGGAGATGACAGACACGTACGTTTATCTTGGACAGCAGATATCAAGTGAGGGTCACATTGATGAAGAAATTAATCGGCGTACAAAACTTGCCTGGAGAGCTTTTGGAAGAAACAGCATAATTTTCAAGAGCAATATGCCATTATGTCTTAAAAGAAAAGTGTTTGATCAATGCATCCTTCCAGTGCTTACGTATGGTGCAGAGACGTGGACCTTAACTAAAAGAGACATACAAAGGCTGCAGACAACTCAAAGAAGCATGGAGAGGTGCATGCTTGGTGTAACCAGGAGAGATAAGAAGAGGAACTCATGGATCCGAAAAATGACAAGAGTGGAAGACATCATGATCAGAGTTAAATCCCTGAAATGGCAATGGGCTGGACATACTGCCAGAAGGACAGATCATCGATGGACAGCCGAAATTTTAGATTGGATTCCAAGGGACAGGAAAAGACCCAGAAGAAGACCACATAGGAGATGGGTGGATGAAATTCGAAAGTATGCAGGGGTGACATGGAGGAGACTGGCACAAGACAGACCGTTGTGGAGGAAACTTGGGGAGACCTTCGTCCAGCAGTGGATTGATAATGGTTGACAATGATGATGATGATGATATATATATATATATAAATGCCTGTTTCAATTTCTGCCATTCAGGATCAGAATATCACAAACATGATAAAATTAAGCCGGAAATTTCAAATCGTGATTAACTCATCTCCCGAAATCCCAAGGGAAGCCATTAGACATGGCGCAAAATCTTGGACGGAATTCTCCGGTAGTCAACTCTACAAGAACTGAATTAAAATACCTAGGATAATGCATAGCATCAAGCAGTCCGCTGCAAGAATGATGTGCCTTTAAGCAGAGTAATGCAATGAATATCATGAAGATGTTGATTATACTAATTAAAGGTTCATGTGCGTAATTACTCACACTGAAATTATTCCTAATTGGAAACCGGCGGAGCCAAAATTCTTGATTTCTGGCGAATCAAATTCACGGCTACTGAGTACAGGTAACTAACTATACACTAGCTCTCAAAACGTAACATAAAGGAATTAGTTTTTATAGGAAACAGAGATGCTACAACTTCAGCTCATCTCCTTATATACACTGGCGGAAAGTGAAAAAAGAACACCAAGAAGGAGACGTCTGATACCAACGAAATTTATACAGCATAATAACGGAATACAGAGGATAACGTGATCAAAACATTATGGCAAAATACAGCTGTATTTGCTGGTAAACTGAAAAATAACATTTCAATGTAACATGGTTAGTACGAGGTTGAACCGCCATGAACTGCGTCACACTGTGCAATTCTGGCATGGATTCTGTCGTACAGATGTTGGATGTAAGTTTGGGGTATTGAGTTCCAAACATCCTCAACCTGGACGCGTAAATCGAGGATGGTCGTGGCTGGCCGTGGAGACCGGATAAGTCGTTGTCCCATAAAATCCCACACGTGCAAATCCGGTGAACGTGCAGGCCATGGAAGTTGTCTCCCATCCTGAAGTGCATGTTGCGTTGCACGTGTCGTGTGTGGGCGTGCGTTATCTTGCTGGAAAACACCACGATGGACCGACCTTACAAATGGCACAACAACGGGCTGAATGATGTTGTTAATGTAGGAGGTGCTGTTCAACGTACCCGGTACAAACACTAGTTGTGTACGGGTGTGATAGCTGATCGCTCCCCATACCAGGAGACCATGTGTAGGCCCTGTGTGTTGCTGGCGAATGCAAGAAGGGTAGAGACGCTTCCCTGTGCGTCTGCGAACACGCATGCGGCCATCGGAGGCTCCCAAGCAGAATCTGCTTTCATCGCTGAACACGACAGATCGCCATTGCGTTCTCCAGTGCAGACGTTGGCGACACCACTGCAGCCGTTCCTGACGGTGGGCAGGAGTCAGAGGTACACATGCCAGAGGCACACGTGCACGTAGTCCTGCATCCAGTAGACGGTTGCGGATTGTTCGCACAGTCACCTCAGATGCAACGGCCGCTCGGATTTGCGTCGCAGTGGATGTTCTGCTTGACAACGTCGCTCTTCTTATGCGTCGATCGGTCAGCTCATCAGTCCGTCTGTGACTCCCGGTTCCACGTCTTCTCGTGTGGGAATGTTCCTCGGACCATCTACGCCACCATCGTACCACCACCGAACCTTCCCGTCCAATTCGCTCCGCAATACGACCACCCGGCCTCGCTGAGTCCGACTAGACGACTTCGCTCAAAGTCCGATAACTGCTGAAATCGTACACGTCTTCCGTGTCCAGGCATTGCAGCTTCTTCAGGGTCTTCGCACGTGTCCGTACACCGACGACGAATTACATTCACTTCGCCGGACTCCTTAAATACCACCGACGATAATTTGCATATTATGCCGTGCTGTGGCGTAAGCCCTCACCGGTTGGTCCCGAAATTAACATCACACCTACGTAAACTCGACCCCATCAACATATGTAAATTTCATGATCGTCCGCCAATTCCTTCTTGGTGTTCTTTTTTCATTTTCCGCCAGTGTATGTATGTACATCAAGAAATGATAAATGTTTTTATTGATGATGTCCCCACAGACCCAATATATTTACTTCTGAAAATGATAATGATAAAAAACATTAGATGAGGTCACACAGGAGGATTCATGTGTCGTTCATTCTGATTTATCCGTCAGACGACTGGTGGTTGTAAAATAAGTATCCATATACTCCGGTGCCTAGAAACGCGAAAAATGAAGATATCGCAACGAAATTTGTATGCTAACTTATTGAGAGCATGGGAAAACGATTCAGCAGAAATAAAATCTATTAGGGGTATGCCAAAGTTTCCGCCGCCTCCGCTTGTGGGCGCTGTAGGGGTCTAACCGGCCGGCCACCGGTGGTGTGTCATTTCGCACATGAAGACAAGCATACCGGTCGATAAAGTTCATTTGCGGCACTGTCTGTTATTCATGTTTAATTTAGGGAAAAGTGCAAGTGAAGCATACGGTTCAATATGCCAGGCGTATGGCGTAACGGGTATGGGTGAGCGAACGTGTCAAGAATGGTTTACCAAGTTTAAGAAAGGTGATCTAAGCTTGGAAGACAAGCCACGTGCAGGTAGACCGCAGAAACTCGCAGACGAGGAGCTGGAATCGCTGTTGCAAGAGGATGCCACACAATCGACCAAGCGATTTGGTGAAACGTTTGAAAGTGGCTCAATCGACTGTCGTACGGCGTCTACAGACCTTGGGAAAGATCCAGAAGATTGGTAAGTGGGTTCCGCATACTTTTACGGAGCGTAATATTGGTCAGTGATTGGGCATCTGCATGCCGTTGCTGAAGAGGTTTCAAGGGAAGAATTTCTTATGGAAGATTGTCACCGGGGAGGAAAAATGGGTCTGTCGATACGACCCCGTACGCAAGCGATTCTGGGTCGACACAGGCCAGCCATCAATATCCACTGCAAAACAGGATAACCACGTGAAAAACTGTTGTGTGTGTGTGTGTGTGGTGGGATTTGCATTGAGTGATGCACTTCGAACTGTTGAAACCTGGTGAAACAATCACTGCACAACGATATAGCGATCTGTTGATGAAACTGAATGCCGCAATCGAGGGAAAACGTCCATGGAGAGGTAAAGGACGTCGCGCAGTCATCCTGTTACACAATAATGCCAGATCACATGTCGGTGCCACCACGAAATCAATCCTTGAACAATCACACTGGGAGGTTTAACCGCACCCGTCTTACTCCCCGGACATTGCACCCTCAGACTTTCATCTGTTTCGCTCTATCCGACATGCCCTAGCCCAACAGCGGTTCACGACAGTTCCAGAGGTGGAAAATTTTGTCACTGCGTTCTTCAGCTCAAAACCCGAGTGATTCTATCACAGGGGCGGTTCGTCATTAGGGGCCGGGCCTCACCTAAAAATTTCTATTTCTAGAAATATATATATATATATATATATATATCATATATATATTGCTCTGATTCTTATTCTCTCTATTAACTACGTGGTGATAAACCTTTCCCTTCAAAAACCATTACCTAAGGGAAGAGTTTCCTTCAAAAACGAAAAACTATTCCCTGAGGAAAGAGATCACGTTCAGAGTGTGAGGTTATTGGGGCCAGCTCCAACAGGCCCCAGTAACATCCCTACGCAAGCGAAGAGGAGACGATTACCTCCCCGTTTCATTCAGTATGAAGACCTACATACAACACTGTCTTAACCGCGTGTGCAAAAAAGCTGTATCTGGCCCCGCGCTAATTTGATTGGCCTGGAGAGTATCCATTTCCTTAACGCCGTGGGTTGACAGAGAAGACCAGGCTCAATGGTGGCGGGAGGGTTTCAAATGTAGCAAAGCTCAGTTAGTTGTTTTTTTCTTTGTGTGTCTCTCATGGTGATGTGCTTTGTTCCTTTGTGTCGTGACTTTTTTGCTTGTCGAGTTCAATGAATGGAGTGGATATTTTGTTAAAATCTCCGTTCTTTGCTTTAAATCTGGAAGAAAAGCTTCACTTAAAAAAATCAGTGCTTATCAACCCAAGAATTTTTAGTTTGAGCTTCACTTAAAAAAAACAGTGCTCATTATCTCAAGAATTTGAGTCAAAAAGCTTCACTTAAAAAAACTCGGTGCTTATCAGCCCAAGAATTTGTGTTTCCAAGAGTATGAAGTTTACAAAGCGCTTTGCAGAACTAATTTCAGTTTTAACTAAGATGATTTTCTATGTTAAAAATAAATAAATAAATGAGAAAACCTGTAAGTATAATTTGCACATGAGCACATATATGTTTTTAGGTTTCACAAATTCTTTAAAAAAAAGGTTAAACCTTTCAAATAATACAAATGGTAGTATGGTACTCATTCTATATGGGACGAAATTCATGAAACATTCCCTCCCTGCATATATTTGGAGTTATTATTTTTTCACTACATTTTTTTATCCTGTGAATTCTGTGATTATTCCTCACTTGAGAAATCTGAAGAAACACAAAGCACAACTAACATAAATTAATGCTCATATGTTTTAAGGTAAAAATTTTATTTAAGGAGTTTTAACATTATTCTGTTAATAGTTATGCATTCTATTTTGAGGAAATTTTTTTTCGTGTGCAATACAATAGTTGACACATTCCTACCTGATTTGGGCATTATTGTGAGTCAAGGGGGTAAACAGAGGCAGAGTAAAGGAATCTTGGGGGTGGGGTGGGGTGGGGCGGGGTGGGGATCCGAATAGTTGGCCTAATAATGACAGTTTTTTTTATTTCATTGTTTGACTTCGGCTACTGGCCCCACCTGTTTCAGTTGTCACGAGCCGCCACTGCACAGGGGCATTCATTTGTTGCCTGAAAAATGGCAAAAAGGTCATTGATGCTAACGGTCAATATTTCGTTGAATAAATGTGTACTGGTTTCCTGTTTGTTCCTGTCTCCTTTCTCCTTAAATTGGCGGAAACTTTTGCATATCCTTAATAGTACGAACTTGCGCCGCTAGTGAAACAATGGCGTTGCAAATGCAAGAAAAGAACAAACACGTGATGGCATTTACTGTATATTGACAGCACAAACGTTTTAGGTCAAAATCTTCAAGCGAAGAACGGTATGTGACACTGCTGCTCGCAGCATACGGTGGTTGATGTTTGCCACTTCACGTGTGATGCTTGTTTCCAGATCTGAGAGAGAGATGTCGTCCCGAAAATTTTTATAATTCGTTGTTTGTTTAGGGGTTTAACAAACCAACGTGAGCAAATTAATAGACTAAAAGCAGACTAACCTCCATAATTTATGGTCACTGGTTCCAGGGAAGGGAGATAGCCAGTACCGAAAAACAGACAGACATCCAAGACTTACCAGCATTCGAAACCTGATCCATTTCAGACGAATGGTCAGAAATTATCGTTCAGACCACTTCTACATCGGGGCTGCAAACTCTGCCGTTCAATTATCCCCAAAGCCAAAAATCACAAGGAGTACGATCAGGTGAGCGAGCTGGCCAGGAGAGCGCAAACTCTTGAGAAATTAAGCGTTTATTGCCGAATGTTTGACTGAGAAATTCCTTCACCCACCGACGGACAAGGGGAAATTCACCTTTTAAATGATCAGGGTAGTGTCCAAATATTGTCGTTTCTTTTTCTCGGATTTCAGCAGTGATGCTTCTGCTGTGCATAACAGGTTGTCTTCTCTGGACAACAGAGAATAGGAGCATTCCATTGAGCAGCCGGGAAAGTAGACAAACAGTTATACATCATCTGACATCACTTGACTTTTAAGGAGAAGAAACCTTCACATCGGAAGAGGATAAGCCAAGCATGCAGGAATCGTGCACCTCATCCACGCGTGATAAGTTACGGATACCTTGTGCACGCTGTTATGAAGATGCATGTCATTCAGTAAATTCTATATTCGTACTACACTGCTGGCCACCCAAAATGCAACACCAAGAAGGAAGCATCCGATTGGCCTGAAATTCGCAGCATGCGTCACCCGTGAGAGGACATGCAAACGATTAGCATTGCAGGGCATATTCAAATCTGTGCGCCCGGCACGGCACCGAAAAGCACTATAAGAAGGGTGCACAGAAACCGGGGTGTAAGTAATGGAAGTGTGTTGTGCTGCCGGACCTGTGCGTGGGAAGCTTCCTGATGCCTCGTCGCAGAATACGGCAGTCATTCCAGCACGTTTCGGAGTTCGACAGAGGACGAATAGCGGCTTATCGCGACAGCTGTTTATCGTACCGAGACATCGGCGCCCGTGTGGGAAGACATCCAGCCGCAGTGAGGCGAGTATGGATTTGATGGGTGCAGGACGGACGGATGGACCGACGTGAGCGATTGCCGTAGCCGCGGCACACCACCGAACGAGAGGACCGGCATGCTGTGCGGCACGCATTGACGGCTCGCTCCGCCACATCACGAACGTTAGCGCAGGAATTAGGGTGTGTTGCGCAACAACCTGTGTCAGCACGTACCGTTCGTCGTCGTCTGCAGGAGCGGGGACTTGTCGCACGGCGCCCATTGCTCCGATTACCATTGACGTTACACCACCGGCGAGTGCGGCGGCAGTGGGCTGTTGAACGCCGCACCTGGACTACGGAATGGCACGACATTGTCTTCTCCGACAAATCCCACTTCTGCCTGAAACACCAGGATGGTCGGATCCACGTGTAGCGGCACCGCGGCGAGACACTGTATGACGCTTGCATTATGCATCGCCATACCGGTCCATCGTCTGGCGTTATGGTCTGGGGCGCAATTGTGATATGACACCCGCACCCGACTGGTACGCATCGCCGGTACATTCAACAGCCACCGCTACATCTCCGACGTTTTGGAGCCTGTAATCCTCCCTTACCTGCAGGACCTGCCAGCGACCACGTTTCAACAGGACAATGCGCGCCCGCACGTGGCACGCATCTTGCAATAATTCTTCACGGCCCACCTGGTGTCACTGCTGCCGTGGCCTGCCTGTTTTCTCGATATGTCGCCCATCGAACACGTCTAGTCGCTGAACGGCAACCGAGTGGCCCGGCAAGCACCACCCGCTGCTTAGCCTGATGAACTGTGGCAACGTGTGGAAGCAGCCTGGACCGACATACCCCAAGCCCACATCCAAAGCCTCTTTCGTTCGATGCCGCGGCGTGTAGCGGCCGTTATTGCCAGCCATGGGGGCCACACGAACTATTGATGTCTGTGTGTTCTGCAAGTCGCACGGGCCTGTAAGCTCAATCGTTTCATCTTTGTATCTGTTATTATGTGTCCAGTAAATCTGGCTTTGCTATCTCGTGTCCTTCTTGGTGTTGTGTATATTTTCAGCAGTGTATATTTTCGAGCACCGCAAAGGCGCTTTTTTATATTACTTCTGAAATCTGTAGCTAAATTTAGAGATGCGTGAAGTTCGTCTGTTAACTGTTCTCTCGTTCATATTAAAAGCAACTGTATTGTCGCTGAGACCAGAGACCTGAAAGATGTCTGCAACACGGCTCCAAATGCTTGTGTCTTGCCAGGGTGAAAATGAGGGGATTTAAAGCATACACAAGTGAGGAGACAGGGGTGATCCACAACATCATTAAGGAATTCCCTTATTACGCTCCATGGATGGAAATCACGATTCACGTACATACTCAGCATAGTTGAAAGCAAGTTACATTGCGGCCTCGTCAGATAGAATTACGCAGCGTTTAAAGCCTTTCCGGTGCTTGGAAGTTTGGAGTAAAATCGCGTATTTGATTTCAATACCCTTTTCCACTTATACCTAAACTCCCGATCTAAGTGAGGAAAATCCTTTAAAGTTATTTGCACTTTAGAGATGCTTCTCAAATCTAATTAAATGAAGTTCTCTGCGCCTAAAGGTCTTGTATCTCTGCTTGATAACGAAACAAGAATGAAAAATACAGCTGACAAAATTCGCAAATTAGATATCAATTTCCTTTTAAAATAATTTATTATAATTTTTAAACATGGAAAGCGCTGAAACTAAAGCCATGAAACCGGCGTCTAGCGTAATAAGATATATTTCTGGTTCGCCACCAGAAATAAATGCCGGTGCAGTTACAAGTTTAATTATTAATTTAAATTTTGATAGTTGTCTACTGTTATGTTGAATTTTTTAAATCATAACCCCTTAACCCGCTGGAACGAATTAACTCGGGGTTAGCAAAATGGGTTGAAATCAGCACGAACGAATATATTCGACGTCTAACATAAAACGGGTAGAACTTATACACAAACCCAATAATTGCATTTAAATTCGAAACAGTGATGTTATTTTAAAGACGGAATCTACAATGGAAAAAATCTTAATTTTTTAATAGCCAAGATTCCAGGTTTTCCTAGAATGATTTCTAAAATACTTTTCACAGACATATTTCAATAAGGAATATCTACATTTTTAAGATGCAAGAAATTGCAGGAACTTTGGTGAAACGAAAATGTCCTAAACATTGTTTTCAGAATAAAAGTGATACGAAGTGTTATTAAAGATCATTTTTGAAAGCACAGTTCCTTTGCAATAAAGTTTCATTTCAGCGATTTCAAATTAAACGACCTACTGCATTCACTCCTCGGTGCTTACCTCCAATTTCTCAACTAAATTCCAAACTATCCCGACGCGACGCTCGATAAAAAACAAGCAGGAGGTGGCAGTGTGCTTGTGTGGGTCATGTTTTTCTTCAATGGGAGCAATCATCGCTCTTCGATCACAGGACCAACGCATCAGGCTACCTATTCATTGAGGTGGATCAGCTGCTAGTATTCATGATGACTCTCAACACCAATGGCGTGGGCTGCATTCATCAAGATAATCCTCTTGCCATGTTGCTATGCATGTGCGAGATTGATTTCAGGAGCATTTCAGTGACCTATGCTTGCTATCCTCGACGCCGTACTTGCCGGACATCAATCCCATTGAACATCTGTGGGACTACCTTGACCAACAGGATTGACGTATGGATTCACCACCGATTAATCTTAATGATCTGCGAGAAGCTTCGGTGTCTGCATGGTATAGCATCCCTACAGAAGCATTCAGAGGCCTCATTGAATCAATGACACGCCGTATATCTCGATCAACTGGTTTGATATATGGATTAACCACCGATGATTCTTGATGATCTGTGAGAAGCTTTGGTGTCTGCTTATATAGCATCCCTACAGAAACGTTCAGAGACCTCATTGAATCAATGCCACGCCATGTAGCTTCGGTATTCCCTGCTCGAGAAGGTCATATAATTTGAATATAACCACCACAGGATTCGCTAGTCGAAGTGCTTCGACTAATCGACTTGCACTTCGCTTTGTTAGTTGATTCGCTAGTCCATTCATGATTTATCTGCTCCTCCGGGCAATCACGGGATAGGATTCACTAAACATGAATGCCGGTTGCTTCGACTAGTGAATCCTGTGATGGCTATATTCAAATTAATCAGAAACTGGAGACTTGGTAGTTTTGGGTGGTGTAGTGGTTAGCATATCGGGCGCTATCTGGGCGACGCGGGTTCGATTCCAGAACGACGAAATTTTCAAGTTTTCGGAAATTATCTGACTTACCATCCTTGTCATATTTACATCAAACAACGGACTGTCATCTTTAAAATTTCTATCACACATAAGTGGGAAACTAATTTCCTAGAAGAAATAATTCTTCACAAATACATGGAAGGTAATACAAATGTAAACGTTGGCACAACTTTGCCGTATTTTCACTGTTTCCATGGTGAAACTCCTTCAGAAAGCTTGAAAATTATATTGCCCTGGAGCGTTGTAACGGATAGCATCTCGACTGGAAATCGGGAGATGCGGGTTCGATTCCCGCCCCAGAGCAATGTATCATAAGTTTCAAGTTTTCTGAAGAAGTTGCTACATGGAAACAGTGCAATTTCGCACATTTGTGCCAACGTTTATATTTCTATTGCCTTCCATGTATTTGCGAAATAATATTCTGGTAAACTTATCTCCAAAAATAATGATAATTTTATACTTTACACTTATTCAAACGCATATCAACTATTACACCTTAACATGGGGCAAAACGACACGATAGTATATCAACAAACTTCAATTGCTGCGAAACAAATACAGTATATTAAATTAATAGATTTAAAATTTCGTAATAACGATCAACCCTATACGTTTCAACGAACTAAAAGTAAACTCGCGTGATTACAATATTCTTACAGTAAAACAACTACACTGCTGGCCACCCAAAATGCAACACCGAGAAGGAAGCATCCAATTGGCCTGAAATTCGCAGCATGCGTCTACCGCGAGAGGATATGCAAACGATTAGCATTGCAGGACAAATCATGTGCGCCCGGAACGCCACCGAGAAGCACTATAAGAAGGGTGCACAGAAGGCGGGGTGTAAAAGAAAGTGGATTGTGCTGCCAGACCTGCGCATGGGAAGCTTCCTGATGCCTCGTCGTAGAATACGGTAGTCATTCCAGCACGTTTCGCAGTTCGACAGAGGACGAACAGTGGCTTATCGCGACAGCGGTTTATCGTACCGAGACATCGGCGCCCGCGTGGGACGACATCCAGCCGCAGTGAGGCGAGTATGGATTCGGTGGGTGCAGGAGGGACGGACGGACGGACCGACGTATGTGATTGCCGCAGCCGCGGCACACCACCGATCGAGAGGGCCGGCATGTTGTGCAGCGGGCATTGACGGCTCGCACCGCCACATCACGAACGTTAGCACAGGGAATTAGGATGTGTTGCGCAACAACCTGTGTCAGCACGTACCGTTCGACGTCGTCTGCAGGAGCGGGGACTTGTCGAACGGCGCCCACTGCTCCGATTACCATTGACGTTACACCACCGGCGAGTGCGGCGGCAGTGGGCCGTTGGACGCCACACCTGGACTACGGAATGGCATGACATTGTCTTCTCCGACGAATCCCGCTTCTGCCTGCAACACCACGATGGTCGGATCCGCGTGTGGCGGCACCGCGACGAGAGACTGTATGACGCCTGCATTATGCATCGTCATACCGGTCCGTCGCCTGGCGGTATGGTTTGGGGCGCAACTGGATATGACACCCGCACCCCTCTGGTACGCATCGCCGGTACACTCAACATCCACCGCTACATCTCCGACGTTTTGGAGCCTATAGTCCTCCCTTACCTGCAGGACCTGCCAGCGGCCTCATTTCAACAGGACAATGCTTGCCCGCACGACGCATCGTGCAACTATTCTTCACGGCCCACCGGGTGTCATTGCTGCAGTGGCCCGCCTGTTCTCCCGATATGTCGCCCATCGAACATGTCTGGTCACTGATCGGCAACCGAGTGGCCCCGGCAAGCATCACCTGCGGCTACGCGTAATGATCTGTGGCAACGTGTGGAAGCAGCCTGGTCCGACATACCCCAAGCCCACATCCAAAGCCTCTGCGTGTAGCTGCCGCGGCGTGTAGCGACCGTTATACCAGCCATGGGGGCCACACGAACTATTGATGTCTGCGTGTTCCGCAAGTCGCACGGGCCTGTAAGCTCAATCGTTCCATCTTTGTATCTGTTGTTATGTGTCCAGTAAATCTGGCTTTGCTATCTCGTGTCCTTCTTGGTGTTGCATTTTGGGTGACCAGCAGTGTATATGCTTATAATCTGGGTAAAATGATGTTTAAAAGAGTCAAAAATAATTTCTATCATGATTTTACATAATTAAATATCCGTACACACCAACATGAATCTAGAAACAGAACAAAACTTGTTCCAATGTTTCCATAGGCGGAATCGGTTAAGACGAATACAAGTAAATTATTCTAGTCCCAAACTATGGAACTCATTGCCAGTTGACTTAAGATCTATAAATAATATAAACCTATTCAAGAAAAAACTAAAACAATATCTCATGGGAAAATCTGAAGTAACAGTAATTTTGAGGAAAACACAGAAAATGTCAAACACGTTATAGTACTTTTTACTAATAATCTATGATCTCTGGTTGTGCTGTCCGGATCTGGGAGGGTATGATTCTGAATCGGAACTAACTCACAGATCAAATCAGTGTAATAGTGGAAATAAATGGAGATCTCATTAATGTTTCTTCACTTTTCATACGTATTATAACACCGTAACCTACCGCCAAGGCGTACTACGAAGGGCAGGGAGATGGGGGAGGAGTAACTAACATTAAATATTTCTATATATTTAAATGTCGTAGCAGGCTGGTTTGTCATTTGTTGAATGTTTTTTTGTAAATTTCCCTGCCGCCCCGGTGGCGCAGTGGTCTAAGCGATGGCCTCTGATCATTCGTCCAAACGGGGTCCGGATTCGAATCCCGGTGAGGCATGGATGTTGTGTTTGTCTTACGGCACTGGCTCTCTCCCTTCCCTAGAACCAGTGGCCCTAAATTAGGGACGGGCGACTGCTTATAGCCCATTGAGTTGCTCACGGTGGTCGTTAAACCTCCAATCAAAAAAAAAAAAACATTTCCTGCAGGGAAAAGACGGCTATGTCAGGCCTAATGGTCTTTCCCCTTTTTCTTCCAAGTTGTTTCAATAATCACTAATTGTCACGACAATATGAGGTCCGAGGCTAGGCCGATATATAACAAAGTACTTACGTTACTCAAGTCTGGCTATGATCTCCCTCAAAGTTGTCTCCTTAGGCAGCGATACACCACTGCCAGCGTTTTTGCAACTGTTGGAAAGCTCCCTGGAAGTCCTGTTCGCGAATCGCGCCAAGCACCGTCTGCGATTCACGCTGGATCTCGTCCACGGTTTCAAAACGGCGACCCTTGAGCTTCAGCTTCATCTTAGGGAACAGAAAGAACTCGCACGGGGCCAAATCGGGCTTGTAAGGCGGGTGAGGAAAGGTAGTCATGCAAAAGTGGCGTGTTGCTAACGCTTTGTGAGTGCTGGATTGTCGTGATGGAGCAGGAAATCGCCCCTGCGCCACATTTCAAGTCGTTTGCGGAGCAAGCCCTTCCCAAGACGCCGCAGAACATCGCAGTAAAAAAGGGCGGTGACGGTCTGGCCCTGGCGGACGAAATCACGGGGCACAACCCAAAGAATGTCGAAGGACACGATGAGCATGTGCTTTTGGTTGCGCTCCAGACCTATCGGGCCTTCTTCGGTAGTGGAGATGCCGGGCTCTTCCACTGCGACGACTGTTGTTTGGTCTCCGGGTCGTAACCGTAGACCCAAGTCTCCTCCCAAATGATGACCCGCGACAGGAACGTTGGTTCATTCACCACCTGCTGAGGAAGATCTTGACAGAGTTCAACACGGAGCGCCTTCTGTTCTGGGTTCAGAATCTTTGGCCAAAGCTTTGCAGCAATGCGGTGCAAACCGACGTCAGAATTTCTTGCACTGTTCCGTATGACACATTAACGATGGTAGCAATGTCTTGAATTTTTCTCCGACGATCCGCAAGCACCAGTTCCCTAATCTTGTTCACATTTTCTGGGGGTTTTGCTCGTGGACGGTCGCCATGACCTTTCGTCCTCTTCCAGTGCCGTTCTCTCACTCTTGAAGCGCGAGTGCCACTCAAAACACCTCGCACAACTCATTTCTTCGTTGCCATAAGCCTGCCGCAACATTTCACGCGTCTCCGTTCCCGATTTGCCGAGTTTGACGCAGAATTTGATGTTCGCTCGCTGCTCTAGTTTGCAGTCCATACCGAAATCGCAGCTGTGTTCTGCTCGTGGTCACCAAATATCGTGTAGCACAGCTCCCGATGTTCACAAAACGACGCCACTCGGCACAATGACTCACGAAGGTCAGTGCCCTCGACCGCTGCTCGCGCATCCGCGTGCTGCCGCCATCTGTTGGTGCGCTACGTTCCTAGTCTCCGAAATTTTCGATCGCACTACGTATAACTATGCTATGCATTCGGACGCGACAACTCAATAAAATAAAATAAATTAAAAAAAATTCTTCAGGGAAATTCGTTTCCCACTTATGTATGGTATTCTCTAAAGCATTGGAACTTGTGACCTACATCCGACCCCGGATGTGAGAAAAGGTCGTCGTGACTCTATGAGGAAGCACGGAATAGCTTACAGCCTTACACTAAAGTAAATCTGAACGGTTCTCAGATTTCTAAGCAGAGGCGTGCTGATACCCCACCCCCACCCCGCGCTACGGGGGGTCGTGGTTAAAAGGGGCTCCTAGCCTGAGCAAAAATATTTCACAAAATTTTTTAGCGGAAAGTTCGTATGAAACTGGTTAAAGAAATAGCCAAGAATTAAGGCAGCTTTCAAGTTTTAAGAAGAAAAGCATTTCTTTTCTCTGTAAATACATGAAATCTTTTGAAATCATTTTCTTGGCCGCCCCGGTGGCGCAGTGGTCTAAGGCGCTGGCCTCTGATCATTCGTCCGTAAGGGGTCCGGGTTCGAATCCCGGTCAGGCATGGATGTTGTGTTTGTCTTACGGCACTGGCTCTCTCCCTTCCCTGGAACCAGTGACCCTAAATTAGGGACGGGCGACTGCTTATAGCCCATTGAGTTGCTCATGGTGGTCGTTAAACGTCCAATCAAAAAAAAAAAAAAAAAAAAAAAGAAATCATTTTCGCTGCTTTTGTTCAAAAAAACTGGATGACGGGAAAGTAACGATTCCAAAAAACTTAAGACCCCTTGTGATAGCCCTTGCTGTTACAACGGGCCTTTACAGCCATTGAAATGGTTTCTATGCAGGTATATTAACAAGAGAATGTGAAAAAAATATCAGTTCAATGAGCGGATTTTTTATACTAATAAGAATAAGGTGTTATTTATTACCGTTGTTTGCATCATGCATCTCCCGAATAGAATAAACTGAAAGGTGCTGAGCGAAAAATCAGAGACCTGTGGCATTTTTTCTATAACAATTGAAAGATTTTTTTCACTGTGTGCAAAACATTGTGGCATTATGTCAAGTGTGTTTTTTATCTTCCAGAGTAAATACACTGCTGGCCACCTAAAATGCAACACCAAGAAGGGAACGAGATAGCAAAGCCAGATTTACTGGACACATAACAATAGATACAAAGATGAAACGATTGAGCTTACAGGCCCGAGCGACTTGCGGGACACACAGATATCAATAGTTCGTGTGGCCCGCATGGTTGGCAATAACGGCAGCTACACGCCGCGGCATTGAACGAAAGAGGCTTTGGATGTGGGCTTGGGGTATGTCGGTCCAAGCTGCTTCCACACGTTGCCACAGTTCATCAGGCTAAGCAGCGGGTGGTGCTTGCTGGGCCACTCGGTTGCCGATCAGCGACCAGACGTGTTCGATGGGCGACATATCGGGAGAACAGGCGGGCCACGACAGCAGCGACAGCTGGTAGGCCGTGAAGAGTTGTTGCACGATGCGTGCCACGTGCGGCCGCGCATTGTCCTGTTGAAACGTGGCCGCTGGCAGGTCCTGCAGGTAAGGGAGGACTACGGGCTCCAAAACGTCGGAGATGTAGCGGTGGCTGTTGAGTGTACCGGCGATGCGTACCAGAGGGGTGTGGGTGTCAATCCAATTGCGCCCCAAACCATAACGCCAGGCGACGGACCGGTATGGCGATGCATAATGCAGGCGTCATACAGTCTGTCGCCGCGGTGCCACCACACGCGGATCCGACCATTGTGGTGTTTCAGGTAGAAGCGGGATTCGTCGGAGAAGACAATGTCGTTCCATTCCGTAGTCCAGGTGCGGTGTTCAACGGCCCACTGCCGCCGCACTCGCCGGAGGTGTAACGTCAATGGTAATCGGAGCAATGGGCGCCGTGCGACATGTCCTGGCTCCTGCAGACGACGTCGAACGGTACGTGCTGACACAGGTTGTTGCGCAGCACACCCTAATTCCTGCGCTAACGTTCGTGATGTGGCGGTGCGAGCCGTCAATGCCCGCCGCACAACATGCCGGTCCTCTCGTCCGGTGGTGTGCCGCGGTTGTGGCAATCGCTCACGTCGGTCCGTCCGTCCTTTCTGCACCCACCGAATCCATACTCGCCTCACTGTGGCTGGATGTCGTCCCACACGGGCGCCGATATCTCGGTACGACAAACCGCTGTCGCGATAAGCCATTCTTCGTCCTCTGTCGAACTCCGAAACGTGCTGAAATGACTGTCGTATTCTGCGACGAGGCATTAGGAAGCTTCCCACGCACAGGTCCTGCAGAACAACACACTTCCACTACTTACACCCCGCCTTCTGTGCACCCTTGCTATAGTGCTTCTTGGTGGCGTGCCGGGCGCACATTATTTTTATATGCTCTGCAATGTTAATCGTTTGTATGTCCTCTCGCGGGCGACGCATGCTGCGAATTTCATGCCAATCGGATGCTTTCTTTTTGGTGTTGCATTTTGGGTGGCTAGCAGTGTAATTTAAGTAGTTTTATGTTCTTTGGGCTACAGTTCTTACTCGTTACTGAGTTATTTGTTTATTCATGTTGTGACATTTCGTATAAATCGAAAAAAAAAACATTAGACACTGACACACGAATGTTGCATGTTTTGTGTGTGCAATCGTGAGGCATTTCAAAAAGCAGGCATTACTTCTTTAAAATAATAAATTTTGCATGATGTGATTAACCTAAACGTATTTTGTAATAATTTGTATCGGAAACCAGGGCCATCATTTTAATTATAACGTACACATTTGTGTTTCACGCAAAAGTGAAATAATTTTTTTATTCTACGAAAAAATACTCGTAGTTTCCAAAGAATTTGATTTATTGAAACACCCGTATAGCCTTGTTAATAATGTGGAAGTTAAAATTTTGAGTAATTGAAAGTTAATGGATTTTCGCAAAAGAGCACCGAAAACATTTTTTACGGGGGGCCTCGAGTTTTTCCGGTACACCATTGTTTCTAAGCTACATCTGCTTAGCTTCAGTTGCTTGCAACGACCTTGTCCTGGGTGGTGTAAGAGATTGCATGCTCTACCGGAAATCGGGATATGCGGGTTCGATTCCCGCATCAGGGCAATGTAATTTTCATGTTTTCTGAGGGAGTTGCTACAGTGAAAATACGGCACATTTGTGCTAACGATTGCATTTTATAATAGACTAAGTACTTAATCTTAATAAGACAACAATAAGCTAAATATAAACACTTTTTCTAGACTTTGCGTGAACCTCATGAAGCTCTGGAGCGTCGTCAATGCAATTCTTATGTCTGAATTTATCTTACTCGGGAAGTACGTGTATTTAATTAATCGGAAAAAGCCCTTGATTAGGGGATTGTTACAATATCACATTAACCACTATGCTTTGGTCCCCTGAGGATTTCATTATTATTTAATGTGCTAGTTTAGGGAAGATTATTCTGGACCCTTTAGGTGGGTTAATATGGGTTTATCTGCATTTAATTCGTAATAGTGCGCTTTTGGAAGAGATGCCTTTCCATCAGTGGGAAGCATTCTGTCTTTACGGGTTGGAAGGCACGAACAGATCATAAAGGGAAACCGGGCAGTCCTCTATCGTTAATAATTGAACACCTACCATTCTATTCCCCCACTCGGTGGTCCAGCCATCAATTATTCACATCTTGCCGACGGTTATCGGGTACTTTATGTTGGCATTAGAGAGAAAACTAACCCCCTATGTATTGGAAGGGAACCACGAGTTTGCTAATTTATTATTGATACACTTCCGCCGAGTGTGTTTGGCCAGCTCGCTGCGAAGTCTCATAAAAAGAACGAGAACTACCAAACATTGCTCTCTACATAGAGCATTTCTCCTACTGAAATGGCATCTCGTTTCCATGAAAGTAAATAAAGTCCAAAAACAAAACCAGGAGACAACAGCAAAGCCCACTGCTGATGTTTGACCACTGGGAAATTATTACATGCATCCATTACATTAACTTCTGCCGAATATTTTTCTTCAAGGCTTTTAAATAATTGCCAGCCTCTTGCAGATGCAAATCCATCTTATTAGTAGTCCTCTTCGAAATAGCAGCAATTATATCATTTTGCAGATGCAAATCCATCTTATTAGTAATCCTTTTCGAAATATCAGCCATTATATCATTTTGCAGATGCAAATCCATCTTATTAGTAGTCCTTTTCGAAATATCAGCCATTATATCATTTTGCAGACGCAAATCCATCTTATTAGTAGTCCTTTTCGAAATATCAGCCATTATATCATTTTGCAGATGCGAATCCATCTTATTAGTAGTCCTTTTCGAAATAGCAGCCATTATATCATTTTGCAGATGCAAATCCATCTTATTAGTAGTCCTCTTCGAAATAGCAGCAATTATATCATTTTGCAGATGCAAATCCATCTTATTAGTAGTCCTTTTCGAAATATCAGCCATTATATCATTTTGCAGATGCGAATCCATCTTATTAGTAGTCCTTTTCGAAATATCAGCCATTATATCATTTTGCAGATGCAAATCCATCTTATTAGTAGTCCTTTTCGAAATATCAGATAGTAAAAATGCATTAAAATCTTTCCTGGTGAATGTGTGGTAAAATCGCTGTTGTAACAAAGCGTGAATCAGCGATAAACGTCAAAAATAAACTGAAGCAGCTGGAGTTACGATTTTCTGTAGATCTTATACACAACTTTGAATCAAACCATGCAACTTGTGTCGATAAATATGGCCCAAAGACAGGTTAGAATAGATGGAGTAAGGGTTCGCCGATTCTCCTCGTAAAATCAAAACAAGTTAGTAAAATCATGCAATGCATTGATTATGATACGCTTTCCAACATACCAGAAATCATTACTCAAATTATTACCCAAGTTATGAGGATAATGGCTGTGGAATAAATATTGTTCCTGTGCCCTGACCTTTGACTCCATTGCTAATATATTAAACAGATCCAGTTCGGTACATTTCTGGAACAACTTGGTAAAGTTTTGTCGCAATCGAACCATTTTCACGCAAATTATGGCGCATAAGGGCAGTGTAATGAATCCCGCTCTTATGTCCTGACCTACGATCTCATTTCGCCCATTTTAAATAGGGTGCGTCCCCAGGTGGTCTTCTACCACATACTAAAACTTCATCGACATCGAACCATTTTTACGCAAGTTATGATGCATACAGGCAATGGAATGCATTCCGCTCCTATGTCCTGACCTTTGATCCCATTTCGCGCATTTTCAATAGGGTTCGTCCCCAGGTGGTCCCCTACCACATACTAAAATTTCATCGAAATCGAACCATTTTTCCGCGAGTTATTGTACAGTCAGACGGACAAAGATGGAGCATATACGCTTCTTCAGCCTACGACTGGAAAACGTAAATGAAGCCAACGAAACGTCACGATCATGACGTCACAACATCTGCCGCCATATTGGTGAGAGAACTGAGATCAAAACAACACGCTGAGTTGTTAAGATGGGGTTGCCTTTATCGAGCATTTAATTCTATAAATTTGAACATGTGGATCAGTAAAAATAATAGCGATTATAAGGTGACAGAGTAATTCTGAAATGATACATCCGATTTCACTAGATCATAGCTCCGATCAAGGTAATAATAGCGCACCACACATTAAAATGAAAAGAACGCACCCAGTTTACGAATGAAACCGCTAGATGGCGCATTGTAATCCGTATATCAGCACCTGGGCGAAAGACTGTCATTGTGAGGCCGCGGGTGGCCTAGTGGGCAACGTTCGTGACTGCCACGGAAAGGACCTCAGGTTCGATCCCAGGCAAGTACAAACACTCAATCCACTAAATATCCGGCGTGCGTAGGATGGGCACGTTAAGACGTTGGACTCCGGGTACTGGCCCCCGGTAATAAATAAGGGCGTCTTCCTCCCCCTTTCTACTTCGCTTCCGTGTCACTTTCCTATCTGGCACTCAAGCCCAAATCTCCTAGCTTCTTATTTCTAAGGGTTGTTTAAGACCTGGGGTCAGACACTCCCTTCCTAAAATCCTCTACATATGATCATGAACTGTCATTGTGACCCGGGTACTGGCCCCCGGTAATAAATAAGGGCGTTTTCCTCCCCCTTTCTACTTCGCTTCCATGTCACTTTCCTATCGGGCACTTTAGCCCAAATCTCCTAGCTTCCTATTTCTAAGGGTTGTTTAAGACCTGGGGTCAGACACTCCCTTCCTAAAATCCTCTACATATGATCATCATCACTGTCATTGTGAAAAATGGCGACCGCTCAACAGAAAGCGTTTAGGTCACTTTGGACACGACGAAAAGGCGCTCTACCGGTGGCCTGCTAGGTCTCCGGACCTGGCCCCTTGCGAATTTTTCTTGTGGCGGTATGTTAAGGATAATGTGTTTTGTAAGTTCGCATTTATAGTGCTCTGCAGTCGTTGACAATAGACATGCTTAATCACAAATGGCAGAAATTTGATTATCGCCCCGACGTAGTTCACGTGACCAACAAAAGTCACATAGGACATTTATAAGGTATGAAAACAAAATTTGGACAGTTTTTTTCTTTATCCAATGTACATTTAATCACTGTATATTTAGAAACACGTAAAATACAGTCATTTGAAATCGTATGAATCAGTTTGAATTACCTTGTATAATAAACGTTTAAGGATCGTACGGATGCATGTTTTTTTTATTATTATTTATTTACCATTTTTAGCTGTTACGTGGGATATTACTACAGTTATTAACATATCAATATAGGAATACTGAAACAGCACGGAGAATCATGGAAAAGGTCTACACATGGTGACCTGACTTAGCCTTGAAACACAAGTATCAACATGAAACAGGGAATACCATTTTTACGATATTCACCCACCCCTTTAGGCTTGTTGCCCCCCCTACTTTTTTTTATAATAATAAGATCATTAGTGTGCAAATAAATAACTTTTTAGTTTCTTTTTAAATAATTTATAATTGTTAGTTATAGTTATTTCAGAAGGTAAATGATTCCAATAGTGTGGGCCCTGGTTGTTTATGCTTCGCTTAAGCAATTACGTTTTTGGCTTACATGTTTTAATTAGTCTTTTTTCTAGTATCTAGTGACGCGTATGTTCGAGGCTAGCTAGGTTAGCTGCGAAGCCCAGAGAATGAACAAATAAAAGTTAATTAAATATACACAAATAAAAGTCAGTTATCAACTGTATTAAAATATGTCCATGCTTTCCGTGCGAAAAAAACCGCGTCCGGATTCCCTTCTTTGTCTCAGTCTGGCGAGCGAAAACCAGCGGCATAACGCAAGCAGCTCTTCCAGACTCTTCGCAGTTCTGATGCGAAAACCTTTCGTACGATCGCTTGCTAGCGTTTCCATGACAACATGAATCAGCTGGTAGAGGGGAATGGGCCATTGCTTCGGGCAACGGTTCGCTCAAAAAAAGAAGACTTAAACTATCTCTGTCACTCACATACTCCCGCCCATAAGAAAGAGTTGTATCAGTTTTTGTGAAGTGTCAATGAATTAAAATCGGAGATATTATATCTTAAATTCGTGGCCTTGTTGGATTCGAACTGTTTTGATAAATTTTGTGAAAGCTTCCCGGAACATCTACAATAAGAGCTTAAAGAAATCTATGCTTCAAATTTTGATACAGCTTGACTAAAAAATGAACTGGTGATGTTTTATTCCCTTGATGAATACAAAAACAAATCAGTAAGAGACATTACTTGTTACATCATCATCATCATCATCATTGTCAACCATTATCAATCCACTGCTGGACGAAGGTCTCCCCAAGTTTCCTCCACAACGGTCTATCTTGTGCCAGTCTCCTCCATGTCACTCCCGCATATTTACGAATTTCATCCACCCATCTCCTATGTGGTCTTTTTCTGGGTCTTTTCCTGTCCCTTGGAATCCAATCTAAAATTTCGGCTGTCCATCTATGGTCTGTCCTTCTGGCAGTATGTCCAGCCCATTGCCATTTCAGTGATTTAACTCTGATCATGATGTCTTCTACTCTCGTCATTTTTCGGATCCACGAGTTCCTCTTCTTATCTCTCCTGGTTATACCAAGCATGCACCTCTCCATGCTGCTTTGAGTTGTCTGCAGCCTTTGCATGTCTCTTTTAGTTAAGGTCCACGTCTCTGCACCATACGTAAGCACTGGAAGGATGCATTGATCAAACACTTTTCTTTTAAGACATAATGGCATATTGCTCTTGAAAATTATGCTGTTTCTTCCAAAAGCTCTCCAGGCAAGTTTTGTACGCCGATTAATTTCTTCATCAATGTGACCCTCACTTGATATCTGCTGCCCAAGATAAACATACGTATCTGTTATCTCCAGTTTTTCTCCATCAATCGATAAATCTTCATTTCTTGTAAAAGCATTGAACATCACTTTTGTCTTCTGAAAGTTCATTTTTAATCCCACTTCTTTACTCTTGTCAGCAAGTTCCTGGATCATACTCTGCAGCTCTGTTACATAAACTTGTTACATAAAGTTGAATAAATTGGACATAGTGTTCAGTGAGGTGTACAAATTAGCAGACCTCATATTAAACTTTCCATCAACAACTGCAACTGTCGAAAGTTTTTCAGCATTAAAAAGAATCAAGATATATCTTAGAGCCACCCAAGGACATGCACATTCGAAAAACTTGGCTGTTTTGTCCGTAGAGAAAAACATTCTTTTTAAATATGAAAAAGAACTTGGAAGAAACATTTTATGAAACCATAACACTCAAGTTCACACAAAAGGAAAGTAGAATGGATGGATTTCGTGTACAAATAGAAGAATGGAGTTCATGTACAAATAAAGTATTCAGAAGAAGAATGGAGTTCATGTGCAAATAAAGTATTCAGAAGAAGAATGGAGTTCGTGTACAAATAAGTGTTCATATCGTAGTCCTCATAATTATTTGGTATCATGTTAGCAATGGCATGTATCTAAAATTTAGAAACAAAGTTATTTCTACTACTTAACAATTAGAAATGAAACTTTGCAATTAAAAAAAGTACTGGGGGAAGGGGGGGGGGAGAAAGCCCAGGTCTCGGACCCAAGATACGTAACTGCTGGTATCATATTTATGAGTAACACTATGGATAACAATTGTCTCACAATTGATATTATTCTTTATTCTTTTAAACATGTTTAGTCCAAGGTTGTAGTTAATTAGTCGTTTAATATTTAATATATATTATTTACTGGTATTAACGTGCGTATGAAAGTGAAGATCAGCGTTATATGTCATGTTAGTGTCAGTGTTACAGTATATTTAAACCATTAGTCTGATATATTTGTTTTGTAGAACTTGTAATTTTTTACTATTTGATTTTTTGTTTGTCCCCATGATGAAAGGCAATAAATATATTTTAAAATCACAAGGTTCTATGTTTCCCAACATAATAAAGTAAACAAGTAACACTTTATTTGGCAGTATGAAAAGAAAATAGAAATACAATGAAACCTCTGTTACACGTTTCTCCAGCGGATGGTCTTAAAAAAAGTATAAATGTGAAAAAAAAAACCCGCACTAACGGTATCTCAAAATGTTATATACTATTGTAAATGTATGCTTTAAAGAGGTATAAAATATTCCTTAATAATGCTTTATTTGAAGTCAAATCAACGGCGAAAAAAAAAGCGTTACAAATTGTAAATATATTTTATTGCATTTAAAAAATCATAAGGCCCAAAAAATCAAACTTCTCTTTTGATGACTATCTGTCTAAAACACTCCTGATTCCAGATTTAGTGAAATCCTCACAACTAAGAATTTGAGATCAGTGCTACAGTATGGAACTCATGAATTAAAAACTTTTTTTTTTTCTGCGGAACTTTGAGTGCATACATTTGGAACCAGAATGTTGAATACTGAAGATACATTTAGGATTCTATTCCATTACGCCACGAAATAGTGGAGCCACAAAGTTCCTTCTCAGAAATTCATCGATTTTTAAATAGCGCGAATGTGTGTGAGTCACGAAATGCGAATCCAATTTTTTATTTCATCCAAACCGAAAGTAAACAACATACCCTTCTTTGATGGGATTAAGGTTCAACTTTGGGGGCACTAAGAAGGAACACAACAATGCTGTCTCAACTCTTCATCTAAACCGAAAGTAAACAACATACCGTTCTTTGATGGGATTAAGGTTCAACTTTGGCTGCACCAAGAAGGAACACAACAACGCTGTCTCAACTCTTCATCTAAACCGAAAGTAAACAACATACCCTTCTCTGATGGGATCAAAGTTCAACTTTGGCTGCACCAAGAAAGAACACAACAAAGCTGTCTCAATTCTCTCAAAGTTGTAACATACAGAGTGTCGTATGAAATAATTAAAGAACTGTGCAGTTTTGATAACCTAAAATTCAAATTTTAACGTATAATCGCAAGTAGCATATAAATGAATTACGCATAACCAAATTGAAAAAAAAAGCTTTAGATAATACAGTAAAACATCGGAATTAACGCAGAATTACTCATAAAAGTGAGAAAGGTATAAATGTGGTTACACGGGAAAAATTTGCCAAGCACTGTATGTGCCAATGCCGAAAATCAAGTACTCTCTCCCACAATATTAAAAAAATAATCCAGTACAATATTTGACAATATTGTAATATCAATAATTACTGTTCTGGAAAATATAGATAAAACACCAACTGTGAATTTGGAAAAACCCAAGTATATTACGATGTTTGTGACGTACCTGCCAGCAGGACGCACACGATATAAAGGCAGATAGGAATCAGAATAATCGTCTGCGTAGCTCAGTTGGTAGAGCGACTTGTTCCGGAATAAGCGGCCTCGGGTTCGAATCCCGGCGTAGACCAAAAATGACGGAGAAATTTACTTCGTTATATGTTTGGTAATGTAAAAAAATAACTGAGTACGATATCTGGCATATCAATATCGGAAGCAGATATTACACGTGTTAAATTAACTTTAAATTCTGCAGCAACAGGAATCTATATTACCTGTATCCAGCAATTTACTCAGTTATATCTCGGGTAGTGCACATATGCTATCTCGGGCAGAGTTGGAAACAGGACAAAAATTTTGGAAACGGACAAATTTGCTTTGAACTATAAATTCGAAACTCATAAATATAATATAGAAACGTATAATTTACTCAATTACTTACAGAAAGTGTTGAAACTGTCGTTATTCACATGACCTAAGTATTTTACATATGTTTTCAAACATAACTGCGAGAGTCAAAAAGTCCCTCCGCAGTAATTTTAAGGCTGTTCCACCTAATTTTGATGGCGACACAGTCAAAATTTTTGAATTTAGTAACTTGTTGTATGTTTAGTTTCTGTTTTGGCTGTTCTTTTGTTAACCTACCAAGCTTCAAAATATGTTTCGCAGCAGCACCAATTTTCACCAGCTTCTGATGAGTTGAAAGTTTTCAAAATGTGGATCTTGGTTTCATCATTGCCCCCTCAGAAGGGAGGAACACTCACGAAATCAACATTCACATTTTGGAAATTTTCAGCTCATCACAAGCTTGTGAAAATTGATGTTGCTGTGAAACATATTCTGGTTTCTTAATGAGACGAAACAACTTCCAGCATTCACTCTTCCCCATTTTGTCTTCGACAATTCAACAAGCATGAATTTGTTGGCCTCGACACCTTTTTCGATCTCCTAAATATTAAAATTCATCCATATTAACTAATAACGCATTAATTCCGACACGACATGCAATGGAACGAGATGTTAGCACGTCAAACGAAAACCTCTGAATGCTCAATGCAAAAGATGCGATGTGAAAAGTAACTCTCAGTCTTACAACGTGACACGCGGGGTGTGAGAGAGTGAATCACCAGAGAAGCAAGTGGCAGGTGTTTGCCTGTATCTTGCTCCGGACAATCGCACTGAAAACAAATGCAAAGGAAGTTTTGTTTTACGATATCGTATCATCGGTCCGTGGAATTTTTTTTTTGCTTTAAGAAAAAAACGGCAATATTTTTGTATGGCAAAAAATTTTTTACTCAGCTGCCACCAACCGAGCACAAAATTACACAGTATGCATTTTTCTTTAAAATATTTGTTATCTTTTCAAAAATAATATAACGGAAATAAAACCGGGTCGAAGTCGGGTAAGGAATACCTTGACCCGGCCCGTTTGACCCCAAAGTAGTTATCGACCCGTGGACACGCGACCCCTTTCCGTTTCTTATCTCGAGTTGTGTAACGGTAGCACATGCAAATAAAATTGAAGTGATGCGAGTTCGAATCACTTTCTTGAACGTTGCGTGCCGTTTTAGGTTTTTGTGTGATTGTGATTGAAGGTATAACGACCACCGTGAGCAACTCAATGGGCTATTAGCAGTCGCCCGTCCCCGATTTAGGGCAACTGTCCTGCAGGGAAGGGAGAGAGCCAGCGCCGTAAGACAAACACGACATCCATACCTTACTGGGATTCGAACGAGAACCCATCTCGGACGAATGATCAGAAGCCATCGCTTAGATAACTGCACCACAGGAACTGCTTTTACGTTTTCGGAGAGTTAAAATTTGATGAAAACCACTTGGGGGCATTCAGGTGTTTAGTACAGTGCTTTCTTGCTTCTGCATTTAATGTATGTTCTTGAAACATCTCCTAAACTTTGAGTCACCCGTGATCACACGAAACTAGTAAAACATCCTTTTGTATTTAATGTGTTAATGTGATTCGTGTATTGAGAACGACAAGTGAACCATAAATTGTCCTGAAGTCTCACTTAGTCGAAAGACTGCAGGTCTCTGTCCCGCAAACTGACGTTATTACAATCGCACTTTATTTCGCCCATTTGTTTGCGTTAACGCTAAGCTTTCGCCGCGTTCACGCAATCCTCGGAGATAACATGGGCTATTAGAGTTAAAAATCCATTCGGGGGAACTTAATGCACTTGCGTTAACGGTTTCATCCTTCTTTTAATCTAAAATGCGTTAAATGGGTTCAGGAAGATAATGCGAGTGGCTCGACAGTGAGTTGATTCTTCTCTTTGAGGTGACATGTAGCAGCATCAGTCAGATTCGATCTTGGGCAGCTGAAATTCAAGAATGGAGGCAGATACCTCGAAGTTCCAGTTTGGAGTTAATGTCCCACTCTTACGAAATGCAGTTTGGACCATAGATAAAGCGTAAATGTAATGCAAAGGGTAATGTTTCATTACATTTCGAAACTAATGGCATTAGGCTAGAACTCAATCTTACAACTCCAGGGAGAATAAAGAACATTTTGGAGAACTCACATTCAAAGTTAAACGTTTACAGTTGCTGACCAAAATATATCAACACAAATTCACATGACTGACGAAAGTACTACATGAGGACACGGTTTCCACGAAATAAGTAAAACCGTACTGGACAAATGGTTGTGATACTGCTGCGTGGATGTAGTATTTTAAAGCATTTATGTATCAATTCATTTCTCCAAGCGGGGAATTTTTTAGCGGTAGGTTCCAAAACGCTATCTACTGCGTAGATAGCGTTTGGAACCTACCTTTCACATTCTCCTGTTAATACACATGTATAGGGACTATTGCCAAGGCTGTAAACAGGAGACTTAAGTTGTACGCTATTTTCTAGCGGTTGGTTCCAAAACGCTATCTACTGCGTAGATAGCGTTTGGAACCTACCGCTAGAAAATTCCCAGTAATTGGAACCTACAGCTAGAAAATTCCCAGTAATTGGAACCTACCGCTAGAAAATTCCCAGTAATTGGAACCTACCGCTAGAAAATTCCCAGTAATTGGAACCTACCGCTAGAAAATTCTCAGTAATTGGAATCGTAAAGGTGAGGTTCACTGCAGAGATGGAAACGGGTCACGAGTCAGCGGGTCAAACGAGTCGACAATTTATTGCGGGTCAAACGGGTCCGGTCAAGGTCTTCCTGACTCGATTTACAACCGATTTTGTTTCCGTTTTGTGTTTAATAAGAAAAAAAATACTTCAAAGAACCCTTCAGAGGTCTTTGAAATAATACTTCAGAGCTGCAGAGTATGATCCAGGAACTTGCTGAGAAGGGTAAAGAAATGGGACTAAAAATAACCTTTTAGTAGACAAACCCGAAGTGCAATGCTTTTACAAGGAATGAAGATTTATGAATGGATGAGGAAAAGCTGGAATAGCCAATTCCTACATACACCTTGGGCAACAGATTTAATGAAGCGAGGGTTGCATTGATGAAGAAATTAATTAGCGTAAAAAAACTTGGTTGGAAAGCTTTTAGAAGAAACAGTACAATTTTTAAGAGCAATGTGCCATTACGTTTTTAAAGAAAAGTGTTTAATTAATGCATCCTTCCAGTGTTTACGTATGATGCAGAGATGTGGACCTAAACTAAAAAAGACATACAAAGACTGCAGACAACTCAAAAAAGCATAGAGAGATGCATTCTTGGTGTAACCAAGAAAGATAAGAAGAGGAACTCTTGCATAAGAGTGGAAGACATCACAAGAGTGGAAGACATTACGTTCAGAGTAAAATCTCTGAAATGGCAATGGGTTGGACATATTGCCAGGGGAATGGACAGCCGATTAACAACCGAAATTTTAGACTGGATAGCAAGGCACAGGAAAAGATCCAGAAGAAGACCATGAGACAGATGGGTAGATGGAGAAGAGCGTTCCAAAACAATCAGTTGTGGAAGAAACTTGGGGAGACCTTCATACAGCAGTGGATTGATAATAATGATGATGATTTATTCGAATTTATAGCTCAAAGCAAATGTGTCCGGCTCAGGTGCAATTATGTACCGGGCCGGGCCGGGCCGGGTCGGGTCGGGTCCGAGTCCAAATTTTTTAAGTAGTTTCTAACTATGTTTCACAGAGAGGGTGTAATTGTTTTGTGTGAATGGTCGCTTTAGAAAAATTTTAAGGGCTAAATTGTTTTATGGCATGCGTTGAAGTCAGGACTATTGTAACCACAAGAAAAAGATTTTATTTTTCAAAATTCTTTGCGGAAACTCCATATGAAGATGGTTAAAGAAAAGGCAGGATTTATTTTACGGAAGTTTTGAAGTATTAAAAATAAAAATATTTGTTTATTATTTTTTCAATAAATAAGTAAAATAATTAGAAATAAATTTTCGAAGTTTTATTTTATAAAAACTGGATGACAAAAAAGCAGGTATTCCAGACAACTTAAGTCTCCTGTTTACAGCCTTGGCAATAGTCCCTATACATGTGTATTAACAGGAGAATGTGAAATAAATATCAGTTCACTGAATAAAATTTTTATACCAATGAGGATAAGAAGTTATGTATTACACCTGGTTTTGGATAACTACGCACTCTTCAGAATATAATAAACTGAGAGGTGTTCTCCGTGGGGACGAAGAAATAGAGAACTCTGTCACTTTTCGTTATAACAGAGTCTAGAGAAACAATTTTTACTTTAAGCAAAACATTTCGGCACTGTGTTATTTATGTTTCATATATATTCAAGACTAAATAATTTAAGTGGTTTTACTTTTTGTGCGCCATAATTCTTAATTGTTGCTTAATTTCTTGCTTACTTATGTTTTGTATTTTCGTATAAATCGGAAAAGGTCATTAGACACTGCCACACGGCAGTTCCGTGTGACAGTGTGTGTGATAGTGAGGCACTTCAACAAGATTGCTTTTAGTTCTCTACGCTGTAAAACATTGCCGTGAATAGTCAGTGCTTCACCCGGATTAAAACGGTTTGCAGATCGTAAGCACGCCACCTGGCGGTCAACCGTAAATTTACGGTAGATAAACTACATGTTCACGGTGTTTAAACTGTTTGAACTGTTACTGTATTTTAACCTTGGTAGATCAGATCAGATCATATGTAGAGGATTTTAGGAAGGGAGTGTCTGACCCCAGGCCTTAAACAACCCTTAGAAATAGGAAGCTAGGAGATTTGGGCCAGAGTGCCCGATAGGAAAGTGACACGGAAGCGAGGTAGAAAGGGGGAGGAAGACGCTCTTATTTATTACCAGGGGGCCAGTACCCGGGGTTCGACGGCTTAACGTGCCGATCCGACGCACGGCGGGTATTTAGTGGTTCGAACATTCGTCCCTGCCCAGGATCGAACCTGAGGTTATCTCCATGGCAGTGACGAACGCTGACCACTAGGCCACCCGCAGCCCTTTCAACCGTGGCAATCTGGCAACGTTCTTCTTAAAGTGGTTATATACCCGTTTTTTCATGAGCAATCAGTCGACTGGCAATACTTCTGTGTGCAACATGTTTTTATTTCCCGTTCAGTAGACATTATTTTTTCCCAGTCGATAGACATGTTAATGAACATTACGGCATTAGAATTTTTATTTCCCATTAAACATTTTAATGAACACAAGATGTATTATTATTTATTCGTCATTAGATATGTTAATGAACATTACGGCATTAGAATTTTTTTCCCCATTAAACATTTTAATGAACACAAGATGTATTATTATTTATTCGTCATTAGACATGTTAATGAGCATTATGGACATTAGACGTTTTTATTTCCCATTAAACATTTTAATGAACACAAGATGTATTATTATTTATTTGTCTTTAGACATGTTAATGAGCATTATGGACATTAGACGTTTTTATTTCCCGATCATTAGACAAGTTAGTAAACATTACGGTATGGTACTGTAAAATTACGGTTTATTGACTGGCCACTCAACTACCGGTGTATCTACCGTAATTTGACCCTGCAATTTTTTACAGTGTCAAAGAATAAATTTCACATGATATGATTAACTCTGGCCAAAGTGTTTTGTAGTACTTTGAAATGATATGAACAAGGATAAAAAAAATAAGATACTTGTCCACCATTCAGCAGAAAATTCCACTAGTCAGAGATTTAGGCATTTGCGATACACCAAAGGTAATGAACATTATGGCTCGCATTTTGCCCAACAGTATATACGTAAAATAGTATAACTATACTAATAAACCGAAATTTCTTGGCGTAGAATAGAAATAAAACTTTCCAAGCTTTCGCACATCAACCAGATGGCTTTCTCAAGGAAGGTAAGAGAGCTAACTGTAAACAAAAGGTAGACAGCCACCGCTTTCAACTTGTTGAACGCGGTGACTTGACTAGACAATAAATGAATAGACGCAAACGTGATAATTCAAAGAAACCAGGTGACGTTGGTTGGGCACGTGGTACCATTCTACCTTCCTTGAAAAAGCCATCTAGTTATGCGCGAAAGCTTGGAAAGTTTTATTTCTATTCTACGCCAAGAAATTTCGGATTATTAAAATAGTTAGTTAATTAGTTAGTTAATTGATTTTAGTGGCGCAAGGGCCAGGTTTGGCCAAAGAGCGCCAGACACAGAACTATCAGTTAAAGAATTTTAAAAGCGGGGTGAAATGATTAAGAGCAGACAGGCTTGGTAAAAGTTAGAAAAGAGAATGATGAAAGCTGTGAAGACTAATTAGTTAATTAGGTTTATGTATAAATTTATTAATTCACTGTTATAATTATTATAACTTTTTTTTTTAAATAAGTTTTAAAAAGTCAATCTGCTTTAAGAACGAAAATACTGCGAAAGTGTCGCAGTGGTCGCCCAAAAGCTTTTGCAGTGTAGCTGCGCCATCATCCAGTAGATGAGACTGAAAATAGTGAAACCGATGATTACGAAAACGAACACAACTACACAAAACATGAGAGATGGTGAGTAAACAGTCGCACGCCTCACACACTGGGGCAGTGTCGCCACAGAGCAAATGCGGAGACGCGCAAGAACAACTTCTTCCATACGGTGCAGTTTATTCTCCATTTGTTGGTCCCACAGACCCCGCCACGTTCGCCTGATATGATAGAATCATAGGCGCCGACTTGGAAAATTAATGGGGGTTCCGGAAATTTTAAAACGAATGGCCCATGCATTTTTCAAAGGATTTAAGTCTAATTTAAATTTCATTCGGTCAGATTATTTGGACCAATAACACGCCTGAAATACTAAAATGAATCAAATTATAGTTAATTAGAGAAAAATATTTTTTTTCACTACATAAATATTTATTTTATTCGTTTTGCTTTTGTAGGCGCAACATTATTATACACTGGTGAGCCATTACATTATGACCCCCCTTTAGCCCGCAAGACAGCGGCTACTCGGCGAGACATTCTTCGATGAGGTGGCGATAGGTATCCTGTGGTATCTGGTGCCATAATGTGAACAGCAGATCCTCCTTTTCCAGAACATTTCGGGGTGGTAGTGATTTAGCGCAAACACGCTTTTCCAAGTCGAACCACAAATGTTCGATTGGGTTCATGTCAGATGAATTTGGAGGCCACGGCATTAACAGAAAGTCACCAGAATGTTCCTCGAATCACTCCTCGACGGTTCTAGCAGTGTGGCATGGCGCATTATCCTGTTGGTAATGGCCATCACCAGCAGGGAACATAGCTGCCATGAATGGGTGAACTGGGTCCGCAACGATGTTCAGATACCTGACAGCTGTCAGGGATTGAGCTATTGGGATATAATGGGGTCTCAAGTGTCCCAAGAAAACATCGCTGTGAACATGTGAGGCCCAACAGTGCCTTCGCTGCCTATGGGAGTATCCGCGCTCCGCCGTCTACGTGATGCACCAGGAATCTTGATTCGTCAGACCAGGCCACCTTCTTCCAATCTCGATGATCTTGGGCCCATTTCATGCGTTGTTGGCGATGACATGCAGTGAGCATGGGGACCCGGCTGAGTCTTCGGTTATGCAGTTCCATGCGCAAGAGGCTGCGATGAACTGCGTGCTGTGACACATTGCCCTGATCCCCACTGTTGTAGCTTCGGGTGATTTGTCGCACTGTGGCTCTGTGGTCGCTGTAAACAAAGCTCGACAGTCTCGGCTCCCCTCTGGCATCAATGAGCTGCGGACGACACAAGTCTGGACGACGGTTCGTCGTTTGGTCATCTGTACACCACTTTTGATACGTACTCAGTACAGCGGCACGCGAACAACCCACACGCCTGCGCCGTTTCCGCGATCGTAATTGTGAAGCGCCGTGCCATCACAATTTGTCTTTTATTAAACTCCAATAAATCGGCAGCTTTCCCATTCTGACAACCGAAAACCGGTTCTCGGGTTGTATGTATACTGTTCGTGGGCACTGCGCCACCGTTTGGTCTCCAGTCGCGCCCATTTCTCTAGGATGGGGGTGCTCATGGTGTAATGGCTCATTGGTGTGTGCGTACGTGTATTTTTCCCACGAAATACGCGCAAAAATATTAGGGGTTCGAGGAACTCACAACAAAATCATTGGGGGTTCAAAAGTGTCTCCAACCCACGAAGTCGGCGTCTATGGTTAAACTATTTTGAGTATAATTGGTGTACAGTTCCTACTTACTGAAGTACATACGTATTTTACCCTAATATTTTTTGTTGATCTAACAAGGTTTGTACAGTTCCAAGTAAAATAAATTCAAGCACTTTTCAAGGACTCTTTAAAACCAAATTTTCATATATGTGTGTCCTGTTGGTTAGTCAGTAAATAGGTATTTTAGCAAGTTCAAATCATTAAACATAACTGGAACAGGCGCACCTTCACTTGACCTGCCTGTTACCCCCTGCCCTTCTATTGGATTATTTTATTAACTTTGAATTGCCCCTCTGTTTCGGTAGGGTTTTTTTAAATCATTTTATTTTGTGGAATACTTTGTAAAGGTACATTATTTTCATATTCACTTTCCGGCAAGAGCACGGCCCTAACCCCAGGCAACAAAAGCCCATCACGATTCGCGAATACATCATTCCACTTATTTTACTACCATGGCTGACGTGCAACTCCGTAGTGACGTCATGGCCAAGGTAACAGCTGTCTACACTCTCCCCTGAGTGGAAAGCAAGTTCTGCGCTATTTGGTCAGCTTGGTATTTTAATTGGAACCAGAGTTGGAAACGGGTCAAAAATTTCGGACCCGGACCCGTAACTGACCCTGAAAAATCTGCTTTGAACTATAAATTCGAAACTCAATTTATGCATATAAATGTAATATATATATTCATTCCAATAACTGCTTGAAAATAATTAAAATCCTTTCTTAATAATAAAATTTGGTTACTTGATAAATTTCAGTGCCATTTTTAGTGCTACTATTTTGCTTAATCCAGAAGAAATGGCTGACTATGACCGTGACCATGGAGTATATATTACAAATGGGAATCATTATTTACGATTGCACAAATGTATCTTTTTTTAATGTATTTGGATTGTTCACTCTTTCGACGCTTTCATGGAGGTGCGCATACTTTCATATGGCCCGTTAGCAACAAGCAAGACCAAACAACACAGAATTATTCACGGGTTCCTTAATGAGACGAAACAATTCCCAGCATTCACTCTTCCCCTTGTGGTTTTCAGCAAGCACGTATTTGTTGGCCTCGACGCCTTTCTCATGCGAACGGGATGTTAGCACATCAATCGAAAACCTCTGAATGCTCAATGTAAAAAATGCGATGTGCAAAGTAACTCTTAGTCATTCAGTGAACTTCGTACGGAGAGAGCGAATCAGCTGAGAAGCAGGAGAATGGCGTTTGCCTGCATCTTGTCTCGGACAATCGCACTGTAAAAGAACGCAAAGGAAGTATCTTTTAACGATATGGTGTCGGTTGTCTGACGTCGGTCGGTGGAAATCTTCGTTGCTTTAAGAAAGAGACGACCATATTTTTTCATGGCAAATCATTATTCACTCCGTGGGCACCAGTATCGACTACAGAATTCCACAACGCGCATTTTTCTTCGGAATATATTTTTATCTTTTCAAAAGTAAAACGGAAATAAAATCTGGCCAGGAACACCTTGACCCGACCCGTTAGAGCCGCAAGAAATTGTTGACCCGTTGACTCGTGACCCATTTCCCTCTCTGATTTGAACTACAGAGAAATTTGCTATACAACATTTTAGCGCAAATTTTACACATGCACATCCATATTATTACTTAAAAAACAAAATAATTTTTTTCAACTATTATTTAGAGAGCTTTAAACTTTTTCAAGTACTTTCAAGGACTTGAAAATTAACTTTTTTTTTCTCAAGGACTTTTCAAGGTTTTCAAGGAGCGTACGAACCGTGTCTAATTCGTTATAATGCCTTTTGGTCATAGCAGGATATAGATATTTTATTTCATCAAAGGATTACCATATGTCAATACATTTCAGTATTTGCTAATAACAATCTCGTAAAAAAGCATTACGATGGGCAATGATTTAACTATCAGTTCTTTCTTCTCAGCAATAACACTGTCCTCCCCATTAACTTCTAGCATGCATACATTAAGTGTACAAATAAGTTATAATGCGTTTTTTGTGTGACGTATACCGCTAATTTACATATCTGATATTCCCCCATGTTGTTGTCATGTAACCCGTAACTGGTCCTGAGTATAAAATGTGACACAGAAGTTTGCTCAACAGACAAACGCACTCGCACATCGGTAGGTGAAAGATGGCAAGCGATACTTTATTTATTAGACACTGTATTCGTTCCGAATGTCATCAAGAAAAAGTGCTGCAAAAGCACGTGCATCGATCTGTTCTGTTCTGGGGGGAAAATATTGTATCGAAAAGCACGTGTGAGTTTTGGTTTAGACGGTTTAAAGTAGGTAATTTTGATGTTAGCTATCAAGAACGTAGCGGCGACCCCGCAGGAGGTTGCACAGGAGGAACTGCAAAGCATTGCTGCCAGAAGATTCATCTCAAAAGCCAAAAAAAAACTAGCTGAACAACTGGGGGTGACTCAACAAACCATTTCCAACCGTTTACGTGCAGTGAAAAAGCTTCAGAAGGAAGGAAAATGGGTGTCACATGACCTGAGCCAGAGGAACTAGGACGAGCGTGTCATGAAGTGCTTGAATCAGTTGAATAAAAAACACAAAATAATTCCTGTGGAAAATCGTTACGGGTGATGAAAAGTGGATATGGTACGACAATCCCAAACCCAAAATACACTGGGTAGACCCCGGTGAAGCAACGACTTCAACACCGAAACGCAATATTCACTCCAAGAAAGTTCTACTGTGCATCTGGTGGGATATGAAGGGTGTGCTCTATTATGAATTATTGGAAAAAGGTCAAACTGTTACAACTGATCGCTACAAACGACAATTGCTCCGATTGAACCAGGAAATATGTCAGAAACGGCCATTCACAAGCAAAGGATTGCGTCCAGTGAAATTACTGCATGACAACGCTAGGCCACATGTCGCAAAATCGGTCAAAGAAACGTTATTGACGCTTGGCTGGGAAGTTTTGGAGCACCCAGCGTGTAGTCCCGACATATCACCTTCAGACTATCATTTGCTCCGATCGATGCAACATGGTTTGTCTGCTGTACGGTTCCAGACATGTGACGAAGTGCAAAAATGGGTTGACGACTTCATCGCGTCACACGACGAAGTATTCTTCATGGCTGGAATCCGTCAGCTGCCCGACCTATTGTTGTTTTCTCTCAATTTACATGTTGCGTTGTCTGAAAACGCTTTAAAACTTATTTGTACACCTAATTTGTATGAATGTATCCTCTCATGACATACGCATCCTCTCATGACATCTCCTTTCTAAATGTAACGTTTCGTGTGCGCGTTCTTTGTTCTATATTCTGGGACCGTCTTCCACCATTTAACGCCCGCACTGTTAAAAATTTCACAGTTAGATTACGGGCAACGGCCGGCAACTGGGGGCCCGGCCGTTGCCCATAAAAATATGGCTTGGCCCGTTTTTTTGAAAGCCCATGAAATTACGGTCTGAACCCTAAATACTATGCCCATAATCTGAAGAGCAACGCCCATAAAAAAATAAGTTTGACCGTACTGAGCAACCCCATAATTTGAAGGGCATTGCCCATAAAAAAATAAGTTTGACCGTACTGAGCAACGCCATAATTTGAAGGGCATTGCCCATAAAAAAATAAGTTTGACCGTATTGAGCAACGCCATAATTTGAAGGGCATTGCCCATAAAAAAATAAGTTTGACCGTATTGAGCTATGCCATAATTTGAAGGGCTATACCCGAAAAAATAAGTTTGACCGTATTAACTTAAGCTGTAATTTGAAAGGCAATCCCTGTAAATATGAAGTTTGACCATATTCAGTTAAGCCTCACGGCAAGTAGTCACCGACTTTTACATAAATGCATTTTTTGTGGAAGAGTGTGCAAGTAAATGCATGTTTTTTGTGGAACAGTGTGTGAGTGTGAAATTGTTACTTACATTATAACTGAATCAATTCAGTTCTAAATGTGAGTAATGATATTTTCATATCTTAAAATCAGGTTTATTACAATATGATAAATAATGACATCAGTTACACACAGATTTGTTTAACATTAGGCTTTACGAACTCTGTACACACAGTTGGTTGAACAATACTTACGTTTCTTTTAGACATGTTTTAATTGGAGAATTATTTCTAAAGCACAGTTGGTTGAACAATACTTAGTTTCTTTTAGACATTTTAATTTGCACATACGTACTTATGTAGTATTTGTATGAATGAATACAAAGGGCAGTTATGTAGTAAAGATATGTACAGGCATATTTTTGTATTTATATGTTATATCAATGACAAACAGAACTACAAACTGGCATCCGAGTACATTGCGTCTATAAGGGTATTCAATCCACAATGGTGTCAAAGTTGGTTTTTCATGTAGGTTTTGGCTAGTATTACATTTGACATAGGGTTGAATCATGCTTTTTTTGTTTTCACATTCACTGCCTTGTGTGCTGGTTTATTTTACATTCTACTGAGCACTGTGTTGTCAGTGTTCCCAGAACTTTTACTGTCTTGTTTCCTATCTCTAATTTTTGGATATTTACCTACTTTTCACATGTTTAGTAAAATTATGTCAAAAACTGGAAGTACTGCTTTTGAAAGATCACATTGCTTCCCCATAATTAAGGTATCAGAAAGAAAAGAAAAAAATACTTGAATGGAAATGAGAGCTTTTGAACTTGATAGGGCATAATTTCAAATCTCAGACCCCCACCCAAAGAAGAAACACTTGTTTAGACCCTGATTCTAACTGAGTCATTGTAGAACATTAATGCATATCAATATTTCTAAAATATTAAATTTTCCTGTTTGGAATGTTTTAGAAATGACTTCAGTGATTAAACCTGTTCTTTCATTGTTGTGTTGCCACAAGGAAACCATTTGAGGGCACAAAATTTTTTTTTGGAAAGCTATTAAATAGTTGTATTTATAATATCTTGGCAATACCTGAAGATACTGAAACAATTTTTATTGATGTACAAATCAGGTGTTTAGTGACAAAGGAAAAGAACACGGCAGAATCTTTAAATTTCTCAAAAAACAATTTCATCGTATCATTTTGTACCAATTTCAGCACTATCATCTTAAAACATGAAATACATGCTTTGCATATTGAACATTTTGAATAGACCTTTAAAATAGGAATTACAAAATGTGTAAAAAAAATTTTGTATTTTTTAACTTGAAAAAAAAAGTGGCTTCTGATTTATCTTAAAATATAAATTTTCCTTGGCATCCAGGTTTTACTACCTGGGTAGGTAAATAATTTATGTATATACCCAGCTGCGCATGTAACATTTCAGATATTTTCCAAGCTCTGCTTAAAGTGACACAGGTGAAAGATTTCACTCGCAGAAATTTAGAATGAAATCAATTTTTTTTTACATTTAACTTTAATTACTACATTTGCAAAGCAAAGAAACTGTTCATGATATATTTTCACTGTCATTTTCTTGGCCAGCATTTACCAGATTCAGTAAAAAAAAGAATAACAGTCGAAACTCGTTATAATGAAATTCAAGGGGGACAAAAAAAAAATTTGTAGCAACGTATTGTTCTTAAAACATTACAAATTTTTCATTAAAAAGTTAGTATGTACTACAGAAATTTTCATTACGCATAAGATTGCAATGCTGTAAAAGTGAAATAGTGCCCACAGAGACAAGCAAAGGTAATTTTTTTGTAATGGGAAGTTTTTGCTAAAGTAGTAATAATGAAATATATAAGCTTTAATTAATATGTATGTATGAAATTATGTACTGTATATATTTTTACTTATACATATCAGGGTTTGAAAAATACCATGCCTGGGTTGTGTGAATCATTGACCTGGGCAGGCAAATAAATAATCTAGTTGCCCTAGGTGCCAGACTGGGCAATTAAATCTAAAAATGAAGTTCAGAATATAATTTTCTACTACAAGAAAAAAGACAGTCATCGCATGTCATGTTGCTTTTCACTGCTAATCACTGGAAGTTGTATTATTGTTACGCAGTGCCAAGGACAGAAGAATATCACTTCTTTAATTATATTATGCTTTAGGTCCATAAATTGGAAGCATATGTAATTTTGCTCCAAATGTTTAAAGTCAGCGACTGAATGCATGCCTCTGATGGAACTAGCCTCCTGTGTTTATTGACAAAGGGTTAAAACTTCATATTTTAATGTATTTCATATTTTTTCAGATATTTCATATTTTAAACGTGTTTTAAAGATTTTTATTGTAATATGGACCTGTGAGTCTGACACTGTGAAGAGAAGCTGCGATAGGAATAATGCATCGCTCCAGTGAAGATGTGAAGCTTTGATCCGTTAAAAGGAAGGTTTGTTGCTGTGTGGAAATGACGGGTACAAGAGAAAGAGGACTTACGTTATTGGCAGAAGAGCAATAAATGTTGTAGTGATACGCTACAGAAAATAGGTCCATAGCAGCTACCCTTTATTTTGTTGTATCCTGTACGTTGTTGGCAGGAAAAACCGGATAAAACCTCTTCGATTTGCAAAAGATACATATGAGTAAGATAGAAACTCGCGTGCGAACAAGCTATTAACAGAAGAACCAAAAGTGCAGAGACACAGCAAATGTGTTCAAACCAAAACCGAAATTTATAGTTCCCCAGTTTTCTGTACAACATAGAAAAGCATATTAGTACTTTCAGTAAATGTGTACTTCAGCGTCCTAAACTATTTCGTTGGAAAAATTTAACTGTGGGTGAAAAGTTCGATGCACACAATTTTTTAAGCATGCAAAATAATAGGGAAAGGTGAAAAATTATATTATTTTTAGATAAAAAGGAAATAATTTTTCCGAAGTATTAACCTGCGAGTACGATGGTTTGTAGCAGGTGGTGCGGGAGGCTGAAGCGATGCTAACGGCCACCACGTGAAGGTGCTGTGCGACGGAGCGGAGTACGAGTTGGTAGCAAATGCGTGGAAGAATACGACAGCAGTAGGGTATATTTTTCGGAAGAGTGTCGTGTAATCGTGCGCAGAAGTAGTTCAAACCTGTTTTATTCATTTTTGAGAAAGATATGTGCAGAATGTCGTTATTAGTGGTTTCACAGTGTCTCCGAATGGAAAGAAATTAAGGAATGTAAAATAATTTATGTACGACAGAAGTTTTGAGGAAGACGTTTTGGTTCCAGTTGAACCCAAAGTTTTAGTTTTGGTTTGGAAGATGTGCACAGGTAGGTGATTTCTTCAAGCACTTCATTTGCAGTTCTGCTGTTATTCAGTACATCGTAGCTCACATTTTTTTCCTCGTGACATGGATATTTTTCAAAATAAGCAATTTTCTTCAATTCATATATCGCACTATGGCAGGGAGACAGCTTCTTGTATTGTGGCGGATAATGAAATTTTAAGCCCTGACGAAATCCGAAATGACTGACGATTTTGTACTTCCGCTTTCTCAAAATTACCCTTCAAAAAAACAAAAACTTACAATGCTGCGCAAATTCAACCTTTCTTTCTTTCTGCGTATGCCTACAAGACTTTTCGATGACTATGTACTGCTAAACCGCTTCCTTCTTAATTCTTCCGCCCGTTACATGCCCTTCTCAACGAAGCTTCCATTCACCGGACTTCACCTTGATGCCGTTGCCGCTCTCTCGTCCTATGCCTACCGCACGTACTCTTCCAAACCATCGCACTCTCAGGTAAATACTTCGGAAAACTTTCCTTTTATCTAAAAATACTATATTCTTGCACCTTTTCCCATTATTTTGCATGCTTAAAATATTGTATGTCACACTTTTCCCACACAGTTACATTTTTCCGACGAAATAATTTAGACGCTAAAGTACACATTTACCAAACTTTCTATTTCGGATCAGGGAATCATATGCGAAAGAATGAAAATTTTCACGTCTGCTTTAAAAACAATTACAAAACATGAACAAACTATATTGTGTAGCATATGAGTATAAAATGGTTCGCTCTCTTGGCAAGAAGGTACTTGCTTGGACTTGTAGTCATCCGCACGTGAATTGCACGGCGAAGCGAATCTTCCTTTCAACAAAGCAAATCTTCACATCGTTGCCGTAGTGATGTGTTAGGCCTACCACAGCGTCGCACTCACAAGTCAATATTACAAGTTTCCGACAAAATAATTTAGGACGCTAATCTGCCAATGATGAAGATTGGAGTGCCATTTCAGGTGGATTCAGTAGTTTTAAAGAGTTTGTAGAAATCAATGAAAATGCATTATCGGGGAATTGAGGGATATTCAAGAAATAGCCAATGAAATTCAGGATGATGATGAAGAGACATAACGAAGAATTAACAAAAGATCCCCAGACTGTCACGAAAGCAGTGTAGAAGCTTTGGAAACACTGTCACTACATACAACTCACCGATACATCTAATTGCCACACATTCCTGTTTAAACAAACTTGTAAAAGCTGGTTTCAATGAGAGGCAACAGCAGAAACAGTCTTCAGTTTTACATAACTTTAAAAAGCCATAAATATAAACAAGGTATGTAATTAAAATTTTGAGATCAAGTAATTTACATTTTTGAGTAATCTAAGCTTTTAAGGTGTTAAATTTAACTAAGTAAATTCAATCATTGATATTTTTCTTATTTTGCATGTTATTCTCATGTTAATTACATTTTAAACTTAATTTTGGCTGGAATTACACTAATTTTTACTTATGCTACGCTCTTATTTATGCGTGCTTTGGTTTGCGCTGACATATATGTGAAATATTACTGTATACATGTGATAATGAGGTGATTATAGATATAATTAAAAAAAATATATTTTTTCGCTCTTCTGGTTTCCAATTAAATTTATGTAATTTATGTGTTGAGTGGTAAAAAGCTGTTTTCAATTAGAGGCATATGGGGTTTGTATATATGCAGATTTCCATTGTTTGCTTCTTCCTGCTGAAAACTAAGCTAGGGGTGCCTATGAGTTAACTGAATATACCATAGTCACAAAATGATTGATAATTATATACTAAGGAATGTGAGTGAAATGGTATTCCTAAAAGCAATCAAAACCATGTAGCAGTCAGGGAGAATCACAAATGTGTTTCCTGAACGAAAATGTGACATTTCATCACATGAAACTTTTTTTCCACCTCTAAATTGAGGCCATTGGTTCTAGGGAAGGAGAAAGCCAAAGCTGTTATGTTATGTAAAAAACAAATTTCTTTTTTTAAAGGTTTTAACGGCTAATGTGAGGAACTAAATGGGATATAAGCAGTCCCCGTCCCTAATTTAAAAGTCACTGGTTCCAGGGAAGAGAGAACACCAGTGCTGTAAGACAAACACAACATCCATGCCATACCGGGATTCAAACCCGGACCCACTTGGACAAACAATCATAAGATGGTGCTTAGACCACTGCACCACCAGGGTGGCAAAACTAATGCCTCATATGGGACTCAAACCATATGTTAAATTGTGACTGCTTGCCAAAAACCTTGATGTACAACCAACTCTGATACCAGTACGGCTTGAACATCCTCTAGACCAATAGTTCTCAAAGTGGGTTACACTAAAATAATAGGGGGGGGGGGGGGGGTATATGCGGATTTGTCACATAGTGAACCAATTTTCAAAACAAAATTAATCTGAATTTATGGCTAGTGATGGTAGGATGTGTGGTGAAGTTTAGCATATTTAGCTGAAATTTCTGAAAAATGAACTAGTGGAACTTCTCATTACAGGGCGAAACAATCTGTTCTATGTTGAAAAACAAAACACAAGCAATGACCAAAAAACTTTATGAGAAAACCAAATTACAGGGAACAGCTCTGACCAATTTTCATAACTGAATTCATTATCATTAGAAAATGAGCAAACAATTGGAAACTTGATGTTAAACAGCTAATAATCGTCCATCTCTGCACTCTCCAAACATTTACAAGGCAGTATTTCCCATTCCCACTGAATGAACTAGTTACTCATTCACATACAATGCAGAAATGTGTAATCTTCTATTGCCAAATAAAAACTTATGAGACATCTTTTAACTCTGGTTGGTTTGAAAAGCATTTGTTCTTTGAAATCACTGACTAGTTTTTGGATTCCAATGGAAAAAGAATTTCCAACATTGTCGAGCACTGCCTTAATTAAGTATTTGTTGCCTTTTACAACTACATATTTATGTGAAACTAGTGTTTTATCCTTAACCACCAAGAAATCTAAATATTGAAATAAGCTGGATGTTGAAGATAACTTGTTTGTACATAAGCAAGAAAACTCAAAATATTGATGAACTTTGCAAGAGTAAATGAGCTCATACATCTTACTGATACTAAACAAATGACTTGACCAGTTTTATTTGATTTTTTTTTTTAGCCATTTGTGCAATTTCTGTGACATCAGTGTATGTAATTTTAGCAAATATAAGTGTGTATTTGTATTTTTTATATATTTTATACCCACATAAACACACTGGAATAAATTTTTCATTAAAGAATATGCCTGTACATATCTGTACTCCATAGCTAATCTTTGTATTTATTGGTGCAAATATAATACTTCACAAGTTCTTAAGTACATGAGCAAATGAAAAGGAGTCTTAAAAAAAAAACCAAAGTATTGTTCAGCCAGTTTGTGCTTTAGAAATAATTCTGTCTAACTTCAGGAGTTGAACACTATGCCGTAAAAAAAAAAAAAAAAAAGCACAAAACGGTAAGACAATATTTATGCGTGTTATATTGCAAAATGGCATTCATTTCAGACTACAAACATACGAAAACAATGCTGCCCTACGTAATTCCCAAATCAGCATGTACAGATCGAATTTATTCGACATCCTAGACAACGCTAGGTATATACCTGACGATAAAGACTTGCACAGATAGTAAAACATATATGGATGTGAGATTTATGCCCCTACCCCAGTCAAATGAAATCTTAGCTACTACATAGATTTTCCTGTGTGACAATGCTTCAGCCACCCTCGTTTGGTGGTGAAACTTTTAAAATTATATATATATATATGTACACAGTTCGTGAGCTTACTATCAAACAAAAATGTGTGTAATTGATTTCGTTACTTTTACATATCATAATAAACTTAATTTTAAAAAGTGTCTACTCACATGTTTTGTTTCTTCAACATGCTGGGTTGCTGGCGTCTTTCCAGTACATGTTCGTGACTTCGTGTTCGTCATCGTCAGTTAGGGATGGGCGATATTTATCAATATCTCGAAATATCGATATTTTTGTCCGATATTTCGATATATAGTATTGATATCCAAGTTACGATATATCAGAAAATCACTATATCGGTGCGATATTCAATATATCAGCTTATGGCTGATGTGATTTAACTTGTAGAATGAAATCTGTGTTCTTTCCTCTGGCATGTCACGAAAATTATGTTGCTTGAGGACTATCAAACTGCGATCTCATTATCGAGATTCACATGATATTATGTCACCTTCCGATTTCTAGAACTTTACAAGGAAAAATATCTGCTGTGTTGAAAATTTTAACTATTAGTTGACAGTATAGGCACCCAGAAAACAAATTTAAGGAACGGTTGATAGCAGATTGTTCTTTTGCCTATGAGCATTATGTTTGAAGTAAACTGGCACTTTAACCAAAATTAAATACATACCAATGACACACAATTTGAAGTTAAGCATTTTTTTTTTTTTTTTTTTTGTTAGTGATAAATTATGTAGATCTTAACAGCTGGGTAAGGAAATGCAAAACAGCTTTTCGAGAGTTTTCTTGATGTCTTACAAGTTATGTAGTATAAAGTTTGTTGTAATTCAGGCTATGTATATATCAGACGTAATTTTTTTTGTCATCCTTTGATAATTATCTTGTAAATACATAGTGAAACTTCCTGAAGTAATTATATAATCTGGTAAAAATATGAGCATAACAACTTTCGTCTTGATCTGCTGATTTTTCCACACTTACAGCAGGTAATTTCCTCTGATTGTCCATTCGTTTTTTTTGTTATCTAGGAGAGACAGGCTTTCATACATTAATTAGTAAATATATACTTGATGAATTTGGATTATGATATTTTTTTATGTTTTCATACATTAATTAGTATGGCTTTCATTAATTAATTAGTAAATATATATACTTGATTAATTTGGATTACGATATTTTTTATGTTTTTATTTTTATAATCATATTTTAATGGAGGACTAATAATCATTAGCATTTTTTAAAATATCTTTCTGAAAAATAATTGCTTTCTATGAAAAGGCCATCACAAATTATTCGTACTCTAATTACTGTTTTTAACAAAAATGTCACTTGTAAACATATTATAAGCACTTTAATTTTTTTGCTTATGCCATGGGAACTATTTTTGCTTACACCATAGAAGTAATTATATCTGTATACTCCATTAACATTGTGTTCTGTCTTAAACGATAAAAAAAATAGCAAACATTGTTCACACCTTCTGAAAAATACAAATGTATACAAAATGTTCTAAAAATTACAATAACAAAGTTTTTTTAAAGATTTTTTTCCATAACATTTCCTTGCAAGCTGATATAATGTTGTTAACTTTGACATTTGCATCCCAATAAAAATAGTTATTCTTTCTATAATTCAGTTATTCCCAAGTTAATTGATGGTTAAGATTCCAGTCTGCTGGGATTAATAAGTACTTTTGTTTTTTTGTCATTTATGCCATACTGAAGCTTCAACTTACCTTTCCTCGAAATGTTGGAAATACATATTTCTCATAATCTCACATTGATGAAAAACTCATGAAAACATTCCTTTGCAACTGGGATTTTTGGAAACTTCTTGGCAGAAACCATATCCCTGCTCGTCGAGCAATGCCCACACATGAAACAAGAAAATCACCTTTTTGGGTTTTGGAAAGTATATTCAGCATTTCTGCAAATTACAAGCTCACTTCTGTTGCATGATTTTTTTATTTATTTTTGCATCAAAACTTTCTTCTATATATTTTTTTTTATTTTAGGATCTGAAAAACAATATTTTATGTGTTTTTCATATCACTAAAAATACAGCTTGAGAGCTGCAATCTTGCATAAAGATAGTTTTAAGCTATAAAATGTAATAATAAAGGACAAATAAAATTGCTCCCTTTTAGCAGGAGAAAGCAGCTCTTGAAAAAAAAAAATCAGCTGATGTTTCTAAGAAATTATCTGAGACAACTGGTAGGATATTTATTCCCCACATTCACTGCCAAGCTTGTGTATTATAATTAGTTATTACTTATTACCAAAACAATTTTTTAAGGTAAAGAATATTTTTATGTCTTAAGAGACACATATGGTTGAGTCGTCATTAGACTATGTAAATGCTATCTGTGGAGAGTAGTTACTCAATTATGTTTGCTCATGCTGATGAAACAATCCTGTTGGCAGAGAGCAAAAGTGAGTTGCAGCGTATGTTGTCCTGACATGTATGAAGTTTGTATGAATTTCAAACTTAGTATATGAAAGGAAAACCCAAAGTTATGTTTTTGACAGATGAATTGTTAGTATTAAATCAAACAGATCAGTCTAAATGGCAAAGAGATTGACCAGGTAAATCAATTTACATATTTAGGAAGCATGTTTGACAGAGAAAACAAATTAGGTGGTGAAATTAGTAGGCTAGTAAATTAATCTTTGAAAGTCACAGCTGCTTCAGGAGGATTTTGAATAAATGATGAATGATAGGTTCTCAAAAAGGTCCCTAATAGTTGTGTGTGAAAAAGTACAGTAATTGTTCCTACTCTGATGTGCAGCAGTGAAGGTGGAGTACTGCAGACGAAACATAGGAGTGATTTATGAGCTGTAGAGATGTGTTACTTATGGGGGTGGGGGCAAGATATGTTTTGATCATGTGAGGAATGAAGAGGTTTTGTAGATGAGTAGTGTGAAGCAAAATATTGTTTGTAAGGTGGGGACAAATATTCTTGGGTGGTTTGGAGAATGAGTGGTGAGATGATTACTAGGATAATTTATTCTGCACAAGTGACAGAAAGAAATGTAGAAGATCAAGGGAGGACCAGATTCAGGAATTCCTGCATGAGAAAAAGAGAATAAATGTGAAGTACAAATGGTCTTGTGTGTGATGGATGTCAGTGAAGCTCAAGTTGTGAGCTGAGATCACTGTAAATGCAGATGTTTGATACATCAAGAGTAAATAAAATGTATTTCCATCAGTTTTAAACTTTAATCCAGCAGATAAGCTCTCATCAAGAAACTAACCTATGATCTTAGAGAACAGCTTAGTGATATATATGCATGTAAAGAGAAAATCCCTCATCTACAGCAAGTTAAATATAACTAAAGGTGAGGAATCAGTACTAATTTTTGTGTTGTTTTGGTGTTAATAAGTGAAACATTAAATGCTATATCCCATTTGAGTTCAAAACTGTAAATTTTTTTTTTAAATCTGCTGACTTCCTTAATTTTAAGGATAGACTCCACCAATGAGCATTTAAAATGTAAAAAAAAAAAAAATGATATGATATCGAAGATAGCTCCTCAGGTGTTTTAGACTTGATAAAGAATACTTCAGATATTTATTGTGTACAAGTTTTTAATGGAGATGAGAAATCCAAAGAAATGGACTGAGAACTGGAAAAAATGCTTGAAGTGAAGTGGTGTGTGTGTTGATCTCCATGAGCATCTAAAGTTGTTCCCGAATGTGTAGAAGCTTGATTCACCATAAGCAGACACATGTCCCTAATTTAGGGCGAGTGGTTCCAGGAAAGACAAGACAGGAACAACTTCTTTATGTATTTTACCACTTGGTAGGCACATTTTCCATGATTATTTAGATACTGAATAGTTTCCATGACATTTAATGAACATTTCATGACTGAATAGATTTTATTCATGACATTTAATAAATAGATTTCTTGACTGAATAGATTTCATGACATTTAATTGCTAAAACCTGAAAGAGCGACATCTTTGTTTATTCACTGACGCCACATATTTGGAGGATTTTCACATTTAATGAACAGTGCTTCTTATTTTGAAAATTTGACTGTTTTCTAGCAGTTTCTGAGGAAGAAGTAATCTTTTTGTATGAGAATTTTCCTGATATTGATGCTGAATCAGTTGTAGCAGGTATAAAATCACATACAATTTTTGCAAACTTGATCAAATGTAAAACCGATGGGCGCAATGCAAGGTATTCATATAATCCGAGCATTGTTTCAGCTAATATATTAATATAGTCTTTAATGGTAGTCTAAGAACTCCTTCCTACAGCTAGTGTCAAACATTTGGCACAATGTATTGCCTTTTAATCAAACCAAGAACCCATATTTATGAGTACAAATGCAATTTTTACATTGCACATTTATTAGATTTTAGCAGGAAAAGAATTTTGAAAAAAGTAACCTTGTATACTGTAAAGAAACACTAGAGAAATCAAATGAGGAAGAGCACTGCACGTTAAAACTTTTCTGGACAACAGAATTTTGTTAATGCCATTCCGTTTAAGAATAACAGTTTTCACAAAAAAAAAAAATATGTTCACAGTTTTTATCAAGAGAGAAAGAGACATAATGACAAAATGGATAACACTGGGCAAATTAGGCCGAAACCTGTTAACAAGGTTTGTTGTATTTTCAGTTTTTTTTGTTATTTTTTTACAAAAAAAAAATAAATTATATATGTATCTACAGTGTATATGCACACTAACTTTGAAATAATATATTTTCATGTATGCGTGCAAACTTCTTCAAAATTGCATTAAAAAGCTCTAGCCATTTACTTCTCAACAATATTATGACTTTGCAGAACATTCTGCATTAGAAATTGCAATAATATGCTGTGATTACAGGCTAAGGGGGTAATGTTTCAGACAGAAGTAACCCAGTGATTTTGTTTTAGGCATTTTACTCCACTTTTGTACTTAAATAAACATTTCGAATAATGGAAAAACCTTAACATGTGTAGAATAATCAAATCAATGAGACTTATTTACCCAATTGCCTGTGGTTTACTGGTCTTCTATGTAGCAAAATATTTCTGCCACAAATTCCATTTCAAGTGTGTTTTTTTATTCATATATATTCTTTAAAAAGATGTTGAGTGTGCTTAACAGGAAAGTTGACATCTAATTTGTTTACTTTTAAATGATAACCAAAACCTTCAAATATTGTTGGTGACAGTTGATACTATCCACAACCACAGCTCCCCCCCCCCATTAGTGGAAAGGGAGTGCAGATGTTATATAAACACAAAAGTGCACAACACTTTTATGATTGCTTTTTTGACTAATTTTGTCTCGCTGTATCAACAATCTTGCATAGGTAGCAATGTTAAGTACAGAGAATCATGATAACATGTTTTGTTAAAAACAGTTTCTGCATTTATGTTCTGTAAATTTATGTGACAACTTCCTGCCCTTTGGCCACTTTCATCCCATCTGTGCTCTGCCCCTTCATTAAGAAATACAACAAGGGGCATATATAGATTTTTTCTGAGGGCGTGCCAATGAAATGAAAAAAATTAAATCCACCAGGACAAAATAAAACAATGAGAATAGAAAAAAATAAAAAAAAAATGTAATGTAAATTAATGATTTTTTTATTAAATTAAGCATTTTTGTTTCCAATGTAAGGCACATTTTAACAATAAATAAAACACATTTAAACACTTTCGGGGGGAAGTGGGCATAAATATATGCCACCTTACATTACATAAATGTATAAAATATATAATATAAATACGCCCTTACATTACCTTGGCTACGATGTAAACAACCCTGATGTTGGCTTTCCAGCTCAGCATACAAGATATATTTTTAGCGAATTTTTATGAATTATAAAAACGTAAAATGTTAATTCCGCTGTCGAAAATATTTATTTACGTAACAAAACAACGTAAAAGGGCAAAATAAAAGCACTAACCCATGGCGTCGGTCTTGTAAAAAAACGTTAAATATCAATTCCGCTATCGGAAATAATTATTTACACAACAAAACGACTGAAATGGCAAAATAAACGCACTACGTTTATTTCCAAGTACAGCGACTGTCTTGTAAAAGGTACGAAGTTAGTAATATACAGTACTTTTCTGAGATATCACTATTTTAATGGTATTAACAAAACTTGATTGCAGCTATATTTTCAAGCTGCAGGATAATTTAGTAATGGCTGAGATTTGTGCGAACAAGCCAACAGCCAATTAGTCCCAAGTTCCCAATAGCCAATACTTAGCACAACATTGGATCGGATTCAGTGATAACCCTGATGCAGTACGCAGTGAATAAACCGAAATATCAGTCTTATTGAGATCAGAAGTATTGAAAAATATCGAAAAATCAATCTGATATATTGATCTTTAAATACAGATATTTTCGATTCAATATATCGGTCTCAGAAATATTAAAAGATATCATCATACTTTTGAAAATATCGCCCATCCCTTCGTCTTGGTAAAAAAACGAGCAATCCCCGTAAAATCACGTGACGACTCGCTGACCAATAGCAGAAAGCGACGCATGCCGCATTCCTTTTCTGTCATTATCGTTCATTGGCTAACCCGTGCCTCTTAGCAACGCCCATAAAATTACGGATAGGAACCGTTTTCCTACATATCCATGCCCGTTAAAATACGGGCATCGCCTTGAAACTGCAGAAACGAGCCTTGATCGTAAAAATACACGGGCAACAAGACTTTTTTTACGGGAATTTTTAACAGTGCGGCTCAACAACTACATGTGTACAGCTAAGGACTCCGAGCAACTCGCTGGCTCTCCTACCACAGTTGTTAGCATTTGCGGAACAGAGCTTCCACTTTTATTCTTTGCCTTAAAGCAAGACACTACTCTGTATCTCAAAAATGCAGAACAAAAACGTAAGTAGTCCGATTTTTACGCATGCTACGGAAGAATAGCTGGAATTTTTTTTAATTTATGACAACGAAAAATAACAGTAGGTTTAACTTGGCTGGGAATTTAAAAAAAATGCTTGCCTTGTAGCGTCACTCGTCAGCTATAATTTTTGACTCGTCATGGACGAGTGGATGAGTGTATTTTAGAACCCTGGATATGAAGCTAGGGTGACCATTTAATTACAACGTGCTATGCAATAAAGTGAAAAAATACCTGTAGGTTCCAAAGAATGTTAATTATTAAAACGCCTGTAAATTCTAGTGAATAACATGGAATTTTAAAGTTTCAGTGACTGATAGGTAATAAGATTTTCTCAAATGGGCCTTGATATTTTTCGTGGGGCACGTTTTTTTTTTTTTTTTTTCTTTTTCGTACGCCGCAGTGGGGGAGATCTCGTCTTGAAGACCAGAGTAGAACCACTGTTAAAAATTGGTACTTAGAAATAAGGAAAATGTACTCGTTTTTGAGTACATTCTGGACTTATAATAGCTCCGAGTACTTGTGTCTCATTTTTGGAAAAGGCACGTATTCATTTTTGAGTACATTACAGGAAATCAATTGTGAGAATATCTGGTATTTCTAATTTGAAATATATGTACTTATTTTAGAATACATATATTTCAAATATATGTACTAAAAATCCACATATTTCAAATATATATGGTCTAAGTTCATTCAGTTTCTGTGCCTTTTCGTGCAGGGCACAGAAACTGAAAGAAGTTAGAGCGAATCTAGCGATTCTGACAGGATAGTTTGTAAGTGAGAGAGCACGCTAGATGGCGCCACCATACAAGCGTACGATTTTGCACACAGAAGGCATGAACACCTTTATATGTAACCGTGGATTCCTACCCTGGGACCAACGTGCTCATACTATGCACGGCGGATATTCAGCGATTGTTAGAAATTCACATCACCACGGAGAGCCCCAGGCTAGGTTTGAACCTAGGGTACCTCCATCAGTAGTCTGAATCTATAACCACTAAGCCATGAGGAATACGAATTTAGAATTCGTGTACTCCATACGTATTCATTTATTCATAGAATCAACTGGAAGTACATTATTCGATGGCACATCTGGAATAATAGATATACTCGTTATCACATGCTGGGCAAATGAACCGCATAATTTTATGACAAATATAGAGATAAAGCGACAATATATTATTTATGAGATTGACACAAATATAGTTAACGTAAAAACGTACACAAAAATACTTTATGCATAATTAAATTACTTGTGATCAGTGATTATTTATGTGTGTCACTTTACACATTAATTAAACAATTTCTCTTAAAATCTATAATATCTAAAATGAAGTAATACGAAATTATATTTTTTGACGTATTTATTTGGAAGTACGTATGGTTGAGCATGTCATGTACTCATTTACGTTATAGTACTATTTTAAAAAAAGGAGTAGGTTCAGGTTCTCGTTTTTAAGTAGATTTGTTTTAACAGTGAAAATTATTTAGGATATGGGTACACAACTTACATTGAAACTTTCTCTCGAAATGACCTCGGATGCCGGAAATTCTCCCGGCATGCCGGTTAAAAGGAAATGAAAGAAGGATAACGTCAGTAAAGTGATCTTTCTTCTTTGTGTTACTCACCTCAAAAGGCAGGCCTAAAAGTTCCTTAGCAGTCACTTTGTGATGAATGAGCACATCATACACAACACAAACGGCCAGTACAGTGACCCCGTGTTCTTTGGTTAGCATGGAGCAAGCCGCCCAGCCGAGGGATGCGTAGAGGTAAAGCCACCTTCGGCCGGACTGTTCAGTCTCCCTGTCCCTGCTTTCACAGTATCTTACGTAACAGAGGAGGCACAAGAGGAAGAAGAGGCAGGCCCCTACGTCGGCACGGCCCACCACGCCGGCGACGGCTTCGGTGTGAACGGGGTGGGCCGCAAAGAGGAGACCCGCGACGAGGGTGGGCAGAGCGTGTCTCAGGAACACCAGGGCTGCCAGACGGGTGAAGGCCGCCGACACGAGGGCGTGTAGAACCACGTTGGTCAGATGGTAGCCCCAGGGGTCCAGGCCCCCTAGCCAGTGGTTGAACCGAAAAGACAACACGCACAGAGGTCTGTAGGACTTGTGAGAACCGCTGTGTGTCAGGGGAGTGCCCCAGAAGTCGTTCTTGAAGAGTGAAGTCAGCGACGTAGTAGGCAGGAGGTCCTGGTTCGTTTTGATGGCTCGGCTGAAAAGAGAGAGAAAAAAAAAGAAAGCATCAGTTACGGCCGATCGGAAATTATTGTAATTCACGCTAAGCAAATGTAACATTACGTAACATCTTTAATTAGAAAAACAAATTGAGCCCGACTTCATATCTATTACAACCTGCAGTAAATTCTCTCTCCACTAATTCGACTGATTTCTTACATCACTGAGAGTGTTTTTAATTCCGCTGCTAAGGCAACTACGACGAGAATTTTCACACTAAGTGCTTTGCCATGAGTAAAAATTAACATAGAAACTATAGTCTCGCTTTTTTCTACAACATTTATTTCCAAGACAAACTCTATCGTAAAATGTCATATGTTCAGAAATTTGTCTGTGATTTCATTATTCTACGCCATATCGTACCCTATTTGCTAGGGGTAATTTAAGTGCTTGTTATCACACGTGAATTATATGATCTGACTTAACTTTAGAAACCCCGATGTGGCAGGGGTCTAAGAGCTGGCTTCTGACTATTCAACGGAGATGGGTTCGGGTTCGAATGAGGCATAGATGTTTTGTTTTTCTTACGGTACCGGCTCTCTCCCTTCCATGGAACCAACAGCTGACACGAGGGCGTGTAGCTACCTACTCTACCCGTTAGGGCGATTACTTATAGCCGATCGAGTTGCTCACGGTGGTCGTTAAACCTCCAAACAACAACAAAAAATAACTTTTCGTTTTGGTTCCCTGTTTTTACACAAATTGCTACGTCTAGTAATTTTTCTTAACCTCTAATCACCGAAGAACTTACGTTTTCCGCAATGTCTGGCAGAAGGTCAAGTCAATAATAGTAAATAAAACGTAAATGAGTGTGTGTGGTATGTGAGCACCAGCTATTGAGTGTGTGTTAAGAGTGCAACCAGGATATCGTTTAAAGGATTAAAACCCCATTCCGAGCTCACAGTTTTTTTCTTCTTTTTTAGAATTCATAGTTTAGGTGCTATCTTGTTATCTCCTACGTCTCTGTTCGATTCAATTTGCCTAAACGTTTCTAAGACAAAACTGCAAACATGCTAAAGAGAAATATGACAAACCCCTCTCTTTCTAGCGAAACAGATGTTCATGCGATCCCCTCTACAATATCGGGACGGCTCTAAACGGTACTACATTGGAATGGCCAAGCGTTCGCTTAGAATCGGAGTCAACGAGCATAAAAGGGACGCTAAATACGGTAAAGTAACCACGGCCCTATCCAGAGAAGTCAAATTTAAGTCAGCTACTCCTATGTGGGATGATATAAAAAAATTAGCTACCTACTCTACCCGTAAATCTACAGCCATTCGAGGAACCTTGGAGATCATTACCAACAGTGATACTTGCAATGATAGTGTCTCACTGAAGTTGCCACGAATTTGGAGCCAGTTCTTCAAGTAACGCCCTTTTCCTACTAGGATACTGTGTACACAATCAACATGATGCCTCGTGTCTTTAAGTGTATATTACGTCTTATCTATTTATTGTCAATTCAAATCACCTCGTTCAAATTGTTGAAAGGTTCTGTTATTCAGATTGCGGTTTCTGTCTATCTTCCTTGAAAAGGCCATCTGGTTGATATGGGAAAGCTTGCGAACGCTTATTTATATATATTTTACGCCAATAAATCAGATTACTAATACAGATTTAGTATTCTCTACATAATTGGTATATTGTTCCTCGTATTCCCATTCCCACACTGTTAGACATTGTATTGTTACGGAGATTTTAAAGCATTTTGGTATTAATTCATTTTAATGTAAGGTCCGCCGGCAAGAAAGAGTTCGAAAACGCAATTATGGCTGCATCAGTAATTGGACTTGTGGAAATGTGTTTACCAGGGAATCGTTCTTTGTATGGAGAAATAGTTTTAGAAAACCTTAAGTGCCTAAATCGTTTTATTGGCTTACGCTGAATATCATTGGTTACTGTCATCAGCAGAGCATTCGGGACGGGCGTGATTGTGTTATTGCATCAGAGGCGTTCGGCGCTCCACCCTTCGAACAAGGACGGACACAGGGGTCAGAGAAAGGAAAAGAGAAGTCTAGAAAGGAACGGAGGTGGGAGGAGGTGATTCAGAGGAGAAGCACGAGGGTCTCATCTCCCCGTCGAGGAGACGAGGGAATATAAACAGCTAGATACGTAAAATTTAAAGGAAGTAAGAAAGAGCGTAGGAAACAAAAGGAAGTATCAAACTAAAAGATTCAAGTGGTAATTTTGTTAGATAATTTCACGGAACAATCAGAATGCTGAAATTAGATAGTAATAAATAACTCATTTGATATCGCAAATGATCTTGATAATTTTCGTTAGGTACTATTCTTTCGTAGCATTCAGTTGCAGTTAGGCATACATTACCGAATCCTAATGCGAAGGTAAAGTCTCGTTAACAGTATCTGCAACCTAATTCTGGAACATCGATTACTCAATTAATCGACTTTTTCCACTGCCCGTATATCCGACTCAAACAAAAAGTAGAACAAACCTGCACTTGTGAAACCCTCTAACTAGGGTCGAGGCTGGTGTAACTCCCTACCTACTGTTCTAACCGAATATGTTGGAACCGCCTAGGGCAGGGAAGAATAAAGTTATTTCAGGATTTTCTGTTACATGCCGCTCAGTACTAAAATACATCAGCAAAGAGGATATCTCTGGTCAAGCTTCCAAGTCCATGACCAGCATTCCCTCTTTTCCGGAAATAATTGAGCGTTCAACGAAACATACCACCAAAACAATAAAATTATACTAAAATACATCCACAAAGAGGACGTCTCTGATCAAGCTTCCAAGTCCATGGCCAGCATTCCCTCTTTTCTGGAAGTAATTGAGCGTTCAACGAAACATACCACCAGAACAATAAAATTATACTAAAATACATCCGTAAAGATGATGTCGCTGGTCAAGCTTTCAAGTCCATGACCAGCATTCCCTTTTTCTGGAAGTAATTGACCGTTCAACGAAACATACCACCAGAACAATAAAATTATACTAAAATACATCCGCAAAGAGGATGTCTCTGGTCATGCTTCCAAGTCCATGACCAGCATTCCCTCTTTTCTGGAAGTAATTGAGCGTTCAACGAAACATACCACCAGAACAATAAAATTAAAACGCAGTTGCTATTGTTCATTCATATAAGAAATATCCCAGTCAGGAGAGACAAATTTCTTCAATGTATTGGATTAACATTATGAGAGTTGATGTCATCATGACCGTCAAGAGTCAATGGGCTAGACATATTTGTATGAAAAACTTACAACCGTTGGTCAACTGAAATACTAAACTACGCGCCAAGAAAAGGCCTAGACGAAAACCACGAAGTCTAAATCCCATACAAAAATGTTTTCTTTCTCTCTTTTTTGGCTACTTTAGACTTAGATGGTTCTAAGATCTCTAAGCGCTCCAATAAGTCTTGTCATTTTTTCCCCCATTCCATAAATCCTCCATTTTTTGGTTTGACATTATTTATACTGTACGATAGAGATGAGTTCCGGCTAAATTTTAGGAGCCCGGGCCCGGCCCGTTTTCTTTTATTACATGTGTTTGATGAGCCCGGGCCCGGATTCTTGGAAAATTTTGCTTATTAAGGCTTACATTTATGCATTATACACTGGCCAAAGATGTGGCCCAAGCAAGGATTAGTTTAAAAATCATTAGTTTAAAAAGTTTAGTTCACATTAATCCACTTCACAATATTAATATGTTTTTAGAAATACTACGCATAAAGTCAACTGTTCTAAAATGTGGATTTGGAAAAAATAAATAATTAACGTGCCCTTCGACCGTATCAGGGGAATCAGTAATTTTGGTAAAAGCTGAAGAAAAGAAAATCGTTTAGAAACAAAAAATACCATTCGTTATTTTTTTCTGATTTCTAAATTTACTTTAAGTTTGAATAAATTGCATTATAAAACGTACAACGCCATACAGACAGTTGCAAATTTTGACTAGAAAACTAATCTTTGCAATATAATTTACATATATGCTAATTGGTAAAGGTAGTTTAGAATGATGTAGTAGAATGTAAAAAAAAGCATGTAGGGAAATTTCCAAAATTAAAAAAAAAAGAACGTAAATAGATTATTTTAATAATCACAATATTATCATATGTGTGTGCAGTTTCCAGATCAAGTTCATTATGAAAAGAGAGAGAGAGAGAGAATTGCATCTAATGTCTCAGCGCTTCAACTTGATCTTCTTTTCTCTAAAACTCGACCTGCTGCACTAAAAACCAACGTCACCCCAAAAATCGCAGGAGTGAGGAAATTTAAAAAAATAGATAACAATACTTCTAACTGCAAAATTTTGAAAAATAATACATCATTTTAAAGATAAGATTCTTGATTTTTAATAAAATACAAAAAATGTGAATGTGATTTTTTTCCCAGTTTTTCGATACCAGACCTCCTTAAACTAATCCTTCCTTGGGCCATAGATTTGCATAATGCAAGTCTTGCTAAGCAAATTTTGTCTTGCAATGGCAGCTAGCTTAGGAAATTGAAAATCCTTCCAATATGGTAACAAATCCACAATGAAATTCAACACGTGTAATTCAACCGGGCTCGGAATTACACCTGTTGAATTAATTACAGTAATAAAATTCAAGATGTGTAATTCCGAGCCCGAATTCATGAATTCTGAGCACGCCCGGGCCGGGCCCGAGCTAATCTCTACTGTACGATATTGTTTCCACCATATTTTTCATGGTCTTCCTACTTCCTTTTTTCCTCATAACTTGTTTCCTTATACACTATCTCGTCTTTTTCGCAGCCACAGGAGGATTACTGTGGTTGACATTACCCATAATTTGAATTGCGGTTAAGGGCCCAATGTGCCTGAACACGCAATTCATCGTACGCTCGTCGGATCTATGCAGCAGCAGACCCATTCGTGTGCCTAAGCTCACAACCATTCGCAGTGGTCAACGCTTGCAGTGGACACGTAATCATCGACATTGGACCACAGAAGACTAGAAGAGGGTCTCACGGTCAGAAAAATCCAGCTTTATGTTACACCTTATAGACGGATGAGCTCGTATGCGACGTTTACCCAAGGAGGCCTTCTCACTTGGATGCACTGCGGAAAGTATCCAGGCGGCTGAAGGGCGTGTGACCGTCTGGTCAATATTTTCTTGAGGAACACTTAGACTCATCATCCTTGTAGAGTGAACTATGGTAACTGTCACATACATGAACATCGTGGCTGACCAAGTACACCTATTTATGGAGACTGTATTCCCTGTCGAAGATGACATCCTTCAACAAGATTGTGCTTGATGCCACACTACGAAGAAGGTACAGGAATAGTTCCAAGAGCATGAAGAGCAATTCCATTTATTGCCATGACCCCCAGATTTGCCGGAAAATAATTCTATTGAGCATTTGTCGTTTGAGTTGGACAAACGGGGACGTACAGCATCACCCCAACCACATAATTTACTGGATCTGCGAGATCTTCTGTTGCAGTCATGGGACTAAATACCAAGAGACTTCTACCAACATCTCGTTGAATCTATGCCTCATCGGGTGAGATATTTTTGGTAGCCAGAGGAGGAACTACATCATCTTAGGTAGGTGGTTTTAATGTTTTGGCGGATCGGTGTATATATACACTATATTGACAAAAGTCACCGGATGCCTAAAAGAGAAACACAACATAGCATTTATTGACATACATTGGCACGGTGTCGATCCACCGTTGACCTTAATTGCATGCACTGACCCTTCGAGACATGCTTTCGACAAGGGTTTGGAACACAGCGATAGGTATGCGCTTCCATTCAGTACATAATGCTGCAGCTAACTGTTGCTTAGTAGTAGGCCTTGGTTCCAAACTTCTTATGCGGCGTTCTAATTCATCGCATAGGTTCTCTGCGGGATTAAGATCAGGGCTCGGTGCTGGCCAGTCCACACACGATACGGAATTATCGTCAAACCACGCCGTAACAGTTCTTACTCTATGGTTCGGTGCATTATCCTACTGGTACCAACAAGGCTCGGTTCGATTGTATTGCCACAGAGTTGGTAGGGCATAATGGTCCAGAATATCGAGGGAGACGTGCTCAACACACTTCCACTACTTACACCCCGCCTTTTGTGCACCCTTCTTATAGTACTTCTCGGTGGCGTGCCGGGCGCACAGGATTTGCATATGCCCTGAAATGCTAATCGTTCGCATGTCCTCTCGCGGGGGACGCATGCTGCGAATTTCAGGCCAATCGGATGCTTCCTTCTTGGTGTTGAATTTTGGGTGGCCAGCAGTGTAGTTTCCCATTTCGGTTTGTAGCATGCAGTACGGTTCAGCTAAGTGGCCAATGGAAAACTGGACTGGGTTCGTACCTAGGCATTTTAAACTGTCTACCGATGCCATATTCATAACTTTTGTATATCAAATCAAATTAATAATATTGCGTCTTTTCTTAGGCACTAAATATTAATTCATAGGCCATAGGCCTATGCCATGTTTTATTTCACTTTTTTTTAGACTTCTCTGGTTACAGATTGAGTTCGTCGCCCGGGTATACAAAGTTTCTATGAAATTCAAATACGCTGGCGAAAAGTGAAAAAGAGAACACCAAGAAGAAGACGTCTGATACCAACGAAATTTATACAGCATAATAACGGAATACAGAGGATAACGTAATCAAAACATTATGGCAAAATACAGCTGTATTTGCTGGTAAACTGAAAAATAACATTTCCATGTAACATGGTTAGTACGAGGTTGAACCGCCATGAACTGCGTCACACTGGACAATTCTGGCATGAAGTCTGTCGTACAGATGTTGGATGTAAGTTTGGGGTATTGAGTTCCAAGCATCCTCAACCTGGACGCGTAAATCAGGAATGGTCGTGGCTGGCCGTGGAGACCGGATAAGTCGTTGTTCCATAAAATCCCACACGTGCCCAATGGGGGACAAATCCGGTGAACGTGCAGACCAAGGAAGTTGCCTCACACCCTGAAGTACATGTTGCGTTGCACGTGCCGTGTGTGGGCGTGCGTTATCTTGCTGGAAAACACCACGATGGGCCGACCTTACAAATGGCACAACAACGGGCTGAATGATGTTGTTGATGTAGGAGGTGCTGTTTAACGTACCCGGTACAAACACTAGTTGTGTACGGGAGCGATAGCTGATCGCTCCCCATACCAGGAGACCAGGTGTAGGCCCTGTGTGTTGTTGACGGATGCAAGAAGGGTGGAGACGCTCCCCTGTGCGTCTGCGAACACGCATACGGCCATCGGAGGCTCCCAAGCAGAATCTGCTTTCATCGCTGAACACGACAGATCGCCATTGCGTTTCTCCAGTGCAGACGTTGGCGACACCACTGCAGCCGTTCCTGACGGTGGGCTGGAGTCAGAGGTACACATGCCAGAGGCACACGTGCACGTAGTCCTGCATCCAGTAGACGGTTGCGGATTATTCGCACAGTCACCTCAGGTGCAACGGCAGCTCGAATTTGCATCGCAGTGGATGTTTTGCTTGACAACGCCGCTCTTCTTATGCGTCGATCGGTCCGCTCATCAGTCCGTCTGTGACTCCCGGTTCCACGTCTACTCGTGTGGGAATGCTCCTCGGACCATCTACGCCACCATCGTACCACCACCGATACTTCCCGTCCAATTCGCTCCGCAATACGACGATACGACCACCCGGCCTCGCGGAGTCCGACTAGACGACCTCGCTCAAAGTCCGATAACTGCTGAAATCGTACATGTCTTCCATGCCCAGGCATTGCAGCTTCTTCAGGGTCTTCGCACGTATCCTTATGCCGACGACTGATTACATTCACTTCGCCGTACTCCTTAAATACCACCGACGATAATTTGCATATTATGCCGTGCTGTGGCGTAAGCACTCACCGGTTGGTCCCGACATTAACATCACACCTACGTAAACTCGACCCCATTAACATATGTAGATTTCATGATCGTCCGCCAATTCCTTCTTGGTGTTCTTTTTACACTTTCCGCCAGTGTAGTAGTATAAATAAAGGGAAACAAGTTACGGCTTATTGGAGAGAAACTCTTAGTTCTCAATACAAGATCAGTCTAAATGGTAGACAGTAACAAAAGTAAAAGTTCTTAGAGTGGGTCACTGTTGAAAATAGGTTTTATTTTCACAGTCTGCGCCATCCCCTTTCAAATTCCCAGAATGAACCCTGACATAGGCAGTCCCACAAAATTTGATGCCTCCAAGAAAATAATTTAGCGTCTAGGAATTTATACTTAATATCTGCCAGACTGTGCAATCGCATCATTTACCATAACTCTGGATTTGTGGTTTCTCAAAGTGAAGGAATTAATTAACAATGACGGAAGGAAGTTTACAAACCGTTTTCAAACTTTTGTTTTTGGAATTTTTACAGCTTTCTCGCGAAGTAGCATGTTAAAACACAATAAACAAAGAGCATAAGCATTCTTTCACGTGTTGGGGGTGAAGAAAAAGAGAAAATGCGAGACGTACAAACAAGAGTTCAAGAAAAAAAAACACTCTATATACTTAAATATTCTACATGTATATTCAGAAAGTTGCTTCAGGGATATTATCTGCAAGCCGTTTTTGACATGGTTAATAATAAATTACCCACAAAAACGACAGAATAATATGAAGACACGTGTAATGGTTGCAGCCTGCGATTTTAGGCGGAATGGGCCAACTTTTTACAATCGTCAGCGAGCATGAGAAACACGCATTACTCTTTTATTTTTCCGCTCTGACATCAGCGGCAGGTCTGCATTGCATTGTTACGGAGTTAAACATTGCCAACTCCGATCACGTATCAGTAGTAAAAAGAGGCCGTTGTTTTCAGCCGTCGTTTTCCGAGATCCCTGCGACAGCCGGGTTTCCAAGTACACATAAAGTATCAGAAGCAAGCAATGTCTGCGGCCTCCTCTAAGCGCGCACTGACCCATCACACTGAGAGCCACAAACACTACTTACATCACATGACATATCTTCCGTAACACCTGCGCGTTAGTTTTTAGTCCGCATTGCAGTATAATGCAATACGCTTAACGCAAAGCAACTCCTCTGCAGATGAACTAACTTCGGAACTGTGCACGCTATGCCATTTATTAAACCGAACAAACATCAGCCGCAAAAGAACAAATTTATCACACATTGCTTTAAACAGATGCAGCTAGCTGAACAGCTGATTCCACAATTATATACAGTGTGTATCATTCAAATCACAATTCAAACCATAATAGCATTTGGATTGGATTGGATTGGATTGGAGGTTTAACGACCACCGTGAGCAACTCAATGGGCTATAAGCAGTCGCCCGTCCCTAATTTAGAGTCACTGGTTCCAGGGAAGGGAGAGAGCCAGTGCCGTAAGACAAACACAACATCCATGCCTGACCGGGATTCGAACCCGGACCCCTTACGGACGAATGATCAGAGGTCAGCGCCTTAGACCACTGCGCCACCGGGGCGGCAAATAGCATTTGAAAACTCACATCGGTACAAGACAAACGAGCTGTTTGTAAGGTGCAGAGAGTCAGAGATTCATGTAAATGATTTTACGAAGGGAGTGTCTGACCCCAGGCTTTGAACAACCCTTTTAAGTAGGGCGCCTAGTTGATTCGGGCTAGAGTGGCCGACAGGAAAGTCACACGGAAGTGAGGTAGAAAGGGGGAGGAAGACGACTTAATTTATAACCGGGAGGTCAGTACCAAAAATGGGCAGGAACGCATTACAAAGTAATGGAAGTACAGATAACAATTAACGTGTAATGCATTACAAGGTAATCCCAAGTATAGTTTGCACAAGGTAATGGCATTAATCTGTAACGCACTGCAATGAAGAGGACATAATTCAATTATTTAATAATGCCATTCAAACGCAATGGAATTATTTGGTAACGAAATTACACAATTTGCAAATAATAATTACATACTAATAGTTTATAGAAATGCACGTTGTGCCAAAAGCTGTCTAGAAAAGTCGACCATGTAACATAGCAGACAGAGACCGAAGTGTCGTGTAGAATGTTCTAGAAGCGGCAAGAATGGGTTAGACGTTTGTAGAATGTTCCAGAATGATGGGAAGTTGGAGAGCTTTATGTAAATCAAGAATATTCCAGAAGGTTCAGGTCCTCTCGTGAAGTATATATAAAGGAGTCAGTCTCTCGCTAGTCCAGTGTTGGTATCGGACAAGTAATGGACAAGAAACAACACTTGAAAAATACGGCAAAAATGTCACGAGTTCGCAAATTTCTGTAATACTCGGTAGTGCACCCTGAGTTGCTGAACTGTGAGTCAGTGGCGGATCCAGCGGGGGCGATCCCCTCCCCTTAAACCCTAACGAAGTAGCGAAGATCGTAAATGATTAATTCTGCATATTTTGTTTTCAGTTTTTCTAAAAAAAAAAAAAATAACAATTACACTTAGTACGGAGGATTTAAAATACTTATTACATTGATTTAGGTTCAGTAAAAAAAAAAAAAAGAAAGAGAAGGGAATAGAATAAAGAGAGAGAGAGTGAGCAAAAGATAAAGGAAAAAAACGGACAGCGCGGGTAAAAAACATGGGGATATGCTTTGTTAGTTCTTTACTATTGTCATATTGTCTGGCATCTGTAACGTCTCCAAACAGGGTAAGGAAGAGCTTGGTATTGAAATCAGAGTAGGTGGAAGAAACTGTGAATAAGAATCTGATCTACGTACGTATCTTAATTGGGTCATAAAGTTAGTATATACTGTATATATATATATATATATAGAGAGAGAGAGAGAGAGAGAGAGAGATACTAACGTTATATATATAAAAAAAAAAAACATTTCATACTGGCTTCCTCCCCCTTTTTGTTCCCAAAAAACCTCCCCTCCCCTAGAGTAAACTTCTGGATCCACGCCTGAAAGTTAGTATATATACACTGGTGTGCAAAAATTAAGCACGAAGAGGAGAAATTAGCATAACAGCGGAACGAGCAGGCAGACCGGACCGAAAGAGCACTAAAGATATAGACTAGGGTCCGGTACGGTAAGGAATGCGCATATATTCAGCATGACGTAGAAGGTGGGGGGGGGGCAGTGTCGAAAGGGTATAAAGCACACGGGCGGTGTACGCTAAGCAATTCGGTGAAAGCTATTGCACGGTGTACATCTGTTTGAACGACAACGAGTTGCTGCCACCGTGTGATATGGCCAACAGGCAATCCAGTAGACGACATCTGGATGACTTTACCCGAGGTCGCGTCATTGGGAAGTTGGAAGAAGGTCGAAGTGTGACCGAGGAGTTCGAGATCGCTCACAGCATCGTTTCACGAGCTTGTAGAGCATTTCAAACGACAGGAACAGCTGTCCGAGAGTTTAACAGTGGTCTTCCACGAGCAACCAAGGCGGCGGACGACCATTATATTTTCCTACAGGCGAGAAGAGACAGACGGCAAACAGCGAAAAAAATCGCAAGGCACATGCATCAGACAACTGGACGTCCGTTATCGCGTTTTACCGTGGCCAGGAGGCTGCACAAAGGTGGTCTATTTGCACGACGACCAGTACGGTGTGTGCCATTAACGCCTGCTCATCGGAGACGGCGGTTTCTGTGGTGCCAGGAACACAAGAACTGGACAAATCAGCAATGGAGTCGAGTTCTCTTTACGGATGAGAGCCGATTTAGTCTGACGAGCGATTCCGGACGTATAACATCTGGAGAGAGCATCAGGAACACGCAATCACACCTCCAACATCATCGAAAGGGACCGGTTTGGAGGTGGCGGAGTTCTCGTTTGGGGCGGTATCATGCTTGGTAGCCGTACTGACCTCCACATCTTCCAAGGAGGTTCAGTCACTGGTGTCCGCTATAGTACCGAGATTCTCCTGCCTCATGTGCGTCTGTTTAGAGGTGCTGTGGGTCCTGAGTTCCACTTCATCGGCGACAACGCTACACCTCATCGTACAGTGGCTATCGGAGAGCTGTTGGAGAATGAAGATTTTCAACGTATGGATTGGCCCGCAAGGTCCCCGGACCTAAATCCAATCGAACACGTGTGGGACCTTCTCGGGAGACGCTTGGTAGCACGTCACCATCCGCCAGCAACGATTCCGCAGCTGCGATTGGCGCTACAAGAGGAATGGGCCGCGATGCCTCAACAGCTCCTTGACAACCTCGTCCTCAGCATGGACAAAGGTTGTAAATCCTGCAACGCAGTCAGGGGTGATCATATCCCCTACTAAAGACTGGATTTTTCTTGGCAGCCGCCTGTCACATGGACGTTTCTGTCTTCTGCTCAGTTGTGCTCGAAGCAATCTTTTCAATAAAGTGCCTTTGTATCCTTTGGATTCCTTGTTTGGTCAGTTTTTCTCACTTGTCCCATATTCGTACATCTTGGGGATCTTATGGTATGATTTGAGTCGATGTGGTGCACTTCTGCACGACGTTACATTCGAAAACCCGTCTCGTCCTTAATTTTTGCACGCCAGTGTATATATATATCATCATCATCATCATTGTCAACCATTATCAATCCACTGCTGGACGAAGGTCTCCCCAAGTTTCCTCCACAACGGTCTGTCTTGTGCCAGTCTCTTCCATGTCACCCCTGCATACTTTCGAATTTCATCCACCCATCTCCCATGTGGTCTTCTTCTGGGTCTTTTCCTGTCCCTTGGAATCCAATCTAAAATTTCGGCTGTCCATCGATGGTCTGTTCTTCTGGCAGTATGTCCAGCCCATTGCCATTTCAGGGATTTAACTCTGATCATGATGTCTTCCACTCTTGTCATTTTTCGGATCCACGAGTTCCTCTTCTTATCTCTCCTGGTTACACCAAGTATGCACCTCTCCATGCTGCTTTGAGTTGTCTGCAGCCTTTGTATGTCTCTTTTAGTTAAGGTCCACGTCTCTGCACCATACGTAAGCACTGGAAGGATGCATTGATCAAACACTTTTCTTTTAAGACATAATGGCATATTGCTCTTGAAAATTATGCTGTTTCTTCCAAAAGCTCTCCAGGCAAGTTTTGTACGCCGATTAATTTCTTCATCAATGTGACCCTCACTTCATATCTGCTGTCCAAGATAAACGTACGTGTCTGTTATCTCCAGCTTTTCTCCATCAATCGATAAATCTTCATTTCTTGTAAAAGCATTGAACATCACTTTTGTCTTCTGAAAGTTCATTTTTAATCCCACTTCTTTACTCTTGTCAGCAAGTTCCTGGATCATACTCTGCAGCTCTGATGGGCTAGTTGCAAAAATGACTACGTCATCAGCAAAACGAAAGTGGGTTAGATAAGCTCCATTAATCTTTATCCCCTTGTTTTCCCAGCTCAGTGACTGAAAAACACCCTCCAATGTGGCAATAAAGAGCTTCGGAGATATGGTGTCACCTTGTCTCACTCCCTTTCCAATTTTTATGTGTGTTGTATTTTCAAACAGCCTAATCTTTGCACTTGCATTTTCATAGATGTTATTAATAATATTAATGTATGCATCTTCAATACCGCAGGTTTTCAGAGCCATTGTAACTGCTGATGGTTTCACCGAATCAAAGGCTTTTTCATAATCGATAAAAGCCATGCACAATGGAAGTTCATATTCCCTCGCTCTTTCAATTAGTTCTCTCAGCACATGGATATGATCTATTGTGCTGTAGCCACTCCTGAATCCAGCTTGTTCTCTCGGTTGAGCCATGTCCAGTGTTACCTTCAAGCGGTGTGAAAGAACTTTAGTGAAGATTTTATAAACTACTGATAGGAGGCTGATAGGTCTGTAGTTTCCGAAATCCTCAATGTCACCTTTTTTATGTAGCAGGATCATTGTAGCATTGTTCCAATCCTCAGGAATCTTCCCTTCATTAAGGCATCGAGTGAAAATTTGGGCGAGTACTGTTTCAATTTCTCCACTTGCTTCTTGTATGATGTCTATAGTAATTCCATCTTCTCCTGGAGCTTTCCCCCGCTTCATGTTCTTGATTGCATGTGCAACTTCTGCTGGGAGGACTGGAAGAACTCTGGTACCTTTCATGATGTCTGGAGTACATGTATCATCCCTTTCATATAATTTGGAGTAGAAATCTTTCACTCTTGTCAAAATTTCGCCTCTATTTCTTGTTATAGAACCATCTTCTTTTCTCAGAGCCATAATCTGTTTTCTTCCCTTACTGAGATGTCCCTTTGCTATCTTTAGGCTTTGGTTGTTTATCAATTGCTTTCCTCACTAGTTCACAGTTGAATTTTCTTACGTCTTCAGTGATACTTTTTCGTACTGTCTTGCATAGCTCTATATATTCCACTTTGGAAGTCACATCTTCTTTAGTTGTCCTCATCTCTCTTCTTTTTGCATCAACATTTTGGTTTTTCCTGATAATTTGTTTACATGCAACTTGTTCTTAGACCCAGCTAATTTTGTTGCTGTTTCCATAAGAGCTTTGGTTACTTTTCTGTTAACTTCCGAAATATCCACTTCTTCCGATGTTAGGCCTTCTAAAGCAGAGAATCTGTTCTTCAGTTCCAACTTGAAAGTATTATGGTGTTTTTTAAGGTTGGTTATGTCAATACATTTTGTTTGTCTTATGAGCTTGCCACGTTCCAGTTTAGTGTTGAGGTGCATCTTACATCTCACCAATCTATGGTCACTACCTGTGTTGAACTTGTTTAGCACACTGCAGTCTTCGATGACGAATTTTTTGTTACACATAATAAAATCAATTTCACTTGTCGTCCCAATTGGATGTCTCCATGTCCATTTCCTGTGTGGCTTTTTCTTGAAAAAGGAATTCAAGATGAAAAATCCTTCTGCCTCTGCAAACTCAACGAGAGTATTTCCACGCTGGTTTCTGTTGCCGTGACCGAATTTACCTACTGAAGTTTCATTCTGTTGCCGGTGCCCTATTTTTGCATTGAAATCTCCCATAATTATCTTCAAGTGCTGCTTACCTTTATTATTTAGATGACGAATTTCCTCATAAAATTCTTCAATTTCTTCTTCAGGATGACTTGTGGTGGGTGCATACGTTTGAATAATCTGAGCCTGGTATCTTCTCGATAGTTGGATAACGAGTCGTGCAGCTCTGTCAGAGGAACTTTCAACTTCTACCACTTTATCCTTCAGTTTCTTGTTTATTATAAATCCAACACCACTAGTTCTGCCAGTATCTGTCCCACGATAATAGAAGAGATGTCCACTTTTCAGTTCAATGAGATCTTCTCCTTTTCTCCTTACCTCACTTAGCCCCACGATGTCCCACTTGATCCTTTGTAGTTCCTCTTCCAATTCAAGAAGCCTTGAATCAGAGGATAGGGAGCGTCCGTTGTAGGTAGCCAAGGTCAGCATCAAATGGCAGCCTAGTCCGGTCCTCCGGGGATTCTTAGCACCCTCTGCCTTCATGTCGCACTGGCCGCTGCCTTGGCCAGGTACATTCCAGCTGCCGGAGACTGAGGGCCAAGATTTAAGTTGTAGAGTCATTTTGGAGGTGTTTGGCCATAACTCACCACGCTGGCCAAGCGTGTTGGTGAGTGTGAGATAGCATTTCCTCTGATCCCGATGGTATAGTTATACCGCTATTTGCGGTCGTCAGAGCCCCTTTAGTGGGAACAGGATGCACCACGAGAAGGCGGGGTTGACATTTGTCAAGGAGAGGCTGTGATGTTACGCATCACCTGACCTTACATCCCGATGATATATATATATATATATATAGAGAGAGAGAGAGAGAGAGAGAGAGAGATACTAACGTTATATAAAAAAAAATCATACTGGCTTCTGCCCCCCATTTTCTGTACCTGACCCCCCCCCCTAGAGTAAACTTCTGGATCCCCGCCTGCTGTGAGTGCAATGCTAATATGTGCTTGCGGCTATAGTGGGGTAATTATTTTGGACAGTGAAATGTATGTAACCGACGAGAATACTGTACAGGAGATGGACGAAATGAGTATCGCTAACCAAAATAAACATCCTATTCGTACTTACTTCATATGTATTATTTCGTTCAAATCACTTTACTTGCGGCGAAGACGGGGCAACTACTCATGTCATACACGTACAATCTCCAATACCTACATACGCGTATTTTGAGGTCCGAGGGGTGGAACAATTGTCAAATAACCTACACAACGTGTAAGGGTGTACGGGTTGCTGGTTTATTCACGTTGTATTGTTACCCATAAGTTATTGGTTAATTACCAACAACCACTGTTGTTACCAAAAAGCTTATAGTGGTTAATTACCAACAGCCATTTATTTATAGTGGTTAATTACCAACAACCATTTATTCTTACCCATAAGTTATTGGTTAATTACCATTAAACATTACGATTATAATGGGTAACTGCTACATGACATTACAATTATCATCTAATTCTAATGATCATCAGTTCACCATTACCATGCAATGATAACGCTAAGTTCTTATTACCATTACGCTGTAATACATTACCGATTAACTCGATTACGATATTGCCCAACTCTGGCCAGTGCGCGGGGTGCAACGGCTTAACGTGCCCATCCAGACCACGGTTGTCAGGTACAGCAGTAGACGTTCAGAGTGTCCACAGAGTCCAATCCTTCGTGCAATTTTCTGAAGAATTATGTTTTATTTCAATGCTTCAATCTTGTTTAGACACACGGTGTGCCTGAGAAATTATCAGGGGAAACGTTCAGGTAGTGAAAAATCAAACAATTGTTTTAATTACCCAGGTGATAAGAAATCACCCATTTTCTTAAAACGGATGTTGGCCAGTTGTACTCAAAAACCTACGAAAGGGGACTGTTGCCCTCAAAGCCTCTCCTGGTGCATGGTGTGGGATTACTGAAATCAGAAACTCCTTCGAAATCTTCCACTGTTGGGGAAAGTGCGCTCATAGAACCGTAAGTACGTGTGTGTTTGTACATAGACATATATCATTTATTTTTCTTTTATATATAAGCATAGACAGTGTGACCTTGGATTGATAAATTTGTTTTATCACTATCTGCAGAAGTATCGCCAGTGAATTATTATAATGCATCATAAGTTACATCGAAATTATACCTCAGTGCCTTTGCAGCATCGATCCTACTTTCCTATCTTTTTTCAGAAAGCGATTGTATAGCAATTTTGGGATTGCGTCCCTCGGTTGGCGAGTCTTCTTACATTCCAAGTCGGCGCGTCCCGCATCAGGTGGAACTAGCAGTGTCAGCAAATTTCGCCGCTTGCCCCACTTTGTCCGCAAAATCCACGCTGCCGCTGACTTGATGGTCGCAGGAGAGAAACACCAAAGGGCACTAGCGGACAAACCCATTCTTTTTTCTGAGCGAACAGAGTAGCAAAAAAAGCAAAGGATTAATGGAATATTAGCTGGCACTTGAAGGTATTAGGAAGTAGATCTGGTGATTCTCCTTGAGTGGAATAAATTTTAGGCTTCCCTAAAAACAGCTTGGAAGATTTCTTTGATGAAGAGGTGGAATATCGAGGTAGAGAAAGTAAGTTGGAAATGAGAACTTAGCAGCGAGGTAACAGAAAGATGCCTGGCAGACTACGCAGGATAATGTGTAAATAACAAAAGGGTTATTCCCTATGTACTGCAATGAATAAAGAGAGTACTCTATTCAATGAGAAAGTTCTTATTTAGCTGGTAATAAGAGAGAGTTCTCATTTAGCTGGTAATAAGAGATGGTTTTCATTCAGCTGGTAATATTAGGGGGTTCTCATTTAGCTGGTAATAATAGAGGGTTCTCATTTAGCTGGTAATAATAGAAGGTTCTAATTTAACTGGTAATAATAAAGAGTTCTCATTTTGCTGGTTATAATGTAAAGCTTTCATTTAACTGATAATAATAGAGAGTTCTCATTTAACTGGTAATAATAGAGTTCTCATTTAGCTGTTATTGATGAAGAGTTCTCATTTAGCTGGTAAAGATGAATAGTTCTCGTTTAGCTAGTAATAACAAAGAGTTCTCATTTAGCTGGTTATAATGCAAAGTTCTCATTTAACTGGTAATAATAGAGAGTTCTCATTTAACTGGTAATAATAGGGAGTTCTCATTTAGCTAGTAATAACAGGGAGTTCTCATTTAGTTGGTAATAATAGATGGTTCTCATTTATCTGGCAATAATAAATTCTCATTAAGCTGGCTATAATAGAAAGTTCTCATTTAACTGGTAATGATAGAGTTCTCATTTAGCTAGTAATAACAAATAGTTCTCATTTAGCTGTTATTGATGAAAAGTTCTCATTTGGCTAGTAATAATAAAGTTCTCATTTAGCTGGTAATGATGAAGATTTCTCATTTAGCTAGTAATAATAAAGAGTTCTCATTTAGCTGGTAATGATGAAGAGTTCTCATTTAGCTAATAATAACAAAGAGTTCTCATTTAGCTAGTTATAATGAAAAGTTCTCATTTAACTGGTAATGATAGAGAGTTCTCATTTAACTGGTAATAATAGGGAGTTCTCATTTAGCTAGTAATAATAGATGGTTCTCATTTACCTGGCAATAATAAAGAGTTCTCATTAAGCTGGTTATAATATAAAGTTCTCATTTAACTGGTAATAATAAATTCTCATTTAGCTGGTAATAATAGAGAATTTTCATTCAGCTGATAATATTAGGGGGTTCTCATTTAGCTGGTAATAATAGAGAGTTCTTATTTAGCTGGTAATAATAGATGGTTCTCATTTAACTGGCAATAATAAATAGTTCTCATTTAGCTGGTAATAATAGAGAGTTCTCATTTAGGTAGTAATAATAAACAGTTCTAATTTAGCTGGTATTTATGAAGAGTGCTCATTAGCTAGTAATAATAAAGAGTTCTCACTTAGCTGGTAATGATGAAGAGTTCTCATTTAGCTAGTAATAACAAAGAGTTCTCATTTAGTTGGTAATTCTTTCAGTTTATGATAGAGGGAAAATATTGCTTAAACTTCGGAACTCCCTAATTTCCTTACAAGCGACGGCCTGACGAACCGACACAACAAGACACTGAAGAAATCCAGTGAACAGCCCTCTAACATTCTTCAGCTTCAAAAAGTTTTTATAGAGGTGTGTATTCCCGTCAAAGTTACAATCGAACTGGGTACTGTGCACTTTTTCCTGGAGGCACTTCGAGCAGTGAGTGCGACTTAAGAAACATTTGCTTACAAAAGTGCATGCGCGTTTTATATGAATACTTTGAGCACACTTCCTCACGCATTCCTATTCACACCTCAGAATTTTCAGAATGCCCTTAGAGAAGGGCTTTTCTTGCACTTGTTTACAGATTTTTTTTTTATCCGGTAACTCAGCCTAGTCAAAGACTGCGATTTCCAACGGAAAATAGAATCATTGACTGGTCTTTAAAAAGAAGCAAAATCGATACGGTAGGGGTAGAAGTTGGTTTTGAAATTGGGGGGGGGGGGGGGTTCTTGAACGGAATCAGAGACGAAGATAACCTGATGGGCTGAGTTATCTGTTTGGCTTTTACTAGACAGAAAAACCTGCAAACTCTATAAGATTTGAGGCTTTTGCATTCATATACAGGCAAGGAAAAAATCGGAAATAACAAAAGCATAACTGTTGACATTGAAAAATAATAAGTTGGAGAAACAAGGTCACGGTGTTCTTGAAACAGTAAATAAAATATAAGGATAAAAATAATAAGAGAAAGATATGTACGATTTTCTGTGAAAAACTCTTCAATGCAAGCAAGGAGAACAAATTCGGACGCTATATAAACATCTTCGTTGTGCTCCTCTGTTTCGTGTGTCGATGAAAATCCTTGTGTGTATTTCCCACTAGCTGTTTTTTCTACTCGTAAAAGCAGGGTTCTTTTTCGTTTGTTTTTATTTTTAAGAAACTGTGCTTACCTAAAATTTAAATTCATCCGTTTTCAAACAGGGACTAGCTTTTTTCTCGAGCTAAATTTAGCTTTGTATTACCCTCTCTTTTTTCTCACAAAAAATAAGCACTTTTTAGAGACCTTTAAGCACCCCCACCCCCACCCCTTCCCATTTTTTAAAGACCTTTCCAAATACACATGACTGAACTATGCAAAATTGAAGTATCTTGATAAAGTTCGCAATTTTTGTTTCATATATCTTAAGATTCTGTATGTAATAAATTAGAATTAATGAAATTTAAAAGAGTGTTCGGCTGGTCAAATCATTTTTCCTATCTGAGAGAATAATCACATATGCAATAACAAGTATATAAATTGTAAAACTGTAATTAAAAATTTGTGTTCACAATTTGAATTTTGCACATTATCATTTCATGGTTTAAGTTGGGTCCACCTAAAGTCTTTGCCTTGTATTTCCAATGGGCAAACTTCTGTAGCCATTTTCTTGACAATTAATGCGTTCCCAAGGATGAAAATGTTTACTTCGACAAAAATAACTTCATTTTATAGCCTAGTATACTTAATATTTTCGACAATTCAACCATAATTAAGCAATCCAACATTTGTTTGTCTACTGACGTCATCACTATACAGGTCGCGCCATCTGTTTTCTGGTCTCAAAACCACCAAAGGAAAAGTTATTGATTTTTAATATAATTTTAATTAAGTTTTAGAAAATATTAAGTATTCTAGGCTCTAATATGAAGTTATTTTTATCGATGTTCAAATTTTCATCCTTAGGAACACATTAATTGTGAAGAAAATGGCTACAGAAGTTTGCCCATTGGAAACACAAGGCCAAGATTTTAGGTGGATCCACCTTAAGTAGCAAAACCGAAGTCAAACTTTTCTGTTCAAGATTTGAATTTTGCATTCAATTATCTCATGGTATAGCTGAATACTCTTATTTGCATATACAGAAAAGGGGAAATATCAGTGTCAGTACAAAGAGATAGTAACGCGGTTTGTTGGGAGGTATCTTCTGCATATGTTTACTTTCTCTCGTGGGACTGTACTTTTTCCCCGGCAAATTACTTATCTAACACAGCCCCATACTCTCCCACGGGTTTTCAGGTGACGTCACGTGACGTCATCAACAACATAGCCAACCAGCAGCAGAGGTACTACGCGCTACATTGTAACTGATAGATTTCATACAGTTAGGACAACAAAGTACTTTTTAAGTGCTTTTCGCCATTTTAGCAAGTAATATATATATAGAAATAAAATATAAGGGGAAAAAAATTAACAAAAAATAAGCACTTTTTAAGGAGTTTTAAAGATTTATAAAGACAATTGGAACCCTACTTTAGCATATGAAATTAGGAACAAAAAGGCACCCAAATGCGTGTATAGATTATAAACGCAGGCATGTGTAATTATTTTCACAGTTTCGGCTTGCTTCACATCTTCGTTTGAAAATGTCTGACAAAATAAATTCCGTTCTGCTGAATATGTTACAAGAAAGTATGACAGAGATTTTCCAGAAATGTTCAGGCATTTCTAGTGAAATGTTTTCTATTTGGATGATGTACACACACAGCTCTAGAGAGAGAGAAAAAAACAAAAAAACTTCGTTTCAAGTACAAGTGACCACGATATTTGAGTTTGCAAGGCAAACTCTGTATTCTTAAGTCGGTTTGATTTGAAGTCAGGGTTAAAAAATTATTTTTGCATCGAAAAAGAGATTCAAGATATTAATGCATTTCTTTTGTATTTGTCGCCTTTAAGTCTGCCTCACTGCGAGCCAGATATATTTTAATCTAAAGTTTTGAAGATTTTAGAATTCATTCGTTTCCAGGAATAATAGGGAACATTCAACAACAGGTGTATTTGCCGTCAGAATAGAAACCTCGATGGCGTCTTTAAGATGTAAAATTAGTAGGTGTTAGTACGTTTACTACTAAGTGCTGTTACAATTTTTTGTTGCGTTACGCAGCGATCAGTGCATTGAAATAGATTAGCCAACCTAGACGGGATAATAACTTTATCGCTCTTGGAGGCGACAGAGAATTTTTTTTTTTTTTTTTTTTTTGAGATAACGGATACTTAGGGGTTCATGCTTGCATCGTCACACAATGGCTTCTGGAGCGCGACTGTGATTTCAAAGAGCTGAAATGGTACCCACAGTCGCCAGGTCTCAACATAATTGAACACTTGTGGGATGGGATTGAGAGAGCCATTCGTAAGAGAGGTCATCTTCCAGCAAACGTTCGGGAATTGATGGACGTCATCACATCCCATTTGTTAAACATACCTGTAGAGCGATATCAGTACATCGTTGAGTCCGTGCCATATCGAATCAAGGCTCTTTTGAAGGCCAAGGAAATCTAACGTGTTATTTGGTAAGTTTTCCCAGCATTTGCGCGGAGAAATGGATAAGGATAGAAGTAAATACATTTATACAACATTCATTTTTGAAATTCAAGTGGATAAGAATAGAAGTAAATGCATTTATACAACATTCATTTTTTTTTCAAATGTATATGTTCCCTACTATTGGCTCTCTCAATTCCACCCCACAGATGTTCCGTTGTTTGGAGTGGTTAAAGGTGGCTTGTTTCGTTTTCTTCAGTACGGTTTTTACACCATATTGTTGCACACGATCCATTTTTCATCGCCCGTTTCAGAAACGGGACATTGGCGTTGCGTTTGAGCAGAGAAGCACAGATGGAAACGGGGTCCATTAAATTTTTGTCCGTTAAGGCGTGCGGCACCCAAACATCGTAGCGATTCAGGTATCCGAGTGTCTCCAAATGTCTTGCAATGTTCATATGAAATATATTGAGCATCTCTGCGATACCCCCGTGTCGTGTGACGTGGATTATTTTCAATGAGCATCACGATTCTGTCATCATCAACGATTGCAGACCTGCCGGAACGTTCCCGGTCTTCCAGATCAAAATTGCCACATCTGAACCGAACGAAGCACTTACGAACAGTACTTGCTGCTACGGCACTACCTCCATAAACAGCACACATCTTTTGTACTGTTCGTTTAAGGTTTTCTCCTTTCCAAAAAAAAAAAAAAAAAAAAAGAGCATCAAATGACGAAAATGCACCTTATTGCCTTCCATTTCCCTTCAAGCCACTTAAACTGCACAAATCCACATACAACTCGCAGTGAACGACGCGTTGCACTGTGACATTTCACTCTCTGTTATCTCTGTCCCATGCTTCTGGTACACGTGCAACGCGTTGAAGTCACAACGCCACCACCCACTGCCTATCTCCACGAACTTTTCTTACAATCCGAAAACTTCATCTCCGCCATAGCAACGAATGGTGCTAGAAGTTCGTTTTGGTTTCGATAACTGTATTCACGTAAACATTTCTCGGGTGGGGGGCGAGGAAGCCACGCGTTTTTGTCGCTCAATCCAACGACGTGAAAACCGAATTTGATTTCAACCTTAAAAGAAATAAGCAGTCCCGTTTTATATTCTCGTCTTATTATCGTCGGTTTAAGATGCGATGAATCAACGTATCCTACGGTAGACCTGTTTCACTCAGTGAACTTCTCCATCTGATTATTTAGCAAGTCAGTTTTCGTTTCGCGAGACGAAAAGATTTTTTTAATGCAGGATAAAAATGTTAAACCTTCCAGTACAGACCCAACCCGAACCTCGGTTGGGGTCCAGCCTCGGACCTCTCCAGGTCGTTGCAGAGCTCTAACGAAAAGTACTATTGGGCGAACGGAAATTACAAAAAACAAAACAAGTGAGAAGAACTGGGACTAAATAAGAAACAGACAGAAGAAAAGAGTGGTGGAAAATGACAATAAACGATTGGTATGCAAATTAAAGGTGAGTAGGAAAGTGAGTAAGAGAGAGAGAGTGAACGGAAATTACAAAAAACAAAACAAGTAAAAATAACTAGGACTAAATAAGAAACAAACAGAAGAAAAGAATGGAAGAAAATGACAATAAACGATTGGTATGCAAATTAAAGGTGAGTAGGAAAGTGAGTAAGAGCAAGGGTGAGCGTAAATTGAAAAGAAACAGAACAAGTAAGTATAACTGGGACTAAATACGAAATAGACAGAAAATTACAATAAACGATTGGTATGCAAATTAAAGGTGAGTAGAAAAGTGAGTAAGAGAGTGGGCTAGCGGAAATTACAAATATCGAAACTAGTGAGAAAAACTGGTCTAAATAAGAAACAGACAGAAGAAAAGAATGGAAGAAAATGACAATAAACGATTGGTATGCAAATTAAAGGTGAGTAGGAAAGCGAGGAAGAGAGAGAGAGCGAGAGAGAGAGAAAGCGATATAAAAAAAAAACAAAAATGTAATGGATAAAAAAATAGGATGAAACAAACGTTGAAACCAGCATAAATCATCCACTGATGCCCGCTACCGTTTTGTTAATGACAATGATATTTTCTTCTACTTTTGTCGTAACACTAATCACAAGAAACCCTTCTGTCACAATGACAGGGCGTTTTTAGTTTTTCTAAATGATTACTCTAAATGCCTTGCAAATTACAGGCTACAGTGCATTCATCATATGCGGTTTACAAGATTTTTCCTGTTGCTATGGGAACCAGTGTTACGACACGCAGATCAACACAAATGCAGGCAGTAGAAACATATGAATACAATGGATTATCCTTGAAAATTCTTCTGACCGAGGAATATAATATGTTGAAGCAATGAATTCCTTTGCTGCATTAACACGAATGCAAAACAATGCACCTTTTAATAATTCAGTAGATAGTAATATGAAAGGGAAATAAGCCATGTGATGGTTAAATGATTTAAATTATACTTGGTGTTCGTGCCTGCATGTGCGTGCTTGAAAGCAATCTACTAAGCCCGATCGGCACTTCATGTTACGATCTCGAGACTGGAAACAGCAATCCTTCTTTTGAGCTATCCTGTTTCCACCAACAAGAGAGAAAGAAAGATAAAAATACATTGCACTTCGGCTATAAATTTCTCAGTTATACGTTTCTCACTTTTAAACGTAGTTCTGGGTTAGACCCGATGTTATACTGTGGCTTCTATCGCGTTTATAACTCGGTTATACGCAATTCATTTCTAAACTTTTTGCGATTATACACTACAATTCTTTTTTTTTATATATATATATATATTATTGAAGGTTTAACGACCGCCGCCGTGAGCAAGTCAATGGGCTACAAGCAGTCGCCCGTCCTTAATTTAGGGCCACTGGTTCCAGGTAAGGGAGAGAGCCAGTGCCGTAAGACAAACACGACATCCATGCCTCACCAGGATTCGAACCCGCATCCCTTTCGGACGAATGATCATAAGCCATCGTTTAAACCACTGGGCCACCGGGGTGGCCATTTTTTTTTAATTTACAAGCCACTTTTCGTGAATACTTTCGTGAATTAACGAACCATATTTCTGACACACCCTTTTCTGTAAAATGACGGAAAGAAACATGAATTTCAAAAATTTTCGCACACCAGGAAAATTCTGAATTTTCAAAAACATTTCCGCAATTCCTTTCTTTTTTTATGGTAAATTGCAGTTTTTAGCACGTCTTTTGCAAAAAAAGATCGTGCTTATGTTATCGGTTAGTCCGTCTGTAGACACTATATCTCTGCAACTCTTAGTCCGATTTGAAAAATTATTTTTGCATTGGGAAGCTTGAAATATCCGAATGATGATCCTTCATCTCGTTTCTTTTTATGATGTATACTTTCGCCGTTAGAGGGCGTAAATGCAGATGATATCGAATTCAAAAATACCTTTTATTCCACATATATACTTCTAAACATCCGATTGAAAAAATTATTTTATCATTCGATTCCATTTATGTCGAAGAGTATTTTATGTATAGTTACTTTTGCAAATTACTCATACATTTTCCGCTAGGGTGTGTAAAAGTAAATTAGGTTTCCCCGATATCTCTTCTAAAACTCAGATTTGAAAAATGTTTTCTTTAGCTGATACAGGTCATGATGGAAAATCTTTTACATATAATTCTAATTTTTGGTACACTATCCAACAAAGAAGGATTTGAAAAATTCCTTCTTTGTTGCATAGTGTTTTCAGTGTGACATGTTTTTCATATAATTTCAAAATTTTCAAGTAATTCATAGACTTTCCGCTAGGGGACATAAAGGTAACTTGCGTTTCTACCTATATCTCTGCTTCTAAATCTCCGATTTGAAAAATTCTTTCTGCACCGGATACAGCTCCTGATGGGCAATGCTTCGCCCATAATTTCCAATTTTTTCAAAAAAGGGTTTGGCCACCAAGGGGCGTAAGTCTTAAATGCCGATTCTGATGTATTTGCAGCAAAATATGAGCTTTTAAAATCTCGATTGAAAAAAAGGTCGTTTGTAGACCGATACTACTCATGTGGACAAACGTTTTAGGAACATTTTCTTCTTAAACTAATGCATGGTTCCTACGCCAGAGGCGTAGATATATCTTATTTTTGACAATATCTCTACTTCTAAGAGTCCGATTTGAAGAATTCCTTCTTTGCTGGATAGTGTTTCCAGTGTGACATGTTGTTCATATAATTTCAAAATTTTCAAGTAATTCATAAACTTTCCGCTACGGTGCGTAAAGGTAAAGTGCGTTTCTACCTATATCTCTGCTTCTAAATCTCCGATTTGAAAAATTCTTTCTGCACCGGATACAGCTCCTGATGGGCAATCCTTAGCACATAATTTCCAATTTTTGCAAAAAATGGTTTGGCCACCAAGGGGCGTAAGTCTTAATTTCCGATTCTGATGTACTTGCAGCAAAATATGAGCTTCTAAAATCTCGATTGAAAAACAAGTCGTTTGTAGACCGATAATACTCATGTCGACAAACGTTTTAGGAACATTTTCTTCTTAAAATAATGCATCTTTTTTCGCCAGTGGGCGTAGATGTATATCTTATTTTTGTCAATATCTCTACTTCTAGGAATCCGATTCGAAAAATTCCTTGGTGGTGTTTCCGATGCGAAATATTTTTTCTACAAATTCAAAATTTTCAAGTAAATCATAGGCTTTCAAGGTTTTTTTGGCACAAAGGTAAATTGTGTTTTTTGCGTTATTTCTGCTTCTAAAACTCCGATTTGAAAAATTCTTCCTGTATCGCATACAAGACCTGATGGAAAATATTTTTTTACATAATTTCTAATGTTTGGAAAAGAATGGTTTGGCTACCCGGGGGCATAAGTGTTAATTTCTGCTTCTGATATACACTATCTACCAACAAGTAATTGGACACCCCTGCAATCGACGATATCTGCGGTCTTGATACACGTCACGGCCGCCGCCGTTAAATATCGTGTGGGAAACAACAACGCAACCAGTCGCATGCAAGATGCCACGCAGTTCGGAGCTCTCTGATTTCGAGAAAGGTGTAATCGTCGGGTATCACAGAAATGGCAGATCCATATGCGACATATCCAGCGAGTTGAAGTACCCGAAATCGACAGTGGCCTACGTGATTGGCAACTGGAAGATGAGAGGTGACTGTCGGAATACGCCCCGACCCGTCAGACCCACAAAACTGGGAGTTAGAGACCGACGGGTGCTGGCCAGAGAAATTCGGAAGAATCGCACCAAATCGATGAGCCACATCCGCGAGGAGTTTCAACAGGCATCCGGAAGTGTTCTTTCAATGAATACTATCTGTAAAGAAGCCCATCTGCTCGGTTATCATGGACGTGCTGCCGCCCACAAGCCTTTGATCGCCAAGTCCAATAGCGCTGCTCGGCCAACGTGGTGCAAAGAACGTCGACAGTGGACCGTTGAGCAGTGGAAACAGGTTCTCTGGAGCGACGAATCAAGGTTAACCCTCTACTGTTCGGATGGCAGGGTCTGAGTTTGGCGTCTGCCTGGAGAACGCCTCCTGCCGGAATGTATTGTGCCAAATGTGAAGTTCGGCGGCGGTGGAATTATATGGGGGTGTTTCTCCTGGTATGGCACGGGACCCTTGGTCGCAATTCCTGGTAAACTCAACGCCGAGACCTACCGCACCATTTTGGATGACCATGCGCTTCCTATGTTCTGGCAGTTTTACGGGGTGGACCCATGTTACTTTCAGGATAACAATGCTACCTGTCATTTTGCGAGGTCCGCCATGGCTTGGTATGGTGAGAATGGGGTTAATTGAATGGACTGGCCTGCGCAGAGCCCGGGCCTTAACCCTATCGAGCACCTCTGGGACGAGTTGGAGCGTCGACTTAAGGGGTAGCCCCACCGTCCGAAATCGGTGAAGGAACTGACCTGTGTTCTCCAAGCCGAGTGGAAGAAAATACCGCTAGCCGTCGTACAACGCCTGGTTGAGAGTATGCCCCGAACTATTGAAGGTGAATAAACTTCGTTTTCCTTTGCTATCACAGATGTCCAATTACTTGTTGGTAGATAGTGTATTTGTAGCAAAATCTGTGCTCCTGAAAACTCGATTATTTTTTTATTTTTTTCTTGAACCGCTATCGCTCATATGGAAAAACCTTTTGAGAATACTTTTTTCCGAAAACAATGCATGGTTTTCTCACCAGGGGATGTAAAGTCGCATCTTATTTTGGTCGATATCTCTGTTTCTAAGAGTCCGATTTGAAAAATTATTTCTGTGTTGGAGAGCGTTTCCGGTGTAAAATGTTTCTCATATAAATTCATGTTTTTCTTAACGCACAAGTCTGCAACCAGAGGGCGTAAGCTCACGATTACCTTTACACCAATATCTGAGGGATTAAAAACCCGATTGAAAATATTCTTTCTTCCGTCAGATGCTATTGTTTTCCATACCGGTTCCATTAAATTTGAATAGCTTTGATAAATTTAATTTGCGTCAGAACGGATTCAAAAGACGTGCTTATGACACCCGAAAATTCGGTGTCATCTGTCTTGTTAAAATCTGTTAACGGAGAATTCTGAATTTTCAGAAACCTTTTTGCAGTTCCTTCCGTGTATTAACAGAAAAACTTCGTTTTCATTTTTTCTGTGTCCGTATGACGGAAAATTTCCGGCAATAGGAGTGATTCGTGGGAATACTTGAATTTTGATTAACTGTTAATTTTCTATCTTCTGTCAAAGGATCTGATTTTGAAGTTCAGCAGTGAGATCGACTATTGTGGATAGAATGTCATAGGATATGTCACAGGATAGTTCTTCTCCTCTCTCCTATTTTTTACACCAGCTATTGTGTTATTGTAAGAAACCAGGTACTTAAATTATTGTACAGGTGATTGTACGATGCCTATGTACCAGTCTTTGGACCCCTTAATACAAAAGCTATTGTAGCTATCAAAAGTAAATTTTATATTTAGGAGTTTTGTGAAATAATATTATAAAACAGTACATTTCACATTTTCTTAAAAATAAGTGAAAATTATTGTAAGTTTAGAAATATCTCAAGTTCTAAAGCATTTTGTTGCATCGAAAAATAACGATGAAAAAATGTTTAATTTCTGATGTCGTCCTACACAAAAAATACAATTATTACAAACCTATTAAAAAAACTAACAATCTTCAACAGAAAATAAAATGACTAAATCACTCGCATTAATGGGGAAAAATTTCATCATCGCGCAGTTAGTTTTATCAGGAACGTATTCAGATTTTCGAGTAGTCTTTCTGGCTCAGTGGTTAAGACGCGCGTTATCTGTTGAACCAACCCAGACGACGTCGGTTCGGTCACCACTGCTGCGAAGGGATTATCTGTTGTGAGGGCTGAAAAATTCGGAGTTTTCGATTTTAGAAATTTCTGTATAAACACGGAAAAACCTTAAACGGACATTTCTAAAATAAACGACATTACTGACTACGAAAAATCTGTGGGATTACGGGTTAAAAAAAAAAGGCGAAAACTTTAAAAAACGGGAATCTCAATAAAGGACGGACACTAACCGGGAACTAAGCTGCACGTTATGTTCTGAAACTTTTCCTGAATTTACACTACTTACTTTTTATGTGTGCCTTAAAACTTGAACTTCAGATTATTAAAAAGAAAATCTTTTAAACGTAAGTCGGTATGTTACAACCAGAGGTCATGGGTCAACAATTTCTTGTGGGTCAAACGGATCATGTCAATATGTTCCTGACCCAATTTCGACCCAGTTTATTTCCGTTACATTTGTGAAAAGAAATTTTTTCAAAAGAAAAATGCGCACTGTATAACGTTGTGCCCGATGCTGGTGCCCGTGGACTGAAAAATGATTTGTCATGAAAACAACATCCACATTTTGGAAACTTTCAACTCCTCATCATCATCATCATCGTCAACCATTATCAATCCACTGCTGGACGAAGGTCTCCCCAAGTTTCCTCCACAACGGTCTGTCTTGTGCCAGTCTCCTCCATGTCACCCCTGCATACTTTCGAATTTCAACCACCCATCTCCCATGTGTTCTTCTTCTGGGTCTTTTCCTGTCCCTTGGAATCCAATCTAAAATTTCGGCTGTCCATCGATGATCTGTCCTTCTGGCAGTATGTCCAGCCCATTGCCATTTCAGGGATTTAACTCTGATCATGATGTCTTCCACTCTTGTCATTTTTCGGATCCACGAGTTCCTCTTCTTATCTCTCCTGGTTACACCAAGCATGCAGCTCTCCATGCTGCTTTGAGTTGTCTGCAGCCTTTGTATGTCTCTTTTAGTTAAGGTCCATGTCTCTGCACCATACGTAAGCACTGGAAGGATGCATTGATCAAACACTTTTCTTTTAAGACATAATGGCATATTGCTCTTGAAAATTATGGTGTTTCTTCCAAAAGCTCTCCAGACAAGTTTTGTACGCCGATTAATTTCTTCATCAATGTGACCCTCACTTGATATCTGCTGTCCAAGATAAACGTACGTGTCTGTTATCTCCAGCTTTTCTCCATCAATCGATAAATCTTCATTTCTTGCAAAAGCATTGAACATCACTTTTGTCTTCTGAAAGTTCATTTTTAATCCCACTTCTTTACTCTTGTCAGCAAGTTCCTGGATCATACTCTGCAGCTCTGATGGGGTAGTTGCAAAAAATGACTATGTCATCAGCAAAACGAAGGTGGGTTAGATAATCTCCATTAATCTTCATCCCCTTGTTTTCCCAGCTCAGCGACTGAAAAACACCCTCCAATGTGGCATTAAAGAGCTTCGGAGATATGGTGTCACCTTGTCTCACTCCCTTTCCAATTTTTACGTGTGTTGTATTTTCAAACAGCCGAATCTTTGCACTTGCATTTTCATAGATGTTATTAATAATATTAATGTATGCATCTTCAATACCGCAGGTTTTCAGAGCCATTGTAACTGCTGATGGTTTCACCGAATCAAAGGCTTTTTCATAATCGATAAAAGCCATGCACAATGGAAGTTCATATTCCCTCGCTCTTTCAATTAGTTCTCTCAGTACGTGGATATGATCTATTGTGCTGTAGCCACTCCTGAATCCAGCTTGTTCTCTCGGTTGAGCCATGTCCAGTGTTACCTTCAAGCAGTGTGAAAGAACTTTAGTGAAGATTTTATAAACTACTGATAGGAGGCTGATAGGTCTGTAGTTTCCGAGATCCTCAATGTCACCTTTCTTATGTAGCAGGATCATTGTAGCGGTGTTCCAATCCTCAGGAATCTTTCCTTCATTAAGGCATCGAGTGAAAATTTGGGCGAGTACTGTTTCGATTTCTCCACTTGCTTCTTGTATGATGTCTACAGTGATTCCATCTTCTCCTGGAGCTTTTCCCCGCTTCATGTTCTTGATTGCATGTGCAACTTCTGCTGGAAGGACTGGAGGAACTCTGGTACTGGTATCTTTCATGATGTCTGGAGTGCATGTATCATCCCTTTCATATAATTTGGAGTAGAAATCTTTCACTCTTGTCAAAATTTCGCCTCTATTTCTTGTTACAGAACCATCTTCTTTTCTCAGTGCCATAATCTGTTTTCTTCCCTTACTGAGATGTCCCTTTGCTATCTTTAGGCTTTGGTTGTTTTCAATTGCTTTCCTCACTAGTTCACAGTTGAATTTTCTTACGTCTTCAGTGATACTTTTTCTTACTGTCTTGCATAGCTCTATATATTCCACTTTGGAAGTCACATCTTCTTTAGTTGTGCTCATCTCTCTTCTTTTTTGCATCAACATTTTCGTTTTTCCTGATAATTTGTTTACATGCAACTTGTTCTTAGACCCAGCTAATTTTGTTGCTGTTTCCATAAGAGCTTTGGTTACTTTTCTGTTAACTTCAGAGATGTCCACTTCTTCCAATGTTAGGCCTTCTAAAGCAGAGAACCTGTTCTTCAGTTCCAACTTGAAGGTATTATGGTGTTTTTTAAGGTTGGTTATGTCAATAGACTTTGTTTGTCTTATGAGCTTGTCACGTTCAAGTTTAGTGTTGAGGTGCATCTGACATCTCACCAATCTATGGTCACTACCTGTGTTGAACTTGTTTAGCACACTGCAGTCTTCTATGACGAATTTTTTGTTACACATAACAAAATCAATTTCACTTGTCGTCCCATTTGGATGTCTCCATGTCCATTTCCTGTGTGGCTTTTTCTTGAAGAAGGAGTTCAAGATGAAAAACCCTTCTGCCTCTGCAAACTCAACGAGAGTATTTCCACGCTGGTTTCTGTTGCCGTGACCGAATTTACCTACTGAAGTTTCATTCTGTTGCCGTTGCCCTATTTTTGCATTGAAATCTCCCATAATTATTTTCAAGTGCTGCTTACCTTTATTATTTAGATGACAAATTTCCTCATAAAATTCTTCAATTTCTTCTTCAGGATGACTTGTGGTGGGTGCATAAGTTTGAATAATCTGAGCCTGGTATCTTTTCGAGAGTTGGATAACAAGTCGTGCAGCTCTGTCAGAGGAACTTTCAACTTCTACAACTTTATCCTTCAGTTTCTTGTTTATTATAAATCCAACACCACTAGTTCTGCCAGTATCTGTCCCACGATAGTAGAAGAGATGTCCACTTTTCAGTTCGATTAGATCTTCTCCTTTTCTCCTTACCTCACTTAGCCCCACGATGTCCCACTTGATCCTTTGTAGTTCCTCTTCCAATTCAAGAAGCCTTGAATCAGAAGATAGGGAGCGTCCATTATACGTAGCCAAGGTCAGCATCAGATGGCAGCCTAGTCCGGTACTCCGGGGATTCTTAGCACCCTCTGCCTTCATGTCGCACTGGCCGCTGCCTTGGCCAGGTACATTCCAGCTGCTGGAGACTGAGGGCCAAGATTTAAGTTGTGGAATCATTTTGGAGAGGTTTGGCCATAACTCACCACGCTGGCCAAGCGGGTTGGTGAGTGTGGGATAGAATTTCCTCTAATCCCGATGGTATAGTTATACCGCTATTGGCGGTCGTCAGAGCCCCTTTAGTGGGAACAGGATGTACCACGAGAAGGCGGGGTTGACATTTGTCAAGGAGAGGCTGTGATGATACGCATCACCTGACCTTACATCCCTCATAAGCTTGTGAAAATAGGTATTGGTGTGAAACACATTCTCAAGCTCAATATATCAACAAGAAAACAACAAAAACTGAAATTAAGCATACAACGAGATACATAATTCAAACATTTTGACTGCAGTGCCATCAAAATTTGGTAGGACAGCCTTAATATTACTGTGGAGTGAATTTTTGACGCCCGCATATGTGGACATGTATTGAGGCATCTTCTCTAGGGCGCTTAACCCCCCCCCCCCCCCCGCCTCACCCAGAAAATCTATGAATGCCCGCAGCAGACTTTTGGGCGATCTCCTCTTATATTAAGTTTAATTGTGTTCGTTTATAACTGCATATTTAAAGAAATTAATTTAAAAAAATTAAGAAAATCAGGGAAAATATTATAATGAAATAAAAACATCCACATGGACTTCAATCTGAAATTTCTATCATCCTTCAACAAAACATTAAACAGTCATCTCTGAAGGGGAAATTTTTCAAGCACTGACTTCTCTACTACTTCCACAATATAAAACTAATTCCACTTTGTAGAGATATTTGCTCTGCAATATGTCATTATATTTTGGAAGCTGGCATTCAGTTTTATTTCAGTCTTCTGGATGTTGACTTTCCGTGTACACACCGTGTACACGGAAAGTCAGCGTCCAGAAGACTAGTCAGCCTCATGTTGCTAACGTGACGTAAGTGCTTTCAATACAACAAAATATTTGCTACCCGCAAGGTTCGCAGTCTTTCAAGAAAAATAAATTCAAGCTATTTTCGAGAATTTCTCAAAACCAAATTATCATATGTGTATGCTGTCGGCCGGTCAGCAGTTAAGTATTTTAGTAAATTCAAACCATTGAACTTAGCTGGGACGGACACACCTTCGATGACCTGCGTCTGTTACCCCCTTCTCTATATTGGTTTATTTTCTTAACTTTGAATTGCCCCTCTGTTTTGGTGTTAGTCGAAATCATTTTATTTTGTGGAATATTTTGAATGGGTTCATTTTTTTCGTATTCACTCTCTGGCAAGAACGCGTCCCTAACTCCAGTCAACAAAAGCCCATCACGATTCGCAAATACATCATTCCACTTATTTTACTCCCATGGCTGACTTTTTACTCCGTAGTGACGTCATAGCCAAGGTACCAGCTGTCCATATACTCCCCTGAGTTGAACGCAAGTTCTGCTCTATTTGATCAGCTTGGTGTTTTTATCGGAACTACACGGAAATTTCTTATACAACTTTTTAACTTTTTAGCACAAACAATTATTTTACATATGCTCTTTCATATCATTACTTAAAAAAGAAAAAAAGTACTATACTTTTTCAAGTACTTTCAGGACTTAAAAATGAATTTTTTTTTCAAGGACTTTTCAAGGTTTTCATGGAGCGTACGAACCATGACCTAATTTTTCACAATAGCAAAATATTAGAAATTGTTCCCATAATAACGTTTTTTTTTTTCTGGCGGTGGTGGTTTACACTCTGCGATAAAAAAAATCGGGGCACCGCAAACTGACATCGAAACAGTTAGTTTGTTTTTTTTGTTTTTTTACTACCATTTGATAATCTAAAGGGGCTGAAACCAAATGGCAGGAAATTGCTTGCACCATACGTTTTCAGGTAACACTGTAATGATTCCTTAATAATCAGAAACACGCTTATAAGTAAGGCGAGGACATTTTTGCCAATCCTAATGTCTGGGGGAGGGGGGGCCTCCAGTCTCCAGCACAGCCCAACCTTTACTAGCGTCCTTAATACTTTGCACCACCCTATGGTGAAATCCATAGTCTATTACTGAATTAAAGCAAAGGTTTAACAATTTTACATTTTTAATCACCGCTATGTATTGATTTCTTGGAATCTGCATCTGAACAGTACAATTCTTAAGAACAATATATATATATATATATATATATCATCAGAAGATAGGGAGCGTCCATTGTACGTAGCCAAGGTCAGCATCAGATGGCAGCCTAGTCCGGTCCTCCGGGGATTCTTAGCACCCTCTGCCTTCATGTCGCACTGGCCGCTGCCTTGGTAAAATTATACCGCTATTGGCGGTCGTCAGAGCCCCTTTAGTGGGAACAGGATGTACCACGAGAAGGCGGGGTTGACATTTGTCAAGGAGAGGCTGTGATGTTACGCATCACCTGACCTTACATCCCTATCTTCTGATTCAAGGCTTCTTGAATTGGAAGAGGAACTACAAAGGATCAAGTGGGACATCGTGGGGCTAAGTGAGGTAAGGAGAAAAGGAGAAGATCTCATCGAACTGAAAAGTGGACATCTCTTCTACTATCGTGGGACAGATACTGGCAGAACTAGTGGTGTTGGATTTATAATAAACAAGAAACTGAAGGATAAAGTTGTAGAAGTTGAAAGTTCCTCTTGACAGAGCTGCACGACTTGTTATCCAACTCTCGAAAAGATACCAGGCTCAGATTATTCAAACTTATGCACCCACCACAAGTCATCCTGAAGAAGAAATTGAAGAATTTTATGAGGAAATTTGTCATCTAAATAATAAAGGTAAGCAGCATTTGAAAATAATTATGGGAGATTTCAATGCAAAAATAGGGCAACGGCAACAGAATGAAACTTCAGTAGGTAAATTTGGTCACGGCAACAGAAACCAGCGTGGAAATACTCTCGTTGAGTTTGCAGAGGCAGAAGGGTTTTTCATCTTGAACTCCTTTTTCAAGAAAAAGCCACACAGGAAATGGACTTGGAGACATCCAAATGGGTCGACAAGTGAAATTGATTTTATTATGTGTAACAAAAAATTCGTCATAGAAGACTGCAGTGTGCTAAACAAGTTCAACACAGGTAGTGACCATAGATTGGTGAGATGTAAGATGCACCTCAACACTAAACTTGAACGTGACAAGCTCATAAGACAAACAAAGTCTATTGACATAACCAACCTTAAAAAACACCATAATACCTTCAAGTTGGAACTGAAGAACAGGTTCTCTGCTTTAGAAGGCCTAACATCAGAAGAAGTGGACATCTCTGAAGTTAACAGAAAAGTAACCAAAGCTCTTATGGAAACAGCAACAAAATTAGCTGGGTCTAAGAAACAAGTTGCATGTAAATAAATTATCAGGAAAAACGAAAATGTTGATGCAAAAAAGAAGAGAGATGAGGACAACTAGAGAAGATGTGACTTCCAAAGTGGAATATATAGAGCTATGCAAGACAGTAAGAAAAAGTATCACTGAAGACGTAAGAAAATTCAACTGTGAACTAGTGAGGAAAGCAATTGAAAACAACCAAAGCCTAAAGATAGCAAAGGGACATCTCAGTAAGGGAAGAAAACAGATTATGGCACTGAGAAAAGAAGATGGTTCTGTAACAAGAAATAGAGGCGAAATTTTGACAAGAGTGAAAGATTTCTACTCCAAATTATATGAAAGGGACGATACATGCACTCCAGACATCATGAAAGATACCAGTACCAGAGTTCCTCCCAGTCCTTCCAGCAGAAGTTGCACATGCAATCAAGAACATGAAGCGGGGAAAAGCTCCAGGAGAAGATGGAATTACTGTAGACATCATACAAGAAGCAAGTGGAGAAATCGAAACAGTACTCGCCCAAATTTTCACTCGATGCCTTAATGAAGGAAAGATTCCTGAGGATTGGAACACCGCTACAATGATCCTGCTACATAAGAAAGGTGACATTGAGGATCTCGGAAACTACAGACCTATCAGCCTCCTATCAGTAGTTTATAAAATCTTCACTAAAGTTCTTTCACACCGCTTAAAGGTAACACTGGACATGGCTCAACCGAGAGAACAAGCTGGATTCAGGAGTGGCTACAGCACAATAGATCATATCCACGTGCTGAGAGAACTAATTGAAAGAGCAAGGGAATATGAACTTCCATTGTGCATGGCTTTTATCGATTATGAAAAAGCCTTTGATTCGGTGAAACCATCAGCAGTTACAATGGCTCTGAAAACCTGCGGTATTGAAGATGCATACATTAATATTATTAATAACATCTATGAAAATGCAAGTGCAAAGATTCGGCTGTTTGAAAATACAACACACGTAAAAATTGGAAAGGGAGTGAGACAAGGTGACACCATATCTCCGAAGCTCTTTAATGCCACATTGGAGGGTGTTTTTCAGTCGCTGAGCTGGGAAAACAAGGGATAAAGATTAATGGAGATTATCTAACCCACCTTCGTTTTGCTGATGACGTAGTCATTTTTGCAACTACCCCATCAGAGCTGCAGAGTATGATCCAGGAACTTGCTGACAAGAGTAAAGAAGTAGGATTAAAAATGAACTTTCAGAAGACAAAAGTGATGTTCAATGCTTTTACAAGAAATGAAGATTTATCGATTGATGGAGAAAAGCTGGAGATAACAGCCACGTACGTTTATCTTGGACAGCAGATATGAAGTGAGGGTCACATTGATGAAGAAATTAATCGGCGTACAAAACTTGCCTGGAGAGCTTTTGAAGAAACAGCATAATTTTCAAGAGCAATATGCCATTATGTCTTAAAAGAAAAAGTGTTTGATCAATGCATCCTTCCAGTGCTTACGTATGGTGCAGAGACGTGGACCTTAACTAAAAGAGACATACAAAGGCTGCAGACAACTCAAAGAAGCATGGAGAGGTGCATACTTGGTGTAACCAGGAGAGATAAGAAGAGGAACTCGTGATCCGAAAATGACAAAAGTGGAAGACACATCAGAGTTAAATCCCTGAAATGGCAATGGGCTGGACATACCGCCAGAAGGACAGATCATCGATGGACAGCCGAAATTTTAGATTGGATTCCAAGGGACAGGAAAAGACCCAGAAGAAGACCACATGGGAGATGGGTGGATGAAATTCGAAAGTATGCAGGGGTGACATGGAGGAGACTGGCACAAGACAGACCGTTGTGGAGGAAACTTGGGGAGACCTTCGTCCAGCAGTGGATTGATAATGGTTGACAATGATGATGATGATGATGATGATGATCATCATCATCATCATTGTCAACCATTATCAATCCACTGCTGGACGAAGGTCTCCCCAAGTTTCCTCCACAACGGTCTGTCTTGTGCCAGTCTCCTCCATGTCACCCCTGCATACTTTCGAATTTCATCCACCCATCTCCCATGTGGTCTTCTTCTGGGTCTTATCCTGTCCCTTGGAATCCAATCTAAAATTTCGGCTGTCCATCGATGATCTGTCCTTCTGGCAGTATGTCCAGCCCATTGCCATTTCAGGGATTTAACTCTGATCATGATGTCTTCCACTCTTGTCATTTTTCGGATCCACGAGTTCCTCTTCTTATCTCTCCTGGTTACACCAAGCATGCACCTCTCCATGCTTTTTTGAGTTGTCTGCAGCCTTTGTATGTCTCTTTTAGTTAAGGTCCACGTCTCCGCACCATACGTAAGCACTGGAAGGATGCATTGATCAAACACTTTTCTTTTAAGACATAATGGCATATTGCTCTTGAAAATTATGCTGTTTCTTCCAAAAGCTCTCCAGGCAAGTTTTGTACGCCGATTAATTTCTTCATCAATGTGACCCTCACTTGATATCTGCTGTCCAAGATAAACGTACGTGTCTGTTATCTCCAGCTTTTCTCCATCAATCGATAAATCTTCATTTCTTGTAAAAGCATTGAACATCACTTTTGTCTTCTGAAAGTTCATTTTTAATCCCACTTCTTTACTCTTGTCAGCAAGTTCCTGGATCATACTCTGCAGCTCTGATGGGGTATATATATATATATATATATATATATAAGGCCTTCGATTCTCTGAAACCATCAATAGTAACAATGGCTTTAAAATCATGCGATATTGAAGATGCACACATTAGCATTATTAATAACATCTATGAAAATGCAAGTGCAATGTTTCGGTTATTTGAGGATGCAAGACAGATAAGAATTGGAAAGGAAGTGAGACAAGGTGACACCATATCACCCAAGCTCTTTAATTCCATATTGCAAACTGTCTTTCAACCGCTGAACTGGTGAAACAAAGGGATAAAGATTAATGTAAATTACTTAACTCACCTGCATTTTTCTGATGACGTAGTAATCTTTGCAACTACCCCGGCGGAGCTGCAGAATACTTTCCAAGAACTTGTTAACAAGAGTAAAGAAGTGGGATTAAAAATGAACTTTCAAAAGACAAAAGTGATGTTCAATGCTTTTACACGAAATGAAGATTTATCGATTGATGGAGAAAAGCTAGAGATAACAGACACGTACGTTTATCTTATACAGCAGATATCAAGTGAGGGTCACATTGATGAAGAAATTATTCGGCGTATAAAACTTGGATGGAGAGCTTTTGGAAGAAACAGTACAATTCTTAAGAACAATGTGCCATTATGTCTTAAAAGGAAAGTGTTTAATCAATGCATCCTTCCACCAGTGCTTACGTATGAAGCAGAGACATGGACCTTAACTAAAAAAGACATAGAAAGACTGCATACAACTCAAAGCAGCATAGAGAGATGCATGCTAGGTGTAACCAGGAAAGATAAGAAGAGGAACTTGTGGATAAGTAAAACGACAGGAGTGGACGACATCATGACCAGAGTGAAATCACTGAAATGGCAATGGGCTGTACATGTTGCCAGAAGAACGGATCACCGATGGACAACCGAAATTTTAGACTGGATTCCGAGAGACAAGAAAAGACGCACAAAAAAAAAGGCCACATGGGAGATGGGTGGATGAAAATCGAAAGAATGTGGGAGTAACATGGAGGAGACTGGCACAAGAAAAACCGTTGTGGAGGAAACTTGGTGAGACCTTCGTCCCGCAGTGGATTGATAATGGTTGACGATGATGATGATATAAATAAAAAAACTGTGATAATATGTATATAGTCAGTCAACAAGTTTTAGCCCCCTCGAAATTTGCAATTCCCCCCCCCGGAGAAAACTATCGGAATGCAACACTGCGCATATGTATTGGAAAACATGAGTGAAACATGTTTTCAAATGCATATGCGGTCATCAGCGGGCTAGGAGGTGAAATATCCCATTCTGATGAGGCCGCTATAATGTAAATAACTTTGTTCCTTGTTCGGAAAACACAAACGGTACTGTGCAGGTTAAAGGAACCATAATAAGCTTAGGAACTAAAAAAGAGATCATGTAAAAAGATATACATACACTGACGGAAACAAAAATCCCAACACCAAGAAGGGGTTGTGTTAGATAAACGACAGTTGGTAGGCGCTGAGAGTACATCTGTAAGATGACGTCTATGCAAATTTCGCGCTCGGCGCCCTCGGAACATTTTTTTTTTTTTTTTTTGATTGGAGGTTTAACGACCACCGTGAGCAACTCAATGGGCTACAAGCAGTCGCCCGTCCCTAATTTAGGGTCACTGGTTCCAGGGAAGGGAGAGAGCCAGTGCCGTAAGACAAACACAACATCCATGCCTCACCGGGATTCGAACCCGGACCCCTTCGGACGAATGATCATAGGCCAACGCCTTAGACCACTGCGCCACCGGGGCGGCCCTCGGAACATGCAAAGCAGGTTTGCTGTAAATACGCGCTGTAACGTTCATGAGCGTTAGTTATCGTTGAGATTCGACGTAGTGTGTTGATGTTAGTCAAGAATGCCTTTAAGAAGACGAAGAAGCCATTATCAACAGCTCACGGAGTTTGAACGAGGTCGTGTAATAGGGCTACGAGAAGGTGGATTTTGGTTCCGCAATATTGCAGAACGACTTGGCAGGAATGTAGCCACTGTGCATGATTGTTGGCAGCGGTGGTCAAGGGAAAGTACTGCCTCAAGAAGACCGGGTTCCGGAAGGTCACGTGGCACTACTGAGAGGGAAGACCGCCGTGTACGGCGTATGGCCGTGGCGCATCGTACTGCGTTTGCGGCAGCAATTCGAGCTGTAGTTGCCACCACAGTGACACAACGAACTGTTACAAATCGGTTACTTGAAGGACAGCTCCGAGCCAGACGCCCTGTAGCGTGCATTCCACTTACTCCAAACCAATGCCGTTTGCGACGTCAGTGGTGTCAAGCTAGAGCTCATTGGAGGACGGAGCGGAGATCTATTGTGTTTTCTGATGAAAGCCGGTTCTGCCTGGGTGCCAGTGATGGCCGTGTGTTGGTTAGAAGGAGGCCAGGTGAGCGCCTGCAACCAACCTGTCTGCGGCCGAGACACACTGGACCTACACCTGGAGTTATGGTCTAGGGAGCAATTTCCTATGACAGCAGGAGCACTCTCGTGGTTATCCCACGCACCCTGACTGCGCAGTTGTACGTCGGTCTGGTGATTCAACCTGTTGTGCTGCCATTCATGAACAGCATTCCAGGGGGTGTTTTCCAACAGGATAACGCTCGCCGGCATACCGCTGTTGTAACCCAACATGCTCTACAGAGTGTCGACATGTTGCCGTGGCCTGCTAGATCACCAGATCTTTCACCAATAGAGCACGTATGGGACATCATTGGACGACAACTCCAGCGTCACCCTCAACTAGCATTAACCGTCCCCGTATTGGCCGACCAAGTGCAACAGGCATGGAACTCCATCCCACAAACTGACATCCAGCACCTGTACGACACAATGCATGAACGTTTGCGTGCTTGCATTCAACATTCTGGCGGTTACACCGGTTATTAATGTACCAGCATTTCACATTTAAAATGGCTCTTCTCGCGCTTACAATAAGCTGTGATCTTGAAACTTTAATCGATTAAATATGTTAACTATACAAATGTATTGCCGCCATTTCATTCCTCTACAACTACTTTTTCGTGGTGTTGGGATTTTTTTCCTTCAGTGTATATCTTTTCTAACATAATTACAGAGGATGTTCCACAAATTTTTAGAACGATTTTCCAGCAATATAATTAATATGTAAAATAAAATTATTTCTTTCTTAAATGTTCTAATTCCCTCTGGACTATGAAACTACATCTAGATTTCCAAGATAACGGGGCATTTCTTAAAATTGGTAGTGGTATTTTATTTCAGTCCTCTTCCACTGCTTTCCATAATCCAAAAATTGTTTTAGTTCTGCGTTTAGGAAATGCTCTATTTATCAGTCTGAATGCGTAATAGTTCATTAGCGACACATCATGGAACTTTGAAGGAACATGGGCTAAAAACTTGATACCAGTCTCTTCTTTTCATTTTTTAAGAAATAGACTGGCAGATTTGGATGTGTGACTGCTAGCCGTATCCTGATGGAGTTCTACTCTTTGAAACCTCAGTGGATAAAGGAATGGTATTTCTTCTTTAAATATTGGAGTTGAAACATTATTTTGGTAATATGTAAAGATCTCCGACATCTTTATATGCTATGCTTAAGCAAAATACTGAATAACTCCCATTTTCCAATGAAGCAGGTGTTTATGGCATCCCTCTACAATATCCGGATGGCTCCAAGCGATACTATATTGGGATATCCAAACGTTCATTTAGAATGAGAGTCAACGAGATAAAGAACGGCAAATTAACTACCACGGCCCTATTCAGAGAAGTACAGTTCAAGTCCGCCGATCTTATGTGGGATGACATAAAGAAATTAGCTTCCTACTCTACTCCTAAATCCACTGCCATTTGGGAAACAATGGAGATCATGACCAACGATGAGGCCTGCAATGATAGCGTCTTGCTAGAGTTACCACGAATTTCGAACCGATTCTTCAAATAATGAATGCCTTTTGTTTTCCTCCTAAGATCCCGCGTGAAAACGAACACGGTGCCTCGTGTTTTTATTGAATAATTACATTGGCATCTCTTAGTTTATTGTCAAGTCAAGTCACCGCGTTCAAATTGTTGAAACGTTCTGTTATCCAGTTTGCTGTCTACCTTCCTTGAAAAAGCCATCTCGTTGATGTGCGAAAGCTTGGAAACCTTGATTTTATCTTCCCCAATAAATTCAGATAACTAGTATAGTTGTACTATCTTATTTACAGTTGGTGTACAGTTCCTTGCTTTATTATTTATGTAAAATTGATTTTAACATTCTTTTCAATTATTCTTAACTTAAATTTTCCACTGTATGAGAAACCAACATTAATCATGAATCCTTTACTGAAAGGTTTTTTTGAATTTCTGAAACCAAGATTGTAATTTTGTTTCTGCTCTTTTGCGATAGTAAATCGACCTTTTTTTTATTACAGTCGTTTAGGTAGATCTATGCTTCATCAATAGTCACAGTAAACTTCTGTTTGTCTCCCGCTTAGGGTTATTCGTAAAGAAGTCTACACCGTGTTCTGCGCTCAGCCACGTGCCTGGGCGAAGTACTGTGAACATCATGTTGTTTCGTTTTGTTTTACCCAGACTGAAATTTTTGTTTTTTATTTTGTTTACAGTTGATACAGAAATTTTTAAGGACTTAGCGATCGCTCTTTTGGTGGGTGGATTTTCTTTTAAGACCAGAAACCTTACCTTTGAAACAGTCGTAAAAGTACGCACCTTCTTTGGATATCCTTTTGGTGTTCTTTTTCCTGCTTAAGGCAATGCTTGACGCTTTTTCTCTTTATTATTACCAATATCGACACCTGTAATATATCTGAAGGCACGGGAATTTCCTTCAGTTTTACAACTTTCATTTACGCTCTTACAATTTCCCTTTCGGCTTAAGTCATCTTCAACTTTTGGCAGGTTAAATAGTACGTAATTTTCTTTGATTTCTGACCCCCCCCCCAAAAAAAAAGGTTCCGTTTTGGGAGGGTTTCCGTTTTATACAGGTTCCATCTCAACAGGTGTTACTGTAATATGACATTTTTTTCCTGTAAGTGTCCATTCGCAGGACAAACAATATGTAAAAAATAGTAAAGCTATGCTAGTAATCCGATTTATTGGCGTAGGAATACATAAACTATCGTTTCCAAGCTTTCGCACATCAACCAGATGGCTTTTTCAAAGAAGATAGACAGAAACTAAAATTTGAAGAAAAGAACGCTTTAACAAATTGAACGCGGTGGCTTGACTTGACAATAAATAGATACGACGTAATATTCTTTTAAAGACATGAGGCATTGCGTTTGTTGTGGACGCGGTATCCTGGTAGGAGGAAAGCGTTACTTGAAGAACTGGCTCCAAATTCTTGGCAACTCCAGTGAGACGCTATCATTGCAAGTATCGCTGTTGGTAATGATCTTCAAGTTTTCCTGAATGGCTGTACATTTAGGAGTAGAGTAGGTAGTTAATTTCTTTATATCATCCCGCATAGTAGTAACGGACTTGAATTTGACTTCTCTGGATGGGGTTATGGTTACTTTACCGTATTTTGTGTCCATTTTGTGCTCGTTGACTCTTATTCTAAGAGAACGCTTGGTCATTCCAACGTAGTGCCGTTTAGAGCAGCGGTCTCAAACTTGCGGCCCGGCGCCAATTGTTTTGCAGCCCGAATGAATTATTACAAAATAAAACTAAGTCACCTTTTTCTCAAGTCATCATCATCATTGTCAACCATTATCAATCCACTGCTGGACGAAGGTCTCCCCAAGTTTCCTCCACAACGGTCTGTCTTGTGCCAGTCTCCTCCATGTCACCCCTGCATACTTTCGAATTTCATCCACCCATCTCTTATGTGGTCTTCTTCTGGGTCTTTTCCTGTCCCTTGGAATCCAATCTAAAATTTCAGCTGTCCATCGATTATCTGTCCTTCTGGCAGTATGTCCAGCCCATTGCCATTTCAGGGATTTAACTCTGATCATGATGTCTTCCACTCTTGTCATTTTTCGGATCCATGAGTTCCTCTTCTTATCTCTCCTGGTTACACCAAGCATGCACCTCTCCATGCTTCTTTGAGTTGTCTGCAGCCTTTGTATGTCTCTTTTAGTTAAGGTCCACGTCTCTGCACCATACGTAAGCACTGGAAGGATGCATTGATCAAATACTTTTCTTTTAAGACATAATGGCATATTGCTCTTGAAAATTATGCTGTATCTTCCAAAAGCTCTCCAGGCAAGTTTTGTACGCCGATTAATTTCTTCCTCAATGTGACCCTCACTTGATATCTGCTGTCCAAGATAAACGTACGTGTCTGTTATCTCCAGCTTTTCTCCATCAATCGATAAATCTTCATTTCTTGTAAAAGCATTGAACATCACTTTTGTCTTCTGAAAGTTCATTTTTAATCCCACTTCTTTACTCTTGTCAGCAAGTTCCTGGATCATACTCGGCAGCTCTGATGGGGTAGTTGCAAAAATGACTACGTCATCAGCAAAACGAAGGTGGGTTAGATAATCTCCATTAATCTTTATCAATTTGTTTTCCCAGCTCAGCGACTGAAAAACACCCTCCAATGTGGCATTAAAGAGCTTCGGAGATATGGTGTCACCTTGTCTCACTCCCTTTCCAATTTTTATGTGTGTTGTATTTTCAAACAGCCGAATCTTTGCACTTGCATTTTCATAGATGTTATTAATAATATTAATGTATGCATCTTCAATACCGCAGGTTTTCAGAGCCATTGTAACTGCTGATGGTTTCACTGAATCAAAGGCTTTTTCATAATCGATAAAAGCCATGCACAATGGAAGTTCATATTCCCTCGCTCTTTCAATTAGTTCTCTCAGTACGTGGATATGATCTATTGTGCTGTAGCCACTCCTGAATCCAGCTTGTTCTCTCGGTTGAGCCATGTCCAGTGTTACCTTCAAGCGGTGTGAAAGAACTTTAGAGAAGATTTTATAAACTACTGATAGGAGGCTGATAGGTCTGTAGTTTCCGACATCCTCAATGTCACCTTTCTTATGTAGCAGGATCATTGTAGCGGTGTTCCAATCCTCAGGAATCTTTCCTTCATTAAGGCATCGAGTGAAAATTTGGGCGAGTACTACTTCGATTTCTCCACTTGCTTCTTGTATGATGTCTACAGTAATTCCATCTTCTCCTGGAGCTTTTCCCCGCTTCATGTTCTTGATTGCATGTGCAACTTCTGCTGGAAGGACTGGAGGAACTCTGGTACTGGTATCTTTCATGATGTCTGGAGTGCATGTATCATCCCTTTCATATAATTTGGAGTAGAAATCTTTCACTCTTGTCAAAATTTCGCCTCTATTTCTTGTTACAGAACCATCTTCTTTTCTCAGTGCCATAATCTGTTTTCTTCCCTTACTGAGATGTCCCTTTGCTATCTTTAGGCTTTGGTTGTTTTCAATTGCTTTCCTCACTAGTTCACAGTTGAATTTTCTTACGTCTTCAGTGATACTTTTTCTTACTGTCTTGCATAGCTCTATATATTCCACTTTGGAAGTCACATCTTCTTTAGTTGTCCTCATCTCTCTTCTTTTTTGCATCAACATTTTCGTTTTTCCTGATAATTTGTTTACATGCAACTTGTTCTTAGACCCAGCTAATTTTGTTGCTGCTTCCATAAGAGCTTTGGTTACTTTTCTGTTAACTTCAGAGATGTCCACTTCTTCCGATGTTAGGCCTTCCAAAGCAGAGAACCTGTTCTTCAGTTCCAACTTGAAGGTATTATGGTGTTTTTTAAGGTTGGTTATGTCAATAGGTTTTGTTTGTCTTATGAGCTTGCCACGTTCAAGTTTAGTGTTGAGGTGCATCTTACATCTCACCAATCTATGGTCACTACCTGTGTTGAACTTGTTTAGCACACTGCAGTCTTCTATGACGAATTTTTTGTTACACATAATAAAATCAATTTCACTTGTCGTCCCATTTGGATGTCTCAATGTCCATTTCCTGTGTGGCTTTTTCTTGAAGAAGGAGTTCAAGATGAAAAACCCTTCTGCCTCTGCAAACTCAACGAGAGTATTTCCACGCTGGTTTCTGTTGCCGTGACCGAATTTACCTACTGAAGTTTCATTCTGTTGCCGTTGCCCTATTTTTGCATTGAAATCTCCCATAATTATTTTCAAGTGCTGCTTACCTTTATTATTTAGATGACAAATTTCCTCATAAAATTCTTCAATTTCTTCTTCAGGATGACTTGTGGTGGGTGCATAAGTTTGAATAATCTGAGCCTGGTATCTTTTCGAGAGTTGGATAACAAGTCGTGCAGCTCTGTCAGAGGAACTTTCAACTTCTACAACTTTATCCTTCAGTTTCTTGTTTATTATAAATCCAACACCACTAGTTCTGCCAGTATCTGTCCCACGATAGTAGAAGAGATGTCCACTTTTCAGTTTGATGAGATCTTCTTCTTTTCTCCTTACCTCACTTAGCCCCACGATGTCCCACTTGATCCTTTGTAATTCCTCTTCCAATTCAAGAAGCCTTGAATCAGAAGATAGGGAGCGTCCATTGTAAGTAGCCAAGGTCAGCATCAGATGGCAGCCTAGTCCGGTCCTCCGGGGATTCTTAGCACCCTCTGCCTTCATGTCGCACTGGCCGCTGCCTTGGCCAGGTACATTCCAGCTGCCGGAGACTGAGGGCCAAGATTTAAGTTGTGGAATCATTTTGGAGGGGTTTGGCCATAACTCACCACGCTGGCCAAGCGGGTTGGTGAGTGTGGGATAGAATTTCCTCTAATCCCGATGGTATAGTTATACCGCTATTGGCGGTCGTCAGAGCCCCTTTAGTGGGAACAGGATGCACCACGAGAAGGCGGGGTTGACATTTGTCAAGGAGAGGCTGTGATGTTACGCATCACCTGACCTTACATCCCTTTTCTCAAGTATATTATAATATATTTAATATAATATAAACACAGTAATGCTTAGCAAAGCCATCCTCTTTATAAGAAAGAAGTTTATTTACGAAGAATATAACTGTATTAAGCATGCGTACTGTTAAGTCGAAAGGAATGCGAAAACGGTACAGGTGTCTTGCTCCGTCGTACTGTCTACGAATCCAAGAACGCTGACCGACGCATCGCTGCATGGAAAGTATGTCGACTACAAAGAGGAATATTATTTGCGCAGAAGTGAAAGCAAGCTCTGGCAACACCGATCGACCTTGAAAAGCCCCCCCCCCCTCCCCGCACAGCTAGTGGCTAGTTTCGTCCGGCTGCATCGGTGTTGCTTCACACGCAAGAAGAAATCAACTTTGGTGAATTTTCTACGACGATAGCAACGTTAAAAGCGAATTTCAACAGGCGGTTTAAATGTTTCAAAAACGTGGAAAAATGTTTCTAAATGTATCCATTTTCCTAGAATGCTGAAAACACACCCGAAGAACTTCAGCTTCAATTATTAGACTTGAGTGTGATCCTTTCCTAGAAGAAAAATTCAACAGCTGCAATCTAGCAGAGTTATACCAGTTAGCTTCAAAGGACAAGTACCCAAACATTCCTAACCTAGCTGCACAGATTCTGTCTATGTTCGGAAAAACATACTCATGTGAACAGTTGTTTGCAAGGATGAACCAAGTAAAATGTCTTGAAAGGCATGGGTTAAGTGACAATCACGTATGCTCACTTTTAAAAGTATCATGTTCAAAGAACATTATTCCAAATATAGTTAAGTTAGCGACAAAAAAGCGAGTCAAAAATATTTGGTCAAAACATGCAATATTTTCCGTACTGTGTGCAGTTGTTTTAAGATTTAAGTGAAAATCATTGTTATGTAAAAGTGAGTGTTTTCAGTGATTGATAAAGCATTTGTTTTTATTATTAACCCATAGTTAGAAATAATATTCCACTCTAATGCCAAGACATTGGTGTAGTTTTGTAAAGTTGATATTCATAAGAAATTTATTAATATTCATGCAGCCCCCTATGTTCCTTTAAAACTGGAATGTGGCCTTCCCAAGGGTCAGAGTTTGAGACCAGTGGTTTAGAGCCATCCCGATATTGTAGGGGGATCATATAATCACCTGCTTTGCTGGAAAGACGTTTTCTTTTCAGTATTTCTTTTTAGCATAGTATATAAAGATGCCGTAATGAAGGGAAAATTCATGAGGATTGGAACAACGCTACAATGATCTTGCTACATAAAAAAGGTGACATTGGGGATCTCAGGAACTACAGACCTATCAGCCTGCTATCAGTGGTTTATAAAATCTTCACTAAAGTTCTTTCACACCGCTTGAAGGTAACACTGGACATGGCTCAACCGAGAGAACAAGCTGGATTCAGGAGTGGCTACAGCACAATAGATCATATCCACGTATTGAGAGAACTAATTGAAAGAGCGAGGGAATATGAACTTCCATTGTGCATGGCTTTTATCGATTATGAAAAAGCCTTTGATTCGGTGAAACCATCAGCAGTTGCAATGGCTCTGAAATCCTGCGGTATTGAAGATGCATACATTAATATTATTAATAACATCTATGAAACTGCAAGTGCAAAGATTCGGCTGTTTGAAAATGCAACACACATAAAAATTGGAAAGGGAGTGAGACAAGGTGACACCATATCTCCGAAGCTCTTTAATGCCACATTGGAAAATGTCTTTCAATCACTGAACTGGGAAAACAAAGGGATAAAGATTAATGGAGATTATCTAACCCACCTTCGTTTTGCTGATGACATAGTTATTTTTGCAACTACCCCATCAGAGCTACAGAGTATGATACAGGAACTTGCTGACAAGAGTAAAGAAGTGGGATTAAAAATGAACTTTCAGAAGACAAAAGTGATGTTCAATGCTTTTACAAGAAATGAAGATTTATCGATTGATGGAGAAAAGCTGGAGATAACAGACACGTACATTTATCTTGGACAGCAGATATCAAGTGAGGGTCACATTGATGAAGAAATTAATCGGCGTACAAAACTTGGCTGGAGAGCTTTTGGAAGAAACAGCATAATTTTCAAGAGCAATATGCCATTATGTCTTAAAAGAAAAGTGTTTGATCAATGCATCCTTCCAGTGCTTACGTATGGTGCAAAGACGTGGACCTTAGCTAAAAGAGACATACAAAGGCTGCAGACAACTCAAAGCAGCATGGAGAGATGCATGCTCGGTGTAACCAGGAGAGATAAGAAGAGGAACACGTGGATCCGAAAAATGACAAGAGTGGAAGACATCATGATCAGAGTTAAATCCCTGAAATGGCAATGGGCTGGACATACTGCCAGAAGAACAGACCATCGATGGACAGCCGAAATTTTAGATTGGATTCCAAGGGACAGGAAAAGACCCAGAAGAAGACCACATGGAAGATGGGTGGATGAAATTCGAAAGTATGCCGGAGTGACATGGAGGAGACTGGCACAAGACAGACCGTTGTGGAGGAAACTTGGGGAGACCTTCGTCCAGCAGTGGATTGATAATGGTTGACAATGATGATGATGATGATGATGATAAAGATGCAAGACACCTTATGTTCGTGATTTCACAGTGTTGTCGATTGAAAACCAAGAAAGCAGCGATTTGAACGAGCAGGTCTGAAATCAAATCGGAAATCTTCGGTTAATCAGACGATCCCATTTTAAAAAGCAAACACACTTTTTCCTCTTGGCGAACGAATTTTAATACTTAAAGATGAGTATGCAAGTTTTTTCGAGGGCTTAAAAAGTTAATATCCTTTCGCTTTTAAACATTTCAACACTTCCCAAAAGCTTTCCATTCCCTTTCTTTCTGAAAAACAACTTGGAAAATTGCCACAAACTTCGACATGTTTTTTTTTTTTCATTTGTTTCCTCGGTGACCATGCAGTTTTGACGTTCTTTTACAAATTAGCTCAGAATCTTTTTCTAAAAATAAGAATTCTTTGCTTTCATTTTCGTTTGTCCTTTACTCTGACTGAAAGTGCAAAAATCATTTCTCCGCTGCAGTACGTAAATACTGCCTTTGTTTTTCTCTTCCTTGCGCGAAAGCTAGGTTTACGATCGTACACACACGCACGCACAGAAAAAAAAGCGGCTGAAAAAAAGGAGAGAACCTATTACGTCAAACTGGAGGACGAATTCCGAAAGAAACTTTCAAAAATTTACATTGTCCTATGTGTTAAATGTATTTTTACATGAGTTCCGTAAAGACAAGGAAGAAAAAGAATTTTCACGGAAACGGAATATTTCACTTTCGACTGTAGCTTTTCAACTTTGGCAAACTGAACAGCCGTAGTGCAAGCAGGGATCGTCAGACGCAGGTGGCTAGGGATCAACCTGGCAACTCCGGTGCTTCACCTCTCCTTCATTATCCCCACCAACAGCAGTTTCCATGGCAACGGCGTCCCCTTCTGCGGTGTTCCACGGGCTACAGAGAGGTCGCGATTAGAACTTACATGTGATCTGTTCCAGGGATCTCATATTGGGTGTAATCGGTTGGAAATGTGACGTATTTAGCTTCCGTTCAAGGGTAGGATTTGGAGGGAATTTACACTGTCCCTACACGGGAAATGCTGGAAATATATCGGAAGTCGCAATGTGGCTTTCATGACATTCAGGTTCTCTGCAGACGTCAGAAACGTCCTTTTACGAAGAAATTTCATTTAAATTCCAACCACACAAGAGCGTACGAATTAGTAAAATGCGTAACATTTAGAGTTTACAAACTTTTTACTTATAGTGCGAACAAAAAACTTCTTGTGAGTGTTATAAAATATGTTTACCAATTTAATATTTTTTTATTCCAATTCCACTTCCTTCTCATCTGTACAAAAGCAGACCTTGAAGCTTACCAAGGCTTTGCCAAACCTTTTAATGTTCTGAATCCTTGAAGCTTACAAAAGCCTTGACATATGTTTTACGTTAAATTAGTGAAAGTCTTTTTAACGATGTTCACACATTTTTAGAACGATTTTCCCGCAATATAATTAATATTTTTAATAACATTATTTTTTTCTTAAATGTTCTGTCTGATATCCCTTTCTCTGGATTATGAACCTACATCTTGATTTCTTAAAATGGGTATGTGGTATTTTATTTCACTATCTTCCGCTGCTTTCCATAGTTAGTCCAATCCTTTTTTTAGATCTGCATTTAGAAAGCGTCGCAGTCTTAACCCTTTAACGACCATAACGCCCAAAACGTCCGTACGTACAAACGACCGTAGCTGCCCAAAACTCCTGTATGGAGTGAGACTGGTTTCCTATCCTTACTTGTTCTTCCAATTTTCTCGACCTATGAGAGATCAGCAGAAGTCACCCACATTCGTTATTGTTGTTACTAAACAAAAGAAGTGAAACAAAAGACACTTTCGGGCGTTATGGGATTTAGAGTGATGAAATATCTTTGGGTCATGGTCGTTAAAGGGTTAAACCACAACAGTCCATTGGTGACACATCATGCAGCAGACTTTGAAGGAATATGAGCAAAAGGTATCGATCCGATCAAATGATATGTAGAAGATTTTAGAAAGGAAGTGTCTGACCCCAGGTTTAAAACAACCCGTAGAAATAGGAAGCTAGTAGATTTGGGCTAGGGTGCCCGATAGGAAAGTCACGCGGAAATGTGGTAAAAAGGAGTAGGAAGACACCCTTATTTATTACCGGGGGTCCTTCCTAAGACGCCTCAGAACATCGCCGTAAAAAAGGACGGTGACAGTCTAACCCTGTAGGACGAATTCACAGTGCACAACCCCATGAATATCGGAGAACACGATGAGCATGCTTTTGGTTGCTCTACGGAGCTGTCGGGCCTTCTTCGGCCGTGAGACGACTGTTCTTTGGTCTCCGGGTCGTGACCATAGTACAAAGTCTCGTCCCCAGTGATGACCCGCGACAGGAACGCTGGTTCATTCACCACCTGCTGACGAAGATCTTGTCAGAGTTCGCCACGGGGTGCCTTCTGTTCGGGGTTCAGAAACTTTGGCACAAACTTTGCAGGAATGCGGTGCACGTTCAAAACCGACGTCAGAATTTCTTGCATTGTTCCGTATGACACATTTTTGGATTGAAGGTTTAACGACCACCGTGAGCAAGTCAATGGGCCATAAGCAGTCGCCCGTCCCTAATTTAGGGTCACTGGTTCCAGGGAAGGGAGAGAGCCAGTGCTTTAAGACAAACACAACATCCAGGCCTCACCGGGATTTGAACCCGGACCCCTTTCGGACGAATGATCAGAGGTCATCGCTTAGACCACTGCGCCATCGGGGCGGCATGACACATTGACGATGGTAGCAATGTCTTGAATGGTTCTCCGACAATCCTCATGCACTAGTTTCCTAATTTTGTCCACATTTCCTGGGGGTTTTGCTCGTGGTCGGTCGCCTTGATCTTTCATCGGCTTCCAGTGCTGCTCTTGAAGCGGAAGTGCCACTCAAAACACCTCGGACGACTCATTGCCATAAGCCTGCCGCAATATTTCACGCGTCTCCGTTCCCGATTTGCCGAGTTTGACGAAGAATTTCATGTTTGGTCGCTGCTCTAGTTTGCAGTCCATACCGAAATCGCAGCCGTGTTCTGCACGTGGTCACAAAATATTATGTAGCACAGCTCCCGATGTTCACAGAACGACGCCACTCGGCACAATGACTCATGAAGGTCCCTGTCCTAGACCAATGCTCCCGCATCCACGTACTGCCATGTGTTAGCGCGCTACGTACGTAGTCTCGGAACGTTTTGATCGCACTAAGTATTTAAGATTTTATGTTTGGCAATGGCGTGGATGCGCATGCGCATTTATGCCATTTCACCGAAGCACTCTCGTAGGCGTGTTTCCACGTGCTACTGGGATATTATTTGGTGATACTGTCGTATTCGAGTTAGCTATAGTTATATTTCATCCTTTTTTTTTTTTTTTTTTTTTTGGTATGTGCGTGTGATTCAAGATCGTGAAAGTAAGTAATCGTTTTGATTATTATAATTTTTAAGTTATAAAAAACATTTTATAAAATCTAAGTAGATTGCTGGTTTGTTGTATTAGTATACTATACCAAAATGTTTTTCTTTACTTGTTGCTGAGAAATTTCGTATTTGGAAAAATGACGAATTTGATTTCTTTCTTTTTTCGCTGAAATGTAGTCTACTCCACATGTATAATAGAAATTAGACACCCTCATATGGGACCGATTTTTATTTCTTTTGTCATTAATTACTAACGCCGCCACTGTTCTCAATGGAGAGGGGACTGCGTTGAATCTGTGAAAACGTAAACAACTCGTAATACGACTGTTGTTGCGTTTGAAACAGCTGTGGAGTGTAATATTTTCATTGTGATTTTACAAAGTTTATCAAAACTATAATGTTCAACGTAGTAAACACGTAACAGTAATATGATGATGTCACAAATATCTTTCAAATACGTAACCTTTCACTGTAACGTATCGGTTATGTTTCAAAATTATGTAACGTTTGAGGACAATTTGACGTAACCGTAAGGTTTCTGAAACATTACTGTAACATTGCGCAACGTATCTGAAAAGTCTCAATGTTTCAGTGCTACGTACTTGTAATATATACGAAATAGTCTGTGCTGTGTGGGCATGTACCTGATCTGCTCTACAGATGTCCTCTTCGGGTATCAGGATAAAGAACGAAACGGGATTCGTCTGTGAAAAGTACATGGTGCCACTAAGTATTCCATGACATATACTGTTGTACCCAGGTACATCTTTGACGACGGTGAGCTGATGTCAATGCTAAACAACTCAGCGGGGCCCTTGCTCAGAGTTCGTGCTTGTGAAGACTATTTTATACCGTTTGAGTGCATACTGTAGGAGTAGTTAGCCGAGTGCTTAATAATCTAACTTATAAAACCCTTAAATTGTTATACTACACTCTTGCGCATACACATTTTAACTATTGTCTATCCTGTTGGGGACAAACAACACAAACTAATATAAAACAAGAAAGATGACACCGAATTTTCGGGTGTAATAAGCACGTCTTTTGAATCCGTTCTAACACAAATTAAATTTATCAAAGCTATTCATAGTCAATGGAACCGGTATGGAAAACAATGGTATCGGACGGAAGAAAAAAGTTTTTCAATCGGGTTTTTAATCACTCAGATACTACTGTGAACGGAATCGTGAGCTTACGCCCTATGGTGGCCGACTTCTCCGTTAAGAAAAATATGAATTTATGTGAGAAACATTTTGCACACGAAACGCTCTCCAACACAGAAATAAGTTTTCAAATCGGACTCTTAGAAACAGAGATATCGACAAAATAAGATGTGACTTTACGTCCCCTGGTATGAAAACCATGCATTATTTTAGGAAGAAATTATTCTCAAAATGTTTTTCAATACGAGCGGTATCGGTCCAAGAAAAAAAAATTTAGGAGCCCCGATTTTGTTACACATACATCAGAAGCAGAAATTAACACCTATGCCCCCTGAAGGCCAAACCATTCTTTACCAAACATCAGAAATTATATGAAAAATATTTTCTATCAGGAAATGTATGCGGTACAGGAAGAATTTTTCAAATCAGAGTTTTAGAAACTGAAAAAACGCAGAAACGCAAGTTACCTTTGTGTCCCCTAGCAGAAAGTCTATGATTTACTTGAAATTTTTGAATTTATAGGAAAAACATTTCTCATCGGAAACACTATCCAACAAAGAAGGAACTTTTCAAATCAGACTCCTAGAAGTAGAGAGATATTGACAAAAATAAGATATACATCTACGCCCCCTGGCGTAGAAATCATGCATTAGTTTAAGAAGAAAATGTTCCTAAAAGGTTTGTATGAGTAGTATTCGACATGAGTAGTATCGGTCTACAAACGACTTTTTTTCCAATCGAGATTTTAGAAGCTCACACTTTGCTGCAAATACATCAGAAGCGGAAATTAAGGCTTGCGCCACCTGGTGGCCAAACCATTTTTTACAAAAATTAAAATTGTGTGCCAAGGATTTCCCATCACGAGCTGTATCATTTGCAGAAATCATTTTTCAAATCGGAGATTTAGAAGCAGATATATAGGGGGAAGCAGTTTACCTTTACGCCGCCTAGCGGAAAGTCTAGGAATTACTTGAAAATTTTGAATTTATATGAAAAACCTGTCACACTGGAAACACTATCCGACAAAGAAGGAATTCTTCAAATCGGACTCTTAGAAGTAGAGATATTTTCCTAAATAAGATATATCTACGCCCCCTGGCGTAGAAACCAAGCTTTAGCTTAAGAAGAAAATGTTCCTAAAAGGTTTATCGACATGAGTAGTATTGGTCTACAAACGACTTTTTTTGCAATCGAGAATTTAGAAGCTCATATTTAGCTGCAAATGCATCAGAAGCGGAAATTAAGACTTACTCCCCCTGGTGACCAAATCATTTTTTTTTTCAAAAATTAGAAATTATGTGCCAAGGATTTCCCATCAGGAGCTGTATCCGGTGAAGAAAGAATTTTTCAAATCGAAGATTCCGAAGCAGAGATATAGAGGGAAATGCAATTTACCTGAAAATTTTGAAATTATATTAAAAAAAACATGCCACACTGAAAACACTATACAACAAAGACGGAAATTTTCACATCGGACCCCTAGAAGTAGAGATATTGACAAAAAATAAGATTACATCTACGCCACCTGGCGGAGAAACCATGGAATATTTTTAAGAAGAAAATATTCCGAAAATGTGTATGGACGTGAGTGGCATCAGTCCACGAAAGAACTTTTCGATCGATATTTTAGAAGCTCAGATTTTATGGTAAATACATCAGAAACAAAAATTAACACTTACGCCTCCTGGTGGCCAAAGTATTCTTTACCAAAAATTAGAAATTATATGCAAGAGGTTTTCCACCAGGAGCTGTATCCACTGAAGAAAGCATTTTTCAAATCGGAGTTTTAGAAGAAAGAGTTACAGGGGAAAGTGTAATTTACTTTTACGCCTCCTAGCGGAAAATCTATGCGTAATTTAAAAAAGTAACTACATCTAAAATACTCGACATAAATGGAATTCGAGGTAAGAGAATTTTTTCAATCGGATGTTTAGAAGCAAATATGTGGAATAAAACGGGTTTTTTAATTCGGCATTATCTGCATTTACGCCCTCTAGCGGCGAAACTTTATATCGTAAAAAGAAACGAAATAAAGGATCATCATTCGCATATTCCACGCTTCCCAATGCAAAAAGAATTTTTCAAATCGGACTAATAGTTGCAGAGATATCGTGTCTACAGGCGGACCGGACAAACCGATAACACAGCACGATTTTTTTTTTTACAAAAGACGTGCTAAAAACTCCAAGTACTCAAGAATAAATTTATTAGATTATTAGAATTTAAACTCCACACTAATACTGATAATATACATTATTCAAATATTTATAATTACTTGCGAGTAGATGTTAATCAGCATAACATTTTGAATATAAAACAATTCTATCAATATGTTTTGGGATTAAATATGTTTAAAAGGATTAAACAAAATATCAATATAGATATTATAGATATAAATATTGCTATCCGTAACTATGAAACTAGAAATAGATTTCAGATAAAGCCATGCTTGCCTGGAACACAACAAATGAAACAAATTATCAACTATCAGGGACCAACTTTTTGGAATCTTTATACCTGAAGAACTAAAATACATTAACAATTATAAAAATAAGACTGAAAACATATTTGCTGAACTTATAAAAAAAATCCTAAAATTAATATATAACATTTCAATCCTTTTTTAATTGCTACTAATATCTGCTAACAACTAACTGATCTACTACTGCATGACCCACCTACCTTCATTCTTTGACAATTTTTGTATGACTTGGATTTATTACATAGGGAGATCAGGGCTTTAGTCAGGTCATATAAAGGCTTTCTCTCTGATTTCCCTGACTGTTGTAATAATTACTTTTTACACTCAAGTGTAAATACAAACTTGGTGAAGGTATAATGTAACAGCTAAAAATAATAAAATTATTATTATATTATTATACTGTTACACCAGAAGCAGCTGAAAGTGATTTCCGAAGTTGACTACTTGGTGACACTACGCCACCTTCGAGCACTTATTTCCAGGCAGCGATCTTACTTCCAGGTGGTTATCCTCGGGCAACCACTCCTGTGCAGATGTGCAACATTTCCATGCCGCAGAAATCTTGTGTATAGCCGCTTTTGCGAAACTCCTAAAGCCGCAGCCACATCCATCTGCCGTACACCTCTGCCTGTAATACTACAACAGCCCAATTTCTGTTGCCAATGCTTAAACGTAGTCTGGATATCACTTCGGGTTGCCCCACACTGCAGGCAATTCATTCAGCCAACGTCTATACCAGACGGTGAAACGACCGGTTCTCCACTTCTCGAATGGTATTTTTTATCCAAGATCTCACGCGGCGTCCTGTGTAGTCATGATACTAATTTGCATATGACGTGGCTACCCACGCTGGTAAGCGATCTCCAGTAGTCGCTAAGTTTGCATCTTACTACGTTTTTTCCTTTGAAACCACAATATTCGTAAATTTTGTGACCATTGTGTAATAAACACTATATTCACAACATAGCATTTATTGACAAACATTAGCACGGTGTCGGTCCACCTTTGGCCTTAATATGCACGCACTGACCCTTCGGTACATGCTTTCGACAAGGTTATGGAACACAGCGATAGGCATGCGATTTCATTCAGCACACAATGCTGCCGCTAATTTCTGCTTAGCAGTAGGCCTTGGTTATAAACTTCTTATGCGGTGCTCTATGGGATTACGATCAGGGTTCTGTGCTTGCCAGTCCACACATGATATGGAATTATCATCAAACCATCCCGTAACAGTCCTTGCTTTATGGATCGGTTCCACAGTATTACCACAGAGTTGGTAAGGCTTAACTGTCCAGAATATCGAGGTAGACGTGCTGGTTAACAGATTTGTCCACGATAACCAATGGGCCGGGACCATACAACGAAAAACACCCCTACACGATTACACTGCCAACTCCAAACTTGGCCGTAGGAACAGTACACTGTGGTAAATAGCGTTCTCCCCGCTTGCCGCTATACCCACACACGGCCATCAGACTGAGGGATCGTGTATATGGATTCATCAGTCCATAGGACCCATTTTCATTGATCTACGGTCCACGATAAATGTTCTATACCCCATACGACGAGTAGCATTCCGAGAGGAGATGAAAGGCTTATGAGCAGCCGCAGGACCACTGTAACCCATGGAATGAAGTTCTCTGCGAATGGTACGTGTACATACCGAGGTTCCAGCATTTTCACTCACCTGTACACTGAGGTTTTGTGCAGTACTCCGTCAATTAGCTGTAACGACTCTCCTGAAGCTTCGACGTCCTCTATCACTGATTTTCTTTGGTCTTCCGGTACATTTTGCTGCTTCAGGCACACCATGTGTCTTCCACTTATTCAGTACATCTAAAACAGTTGACTTGGGTATGTTTAAACGACTCTGGGTTTATCTTATGGACAACTCACTAATATAACATCCAACAATCTTTTCTTTCTCAAAGTCTGTTCTCTCCCGCCGTGACATTTTCACTCAACCTCACAGTGCGATATGATCGAGGTCATCTGCAGGCTTGTTTTTATACCGTTTGCTGCTGTACCGCGGATCTTAACAATGCAGCGGATTCGTTAATTTACTTTTGAAGGGGTGTACGGTGACTTTTGTCAATATGGTGTATATTACTAAACTATTTTATTGTAAACCTAAATCAGGCATTTCGGCTTGGAGAGTTTTCTCGTTGATGCCCGGCACCTCGTGGACGAAGAATTCAACACATTTCACAAGTCTCCAGTATCTCCGCTATTATCTAGGTAAAAATTCTTGGGTCTTACAAAATCCTGCTATGGACAACATCCAGATTTTGTGGAACGGTGACCACAACATGCCTTCGTGGGCGGTCTTCATCCTCAGTGATGAATATCGTGTCATCACAGTGGACGAAGACCGCCCACGAAGGCCTATTTAGCAATCCAGTTTTTTACTGTGGATTTCGTTCGCTTTCAGGAAGAGGAACTTAATTAACGTTCTGCTCTCCTTGGTTGTGAACTCTAATTTAGAGGACGCCATCTTTGCTTCAGAAGTGAAAATAAATGGTTATTCATGTCGTAGTCGAATCTAAATTGGTCAAAGGATATTACAAGAGAAATGCGCAGTCTGCCCGTCAAGTAATGAGACAAAAATTATTATATCAAAGCAACAAAGTATTTTGAACTGTCACTTACACAGATTTAAAATAATCTCCCTCCAACTCCATACAACTGTGAGATCCTTTGTACAGGTGTTTGAAGACGGTGGAAGTCCTAAACCGGACCCTCCTTCAGTCAATTCGCCACACCTCGTTGGATGTCCTGAATGTCGCTGAAGTGCTCCCCTTTCAAGGCACACTTCACTTTTGGGAAGAGAAAAAAGTCTGAGGGAGCCAAATCTGGTGAGCAGGGTGGATGTTTCATTACACTTTGAAGTTAGAAATTGCTTCACAGGCAGCGCACGGGCGCGTTGTCGTTGCAGCATAAACTTCAAACAAATCTTCCTCCTCTGCAGATCTTTTTCTAAGATTACTCTGGCCGTTTCCTTACCGATGCCAAGCTGTTCAGCAAGTAGCCTAGTGGTAATTATCAAGTTGAAACACGTGGAGTAACTAATACTGACTTAAATCAAGCTTCTCTTTCCTTGTAAAATAAACACAGAAATTTTAAAATTTAAAAACCCGCATCTCCCGATTTGCGCTCGAGTATGTTAAACATTACACCACCCAGGACAACGAAATCCAATGAAATTAATACTTCAGTTGTTTGGATTTCATTGTCCTCGTTGGTGTAATGGTTAGCACACTCGAGTGAAATCGGGTGATGCGGGTTCGATTCCCGTTCCAGGATGATAAAATTTTCAAATTTCTGTGGTTATGTTACATGGAAAGAACAGCTTGATTTAAGTCAGTACTAGTGGTTGTTAGAATGTCATGGGCAACAATTTCGCTAGCCTTCAGCACATTTTCATTTGTCTGCGCAGAAACTGGACGTCCTGTGTGCGTTTCATCCTCCATCTTTGAAGATTGAAAACCAGCAGAATCCTTGTGCACGGCTCAGTCAGTCACCGGCCGTAAACTTTTTTAAGTCTTAGTACACTTCCGTTGTAGTTTTCCCTAATTTACAGTAAAATGTTGTCAATACTCCATTACGTAACTTCTGACACGCTCCACACACGCCCGTTCTTACTTCAACAGTAGCAACACGAACACTGATGCATCACCCGATTCGAAAATTGCGCCTGCGACTACAGCACACTCTAGCGGTCAAACCTACACAGTCGAGTCACATTATTCTGACCACCTCCTACTTTTGACGTCAACAGCGCGTAGCCAATGAATGAGGGCACGTCTCCTGAGCTGGATTGGAGGGTATATAAGGTGTGCTGACAGCATTCTGGAAACATATTACTCCTTGCCATCATAGATAAAAGGAGCGATTTATCAGATTTGCAAAACGTTATGATTATCGGCTTTCGGGCCAAGAGTGGCAGTATTTCTGAAACAGCGCAGTTCGTGAACTATTCGCGTGCTGCTGTGGTTAAATTATATCGTGATTGGAGAAATGGCACCATTGCGAATAAGCGAAGTGGAAACTGCGGAGCACCACGTGCCATTGATGTGAAAGGTGACCGTCGGCTTCGAAGGTGCTTGAGGGCCGATCGACACGATACAGTTGAGCAACTCGTTGGCGGAATGAACTAGGGGGCTACCGGAAGTGTATCTAAAACGACAGTTCAGCGAACCCTGCTGCGTATGGGACTCCGATGCAGACGACTGGTCACTGCACCGATACTAAGGAAGGTGCATTGGCAGAAAAGTCTTACATTTGCACGGCAGTATCGGAATTGGACCTCCGCTGATTGGCAAAGGATTGCCTTCTCCGACTAGTCACGTTTTCTGCTTCATCGAGCGGATGGACGGCAACGTACTAGGCGAGAAATATCGGAGAACAAACACTCTTTAACCACTGCTGGAAGAACACAAGCTGGTGGGGGCAGCTTTATGGTCTGGGGAATGTTTTCGTGGCATTCTATGGGTCCACTCATACCTGCGAAAGGCGCTATGGACCGAATTCGTTATGAATCCATCTTTGCAAAGCAAGTACACCCATACATGCTGATTGTCTTCCCTGGGGCGGATGGGATCTTCCAGCACGACAATGCGGCGTGTCACACAAGTAGAAATCCCCGAGAGTGGTTGGAAGAACACGATGAAGACTTCAAAGTACTTTCCTGTCCCCCTTAATTTCCAAACTTAAACCCAATTGAGCATCTGTGAGACCACCTCAATTATGTTGTTCTCTCTATGGATCCTCAACCACAATCTCCAGCAACTGTCAGATGCACTACAATCAGCATGGCTCCACATACATGTGAACACCTTATTGAGTCACTCCCAGCCCATGTAGCTGGTGTCCGCACTGCACACGGCGGTTACTCTGGATATTACCTGATGGTCACAATAATGTGACTGGACCGTGTATAAGCACGTTTGTTACTTTTATACAAAGGGTTGTCTAAAAAAAGGCAGTTGCTTTAATTAATGGGCACACTGTGTACTTTATTATGACATATGCTTCACTTCATGGGAAAAAGAGAAAAGTGTAAAAGCCGGAGTCGTATCGCACTTCCATAATTGCAAGGATATGAGTATTTCATTTCAAAGACATGAGAGTGATCTTAATAAAACGGACACGCAGTGTACGTTTAGCTTTCTCTTTTACATACGGTTATCAGAAGAATTTTATAATCCTCAAATAAATTTTATCCTTCTATCATCATACAGCTCGCAACCACTTGGGAAATATTGGCGAAGTACACCATGTAATTTTTCCTTATTATTTCGCTGCTAGTGCTGTTTCACACCTCAGGGATTCAGAACAAATATTTCTAAATTCCAAATAAACAATTTCTACTTCTTCCTTATTTTGTGTGCGGAGATGTTAAGCACGAAAACGTGCCATCAGATTTTTATTTTTTTATTTTTCACTCCATTTTTTTTTTTTTTTTTTTTTTTTTTTTTGCGAGGAATATAAATGCGGAAGTTAAAAATGCATGCACTGTCACATTTTTGCAAGTTAATCTTTTTGTTGCAATGGAAGGAAAATTCTCTTTTTGGTAACTTTTTTTTTTTCTTGTTGCGAGAAAGAAGATACTGTTTCGTAAGAAGCTTAATTTAAGATGGAAGGGTCTGAAATTAGAAGCGCAAACGCATTCCTGCATTTAAATAAGCCACATGCAAAAGCTTATTTCCTTCATCGATCGAAATGCTTAAATATATTTTCTGGAGAAATAATGCGAGCGTGCACCTAAGAGTGCACTGCGTCATAAATTCAAATTAGCAACCGTAATTGAGAAGGTCTACGGTGGTTTAGTGTTAGGACTGAGTTATAAGGAGAACCTAATGGAAAAAAAAAATGAAGAATTACGTCTACTTTTTTTAACGCGTGAGAAGTTTTGGCAAAAACAAGAACTCCATTTACGTATAACTTTTAAATAAGATATGCCCTATAAAATTTTATACACTTTTCACTGTTAAATAATTTACAAATATTAGTTACCAAAATTCCTAGCTCCATATTTAAATGAAGACTTGGGGGGGGGATAACTACCACCGTGAGCAACTCCCGGGGCTATATGCAGTCACCCGTCCCACATTTCTGGTCACCGATTCCAGGGAAGGGACAGATCCAGTGTCGTAAGACAAAGACAATATGCATGTCCCATCGTGATGCATATTTAACCAGTGGCCCTAAATTAGGGACGGGCGACTGCTTATAGCCCATTGAGTTGCTCACGGTGGTTGTTAAACCTCCAATAATAAAAAAAATACTCACATTGTCGAAACAGTTCATTGTGACTACTGCGCCGGTTTTCATTTTCGAAGATTATTAGGTGGATGTACGATATTTACATTAACCACATTTAATAAAAATACGTAGTCCTCCACATTACGTAAGGATTTGTATCAAAATTTTGTAAATCAGTATTTTAATTATTAATAAAATTGTTAATTCATTAATGAATTTATATAATTATTCTAAATAACGAATTATTGATGATGAACGTTTAATTATCCCTCCCCCCCCCTCACTTTTTTTTTTAATTGCTACGCTCCTGGCTCAGCGGATACAGGAGCTGAAGCTAAGAAGGGACTAAGGGAGGAGATCGCGATGTGATGATGTGAAAAGGAGGAATATTTTTCTGATCCCCGAACTAGGATATCGAAAAAAAAAAAATGGAAACTTGCGTAAAATTATAGAATTTTTTTAACCCCTTCCCCCCTCCCCCTCCCCTCTTCCAGCCTCAGCCAATTTCCCATTTGGTCCTTCTCTCCAAAATTTTGATGACCCCTGGGTTAGCATATTGATTGATTCTTTCAGTATAGTAGCGATGTCATGAAATATTTAGGAATATTATGCTCTCAGTTTAAAATGTTTAAAGTTTTATTACGTTTCTTGTTCGTGTATTCGCATTGCAAAAACGTGAAGGAAACATCACTTTCTTATTTATGAATCTCTGTTGGACTTGAGCACGAATCACAGAACCCTTGCGCGCGTCTTTTCCACTGAAAGAAATGAAATAAACCATCGGGAAGTGGTTCCTCTCTTCCCTTTCGATTACTTCTTTATATCTTCCTTCACCGATATTTCGAGTATTCAGGGACACGTGTCATTCCAGTGGGTACCCCAGCGGATTTCCAAGATCAGGAAAAGCCAGCGCATATGTAGACGGAAACAGAGGAACTCTTACTGCCTTGACTGGTGTACGAATGGAGTTCGCTTTTCTAACGGACTTCAAGAATGAAACGGATGAGGATCGTTGAACTCGAGAAGTTGCTTTCCCTTAGCTGGGAGCCTATTTTCATTCGCCATGTTGCAGGAAGTTCTTTTCCTGTACCGTAGGCAAGGGAAGCATTGACGAAAAGAGCCTTCCTCAACTTGCATGAGAACACGTATGCCAACATGAAAAAAAAAAAAAAAGCTGGTTCACGACGAATGACCAAATATTTGATCTTTTACTGATGAAAAAATCGCTGAGTTTTTCAGTTTGATATCATATATCCTTTTAAAGGATTTTAATACTGTAAGGGACATGCACCTTTTGTTGTGACGTGCGACAGGCGTGAAGCACATATCAAGACAGCAAAGTTGCAGCGATAAATTCCGTCGGAGTAGATTAATTGCGAATACGTTCAGCTCCGGAGCAGAAGGATACGGTTCCAATCGCTGTCACCGGCAAATTCGTATTTTCAAATTGGCGCCCGATTGAGGAAATTAATCTACTGGCCGTTTGATTCCTCGAGCAGTATGTATACAACCCGAGGACCGGCTTTCCGTTAGTAGAGTGTTCAGAGTCAGAATGGGAAAAGCTGCGCATTTATCGGAGTTTGATAAAGGACAAATTGTGAGGGCACGGCGCGGCTTATTCACATGTCGCTATAGTGAGTACGTATCAAAAGTGGTGCACCCCCCTCAGTACTTCGTTGGCCCACCTTTTACCTTTAATACTGCGTCGATTCTTCGTGACATGGACTCCACGAGATGTTGATAGGTGGTTTGTGGAATCTGAGACCATGCTTGATGAATAGCACTTTCCAGGAGTGTGAGATTGCAGGGTCGTGGATCCAGCTGTCTGATGGCTCGTTCAACTTCATCCCACAAACTCTCAATGGGGTTGAGATCTGGAGATTGTGGGGGCCACCTAAGCACAGTAAACTCCCGGCATGTTCCTGAAACCAATCAGCACTATGGCAGGACGCATTATCTTGTTGAAAGTAGACATCGCCAGTGGGATAAACCATCCACATGACAGGATGCACTTGGTCCGCAACGATGTTTAGATATGATGTGCCAGTCAGACGTTGAGCAACACGAATTAAAGCATGCCAGGAAAACATTCCCCAAACCATAACGTTGCCTCCACCAGCTTGAAGGGTTGTAGCAATGCATTTGGGGTCCATGCTTTCGTGCTGTTTCCGCCAAATTCTTACTCGGCCATCGGCATGGTGTAACTGAAAACGTGATTCATCGGACCACATAATTTGTTTCCAATTATCGACTGTCCAATCCTTGTGCTCCTGTGCGAACTGGAGACGTTTTGTTTTGTTAACTGCAGACAGCAAAGGTGTTCGAACAGGCCTTCGGCTGCCATATCCCATCCGATGCAGTGTACGGCGAACAGTGCGTGCAGAGATTATTTGAGGGGATCCTAGATTAAGATGGTCTGTAATTTGCTACACTGTTGCCCTTCTGTTGTCTGTTACCAGTCCGGATACTCTCCGTTCCGCCCGAGCAGTCACTAGTCGATGACGACCACACGTTGCACGTAGACACCAAGTTTTTTGGCTGACAGTCCAGTCTTTAAACACTTTAACAACAGCTGCTCTGGAACATTTCACGAATGCGGCGGTTTCGTTGATACTCGCTCCATGGCTCCGAGCTCCTACAATCATCCACGTTGAAAGTCCGTCAAATCGTATTTTTTACCCATCTCGTCACCCAAAAATCACTTCTACTACTGTCGCAAGCACTAAGCTTTCCCTTTTTATACTAGCCTCGCCCTCTTGCGGCAACAGCGTGCAGCCATAGCTCATTTGCTTAAAACTGTCAGGTGGTCATAATTAAGTGGCCACTCAGTGTACACTGCTCTGAGAACTTCACCGGCGCCACCGTTCGGTCTTCAGGCGCTTTCGTTTCTCTAGGCTGGGGGAGATCATAATGGAATGAATCATCGGCGTCTATTCATACAGAGAGAATGGTAAAATAGTTTCAGTTTTGTCTAGTATGATTTCCACTCGATCATACACAATGGTCAGAAGACGAACAGATTTCAAGGCAGTGACTCACTAAGGATAATGACTTCATGTTGCTGTGTACAGTGGGGTCGGCGAGACAGTATCAGCTTTTTAAGTACCATTCACCCACACCCTCACGTTTGAACTTGGAACCGTTAAAGGGCGAAATCCACTGTGACTTCACATCGCATAGCAAAAAAGATGTACCAAGAAAAGTGTACAATGCTAATCACTGAAAAATCCAAGACAGAATCCAGGAATCTTAAACTTTTAAGTAATGTTTTTGCGAGAGCAGCGGAAAATACAGTGACTTTTCGTGAAAACTCCTCAGGTAATATATTAGTTTGAAGAATGCCCCACACGTATTAATTATCACAAGCATATTACCACTGCAATGCAGTGTTTTAATGGACTTCAATAATGACTGCCCGTCATAAGTTCTTTGGGGGGCCCACTCAGATGTCTTAGCCTAGGGGCCCACTAAGACCTGAACCCTGTAAGCGGCTGATGCTCCTGAAAAAGATAGTGTCCAAAATTTTCTGCCTACCCCAAACAAAATGTTTCTCTTTGCGGCTGGGCTTTCCGAAAGTTACGGCAAAACAACTCCTTCCTCACTCTCATTCGAGCAGTGCAGGCCGAAAACCTGTCATTGACTATAAAGGCCCTCTTCTAGACTTTATAACGAAGTGAATTTCTCCGCCATTTTTGTCCACGCCGGGCATCGAACCCGGGTCCCCCTCATTCCGGTATAAGTCTCTCTCCCAACTGAACTACGCGGTCATATGCTCTCGCTGCTATCTGCCTTTATCTCATGTGCGTTCTGCGATGCAGGTACGTCACAACTTTTATCACCCAATGCATGCTGGCGAAGTACTAGTCCCGCTGACATCGTACCACTCTGTTGTAGCAAGTAACTAAAATATCGTTCTCCATTCTTAGGGTATATGTCTTTGTTATAGACATTTTTACAGGTAATAAGTCAAAATGGATTAGTGACAGTCATCCCCATAAAAGATTACTTTGAATAACAAAGTTAAAGAGAAAGAAGCGCGTTTTGCTGCGCATGCTCAATCATTTCAGCCGCATTCGGCCCACATCTTAGATACTGAACACATTCTTCGAGCTGATTTCGGCTCATATTGGTAACCCCAAGGTAATTCGTTCCAGTCGGTTAATCCTTTAACCGGCTTGAACGAATTAACTCGGGGTTAGAATAATGAGCTGAAATCATGTCTGAGGAATATTTTTGCTGTCTAAGAAGTAGATAGACGCAACTGGAAGGAGTGAACCTGAGAATTAGAAAGTGTTGTTTTCTCCTTAGATTTGTTATTCAAAGTAATCATTCAGGGTAATGATTGACACCAATCCTTTTTGACTAATTACTTCCTGAAAGGGCTATATCAATGGCGACGAACCAAAGAAAGGAGAGAGAATATATTTGAGTAAATTGTTTCTCTGCCTAGTGGCACGATGTCCGTGTCAGGGGGACTAGACACTGGCACCATGATACCGGAAAGAAACAAGCCCTTTCCCTTCATTCCTTAGGTAATACTGGAAAGAAACAAGCCCTTTCCCTTCATTTCCTTATGTGATTACTGGGAAGCCTGAGCTATTGTCAGGACTCTTTAAAGAGGCCTTTTCTTAGGCTTCCCATACTGTTACAAACTTTAAGTTACTCTGTAAACTAACTTAATGATTTTATTGTAACAGTTAAAAAAAAAAAAGTCATAGAGCAAATCAGAAGAGAACGCTAGAGAAGAGGACTAGAAGGGTACATTATACTGTATTATACACGAGCACCAATAACAGGTATATGGGCAGTACTACTGCGATGAGAATGGGAAAGGAACTGTTATGTCGTAGCTTTTGTTAAACACGATCGCTATGTGAACATTTCTGTTTGAGAAGTTTAGGAAATTTTGAGCACCATTTGGTTCAGGTACATTGGCCGCTTAAAGGTTTAATCTGGCCCTGACAACGCCTAACAGCATTATACCGAAATCATGCATGGTATTACTTCCTTTCACATGTGCTGATAGTTTTATGTAAGTTAGTTAAACTTACGGATATTTTTATTTAAGTTGATAAAAAACACAGTGAGGTGGCTTAATCCTACAGTGCCAGCGAAGCAAAGATTTCTTTTGTGATAGTTTTTATCGCTAAATAAAATAATAACGCAAATCGATTCCTTCGCAGTATTTTTCGGGAAAGAAAGATCCTTTTCATTCTTTACCTTTCTTTTTCCCTTTTTGGTAAAAGAAATACTTTTCCACTCCTGTGCTTGCTGAAAAACTGTCCCCTCCATACTCAATCATTGATTTCTTTTATCTTTTTTTGACTTGGAAGTACTCTTGAAAAATCTCGAAATATATTGCTCCAGTAAACAGCACAACAGCATCTGCTTCTGAAATTTCGATCGGGCAGGAGGACTAACAAGGTATCGATCAAATAAATCGCTACGATAACTCCCAGAATCGATTAGATGAACCGCCGGTGCAAGCCACTGTATCTGTTCACTAGCGGTGGTAAACTCTGACAAAATCTCGATCTATGCTCGGGAAAGATGATGAGAACATAATGGATTTTTTACCGGAGATGAACGAATCAGACAGCAAAAGCTAAAAAGCAAGGGAAAAAAAAAAAGAACTCGGTGTTCTCGCAAAACCTATGTCTTGGTCTGATTGCTGTGAATTATATCACTGACTGCACACGTCATTATCGTTGAAGTTATTGAATCATGAGCGAAGTTATCCAATTTGCGATGTCGTGACGAAGGGCACTCACGAGCGAAATGCCTTCCTCTATGACGTTCTTTCATACATAACACGGCAACGAGGGATTTCAGAATGTAACAGTTCCAGGAATTTGCTGGAATGCAGAGAGAAGTTTCAGAATATTGCCAAATCTCAGGAGCTGTTTCGCTTTAATATGAAAAAAAAACAAAAAAAAAACAACGAAATGAAGAGAAAAATATAACAGTTTGAAATTAGAGTTTATCGAACTTCCCATGTAGATATGATTTTTTGTATACTAGGAAGAACATCAACTCAAAATTTTTTTGAAATAAATTGCTTTTATATATATAAACGCCGAAATTTTGAACAGCCTCGCGTGAAAGCGATCCAGAAAAAAGAAATATTGAAGCAACATTATTTCCGTTCTAGAAACACTATATTTTCGAAAAAAAAATAAATAAAAAAAGTCCCCGAAACTATGTCCGGCATACAAATACAGTGAACACCTCGTTGATACGTTTTTCAAGGTACCAACTGAAGTTAATGTATAGTTGAGAATAAAAACGGTATAAACGAAACAAAGAAAGCTGAATATAAAGGGCAATTCAGAATTTTTGTATCGGTGATATTCTACGTATAAATGAAATAAACGTATATTTGAGAAACGTATAAAAAAGGTTCTATTAAATCTAGAGTTTCTGTTTGTCTAAAAGAACGAGCTTGGGAGGAAAGAACCACCTTTTCAGCACAAAACTATCGGTTTTGAGTTTTCGAATAATTTTTAATGCAAATACCGTGATATCTGCAACGTGTAATGATTCAATTTAAGTATTGTGGAACCTCTTTTATATGTTTTTTCAAGGGACCAAGTAAAATTATCGTATAATTGAAAAAAAAACCGTCCTAATGAAACAGGAAAAGTTGATCATTAATGGTAATTCATAATTTTTCTATCGGCGATATTTTACGTATAAATGAGAAAATGTATAAATGAGAAGTGTATAATCGAGGTCCAATTATATATTTACAGTTTTTATTTTTTCCTAGCGGAACGCGCTGGAACGGTGTTATGTCAAGTGTATAAATGAGAAGTGTATAATCAAAAATGCATACGTAAACGAGAAGTGTATAATCAAGGTATAAATGGGAAGTGTATAATCAAAAATGTATAAATGAGAAGTGTATAATCGAGGTTCAACTATATTTACAGTTTTTATTTTTTTCTAGCGGAACGCGCTGGAACGGCGTTACGTCACACCCTTTTTAGCACAAAACTTCCGGTTTTGAGTTTTGGAATCTATATCTTAATTCTATATGGTTTTTTACTGTAAGACCAGTTGCGAGAGAACAGCTGAACGTAAACATATGGTGGAGGTATCAAAATAAAGGTCTTCCCATGTAGATGTGCCAGTCGAAGATTGTGGCAACAGTTCGGACGTTGTGGGGCGGCAAAATTACCATGTAAAGTCAATGGGAAGCGTGCGAGACATCCGATCGCCTGCGGTTGACTCACGCGCTGTTGAAGGCGGAGTTATGGAGGGACTCAGTCCGAAGTCTCTCTTCTCAGCGAACCGTTGTGCAAAACAACGCTAGCAGGAATTCGTTTTTTTTTTTTTGAGGTTTAACGACCACCGTGAGCAACTCAATGGGCTATAAGCAGTCGCCCGTCCCTAATTTAGAGTCACTGGTTCCAGGGAAGGGAGAGAGCCAGTGCCGTAAGACAAACACAACATCCATGCCTCACCGGGATTCGAACCCGGACCCCTTCCGACGAATGATCAGAGGCCAACGCCTTAGACCACTGCGCCACCGGGGCGACCAGGAATTCGTTTGAAAGTTCTTATCGGAACAGCGAACACTCGAAGACCTGATTGCGTTGTGCCATTGGACTGTGTGATGTATATATACAATTTAACATTCATTCGATCCAGTTTATTCACGTGGGTAAGACGTTTCCCATTATGTAAAGATGTTAATAAACGTTTCATATGAGTTTATTCTTTTCAAAAAAAAAAAAAAAAAAAAAACTAATCGTCGATTCTGACGGGATTTGTCTACCGGGTTCGAATCCCGGTGATGCATGTATGTTTTATTTGTCTTACGGCACTGGCTCTTTCCCTTCCTTGAAACCAGTGACCCTAAATTAAGGACGGGCGACTGCCTATAGCCCAAGCGTTGGCTTATGATCATTCGTCCGTGAAGGGTCTAGGTTCGAATCCTGGTGAGGCATGGATGTTGTGTTTGTCTTACGCCACTGGCTCTCTCCCTTCACTGGAACCAGTGACCCTAAATTAGGGACGGGCTACTGTTTATAGCCCTGAGTTGCTCACGGTGGTCGTTAAATCTTCAGTTACAAAAAAAAAACAAAAAACAAAAACACGAACCTGGACTATTTTCTCGACTGAAGTGGTTGAATGAATTTGTCAATCAAATACAGTTTACATTTGTTGTTTCATATGAGTTTATCATTAAAAAAAAAAAAAAAACTTACCGTCGTTTCCGACGGGTTTCGTCTAATAATTTTTAATTAAACTACCGTAATAACCGCAACGTGTAATGATTTAAGCACAATTGTATAAATAATTACACGTAGTTTATATGGTTTTTCAAGGGACCACATAAAATTAACGTATAATTAAAAAGAAAAGCATATTAACGAAGCAGGGAAAGTTGAACACTGGAGGCAATTCAGAATTTTTTGGATCGGCGACATTTTGCGTATAAATGAGGAAAACGTATAAGTGAGAAACGTACAAACGAGGTTCTACTGTAATGTAGTAAACGCAATTTTCAAGAAAGAGAGATGGCAAGTGTTTAACACTGTGTGTTTGATTTTTTTCCAAGTTGTACAAAGAAAAGATTCCCTGCACATGCCGTACAACCATTGTACAGCGAAACGTCATATATACGGGAAAATATGCCATATGGCAAAGAAGAAATCAAAAAGTCATCTAACAGATTTCAAAGACTTATGATCCGTGCTTTTAGAGAATACCTACAACTTCAAGGAAAAGAAAACTCTAGGAAACTTTAATTGCTGTATCTTATCGTAAAGCGAATGTAAAAGGGGATTTTCTCAGAAGAATTTCATAATCACCCCAGTAAGGTCTTCTCTTTCAGTCACAGGTATCTTTGGGCGAATGTGAAAGGGAATTTTCTCAGACGAATTTCATAATCACCACAGTAAGGTCTTCTCTTTCAGTCACAGGCTTCTTTAAGCGAATGTGAAAGGGAATTTTCTCAGACGAATTTCATAATCATCCCAGTAAGGTCTTCTCTTTCAGTCACAGGTATCTTTAAGCGAATGTGAAAGGGAATTTTCTCAGACAAATTTCATAATCATCCCAGTAAGGTCTTCTCTTTCAGTCACAGGTATCTTTGGGCGAATGTGAAAGGGAATTTTCTCAGACGAATTTCATAATCACCCCAGTAAGGTCTTCTCTTTCAGTCACAGGTATCTTTAAGCGAATGTGAAAGGGAATTTTCTCAGAAGAATTTCATAATCACCCCAGTAAGGTCTTCTCTTTCAGTCACAGGTATCTTTAAGCGAATGTGAAAGGGAATTTTCTCAGACGAATTTCATAATCACCCCAGTAAGGTCTTCTCTTTCAGTCACAGGTATCTTTGGGCGAATGTGAAAGGGAATTTTCTCAGACGAATTTCATAATCACCCCAGTAAGGTCTTCTCTTTCAGTCACAGGTATCTTTAAGCGAATGTGAAAGGGAATTTTCTCAAAAGAATTTCATAATCACCCCAGTAAGGTCTTCTCTTTCAGTCACAGGTATCTTTAAGCGAATGAGAAAGGGAATTTTCTCAGAAGAATTTCATAATCACCCCAGTAAGGTCTTCTCTTTCAGTCACAGGTATCTTTGGGCGAATGTGAAAGGGAATTTTCTCAGACGAATTTCATAATCACCCCAGCAAGGTCTTCTCTTTCAGTCATAGGTATCTTTGGGCGAATGTGAAAGGGAATTTTCTCAGACGAATTTCATAATCACCCCAGTAAGGTCTTCTCTTTCAGTCATAGGTATCTTTAAGCGAATGTGAAAGGGAATTTTCTCAGAAGAATTTCATAATCACCCCAGTAAGGTCTTCTCTTTCAGTCACAGGTATCTTTAAGCGAATGTGAAAGGGAATTTTCTCAGAAGAATTTTATAATCACCCCAGTAAGGTCTTCTCTTTCAGTCACAGGTATCTTTAAGCGAATGTGAAACGGAATTTTCTCAGACGAATTTCATAATCACCCCAGTAAGGTCTTCTCTTTCAGTCACAGGTATCTTTGGGCGAATGTGAAAGGGAATTTTCTCAGACGAATTTCATAATCACCCCAGTAAGGTCTTCTCTTTCAGTCACAGGTATCTTTAAGCGAATGTGAAAGGGAATTTTCTCAGATGAATTTCATAATCCCCCCAGTAGGGTCTTCCATTTCAGTCACAGCAATATACCTCGCATATAAATATGCTATATGGCAAAGAAGAAATTAAAAAGTCATCTAACAGATTTCAAAGAGTTGTGATCCGTGCTTTTAGAGAATACCTACAACTTCAAGGAAAAGAAAACTCTACGCAACTTTAATTGTTGTATCTTTAAGCGAATGTGAAAGGGGATTTTCTCAGACGAATTTGATAATCACCCCAGTAAGGTCTTCTGTTTCAATCACAGCAATATATAACCTCATTATTATTCATAAAAAACTGTTTGGCTCCCTCTCTGTAATATCATTTAGCTCTTTGCTAGTGTTTTTGGGAAGTGCTTTGAGATGGCCCCTTTCCAAGTTTTCACCCAGCCCTTAATGAGGAAAGGGAGATAGCCCCTTCGTGCGATGTTTCGGATTTTTCGAGAGAACAACAATATGGGCCATTTTTCTATATGGGCGAACTTGTCTTTAAGCACTGCTGAATATGTTGCACTGTTAACGGTTGGTCCGTGTTTTTGATAATGTCCCAAAATAGGCCGATGCATATCCCAAAACAAGGTTAGCAATATTTCTTTAACAGTGAGGACAATTCGGGATTCTTATTATATTTTTTTCGGTGAATGAAGAGTGTTTCTACACACACACACACACACACTCTCTCTCTCTCTCTCTCTCTCTCTCTCTCTCTCTCTCTCTCTCTCTCTGTTTCTCTGTCTCTCTCTCTCTCTCTCTCTCTCTCTCTCTCTCTCGATCAAAATGATGCACTGATGTCTCGTTCCCAGCGATAATCTTTTCAAGTATACAATTATCTTCTTCATAACATTGCAAAAACTGGCTGGAAATCTCCAGACGCTGAAGTTTGTGCTGATCAGACAGCTGCTTCGGGTATGTCCAGGCAAACAGTTTGCGATATCATAAATGAAGTGATGATATTTTTTAAATTGCTCACTCAACATGAATAATGAGCGCGAGGTACGACTCCAAAATACGAAACTGGGCTTGTGGCCAAAGAATGAATGGCGTAGTGCAGGTCGAAAGTGAGTGAGAGGCAGACTTCGAACTGTCCGCGGCCGGAAACGCAATGCTCTCCTCACTCTTTGTATTAGTTCAGTATCACGTATCAATGAAAGTAAACGTATTGTCTACAGCGCGTCGGGAAAATGCTTAGCTTAAGAATTCAGTAACGGACAAACGGGAACTTTCACGTGAAATTAAAAAAAGTGCCTACGGAATTTTGTCGTATGTTCAGTGAGGTGTATGGGGAATAATTCGTGTCACGTGCAGATGTTTTGCGTGGCATAAGAGGTTCAGTGAACGGCGGGAAGCCATTGAATACGACAAATGTTTGTGATGACCAACCATCTAAAAAGCAGAATATAATGCGTGCAAAATCTACGCAGCTGTTCGGAATGATCAATGACTTAGTATTAGAATGAAAACAGAAATGGTAAACATCCATAAACAGACTATTAGGCAAATTTTACATAATAATCTGAACATGACAAAGGTTTGTGCCAAGGTGATTCCGAAGCTTTTAACTCCTGAACGAAAAGAAAACCACAAGCAAATTTGCGCCAGCCTTCGAGGGTAAATTCAGGCGAACCCCAACGTTTTTAGAAAGTGTTATCACTTGCGATGAAATCTGGGTCTTCCATTTTCTTCCATTTCAAAACTAAATGAAAGTGTTACCACTTGTGATGAAAATTGGATCTTCCATTTCAGCTTTAAATGAAAGTATTATCACGTGTAATGAAACCTGGATCTTCCATTTCAGCACAAAATGAAAGTGTTATCACTTGCGATGAAATCTGGATCTCCCATTTCAGCACTAAATCAAAGAGTTATCACTTGTGATGAAACATGGATCTTCCATTTCAGTACTGAAATTAAAGTGATAAAACCTGGATCTTAATTTTCAACATTAAATGAAAATATTATCACCTGTGATAAAACACATATCTTCCATTTCAACACTAAATAAAAGTAATGAAACCTGGATCTTAATTTTCAACATTAAATGAAAATATTATCACCTGTGATAAAACACGTATCTTCCATTTCAACACTAAATAAAAGTGTTATCACTTCGGATGAACTCTGGACCTTCCATTTCAACGCTGAAATGAAAAAACAGTCGATGCATTGGAAAACACCAACGTCACCCATAATGAAGAAAGCACAGCTCAAAGCCATGTTAATTGTTTTCTTTAGGATGAAGAGAGCCAAGTTCAAAGTCATGTTAATTGCTTTCTTTGATAGCAAGGGTGTAATTTTTGGCAGAGTATGTTCCTGAGAGCGCAACAGTGGAGAAGCATTACTACAAATAGTTTCCGGTGACTTTGCGAGTCAAGAGAAAGAGGCCAGAGTTGTGGAAAAATTGCTTCCTACTTCACAAGCACAATGCGCCAGCTCATTCTGCGCTCTGACTAAATAAATCAGTTTTTAGCCTAGAACGCGTCATAGTGCGCCAACGCGCCATAATTGGGCTCTCGCGATTTCTTTTCTCTAAAGTCAAGTCTGTAGTAAAAGGGGATCAGTTTTAAATAAGGTACTGTGGTGAAAAAGAGAAAAACCAAGCTGCTAAAAGGGGTCACACCAGATGAGCTATACCACTTGTGGAAATATCCACGCCGGTCATCGAATCCGGGTCCCCATCACTCCGGAGTAAGTCGCTCTCTTAACTGAGCTACGCGGACACGATGCTCTCATTGCTATCTGCCTTTATCTCATGTGCGTCCTGCGGTGCAGGCACTTCACACACTGCTTTACCAACTGGAAGATCTGAGTGCAGTGGAATGTTGATGCGGACGTGGAGTACATTGACGTTGTAAGAACTAAAATTTTAAGCTTCTTATTTTAAAAAAGTAATAGCATCCATCTCATTATTTAATAACCATATCTCATACGGGTCCGAAAAGAATTGTAGCGGAATGAAAAATTGCTGTGGAGCTCTTAAAATAGTAATTTTAAAAATACAAAGAGACATCACCCTCCGCCAAGTAAAAAAAGAAAGTGGGCCATTGCGCAGTTAAAAAAGAAAGTGTGCCATTGCGCAGTTTTTGCGCTGTTAAAAAAGAAAGTGAGCCATTGCGCAGTTTTTGCGCAGTTAAAAATAAAGTGAGCCATTGCGAGTGTTTTAGTAATTAAAAAAGGAAAGTGAGCCATTGCACAGTTTTTTCGCAGTCAAAAAAGAAAGTGAGCCGTTGCGCTGTTTTTTCGCAGTTAAAAAAGAAAGTGAGCCATTGCGAGTTTTTGCGCAATTAAAAAAGAAAGTGAGCCATTGCGCAGTTTTTTCGTAGTTAAAAAAGAAAGTGAGCCATTGCGCTGTTTTTTCGCAGTTAAAAAAGAAAGTGAGCCATTGCGCAGTTTTTGCGTTGTTAAAAAAGAAAGTGAGCCATGGGTGTATTTTTGCGCAGTTACAAGCTTAGTGTGATAGATGCGATAGACGACGAGTAGCTTTCCGAGTGGAGATGAAAGGCTTATGAGCAGCAGCACAACCACGGTAACCCATGGAATGAAGTTCTCTGCGAATGGTACGAGAAAATACCGAGGTTCCACCATTTTTCCTCACCTGTACACGGAGGTCTTGTGCAGTACTCCGTTGATTAGCGGTAACGACTCTTCTGAGGTTTCGACGTCCTCTATCACTGATTTTATTTGGTCTGCCGGTGCGTTATGCTGCTTCAGGCATGCCATGTGTCTTCCACTTATTCAGTACATCCAAAACTGTTGACTTGGGTATGTTTAAACGCCTCTCGGTTTCTCTTATGGACAACCCACTAATATAACACCCAACAATCTTTCCTTTCTCAAAGTCAGTTCTCTCCCTCCGCGACATTTTCACTCAACCTCACATTGCGATATGATCGCGGTTTTGTCATTTTCATGTAGGACTTCCGTCCACAGGGAGTAGAGTTTAGGTCCCAGCCACCTACAACTTTTGACAGAACAGTTTGTAGTGAGATTAGAGTACAGTAGATGGCGCCACCGTACAAGTACGATATTGCACATAGATGGGTGAGAGAATTTCATTGAGAACATAGGAAAGGATACCCATTTAACCAGTGGGTCCAGCCTGGGGGCCGTCACTTTACGTGCTCGTCCGATGCACGGCGGATATTCAGCGATTGTTAGTAAATCACACCATCTCTGAAAGATCAGCCCAGGCTAGAACCTGGGGACCCAGCATCGATAGTCTGAACACTAACCACTAAGCCATCCGCGGCTGATATGATTGCGGTCAGCAGCAGGCTTGTTTTTATAGCGTTTGCAGCTGTGCCGTGCATCTTAACAATGCAGCGGATGCGTTCATTTGATTTTGAAGGGGTGTCTGATGACGTTTGTCAATATAGTTTATTTGCTAGCAGAATCTTTGGTCGGGTAAAATTTATGAAGACAGCGAAATGCAGGTCTGAATTCTCCACTTCTATCACAATATTTTTTTTGTCTTGCATGTCACTGCCACATTGATGGCAAGATTCTGCTACCTCTACTCTATCCAAAAGATTACAGTCGAATAAAAATGCCACGGCCGTGTCTTCCGTCGAAAAAAAAAAAAGTTACGTAGAAATTATTCAACAATGTACAATATGCTTTGAGTGATTACTGGATTATGGCCACCTATCTAATACTTCGTAAGTCCTCCTTTCGCCCTCGGTACAGCAACTATCCGACATGACATGGATTCAATAAAATACTGGAAGCAGTTGGGAGGTATGGCCAACCCAGCTCTGTGCAATGCGACCTACAATGCAGGTATAGAGGTAATTGGTGTATCTAGACGTCTGATGTGCCGTTCCATAGAGTCCCACAAGTGCTCTTTGGGATTGATATCGGGGAGTTCGGAGGCCAATCGATATGCTGGAAGTCTAAACTGTGTTTATCAAACCATTCCTGCACGACATCCGATCTATGGTTCGGGGCTGTGTCTTCTTGGAAGACAACGCTGCCATTCGGGGAAAAGAGCAACATTACTAGATGAACAGAGGCATTAAGTAATTCACGATAGTGGGAAGCAGTCATATGTTGTTCCACATGCACTAGGGGTCCAAGTTCCTGCCAGATAAACATGGCCCACACCATACAACCGCGTTCACCGTCTTGCACTCAGGAGATCTTGCAGGATAGATCCAGTACCTCGTGTTGTTTGTGCCAAATACGTACACCACCATCCATGGAGTGGGGTAAGAAATGTGACTCGTCAGACCAACACACTTTTTTCCAGTCAGCCGACGTCTAACTTGCGTTATTCAGGCGAGTCTTTTGCGCCGATAAACCGTGGTTAGAATAGGATGTCTTCTGGGTAGTCTGCTGCTACAGCCGATGAGTGCGACGCATCGTTATGACAGATACTGTCCCGGGTTGACCTTTGCTGTATTGGCAGTCAACTGTTCAACAGTGCTGTGTTCTATTGCCCTATACGAGACGTCGGACCCGGCGCTTGCCTCTCACATCACCCTTTCGCTGTCCTGTGCAGTTTTGCCTCAGGGTCGTTGTTTGACCATTTTCACAACTGTCGTGATACACTTTAACGACGGCGGCTCGCGAACAACCCACCAGTTCAGCCGTTTGGGAAATCAAGGTATCCTTTCTCCGAGCTCCCATAATGTGTCCTTTCTAGAAGTCCGATAAATCCTTCCGTTTACCTATCTCGTTCCGAATTTTACTACTTACTGCTATACTCACACCTTATATATGCTATGTCGGTCGACTAATCGCGCCCTCTTGGAAATCACGTGGTCAACGGGACGCATCGTCTTTCCATAGGGGTGGTCATAATTCAGTTGTCACTCGGTGCATAGCAGGTAGTACATACATACAGTTAATATTTTAAATATATTTAATACTTTAATATGGCTACTACTGCTTCGAAGGGAAAACGAAAAACGAAGAGAGAGAGAGAGAGAGAGAGTAGAACAACTGACTTACTCAACATAACGTTACAATTTAGAAAACAATAAATGTTGCCATTCACATCAAGAAAGAGGTTAATAATAGAAAGCCAAACTGTAAAATTGGCAGAGAGATCGTGGAACAACTGATGTTTTAAGCGACGCAATTTCGAAAACAATGCATGTTGCCATTCACATTTGGATAAAAGAATCGAGAGCCAAGCGGTAAAATGAAAACCAAAGAGAGAGAATATAAACATGGCCATTTCTAAAACAATACATATTGCCGTTCACATCCAGATAAAAGATCGAGAGCCAAGCGGTACGATGAAGAACGAAGAGAGATCGTAGAAAAAAAAATGGACGTTTTGAACACAGCAATTGCGAATAAAATACATTTTGCCACTCACAACGAGATAAATGTTAATAATCAAAAGCCAAGCGGTAACGACATTCCCTTAACAATAACAACCTATATTAACAACGATATTCTCTTAAAAATGCTAATATTAAATCATTACTCAACTTCAGTAGCGCATCTTGGGTCCGAGACCTGGGCTAACTCTCACCCCCCCCCATCACCCACTACTGTTTTTTTTAATTGCTAAGTAATAGAAGTAACCTTTTTTTCTAAGTTTTAGGTACATGCCATTGCTAACATGATACCAAATAATTATGAGGATTAGGATTTGAACACTTATTTGTACATGCACTCCATTTTTCTTCTGAATACTTTATTTGTACATGAACTACATTCTTCTTTTGAATACTTTATTTGTACATGAACTCTATTCTTCTTACCTTTTGTGTGAACTTGAGTGTTACGTTTTCATAAAATGTTTCTTCCGAGTACTTTTTCATATTTAAAAATAAGGTTTTTCTCTATTGACAAAACAGCCAAGTTTTTCGAATGTGCGTGTTCTTGTGTGGCTCTAAGATATATCTTGATTCTTTTTAATGCTGAAAAACTTCTTTCGGCAGTTGCAGTTGTTGATGGAAAGTTTAATATTATGTCTTTATGTCTGCTAATTTGTACACCTCAGTTAACACTATGTCCAATTATTCAACTTTATGTAACAAGTGATGTTTCTTACTGATTTGTTTTGTATTCATCAAAGAAATAAAACACCTTCAGTTCATTTTTTAGTCAAGCTGTATCAAAATGTGAAGCATAATTTTAATTAAGTTCTAACAGTAGATGTTAAGGGAAGCTTTCACAAAATTTATCAAAACAGTTCGAATCCAACAAAGTAATGAATTTAAGATATCTGATTTTAATTCATTGACACCACTAAAACTGAAACAACTCTCGCGAAATACTTATGGACGGGAGTATGCGAGCGACTGAGATAGTCTAACTCTTCTTTTTTCTGAGCGAACCCTTGCCCAAAGCAATGGCCCATTCCCCTCTACCAACTGATTCATGTTGTCATGGAAACGCTAGCAGGCGATTGTACGGAACGTTTTTGCATCAGAACTGCGAAGACTCTGGAAGAACTGCTTGCGTTATGCCGTTGATTTTCGCTCGCCAGACTGAGTCAAAGAAGCGAATCCGCACGCACTTTTTTTTTTTCGCAGCGAAAGCATCGACATATTTTAATACCGTTGATAATTGACTTTTATTTGTGTATATTTAATTCAGTTTTATTTGTGCATTTACTGGGCTTCGCAGCTAGCCTCGAATTAACGCCACTGCTGAACTGCAACATAAAGAAGTTTAATCCTAATATGGTTTTAGAGATCCCTGTGTGAGGAGATTTATGTAACACGCAGATAACGTAAAAACCTCAAGCTAAGTAAGTAGGTGGAAAAGTAGAACACAGGCCATACGGTAGACCGCATACTATAGCAGCACCTCACAAGCTCCAAAGCAACGTGTAAATTTCTGTTTGCCACAGTCGTAACCGAACAAAATCGCGAAGCAGAAATTAAACTTTTATCCAACATTTGTCAATCCCAATTGGAAAGGAAAAGTCGCCGTTAATTTGCTAAAACGTTTCATACGCTCTCGTGACTATCACAGAGCCACATCTTCCCTGACTTCGGAAGATTATCGAGAGAGAGAGAGAGAGAAAGAGACTGTTCAGGAGTGTAATTCTCAGTCGCGCCGTATGTACTGAGAGCTGCGCACTAACTCCCCTCAGAATATATTGATAGATACACCGAAGCTGGAAAAGTTGCTTTACGAGAGCACGTAATCCTCCGCAATAAATCACAGGGATGACAGTTCCTGCTGGCACAGCGAAGAGTGCAGACTTTGTGGGGGCGGGAAGGGGGAAGGAGGCGCTAGATTAGGAATTCCCATGGTCGCCTATGATGACAACAGCATCTCTAATTGCAAGCTGTGGGCGGTCGGCGTGATTTCGTTACGCAAGGTATCACGTGTAATCCACCGAATCCCGCATGTCGCCATCCTTGCCACACGGATATAACCCGCCATGGGGGGGTCGGAGGCACGGTGAGAGTATCCGCTAATCTTCAGTTAAGTGATGGCTCCTGACTCATAACGCCCATGCATCCCTAACGGCTGACGTTCAGTCATTTCGGTCATATCAACACTGTATCTCCCCTAAGCAGCGGTTCCAAAATGATGACTTGCTAACTAATTCGCACACTACGTTCCAATTCCAGGTAAATAAATGCGAAATGCGTTCACGCGCTAATGCTTTGCCCAAACACCCCCAGAAACCGAGACCCGTATGATGTATGCATACGCGACTGTTTACTGCCTAATGGATTGCAGTCGCATTTTCCGAAAATGAATTGCACACATTTAGATGCGCCCCAACGTCCCAGCACCGTCTATCTCACCGCAAAACACACGTGACGTGTGATCACCGTGAAGATATTTTTCGACGCACAAATGCAGATAAATTTCGGTCTAGTGATCAGAGAATCTGGGGTAACATATTATCTACACAGAATGAGAAATGCGTGTTATAAAATTGCAGTTTGCTTTCGATTTAAATAGCTTGAGAGGATGATGATATTGCATTTATCATGTAGGCTTTATTCTTTGTATAAAATAGGCTTCTTTTTGTCCTGATGTCTCTGTACGAAGGAAACATTTTTAAATTACTCGATGGGATGTAGAAGGGCCGCAGCGCGGCGTTGCTAAGGTACTTTTCGTAGGTAGGCTGTTGCACAAGATGAGTAAAGAAATCTTTTAGATTATAATATATTCAAAAGTAGCAAACACTGCGTTTATATACAATCAGAACAGAATTATTCATATCGCAAGGATGAGATTAAACCGTCGGATCACACAATAGGACATCTCATGGAGCATAAGAGTAAAAATAATGTTGTTTTTTTTTTTTTTTTTTTTTTTTTGGAGGTTTAACGACCACCGCGAGCAACTCAACGGGCTATAAGCAGTCGCCCGTCCCTAATTTAGGGCCACTGGCTCCAGGGAAGGGAGAGAGCCAGTGCCGTAAGAAAAACACATCCATGCCTCACCGGGATTTGAACCTGGGCCCCTTACGGGTGAATGATCAGAAGCCATCGCTTAGACCACTTCTGGGTTCGATTTTTTTCGTGAGCTGTTGTAAGGGCTATATTATATGCCTTTGGCCATTCCTGATTTAAATCAGAGATGGCCAAAGGCATATAATATATATAATACATCATAAATACATCATAGGTGACCATGGGAATGCGGAGCTCAGACCACTAACCAGAAACCTATCCCTCTGACCACACGGCCATCAGGAGGGCGTCTGTTGTCTAGACCAGGGGTGGCGAACCTATGGCACGCGAAAGATCTTTGTTGGCACACGGTAGCCAGTGCTGGCCCTTCGTTTTTTTGACTCCAGAAATATATGACGATTATCATTGACTGGGAAATAAAGAATAATACATACCATTTGCTCCATCTCCTCACTCCTCAAAAAAGGCTGGGTGATTTTGTGCTTTAAAATGTAATTAAACATCGTCACAAAACTGTTTTGAAACTGTTAGGCAGAAAATTTTCTCATCGGTTCAGCAACAGGAGAAGAAGAAGACAGAAGAAGATAGTAATTAACGATATTTTGTACCAGAAATTTCCACGGGTACGCGCGAAAAAACTTTTTGCCCGATTATCGACAATTTTGGCACACGGTCTCAAAAAGGTTTGCCATCTCTGGTCTAGATTATAGTCCTCAAAATTATTTCATGCTCAGGGGAAAATTTGCGGAGAGAAATTACGCAGCCATTTAGGCTAAGTGACAGAAGTTTTATGCGCGCGAAGAATATTTTTACAAAGCTACCCTTTCTCTTATTCCTAAAGTATAACACAACAGGTATCTCCTAGAATCTTAGTTACACTGTGGAATAGATGCGATTATCTTAGTAACATTTATTCAATGTGGCTATATTAGTTACATCCAAAGTGAAATAACAGAGTTACTTAAAAAAAGAACTACATATTTTTAGGATGTGACTAACAAACTTTTTTTCCTTTATTAAAAATTGCGATTTAAATTAAAATATTTAATTAGTAATGAAACTTTTGTAAAATATATTGAACAATAAAAATAGCAAACAAGAATTCACAATGATTTTTAAAAACTCAATAATCAGTTCACCAAAATCAGTTCACCGCTAAGGCACATTTTTAATTAGAAATACATCACTGATTACTCGTCTTGGTACACTAAATAATGAGACTAAAAAAACACATTGGGAAGTACCTGCATAGCAGGACGCAGCTGAGATAAAGGCACATAGCAGTGAGAGCAAAGGTCCGCGTAGCTCAGTTGGGAGAGCAACTTATTCCTGAGTGAGGGGGAACGGGGTTCGATTCTCAGCGCGCAACAAACCTGTACGTTATATTGGAGCCCGAACTTCCACGATGACCCGGCTGTTAAGTTTCTGGCGAGACAGGAAAAATGAGAATCCCTTCTTCAGTGCTTCGAAAAAATAAATCTGTGTGATGTTACGTTCTACACACCAATTTATCTGGAATTTGTCAAATGCACGTTCTTCATCGGATGACTGCCAACAGCGACACATGGTCCCAGCTGACCCGTAGGCCACGCCCCCGGCCCTCTTTCGGGAGGAGGGAGAGATGTGACGCGCCTGCACCGCAGGACGCATATGAATTAAAGGCAGATAGCAGTGAGTGCGCATTTCCGCGTAGCTCAGTTGGGAGAGCAAATTACTCCGGAGTGAGAGGTCCCGGTTCGATACCTGGCGCGGACAAAATTGTTTGTTATAACATACGGAGACTCCAACCGTGATTGGAAATTTTCAGTAGAAAACTCAAAAAAAAAAATCCGTAGCTTTTATCTGTTTTTAGTACTAATGAATAAAATTGTATCACACACTCTGTATAGAACAAATTGCTGGGGCAGCAAAATGACAGTTTAAATTCATAAAAAAGCGAATTTTACATAAAAAAAAGTCCATAAAATGAAGACATTTTGTGGGACTAAATGGTTCCAAAATTTTTATATTTTTTAATTATTTTTTTGTTTACCTCAAAAATCAATGTATGCTCCAATGAGAACCTTACAGTAAGTGCCTGGCCAGATTGGAAGTTGTTCATGGTCGTCTTCAAACCCCAAAAAGAATAAAAAAAAAATCTAGTTTTTTTTTTTTTCATCCTGCAATGAACAAAAAAAAAAAAAATTCAATGCAGGAAATAATTCTAGGTACTACTCAAGGACTTGCAGAAAATACGAGAAATTAAGGACTTTACGGGGATCTGGAAAGGGAACTATAATTTCAAGATGTTTCCTGGATTCCATGGGCCGCAACAACTCCGCACGTGACCAGAGACGCGTAGACACCCAAAACATATTGAAAAATCACTGAAGAAATACAATGATATTGAAAATATTTGACAGAAACACTTTCAAAAATGTTTAATGAATATCAAAATTTTGAAAACACGAAAATTAACTTTACACACATACACTATATCGAAAAAGTCATCGGATACCCCTTCAAAAGCAAATGAACGGATCCGCTGCGTTGTTAAGATGCGCGGTACATCTGCAAACGGTATACAAACAAGCCTGAAGCTGACCGCGATCATATCGCACTGTGAGGTTGAGTGAAACTGTCGCGGTGGGAGAGAACTGACTTTAAGAAAGGAAAGATTGTTGGGTGTTATACTGTATTAGTGGGTTGTCCATAAGAGAAACCGAGAGGCGTTTAAACATACCCAAGTCAACAGTTTTGGATGTACTGAATAAGTGGAAGACACATGAAGTAGCAAAACGTACCGGCAGACCAAAGAAAATCAGTGTTAGAGGACGTCAAAACCTCAGAAGAGTCGTTACAGCTAATCGACGGAGTGCTGCACAAGATCTCAGTGTACAGGTGAGTAAAAATGTTGAAACCTCAGTATGTACACGTAACATTCGAAGAGAACTTCATTTCATGGGTTACCGTGGTCGTGCGGCTGCTCATATACCTTTCATCTCCACTCGGAATGCTACTCATCGTTTAGCATGATGAAAAGAACATTTATCGTGGACCGTAGGTCAATGAAAATCGGTCCTATGGACTGATGAATCTAGATACACGATTCATCAGTCTGATGGCCGTGTGTGGGTATGGTGGCAGCTCGAGGAACGCTATTTACCAAAGTGTACTGTTCCTACGGTCAAGTTTGGAGCTGGCAGTGTACTCGTGTGTATGGTGCCGGCCCATTGGATATCGTGAGCAAACCTGTTAACCAACACGTCTACCTCAATATTCTGGACAATTATGCCCTACCAACTCTGTGGCAATACTATGGAACCGGGCCTTGTTGGTACCAGCATGCAGGATAATGCATCGAGCCATAAAGCAGGGGCTGTTACGGCGTGGTTTGACGATAATTCCGTATCGTGTGTAGACTGGCCAGCACAGAGCTCTGATCTTAATCCCATAGAGCACCTATGGGATGAATCAGAGTGCCGCATAAGAAATTTGGAACCAAGGCCTACTACTAAGCAACAGTTAGCGGCAGCATTATGTACTGAATGGAATCGCATGCTTATCGCTGTGTTCCAAAACCTTGTCAAAAGCATGTCTCGAAGGGTCAGTGCATGCAATAAGGCCAAAGTTGGACCAACACCGTACTAATGCATGTCAATAAATACTATATTTGTTTCTCTTGTAAGTGCCCTGTGACTTTTGTCAAATATAATGTATTTAAAAGATCATTTCACTGAGCTTTTCGTAGTATATCCGATGCTTTCCTTAATATGTAAGGAACCGACGATTTCCATGGTGACTACGGAGAATCCGTTGTAGTAGGAGTCTCTGCACATGTGGTGGTCCAGAATTTAGAAAAGCAATATATGATCAGAAAATAGAATTACATAATCAACAACTAGAAATCTGAGGTATGATCATAAAATAACATGCAAGTTATGACAAAGAAGTATGAATGCATGAAATGTTTGCATATTAGAAGTACGAACGATAATAAAAAAGAAGCATAGTCTACTTAGGATGCGCGAATGCATGAAACAACCGTAAATTAGAAATATGAGGTTTAACCGGAAAAGAGGAAGTTGCTGTCAGGAAGTACGAATGCATGAAATGACTGTAAATTTGAAATACGAAGAGTAACCTAAAAGAATCAAGGTGTGATCAGAAAGTAAGAATACATGAAATCATCATAAATCAGAAATACGAAGAATAATCGGAAAGAAAGAAGGTGTGGTAAGGAAGTACGAACGCATGAAGTGACTGTAAATTAGAAATACGAAGACTAACCGAAGAGAGGTAAGGTGTGGTTAGGAAGTACGAATGCATCAAATGACCGTAAACTAGAAATACAAAGAGTAACCGAAAAGAAGCAAGGTGTGGTCAGGAATTAAGGACGCATAAAATTATTATCGTAAATTAGAAATACCAACGATAATCGGAAAGCAGCAAGTTGTGGTAAGGAAGTACGAATGCATGAAATGGTTGTAAATTTTAACTACGAAACATAACTGAAAAGAGGCAAGGCGTGGTCAGGTAATAAGAATGCATGAAATAATCGTAAATTAGAAATATGAAAACTAACCGAAAAGTAGCAAGGTATGGAAAGGAAGTACGTATGCACGAAACGACCGTAAGTTAGAAACACGAAGTATAACCGAAAAGAAACAAGATTTGGTCAGGAAGTACGAATACATGAAATGACCGTGAATTAGAAACACCAAGCATAACTGGAAAGAGGCAAGGTAAAGTCAGGAAGTTGGATTGTATGAAATGACCGCAAATTAGAAATAGGAACCATAATAGGAAAGGAGCAAGGTGTGGTATTGTATGAAATGACCGTAAGTTATAAATTGGAATGGTAATCGGAAAGGACAAGGAGTGGTAAGGAAGAACGAATTCATGAAATGATCGTAAATTAGGAATACGAATTGTAATCGCAAGGGAGCAAGGTGTGATCGGGAAGCACGAATGAATGAATGTATTGTATATGAGGAATGCGAAGGTTAGTTGGAAAGAAGCTGGATGTAGTGAGGAAATACGAGTGCATGAAATGATCGTAAAATAATAGTATTAGTGTTGATCAGAAAGTAAGAAGGCAAAGTATGATAGTACGTAAAAATGCATAAAATGATCGAAAAGTAACAATATGAGAAATCATTGTGAAGTAAGAACGCGAAAAATGATCAGGAAGTGGGAAAGCATGGCAACATCAAAAAGTACAACTTTGTGAAATGATCGGAAAATGAAAGACAAGATTTTATGAGAAAGTAGAAATCTATGATCAGAAAAATGTGTGGTACTATCGGAAAATAGAAAGAAAAGGTGAGATTAGGAAATCCAAGAGCAGAAAAAGGATATGATTGGAAAGTAAGGAGAAGCGGAGGTAACAGAAAGCATAAAATGCATAAAATGATAGAAAATTATATACATTAGGATTGATAGGAAACTAAAAAGACACGGAATGATCATATACATGTATTAATAATGAATGGACTTCTCGAAGAGTGTGATGCAATTTATGATTGGAAAGTAAGAATATATGGCTAGATCGGGAAATAGAAATGTAAGAATTATCGGCAAGTAAGATGAAAGAATAGAAATGTAAGAATTATCGGCAAGTAATGCTTAAAATAGAAATACTGTGTCACCTTTCTTTTCTGTTCTTTTACACTGTAGCACTTATTTTGTTCAACTTATTACATTTGTATGATCTGTTGTTTTTTTTCATTCGCATTTATTTCTACACGGAACTAAAAAACCGGAACTTCATTAAAGCGATTATGGAGAACAGTCGAAATAAGGCAGAATATTACTAAATTATCCTACATATTTTTTTATGAAATATCTTTTGGTTTATCTAAAATCCTCATAGTTTTGGGTATGCGTATCAGAGAGAGGATATAGGAGACACAAAAACGTAGTTCATGATCATTGCAGCATCGAAAATATGTGTATCTTCGAAATCATCAAGAAAATGAGTAAACACATATGGCACATCATGTAAGTTATACTCTCGAGAGAAAAGATTCAAACATCGAAAGGGATCAGCAATTAATACTCAAACAAAACAGGCACAGTTTATGCAAAGAATCAGTCAACAACAATCTTCAGTTTCCCATTTCTTTAATCAACTCTCAGTTTCCATGGAAACAGCATGCAAAGTAAGAACCAAAGAGGTAGATGTGCTTCGAATGAAATGTGAAAAGAACAAAAACCTTCGGTTTCAGGTAATTAAGTCGTCCACTGCATCTCCCTCTAAACAAAACGATTCCCTCTCCCGCTTTGAAGAGAAAAACCGAACATGAATAAAATAATCACGTAGTGAAGGCATCGCTATCGTGAGATAATGGGAGATGGAAAATTTTTGCAGAGGTCTCCAGGGGATGGAAATTTCAATGGTATTTGCAAATGCACTGAAAAAGATCCTTCGTTAAACATGGGATTCCTATAATCTCTCTCTCTCTCTCTCTCTCTCACTCTCTCTCTCTCTCTCTCTCTCTCTCTCTCTCTCTCTATCGCCATATTTGTATTCACAGCAGAGTGAGAATGGAATCTGCATTGTAGAAATAATCTGACAGATTACATTTTGAAGAAATAATCTGACAGATTATATTTTGCAGAAATAATCTGACAAATTATATTTTGCAGAAATAATCTTTTACTATTAATGGTCTTCATCATTATCGCTGACAAAATATAAATTCTGTTTCAGGAGAGTATACTGTGAAATGCTGGAAACGTATTATTCAGCGGAAAATAATACACTGTCTTCGTCCAGCTCCGAAGTAACACAGGAAACCTCTTTAGATTTCAGTAAAAGAGATGTGATTTGAAATGTGTTTAGTAAGAAGCGCATCGCAACAGAGATTGAATACTATATAGGCAGTGGCAAAGCGTTGTACTCCCCGACGGATAGCCTCCAGGTCCCTAGAAACAATGTCTACTTTGACATTCGTTGCAATTCTAGAGTATTGTTTTTTTGTTTTGTTTTTTTACAACTCCGTAATACTTAAAAGTTCTACATGTTGGTCCAGGAATCTTGAACTATTTTTGGAAAATTTATAAACATAACTACACCACTTACAGAAATAAGATTTACAGCGTTTGAAGGCAAATATGTAATTTCTGTCAAACAGAAGTCATAGCTCTTCCCACGTTTGTAAGTGATTCACGGAAAAAATTCCCCATAGGCCGCCACCGGGAATCGAACACAGGATCTTCCAGTCACGCGACGGACATGCTACCAATGCACCACAGCGGCCTCGAATTCCTCCAAACTCACATACGACTAGCCAAGCCACTTGGCAGGTTGCTTCTTGGAGCTTGGCAATTAGTAGCATGCGAGTCTGGAGGAATTCGAGGCCGCTGTGGTACAGTGGTAGCGTGTCCGGCAGCGTAACTGGAAGACCTGGGTTCGATTCCCGGTGGCGGCCGATTGGAATTTTTTCGTGACTCACTTATAAACGTGGAAAGGGTGATAATTTCTGTTTGATGTTCCTAATCCACGTCACTTGTCTGTATTAATGTAACTTCTGTTTGTCTATCATTGCGTGTAGATGGCGCTATTTGTTCTTCCTGTTTATAGCTACCAGCTATAATTGCGAATGTGCAGGAAAAAGCAATTTGAGTGGCGTCGAGTAAAACAAAAATAATTAATTCAAGTGCGAAGAAATTTTCGTACACGTTTTGGATGAAATGCCCCTGATGCTAAAAGAATTAAGCAATGGAAAGATAGATTTCTAGAAACTGGTAGTGTGTTGGATACGCAAAAACGTTGATGTCCCAGTGCTTCGAAAGACGACGTGGAACGACTACGGAAAGCATTTTCTACAAGCCAGAGGAAGTCAACCAGACAAACTGCTGTACAATTGGATTTGCCACGCACAACCATGATGCAAATCTTGCTTAAAAGACTGCAGTTATACGCATACAAATTCTAGATTGTTGAGCACTGAGAAATGGACGTTCCACTGTTCACCGCCATAACAACGTCCTTTTTGGTACGCGGTGGGGTGTTACAGCGCTCAAAGTAAGAGCTCGTCACATTATTAATTAAAAATGGGTCAGGCAGCAGTTAGTTTTAAAAGAGGAAGGTAACCTCATTTAAATAGCCTCATTTAAGAAACGCCAGTAAAAGAGTATCCAATAATTACCAGTATATGAGTGTAAAGTGAAGAGTTGGACAAAGCCAAGGAATTCTAAGCTATTTAAGATGTCGAGGCATTCAAGAAAGGGATGTGAGAAGGGAAGAAGACAAAAGAAGCAATTTGTTTAAGTTTGGGGCAATAGCCGTCAGAAGGGGAATCGCCGAGAAAAGGAGCCAGGAATACAACTGTCACCTCAGGCGGCCAAAGAGGTGCGGCCGAGCGGTATGACTGTTCCTGTAAAGTCACCACGCTCCCCCCTTCCCCCTCTCTCTCTCACCGGAGCAACCGACGAAGCTTAGAGCAAGGCAGGAGGGAGGCTGATTGCTGAATCAGGTACGACCCCACAGGGAGAAAGTAGCCCTGAATATGCAAGGAAAGTAAGAGGGGGCTTCAAGCTATTGCGTTCCGCCATGCGCTTCTCAAGAGCATCCAATACATGCTCTATGGGATTCATGTCAGGGAAGTACGCAGGCCATTTCATGCGGTCTATTCCTTCGCTGTTAAGCAGGTCATTAACACAGGCCAAAAGATGACAGCGGGCATTGTCATCCATAAAGATGAAGGAATTTCCAACAGCACCACGGAAATTGCGTACATGAGGAACGATAACAACTTTACAATAACGTTGGGCATTCATGGTTCCACACTGCAACACCTAAAGTTCGGTACGTTCATTCGTAATGATAACTGCCCATGCAGACCACTGCCCACATTACTTCTGTAATAGTCAAACTTCCACGATGCTGTTGGAAGCACAGGCAGTGTGTGGTTCATGCTCGATGTATTGGCGCCTCGAATCGGACGGCAAACAAAATCTGCAATCGTCCGAGAACAGGTCATTTTTTTTTTTTTTGATTGGAGGTTTAACGACCACCGTGAGCAACTCAATGGGCTATAAGCATTCGCCCGTCCCTAATTTAGGGTCACTGGTTCCAGGGAAGGGAGAGAGCCAGTGCCGTAAGACAAACACAACATCCATGCCTCACCGGAATTCGAACCCGGACCCCTTTCGGACGAATGATCAGAGGTCATCGCTTAGACCACTGCGCCACCGGGGCGGCAGAACAGGACGTTGGCGCATTGCTCGTCATTCTAGTTGGGGTGTTCACGACACCATCGAAACCTCTGTGCTTTGTGTGATGTAGTCAAAGGTAAACGTACCGGTTTGCGGGCATACAAACCAACACTGTTCAATCGCCTTGACACAATCTGCCGCGATATTGTGGTCCCCGTGCTTACCTGAAACTATCGTACCAACTTTCCAGCAATTATACGGTGACATCTTTTCCCCGTTACAGTTATATAACGATCATCAGCAGGGGTTGTTTTGCGTGGTCGACCACTGTTGGACCGTCTGGTAGGTGTTCCACTTTTGGAAAATTGTTTCCACAGCAGTGCGACTATGCTTTTGCCAACTTCGAACTCATTGGCTGCATCTCGCGCTGAACGAACGTCCTGCTTCCAATTTCCCCACAATTCTTCCACGGGTAAAAACACCGAGATGTGTTCTTCGCGATCTTGTGCCACGCGCCAGAACAACAAATACCCAACAACAACAAGTAACGAACAGGTTAACACACGTAAAAATAAATCTGTCGCTTCAGTTTTCATTTTCAGTTTTTATCACTGTTTAGCAATCTCGTGCTCTCACGTGTTTCCACATACGCTGACGGAAAAAAATCCCAACACCAAGAAGGGGTTGTGTTAGATAAACGACAGTTGGTAGACGGTGAGAGTACATCTGTAAGATGAAGTCTATGCAAATTTCGCGCTCGGCGCATACGTGTGGCGCTGGTAGCGCCCCTCGGAACATGCAAAGCAGGTTTGTTGTAAATACGCGCTGTAACGTTCGTGAGCGTTAGTTATCGTTGAGATTCAACGTAGTTTGTTGATGTTAGTCAAGAATGCCTTTAAGAAGACGAAGAAGCCATTATCAACAGCTCACGGAGTTTGAACGAGGTCCTGTAATAGGGCTACGAGAAGGTGGATTTTCGTTCCGCAATATTGCAGAACGACTTGGTAGGAATGTAGCCACTGTGCATGATTGTTGGCAGCGGTGGTCAAGGGAAAGTACTGCCTCAAGAAGACCGGGTTCCGGCCGGCCATGTGTCACTACTGAGAGAGAAGACCGCCATGTACAGCGTATGGCCGTGGCGCATCGTACCGCGTCTGCGGCAGCAATTCGAGCTGCAGTTGCCACCACAGTGACACAACGAACTGTTACAAATCGGTTACTTGAAGGACAGCTCCGAGCCAGACGCCCTGTAGCGTGCATTCCACTTACTCCAAACCACTGCCGTTTGCGACGTCAGTGGTGTCAAGCTAGAGCTCATTGGAGGACGGAGTAGAGATCTGTTGTGTTTTCTGATGAAAGCCGGTTCTGCCTGGGTGCCAGTGATGGCCGTGCGTTGGTTAGAAGGAGGCCAGGTGAGCGCCTGCAACCAACCTGTCTGCGACCAAGACACACTGGACCTACACCTGGAGTTATGGCCTGGGGAGCAATTTCCTATGACAGCAGTAGCACTCTCGTGGTTATCCCACACACCCTGACGGCACAGTTGTACGTCGGTCTGGTGATTCAACCTGTTGTGCTGCCATTCATGAACAGCATTCCAGGGGGTGTTTTCCAACAGGATAACGCTCGCCGGCATACCGCTGTTGTAACCCAACATGCTCTACAGAGTGTGGACATGTTGCCGTGGCCTGCTAGATCGCCACCAGATTTTTCACCAATCGAGCACGTATGGGACATCATTGGACGACAACTCCAGCGTCACCCCCAACCAGCATTAACCGTCCCTGTATTGACCGACCAAGTGCAACAGGCATGGAACTCCATCCCGCAAACTGACATCCAGCACCTGTACGACACAATGCATGAACGTTTGCGTGCTTGCATTCAACATTCTGGCGGTTACACCGGCTATTAATGTACCAGCATTTCACATTTAAAATGGCTCTTCTTGCGCTTACAATAAGCTGTGATCTTGAAACCTTAATCGATTAAATATGTTACCTATACAAATGTATTGCCGCCATTTCATTCCTCTACAACTATTTTTACGTGGTGTTGGGATTTTTTTCCCCGTCAGTATATGTAAATAAATTATGATCAGCCAATCAGTTGTATCTGCCTCTTACGTCGGTTGCTACCGTCAGCGATTTTCCGCCAATAAAGACTTACTTCAACGTCCACAAATTTGCATATTGCTCTGCTCCTTAATTTATGGACATCAGTGTGTATATACACTGAAGTGCCAGAAAAACTAGTACAGACGAGCTTATGCAAAATACAAAGCAACGTCACCTATGCGCGTACTCGGTTGCGTCCAGCAGTGCGTATATAAAGCAACGGACATCCTTGCCAGCTGTTAGAGCTGTTTTCGGCATGAGAATGACAAGTAATAACGATTTAAGCGATTTTCAACGCGGTGTCATAGTTGGCGCTCGTGAGATGGGCCATAGTATTTCGGAGGTAGAAACGAAGTCCGGATTTTCACGGACGACCATTGCAAGGGTGTACCATGACTACAAGAATTCCGGCGAAACCTCCAACCTACGATACCAGTGTGGCCGTAAAAAGTTATTGGGTGAACGTGACCATCGTCGGCTGTCAAGAATCGTTTCACGCGATAGGCGTGCAACACTCTCTTAGGTATCATCGGAATTCAATGCTGGAGCCTCAACAAGCATCAGCGCCCGGACTGTGCAACGTACCCTGCACGATATGGGCTTTGGGAGGCGACGCCCAACTCGAGTCCCCTTGATGGGTGCACGAAACAGAGCTATGCGCCTTGCTTGGGCACGGCAACACCGCCACCGGACACTTGATGACTGGAAACAAGTAGCCTGGTCTGACGAGTCGCGTTTCCAACTGTACCGGGAAGATGGAAAGATTTGTGTATGGCGCAAACCCCATGAAGCCATGGATCCCGCCTGTCAACAGGGAACTGTACTGGCTGGTGGGGGGTTCGTAATGGTATGGCGGGTGTTTAGCTGGACTTCGCTGGGGCCCCTGGTACGTCTACAAACGTCTGTGTCCGGCCAACGCTATGTGCGCATCCTTTCTGACGAGGTACACCCGTTCATGTCCTGCATTCATGCTGATGGGTTGGGCCTGTTCCAATAGAACAATGCACCTCCACACAAGTGTCGGGACGCCATATTATGGTTAGAGGAGCATTCATCTAAGTTTCGGGTATTGCCATTCCCACCAAAGTTCCCAGATCTAAACGTGATGGAACACATTTGGGATGCCATGCAACGCGCTATGGAACACAGGAATCCGAGACCTCGGAATACACCCGAATTGTGGAACGCTCTGCAGAAAGTATGGTGTGCATTGCCTACAGCATATTTCCAGAAGCTAGTGGAGTCCATGCCCCGTCATATTTCTGCAGTCCGGCGCTCCCGTGGGTGACCTACCAAGTATTAGACTGGTGTACCAGTTTTTATGGCACTTCAGTGTATATATATACTTACAATAAGCAGAAATAACTAGAGTAGGAGCCAAAATATAAAAAAAAAGGTTGAAATAAAAAACAGCAAAGCAAACGAGCAGGGAGAAAAAGTAAAGTGCAGAAAGCTTTGAAAATGCTAAGCTTTGGCTTTATCAAGGACCAGCAAAACTCAGCATTTACTCACTTCTACGAAGACCTAGTTGAGCATGGGTTTCTGCTATGTCATAAATGCAAAATGTACAGCTCCCCGAAAATTGACCACATAGGCCCGGAAACATAAATATTAAGCAGAATTTTGAATTTCGCATTGCACCTATGACATATCTAGCCCAACCCAAACTCCTCATCGTCCACAAGAACAGAAAAACTTCAGTCGCTTATCATGCACTATTTCTGGGCTCTGAATTGAAGTTTTTCTGTGTTTGGGGACGATGGGGAGTTTGGGTTGGACCAGATATGTCATAGATGTAATGCGAAATTAAAAATGTTGCTTAATATTTAAGTTTTCGAGCCTATGTTGGCGGTTATGGTTTTTGGGGGATTTTTGGGGACCTGTACCTTTTGCATTTATGACATAGCAGAAACCCATGTTCAACTAGGTCTTTGTGGAAGTGAGTGAATGCTGATTTTGGCTGGTCCTTTATAAAGCCAAAGCTCAGCATTTTCAGAGCTTTCCGTACTGCAATTTTTTATCTCTGCTCGTTTGCTTGCTTTGTTGTTTTTAATTTTAACTTTTTTTCATATTTTGGTTCCTGCTGTAGTTATTTCTGCTTATCGTAAGTATTGTTTCTGAGAATTTTTCACTGCTGCTTTTGCGCGTTTGGGTTTTCAGATTGTCTGTTATTTTAATTTTTTATTTTAAATTTTGCTAAAAAAAATTTCTGTTCATTGCAAAAGTATGGCTTAAATTATATATATGTGATTTTTTTAATATTCTAACAACGTTTCTCATATGTTACCAAAATTTGTTATGAATTAGTCGAAATCATTAAAAGTGTGCAGAACAAATCTTTGCAGGGAAAAGAAGCTCTAAATAATATTTTGCGGGGGCTTCCATTAAATATATAATAGTTCTGATCAGATCTGGGATAAACAGATGCGTCGGTATTTCTCAGGTTTTTGTGCTAGCTTTGGAATTTACAATCACAAACAAATGTCAGGTAATTCAAATGAAAGTATTTTTAAATGGCATTAGTCAGTAAACAAACCATGGGAAGAGAGGGAAGTTATTCTTGAACGTGGTACACCCGATATCTTTTATGGCCAAGTTCCAGTACTTACTGATGACTTAACGGATTCTTTAACACAAAAAATAAGGTTTCTGTTTCCGGTGGGCTCACGTAACTGTAATACAAGTATTATGTAAAACTCTGCTCCAGAAATTCCTGATGTGTCGTTTCTCAGAGAGCCCAGAATGACCTTTTTCCGAGAGATTTCTTTCTTAATTAAAGAACATTAAGAAATTAAAAAAAAACGCTTCTTTATATGCGACACAATACTAAAATGACAAGAATGTCGGCCATCAGAATAAATATTTTTAAACATTTCGATATCAATTTTAATTTGAGTCATTTTTTTTTTCAGCATGACCTAACTCAAAACTATAAGCTTTTAAGTCGTTTACATTCTACAGCAGCACGAAGTTTACGGCTGATGGAAGATATTTTAGCAATGTTTTCATTTTCATCTGAACTAGGTTTTCTTTGTGCAAAGGGCGAGACGTGTGATTGAATTGATAAGATCTAAAGTGAAGATAAAATTACAGATTTTAGTTTAAATAAGCGAATTTTTTTTTACTACTCTAACAGTGCTGCGTGTTCAAGTTAAGTATTTTCATTTACTTAGCAGGTTATTTCAATTTATTACTTACAGGTTCGAACAGTATTGCTACGTTATGACACGTTTAACGATATTCAGGAAAATTAATTGAATAAATCAAACTTTTATTTTATTTTCCGTTCTTCGGCTTTTGAAGGGGTTCACATGATTCGAGCTTACTTTTCAGTTGGCCTCATTTCTTTCCCGAGCAATCGTCGGGTTCCTTATTTTTTCCCGCGCGAGCCATAGGATATCCCCTACTCGTTTGTCTTACGAATCAACTACCCTATCTGTCTTGTTATGCTTTGAGGCCGCGGGTGGCCTAGTGGGCAACGTTCGTGACTGCCATGGAGATAACCTCAGGTTCGATCCTGGGCAGGGACGAATGTTCGAACCACTAAATACCCGCCGTGCGTCGGATCGGCACGTTAAGCCGTCGGACCCCGGGTACTGGCCCCCTGGTAATAAATAAGAGCGTCTTCCTCCCCCTTTCTACCTCACTTCAGTGTCACTTTCCTATCGGGCACTCTATCCCAAATCTCCTAGCTTCCTATTTCTAAGGGTTATTTAAGACCTGTGGTCAGACACTCCCTTCCTAAAATCCTCTACATATGATGATCATGTCTTGCTATGCTGTTCGACCCATTCTTCCTAGTAGCCGCGTGCTCCAAACTCCGTCTTATACAAACGTCAAAACTCCCCTGAAAAGAAAATGTCCGACCACCATAAACAGAAGCATTTTTATCTGCTGGAACACTCTTTCTGCCTACAGTGCAGACACCGGCCATAAGAAAGACAATTATGTCATAAACGTCGGCACTGAGCGTACCCTGAATTCCAGATGGATCAAAGACTCCCCAAATCTTTTCCACAACACTTCCCTTGGGACACTCTTGCTATCTCGAGCACAGACACAGGCCATAAAACAACAACAACATTATGCCATAAACGTCGGAGATGAGCGTACTCTAAAATCCAAATGCATGAAGGTAACCTCAAATGTCTTCCGCAAACCTTCCGTTGGAATACTTTTACTAGATTGAGCGCAGACACCAGCCATTGAAAAACCGCTTATGCCATAAACTAAAAATACATGACGTCGACTCCATTTCCTTCAAGCGCGTGGAAACAACTTAGCATAAACCGTGACCGTTCGAACTCTGACGATGTCACAATGATTTCATTGTTTACGCTCCATTCGTCCTGATGATGTCGAGCCAAACGCTCTGCGAAACTATAGTCGATGTATAATAAACCTTCGATTGTGGTAAACGTTGGTATTTTTATTTTATCTCATCTCAACACCACAAGTTCTGTAATCATTGTTATTTACGCCATGAACGTCTGCGCCTAGTTTACCCTAAAAATTCGGATGGATGAAGGCCTCCCCAAATCTCTTCCACAACCCTTCCGTTACAACACTCTTGATCTCTCGAGCGCAAACACCGGTTATAGAAAAACTGATTTATATCCTAAGGGTCGTGAGCGAGCGTATCCCGTAATGCAAATCGATTAAAGTCTTTACAAGTGTCTTCCACAACTCTCCTGTTGGAACATTCTTGCAACCTCGAGTGCAGACACCGGCCATAAAAAAAAAAAAAAGAAAAACAATTATGCCATAAACGTTGGGAATGAGCGTACCTTTAAATCTATATAGGTGGCCTCCCTGAGTCTCTTTCACAACACTTCCATGTCACTCCGGCATGCTTTCAAATTTCATCCACTCATCTCCCACGTGTATATTCTGGGTCTTTCCCTGTCTCTTAGTGCCCAGCTTAGTATCTCGGATGTCCGACAGTGGTCAGTTCGAAAAATATGTCCAGCAAAGGGCCACATCGGGATCTTTACCAACAGTTTGAAAGATATTGGGCATTATTTAGCCCTTCTGTTAGCTTGACGCCAAAAATTCAATTCAACGGCAATGTTTGAATAATACTTCTTCGCATTCCACAGTAGCTGCATAATGTGAATTTTAAAGACAACATATTTTACTTAACTGAAACGACAGACCAACCATAAAGCCCTATTTTTTTCCATTATTATTCTCCGGTGGTAAAATAAAATTCTTGAAGTATTCACAGGAAGAAACTAAACACCGTAATGGGAATTTGGGCATCAGCGATAAAATGTCGGTTTTTTAGCTATCTCATTTATTTTTCACCGTAGAACATGCAAGAACGCGTGGTTTGTGAAACAAATATTTTTACCCTGGCTATAAAGCTATATTGCATAATGTGCCTTCCTTTATGGCCTGATGCTCTTATTTCTCCTGGGTCTGACAGGAGCATCTTTGACTCAGATGACACCCAAAATGCCCCATAAAGTCGAAAACGCTGAGAAAGCGTAAATGCAGCTGTTACACGGATGGCTGTTCCCAGATGCTTACGCGCCATTTTGTTACACCCATTTTATAAATTTCGCTGTTGTTTCAATAGCATCCTTAACATCTTTTTTCTTTCTTTCTTTTTTTTTTTTTTTTTTTTTTGGCAAGCTTAGGTTCTGGGGAATGAGATCCGACCCTTATCTGTTTTTACAGGGCAATTCTCTGTCAGGCACAGCCATAAAATGACGGAAAGTCTCTGACGTTTTAAACTTTCAACGATAAACGCCCTAGTTGTCGCATGACGGCCACGAGCAGTAACCGTACGTCTTGCGTTTGACAAACGTTCTTATTTGCAACTTTATGCGAAAGACATATTCAAACATTATTCTGAACGGTGTGTCTGACACAATTTTTTTTTTTTCTCGCACTTAAACTTTCAGGGGCGCAGTACAACAATAAAGCCGAAAGTTTAAAATCTCTTTCTGGAAATAAATATTCTTACACTTTGCTGTAACGGTTATTACCCAGAAATTTTCAGCTATTGCATCAGCATTCTGGTAATTTAAGCATACTGGTTATTTCCTAAAAGCTCGATAGTCGTCACTTTTTTCTTCATTGTTTCTTTTTTAAGTAGAGAATATACATACTGCAGGCGTTGCCCTTAACTTCCTTTGTGGAGAGAAAGCTCAAGGTTTATTCTGGGCGGAATTTACCTGCATCGTATAACACACGCGAACGATTGTTTTGCATAATTCGAAAATCTATATATCTCGCGTTTTCTGTTTTCGTTTCAGGGTTGAACGACCACCATGAAAAAACTTTAATAGGGATGAAGCAGTTCCCCGTCCCTAATTTAGCGTCACTGGTCCAGTGGCGGTTCTAAGCCAAGGCCGGGGATGCCCTGTCCCCACAAATATAATCGTTTTTTTTTTTTGGAATTATTAATTACCGGTACATGCAGGAACTTGTGCCCCCTTAAAACAATTTTTAGCACGTCTTTGAAATATGCGAATGATGATCCATCATTTCGTTTTTTTTTTTTTTTTACGATTAACAATTTCGCCGCTACAGGGTGTAAATGCAGATGATGTCGAATTCAAAAATACGTTTTATTCCACATATTTGCTTCTAAACATCCGATTGAAAAAAATATTTTAGCTTCCGATTCCATTTATGTCGAAGAGCATTTAAGATATAGTTACTTTTTAAAATTACGCATAGATTTTCCGCTAGGGGGCGTAAAAATAAATTACATTTTCCCCGATAACTCTTCTTCTAAAACTCTGATTTGACAAACTTTTTTTCAGCGGATACACCTCCTGATGGAAAATCTTTTGCATATAATTTCAAGTTCTTGGTAAAGAATACTTTGGCCACCAAGGGGCGTAAGATTTAATTTTTGCTTCTGATGTATTTGCCATAAAATCTGAGCTTCTAAAATCTCAATTGAAAAAAAGTCGTTTGTAGACCGATGCTACTCACGTCGACAAACCTTTTAGGAACATTTTTTTAAAATAATGCAGGGTTTCTACGCCAGGGGCGTAGATGTATATCTTATTTTTGTCAATATCTCTATTTCTAGGAGACCGATTTGAAAAAATCCTTCTTTGTTGGATAGTGTTTTCCATGTGACATGTGTTTCATATAATTTCAAAAATTTCAAGCAATTGATAGACTTTCCGCTAGGGGGCGTAGAGGTAAATTGCGTTTCCCCCTATATCTCTGCTTCTAAATGTCCGATTTCAAAAATTCTTTCTGCATCGAATACAGCTCCTGATGGGAAATCGTTTGCACATAATTTCTAATTTTTGTAAAAAATTGGTTTGGCCACCAGGGGCGCAAATCTCAATTTTCGCTTCTGATGCATTTGTAGCAAAATATGAGCTTCTAACTTCTCGATTGAAAAACATGTCATTTGTAGACCGATATTACTCATGTCTACAAACTTTTTAGAAACATTTTCATCTTAAAATAATGCATGGTTTCTACGCCAGGGGGCATAGATGTATATCTTACTTATTGTCAATATCTCTACTTCTACTAGTCGGATTTGAAAAATACCTTCTTTGTTGGATAGTGTTTCCGATGCGAAATGTTTTCCCTATAAATTCAAAAATTTTCAAGTAAATCATAGATTTTCCGTTAGGGGCGCAAAGGTAAATTGCGTTTTCTGCGTTATTTCTGCTACTAAAGCTCCGATTTGAAGAATTCTTCCTGTATCGCATACAACACATGATGGAAAATATTTTTCATGTAATTTCTAATGTTTGGTAAAGAATGGTTCGGCCACCAAGGGGCATAAGTGCTAAATTCTGCTTCTGATGTATTTGTAGCAAAATCTGGGCCCCTGAAAACTTGACTAATTTTTTTTTTTCCTTGGACCGATACCGCTCATATGGAAAAACCTTTTGAGAATACTTTCTTCCTAATATAATGCATAGTTTTCCCACCAGGGGTCGTAAAGTCACATTCTTTTTTTTGTCGATATCTCTGTTTCTAAGAGTCCTATTTGAAAAATTATTTCGGTGTTGGAGAGCGTTTCCGGTGCGAAATGTTTCTCATATAAATTCATGTTTTTATTAACGCACAAGTCTGCAACCAGAGGGCGTAAGCTCACGATACCGTTTACAGCAATATCTGAGGGATTAAAACCCGATTGAAAAACCTCTTTCTTTCGTCGTGTAATATTGTTTTCCATACCGGTTTCATTGACTTTGAATAGCTTTGATAAATTTAATTTGCGTCAGAACGGATTCAAAAGACGTGCTTATTACACCCGAAAATTCGGTGCGATTAACACGAAATTTGGCGAATAGGTATGGGGAGGGCAGACATGCAAATGATTAAAGTTTCGTGTGATTCCGCATGCCCGTGCGTCCAAGACCGCCGCTGCAATCGCAATCCTTGGGATTTATACGGCGCTGCGCAGGGGCGTCCACATTCGTTCCGAAGTGCATGGCAAGAGTCAAATGAAATCCCTGAGCGATAGACATGCCGAGCAGCCGGCGTAGATGTGCGTACGGGCAACTGACGGAGTTTGAACGAGGCCGTACCGTCAGGATGAGAGAGGCAGGGTGGCTGGTGCGCCGAATCTGCCGCCATTTGAGCCGGTCGGTCAGTACGATGCGATCGCGTTTTGAGCAATGGACACGGGAAGGCACCCAGACACGGTGGACTGCCTCTGAACGACCCAGACACACCACCAGTAGAGAGGGCCATGGGATCGTAGGAGCAGCATGCACAGATGCAACGACGTCCTTGTCCACTATCCAGAGACACGTGGCGGCTGATTAAGGGGCTCCTGTGTCCGCCAGAATCAGTTCCAAACGCTTGGCAGGGGCGAATCTGCACTCTCGACGGCCCTTACGTTTTCTACCATTAACACCTGCCCACCGTCGGCGTCGATTACAGTGGTGTCAGCAGCGAGCAACGTGGAATGCTACGGACTGACGACGTATAGTGTTCAGCGACGAATCTCGCTTCTGAATGGAAAAGGACGAGCACCGTGTCAGAGTGTGGAGGACCGCAGGTGAGTGCTAGAATCCCCACCTCACTGTACAGCGGCACACGTCCAGAACTGCAGGCGTGATGGTCTTGGGAGCCACTTCCCTCGCAGTGAACGAGGGACATTGGCAGCCCAGCACTACGCACAGGAGATTCTGCCGTCCGAAGACATTTTCCAACAAGACAACGAGCTTCCGCACACGGCTGGGGTTTACCAGGACTGTCTACGTCATACTTCGACGCGCCCGTGGCCTGCCAGATCGCCTGATCTCTCGCCCATCGAGCACGTGTGGGACCAGATGGGACGCTAGCTTTCGTCATGTTCCAGTGTCCGTGATTTAGAGCGTCAGCTGCAAGAAGTATGGGCCAATCTGTCCCAGGGTAACATACGGCGTCTCTTCGACTCCATGCCGGACCTATCACCGCATGTGTCCGAGCGCGAATCGGTCTGACGAGGTAGTATCGCTGACCAGAATGTGTGCCGTTTGTCCGCGGGAAATCGTCCTGCTGCTGTGATGTTGTAATCATTTCTGTCCTTGGTATGTACCATCTCACTACCAAAATCTTATTTCAATCCGACGCCTCCTTCTTGATGCGCGGATTTTTTTGACAATAAGTGTACATTTATAATTAGTAGGATTATAAAACTTTGCTAGAGAGCATTTGCAAGAAACAGTACAGTTTACTCCCACGTTCTAAAGGAAAGGATGATGATGACACAAAGAACTCATGAGTCCACCATATGTGATGCGGAAGTTTATTTCTGTATTAACGAAACTGTTTGATATAATAGCGTCTCTGAATTCGTGCAATACGATGCAGGAGAGTTCTTTACGTTTGGAAGCTTGCAAAAAAAATGCCGAATTTTGCTACTTTTATTTAAGGCGCTTTCGGATGCAAATCTTATTCAAAAATGCTAACTCCCTTTCGCTTATTATTCTGAAATTTTAGCTCAGGGTTTCTATTTTTAAGCACTTCAACTCAGCGATCCGTTAGAACTGAGATGTGTCGTGAGTGAGTTGGATTTCTGCTCGAAAGAACAAATATAACACAATCTCCTCTTCTTGTGTTTGCAGTTGCCAAATGAGCTCTCCTTCCCAAATAAAATGCTTTCATTACTCGTGTCGTCATACCAAATAAACTAATATTTACCTCATCAGAACTGCAACAAGGGCTAGGTGCTTATGTAGCATTGACTACAGCTCCAGGAATAGATGCATTTGTTTGGCTTAAGAGCAAGACGACATCTTCGGACCGAATTGAATTCTGTAGACGTGACCTCCATGGCATTAGAACGAAGAACAGCAGCACTATTGTGCACTCACGCAACGGGGCTTGAGGTTCGTTAGATGGACACTCTCCTCCGCTCATCATTGTTGAACCAGTTAACCAAGAATGGAGGATTCTCTTTTGCGTGACAGGGTGTGCGTGTGGGAGCCAGTATTGCTTTAATGAGTGGGCAGGGCGAAATACGGCGTCCCACAAAGAGCTTAAAGAAGTTCTTGTGTTCATAGATCCCAGAAACACTTATTCATAATATATAAATGCTGGCGATCACGATGTTACTAATGGGGCAATTTATACCAGAGTAAATTATTCACAGCAAGGAGCTAATTTGTTTGACTAATTTGAGGTGAATTTCCTCTTCTGTTGTGAGAAGTTTTCTATTGCTGTAGACAGTGAGACAAAAGGGAAATGACGGGAGACATGAGTCTAAGATTCCGAATGTTTGCGTTTTGGGTGTGGCAACAACTACGTCCAGTGGTTTCAATAATTCACGATTAAATACAATCTAACTTAGTTGTTGTAATGTTAAGTTAATCCGTGGTTTTCCCTGAGAGATTTAAAACGCAATTCCTAGCGAGAAGGAGAGCACGGATGTGAGGAGATTATCTCGCACAAAGCATAGGCGCTGACTATAGGGGAGCAAGATTCATCTTGCCACCTCAATAATTTTAGGAAGGGGGGGCAGTGCCCAACCAATATTTTTCGTCCTGTTTAAATGTGTGTGTGTGTGTGTGTGTGTGTGTGTGTGTGTGCGATTCATTCTCGAAATGCGTGAGTTGAAATATTTCTATAGAAAAAGGAAATGTTTCGCCATGTAATTTTGGGTATCCTGTGCTGTGCTAATTGCAAAAAAATCGGGGGATAGGAAATAGACACATAAGCGTTTCCAAGTTTTCGCACATCAACCAGATGGCTTTTTCAAGGAAGTTAGACAGAAACTGCAAACTGGATAATAGAACGCATCAACAATTTGAACGCGGGAACTTGACTTGACAATAAATAGATACGACGTTATATTCATTTAAAGATACGAGACATCACGTTGGTTGCACTTGCGGTATCCTGGTAGGAAGAAGGCGTTACTTGAAGAACTGGTTCCAAATTCGAGGCAACTCGAGTCAGACGCCATCATTGCAAGTATCGCTGTTGGTAATGATCTCTCAAGGTTTTTCGAATGGCTGTACGTTTAGGGGTAGAGTAGGTAGCCAATTTCTTTATATCATCTCACATAGGAGTAGTGGACTTGAATTTGACTTCTCTGGATAGTGCCAGGGCTACTTTACTGTATTTGGTGTCCCTTTTATGTTCATTGACTCTGATTACGACGAACGCTTGGTCATTCCAATGTAGTATTCTTGGTCATTCCAACGTAATTCTTCAAGTAACGCCTTCTCCCTAACAGGACACCGCGCGTGCAACCAACGTGATGCCTCGTATTTTTAAATGAATATAACATCGTATCTATTTATTGTCAATTCAAGTTCCCGCGTTCAAATTGTTAATGCGTTCTATTTTTCACTTTGCAGTTTCTGTCTAACTTCCTTGAAAAGGTCATCTGGTTGATGTGCGAAAGCTTCGAAAGGCTTATGTGTCTGTTTCCTACGCCAATAAATCGGATCACTAGTATAGTCTTACTATTTACTACTTAATTGGTGTATGCTGTTCCTCGTAATCAATTTGCAAATTGATTCCTTTATAGAAATGTATAATTCTTTATAAGATGGACCAAACTCCATCTCATAAGGCCAAAGCGATTTATTTCCAAAAAATCATAAATGACAAAATAAGAAAAAACCTTTTTCCCTTATCCAACATTGCTCATTTGATAAGAAACTTGATTGCCAGGCCCGTATTGTGTTTGACATGTACTCATGATATGTGGTAAATGCTTAAAACAATCAACAAAAGTAAAGTAAATAAATAAAAATACAGAAACGTACAGTCTCAAGCGTCTTTATTTATAAATTTATTTTTTGTCCTTCTCGTTTCCTGTTCGAGTAATCGCGCTAATTTCTCGCTTTTTTTTTTTTTTTTATAAACATTTGAAAAAAAATTTATCTAAATATTTTTATAAAATCACAAAGTGAAGTTTATTTTTTAAATATTAATATTCAGCAAATGAATGTTTGTTTCCTTGTTCATTTGCTGATGTGATGAGCAATTACAATTACCTTTTAAATTACATGTCGAATGTCGTAGTTTAACTTTTTCCCCATCCCCCCCTCTTGACAATGGAAAAAATGTGTCCCTCTCACGTCTGAACTCCTAACACCTTTTACCCCCACCCTCAAATATTTTGGTGAAGTCGGAGTCCCTGGCACAAAGTGTTTTGTTCAGAGCCCATTTCAGAGAGGGGCTTGGGTTGTAGCTCCAGGTCTCCGATTTTCAAGGGGCTCCCAGAATTATACTGTAATAAAACCATAAGAAACTGCCTTGTGAGAAAAAATTTCTATTTCGTTCCGCTCTTTTTAGGAGCCTGCGAATAGTACATCGCTCCTGGTCCACCCTCAAATCTTTCAAAAGCATTACACATGCTTTTTTGTACACATCTGTAATTGGGGGAAATTTTCATACACTAAGAATTTGTATCAATCAATCATATTTGGATCACATTTGTCCACTACTTCGCTAGCATTTCAGCAAGCTGAACCCTTGGGAGAGGGTTAAAACAGAACTGAACTGGTATCCATTTTTCAACCATGCATTTTTACATTTTCTTGCTACCACTAATTCGTCCATGAATCATGGGACACACACTTCCATGTAGCAGGGATGTTTTTATAGCTTCCTCATCATATTTTGGGAATGTTTTCTCCTTGGGATTTCTATTCGGCCACATACAGTGAAATCCTATATGTGCTACTAATACTGTCCAGCACCCAGAACCCCAGTCTCTTTAAATGTGCTTTGGTTTTGTTTTACAAAAATTTAAATTTAGCATTCAAAACATATTTTAAGATTCGCGCACAGCATTTTTCTGAACATTAATGATTATTTTCGACCTTCGAAATATTTTAGCTTTTCTGTAATATATGGCCACAAATCCCTCTGTGAGTGCATTGTTGATGGACAGGGTGGTAACCTTGTTCGACTACAGCAGTGTTTCTCCAACTGTGGAGCCCCGTAGTATTGCACCCAGTGGTCACAGGACGGGATCATTGCGGTGGGGAATTTTACCAAAAGCTAGAAAGTATCGAATTAACAAACTAATTCCACTACACATCAAAATACCTTCCACAGATAAAACTGTCAACTGTTCTCTAATATGAGAGAGCAGAGTATTGTGTCGTATACCCTATTCAGACAAGTTGAAATGGTTTATAGAAAAAATGGAAAAATACAGAACCAGTTCCTTGAAGCGGTCGGCAATCTCTGCCCAATTCCACACTGGCTGCACAGGGAAAAGCGGTTTCGAGGATATGCATCTTTCTCGACAGCAGTAAAGTAAATCTCAAGTAAAAAATTTCGATGTAGCGGAAATGGGTAACGGAAGTAGTCAAAACCATTGTTGAAATCTGATTTTTGAATGTTGTCCCACGAAATGACACAACAATAGCTAATTAATTTCATTGTTATTCAACAATAAGCTAGTATTTTACCATACAGTTGCCGAACATTATTTCATCACGTTTTACATAAAACATAACAATATCTCATTGCAATCATCGCAAATTACGAGAACCTGATGCTAAATATGATAAAAGCCATTACGAAAATGCATTTTTGGTGCTATGAAAACGGTGGGTCACTGCGAAATTCGGTTTCCTCTTGACACCCCTTGGGGGGGGGGGGCACGGATTACCTTCTATTAGCTTTAAAATGATGTATAACACAATGAGGTGAAACTTATATCCTAGACTAAAAGTTACCCCCCCACACACACACACACCAAAACACATGCGATTCAGCTGTTCTTTCTATCTTGAGGTCAGATTTTTGTTTGCGCATGCGGAGTGGTAACTATATCACATTTTATTGGTGTCAGAGTCATTCCTGAGGTTCATCTAAATAATAATAATAATAATAAAATACTGCTTATGAAAAACTAAACAGTCCTATTGTCGCCACCTCATAGTTTAATAAACATTTACTTCTATATAAGGTAACTATATCACATTTCATTGGTGTCAGAGTCATTCCTTAGGTTCATCTAAATAATAATAATAATAACAAAGTACTGCTTATGAAAAACTAAACAGTTCTATTGTCGCCACCCCATACTTTAGTAAAAATTTACTTCTATATAACTAACATATCTTCTTCCATTGGTTTGAGTCAATAACTTTTAGTGTTATTGTCTGAAACCAATCAGGAATTAAAAAACCTTTCTTTTTCAGGAATTAATAAAATGTATTGTTTGTTTTTATGATTTAATTCCACTTAATACGTGCCGGACTGTGGCTCAGGCAGGTCGTGAGTGATGTGAATAAATGCCTTGTTTCGTATGCAAATAAATGTATATTCTCGAATCACTTATTTTATTTCGCACATACAGAGATCTTGGCATGCGAAAGATGCATAACAATAATTATTCTCAAAGAGTACCGTGGTACTTACTCTCTCAATTTTTTTTTCCAGCCTTCATTTGCGCTTTCGTAGACAAATCTTTAAAAATATTCCATTAGTGCTCATCAAAACGCGTCGCTTGACATTTCAGCGCACCAAACAAACAAACAAAAAATTTACATTTAGAAAAATTAAATAAGTGCATAAAGATGTAGCAAATGCATAAAAAAACCATTTACAAAACTATTCTTAAATTTTGAAGCTCATCAAAAGTGTGTATACTCAGTGTGTTAACATGCATTATTCTAAAGTTACGTAATATATTTTAATTACGACCTCAATTTTTATACACTTCGTTAATTTTTTTAAATACATATATAAGTACATGTCTAATGTGGTGTACTACAAGTAAAACGACGCTTCCTGATGAGTAATCGGGTGGCCCGTATGTGCATCGAATGTGTACCTAGTAATCCGCAAAGAAGAAGTGTTTGAGAAACACTGCACTGGAAGTCAAATCCCTTGTCAGACGCGGTGCGGTGATTTTCTGTTACTCCCTTGGTACGAAAAGAACAGGTAAATTTGAGTTGGTAACAGAGTACTTCCGGGAAAAAAAAAAAAAAAAGAGCTTGCCAAGTAATAAAATATCACCTGATATGCACTCATCGGCTACAACATTATGACTACCTAAAAGCGTATGGGACCGCCTTTAGCGCGGTAATCACGTGCGCGCAGCTTGGCATCGACGGCATTGCGCGGCGGAAAGTATCCGCAGTTCGGTGCTGGGACGATGCACCAGCATGGACCGGCGAATTTCGCATCCTGCGTTCTATTCCATCGCACAAGCGTTCGATAGGATTCAAATCAGGGAAATTCGGCAGCTATGGGAGCACACGAAATATTTGAGCATGGTCCTTAAGCCGTACCTGCCCAATGCTGGGCTTGTCACTCGGGATGTCGCCCACCTGAACAAGTCCCGTGTAGTTCAGCTACACAGACACCATACAGGGTAAAACTTAGTTCGAAATAATGCCCAAAAAATATCTATCGGTTAGAGTGAACTCAACGGGAATGAGAGGTCCCAGTTATCTCCATAAGAACAATAAGCATACTATGATACCTCTTTGCCTTCTATCCAATCGTCCAGTCAGGTTGCAGCTGTTTGTTGAATACGGGCCGTCCATCGGTATGTTTGAGCGGGAACCTAAACTTGTCGGAACAAAGAACTCTTTTACAATAATTCGATATACTGTCATAATGCTCCCGTGTCTGCTGTGTGAGAATTTGTCAATGACGGCTCGGAAACATATCTCTGTGAGAGCTTTGCTTGTAGTTTTGAGATCGTGAGCCGTGAGTTGTCTCGGACAGCACGTGCCAACCGGCGTTTACCTAGCCAATCAATCAGCGGTGGTCTTGGCGTTCCAGACACTCTCAGTTGATGTGCGTCCCTCTTTAGCCGTTTCAAGAGGCTTCGAACGCTCAACAATCCTTACTGGGGCTGGGATGCTGGCCTATATCTTTCTCGTACCAGTTTTAATCTTTCCCCATTCAAACTATGGCTAGTCCTTCCCTTTCCCCACTGCTCGAGCTTCGTACTGGCGAAATGACACACTCTGCCTTGTAAGTTCGATACAAATTTCGCTCCAATGGATGACCTCATTGCTACATGCAGCTGCGGTCAAGTCGGGGAGACTGGGATGGTCAAAATAATATGGCCCAGGAGTGTGTATGTTACCACTGAAATCGTTATCTCATGCAATACTTCGTTCCGTTACGAAGGGACCATTGAAATTTGCAACGAGGAACAATTAAACTGCTTATTCCAAAGAATATTGAAGCGGTCTCGGTTAATGCGCAGAATAGTTTTAACGATGCTAGCCGTGAAATGAGTCAGCTGACAGCTGCACGCGCATCCCACCTGCCGTCTTGGTGATTCCCACGCTGGGGTTTGACGGTTAGTGGTACACGAACTGGTGAGTTGTGACTTTTCTGGCATTCATTTTCTTCGTATCTCGTTCGAGAATTTAATTACTTCTTCTGTTCTCCGAAGCAGCATTGTTGCGTATTAAAAATGGACACTTCTACTGCGAAAGAATGTAATGAGAAACACATTCGAGAGCTTAGCGCCTAGCTGCTAGTAAAGAGAAACAGCATTCTACCTTGGTGAGACACGGATTTAAGTTTAATCAATGATGTCGGCATGATAAATACATATTCTGTGGATGCGCATGCATTTCTTGATGGCAACTATCCAATGCCAAATGAAATGTCTTGAATCCAATTATTAGAATCAAAAATCTTGTACCAAGATCAAATGTACATTTCGTCCATAACTAAACATATAAAAAAAATGATAATATCAGTAATAATAAAATTAAGCACTCGTACGACGACTTCTAGAAGCGAATCGTGCCAATTGAGAAATATGTAACTGTACTGCACGCTGTAAAACGTTCCTGAAAATAATGTGCCATTTTCTGTGATTCCTTTCGTCAATTAACGAACCTTATTTCTGATTAACCCTTTTGCAGGAAATGACGCAAAAAGCCCTGAATTTCTCGTATTTTTCATACGTGAATTAACAGAAATATTTCTGTTCACCGTTCCGCGATAAATAACGGAAAAAAATTGTTTTTAGACATGCTAACGAAAAATTCTGAATTTTCAGACTTTTCCACAATTCCTTTCGCGTATTAATTGCCGGGTTTAAGAGGTCTTAACCAAGAATTCTGAATTTTCGGAAACCTTTCCGCAAATCCTTTTGTACAGGGTGATCCATTTAAACCAGTACCCTGAAAAATCTTACATTTTTGCAAGGGATCGCGCAAAGAACTTCTTCTTTTTTTCAATAGAAGCAGCAACTCCTGGAGAATGAAAACCGCCACCGTGAAGAAGATTGTTAACCGTAACTGTAACTCAGCTCGTGATTTGTTTGTTGTTGCGTTGTCATTCACTTGCGTGCATTCGGAAACATGCAGTACTCTGTTCCAGAGCGTGTTTTCTTTAGTGAAATCGTATTGGATAACCAATTCTGTCATCAAAACGCAACGAGCATTTCGAAGAGAGTTTGGAGTTCGAAAAGTGCCAAGCAAGTCAACAATTCTGTCGATGGCAAAAAAACTGGAGCAAACCGGTTCTCTTCTCAGCGGTAGCGGTAGACTTCACCCTCCGATACCCCAAACGCGTGTGGACGATGTTCGGCAACGTTTACTTCGATCTCCGACGAAATCGTTGCGCAGATTAAGCCAACAGACAGGATATTCATACGGAGCAAAAAAAAACCTAATATTCGACCATTTAAAGTGCACGTAATCCATCAGCTGCAGGAACCGGACAAGGGAAAGAGAGTAAGTTACTGCAAATGGTTTCAAAAATTTCTTAATTTGTGATCTGATATTCTCTCCATCACATGGTTTACGGATGAAGCCTGGTTTCATCTGTCAGGCTACGTCAATTCGCAAAACCAGCAGATACTGGGCTGCCGACAACCCACACGTTATGTGTGAAACACCGATGCATTCACAAAAGACTGGTGTATGGTGTGCGGTTTCGTCTACGAAAATTATTGGCCCCATTTTTTTCTCTGAGACTGTCAACACTAACGTTTATTGCCGCATATTCAATGAATTTGTGGAACAACTTGATGACATTGAATTGACAGAAGGCTACTTTCAGCAGGATGGCGCTACGTGTCAAACATCGAAAGTCTCAATGGAACTCATAACAAGCTTCTTTGATGACAGATTAATTTCAAAACACATATGGCCTCCCCGATCTCCGGACTTAACTTCCTCTGACTTTTTTTTTTATTTGGCTACTTAAAGGGTAGAGTTTACAAAACCCATCCAAAAACATTGGATGCATTGCGTGAAACAATCACGACTGAAATTGGCAATGTTACTGCTCGTACTGTACATTAGACGTCACTGAATATGGTGCGGCGTGTTCAATTGTGTTTACAAGAAAATGGAGGACAATTCCATCATTTGTTTTGATAAAATGATTCTCCAATACCACATGTATAATTTGTTGTTATTTATAAAAAGTTATAAGTAAATCACATGGTACTGGTTTAAATGGATCACCCTGTATAAGAGGTATCCTGAAAATAATGCTTTCTCTTTGATAACTTTTGAAATTTTGAAGTGATTCTAATGAAACTGCACTGACATGTACTATGATATGATACCAATGTGAGAAAATTTTTGTTTCTCAGAATCGGCTTTTTTCCAGGAATTCAAGCAGCGAGCTGTAATTGAATTCCTGGAAAAAGATTGATGTGAGGCTCCAGAAATCCACAGAAGACTCCTGGCAGTGTGTGGAGCTGCTACAATCGATACCAGTAATGTCCGAAGACGGATGAAGAGGTTTCGAGAGGGAGAACGGTCAGTGTCGGACAAACAATGGAGTGGAAGACCCACAAGTGCAGTGACAGATGCCAACAGGCAACGAGTGAAAGATCTCATCACAGCTGATCATCGTGTCACCATCCAGGAGTTGCAACAATAAACAGCGTTCACCCTGTGCAGACATTGAAAAAGCTAAAGGAAGCTATCAGAAGGAAAAGACATGACATTCCACTTCATAGTGTTGTGTTTTGTCTCAATGAAGACGTCATAGGCTATTGCCAAAATGGGGTGGACGATGATGCCCCAACCTACTTACAGTCCTGATTTGGCTTCCTCGGACATTTTCCTGTTTGACCCTTTGAAAAACACCCTTCGGGGGCAACGTTTCGACGATGTGACAGACGTTAAATTTTAACTTTTTAACTTAAAATTTAACTTACGAGTTATTATTATTTTTTTTAATTTAACTCATGGGTGAAACGACAGCCTTAGGAATTTCTCCAAAATGAATTTTGCCAATGGGTTCAAAGATGGCGGAAATGTATAGAAAGTGATGGACAATACTTTGAATAGGCCAGCATTATTAACAATATGTCCAAATATTTTCCCACCAAGTTTCACATTTTTGCTGATCCAAATAAAAATCTTATGAGGGACGAGGCATTTTCAGGATGCCTTTTGTACATTAACGGAAAAATTCTGTTCTCCCTTTTTTTCACATCCATATGACGGAAAATATCCGGTAATAGGAGTGCAGCATGAGGGGGACTATGTAAAAAAATAAAATATGTGAATTAAAGTAGAAATTCAGAACTTTGATCTCGTTTGGTTTCAATTTGATACCTTGAGCTTGTATTTCCCGGCGTTGTGGACGCTATTTTTTTCCTGAAATAAGTCTCGAAAATTTATTGTATGTGCTGGAGACCAGAGGATGCGTTTTTCGTAGGCCTATGCTAAACCCAGAGGAAGGTTATCTATGTTAAAATGTTTACCGGCAAACCTTATTAATAACAAGACTGCCTTCGTCATGAAATGCCATGGAAAGACTAATGTTTGTTTTCTTCGTGTCGCTTTTACTGTGATGCATTTACGATCAACTACATTGTCTATACTACCAGGGCCGCATTAACACCTTTGTGGGCCCCTAGGCTAAGATATTTGAGTAGGCCCCAAGGCTAAAACATCTGAGGGGGCCCCTAAAGAACTTATGACGGGTACTTATTAGAAAGTCCGTTAAAACACGAAGCTGTAACTACTAAATTATCTGTAGAGTTTTCATAATACGTCACTGTATTTTCCATTGTTTTTGCAAGAACACGAGTTAAAAACTTTAGATTCCTAGATTTTGTCTTGGATTTTCTAGTGATTTAGCATTGTATATTTTCCCCTTGTGCATCTTTTTTACGCTTTCCAACCGTAGGTTGAAGAAGCTTATATGCTCCAGCTTTGTCCGTCTGTCCGCACGATAACTCGCGTAAAAATGGTTCGATTTCGATGAAATTTTTGTATGTGGTAGGGGACCACCTGGGGACAAACCCTGCTGAAAATGGGAGAAATGGGGTCAAAGGTCAAGACATAGGAGCGGAATCCATTCCATTACCCTTATGCGTCATAACGTGCGTAAAAATAATTCCATTACGATGAAATTTTAGTGTGAGGTAGGGGACCACAAAAATGGGCGACATAGGGTCAAAGGTTAGGACATAGGAGCGTAACCCATTCCATTGCCCTTATAGATCATAACTTGCGTAAAAATGGTTCGATTTCGATGAAATTTTAGTATGTGGTGGGGAACAACCTTGAAATTGATTCTGTTAAAAATGGGCGAAATGGGGTCAAAGGTCAAGACATAGGTGTGGGATCCATTCCATTGCCCTTATGCGTCATAACTTGGTTAAACATGTTTTGATTTCGATTAAATTTTAGTATGTGGTAGGGGACCACCTGGGGACGAATTCTGTTGAAAACGTGCGAAATAGTGTCCAAGGTCAGGACATAAGAGCGGGATCCATTCCATTGATCCTATGCATCATAACTTACGTAAAAATGCTTCGATTACGACAAAACTTTATCATGTTGTTCCAGAGGTACACTGAATCGGTTCTGTTGAAAATCATCGAAATGGGGTCAAAGGAGCGAGATCTATTCCGCAGCCATTATTAAATAACTTGAGTAATGATTTCTGTTATGTTGGAAAGCGTATCATAATCAATGCATTGCATGATTTTACTAACTTGTTTGTTATGCAATGTAAAGCCACAGGGGACTTCCAATTGTTAACGGTTCGAAGTGCAAATTGGGAGGTGTGGGTGGATGGTCGTGGAAAAGCTAAATCTGTCTCGTTGACCCCGCTGTATACAGCAACATGTGAAACTTTTATACTTGGTGAGTCACTGTCTTGAAATCTGTTCGTCTTTAAGCCTTTGTTTCTGATCAAGTGGAAATCATACGAGACAAAAGTAAAACTCTTTTATAAACCTCTCTCTTTACCTATTTGCACAGGCATGTCTCCTGGACCCTTGGTAATGATGGGCCCCAAGGCTTATATTGAGTCCTGTATACTACGAGACCAACACACACATATGGAGTTCTAGATCAAAAGAACCGCTCTAATGTGTTTTTTTGCCAAAACGTGTAAAAAATCTTAGCTCGCCTGTTCGAAAAGCTTTTCCCACAGTCGTAGCTGAAAAACAGGTGGTATCGTGGCTTGGCAATTCGCCGGCAAACCACTTAAAGAGAAAAATTACTTTTCGCACTTAACAAAAACAAGGTGGCCGCTAGGGGAGCACTACACACACGTCATTGTCGAGACCTATAAATTAATATGTTACTCTGTCTTATGTTTGCATTTCTCATTTGAAGACGGGATCCAGGGTGGACCCGAAAGTTCTTATATCTTGAGCATAATTAAAGTTATGGTTCATCAACTCAGGTTTTAAAACATGGATTGATTTTATTGACGTGTCGTGCACCAAGGTGAGTTTCCTTGGGTTTTACTTTAACGTTCAAGGCATTAATTAGCCGTTGTTACAATATTACCAAAGTAAGATTTATTCTTTCTCTTTGTTTCTCTCTCAGTTTCTGCTTCATTCCTTTCATGATGTCATCTTTATCTCATGTGACTCCAGTGCGGTGTTGCTGTCCTGTCGTGACTAAGACCAAAAGCGTTGGTCTTAATCAGTTCAGACCTGTACCTGTTCAGGTTAGGAGTGATCTATAGCTTCAGAATTCTGACATAAAAATTAGTAGACTTAAAAATAACTTAAATACTTAAAAACTAGTTTCTTCCTTCATTGATTTAAAAATTAGTGCTGAGACCTTATTTATGCTTATTCTTTTTTCACAAAATTTTGCATTTTGAAATTGGGGTGAGTCTTTGACGCCAGAAAATACGGTAAATACGGAGGTATTACTTTCTGAACACCCTCTGTATAAAAAAAAACTCGTTATTGATCGTTCTTTTTCTCTCTGGGGGATTTTAAGCACTTTTTTCTTATCGTGTGTCACATGCGCAGAACTGACATATGCCGGACGATACAATCGTCACATTTGAGCCACTCCAGCGTTACGTATGTCTTTTTTTACACGTATAAGTCCTCAGTGGCAATCATGAGAGAAAGACGATTCATCCGAGTGTGCTTCTTCCGGGATGCTGCAGATATAAATGCGGCCATTTACAAACAGCATAAAGAAGAAGGTAAAAAGGCTGACGCAAATTGCCGAAAAGCTTCTACGAGATTTTCCCTTTTCCTGATGTTGTTTTGAAGGGATATTCCTTCTCCATAGTCTCCATTTATAGCCCAGCTTTGAAATGCTCGTCTCGGATTTCAGTGTGTCGCTCTCTCTCTCTTTCTTTTTCTCTCTCCTCGACATTCAGGGGATGGCGAACTGGTTTCAACCCATCTCAGTTCGCAATTTTGTAGAACGGTAGCGACTTAAGGGCGACATTTGATTTATGTGTCAGCCATTCTCGGTGGCGGAGAGACAACGTTCCTGTCAAATGGCAAGAAGTGTCGATTCTTTATTTAGTTCACGCTTTGACGCCTTCGTGACATCCATGTTTTCTGCCTTCACCTAGACTTTCTTCTTTTCAATCGCCGATATTTCTTTTTATACGTCCCCCGTGGGCAAGACAGGAAGATAGCGGGAGATATATTTCAAAAGGCTAGAGGCTTCAGAACACTGGGTGTCGATTTTCTCGGGGATAAACATTAAAGCTCTCACTTGCTGCTATTTTTAGTGTCCCCCTGCAATTTATTGCATTTATACATCAAATTTAACTCGTACGGTTTTCAAATTCTACCTCTCTTTTTTCTTAGGGGGGGGGGCGAAATTTCACGGGTTGTTAGAGGGAATTTTATTTGGTTGTCGACGTAGTGAGGATATCTGATATCCTTCAATGATTGAAGATACAGATAAAGATATAGAGATACATACTTATAATGTAATTGTGAAATAGCGAAGGAAGAAGTTCACTGTAAGAATCAGTACGTACTGCTATTTCTGTTCACATACATTTACACGTTTTATCTTCCGTCTCGTAGGTTGTTCATCTGAGCCGAAAAGTAAGAGAAATCTGGCCGATCTCTGCCGTCGTGTATTTACTCAAGGTGCAACCACAAAGCCATGTTTTTAGGAGAAGGAGGTTACACGAACTGGTAAGAAAGATAACAACTGATTCTCGCTTGTAATGAATACACTGTAAAAAATAAGTGGTGTGAAATCACGGAAAATTTCTGAAAATAACGTGCAGCAAAGTTGCCGGTAGGTATCTGTGTTTTGCAGAAATTTCAGTTTTTAAAAGTGCCCGTTTATTCTAACTTCCGTATTTTCACAGATTTTCTGTACTCAGAAATTCCGTTTATTTCAGAAAAATCCGTTTCAAATTTTTTCGCATTTAAACTGAAATTCCGCAAAACCGACGACCTTGCATTTTTCAGCCCTTTCGCCAGATAATCCTTCCGCTCCAGTCTGGATCGAACCCGCTTGGCTTGGCTTGGTTGAACAGGTAACGCACGCCTTTAACCACTCAGCCACAGACACTCAGAAATGCTAATCACGTACATCGTAAAACAAATTGCGCGACAATGATTTTTTTTTTCCAATCAATGCCAGTGATTTAGATATCTTATTTTCTGTTGGAGCTTATTATTTTTCTGAATTGGTTTAGTAATATTTTTTATAGGAGGACTCTTCACAAATTAAGCATTTTTCCATCTTGATTTTTAGAAGCAACAAAATGCTTTGCAACTTGATTTTTTTAAACTGAGAATGACTTTCAGTTATCTTTAAAAAAAGGTGAAATGTACTTTTTATAGTATTATTTCACAAAAAAATAAACCTCTTAAAAATAAATTTTACTCTTGATAGCTACGTATAATAGCTTTTGCCTTAAGTTATCCAAGGACCGATACATAGACATCGTACAACCATCTGTGCAATAAGTATCCGGTTTCTTACCGTAACATAATATACACTATATTGACAAAAGTCACCGGACACCTAGAAGAAAAACACAACATACCATTTATTGATAGACATTAGTACGGTGTCGGTCCACTTTTGGCCTTAATGCATGCACTGACCCTTTGAGACATGCTTTCGACAAGGTTTTGGAACACATAGATAGGTATGCGCTTCTATTTAGTACATAATGCTGCAGCTAACTGTTGCTTAGTAGTAGGCCTTGGTTCCAAACTTCTTATGCAGCGCTCTAATTCATCCCATAGGTGCTCTATGGGATTAAGATCAGGGCTCCGTGCTGGCCAGCCCACACACGATACGCAATGATCGTCAAACCACGCCGTGATAGTCCTTGCTTTATGGCTCGGTGCATTATCCTGCTGGTACCAACAAGGCTTGGTTCCATAGTGTTGCCATAGAGTCGGTAGGGCATATTTGTCCAGAGTATCAAGGTAGATTTGCTGGTTAACATGTTTGTCCGTGATAACCAATGGGGCGGGACCATACCACGAAAAACACCCCCTCACGAGTACACTGTCAGCTCCAAACTTGACCGTAGGAACAGCACACTGTGGTAAATAGCGTTCTCCAGGCTGCAGCCATACTTACATACGGCCATCAGACTGATGGGTCGTGTATATGCATTCATCAGTCGATAGGATCCGTTTCCATTGATCTACGGTCCACGATGAATGTTCTTTACACCATGCTAAACGACGAGTCGCATTCCGAGTGGAGATGAAAGGCTTATCAGCAGCCGCTCGACCACGGTAACTCATGGAATGAAGTTCTCTGCGAATGGTACGTGTACATACCGAAGTTCCAGCATTTTTATTCACCTGTACACCGAGGTCTTGTGCAGTGCTCCGTCGATTAGCTGTAACGACTCTCCTGAAGCGTCGACGTCTTCTATCACTGATTTTCTTTGGTCTGCCGGTACGTTTTGCTGGTTCAGGCACTCCATGTGTCTTCCACTTATTCAGTACATCCAACACAGTTCACTTGGGTATGTTTAAACACCTCTCGGCTTCTCTTATGGACAACCCACTAACATAACGCCCAACAACCTTTCCGTTCTCAAAGTCAGTTCTCTCCCGCCGCGACATTTTCACCCAACCTCACAGTATCAGCTGCAGGGTTGTTTTTGTACCGTTTGCAGCAGTACCGTGCATCTTAACAACGCAGCGGATCCGTTCATTTGCTTTTGAAGGGGTGCCAGGTGACTTTTGTCAATATAGTGTATAATGAATAGCTGGTGCACAAAATAGAGCAGAGAAGAAGAAATATCCTGTGCCACAATAAGCAAGATTCGTGCGATATGCTATCCACAATATACGATTGCGCAACGGGACTTCAAAATTCGACAGACGATTGAAATTTAAAAGTTAATCAAACCTCAAGTATTCTGAGCAGTATCTCCTATTACCGGTAATTTCTCGTCATGCAGCCATGAAAAAAGTGAGAACGGGAGTTTTTCCGTAAATGTACGAAAAGGACATGCGGAATGGTTTCTGAAAATTCAGAATTTTCCCATGGTACGAAAAATCTATGAAATTCAGGTTTCTTTCCGTCATTTCACGGAAAAGGTTGTATCAGAAATATGTTTCGTTAATTCACGAAAGAAATGACAGAAAGTGGCTCGTGAATATCAAAAATATTTTTACAGTATACATGTTTGCAGTTTTTATTTGGGATACTTATCAACTCATATATGTTTGACGGACGCAGAAGTTACTTATCAACTCCAAGGTTGATGGAGGCAGAAGCTACTACTAACTTTGCACCAATAAGATTTACAATTTGAAATAATATAACACCACTAGTAATCCGAGTTTATTGGCGTAGAATAAAAATAAAAGTTTTACAAGCTTTCGCACATCAACCAGATGGCTTTTTCAAGAAAGGCTAACTGAATTTATTGAACGCTTCAAAAATTTGAACGCTGTGACTTGACTAGACAGTAAATGACGAGATGAGAATATAATTATTCATTCCGAGGAACGAGGCGTCATGTTGGATGGTCACGCGGTACCGTGAAAGGAAATACAGCATTATCTAAGGAGCTGATTCCAAATTAGTGGCAATTCTACAGAGACGCTACCATTGCCAGCCTTACAATAGAGGACCTTGCAGGAAAAGGGTGAGGGGGGGAGCTCAATTTTTGGTCGATTCTTACTTAACTTGCTAACTAATCTAAGAAAAATATGCCTGATCGATTGGTCCAAGAACCAGGCAGATCTGATAATAGATGGGTGATATATTAATATTTTGGGAGCTGCCTTCATCACCGTTTAGTACAAGTACGATGCAGGCTGATGAATAAAATTATAATAATTTGTTTGTTTATTAACAAAGAGATTTGTAATGTTGTTTAACGGTCATTAAACACATTTTATTAGCATTATTAAGTTTTTCTATCCTTTACTAAATGCAAAATATAATGAAATTTCATTTTTTTAGAAAATACATTTATTTATTAGAGATACTGTTATATTTACAGTGGGGAATTTTTTGCGTACCTCAGTTAAACCGTATTTTTTATAAACAATTTTTTCTTATTTCCCACAAAACTTCGAAAAGGGAGCTCCTCATTCGGTAATCATCTCTAAGGTTTTGACAACGGCAGTAGATTTAAGCTGCAAGCTCCTCTCCTCAATTGGTGCAAGCTCCTCAACTGGTAATGATCTGTAAGGTTTCGAGAACGGAAGTAGATTTAAGCTGCAAGCTCCTCAATTGGTAATGATCTCTAAGGTTTCGAGAATGGCAGTAGATTGAAGCTGCAAGCTCCTCAATTGGTAATGATCTCTAAGGTTTCGAGAACGGCAGTACATTTAAGCTGCAAACACCTCAATTGGTAATGATCTCTAAGGTTTATAGAACGGCAGTAGATTTAAGCTGCAAGCTCCTCAATTGGTATGAAATTAAGGCTATTGTGGAAATGGATATCCACCCCCAGTTGATACACCTGCTATTTTACACATTTTTACGGTAAGAAGTGTTGTTCGGGAGATTGTATGATGTTTATGTATCAGTTTGTGTTGTGAAACAATGATACGAAATAGTACTTTTCACCTTTTTCTTAAACATAATTAAAAGTCGTTGTCAGTTTAAAAAAAATCTTGAGATCCAAAACATTCTGTTGCTTTGAAAATCCATGATAAAAATGTGATTTGTGATAACTTCTCCTACAGAAGAAATAAAATGATTATACACGAATTCAGAAAAATAATAATCTCTGCTACAGAATGGACGATGTCATCGCTCTGTCCACGTTATTTTATAAACAACGCATAGCAACTGAAAAATTGTGTTCCGACACCACTGGGATCGAACCCCAGATCTCTCGAAAACCAGTCGAGTGCGTTCGCATTTACGTTACGGTGTTGACAATTCTCAACGCCATGCGTGGTTTATTAGTCAGCATATGACTACACATATCCGTATTGATGGTTTCAGCAACTGAGACGTCGTCATCTGCTGTTCCGATAAGAACGACAGTGAAGTTTAAGTACGCAGTCAGGCGGTCGCGAGAGAGGTCAGGAGGAACGGAACCAATAAGATCTAAACAAGAGATACAACCTCGAAAGGGCAAAATTCTAGGCACCAGCAGCGGTGTACGAGACAGAGACATACACGGGACAGAGTTGGGAAACGGGTCAAAAATTTCGGACCCGGACCCGACATCCCATAACTGGACCCGACCCGATCCGGACCCGTAACTGACCCGGACAAATCTGCTTTGAACTATAAATTCGAAACTCGATTTATGTATATACATATAAACGTAATATAACTATTCATCCTAATAACTGCTTGATATTTAATAACTAAAATCCTTTTTTAATAATAAAATTTGGTTACTTGCTACATTTTAGTGCCATTTTTAATGCCACTGCTTTGTGTAATCCACAAGTAATTTCTGATCGTGACCATGGAGTACATTACAAATGGGTATCATTTTTTAAAATTACACAAATATATTTTTTTAAATGTATTTAGATTTTTCATTCTTTCCACGCTTTGATGGAGGTGCGCATACTTTCATATGGTCCGTTAGATTTTTGGTTCCACAATCTCTTATTACACCGTCGACATCTTTCTTTGTAATTATACACTTTTCCACATTTTGAACAACAAGCACAACCAAACAACACAAAATTATTCACGGGTTCCTTAATGAGACGAAACAATTTCCAGCATTCACTCTACCCCTTGTGGTTTTCAACAAGCACGCATTTGTTGAACTCGACGCCTTTCTCAACCTCCTTAATAATTAAATCCATCCATATTAAAAAATAAGGAGTAAATTTCGACATGACCTGTCATGGTAACGGGATGTTAGCACATCAACCGAAAGCCTTTGAATGCTCAACGTAAAAAATGCGATGTGAAAAGTAACTCTTAGCCATGCAGTGAACTTCGCACGGAGAGAGTGAAACAGATGAGAAGCAGGCGAATGGCGTTTTCCTGTACCTTTCCCTGGACAATCGCGTTGTAAAAGAACGCAAAGGAAGTATCTTTTTACGATATGGCGTCAGTGTGTCTAACATCTGTCGGTGGAAATCTCCCTTGCTTTAAGAAAGGGACGACAATATTTTTGCATGGCAAATCATTATTCACTCCTTGGGCACCAGTATCGACTACAGAATTCCACAACGCGCATTTTTCTTTGGAATATATTTTTCTCTTTTCAAAAATAAAACGGGAATAAAACCGGGTCAGGAACACCTTGACCCGACTTGTTTGAACCCGCAAGAAATTGTCGACCCGTTGACCCGTGACCCGTTTCCATCTCTGACACGGGAGCTGGAGTTTGCTTTAAATATAATTAGCATCACACGTCGAATTAAACTTTAATTGCTTTCTTTCCAGTTAAGCACGCCCATTGCGCCCGCAGTAATGCAACGCAATAAACTCGCGGCACAGTTCCATTAGCAACATTTTTTTGTCCCCATCATGGTCGAAGTACCCAAGGAGCTAAACAACATCCTATGAAACAAAGTGTCCGTTTGTCCTGTTCCCGTACCCACTGGGGCGTCCGTTGACTGCTGTTAAGAGGTTCCGTTGCTCAAAGGTGTAGTTAATGGAAACTTCAGTCTGCAAACGAATTTCTTTATTTCATACGAATTTCTTCTGCTGAAGACTAAAGCCTAGTTGATGCGTGGGTTAGGAGTGCAAACGATTTTTTTATTAAATAAAAAGGCTTGAGGCAAGCAATAAAAGTTACAGCTCGCGAGTGTACTGAATTTCTGATGGTCCGAAATAAGGCAGAATCCCATCACATTAATTTCTAAATGCATTTGCGATGTATCTCTTTAAATACAGAGAACGCGTATCTCTTTATCAATATCAAAGCATCTTAGAGCCACATTTCACCTTCTTCTTCATTCCTTGAGAAGCTCACAGATGAAGGCTTTGAGCCAAAGACATCAAATACCAGCAGCACAAAAGGAGGGATTTTGAAATTTCCGATACCGCAGCGTCTGGTGCAAGGTTTCGAAATCAGACTAGCTTTTATGTACCTACATATAACGTAGGTGTTGGAAATAAATAAGCAAAGAGGAGTACAGAAACTTTTTGGATGGAAGCCGAAAAAAGCGGCTGTTCAGGTGTAGCCCACTTTGACGTAATCCCTTCCTCTAGAGACATTCTTTCGGAAAGAAGGTGGAAGAAAGAGGAAGGAACACGGAGAGGAGGAGAAGGAGGAGGATGAGATGAAGGAACAGGGGGAAAGACGCTGGAGGATGCTCTTCATCCTGAAATACTTCAACTTCTTATCATCAGCGAACAGCCGGACACGAACCACTACTAAAGACGAATCACGTCATCCACGGCCAATCAAGTACGCGTTAGAGCTTTTATGGATGGGAAGAGAACATTCTTACATCATTTTACACCTTTCTCTTCCTCTGTCACATAGTTCCCTTGTGCTCTGACTAAGATAACTACAAAGAGTTCCCCTAAGTGTAGAGATGCGTAAAAAAAAAAAAAGAAATGTGGATGCACGTTTAAAAAATGCAAAACTGTTTTCGTCTACTTTTCGGAGAAGATGCGAATCCATCTCAAGAAGTTGAGATGATATCTTTTTTTTTTTTTTTTTTTTTTTTTTTATTGGAGGTTTAACGACCACCGTGAGCAATATCTTTAAAGAAGACTTTAAACAATCGATTGAACCATTAAGGTGCATAAGCGGGAGACATCAAACCGCATTTTTGAGCATAAAAAGTTCGTCTTTTGATCCGAAAAAGAAATGAGGTTTATAAATCCCTAGCAAGTGGTACCCGGTATTTCCCGGGCAAATATTACTATTCGTGGAAACACCAAGTTCAGCGGGTAAATGTTAATGAATTAAAAATACATTCCTGTAATTTTCCAGTAAATTCATTTTAATTCATTTAAGTCATTGCTTTTTGGTAAACAATATTTTTGGTTTTTCCATTCGGAGCAAAAATGTGGAGATTTTTAGCATTGCCAACACTTGAGCAGACGACGTAGAGTTAATCCGTGTGAAAAACAGAGTTCCTCCGAATTAATGCCATCCGCTGCCAATAACTGGCTGATGCAATAATATTTCTGCCAAAAAAAAAAAAAAGGACATAAAAAAAAGTAAAATCATGCAATGCGTTGATTATGATACGCTTTCCAACATAGCAGAAGTTATTACTCAAGTTATGAGGATAATGGACATGGAATAAATTTCGCTCCTGTGCCCTGACCTTTGACTCCATTTCGATGATATTCAACAGAAATGGTTAAATATACCTCCTGAACAACATATAAATGTTTTGTCGCAATAGAAGCATTTTTTGTCAAGTTATGAGGATAATGGCTGTGGAATAAATCTCGCTCCTGTGCCCTGACCTTTGACCCCATTTCTATGATATTCAACTGAACCAGTTCAGTATACCTCTCGAACAACATACTAAAGTTTTGTTGCAATAAAAGAATGTTTAGTGAAGTTATTAGGATAATGGCTGTGGAATAAATCTCGCTCCCGTGCCCTGATCGTTGACCCATTTCGATGATATTCAACACCACCGGTTCAGTATACCTCCTGAACAACATACAAAAGTTTTGTCGCAATAGAAGCATTTTTAGTCAAGTTATGAGGATAATGGCTGTGGAATAAATCTCGCTCCTGTACTCTGACCTATGACACCATTCCTATGATATTCAACATAATCAGTTCAGTATACCTTTCGAACAACATACTAAAGTTTTGTCGCAATAGAAGCATTTTTAGTCAAGTTATGAGGGTAATGACGGTGGAATAAATCTCTCTCCCGTGCCCTGATCTTTGACCCATTTCGATGATATTCAACACAACCGGTTCAGTATACCTCTGAAATAACATACTAAAGTTTTGTCGCAAGAGAAGCATTTTTAGTCAAGTTATGAGGATAATGGCTGTGAAATAAATCTCGCTCCTGTGTCCTGACCTTTGACCCCATTGCGATTATATTCAACAGAACCGGTTCAGTATACCTCCGGAACAACACGTTAAAGTTTTGTCGCAATCGAAGCATTTTTACGTAAGTTATGACGCATAAGGGTAATGGAATGGATTCCGCTCCTATGTCCTGACCTTTTGACACCATTTCACCCATTTTCAATAGGGTTCATCCCCAGGTGGTCCCCTAAAGAGGGACAGGCAGGCAGACGGACAAAGTTGGAGCAGATATACGCTTCTTCAACCTACGGTTGGAAAGCGTAAAAAGGAGCAGGGATGGCTGCAAATGTGAAAAATAAAAAAATGATTTAGTTAATTTACTTTTACGAAACAAAAAAGAAAGGAAGAAGAATGGCAACACTTACCTTCGAGGACACATCTATAGAACTGCCGTACATCTGGCGTGCGCATCTGAGAATCCCGCGACACTGAAATGCAATGTACCTATGCATAACATGTTATGTCGCGTGCATGAGACCTGACATTGGCATTGATCGCCCTTTTGTTTACCGTTTTGAATTTTGAATATGTGAAACTCTCTATTTACATTACATTTTACTTCTGCTTGATGAAGCCGCCCATTTAGGGTGAAAGCTAACGTTTATTCATTTGTGTTTTTAATACACCATTAAATGGATACTTTTGCACTTTATTGTTATCTACCAAGTACCGTCTCTAACCTAGACGGTAGATCGGGTATTGAAGTTCTGAATTGTGCTGCAATTCTTAAAAGTACAAAATGGAACTTTTTACGAAAATTTTATAAGGTGCCTTGACCCCGGGCTCCGACCCCATCCGAAAACCATCTACGGTTTAAGTTAAAGTGCCATGACATAGTAGAGTGAATTCAACACACAATTTGCTCTTTACCACTGCACGAGACAGAAACGATCCTATAGACTACGTCAGTGCTATTTATCTCCCAACTATTCTATCACGGCGCCCTCTGTGCAACCGGTAACTTCCTACGGCCATTTCTGTTAGGGGTGACTAATTCTTTGTACAGTGTGCTTATTTAGTGACACAAATTGCCAAGAGATAAGTGGTGATTTCCTTCACGTAAAAATATATTTGGATAGGAAATTCCTTCCCCCTAGCAAAATTATTGGGGTCCTAAATCACTTAGCCTGGTTGCTGCCCTCGATACTTTTCTCTACTCATAGTCATTCGAAACAGAGACAAAAATACCTCAAATAATTTCTCAATCTCTTCGCCATTTTAGTGATGCGAAAAAAAAAGTTGCTTTGTTAAATTTGTAGAGAGCGAAAATCCGCCCCCACCGTCAGCTGTTATTCCAAGGAACTGCTTGCTTATTTTTAATTCGAAATGCGACACTTCTGGGAGATGAGCGGATTCCGGCAAATAAACACTGCATTTTTCTTTCTCAGAAAAGGAAAGAAGTGAAAGGGAAAGAAGGTGCATTGGCAAATGAGAATAGGCAAGATACCCTGTGGCCAAACAGGGATGCAGGATAAACTGGTCAGAACTGCTTTTGAGTAAAAACCACTACTTGTTTTCTGCTATAAAACGAAATAATTCTACATTAGAAACAGAAATATTTTGTGTCACTTACACAGCCTGTTCAACATTTAAAGTTTTACAGGAGTTGCTTTGTCAAAGACGCCCGGGTGCCTTGTTTACTGGCTTGATCCGGATCCTGCTTGTACCAATGCAGTTTTCAGTGGAAGTCAGATAAATAAACCCTTCACAGAAATTCTTGATTTTTTATATGCTTCCAACTCTTATATTTCCCACCAGATGGCGCTCTTGCAGTACTATATTGTAAGTTCTTACTAAAGTTATTTCTGCACTACATAATGTGTGTGTGTGTGTGTGTGTGTGTGTCCCGTATTTGTATTTTCAGAGTTTAATCGGAGTAGCAAGTAAAGAAAAAAAGGAGAAAGAAAGACTGCGAACTCTGAGTGTGTTTTTAAATGAATAAAAAAAAATCATGACATGCAGAAAAGTTATGGCGCAATTTTCTGATTAAAACTTGATGAAATATTAGTAACGAAAGATAGGAAACTTTTGATATAATACTAAGATAGCAAAGATAAAGAGAACTGAACGGGAAAAAGTCGAAGAAAGAAATGTACCTTTTAGAACTATTTCGAGATATGAAGAGAAGACCAATTTCAAGGTAAGAAAAATGAAGAAAAAGGGGAAAGTAATCTTCTAATACGATTTCAAATAAATATTAAAAAAAACATTTTCATACTTTCAAACAGAGAAAGGAGAGGAATAGGTCTTCCAGTACAATTTTCATAAAGAAAATTTTAAAATAAATTAAGTACCCAACCTATTTGTCGACAGAAAAGAAAATAAGGAATAATCAATCTACCATCATGTCGATAAAGAAACATGAAGATTAAGATATAAAATAAATAACCCTTTAACACATCGGTAAAGAAAAAAAGAAAATGAGATTTTAAAATGCCGATCGGCATAAACAGAAAGAATGGAAAGTATTGATATCTCATTACGATATTAAAACAGCAAACGAAAGGAGATGGAAATATTACAGTCTTCGAAAATAAATATATATACAGTATGTATACATATATCCATTAATATATACGGTTTTTATCGATTATGAAAAGGCCTTTGATCCCGTGAAACCATCAGCAGTTACAATGGTTTTGATTTCCTACGGTATCGAAGATGCATATATTAGCATTATTAATAACATCTATGAAAGTTGAAGTGCAAAGGTTCGGCTATTTAAGAATACAGCATCAATAAAAATTGCAAAGAGAGTGAGACAAGGTGGCACCATCTCTCCCAAACTGTTTAATGCCAAATTGCGAAATGTCTTTGAAATATTCAGCTGGGAAAACAAATGGATAAAAATTAATGGAGATTATTTAATAGTCATCAGAAAAACGAAGGTGGGTTAAATAACCTCTGAAGGTTTTTCTGATAACTAAGTCATCAGGACAGATAAGCTGCAACTTTTCTGATGACTTAGTCATCAGAAAAGCCTATTTTCTGATGACTAAATGATCAGAAAAGCCTTCAGAGCTGCAAAGTATGATCTAGGAACTTCTTGACAAGAGTAAAGAAGTGAGATTAAAAATGAATTTTCAGAAGACAAAAACTGATGTTTTACAAGAAATGAAGATTTTGAGATTGATGGGGGAAATAACGAGGTAACCGATACCTACATCTACGTTGGACGACATATATCAAGCGAAGGTCACATTGGTGCAGAAATTAATCGGAGTATTAACTTGGTTGGAAAGCTTTTAAATGAAACAGTACATTTTTTTCAACTTTTAAGAGCAATATTCCATTACACCCAGAAGTAGATCACGTGAGAGACGGGTGAATGAAGTTTGAAAACTTGCCGGAGTGAAATGGAAGAGACTGGCTCAAGATAGACCGTTGTGCAAGAAACTTTGGGAGACCTTCATCCAGCAGTGGATTGGAAATGGTTGACAATGATGATTGTGATGATATATATATATATATATATATATATATATATATATATATATCATCATCATCATCATTGTCAACCATTATCAATCCACTGCTGGACGAAGGTCTCCCCAAGTTTCCTCCACAACGGTCTGTCTTGTGCCAGTCTCCTCCATGTCACCCCTGCATACTTTCGAATTTCATCCACCCATCTCCCATGTGGTCTTCTTCTGGGTCTTTTCCTGTCCCTTGGAATCCAATCTAAAATTTCAGCTGTCCATCGATGATCTGTCCTTCTGGCAGTATGTCCAGCCCATTGCCATTTCAGGGATTTAACTCTGATCATGATGTCTTCCACTCTTGTCATTTTTCGGATCCACGAGTTCCTCTTCTTATCTCTCCTGGTTACACCAAGCATGCAGCTCTCCATGCTGCTTTGAGTTGTCTGCAGCCTTTGTATGTCTCTTTTAGTTAAGGTCCACGTCTCCGCACCATACGTAAGCACTGGAAGGATGCATTGATCAAACACTTTTCTTTTAAGACATAATGGCATATTGCTCTTGAGAATTATGCTGTTTCTTCCAAAAGCTCTCCAGGCAAGTTTTGTACGCCGATTAATTTCTTCATCAATGTGACCCTCACTTGATATCTGCTGTCCAAGATAAACGTACGTGTCTGTTATCTCCAGCTTTTCTCCATCAATCGATAAATCTTCATTTCTTGTAAAAGCATTGAACATCACTTTGTCTTCTGAAAGTTCATTTTTAATCCCACTTTCTTTACTCTTGTCAGCAAGTTCCTGGATCATACTCTGCAGCTCTGATGGGGTAGTTGCAAAAATGACTACGTCATCAGCAAAACGAAGGTGGGTTAGATAATCTCCATTAATCTTTATCCCCCTTGTTTTCCCAGCTCAGTGACTGAAAAACACCCTCCAATGTGGCATTAAAGAGCTTCGGAGATATGGTGTCACCTTGTCTCACTCCTTTCCAATTTTTACGTGTGTTGTATTTTCAAACAGCCTAATCTTTGCACTTGCATTTTCATAGATGTTATTAATAATATTAATGTATGCATCTTCAATACCGCAGGATTTCAGAGCCATTGTAACTGCTGATGGTTTCACCGAATCAAAGGCTTTTTCATAATCGATAAAAGCCATGCACAATGGAAGTTCATATTCCCTCGCTCTTTCAATTAGTTCTCTCAGCACGTGGATATGATCTATTGTGCTGTAGCCACTCCTGAATCCAGCTTGTTCTCTCGGTTGAGCCATGTCCAGTGTTACCTTCAAGCGGTGTGAAGAACTTTAGTGAAGATTTTATAAACTACTGGCTGATAGGTCTGTAGTTTCCGAGATCCTCAATGTCACCTTTCTTATGTAGCAGGATCATTGTAGCGGTGTTCCAATCCTCAGGAATCTTTCCTTCATTAAGGCATCGAGTGAAAATTTGGGCGAGTACTGTTTCGATTTCTCCACTTGCTTCTTGTATGATGTCTACAGTAATTCCATCTTCTCCTGGAGCTTTTCCTCGCTTCATGTTCTTGATTGCATGTGCAACTTCTGCTGGAAGGACTGGAGGAACTCTGGTACTGGTATCTTTCATGATGTCTGGAGTGCATATATCATCCCTTTCATATAATTTGGAGTAGAAATCTTTCACTCTTGTCAAAATTTCGCCTCTATTTCTTGTTACAGAACCATCTTCTTTTCTCAGTGCCATAATCTGTTTTCTTCCCTTACTGAGATGTCCCTTTGCTATCTTTAGGCTTTGGTTGTTTTCAATTGCTTTCCTCACTAGTTCACAGTTGAATTTCCTTACGTCTTCAGTGATACTTTTTCTTACTGTCTTGCATAGCTCTATATATTCCACTTTGGAAGTCACATCTTCTTTAGTTGTCCTCATCTCTCTTCTTTTTGCATCAACATTTTGGTTTTTCCTGATAATTTGTTCACATGCAACTTGTTCTTAGACCCAGCTAATTTTGTTGCTGTTTCCATAAGAGCTTTGGTTTCTTTTCTGTTAACTTCAGAGATGTCCACTTCTTCCGATGTTAGGCCTTCAAAAGCAGAGAACCTGTTCTTCAGTTCTAACTTGAAGGTATTATGGTGTTTTTTAAGGTTGGTTATGTCAATAGATTTTGTTTGTCCTATGAGCTTGCCACGTTCAAGTTTAGTGTTCAGGTGCATCTTACATCTCACCAATCTATGGTCACTACCTGTGTTGAACTTGTTTAGCACACTGCAGTCTTCTATGACGAATTTTTTGTTACACATAATAAAATCAATTTCACTTGTCGTCCCATTTGGATGTCTCCATGTCCATTTCCTGTGTGGCTTTTTCTTGAAGAAGGAGTTCAAGATGAAAAACCCTTCTGCCTCTGCAAACTCAACGAGAGTATTTCCACGCTGGTTTCTGTTGCCATGACCGAATTTACCTACCGAAGTTTCATTCTGTTGCCGTTGCCCTATTTTTGCATTGAAATCTCCCATAATTATTTTCAAGTGCTGCTTACCTTTATTATTTAGATGACAAATTTCCTCATAAAATTCTTCAATTTCTTCTTCAGGATGACTTGTGGTGGGTGCATAAGTTTGAATAATCTGAGCCTGGTATCTTTTCGAGAGTTGGATAACAAGTCGTGCAGCTCTGTCAGAGGAACTTTCAACTTCTACAACTTTATCCTTCAGTTTCTTGTTTATTATAAATCCAACACCACTAGTTCTGCCAGTATCTGTCCCACGATAGTAGAAGAGATGTCCACTTTTCAGTTCGATGAGATCTTCTCCTTTTCTCCTTACCTCACTTAGCCCCACGATGTCCCACTTGATCCTTTGTAGTTCCTCTTCCAATTCAAGAAGCCTTGAATCAGAAGATAGGGAGCGTCCATTGTAAGTAGCCAAGGTCAGCATCAGATGGCAGCCTAGTCCGGTCCTCCGGGGATTCTTAGCACCCTCTGCCTTCATGTCGCACTGGCCGCTGCCTTGGCCAGGTACATTCCAGCTGCCGGAGACTGAGGGCCAAGATTTAAGTTGTGGAATCATTTTGGAGGGGTTTGGCTACATAACTCACCACGCTGGCCAAGCGGGTTGGTGAGTGTGGGATAGCATTTCCTCTGATCCCGATGGTATAGTTATACCGCTATGGGCGGTCGTCAGAGCCCCTTAGTGGGAACAGGATGCACCACGAGAAGGCGGGGTTGACATTTGTCAAGGAGAGGCTGTGATGTTACGCATCACCTGACCTTACATCCCTATATATATATATATATATATATATATATATATATATATATCATCATCATCATCATCATTGTCAACCATTATCAATCCACTGCTGGACGAAGGTCTCCCCAAGTTTCCTCCACAACGCTCTGTCTTGTGCCAGTCTCCTCCATGTCACTCCCGCATACTTTCGAATTTCATCCACCCATCTCCCATGTGGTCTTCTTCTGGGTCTTTTCCTGTCCCTTGGAATCCAATCTAAAATTTCGGCTGTCCATCGATGGTCTGTTCTTCTGGCAGTATGTCCAGCCCATTGCCATTTCAGGGATTTAACTCTGATCATGATGTCTTCCACTCTTGTCATTTTTCGGATCCACGTGTTCCTCTTCTTATCTCTCCTGGTTACACCAAGCATGCACCTCTCCATGCTACTTTGAGTTGTCTGCAGCCTTTGTATGTCTCTTTTAGCTAAGGTCCACGTCTCTGCACCATACGTAAGCACTGGAAGGATGCATTGATCAAACACTTTTCTTTTAAGACATCATGGCATATTGCTCATGAAAATTACGCTGTTTCTTCCAAAAGCTCTCCAGGCAAGTTTTGTACGCCGATTAATTTCTTCACCAATGTGACCCTCACTTGATATCTGCTGTCCAAGATAAACGTACGTGTCTGTTATCTCCAGCTTTTCTCCATCAATCGATAAATCTTTATTTCTTGTAAAAGCATTGTACATCACTTTTGTCTTCTGAAAGTTAATTTTTAATCCCACTTCTTTACTCATGTCAGCAAGTTCCTGGATCATACTCTGTAGCTCTGATGGGGTAGTTGCAAAAAAGACTATGTCATCAGCAAAACGAAGGTGGGTTAGATAATCTCCACTAATCTTTATCCCATTGTTTTCCCAGTTCAGTGATTGAAAGACATTTTCCAATGTGGCATTAAAGGGCTTCGGAGATATGGTGTCACCTTGTCTCACTCCTTTTCCAATTTTTATGTGTGTTGTATTTTCAAACAGCCGAATCTTTGCACTTGCATTTTCATAGATGTTATTAATAATATTAATGTATGCATCTTCAATACCGCAGGATTTCAGAGTCATTGCAACTGCTGATTGTTTCACCGAATCAAAGGCTTTTTCATAATCGATAAAAGCCATGCACAATGGAAGTTCATATTCGCTCGCTCTTTCAATTAGTTCTCTCAGTACGTGGATATGATCTATTGTGCTGTAGCCACTCCTGAATCCAGCTTGTTCTCTCGGTTGAGCCATGTCCAGTGTCACCTTCAAGCGGTGTGAAAGAACTTTAGTGAAGATTTTATAAACCACTGATAGGAGGCTGATAGGTCTGTAGTTCCTGAGATCCTGTGTCACCTTTTTTATGTAGCAAGATCATTGTAGCGTTGTTCCAATCCTCAGGAATTTTCCCTTCATTAAGGCATCGAGTGAAAATTTGGGCGAGTACTGTTTCGATTTCTCCACTTGCTTCTTGCATGATGTCTACAGTAATTCCATCTTCTCCTGAAGCTTTTCCCCGCTTCATGTTCTTGATTGCATGTGCAACTTCAGCTGGAAGGACTGGAAGAACTCTGGTACTGGTACCTTTCATGATGTCTGGAGTACATGTATCATCCCTTTCATATAATTTGGAGTAGAAATCTTTCACTCTTGTCAAAATTTCGCCTCTATTTCTTGTTACAGAACCATCTTCTTTTCTCAGTGCCATAATCTGTTTTTTCCCCTTACTGAGATGTCCCTTTGCTATCTTTAGGCTTTGGTTGTTTTCAATTGCTTTCCTTACTAGTTCACAGTTGAATTTCCTTACGTCTTCAGCGATACTTTTTCGTACTGTCTTGCATAGCTCTATATATTCCACTTTGGAAGTCACATCTTCTTTAGTTGTCCTCATCACTCTTCTTTTTTGCATCAACATTTTGGTTTTTCCTGATAATTTGTTCACATGCAATTTGTTCTTAGACCCAGCTAATTTTGTTGCTGTTTCCATAAGAGCTTTGGTTACTTTTCTGTTAACTTCAGAAATATCCACTTCTTCCGATGTTAGGCCTTCTAAAGCAGAGAATCTGTTCTTCAGTTCCCATTTGAAGGTATTATGGTGTTTTTTAAGGTTGGTTATGTCAATACATTTTGTTTGTCTTATGAGCTTGCTACGTTCGAGTTTATTGTTGAGGTGCATCTTACATCTCACCAATCTATGGTCACTGCCTGTGTTGAACTTGTTTAGCACACTGCAGTCTTCTATGACGAATTTTTTGTTACACATAATAAAAACAATTTCACTTGTCGTCCCATTTGGATGTCTCCATGTCCATTTCCTGTGTGGCTTTTTCTTGAAAAAGGAGTTCAAGATGAAAAACCCTTCTGCCTCTGCAAACTCTACGAGAGTATTTCCACGCTGGTTTCTGTTGCCGTGACCGAATTTACCTACTGAAGTTTCATTCTGTTGCCGTTGCCCTATTTTTGCATTGAAATCTCCCATAATTATCTTCAAGTGCTGCTTACCTTTATTATTTAGATCACGAATTTCCTCATAAAATTCTTCAATTTGTTCTTCAGCATGACTTGTGGTGGGTGCATAAGTTTGAATAATCTGAGCCTGGTATCTTCTCGAGAGTTGGATAACGAGTCGTGCAGCTCTGTCAGAGGAACTTTCAACTTCTACAACTTTATCCTTCAGTTTCTTGTTTATTATAAATCCAACACCACTAGTTCTGCCAGTATCTGTCTCACGATAGTAGAAGAGATGTCCACTTTTCAGTTCAATGAGATCTTTTCCTTTTCTCCTTACCTCACTTAGCCCGACGATGTCCCACTTGATCCTTTTTAGTTCCTCTTCCAATTCAAGAAGCCTTGAATCAGAAGATAGGGAGCGTCCGTTATACGTAGCCAAGGTCAGCATCAGATGGCAGCCTAGTCCGGTCCTCCGGGGATTCTTAGCACCCTCTGCCTTCATGTCGCACTGACCGCTGCCTTGGCCAGGTACATTCCAGCTGCCGGAGACTGAGGGCCAAGATTTAAGTTGTGGAGTCATTTTGGAGGGGTTTGGCCATAACTCACCACGCTGGCCAAGCGGGTTGGTGAGTGTGGGATAGCATTTCCTCTAATCCCGATGGTATAGTTATACCGCTATTTGCGGTCGTCAGAGCCCCTTTAGTGGGAACAGGATGTACCACGAGAAGGCGGGGTTGACATTTGTCAAGGAGAGGCTGTGATGCTACGCATCACCTGACCTTGCATCCCATATATATATATATATATATATATATATATTTATATATATATATATTTCGGGATTACACCAGTACAATACAAATAAGTAGTGATTCCGTCTATTGGTGTAAACTATGACATGGGTGTTAAGTCATAATATTCGAAAATTTTGAAGTTTCATATTCCTGGAGCGAGAATCGAACCGGCGTCTCCCGGTTTGCGTCCGAGTATGCTAACCACTACACCACGCAGAACGACCAAGTCTCAAGTTTCCGAGAAATTGGAATTAAACACGCGGGTTCGGTTCCCGCTCAAGGACGATGCAATTTTCAAGTTTTGGGATATTATTTCACTTACCACTCTTGTCATAATTTACACCAATAGACTACTTCAAATTTGTATGAAGGAAATTGTTTTTTTTTCTGACAATTCTAACATAAGAAAAGGGAGGATGACGGAAATACCAAGAAATCGGTTTTACTACAGTTTTATTGCGGATAAAGGACAATTTTAAGACGCATGCAGAACGAAAATGAGGGGAGAGCATAATCCATCTTTCAGTACAATATTTTTAGGACACTAAGAACCTTACGTGGTATTTGCGGGAAGCACGAACCGCCTTCATTTCTGAAACTAATGTCCTCACCAAAATAAAAAGAAATGCATAACAGTGACTTGCATTGAAATGGTATCTGAAATTTCCCATTCAGTAACCACCAGTCCTGCAATTTATCATTTTCATTTATTTTATTTTTTTTGGACTACGCCTTAGATTTTTGGTTTGGCATTTTATGGTGCTTGGTGACAAATGCGTAGCTTCCGTGATATTAAAGCACTCTTTAAAATGTAGGGAATATATAAAATTTACTGACATCACAAAAATTCAGAATGCGTCTTTCGGAATTTCCAGATAAGTTTACATTCTTATAACTACATCTTTCATTCGTTTTATCAAATTTATTTTTCCATGTATTGCGTGGGCACCATCTGATCGGATGCATCGTTGCCAATACATAAACAGAGAAGTAGCGGGAAAAGAACACTTTATGTTCGTCTTACGGCCAGCTTTTTTCGAGTTTAATATAAGTCAGAAAGGATCTTGATGCTGATAAAAATCTTTATGGTCCATGTGCATTTGTTCCTCCTCCAGTGTTGCATGAAAGACGATATATATATATGGGTGTATATATATATATATACATACATATATGGACGTTCTGAGAGGGAGTGCCAAAGGTGAACCTAAGGCATTAAATTCGCGATGAACTATTTCAGTTCATGCGATATTCTAGAGACGTGACTAAAATGCAGTTCAAGCAACTTAAGCCACAGTGAACAACTGTTATATATATTTCTTTTATTCTAATCTGAATATCAGTCCGCACGAGGACATGAAAAATGGCATCTGCTTTCCATAATAAGATGGATTCAATTAATTCCTGAGGGAATTTTCTGATAGGGAGGAAAAAACCAAGTGAAAAAAGTGTTCTAGTTGATAAATACAAAGGACAAAAATTTACGAAATGCAAACTTTTTTCCTTAATACGGAATTATATCACGACCTGCCTTAATTTTTAAGTTTTAATTTTTTTAGCATGATATCAATATAGTATCACATGCGTATGAAATTTATAGTCTCAGTACCCCATGCGTATCAAATTTATTCCACTCCATGCTCAAAAGATCCCTTAATTCGGCCAAATTTGCGGGGTGTTAGTTTTTGCTTCTTCATGGTCCTTTCTAATATGTCCGATCTGGTGAATTTGCCGGCCAATTGAGACGCGGAAAGTCTCTCTCGTGATTTTCAAACCGATCCATAACAATTATTGCTCAATGGACACGAGAGTTATCATCTTGAAGCACAGGATCCACTATGTAAATTTCTTTTTCCAAAAACTGGACAAATGGCAATAATATGGTACATTAAAAGTGGCACATAATCCATAGATTTCATGCAAATGAACAAACTGCCAGCCAATTGAGATGCGGAATGTCTCTCTCAAGATTTTCAAACAAATCCATGACAATTATTGCTCAATGGACACGCGAGTTATCATCTTGAAGCACAGGATACACTATGTGAATTTCTTTTTCCAAAAACTGGAAAAATGTAAATAATCAAACAGAGGTCATCACTCTTCCTGCGTTTATAAGTGAGTCACGTAAAAATTCTCATTGGCCGCCACCGAGAAATGAACCCAGGGTTACGCGCCGGATAGGTTACATGGAAACGAACCCAGGGTTACGCGCCGGATAGGTTACATGGAAACGAACCCAGGGTTACGTGCCGGATATGTTACAGGGAAACGAACCCAGGGTTACGCGCCGGATATGTTACAGGAAACGAACCCAGGGTTACGCGCCGGATATGTTACAGGAAACGAACCCAGGGTTACGCGCCGGATATGTTACAGGGAAACGAACCCAGGGTTACGCGCCGGATATGTTACAGGGAAACGAACCCAGGGTTACGCGCCGGATACGTTACAGGGAAACGAACCCAGGGTTACGCGCCGGATATGTTACAGGGAAACGAACCCAGGGTTACGCGCCGGATATGCTTCCATTGCACGGTGGCGACCAATAAGAATTTTTCCGTGACTCACTTATAAACGTGGAAAGAGCGATGACCTCTGTTTGATGTTCCTATTCCACGTCAAATGTCTGTATTAATTAAATGGGAATAATATGGTACATTATTTAAAAGCGACATATAATACATAGATTTCATGCAAATGGACAAATTGCCAACCAATTGAGATGCGGAATGTCTGTCTCATGATTTTCAAACCAATCCATAACAATTATACAGTAGCTCAATTGACACGCGAGGTATCATCTTGAAGCACAGGATACACTGTGTGAATTCCTTTTTCCCAAAACTGGACAAATGGGAATAACATGGTACATTATTTAAAAGTGGCATATATTCCATAGCTTTCATGCAAATGGATAAATCGCCAGCCAATTGTGATGCGGAATGTCTCTTTCATGATTTTCAAACCAATCCATAACAATTATAGCTCAATGGACACGAGAGTTATCATCCTGAAGCACAGGATACAGTATGTGAATTTCTTTAATGGCCATCACCAGCAGGGAACACAGTTGCCACGAATTGGTCAGCAACGATGTCTTCGGGGATTGTGCGCATGGAGACTCGGCTGTCAGGGATTGTGCTATTGGGATAATGGTGCCAAAAGTGAACCAAAAAAACATCGCCCACAGCATAACACAGCCGCCGCCGGCCTGTTTCCGCCCAACAGTGCATCCATGTGCCATAGCCTCCGTTGGTAATCGACGCATCCGCGATCCGCTGTCTACGTGATGCACCAGGAATCTAAATTCGTCAGAGCAGGCCACTGTCTTCCAATCATCCACGGTCCAATCTTGATGATCTTCTGCTCATTTCATGCGTTGTTGGCGATAGCTTGCAGTGCTCATGGAGACTCGGCTGGGTCTTCAGCTACGCAGGCCCATGCGCAGGAGGCTGCGATGAATTGTGTGCTGTGAAACATTACACTGATCACCACTGTTGTAGCTGCGGGTGATTTGTCGCCCTGTGGCCCTGAGGTCGCTGTGAACAATGCGCGACAGTCTCCGCTGCCTTCTGGTATCGATGAGCTGCGGACGACACAGTTCGTCGTTCGGCAATCTCTGCACCACTTTTGATACGCACTCACTACAGCGGCGCGTGAACAATCCACAAGCAGCGCTGTTTTTGAGATCGTAGTTCCAAGACGCCGGCCCATCACTATTTGTACTTTATTAAACTCCGATAAATCGGCAGCTTTTCCCATTCTGACCCCGATCACTCTACTAACCGAAAGCCAGTCCTCGGGTTGTATATATACTGCTTTGTGAACTTCACTTGCGCCATCTTTCGGTCTCCAGGCGCGTTCATTTCTCTAGGCTGGGGGTGGTCATAATGTAATAGCTCATCAGTTTATATTTTATTTGCAAAATGACATTTGTAAAAAGTTTATTCCGGTGGTCATAAGTGTGCTGGATGGAAGAGGAAAATTTTAGTGATTAACATCCTGCCACATAAAAAAGCGCTTCAAAATTGAATTTCTCGTTTTAGTTTTATTAACGATTAAAATCGTTATATTTTATTCGAAAAACTTAAACAGTGGAAAAAACCTAAATGCAAGCAATGTCTCTTAACCCTGTTTACCTGCTTAGTAATGAACATTCCAGCAAAACAAATTTTTTACGGTACTCCCTTCATTCTGAAGACGAAATGTTGTGGACGAAGTGAACAGTGGATGAAGTGACCAGCGGACGCAGTAAACAGCGGAAGATATGAATCATAGGCGAAATGACTCATGAGAAACATAAGCATAGACAAAGTAATTCATCACCGAAATTAAGCTACCACTGAACAACTAATTAAAATTTGGCTCTCTCGAACGTCTGCTGTTCACCATTTACGCGAATTTTAAGCTGTAGGTAAAAATTCTTTCCTGCACAGACGGATACTGAGATCGTCAAAGAGATTGAAAATCGCTGCCAAAACTATGCTAGCAATGATCATGGATAACTACATATAATACCGAGAAGATTGTTTTTTTACGCTTTCCAACCGTAGGTTGAAGAAGCATATTCTCCAGCTTTGTCCGTCCGCACGATAACTCACGTAAACATGGTTCGATTTCGAGGGAATTTTAGTATGTGGTGGGAGACAACCTAAGGATGAACCCAATTGAAAATTGGAGAAATGGGGTCAAAGATCAGGACATAGGAGCGGGATCCATTCCATTGCCCTTATTCGCCATAACTTGCGTAAAAATGGTTCGATTTTGATAAAATTTTAGAATGTGATAGGGAACTACCTTGCGACAACCTCTGCCGAAAATGGGCGAAATGGGGTCAAAGGTTCGGACATGGGAGCAGGACCCATTCCATTGCCCTTACAGTTCATAACTTGCGTAAAAATCGTTCGATTTCTATGAAATTTTAGTATGTGGTAGGGGACCACTTGGGAACGAACTATGTTGAAAATGGGAATATGGGGTCAAAGGTCAGGATAAAAGAGCGGGATCCATTATATCGCCCTTATGGTCAACGTTCGTGACTGCCACGGAGAAGACCTCAGGTTCGATCTTAGTCAGGTAGAAACGCTTTAACCACTAAATATCCGCCGTGCGTCGGATGGGCACGTTAAGCCGTCGTACCCCGGGTACTAGCCAACCGGTAATAAATAAGGAAGTCTTCCTCCCCTTTCTGCCTCGCCTCCGTGTCACTATCCTATCGGGCACTCTAGCCCAAATTTCCTAGCTTCCTATTTCTAAGGGTTGTTTAAGACCTGGGGTCAGACACTACCTTCCTAAAAATCCTCTACATATGATCTGATCTGATTATTGCCCTTGTGCGTCCTAACTTGCGTAAAAATGGTTCGATTTCGATGAAATTTTAGTATGTGGTAGGGAACCGCCTGGGAACGAATCCTGTTGAAAATGGACGAAATGGGGTCAAAGGTTAGGACATAGGAGCGGGATCCATTCCATTGTCCTTATGCGTCATAACTTGCGTAAAAATGGTTCGATTTCGATGAAATTTTAGCATATGGTAGGGGACCACTTGGGGACGAATCCTGTTGAAAATGGGCGAAATGAGATCAAAGGTCAGGACATAACTACAGCCATTATCCTCATAACTTTAGTAATTACTTGAGTAATGATTTCTGGTATGTTGGAAAGCGTATCATAATCAATGCGTTGCATGATTTTACTAACTCGTTAAAGTAAAATAATGATGCGGCGGAAGCTCTGGTTGAGGTTTCAGGAAACAGGAAGATATGATCAGCCATTGCAAAAAAAAAAAAAAAAATCGCTCATATCAGAGACATGTTGGTATTCAGAAGAACAGCAAACGAACAACGCAGATTTCTTAGCACCGTCATATAATAATACGGTATACGGCATCAACTGCAATCGTTTATTTAAAATTTTATTTCAATCGTATACAGCACTGCACACTATATTTCGATCTAAATCAGCCTCGGTTAAAACGACAATCGATTACGACGATACGCAATCTACTGTATTTTTAGTTAATGCCGGGGAAACGCCGAGGCTTGAACTTTATAATGGTGTGTCAAACTGTGTGAACAACGTAATTGTTCTGATTTTTTGTTTTTACTTTTTTCTGCGTTTAGATTGAATGAAACAAAAACAAAGAAACTTCCCTAATGAGCATGCATCTTCACATTTTCTTTACGCATCAGATTACACTACAATTGCACGGGTTTTTTTTTTTTTTTTTTTTTTTAATATCCTATTGATTATTTTAGGAAAACCGGGATAACGCTGACCCATAAAAGTAATCATGTGTTTTTAGTTAAACCCGCAAAGCGACGGCGCTGTGTTAGTGGTTAGCATGCTGTGGAACTCTAGTTTATGGCCTATCTTTGTTTGTATTTCGTATAACGCTCATTTTTCGGGGTGAAAGAAAAGATACTTAGCATGAAGAACCATTTCTCATTTCATTTAACTGGAAAGAGAGCTACTTATGTCGAAGAAATAAGACAAACTTCCGATTATTTGTCTTTACGCAAATTTGACACACAGACGTTCTTTTGCAAAATGTTATGTTCACAAGATGGGTAGGCAAACTCTCGCCTCCCAACTTTCACCCCCACCTCTCTCTCTCTCTCTCACTCTCAGACAGAATTCGGAGGGCCGGGCTGCTCTGATTTGTAATCTGTTTGCTTAAGATACCGGTTTGTTGACTGTTTATCTTAATCCTATAAGAGGATAGAGCAAATATTCCTCTTCCAATTCCCCAGGTCGGCTAGCATCTTCACGTGGAAAATTCCTTTCCGCTTACAAAACAAGCGCTTAACAGAAGCTTCCGGCAATAATTCTGCTATAGTGCCATCTTTTTTTTTTTTTTTTTTTTTCAGCACTCATATGTTCTGCGAGGTAAATAAAAGTTATTAAATATTAATAAATACCGCAGTTCAAATAATTCCAACAAGCGTGACATGGCAGAAGTTCACATCCGAGTGATTAAATTGTTTCATTTCTGATGTTAAGAAAGATCGGTGGTGAAAGGAAAATGAAATCATTAATAAACTGAACTCAAGGAGAAGGCCGTTTCATGATATTAAAATATGTCACTAGTAACAGGTATCGCAGATAGCTGAATTGAGTAGCTGACACCCACGGTTGTACAAGAAGATGCATGAAGTCCACAATCTCGCAAGCAACACGCTCCAAGCAGATGAACGAAGCCCATGATCACGCAAACAAAACGCCCCAAGCAGATGAATGAAGCCCACGATCACGCAAGCAACACGCACCAAGCAGAGGAATAAAGCCCACGATCATGCAAGTAACACGCGCGAAGCAGATGAATGAAGCCCACGATCAAGAAAGTAACACGCGCGAAGCAGATGAATGAAGCCCAGGATCACGCAATCAACACACTCCAAGCAGATGAATGAAGCCCACGATCACGCAAGCAACACACTACAAGCTGGTGAATGAAGCACACGATCACGCAAGCAACACACTCCAAGCCGATGAATGAAGCCCAGGATCACGCAATCAACGCACTCCAAGCAGATGAATGAAGCCCACGATCACGCAAGTAACACGCACACTCCAAGCAGATGAATGAAGCCCACGATCACGCAAGCAACACGCTTCAAGCAGATGAATGAAGCCCACGATCGCGCAAGAAACACACTCCAAGCAGATGAATGAAGCCCAGGATCACGCAAGCAACACACTCCAAGCAGATGAATGAAGCCCACGATCACGCAAGCAACACACTACAAGCTGGTGAATGAAGCACACGATCACGCAAGCAACACACTCCAAGCCGATGAATGAAGCCCAGGATCACGCAATCAACGCACTCCAAGCAGATGAATGAAGCCCACGATCACGCAAGTAACACGCACACTCCAAGCAGATGAATGAAGCCCACGATCACGCAAGCAACACGCTCCAAGCAGATGAATGAAGCCCACGATCGCGCAAGAAACACACTCCAAGCAGATGAATGAAGCCCAGGATCACGCAAGTAACACGCACACTCTAAGCAAGTGAATAAACCACACGATCAAGCAAGCAACACACTACAAGCAGAGGAATGAAGACCACGATCACGCAAACAAAACACTACAAGCAGAGGAATGAAGCCCACGATCACACGAGTAACACACTACAAGCAGATGAATGAAGCCCACGATCATGCAAGCAACACGAGCCAAGCAGATGAATGAAGCCCACGATTACGCAAGCCAAGGCACTATTTGGTTGGGACAAAACGGTGGAATGTGTCACAGGACATTATTTGGTTGGAAGAATAGTAGAATGTTCCACAGGACACCATTTGGTTGTCGAGCGTTCGTACCTGCTGGGATCGAACGCGAGGTTTCTCCGTGGCATCACGAACATTTACCACTAGGCCACCCGCGGCCCAATATTAACGAAAAAACTCCGTTCTCACTTTTTCCGTAACGGTACGACGAGAAATTACCGGTAATAGGAGCGATTGGTGAGAATATTTGCTTTGATTAACTTTTAAATCTCAATCGTGTATCGAATTTTGAAGTTCTGTAGGGGAATCGGATACTGTGGATAGCATATCGCATTAATTTTCTTTATTGTGGCACAGGATATTTCTCCTCCTCTCCCCTATTTTGTGCACCAGTTATTTATTATATATTGTGTTACTGTAAGAAACCGGGTACTTAAATTATTGTACAGATGGTTATACGATGTCTATGTATCAGTCTTTGAAGAACTTAAGACAAAAGCTGTTATAGCTATCAAGAGTGAATATTATATTTAGAAGGTTCTTTCTTGTGAAATAATAATATGAAAGAGTACATTTTACCTTTTTTAAAGACAACTGAGAGTCATTGTCAACTTAAAACTAATGTTGCAAAGCATTTCATTGCTTCGAAAAATCACGATGAAAAATGCTTAATTTGTAAAAAGTCTTCCTATAAATATATATATATATATATTACAAATCTATTCAGAAACATAATAAGCTCCAACAGAAAATAAAATGACTAAATCACTCGCATTAATGACAAAAAAAAAAAAAAAAATATGGCCCAATTTGTTTTACACTGTACGTGACTTTGATTCCCGAGCGTGTGTGGCTCAGTGGTTAAATGCGTAGGTTACCTGTTAAACTAACCCAAGCAACGACAGGGGTTCGTTCTTGACTGCAGCGGAAGAATTACTCGGGGTGCGGGATGAAAAATGCAGGCTGGTCGATTTTGCGGAATTTCAGTTTGAAGACGGAAAAACCTGAAATGGATTTTTTTCTGACTACGGAAAATCTGTGAAAATACGGAAGTTAAAATCAACGGGCACTTTTAAAAACGGAAATTTCGTTAAAAGACTGACATCTGCCGGCAACTTTGCTGCATGTAATTTTCCGAAGTTTTCCGTGAATTCACGCCACTTATTTTTAACTGTGCAGACATCACGCGACAATTCAACTCTCTCAGATGCAGTTTTACCGATTTTCAAATGGAACCGGGTATTTGCTTTCTGTTTTTATGAGAGAGCAGTGAGAGTGTTCTTCCTTCGAATGACGTCATGCACAGCTTAAATGATCATCTGCGCAATTCTCACGCAAACGCTGTTGTCACTACATAGCTGACAAATGACTTATAAAAACCCCATGTCTTCCAGACCCGTGCGTTTTCCCGGGATTTAAAAAAACATCAGTCATACTACTTAATTGCCGTACTGTGTTATTTCCCACTTTTCCAGGAAACGAGCTTTGCGCTTTTTAAAAAATTGGATAAAATCTTCACAATAAATGTTGAGCTTTGCTTTTTCTGTTTCTGAACTACCAGTTTCATTTTTTTCCTTTCTAGTAAAGCTAGAAGAGAACATTTTGTCTGCAAATTCACAGCAAGTAAAAGCTTCTATGCGAAAATCTATGCGTTAATTACAGCGAATTACAGTATACTGTAATTTTAGAAAAAGAAATATGTTAATTAGTTACGATCTTGAAAATTTGAAAAAGAAAAATCTGCTTTAAAAGGGGGACGATCGCCCCAGTCGCCCCCCCCTCGCTGAATCTGCACATATATTTGCATCAACAGCTTTAGTACGGTACGGTTTTGTGGTGGTGGTGGTGAGAAAAAACTCAGAACTCTGTGCAAAGTTACGCAGAAAAATAAACAGTGATTTCTTAAAAAAAAAAAGTAAATTGAAACACGATCTTTCAAAATGTAAACCTGGAAACGTTGCAATAGGTATTTGGTTTGGAGGTCTGTATTTTCACCATCAGCGTTAAAAACAGTTCTCTACGAAGGGTGAAAGTAGAAATATAAAAAAATATATACAGCCCTCTTTTATCAGTATTTTGCATGATTTAACTTTGTTGTTTTTACGCTAATAAACGCCGCGTGGAATGTTTTTAGCGCTTTTCAAGGTTTTCAATCTGGTGTCACGTGGACAACTAACTATTTGCAATTAATTAAGTTGTGAAACAAACGAGTTAGCGGCAAATTGAAGTAAGTGTTTTCCGCATCGAATGATGCCGAAGGGCGACTGAAAACAAATTTTTTTTAAAAGAAACCAATTTACTTAAGCGACAAATAATATGTACAAAGTGGAACTAATTAGATTTTCTAAGAATTAATTTCTAACACTTAAAAATTTCGATTGAAAAAAAAAGGGGTAAACTGCATGGCTACTACTAATTACGAATACTTTCGATGCGAACTCCTCCCCCTCCCCCTTCCATCGTTTTTTTTTCCATTCTCGTTCTTTTCATTCGTGCCTTTCGGCATTCCCTACAAAGATTCCGATTTGATAGGAGGACAAATTGTAGTTTCTTTCTTTTTGTCGAGGTAGAAACACAAAAGCGTGGTGTTTTCCCTTTGATTAATTGCTCTGGGATATAAATAGCGAGCTGACGTGCTGCCTAATATGACGCTGTTGCTCCATTCTGACGTAACGCAGAGGGTTTCTTGGAATGCCGACAATGATAGAGTTGAGGTAGCGCTCCTTTTTCATTTACAGTACAGTATTTTTTCTTCATTGTCGGGGACATTCGGCGCGGGAATTGTGTAAAGAATGTGTATCTGTTGAATGCGCCGCAGTCTTAGCGTTTGAGCGGGGCTGACAGAGTTCCTAAAATGATGGATAGTTGTATCGCAATGGCACACGAAGCTCCTAAATACTTTTTGTTCGCTCGGGAACAGCTAAGAAGTAATTACATTTTGAAGAGGCAGAATGATCGTTTTGTTCAATAAGCGTGTGAACTACAAGAAGTTAAATTCCCGTCAAGAAGTAAGATGAATGGAGTGAAACAAAAAATCTCAAAAGTCACAGTACAGCTTTCTCACTATTAAAATGTATCCATCGTGAATGATCTCTCCTTGCTGAGTTCAATAAACTTGTCAAAAAAAAGTCTTACTTCAATCCTTTACTTTGCCATCACATTCATTCGTACTGCAATAAGCGATTATCCTTTTCTGCCCAATTTCAGACATGAAAAACTGTCTTTAAACACTTTAAGCGGCTGATGTACCTGAACCGAACTTTTCTGCGTTCCCCAAACAGAAACGTTCACATAGCGGCAGGGTTTTACGAGAGCTACGGAAAAACAATTACTTTCTCCTTCTCATCTGAGCAGTACCGATTATAAACCTATCCCCAGTGATAAGCACTCTCTTACAGTAAGTCTATTTTTCGCTCTATGTTCCAAAGCATGCTGGGGAATGAATAATCCTTCTGACACGGATATCATGCAGCTGGGTGGAAACAAGTGACTCAAGTATCTGTCACAGTGCTGTTTTACACTTTTCCTTAGATTACTTACCGAAATAGGTTTTAGTCAGAAAATTGCAGGGTTCCTTGAGCACTGTAAACATCAAAAGGTAATTCAACAGAAGCGATTTGATGTCTGATAAAATCCTTTATTTTACGTGATTTTGCTTAATTAATGATTATTCCTGATCACTGTGCGATTACATTAAATCCATGTCCTAATCGCTCGCAACATTCATTCTTTTTCGTTCGGGCGCAGAGACCACACACCCCTTCTCAAATTCTACTCCCTTCTCCGAAAATCTCAACGACCTCCCTGTACTTCTCGCTGTTGCATTCTGCCTAAAAGGCAAGTCATCATCCTTTCTTCAGAAGACCCGTTCTTCTATTGTTTTTCGTAACTACTTCTCAAGCATGCGCCTCAAGCATTCCGTCCGAAAACCTCTTCCCATACGTCTCATTCTCCTCTGCCTAATGCCATCACCCCGTAGGACGGAAGTCCTGCCTAATGAGTCTCTTTAAAACTCTAAAAAAAGCTTCTTCTATTGTAGCAATCTACACGCGAATGTCTTGTGTGTTGTCCATCTCCAGGAAGTCAGCTGATAAACTAATCGTTTCCGGATCTATCAAATCGAACTCAAAAAATATATTCTTAAGAAGTTTCCCACGATTACTTTTCAAATATTCCAAAACTGTAAGGGTTCTTAATTATTTACATACTAGCGGAGATACCCGGCGTTGCCCGGGATAGACATAAATTTTGTTTTCATGTAACAATGTAAATCGCGCTATAAAAAAAAGTCCTACCATGATGAACAACGCTCAAGTCGGGCCTCACGCTGTTCCAAGGTCTCTGCCGCCCTAGATACACTGGCTATTTCCCGCTGATCCATAAATCTTCGATCACGTTGTTCGGTTGTCTCACTCTCTCGAAGTAATTTTACTTTTGTTGCTTTCGGCTGAATTTGTCCGATGGGTTTGCGTTTTTTTTTTTTTTTTTTTTGGAGTCATTTCACCACACTTGATGAAAATTTTATTATAAAAATAACAATTTATAATGGTCGTTCTGAGCCCTAAAAACTCGAAATAGCAAACATGCACAATAATACACTTCCTGCACTCCGCATTCAGCTTTCTAGAGTGTAGATATACAACCTGATCACACCCAACGTGAAAGAAAGTAGTTCACGATAATATACGGAATTTTTTTACTAATCTCGAAAACTTAACCGATTCGAATAATTCTTTCACCGTTGGGAGGTTTTCCGGAGGACATGGGCTATGGGGTTTATTTATTATTATTTTTTATTATTTTTGGCTGTACTACCGAATAACATCGCTTTCAAGTAGTTTCCAATTTCCCATGTATCGTTCCGCTTTGTTTACATTCAACCAGATCACATCCAACGTGAAGAAAGTAGTTCACGATAATATACAGAATATATATTTTTTTACATATCTCGAAAACTAAACCCATTCGGATAATTCTTTCATCGTTGGGAAGCTTACTTCTTTCTCGTGGACATAGGCTATTTCTTTCATCTATACTAATACCAATACTAATCTTGTATTTAAATTTTATGTATGAAGAAGGCCGTCTGTTTTAACTTCAACTTAACTTTGATGCTATTTGAGAGGACCACGCCTATTTGTGGGAATCTGTAGCTCCACCCATATTTGAGACTTCTGTGCCAATTGTTGGGAGTCTAATGATACCTAATCCTTAGAAAGAAAATGCCATGGTAACATAAACAAAAAAATACTTATGACAATATGTTCCACCGGTGCGTTGTTTTTTCAAAAATTGGACTCTTCCCCGTATTCCTGAACCCAGAAAGCTTGCGAGGAGTGAGGTGTCACCTGACGACCGTTGTTCTGACACGCGGACTAATACCGCAGCAGCCGACTTTCACCCAGTCTATAAAGGGCCCCGTAAAAACACATTTGACCCCCTTAGGGATGGAATTTCTAAAAATCGTCCAGCCTGTATTTTAATCTGGGTGATGAAAAGTATGTATGTCAATTTTGGTGCAAATCCATCAAACCGTTTTGGAATGTATGCGGAATAAACATAAAAACTTTCACTTTTATATATATAGAGATTCATTAAAATTCAACAATTAAAATATATTTACATGACATTACATTTCATAAAATAAATATTCCCGTTCCATTGCGTTATTAGTAGGAGCTTATATACAATTACCACTATTACATATCTTCTCTTTCCTTTCTTAGATTCGTCGACGTTGTTGTGACCTTTTAGTAGGTAATCCATCAGAAAGGATCAGTGCTACTCATCCCCATAAATGACTAATTTGCTAAAAAGGTCATTATAAAGCTAAAGGGATAAAAACACTTTCTGGTGCGCAGGTTTACTCGTTTCAATCACGTTCGGTCCACTTCTCAGACAGCGAATGTATTTCGTTCAAGCTTATTTCAGCTCATTTTTCTTGCCCCGAGTTAATTCGTTTCAGCCAGTTAAAATGATAACGTCAACGCCTATTTTTATCGTAAAAGCGTGCCAGGCACAAATCGCATTTTTTCACCTGCTCGGGGAAAATGTAGTAACTTTGAAAACTCGAAAGGTGGCACCTAGAAATTTCACGTATAGTTTTTCTCCAGAGGGAAGGTTTAGATGCAGCTACCTCAGGGCCAGATTAAGGGGGTCTACAGGGGCTATATATAGACTTGGTGCCCACCATCACTAAGGGCCCAGGAGGCATGCCTGCGCAAATAACAGATAGACAGACATACAGACAAAGACAGAGAAAGAGAGGTTTATAAAATAGTTTTTCGTTTTGTCTCGTATGTTTTCTGCTTGGTCAAAAACAAAGGTTGGAAATGGGACATATTTCAATGGGCATTGACTCACGAAAGGTAAAGGTTTCATGTCGCTGTGTACAGTGGGGTCGGCGAGAGACAATTTCAGCTTTCTCACTACCATCCACCCACACCTTCCAATTTGCACGTGGAACTGTTAAATAGTCGAAGTCCCTTGTGACTTCACATCGCAATTAGCAAAAAATATGAACTAAGGCACGTATACAATATTAAATCATTAGAAAAATCATGACAAAATCTAGAGATCTTAAGCTTTTAACATAATTACGCTCTTATGAGAACAATGCAAAATACAGTGACCTATTATAAAAACTCTGCAAATGATTTATCAGTTTGAAGAATGACATACGTATTAATTAGTACAAGCATATTGCAACAGTTTCGTGTTTTAACAGACTTCATAACGATTCCCTGTCATACGTACTTAGGAAGCCCACTCAGATATCTTAGCCTAGGGGCTCATTAAGACTTGAATTCAGCCTTGAACTACCTACGTCCATGGGATTTTGGTAAAGCATTCGGATACGAACTTACATTAGATTGAACCCAGAGGCTCAGATACAGCCCAGTGTAGTGCAAGCCGACACAGTGAAGATTGCCTGATTATGGGACTTTTGAAATGCGTATTACTTTCAGGGTGGGAGGGAGGGAGGAGAGAGAGAGAGAGAGAGAGAGAGAGAGAGAGAGAGAGAAAGAGAGAGCAAGAACAGTGAGGGGAGATGATCTTACTTTCAGAGATTTCAGATATTTATGTAGAGGATTTTAGGAAAGAAGTGTCAAACCCCAGATCTTAAACAACCCTCAAAGGTAGGAATCTAGGAAATTTGGGATAGAGTAGCCCGACAGGAAAGTCACACGGAACCTGGGTAGAAAGACGACCTTATTTATAACAAGGCGCTGCAGTACTCAAGAGTCCGAAGGCTTAACGTGCCCATCCAATGCACTGCGGATATTTAGTGATTCGAGCGCTTAGACCTGATCGAGATCGATCCTCAGATTTTTTCGTGGCAGTCACGAACGGTTGACCACTATTTCATCCACTGCTCAGATTGTAACGGAGTGTCCATGAACGGTTTAACGTGCTCATTCGAAGTACGGCTAGTTTTCAGGAACATCTGGCCGGAAAACCGTTGCTCTAATCATTAGCCCATTTGCAGCCCCCGGAGAACACTCTTTTTTCTTCTCATTACACCCAGGAATTTCTCGTGCGCTTTATGCTCAAAGGGAAGGTTTAGGGCGTAACAACCTAAGCCCCGTGGAATTTTTGTGCTGCGTATCAGAACAAACAAATTTACATTGTATTGAGCCTAAGGGATCAGTTCGAAGGAGGGTAGACAAGTCAGAGAAGTAAGAGTGCCAGATTGAAACTACCAGACTGTGAAGTATCAACGAGCAATTCCAAGATGAGAGAACAAGGGCGCAGAAAAGGAATAGACAACCTTATTTCTAACTCGGGTTCAACACCCAGGTGCCGACGTTTTAACGTGACATTCAAACCACAGCGAGGTTTCAGTGGTTCAGAGCCTCCCAGCCTACCTCGGAACGAATCCAAGTCCATGTGGTTGGAAGGCGGTTACTCTAACCATTGCGCCTCTCACGGCTCCCTGAGAACACGTAACTAAAATTCACTGATCAGCTTTTCTGATCCGGACCTAACATAGATCGGATATAGGCAAAGGCAATTTTAATTCGTGTTTACCGGCAGTTTGCCTTCCGTCAATTTGTATTGCAGAACAGTAACAATTCCCTACATAAGCGAATATCTGTACGATACTTTCCGAGACCCTCTCTGTCAACGTTTACCTCGTGGTACGTGAAACACCTAAACTCTCTGATGTCTTCAGTTGTTGATGATAGTATCATAATAAAGCAAAATCGATCCCAGATCGCTCCAATGTTTTATATTCATAAGTAAAGGCTCGTTTTCACTGAATCTTTATTTTTAAATAAATTTAGTTCCAATACTGAACACGACTGCAATACTTTACATAACTTCTTACATGATGAAGTCTAATGCTTTTTTTTTTAATCTGTGTTTCGCCTTTTTGTACATGGTTTTACAATTCTAATATCTTCGTTATGATCAATTACTTTTCTATAGGTCTGTGTTCCAATTCGTCTAATGATGCCATTTTTTTACACCTTATGGTCTTACCATGATTATCAAATTTGCTTCACTAATTCAAAAGAGCGATATCCCGCCCCGGTGGTGCAGTGATCTAAGCGATGGCTTCTGCTCATTCGTCCGAAAGGGGTGAGGCATGGATGTTGTGTTTGTCTAACGGCACTGGCTCTCTCCCTTCCATGGAAACAATTGCCCTAAATTAGGGACGGGCAATTGCTTATAGCCCATTGCGTTACTCACGGTGATCGCTAAACTTCCAATAAAAAAAAAAGAGCGATATTTTTAATATCTCTGTGTGTGCGTGTGCGCGCGCGCGCGTGTGCACACATCAGTGATTTAGGACAACATTCATTACGAAAAATACTATATATACACCCTGATTCATAAAGAAGTATACAGTTTCCAGATGCTGTAAAACAGTAACAGTTGAAGGCACGGACCACAACTGCGAACCGTTAGGTAGATGTACTCATAAAGTGTGTGTCCCGCTACTGAGGGAAGTCACTTCCCTCAGTAGGCGATAGCGCGCGTGTCACGTGACTGGGCAGTCAAAATGACAGCGTCTGCAGTGAAGAAGGCGTTTTGTGTTCTTGAATTGAGCAAAACGGAATCTGTAACAGTTGCGCAAAGGCATTTTCGATCACGTTTCGGAAAAGAACCTCCAACCAGAAAATCTATCTACGATTGGCATAAAAAGTTTGAAACTACGGGCTGCTTGTGCGAACTTAAAAGTCCTGGACGACCGCGTGTATCGGAAGAAGAAGTCGATAGTGCTTGCACCGCCATTCAACGAAGCCCGGGAAAATCAACGCGGAGGGTGAATCATGAAGTTCAGATTTCACAGCCCTCGGTCTGGAGAATTTTGAGAAAGAAGCTGAAAATGATTCCATACAAAGTTCAGATGTTGCAAAATGAGACTGACCTTGACAAGATAAAGCAATATAAAACAATCAGTTGTACTGGTACGTCCCCTTTGAGTAAAAAAAGCTTTTAAAGAAAACGTACCGGTACCATTGCGCAATGGATGATCAGTGACCAGATAGATATATAAAATTATTTGTGTAGGAAAATTGCCATCTGGTCTGTGCCCATTTCAACTTTCAGAATGATCTTCACGGTACTCAAAATAGTACAACTGTACTAGTGATCCGAATTTCTTGAAGCAGAATAGAAACCAGTTTATAAGCTTTCGCACATCGACCAGATGGCTTTTCTCAAGGAAGGTAGTCAGCTTTCAGAAAGCCATCACTTTCCTGGAAGGGGATTGCTTTTTCAAGGAAGGTAGACCTGCTGTCTACCTTCCTTGAAAAAGTCATCTGGTTGGTGTGCGAAAGCTTGGAAACTTTGATTTTTATTCTACGCCAAGAAATTCGGGTCACTTTTTTTTTGTACAGTTGTACTATTTTGAGCATAGTTGGTGTATAATTCCTTGTTATTATTTTGTTTATCTATACGGTAATTTAGTTTAAAATAGGGTTCTGAAAATACTTTTTATTTTTATTTATTCATTTATTAGTCAAAACCATCGACCTTACATACAGGTAGACTGCGAATGACGTCACAATTTATGGCTCCAACATCAGAAAGGGAAATGTCACGTGATCTTAGTCAAAAATGTTAAAAGAAAATTATACCACTTGTAACCGGTGAAAAAACGAATTAAATCACTAAGCAGATTCTATGCCACTGTGGTAAAAGCGTGATCCAATCTCCAGTAAATTTTTACTAATGTTAGTATGGACCACCATTGCACCTGAGTTTTCCATATTTGCAGTAATGATTATGATATATGGAAGAAATAATCAATATTAAGGGTCAATCCCCAATCTAGAAAACGTGTTCTTATTAAAGAAATAATATAGACATTCGCGTTAAAAATGAATCTACGTGTTTTAAAATTTTCACAAATATTCATCGCAATATTCCAGTCATGACCTATAATCAAGTCTACCTATGCACGTAGGTACATATTTTAAGTAAACTTACTCTGAGTACGGCAACGTCATTTCCGTATATTTTACGAAGTATTTAACTGTATACTTCTGGATTTTTCACATTTTTATATACTATAGCTCTGTAGCATAAATTATTAATGAGAACACCACTTTACATAAAATATTGTACAGCCGTAGCCGGTTCATACAAAGATGCCCTAAACTAATGAATTCCTTCGTCCTAACGACTCATCTTGTAAATCCGAAATGGTTGCAATTAAATTTCTATAAATGACAATTTCTTAATGAATATAGTCTTAGGTTTATTATTACTTAAAAACGCACTTTTTACCTACATAATTTGTTAAATGGGATATTTAAAAGTAACCTCTCAGGTCATAAGAAAGCATTGAGACTGGTTAGCAGGGAATCACTTCTGCCTAATGTCACGTGAATCACTTCTGCCTAATGTCATGGCTCTCATGTTGGGACCACCGCGGCTGAGTGTTAGCCACTACCAGTGCGCGGTCTATCACTTTATGTGGTCGAAAGTCAAAACCAAAATTCTAAAAGGCAAATAATTATCTGGAATTTTAAAAATCCGCTTATTATTAACGCTACTTCAACCATGAGCGGGGTTTTTATTTATTCTTCCACCATTAAATTGTTTTCAAAATTTATTCACCACAGAATTCGTTTTCCAATACATATTTCAGCAGTTCTTTTTTATCCAGGATCTTACTGAATTGTTTTCATGAGTGAGTTTTGAGGTATTTCCATGTAGGCACATGTATTTTTGTAGTAAACCTGAAGATTAAATTCCCTGCACGGTTTGGTAGTCTTAGTCCGCTCATTATTTATGACATATTCACTTCTCATTGCCAGTGCCTATTTAAGAGGAGGGGAAGGGGGCTGAAGCCCCGGGCCTCACATTTTCAGGAGCCCCTTCAATTATGTATGATGTTTGAAGAATTAACAGAGTTCTATATTTTTTTTTTTTTTGCCAATATCGCAACAAAAACTATAAAAAAACTGCCTTGTTTAAAAAGAAAAATATATTTCTTTCCGCTTTTTTAGGAGTCTGCAAACAATGTAGTCGCACCTAGTCCATCCACAAATCTTTCGAAAGCATTATAGACGTTTTTTGTACACATCAGTAACTGGGAAAACTTTCACACATTAAGAATTCCTTTGAATCATGATATTTGGATCGCATCATTTTGTCCTCTACTTTGATATAATTTCAAGAAGGCAAACCCTGAGGGAGGGGGAGTGTAAGCCAAACTGAACTGGTGTCCGTTTTTCAACCATGCGTTTTTACTTTTTCTGCTAACACTAATTCGTCCATGAATCATGGGATACATACTTCAATGTGGCGAGGATATATTTACGGCTCCCTCATCAAATTTTGGGAATGTTTTATTCTAGGTATATTTATTCGGCCTCCCATAGTGAATGAAATCCTGGACGTGCCATTAATTCCGCCATTTGTATTGAAACATTGAAAAATTGCTTTGATAAATTGGAGATAGGTAAACAAAATGATATTATGCACACCTGGTCTTCTTTAATTCCTCCCAGAAACACTGAAACTACATTCACTTTCTACATCTACGGATTCTTCTTATATGGTGGATATTATCCGTCGTATTTTGCAGAACCAACTTAAGGAAAGGTACGTAGAAACAAAACAATGTGCTCAGACGTGCTTTGGCAACCCACGATTCTCTGGGGTGGGGGCAGTCAATTAAAAATCTCGTAGGACCACTTAGTAGAAGTCTCTACAGACTTCGGGTCCGAAAGTCCCCATAGATACAATTGGAGAAAGAACCATCTCGTATTAGCCAATCACAAGAACTGTGTTTTTTGTTCAGTTGTTATATTTATTCATTTCCTACCCGGTTTCTTTCCCGTTCATTTGCTCAAACAGAATGTAACAGGAAAATCGAATCAGAACTTGCGAAATCTAGTAACAATTAGCATATTATAAAACAATATCATTTGTAAACACTATTTAATGCACGATGTAGTAACTTGTGATGCAAAACTTCATAAGGTTTTAAATAGAGGTTTACTAAAACATAGACTAAATATTACACAAGTTAAAACACATACAAATAAACGAGATCTTTTGAGCTGACATTCAGGTCATCTTCAGGTTTTGCTGAAAAAACATTGTAGTCACCCTACATTATATATACCAAGGCAAGAATGATGTATCGCGACAACGCACATGCGCACCAAATAATACAAAATACATCACCAAGAATGAAATATTACGTGGTCTACACTAAAAAATACTATTTACAATGTAAGGTAGTTAAGAGTTTTGTTTAAATTGTAAGTCTGCTGTTCATTCTATAATTATTAATACACGATTTCCATGCGGTAGGTATAACAAATGACATATCATCATTACAACCCTTTTTTTTTTTTTTTTTTTTTTTTGCATGAGATAGATACAGATGCTTTCGGAGAATAATGTCATGTTTTTTATTCTCCGCTGTTGTTATTATTTTAACTGCGTCCCAGTTTGGATCATATGTTCCAGTTTCGACAAGACGTGCTAAAGCCGCAGTTCAAAACTCTGTACGAATAGCATACCTATGCTCCAACATGCGAATTTTGATGCTTCGTAGCGTGGAGATTATATATACTTTTTCGACCCGGCTGGGGTCCCGGGATGTGAGAGGTATGGAGTTATACTCCATGTTTTTGTTCCAATGTTATAGAATCGCGATCTTGCCTAATAATAGAGAATAAGTTTTTTGTTCTCACCCCAAAGTCCAAAGTAAACCTCTTACATATGTTTTTCATCGCGATCACACATTCAGGTATATGGTCCATTGCACCAACGAATCTTGCAGTTCTAGTTTCTTGTTGTAATTAGGTAACAAATTAGTAAAATCATGCAATGCATTGATTATGATATGCTTTTCAATATACCAGAAATCATTACTCCAGTTATGAGGATAATGGTTGTGGAATAAATCTCGCTCCTGAGCACTGAACCTCTGACCCCATTTCGATCATATTGAACAGAACCATTTCAGTATACCTCCGGAAAAACATGATAAAGTTTTGTCGCAATCGAAGCATTTTTACGTAAGTTATGACGCACAAGGGCAATGGAATGGATCTCGCTCCTATATCCTGACATTTAACCCGATTTCGCCCATTTTAATGGGGTTTGTCCCCAGATGGTCCCCTACCACATACTAAACTTTCATTGAAATCGAACCATTTTTACGCGAGTTAACTTAAAGACGGAGAGACAGACAGACAGACAGACAGACAAACAGACAGACAGACAGACAGACAAACAGACAAACAGACAGACAGACAGACAGACAGACAGACAGACGGGAAAAAAACCATAACTTTGGTTTTTCCCTTATTTATACCCAGAGTGCATTTATTTATTTTTTATTTTTTTATTTTTACGCTTTCCAACCGTAGGTTGAAGAAGCGTATATGCTCCAGCTTTGTCTGTCTGCCGTCCGCACGATAACACGCGTAAAAATTGTTCGATTTCGATGAAATTTTAATATGTGGTAGGGGATCATTTGGGGACAAACTATATCGAAAATGGGCGAAATAGGGTCAAAGGTCAGGACATAGGAGCGGGATCCATTCCATTGCCCTTATGCGTCATAACTTACGTAAAAATGCTTCGATTGCGACAAAACTTTATCATGTTTTTTCGGAGCTATACTGAACCGGTTCTGTTGAATATCATCGAAATGGGGTCAAAGGTCAGTGCACAGGAGCGAGATTTATTCCACAGCCATATTATCCTCATAACTTGAGTAATGATTTCTGGTATGTTGGAAAGCATATCATAATCAATGCATTGCATAATTTTACTAACTTGTTTATTTAAAGTTTAACGACCGCCGTGATCAACTCGATGGGCTATAAGCAGTCGCCCGTCCCTAATTTAAGGTCACTGGTTCCAGGGAAGGGAGAGAGCCAGTGCCGTAAGACAAGCACAATATCCATGCCTCACCGGGATTCGAACCCAAACCCTTCTCGGACGAATGGTCATAAGCCATCGCTTAGATCACTGCGCCTCCGGGCGGCAGTTTGAATTTCGTACATCTGGGAAACATACTCTGTAACTCACTTTTTCTCTCTGCGAAACTCAAAAGGGAAGTTAAATAGTGGTATACGTCAGAACGTTCTTAGCCCTTTCAGCAGCCGATGTTGCTGAACCAAAAGTTGCCCAAATTTTCCTGCGCTTCTTAAACAGAAGTGTTCTCATAGTGGCCGGGTTATACGAACGCTACCTCAAAGCAATTACTTTCCCGCTTTTATCTCAGGACTATAAATTTGTCAATGGTTGTAAGTGCTCCCTTACAGTCCTTAGTTTCACAATATGTAGTCAGATTCCCTTATAGTCCTTTAATCTCTGTTCCGTCACCCAAGGAATTATTCGGAAGGTTTACTCCTGTGGACATGGACATCGTGCCGTAGGGTAGAAACAAGTTACTCAAATATCTTTTCTCTTCCTTTTTTCGTTCTCCACTCCTTTTTATAGCATTCGTTAGGGGTAAAGGCAATTAAACAAGAAGGATTAAGGACAATCGTAAACCCAAATGACCACTTGGAATGATAAATCTAAGGTAAAAGCAACGATTTCTAATGCGCAGGTTCACTCGTTTGTGTCACGTTCGGCCCACTTCTTAGACAGCGAATATATTCATTCAAGGGGGTCAAATGTAATTAATTACTTCCCACTTCTTAGACAGCGAATAAATTTTTCAAGGGGGTCAAATGTAATTAATTAAGGTTTGGCTAATATGTAGAAAACAGTAATTCGTGAAAATGACGGATTAATACTATTACTGCTACTTACTTACTACACTAGAACACTACTACTACTACTACTATTATTATTAATTGATGGTGCTCTTGAAGAAAGTTTATGTTAGCCTTTTAAGTTCAGCACACACCACCCTGAGCGGAACTTGTTTGGGCGTACTACCTTACGGTTTGCTAGGTTTTCCGCTTTCACGTTATTGTTTTCCAATTCCAAATTTCCAATAAATTGGGATATTAAATTAAACGCCCCAAATTCCATATTTCCTTGTGGTCCAGTTCCGCGAGTGTAAAAAAAAAAGTAATAAATAAAATAAAATAAAATAAAGGGAAAAAAATTCTACAGGGAGTCAAGTGGAACCCCTCCCCCCCCCTTGTCGGGGCCCATGACCCAAGCTCACAGTCCGGCTCCTAAGACCGCTCGACTAATGGGCGGCTGATAGTAATTTATATAAGCATTCCTTTATTCATTTTGGGTGAGATAATTTTTTAATGAAAAGTGTATTATAAAGCAAAATGTAGTTCCTAGGGAAAGGAAAATTGCATTAACAGAATCTAATGTATTTTCTATTATTTTCCCGGAACGGAATAAGAGGAAATACATACATATATAACGTCACATCGAACACAACTAAGGTATAAGATGAAATGGAGAATCTACTTATGACTTACATAAGCTAAAAGTGGAAGAACATATTTCGAAATGAACTCTTAAGTTATACGCTGAAATGAAAAGAATTCATCCTGCTGTCCTTGTATCTTTTGTAATCATACTTTGCCAATGTAATAAGGCGAGACTTTATTCCCATATTCGATTCTTCTGCAACACGCATGTATTCAGATTTTCTATTTTTTCTCAGCAGACTCCAAAGACACGGTATGATTCTGAGGTAGGTGGGCGACCTCATGCGGAATTATTTACTCTCAGCGAGAAGGTAGAAGATATCGAACACCCGCGGGAAGCGAAACACATCCGTAAAATATTAACAGCTCGAGCTGGGAGGAAGTACGTAGTAAAGTATCCCTATGCCTGAATAATGGCGAACTCGCTGAATTCAGGAAAGAAAACAAAAAAAAAAGTTGCTGTGGATGAGTTTCTTGCAGTTCAAGAAAACAAGACATGGATTCTTCCTTGATATTTTGAGGCTTTTATATCTCAACAATGCATATTTATGTGTTCCCGTACGCGCACACCCCTATACATAATACAGCTCTAAAATATGAATGCGTCTATGCAGATAAATAGATACACGCTTATGCACGAAATATGTTCACCACTCTTCCCGACAGATATCAAGCCATGCCCATATGGCAGATGAATTTATTAGATTATTAAAATTAACGACTTCCATCTAGTTGCACGATAAAATAAGTTAAAACTACATTAGTTAAAACTTTATAAAAAGTACTGACACACATGAGGCCTTTCGGGCATTACTGTAAGCCTATCTTCTATGACGTAGAAATCTTGTCTTACTTCTACATTAACTTAAAACATCAACATACTAAGAAATAGTTCCTAAATGAAAGAAACCTTAACGGCCAGACGAAACATGTAAACAACAGAAGTCACACTTACGGAAAAAGATGCTTTATTCAGAATGTAGCAAACACATCGTAGCATAGCATATTGCACTAAACTCTCCACACACCACACAACGCTCTTTTCAATAATCTGTTTACAATCCACCGCCCTCAAGCAATAGATTAGTCGTCGTTTTTATCTCTTGTTCTTATCAAAACTCAGGCATACGTCACGTTCATTCAACCTCAATTGTGTTGCCAAACGTATTCGTTTGAGAGAAAGATATCCCGTTGAGAGTGAAGAATAACAGAATAAACTCAAGATTTACATATGGAAAGAAAGTAAAAAGAAAGTTAATACGTCACACTTCATATAGTAAAAGTTAGACAGTACATCCAGATATATATAAGCAACATAGGTAAGAATCCAGAATCAAAAAACAATTTACAGATCATTAAGGTCACGTTGAAAAGTCTCTAGTTACCAAAATATTTGACTGTCTGAAACAGATGCTGCCACGGTCCTGAAATTTGACGAGGGGAGCTGCCATTATAACAGGAATTGCCCAAAATTGTAAATGTGTAGAGAGCCGCGGATGGCTTAGTGTTTCAGGCTATCGATGCTGTGTCCCCAGGTTCAAGCCTGGGCTGATCTTTCAGAGATGGTGTGATTTACTAACAATCGCTGAATATCCGCCGTGCATCGGACGAGCACGTTAAGTGACGGCCCCCAGGCTGGACCCACTGGTTAAATGGGTATCCTTTCCTATACTCCACCTGAAATTCTCTCACCCCTCTATGTGCAATATCGTACTTGTACGGTGGCGCCATCTATTGTACTCTAATCTCACTACAAACTGTTCTGTCAAAGTCGCTAGACTTGCTCTCATTCCTTCCGTTTCTGTGTCCTGCCCAAAAGGCGATCTCGCTGTAGGTGGCTGGGACCTAAACTCTACTACCTGTGGACGGAAGTCCTACAAGAAAATGACGCTGACACCCCCCCCCCCCCGTGTAAATGTGTAGGCTCTCCAAAAATAACAAGTTAGCCTGAGTAGTGGGTGAAGAGATAAATATTGCCTCGTCCCAATGTGGAACGTAGTTACCCATGTTTATAGTTCTTGCTAGAGCCGTAGACAAGTTCCCTTGTTTCAAATCATTTTTATGTTCTTTCAAACGTAACCCTAGGTTCCTCCGGGTGAAACCTATGTAAGTTTTACTTTGATTCTGGATTCTTACCTATGTTGCTTATATACAATATATACAGGGTGTCTACTGATTTCCAATGAACCAAATTCATGACTTTTCCATGAAATCTTCAGTTAAATTCATGACTTCAGGACAATGCATGGCACAATGACAACCATTCTAGACTCATAATCTAGTACCCTTGGCTTGAGATCCAAGGTTATTTTTTTATTTTTACAAACAATGAAATTAATTCCATGTGACAATAGTTTAGGCAAAACTGATGTGTCTATAATATCATTGGTGCTAAAATAGCTATAAGGTGTGGGGGGAGTTGCTTTTTAATGAAACCCTACCTGAAAGCCAGTTGAGATGAAAGCTGAATATAATTCTTATGTCACTAAAATTGCTTGTTAACATGAATAATGTAATTATGTATGACTTGCACTATGCCATTCATCAAATTCTATGTGTTTAAGGAAATAAAAACATTCAGCTCTCATCTAGGATGAGATATGGCTACTTTCAGAAATATTTATCATTGCATAGCTATTAATACACAAATTCTTTCAACACGGTAATGCTGTAAAAACTTACAAGTTTTTATTAAGGCAATATTAAAAACTATGAATGTACAAAATTTATGGAGACTGAAATTTCACAGTGAAAGACTCGGTGTTTAAGTATCTTAGCTAAACTTGCTATCTTAGAATCTAGAACTTCAGCTTCTTCTTTTGTCTTTTCTATAAGCTTTCTTTTCTTATCTTTGAGTCCTTTTAATTCTTGGACTGCTCGCCTTTTACGATTGGCCACTTCAACTTCATCAGATTTCTTCTTTTTCAAGTTTTCTATTCTTTCTGATAAAACATTTTTGACAGCTGATATCATTGATTTTGTGATTCCACATTCAGTTCTTTCTCACTATTAGCTAAACAACCTAACGATTGTATTGTATACTGTAAACACTTCTTTCTGCAACAACTGCACCTTCTAAGTTTTCGATTAAAAGTTCTTTGTCAACAGAAAAGCCTCTTTCATCTGCAGCACTGCCACGGGAACATGCATAGCAGCTTCTGTAAGAACTTGATAAAGTCATGGTTCGCACTTTGTTGCAAATTTATCAGGAAGTGATCAAGTTTGTCCTCTTTAGGATTGAACTGTTTCAGTTGTTTTTAGAAAATTCACAAAATTGAAAATATTCCCTCTTCACATCAGCTTTTGATGAAGCCATATGTTGTTGTTGTTTTTTTTTTGACACAAATTCTTGCAATGCAATTGTCACTCAAGAATCTTTCAAAATGGAACTCTGCATAACTTCAGGCGATAAACGTTTTCAGCCCGAATGATCAGGCATTTCTCAAAGTCCGTAAGTTGCGTAAATCGATGTCTCTGGCATCTACCTGGCATTCTTGTCACTCTGTACTCTTGCTTGCGTCGGCCGGTGCTTTTCGCTTTAACGGGGCATCGACTACACGCTGGTTTATAAGGGTGCCGGTTCGTGTTTCCTTCTAGGTGCCCAAACTTGTCTTCATTCAAGTGCTGATACAAAAAGGACAATTTCATGACCACTCACTCAATTTAATTACTTTTTCATTACTTCATGACCACCTGCACAATTTCATTACTTTTTCATGAGCTTCATGACCAGTAGACACCCTGATGTATCTGGATGTACAGTCTAATTTTTACCATCTGCAGATGGGCGTATAGTAATGCCCGAAAGACCTTATGTGCGTCAGTACTTTTAATAAAGTTTTAACTAATGTCGTTTTAACTTATTTTAACGTGCAACTAGACGGAAGTCGTTAATTCTAATATTTGCAGCACGAAACTTTTTATATAGAGTATAAAGCAGATTAAATTATCCGGCGTGTTAAACTTCGGTGAACAACATTTGGAAGAAGCAGTACAATTTTCAAGCGAAATTTACGATTACAATGTTCAAGAGAAATTTACGATTACGTGTTAAAAGAAAAGTGTTTAAACAATGCATTCTTCCCGTTCTTACTTTAGGCTCAGAGACATGGGTCTTAACTAAACAAATGACATGCAGATGCTTCAAACTACTGAAAGAAGCATCGCAAAGTTGAAAAAACCCAAATTTCCAGGAGCCGAACTAGAACCTACAGCATTCTCCTCCGGAGCCGAATGTTTTCCCAATTAAACTACGCCGACAAGGGCTTGTCACTGCTACTTGCTGTCTTGACATTTCCGTCACCTCTATAGTACCTCAAATATGCCCAGTCCCCCTCGCTTAAGAAACGCGGGTACACGAAATCGAAGTTTTCTTGTCTTTTGCAAACTATGCTTGAGGTGACCCTCTGTAGAAAAAGGAATTCTCACTAATTCCAAACTATATGTAAAAGAAGAATCGCACATTTTCCAAAGAACCTAACGTCCAGTAGATAAATTTTTACTTTCGGGCGACAGTGTGAAAACCCAAATTTGCCGGTGGCGCAACTCGAATACACATCCTTCGGCTCCGGAGTCGAAAGCTTTCCCATTTAAGCTCAGCTGGCAAAGGCTAATAAGTGCTACTTGCTATCTGGACATGCGCGTCAACTCTGTAGTACGTCACAAGGTGCGTGCTTGGCACAAAAAATATAGGGAAAGGAATTCATAGGAAATGAACATGACAAGAGTTTGTAATATCATGATCAAGAGAAAGACCCTCAAGGGTAAATGGGCTGAAACTGTTGCTAGAAGAACTGACCACCGTTAAACAGCTAAAATACCAGACCAAGAGACATGAAAATACCGTTGTACAGCGTGACGTGTACTTGTATCTCAAATTTAACCTTCCTTTTGAGTTTGTGTTCTCATGCAAACTAGGTTCCTCCTCGTTAAATATTTTCTAATTTAACGTCGCCGATTTTCTTTTCTCCTGACGAGCTTGTAAAAGTCTGACAGTGGGTCGGAGTGCAAACAAACGTAATTAAAAGGCATTTAATGCTCGGAGCTAGGAGGCAAATGTATTGAATGAGCAGAGATGCATTCGATAAGCAGAACGAATAAACAGATTGTATTCAGAGTTGAGAAAGGTATTGTTAAAGCTATTTACTGAGCAATATTATGCATAGGTTTGTCCTGAATACGTTTTATTATGTGACGTATATTCGTCTTGTGAAACAGTGTCTGTCGCCTCGCACCTGCTTTTGGTACAGGCCTCCGATATGTAAACTGCTTGACTTTTATTTGCTTCTGTGAATTTAATTTTTCAGTGGCAACGACTATCTTATTTATATGCCATGACAACCTTTTTATGCGGTCACTTTTTCATCTGATGAAGGACTTCATGGGAGTCTGAAAGATCTTATGAGTGTCATTTTAATATTTGTATATAGCAAAGTATGATTAAATGTAATTTTACGAAGCACATCTGTCATCTTCAGACTTCGCTTTAATCGTGCATAACACAGCGTTTTTACCTGATCCCTGAATTTTTTCTGCACGCACCGTCATAATCATCAAAGATATGCATGGCAGAGCTCCTATTGCAAAACCTTTGGTGATCCGGATGAATGCACAACGGCAACGGCAGTTGTGCTAGAAGCATGCAACGTGGACTTCCAATGCACGGAAGCGTGTAATGTGGTCGAATGAATCCACATTCACAATATTATCCACCGCAGAATGCGTTTAGTGTGGAGAACGCCGACAGAAGGTTACAACACAGACTGCCTGCTCCAAACAGTGCAGCATGGTGGTAGTTCTGTTATGCTCTGGACGGTCATATCGTGGTTTTCAACAGGTCCTCTTATCACCTTGAAAGGAAGGAGGATGACTGGCAGGGCGTATGAAACCATTTTGGCCGACAGGTGCATCCAATGGCTCAGGCATTGTTCCCTTCAGGGGATGTCATCTATCAAGATGATAACGCCCCAATTCACAGAGCTCGGAATGTCCAATCATGCTTTGAGGAACATAAGGACGAACTTTCACACATGTTCCTTGGCCTCCCCTATCACGAGACTTAAACATCATCAAGCCACTGTGGTGTGTGTTCGAAAATAGAGTAAGATCCCGTTATCTTCCTCTTGCATCTCTCAAAGACCTTGAGCAGTTTCTACATGAAGAAGGGTGTAACATCCCACTAAGCACCAACTAGGATTTATATGCATCCATTCCAAAGAGGATTCATGCGGGTTTGAATGCAAAAGGTGGTCTCTTTTGCATTCAAACCCTATTAGGCACGTAAAACCTTCTTTTCCTAGGTGTTCACATTATTCTGTCCAAGCCCTGTATATATGTCTGAATGCTTTTGTTTGGTTCTGGGTTTAACCAACCACCATGAGCAACTCTGATCTAAGAAGTCGCCTGTCCTTAATTTTATAGCTAGTGGTATCAGGAAAGACACAGTGCCAGTGCCTCTTTTGATACTCCCATCTGACAACAATGAGAAACTCGAACCCAGCCCCATCTTGGACTAATGGTAGAAACTAGCGCCTCAGACCACTCGGTTAACTAGCTTCCCGAATACTTTTGCAAACACAGTGTATAGAAGGCCTTCTTTCAGCAGTTGACCAAAATAGGCTAATAAGAAACAGAAGACTTGCTACTTAAGAATGTATCGCAAATTTCCAATAAGAAAATATGTAACACAATTTTGGAAGACGTGAATCCATTTATTGGTGTAAATACGACATGGATGTTAAGTAAGATCATATCCGAAAACTTAAAAATTTCTTTGTCCTGGAGTAGGAATTGAAACGCGCGTCTCCCGGATAGCGCTTAGCATGCTAACCACTACACCACCCAGAACGACCAAGTTTCCGCTTAATTTGAATACAACCGTCACAGGATTTGCTAGTCGACGCAACCGACATTCAAAATTAATAGGAAACTTGAAACTTCGTCGTTCTGGGTGGTGTAGTGGTTAGCATACTCTGGCGCTATCCGGGAGACGAGACGAGGGGTCGATTTCTGCTCTAGGACGGCGAAATTTTCAAGTTTTAGGATCTTATCTGACTCAACATCCATGTCATATTTACACCAATAAACGGATTTACATCTTCCACATCTGTATAGTACAATGGTGTAATCCCGTATTTCGTTCATGGAAAAGATATATTTATCAGTGTTCCTAGCTGTTGGTGAAAATGTAATATTAGCCTTCTACAGACTATCGACATTCTAAAAATCACGATAACAGATTAGAATATTTCGCGATTTATTTGAACTTTTCTCGCTGTCGAGGATAATGTAGATTAAACAAGCTGAACTTGACTGGAAGAATAAGCAATTCAAACATTAAATCGTCTTTAACGCTCTTGTTGAATTAGCAAATCCTCCGAAACCTATTGCCTACCTTACAGGCAAGACATCGTGGGTTGAGAGTAACAATGTTCTGTTTAAACAATGAAATGCCATGCAACATGAATTTAAACACCTGGCTATTTTAGCAGATGTGACTAGTATTCGAAGCAGCGTTGGAAAGTTTCGAGAATTAAAGCTTCCTAAGCGTACTCTCGAAGTTCACCGTGTTTGAGTGAAAGTTGTCCATCCCAGCGTGCCGTATTAGAAGCACTTTGCAGCTTTCTAGTGAATTTCTACAATTTAATCGTAATGTAAGACTTGCAGAATGCAGAAACTTAGCGACGACTTTAATTCCGGTTTCAATAAATCTTCCTGAGGGACTGAACAAAGGAGATGTAATTGATTTTAGGATAATTACTTTTATATGATGCTTTTCCAATGCGCTTAGAGCCTCTTAATATAAGTTTCGCTCTTGCTTAGTAGCACTCGTAGTTTCTGATAGGAATTAGGGAGTTATTTTGACTTCCTTTTAATGGTAAAACTAAACTGGGATATTAACATGTGCTTGCAGCAGAATTTAACAAAATCCTGTTCATGCTTGCTTAACAGTAAGCAAATGTTCCACAAAGTGAATCTATGTTAAAATATTTTTTAAGTTGACTTTTAAAAGCAGAGATACCGAGAAAAACAGAATATAAATTTGCGAAATTGTGAATTAGTTTTGGTAGAAAATGGGCATTAGATGTTTCCGTAGTAAGCGGCATCTGACCGAGAAGAAATGTTTTCAATCAGGCTCTTAGAAGCACAGATGCGGATCCAAGCGTGATGAAAACGGAAGTATGCACTTACGCCCTCTGGTGGTCAAAATGTTTACGAAGGATTAGAAATTATATGAGAAATATTCTTCAGAAGAAACACTTTTAGTCGAAAAAAGAATTTTGAAAACGGACTGCACCGCTATTGCGAAAAATAAAATATGCATCTTTGCCGCCTAGCGTGAAAACTGTGCATTATAATGAACGGAAAAGATTCGCGTCCACGCGAGTGAATGAAATAAGATGGAATCTTTTCAATCGAGTGTTTCGGAGCGCAGTTACTGCGGCAAACGTATTGAAAACAGAGTTTTCTTACGGTCCCTAGTGGCAAAATAGTTCGTTATGAAAAATTAGATAAAAAGAAAATCGAAAATCACTCAACACCGCGAACTCTGTCCGCTACAAAAGGAATTTTTCAATCAAACGTATATAAACAGATATCGGGAAAAATACAATATATGTCTATGCCCTCAGAGGAGAAAGCTGTGCGTTAATTGTACGCAGAATAGGCATCTTCCTAAAAGGTAAGAAAGCTGTGCATTAATTGTACGCAAAAGGGGCATCTTTCTTAAAGATGTAGAAAGGAAAAAGAATTGTTTCAATATGAGTTTTACAAGCAATGCTACAGTATAAGATATATTCTCAATTCGCCAGTATCTACACTGCTGACCACCCAAAATGCAACACCATGAAGGAAGCATCCGATTGGCCTGAAATTCGCAGCATGGTTCGCCCGCGAGAGGACATGCAAACGATTAGAATCGCAGGGCATGTGCAAATCATGTGCGCCCGGCATGCCACCGAGAAGCACTATAAGAAGGGTGCACAGAAGGCGGGGTGTAAGTAGTGGAAGTGTGTTGTGCTGCCCGACCTGTGCGTGGGAAGCTTCCCGATGCCTCGTCGCAGAATATGGCAGTCATTCCAGCACGTTTCGGAGTTCGACAGAGGACGAATAGTGGCTTATCGCTACAGCGGTTTATCGTACCGAGACATCGGCGCACGGGGGGCGACATCCAGCCACAGTGAGGAGAGTATGGATTCGGTGGGTGCAGGAGGGACGGACGGACGGACCGACGTGAGCGATTGCCGCAGCCGCGGCACACCACCGAACAAGAGGACCGGCATGTTGTGCGGTGGGCATTGACGGTTCACACCGCCACATCACGAACGTTCGCGCAGGAATTAGGGTGTGTTGCGCAACAACCTGTGTCAGCACGTACCGTTCGACGTCGTCTGAAGGAGCGAGAACTTGTCGCACGGGGCTCATTGCTCCGATTACCATTGACGTTACACCACCGGCGAGTGCGGCGGCTGTGGGCCGTTGAACGCCGCACCTGGACTACGGAATGAAACGGCATTGTCTTCTCCAACGAATTCCGCTTCGGCCTGCAACACCACGATGGTCGGATCTGCGTGCGGCGGCACCGCGGCGAGAGACTGTATGACGCCTGCATTATGCATCGCCATACCGGTCCGTCACCTGGCGTTATGGTTTGAGGCGCAATTGGATATGACATCCGCACTCCTATGGTACGCATCGCCGGTACACTCAACAGCTACCGCTACACCTCCGACGTTTTGGAGCTTGTAGTCCTCCCTTACCTGCAGGACCTGCCAGCGGCCACGTTTCAACAGGACAATGCGCGCCTGCACGTGGTACGCATCGTGCAACAATTCTTCACGGCAAACCAGGTGTCACTGCTGCCGTGACCCGCCTGTTCTCCCGATATGTCAACCATCGAACACGTCTGGTCGCTGATCGGCAACCGAGTGGCCCGGCAAGCACCACCCGCGGCTACGCCTGATGAACTGTGGCAACCTGTGGAAGCAGCCTGGACCGACATACCCCAAGCCCACATCCAAAGCCGCTTTCGTACGATGCCGCGGTGTGTAGCTGTTGTTATTACCAGCCATGTGAGCCACACGAACTATTGATGTCTGCGTGTTCCGCAAGTCGCACGGGCCTGTGAGCTCAATCGTTTCATCTTTGTATATGTTGTTATGTGTTTAGTAAATCTGGCTTTGCTATCTCGTGTCCTTCTTGGTGTTGCATTTTGGGTGGCCAGCAGCCTCCTATCCCCAAAGTTATGCGTTGGAGAAAGACCAAAATCCAAGAGCCATAGTTGCCACAGTGCAGGCTTCTCAAAGCAGAAATAATTTTTATCTGATCAGCAGCACAGAGATATGGGGTCCAAAGACAACCCGACGGAAATAATGATTTTAAAAAAACCGACAAGCTTATGTTATCTTTTTTTTTTCAAAAGTTTTGCTGATAAGAAGAACATTTGGAATCGACAAAGCACTTCCATTTCATATATTTAAACACGCCATCAACTATGCAAGTTCATAACACGTTCAATTACCATTTAACGCAGAATGGAACAGTCTCTATGCATTACATATCGGGAAAGTAGCGCTTCAGGACAGATATTTTTAAATTTGTGTGTCCTGAAAGTTTTCATAAATTTTATATTCAATATGTTCTGATTTGTAATTAACCGAGATCTTCTGAGGGAAATATGCCTTTCACTGAAAAAGATATTCAGGTCTGGACCCGAAGTGTAGGTGTTATATGGTTGCAACCATTGCATGGGCAGTATGGGGCCGAACGTTGTCATGTTCCAGCAAGACACCAGTGATCAGAAGTCAACGTCGTTTAGATTTGATGCCAGGTCGAAGATGATTGCTGATAAGATACGTGTCCTGGTTACAGGTTTTCCCCTAGGCATGTAGTGTTCCAAAATAACGCTTCGTTCATCTCGAAAGAGAGTCGGCATAACCTTCCCTGCAGTTGGCTGCGTGCGGAACTTCTTCGGTTTGGGTGAGGAGGCATGTCGTCGTACCTTGCTCGTTGTCTTGGTTTCTGGCTGACAATTATGAACCCAGGTTTCATCTCCAGTAACAGTTCTTTGTAGGAAGCCATCACCTTCTGCTTCAAAGCGCCGCAAACGTTCTTGACAGGCATCAACACGTCTTTGCTTCAATTCTGGAGACAGTTGGCGTGGCACCCACCTTGCAGACACTTTGTTGAACTGGAGCACATCATGGCTAATGTTCAAAAGTGCGGCTATTTAATCCACCGTTACTGGGGAATTTCCCATTACAATGCCTTTGACTGCTATAATGGACTCTGGTGTCACCACTTGGTGTGCCTGACACGGTCGACAAGAATCTGTCACAGAACTCATGCCGTTTAGGAACTTCCTAGTCCATTCGTACACTTGCTGGAGTAACAGACATGCATCACCATACTGCAACTTCATTCGATGATGAATATCAATAGGATTCATGCCTTCGCTGCTCAAAAATCGGATGACAGAACGTTGCTCCTCTTTGAGGCATGTCTCAAGTAGGACGGCCATCTTTACACTGCTACTGTGACGATTGCCCGCAAGAAGATCTTTTAGTCATTGGTAACAATATTGCCAAATTACAGGACAATTACACTGCTGCTGTGACGTCACTAAGATTGCCCGAAAGAAGATCTTTTAGTCATTGGTAGCAATATTGCCAAATTACAGGACAATTACACTGCTACTGTGACGTCACTAAGATTTCCCGCAGGACGATCTTTTAGTCATTGGTAATAATATTGCCAAATTACAGGACAATTACACTGCTACTGTGACGTCACTAAGATTGCCCGCATGAAGATCTTTTAGTCATTGGTAACAACATTGCCAAATTACAGGACAATTACATTGCTACTGTGACGTCACTGAGATTTCCCGCAAAAAGATCTTTTAGTCATTGGTAGCAATATTGCCAAATTACAGGACAATTATACTGCTACTGTGACGTCACTAAGATTGCCCGCATGAAGATCTTTTAGTCATTGGTAACAACATTGCCAAATTACAGGACAATTACACTGCTACTGTGACGTCACTGAGATTGCCCGCAAAAAGATCTTTTAGTCATTGGTAATAATATTGCCACATTACAGGACAATTATACTGCTACTGTGACGTCACTAAGATATTGCCTGCAAGAAGATCTTTTAGTCATTGGTAGCAATATTGCCAAATTACAGGACAATTACACTGCTACTGTGACGTCACTAAGATTGCCCGCATGAAGATCTTTTAGTCATTGGTAACAGCATTGCCAAATTGCAGGACAATTACACTGCATTTTGAAATTTCTTTTATCGCACTTTTAAGGTTTTCATTTGACTCATGTGATACCTAAAATTAAAACATTCTTGAGGTTGAACTTCCACAAATCTACCTTCCAAAACCGTTAAGAAACAAATTACGGAATATATTGTCATTTTACTTATCCTGTTTATCTTTGCCTTCTGCGTGTATACAGTTAATTCTCCACTTCTAAAGGAAATCATAAACTTACCTAGAAAGGAAAAAGGGGGAATTATTAGCAACACAATAATTCATACAATCAAATCATGTGATAGTACAGGGTGATTCATAAAGAAGTATACAGTTTCCAGATGCTGTAAAACAGTAACAGTTGAAGACACGGACCACAACTGCGAACCGTTAGGTAGATGTACTCATAAAGATTGTGTCCCGCTACTGAGGGAAGCGACGTAGGCGATAGCGCGCGTGTCACGTGACTAGTCAGTCAAAATGGCAGCGTCTGCAGTGGAGAAGGCGTTTTGTGCTCTTGAATTAAGCAAAACGGAATCTGTAACTGTTGTGCAGTGGCATTTTCGATCACGATTCGGAAAAGAACCTAAAACCAGAAAATCTGCCTACGATTGGCATAAAAAGTTGGAAACTACGGGCTGTTTGTGCAAACTTAAAAGTCCTGGAAGACCGCGTGTATCGCGTTTGGGTGGAAATGGATTACCAGCTCGATGTGTGTCGTGTGGTTAAGGGTGCACACATAGAACATCTGTGACTGTCTCTAAAAAAACTTGAAACATTCCCCTAGAATTCTGTTATAGGTAACATACAATATCTTACATTGTTCTTGTGTTATACTGCGTTGAAACTGTATACTTCTTTATGAATCAACCTGTATAGTACTATCTAAACAAACACAATAATGCTCATTAACAAAAGTTCGCCTAGCATTATCGGAAAATATTTGTTCTTTTTAAGGCATACACAAAAATACTCTAAGTAATTAATAAATAGAGACTGTATTATACTCAAAATAGTATAAGTATGCTAATGATCCGAATTTCTTGGCGTAGAATTGAAATCAAAGTTTCCAAGCTTTCGCAAATCAACCAAGTGGCTTTATCAAGAAAAGTAGCCAGCAACTGCAAACTTTCACTGCCGTCGTTATATATTCATGGGATCACTTTAAAAGTTCCGGGTTCTCAGTTACATTTTTTTCCGATGATGAAAACAGATAAGTTACCACTAAAGGGAAGGCTCGCACTTTTATGGTGAAGAGTAGGTTCATCCAGTGAAATACATGGGGATAGTCAGTTTGCGAAGAGCTTTGTCCTAATTTCTTTATACAGTGGAACCTGGTTACAATGAGGAGCTCGGAACGGACGGAACCCCTCGTTAAATACCGTCGTTCGCTCAATCCGTCCTGGGGATGAAAATTCCTACAACAATGCAAAAATATGCATATGCGATGATTTGTATATACTGTATATTTACACTTAAGAGCAATTGAATTAGAGATACCTGTCTAGTAATGTGTAGCACCACCTTTCTTCCTGATGACGGCGGCGATTCGTCTCGGCATGGACTCGACAAGACAATGGAAGCGTTGGGAAGCCATAGGGATCCACGACCCCTGAACAAGCTCCCACAGTTCACGAAGATTTGATGGAGGAGGGACATCTCTCTCGATGGCATCCCAGATGTGCTCGATGGGATTGAGGTCAGGTGACCTAGCTGGCCAAAGAAGCTAGTTCACGTCGGTGGAGTGTTCATACAACCATTCGGATACAATTCGGGAGCGATGGCACGGTGTATTGTCTTGTTGCAGGATGTAGTCCCCAGTGGGATGTTGAAGACGCACAAACGGGAGCAAATGGTCGTGCAGGATATCCCGGTAACATTGACCTGTGAGGGACGACTTCATACGTACCAGGGGTCCCATTTCAGTCCACGTAAACAGTCCCCAGACGAGAATGCCACCCCAACCATCTTGAAGAGTACCCTGCCGGCAAGAAGGATCCATCGCTTCATGTGGTTTGCGCCGTGCTCGTATCCTGCCATCAGCATGCGCCAACGTGAATCTTGATTCATCAGTCCAGGCAACATTTTTGCACATGCCTAGGGTCTAGTGGCGATGTTCCAGCGCCCATGCTAATCTTTGCACCCTGTGATGTGCGGTCAGCAGCGGTACCCTCGAGGGACGATGGCTTCTGTACCCCATAGGGAGGAGATGATTCTGGATGGTGTGGCTGCTTACACGTTTTTGCGCACTAGCGTTAAATTGCCGAGTGATTTCTTGCACTGTGGCCCGTCTATCCGCTGTTACAATACGAGCTAGCCGACGATGACCCCGCTCATCCACACGCTGTTGTCCACGGCAGTTGGCCCTTGCAGGGATGGTTTTACTGGATTCGATGCACTCACGGTACACCCGTGACACAGTGGCTCGTGAAAATCCCAGTGCCTGCTCGACTTCCGAGATGGAGTGACCCGTTTGTGGGGCCCCTACAATTTGCCCACGATCAAATGCGCTTAGATCTTTCGTCTCACACATACTGCGTCCGACTCTCACCGATTCCTGTCGCATCACTCCTTATATTGCCGGATCGCTGCATACGTCGTGTCGTTTCCGTTTACAGGGCCGCCCACAGCGCCACATTTGCATAACGCCAGCTGTCTGTAACTCAATTGCTCTTCAGTGTATGTTATACATATATCCATAACAAGCGAATATACGTAGGCGGTTCAAAAAGTAACGAGACTGACGCCATAGCGCCAAAACAAACCCGCGCAGAAAAATGCGTTTGTATCAGAACACCTGCAAGGTCAGTCAAATGCAGGAACGTCGTTACAGCGCTCCGCTAGTTCATTCTTGTAGTAGGCGTCGTAGAGTTCAGACTTGTTTCTGTAACCCAGTATGGATTTAAAACCTCAGCAAAGAGCAGCTATAAAATTTTGCGTGAGTTTGAATTAAACAGACACAGAAACGCACGAAATTATTAAAACAACCTATAACGAAGGTGCTCGGTCCCGTGCAAGAATTTTGTGAATGGAACAAGATATTTGTGAATGGTTGAGAGTTTCTGGAAGATGCGCCACACTCTAGTAGGCCTTTAACATCGCCTCCGAGGTTAATGTCAGTACCACTAAAGAATATCTAACGAGAAGAAGTTAAGGCTCAGCGAGACGAAACTAGCGCAGTCATATCTTCAGGGAAAACATGCAGTGCACAGAAGCCAACATACAGACAGATCGGCTGATACCGGAGCAGACTACGCATGCGTATTTCTGTTGACTTCAGTTCTTTGGGTACAGAACAGTCAGCCGTCAGCCGAGCTACTCAGACTCACAGCACGTGATTGTAACCTTTTCGGTAGCATAAACACTTCGCAAATCGGATATGTTAGTTTTGTTACGTCAACCGGGTTAGTTAAGGCTTTTGTTTGTCCTTCAGTTTTTCAGAAATATTTTCAGCAATGCCAAATACTAGGGAATGTCTGCATTTTGTACGGATCCTTAGGCCTAACTGTAATATTTGCTGAAATTTAATTTAAATAGCAGTATTAATGTTATTGCATATTTTTCTCAACAAAATAAGGGATGGGCGGGATATCAGAAAACAACAACAACAAAAAACTTCTCTAAGCAAATAGTCATCAGATTGAAGGAAACCATCGTGGATCAAAGAAAAACTTCACTGCCGTAGTCCCTCCTAACGTGTTTTGCTCCTGAATGTTGACTTTCCCGCAGAGCATATTGTCTCTTAAGATGTGGTGACGCTGTTGCCGCCTGTTTTAAGTTATCTCTATGAGAGTTGACCTTCTTTAAGCGTTATATATTCTTTGGTACTATTGAGGCACTCCTACGCGAAGACCGCCGAATGACCAATGAGGAGGTTGCTAATGTGACGAGATGTCCGTTGGTTCCGTTGATGGCATTGTAAGAAACCGGTTGGGGTACCGAAAAGTTCTGAGCCACACTTTTTGGATCTAGCCGTCACATGTGATGAAATATTTTCGAGGAAAATGGAAGTGGATATTTTATGGTGATATGTCCTTTGGATATTCGCTAATGGAAGTGCCAGCTACGACGTGAGCCACACGTTTTGGATCGTGTAGTCACATGTGATGAAACAATTTTTTCAGCATTCCCATCCAGAAACAAAACAACAGAACACCCAATGAAAACACCCACAGAGTCCCTGATTCAAGAAAGCAAAGGTTCAAGCAAGTGCAGAAAAGAACATGCACCTGTTTGTTTGTTTTTTCGATAAAAAGGGAATGGTGTAAGACCATGTTCTTCCACAAAGCAGAACTCTAACCTCTGCCTATTATTCCGAAGTCCTCAAAGGTCCTCTAAAGAAAGCAAGTTCCCCAAAATGCTCAGAATACGCACAAACTGGTAAAATCTTGCATCAAGATAATGCCTCTGCGCATCATGGTTTGCTTCCCCAGCAGGTGATTCAAAATCTAGGGGTCGAAATGATGGCGCACCCTCCGTATTCATCGGGCTTAGCGCAGTGTGACTTCCACTTATTCCCCAAAATGAAAAAATAACTTCGTGGGCGTTGGTTTGCATCAAATACTGAACTGAACAGTACTGCGATGGGGTATCTTGAATCACATGTCGTGGAAGGGCTGCAGCATTAAGTTAAGAATACTTGGAAAGTGTGTAAGTATGTTTACTGCATTACACTTATGCCCCATGTAAAATCAGTCTCGTTACTTGTTGAACGATCATCGTACTTAAAATATTTAATTAATTTCATACTATAGTTAAATAGTTAAAACTATATTCAACTCTTGACGGCCACCTCAGACTGATCGCTGTTTAACTGCACAACACACATTAAGCAGCAAGGAACCATTCAATGCGAAGCTCACTCCGAAGTTGAGAGGGGCAACGGACACAATTCCAGGAATTGTGATCGCCTGTTTCCTCTTCGGCGACATCCCCTTTCCATTACTCCTCTATTCTCTCTGCAATTATCGCCCAGAAATCTACTTACATATGCGTGTGCCCCACCCATCCGGTTTCTGCCTAGGAGTACGCCTCCTGTTTTCAACTCTGCTGATGAGATACATCCATGGCGGAGAAAATCTCTTGCACAACTCTCTTGTTCAGCATTTGATGTACAACGTTTCTATTGCTTTTCTATCAACTTTCTTCCACTACCACAACGGGATTCCCCCTGCGCTGTTGCAATTTCATCATGCATGCCACCATTTCTATTTCTGTATTCCAAAACAGTAAGCAGCAGATTTTTTCTGCCTGTTTAATATGAGAATTCATTGAAATTTGTTACTTTTCCTCGTTAAAAAGTATCATCTTAGCTTTTATCTCCTTCTTTAAACCCGGGAGTTCACTAAATTTTGTTCATTAAAAACTATCAAAATAGCTTTGAATAAACATTATACCAAACAAAAGGTCCTGCCTTGCTCGTAAAATTGGAGATCTCGCTAAATAAGGGAAGCGGGTTCTACTGTATCATTAATACGATTATATTGTTGCGCGGGGTCAAAACTGAGCTGAGAAAAACAGCAATTTTTGAGAGGACAAATAAGAGTTTGGATGCCTTATTTCCCCATTTGGGCCTCTCAGGGAAAGACTTCGCAAGTGGCAAAAACAAGGTACTAAATTTCCTTGTCTTGGCTCCCTCGGCGTTAACCGAATTCCCGTGTAGAAACGTCGCTCTTTGGGAAGCAAAGCTACTGACCAAAGAAGGCAGCACGCTTGTTGAGGGGCCGGCCAAAAATTTACAGTGCATGGGGGGACGAACATGATGAGAAAGACCAGATGACATTCAGCACCGCTGTGGAGAGACAGAGAGCTTGACGAAGCTGAGCGGGGGACGAAGAAAAGGAGTACACTGAGCAACACGCAGAGACCGGGGACACCCGCTGGAGCGCAGACGCTGATATTTTCGCTCGGATCGCCGTGCAGCAGAAAAGAGAAGGAACGAAAGGCGAATGGCGGACGCCAAGTCCAAAAATGACCAGCAAAATTAGGGCAGCTGGAACGAGTTCCGCAACCTTGTTGAGGAACAAACTGAGAAGTGAAACGACTGCCGTCCGATCTCAGGGCAAAAAGACACGTCGTCAAGAAGAGAAAGGAAGAGACGCTCTTCAGACCAGCGGCCTTTATAGGTGCAGAGGGGACCACTCCTATATGCTCTATCACCCTCTACCCCTCGTAATCGGTGAGAAGAAAAAAATCTGGGTATGGTAAATGCTATCTCGCGGTGAGAAAAATATTCCTAGGCCATCAGACAGATTGGCCCACACAGGTGATACCCAGAGAGTGCTTCATCCCCAGTGATTACTTGTGCGTATGTATGCGTTACACCAAAATGCTAAATTGGCGCAAAAATGCCAAAGGATTACCTTGAAGGCATGTACATTTTTGTCTCTCATTGTAAGAACTCGGTGAGTGGATCTCCGAGAACTAACGCCGGACACATGAGGTGTGAACTCCTTCGCAGAATATTCATCTGGTCAGGAGTGATGACGATTTAGATTAACACCTCTAGCTAATAATGGTGCAGGGTATTTCTTCTCTTTAATTCTTATCCAAGATGGTAACAGTGTAATTAAATGTTGTGTTCGTGCTAAGTCCTTCTGATCATTATTGTGAGTGTGAGTTGCGTGATTTCTGGCCTAACAGCGAAATCCAAATTGTCTCTTTTTAATTCTCGCTGTATTGCAACGAATTCATGTTCAGGGACACAACCCTGGTATAGGGGATAAAGCGTAACAATATGTTCTGCTTATTATTCTCTTAGTCTTCTTTGTTAGTTACATAACTGCTAAGTTTGCTTTTTCTGACTTTATTTCAGTTTCAAATCTCACGTTCTCTGGAGTGCGGAGAATTTCCCTCCAAAAGCTCTGCTTATCAGGGCTTCAAGTTTCTGATGAATCTAACCTTTTTTCGTCTTTTCTTCCTCTCATCTATACCCCGCCCAACGGAGAAATCTTAGAAAGCCCCCCCCCCTTGCTAAGCTAGATCAAGAGCACACTGGTCAGCCTGATTACAACTTCGCACCCTCACACCCCTCGCTCATCCCAAACTTACCCTTCTTCTACATCCCTTCGTTTACAACATATTTCGCTGTGAGTTTTCTCTTACGGGCCCCTGGCATATACAACTTCGACCCACCGTGAGTATTTCCCTCATCAAATACATGAGGACGTAAGAATAGCTAATAATGTGCTTCAAATATTCTGCTTGGTAAGAAAGGATCGTTGTAAAAATGACAAAAATTGACAAGACTCAACTTCGGATTGGACAGCAGCTTCCACAGAGAACAGTCAACAATAGAGTTTGAAAGTGAATAGAAGGAGTGGGGCTCATCAACACTGCTAGTAGAGAACTAGGAAAGGGGCCGTCTCCATATCTTCCCTGAAGTACTAAGAAGAAGGGAAATGATTTTAACTTACGGTATATTAAAAACGGTTATTAATCATGAATGAAATACGGGATTACGCCATACAATACAAATTTTAAAGATGGCAATCCGTTTTTTGGTGTAAATGTGATAGTATGTCAGATAATATCCGAAAACTTGAAAACTTCGTCGTCCTGGAGCGGGAATCAAACCTGCGTCTTCCAGATGGCGCCCAGTTATGCTAACCACTACACCACCCAGAACGACCAAGTCTCAAGTTTCCGATTAATTTGGATATAACCATCACATGATTCGCTAGTCGAAGCAATCGGCATTCATGTTTAGCTAATCTGGAGGTTAAGAATACTATCCCGTGATTGTCCGGAGGAACTGATAAATCATGAATGGAATACGGGATTACATCATACAATACAAATGTTGAAGATGGCAATCCGTTTTTTGGTGTAAATGTGACAAAGATTAGTAAGTCAGATAATACCCGAAAACTTGAAAATTTCGTCGTTCTGGAGCGGGAATAAAACCCACGTCTCCCAGATGGCGCCCAGGTATGCTAACTACTACACCCAGAAATGGGTTCGACTCCAGCTCCAGGACGACGAAATTTTCAAGTTTTCGGATATTATCTGACTTACCATCCTTGTCACATTTACACCAACAAACGGATTGTCGTCTTCAAAATTTGTACTGTTATTAATGTTTACTGTTGCTGAAACCTATGAGACCAGGGTTACACTGAGATAACTCCTGAGACATCCAGGCATTTTCATATAGGCTTCCGTCCACAGAAAAGGTTTAGGCCCAAACCACCTACTCTGCCTTTTGGGCGGAGAAACGGAAGGAGTGAGAACAAGTCTAGCGACTTTGACAGGACAATTTGTAAGTAAGAGAGAGCACAGTAGATGGCGCCACCGTAAAGTATGATGTACTCGTCCGATGCACGGCGGATATTCAGCGATTGTTAGCAAATCACCACATTTCTGAAAGATCACTGTGTAAATGTTTTCATAGTTATACTGTAGTGTCAGGGAAAAAATGGCGTTTTTGTACAGGACAGTTACACGTCGTAAATATGCAGGTTTTCTGCGGCGCAGTTTTCCTGTACTACAGACAACTGAAACCGCCTACTTTGGGAAATCAAACAACATGTAAAGTATGTGTTGCGACCCATGCTTTGTACAGCTGTCATTGCAATGGCTACAGAGTTTTGAATGGCTCACAGAAACCAACGCTACAATGCGAAAGAGATTGTGTTGTAAGCATAAAACTTGGACAGATGATGACCGGAAACCTGTAATATGGATCGATGTATCGTCATTTACATTATTCCCAACAGCAGGTACTGTTTATGTATGGACAGTCCCCAAGGAAGCGTGCAATTTGTAATGTCTGGTTCCAACTGTCAAACATGAGTTGGATCTGTGATGATTTGGGAGGCCATATTGCTGGCATTCGGCTGGCCCCATCATTACCCTGAATGGTCGAGTTACTTAAAGGACCTGTGATGATTTAGGAGGCCATATGTTGGCATTCGGCTGGCCCCATCATTACCCTAAATGGTCGAGTTACTTCCAGAGAGGTCGAGTTATTTCCAATGGCCGAGTTACTTCCAGCATCTGTGATGATTTGGGCGGTCATATGTTGGCATTCGGATAGCCCCATCATTAACCTGAATGGTCGAGTTACTTCCAAGATCCGTGATGATTTGGGAGGCCATATGTTGGCATTCGGCTGGCCCCATCATTACCCTGAATGGTCGAGTTACTTCCAAGATCCGTGATGATTTGGGAGGCCATATGTTGGCATTCGGCTGGCCCCATCATTACCCTGAATGGCCGAGTTATTTCCAGAGAGGTCGAGTTATTTTCAATGGTCGAGTTACTTCCAGGATCTGTGATGATTTAGGCGGCCATATGTTGGCATTCGGCTGGCCCCATCATTACCCGGAATGGTCGAGTTACTTCCAAGATCCGTGATGATTTGGGCGGTCATATCTTGGCATTCGGCTGGCCCCATTATTACCCTGAATGGTCGAATTATTTCCAATGGTCGAGTTAATTTCAGGATCTGTGATGATTTGGGCGGCCATATGTTGGCATTCGGATGGCCCCATCATTACTCTGAATGGTCGAGTTATTTCCAAGGGTCGAGTTACTTCCAGGATCTGTGATGATTTGGGCGGCCATATATTGGCATTCGGCTGGCCCCATCATTACCCTGAATGGTCGAGTTACTTCCAAGATCCATGATGATTTGGGTGGCCATATGTTGGCATTCGGCTGGCCCCATCATTACCCTGAATGGTCGAGTTACTTCCAAGATCCGTGATGATTTGGGCGGCCATATCTTGGCATTCGGCTGGCCCCATTATTACCCTGAATGGTCGAATTATTTCCAATGGTCGAGTTAATTTCAGGATCTGTGATGATTTGGGCGGCCATATGTTGGCATTCGGCTGGCCCCATCATTACCCTGAATGGTCAAGTTATTTCCAATGGTCGAGTTACTTCCAGGATCTGTGATGATTTGGGCGGCCATATATTGGCATTCGGCTGGCCCCATCATTACCCTGAATGGTCGAGTTACTTCCAAGATCCGTGATGATTTGGGTGGCCATATGTTGGCATTTGGCTGGCCCCATCATTACCCTGAATGGTTGAGTTACTTCCAGAGAGGTCGAGTTATTTCCAATGGTCAAGTTACTTCCAGGATCTGTCATGATTTGGGAGGCCATATGCTGGCATTCGGCTGGCCCCATCATTACCCTGAATGGTCGAGTTACTTAAAGGACATGTGATGATTTGGGAGTCAATGTGTTGGCATTCGGCTGGCCCCATCATTACCCTGAATGATCGAGTTACTTCCAGAGAGGTCGAGTTATTTCCAGATGGTCGAGTTACTTCCAGGATCTATGATGATTTGGGCGGCCATATGTTGGCATTCGGCTGGCCCCATCATTACCCTGAATGGTCGAGTAACTTCCAAGATCCGTGATGATTTGGGAGGCCATATGTTGGCATTCGGCTGGCCCCATCATTACCCTGAATGGTTGAGTTACTTCCAGAGAGTACTTGGACATTCTAGGTGATCGGGTGCATCCTGTGGCCCAAATGTTGTTTCACAACAATGATGTAATTTTTTCAAAATGATAATGGGCCCATACACATAGCCAGAACAGTTCCGTCCTGGTTTGAGGAGCACCAAGATGAACTTTAACATCTGCCCTGGCCATCTCAGTCACCTAATTTTAATCTCATCGGACCACTGTGGACAGTTTCGAGAGTAGAGTGAAAAGAAGATTCCCTCCAGCAACATCTCTGAAGCAATTGGCTGATAAATACACACAATTGACGTGGATTAGGAACATCAAACAGAAGTCATCGCTCTTTCCACGTTTATAAGTGAGGCACGGAAAAATTATCATCGGCTGCCACCGGGAATCGAACCCAGTGTCTTCAAGTTACGCGCCGGACATGCTACCACTGCAACACAGCGGCAACGAATTATCGAGACTCACATACGACTAACTGCCAAACCATATGGTACGTTGCTTCTTGGAGCCCCGCACAATGCTTTGGGATTCACCAAAGATGGTAAGCAGCAACTGAACAAATAACTAGGAGGCCATTGAATAATTAATACACCCAATTGACGTGGATTAGGAACATCAAACAGAAGTCATCGCTCTTTCCACGTTTATAAGTGAGTCACGGAAAAATTCTCATGGCTGATGTTCTAATCGACGAAGGGTACTAACATTCCAATGGAGATTATTCAAAAGCTATACGAATCTATTCCCAAAATGTTGAAAGCTGTATTAAAGATCCAAAACCTTATTAAGAAAGACATACCGCCTATTTCTCAGATGTTCACATTATTTTGTCTAAGCCCTATATGTGACGAACTGTTGCTGTCATTGGATTGCTTTCTGTATGAAGACCTGAGAGCCACGTGGTATAAATGGATTTTACCTTTCAGTGAGTGAAAGAATAAATTCGTGGAAAAAAAAGGAAGTCTCTGATCTCCCTTGATGATTCTTATCTCTGGCCTTACCTGCTAACTAATTAATTTATTATTCAAAGAGTTGAATAAATGTTCTACAAAGAACATTTAGCTAAGAAAATGTAGCTAAGAATATTTTTGAGAACATTAAGCTAAAAATATTTAGAAGAACATTTAGATGAACATTTAGCTAAAAAAATTTAAAAGGACATTTCGCTAAGAATATTTAGTACATTTAGATAAGAACATTTTGAAGAAAGCTTATCTAAGAACAATTTAAAAGAACATATAACTAAGAACATTTAGTAAAACATTTAGCTAAGAACATTTAGATGAACACTCAGCTAAGAACAACTTGAAGAGCGTTTACCTAAGAACACTTGGTTAAGAAAATTTAGAAGAACATTTAGCTAAGAACAACTTTGAAGAGCGTTTACCTAAGAACACTTAGTTAAGAAAATTTAGAAGAACATTTAGCAAAGGACATTTAAAGCATTTAGCTGAGAATATTTAGAAAAACATTTACATAAGAACATTTAACTAAAAACATTTAAAGGACATTTAGCTAAGATTATTTAGAAGGACATTTAGCTAAGAATATTTAAAAGATTTAGCTAAGAACATTTTGAAGAGCGCTTAGCTAAGAACATTTAGTAAAATATTTTGCTAAGAACATTTAGTAAAATATTTTGCTAAGAACATTTAGTAAAATATTTTGCTAAGAACATTTACCTAAGAACACTAAGTTAAGAACATTTAGATTAACATTCAGCTAAGAACATTTCGAAGAGCGTTTACCTATAAGAACACTTAGTTCAGAACATTTAGCTAAGAACATTTAGAAAAATATTTAACTAAGAACATTTAAAAAAATATTTAGCTAAGAACATTTAGCTAAGGATATTCAGCAGAACATTAAGCCAAGAACATACATTTAGAATAACATTTAGCTAAGAACTAAGTTAAGCATACAACTATGAGAAATTTAAAAGACAACTAACTCAAAATTCCTTAGAATATTAAACAGCAATGAATGAATCATTTTTCTGCAGGATCTTTTACAAAATATTTAGCACAAAAGAAAGGATAGCTTTAGTACAAATTTTCGTGACAGACACGTGAAAGACTTTTTTTTCAGAATAAAGAAATAATAACATCTCCCTTTCTTCTGCTCAGTAAGCCGTAACCTCTTATTAACGACTGAGTAATGTATAATTTTTCCGCCTGAAAACTAAAAACTTCCTCATTTTGGTGAAACCCTCAGGCACGAAGCTATCAGCTTGGAGCAGATCATTAGATTTGCTAGACGAGATCCCAAATTAGTAGCACCTATGACGTGTAGTTCAAACGTGACGTCGTGCGTGGTTTAATTTATTTACTCTCCATTACGATCGATACCGACGATAATCTTTTGAAAACAAGCATTACACGAAGTCCTTTCTTAAATTAGAACCTATTAAATAAATGCCGTTTCTGCTCTGGGGTGTCAAATGAGACGATCGCACGGGTCTCATAAATATTTGATGTATGCACAGTCATGCATCAGTCTGTCTTCAACATCTGCTCCGGCTCTTCTTCAAATTGGATGGAGGTTCGGGCGTGCGCCATGACACACTGAACAGCCTGCAGAGTTGAAACTCGGGAGAAAACTTTTGAGAGCTCTTTACTGGATTCTCATCACTTGTCTGCGATTTAGCGCCGCGATTTATGAGCAGAGTGAATAGGGAGGAGTTAAAAAAATAATAATAAAAGGCGTAGAGAGAAATCCCGATAAATGCTCTCTTGGTTTTAAAGCCTTCACAGAGAGGCACGCAATACTGAAATGGTTTGAATAAAAATTCAAAAGCGATTGCCGCCCATGCTTAACGTTATTAGGATTAAATAAATTAAAATGCTTAACACACACTCATACAACCGATTTCAGCGAAGAGGATGAAATGCTTTCAATTACAATGGAGCATAGAAAAACAACTTTAATAACCGGATTACGATTTTTTTTTCAGCAGGGGACAGTCATTTTCTGTCCCCTGCTGAAAAAAAAAAGCCTGCAAATTCGTCATGAACTTCTGTTTTAGTTTTACTTGCAGGTTCTCCGCAAAATGATGAAATTCGTCTTCCAATATTGTTTAGTTCTTTTACTTCTCTGCTCTAGCTGGTATTTAAGACAGTTTCTAAATGCACTGAGTTAGCTTTATATTAAGAATACACATCGTTTTACATATTCGGAGCGATAACGAAGTACTACGTGATATCAACATCACGTGCGGGTACTATACATTATGCCCGATTACGTACAGAGGATAGCCGTGCACAATTTATTGTAGCCGCACGTGATGTTGATATCACGTAGTACTTCGTTATCGCTCCGAATATGTAAAACGATGTGTATTCTTAATACAAAGCTAACTTAGTGCATTTAGAAACTGTCTTAAATATCAGCTAGAGTAGAGAAGTAATAAGTAACGTTCATGACTGCCACGGAAAGGACCTCAGGTTCGATCCCAGGCAAGTACGAGCGCTCGATCCACTAAATATCCGCCGTGCGTCGGATGGGCACGTTAACCCGTCGGACCCCGGGTACTGGCCCCACGGTAATAAGTAAGGGCGTCTTCCTTCCCCTTTCTACTTCGCTTCCGTGCCACTTTCCTGTCGGGCACTCTAACCCAAATCTCCTAGCTTCCTATTTCTAAAGGTTGTTTAAGACCTGGGGTCGGACACTCCCTTCCTAAAATCCTCTACATATTATCTGAAGTAATAAGTATTAAGAGAACTAAACAATATTGGAAAACGAATTTCATCATTTTGCGGAGAAACTGCAGGTAACTAAAACAGAAGTTTATGACGAATTTGTGGGTTTTCTTTCAGCAGGTGACAGAAAATGACTTAATTCGTAATCTGGTTATTAAAGTTGTTTTGATGCCCCATTGTAATTGAAAGCATTTCATCCTCTTCGCTGAAATCGGTTGTAATTATAATATATGCACATAAGTAGTGCACTCCTATTATAACGAAGTAAATTTCTCCGTCATTTCTGTCCACGCCAGGATTCGAACCCGGATCCCCTCATTCCGGAATAAGTTGCTCTACCAGTTGAGCTACGCGGACGTTTTATTCTGATTCCTATCTGCCTTTATGTCGTGTGCGTCCTTCTGGCAGGTACGTCACATCTCCTGGTACGTTACACTATCCTCTGTACGTAATCGGTCCGCTGATGGCCTAGTGGTAAACTTTTGTGATTGCCACGGAAAAAACTCAGGTTCGATCCCAGGCAGGTGCATGCGCTCGAACCACTAAACATACGCCCTGAGTCGGATGGGCACGTTAAGACGTCGGATCTCGGTTACTGGCCGCCCGATAATAAGTAAGGGCGTCTTCCTACTCCCTTTTTACCTCGCTTCAGTGTCACTTTCCTATGCATTCTAGCCCAAATCTCCTAGCTTTCTATTTCTAAGGCTTGTTTAAGACCTGGGATCAGACACTCCCTTCCTAAAATATTCAACATCTGATCTGATCTCTGTATGTAATAAGTAAACGTTTGCCAGTAATGGGGAAACGTGGCGACTTAAGCCACCTTGACCGCAGCCAGATAGTTGGGGCCCGGATTATTTTGGAAACATCCGCACTTGCTGGCTGCTCTAATACTACTGTATCAAGTGTGTACCAGGACTGGATTAACTATGGATTACCTAGCAGAAGGGCTCACATTGGTCAGCCACGCGCGGTTGATCCGAGATATTAGCGTAGTGGCACGACTGGTATCTCATCAACGATGTGAAACAGTCAGTCACTCACCCGCCAGTACAACAGGGGTGCAGTTTGACCTATTTCTACATGCACCATGCGCCGTACCTTGCTTCTCCTGAGGTTCCACAGCTGGAGACCAACGTAGGTACCCATGATGACGCCCAGCCATCGGAAACAACGCCTCCCATGGGCCAAGTAACGTCGGCAATCAACTCTCGACAGATGGAAGAAGGTCGTCTGGAGTGATGAGTCCTGTTTCCTGCTGCACCATACTGATAGCAGTGTTCGCATATGGCATAAACAGAATGAATCCCTATTCCCTGGTTGCACATTTCGGGTTCAACAGGGCGGTGGAGGTGGTGTTCTGGTCTGGGGAGTTTCTTCCTGGCATTCCCTAGGTCCGTTGGATATCATCCCACAAACACTGAATGGTGGACGCTACAAGGACCTGTTTGCCGACCATCTCCATCTATATCTTCAGAAGGTTTACCGGGACCACAGTGCCATCTTTCGACAACGCATCGTGTCATCGGGTTTGTAAAACTACTGAGTGGTTAGAGGAACACGACAACGTATTCGTCACATTGCGAATTCGCCATAAACTCTCCTTACTGTAACCCATTTGAACATCTGTGGGGTATTCTAGAAAGGGGTGTGAGAACTGTTGATCGTCCTATACGGAATAAACGCGAACTGACGGAATTGCTGCATTAGAAACGGGACAACTTACGCATGGAAAATGTTCGTCACCTTATAGAATCTGGTCCGAGGCGTCTGCGAGCCGTGACTGCACAAAAAGGTGGACCCACGCGTTATTAGGTAGCTGTTCCTAATGCAAAGCTAACTGAGTGTAAACCGGATTTAAACATAATCAGTACAACGTCCACAAGAGGATATAGCAAATTTCGGTCACTGGCTGCTGAACTATGTGCAACGAGAAATCACTAATTGTGTACATAGCATTTATCGAAGCTGAAGATATCCAAGGCAAGAAGGATTTTTCAAACCGGGTTCTAAAAATCAGGTTCTAGAATCATCAGGTTCTTACATTCAGGATCTAGAATCACCAGGTTCTTACAATCAGTATCGTATCCACAAGTGGATGTAGCTAATTTCGGACACTAGCTGCTGAAATATGAGCTACGAGAAATCCTTGTGTACATAGCATTTCTCTTGGTCGAATATATCTAAAGCAAGGGAGATTTTTCAAATCGGGATCTTACAATCAGGTTCTAAAATCATAAGGTTCGTAAAATCAGGTTGTTACAACCACTGCTTCTTATTGATGATCGGGTTCTTAGAATGAAGTTCTTACAATCATCTTTCAAATCGGGTTCTTACAATCAATATCACATTCACAAGTGAATATATTAGGTGCTTGAATTAATTCCCGCTGTTTTTTGCCCCACAAACACCTGTGTGTTGCCACAGAATGGTACAGGATAGTCTATTCAAAGTAGTGTCCGTTGGCAGCTACGACCCTATCCCACCGTTGGGGTAACAAAATGGATTCCGCGGTAGAAAAATGCAGTTTCTTTCGAAGCGAACCATTCATCGAGCCATTTTTGGATATTCGCGACAGAAAGGAAGTGCTATTCTGACAGGCCATGTTGTAGCGACCGGAACGAATGGAAGTCCGAGGGAGCGATGTCCGGGAAATAAGGCGGGTGGGGTAAGAAGTCCCAGCAAGTGCCTCCAAGAGTTGCTTCACGGATTTGGTGACATGAGGTCTAACGTTGTTGTGGAGAAGAATAACTTTGTCATGTGGGATCCAGTTTCCGAGCTTCTGGATCATTCCCATTGCCTTTAAACTTTGCTAACCGTTGATTCATCGACCCGTAATGTTTCAGACAACTCGTGGAGCGTCTGACATGAATCCTCGTCCAATAAGGCCTCCAATGCGCCATCTTTGAACCTTTTCGGCTGCCCAGTGCGTTATTTATCGTTCACGTCACATTCGTTGGCTTTGAAGCGTCGGAACCACTCTCTGCATGTGGTTTCCGATATGGCATGTTCCCCATAGGTATGCACTAGCAGACGATGACTTTCCGCTGCAGATTTCTTGAGATGAAAGCAGAAGAGTAATGCTTCCCGCAAATGCTCCTTTTTTGGTACGAAACTCGACATCGTGAATGCGATACAAATTCGTGTTCTGTGTCCTCCGATCGCGTGTCACACACTGCTTCACTCAGACAACGGCCGGTACGTGCGTGCGCAAAGGAGGTCACGTCTGCCCTCTATCGGCAACAGCGGGAATTAATTCAAGCACCTAATAGCTACTTTCGGACAGGAGGTGTCTTCAGAACTTCGGACACTAGCTGCTGAATTATATGCTACGGGAAATTACGTACAGTGTGCATAGCATTTCTCATAGTCGAAGATATGAAAGCCAAGAAGGATTTTTCAAATCGGGTTCTTAAAAACGAAGTTACGGTTCCAAGCATAGTATAAATGGAAATGAAGACTTACACTTCTGGTGGCAAAACTGCATGATACAAAAACTGTCAAATAATTGAAAAGTATTCCTCAACGCAAACACAATCAGTAGCAGTAAGAGTTTTTTTTTTAATTGGAGATATCATCATTACAGAAATTTATATTAACGCAACTTAAGGGGAAAACTAAAATTGTTTTTGAGGAAAACAAGTTCACACAAACGTTTCCCACGGTGAGTGTGGCGTCTGACTGGAAAAAAGAATTTGGTCAATTCGATTTTCAGAAACAAACATGTTATGCCCCCTATAGGCAAAGCACTTAGACACAAAATATTCTAAAATGCGTGCTAAGTGTTTATCATGTCGAAACCCTTATCTAACATACACGCACATAAAGAATTAAATATTATTTTTAGAAGCACAGATTTCTGGGAAAATACAATATACGTTTACGCGCACCGTAGCGGTTACAACATGCATTATTCAAATAGAGATTACGTAAAAAGGCCGTTGTAATGAACGGTATCGGAAGGTACAAAACATGTATGTAATATTTTTTGAAACACTTATATCGCGCATAATATATTTCGAATTTAATAAAATGAGATTTACGCCACCTAGCAGCAGGGTTATGCATCGGGAAAACAACAAAATGTATGAATCCTTACATTTGCAGTTCTGTCTTTTGACTGCAAAAAGAATTTTTCAAATGGCACCAATAGTTTCAGAGATATGGTTCTCACACGAGAAGGGACTGATATACCCAGTCGAGTCACATTATTGTTACCACCTCCTACTTTTGACGTGAACAGCACGTAGCCAATAAAAACAAAGGCACGTGTCGTCAGCTGGCTGGCATGGTATATAAGGTGTGCTGTATGCATTCTAAAAACATATCACTATTTGCAGTCATGGATAAAACGAGCGATTTATCAGAATTGCAAAAAGGGGATGATTATCGGCTTTCGGGCCAAGGGTGGCAGTATTTCTCAAACAGCGCAGTTTGTTAACTGTTCTCGTGCTGCTGTGGTTAAAGTGTATCGTGATTGGAGAAATGGCACCATTGCGAATAAGCGACGTGAAAACCGCGGAGCTCCACGTGCCATTGATGTGAGAGGTAAACGTCGGCTTCGGAGGTGCGTGAGGGCAGATCGACGCGCTACACTGGAGGAACTCACTGGCCAAATGAACCAAGTTGCTACCGGATGTGTGTCTCAAAACGACAGTTCAGCGAACCCTGCTGCGAATGGGGCTCCGGTGCCGACGGATAGTCACTGAACCTATGCTGACGAAGGGGCATCGGCAGAAAAGGCTTACATTTGCAAGGCAGTATCGGAATTGGACCTCCGCTGATTGGCAAAGGATTGCCTTCTTCGATGAGTCACGGTTCCTGCTTCATCAAACGGATTTACGTTGGCGTATAAGGCGAGAAACATCGGAGAACAAACACTATCCAACCATTGCTAGAAGAACACAAGCTGGTGGAGGCAGTGTTATGTTCTGGGGAATGTTTTCGTGGCATTCTCTGGTCCACTCATACCTATGGAAGGCACTATGGACCGAATTCGTTATGAATCCATCTTTGCAGACCATTTACATCCTAATTGTCTTCCCTGGGGCAGATGAGTTTTTCCAGCACGACAATGCGACGCGTCACACAGCTAGAAATGTTCGAGAGTGGGTGGAAGAGCACGATGAAGACTTCAAAGTACGTCCCTTGCCACCTAAGTCCCCAGATTTAAACCCAATTGAGCATCTGTGGGACCACCTTGAATGTGTTGTTCGCTCTATAGATCCTCCACCACGCACCCTTCAGCAGCTGTCAGATGTACTGCAGTCAGCATGGCTCCACATACCTGTTAACACCTTCCAGCACCTTACTGAGTCACTCCCACCCCTTATTCCAATATTTTGTCATTACCGTCTTCGTGTGCTTAAATTGATGGTAAAAATTATTTATTACAGAATAAATTATCAACGTTTATTCAGAATTAAATGTTTTATTAACATCTACTATAGTTTGCCTGGGCATCATCAGGACGAATGGAGCGTAAACTTTCAAATCATTGTGACATCATCAGAGACCTGATGGTCACGGAGTTTGATGAGTTGTTTCCACGCGCTTGAAAGAAAGGGAGTAGAGTAGACGTCATGTCTTTGACAAGCCGTGAAGAGTTCCGGTATATGTGGAAAGCTTCTAATATATTAAGCTTGAGAGTCGAATCATGTTTATCAATAAGCGTAGCGTTTCCAAATAAAAATTTATGGTTATTTTCGTGACAATGTTGGGCTATTGATGACTTTTTCAGTTCATAGTTCCGCACGTAAGTCTTGTTTTCCTTCATTCAGAAGCTTAAAGCCCTGCGGGTCTGTCCTATATATGAAAGTCCACATTCACAAGATATCTTATAAATTTCCCCAGGAATTTATGTTTTCGACGTTATCTTTTGATCCGTAAAAATTCACCGTGTTTATGGGCTTCAAAATAACTTCGAAATTAAAACTTTTGAGAATTTTTGAAATTCCGAAGCAGATCCGAGGAGCAAATGGAAAAACTGCCCAATTCGTTCTTACTGGGAGGTGTATTGGCGTGAGCAAGCAGACAGGCTTCGATTTTCTAAATTTTTGGACAGCTTAGTCTATAACGGAAGGGCTGCATCCTCTGTGCACTGCAATTCGTTTAAGAAAATGAAGCTCTTTCTGTAAATAATCCTCAGTTGAGCAGATATCCCGATTAAATTACTCGTATTAAATTCAGATTGAATTATTCAGCAACTGCATTAACATACTGTGGCTCAAAAACCACATCTTCACTTGTTAGTTATGATTTATTGATAAAAATAAAAAGAGTTCAATTTTTGGTGTAGTGACTTCGGAAGCCATAGGAATTATAGCGGTATGACGATCAAGGCAACAATGTTATTCTGTGAAAATGAATCCAAATTTTGCTTTAAAAGTCCGTGGCATTATTCCTTGCTATTTACTGAAAATTTTAAAGTTGATTATTTATTCTACATTCATTTCACTTAATTTTTAGCAAAAGCTTACAATTCTGTTCTGTCGAAGACTCTAATGCTCCTGCTCTACAAATTAATACAAATTGATGCTGTGTTTGTGTGAGCCATATGCTCCAAAGTGCTCACCTTGCAATATAGTCAGACGTAGAGAAAAACATCAATTAGATTATTTTATCTTACTATCAAACCCAACATTAGTGTAACTTTTTGTTAATGAGGAGCCAACGGAAACGTTTCACTTATAAAAGCCCTTGTCAAACAAGAAAGATTGGCTAACTCAGAATGTCTTAATTGCCATTTATTCGCTACATTACGAGTAACATGGATTCCTCATCAGCATCAAGAATAATCGATTACTTTTACCGATGGTTTTTCGTTTCATTCTATGATTGAGCAGATATAACATGAAGGATGGTACAACCAACGACGTAGGTATGGAAATCGTATAGTTGGTGTTGAAGAAATCAAAAGTGTAGATTGATTTTTTCATTAGTTGAACCTGAATGTTATCATACCAGGTGAAAGTAATGATGCTTTGCTGAACCGCCATTTGTTGAGGTGAACAGCATCAGATTCATTTTGTCTTTCAGCAGTTTTGAAAATTATATTGAGAAAATACAAAACTCTGCATTCCGAAATTTAGTTCCTGTAGAAACATGGACTTCGTTTTTTCGTTTACTTTTCTGATTTGCGCACACTTACAAAGTCCATCCCGTCTGGTCAGCGTTGGGGATTAGACAGATTTACTTTCAAAATGAAAATGAAGAGGAAGGGAGGAAGGGAGCGCCAGAGATCAGTATGAAGAGATGACCTTCAGAAATTTAGAGGTGCTAAATGGTAGACTCAGGCTAAGAATCGAGGAAGTTGGAAAAAACTGGGGAGGCCTATACCCTGCAGTGGGTGCCAACAGGCTAAAAAGAAGTAAACAAAGTCCATTGTTTTTCTATAAAATTGTTTGGATCCACACAGGTTAAAACGTCCATCATGAAGGTGTTTTCTGAAAGTGAAAAGTCAACCAAAATCAAAGGTTATAAAAGCCGTAGGCACAATCGCCTCTCGCAAAACGTAGACTAGGAAAATTATTTTCCATCACATAACAGTAATCATAATTGTAACAACCCTCGCTCCTTTCCACCTTTTTCTTAATATAGCAGCGATCCAGTCACATAATTTTGTTGGTTCGATCCATAGAATCACACACTTGAAAAATATAGAGTTGGGAGCCTTCCGTGTAGCAATAACAACAAAACGCTTATTTGTGTATATATACTTGGCTTGAGACTTATCGCAGGGCAGGTTAATGGAAAACTCGAGATTGACCTGGTCTCCGTCCGCGCTATAGACCCTAGACCCACACTTTGTGCTTTTCGTAAGCCGACGCTATTGCTACGCCGACGCAACACCAACTATGCTTTTCGAAAACATTTCGTCTCATCCGATGCCAAATTCCGCGATCCGACCTTATCAAGGTCCTCGTCTTTTTTCTTTTCCTTCAAAAATCTCTCTTCTTAAAAACTTCGGAATCTCCACTACCATTTAATCAGATTTCGGAGTGAATCCTCACCTACGTTGGGTTACCTGTACATACCCTTAAGTTTGTACTTCTCTTTCTAACTCAAGCTACAAAACATTCCCATTCCACACAAAATAAGTACAATACACTTAAAATATTTAGGCATACTTATGTACTAAGCATGCATACTTTAATGCGGCTAATCGTTTGTATCAAACACCTTAAAACATGCTTATTTCGTCTGCTTTGCTCCAAAATGACGCGAAGAAAGAAACTCCACGTAGGAATGGACATATCCATAGTTATTTTTTTCTCAACTGGAAGTTAGCTAATCTTACAATGAGAAAAATTCTTTTATATACATTTCGATTGTCCAAATAACTAAATTTTCAGCTGTGTGACGTAAGAGCATTCAAGCTTTCATTGAGTGATTGATAAGCTTGATGGAAATTATTTGAATTTCCTCGTAAGAGATACTGCTGATGTTATGCTCTGCTTCAAACGAAACACTTTAGTTTCTAAATCAACTGTTCCAACATTTTTCTCTCTCGTAATCCTGAAGCTTACGGCAACGAATATTTTGCTTTTTGTAGCTTACCATCGCGCTGCCTGCGCTGATGTGCTTCGTGTCATAAGGGTACAGTTCTATAAATCTCAGAGCATTCTCGAATAAAAAAAAAAAGAAAAGAAATAACATTTATTCACTAATTTGCTTTTTGAACATTTTTGAAATTGCTGAAATTGTGCCAGTTTCCATTCAGTCCTCAAGCTTGTGAGTAAATTTGAATATGTTTCGGGCAAGAACCGTTCATTTCTTTGGAAGTAGGAAGCGGGGGAGGGGGTGTTAACTATCATCGCGCCGCCCCAGTGACGCAGTGGTGTAAGCATTGGGTTCTGACCATTCGCCCTAGGTGGGTCTGGGTTCGAATCCCGGTGAGACATGAATTTTGTGTTTGTCTTACAAAACTGGGTCTCTCTCTCTTTCCTGGAACAAGTGACTCTGAATTTGAGATAGGCGACTGCTTATAGCCCGTTGAGTTGATTATTTATAGTGGTCATTAAGCACTCAAATAAAAACAAATTATTTTTACGATATACTAGACTTCCTTAGTTATCAGGTACAGAAAAAAACGATCTGAAGCAACAATAGATCATATCAGATCATACGTAGAGTATTTTAGGGAGGGAGTGTCTGACCCCAGGTCCTAAACAACCCTTAGAAATAGGAAGATAGGAGATTTGGGGTAGGGTGCCCGATAGGAAAGTGACCCGGAAGCGAGGTAGAAAGGTGAAGGAAGACCCCCTTATTTATTGCCGTGGGGCCAGTACCCGGAGTCCGACGGCTTAACGTGCCCATCCGACTGACGGCGGATATTTAGTGGTTTGAGCGTTGGTACCTGCTGAGATCGAACCTGAGACCTCTTCGTAGCAGTCACGAACGTTGGCCCCTAGGCCAACCGCAGCCCGAGGCAATAATGGAAATAGGAAGTATGAACAAAAGTGAAATCTGAGCAAAACACTCTTTTTCAGCAATTTAAACACCAAATAAAATCATTTAGAACCTGCTGATTTGCATACCTGGTTCCTCAACATCAATAAAAAAAAATAAGTATCTGAGTGCTATTGATATTAAATCATTTTTGAGGTTTTCTGATTAAATTTTAACCAATATCATTTTTAAGAAATCATCAGTGTCGGGGAATATTATTAAAATATTCCTTACTCTCTTTTGGAAAAGAGGGCATGATGCAAACTATATTTATTGAGTGAAACAGCGAAGGCCTCCCTTGTGGCGCAGCGGTCTAAGCAGTGCATTCTGACCATTCATCAGAGATGGGTCCGAGTTCGAATCCCAGTGAGGCATGAGTACTGTGTTTGTCCCACGGCACTAGCTGTGTCCCTTCCCTGGAACCAGTTGCCCTAAATTAGGGACGGGCTACTACTTATAGCACAGTTGGCGTGGATTAGGAACATCAAAATGACGTCATCGCTCTTTTCACGTTTTTAAGTGAGTCACCGAAAACTTCTCATCGGCCGCCACCGGAAATCGAACCCAGGGTCTTCCACTTACACGCCGGACATGCTTCCACTGCACCACAGCGGCCTCGAAATTCTCCAGACTCACATACGACAAACTGCCAAACCACCTGGCATGTTGTTTCTTTGGAGTCCCGCACAATGCTGGGGATTCACCAAAGATGAACAGCAGCAACTGAACAAATAACTATAGAAGGATTCCATTAAAACTGAAGGGTTTGATTCCCGGTGGCGGCCGATGAGAATTTTTCCGTGACTCGCTTAAAAACATGGAAAGAGCGATGACTTCTATTTGATGTTCCTAATCCACGTCAACTGTGTATTTATTATTCATTCGCCTTCTAGTTATTTGTTCAGTTCCAGCTGTTCATCTTTGGTGAATCCCCAGCATTGTGCAGGGCTCTAATGAAGCAACCTGCCAGGTGGTTTTGGCAGTTTGTCGTATGTGAGTCTGTAGAATTTCGAGGCCTCTGTGGTGCAGTGGAAGCATGTCCGACGCGTAACTGGAAGAAATTGGGTTCGATTCCTGGTGGCGCCCGATAAGAATTTCTCCTTGACTCACTTAAAAACGTGGAAAGAGCTATTACTTTTATTGATGCTTATAGCCCATTGAGTTGCTTACGGTGGTAGTTAAACCTCCAATAAAATAATAAATAACTCCTCCAATAAATAACTGGCATGCTAAACCTCCTATAAAAATAATAACATGTTAAACTTCCTATAAATAATAATATGTTAAACCTAAAAATAACATGTTAAACCTCCTATAAATAATGACATGTTAAACCTCCTATAAATGATAAATAACTCCTCCAATAAATAACTGGTAGTTAAACCACCAATAAAATAATAAATAACTCCTCCAATAAATAACTGGTAGTTAAACCTCCAATAAAATAATAAATAACTCCTCCAATAAAATAATAAATAACTCCTCCAATAAATAACTGGTAGTTAAACCTCCACTAAATAACTGGCATGCTAAACCTCCTATAAAATAATAACATGTTAAACCTCCTATAAATAATAATATGTTAAACCTCCTACAAAAAACATGTTAAACCTCCTATAAATAATAACATGTTAAACCTCCTATAAATAATAACATGTTAAACCTCCTATAAATAATAAATAACTCCTCCAATAAATAACTGGTAGTTAAACCTCCAATAAAATAATAAATAACTCCTCCAATAAAATAATAAATAACTCCTCCAATAAAATAATAAATAACTCCTCCAATAAATAACTGGTAGTTAAACCTCCAATAAATAATAAATAACTCTTCCAATAATAACTGGCATCGAATAAAATAATAATAACCCCTCCAATAAATAACTGGCATGCAATGATATGGTCTCCACTGAACTATTAATGGTTTGGCATCCGTTCTTAAAGAGGAAAACATATCGCAGCGCACCGTATAATTACGTGATCAGAGTTCATGTAATTAGCTCGTGATGTCACCCACGTTATTTTCAAAAATCGTCTTTCATCCTTAGGTATTCCAATTCCTTGCATTTAAAATGTCTATCATTGCCTTGAAAAAGCCTCCCAGTGAAGTGCGAAAGCTTGCAGAATCTTTGTGCTTATTACACCACAAAATTAAATTAATTGCACCACAAAGTAATTGATTTCACTCATGCGTTTCATGAGTGTTCACAGTCCGGTGTATTTAAAATAAAAGTAGGAGATGAACTTCTCTATTTTAGAATTCTGTTCTAAAACGCATTGCAAACACAAGCACAAATACTGCACACATAAAGATGGCAAAAAAATTTAAATTTTTCCCCAAGTTGCACCTAAAACAGAGAAACATATTTAGAAAAAAAAAAAGGGGGGGGGGGATATGAGGTCTGCGATCCCTAATGCAAGAGATAAAACCGCAACAGCCTGGGTTATCAGATGGCAGGAGTATACTCCAGACCCTCGCATGTGCTTTACAGGAACTCGGCAGTAAAATAAAATTACAATCAAATCTGGGTTTTAAAAAAAAAGTGAAATTATGAAATTAGAGCAACTGATGAGAACAAAAAAAAAAAAAAAAAACAAGAAAGATGACACCGAATTTTCGGGTGTAATAAGCACGCCTTTTGAATCCGTTCTAATGCAAATTAAATTTATCAAACCCTTTCAAAATCAATGGAACCCGTATGGAAAACAATAGTATCTGACAGAAGAAAAGTTTTTCAATTGGGTTTTTAATCCCTCAGATATTGCTGTAAACGGAATCATGAGTTTACGAACTCTTAGAAACGGAGATGTCGACAATAATAAGATGTGACTTTACGTCCCCTGTTGGGAAAACCATGCATTATTTTAGGAAGAAAGTATTCTCAAAAGGTTTATCCATGTGAGCGGTATCGGTACAAGAAAAAGATATTTAGTCGAGTTTTCTGGAGCCCAGATTTTGCTACAAATACATCAGAATCAGAAATTAATACCTCGTGGCCAAACTATTCTTTACCAAACATTAGAAATTATGTGAAAAATATTTTCCCTCAGGTCTTGTATGCGATACAGCAAGAATTTTTCAAATCGGAGTTTTAGGAGCAGAAATAACGCAGAAAACGCAATTTGCTTTGTGCTCCCTAGCAGAAAGTCTATGACTTACTTGAAAATTTTGAATTTATAGGGAAAAATATTTCGCATCGGAAACACTATCCAACAAAGAAGGATTTTTTCAAATCGAACTCTAAGTACACATATTAACAAAAATAAGATATACATCTACGCCCCCTGGCGTACAAACCATGCATTATTTCAAGAAGATATTTTTCCTAAAAGGTTTGTCGACATGAGTAGTATCGGTCAACAAACGACTTTTTTTCAATCGAGAATTTAGAAGCTCATGTTTTGCTGCAAATACATCAGAAGTGGAAATTAAGGCTTACGCCACCTGATAGCCAAACCATCTTTTTTACAAAAATTAGAAATTATGTGCAAACGATTTCCCATCAGGAGCTGTATCCGGTGCAGAAAGAATTTTTCAAATCGGAGATTTAGAAGCAGATGTATAGGGGGAAACACAATTTACCGCTACGCCCCCTAGCGGAAAGTCTATGAATTACTTGAAATTTTTGAAATTATATGAAAAACATGTCACACGGGAAACACTATCCAATAAAGAAGGAATTTTTCAAATCGGACTCCTAGAAGTAGAGATATTGGGAAAAATAAGATATACATCTACGCCCTCTGGCGGAGAAACTGTGGAATATTTTAGGAAGAAAATATTCCGAAAAGGTTTATCGATGTGAGTGGCATCAGCCCAAGAAAGAATTTTTTCAATCGATATTTTAGAAGCGTAGATTTTATGGCAAATACATCAGAAGCAAAAATTAACAGTTACGCCCCCTGGTGGACAAAATATTCTTTACCAAAAATTAGAAATTATATGCAAAAGATTTTCCATCAGGAGATGTATCTGCTGAAGAAAAAAAAATTCAAATCGGAGTTTTAGAAGAAGAGTTATCGGGAAAAATGTAATTTATTTTACACCCCCTAGCGGAAAATCTATGCGTAATTTGAAAAAGTAACTATATCTAAAATACTTTTTGACATAAAATGGAATCGAAAGATAAAATAATTTTTTCAATCGGATGTTTAGGAGCAAATATGTGGAATAAAACGTATTTTTGAATTCGACATCATCCGCATTTACACCCTCTAGCGGCGAAATTGTGCATCGTAAAAAAAAAAAACGAGTTGAAGGATCATCATTCGCATATTTTAAGCTTCCCAATGCAAAACTATTTTTTCAAATCGGACTAATAATAGTTGCAGAGATATCGTGGGTACAGACGGACGGACAAACCGACAACATAAGCACGATCTTTTTTACAAAAGACGTGCTAATGAGGAGAAAAGTGACTTAATTAATTTTTAGAAAAAATAGTTACTTTTAGTGACTCTGTCAAAAAATGTAACTTTTAGTTGAAAAAGCGACCTGTTATGAACCATGTATACACCATTTCAAAAGTGTATGTTGAATACAGGATAATTCAAAATGATTGTCCCCGATTACAAATGACAATAACGTGTTTATGAAGATAAATAGACAGCTGATATCCCTACACAAGAAAGAAGGAAGTTGAGAATTTTGTTGGAACCTACTGCTGTGTTGCTATGGTGACGAAGGAAAGTGGGCAGCCCGGGCGCCAAAGCCAGTGCGAAAATGGCGACCGCAGCAGAAAAGGATGGGATGACAGGGCTTTCTGCAAGCCCCCCCCCCCCCCGCAAGTCTCCGGCACTTACTCCTTGTGACTTCTTTTTGTAGGTTTATATCAAAGACCATGTGAATGTGCTACCTTTGCCGAGAACACTGCAAGAACTAAAGATGCGCATTCAGTTTGTATTGGCATCAGTGACTGCGGACATGTTTCATAATGTACGGCGTGAAATGGATTACCGTTCAGATGTTGTGCGACCGACCCAGGGGAGTCATATAGAACATTTGTAAGGTATGTAAACAAAATTCTAAACTTCCTTCTTTATTGTGCAACAATGTGATCTCTGTATCTATGCTCATAAACCAGGTATTGTCATTTGTAATCGCTATAATCATTTCGAATTACCCTGTATATCCATTCTGATTTTTAGTAATCTATGGCTGATGTTAACTGATAGAAACACGTAATTCCGTAAATTCGAATTTTTACTATAAGATAATTTTTGCTGGCGCATGCAAAGCAACCTAATATGCCAGTAGTCGGCGCCTGCGTTACCAGTATGAACAGAACAAACGACGATTCATCATTTCGGTGGAAAACAAACCCTCAAAGAATCGGCCGTCGAAGTATTCCCCGCCCTTGTTCGACGGAGGTGTACGATGACGCTGATAAAAAATGATGTCGGGAGATAATCGCGGATGGTAACCTAACGAGCTCATCTATTAACCAATTAACACGACTTTGGGGACCGTTTCGTTTTTCATTAATAACCATTAAGAAAATCGCCCTTTTAACTCATTGCGGATTTGATTACTGCACTTAATTCGTCTCTGAAAATTTGATCCTAATGATGCTTCGTCACATGTAACATAATAAAGCCACATACCTACTTTGTTAGGGTCACTCCCATCTTAATTAAGACTGTTGGATGTATTCGGATATAACGAAAGCTTCGGTACTCCAGAAGTTTCAAAAGAAAAGCACTGAAGAAAAAAATAACAATAATTTTTCCAAGTAATTCATCACTGGCTGTCACGCATGAAGCTTCCCTACTAATATCATCCTTGTCTAAAATGGTGCATTCAGATCGTAGTGACTACATCCGTTCATAACAATTAATTATTCTGTCTCAGAGACAGATGACGGGAAAACACCACGATATAAAGGAGAACACATATCTAAAGGACACAGCTGCAGTGAGTTTTTTTTTCTTGTTCGTGGGTTTTGTGTAAAAGCAAAAGATAGTTTGAAAAAATATTACTAGAAGGCAGAAAACGCCGATTTGGTCACACAAAGGAAGGCATTGTAAGAGTCAAACATTCAAACATTTGACGTCGGTGGTCCGGTGATGAGAGTAGCTGGCGTATGGCAATTCGCATGGGTCGGACACAGGCTGGATCTCGGATAAAAAAAAAACAAAAAAAAACAAGAAAGATGACACTGAATTTTCGGGTGTAATGAGCACGTCTTTTGAATCCATTCTGATGCGAATTAAATTTACCAAAATTATTAAAAATAAAAGGAACCGGCATGGACAACAGTAGTATCTGACACCGAAGAAAGCTTACGCCCGCTAGTGGCAGACTTGTGCGTTAAGAAAACTGAATTTATATGAGAAACATTTCTCAGCGGAAACGCTTTCCAACAAAGAAATAATTTTTCAAATTGGGCTCTTAGAAGCAGAGATACCGATGAATATAAGATATGCATTACCACCCCCACTACCCCCGCTGAAAAAACATGCATTATTTTAAAAAAGAATGTATTTTTAAAAAGTGTTACAGGGCTTGGTGCTGAGTTCTATTACAGCGCCCTGTGTGGAGGGTTCGTTTGATGCTTCCTTTGCAGTAAGTTCTGTATCGGGGGTAACCCGTGATTCTCCCGATTGGAGCAGATAAATACAATACAAAGTATATAAAAGAGAATCGACTGAAGCTAAATTTTTGCAGTGAGGAAGACTTTTATTCAGATGTTACGGGAAATGTCTTTAAGCCTTGTCCTGATCTCTGTTCTTTCTATATCTTATTAACACCTCGTAATCTCCTTCTCTCTCCCATCATCAGCACGCTTGCTTAGCCGTTATCCTAATCACGCGAGCCCTTCGCACCTGCGCTAAAATCTCCTTCTCCCTCGACTTCCTGCCACCGAGTGTCTTCTCCCCTTGCCCGGAGAACCCGCTAAAAGACGTCCCCTCGCCAAATCGTGAAAGTCCAACGCATTCCTATGCCTTCCAAGAAAGCTAAGCCACACCTTAAAAATGCCAAGAAAGCTAAGCCACACCTTAAAAATGCCTTCTCTCTGAAAACTTTAAGTTCTTAATTGCTTCACTACCCCCTCTTCTCTTACTCAATCGCTCTGTTTGGGACGGCTGAAAAGCAATAATGTCCTGTCCACTCTTCTCTCACATCCGCGAGACTATAAATCTAACACTCCCTCTGTTGCGTGAGAAAAAGCGTACTTTGACTGTTCGTTGCCCAGCTCATCGAAATAGCGGGAATTGAAGGAAAATGATTCCAATTCTTCATCCCTCAAAATGGCTACTGAACTTCACTTCTGATAAATATGGAAGCTCCGGTTACAAAAGGCTTTTCGATGTGAGTGGTATTGGTCCATGAAATAATTTTTTCAATCGAGTCTTTAAGGAGCTCAGATTTTACTGCAAATACATCAGACGCAGAAATTAACTCTTACGCCCCCTGATGGCCAAACCATTCCTTATCAAATATTATAATTTATAAGCTGAGAATTTCCTATCAGAAGCTGTATCCGGTGCAGAAAGAATTTTTCAAATCGAAGTTTTAGAAGCAGCAATAAGACAGAAAGCGCAATTTACCTTTATGCCCCCTAGCGGAAAGTCTATGCCTTACTTGAAAAAATTGAACTTATATGAGAAACATTTTACACCTGATACGCTATCTAAGAAAGAAGGAATTTTTCAAATCCGACTTTTAGAGGCAGAGATATTGACAGAAATAAGATAGACATCTACGCCCTCTGGTGGAGAAACCATGCATTATTTTAAGATGAAAATATTCTCAAATGTTTATCGACAGGTGCGGTATCGGTCCAAGAAATAATTTTTTTAATCGGGCTTTTAGAAGCCGAGGTTTTGCTGCAAATACCTGCGAAGCAGAAAATAACGCTTAAGCACCCCGGTGGCCAAAAAAATATTTCATAAAAAATTAGAAATTACAATAAAAAGATTTCCCACCAGGAGCTGTATCTGGTGCTGGAATAATTTTTCAATACGGAATTTTAGAAGCAGAGATATCGGGAAAAGGGTAATTTACCTTTACTCCCCCTAGCGGAAAGTCAATGAATTATTTGAAAATATATTAGAAACATGCCTCACAGAAAACTTTGCCCAACAAAGAAGAAATTTTTCAAATCGGATCATTAGAAGCAGACATATTGACAAAAACAAGATATATACATCTACGCCCCGTGGCGGAGAAACCATACATTATTTTAAGAAGAAAACATCCCGGAAAGGTTTGTCTATGTGAGTAGTATCGGTCTATGAAAGTTTTTTCAATCGAGATTTTAGAAGCTGAGATTTTGCTGCAAATACATTATAAGCAGAAATCAAAACATACGCCCCCTGGTGGCCAAACTATTTTATACCAAAAATTAGAAATTATGAGCAAAATATTTCCCATCACGAGCTATATCCGCTGAAGGAAAAAAAAAATTCAAATCGGAGTTTTAAAAGTAGAGATATCTGGGGAAGAGCAATTTAATTTTACGCCCCTAGCGGAGAATGTATGCGTAACTTGGAAAAGTGAATATGCCTAAAATAATCTTCTACATGAACGGAATCGAAAAGCAAAATAATTTTTTAAATTGGATGTTAAGAAGCAAATATGTGGATTATAATGTATTTTGAATTCGATATCATCAGCAATTACGCCCTACAGTGGCGAAATTTTGCATCGTAAAAAAACGAGATAAAGGATCATCATTCGCACATTTCAAGCTTCCAAATGCAAACAGAATTCTTCAAATCGGACTATTAGTTGCAGAGATATCGTGTCTACAGACGGACGGACAAACCGATAACATAAGCACGATCTTTTCTTTACAAAAGACGTGCTAAAAAACATTGGTGGTGTCGACAGCAACATTCCACCCTCGTCCCTGTATTGGGCCCTGGGACAATCAAGAAAGGAACGTGAACAGTTCCTCCCCGTCACTTTGTGTGACGGGGAGAAACTGTTGAAAGTCGTGCTGTTGATTAGCTTCCTACTGCCACAGACGTTGTCTTGCTTTATTCTGAGTTGTCTTTTCGATGATTCAGTTTTTCTGTTTCCATTCATTTGTAAACCGTTGAAGATATCACAAAAACCAATTCTGTGTGATACTAGCCGTCTCCGAACGGTGAATCTATAAAATCATTTTCTTTTTCTTGATTTAGAACAGTCGTGACGTCAATACACAAGGTTTGACGTACTCTGTAGCAAGCTTTGGCACCCCTTAATTTTAAATCAAAATTTCATGAAATTTTTACAGCATATCAACGTTTCTGGCATAATGATCTTTAAGTCTATCAGCATATTGAACAGTAAAGCTAAGCCACCCTTCTGAATTTTTTGGTTTCTACACTTTCCTATGTGTAGAAATGGCAGAAAAATTCAAGTAGGCAATATAATCCAAAGCCACCTTTTTGAATTTTTTGGTTTTCAGACTTTTTTAGGTGCAGAAGTGGTAAAAAAATTCAAGCAGACAATATTTTAAAGCCATCATTTTGATTTTTTTTTGGTTTTCCGGACTTTTCTAGGTATCCGAACCTTAACACCTGTCAGCATTCCAATTCTCCGATATCTAGGCCATTTATTGGGTTGTCGGAAAAGTCATGACGTATTTTAGCACCCGATGGCAGTTGGGTGATTTTGGAAGTTCTAGAGACATGGCAGCTCTGTTATCGCTATGACATTCGACAGGTGCCAGTTCTAACTGCAGTCTAAAAGGAATAGTGAGCGATTTGGTTGATTTGCGGAGATTTGACATCAAGTTAAAGATGGAAGACCAAACTGTGCATTTTTGCCATATTTCACTGTTTTACTTCCGTGAAGGGAAGAACGCGCGCCAAGCTTGTGAACAGTTGCGTAAAGTGTACGGTGATAATGCTCTAAAAGAACGTCAGTGCCAGCGGTGGTTCGCAAACTTCCGTGTTGGTGATTTTGACCTCAACGATGCCCCTCGGTCCTGGAGGCCCATCGAGGTTGATGACGACCAAATCAAGGCATTAATCGATTCAAACCCACGTTACACGACACGAGAGATTACAGACACATTGCACATCCACCATTCAAACGTTCACGACCACCTGAAGAAGCTGGGATACGTAAGCAAGCTCGATGTGTGGGTTCCTCATGAACTCAAAGAAGCTCAATTGACGGCGCGTATAAACATCTGCGATATGCTCATTAAACGTGAGGAAAACGATCCTTTTTTGAAGCGACTGATATCTGGTGACGAAAAGTGGATTGTGTACAACAATGTGCGCGCAAACGGTCTTGGTCCCGACGTGCTGCTTTGCCTCAAACGACATCCAAAGCTGACATTCATCAGCGAAAGGTTCTGGTCTCAGGGTGGTAGGATTTTAAAGGTCTTGTGTTTTTCAAGCTCCTACCACGGAGCCAAACAATCAATTCGAATGTGTACTGTCGGCAACTAGACAGTTTGAAAGAATCCATCATCCATAAACGTCCAGAGCTCGTTCATCGCAAAGGTGTTGTGTTCCATCACGACAACGCGAGACCACACACAAGTTTGATCACCCGCCAAAAATTATTGGAGCTTGGGTGGGATGTATTGCCACACCCAGCATACTCGCCTGACCTTGCGCCGTCAGACTTCCACTTGTTTCACTCTCTTCAACAGTCCTTGCGTGGTATAACGTTCAATTCAGATGAGGCTGTAAATTTTTTTTTTTTTTTTGATTGGAGGTTTAACGACCACCGTGAGCAACTCAATGGGCTATAAGCAGTCGCCCGTCCCTAATTTTGGGTCACTGGTTCCAGGGAAGGGGAGAACCAGTGCCGTAAGACAAACACAACATCCATGCCTCACCGGGATTCGAACCCGGACCCCCTTCGGACGAATGATCAGAGGCCATCGCTTAGACCACTGCGCCACCGGGCTGAAGCTGTAAATCAGCACCTTGTATAGTTTTTCACCATGAAAGACAGGTCCTTCTATGAACGAGGCATTGTGCAGCTCACTGAAAGATGGCAAAAGGTTATCGAACAAAACGGGCATTATGTCATTGATTGATCTTTGTTCTTTCTATCAATAAATGACATGGCTAAAATACGTCATGACTTTTCCGACAACCCAATAGATACGGTAGAGCAACTCACGAAAAATTTAAGCAGACAATATTGCAAAACCGGCATTTTGATTTTTTTGGTTTTCGAAATTTTCTGCTTATCCAGACCTTAAGACCTATCAGCATACAAATTTTCAGATTTCTATCATTTAGAAGTGGTCGAACAATTCGCAGACGGAAACACTAGCATTTCCCCATTTTCCTTACTTTGCTTCATAAATATTTTCCTTACTTTGCTTCATAGGTGTTTTTTTTTTTTTTTTTTTTCTCCTTTTTGCTCCATCTAGAAAGTTTTGTTGGAAATGTCAGCGCATTTATTTTTAAACCAATAATGTCTTCTAACAGTTGTATCCCAGGATGTTGGTCGGTAGGTATATCAAATTACGGTCCCGCTAAAGAAAGTATTAAAATGTTTAAATTTCCAAGTGCATAAAACGTATTTCAACAATTATAAAGTAAGCCTTTTTGTGAGCAAGATTGGTGTTATGCTATTTCTAAAACCATGACTAAGGAATGTTGAACTAAATAAGAATACGATGCAATAGTTTACGGCCATACGAAACATATACAGAAGTCAGACTTACGATAACCTTTTATTGGTCCAGCACGAATGATGACATCCACAATATAGCACTGCTAATATTACAAATGATGTATCTCTTAACAGCGACCGAACATCTCCACACACACACACACACACACACACACACACACGAAGCAACTGCTGTATCGTCCTTTTTATCTAACGTTCTTATCACATTCATACGTCACGCTCTCTGACCTCAAGAGTGTTGCCAACTTCATTCTTGTGAGAGAGAAGATATCACGTTAAGTTTGGAAAGTGTAAAGCAGAACAAACTCAAATTTACATACGAAAAGGAATTAAAACTGAAAGTTAAATTAGAATATACGTCACACAATCTCTGAAGAAAATTCCCAGGAAAAACTGATTTCCCGGAAATTGAAACGTACTTTGCAGTAAGCATTTTAGACACGATGATGTTATAACAGAAGACAGAGTCATACAGATCATTGCAGCTCTTCCTCGCTCTGATTTTGCGCTCAGGAAAGATATGGTACCCCTGTATTTTTCCAAATCTGCTAAATACCTTTCTGACAAAGACGCTCCTAAAAGGAAAGCGCTATCTAAAACACTAGAAAACTTACCCGAAAGTAAAGAGGAAGCAAATGATGCAATTCAAGATAGGGACTTTCGATGCGTCCAAAAAAAATATTTAAATTATTAAAAAAATGCTGGTATAATTTGGCCGAAACGAACTGCCTTCACTTTTATATAATTACTTGTAAGGCACAACCTAATAACATATCATCGAGTTTCATTACCTTCCGATTTGCCACAGATATGATGCTTCAGACAAAAAGAAATGTTCAACTGTCATTCTTGTGTTCCTAAGCGAACTGGAGACATTTCTTCTTGTTCGCTGCAGACATTGATGGCTTACGGACAGGCCGTCTGCTTTTGTGACCCATACGATATGATATGCAGCGAACTGTACATTGAGAGGCCTTCGGACTTGGTCCCTGATTCCGATTATCTGTAATCGATGAAGAATTGCCCGTCTGTTGGACTGAAGAAGTTTGCCTACTCTCTGCTCAGCTCTAGAGAATCCAGGAGCCTTGACGACCGCCTTGCGCTCAAATCCTGGTATTTTGACTGCTGCCCATGAACACTGCACATTTTTTGCTAACGTTTGCACCAATGCTACGAGCACCCACGATTATTTCACGCTCAAAGTCCTTCAGATCGTGTCTTTTACCTATAATTTCTTACGCAATGTACTTCATTAGTCTCTGCATGCCTTCAACGTTCCCTTTTCACACCGATTCGGCCATCTTGCGTCAGCAGTACATGCGGGATAGCTACTTTGCACGAAATGGAATTGTGTTCATAAAAAATTTGCCACTCAGCGTATATGTCAAATCCTCAATAATCATCACATACACGGTCGAGTCACATTTTTGTGACAACCAGCTAATATCCAGAGTAACCTGCGTGTGCAGCACGGACAGCAGCTAGACGGACAGCGAGTGACTCGATAAGGTGCTGGAAGGTGTTCACAGGTATGTGGAGCCATTCTGACTGCAGTGCATCTGATAGCTGCTGGAGGGTGCGTATTGGAGGATCCATAGAGCGAACAACACGATCGAGGTGGTCCCGCAGATGCTCAATAGGGTTTACGTCCGGGGGGAATTAGGGGGCCGGGGAAGTACTTTGAAGTCTTCATCGTGCTGTTCCAACCACTCTCCGACATTTCTAGCTGTGTGACACGTCGCATTATCGTTCTGAAGGATCCCATCCGTCGCAGGGAAGACAATCAGCACGTATGGGTGTACGTGGTCTGCAAGGATGGATTCATAACGAATTCGGTTCATAATGCCTTCCACAGGTATGAGTGGACCCAGAGAATGCCACGAAAACATTCCCCAGACCATGACGCTGCCCCCACCAGCTTGTGTTCTGCCAGCAATGGTTGAAGAGTGTCTCCGATGTTTCTCGCCTTATACGCCAACGTAAATCCGTTTGATGAAGCAGAAAACATGACTCATCGGAGAAGGCAATCCTATGCCAATCAGCGGAGGTCCAATTCCGATACTGCCTTGCAAATGTAATCTTTTTTCTGCCGATGCACCTTTGTTAGTATAAGTGCAATGACCATCCGTCTACATCAGAGCCCCATGCGCAGCAGGGTTTCCTGAAATTCGTTTTCGACACACATCCGGTAGCCCTCTGGCTCATTCGGCCAGTGAGTTGCTCCACTGTAGCGTGTTGATCGGCCTTCAAGCAACTTCGAAGCCGACGTTCAGCTCTCACATCAATGGCACGTGGTGCTCCGCAGTTTTCACGTCGCTTATTCGCAGTGGTGCCATTTCTCCAATCACGAAACACTTTAACCACAGCAGCACGCGAACAGTTCACAAACTGCGCTGTTTCAGAAATACTACCACCCTTGGACCAAAAGCCGATAATCATCCCTTTTTGCAAATCTGATAAATCGCTCCTTTTATCCATGACAGAAAAGAGTGATATGTTTTCAGATCTGATCATCTGATCATAGGTAGAGGATTTTAGGAAAGGAGTGTCTGACCACAGGTCTTAAACAACCCTTAGAAATAGGAAGCTAGGAGATTTGGGCTAAAGTGCCTGATAGGAAAGTGACACGGAAGCGAGGTAGAAAGGGAGAGGAAGACGCCCTTATTTATTACCGGGGGCCAGTACCCGGGGTCCGACGGCTTAACGTGCCCATCCGACGCACGGCGGGTATTTAGTGCTTCGAGCGTTCGTACCTGCCTGGGATTGAATCCGAGGTTTTCTCCGTGGCAGTCACGAACGTTGACCAATAGGCCACCCACGGCCATTATGTTTTCAGATTACCTGCAGCACATCTTATATACCCTCCAAGCCAGCTCACGACACGTGCCTTCTTTCATTGGCTACGCGCTGTTGACGTCAAAAGTAGAAGATGGTCAAAATAATGTAACTCGACGGTGTATAGATGAAACGTTTATACCATTCAAGCTGATCGCCGCCGCAGTTCTAGGTATAACTGGTGATAACTGAGTTTCGTTTCCAAATACTGTATGAATTTAAAAAGAAATCAATGAAGTAATAGCATCGTGTAAAAGAACTGTGTGCAGGACAGCTAGTTATTCAGATCCCGACCGCTACTGTGGTCTTAGTGCTAAAATAAATTAAAGCGAACGAAGTGAAAACGGAATTTAATTTCAGCATTTATAGAAATATTCAGGCTTTTACCTTACAAACAGAGTAGCCGGTTTCAGCTGTACTTAATCAACGGATCCGGTGTTGGATGCAATTCCTGATATTTATTTTACTCATTGATCGTCGCCAACTGGTAATAATTTAAAAAGTCAATCTTCGTTTTGTGAGTCGAAATTTTTCTTTACAAACTTTAACACTTGCCACGTCTTTTGACATTTAAAGTAATTCTTTCTGTCGTATTTTTAATAGCATACGGAAGTTGTATACTTCATTTATAGACACCCTGTACAAGAACGAAAGCTTTGAAGAAAGTCACAGAAATTAAGCAAAATTAAGTGCAACGTGGAGACAGAATTGGTACAACATTTAGAATAAGTCTTAATTTTTTTCCAAATAATTAGCTGATAGCAGCGTTCAGACGGAGTTGATTAAACCATGCAGATTCAAAAAAGTTCGATCACTCTCAAATAGCAAGGAAACCCCATTCATTAGGGATACTAAACTAGGGAGCTCATATATTATAAAACTGAGAAACTTTTGAGAATCTAGTGGCTTCTGTAAAATCTGCTTAAATTCTTGCTTGCAGGCGGCCTCGAAAAAGATGAACATGTTGTTGAGCAACACGTGTCTAATCGATCTCTTGTCATTAATGAGAGCTTAGAAGCCGTGTTACCTTGTGTAGTAGGGACGGGAAAAAAAAATCCTCGATGTTTTTGAACATCGATGTTTTAACCTCGATGTTACAGGAACAGATATATAAAACAACATCAAGTTTTCATGACCGATTTTAAAATTGCAACAGAATATTTTCTGCATGAAGTAAATTAATTTCTCTTTGTTGCATTCTAATAAAAAGTACGGAAGTATCATCTTTCTACGTCACGAAATAGTATTTTTTCGCTGTTTAATCGGAGAAAGTAGAGTTTTTAACCTCGATGTTACAGGGGGCTACACATCGAAGAAACATCAAGGTTCCCACCGGTACATCGACGGTTTTAACAAATACTATTGGTTACTCAATGTTGAATTGGTGAGTAATCATCGATATAATGAACAGAGATTTTACGCACCGATGTGGCTATTATTGCTGCAGATGGAAAAGTGCGAATTCTTCGGCAAAACATCGAGGTTTCCACAGATTTTAACCATGCACTGGAAATTAGTAACCCCAGATGTCCAACATCGATATTTCTGACCAATGTGCCCATCGGTCTTTTACAGTTTCAGTAATTTATCCAGTATTTGGTAAAGCACAAATCCGCTGGTAACGAAGATCAAATCAACATCCTTCTGCTCTGAAGCCGAATGCTTTCCCAATTAAGATACACGGACGGAATTTATCGCTGAAACTTTGCTGTTTTGACATGTGCTTCAGCTCTGCAGTATATCACATATATCCCACCCTCTTCTTGAGAAAGGCCTGGGACGGAATCATTAGTTTCCGGGTCTGACGGCAAACCATGCTTTAAGTGACTCTCTGAAGAAGAAGGAATTCTGATTAATCCCAGACGATGAGTAGGAGGAGGATCACACATTTTCAACAACCAGTAGACACATTTCCACAATCGGGCGCCAATGTCAAACACTAATTTGCCTGTGGAAGGAATTCGAATCCTTCCCCTCCCGAGCCGAATACTTTCCCACAAAGGGAATTTATCGCTTTAGCTTTGCCGTCTTGACAAACTCTAAAACTTGTGTCAGACAAAGAATATCACTGATCGTATTCAATTCTCGTCAGTTTTCCACAGGCTATTTGAAGCTAAAGATGTAAAAAGGAAAATAAATCCTAAATAAATGAGTAAAATCTTGTATATATTTTTCAAGACAACAGTGCTTAATTTTGGTAGTATGACGAATTTTGCCTTTAATTCGCCACTACAGCGAAAAAGAACCCAAATGTCTACTACTGCGGTAGTAGATTGTTTTCCAATTTTCCTACGCGTTAGAAGACTTTCTTACTTCATGAGTTTGACGTGCATTATTGCATCTACAGTTTCAGTTTACGGTCTTATCCACGTATTTCTTTTCCATCCTTTATAAAGTAAAATTCTTCAGCTGGGACTGTTGAAATGTAGTTTTACGTAAACTTCTATCCTAACTCCTAAATAGGCACTTCAAAGCTTAACTAAGGTCTTGTAGACTTATTGAATTAACTTTCACTTAGATAGCTTATCTTGTAGTCTTATTGAATTAACTTTCACTTGGATAGCTCAGCTTGTAGACTTATGGAATTAGATTACGCGTGGAAAGCATAGCTTGTAGACTTATTAAATCAGCTATCACTTAGATAGCTTAGCCTGTAGATTTATTGAATTAGCTTTCACTTGGATAGCATAGCTTGTAGACTTACTGAATTAGCTAATTTAATAAGTCTATCAGCTAAGTTATCCAAGTGAAAGCTATCACTTGGATATTTTAGTTTGTAGATTATTGAAATAGCTTTCACTTGGATAGCTCATCTTGGAAACTTTTTGAATTAGCTTTTACTTGGATAACATAGCATGTGGACTTATTGAATTAGTTTCACTTGGAAAGCTTAGGTCGTAGACCTATTGAATTAGCTTTCGCTTGGAGTGCTTAGCCAGTAGATTTATCAAATAAGCTTTCACTAGGATAGCTTAGCTCGTAGACTTATTAAATTAGTTTTCACTTGGATAGCTTAGCTAGCAGATTTATCGAATAAGATTTCACTGGGATAGCTTAGCTTGTAGACTTACTGAATTAGCTTTAACTTGGATAGCTCCGCTGGTAGACTAAATTCGTCACTTTCCCGGATGAGTCTCAGTCGCTTTCCGCTGAAAGTCTTTGTTATATGTAACACTTCAAGATAACGGCCAAGGTTTTCGAGGACAAAGAAGCCTACCCACGTTCACCCAAATTTCAAGTACTTCCAAAGTCATCATCAACAGGTAGAATATACTTAACGATGTTTCACAATATGTGTGAATCTACCCTCTGAATACAAAAAGCTGGTACAAGATTAACTAGCTGTTTCTGCTCGTCTCAACATTTCATGCTATAAATCGCTCAATTAAACATTGCACATGAATCGTTGAACTATATTTCTCGTTAAAAAACTGGTGTCTCTGTACGTATCAACATCACACACTGCTTGCTCATTGACCTCTTATCGCAGAAAACTTTATTTACGTTTATTGCTCTTTGATCCGCTGTCAGGTTGATAACTTCTACCAGCTCGTCGGGGGAAACTTTGTGGCGTTAAGAAGTCAGAATTTACAAACCAAATTTAAACATGAACCCAGAAACTCCAAAAGGGAAGATAAATTACAGGAATATGCCACACGCTGTTTTGTTTTGCTGTTTTTTAAGACCGAGTTTTGCAACACTTCTTCACCTGTGTTCAAAATTAAAGAGTCGTTTCAAAGCAATCTGTGTGTCAATAGTTTTTTTCACTAACTGCTTAATGAACGCTGCTCAAGATTTTCATGTAAAATGTATCAGACGAGCCAAAATGAATAATTAATTCTACTCGACAATTCTTCACAATCTGAGTATCAAGACAATCTGCCAGAATCATTTTTCCTGCTCAGCTCGTTACCACACTTCAAGAAGACGTGTAATGCACCACTGAAGGTTTCATTTGGATTTATCCTCATCAGTTACCTCAAGATCGGCTGAAATCTCCCAATAAATTCGAGGAAGTGCATTAACTTCTAAACTCACGTTTCACCTGCAGGACATTACTATATTCCTCAAGTTAATCACTCTTCTCTAACCTCCGTTCAACCTATAATCAGTATTCCTCAGTTTTTCTAACCGCTGATTAGGCTGTTTGGAAGCAGAGTTCGAAGATCTGCTGTGTTTCAGGCAGCCATATCTACCCCCATAATTGCCGCTTTTCTAAGCTGGCAACTTCCCGAGGTCACTGGGTGAGAGGTCAACAGGCCCCCAAGGATGACTTGCACATCAAGGACACCGAAATGTTTCCGAATCTACCGAGAACGTGAGTAATGGGCCCAGGTATCTGAGTTTCCCTTTCTTCATTTCTTCTTTTTCTTCATTAAGCAGTGGAAGATAGTGTTCGCATTTTGTTTATGATTTCGCCTACGAAACAAAGGTACCTAAGCTATGGTAAACAGATAAGAGAGTTTTTACAGAGTTCATAAACTTTGTCTACTGCTGAGATAACGTCTCGCCGTTTGGGGTTTTGAGATCGTGGATGAAATACACATGCGGTTCTTACAAGAAATGGTTCCTTACAAGACCACGAAGGAAGAATACATTAAATATATAAATAAAAGGTGCAAAACTTGAGAAACAAATTAGTGCTTGATAAATATGAGCTGTTTCAATTCCTATACACTCTTCTAACTCAGTTACTTAAAAAATGTCCGCTCTTTTTATATGTGTTCTTTCACAAATTGGGAGTAAAACTTCCGAAAAAAAACAGAACCAGGTAGATAAAGTTGCATTAATACATGTATAATTTGCTCTGAATAACATTCTCTCTCAAGATGAAAGTGGCGAAAACGCAAAATTTCTTTTAAAAGCATTTTTTTTTTTTTTTTGAAAAGTTTTTTAGTATGAAAAAATAACTGTTTTTCACAATATAGATTTCTTTTTTACGCTTTCCAACCGTAGGTTGAAAAAGCGTATATGCTCCAGCTCTGTCCGCCTGTCCATCTGCACGGTAACTCGCGTACAACTGGTTTGATTTCGATGAAATTTTAGTATGTGGTAGGGGACCACCTGGGGACGAACCATATTGAAAACTGACGAAATGGGGTCAAAGGTTACGACATAGGAGCCGGATCCATTCCATTGCCCTTGTAGTTCATAACTTGCGTAAAAATGGTTCGATTTCAATGAAATTTTAGTATGTGGTAGGAGAATACCTGTGGTCAAATTTTATTGAAAATGGAAGAAATGGGGTCAAAGATCAGGACATAGGAGCGGTATCCATTCCATTGCCCTTATGCATCATAACTTAGGTAAAAATGCTTCGATTGCAACAAAACTTTATCATGTTGTTCCAGAGGTTCACTGAACCAGTTCTGTTGAATATCGTCGAAATGGGGTTAAAGGTCAGGACACAGGAGCGAGATTTATTCCACAGCCATTATCTTCATAACTTGACTAGAAATTCTTCGATTGCGACAAAACTTTATCATGTTGTTTCGGAGGTATACTGAATCGGTTCTGTATTAATATTATGAAATGGGGTCAAAGGTCAGGACACAGGAGCGATATTTATTTCACAGCCATTATTCTCATAACTTGAGTAATGGTTTCCAGCATGTTGGAAAGCGTATCATAATCTACGCATTGCATGATTTTACTAACTTGTTATTTATTTAAAGCACATATTTACCGAATGTAACTCCGTCAAATCAGCGCGTTATTCTTACAAAAGCAGTAGTCACGCTGCCGATCGCATTCTTCGCAGTTTGCGAAAAACAAAATCGTTTTGCATTTGGACATACATACTACTGATTGTAGTCTTGTAACATAAATTACTGCCCATTGTACTGAAAGTTTCAATCTTCGAAAAGGTAGGACTTTTAACTCTCTGCACGTTGTGCTGCCGGAGTTCACGTAGTGGTGGACAAACTTTAAAAAGAAAAATATAAAGTTCTATTACTAAGTTATTTTTATGTTCAATGCTTTATTGTAGAATGTTTTAGTTGAATAGTTTATTAAAATTTTACTAGATGCAGTAAAATTTTAAAATTCGCTACGACAACTGCCGGATTAACACTACAGCCAAATGTGAAATACACGAGTGTTCTCTGGATTTATAGAATACTATGAAGTGTACTACATAGATTTAAAGTAAGCACATCGCCGAATCACCATGATTGTGACGACTCGAGAACAAACTTCCTTCAGATAGCCAGACACTTCAATAATGTGAATACAAGACTGTTAACTATTATTCTAAATATGATGATATTGTTTATCATGTGGAAACACACTGGGTGGTATTTCTGTCACATGTTTGAATAGTACCAATCAACTCCCCTGTTAGGGCTAACACAATAAGATTCAAATGACAGTGCGAACTTAAATTAATAAACGATCTTTAGTGTTTTTAAATGTTTTTAATCATAATATGTACCGTAATAATGACTTTTAGAATACGTGTCTTTAATCCGACGTCTGAAGTCTTCCCCAGGAAGAAATTTTGTTAAATGCTTTTGCCAATAATACAACTTTTTTCGAAAATGTATCTAGTAAAATTTTAATAAACTATTCAACTAAAACATTCTATATTGAAGCATTGAACATAAAAATAACTTGGTAACAGAACTATAAATTTTTCTTCTTGAAGTTTGTTCACCACGACGTTAACTCCGGCAGCACAACGTGCAGAGTTAAAAGTCATGAATTTTCGAAGATTTAAACTTACAGTACAATCGTTTTGGAAAAAATATTGGCGATCATTATTTAGAAATTTTATAGGTAGTAATAAATACAAAACTGATAATACGTGTATATTTTTTCCATGTATTAGGATTCAGGATCTGTAACATAATATTTTGCCGCTTAATTTTAAAGAATCTATAACCTACTGTTTTTGTATTATTATAACACTATATTTTTATGGTTATTATTTTTCCAATGGAGAGTGAAAAAATTTGCGACTTCATATTACATTTGGGGGAAAAAAATTTAATTTGACGAATGGGTTGGCGAAAACTTTCAAAAAACCAGAGCAACCGCTGCAAAAGAATAGGCTTTCGATGGAAATAAATTTTTCTGAAAATAACAAAAGCTTCCTTTTTTTTTCTAATATCTGGAATTCTCTTTCTTAAAATGTGGAAGTATTCGCATTATTAAAATTCTAAAAGCAATTATTGCTCTTATGTCAGATTCTATTCGCTAAAAAGATAATTTTATCAAGTTTCATACAGCATATTAAATTCATTTATCTAAAACGAATGTACTTATAAGTTCACTGTACCTGATAAATTTTATTTGCGATGACCTGGACTAGAGATGAATTCGGGCTCAATTTTAGGAGCCCGGACCCGGCCCACTTTCTTTGATTACATGTGTTTGCTGAGCCCGGACCCGGATTCTTGGAAAAATTTGCTTATCAAGGCTAGCTAGCATTTAAGCATTATACACTGGCCAAAGTATGGCCCAAGCAAGGATTAGTTTAAAAATCATTAGTTTAAAAAGTTTAGTTCAGTTAATCCACTTCATAATATTAATATGTTTTTACAAATGCTACGCATAAAGCCAAATGTTCTAAAATGTGGATTTGAAAATAAATAAATAATCAACGTGCCCTTCGACCGTATCAGGGGAATCAGTAATTTTGGTAAAAGCTGAAGAAAAGAAAATCGTTTAGAAACAAAAAATTCCATTCGATATTTCTTTTTGATTTCTAAATTTACTTTTATCTCGAATAAATTGCATTATAAAACGTACAAGGCCGTACAGACAGTTGCAAGTGTTTGAAATTTTGACTCTAGAAAAATAATCTTTGCAATATAATTTACATATATGCTAATTAGAAAAGGTAGTTTACAGTTACGTAGTAGAATATGAAAAAGAGCATGTAGGGAAATTTCCAAAATTAAAAAAAAAAAGAACGTAAAAGCATCCCAGACCAGATTATTCTGCATTTTGTAACATTAACAAAGCTTTGCGCTTAAATGTATAATAATCACAATATTATCATATGTGTGTGCAGTTTCCAGATCAAGTTCGTCATGAAAACAGAGAGATAATTGCATCCAATGTCTCAGCGCTTCAACTTTATCTTCTTTTATTTAAAACTCGACTTGCTACACTAAAATCCAACGTCACCCCAAAAATCGCGGGAGTGAGGAAATTTTAAAAAATAAATGACAATACTTCTAACTGCACAATTTCGGAAATTAATACATCATTTTAAAGATAAGATTCCTGATTTTTAATGAAATACAAAAAATGGGAATGTGATTTTTCCCCAGTTTTTCGATACCAGACCTCTTTAAACAAATCCTTGCTTGGGCCATAGCTTTGGACAATGCATAATGCAAGTCCTGCTAAGCAACATTTGTCTTGCAATGGCAGCTGGCTTAGGAAATTGAAAATCCTTCCACCGTGGTAACAAATCCACAATGAAATTCTTTAAAATTTCCTCTGAGCCCGTCCGAGCCCGGGCCCGAACTCATCTCTAACCTAGACAGCAAATATTATACAGGGGTTGGACAAAATAATGTGAACATGATATTGTACCTGATAAAACTGATTTGCGATTACCTGGACAGCAAATATTATACAGGGGTTGGACAAAATAATGTGAACCATGGTTATAGGGTTAAATGATGTTCGCGTAGGGTACACTTAAAAAAAGAAAAAAACGTTTTGCTTATCTTTTGTGCGTTTTCCTTTGTATATATTCTTTTAGCCAGTGTGGTACAAGTTGCATTAAGCAGTGGGTACGACCGGTTAGTGAAATGAATGACATGTCAGACTTTCAAAGAAGACAAATCGTGGGAGACCGTTTAGCAAGGGCATCTGCAACCATGGCAGCCAAATTGTTTGCTGCTTGAAGAACAAGAGTCTTCACGGTTATGACTGAATGCGTAAAGCATGGCAAGACTTCGTCGGCGAAATAGAATAGCGAGCGATTATGTCCAAAACACACTAATAGGGATTGTGTCCAAGACACACAGAACTACTATAGCAAAAGTGACAGCAGAACTCAATGTCCACCCGGAAGACCCTGTTTCCGCGAAAAAAGTCGGCAGAGAACTTCACAAAGCCAACATACATGAACGAGCTGCAATTGCTAAATCTTTTATTCGCAGAAAACAACGCTACAATGAGAAAAAGATGGTGTCATGAGCATAAAACTAGGACAGCCGAAGACAGCAAACGTGTGATGTGGTCCAATGTATCCTCATTTACATTATTCCCAACAGTAGTTCGGGTTTGTGTATGGAGAACCCCAAAGAAAGCGTACAATAATTCGGAAGGTCTGGTTGCAGATGTCAAACATGGGGGTGGATCAATGATGATCTGGGCGGCCGTATCTTGGTTTTCGGCTGGTTCCCATCATTTGGGCGGCCATATCTTGGTATTCGACTGGCCTCATGATTTGGGCGGCCATATCTTGGTATTCAGCTGGCCCCCATCATTTGGGCGGCTATATCTTGGGTTTCGACTGGCCCCATCATTCGGCCGGCCATATCTTGGGTTTCGGCTGGGCCCCATCATTTGGGCAGCCATATCCTGGTATTCAGCTGGCTTCCATCCTTTGGGCGGCCATATCCTGGTATTCGGCTGCACCCCATCATTTGGGCGGCTATACCTCGATATTCGGCTGGCCCCCATCATTATCCTACATGGTGGAGTTACTACGGCCAGCGAGTGCTCAGACATTATAGGTAATCAGGTGCATCCTATAGTCCAAATGTTGTTTCCCAACAATTATGCCATTATTCAAGACGATAATACGCCCGTACCCACTGCCAGAAAAATTCGGTCTTCGTTTGAGGAGCACCAAGGTGAGCCTCAGCATCTGCCCTGGGCTGTTCAATCACCTGATTTAAATTCCATCGAACCACTGTGGGCAGTTTTGGAGAGCACAGTGAGAAGGAAATACCCTGCTCCAGCATTTTTGTAGCAACTCGCTGATATTCTGATCAACGAATGGTAAAACATTCCGCTGAAGATTACTTAAAAGCTGTATGAATCTATTCCAGAAAAATTGGAAGCTGCATTAAAGGCAAAGGATGGGCCAAACCTTATTAATAAAGACATACTGCTTATTTCTTTTGTCCAACACCTGTATGTATCTGCAGAAAACTGAAAGAGTCATGGAGAGATGCATGCTTGGTGTAACCAAGAGGGACAAGAAGAAGAACTCATGGATAAGGAAAATGACAAAAGTGGAAGACATCATGATCAGAGTAATACACCTGAAATGCAATGAGATGGACATCTTGCCAGAAGATTGGACTACAAATCTTACGCCAAAATATTAAATATTAAAATATTTACTGTGGAGAATGAATATGTCTATATTAGTTTAAAAAAACGGCATAAGACTGAGATATACAAGTAAATTGCTTTAAAGACGAAAGAAAATTCGCCTTTAAGCCATGTCATTCCAAATTCTCTTCGAAAATCAAATCTGTATCCGTTTTTACTTAGCTCTTTTGTTGTTGTTGTTGTGTGTGTGTGTGTGTGTGTGTGTGTGTGTGTGTGTTGATATGAGGTAGCACTAAAATTCTGTTGTCACTTTAACTCAGTATGAGCCCATCACCATCTGTTTCAGTTAAATACACGAAAAGTTCTTACATAGTTTACGTCAAGATGTTTCGTTTCAAATGTTTGTGTATAAAGAAATAATTACACTTCATTTTACTACAATAGTTCAGCATCTCAATTAAATAAATGTTACTACGACACGGTTTAGATGGAAACGTATTCTGATTTAAAATGCCATTATAATGTTGATACCTAAGCACCCCGGACAAAAAATTACGGAATGCTGTCATCCGGAGGAACAGTTGGAAACTGGTCAGGCAGAGAAAAAAATGTGTGTATTTAATGGAAGCAAAAGTATTGTATGTTAGTTGTTACTTTTTCAGCCTTGCAAGACGTGCATGCCTAATCAGTTTTATTGTTGCTTACAGGTAGTACCATGGGTAGAAAAGATGACGTAACAGAGTGGCAAAAGGGTGCTACCGTCTTTGGTCGTGAACATGGTCATTCGCTGAGGGAGGTTGCAGAGTTCGTTGACGTGTCCAAGTCTACAGTCAGCAGTGTTCATTTAGTGTGAAAGGAGTCGGCCAGAGACAATTCCCGTTTGAGCAGCTGCGGCAGAAAAACAATCATGAGCAACCGTGATCGTCGACTTCCGGGGCGATTATCAACCGCAAAACGGTTCCAAACCCCGCAGGAATTGCTGATTGCTGCAAGAATACAATCCAGGACCCAGTCAGCCTGTTTCGGAACAAACGCATCGACAAGAACTGCATGGTGTAGGAATATTCAGTCGTGTAGCTAGGGTACGGCCCAAGCTGACTGCCATACACAAGAAAAAGCGGCTGGAATGGGCGAGGGAACACCGACACTGGACCACAAAACAGTGGCGACGCATCATCTGGTCGGACGAATCCAGGTTCTGCCTGTATTCCAATGATGGTTGATCCAGGGTCATGCGGAAGGACGGAGAAGCCTTCAACGCAGAGTGTGTGCAAAGGGCTGTACAGAAGGGGGTGGAAGTGTCATGTTTTGGGGGTGTATATTCAGATCTGGGGTGGGTCCCTTAGTTCACGTGTCTAATGGCATGGAAGCAGTGGACTACGTGTAACTGTTGGATAACGAGGTGTTGCCATATGTCCAGTTCCTCCAAGATGCCGCCATTCCAGATCCACGTTATCAAGACGACAACTGCACTGTCCACCGAGCTGCCATTGTGCAGGATTGGTTTGCAGAACATGAGGTCGACGTCCTACATCTCACCTGTCCCGCCAATTTGCCTGATCTCAATGTTATAGCGAAAATTTGGGACATGCTCGAACGGGCCGTTAAGAAGAGACAACACCCTCCCAATTTGACTGCTCTGCGGGACCAGTTGTTCACGGCGTGGGGCAAACTGGACATTAATGTCATCCGCTCCTATATTGACAGTGCGTCAAAGAAAATCAAGGCTGTGCTTCGAACTCGTGGTGATGTAACCCCATATTAAACAATAAAATGAGCATTCCGTAATTTTTGTCCGGTGTCCTTATATAATCCAATGAAAGTGCGCTTGTGTTTTAATGAGATCAAATTTAAAACACCTTGTGTACAATCGTTTCCTTTTAGTCGCGTATCAGCGAATTAAAAAGAGTGCACTTTAGCATACTTGTTTGAAATTTCTCTTTCGTTTATCTTGTGTGATATGAGAGATTAGGAAAATTCACTTTCCGATAATTCTGTCTTCATGAAGTAAAGGTAATGCATACAGAACATATTTTGCAAAAAAAATTGGCATTGTTTCTAAACAATATTTTTTTATTGTTTCATCGAACATTTCTGAAAACCGTTTCATTAAAAGTCAAGCAGTTTTATTTGCATAGTTCTATTTTTGGGTAAGTATTTTCATATAGAATGCCATCAAATAATCTCAACTATGATATTCGATAGATAGTTTACCGGATAGCTCCAATTTTATTTAAACGATGTTTATTTATTACGTGTGTAAACAGTTTTCCGTTTGTACAAAGGCTTCCGTATGATGAAAGTCAGTCCTAAAAAAATGCTTAGTTTAAGCACGTATTTTTGATTTTCAACCTCTAAAATATGATGCCTGTGCTTTGTCAAAGAAAGCAACATTTTTCAGAAAGACGACTTCGTAAACAATTCTTCCTTCTCTTAAAAATATTTCATACATGTTACGTAAAGCAACTCAAGCACCAAGTTTTCACGTAAGTGGAGTAATGTCTAAAGCGAATATTTTGGGAACAATTTTTCTTGGTTTCACGACCCGAAATTTATACGTAATGGAAATTAAATAATAGTATAGCATAGGGGATCGGATTTACATACGACAGCAAATATTGTTAGGAATGAAGTAATTCGCGTTTAGTTGCAATGGATTTTATTTTTTTGTAGACCAGTTTTTTCTTTAGCACAGCTTCATCTAGACGAAAAGTAATTCAAGATACATTTCCTTCCTTACAAATCTGTTTTGATTTTAAAGAACATTTAAATGGTAGTATCTTCGTATCAGAGAGTGACAATGTTGCTTCATTCAGAAAAATCAAGGAAAGCTGTGATGAAGCTGGCTCAAAGCACAACAAGACTGCGTTTGGCGGCAGAATGAAGTTCATCTATATACATAGTATAAAATAAAGTAATCGGTAGGCGTCTGTCTGTTTGTTCGGGCTAATCTCGAGAATCGCTGGACGGATTTTGGATGCGGTTTTCACCATTCCATAGAGCATTTGTCGAGGAAGGTTTAGCTGTATGAAACATTAATCTATTACAAAAGGTAACCGAGCGGTAACGATTTTAGTAACAACAACAAAAAAACGCCGTTCGCATTCTTTCGTGGCTTCCACTGCCTTAAACAACGATGTGCGGCGACCGGTTTACGAACGTTTTCTGCTCATTGGGAGTAAGAAGCAAGGCGCATGCGCAGCGGCCGTTGGAAAATGACGCGAGGCGCATGCGCGGCGGCCGTTGGAAAAAGAGGCGAGGTGCATGCGCGGCTGCCGGTCTGACAGCATGTAAGGCCACAGACTAAATATGTAGTTACATCGGCGCTCGCACAGACTAAATGCGTAGTTGTTATCCTCCAAATCTATGTATCTCTTTGAGTAGATCTTTAATTAAAATTTAAATATTGTATTAAAATTATGCCGATAAGAAAATCGAATATAGGTCGTAGTACATCGGACGCTAAAGAATTTGTTTATCCCGTCATAATGAAACTTTCCAAGAAACAGAGTCTAGATTGGCGAATGATAGACAAAAAATGGCTTTACAAAAAGAAAGGCAGTCGCCTGTTGAACATAATAATTGTCACTCTTTAGATGCGCCGTAAATTCTAAATTGCTACCGTGCGAAGTCGGGGTCGGTTCGCTAGTTAAGGTTAAACGTTGATTTCTTTATTCTTATATAATTTACAATGTTTGTTTTCTACAACTTCTGAAAACGAAATTGGTAAACATATTTGCTATCAGATCGTGCGCCGGATTTGCTTTAGCAGGGAAAAAAACGTATGGAAAATGTTCTGATGTCCGATCACCTGTACGTTTCATGTGGTCGAACATATAATGCGTTTCATACGTCGAACATATAATGAGAAGTCTTTGCTGTCATGTGAAAAAGTGAACGTCGCGATTTTTACGATAGTTTAAAAATCGGAAACAGAACTGAGCGTCCATTCGGATCATGCCATAAGACGAGGTTAATTGCAGTTGAAATTTTACTATAAGACGAGATTAATTGCAGTTGAAATCATGCTGCAAAACGAGATTAATTGCAGTTGAAATCATGCTGCAAGACGAGATTAATTGCAGATGAAAGACATGCTGTAAGATGATTCTGAATTGGGCAGGTTTATTTCTTTGAAGGTTGCGTTGCTCCTCAATCGTAGACTACGTTAAACGTGACATATTTGTGCAGTCGTTCACACTGTTTTCCACCATTGCGACACCTGATCTAGCCAACCCGGTCTGTCGCGTGAGATTCAAACTCGCTTTCTGCTAAACTGCCACCTTCTAAAAAAATATTGCTTACGTTACATCTCGATCCTCCCTTGTATATACGCAGAGTTTGCGACCAAAACACGTGTCAGTTTATCTTTTCCGAGACATTTTGCATAGAGTTTTCAGCTTCACGAAAGCAGATGGCCGAGCTTCGACGCAATTCGTTGTTAAAATGGAGATTAGGAAGTTCTAAGTATTTGTTTACATATAGTATTTGCAGATCGAGGCTACCTTCTTCATACTTAAATGGGGAAGAGAAAATGGGTTTACTTTATAACATAAGTAGGTAGTCAGGTCTGTAGGAGGAATTCCTACGAGAAATGGCTCATCTCCCTCAATTGAATTTCGTTTACTAGAGATATTTGAGTTCAGTAGAGTAGCTTTGCTCCACTCCAGAGATAGCCTTGCATTATTTCTCACAAAAATGGCGGAGAACCGTGGACGAAAGTCTCAAACGAGACAGGCCGTAAATTGGAAAGTTTGAATCGGGCTGGGTCCTCGAAAGTTCGGACTCGGGCTAGGCCCGGCTTTCCAAATTAAGGCCCAACGCAAACTTCTAACTTAAACTCAGAAACAAACAAAAAACATTAGAGGTGGCTATTCTAAAAGATACATATACACTCATCGTCAAAAAAATAGTTGCACGCAGAAGGATGCAACCGACAGAAATGAAACTTAGTGGATAGGTTTGACATCGTGAGACATGCAAATGATTCCAGTATCACGTTCGGCCGCGCATGTGACTCAAGCAAGGAGGGGTCGTAGCGCTGTGCCTGACCGGCTATATAAGGTCATCCCGTCGCGCGTGCTTGCCATTCTGGCTCATGCTGTTGTGTGAGTTGTATCCTTTTGAAGTGAAGTACGCATCGGAGAAAGGTTCGGAAGGAATTCGAGCAATTGGAGGAGCTCGAGAAGGGACACGTCGTCAGGCTTTGGGCAGTGGGATGGTCTTATCGCCGTATTGCGCGCCGTACCGGTCGTGCGTACATCACCATAGCACGCTGTTGGCCGCAATGGATAGAATAAGGCACGCAGCAGCGACACGAAGGGTCGGGAAGACCTAGACGAACCACGGAGAGAGAGGACCGACGGGTTGTACAACACACGTCGAGTGACCCAACACCCACGATTGCGGATATTCAGCGAGCAGTGCTGTCCTCCATGCATCGTCCTGTTAGTTCCAGCACCATTGGCAGAAGGCTGCACGATGTAGGTAGGACTACACGCACGCAGACCGTTACGACGACTGCCTTTAAAACTATTGCATCGTCGCCAAAGATTTCAACGGTGTCGTGCCAGACTGTCATGGAGTCGCTCAGAATTGCAGCGGGTGATCTTCAGTGACGAGTCCTGCTTTTGTCTCGGAGGAGACGACCACCGAATCCGTGTGTGGTAGTACCGTGGTCAGCGCCAAGATGAACGATTTGTTATCGAGCGTCGCACGTCCAGAATGCTTGGTGTCATGGTGTGGGATGAAACTGCCTACGATGCCAGACCACCGTTGGTGTTCATCACAGGCAATTTAACAGCCCAACGTTACGTTAATGAGGTCCTGCAAACAGTGGCCCTACCTTTTATGAACGCTCACTCCAGTGCGATTTTCCAACAGGACAATGCTCGTCTGCATACTGCTGCTGTCTCGAGAGGTTGCCGTCAAGACACTGACACTCTGCCATGGCCACCCGCATCGCCAGACCTATCGCTGATTGAAAATGTGTGGGATGCTATTGGACGTGCTATTCACACTCCACCCCTACCGCACAATCTGCAGGAACTGCGTGAAAAGATTCATGCTGCATGGGATGGCTTATCGCAGGACACCATTAGGAACCTGTTAACTCCATGCTGAGATGTCTGGCATGTTGTGTGAGCAAACATGGCGTCCCGACGCCATACTGAAAGACACTACTCATTGGAGTGCAGCTCAATAAGTATTCAATGTTTAATCATTTATTGTTCCTGGTCACCTTTGCTTTCTTCCCGAATAGCATTGCAATCTGACGCGTCTTTCTGGGAGCAACTGTTTTTTTTTTGACGATGAGTGTATATATTTGGGAGGTGGGTTAACGACCATCACAGGAGGAGCTCTAAGAACTGTAAAAAGGTTCCCCTCCTTAGTTAAGGGCTACTTGTTCCAGGCAGGTGTTAGATCCATTGCCATCCGACAAGTACACCATACATTCCTCATCCGGGACTTGAACCCTTGTCCATCTGCGACGAGGGATCCGATACCCGCGTCTCAGATCACTCATCCACAAGGGAGGTTCAAAAAGATTTAAAACTTACGATGAAATCATTCTATTGTGATTAATGGTAAAGGTTACTGGAATTTTTAATTTAACTATTTTAATAAATTTTTATTCTGAAAAACAAAAGAATTCGTCTAGAAAACATAGCAATCATCAGCAGAACTTTAGCGGAGATAGAGTTCCATTCTGATTGCTTTTGTTGTGAAGAATAGGAAACGCATCATGCGGCCATCGTAATCGCTTTCAGAACCTTCACGAAAATTACATTTTTCACTTTCTGCATCTCAAGTCAAATAAAATTTATCATCAAAATACCCCGATGATATGCAGAAAGTTCAAAGATGTGGAGAAAAATATTTCGTTTCGATGCAGCATGTTTTCCATTTTTCAAGAATTCCTATTCTTTACCGTTTTGAAAAATCTTTCTTTTTGTGCACCATGTTTTCTTCCTTCTTTCACGGCAAACACTGTTTTCTGCTATTTTCCTAAATCGCAAGATTTTACAGAAGCAGTTTTGGTTCTTTATTGTACTGACTAAAGCTTGGAAATCGGAATGTCATGACTGGGTCACCGTTGATCTGTATCAAGGTTCACGTGCGATTTGGATGCTAGCTTTGAGGAAATCCTATTTCAGATAACTGGATAAAAAATTTTATGCATCCGTTATCAAGCGAACAACTCTTGGGTATATGAATTTAATCATGAAACACGCATCGGAGCGGAGATTTTTTTTCTGTGTGTAGAGATCTATGCAACACGATGTACTACGTGACTGTCTCTTAAATTTCCAGAAAACGAAATTGAAGTTTCAGTCATTGTTATTTGTATATTTGTTGCATACGCTCAGATTACATTTGAAGCTACGGTGGGCTTTCAATAACTAAAAAGCTGAGCATGATTCAATAACGTGTACGTTGACAGTGACTTTCAGTATTACTCCCCCGTTTGACACTATCAAAGCAACAAGACCAGCGTAAGATTACGGAAAACAACGTTTATTCACATTTATTTTATTTTTCTTGTCGTCCATTGTTTCGCTATGCTTGGGCCTAACTCTTTCATCACAAATGGCACGTAAATATTTACGCGCCGTTTTTTTCAGAAGAAAATGGGCAAAATCACAGCGAAACCTTGGACAACAAGAAAAACAAAATATTTGTGAATGAACGTTATTTTACCTAAACTTATATTGATCACAATGCTTGTGGTTTGATATTTGTAACAAGACCACTAAGTAAATATGTTGAATCGAATTATACCTGCCTCAGAAGTACAAACTATGGAACAGATTTATCTGGACATTTCGTCAACACAGTTCATTCAGAAACTTTTTTCTGGGCAGCGGAGTTCCTCTCACTTACAATTTTAGTGGTTTTTCAAAGTAAATTATATTTGATCGTCGCCATTTTAAATTCATTTTTCGCCTACTAATTATTGCATTGACTTTGCGCAGTTATATACGCTACGTTGGACCACTTTTATCCAGTGTCACTGCCTACGAACTATATGTTACATTCTATTCATTATTTACTTAGTTCAACTAGACCAGACCGTATGTCATTTCACTCAAACAAATCTATTATCTCCTTTTAAACGTCTCTTATTTTAATGCAGACCGGATGCATTTCAAACAAACAATCTATTGCCTTGTCTTAAGTGTTTCTTTAGCTCACTTACACCGGATTCCAATCTTGGCAAATCATTTATTGCATCCTTTTAAACGTTTCTTAAGTTATTGTAGCACAAATGCTATTCCTTGCAAGAAATTTGCCACCTTTAAAGTGTTCATTTAGTTCATCTTGACCGAATACCATTCCGGGCACAAACCATCTGTTTCCTAATTTTAAACGTTTCTTATGTTAATGCAGACCGGATGCATTTCGAAAAAGCAATACGTTGCCTCCTTTTAAGTGTTTCTTTAGTTCATCTCGACCGGATACCATTCCTAGCTTTTAAACGTTTTTCTTATTAAAGAAGATTAAAAGCCATTTCTAGCATGCAATGTAGTATTGCCTCCTTTTAAGCGTTTCTTCAGTTCATCTCGACCGGATTCCAATTTTAGCAAACCATTTATTGCATCATTTAAAACGTTTTTTAATGTTAATGTAGACCGGATACCATTTCGAACAAACAATCTATTGCCCCTGTTTTAGAGTTTAGTTCATCTCGACCGGATGCCATTCCTAGCTTTTAAACGTTTTTCTTATTAAAGAAAACTAAAAGCCATTTCCAGCATGCAATGTAGTATTGCCTCCTTTTAAGTGTTTCTTTAATTCATCTCGACCGGATGCCATCAATTGCCTCCTCTGAAACTTTTTTTTAAGTAAATGTACACCAAAAGCCATTCCGCGCAGATAATTTATTGCCTTCTTTGAAGTGTTTCTTTACTTCATCTCGACTGGATACCATTCCAGGCAAACTATCTCATTACCTCCATTTAAATGTTTCTTAAGATAATGCTGACCAAATGCCAATAACAGAAGAAATGTATTGCCTCCTTTTTAAGAGTTTCTTCAGTTCATCTCGACTGGATGCCACCCGTGGCAAACCGTTTACTGCCTCCTTTCAAACGTTTCTGAAGTAGATCAGATTCCATTCCCCGCAAACAATCTATTGCCTCCTTTAAGGAGTTTCTTTAGTTTATCTCGACCTGATGTCATTCTTTGTAAACCATCCTTTGCCTTTTCTTAAATGTCCCTGTAGTTCGTCTTGTTCGTATATCATTCCCCGCCAGCGCTGTATAAACTACTTACAAAAGTTTATCTTAATCACTTAGACCGGTAGATACTTTCTGCTCACCAAACTCTGTTTCCTGTTTCTCAATTTTTTTCCTCGTCGTTCTATTGGCTACAGAAGTCACGTGATTGTTAAACCACGTCGTTTAGCAGCATTTCAGGTTGCTAAATTTTAGTCATGGCAACGCCTGGCGTGATCAGGCAGCTGAGGTTCACCTCGCTGCAAAGACCTTCACGATAATAAATAAATAAATAAACGTTAAAAACTTTGCGAAATCTATCTATAGCCCAGAAATGTATTGCCACGATTTCGTTTCAAAGTAAAAATAATAACTAACTTTTAATGATATGCAATCATGTATGCATCTCACAGATCACTAAAACGATATTGGAAAAGGAAAATCATTGCTACATGAAAGAATTCGCTCTACAGCTATTTTGTAAAATTATTTCTGATTAAAAATCCGAAGAATTTTTGTATTTCTGCTACAGGAAATTATTCCACACACATGTTTAGCCGCCAACGACTTCTGATCTGACTAAAGAGTAAATTAACAGCAATCGCAAACTTCAAATTACGGTCGGATGAGTTTTACACAAAAGTCCTTGCTACTCTTGATTATATTTTCGCGTTCGGTCACTTACTGACAACGTACGTACACTAAAGTAGCAAATTATTTGGAAAACTTACTAATAAAGTGTTTGACCTTCAAAATCGCTTTGCTCCGATGCGCCATGGATTGAACGAGGTGCTGATGTAGTTCGACATGCATATTCAGCCAAGAGGATGTGACGACGTCCGTCTATTGTCCAATGTTTGCTAGAGGATGATGTCTATTACGAATGGCTCTCTCGATCCCATCCCACAGATGCTCGATTGGGTTACGATCTGGAGACTGAACACCATTTTTGGCACTTTGAAGTCATTGTCACGCTTCTGGAACCACTGTGTGACGATTCGAGTCTTGCGGCATTGCGTATTATTCTGTTGGAAGCAGCCCTCTTTACTAGGAAACACCATGCACATATACGGGTGTGCATGGTGCGCAGTGATGTTAAAATACTTTGTGGCGTCCAAATGATCTCCCAGATGTATTACAGAACTACATTTCCGCCATGAAAGAAAACCCCGACCATAACACCGCTTCCACGTGCTGGTACTACTACGTTCTAAAAGTTCCGGAACTTTTTAAATATTTGCCAAATGTCATTAAATTACGTCCTTCCCCGCCGAGCAAGCAAAGAGCATGATGGGACCGACCAGCCAGAACCGGTTTGATCCAGATCCAACACGTACAGCGTATGTGCGTAGTTCGTGATTACAGTCATTCGAGACTTTCCGTCATGAGGACACCGATGTCGAATTTTGAACAGCGTTCAAGTGTAAAATTTTGCGTTTTGCTCGGAGAATCTGTCGCTGAGACTTTTCAAATGTAAAGTCAGCGTACGGTGCGAGTGCAATGAGTCGAACTAGAGTTTATGAGTGGCATCGACGATTCCAAATTGGGCGACAGAGTATCGAGGATGATGAAAGGTCAGGACGACTTTCAATAACCACAGCGGATGAACATATCGCCATTGTCAAAGAAATTGTGAAACATTACCGTCAAAAAACTGTTGCAGCGATTGCAGAAGTTGCCGGCATCTCAGCTGGATTACCATGCTATTTTAACAGAAAAACTGGGCATGCATCAAGAGTGCTAACAAATTGTTCCCAAAATCCTGACACAAGAAAAAATGGATGAGAGCACGCAAGTTTGCGTGAATAACATCGATCTAGTGGATTCAAATCCCGATCTCTTGAATCGATTGATCACTGGCCATGAGACTTGGTGCTTTCCGTATGATCCCTAATCCAACCGACAGTCAAAAGTGTGAAAATCACCGTCGTCACCACGACCAAAAAGGTTCAAGGCTGACTTCTCCAAAGGAAAGGCCTTGTTAACAGTTTTCTTCGATTGCAAAGGGGTTGTACACAAGGAATTTCTTCAACATGGTCGTACAGTCACTAAAGAAGAGTACGTCAACGTCCTGAAACGTCTCCGAGAATCAGCGAGACGCAAGCGACCCGATCTTTGGAAGAACAACTCGTGGGTGCTCCATCACGACAATGCGCCGGCTCACAGATCCCTCCTGGTGTCCGACTACCTGTCAAAACATCACATTCCCGTTCTTCCACAATCAGCTTATTCCCCTGATCTCGCCCCTTGTGACATTTTCCTTTTTCCCCGAGTGAAGAATTTGCTTAAGGGGCGATACTTCTCAAGTTCCGAAGAAGTGCAACGAGCTGCGATGGAGGCACTGGAGGGTGTGGCAAAAGAGGGCTTGCAATTTGCATTTAAATCTTTGTATGAGCGCTGGAAAAAATGCATAGTTGCACACGGTAACTACTTCGAAGGATACGCCGCATAAACAGGTATTATCTGAATATTATTAAAAATAAGGATAGGAACATTGTCAACATTTATTATTCGTAATCCATTAAATATCGATTTGTGCAACAATTGTTTCTGCCTGAGTTTCACTTAAAAAAACAAGTTTCGTAGAACTAACACTTTCGTTACCTAGTTGTTCTAATGAAAACTATGAAAAATGTCATTGAATTCACATATGTAATGCTCAAAGGGAAATAAATTACGGGAAAATGATTTCAAAAACCAAGTACATGCGGTTTTGTATAGACAACTCTTGGGAACTGACAGAGTGTAAATAACTTTACGCCCGAGTCTCCATTGCGTGAGAACAGAAACGCATCTCCTGTTTGATGCTTATGATGGAACATCCTTTTATTCAGCCGTCCAAATGTAGGCAATAAATCCTTTCTTATGGGGGCGATGATTCAGAATATCTGCAACGTTCATCGACCTTTGCAATGCAATGGGTCCTTCTCGATTCGACGGGAAGCAAACTTTTGCCTTTATTGCGCATAAAAATACTTAGCCGTAGCCAACCAACCAGCAATAAGAAAATCTGAGAGTATATCATTTTTCAGATTTATTAATCTGTACTAAGCAATTCTTCCCAACGTTTTTCATACTCTGAACCGATAGATTTCTTTTCAAAATGCCTCATACTTTTTCTTACCTCTTGTAAAGGAATAAATGTTTTCTGTTTTGGTTTTTTTACCTGCTGTTGGTCAATGGCCATCATTACAGACAAACCATTGTAATATAACACAATCCAGAATGCTCCTTCACTGCGAAGTACAGACTTACCCATACGGTGACTGCTAACAAAAAGAAAAAGTTCAATTACAACAAAAATATCAAACTTAGTTCTATGCCGTTGTTTTGATTTAACAAAGATATCGATTCAAGATGTAGTTTTGAGAAAAAAAAAAAGTTTTGTTTAGATGTAGTTTTGTTTTCAAGAAAACTCATTTTTGAAGCAGAACTCACGGAAAGCCATTACTTATTCTAGCAGGTGATTTAGGCAAATTAAAGGAAATCCACGAATAAACTTGGATGTATACCATCTGCTTTCTTAACACCTAGGAGATTTTAACAAACTAAAAAAAAAGTCTTCCCTGATGCTCCAATAGCCTGAGGCACGTTTTTCGGGTTAGGATAACGTGTCTCTGGCAAACTGAGCCTTGGCCCCACGCGAAGTTGGCCATTACGTTCTTTTTGTGACGTCATACTACACAACGACTCGAATAATTTCCGCTAGAGTTTATTTTTCAAAGTAAAGACGGTTACTATTAAATGTTTTCATTTTGCTCGTTCAGTCTTTGAATTGAATTAAAGAAAGAAAACAAAACCCTTAATTATATTTTTCGCATCTCTCAATTTAAAGTAAAGTAAAAACGAGCTAGGCTAATAGATATAATAAAAATAGTAAACGTTATTTACTTTGAAAAAGAAATTCTAAAGGAAACTATCTGAATTCATGGGTTTCGATGGGCCGCGGGTGGCCTAGTGGTCAGCGTTCGTAACTGCCATAGAGATAACCTCAGGTTCGATCCTGGGCAGGTACGAACGTTCGAAGCACTAAATACCCGCCGTGCGTAGAATGGGCACGTTAAGCCGTCGGACCCCCGGTACTGGCCCCCGGTTATCAATAAGGGCGTCTTCCTCCCCCAATTTCTACCTCGCTTCCGTGTGACTTTCCTATTGGGCACTCTAGCCAAAATCTCCTAGCTTCTTCTTTCTAAGGGTTGTTTAAGACCTGGGGTCAGACACTCCCTCCCCAAAATCCTCTACATGTGATCAGATCAGATCATGGGTTTTGAGGGCAGCACTTCTAATCTTGAAATCGGCAATTTTCTCAATGTAAATGCTATTAATTACACAATGTACGAACTTGCTAAAAGAGATTACAAAAAGGCAGAGGATCAGCCAAAAGTCTCTAGTCCGGGAAGCTCTTCATTATAATGCTGAGGCACTATAAATATGTATATGAAAGATCAAAACATATTCAAGAAAATATCCCAGAAAAGAAATTTAATTGAAACTGGAACTAGAAAACCAGCCACTAACTAAAATTACGTTTTTCTACTTTCTCAACACTCTTGAGGGGCGGAAAATGTTGTAAGTGAAAAATAGTTGCCTAACAAGCTAAAGGAATTGAAGTTAAAGGCACCTGTATCGTGTATGACAACAGTACTCAATTAAATCAAGTCTTCATAAAACAGTTCGTTAGTTTAAAATTTTCTTTGGCAGTATTACTATTGATCTACTCAAGACAATAAAATTAATAAGTGTGTGAAATAATCTGTGATATGGAGAACAAAAATGTCTACAATTATGATTAAGAAAAAATCCGTTCCTTGGGTCCAGCACAGCATAAAATAATATAAATCCTGTAGCTACGATCAACTGTAGAGATCCTGCGCGCAGGTGCTGACATAGCAAATTACAGTGGTATCCTCAGCTACTACCACTTTGGTTTATACTGCAGATATTCAATCACTGAACGCAACCAGGAGAATGGATTTTGCAACCATTCTCATGGGCATGAAACAATTCCTAACATCATTTCTTAGACCACTAAAGAAAAAGGAAAGAAAAATTCAAAACGCAAACAAACGCATTCAGGCGCGCGCGCGCACACACGCGTACAAAAAAGGCCCTTTTCAGAGCCAGAACATATTTTTCAAAAATAAGCTTCCATTTTCGTACTAAATCGGTAATTATAAAGCTGCGAGGAAAAGAATGAAAACGTAAAGTAAAGTAATGCTAGCAAATCATCACTGTTACGATTAATTTCAGGTAAATTAGTTTAGAATATATTCAGCGAGTTAATCAACCATCCAGGCTGAGTGTTACACCTAAGCAAAAAACACTCAGTGAAGCTCTAAAGCGCTAAAATCTTGAAGTTGTTAATTGGTATTATTTACCTAATTTTCCTCTATTTTAAGGGAGAGGAAATAAACAAATAAATTAGAAATTGTTCACTGAGCTGAAATTGCTTAAAAAAAATCAAAGCCCAAAAGCTAGAAATGATTCAGCTTTTAAACACCCAAAATAAAAGAGTTCGGTGACTCAGCAGCATAGCAGTCGGCATGCAATACGGCAAAATAAAAAAAATAAATAAAAAGAAGAAAACACTCGTTTAAAGCCGAAGGTGCAAAACTTGGTGGCTCTATGTAGCGATTCTCGCGATGTTCACTTTTAGTTTTTTTACTTAGTTCCTCCTTTTCCATGTACTCCACCCCACCCCCTTTACTCCTCTGCCCGATGTATTGTTGGTTAGGGGCCAGTAACTTCTAAGGTGGTAAGTGTGTAGAGCAACTAACAATTTCTTCACTTAACGGAAAACCGTATACTTCTAAAAGTTTAATATTTCTTTACTTTTCTGTGGGATCTTTTTTATCAGGACACGCTGCTACCACTTCTAAGTTGTTGGGTTTTTTTTCATTTTTCCCCCTTTCAAAAGGCTCATCGAGTCGTCAGATACAGGGACTAAATATTCTTAGAGCCTTCGTCGTCCAACGGATCCTGGATAGGCCATTAACTTTACGCAGTTGAAATCGTTGTATTTGCGAGTGACGTCACCATGAAAGCAGAAAGCTGGTACAGACCTTCCCCTGCGCGAAAGATGATCGATGATGATAGTTCGTTCATGTCCTTTTAAAAAATCGAAGATGTATTTCTCATACGTGTTGAGTATTATCAGTGTGGATAATTACTTCCTAGTTATTGTTTTTTCACAAGTTCTATTTTCCTGTCTTATATCGGAGCAATGGTGCAGGCAAGGTACTTCGTGGGCGGGGCGCTCGATTTCAATCGCAACAGAGAAGTAAATATTAATAATGACACATTATTATTGTTATAATAATATGTCATTATTTTATTATTATTATTATTATTATTATTTCATTTTATTTAATTTTCTCATTTACAGCAATGGCATCTGTAGCATGGTCCACTTGCCATTACGAACAACAATTCAAGTAAAGACATAATCACTCATGGTTTAAAAATGGTTCTACGATGTGGCACGTATTGATAACACTGGTAAACACATGTTTTGTCCCAGACATAATTTTTTTTTTATTCTTTAGTATTTTCATACGAGGAATCCAGATTTGCTATCTAAATTTTGCTACCACGTATAGCTTTAGAGATATAAGAATATGTTGTTGTTTTTTTCAATTTTTTACGTTAAAAAAGTTTTTTTTTGTTTTTTTATTTTTGCTAGAAATAATTCCAGTGTTCACTTAGAGCACATAGCATCGTTTATTCATGTGAGAAAATAAAAGAAAATAAGCTGCAAATGACATACAGCCTCTGTTGCGTTCGTGTTTTATCAAAAAAAAAAGGGGGGGGGGGGGTCCTGTCCGCACGTGCGAATGAGTCGTAGACATAGCGCTACCTGCACCCTTCCCAGCTGCTCACTCGACTGCTCGACTACGTCTTATGTCTACAGAGAACTGAGACATATGTAGTAGCTTTTGTTTGTGTGTGAAAACTGAAAAATGCCACGCAATTGCCTCAACCATGCGGATACGTTTTGTTATGTGTGCGGTGAATTGACATTCAAACCTCAAAGGTGTAACTTAACCCCGTTAATACGAGAGTGTTATCAGCTTTACTTTGGTTGCAAAGTAGGAGATCAGGACAAGAGTTGGGCCCCACATATTTATTGTGTTACATGTTCAAGACTTTTAACAGAGTGGGCAAACGGTACTCGCCACATGCCATTTGCAGTTCCCATGGTGTGGAGAGAGCCGAAATATCACTCTTCAGATTTTTGTATAACAAATACAAAGGGAGTCACAAGTAAGTCGAAACACAGTTTCGACTTACTTGTAAGACGAATGTGACTTGCGCGTCCGAGCGGGTGGCTCCTCTCTTTTAACAAACGAAGGAAGCATTATGCTGTAATTGTAAATTTTTTCTGTTTATGTGTTGTGCCGTCTTTGTGTGTTCGTCTGATTTCATTAAAAAACATTTGTTTTAACTTCCTGCATTTTTAATTGGAACAATGCTTATGGTAATTTGCACCGACCTGCGCTGATGAGGACGGCTGGTCATAACAAGGGCCAAATATGTTTTCGAACGCTACCACAAAGAATAATATGTGAGTGGAGTCGAAACCGCCACATGTGGTCGAACGTTATTGACACGCATGGGGATTCACCCCCACAACCAACAATAACAAAATACAACATGGGTGATCGAATAGACATAAAAAGGACTAGAAAGAAGAGTTAACGACTTTTGACAGGTTTCTGGTCGGTACTGCTGAGATCAAAGGGGGAAATAATTTTTGTTCCGTGAAAACAAGCAGCTTTCGTAAAATCCGACCACTGTGCGATTAGGTCTATTTGGGAGTGTAAAAATATTTGGGGCACCATATGGTTCTGGCTCATTAGCAGCTTAAAGGGTTAAGCAATTTTGCAATGATATTTATTATTGATGAAAACATACTAGGTCTATTTCACAGCGTACCAGTGTACGTTTTAAAGTATTGACCTTCAGGATTTTGTGAAAAATAAATACATTATTGTGTCTTTTCTGGTGCATTATATTAGTTTATAACATTTATTGTTATAAAGCAATATACTACACCAGAAAAGACACAATAATGTGGAAAAAGAAGCAAATATTAAAATAATCTTAATGAACACTTACGTCATTTCCCACTTCTCCACCCAATGTCTGACTGTCCCACAATTATGGCATAATCAACGGTTTTTGACGGGCCTTTGCACGGGCAAAATTGTCAATTACTGAAGATCAGTCTATACCCAGAGTCATGTCCTTTTCTATTACTGAAGAGTAATCTATACCCAGAGTTATGTCCTTTTCTATTACTGAAGAGTAATCTATACCCAGAGTTATGTCCTTTTCTATTACTGAAGAGTAATCTATACCCAGAAGTTATGTCCTTTTCTATTACTGAAGAGTAGTCTATACCCAGAGTTATGTCCTTTTCTATTACTGAAGAAAGGGAAGTGGTCTATACCCAGAGTTATGTCCTTTTCTATTACTGAAGAGTAGTCTATACCCAGAGTTATGTCCTTTTCTATTACTGAAGAGTAATCTATACCCAGAGTTATGTCCTTTTCTATTACTGAAGGTAATCTATACCCAGAGTTATGTCCTTTTCTATTACTGAAGAGTAATCTATACCCAGAGTTATGTCCACTTTTCTGTTTATTTAGTAATCTATACCCAGAAGTTATGTCACTACTGTACTGAGTCTATACCCAGAGTGGTCTTCTATGCTGAAGGAGTGGTCTATACCAGAGTTATGTCCTTTTCTGGTTCGTGAAGAACAGGCGGAACAGCTTTATAAATCTTAGAAATAAAAACAATACGTGAGGCTCAGGCCCGCTGAAGTAAGTTTTGGGGGGGGGGGGGGGAGAATCGAAACAGTAATTTTAATGCTTCCACATATTTTTATAAACTATCATATTATTAGACGCGGCAAGATAGATGCACCTCGTTCTCTCTCATCCTCCACCTCCAAACCAGCACATAACAAGTTTCAAGGTCAGACTTCCTCATACAACAGTTAATTATTGTAGCATTTTGGCTAGCCCCAATTCAGCCCGCAATCGACGGGTTCCAACATACCAGAAATCATTACTCCAGTTATTACTCAAGTTATGAGGGTAATGGCTGTGGTAGAAATCTCGCTCCTGTGCCCTGACCTTTAACCCCATTTCGATGATATTCGAGAGAAGCGGTTCAGTATACCTCCGGAACAACATACTAAAGTTTTGTCGCAATAGAAGAATTTTTTATGAGGATAATGGCTGTGGAATAAATCTTGCTCATGTGTCCTGACCTTTGACCCCATTTCCATAATATTCAACAGAACCGGTTCAGTATACCTTCGGAACAACATACTAAAGTTTTGTCGCAATAGAAGCCTTTTTAGTCAAGCTAATAGAAGCATTTTTTGTCACTAATGGCTGTGGAATAAATCTTGCTCCCGTGCCCTGATCTTTGCCCCCTTTTCGATGATGTTTTAAACAAAATCGGTTCAGTATATCTCCGGAACAACATGCTAAAGTTTTGTCGCAATAGAAGCATGTTTAGTCAAGTTATGACGATAATGGCTGTCGAATAAATCTCGCTCCTGTGTGCTAACTTTTGACTCCATTTCAATTATATTCAACAGAACCAGTTCAGTGTACCTCTGGAACAATATTATAAAGTTTTGTCGTAATCGAAGCATTTTTACTTTAGTTATGACGCATAAGGGCAATGGAATGGATCCAGCTCCTATTTCTGACCTTTGACCCCATGTCAGCCATTTTCAATACGGTTGGTCCTCAGGTGGTCCCCTACCACATACTAAAATTTCATCAAAATTGAACCATTTTTACCCGAGTTATCGCGCGGACAGACAGACAAATGGACGAACAAAGCTGGAGCATATGCGCTTCTTCCACCTACAGTTGGAAAAAGTAAAAAATACCTATCTCTATCATTTCGTATGCAATGTCTTTGCAAGTTGACTGAGACCTCTGTTAACAGCAGAAATGAAGGAAGATAATATTTAACGATTAACAGTTTCGTAAACATTCACACTGTAAATAAAGTCAGCTTCGTGATTGTACCCAGGGCACACCTAGTCCCTCTGCTCTAGCGAATAATGCTTCGTGAAATTTTGAGGAATTGCTTTTTATTTTTTTCGAAGTAGCTTGATTTGTAGCATAATTTCCTGCTACAAGCTGTTTTATTTACGCTTTCCAACCGTAGGTTGAAGATGCCTATATGCTCCAGCTTTGTCTGTCTGTTTCTCTGCACATCCGTACGATAAACTCAGGTAAAAATGGTTCGATTTCGATGAAATTTTAATATGTGGTAGGGGACCACCTGGGGACGAACCCTATTGCAAATGAGCGAAATTGGGTCAAATGTCAGGACATAGGAGCTGGATCTATTCCATTACCCTTATGCGTCATAACTTACGTAAAAATGCTTCGATTGCTACAAACTTTAGTACGTTGTTCCCGAGGTATACTGAACCAATTCTGTTTAGTATCATCGAAATGGGGTCAAAGGTCAGGAAACAGGGGCGAGATTTATTCCACAGCCATTATCATCATAACTTGAGTAATTATTTCTGGAATGTTGGGAAGCGTATCATAATCAATGCATTGCATGGTTTTACTAACTTGTTTTGCAGCGTGCTAATGTTACAATTACATTTTTTTCTATTTGCAGCGATGCGACAGTCCATGCTACTTTAGCAGCTCTCCATGTAGCTCGCTGCTTCCTATCACTGGAAAATCTATCATTACAGGTCAGCCCGTTGACCACAATCGACTAATCATTGCAATTGTAGAGAAAAACCTGAATAAGATACAACTAAAAGATATAGCGGTTCCACTTACAGAAAACATCCAAAGAACAGTATCTAAGAAAATCTCGAAGTATGCGAAACTGTGAATAGTAGTCCAAAGGTATATAGTGTGGAAGAAATATTCTTCTCATAATACGTGGAAAATACGTTATGATAATTAACACAGCAATCAGACATCACTGAATTGAGTGTATTTTCTGTACTCACGTAATGTCAATCACATCAGAGAACTTGAAAATTTCACCACCCTGGAGTGGGAATCGAAACCGCACTCCCGTATGCCTTTCGAGCATGCTAAACCGTTACCCCAGGAGTTCCTAAACTTTTTGAGACCGCGCCGCCCTTCACATGTCACACTTTCCGTGTGACGCCCCTGTGCCCAAAATTAAAAAAAAATTGCAGAAATTCGACTTTGTGGTATTTTTTTGAAAAGAAAATAATTATTTACATTACTAGCTTGCCTTCTTTTTTTATGTAAAAATAACAGAACTGAATAAGAAGAAATTGATGAGATAGGCATATTTTTACAATGGTAACACTCTTCATTTGCCTTTCACATTTTTACAGTAATTTTAGAAACTACCTAACCGAGGCATTTGCGTCTTAATGGGATGTGGGAGCCTGCTTCTTGTCACACGGAACATCGAATCTGGAAACAATGTTCGATACAGCTACGCGGATCTCCTTCTCAACGTTAACTTTGCTTCTATATCTGGATTTTATTACGGCCAGAGCTGAAAATTCTGCCTCGCAAAGGTAGGATGTGGACAAAAGGAGAACTACTCTCACGGCTTTCTTACTCAATTCTGGGTACTCCCTTGCCACACTGTTCCAAAACTGTGGCAGAGTTCCGGAAGATAATGCCATTTACAGTGTGGAATCTGAAGAAATGTCTAAAGTATTATTAACTGTTCCTGCTCAGCAGTGGCGAAAGTTGATTTTTGATCTGTTGTAAACGGACCTGTAACCCACTTGTGGTTATCTGTTTGTGGAGGAAAATATTTGTCAAATTGAACGTTGAGTGGAGATAGATGCTCCGAAATCACATATTTCAATTTCGCACTCAATAGCATCTCGTTTTCTTGCATACACTTGAAGAAGGGAGCGCTTTCACAACAAGAAAAACGTTGTGTTTTCTTTTTTCTTTAACATTCTTTCTCACAATTCATTCTTTAAAATATCTACACGTCTTGAAAATTTGCATGTTGCGTTTCATTATAAATTATATGTTTTTAGTTGTTTCTTACATTCGCGATGCTACGGACCAACACCGGCGGCGCACTGGTGCGTCGTGACGCACAGATTGGGAACCTCTGCGTTACCCAACCCAGGATGACAGATTCTTGGGGCTTTGTCGTCCTGGGTGGTGTTACAGTTAGCGTGCTTTCCCGCTCCAGGGCGATGGAATTTTCAAGTGTTCTGATGTGATGGATATTACGTGAGAACAGTAAATACACTCAATTCAGAGATGTCTGAATGCATCAAACAGAGGTCACCGCTCTTTCCACGTTTATAAGTGAGTCACGGGAAAACTCTCATTGGCCGCCACCGGGAATCGAACCCAAGATCTTCCAGTTACGCGCAGGATATGCTTCCACTGCACCACAGCGGCCTCGAATATATACGGCGCGTAACTGGAAGACCCTGGGTTCGATTCACGGGGGCGGCCAATGATAATTTTTCCGTGACTCACTTATAAACGTGCAAAGAGAGATGATCTCCGTTTGATGTTCCTAGTCCACGTCGAATGTCTCTATTCATTCGCCTTCTAATTATTTCTTCCGTTGCTGCTTACCATCGTTAGTGAATCCCCAGCATTGTGCGGGGCTCCAAGAAGCAAACTGCCGAATTGGCTTGGCAGTTAGTGTATGTGAGCCTGGAGGAATTCGAGGCCGCTGTCGTGCAGTGGAAGCATATCCGGCGCGTAACTGAAAGACTCTGGGTTTGATTCCCGGTGGCGGCCAATGCTAATTTTTCCGTGACTCACTTATAAACGTAGAAAGAGCGATTACCTCTGTTCGATGTTCCTAGTCCACGTCAAATGTCTGTATTAATTATGTCTTATTGCCGTGTTAATTGTCATGACGTAATCCTAAGGATCTGAAAACAAAGAGTAACACAGAACATGCTAGTTTTTAATTCGGCAACCACAGTGGTATCAAATAAGTTTTGAAAAAATATCGAGAATCTAGGATTGGCACAGAGACTGCTTCAATCAATCCAAAAGGCAGTCATTCTGCAAAATTGCAACGTCACTAGAAAATTCCTGAATGAATTTCCAGGCCTGAGATGAAATCTCCATCTTTTGTTCCTCTGCCCTGGCCAAAAATGTCGCTAGCAACAACTATAATAATTATATTAACAGTAACATTATGGCCCCTAGTCTCTGTTTTCAAAGAGATGGAAGCAGTAAAAAAAGATGATAAAAACGGAAGAATTCAACTTTATACCCAAAAATGTATGTGTGTATGTGCGTGTATAAGGCATCATGCTCTATAACGAAGTAAATTTCTCCGTCATTTTTGGTCTACGCCGGGATTCGAACCCGAGTCCGTTTATTCTGATTGCAATCTGCCTTTATGTCATGTGCGTCCTGCTGGCAGGTACGTCACATCCCCTCCCCCGAAAGAGGGCCGGGGGCATGGCCCACGGGTCAGCCGTGACCATGAATCGTTGCAGGCAGCCATCCGCTGTAGAACGTGCACTCGAGAACTCCCAGTCAGTCTGGTGTGTGGAATGCAACGTCACACACATTTATTTTTCGAAGCGCTGGAGAAGGGATTCTCTGATTTTTCCTATCTCGCGGTGTGGAAAGAACATCACACCATTGCGAGATTTTGAACGGTCGGGTCATCCGGATAGTTCGGGCGACATTATAACGAAGTAAATTTCTCCGTCATTTTTGGTCTACGCCGGGATTCGAACCCGAGTCCGCTTATTCTGATTGCAATCTGCCTTTATGTCATGTGCGTCCTGCTGGCAGGTACGTCACAGCTCAGAGTAAAATCCTAGAAATGCCAACAGGCTGGACATATTGCCAGAAGAACGGACCACCGATTGATAAATAAATTGTTTTTTTTTCCTACCCCTTGGTATCTAATCTAAACCAAAATTTTAGACTAGATACCAAGAGATAGGAAAAAAACTTAGAAGAGGACCACGTGGGAGATGGGTGGATGAGATTCGAAAGCAAGCCTGAGTGGCATGGAGGATACTGGCTCAAGGCAGACCGTTGTGGAAGAAACTTAGGCAGCATCCAGCAGTTGATTGACAATGGTTGATGATGATGATACATAATGGGGTTGGGTGGGAGATGAATTAAACGGAAAAGAACGTAGATGCATATTAATGAACTTAATTCTGATCAACATGAACTGGGTTAATCTGCGTTTCAATAAAGGAAGAAATAACGATTACTGTCTTCAAAGTACTTGTTCGATATTTTTTTTCTCGTAATATCACATCTTCATGTATATTCGCTTAAAAAAGTAGCAAAAGTGTAATTTCTTTATCACGTTAAATAAAGTTCAGAACTTTTTCACAAAACAAAAATAAAAAAAGTAAGAAAGAAAAGACGAAGAAGCGTGAATCTTGATTATATGTAATAAGAATACTTTAAAAATACCTTTTCTGATAAATGATTTTTCAGGTTCAACTAATCAGGATGTTCTCTTTGTAAATCATGTTTTTGTTGTTTATATTACTTTTTTGATTAGAAGAAAAAAATAAGAAAAAAAAGGGGGAAGAAAAGAAATGTAGGCACAGAATGAATGACTGAGTGACAAGGAGCATGACACGCGATCCACAATCGTGACTCATAGAAAACCTCCATTTCCCTTTGTAAGCGATTACTCATAAATTCTCCTCCAGCTCCCGTAGACACCCGAAAGCTGAGATGGAATAAAAACATGCAGACACAGGGTGAAGAATAGCATCCGAACAAAACAAATCGAAGGAGTAATAACAGGCCATAAAAAGCACTGAGTACTTGTTCAGAACCCCCTTCGTATATGCGGCGTGCTGAGCACGAAAACCGGGGGTAAACCATCGTACGCAAAAAATGCCAACAACGCATTATCAGTCACTGCTGAGAAATAATTTTAACAAATATATTCCTCCTTCGGTAACCTATCGAACCCAGAAATTACTTGATTGTAAGATTAGGGGTTCGCTTCCACAAGCGGTAATTCATCAATCTTGGAATACTATCGTTTGCAAATGATTCAACGTGATGTTATTTGACCGTCATCTCCGGGCATCCCCCCCCCCCCTCTCTCTCTTCCTCCGGCCACCCGGCGTTAGTGACGTCACAGCTACCAGCGGAATGAACTCAATTCATCATCAGATTGCCATTGGTGGAAGATACGGAGAGAACGGAACATCCAAGCGTTGCACAGCGCCACTGTTGGTGCTCTCATTTTGTCTAAGTGCACCTGGCACATTTACCTCAAGGGCTTCTAAAAGAGATCCATACACAGACTGAGAAAAAAAAAAAAAAAAGATCAGACGATAGCAGATACTGACACTGTTACCAATTGAAAGCACCCTCCTTTTCCCGTTATCAGCTGGCTTCTTCTCGTTTTCTTTCTTTTGTGATGCTTCTGTCCCCTTCTTCTTTTTCCAACCCGCACTCTTCATATATGATACCTGTAAAAGGCCGTGGATACATTTCCTGACTAAATCAAATTAGAAGAGACGCTTGAAACACGCTTAGCCACGTAAATACCGATTCGGGATCGATATAAATTTGGAAGATACTTCCGAATGAGCAAAAATATATTACCCAAACACAGTAATCCCTCGCCTAATCCGGTTCTGAAAAGCGGTGCAGTTTTCTGTTAGGTAACCGCAGTGCTGCACTGAATTAATGTGGATAATGAAAATGCTGCCGTGGGAAGTCGACAAATGAAGCAAAATTGCAAATATGCTGCCACCCGTGTATGTATACAGTATCTATCTATCTATGATGGTATTCTTCTGGGTATTTTCCTGTCCCTAGGGATCCAGTCTTAAATTTCGGTTGTCCATCGGTGATCGGTTTTTCTGGCAATATGTTCAGCCCATTGCCATTTCTGGGATTTTACTCTAATCACGAATATATACTGTATATATAAAATATGTTGACAAAAGTCACCGAACACCTAGAAGAGAAACACAACATACGGTGTCGGTCCACCTTTGGCCTTAATGCATGCACTGACCCTTCGAGACATGCTTTCGACAAGGTTTTGGAACACAGCGATAGGTATGCGCTTCCATTCAGTACATAATGCTGCCGCTAACTGTTGCTTAGTAGTAGGTCTTGGTTCCAACCTTCTTATGCAGCACTCTAAATCATCCCATAGGTGCTCTATGGGATTAAGATCAAAGGTCTGTGCTGGCCAGTCCACACACGATAAGGAATTAACATCAAACCACGCTGTAACAGTTGTTGCTTTATGGCTCGGTGCATTATCTTGCTGGTACCAACAAGGCTCGGTTCCATAGTATTGCCACAGAGTTGATACGGTATAATTGTCCAGAATATCAAGGTAGACGTGTTGGTTAACAGGTTTTTTCACGGTAACCAATGGGCTGGTACCATACCACGAAAAACACCCCCACACGAGTTCACTGCCAGCTCCAAACTTGACCGTAGGAACAGTAAACTGTGGTAAATAGCATTTCCCTCGGCTGCCGCCATACCCACACACGACCATCCGACTGATTGATGGTGTATCTGGATTCATCAGTCCATAGGACACGCTTTCATTGATCTACGGTCCACGATAAATGTTCTTTACAATGCTAAATGACGAGTAGCATTCCGTGTGGAGATGAAAGGCTTATGAGCAGCCGCACGACCACTGTAACCCATGGAATGAAGTTCTCTGCGAATGATACGTGTACATACCGAGGTTCCAGCATTTTTACTCACCTGTACTGAGTTCTTGTTCAGTACTCCGTCTATTAGCTGTAACGACTCTCTAAGACTTCGACGTCCTCTATCATTGATTTTCTTGGGTCTTCCGGTACGTTTTGCTGCTTCAGGCACGCCATGTGTCTTCCATTTATTCAGTACATCCAAAACAGTTGACTTGGGTATGTTTAAACGCCTCTCGGTTTCTCTTATGGACAATCCACTAATATAACACCCAACAGTCTTTCCTTTCTCAAAGTCAGTTATCTCCCGCCGCGACACTTTCACTCAACCTCACAGTGCGATACAGCTTCAGGCTTGTTTTTATACCGTTTGCAGCTGTACCGCGCATCTTAACTCTTAACAACGCAGCGGATCCGTTCATTTGCTTTTGAAGGGATGTCCGGTGACTTCTGTCAATATAGTGTGTGTGTGTGTGCGTGTGTACAGAGAGAGAGAGAGAATGAATTTAGGATATATTTTATTGTCACTATTCAAGTTTTACACCTATTATAAGAGATTAAGTATGTACTTGTTTCAGCAATTCTGCATGAAGTTTCTTTCATGCCTCTTTATGAGCCATGCTTTAGAGTTTTGTTACCACCACATCTAAAGTTGTTTATCTTGTTTCCTTCAATTTTGACACCATTAAAAACACCTTCAATCTCTGATGCATGACGTCTTCAGCATACAAATTGAAGAGATGTGATGATAAAATACAGCCTTGACGAAATCTTTTTCCAATTGCCCAATTTCAGTCCATTTCATATTCCCCTCATTTGTTCTTACAATTGCTGAAAGATGCTTGATTTAAGTGTAGTGGAAATCCGGTATTTTCTATTGTTTCAGGATTTACACTACGCAGAATTTAGCGCCTTGCTGTTATCTGCAAAGTGTGAACCAAGCGGGCATTTTTTTTTTTTTTTCACTGAGGAAACATAAGCTTAATATTTTAAACGGCACCATCTTTTTCCTCTTAATCCTGCTTGTTATTCGGGCATTTCCTCTTCTAACATCTCAGGCATTTTGTTTTAGTAGAGCAAAGTTTAATAGTTAACAGTTCACTGGCTTTATCTTTAATAGTTTAGATTTCAATGAGTTCATCTTAAATAGTTTACAATTTAATGGCTTTATCTTTAATAGTTTAGAGTTCAATGAGCTCATCTTAAATAGTTTACAATTTAATGGCTTTATCTTCAACAGTTCAATGGCTCTTTCTTATATCTCTATTGCTAGAACAATAGACATTGATCATTTTCAGACAGTAAATTACCGATGATCACTTCAGAATATTTATAATTCCTGTTTAGCCAGCAACCTCAATCACTTCAGCCGCCATATTGTTTCCTTTTCTTCTCACTTTTAAATTTCATTTCGTTATAAAAGCACAAATCGCGTAAAGAGAGTGTTAAGGAACTAAGAAAAGACAATACTTCGTGCATATGCGTTAAACTCAGTAAAACGGAGACTGGGATGCACTCATCCGGGTTGTTTAACAAAGTCTATCCATGTAGAAAATACTGTTGCCAAACAAACAAGAACAATAAGTTGTGTTCAGTGATGTGGTTCTGAATAAAAATCTGCCTTAGCGGTGAATCGATTAGGGAAGAACAACCTAGTAAAAATACCCCAAAAAACTTCAAACACCTGTAAAATCTGATTTGTTGTTTTTAGTATTCAGTCTTTTTTATTAAGTTTTCATACTTTAGACTAATTTATATTAAAATTGCTTAATTTGAGCAATTTCAAATAAAAGAAATAATGTTAGGTGAGAGTCATACAAATGTTCATTTAAATGCAGCTCTTTCGATTCCTCTACTTAGTATATCACATATTAGTTGAACAGATGCAACCAACAGTCACGTTAATTCAGTGCAACAAATGCACAGTTTTCCCTGTGATTATGAGGTGAGTGCTGTGTTTTGTAAATAGTCCTCTATGGTAAACAAAAGGGGAAGGATACAGAGCAATCTTTTGTGCTACCCATAAGGAATCGGAGAGTGAGCTCAGAGGATTACTTTTATTAAAGCCGATAAGTGATGGCACTCAGTTGAATAAAAACACATTTTTCTTTACTTATAGCCGTCTATAAGCAGTCGTCCGTCCCTAATTTAGGGCCACTCACTTCAGGTAGGAGAGCCAGCCAGTGGCGTAAGAAAAACACACATCCACACCTCACCAGGATTCAAACCCAGACCAATCTCGCACAGATGGTGAGAAACCAGGCAGCCTTTTATTAAACTTTATTTTTAAACTCACGAGCGCTTTTCTGTGATTCCTTTCATGAATTAACGAATCATATTTATTTATGGAATAATACAAGGCGACAGAGAGTGACAACACGATCGAGGTGGTCCCACAGATGCTCAATTGAGTTTAACCCTGGAGAATTAGGAGGCCAGGAAAGTACTTTGAAGTCTTCATAGTGCTCTTCCAGCCACTCTCGGACATTTCTAGCTGTGTGACACTTCGCATCGCCATGCTGGAAGATCCCATATACCCCAGGGAATAAAATCAGCATGTACGGGTGTAAGTGGTCTGCAAGAATGGATTCATAATGAATTCGTTCCATAGTGCCTTCCACAGGTATGAGCGGACCTAGAGAATGCCACGAAAACATTCCACAGACCATAGCGCTTCCCCCACCGGCTTGTGTTCTTTCAGCAATGGTTGAAGAGTGAGTGTTTGTTCTCCGATGTTTTTCGCCTTTTACGCCAACGTTCATCCATTCGATGAAGCAGAAAACGTGGCTCATCGGAGAAGGCAATCTTGATACTCCAGTGCAAATGTAAGCCTTTTCTGCCGATGCACCTTCGTTAGCATAGGTGCATTGACCATCCGCCTGCATCGGAGTCCCATACGCAGCAGGGTTAGCTCAACTGTCGTTTTAGAAACACATCTGGTAGTCCCGTGGTTCATTCGGCCAGTGAGTTGTTCCACTGCAGCGTGTCGATCGGCCCTCTCTCAATTTCGAAGCCGACCTTCACTTCTCATATCAATGGCACGTGGTTCTCCGCAGTTTCCACTTCGCTAATTCGTAAGGGTGCCATTTTTTTCAATCACGATGCACTTTAACCACAGCAGCAAAAGCGAACAGTTCACAAATTGCGCTGTTTCAGAAATACTGCCACACTTGGCCAGAAAACCGATTAGACAGACAGATAGATAGATTCGTGATCAGAGTGAAATCCTTCAAAATGGCAATGGGCTGGACATATTGCTAGAAGGACGCATCTAAAAAAATTCCTTCGCGCTGCTTTTCTTTCCATCTAACCATGAATAGTGTAAGCCCCATCTATTGTATATTACTGGTTGTGTTAATGTCAAATAAAATCTGTCGTAATGACGTCATTCCGCCAATCATACGGTGGTGCTAAGACCTGCAGGTCGCATACAGGATAGGACTTCATGCTCACCGTCACATTCTTGGAATAGAACTAAACGAAAATGGATTTTGCAAATAGTCCTCTTTGGTAAACAAAAGGTGAAGGACACAGAGCAATCTGCGAAAGCAATAAAGCACTGAATTGATTTGGGTAAATCAAAGAGACGAACACCTTATGAACTAAAATCGCTGTTTGTGAAAATGGAGGACAGCGGTCATATACGCTAATCTAAAAATGAATTTTTCAAATGGCTGCCCAACACAAAGGCAGTGAAATATGAAGATGTTGGCAGAGATAATAAATCAGGGTGAATATAATTTCCAGTTATAAAAGAATGGTATTTTCGATGCAAAAACACTAGACTGGAAGCAAAAGTATGAATGAGTTTTATGATCTTCTAGAGGCCATAAATCCCTAAGAGCTGAATTCATTTACAGACTTATAAAGACCATAAATCGAGTTTAAAAAAGGGAAAGAAATGAGGGAGAGAGAGATTTCATTTAATTATAATGATTATGGCGAAGACAAAGCACCAGTTTGTATGAGAAGCAAAAGTTCTTTGTCCATAAATCAAGCGACATACTCTCCGTCCTTACAGATGAAAGAAAGCAAGAGAGAGAATAGGGGAATATAGCTTCGGTGATTTCCGTGCCTAGAATTGAAAAATGGCTGTAAAGCGGAAGAAAAATATCTGCATTGAAATCGTATGAGGCATTTCATGGTTTTGTCTACAGCAGAATCGTATAAAAGTAAAATGTATCTGCATGCACAACCATTGAAACAGAAAACTTGCTACAAACCCGCGAAGCGCGAACCATGATACCAATGGAATAAGATAATTCATAAAAAAATTAATAAAACAAATGATTATTGGAGCTTTACAGATTCCAATGAGTAGTATATTACAATTGAATGTGCAGCAACGCGTGTAAAATAGACCTTTATGGCAAAATATGAAAATATTGGTCTACGAACCTCATAAAAACAAGAGACTAATTAGATAAAGTTTTTATATCGAGAAGAAAAGTTCCATTAATGAACCTTCAAAGTTTAAAAATAGAATTTTCAACAAATAAATTAAAAAACACAGTAGACTGACAAAATAAGAGGAACCCGAGTAAAACACGAGTAAGCGTTATAATTGCTGTCTATATCCAGAAAAACAGTTCCATTAATGAACCATCAAAATTTATAAACAGCATTTTCAACAACTAAATTTAAAAAATACAGTAGACTGACAAAATAAGAGGAATCTGGCACTAAAATTTAAATTACTTCTGTGTAAGCAAAAGTTTCGATACAGTTCCTATACATTGAGAAAAGGCCCTGATAATATCTAGAGGCCAGAAACATCTGTAAAAACAAAAAGACTCAGAAGATGTGAAAATTAACTGAAATTTCAAGTTAAAATAGAATTAAGTACATTAATCTGAGTAAACCATGCGTGAGCGTTATAATTGCTGGAAATAATACTTTTATTTATTTTTTTTAATCTACACGCAAAAAACTATCTGCAACGAACGTGCGTACGTCAACATTCTGCTACTCTGGTCTATACTACAATAGCATTCGGGTTGACGCTGTAATCCTCAGGCTTCGTGATTATTTGGTTTATTTTTATTTATTTATTTCGTTTGTTACAAATATGCAGTAGACATTCAAATGTAAAGCAAATCAATATGGCAACAATCAGGAAATAAGAGGGAAAAGGCCTCCACGAGGTCTGACGAGCCCTCTCATCCTGACGACTTAAGGCTCTACGAGACCCGCCATCTTGCATTGCTGCTTTCTCTTGTTAACCAACGGGCAAGCGTATTTCACAAATTGCTCGGGCAATTTTGCCCATTTTGGAACACCGTTTGTGGCTAACACAAGATATATGATAAATAAAGAGTTCCCTGGTTTCAGAATTTTTATTGACCTTTCCCTCCTTTTTTTATCTGCAGCGAAAGTCGTACCAAGGCGTCTTCCATAGTTTTATTCATTAATAAAATATACTTTAAGAGTCCAAAATGAAAATCTGAAACCAGGGAACTCTTTATTTATCATATATCTTGCGTTAGCCACAAACGGTGTTCCAAAATGTGCAAAATTGCCCGAGCAATTTGTGAAACACGCTTGCCCGTTGGTTAACAAGAAAAGGCAGCAATACAAGATGGCAGGTCTCTGTACGAGACCCGCCATAAAAAATTGTCCAAAAACAAAGCAAGCCAGTCACACCGTACAACCAGTTCATTAAGTGAAAATGAGAATAATAAAAGCATCACGAAATTAATTTCAGGATAATAAGTATTGTTTAAGTTTTCTTTCAAACAAATTATAATTATTAATAGCAAACTATTGTGGTGGGAGCGAATTCTAAAACTGCGGACCAGCATAATTAATTAAAGCTCTAGAACTGTCATGTGAAGGGAAACAAGGGATCAGTGAGGTTTTACGTCAAGTTGAGTAAGAATGATTAGGGACAATGAAAGAAATGAAAGAAGATAATAGGTCATTCTTTACCCTTTTAAACACGAGTTTTGCTAAGTTAAAACGGTATAATTGAGCAATATTTAATAACTGAACATCATTAGGCTGCAATCTGGAGGTCCAATTAGGATTTTAAAAGGAGAAACCTGAAAGTCTGAACTGCAACAGTCTCAAAAATCTATTAATCTCTGAAGTTTAGTTAAGTTATAATTGGTAGTCGAGCCCTAGACCGAAATACAATATGAGAAGTAGAGATAAATTAAAGTGTAATTAAGTGAAATCAGAATTTTCGGAGAGAAATAAGTCATTACTCCCCTAATGATCCCAATATTTCAAGAAATTAGTGAAATAAGATATAATCAATGCGAGAGTTGTATTTAAGATCCGACTAAATAAAAACACGTAAATATTTAACACTTTGTACAATCTCAACCTGTGTGTTATTTAAAACTATAAATTGTGTAGGGTTGGTATTCCGATCATAAGAGAAAATTTAAATGTTTCTCTTTGTAACATTAATAGCAAGATAATTACGGGTAAACTAAATTGACCGCAGAGAGAAAATGATTTTTTAATATCTGAATCAATAAGTCAATTTCTTTAAAATGAATAAGTATGGTTTACATCATCAGCATACAGAATAAGGTCAGCGTCATGAAGTTGTAAACCTAAATCGTTTATATAAATGTTAAAGAATAAAGGGGAAATAATAGATGCCCATATTATTGCATTTCAGGCAGTAGCGTAACTAGCACAACGTGCGCCCCCTGCAAGATTTACTTCAGCACTCCTAAGCACAGTAATTTCCCCAGGATTTAGAACACAAGGGATGATGCATTTATCGGTGTGTATGTGTGTGTGTGTGTGTGTGTGTGTGTGGTTGGGGGGTGAGTTAGAAAGTCAGAGAAAGTGTCTACAAAAGTAATGGTGGTACCTAGAACCCTGTAGTTTTAACTTTTTAAGTAATAGATTCGACAATACGTGTAATTACACGTATTGTCGAATTATTTAGCTTTGTCAAAAACTAAAATAAATATATATTTTATTTTAGCTTTGTCCAAAACTAAAACAAATCATTTGAAGAAATCACCCTCTTACACATGGCAGATCTGCGGCTGCTGTGAATAAATGTTGGCATGTACGTAATCCTAGGTAACTGGCTGTTTTCCCATATCCTTCACGGGGATTCCCAATTTGGCCTCGCGCTTTTCCTCAGCAGCGCAGAGACAGGGCGATTGGAGAGCGATCGTATTATTTACAACCCATTGCAGAGCAATCGTATTACAACCCGGAGTCAAAGAGCCGAACACTTTCAATCTGTAGGACATTCACTGTTTGAAAAGTGAAACTAGGCATTTATTTAGGCAAAGTTAAATATATCTTAAAATATGAATCTTTGGGTTTTTTATTGTGCGTGATCGAATTTTTTCATAAAACTATAACTGGCAGCTGCAGTACGCCCCTTCGTTACCTCCCCCCCAAAACTCCGCAGCTGCGTGGGCTGCCGGGGTGGTAGTTACGCTACTGATTTCAGGCAGTACGAAACATTAATTTCAAAACAAATTTCGGTTATGTAACACACTAAAATCTTCGCATGCGTCAATTCGTAATATACACTAACCTATTATTAATATACGAACGTATGCACATCTATAAATAATTTTATTTATAGGAAATTTTATATTGTGTGTAGAAAACTTTGGCTTAAAAGACCACGTCTGATTTTTAGGTGAAATATTTCGCACTTAGGTAAGGCGTTTAATAAGTTTTAAACCTAATTAGCAAAGACAACGGTTTTTTTTTTTTCAAAAACGCTCCTTTATTTTTTCTACATAGTCTTCCCTGATTGGGATACACTTGTTGAACCGATAATAGATTTGGAGGATCCCCTCTGGGAAAAACATTTTATTTTTATTTCCAAACCAACACTCATTGCCTCTTTCAGTGCAGAATGATCCCCAAAACGCCTATCCCACAGATATATATTTTTTCAGATTTTTGAATAGCAAGAAGTCACTAGGGGGCAAGGTCAGGTGAGTACGGTGGGCAGAGAAGCAGATGAAAGCCACATTTTGTCACTGCTTGCAGCGGTGTCGATTGGAGATTGTCCATGAGAGGCAAAACACCCCGTCGCAATTTTCCTCGCCTCTTATTCTTCATGGCTTCACGAAATTGTCGAAATAGCGCGGCATAATGGGCTGCATTCATAGTCTTTTTATGAAGCAAGTAATCTAGAGCCCTGCAGAGGATATATTTTTATGCCCGGGTCCACCTAAGTAATGCCAGGCCAGGCCAGGCCCGACCCGACCCGGCATGGGTTTTATTTGCGTAACTGTAACTTGCTTTTACATAGACGGTATTTGTACTGGAACTTTTTGGAATAACTCCAACCTCGTGTAAAAAGAGGGCATAAGCAAGTTAACTAACCCACCAGTAAGCAGAAATACGGCAAATGCAATAAATAGTATTCAGTTAACTTAAGTAAATTCTCGTCATTTCATAATCTAACCCTTCGTAGGGTCAGATCACTGTTTACACGAGACAAGTACTGTCTTCTTTGACACTTTTGCCCAGAACATAATATAAACTGATGTTCAGTTACACACATACAAACATGCTTAATGGTTAATAGTTAATACAACAAGCTCTCGTACGCAGAATATGATTTCGTTCTGTAAGCCCGAGGTCTAATACATTTGTAGCACAAAGCGGGAGAGAAGAATAATTGCGAGAAACAAGAAATGTGATCACGGGAAGAGAAAGACAGAGACTACTACTAAGCAACAGTTGACTGCCGCTAACTGGTACTTAGTAGAAATTCTCATTGGTGCTCTATGGGATAGAAAACAGGGCTCTGTGCTGGCCAGTCCATACACACGATACGGAATTATCGTCAAACTACGCCGTAACAGTCCGTGCTTTATGGCTCAGTGCATTATCCTGCTGGTACCAACAAGGCTCGGTTCCATAGTATTGCCACAAAGTTGGTAGGGCATAATTGTCCAGAATATCAAGGTAGACGTGCTGGTTAACAGATTTGTCCACGATAACCAATGGGCCGGGATCATACCACGAAAAACACCCCCACACGAGTGCAATGCCAACTCCAAACCTGACTGTGGGAACAGTGCACTTTTGGTAAATAACATTTTCCTCTGTTACCGCCACACCCACACACGGTCATCAACCTGACGGATCGTGTATCTGGATTCATCCGTACATAGGACCCGTTTCCATTGATCTACGATCCACGATAAATGTTCTTTACACCATGCTGAACGACGAGTAGCATTCCGAGTGAAGATGAAAGGCTTATTGAGCAGCCGCACGACATCGGTAACCCGTGGAATGAAGTTCTCTGCGAATGCTACTTGTATTCCCGCTGCGGCATTTTCACGCAACCTTACGGTGCGATATGATCGCGGTCAGCTGCAGACTTCTTTTTATATCGCTTGCTGCTGTGCAGCGCATCTTAACAACGCAGCGGATCCGTTAATTTGCTTTTGAAAGGCTGCCCGGTGACTTTTGTCAATATAGTGTATATGTCATTTCATAGTTAATTTACATAATAGCAAGGGGTAACACGGAAAACGCCTAGTATGGCCTAACAAGCACTGATTCTCCAATTGCAATTAAGCAGCCACAGGGATGTCAACAGTGGCAAGTGGTTAAATTCAACACATTGTACTATTTTCAGCATATTATTGCCTTGTAACTTGAACTATGATCCCCCCCTCCCCTTTGTTTGTATTAATGATTCATTAGAATTTTTTTTTTATAAATTAATGTTATTTATTTCAGTTAATTCTGTTGGTAAATTGTTCCAAAATTCTGGGTCAATATAATTTATACTTTTTTTCAACATTAAGGATTTCGTGTTAATAGGTCGTAGAAGAGATTTATATCTAGTTCTATATTTTTGAGTAACGAATTTTATATCTATAATATTGATATGTAAGTTTTCTTTGAAAAACTAATTTGCCAATGTTAAAATTAAATAATTGAGATATTGACATAATTCCGTATTTACTGAGATACACATGTAAGTGATGATATTAAAAAGTTTGTAGGTTATTTGGGTGTAAAGAATTATTTTTTTAAGTCTGTTAGGCTTATATACTTATTTCATAGTCTTCGTAATTTTAAAAAATCAGTTTGAGTAGTTTGACCCCATGAGGTAATGCAAAAGTTGATGTGTCAGTATCAGTGTGTGATATAACATTTTTAGAGTTTTAAGCGTGAAAGATAATGTATTTTTACTTATAATGCCAATGTTTCTAGAAGTATTATTTGCAACACAGCCCACATGGGTTCTCCATTTGAAGGTAGGGTTTAATATTATTCCCAGGAATCTGAAAGTCTGAACTATTTCGATAGGTATGTTATTTAGTACTAAATGATGAAATTGTAATTGTTCTGTTTTTAATTTACTGAAGACCATAATTTTTGTTTTATAGAGATTAAGTATTAAATCATTTTGTATTAACCATTCAGAGTATATTTGCGATTTCCTATCCCATTGTATAATCAAATCATTAATATTAGGTGTACAAATAAGTTTTAAACCGTTTTAAGACAACGCAACATATAGTTTGAGAGAAAAGAACAATACCTGTACGAATCAAAATATGCGCCGTCATTATCTATCACCTTCCGCCATCGGTCGGGCAGCTGACGAATTCTAGCCATGAAGAATGCTTCGTCGTGTGACGCGATGAAGTCGTCAACTCATTTTTGCACTTCGTCATATGTCCGGAACCGTACAGCAGACAAACCATGCTCCATCAGGACTATACACCGGGTACTCCAAAACTTCCCAGCCAAGCGTCAATAACGTTTCCTTGACCGATTTCGCGACATGCAGCCTAACGTTGTCATGCAGTAATTTCACGGGACGCAATCCTTTTCCTGTGAATGGACGTTTCCGACAGATTTCCAAGTTGAATTGCAGCAATTGTTGCTTGTGGCTATAAGCACTAATAGTTTGAACCTGTTCCAATAGATGATAATAGATCACACCCTTCATATCCCACTATATGCACAGCAGAACTTTCTTGGAGTGAATATTGCGTTTCAGTGTCGAAGTCGTTGCTTCACCGGGGTATACTCAGTGTTTTTTGCCTTTGGGATTGTCGTATCATATCCACTTTTCATCACCCGTAACGATTTTCCACAGGAAAAACTTTCTGTGTTGTTTATTTAACGAATTCAAACACTTCATGACACGCTCATCTTTGTTCCTCTGGCTCAGGTCATGTGGCACTCATTTTCCTTCCTTCTGAATTTTTCCCATTGTGCGTAAACGCCTGGAAATGGTTTGTTAAGTCACCTACAGTTGTTCAGCTAGTTCTTTTTGCGTTTGAAACGAATCTTCATCCAGCAATGCTTCCAGTTCCTCGTGTGCAACCTTCTGCGTGGCGCCGCTACGTTCTCTATCGCTAACGTCAAAATCAACTGCTTTAAACAGTCTAAACCAAAACTCACACGTGCTTTTCGATACAATATTCTCCCCCAGAACAGAACAGATCGATGAGCATGCTTTTGCAGCACTTGATGAAATTCGTAATGAATGCAGTGTCGAATAAATGCAGTATCGCTTGCCATCTTTCACCTACCGATGAACAAGTGCGCTTGACTGTTGGGCAAACTTCTGTGTCACATTTTATACTCTGTACGAATTACGGTCACACGACAACAACGCGGAGGAATGTCGGATATGTAAATTAGCGGAAACCTTGCACAAAAAACGCTCTAAAACTTATTTGTACACCTAATATTTATAACTGAAAAAAGACTCAATAATTTTTAATACTCATCTTTGACGCTTCAAAAATGTGTGATGCTTCTTCCACACTTTGTCTGGAATTATCAGAATTCCTTCTTCTACAGCGATCTATCCTTCAACGGTGGTTTGCCGGCTGACACAGAAACCTACGATTCTGTCCCAGCCCTTTCTCAAAGGGGGAACATATGTGACATACCTACCTCAGAGGTGCAAAACGGCAAAGTTGCAATGAAAAGTACTTGCCGGTGTAGCTTTATGAGAAAAGCGTTCGTCTCCGGAGTAGAATACGGGTTCGAGTCCCGCCAACGGCAAATTTGTGTTTTCACACCGTCGATGCAAGGACCTTTAATGCAGCTGAAAAGTCACGAACGGAGCGATTGCTTAAGTGGCACCCTGTTACTAATCCGTGCTGGAAATAATTTAACTCTATCGATCGAGGCATCTTGCATTCGTAATCATGCTATTGCCTCATCATAGCCCTACCAACATATTTATAGGTGGGTCTGTGACTTGGTGCCTCCGTAAGACCAGAGCAAGCTTTTCATATCTGAGAGAAGAACGAGACTTTAAATTACGCCCCTTCGAGCTCAAAAGTTTCCTCACTTCTACTCAAAATGTACGGAGTTTTCACTCTCTCAAACCTTCGCTGTAGGCCAGTACGATTGTTCAAACATCGCACTTCCAGTTTTCAGCGTAATATTACTAAAAAATTTGAAAAATAGATAAGTTACCAAAAGACAACAGTTGTAAATACGAAGCAAAACGTAAATGATGTGTGAACGCTGACAACACGGCACTCTGCAGAATTCAGAACGAAAAAGTGGTGTGCCTCCTGTCATTCCCGGACTGTGGGAGACTGGGAAGGCTGTTCTTTGGAGTGATGAGGATTGTGCTCTTTCAACTGTTAAGTACGCCGGAGGCTTCATCATGGTATAGAATTGTTTTCGTTGATGGGACTCGGTTGGTTGTAATACCACAAACCACGAGTTCTGAAGTGTACCTCCACGTTTTGGATAATTCTGCTTTACCAACAACGTGGCAGTATTATGAAATTGAGAGTTGTCTCCTCCAACTCGATAGAGCTTCCTGCCAGACTGCACGGCGCGTCAGGACTGATTCCTCAAAAATGAGGTGGAATTGTTAAACTGGCCTGCTCAGAGTCCGGATCTTAATCCCATAGAACTAATCTGGGATGAACTGGAGCGACGGATACGAAATCGAACACAACAACCGTCTTCGCTTTCCACTCTGGCAGCAGCTCTGCAGTGCGAATGGCGAGCCGTTCCTGTTGGGACTTAACGAAAATTGGTTGACAGTCATCATCATCAACCATTATCAATCTACTGTCTTGGGCCTGTCTCCTGCATGTCACTCCAGCATACTTTCGAATTTCATCCCTCTCCCGTGGAGTCTTCTTCTGGGTCTTTTCCTGTCCCTCGGAATCCAGTCTAAAATTTCGGTTGTCCATCGGTCGCCCGTTCTTCTGGCAACATGTTCAGCCCATTGCCATTTCAGTGATTTCACTGTGGTCATGATGTCGTCTACTCCTGTCATTTTCCTTATGCGCAAGTTCCTCTTCTTATCTTTCCTGATTTCACCAAGCATGCATCTCTCCATGCTGCTTTGAGTTGTCTGCAGTCTTTGTATGTCTCTTTTAAGTTAAGGTCCATGTCTCGGCTCCATACGTAAGCACTGGCAGGATGCATTGATTAAACACTTTTCTTTTGAGACATACTGGCATACTGCTCTTAAAAATTGTACTGTTTCTTCCAAAAGCTCTCCATCCAAGTTTATACGGCGATTAATTTCTTCATCAATGTGACCCTCACTCGATATCTGCTTCCCAAGTTAAATGTAGGAATCGGTTGTCTCAAGCTTTTCTCCATCAATCGCTAAATCTTCGTTTCTTGTAAAAGTACATCACTTTTGTACATCATTGTACATCACTTTTGTCTTTTGAAAGTTCATTTCTAATCCCACTTCTTTACTCTTGTCAGCAAGTTCTTGAATCATACTCTGCAGCTCTGAAGGGGTAGTTGCAAAGGTGACTACGTCATCAGCAAAACGAAGGTGGGTTAAGTAATCCCCATTAATCTTTATCCCTTTGTTTTCCCAGTTCAATGATTGAAAGACATTTTGCAATGTGGCGTTGAAGAGCTTGGGATAAATGGTGTCACCTTGTCTCACTCCCTTTCCAATTCTTATTTGTGCTGTATCTTCAAATACCCTAACCTTTGCACTTGTATTTTCATAGATGTCATTAATAATGCTAATGTATGCATCTTCAATACTGCAGGATTTCAAAGCCATTGTTACTGCTGATGGTTTCACGGAATCAGCCTCCTTTTAGTGGTTTATAAAATCTTCACTAAGGTTCTTTCACATCGCTTGAAGATAACACTAGACATGGCCCAACCAAGAGAACAAGCTGGATTCAGGAGTGGCTACAGCACAATAGATCATATCCACGTACTGAGAGAACTAATTGAAAGAACAAGAGAATATGAACTCCCATTATTTCGAATTTCAGCCATCCATCTCCATGGCTTTTATTGACTATTTTTGATAGTATGCCCCGATATATTACCGCTGTACTACAAGCAAAAGATGGAGTGATGTGATAAAGCCAAAGTGAAAATTCTGCACGTCAGTGAAAAAACAAATACATAACTCTTGCCACGTTTTAGCAACACACAGCAACAGCAAAATTGTTATTCGGTCACCGCTGGGGAACCGAATCCCAGATCTCTTGACATCCAAGCGAGAGCGTTAGCCCTTGTAATTCAGCCGAGAGCGTTAGCCTTTGTAAGGTCAACGTGCTGGGCTGGATATCGAGAGATCTGGGAATCGATTCCCCAGCGGTGACCGAAGAAAATTTCTTCGGTTGCTGTGTGTTGCTAAAACGTGGAAAGAGCGATGTTGTGTGTGTGTGTGTGTGTGTGTGTGTGTGTGTGTGTGTGTGTGTGAATGAAAAGCATTTGAGCTCCTTGGCTGTTATTCGGATCCCTAAACCGAACAGGGAAATACACAGCAAGCTTCGAAATGCATTTGCTGCAGTCTTTCTGAGGTAGTAGAAAATTGGGAATTTTAAAACTTTGTTAAGGAAAATAGAAAGAAACGAAATACGCATTACTTAAATGCACCGAAGTGATAAAACAATTTTGACAAAATCTGGTAAAAATAAAGTCCAGATCAAAATCTAATATGACGAAATACGTATAATAAATTTTCTTCCATTCCGTAATGAGTCTACTATATAATCTTCGATTGATACGAGAAAAGTTTGACAAAGATAGGAAATATTAAATCCGGAGCGACTTGACATGAACAAACTTAGTCAAAATTCCCCTAGGACATTTCAATATTTTACATATATTGAGAAAAATTAAGAAAACAATAAAAATAAATCATCCTTCTCAGGAAGACGTTACATAAATTTTCTTCAAAAATTCTGCTTGTCATTCTGTTTAGAACATATTTTCCCTTTTGAGATCAGGATTAAATATTGGCTTGAGAAACTTTTTTTTCTTTCTTATCTTCTACAATTTTTTTTTTTTCAGGAGCGATGCCAGATTGTGGGAGATTACAAAAGCCAAAGAAGCTGCAGTCTTCTGATTTATAACTTTCATCAAAGAAAACTTTCCCCTTTAGACCTAAAATGTGCACGATAAATAAGCAAATAAAAATATCCAAGATTAATGTCCGAGGCATTCCCGAGGGGGCCGTCACTGGGCTGCGGCTGGAAGACTAGCATTCAGCAGTGCTTAATGGTCTATGACCTCTTTGTCCTCCTTATTTCTTCACCTTCCGACTTTTCTTCAAGACAAACTGCATGGCTTGGGATTGAAGAAAAGCAAAATTGAAGATAAAAATATTTTTTCATATATATATATACACATTTACTCTTTTCAGTGGTGGTAGTTTAAGTATAGCGCCACACGCTGAGATACTGCTAAAAGGATTCGAAAATGTGATTTTACCCAAGCAAAAGAAAGACGTACTCTCGCAGGGTTACTCACGTTTTTTCTGCATGTAGGACAAACTAAATAAAATTATTTTTGAACATATTTCATCGCCTTCACTGAATATCTGTCCATTCCGTTTCAATGGCGGAAACATGTCAAGCTTTCCCGATATTCTTTCAAAAGAAATTTTCCTCGAAAAGTAGGAAAGAAAAAGCTTTCATTAGCACACTGTTGCAAATTATGCTTTGGTGGAAAAGAAAAAAAAATAGGGACAGTGTGAAGTTAATGGAAGGAAAGTGTCAGGAAGTTCGACTAATTTATTTTTCTCCTAGTGCTGACAGAAAATTCATGCCATTCTTCCTGAATAAATGCTTTTCTCCTAGGTTTCATTAAACTCGTTGAGTTTTAGCTCTCTGAACGATATATATAAACATTTGTTTTTCTTTGCTTTCACTGTTTTCTTCTTTTGCGAATTTTTACACCATTTCTGCTAAATTTTCTGGGAGAACTGATTAGCTGGTAATCATCTACTTTCCTGAAGCAGGCTAATTATTTCGCTGGCGAGGGAAGGTGGCTCCACCTAAGATCTCGGCCTTATGTTTCCAATGGCAAAACTTCTTTTCTTCGCAATTAATGTATTCCCAAGGATGGAAATTGCACATCGATAAAACCAACTTTAAGTTATTGTATGGGATACTTAACACTTGCTAAAACATAACCAAAATTAAGCAATCCAATATTTGTTTCTCTCTTGACGTCATCAATGTACAGGTTACACCATCTATTAACAGGTCTGAACATTATTCGAAGAAAAATGATTGATTTTTAATATAATTATGGTTATCTTTCAGCAAGTATTAAGTATCCCTTGCTATAACTTAAAGTTAGTTTTATCAATATGCAAATTTTCATCCTTGGGAATACATTAATTGCGAAGAAAATATGTAAAGAACTTTTATCATTGGAAACAAAAGGCAGATGTGGAACCACTTTAAGCCTCAGAGTGTAGAAAACCCCTTGTCAGTGCTGGAAATAACGCGTTACTCATTTTTTTTTTTTTTTTTTGAATGGAGGTTTAACAACCACCGTGAGCAACTCAATGGGCTATAAGTAGTCGCCCGTCCCTAATTTAGGGTCACTGGTTCCAGGGAAGGGAGAGAGCCAGTGCCGAAAGACAAACACAACATCCATGCCTGACCGGAATTCGAACCCGGACCCCTTACGGACGAATGATCAGAGGCCAGCGCCTTAGACCACTGCGCCACCGGGCTTACTTAACTTCGCTGGTTAACAGTACAAGATAACTACGATAATTGAAAGAAGGTTTTATTCATGCAAAAATTGCATAGCTTGTATTGGAACTTCGCTTTACTTTTCGTTCAACGCATTCAGAATATTACCTCTTGCGGTGGCTGCATAGCCGTTAGCGTTACCAATGTCACAGAACAAAACTTAGGATGAATTTTTCGTCAAGTTTAAATTAAAATACACTACCTGTCAAAATTTAAGAATGATACAGTAAAATGGTTGTAGATGAAAAAGTAATTAAAAAGTCTGGGAAATGGCAAACTCAGATCCGGGAAACTGGTACCCGGAAAATTCGTACACGGGAGACTGGAGCGCGAAAAAGCTCGTACCCGGGATTACTACCTCTCCAAAGTCAACAGTGTTGCTGCAGCGTCACGGGGGCGGATACAAACTGCATAAATGACAATTCACCTCCATTCTCAAGGAGCACCCAAACGAGTTTAGGACAAATGACCACCGGACAATTCGACACATACACTCTAGGGGGCTGTATCAAAATGACCACATTAAGAATGATACAATAAAATGGTTGCAGATGGAAAAGTAATTAACAATTCTGCGAAACGGCAGACTCATACCCGGGAAACTGGTACCCGCATACCAAAAAATAAAATCATAACTCAAGATTTAGCCAGTCGGAAATCTTCTACATCCCCTTGTGTCATTGGTATTTTACACACCCTTTTAAGTCACTAGAAAATCTCTTACATTTCATACAAAACAAATACCACCGTCTATGTACGATATTTAATAAAAGATGAAAGCTATTTACAAATTAAAAACCTCCACTAGTACTTTCGAGGTATCATTTACCCCATCATCAGGTGGAACAGAGAGGTAATGCAGTACTCGCGTAGACTTTTATAGGAGTGCAGCAATGCACCATGGTATAGTTCTCAAGCGTCACAAGGTTAAGGTGTTGCCATCGCAATCGAGCAATACATACAATTTCCAACTTTAGTTACACATGACAATACAAATTGTGTTGCACTGTTAAAATTATTGTCAAATTCACATGTTATTGTTTTATTAAATTTATTTTATAATTATAATTTAAAGTTCAAATCGACGACGTGGTTTTTCCAAACTTTTGGTATATGTCCACTGGTGTGTTATCATTACAGCACCTGTCCCCAAGGCTTCAATGTACAAGCTTTCAGCAAGGTGTACTCAGTGAACGTACGCAGGGGTGTTCACCAGTATAATGTTCGCCCAGTCTGGTTGCAGTGTTCCATTTACATTTCTAGATAATGCCGTATTATTGCGGAAAGTTCGAATATCATACTTATGTTCCTGGACACGAATATCCAAGCTTCTCCGTGTCGAGCCTATATAGTTACTAACGTGTTCTCCTGTTGAGGTGTCTAACAGTGGTATGTAGTACACTTCCCATTTGCTCATATATCGGTTGCGGCCCGATCTTACATTTCATTCTGTGTCGCTAGAAAAGCTCATACACTTTGACAAAACATCCGTACAAAATGCAGTTAATGTATATTCTCTTGTGTGAGAAGGTATGAGAGTTTCCCGAGGTGTGTTTTCCTGGAGGTGGAAGAAAGTGTAGGAGTTTACTGAGGCAGCAGTTGTCAGTCTAGCCGAGAATACTGCTATCCACAAAAACAATCACCAAAGAGGAATGCTCTTCCTTTAATGAAATTAGTATACGCTCCCATGGCTGGACAGGTGGAAATTAGCTAGAACAGTAGGACTTTTTGGGGTTCTCGGGTACTAGTTTGCTGGGTACCAACTAATCTCAAATTTGCCGCCCCGGAGGCGCAATGGTCTATGCGATGGCTTATGATCAGTCGTCCGAAAGGGGGTCTGGGTTCGAATCCCGTGAGGCATGGATGTTGTGTTTGTCTTGCGGCAGTGGCTCTCTCCCTTCCCTGGAATCAGTGACCCTAAATTAGGGACGGGCGACTACTTATAGTCCATTGAGTTGCTCACGGTGTCGTTAAACCTGCAATCAAAGAAAAAAAAAATCTCAAATTTTCGAGAGTTTACCTATACGCAAATGTCGTGATTGCTTTAATTTAATTTATGAATTTGAAGAAAAAGACTGTATGGAAATACTTAGAAGAGGTGATGGTGATGATAAAGCCTGAAATTCAGACTTTAAAATTAAACAAAAGGGGATAAAACTGTGTGCACATAAGTTTGGCGGGTATCAGTTTCCCGGGTACCAATTTCCCGGGCACCAGTTTTCCGGGCACCAATCTAACTGGATCCAACAAGTCTATATCAGACTAAAATATCATCCAGCAAAAACACAAGTGCTGGGAAACTGCGGGCCATCAGCTGGCAGTGATTGGTCACTGCTGGCTGAAATCTGCCACTCACGGCCCGGTAGCGGTCCGTTGGTGGCAGCGCTATCAGTTGACGAGCCATTGATGGCCCTGCAGCATCGCCGTGATTTGTGGGCCTCCAAGCAAGTGCCACTAGTGGCCCGTTGCTGGCAACCAATGCAACCCCAACAGCAGGTGGAAGCAACGCGCAGTAGCAACACTTGCTGTGTCTCTCATGGTATCAGATAGTTGAAGACGACGCTATTGCCATCGTGTTATTTTAGTGGATGTTAAGAAAAAAAAATCCATATGTAGAGAGGCGAATTAATTTCCTAATGAAATTCCACGTCGACGAAGATATCAGATTAAGCCATGAAATACACCCAGTCCATTCCCATGAATAATAATTCATGGAATGGAGTGGGTAAATAACAGGAAAAAATTTGAAACCGCTTGAAATAAATGTCCTGGAAAACCATTAAAAAACATTTGTTGGAAAAAAAAAAAGGGAGAATTATAGGCGTACAAAATTTATTAATTATTTGAAAGAAAAAAAAAAAGCAACGCTATGTGGATATAATGTACTCATCCATGGGTTGAATACACAAAACTGGGAGGAATTCGCTTCTAAAAATAACGAGAAGTAAAATAAAATATCTTTTCTCTTTAAAACAAATGTAGCTTCGGACAACGGAAAAGAAAGATACAACGTTAAAAATGTAACATAATGTGACATGAACCCGGGTAAATATATAATAATTCAACAATCTCCTTTCAAGACGACAAAGACAGTAAGTACACTCCTTGAAAATGAGTGAAGTTCCCTTAAGGTAAAAAAAAAAAAAAAAAAAAAAAAAAATATATATATATATATATATATCGTTACGTTGAAAATATAAATTTATGAATTATATGAAACTGACTTTTATGAAAAATACTTCGCAATATTGTAAAATGAAAGAGGGCACCATTCAATTACACATTCTATACGAAACAGACAGATTCAAGTACACACTCGAGCGTGGCAAATTAGTCTGGTCGGTAGAGAGCTCAGCTCCCACACCACTGGCCCAGGTTCTAATCCACTGAGATCCGAACGGGAGTTTTTCCGGTCTGTTGAGAAAATTTCCCTAGCGCAGTGCGATAATTCACAAGTTTCGTAAGGGTAGAAAAAAAAAATTGTAGCTTTAGAAAACTGCGGTTGTCTCTGATTTTTTTTTTTTTTTTATGATTACTACTGGGAAATTGGCGGACAAGATTCGGCAAGCCACCAGTTACGTCACGTGGTTGCCGGCTGCCACTACCGGCAAACTAGCGGACCACATTAAGCTAGCCATAATTTCTGGCACGTGCTTGCAAGGCCACTGAAGGGCCACTTGTGGCAGCTACTGCCTGTGATGGACAACTGATGGCCCTGTTGTGGCATATGACAACTGATGTGGTGCCAACTGTTGGCCGCCCGGACATTTTATTGACGGTTCGGCAGCGGCAACATAATGCTGGGCCATTGCTGGCTGCCGGCAATGGCCCAGTGCTGGCCCAGCAGGACTATTTTCGCTGGGCACTGAATAATGATGCGTAAACGTGTGTGATTTCACTTCCCGTTCGCTATTGCAGATCTTTGCCATTGTTGTGTGTGACGTACTACAGAGGTGAAGCACATTTCAAGACGGCAAAGTTGCAGCGACAAACTTCTGCTATAATTAATATATAGCCAGTGCCGTTAATGCCCACTAGATGGAGACGTCTCAGTAGCTGACCCCATCTTACGGATTTATGATGTCAGATGCTGACAGAAAAACGACATAGCGCCGTGGATTGTTGGCCACCGTGGTGTAAAACTAACGCGCTCGGCTAGATATCGAGAGATCCGGGATTCAATTCCCCGGCGGTGACTGAATAACAATTTTTCGTTTGCTGTATGTTAAAACGTGGAAAGAGCGATGTCTTTGTTTATACACTGACGGCCACGTATTTGGAGGATTTTCACAGAGTTCCAGTAATGTATTCAAAAATACACGTTTGCTATAGAACGTGCGCGTCATATTCAAGATGTGTGATTAAGGGCGCGCGTATTCAGGAGTGTGTACCATTCATGTGTTTCCTCGTTGCATATCCCGTGGCTGGATAAAATTTCTATAGTCTCTCTGAGGAGGGTGGCTCTGGCGGTTATGGTATCATGCGATTTTCCCCACAAAGGTGTTGCAGAGTTGTCGGCGACTCCACGCGCTAGTTCCGTAGTGAGAAGCCCCTTTTGACATCTCTCTGATGCTCCTGGAGTTTTAGTCTTAAGGACTTCTTGGTCATGCCCACAAGTTGCAGGGTTCGTCTGTCTAACGTTGAAGCCGACCTACGATTTTCATGTTCAAATATTCGACCCAGGATTGACAAGATTTGCAAGCTTCATCAATCCCAAGTGCCGTATTTATGGAGCTATTTTTATTTCAAAATAAAGTCCTTAAATGTTTTGCATGTTTTTTAATTTGAAATAAGTTTCGTAAGAAGGTAATAAATGCAGGTTCTGTTAACTGCATCTGAACAGTAATAATTTTAATTCAAACTTAAATTTAATAGAAATCTTTGGCACCGACAATTCGTCATTGCGAATTACTGGTCTGATATAACAGTCTTTAAACAAGTGTGCCGGGAAAATATTTTCGTAGGTTAGGTGTGCCGTGTTGAAAAGGTTGGGAACCCCTGGTTTGAACAATCTGCACTTTGTACGCATACAAACGAAGCCTTTTGTATAAAAAATGTCTTCAGTGAAGTGTAGGGGATTCCGTGTTCAGACGTAGCTCTGCGGGTGGATCTCGAGGAACTGTGTACGAAAGCTGTCCTCACTGCATGAACAGTTTCTCCACTAACACTCGGTCGGCACGTTCGTTTTCGATCATCAACACTTCTTCTTTCCTTAAACTTTACATGCCAAGCTGTAATGCTTTTATGATCAGGTGGTGGACGTCCCTAAACTTTTCTGAAATTACGTTGAACAGTCATCGGTGATTTAGTCTCGCAGTACCACAGAACACATTGCGTCTGTCCTGCACAGACGCCATTTTGACTTCTTGCGTTGGCAGCGCCACCTAGGTATTACTCAGCATGCACTTACAACAACAACAGAAAAAACGCTTTGCATGCATCGTGCTGCAAACCGCTTGTTCCTAACTATCTTAGATTTTTTATAATAATTATTTTCTAACCAAAATTAATCTCATTGTTCATAAAAAACGGCCTAGCATTTTTAACGAATAATAAGAGGTTATTGTAGCGATTGAAAGAGACGACCTAGTTGAAGTTATTATCAAGTTCATCTGGAAAGATTCCCTTCGACATTCTCTAGAAGATGCAGCAATGGTTTGCAAATTTCTCTTCAGCTGTTGTTCCTTGGGTATTTCTTTTCCTTCAAGTTGCAGGTATCAAGTCTCTTTTATCAAGTCCCTTTTATTGAGTTGAAACCTGTTAGATAACTTCTTACTTTCTTCTTCATCATACAATATATTTCCCTTCAGATGTTTTGGCCAATTAATTGCATCTAACACTGTGAAATAATTTGGTATATCAACATTTTCACTGAAAAAAAAAAAACCTTTTCTTAATAGAACATTTGAATTTCTCATAACATCCTTCACATGTTACGGTTATTACATGACTGAAGTTACATACGCAATAATATGTTGTTACACGATACAGTTGTTACGTTATTTAAATTAAATAAGTATTCCAAAACTCGAAACCCAAAATTTTGTGATAAAAAAAAGGGGTGGGGGTGTAATTCCGTTCAGGCGGTTGCTGCCATAAAATTAAATAAATAAATAAATAAATAAATAAGATACATATAGGGAGAGAGAGAGAGAGACAGAGTTTTTTTTAATGGCATCGAATTACTATCGGTTTTCTAGGTCAAATGTCAATCACAGAGGTGTGGGATACTTTCAATTCTTTAATTTTCTCAGATCGCGCGTGGTGTCGTTGAGAACTTAACCAACATAATCACGTACGAACTGTACATGTCCCGTTGAAAAAAAAAAAAAAAAAAGAGTGGAAAAAAAAAAACAGAAAAGAAGTGGCTTTTACATCATCCAGTGAATGCTGCTATCAGTCACAATCCACGGTTAAGTGTGATTGATAGGAACATCTGAGTACGCTTGACTCAGATTAATTTCATTTCCGGAAGCTATCTAAATTAAGAGAAAGCAGCATTAAGAGTATTTGCTATTCATACGCACAAATATCCGCAAATGAACACCTGCAATTTAATACCTCGCGGCAAAAGGAAGAGAGATAGCAGAACGCAACATGGTTTAGCAATCAGCCAAACCCCACCTCTCTTTTATCTCAACAGCGGAACATGGCATGTTGAGGAGAGGTGAGTTAGTTGTTTTGATTTTTCTCCTGCCTAAACAACTTTTCCAAAGTGAAACCCGAAGGAAATGCTTAATCAACTGCTCGTACCGAGCTGACAAAATGCATCGATAAGTTTGAAACATTTATTTCAAAGAAGGAAATCTAAAACAGGTGCCTTTTAGTGAGATTGTCTTGCAACAACATTCTAGAGCAGAGGAAGATTTATTTGAATACGAGTCACATACTCTGCGCGAAGCCCTCCTATATACACGCTCTCAGAGTTTCTTGACTGGTTGTTTAAAAGCAAGATTTTTTTTCTTTTACTGGGGGATTAACGACCACCGTGAGCAACTCAATGGGTTTATAAGCAGTCGTCCGTCCCTAATTTAAGGTCACTGGTTCCATGAAAGGGAGAGCGCCAGTGCCATAAGACAAACACAACATCCATACCCCACCGGGAATCGAACCCGGACCCTTCTCGGGCGAATGGTCATGAACCAGCGCTTAAACTACTGCGCCACCGGGACGGCAGCAAGGCTTCTTAGATTATTAAATTGATTGTAGAAACTTTTTTTTTCTTTTGGGATGCGGGACAAAAATCAGAGGCAATTTTGTTTTTCTTAGTTTAGGTACCAATTCGGATACCGCCCGTTATTCAAATGTGCAGTGGCTGCTCTTATGCGTTTTAGCAGGTAGGGATACACCCCCGCCTCCCAAAAAAGCTAGTAGTTTTAACATAAACTACTTTTAACTATGTAGTGTATGTACACACATGCTGCCCGAATCGGATAGCTACTTAAAAAAAATGAAAATGCCGTAAAAAAATAACTAGTTTTTTAACATAAACTATTTTAACAGCTCTTACATAGTGTACCCACCCGTGTGATATGCTAGTCAGAGAAGCACTCTTTAAAACAAAAATTTCGTAAATGACAAACACTGCACGATGTATAAATTGGATTTAATAACGATAAAACTAATTTCAGGCCATGTACATTGTTTTTAATGACAACAAATAAGTAAAAATAATATTTGCAGCTTCTATAAATTGTTTTAATAATAATGATTATAGGTCCATAAATGGTTTTTATCAAAATTATTATTACAGATGCTATAAATTGTTTTTCATAATATCGACTTGCCTGTAGTTTAATCATATTTGCCTTTACTGTTGAGAAGAACAAATCCATTAGATTGACGTGGTCCTAGTTGTTTTAATTCTATTTTTTTTTCCGAAATTTATTGTACTGAACTTGTTTTTTTAGGGTTTATTTTCAGAGTTCATGTTTGAAACTTCAAAAATATGTAAATAAATCACAAAATAGACACGGTTACAGCATACTTCTTACCGCTGAAGCAGTCACATGGAGAAATAAGTGACATTTTGCCTACGTGTCTCCAAACCTCCGACGATCCAGGGACGGTTCAAATTATCCCCACTGAGGCATGCTCAACCATGAAAACTTCTCTAGCGCTGAGGAGCCTTCATTTGTGCATTGGAAACTACGTCATTTACAGCTGGGATTGTATCATTTACAGCTAACCTAGATTGTATTTGATTGACTCGCAGTCGTTCGTCTCTGTGAATCACAAGGAAAGTGCGTACGGTCATGGCCTTGTACTTTTTTCCGTCAAAAAAGTACAAGGCCATGACATTACACTTCAAGCCAACCTATACTCTGAAAGGTATGGAAGAGCATCCTCTGCTTCGAAAAATAGTTCTTTGCGTTCAGAGGAAAAACCAGCGGCTTCGGAACTGCGGGGCAGAGTGGATATCTACATCTACAAAAATGGCCCATACATACACTGCAATACCAGACAAATGAACGATACATCGGATCGAAGTTCCCCTTAACAGTACGCCAACCCCCGGGAACGAGCAGAAATGAGATGAGTCAGTCAAGGTTAGGTGTGGATCTGGGATGCAACGCGAAGCATTTTTCTGGAATGTAAGCTCGTAAGAAAAATGGAGCAAAATGTTAGGCGGAAGCAAACCAAGTCCTGAATACCATCCCCACTCCCGCTCGCTCCTTCCCTCACTCACTCACTCACTCACTCACTCAACTCACTGGAAGGAAGTATTAATACCATATATTCCTCCTAAACAGAAAAATAAAAAAATAATGTTCTATGTGCCATATAAATTGTTTTGTTCCCAGCTCCTATGAAATAGAGAACCTTCAATTTTTAAATATTTACACATTAATATTTATGATATTATCAAATGTTTATGTAATCGGGATCCTGTGCAACAAACGTGTTAACAACGCTGATGGGACACAAAGGCTGTTTACTTTCAATAGCAAAGAATGGCACACACTGCTAGATAACTAGATGATCGAGGTCGATCATACAGTTATGTATATGAGATGATACAACCTTGTTCTGTTGGGCTGGTTATAAAGCCAGGACACAATCCAAATGCTATGTTCATTACTAGTGCTGTCTCTCTCTCTCTCTCTCTCCCACCTTACGTGGTGACAGTGCTTTTGAATTTGGCATGCGATCCTTGCTTAATCAGTGATAAACTGAAAAAATTGTAAACAAGAAGAATGACACAGTAGTTAACATTGATTGTCCTTGGTTACCATATAAAGAGAGAAAGAAGAATGGCACATTAGTTAACCCAGATTGTCCTTAATTACCGCAAAAATGGGTAAAGAAGAATGACACGTTAGTTAACCTAGATTGTTGTCTTTCGTTACCGTGATAAAGGAAAGGTGAAGAAGAATGACACGTTTTAATTAACTTTGATTGCCCTCGGCTACCGTATAAAAGGAAAGAAGAAGAATGACACATTAGTTAAATTAGATTGTCTTTGGTTACCACAAAAAAAGAATAATGACACAATTAACTAAGATTGTCCATCGTTTCCGTAAAAAAATGGAACGAAGAATGACGCATTAACTAACTTAGATTGCCCTTGGTTTCCATAAAAAACGGGAAGAAGAGGAATGACACATCAGTTAACCCAGACTGTCCTTGTTTACCATTAAAAAAAGACTGACACATTGACTAACCTAGATTGTATTTGATTATCTTACAAAAATATATGCTTGTCGTATTGTCAAGAACTGAACGATGTACCTGCGCACAATACCTTTCAACGGTAACTTGGTGTCACGCTTCTAAAATGTAAAAGCTTTTTATTGTCCCTCTAACGAGCTCATCGGAAAGAGGTTCTCCGACGTGGAGTGACGGAAATGTGGAAATGCAATTACTATCTACTGCAATATTTTTGAAGATTTCTCTTTCATACTTTCTCAAATGTTCATGCCGGTTCAACGTGATAAAGAAAACAAGAAAAATATATGGCTAAGACGAATTGATATTAGAATGACTTTTTCCGCCGTAAACTAAAAGTGGTATTTTTTTTTTCATTGCTTGCACAAAGTATTAAAAACACATATTGTATTTAAAAGTACGTTATACTTGTTTGTTTTGCGGTTTTCTGAACATGGAGCATCCGCTTTTCTTAAAATGGGTGATGCAACTTCGAACATGAAATCATTCTTTTGAGCATATTTAAATTTTTCTTTGGAAATTTAATTTCCTCTTTAGAATTTAGGAATGTATTGAAATTTTCAGTGGTCTGAATGACAGTAAAAGCTAATCAGGAAGTTTCTCACTGCTCTGTTAAAAAAAACTTTATTCCCTCTCTTTCCCTTAGTTTCATATTTTTTAATTGGAAACAGTTTTGAGTTTAAAAAAAAAAATGATTGTGCTAAAATCAGTGACCACACTGCGCCAAAAATGTTCTTACAACCAAGCTTGCTACATGATTTCCTCTCCTCCCCAATCTCTCACTTTTTTTAACCTACTTACCATACGTGATGCAGTTGAATCAGAGAGGATATATTTACGGAAATTCTTGGAAATCTTAGAATAAGAAAAATATAACCATCCCTCGTAGAAAAAAAAAGTGCTTTTGATATCTGAAGAAGAAATAGCAAAGATGAGGTTCGAAATCGAAGTAAAAAGAATAAAAAAGAAAAGGGGGGGGGGGGAGAGAGAGAGAGAAAGATGAAATTGGCGCAGGATGATAGGTGGACGAGAGCCTTTGCACCTGATAGCGACGTCCAACTGTCAAATGTGATGGATGACACTGTTCTCGAATTCTGCGTGAGCTGACATCTATTTCACCCTCTAGCGTTCTTTCCCCACCTTCCTTGTCTCTTCCTTAACCTTGACATGGGCGTTCCTTAGTGTCCGTACTATGCCATGAGCTTTCCCAACCTGTTTTTTGATAAAGCTAATGCCGTGGAATGCATATGGTCGTCATACTCTGATATGACAGTTCCAACAACAGGATGGTTAATTCCACTCACTGGGGATCAGTGCCGCGTTTTCGTGCCAGTAATGAAAGGCAGACAACGAGCAAGTTCCTTTGGAACACGTTGATCACACTAATATCCATCATTCGGTTATAAAACTCCACTGGCAACTTCTGCAAAATAGATGCCCTTGGCGACAGTGATCGTGAAAAGGAGAAAGAGGAGGAAAGGTAACAGAAGTGTGTGTGCTAATGGCGTCACAACAATACCCAACTTTCATAAAAATGAAAGGCAAATTCAAATGACGCATTTTTATTCACAGCCATAAACTATTATCTCAAACGACTTCACATAATTCTGCTTCACGTTTCGGAGAGATAAGACTGTATGTAATTCAGTGATCGGAAGCTGTGTGCTACAACCAGCCAGGGCAGGATTCATAGCAGAGTTACAAACGGGTCGAAAATTTTGGACTCGGACCCAGGGCCGGCTGGACCATAGGGGCAACCGGGGCGGTCGCCCCGAGCCCCCCGCCTTTAGGGGGCCCCGCAGTTTAGAAAACAAAATAATTTTCGGTAAAAAAAAATTAACTACATTTTTTTTGTAACTTTTGGGGCGCAAGGCCCTTAAAAATATATTTTTGAAGGTTGTTTTTTTTTGTTTGTTTCCAATCTCCCCATTTTTTAATACGTTATCCCCTCTGTTCGTCGTACGGACACTGAGATTTACAGATTCGAAATGATTTTTGTAACCACCTTAATCTTTTCCGCATTCATGAAATAGCAAATTAAATTTCATTATTTCGTGGTACCCTACTTTTATATATCCAACAATTTGTGTGAAAACCTGATACTTAAATTTAAGGAAATAAAAAGAACAATATCCAAGTTACTTTCGGATTACATATGGAGGCCACTTTTCCAACATTACAAGAAATTGAAAAAAAGAAAAAAAAAAGGCAACTTTCATATATGAATGCGTATAAAAATAGAATGTCACTAATTTGTCAGTTGCTCCACTGTGCATTAAAAATCAATCGCTAAACATGTATCAGGGGAAAAAACTGTTTATACCAATTTATTTTAGAGGGATCCTTATTGTATTTCCTATACAAAAATATTCTCAAAGAGAAAATATTCGCTAAGCAGGTATCTTTTTATCATTTTGTGAATAAGCTGTCATAAGGGTCACATTGCAACCTAAACCTCTTCTCCCGGGAAAGAAAATATTGGATTTTTACACTCTCTCTCTCTCTCTCTCTCTCTCTCTCTCGGTCGGTCCGTTGGTCTCTCTCTCTCGCTCTCTCTCTCGGTCGGTCCGTTGGTCTCTCTCTCTCTATCTCTCTTTCTCTTTCTCTCTCTCTCTTTCTCTATCTCTCTTTCCCTTTCTCTCTCTCCCTCTCATTTTCTCTCTTTATCTCTCTTTCCCTTCGTCTCCCTCTCATTTTCTCTCTTTATCTCTCTTTCTCTATCTCTCTCCCCCTCATTTTCTCTCTTTCTCTATCTCTCTCCCTCTCATTTTCTCTCTTTCTTTCTCTCTCCCTCTCATTTTCTCTCTTTATCTCTCTTTCTCTATCTCTCTCCCCCTCATTTTCTCTCTTTCTCTATCTCTCTCCCTCTCATTTTCTCTCTTTCTTTCTCTCTCCCTCTCATTTTCTCTCTTTCTCTATCTCTCTTCCTCTTTCTCTCTCTCCCTCTCTCTTCCCTCTCTCTCTCTCTCTCTATCTTTCTCCATCTCTTCTCTCTCTCTTTCTCTCTCTCTCTTTCTTGTTCTCTCTATTTCTCTTTCTCTCTCTCTCTCTCTCTCTTCTCTCTCTCTCTCTCTCTCTCTCTGAACTTTCAGTCCGCATTATGGTCTTTTTCTTAAGCTTAAAGCAAATACTTCTTTGAGATAATCGTTTTGTCTTTACGGTAGTGTTCGTGTGTCTTCCTCACAAACGATAATTTTCAGAAACGACTTTATTAAAATATGAGATTTAGTTTTTACTACCCACAATGAAATTTTGCTATGGGCCCCGCAAGAGCTCCATCCGGCCCTGCCCAGACCCGACACGATATATGTATACAGGGTGCATAAGAAAGTCCCTTTAGCCTGGAATAACTTGTGAACGGAGAAAGGTACAGTTATGCAAGTGAGATAACGGTATAGTAAAATGACTACGCCTAATCAAATGCAATCGATAGCAGTGCCCCTAGTGGCGAAATGCGGAAGTTAGCCATTGCAAATCGAAAAGGAAAAGAGACAGAGCAACATTTCCAACTACAAAGTTGTAGAGCATCAATTAATTAGTACAAAACGATATTTGTTTCAAACAGATAAGATAAATTGTCGCCTGAATACCCTAAAATGTCCGAAATCGATGTGCGACGATTCGAATCTGCATATTCACATATTCACATTAAAAAAAATAATAATAAAAAAAATTCTCAAATCAACTGACATTTCCAGATTTCGTAAAGTGTCATTAGCAGAGACCGGGGAGGGGGCTGAGTGAGACCTGCGACCAGCCAACTTACACGTACTTGACACTGTGAAAGCTAGCCAAACTGCTAACTGGCAAGTCCTCTTGGTCAGCCTGCGACACAGTACATGCGAAATTATCAGCATGGGCTCAAATGTAGAGGTGCAAGGGGAGGCATTGGCTCTCCGCTGGAAATCGGACCATGCCATTTCTGTTCTTGGAAGGTACTACACAGATTTTCGCTATAACGCTAATTCTAATTGCTAATTTTTCTGTGGAACTTCTGGATGCGTTGTATGTAGTAAGAAGTGGGGAAATGTTGAGAATTTGCAGTAGAAAGTTGTAAGAAAATTTTCTATTGCCCTCCCCCTCCCCCCGGCAAGGCAAGTAATCTCCCCTGGAAGATAGGTGTTGTTGTAAATTATCTGAACTTTTATTTTCGGCGGTACATGAAAATTGTTCTTGTATTTCATTCTACGCATAAATAAATATCTTATATTCATGTATTGAATTTTTTTAAAAAAAGCAAAATTGAAATGCTACCACACGAACGATTAATAACTCAAAAGAATTTATTTCTCGAGGTGAATCACTATGAACAGCTGCGCCAGAAAGTCTCAACCGCACCGGCGCGTCTTGTTGGTGTTAAGGGTCAGGGATGAGAGGAATGCCCCATCCCCCCCCCCCCTTTTTCTCAAAGAAACGTAAAATACGTTAAGTCGTTAAACCCTCTCCTTCGGAAAAAAAGAAAAGAAAAAGAAAGACAGGAAAAGAAAATAACAAAGACGGAGGTGGGAGCGTAGTTGCTGGGTAAGTGACTATGAGATGTTAAGCTGCTGTTAAGAAACTTCCAGGGTTAGCCAAATATGTATTCCTCTAGACGCTGGAAAATAGTACTGAAGGGAAATACTTATGTGTGAGAGAGAAACAGCTTTCACCTTCTAGCTATTCATTCCTTTGGGACTTAGTAAGAGTGATTTTACCATGCGCGCATGTGTGTGTGTGTGTGTGTGTGTGTGTGTGATGTGTGAGTAAAGAGAATTTGTTGCCGTGAATCTGAGGGCTCTTGGGTTTATTAGTAGAGAAGGGAGGGTGTTTGGCTGTTTCCCACGGTAAGAATAGACTATCTCCGAGCACCAGCTAATGACAATGCGCGATAAAAGATGGGGAAAAAAGTGGAGCATAAAAGGTGGATTAGAAAGAATCAAAATACCACATCAATAACTCCTCGGTGCTGTTACGTGGATCCACGGAAAGGATCTGATGATGTAAAACCAGCGAATCCTTGTCACTGATTGCCGAGAAATTGAAGTTAAATACCGGCAGTGTTTGGACCATTTTGCTTGAGAGGTTAGGGATGTGAAAGATTTGTACCAGATGGGTTACTCAAATGTCGACATCTGAGATGAAGAATGATCGTGTTAAAGCAAGTCAGATTGAACTTGACAGCATTAACCGCGATCCAAGTAACTTCATCTCACGTGTCGACGATCGAGTAACCTGTATTGTGACTGGTGATGAGACGTGGCTTCACCATTGGGATCCTGATACTAAACAAGAGAGCATGCAGTAGAGACATCATGGATCACTACCACCACCACCAAAAATGTTCAAAACACAACCATCAGCAGAAAAGATTATACCCACCACTTTTTGGGACTCAGAAAAGTGCTGTTAATGGGATTCAGAAGAGTGCTGTTATCAAGAATCAGCTTTTTAGAAATATTAAAAGAAAGCCTAAATTTTGTACCAAAAACTAATAACTTACGAAGCCCGACATCCTCAACAAGATTTAAGTTACCGGTGATAATGTGCTTGTAAAAACTATTATAATAAACTGAATCCCTAAATTCTTCACAGGAGCACTCAAAAACTACAGGTAAAAAATATGAGGAACCTGATTTACAGTTTTTAACTAAGGAACGTAAGGTCTTAATGTACTTAAAACTAACAAGTGCCTAGGAATAGGAAAATGACCAGCATTATTCTAGAACAATTTCCTTATATTGAGTTGTACATAACATTTATTTAGAATCCTGATAGACACAAAATTCTTAGAGTAATCCTTTAGAGGGATTTTTTCTTTAAGGATATGCTTAATAATATCCAGAACCAAAACAAGTCAATCAATATTACCACCAGAACTATTCCAGAAATAGAAAAAGCTTTTCAGGACAGAGTGCCTAAAGGATTTAAAAAGGCAGTAAGCATTTTTAACAAAATTAGGATTACTTCTAAACCTACAAAGAGTTCGGTGCAGATTAGCAAATTCTACCTTGCTAGCAGTACGAAAAAGCCTTTGGCTTCTTTTACCCCTAGAGCAGACTTTGTTGTTCACAAGAAAGAATAGTTCACGTACGGAAAATTTATGATGAGCAAGTTTATTTTCAGAGAGAATGGAATTAAAGCCACAAGGATACACACACTGATTTTGCAGAATTTCAAGAGATTCTGTTTCAAGTCTAGCAAAGAGTCAGCAGAATCGATATAGTCTTGTCAACAGAAATTGCTGGAGAGGTTTGAAGGCAAATATCCGCCGGGCAAGTCCACTATTTGGGCATTGTCTAAAAAAACTGGAAAACATAAAGCTTAATGGAGATTATCTAACTCACCTTCGTTTGCTGATGACGTAGTCATTTTTGCAACTATCCCATAAGAGCTGCAGAGTATGATACAGGAACTTGCTGACAAGAGTAAAGAAGTGGGATTAAAAACTAACTTTCAGAAGACAAAAGTGATGTACAATGCTTTTACAAGAAATGAAGATTTATCGATTGATGGGGAAAAGCTGGAGACAACCAATACTTACATTTATCTTGGACAGCAGATATCAAGTGACGGTCACATTGATGAAGAAATTAATCGGCGTATAAAATTTGCCAGGAGAGCTTTTGAAAGAAACAGTATAATTTTCAAGAGCAATATGCCATTATGTCTTAAAAGGAAAGTGTTTGATCAATGCATCCTTCCAGTGCTTACGTATGGTGCAGAGACGTGGACCTTAACTAAAAGAGACATACAAAGACTGCAGACAACTCAAAGCAGCATGGAGAGGTGCATGCTTGGTGTAACCAAGAGATATAAGAAGAGGAACTCGTGGATCAGAAAAATGACAAGAGTGGAAGACATCATGATCAGAGTAAAATCCCTGAAATGGCAATGGGCTGGACATATTGCCAGAAGGACAGACCATCGATGGACAGTCGAAATTTTAGATTGGATTCCAAGGGACAGGAAAAGACCCAGAAGAAGACCACATGGGAGATGGGTGGATGAAATTCGAAAGTATGCGGGAGTAACATGGAGGAGACTGGCAAAAAACAGACTGTTGTGGAAGAAACTTGGGGAGACCTTCGTCCAGCAATGGATTGATAATGAATGATGATGATGATATCATCATCATCATCATCATCATTGTCAACCATTATCAATCCACTGCTGGACGAAGGTCTCCCCAAGTTTCCTCCACAACGGTCTGTCTTGTGCCAGTCTCCTCCATGTCACCCCTGCATACTTTCGAATTTCATCCACCCATCTCCCATGTGGTCTTCTTCTGTGTCTTTTCCTGTCCCTTGGAATCCAATCTAAAATTTCGGCTGTCCATCGATGATCTGTCCTTCTGGCAGTATGTCCAGCCCATTGCCATTTCAGTGATTTAACTCTGATCATGATGTCTTCCACTCTTGTCATTTTTCGGATCCACGAGTTCCTCTTCTTATCTCTCCTGGTTACACCAAGTATGCACCTCTCCATGCTGCTTTGAGTTGTCTGCAGCCTTTGTATGTCTCTTTTAGTTAAGGTCCACGTCTCTGCACCATACATAAGCACTGGAAGGATGCATTGATCAAACACTTTTCTTTTAAGACATAATGGCATATTGCTCTTGAAAATTATGCTGTTTCTTCCAAAAGCTCTCCAGGCAAGTTTTGTACGCCGATTAATTTCTTCATCAATGTGACCCTCACTTGATATCTGCTGTCCAAGATAAACGTACGTGTCTGTTATCTCCAGCTTTTCTCCATCAATCGATAAATCTTCATTTCTTGTAAAAGCATTGAACATCACTTTTGTCTTCTGAAAGTTCATTTTTAATCACTTCTTTACTCTTGTCAGCAAGTTCCTGGATCATACTCTGCAGCTCTGATGAGGTAGTTGCAAAAATGACTACGTCATCAGCAAAACGAAGGTGGGTTAGATAATCTCCATTAATCTTTATCCCTTTGTCTTCCCAGTTCAGTGATTGAAAGACATTTTCCAATGTGGCATTAAAGAGCTTCGGAGATATGGTGTCACCTTGTCTCACTCCTTTTCCAATTTTTAAGTGTGTTGTATTTTCAAACAGCCTAATCTTTGCACTTGCATTTTCATAGATGTTATTAATAATATTAATGTATGCATCTTCAATACCGCAGGTTTTCAGAGCCATTGTAACTGCTGATGGTTTCACCGAATCAAAGGCTTTTTCATAATCGATAAAAGCCATGCACAATGGAAGTTCATATTCCCTCGCTCTTTCAATTAGTTCTCTCAGCACGTGGATATGATCTATTGTGCTGTAGCCACTCCTGAATCCAGCTTGTTCTCTCGGTTGAGCCATGTCCAGTGTTACCTTCAAGCGGTGTGAAAGAACTTTAGTGAAGATTTTATAAACTACTGATAGGAGGCTGATAGGTCTGTAGTTTCCGAGATCCTCAATGTCACCTTTCTTATGCAGCAGGATCATTGTAGCGGTGTTCCAATCCTCAGGAATCTTTCCTTCATTAAGGCATCGAGTGAAAATTTGGGCGAGTACTGTTTCGATTTCTCCACTTGCTTCTTGTATGATGTCTACAGTAATTCCATCTTCTCCTGGAGCTTTTCCCCGCTTCATGTTCTTGATTGCATATGCAACTTCTGCTGGAAGGACTGGAGGAACTCTGGTACTGGTATCTTTCATGATGTCTGGAGTGCATATATCATCCCTTTCATATAATTTGGAGTAGAAATCTTTCACTCTTGTCAAAATTTCTCCTCTATTTCTTGTTACAGAACCATCTTCTTTTCTTAGTGCCATAATCTGTTTTCTTCCCTTACTGAGATGTCCCTTTGCTATCTTTAGGCTTTGGTTGTTTTCAATTGCTTTCCTCACTAGTTCACAGTTGAATTTTCTTACGTCTTCAGTGATACTTTTTCTTACTGTCTTGCATAGCTCTATATATTCCACTTTGGAAGTCACATCTTCTTTAGTTGTCCTCATCTCTCTTCTTTTTTGCATCAACATTTTCGTTTTTCCTGATAATTTATTTACTTGTTCTTAGACCCAGCTAATTTTGTTCCTGTTTCCACAAGAGCTTTGGTTACTTTTCTGTTAACTTCAGAGATGTCCACTTCTTCCGATGTTAGGCCTTCTAAAGCAGAGAACCTGTTCTTCAGTTCCAACTTAAAGGTATTATGGTGTTTTTTAAGGTTGGTTATGTCAATACATTTTGTTTGTCTTATGAGCTTGCCACGTTCAAGTTTAGTGTTGAGGTGCATCTTACATCTCACCAATCTATGGTCACTACCTGTGTTGAACTTGTTTAGCACACTGCAGTCTTCTATGACGAATTTTTTGTTACACATAATAAAATCAATTTCACTTGTCGTCCCATTTGGATGTCTCCATGTCCATTTCCTGTGTGGCTTTTTCTTGAAGAAGGAGTTCAAGATGAAAAACCCTTCTGCCTCTGCAAACTCAACGAGAGTATTTCCACGCTGGTTTCTGTTGCCGTGACCGAATTTACCTACTGAAGTTTCATTCTGTTGCCGTTGCCCTATTTTTGCATTGAAATCTCCCATAATTATTTTCAAGTGCTGCTTACCTTTATTATTTAGATGACAAATTTCCTCATAAAATTCTTCAATTTCTTCTTCAGGATGACTTGTGGTGGGTGCATAAGTTTGAATAATCTGAGCCTGGTATCTTTTCGAGAGTTGGATAACAAGTCGTGCAGCTCTGTCAGAGGAACTTTCAACTTCTACAACTTTATCCTTCAGTTTCTTGTTTATTATAAATCCAACACCACTAGTTCTGCCAGTATCTGTCCCACGATAGTAGAAGAGATGTCCACTTTTCAGTTCGATGAGATCTTCTCCTTTTCTCCTTACCTCACTTAGCCCCACGATGTCCCACTTGATCCTTTGTAGTTCCTCTTCCAATTCAAGAAGCCTTGAATCAGAAGATAGGGAGCGTCCATTGTACGTAGCCAAGGTCAGCATCAGATGGCAGCCTAGTCCGGTCCTCCGGGGATTCTCAGCACCCTCTGCCTTCATGTCGCACTGGCCGCTACCTTGGCCAGGTACATTCCAGCTGCCGGAGACTGAGGGCCAAGATTTAAGTTGTGGAATCATTTTGGAGGGTTTGGCCATAACTCACCACGCTGGCCAAGCGGGTTGGTGAGTGTGGGATAGAATTTCCTCTAATCCCGATGGTATAGTTATACCGCTATTTGGCGGTCGTCAGAGCCCCTTTAGTGAGAACAGGATGCACCACGAGAAGGCGGGGTTGACATTTGTCAAGGAGAGGCTGTGATGTTACGCATCACCTGACCTTACATCCCGACGATGATATATATAGGTGATGCGTAACATCACAGCCTCTCCTTGACAAATGTCAACCCCGCCTTCTCGTGGTGCATCCTGTTCCCACTAAAGGGGCTCTGACGACCGCCCATAGCGGTATAACTATACCATCGGGATCAGAGGAAATTCTATCCCACACTCACCAACCCGCTTGGCCAGCGTGGTGAGTTATGGCCAAACCCCTCCAAAATGATTCCACAACTTAAATCTTGGCCCTCAGTCTCCGGCAGCTGGAATGTACCTGGCCAAGGCAGCGGCCAGTGCGACATGAAGGCAGAGGGTGCTAAGAATCCCCGGAGGACCGGACTAGGCTGCCATCTGATGCTGACCTTGGCTACTTACAATGGAGGCTCCCTATCTTCTGATTCAAGGCTTCTTGAATTGGAAGAGGAACTACAAAGGATCAAGTGGGACATCGTGGGGCTAAGTGAGGTAAGGAGAAAAGGAGAAGATCTCATCGAACTGAAAAGTGGACATCTCTTCTACTATCGTGGGACAGATACTGGCAGAACTAGTGGTGTTGGATTTATAATAAACAAGAAACTGAAGGATAAAGTTGTAGAAGTTGAAAGTTCCTCTGACAGAGCTGCACGACTTGTTATCCAACTCTCGAAAAGATACCAGGCTCAGATTATTCAAACTTATGCACCCACCACAAGTCATCCTGAAGAAGAAATTGAAGAATTTTATGAGGAAATTTGTCATCTAAATAATAAAGGTAAGCAGCACTTGAAAATAATTATGGGAGATTTCAATGCAAAAATAGGGCAACGGCAACAGAATGAAACTTCAGTAGGTAAATTCGGTCATGGCAACAGAAACCAGCGTGGAAATACTCTCGTTGAGTTTGCAGAGGCAGAAGGGTTTTTCATCTTGAACTCCTTCTTCAAGAAAAAGCCACACAGGAAATGGACATGGAGACATCCAAATGGGACGACAAGTGAAATTGATTTTATTATGTGTAACAAAAAATTCGTCATAGAAGACTGCAGTGTGCTAAACAAGTTCAACACAGGTAGTGACCATAGATTGGTGAGATGTAAGATGCACCTCAACACTAAACTTGAACGTGGCAAGCTCATAAGACAAACAAAATCTATTGACATAACCAACCTTAAAAAACACCATAATACCTTCAAGTTAGAACTGAAGAACAGGTTCTCTGCTTTAGAAGGCCTAACATCGGAAGAAGTGGATATCTCTGAAGTTAACAGAAAAGTAACGAAAGCTCTTATGGAAACAGCAACAAAATTAGCTGGGTCTAAGAACAAGTTGCATGTGAACAAATTATCAGGAAAAACCAAAATGTTGATGCAAAAAAGAAGAGAGATGAGGACAACTAAAGAAGATGTGACTTCCAAAGTGGAATATATAGAGCTATGCAAGACAGTAAGAAAAAGTATCACTGAAGACGTAAGGAAATTCAACTGTGAACTAGTGAGGAAAGCAATTGAAAACAACCAAAGCCTAAAGATAGCAAAGGGACATCTCAGTAAGGGAAGAAAACAGATTATGGCACTGAGAAAAGAAGATGGTTCTGTAACAAGAAACAGAGGCGAAATTTTGACAAGAGTGAAAGATTTCTACTCCAAATTATATGAAAGGGATGATATATGCACTCCAGACATCATGAAAGATACCAGTACCAGAGTTCCCCCAGTCCTTCCAGCAGAAGTTGCACATGCAATCAAGAACATGAAGCGAGGAAAAGCTCCAGGAGAAGATGGAATTACTGTAGACATCATACAAGAAGCAAGTGGAGAAATCGAAACAGTACTCGCCCAAATTTTCACTCGATGCCTTAATGAAGGAAAGATTCCTGAGGATTGGAACACCGCTACAATGATCCTGCTACATAAGAAAGGTGACATTGAGGATCTCGGAAACTACAGACCTATCAGCCTCCTATCAGTAGTTTATAAAATCTTCACTAAAGTTCTTTCACACCGCTTGAAGGTAGCACTAGACATGGCTCAACCGAGAGAACAAGCTGGATTCAGGAGTGGCTACAGCACAATAGATCATATCCACGTGCTGGGAGAACTAATTGAAAGAGTGAGGGAATATGAACTTCCATTGTGCATGGCTTTTATCGATTATGAAAAAGCCTTTGATTCGGTGAAACCATCAGCAGTTACAATGGCTCTGAAAACCTGCGGTATTGAAGATGCATACATTAATATTATTAATAACATCTATGAAAATGCAAGTGCAAAGATTAGGCTGTTTGAAAATACAACACACGTAAAAATTGGAAAGGGAGTGAGACAAGGTGACACCATATCTCCGAAGCTATTTAATGCCACATTGGAGGGTGTTTTTCAGTCGCTGAGCTGGGAAAACAAAGGGATAAAGATTAATGGAGATTATCTAACCCACCTTCGTTTTGCTGATGACGTAGTCATTTTTGCAACTACCCCATCAGAGCTGCAGAGTATGATCCAGGAACTTGCTGACAAGAGTAAAGAAGTGGGATTAAAAATGAACTTTCAGAAGACAAAAGTGATGTTCAATGCTTTTACAAGAAATGAAGATTTATCGATTGATGGAGAAAAGCTGGAGATAACAGACACGTACGTTTATCTTGGACAGCAGATATCAAGTGAGGGTCACATTGATGAAGAAATTAATCGGCGTACAAAACTTGCCTGGAGAGCTTTTGGAAGAAACAGCATAATTTTCAAGAGCAATATGCCATTATGTCTTAAAAGAAAAGTGTTTGATCAATGCATCCTTCCAGTGCTTACGTATGGTGCAGAGACGTGGACCTTAACTAAAAGAGACATACAAAGGCTGCAGACAACTCAAAGCAGCATGGAGAGCTGCATGCTTGGTGTAACCAGGAGAGATAAGAAGAGGAACTCGTGGATCCGAAAAATGACAAGAGTGGAAGACATCATGATCAGAGTTAAATCCCTGAAATGGCAATGGGCTGGACATACTGCCAGAAGGACAGATCATCGATGGACAGCCGAAATTTTAGATTGGATTCCAAGGGACAGGAAAAGACCCAGAAGAAGACCACATAGGAGATGGGTGGATGAAATTCGAAAGTATGCAGGGGTGACATGGAGGAGACTGGCACAAGACAGACCGTTGTGGAGGAAACTTGGGGAGACCTTCGTCCAGCAGTGGATTGATAATGGTTGACGATGATGATGATGATGATGATATATATATATATATATATATATATATATATTTGCATAACGTAAGTATATATATACTAACGTTATGCAAATAGACAAAATCATCCCTCTTTCCACGTTTTTCTTTAATTTTTTTCTTTACGTTATGCTCTGATTTCATTGAACTTTTATGTTCGTAAAGAATTAAGAGCTCGGCATAGCGCATAACCTAGTTGAGTTTTTTGTTCGTAAAGAATTAAGAGTTCGGCATAGCGCATAACCTGGTCGTTTTTTTTTCTGTTTTTTTTTTTTTTGACCTAGTAAAAAAATGGATGCAAGGACTTCCCGAAACAAAGAAAATATGTACACTAAAAAATATTAAATATGTAAATAAAAATTCTAGCGCTTAACTTTCTGAGGATGATGTTGTTGGTGCAAATCCTACAGCAGTAATAAACGCAGCTAAAGCGCATAGGATCGACTGTGAGTGACACATTTTGAGCAGAAAGTCCTATTTACGGGAGATAAACGACGAATCCGGCGAGGGAGGGCGATCGAAATGCTGATTCTTCAGTTTAAAGTAGACATAAATGTAAGAAACTGCATTTATTTGCTTCCAGGTATTGTTAAAGAGTTGTTGTTTTTTTGTTTTGACTTTCGAAATGAAGCATTTGCTTTATCTATCTATCTTCAGCGGAAAGTAAAGCAAAAAGAAAAAACTAAGCATTTCGTCTTTAAAAGTATGTTTTTTTATTATTAATGGTGCTTAAGTTCTTGAATTGAATACCATACAGGATGTTTCAAAATTATCTTTACAACTTTGACCTTCAATAAAACCTAAACAAAATAAGATAGCGAAGTTCTGTTTTTCGTACATGTAACAGCAACGCGAAAAGTTTTATGGGTACGCAAAGGGTTTTTGCTTACTTTCTGGAACGACCCGGAACTTGTGATTGCTACTATACAGGAAAACGCCCAGTGTCTGGCATGGTTCATAGAGACGAAATCGGAACTAAAGTCCAAAGGAATTTCCGTACCAAATACCGACGTAATCCACCATCTAGACCATCAATGCGCGAGTGGAAAACACGAAGTTTATGGAGACTGGTAGTGTGCTTCATAAATTGTAGTGTGCTTCATGAAAAGGGCGCTGGCCGGCCAAGCACAAGCGAAAAAGATACGGAATGTGTTCGACAAAGTTTCATACGAAGTCCAGAGAAGTGCATTCGTACGGCCTCCAGGCAGTTGGAGTTACGACCTAGACAGGGTGCCGCACAGCATAGCTGAGACGGGCTGAACCCGAGCCCGAAAGCCCTAAGCAGAGCCCGGGCCCGAATTGGGCTCGGGCTGTAGAATATTTACCGCGGCTCGGGCTCTTTGAGAGAGGGAGAACGAGAGAGTTTTTCATATACGCATGTAAATGTGATTTCATATGATTTAGCAAATGAAACACTTTATACACTATCTACCAACAAGTAATTGGACACCCCTGCAATCGACGATATCTGTGGTCCTGATACACGTCACGGCCGCCGCCGTTAAATATCGTGTGGGAAACAACAACGCAACCAGTCGCATGCAAGATGCCACGCAGTTCGGAGCTCTCTGATTTCGAGAAAGGTGTAATCGTCGGGTATCACAGAAATGGCCGATCTATACGTGACATATCCAGCGAGTTGAACTTCCCAAAATCGACAGTGGCCTACGTGATTGGCAAGTGGAAGATGAGAGGTGACTGTCGGAATGTGCCCCGAAACGGCAGACCCACAAAACTCGGAGTTAGAGACCAACGGGTGCTGGCCAGAGAAATTCGGAAGAACCGCACCAAATCGATGGGCCACATCCGCGAGGAGTTTCAACAGGCATCCGGGAGTGTTCCTTCGATGAATACTATCCGTAAGGAAGCCCACTGCTCGGTTATCGTGGACGTGCTGCCTCCCACAAGCCTTTGATCACCAAGTCCAATAGCGCTGCTCGGCTAACGTGGTGTAAAGAACGTCGACAGTGGACCGTTAAACAGTCGAAACAGGTTCCCTGGAGCGACGAATGAAGGTTAACCCTCTACCGTTCGGATGGCAGGGTCTGGGTTTGGCGTCTGCCTGGAGAACGCCTCCTGCCGGAATGTATTGTGCCAACTGTGAAGTTCGGCGGCGGTGGAATTATGCTATCGGGGTGTTTCTCCTGGTATGGCACGGGACCCTTGGTCGCAATTCCTGGTAGACTCAACGCCGAGACCTACTGCACCATTTTGGATGACCATGCGTTTCCTACGTTGTTGCAGTTTTACGAGGTGGACCCATGTTACTTTCAGGATGACAATGCCACCTATCATGTTGCGAGGTCCACCATGGCTTAGTATGGTGACAATGGGGTTAATCGAATGGACTGGCCTGCGCAGAGCCCGGACCTTAACCCTATCGAGCACCTCTGGGACAAGTTGAAGCGTCGACTTAAGGGGTGCCCCCACTGTCCGAAATCGGTGAAAGAACTGACCTGTCTTCTGCAAGCCGAGTGGAAGAAAATACCGCTAGCCGTCGTAAAACGCCTGGTTGAGAGTATGCTCCGGAGGGTCGCAGCTGTAATTGCCGCTCGTGGAGGCTCCACCAGCTATTGAAGGTTTGAATAAACTTCGTTTTCCTTTGCTATCATAAGTGTCCAATTACTTGTTGGTAGATAGTGTAGTTGGTAAAGGGAATTCTTGGGCGGCTGGTTCTGGTTGGGGAGCGGGCATTCGAGATGGCAATTTATTCCGGGCTTGGGTAGAAAATGCCATAGGCTGCGCATTAGTGTGTTTCTGCAGAGAAGAAAAAGCTTTTTCAAGAACTATAGATATTAGATAGTTGATAGCATGCCGAAGAAAGTTGACCCTCTATCTCCAAGCAGTAGCTCCCTGCTAATTCTATTTAGCAACGTACATATTTCAGTGCATTATGGCGCGATAATATTAGCATTATTTGAGCAGCATACAGCTGCAGCACTTTCCGATCAGTTTGGATGCCCGGCCGCCGGAAGCACTTCAGGTGAAAACGAACGGTCAAAGAAAATCGTACAGTTACACTGTAAAAAATAGATAGAGGTCCCTTGCAACCACTCCGCATTTGAGAAATACATTGGTTAATTAATTGCAAGAGGAGGAGAGAGTGGAAGTGTGGAAAAGGAGAAGCTTTTTATTAATGGTTGAACAGGTTAGCAGGTTTTCGGGCTCGTTTGGGCTCGGGGCTCTATCTTGCAATATAAAATTCGGGCTCGGGTGGGCTCGGGCCGATATACCACGGGCTCGGGCTCGAGCTCCGAAAATTGAGCCCTGACTCAGCTCTGCCGCACAACAGGGCCGCAGAACAAGCGTTTGCACCTGACTGCCTACAAAGTGCATTTGACACAGGCACTGCACCCCGGGGACAAACATGTTTCGATTTTGCTGTTGATATGCTACACAGGATTGAGAATGGAGGAAAGCTTCCTGAAACGTGTTTTATTCTTCGACGAGGCAACGTTTCATGTCTGTGGTGTTGTCAATAGCCATAACTGCAGAATTTGGAGATTTGAAAAACCACATGCCGTCCGTGAGATTGAACATTACTGCCCTAAGGTTAACGTTTGCTGCGGTCTCCTGCGCACAACCGCATCTTCCACCCATTCTTTTTCGCCGAAAACACAGTCACATCCAATGTTTATTTGGACATGCTGAGTGAGTTTGTTACCCTCCCAACTGGAGGGTCCGCAACCAGCTTTCATCTTTTAGAAGGAGGGTGAACCCCCGCACTGGGCACTTCGTGTTAGTGAGTTTCTTGACGAAACCTATCCGGAGCGATGCATCGGACGGGTTGGCCCAACTCCTTGGCCTCCACGTTCACCGGAACTTACCTTTCCCCCCCCCCCCAACCTTTTTCTGTGGGGCTATGTGAAGGATACTGTGCGTGTCGCACAAAGGTTCCGGTTATAAATGAGTTCAAGCACAGGATTACAGCTGTCATCAGAACAATTCCTGAGGAGATGCTCGGGAGAACATGCCAGGAGGTCAAATACCGTCTCGACGTTATTCGTGCAACCAACGGTGCGCATGTGCAGCTCTACTATCTTCCCAACAAACTTTGGAACGTGCTGTTCAATATGCAATAAACCGATTTTTATTCTCCTATTCCGTTTCTATTTTATTGAGGGTCAAAGTTGTAGAGATAATTTACAAACATTCTGTACAGTACTACTGGAGGGCTCAGTGTGGGGGGGGGGGGCAAATAAACACCGTGTTCCGTTTCCTCAGAAAAAGAAAGACGTGAATGGGAAGGAAGAAAGGTTGACAGATGCAACAAAGCAAGATAGCCTGTGGCTAAAGAGAAATGCAACAAAAATTTATGAGTAATGTTTTTGGCTAAAAAACATTCCTTGTTCCCAGTTATAAAACGAAATACAATGGTGGCAAAAATTGTGGACACTTTTTGAAATTTTTATGTTTTGTTACTTTGCAGGCTTATAGGAAATGTTATTTTGCACCAAATGCAAATGTTTATATGTCAATTTAAAGAAAATTGAATGCTGAATTCGATACAAAAAACAGAATGCAAATATATGCAGTACAAAAAATATATGCTTACTTTAGTCTAAAAAAGAAACAGAAGTGTGATTCAGTTAAGAAGCGGATTGTAAGTGCGAACATTACTGGCCAATCACAGTCCTTGTTCTGGGCACCAATCAAATGGAAGTAGCTGCAATAAATATTGTGAGAAGTTCAGTAAAGTCCGTTTTGTTGTTTATTCTGTTGAAAAAAGGCTGTTAGCGGTGTAAGTGAAGCGTAATTGTAGACTGTGTGAATATTTTTAGTATTTCTTTATATTTAACGTGTAGATAAAAAGCACAACAATGGCACCAAAGAAAGAAGTTGATTGGTCGCCCATGAAAAGAACCAGGATTGTTTTCTTAACGTGAATCGGGTCTTTCTTATGCTGAAATTGCTAAGCAAGTAGGTGGGTCAGTGACAACATCTGGTGTACGAAAGTGCTGTTTACGTTATCCGGAAACAAAGTCGGTGAAAAACAAACCAGGAAAAAACCAAAAAAAGTGCACAAAAGCTGTTGATGACAGAAGAATAAGAAGACTGTGTCTGAAGGATAGAGAAATTTAATCTGAGGCTATCAGAGCTAAACTGTGTTGAACTGGTGTTTCTGTCAGTGCAAGAACTATGAGGTAGGATTCCGAGAAAAAAGTCATATCTGAATTTACAGCAGCGCAAGAAATGACTACAGTGGGCAAAAGAACATATTGGATGGACAGCAGTGGAAGCAAGTTATTTGGAGTTACGAAAGTAAGATATCCTTATTTGGTAACGATGGGTGAAAAACCGTGAGACGTAGAGTAGGAGAAGAGCTACATCCGGACAGGCCGATGTAAAGCACCCAACAAGCGTTATGATTTGGGCATGTATGGCAGCAAATGGTGTTGACCGCGTTCATGTAATCGACGGCACGCTGAACGCAAGAAAATACAATGACACCATCCTAGAACCAAACTGCTACCTTCCATCAGGAATCTCTTTCCCAACAACGCACCATTTCTTTTTCAGCAGGATTCAGCTCCCTGCCACACAACAAAAATATGCAATTAGTGGTTCACAACAAAGTCCATTCCATTGTTGACCTGAGCAGGAAACAACTTTGACCTGAACCCAATAGAAAATTTGTGGCACCGTTTGAAAAGCCTTGAACGAATGAGGCGTTCATCAAATAAAAGACAATTAATTGAGGCTCTAATTACTTCCTGGCACCACGTAAAAACGAAGACAAAGCTTCAAACACTCGTTGCCTCAATGAGACGTCGCTATGAGGCGGTTTTAAAGAATAAAGGCTACCCTACTAAATACTGATAGTACATTGAAGTCATACGTGCATTACAGCATATTCAGCATGATTCCAGTATTCCCTGCGTACCTTTTTTGTACTGCATATATTTCCATTCTGGTTTTGTACTGAATTCAGCATTATATTTTCTTTAAATTGACATATTGTTAACCAGTCCGTTGCTATATCTTTGTAGCTTGTTGTTAACTTGTAATTGTTACGAGGCTCGTCTAATACCTCGTGAACCTCGCGTAGTTGAAGATGATAAAATAATAGCAATGACAGTGATAATAATTCTAAGTAATAGGTAATAGGCAAATAATTCTTGCGATCGATAAATATGTCTAAGAAACCTTTATTCTTCTCTTCACTTAATCCCCTGAAAAGGTTGTCCGTTAGCTGTGCTATGTTTCCTCGCTGTTCCGCTTAAAACTCAAATTTCCTTTTCTTATGTCCTGCTTTTTCGATCACTTCCCATGCTGTCGAGAAATCCCCTATCCTGCTGCCGGTTAGCCTAAAACCTCGCCTGGGACAATTTCCTGTTCATCCTATTTGCGACCGCTCGCTTTCGAAAACCAGAGACAACTCCCTTCTCGCCTCCTCCTCCCTTGTCAGCAAAAATGCCCTTCTGCCTATCCGAAAGTTCCCCGTGGGAAACAAACACACCGCCCTCGGTTAATTTGTAACCTCAAAGTAAAATGCGAGGTGGCTAGGTCCATTAGTCGGCTGCTTTGAAATAGAAACCTGTAAAGCATCAAATGAGGCGCGCTAGAGCTAATCTCCATTCAGCAGACAATGTGCAAATACAAAACTTAGGTAAATTGTAGACTTAATAAAGTACCGTGCATCCGGTGTCTAATGGGGAACTGACTCTGCGAAATTTCTCTCACGCTTTGTGGAAACAAAGGAAGGGGAGCACGAGATGGAAAAAGGTTGCAATATTGAGATTTTATATGAAATCCTAAAACCTAGTATAAAATCTCTGTAACAATGTAGACATTTGCATTTGTTGCAAATAACATTTCCTATAAGCCTGTAAAGTTGCAAAACATTAAAATTTCGAAAAGTGTCCATAATTTTTGCCACCACTGTAAAGCTACAGGAGCAACATAAATTTATTTTTCCCACAAAGGCTATTCAGCATTTAAAATTTTATAGGAATTGCATTGTCGAAGACGGTTCTCCACACTGTTAAAAATTTCACCGGTGGATTACGGGCAACGGGCAGCGACTAGGGGCTCACTCCTCTCCCCTGAAATTATAAATTTTCCCGCTTCCGCGAAAGCTTCATAAAATTAACCCTTTCACCGGCTGAAACGAATGAACTTGGGGTTAGCAAAATAGACCGAAATCAGCTCAAACTAATATAATCGCTGTCTAAGAAGTGGGACGAACGCGACAGAAACGAGTGAACCCTCACATCACAAAGCGTTACTTTTACCTTAGGCTAAGTGTTCATTTGGGGGTATGATTGCCATTAATGCCTAATAAAAAGGAACGACGAACCTAAGAAAGAAAAGATATTTGAGTAACTTTTTTCTATACAGTGGCATGATATCCGTATCCGAGAGACTACTTCTCTGGAATCATCCCTTGTGTAATGGAAAGGAGAATAAAGAACTATAAAATAATCAGACTTAATATTGTAAGACTAAGGAATGTAAGGGAGCACTTGTTACAGGGGTTGGTGCTGAGTTATGTTACAGCGCCCTGTGTGAAGGGTTCGTTTGACGCATTGCTTCCAGAGTTTTGTTTCTGGACCTTAACCCCTATTTTACCCGATTTGAACAGTTTAATAAAATATAAACAAAATATCAGTCAAAGTATTAGCTCGTTCTTGCAGTGAGGAAGGTGTTTATTCAGATGTTATGGAAATGTCTCAAAGCTTTGTCGTGATCTCCTATCCTCTATTATCATCAACAAGCTGATCGGCCTTTTCCCCTTCGGCCAGTGTTCACTTCCTACCTTCGCATTCTCCGTCGATTCTCAGCATTTCCCCCAATTTCCACCGATGGTACAGATTTCACACCTACTCTATAAACTCTTTACCACCGAATCCTTTGCAACCGAGTGAAGTCCACGCTTTTCTCTAACACCAGAGTCCCCCACTCTCCAAAAAGACCAGACACTCCTTAAAAATGCCTTCTCTTTGTCACCCCTCACAGATCATTCTTCCAGTTCACTTTCGCTCTTAGAAGGCGCAGAAGTTCCTTAATTGGCTACTCTGTCCCCCTTCTCGCATCCACGAAACCATAAATCTAACACCCCCTTCAAAGAGATGCGTGAGAAAGAGACAACCTTAACCGTCGCCCTGCTCATCAAAATGGCGGGAAATTGGAGGAAAATTATTACAACTCACTGTCCTTAAAATGGCTACTGAACTTCACTTCTGATAAATATGGATGCCCAGGTTACACACTTACAACTAGCGATAGATTTATTTATAGTCAATTATTCTTAGATAAAAGAGGGAAAGGTATTGTTTGCCGCAGCGTTCAAATAACGCGGTCACTATAAGAACACTTCTGTTTGAGCAGAGCAGGAAAATTAGGGTAACTTTTGGTTCAGGTAAATCGGCCGCTTAAAGGGTTAAGATCTGAATAGGAAATACTAAGCCGCAACTTTCAGAGCAATGACACTGAAAATAAAGTTTGACAGTATTCAATTAAGCCTGAATTTCAGGAAGATGCACATAAAAATAAAGTTTGACCATATTCAGTTAAGCCTATATTTCAGAGCAATGACCGCATTCAATTAAATTCAATATATTCCAAAGCAATAAAAGTAAATAAAAAGTTTGATAGCATAAAATCAGGCCTATATTTTAGACCGATGACTGTAAAAATAACGTTTGACCATATTAAAAAAAATAATAATCACGTACACCAATCGAAACTCAAACAATTTAATGGAATAAAAATGTCGGCATAGGAGACCAACAAGAAATATTGGCGGCATCTCTGATGGTAGAGTGGGCTTCGGGCTGATACTCCCAGTTGGGACCTGGTTCGAGACTGGATAAGACATGTTCTGATGAGACAGTTTGAACTATATGAGACATGCTCTGATAAGACAGTTTGAACTGGATGAGACATGTTCTGATGAGACAGTTTGAACTGAATACCACATGTTCTGATGAGACAGTTTGAACTGGATGAGACATGTTTGGATGAGACAGTTGGAACTGGATGAGACATGTTCTGATGAGACAGTTTGAACTGGATGAGACATGTTCTGATGAGACAGTTTGAACTGGATGAGACATGTTTTGATGAGACAGTTTGAACTATATGAGACATGCTCTGATAAGACAGTTTGAACTGGATGAGACATGTTCTGATGAGACAGTTTGAACTGGATGAGGATGGTGTGTTTGCGTTCACCACCCATGCTTCACCCGTTTTCTGGAAGCCACTTACTGGCTCTCTCCCATTCCTGGAAATAGTGGCCCTCAATTAGGGTTAGGATACAGCTCATAGCCTTTAGATTGGCCCCCGTGGTGGTCGTTAAACCCCTAAATAAATAATAAGGCACTGGCAGTGGATGAATTACCAGTTAGGCGAGGGCGCCGACTTTTACAAATTCTTGCTGATTCATGCTGATGAAATGAAGCGTAATACAGTTTCCCGGAAATAGTTGGGAGGTTCAAAATATGCATTCGGGTTGTTCTGGGTTCGAGACTGGATGAGACATGTGGGTGGTGTGAAAAATAACTAAAACACTCTTAACAATTTAAATGTACGTAGGTTTGCTTGAATAACCTACGTGACACCAAATGCAGAATTTTTAATCCAAACATCCAAAGCACGTGAACGATGTCATGCTTTTGGAGAACTTGTGAGAGTTATCTTAGTAAAATAAATCTAATTTTAAGACACGAAGCTAAGAGTACCTTGACACACCATCAGTAATTTCTTGTATATATCCTACATCAAAAACCTGGTAATTCATCACGTGCATCACACGTTTCTTTATCCTCGACAAAAAAAAAAAAATAATAATAAAAAAAAAAAAAAAAAAAAAATGCTCGCTTACCGTAAAAACCACATGACTGCTCAATCTGATTCTTCAACCAATAGCAGAGAGTGTAGCATTTTTTTTTTATTTTTTATTTTTTTTTTTGTCTGTCGCTGTTGTTGATTGGATAACCATGAAGTTATGTCCATCAGCATAGCATCGGCCATAAAAAAACGGTTGGGTACAATTTTTTCAGTATCCCTGCACGTTAAAGATACGAGCGTCTCCCTGAAAGGGTAAATCGGGCCATGGCCATATAAATACAAGAACAACAAAACTTTTTTAAAGGAATTTCTAACAATGCAGAGAAGAAGCCGCGTTGCCTTTCTTACCGTCTTGAGCCGGATCTGTCCTCAGCCGAATGGCAACCGATGCTTGACCAATCGTCTGCCTGATTTATTGGGCACACCGCGCTCATGTGGCGTCTTGAGCCGCTGATGGCTTAGTGGTTAGCGAGTCAGACTATCGATGCAAGGTCCTTAGGTTCAAACCTTGGCTGATCTTTCAGAGATGGTGTGATTTACTAACAATCGCTGAATATTCGCCGTGCATCGGACGAGCACGTTAAGTGACGGCCCCCAGGCTGGACCCAGTGGTTAAATGGGTATCCTTTCCTATGCCCCCTGAAATTATCTCACCCCTCTGTGTGCAACATCGTACTTGTACGGTGGCGCCATCTACTGTACTATAATCTCACTACAAACTGTTCTGTCAAAGTCACTAAACTTGCTGGCTGGGACCTAAACTCTACTACTCACTGTGGACGGAAGTCCTACAAGAAAATGACAAATATATATTGAGGGTCTGAATTTTGTTTGCTTCCCTGCGACTACGAGTATTTCGGATATGCACTAGTTTCAGAAAAACTGTGCCATGCTTCCAGTCGAGGCATCGTTTGCGTAATTTGTACGCATTAAATGACGGTAAATTCCATACCTTTCGTTTGTCTTTTTGTTTGTGTGTGTAAACAACAGCACTTGAAGTAAAAAGCAAAATAGGAGAAAACGGAAAGGTGCCAGGCTTGCTCAGAAGCCATAGCAAAAAGTAAAGCTAGCTGCGTTCTGTTTACAAAAGCTTCTGCTGCCTTGTTTAAGTCTACGAAGTTTTGCGATGACAATAGCTCCACAAATAAGTGTGTTGCGACAGAAGATGCAATAATTCGAAAAATGGCAATGTAGTGGGAAAAGCGCCAGGTATCAAAATGTCTTAGAACCTTGGTTACTCAGCCTTTAGCACATGTAAGCATGTAATAAGAGTAAAAAAATAATAATAAAACGAAAAGAGCTACACTCATTTTTAGAGGCATGATTCATGTAAGCATGCAAAAAAAGTAAAGAAAAAAATGAAAATAGCTACACTCATTTTTACAGGCATGGATCTTATTTACAATTATGGAGAAACCTCTCTTAACGGACACTCCTCAAATACGGACCCATTCCAATTGTTACCACTGTCAAAGGTTCCGGTGGAACAGCACGTGTTGTAATTGCCATTCCTCTTCTCTTTTGTGAACTCCATCAGATACCGACGTAGGCATAGATCAGAGCAACCGGACTGCATATTTCGAACCGATCATATCATATGTAGAGGATTTTAGGAAGGGAGTGTCTGACTCCAGGCCTTAAAGAACCCTTAGAAATAGGAAGCTATGAGATTTGGGCTAGAGTGCCCGATAGAAAAGTGACACAGAAGCGAGGTAGAAAGGGGGATGAAGACGCCTTTATTTATTACCTGAGGGCCACTACCCGGGGCACGACGGCTTAACGTGCCTATCCGATGCACGGCGGATATTTAGTGGTTCGAGCGTTCGTACCTGCTGGGATCGAACCCGAGGTCTTCTCCATGGCAGTCACGAACGTTGACCACTAGGCCACCAGCGGCCATCATATTTCGAACCTCCCAGCTACGGCCAGGAAATGGCATTACGCTTGATTTCATCTGGATGAATCAGCATGAGTAAGGTCCAGCGCCGGCAGCGTCTGCGTCCTCGCCTAACTGACATATCATCCATCCCTTTAAAGGGATGATCTATCTCAAACTTTTAAGCTTAACTTTTGCTAAAACCCGCCAGTTTCTAGGGGTTTAACGACTACCACAAGCCACTCAAAGTGTTATGAGAAATATCCCAACCCTAATTTAGGGCCACTGTTTCTAGAAAAGGGGGATAGCCAGATAATGGTTTCCAGAAAACTGATGAGTAGTGAGTGGTTAAGACAAGGACACAACCCATATCTCATCCAGTCTCGAACCCAGGCCCAATGAAACAATTAGCCAGAAGCCAGCACTACTGACTATTCGGCCACCGGAGACACCACCTATGCTTCCCGTTGGTCTCTGATACCAACTTTTCAATTCTGCTAGACTGTTCATGAATTTCGAATTGTGAACGTGATAATTTACCTATGGCTAGTAAATGCAAGGTGTTAACATACACACTGCGAGAAGCGTGAAAGAGCGTTTTGCGTGACGTCTACGTACTGCAGCCTGAAAATAACGCAAAACTCTCTTTTAAGCATACCGCCCTCTTATGAATAAAAATAAATATCCCGAGATTGTCCCTAAATGAGATGTCTTATTGCAACCTAGAAATAACGCAGAACTCTCTTTTAAGGGCACCTCCCTTTACGGACGAAAATAAATACCCCGAAAGTGTCCCTAAATGAGATGTCTTACTGTAACCTAGAAATAACACAAAACTCTCTTTTAAGCGCACCTCCCATTTACGGACGAAAACAAATGTCCCAAGAGTGCCGTAAATCAGAGGTTTTACTGTAACCTAGAAAGAGCGCCTAATTCTCTTTTAAGGACACCTCCTTTTATAGAGAAAAATAAATGTCCTGAGATTGTCGTAAATCAGAGGTTTTACTGTAACCTAGGAATAACGCAGAATTCTGTTTTAAGGACACCTCTTTTAAAAGAGAAAAATAAATGTCCAGAGAGTGTCGCGAAATCAGAGGTTTAAAAACCTCTGTAATGTAGAAATAACGCAAAACTCTCCATTAAGGACCCCTCTGTTGCGCAAAAAAATAAGTGTCTCGAAGGTGTCCCAAAATGGGAGGTTTTACTGTAACCTAGAAATAACACAAAACTCTATTTTAAAGATACCTCACTTTTACGAACAAAAATAAATGTCCGAGAGTTTCGATAAATCACAGGTTTTACCGTAACCCAGAAATAGCGCAGAAATCTCTTTTAAGGACACCTTTTTTTTTACAGACAAAATTAAATGTCTCGAGAATATCGCCAAATCAGAGCTTTTACTGTAACCCAGAAAAAAGGCAAAACTCTCTTTTACGGACAAAAATAAATGTCCCGAGATTGTGTCAAAATGAAAGGTTTACTGTATTTTTTAGAATCAATTGGGAAAGCTTTAAAATTCTTAATAATATGAATTTAAAAAAACAGAATCTGATATTTTTATACAGAGAGACAATTCAAGCGACGAGACGATTTCTGTGAAATTATAACTGACTACAACGTAGATATCCGTAAGACGATATTTTCTTAACACAGTACGATGGAAAACTCCTGCAGGGCACCCTGTCGAAAGATAAATTTTTCAGGCATGTCGTATCAGAACTTTTTCTCCGCCTACTTTATATCTCCTTTGCCATTTTATTTGTTAATATATCTCGAAGTTTCATGCAAGATAAACTGCATTTTTTTAGCTGAGTTTGTATACATATTTATGCTACTTTAAAAAAAAAAGACTGTGAATGATGTGCGCTATCGCTTGAAGACTGATGTTGGCACTGATGAAGCTTATCAAAACTGAGAGAAATATGCCCGTCGAAACTTCCCGAGAACATTTTCAGAAGTAGCCTAAGGGATTCTAGAACTTAATGGGGTTCTTCCTGTTTTCCCTAATCATTTGTCACGTATGGGTAAAACTTTGTTCAATAAAGCCAACAAAGAAGAAGAGGAAGATTATATATAGCGATAGCAATTCATCATCTCAGAGGAGCTCTTCCGAACAAACATTTAAACGATCAGTCAAAGCCATTAAAGCACTTAAGCTCTGCGAACTTATTTCGCTTATAAACTTGCAAAAGACAACATCACTAAACACTTCAAAAGTATGGATAATAACAGTAATAATAACTACTGATTTATTGAGTTCACTACAAAACGTAGCTTCTTGCACAAGAATTGCGGGGGAAAAATTGAATGCACAATTAACTTGCCATTGAAAAGTGATTTTTTTATTATTCATGCATTTTTTCTGCATATGAAGATAAAAAATCAATATTATTGATTTTTCCTGAAGCAGCGTTTACTAACAGCACCTTATCCTTTACCAAAAAATTAGTCTTAAGTTTTGGGATCATTATTTGAGATACCGTAAAAACCGAAACATGTAACGGAGAGAGACAGCAGTAGTTCGACTTGTGCGTCTGTTTTTTTTTCCGAGCTGTACATAGATAAAGATGCTTTCCTGTACATAATGTATCACTGTACAACCTTTGTACAACGATACGTTTTGTATAAAGGGAAATGTACTATGTCGTGAACAAAAAATCTGAAAGTTATCTAACAGGTTTCATCTTATTGAAAGAGACATCATTCGAGTTTTTAGAGAATACCTACAAGAAAAGGAAAACCTTAGCAACTTTTACAGCTGCAGTGACGTTTGAGAACCATAGCAATAGAAAAAAAGCATTTTTTCAGTAAAATTAAAATGCTGCAGTAAAAACAATGGCTAACACAAAAGAAACAACTTCACGAAGCGAAACAGTACGAAGAGCTAGGCTCAGATCGCAGAAAAATTGTGGGGCTAAGGATAGGGAACAGCAGAACGCCTTCTTCTCGGGGAAACATAAAATTTGAAAGAACGAACGAAGACACACACACACACACACACACACACACACACACACACACACACACACACACACACACACACACACACACACGAGGGGTGGTGGAGGCGTGATGTTCCTCTGAAGACTAAAACTCATCAGCTGTTAAATTACTGTGAGATAGTAAGCAGTCGTTAAATAACTTGCCTAAAAATAAGTATTTTCGTGGGGACGTTTTAGCCAAATATACTATAGGAAGTGGAAAATAGTGTTGAAGGAAACTCCTTGTGCGTGAGAGAGAGAGAGAGACAAAGAAGACTTTTCGACTTCTTCCTGTTCATTGCTTTATGGTCAGTAATAACATTTTTATGGTGTTCTCTGTAAGGCCAAAGGAGATTGTTGGCGCCAATCTTATGGTTTTTGACAGAAGATGAGAAGGCTTTCGGTTGTTGACTACGAAAAGAAGAAGTTAGATAAAGAAAAATGCCAGATTACAACGGTAGAACAATGTGGAACCGAAGAATAGGGGTGGAAAATGTCGGAATGGGACACGAGTGACTCCTCAATACATTCCATGGATCTACGGAAAGGCATCAGAATAATGAATCAGAAAAATAGTTTTTCCACGTTAGTTGGTAGTGATTTTGCCTCCAACGAAACAGAAACTACTCAACCACCATTAAGTAAATTCAGAGAATTTGATTAGGTTTTTAAATATTACAAAGAAAGTTTAACATCCTTTTTCCGTTTTTCTTTCCCATTTTTTTCTACTTTACTGCTTGTTATGAAAAAAAAAATATTCCCTAGCAAACTAGATTTAACATAGCCTCCCACCCCCGCAAAAAAAAAAAAATGCAATCTGTATTTGTGGGAAAATATGGTTTGTAGTTGAACACAGTCTTTCCCTCATGGTTCTGTGACGCAACGACGGCGCAAAAATATTCATCCCATTTTACTACTGCACCAAAAAGTTCTGAAAAAGACACCCGACACTCTCAGGTTATTATTAGTAACAAATATTTTCATCTGTAATACATTCAAAACTGTCCATGAACTTAACAAAATCTAACAGTTTCTGTTCGGTGACCTATGTGACCTTCCAAACGGTGCTGCTTTTCTTCCGGAACGCTGCGGTACTCTTACAATAAATTTACACGTGTAAAGTTTGTTCGGATAACTGATGTTTTCATAATGCTTCTGTTTAAAAACAAAAACGCTGCGTTTTAGGTAAATCCTTTCGCTGAAATTTGGAAACTGTTACTATCGATCACTCTCAATCCAGTAGCACCCTGATGTCCGAAAAAGTTAGTCGACCGCATCTCTCACTATAGCTGTGCTGCTTTAATTTTCTGCATCCATATTTGCGGAAAATTAAGCCATTACCCTAACATGAAAAAAACTGGGTCCGAATTAATGTTGACCCGAGTGAATACTCGCCGTCGAGTTTATCGCAGGAGAAAGGAGCAACCGGTAGAAGGGAGTGTCCGAGGACCTCACATCAAGGTTCAATGCTGCCCCCTGTCAACAGTGACAGCCTACCTGCCAGCGCCCTCTACAGGGAATCCCATTACTCACACGGCTGCTCTGATAACGTCCATTTAGTCCTAGCGTGTAGTCCTAGCCCCAGGGTCAGGATACGACTTTCTCGTGTGTGGGGAGGCACTGAGAAAAGGGACTGTTTCCAAAATGAAGGTGAAAAAATGTCTGTGAATGAAAAGAGTAAGAGACGAAGCTTTTCATTTTTTTTTTTTTTTCTCTCTCCTGAGTGATTTTTTTTTTAATGTGGATTTGTGGCGTGCTCAAGCAGTTCAAAAAAAAAAGGTGACGTAGTATCTAATCGCATATTATGACATGCAATTTTTCCTCCCTTTATGAAAGTTCACATTAAACAAGTGAGTAATGTCGTAGGCATTCTTCAACGAAGATCGGCGTTTTGTTCGCTTGAACCAATGCAATTAGAGCGACGTAATTTTTACGGCTCTTCTTGGAACACAAGCATCTTCTATTATTGATCTGTAGTTAGAATCATAGGCGTAAACTTTACAAAACTCCTACACGGGCGCTACAGCTTTTGACATGAAGTCTAAGCGATGCTAGAGTTCTAAACGAGACCACCACCAAATGCTTCAGTTCTGAACGAGAGGACCTCTAAATGTTCGAGTTCTGAATAAGCAGTTACAAGGTCAGCAATCCATAGCAAGTGAGTGTGGCATTACGCGGTCTAAGTATTGTACGAAGGGAAGAAAGGGGTTCCTTGGCAGAAGTCCCCCCCTCCCAAATTGTTTCATGCAGATTTAACCAGATGCTGATGAAGTGTTTTTTTGTTGTTTTTTTCTTATGTGGGTTTAATGACCACCGTGAGCAACTCATTGGGCTATAAAGCAGTCGCCCGTCCCTAATTTAAGGTCACTGGTTCCAGGGAAGGGAGAGAGCCAGTGTCGTAAGACAAATACAGCATCCATGCCTCACCGGGATTCGAACCCGGACCAGTGTTTCTTTCAGGCATACATCCAGGGGGCGAAGCCCTCCCAGAAACGACCCCTCCCCCTTCTCCCCGGAGACATTTTAAATTACCGAGCCAAATTTTAATAAATTCAGGTTATGATGAAAAATATTATTCGTTTCTTTTTATGCTACAAATATTTCTCCAATTATACGTGGAATGCATTTTAATTTTATAGATAAAAATTCCAAGCCTGCGGAAACCACCTCCCCCATCCCCCTCCTTTAGATGAAAAAAGTTTGTTCCTAAAATGTTTGAAGAAGTAATAACTATATCAGGGATGTATATAGAATTTTTCTGGGGGGGGGCGAAAGTAGGAAGTTTTTTAAATCCACCATCTGGAACAAAATCTAAATTAATAAAAAATTAAAGAAAAATTAAGGCATTTTTTTTTGTAAGTTGATACATTTTTTTAAATTAAGGCATTTTTTTTAATGTAAGTCGCATTTTAACCAAAAAATAAAAAATAAAAAATAAATTTTTTTCCGGGGGGAGGGGGCAAGGCCCTCTCTAAATGCACCCCTGTGCTAGATACATAGTAATTACTTATATCATCATCATCATTGTCAACCATTATCAATCCACTGCTGGACGAAGGTCTCCCCAAGTTTCCTCCACAACGGTCTGTCTTGTGCCAGTCTCCTCCATGTTACTCCCGCATACTTTCGAATTTCATCCACCCATCTCCCATGTGGTCTTCTTCTGGGTCTTTTCCTGTCCCTTGGAATCCAATCTAAAATTTCGGCTGTCCATCGATGGTCTGTCCTTCTGGCAGTATGTCCAGCCCATTGCCATTTCAGGGATTTAACTCTGATCATGTTTTCCACTGTTGTCATTTTTCGGATTCACGAGTTCCTCTTCTTATCTCTCCTGGTTACACCAAGCATGCACCTCTCCATGCTGCTTTGAGTTGTCTGCAGTCTTTGTATGTCTCTTTTAGTTAAGGTCCACGTCTCTGCACCATACGTAAGCACTGGAAGGATGCATTGATCAAACACTTTTCTTTTAAGACATAATGGCATATTGCTCTTGAAAATTATGCTGCTTCTTCCAAAAGCTCTCCAGGCAAGTTTTGTACGCCGATTAATTTCTTCATCAATGTGACCCTCACTTGATATCTGCTGTCCAAGATAAGCGTACGTGTCTGTTATCTCCAGCTTTTCTCCATCAATCGATAAAACTTCATTTCTTGTAAAAGCATTGAACATCATATATATATATATATATATAAATATAATAGTTAAAGTTATATATATAGCAAATGAAAAACTTGCCCCCTCTAGGGTTCCATTTGCCCCCCCCCCCGGTCAAAAAGTTCTGAAAGAAACACTGACCCGGACCCATCTCCGGGTCAGTGTTTCTTTCAGAACTTTCAGAACGAATGATCAGAAGCCATCGCTTAGACCACTGCGCCACCAAGGCGGCGCTGATGAAGTTATGCCCAGTGATAAAATAGGGTCCACGTACGTACCCTATGTATGTAGCATCGGGTTGGAAAGAAAATAATGTCCGATGACGAGGTATCCAAAGTCGACGGCGCACATTGGTCACTGAGATTGCGCAGAACACTGGCATGACATTGCCAGATCGGTGGCTAAGTCAGTGGCAGTTAGCCGTCAGAAGGCGAAGAGTGCTATACAACATAGAAGTAGAAAAGGAGCACATCTGCCATTGCATGCTGCGTAACATGGATATGGACAAGGAGCACATCCGCCATTGCATGCGTTTTGAAACGATAGCACCCCCCCCCCAACACACGCCCTCCAAGTACTGTAAGAAGCATCACCAGTGTGTACCCGAATGCCATGTCACATCGTTAGTGCTGTCGTTTTCGAGAGGGAAATGTTGACCTGTCAGACCGTCCGAAAGCCGGAAGACCCTCAACAGTGAATATGGACATGCCGAAGACCTTAGTGCAGACAGACCAACGTATGATCACGTGGCAGTTGCTCGAACAGCTGAGGGCATTATCACGCACCTGCGTCAACTTGGGAAGGTGCACAAGAGGGGAGTTTGGGGTACCCCATCAACTCACGGTTGAGCAGAAAGCAAATCGCATGAGTGAACACGTTTCCATGCTAGCACGTGACCAAGTTTAACCGTTCTTGAATCGCATTGTGACAGGTGACGAGAAATGGGTCCTGTACGACAATGTCAGCACCCTGAAACAGTGTTTGGACCCAAAATAGAAACCAACACCGATCCCCAAAGTCGGCTTACACCCAAGTAAAATCCTTTCGTGGGATATGCAGGGTGTCATGTTTTTGTTTTTTGTTTTTCTTTAGCTGCTGCCGACCAAACACCACTATTACCGCCGATGTGTACTGCAGTCAGCTCGACGGTCTGCACGCATCGTTCACGTCGAAACGACCAGCACTGCTATAAACTGCAAGGGCGTTCTCCTACAGCATGATGGGGCGAGAGCTCACACAGCACAGTTGACCTGCCACAAGATAAGGAACCAATGCTGGGACACTCAGCCTATTGCCCGGACATTGTCCCAAGCGTCTGCCACCTTTCCCAGTGGTTGCAGCATTTCCTGGACAGACAGCGGTTCTTTTTTTTTTTTTTTTTTTTTTTGGTTGCAGGTTTAACGACCACCGTGAGCAACTCAATGGGCTATAAGCAGTCGCCCGTCTGTAATTTAGGGTCACTGGTTCCAGGGAAGGGAGAGAGCCAGTGCCGTAAGACAAACACAACATCCATGCCTCACCGGGATTCGAACCCGGACCCCTTTCGGACGAATGATTAGAGGCCATCGCCTTAGACCACTGCGCCACCGGGGCGGCAGACGGCGGTTCACCAACCGAGACGATGTCGAAAGCGCACTTACTCATTTCTTTGCGTCCAAGCCGCAACAACTCTACAGGGACGGTGTCCAATAGCTGCCTAGATGATATGAGCAGGTCCTGGCAAACGATGTTGACTACACTTTGGATTGGTTTGAAACCTACATGTGTGTACATACACGATCGAGTCACATTATTGTGACCTCCAGCTAATATCCAGAATAACCGCCGAGTGCAGCGCGGACAGCAGCTAGACGGGCTGGGAGCAAAGACTATCTAACGCTTAAAGAAGGTCAACTCTCATAGAGATAACGTAAAACAGGCGGCAACTGTGCCACCACATCTTAAAAGATAATATGCTCTACGGGAAAGTTTACACTCAGGAGCAAAACACGTTACGGGAGATTACGGCAGTGAAGCTTTTCTTTGATCCACAATGGTTTCCTTCGATCTGATGATAATTTGTTCAAAGCAGTTTTTTGTTGTTGCTGTCTGATATCCCGCCCATCCCTTATTTTAATGAGAAAAATATGCAATAACATTAGTATTACTATTTAAATTCAATTTCAGCAAATATTACAGTTGGGCCTAAGGATCCATACAAAATGCAGATATTCCCTAGTATTTGGCATTTCTGAAAATATTTCTGAAAAACTGAAGAACAAACAAAAGCCTTAACTAACCCGGTTGGCGTAACAAAACTAACATATCCGATTTGCGAAGTGATTATGCTACCGAGCAGGTTACAATCGCGTGGCATGAGTCTGAGTAGCTCGGCTGACTTTCGGGTCGAGGGCTGCAGTAAACTGTCAACTGTCGTTTTAGACACACTTCCAGTAGCCGGCTATTTACCCAAAGAATTGAAGTCAACAGAAATACGCATGCGCAGTCTGCTCCGGCATCAGCCGATCAGCCTGTATGTTGGATTCCGTGCACTACATGTTTTCCCTGAAGATATGACTGCGCTAGTTACGTCTCGCTGAGCCTTAACTTCTTCTCGTTAGATATTCTTTGCTGCGAGTGACTCAAAAAGGTGCTGAAAGGCACCTGTTCACAGGTATGTGGAGCCATGCTGACTGTAGTGTATGTGACAGCTGCTGGACGGTGTGTGGTGGACGATCCATAGAGCGAACAACACGATCGAGGTGGTCCCACAGATGCTCAATTGGGTTTAAGTCTGGGGAATTAGGGAGGCCATGGAAGTACTTTGAAGTCTTCATCATGCTCTTCCAACCACTCTCGGATATTTCTATCTGTGTGACACGTTGCATTCTGGAGCTGAAAAATCCCATCCGCCCCAGGAAAGGCAATCAGCATGTATGGGTGTAAGCCATCTGCAAGGATAGATTCATAACGAATTCGGTCCATAGTGCCTTCCACAGGTAGTAGTGGACCCAGCGAATACCACGAAAACATTCGCCAGACCATAACGCTGCCCACACCAGCTTGTGTTCTCCCAGCAATGGTTGAAGACTGTTTGTTCTCCGATGTTTCTCGCCTTATACGCCAACGTCCATCCGTTTGATGAAGCATAAAACGTGACTCATCGGAGATGGCAATCCTTTGCCAATCAGTGGAGGTCCAATTCCGATACTGCAGTGCAAATGTAAGCCTTTTCTGCCGATGCGCCTTCGTTAGCACAGGTGCAGTGACCATCCATCTACATCGGAGTCCCATACGCAGCAGGGTTCGCTGAACTATCGTTTTAGACACACTTCCGGTAGCCCCCTGGTTCATTCGGCCAATGAATTGCTCCACTGTGACGTGTCGATCAACCCTCACGCACCTTCGCAGCCGATGTTCACCTTTCACATCAATGGCACGTGGAGCTCCGCGGTTTTCACGTCGCTTATTCGCAATGGTGCCATTTCTCCAATCACGATACACTTTAACCAAAGCAGCACGCGAACAGTTCACAAATTGCGCTGTTTCAGAAATACTGCCACCCTCGGCCCGAAAGTAATCTATTTTTGCAAATCTGACAAATCGCTTCTTTTATCCATGACAGCAACTAGTGATATGTTTTCAGAATCAGATCAGATCAGATCATATGTAAAGGATTTTAGGAAGGGAGTATCTGACCCCAGGTCTTAAACAACCCTTAGAAATAGGAAGCTAGGAGATTTGGGCTAGAATGACCCATAGGAAAGTGACACGGAAACGAAGTATATAGAAAGGGAGAGAAAGACGCCCTTATTATTACCGGAAGTTCAGTACCGGGGTCCGACGGCTTAACGTGCCCATCCGACGCACGGCGGATATTTACGTTAAGGGAAGGCTACTGGGTAAGAATCCCCCGGTTACATATAAAGGTGCTCATTCCTAAGCCCCCCCCCCCTAATTTCTCTCTGCCTTCTATGTGCAAACTCGTACGCTTGTGTGATGGCGCCATCTAGTGTGCTCTCTCTCTCTCTCTCACTTAGAAACTATCCTGTCAGAATCACTAGATTCGCTCTAACTTCCTTCAGTTTTTGTGCCCTGGTCGAAAGGGCACAGAAACTGAATGAAGTTAGATCATATATATTTGAAATACGTATATGGATTTTTTTGAGTACATATATTTCAAATTAGAAATACCAGATGTACTCATAACTTATTCCCTGTATGTACTCAAAAATGAGTACGTGTCTTTTCCAAAAATGAGACAAAAGTGCTCGGAGCTATTATAAGCCCAGAATGTACTTAAAAATGAGTACATTTTGCTTATTTCTAAGTACCAATTTTTAACAGTGTACGAAACGCTGGACGAACTGTCACTGGGCGTGACCTGAGTAATGCGACAGCTGAACAAAGATGGTGTATTAAGGGGCATCCCGGACCTACCACGCCGCTGGTAAGCTGTCATTAGCAGAGGAGGGGATATAAGGTAAGTTTTCTCCGTTACTTGACACTTTTCTCAAAATGGACAGTGTGAACAACATTTGTTATGACCTCCGTATTGCCTAAATAGTTTAGTCACAGTTTTGGGGCTCCTTCGGGCCAAGGCTCTGTCTTGCAATATAAAATTCGGGCTCCCAAAATTGAGCCTGATCTCATTACTGCTCTATATCCGACCTGAATTTGATTGCAGGATGGTACGACATACTGTTTAACTCACTTTGCTCTCATAGGAGAAGGTGGGGTCAGGAGCATACAGTAACTGGCACACAGTCCTAAAAAAGGAACCAAAACATTCGCGTAACTTTAATAACCGTTTTGTTTTTAATAAATGGAATATTACGTTTACATATCCGAAATTGTGAGGGAATATATGAATGTGTTCCATTCAAAGGCGTCACACTGAAGCGATAGGCCTCTGTTCCAGTGCAACATATATTCTCCATTTTCAGAGTGATTCTGGGTTAGCAAGGCTTTTCAGTGTTTTCCAATATTGAACCAAGTTTTGATGAACCTCGGCGACCCGCAGGAAATGTTCCTCTTTTTTCAATAAATTGTGCATTATATCTGCTTTTGACTTTAGATTTATGGGGGCAGGAGAAAGCGGAAAACGCTTTAATAAATATGTTCGTGCGCACAGCTTCAAATATTTTGTGTTCGGCTGCAGAGAGTATGATATTCCCCTTTTCTGTTTAAGCTTAGCTCAGTTATAATCTTATTCTTGAAAAAAAAAAAAAAAAAAAAAACAGAAAAAACAAGCAAACCTGCACATGTTTCGTGAGAATACACATTAAGAACACCGGTGTGTAACAAATTTACTTTCGTACCGAATTCTTCGTAGATACATTATGGGGGAAAAAAAAAAAGAAAGATTTTGTTTAAGCACGAGTTTTCACCATAGTTTGAGCAAATCCAACCTCGCTGAAATTTTCATAACTAAACACTGATTTACAGAACTTAGATATGTTGATCAAATATTTCAGTGAATACGGAGTAACAAAATAATTAATAAAACAGAAACCATACACCAAGTATACTCAAAATTGTATAACTATACTAGTAATCCGAATTTCTTGGGGTAGAATAGAAAATCAGTTTCCAAGTTTTCGCACATCAACCAGATGGTTTTTTTCAAGGAAGGTAAACCTTTCCTGAAAAAGTCATCTGGTTGATGTGCGGAAGCTTGGAAACTGGTTTTCTATTCTACACCAAGAAATTCAGATCACGGTACTATTTTGAGTACGGAGTAACAGTTGCAGCGTTCTTAACTATATCTGGAACGTATATGTAGTCTCGAGACCACTACTTCAAAACAGTTAAGGTGAAAATTTTGTTCTTTCTTCAAAATCTGGTATTGATTTAGACTAATAGATCAATCATAAATTGCTTTGTACCATTCTTAACTATTTAGAACGTACGTAGTCTCGAGACCACTACTTAAAAACAGTTAAGATGAAAAATTCATACTTTCTTCAAAATCAGGTATTGATCTGGCCTAATCGATCAATCATTAACTTCTTTGTAAGCGTTCTTAACTACTTGGAACGTATGTAGTCCCGAGAACACTACTTAAGATTTCCTTTTCGTTTTACTCTCTCTCGAAGTGAAATAAAAGTCACTCAAATGAAGTTTCAGAAAGTCTTACTTACTGTTAAATCTTTTATTCCCTGCGTATTGTATATGGGTATTATGTACCCTTATTCCCTCGGTATCGTATATTGGTACTATACTTGAATATTCCAAAATACTTAAGGAACTAATCACAATAGCAGTAATACTTCAAAACAAATTAACTAAAATTATAGTAAGCAGTAAACTTGATTAACTCCAAACGCTAAATATATAACACCACTACTCTAATACGCAACCACCAAATAGACACAGTTTCAGGTAACGCAGCTTCCACGATTATAACATCACACCACCACACCACACTTTTGGCTGCTGCTTCAAAATTATATATCTCTAATTCTTATATGTCACATGAATACGTCACGCTCTCTGACCTCAGAATTGTTGCCAACCTCATTCCTCGAGAGAGAAGATATAACGTTAAGGTTGAAAACCCTAAAAGAGAATGAACTCAAATTTACATAGAGAAAGCAACTAAAAATGAAAGTTAATTTAGAGTATACGTCACACAGTGTCAAATTTCAGCGTGCAATTTAAAATAGTAACGCCCATTTTCAGAAGATGCCTGTTTCTAAGACCAAAGTGATCAATAAATCTAGAAAAAAATGTTGTTAGTAATTTTAGGCGTAACTTCAAGCAGCATTTTGCTATAAGTTTTGTGTTAAACGGAGCGTATGGAGTTAATCAAGTTTTCTGAAAAACTATCGAAACAAAAACTTTCAAACTTTTTCTAGCTGCTAAGAACTTCAATGTGTTTGGAATATCGTACAAGACGGGTTAGTTCTTGACAACAAAAGCCTTTATCACGCCATCTAAACAAGTCTTTCTATGCAGGGCAGTAGCTACCGGGAGGGCAGACAGGGTGGTTGCCTTCCCGGAATGGTCATTCCAGGGGCGCAAATTCATGCTAAAAATAGAAGTTGTAACTAAAAACAGAAAGTTACGCCTTTCAGTATTTTCTTTTTAAGGACTGTAGTTAGTCTCATACGGTATCCCATGCAGTTAGCCAGGGTACAGAGTAACATGCACTATGAGGTTTGAACATGCCATATCTATGATGGGAATTTTCCAAAACAGTCAACGGAGGCATTGAAAATAATACAGTATGCTGATGCTGATGTGCCTGACCTCCATGACCTTTCCAAGCATGTCGTTGGGATGAAGAGCTCATTAATCATTTGTGGTCTGTCGCGGAAGATTCTCTGAGCGTTTAACTTTGAACGGAATTTTTCCAAGCTCTACCCCTAAAGTGTCTTCCTGTTGTTACGTTTGTATCCCGTGCTCATTCGTTCCGTGTTGGTTTATGTTTCGTTCTGCATTACTACGGAGTGTTGTTGGCGTTCACATAACGTTTACGCTTTTCTTGGTATTTACAACCTGTGGTTCTTGGGTATTTACCAGGTTTTTTATTTTTAATTAAATTATCCCAAAAACCTGAAGTTACGATTTTCGAACGATTATAATACACTGCCGGACAATTGCTAAGGACGGATGACAATAGCAACGATAGCAACCATAAAATGGAAGGCAGGAAAATGTGGAAATTAGCATAAGTGCGGGATACAGTAAGATGTGTTGTGCGCATGCAAATTTTGGATTGCCGAACTTGTTCGTGACGTCATAGCGCTGATAAGAGATATAAAGGATTTGACGCGTATTGCCCGTTGTTGTTCAAACGCAAAGTTGAAAGGGAAAGAATCAATTGACGAACTTGCAATTTTCAGTATGTTTTCCCGACATCACCTAGATGATTTTACGCGTGGCCGTATTATTGGCAAGATTGAAGAAGAAGAGCGAAAAATAACAGATGTTGCCAGGGAGTTCGACGTCAGCCACAGTGTTGTTTCAAGGCTTTGGAAATCATTTCAAACAAATGGAGAGTGTAGCAAACGTCACGGGGGAGGTCGTATTCGCAGTACGACACCTGCAGAAGATCGGTACATAGTGCTATCAACAAAAAGACACCGGCGCAGCCCAGCTAGTGAGGTAGCAAATCAGTTTATGGCTGCTACTGGCAAGCGGATCTCCCGAAAAATTGTCGCCAGACGTTTGCATGATGAAGGACTATACGCCCGCCGTCCTGCTGTGTGCATCCCATTGTCCAGACGTCACCGTACCGCCCGTTTGCAATGGTGCCATCAACATCGCAATTGGACTGATAACGACTGGTCTGCTGTCCTCTTCTCAGATGAGAGTAGATACAGTCTATCGTCTGATTGTCGACAACTGATCTGGCGTGATTGTGATACTGCATATTGTCGAGCAAACATACAGGAAACGGACCGATATCCAACATGTAGTGTCATGGTATGGGCTGGCATCATGATCAATAGCCGTACGTCCCTCTATGCGCTTCCAACTGGGACTGACTAGCCAACGATACATTAATGATGTTCTGCTACCTAATGTTCGCATGTTCCGTGGTGCTGTCGGTGATAGATTCATTTTCATGGACGACAACGCAACATGTCATCGAACAGTCGCTGTCCAGGAGTGTCTTGAGAGCGAGGATATTCAACGCCTCGTATGGCCAGCACGTTCTCCAGATCTGAATCCCAGTGAAAATGTGTGGGATGCTTTGGGGGAGGAGTCTTGCTGGTCGCCAATGCCCTCCAATAAACAAGGACACCCTCATCCGTGCACTGACAGAGGAATGGGATAAATTACCCCAACAGCTGCTTGATAATGTTGTGCAAAGCATAACACGACGTGTAGAATCTTGCATCGCCCTCCATGGTGGCCATATCCCGTATTGACATCTTGCGCCGGAACGCCTGCGGACGGTAATTGCATTTTTTTTCACGTTTACGTATTCTGCACAAAATGGCCTGTTTGTCCCTTGAACACGTTCCAAAGCCTTCTGGATTTCAGAGCACAATAAATTGTCTTTCTTGTAATGTCCTGGCATTCTGACATTATTTTATTTCACTTGGCATCCAACCAAACTTACTTTTTTATGCGCTATACAGCCGTTTATGATCCGTCCTTCGCAATTGTCCAGCAGTGTACTTTCCTATATGAAAGTGTGTGAGAAAGTAAAAACCTCATATTATTTGAGTGGAACACAAAGGGGCGTAATTTTGATATCAAAGAGGCGTAGTTTCAGTAGCTTCCTTTAAAAAAGCTGTGTACAAAATTTACAGTTCGCTATGATCAATTTAGAAAAAAAAAAATTCAAACAACTCTCTACCTTTCGCTATGATCAGTTTCAAAAAAAAAAAAATTAAAACAAGAAAAAAAAAAAGAAACATTGAAATCACCTTTTTCTTTTGATTTTCTCGTTATCTTAGTGATGTAAGTTTGTCTGGTCACTTACCTATAGAGAGAAGAGAAAAAATAAACGAAAATTAGAACTCTGATTAATAAACAAATGTTAGTAATGACGCAAAGAAGTAACTCGATAAAGAAAAAAAAATATTGTTAACACAATGAAAAACTTGACTAAATAGTTGTAGTCAAGTTCTTTTCTTTGTTGTACATATTCCATGTTCTCAGAATACTATTCGTGAACATATAAAAAATCAGTGAAAACAACGGCTTTTTTTTTCAAACATAAAAAAAATCCATACTCTTTAATTTCAACTTTTAATATTAGTCATGTAGGAACAAATATTTTTAAATTACTGTTTAACATAGCTATTTTGACATATGTAGCTTGATTTGCATACTCATCGTCGATTTACCAGATGTTTGAAAAAATAGCAAATAAATGATTCGGCTAATATGAACCTAACCAGCTTATACCACTTTTCCTATCTCGTTTCGGGCATTGTGCTTTTACATCACCCATGACTGTTGAGTTATATCGCAAGTCAGCTAACCGGCAAATGGAATTTCGCATAATTAAACCTTGTTATCGGGGAAAAAAATATGAGAACAGGCCATATCGTGCAACTAACTACAAAGTACCTTCCGAAAGTTTGTCTGTGGCTGTTGCTTGGAATTAGGAGCTTCAGCATTTCACGTCGTATCGATAATGATCTAAGTTGTTACTTGCTTGCTTGTTAAACTGTTGTAATTTCTTAGGCACTTAATTCTACACTGCACGGAAAAATTATTATATACATCCCAATGGTAATATGCAAAGCAGAAGTATTGGTCCAATCACGTGGGGTGCTGAAACTGTCAATGCAGAGCAGGTCTCTACGCATTGGAATTGAAAACCCCAAAACTAAGGCGGCAATCCCCCCCCCCGACAGGGACTGAGGGGAGGCAGCACTGTTTTCTGGGCTGGAGGCCTTGAATCACATTTGGGACTGGATCGGATGGAGAGAAAGTGTGTGAACATCGGTGGGTGTTAGATAAAGCACCGCCCTCTTCTTTTTCAGGTTGGCGTTGAAATTGTGAGTACTGATTGCTGCTCCGGATCCGGAAGTGGCTTCTGTGAGTTTCAGTACCCACCCCGCTACCCCGCGGGAGGGTGGGGCGTCGATGGCTGGGTAGTGTCGTGGTTTCCTGAGATGGGTGTTGTGGTGCTTGGTTCCCCCTTCCCGCCCCGGACTGATGTCGCGGTTCACTCGAAAGGCGTGCCCTACTCTCCTTTCACTCATGTTTCTGTTTATCTTTCTTATTGAGGGCATTTACTCAGATCACCTAGCTTCCTATTTCTAAGGGCAGTTTTAGGCCTGAGCTCAGACACTCCTTCCTAAAACTTCTTCAAGCGTAGCACTGGAAACCAGTCCCTGATAAGTAATCCTGTGTAAAAGCACCACAACGTGAGTTTGACGGTTGCCAGATAGTAGCTAACCAAGAACGTCAGTTGTTCAATCACCGTAACTGCTGAACACTTGGGATTTCCACGTAAGACCGTCCGCCTTTATACTAAGACTATGTGAAATACGACTAAAACTTCCAACCAACAGGGAAATGTGAACGCAAACGTGCAATTCACTTTGGAGGTGAGCGCAGCCGGTCCTGCATTGTTGCAAGGAATCGCATGGCTACCACGGAGTACAAAACTATGAAATTTAATGACGGCCTGTTCACAATCTTATGCACAAAGACTATCCGCCGTACCATGGAAAAATAGGCTATGGCAGTCGACGTCCACATCGTGTCCTCTTATTGACTGCAAGACACCAAAGATTAACTTCGGAATTTATTGAGGGTTTGTCCACAAGCTTATGCACAAAGACTATCTGTCGTACCGTGGAAAATTAGGCTATGGTAGTAAACGTCCACATCGTGTCTCCTTGTTGACCGTAATGCACCGAAAGACTAATTTCGGAATTTAATGAGGGTTTGTCCACAAGCTTATGCACAAAGACTACCCATCGTACTGTGGGAAAATAGGCTATGTCAGTCGACGTCCATATCCTGTTCACTTTTTGACTGCAAGGCCCCGAAGGATTAACTTTGGAATATAATGAGGGTTTGTCCACAAGCTTATGCACTAAGACTATCCGCCGTACCATGGAAAAAGAGGCTAAGGCAGTCGACTTCCACATCGTGTCCCCTTATTGACTGCAAGGAACCTAAAGATAAGACTGCAGTTTCAAAGGCCAATTTTAAGACTGCAGTTTCAAATTATGACAGCATGTTTCAAAGGCCTTAATTAACTCTTTAACGACCACAACGCCCGTACATACCAAACGACCATAGCTATGCGAAACGCCTGTCTAAAGTGAGTCAGATTTCCTACCCTTACGTCTCCTTTAAATTTTATCGATCTATAAGGGATCAGCAGGAGTCACCGTCAGTTACTATTGTTGTTATTAAATAAAGAAGTGAAACAACAGATAGTTTCGGGCGTTATGGTATTTAGATTGATACTAGATTTTAGAGTCATGGTCGTTAAAGGATTAAGACTGCAGTTTCAAAGGCCTATGGCAGTCGAGTACAAAGAAATAGAAACACGTCATCTGGTCTGAGGAATCACGATTTTAACTCTAACATTCTGATGGAAGAGCTCGTGTGTAGAGTAAACCACAAGAAGAAGTGGACCCAAGTTGCCAAGTTGGGGTTATACAGGCAGGTGAAGGCAGTGTAACAGTTGGGGTGCGTTTACATGGGCTTCCGTGCGACTCCTCGTTTTTGTTGAGACCTCCATAATCTGCACAAAGTATACGAACATCCTTGCCGACCATGTACACCCATTAGTAACGATTTCCTTTCGACACCATTGCGCCATCTTTCAACAGCGATCCGTTCTGTAACAACAGCGTTTCCACACTGAACTGAAAGCCTCCGATGAATCCCTACGGCTCACTGCATACCGTTCTTTTTATTTTTTATTTTTTTTTTAATTTTTTGGTGCAACCTGTAAGCGGGGCAGCTATGTTAACGAAACGACCATAACACAAGATCTGACTGACCAAGATCGAAATTTTACCGCAGTGCCGTCTCTACACCATGTCTGTACATGCGCGCAGCAAGCAGAAAAGAAGTTAGAACTACACTTATGATAATTGTTGACAAGCCCTCGTAAAAATTCGAATATCCTATAATGTGTCAAACGTTTTAAAAACTTAGGGAGTTAAAATAATTCGAAATTCTTAATGCAACACGTAGGCATCTGTTAATGGTCTTAAGAATCGATATAGCGAAAAATGGAACTTGTTTATTCGCTTCATGGTTGTTGATTTACAGCTTGCAATCACAGATTCTCTTAGAAGAACTAACAGAGATTCGTTGACTTAATCAAAATATCAACCTCTTAGCTAAGACTTATTCAGGGTACTGTTACTGATATTGGGTACAACTGAAGCCAAACGCTTTCTCTAGCATGAAGACAGAGAGGCGTCCTTCAGAGGAAGCATTCTTTTTTACGCTTTCCAACCGTAGGTTGAAGAAGCGAATATTCTCCAGTTTTTTCCGTCTGTCTGTCTGTCCGCACGATAACTCGCGTAAAAATGGCTCGATTTCGATGAAATTTCAGTATGTGGTAGGAGACAACTGGGGACGAACCCTATTGAAAATAGGTAAGATGGGGTCAAAGGTCAGGACATAGGAACGGGATCCATTCCATCGCCTTTATGCATCATAACTTACGTAAAAATGCTGCTTAGATTGCAACAAAACTTCATCATGTTGTTCTGGAGGTACACTGAACCGGTTCTGTTGAATATCATAGAAATGGGGGCAAAGGTCAGTGCACAGGAGCAAGATTTATTCCACAGCAATTATCCTCATAACTTGACTAAAAATGCTTCTATTGCGACAAAACTTTAGTATATTGTTCCGGAGGTATATTGAACCAATTATGTTTAATATAATCGAAATGGGGTCAAAGGTCAGGACACAGGAGCGAGATCTATTCCACAGCCATTATCCTCATAACTTGAGTAATGATTTCTGGTATGTTGGGAAGCGTATCATAATCAATGCATTGAACGATTTTACTAACTTGTTATTTTGGGTGGGTAGGACGGGAGCGGCATGTTTATGGGAGAGGAAAGACCGGTGCTTTAAATTAAAGAGGAAAGTGCGCGAGAAGTGTCCATAGGTCAAGATTGTCTGTTGTAGCTCAACCACTGATTAGAAAGAAAGGAGGTGCAAGCCGAAAAGATTTATGGTGAACTAAAAGTGCGCTGAACTCTGGAAAAACTGTGCAGGAGTTGACCGAAGCCCGTCGACGAAGAAAGTCCTCTTGTGTGGGGCGGCTGCCGTGTATGGAGAACGCCGGAAAGGACATCACCGAGAAACGAGAGTGACCCTTGAGCTGGGAGATGTACTGTATGTTTATGTGCTACCTATCCCCTCATGTACACAGAAGCAAACGTTGTTGATAAACTGCGATGAAGAAGCCTGTATATGCTCACCACATGCTATGAGATTCATATGTAAAACATAGTGCACTCTTTCTCTTGAATAAATCTTCCCCAGGACTACGTAAGTAGACTCTCTCTCTCTCTCTCTCTTCCCACTTTTTTTAATTCCTGAGCAGGAAAGACTTTGCAGACTGATAGGCGCATACTTAATATAAGGTCTTCTGTGTAAATAGTCTTGTACATAGGTAGATGGCTTTATAAATAAACAGCTGTACATAGAAATTTGCATCCTTTCCTGCATGTTCTGTAGTTGGCTACAGAATTGCCTAGAAGTAGGGACAATGAGATAATCCAGCGATTCGTTCTCCCGCATTGATGTATAACGGGGTAAATCGTGACGCGTCCCAGTCATCTGATAACAATACAGATATTTAAGCTGTCGAAATTTAATCAGTAAATCATCTTTCGTCGTACCACCACACCACTCTGTGTGGCTTTTTACTTACCTTCTATTCTCTGTTAATTATTGCCAAAAAAGGTATAAGGGTGTTCGGGCAAGTAACAGGAAGAAAATCTAACGGAGAAGCGACATAACTGAATAAAACAAGATAATAGAAACTCAAAAACGGGAAGTAAAATTAGAGATATAAATCACAATTCCCCGAAAAAGTTTTCGTGAATGAGGTTCAAAGTTGAGAAACATTGTTCCCTATATTTAAACTTCTTGGAATATTAGTATCTTTACAGATATCTTCCTCGCGATATTGCAAAGTTAAGTAACCCTGAACTTTGTTATATAGGGTACAGAGCGCAAGCATCTGGTATGCTAAATATCATTTTCCTTTCTCCCCATAGTAAAGATACAGCACTACAGCTTTACCTTCTTGTAAACACCAAATTCATATTTTTAATGCATGCATATTACATATTTATTAGTCTTTTGTTTTGGCACGGATTTAAACGCACAGCTGCGAGCAGAATATTTCGGGAACAGTGTCTTTTGATATTCCTAATTGCTTTGGGACTAGGGATTTTAATGAGCAGCGACACACGAGTCATCAAAATTCGAACATTATGTATCCATTGCCTAAATTGCATGATTTGTGCCCAAATGTCACACGACTGCACGCTTTGACGCAATTTACAAATTTCCGCGACTGGGAATATCGACGAGCTTTGCATTTGCCCGTCGAGCGCCATAAGGCAACGTGAACAACACGCAAACCCGCACGCAATCTTCATCGGGCGAAAATTTGCAGACGTCGTGGCAGGGTCATTGTTTCCCATTGTTCATAAATCTCAGTTGTCACCAATGGCGCAAGCTTTGTTGTAACGGGCTATCCGGTTCCCCCGGAATACACTAGCTTATTGTACGGATTTCACACGGCAATTTACCATGGCATTAATTTCAGTTTTACTAAAACTTCAATAAACTGTTCCTTGCCGAAATACAGTTTAAAGATCTTCAGAGGGAAATGGCAGCTTAATTATTATAAAAGAGACTATCCGCGTTCTCTCGGAACAACGTAAAACCTTCTAACTGTTATTTTATATGCGGTGTGTGTTGCAAGGCAATATATTTTAGCGGAAGGCTTTCATATCCGTTTGATGAGAAAACGGTTTCTCTCTAAAGAGAATAATGCGCACAACTTTGAAAGAGGTACAAGTATTTCGTTATCAATGTCAGTCAGCTATGCAATAATTAAACATGCAAACAGCGTGCGAAATAGAACACTACAGATATTTCTCTAAGTTACTTTTCGAAAAACACTTGCATATGCTCATATTAATTAGTTGCAATTCCTGCAAAGCAGAAATGCGCGTAAACACGTAGGCCGGATGGAGCTTTTGCGGGGTCCGGGGCGAAATTTCGTTGTGGGCACTAGAAAATAATTCTCGTATTTTAATACAGTCGCCACGTGACAACTGTTCTCCGTAAAGAATTCATACGAAAACTAGATAGATAGATAGATAGATAGATAGGGAGGGAGTGAGGAGAGTAAAAAGTGTTACAATCTGATAGATAGATAGATAGATAGATAGATAGATAGATAGATAGATAGATAGATAGATAGATAGATAGATAGATAGATAGGGAGGGGGGAGGGAGGAGAGTAAAAGTGTTACAATCTGATAGATAGATAGATAGATAGATAGATAGATAGATAGATAGATAAATAGATAGATAGGGAGGGAGGAGAGTAAAAAGTGTTACAATCTGATAGATAGATAGATAGATAGATAGATAGATGATAGATAGGGAGGGAAGGGAGAGTAAATAGTGTTACAATCTACGATTTTCTTTCCGGGAAGAGAGGGAGTTGCACCGTGTGCGACTCTTTTAAAAACTTCCTCACAAAATGATACCTGCGTAGCGAATATTTTTGTGTAGGAAACAATAAGGATCACTTTAAAATGAATTCATATAAACAGTTTTTCCTCCCTGACACATGTTTTAGTGATTGTGTTTTAATGCAAAGTGGAATAACTGTCAAATGAGTGACTTTTTTAAATTTCTATAGGCGCTCATATATGAAAATTGCCTTTTTTTTTTTTTTTTTATTTCTAGTATGTCTATAAAGTCACTGAATAATTGGCTTCAATCTGTAGCCGAAAATGCACTTTGATACCGTGTGTGTGTGTGTTTTTCTTTAAATTTTAGTGTCCGGTTTGCACACAAATTGTCGAATATATAAAAAGCAGCCAAAAAATAACATATTTTCGAAGGGGGGGGGGGGGGGATGCAAGGCCACTTGGACCCACTCTAAATACGACCGTGGCTGAAACACAGTATTAAAACATATTCGATTAAAAGGAGTATTTCGAAAAATATAATTTAAAATGCTTCTATAATTCTACTTGGGGGAAAAAAATCTGAAGCTATCTGGCACAATTAAACTATCAGACAAAAGTCATACACAAAAGTAAAAATTAATAAATTAAAACAAAAATTTGAGGCTAAGTCACAAATAACATTTGAAATTTGAGGCTAAGTCACAAATAACATTTGAAATTTGAGGCTAAGTCAATAATAATATTTGAAAAAAAATCGATTCAAAGAAACACCAAAAGGGGAATGTAAGAAAAAAAAATAAGGTATGTACGGGCAAGACGTGTTCAATATGTTACATATGCCATTATTAAAAAAAAAACCCAACGAGATACACTTCTTAAGAACATCATCGAGAAGTAAAAGAGCACTAAAAACAAGAAGTATGCGTAAAAACATACTAGTATACAAGAGAAGCAAGAAATTTAAGAAGTATAAACTTAATTATGTGCATTTACACAGATGTTATCGACATGTAGAAAGCATTAATAGGAATTGCATTTTACTGGTTAGCTTCGAATTACTTCATTAAACTAATTAATGGAATCATATTCAGGACCGTGCTTTTATATATATTTATCACATTCTGTTGCTTTTATTAACCAGGTGTTATTGATTTCAGTAGCTTGCTATACGAGCGTTGTCATGTGCTCGAGGCTTTTGCTAATCATGTTCTACAGCTTTAATTAATTGGGCACTGAATATTTCTTGGATGATAAAGCACTTCTTTTCACGATTTTCTTTGTGTCAAAATGAAACTTCCTCAGATTTCTTCTATATAAACGCAAAGAGCAGCAAGCTTTTGTGCTCCACTTCATTTTTCTGTAAGGCGTGAATTTTTAAGTTTCTCTAAAAACCAGTTCTTCACTCAGTGTAACCTGCACTTAAAGCAGTACTTGAGTGTAAAATAAAAAAATGTTAGGCTTTTTATGATTTGTTTTCATGAGAAAAAAAAAACGGAAAAAAAAGCAAGTTAAATAAGCTATAAGGTCACTAAAAAGCTAGTAATTTTTTTTTCATGTGTTAATCCACACTGTAAGTGGCATGAATTCACGGAAAATTCTCGTAAACAACGTGCAGCAAAGTACGTCTCCGACTTTTAACGAAATTTCCGTATTCGGAAGTTAATTACGGAAACTTTCAGGATTTTATGCATAGATAGATATTTTAAACCGATTTTCTTCTGAAATAAATAAAAAAAAAAGAAAGAAAAGAAATAGCGGCCAAGGCTAATAACTGAAGTTCAGCTATCTCTACTTCCAGGAGGCGTATTTGAAAAATTATTTTCCCTTAGTGAAATATTTTCCATGAATACCTTTAACCTGCCGATGCACATGAACCAAAAGGGTGCCCCCAAAAAATTCTGCTCTCCCCTAACAGATTTCTTCCCATAACGACGAATTTCAGGAAAGCTGAGGCAAAACAATTCCTTTCATCCTCTCATCTTAGCATTACCGACCATAAACCTGTCACGTGTGATAAGCGCTCCTTTCTAGTCCTTTATTCTCTGCTCCATGACATGATGGGGAAGGTCTAGTCCCCCTGACACGGATATCATACTACTGGATAGAAGAAAAAAACTCAAACATCTTCTCTTCCCTTTCTTTTGTTCTTCGCCACTGTTGTGGCACTTCAAGCATATCATCAGTCAGAAAGGATAATTTTCTATCACTTCGCTAAATGACCCATCTGAATAACAAAGCAGAGGAGGAAGTAGCATTTTCTGATTCTGTGGTTTTTCATGTCACTCCTTCGAGCGGCGTTAAATCCACCAAACATACCCCTCACGAATTCGTCCCAGCCGCATTTCACCCACTTCTTAGACAGCGAATGCATTCGTCTGAACTGACTGAAACCCATTTTAATAACCCCCAGTTAACTCATTCTGGCCACTTAAAGGGTTAACGTATTTCCTGCTTTTTCATTATTCAAAAATCTGCTGCCAGGGACTTCCGTGTATAAGTCTATTTGAAAGGGTAAACCTGATTCTAAGAATCCCTTAGAAAAATTCGATTTTTGTGCAATACTCTTTATTATGAAGGATATTTTGAACCCATTTTAAGTAACACAAAGGTTTCTAGACAGAGGCCTACAGTAATATGATGTTTTTCTATATAAACTATACTATCAAAAGTGTTGGGCCACCCCAACGTTTTGAGACACATGGCTTCATTACCGCAATTAGTTGTTAGTCGGACCACATTTTGCTTCTATGGCAGCCGCAATACGTCGATGCATGCTAAACCATTTCCGGTAGGTCTCGACAGGAATGGCTCGCCAATCGTCCTGCAAAGCTGCTACCAGAGTGGAGAGCGAAGAAGGTCGTTGTGGTCGATTTCGTATCCATCGCTCTAGTCCATCCCAAAGGTGTTCTACGGGATAAAGATCAGGATTCTGAGCAGGCCAGTCTAACACTTCCATCTCATTTTCAAGACACCAGTCCTACACATGCTGTGCAGTGTGGCAGGAAGCTCGACAGTGCTGGAAGAGACAACAGTCAACAGTCTCTTCCAGCCATATAACCCGTTTCAAAGCAGAATTACCCAGAACGTCGAGATACACTTCAGAGTTTATGGTTTGTGGTATAATAATCAACGGGCCCAAGTCCCATCCATCATCTCCATACCATGACGGTGCCTCCGACGAGCTTAACAATTGGAAGAACACATTCCGACGAAAATTGTTCGCCGGGCTATCTCCAAATCCAAACTCGCCCATCAGATTGGAAAAGTGAAAAGTGTGACTCATCACTCCAACGAACAACTTTCCAGTAGCCCAGTCCAGGAAAGACGGGAGACACTCCACCACAAACGGCGCTTCGCATTTTGGTAGCAATGTGTAGCTTGTGTGTCACTGCTCTACCATAATGACCAACACTCTGCAACTCTTCGCGGACAGTTATGGGACTTACCCAGCCAATTCAAGCATTTCCTACTTCATCAGCGATGGAAACGGCTGAGGAAGAACGGGATTTCTAAACGTTTCTTACTATGTCTCTTCTGTTACGTTCCGTCGGTTTGTGAAGCCTTCCTGAACGTTTTCCCACTGTAGTTGCACTGTCCTTCTTTCATCTCTTTGCGACATCACGTACAGTCGATATTGGTATGTTTAGTTTAGCTGCAAAGCTCTGCATGGAAACGTTACTGAAAAGACATCCTATGATCAGCCCACGCCAGAACTCGGGAAGTTCACATCCACGCGGCACACCCGTTTCAAAGTTACTGCTAACACGATTTGATCAGATCATATGTAGAGGATTTTAGGAAGGGAGTATCTGACCCCAGGTCTTAAACAACCCTTAGAAATAGGAAGCTACGAGATTTGGGCTAGAGTACCCGATAGAAAAGCGACACGGAAGCGAGGTAGAAAGGGGGAGGAAGACGCCCTTATTTATTACCCAGGGGCCAGTACCCGGGGTTCGACGGCTTAACGTGCCCATCCGACGCACGGCAGACATTTAGTGGTTCGAGCGTTCGTACCTGCCTGGAATCGAACCAGAGGTCCTCTGCGTGGCACGCGTCACACCCGTTTCAAAGTTACTACTAACACCATCAGATCAGATCATATGTAGAGGAATTTAGGGAGTCTCACCCCAGGATCTTAAACAATCCTTAGAAATAGGAAGCTAGGAAATTTGGGCTAGAGTGCCCGATAGGAAAGTGACACGGAAGCGAGGTAGAAAGGGAGAGGAAGACGCCCTTATTTATTACCGGGGAGTCAGTACCCATGGTCCGACGGCTTAACGTGTCCATCCGAAGCACGGCGGATATTTAGTGGTTCGAGCTTTCGTACCTGCCTGGAATCGAACCAGAGGTCCTCTGTGTGGCACGCGGCGCATCACGCGGCACATCCATTTCAAAGTTACTGCTAACACGATCAGATCAGGTCATATGTAGAGGATTTTAGGAAGGAACTGTCTGACCCCGGGTCTTAAACAACCCTTAGAAATAGGAAGCTAGGAAATTTGGTGTAGAGTGACCAACAGGAAAGTGACACGGAAGCGAGGTAGAAAAGGGACGGAAGACGCCCTTATTTATTAATGGGGGGGCAGTACCCGTGATTCGACGGCTTAAGGTACCCATCCGACGCACGGCGGATATTTAGTGTTTCGAGCGTTCGTACCTGCCTGGAATCGAACCAGAGGTCCTCCGCGTGACACGCGGCACATCCGTTTCAAAGTTACTGCTAACACGATCAGATCAGGTCATATGCAGATGATTTTAGGAAGGAACTGTCTGACCGTAGGTCTTAAACAACCCTTAGAAATAGGAAGCTAGGGCAAGAGTGCCCGACAGGAAAGTGACACGGAAGCGAGGTAGAAAGGGAGAGGAAGACGCCCTTAATTATTACCGGGGGACCAGTATCCGTGGCCCGGCGGCTTAACGTGCCCATCCGAAGCACTGCGGATATTTAGTGGTTCTAGCGTTCGTACCTGTCTGGGATCGGACCCGAAGTCCTCTCCGTGGCAGTCACGAAAGTTGACCACTAGGCCACGCGCGGCCTTCTGCTAACACGACAGAACATCTCAGCTTTATATACGTACTTGCCTTTCACAGAGCACCTTCCTGCGCAACCGTTCTTTGCACTTATGAAAATATTTGGTAGTGTCCGAATACTTTTGATAATATATCTTCTCTTCGGGTTGAGTTTGGAGATTTAACGACCACCGTGAGCAACTCGATGGGATATAAGCAGTTTCCCGCTCCTAAATTCGGACTACTGGTTGCAGGGTCGGAAGAGAGTCAGTGCCATAAGAAAACCACAACATCTATACCTCACCAGGATTCGAACTCACACCCAACTTGGAGGAATGGTCAGAAGCCAGCACTACCACAATGTCACATCTCTTGTAAATGTTAGATTTGATACTTCTTTGTATCTGATATTTTCTATCAACTATGAGAAACTTGGTGCACCAATTGTTAATTTTCGTAACATAATTTTCCGCCCCTAGTGTGCAGTAAATGGCTATTTCTACTTCTGGATATTTTGATCGATTAAATAAATCCAGTTGAATTTTGGAAATCCGGTTGAAACTGGTTCCATCTGCTATGAATAACTCAGCTTTCGTTACACATTTTAAACTATGCGCAGTTTCACCTTAGCTGGTGCAAGAACTTTTTTTTGGGGGGGGGGGGGCTGAATTTTTAGATTTTCTGAAAATCTGTTTTGAAATATATTTTGCATGCTGGAAAAGGATTCAAAAGACGTGCTCATTACATCCGAAAATTCAGTGTGACGATTTTTTTTATTTTTATTTTCTCGCATGAAAGCCCAGAAATAAAAAAAAAATCGTTACGGAAATGGAGAGGACAAAAAGTGATATTCATCTTTGATCTATGAAATGCATTACTTCTGCCTCTGTATTAATCGGGTTTCACAAAACACTCCTTTTTCGGGAGGTTAACGACCATGACGACAAAGGAGAAAAAGGGTATCCTTAACAAAGGTTACGAGTTTCAACGAAAGAAGAAAATCGGGGTCGAATGTGTATAGAGCAGCATACCGATCCGGCGTCAGAGTGGTCACAGATGCGGTTCGGTGTTTAATCATCTCCCGGGTTCGAGTCCCTCATGAGGCATGACTGATGGGCAGGTCCCATGACACAGACTCTGGCCTTAAATAAGGGCTGGATGAGTCTTTATAAAAGCTTGTGGGCCGCGCCTGGCCAAGTGGTCAACGTTCGTGACTGCCACGGAGGTATCTCAGGTCCGATTCCAAGCAGGTATGAACGCTCGAACCACTAACTATCCGCTGTGCGTCGGTTGGGCACGTTAAGACGCCGGGCCCCGGGTACTGGCCCACCGGTTATATTAAGGACGTCTTCCTCTCGCTTTCTACATCGTTCCAAAAAGAAGTAATATTAAGGGCGTCTTCCTCTTCCTTTCTACATCAAACAGAAGTAATCGCTCTTTCCACGTTTATAAGTGAATCACGCCCCCTCCCCCGGTTATATTTACTGGCCCCCGGGTAATAAAAAGGGCGTCTTCCTCTCATTTTGTACATCCTTCCAAACAGAAGTAATATTAAGGGCGTCTTCCTCTCCCTTTGTACATCGTACCAAACAGAAGTAATATTAAGGGCGTCTTCCTCTCCCTTTGTACATCGTTCCAAACAGAAGTAATATTAAGGGCGTCTTCCCTCCCTTTCTACATCGTACCAAACAGAAGTAATATTAAGGGCGTCTTCCTCTCGCTTTCTACATCGTTCCAAACAGAAGTAATATTAAGGGCGTCTTCCTCTCCCTTTGTACATCGTACCAAACAGAAGTAATATTAAGGGCGTCTTCCTCTCCCTTTGTACATCGTTCCAAACAGAAGTAATATTAAGGGCGTCTTCCTCTCCCTTTGTACATCGTACCAAACAGAAGTAATATTAAGGACGTCTTCCTCTCGCTTTCTACATCGTTCCAAACAGAAGTAATATTAAGGGCGTCTTCCTCTTCCTTTCTACATCAAACAGAAGTAATCGCTCTTTCCACGTTTATAAGTGAGTCACGCCCCCTTCCCCGGTTATATTTACTGGCCCCCGGTTATATGAAGTCACGGGTCCCCGGTTATAGTTACTGGCCCCCCGGTAATAAAAAGGGCGTCTTCCTCTCCCTTTGTACATCGTTCCAAACAGAAGTAATATTAAGGGCGTCTTCCTCTCCCTTTCTACATCAAACAGAAGTAATCGCTCTTTCCACGTTTATCAGTGAGTCACGGCCCTCCGGTTATAGTTACTGGTCCCCCGGTTATATTAAGAGCGTCTTCCTCTCCCTTTCTACATCGTTTCAAAGAGAAGTAATATTAAGGGAGCCTTCCTCTTCCTTTCTACATCAAACAGAAGTAATCGCTCTTTCCACGTTTATAAGTGAGTCACGGCCCCCGTTATATTTACTGGCCCCCGGTTATATTAAGGGCATCTTTTTCTCCCTTTCTACATCAAACAGAAGTAATCGCTCTTTCCACGTTTATAAGTGAGTCACGGAAAAATTCTCATCGGCTGCCACCGTGAATCGAACCCAGTGTCTTCCAGTTACGCGCCGGACATGCTACCACTGCACCACAGCGGCCTCGAATTCTCCAGACCCGTATACGACTAACTGCCGAACCACATGGAAGGTTGCTTCTTGGAGCCCCGCACAATGCTGGGGATTCACCAAAGACGGTAAGCATCAACTGAACAAATAACTAGGAAGCGAACGAATAATTAATACACACATTTGACGTGTATTATTAATACACACATTATTAACCGATAGGAAAGTGACACTAAACTAATTAATACTTAATACGTATTATTTAGTTTAGTGACAAAAGATGTAATTTATAAAAATTTCAACCGTAACTTTAGTGTAGTTTGATGGTCGAATTTTTAGGGACATCAAACAGAAGTCAATTTTATTAGGAACATCAAACAGAAGTCATCGCTCTTTCCACGTTTATAAGTGAGCCACGGAAAAATTTTCATCAGCCGCCACCGGGAATCGAACCCAGGGTCTTCCGGTTACGCGCCGGACATGCTTTCCACGTTTATAACTGAGTCACGGAAAGAGACACTAAACTAAATAATACGTATTAAGTATTAATTAGTTTAGTGTCACTTTCCTATCGGGCACTCTAGCCCAAATCTCCTAGCTTCCTATTTTTAAGGGTTGTTTAAGACCTGGAGTCAGACACTAATTTCCTAAAATCCCCTACATATGATCTGACCTGGCATCATAAAGCCTTAGATATTCACCTTTTCGAAAAATATAAAACACAGCAAACAGCGCCCGATTTGTAAGATGGTTTCGAATTGAAAACCAAGAAGCTACACCGTCGCACCCTAGAAAATTCGACCATCAAACTACACTAAAGTTACGGTTGAAATTTTTATAAATTACATCTTTTGTCTTTTACACTGGATAGCTAGGAGCTAGAGAGGGGTGAGGCTCCTCTGCAAGACAAGGAAGCCTCTCCTGGAAAATGGACGTTGTTTTAAATTCTCTGAAGTTCATTAAAGTTTCTCTTGTATTTATTAGCGTGAATACTTTATGTTATTTGTGTATTGTACGTTTTTAAATACAGGGAAAAGGAAATCGTACAGCAACGAGGAAAACTCAAAATAAATTCCGTCTGAAAGCTAACCAGTGGTAACAATCAATGACTCTCTGCCACACGGGCACTAGACTTGTTGTTGCTAACGGTCAGGGAAGGGAGAACCCCGTTTTCTTCCATTTCTGTTTGCAGAAACGTAAACGTAAAATACAAATGCACATTAGAAAAAAAGAGAAAGAAACAGAATAAAAGAGAGGGAGACAGGAGGAGGGGGAGAAAGAGAGGTGCGGAGGTGGAAGCACAGTTGCGTACACAGGATGCAACACTGTTCGTGCAAAACGATGCTAAGCTGCTGTTGGTTGCCTACAAAGAAGTGTTATGGTGGGAACGGTTTAGTTAAATGTATCGCTTTAGGTAATGTAACACCTGTTAAAGGGAAATTTTTTCTGCAGGAGAGAGATAAAGTTTTCAACTCTTCCTGTTTCTTGTTTTGCGGTCAGTAGGAGTGCTTTTGAGACGTGTGTGAGAGAAGTGTTTATTGGCAGGAATCTAAGAGCTTTTGGTTTTAGAGAGGGAAACTGAGGCTGTTGACCACGGTAAGACGAGGCAACCTCCGAGCACAAGCTAAGGGGAATGCGCGGTTAAATATGGAGAACAAATACGGTATTTATAATTCCTCTATAACATTGCGTGGATACATGGAAAAGAACCAAAATAGTAAGCTAAAAAATAAATAAATTTGTTCATGCTTGTTGGGAGATGTTTTTCTTCCAGTGATAACAGCCCTACAACTCAGCCATCATCAAATAAATTCTCATAAGGCTATTTATTTTTTGTATTTCAAGAGGGTTCAGTCCCCAACCCCCTTCATATATGTATATATATATATAAAACAAATTATAGATACAAGAATTTTTTAAATATTTTTAATAAACAAAACAACTTTGAAATTCTAAAGAGCCAAAGGCTGCATAGAAAAAAATTCAAACCTTATAAGGACAAAACAAGAGTAATACAAGAAATAAAATAAAATAACAAATAAAATAAAATAACAAATCAAATAACAACATAATAAAATAAAAAATAATAAAATAAAAAATAAAAATATTGCAAACATGGATTCGAATTCGCTAAAAAATCCAGAAATTCAACGAGGAGTAAAGACAAGGATTGCAGAACATACGGCAAATATCATCCATGGCTTTTGTCAGGGGCAATCACGGATAACATCTCTCACATTTCTACAAAGATCTGAAAGTGTGGGTTTTTGCATTATTCAGTTTGCAAGTAAAGAAACAAATTAAGAAATTAAAAACTAAATTTAAACCCCTTACGAACTAATACTTAATAAGCAAATTAAATGCTAAAAAACTAGATAAAAACCCACCAGCAGCAAACTGAATAACCATTTGCCCAACTGACACTCAACAAACTACTGCTGCAAAATAAAACCTGTAGAAAGCATCATTAAAAAAATTAAAAACGTTTCACTTAGAACAATTATTTAATAAAAAAAGAAGAAGAGCACGTATCCACTTAGAAGAATCATTCAATAAAAAATATAAAGAAGAGCATTGCTTGAAAAAGTTTGCTTATTTGCAAATTATTGCTCAAATTAGTCTTAAGGTTGAAAAGCAGGCACATGTTCGGAGACCTCAAAACGAAAGGAAATGTAAAAAACACTGCTCCGAATTCCAAATTCAAAAGCATATAGGGAATTAAACAAAAAAAAAAAAAAATTTTTTTAGTTTTCATTGATTTCCTATCACGCATTTTTTTTTCTCTTCAGAAACAAAACATTGTATTTTCCTCTTCCGTTCTTCCCTTCTTTTTCAGGGAAAAAAAAAGAATGGGAAAATAGTAGCCAAACCCTAAGCTTCTCAAACAAATTCTGATAATGCTATTTATTTTTTACATTTCAAGAGTTCGGCTTCTCCCCCTTTCATGTATATATACACTATAGTGACAAAAGTCACCGGTAACCCCTTCAAAAGCAAATGAACGGCTCCGCTGCGTTATTAAGATGCGCGGTACAGCTGCAAACGGTATAAAAACAAGCCTGCAGCTGACTGCGATCGTATCGCACTGTGAGGTTGAGTGGAAATGTCGCGGCGGGAGAGAACTGACTTTGAGAAAGGAAAGATTGTTGGGTGTTATATTAGTTGGTTGTCCATAAGAGAAACCGAGAGGCGTTTAAAGATACCAAAATCAACTGTTTTGGATGTACTGAATAAATGGAAGACACATGGCGTGAATGAAGCAGCAAAACGTACCGGTAGACCCAAGAAAATCAGTAATAGAGGACTTCGAAGCCTCAGGAGAGTCGTTACAGCTAATCGACGGAGTACTGCACAAGACCTCAGTGTACAGGTGAGTAAAAATGCTGAAACCTCGGTATGTACACGTATCATTCGTAGATAACTTCATTCCATGGGTTACCGTGGTCGTGCGGCTGCTCACAAGTCTTTCATCTCCACTCGGAATGCTACTTGTCGTTTAGCATGGTGTAAAGAACATTTATCGTGGACCGTAAATCAGTAAAAACAGGTCCTATGGATTCATGAATCCAGATACACAATCCATCAGTCTGATGGCCATGTGTGGTTATGGCCGCAGCCGGGGTAACGCAATTTACCACAGTGTACTGTTCCTACGATTGAGTTTGGAGCTGGCAGTGTACTCGTGTGGGGGTATTTTTCGTGGTATGGTCCCGGCCCATTTGTTATCGTGGACAAACCAGTTTACCAGCACGTCTACCTCGATATTCTGGACAATTATGCCTTACCAACTCTGTGGCAATACTATGGAACCGAGACTTGTTGGTACCAGCACGATAATGCACCGAGTCATAAAAAGCAAGGATTGTTACGTCGTGGTTTGACGATAATTCCGTATCGTGTGTGGACTGGACAGCACAGAGCCCTGATCTTAGTCCCATAGAGCACCTATGGGATGAATTAGAGCGCCGCATAAGAAGTTTGGGACCAAGGTCTACTACTAAGCAACAGTTAGCGGCAGCATTATGTACTTAATGGAAGCTCATACCTATTGCTGCGTTCCAAAACCTTGTCGAAAGCATGTCTCGAAGGGTCAGTGCATGCATTAAGGCCAAAGGGGGACCGACACCGTACTAATGTACTGTATATCAATAAATGTTATATTATGTTTCTCTTCTAGGTGTCCAGTGACTTTTGTCAATATAGTGTACATATATATATTTGATCGCTATTGAATTAAATTAACAAAATAAACGAAAATAGGAAGCAAAACTTGTATCTGTGTTTGGAGCTAAAAATAGTTTGTCGTTGAACACAGAGACCCCCAAATGAGTCTTCAATCCTCCCGCTCTCCAAGTTCGGAGACCTAGCTATGATGCTGGTTTTACTGATCATGTACCTTATTTTTTATTAATTTCATATCACACATTTTTTTCCAGTTCAGAAACAAAACAATGAATCTTCCTCTTCTGCTCTTCCCTTCTTCTTCAGGTAAAAAAAAAAAAAAAAAGAGGTGAAAGAAAAAATTAGTAGCCGAACCCTAAGCTTCTCTTCGTTCATGTTTTACTCTCTACCGTGCTTCTTTTTTTTTTTTTTTTTTCCTGGTCGACTATTGCTTTAAGGTGTTAATCAGTTCAGAATTACCCCCTCTCAAACTAAATATGTAATATATAAGTGAGGGTAATTTCATTGAGGTAAAGTGTATTTACACAAACGTTATCGGACGTGATCTATGAATTAATACTATATTTTACTGGTTTGCTTGACATTGTTTAAGTGGACGGTAGAAAAGGTATTTAAGTAACGTATTCCTTAGCGTGCTTTCACGTATTAATCATTACTATTACGGCTGTTATTAATCGTCTATTGGATATGTTTTTTACAATAAAGTATTATCCTTGTTTCTTCTTCTTCTCCCAAGAGGCAGCATTTTTTTTTTTTTTTTAATCTTTTTCTGAGGCAAAAACACATCGAAGCCCTCCGGCATAAGCGAGTCGTGGGCAAATTCGTGAGTCGAATAGGCACAAGTCCCGTGAGTTCACGTTCCGAGGAACCACCCTCTTATCTCAACCAAGATAGTTCTTTTATGAGATAATATTTTAATTAATTGGTTCACATTGACATTCGGAGCCCGCCCTTTTTCTTCCATCGTTCAAGTCAGCCCATCCCACAGATGAATACAAGTTAGGTGTTTCCACGTAATTAATGGGAAATATTAGCCAAGTATCCTTTTACTTTCTTCTGCTGCAAAGAGAGAGGGAGAGAGAGAGAGAGGATAAAGGTGGTTAGTCAAGATCATTCTTTCTTTGCCTCAGTTGAAAGCAGAAATATAAATGATACATTTAATTTTTTGTTCTTTCTAGTTTCTATTTTCCTTCAGGCAATGGAGTGAGGAGAAATGAAATGTTATAACAATCATGTAAATCATGGGTTCCAGGACACCAGAATAGTTTGTTACCCTAAGTGTTTAACCGCCTTTTATTTGTTCTAAATCCAAGTCCTGCGCGAAACGACTCCTTGTAATAAAACGCCATCAAGAGATATAAATTTTCGCATGCAAATTAGCTTGGTTTGTACAGCATGCTTCTACCATAGCTATGAATGCGAATATTGTTTGTGAAAGAGATGTACAAATAGATTTCCTGAAAGCAAGCATTTTGGAAATGAAGTTCAAAGGAATATTTATTTCGCGCGACATAATAAAAGGAAGGCGATGTTATATTATAACAGAAGCATGTGTATATTTAGTATATTAGGGAAAACGCAGCATTTCCTTGAAACGTCTCATATTTTTTTTAAATCTTATTTAAGTCTTTCTATCTTCAAAGTACAGCAATAAAATTTTTGATTCTATACACCTTTCCCGACAACAGTAAAGTAAATCCCATGCATAAAATTTCGATGTAACCGAAATAGGTAGCGGAAGTAGTCAAAACTATTGTTGATATCTGATTTTTTAATGCAGTCTCATGAAGTGATACAACATGCGTTAACTTTATTTTTACTCAACAATATATAATTTATTAAACTGTCGCCGAACCGTATTTCATCACGTTTTACATAAACGTAAAATTATCTAATAGCGATCTGCGTAAATTACAAGAACCTCAGGCTAAATGTGATAAAAGCCATTACAAAAATGCATTTTTTATACTACGAAAGCGTCTATCAAAGAGAAATTTGGTTTCTTCTCGACCCTTCCCCTCCGGAGGGGAGGGGTCGAGAAGAATCCGAGACCAAAGTTACCAACCCTGCTCACTAAAACACTTGCAACTCAGCTTTTCTTTGGATCTGGGTGAGAATCCCGACAGACACTATCCCGACAAACCAAAATCCCGACAGCGGAAATCCTGACTGCCCAAAATCCCGACAGCCGAAATAACGACAATCCGAAATCCTGAAAGTGAAACACCTGATGAGCTAATGCCTTTATATAACGTTATATAACGTTGCATTTGTAATTCCAGTTAATATTTCAAATTCTTTTTGACGTGATATTTTATTCTTAGCTAACAGCATTATTTTATTTTCAGCTGATAGCAATATTTTATTTTTAGCTAATAGCATTATTTGATCAATATTTATATAATAATATTTGATCTATTATTTGATTTATTATAATAAAAAATACTGAAATTTGGAATTTGGGTTGTCGGGATTTTGGTATCGGGATTTTGGTTTGTCGGGTATTCAGCTTGTCGGGAAAGCGACTGTCAGGATTATTTCCGGATCCGCTATTCCTTCTATCTTGAAATCAGATTACACCTTACGTATGCACAGATGGACGTTCGTAGCAACATTTCATTTCATCGCAGAGTTGTTTCTTACATTTATCTAAATCTGCATAATATATAATAACTAGCTTTACTACCCGGCTTTGCCAGGGATTTAGGCTTAATAGTTTCATATTTCCTTATATGTCCCTGAAAAAATCGGGGAAAAAATTGATGCTTGCAAGAAAGAAAAAGCTGATTTCACAAATTCGGTTATTACAAATTTTTTATTCATAGTGTGATTATTTCAGCACTTGGTCGTACACAACATTTTTGGTTTCTCCTTCATGGGCGACAATATATAATTTTGTTGGATCCTTTGCTCTTGACATTTCAACATACAGCTGCCCATGTGAGAAGCATCAAAGGCATCACATGCTTTCATTTTCAGACGTCTTTGAGGGGCGAATCTCTGGGATAAAAAAGTAAAAAACGTATCTTTGCGAATATTTTATGAAACTGGCTGAAATTTTAATGAACACCATAAATCGTTAATAGGAACATAACCTCCAAATTGTTCCTGAATCGGTAAATAACTTTTTAAATTAGCCGTCAAAATTTGATTAACCGTTTCTGCGTATATACACTGACAGAAAAAAAAAATCCCAACACCAAGAAGGGGTTGTGTTAGATAAAAGACAGTTGGTAGGCGGTGAGAGTACATCTGTAAGATGATGTCTATGCAAATTTCGCGCTCGGCGCATACGTGTGGCGCTAGTAGCGCCCCTCGGAACATGCAAAGCAGGTTTGCTGTAAATACGCGATGTAACGTTCGTGAGCGTTAGTTATCCTTGAGATTCGACGTAGTGTGCTGATGTTAGTCAAGAATGCCTTTAAGAAGACGAAGAAGCCATTATCAACAGCTCACGTAGTTTGAACGAGGTCGTGTAACAGGGCTACGAGAAGGTGGATTTTCGTTCCGCAATATTGCAGAACGACTTGGCAGGAATATAGCCACTGTGCATGATTGTTGGCAGCGGTGGTCAAGGGAAGGTACTGCCTTAAGAAGACTGGGTTCCGGCCGGTCACGTGGCACTGCTGAGAGGGACGACCGCCGTGTACGGCGTATGGCCGTGGCGCATAGTACCACGTCTGCGGCAGCAATTCGAGCTGCAGTTGCCACCACAGTGACACAACGAACTGTTACAAATCGGTTACTTGAAGCACAGCTCCGAGCCAGACGCCCTGTAGCGTGCATTCCACTTACTCCAAACCACTGCCGTTTGTGACGTCAGTGGTGTCAAGCTAGAGCTCATTGGAGGACGGAGAGGAGATCTGTCGTGTTTTCTGATGAAAGCCGGTTCTGCTTGGGTGCCAGTGATGGCCGTGTGTTAGTTAGAAGGAGGCCAGGTGAGCGCCTGCAACCAACCTGTCTGCGGTCGAGACATACTGGACCTACACCTGGAGTTATGGTCTGGGGAGCAATTTCCTATGACAGCAGGAGCAGTCTCGTGGTTATCCCACGAACCCTGACGGCACAGTTGTACGTCGGACTGGTGATCCAACCTGTTGGGCTGCCATTCATGAACAGCATTCCAGGGGTGTTTTCCAACAGGATAACGCTCGCCCGCATACCTCTGTTGTAACCCAACATGCTCTACAGAGTTTCGACATGTTGCCGTGGCCTGCTAGATCACCAGAACTTTCACCAATCGAGCACGTATGGGACATCATTGTACGAAACTCCAGCGTTACCCCCAACCAGCATTAACCGACCCAGTATTGACCGACCAAGTGCAACAGGCATGGAACTCCATCCCACAAACTGACATCCAGTACTTGTACGACACAATGCATGAACGTTTGCGTGCTTGCATTCAACATTCTGGCTGTTACACCGGTTATTAATGTAACAGCATTTCACATTTAAAATGGCTCTTCTCGCGCTTACATTAAGCTGTGATCTTGAAACCTTAATCGATTAAATATGTTACCTATACAAATGTATTGCCGCCATTTCATTCCTCTACAACTATTTCTTCGTGGTGTTGGGATTTTTTTCCGTCAGTGTATTACTGTTTACCGATGAATTAAAAATTCCATGCCTATTTTTAAAAGTTTTGACCGGATTCCGGTGCAATTTTGAGGGACTCCTCTTATTACTAATTCATGGTGTTGACAAAAATTTCAGCCCGTTTCGTTAAGATTTCGCAAAGTTCGTTTTTGCATTTTTTTATGCACAGTTCTCAAAGAATAGAAACACCTGTGGATGTGCCGCGGCGGTGAATGCAGTCACGTGCTTTCAGATTTGGAACAGATAACGATAACGTAGCAAACGACGCTGACTTTATTAATCAGCTTATTAATTATTTCATAACTCGCGAACTGGACAACTTAGAGATCTTAAAATAGTTGACCTAGAAATTCCAATATGAATAACCTATGCGAATTTCAAGATGCTACAGTTCGGCGTTCGAGAGTTTTTGCTGCTTCAGACAAACAGACGTTTTGAGTTTTATACACTGACGGAAAAAAAAAATCCCAACACCAAGAAGGGGTTGTGTTAGATAAACGACAGTTGGTAGGCGGTGAGAGTACATCTGTAAGATGACGTCTATGCAAATTTTGCGCTCGGCGCATACGTGTGGCACTAGTAGCGCCTTTCGGAACACGCAATGCAGATTTGCTGTAAATACGCACTGTAACGTTCGTGAGCGTTAGTTATCGTTGAGATTCGACGTAGTGTGTTGATGTTAGTAAAGAATGCCTTTAAGAAGACGAAGAAGCCATTATCAACAGCTCACGTAGTTTGAACGAGGTCGTGTAATAGGGCTACGAGAAGGTGGATTTTCGTTCCGCAATATTGGAGAACGACTTGGCAGGAATGTAGCCACTGTGCATGATTGTTGGCAGCGGTGGTCAAGGGAAGGTACTGCCTCAAGAAGACCGGGTTCCGGCCGGCCACGTGGCACTGCTGAGAGGGAAGACCGCCGTGTACAGCATATGGCCGTGGCGCTTCGTACCACGTCTGCGGTAGCAATTCGAGCTGCAGTTGCCACCACAGTGACACAACGAACTGTTACAAATCGGTTACTTGAAAGACAGCTCCGAGCCAAACGCCCTGTAGCGTACATTCCACTTACTCCAAACCACTGCCGTTTGCGACGTCAGTGGTGTCAAGCTAGAGCTCATTGGACGACGGAGTGGAGATCTGTTGTGTTTTCTGACGAAAGCCGGTTCTGCTTGGGTGCCAGTGATGGCCGTGTGTTAGTTAGAAGGAGGCCAGGTGAGCGCCTGCAACCAACCTGTCTGCGGCCGAGACACACTGGACCTACACCTGGAGTTATGGTCTGTTAAGCAATTTCCTATGACAGCAGGAGCAGTCTCGTGGTTATCCCACGCACCCTGACGACACAGTTGTACGTCGGTCTGGTGATTCAATATGTTGTGCTGCCATTCATGAACAGCATTCCAGTGGGTGTTTTCCAACAGGATACCGCTCGCCCGCATACCGCTGTTGTAACCCAACATGCTCTACAGAGTGTCGTCATATTGCCGTGGCCTGCTAGATCACCAGATCTTTCACCAATCGAGCACGTATGGGGCATCATTGGACGACAACTCCAGCGTCACCCCCAACCAGCATTTATCGTCCCTGTATTGACCGACCAAGTGCAACAGGCATGGAACTCCATCCCACAAACTGACATCCAGCACCTGTACGACACAATGCATGAACGTTTGCGTGCTTGCATTCAACATTCTGGCGGTTACACCGGTTATTAATGTACCAGCATTTCACATTTAAAATGGCTCTTCTCGCGCTTACATTAAGCTGTGATCTTGAAACCTTAATCGATTAAATATTTTACCTATACAAATGTATTGCCGCCATTTCATTCCTCTACGACTATTTTTTCGTGGTGTTGGGATTTTTTTTTCCGTCAGTGTATATAAGATCACGATAAATATATTGTTTTTGAAAAACTAAACAGCGAAATACTTACTATTGCCGCTACCATAGCTCAGTAAATATTTAGCACTTTTATGACTCACATATCTTCTTTCATTGGTTTTATGACAATATCCTCCCACCGAAGTACTGATCAATGTCAGGAATTAGTAAACCTTATTGTTTGTTGCTATGATTTAATTCCTCTTAGTATGTACCGGAGTGTGGCTCGGGGTGGTCGTGAGTGAAGTGAATAAATGCAGTGTATTGTACGTACATTAATGTACACGGTCGTATCAGAATAATATGACCAACCCCGAAATCACAGTGTACCCGCCCAGGCGTGTCACAGAGTGCAAGGTTCGATCACCCGGAGATATAAGCGGCCGGCCAGGACAGATGAGCCATAGTGCGATGCGTGAGCACAACGGGGAGAGGTAGTGATTTGACGGTTGTTTAAAAAGAATGATCATCGGCTATCGCACCGGGGGCGGGGGGGCATCTCAGAAACAGCAGACTTCGTAGGTTGAAAGACGTTCAAAAAAGAATGATCATCAGTTGCCGCACCAAGGGGTGGAAGCATCTCAGAAACAGCAGACTTCCTGGGCTATTCGCGAGGTGCTGTGGTAAAGGTGTACCAAGAATGGACCTCTGGCACACCAAGTACTTCCCGACGTCATAACTGTGCAGCCCAAAAGGCCATCAACCACGGTGGAGAACGTCGCCTTCGTCGACTGGTAAAGGGCAATCAACGCGCAACTGTGCAGAAATCCACCACGCAAATGCACACTGGGGCACCCAGGTACGTGTCCCCGATAACAGTAGATCGAACCCTGTTACGCATGGGTCTCCGGAGTCGACGTTGCGTCAAGGAGCTGATGTTAACCCGCAGGTCCATCGGCAACGACGCTTGGAATTCTCATGGGACTACCGTCACTGGACAGTGAAAGAGTGGGAAAAGGTTGCCATCTCCGACGAATCGAGGTTTCAACTCCATAGGAGAGACGGCGGATACGGCGACACGCAAGAACCAACACCCGGACACGCTTTTTTGTCAAGTACAGGCCGGCGGTGGCAGTGTGCATGTCTAGGGGATGTTTTCCTGGTATGACCTGGGACCGCTGATACGACCGGATAGGTCGTTGAACGCCAATGGCTACCTGTCCATCCTCACTGACTACATGCATCTCTTTATGTTGGACGTTTACCCTGGTGGTCATGGCGTCTACCAACAGGACAATGTGCCGTACCACGTCGCTAAGGGGTTGCGGGAGTGGTTCCAGCAACACAACAGCGATGTCTTCGTTCTTCCTTGGCCGGCGAAATTACCCGACCTCAATCCCATTGAGCACTTGTAATTCTATTTGGATCGACAGGTTCGACGTGGCGACCCACAACCACATCATTTTCGGGACCTGCGCGCTCTTCTGCAGTCCAAATGGGCACGTGTGCCTCGGGCAACCTTCCAGGGCCTCACTGCGTCCATGCGACGCCGTCTCGCCGCTGTCATCCGGGCCAAGGTTGGTAATTCCCATTATTAGGCAGGTGGTCATATTATTCTGATAGGACTGTGTAGACAAACTGGAAACCAGTTCCTCTCATGTGCAACAAAAGAATTAAAGGATATGCAGTCTTTAAATCTTAAAGCCTAACTACCATTTCTTCTGACCACTTGCATTAGATGGAACTTGGCAATTTTATAACTAGTGCCTTTATTTTTCGTAAGGAAGCGCTATTTAAAATTTTTAATCTTTGATAATCTTCTCACGAATGTGATATGGAGGTTCATCTTAACTCCTCTGAAACTTCACAGTTATTCGTAACTTTAGACCGTGTCACGTTTAAAACAAGTTTTATGGTTCTGCAAGGAAAGTTGGTATCACTATTTTGCTACGTCGCATTTCCGCTTGCCAAAGACCACGAAGGCGGCCCTTGCGTTTAAAAACAACTTTAAAACTGCAAGGCGATTTTTTTTTAAATTTCTACTCTTCCTTGATTTTAATTAAGATTACTTGGCTTTATCTTGATTCTGGTACATAAAATGTGTCTTTTAATAAAAGAGGTTCTAAAACAAAACAAACAGGAGAGAGAGGAAAATTGAAAAGCTTCTGAACAAAGTAAGATTGTCGAAATAAATATAAAAAGAAGTTTTTACGAAGCGGAAAAGTGAAACTAAAAATAAAAGAATGGAAAGAGAGTAAGAAATAACCTGCGCGATTTTTTCTTTTCTTCTTCACTCTTATCTATAATTCGAAACTGTAGAACACACTACTCTGAGTTTCTCAGGTCATGTCTTCTTATTTACTTTGCCTTTCCTTTCTTAAATGAGAGCAGTTTTCTTTTATCAGTCGAAGAAAAAGACAGTAGAAAAAATAAAAAAGGAAAACGGGAAAAGTTACTATCAACCGCCGGCTGCCATTGGGATCAATTTGGAAAAGATGAATGCCCCCCGTTAGTTTTATTCATTTCTCCCCCTTCAAACAAAGCACTTGATAGCCGATAAACGAGTAGAGAGAGTGGGGGGAAAGGAGGAGGAGAAATGTCTCTCTCTGTAATCGGAAGAACGACATTTCTAGATTTGTACCTTTCCAATCTCAGTCCAGTTTGTCTGATACTCAGGCTTTTGCTTCAATCCAAACTTTTCGGAGATCACAATGCTCACTGAGACGCCATTTCCGCCATCATCATCAACAAGGAGCAGACTCGGAGAAAAGAAAAACAATTTTTAAGTCGTACAAGTGGATATATGTTCAAAAAGAAATGGTAGCTACACGAAAAAGTCTTCGATGAAAAAAAAAACTATACTGAGTTGCCACTTCATTGAATTCCCAATTACAGCGTGTCTATATAAAAGAAAAACTTGCAATTAATTCAATCGTTGATGTGCAAAGTTAGTGAAATAGTCTAAGCTAATTCGTTGTCTGGAGGTTCCGCCCGGAAATGTGATTAGCAGCGGAGAGGAGTACATTGAACGGCAATAAGGTAAGTTTTCTCCGCGTTACTTCACACTTTTCTCAAAAATGGTCAGTGTGCAAAACTTTTGTTATGACCCCCCCCCCCCCCGTATACGAAAGAAATTACTTGCCTTTCCCAAGAGTAAGAAGTGAAAAGATGCACTGGTTAAACCCTTCCTTTAGCACGTCTTTTGCAAAAAAAGATCGTGCTTATGTTATCGGTTTTTCCGTCCGTCCGTCCGTCCGTCTGTACCCAGGGTATCTCTGCAACTATTAGTCCGATTTTAAAAATTCTTTTTGCATTCGGAAGCTTGAAATATGCGAATGATGATCCTTTATTTCGTTTTTCTTTTTACGATGTACAATTTCGCCGCTAGAGGGCGTAAATGCATCTGCATTTTCAAAATTACGTTTTATTCCATATATTTGCTTCTAAGCATCCGATTGAAAAAAAAATATTTTACCTTTCGATTTCATTTATGTCGAAGAGTATTTTAGATATAGTTTCTTTTTCAAATTACGCATAGATTTTCCGCTAGAGGCGTAAAAGTAAATTACATTTTTCCCGATAACTCTTCCTCTAAAACTACGATTTGAAAAATAAAAAAAAATCAGCGGATACATCTCCTGATGGAAAATCTTTTGCATATAATTTCGAATTTTTGGTAAAGAATACTTTGGCCACCAGGGGGCGTAAGTGTTAATATTTGCTTCTGATGTATTTGCCATAAAATCTGAGCTTCTAAAATATCGATTGAAAAAATTCTTTCGTGGACTGATGCCACTCACATCGATAAACCTTTTCGGAATATTTTCTTCCTAAAATATTCCACAGTTTCTCCGCCAGGAGGCGTAAATGAATATCTAATTTTTGTCAATATCTCTACTTCTAGGAGTCCGATTTGAAAAATTACTTCTTTGTTGGATAGTGTTTCCGATGCGAAATGTTTTTCCTATAAATTCAAAATTTTCAAGTAAATCATAGACTTTCCGCTAGGGCGCACAAAGGTAAATTTCGTTTTCTGCTCCTAAAACTCCGATTTGAAAAATTCTTCCTGTATCGCATACAAGACCTGATGAAAAATATTTTTCACATAATTTCTAATGTTTCGTAAAGAATGGTTTTCCCCACCAGGGGACGTAAAGTCACATCTTATTTTTGTCGATGACTCTGTTTCTACGAGTTCGTAAGCTCACGATTCCGTTTACAGCAATATCTGAGAGATTAAAGACCCGATTGAAAAACTTCTTTCTTCCATCAGATACTATTGTCTTCCATACCGGTTCCATTGACTTTGAATAGCTTTGATAAATTTAATTTGCGTCAGAACGGATTCAAAAGACGTGCTCGTTTCCTAAAATCCTCTACATATGATCTGATCTGAAATTTGAAGAACATTTAGCAGTGGTTTGAACTGAACATTTTAAAAATTGTTTTCTTATGAACCAGTGAACACTTTTGACGATATCGAGGTTTATCTGTACAACCGTGAGTGGTATCGTTTTAAAGCTCTCGACGAGATCTATTCAAATATATGAAGAACATGTCACAGTGGTTTAAAAGAATCCCAGAAGGAAAGCTGTACATTAGTTCAGGTAATGTCAATGATATTGTTAACGTTTAAGGATACAACAAAGTGTGTGATCGCGTCACTTAACAACTGAAATGAAGAAATCAGGACTTCAAACATGCCAAAAGCCCATGAATGGAATACGGGATTACACCATACGATACAAATTGTAAATTCCAGGAAATCACGGGATATGATTCTTAACCTCCAGATTCGCTAAACATGAATGCCGGTTGCTTCGATTAGCGAATCCTGTGACGGTTATATTCGAATTAATCGGAAACTTGAGACTTGGTCGTTCTGGGTGGTGTAGTGGTTAGCATACTCGAACGCTATCCATGAGACGCGGGTTCGATTCCCGCTCCCACGACGACGACGACGAAATTTTCAAGATTTCGTTTATTACCTGACTTACCATCCATGTCATATTTACACCAGAAAACGGACTGACATGCCAAAGGTTGCTCGCTCGCTACGAAAAATATAGAAGTGATTTTTTTCTAAAGTATTGTGACTGGTGATGAGAATTGGATTCACCGTTATGACCCGGAATTGAAAAATTAATCGCTAGAATATGAACACACCCATCTTCTCCTAGAGCGAAAAAATTCAAAACTCAATTTTCTGCTGGTAAGTGCATGCTTACTGTGTTCTGGGACTACAGAGGCTGTAAAAATATGGATCATTAATACAGGTTTTGTAACTTCTCATAGGGTGCTGATGAGTCCGTAGTTCCTGAGGTTCTCGAGGTCTCATCTTTTATGTAGTAGGAGCACAGAAACTTTGTTTCAGTCGTCAGAAACTTTTCCTTCTTTTCTTATCAGTTTATCTTATATATGTACGAGAATCATCATCATTGTCAACCACTATCAATCCCCTGCTGGATGAAGGCCTCCACAACTTTCTTCCACAATTGTCTGTCTTGAGCCTCTCTCCTCCATGTCACTCCGGCATGCTTTCGAATTTCACCCATCTATCTCCCATGGGGTCTTTCTTCTTCTGGGTCTTTTTCTGTACCTTGGAAACCAGTCTAAAATTTCAGTTGCCCATCGAAGGTCTGTTATTCTGGCAATGTGTCCATCCCATTGCCATTTCAGTAATTTCACTCTCGTCGTGATGTCGTACACTCCTGTCATTTTCCTTATCCACAAGTTCCTCTTCTTATCCTTCCTGGTTACACCAAACATGCATCTCTCCGTGCCTCTTTGAGTTGTCTGCAGTCTTTGTATATCTTTTTTAGTTAAGGTCCATGTCTCTGCTCCACACGTAAGCACTGGAAGGATGCATTGATTAAACACTTTACTTTTAAGACATGATAGCATACTGCTCTTAAAAATTGTACTGTTTCTTCCAAAAGCTCTCCATCCAAGTTTTATACGCCGATTAATTTCTTCATCAATGTGACCCTCACTTGATATCTGCTGCCCAAGATAAATGTAGGTATTAGTTGTTTGAAGCTTTTCTCCATCAATCAAAAAGTCTTCTTTTCTTGTAAAAGCATTGTACATCGCTTTTGTCTTCTGAAAGTTCATTTTTAATCCCACTTCTTTACTGCTGCCAGCAAGTTCTTAGATCGTACTCTGCAGCTCCGAAGCGGTAGTTGCAAAAATGACTACGCCATCAGAAAAACGTAGGTGAGTTAAACAATCTCCATTAATCTTTATCCTTTTGTTTTCCCAGTTCAATGATTGAAAGACATTTTGCTATGTGACATTAAAGATTTTGGGAGATATGGTGTCACCTTGTCTCACTTCCTTTCCAATTTTTATTAGTGCTGTATCCTCAAATATACGAACCTTTACCTCCCAAAGATGTACGAGAAGATAGAATAAGAAACTGGCATTATTTTGGTAGGTGTTAAACATGCAGGAATGTACACTACTTTATTGGTATTGCTGCCGGAACTGTCACAATAGCGAACTTAAACAACAAAAAATAGAGAAAACTTATGTAGTCCGTTAATGATAATCCATAACCAGAAGTAATTACCACCTAACTTAGAAACATTTATAGGTATAAACAATGATTGTGCCTTCTGCAGGGAGAAACAGCTTACCCAATGCCTTGGCTATTAAGAAAAACACCAAAAGGGTAACAAAAAAATATCATAAAAAGTACTACAGTACTACTATAGATAAACCTGCGACTACTATTGTACTGATATTCCCATAACTAGCTACAGTAGGTTTGTCTTATCTGTTTATCACATTTATTTATCTATTATCAGTTTATCAGTTATCTTTATTATCTTATCAGTTTACCGTGGCTAATTACGGGATTATCTACAGCACTTTTAAACTCATCCTTACAAACAAAGACATCGCTCTTTTCATGTTTTAGCAACACTTAGTAACCGAGAAATTGTTATTCGGTCACCTCTGGAGAATCGAATCCCATCTCTCTCGATGTCCAGCCGAGCGCGTTAGCCATACACCACGGTGGCCAACAATCCACGGCGCTATGTGTATTTTTCTGTCAACTTCTGACATCATAAATCCGTAAGATGGGCTCAGCTACTGAGACGTCTCCATCTGGTGGGCATTAATGACACGGGCTTTATATTAATTATAGCAGTTAAATCCAAAGGGCGAGATCCAAAGTGTAAAGGCTAACGTGGTATAAGCATCTCTCCGTGCCTCTTTGAGTTGTATAAGGCTAACGCGCTCGGCTGGATATCGAGAGATCTGGGATTCGATTCCCCAGCGGTGACCGAATAACAATTTTTCGGTTGCTAATTGTAGATAAAACGTAGAAAGAGCGATGTCTTTGTTTGTTCACTGACGCCACGTATTTGGAGGATTTTCAATTCATCCTTATTTGGTGATGTTTTTTAATGGAAACCTTACATTTCGTAGGAATCGGTAATGGCTCGTTATACAAGACTTGTCCCAAAATAACAGAGAATGTTTTTATAAAAGAAATATGCGTACGTTAATTATTATCAAGGAAGTGGTCATCTTTTTCGAAACACTGTCCACTACATCGAATACAGGTGTCCGAACGTTCCTCCCGCTTTTTGAATGTCTTATGGAATTCTTCTTCTGAAATACTGTTGAAGCACCCCTGCCCAGCTTTAATAAGTTATTGATCAGTCTCAAATTGTCGTTCCAATATTTTATTTTCTTAAAATGGGGAACAACCAAAAATCACATGGTGACAAGTCTGGACTATACGCAGGTTGGGGCATCAACATAACATTCATTTTGTTCACTGACACTACGTATTTGGAGGATTTTCCATTCAAAAACGACAGAACTGGCCATGTGCGACCTTGCATTGAGCCGCACATGAAAAGAAATGGGAAACCCAAGCTGAACAAACTCGTTTTATGCCGAAACGCTCGGTAAAAATTCTGTGAATTACGATTTTGAAATATGTACCACATCTTCGATATCTCTAATTACTAGATGTCTGTCTTCCTGTATAATAGCAGCTATTGTTTTGATATTTACCTATGTAACACTCGTTGAAGGTCTTGTTCCATGAGCGATTAAAGCCACCGACTCGCGTCCATCCATAAATCCTTTATGCCATCTGTAAATTGCTGTTTTCCCTAGACATTCAGCTTTATAAGCCTCTTGCATAAGACGGAACACGTCTCTCCGCTTAAGTCGACAGCAAAATGTAATGGCACATCCTTGTACTTTCACATCCGTTTTTTTTTTTTTTTTTATGCGAAACCGCAGCGCGAAATCACCTGTTAGGGGTTCACGAAACAACGCTTATTAAACTCCGCACTACCGACGACGTACGCGTGATAAACAGGTGTGTCCGGTTGCTATGGTTACTACAACGACTACCGTTTTTTGTTGACTCTTTCCAAGATCGAACGCAGTAATGCAAATATTTTATAAAAACATTCTTAGATGTTTTGGGACAAGCTATACACTGAAGAGCAATTGAATTAGAGACATCTGGCGTTATGCAAATGTGGCGCTGTGGGCGGCCCTGTAAACGGAAACGACATGACGTATGCAGCGATCCGACAATATAAGGAGTGATGCGACGGGAATCAGTAACAGTCGGACACAGTATGAGGAAGACGAAGGATCTAAGCGCATTTGATCGTGGGCAAATTGTCGCGGCCCGACCGAACGGGTCACTCCATCTCGGAAGTCGTGCAGGCACTGGGATTTTTACGAGCCACTGTGTCACGGGTACACCGTGAGTACATCGAATCCGGTAAAACCATCCCTGGAAGGGCCAACTGCCGTAGACAAGAGCGTGTGGATGAGCGGGGTCATCGTCGGCTAGCTCGCATTGTAACAACGGATAGACGGGCCACAGTGCAAGAAATCACTCGGCAATTTAACGCTGGTGCTCAAAAACGTGTAAGCAGACACACCATCCAGAACCATCTCCTCGCTATGGGGTACAGAAGCCATCGTCCCACGAGAGTACCGCTGCTGACCGCACATCACAGGGTGCAAAGATTAGCATGGGCTCGGGAACATCGCCACTGGACCCTAGACGTGTGGAAAAATGCTGCCTGGACTGATGAGTCTAGATTCACGTTGGTACATGCGGATGGCAGGATACGAGTACGGCGCAAACCACATGAAGCGATGGATCCTTCTTGCCAGCAGGGAACTCTTCAAGCTGGTGGGGGTAGCTTTCTCGTCTGGGGACTGTTTACGTGGACTGAGATATCCTGGACGACCATTTGCTCCCGTTTGTGCGTCTTCAACATCCCACTGGGGACCTCATCCTGCAACCAGACAATGCACCGTGTCATCGCTCCCGAATTGTATCCGAATGGTTGGATGAACACTCCACCGACGTGACCTCGCTTCCTTGGCCAGCTAGGTCACCTGACCTCAATCCCATCGAGCACATCTGGGATGCCCTCGAGAGAGATGTTCGAGGTTCTGATCCCCCTCCATCAAATCTTCGTGAACTGTGGGAGCTTGTTCAGGAGTCGTGGATCCGTATGGCTTCCCAACGCTTCCTGTGTCTTGTCGAATCCATGCCGAGCCGAATCGCCGCCGTCATCAGGGCGAAAGGTGGTGCTACACGTTACTAGACAGGTAACTCTAATTCCGTTAAGCTTCAGTGTATATATACTAAACGTAATTTCGGTTTTTAACACATTCTAGGAAATCATTTTAGGTCTGGTAATGTGTAAAGGCCGCAGAAAAGGCAAAATCCTGCTTTGGATAAATATCGTTTTGACAAAGAGGAGTTTTCGATTTTGCTAAAACATGCAGGGCATGTTTCCAAAAATGGTGAGAGAAAAAGAAGGAGAGTGATACGGAGAGAGTCTTTTCGGGTTGTTTATCGGGAAACTACAGAAAATAGTTCTTTGGTATGGAAAGGAGGGGGATGGGGGGGCTATTGTTCATCCATTATCTGAATGAATCGTAGTTTTATGTCCTTTCACTTTCCTTCCAATGCAAAGTCGGAATTCTTTTCTGTTTACGTATTCTGAAAGATATTGACTCTAAATAGATTTCAGATAACATGTCTTTACTACGAATAAGCAAAAGCTATCGTAGAATGTTAATTCGTGTTTGACGTTTAGGTTGTATTTCGAACAAAATAAAGAAACTTTTCGAGAAAGTAAAGGAGAGATTAATTAGGCTCATTAAGAACTTTTCATCGCGAGAGCTTACCAAAACATGATGTGGCACTGTTGTACGTTCCATAGAAATACCGCAGTTGGTGCTGGGTTTTTTTTCTACCAGTAATCATTAGTCCGTATTGTGTGCTGCGTTACTACTTAATGATGACTGCAATTAATCATTCATTTTTCGTTTGAGAGCGGGCGCTAAAATCAGTTCTAAAATTATTTGATGTTACACAGAAAATAGAAATTTTCTGCGTTAGCTTTCCCATCATATTTTTATTGCACGAAGCTTTCGCATAACTCACTCCTTCAACAGCTCTTCATGTTGAAACAGTTTTCTTTCCATTAACTGATTTTTTTATTTTTATGTAATTTGTTAACGCAAAAGTTTTTAAAATGAAAGCTATAGACAAAAATTTCCCTATCATGTTGACAAAACAAAAACAACAAGAAAAAAGACATATAAAATATAGTCTGACATCGAAATTACATTCATAAGCGTGAGTGCACAGTTAGTCCCATGTAAATAAATTACGCGACAACAACCTATCCCGATTTTATGCTTAAAAATCTAAAAAATAGTTTCCCATAAATTTTATGTTAAGCTTATCCGCTTTATCACACAGATTTTCACACATGATGGCATTATTTGTATATCATCATCATCAACCATTATCAATCCACTGCTGGATGAAGGTCTCCCCAAATTTCTTCCACAATTGTCTGTCCTGGACCTGTCTCCTCCATTCCACTCCAGCATACTTCGGAATTTTATCCTTCCAACTCCCATGGGAACTTCTTCTGGGTCTTTTCCTGTCTCTCGGAATCCAGTCTAAAATTTCGGTTGTCCATCGGTGGTCCGTTCTTCTGGCAACATGTACAGCCCATTGCCATTTCAGTGATTTCACTTTGACCATGATGTCGTCCACCCTTGTCATTTTCCTTATCCAAAAGTTCCTCTTATCTTTCCCGGTTACACCAAGTATGCATCTCTCCATGCTGCTTTGAGTTGTATGCAGCATTTGCACGTCTTTTGTAGCTAAGGTCCGTGTCTCTGCTCCATACGTAAGCACTGGCAGGATGCATTGATTAAACACTTTTCTTTTGAGACATAATGGCATACTGCTCTTAAAAATTATACTGTTTCTCCCAAAAGCTCTCCAGGCAAGTTTTATACGACGATTAATTTCTTCATCAATGTGGACTTCACTTGATATCTGCTGCCCAAGATAAATGTACGTATTGGTTATCTCCAGCTTTTCCCCATCAATCGATAAATCTTCATTTCACTGCTTGTAAAAGCATTGTACATTACATATTGTTGTATATATCGATAAGTCTTCATTTCACTGCTTGTAAAAGCATTGTATATTACATATTGTTGTATATACACTGAAGTGCCAGAAAAACTGGTACACCAGTCTAATACTTGGTAGGTCCCCCACGGAAGAGTAGGACTGCAGAAATACGAAAGGTCATGGACTCCACTAGCTCCTGGAAATATGCTGTAGGTAATGCACACCATACTTCCTACAGAACGTTCCACAATTCGGTTGCATTCCGAGGTCTCGGATTCCTGTATATGATTGCGCGTTGCATGGCATCCCTATCACGTTCAGATCTGGGGACTTGGGTGAGAATGGCAACACCCCATACTCAGATGAATACTCCTCTAATCATAATGTGCCGTCCCGACACTTGTGTGGAGGTTCATTGTCCTGTTGGAACAGGCCCGACCCATCATCATGAATGCTGGACATGAACGGGTGTACCTCGTCAGAAAGGATGCGCAAATAGCGTTGGCCGGACACAGAGGTTTATAGACGTACCAGGGGCCCCAGTGAAGTCCAGCTAAACACACCCCATACCATTACGGACCCCCCCCCCCCCAGCGGGTACAGTTCCCTGTTGACAAGCGGGATCCATGGTTTCATGGGGATTGCGCCACACACGAATCCTTCCATCTGCCCAATGTAGTTGGAAACGCGACTCGTCAGACCAGCCTATTTTTTCCAGTCATCAAGTGTCCAGTGGCGGTGTTGCCGTGCCCAAGCGAGGCGCATAGCTCTATGTCGTGCACCCATCAAGGGGACTTAAGTTGGGCGTCGGCTCCCAAAGCCCATATCATGCAGATATCATGCAGGGTACGTTGCACAGTCCGGACGCTGATGCTTCTTGAGGCTCCAGCATTGAATTCCGATGATACCTGCGAGAGTGTTGCACGCCTATCGCGTGAAACGATTCTTGACAGCCGACGATGATCACGTTCACCCAATGTTTTTTTACGGCCACACTGGTATCGTAGGTTGGAGGTTTTGCTGGAATTCTTGTAGTCACGGTACACATTTGCAATGGTCGTCCGTGAAAATCCGAACTTCGTTTCTGCCTCCGAAATACTATGGCCCATCTCAGGAGTGCCAACTATGACACCGCGTTGAAAATCGCTTAAATCGTTTATAACGAAGTGAATTTCTCCGTCATTTTTATCCGCGCCAGGACTCGAACCCGGGTCCCCTCATTCCGGAATAAGTTGCTCTACCAATTGAGCTACGCGGACGTTTTATTCTGATTCCTATCTGCCTTTATGTCGTGTGCGTCCTTCTGGCAGGTACGTCACATCTCCTGGTACGTTACAGCATCTCCCCCTTTTTTTTTTATTTATTTTTTTTTTTTCGAAGTGCTGCTCTGATTTTTCCTATCTCGCGGTGTGGAAATAACATCACACCAATGCGAGATTTTGAACGGTCGGGTCATCCGGATAGTTCGGGCGCCATTACAACGAAGTGAATTTCTCCGTCATTTTTATCCGCGCCAGGATTCGAACCCGGGTCCACTCATTCCGGAATAAGTTGCTCTACCAATTAAGCTACGCGGACATTTGTTCTGACTACTATCTGCCTTTATGTCGTGTGCGTCCTGCTGGCAGGTACGTCACATCTTCCCCCCCCCCGAAAGAGGGCCGGGGGCATGGCCCACGGATCAGCCGTGACCATGAATCGTTGCAGGCAGACAACCACTGAAGAACGTGCACTTGAGAACTCCCAGTCAATCTGCTGTGTGGAATGCAACATCACACATTTTTTTATTTTTCGAAGCGCTTTAGAAGGAATTCTCTGATTTTTCCTGTCTCGCGGTGTGGAAATAACATCACACCAATGCGAGATTTTGAACGGCCGGGTCATCCGGATAGTTCAGGCGCCATTATAACGAAGTAAATTTCTCCGTCATTTTTGGTCTACGCCGGGATTCGAACCCGAGGCCGCTTATTCCGGAACAAGTCGCTCTACCAATTGAGCTACGCAGACGTTTTATTCTGATTCCTATCTGCCTTTATGTCGTGTGCGTCCTTCTGGCAGGTACATCACATCTCCTGGTACGTTACACGTTATTACTTGCCATTCTCATGCCGAAAACAGCTCTGACAGCTGGCAAGGATGTCTTTCGCTTTATATACGCACTGGCGGAAGCAACCGAGGATGCGGACAGGTGACGTTGCTATGTATTTTAATAAGTTCGTCTGTACCAGTTTTTCTATCACTTCAGTGTATATGTATACATATAATGTGTGTATGTTAGATTGTGATCGGACGACCCCCCCCCCTGCCATATTTTAAAACATGGTTAAGCCACTGCTTTCAATGCATTCTTCCTCGAGCGTATTACTTTGGAATCGGTAAATTTTAAAGCAGTCAGCAAGGCAATAATTCAGTGTGTCAATAAGTATGAGATACCTTTTGCGAATACAACCGCATTTGTGACATACAACGGATCTTGCATATCCATAGCGTAGAGAAAGAGCATGAAAGCTTATGATTTATTTTTTTTTTAAGGAAGTACAGCATTTCGTGAAATCTCGGGGACACCGACCACCCCGCGAAATATGCTTTCTTTCCGGGATAAAATTACTACCCTAGTGATAATCCCCGACAATAGGAACCTCTTAGCAGATGTCTTTCTCATTAGGGTACTTAAAAAAAAAAAAAAAAAAAAAAAAAATTCTAAATATTAAATTTCGTCTTCATAGTTTTTATAATAGTTCTTTAAGTATGGCAGCAAGAAATCACACACACACACTTGAAATTAGTGAAACCACATATGTTTTTTTTCTCCGATTACAGTACTTTCGCAGCATGCCAAAGTGAAAATTGGGGGGAAGGGGGGGGGGCAAAGAAAAAGTTACTTTTTAAGGATGGTGGGAGGGAAAAAGTGAGGGGCCTCCAAGACTGACGCAGTGCACCAAGGGTGTATCTAGACATTTCTGCGCCCGCGGCAAACGGCAAAATATGTGTGCCCCAATCAGTCTCTCTCTCTCTCTCTCTCTCTCTCTCACTACCTCTATCTCTCTCTATATCTCTTCTTTTTCTTTCACTCTCTGTCTCTTTTTCTCTCTCTCTCTCTGTCTATCTTTCTCTCTCACTCTATCTTTCTCTTTCACTCTGTCTATCTTTCATTCTCTCACTATCTCTATCTCTCTCCTTTTTCTTTCACTCTGTCTCTTTCTCTCTGTCTATCTCTCTCTCTCTCTCTCTCTCTCTCTCTCTCTCTCTCTCTCTCTCTCGGTCTCTGTGTCTCTCTTTTTCTCTCTCTATCTCTCTCTCCCACACATACACATACCAAAAGAACAAGAAACAACATTGAAAATCTAAGACCTGAGCGAGCACAAGCTACAGAAAAGAATTTTCAAGAAAAATAGCTTTAAATGAAAGACAGTAAGAAGCAGATACAATTTCAAAAATATAACAGCACTACAAAGACTTTTTAACGAAACTAGGCGTAAAAAAGAAACAATCAAAATGTGACTGTTTTTACAGCTTTTCGCAACTGCTTCGGAGTTCGGAACTTCGGCACCACATCAAGTGGACCGAATGTAGCTGACAGTCGTGGCATGCAGCCACAATAATGACTAAATAGCCTTCATAGAAACGACATACCGGTCCGTCGCTTGGCGTTATGGTTTGGGGCGCAATTGGATATCACACCGGCACCCCTCTGGTACGCATCGGTGGTACACTCAACAGCCACCGCTACATCTCCAACGTTTTGGAGCCTGCAGTCCTCCCTTACCTGCAGGACCTGGCATCAGGAAGCTTCCCATGCACAGGTCCGGCAGCACAACACACTTCCACTACTTACACCCAGCCTTCTGTGCACCCTTCTTATAGTGCTTCTCGGTGGCGTGCCTGGCGCACATGATTTGCATATGCCCTGTAATGCTAATCGTTTGCATGTGTTCTCGCGGGCGACGCATGCTGCGAATTTCAGGCCAATCGGATGCTTTCTTCTTGGTGTTGCATTTTGGGTGGCCAGCAGTCTATATATACTATATAAACATGTCGGAGTAACGTCGAGGAGACTGGCTCAAGACAGACTGCTGTGGAAAGAAACTTGGGGCAGACCTACATCCAACAGTGGATTGATAATGGTTGACAATGATGATATATTGGATTGTACTGTACTGTATTGTATAGTATTGTATTGTATTATACATAGTTGAGTCACATTATTGGGACCACCTACTTTTGACGTCAGCAGCGCGTAGCCAATAAAAGAAGGCACGTGTCGTGTCGTGAGCTGGCTTGGAGGGTATATATATATATATATGTGGTGTGCTGTAGGCATTCTGAAAACATAATTGCCGCGGGTAGCCCAGTGGGCAGCCTTCGTGACTGCCGCGGTAGGGTCCTCAGGTTCGATCCCAGGCAGGTACGAACGCTCGATCCACTAAATATCCGCCGTGCGTCGGATGGGCGCGTTAAGCCGTCGGACCCCGGGTTGGCCACCCGGTAATAAATAAGGGCGTCTTTCTCCCCCTTTCTACTTCTACTTCGCTTCCGTGTCACTTTCCTATCGGGCCCTCTAGCCCAAATCTCCTAACTTCCTATTTCAAAGGGTTGTTTAAGACCTGGGGTCAGACACTCCCTTCCTAAAATCCTCTACGTATGATCATGATCATGATCTGAAAACATAACATTCGTTGCTGTTATGGGTAAAAAAGCAATTTATCAGATTTGCAAAAAGGGATTATTATCGGCTTTCCGGCTAAGAGTGGCAGTATTTCTGAAACACCGCAGTTTGTGAACTGTTCGCGTGCTGCTGTGGTTAAAGTGTATCGTGATTGGAGAAATGGCACCATTGCGAATAAGCTACGTGAAAACTGCGGAGCACCACGTGTCATTGATGTGAGAAGTGAACATCGGCTGCGAAGGTGCGTAAGGGTCGATCGACACGCTACAGTGGAGCAACTCACTGGCCGAATGAACCAGGGGCTACTGGAAGTGTGTCTAAAACGACAGTTCAGCGAACCCTGCTGCGTATGAAGCTCCGATGCAGATGGATGGTCACTGCACCTATGCTAACGAAGGTGCATCGGCACAAAAGGATTACATTTGCACGGCAGTATCGGAAGTGGACCTCCGCTGATTGGCAAATTATTGTCTTCTCCAATGAGTCATGTTTTCTGCTTCATTGAACGGATGGACGTTGGCGTATAAGGTGAGAAACATCGGAGAACAAACACTCTTCAACCATTGCTGGAAGAACACGAGCTAGTGGGGCCAGCGTTGTGGTCTGGGGAATGTTTTCGTGGCATTCTCTGGGTCCACTCATACCTGTGGAAGGCACTATGGACCGAATTCGTTATGAATCGATCCTTGTGGACCATGTACACCCATGCATGCTGATTGTCTTCCTGGGGCGGATGGTATCTTCCAGCACGACGTGTCACACAGCTAGAAATGTCAGAGAGTGATTGGAAGAGCACTATGAAGATTTCAAAGCACTTCCCTGGCCCCCAATTTCACCCAACTTAAACCCAATTAAGCATCTGTGGGACCACCTCGATCGTGTTGTTCTCTCTATGGATCCTCCACCACGCACCTTCCAGCAGTTGTCAGATGCACTGCAGTTAGCATGACTCCACATACCCGTGAATACCTTCCAGCACCTTATTGAGTCACTCCCAGTCGGTCTAGCTGCTGTCCGCGCTGTACACGGCGGTTACTCTGGATATTAGCTGGTGGTCACAATAATGTGACTCGACCGTGTATTATATACAGAGATATATATATATATAGAGAGAGAGAGAGAGAAAGAAAATATACTGTTTCATATCTTGAAAAAAAAAAATCATCTCGTCTATGCACGGTGAAGGAAATCGCTCATAAAAGCCTCAGCATATTTGCTCCATGTTCCATATTTGCTCTATATTCCATTGTTTTCACTTTGCATTATCAAATCTTTATGATTAAGACTGTGACTATTAGATTTTGCATTTAAATTCACTAGGGAAAATTTATTTGTCTTCTTCTTCATCTGAACGCAAAATTCGTCCAACTATTTTGACTTGGATTTCTATTCTCGAGAGTTTGGTGAGTTCTAATTCCTCCAAAGTCGCATTTTTCTTGTAACTCATTCAGTCTTTTATTCCTTATTTTTCTTTGAAGACTTTTCCTTAAGCTCCTGAGATGTGCCGAAATCAGTCCAACGCATCACCATGTCAAGTAGGTATTTAATCAATTAGAAAAGTTGCAGTCTTTTAAAAACTTTTCGAATTTAAAACAACGGCAAAGAGTAAAACATTTTTTATTTCATTTGAATGCTGCAATATAGCAAAGTCGTTTCGTCTCCATTGCTTTTTTTTATTATTTTTATTTTTGGTCTAACAGCACATTTGCGGGTGCTGTTAAATTTCAAGAGATTGATTACTTACTGCCTTTTCTCTCTTTCTTCATCAAATCTATTAATCTAATACGCCCACATATGTGAAAATTGAGATCGTGATGTACAGTGCTTTTAAGAATTTAGAAAAGGGGATATTACAATGAAACCTCGATATACGGTCGCACGCTTGGACCCTTCGTTCGTAGGTTAAGCCTAGTTACTCACATTCAGTAATTACTACTAATCCGCTGCGTTTGTAGAAAAGCAGAATCAGTGGCAGTTTTAAGGAGGTAACCGGGGCACTGTGGACGTAACTAGTGCGAGACAGAACTGGGGCGGCTGCAGCTCAAGAGAGGGCGCAGAAATCACTGTTTGGAATGCGATTACAATTGGAACTAAAACTTTTACACAATTAAAATTAGAATTTTCTCCTCAAAATGTTCAGGAGTTGTTAGTTGCTCACATTCAGCAATAAAGGCGTTGTTCCACAGTCCGTCCAACTGAAGAAGAATCATGGCCCCCTTATACACCAATGGGGCCCCCAGTACTTCTTTAATTGTATGGACTATACGTGCGTGCGTGTTCTAAAATGATGGACTATACCTGTGTTCGCGGCTGCAGAAATCACTAACGTCGGTCCGTCCGTCCCTCCTGCACCCACCGAACGAGAGGAACGACATATTGTGCGGGTGGCATTGACGGCTCGGACCGTCACATCACGAACGTTAGCGCAGGAGTTAGGGTGCGTTGCGCAACAACCTGTGTCAGCACGTACCCTTCGACGTCGTATGCTGGAGCGGTGACTTGTCGCACGGCACCCATTGCACCGATTACCATTGACGTTACACCACCGGCGAGTGCGGCGGCAGTGAGCCGTTGAACGCCGCACCTGGACTACGGAATGGCACGACGTTGTCTTCTCCGACGAATCCTGCTTCTGCCTGCAACACCACGATGGTCGGATCCGCGTGTGGCGGCACCGCGGCGAGAGATTGTATGACACTTGCACTATGCATCGCCATACCGGTCCGTCGCTTGGCGTTATGGTTTGAGGCGCAATTGGATATGACACCCGCATCCGTCTGGTACGCATCGCCGGTACACTCAACAGCCAAAGCTACATCTCCAACGTTTTGGAGCCTTTAGTCCTCCCTTTCCTGCATGACCTGCAAGCGGCCACGTTTCAACAGGACAATGAGCACCCGCATGTGTCACGCATCGTGCAACAATTTTTCACGGCCCAGCAGATGTCACTGCTGCCGTTGCCCGCCTGTTCTCCCGATATGTCGCCCATCGAACACGTCTGGTCGCTGATCGACAACCGAGTGGTCCGGCAAGCACCACCCGCACCTACGCCTGATGAACTGCGGTAACGTGTGGAAGCAGCCTTGACCGACATACCCGAAGCCTACATCCATAAAGCCTCTTTCGTTCGATGCCGCGGCGTGTAGCGGCCGTTATTGCCAGCCATGGTGGCCACACGAATTATTGATGTCTGCGTGTTTCGCAAGTCGCACTGGTCTGTGAGCTCAATCGTTTCATCTTTGTATCTGTTGTTATGTGTCCAGAAAATCTGGCTTTGCTATCTCGTGTCCTTCTTGGTGTTGCATTTTGTGTGGCCAGCATTGTATATGTGGTAATTCATAGCTGTGTTGCCTGGAATCAATTCAATCTACATGTTAGGAATGCGATACAAGAGAGAAATTCATATACATGTGTATACTGTACATCAGGCTTTCTTAGAGAGGAAAATGTAGTAAAAAAAATGTATTTTCGACTTTTTATATTTGGTTATATTTAGAGGAACTTCCCTAAAAAACCTAATCTTTGCGATGTAAAGTAATTGAACTTAAGCCAGATGCAGTTCAGCATGGAGACCTTCCTTCTTTCAGAGAAATCCCCCAAGAAATCTAAACTTTCGTAAACTTTCTCAAAGTCTCCATAATTTGAGAGTGGGAGAGATAGAACCTGTACCTAAAGGGACAGTGTTCTCACGTTTTGTTTTCTTTATAGTTTGTATGTAATAGGAAATGACTGAAATACATCGTATATGTTTTAGAAGTATTTCGGCACATCACAAAATAGTTTTCTACTAATAATAGTATCCGTACATTGCACTGTTTTTTTTTTTTTTTTTTTTTTTTTTTTTTTGTAGTTGTACAAAACTACCGTGCACGAGCAAATAAAAATAACTCGGATTTTTACAGAAGCGTTATTTTCCAAACAAGCTCGGGCCGCGTTGATTAACTGCTAGTATTAAGTGATTAAGTTTCAGTAGCTTAATACACAAATATCAAAATTATAGCCGAAAATACACAAATCTAAAACCATCAAAAATTATAAAATTTTATTTAGCCAAAAACCCAGAAAACTAAAACCATCAAAAATTATACCAAATTTGTTGACCAAACTTGGTATTAGAAATCCAAATGCTCATTATACCGTTTAAACAGCTGGAACGAATTAAATTAGGATTAGCAAATTGAACTGAAATCGATTCGAACGAATATATAGTCGCTGTCTAAGAAGTGAAACGAATGTGGCTAGAACGAGTGAACCTGTGATTTAGAAAGCATTGCTTTTCCCTTAACTTTGTTTTTCAAAGAAGTAATTTAGAGGGATGGCTGACACTAATCCTTTCTGGCTGATTAGCAGCTAAAAGGGCTATTACAACAACGACGAACCTAAGAAAGGAGAAAGAAGACACTTGTGACACAGAAGAAAGAAGATGTTTTAATCAGTAGCCGTGACACAGAAATCATGATGTCTGTGCCAGAGTTACTATAGCTTCACCATTCATGCTTTGGATCATGGAGCATAGAATTGTTAGCTTGGTGGTTTATTAACCTTTGTTAACTTGTTGTTTCTTGAGGTAGATAATAATAGGACGCTTAAATATTCATGCAATACTTTTATATCTCTTAAAACAGTTTATTCTTCTCTTTGACTTAATCGAGGAGCGTTGTCTATAGGCTCTGTTTTGTCTCACTCTTTCTTTCCGCAAACAATCTTCCTCAAGGAACAGTTTTATGTTACGTTACACTGTCGGTCATTCCCTGGTATCTTTCAAGGACACAGAAAAATTTCAATTCCTCGGCTAGCTTAAGACGTCCTTGGCCCCTACCAAAGGCGTTCCTCGCCTTCCTCTTGCAACCGCTGCGTTCTAACCTCTCGCATTGACTATCCAACTACCCCTTTGTTCCCAGGCAAACTCAACCCTTCGCTTCCACAAAAGCTGCGGTCTCTCTCGAGGAAAAAAGGCGGAATAAAACACAAAGCTGAGACCAAACAACTCCCTCGTTCCCTTCCGTTACTTTGAAGTGAAGATGCTAATTGCACTAGATGAAGCTTCAAGCACAAAGACGAAAATTGCAAATAGCTTTTCCATTGTCATACCATTGTAGATGACCTTTTGAGAAAGCGTCTCCAAGGCGCCACTGAAAAAACATAAGAAAAGGTACTTCCTGGTTGGGGTGCCGAAGATAAAAGTTTCACACTCTTGTAGAAACAAAGGAAAATGGGAAGACATGTTGCGAATGAGATTTAATGTTTTTGCCTAAAATTCTAGTATTAAATATCCGTAACAGAATAAAGAACTAGAAGCGAGACTTTATCACAACTGCCAGGTTTATGGTCGGTATTACTCAGATAAAAGAGCGAAAGGAATTATTTTGCCGTAGTTTCGTAAATTCCGGCAGTTGTGTGAGCATTTCTGTCCGAGAGCGCAGAAAAGTGTGGGTACCATTTTGGTTCGGTTCAGGTGCATCATCATCATCATTGTCAACCATTATCAATCCACTGCTGGACGAAGGTCTCCCCAAGTTTCCTCCACAACGGTCTGTCTTGTGCCAGTCTCCTCCATGTCACTCCCGCATACTTTCGAATTTCATCCACCCATCTTCCATGTGGTCTTCTTCTGGGTCTTTTCCTGTCCCTTGGAATCCAATCTAAAATTTCGGCTGTCCATCGATGGTCTGTTCTTCTGGCAGTATGTCCAGCCCATTGCCATTTCAGGGATTTAACTCTGATCATGATGTCTTCCACTCTTGTCAGTTTTCGGATCCACGTGTTCCTCTTCTTATCTCTCCTGGTTACACCAAGCATGCACCTCTCCATGCTACTTTGAGTTGTCTGCAGCCTTTGTATGTCTCTTTTAGCTAAGGTCCACGTCTCTGCACCATACGTAAGCACTGGAAGGATGCATTGATCAAACACTTTTCTTTTAAGACATAATGGCATATTGCTCTTGAAAATTATGCTGTTTCTTCCAAAAGCTCTCCTGGCAAGTTTTGTACGCCGATTAATTTCTTCACCAATGTGACCCTCACTTGATATCTGCTGTCCAAGATAAACGTACGTGTCTGTTATCTCCAGCTTTTCTCCATCAATCGATAAATCCTCATTTCTTGTAAAAGCATTGTACATCACTTTTGTCTTCTGAAAGTTCATTTTTAGTCCCACCTCTTTACTCTTGTCAGCAAGTTCCTGGATCATACTCTGTAGCTCTGATGGGGTAGTTGCAAAAATGACTATGTCATCAGCAAAACGAAGGTGGGTTAGATAATCTCCATTAATCTTTATCCCTTTGTTTTCCCTGTTCAGTGATTGAAAGACATTTTCCAATGTGGCATTAAAGAGCTTCGGAGATATGGTGTCACCTTGTCTCACTCCTTTTCCAATTTTTATGTGTGTTGTATTTTCAAACAGCCGAATCTTTGCACTTGCATTTTCATAGATGTTATTAATAATATTAATGTATGCATCTTCAATACCGCAGGTTTTCAGAGCCATTGTAACTGCTGATGGTTTCACCGAATCAAAGGCTTTTTCATAATCGATAAAAGCCATGCACAATGGAAGTTCATATTCCCTCGCTCTTTCAATTAGTTCTCTCAGCACATGGATATGATCTATTGTGCTGTAGCCACTCCTGAATCCAGCTTGTTCTCTCGGTTGAGCTATGTCCAGTGTCACCTTCAAGCGGTGTGAAAGAACTTTAGTGAAGATTTTATAAACCACTGATAGGAGGCTGATAGGTCTGTAGTTCCTGAGATCCTCAATGTCACCTTTTTTATGTAGCAAGATCATTGTAGCGTTGTTCCAATCCTCAGGAATTTTCCCTTCATTAAGGCATCGAGTGAAAATTTGGGCGAGTACTGTTTCGATTTCTCCACTTGCTTCTTGTATGATGTCTACAGTAATTCCATCTTCTCCTGGAGCTTTTCCCCGCTTCATGTTCTTGATTGCATGTGCAACTTCTGCTGGAAGGACTGGAAGAATTCTGGTACTGGTACCTTTCATGATGTCTGGAGTGCATGTATCATCCCTTTCATATAATTTGGAGTAGAAATCTTTCACTCTTGTCAAAATTTCGCCTCTATTTCTTGTTACAGAACCATCTTCTTTTCTCAGTGCCATAATCTGTTTTCTTCCCTTACTGAGATGTCCCTTTGCTATCTTTAGGCTTTGGTTGTTTTCAATTGCTTTCCTTACTAGTTCACAGTTGAGTTTCCTTACGTCTTCAGTGATACTTTTTCGTACTGTCTTGCATAGCTCTATATATTCCACTTTGGAAGTCACATCTTCTTTAGTTGTCCTCATCTCTCTTCTTTTTTGCATCAACATTTTCGTTTTTCCTGATAATTTGTTCACATGCAATTTGTTCTTACCGTTTTTTGTCGTAAAACTTGCCAGCTATGTAAACATTTCTGCTCAGGCGCGCAGAAAAATTTGGGGCACCATTTTGGTTCTGTTACACTGGCCGCTTAAATAGTTGAAAGAAAAGGTCGATATGTGAAGCACAAATGTTACAAATTCGACACGCACCGTTATGCCCCAAATATAGGTATGCGGCTCGTTAAAAGTGTAAAAAAAAAAAAAAAAAAGCTCGAAATACAGTATCCATAAATTAAAGGATGTTGAGCTTTCGTTCATGACTGAACGAAGCTGTGAAAATTTAAGGAATTGGAATATGTACAGTACTACGGTACATACATTCTGTGTGTGTGTGTGGAGTTGGGAACTGGTCAATTATTTTGAACCCGGACGTCACATAATTGGGCCCGACCAGGATCTATAACTGACCCGGACAAAACTGCTTTGAACAATAATACGCACTCGTCGTCAAAAAAAAAAAAAAAAAAAAATAGTTGCACCCAGAAGGACGTGCCGGATTGCAACGCTATTCGGGAGGAAGGTAAAGGTTACCAGGAACAAAAAATGAATAATCATTGAGACTGATATGGGCAGTATTTATTGAGCTACACGCCAAGAAGTAGTCTCTTCAGTATGGCGTCGGGCAGCCATGTTTGCTCACGCAGCACGCCGGACGTCTCGATATGGAGTTGTACATGTTTCTAATCGTGTCCTGCGGTAAGCCATCTCATGCAGCTTGAATCTCCTCACGTAGTTCCTGCAGATTGTGCTGTACAGGGTGGAGTGTGGCTAGCGCGTCCAATAGCATCCCACACATTTTCAATCGGCGATAGGTCTGGCGATGCTGTTGGTCATGGCAGAGTGTCAGTGCTTTGAAGGCAAGCTCTCGAGACAGAAGCAGTATGCGGACGAGCGCTCTCCTGTTGAAAAATCGCACTGGAGTGAGCTTTCAGAAAAGGTAGGGACACCGGTTACAGAACCTCATTAACGTAACCTTCGGTTGTCAAAGAGCATGTAATGAACACCAAAGGTGATCTGGCATCGTAGGCAATTGCACTCCATACCATGACACCAGACCTACTGGACGTGTGACACTCGACAGCAAACCGTTCATCTTGGCGCTGACCACGGTGCTTCCACACACGGATTCGGTGGTCGTCACCTCCAAGACAAAAGGGGGACACTTCACTGAAGATCACCCGCTGCGATTCTGAGTGGCTCAATGAGAGTCTGGCACGACATCATTGCAGTCTTCGGCGACGATGCACTGCTGTTAAGAACACTCGTCGTAACGGTCTGCGTGCGTGTAGTCTTACTTCGTGCAGCTGTCTACCAATGGTGCTGGCAGCAATCGGACGATGCATGGAGGGCACCACTGTTAGCTGAATATCGGCAATCGTGGCTGTTGGATCACTCCGCGCATTTCGAACAACCAGTCGGTCCTCTCCGTTGTTAATCTAGGTCTATACCAGACTCTTCCTATCGTTGCTGCGTGCCTTGTTCTATCCACTGCTGCCAACAGCGTGCTATGGTGATATCCGCACGACCGATACGGCGCGCAATAAGGCGATAAAACCATCCTGCTTTCCGAATTTCGACGATACGGTCCCTCTCGAACTCTTCCAACTGCTCGAATAGCTTCCGAACTTTTCTCCGAGGCGTACTTCACTTGAAAAGGATGCAACCAACACAACGGCAGGAATCTGAATGGAAAGCACGCGCAACGGGACGACCTTATATAGTTGGTCAGGCACAGCGCTACGACCCCTCCTTTTTTCACGTCACATGCGCGGCCGAGCGTGATACTTGAATCATTTGCATGTCTTACAGTGTCAAACCCGCACTCACCAAGTTTCATTCCTATCGGTTACTTCCTTCTGGGTGCAACTATTTTTTTTTTTTTTTTTTGACGATGAGTGTATACATGGGGCGTTCAAAAAGTCTCTACAAAGTGGCTATCTTAGGTTATATGGAAATCAAACAAATGTGTACCTAATTTTGATGGTGCTACAGTCAAAAAAGTTTGAACTAAGAAACTTGTATGTTTAATTTCAGTTTCTGCTGTTTGGTTGATAACATATCAAGCTTCAGAATATGTTTCACGGCAGTCCCAATTTTCACAAGTTATAACGAAGTGAATTTCTCCGTCATTTTTGGTCTACGCCGGGATTCGAACCCGAGGCCGCTTATTCCGGAACAAGTCGCTCTACCAACTGAGCTACGCAGACATTTTATTCTGATTCCTATCTGCCTTTATGTCGTGTGCGTACTTCGGGCAGGTACGTAACATCTCCTGGTACGTTACATCATCTCCCCCTTATTTTTTATTTTTTTTTCGAAGTGCTGGAGAAAGGATTCTCTTATTTTTCCTATCTCGCGGTGTGGAAATAACATCACACCAATGCGAGATTTTGAACGGCCGGGTCATCCGGATAGTTCGGGCGCCATTATAACGAAGTAAATTTCTTCGTCATTTTTGTTCACGCTAGGATTCGAACCCGGGTCCCCTCATTCCGGAATAAGTTGCTCTACCAATTGAGCTACGCAGACATTTTATTCTGATTCCTATCTGCCTTTATGTCGTGTGCGTACTTCGGGCAGGTACGTAACATCTCCTGGTACGTTACAAAGTTTATGATGAGGTGAAGGTTTCCAAAATGTGGATGTTGTTTTCATCATTGCCTCTCAGAAGGTAGAGACAGTTTTCCTTCTGAGGATGAGGATACTCTTCCTTTTTTTTTTTTTTTTTTTTTTTGGTTGGAGGTTTAACGACCACCGTGAGCAACTCAATGGGCTATAAGCAGTCGCCCGTCCCTAATTTAGGGTCACTGATTCCAGGGAAGGGAGAGAGCCAGTGCCGTAAGACAAACACAACATCCATGCCTCACCGGGATTCGAACCCGGACCCCTCACGGACGAATGATCAGAGGCCAGCTCCTTAGACCACTCCGCCACCGGGGCGGCTACTCTTCCTTCCTATTGCGTGACAAATCATTGTTCAGTCCGTGGGCACCAGTATCGAGTACAAAATTCCACAGTGCGCATTTTTCTTTTCTTTTTTTATTTTCTTTTCAAAAATAAAACGGAAATAAAACCGGGTCAAAATGTGGTCAGGAACACCTTGACCCGACCCGTTTGACCCGCTAGAAATTGTCTACTCGTTGACCCGTTTCCATCTGTGTGTGCGTGTGTGTAATCATCGCAGTTAAACGTATGAGCAAGTTTGTAAAACACCATCTTCCTTTTTTCTTTCTTTCAGTAATAAATCACTAACACTGCGGCAGTGAAAGCCGCATTCTCAGCACAGCCCACTTGTCGCACTACCACTTGCCGCACTGTCAGTAACGCGTGCATGCTGTTAATGTAGCCTATCATATGAGGACTAATTTATCGACTGTGTAATATGATGAGTTGCCCAAATGTTTGCGAAGCGGATGATATTCTTCGTAATGAATCTACTGAAGAATTTTGAGATATCTTTAATTACAAGACGTTGCCCAAAAGGCAATGCATTTCACAACTAAAACGCGCCATTGGCTTTCAAAGTGCGGCGAGGATGTATACGTGAAATCGCCCGAATCTACACCCAAATTCATTTTATCCACCATCTCCAGGGTTGATGATAAGAGGCCGCCGAGTTCCTGGAAGCATGTGATTAACAGAACTGTTAATGAATCACGTGATCAATGGGACGTCAGCGTCGGACTTTGGAGGGAATCATATCTTGCGCACGCCACACCGTTAACTAATTGCTGGTCATATTAAATGTTGTGACAGCAGACTGCGCATAATTGACCGTCCTGATATATATTGCTCCATAAATCTCTTATTCCGTGAATAAAATGGAGCAACATAATAAGCACAAAATGAGTTTTCTCATGTTGTGAAGTGAAGAGCTTGACTCGGAATTTTATCTTTTAACGCACCCATTTCCAAACCGTTGGCAATTGGAGCTCCGCAAGAACCACGGAATTACACTTTAAATCTCAGTAAGGCCAAAGAGCCTTTATCGGATGGCTGAAATGCAATTGTAATTAGGATTTCACAGCACGCTATTACACAGTGCTGACAAACATCCACAAACTTTAGCCTGCCGAGACAGAAATTTGAAACTTTGCACCGCAACAGAGTGAGAATTCTCTGCATGATAAATTCATTAGTAGGGACAAAGTTTTTTGATTGTTTGTTTAATGTTTCTTATTTTACCTACGCACCTTGTAACGGATGTACCTTTAATTTAAAATTCCTTTTGAGTTTCTGTATTCTTACGTAAATTTCGTTTCTCATTGCTAAATGTTTTTCTGACATAACGCCACAGATTCTTTCTCGGTGAATTTGAAGCTGGCTGTACCTTACAGTTGGTCAAAGTGCAAACTACGTAGCTAGAATCGAGAGATATGAGAGCTGGTGTGCTCAATGTTCTCTTCGTTTTGATTTCTAGGAAATTTCAAGGCAATTTTTATTTCACTATACTTAAGCAACCTTCTGTAAAATATTTTTAATAGGCAATGTTCTATGTTTTCGTAAACGATTCTTAGGCAGACTTTCTCAGTTGTGTGTTAAAAAAAACCACAACTGTATGACATTTTTGTTCTTTAATAAAATAATTCCAGACAATGTGTGGAAGGAACATCACACATTTTTCAGGACGAAGATGGAATTATCCTTAATCCCAGACGATATGTGGAAGGAACATCACACATTTTTAGTAGCGAAGATGGATTTCTCCTTAATTCCAGACGATGTGTGAAAGGAACAACACAGAATTTTCGAAGAGAAGATGGAATTATCCTTAATTCCAGACAGTGTGTGGAAGGAACATCACACATTTTTCAGAACGAAGATGGAATTCTCCTTAATTCCAGACGATGTGTGGAAGGGGCATCACACATTTATGGAAGAAAGATGGAATTCTTCTGAATTCCAGACGATGCGTGGAAGGAACATCACACATTTTTCGAAGCGAAGATGAAATTCTGAATTCCAGACGATGTGTGGAAGGATCATCACACATTTTTCGAAGCGAAGATACAATTCTCCTGAATTCCAGACGATGTGTGGAAGGAACATCACACATTTTTGGAAGAGAAGATGGAATTCTTCTAAAATCCAGACGATGCGTGGAAGGAACATCCCACATTTTCCGAAGCAAAGATACAATTCTCCTGAATTCCAGACGATGTGTGGAAGGAACATCACCCATTTTTCTAAGCGAAGATGGAATTCTCCTAAATTCCAGACTATGTGTGGAAGGAACATCGCACATTTTTCGAAGCGAAGATGAAATTCTCCTGAATTCCAGACGATGTGTGGAAGGAACATCACAGAGTTTTCGAAGCGAAGATGGAATTCTCCATAATTCCAGGCGATGTTATAACGAAGTTAATTTCTCCGTCATTTCTGTCCACGCCAGGATTCGAATCCGGATCCCCTCATTCCGGAATAAGTCACTCTACCAATTGAGCTACGCGGACGTTTAATTCTGATTCCTATCTGCCTTTATGTCGTGTGCGTCCTTCTGGCAGGTACGTCACATCTCCTGGTACGTTACATCATCTCCCCTTATTTTATTTTTTTTCTTTCGAAGTGCTGGGGAAGGGATTCTCTTATTTTTCCTCTCTCGCGGTGTGGAAATAACATCACACCAATGCGAGATTTTGAACGGCCGGGTCATCCGGATAGTTCGGGCGCCATTATAACGAAGTTAATTTCTCAGTCATTTCTGTCCACGCCAGGATTCAAACCCGGATCCCCTCATTCCGGAATAAGTCACTCTACCAATTGAGCTACGCTGACGTTTAATTCTGATTCCTATCTGCCTTTATGTCGTGTGCGTCCTTCTGGCAGGTACGTCACATCTCCTGGTACGTTACAATGTGTGGAAGAAACACCAAAGGGTTTTCGAAGCAAAGATGGAATTGCACATAATTCCAGGCGATGTGTGGAAGGAACATCGCACAATTTTCGAAGATCCCAACGTCCAGTAGATCCCTTTTTACGTACGGTGGCCAGTATGAAAACACAAATTTGCCGGTGGCGGAGCTTGAATTCGCATCCTTCTATTCCGGAGCCGAATGCTTTCCGAATTAAGCTACACCGGCGAAGTTTATCGCTGCAATTTTGCAGTCTTGACATGTGCGTCACCTCTGTAGAACGTCACACCCTAGAGAGGTGATCGAAACCCGCGTCTCCCAATTTCGTTTGGAGCATATTATCCGTTACACATATCGGTTCATTATTGGATAAACTACAATGTACACAAACGCAGTGTTAGCAACAAAAACGCGTGGCTGTTTCCTCTTTTTCAGAGAAATGTGTGCATAAACAGAATTTTTAGTTTCAGGAAACCAGGGACTGAGATTCTGGCGCGATTCGTTGCCACGACGGAGATGAGAATGATCGAAATATTTGTTTAATTATTTAGGGATCGAAGCTACCATATTTATATTTAAGAGCGGAATGACGAACAAGAATAATTTCGATTAACAGAGCTCAATATCGGATATTATTTATATCGTTTCATGACTTTCACACTCGCCGTTGTTTACCTGCAGTTGTTTCGATTTACATAAAGACGCGCTGGTGAAAATATTTGGACCCTTCGGTCTACAGGGTGACTGTAAATTCCTTCAACAAAAACAAGAGGGGTGATAGTACACATCAAGACGAGCAATACTTGCAATGGGACCTAGGGCAGCATTCCACTCCTAGTTCCAGAAAAGACTAAAATTACACATCCACGTTGAACCTTCAAGAGTGAAAACAAAGAGACATACCTAATTTATGAGTTGCACAATTCCAATCGCATCAGAGAAAGACTCAAAGGAGCTGCTCAAACTGGCGTCCAAGGGCGTCTTTGCACAGCCCACACCAGCGAATGAAGGACTGTCGCACCTTCTCGAAGACTCCCGGTGTGGTGTTGATCTTGTCCGCAGCAACAGCGATTCGCGCGAAAAGATCTTCCAGGGAGTCTACAGGTATCTCGTACACCAATGTTTTCATGTGCCCCCAGGAGAAGAAGTCCAGTGGATTAAGGTCCGGAGAGCGTGGAGGCCAAGCCACAGGCCCACCGCGTTCAATCCACCGCCCTGGATGTGTCGCATTTAGGAAGTATCCGACCTCGGTGGCAAAATGTGCTGGGGCTCCATCATGCGTAAACCACATGAGCCTCCGTGTTGTGAGCGGAACATCCTGCAACAGACCGGGAAACACTTGCTCCAGGAACACACGGCACGCTGCGCCAGTCAGACGTATACGTCAATTCTCATGTGATGTTGGCACGGCAATATCGCTGAACGGGTTCGGCTGCGTTTTTAAATGTCTGCTCCTATTCGTCTGCGCACGTGTTCAGCGCACCTGATTTGCATCTTGTACTTCTCATGCACTATTTGGAACTCCGTGTGCCTGCCGGACGTTTTTCGAACGTGCGCTTTTCAGGCACTAGGAGTGGAATACGGCTCTAGGTTCCCTTGCAAATATTGTTTGTCTTGATGTGTACTGTCACCCTGCTTGTTTTGTTGAAGGAGTTTACAGTAATCTTATATATTCAAGTAAGAGTCACATGATAGAATAAGCCAAAAATGAAGTGCATTTGGAAGAAACAGGTCAATGTTCAAGAGCAATTTAACATTACGCCTTAAAAGAAAAGTGTATCATCATTCCAGAGTGCATTTGGAGACAAGGGATTCGAGGGCTGGACAGTATTTTGGAGTACCAGTATTAGTGGCACATCTAGGATTTCACTATGGGTCGACAAATAAAAATAACAAGAAGAAAATATTCCCAAAAATATGATGAGGAAGCCATAAAAATATCCTCGCCATTTTGAAGTGGGTGGACGCCATTTGCAGTTTGTGGACGAATCAGTGTTAGCAAGAAAATTTAAAAATGAATGGTTGAAAAATGGATACCAGTTCAGTTCTGCTTTAATCCTGGGCTCAGCTTGTTGAAATTACAACAAAGCAGTGAACAAAATAAAATGATTAAAAATATCATGATTAAAACGAATTCTCAATGCATGAAAATTTCCTCCAATTACAGATGTGTACAAAAAACTTCTGTAATGATTTCGAAAGATTTCAGGATAGACTGGGGGCGACTAAATTTTTACCAACTCCTCCTAATAGATCGGAAAGAAAGAGAAATTTTTTTGTCGCAAGCTTGTTTCTTATAGTTTTTGCTGTGCTATCTGGAAAAAAAAAAAAAAAAAAAGACTGTAGAACTCTGTCAATTCTTCAAGCATCCTGCATAATTCTGGGGGCCGTTGAAAATGCGGGGGCCGGGGATTCAGCCCCCTAGCCTTCCTCCCTTCTCTTAAATGGGCTCTCCATCAATCCATTCTTCCAGTTCTTAGTTTTGAGACACTGACATTGAATAAAAAGAAAACCAATTGGAGTCTTTTTACTCTTTCCAACCCTAGGTTGAAGAAGCGTATGTGGTCCAGCTTTGTTCGTCTGTCTGTCCGTCTCTCCGCACGATAACTCGCGTAAAAATGGTTCAATTTCGATGAAATTTTAGTATGCGGTAGGGGACCACCTGGGGACGAACCCTATTGAAAATGGATGAAATGGGATCAAAGGTCAGGACATCGGAGAGGGATCCATTCCATTGCAGTTATGCGTCATAACTTGCGTAAAAAATGGTTCGATTTCGATGAAATTTTAGTATGTGGTAGGAGACCACCTGGGGACGAACACTAAAATGCGCGAAATGGAGTCAAAGGTCAGGACATCGGAGAGGGAATCATTCCATTGCAGTTATGCCTCATAACTTGCGTAAAAAATGGTTCGATTTCGATGAAATTTTAGTATGTGGTAGGGGACAACTGAGGACGAACACTATTGAAAATTAGCGAAATGGGGTCAAAGGTCAAGACACAGGAGCGGGATTCATTCCATCGCCCTTATGCGTTATAACTTATGTAAAAATGCTTCGATTGAGACAAAACTTTATCATGGTGTTCCGGAAGTATACTTAGCCAGTTCTGTTGAATATCATCGAAAGGAGGTGAAAGGTCAGGACAAAGAAACGAGATTTATTCTACAGCCATTATCCTCATAACTTGAGTAATGATTTCTGGTATGTTGGAAAGCGCATCATAATCAATCCATTGCATGATTATAATAAATTGTTTTATTTATTATTGAAGGTTTAACGACCACCGTGAGCAACTCGATGGGTTATAAATAGAGTAGTAATTTTATCACGGGGAAAAAATGCGAAATTCGCGATACGGTAAATCGCGAAATTTAGCGAAAAGTTCGCGGCGAAGGAATTACACTAACATTTCAAAAAATTCAGCCACTTACGAAGCAGTAATATAAATAACTTATACGTAATTAAATAAGCATTATATATGTATTTTTTTTAATTTATAGTCAATTTATACTTACATTTATATACCATTCATATTTTGGCAATGTTTCAACGCGGTCACACGCAATCATGATTTCCATTTAAGTGGACGGCGTTTTTATATATTATATTGTACATACAATTCTTTCGTATTCCAGAAGTTAGCAAACTTTCCCGAAATTCTTCTATATTCGCCTTATGAAATGAAATTCACATTTTAGTTGCTCCTCATGTTCGAACATAGGAATGTGGCTGAAAACAAACAAATAATCTTCGTCAGAAAGATCCAAGGACTCAAATTGATCGGGATCAAACATCTTGCTTTGAAGAAATTTGCAACTGGCTAAAAAAATCGATGCTTTTTATCTTCAAAAATATAATGAATTTTTTTCATAACAAGTGGTCGACTGCCAACTACACCCACCCGTCAAGCTTGTTCGATAAGAGTCTCTTCGTAACGAACAATCTTGAGGAGTAAATCAAGGTTTGAAGTTCTGGTTTGAGCTTTGGAGTAGGGTTACTTTGCGACACATTTTTTGCATAAATTGTAATGAAGGCAGCATTAAAATTATTTAAATATGACAAACCTAAAAATTATAATAGAAATTTGACAATATAATAGAGACAAAATCTGAAATTCAAGAAAAGAATCGCGGAAAATTGCGCCCCGAAACTATTACTAGTCTAGTTCTAAGCAATCACCTGTCCCCAATTTAGGGGTTCCAGGGAATAGAGAGAGCCAGTGCCGCAAGACATACACAATATCTATGCCTCTGTTAACTCGGTTTGTTGCTTGGTTGGTAATAATAATAATAGGTAGTAAGTACGACGTTTAAATATTCATGGAGTGCATCAGTGTCTTTTAAAACTATTTATTCTTCTCTTTGACTGAATCGTGGAAGGTTGTCGGCAGCGCTTCTTGTTTTCCTCTATTTTGACGCAAACAATCTTTCTCCTGGAACCGCTTTTTTTACCTTACCCATTTTGGTCATTCGCTCGTCTACCTCTCGCGCACGCGGAGGACACAATTCCTCGGCTAGCCTAAAGACGCCCTATGCCAACAACGTAAGGAGCCCATCGCGCCTTTTTCTGCGACCGATCCCTTGTTTCCCATCGCGTTGACTCTCCGCAACCCTTTTTCTTCGCCTACGAAGTCATTCCTTCTAACACTTTCGCTACCGAAAACGGCTTGGGATTCACTGGCATCGGCTTCACAAAGCCTCAAAGTTGAAATTAGAAAGACTCCGGTCTTCCTTTCGGTTACTTTGAAGTGAAGGAGGCAGAGATGCTAATGCTAACTGGACGAAGCCTCAAGCACAAAAACGAAAATTGCAAATGGCTTTTCATTGTCATACCATTGCAGATGAATTCTAGAAAAAGTGTCCCAACTACGGCATTGACAAGCCATACCTCCTGACTATGTGACAAAGATAAAAGTGTCCCACGCATTGTGGAAACAAAGGAAATGGAACACGAAGGCGAAAGAAAAGTTGCGAATGAGGTTTAACATTTTTGCCTAAAATTATGGTATTAAATCTCCGTAGCACCTCACTGGGATTCGAGCCCGGACCCATCGTGTACGAATGGTCAGAATTGTAGCTTGCTTAGGTCGTTTATTTTGTTTGTTTGTTTGTTTTTATAAGGCTGTTTATAAATTCTAGTTTGTGTAACCTATATATAATCTTAGATGGTGTGATTCTACTACTACTCTCCTAGAAATTCCTTCAAAGGACTCCCTCCATTTCCGTGAAGTACAATCACTAAATTTAACAAAAAAAAAAAAAAAAAAAAAAATCGACAGGCCGGAATTTGTCTTGCAGGGTAAAGGAACGTAAATATAATATCCAGACAGGAGGTACCAACACAGCACTTGCTAGGAAAGTTACAGAAGGGATTTTATATCCGGACTGGGAAAATTTTAAAATTCTGGTTACCCCTAAAAATCGTAGCACGCTGCTTCTTACCGAGAGCATGTTCATTTTTCACTCACATAATATTTGTTGTAATGACTATATGCCTTATGAGCTCCCCAATGCCTATAAGGTATTAATTAACTCTAATCCTATGGGCCGTGGGATAATGTGCCGGGAGGAATGTCTTCCTTCTTTGCATATATGTACAACAACCAACTTTGACTGCGTTCATGTGTGTGTATATATCATGCGGATCTCGTCAATTTAGCTGTTCCATTTGAAGATGGGTCATGCGATGGCCCGAAAGTACTCATGTCTTTTAATCTGTTTTTTAAATATCATAAGGTTTTATTAAATTGATGTCGCATGATATGAGTTAATTTGATTTAAGCTAAGCCGAGTTTTATTTTACTTTCAATTATCCGCACAAAGACGGCTTTTACTCGTGAGATATAGTTTGTGCGACTCATCAGTATTGGAAAAAAATTAATTTCATATAACAAAATTTCAATGAATTCGAGAAATTCACGTACGTTTATCCAAAATCTAATCTTAGATGGGTGAACACGCTATATGTTCCAACAGCTTAAATATTTGAGAGGTGGGGTGGAGGCTAAAAGCGAGGGCTCAAAAAAAGTTAGGGGAGTTGAAGCCCACCCGGAGCCAATCCGTAGCGTCGCGCCATTAGCAGGCCAACATCATATTCGGCAAGTGGTCTTAATGTTTTGGCTCTTCATTGTAAAACACCGGTGGATGAAATTCGAAAGTAGGCTGGTGTGATTTGGAAGATACTGGCTCAAGACCAAATTCTGGAGGATACCTTCATCCACCATCTGATAAGCTAAAGGAACTCTGTCACCCCGATGACCGAGTGGTCAGAGCCGCGGCCAAAATGAATCTTTTTATTTCACGTGTTAACTTGTTGGTGTTATTATTAACTTTTGTTAACTTTTTGTTTCTTGAGGTTTTTAAGAACGAGTAGTAACTACGTACTTGATGAAAATAATAGACTCTTTCATCTTGGGGATCGTAGTTATAGTTCGGCACGCAAACGCCAATGTGATGGAAACGATAGAAAAGCTAAATATTGTAAGGAGAACACTACACTATTTTATGAAATACTTGTTCACCTTTTAAACAAGTTAGTAAAATCATGCAATGCACTGATTATGATAAGCTTTCCAACATACCAGAAATCATTACTCAAGTTATGAGGACAATTGCTGTGGAATATATCTCGCTCCTGTGCTCTGACCTTTGACCCCATTTCGATTATATTAAGCAGAATTGATTCAGTATACCTCCGGAACAACACACTAAAGTTTTGTCGCAATAGAAGCATTTTCAGTCAAGTTATGAGGATAATGGCTATGGAATAAACCTCGCTTCTGTGCCCTAACCTTTGACCCCATTTCAATGGTGTTCAACAGGACCAGTTCAGTATACCTACAAAACAACATGGTAAAGTTTTGTCGCAATCGAAGCATTTTTACATAAGTTATGACGCATAAGGTCGATGGAATGAATCCTGCTCCCATGTCCTGATCTTTGACCCCATTTCGTTCACTTTCAATAGGGTTCCTTCGCAGGTGTTCCCCTACCACATGCTAAAATTTCATCGAAATCGAACCACTTTTACCCGAGTTATCGTGCGGACAGACAGACAAGCAAAGCAAAAGCATATACGCTTCTTCAACTTACGGTTGGAAAGCGTAAAAACGATTTATTCCTGTTTTTTACTTTTGCGAAAGTTGTCCTTAAGCTTTCGTTGTTCTGCTTGTTGCGAACAATATACATTGCTGGCCACCCAAAATGCAACACCAAGAAGGAAGCATCCGATTGGCCAGAAATTCGCAGCATGCTTCGCCCGCGAGAGGACATGCAAACGATTAGCATTGCAGGGCATATGCAAATCATGTGCGCCCGGCACGCCACCGAGAAGCGCTATAAGAAGGGTGCACAGAAGGCGAGGTGTAAGTAATGGAAGTGTGTTGTGCTGCCAGGCCTGGGCGTGGGAAGCCTCCTGATGCCTCGTCGCAGAATACGGCAGTCATTCCAGCACGTTTCAGAGTTCGACAGAGGACGAATAGTGGTTTATCGCGACAGCAGTTTATCGTACCGAGACATCGTCGCCCGTGTGGGACGACATCCAGCCACAGTGCGGCGGGTATGGATTCGGTGGGTGCAGGAGGGACGGACGGACCGGGGTGAGCGATTGCCGCCGCCGCCGCGGTACACCACCTGACGAGAGGACCCGGCATGTTGTGCGGCGAACATTGGCGGCTCGCACCGCCACATCACGAACGTTAGCGCAGGAATTAGGGTGTGTTGCGCAACAACCTGTGTCAGCACGTACCGTTCGACGTCGTCTGCAGGAGCGAGGACTTGTCGCACGGCGCCCATTGCTCCGATTACCATTGACGTTACACCACCGGCGAGTGCGGCGGCAGTGGGCCGTTGAACGCCGCACCTGGACTACGGAATGGCACAACATTGTCTTCTCCCTTCTCCGACGAATCTCGCTTCTGCCTGCAGCACCACGATGATCGGATCTGCGTGTGGCGGCACCGCGGCGAGAGACTGTATGACGCCTGTATTATACATCGCCATACCGGTCCGTCGCCTGGCGTTATGGATTGTTGAGGCGCAATTGGATATGACACCCGCACTACTCTGGTACGCATCGCTGATATACACTCAACAGCCACCGCTACATCTCCGACGTTTTTGAGCCTATAGTCCTCCCTTACCTGCCAGCTGCCACGTTTCAACAGGACAATGAGCACCCGCACGTAGCACGCATCGTGCAACAATTCTTCACGGCCCACTAGGTGTCACTGCTGTCGTGGCCCGCTTGTTCTCCCGATATATCGCCCATCGAACACGTCTGGTCGCTGATCGGCAACCGAGTGGCCCGGCAAGCACCACCCGCGGCTACGCCTGATGAACTGTGGTAACGTGTGGAAGCAGCCTGGACCGACATACCCCAAGCCCACATCCAAAGCCTCTTTCGTTCGACGCCGCGGCGTGTAGCGACCGTTATTGCCAGCCATGGGGTCCACACGAACTATTGATGTCTGCGTGTTCCGCAAGTCGCACGGGCCCGTAATCTCAATCGTTTCATCTTTGTATCTGTTGTTATGTGTCCAGTAAATCTGGCTTTGCTATCTCGTGTCCTTCTTGGTGTTGCATTTTGGGTGGCCAGCAGTGTACATTTCCACTCCCTACGGATACTTGTTACCGATAATTTTCTACGCCTTTTCTTCGCGCCATCGGGAAAACCCCTCCTTTCCCAGCCGTAAAAAGTTCCAAAGGTGAGGATTGTCGCTCCTCCTGCATACCCTTTGGTTCCTTTGAACCTGTTCTACATCACAGAATATGTGTATATTACGTCAGCTATTGACAGAGGATCACAAGGTGATACTTTTTACACTGACTTTGCTAAAGCTTTTGACGAAGTTCATCATGGTATTTTACTCAAGAAATTGAACTGTCTTGGCCTCAGTGATAACCTGATGTCCTTGTTTAAGTCCTATCTTCAACCGATCCCAGTCTGTTATTTAAAACAACCATGTTTCTGATCCCTATGTTGTCACATCTGGAATACCCCAAGGCTCTAATTTAGGACCACTCCTGTTTTCCATATAAATTAATGACCTTCCTTTATGCATTCACGGCCCATGTCTCTTGTTTGGTGATGATCTCAAGCTTTATCGCAATGTAAAGACTCCTGATGACTGTCTTGTTCTTCAAACTGACGTCAATAACCTGCTTCAGTGGTGTACATTAAACCATCTCCACCTCAACATCTCCAAGTGTCATTTAGTTTCCTTTTCGCGGAAAAGAAAACCAATTCTGTTTTACTACAAAGCTCGCCATTATACTCTTACCCGGACAAACGAAGTCCAGGACTTGGACCAGCAAAAACAGTCTTGCTGGGCCAGCACTGCCAGCAATGACCCAGCACTATGTTGCCGCTGCCGAACCGTCAATAAAATATCCGGGCGGCCAACAGAAAGGCCAGCAGTGTAGGCCAACAGCTGGCCAACAGTTAGCACCCCATCAGTTTTCATGTGTCACAACAGGGCCATCAGTTATCCATCACAGACAGCAGCTGCCACAAGTGGCCCTTCAGCGGCCCTGCAAGCACGTGCAGAAATGATGGCTAGCCTACTATGGTCCGCTAGTTTGCCGGTAGTGGCAGCCGGCAATCACGTGACGTAATTGGTTGCTTGCCGAATCTTGTCCGCCAATTTCCCAGTAGTAGCCATAAAAAAAAAAAAGATCAAGGATAACCTTAGTTTCAAAAAGCTACAACTTACTTTTTCTCCCCTTTCGAAACTTGTGAATTATAGCACTGCGCTGGGAAAATTTTCTGAACAGACAGGAAAAACGCCCGTTTGGATCTGGGTGGTTATGAACCAAGGCTGTCGGCGTGGGAGGTGAGCTCTCTACCGACCGGACTAATTTTCCACGCACGAGCGTGTGCTTGAAGCTGTCTCTTTCCTTCGAAATGTGTAATCGAATGTCTTTCGTTTTACAATACTGCGGGGAATTTTTCATAAAAGTCAGTTTCATATAATTCATAAATTTATTTTTTCAACGTAACGATAGTTTTATTTTTTACCTCAAGGGAACTTCACTCATTTTCAAGGAGTGTACCAACTTAAAGTCGCTTTCCAAAGTTTTGTACTGTCCTTGTCGTCTTGAAAGGATATTGTTGAATTAATATATATTTACCCGTGTTCATGCCACCTTCTGTTACATTTTTAACGTTGTATCTTTCCTTTCCGTTGTCCGAAGCTACATTTGTTTTAAAGAGGAAAGATATTTTATTTTACTTCTCGTTATTTTTAGAAGCGAATTCAAATAATTAATAAATTTTGTACGCCTATATAATTATTTTTCTTTTTCCATCGAACATTTTTTTTTAATGTTTTTTCCAGGACATTTGTTTCAAGCGGTTTCAAATTTTTTCTTGTTATTCACCCGCTCCATTCCATGAATTGTTATTCATGTGAATAGAGTGGGTGTATTTCATGGCTTAATCTGATATCTTCGTCGACGTGGAATTTCATTAGGAAATTAATTCGGCTCTCTACATATGGATTTTTTTTTAACATCCACTAAAATAATGGCGATAGCGTCGTCTTCAACTAACTGGTACCATGAGAGACACAGCAAGTGTTGCTTCTGCGCATGCGCAGTCCCGTTGTTTACACCTGCTGTTGGGGTTGCATTGGTTGCCAGTAACGGGCCACTGGTGGCATTTGCTTGAAGGCCCACAACTAATGGAGAAGCTGCAGGGCGATCAATGGCTCGCCAACAGATAGCGCTGCCACCAACGGACCGCTAACGGGCCGTGAGCGGCAGATTTCAGCCAGCAGTGACCCATCACTGCCAGCTGGTAGCCAGCAGTTTCCTAGCACTTGTGTTTTTGCTGAGCAGGTGCGGCTACGAAAGACAAGACTTTCAATAATGGCCTTACTCATTGTGAGACCTTTGTGCAAGAAAATTTTAAGATGCGACAGGCCAGCGCTTTCTGGAAATTTCAATTTCCTGACAACGTGAAAAATGTGCGACCTTCCCAGGCTGGTAGAACAAAGAAGAAAGGAACAGGAAAGGAAGAGAAATGTTGCGAATGAGATTTAGTATTTTTGCCTAAAATTCAAACATTAAATGTCCGTAACACATGACTCGTTGTCCAAAATTTCATAATTTAAAAAGAAAATGAATACAACAATCATCAATACAGAAAAAATATAAAATTATTGAAAGGCACCACCAATGCTTTCTTTTTCTCCCCCCCCCCCCTTCTCTATCTCTCTCTCTTTAAAATTTTTTCGGAACTAGTTAAGAAACGGCTTCGGTCATTAACTGGAAAGTTCTTCGGAATGCTAGCGAATGAAATAAACATAAAAAAATTCTAGGCTATGAACTTAAAGAATATATGTAATCATGAGCTGGAACAGATAATGATTAAATTCCTTCTTTGCTGGGCAAGCCCCCGCACAGTTCTCCACAACGGCCTGCGGGAAAGGAAACCTTATCGCCATCAATGCGATGGCTTCCGACTTTTTTAGAACTCAAATTGCTCCTCCTTTAACGGCAATAACTTGCCAAATAAGTAATGAAATTTTAGAGTCCGCTTTGAAATAATATCTGTTTGAACAAATCGGGTAACACTGATATTGATTTCTCATACTGTTGCAACTTGACTGTACGAATTCTCGAAACATCAGCATAACTAATTGCGCAGCAAAAGCGATTTTGCGATCCTAGTAATCTGAAGTAGCATTTCCAGCACCTGTATTTTAAACCGAACAAACGAGTTTCTCATTTAAATGTTCCATGGCCCAGAGGTCCATAAAGTCTAATAAGCATTACCCTAACGTCTTTTGTAATTTTTCCTCACTAAGCGACAATGTTGCCAATTAACATTGACAACCGGAACAACGAAACGCATAACGACCCTCGAAAAGTCAATGATTTTTAATCACATTCTACAGAAAACGTTGCCCTTCTTTCCTCCGGGAAACTTTCCATCAACTTCTAATTGTAGCCGTAATCATCAGTTAAAAAGAACGACTCCCCGCCGATCGCCTCGAACGAATATCGGGCAAGATTTTTCTGCCGCCGATGAAAAATCGCCAGACGTTTCGACAGAGAGCGTGAAGAGGCATTACACATCGACGCAAAGTCGCATCGGAAATGGTGGTATAAACAACGGACTTCTCTCAGTCGTCTATCACAGCTTCAGGGCAACAAGCTGTGAAGTCTGCGGAAAGACCTTAAGGCACCCTTCCCTCCACCCTTCCTCCTTTCCCAGAGGGAAGCTTCCCCCCACTTCATCTTCATCCATCCATGCCCCCCCCCCCAGCTCTCCTTCTCTCTACAAACTCAGTCGTTCTTCGTGACAACGGAATCCAGAAGTAATTGCTGGATGAGCTAGTAGTAAAACCCAGTAAGAAAAGTAGACTGCCTGTCCTTAACTGCTAATGCCAACATTTTGGAGAGAAAGAAAGAAAATTTGTTTCTAAGCCCTAAGATTTGTCGTTTCTTGCAAGTAATCCAAGATTCGCGGAAAATAAGCTCGGCCGTTCTTGAGATTGTAGATTGTTCGTGTGTCGCTTCAAAATATTCCTGCTTTATTGGAAAGTTTTACTATGAAAAACGTATATGTATCATCACTGCAAATATTGAAAAGAATGAGAAATGTGTGCGTTATATTGCACAGAAAAAAAGCGTGCCGACTTATTTTTTTATCATTAGAGATTTCACAGAACTTAAGGAATTACATGGGAAAGGGGAAGACGCAATTGAAGTAATTGTCAGCAAAGGCGTAACTAGGGAGGTACAAGCGGGACGGCTCCATGGGCGCAGTTCAAGAGAGGACTCAGAATCACTGCCCACAATCTGTTCAAAATTGGACACATGTTTCAGCACACGCTTCTGGCAGACTTTTTCGTTCAATATTGTTAACTAGGTTTGTTTCTTCCAGGTTAACTTTGTAAAATAATGATCACAGTTTTACGTAATTGATGATGATAATAAGTAACAAGAAAGATGACACCGAATTTTCGGGTGTAATAAGCACGTCTTTTGAATCGGGTACGGAGAACTGACCACCGGAGAAGTGGCCACCGGAGAACTGGACACATTGCAATTTCAGTGCCATAAAATTGCTCTGCATAAACAAATTTCGTGTGGCTATATTCCCCACTACTTGAGCAACTATATTGTTCATAATTTTTTTAATTTAATATTTCATTTTCAGTAAGAAATTTAGACATTTCCATGATTTTCGGAGCTAAGACTAAGCGGAGAACTGGCCACCGGAGAACTGACCACCGGAGAACTAGCCACCGGAGAAGTGGCCACCCGGAGAACTGGCCACAAAATTTTTAAGGGGCCGTATAAAAATTGCGTTCTGGGCTGCTCCGTGGCCACGTCTCCCCGAGATTGGTTATCTGACACACATAAAATGTCCGTAATTTCTTATTTTCTTATTTACGATATTTTTCTATAAACTATAACTAAACAAATTCTCTGCGAGTATGAGCAAACCCAGGAAACTTGTCGGGTGAAGGGGGAGGGGCTTAAAACCTAAAATATGAAACATAAAGCATTTCTGGTCCGATCGGGAGATTTTCAGCCATTACAAGCTACAAAGTAATCGAATTGTCTGAGGGCATCTGCTGCCTCAGGGAACTAGGCGGGGGGGGGGGGGCAATACCAAAAGCGTAATATATCAAGAATTTCTCATTTCTCTTCCGATCGTGAGATCTTCAGCATTTATAAGCTGTAACTCGACAAATTTTCTGTTCTGAGCGCATGTGCCTACGCGCAGGAAACCCGTCCGTGGGGAAGGGGAGATTTCAAAAGTGTAAAATATAAAGAATTTCTCGTCCGATCGGCAGATTTTTGGCATTTACAACTCGACACATTATTTCAGGGCATGTGCTGACTCAGCAAACCTGTGTAGGGGGTGTGTGTGGGGGGGTGGCATACCAAAAGTGTGTTGGAAATAAAATTATTTAAAATAAATTTAGTCCAACATGCACGTGCATAGATAGCCCCAGGGGATAGCGAGAGGCAATCTCAAGCCTTGAGACTATACTTAGGCCCCAGGGGATATAGGGGGTCGGAAAAGTTGAAGGGTCAGTTCCCAAGAAGGGAGCGAAGTAACGTTCACCTGACGGAAGAGATGAACCCCTCAGAAGGTCAAGTGACCTTGGCATCAGCGGACAAGGTGAAGCTCAGAAGGTGAGGGGTTTTTCACTGGTCAAGAGTAGTGGAGTGCGTGTAGCGACAAGGAACAGACGTGGGTATTGAGTGCCGAGTATGACGAGAGAGAAATGAAATATGCCCAACGTTGACAAACGGAGAGCCGAGTTCGGATAGCGCCAGTCAGCTCAATTAGGTATATATGCCCAGTGTTGAAAACCTGAAAGACATATGGAGATACCAGATAAGTTATTTTTCTTTTCCCTTTTATTGCATGTACTTGCTTAAATTAATTCATAACCCTATTTAGAGCACGTGGCGTGTGTATTGGTCATGATAAAACAATGAAAACCCAGTTAGCTAGGTAAAACATTTAGGTAAAGCATAGGAGAAAAGGAACTGGAAGAAAAATGAATCACTAAGCTTTGCACTTATATATATAGATAGATGTATGCAGAAATGATCGGAGACGTTATAGAGAAAAATCGTAATAAGAGTAAATTTTATGTGTAAGGTATTGTTAACGGCTGCACCCACGCACGTGGTACCTTAGTGTTCCTAATTCTCTCGTATTAAACTATTTTGATTACTTCCACATAAGATTCCTGTTTGTTTTCCTTATAACCACACAAGACATAAGTTAAGGTATGTGTAAACTAAGATATGTGTTTATGTTTCTGATTTCTTTCACGAGCGGCACCTTTACTCCCCACCATTCCAGTGACGGGATAAAGGTGAATCACAACGCCGTGCTTTATTATATGCCAGTACATATAAGGGGCACGTTTTTGTCCATATACGATCACTGTAGAACAAAAGTCCCATAGTTATAAAAAGGCACAATAAAGTAAATTTAATCGGTAAATGATCTGTAATTGATGCACCTATAATTTGTTCATAATAATAAATATAACAATAAAATTAACACCTTGTATTTAACATTGATGACAGTAACACGTGTTCCAGTGAATAGCATTAACACGTGTGCCATTGTTCATAACTTTAACACGTGTTCCGTATTAGAATGTAACGTTGGTACCGATTAACGTTTGAAGATAACTGTGGTGAATTGGTTAAATATTTGTTTATAACATATGATTATTCTTATAATAAATTTGTTCAAAATAAAAGATATAACAAGTGTAAAATATGAAGAATTTCTCATCCGATCGGGAGATTTTCAGCATTTAGCAGCTACAACTCGACACATTATCTGAAGGCATGTGCCTACTCAGTAAACCTGTCGGGGGTGGGGGAAACCAAAAGTGTAAAATATGAACAATTTCGTCCGATCGGGAGATTCCCAGCATTTAGCAGCTACAACTCGACACATTATCTGAAGGCATGTGCCTACTCAGGAACCTGTCGGGGAAGGGGGGGGGGAGTTGTAGTTTGTAAATGCTGAAAATCTTCGGATCGGACGAGAAATTCTTCATATCTTACACTTTTGGTATTACCCACCCCCTCCCCTAACGAGTTTGCAGAGTAGGCACATGCCCTCAGATAATGTGTAGCGTTGTACATAGCTTGTAAATGCTGAAAATCTCCAGATCGGACGATAAATTTTTCATATTTTACAGTCTTGGTACCCCCCTCCCCCCGACAGTATGCTGAGTAGGCACATGCAGTCAGAAAATTTTCCGAGTCGTAGCTTATAAACGCTGAAAATCGTCCGCTCGGACGAGAAATTTTTCATATGTTACACTTTTGGTATTGACCCCCCCCCCCTCGACAGGTTTCCAGAGTAGGCACATACGCTCAGATAATGTGTCGAGTTGTAGCTTGTAAATGCTGAAAATATTCGGATGGGTCGAGAAATGCATTATATTTTACACTTTTGGTCCCCCCCCGACAAGTTTCCTGAGTCAGCACATGCGCTCAGATAATTTGATGACTTGTAGTTTGAAAACCCTGAAATCTTCTGTTGAAATGCAGATCATAAACATGTTTTATAAAAAAATTACATTAATTATCGCAATTAAGAAAAGACGAAATTACGGAAACGTTATATGACTCAGATAACCAACTTCTGGGGGTCGTGGGCATGAAGCGGTCAAAAACGCAATTTTTATACGACACGTTAAAATTTTTGTGACCAGTTCTCCGGGTGGTCAGTTCTCCGGTGGCCAATTCTCCGGTGGCCACTTCTCCGGTGGCCACTTCTCCGGGAGCCAGTTCTCCTACACCCCTTTTGAATCCGTTCTGACGCAAATTAAATTTATCAAAGCTATCCAAAGTCAATGGAACCGGTATGGTAAACAATAGTATCTGACGGAAGAAAGAAGTTTTTCAAACGGGTTTTTAATCCCGAAGATATTGCTGTAAACGGGATCGTGAGCTCACGCCCCCTGGTTGCAGACTTTTGCACTAAGAAAAATATGAATTTATATGAAAAACATTTCGCACCGGAAACACTTTCCAACACAGAAAGAATTTTTCAAATTGAACTCTTAGAAACAGAGATATCGACAAAAATAAGATGTGATTTTACGTCCCCCGATGGGAAAACCATGCATTATTTTAGGAAGAAAGTATTCTCAAAAGGTTTATCAATATAAGCGGTATCGGTCCAAGAAAAAAAAAAAAAAAATTAATCGAGTTTTCAGGAGCCCACATTTTGCTGCAAATACATCAGAAGCAGAAATTAACACTTATGCCTTCTGGTGGCCAAACCATTCTTTACCAAACATTAAAAATTACATGAAAAATATTTTCCATCAGGTGTTGTATGCGAAACAGGAAGAATTTTGGAAATCTGAGTTTTAGAAGCAGAAATAACCCAGAAAACGCAATTTACCTTTGTGCCCCCTAGCGGAAAGTCTGATTTACTTGAAAATTTTGAATTTATTGGAAAAACATTTCGCATTGGAAATATTATCCAACAAAGAAGGATTTTTTTTCAAATTGGACTCCTAGAAATAGAGATATTGACAAAAATAAGATATATATATATATACGCCCTGGCGTAGAAACCATGCATTATTTTAAGAAGAAAATGTTTCTTAAAGGTTTGTCGACGTGAGTAGCATCGGTCTACAAACGACTTTTTTTCCAATCGAGATTTTAGAAGCTCATATTTTGCTGCAAAATACATCGAAGCGGAAATTAAGACTTACGCCACCTGGTGGCCAAACCATTTTTACAAAAATTAGAAATTATGTGCAAAGCATTTCCCATGAGGAGCTGTATCCGGTGCAGAATTTTTTTTTCAAATCGGAGATTTAGAAGCAAAGATATAGGGGGATAACAATTTACCTGTACGCCCCCTAGCGGAAAGTCTATGAATTACTTGGAAATTTTGAAATTATATGAAAAACATGTCACACTGAAAACACTATCCAACAAAGAAGGAATTTTTCAAATCGGGCTCCTAGAAGTAGAGATATTGACAAAAATAAGATATACATCTACGTCCCCTGGCGAGGAAACCATGGAATATTTTAAGAAAAATATTTCGAAAATGTTTATCGACGTGAGTGGCATCAGTGCACGAAATAATTTTTTAATCGATATTTTAGAAGCTCAGATTTTATGGTAAATACATCAGAAGCAAAAATTAACCCTTACGCCCCCTGGTGGCCAAAGCATTCTTTACCAAAATTTTGAAATTATATGCAAATTTTTTTCTATCAAGAGCTGTATCCGCTGAAGAAAACATTTTTTTCAAATCGGACTTTTAGAAGAAGATATCATCATCATCATCATTGTCAACCATTATCAATCCACTGCTGGACGAAGGTCTCCCCAAGTTTCCTCCACAACGGTCTGTCTTGTGCCAGTCTCCTCCATGTCACTCCCGCATATTTACGAATTTCATCCACCCATCTCCCATGTGGTCTTTTTCTGGGTCTTTTCCTGTCCCTTGGAATCCAATCTAAAATTTCGGCTGTCCATCGATGGTCTGTCCTTCTGGCAGTATGTCCAGCCCATTGCCATTTCAGGGATTTAACTCTGATCATGATGTCTTCCACTCTCGTCATTTTTCGGATCCACGAGTTCCTCTTCTTATCTCTCCTGGTTATACCAAGCATGCACCTCTCCATGCTACTTTGAGTTGTCTGCAGCCTTTGTATGTCTCTTTTAGTTAAGGTCCACGTCTCTGCACCATACGTAAGCACTGGAAGGATGCATTGATCAAACACTTTTCTTTTAAGACATAATGGCATATTGCTCTTGAAAATTATGCTGTTTCTTCCAAAAGCTCTCCAGGCAAGTTTTGTACGCCGATTAATTTCTTCATCAATGTGACCCTCACTTGATATCTGCTGCCCAAGATAAACATACGTATCTGTTATCTCCAGTTTTTCTCCATCAATCGATAAATCTTCATTTCTTGTAAAAGCATTGAACATCACTTTTGTCTTCTGAAAGTTCATTTTTAATCCCACTTCTTTACTCTTGTCAGCAAGTTCCTGGATCATACTCTGCAGCTCTGATGGGGTAGTTGCAAAAATGACTACGTCATCAGCAAAACGAAGGTGGGTTAGATAATCTCCATTAATCTTTATCCCTTTGTTTTCCCAGTTCAGTGATTGAAAAACATTTTCCAGACATTTTCAAGAAGATATATCGGGGGAAATGTAATTTATTTTTACACCCCCTAGCGGAAAATCTATGCGGTTTTTTTTTTTTTTTTGATTGGAGGTTTAACGACCACCATGAGCAACTCAATGGGCTATAAGCAGTCGCCAGTCCCAAATTTAGGGTCACTGGTTCCAGGGAAGGGAGAGAGCCAGTGCCGTAAGACAAACACAACATCCATGCCTCACCGGGATACGAACCCAGACCCCTTACGGACGAATGATCAGAGGCCATCGCTTAGACCACTGCGCCACAGGGGCGGCAAAAATGCATGCGTAATTTGAAAAAGTAACTATATCTAAAATACTCTTCGACATAAATGGAATCGGAAGTTAAAAGAATTTTTTCAATCGGATGTTTAGAAGCAAATATGTGAAATAGAACGTATTTTTGAACTCGACATGATCTGCATTTACGCCCTCTAGCGGCGAAATTGTACATCGTAAAAAAAAAAACGAAATAAAGGATCATCATTCGCATATTTCAAACTTCCCAATGCAAATTTTTTTTTTTTTAAATCGGACTAATAGTTGCCGAGATATTGTGTCTACAGACGGACGGACAAACCGATAACATAAGCACGATCTTTTTTTACAAAAGACGTGCTAAAAAGTACGACGTTTAAATATTCATGGAGTGCATCAGTACCTTTTAAAACTATTTATTCTTCTCTTTGACTTAATCGTGCCAGGTTATCCGCAGCCTTTCCTATCTTAATCTCTCTCTCTCTCTCTCTCTCTCTTCACGCAAAATAATCTTTCACCTGGAACCGCTTTTGTTACGTTACCCCTTTTGGTCATTCGCTTGACTATCTCCCGCGCACGCGAAACATGTTACGTGATTAGTGTTAACTTGCAAAATATTGCATGTTTGAAGATAATAAAATAGTAATAGGTAATAATTTTTGCGATCCTTTTATATTTCTAAGAAACTTTTATTCTTTTCTTTGCCTAATCGCAAAAAGGTTGTCCATCACCTCTGTAATTATTTCTCGCTGTTTCCCTGAAACTCAAATTTCCTCTCCTAAATCCATGTTTCGGCCATTTCCACCAGTCTCCTTTCTGCCCCTCCGGAGAAAAAACTCCATTCTCCGAGTCAGCTTAAGATCTGCACGCCAACACCTCAGGCACTTCCTCCCTTCGTCCTCGCTGCGACCGTTCGCTTTCAAATCCCAGAAGTGACTGTCTTGGCATCCTCCCTTGTCCCCACGCTAACTCACCCCATTGCCGCTACAAAACCTCATGGAGGAAACGCCACGCCGGCATCGGCTAATACAAGGCATCAAGGTAAAAGTTGAGAGGGCTTCCGCCTTCAGTCGGCTGCTTTGAAATGAAGAGGGCGAAAGCATCAAACGAGCACGACAAAACTAATCCCCTTGCAACATCCCAGCAAAAACACAAGTGTTCGGAAACTGCTGGCCACGAGCTGGCAGTGATAGGTCACTGCTGGCTGAAATCTGCCGATCACGGCCCGGTAGCGATTCGTTGGTGGCAGTGCCATCAGTTGACAGACATTGATGGCCCTGAAGCATCGCCGTGAACTAAGGGCCTCCACGCAAGTGCCACTAGTGGCCCGTAGCTGGAAACCGAAGCAACCCCAGCAGGAAATGGAAACAGCGGGACTGCGCATGCGCTGAAGCAACACTTGCACAGTCTTTCGTGGTACCAGTTAGTTGAAGACAACGCATTCGCCATCGTGTTGCTTTAGTGGATTTAAAAAAAAAAAAAAAAAGCCATATGTAGAGAGACGGATTAATTTCCTAATGGAATGTCGCATTGACGAAGACTACCGTCGGAAGAAAATTATATAAATAATTAATGAACTGTAAGAAGTAGTCAATTAATCTCACGTATTATAGAAACTCATTTCGTAGCAAAATTCCTGCACTAACACGGAAAGAATCGAGAATACAGACAGCCATGAAATACACCCACTCCATTCCCATGAATAACAAGAAATAATTTATATAAAATCTTCATACGCTAAACCGCTTCAAAGAGAAGTCCCGGAAAGACATTAAAATATTATTGTGTTGAAAAAAAAAAAAAAAGAACTATACGAGTACAAAATGGATAATTGTTACAAAAAAAAAAAATCAACGCCATGTGAATATAATGTACTCATCGATGCGTTGAATACACAAGATTGGAGGAATTTGCTGCTAAAAATAACCCGAAGTAAAATAAAATATCATTCCTATTTAGAACAAATGTCGCTTCGGGCCGTGGAAAGAAAAGATACAAAGTTAAAAATATAACAAAATGTGACACGAAGGTGTAAATATATTAATTAAACAAGACCAGAAGGATTGCATAAAACTTTGGAAAACGTCTTGAAGTCGGTACACTCGTTAAAAGTGAGTGAAGTTCCCTTAACATAAATAAAAAAAATCGTTATGTTGAAAAAATACATTTATGAATTATATTAAACGTACGTTAACGAAAACGAACTCGCAATATTACGAAATAAAAAAACAGAACCATTCGTGCAGGAAAGAGGCTCACCTCCAAGCAGACGGTCACGCGTGGCAAACTAGTCTAGTCCTTAGAGCATCCGCTTCGCACACGAGCAGCCCTTTGTTCGATGTCAGTCAGATCAGATCCATCGAGTGATTTGCCGGAGCTGTTGAGGAAATTTCCTCAGCGCGGTGACATCACGTAGGATTTTCGTTGGGGGAGAAAAAAACAGTTGTGTGTGCCTTTGGTGAACCGTGATTACCTATTGTTTTTTTTTGTTTTTTTTACTATTACTGGGAAATTGACGGATAACACTCAGCAAGCCATCAGTTACGTCACGTGATTGCCGACTGCCACTGCCGGGACACTGACGGACCACATTAGGCTAGCCATCATTTATGGCACGTACTTGCAGGGCCTCTTAATGGCCGCTTGTGGCAGCTACAGCCTGTGATGGGTAACTGATGACCCTGTTCTGGCATATGACAACTGATGGCCCTGTTCTGGCATCTGACAACTGATGGCCCTGTTCTGGCATCTGACAACTGATGGCCCTGTTCTGGCATATGACAACTGATGGCCCTGTTCTGGCATTTGACAACTGATGGCCCTGTTCTGGCATATGACAACTGATGGCCCTGTTCTGGCATATGACAACTGATGGCCCTGTTCTGGCATTTGACAACTGATGGGGTGCCAACTGTTAGCCAGCTACTGTCCTGAACTGCTGGCCCATCTGGTGGCCGCCGGGACATTTTATTGACGGGTCATGTAATGGCAACATAGTGCTGGCACAGCAAGACTGTTTTTGCGGAGTATTGATAGCCTTTATATAGGCAAATTAAAATTCGCATTTCGTCCTAAAATTTTTCGAGGGATATAAGCAGCTTACATTTAAAAATGAAGGCGCGATTTTACGAACTTTACAAGAGAAGAATGTTATTTAGATTGCTAAAGATTCTCTGGAGTCTATTTGATCATTACAACAACTTCGAGCCATGACTTTAGGTGCGTTTTATGTGGTTCCGAAGGGGTAGCGGTAAACTCCAACACCGGTAAACTTCCACACTTTCTTCTGCTGATAATAAACCTGAGAGGAATGTTATTCAGATTGCTGAAGATTCTCTGGGGTCTATTTGATCATTACCACAACTGCGAGCCATGACTTTAGGTGCGTTTGATGCGGTTCCGAAGAGGGTAGCGGTAAACTTCACACTTTCTTCTGCTGCTAATAAATCTGCTACACGGCGGTAGACTCCAGCACCTTCTCATATAAGGGGATGTACACAAATTGCGTTTCGTTCCGAGTGATGAGATGAGTTTTCCTAGTGGAACAAAACGAAAAATACGAGTTTTCCTAGTGATATAAACGTGTACGTATAGGATCATAACGTTTATGCAGAAGCTTTCCGATTCACTAAATCTTGAGTTGTGATTTTAATATTGAACATGTGATAACATGTAATAAAAGCTAATCAAAAAGGGGTCCATCTTCAGGTGCCTTGTCAGCACCTTAGGCTGCGGGCCCCTTTTTAAATATTTTATATTTATAAACATTTTAGTAACGCTAACAAAAGTCACTCAACGGATCATTTCTCAGCTGTTTACAAGGCACCTAGGATGCGGGACTTTTCAGATGATCTTAAGCAAAAGTCATTGCGATCTTACATACGCTTTTACACTGACGGAAAAAAAATCCCAACACCACGAAAAACTAGTTGTAGAGGAATGAAATAGCGGCAATACATTTGTATAGGTAACATATTTAATCGATTAAGGTTTTAAGATCACAGCTTAATATAAGCGCGAGAAGAGCCATTTTAAATGAGAAATGCTGGTACATTAATAACCGGTGTAACCGCCAGAATGTTGAATGCAAGCACGCCAACGTTCATGCATTGTGTCGTACAGGTGCTGGATGTCAGTTTGTGGGATGGAGTTCCATGCCTGTTGCACTTGTTCGGTCAATACAGGGACGGTTAATGCTGGTTGGGGGTGACGCTGGAGTTGTCGTCCAATGATGTCCCATACGTGCTCGATTGGTGAAAGATCTGGTGATCTAGCAGGCCACGGCAGCCTGTCTACACTCTGTAGAGCATGTTGCGTTACAACAGCCGTATGCGGGCGAGCGTTATCCTGTTGGAAAACACCCCTGGAATGCTGTTCATGAATGGCAGCACAACAGGTTGAATGACCAGACCGATGTACAACTGCGTCGTCAGGGTGCGTGGGATAACCACAAGAGTGCTCCTGCTGTCATAGGAAATTGCTCCCCAGATCATAACTCCAGGTGTAGGTCCAGTGTGTCTCAGCCGCAGACAGGTTGGTTGCAGGCGCTCACCTGGCCTCCTTCTAACCAACACACGGCCATCACTGGCACCCAGGCAGAACCGACTTTCATCAGAAAACACAACAGATCTCCACTCCGTCCTCCAATGAGCTCTAGCTTGACACCACTGACGTCGCAAACGGCAGTGGTTTGGAGTAAGTGGAATGCACGCTACAGGGCGTCTGGCTCGGAGCTGTCCTTCAAGTAACCGATTTGTAACAGTTCGTTGTGTCACTGTGGTGGCAACTGCAGCTCGAATTGCTGCCGCAGACGCAGTACGATGCGCCACGGCCATACGCCGTACATGGGGGTCTTCCCTCTCAGTAGTGCCACGTGGCTGGCCGGAACCCGGTCTTCTTGAGGCAGTACCTTCCCTTGACCACCGCTGCCAACAATCATGCACAGTGGCTACATTCCTGCCAAGTCGTTCTGCAATTATGCGGAAAGAAAATCCACCTTCTCGTAGCGCTATTACACGACCTCGTTCAAACTCCGTGAGCTGTTGATAATGGCTTCTTCGTCTTCTTAAAGGCATTCTTGTCTAACATCAACACACTACGTCGAATTTCAACGATAACTAACGCTCACGAACGTTACAGCGCGTATTTACAGCAAACCTGCTTTGCGTGTTCCAAGGGGCGCTACTAGCGCCACACGTATGCGCTGAGCGCGAAATTTGCATAGACTTCATCTTACAGATGTACTCTCACCGCCTACCAACTGTCGTTTATCTAACACAACTCCTTCTTGGTGTTGGGATATTTTTTTTTCCGTCAGTGTATATCACCAGGGGAGCTCGTACGTTTCGTTTAGGTCAACTAGGAAAAACCCCACACTTTGACAAGATTCCGAACGAAACGTTATTTGTATGCATCCCCTTATAGAGTGAGAAAGTGTAAGAGTAGAGTTTACCGGGATACATTTCTGCGCCCGGTGGAAACCACAAAATACTGTGCCCCCATCAAAAAAACAAAATTAGCGTCACACCTCAGTGTGATTTCTGCGTGGGAGGCATAATCCAACTGTAAGTGTTTGACTGTTTATACGCCCCGAGTTTCTATGGATTTTGAAACTTCGGAACGGATCCAGGTAAACTCGTACACCTGTAAAAATCCAAAGCAGTTCCGAAATCCAAAGATGTTTAAAAAGAAAAAAAAAAAAAAGCTTTAAAACCAGTCAGTCATAGTTTGGTTGTACCTCCCTGGCAGAAATAACTTTGGGGTGTGACGTTAAGTTTGTTTTTGATTGGGGCGCAGCATTTTGTCGTTTGGCCCGGGCGCAGAAATACCTAGTTCCTCCTCCGAAGGCCAGGCTACTACAGTTTGCCGGATGTATGGCTAAAATCCAAAGGGGTTATTAGGAAAATGCACCATGAAAAACGTCTACGCATTATCGTTGCAAATATTGAAAAGAAAAAGCGAGGAATATGTGCGTTATAATGCAAAGAAAAAGACTGCCGATTTATTTTTTATCGTTATAGAACCTGAAGAACTATAATACGTACAGTAGTACGTATATGGGGGGGATGTGCGCAATTGAAGTAATGAAGGCCAGGCTACTAGAACGCTGGACACAGTGTTTCTTGTAGGCATACATCCGGGGGAGACCTCCCGGAAACGACCACCCCCTATACATTTTATGTTACCCAGCTAAATGTTAATCAATTCAGGCTATAATGAAAAAGAAAGTAATTTCTTTTGATGCTACCAATATTTCTCAAAAATGATATATTTTTTTAATTTGTTTATAGTTTATTTTGCTAAAAAGTGTTTTAAGACGCATGCCATTCTTCAAAATACTATAAGTAGACTAATCATAGCTCTTAGTCAGGGAATCGCGATTCCGGGTCAAGAGTGTGTTGAATGCATTTTAAGCGATAATAATTTCAAGCCTGCTGAAACCAAGACGCACATCCTGACCCCCCCCCCTCCCTTCCGTTTAGCTGAAAAAGTTTGTTTTTAAAATGTTTGATGAAATTACTACATCAGGGGCGTATACAGAATTTCTTCTAGGAGAAGGGTTCACGAAAAAAGTAAGTTTTTGAAATCCGCCTGAACAAAATTAAAGTTAATGAAAAATAGAAGAAGAATTAAAGCACTTTTTTCTAATGTATGTTGATACATTTTTATTAAATAAAAACCTTATTGTTAATGTAAATCGCATTTTAATCAAAAAAAAAAAAAGAAAAAAAAGAGATAAGTACTTTCGAGGGGACCCGTTGGACCTCTCGAAAGTATTTAAAAAAAAAGAAAAGAGAAATACTTTCTAAATACGCCCCTGTACTATATATATATATCATCATCATCATCATTGTCAACCATTATCAATCCACTGCTGGACGAAGGTCTCCCCAAGTTTCCTCCACAACGGTCTGTCTTGTGCCAGTCTCCTCCATGTCACCCCTGCATACTTTCGAATTTCATCCACCCATCTCCCACGTGGTCTTCTTCTGGGTCTTTTCCTGTCCCTTGGAATCCAATCTAAAATTTCGGCTGTCCATCGATGATCTGTCCTTCTGGCAGTATGTCCAGCCCATTGCCATTTCAGGGATTTAACTCTGATCATGATGTCTTCCACTCTTGTCATTTTTCGGATCCACGAGTTCCTCTTCTTATCTCTCCTGGTTACACCAAGTATGCACCTCTCCATGCTGCTTTGAGTTGTCCGCAGCCTTTGTATGTCTCTTTTAGTTAAGGTCCACGTCTCTGCACCATACGTAAGCACTGGAAGGATGCATTGATCAAAAACTTTTCTTTTAAGACATAATGGCATATTGCTCTTGAAAATTATGCTGTTTCTTCCAAAAGCTCTCCAGGCAAGTTTTGTACGCCGATTAATTTCTTCATCAATGTGACCCTCACTAGATATCTGCTGTCCAAGATAAACGTACGTGTCTGTTATCTCCAGCTTTTCTCCATCAATCGATAAGTCTTCATTTCTTGTAAAAGCATTGAACATCACTTTTGTCTTCTGAAAGTTCATTTTTAATCCCACTTCTTTACTCTTGTCAGCAAGTTCTTGGATCATACTCTGCAGCTCTGATGGGGTAGTTGCAAAAATGACTACGTCATCAGCAAAACGAAGGTGGGTTAGATAATCTCCATTAATCTTTATCCCCTTGTTTTCCCAGCTCAGCGACTGAAAAACACCCTCCAATGTGGCATTAAAGAGCTTCGGAGATATGGTGTCACCTTGTCTCACTCCCTTTCCAATTTTTACTTGTGTTGTATTTTCAAACAGCCTAATCTTTGCACTTGCATTTTCATAGATGTTATTAATAATATTAATGTATGCATCTTCAATACCGCAGGTTTTCAGAGCCATTGTAACTGCTGATGGTTTCACTGAATCAAAGGCTTTTTCATAATCGATAAAAGCCATGCACAATGGAAGTTCATATTCCCTCGCTCTTTCAATTAGTTCTCTCAGCACATGGATATGATCTATTGTGCTGTAGCCACTCCTGAATCCAGCTTGTTCTCTCGGTTGAGCCATGTCCAGTGTTACCTTCAAGCGGTGTGAAAGAACTTTAGTGAAGATTTTATAAACTACTGATAGGAGGCTGATAGGTCTGTAGTTTCCAAGATCCTCAATGTCACCTTTCTTGTGTAGCAGGATCATTGTAGCGGTGTTCCAATCCTCAGGAATCTTTCCTTCATTAAGGCATCGAGTGAAAATTTGGGCGAGTACTGTTTCGATTTCTCCACTTGCTTCTTGTATGATGTCTACAGTAATTCCATCTTCTCCTGGAGCTTTTCCCCGCTTCATGTTCTTGATTGCATGTGCAACTTCTGCTGGAAGGACTGGAGGAACTCTGGTACTGGTATCTTTCATGATGTCTGGAGTGCATGTATCATCCCTTTCATATAATTTGGAGTAGAAATCTTTCACTCTTGTCAAAATTTCGCCTCTATTTCTTGTTACAGAACCATCTTCTTTTCTCAGTGCCATAATCTGTTTTCTTCCCTTACTGAGATGTCCCTTTGCTATCTTTAGGCTTTGGTTGTTTTCAATTGCTTTCCTCACTAGTTCACAGTTGAATTTTCTTACGTCTTCAGTGATACTTTTCCTTACTGTCTTGCATAGCTCTATATATTCCACTTTGGAAGTTACATCTTCTTTAGTTGTCCTCATCTCTCTTCTTTTTTGCATCAACATTTTCGTTTTTCCTGATAATTTATTTACATGCAACTTGTTCTTAGACCCAGCTAATTTTGTTGCTGTTTCCATAAGAGCTTTGGTTACTTTTCTGTTAACTTCAGAGATGTCCACTTCTTCCGATGTTAGGCCTTCTAAAGCAGAGAATCTGTTCTTCAGTTCCAACTTGAAGGTATTATGGTGTTTTTTAAGGTTGGTTATGTCAATAGATTTTGTTTGTCTTATGAGCTTGCCACGTTCAAGTTTAGTGTTGAGGTGCATCTTACATCTCACCAATCTATGGTCACTACCTGTGTTGAACTTGTTTAGCACACTGCAGTTTTCTATGACGAATTTTTGTTACACATAATAAAATCAATTTCACTTGTCGTCCCATTTGGATGTCTCCATGTCCATTTCCTGTGTGGCTTTTTCTTGAAGAAGGAGTTCAAGATGAAAAACCCTTCTGCCTCTGCAAACTCAACGAGAGTATTTCCACGCTGGTTTCTGTTGCCCTGACCGAATTTACCTACTGAAGTTTCATTCTGTTGCCGTTGCCCTATTTTTGCATTGAAATCTCCCATAATTATTTTCAAGTGCTGCTTACCTTTATTATTTAGATGACAAATTTCCTCATAAAATTCTTCAATTTCTTCTTCAGGATGACTTGTGCTGGGTGCATAAGTTTGAATAATCTGAGCCTGGTATCTTTTCGAGAGTTGGATAACAAGTCGTGCAGCTCTGTCAGAGGAACTTTCAACTTCTACAACTTTATCCTTCAGTTTCTTGTTTATTATAAATCCAACACCACTAGTTCTGCCAGTATCTGTCCCACGATAGTAGAAGAGATGTCCACTTTTCAGTTCAATGAGATCTTCTCCTTTTCTCCTTACCTCACTTAGCCCCACGATGTCCCACTTGATCCTTTGTAGTTCCTCTTCCAATTCAAGAAGCCTTGAATCAGAAGATAGGGAGCGTCCATTGTACGTAGCCAAGGTCAGCATCAGATGGCAGCCTAGTCCGGTCCTCCGGGGATTCTTAGCACCCTCTGCCTTCATGTCGCACTGGCCGCTGCCTTGGCCAGGTACATTCCAGCTGCCGGAGACTGAGGGCCAAGATTTAAGTTGTGGAATCATTTTGGAGGGGTTTGGCCATAACTCACCACGCTGGCCAAGCGGGTTGGTGAGTGTGGGATAGCATTTCCTCTATTGTCGGTCGTCAGAGCCCCTTTAGTGGGAACAGGATGCACCACGAGAAGGCGGGGTTGACATTTGTCAAGGAGAGGCTGTGATGTTACGCATCACCTGACCTTACATCCCTATATATATATATATATATATATTCTATAAAGAAGATACCTAAGCAAAAAAATACATATATAATTTTGACTCACACCTAGTACAACATAGAAAAGGTTATGTATCTACCTGTGTGAGTAAAAGGAGAAAAGATAAAAAAATAAAATAAAACAACTGAATGTAGAAGGTGTCGAGAATACTGAGCCTTGGCTTTATCAAGGACCAGCAAAAACTCTGCATTTTCTCACTTCCACAAAGACCTAGTTGGAAATGGGTTTCTGCAAGGCCATAGATGCAAGTAACATTCCCACCTAAAATAGTTTAAAAAATATATATATAAGTCATGTCCTCCGTAGAGTAGCATGACCTAGCACTAGTTAACAATTTCGCTTGCATCCATTAACCTTCATGGCCCGACCCATGCTCTTCATCTGTTACTATTAAACAGAGAGAAGAAGATTAAAGAGAACTCAAGCTGTGAGAGTGACATAATAAATTGAAATGATTTTCAGCTATAACGAAATTCCAAGTTCGTTTGAGAGAGAATTTAAACCTGAAAAACAATGCAAAAGAAATCCAAATTTTACATTGCAATTAAAAAAGGAAATGTTAATTTATAACGAACAGATTTTTGAAAGAAAACTTGAGTCTAAAACCCCCTACTCTACAACTTATGACAGCACGAAAACGAGAATAAGTTAAAGATAATAATTAACTAAAGAAAACTTTGTGAAAGTTATATACCTTAAACAGTTAGTTGCAATATGTACAAAGTATTTCAGCAGTGCTTTAAGTGCATAATTAATTAGTTATTAAGAACTTAACTACTTTGAAAAAACAGCGCATAGACAGCGCATAGAAAAGGAACAAGCTTAGCCTTCTTCTGTTCCTAGGGACCCCAAAAGACGCTCAAAGTTACAAAGAAAAGTAAGAGTTAAAACCCGTATAAATGTTAACAGACAAACCAATGCTTAAAAGCTGAAAAGCTAAAGAACGACAGAGAAAAGGTACATAAAGTACAAACATTGAACATATAAAACCTAGAACCCAAAAACAAGGAAGAGAGCTTACCTCTTGTGTGACAAAAACTTTTCTCCTCACAAGAGGAGAACATGGCTGACCCCTTCCGCCACTCCCTAGACGCTGGGGGGCAGTGAGGGTGGGGCTGATGGCCTCCTCATACAGCAAGAAACCTATATATATATTTTTTAAACTATTTTAGGTGGGAATGTTACTTGCATCTATGGCCTTGCAGAAACCCATTTCCAACTAGGTCTTTGTGGAAGTGAGAAAATGCAGAGTTTTTGCTGGTCCTTGATAAAGCCAAGGCTCAGTATTCTCGACACCTTCTACATTCAGTTGTTTTATTTTATTTTTTTATCTTTTCTCCTTTTACTCACACAGGTAGATACATAACCTTTTCTATGTTGTACTAGGTGTGAGTCAAAATTATATATGTATTTTTTTGCTTAGGTATCTTCTTTATAGAATGTGAATTCTGAATTTTCAAAACTGCTGCGTTGCGCGTTTTGATTTTCAGGTTATTTTGCACCCTTCGTTTTAAATTCTAAAATTTTTTCCTTAGTCTTCAGTTTTGCTCTTAAGTATATATATATATATATATATATATATAAGGGATGTAAGGTCAGGTGATGCGTAACATCACAGCCTCTCCTTGACAAATGTCAACCCCGCCTTCTCGTGGTGCATCCTGTTCCCACTAAAGGGGCTCTGACGACCGCCAATAGCGGTATAACTATACCATCGGGATTAGAGGAAATGCCATCCCACACTCACCAACCCGCTTGGCCAGCGTGGTGAGTTATGGCCAAACCCCTCCAAAATGACTCCACAACTTAAATCTTGGCCCTCAGTCTCCGGCAGCTGGAATGTACCTGGCCAAGGCAGCGGCCAGTGCGACATGAAGGCAGAGGGTGCTGAGAATCCCCGGAGGACCGGACTAATATAAAAATTACTTCTATATATGTAGATATAGTAGTTAAAAGATATATTTATAGCAAATGGAAAACTTGCCCCTGTAACGTACCAGGAGATGTGACGTACCTGCCAGAAGGACGCACACGACATAAAGGCAGATAGGAATCAGAATAAAACGTCCGCGTAGCTCAATTGGTAGAGCAACTTATTCCGGAATGAGGGGACCCGGGTTCGAATCCTGGCGCGGATAAAAAATGACGAAGAAATTTACTTCGTTATACCCCTTCTAAGGTTTCATTTGCCCTCCTCCCTACGGTCAAAAAGTCCTGAAAGAAACACTGGCTGGACATATGGCTAAAATGACAATAAATACATTTCTTTAATTTGTTGTGTATAGCGTAAAACCTTTTTTCCTGTGGTGGAATTCGAAGTCACGTCTTCACACTTCAGAAACTGCTGTTCTCACAACTGAACAATGCCCGGCAAGTCATAGCTGCAACTTGGCCGATTTGACTCCTATGCAGTGCAGTACGTCACCTATGTTCGGTTAAGCAGCACGTTACATCATCTTTCTCCTTCAGAAACGTGGGTACACAAAATCGCAGGCATTCGGGTACGCAGACAACCATGTTTGAAAGCCAGCTCACTCTAGAAATATTTTTTGTTATTAATTCCGTACGTTGTGTGGAAGAATCATCACACATATAATGGGCAAATATTATGAGAATGCTGGCGTTCAAACTAATTCCGGCTCCAATTTAAGGTACAACCATTCTGCCGGTGGTGAGATTCAATCAACGTCTGTCTACTCCGGGGGCGGCTGTTCTTTCAACTCAAGTACGCCGGCAAGGCTTATCGCTACAACTTTGCCGATTTTATTCATACGTCACCGCAGTAATACGTCATCTACGTCGTGTTACGTAGTGCATTACATGCGGACTACGGGTCCAGGGAGACTGGTATCGGGAAAACTGGTACCCGGGAAATTGGTACCAAGCAAACTCGAACTCACGCAGTTTCATTCCCTTCTGTTTAATTTCAATGTTTGCTATATAACCAGAAAAACAATTTCGCACGAGAAGTGATATATGCAAGAATTCAGCTGTCTACTTGTGCGATAAAACACCATACTATAAGTTGCAAATTAAAATCCCTTATGTACAATTTAAAAGTCGGTTAAAAAACAGACTAGTGCTTTCTGGGATCACGTTGTCCCCCTCTACTGGTCCAAAGCGACCCCCCCCGTACACCACGTCCCCAACATTTTAGTGATGCCAACATTTACACAGAAAAAGGCGTACATGTTCATAACTACTGATATTACAGTAAGTAAAAAAAAATTACAAATGACACTAGGCAAGAAGTGCAGATTAGCCTCTGTCGGGGCAACCAATCCATGCCAAGGTCCCGGTACATATATGTGGGCTAGTCCAAATTACAACATCTGTCACCATAAGCAAGAATATACAGGCTTTCGGAAAGGAAAACAGTACTTCTATTGAGATTGGTTTCCAGAATTTTCACATTTTCCCAATCCGGTGAGTAACCGCCCTGTGTGACAGCTAACGTAAAGGCAGTATGAGTAGTGCCAACTCGAAGCATGTACTGGTGTTCTCTCAGGCGGGTATTTAAGCACCTGAGAGTAGCGCTGAGGGTTCGGGTCTCTCAACCTCAGATAGGAAATATCTCTCTAACCTTCTTAAAAAATGCTATTATAGAGAAAAGTGGTAAGTTCACGAGATGAGGGTTACTGATGGAATAATTGAAAGAATACACGAGGTGAAAAATTAAAAATGATAGAAGGAGGGGTAAAGAACCAAAAATAGTATATAAAAGTAGGTAAATTCCTGCTCGCAGTCGCTCTGCTCATACTGCCTTTACGTTAGCTGTCACACAGGGCGGTTACTCACCAGATTGGGAAAATGTGAAAATTCTGGAAACAAATCTCAATAAAAGTACTGTTTTCCTTTCCGAAAGCCTGTATATTCTTGCTTATGGTGACAGATGTTGTAATTTGGACTTGCCCGCATATGTACCGGGACCTTGGCGTGGATAGATTGCCCCGACAGAGACTTTGTCCAATGGCTAATCTGCTGCACTTCTTGCCTAGTGTCATCTGAATTTTTTTTTTAGTTTTTTACTTACTGTAATATCAGTAGTTATTAACATGTACGCCTTTTTCTGTGTAAATGTTGGCATCACTAAAATGTTGGTGACGTGGTGTACGAGGGGGGGGGGGTGTCGATTTTAATCTGTATGTACTGACTGCCTCTATCGTGTCACTGTGGTGCTTTCGACCCGTAGATGGGGACAACGTGATCCCCGAAAACGCTAGTCTGTTTTTTAACCTACTTTTAAATTGTAAATAAAGTGATTTTAATTTGCAACTTATAGTATGGTGTTTTATCGCACAGGTAGACAGCTGAATTCTTGCATATATTTAATGTTTGCATTTTTGACTGTAGCATCATCTTCACCCCTTCTTAGTATTCCGATACACGCCCTCCCCCTTCAAATTGATAAATAATTTCATAAATACTAATGCCGTTCCATAAAAACTGAGAGTACTTTTTTGAGTTGGTAACAGTGCGAAGGGGGAAAATAGCCACCCAGACGACTAACTGAATCAAGGAAGTACCTATGACAACAGTTATTAGCCGTGGCAGACGGTTCTGGTTTTGTTATTGCGCAGTTGTTTAAGGTACGTCTGCATTTCGTCATACAGCTATGGAGGTAAGTGATTCAGAGTTAAGAAGTGAAATGCGTTGCGCGATAAAATTTTGCTATCGTTTGGGTAAAACGGCTCCAGAGACAGTTCATTTAATGAAAAAAGGCTTACAAAGATAAATGTTTGCGTGAAGCAATGATTTTTAGATGGCACCATGATTTAAAAAAAGGGCGTTTGTCGGCAGAATTCGCTCTTATAGGCCTGGTCGACATGAAAGTGTTGTTACGGAGCGTATTGTTAACACTGGGCAATCCTGCAAGAAGATCGACGAATGGCGTGTGAAGACATAGCGGTGTCAACTAGTATTTCAAAAACGTAGTCATCAGCATTCTACGCGACAAATTACTGCTGCATCGTGTGTGTTCCAGATGGGGACTTCATCACCTGACGAGAGGACAGTTGTTAGCCTGAGTTCAGGTGTGTCATGAGTGAAAACAAATTATTGCAAAGGATCCAAACTTTCTAAACACAGTAATAACTTCCGTAAAAACACAGTAGTGCCGACTAGGCACTACCATAACTGGTCCTTTTTATGTGGAAATAGTACGTAAGAAGATGTTAAATCATATGCAAGTGCACAGATGATGGTGCTCCATGCCACTGATCAAAGACAGTAAAAAATAACCGGCAGAGGGAAAACATAACTGTGCTTGACTAGCCCGGTAATAGTCCCGGCCTTAACCCCATGAGAAAATGTGTGGACCATTTTAAAAGACAAGATAGCAGAAAAACAGCCATCAAATTCCCAAGATTTGATTGACGATGAAGTACGTGTGGTTCAAAGACATCTCAAGTGACTACTGCAAATCCCTCATTGAGAGTATGCCACATCGTATTATGTCCGTTATAAAAAGCAAAGGTGGCCACACAAAGTACTGATTTTGGTCTTTCTGTGTTCTAAAGAATGTAAGTATTCATCTCCGGTGTCATTTTTTTTTTTTTTAAATTTCTGGTTCGTAAGTAGTTGTTTCTTTAAAATTCTTAATTTTCAATAAATTGACAGGTAGTCTTAAACTTTTCAAATGACTGTATTATCTCACCATATGTTATACCTTACCGAATAATTCTTAATATTATGAAAATAGGAAGTGGAAGAAATGCTTTGACCACATTCTTGATCACAAGGAAACAATTATTGAAGCAGAACGTTACTTATGCATTTCAACGTGAGAAAATACTATATCGTTTACAACTTACGTAAGTCACAGAGAGAAATCCAGCGAGATGGGAGAAAATTAATCATTAAGAACTAGATCACAAAATTAACTGCACATTTCATCCATTCAGTTTTTCTTAATTAATGTGTCCCAGTATGACACATCTTTTCTTTTTTTCTTTTTTCTTTTTTCTTTTTCTTTTTTTTTTTTTTTTTGAAGCAAAATAAAATCAGAGAAAATCTGAATGATCTATGCAGGAATCAGAGAATATTTCCCCATACGAAGAAAAATGTCTTTCATTAGTTTGATATTCGGTACTTTAGTTTTGAAGTTCAGTTGAATAACTCGCGAAATTTTCGTAAAACCTGCTTTGTTTTAATAATCTTGCTTTAATTACTTCTCGGTAAGTACTTCATTTTGATAGAGAAGAAAAAATATATTCACAGGTTCCCTCAGCAATTTTAGTTTCTTTATTTTCCCCCTCTGAAAGCATGGAAGGTCAGAAAACGTGAGTAATGCTTTTCTTCCTTCCTTTTTTTTTTTTTTTTTTTTCTTCCTTTTTTGTTCACCAAAACTTTCTTAAATTAGTTGTGCTGAGCTTGTACCTTTATTTCAGATTTTTTTCAACTTCACTGAAAAGTGAAACGGATGTGCCGACTAAATTAACTTTTCTTGTTAAAAAGTAAAACAAAAATGACTTTTTCTAAATAAGAAAAAGCCGCCTTTGGCATTTATATAGTTTTGCAAGTTTTTCTGCTGCATTTTTTTTTACATTTCCTGGCTTTGTTAATATATTTGCACGTAGAGTAGCATGTAAGACGTTTTCTTTCGTTTCCCCCCCCCTTTCTGTTTTTATCTTTATTGTTATAACAAAAAATTGAAAAAAAAGAAAGAGATGACAGTTTCGGAAACATCTCTGAGAACTTTTTCCCTGAAATTTGTTTAAAATCGAAATTCCACTGGTAAGAATGTTAAATTAAATATTGAGGATTCCGCATTTTTTAAAAACATTTCTTCTTCAAATTTTGCTTATCACCACGTAGACTAATTGCATCGAACATAGCAGTAGGACCTATCTTTCGCGGGAATAGAATCTTTTCTCGGGAGAAATGATTTATTTATTTGTGATCTGTCACAATATCTAAGTGGAAGTACGTTATGGTACGTATGTAAATTACGGAGAAAGAGAGGCCAAAGTAATGTCAATAATGTATCTTCCATAGATCTCATACCTTTTCGTAGACACTCATTTAACGGAAAGGACCTAATCCCCCGTTAAAGCTAATGGAGTGATTAAAAAAACATCTACTCTGAAAGTCAATGAATTGAAAAATAAGAACTCATACCCAACTGCAACTACTCCCTAGAAGTAACTCATTCTGAATTGCAACTATTCCTAGAAGTCATAGCGTAAGAGAAATTTGCCGGTGACGGATATCGAACCCTCATCTTTCTGTTCCGGAGCCGAATGCTTTCCCAATTAAGCTACACCGACGAGGTTTGTCGCTACAACTTTGCCGTCCTGACATGTACGTGAATTCTGAGGTATGGTACGCCAAATATATTTCCCTCACCTCTTGAGGAAGGACTGGAGCGCAATCGTAGGTTTCCGGGGCAGCCGGCAAACCACGCTTAAAGGAGAGGTCATTCTAGAAGAAATAATTCTGATTAATTCTAGACGATGTGTGGAACAAACATCCAGAGGCGTAACTAAGCATTACTGCGCAAGGGGAAATCCACAAATATTGTTGAATGAGTTTTTAGGACAGCCACACTGGTCCTGTGTGTTGATTACGCACAAATTTGCATTATTTAGTATCCACACGCATACGCAATTTCAATTTTTCAAAATAACTAACTGACCACCGGGAGGAGCTTCTGACGTTTACTGAAATTTGCCATCTTTTTTATCACATTCTCTTGTAGTCTTTTTATTTTTTTATTGGAGGTTTTACGACCACCGTGAGCAACTCAATGGGTTATAAGCAGTCGCCCATCCCTAATTTAAGGGCACTGGTTCCAGGTACGAGAGCCTTGCCGTAAGACAAACACAACATCCATGCCTCACCGGGATTCGAACCCTGGACCCCTTCAGGGCGAATGATCAGAAGCCATCGCTTAGACCACTGGGCCACCGGGGCGGCTCCCTTGTAGTTAATTGATAACTAATAATCGTTAACGGTTGTGCAATAGATCTTAAGAACCGACTAGTTTTTTTGGGGGGCGGACCAGAGGAAGAACTTTGCGAAGTTACCGCAGCCCTCATTTCCATTTTCACTGTATAGTACAACCACCTAACACTTAAATATTTTTCTTGGGGAATGATAAATTAAACAGGGTATTACAAAGCTGGGTGCCATTCCTTATCCGAAATGGGAACGTCATTTTACCCTCTTAAAGTGCGTCAGAAGAAAATAGAAAATAAGGGCAGCATTCGGGCAGAAGGGTTTCATACATTTCCCCTACCCACATCACATTTTGTATTTTACAGCCCATTTATAGCTGTAAAATACAAAAGATGAAGAAGCCAATGAGATCCCCAACTGCTTCGGAGTTCGGACCTTTGGTACTACATTAAATGGACCGAATGCAGCTTGCTATATAGCAGTAATGATCGAATAGCCCCCAGAGAAGCTTCAGCAATGCGAACGACATCCTCATATTGCAACGTACGAACAACCGCGCTTCATTTCTGAATGTGAGCAAATCACATCCCCTGAACATTTTGGGGAACAAAATGCGAATTTTAGCTGCCAAGCTACCGAAACTGACAAATATTAAAGGCAAATTCTGTAAATGGACAAACGACAAAGTATGGCGATAAAAGGTATACCAGAAACTGTTGCAAAAGTCAGAAATTCCGATTTTAATCAGCGCAGTGATTTTAGCGCTCCCTCTTAAGCTGCGCCCGGGTTATGTCTGCGAACATCACACATTTTTGAAGAACCCAGTAGATTCGTTTTCCGTTTGGACGCCAACATAGCGTAAAAACCATTTGTCGAAATTAATTTGTAATAAGTACTCCTACAGAAAAAAATTAAATTATTACAAACATATTCAAAAGAAGGAATAAGCTCTAACAGAAAAAAAAAACGAATAAATCACGCGCATTAATGGAAAAAAATTAAAAAAAAATCACCATCGCGGAACTCGCGTTTCTGAAACCTTAAATATGTGTGCGGTTCCTGTGTCGTTCTGGTTGAGTGGTAAAGACACCCGGTTCCTGTTGAGCTAACACGATCGACATCCGTTCCAGTCCGACTGTTTCTCTGGCATAAGGGATGAAAAATTCAGCGCCTTCGATTTCGCTAAATTTCTGTATAAATACGGAAAAACATGAAACAGAATTTTCTGAAATAAACGGAATTACTGACTACGAAAAATCTGTAAAAATACAGAAATATAAAAAAACAAAAAAAACGGAAATTTCGTTGAAAGATGGACACGTACTGGCAACTTTGCTGCCCGTTATTTTCAGGATTTTCCCGTTAATTCTCACCACTTACTTTTTACAGTGTTGTGAACTCTTGGAAAAAAATTAAATAGAAAAGAAAAAAAGGTGGACGCTCACGGTTACGATTTCCACGCTTTAGTTCCGTGTCCGTCCACTGGCGCGCAGTTCTATTGAGATCTTCGGGGTCAAATTGTTGCCATGAGCCTCTACGGAACATTTACCTCTGGATTTCCTACTCTGTGATCAATGGTTTCGAATTTTCCAGTTGCGAAAACTGTTTGCTCATGATGGATTCCATTGAATGAAATCCATCATGAACAAACAGTTTATTTTTTTTTTTTTTTTTTTTTTTGCTATCTACGGTAAAATCTTCTACTATATACAAAAGCGATGGCTACCAAGTTCGTAACTTCTAAAACGCCAATTTTCCCTTTTACGAATTCAATCTGTTCGGAGTGTTCTTCAATAGATCTATCCACCTCAGTAGATGCCTGTGCAGGGTAAGTTCATCCACTAGGCGAACCAGGCTGCAGCCTAGGGCGCTAAGATTTAGAGTTGATAAAATCGAATAAATTAATAAATTAAAAAAAAAACTATATAAAAACAAAGACAATTTTATTTTCTGTTGTCGTTTCGATATAACTTTCAAATTCTTATTTCTTCAGTAAGCGAGAGAAGGAGATTGACGCAGAGGATTTTTTAGGAAGGGAGTGTCTGACCCCAGGTCTTAAACAACTGTTAGATGTAAGAAGCTAGGAGATTTGGGCTAGAGTGCCCAACTGGAAAATCTCACAGAAGCGAGGTTTGAGTAAGCGAGAAACGGAGACCTGCACTTATAGACTGGGTCGGATTGTAATAAATCCGAAGCAGATGCGAAAGCGCACGTCTGTCGAACTGCCAAAAACCACGCCCGTGCCTATGCAGCAATCAAGTCAGGAGACGCCTGAGAGCGGCATAGCTTTTTTAAACAAAATGGATTCTGTATTATCTGGCTTTCAATGAAATGAAAAAAAAAAAAAAATTCTGGGAAATTTTGAAGTGACTATCACCACATTTCAGGGAGTTTTGGCTGCAACAGACAGACATTGTATTTGATTATTATATATATTTTCTTCAATCTTTTTACATCTTGTGCAATGAAGTATTATTTGCCAAATTGTTTTTAATGCAACAGTATTATCACGATCATTGGCATACCTGACCCCCCCCCCCATATCTTCGAGGCCCTTTTGCAAAAATCTATTGCTCTTAATTACTGAACATTTTTTGTTCTCAATTACTGAAAATTTTACATTCCATATTGTTTATAGGTTCTACGAGCGTTTTAATTATTCAAATTCTTTGGAACCTATAATAAGTATTTTTCGTAAAATCCAAATCATTACACTTTATTGTGCGTAACACAAATGTACTGTACACGCTGTAATTAAAATTATTGCCCTAGTTTTATACCAATACAAAGTATTACAAAACACTTACGCTAAAGTTAATGATATGAATTTCATTCATATAAAAAATTGAATTAAATATGAATTATACAGAAATAAACATAAATAAATGAATGAAAAAAATGAAATAATAAAAATAATGAAAAGTAATTTTAAAAATGAATAATATGAATAAAAGAATAAAAGAATGAAATATAAATAAAAGAATGAAATATGAATAAAAGAATGAAAAAAATAATAAAAGAATAATAAAAATAATGAAAAGTAATTAAAAAATTAATAATATGAATAAAATAATAATAAAAGAATGAAATATCAATAAAAGAATAAAAAATCAATAAAAGAATTACAAAAATAATGAAAAGTAATTTAAAAAATGAATAATATGAATAAAAGAATAATAAAGGAATGAAATATAAATAAAAGAATTAAATATGAATTTCATTCATATTTCATTCTTTTAAAACTTAGGCCTTTGAAGTGCCTTCGGGATCACACACACACACACACGCAAAACACGCAGCAACCGGCCGTGTAATGTGTCCAAAGACATTTTCCGATTCATACGAAAATACAGAAAGTAAATAAGCAAATAAAAAAGTAACAACTAAGAATTACGGTACAAAAAGAGTAAAATAACTTAAATTATTTACTGTTGAACATAAAAAAAAAAAAAGCACATTTGACATAATGTCACAATGTTTTGTACAAAGCAAAAGTATTTTCTTTTGACCCTGTTATACATAAAAAAATGTCAAAGGTCTCTGTTTTTTTCGTTCCCGCGAAGAGCATCTTTTAGCTCATTATATTTATCTTCATAATATTATCCTATTACCCTCATTGATATAAAAATTTCATTTCTTCCACAGATATTTCATTCACATTCTCTTGTTGTGATACGTGTATAAGAACTATTACTATAGCCGTGAAAAGGGGTCTCAAGTCCTCTGGTGCAGATGCTTTCCCGTCACCTAGTTTTTATAAACTAAAGCGAAAATGATTTATTAAAGATTTTACTCATTAGCTAAAGAATATATACTTTTCATTTAAAAACTTTATTCAAATCTGCTGTCGAAAACTCCTGGCTATTTCTTTAACCAGTTTCGCATGAAGTTTCCACAATTTTTTTAAATCCTTTTTCTGAGGCTAGAGGCCCTCTAAATCGAGAGACCCCCCCCCCCCACACACACACAAACTGCGGGGGTTATCAGTACGCCCATATGTGAAAGAAATGTCTTTTTTTTTTTTTTGTTTCATCATGCGAAGGCAAGGGCATTTCTCAGTAAGCAAGAAATGAGCATCCTTTTGTTTTACGAAAAAAAAAAAGTAAGAACAAAAGAAAGAAAGAAAGCATTGGTTATATGCGTCTACAGAAGATAGTAACACGAGACAAAGAGCAGGCGATTTCAACCTTCGCTGGAAACTTGAATCACCTTTCCAATTTACCTCTTTTGACCACTGAAGTGAAACTTCACATTCCCACTAACATTTATGTCAGAGACATTGACCGCTTCGTGCACAGTATGAAATAATGCGTGTTGCTCTTCATATTTTTTTCTCTCTCTTCGTTCAGTGTCAAAGATCAGCTAATGCTTCACTCATTCCCGCAAAAAGCGCCAAAATCCTTGGTTCCTGCCTTTCATCCTCCGGGCATACTTAGGATAAAAAAAAACAACCGAAAAATGAATTCTGTGCTTAGATGTGCGAGAGAGAGAGAGAGAGAGAGAAGATTTTCGTTGTTTCCCACTCTCTTTCTCTCTCTCTCGCTCTGTCTGCCGTGGATGGCTGATGCCTAGACGCTCCTTTTGACTAGTACCTTGGAAATGCCAGCATCGAGCAGCTGGCTCTTTACTCTTCTAGATGTGACTTCGGACCATTAGTATCTTCTTTATTTTTCTCCTTTCTTTGCGGTTTCTGTCTACTCCATGGCCATTTGCCATCACATGTCGGCCGTGTTCTGGCCCTCTTCTGGCCCTGGAGACAGAGCCCTAATGATGCCCTATGGCCAGTAACGTTATTCCCGTCGCTGAGATCTGCGAAACAGACTGACGCTCAGGATAAATCCGCTTACTCAGGCATATATGGAATCCAAGTATCCATTGCATTTTGGGGGAGGGGCGGGGGATCCTCGAAGAAATTCTGACGTTTACAAGCAGCCACATAACTTTTATTTTCATTTCTTCAGTGTTGCTAAGAATAAGGGAAAATAAGGTAGACCAGTTAACATTGAAATGATATATGACGAAATTTGAGTAACGCTTTAGCTTTATGCATGTTTTTTATTAGTTTCGACGAAATGGGTAAGTTTAATCATATGGAAACTGTGAATTTGAAGCAGGCCTTTCTCTCACCCCTTCTATGAAACTCAGAAATATTTTATTTGGGTATGATTTAAACGAGGACTTATTTCCCTTATCACTTTTCCCAATGATACGTACTGGACACGAGATTTCCTTATCTAAGTGAAATACCATATTTTTTTTTCACACGGCATATGCACGCGTCATAATTTTTCAGTGAATTTTTCTAATTTTTATGGCACCTTATTTATGCTCAAGTTTTAAACGACTTTTCTTTTTCTCGAACGTAAGCTAAAAAAAATGTTTCGTTAATTACATAAGTTTACATATTAATGATTTGCATTTCCAACCCTTCCTAGTGTGAAAACTTCCATTGGTTATATAAAATGCTTCTGTTGCACTTTATTTCTGGTTTTCCAGAATTCATTGGAGTTTTTTTTTTTTTCTGCGTTGTGTACGAAGAATCATGAAAATAAAATTTCCATTTCTTTTACTGCAAAATTTTCTTTTTAGGTAACAATATTATACAGAATAAATAAAAAAAATGACGTTTCATATCTGCGCATGCATTGGATCCACAAAAATAAAATTTCCCATAAACTTCTACAAGTTTATGTGATCGATGTAACGTTGTAAATTTGATATTTATTATTATTATTATCATCAATGGCGTATATTCGAGGCTAGCTGCGAAGCCCAGAGAATGCACAAACAAAAGTCAATTAAATATACACAAATAAAAGTCAATTATCGACGGTATTAAGAAATGTCGATGCTTTCGTTGAGAAAAAAACACGTGGGGATTCACTTCTTTGACTTAGTTTGGCGAGCGAAGACCAACGGTGTAACGCAAACCAGCTCTTCCAGTCTTTGATGTTCTGATTCGAAAACCTTTCATACCATCGCCTGCTAGCGTTTCCATGACAACATGAATGAGGGGATGGAGGGGAATGGGCTATTGCTTTGGGCAACGGTTCACTCAGAAAAGAGAACACTTGGAATGCCTCATTCATTCGCATGCTCCCACCCATAATAGCACGTATTTCGCGAGAGTTGTTTCAGTTTGTGTGAAGTGTCAATGAATAAAAATCAGTGATATGTATCTTAAATTTGTGGTTTTGTTGGATTCGAACTGTTTTGAAAAATTATGTAAAAGCTTTCCTGAACATCTACTGTCAGAACTTAAAAGAACTATGCTGCAAATTTTGATACAGCTCGACTAAAAAATGAACTGAAGGTGTTCTATTCCCTTGATGAATACAAAAAGAAATCGATTTCAATGAAATTTTACTATTGCCCTTATGCGTGGGCCGCGGGTGGCCTAGTGGTCAGCGTTCGTGACTGCCATGGAGATAACCTCAGGTTCGATCCTGGGCAGGTACCAACGTTCGAACGACTAAATACCCGCCGTGTGTCGGATGGGAACGTTAAGCCGTCGGACCCCGGGTACTGGCTCCCTGGTAATAAATAAGGGCGTCTTTCTTCCCCTTTCTACCTCGCTTCCGTGTCACTTTCCTATCGGGCACTGTAGCCCAAATCTCCTAGCTTCCTATTTCTAAGGGCTGTTTAAGACCTGGGGTCAGACACTCGTCCCTTCCTAAAATCCTCTACCTGATCTGCCCTTTTGCGCCATAACGTGCGTCAAAATGGTTCGATTTCGATGAAATTTCAGTATGTGGTAGGGGACCACCTGGGGACGAACCCTATTGAAAATGGACGAAATGGGGTCAAAGGTCAGGACATGGTATTGCGATCCATTCCATCGCCCTTATCCCATATTATTAAGATGGACGTCAAGTAATTTTGCTTCCTATACTTCCAATGGAAAAACTTTTGTACACATTTCCTTCACAATTAATGTGTTCCCAAGGATGAAAATTTGAACATCGATTAAAATATCTTCCTATTATAACTTGGAATACTTAATATTTTCTAAAACATAACCATAATTATATTAAAAATCTATAAATTTTCCTTTGGTGGTGATGAAACCAGAAAAAGGATAGCGCGACCTGTACTTTGATGACGTCAGTAGACAAACAAATGCTGGATTGCATAATTATGGTTACGTTTTAGAAAATATTGAGTATTCCAAGTTATAAAATAAAGTTATTTTAATCGATGTTCAAATTTTCATACTTGTGAACGCATTAATTGTCCAGAAAAAAGATGGCGCGACCTGTATTTTCATGACGTCAGTAGGCAAACAAATGTAGGATTGAATAATTATGGTTATGTTTTAGAAAATATTAGGTATTCCAAGTTATAAAATGAAGCTATTTTAATCGATGTTCAAATTTTCATCCTCAGGAACGCAGTAATTAGGAAGAAAATGTGTACAAAAATTTTTCCATTCGAAGTACAGGAAGCAAATTACTTGTAAATTTTATTTTGAAAACGGCTCTAAGGATTTTGATGAAAGTCGTTAACCTACCATTTTCTGGTACTAGAAATCGATTTAGCTTGATCTCGACTTGAGGAAAATTCGTTTAGTGGGGTAAATAACCAACCCCAGTTACCACGTTTTTAGTGTAGTGTCATGGTGTCGTGCCATTAGATGTTGGCGCGCGGTCACGCCATCTGCCTCATTACGTCACGCGTTGTGTGTGGATCCTATTAAAGTTTTATGACGTCACACTCTTGCGAGCAGATGGTCGTGATTCCATTCTGCCTAATTACGTCACGCGTTGTGTGCGTATGTTCGTCCGCACGATAACTCGCGTAAAATTCGTTCGATTTCGATGACATTTTAGTATGGGAACACCTGGGAAAGAACCCTATCGAAAGTGAACGAAATGGGGTCAAAGGTCAGGACACAGGAGGGGGATCCATTCCACTGCTCTTATGCGTCATAACTAACGTTAAAAAGGTTCGACTTCGATTAAATTTTAATATGTGGTAGAGGACCACCTGGAGACAAACCCTATTGAAAATTGGCGAATTGGGGGTCAAAGGTCAGGACATAGGAGCGGAATCACTTCCATCGCCATTATGCGTCATAACTTACGTTAAAATGTTTCGATTTGGATGAAATATTAGTATGCTGTAGGGGCTTGTCTGGGAACAAATCCTATTAAAAATGGGCGAAATGGGGTCAAAGGTTCGGACACAGGAGCCGGAGCTATTCCATAGCCCTTATGCATCATAACTTACGTAAAATTGCTTCGATTGCGACAAAACTTTATCATGTTATTTCGGAGGTATACTGAACCAGTTCTGTTGAATATCATCGAAATGGGATCAAAGGTCAGGGCACAGGAGTGAGATTTATTCCACAGCCATTTCCCTCATAACTTGAGTAATAACTTGAGTAATGATTTCTAGTATGTTGGAAAGCGTATCATAATTAATGCATTGCATGATTTTACTAACTTGTTTACGCTTTCCAACAGTAGGTTGAACTGTCTGTCCGCACGATAACTCGCGTAAAAATGGTTCGATTTCGTTGAAATTTTAGCATGTGGTCGGGGACCACCTGAGGACGAACCCTGTTGAAATTGAACGAAATGGGGTCAAAGGTCACGCCATAGGAGCGGGATCCATTCCACTGCCTTTATGCCTCATAACTTGCGTAAATATAGTTCGATTTCAATGAAATTTTAGTAAGTGGTAGGGGACCACCACCTGGGAACGAACCCTATTGAAAATGGGTTAAGTGGGATGAAAGGTCAGAACATGGGAGCGGGATGCATTCCATTGCCTTTATGCGTAATAACTTAGGTAAAAATGCTTCGATTAAGACGACACTTCATCATGTTGTTCCGGAAGTATACTTTATCGGTTCTGTTGAATATCATCGAAATGGGGTCAAAGGTCAGGACACAACAGAGAGATTTGTTCTACAGCGATTATCCTCATAACTTGAGAAATAAGTTGAGTAATGATTTCCGGTATGTTGGAAAGCGTACCATAATCAATGCATTGCATGATTTTACCAACTTGTTTTAATTTCACGAAGAAATATCCTAATTTCAAATAAGCAATCAGCGAAACTAGTCAGAAAATTTCCCCTGCTCAACCACATAACGTTACCTAAACTTACAAAGACATCGCATAGCGTATTCCCCAAATGCCAGAAGCATCTCATTGTTAGAAAGAACGGAATATTTATATGTGAAAACATGGAATACAATATTATCAATAGTCAGCAACGCATTGAACCCGAAATTCTTCAAAATTCCCAAGGACGTAGGGCTTAGATGGGGCACTCTAACACTATGTTTTTTTTCATGAGGTGGATGTTCTTTTGATTTTATCACGTGTCTAAGATTCACTTGGAAAGCTTAGTTAAAGTTGCTCAGGCGTAGTTACTGTTCGTGGACGAACCATGCCCGTGTTCCTTCGAACAGTGAGCCTTTCTTACGATTTTCGAAACAAATTACAGAGGGTAATTCGAAAGTTTTGCACTATATGAATCGATTTATGTCTTCATATGTACCTTTGCGACGAAAGCTGACTAGCAATCAAAGTACAGGCCGTCACGTTGCACCGGCTTTAGCCATTTGTGTGCAGTTCTTCGATTCCGCCGCGGTACCAGTTCTTGTCTTTCAAGGCGAAGAACTCCTTCACCCCAGATGCCACCTCCTCCTGGTTGTCGAAATGCCGCCCGCGAAGGAAGTGGGCCATGGACCCGAACAAGTAATAATCCGACGGGGCAAGATCCGGACTATATGCTGAATGGAGCATCGGTTCGATGCCCTCAAGTTCCTGGAGTTTTCCCGGGTCGTTCGCGTAGTATGAGGCCGAGCGTTGTCCTGCTGTAGGATAGCGTGCTTTCTGTTCACTAGTGCAGGGTACTTCTCCTCCTAAACGGCATACATCCGTTCCAGCAGTTCAGAGTAGAGGCTAGCACTGATGATCCGATCGTCTGGAACAAATGCATAATGGATTATCCCCTCGAAATTCCACCAGAACCAGAGCTTCACCTTGTGATCGAAGCGCCCACGTCTGGCAAAAGGTTCGGGAAGCTTTCACGGGCTCAACCACTGCCATGGTGTTTTAGGATTACAGAAACAGACCCACTTTTCATCTCACGTAACAATTATCTTGATGAACCGTACATCGCGCAGGTTTTCATGGAGTTTCGTACACACTTCAACTAGGCGGTTTTTCCTCAGCTGACGTCAGTTCGTGAGAGACATTGGGGCAGCTCCTGTTGACCCTGCCGAGGTCCTCAAGGTAATGAACCACGGCGGTCTGTGATATGCCCAGCTCGCCTGATAATTTCCGAGTGCTGGCTATCGGATTTGCTTCTACGGCCTGGCGTACGGCTTCCGAATCCACGGTTCGCGGCATACCTGAACGTGGCCGATCGTCGAGGTTTCTGTCACCTGAGCGAAATTTTTTGAACTATCTGGCTGCAGTGTTGTTGTCCACGGGACCTTCCCCTTTCGCATGACAAATGTTTCGCATTGCTTGAGCAGCGTTATGGCTGAGTTCAAGCTCCTGTTCCCAAATTAGCCGGTTGTGGCTGTTCATCTTTCAGGCGTCCCAACCACAGACAGAACGCCCACATGCAATGCTGTTCACAGCAACGACTACCGCTTTATATCCCTTTGGACTGACTGAAGTGTGCGCTTGAACTATTTTAAACACGTGACATATCCGCCGCAGGACATGCGTTTATGCAAATATTAAGAAACATTCGACTCACCCTCTGTAAGATTTTCTTGTACTGCTAGTTAACATTATGTGGTTGAGCAGAGGAAATGTTCTAACTAGTTTTGTCGATAGGTGGCGGTAAACTCCCACACCGAAAAATCCCAGCACCGGTAAACTCCAACACTTTCTTCTGCCGCTGAGAAAACTGCAAGAAGGCGGAAAACTTCCACACCAGTACCTCCTACACCTTCTCATATAAGAGAATGTACAGAAATTGCATTTCGTTCGGAGATCTTGTTAAAGAGGGGGAGTCTTCCTAGTGGAACAAAGGGAAATGTACCAGTTTTCCTAGTGATATAATTGGGTATGTAAGATCATAATGACATAAGGTTTATGTAGCTTTCCACCGGACTAAAATTTTAGTTGTGATTTTAATATTTGGCATGCGATAACATACAATAAAAGCTAATCAAAAGAGACTCAACGAACTGGTCTTCACAGGTACCTAGGCTGCGGGACTTTTTGGAAGATCTTAAGTTACAACCTAAATATTTTATATTCATAAATACTTCATTAACGTTAATCAAAGCCACTCAACGGATCCTTTCTGAGCTATATACAAGGCACCTAAGCAGTGGGACTTTTCAGATGATCTAAAGCTCCCTTGTGCCATTGTGATCTTACATGCGCTTTTATATCACTAGGAGAGCTCGTACATTTCGTTTTGGTCAACTAGGAAAACCCCCACATTTTGACAAGATCTCCGAACGAAACGCAATTTAATTGTATGCATCCCCTTATAGTATGAGAAGGTGTAGGAGTTTACCGGCGTGGGAATTTACCTGGATCCGAATTTATTTTATGTGGACGTTACCTTTCGAGCTTCATTTCAAATCTTATCAGTAATTCAAAATGGAATGCTGAGTCGTTAAGATTGCATAGTGCATAATTGTATAAACCAGCTAATCCCTCTTTCTCATTATTATGATAAAAAAAATGATTATTCCACCTTTTCCTGGGGTTTTATTCTCTTCCTTCCGGGACAGGTACGACGTATTAAGTATGGGAAGTGGTATTCCTTTTCTCTCAGTTGTACAGGCACTTCCTTACTATCCTACAAGTGTTCAGGATAGCTGTCATCTGTAGTTCCATGTAGGTGTTAGGTTGAAGGCCTAGTGTCCGTATCTGAATGGTCTTAGGTACAACTCCTGTGGCCGATATTACTATGGGGACGGTGGTGACCTTCTTCACATGCCACATTTCCTTGACTTCGTATCGTAGGTCGTTATACACTATCTACCAACAAGTAATTGGACACCTGTGATAGCAAAGGAAAACGAAGTTTATTCACCTTCAATAATTGGTGGAGCCTCCACGAGCGGCGATTACAGCTGCGACCCTCCGCAGCATACTCTCAACCAGGCGTTGTACGACGGCTGGTGGTATTTTCTTCCCCTCGGCTTGGAGAAGACAGGTCAGTTCCTTCACCGATTTCGGACGGTGGGGGCACCAATTAAGTCGACGCTCCAACTCGTCCCAAAGGCGCTCGATAGGGCTCTGCGCAGGCCAGTCCATTCGATTAACCCCATTGTCACCATACCAAGCCATGGTGGACCTCGCAACATGACAGGTGGCATTGTCATCCTGAAAGTAACATGGGTCCACCCCGTAAAACTGCCACAACGTGGAAGCGCATGGTCATCCAAAATGGTGCAGTAGGTCTCGGCGTTGAGTCTACCAGGAATTGTGACCAAGGGTCCCGTGCCATACCAGGAGAAACACCCCCATAGCATAATTCCGCCGCCGCCGCCGAACTTCACAGTTGGCACAATACATTCCGGCAGGAGGCGTAAACCCAGACCCTGCCATCCGAACGGTAGAGGGCGAACCTTGATTCGTCGCTCCAGAGAACCTGTTTCCACTGTTCAACGGTCCACTGTCGACGTTATTTGCACCACGTTAGCCGAGCAGCGCTATTGGACTTTGTGATCAAAGGCTTGTGGGCGGCAGCACGTCCATGATAACCGAGCAGATGGGCTTCCTTACGGATGGTATTCATCGAAAGAAGACTCCCGGATGCCTGTTGAAACTCCTCACGGATGTGGCCCATCGATTTGGTGCGGTTCTTCCGAATTTCTCTGGCCAGCACCCGTCGGTCTCTAATTCCAAGTTTTGTGGGTCTGCCATGTCGGGGCACATTCCGACAGTCACCTCTCATCTTCCACTTGCCAATCACGTAGGCCACTGTCGATTTTGGGTATTTCAACTCGCTGGATATGTCACGTGCGTATCGGCCATTTCTGTGATACCCGACGATTACACCTTTCTCGAAATCAGATAGCTCTGAACTGCGTGGCATCTTGCTTGCGACTGGTTGCGTTGTTGTTTCCCACACGATATTTGTATCAGGACCACAGATATCGTCGATTGCAGTGGTGTCCAATTACTTGTTGGTGGATAGTGTACTTTGACAGGTTCTCCCCGTGCGTCTTCTGGATGTTGGGCACGGCTATGTCAATGATGTATGTTGACTTCTTTTCCTTGTCTACCAGGACGATTGCGGGGCGATTGTGGGGGTTGGTCTTATCTGTTCTGCAGAAAAAGCACAATTCGTACAATATGTCATAAAAACAAATACCACCGTCTATGTACGATCTGTCCTGGTACATCTTGTGCGTTTTGTACTCTAGAAGCGTTGTTGTCTCATACATGTTGTAGGGGACAGGCTCATTTGTTATGAGGTGGTGCTTTCTTGCCAATTTCTGATGGACAATCTTGACAACTTGATTGTCCCTGTTCGTGTACTCCATTTGTGTGAGGACTCAGCACTCTGCTGTGATATGTTGGATTGTCTCTGGCGCTTGATGGTATTGCCGACATGTGTCGCTTTCCACTAACGTGTCCTTCAGTACAACGAAACGCTGATAATAATAATCATTATTATCAGCATTATTATTATTTCTACTTTAATAAATAACACTTAGTTAGGTCAGATATTTACAACTGAACGTAACTTTAAGTAATTACAGAAAGCTTTTCATCTGAACTATTATGTTAGATTCTCTTTTCTTCTGACATATAATTTCATACTTAAACACGCACTTAACTTGAAGTACAGGAATTAAATATTTTGTTTTCAAAGATTTAATTCGCTGATACGCATTTATGACGATACTTGAAATCAATTCAGAAGCACGATCGCAAGAGAATTGGATCTCTGAACAGTTTTATTTGCATTCCTTTTCGCTAATATCTCTCTCTAATTCCGCGAGTGTCGTAATTAGCGCAAGAACTTTTGGCTCATTATTTTCATAATTAAATCACGAGTACTAACTGTCTTTAAAAAGCCATATTGCGTCCCACCGGTGACTAGCTCTCAAACGGAGAAAGGGAACGAAGAGACAGAAATCAATCTTCCATCAGAAGGGTACATCGCATGGCTTCGCTCGAACTCGAATTACTTTACAAAAACACATGTCCGATTAACATGATGTGATTAGTGGATAGTCCCCGGAGTAATTAGAGGCACCGGAGATTTTTGGTAGCAATACCACTTAATTATCGCCAGAAGGGGTCATAGACCTTTTCCCCAAACTTTATCATGCGTTCTCAACTCGGAAATTTCCACGTGCGCCATTACGAATTCTGTCGATTCTTCAGCCGTCTCTTTCTCTCTCTTGGTTTTAAACTAATCTTCCTGCTAATGGCTCTTAAAAGGAACGTTCTGAATGCCCATACAGCGGTCCCCATCTTTCCCAGAGCCGAGCGCAAATGTTACAAAAGGCCCTTAAGCCTCCTCTCTTTATCCCCCGCAACAAAGCCATTATACGTTCGATTGAATTAGGCTAATCTCCCTCCCCCCAGGTCCTTCCTTTTCTGAAGCTTTCAGGTAGTTGGAGAACATTAATGGTACCTGCAGCTATTTTTTTCTCCCTGACTCAGCGAAAAGTAAATGTGCTCAAATTATTTTCCCGTTCCTAATCATTACAAGCGCCTTACAGATGACTCAAGTGCAAAACTTTAGAGAACTCCGATTCGCGGAAATATACCTGTACATCTTTGAGATACTTGTGCAATAAGGAGAAGATTTACTTTCTATCGCATAAGATCGCAGGAAGGCATCATTTGTGAAACGGGATGCGTTGCTCTGATGAGTCTATCAAAAAGAGCACTAACCATGAATGGTAATGTATATTAAATCTTCGGTCTGTTTTTTATGCGCAGGCCAAAAAGGAACCTACTTAGAGCGGCAGATACTTTTTTTTTTTTTATCTGTGTATCCCACCCCTACCATCCAAAAGAAATTAGTATTTTTTTCGTTTGGGCAAAAAGTTATGACGCGCTGCCTGAATTGAAAAAATCAAGAAAGATGACACCGAATTTTTGGGTGTAAGAAACACGTCTTTTGAATCCGTTCTGACGCAAATTAAATTTACCAAAGCAATTCAATGTCAATGGAACCGGTATGGAAAACAATAGTATCTTACGGAAGAAAGAAGTTTTTCAATCGGGGTTTTTTTTTTTTTTTTTTTGATTGGAGGTTTAACGACCACCGTGAGCAACTCAATGGGCTATAAGCAGTCGCCGGTCCCTAATTTAGGGTCACTGGTTCCAGTGAAGGGAGAGAGCCAGTGCCGTAAGACAAACACAACATCCATGCCTCACCGGGATTCGAACCCGGACCCCTTCGGACGAATGATCATAGGCCAACGCCTTAGACCACTGCGCCACCGGGGCGGCAAAAATCGGGGTTTTAATCCCCAGATATTGCTGTAAAGGGAATCATGAGCTTACACCCTCTGGTTGCAGACTTGTGCGTTAAGAAAAACTTTAATTTATATGAGAAACATTTTGCACCGGAAACGCTCTCCAATACAGAAATAATTTTTCAAATCGGACTCTTAGAAACATAGATATCGACCAAAATAAGATGTGACTTTACGTCCCCTGGTGGGAAAACATGCATTATTGCAGGAAGAAAGTATTCTCAAAAGGTTTTTCCATATGAGCGGTATCGGTCCAAGAAAACAAAAATTTAGTCGAGTTTTCAGGATCCCAGATTTTGCTACAAATACATCAGAAACAGAAACGAACACTTATGCCTCCTGGTGGCCAAACCATTTTTTACCAAACATTAGAAATTATGTTAAAAATATTTTCCATCACGTCTTGTATGCGATGCAGGAAGAATTTTTCAAATTGTAGTAGTAGAAGCAGAAATAACACAGAAAATGCATTTTAACCTTTGTGCCCCTAGCGGAAAAGCTATGATTTACTTGTAAATTTTGAATTTATAGGAAAAACATTTCGCATCAGAAACACTATCCAACAAAGAAGGTATTTTCCAAATCGGACTCCTAGAAGTAGAGATATTGACACAAATAAGATATACATCTACGCCCCCTGACGTAGAAACCATGCATTATTTCAAGAAGAAAATGTTTCTAAAAAGTTTGTCGACATGAGTAGTATCGGTCTACAAACGACGTTTTCTTCAATCGAGAATTTAGAAGCTCATATTTTGCTGCAAATACATCAGAAGCGGAAATTAAGATTTACACCCCCTGGTGGCCAAACCATTTTTTTTTTACAAAAATTAGAAATTATCTGCAAACGATTTCCCATCAGGAGCTGTATCCGGTGCAGAAATAATTTTTCAAATCGGAGATTTAGAAGCAGAGATATAGGGGTAAACACATTTACCTCTACGCCCCCTAGCGAAAAGTCTATGAATTACTTGAAAATTTTGAAAATATATGAAAAACATGTCACACTGAAAACACTATCCAACAAAGAAGAAATTTTTCAAATCGGACTCCTAGAAGTAGAGATATTGACGAAAATAAGATATACATCTACGCCCCCTGGCGGAGAAATTGTGGAATATTTCAGAAAATATTCCGAAAAGGTTTATCGTTGTGAGTGGCATCAGTCCACGAAAGAATTTTTTCAGTCGATAATTTAGAAGCTCAGATTTAATGGCAAATACATCAGAAGCAAAAATTAACGCTTACGCCCTCTGGTGGCCAAAGTGTTACTTACCACAAACTTAAAATTGTATGCAAAAGATTTTCCATCAGGAGGTGTATCCGCTGAATAAAATATTTTTCAAATCGGAGTTTTAGAAGAAGAATTATCGGGAAAAATGTAATTTACTTTTACGCCTTCTAGCGGAAAATGTATAAGTAATTTGAAAAAGTAACTACATCTAAAATACTCTTCGACATAAATGAAATCGAAAGATAAAATAATTTTTTCAATCCGATATTTAGAAGCAAATATATGGAATAAAACGCATTTCTGAATTCGACATCATCTGCATTTACGCCCTCTAGCGTCGAAATTGTACATCGTAAAAAAAAAAACGAAATGAAGGATCATCATTCGCATATTTCAAGCTTCCCAATGCAAAAATAATTTTTCAAATCGGACTAATAGTTGCAGAGATATCGTGGGTACAGACAGACGGACGGACAAACCGGTAACATAAGCACGGTCTTTTTTTACAAAAGACGTGCTAAAAAAGTCATCCACGTTTAATCGAACAACGGATAACTACTTATCCTGTTTTTACGCATAAAAAACTGAAAAGCAAGATCTGACCGCATGATATCCCATGTAACGGTGTGAGGAAATCTAAGAGGGTAAGAGGGGCATTGCCAGTGACGTGCCCCCTCAAAATTTGGAATCTCTCGATATTTCAAAAATATATATTGTCAGTAAACGCACTCGTAACACAAATATATAATGTAAATGCACTCATTTAAAAATACATTGTCAGTAAATGCCCTCATTTAAAAATGCATTGTCAGTAAATGCCCTCATTTAAAAATACATTGTCAGTAAATGCACTGATAACACATTGAACTGCGTAAAAAAAAAAAAAGAAAATTGGTAACCCATTGAAATTTCGTAACGCCCGAAATATTTCTGGGCATGCTAAATTTCTCACAGCGCGATGCTACGTGTAGGCTTCAGCCCAACCAGTTCTTCTTTAAGCCCACTTTTCAGCCGCCACAAAATATTTAAGCAGTTAGAACCAGAGTTGGACATGGGTTAAAAATTTCGGACCCGCACCCGACCCGTAACTGACCAGAACAAATCTGCTTTGAATTATAAAGTTCAAAACTTAATTTATATATATATAAATATAAACGTAATACATATATTCATCCCAATAACTGCTTGATATTTATTAATTGAAATCCTTTTTTCATAATAAAATTTGGTTACTTGCTAAATTTTAGTGCCGCTATTTTGCGTAATCCAGAAGTAATGGCTGACTACGACCGTGACCATGGAGTATATTACAAATGGGAATCATTATTTACGATTACACAAATGTATTTTTTTTAAATGTATTTAGATTGTTCACTCTTTCCACACTTTGATGGAGGTGCGCGTACTTTCATATGGTCCGTTAGATTTTTTGTTCCATGATCTTTTATTACAGCATCTACATCTTTCTTTGTAATTATACATTTAACTAAATAAATACATCGCTCTTAACCACGTTCTAGAAACACACAGCAACCGAAAAATTGTTTTACAGCAGCCGCTGTGGAATTGAACCAACAGAACTCTCGATATCGCGCCGAGTGCGTTACATTTACTCGACGGTGGCCAACAATCCATGGTGCTATGTGTATTTTTAAGTCAGCTTCTGACATCATAAATCCGTAAGATGGGCTCAGCTACTGAGACGTCTCCATCTGGTGGGCATTAACGGCACTAGCTATGTATAATATAGCAATTAAATCAAAGGGCGAGATCCAAGGTGAAAATACTCGAAATACGTGGCGACAAGTAAGTAAATAAATAAATACATCGCTCTTAACCACGTTCTAGAAACACACAGCAACCGAAAAATTGTTTTTCAGCCGCCGCTGTGGAATTGAACCAACAGAACTCTCGATATCGCGCCGAGTGCGTTACATTACGCGTAAATGTAACGCACTCGGCGCGATATTGAGAGTTCTGTTGGTTCAATTCCACAGCGGCGGCTGAAAAACAATTTTTCGGTTGCTGTGTGTTTCTAGAACGTGGTTAAGAGCAACGAGCAAAACCAAACACAACACAGAATTATTCACCGGCTCTTTAATGCGACGAAATAATTTCCAGCATTCACTCTTCCCCTTGTGGGTTTCAACAAGCACGTATTTGTTGGCTGCGACGCCTTTCTCAACCTCTTTAATATTAAATCCTTCCATATTAACAAATAAGGAGTTAATTTCGACATGACATGTCATGGGAACGGGATGTTAGCACATTAATCGAAAACCTCTGAATGCTCAATGTAAAAGATGCTATGTGAAAAGTAACTCTTAGTAATACAGTGAACTTCGCACACGGAGAGAGTGAATAAGCTGAGAAGCAGGCGAATGGCGTTTGTCTGAACCTTGCCCTGACAACCGCAGTTTAAAAGGACGCAAAGGAAGTATCTTTTTACGATATGGTGCAGGTGTGTCTCACGTCGGTCGGTGGAAATCTTCGTTGCTTTAAGAAAGAGACGACAATGTTTTTGCATGGCAAATCATTATTCACTCCGTGGGCACCAGTATCGACTACAGAATTCCACAACGCGCGTTTTTCTTTGGAACGTATTTTTCACTTTTCAAAAATGAAAAGGGGAATAAAACCGGGTCAAAATCGGATCAGTAAAACTTTGACCCGACCCGTTGGACCCGCAAGAAATTGTCTACCCGTTGACCCGTGATCATCTCTGGTTAGAACATGGCGAGCGCAGCCATGTAAGATTTTAGTGAACTTAGATAAAAGTATGTGCATTTTTTTTAATTCACAGACATTTTGTGTTGTACTTTCCTGTGAAACGGAGGAAATACCTTGAGCGAATATTTGAGAGCAGTACAAAGACAATACTTTCGAGCAATTATATTAATAGTTTAAAATGATGAGATTACAAAGATTCCAAAGTAAAAATCCAAATCCGCTTCACGGCAGTAAATGTTAAAAAATATTAAAAAAATGACGTAAGTAAGCTAAAATTGTGAAGAAATAGTTACTTGTTAAAAGCCACGGAGGTTCGTATCCATGGTTCCCAGTTCTACATGTGATGAATAAATGTTAGGCACAGTATATGTACCTGAAAACTTTTTATATACTGGGAATAACTTCATCAGCGTCGGGAAACATCTACATGAACGGAAAGTTTCAGCAATTCCGCGACAACGCTGTGAGCTGGCTACACTATGACCCACAATAGTGCATTCTTACGTTTAATTGCAGTATGCATCACCTTAAAAATATAATATACATCGACATGCAAAAAAAAAAAAATGATGCTGTGAGCTGGCTACACTATTTCTCACAATAGGTTTGGTTGACTTGCAGTATGCATCATATTGAAAATATATGCATCGACATGAAAAAAAGAAAATAATAATAAAGACGCAGTGAGCTGGCTACACTATTTCTCACAACTCTTAGGTTGACTTCGAGTGTGCATCACGTTGAAAATATAATATACATCGACGTGAGAAAAAAACAACAACTAATTCTTGTTTAAAATGTTTCAGATAAGAACCTGAACATTTTCCCGAATGTATACCTGCAAGAGTTCCGTTCATGAAAAACATCGCGACTGGTAAAACTCAGAGATGTTCTGGAAGAAACAAAATTAGAAAAAATGAAATTGAACTAAACCAATTAAAATTCAACAAGTATTTCTTTTTTTCATTTTTAATACAGTAAAATGACATCAGAGTAATGAAAAGCACAACAGATGTTGAAAATAATACCTACTAAACATTCTAATGCTTACTAAAACTATACTTACTAAAAACTGTATACCATATATAACTTTTAAATAAGTCTCTATAAACATTAGCCCAGTGATTTGTACATTTTGACATGGCGTATGCATCATGCTGAAAATATAATATGCATCGCCATGCAAAAGAAATACGCTGTGAGCTGGCTTTTTCCCACAATAGTACACCCTTAGGTTGACTTGGAGTATGCATCATGTTGAAAATATAATATGCATCGCCATGCAAAGGAAAGACGCTGCTGTGAGCTGACTACACTATTTCCTACAATAGTACACTCTTAGGTTGACTTGGAGTATGCATCATGTTGAAAATATAATATGCATCGCCATGCAAAAGAAAGACGTTGTGAGCTGACTACACTATTTCCCACAATAGTACACTCTTAGGTTGACTTGGAGTATGCATCATGTTGAAAATATAATATGCATCGCCATGCAAAAGAAAGACGCTGTCAGCTAACTACACTATTTCCCACAATAGTACACTCTTAGGTTGACTTGGAGTATGCATCATGTTGAAAATATAATATGCATCGCCATGCAAAAGAAAGACGCTGTCAGCTAACTACACTATTTTCCACAATAGTACACTCTTAGGTTGACTTGGAGTATGCATCATGTTGAAAATATAATATGCATCGCCATGCAAAAGAAAGACGCTGTGAGCTGACTACACTATTTCCCACAATAGTACACTCTTAGGTTGACTTGGAGTATGCATCATGTTGAAAATATAATATGCATAGCCATGCAAAAGAAAGACGCTGTGCCTTCTCGGTAGCATAATCACTTCGCAAATCGGATATGTTAGTTTTGTTCAAATCGGATATGTTAGTTTTGTTACGCCAGTCGGGTTAGTTAAGGCTTTTGTTTGTTCTTCAGTTTTTCAGAAACATTTTCAGTAATGCTAAATAGTACGGATTGTCTGCATTTTGTACGGTTCCTTAGGCCTAACAATAATGTGCTAAAAGTTAATTTAAATAGTTGTACTAATGTTGTTGCATATTTTTCTCACCAAAATAAGGGACGGGTGGGATATCAGAAAAAAAAAAAAAAAAAAAACTGCTCTAAGAAAATAGTCATCAGATCGAAGGAAACCACATCGTGGATGAAAGAAAAGCTTCACTGCCGTAGTCCTCATAACGTGTTTTCCTGCTGAATGTTTGCTTTCCGGCAGAGCATATTACCTCTTAGGTTGTGGTGGCGCTGTTGTTGCCTATTTTACGTTATCTCTACGAGAGTTGGCGTTCTTCACGCGAAGCTTTATATTCTTTGGTTCAGGTACGACGAGAGACACACCAGTCCAAACGGAGTTTCGTGTTCACGGTAGTGATGTGTCGCTTATGTGCCGTTGCTCTACCATAATAACTCGTACTGTGCAACTCTCTGCGGATAGTTATGGTACTAACCGAGCCATTACAAGCATTTTCTACTTCAGCAGCGGTGGAAATTGCACAGGAAGAACGGGATTTATTAACATGGATGTTCTGTTACTTTCCTTCAATTTTTGCGCCTTCCTGAACTTTTTTTTTTTCCTCCCGTAGTTGCACCGCCCTACTTCCATCTCTTCACGACATCACGTACAGTCGATTTTGGTATGTTTAGTTTAGCTGCAATGCTCCGTATGGAAACGTTACTCAAATGACATCCTATGACCAGCCCACGCTAGAACTCGGAAAGTTCACGTCCACGCGGCATATCCACTTCAAAGTTACTGATAACACGACTGAACATCTTAGATTTATGTACGTACCTCCCCACTCATAGCGCACCTTCCTATGACATCCTATGATCATCCCACGCTGGAACTCGGAAAGTTCACGTCCACGCGGCATATCCACTTCAAAGTTACTGATAACACGACTGAACATCTTAGATTTATGTACGTACCTCCCCACTCATAGCGCACCTTCCTATGACATCCTATGACCATCCCACGCTGGAACTCGGAAAGTTCACGTCCACGCGGCATATCCACTTCAAAGTTACTGATAACACGACTGAACATCTTAGATTTATGTACGTACCTCCCCACTCATAGCGCACCTTCCTATGACATCCTATGACCAGCCCACGCTGGAACTCGGAAAGTTCACGTCCACGTGGCATATTCGCTTCAAAGTTACTGATAACACGACAGAACAGCTTAGCTTTATATACAAACCTCCCCACTCACAGCGCACCTTCCTATGACACCCTATGACCATACCACGCTGGAACTCGGAAAGTTCACGTCCACGCGGCATATTCGCTTCAAAGTTACTATAATACGACATAACACATCAACTTTTTACATATTCCTTCCCACTGACAGCGTACGTTCCTGCAAAAATTTGGTAGTGTTTGAATACTTTTGATAGTATAGTGTAGATTCCAACTACATCTACATATTTCACTGATTTCTTTCTTTATATGCATTGCGTGTCCCTATTATTATCAGAAAACCAAAGCATAAAATGACTTTTGTTTGAACGGCGTATCATAAACTGTACAGGAAGCACAACGTATTTTTTTTTTTTTTTTTTTTTTTTTTTTTGTTGGAAAACGAAACAAATTTTAACTTTCCGAAATTTAATCTTCCATCCAGAGGCGCTTGGGTGGAATTTAAATACCGAATTTACATGCTAAAGAGGAGGTTGGATATTCACGTATTGCTCAACGCCTTCGGGTCTCTTTTCTTAAAGGAGCGTACCAGAAAACCTTCGCGAATATACACCGATTCGCCGCTCCTTAACGAGACTCTATAACAAATACAATTATCGTCACAAAGCGGCAGTATTTTCATCATTTCCCATGTTACCATCTCTTCAGAAAACATGAAAATGTGCCGATAATACCTTTTTCATATGCTCTCCACGTATTTGTCAATAATTATTTCTTCAGGCGGATTCGTTTTATATTTGTTTCTATGAAATAAAATTGTATTAAAACAGCGCTTCAAATGTTCAAATGTCTTATCAAAAGGTTTACTCAGCAGAACATTCGTTCCGTTTTCCAATAAAGAAATTAAAATTATGGATGCTTTAAAAAAGAATAACTCATTTCAGAGTTTTTTTACGCTTCCTAGCCGTAGGTTGAAGAAACGTATATGCTCCAGCGTTGTCCGTCCGTCTGTCTGTCCGCACAGTAACTCGCGTAAAAATGGTTTGATTTCGATGAAATTTTAGTATGTGGTAGGGGAAAACGTGGGAACGAACCCAATTGAAAATTGGTGAAATGAGGTCAAAGGTCAGGACATTGGAGCGGGATTCATTCCATCGCCCTTATGCGTCATAACTTACGTAAAAATGCTTGGATTGCGACAAAACTTTAGTATGTTGTTCCGAAGGTATACTGAACCAATTCTGTTTAATATCATCGAAATGGGATCGAAGGCCAGGGCACAGGAGCGATATTTATTAAATAGGCATTATTTTCCTACACTGTAAAAAATCAGTGGTATGAATTCACAGAAAATTTCTGAAAATAACGTGCAGCGAAGTTGCCGGTAGGTATTCGTGGTTTTCAGAAATTTCCGTTTTTAAAAGTACCTGTTCATTTTAACTTCCGTATTTTCGCAGATTTTCCGTAGTCAGAAACTACTTTTATTTCAGAAAAGTCCATTTTAGGTTTTTCCATATTTAAACTGAAATTCCGCAAAACTGACGAACCTGCATTTTTCATTTTTCAGCAGTTTCCCCAGATAAACCTTCTGCTCAAGTCAGAATTAAACCAGGGCCGTTCTAACAGGTATCGCACGGCTTTAACAACTGAGCCACAGACACTCGGGAACTCCAGTCACGTACATCGTGTAAAAGAAATTGCACGAAAATAATTTTTTTTTTTTTTTTTTTTTTTTGTCAACTGATTAGTCATTTTATTTTCTGTTGGAGCTTTTTTTTTTTTTTTTGAATACAATAGGTTTGCAATGTTTTTTTTTTTTTTTTTTGTAGGAGGACTTTTCATAAATTAAGCATTTCTTATCGTGATTTTTCGAAGCAACAAAATGCTTTGCAACTTTATTTTTTAAAACTGACAATAACTTTCAGTTATCTTTTAAAAAGGTGAAATGTACTTTTTTTTACAGTATTATTTCACCAAAAAAAAAAAAAAAAAAAAAGGCTCGTAAATATAATATTTACTTTTGGTAGATATAATGGCTTTTGTCTTAAGTTGCCCAAAGACTGATTCATAGACATCGTATTACCATCTGTACAATATAAGTTAAGTACCCGGTTTCTTTAAGAAAATATATAATAAATAGCGGGTGCACTAAATAGGGGGAAAAGAAGAAATATCCTGTGCCACAATAAACAAAATCTATGCTATATGCTGCCACAATATCCGATCTCGCTGCGGAACTTTTTTCGACAGACGATTGAAATTCAAAAGTTAATCAAACCTCAAGTATTCTCACCAATCGCTCCTATTACCGGTAATTTCTCGTCAAACTGATACGGAAAAAGTGAGAACGGAGTTTTCCCGTTAACATATACGAAAGAAACTGCGGAAAGGTTTCTGAAAATTCAGAATTTTCCCCTGGTACGAAAAATCCGTGAAATGCAGGTTTGTTTCCGTCATTTCACGGAAAGAGTTGCATCAGAAATATGTTTCGTTAATTCACGAAAGGAATGACAAAAAATGGCTAGTGAATTTCAGAAATTTTTTCACAGTGTAACTTGACTAAAAATGCTTGTATTGCGACAAAACTTTAGTACGTTCTTCCGGAGATATACTGAACCAATTCTGTTTAATATCATCGAAATGGGATCGAAGGTCCGGGCACAGGAGCGAGATTTATTCCACAGCCATAATCCTATAACTCGACTAAAAATGCTTCTATTGCGACAAAACTTTAGTATGTTGTTCCGGAGGTATACTGAAACAATTGTGTTTAATATCATCGAAATGGGGTCAAAGGTAAGGGCACAGGAGCGAGATTTATTCCACAGCCATTATCCTCATAACTTGACTAAAAATGCTTGTATTGCGACAAAACTTTAGTACGTTCTTCCGGAGGTATACTGAACCAATTCTGTTTAATATCATCGAAATGGGATCGAAGGTCCGGGCACAGGAGCAAGATTTATTCCACAGCCGTTATTTTCATAACTTGACTAAAAATGCTTCTATTGCAACAAAACTTTAGTATGTTGTTCCGGAGGTATACTGAAACAATTGTGTTTAATATCATCGAAATGGGGTCAAAAGTCAGGATACAGGAGCGAGATTTATCCCACAGCCGTTATTCTCATAACTTGACTAAAAATGCTTGTATTGTGACAAAACTTGAGTATGTTGTTACGGTGGTATTCTGAACCAATTGTCTTTAATATTATTGAAATGGGATCGAAGGTCAGGGCACTGGAGCGAGATTTATTCCACAGCCATTATCTTCATAACCTGAGTAATGATTTCTGGTATGTTGGAAAGCGTATCATAATATTACAATGCATTGCATGATTTTGCTAACTTGTAGCTATTAATTATGATTTACCCGAAAGTTTAAAGCTGGTTTTGGAAGAAGAAAATTAATTCGTAAAAATTTACATAAATACATTGTTTGTGAAAATTGCAAGACCATGAAGGACTGCTGGTATTAGCTTGAAACTTACAGGATCTGTACAGCAGTTTAGGACATGCAAATGCAAGTATCAGTGAAAATGCACATGCTGTTTCGGAGCAGCGCCCTCTGAACTGTCCGGTCTTAGGTATAAAAAGCTGCTCAAACGAGATGATGTTTTTTTTTTCAGGTTCCCCTTTCCCGTGTCCTTTCCTTCTTTCCCCCTGTACTCATCTGTGGCAGCAGTGTACCGGGCATTTTTCTGCGGAGAGAAATATGGGCTGAACATGTTGCCAGAAGAACGGACCACCGATGGACAACCGAAATCTTAGATTGGATTCCGAGGGACAGGAAAAGACCCAGAAGAAGACCCCATGGGAGATAGAAGGATGAAATTTGAAAGTATGCTGGAGTGACATGAAAGAGACAGGCCCAAGACATACAATTTTGGAAGAAATTTGGGGAGACCTTCATCTAGCAGTGGATTGATAATGGTTGATGATGATGATGTATATATATACAGAGAGAGAGAGAGAGAGAGAGAGAGAGGGAGAGAGAGAGAGAGAGAAGATCAGGAAAATGACAAGAGTGGAAGACATCATGATCAGAGTAAAATCTCTGAAATAGCAATGGGCTGGACATGTTGTCAGAAGGACGGAACACAGATGGACAACCGAAATATTAGACTGGATATCAAGAGACTGAAAAAGACCCAGAAGAAGACCACATGGAAGACGGATGGATGAAATTCGAAAACATGTCGGAGTAACATGTCGGAGACTGGCTCAAGGCAGACCGACTTGAGCCGTCAAGAGTTGTGGCAGGTAAGTATGTAGGGCAGCTTGTAACTTTACTACTTAACGGGAAACCGTTTACTTCTTGTGCTCTAATATTTCCACACTTTTCTTTCATGCTATCCTATCAGGGCAATCTGCTCCTAACTCTCTTCGATTCTCTTTCACCTGCCAAAAGGCGCATAGCGCTGTGGGTTCGGGTCTCTTAACCTAAATTAGAAACCACCTTGTTGTTAATGTTACAATCAGTGAAGAGCCGACATTGAGTCGAAATTGTGTTTCTTGCCTCTTACTATGCCCCATCGCCGGAGAAGATCGCATTATGAACAACTGAAGGATTTTGAGCGAGGAAGGATTGTTGGGATGCGAAAAACTGGATTTTCCTAACCGCGAAATATCTACTCGTATGGGACGAAACGCAAGTACGCAGATGCGAACGTGGCGTCAGTGGACATATGAGGCTCGGACGCACAGAAATCCGGAAAATGGATCACAAAATCGCACGACTGCACGGGATGACAGATACCTCTATCGCAAACAATCGCAAAGCAACATCCACGGTGTTAGCGGAGTAGTGAACCACTGTTCCAGGTCAGGCTTTGTCCCCCAGAACAGTTTAACGTCTTCTGCTTAACACAGGATTGGTCGCTAGAAGCTCATTTCTGCGTTTTCCTTTGACCCTTAACCAGAGACGACTCAGGCTGCAATGGGGTCTCCAACACAGACATTAACGATCTTATTAGCAACAGGTCGTATTTTCTGACGAGTCACGACTCAGCTTGATGCACCACGATGGTCACATATGTTAACAAGTTCGTTGCTATCTTTGTAGCCTGTTGTTAACAATTGGTGCCCAATTCGGTTTACCCCAACCCTTTGGATTAAGTGAAGACTCGGAGACTGTACCGCAGCTTATAGCCAGCCGAAGAACGGGACTTTTTTCATGCAGGTTTGAGATCCATGCGTGGTATGAACTTCTACTTGTGCTACAAAGGACTATGAAAACTACTTAATTTATCACTCATCGAGGTTTGTTGCAGGGATCCAAATGTAAGTACTTTCCTTCCCATTTTCATTTTTTCACAAGTGTTGACACACCATTTTTTGACATGGCAAACGAAACACATCCAGGTGTTGGACCGAATCCATATAGTATCTCAGCCCTCGTTGCAGGCTCTGCATCTTTAATATCTAACTACAATCCTACAGACAAGAATCTTAAAATTAATCACTTTTTCCAAACCATCGAAGGTATAGGACATTTGGCAGGATGGAAAGATATGGAAAAAAATATCATTATTGCACGGACGAATTACGAGGAGCCGTAGCTGATTTTTTTTCAAATACATTGTTGCGTACGACAAACAGCTACGGCACTTTTAAAGCAACACTAACAGTGTTTTTTGACGATGAAGAGACTAGCTATGCGTCTATCGGCACTCTCTAACTGTTTTTAAAGAGAAGATGAAACAGTTAAGGAATTTGCAGCGAGACTCAGCGCTCTTGCTGATAATTACGTAAAAGTTACTCCAGATGATCCACAGCATTGGCGGCATTTCAAATAGCAAATGAAATTGGGTCAATTCACACAGGGTTTGAGACCAGATCTCAGAAGATGGGTATTATCCTCGAATCCCCAGGATTACGCAACGGCAGTAATTAGAGCTATTAGCGAAGAGAGTTACACCAAACATGCAGCATAACCTAACCCAGTAGCTGAATCTTATTGCACGTTACCGAAGCCAGCTGCCAGCAAAGAAGTAATGCTGGAAAAAGTTATGAGAAAAAAGAATGAAAAGGAAGAAACACTCAGTAATTTATCGAATCAAGTAAAGGATCTCAAAATTCGGGAAGCTAGGCACAATGTAGGCCAGTATAATAGAATTTCGGAATCATCGGGACTCTACTGGTCAGATAATAGAAGAAACACTTATAAAACCAACACAGCATGCTGGAACTGTGGTTCTTTTCAGCACATACGACGTAACTGCCTAGAGAAATCGCATCCAAGCAACAGGTATAACTCTCTTCTGAATAGGGGCATGAATGAGAACAGTTCTCCTTACAAAAAAATCAGTCAGTTTTAAGGACGAAAAGAATTTAAACGGACTTCGGCAGGATCAAAGGGCATAACCTCTGTCGTAAATTCATCCTCAGACAAATTGTCGTATTAATAAATAACCGTGCATCCGGTGTGTGTCTAATGGGGAACTGACTCTGGGAAATTTCCCTCACGTTTTGCGGAAACAAAGGAAGGTATGCACGAGATGGAAAAAGATTGCAATATTGAGATTTTATATGAAATCCTAAAACCTAGTATAAAATCTCTGTAATACATACGTGTTCGATGACATCGTGGTCAACGGCACCTTGCAGCGTCATACTGGCCCAAAGTTAAGCGTGATGGTTTGGGACGCAACTATAGGTTTAATTCGCGATCTCTCATGATACGAACCGTGTGAGGGAATTCTCAATAGCCAACGATACATTAAGGATGTTTTAGATTAACAAGTGATACACTTGCCACAGTTAATCGAGTGCTAGTAAAAAGTTTAAGAACGCAGGAAAGAAAGCACCAGCATCACATATGGGTATCCCTGTGCTATCACAGAGGTGCCTTCGAATTGTCAAGCGTTCTGTGGAAACCAATCTTTTTTTTTTTTTTTTTTGATTGGAGGTTTAAAGACCAATGTGAGCAACTCATTGGGCTGTAAGCAGTCGCCCGTTCCTAATTTAGGGTCACTTGTTCCAGAGAAGAGAGACGTAAGACAAACACAACATCCATGCCTCACCAGGATTCGAATCCGGATCCCTTTTGGACGAATGATTAGAGGCCATCGCTTAGACCACTGCGCCACCGAGGCGGCAAACCAATCATATAAGCAAGGCAACTGAGATTGTTGAACAGCTCCAAGTGAGTTCCAGGACTACTCATCGGTATCTTCACCGACTTAGCTATCGTGGAAGAGCCGCTTGAAATAAACCTTTTTGCGAGAAGCAAATATTCGTCGCAGATTGGCATAGGCGACAGACATGACTGAGATACCTTTAGCATCTTTGCACACTGTCATATTCTCTGATGAGTCCTGATTTCTGTGATGAGTCATTCTGATTTCTCTGATGAGATTTCTCTGATCGATTCATCATATTCTGATTTCTCATATTCTGAATATCTCATATTCAGAATATTCATATTCTGAATATCTCATATTCAGAATATTCATATTCTGAATATCTCATATTCAGAATATTCATATTCTTATATCTCTCATATTCTGATTTCTCATATTTTGAATCGATCTCATATTCATATTCTTATATCTCTCATATTTTGAGATATCGCATAATCATATTCTTATATCTCTCATATTCTGATTTCTCATATTTTGAATATCTCATATTCATATTCTTATATCTCTCATATTTTGAATATCGCATAATCATATTCTTATATCTCTCATATTCTGATTTCTCATATTTTGAATATCTCATATTCATATTCTTATATCTCTCATATTTTGAATATCGCATAATCATATTCTTATATCTCTCATATTCTGATTTCCCTGATGAGTATTATTCTGATGAGTCATATTCTGATTTATCTGATGAGTCATATTCTGATTTATCTGATGAGTCATATTCTGATTTATCTGATGCGTATTATTCTGATGAGTCATATTCTGATTTCTCTGATGAGTATTATTCTGATGAGTCATATTTTCTGATGAGTTCCGATTTGCACAACTTTCAAACTGCGGAAGAACCTGGGTGTGGTGATAGCCAGGATATCAGCTTGAAACACCTACATCCAACTGTGAAACATATCGGCTTTCAGTCATGATATGGGGAGCCATCAGAGAAATCAGAATATGACTCATCAGAGAAATCGATCAGAGAAATCAGCATATGGATGACTGGTCGTTCAGTCCTCATAAAATGTGAAGGCAACATCAATGCACGAAACACAAAAATACATAACCATGCTTCAGAGGGTGCCGGCTACCAATATTCTCCAGTGGTAAGATATCAAAGGCTACCTCTTTTTTCATGGAGGATTGAGCTCCATGTCACAGGGCAAAACGTACCCAAACATGGCACGAACAAAACGCCATCCACAAACTGTCGTGGCCAAGCGAGTGCCCTGATATGAATGAACCCAATTGAACGCTTGTAAGCCATATTGGATGGAAAATTGCGACGGATGCCATAGAAACCAACCAGGAAGAAACACCTGCTGGCCTTGTTATGTGAATCGGGGGCTCAAATTCCACAGGGCACCATTATCGATCTCATTTCCACCATACCTGACACGGTGAAATCCCTACGTGCTGCAAAGGTTGTGGCTACCAGGTATTAACTACAACTGCAGCTTTTTCCATTTCATGCGGATAGAAAATAAATATATTATTAACAAAGCAGATGTCTATTTACTTATGTCATGTATGTGTATAGTTGTGGAAGCTGGACATTGAGGAAAACTGAGAGTAAGAATATACATGCTTTTGAATTATGAATCTGGAGGCGACTACTTAGAGTTTCACGAACTGCAGGAAGAACTATCAATCAGTACTTAACCAAATCAAACCCAGCTGGTCCCTTAAGGCAATGAGCAGTAAGAAAAAACTCACATACTTTGGGCAAGTGATGTGTGCCAATATCCAGAAAAGTGTTCAATCATTGCATCCTTCCAGTGGTTACGTATGGAGCCGAGACATGGACCTTAACTAAAAAAGATATACAAAAAACTGCAGACAACTCAAAGAAGCATGGAGAGGTGCACGCATGGTGTAACCAGGAGAGATAAGAAGAGAAACTCGTGGATCAGAAAAATGACGAGAGTGGAAGACATCATGATCAGAGCGAAATCCCTGAAATGGCAATGGTCTGGAGATATTGCCAGAAGGACAGACCATCGATGGACAGGCGAAATTTTTGATTGGATTCCAAGGGACAGGAAAAGACCCAGAAGAAGACCACATGGGTTGGTTGGTTGGTTGGTTGATGGTTTTTTTGGCGCAAGGGCCAAATGTGGCCAAAGAGCGCCAGACACGAGACCAACAAATCAAAGACGTTAAAAGCACGTGGTACAAAAGTTAAAAGCAGGCCAATGTACGAAATTTTTTAAAAGCTAGATGAGTTTTAAGAAGTCGATATGTTTAAAAAACGAAAAGATAGCTAACGTATCGCACCGGTCCCCCAAAATCTTCCGCAGCGTAGCTGCACTGTCATCCAACAGATGAGTACGGAAATGTTGAAAACGATGTAAACGAAAACGAACACAAACACATAAAAAACATGAATGAGAGTAAGTCGGAGTAAGTCGGCAGTTGCAGGTCTCACACATAGGGACAGTGTCGCCACACAGCAAATAGCGGTGAGTGAAGCGACAATGCCCAATGCGGAGACGTGCCAAGATAACTTCCTCACGACGATGAACACGAAGACTTGAGTTCCATAAACCGATCTCTGGCTTTAGTTTAAAGAGTTTGTTCTCTGTCTATAGATTCCACCGATTCTGTCCCTGAAGGGGAACGTAGTGTACAATGGCTGACTTCAAATCCTCGTTAAACAGTGGCAGAGTAGTGATGGGCAAAGAAGACACTGACTTAGCAGAAATATCCGCCAATTCGTTTCCCCTGATGCCAACGTGACCGGGAATCCAGCAAAATCGAACACAAAAACCACTCGCGGTTAAAGTCCGCAAAAGCCGTCTCACCTGATAGACGCTCGGGTGGTCGCAAACAGACACAGATGAAAGCGTCTGTAGAGCGCTCAGGGAATCCGTATAGCAGACCACACGAGAGGTGGGCGGATGAAATTCGAAAGTATGCGGGAGTAACATGGAGGAGATTGGCACAAGTTGTGGAAGAAACTTGGGGAGACTTTCATCCAGCAGTGGATTGATAAAGGTTGATGATGATGTGCGCCAATGATGAGTTTTAAAAAACTATTACGCTTGACAAGTTTGGAGGAAGCAGAAGAAGGGGAAGATAGAAAACAAGATGTTTGAATGGAACCAAAGACGCTTGCACAATGGCCGTAGCAGAGTTGCTAGGTCTTGTTGAGAACAGATCGAGATGGCGAGTGCTCATATCTGTCACCAAGTGTTCGAACACGATTCGATAAAACGTAACACCAAGAGTCATTCATTCAGTTCCTGTACCGTAAGAAACCGGGTACTTAATTTATTGTACAGGTGATTGTACGATGTCTAAGTATAAGTCTGTGGAACCTTAAAGGCAAATGCTGTTAACTACCAAGAGTAAATTTCATATTTAGTTTTGTGAAATAATACTTATTAATCAGTACATTTCACATTTTGTAAAATATAATTGAAAGTCATTGCTAGTTAAATAGGCTCTCGAGTTCCAAAACATTCCGTTGGTTTGAAAAATCACTGAACAAAATACTAAATTTGCGATTAGTCCTACAAAAAAAAAAATATATATATATATATTACAAACATATTAAAAAATAATAATATGATCCAACAGGCAATAAAATGACTAATTCACTCGCATTAATGACAAAAAAAAAATCGTTATCGCGTATTTAGAGTTTTACCTTGAACGTGAGTGTGATTTCCGAGTCTTTCTGGCTCAGTGGTTAAGAGGAGCAGTCTCTGTTGGGCCAACCCAAATGAACTCGGATCGAATCCCACCAGAGAAATGATTATCTGGTGTAAGGGCTGAAAATGTCAAGGTCTTCGATTTTGCGAAATTTCTGTATAAATACGGTCTTCGATTTTGCAAAATTTCTGTATAAAATATACCCGAAACGGAGTTTTCTGAAATAAACGGAATTCCTTACTAAGGAAATTCTGCCAAAATACAGAAGTTACAAAAAAATTTAAAAATAAAAAAACCCGGGAACTTCTGGAATCAGAAATTCTGTTGAAAGACCGACACCCACCGGCAATTTTTCTGCAAGTTATTTTCAGGAATTTTCATAAATTTATACCACTTATGTTTTACAGTGTGTACTTTATTTTCTCTAAAATGAAGAAATAATATACCCCACTATACACTGAAGTGCCAGAAAAACTGGTACAGATGAGTTTATGCAAAATACATAGCAACGTCACCTATGTGCGTACTCGGTTGCGTCCGCGAGTGCGTATATAAAGAAATAGACATCCTTGCCAGCTGTCAGAGCTGTTTTCGGCATGAGAATGACAAGTAATAACGATTTAAGCGATTTTCAATGCTGTGTCATAGTCGGCGCTCGTGAGATGGGCCATAGTTTTTCGGAGGTAGAAACGAATTTCGGATTTTCACGGACGACCATTGCAAGGGTGTACCGTGACTTCAAAAATTTCGGCAAAACCTCCAACCTACGATACCAGTGTGGCTGTAAAAAGACATTGGGTGAACGTGACCATCGTCTGCTGTTAAGAATCGTTTCACGCGATAGGCGTGCAACACTCTCGCAGGTATCATCGGAATTCAATGCTGAAACCTCAACAAGCATCAGCGTCCGGACTGTGCAACGTACCCGGCACGACATGGGCTTTGGGAGCCGACGCCCACCTAGAGTCCCCTTAATGGGGGCACGACACAGAGCTATGAGCTTCGCTTGGGCACGGCAACACTGGACACTTGATGACTGGAAACAAGTAGCCTGGTCTGACAAGTCGCGTTTCCAACCGTATCGGGAAGATGGAAAGATTCGTGTGTGGCGCAAACCCCATGAAGCCATGGATCCCTTCTGTAAACAGGGAACTGTACTGGCTGGTGAAGGGTCCGTAATGGCATGGGGTGTGTTTAGCTGGACTTCACTGGGGCCCCTGGCACGTTTATAAACGTCTGTGTCCGGCCAACGCTATGTGCGCATCCTTTCTGACGAGGTACATCCGTTCATGTCCTGCATTCACGCTGATGAGTTGGGCCTGCTCCAACAGGACAATGCACCTCCACACAAGTGTTGGGACGCCACATTAGGGTTAGAGAAGCATTCATCTGAGTTTGGGGTGTTGCCATTCCCACCCAAGTCCCCAGATCTGAACATGATAGAACTCATTTGGGATGCCATGCAACGCGCTATCGAACACAGGAATCCGAGACCTCGGAATACACCCGAATTGTGGAAGCTCTGCAGGAAGTATGGTGTGCATTGCCTACAGCATATTTCCAGAAGCTAGTAGAGTCCATGTCCCGTCACATTTCCGCAGTCCTGCGCTTCCGTGGAGAACCTACCAAGTATTAGACTGGTGTACCAGTTTTTCTGGCATTTCAGTGTATATAACGGAGTATTAAACGCCGTACGCTGTCGTATACTATCTTTGACTGTAGTCCTAAAAAGTGCAGAGTGTGAGGCAAAAAAAGAGGATATACGGATGGCATAGAGAAAGGGAGAGAGAGAGGGCGGGTGAGGGCCAAGCGAGAGAGGGATGGCGGGTGAGTGCCAAGCGAGAGAGGGAGGGCGAGCGGGAGGGAGCGACAGAGCGAGAGTGGGAGGGCAGAGCGAGAAAGGGAGGGAGAGGGAGCGAGAGAGAGAGAGAGAGAGAGGGGGGGGGAAGGGCAGAGCGAGAAAGGTAGGGAGAGAGTAGGAGAGGGAGAGAGGGAGACTCAGAGCTGGGAGAGAGAGGACGGGAGGGAGGGAGCCAGAGAAGAGAGATGGAGTAGACTAAACATGAAAAACTTGCCCAGGTAGCGCAGTACTAAGAGCCACTCACAAACGGCTAGTGATCCAAGTGACCGAGTTCTAGACCCGGATGAGGCATCTACTTGGTTCTGCTTTTTCCCCGGAAGAAATTACTCTAAATTAGACATGAGCGGCAGTGTACAGGCTTAGATGTTCACAGTGGTCATTAAATCTCGAAATAAAAGAACGGGAAACAACATGGAAGGAATTATACAGAACTTTAGAACCGCTGTTAGCTCAACGCCAACTTCTGTTTCGTAGACAGCACACGAAGACTTGTTAAAAGAGAGAAAAAATATTACACCGGATGGAAAATTGACTCTGGATTTGAGCAGCTGGCTGATTTGCCACAGACGGCGAATATTGAACTAATCGTATGATTGAGCACATTTCGGTATCTGTTTCACGGTCAGAGCTTATTCCATCTATGCTTTGCACCTCGGCATTAAGTATGTATTAGCAACCTCGGCGAATTCAGCCATTCGGCTTGGAAGGTCATGGCCTGATCGGTCTGAACGACGCGCAGACCACTATAACGTGATCCACTATGAATTATATCAATAATTAACCCGGGGCAATCTGATAGATGTGCTCATCACCGAGATAGACCAGCCAATGGCACTCATTGACAGTCATATTGTGAAAGCCCTATTGGCTTTCCTTAACACAAAGCTATCAGTTTCTGCGCGGTTCTATCCGTGACAGAATGAATAATCTAGGAGAGCGAGGGAGTCCTGGTCTCTGATGCCTTTATCTAGGAGATACAACTATCTCTTTGAAAGGATAAGCACCTCCCATAATATGACAAGATTTACTGTCAGCGCTGCTCCGAGCGTGGTATAGTGTCATTCCTTCCAAGAACAGGCATTAACGCAGATGGGTCGATATAGGAAGCCACGGTGCTTCCACTGACTAGGGGCTTTATGAGGGTGGGCAGGACTGGGAGTGTTCAATGTATCTGTCGAGGTACTTTACGTATTATATGCAGGGAAGGGGTGATACGACCGACATTATTACACAGAGGGCAAGATGAATATTAGCGGGGTTAAATAAATTCAAAAATATGGAGAAAGGAATTGCTTAAAAGTGCCCTATCTCGGAGTACAAGACGAGCAATCAGCCAGCGAATTTTCCAATCTGTTGCTCTATCTTCCTGCTTTCATGGAACGAAATGCTTCACAATGTCCCCGAGGAGCTGCAGAAGCAACGTAAAATAACTATGAAAATTCTTTCTATCTTTACGTCGCACGAAATACACGTTTTTTTCGACATGGGGTATAAATAGACGGAAACTGGAGGACTGGCAAAAAATCAAGATAGTACTTTGGTACTCTTTGTAGATAACTTCTGCTACGAATCTTTCGCATACCGAGATCTTTGTGGGGATGAAATAAAACGAGTGATTCTGTGACGTACCTGCCAGCAGGACGCACACGACATAAAGGCAGATAGGAATCAGAATACATGTCTGCGTAGCTCAGTTGGTAGAGCGACTTGTTCCGGAATAAGCGGCCTCGGGTTCGAATCCCGGCGTAGACCAAAAATGACGGAGACATTTACTTCGTTATAATTCGAGAGAACGCGTTTACTTTCGTACATCACATTGCATTTGTTAGCGTTACTCACGCTCACACCGGGTCACAGTCCGGGACATACCAAGTTCAATTAAATTATAACAATAAGGTTTACTGATTCCTGACATTCAGCGGTACTTAGGTGGATTAATGAAAGTTATTGTCGTAAAACCAATGAAAAAATATATGTGAGTCATAAAAGTAAATACTTATTAAACTACCCAGCAAAAACACAATTGTTGGGAAATGGCTGGCCACCAGCTGGCAGTGATTTGTCACTGCTGGATGAAATATGCCGCTCACGGAACGGTAGCGGTCCGTTGGTGGCAGCGCCATCAGTTGGCAGCCATTGATGGCCCTGCAGCATCGCCGTGAATTGCGGGCCTCCAAGCAAGTGCCACTAGTGGCCCGTAGCTGCAACCGATGCAACCCCAACACGAAGTGGGAGCAATGCGACTGCGCATGCGCAGCAGCAACACGTGCTATGTCTCTCGTGGTACCAGTTAGTTGAAGACGACGCTATCGCCATTGTCTTATTTTAGTGGATGTTAAGAAGAAAAAAGCCATATGTAGAGAGGCGAATTAATTTCTAATAATGAAATGCCACGTCAACGAAGATATCAGATTAAGCCATGAAATACTAGATTACAGCCGTGAAATACACCCACTTCATTCCCATGAATAACAAGAAATAATTTCTGTGTAATCTTTCGTTTTAACATGCACTGAACCGCTTGAAACAAAAGTCCTGGAAAAACATTAAAAACGTTACGCTGAAAAAAAAAAAAATTGTACGCGTATAAAATTTATCAATTATTTGAAAAAAAAACAAAACGCTATGCTATGTGAATATAATGTACTCATCCATGGATTGAATACACAAGACTGGAGGAATTCACTTCTAAAAATAACGAGAAGTAAAATAAAATATCTTTCCTCTTTAAAACAAATGTAGCTTCGGACAGCGGAAAGGAAAGATACAAGATTAAAAATGTAACAGAATGTGACATGAACCCGGGTAAATATATAATAATTCAACAATCGCCTTTCAAGACAAGGACAGCACACAATTTTTGGAAAGTGCCTTTAAGTTGGTACACTCGTTGAAAATGAGTGAAGTTCCCTTAAGGTTAAAAGACAAAACAAAAAACAATCGTTATGTTGAAAAAAAAAGAAAAAACAATCGTTATGTTGAAAAACAAAACAAAAAACAATCGTTATGTTGAAAAAAAAAGGAAAAACAATCGTTATGTTGAAAAACAAAACAAAAAACAATCGTTATGTTGAAAAAATAAATTAATTAATAATATGAAACTGACATTTATGAAAACTATCTCGCAATATTGTAAAATCAAAAAGAGAACCATTCGTTACACATTCCGCAGGACAGAAAGAGACTCAGCTTCAAGCAAATGCTAGTTGCGAGGCAAATCAGTCCAGTTGCTAGAGCGCCCGCTTCTTTCGCAGACAGTCCTAGTTTCGTTTCTACCCAGATCCAAACAGGCGTTTTTCAGGGCCTGTTGAGAAAATTTCCCCAGTGCAATGCTATAATGCAGAAATTTCGCAAGGCGAAAAAAAAAGCAGTTGTAGCTTTGGGAAACTGCGGTTATGCTTTATTTTTGTTTTTATTTTATAACTACTACTGGGATATTGGCGGACAAGATTCGGCAAGCCATCAGAAACGTAACGTGATTGCCTGCTGCTACTGCCGGCATACTAGGGGACCACATTAGGCTAGCCATCATTTATGGCACGTGCTTTTATAGGGCCGCTCTGTTCCGTCATATGACAACTGATGGGGGTGCCACTATTGGCCCATGACAACTGATGGGGGTGCTCACCCGAACTGCTGGCCCATGTGGTGGCTGCCGGGACATTTTATTGACAGTTGGGTGGTGGCTACATAGTGCTGGGCCAGCAAGACTGTTTTAGCTGGGTACGTTGGCAGTGATAATAAGTATTTCGATTGTTCAATTTTTCAAAAACAATATTTATTATTATTATTTAGATTTAGATGAACGTAAGAAACGATCCTTCCACCGATGAAATGTAATGTGGCTATCAAAGTCCATGTGCGCATGCGCAAGTTAAAATCTGACCTCAAGATAGAAAGAAAAGCTGAATAGCAAGTCTGCTAATGAGGGGAAATGGTAAATTTTGGTTTAGGGTATCTGCAGAATACACCCCATCGAGTTATATGTACATCATTTTAAAGCTCTTGTCAATTCACAACGACGCACCGTTTTCATAGCATCAACATGCATTTTTGTAATGGCTTTTTATCACATTTAGCATCAGGTTCCCATAATGTACGCATATTTCAATGAGCTATTTTTACGTTTATGTAAAACGTGATGAAATAATGTTCTGCGATAGTTTAGTAAAATGTGTTGTTGACAAAACAATGAAATTAACTATTGTTGCATCACTTCATGGGCCAGCATGTGTACGATCAGATTTCAAAAACAGATTTGACTGCTTCCGTTACCCATTTTCGTTACATCGAAATTTTTTACTTGGGATTTACTCTGATGTAGGTAAAGATGAATAGCATCCAAAAGTAATTTGCATCGACGATCAGAAAAGTTGCCAGAATTTCATTTCGGATGGGGAAGGGGGGATTCTAACTTGTCAGACTTATTTGTCAGCCTTATATCTTGTATATATATATTTTTTTTTTTTTTTTTATAGCGGTGCAGTCTTAACAAACGGAGAAGCTACTTCGTATAACTTTATTCTGAGGGCCGTTTATAGAGGAGTTTTGACATTACACTAAAACCCTTATGCAGCACGAGAAGCCTGCGCGATTCAACTGTTTATTCTCGTCATTGCAGCATAAACGCTCGGTTAAGATAAGAGTGTACTTGTGTATCAAACATGGTATTCTTTTTTTTTCTTTCGAATGTCTGATCAAAAGAATTCCTTTGCTGATAATTAGCAACCATTAAACTACAATTAATCACTTAGCACCTATATAGTGTCCCTAAGGCGTTCAAAGGCTCTTCTAACCTTTTGTTTTTTTGTCTAGGTTGCAGTATGTGTACTACATACTGCACGAGATCTAATGCATACACGACAAAGTACCATTCACAGGAACAAAGTAAAATCGGCGGGCTTATCAAACTACCCAGTCTGTAATGCAAATCAATGAATTTATGTTTTTATAATGTTGTTAAGTATAGCCATTGTAAATTATCTTAGCATTAATTAACCTCATGTATTGTACATACTTTGACTGACAAGAGCAAAGAAGTGGGATTAAAAATTAACTTTCAGAAGGCAAAACTGATGCACAATGTTTTACAAGAAATTAAGATTTTAGTGTGACGTGCCTGCCCCGCAGGACGCACATGTGATAAAGGCAGATAGCAGTGAGAGCACATGCCAGTGTTGCATAGTGGATAGCACTCGGAGCTCCGGAGCCGAGAGTTGTGGGTTCGAATCCCGTCCTTTGCATACAAATGATGAAAAAATTTACTTCGTCATACAACCGATACCTACATTTAACGTGGACAACAGGTATCAATAAAAGGTCACATGGATGAGGAAATTAATCGAAGTTTAAAATTTGGCTGGAGAGCTTTTGGAAGAAACAGTACAGTTTTCAAGAGCATTATGTCTTAAAAGAAAAATGTTTAATCAATGCATCCGTTCAGTTCTTACATATGGAGCAGTCATGGACCTTACCTAAAAATGGCATATAAAGGCTGCACACAATTGAAAAAAGCATTAAGAGAGATGCATGCTTGGTGTAGCCAGGAAATATAAAAAGAGGAACTCGTTGATAAGAAAAATGACAAGAATAGAAGACATCATGATCAGAATAAAACCCCTGATATGGAAATGGGCTGGAAATGTTGCCAGAAGTATGAACAACCAAAGTTTTAGGCTGGAATCCAAGGAATAGAAAAATACCCAGAAGACGACGACATGGGAGATGGATGGATGAAATTCGAAAACACGCCGGAGTAACATGGAAGAAAGTAGTACAAGATAAAGAGTTGTGTAGGAAACTTGGGGAGACATTCATCCAGCAGTGGATTGGTAATGGTTGACAATGATAATGACATACTTTGACAAACAAGAATCATCACGCACAACAAAAAAAATTGGTTTACTTTTAAATCATGGAGACCTAGCTACATAAGACACGGAAAAATTGCCTACACTCGTTTGTTTAGAAATTTTTACGGTCACAGTTTCTTGCTGCAAGTGAGTTTACAAATGGACTTCACCATCGTTACGCGTAGTAGGGAAAAATTTCATACAACGTAAAAACTCTTAACTCCCCTTTGTAATATTTTACTACAGGAGCAGAGCCTCTTTTAGCCGTAACTTCTTTCTGATTGTCGCTACTATTTCCATCCGCTTTTATTTTTCTAACAACATCAGTAACCTGTACATTTATTTGCTTTTGCACTAAACCATGTTTCATACATACTTAATTTATAACGTAGACTTCACTGTGTTCAGCTTCTTTTGGCAATATAAATGCAACCAATCTTTAAACCCTGGAGTTGGCGTATCCTTCATAATGCTATTTGGAAAATATAGTCCGGTTTCAACACACAATTCCTTATGGTGGATTACCGTATGTTGTTCCATGCGTAGCTCAACCGTTCGATGGTATCGAGAACGCTGATTGCTTTTAACAAATCACTTGCCGAACATACACTATATTGACAAAAGTCACCGGACACCTCTTCAAAAGCAAATGAACAGATCCGCTGCTTTGTTAAGATGCGTGGTACAGCTGCAAGCGGTATAATAACAAGCGATCATATCGACTTGAAGGTTGAGTGAAAACGCCGCGGCGGGAGAGAACTGACTTTGAGAAAGGAAATATTGTTGGGTGTTATATAAGTATGTTGTCCATAAAAGAAACCGAGAGGCGTTTAAACATACCCAAGTCAACTGTTTTGGATGTACTGAATAAGTGGAAGACAAATGGCGTGCTTGCAGCAGCAAAACGTACCGGTAGATCAAAGAAAATCTGTGACAGAAGACGTCGAAGCCTCAGGAGAGTCATTACAGCTAATCGACGAAGTACTGCACAAAACCTCAGTGTACCTGTGAGTAAAAATGCTGGAACCTCGGTATGTACACGTAGCATTTGCACATAACTTCATTCCATGGGTTACCGTGGTCATGCGGCTGCTCATAAGCTTTTCATTTCCACACGGAATGCTAATCGTCGTTTAGCATGGTGTAAAGAACATTTATCGTGGACCGTAGATCAATGGAAACGGGTCCTATGGACTGATGTATCCAGGTACACGATCCATCAGTCTGATGGCCGTTTGTGGGTATGGTGGCTGCCGGGGAACACTATTTACCACAGTGTATTGTTCCTACGGTCAAGTTTGGAACTGGCAGTGTACTCGGGACAGAGTGTTTTTCGTGTTATGTTCACGGCTCATTGGTTATCGTAGACAAACCTGTTAACCAGCACGCCTACCTCGATATTCTGGACGATTACGCCCTACCAACTCTGTGGCAAAACTATGGAACCATACTTTGTTGGTACCAGCAGGATAATGCACCGAGCCATAAAGCAAGGACTCTTACGGCGTGGTTTGACGATAATTCCGTATCGTGTGTGGACTGGATAACACATAATCCTGCTGCTTACCATCTTTGGTGAATCCCCAGCATTGCGCGGGGCTCCAAGAGGCAACCTGCCAAATTGGCTTGGCAGTTAGTGTGTGTGAGTCTGGAGGAATTCGAGGCCGCTGTGGTGTAACGGAAGCATATCCGGTGCGTAACTGGAAGACCCTGGGTTCGACTCCCAGTGGCGGCCAATGAGAATTTTTCCGCGATTCACTTATAAACGTGGAAAGAGCGAAGATCTTTGTTTGATGTTCCTGGTAAACGTTAAATGTGTGTATTAATTTTCGAATGCCTAGAAGAGAACATTTTGCTGAAACAAACGCACTCTACAAACGAAAGCACTCAGATTCCTGCCAGCAAACCCCTTTCTCCCACAAAAACATTGTAAAGCTACTCCTACTAACTACAGAACAATGAGCAGCAAGGAATTGAAAGTTCTCTCTCTCTCTCTCTTGCACAAGAAATTTTCCAATGCCGAGAGGAGAATATTTAACTAAAACTTCGCGACTACACTTTTAAAGAGGCATTCAACTACCTGAAAGTTTTTTAACAGCAGCTAGCATCTCATAGTAACTTCTCAAGGGACGAAAAGCATTTTAGACATCAGCGCAACTGTACTTCAGCCTCTCTCTCTCTCTCTCTCTCTCTCTTTTTTGCACTGTTCTTCCAATTTTTACGATTTTACGTTTTTCTCCAAAACAGAGGATTTCTTCTCTTCCCTGACGTTTAGCACCAACAGGCTTTGTACATATGTGGCAGGAAATCATTGACGCAGCTGTTCCAACTGATTTATTTCAAGAAGTAATTTCTCTTGAGCTATCCATCTTTCGTGTTTTATTATTTCAATATTGCCCTCATTTTTTTTAAAGGGGAAATCCGTGAATAAATTATTTGGGGTTATAATGCAGTGCAAAAGTAGTTTTCATAAAATTCTGAGGATTTGCAAAGTCCATTTCCCAGTTGGGACAGCTTGCTTGTCTTACAAGGGGTGTAGAGGGGTTTGATCCCCTCCATCCCGCTGCTAGCTGCGGCACTGAGCTTTCACCTATTTGTAGACGTTTAAAATGCATAACAAATACTGCGCTATTGCCACCTACCCAAAAACATTACCAAATGTTTTCGTTTGGGGGTTTAATAAGGTTATCTATAATTTGAGGCCTCTAGTTCCGGTAAGAGGATGAGCCAATTCAACGTACCATCCAGGGCTTGGACGACTAGCAATGAACCAGCGCTTCTGACCACTCAGTCAACGGGGTCGCCTATTTGTATATTCGGAAATGTTGATAACATAGAGCAAGTCAAATAAAACCGCTTGCTAAAATGTGTTCGCCTATACTTGAATAACATTTGGTTCATAAAGTTTTGGAATTGCAAGCTCAAATCCATTAGCACTCTCCATCATTTAATTTTTTTTTTTTTTTTTTTTTTTTCGACACGTGGCACATTTCCGGTTAGTGGAGTCGATCAACCTCAGCAAAGTGTTAGGCTAAGACGCGTCAGAAAGTTGTCGGGAAAAAAAGAAAAAAAAGAAAGAAAGATAAACGAGGAATTCGCATGCAGTCCTCTATATAAAAGTACTAGATTTGGATGTTTGAACGGCAGTCTTTTGTGTCCCTGTCATTTCGTTGGCCAACCCAACCGACCTCAGACCAGCGACGGATATTTTCTCTAATAAAACCTGCTGGAAGGTGGTGATCTTATTCCCTTAGTATTGTTTGTCCTTCAGAAATAAAGGACAATAAAAGCTTTCCAGAGTAAATGCAGTTCTGTCATTTCGTATTCCCGGCTTTTTTTTTTTTTTCACTTTTTCTCTTTCCTCCCCTTAACACCGCCCCTGGTTTTTCAGGTTTTTAATGCGCGTAAGACGTTCACTATAATTTCTCGGTTGTCTCTCGGGTTTTCTTTCACGCGGTTTTTTCTATTATTATTATTATTATTTTCTTTTTCTTTTTCACTTGGTTCCTGAAGCCATAGCAGTAGAGGTTCCACTTTTTAACTGAGACAAACCTGCCCCCCCCCTCCCTCATAATTTTTTTAACAGAGATGGGTGCCCCTAGCAACTTTACAAAGGAGGAAATAAAAAGGGGGGGGGGTTAGAAAAGAAAGAAGAGAAGCAGCTAGAAATGCTGAAGTTTTGGTGTGTCCTATTGTTGAATGCAGCGACTTGTTGTCTATTGAATTCGTACGAATGACAAGAACAGATGAGATTTCGGCCCGCTCTGACAGCATGATTAAAAGATTACCCAATCTTCTTCTTTCATTCATTTTTTTTTTTTTTACTCCTCTTTTTTTTTTTTAATTCTACTTCTTTCTACGTAGTAGTGTTTTCGGGGCGATTCTTTTATTTCTCATTCTGCAGAGTGTTTGAAAGTCGGGAAAGTAATTTAGTTCTCCAGGGTGGCATCAAATTTAGACGCCTTAGCAGCTATTCCTATTTCCATTCCTGCCACCTTCCTTAAGAGTTGATTGACACTGCAAATTATGCAGTTTCCCTAGTAAACTACCTCTTCTTTCGCATAACGCCGAAATAGTAATGCGAAGTAATATTTTTTGCTTTATTTGTTTACCCCGAAGCGAGATAACATCGAACAGCAAAAAAAAAAAAAAAAAAAAAAAAGAAGCTCTATATCGAAGATTTCAGCCGACACATTATTAAGCTTTTAACAGCCACATGTAGTTCAAAGGGTGGCTGTAAAAAATGGTATGAATGCAAGAAATTGCACGAAACAAAACATCACAACGTTCTTCTATGATTCGCTTTGGAAATAAAATGACGTCAATCCGTCAAAAAAGAATGTTTTAATTAGGGTTTAACTCATCAAAAGGAAGCTTCTGACTGTTCATCAACGGAAAAAAAAGTGTGTCCAACAATAATGACAGTAGAAATTTAGCCCTTTTTTAATGTACCTGACTATAATTAATCATTGAAAACACGACTGTAGCACAATTTATCAAATTCTGACTATCAGTCACACTCATTCCTGTGCGTGCATTGCATATATTTCCTCTACACAAAAGGATGCATTCTTGTACATCCCTTTGTGTGATGAATCCATTACGCTTATGGTCGAATAATATACGGTAAAGAAATTAGCTTAATTTGTGTAATTATGCTTATGCTCTATACAAAATGTCGTTGAGAAATAAGGGAAATTTGTGAGTGAGAAGCTAGAGGTTCATATTTCAATGTTATTTTAATTTACCGTTTTGATTTATTCGAGCACGTGTTTTGCTGTGCATTGACTTGTAAAAACTTGAAACAAGAAAGTGAGCGAGGCTCACAAAAACAAATTGATCATTTTGTGTTCAATTTTATAGAGCATGGTATAATTTCTGTATAGAATACAATGGACCTGGGCCAGTTCAAGCCGGAAAGCAAGGGTAGCAAAGTACCTGTGAGCCTCGTTTTGAGGGGCGCCAATAAAACCGAAACTCTTATCAAATTTTAAATGTTAAGAAGCCTATATGGGGAGTGGTTTTTAAACTCAAAAACCATTGTGACCATTTTTTTGTTGTTGTTGTTGGAAATTTAACGACCACCGTGAGCAACTCAATGGGCTATAAGCAACCGCCCGTCCGTAATATAGGGCCACTGGTTCCAGGGAAGGGAGAGAACCAGTGCCGTAAGGCAAGCGCAACATCCATGTCTCAACGGGATTCGAAACCGGGTCCATTTTGGACAAATGGTCAGGGGCCAGCGCTTCGAACACTGCGTCACCGAGGAGGCGACCGATTCCTCCTGCCCCTTCTTTGGCTACAGACTACCTGGATTAGTGACACTATCAAAGCATCTCTCCCCCTACACTTTCTTCTTTCTCTGAGGAAACGATAACCAGTGTTTACGCGGTTTTTTTTAAACAAACCAAAAAGGGGCTACTGTTTTTTGTTTTTTGTTTTTTTGACAAGGGGTTTGAAAAATATTTATTGGATTTGGTTGACAGGTACAGGCTGACAGATTGGCATGCGTTATTAAAAGATGGAAACACATCGCGACACACCGTAGAATTGCGTGATAAAAAATCGTGTAATACGCTCGTGATGTCCCCAGCGTTATTTTCAAAAATCATCTTTGTTCCTTACATGTTCCAATTTCTTGCATTTTTATGTCTATCATTGCCTTGAGAAAGCCTCCCAGTGGAGTGCGAAAGCTTGGCGAATCTTTGTACTTACTATGCCACAAAAATAAACGGATTTAATACGCTATATGCGTCTCTTGAGTGTTTACAGTAGAGACATTTTCAAATGTGGTACACAGTATGTCAAATGATTAATGTACTGAGAGAGAGCCAATGTTCATCAAGGAACACACGGAGAGCTAGTACCGAAAGTCAAACACAACATCCATGCCTCATCGGGATTCGAACCCCCGTCCATCTCCGACAAATGGTCAGAAGCCAGTGCTTCGAACACTGCGCAACTGGGGCCCATAGGCTACGTGGATTGGCGCCTCTGACAACGCTTCTCCTCTCCCCTACCCTACTTCACCTTCTTCTTTCTCTGAGGAAACGATAACCAGTGTTTACGAGTTTTGTTTGAAACAAACTTAAAAGGGAGATTTTTCTTCTTTTTTTTTGACTAGGGGTTTAACGACCACCGTGAGCAACTCAGTGGGTTATAAGCAGTCGCTCGTCCCTAATTTAGGGCCATTGGTTCCAGGGAAAGGGAGAGAGCCAGTGCCGTAAGACAAACACAACATCCATGCCTCATCGGATTTGAACCCGGATTCAGAATGATCAGAAGCCATTGCTTACGGAGCGGCGGGCTAAAATTTCGTTCCCGAATAGAGAGTAAAAGTGCTGTCTTTTATGACTACCATTTTGTTCATTTGTTCCTTTATATAAACAGAGCATTTCTTCCAGATCTGTGAACGTAAATCAAACATTTGCCGCCGCCCCGGTTGCGTAGTGGTCTAAGCCGATGGCCTCTGATCATTCGTCCGAACGGGGTCCGGGTTCGAATCCCGGTGAGGCATGGATCCTGTGTTTGTCTTACGGCACTGGCTCTTTCCCTTCCCTGGAACCAGTGACCCTAAATTAGGGACTGGCGACTGCTTATAGCCCATTGAGTTGCTCACGGTGGTCGTTAAACCTCCAACCAAAAAAAAAAAAAAAAACAATTTGCCACGTGGCACTTTATGCCACTGTTTACTTGAAAGGGACTGAAATATATTATCTTTATCTCTTGGGGATGGATGAATGGCGCCAAATGTAAGTGCGCAAATGAAATTCGAAAACATTACATAAATTTTCGCCAGCAAAATATTCACAAAAGAGTACTAAAGAGGGATTTTGCATCGGGGAGCAAATATGCCTGGCGTTGCAAGAGACGTTGGGAATGTTCGCGTTATAACCCACGTCCAGTAAATATGAATATGCAATATTTTTTCTTCAAGGTAGTACATTTTCTCGTATGTCACTGTACGAGTTTTCAATATTAGGAACATATTCGTTCTTCCTATTTTTCAGTTTGTTAACCAAACCGTATATAGAGACTATGCGAAATGGAGAAAATAAGATCTATGGGCGATGAGAAATTATCTTTGAAAGGCATGTTTCCCACAGGAGGTACACGCTGATAGGGTGCAGACATTAAGGAACAAGGCTCCTTCATATTCCACAATTTTAAAGTGGCACAGAAAATTTCGTCGTGGCAGGGAATCCTGCGATGACGCAGATCGTTTTGGATATCCCTCCTCGGAGTACGTGAGTACTCTGGATGTCTCTTCTTGCGTACTCTGGATGTTCCACCTCACGTACTCTAAATGTTCCTCCTCACGTACTCTGGATGTCTCTCCTCGCGTATTCCGGATGTCTCTCCTCACGTACTCTGGATGTCTCTCCTCGCGTATTCTGGATGTCTCTCTTCACGTACTCTGGATGTCTCTCCTCACGTACTCTGGATGTCTCTCCTCACGTACTATGAATGTCTCTCCTCACGTACTCTGGATGTCCCTCCTCACGTATTTTGGATGTCCATCCTCGCGTATTCTGAATGTCTCTCTTTACGTACTCTGGATATCTCTCCTCACGTACTCTGGATGTCTCTCCTCACGTACTCTGGATGTCCCTCCTCACGTACTCCGAATGTCCCTCCTCACCTACTCCGAATGTTCCTCCTCACGTACTCTGGATGTCTCTCCTTACGTACTCTGGATGTCTCTCCTCACGTATTCTGGATGTCTCTCCTCACATAGTCCGGATGTCCTTTCTCACGTACCTCTTAGGCAAGGTGAAGTTTTATTGGTATCGCATCGCATACGTAGTTGCGATATAACTTGAGATTTGTATTGCATATTTCTGCGATGCAAGTTTTAACCCTTTAAGCGGCCCACGAATGTGAACCAAGTGATGCCCAAAATTTTCCGCTCTCCCCAAACAGAAAGGTTGACATATAGACCGCGTCTTATGAAAGCTACGGCAAACAATTACTTTCCCTCTCGTCTCGTCAGTGCCTACCATAAACTTGTCTCTAGTCATAAGTGCTCTCATCTATTGCTTTATTCTCTGCTGAACGGCCCAAGGCATGAAAGGGTAAAAACAAATGACTCAAACATCTTCACTGTCCTTCCTTAGGTTCGTCGCCATTGTTATACTCCTTTTAGCGGGATATCCGCCAGGAAAGGTTAGTGTTTAATATCCTCCTATCCGCTCGGAAAGATTAGTGTTAAACATCATTCCTTATAAAATCCTTTATGATATAAAATCCCTTTCTCCAAAGGTGCCGTTGAACACTCTCTCTCTCTCTCTCTCTCTCTCTCTCTCTCTCTCTCTCTCAGGGCAAAGGAATGCTTTCTGTTGAGCGGATTCTCTCAGTCCCGACGCGTTTGGCCCACATCTTAGACAGGGAATACATTCGTTCGAGCTGATTTCAGCCCATTTTGCTTACCCGAGTTAACTCGTTCCAGCCAGTTAAAGGGTTAAAGCTACAAAAAAAGAAAAGAAAAACATGGGTAAATTTTTTAGAACATACTTTTGACAGCTTATCAAAGCGAACGTGCAGATTATTGAATTAGATCTTCCAGTTGTGCGATGATAGGTTGCAAAAGAGTGGCGGAGTTCTCGTTTGGGGTGGTATCATGCTTGGTAGCCGTACTGACCTCCACATCTTCCAAGGAGGTTCAGTCACTGGTGTCCGCTATTGTGCCGAGGTTCTTCTGCCTCACGTGCGTCTGTTTAGAGGTGCTGTGGATCCTGAGTTCCTCTTCATGGACGACAACGCTACACCTCGTCGTACAGTTGCTGTCCCAGAGCTGTTGGAGAGTGAAAATATTCAACGCATGGATTGGCCCGCAAGGTCCCAGGACCTAAATCCAATCGAACACGTGTGGGACCTCCTCGGGAGACGCTTGGCAGCACGTCACCAGCCGCCAGCAACGATTCCGCAGCTTCGATTGACGCTACAAGAGGAATGGGCCGCGATGCCTCAACAGCTCTTTGACAACCTCGTCCTCAGCATGGACAGACGTTGTAAATCTTGCAACGCAGTCAGGGGAGATCATATCCCCTACTAAAGACTGGATTTTTCTTGGCAGCCGCCTGTCACATGGACGTGTCTGTCCAGTTGTGCTCGAAGCTACATTTTCAATAAAGTGCCTTTGTACCCTTTGGATTCCTTGTTTGGACGGTTTTGCTCACTTGTCCCGTATTCTTACATCTTGGGGATCTTATGGTATGATTTGAGTTGATGTGGAGCACTTCTGCACGACGTTACATACGAAAAACCGTCTCGTTCTTAATTTTTGCACGCCAGTGTATTATTATTATTATTATTATTATTTTTATTATTAATTGGTGCAGCTCTTGAAGAAAGTGTAGGTTAGTAATAGTCATGTATTATCATGTACATTGGTAACTTTCAAAATAATTAACAGTGTCGAGCGGGGTCACGCCAAGCTTTTTAAGTTCAGCACACACCACCCTGTGCGGAACTTGTTTGGGTGTCCTACCTTACGGTTTGCTAGGTTTTCCGCTTTCACGTTATTGTTTTCCAATTCCAAGTTTTCAATAAAATTGGGAAATTAAACGCCCCAAACTCCAGTTATGTGAGTGTAAAAAAAAAAAGTAATAAATAAAACAAAATAAAGGGAAAAATAATTCCACAGGGGTCAACTGACTCCTGTGACCCCCCCCCCTGTCGGCGCCCATGTTAAAGCAGTTTTTTTTTCTTTGTTGTTGTTGCTGTTTTCTGATATCCCGCCAATCATTTATTTTGGTGAGAAAAATATGCAATAACATTAGTATTGCTATTTAAGAGCAAATATTATAGTTAGGCCTAAGGATCCGTACAAAATGCAGACATTTCCTAGTATTTGGCATTATTGAAAATGTTTTTGAAAAACTGAAGAACAAACAAAACCCTTAAGTAACCCGATTGGCGTAACAAAACTAACATATGCGACTTGCGAAGTGATTATGCTACCGAGAAAGTAACAATCACGTGCTGTGAGTAGCTCGGCTGACTTCTTTACCCAAAGTACACCATACTCAAAGAATTGAAGTCAACAGAAATACACATGCGCAGTCTGCCCCGGCATCAGCCTGTATGTTGGCTTCTGTGCATTGCATTTTAACTCTTAAGATACGTCGGCGCTAATTACGTCTCCCCGAGCCTTAACTTCTTAGTTAGATATTTTTTGATCAGGGTAAGCGTCCAGCATGAAGGGATGCATGTGGTCAGCGAGGATGGACAGGTAACAATTGGCGTTCAGGGATTCCTTCTCGTTAATAGACAAAAACCTACAGGCAATTTTTCTGCACGTTATTTTTCAGGGATTTCCCACGAACTCACATCACTTTTAGATTTATAATGCAGTCATCATAGGGGCGTAATCTCTATGTAAAAGAATTAGCTATGAAAATTCTAAATTAAACCTTCAGAATAGTCGACGACTTTTTTAAACACACATCACTCAATTCTACTTTATTGCTACTATTGTATCTACACACATTCGATACCGCTGTTATTTTCATAGTACAAGAAGAGTGAATTTAAAAGTGAAATAAAATCACATTTTCTTACTTTCGAGAAATTTTCAAAAATATTCAATGATTTGGCAGTCTTACCTAGAGAAAAAAGAAGAAATAAAAATTTCCATTAATAAAAGAAGGAACTGTGAAAATATATAAAACATTTATACTATTTCGTAAATATGAGTACGCATTTCACATGTCACAAAAACCAATAATAGGCACATTTTCAAGAAAATAAAAGCAAAAAACTTCTCTGTATGTACATGTCTTTTTTTTTTTTTTCATTTCCAAAACGGCAAAACATTTAAAATTTTTGGTCCATTCTTTTTTTATCTACTTTTAAATTAACTTTCAGTTTCGTATTTCCCAGCAGGAAAAGCACAAATCGCCAAAATAGAAAAAATAAAAAATGCTTTAGCGGAAAAGAATACGCCGAAGATAAACTGAAGTTGATCTATCTAAAGCATGACAATATCTCGTCAGTTGCTAGAATATAGGAGCTCAAAGTTTAAGGCAAAAGTGACAAGTTAGTAAAATCATTCAATGCATTTATTATGATATGCTTTCCAACATAAAATAAATCATTACTCAAGTTATGAGGATAATGGCTGTAGAATAAATCTCGCTCCTCTGACCCGACCTTTGACCCCATTTCGATGATATTCAGCAGAACCGGTAAAGTATACTTCCGGAACAACATGAAATTTTTTCTCTCAATCGAAGCATTTTTACGTAAGTTATAACGGCATAAGGGCAATGGAATGGATCCCGATCCTATGTCCTGACCTTTGACCCCATTTCACCCATTTTCAATAAAGTTTGTCCCCAGATGGTCCCCTACCACATACTAAAATTTCATCGAAAACGAACCATTTTTACGCAAGTTATGACGCATAAGGGCAAATATCAGGAACACAGAGCATCGCTCGGGTAAAGGGGAGATGAGAGCACACACAAATTTACATTTTCATATGTTATTTCCAAGTATTGTAATGCTAAGTCTAAACCATTAAGATTAATATTGATAGACGAATTAGAGACTAATTAATTTAGAATAAACAACAAAACAAAGATGAATGATGATTTTTTATTTGTGTTAGAGTAAGATTTTTTTAAAATTATTTTTATTATTTCCGAACATGAAACACTAAACAATAAAGGTTAACATGGGGTTCTTCATCGAACCCCATGATTAACATTGGTTCTTCATAGCTGTCTATTTATTCCCCGCATTTGATCGAGGTTTTCTTCCGATATAGATTCATTGAGAGTTATAATAACGTCGGACATTATTTCCATGCTCCTCGCCTTAGCTGTTCGGAATGATCTTTTTGTAGGCTGATCTTCTTCCAATGGAAGGTCATATGTTTCGAGACTGGAATGTGATCGGAAACCATCGGCTCTTGAATGTCCAAGCTGTTCCATATTTACTTCTTCCGCTTGTTCTTGTTCCAACAGTGCCGTATTCTTCTTATTCTTCTTGTTAAAGTTGAAACGTGCACGTTTCGTAGGGGTCGATCAGCTACATTTTTTATATTGTTTTACAATCCACGTGACACTCTGCTAATAGTAATTAATAAAAATGAACTAATCATATTTTAGCACAGAGGATACACTCGTCATCAAGTGACTATTCAAAAATGTAACAAAAAAAAAATGCTGTAATAAGTTTAAATTTTGAAGGGAAAAACATGCGAAATCAGCGTTCCGCTTCTTATACTGTACTGCATCAACTCCAAGGAACTGACACAACTCACTTTTTGTTCTAGAAGAAAATAGAAATAATGCGTAATACGCAAACAGCGCGTGACGTAATGAGGCAGATGGTAGCGAGAGTGTGAAGCCCTAAAACTTTAATAGGATCCACAAACAACGCGTGACGTAATGAGGCAGATGGCGTGACCGCGCGCCAACATATCGCGAGTCGACTATTGGAGTCGAGAGTAGATCGCGACAGTGTGACGTCATAAGATTTCTAAAAATGGGAAACATTAATAGGACGACGCCATGATACTAAAAACGTGGTAACTCGGGGTGGTTATTTGAACCACTAAACGAATTTTTCCAAAGTCGAGATCAAACTAAATCGATTTCTAGTACCAGAAAACGGTAGGTTAACCACTTTCATCAAAATCCTTAGAGCCGCTTTCAAAATAAAATGTACATATATACAAGAATTGCTCCTTTAATAAGATGTGATGGAATGCATTCCGCTCCTATGTCCTGATCTTTGACCCCACTTCACCCATTTTCAATAGTGTTCGTCCCCAGGTGGTCCTGTACGACATACTAAAATTTCATCGAAATCGAACCATAGTTACGCAAGTTATGACGCATAAGGGCAGTGGAATGGATCCTGCTCCTATTTCGTGACCTTTGACCCCATTTGTCCCATTTTCAATAGGGTTGGTCCCCTACCACATGCTAAAATTTCATTGAAATCGAACCATTTTTACGCAAGTTATCGTGCAGACAGACAGACGGACGGACAAAGCTGGAGCATATACGCTTCTTCAACCTACGTTTGGAAAGCATAAAAAAAGGTAACGATGTGCACTCCTTCTACTCATCCTTTATTTCAGATGGACGGATTTGAGTATGACATTTGCAAGGACTTCTGTTAGGCGAATTGCACTGTCCCTGCAGTCAAGTTTGGAGGTTTTTTGCTGGAAAGGTGTCGGTACCTTGATTGTGGGGCCTTCCAACCTAAAGGCCACCAGGTACGAAGTTTTTCTGAACAAAACAATATTGAGATACCTGTGCTGTAGCAGCACTTCTGCACAGATCTCCGATTGGTTCAGCAAGATCGAGCCTCTTGCCATCTTGCATAGTCCGACAGAATTACCGCAAGAGTTGAAATAGTGGTCTATAGCTCAGTTCTTGGTGTCATATATTGAAGTCTGCTAACAGGAAGTGCCGGGTGACATCGGACACTCATTAAGAATTTCGAGATAACCAATATGGCGCCAGAAGTTTTGAAATTCTCAAATTATTATTATATGATCTTGTTTGGTATCAAATTATAGGTTTTCAGGTGTGCTGAATCCAAATACGAGCTTAAAAAAGGTGGCAAAATTTTCGATAATTAGATATAGAATATATCTGCCAAAATGGTCTTAAAAGAATGTTGTTTTAGCACGTATTCAAACCTCCCACATTTCATGATGTTTTCAAACTGTCAGCTAAAATATTCTGTGGGTAATGAATTCTTTTATAAATATCTAAAAGTATTTTTATTTATTTTTGTTCCAGGTGTGACGTTATTTACAGAAGCCATGGAAGACAAATGCTTGTTCAATTAGAAAGTACGGTTGTGAAAAAAAGTGTGAGAGACTGATTAAAAGTGGTCCTAATAGGATACAAATTATTATCAAATGCAGTAAAGTATAAAATGATGAGTTATGCAATCAATTAGAAGAATTGAGTGCATAGCTGTGAAATGCCACAAAAGTTGTGTTTCAACATATACATCAAAAACGCAGCTGGAACGACACCGTAAAAGGAAGCTTCGAGAAGATAAGCTAATACCTCCGAAAAGGACTTCATAACTAGTTGTTATGTATTTAAACTGAGCAATAAAATGATTGCAATGACCTGTCTTCAACTATTATTTTAGCCCATTTCACGAGCATATGAAGTACTTTTTTACTATGTGTTTGAGTTTAGAATCCCGAAACACATATATAGTTTGACTGAAACATCCACATTAACTAACGTTGACATAATTTTAAATCACATATTTGGATTTAGCACACCTGAAAACCTATAATTTAATGCCGAACAAGACCATAAAGAATAATTTGAGAATTTCAAAACTTCTGACGCCATTTTGGGCGCCATATTGGATATCTCAAAATGTTCAATCGGTGTCCGATGTCACCCGGCATTTCCTGTTAGAAGACATCAATACCTTTCATATGACACCAAGAACAGAACTATAGACCTCATGTGAAAAATCACAGACATGAACCGGACTAGCACAGTCTATCAAGGATTGGTTGGATGAGCAGAAAGTCTAAATATTGGATTGGCCGGCCCAAAGTCCCGATCTGAATCCAATAAAACATCAGTGAGAGGAACTGGGAAGCCGAAGCCGATCTCCGCATGTAAAACGTTCCTCTACGGGAGCTCTGGTAGAAACTTTGCGAGAGAAATGGAGGAAAGTTCCGGTGCCGACTTACCGGCATCTCGTAGAAAGCATTTCTAGAAAGGTCGCTGCAGTCATAAGAGGTCTACAAAACATGCCTAGGTCGAACCGTTCAAACTAGGCATAGGCGGCGGAACCTGATAATTTCAGGGGAGGGGGGACCAACTTCTCTGAGAGTTAAAACACAGAGAGAGAGAGAGAGAGAGAGAGAGAGAGAGAGAGAGAGAGAGAGAGAGAGAGAGAGAGAGAAACCGCAGGTTATATATTGCAAGTACTCTAACAAATCACCGTCAACTATTACCAATCCACTGCTGGATGAAGGTTTCTTCCACAACTTTTTGAGCATATCTCTTCCAAGTCACTCCAGCATACTTTCCAATTTCATCCACCCATCACCCAGGTGGTCTGCTTCTGGGTCTTTTCTTGCCCATTGGGCAAATCCAATCTAATATCTCAGTTGTTTAACGGTGGTCAGTCAGTTCATATAGCAATATATCCAACTCATTGCCATTTTTTTTTATTGGAGGTTCAACAACCACCGTGAGCAACTCAATGGGCTATAAGCAGTCGTCTGTTCCTAATTTAGGGCTACAGGTTCCAGGAAAGGGAGAGAGAGCCAGCGCCTTAAAACAAACACAACATCCATGTCCTACCGGGATTCAAACCCGGACCCTTCTCAGACGAATGTTCAGAAGTCATCGCTTTGACTACTGCACCACCGGGGCGGGGCGGCCCACTGTTATTTGAGAATTCTTTAACGATCTTATTTAAAGTAAAAAACGCCTCCCTGGTGGCGCAGTGGTCTAAGCGCTGGCTTCTGATCATTTGTCCGAGATGGGTCCGGGTCCGAAACCCGGAGAGGCATGGGTGTTGTGTTTGTCTTACCGCACTGGCCCTCTCCTTTCCCTGGAACCAATGGCACTAAATTAGGAACGGGAGACTGCCCATAGCCCACTGAGTTGCTCACGGTGGTCGTTAAACCCCCAATAAAAAAAAAACGCACACACAACGGTGAGTTAACTTTTCAACTGATTTATGCAAAATCAATTTTCAGAGTTGTGATTGAAGCGTGTCACGGTATCCAGGACATTTTCATTAAAGAAAAAAAAGTTATACCATATGTGACACAGAAAATTTAAAGATGTTTCGTAGGAAGACCTTACTCCAGTGAAGGGACCATGGAATTCCACGAGAGGCCCAGACCCCGTGTCGCCTACCTTCCGCCACCCATGGACCTAGGTGTACTAATACTTTTGTCTACGTAATGTACATTTACTGGAATTTTCGCTTCAACTTTGGATACTCGGTTATGATGCACAGATGAGCATCGCACGCGCGATATTTTGGTATTCTAAATTTGAGCCTTTGCACAGAAAGTCACAGTGACCGATTCGATGGAAGAATATTTGTCTTTTAGCAGTGCAAATTGGAAACGAACCAGCCTGCAAGGAGTTATTCTAATGGGTTTAGAAATCTCTCTAATGTTTGGAAAAGCCACAAGAAGATTACGAGGCATGTGCACAGAAAAGCTTTAGAAATTAAATGGCTTTATATGAATATACGGGGCTGATTCTTGACTTGAAGTACCACTATCCGCTGTGAAGGCATTGCGTCATTCATCATCTAAAGCTGGCTTAAGGAGGATGCCTTCCAAGAAGAACACCGCGACATGACATAGCATACAGCCATGAGTGACGTTTTATGAAAGAGGTTCACGCTGAGTTACCTACAAGTAAATCTTCTCGGACTTATCTCCCTCGGTCTGGATCACGTGATCTCCGCCATTAGGGGAATTAGGAGCAGTGGGGGATCGGATGCCTAATTGCAATTAGCTAAAAGCTTTCTGACTCGGTGAGCTGTACGAGCCCTAAGTCCTGTGATTGCGGACATTACGGTCGCCCCCCAAAAAAAAAAAGGAAGAAAAAAAAAAAAAAAACAAGAAGAAGAAGAAAAGTGAAGCTCCGCAATTGATACATGGTGAGCCGATTGCCTAATGGAACAGTGATAGGTCTTGAAACATCAAGCACCCCCATTCATTAACTACACCGTGAAGAAATAAATCCAAAGTACTTGATTTTCCTCTTGATTCTGTAAGCTGTGGTTGCTGTACTGGACAGATGTCTCCTAACACTTTCATTAAAGCCAAGAGCTTCCCAACACGCTCAATTTGCCCGCACACACATTTTTCTGTTGTTTATTAAAATATATCTAATCTGCGAGAGCCCAGCAATTACTAATTTTATCCTTTGATTAGTTATTTAGCCGGAACCTTATGAGAAATTCAAAAATTCCTACATATGTATTAAAAAAATGTTTAGCACTTAAAAAAAAAATCAGTAATTTAAATGGTTCAATACAATGTGAAACACTGTTGAAAATTTCAATTAAACAAGTCATGCTTCCTTTCCCGCGACGTGTTGCGTTAAAACACTGACCGCGTTAATGCACTAAGTGCAGTTATTTTTTTCAGCCGACTGTAATAGAAAAATTGTGTGGAAGTTGTTTGTTATTAAACAGTCTCTAAAATGCTAAGTGACACTGGAAAACAGTCAAGATGTATCTAATAATTATTGACGTACAACTAGATACATCTTATGAGACGAATCAGATTAGCGGCGGGCGCGACATAATTGTGTGACTGATTTCAACTGGCAATACCTCCGAGGTGATCGAGGGCGTGGCAACGAAGCCAGCGCATAGATGACATTTAGTGACAATTTTAAGTGGTGGGGCCGGAGGATCAATGGCAGTTCGTGACAGCGCGCCGAAGAGGATGGTCATTTTTGTGCTCTAGGCCGCAAGTATGCTTTTGCAACCGTAGGTTGAAGAAGTGTATATGCTCCAGCTTTGCCCGTCTGTCTGTCTGTGTGTCCGCACGATAACTCGCGTAAAAATGGTTCGATTTCGATGAAATTTTAGAAGTGGTAGGGGACAAATGGGAACGAACCCTATTGAAAATGGGCGAAATGGGGTCAAAGGTCAAGACATAAGAACGGGATCAATTCCATCGCCCTTATGCGTCATAACTTAGGTAAAAATGCTTCGATTACAACAAAACTTTATCATGTTGTTCCGGAGGTACACTGAACTGGTTCTATTGAATATGAACGAAATGGGGTCAAAGGTCTGGGCACAGGAGCGAGATTTATTCTACAGCCATTATCCTCATAACTTGAGTAAAAATGCTTTCATTTTTTTTTGTTCCGGAGGTATACTGAACCAATTGTGTTTAATGTAATTAAAATGGAGTCAAAGCTCAGGGCACAGGAGCAATATTTATTACACAGCTATTATCCTCGTAACTTGAGTAAAAATACTTCTATCGCGACAAAACTTTTGTATGTACACTCAAAAAACGCATATAAACGTATTAAATCCGTTTATTTTTGCGGCGTATAGTAAGTTCAAAGATTCGCCAAGCTTTCGCACTCCACTGGGAGACTTTTTCAAAGCAATGGTAGACATACAAATGCAGAGAATTGGAACACGTAAGGAACAAAGATGATTTTTGAAAATAACGTGATTCACATCACGAGCGTATTACACGAATTTTTATCCCGCAATTATACGGTGTGTCGCGATGTGCTTCCCTCTTTTAATAACACATGCCAAGCTCTTGGTAGTTCAGTAGAAACTATATCATTGCACGCTAGTTTGCCGGATAGGATTTCGACTGTTTCCCTGATGGCAGTCTCTTTAAAGTTCATGTATGGGGCAATTCTTCTAATACTATTCCATAGAGGTGTAGCTGATGAATGCATGGCTTCTCTGGCGAGGGCTGTATTCTGCATGTCATGGTTGACACTTCGCACGTGCTCTTTAAATCTAGTGTCCAAGGAACGCTTTGTCATTCCGATATATAACTTTTCCGTGTTGTCAGGATATACTAACGGTATAGCGTACACACCTGCCTTTTCTTTCTCACACTGTCTCTCCTTGCAACTTGATATCATATGTGATAACAGGGTTGGGGACTTCAATGCTATCAATATGTTGTATTTACGTAATAAATTATTTAACCAATATGTAAAACCTGGAATATATGCGATGGATCCTGCGAATCTCATCGTCTTACTAGGTGATTTCGTTATTGCTGACATTATACGATATCTTACAGTTCTGTATATTCTGTCTAAGTCATCTTTCTTATATCCAGCCTTTAGACCTTTGCTATAAATATTATCAATGTCCTTATTATTAAAGGAGTCAGGTTTGAATACGTTATATGCTCTATAGAACCATGCTGTAAAAGCAGAAAGTATGTACTCTTTTGGGCAGCTCGAATCAGGAGGAACAAGGTTCGGTACAACGGTCGGTTTATAATAAACGTCAAAATCGAAGTTGAGTGTTTTGTTTCTTTTGAGCGCAACGTCAAGATAATTCCCAAAAGGGTACAAACTTTCTGCTTTTACAGCATGGTTCTATAGAGCATATAACGTATGCAGACCCGACTCCTTAAATAATAAGGAAATTGATAATATTTATAGCAAAGGTCTAAAGGCTGGATATAAGAAAGATGACAGACAGAATACACAGAACTGTAAGAAATCGTATAATATCAGCAATAACGAAATCACCTAGTAAGACGATGAGATTCGCAAGATCCATCGCATATATCCCAGGCTTTACATATTGTTTCAAGAATTTATTACGTAAATACAACATATTGATAGCACTGAAGTCCCCGACCCCGTTGTCACATATGCTATCAAGTTGCAAGGAGAGACAGTGTGAGAAAGAAAAGGCAGGTGTGTACGCTATACCGCTGGTATTTCCTGGCAACACGGAAAAGGTATATATCGGAATGACAAAGCGATCCTTGGACACTAGGTGTAAAGAGCACGTGCGAAGTGTCAACCATGACATGCAGAATACAGTCCTCGTCAGAGAAGTCATGCATTCATCGGCCGCTCCTCTATGGAATAGTATTAGAAGAATTGACCCATTCACGACCTTTAAAGAGACTGCTATCAGGGAAACTGTCGAAATCCTATCCAGCAAACTAGCGTGCAATGATATAGTTTCTACTGAACTACCAAGAGCTTGGCATGTGTTATTAAAAGAGGGAAGCACATCGCGACACACCGTATAATTGCGGGATAAAAATTCGTGTAATACGCTCGTGATGTGAATCACGTTATTTTCAAAAATCATCTTTGTTCCTTACGTGTTCCAATTCTCTGCATTTTTATGTCTACCATTGCCTTGAAAAAGGCCTCCCAGTGAAATGCGAAAGTTTGGTGAATCTTTGAACTAACTACGCCGCAAAAATAAACGGATTTAATACGCTATATGAGTTTTTGAGTATTCAGTGTGGTGTATTTATAATTACATTACTTTAGTATGTTGTTCCGGAGGTATACTGAACGAATCAATGGTCAGTGTAGCGAGGAGAGTTTGTCTGCACGCGATTTCTGGTAAGTTCGAAAGCGTATCATAATCAATGCATTGCATGATTTTACTAACTTGTTTTCGTTTTCAATTCTGCTAAACTAAAGGTGGTTGAACATTGATTTTGGTATGTAATTAATGTTAACAAAGTGGACTACCTGTGTGAATTGAAAACATTACAATTGTCACTGTCTTATTTTTTTTTTTTTGATTGGATGTTTAAGGACCGTCGTGATCAACTCAATGGGCTGTAAGCAGTCGCCCGTCCTAAATTTACGGTCACCGGTTGCACGGAAGGGAGAGATCCAGTGCAGTAAGACAAACACAACATCCATGCCTCACCGGGATTCGAATCCGGACCCTTCTCGGACAAATGATCATAAGCCATCGCTTAGACCACTGCGCCACTGGGGAGGCCAATTGTCACTGTTAACAATAAGAGTAGATGGCAATGTACTTGTACTCTATTATTATTTTAATTTCGCAGATTTGTAGAATTAGCGGGAAAAACAACAACATCAAAATGCCACGAAAATGCGTAGCTGAGAGTAGAAAGAAGCTACGGAAACTGAAAAGACTGGCAGAACAGGAAATGTGTGGACCCAAGAGACCCCGAACTACCAATGCAGAGCGCTGCAAAGGCAATCGCGATGCCAAACGAGCGCGTCAAAGTGAGCCCGTCGCGGGCCCTCTAGCGCACCGGTCGACGCCGCGAAGCCAATGGACGTTCATGTAGACTCGGAGATTGACTGTGTCAAATAAACGAGCGGGATTACGTAAAGCCAAGTACTTTTAAAGATATTTATGAAAAATCAACAGCGTAATTCCAGAAAAAAATCATCAACAGTGTAATTCCAGAAAAAAATCATCAACAGCGAGTTTGGTCGAGTCTGCGACTTCCACTGTATTTTATTCACGATCGTATCATGGACACAAGACAGGGCACACGTAGTTTTACGTTTAAACACAGCGGGCGAATCCACTTCGGCCCTATCGGGTTTTATTTTTTAAACTAAGTTGGACATGCTGATAACAAACTTAAAAATCTCGAATTAGCTGTAGTTTTTAAGTCACCGTGATGGTGGTGGGAGGGGAATGTGCAATAGGAACGAATGGTCAGCACAGAAAGTCCGATGTATAGAGGGCGTGATTCTCCACGAGATGAATACGCCAATTGGATGACGCAATCTTGTAGCAGTCATTACAAATTTCATGAGTGCAGACGTGGCATTCGAGATGACTTGTGAATATGTGCACACTACGAATAATTTTTTGTTATATTTGTGGACAAATTACTTTGCTATCACAAACGCGACCCATTACACCGATGGTGAAGAAAGCTTACAACCTTTATTTTGGTTGGATCGGTGACCAGACCGGTACTGAGCTCCATTGTCAATTCTGTGCGACGAATCTACGCTGCTGGTTGAACCGTAAAGAACGATCGATGCGTTTTGCAGTTCCATTGGTATGGAGAGAACCGACAAACCATCTTAATGATTGTTACTTTTCCAGGTCTCCAACAGGACATGGTATTTCTAAGAAGAAAAAGGGGCCTTTGATCTATCCGAATATTCCCCGTGCTATGCTTTCCCAGTGTCTCACGGGGAAGGACTTCCTGTTCCGGACACCAGCAGATTTTTATACTCTGGATGATGAAGAAAGTATAAGGCTAGTGAACATCCGCCGCTTGTGAACGCATCTACATCAAGAGATCCTGATTTCGTGCCTTTTGAGGTGTCTGCACATAAGATTAACCAGAGGGATTTGAATGATCTAATGAGAGATCTGGAATTGCTAAAATGTAAAGCAGAGTGTCGGGGCGTAGACCGCAGCAATTGAATCTTCTAGAAAATAACGTGCTAGTGTCTTTGCTTCGTGTTCGGAATAACGATCTGCTTCTATTTTTCAAAATGGCAGATAACCTGATTGCTTGCGCTGATATAGTGGGTCTGTTGGCAGCACTACAAATCCACTACACAAAGGACGATTAGAGGCTATTCATTGATTCGTCGAAGTTGAGCTTAAAAGCTGTGCTGCTCCATAATGGTAACGTTTCACCATCTGTTCCATTCGTGTATGAGGTCCACATGAAAGAAACGTACAACGACATGAAACAACTCGACATGAAACATACCATCAACTATAACAAGTAGAAGATTTGTGGTGAACTGAAGATCATTGCCATCTTGATGTGGCTACATCAGGGTTAAACAAAGTTTTGCTGTTTCTTCTGTGTCTGGAACATCCGTGCCAGGAATTCCTACTACAAGAAAAAGGATTGGCCCCTCACGACAATCACTTGAACCGGGGAAAAGGAAAGTACTTAACGAACCACTTATAAAATAGATCAAGATCTTGCTCCCTCCTCTACACATCAAACTTAGACTAATAAAATTTTTGTAAAGGCTATGGATCAAAATGGGGCACGATTTTTCCACCTTTGTGATAAATTTCCAAAACTTAGTTTGGTAAATTTCCAAGACGAAGGTGTATTTGTTGGTCCACAAACGCGCTAGTTCTTCCGAGATAAGCATTCTGATGATTCCTCATCAAGTGATAAAAAATCAGCTTGGAGTGCTTTTCAGAAAGCGGCCACAAACTTTCTAAGACAAAATAAGGCTGATAATTATCAGGAGCTTATACACAGTCGAGTTACATTATTGTGACCACCTCCTACTTTTGACGTCAACAGCGCGTAGCCGATGAAAGAAGACACGTGTCGTGAGCTGGCTTGGAAGGTATATAAGGTGTGCTGTAGGCATTCTGAAAACATATCACTCATTGCTGTCACGGATAAAAGGAGCTATTTATTAGATTTGCAAAAAGGGTTGATCATCGAGTTTCGGAACAAGGGTGGCAGTATTTCTGAAACAGCGTAGTTTGTGAACTGTTCGCGTGCTGCTGTGATTAAATTGTGTGGCGATTGGAGAAATGGAACCATTGCGAATAAGCGACGTGGAAACTGCGAAGTACCACGTGCCACTGATGTGATAGGTGAACGTTGGCTGTGAAGGTGCGTGAGGGCCGATCGACACGCTACAGGGGAGCACCTCACTGGCGGAATGAACCAGGGGGCTACCGAAAGTGTGTCTAAAACGACAGTTTAGCAAACTCTGCTGCGTATGGTGCTCCGATGCAGACGGCTAGTTACTGCAGCTATGCTAACGAAGGTGCATTGGCAGAAAAGGCTTACATTTGCACTTCAGTATCGGAATTGGACATACGCTGGTTGGCAAAGAATTGCCTTCTCCGAAGAGTCGCGCTTTTTGCTTCATGGAACGGATGGACGTTGGCGGATAAGGAGAGAAACATCGGGGAACAAACACTCTTCAACCATTGCTGGAAGAACACAAGCTGGTGAGGACAACGTTATAGTCTGGAGAATGTTTTCATGGCATTTCCTGTGTCCACTCATACCTGTGGAAGGCAATATGGACCGTTTTGGTTATGAATCCATCCTTGCAGACCACGTACACCCATACATGCCTATTGTCTTCTGTGGGGTGGATGGGATCTTGCAGGACGACAATGCGACGTGTCACACAGCTATAAATGTCCGAGATTGGTTGGAAGAGCAGGATGAAGACTTCAAAGTACTTCACTGACCCCCTAATTCCCCAGACTTAAACCCAATTGAGCATCTGTGGCACCACCTCGTTCGTGTTGTTCGGTCTATGGATCCTCCACCACGCACCCTCCAGCAGCTGTCAGATTCACTGCAGTCGGCATGGCTCCACATACCTGTGAACACCTTTCAGCACCTAATTAAGTCATTTCCAGCTCTTCTATCTCCTGTCCACGCTGCACACGGCGGTTACTCTGGATATTAGCTGGTGGTCACAATAATGTGACTCGACCGTGTATATGCTGTCGGTCGACTAATCTCGGAGTCTCAGAAATCACATGATCAACGGGCTGCATCCACGTTTGATAGGAGTGGTCATAATTGAGTGATCACGTGGTGTAAATAGGAGTAATTGTGGCTTCTTATGTGCTTTTCATAGTAGCTGTTCTAAATGTTTGTCAACTTACTCTGATACAGTGGTTGAGATGTTACAAAATGCAAAATAAAATCTAAGATTTTCTAATCTGAGATTGAGGGATTCAAAGCAGGGCAGGGTCGTGGTGGAAGTGCATAAAAGACAGCTTTTGCATTGGAGAAGCATGTATGTTAAACGGAGACCAAAAAAAAAAAGCAGCAGGCGGTAGCAAAAACACAATTTAAACATACGGTAAGGAGAACCATGACCAATTAGAAAGAGAAGCATGACCAATAAGAATTAGAAGCATGGCCAATAAGAAGGAGAACTATGACCAATAGGAAGGAGAACTATGACCAATAGGAAGGAGAACCATGACCAACAAAGAGAATCATGACCAAAAAGAAACATATTAGGGGTATGCAAAAGTTTCCGCCGTTTTAAGGAGAAAGGAACAATCAGGAAAACAATACACATTTATTCAACGAATTAATGGCCGTTAGCATTAATGCCCTTTTGCCCTTTTTCAGGCAACAAATGAATGACCCTTTGATAGAAGTACTCGGGTTTTGAGCTGCAAAACGCAGTGACGAAAGTTTGCACCTCTGAAACTGTGGTGAACCGCTGTTGGGTTAGAGCATGTTGCATAAAGCGAAACAGATGAAAGTCTGAGGGTGCAATGTCCGGGGGGTAAGCCGGGTGCGGTAAAACCTCCCGGTGTAACTGTTCAAGGGTTGATTTCGTGGTGGCACCGACATGTGGTCTTGCATTATCATGTAACAAGATGACTGGGCGGCATCCTTTACCTGTTCGTGGGCGTTTTTGCTCGATTGCGGCGTTCAGTTTCATCAACTGATCGCTATGTCTTTGTGCAGTGATTGTTTCGCCCTGTTTCAATAGTTCGAAGTACAGCACTCCAAGTGCATATCCTACCACACACACAACAGCACCTTTTCCCGTGGATATCATATTTTGCAGAGGATGTTAATGGCTGGCCTGGGTCGACCAGGGATCGCTTGCGTACAGGGTTGTAGCAATAGACCCATTTTTCATCTCCGGTGACAACCTTCCACAAGAAACTCTTCCCTTGAAACCTCTTCAGCAACGACATGCAGATGCCCAATCGTTGACCAATATTATGCTCCGTTAAAGTATGCGGAACTCCCTTACCAATCTTCTGGATCTTACCCAAGGCCCGTTGACGCTGTACCACCGTCAATTGAGCCTCTTTCAAACGTTTCGCCAGTTGCGTGGTCGGTTGTGTGGCATTCCCTTGCAACAGCGATTCCAGCTCCTCGTCTGCGAGTTCCTGCGGTCTACCTGCACGTGGCTTGTCTTCCAAGCTTAGATCATCTTTCTTAAAACTGGAAAACTATTCTCGACACGTCCGCTCACCCATAACTGTTTCACCATACGACTGACATATTGAACCGTATGCTTCACTCGCAGTTTTCCCTAAATTAAACATGAATAACAAACAGTGCCGCAAATGAACTTTATCGACCGCCACGCTTAGTTTCGGGTATAATACGAACTAACAGCACGGGTCGCATGCCTGTTGGACCCCTACAGCGCCCGCTAGCGGGGGCGGCGGAAACTTTTGCAGACCCATAATATTTTACATAAGAACAGTAACTCAAAAGGGAAGATTAATTTAGAAATATATGTCACGCGGTTGATTAACAGAAACTGAGTCGTACTTTTAAAATATTTTTAGTATTTCTTTTTGTTCTCTCAAAAAGGGCGAGCACCATTTCGCAAGCAAACTTTTTTTTTTTTAAATAACTGTTATCGAAAGTGTTTGCGTTCTATGTTGATACATTTTTCTCCAAAATACTTTGCGCAACCAATGAAAACGAGTCAGTTGAATTCATTTCAATTTATTAGCAACATATGGGGAAAAAAATTTCGTTTTGTATCGTGTTGCATTTAATGTAATGGTTTCCTACAACCAAGACAGAAAGCTGAAGCAGAGAACGTTAAGCAAACCTCGGTGGTCCACAAATATTGTGGAACCTTCTAGATTAGAGCACTTTTATGTTTCTTACTGTCAAAAGTCTTGTTTGTTGGTTCTATAAGATGGCATGTTCCGTTTTGTTTTTAATGCTTCCTAATGTTCGACCGTACAGGAAAGAAATAGAAATCGTAATTTTGTAAACACAGGCCGTCGAATGTTTTCTAATCTTTCACAGCGTGCTCTTTTTCACAGGCGCGCATGAAATATTTCTCAGATTGACTCATTTCCTTTCGCTCCTCAGTAATGACCAAAGTTTCTAGGCCAGAATTGAGTCCCAAAATGTGGTATGAATATATGCATAGATTGCTTGAAACCGAAGCACGGCACTTCGTGGATTTCTCTTTCCTTTTCCTGCTTTCCTCTTTTTCAAATATTCCATATTTGAAAGTAGTTCTCCTTTTTCCTGTTTCTCTCTCTCTCTCTTTTCTCCTCTCTCTCTCTCCGCATCTAATGCCACGTGATTCAGCTGCATTGGCCCTGTAAGAGCAATGGCTCGCGAGGAGGTGCAAGCAGCGGATATAAATGTGAATGTTATGCGTGGGTGTGTGCAGAGAATACTTTCTTCGAGTGCCCTTGTGTCGACATCATGCTGAACACGTCCGAGGCGGGGTGGATACCGAAGTGAGTGAGAGAGAGAGAGAGAGAGATGCTGCTGCCTCTGATGGAAAGAGTATGGCGTCATGCTTCCTTGAGAGAGGAACAACTGCGGAGACGTAAAAAGGCTCTCGCATCTCCTCGATTAGACGCCGACACCTGGGTCTAGTGAATCCCGAGTTTTGCTGCCCTGTCTTAATCTAGTTTCGAAACACACAGTTTTGCCATCGATCGTAGTGCCGCCGCACATCTTGATAATATCTATTTTTGGACATCTCTTCGCGGCTACATGGGCGTTGGGAAAGAAGAATTATCTAACGAGTGGAATAAATATTATTCGTGACTCTCATGGTGAAGTGCGGGGAAATCTCTTGAAGTAAGACAGGCTTGGTTGGATTTGGATTCTTTTTTTTCTTTAAGCCTAAACCCTTATATTTCTCTCTAAGAATACTTAGATCAATACACTCCAATATTTCAACTGTAGATATTTCTCTTTCTCTAACAGAAAGTTTGCATTTTATTTTTATTTCATTTTATTTTATTTTATTATACATATATACATTTATAAATTTTATAGGGATGTCGCATTCAATTGTTACGATTCTCTCAGTTCTCAGAAAACTTGAAAATTGTTCTGGCCGGGAGAGAGAACGTGTGTCTTTCGATTTCCGTGTAGTCCAGTCATGTCTCTCCAAAGATTTGAACATCGTTACTATCGCCGCGCCACGAAATTTGGACTTTCGAAACCTGGGCATGAAGCATTTTGTAAAAACCTTGTGACGTACTGTTATATAGAAGTATGTAAAATATTATTAATATAAACACCTAGATCTATCTGTCTCTCTCTCGGGAATGCTTGACGTCACAGCAACGTCTGCATTGTTGCGCCATCACTTATCGATCGATTCGTGTGTGCTTTCGCGATGTCAGAATTATTGTCTACTGTATAATAGCACGCGAAAATAAAATTAATTATTACCGACTCGAGTTCTGTTTTTCCGATCTACAAAATTCGAATTGAATTCTTAATATCACAGCAAGTTGAGTATGCACGCGATCACACTCATACGTCAAAGTGATCGCGCGATAATTTCAAAAACATTGGATTTCAATGACTCGAGTTCTGTTTATCAGATCTACAAAACTCGAACTAAAATCTTAATAACACGGGAAGTTGCGTTTGTTTATTAATTTAATTTAGCACAATTCGAATATTAATTTGTAAGCTTTAATTATTTTTTACTTTTTTAATTTAACTTACTTTCCGGGTTAAGTGATGATTATATTAAACATTTTGGAAAATATCGATCTACCTAAACGCTCTAACCTACAATAAAAACTGAAATCTTGAGATGTCAAAGTGAGCAGGATTGCATCTAAAAGCAGATGTCGCCCCAATACCACATTGTCGATAATTTAGGTAGTTCCGATTTGTAATACCAGATGTCGCATTATTTTGTACAAAAAGCTTCGCTATGAAGTTTCAAACTAACCGTCGAATAGGACAGTCTAAAACACCCCGTGAAGTTGGAATAACAAGTGTGCCGAAGAAAAAAAAATAATTTAACGAGAAAAATCAAAGTAAATGTTATTAAGGAAAATTTACACGAAAACAACTTTCCGACTTTAGTTCTGATTATATTACACAATTTGCAAAATAGCGATCTATCCAAACGCTCTAACCTACAATTGTTAAACAACAAATATTTTACACAGAATGTTATTCATCGCGAGGTCTTTTGTAAAACGGAAATAAATAGCATAAAATTTTTAGTTCTAATATAAATGAGTTCTTTCGGTATTAGTTTTTACTATGTTTACTTACGAAATAGTAACACTTATACATAGTAAATCCTACTGTATACGTTTTACTATGTTTCCCAAACGGAATTTCATCTTTCACGCAATAATCTTAATATCCTTTGTGTAACGTAAATTTTGTGTAATTAAATGTCTGTGCTTGTGGTTAAAATTATACGGCTCCCACTTATTTAGTTGTATGGTCAATTCAGCCACAGAATTAAAATTATCTCAAACATCTCGCCTACGATGTCAAAACCTACGTTGCCAGTTTGCGACGCGATTGGTATTTGCAGATCCACGTCGTCAAAATTTTTGTATTTACCTCACCGCAACACTGATCAAAAGTTAACAACTGACTTCAATAAATAGAATTGAAAAAAAAAAAAAAAAAAAAAAAGCCCAAGCTTGGGATTTTAAATAATTTACGGCAAAAGCAAACTTAGATTATTGGTTTCCGGAAGCAATGGAAGTCGAAATCATCGTCTTTCCAGTAAAACAGATATAGTTGACAGATTTATGCGCCTTGGATTTCACATTTGAGATAATGGCATTTGCTGTGGTGAAACAAAACGACGAGTTCTTTGAAAAATACCTTTGTTCTCCACAAGGGAAATATATTTTTTGGCAGAAATGTTTTTGACCTTCGTTCCCCTGAACGCGTCTGAGCAGATGAATACCTGCTCGGCACAAATTTGGGGCCACAGGTTAAAGAGAGGGGACATGACCTGAGAAAAAGGCCAAACATATACATGGGCGCCAAAATAAGGGGCAAAAGGGGGCATTTGTCCCCCCTGGAAATTGAACCACGTCCTTCCTGTTCTTGGATGATACTAGAGGAATTTTCATGATTAAACTGATTCTGATTACTAATTTGTTTTTCTATAACTTCTGGATGCGTCAGTAGCGCGCCTAGAAATTTTCCAACGAGAGGGACGCACAGAATTCCCCCAAAATTAGGGGTAACCCCCTAAATTTACCAGGAAAATAATGAGGTGCCATAACAATTAAGTAGGAGGTTGACTTTTGTACATTTATTTTTATCCAGTTACTAGTGATGTTACATTACAAGAAAGTTAAATGATTAGAAGAAGCAGTAGACGAAATTCTTTTTCTGTTTAGATTTTTCTAAATTTATTTAACAGAACTGCTTCCTTATAATAATTGTATGTTATAAATATACGGTACATGATTAGGAAGTATATGTAGATCGCGTATCGTGACTTTTTTGTTTCAAACTTCGACGTAATAATTTTCCTATCTGTCAGCCCAAGGGGCGCGGGTCCCATCGCACTCCCCTCGTGAGTGCGCCCCTGAGATGCGTGTTTATGCAGTAAAAATGGGAAAAACGATTGGAATTTCCACTAGGAAAAGCAGAAATTTACAGTAGAAAGTAAAAATTAAAATTTTCATTGAGTGCATCGTACACAAAGGTATGAAAGGAGAAGAAATGAAAAATATGCCGTCCTCTGCAGCAACTTTTCACTGTTGGAAAAACACCTCTCGAAGGTTTCCCCAGAAATTTGTCTTGAGGGTATGTCTTCATTCTGGATGACCAATTGCGTGATCTCTAGGTTTTGGTGGCACATGTAATACCAGTGGCCAAAATGGTTGAAAGAACAACGAAGAAATTTTCGTATTTCCCTAACAGGCTGTCAAGTTTGATTTATCCATTTTTTTAAAATGTAGCTTTGGGTTCTAATGGTTTTATTTAAATTTATATGTTGATAGTGTGGTAAAAACGGTTAAATAACAAGAATGCAAAGTGGACATTTGCATATGGTGTTTCTGTATGTGATTAGTAATTACAATTTCTGTTTGTCCCTTCCTGAAATCTAAGCTATGGGCGTCCATGAACATATCAATCATTCCTTACAAGGGTCTCGATCGCAAACCCAGCTTTCACGATTACTTAGAAGCTTACGTCAATGACCACTCGACCAACAGGTCGAGGGAAGCATTTGGAAAAGCAATCGTACAACTACAAACACTAAACCAATATCAACTCTCGTCATCCCAGTTGTCCTACACTGCAAACAACGGAGTTAAACAAACAAAAAGATTGAACTCTTCAGAGTTGTGTTGATGGAGAAAAACGCCCCGAATTGCTTTGTCCCAGAAATTGACGAACGATATCATCATTAGAGAGACACAGATGTACCATAGACTCAAGGACAAAGCCGAAAATAAGATATTCTCCACATTTGGACAATCTCTAGAACAGAATGAGAAAACAACACACACACACACAAACTCTCTCTCTCTCTCTCTCTCTATATATATATATATATATATGCCAGAAGGACAGATCATCGATGGACAGCCGAAATTTTAGATTGGATTCCAAGGGACAGGAAAAGACCCAGAAGAAGACCACATAGGAGATGGGTGGATGAAATTCGAAAGTATGCAGGGGTGACATGGAGGAGACTGGCACAAGACAGACCGTTGTGGAGGAAACTTGGGGAGACCTTCGTCCAGCAGTGGATTGATAATGGTTGACAATGATGATGATGATGATACTTTCGAATTTCATCCATCCATCTCCCATGGGGTCTTCTTCTGGGTCTTTTCCTGTCTCTCAGAATCCAATCCAAAATTTCGGTTGTCCATCCGTGGTCCGTTCTTCTAGCAACATGTCCAGCCCATTACCATTTCAGTGATTTCCCTCTGGTCATGATGTCATCCTTTCCTGTCATTTTCCTTATCCACAAGTTCCTCTTCCTATCTTTCCTGGTTACACAAAGCATTCATCTCACCATGGTTTTTTGAGTTGTCTGCAGTTTTTGTATGTCTTTTTTAGTTAAGGTCCATGTCTCTGCTCCATATGTAAGCACTGACAGGATGCATTGATTAAACACTTTTCTTTTAAGACATAATGACATACTTCTCTTAAAAATTGTACTGTTTCTTCCAAAAGTTCTCCATCCAAGTTTTATACGCCGATTAATTTCATCATCAATGTGGCACTCACTTGATATCTGCTGCCCAAGATAAATGTAGGTATCGGTTGTCTCCAGCTTTTCTCCATCAATCGATAAATCTTCATTTCTTGTAAAAGCATTATACATCACTTTTGTCTTCTGAAAGTTCATTTTTAATTCAACTTCATTACTCTTGTTAGCAATTTCTTGAATCGTACTCTGCAGCTCTGAAGAGGTACATGTAGTTGCAAAGATGACTACGTCATCAGCAAAACGAAGGTGAATTAAGTGATCTCCATTAATCTTTATCCCTTTGTTTTACCAGTTCAATGATTGAAAGATATATATACGTATATGCAAAAGAATATTAACACACAAGCAACCAACCTTCATGAACCAATAAATAAATACATATACCATTATGATCATTGTGAGCCATTATGATTCCACTGCTGGATGAAGGTCTCCACAAGTTTCTTCCACATTGGTCTGTTTTTGGCCAGTTCCCTCGTTGTCATCCCCGCATGCTTTCGAATTTCATTCACCCATCTCCCACGTGATCTTCTTGGTATTCTCCTATTCTTTGAAATCCAGTATAAAATTTCGGTTATCCATTGGTGTTTTGTCCTTCTGGCAATACGTCCAGCCCATTGCCATTCAGGTATTTTATTCTGATCATAATGTCTTCCATTTTTGACATTTTCCTTATACACGAGTGCCTTTTCTTACCTTTTCTGGTTAAGAAGCATGCATCTCTCCACACTTCTTTCAGTTGCGGAACGATGCTATTTTCATTGCTTTGCGATATGTGGTTCTTTCTTTTTGTTAAAATGGCTTGACTACCTAACCTACTTTCGCGCTCCCACTACGTGTTACGACAACCCTTCTTTCGAAGCTGCGCAAAATGTTTATCTTTATTTAAGGTGGCAGATTAATGTGTTAGAAGACTCAATTTTTCAGCTTATGTAAATCAAAATTTTATCTTTTCATGTTTTCATGAGCTACCATTTATTTAATCTTTTACGCAGTCAATGTTTTATATGTATATTTTTACTCATTAGGTTAATAAAGTATTAATGACTTCGGTTGTCTGCACTATTTGTATGTCCCTTTTAGTTAAGGTCTCTTCTCTCTACGTATGCACTGAAAGGTTGCATTGATTACACACTTTTCTTTCAAGACATAATGCATATTGCTCTTAAAAATTGTACTGATTCTTCAAAAACTCTACAACCGAGTTTTATACGCCGATTAATTTCTTTATCATTGCGATCTTCGTTTGATACCTACTTCCCAAGGTAAATAAATGTAAGAACTGGTTATCTTCAGCTTTTCTCCATCAAGTGATAAATCTCCATTTCTTGTAAAAGCATTGTATATCAGTTTTGTTTTTGAAAGTTTATTTTTAATCTCACTCCTTTACTTTTGTCAGCAAGTTCCTGGATCGTACTCTACAGTTCGGAAGGGGCAGTTGCAAAAATGACTACGTCATCAGCAAAACGAAGGTGAGTTAAATAACTTCCATTAATCTTTATCCCTTTGTTTTCTCAGTTCAATGATTGAAAAGCATTTTGCAATGTGGCATTAAATAGTTTGGGAGATATGGTGTCACCTTGTCTCACTCCCTTTCTAATTTTTATAGTTGCTGTATCTTCAAACAGTCGAAGCTTTGCACTTGCGTTTTCACGACGTTATTAATAATGCTAATATATGCATCTTCAATACCACAGGATTTCAAAGCCATTGTAACTACTGATGGTTTCACTGAATCGAAGACCTTCACATAATGAATAAAAGACATGCACAATGGGAGCTCATATTCCCTTGTTCTTTGAATTAGTTTTCTCAGTGCATGGATATAATCTATAGTGCTGTAGCCTCTAGTGAATCAAGCTTGTTCTCTCGGTTGAGACATGTCCAGTGTTATCTGCAAGCGATGTGAAAGAACCATAGTCAAGATTTTATAAACCACTGATAGAAGGCTGAGTTCCTGAGATCCTCAATTTCATCATTTTTATGTAGCAGGATCATTGCAGCATTGTTATAAATCTCAGGAGTTTCCCGTCATTTAGACATGTAGTGAAAATTTTGGCGAGTCTAGTTTCAATTTCTCCTATTGTTTCTTGTATAATGTCCAGGGTAATTCCATCTTCTGCTGGAGCTCTTCCCCGTTTCATGTTCTTAATTATATGTGTAACTTCTGCCGAAAGTACTGGATGGACTTTAGTACTGGTAATCACCGTCATCATTGTCAACCATCATCAAAACACTAATGGATGAAGGTCTCCCCACGTTTGCTGCACAACTGTATGTCTTGAGCCACTCTCTTCCATGTTACTGCGACATGTTTTCGAGTTTCATCTATCCATCTCCCATGTGGTCTTCTTCTGGGTCATTTTCTGTCCCTTATTATCTAGTCTAAAATTTAGGTTATGTATCGGTGGTCCGTTGTTCTGGCAACATGGCCAGCCCATTGTAATTTCGGGGATTTTTTATACTGTCTTCCACTCTTGTCATTTTCCTTATACACGAGTTCATCTTCTTATCTTTCCTATGTACAACAAGCATGCATCTCTCCAGGCTGCTTTCAGTTGTCTGCAGTCTTTGTATGTATTTTTTAGTTAAGGTCCACGTCTCTGCTCCGTACGTAAGCACTGGAAGGATGCACTGATTAACCACTTTTCTTTTAAGACATAATGGCATATTGCTCTTGAAAATTATACTCTTTTTTCTGAAAGCTTTCCAATCAAGTTTTATACGCCGATTAATTTCTTCATCAATGTGACCTTTGCTTCATATCTGCTGTCCAAGGCAAATGTAGGTATCTATTATCTACAGCTTTTTTTTTTTCGCCATCAGTAGGTAAATCATTTCTTGTAAGAGCATTGTACATCAATTTTGCCTTCTGAAAATTCATCTACGCTTTGCAACCGTAGGTTGAAGAACCGTATATGCTCCAGCTTTGTCCATCCGTCTGTCTGACTGACTGTCCGTACGCTAACTCGCGCAAAAGTGGTTCGATTTTGATGAAATTTTAGTATGTGATAGGGGACAACCTGGGAACGGACCCTATTGAAAATGGGCGGAGTGGGATCAAAGGTCAGGATATAGGAGCGGGATCCATTTCTCTGCCATTATGCGTCATGACTTGTTGCTTCGATTGCGACGAAACTTCATGTTGTTTCGGAGATGTACTGAACCGGTTCTGTTTAATATCATTGAAATGGGGTCAAAGGTCAGGGTACAGGAGAGAAATTTATTCCACAGCCATTAGCCTCATAATTTGACTAAAAATGCTTCTTTTGCGACAAAACTTTAATAAGTTGTTCCGGAGGTATACTGAACAGGTTCTGCCTAATTTCACCGAAATGGGGTCAAAGGTCAAAGCACATCAGAAGCGAGATTTATTCCACAGCCATTATCCTCACAACTTAATTAATGATTTCTGTTATGTTGGAAAGCGTATCATAATCAATGCATTGCATGATTTTACTAAATTGGTTTTAATCCTACTTCTTTACTCTTGTCAGCAAGGTCCTGGATCATACTTTGCAACTCTGAAAGGGTAGCTGCAAAAATAACTACGTCAAAACGACTACATTAATCTTTATCCCTTTGTTTTCCTAGTTCAACAACGATTCAAAGACAGTTTGCAATGTGGCATTAAAGAGTTTGGGAGGTATAGTGTCACACACACACACACGCACGCGCGCACGCACACGCACACATTTATTTGTTTATGTATTATGATTTTTTTTTTCGGTTTATGGCACCTAGTTTCCTTGGAGATATTGAAACAGAAGTAAGGGCAAGTAGTTCTTTGTGTTCTGCACTTATGGAGTCAACGATCTTAAAAAAGAAATACATTTCTCTGGGAAATAATGATTTCATATTGTAGCAGCAATATGACGACTAAAGCAAAAATAAAAAAATTATGTTTCTTCTTCTCTTCGTAACAGTCGGACGAGTTAATCCGTGGAGTGTGATATATTTTTAACGCCCCAGTGAGGTCTGAACAAAAAAAAAAAAAAAAAAAACAACCAACAAAGTTTTAAGATTTGTTTCCGCCCGAAAGATACACAATAAGCATTTCACTATTTGTTTTTCAACTTTTTCTAGAAGCACTAATGTGAAAAATGCATATCCGATGAAAAGACACCATGAAATAACCAAAGCTGAGGAAGCATCCACTTTGTTTTCCTAATTTTTTTCGCTATCTCGGAGCCACAAATACACACACACACACAGAAGAATTTCTTTAAATTACGCTGTTCCAATGACAATAGTTTTCTCCAGCAGTCGAAAACGGAAGAAACAATTTATCATTCAGTTGCAGTCAATTTTAACTGAAGATGGCCGACGAATTTAATTTCGTTTCCTTCGCGGTTCCATTCATCTTAACTGACGTGGCATTAATTACGTCACTTTCTTTGGAGATACACGTCACAGGAAGTGACAGAGCACCTCTCCACGCAATCACATATCGGTTGCCACGCTAAAGTAATAAAACCAAGAAACTCGACGCACACCGTGGATAAAAAAAAAAAACTTTTCTTCACAAAAGATCAAACTTTTACTTCCAAGAAATGCTCTTTTCTCGCGCGAGACAGAATGCAAAACTATCTAAATTATTCCTGAAATTAATTTGCTTGATTGATTACTTTAGGCGAGATTAAAGGGCTTTCAGTTCAAACCCGAGTAAGAAGAATTGAGTCTGTCCACTGTGCTCTTGAACTGAGCTATCATATTAGACAAAAATGTTCAACATCCACTGAGGAATATTCATTATTATTTACTCTCTCCAGTAAGATGATTTATCAAAATGTAAATGAGTTTCTCCTCGAAAAAAATACGATATTTAATTTCGACGAATAGGGAATCATTCTCCTTCATATTAGACCCCTTAGCTGCAAACATATTTCTTCCCTCGTTCTAGGAAACTCCTACTTGAAAGACTCCCTAAAACTTGATTTTTACCAATGCCAGCAGTACCGGACGTACTCCTTTTACAGTGCTGAACCTTGAATTTAACTCACACAGATAGGAAAACAGGTGAGGAAAACAGGTGAATGGCAACAAAAACTATAGGTATATCTGGCGTAGACAGCACTGGGCTATCCGGGCTCAAATTCCTCCTGGAATTTAAATAATAATAATAACACGTTATTATTATTACTTATTATTATTATTAGGGACAATTGATGGGAGATCTTCGTTGCAACAGTTCATCCCATATTTAATAATGAATGAGCTTTCCATCATGCGCAAAGCTGGCCGAGCCCAAAATAGAAGCATTGTCCCAATCTGGAATGTAAGAACCTGAACAAACTGTCTTTACTAGTGCAGAAAGGGGGTTCAAAGTTCTCAATGAGTATTTGTGTTCAGCAATACGCACACCCAAATTACGCAATGTAAAACCCACGTAACAGAGGTCCGTCGTTTCTCCGAGGGTAGTCCGCAACGGAATCTTGTACACTCCATGTCGACTCGTTAGAGGAGTGGGGTCTCTTTCTCTCCTGATTGGCAAGAATAGGTTACGGGTTCGAACCCCAAATCCCAAGTCAGATATGTTAAAAACTTTTTTAAGATAGTTGGTAATCGGTGGAAAATAATCCAATGATCCGATATAACGACCTGAGGTAGATTCCACCTTGAGTGTTGAATATGATCCTCGAAGTCGTTTATGAATCAGGGCATCGACAACTGAAGGCTGACATCCATGTTGACAGGCAACACCCCGGATCCGTACCAATTCCTTCTTACGACTTGTAATAGTAGAATAATGGGTAAATGCTCTTTTTACAAGAAACCTCAGGGCAGCGTGTTTATATTTAGTAGGGTGTGAAGAGAAGGCAGGAATGATATTAGGAATGAAGGTAGGTTTGCGGTAAAGAGAATAACTAAGAGAATAATTCGTAGAATTCCTCTTGATTAAAATATCCAAGAAAGGGAGTAAACATTCATTTTTTAGTTCAATAGTGAACTTAACAGAGGGATAACAAGATGAAAAAACCTTAGCAAAGTGTTGTAATTGTTCAATTGAGTGGGGCCAAAAAATTAAAATATCATCAATATACTTACAAAAGAAAAGGGATTGGTACTGATATGTGGACAGAACCCCTTCCTCAATATGTTGAAGATGTAGCTCTGCCAGAACTAGGGATAGGGGTGATTCCATTGGTGCCCCTTGTTTTTGTTGGTAGACAATTCCAATAAAACGGAATTATATAACATTCTAAGCAGAAATTTTCATAACATTCTAAGCAGAAATGTTCATAACATTCTAAGCAGAAACGTTCACATCATTCTCTGTCAGAAATAACATCCCAATCTCTAAGCTCAGTTGTATAGTACTAAGTAATCATCATTTTCAACCATTATCAACCCACTGCCGGATGAAAGTCTTCCAAAGTTCCTTCCACAAAGGTCTATCTCCAAATTTTCAATTGTGGAATCATTTTTGGAAGGGTTGGCCATACCTCACCAGGCTGGCCAAGCGGATTGGTTAGTCTAAGTAAAAAGATAAAAACCATCTAGGCACGTTAAATAATTCATTCATAAAAGACACGAGCGCTTTGGAGACCTTCAAATGATGCCTTTCATCACGTGTAAGAACTAAAAGGAATAAAATACATTTCATAAAATAATTTCGTATGTGGTTTAAAATAACGTCCAGGGTAACACAAGACGATTGATGACATGGCATAACACTGTGCAAGAGTCAAATGCAAAAAGCAGGCACGATTTACAAAGAGTTGAGTTAATGTGAAAGACGATAAAAAGTGAACTCCGTTTATTAGGCGTATTAAATAAATAGATGCTTTTTCACACCTTCAAGGAACTGTATAGCCTCTTTTCCTTGAAGGTGGGAAAAAGCATCTCTTGATATCTTCATTTTATACGCCTAGTAAACGGAATTCACTTTTTATCGTCTTTCACATTAATTGAGCGTACAGAAACCCGTTTCTTCATAGTTCGTATATGTTTGAGTTGAGTTAAATCACACAATGTTGAGTTCTTGATGGCCTCTTCGTTAACGAATCACGATAGTTGGATTCTTTTTGAATAAGGTGTCTCTAAGAGTGAGGGGGGGGAGGCAACAGGTTGGTCGTCATTATAACAGGAATTTGAATATTTCTGTATCACCACAGCTTCACCATATCTCAAAGACCATTCATTAGGGTATCCAGATATTAAGCGAATATCGTCCGATATAGACGTATAATTTGCCTCTGTACAAGTTCTGGCTAATGCTGTTAAACAACTTCCATTGTTTTTATAGTACGCTGATGTTCTAAAATTACATTACGTAATCGTCGTTTTGTACTTCCAACATATCTATTCTTAGTAACTTCCGTGTTTGAGTGAGTATCTAACAGGAGCGCCGACTTCACCAAATTATTGAGGGGGCAGGCGTGAAGAGATCAGACGTGGGAGGAGCACGTCTGCTCTTTTGTCAGGAGGAAAATAAAAATTAAAAAAGGGAGGGAGCAAAACTACGAGATTCGACGTATAATTTGAAACGCAATTGTGATTGCTCTTCGGCAAATGAACAAGGATAAAATATCTCCGGATATTTTTATAAAATCGCCGACTGAATTTCATTTTCAAAATATTAATATTCAGCAAAAAAACAACAACAGAAATATGTCTTTGCTGAATATTAATATTTTTAAAAATGAAATTCAGTCTGCGATTTTATAAAAATATCCCGAGATATTTTGTTTCCAAACGTTTATCAAAAATATGAAAAAGTAGCGCTGTTACTCAAACAAAGAACGAGAAGCACAAAAAATAACTAAATAAATAGATATATAAAGGCGCTAGAGATTATACGTTTCTGTATTTTTATTTATTTTATTTTTCATAATTGTTTTAAACATCACGAGAACATTGCGAACAAAATACGGGGCTGGCAATCAAGTTTCTTATCAAATAAGTAATGCTTTATATGGGAAAAGGTTACGTACTTTGTTATTTACAAATTTTTCGGAAATAAATCCCTTTGGCTTCATAAGGTGAGCTTGGTCCACTTTATGAGGCCAAAGCGATTATTTAATTAAACAGGACGAAAAATATTGGGTGGGTACTGTCCCTTGCCCCCCTATAGTCGGCGCCGATGGTATCTAATTTTAATCAGAGGTGTCTTATAAATGCCCGCAGAAGTAAAGATGTTTGGCAAGTCCCTATCTTTCCTAATAAGTGAAAACAAAATTTTCGTACTAAGACCAAAGTTCGTAGAGTGCTTATGGCAGACTTGTAAAATATTGGTTATTAATATATCCGGTATATATGGCACAATACCGATGTATCTGATTGTTTTCTGAAGAGGTTTCAAAGTTGTACGTAAGGAAGATTCGTACTTGACATATAAGTCGTCTACTGTCATTTGATTATAACCATTATTAATAGCAATATCCTAATTTTTTTTTATATAACCGGTGCGTAACACCGAGTATTATACTACTTGGCTCAATTTGGATTGGTTAGTGTCTGATAGCATTTCCTCTAATCCTGGTGGTATAGTTATACCGCTATTTGGCGGTCGTCAGAGCTCCTTTAGTGGGAACATGATGTACCATGAGAAGGCGAGGTTGACATTTGTCAAGGAGAGGCTATATCATGTTTGCGCATGACCACATACGTATTTACTATGTAAGTAATATTACTCTCAAAATGATTTTTGTCAGCCTGCATTTAAGCTAGTAAATTTATCTTGTAGATGACATACTTCGAAATCGGGAGGATTCATAGTCCCAAAATAATTTCTTCCACAACTACGCCCCCCCTTTGTTGAGACATAAAATAAAGAAAAAAATGTTCGGGGGGGGGGGGGGTTACAGTATCGTGGGGGCCCACTTTTGGGCTTCGTGGACTTTCCTGTAAATCTTCCCCTACAAATGAATTAAACGCCATCAGAACGAATTCGGTTCATTTTTTTTTCTGAAAAGAGGCATCACTGGGACAGATTCCCCAGTGAATCTTTTGTTTTTGAACTCCTCTTTTTTTCGCCCTGCCTTAAGCCAATGAGTTCAAATCCAAAGTTTTCATGTGTGTAGGGTTTCATTAAACATTATGCCCTTTTTCCGGGCTTCAACTATTAGATTTGATTAATTAAAACGATTGTTTTTGTGTGAATTATTCATCATTACAGTACGAGAGAGAGAAAAAAAGAAACCGAAACTTTTCAGACTATCTTTTTTTTTTTACTGAATGAAAATAAATGACGACAGAAAACAGAAAAAATGATGCTTCACCAGCCGGTGGAAAGCAGCGTTTTCATATTTCCCTTGGCTTCTGCATATATGTATGCCTGCAATTCAACCCTGACATCAACAGGACAGTCGTCTGCAGCGGTTTTTCATTCTATGGAAGTCTCCGAGGAGTTGGGAAGTGAGTGAGAATATTCGGGTAACATTGTTGGACGTCTTACAGATAGTGTTACTCATGAATCCTGAAGTGAAAGACAACACAGTGTGAGTTGTTCCACACTGGAGAAAAACATTCCGTCGTCCCGTGGGGAAACTTTCAGTGTCGTCATCTCTGGAAGGAGATTTTTTAAGTGAATATGAAATGGCAGCATGCGAAGGGAGAAGAAAACGAGGTTTCGTAATTCAAAGAAAGAACAAAAATGTGGCGAAAAGAATTCAACAGTAGGGGAAAAAAGTGGACGGAATAAAAAAATATGTTCGCCAAGATTTTGCCGTGCAATAAAAAAGCTGGCGTAATTTGTCAGAGCGAAATGGCAAAATACGAGGCGTTGAATAACAAAGTAAATGGTATCCTTCTTAAGATTTAGGAATAAATTTCTACGTAGTCCGAAATAAAATCAAAAAGAGAGACTAAAAAACTCCATCGACAGCTAGTGCTGCTTATGATCTGTATCGCTTTGCATCTGCTTTATGATTCCGCTCTCGTTTTTTTTTTTTTGTTTTTTTTTTGTCTCAACTTCGCAAGGATTCCCTCTTTCATTATCTTTTTAAGAAAAGAAATGTCCACGGTCCAACTACCAATTTACACCGATGTGGTGGCGATAGGTAGGAGTAACTGGTACCATAATGTTAACAGCAGGCCTTCCAGTTCCCGTACATTTCGGGGTGGTGGTGATTCAGCGCGAATCCGCCTTTTCAAGTCGAACCACAAATGTTCGATTGGGTTCATGTCAGGTGAATTTGGAAGCCATGGCATTAAGAGAGAGTTACCAACATGCTCCTCGAGCCACTCCTTGACGATTCTGGTAGTGTGGCATGGCGCATCATCCTGTTGGTAATGGCCATCACCAGCAGGGAACACAGTTGCCATGAATGGGTGAACTTGGTCCGCAACGATGTTGAGACATCTAACAGCTCTCGGGGATTGTGCTATTGGGATAATGGGGCCTAAAGTGCCCATCGCCCACAGCGTAACACCCCCGCCGCCGACCTGTTTCCGCCCAACAGTGCATCCAGGTGCCATAGCCTGCGTTGGTAATCGGCGTATCTGCGCTCGGCCGTCCACGTGATGCACCAGGAATCTTGATTCGTCAGACCACGCCACTTTTTTTCCAATCTCGATGATCTTGGGCCCACTTCATGCGTTGTTGGCGATGACGTGCAGTGAGAATGGGGACCCGGCTGGGTCTTTGGCTACGCAGGCCCATGCGCAGAAAAGGCTGCGATGAACTGTGTGCTGTGACACGTTGCCCTGATCACCACTGTTGTAGCTGTCGCAATGTGGCCCTGCGGTTGCTGAGAACAATGCGCGACAGACTCCACTCCCTTCTGGCATCAATGAACTGCGGACGACAAACTTCTGGACGACGGTTCGTGGTTTGGTCATCTGTGCACCATTTTTTATACGTACTCACCACAGGGGCATGTGAACAAGCCGCCCCGTTTCCGAGATCGTAGTTCCAATGCGCCGTGCCATCACAATTTGTCCTTCATCAAACTCCGATTAAATCGGCAGCTTTTCCCTTTCTGACCCCGATCACTCTACTAACCGAAAGCCGGTTCTCGGGTTGTATATATACTTGCTCTGTGAACTTCACCTGCGCCACCGTTCGGCCTCCAGGCGCGCTCATTTCTTTAGGCTGGGGGTGGTCATAATGCAATTGCTCATCAGTGTATGTAATCACCATTGCTGTATCCTAGTTTTTCCTCCTAGTGCCTGTTGTTCTTTGACAATTCAAGTTAGTAAAATCATGCAATGCATTGATTATAATATGGTTTCCAACATGCAGGAAATCATTACTCAAGTTTATGAGGATAATAGCTGAGAAATAAATATCGCTCCTGTGTCTTGACCTTTGACCCCATTTCGATGATGATATACAGAACCGATTCAGTATACCTCCGGAACAACATGATAAAGTTTTCTTGCAATCGAAGCATTTTTAGTCAAGCTATGAGGATAATGGCTGTGGAATAAATCTCGCTCCTGTGTCCTGACCTTCGTCCCCATTTCGATGATATTAAACAGAACCGGTTCAGTGTACCTCTGAAACAGCATAACCTTATGTCGCAATCGAAGCATTTTAACGTAAGTTATGACGCATAAGGGCAATGGAATGGATCCAGCTCCCATGTCCTGATCTTTGACCCCATTTCGTCTATTTTCAATAAAATTTGACCCCAGGTGGTCCCCTACCACATACTAAAATCTCATCGAAATCGAAACATTTTTACGCAAGTTATGAACTATAAGGGCAATGGAATGGATCCTGCTCCTATGTTGTGACCTTTAACCCCATTCCGTCTATTTTCAATAGGGTTCGTGCGGAGGTGGTCCCCCAGCACTTCATCGAAATCGAACCATTTTTACGCGAGTTATCGTGCGGACAGGCACATGGACGGAGAGACGGACGAAGCTGGAGAATATACGCTTCTTCAACCTACGGTTGGAAAGCGTAAAAAAAGTGGTAAAGTATTCTAGTTTAACGAACAAATGTCTTCCCTCCGTAACTGGTAGAGCACATTCATGTTAGAAACGCTTATACCAATACAGTAAAACCTCGTGTGACGGTAAAACCACAATATGTAACTCTCTTTCTGAGTTTAGGTAAATTTAGTTTTTTCTCATTAAACGTTTTCTTACTGAACCATACATTACAACCCTGAAGAGCTATATCCATTCGGCATCACTGACAGTGAGTCAAAGGAAAATAAAACACCAACACTAGATGTATGATATGCAGGGGGGGGGGTTGAACGACCATCTTGAGCAACTCAGTAGGTTATAAGCAGTCGCCCATGCTTTAGATTAGAGCCACTGGCTCCAGGTAGGGGAGAGAGCCAGTGCCGTAAGCAAGTACACCATCCGGGGTTTGAGCCAGAGACCATCTCGTACGAAATGTCAAAAGTAATGTGCTCAGAACACTGCGCCACAGGAGCTACCAATCTAGCTGTTCGAAGATATATTGAACAGTTACGAGACATAATACATTGTTTTTCCATATGCATACATAATTTCGTGGCTTTTAATATCAGGGCTGCATGAGTGCTGCGTTTCTGTGAACAGTATTAAAAAAAAAGTTCGATTTGGTAAAAAAAAATTACTAAAGTTGAAGAGACATTAAAAAGAAGGATGTCACATAACATATATCCAGTTCTTACCAGTAATAAGAACAACTCGGGGATAAGGAAAATCACAAAGACACCATGAACAGATGAACAAGTGAAATTTTAGACTGGATTCCAAGGGACAGAAAAAAACAACAACAAAAAAACCGAGAGAACCACATGGGAGATTGGTGGATAAAATTCGAAAGCATGCGGGAGTAAAATGACTAGCACGAGACAGATAGTTGTGGAAGAAATTTGGGGAAACCTTCAGCCAGCAGTGGATTGACGATTGTTGACAGTGATGATGATGACATAAGGAATATATTATACAAAATAAATAATTTATATAAGTGTGTGTGAGAGCGAGAGAGAGGCTGATGAGATTTGAAGGAGTTTTTTTGAGAAAGGGCAATTGTGTGTGTGTGTGTGTGTGTGTGTGTGTGTGTGTGTGTGTGTGTGTGTGTGTGTGTGTGTATGTGCGTGTGTACGTCTACGGAATACATTATATGAAATAAAAATGTTCCGCGAAAATTCACCTCTTAAATATGGTAATTTTCTGTTTTTAACCGGAGAAAGAAAAGCAAAAGTATTTCTGTCAGTTCACGTATGAGAATCCGTAAAATTCGGGTTTTTTCTGTTCTTAACGGAAAACGTTTAATCAAGAATGTTTCGTTTATTTACGAAAGGAATCATGGAAGATGGCACATGGATTTTTTTATAGTGTACGCATAGTATATGTGTGTGTGTGTGTGTGTGTGTGTGTGTGTGTGTGTGTGGACAGCAGATTTCTGATTGGTTAATTCTTACAGCTGTGCTTTAAAAACCGACCATCATCGTATTGTGTGATATGTATCCACGTCATTTCTGTCCATTATCAAATGCTAATGATAATAGGTACGTACTATTTATTGGCTTCAATCTCAGTTTTCAGGCGAAATTTTTCTTTCCTGAGAAAAAAATATTCGCATAATAAAGGATTTTTTAGTAGATCCTTACATTAAAGAGTATCGAAAAAAAAACAAAAAAAACATGATGCATACAAAAATTTGCACGAATATGCGAATACCTTTTTCCTCTGATATTTTATTGATTAAATACAATGCAAATAAAAAAAATTCATTATTTGTTTTTTTACATTCTGGATGCATTTTGTGTAAAATATTGTTGTGATAGATAGGTTCTCATTTACATAAATTTTGCAATTTCTTATTTCCTTAGGAAACAAGTTTTTCAAACATCTATGAGCACTTTGTAAACGTAAGTTTATCGATGAAGTAACTATTCAGTCGCAATATAAAGCCTTTCGCAAAATTTTCGCTTTTTTTAATAAAATATAAGAATTTCTGACCAACGTTCGAGATCTTAAGTGTTTTTCTTAGGTATTCGAAATACATGTTTTTATATTTTATATTTCTTCTGCATGTGAAATGACTTTTTATTATTGTTCCTTAAGGCAAACCTTTTGTTCACTTGTAAATTCATTGCACAACATAACAGTTTTCGTCCTTTTTCTCTATGCTAAATTTTTTTCTAAGTCCCAATTTCCATAAATTCATCCTTTTGCATTACCCATTGCTTGGTTTTGCATCTAAGAAACATTTTGTTTTATTTCTCTGCAGTTTAGATTGTGTTCTGAAGCAGTTATATTACCTCAGCAGATTTTCTAAACGTAAGCAATTTTGTTATTTTGCGTTAGGAAAAACGCGTTTATTTTAGAATGTTTCATTTCCTTCAGACAAGATAAAAAAAAAAAAATGAGAGAGGTGAAATCAACAACAACAACAAAAAACAAAAAACGTTTATAAGACATCACTTTCGGACGGGAACTTTCACACAGTAGAGATTTAAAACTTAGCCATTTAGTTTTTTTGGTAGAAATTTCCATGCGGTAAAGTTGCACGCAAGAGCCTATTATATTACTTGGAAAACAAGTTTTCAGAGTTTTATTTCGTAAAATTTTAGAAGTGCGAGCATAAATGAAATGAAGGCATGCTGCTTTTTCGCAATTGGTTGGCATGTCGTTCTGCAAGTACCACAATGGTCACCAACATAAAATAGATACAGGAAGTAATTCATCCAAATACTGGTATTAATAATATGTAAGAAATGGATGCAAGAACCAATGTAATAATAGAATTATTGTGTCTGTATATCTGTCGCATTACAGAAGAAACTAGTGAACGCAGAGGTGCGAAATTTGGCGAACTCCCTCCCCCCCTTCCCCCTTGTTTTTGAAATTCAGATTTGTAAAATTTTAATTAACTTTTAGAGCTTGCAAACATTGTTGAAATTTGATCTGGCGGTTAATTGTGTCATAAAAGCTCGCACAACAATATTTCAATTTGTTTTTGCATAACATTATTGCATTACATTCTTGCCTTACAATATATCATTACACTTTGCATAAACGCAAAAATATTTCATTGCGCGGTTGCGTAAACTGCGAGAACTTCACGTGAAACGTTGTAGAAGCGGCAATATTAAAATGTCGTACGACATTATTTGGACTGCGCTTACAAAGTGTTACGTACTGTATATTTTTTTCGCCGCAGTTGCTGGCGGAGTTGTTTACCTTTTTGACCACAGATCTCCGTGAGTTACTATACACTTTAAATAGTTTCAAGCTATTTCTACGAAAATATTTCGAATAAGTTTCTTCAACTGTTGTTTCACTTTGAAATGTGATCTCGCTGTTTATTATCTTAAAATTCCGAAGTGCTTCACGTATCCTTCCGCTGCAGTTACTGCAGTGTTGTTTACGTTTCAGACAGCGGCTCTCCATCTGCTTCTACATGCTATTAACAATTACACTATTTAAATAAATAGTTTCCCGATTATTTTACGGAGGAAATATATTTCAACGAAATGCAAAGAATACGAGAAATGAAATACGAGAAAAATGTTAACTTTCTCGCATTTCATTTCTTCAAACATTGTCATTCTTCTATTCGCGCATTCTCTCACCTCATCTTGATCGCTCATTTATTTTATTTTGACGTAACGTGGATCCCTTTATCACTCTACATATAGAACACGACTGACTTTAAAAAAAAAAACATGCTAAGTGTAATCAAAACTTCCATTATGACCATGTTTTTATTACACACACTCCAATCGTCTCATCTAACTTTCCATTTCAGTTTAAACTTCTGCAGACTCCTGTTAGGATCTCAGTTTTGTCTTGAGTATGAACAACTCACAAAGTCAATCGTTCAAAGTTTCGGGACTCAACCTGTAAAACCCATGGTTTTCTGTGAAAAAACAAACTTGTCCGTGACGGAGATCGAAGTCACGCCCCCTTACACCGGATAAAGTTTCTCTCCCAACTAAGCTACACCGACGGAATGTATCGCTGCAGATTTGTCGTCTTGACAATTGCTTTACCTCTGTAGTACGTCAAATAATTTCTCCCTTAATTTTTTTTTTTTTTTTTTTTTTTTGAAGCGAAGAACGATTTTCCATTAATTCCAGCTCTACCTAAAAATCAACAGGCGCCATTTGAATATTAGTTGCAAATGGTTTTGCAAACACGGTGTGTATTTCAGTGTACCCCCAAAAACTGTTCATCCATTTATATATATATTTTTGTGTACCGCCAATCCCACATAAAATGTTCATATCCCTATAATTTTTCATTTCTTCTATGAACGTTTGACTAATTTCCGTTTTCCTCCTGGGATTTTGGGTGTGCAGGCCACATACAATCAGGCCGAGTGCCGCATGTGGCCTGAAGGCCACGGGTTGTGCATGTCTGGGTTAAAGCAATCAATTCAGTAGTCTTCTCTTTAGGGGTGCTAACCAGGGCCGGACTAAGTGGGGAGTGTGCCCAACATGACCAAGTGCCCAGGAGATATTCCTGATCAAATAATGGACAGACAGGTACAGAGAGAGAGAGAGAGAGAGAGAGAGAGAGAGAGAGAGAGTTTGTAAAATAGTTTCACTTTTGTCTCGTATGATATCCACTTGGACAGATTTTAAGGCAATGGCTTACAAACAGTACAGGTTTCATATCGCTGTGTACAGCGGGGTCAGCGAGACAGTTTCAGTTTTTTCACGACCATTCACCTTCCAATTTGCGCTTGGAACCGTTAATGGTCGAAGTCCCCTGTGGCTTCGCATTGCATAACAAAAAGATGCATCAAGAAAAGTATCACATCATCCACCCACATCTCCCAATTTGCCATTGGAATCGTTAATGGTTGAAGTCCCCTCTGCATTCACATTGCATAACAAAATGATGCACCAAGAAAAGTATACAGTATCAATGAAATTCAAGACAAAATTTAGGAGTCTTAAGCTTTTAACTTACGTTCTTATGAGAACAATAGAAAATACAGTGACTTATTATGAAAACTCTGCAGATAATTTATTAGTTTGAAGAATGCCCTACGTATTAATTATCGCAAGCATATTGCTGAAGTTTCGTGCTTTAACGGATTTCATAATGATCTCCCGTCATAGTTCTCTGAGGGCTCACTCTGATGTCTTGGCCTTGAGGCCCACTCAAATGTCAGAAACGTTTTATCATGCGCTGTGAGTAGTCTTCACCAGAGACCTAAATTCAATCGTCGATAAAGACAGAACGGCGTAAGCAAGGAAACCATTACTTATCATCAAATCCCAAGTTAAATTTCATCAGGGCACTACCGTCGATTTCTGGCTTCGCATTTTTACAAAGAAATGTCTTAAAGAAGCTAGGTCTAGGTATTAGCATCCGGAAAATTGCCTCAATTATGAATATCCTTTTTCCCAGAAGGAAAATTGATATGGAGAAGCAGTAGGGTATTTTTCCACCCTACCAGAACACCCCGATGGAACGCAAAACTGTACGTAAGAATGTCAAAAAATGTTACGGGGCAGGTGAACAAAAAAATGCCTAGGGCCCACTAATGTCTAATCCAACTATGGTGTAAGCATGATAATATTTGAAAATTTAAAACAAAAATACAAATAGCTCATGGGATTTCATTATAATATTTAAATCAAGTTGGAAACACATGGAATAATTGATATACACATAAATCAAGCTGTTCTTTCTATGTAACATAAACCACAGAAATTTGAAAATTTCAACGTCCTGCAACGGGAATCGAACCCGCATCTCTCGATTTGCGCTCGAGTATGCTAACTATTACACTACCCAGGACAATGAAATCCAAACAACTGAGGCATTAATCTGAAACGTCAGACATTTTGATTTTTACTCGAGCGCAAATCGGGAGATAAAGGTTCGATTCCCGTTCCAGGACGTTCAAATTTTTGTGGTTATGTTACATGGAAAGAACATCATAATAATTAAATTCTGAATGCATGCAAAACATTTGGAAATAGAAATGATTTGAAGTTATGCATAAAATTTCTTTTTCTAGCTCCCGCAAAAAGAACTATGTCCCACACGACTTCTTTTTAAACTCTTTCCATTCTTGTGCGTAGTGTAGTTTTGTGCATTCCCATCCCAGAAATGCGCATTCCGTATTTATTTATTTTTTTTTAGCTTAAAGAAGACAGACAAGTTTCCTCTTACAGTTCCTCTCTACATCTCCGGATGAAGGAATGCATAGAACTCTGCGGGATTGTACAAAAGGAAACCGGAGAGCAGCGTCGTCTCTGATACGTAAGAAACGGAGATGGGAGAAGAGAGAAAAAGGGATGGATGGTTTCGAGGTGGATGAAAGGGATAAGACACAGAAGACTGCCGATCTCGACAATAGCAAGCGACTGCACCTGGGCAGAAGTTAGGGGAAAAGACAGCCGCAATCTCTCTCAGCTCACACGTCTTGACATTCTTGTCAGTATTATCAGCGGCACTCGATATTATACGGCTTGACTTGGTCCAAACCTTTAGATTAATTGAATTACATCGGCCTCGAGCAAGACCTACTCCACTCAAGCCCTTATCGCGCAACTCAAACCCCGGAGCGCATCCTAACGGCGCTACATTGTCAGGCAATAACACTGTATATTTCGGAAAGAAAAAATATATATTTTTTTGGAGCTGTCACTCTATATAAGTCTCCGCAAAGATGTTTCTGCACCTCTTTGCGAGGTAAAAAGAACAGAAAGAGACACCCATAATAATTTTTAACCGGCATCTTTCAGATATTTAATTAAAATTTCCACCATGCGTATCGATTTTTAGTTTCATTCACATCCCATTTCACAAAAGTATATCCCTACTTTTCAGCACGACTTAAAAAAAAAAACAAAAAAAAAACTTATGTTATCATTTTGTCCATCCGCCTGTCTGTGGACACCATATCTTTTCAACTATTAGTCATATTTGAAAAATTCTTCTTGCATTGGAGAGCATGAAATGTGAGAACAGTAAGCTTTACATTTCGTTTTTTTTTTTCGATGAAAACCTTCACCGCTAGAAGGAATAAATGCAGATGTTATCGAATTCAAAATACATTTTGTTCCATATCGTCATCATTGCTAACCATAATCAATCCACTTCTGGATGAAAGTCTCCAGAAGTATTATAACGTAGATGTCTTTTCGTACTTCTACGTTATTAAAAAAAAAAAAAAACATAACCATAAGATGAAATAATTCCTAAATTAAACCTTAACGGCCAAACGAAACATTTAAAACAGAAGTCAAACTTACGGAAACGATGCTTTATTCAAGATGTTTTCTCCAACACATCGTAACATAACATAGCACTCCACATTAAATGCTCCACAGACCACACAAGCTCTACATTAAACGCTCCACAATGCTCCACACAGCTCCACAAGCAACTGTTTACTCGTAGTTTATATCTCTGGTTCTTATCATAACAACAGGCATACGTCACGTCCATTAAACCTCAATAATGTTTGCCAACAGCATTCGTTTGAGAGAAAAGATATCACGTTAAGTGTGAAATATAACTGAGAATAAACTCAAGATTTACATGGGGAAAGAAACTAAAAAGGAAAGTTAATTTAGAATATACGTCACAGTATCTTCTTTTTTTTTTTCATTGGAGGTTTAACGACCACCGTGAGCAACTCAATGGGCTATAAGCAGTCGCCCGTCCCTAATTTAGGGTCACTGGTTCCAGGGAAAGGAGAGCGCCAGTGCCGCAAGACAAACACAATATCCATGCCTGACCGGGATTCGAACTCGGACCATGTTCGGACGAATGATCAGAAGCCCACAGTATCTTCAACAACGGTCTGTCTTAAGCCAGCCACCTCCTATGCCACTACCACATGCTTTAGATTTTCATTCAACCATCCCCATGTGGTCTTCTTCTGGATCTTTTTCTGTCCCTTGGAATCCTGTCTAAAATTTCGTTTGCCCATCTGCAATATGCCTAGCCCATTACCGTTTCAGGGATTTTACTCTGATCATAATGTTTTTCCGTCTTGTCATTTTCCTTATCCACGAGTTCCTCTTCTTATCTTTCTACGTTACACCAAGCATGCATCACCCCAGGCTTCTTTCAGTTGTCTACAAACTTTGTACATCTTTTTTAGTTAAGGTACACGTCTCTGCTCCAAAATTGAGCACTAGAAGGATGCACTGATTAAGCACTTTTCACTTAAGACATAACGGCAAATTGCTCTTAACAATTGTTCTGTTCCTTCCCAAAACTCGCCAACCAAGTTTTACAAGTCGATTAATTTATTCATCAATGTGACTCTAGCTCCATATACACCATATCTACAAAAGTAACTGGACACCCCTTAAAAAGCAAATGAACGGATCCGCTGCGTTGTTAAGATGCGCCGTACAGCTGCAAACGGTATAAAAACAAGCATGCAGCTGACCGCGATCATATCATACTGTGAGGTTGAGTGAAAATGTCGCGGCGGGAGAGAACTGACTTTGAGAAAGGAAAGATTGTTGGGTGTTATATTAGTGGGTTGTCCATAAAAGAAACCGAGAGGCGTTTAAACATACCCAAGTCAACTGTTTTGGATGTATCTAATAAGTGGAAGACACATGACGTGCCTGAAGCAGCAAAAGGTACCAGCAAACCAAAGAAAATCAGTAACAGAGGACGTCGAAGCCTCAGGAGAGTCATTACAGCTAATCGACGGAGTACTGACTGCACAAGACCTCAGTGTACAGGTGAGTAAAAGTGCTAAAACCTCGGTATGATGTATACGTACCATTCGCAGAGAACTTCCTTCCATGGGTTATCGTGGTCGTGCGGCTGCTCATAAGCCTTTCATCTCCAATCGGAATGCTACTCGTCGTTTAGCATGGTGTAAAGAACATTTATCGTGGACCGTAGATCAATGGAAACGAGTCTTATGGACTGACGAATCCAGATACATGATCCATCAATCGGATGACCTTGTGCGAGTACGGCGGCAGCAATACTATGGAACCGAGCCTTGTTGGTACCAGCAAGATTCTAATGCACCGAGCCATAAAGCAAGGACTGCTACGGCGTGGTTTGACTATAATTCCGTATCGTGTGGGGACTGGCCAGCACAGAGCCCTGATCTCAATCCCATAGAGCACCTATGGATGAATTAGAGGGCCGCATAAGAAGTTCGGAACCAAATCCTACTACTAAGCAACAGTTAGCGGTAGCATTATGTACTGAATGGAAGCGCATACCTATCGCTGCGTTCCAAAACCTTGTCGAAAGCATGTCTCAAAGGGTCAGTGCATGCATTAAGGCCAAAAGTGGACCGACACCGTTGTAATGTAAGACAATAAATGCTATATTGTGTTTCTCTTCTAGGTGTCCGGTGATTTTTGTCGATATAGTGTATGTATTGTGGTATGATTTAAAGAATCAAAGAGCAGTGTGACACTGCATACTGCATGCTCTCAAAAAAAAAAAAAAAAAAAAAGAATCTTCTGCCGTAGGTGTTCGCCAACTTTACCTTAGAGCATAGATGTAATTTAGGGAGGATAGATGTAACGCCTATCATTTTTGAATTATGCAAAGAAATTAAATTTTATGGCTATCAACTTACACATGTCTTTAAAAACTGACTATAATGGCAAATTTATTAGTCAAACCTGCAACACAATTTTTTTTATGAAGCAGCTCTCCTTCCCTTCCCAATGACGCTTTTTGTTTTCGTTCGTTAAATAAATGTGCCTACTGAGCTTAATTTTTTTTTAGGAATTCTTGCTACTTAGTATCTATTATGAAACGCAGATACCTTTTTTTTTTTTTTGTTGTTGTTGCTTTCTCCTTCTCCCTTTCAAAAAACAGAGTCGGCCTATTCTTAGAAGAAACTGCTTCAATTCTAATGCTGAATAATCATATTGAATTGGGAAACTGTTTCAAATCAGGTAAACTTTAAAACATATTTCGAAAAAACATTTTTTTTTTGTCAAATAATTCGATTTGCACTTTGGTTATGCTAAGACTGCATTATTGTTATTACTTATTTATTTTTACTTCCTTGAAAACCTCTGTATTTTGGAAAAGGATCGCGAAGTTTTCCTTTTTTACGCTTTTCAACCGTAATGTGAAGAAGCGTATATGCTCCAGCTTTGTCCGTCCGTTCGTCTGTCAGCAAGATAACTGGCGTAAAAATGGTTCGATTTCGATGAAATTTCAGTATGTGGTAGGGGACCACCTGTGGACAAACCATATTGAAAATGGACAAAATGGGGTCAAACGTCAGGACATAGGATTGCGATCCATTCCATCGCCCTTATCCCATATTGTTAAGGTGGACGTCAAGTAATTTTGCTTCCTACACTTCCAATGGAAAATCTTTTGTACACATTTCCTTCACAATTAATGTGTTCCCAAGGATGAAAATTTGAACATCGATTAAAATAACTTCATATTATAACTTGGAATACTTAATATTTTCTAAAACATAACCATAATCATATTAAAAATTAATAACTTTTCCTTTGGTGGAGTTGAAAGCAGAAAAAGGATGGCGCGACCTGTACTTTGATGACGTCAGTAGACAAAGAAATGTTGGATTGCATAATTATGGTTATGTTTTAAAAAATATTAAGTATTCCAAGTTATAAATTGAAGCTTTTTTAATCGATGTTAACATTTTCATCCTTATGAACGCATTAATTGTCCAGAAAAAAGAGGGCGCGACCTGTATTTTCATGTCGTCAGTAGACAAACAAATGGTGGATTGCATAATTACGGTTATGTTTTAGAAAATATTAAGAATTCCAAGTTATAAAATGAAGATATTTTAATCGATGTTCAAATTTTCTTCCTTGAGAACGCATTAATTGGGAAGAAAATGTGTACAGAATTTTTTCTTTTCGAAGTACAGGAAGCAAAATTACTTGGCGTTCACTTTAAAGGAGCAATTCTTGTATGTACGTAAATTTTATTTTGAAAACGGCTCTAAGGATTTTGATGAAAGTCGTTAACCTACCGTTTTCTGGTACTAGAAATCGATTTAGCTTGATCTCGACTTTAGGAAAATTCGTTTAGTGGGTTAAATAACCACCCCGAATTACCACGCTTTTAGTGTAGTGTCATGGCGTTGTCCCATTAGATGTCTGCGCGCGGTCACGCCATATGCCTCATTACGTCACGTGTTGTGTGTGGATACTATTAAAGTTTTATGACGTCACACTCTTGCGAGCAGATGGTCGCGATTCCCATCTGCCTCATTACGTCACGCGTTGTGTGCGTATGTTCTTCCGCACGATAGCTCGCGTAAAAAAGTTCGATTTCGATTAAATTTTAGTATGTGGTAGGGGACCACCTGGGGACAAACCTTATTAAAAATTGACGAAATGGGGGTCAAAGGCCAGGACATAGGAGCGGAATCACTTCCATCGCCATTATGCGTCATAACTTACGTAAAAATGTTTCGATTTGGATGAAATGTTAGTATGTTGTAGGGACCTGCCTGGGGACGAATCCTGTTGAAAATGGGCGAAATGGGGTCAAAGGTTAGGACACATAAGCGGGATCTATTCAAGAGCCCTTATGCATCATAACTTACGTAAAATTGCTTCGATTGCGACAAAACTTTATCATGTTATTTCGGAGGTATACTGAACCAGTTCTGTTGAATATCATCGAAATGGGATCAAAGGTCAGGGCACAGCAGTGAGATTTATTCCACAGCCATTTTCCTCATAACTTGAGTAAGATTTCTAGTATGTTGGAAAGCATGTCATAATCAATGCACTGCATGATTTTACTAACTTGTTTAATTTTTTCACATTCGGTGATCTGAATTTGAATTTTATATTCACTGCGCTCCCTCTCCTTTGTAAAAAAAAAAAAAAAAAGAATGAAGAATAGCCAAATTACGCCTACACTTTAGAAAAAGAGGCTCCATTTAATACGCACGGAAATCGCTTTGAATTGGGAACTTTTCTGAAAGTAGTGAGACATTGCAAAACGTATTTTAAAACAACAAAAAGAAAAAAAAAGAAATGAATTTGAGTCGCAACCTCATTGTGCTAAATCTGCAAATAAAATTAGTCTCTTATAAACAAAAAATAATGAGTGCTAATTTTTTGTTTCATTACAAAGCTGGAAGTTTTGAAAATTATGATTACCAAACATTTTGAAACAAAATGTTTGGTAATCATAAAATTTATATCTGATGGAATTCACATTTTTGGTTCACTCGAAGAACTGGAAAATCGCTTTCAATTGGGAACTTGCTGTAAAAAATATTAAAATTGACATGAAAATTCTTCGTTGAGTTGCCAAAAATAAACAATAAACGAAAATTAATTTATTTTTCATTTAAAAAATATAAAAATAAACTTATTTCCTAACCTGCGGAATTTCTTCACGTCTGGTTCGACATTACTGCATTTTAAGGCGAATTCAACCTAATGTTGTATACTGTTGCAATTGCAAATAGCGCATTACTATAATAAAAAATGCTTGCATAGGAGTTGCAAAATGAAAACTTGGTTACGTATTCTGTATGAACGATTTCTACTAAATGCAGATTATAAGGGGCGTATTTAGACTTGGGGGGGGGAGTTGGCCCCCGAAAATGTTTCGCTTTTTTTGCTAAAATGCGACTTATATTAGATAAAATGTTTTAATTTAATAAAAATGCATCAACTTACATTAGAAAGTAAAAGCTTTGATATTGTTTCTTCTGTTTTTCATTAACTATTATTTTATCCTGATGAATTTCAAAAACTTTCATTTTTTGTCGCCTCCCTCCGTGAAAAAATTCTATAAATACGCCCCAGCTGTTTATGCAATTTTTTTTCTTCATTGAAAAATTTCATAAGGCGGAAAATATTCTCTAACTTATCTTCCGGTAGAATGCCTTTATGTCCAGTATTCCGATACTGCAAATTCGCTATAGTTTCTAATTTTTTTTATAATGTCTAGAAGATAAAGAAAAAGTGGCCAAAGTTGCATCCATACTTCGCAAAGAAAAAAGAAATAAAAAAAAAAAGGAACTTCATTTATAAAGCGAGAAATGCGTCACGAATTGAGTACTGTGCTTATTTCCATCGTAATGGGAACGATATTTTTTTCTAGCCGGCAAAAATATTGCTATTTTTGCTCTTAAAGCAGCAATCCGATCTCTTATCACATTCTCGCGCATCTGCAGCAAAATGCAGGTTAGATTCTTCCGATCCAGTAGCTTGAACAAGACAGATCTGGTCTCAGTTCACTTCTTCCATCGCGATGGGTCCACTACAATCAGCTTCTGGAAGTCGTCCGGCATTTTTCTTCGTAGAAATGGAATCATCTGAATGAGGACTTGGATCACCCTAGAGCCCTGTCCAGAGCCAAAGGGGTTATCCGAAAAAAGTGAGGATGAAAAGAAAGAAAAAGAAAGGTATGGTTCGCTCTCCCGAGTGTAGTGCAGCAGGGTGGTTCTTCAAGTGCCAGTGCAAATAGGTCTGTCACCGAAGATGGAGCGATCTAGGGGTAACTGGGGTGGACGCAGTTGTCGCCCGCTTCCTTTGACATTGACGGAGAATCCTGCCCAGGCGCCTGGACATATACCTGATGGAAAGACACTGTTTCGCGGGGCCGTATACCAGATCGCGATCCATCATTGCGTAACTTTTTCTTTCTGATTTTTGGTTTTTCCTTTCTATTTTTTCTTTCTTCCTTTTTCTCCCTCTCACACTTTTGTGACACTGGATTTATTGCTGGGTACACGACTGATATGCGAATCTAAGCAGGGAATAAAAAGTTAGCCACGCAACTTTCACACGGAAAAAAAAATGTATGGGGAAGGGGGGGGCTTAAGTCCATTTTGTGGAAAAATCTGAAAGTTTATATTGCCTTTTTTCCTCTTTATTCTTAGTCAACTAAGATTGATAGATGAGTATTAACACATCTGGCATGTGTTGCTGAAGTATCACTGGCGTTATGAGTTTGAAGTTTAAAATTGTGTCTGTTGCTATCGGGAATGTTTTGATCTAAAAATGATATCCGAGTTATTCAACACAAACTTTTTTGTCGACGCTCCTTTCCCTTGAGGTTTGTGACTCCTAGCGGAACTGGAATACAACAATCGTGTAATTTGAACGTTGATGACAGGATTTCGCTTGCCTAGAAGAAAGTCCACGCCTGCTTTAAACTCTTCCGACACAATATACCCAAGGCACAGTTCCTTGGAGTGTATGGTGGAGAGAATCTCATATTACAGGGCTTGGCACTGAGGGATATTTATTCAGATGTTATGGGGAAGGTCTCAAGCATTGTCGGGATTTCCATTCATTTTCTATATATTAGCAACATGTTGAATCCCCTTCTCTTGCGCTGCCAGTATTCCCTATTCCTAATCATCAGCATTCATTCCTTTCCCTCATCTCAGTTTTACACCGACCGGTGAGATTCTGCTACCTCCCTCTCCTGCTACCTCCAACCGACTCCTCGTTTCACGTGTACCCACTTCCTAGGAGGCGCAGATGTTCCTTAATTGGTTTCTTAGTGAACCCTCGAATACCACTTTGTCATTCGCACGGCAACAAAACCCCATAAATATATCGTTCCCTTGGATGGGACGCTGAGAAAGTGAGAGCCGTTCCAGCTGCATGGAAATGGCGAAACAAAAACGCTAAGGGAGGATGATTGAAACTTACCACACTAAAATTTGTTATCTAAATTCACTTCTGTCAAATATTGATGTCCAGGTTGCACTCTTGCACAACTGGGATTTTGAACAGATTTGACGTACTTCCTCCCCATTGCTTTTTTATCAACATTCGTCCACTAGCGCACAGCGCTTCCCCTCTGCTGTTGCAGTTTCATTCTGTATGCCACCCATTCTATTCCATCATTCCAGGATAGAGCGCTGCATAACTTCTCTGCCTGGGAAAATAAAGGACTAAATTTTGTTATTTTGCTTGTTAAAAGTAATCGCTTTAGCTTTTCTCTCCCTCCTTAAAAATAAGGGTTGGTTATATGAGGGTTCTACAGTGTGTGTGCTCATATATTATATTACAGAGATAGCAATGATAGGCAGTTGACATGGGCATCCCCGCGCAAGGCGGAACAGACCCAAACCGAACGCAGGCGATAAAAGGCGGAAAACAAAATTTTCGAACAGTGTATCGCAACATGATTAAACGTGGTGATCTGTGAGACTTTGATCGCATTGCCCGTTCAATACAAATGGGTCATTCTATCGCCCAAGAAGCCTAGTATTCCCGAGGGCAACCGTATTAGGGGTGTACCGCGGGTATACCATCGATGGACGTACCAGTGCCCAGAGAGAAAGCGGTGGCCAACCACACGCCATTGATGGTCGAGGTAGACTATCCAGGCTCGTATAGACCGACAGCTTGGCAACGGCGGCGCAAATCACATCCAGGTTAAATGTCGGAGGCCCATGCAGCGTCGAGGTAGACTACCCAGGCTCGTAGAGACCAACCCGCTTGGCAACGGTGGCGCAAATCACATCCAGGTTAAATGTCGGATGTCCATGCAGCGTCGAGGTAGACTGTGCAGGCTCGTATAGACCGACCGCTTGGCAACAGCGGCGCAAATCACATCCGGGTTAAATGTCGGTGGCCCAAGTAGCCTCGAGGTAGACTATCCAGGCTCGTACAGACCGACTGCTTGGCAACGTCGTGTGGTCAGATGAGTCTGTTTTCATCTGTACCGAGCTGACGAGAGGATGCTGGTGTGGCGTCGACAGAGTCAGAGCATGGCCCTGTCGAGCTAGGTCAGCTCTGTTTAAAGCAGCGGTGGGTCTGTGATGGTTCAGGAAGACATTTTAAGGGACACATAAGGTCCTTTAGTGGGTCTGCAGAGGTCCTTAGCCTCTGCGCGATATCAGCATGTGCTTGATGAAAACCTACACGATTTCAATGACTGCGCGCATCCTGCTGCCGATGGTCAGTTTCAGAAGGACAATGCCCCTCCCCAACGGGCAGCAACCACCCAGGCATGGGTCGAGGAGCACTCATCTGAGTTTGGAACCATTTACTGGTCCCTAAGGTTTAAACCGGATAGAAGCCCTCTGGGATACCGTGGATCGGAGCATCAGATCCATGGATCCTGGACCGACGTCTCGGACGGAGTTGTGGACAATGCTGCAACAGACATGGCTGACATAACTTCCAGAAACCCTCCGGGATCTGGTTGAGTCGATGCCTTCGCGTACACAGGCAGTTATTCGCGCTAATGGAGTACCAATACTCTATTAGGTAGGCATGCCTAATGTTTTGTCTATTTATATATCTATATCTATATCTACTATGCAGTGCAAATTAATTGGGACAAGCTATTTTATTCTCAGAATTGCAATGCGATCGCCAGTTGATGTCGGAAACCCACGTAAACTTGTTTTATCAGCTGTGAAGTGGTGAGACTGTTAGAACTTGATAGTAAGAATATGGTTTGACCGGTTTTAAACAGGAAATAGGCACTTCAGCCTCAGTTGCGAGCTTTCGTGTGTGACAGGTGGATGTTAGTTTTTGCTCTCTGTGAGTACGTGTTGCTTTCGTGTATTGAAAAATTGATATTTCCCCAAGGAAGCGTGCAAAAATAATTGCTCTGAAGAATCACACTTCTATGACAGTGAGAGATATCGCTTCCGCAGTTGGTGTAGGCAAATCAAGTGTATCAGGACTGTTTACGCGATACAATGCGTCCGGATCATCGTCTCTAAAAAGGAAAGGTAAATGTGGACGAAAACGAAAAACAACTCCACGAACCGATAAATATCTAATCAGAAATAGTAAAATGAATCCAAAAAAAAAAAAAAAACAAGCACCGACCTTCAAAGAGATTTATTGGTAGTGGTTGTGATGTTAGTGATTCAACTGTACGCCGTAGGCTTCTGGAAGTTGGCCGGAAGGCAAGAAGACTAACGAAAAAACAATATTTGAATGCGAAAATGAAGATAAAACGGTTAGCATGGGCTAAAAACAATATAAAAAATGGACTGCTGACGACTGGAAAAAGGTAATTTTTAGCGATGAAACTCACCTATTTGTGCAGGGTTACCAAAGCAAATGTCGTTAGACGAAGCAACTGTGAACCCTTAAGACCTGAGCATGTCAAACAAACTGCAAAACACCCTCTGAAACAGATGTTTCGGGGGTTTTTCTCATCAAATGGCACTGGAAGCTTAGTTCCTGTTCCAGGTATGATGAATTCAGCCAAGTACGTAGAGATATTACAACGTAGGATTGTTCCATTCTTGCAAACTTTTAACGGGACATTTCAACATGACTTGGCCCCATGTCACAATTCGAAATTGGTCAAGAATTTCATGCTGGAAAATCAAATTCATTTGCTTGATTGGCCTGGGAATTTACCAGACTTAAATCCCATAGAAAACTTGTGTGATATTTTAAAGAGATGTTTAGGTAAAATGGTCTGTACAACCAAAGAATGCATGATACCGAATGCTATAAAAGTGTGGTTCCACGATTATGAAGTCAAAAATATGTGCACTCAGTTAGTGGAATCAATGCCAAAACGACTTCAAGAGGTCATTTCTGCTAAAGGAGGACATACTTCATACTAATACATGTATTTATCAGGTTATATCAAGGCATAGAATGATATAAAGGCATAGTTTTGGAAAAAAGAGTGATTTTTTACTTTGTCCCAATTTATTTGCACAGTATAGTACAGTATATATACAGGGTGCATAGGAAAGTCCCTTTAGCCTGAAATAACTTGCGAATGGAGAGAGGTTCAGTTAGGCAAGTGAGATTATAGTAAAGCGACTACGCCCGATCGAATGCAACGAATAGCAGCGCCTCTAGTGGCGAAATGCGGAAGTTAGCCATTGCAATTCGAAAACCAAAAGAGATAGAGCAAAATTTCCAATTACAAAGTTGTAGAGCATCAATTAGTTAGTAAAAAACGACATTTGTTTAACACGGATAAGATAAATTGTCGCCTGAATACCCTAAAATGTCCGAAATCGATGCGCGACCTTTTGTGTGAACGTTTGAAGGGAACAGGCATAGGTATCAGCAAATACACACAATTTATTGCATAAATGCGTACTTATGTCAATACAGTTTGATGACGTCAGGCAAAACAAAAACACAAAAAAAGGCAAACTGGTGCACAGTGATAGAAAGTTAATATCGAGTATGTTCGAATAGTTCGCCATTGCCCACGGGCCGTTTCACTGCACTTGCGATGGTAACCGCACTTGGATGTGGCCCAGCTGGAAAACGAACGGCATATTCCCGTGCAGCTAGCGCCGCGTTTCGTTGGCATGTGCCGTAAGTAAGTACCATCTCTCAATATTGGGAGTGAGTGAAGCTCGCCATTCTCACACAGCGTACGTAGACCTAAACTTCTGATCAGGGTACATCCTGCTACTGGTTTTTATATCGTAGGTACGGTACAACATCACAATCTGCATTTGCATACGGCTTCATTTGCGAACTGTGAATATGCAGATTCGAATCGTCGCGTATCGATTTTGGACATTTTAGGGTATTCAGAAGACAATTTATCTTATCCGGGTGAAAAAAATGTCGTTTTGCACTAATTAATTGATGTTCTACAAATTTGTAATTGAAAATTTTGCTCTATCTCTTTTCGTTTTCGTTTTGCAATGGCTAACTACCGCATTTCGCCACTAGGGGCGCTGCTATCGGTTGCGTTCGATCGGGCGTAGTCGCTTTACTATAAATTCACTTGCATAACTGTACCTCTCACCGTTCGCAAGTTATTTCAGGCTAAAGGGACTTTCCTATGCACCCTGTATGTGCAAAACATTAGAGATACCTACCTAACATAAATGTATACATATACCCAATAGCGTACTGGCCTTCCTCTAGCTCGAATCTCGGAAAACACTGAATGCTGGTGCTTGCCAACAAAATTTTTTGGCATGCTACCTTGGGCACAGGAGCTATAGTTTCGACACACCGATCTATTGCCTAGTGAAGTCGCTGCACGCTAGATGCGAGCAGTTATCTCGGTAAAAAGGCGACGAAACAAGCTATTAGGAAGATGGTTATAATGTTATAACTCAGGAGAGTATTTTGAACGTTTTGATGCATAGTTATGCCGCGAGGGGTGTGAGTGAACATTTCTTTTTAAAAGAAACCATGCCTCCTCTATTAAATCCGACTGAAAAATGTATTTTTGAATAGATAATTGCCACTATGGCACGAATTTACGTGCAATTTCTACTCCTAATGATCCGCTGCTTTCTGTTTGGGGGTGTACACGTTTTATCCTTTTTTCAGGCCATATTTTCTTTCCTAAAAATCCGATAGAAAAGTTAAGCATCTAGATTTCTTTTTGAACATTTAGCATACACATTATGCTTCCAGCTTTCCACTTGGGGACGCAAATGCGCGTCTCCTAGTGGAATAGTTTCGTTTTTTCGCTTTCAGAACGCTTGATAGATTTTTTTTTCAGTAACAAACATTTTCAGCACGTTTTCTAGTTAAAGTTTTTTTCTCTTCATCCTTCCTCTGTTACGCCAAACACAATAGTTTGTTTCTGCATTTTGTGCATCAAATTTTTAGAATGCTACAGATTGCCCAAGTTAAAACAGAAAAAAAAAAGCAAGAAAAGCTTTATGAAATGCCTTTAGCGTAATAGATTTCATTTTTAAAACAAACTCCTCATTACATGCGAAAGTTTTGTGTTCTTGTAATTTCTAATATGATCAACATAATTACTTGGACAGCTTTAAGAAATAGTACAAAATCCGGTCTTACATAGGATAAGAAATAACCAGCCCTCCAGTCTGAGAGTAAGTTATGAAAACATTTTCTTTTACATGAAACTAAAGCTGCTAGATTATTTTACACTGACTGAAAGTTGCTAAAAGATTTTCACGTTCTTGTGTTACAAATGGGAAGGTACTTATATAAGTTGTGTTTCTTTTGAAAAAAATGGTTTTAATTATTCTTTTTAAAAAATCTGAATTTAATAGAAATTTCTGTTTCTGTCTTCACGACAACTTTTTTCTTTATCACGCAGTAAATTAATAAATTGATAAAATCCTCTCGACGCATTTCGAATTAGCCTTAATTATCGTGGAACATGTTCGATTTTTTATTGGATAAAAATAAAAGATCGTCAGAATGTTATTATCGTAACTTTAATGCTTATTTTATAACTTAGATAATTGTTTTAAACCAATGAAATTTAGCTTTATCTATTTGTCATCTCAATTCCAAAATACAATGAATTCTTCGCTCTATAGGTCTCAATTAAAATTAATTTTAAATCCTAAAAAGTTAATACAATAAATAAATTTGTTCAATTTCAAATGTCGCCTTGCGGTCGAGTAAATAAATATATATATTTTTTCTTTCGTGACCATTTATAAGGAACACCATTTTCCGTACAGTTTCTTCAAGTAATGCACAGTACTTTCTGGTATCTGTGCCTCTAAAAGTCGTATTTGAAAAAAAATCAATCGCAAAGCGTTCCCCATAAAGCATATTTAGTGCTCAGTTTTTATTCCGTTATAATTCACAGTTCTGTGGCCGGTGGCATGAGCTAATATTCCTGTTTGAAGAAGAGTTTCGGATTCTAGAAATCTGGTAAAATGGTTTCTTTGTACGATATCCTTTACTTTGAGAGTATTTTGGGCCCACATTCTTCAAATAACGTTCAGCTTTCCCTCTAGAGAAAGTAAAGTTATACCATATTAGAGAGAGCTTTCCCTCTAGAGGAAGTAAAGTTATAATACATTAGAGAGAGCTTTCCCTCTAGAGGAAGTAAAATTATGCCACATTAGAGAGAGCTTTCCTTCTAGAGTAAGTAAAGTCATACTACATTAGAGGGAGCTTTCCCTCTAGAGGAAGTAAAGTTATACCACATTAGAGAGAGCTTTCCCTCTAGAGGAAGTAAAGTTATACCACATTAGATAGAGCTTTCCTTCTAGAGAAAGTAAAGTTATACCACATTAGAGATGTCTTCAATGGGCTGACCCGCCAGCTGAAGCTCATGTCCGGTCCAGCCGGTCTTTTTTGGAGTAATTTTTTAAACAGTTAGTTGAAAAATTCCGGACTCGGACAGGGCCTGTTCTGGTAGGCCTAGTATTTTGCTGCTGAAATTTTACATACGATGCAGTTACTTCATGCGTTCGTGGGATTTTGTTGTTGTTGTTAGTTGCAATTTTGAAGTAAATGGTTATAATTCAGTCAGTTTTCAAGAACAACATGCCATTATGTCTTAAAAGAAAAGTGTTCAATCAATGCATCACTCTAGTTCTTACACATGGAGCAGAGACGTCGTCCTTAATTAGAAAAGGCATACAAAGGCTGCAGACAACTGCGAGGAGTATGGAGAGATGCATTCTTGGTGTAACCGGGAAAGATAAAAGAAACGCGCAGAGATCAGGAAAGTAACAAGAATGGAAGACATCATGATCAGAGTAAAATCCCTGAAATGTTTTTTAGCTACGGAATTAAGAAAAACGAAACTCCTTCAGCTGACGCGTGACCTGCGCTTTGTGATACAGGCATTTTTAGGTGAATTTCAAATTAAGTAGGGTTTTTTAATTCATTAAAATCATATATATATACATACATTTCCGCTGCTTTCCGCCCCATTCCCACCACTGTATGTATGTATGTATATATATATATTTATATATATCAGTGGTGGGATATATATATTATATATATATTGAGAGCGAAGTTCACGACAGGAGTTGATCGCCGACCGTCCGGCGGACTTAGATCGGGAAACTTTGGAAATCATTTAAGAGATAATTCTTTAAGTTTTGAAATCGAAGTAATAATAGATATTTCAATTAAAAGAAATAGATACTTCTGACAGAGACGAGTTTCTTTATTTTGTCACCCAAGAGAGTTGCATATCTCCGCCTCAAATAAGAGCTGACTTTTTTTTCTCCAATGTTCATTAATAGCGGACGCCTTTAATTGAAAATTATTTCAATAAGAACGGTACCTCTCAATAAAGAAAACAGCTCCGACTTCAACTAAATGCGAGTATTTCATTTTAAAGTTTAATAACGAAATTTTCTTATACGGTTTCATGTCTACTGCGTATGGATTTGTGCATGTCTGTCTTGGGCCACTGTCCTCTATCGTTCTCCGGCATGCTTTCGAATTTCATCCATCCATCTCGCATGTGGTTTTTCTGAGTCTTTTTCTGTCCCTTGGTATCCTGTCTAAAATTTCGGTTGTCGATCGGTGGTCCGTTCTTCTGGAACATGTCCAAGCCCACTGCCATTTCAAGGATTTTACTCTGATCATGGTGTCTTCCACTCTTGTCATTTTCCTTATCTACGAGTTCCTCATCTTATCTTTCCTGGTAACACGAAGCATGCATCTCTCCATGTTGCTTTCAGTTGTCTGCAGCTTTTGTATGATATATAAGAACACAGACACACAAACATATAAAATGTGTATGCGTATGTGCTTGTGTAAATTAGCCCAGACTTGAAACGTTGAATGCTAAAAAATACTTTAAACACCCAAAACAGATTATCTATACTTTCACCACTGAATCTACTTAAGAACTTTTCAAACCAAATTAACAAATGCAACACTGTTTGTGGTATCCATAGGCGCGCACTGTGCTTACAGGACGAATTTTCACAGGGTCCGTATAACAAAATACATTTTGAAAAAACAAAAACAAAATAAAAAAAAACCGCAATATTGTTCGTGGAATATATTCCCTTGAAAATTCTTTGAATTATTATCATCAAATACTACAGAGCATTTCACATTTCAGATTGAGGAAATTTCATTGGTTCGTTGTTGTTTTTTTTCAGGCAGTAAACTGAATGTGAGCTGTCTCTGTCTTTAATTTTTTTCTCTTCGTTTTCTCATAACGTAAAAACCTTATTACAGGAACGAACTCTGACCACGCTTTAACTTTTCTTTTATTTTAATGGGCCTTATTCAAGGGCGAATAATTTCCCGTTGAATCACTCCAAAAATGGCCCACTTTGACGTATTCTCTTTTTTTCTCAATTTTTTTTTTTTTTTTTTTTTGAAACGAACAGATAATTATTTTGGTGTTTAGGGATAATAATCGTTAATTTCATTTGATCTTTATTTCTGTATAGAAAGTTTTTCTTTTGAAAAAAACAAACTATAGTAAAAACCACGTGATAGAAAAGCATTTCCGTCTACCCATGTTTGGCGTTTGCTCTGAAGTGGCATAACAAAATCCCTCTTAAAAATTAAGCTAAAGCTAACTACAGTTAAGCGTATGCGTTCGACTTGCGGCCCAGGGTTATTGATCAGATCAGATCATATGTAGAGGATTTTAGGAAGGGAGTGTCTGACTACAGGTCTTAAACAACCCTTAGAAATAAGACGCTAGGAGATTTGGGCTAGAGTGCCACTGAAACGAGGTAGAAAGTGGGAGGAAGACCCCCTTATTTATTACCGGGGAGCCATTACCCGGTGCCCGACGGCTTAACGAGCCCATCCGACGCACGGCGGATATTTAGCGGTTCGAGCGTTCGTAACTGCCTGGGATCAAACCTGAAGTTTTCGCCTCTGATCTCATTGATACCAGGTAATTAAAAATTCCCGGAATGGCTGGGAGGCCCTAATCCGCCTGTGACCTCATTCATACGTACTAAATTAAAATTCCCGGAATGGTTCGTTCGCCCCAATCTAATTGATACGTAGCAATTTAAAATTCCCGGAATGCTTGGGCCACCCTGATCCACCCTTGTCATCATCACCATCATTGTCAACCATTATCAATCCACTGCTGGACGAAGGTCTCCCCAAGTTTCCTCCACAACGGTCTGTCTTGTGCCAGTCTCCTCCATGTCACTCCCGCATATTTACGAATTTCATCCACCCATCTCCTATGTGGTCTTTTTCTGGGTCTTTTCCTGTCCCTTGGAATCCAATCTAAAATTTCGGCTGTCCATCTATGGTCTGTCCTTCTGGCAGTATGTCCAGCCCATTGCCATTTCAGGGATTTAACTCTGATCATGATGTCTTCCACTCTCGACCCTTGTACTCATTGATAAGTAGTCATTTAAAATTCCCGGAATGGTTCGGTCGTCCTAATCTGCCTCTGACCTCACTGATAGTAGTAATTTAAATCTCCTGGAAGAGTTTGGTGGCCCTAATCCGCCTCTGACCTCATTCATACGTTATAACTTAATATTCCCGGAATGGTTCGGTCGCCCCAATCCGCCCCAGAAGGCATTGGTACCTAGCAATTTAAAATTCCCAGAATGGTTGAGTTGCCCTAATCCGCCTCTGACCTCATTCTTAGGTAATAATTTAAAATTCCGGAAATGGTTGGGTCGCCCTAATCCAACCCTGACCTCATTGCTACATAGTAATTTAAAATTCCCAGAATGGTTCGATCGTCCTATCCGCCTCTGATCCCATAGATACGTAGTAATTTACTTGTAGCCGACTTCGGCTTCTAAGATATACTTCAGACATCACATCTCCAATTTATAAAACAATTACGATTGGCTACCGTCTTGCAGCAATTTTCTAGTATCCCACTGGTTCCATAGAATTGTTACTTGCAAGAAGGCCGTTATCAGTTTAGGTCATCTGATCTTTATAAATCAAACAAAAACCAAATACCACTAAGACAAAGGCAGACAAACGAATCCATTTTTTTTTTTTTTTTTGTGGTACTTCGGGGTGGAGGAAATGATGCAACCAATCATTTGATAATGAATAACCGGGTCACAGAAGGAAAAACAAAATTACACACACACACTTTCGACTACTAGTAAATCATTTTCATGGCTCCCAATCACTCATACGCGAACACCAAACGTCTTTCGCAGGCGGAGTATCTCACAAGCAAACAAAGCTTTCCTCGGCCACAGAAATATCTTACGTTTGTCAGTCTCTGAATAAGTTTCTAAATTATTGTCACTCTGAATGGTGAACATGTTCTCTCTTATTTACCATTCTTACAATAAAATTTATATCTATAAACTGCGCTGGAATTAAATTAAACTGGTTTTTCGACTTTCCTCTTGACTTTTTTTACTATCGTCGTTTGGAATGATTGCCGCTTAACACAATAACTCCATTTACTGATGCTGAACTAAGAAGAAAACGATTATCGGCGAATTCGAAAAATCGCTAAAGAAGCGAAACCTTCTACAGTACTTTTTTGGAAGCTCAAGCGTAAACCATGCTCAAAGTTTGAATAACATACACTGACGGAAAAAAATCCCAACACCACGAAAAAATAGTTGTAGAAGAATGAAATGGCGGCAACACATTTGTATAGGTAACATATTTAATCGATTAAGGTTTTAAGATCACAGCTTATTGTAAGCACGAGAAGAGCCATTTTAAATGTGAAATGCTGGTACATTAATAACCGGTGTAACCGCCAGAATGTTAAATGCAAGCACGCAAACGTTCATGCATTGTGTCGTACAGGTGCTGGATGTCAGTTTGTGGGATGGAGTTCCATGCCTGTTGCACTTTGTCGGTCAATACAAGGACGGTTAATGCTGGTTGGGGGTGACGCTGGAGTTGTCGTCCAATAATGTCCCATGCGTGCTCGATTGGTGAAAGATCTGGTGATCTAGCAGGCTACGGCAACATGTCGACACTCTGTAGAGCATGTTGGGTTACAACAGCGGTATGTGGGCGAGCGTTATCCTGTTGGTAAACACCCCCTGGAATGCTGTTCATGAATGGCAGCACAACAGGTTGAATCACCAGACCGACGTACAACTGTGCCGTCAGGGTGCGTGAGATAACCACGAGAGTGCTCCTGCTGTCATAGGAAATTGCTCCCCAGACCATAACTCCAGGTGTAGGTCCAGTGTGTCTCGGCCGCTGACAGGTTGGTTGTAGGCGCTCACCTGGCCTCCTTCTAACCAACACACGGCCATCACTGGCACCCAGGCAGAACCGACTATCATCAGAAAACACAACAGATCTCCACTCCGTCCTCCAATGAGCTCTAGCTTGACACCACTGACGTCGCAAACGGCAGTGGTTTGGAGTAAGTGGAATGCACGCTACAGGGCGTCTGGCTCGGAGCTGTCCTTCAAGTAACCGATTTGTAACAGTTCGTTGTGTCACTGTGGTGGCAACTGCAGCTCGAATTGCTGCCGCAGACGCGGTACGATGCGCCACGGCCATACGCCGTACACGGCGGTCTTCCCTCTCAGTAGTGCCACGTGGCCGGCCGGAACCCGGTCTTCTTGAGGCAGTACCTTCCCTTGACCACCGCTGCCAACAATCATGCACAGTGGCTACATTCTTGCCAAGTCGTTCTGCAATATTGCTGAAAGAAAATCCACCTTCTCGTAGCCCTATTACACGACCTCGTTCAAACTCCGCGAGCTGTTGATAATGGCTTCTTCGTCTTCTTAAAGGCATTCTTGACTAACATCAACACCCTACGTCGAATCTCAACGATAACTAACGCTCACGAACGTTACAGCGCGTATTTACAGCAAACCTGCTTTGCATGTTCCGGGGGGGCGCTACTAGCGACACACGTATATGCGCCGAGCGCGAAATTTGCATAGACGTCATCTTGCAGATGTACTCTCACCGCCTACCAACTGTCGTTTATCTAACACAACCCCTTCTTGGTGTTGGGATTTTTTTTTCCGTCAGTGTATTTGAAAGTGTTTTATAGTTTAGAGCTTTAAAAACAGATGAGATCATATGTGAAGGATTTTAGGAAGGAAGTGTCTGACCCCAGGTCTTAAACAACTCTTAGAAACAGGAAGCTAGGAGATTTGGGCTAGATTGCCTGATAGGAAAGTGGCACGGAAGCGAAGTAGAAAGGGGGAGAAAGACGCCCTTATTTATTACGGGGGGCGGGTGCAGTACCCGGAGCCAGACGGCTTAACGTGCCCATCCGACCCACAGCGGATATTTAGTGGTTCGAGCGTTCGTACCTGCCTGGTATCGAGCCTGAGGTTTCTCCGTGGCAGTCACGAACGTTGACCACTAGGCCATCCCCGGCCTCACTTTGAAAATAGCTACGACTATGAAGCTTTATAATGAATACAATGCATAATCTATTTTCATACTTTCTGGATAAATACGTTTCGTTTTAATTGATTTTAATGAGGCACTATAGCGCATTATATTGATGATGGGCTATTTTAAAAGAACTTTTTCGAGTCGGGCAGTTAGAAAAGGAGATATCATTTAACTAACAGCCTAAATTTAAGTCTCTTCCTAGCCGCAGGGCATTCATTATGTTTTTAAAAAATCCAGAATTGCATGAAAAGTTATCATTTTTTCATTTCGCTTTATTATTAACTCATTTTTTCATTATAGGTATAGTGGAAGCACAAAAAAAAATCGTAAAGGTACTTTACAAATAGAAAGATCCAAAACCTCATGACAACCTGCCTAATATGATGTTGGTCCTCCACGTGCCTACAAAACAGCTCTTACCTGGAAAGTTATGGACGCAACAAGATTTCTTAAGCTGACTTGCGATATTTGGTACCAACACGTTAACAGTAGATTCTTTAACTCTTGTAAGTTACGTGGTTAAGCCGCAGAAGATCGGATTTGCTGTTCCAACACAAATCACACATGCTCAATGGATTGATGTCTGGGGAATTTGGAGGCCAGACCTATGATATATGATTGGTGTCTGAGGAATTTTGGAGACCCAAAACATTTCGTGAGAAACACTTCATTACGACAAAAAAAGACCACGTGTAGATCCCACTGAAAAGTAAAGTGTCAAAATGATACAACCAAAGGGCCTTAATAGGGAGTGTGATCACCCCTAATAGCAATGCAGGTCTCATAGCGATGTCTCATGCTGTTGATGATGGTGTCTATGAGCTCAGAAGGTAGCAATGCGCATTGATCATATAAAGCTTGCCTAATCCTCCTGAAGTCTTGCGCAGTGGTTGAGGGCAGTAATATATATCCCTAGAGCATCCCAGACATGCTCGATCGGATTAATCTTGGGAGCCCTAGCGCGATAATTAATAAAGACAGTCTCTTGAAGATATTGTTGGACCAGACTTGTTCGGTGGGTACTGGCGTCATCGTCTTGTAGGAGAAAATGTCTCTCCTATGGCACCTGCATAAGGGCAAACATAGGGGTCTAGAGCATCATACTTATAACCTCGTATTCACGGTTGTTTTTGGAATATAAAAGTTATGTGCTTCCACCTATTGAGACACCACTCCACACAAACACCCTACCACCACCATAGGTGTCCCTTGCACGGGTGATAAAGGAATGAAAACGTGTTCCCCGTTCTCTCTAGATCAGAGCACGCCCTGAAACGCTCTACAAAGCAAATTTGGACTCATCTGCGAAGAGCACCGACCTCCATTAGGTTTCAGTCCAACTGATGTGAAGTCTTGTCCATTTCAAACGTTTCGCTCCTGTGGCGAGGAGTACGGTCGGTAATATAAATACCTCCTTTATGAAGCCTTCTGCGCACAGTAGAAGAATATGTCACTGTTCCTGAAGCCGCAGCAAGAGCAGATCTTAGTTGCGTGGCGGTAGTAGTCTTGTTCCTCTGAGCAGATAATCCGTATTATCGGTTTTCCACGGCTATTGTAGCTCTAGAGGCCTAGACATTCATACCCTTCTCAGCAAGTTCCTGCCAATTAATACCCATTAATTGGCAGGAACAATTAACCCTTCCCATTTCTTTACCCTTTTCAGCAAGTTCCTGCCAAATAATTTATTCATCAATGTGACCCTCGCTGTACCCTCGGAAAGCTGATTGCGAGTTTTGAAATTGGTACCGCAGTCTGTGGAACACGAAAAGACTATACTTTGTATCCATATTGCAACCTCCAACTAACTTTCACCTGCCTCCAGTTCAGAGTTGGAAACAGGTCAAAAATTTTGGACCCGGACCCGGCCGTCGCATAATTGGACCCGACCCTGACCTGACCTGACCTGGGCCTGACCCAAACAAATGTGCTTTGAGCTATAAACTGGAATATATCATCATCATTGTCGATCATTAATAATTCAAAGCTGGATGAAAGTCTCCCCAAGTTTCTTCAACAACGGACTGTCTTAGGCCAATCTCCTCCATTTATCATCTCCCACGTAGTTTTCTGGGTCTTTTCCTGACCCTTGGATTCCAGTCTAAAATTTCGGTTGTTCATCGGTGGTCCGTTCTTGTGGCGATGTATGTCTAGGACCATTGCCACTTAAGGGATTTTACTCGGATCGCGATGTCTTCCACTCTTGTGAATTTTCTTACTCACGGGTTCCTCTCTCTACCTTTATTGGTTACATCAAGGATGCATCTCTCCATGCTTCATTCAGTTGTCTGCAGTCTTTGTATGCTTTTTTTAGTTAAGGTCTACATCTCTGCTGAGCACGTAAGCACTGGGAGGATGCATTGATTAAAAACTTTTCTTTTAAGACATAATGGCATATGGCTCTTAAAAATTGTACTGTTTCTTCCAAAAACCTCTCCAACCATGTTTTGTACGCCAATTAATTTCTTCATCAATGTGACCCCCGTTTGATATCTGCTGCCCAAGGAATTGGTTATCTCCAGCTTTCCACCATCAACAGATAAATCTTTATTCCTTGTAAAAGTTTTAGATCACTTTTGTCTTCTGAAAGTTCATTTTTAATCCCCATTTCTTTTCCCTTTTCAGCAAGTTCCTGGATCATACTCTGCAGTTCACAAGTATTATTTCAAAGACCTCTGAAGGGTTTTTTGAAATATTTTTTTCGATCCAAAAATAAAAGGGAAATAAAACCGGGTCAGGAGCACCTTGAGCCGACCCGTAAAGAATTGACGACCCGTTGATCCGTGACCCGTTTCCATTTTTGCCCTAGTCTTCCGATTGCTCTTCACCTCAGTTCCTCTGTTAAATGTGTGTGTGATGTATCTCGCAGACATTACAATAAATATCTCTCTCAAAATTCTTACTTTACATTCCGCAAACACTGGACGCAAAATTTCACAAAACCTTCTGTCATGCTGCGGCTCATTTGCATAAGCCGATGCCATCGACACTCATTTGAATGCGATACCCTGTTTACATTTCACAACATATACCCAAATTTTGTACATTTCAAACTCTTCTTTTAGAAATAATCGCAATTTTTTTCTGGTTTTATGGAAACCAGTGTAGTTGAAATAACAACGATCTCTATTTGAAATTCATAAAGACTGCATGAATATTCGGTGAGTAAATTCCTTTCAAGCAATGGAGATATGTTTTTTTAAAGGTCTGAATCAGAATCGTATCACGCTGTTTTGCAAGCCGATACCAACCAAAAAATGTCCGCACCCTCTCCCTCTTTAAACAGAATATGCACTCTATTATAACTCAGTGACCTCGACAATTTCAGAATACCCTTATTCGAAATTTGAGATTTAGAAAGATAAAAAAATATAAAGAAAATCCAGAACCACAGGTGTTCCTATGTTACAGTTGGAAGCTGACTGCTCCCTAACCTAACGGTGTAAGATGTCAGTGCGTGCAGTTATTCTGAAGCCTTCGGAGTAGGAAATAAGAAGCGTGTTGAACTTGATGATGGATTGTGGTCAAAGCGTGTTCTTTCTCACAGGAGCGCATCTCATTTAAGGTGCAGTGTTTTGTTCTTTAGCCCCTGAGGTTAAGTGTTGCTTACAAATGCGGGAAAAATAGCTGGGATATAGCAATTGAGACAACGAGGAAAATAACAGAAAGAAAAAAGAATGCAGAGAACATGAAAAAGTACAGAGCACGAACTAAAACGAGACAACTTCGCAGCAGTCAACCAATTTTGGGCCCACGATAAGATTTCTTCATATATTGGGGGGGGATGTCTATGATCTTCAGGGAATCGAACAAAAGGTAAAATCAGGACAGACTATATCATCGAAAGCAAGGCGTACTTTAGTTCAAGGAATTATAGCACTAGTCAGAGGCGCAAATTTTTGTAAATTACAGTGCATGGTCGAAAAAAAAAATGGTGTTTATACACTTATTTTCTTTAAAATAAATAGGAAAATATATACAAACTAGCCTAGTGCCTGTCCTAGGGTGGTTGCTTTTAAGCTTTAAATAAATATTAATATATAGGGGATGTTGCCCGTCCTAAGACAGTGACATTTTCAATTGAAACAGATTGAAAACAATTCAAATAGATGCCAGCTCTTTTGTAAGAATATATAGTAAAAATTTATATAGCAAGAACTCATTCATGTTAGAACTGAAAATTATATTACTATGTATTACCGTTTTTCAAAAGACCTCGCGGTAAAATTACATTCTATGCGAAATATTTGTTGTTTAACAATTATCTTTGTAGTCCAGTTTTATCGTGTAAACTTACCTTAATAACTTATGCTTTGATTTTTCGCGTTAAATTACTTTTTCTCCGGAACACATGGACAATATTCTGTATCTCCTTTTAGATGCAATTTTGCTCACTTCGACATTGTAAAATTTCAGTTTTTATTGTAAGTTAGAGAGTTTAGATAGATCGATGTTTTGCAAAATATTTATAAAAATCAGCATTAAACTCGAAAAGATAATTAAATTAAAAAAGTGAAAAATAATTAAAGCGTACAAATTAAATTTCGAATTGTGCTAAATTAAATTAATATAAAAACGCAACTTGCAGTGATATTAAGAATTCAATTCGAGTTTTGTAGATCGGATAAATAGTACTCGAGTCATTGATAACCCAGTGTTTTTAAATTAGCACACGATCATCTTGATATCTGAAAGAGGTCTGCCGCCCCCGGTGGTGCAGTGGTCTAAGCGATGGCCTCTGATCATTCGTCCGTAAGGGGCCCGGGTTCGAATCCCGGTGAGGCATGGATGTTGTGTTTGTCTTACAGCACTGGTTCTCTCCCTTCCCTGGAACCAGTGACCCTAAATTAGGGACGGGCGACTGCTTATAGCCCATTGAGTTGCTCACGGCGGTCGTTAAACCTCCAATCAAAAATAAAAAAAGAGGTCTCGTGCTATTATATAGCAGGCAATCATTTTAACATCGCGAGAACACACACGAATTGAAGATAAGTGATGACGCAACAATGCAGACGTTGGTATGACGTCAAGCTGCCCAGAGAGACGGATCTGGGTGTTTATATTATTAATGTTATTAATCAGTATCCACCAGCAAACTTTTGAAATTTTTAAAATAATACCCGTTTTTCACTCAATCGTCATGTTTGTGAGTAAATTTAAATATATTACAGGCAAAAAATGTTCTTGTACTTTTGTTCTGGGCTCCAACAACAACCGAGAGTAACTTAATAGATTACATAAGCAGTCGTAGGTCCCGAATTTGAGGCGGCTGGTTCCATGGAATGGAGAAAAGCCTAGATGCCCCAAATTACCGCCCCTGCCGATTGCTCACAGTTTCTAACGTATACCTTTAAATAACCCTCCTCCTCAGTTTCTGTTCGTCCGGCTTTTTTTTTTTACTTTTTACTTCTTGGTTAAACCTTTTCTCACTAAACGGCACAGTACTGCTACAACTTGGCAACACTAACAACGAGGCAGAGGAACGTACAATGACTACACAATGAATTAGGAGAGTTTCAGTAGAGATTAGAGTTAATAGAGCAAGACAGGAGTGCTGCAGGTTAGATTGTTAAACGTTGATATACACTGAGTGATTATTGAATGATGACCACCTTCCTGATACTTCGTAAGCCCTCCTTTTCCCCTCATTACAGCAGCTGTCACACGTGGCATCGATTCAATAAAATGCCGGGAACAGTTGGGAAGTATGGAAAGTGTGACGTATATTCTAGATTAACTTTCCTTTTTTAGTTTCTTTCCCTATGTAAATCTTGAGTTTATTCTCAATTATTCTTCACTCTTAACGAAATATCTTTTCTCTCAAACGAATACGTTTGGCAACACAATTCAGGTTGAATGCACGTGAGGTATGCCAGATATTGATAAGAGCAAGAGATAAAAACGACGACTAAGTTGTTGTAAACGAGCGATTATTACGAGCGTTGCTTGATGAGAGCGTTGTAAAGAGCGTTGTTAAAGAGAACATAGTGTTTTAGAGCTGTGTGGGGTGTGGAGTACATTGTGATATTATGATTTGTCATGGAAGTGCTACAGCCTGAATAAAGCATCTTTTTCCGTAAGTGTGACTTCTGTTGTTTCATTGTTTCGCCTGGCCGTTAAGGGTTCTTTCATTTAGCAACTATTTCTTAGTGTGTTGATGTTCTAAATTAACGTAGAAGTAAGACAAGACTGCTACGTCATACAACCCAGCTGTATGTAATGCGGTCTTCAGTGCAGGTATGGAGGTGATTGGTGTATCCAGACGCCTGATATGCCGTTCCATAGTGTCGCATAAGAGCTCTATGGGATTGATATCTGAGGAGTTTGAGGCCAATCGATATGCTGAAAGTCTGAAATATGTTCTTCAAACCATTTTCTGCGCAAAGTGTGCTCTGTGCATTGTTATCTTGGAACGCAACGCCGCCATTCGGGAAAAAGTGTAACATTGCTGGGTGCACAGAGTCAGCAAGCAATTCACGATAGTGGGCAATAGTCATGCGCTGTTCAACATGGACCAAAGGCCCAAGTTCCTGCCAGAAAAACATGCCCCACACCATACAACCGCCTCCACCAATTTGCAGTGTGGAGATCATGCAGGATGGATCGAGTGCTTCATGTTGTTTCCGCCAAATACATAAACGACCAACCGCGGAGTGGAGTTAAAAACGCGACTCGTCAGACCAGCGCACTTTTTTCTATTCATCCACGTCCAACTTTCATGATCTTTGCGCCGATGAACCGTGGTTAGGAGAGGATGACGTCATGTTCGTCTGCTGTTATAGCCCACGCGCGCGAGAATGCTACGCATGCTCATAGCAGATACTGTTCCGACTTGACCTCTGTTGTATTGAGTAGTCAACTGCTGAACACTACTGCTTCTATTGGTCTGTACAAGACGTTTGACCCCGCGCTCACTACTCACATTAACCTTTCGCTGTCCTGTGCAGTTTTGAACTCAGTTCGCTCCGGTCAGTAGAACCTTTTTTAGTTTACGTTGTGGTCAGGGCCGTAGCTAGTTCTAAATTTTAGGGGTGCTACGAATAATGCAGAGGAGTCTACAAAGTTTTTAGGTTCGCTGTCCTGTGCAGTTTTGCCTTCGGGTCGTTGTATGATCATTTTCACCCCAGTCCAGATACATTTTATCTATGGCAGCTCGCCAACAACCCACCAGTCCAGCCATTTGGGAGATCGAGACACACGCTCTGCGAGCTCCTCACAATCTGTCTTTTATCAAAGTCCGATAAATCCTTCCATTTTCTCATCGCGCGCAGAATTCTACCAGCTATCAGATCAGATCATATGCAGAGAGTTTTAGGAACAGAGTGTCTGCTGACCCCAGGTCTTAAACAACCCTTAGAAATAACAAACTAGGAGATCTGGGCTAGAGTGCCCGATAGGGAAGTGACACGGAATCGAAGTAGAAAGGGGGAGGAAGAAACCCTTATTTATTACCGGGAGGGGTGGGGGTTACCCCGGGCCCGACGGCTTAACGTGCCCATCCGACGCACGGCGATATTTAGTGGTTCGAGCGTTTGTACTTGCCTGGGATCGAACCCGAGTTCTTCTTCGTGGCAGTTACGAACGCTGTCCACTAGGTTACCCGCGGCCCACTCTCTACTAGCTATGATCATGATGTAGAGGATTTTAGGAAGGGAGTGTCTGACCCCAGGTCTTAAACAACCCTTAGAAATAGGAAACTAGGATATTTGGGCTAGAGCCGCCCGATAGGAAAGTGACACGGAAGCGAAGTAGAAAGGGGGAGGAAGACGCCCTTATTTATTACCGGGGGCCAGTACCCGGGGTCCGACGGCTTAACGTGCCCATCCGACGCACGGCGGGTATTTAGTGGATCGAGCGTTCGTACCTGCCTGGGATCGAACCTGAGGCCCTTCCCGGCTCATCTCTACTAGCTATTGCTCCACCCACACCTTATATATGCTACGTCGGTCGACTAATCGCTCACTCTTGGAAATCACGTAGTCAACGGGTTGCATCCACTTTGAGAGGAGGTGGTCATGATTCAGACTCGGTGTAAAATCTGTTGAGGTTTATGTGATCGACGATCAAATGCCATTGTTATGAGATTAATGTCTGTGTAAGTCAGCTGGAATGTATTCTAGCAAAGGATTGCATTGGTGTACTGAATACAAGTGTTTGCAGAATGAATTGGTGGAATAACGTAACGAATTGCTCATTCTTACTACCTGGCCGTTTGGTTTTTTGTTGACAAAGTGTGATTTATGTGCAAGGAAGCTGTTTAAGAACATTAGACAATTCCTTAGCTAATCAGTTACCCGTTTAAAACTACAGCTAAGGAAGTAAAATTCTATAAGTTGTTCATGGTGATCCTTACCCCCCCCCCCCCCGCCAAAAAAAAAAAAAAAAAAAGAGAATAGTGTCAATAGCGCGCCATCTACTTTTAAAGTCACTGTATTTATATTTAATGCGGATTTCTTTGCCCTAAAAAATAGAAGCATAAGTGCCAGTTATATATTTTTCGTAAACAAGGCGAGTCAGTGGCTCGTCCTGTTTTGCTCTAAAAAAATCCTTTAAAGATTGGTGCTATATTTTTCTTTAGGGGGGGGGGTAGTTTACGGGAATTGGTAAGGATCTTATGGTTGCCATAATATTTAAAGTGCTAAATTTAAATATGCCTCACAATGATAATCTTAGATCTCAATTATAAAAGAAGAAAGTGGAAAAAGTAAAATATAAATTTTCTTACACCATTGCGGCTCATTTTACGGTGAGTTTAATTTCAACAAGGTACTAGCGATTTCATATTTGCTATTAGGTTTCGTTAAATATTAGTAAAATATGTTGTGGTTAGTTTACGGTAATTATTGTTATGATTTTACGATTGCCATAAAGGGCAAAATTTAAAGATGTCGTAGAATGTTCCCGTTGAATGCACAATTAAAAGAGAAAATGGAAAAGTAAAATGAAAATGTTCTTTCATCAGTGCAGCTGAAAACAGTAAACTAAAAGAGAGGGGGGGGGGTTAAGCGAAAAAAATGTATGATCTTTTTAAAACGATGGATGTTCTAATATTGTTTACTTTTTACTTTGTTAATAAAAAGGATTTTTTTTATTTCCTTTCATACACGGCTGACTAATTTAATTCTACTGAGTTAAATATAATAAATGGTCAGGCGTAAAAAAACATATTGTTGGATGTTACTCGTTGAATAATTTTTTTCCAGTTAAAAGTTTGGGGGTCTTCGTAGTTGTCTCCATCATGAGCGTCAAATATGGCCACATCTTTCGCGTTTCAGTACGCAACGATCTCATGTACGGTGTAGTAATCAGTATTTTATGCACATTACTTTTCACCCGTTCAACTGCAACAAAACACCACCTTTTGAAAGATCAAAAGAAGTACAGCTGATATATCTGTCGAGCCGTGTGTGCGAAACTCCGCAATGTTTACCAGTTTATGATATATGCTTCTTAATTCTCCATGTTAAGTTCCCGAGTCGGCGTTTTGATAAACCAACACTTGGTGAAGTAGAATTTGCTCGCGGGATTTTCACATCGCACTTTAAGTGCCACCAGCGCTATTCCCATTACCATATCCAGCGGTGATTTATTCACACGCAAAACTTGCAATGATTTTCTCAAACGACGTCATTATGCCAGCTTTAGATTCAAATGTAAGCAATATTTCCCCTCCCAACAATCTTTCAAAGTGCGGCAAATGTGGAAGTCCTCCATTAAGGTGTAATATTCCCCCAAAAGATACGTTTCCGAACTTCATTTGTAGCCAAGGAAGAACGGGGTTCTATCCAGAGAGAGAGAGAGAGAGAGAGAGAAGAGGAGAACGGGAGAGCGGCAGGTATTATGTAGATGTGAAGACTCGTGGCAGCTTGAGCATGTTCGATATTTTTTCCCCATTGAGGCGCGTATGCTCTGTCTTCGTGTGCACGGTTCGACGAGTCCTATGACTGTAGCCACTTTCCTACGTTTCGCTTCGTTAGTGCCGGTAGAATAATGGGCATATCTTCTTGGTCTTTGCGCTCTGGGATTTAAGAGGATTAGCTATTGAGGGCCGCCCTATGTTCTATGCAGCGTGAAAGTCATTATTGAATCATTGAGTGCTCCCCACAGCTTTCTTTGATGAAGTGCATTTCTGCTCTAGAAAAATGACTCTATTCTCATTTTTCCTATCAGATTCATAAAATAAGTCTTTCGACTGTCGGAACGAAGTCTAACGACCTACTCTTGACGTTCGCACTGCATAAAAATTTAGAGAGACTACATTTTCATAATATTAAACGATTCCGCAAGGAAAATGCGAAGCTTTCGAACTCAGTTCGCTCCGGTCAGTAGAACTTTTTTTAGTTTACGTTGTGGTCAGGGCCGTAGCTAGTTCTAAATTCTAGGGGTGCTACGAATAATGCAGAGGAGGCTACAAAGTTTTTAGGTTCTTTCATAAATTAATTTTACCCTATATAATTTAAAATATTATATTATAGCAGTATTTATTGAAAAATTAATAAGCACAACAATAGTGTTTCAAGGATATACGTATATATCCATATTTTAAACCAAACTTAAGCCAAAAACAAAAACAAAAACAATATTTTTATTTTTTAAATGCAGAGTTTTGCTGGTCTTTGGTTGTAGTTGTTTCTGCTTTGTTAGTTGTTTGTCTTATATATCATCATCATCATCATCATTGTCAACCATTATCAATCCACTGCTGGACGAAGGTCTCCCCAAGTTTCCTCCACAACGGTCTGTCTTGTGCCAGTCTCCTCCATGTCACCCCTGCATACTTTCGAATTTCATCCACCCATCTCCCATGTGGTCTTCTTCTGGGTCTTTTCCTGTCCCTTGGAATCCAATCTAAAATTTCGGCTGTCCATCGATGATCTGTCCTTCTGGCAGTATGTCCAGCCCATTGCCATTTCAGGGATTTAACTCTGATCATGATGTCTTCCACTCTTGTCATTTTTCGGATCCACGAGTTCCTCTTCTTATCTCTACTGGTTACACCAAGTATGCACCTCTCCATGCTACTTTGAGTTGTATGCAGCCTTTGTATGTCTCTTTTAGTTAAGGTCCACGTCTCTGCACCATACGTAAGCACTGGAAGGATGCATTGATCAAACACTTTTCTTTTAAGACTTAATGGCATATTGCTCTTGAAAATTATGCTGTTTCTTCCAAAAGCTCTCCAGGCAAGTTTTGTACGCCGTTTAATTTCTTCATCAATGTGACCCTCACTTGATATCTGCTGTCCAAGATAAACGTACGTATCTGTTATCTCCAGCTTTTCTCCATCAATTGATAAATCTTCATTTCTTGTAAAAGCATTGAACATCACTTTTGTCTTCTGAAAGTTCATTTTTAATCCCACTTCTTTACTCTTGTCAGCAAGTTCCTGGATCATACTCTGCAGCTCTGATGGGCTAGTTGCAAAAATGACAACGTCATCAGCAAAACGAAGGTGGGTTAGATAATCTCCATTAATCTTTATCCCCTTGTTTTCCCAGCTCAGTGACTGAAAAACACCCTCCAATGTGGCATTAAAGAGCTTCGGAGATATGGTGTCACCTTGTCTCACTCCCTTTCCAATTTTTATGTGTGTTGTATTTTCAAACAGCCTAATCTTTGCACTTGCATTTTCATAGATGTTATTAATAATATTAATGTATGCATCTTCAATACCGCAGGTTTTCAGAGCCATTGTAACTGCTGATGATTTCACCGAATCAAAGGCTTTTTCATAATCGATAAAAGCCATGCACAATGGAAGTTCATATTCCCTCGCTCTTTCAATTAGTTCTCTCAGCACATGGATATGATCTATTGTGCTGTAGCCACTCCTGAATCCAGCTTGTTCTCTCGGTTGAGCCATGTCCAGTGTTACCTTCAAGCGGTGTGAAAGAACTTTAGTGAAGATTTTATAAACTACTGATAGGAGGCTGATAGGTCTGTAGTTTCCGAGATCCTCAATGTCACCTTTCTTATGTAGCAGGATCATTGTAGCGGTGTTCCAATCCTCAGGAATCTTTCCTTCATTAAGGCATCGAGTGAAAATTTGGGCGAGTACTGTTTCGATTTCGCCACTTGCTTCTTGTATGATGCCTACAGTAATTCCATCTTCTCCTGGAGCTTTTCCCCGCTTCATGTTCTTGATTGCATGTGCAACTTCTGCTGGAAGGACTGGAGGAACTCTGGTACTGGTATCTTTCATGATGTCTGGAGTGCATGTATCATCCCTTTCATATAATTTGGAGTAGAAATCTTTCACTCTTGTCAAAATTTCGCCTCTATTTCTTGTTACAGAACCATCTTCTTTTCTCAGTGCCATAATCTGTTTTCTTCCCTTACTGAGATGTCCCTTTGCTATCTTTAGGCTTTGGTAGTTTTCAATTGCTTTCCTTACTAGTTCACAGTTGAATTTTCTTACGTCTTCAGTGATACTTTTTCGTACTGTCTTGCATAGCTCTATATATTCCACTTTGGAAGTCACATCTTCTTTAGTTGTCCTCATCTCTCTTCTTTTTTGCATCAACATTTTCGTTTTTCCTGATAATTTATTTACATGCAACTTGTTCTTAGACCCAGCTAATTTTGTTGCTGTTTCCATAAGAGCTTTGGTTACTTTTCTGTTAACTTCAGAGATGTCCACTTCTTCCGATGTTAGGCCTTCTAAAGCAGAGAACCTGTTCTTCAGTTCCAACTTGAAGGTATTATGGTGTTTTTTAAGGTTTGTTATGTCAATAGATTTTGTTTCTCTTATGAGCTTGCCACGTTCAAGTTTAGTGTTGAGGTGCATCTTACATCTCACCAATCTATGGTCACTACCTGTGTTGAACTTGTTTAGCACACTGCAGTCTTCTATGACGAATTTTTTGTTACACATAATAAAATCAATTTCACTTGTCGTTCCAATTGGATGTCTCCAAGTCCATTTCCTGTGTGGCTTTTTCTTGAAAAAGGAGTTCAAGATGAAAAATCCTTCTGCCTCTGCAAACTCAACGAGAGTATTTCCACGCTGGTTTCTGTTGCCGTGACCGAATTTACCTACTGAAGTTTCATTCTGTTGCCGTTGCCCTATTTTTGCATTGAAATCTCCCATAATTATTTTCAAGAGCTGCTTACCTTTATTATTTAGATGACAAATTTCCTCATAAAATTCTTCAATTTCTTCTTCAGGATGACTTGTGGTGGGTGCATAAGTTTGAATAATCTGAGCCTGGTATCTTCTCGATAGTTGGATAACGAGTCGTGCAGCTCTGTCAGAGGAACTTTCAACTTCTACCACTTTATCCTCCAGTTTCTTGTTTATTATAAATCCAACACCACTAGTTCTGCCAGTATCTGTCCCACGATAGTAGAAGAGATGTCCACTTTTCAGTTCGATGAGATCTTCTCCTTTTCTCCTTACCTCACTTAGCCCCACGATGTCCCACTTGATCCTTCGTAGTTCCTCTTCCAATTCAAGAAGCCTTGAATCAGAAGATAGGGAGCGTCTATTATACGTAGCCAAGGTCAGCATCAGATGGCAGCCTAGTCCGGTCCTCCGGGGATTCTTAGCACCCTCTGCCTTCATGTCGCACTGGCCGCTGCCTTGGCCAGGTACATTCCAGCTGCCGGAGACTGAGGGCCAAGATTTAAGTTGTGGAGTCATTTTGGAGGGGTTTGGCCATAACTCACCACGCTGGCCAAGCGGGTTGGTGAGTGTGGGATAGAATTTCCTCTGATCCCGATGGTATAGTTATACCGCTATTGGCGGTCGTCAGAGCCCCTTTAGTGGGAACAGGATGCACCACGAGAAGGCGGGGTTGACATTTGTCAAGGAGAGGCTGTGATGTTACGCATCACCTGACCTTACATCTTATATATATATATATATATATATATATATATATATCAAGTGAGGGTCACATTGATGAAAAAAATAATCGGCGTACAAAACTTGCCTGGAGAGCTTTTGGAAGAAACAGCATAATTTTCAAGAGCAACACGCCATTATGTCTTAAAAGAAAAGTGTTTGATCAATGCATCCTTCCAGTGCTTACGTATGGTACACAGGCGTGGACCTTAACTAAAAGAGATATACAAAGGCTGCAGACAACTCAAAGTAGCATGGAGAGGTGCATGCTTGATGTAACTAGGAGAAATAAAAAGAGGAACTCGTGGATCCGAAAAATGACAAGAGTGGAAGACATCATGGTCAAAGTTAAATCCCTGAAATGGCAATGGGCTGGGCATACTGCCAGAAAGACAGACCATCGATGGACAGCCGAAATTTTAGATTGGATTCCAAGAGACAGAAAAAGACCCAGAAGAAGACCACATGGGAGATGGGTGGATGAAATTCGAAAGTATGCGGGAGTAACATGGAGGAGACTGGCACAAGACAAACCGTTTTGGAGGAAACTTCGGGAGACCTTCATCCAGCAGTGGATTGATAATGGTTGACAATGATGATATGTATTAAACGAGGGTCACATTGATGAAGAAATTAATCGACGTATAAAACTTGGATGGAGAGCTTTTGGAAGAAGCAGTACAATTTTTAAGAGCAGTGTGCCTTAAAAGTCTTAAAAGAAAAGTGTTAAAAATGTCTTTAAAAAAATGTGCTAAAAATATCTTAAAAGAAAAGTTTTGATCAATGCTTCCTTCCAGTGCTTACGTACGGAGCAGAGACGTGAACCTTAACTAAAAAAGACATAAAGACGGCAGACAACTGAAAGAGCATGGAGAGATGCATGCTTGGTGTAACTAGGAGACATAAAAAGAGGAACTCGTGGGTAAGGAAGATGACAAAAGTGGAAGACATCATGATCTGAGTAAAATCCCTGAAATGGCAATGGGCTGGACATATTGCCCGAAGTGCGGACCATCGATGGAAAACCGAAATTTTAGACTGGATTCTAATGGGCAAGAAAAGACCCAGAAGTAGACCATATGAGAGATGTGTGGATGAAATTCGAAAGTATGCGGGAGTAACATGGAGGAGACTGACACAAGATAGACCGTTGTGAAAAAAATTCGGAAACCTTCATCCAGCAGTTGATTGATAATGGTGGATGATGATGATGATATATCATCATCATCATCATCATCATCATTGTCAACCAATATCAATCCACTGCTGGACGAAGGTCTCCCCAAGTTTCCTCCACAACGGTCTGTCTTGTGCCAGTCTCCTCCATGGCACTCCCGCATATTTACGAATTTCATCCACCCATCTCCCATGTGGTCTTTTTCTGGGTCTTTTCCTGTCCCTTGGAATCCAATCTAAAATTTCGGCTGTCCATCTATGGTCTGTCCTTCTGGCAGTATGTCCAGCCCATTGCCATTTCAGGGATTTAACTCTGATCATGATGTCTTCCACTCTCGTCATTTTTCGGATCCACGAGTTCCTCTTCTTATCTCTCCTGGTTATACCAAGCATGCACCTCTCCATGCTTCTTTGAGTTGTCTGCAGCCTTTGTATGTCTCTTTTAGTTAAGGTCCACGTCTCTGCACCATACGTAAGCACTGGAAGGATGCATTGATCAAACACTTTTCTTTTAAGACATAATGGCATATTGCTCTTGAAAATTATGCTGTTTCTTCCAAAAACTCTCCAGGCAAGTTTTGTACGCCGATTAATTTCTTCATCAATGTGACCCTCACTTGATATCTGCTGTCCAAGATAAACATACGTATCTGTTATCTCCAGTTTTTCTCCATCAATCGATAAATCTTCATTTCTTGTGAAAGCATTGAACATCACTTTTGTCTTCTGAAAGTTCATTTTTAATTATATATATATATATATATATATACTGTATATCTCGAGCTTACCTCCTCTTTTGATGCCCTTCATGGTACTTAAATTGGAGGAACTTTCAGGAGATATTTCTTTTTCTTTTCTATTTTTTTTAGACTGGAATGACTCAAAAAGCTGTTGAACAAATGAAGACCGAATTAGATGCTTCCAAGCTTCGTTAAAAAATAAGTTATAGTCGATTTGGTTGAAATTGGACAAAAGTATCCATTGTACTAGGCATAATGCAAAACCGCTGTTCGTTTCGTTTACGCTAGGCGATTAAAAAAAAAAACAAATGGACGAAATGTGTTTAAGAACCACAGGAAAAGCATTCAAAGACGACCGAAGATAAATCTGATAAATTTTTATACAATGAATAGTTAATTAACTACTGACTGAAAGCTGTATTAACCGGAAGCTCTACAGAATGTAATTTATTCAATAGAGAAACGTGTTTCCGAACTGATACAAGGATCTACAAATACCAATACATATCTAATAATGGTATGTTTTGCATTACGTTTCTGTTGTGTTTAAACTTTTGAGACATGTAGATTCTCCTTCTTTCACGCCATGACTATAGGTGTAATTAATCGATCACATGTATTGATTTTCCATTGTGGAGTGTGATGCGTTTTGAAATATTTGATTTGCTTTTAAATGCTCGTTTTCCTCTGATTCGTTTTTTTGCATTTTAATAACGATATTTATTTGGCGCTAAACTTTTTTGAAAGCAAAGCGTTTAAAAAAAATTAGTGAAATCATACAATGCATTGATTATGATACGCTTTCTAACATACCAGAAATCATTACTCAAGTTATTACTCAAGTTATGAGGAAAATGGCTGTGGAATAAATAAATCTCGCTCCTGTACCCTGACCTTTGACCCCATTTCAATTATATTCAACAAAATCAGTTCAGTATACCTCCGGAACAACATGATAAAGTTTTGTCGCAATTGAAGCATTTTTACATAAGTTATGACGCATAAAGGTGATGGAATGGACCCCGCTTCTATGTCCTGACCTTTGACCCCATTTCGCCCATTTTCGATAGGTTTCGTTCTTATGTCTTCTCTTATACCACATACTAAAATGTAATCGAAATCGAACCATTTTTAGGCGAGTTATCTTGCGGACAGACAGACAGACTGAAAAAGCTAGAGCATATACGCTTCTTCAACCAACGATTGGAAGGCGTAAATGAGTAATCGTAATAAATACGAGGAATGGACTAGTATAGCGTGTACGATTGCAGCAGTTTATGAAGTTACGAATTGATCTACGAATTGTATTATTGCATCTTAAAAAAGCTTCTGTACTAACATGTTCTCGAATCAGCTGATTTCCAGGCTTTTGGCTCAGTCAGATCGATATATATATATCGATATACCATCCAGCTCTCACGTCTATTTTGTTGTTTGGTATCCAGTTTAGTAATTCAGTCGTCTAACGGTGGCCAGTTTTTAAATGTGATATTATTTTCGTTACCCCCCCCAATATAGCATGTGCTAATTATTATTGCATTCGAAGAGTCTTTTCTAGGGGAGGCTCAAAAACATTTCACGGAAGGCTGAGCTTCCCCAGGCGGCCACCAAGCAACAGCCTTGGTTGTGGCCTTATTATATTCGCGTCCTAAATATACATAGCAATCTTCTACGGCTGTTAGATCTTCATATCGCAGTTACATACACCTGTGAGCCATTACATTATGACCACCCCCAGCCTAGAGAAATGAGCGCGCCTGGAGACCGAACGGTGGCGCAGGTGAAGTTCACAGAGCAGTATATATACAACCCGAGGACCGGCGTTTCGTTAGTAGAGTGTTCGGAGTCAGAATGGGAAAAGCTGCCGATTTATCGGAGTTTGATAAAGTTCAAATTGTGATGGCACGGCGCCTGGGAACTACGATCTCGGAAACTGTGCGGCTTGTGGGTTGGTCACGTGCTGCTGTAGGGAGTGCATAGAAGGCCACTTGAGAGAACCGTCGTCCAGCGTGTGTTGTCCGCAGCTCATTGATGCCAGATGGGAGCGGAGATTGTCGCGCATTGTTCATAGCGACTACATGGCCACTGTGCCACAAATCATCCGCAGCCACAACAGTGGTGATCAGGGCAATGTGTCATAACACACAGTTCATCTCAGCCTTCTGTGCATGGGTCTGCGTAGCCGAAGACCCAGCGAGTCCCCATGCTCGCTGCACGTCATCGCCAACAAAATGGGCCCAAGATCATCGAGATCGGACAGTGGATAATTGGAAGAAAGTGGCCAGGTCTGACGAATCAAGATTCCTGGTGCATCAGGTAGACGGCCAAGCACGCACTTTAAAAAAATTACTGTAGATTTTACGGTTTTAAACCGTTTTCCAGGGTGCCAACAGAAAACCGTAAAATCTACAGTTTTATGCAGTGTTGGAGCAAAGTTATAGCTTTGCTCCAACACTGCATTTAATGAAGAAAACAGCACAGAATTTGGCTGGAGCGAGTCACAGTCCAAATAATCACGAAAACATAAAAATTTGGCTGGAAGGAATGTGTTGATTATGTTGGAGCAAAGCTATAGCTTTGCTCCAACACTGCATAAAACTGTAGATTTTACGGTTTGTGTTGGCACCCCGGAAAACGGTTTAAAACCGTAAAATCTACAGTAATTTTTTACAGTGCGGATACGCCGATTACCAACGGAGGCACCTGGATGCACTGTTGAGCAGAAAAAGGCCGGAAGCGGCGGTGTAAGCCCCATTATCCCAATAGCACAATCTCTGGCAGCTGTCAGGTATCTGAATATCGTTTCGGACCAAGTTCACCCATTCATGGCAACTGTGTTCCCTTCTCGTGATGGCCATTACTAATAGGGTAATGCGTCATGCCACACTGCCAGAATCGCCAAATAGTGGTTCGAGGAACATGCTGGTGACTTTCTGTTAATGCCCTGGCCTCCAAATTCACCTGACATGAACCCAATCGAGCATTTGTGGTTCGACTTGGAAAAGCGGATTCGCGCTAAATCACCAATACTACGAAATGTACGGGAACTGGAGGACCTGTTGTTGACATTATAGTAGTACCAGATACCTCAGGTTTCCTACCGCCACCTCATCGAATCGATGCCTCGCGGAGTGGCTGCTGTTTCGCGGGCAAAAGGGGGTCCTACATCTTATTAGGTAGGTGATCATAATGTAATTGCTTATCGGTGTACAAACGTTCATATAACTGATACAAAGGATGGGTAAAATACTGCTTTGTAATTTCTGCTGCTGGTGGTCTCGTTCGCATTAGTGTACAAAATATGTTCGCACATCTCAATGCAAATTCCAATCGTGGAAACAAGAAATAATTGGCCTGTGACAGAGCAGGCAAACACGGTTTGTGGTTCAAATCTGAAGCAAAATTTGATACTGGTTCTTTGCTCCGTTTTTGTACGGGTACAACGTGCATCTACATCAGCTGCCATGACACGCTCTCTGTAAACATCTGCACCGGGCTTAATTGGAAAGACCAGCCAGACCCGGGCCTAAACTTAGACTCCCGGCTCATAATTTCCAATTTATGGCAGGGTACAACCCATCCCGTGTTCCCCGCCACCTATTGCAAAGAGCGTAAGGCTTACTCTAGAGAAGTGGCCTTCAACCCGTGGGCCGGGATTCAAATTTCACGAATTCTGGTGAGGCATGGATGTTGTGTTTAGCGTCTACTCGTTCATCTTGGACGAATGGTCAGATGCCAGAGCATAGGCCACTGCGCCAACCGAGGCGGCGAAGTTATTTTCAAACCTGAACACAAATGAATGTTTAGGGATCAAAAGATTATGCCAAAGATGTAAATTTCTGGGGCATTAATCAGATCTCTTGTGAATGGACTTTCATATATACAAAACGGACCAGCAGGGTTTCCATTCAAAGGAACACATAATTTGCGCCCCGAAATGTAAACTGAAGAAGTCATCGTTAACTCAGCGTTGTCACAAAAATAACCATGAATTTAAATTTATTGATTCGACTGAGAGGGTTGACATTTTTTGAGCTTTCCTCGTGTTTCGCAACTGTTCACGACTTGCCACCGACATGACATCGACTCCATTTCTTTACAACTCACAAAAATCCAAGACCGTCACAATTACGGCATTTAAATATTTATACTCCATCTGTTTTAATGAAGTCGAGCCAAACACTCAGCGAAACTATAGTAGATCTTAAAATGCAATACAAATCTGAATAAATGTCGTGGATTTAATACAACCGTATTCTCCTTAAAATGTAATAATCCTCAGGATGCCTGTTGTTTTTAACCTTAGACTCTCATTGGTTCTTCCGTCAACTATTTTCGTCCTCAACTTAATGAACTTTTTGCTCATGAACTGTACATCATCTTCACGCTGGAGTTACTTAACTCCCTTCTTATGTTCTTTTTCTCCTGGTCAGCATGGTTTAGTACCAGAATGTAATTCGATCCTTTTATTTATTTATGTTGTTCTTCCAGTGTATATATTTTTGTTCTTGCAATTTAGCGTTATAAAGATCTGTAACTACTGTATTAGCCCGATTTGAAGATTCCTGTTAGCATTGGGAAGAATGATGATTCGTACTTTTCCATCAATTTTGAATTCATAATCTCGCTGCGTAAATACAGATGCCATTAAATCCAAAATATTTTTCGCATCCTATCATTGTTTCTAAATCCCCTGCTGAACAAAATCCTTTATTCTTCGATATCGTTTACCACAAAAGGCCATTTCTTTCTCACGCTTTGTACTACAAATTATGAACAGGTTTCCCGCTACATGGCATATAATGGATAGCCACCTTTTTTTGATAAACTCTTCTTAAAATATCGTATTTCAAAGTACAATTTTTTACTTTTCCCTACTGCACAGCTACGTTGCTAAGGGGCTGAAATACATAACTGCATCTGAAAAAACTAAAATATTGTATGAAATAATTTCATTTTGCATCCATCACCACAGCAAATATTTGCGTATATTTCCTGCATTTTATGATGCACAGTTTTCCCACAGTAGGAGAGCAAGTGTTTATTTATGTTTAAGACCACAATTTGCTAAAATCTCCTGCTCCTTATGATGTACAGATTTATCGGTAAAAGCGCAAGTGTCTTTTTCTTATTTATAACCACGATTTGCGTAGAGTTTTTGGTTTCTTCTAATGTACATTTTTTCCAGTTGAAGCTCAAACATTTTACTTATATTTACGACCACAATTTACGTTTATTTCCTGCTTCTTATTATAATGTACGGTTTTTCCAGAAGTAGCACCAGTGTTCATTCACGACCTCATCTCAGTTTCCAAAAGATCAATGTATCTCCCTTTAGAGACTTTTCCCATTTTGCTAAAATTATTTGATTATTTACTTTAGGAAATTTCGCTTCTTAAATTCCGCTCCACTTTTGAGCGCTTTTCATTTTTACTAAAATCAAAAAGTTATTGAATAACTCTGGAATTCCGTCTCTGCTATAAGAAGCAACTTAGCGTCAAGTCTAAACTAAGCATAAGAGCTTAGTTTAGACTTGACGCTAAGTTCCACGTGTGTGACATCGCAACCAGAAGCAAAAACTGAACGTTCTACGTTCAATTAAATTCAGTCCTTAAACCTTATTCTCGTATTTAGCAAATCCTTACAGTTTCTAGTTGAAAAACTACTGTCCTCTTGGATTCGTTTTAGTACCGTCCTCTTAGATTCGTTTTAGTGCCGTCCTCTTGGATAAGTTTTAGTACTGTCCACTTGGATTACTCTTAGTACTGTCCTCGTGAATTAGTTTTAGAGCTGTCCTCTTGGATTAGTTTTAGAACTGTCCTCTTGGATTAGTTTTCGTACTGTCCTCTTGGATTAGTCTTCAGTCTTAGTACTGTCCTCCTGGATTAGTTTCAGTACTGTCTTCTTGAATTAGTTCTAGTACTGTCCTGTTGAATTAATTCTAGTACTGTCATCTTGAATTAGTTTTAGAACCGTCCCTTTAATTAGTTTTAGTACAGTCCTCTTGCATTAGTTTTAGTACTGTCCTATTGGATTAGTTTTAGTAACTGTCCTCGTGAATTAGTTTTAGTGCTGTCCTCTTGGATTAGTTTTACAACTGTCCTCTTGGATTGTTTTAGCACTGTACCCTTGGATTAGTTTTAGTGCTATCCTCTTGGATTAGTTTTACTATTGTCCTCTTGGATTAGTTTTTTCATTGCAACGTTAATACTATCACCATCCCGCAATTTTACTTTAGATGCTTTGTAACCACGGGTTCATTAGTTTTAGAGAAAGTAACATTAATAAGCATCATTGGTATCATCATATAAATTAAGATCATTTCCCTTTACCGTTATTTTTTGGAGAGATACTGAGACGAACCCTTTAACAGCAGTTTTCTGCCAGCCGGGTTAATGAGGGAGGTAAATTGTCAACTTCATCTACGTTTCCGGGGTACGCTAACTGTCCGAGGGTTCATGACTTGAGTTTATATTTCTTGGTTGCTCTGGAAATAGTTTTACAACTTTGTTTGGATTACTCGATATTCATTCCTATTTACAGAAAAATGGTTCACACATAACAGGAAGACCCGCATACAACGTAAGATGCAAATGAAGGGGTCTGCGGAGGAAAGTGACATGGAGCTGAATTAGTGGTCTAGAGAAAGGAGTCTTAATGTGGTCCTTGAAGACAGAGTTGGGAGGATTTTTCCATCCGAGGGAAAACAGAGGACGGGAGAATGTCCGATGTCGAGATAGAAGTCTGAAGCAGAAATGAAGTTTGTAAAGAGAAACTGGTTACCAAGGTAGGAGCCTGATAGAATAAGAAGAAAGATATCAATGTGTAAATAATATAAAGAACAAAGAAATCAGACAAAGTGCATATGCTACCATCCCGATACGCACTATTAAATAGAGAGCATTACTGCTGAGCTGAAAAGCGAGTTTTCACTTTGATTCTTTTCATTATCGGAGGAAAATATAGCTACACAGTGCGTCAAAGAATTTTTAAGACTGGCGCTAGATTTAAGCCTACGGTGATGCCACCAGTGTAATCGCGAATGCGTTATAAACCGTGACCATCTGCTTGCTTTCTGCCAAAAGTACTGCGCAATTGTTAAAGTAACTCAAACGAAACGGGTGTTCATTAGAGAAGTAAAATTTTTTTCATGTTGAATTATTAAGATGGAACAAAGGGCTGTTATTAAATTTAACGCAAAACTTGGTAACAGTGCATCTGAAACGTACCAAATGATGAAACAAGTTTACGGTGAGTTTTATTTAAGTAGATCAAATGTTTTCCTGTGGCATAATTGTTTTTTCGATGGAAGAGAGACGCTAGAAGATGATAAGCATACCGGAAGATCAAGTTCATCTAGGACACCTGAGATTATTGAAAAATGCGTGATTTCGTGACAAACAATCGATGTGCGTCACTAAGAATGATGGAATAGTCTTTAAACATCAACAAAGAAACGATTCGAACCATCCTGCATGAAGATTTGGGCAAAACAAAAGTCTGTGCTAAATTTGTTCCACACGCGTTTACCAATGAACAAAAATCAAGGAGAAGAGCACACTGCAGAGACATCATTTCAGCCGCTGAAAATGATCCAAACTTCTTAAAATCGATTGTTACTGGTGATGAAACATGGTGTTTTCAGTATGATCCTAAAACAAAGCGACAAAGCGCGGGAATGGAAGTCAAAAAACTCGCCACAAGCCAAAAAAATAAGAAAAGTTCCATCGAAAATCAAAACAATGCTCATTACATTCTTCGATAGTAAGGGTATTTATTATCCACAAAGAATTTGTTCCAAGTGGACAAACAATTACTGGTGAGTTTTATTTAAATGTTTTGAGGCGTTTGATGGGCAAAATTTGTTGCATTCGTCCAGAATATCGGGATGAAAACAGTTGGTGTTTGTTGCACGATAATGCACCCAGTCACACCTCACTTCTTGTTCGTAGATTTTTGGCGAAAAAACGTCTGTGTGTTGAATCATCCACCGTATTCGCCTGATTTAGCACCTTGCGACTTTTCTTTGTTCCCAAAACTTAAAATGACGTTAAAAGGGTGTTATTTTGATGATATTTCGACCATACAAACAGCTTCGACGCGTGCTTTGGAGGCAATTCCGCAAAGTGAACTGGAACAGGCATTCGAATCATTACTAAATCGCTGTAACAAGTGTATTGAAGCCGGAGGGACTTATTTTGAATAGCAAACCAAAACAAATTAAAATTTCTTATTTCTATTTCATTTTACAGACCCAGTCTTAAAAATTCTTTGACGCACTGTGTATAATCCCGGAAGTGCTAAATTTCCTTTCAAGCGAAGGCCTGACGAACCCACGCAAAACAACTAAATGCCCTGTTATAGCTACAAAAACAACTAGCTTGCTTGTCGAATGAATTCTGAAGTCACGTTCTTAAATCTACGACCATACATAGTTCCTATATTGCACGTTTTCCCTCTCTAATTTATATTCAGTAATATACGGTTCCTGTATTTCGTTATGTAAAATTATATCGGGCCGCATTTTCGCACATTGAGTCACATTTTCTTGAACTTCGGTAAAATAGGGTTGCTACATTTTGTTTTATGAAAAAACCGTATGAAGCCACACTTTCCCGTATTGTGCATGTATTCACTTTTTTTTTTTTTCAATCTCATCTTGGGTGAAATATGGCAGTTGCATTTCGTTCTTTCAAAATGTACAAACCACGATTTCCCTGTTTGCATGTTCCATTAATTTTCTTAAATTTATCGTCAATTGAATGTGATTGTTGCATTTCATTCTGTAAAATTATATGGAGTTTTCATGAAAATTATATGGAGTTTTCATAAAAATTATATGGAGTGTTCATAAAAATTATACGGAGTTTTCGTAAAAATTATATGGAGTGTTCATAAAAATTATACGGAGTTTTCGTAAAAATTATACGGAGTTTTCATAAAAATTATATGGAGTTTTCATAAAAATTATATGGAGTTTTCATAAAAATCATATGGAGTTTTCATAAAAATGATATGGAGTTTTCATAAAAATTATATGGAGTTTTCATTATGCACGTTCTGTGAAAACAGACATTCGTCCGTGCCTGGGATCGAGTCCGTATCCCTCTCACTCCGGAGTAAGCTGCTCTCCCAACTAAGCTAAACGGACAGAATGTATCGCTGCAGATTTGTCGTCTTCACACGTGCTTTACCTCTGTAGTGAGTCACACTTCAGATATTTTTTTTTATTAACTTATTTTCATTTAAATATGGTCGCCGTATTCCGTTTCGTATAAATCGCTATATGGACACACTTTCCCGCATTACACGTTCATATACTTCTCCTCAAACTTATCTTTAGTAAAATACGTTTGCTACGTTTTCTTTTCTATAAAAAAAATATACGGAGCCACAGTCTCCCGGTTTGCATGTTCAATGTCCAAACTTATCTTCAGTAAACCATACTTTCCCGTATTGCACGCACAAATAATACTTCCCAGCAATGGCAGCCGCCACAATATCGAGGCATCATTGTACTTATACAGCGTCATAATAATTGGGTGTCGAGGTCAGCATTGGTTCCTTGCGGAAGCTGTCCTGTTTCTAGACAGGTCAAGTGTCCAGTGTGTGATGCATCGTCGAACGAGACTTCTCGTAAGTTACAGTTCATCGATAAAGCAGACGCCTCTCCAATAATGATTAATCGATAAATCCTATATAATCCTACGTGTTTCCTAAGTAATTTGACGCTTCACTAATCATGATGCATCGATGAAACATACTCTTCTGTGGTAGGGTGTTCATCCGTGAAAGTGAACTGAAAGCAACGACGCCTCGAAAAGACCGTGCAAAGCGAAGGCTTTTCAGCAAGCCCAAGTGTCAGCTTCGCATTCCTAAATAACAAACAAGACTTTCGAAAATAATTTTGTTTGCATAACAGGGGAATACAGTATATGAAGGCCTCGCAATTTGTAATTTTTATGAGAAAATATGATTTATTAAATGATCATAACTGTACATTGATATTAAAATTTTGATTTCTGTGCGAGCAAGGGGAATCTAAAATGATTTGATTTATTTCTCACAAAAGTAAAAGTTTCGGCGTCATTTCCATTATTATGATAAGCACGAAAGAGAGTCGAGGACGTTAGGTAAATAGTAATTAATGAGATTTAGTAGTTACGCGAAGGAGGAAGTTAAAGACGCCGTTTCCATTATCATGGTAAACACGATAGGGAGTTGGAAATGTAGAGTAAACACTAATTAAAGAGCTTTAGTAGTTATGGGGTGCCAACTAAGTAGTAATTAGAGAAAAAGTCATGAAATGCATAATTTAGAAAAGTAAATTCTGATGAGTCCTGTGTACACATAAGGGAAATATTAGTAACTGCAGCAGTAAAAGTTGAACATTTTGTTCTTGAAGTAACACTGGATGAAATGAGATCTTGAAGAATTGAAGATTAGACAGTTATCCTTTTATTCGCCCTGTTTTTACAAGATATACACTTTGAGTTCCTAAAGAGGGTAAATCGCACTTTCTGCCGATGTTCATTTATTGCACATGATGCACAGGGTGTTCAGCAGTAATGAAAGAGAAAGTCAATGAAGTCCAGATGCTCGTAGGTTCTTAGAAACCATTCGATCCTCTAAGAAACGCTGGGTCATCGCCAAGGATTTCCTTAAAGTCTGAGATGTTTCAAAATCTTGTTTCGAAGTAACCTTCATTAAGTTCTACAAACTGACTTAGGGGTGAGCCTATGGCCCTTGTGCTAAGTCCTGCCTCCGCTCAGGAGGTCGTCCGTTGAATTTATTTAGCGGTCACCCACTCACAGCTAATCAACTGAGGTTATCTCACACATAATTTATTTAATATAAATTTAAGGCCCAGACACTCTCTTCCTCCGCTTTACTTGGGAGATCTGCGAATCAAGGAAGGGAGGGAAGGTTTTAAAATGAGGCACAAAAATCAAAGTTGCAGTAACTACGCCGTATTAGAGTATAAATAAATTTAATGATTAGAATTGGATACCGAGAGTCTGGTTTCTCTCGAAAAGTCCACGTAGAGAGAATGCCTAACGTATTTCGGGTCCGTCTCAAAATAACCCGAATCCGATTACTGCCAATTCACTTATCTCTGCCAGCTATTAATCTCCGGCAAAGAAGAAAGTCTCCGGTTGAGTATTTCTTACTCCAACCCTGCTCCTGTTGAATAATTCGGCTCCTTCTTACACCTCACACATTCGAGTCATCCTGACTCTACGCTTTCCTACGGAAGCACTCGGCTTCTCTCCAACGCGCGATCTATTTTCCGGGGAGCTCCTGCTCCCCACGTCTGGACACTTCCAAAACGTACTTCGAACGGACTCTTCACGCTTTACCTCTGCGTGACCTCCTCGCTCTTCTTCCGAGAATCCCATCATTCCACTTGCTCCGTTGCCCCGAGGCATCGACCTCTGACCTCTCAGGTACCGGATAGAACCGGACTCCAGCCCTCAGGCTATGAGGCTTCTCCATGGGAAACGTGTCTCTCGCTGGCCCTCCTAACCTGCTCCCCGGCCATCCTTATCGTGTTCCGCGATCAACTCGTGGCATTCCTCTACCGGCCCTTCGGCTTGAAAACCAGACTCTCTACAGATACATGAATGTATTCAACAATAGCAGCATACTTTCTACATAAAGGAAGTTTACAGACCACGAGACCTACTGGCGCCCTTTTGACATAAAGTATTGTCTGGGTCTGTTTTGATACTCTCTAAAAGCAAGATTTCCTGTGTAAGGTATTGTCCCGCTGAAACACTGTGTTTATGTTGTCGAGGTTCACCTTGCATTCCTTTTCACCGTTAATCGCACGCTAGACATCTGCACTATACAATCACACTGTGAGCGAAAGAAAGTTATCCCCTCAGAGAGAGAAAAGTCCTTCTCGAGGTGACACTTCGTCGTCCATCGAAACACGTGGTACAGTTGTTGTTTTTTTCACACGCATATATTAACATGAATTTATACAATAATTTACAATCGTAACATTATTAGTTTTCGCCCTTACACTGACTAAAAAAATGTGCAAAAACATGCGGCACTATTCTCATTTTTCTTCAAAAATGATAGGGGAGATGATCATTTGACCACACACCACGCATCAGACGTCCATTTTCTCCGGGTGCATTGATTTTTTGTTAATTTCATCGAGGATTACTAGTGGTACATCGCAGAATTCTAAAATTTTCGCGTAACAGGAGAAACCGAACCGGGCCTCATCCGTAAACAACACGATGTCGACCATTCCTAGCGAATTTTGGACAAGAACTGGAAAACATTGACAGCAGCAAACTTTCTCCTTATCTGGTTTCACCAATAGGTGGGACCCTCTGTTCACATGTCAGAAGTTTAGCGATACTGTTAGCTAACTGATATGCTGAATAAAAGTAACAGTAAACTATTTCCTGGTACAATCTGCGCAGTGACTATCTGAGATATAGCTCCAAGCTCGGACGCACATCAGGTATAATAGCATCGTACATCTGCGGAAGATATTTTTTGCTTTCATCCGAAAGAGATTCCACCGCCTTCAATTCTTGTGCAAAGTTACTTAGACTTAGTGACTTAGCTGGGACATCACGCAAGTATTCATTTTTTTTTTTTCGTGTTTCTAAGCTCCTGATTGGATTTTCAGCAAATGTTCCCGAAATGCATGTATTCTAATGACAGATACTAACTATTTTCCTGCAAAAGCCAATAAGGAAATTAAAAAAAATGAGGTAATCATCAGGGGCGGATTTTCAACTAGGCGCACTAGGCGCGCAACTAGGGCCCCAGAACGTGAGTGGCCCCGAAAATGTATAATTGGATTGCCAGTTTTATTTTGGTTTTCACGGATCGAAACAAATTAATCCTTAAAGGGACCACTTTATTTCCATTATCAATTGATATTTTGCTTCTCACATTCTTTTTTTTTTTTTTTTTTTTTTTGCTGTTGTTGATACTAAAAATTTTTGAATTCTTATCGAGATACTTGTTTTGAAAGGAACAATTAAAATCATTTAGACTTTCCTTTAGTTGAATAGTTTCTTCACAACAGAAACTCAGTTTTTTGAATTTTTGACTTCGACAGCCCTTAGGTGTAAATATGAAGTATATGAGATATTTAAAGTGCCAAATTTAATATCTTTGATTTCTATTAGCTGCGAAAATATTTTTTGAAATATCCTTATAAAAACAAAACAATTTTGATGTGCACCGGACAGACAAAGTGATTACTTTAGCACTGTTTTTTACAAAACGTTCTAATAATAGAAAAGTAAAATGGCATTTTAAAAAGGTAAACTTTTGTTGACTTTATTATTATTTCTTTAATCTGACGGATGAAAATTTCTGAACGATGAGAAGGGGTGGAGGAGGGTGGTGGGCCGAATCTTTTAGCACCTAGGTCCGGTGTTTCTTTCATGAATTTTGGACGGGGGGGGGGGGGTTAATAGAACCTTAGAGGGGCAAATTTTCCATTTTGTATATATATATATATATCATCATCATCATCATCATTGTCAACCATTATCAATCCACTGCTGGACGAAGGTCTCCCCAAGTTTCCTCCACAACGGTCTGTCTTGTGCCAGTCTCCTCCATGTCACCCCTGCATACTTTCGAATTTCATCCACCCATCTCCCATGTGGTCTTCTTTCTGGGTCTTTTCCTGTCCCTTGGAATCCAATCTAAAATTTCGGCTGTCCATCGATGATCTGTCCTTCTGGCAGTATGTCCAGCCCATTGCCATTTCAGGGATTTGACTCTGATCATGATGTCTTCCACTCTTGTCATTTTTCGGATCCACGAGTTCCTCTTCTTATCTCTCCTGGTTACACCAAGTATGCACCTCTCCATGCTTCTTTGAGTTGTCTGCAGCCTTTGTATGTCTCTTTTAGTTAAGGTCCACGTCTCTGCACCATACGTAAGCACTGGAAGGATGCATTGATCAAACACTTTTCTTTTAAGACATAATGGCATATTGCTCTTGAAAATTATGCTGTTTCTTCCAAAAGCTCTCCAGGCAAGTTTTGTGCGCCGATTAATTTCTTCATCAATGTGACCCTCACTTGATATCTGCTGTCCAAGATAAATGTACGTGTCTGTTATCTCCAGCTTTTCTCCATTAATCGATAAATCTTCATTTCTTGTAAAAGCATTGAACATCACTTTTGTCTTCTGAAAGTTCATTTTTAATCCACTTCTTTACTCTTGTCAGCAAGTTCCTGGATCATACTCTGCAGCTCTGATGGGCTAGTTGCAAAAATGACTACGTCATCAGCAAAACGAAGGTGGGTTAGATAATCTCCATTAATCTTTATCCCCTTGTTTTCCCAGCTCAGCGACTGAAAAACACCCTCCAATGTGGCATTAAAGAGCTTCGGAGATATGGTGTCACCTTGTCTCACTCCTTTCCAATTTTTATGTGTGTTGTATTTTCAAACAGCCTAATCTTTGCACTTGCATTTTCATAGATGTTATTAATAATATTAATGTATGCATCTTCAATACCGCAGGTTTTCAGAGCCATTGTAACTGCTGATGGTTTCACCGAATCAAAGGCTTTTTCATAATCGATAAAAGCCATGCACAATGGAAGTTCATATTCCCTCGCTCTTTCAATTAGTTCTCTCAGCACATGGATATGATCTATTGTGCTGTAGCCACTCCTGAATCCAGCTTGTTCTCTCGGTTGAGCCATGTCCAGTGTTACCTTCAAGCGGTGTGAAAGAACTTTAGTGAAGATTTTATAAACTACTGATAGGAGGCTGATAGGTCTGTAGTTTCCGAGATCCTCAATGTCACCTTTCTTATGTAGCAGGATCATTGTAGCGGTGTTCCAATCCTCAGGAATCTTTCCTTCATTAAGGCATCGAGTGAAAATTTGGGCGAGTACTGTTTCGATTTCTCCACTTGCTTCTTGTATGATGTCTACAGTAATTCCATCTTCTCCTGGAGCTTTTCCCCGCTTCATGTTCTTGATTGCATGTGCAACTTCTGCTGGAAGGACTGGAGGAACTCTGGTACTGGTATCTTTCATGATGTCTGGAGTGCATGTATCATCCCTTTCATATAATTTGGAGTAGAAATCTTTCACTCTTGTCAAAATTTCGCCTCTATTTCTTGTTACAGAACCATCTTCTTTTCTCAGTGCCATAATCTGTTTTCTTCCCTTACTGAGATGTCCCTTTGCTATCTTTAGGCTTTGGTTGTTTTCAATTGCTTTCCTCACTAGTTCACAGTTGAATTTTCTTACGTCTTCAGTGATACTTTTTCGTACTGTCTTGCATAGCTCTATATATTCCACTTTGGAAGTCACATCTTCTTTAGTTGTCCTCATCTCTCTTCTTTTTTGCATCAACATTTTCGTTTTTCCTGATAATTTATTTACATGCAACTTGTTCTTAGACCCAGCTAATTTTGTTGCTGTTTCCATAAGAGCTTTGGTTACTTTTCTGTTAACTTCAGAGATGTCCACTTCTTCCGATGTTAGGCCTTCTAAAGCAGAGAACCTGTTCTTCAGTTCCAACTTGAAGGTATTATGGTGTTTTTTAAGGGTTGGTTATGTCAATAGATTTTGTTTGTCTTATGAGCTTGCCACGTTCAAGTTTAGTGTTGAGGTGCATCTTACATCTCACCAATCTATGGTCACTACCTGTGTTGAACTTGTTTAGCACACTGCAGTCTTCTATGACGAATTTTTTGTTACACATAATAAAATCAATTTCACTTGTCGTCCCATTTGGATGTCTCCATGTCCATTTTCTGTGTGGCTTTTTCTTGAAAAAGGAGTTCAAGATGAAAAACCCTTCTGCCTCTGCAAACTCAACGAGAGTATTTCCACGCTGGTTTCTGTTGCCGTGACCGAATTTACCTACTGAAGTTTCATTCTGTTGCCGTTGCCCTATTTTTGCATTGAAATCTCCCATAATTATTTTCAAGTGCTGCTTACCTTTATTATTTAGATGACAAATTTCCTCATAAAATTCTTCAATTTCTTCTTCAGGATGACTTGTGGTGGGTGCATAAGTTTGAATAATCTGAGCCTGGTATCTTCTCGATAGTTGGATAACGAGTCGTGCAGCTCTGTCAGAGGAACTTTCAACTTCTACCACTTTATCCTTCAGTTTCTTGTTTATTATAAATCCAACACCACTAGTTCTGCCAGTATCTGTCCCACGATAGTAGAAGAGATGTCCACTTTTCAGTTCAATGAGATCTTCTCCTTTTTCTCCTTACCTCACTTAGCCCCACGATGTCCCACTTGATCCTTTGTAGTTCCTCTTCCAATTCAAGAAGCCTTGAATCAGAAGATAGGGAGCGTCCATTGTACGTTGCCAAGGTCAGCATCAGATGGCAGCCTAGTCCGGTCCTCCGGGGATTCTTAGCACCCTCTGCCTTCATGTCGCACTGGCCGCTGCCTTGGCCAGGTACATTCCAGCTGCCGGAGACTGAGGGCCAAGATTTAAGTTGTGGAGTCATTTTGGAGGGTTTGGCCATAACTCACCACGCTGGCCAAGCGGGTTGGTGAGTGTGGGATAGAATTTCCTCTAATCCCGATGGTATAGTTATACCGCTATGGGCGGTCGTCAGAGCCCTTTAGTGGGAACAGGATGCACCACGAGAAGGCGGGGTTGACATTTGTCAAGGAGAGGCTGTGATGTTACGCATCACCTGACCTTACATCCCTATATATATATATATATATATATATATATCTCCCAGAAAGTGCTTCATTTTTTTTGTTTTTGGTTAAAATGCGACTTACATCAGAAAAAAATGCCTTAATTTAATTAAAATGTATCAACTTACATTAGAAAAATATGCTTTAATTTTACTTCCATTTTTCATGAACTTTATAATTTTGTTCTGGGATTCCCCCAAATTTCCATTTTTCGTCTCCCCCCCCCAAGAAAAAATTTACATACATCCTTGATATAGTAATTACTTCTTCAAGCATTTCAAGAATAACAAACTTTATTTCAGCTAAACGAGGTTAGGTTCGGGGGTAGAATCGGTAGGCTGGAGATTTTTATCTACTAAAATGCATTTAACACACTCTTGGTCCTGAATCACGATTCCCAGACAATTAGGTGTGATTAGTCTACTTATTATATTTTCTAGAATAACATGCAGCGTAATATGCTTTTTAGCAAAATAAACTATAATACTTGAATAAATATTAAAAACAATATAATTGGAGACATATTTGTAGCATAAAAAAGAAGCGAAACTTTCTCTTTCATCATAGCCTGAATTTATTAACATTTGTTTGGCTCGGTAACCTAAAATATCTCGGGGAAGGGGGATCGCTTCCGGGAGGCCCCCCCCCGAATGTATGCCTGAAAGAAACACTGCCTAGGACCCTAAAAGATCTAAAGTCGTCTTTGGTAATCATGCTGATTAGTTTTAAAGCTCGTTTCTTACCATTACAGTATAACACAACTTATATTAATAGGTTTTGCTAGTATAAGTTTTCATCATTTGTACTTTGAATTCGTGCATTTATGGAAGACGCTGATGAGCGCTAATATTAATTTATTACGGTTGTACGTTAGCTTGTAAGTTTCGTTTATACGTTTTCATTTTCTAGCTAGAAGCAAAAAAAAAAAACTTCCCTTTTTGAGCTTTTAGAGAGCAAGGGGAACCAACTGCTTTTTTTTTTTTTTTTTTTTGTCGGTAAATTTTTCTTCCTTTTTTTCCGTTAATGACTACAGCAGACATTTAGTGAAAATGACAGAGATCCGTCATGGGATACTTTCAACAGGATAAATTGGTAAAAACAAAAATGAGCGTTTTAAAAGCCATAAAGTTTTTAGCCATTGCTTGGCAAAAGGTTTTACAGCTGGTGGCAAAAAACTGTTTGACAACGTTGGATTCTATTCAAACAAAGGATCTTCGCAACTGGAAAATTTGGAACCACTGATAATATCAGCCGAAATTTGGTCGAACTTAACAACAGGAGCTTTCGAGGATTATTGCCAACTGTGATTCTCAATCTGCAACATCATGACTTTTGACAACTGATTGAAATGAAAGATGGTGAAAATAGTGGTGAGAGTGATGATGAAGGTTTTATCACTATCAATATAAAACTTTTCCCAAACTCTTATTGCGTATGATATTGCGATTAAAACGCTCTCACTACGGTGTACAATGAACTTTTTGTTAAGTTCAAAGAATTCCTCTCAGGCTTTACTGACAGATAATTTGAAAACTGCAATTGAAAAGCATATAACGTAATATCTTTTTCGCTACGGTGTACAATGAACTTTTTGTTAAGTTCAAAGAATTCCTCTCAGGCTTTACTGACAGAGAATTTGAAAACTGCAATTGAAAAGCATATAACGTAATATCTTTTTCGCTACGGTGTACAATGAACTTTTTGTTAAGTTCAAAGAATTCCTCTCAGGCTTTACTGACAGAGAATTTGAAAACTGCAATTGAAAAGCATATAACGTAATGTCTTTTTCGCTACGGTGTACAATGAACTTTTTGTTAAGTTCAAAGAATTCCTCTCAGGCTTTACTGACAGAGAATTTGAAAACTGCAATTGAAAAGCATATAACGTAATGTCTTTTTCGTGAGCAAGATTGGTTTTACGTTATGTCTAAACCATGTCTAAGGAAGTGTTGAACTAAATGAGAATACGATGCAATAGTTCCTAATTAAGCTTTTACGGCCAGACGAAACATAAACAGAAGTCAACTTACGGTAATTCTTTTTTTATTCCAGAACTAATTCAATAGATCTCCAAAACATGGCACTAAAATTGCTAAGTTCACATTTAACTTAACAATCGAACGTCTACACACACACACACGTCCACCTGAGCAACTGTAGTATCGTCCTTTTTATCTATCGTTCTTATCATAGTCATACTTCACTTTCTCTCTGACTTCAAATGTTGCCAACCTTATTCTAGTGAGAGAAAAGATGTCACGTTGAGTTTCGAAGTATAACGGATAACACACTCAAATTTACATAGGAAAATGAACTAAAAATGAAAGTTAATTTAGAATATACGTCACAAGTAATATCCATGAGACTGCTGTTATTCCGAGTTAGACAACGTATTGATAAAAATACAATACATCACATATCTATTCCAAAAATTTTTTGTATGAAAATGAAAGTCGGTAAAATTAAGGAATAACATTTTATTAGTGTAAGTACATCAAACATTTGCTTTCTTGGTAAAATACCGTATTTTTGAAATTAAGAAGTTCGTGTTTTCTATAGTAATATCGTTCGTTCATAAGCTTTTCAGTTACACGTTTCTTCTTAATTATTTTAGTACCTGGAAAACGTATAAATCGATGCTTTGCTGTATTGAGAAACCAGAAAGAAAAAGAGAAGCTTTATAAAACATTAATAAATATTACTTGTAACTGATGAAAAGTATACTAAAGATGATTTTCTTAATCTGCCTCCTGCCCCAAATTTTGTAAAAGCTTTAACGAAAATTCAGTAACTGCAAGTAATTAATGTTTGAGTTAACCAAATTCACTTGATACTTGTGTACTATCCAGGAACAATTTTCTAAATTATTTAGCTGTAGTTGCAGACGTTCTATAAAAGATAACCAATATTGCCCAAGACAAAGGTCAAGAAAAAATAACAAAATATTGCTCGAGTATGTGATTTCTTATAGTATTACGTCTATGCGTAAGTTCCCAACGTTTTATGGTGGAATAGATGTCGTACTTACAAAGCAGGTAGAAGTTAATCAACATCGAAGTATGCCTGCGCTTTGTACGGCAGAACGAGATGCAAATCTACGCTCTGCATTTTCTTCGGCCCTCCGCTACGCTGATTGTCCGCCACTCAGCAATCAAAACTTTTGAAATTCACAAATCACTCACGACACGTGCCTGCACCTACATACAGCTTTCTCGCCCTAAGCTGAACAGTTCTATTCTTATTTTTGCAGAGGTTTTCCCGAGATTAAGCATGATTAATTCTCGTATAACAATTAATTTTAAGAATGTTTAGAGGTAGTAACTATTATCCTAACGTCAAACTTTTCTGTAAATTAATGTCGGGTTTGGTTCTAGCAAATGAAAACTATTACAACAAAATCCTCATTTTCCAATTTCATAAACATACTCTGCTGTGAGAGACCCAATAACATTCTGAAGAAAATACATCGTTCTTTTCAATAATACGGAAAAGAAAACAAGCCAAAAAAAAATCGTATGCTCCTAATGAATTCACCTTTAAAAAATTAAAACCGGATGAATAAACGGAAATTCTTTAACTTCAAAATATTTTCATACACCCTTGTTCCAAAAGGGGGGGCAACACATTAAAGGAGTTAATCTTTTTTTCCAGGATATTACCTTAAAAGAAAAACCTGGTAAAATTGAGAAGTAAAAAGTTCCATTTAATCGTCTTGTGACATCCAATTTCTTGCAATGCTCTCATCGTACATGACAATAATGAAATATAAGACAATTCTAATCCTCCTTCATTTTATTATTGGCATAATTGCCGGAATGTTTCTACGGAGATGATGATTATTATTAAATTCGATACAGGATTGGGAGTAGATCGAGCAATAAAAGATAGTTGTATGTTACAAGGCGCATCAAGAGAGGAAAGGAGGGGGAAAAAAAGCGAAATTTTTCGTTTTTAGGAGACATTTAAAGTGCCTCGGAATCCAATGAACAGGGGATCTAAGATTTGAAGGAACATCGCTCACGACGAGGAAATCATGGAGTGGAAAAAAGAAGTCATTGCGTCTGGTGATGCAGTCATTCCCATAATCCTTTCCTGCACCAACCACGCCAAGGCACCCACCTGTCTCTTCATTCCCTTCGCTCATTCCATCTCCAGCTACAGCACTAAGAGGCTGGAGTGCCTCTTTCTGCTTCACCGAGTTTCGTACCGATCGCCCCTACGCTTCACTGGCTCCACTTCCCATGCAGCGGTCGACCAATTTCCGTCCCCCTAACTCCATTTGTCTAATCCCATCGTTTTGTAGCTACCCTCTCTCATTTCACCTCTCAACCTCCCCCTGCGCCGAATCCCATCCCCCCCGTTCCCAACATCCACCATTTCGGGCATCTGCCCATGTGTGGTTAATCATCAAGCCATCCGACCATTACTACATCTTCATTTCATTTTTACTCTTTCTCTTTCCTGCTCTTTCTCTCCCTTTCTTCTTACGATACCTTGCATACCTCAGTATCGATTCAGGAGTTTCTTACGATATTGAAAAGCGGCCTTCACACCACGTGAAACTGATTAATTTTATTTCAGACATCGTTTTATATATACATCGTGAGAGTGAAACGCCGTAATATTACTCAGTCGTTCGAATCAGTCTCCCCATAAGACACTGTTTTTATAATGATAGATTTTAGTACTTGCATCGGAAAAAATCACACACACTTAACTACGACAAGTCGTCAACGGTAACCGATAACATGGGTACAGTTGGCAAATTTTGAGCTAAGCTATTGCAAGATTTAAGCTCATTAAGGCTTCTATTACAACACATTCTAAAAAACAAACGCGTAGCATTTATGACTTCCAGAACAAAAGTACGAAACATTCATAGAAATGCCTAAAATTTATCATGAACTACTTTCCATCACGCCTTCACGTTGGTTGTGATCAGGTTGCATGTAAACAAAGCGGAGAGACACACTCAGATCGGAAAATACGTTTTTCATTTTGTATCGCGAAAGACAGACACACACATGGGCGGCGGAACTTAATATTTTCAGGGGGAGGGGGAGGTCCAACTTCGCCGAGAGCGAAAACAATTAAAAAAAGTAAGGAGAGACAGAGAGAGAGAGAGAGAGACAGAGAGAGAGAGAGAGAGAGGAAGAAAAATAAAACAATGTCGGTAGATGAGTATATACTCGTTCATATCATCATCATTAACCATTTTCAATCCACTGCTGGTTGAAGATCTCCCCAAGTACCTTCCACAACTTTCTGTCTTGAACCTGTCTCTTCCAAGTCACTTCAGCAGACTTTCGTATTTCATCCACATATGGCGCAGAGACTTTAATGTCTCTGCTCCATCTTTCGCGTGGTCTTGTTCTGGGTCTTTTTCTGCCTCTTGATGTTATATCTAATATTACAGTTGCCCAAACACTGCCAGTTTTTCAAGCAATATGATCGGCCGATAATGCACACACATTCGTCCAGAATCGTTTATCGTCTATGTGACAAAACACCAAGAAAGATCTGTGCACAAGTTGTATACTCACTGCTTAATTTGAGTTCGAGTTCATTTGTTCAGTTATTTATTTCTCGGATGTAAATATTTAATAAGTTTTCTGATCTCGAGTAAGACACATTCGAACTCGGTGTAAAAAAAAGAAAGAACTCACAAAGAGGAGAGAGACAAGACCCTTCTCCACCCGGGTTATTGTTTTAAAGAAATTTAAAGAATTCTTTAACGATCTTTTTTAAGGAGAAAAACAGAGCATTGAATTAACTTTTCAGTATTATTTGTGCGAAATCAATTTTCAAAAGTGTACATAAAGAGTTTTCCAAAAAACTGAGAAGCATGGTGGCGGTATCCAGGAAATCGTTAAAAAACAACAACTGTAAATTATATGCGAACCATATATTTTTAAGATGTTTCCTGGTGTTCCCCCTCACTGAGGTAAACCATAAAATTCCAGAGGGTCTCCGGACCCCCACATCCCCTACTTTCCGCCGTCCATGGACACACACACACACACACAAACTTCCTTTTATTATTATAGATTAAGCAAGTGTTGAGCTAACAGACAGTTTTTCCATTTCTTCGTTTTTCAATTCAAACGATTTTTTTTTTTTAAATTAATGTTAGTGAGCCGACTTTCGTGAAACGGTTAAAGTTAAAGGCCATCTAGTTTTAATGGAAATTCCTCAATGACATAAAATTTCAGGAAACGGAAGACCTTTAAAACCTGACTATGGACGATGTCCAATCGCATGCAAAAATCACGGTGATCGGATGTGTCATCTCGTACCTATGCCCGAACAACTAATTGTCCTGAGTCTCGTAAAGAGAACGGCTTTTTTTAATTATTATTAAAATTCGTCAGTTTTTTAATGGTCATTATTTTTATACGACACGACCAATCACCATGATACCAACCCCATGTCACTCACCATGTCCTTCTCTCTCTCTGTGGCAAGTGTAACCGCGATCGGCTGAAGATCTTTGAAGGAGATAGGTAACAAACGACCCTTTCTCAAAACCCGGAAACCCCCTAAAATTGCAAGTTTTTGGACGATTATTCCTCAATGACACGGAATTTCGGGAATCGTACGGCGTCAAAACCTGACCATGGACGATTTCCAATCGCATGCAAAAAATCACGGTGATCGGATGTGTCATCTCGTACCTATGCCCGAACAATTATTTGTCTCGAGTCTCGTAAAGAGAGCTCCGATTGGCCTTGTGCCTCGCTTCGCTCAACAAGCCTGCAAAAAAAAAAAAAAATTCCCCTTTGGGTTTGGACTTCGACGTTATCATTAAAAAAACAACAACAAACAAACAGACTCGACCAATGGATTGAACATGGGTGTAAACTTGTCCTGAAAGTTTGGGAGAGACTGGGATGGTTATGATTATACAAAGTTCTTCAGATCAGGTCATATGTAGAGGATTTTAGGAAAGGAGTGTCTGACCTCAGGACTTAAACAACCCTTAGGAAGAGAAAGCTAGGAGATTTGGGCTAGAGTACCCAACAGGAATGTCACATGAAAGCTAGTTAGAAAGGAGGAGGAGGAAGATGTCCTTATTTATAACCGAGGGTGGGAGTGCCCTAGGTCTGACGGTTTAACGTGCCCATCCGACGCACGGCGGATATTTAGTGGTTCGAGCGTTCGTATCTGCCTGGGATCGAATCTGATATCTTTCTCTGTAGCAGTCAGGAACGTTGATCACTAGGCCTTCAGTGACCCACAAAATACTTCAGATAATATATGCGAACTTATACTCAGTAGACAAAATATTAGAGATTGGGATGATGTACAGTTGGCATGGGTATCTCCCGCGCAGGCTGGAACAGAACCAGATCAGATCAGATCACATGTAGAGGATTTTAGGAAGGGAGTGTCTGACCCCAGGTCTTAAACAACCCTCAGAAATAGGAAGCTAGGAGATTTGGGCTAGAGTGCCCGATAAGAAAGTGACACGGAAGCGAAGTAGAAAGTGGGAGGAAGACGCCTTATTTATTACCGAGAGGCCAGTACCCGGGGTCCAACGGCTTAACGTGCCCATCCAACGCACGGCGGATATTATTTAGTGGATCGAGCGTTCGTACCTGCCTGGGATCGAACATGAGGTCCCTTCCGCGGCAGTCACGAACGTTGCCCACTAGGCCGCCAGCGGCACTGGAACAGAACCAAACCAAATACAGGCGACAAAGAAGTGCACGGCTTCCCAATGGTGTATCGCAACAGACGAACATGGGTAAACGTGATGATCTGAGGGACTTTGATCGTGGGCGCATTTTCGACGTAAGACAGATCGGTCAGTCTATCACCAAGTGGTAAGAACCTACGGTTCCCAAGGGCCACCATATCAATGGTATACCGTGAGTATACCATGGGCGGACGTACCAGACACCTTGATGACCAGGGTCGATGCAGAATATCCAGGATCGTACAGACCTACGGCTCGGCAACGGCAGCGCAAATCACATCCAGGTAAAACGTTGTAGGCCTAAGAATCGTCAGGGAGCGAACGACACGGTGCATGTTGCATCGTAACCCAGGCATCAATGTTTGTCAGGAGTGAACTTAGGTATTCATTTTGAGTAAAGTGAATTTGAATCATCTTTCCTTTCCTTCGGGCCGATTTTTGTCATTTGGATGCAGCGCGTCAGTGGGCATGGCTCTTACTTTTTAGCCGCCCCATCAGAGGGAAAGTTAGATTTATGGGTTTTTGTTGCTAAGTGAATTTGAATCATCTTTCCTTTCCTTCGGGCCGATTTTCGTCATTTCGATGCAGCGCGTCAGTGGGCATGGCTTTTACTTCTTAGCCGTCCCATCAGAGGGAAAGTTAGATTTATGGGTTTTTGTTGCTATGCGAGGGAGGAAGTGGACAGATGATGATCTCTGAGGGATCACAGAGAAGCCAATTAAGAAATACCTGCCCCTTCTAGGAATAACTGGACAGGCTGTAACTTTTTAGCCATCCCAATCGAAGGGAAGTGGGTTTTACGTTTTCACTTTCCTGCGAGGGAGCAACAAGATCGGCCAGGGGAGCGATCGAAGGGGCCACTCAAGAGGCTTAAGGAAGTAGGGGACCAGCGAAAAGGGAGTCGGTAGGAAGCAGGTAGAGCGAGAGAGGTGGCGATAATTTTTGGCTCCTTGGTGTGAAACCAAGATAATGCTGATCATCAAGGGAGAATGGAAAAATAGGAAAGCGAATATTGATTGCGAGAGAAGGTGATCAACATAATAAGAATGAATTGAAATCCGGACCATGCTTGAGACCTTTCCCATAACATCTGAATATATACATTCCTCTCTGCAAGAGAGAATTATAGCTTTAGCTGATATTTTATTTATTTGCTCCAGTAGGGTACCGTACGGGTTAAATTTCCGATACGTAAAACTCTCTGCAAGCGAAGCATCAACGAACCCTTCACACAGGTATAGAAACATATCAAATAGAAGTCATCGCTCTTTCCACGTTTTATAAGTGAGTCGCGATGACCTCTGTTTGATGATCGTAGTCCATGTCAAATGTCTGAATAGAAACATAATTCAGTGACAAGCCTTTTAACAGCATACCCTAGGCTACGGAAGCCGTCGCCCTACTCGTGTGCCAGTTGCGCCACATCGTGTGGTCAGATGAATCCCGTTTCCAGCTGTACCGGGCTGACGGGAGGATGCGAGTGTGGCGTCGACAGCATGATGTCATTGCCCCGTTGTGCCAGGTTGGCTCCGTTCAAGGCGGTGGTGGCTCTGTCATGGCTTGGGGAGAGGGCTTTTAATTAGACACATTATGTCCCTTAGTGTATTTAGAGAAGTATTTAACCGCTGCGCGCTACCAGCATGTGCTGGCTGATCACCTACACGCTTTCATGGCCTTCGCACGTCCTGCAGCCTATCGTCTCTTTCAGCAAACCAATACGCAGCACCATCGGCCCGCAACCACTCAGGCATGGCTGGAGCAACACTCATCTGAGTTTGAAATCATCCAGCGGCACCCCAAGGTCCCCGGATTTAAATCCTTTGGAAGCTCTCTGGGATGCCCCAGATCAGAATATCAGATCCACGGATCCTGGATCGACGTCTCGGGCGGAGTTGTGGACAATGCTGCAAAAGACATGGCTGACATTACCTCCGGAAACCCTCCGGCATGTGGTGGAGTCGATGCCTCTGCGTGTACAGGATGTTATTCGCCCTAGAGGAGGACCAACATGCTACTATACTTCGATTCACCCTAAGATGACACTGCAGTTTAAGGTACAAGAGCCTACGGGGACAGCCAAGAGTTGTATTTATCCGCGTCACCCTCCACTGTGTCCTGCTGTTAGCAGCTGTCAATCATTGGCATCCTTGTCTCCCAAACACTGCATATCTACGCATGCGTGCGTTGGCCTAATTTTAAAACTTCATTTCTGAAAATAGATCATTTTTAGATTTGTCTAAAATAACTATTATACTTAAAAGCAAACAGCCAGGACAATATGAAGTATGATTCTTGGCAAATAAATGCGTTGGTTCTCACGGAAAATGTTTGGAACTACTTTTAGTCGCGGCGATAGGTTTCACGTACCTTCTCCTTCAGTGTGCTCTTAGGGTGAATTGAAGTATAGGTAGTCATCTCTAATGATTTTTATGTTGAGTGTATGTATCTCAGGATTTCAAAGACATTGTAACTGCAGTTGGTTACACCGAATCAATAAAAGACATACACAGTGCGTCAAAGAATTTTTAAGACTGGCGCTAGATTTCAGCCTATAGTAGCGCCACCAGTGTAATCGCGAATGCGTTATAAACCGTGACCATCTGCTTGCTTTCTGCCAAAAGTACTGCGCAGTTGTTAAAGTAATTCAAACGAAACGGGCGCTCATTAGAGAAGTAAAAATTTGTTCATGTTGAATTATTAAGATGGAACAAAGGGCTGTTATTAAATTTAACGCAAAACTTGGTAAAAGTGCCTCGGAAACGTACCAAATGATGAAACAAGTTACGGTGAGTTTTGTTTAAGTAGATCAAATTTTTTCCTGTGACACAAACGTTTTTTGGACGGAAGAGATACGCTAGAAGATGATTATAATGAATATGGCTTTTAACCAAGCTAATTATAGTGCTTCTTCTAATGGTTGTTGTTTGTTAATTAAATCATGAATAAACTTTCCTGCTAGTAGTGTAGTAACAATAATGAACAAGCTTATAACTGGTAGTAATGGTGTAGTAGTAATTAAGATGAATAAAATCTTATGCTGGTTGTTACTAATAACACTAAATGAAATAAACCCAACAGCCAGACAGAGGTCTGACAAAACTATGAACTGAGAAAGACGTACTTACGAAAGCAATCTTTTGTTTGGTCATTTTTCCGCTCTCACATAAACGAAGATCTCGTTACACATAAACCACAGTTCACTTCGTACAACAACAAACGTTCTCTTTCACATAAACCAACGCTCTCTGACACATAAACAACAGCTCACCCTACGCACACCAACAAAACGCTCTCCCTTGGTATCGTTGAACGCGCCTATTTATACTGGCTACCACCACGTAATGACTTACACTCATTGCCAGATCTCATTCAGCGGGTGAAATAACATCTCGTTCAGTAAGAAGATAATTTACATAGTAAAATAAAATAACCAGAGATAGTAAAAATCAAAAGGAAAGTGAATCGAGAGTATACGTTACATGATAAGCATACCGGAAGACCAAGTTCATCTAAGACACCTGAGATTATTGAAAAAATGCGTGATTTCGTGGCAAACAATCGATGTGCGTCACTAAGAATGATGGAAGAGTCTTTAAACATCAACAAAGAAACGATTCGAACCATCTTGTATGAAGATTTGGGCAAAACAAAAGTCTGTGCTAAATTTGTTCCACACACGTTAACCAATGAACAAAAATCAAGGAGAAGTGCACATTGCAGAGACATCATTTCAGCCGCTGAAAATGATCCAAACTTCTTAAAATCGATTGTTACTGGTGATGAAACAAAGTGTTTTCAATATGATTATAAAACAAAGCGACAAAGTGCGGAATGGAAGTCAAACAACTCGCCACAAGCCAAAAAAACAAGAAAAGTTCCATCGAAAATCAAAACAATGCTCATTACATTCTTCGATAGTAAGGGTATTATCCACAAAGAATTTGTTCCAAGTTGACAAACAATTACTGGTGAGTTTTATTTAAATGTTTTGAGGTGTTTAATGGGCAGAATTCGTCGCATTCGCCCAGAATATCGAGATGAAAATAGTTGGTGTTTGCTGCAAGATAATGCACCCAGTCACACCTCACTTCTTGTTCGTAGATTTTTGGCGAAAAAAAACGTCTGTGTGTTGAATCATCCACCGTATTCGCCTGATTTAGCACCCTGCGACTTTTCTTTGTTCCCAAAACTTAAAATGACGTTAAATGGGTGTTTTTTTTTTATGATATTTTGACCATACAAACAGCTTCGACGCGTGCTTTGGAGGCAATTCCGCAAAGTGAACTGGAACAGGCATTCGAATCATTACTAAATCGCTGTAACAAGTGTATTGAAGCCGGAGGGACTTATTTTGAATAACAAACCAAAACAAATAATAATTTCTTGTTTGTATTTCGTTTTACAGACCCAGTCTTAAAAATTCTTTGACGCACTGTACATGATAATGTGAGTTCATGCTCGTTCGGTTTAAGTTTCAAACTGAAGATAGAGGAATGTGGTTGTCTCAGTCTTTTATTATTTTTTTTTAATGCTTTCTGTATGAGTATTACGAATATTCTCAGCATGTTCCTTTATACGCAATATCTTTTATGAAAATCCTCCAAAATATAGGATTTCAGTTTATTTCGAATAGGATTTTATAAAAGGTAATCTTTTCCAAGAAACGATGTATAAATCTTCAAGTTTTTCCCTCCATATAATATTTAATACAGGAGTATCACTTTTCTCAAATGTCAAAAACCAATGCACAAAAACCAATGCATATATGTAACGGAGAAATCTTCAAGCACAGACCCATTTGGATAAAGTATTTTCTTTTTATTTTTAAAAAGATATAGGATGTCATAGAAAAAAAAAGTCGAGCGTCGAATTTATCTTTCTGCCTACATGTAAGTTTGATCTCAAGCCTTATTCAAGCGCCTTGTTTCGCAAGTTAAAATGGTAGCATTAGTATAATACAACCTACAATGTATTCTTTAAAAAAAAAAAAAAGTTCTGCAAAAAGACTTTTAGTTCATTCTAAACAAAATCCAGAAGGACTTCCGCTTGGTCTGAGAGTGCTGCTTTGCTGGTAACAGAACGAGAGATTCAATGAAATATTCGATCTGGGAAAATATTTATTTAGCAAATATTTCTCCAGTTTCAGCCCAAACTTTGTGTTTTCGGAAGTTTTAATTTGGGGAAGGTTTGGTTTTTATGTGGAACTCTGCGACGAACTCAATTTTAAGCATGAAATTAGTTACCGTTATCCGAAGTGAGTAGAAAGTCACGATTATTTTTGTGACCGTTAGTCACGGGTGTTTTTATGTATGGATTTGCGATTTTTTTTTTCGCCCATGTTCATTACTCCTTTTTTTTTTTTTTTTTTTTCTTTAGCGAAAATTTTTGAATAATTGGTCGCGCCCGATAATTATCATACTCAGTTTCTAAGAATCATGCTGACATGATGCTGCTCGTTAGCTACGAATTTTTAAGGTGATTTCGAGGTAAGGAACCTAGCGACATAAATTAGCACGTCTTTCAAGGTACAATCTAGAAGGGAGTCGTCGGAGTCTTGAGGAAAATGAACGAACCCTTAGAGGGGAAAAAGTCTCAAAGTTGATAATGATCATTAAACGTTTTAAAAACTCTTCTTATTTTCTCAAGCTTCAGTATGAACGAAGACATTTATAGTGATTTTTTTTTTGACTGGAGGTTTAACGACTACCGTGAGCAACTCGGTGGGCTATATGCAGTCGCCCGTACCTAATTTAGGGTCACTTGTTCCAGGGAATGGAGAGAGTCAGCGCCGTAAGACAAACACAGGCCATGCCTCAAGTGGATTCGAATGCGGACTCATCTCGGACGAATTATCAGAAGCCATCGGTTAGACCCTTGCGCCACTGCGGATCTTTTGATCTTGCAATGTGCTGTTGAGGAGAGAGAGAGAGAGAGCAAGGGCAGACCGTGTTTCATCAAACTGGGTTTACATTATGGTAGTAGTCAGGCCAGTTTATGAAATATCATCTAGGCAGTTTGTATGCATGTTTAATTACCATATGTGATCAACTCAACGGGTAATAAGCAGTCACCCGTCCCTAACTTAGGGCACCGCCTTCTATATATACACTGCCTGCCCAATCGTGCTGAAACGTTGTGCTTCGGTTATGACCTAAAAATCCGCAAGGTGGCGCTACATTAGTTGACCTCTTTCTTATTAGTTTATCAGCGTAGTTTGACATTAATAACTTTATTTTAACTGCTTAGATAATTTAAATTTTAATAACTAGGTTTTCTACTCTTCACAAAGTTCATTGAAATGTTGGAAACTCATTTTCCTTTGGTTTCTTCACAAATGTTTCTGTTTCGTTTGGGAACGATCTGTTTTGTACATCCTAGCAACAGAAACTGATTTCCGAAGCGAACGCTCAGTGGAGAGAAACTTTTATTATACTAAATGACACTTAAATAACGCTTCCCGTAAGAAAGTGTTTTCCTTTCAAAACAAAAATAATTTGATATGCAAACATGTTTATGATTATCTTCTGCACATCAGAACGGAGGCAACGTATCTAGCGCCGCTCGTGGCCAATGGCTGAACGATCGTTATCACGCCTTAGCACTGAAACGAGCTCGACTGGGCAAGCAGTGTATTTATAGAAGACGGTGCTTAGGGGCACTGGTTCCAAGCCGCGAATGGCTGAGTGGTTAGCAGTTCAGACTACCAATGCAAGGTCCCCAGGTTCGATCCTGGGCTGATCTTGCGGAGATGGTGTGATGTGCTAACAATCACTGAATATTCGCCGTGCATCGGACGAGCACGTTAAGTGACGGGACCCAGGCTGGACCCACTGGTTAAATGGGTATCCTTTCCTATGCCCCCCCCCTGAAATTCTCTCACCCCTCTATGTGCAACATCGTACTTGTACGGTTGCGCCATCTACTGTACTTTAATCTCACTACAAACTGTTCTGTCAAAGCTTCCATTTCTGTGTCCTGCCCAAAAGGCGGACCCGCTGTAGGTGGTTTGGGCCTAAACCTTCTCTGTGGACGCAAGTCCTACATAAAAAATGCCTGGCTGTCTGTCTCTGTGGAGCAGTGGTTCTAGTGAAGTGAAAGCGTCAATGTCATAAAACAAGCACACCATCCATGCCTTACCGGGATTCGAACGAGCACTCATGTGGAAAGTATAATTAGGAGCCAACGCTTCCTCGACTACCGGGACGGGTTGTTGACTGGGCCGCTCCCCATGGTGCATTATAAACGCAGTCAACCTTTGATATACCGCCAAATTTTATTTCATCACACAATAGAGGGAAACGGGTCAACAATGTCTTGCTGGTAAAAGTGCTCCTGACCCAGTTTTACGTCAGTTTTATTTTTGGAAAAAAAAAAAATATCTCAATGCAAAATGCGTATTGCAGAATTTTGCGCTTGATACGAGAGCGGAGTGAAAAATGATTTGTCCCGCAAAAATATCGTCGTCTCTTTCTTAAAGCAACGAAGATTTCTACCGACCTATGATACGGCGCAGACGCTATGCACACCGGCATCATGTCATAAAACGATATTTCCTCTGCGTTTGTCTACAGTGCGATTGCCTGAAGCAAGGTACAGGCAAAACGCCTGTCGCCTGCTTCTCTGCTGATTCACTCTCTCACACTCCGCGTGTCACATTCTAAGACCGAGAATTACTTTTCACATCGCGTCTTTGGCGTTGATCATTTATAGCTTTTTGTTTGACGTATTTACATCCAGTTCCCCATTGCATGTCGTGTCGAAAATAATGCGTTATTTGTTAACTTGGATGAATTTAACATTAAGGAGATTGAAAAAGGCTCCATGGCCAACAAATATGTTCTTCTTGAAAACAAAAAAGGGGAAGAGTGAATGCTGGAAGTTGTTTCGTCTCATTAGGAAACCAGAATATGCTTCACAGCAACACCTGTTTTCACAAGCTTAGTGATGAGTTGCAAGTTTCCAAAATGTGAATGTTGATTTAAGGAGTATTCCTTCCTACTGAGGAGCAATGATGAAATCGTTACCCACATTTTGGAAGCTATCAAATGATCAGAAGCTTGTGAAAATTGGTTTTGCTGTAAAACATATTCTAAAGCTTGATATGTTATCAAGAAAACAGCAGAAACTTAAATTAAACGTACAAAAAGGTAATTCAAAAATGTTGACTGCAGCGCCATCAGAATCAAGTGAAACAACCTTAACATTAATGAGGAGGGACTTTTCAAAACATGTGTAAAACAGTTGGCAATGTCTTGCAAATGAAGGACGACGGGAAATATACGTTCTCCCGGAATATCTGTTGTGTCTTGCATATGATGCACGAGCAAATTATACGTTCCCCCTATAACGAAGTAAATTTCTCAGTCATTTTTATCCGCGCCGGGTTTCGAACCCGGGTCCCCTCATTCCGGAATAAGTTGCTCTACCAATTGAACTACGCGGACGTTTTATTCTGATTCCTATCTACCTCTATGTCGTGTGCGTGCTTCTGGCAGGTACGTCACATCTCCTGGTACGTTACATCATCTCCCCCTTATTTTTTTTTTTTTTTTTTTTTTTTTTTGTCGAAGTGCTGGAGAAGGGATTCTCTTATTTTTCCTATCTCGCGGTGTGGAAATAACATCACACCATTGCGAGATTTTGAACGGTCGGGTCATCCGGATAGTTCGGGCGCCATTATAACGAAGTGAATTTCTCCGTCATTTTTGGTCTACGCCGGGATTCGAACCCGAGTACGCTTATTCCGGAACAAGCAGCTCTACCAACTGAGCTACGCAGACATGTATTCTGATTCCTATCTACCTCTATGTCGTGTGCGTCCTTCTGGCAGGTACGTCACATCTCCTGGTACGTTACACCCCGTAATATCTTTGTTTGATCTCAATAAAACCTACGACCATACAATACCCACTGCGGAGAGACTTTCTGAACGCCGTGTGTGTGTGTGTGTGTGTGCGCGTGTGTGTGTGTGTGTGTGTGTATGTGTGTGAGCACACCGGACAAAAAACTTAGTGACCCAATTGTCGTCTTGAAAGACAGGAGTGGCAATGTGATGTTGCTCCTGGAGATGTAGGGCAAAGGGCAACACTTCGTCATTCAGAATGCGAAGGTACGCATGCTGGTTCAAATTCATCGTCACTCCAACGAGAGGGCACATTTCGTGATACGAAAAACATCCCCAAAACATCACCTTCGACACAATCAGGATTAAAGGCTTCATTGGACCTGAGATGCCCTCGTCGCCTCCCATCATTGGAGTACAAACAAAAACGAGACTCATGAGACCAAATTACTCGTTTCCAATCCTCCACAGTAAAGTTTTGGTGCCTCTGAACCCATTGATAACGTGCGACTTTGTGACTTGCTGCTAAAAGAGGTCTCTTTCGTGGTACTCTGCTCCAGATGTCCATCGCATGCAACTTTCGTCCCAATGTCCTTTCCGAAATTTGTTCGAGTGGACTTTCATTAACTGTTTGGAGCAATTGTTGCCTGGTTTTAAACCGATTTGCAATTACCAGACGTGAAACAGGGCGGAGATCCCTGTCCGTGAAAATCGCTTTCCAGCCACAATTACGTCGCCGATTTTCAGTTGACTGCGAACTACACCACTGTTTGTAGACCCGCTGGACAATGCGCTTCGACACACCAACAAATTGGGTGACATCATTCATTTTGTGTCCGTGGGCACGGCCAAACACAATGGCTCCTTTTTGCCACTCAGTAACGCCTGTCTTACGATCCATATTGCAGACTAAATTCAACACACACGTTACTCCTCACCACTGCACGAGACAGAAATGATCCTGTAGACCACGTGAGTGCTATTTATCTCCCAATTATACTATCACCGTTCCCTATGTGCGACCTGCAACTTCCCATTGTCATTTATCTTAGGGGTGAATGACGGACGTTGTATACCAAGGGATATTTCGACAAGAAATGGTGGAGACCTTGCTTTGTTTTAAACTTGAATGATTTAAAATGATCTTCAGAGAAAATTTATAGTCTACCAAAGATGGCAGAAAAAGGGCAACTGCTTCGGAAAGGAATTTTTTCAACGCATATGCAAAAATAGATTTAAGCGATTAACGCCCTCCGTTAATATCTAAGTCTACATGAAGTCCCCCGTCCCTAGTTTGGGGTCCCCAGAAGGGTGAAGCACGCCTCAGGTCTCTCGACTATCAATTGGTACAGTCACCATGTACGAAAGCTAAAGCACGGAAGAACAGTGAAAACTTACCTGTGATTTTTCGACACGACAAAATATATAATGAAATATATACGCTGAGTGGCTAAATTATTATGATCATCTGGTTGGTACGCTGTGGGGCCACTTTTTGTCCGTAATAGTGCTTTAATTCATCTCGGTATGGACTCTGTTAAATGTCGTTAAATAGCTTGGGATATATTAACCCAAATGCGGTGAAGTGCACCCTCCAGCTCTTGAAGATTATATGGTAACGGATCTAGCTGTCTGATACACCTTTCGATTTCATCCCACAAATGCTCCATTGGATTGAGATCCAGCGATTTAAATGGCCAATGTAGCAAGAAAAAGACTGCATGATGCTCCTCAACCATTCGCGTAGTGATGTAGAAGAGCCTTAGCGCAGCTTAGCGGCGCTAAGGCACTTTTTCTCTAGGCTTAGCGTCGCTAAAGCACTTTTCATGGTTACATGGCAAGAGAAGCAGGGCAAAGAAGATTTTTTGGATGACCCTGTAGGCAAAAATAGCGAATGCTATGTTTTGTGAGCAAGCATATTCATATATTAGTTGAATGTTCGTATTACAGGAAGAGGTTAAACAGTCTGTTGACGCATTAGGACTTTTCATGAATCACAAGAGTTATAGTGTGAAGAGAATGGTAACTACATTGCCAAGACCGCAGTTTTCAAAATGACGTTATAGGGGAGCTGGCTTCTCCGTATGATAAAACTTCCCTGATAGGAGGGAAATCAACAAGTAAAATTAAATAGGCATGTAGTCTGACTGACAAGTGTTTCGTGTGTTTAGTGGGAATTCCTGCTAAAGTCGCCATGAGCTTCAATAAACGTAATCCTCTGCGCCCATCCTTTGGTACCTTATGGGTAACACAAAAGGGAGCTCTGGTTCACGAGTGGTCAGAGGCGCTGGATTCTTGCAAATTGCTGGAACTGATCTCAGACCCGAGGACAGAATGCCCGTGGCGCTAGTCTGAATGCGAGGACAGAATGCTCGGGCGTTAGACAAATGCCATGCCCGGAGCGCTGGCCTTCTTCCCTCCCCGGAACCAGCAGCCCGAAATCAGGGGCAGGCCTATAGCCCTAGATGCTCATAGTGCTCGCTGTACCCTGAAACAAGCAAACAAACAAACAAAAAGAAGCAAACCACTGAAAGTATCCATTTTTCCACAACAAAATCACAGGAAAAGCGTCCTGTAATTCAAATATATGCACTGTACCTGATTCGTATTATTCACACTTGTAATATTAAAAATCGTTTAGAATGACTCTCACGTAACATTCTTTTTTTTTTTTTTTTAATTACCTAAATTAAGCAATTTCAATCAAAATTGCTAGAAATTATTAATGATAAAAATTTATTTAAAAATGATAAATGATAAAAAACAAACAAACTTTATAAGCTTTTGAAAGTCTCAAAGGTCTTCGCTCTGGGTTTTTTCCACCTGATCCACTGACCGCTAAGGCACTTCACTGGTACAGTGTAGGCACTGTGAAATGGAGCATTGCGCTTCTGGAAGTACCCACCTCCACTGGAAAAAAACCGTGTACATAACTGGGTGCATTTGGTTGGCAACGTTATCTAAATACCTTTGGGCGGTCATACATTGCTCCACAAGAACCAAAAAGTCCAAACACAACCACTAAAACATGCCCTAGACCATAACGTTGCTTCCACCAGCTTGAAGAGTAGAACGATGAAAGTTAGGTTCATGCTTCCGTGCTGCTGTCTGCATATCCTCACTCTTCTGTCTGCATGGTGTGTTTAAAAATATGATTCGACGGACCACATTAACCTTTCCCAGTCATTTACTGTCAAGTTCTTGTGTTCTTGAGCGATCTGGTGGAGTTTCTTCTTGTTCCCTGCAGACAACAATGGCATACGGAGAGGCCGTCTGCTTCAGTAGCACAAATGATATAATGTGCAGCGAACTGTACGTCGAGAGGCAGTCGGACTTGGTCCCTGATTCCGATTATCTGTAATCTGACGAAATGTTGCCCGTCCGTTGGACTAAAAAAAGTCTGCACGCTCTCCACTCGAGCATCCAGTAGCGGTTGATGATAACACGCCTTGCGCTCAGACCCCTGTTTTTACGCTTTCCAACCGTAGGTTGAAGAAGCGTATATGCTCCAGCTTTGACGTCTGTTTGTCCGTCCACACGACAACTCGCGTAACAATGGTTAGATTTCGATGAAATGTTAGTATGTTGTAGGGGACAGCCTGCGGACGAACCCTCTATTGAAAATGGACGAAATGTGGTCAAAGTTCAGGACATACGAGCAAGATTCATTCCATTGCCCTTATGTGTCATAACTTACGTAAAAATGCTTCTATTGTGCCAAAACTTCAGTACGTTGTTCCGGAGATATACTAAACAAATTCTGTTTAATATAATCGAAATGGAGTCAAAGGTCACGGCACAGAAGCGAGATTTATTCCAGAGCTATTATCCTCATAACTTCACTAAAAATACTTCTATTGCGACAAAACTTTAGTGTGTTGTTCCGGAGATTACTGAACCAATTTTGTTTAATATCATAGAAATAGGGTCATAGTTCAAGGCACAGAAGCGAGATTTATTCCACAGCCATTATACTCATAACTTGACTAAAAATGCTTCTATTGCGACAAAACTTTAGTATGCTGTTCCGAAAGTATACTGAACCGGTTCTGTTGAATATCATTGATATGGGGTCAAAGGTCAGGGCACAGGAGCGAGATTTATTCCACAGCCATTATCCTCATACCTTGAGTAATGATTTCCGGTATGTTGGAAAGCGTATCATAATAAATGCATTGCATGATTTTACTAACTTGTTTACGCTTTCCAACCGTAGGTTGAAGAAGCGTTTATGCTCCAGTTTTGTCCGTCAGCACGATAACTCGCGGGAAAATGGTTCGATTTCGATGAAATTTTAGTATGTGGTAAGGGACAACCTGGGGACGAACCCGATTGAAAATGGACGAAATGGGGTCACAGTTCAGCACAAAGGGGCGGGATTTATTCCATTGCCCTTATGCGTCATAGCTTAAGTAAAAATGCTTGGATTACGATAAAACTTTATCATGTTGTTCCGGAGGTATACCGAACAGGTTCTGTTGAATATCATCGAAATGGGGTCAAAGGTCAGGGCACAGGAGCGAAATTTATTTCACATCCATTATCCTCATAACTTGACTAAAAATGCTTCTATTGCGACAGAACTTTAGTACGTTGTTCTGGAGGTACACTCAACCAATTCTGTTTAATATCATCGAAATTGGGTCAAAGGTCAGGGCGCAGAAGCGAGACTTATTCGACAGCCATTATTCTCATAACCTGAGTAATAACTTGAGTAATGATTTCTGGTAAGTTGGAAAGCGTACCATTATCAATGCATTGCATGATTTTATTAACTTGTTTGGACTGGTGGTCCACTCACTGTAAACTTTAACAACTGCTGCCCTAGGAGTTTTGACAAGTGCAACCGTTTTGCTAATGCTCGCGCCATTGCTTCGAGCACCCACGAACATTCTACGCTCAAATTCCTTCAGGTCGCGTCTTTTACCCATTGTTTCTTGCGCAATGCATTTCATTAGTCTGTGCAAGACTTCAGCGTTCCCTTTTTATACAGACTGAGCCTTCTTGCGTCAGAGTTACCTGCGGGATAACTACTTTGCATAAAATGCTCTGGACTTCATAATAAAATGTACGTATGCATGAAAATTGCTTAATGATATTTCATTTGAAGCATTAAGGTTTGGGCGTGAACGTTTTTTAAAACAATATTCAGGTAAAAGACATAAATGAGAGAAAAAAAAATCGGTTTTCCAAAATGAGTCAGTAAAAACGGTTAAACCAATAACAATCTCCCACATGGCCACAGGGTTTGATGGTTTTAAGGGTCATTAAAGGAAGAAAAAAATGTTTATTTTTCAGAAAAAAGAAAGAAAAAAAAAGAATGGGGAAATTAAAAAGATTTTTTTTAAAACAACGGAGAGTGAAGGAGGAAGTGGAAGTGAGCTGGAGACTGAAATAAGCGTGACACGAGATTCTGAGTTGCTGTTGTAAGATTTCCACGAAATTAAATTTTTTACGCAAACAAATATTGGCTAATACTCCGGTACTAATGGATTTTCAGAGAAAATTTATATCCGTGCATGTCCACGTGCGAACAAAAGTAGTTTTTATGCACTTTAGTATTTAAACATACAGCTCTTTCATATTATACAGGAAAAAAGCATTAGTTTCCAACGCTTCACAAACGATAGAGCTTTCTACACACAGTTAGTCTACATAACTTTCACATTTCAGTCAGATCTTAGAAAAGCACTAATTCATTTTAACTCTTCTTCTCGTATTTTCACAGAAAAAGCGTTACTTTTTGCAACCAGAATTGTTTCCAAAAACAAAACTTAATTTTTGCTCTACTAGGATGAAAAAAATCTTCGATACCTGAAAGATCCACTCTATTTCGAAAACGAAAGCGAATTCGTCCAGAAACTGTAAGCAGCTCATCAGTAACGCGGAAAACTCCCCAAACAGACTGATCAGGTAAGCTGTGTGGGAAAAGCTTTCTGCCAACTTTAATTCGACACATCCAGCTATACTTCTGGTGTTTGGAATAAACATTATTACAGGTCGTTTCCACCCTGCATTGGTATTCATGAAGTTTAGCTTGGAATTACTATATTGCTCCCGAAAACGGTCTCGCAGTTCTGTTTGGAGTTCTTACGATTCATCCTCCTTTTCGGAAGAATGTGGAACAAACACTAGCTCACACATAAGAGAAAGGCACACGTGCAAAATAAGTTGCTCATATAGAGGGTGTTAGATGAATGGTAGTAAAATGGAGCTGACCTGATGGTCGCAAGGGGGGGGGGGGGCACACGCAGAGTCGACTTCGAGCATAACAGACAGGCCCTCGCTTTTCTCATGGATGAAAGGAAAAGAAACAAGAGTCTTGATCTAGCGCGTCATTAAGGAGGATTTTGGTGATTCTCCGTGAGAAGGAGAGAGTTTTCAGCTCTTCGAGAAAAGATCACAAGGTTCTTCTGATGTTCGAAATGGGACATTGAGGTAGTAATGAAGATGAAGTTGGTAGCGCGAACTTATCAATGTGTAAAATATAAAAAAAGTAATGTAGAATATAGAAATCAGGAAGAGCAGTACTGTGACATTCCCTCTACATTGCACTGAAAAAAGAGCACCACAGCAGAAGAGTGTGTTCTCATTGACCTGGTAATTCATTATTGCGTCAACGAAGGAAAATACAGCTGTTAATGCAATTTAAGCCCCAGACCACAACCATTTAGGTTTTTGTAATTCTGAATTTCGGCGTCCGGATCAGCGGTCCACTAAAGACTTCGAATGCTGCTAAACTGAAACCACTGGCACTCGCTTTCGATTCTGAGTGAGTTTATCGATACGCATTGTAACTTCACTACTATCAATGATATCTACGGTATTTTAGACTCCGTGTAAGTGGCCGGTCCATGTAAATCATTACTTAAGATAATCAAAACTGGCTATTACCGATTCCACACAAAGTTATGTCCATGACAATTACGTTTTACCTACGGTCACTGATGATCACGCCAATGTGCATGGCAAGCCTTAAATACAATTTCACCTGCCTAAAGTTGCGTATTTTATTTATGTATGTCAATGTATATTTTGCATTACTCCAGTCACTGACGACTGCTGCAGTCGATTCTATTTGTCTGTACATGTGAGTCATGATTTAACTGTAATCACTAGTGTCCACTGTTAATTCTGTGTGGATTTGTCTATGTGCATCACGGATGACGGTATCTGGGTGTTGGTTTGGGGATTTCTAAAGTGAAAGGTGCAGGCTTGGATGCGAAGGGGACAGGAAGAAATGAGTTAGACTAACAGCTGCGACTTTGGGGGTTTTAAAGTGTAAGGTGCAAGCTTGTACATACAGGGACAAGATAAACTGGCCCTTGCGAAACCGTCTAACTAGGGTCGTTGGCTGGTAAAATTACCTAGATTATGACCCACTACCACTAACATTTCTAACACACTAGGGTATGACGTCCTACCACCCAGACATTCAAACCTAGTAAGGTCTAACCACTCAGCGTAGGGTAGGTTGAGGGGATTTTAAGATTTTCTGTTACCGACAGCTCGGCACTAACATTCGTTCTGCAAAGTAGGTGTCTGTAATCAAGCTTCCATGTCCATGACCAGCATTCTCTTTTCTGAAAGTAACTGAGCATTCAATGAGACATTCCACCAAGAGCTTTCACATAGCTTCCATGTCCATGACCAGCATTCTTTTTTCTGAAAGTAACTGAGCATTCAATGAGACATGCCACCAAGAGCTTTCACATAGCTTCCATATCCATGACCAGCATTATCTTTTCTGAAAGTAATTGAGCATTCAATGAGACATTCCACCAAGAGTTTTCACATAGCTTCCATGTTCATGATCAGCATTCTCTTTTCTGAAAGTAATTGAGCATTCAATGAGACATTCCACTAAGAGCTTTCACATAGCTTCCATGTCCATGATCAGCATTCCCTTTTCTGAAAGTAATTGAGCATTCAATGAGACATTCCACCAAGAGCTTTCACATAGCTTCCATGTCCATAATCAGCATTCTCTTTTCTGAAAGTAATTGAGCATTCAATGAGACATTACGCCAAGAGCTTTCACATAGCTTCCATGTCCATGATCAGCATTCTCTTTTCTGAAAGTAATTGAGCATTCAATGAGACATTCCAACAAGAGCTTTCATATAGCTTCCATGTCCATGATCAGCATTCTCTTTTCTGAAAGTAATTGAGCATTCAATGAGACATTCCACCAAGAGCTTTCACATAGCTTCCATGTCCATGATCAGCATTCTCTTTTCTGAAAGTAATTGAGCATTCAATGAGACATTCCAACAAGAGCTTTCATATAGCTTCCATGTCCATAATCAGCATTCTCTTTTCTGAAAGTAATTGAGCATTCAATGAGACATTCCGCCAAGAGCTTTCACATAGCTTCCATGTCCATGATCAGCATTCTCTTTTCTGAAAGTAATTGAGCATTCAATGAGACATTCCACCAAGAGCTTTCACATAGCTTCCATGTCCATGACCAGCATTCCCTTTTCTAAAAGTAATTGAGCATTCAATGAGACATTCCAACAAGAGCTTTTACATAGCTTCCATGTCCATGACCAGCATTCTTTTTTCTGAAAGTAACTGAGCATTCAATGAGACATGCCACCAAGAGCTTTCACATAGCTTCCATATCCATGACCAGCATTATCTTTTCTGAAAGTAATTGAGCAATCAATGAGACATTCCACCAAGAGTTTTCACATAGCTTCCATGTTCATGATCAGCATTCTCTTTTCTGAAAGTAATTGAGCATTCAATGAGACATTCCACTAAGAGCTTTCACATAGCTTCCATGTCCATGATCAGCATTCCCTTTTCTGAAAGTAATTGAGCATTCAATGAGACATTCCACCAAGAGCTTTCACATAGCTTCCATGTCCATAATCAGCATTCTCTTTTCTGAAAGTAATTGAGCATTCAATGAGACATTCCGCCAAGAGCTTTCACATAGCTTCCATGTCCATGATCAGCATTCTCTTTTCTGAAAGTAATTGAGCATTCAATGAGACATTCCACCAAGAGCTTTCATATAGCTTCCATGTCCATGACCACAATTCTCTTTTCTGAAAGTAATTGAGCATTCAATGAGACATTCCACCAAGAGCTTTCACATAGCTTCCATGTCCATGACCAGCATTCCCTTTTCTAAAAGTAATTGAGCATTCAATGAGACATTCCAACAAGAGCTTTTACATAGCTTCCATGTCCATGACCAGCATTCCCTTTTCTGAAGGTAATTGAGCATTCAATGAGACATTCCACCAAGAGCTTTCACATAGCTTCCATGTCCATGATCAGCATTCTCTTTTCTGAAAGTAATTGAGCATTCAATGAGACATTCCAACAAGAACTTTCATATAGCTTCCATGTCCATGACCACAATTCTCTTTTCTGAAAGTAATTGAGCATTCAATGAGACATTCCACCAAGAGCTTTCACATAGCTTCCATGTCCATGACCAGCATTCCCTTTTCTAAAAGTAATTGAGCATTCAATGAGACATTCCAACAAGAGCTTTCACATAGCTTCCATGACCAGCATTCTCTTTTCTGAAAGTAACTGAACATTCAATGAGACATTCTACCAAGACAATCAAAATAAAACGCAGTCGCCATTCAGAGAGAAAAGACACATTTCTTCGGGGTGAGTTGTCTTTATATTATATTATATTATAGTTAAGTTTGTGATAAAGTGCTTCCATTACATTTACCTAATTATTACTAATGGAATTTATCATTTCGTGTTTATATTATAAAGTATTTTAATTCGCACAATAGTGGTACTTCTTTGATAATACCGATCGATTAAATAAAGATATCAGTAATATATCTATATAGATAAAATATGCAGGGTGCATAAGAAAGTCCCTTTAGCCTGGAATAACTTGCAAACGGAGAGAGGTAATGTTATGCAAGTGAGATAACGGTATAGTAAAGTAACTACGCCCAATCAATTGCAACCAATAGCAGCGCTCCTAGTGGCGAAGTGCGGAAGTTAGCCATTGCAAATCGGAAACAAAAAGAGAAAGAGCAAAATTTCCAATTACAAAGTTGAAGAGCATAAATTAATTTGTACAAAAAACAACATTTGTTTCCCATGGATAAGATAAATTGCCATCTGAATACCCTTAAAATGTCTGAAATCGATGCGCGACCTTTTGTGTGAACGTTTGAAGGGAACAGGCACAGGTATGAGCAAATACACACAGTTTATTGCATAAATGCGTACTTATGTCAATGCTTACGTATGTCCAGTTTGATGACATCAGACAAAACAAAAACCAAAAAGGCAAACTGGCGCACAGTGATAAAAAGTTAATGTCGAGTACGTTCGAAGAGTTCGCCAATGCCCACGATACACATTTGTATTCGTGAAAGTAACTCTACATGCACATTCCTCAGCGTAGAAGGTGTCACACTATTGCAAGCATCTGTAACACGACGACGTAGATTCAGCAGACTTGTATAGGCGCTGTTGCATAAACCTGATTTTTTTACGTAACCCCCAGAAATCCAAGCTCGCCATTCTCACACAGCGTACGTAGACCTAAACTTCTGATCAGGGTACACCGTGCTACTGGTTTTTATACCGTAGGTACGGTACAACGTCACAATCTGCATTTGCATACGGCTACATTTGCGAAATATGAATATGCAGATTCGAATCGTCGCGCATCGATTTCGGACATTGTAGGGTATTCAGGCGACAATTTATCTTATCCGTGTAAAACAAATGTCGTTTTGTACTAATTAATTGATGCTCTACAACTTCGTAATTGGAAATTTTGCTCAATCTCTTTTCGTTTTCGATTTGCAATGGCTAACTTCCGCATTTCGCCACTAGGGGCGCTGCTATTGGTTGCATTCGATTGGGAGTAGTCGCTTTACTATACCGTTATCTCACTTGCATAACTGTACCTCTCTCCGTTCGCAAGTTATTCCAGGTTAAAGGGACTTTCCTATGCACCCTGTATATATCAATAATATATCGATATTGCATGCAATTTAAATTGCCATACTTTTCATCATGGGCGCCCATAGCTTAGTTTTCAGGAGAGGGGGGATAGAAATTCATGAGCTGGGTTTCAACAACGGCTTATGTTAGGCGGTACTTTCGTTTTTTATATCAATAAATGTATTTTCATTTTTATAACACACTTGTAATTTTTATGTGCTTGTAGATATGAGTATGATCAGATCAGATCATACGTAGAGGATTTTAGGAAGGGAGTGTCTGACTCCAGGTCTTAAACAACCCTTAGAAACAGGAAGCTAGGATATTTGGGCTAGAGTGCCTGATAGGAAAGTGACACGGAAGCGAGGTAGAAAAGTGGAAGAAGACGCCCTTATTTATTACCGGGGTGCCAGTACCCGGGTCCGACGGCTTAACGTGCCCAACCGACGCACGGCCGATTTTTACTGGTTCGAGCGTTCGAACTGGATGGGATCGAACCTGAGGTCTCTCCGTGGCAGTCACGAACGTTGACCACTAGGCCAGCCGCGGCCCCAGACATGAGTATGAGCTGTCTAAAATCTTTAAAACTGAATTTCTCAGAACCATGTTGTTGTGGTTAATCGTTGTTCCCCTCCTGGTTGCTCAATTCTAAATACAACCAACGTAAAAGAACACTGCACGCAATCTTCATCTGTCCACTCTCGTTGTCCAGCGAGTTTTTCCACACATACAACGCAATAAATTTAACTGAAAATCAGAAGTTCCACAAATTTCATAAAAGAGGTAGATAAATTAAATTTCACAGTTTGTTGAGAAAAATGGTGAAATTTCTTTGCTGTTTTTCTGAGGCTTGAGCCTTTCAGCTGCTTGTGACGCATGCGCCACGAAACTCCAGCAATCGCTTTATCCGTCATCAGAAAAAAAAAAAATTCTTATGAAAAAAGTTCTGGAAGCATTTCCAGATCTTTGTCAAGCACTAAATGCCGCTGCCGCAGAGAATGATATATTTTTCATTCCTTCGCTTTTCGTGCTGTACGTATCTACGTTGTTGTCTTACATTCAATACAAAACTTAGTAGCATTCACTGATAAGCCATTACATTATGACCAGCCCCAGCCTAGAGAAATGAGCACGCCAGAAGACTGAACGGTGGCGCAGGTGAAGTTCACAGAGCAGTATATATACATATAACCCGAGGACCGGCTCTCTGTTAGTAGAGTGTTCGGAGTCAGAATGGGAAGAGTTGCCGATTTATCGGAGTTCGGTAAAGGACAAATTGTGATGGTATGGCAGCTCGGAACAAAGATCTCGGAAACGGCGCGGCTTGTGGTTTGTTCACGTGCCGCTGCAGTGAGAACGTATCAAAAGTGGTGCACAGATGGCAAAACGACAAACAGTCGTCCAGCCGAAGGTCGTCCGTAGCTCATTGATGCCAAAGGGGAGCGAAGACTGCTGCGCATTGCTCACAGCGACCGCAGGGCCACAGTACGACAAATCCCTCGCAGCTACAACGGTGATGATCAAGGCAATGTGTCACAGCACACAGTTCATCGCAGCCTTCTGCGCATGGGCCTGCGTAGCTGAAGACTCAGCCGGGTTCCCATGCTCATTGAACGTCATCGGCAACAACGCATGGAATAGGCCCAAGATCATTGAGTTTGGACCATGGATGATTGGACGAAAGTGGCCTGTTCTGACGAATCAAGATTTCTGGTGAATCACGTAGACTGCCGAGCGCGGATACCCCGATTACCAACGGAGGCTATGGCACATGGATGAACTATTGGGTGGATGCAGACCAGCGGCGGCGGTGTTATGATGTGGGCGATGTTTTTTGGGGACACTTTAGGCCTCATTATCCCAATAGCGCAATCCCCGACAGCTATCAGGTATCTGAACATCGTTGCGGACCAAGTTCGCCCATTCATGTCAACTGTGTTCCGTGTTGGTGATGGCCATTACCAACAGATAATGCGCCATGCCACATTGCCAGAATCTTCAAGGAGTGGTTTGAGGAACGTGCTGGTGACTTTCTCTTAATGCCCCGACTTCCAAATTTACCTGATATAAACCCAATCGAACATTTGTGCTTCGACTCGGAAAAGTGGGTTCATCTGAATCGTCTCCACCCGGAAATGTACTGGAACTGGAGGGCCTGCTGTTGACATTATACTCCACACACACGCGTTCAGCAGAAGAAACAAGTTAGTAAAATCATGCACTGCATTGATTATGATACGCTTTCCAACATACCAGAAATCATTACTCAAGTTATGAGAATTATGGCTGTGGAATAAATCTCGGTCCTGTGCCCTGACGTTTGATCCCATTTTGATGATATTCAACAGAACTGGTTCAGTATACCTCCAAAATAACACGATAAAGTTTTGTCACAATCGAAGCAATTTTACGTAAGTTATGGTGCATAAGGGCTATGGAATAGATCCCGCTCCTGTGTCCTAACCTTTGACCCCATTTCGCCCATTTTCAATAGGATTCGTCCCCAGGCAGGTCCCTACAACATACTAATATTTAATCGAAATCGAAACATTTTTACGTAAGTTATGAAGCATAATTGCGATGGAAGTGATTCCGCTCCTATGTCCCGACCTTTGACCCCATTTCGCCCATTTTCAATAGGGTTTGTCCCCTACCACATACTAAAATTTCATCGAAATCGAACAATTTTTACGCGAGTTATCGTGCGGACGAACATACGCACACAACGCGTGACGTAATGAGGCAGATGGGAATCGCGACCATCTGCTCGCAAGAGTGTGACGTCATAAAACTTTAATAGGATCCACACAAAACGCGTGACGTAATGAGATAGATGGCGTGACCACGCGACAGCACCTGAATTGTGAGAGTATGACGTCATAAGATTTCCAAGCATGGATAACATTACAGGAACGACGCCATGACACTAAAAACTTGGTAATTCGGGGTAGTTATTTAACCCACTAAACGAATTTTCCTAAAGTCGAGATCAAGCTAAATCGATTTATAGTACCAGAAAACATTAGGTTAACGACTTTCATCAAAATCATTAGAGCCGTTTTCAAAATAAAATTTACATACATACAACAATTGCTCCTTTAAGGTGAACGTCAAGTAATTTTGCTTCCTGTGCTTCCAATGGAAAAATTTCTGTGCACATTTTCTTCCTAATTAATGCGTTCCCAAGGATGAAAATTTGAACATCGATTAAAATATCTTCATTTTATAACTTGGAATACTTAATATTTTCTAAAACATAACCATAATTATGCAATCCAACATTTGTTTGTCTACTGCCGTCACGAAAGTACAGGTCGCGCCATCCTTTTTCTGGTTTCAACACCACCAAAGGAAACGTTATTGTTTTTTAATATAATTATGGTTATGTTTTAGAAAATATTAAGTATTCCAAGTTATAATATGAAGTTAAACTTTCATACTTTCATCCTTGGGAACACATTAATTGTGATTAATGTGTACAAAAGTTTTTCCATTGGAAGTACAGAAAGCAAAATTACTTGACGTCCACCTTAATAATATGGGATAAGGGCGATGGAATGGATCCCAATCCTATGTCCTGACCTTTGACCCCATTTCGTCCATTTTCAATAGGGTTCGTCCCCAGGTGGTCCCCTACCACATACTAAAATTTCATCGAAATCGAACCATTTTTACCCACGTTATGACGCATAAGGGCAAAGGCATGCATCCCGCTCTTATGTCCTGACCTTTGACCCCACTTCCCCCATTTTGAATAGGGTTCGTCCCCAGCCGGTCTCCTACCACATAGTAAAATTTCATTAGAATCGAACCATATTTACGAAAGTTATGACGCATAAGGGCAATGGAATGGATCCCGCTCCTACGTCGTGACCTTTGAACCCATTTGTCCCATTTTCAATAGGGTTCGTCCCCAGGTGGTTCCCTACTACGTACTAAAATTTCATCGAAATCGAACCATTTTTACGCCAGTTATCGTGCGGACGGACAAAGCTGGAGCATATACGCTTCTACTGTTGGAAAGCGTAAAAAAGCAAAATACGCTTCTACGGTTGGAAAGCGTAAAAAAGCAATTAGAAGCGAGAATCCTTTCAAAACGGCAGTTGTGCATAGTCAGATTTCCATGGGAGGGCAAATGCCTCCTCTTGCCCCTCCCTAGAGAGCCCAAGTTTTTCATATAGATTTCATCGGTATTATAATTCTCTTCGGAAAAAGCACCTGATTCAGCAAACTCTTAAGGGGAAGGCCAATGCCTTTACGGTCTCCCCTTCGTAACCGCGCCTGAAACCGTAAGATATTGTTGAAAGACTATCTGAAATCATAAGATATTGTTGAAAGATCATCTGAAACCATAAGATATTGTTGAAAGACTATCTGAAACCATAAGCTATTGTTGAAAGACTATCTGAAATCATAAGATATTGTTGAAAGATCATCTGAAACCATAAGATATTGTTGAAAGACTATCTGAAACCATAAGCTATTGTTGAAAGATTATCTCAAACTATAAGATATTGTTGAAAGACTATTTGAAACCACAAGTTATTATTAGTTGCTAATTTAAAGGAAGAAGCAATGGAAATGTAGTCGTACCCTGTATCAAGAAATTTGAGAGATATTAAAAAAAAACGATGCAAAAATAAAGCCAAAGGAGAAAAAAAACAAAAATAAAACATTTAGTTGAAAGTTTTTTCACTCAGTGGTAGCTGATATCCGCTTGTTTCTATTTGTTGCCGTTTGGTGGCGCTGCTGCAATTTTCCAGGACAATGTAAGGCTTAGAAGAAATTTTTTACTGCTGGATTTATTAACCTCGGCAACGCAACTTAAGACATTATTATAACCTCAACTTATACCCACAGATCGTCCGTTAAGCTTTCCCCAATACCAACTACATTTTCAGACTCCGCCTTAACCATTTATCCTTCTTTCCCATTGGACAAGTCATTCGTGCAGTAGCGCCATTAATGACACTTCCCCACTCCACAAAATCTTTCTTTGGCCTTTCTTTTTCTTCTGGAGGTGGCGGAAAGGGTTAATTGCTAATAGTAGCTTGAAGCCATCTTACAACAGACCACAACCTGTCGAGCAGCTTCTGTGTGTATGTGTGTGTGTGTGTGTGTGTGTGCGTGCGTGCGTGCGCGCCTTAATGTGTTTTCATAACGAAAGACGGTAGGTGGATTCTGCGAGCGAAGGCGTATGCTGGGAGTGAAGAACACATCCCACCTGCCTGTTTAAATTGCATCAGATAACAACTTAACGATTTATATTTAAGCAATGCTGGGCAAAGTCTACAACACAACATAGAGCGCTAATGAAAAGTCCCACCGTCTCCTGAATATTCAAAACACTCTGTTCCCCTTTGAATCACTGAAAAACACGAACTGTGATTTATTGCGTCTGAAACTTATCAGTGTAAGTCATTCTGCTAACAGAAAAGATCTCGCTTTGTGGACAGTTTCCTACTTACGAAACAGCAGCACGAAAAAAAGGAAAAAGAAAGAAAAGAAGAAAAAGCTTTTAATTTGACGGGCATTCTTAGTTTGCGTAAAAACTCTGTTCAGGCCTGAATGAAATCGAGAACCGAGCCCCAGGTAGTAGTAATTCATTGACCAAATTTCAATAGAGCACTGCATCCCAAACTTTTTTGAGCAGCTACCCAAATTTTAGGACAAGAAATTTCAGCGATAACAGACATGAGTGTCGGGGTGGTGTGATTTTTTAGTTAAATATTTTTTACTACTGTTATTTGTAATTTATTATTATACACCAGGTGAAAGCCCGTCAAAAATGACGGTAAGATACATAGAGTAATTCTTTAATAACCAGGTATTTTCTTTTGTTTGGAAACTTAAAACTGCGCAGCTGCAAATGCAGGGACGCAGAAGAGCCTTAGCGCTGGCTTAACGGCGATAAGGTGCTTTTCGTAGTTAGGTGGTTGCGGAAGATGGGTAAAGACATTTTTTAGATGATTAAATATTCAAAAATAGCGAATACTGTGTTTCATATGATCATAATTGAAATATTCGTATTGCAAAGATGAAATTACACAGTCGGATCACATAACAGGATATCCCACAGATCATAGGGGTAAAAACAATGCTGTTTGTCTGGGTTCACCGTAAGCTTATACTCTCAGGGCCATGTGCAGTTGGCAATGCCTGATTTAGGACGGAGAAGGTGCACCACCCAGGCTCTGGGTTCACCGTAAGCTTATACTCTCAGGGCCATGTGCAGTTGGCAATGCCTGATTTAGGACGGAGAAGGTGCACCACCCAGGCTCTGGGTTCACCGTAAGCTTATACTCTCAGGGCCATGTGCAGTTGGCAATGCCTGATTTAGGACGGAGAAGGTGCACCACCCAGGCTTCATGCGGAGCCCAGACCACTAAAAAGAAACCTACACCTCTCACTACCAGAGTTGAAACGGGTCACCCGACTCGATCCGGACAAATCTGCTTTGAACTACAAATTCGAAACTGAATTTATATATCTTATATATAGAACACAAAACGTCTGTTTGTCTGAAGCAGCAGAAAACTCTTGAACGCCGAATTGTGGCATCATGAAATTTCCATAGCTTATTACTACTGGAATTTCTAGGTCAACGCAACTATTTTCAGATCTCTAAGTTGTTCCGTTTGCGAGTTATGAATTAATTAATAAGCTAATCAATAAAGTCGGCGTCGTTTGCTACGTTATCTGTTCCAAATCTGAAAGCACGTGACTGCACTCGTCCACAGGTGTTTCTATTCTTTGAGAACTGTGCATATGCAAAAACGAACTTTGCGAAATCTTAACGAAACGGGCTGAAATTTTTGTCAACACCATGAATTGGTAATAAGAGGAGTTCCTCAAAATTTCACCGGAATCCGGTCAAAACTTTTAAAATAGGCATGGAATTTTTAATTCATCGGTAAATAGAAATGTATACGCAGAAACGGTTAATACAATTTTGACGGCTAATTTAAAAAGTTATTGACCAATTCAGGCGAAATTTGGAGGTCATGTTCCTATTAACGATTTATGGTGTTCATTAAAATTTCAGCCAGTTTCATAAAATATTCGCAAAAATACGGGTTTCACTTTTTTATCCCAGAGATTCGCCCCTCAAAGACGTCTGAAATTGAAAGCGCGTGATGCATTTGTTCGTCGATAACAAATTAGTAACTAATTTTGTTCAGTCAGTGTTCCAATGCTGTGTCTCCTGGACTCGTGTTAAATAATTCGTAACGCTTTTTTGGTTCGTTTGATTGTACAGCTGTATGTTGGAATGTCAAGAAGAGCAAAGGATCCAACAAAATTATACATTGTCGCCGATGAAAGAGAAACCAAAAATGTTGTGTACGGCCAAGTGCTGAAATGATCACACTATAAATAAATAATTTGTAATGACCGAATTTGTGAAATCAGCTTTCTTCTTTCTTGCAAGCATCAATTTTTTCCCCGATTTTTTTCAGTGACTTATAAGGGTATATGAAATTATTAAGCCTAAATCCCGGGCAAAGCCGGGTAGTAAAGCTAGTATATATAAAAATATATTCATCCCAATAACTGCTTGATATTTAACAACTGAATTATTTTTTACGCTTTTCAACCGTAGGTTGAAGAAGCGTATATGCTCCATACTTTGTCCGTCTGTCTGTCCGTCGGCACCATAACTCCCGTAAAAATGGTCCGATTTCGATGAAATTTTAGTATGTGGTAGGGAACCACCTAGGGACGAACCCTACTGACAACTGACTAAATTCGGTCAAAGGACAGGACATAGGAGTGGTATCCAGTCCATTGCCTTTATGCGTCATAACTTATGTAAAAATGCTTCGATTACGACAAACCTTTAGTACGTTGTTCCGGAGGTATAATGAACCAATTCTGCTTAACATCATCGAAATGGGGTCAAAGGTGAGGGCGCTGGAGCGAGATTTATTCCACAGCCATTATCCTCATAATTTGAGTAATAGCTAGAGCAATGATTTCTGGTATGTTGGAAAACGTAACAAATCAATCCATTGCACGACTTTACTAACTTGTTTAATAATAAAATTTGGTTACTTGCTAAATTTTAGTGCCACTATTTGGCGTAATCCAAAAGTGATGGCTGATTATGACAGTGACCCTGGAGTATAACACTGAGTGGCCCCTTTATTATGACCACACCCTCAGTACTTCGTTGGGCCACCTTTTGCCTTTAATACTGCGTCGATTCTTCGTGGCATGGACTCCACGAGATGTTGATAGGTGGTTTGTGGAATCTGAGACCATGCTGGATGAAGAGCGCTTTACAGGAGTGTGAAATTGCAGAGTTGTGGATCCAGCTGTTTGATGGATCGTTCAACCTCAACCCACAAATTTTCAATGGAGTTGATATCTGGAGATTGTGGGGGCCACCTAAGCAAAGTAAACTCACCGGCATGTTCCAGAAACCAATCCTGTACAATACGAGCACTATGGCAGGACGCATTATCTTGTTGAAAGTAACCATCGCCATTGGGATAAACCATCCATGCACATGACAGGATGCACTTGGTCCGCAACGATGTTTAAATATGATGTGCCAGTCAAACGTTAATCAACACGAATTAAAGGGCCCAAAGCATGCCAGGAAAACATTCCCTAAACGATGATGTTGCCTCCACCAACTTGAAGGGTTGTAGCAATGCATTTGGGGTCCATGCTTTCGTGCTGTTTCCGTCAAATTCTCACTCGGCCATCGGCATGGTGCAACTGAAAACGTGATTCATCGGATCACATAATTTGTTTCCAATTATCGACTGTCCAATCCTTGTGCTTCTGTGCGAACTGGAGACGTTTTCCCTTGTTAACTGCAGACAGCAAAGGTGTTCGTACAGGCCTTCGGCTGCCATGTCCAATCCGATGCAGTGTACGGCGAACAGTGCGTGCAGAGATCATTTGAGGGGATCCTTGATTAAGATGGTCTGTAATTTGCTGCATTGTTGCCCTTCGGTTGTCTGTTACTAGTCTGGACGCTCTCCGTTCCGCCCGAGCAGTCACTAGTCGATGACGACCACACATTGCACGTATAGAGACACAGTTTTTTGGCTGACAGTCCAGTCTTTAAACACTTTAACAACAGCTGCTCTGGAACAGCGGTTTCGGTGATACTCGCTCCATGGCTCCGAGCTCCTACAATCATCCCACGTTGAAAGTCCGTCAAATCGCATTTTTTTACCCATCTCGTCACCCAAAAATCACATCTACTATACTGTTGCAAGCAGTAAGCTTTCCCTTTTCATACTAGCCTAGCCCTCTGGCGGCAACAGCGTGCAGCCATAAACCATTTACTTAAAACTGTCATGTGGTCATAATAAAGTGGCCACTCAGTGTATTACAAATGGGAATCATTAATTACGATTACAGAAATATATTTTGTTAATGCATTTAGATTGTTCACTCTTTCCACGCTTTGATGGAGGTGCGCATACTTTCATATTGTCCGTTAGATTTTTGATTCCATAATCTTTTATTACACCGTCGACATCTTTCTTTGTATTTATACACTTTCCACATTTTGACAAGACCAAACAACACAGAATAGTTCACCCGTTCCTTAATGAGACAAAACAATTTCCTGCGTTCACTCTTCCCTTTGGGGTTTTCAACAAGCACGTATTTGTTGGCCTCGACGCCTTTCTCAACTTCCTTAATATTGAATAAATTCATATTAAAAAAATAACGAATTAATTTCGACATGACATGTCATGGAAACGGGATGTTAGTACATCAAACGAAAACCTCTGAATGCTCAATGTAAAAGATGCGATGTGAAAAGTAACTCTTAGTCATACACAGTGAACTTCGCTCGGTGAGAGTGAATCAGCTAAGAAGCAGGTGAATGGCGTTTGCCTGTACCTTGCCCTGGACAATCTCACTGTAAAAGAACGCAAAGGTAGTATCTAATTATGTTATAGTGTCGGCGTGTCTGACGTCGGTCGGTGGAAATCGTTGTTTAAAGAAAGAGAAGACAATATTTTTGCATGGCAAATCATTATTCACTTCGTAGGCATCAGTATCGACTACAGAATTCCACAACACGTATTTTTTCTATGGAATATATTTTTTTCTGTTTTGGAAAATAAAACGGGAATAAAACCAGGCCAAAATCGGGTGAGGAACACCTTGACCCGACCCGTTGGACCCGCAAGAAATTGTCGACCCGTTGACCCGTGACCCGTTTCCATCTCTGCTCACAACTCGGACATCGGGACGGGGTAAAGGGAATAGAAAGTCCATTATCTAGACGGCAGTCCTCAAAATTATTTCAATACTGGGAGAAAAACTGTAGAGATAATTATGTAGCAATTAAGGCTAAGTGATAAGAGTTTTACGAGTGCGACAAATATAATTTTTTTGAGCTAACCTTTCTCTGGATAACTCAACAGATATCTCATTCATTCCTTAAGGATAACACAACATATCTCATTCATTCCTTAAGGACAACACAACATATCTCATTCATTCCTTAAATATAACACAACAGATATCTCATTCATTCCTTAAGGATAACTCAACAGATATCTCATTCATTCCTTAAGGATAACACAACAGATATCTCATTCATTCTTTAAGGACAACACAACAGATATCTCATTCATTCCTTAAGGATAACTCAACAGATATCTCATTAATTCCTTAAGGATAACACAACAGATATCTCATTCATTCCCCTTAGACATTTTAGGGAAAAGGCGTATCAGTCATATCATATTAGTTACATTTATTCAGAGTGACTATATTACGTGGTTACATCTATTCAGAGTGACTCAAATTATAATTATTATTTGAGTTACACTGAATAGATGTAACCACGTAATATAGTCACTCTAAATAAATGTAACTAATTTTCAAAAATTGTATAAATGTACAAATGTTATGTGTGATTATAATCACACTGAACATTTGAAATCGTGTGACATGACAGAACGTTACTTAAAAAAATTCTGCATATCTTTAGGATGTGACTAAATAACACCATTTCTTTCCTTTATTAAAAAATCCTCAAATTAAGCGATTTAAATAAAATTAATTAGTAATAACAGTTTTATAAAATATGCTGGACAAGAAAAATAGGGAATCAAAATTCATAATGTTTTTAAAACTTTAAAGTCTATTCTTCAAATCTTTTTTTACCTGATCAGTTTACGCCTAAGGCACTTTTTTTTAATTAGAACTACATCACTGTGCAAATATTAAAATGTTATATAGTTCATGAGCAGAAGCACAAACAATATTTTTTTCTCTTTCACTTTCATTTCTTCCGCAGATATAAATAAAAGAATACCTGGTTACACTCCGAGAAACAAAATTCGTTATATTCTGAAAATTTCATGGGTTAAGGTATTGCGTGGGTTGAAAGTTCCCAAATCACATTTCTTCAGCACACGCATGAAATAATAACACACTGTTACCTACTGTATTGGAACTCTCAATTTTTGGACTTAAATGAGAAAACAAACTGGTTTTGACATTCTAGAATAATCATGTCGTTTATGAGCGACAAAGTAGAACCAAAATTCCTGACGTAACGTTTTCCTGTTTCTAAAGAGTTGCTGAAACGATTTTAATCGCGTGACGTATCGCAACTAGGACGTCTTGTCAGAATGACTTGGATGAGATGGCGTCACACCAGCAGCTGTTAAAAATCGGTTTTTGTTAACTTTATGTTAAATACACCAGACTTGAATGATCATGAAACGCATATAGCGTATTAAATCCGTTGATTTTTGTGGTGTAGTCAGCAAAACAATGAACATAACAACAATGAACGTGAACATTATAACAATAAAAAAAGTATATTGTTTAAGGCAGAGATTCAACAATTAATACAGGCAAATACCAGAAGGCGCTAACAAAATAGGACACTAGCTTTCACCGCCGAAGACGGGCGGCTTCATCATGCTAATGTTTACAAGGTTGAGTACAGAATGTAAACATTAGCCTGATGAAGCAGCCCGTCTTCGGAGGTTAAAGGTAGCGTTCTAGTTTTTTAGTTTGTACTCTTACACCAATTAAACGGAAATCAGCACGCTCGTGTTATAAATATTCTTGATGTATTTACAGTCCATTTTTTAAAGCCTCGATAAAATAGGACAAACTTTCAGACACAGCAAATTACATATGTTAAGCATGTTTGAGCTAATCTCTAATTTAAATAATGCACTACTGTTTTTTTCTTTTAAATTCATTATTGTATATGATTTGACAAGAAACTGAATCATTCATATCATGATCATATGTAGAGGATTTTAGGAAGGTAGTGTCTGACCCCAGGTCTTAAACAACCCTTAAAAATAGGAAGCTAAGAGATTTGGGCTAGAGTGCTCGATAGGAAAGTGACACGGAAACGAAGTAGAAAGGAGGATGAAGACGCCCTTATTTATTACCGGAGGCCAGTACCCGGGGTCCGACGGCTTAACGTGCCCGTCCGACGCACGGCGGATATTTAGTGGATCGAATGTTCGTACTTGCCTGGGATCGAACCTGAGGTCCTTTCCATGGCAGTCACGAACGTTGCCCACTAGGCAACCCGCGGCCCTGAATCTCTCACAGTGAGTCGTGTACGAAGGGTACGCTTGTTTTCGGGTTTCGTATATGACGTCATTTACGGCGATGTGAGTCATTTTCAGGCTCAAGGAGTTCAAGTACTTGAAGATTGTGTGTATGACAAAATGAAGTTAATATTGTGTTGATATTATGTCCGTGAGTTCCTGTGGGATCCACTTTTTGAATCTTTCCCATGGCATGCAACTGTCAAACTATGGTAAACTGATTCTAGCCTAACTGTATTGCCACTTGTGTGGCCGAATGGGCAGCATCTTCGTGCAGAAGTGATTGCAAATTAGCGTTCTGTGTGTGTGAGCCAGCTCTCCGCTGCCCCGCATGTCTTCCTCGCTACAACCACCACTTTTGAACTTTACAAACCACCCGCGACACGTACCCGCACCTACAACTTTTACGCTGAATGCCGAGAAATTCCCCTTTCGTGCTTCTGCTGATTCTTTCCAGAGATTAAACATGAACTACAGACAGTGACGAATATGCACCTGGTCGGTCATCATGGTTGGAAACGGGTCAAAAATTTTGGACCTGGACCCGACGAGGACGTCACATAATCTGAACCCAACCTGAACCTGACCCGTGCAAATCTGCTTTGAACTATAATATATAAACAAGGCGTTCAAACAGTCTCTCTGCAGTGGGTATCTAAGGTTACAAGGAAATCAAACAAACGTATTATAGAAACGCATAATTTACTCACTTACTTGGAGGTAGAATTGAAACTGTCGTCATTCATTTAGAAAACATAGCCAAACACATGTTTTCAAACACATGCGCGAGACTCAAAAAGTCCCTCGGCAGTAATGTCAAGGCCGTTCCAGCTAATTTTAATGGCGATACCGTGAATTTGTTTTTAATTAAGCAACTTGTATGTTTAATTTCAGTTTTTCCAGTTTTCTTGATAACATATCAAGCTTCAGACTATGTTGCACAGCAACACCAGTTTTCAAAAGTGTATGATGAGTTGAAAGTTTCCAAAATGGGGATGATGTTTTCATCATTGCCCCTCAGGACGAAGAGGCACTTTTCCTTCTGGAAATACTCTTCCTTTATATTGCATGACAAATCATTTTTCAGTCCGCGGGCACCAGTATCGAACACAAAATTCCACAGTGCGAATTTCTCTTTGAACATTTTTTTTTTTTTTTTTTTTTTGCTTTTCGGAAATAAAACCGGGTTGAAATCAGGTCAGTAACACCTTGACTCCCTAGAAATTGTCGACCCGCAGACTCGTCACCCGTTTCCATCTCTGTCTAGCACAACTAGCCTCTCTCTCTTGTGGGCTGTCCGACAACACGTGTGGTTTTATACAGTGTTTCCACATTACACCCTCAGCACGAAATTCTGTCAAAAAATTAGCCGTTTTGCTTTTACAGACCGCTACGTGGAGCACCGAAAACCCTAACATAGACCTAATTAAGGTATTACACCTATAGACCTATACCAATAGACCTATTAAGACCTATACTATAGACCTATTAAGGTATTTCATGGACGTGGACAATAGTGGATTGAGAGTCAGTTAAACTGTTTGACTTTCTTAATTTTGATTTGCTAGTTATATGCGAATCAATATAGGCAATCCATACCGATTAATGATTGAGTGAAATTAGATTTCTCGTTAATTAATTATTAGTCAACTACTAGTCGCCGCTCACCGTCCATAACAATGCAGTGATTAGTTACACAACACAAACTTCAATTCCAGTAAAGTGCAACTTTTTCATTTTAGGTAGGGTTTTAAGTGTCCAAAGAAATTCACCAAATCCAAGACACCAAATAATGTTTTTATGAATGAAGGACTCCGGTGTAAACCTTGGTAACTAACGCTTCTGTCGTTGTGAGATAACGTAGATTACAAGTAGTTAGAAAATATAAACCTTAGCACTTACCATGAATTGAAAGTTGTATTGTGGCGCCATATGTAGACATAAATGTATAATAAAAATACTCTAAAATTCTCAGAATACCGCAGTTGTTTTTCGTATGGAAATCATTTTTTACAAAAATGTTAGTTATCATGGTTTACGCAGAAACCTTTGTGACGTATATTCCAGATTAACTTTCCTTTTTAGTTTCTTTCCCTAAGTAAATCTTGAGTTTATTCTGTTATTCTTCACTCTTAACGTGAGATCTTTTCTCTCAAATGAATACGTTTGACAACACAATTGAAGTTAAATGAACGTGCCGTATGCCTGCTCTTGATAAGAACAAGAAATAAAAACGACGACTGATCTATTGCTTGAGAGCGTTGTAAGAGAGCGATTATAACGAGCGTTGGGTTGTAAACTGATTATTGATAGGAGTGTTGTGATAATGTGTGGTGTGTGGAGCGTTCACTACAATATGCTGTTTTACGATGTGTGTACTACAGCCTGAATAAAGCATCTTTTTCGTAAGTTGACTTCTGTTATTTATATGTTTCGTCTGGCCGTTAAGGTTTCTTTCATTTAGGAACTATTTCTTAGTATATGTTGATGTGTTAAGACAACGTAGAAGTAAGATAAGACCTCTACGTCGTCATACCCTTCAAAATTATGGATATATCCTTAGTGACTAGGCATCCTAACAGCTAGTACCTTCTTTAAAACACCAAACACAATGGCTAGTGAAAAGACAGATTAAGCTATAACTAGTCAACTTGCCATCTTAAGGAGGGGTTGCTTGAAAGTCTACAATAATTTACCTAAACATCAAATAATTATTGGAAAAATAGGGATAACTGCTCGGTGATATTTAGTCACTCTAACAGTTAGATCTATTGTGTGTTTGTTAAAAGTAAAACACGGTGAACAAACACAAGACGGATGCAGTTCGAACTGCTCATGCAGCCATCTTAAGGAGGAGTTTCTTGAGATCCAAAAATAATTTACTTAAAAATAAAAATGAGTGGATAAATACGAATGACCCCTTAGCAATTAATTGTCCTAACAGCTACATCTAGAGTACTTTCATTAAAACGCAAAACACAATGACCAGTGAAAAGGACGGGTAAGTTCTAACAGGGTGAACCTCTCATCTTAAGGAACAGTTTCTTGACAGTTTAAAAGAATACACTTAATATAATAAAAAATTATTGCGCCAATGTGGATGCCACCATAGTGACTGATCATCCTAACAGCTAGTACCTTCATTAAAACACAAAACACAATGGCTATTGAAAAGAAAGATTAAATTATTACTAGTCAACTTGTCATCTTAAAGAGGGTTGCTTGAAAGTCGAAAATGATTAACCTAAACATCGAGTAATTGTTGGAAAAATATGGATAACTCCTTAGTGATTAGTCATTCTAACCGTTAGACCTATTGTGTCTTTGTTAAAAGCAAAACACGGTGAACAAACACAAGACGGATCTGATTCGAACTGTTCATGCAGCCACCTTAAGGAGTTTCTTGAGAGCCCCAAAAAAATTTACTTAAAAATAAAAATGACTGTATAAATATAAATGACTCCTTAGCAATTAATCGTTCTAACAGCATACATATCCCGTACTTTCATTAAAACGCAGGACACAATGACCAGTGAAAAGAACGGTTAAGTTCTAACCGGGTCAAGCTCTCATCTTATGGCGCAGTTTCCTGAGAGCTTAACATAATTCACCTAACATATCAAAAAATGAATGGAAACATACGCATGGCTCCTTAGCGAGAAGTCATTTTAAAAGCCAGATCTCTCACAGCTTTGTTGAAACACACCACACAGTTTCTAATCACGGGACAACTTCGGTTCGAACTGGTCAAGCTCTCATCTTAGTGAGGTGCTTCTTGAGAATCTAAAAAAGAATTACTATCAGAAATCAAATGATGATTACATAAATATGAATGACGTCTTGGTAATTAGTGAGCATATCTGTTAGATTTCTCGTAATTTTGTTAAAATCCAAAACACGGTGACCAGTAGCCGGACGGGTTCAGTTTTACCGGATCAAGCTGTCATCTTAATTAGGAAGGGGTTTGCTGAAAATCTAAAATTAAGATATCAAATAATAATCGTTGGATAAATATAGATGACTCCTTAAAAATTAATTAGCCTGACGGCTAAACTTCACGTGTGTTCATGAGTCTCGAAACAGTGTTGAAACACGAAACAAACTGTATTTCTGAGCCAGGGTTACCTTGTTCACTTGTCATTTCTTTAAAATCTAAAAATACAGTCGAACCTCCATATCTTGAAATTCTGTATATATCGAAGTTTTGTGAAACCCCGTGATCATTACAACAACAACAAAAAATCTATATATCGAATTTTTTTCAAGACAAATCTTTATTTGCCTCACCGTAATGACGATGTCATAAAAAAAAAAAGTGAGAAAAAAATAGAACGTCAAGTCAATGTCGCAAGAGGAAGTAGAAAAGGATGGTCAAAGGCATTGTGACGCCGACGGGCCACCTAGCGAAAAGGAGGAGGGTATTGTCTCCACAGTCCCCTCACTCCTCTTCTCAAGTAAACTTTGTTCTCTGTAAAACAGGTTCTGTTTATTTCAGTCTCTCTAACCGACGGTGTGTGCTCGCAATGTCAAAAGGAAAATCTCTCAATGTTGTGGAAAAGTTTGAGCTGCTAAAGAACGTGGACAGTGGTATGAGCAGAAAAAAATAAAGATATTGCGGATATATTTGGTGTTCCCCAAGAACAGTGTCGACAGTTATAAAAAGTTAGCAAAATCATACAATGCACTGATTGTGATACGCTTTCCAACATACCAGAAATCATTGCTGAAGTTATTACTCAAGTTATGACTATAATGGCTGTACTATAAATCTCGCTCCTGTGTCCTGACCTTTGACATCAATTCGCCCATTTTCAACAGGGTTCGTCCCCAGGTAGTCCTTTACCACATACTAAAATTTCATCGAAATCGAACCATTTTTACGCAAGTTATGACGCATAAGGGAGAATGGATTCCGCTCCTATGTCCTGACCTTTAACCCCATTTCGCCCATTTTCAATAGGGTTCGTCCCCAAGTGGTCCCCACCACATACTAAAATTTCGTCGAAATCGAACCATTTTTACGCAAGTTATGACGCATAAGGGAGAATGGATTCCGCTCCTATGTCCTGACCTTTGACCCCCATTTCGCCCATTTTCAATAAGGTTCGTCCCCAGGTGGTCCACTACCACATACTAAAATTTCATCGAACCATTTTTACGCAAGTTATGACGTATAAGGGAGAATGGATTCCGCTCCTATGTCCTGACCTTTGACCCCATTTCTCCCATTTTCGATAGAGTTCGTCTCCAGGTGTTCCCCTACCACATACTAAAATTCCATCGAAATCGAACAATTTTTACGCATGTTATCGTGGGGACAGATGGACAGAGAGAGGCAGACCGACAAAGGTGGAACATTTACGCTTCTTCAACTTACGGTTGGAAAGCGTAGAAACAAGGAAGTCGTTATGAAACATTTGAAAATGTCGAAATTGACAGGAAACGCTCCAAAATAGACCATTTTGGAAACGTGTATGACGCTGTTTTAAAAGTGGATTAAAAACGTGAGTGAAAAAAACTTGACAATCTCAGCCCCTCTTATAAAAGAAAAGACATTAGAGTTTGCCTATCGTTTTCCACTTTAGTCCCGGTTGGTTGGATACATTTAAGAAGCGACATGGCATAAAAAAAAAATTGTTTCGGGGGAAAGTGGAAGCGTGTGTGACGCCGACTGCGACCAATGGAAAAACACGGTTTTGAGGAAGAGTTTAGAAGAGTACACTCCTGATACCAATTTAAGAAGCGACATGGCATAAGGAAAAGATTGTTTCGGAAGAAAGTGGAAGCGTGTGTGACGCCGACTGCGACCAATGGAAAAACACGGTTTTGAAGAAGAGTTTAGAAGAGTACACTCCTGATAACAATTTAAGAAGCGACATGGCATAAGGAAAAGATTGTTTCGGAAGAAAGTGGAAGCGTGTGTGACGCCGACTGCGACCAATGGAAAAACACGGTTTTGAAGAAGAGTTTAGAAGAGTACACTCCTGATAACAATTCAAGAAGCGACATGGCATAAGGAAAAGATTGTTTCGGAAGAAAGTGGAAGCGTGTGTGACGCCGACTGCGACCAATGGAAAAAACACGGTTTTGAAGAAGAGTTTAGAAGAGTACACTCCTGATAACAATTTAAGAAGCGACATGGCATAAGGAAAAGATTGTTTCGGGGGAAAGTGGAAGCGTGTGTGACGACGACTGCGACCAATGGAAAAACACGGTTTTGAAGAAGAGTTTAGAAGAGTACACTCCTGATAACAATTTAAGAAGCGACATGGCATAAGGAAAAGATTGTTTCGGAAGAAAGTGGAAGCGTGTGTGACGCCGACTGCGACCAATGGAAAAACACGGTTTTGAAGAAGAGTTTAGAAGAGTACACTCCTGATAACAATTTAAGAAGCGACATGGCATAAGGAAAAGATTGTTTCGGAAGAAAGTGGAAGCGTGTGTGACGCCGACTGCGACCAATGGAAAAACACGGTTTTGAAGAAGAGTTTAGAAGAGTACACTCCTGATAACAATTTAAGAAGCGACATGGCATAAGGAAAAGATTGTTTCGGGGGAAAGTGGAAGCGTGTGTGACGCCGACTGCGACCAATGGAAAAACACGGTTTTGAAGAAGAGTTTAGAAGAGTACACTCCTGATAACAATTTAAGAAGCGACATGGCATAAGGAAAAGATTGTTTCGGGGGAAAGTGGAAGCGTGTGTGACGCCGACTGCGACCAATGGAAAAACACGGTTTTGAAGAAGAGTTTCGAAGAGTACACTCCTGATAACAATTTAAGAAGCGACATGGCATAAGGAAAAGATTGTTTCGGGGGAAAGTGGAAGCGTGTGTGACGCCGACTGCGACCAATGGAAAAACACGGTTTTGAAGAAGAGTTTAGAAGAGTACACTCCTGATAACAATTTAAGAAGCGACATGGCATAAGGAAAAGATTGTTTCGGGGGAAAGTGGAAGCGTGTGTGACGCCGACTGCGACCAATGGAAAAACACGGTTTTGAAGAAGAGTTTAGAAGAGTACACTCCTGATAACAATTCAAGAAGCGACATGGCATAAGGAAAAGATTGTTTCGGGGAAAGTGGAAGCGTGTGTGACGCCGACTGCGACCAATGGAAAAACACGGTTTTGAAGAAGAGTTTAGAAGAGTACACTCCTGATAACAATTTAAGAAGCGACATGGCATAAGGAAAAGATTGTTTCGGGGAAAGTGGAAGCGTGTGTGACGCCGACTGCGACCAATGGAAAAACACGGTTTTGAAGAAGAGTTTCGAAGAGTACACTCCTGATAACAATTTAAGAAGCGACATGGCATAAGGAAAAGATTGTTTCGGAAGAAAGTGGAAGCGTGTGTGACGCCGATCATGACCAATGGAAAAACACGGTTTTGAAGAAGAGTTTCGAAGAGTACACTCCTGATAACAATTTAAGAAGCGACATGGCATAAGGAAAAGATTGTTTCGGGGGAAAGTGGAAGCGTGTGTGACGCCGACTGCGACCAATGGAAAAACACGGTTTTGAAGAAGAGTTTAGAAGAGTACACTCCTGATAACAATTTAAGAAGCGACATGGCATAAGGAAAAGATTGTTTCGGGGGAAAGTGGAAGCGTGTGTGACGCCGACTGCGACCAATGGAAAAACACGGTTTTGAAGAAGAGTTTAGAAGAGTACACTCCTGATAACAATTTAAGAAGCGACATGGCATAAGGAAAAAGATTGTTTCGGGGGAAAGTGGAAGCGTGTGTGACGCCGACTGCGACCAATGGAAAAACACGGTTTTGAAGAAGAGTTTAGAAGAGTACACTCCTGATAACAATTTAAGAAGCGACATGGCATAAGGAAAAGATTGTTTCGGAAGAAAGTGGAAGCGTGTGTGACGCCGACTGCGACCAATGGAAAAACACGGTTTTGAAGAAGAGTTTAGAAGAGTACACTCCTGATAACAATTTAAGAAGCGACATGGCATAAGGGAAAGATTGTTTCCGGGGAAAGTGGAAGCGTGTGTGACGCCGACTGCGACCAATGGAAAAACACGGTTTTGAAGAAGAGTTTAGAAGAGTACACTCCTGATAACAATTTAAGAAGCGACATGGCATAAGGAAAAGATTGTTTCGGGGGAAAGTGGAAGCGTGTGTGACGCCGACTGCGACCAATGGAAAAACACGGTTTTGAAGAAGAGTTTAGAAGAGTACACTCCTGATAACAATTTAAGAAGCGACATGGCATAAGGAAAAGATTGTTTCGGGGGAAAGTGGAAGCGTGTGTGACGCCGACTGCGACCAATGGAAAAACACGGTTTTGAAGAAGAGTTTAGAAGAGTACACTCCTGATAACAATTCAAGAAGCGACATGGCATAAGGAAAAGATTGTTTCGGGGGAAAGTGGAAGCGTGTGTGACGCCGACTGCGACCAATGGAAAAACACGGTTTTGAAGAAGAGTTTCGAAGAGTACACTCCTGATAACAATTCAAGAAGCGACATGGCATAAGGAAAAGATTGTTTCCGGGGAAAGTGGAAGCGTGTGTGACGCCGACTGCGACCAATGGAAAAACACGGTTTTGAAGAAGAGTTTCGAAGAGTACACTCCTGATAACAATTTAAGAAGCGACATGGCATAAGGAAAAGATTGTTTCGGGGGAAAGTGGAAGCGTGTGTGACGCCGACTGCGACCAATGGAAAAACACGGTTTTGAAGAAGAGTTTAGAAGAGTACACTCCTGATAACAATTTAAGAAGCGACATGGCATAAGGGAAAGATTGTTTCGGGGGAAAGTGGAAGCGTGTGTGACGCCGACTGCGACCAATGGAAAAACACGGTTTTGAAGAAGAGTTTAGAAGAGTACACTCCTGATAACAATTTAAGAAGCGACATGGCATAAGGAAAAGATTGTTTCGGGGGAAAGTGGAAGCGTGTGTGACGCCGACTGCGACCAATGGAAAAACACGGTTTTGAAGAAGAGTTTAGAAGAGTACACTCCTGATAACAATTTAAGAAGCGACATGGCATAAGGAAAAGATTGTTTCGGGGGAAAGTGGAAGCGTGTGTGACGCCGACTGCGACCAATGGAAAAACACGGTTTTGAAGAAGAGTTTAGAAGAGTACACTCCTGATAACAATTCAAGAAGCGACATGGCATAAGGAAAAGATTGTTTCGGGGGAAAGTGGAAGCGTGTGTGACGCCGACTGCGACCAATGGAAAAACACGGTTTTGAAGAAGAGTTTAGAAGAGTACACTCCTGATAACAATTCAAGAAGCGACATGGCATAAGGAAAAGATTGTTTCGGGGGAAAGTGGAAGCGTGTGTGACGCCGACTGCGACCAATGGAAAAACACGGTTTTGAAGAAGAGTTTAGAAGAGTACACTTCTATAACAATTTAAGAAGCGACATGGAATAAGGAAAAGATTGTTTCGGGGGAAAGTGGAAGCGTGTGTGACGCCGACTGCGACCAATGGAAAAACACGGTTTTGAAGAAGAGTTTAGAAGAGTACACTCCTGATAACATTTTTAATATCGACGAAAACAAAACTTCTCTTTAAATGTTTGCCAAACAAGACTCTTACTTTTAAAAACTACGATGATCATGGAGGTAAAAACAACAAGGAAAGGATAACAATTTTAGTGAACGCTAACATGAACAGCAAAGAAAAACTGATATTATTGGTGATAGGAAAAAAGTAAGCAACCTACATGCTTCAAAAGCGTGGTTTTTAGTTAGAAGTTGACTACCGTAATAATAGAAAGACATGGATGACAAGTAATATTTTTGAGGAATGGATTTTAAATTTCAATGGAAAAAAATATTATGCAGAAAAGAAACATGGTTCAGTTTGTAGACAATTGCCCGACCCATCCTGATGTAGCATCAAAACGTGAATCTGATTTTCCTTGCCCCAAACACAACTTCAGAATTGCAGCCAATGGAACAGGGAGTTGTATAAAATCTGAAAATTCTTTATCGGAAACGTATTCTCAGAAAACTTACCTGGGACTTTGAAAATGAGCAATCTACAAATAAAGTGATTGATCTGGGAGTTTGTATAACTAATACAGCTATACAAAATCCCAGATCAATCACTTTATTTATAGATTGCGATGATGTTTTAGAATCGGCAGGACAAAATTGCTTTGCGAAAGCTGGCATCATGGAATCACCAAAAATTGAAGAAAATGTGTTGCCACAAGTTGAGCAATGTTGGAAGGACTTGCAGACCAAAGGTCGTATCAGGGAGGTAATTTCCCTTGATGAGTTCCTTAACATGGACGAAGACGTAATTGTTTCAGAATACCCGACAGAACAGACTGTCATCGAAGAGGATGAATAGAATGACGCAGAAGAACCCCATAAACCTTCCAAAAGAGAAATTAGGCTGCGTTTGATAAAAAGCGTCATGGTCTTCAATTGGCCTAAAAAGTTCCTCTGGCAATGCATTTGACGGACAAAAGTGTGAACACCTTTATAATGAATCATCATCGAAATTTGTTGGGCAACAACATATTAGAAAGTTTTTGACACAAATGCAAATGCATATGAATGTAAATGCCTAAATACATATAACGTTATTTCAAGGTATGTTCAACACATTTTTTTCTGGTTAATTATTCTTTTAACCTTTTAAGAGGTCGATGTTCCTGAAACAAATGGTGCGCAAAATTTTCTGCCCACCCCATAAAGAAATTTTCTCGTTGCGGGTAGGCTTTACGAAAGGTACGGAAAAACAAGTCCTTACTCCCTCTCGTTTGAGCAGTGCAGGCCAAAAACCTGTTACTGATTATTCGCGAGACTAAATTCTAGACTTTTATCACCCAATGCATGCAGACGAAGGACCAGTCTGTTCCCTTCTAGTCCTTCATGACCGTAATTATGCTGGCGAAGTACTAGTCCCGCTGACACGAACACCATACTACTATGTAGAAGCAAGCAACTAAAACATCTTTCTCCATTCTTAAGGTTCATGTCTTTGTTATAGGCATTTTTACAGGTAATAAATCAGAATGTATTAGTGACAGTCCTTCCCTGAAAGATCACTTTGAATAACAAAGCTAAGCAGAAAGCAAAGCTTTCTGATGCGCATGGTCAATTATTCCAGTCGCATTCGGCCCACTTCTTAAGACACTGAACACATTCTTCGAGCTAATTTCAGCTCATATTGCTAATCCCGAATTAGTCGGTTAAAGGGTTAATATCTATGTGAACATAACTTATTCATAGTAAGATTCATATTCACTTAAGTTTAGGGATTTGTATAGCTGTACAAATCCCCAAACTTAAGTGAATATGAATCACACTAAGTCACTTAAAAATATAAGAAAAAGCGCATTGATTAGAAAATGTGTTTCTAAATACAATATACTACACGATATATATATGTATAAAAAATGATCGTTTCTATATATCGATTTTTTTAATGGAACCATCGATTTCAATATTTGGATGTCCGACTGTATATATACCTGTACACGCGTAAATTCCGTGCAATGAAAACAGTGCATGATCTGTAGTCCTCAATGATGCAAAATTATAACTATTTTTCAATTATTCAACAGCTTTCATTGATGCAGACCCTGGACGCACCTTTTCTACCATATTGATCCCCAGGGCTCTTCAGCATGGGAGCTCGTGTCTGATCGTTGATAAGAATCAGATCCACGAATGCGAAACACCGCACACGAGAGCGGTTAGAATGTGTAAGCAACATTTGCAAGAGAAATGGTACTTGCTTGTTCGCACGACAGGACCATCTTCTCTCTGATCATCCAAGCCATCTTGGCTTTAACAAAGGCCGTCGCAAATAAAATAACGACGGAAAAAACAAGCAACAAAGGGGGAGACCTGCCACTTCAGCCATTACAAGAAAAGGAAAGAAATGATCAATTGTGGAAATAAGTTGTTTCGGAGAGAATAATTAGACAGTCGCTGACAGGTGATAGTTTTATTCTCCCTTTAATTGCAGAGCGCATTTAGCTCAGTGGCGACCATTCATCAGTCGCTGGAAGACAGGCAAAAGAAGATCTGGAGAAAATACAGGAAAGGAAATAATTTGAGGGGCAAGCGGACCCCGTTGTTACTATGTTATTAAGTTTGTGATTCCCAGATACCATCAAGCGCTGAGCTCGCTACGAGTAATTAAAGAGATCATCTGGAATATTAACGATCCATTGCACTTGAAAACATTCCAGGATACGGAACTGATTCTAGAGATACTGCAATAACATTGTTACGAGAAGACAGGAGAACATTATTTTGCACGAAGATGCTGCGGGACAACACTAATATTTCTTTTGCGTTGCACGTGAGGTTTAAAAACCAGCAGATTTCGAATAGTTACAATGTTAAAGCATTAGGGGGAATGGAGAAACGTTATTACCAACCCAATCTAGAAAAAGCTTACGTCAACTATTACGTACACAGGACTCATCGTGACCACTTGATGAATAAAATCACGGAAACGGCTAAAATAAAGCATAGAAAGATGAAGCTTTCATTCACAAGAAAGTCACAATTTGGCATTATTTGGGGGAACACAAAAAACACCTGCACGCCACGCACATTAATATATCTCAACACACTAGTTTGTCAAAAGCCACCTGCTATTAGGAACAGTTTCTTGTTGATCATCTTGGCAAATGTTAAACGTACCTTTTATGTTGACACAAGTTTCTCTCGATACGCCGTTAAAAAAAATTGCGGTAAGATACACCAAAAAGTGGTGCTACACCAGCTGCACTACTTTCTTAGAAAAGATACACCATTCTGTGGGGCAAAATAAACCCAACAACATGATACGACCTTGCACATGTTAGGTTGTCAAACGCCACGCACATTAATATATTTCAACGCCTTAGGTTGTCCAAAGTCACCTGCTATCAAACGGTTTCTTGTTAATCATATTGGCAATTATTAATTTACACTGACACAAGCTTCTCGGTAGACTGTTACAAATTTTGCGCTAAGTTGCAGAAAAAAGTAGAGCTACATCAGCAGCACCACTTTCTTAGAAAAGATACACCATTTTGTGGAGCAAAATAAACCCAACAACATGGTACAACCGTGTACCATAACGTGGCGAAAAGTTGATATACGTTGTTGGGTTTTATTTGCAAAATACGATGGTGGGCCTTTTCTCAGAAAGTGGTGCAGCTGGTGTAGCACCACTTTTTTGGTGCAATCTATCACAAAATTTTCAACAGTGTACCTCTTAAGGTACGCTTTATAACTCAGTTGAGCGCACGGCTAATTATTCTGAGAATATGGAGAAATCGTCTTGATGTTATTCGACGTTCCATTTTATTCCAAGGATGTCCAGAAAAACTTAGGATTGTAAGCTACGGGACATTTTCTTACGTCTGCATACGCAGCACAGCAACACAGTCACGGTAGTTCTTATACAGACAGAACTTAGGATTGGAAGTTGCAGAACGCTTTCTAATATCAAAATACACAGCACAACGATACAGGCATCTCTTGCAACTGCTCTGGACTGGATTTATCCTAAACTTCAAGTTTAAAGTAGTGCAGAGAACACATTTCAGGGGATAGATTAAGTTCCTTAAAGAACCTAAACACTTATAGTAGGATTTTGTACGATATAATATTACATGTGTCGATTTATGATAACTTTTACAAATGACTGCATTGATATCTCCAAATGATGTCATGGAGCACATCATTTGGAACCAAAAGAGTGCCAAGTCCATATTCATTGACTCTTTTACTTTCACACCCTTCATCTCTCAAATCTCATTTTATCTCCATCGCTCCATCCAGTATTTATTTGATCTTCCTCTTCCCCGTCTTCCCACAGGAGTCAGCTTCAGAATCATTTTAGGCAGTTTTCCCGCATTCACAGATTGACGTGCGAATGGATTTTAAAGTTTAATACTTAGTTTATATTGTCAGGCGAGAATATGTTTCAGGAAACTCTTTTTTATCCGTTTCGGGTAGCATTTTTTGGTATTTTAAAATCTTTTAGTATTAAAATATTTTTTTAAATCTTTTGCCGTTGGAGTGCATGTTTTCGGTTACCTTTTATGCTGCAGAGCTGCCTCCTCTAGCCCGACGAAGTGCGTCAACTCGACGTGGTATCGATTCTACAAGTAGCCAGAAGACCTCTGGAGAGATATTGAGTCATGCCGTCTGAACAGCCGCCAAGAGTTTCCTGCTATTTGTAAGTGAAGGATCTTGGGTGCGAATGGACCTTTCCACCCCGTCCCATACGTGCTCTATTGAGTTCATGTCGGGCGAACCTACGTGGTGTCCTCTCCATCCGTCTGAACTGTCCAGAATGCTCCTCGAACCAATTTTGGACAACTTGAGCCCGATGGCATGGTGCAATGGCAGCCTGGAAAATCCAATCGTTGTTAGGTACATGAAGGGCTGCAAATGGTCACCCAGGAGATGAACAAAGCGATAACTGGTTAATGACGTTTTTACGAGAACCAGAGGACCCAAACCGTGCCATGTAAAGACACCCCCCACACACACACACACACATGTATGGAACCACTACCAGCTTGCACAGTGCCTTGTCGACCGCTAGGATCCATGGCCTCATGGGGTCTGCGCCACACCCGAACCCTACCATCAGCTCGTAACAACTGGTAACGTGATTCATCGTACCACGCCACATGTTGCCAGTCTTCCAGGGTCCAATCATTGTGTTCACGAGCCCAGGTGAGGCGCTGTGACCGATGTCGTGGTGTTAAGAAAAGCACTCTGGTGGGTGTTCTGCTCCCACACCCCATGGTCGCTAAATTACCCTGCACTGACCTGATAAATACGTCTGTGGTACCTCTTGCATTGAATGTGGATGTTATTTGAGCCAATGTCACTTGTCTATTAGCATGGGCAATCCTGGTCAGACGCAGCTGGTCACGGTCATTCATCATCCGTGGTAGGCCACTGCGCCGTCCACGGTGGATGGTAACGCCTTCCATGAGGTATTCTCGGTACACACGTGACACCATGGATCAATGAATGCTGAATGTTCGCGCAACTTCGGAAATTGAATGTCCCATCCGTCTAGCTCCAGCTATCATGCCGCGTTCAAACTCCGTTAATTCACGTCGGCTTGCCATAATCCTACTGGGGGTTGTTCAACCTGACTCATGAGATTACACCTCGCAATTGATAAAAATCATGGCGTGCCCCGAAGCCTTTATACGACGGCAGCGCCAGTTAAAAATTTGCATACTGCTATTCCGTGACTTTTGGCATTTCAGTATTTGCTGAGTTATGAGTAAGTGAGTGATGTTCATGGGACTTGTGCCTTCAGGTGATCAGAAGGAAACGAGGTGAAATAGCATCAGTAGCAGAGGAGATAAATAGCATTAGTATTAATAGAGGCGGAGAATGGTAGCGTTAGTAGAAAGGAGAACGACAGCGTTAATCAGAGTGGAGAGCGATAACATTAGTAAGAGAGAGAGAGAGAGAAAAAGCGTTAGTAGGAGCGGAGGGGGATACCGTTAGCAGGAGAAGAGAAATATAGCGTTAGTAGAGAAGAGAAATACACTGGTGTCCAAAACCTAAGGACAGACATGTGTAAGAAAAACATTATATGACCTCAGCCAGATGGGGAGATAATTATATTGCCAGCATGCGAACACATGAGAAGACAAAAAAAGTTTCACCAATGACTCACGAATTGCATTGTTATCAGTGCTCAAGCAGAAGTTACAAATTTTTCTGAAGGACATAGTTGGAGAATGGATGTACAGCGCTTACCGATAATCACGCAAAGAGATATTTCAATATGAAATATGTCCACCCCCAAGCTGCGAAGCAATTGTCATAATGTCGTAGCATGCTGAGCACCAAATGATCCAGGAGTTACTTAGGCAAATTGGCCCACTCCTCCCTCAGAGCACGGACGAGGCCCTTCTTGTTTTCTAGAGGGAGGTTTCGAGCAACAATGCATCTCCCCGTGGTGTTTCACGTGTGTTCGATGGGGTTGAGGTCTGGGGAGCATGCTGGCCAATCGATGCGATGAATATCCTCGGTCTCCAGAAGCGTTCGTACGATGTGGTGTCGCGTTGTCATCCACGAACAGAAAGTCTTCACCTACAGCAGAACGGAATAATCGAACATAACGTAAAAGAAATTCGTTGCAATATCGTTCGCGCGTCATAGTCCAATTTTTCCAGAACCTGCAGCACCGTGCGTCCATCAATCATGATGCCTCCGGCACTGCAGTATCTGTCCCTTCCCCGCAACATTCTCACGCTGATACCTAGTGCCATTTTCACGCCAGATTAAATGACGTTTAGAATCAGAGATAGAGAGAATAGACTGAAGCGATTTTCATCTGTAAAGAGTGCATTGGTGGACCATTGATAACATGCCCTAATTTCTGTGCATAGGACACCACTGAAAATATGCACAATGTTGAACTCCGGATATAGAAACGCAGACTACTGGCCTTCGGGAATATAGCCCTCTATGTCGCAGATATGTTGCCACAGTTTGTCGGTATATCCGCGTTCCTGTGCTGGAACGGAGGAGACTCGCAAGCTGATTGGCCGTGATGTGGCGATTACGTTTCGTTGTTACAACTAAAAAATATGTCTTCATGCGTCGTAGTACAGCAAGGGCGATCTCCTAGCATGAGTCTGGAACAAATTCCATTTTATCAATGGAATTTGTTCCAGACGAAAATATTCCATAGAGACCAGACAAATTTGGTTTACCACACACTATGCGCAATTCTAAACTCTCTGGCAACATTACTCACTCGACGGCCTTCTTCTAACTTCCCTACAATTCTCCCCTGCGTGAAAATCATCTAGATGGTATCTTTGAGACATAACGTAAATTACACATTTGTACCGTTATACCTTCAAGTCCAGATTTATCTTCAAATACATGTTGCTAACGGCGTCCTTTTCCCTTTTATGCATTTCACCGATACCACGTGACACCTGTGCACAGGTTTCAACAATCTGCATGTGCATCGGCTTTGTACTGAGTGTCCGCAGTTATGCAAATTGTCACAAGCTGTTGAGTCTGATTTTGTGGTTGTAACCTTTTGAAACAGTGCTCGTCTTTTGGCTTTAAACATGGTATACAACTTTATTAGAAGAGGATAAACGTAACGTTAACAGGAGAAGATAAATTCAGCATTATTAGGAGAGCAGAAATACATCGTTAGTAGGAGAGGAGAAAGGTAGCGTTAATAGAAGGGGAGAAATATAGCGTTTATTATGAGCCAAAAAAGACAGCGTTATTACAAGCGGAGGGAGACAGCTTTCGCAGGAGCAGAGAAAGACAGCGTTAATAGGAAAGGAGAAAAACAGCATTAGTAGGAGCGGGGAAAGACAGCGTTAATAGGAGTAGTGAACGGTTGCGTTATTAGGAAAGGAGAAATACAGCGTTAGTACTAAAGAAGAAATACAGCGTTAGTAGGAGCGAAGAATGCAGAGGGCAGAAATGTAGCGGTTAGTAGAAGAGGCGAAACAGCGTTAGTAGAAGTGAAGAAATATAGCGCTAGTACGAGCGGAGAATGGAAGCATTAGTAGGAGCCCAGAACGGCAGAGTTGCGTCCTTAGGAGAGGGGAAATATAGCGTCAGTAGGAGAAAAGAAACGTAGCATTAGTAGGAGAAGAGAAATGTAGCGTTAGTAAGAGAAGGAAAATGTAGCCTTAGTAGGAGAAGAGAAAGGTAGCGTTAGTAGGTGAGAAGAAAAATAGCTTTAGTAAGAGAGAAGGAATGTAGTTTTAGTTGTAGAAGAGGAATATAATGTTACTAAGAGAGAGAAAGGAAGCTTTAATTAAGAGAAAAGAAAGACGGCGTTAGTAGGAGCGGAGAAAGACAGCGTTAGTAGAGGAGGAGGAGAAAGACAGCGTTAGTAGAGAAGGAGAAAGGCCGCGTTAATAGGAGCGGATAAAAACAGCTTTAGTAGAAGCGAAGAAATATGTAGTTAGTAGGAGCAGAGAAAGATAGCATTATGAAGTTCGTAGCCTTCCCGTTTTGGTTGCCATGATCACGTTACATGTTTCTTCTGCCTACAGACTATTTTTTTTTTTTTTTTGCTAAGTAATTACTGTTATTCCAGTGATTTTTTAAAGGTAAGAACTGTATTTTGAGGATGTTTTCTAGGTAACGGATATTGTCAGTTTCATTTTTCTAATTAACGACTGTTATATCAGGGGTGTTTTCTCTTATTCTGTGGCGTTTTCCCAGGTATGTGCCATTATCTTCTTGCATTAGTTTAGATGACAACTGCTAACACGTCACGTTTTTCTGGGAAAGGACTTTTATCCAATGCATTTCTTCTAGCCGAGAATTATCATCCCATGATTATTTTCTTGGTAACTGATGATGTTATATTTTGTAAGTACGAACTGTTAGATCGTATTTTTTACTGCTATTCACGCAACAGTTTTTGGGGTAAAGGATATTATCTCACTTTACTTTTTTTTAAAAGAGCACAGTTGTCCCGTGGATGTTTTCTAAATCATTTTGCACTTTTGTGTTTTTTCTTCAGTGACTGCTGAGTTTCTGTAGCCTTTTTCTAGGTTAGGCCTGTTACCTCGTTGCAGTTCTCTAGGCGGGGATTATTATCCTGTAATATTATCCTGTCCCATTTTGCATGGCAAAGTCTGTCAGCTCTGTCATTATGTGGCATTCTTCTATGTACGGATTGTTATCCCATGGCATTTTTTTTAGCTAAGGATTTTGGTTTTAAGGTAATTGAGATGGGAGCGCAAATAATGAAAACAAAAAAGACGGAAATCTTAATTACAACTGAACTCAGGTTTCACGCTTACCAGTTCGAGAAATTTCCAGACTTTATTCACCTAACGCCTTTATGACTCCAAGGAGTGGAAAAAACCAGGACCAAAAGAAAGGAAAAAAGAACAAGACTGAACAAATCACGTATCTCTTTAAAGGACTTCACTGGTGACAGCAAGTGTAAGGAGCACAACACGTTTAAGAGACAGGTGGCCCGAGAGCTGGACAGTATTTTTTTTTTTTTTATTTATTGGAGGTTTAACGACCACCGTGAACAACTCAGTGGGCTATAAGCAGTCGTCCGTCCATAATTTGGGGCCTCTGGCTCCAGGGTAGGGAGAGAGCCAGCGCCGTAAGACAAACAACATCCATGTCCCACCGGGATTCGAACCCGGACCCATAGCGGACGAATGATCAGAAGCCATCGCTGAGACGACTACGCCAGCGGCGCGGCGACAGTATTTTGGAGTCCCAGTATTAGTGGCACATACAGGATTTCACTATGGGAGGATGAATAAAAATACCGGGAAGCAAACATACCCAAATTATGATGAGGAAGCCAAAAATATCCCCGCCTTATTAAAGTGTGTATCGCATGATCCGTAGACGAATCACTAGTAGCAAGAAAATATAAAAATGCATAGTTGAAAAATGGATACCAGTTCAGTGTTTCTTTAACTTCCCCCCGCTTCCCCTCCTTCTTCCCCCAGGGTTGGGTTCAGCTTGATGAAATTATATCGAAGTAGTGGGCAAAATAATATGATCCGAATATCATGATTCAAACGTATTCTTAATGTATGAAAATTTCCCCCAATTGCAGATGGGTACAAAAAAACTTCTCTAATGCTTTCGAAAGATTTGAGGATGGCTGGGAGAGACTGTAATTTTCTGCGGAGTCCTCCCAAAAAGCGGAAAGAAATATAATTTTTTTTCACGAGGCAGTTTCTTATAGTTTTTGCTGTGCTATCTGAAAAAAGCAAACAACAACAAAAAAACAACAACTTAGAACTGTCAATTCTTCAAGCATCTTGCATGAGCATGAGCATGTGTAGAGGAATTTAGGAAGGGAGTGTCTGACCCCAGGTCTTAAACAACCCTTAGAAATAGAAAGCTAGGAGATTTGGGCTAGAGAGCCCGATAGGAAAGTGACAAGGAACCGAAGTAGAAAGGGGAAGGAAGACGCCCTTATTTATTACCGGGGGGCTAGTACCCGGGGTCCGACGGCTTAACGTGCCCATCTGACGCACGGCGGATATTTAGTGGATCGAGCGTTCATACCTGCCTGGGATCGAACCTGAGGTCCTTTCCGTGGCAGTCACGAACGTTGCCCACTCTGCCACCCGCGGCTTGCATAATGCTGGGGCCCCCTTGAAAATCCGGGGCTGCAGCCCCCTAGCTCCCCCTCTTAAATGGGCTCTGGCAAGGAGAGATCCTTTCAGTTTCATGATCATTGGTAGACATGAGCGATAAAATGAAGCTACAAAAATGAGTGAAATAAATTTGTTCGCTCGAAAGTTTTCAGCCAGTTTTAGATTTTTGTGCATTTTTTTTTTTTTTTTTTTTTTACAGTTCAACACTTTTAACCCAAATTTGTTATGTTTGCATACATAGAACTGAAGGTAAGAAACAGGAAGGCAGTTCATACTGAGTCTACTAATGTTTCATTCAAACCCATTTCTTCAAAATATTGAAAGAAAAGTACATTAAGAATGGAATCACTTTTCTAAAATCTTTTCTCACATAATATTTTTACTTAATAAATATTTCCTGGCGGTTGCGGTTAAAGAATTTGTGAAAATCTAGTACACGCATTACGGTTTTATGTAGGGAACGGGAAGGCGATAATGACCTTTACCGCGGGTTTCCTCAAAACGTTATCTGAGAAACAAATCACGCGTTTAAAACAAACTGCCTGAAAAGGCTCCTCTTAATGCTCGGAACAACTTTCAATCAGATCAAGTCCCGAAACGGAAGCGCTGCTAATCGTCCGTAATTCAGGAGTCAGAGATCTTGATCTATTGCTATTATAAAGCAAACACCGACCTATCTTAATAGGAACAAAGGGGGAAGGAAAAAAGTAAAGCAAAAAATAAACAAATAAAAAATAAGCGCGCGCGAGAGAGAGAGAGAGAGAGAAGGAGAAAATAATCCGGCGCGAGGCTTAATTGCGATTACGGAGCAGGTGGAGGGGGGGGCAATTGGAGGTGGGGGAAGATCAAATTCGTTTGGTTTTCTCGGTACGCACGCGCTGTGTTTATAGAGGGCCGTCCAATTTGGCGGCCATCTTGCCGACAATCCGGAACGAGCTAGCAGACCGACGTGAGGGAGCATAACGAATAAATAAATAAATAAATCCCAAAGCCTTACCATCTGAAGCAATTACGAAGAAGAAATTCATGAGGTTTTAATTCAACGAGTACTTCTAATTTAAATCCCGCCCATATATCTTCTGCCTTAATGGACGTTTTATACGGCGGAAGAATTTTTCTTTCCTCAATTTTCTGGGGAGGCCGAATGAGACGCTGACCCTTTTTTTCTGATACTTTATACTGCTTTTAGTTCTGTTTCGTTGAGACCTGCTACTTAGTGTAGCTGCAGATTTTAAAGCAGGGAAATGCACAGGGTACTTAGGCAAATGACTTTATAACGTTTTTGTTGGGTAAGTAGGGAATGAATTTGCGGAATTGCTTTAGAAGATGAAGGAGGGGGGAAGACTAGTACACTTAAGATTATATTGCAGCTCTTTTTTAAGCAATTATTCCAGAGAGGCTGAAGAAAGAGGCAAGCGTTAACAATAATTATTGATTTTAATATCACGATGGGCGCATATTATGCACTGAGTGGCTACTTTACCAGTAACACACCCTCGTATTACTCCGTAGTCAATGCAATATTGGGTTAATGTATAAGTTCATGCCGTTTTATTTCACGTGTGTTTCCCAGGACAGAAATAACGGTGAAGATGTCCAGCTGTATATATCAAAATGTAGCCAGCAATATCGTCTATCTAAATCATATTGCGTTGTGTGATTGTGGCTAATGGATTTTTTTGGTTTTCAGTTCCAGAAGTATGGAATGTCAAGTAGAGAGGAATGAACATTTCCGAGATCTGCTCCTCTACGAGTTTAACAAGGGATTCACAGCAGCCGAGGCTACTCGACAAATTTCTGCTGTGTATGGGAAGGATGTTATTGCTGCGAGGACAGCCCGGAAATGTTTTGAGCGGTTCCGAGGTGGCAATTTTGATCTCAACTACTCCCCACGCTCAGGTCGTCCATCTCATTAAAATCAGATGGACGACCCCAGGGTCGAAGGGCACCGCCTAAAATTATTTCACCGGCAAAGTGTTGCCACCGTAAAAAAGTTTAGGGACAAAGTAGCCCAGCTATATAACTCTAAATTTTGTTGAAGCAAGAAATTACTGTGTCACGATAACAATATGTTTGGTTCCAGCAACAAAACGTTTTATCACGATAACACCCAGGATCGAAGGCACCGCTTAAAATTATTGCACCGGCAAAGTGTTGCCACCGTAAAAAAGTTTAGGGACAAAGTAGCCCAGCTATATAACTCTAAATTTTGTTGAAGCAAGAAATTACTGTGTCACGATAACAATATGTTTGGTTCCAGCAACAAAACGTTTTATCACGATAACACCCAGGAGCGAAGGCACCGCTTAAAATTATTGCACCGGCAAAGTGTTGCCACCATAAAAAAGTTTAGGGACAAAGTGGCACAGCTACATAACTCTAAATTTTGTTGAAGCAAGAAATTACTGTGTCACGATAACAATATGTTTGGTTCCAGCAACAAAACGTTTTATCACGATAACACCCAGGATCGAAGGCACCGCTTAAAATTATTGCCCCGGCAAAGTGTTGCCACCGTAAAAAAGTTTAGGGACAAAGCGGCCCAGCTACATAACTCTAAATTTTGTTGAAACAAGAAATTACTGTGTCTCGATAACAATATGTTTGGTTGCAGCAACATAAAAGGTTTATCACGATAACGACACCCAAGGTCGAAGGGCACCGCCTAAAATTATTGCACCGGGAAAGGGTTGCCATCGGAAAAAAAGTTTAGGTACAAAGTGGCCCAGCTACATGACTCTAAATTTTGTTGAAGCAAGAGATTACTGTGTCACGATAACAATATGTTTGGTTCCAGCAACAAAAAGGTTTATCACGATAACAACATCCAGGGTCGAAAAGGCACCGCCTAAAATTATTGCACCGGAAAAGTGTTGCCACCGAAAAAAAAGTTTAAGGACAAAGTGGCCCAGCTACATAACTCTAAATTTTGTTGAAGCAAGAAATTACTGTGTCACGATAACAATATGTTTGGTTCCAGCAACAAAACGTTTTATCACGATAACACCCAGGATCGAAGGCACCGCTTAAAATTATTGCACCGGCAAAGTGTTGCCACCGTAAAAAAGTTTGGGGACAAAGTGGCCCAGCTACATAACTCTAAATTTTGTTGAAGCAAGAAATTACTGTCACGATAACAATATGTTTGGTTGCAGCAATAAAAAAGGGTTATCACGATAACGACACATAGGGTCGAAGGGCACCGCCTAAAATTATTGCACCGGGAAAGGGTTGCCATCAGAGAAAAAGTTTAGGGACAAAGTGGCCCAGCTACATGACTCTAAATTTTGTTGAAGCAAGAAATTACTGTGTCGCGATAACAATATGTTTGGTTGCAGCAACAAAAAAGGTTTATCACGATAACGACACCCAGGGTCGAAGGGCACCGCCTAAAATTATTGCACCGGGAAAGGGTTGCCATCGGAAAAAAGTTTAGGGACAAAGTGGCCCAGCTACATAACTCTAAGTTTTGTTGAAGCGAGAAATTACTGTGTCACGATAACAATATGTTTCGTTGCAGTAACAAAACGTTTTATCACGATAACAATACATATTGTTAGATAAAAAAATTCCCAAAAAATCAACAAAATTATTTTGTTAAATGAACAAAACGTTTTGTCATGATAATAAATTTTGTAGAATCAACAATAATTTTCAACAAAATAAATTTGTAAGTTCAACAAACGCTTTTGTTGATTGTATATCGACAAAATTTTTAGATTGATTCAACAATATTTTTGCTGAATTAACAAAACGTTTTTCTCAGTGTGCTTCGCCTGGGGTTCCACAACTGGAGACCAACGAGGGTACCCACGATGACTCCAGTCATCGCAAACAACGCCTCACTTGGGCAGAGGAACATCGGTAATGGACCTTCGACAGACAGAAGAATGTCATCTGGAATGATGAGTCCCATTTCCTGCTACACCATGTTGATGGCAGAGTTCGCATATGGCAAAAACGGCACGAAGCCCTATCCCTTGGTCACATGCTTGGGATTCAACAAGCCAGTGGAGGTGGTGTTCTGGTATTGGAAGCTTTTTTGCTGGAAAGCCCTAGGTCTGTTGGCTCAACAAACACGGAATGGTGGACGCTAGAGGGACCTGTTTGCCGAGAATTGTATTTTTTAGACTAAAGTATCCATCCATACCTCCATCCATACTTGCAGAAGGTTTACCTGGACCACGGCGCCATCTTTAAGAACGCATCGTGCCCCTAAAGCTACTGAGTGTTTGGAGGAACAGGACAATCAATTCGTCACATTGCCAAGGCCCCCAAACTCTCCTGACTCTAACCCAATTGAACATTTGTGGGATACAATAGAAAGGTGGGTGAGAACATGCTGATCCTCCTCCATGGAATGAGCGTAAACTGAGCGAGCTATTGCATCTGAAATGGGTCAAGTTACTCATGAAGAATGTTCTGTTGCACTGTAGAATGACGGAGATTTTATACAAAGTGGTATTTCGACAAAAAGTGGTGGAGTTCTTGCTTTGTTTTAAACTTGAATGATTTAAAATGATTTTTAGAGAAAATTTATAGTCTACCAAAGATGGCAGAAAAAGTGCAACTGCTTCGGGAAAGAATTTTTCTAGCACGAATGCACAGTAGATTTAAACGATTAACGCTCTCCGTTAACACTTAAAGCTACATGAAGTCACCCGTCCCTAATTTAAGGCCCCCGGAAGGGGGAATCACATCTCAGGTCTTTTGATCATCGATTGGTACAGTCATTATATACGAAAGCTAAATCACGGAAGAACAGTGATAACTTACTGATCCTTTTTCGACACGGCAAAATATGCTATGAAATACATACACTGAACAAAGATCTTCGCTCTTTCCACGTTTATAAGTGAGTCACGGAAAAATTCTCATAGGCTGCCACCGGGAGTCGAACCCAGGGTCTTCCAGTTACACGCCGGATATGCTTCCGCTACACCACAGCGGCCTCGAATTCCTCCAGACTCACACACGCTAACTGCCAAGCCAAGTTAGCAGGTTGCTTCTTGGAGCCCCGCACAATGCTGGGGATTCACCAAAAATGGTAAGCAGCAACTGAAGAAATAATTAGAAGGCGAATGAATAATTAATACAGACATTTAACGTGGACTAGGAACATCAAACAAAGATCTTCGCTCGAAGACCTTGGGTTCGACTCCCGGTGGCGGCCTATGAGAATTTTTCCGTGACTCATTTATAAACGTGGAAAGAGCGAAGATCTTTGTTTGATGTTCCTAGTCCACGTTAAATGTCTGTATTAATTACACATACACTGAGTGATCAAATTATTCTGACCACCTGGTTAGTGCATTTTTGAGATACCTTTTGCCCTCAGTACTGCTTGAATTCGTCTTGGTATGGACTCTGTTAAATTTTCGTTCAGTAGCTTGGGGCAAATTAGCACAAATGCAGCCTCCAGCTCTAGAAGACTTTATAGTAACAGATCCAGCTGTCTGATACACGTGTAGATTTCATCCCACAAATGCCCAATTGGATTTATATCCGGTGATTGAGGTGACCAATGTAGCAAGGAAACGTCTGCGTGATGCTCTTCAACCATTCGCGTACAGTGTGAGCCCTATAACATGGAGCATTGCACTGCTGAAGTATCCATCTCCATTGGGATAAACCAACATAACTGGGTGAACCTGGTCGGTAACGGTATCTAAATACCTTTGGACGGTCAGGCGTTGCTCCACACGAACCAAAGAGCCCAAACACACCCACAAAATCTTGCCTCAGACCATAACGTTGCTTCTGCCAATTTGAAGATTAGCGATGATGCAAGATGGGTCCACGCTTTCGTGCTGCTGTCTCCATATCCTCACCCTTCCATCTGCATTCTGTAATTGAAAACATGATTCATCGTAATACATTACCCTTTTCCACTCATTTATTGTCCGATTCTTGTGTTCCTGAACGAACTGGAGGCGCTTCTTCTTGTTCGCTGCAGATCCTTACGAGCAGGCCGTCTGCTTCTATAGCCTATACGATGTAATGTGCGACGAACTAACTTAGATCATCTACGGTCTAAAATAGAGTATCATGAGATAGTATACCAAATTTGGTAGTTCTAAATTGAAAACTGTAGATCTAACGAACACTTTGTAAAGTAGCCCCGACCCGTTCCGTCTACGGTGTAAGTTAAGAGTACCATGAGATAGTATACCTAATTTTGTGCTTCTCAATTGAAAAATGTAGATGTTACGAACATTTTGTATGGGGCCCCTTGACCCCGGGCCTCGACCCGTTCCAAAAAACGTCTACAGTATAAGTTAGAGTACCATGAGATAGTATATAAAATTTGGTGGTTCTAAATTGAAAACTGTAGACCTTACAAAAATTTTGTATGGGGCCCCTTGATCCTGGGCCCCGACCCCTTCCGAAAACCATCTACGTTCTAAGTTAAAGTACCATGCGAACATTTTGTAGACCCTGTCAACATTACGACCGTGTTGACATTTTGACTGTTGACATTATGTCCGTGTCGACATTATGGTGTCGACATTTTGACTGTCGAGATTTTGACGGTCGACATTATGACCGCCACCGCTTTTACCAGGTTTATTAAATGTTTACAAATATCAAATATATATAAATCATTTTTCAAAAGGATATAAGGACGATAATAACTTGAATTATTATTGCTTTCTTAAAAATAAAAAAAGTTGACTGTTGGTAGGATGACACCATTGAACGAATCGGCATGGGACCAATCGTACCATTGGACGAATCGGCATTGCACTAATTGTACATTGGACCAAACGGCATTGGACCAATTGTCCCTCTGGATGAATCGGCATTGCACTAATCGTACATTGGACCAAACGGCATTGGACCAATTGTCCCTTTGGACGAATCGGCATTGCACTAATCGTACATTGGAAGAATTGTCCATTGGACCAAACGGCATTGTACCAATTGTCCCTCTAGACGAATCGGCATTGGAGGGACAATTCGTCAGCGCGTCAATTGCGGCCCTCGAACATTGACCAATCGGCATTGGACTAATTGTCCAGGACGCATCAGACTTAGTCCCTGATTCAGATTGTCTGTAATCTGACGGAGTGTTGTCCATCTGTTGGACTGAACAAGTCTGTTTATTCCCGGCTCAGCTCGAGCATCTAGTAGCCCCGTTGACGTCAAGACGCCTTTCGCTCAGACGCGTTTTTTTGACTGGTGGTCCATCCACTCTCTGAAAACTTTAACAATTGCTGCTCTCGAACATTTCACAAGTGCAATCGTTCTGCTAATGCTCGCACCTATGCCTTCCACGATGATTCTACGTTCAGAGTCCGTCAGATCGTGTCTTTTACCCATTATTTCTGGCGCAATGCACTTCAATAGACTTCGATTCACCCTAAGATGACACTGCAGTTTAAGGTACAAGAGCCTATGCACTCACTGAGCCTTCGGGGACGGCCGAGGGTTATATTCATCCGCGTCACTCCCCACTGTGTCCTGCTATTAGCATCTGTCAATCACTTTCCCCATCAACTCATTGGCATCCTGTCTCCCAAGCACTGCATATCTACGCATGCGTGTGTTGGTCAAATTTTAGAACTTAATTTTTTGAAAATATTAGGTGTGCAACTTAATTATCGGCCCCTAATCACAAGCGATCATAGAACATCGGCAAATGTAAATAGCTGTGTGCGATAACGGCTGATTTCAGGGCCATCCAACAGCTTTCCAGGAAACCGTAACCGCTCACAGCTGTAGTGAAAGAAGGGATGAAAGTTGACGATGAAAGCAATGCCGTTCGAGAAGCAACATTTGAGGCACTGCCTCCAGTTCGCGTTTCAGCTGAAAAAAAGTGCCCAACAAATGATCTGTGCTGCTTTGGGTGAGGCTGTTGTGTCCTACAGTATGTGTAAGAAGTGGTTCCAGCGGTTTAAGCAGGGAAATTTCGATCTCCGTGATGTAGAACGTCCGGGACAGCCACAGAAAGTTGACGATGAGGAACTGTAACAACTGTTGGACGCGAATCCTTGTCGCACACAGTCAGAGCTCACCCAGGAACTCGGCGTAACACGGCAAGCCATTGCAAAGCGCCTGCACAAGCTTCGATGGATTCACAAGAAGGGCCGTTGAGTGCCCCACCAACTCACAGTTGCGAACAAGTCTAGGCGCTACGATGTCGCTGTGTCCTTGCTCTCCAGATTCAAGAAGAAGGATTTCCTTCACAAGATTTTTACCATTGATGAGAAGTGGATCCTCTACGATAATCCTAAGTGGCGCAAATCGTGGGTTTATCCAGGTCAGCCTCCCACCAGTACCGCCAAACGAATATCTATGCTAGGAAGTTGTTGCTGTGCATATGGTGGGATCAGCACGGCGTCGTACACTATGAGTTGCTCAAACCTGGTGAAACGGTCAATGCTAAGCGTCATTATCAGCAAATCATTCGTGTGAGTGACGCAATGGAGGCGAAAAGGCCATATACCGGCAAGGGCAGAAGGTCGGTCCTGTTGCTTCAGGATAACGCGCGTCCTCACACCGCGAAAACGACTTTAAACACAATCACCGACCTGGGATGGGAGATTTTGTCCCTCCCGGCATATTCTCCAGACTTCGCCCCCTCTGATTATCACCTCTTTCGCTCTCTGCAACATCACCTGAGTGATACGCACTTCACTTCTATCGAGGAGGTCCACACAAGTATTGATGACTTTATCAAATCGCAACAGCCCCCCTTTTTTTGCGCAGTGGCATTCGGCAGCTCCCTAACCGATGACTCAAATGTATCCAACGCGACGGAGATTATTTCCTTGATTAAGTACGTATTCGATTCGCTATAATTTGCTGTCAACGTGTCGTGTCTGTGGCCGAAAATTAAGTTGCACACATAATAGATCATTTGTAGATTTGTATAAAATAACTATATGTACTTATAAGTAAGCAGCTAGGACAATATAAAGTATGATTCTGGGCAATAAATGCGTTGGTTTTCACGGAAAATGTTGGAAACTACTTTTAGTCGTGGCGATAGATTTCACGTACCTTCTCTTTCAGTGTAATCTTAGGGTGAATCGAAGTATAGTCTCTGCATGCCTTCAGCGTACCTTTTTTATACCGTATAACGAAGTAAATTTCTCCGTCATTTTTGTCACCGCCGGGGCTCGAGCCCGGGTCCCCTCACTCCGGAATAAGTCACTCTACCAATTGAGCTACGAGGACGTTCGTTCTAACTGCTATCTGCCTTTATGTCGTGTGCGTCCTGCTGGCAGGTACGTCACATCTCCCTCCCCCGAAAGGAGGGCCGGGGGCATGGCCCACGGCTCAGCCGTGACCATGAATCGTTGCAGGCAGCCATCCGCTGTAGAACGTATTCTTGAGAACTCCCAGTCAATCTAGTGTGTGGAATGCAACGTAACACACATATATTTTTCGAAGCGCTGGAGAAGGGATTCTCTGATTTTTCGTATCTCGCGGTGTCGAAAGAACATCACACCATTGCGAGATCTTGAACGGCCGGGTCATCCGGAAAGTTCGGGCGCCATTATAACGAAGTAAATTTCTCCTTCATTTTTGTCCACGTCGGGGCTCGAATCCGGGTCCCCTCACTCCGGAATAAGTCACTCTACCAATTGAGCTACGCGGACGTTCGTTCTGACTGCTATCTGCCTTTATGTCGTGTGCGTCCTGCTGGCAGGTGCGTCACAACCGATTCAGCCATCTAGCGTCAGCAGCATCTGCTGGATAGCTGCTGTGCATAAAATGGTCTAGTGATCATAATAATTTAGACACTCAGTGTATAAAACTGTTGCATGGAGATTAAATATTTCGAATTTTTTTTTTAATGCATGTGCTGAAATATTTTGAGCAAATTAAAGCATTTCACGTGACCTGAGGTCATTGTATTCATTGTACTAACAGACGCACCGCACCGTCTGCAAAGATACCCGTAAACTAAAACTCTGTAAGGGGCTGAGTTGTGAAGTGACAGTATAAGGTGAAAAATTCAAGTTTCTCTTACTTCCTTTTCTTTCCCCTGCTTTATTTTTCTTTTTTTTTTTTTTTATCGATAGCAAACAAAAGTAAAGCGAGGAAGAAACATCTGGGGACTGAGATCTTTTTTACTTCGCGTCGTCTCTCTCTCTCTCTCTCTCTCTCTCTCTCTCTCTCTCTCTCACTCTGAGAGCGTATAATCAAAGAAATTTATCCCCAACTTATGGGAATAAATTCGGCCTCCCATTTTCCGTCTGATTGCTCTTCATCAGAACAGGAGGAATGACCGTCATTTTCACCAATGTCATTGGGCGATTCTCCCTCCTCTATCCATTTAGGAATCCGTAAGTCCCCCCCCCATTCGCTTTTCACTCTTTTCAACCTACTGTGTGTGTGTGTGTCCCTTTGTCCTTGACGGAAGCAAACGACAGATTCAAATAACAACCTGTTCTTACTTTTCCTCTTTCTGTTCGCTCTTCCGAAATACAATGCTGTTGCCTTTCTCTCTATTTTTTCTCTCTTCTTTATTTCTCTGGTGAGCTTTTTTTTTTTTTCTTATTCTTTTTAAACAAGGGTGTCTGGACATTCTGACGGATGTGGATTTCCTAATAACAGTCATTTACAGCAATCCCATTGTTTATTCTTCCATTCCGTTTTTTCGCCGGGACAAAACAAGCTGTTCGCCTTTTTTTTTTTTTTTTTAGCTTCATTTTTTCCCAATACATTTGGCATATTGCGAGACGCATTTATTTATTTTTTATTAATAGTGGAACTGTTCTATACCTATATTTTCTACGGATTTTCATTCCAATAATTTTCTTCTTGCCGAAATATGGTAATACTTTAATGCTGGTAGAGGAACATATTCCAGCTGATTCGACACACGGATTAAGATAAACCAAAAGCAGACAGACGTCTCGACCACCTGCTCCCTTGCAGCTGCATGATATATAATATAGATAATATGCACAAATACCAGCGTCATAAAAATAAATAAGTAGATAAATAAATAAATACAAATATCCGGATAGAGAAAAAAAGACAAAAGAAGGTGAGAAACAGACAGAGACACTGAAGTAGAGAGAAAGCAAGAGTAACGGTGACAAAGAGCGAGAATGGAATACATATAGATTAACAGGGAGAAAGTGCAATGAAGATTGAGAAATAGCGACAGTAAAATATAGACACAAAAAGAGAGACAAAGACGAAAACAGTAAGAACGGAAGATTCAAGGACAGATAAGACAAACCTAGCAGGGCAGATAGCAAGAGAAAAACCGAAACTGCGTTAGTGGGATTCACATGGATGGAGAAAGTAGTACAGAAACGGAGCAAGAAAAGGGTCGAATCAGAGATAGAGCAAGAAAAATAGAAAGAGGCAGAGAGCGAGAGAAAGGGAGGAAGAGACACAAACAAAGAGAAATAAAGAAAGAAACGGGAAGAAAATGAGAGAGGAACTGACAGAGATATCAAAGTGACGGGCATTAAGACAAACCGTAAAAGTGGCATACACATACGAAAGGAGGGAAAGAGAAATGGAGACATATAGTAAGAAACGAAAGAAGAGACAAAAACTAACCTAGATAAAGAGAATGCAAAAAGACACTAGACGATGAGAAGAGAGAGCGCTAGAAAGAGGGGCAACTACAGGAAAGGAACAGTCAGAGTGGACTACAACAGGGATTTGCACACACATGCGCGAACTCCTTCAATGCCTTCCTAAATTTGCTCACAAAACCTCTGTAAAACAAAAAAAAAAAAAAAAATTCCACCTTTCCATTTGTGACAGTACAATTCATAACGAAAAATGTGTGATGAATTGTACTGTCACTGTAGAAAAAGAAATTAAAGAACTACTCCTTCAAAAAAAGAAGGCGCCAAAAATTTCTAAAAATTACAATTTCCACCACTTCTTTATGGACAGCAGGTGTAAAATAGAATCTTCTTCCATGTATCCGTACAGTATTTTCACACACCGGAGTTACGTAACATTAATTCCTCATCCTCTTGTGTTAAAAACCGTCATAAAGTTATTTGAATCCAGAGTTTTATTACAAATTTTGCTATGCAAGTAATGGTGTTGGGCCGCGGGTGGCCTAGTGGGCAACGTTCGTGACTGCCACGGAAAGGACCTCAGGTTCGATTCCAGGCAGGTACGAACGCTCGATCCACTAAATATCTGCCGTGCGTCGGATGGGCACGTTAAGCCGTCGGATCCCGGGTACTGCCCCCCCCCCCCGGTAATAAATAAGGGCGTCTTCCACAGCACTTTCTACCTCGCTTCCGTGTCACTTTCCTATCGGGCACTCTAGCCCAAATCTCCTAGCTTCCTATTTCTAAGGGTTGTTTAAGACCTGGGGTCAGACACTCCCTTCCTAAAATCCTCTACATTTGATCATTCACGAAAGAAATGACGGAAAAAAAAGTAATGGTGTTATTAATTTATTTCGAAAGGTCGAGAAAAAAAACCCGATCTGGTTATAACTAAATCTTGGCTATAAGGAACCAAACTGCACGTTCCGCCGAAGTTCAATGCAGAGAGATTTGAATGCAAAACCTGCATTTTGCGAAGTCGTATGGTGATTGATGGGTGAAATATTTATAAGTAGAAAATTCGCAATATGGAATAGGTCTCTTTTCACATCAGTACAGAAAGAAGTTTCGCCACAATAACCAAACAGCTGAATACTATACCATCATAAATTTGTTAAAATGTTATTACTATTAAAATTGGTCTTTATTAGAGAGACTAACTTTAACAGTGAGTCTTATTTAACAGATCAGATCAGATCAGATGTAGAGGAATTTAGGAAGGGAGTGTCTGACCCCAGGCCTTAAACAACCCTTAGAAATAGGAAGCTAGGAGTTAGAGTGCCCGATAGGAAAGTCACACGGAGGCGAGGTAGAAAGGGGGTGGAAGACGCCCTTATTTATTACGGGGGGGGCAGTACCTGGTGTCCGACAGCTTAACGTGCCCATCCGACGCACGGCAGGTATTTAGTGGTTCGAGCGTTCGCACATGCCCAGGATCGAACCTGAGGTTATCTCTATGGCAGTTACGAACGCTGACCACTAGGCCACCCTCGGCCCGAGTCTTATTAGCATTTCTTGAAGAAGTATTTGTTACTACATTATTACAATTACGTACTGTATTCATTTGATTTCATTCAGACCATTCTGAATTTAGAGTACAACTTAACACCAACGCATACATTATTTTTAAAAAATGCGCGTAACGTACACCTTAAAAAATAAAATACTGAAAATTTTGAACATGTGAACTCGTTTTTTGGTGTATGTAAATATGACAAGGATGATTAGTCAGATAACATACGAAAACTTGAAAATTTCGTCGTCCTGGAGCGGGAATCGAACCCGAGTCTCCCGGATAGCGCTCGAGTTATTTGTTTTGTATTGTATGGTGTAATCCCGTATTTCAGTCATGATAAAATACTGCCTTCAAGAATGTTATGGATCATGCTTCAAAGAAATGAGTATCGTTTTCTAAACTTTAGCATGTTTCTTCGTGTACAGTATCTATGATGAGAGCGTCATACACACAAGAGCCAATACCCGGATGCGCTTGTCGGTCAAGCACAGGCAGGTGGTAGTAGTGTGCATGTCTGGGGGATGTTTTCCTGGTATGACCTGGGACTGCTGGTACCACTGGATGGGTCCCTCAACGCCAATCCCTACCTGTCCATCCTTGTTGACCACATGCATCCCTTCATGTTGGACGTTTACCCTGTTGGTAACGGTGTCTACCAACAGCACAACGCGCCGTGTCAAGTCGCTAAGAACGTTACTGGTTTCAGGAACACGACAGCGATATGTCCGTTCTCCTTTAATTGGCGAAATCACCCGACCTGAATCCCATAGAGCACTTGTGGGGCTATTTAGATCGAAAGGTTCGATAGGCCGACCCACAACCACGTGATCTCCAGGACCCCCGTGCTCTGCTGCAGTCCGAATGGACACGTGTGCCGCGGGCAACCTTCCTGGGCCTCATTGTATCCATGCCACGCAGTTTCGCCACTGTCATCCGGGCCAAAGGTGGTTAATCCCATAACTATACATAAGATAGCATAACTATACTAATGATCCGAATTTATTGGCGTAGATAAAAATCTTAGTTTCCAAGCTTTTGCACATCAACCAGATGACTTTTCCAAATAAGGTAGACAGCAAACTGGCTACCTTCCTTAAGAAAACTGTCAACTAAAACTGTCGCAGTGAACTGCAAACTGTCGCACTTTGCTGTCTACCTTCCTTGAAAAAGCCATCTTACGAAAGCTTGGAAACTTCCATTTTTATCTACGCCAATAAATTCGGATCACTCGTATAGTTTATACTAATAATTAATACAGACATTTGACGTGACATCAAACAGAGGTCACCGCTCTTTCCACGTTTATAAGTGAGTCACGGAAAAATTCTCATTGGCCGCCACCGGGAATCCAACCCAAGGTCTTCCAGTTACGCGCAGGACATGCTTCCACTGCACCACAGCGGCCTCGAATTCCTCCAGACTCACATACTTTATATTTACTTCCAAGCAAATGGGCAGGTTGCTTCTTGGAGCCCCGCACAATGCTGGGGATTCACCAGAGTTGGTAAGCAGCAACTGAACACATAATTAGAAGGCGAATGAATTATTAATACAGGCATTTGACGTGGACCAGGAACATCAAACAGAGGTCATCGCTCTTTCCACGTTTATAAGTGAGTCACGGAAAAATTATCATTGGCCGCCATCGGGAATCGAACCCAGGGTCTTCCAGTTACACGCCGGATTTGGCTTCCACTAATTACCAACTATGGTGAACCCAAAGTATTGTGCGGGGCTCCAAGAAGCAACCTGCCAATTTGCTTGGCAGTTACTGTAGGCGAGTCTGGAGGAATTCGAGGCCTCTGTGGTGCACTGGAAGCATGTCCGGCGTGAAACGGGAAGACTCTGGTTTCAATTTCCGGTTGCGGCCGATGAAAATTTTTCCGTGACTCACTCATAAACGTGGAATGAGCGATGACCCCTGTTTAGTGTTGATAGTTATACTATCTTAGGAGCCGTCATTTATTTTGCTACTGTAGTAATAGTTGAAGTGACTTGTGAGGGGCTGATGTAAATAAAAGGTTAGTTGTAAGTAGCTCTCTCTCGAAGACTTCTTAAAGTGATATTGCTGTGTGAAATTCAGGACATTAACTGTTAGGCTGTCCAGGGTTTCAATTAAAATGAATCAAGCTTCGCGTAACATTAATGTTCTGGTTATACTGATATTTTCACATTTAAACAACTGTATAGGAAAATTTCAGCACCAAGGAAGAATCGCGCTGTTCAAATGAAATTTATATAACAGATTCAAGACATAACTGATTACATTTGTTCAGCTCTGTACCAGATTTTCTTCGCTTCAAAACTCAGCACCGTGTGACGTCACCTCGAGCAACATTAGCAGCCTCTTCACGAAGTGACATTGAATCATAGAGGTTTAAGATATCATCCTGGGAGATAGCTTGCTTCTATAGGAGACCCGATTCCAGCTGAAAACACCCCACATCATAACAGAGCCCCCGCCGGCCTGAAGTGTCACTTGTAGGCATGCAGGATCCATTGCCCCGTGGGGCTGTTGCCACACCCGGAGTCCTCCATATGCCCGATACAGTTGGTACTGTGATTCGTCGAACCAGACTACACGTTTCCAGTCAGCTTGAGTATAATGGCTGTGTTCCTGAGTCAAGGCGAGGCCCATAGCCTTATGTCGTCGGACCAGGCTACGCGTTTCCAGTCATCTTGCGTCCAATGGCGGTGTTCCTCAGCCCAGACTAGGGCCCACAGTCTTGTGTCGTCGGACCAGGCTACACGTTTCCAGTCATCTTGCGTCCAGTGACGGTGTTCCCGAGCTCAGGCTAGGGCCCACAGCCTTGTGTCGTCGGACCAGGTTACACGTTTCCGGTCATCTTGCGTCCAATGGCGGTGTTCCTCAGCCCAGACTAGGGCCCACAGTCTTGTGTCGTCGGACCAGGCTACACGTTTCCAGTCATCTTGCGTCCGGTGACGGTGTTCCCGAGCTCAGACGAGGCCCACAGCCTTGTGTTGTCGTACCAGGCTACACGTTTCCAGTCAGCTTTCGTCCAATGGCGGTGTTCCCCAGCCCAGGCGAGGCCCACAGCCTTGTGTCGTTGGACCAGGCTACACGTTTCCAGTCATCTTGCGTCCAATGACGGTGTTCCTCAGCCCAGGCAAGGCCCACAGCCTTGTATCGTCGGACCAGGCTGCACGTTTCCAGTCATCTTGCGTCCAGTAACGGTGTTCCCGAGCTCAGACGAGGCCCACAGCCTTGTGTCGTCGGATCAGGCTACACGTTTCCAGTCAGCTTTCGTCCAATGGCGGTGCTCCCGAGCCCAGGAGAAGCCCACAGCCTTGTGTCGTCAGACCAGGCTACACGTTTCCAGTCATCTTGCTTCCATTGGCGGTGTTCCCGAGCCCAGGAGAGGCCCAGAGCCTTGTGACGTCGGACCAGGCTACACGTTTCCAGCCAGCTTGCGTCCGATGGCGGTGTTCCCGAGCCCTGGCGAGGCCCACAGCCTTTTATCGTCGGACCAGGCTACACGTTTCTAGTCATCTTGCGTCCAATGGCGATGTTCTCGAGCTCAGGCGAGGCCCACAGCCTTGTGTCGTCGTACCAGGCTACACGTTTCCAGTCAGCTTTCGTCCAATGGCGGTGTTCCCTAGCCCAGGCGAGGCCCACAGCTTTGTGTCGTTGGACCAGGCTACACGTTTCCCGTCATCTTGCGTCCAATGACGGTGTTCCTCAGCCCAGAGGAGGCCCATAGCCTTGTATCGTCGGACCAGTCATCTTGCGTCCAATTGCGGTGTTCCCGAGCCCATGCGAGGCCCACAGCCTTGTGTCGTCGAACCAGGCTACACGTTTCCAGTCATCTTGCGTCCGATGGCGGTGTTCCTCAGCCCAGAGGACGCTCACAGCCTTGTATCGTCGGACCAGGCTACACGTTTCCAGTCAGCTTGCGCCCAATGGCGGTGTTCCCGAGCCCAGACGAGGCCCACAGCCTTGTGTCGTCGGGTCAGCAATGGCGCCCGGTTGGGCCGTCAGCCCCGCCACCCCATAGAACACAGGGAACGTTGCACTGTCCAAACGCTGATGCTACCACTGGCCCCAGTGTTGAACTGCATTGTGATCTGCGGCCATGTTGCACGGCGGGCGAATGTTACGATGCGTGCCAGATGCCGCTCTCCGCGATCATCCAGGAATTTCAGACGGCCACACCGTTCTCGCACTCTGGAGTTTTTCCTTTTTTGTAGTACAGCTTGAAATTGTTGACCGTGTAAATCCAAATTTCCTGGTAATTTCCGAGATGGAGTGACCCATTTTCTGGACGCCGCCTGTCATACCATTTCGAAATCGCTTAAATCCTGATAAGCTGCCATCTTAACTAAGAATGCTACTACTTGAGCTTGGGGAGATACCTGCCTCTATACGAGGTCCGATCAAAAAGTTCCAAGACTACGCAGATATACAGCAAATTACTTACGTTATTTAAGTCTGGCTATGATCTCCCTCAAAGTAGTCTCCTTGGGAAGCGATGCACCGCTGCCAACGTTTTGCCACTGTTGGAACGCTCCATGGAAGTCCTGTTCGCGAATAGTGTCAAGCACCGTGTGCGATTCGCTCTAGATCTCGTTAATGGTGTCGAAACGGCGACCCTTGAGCTTCAGCTCCATCTTAGGGAACAGAAAGAAATCGTAGGGGCCCAAATCCGGCGAGTAAAGCGGATGTGAAAAGGTAGTCATGCTGTTGCGGCTGCAAAAGTGGCGTGTTGCTAACACTCCGTGAGCTGCTGAGTTGTCGTGATGGAGCAGGAAATAGCCCCTGCGCCACATTTTAGGTCATTTGCGGCAAATGTCCTTTCTAAGACACCGCAGAACGTCGCAGTAAAAAAGGGCAGTGACGGTCTGGCCCTAGAAGACTAATTCACGCTGTACAATCCCTCGAATGTCGAAGAACACGATGAGCATGTTGTTGGTTGCTCCCCGGACCTATCGGGCCTTCTTCGGTCGTGCAGATGCCAGGCTCTTCCACTGCTACGACTGTTGTTTGGTCTCCGGGTCGTAATTGTAGACCCAAGTCTCGTCACAAGTGATGACCCACGACAGGAATGTTGGTTCATTCACCACCTGCTGACGAAGATCTTGACAAAGTTTGACACGAAGCTCCTTCAGTTTGGGGTTCAGAATCTTTGGCACAAACTTTGCAGCAATGCGGTGCATGTTCAAAACCGATGTCAGAATTTCTAGCACTGTTTCGTACGACACATTGACGATGGCAACAATGTCTTGAATGGTTCTCCGACGATCCTCATGCACCAGTTCCTTAATTGTGTCCACATTTTCGGAGATTTTGCTCGTAGACGGTCGCCCTGACCTCTCGTCGTCTTCCAGTGCCGTTCTGCAGCTCTTGAAGCGCGAGCGCCACTCAGAACACCTCGCACGACTCATTGCTTCATTGCAATAAGCCTTCCGCAACATTTCATGCGGCTCCGTTCCCCATTTGCCGAGTTTGACGCAGAATTTGATGCTCGCTCGCTGCTCTAGTTTGCAGTCCATACTGAAATCGCAGCTGTGTTCTGCACGTGGTCACCAAATATTGTGTAGCACAGCTCCCGATGTTCACAGAACGACGCCACTCGGCACAATGGCTCATAAAGGTCACTGCTCTCGACCTCTGCTCGCGCACCCGCGTACTGCCATCTGTTGACGCGCTATGTACCTAGTCTCGGAACGTTTTGATCGCACTACGTATATACGTCGTTCATGGACGATACCATTTACCGCGTGGGTGTGGTGGCATATAATAGAAATGGTTGCGCCCTTCTGTTTTTTTGGCACCTTAGTGTGTAACTAATGATTACTCATGTTGTCTTTCGAATAGGTGATCTTTCTCTATGTTGCAGGACTAAGAAAAAAAACGTTATCGGGAAAACTCTAAAGTGCGATACGGAAAGGAGAGAAAGAAGGATGCAGGAAGGGAAGGTGATTGTGGAAGTGAGTGAGTGAGAGAGAGAAAGAAAGAAAGATAACTTTTGCCCATCATCCTGGTATCGAAACTCAATTTGTTCCCATTGGTAATGCGCATCCCAAAATCCTCCGGTCCTCATTTTTACCTTTTGGTACCCCGTCGATTTTCTTGGAAGAAGCGTCGACTGAAAGCGGTGCCTTTCTTCGTAATCGACCACTTTCTGGCCTTCGCCGTCAGTTGCTTTCCCGTTGTTATTGGAAAAACGCTTTTAAAAAGCTGTTCGGCAGGAGATGTTTCGATGTTTAGCGCCAGAGAAATAATGATGATCGTTCTAGATACAAGAATATCGATTTGGCAAAGCTTTTATGCATTAAGTGACGCGAGGGGCCTCATCCCTTGTTTGAACTGAGGAAGCCTAGGAAATCGGATGGAGTAATAAAAGCTTCGGGATTCAGCTGGTAAACATTGAAGAAAGAAAGAAAGAAAAAAAAATAATAAAAGCTACGTATTAAAGATAATGGATGAGATTTCGGCTTCATCTTCTCTTCCTCTTTCACCGCTTTCCTTTTTATTTCATTTCATCATTTTTTTTTATCAAGGTGCTCTTCCGTAATTGCTTTTTAGCACGTAAATTAAAAGTAATGATTGATTAAGAATATGAACTTACATATCCCTTTGGAATAGCTCTTTTCTTAGTATTTTTGCGGAAAAGCGTTCTCCCGTTTGTTTTCATTGTGAAGCATAAATGTCGACATTTAAATGCAGAGCTCGCACTTTTTTCTCTAAAAGCAGTGAACCATTGTTGCTCAAAGTTCGAGCTTAATGAAGCGTAGCTCGCGAAGTCGGAGCAACTTATTTTAGCTTCATCAATCACTTTTTGTAGCATAAATTTGAGACGCTGACTCCCTTAAAATTAGAGTTTATTAATTAGATGTTAGGATTTGCATAATTATGCAGAAACGTGCTATTAAAAGTTTCAGCTAAGTTTCAATCCTTTTGCTACCACTTTGAAACACAATATTTTTAGTGCTCTTAATAGGAAATTATTTCGTCAGTGACATTAAAATTTTCCATGAGATACAAAAGAAAAATGGGTATCAGGCACTGCAGGAATTTTGCGATTACATTTTCATACTTGCGTTTTTGTGGCTCAAAATGGGCTTCGGAAATGATACTAACTATTTTTGTTTTTTAAGTGGCTGTGCATTTTGACAAAATTTTAGTGAACTGTGTCTTACTTAGGTCTTAATTTACTTTATCAGTTTCTTTTACACTGGGCTGCCTTAATTTCACCTTTTGAATATTTCCATATCAAATCGGCATGGGGGGGGGGGGGGGTAACGACCACCTTGAGCAACTCGATGGGTTGTAAGCAATCGCCTGTCCCTGATTTTCACCCACTGATTCCAGGGAAGGGAGAGAGCTAGTGCCGTGAGACGAACAAAACATCCATGCCTCACCGGGATTCAAACGCAGATCCATCACAAACGAATAGTCAGAAGACAGCGCTTAGACCATTGCGCAACTGGGACAGCACATCAGGTTCAATTAAACTGAAATAAATTTGGAATTTGATATTCACTAGTTATGAATATGCCGCATGCTTGCGTTCCAAAAGAAAAATCGATTATATGTATTTCGATTGATAAACCAGTCTCTCAAGCGTGCATGTACATATTGACATTTTTCTGATTATTCTATAATATTCACATTTCTTTATCTTGTCTACCGAGGCAATAATCTGTTTACGATTTGAATTCCAGAGATATGCCTAAACTAAAAGAAAGCTATTAGGACACTCCGACCATTCATCCTAATAGCTTTCCAAAGAGTTGAGCACAAAATAACTGTCGGACATCCTTGACGTACATGGTGTCCCGTAAAACTTGATCTTCTACAATAATAACGTAACGACAGTGTTTCTTTGTCAACAGTGAAATAAGTTGACTTAAACATTGTATAGTTGGTCTCTTATCTCGTCGATCACCTGCCCCCAATGGCATACCGCGGCATCTCTGAACCGTGGGTTGTTTTAGGACAAAGAATGATTTTTTCATACACTGAGTGGCCGCTTTATTATGACCACCTGGCAGTTTTAAGCAAATGAGCTATGGCTCCACCCTGTTGCCGCCAGAGGACAAATGTAGTATAAAAAGGTAAAGCTAGATGCTTGCAAAAGTAGTAGAAGTGGTTTTTGAGTGACGAGATGGGTGAAAAATGCGATTTGACGGACTTTCAACGTGGGATGATTGTAGGAGCTCGGAGTCATGGAGCGAGTATCACCGAAACCGCCGCATTCGTGAAATGTTCGAGAGCAGCTGTTGTTAAAGTGTTTAAAGACTGGACTGTCAGCCAAAAAACTGGGTCTCTACGTGCAACGTGCGGTCGTCATCGACTAGTGATTGCTCGTGCGGAACGGAGAGTTTCCAGACTGGTAACAGACAAGAGAAGGGCAACAGTGCAGAAAATTACAGACCATCATAATCAAGGATCCCCTCAAATGATCTCTACACGCACTGTTCGCCGTACACTGCATCGAATGGGATATGGCAGCCGAAGGCCTGTTCGAACACCTTTGCTGTCTGCAGTTAACAAGAGAAAACGTCTACAGTTCGCACAGGATTGGACAGTCGATAATTGGAAACACATGATGTGGTCCGATGAATCACGTTTTCAGTTGCACCATGCCGATGGCCTAGTGAGAATTTGGCGGAAACAGCACGAAAGCATGGACCCCAAATGCATTGCTACAACTCTTCAAGCTGGTGGAGACAATGGTATGGTTTGGGGAATGTTTTCCTGGCATGCTTTGTGCCCTTTAATTCGTGTTGATCAACGTCTGAGTGGCACATCATATCTAAACATCGTTGCGGACCTAGTACATCCTGTCATGTGGATGGTTTATCCCAATGGCTATGGCTACTTTCAACAAGATAATGCGTCCTGCCAGAGTGCTCGTATTGTACAGGATTGGTTTCAGGAATATGCCGGTGAGTTTACTTTGCTTAGGTGGCCCCGCGATCTCCAGATCTCAACCCCATTGAGAATTTGTGGGATGAAGTTGAACGAGCCATCAGACAGCTGGATCCACAACCCTGCTATCTCACACTCCTGGAAAGTGCTATTCGTCAAGCATGGTCTCAGATTCCACAAACCACCTATCAACATCTCGTGGAGTCCATGCCACGAAGAATCGACGCAGTATTAAAGGCAAAAGGTGGCCCAACGAAGTACTGAGGGGTTGGTCATAATAAAGTGGCCACTCAGTGTATAGGCAATTTACAAAAGGCGAAGTGCTTTTCGTCGATGCAGATCCGACCAGACTGAAACGGGGCACTGGCTTAGTCGCCAAGAGCAAGCAACGTGCCTGAAGGCATATCTTTTTGGGAGGAAACACTAAAAGCCCAAAGTGAGTCTCGGGAAAAGAATTTCGCGGAAAGTCCCCCGGTTTGGAGAAACTAAATTATCATTGATTGATTCATCGGGTGTTTAACGACAACCGTGAGCAGCTCAATGGTTTATAAGCAGCCGCGCGTTCCAAATTTAAGGCCACCGGTTCCAGGGAAGTGAGAGAGCCAGTGCTATAAGACAAACACAAAATCCATGCCTCACCATTATTCAAACCCGGGCCCATCTCGGACGACTGGTCATAAGCCAGTGCTTAGACCACTGCGCCACCGGGGCAGCGAAACTAAATTTGAACAAGAGCAGCCGCCGCAGTTGCAGACCGTACAGGATGATCGCCCAGGAAGTCAGTGTTTTCCAATATAATAAACATTTATTTTTTTCCAAAAGCTCTGCTTGATCTGCCTGCCGCTTACACAAACACTTACATACTATTTCGATACAAGATTGAAATAAAACAAAAAGTTGAGAAGGAGAAATATCAGTCGCAAAAGCTAAGAACCTAAACAGACGTGGAACTGCATCGTTTAGTTTTGAACTGCTCGCCTCCCACAATACCCGTTGGTCATTAGGAATGAATGTTTCAAGACACTTTCTAATTCAGTTGCTAGGGACAATAAAACTCTAAATTGCTGGTTAGAATGAAAAACTTGAAAAGAAAACATTCTGTTCATTCGACTTAAAAGGCTGTACAGTGAAACCTGTTTGACAAGGCCATCCACCGTTCTGTAAAAAAAATGACGGTCTTTACAGGGAAACGCCAAGCAGAGCGGTTGCCAAAATAACTGCCCTCCCCACTTGAAAATAAAATAAAGAAGACTTACAGATTTTAATACAGCCTGCTGCGAAGTGCTCTTCTGCCATTTTGCTGTTAAGAATGTTATTCACGAAATCTCTCACTAAGAACCAGAAGCAAGACTGAGGAACGGGATACGGTGTTCGGAACGTACGTAGGTTGTCGCAAATGCTATCCTACTTCACATGTTTTATCGGAGCAAATGGAAGGTAATGAGATATCAAAGCAAACAGCAGCACTACTGCGGTTGAGCTTTGAAGCCTTTTCCACCTTCCCCCATTTCTCTTCCTTAAAGTCAGCGATGTTTTTTGCCATCTGGAGTTGACCACCAAACTTGGCCAAATAATACGGCCGCTAGTTGAGAAGGTTAGGTTCGCTGGGATAAATGAGGTGAACTCTTACTTGGGCTACACACACTCATTTAGGAAAATTAATGACTAAAAAATTCGTATCCTAATTAACAGAAAACCATATAGTAACTTATACGACAAGAACAACCCACCATTTGCAATCTCGTGAAGAGTGGTGACAGAGACAAAAACCAAAAAGGTGTTTTATGTTTTCAAACTCAGAGCATTTTCGTTATCTTTCTAGAACTAATGATAAAAGAATGACTTCGCACAATATGTCAAACGAAATGAGGCTTTGCCGTCTATGTACGATATTTAACAAAATACGAAAGATATTTACAGTTAAAATACCCCACTAGCACTTTCAGGGTAACGTTTACCCCATCATCAGGTAGAACAGAGGATGATGATCATATGTAGAGGATTTTAGGAAGGGAGTGTCTGACCCCAGGTCTTAAACAGCCCTTAGAAACAGGAAACTGGGAGATTTGGGCTAGAGCGCCCGATAGGAAAGTGACACGGAAGCGAAGTAGAAAGGGGGAGTAAGACGCCTTTATTTATTACCGGGGGCCAGTACCCGGGGTCCGATGGCTTAACGTGCCCATCCGACGCACGGCGGATATTTAGTGGATCGAGCGTTCGTACCTTCCTGGGCTCGAACATGAGTCCTTTCCGCGGCAGTCACGAACGTTGCCCACTAGGCCACCCGCGGTCCTAGGTAGAACAGAGGCAATGCGGTACTCCTTTATATAGTAGTGCAACGATGCATTATGGGTATAGGTCATCAAGCGTCGTATGGGTCGTAACTGTTGCCATTACACCAATGTAATGGGTACAATTTCACAAACTGTTAGTTTCACATATCAGTACAATAATTTCGATACAAATACAAAGCTATGCTCAATTTTATATATTGTTGGAATTATTAATGTATCTTACTATAATTTAAAGTTCAGATTAGTAATACGCTCTTTCCAAATTTTTGAAATGTCCGCAGGTAAGTAATCATTACATTGGTGTAATGGCAACAGTCACGACCCATGCGACGCTTGATGACCTCTACCCATAATGAGCAAATGTTACCCCGAAAGTGCTAGTGGGGTATTTTAACGGTAAATATCTTTCGTATTTTATTAAATATCGTTTCTAGAACTTCCGAAACAATTGTTTTCTAAAATTGTGCATGTTGGTAACCGCGAAATGCAGGTACATTCTCTTATGCGTTTCAAAAATAACTGGCAGTGGCCGCGCCCTGTTTGTGGCCGCCAAATAAAGATCTCTTCTGCACTGTTTATACTGGTGATAACATCCGAGCCAGACAAGAACTGCATTGTTTATATTGGTGATAACATCCGAGCCAGAAAAGGACTGCATTGTTTATATTGTATAACATCCGAGCCAGACAAGAACTGCATTGTTTATACTGGTGATAACATCCGAGCCAGACAAGAACTGCATTGTTTATACTGGTGATAACATCCGAGAAAGACAAGAACTGCATTGTTTATATTGGTGATAACATCCGAGCCAGAAAAGGACTGCATTGTTTATATTGGTGATAACATCCGAGCCAGACAAGAACTGCATTGTTTATAGTGGTGATAATATCCGAGCCAGACAAGAACTGCATTGTTTATACTGGTGATAACATCCGAGCCAGACAAGAACTGCATTGTTTATATTGGTGATAACATCCGAACCAGACAAGCACTGCATTGTTTATATTGGTGATAACATCCGAACCAGACAAGCACTGCATTGTTTATATTGGTGATAACATAAGAGCCAGACAAGAACTGCATTATTTATATTGGTGATAACATCCGAGCCAGAAAAAGACTGCATTGTTTATATTGGTGATAACATCCGACCCAGACAAGAACTGCATTGTTTATATTGGTGATAACATCCGAACCAGACAAGCACTGCATTGTTTATATTGGTGATAACATCCGAACCAGACAAGCACTGCATTGTTTATATTGGTGATAACATAAGAGCCAGACAAGAACTGCATTGTTTACATTGGTGATAACATCCGAGCCAGACTAGAACTGTCAGCTTCGAGAGGTGCCTGCGAAATGCGAGCGTGCGCCAATACTGATTTCACTGTATCTGAGATTGTCATGTTCTTGGATATAAGTGTTGAACAATTCAAGATAGGAATTCAAAACTGGAATTCCTAAAGTCGGGGACCTTTGGCATTCAAAATATAAGGACTGTGAAAACTCTGAACTAAGGAATCGAGAATCATGACTTCTAGGGATTCGGAACTCAAACGGAAAGCATTGCGGACACTTATTTATTACCGGGGGCCAGTACCTTCTCCCTATTCCTCTCTACCCCGCGCACCTGGAGAAACACCTCCATTCCCCTGGTTAGCTTAAGACCTGCTACCCACACCTAAGGCGTTTCGTCGCCTACTCTCCCTGCAACCGCTCGCTTTCAATTTCTCGAGTCGACTGTCTTAGCTCCCCATTATTTCCACGCAAACTCACCCCTTACTTTCAACGCTTACCAACCTGTTCCACAACACAGAAGATATCACATCATCTATTGACAGAGGATCACAAGTTGATGTTATTTACACTGACCTGGCTAAAGCTTCTGACAAAGTTCATCATGGCATTTTACTCAAGAAATTGACCTGTCTTGGCCTCAGTGATAACTTGATGTCCTTTTTTAAGTCCTATCTTTTCAGCCGATCCCACTCTGTTATTTATAACAACCATGTTTCTGATCCCTATGCTGCCACATCTGGAATATCCCAACTCTCTAATTTAGGACCACTCCTGTTTTCAATATACATTAATGACCTTCCTTTTTGCATTCATGGCCCATGTCTCTTATTTGCTGATGATCTCAAGCTTTATCGCAATGTAAAGACTTCTGATGATTGTCTTGCTCTTCAAACTGACGTCAATGACCTGCTTCAGTGGTGTACATTAAACCATCTCCACCTCAACATCACCAAGTGTCATGTCGTTTCCTTTCCGCGGAAAAGAAAACCAATTCTTTTTTGCTACAAAGGTCGCCTCTCACCCGGACAAACGAAGTCCAGGACTTGGGAGTCACGTTCGATTCGAACTTGAACTTTAAAAGTCATATCAAAAGAATTGTACCTACAGCGTACCGAAAACTTTTGAGACTACGGTCATATCCTCACTGGAATATGCGGCGATCATTTGGAGTCCTAGCAAAGTAACTCAAGTAAATGAAATCGAGAAAGTTCAGGAAAAGTTTCTTCGACACCTTTTTTATAAATCGACCGGTGTTTATATAGCGGACATCCCAATTGCTGACCTTCTGACATTCTTTAAGATGACCTCTCAGCAATGGAGAACGAAGGCTCTCCAAAAGTTCCTGTACGGCATCATCAATGGAGAGATAGATGATACTCAAATTGTAAACCAATTAAGTTTCCGTGTCCCATATTTACCGAGGACAAAATGTGAACTATTTGCAGTGCCATTTTACAGAACTGATGCTGGAAAAAATTCTCCGTTATGTAAAATGTACAGGCTTCACAACTCACTTGAAGAATGTCCGGGTATTTTTAACGTAAGTAATAATTTTTTTCATTAAGCATGTTTTGCAAGATTGTAAATATCACTTGGCAATTATCACTGTAAATATAAATATAGCAATTCCTGTAACTAGATTTACCGTCTGTAGGGATGTGCGTACAATAAATAAATAAATAAAAAAACCCTGGGAAATCGCCGGTGTCACAAAACTTTAAGATTAAAATTAAGAGGGGCTTGCGATTTCAGTCGGCTGCTTTGAAATTAAGAAGGCAAAAGATCAAATGAGCTGGACAATACCAATGAGTCGACGAAATACAAAGGCCCAGATCCTGAGATGTGACAAACTGGCGTCTCTAAATACACCGTGCGTCCGATGTTTCTATATCGGGTGGCGAAGTAAAATTTTCTGGAAACAAATAAAATGGAGCACTGAAGCGAAAATAAAAGTTTCGAAATGAGATTTAATATATTTGCCTAAAATTTTAGTATTAAATCTCCGTAACACTATCGTCGTTAAAGCGCTGTCGTCCCACTTCTTGCCGGCGGTTCGTGGTTTTGCCCTCCTCGGACCACTTTTTGAAGGTACTAACCACGACTGATCGTGAGCATCCTACAAACCTGGCCGTCTCGGGGATGCTATGGCCATTAAAACTTAGCTTTTGTCAAACCCGTTTAATTCCGCTGCGTTTCTCATTTGAAGAACAAGAATAACAGAGCTCAGAGTCAGGTGTTGTTTATACCGCTTCATAACCTTCACACTCGTCGCCGTTTTAGTTGTTTCGATTTGCATAAAGACGTTTCGGCTCTTCGATGCAGGCTGCTATGCTTTCTTTTATGACTTGGTATATGTTATGTAATGGAAATGAAAATATGCACAATACCAACATGTCAAAATTGCGCTTCTTTATCATTTTTAAAATTGTCCTAGTTGTACCCTGTGTGAATTTTACAACACAAATAGTGAGATCGTGGGATGGGAATTGCGCCAAGTCCACACTTTGCCAGCATCTTCAGAGACAGTACAGCAGAGCTGAGTTCGGGCTCAATTTTAAGAGCCCGAGCCCGAAGTATGTCAGCCCGAGCCCGAATTTTATATTGCAAGATAGAGCCCGGGCCCGAACGAGCCCGAAAGCTATGATTAACCTGTTTAGGCATTAAAAAAATGGTCTTCTCTTCTAGTCTTTCCTACCCGTGCAATTACCCGATGTCTTTCTCAACTGCGGAGTGGGAAAGAGTTGTCTATCTACGTATTTCTATAGCTTCTTTAACTATTCATTTCTTCCTGAAATGTTTCGGGGGGGGGGGGGGCATAAGGAAATCAGGAAAAATCGGGAGGCATAACAACCTACGTCGTAAATTGTTATAGAGAGCAAAATTTCCTCAGCTTGCTATCAACTGTCTACAGTTCTCATAGAAATTTTTTCTTTGCAGAAATCATGTAATTCATAGCCTATGGAATTTTGTTACCCAAGCTCGGAATGGATAGCCCTGCCCTATTCCTACTAACCATCTAGACCCAGTTGCCCAATAATTCTCTTTAGTAACTAGAAAGTGTAAAAAAAGTATCGTGTGATAAATCATGTAAAATCACATTAAAAGAAAAAGGGAGAAAATTATCTCCCTCTCTGAGCCCGAACTTCATTAAGTATTCCGCAGCCCGAGCCCGCCTGAGCTCGGTTCGGGCTCGGGCTGCGGAATACTTACTGGGCTCTACTTCGGAGCTGCGGAATACTTACTGGGCTCTACTTCGGAGCTGCGGAATACTTACCGGGCTCTACTTCGAGCTCTCGGGCTCGGCCCGTCTCCGCTCTACAGTACAGTGGTACTGTACTCAGTTTAAAAAAATGTGCTTATCATTAGAAAATTTAAATGCGCTTCATTCTCTGCACCAAACGGTAATTTGTTGACTTGGTAAACACACCGGTTCTTTTTTAAAATATGCGATGTGTACATCTATTTCAGTTTCCATTTGAGTTCTGTTTTTTTATGTAAATTTCGTTATTTCTTGGTTGAACATTTTCTAAATGAACGGAGCATTTCTTTTCCAAGCAAAGTGTACATTTTTAGCAACGCTTACAGTGAGTAAGACCAACAAAATCCACGATACTGAATGCGAGAGTAAAGATTTGTAGCCGCCCCGGTGACGTAGGGGTCTAGTCGATGGCCTCTGATCATTCGTCGAAAGGGGTCCGGGTTCGAATCCCGGTGAGGCATGGATGTTGTGTTTGTCTTACGGCACTGGCTCTCTCCCTTCCCTGGAACCAGTGACCCTAAATTAGGGACGGGTGACTGCTTATAGCCCATTGAATTGCTTACGGTGGTCGTTAAACCTCCAATCTAAAAAAAATGTAGAGATGTATTGAGATTGTCAGCAGATTGCGAAAACTTCGATAGTACAGAAGAGATTAAAGCCTGTTAGGCATGTAATCGGTCGCATCAGAATAATATGACCAACCCACAGTGTACCCGTCCAGGCGCGTCACGGAGTGCACCACACAAGGTCGACCACACGAGCACAATGGCTAGGGTGTCACGGAGGTAGTTATTTGACAGACGTTCAAAAAGGAATGATCATCGGCTACCGTGCCAAGGTTGAAATCGAAATCATCTCAGAAACAGCACACTTCGTGGGCTGTTCGCGCGGTGCTGTAGTAATGGCGGATCAATAAGTTATGACGTCAGCACATCGTGACGTCATAACTGTGGAGTCCCAAAGGCCATCGCCCCCAGAGGTGAACGTCACCTCCGTCGACTGGTAAAGGGCAATCGACGCGCAGCAGTGCTGAAGTTCAGCATGCAAATGAACGCTGGGGCACTCGGGTACGTCTCCCCGATAACAGTAGACAGAACCCTATTACGAATGGGTCTCCGGAGTCTACGCTTCGTAAAGCGCCCATGTTAACCCAGGTCCATCGGCAATGACGCCTCAAGTTCGCATGGGACTACCGTCATTGGACAGTGGAAGAGTGGGAAAAGGTTGCCTTCTCCAACGAATCGAGGTTTCTACTCCACAGAAGTGATGGGCGGTGGCGAATACGGCGTCAGACACACGGAACTAACATCCGGACACGCTTGTCGGTCAAGTACAGCCCGGAGGTGGCAGTGTGCATGTCTCGAGGGTGTTTTTCTGGTATGTCTTGGGTCCGTTGGTCCACTGAATGGGTCCAGTTGTACACAGTAGAGATGAGCTCGGTCCCGGGCTCGCCTTTGGAGCCCGGGCTCAGAATTCATTAACTACCGAAAAACCCGGGCCCGGAATTGTTTTTTTTTTTTTTTAATTTTGGAAATTTACCTACATGCTTTTATTATATTCTACTACATCACTCTAAACTACCTTTGCCAATTAGCATATATGTAAATTAAATTGCAAAGATTAGTTTTCTAGAGTCAAAATTTCAAACACTTGCAGCTGTCTGTACGGCATTGTACGTTTTATAATATGCAATTTATTCAAAATAAAAGTAAATTTAGGAATCAAAAAGAAATAACTAATGGAATTTTTTGTTCCTAAACGATTTTCTTTTCTTCAGCTTTTACCAAAATTACTGATTCCCCTGATACGGTCGAAGAGCACGTTGATTATTTATTTATTTATTTTCAAATCCTTATTTTAGAACATTTGGCTCAATGCGTAGTATTTCTAAAAACATATTAATATTATGAAGTGGATTAACTGAACTAAACTTTTTAAACTAATCCTAGCGGGCCGGGCCCGGGCTCTAGGTCTTTGGACACGGGCTCCTAAAATTGAGCCCGAACTCATCTCTAGTACACAGTGGACGCAGTCGCATCACATTCCCAAGCTTTCATTTCCAATGCGATTGTCATTTCATTGCACTGTCATATGGACTACCGATTCATTGTACTGTCTATGGATTACCGTCATTGGACAATGGAAGAGTGGAAAAAGGTTGCCTTCTCCGAAGAATCAAGGTTTCTACTCCACAGAAGAGATGGGCGGGTGGCGGATACGGCGTCAGGCACACGAAACCAACACCCGGACACGCTTGTCGGTCAAGTAGAGGTAGGAGGTGGCAGTGTGCATGTTCACATCACATTTCCAAGCTTTCATTTCCATTGATCATTGCGTACAATTCATAATTTATATACCAGATTATTCCATGCGACCTAATTACAGGAGACATCATTTAATCTGTTAATATTCCTTAATGATTAATAAGTACAATCTATAATCAATATACCACAATATTCCCTTTGCTGTTAATATTTTTTTCTGGAGGTCAATGCGACGTCTGTTGCTGCTTCTTCGCGAAACTCTTCTTGAGTTTCAGCATCGTTTCTGCGAGGCGCAGTGCGTCATTAAAGTCCGTTATGTTCCGGTGCTTTGTTTTGGTTCCCTAAGTGGCTGAAAAGGTTTTCTTGCAATAAATACATAGTCGAAAAAGTTATCAATAATTTTAGAGCTTTGTCACTGAGACTTGGATATTCTTTCTCCATTAATACCCAAAAACTGAGTCAGAGATTTGGATCAGAATATCAATACCAGGTTGGCATCAGAAAAAATTCAACGAAGCTTTCATTTTCCTGGTGAGTTAGCCTGCAGGAGTTCAGATCTTCTGTGAAGAGATTAGCAATCCGAGCTTTCTTTAACCTTCCGCGACAGGTGTTCAAAGAACTTTAGATCCAGATTTCCCGTTACTTTGACTCCATTTCGATTCAAAAGAAAAATAAATAAATTCATACGTTTCTCGCGGACCGGCAGAAAGAACCTCGCGGACCGGCGGTTCGGAAACACTGCTTTAGCGGCAGTCTTCTACATGTCACTCCAGCATGCTTTATAATTTCACCCAACCATCTCCCACGTGGTCTTCCCCTGGTTCTGTTCGTGTCACTTGGAATCCAGTCTAGTATTTATTTCTGTCGTTCAGTGGTGGTTAGTTCTCATATAGGAATGCTATAATAAACAACGAACGTGTTAATACACTTCATGTCACTGAGCAACACTTACGAATAATTTTTATATTTTAGTCTTTTTTCCCAAAACCAGTGTTAACATATCTTAAAATAATAACGCTAAATTCAATTTAAATCATATTTAAGTTTATGGAAAAGCGACCGACCTAAGAATAATGCCAACCGTTTTCTGGGATTTATCTTTCTAAGCCGAATGTTTTAATTCGAAGGAGAAACTCGATCATCTTTCTCGTGACGAAACAATATTAGAAAATGCTACAACTATCGGAAGAAGCGCCAAATAAAAAAACAACATAAAAATGTCACAATAGAAGAAAGCGACAAGTCAGCTGCGTCATTACTCGAGACAAAATCAAATATTCATCGCTAGCTTTCTGGAGTTCACATTTTTAATACGTTTTTCATGAAAAATGGGAAATCCTTATGTTCAACAGCGGTTTCTTGTCAATTTTGTGGCATAATGATATTATAAGGGTGCACGATACTGAGTTGTTTGTTTTAAACTCCGTAAGGGATAGCTGAACGCTGACTGAAGGGGGGGGGGATTGAAGAAGGAAGGGACTGCCGAGAAGCATTGATTAAGGGTAAAAAATCGGTCCCAAGACGCAGACGGCGTGCTGAAGGAGAAGCGAGTGGAGGATAATGGGAAATCAATTGTCGGTGACATCTGCTCCTGACAATGCTTGATGATACTGTAGAAATCTGATAGACGTTTCCCCTGCAGTCACTTTAAAAGTAGTTAAGGCACACGTATTGAATCCACTAAAATTTAAAAATATGAATTTGGAAATGGGGGGATGAAGATAATAGAAAATGGAGTTCAGCTTTGGCATTTCACTTTCTCTTTGTGTTGACAGAATGGGAGAGCTTTTTCCTCTTCCCATTCAAGGAAAGTATTTGAAACTTATTGTGCTCCGACAACATTGAAAGGTATTCCCCCGTATTGTTCTTTCGGGAGACCCATTTAAAAGGAGGCGACGTAGGGGGAAAAAAAAAGAAGGAGTTTAGGGCCTGGAGTAGGAATGAAAATTTGAAATCCTGATTTTGGGAAAACGTGTCACTACGGATTTTGATGCTATATCTCATAGTAACTTTCAACATAATTCCTTTAATAAATAAGTTAATAAATATTCCATATCCATTACTTCTTTTGCTCCGATAACATTGAAAGGGATTGTTCTTTCGGAAGACACATTTAAAAGCAGGCGACGTAAAATAAAAAAAAAAAAGATTTTACAGACTACAGTTACAGTAGGACGGAAAATTTGAAACCCTGATTTTGCGAAAATGTGTCACCACGGATGTTGATGCTATGTCTCATACTAATTTTGTTGATGCTATGTCTCATACTGATTTTGTTGATGCTATGTCTCATACTAATTTTCAGCTTATTTTCTTTAAGAAATAAATGAATAAATATTTTATATCGATTACTTCTTTTGTCATTTATTTATTTATTTGTGTTATAGTTATTACAGTAGCTCTTTTTTTTTTTTTTTTTTTTTTTTTGATGTGGATAAAATGTCTCCTCACTTCAGCTAATAGGCTTCGCTAAAGCCTGCTGCATTTCTAATAAGGTTTTGAAGGCTCCCCCCCACACACCCGCTGACATCTTTGCCACTTTTACATATATTTATTTATTTTCGAATGAAATGTGTTATATTTTAATACATGTCCAGCCCATTTCCACTTCAGCGATTTTACTCTGATCATGATGTCTTCCACTCTTCTCATTTTCCTTATCCACGAGTTTCTCTTCTTATTTTTCCCGGTTACACGAAGTATGCATCTCTCCATGCTACCTTCAGTTTTCTACAGCCTTTGTATGTCTTTTTTAGTTAAGGTCCATGCTTCTGTTGCATATGTAAGCACTGGATTAAACTGGCAGAATGCACTGATTAAACACTTTTCTTTTAAAACATAATGGTATATTGCTCTTGAAAACTGTACTGTTTCTTCCGAAAGCTCTCCAACCAAGTTTTATACGTCGATTAATTTCCTCATCAATGGGACTCTTGCTTGATATCTGTTGTTCAAGGTAAAGTCATGTATCTGTTACCTCAAGCGTTTCCTCATAAATCGCAAAATCTTCTATTCTTGTCAGCAAGATCTTGAATCATACTCTGCAGCTCTGAAGGGATAGTTGAAAAATAATAAGTCATTTTTTACGAAGAACCACTGTGTCCCGTTTTTCTCTCTCTCTCTCTCTCTCTCTCTCTCTCTCAGCCAAGAATTTCTTCGAAACTCGTCAACAATTTTCAGACATTATTAATACATATAAGCCCTACAAATTTAATAACTTAGGTTGCTTGTGGCTAATTATTTACTAATCTACTTCACAGGTTTCTTACACCTATTTGCATACTGTCACGATTGGACCACGTGATCGGGTTTTTTCGCTTTCTGTCAAATGGTCTTCCCATATAAGATCGGTCTTTATCTGTCGTCTCCCATGACCTCGGGAGCACCACAGCGCTTATTCGGTTATTCCGGCTTTTGCTGAGTTTTGAAAGATCATGATCCACGAACTGGTGCTCCCCTGGTGAGATCGGCTTGAGAGGTTTGTTTTTGGTTATAGTGCTTTTTTGAGTCTCTTTGTATTAATACATTTTTTTTTGCTTTAGAGTTCCTGGTTTATTTGTTTTTTTGAAATTGTGGTTTATAGTGGTATGTTATATATATATATATATATTTCGGGTATCCATCGGTGGTCCGTTCTTCAGGCAACATGCCCAGCCCATTTCTATTATATTTCAGGGATTTTACTCTGATCATGATGTCTTCTACTCTTGTCATTTTCCTTATCCACGAGTTCCTCTTCTTATCTTTCCTGGTTACACCAAGCATGCACCTCTCCATGCCTCTTTGAGTTGTCTGCAGCCTTTGTATGTCTCTTTTAGTTAAGGTCCACGTCTCTGCACCATACGTAAGCACTGGAAGGATGCATTGATCAGACACTTTTCTTTTAAGACAGAATGGCATACTGCTCTTGAAAATTATGCTGTTTCTTCCAAAATCTCTCCAAGAAAGTTTTATACGCCGATTAATTTCTTCATCAATGGGACCCTCACTTGATATCTGCTGTCCAAGATAAACGTACGCATCTGTTATCTCCAGATTTTCTCCATCAATCGATAAATCTTCATTTCTTGTAAAAGTACATCACTTTTGTCTTCTGAAAGTTCATTTTTAATCCCACTTCTTTACTCTTGTCAGCAAGTTCCTGGATCATACTCTGCAGATTTGAAAGCGTTGTTGCAAAAATGATAACGTCATATTTTACGAACGATCACTGTAATTATATTATATGGATCTTGACTTTAAACCGAAGGTTTGGCTTGAATGTTGAAAACGGGAAACAGTGTTCGTTTGTTCTATAAAGTTCTGCAGTAAGCAGAACAACCGTTTTCGAAGTTATCAGTTCGTATATATTCAGTTTATCAAATACAGCTTTTTGCGTGATTCAACCTGTGTTGGAGCACATACAATTTTTTCTTTTTTTTTTTTCCTTTTTTTTTTCTAACAACATACTGTTTGCAGAATAAAAAAAGAGCAAAAAAGGAAAAAAAAAATGGGGGAGGGGGATATAAACGGCAATCACAACTCACGGACATGCAGCATTCCAGCGGCATTTAAACTAAACGTTTGCTCGGTGTTTCGTGATTCGTGAAGGCAACCTAAGGGCTTCGAGAGTGCAAGGTCACTACCGAAGGAGGAGGAGATAAGACGTACAGACAACAACATTCTGATAGAGAAGCATTTCGGAGAAGGAGATCTCGAAGGTCCACCTCTTCAGCCTCTGACACCATTAATTTCGCCCGATAATCATAAAATCGTGAGCAGATGGAGAAAATACCCGAAATTAGACTCCAAGTCCGGACTCGAATGAAACGCGAGACGAAGTCTGAATGAAATACTGAACAGCGGCAGCCCTTCTGTCTACGACAAGATATTGGACGTGGGTGGCAAGAAAAAGCAATAGCATTTGGCCAAGTCTCTCAACTTTGCACGTCGAAGAATGTAAGGACAGCCAGGTCTCCGAAACCATTATGAGGCGATTTCCTTTCTAGAGGCGAAGAAAGAAAAGATGAGCTTCCCGACGGTTTCAATGTTTGGAACGTGATCTGATAGTACCACAATGTCTTAACAAACACGCTGCAGAAATCAGAGTTTGTACACGCAGTGGCCAATATATTGGCGACGTCAGATACAGGTGGTTCCAAAATGTATTTAAATTTTGAATACAACAGCCTGCATCTTTCTAGCCTAGTTCGGTCTGTTGCTAACGAAGGTTTAACCGTTTTCATCAATTATCTCTGCGCTTTATCTCTTGATCCTTCTGCAGCTGTCGCCCATTACATTAGCTTTTTACAGACTAGTTATGTTTAGTGCACGATGGTGGCCCACCACGTTTCCCTCCACTCATCTACGCTTCAACTCTTGATCTCTCTCCAACTGTCTCTGTTCTTCAGCTTCTTCTGTTCTTCGGCTTATTCTGTACTCAACCAGGTTCAGTACATGGATGAACGAAGAACCAGCGCTTTTCTCTCCAAGTGTATCTGTGCTTTATGGTTTTAACTTTAGTCTAGTTTAGACAGCTGCTGGACAAAGACTAACCCCGTTTCTCTTCAAGTTATCGAGATATCAGGTTCTCGTGCGGAATGAGTCAATCACAAAAACTTAAAGTAGCAATCTTAAAAGCACGATAATTAAAACACTACGCACGTTTCCGATGAAGTGAAGAACTTATTTAATGTATAAGTTTAAAGATTAAAAATAAAGCCGTAAGAACTTTCGGTCTTCCTAAAGACCATCATCAGATGGAAGTACTGAAGGAACATTTTTGGGTGGAGAGACATATAAAGTAACTTACAGGCGTGACGTACAGAACAGGTGATCATGTCGTCAATCCAGATATGATTTTTAATCGATATATGATGATTTTAAATCGATATATACATATATCGATTTAAACATCATCATATCTGGATTGACGACATGATCACCTGTTCTGTACGTCACGCCTGTAAGTTACTTATATGTCTCCCCACCCAAAAATGTTCCTTCAGTACTTCTATCAGATGATGGTCTTTAGGAAGACCGAAAGTTCTTATGGCTTTATTTTTAATCTTTTAACTTATACATTAAATAAGTTCTTCACTTCCTCGGAAGCCTGCGTAGTGTTTTAATTATCGTGCTTTTAAGATTGCTACCTTAAGTTTTTGTGATTGGCCCCGTTTCTCTTGAACTGTCTCTGTGCTTTAGTTCTCGAAATCTCTCTAACTGTATTTTATCAGCCTGATTAAAAAAAAACAAAAAAAAAACGAAGCACACGGAAAGAATCATCCAGTCGAGATGAAAATTGCTATGTGGTAAATGTATGGGAAAGGAAATGATTGCAATGAAACATAATTTGCGCTATATATGAAAAATAAAACAGCTGAACGAGTGGAACTAGCCCGTGTGATGTAGCGCCACCTGTGTCTCGGACACAAACGGTTACCCAGCGTGGCATAGACGCATAAAGTACACGGATACTGTCCTGATGTATAACATGTCAGATGGTGTCCAAAACGCGAGCCAGTTCGCCAACATTCCGGAATGGGCGTAGGCGGGGTTCCATCATGTCCCACACATGTTCGATCGCTATGAGGTCGGGCGATCAAGTTGTCCATGAAAGGTTGTCGACATTCCGGAGGCAGGCCTGGCGTAGCCATGCCATATGTGGCTGGGCATTATACTTTTGAAAAATTGTTCGGTGATGCTGCGACAGGAATGGCAACACAACAGGTCGTAGATTGTCGTGGACGTACCGTTCAGTCATGCGAGTGGTACGGAGGACTACCAAGTGTATCCGGCTATCGTAGGAAATGGCTCTCCAGGCAGTCGCTCCCGGTGTACGAACGGTGTGCCGTTTCAGGATAAAGCCAGGATCAGTGAGCTGCCCTGCTCGTTTCAAGACACGTATGCGCTGGTCATCGGCGCCAAGTGTAAACCGCGACTCATCACTGAAGACAACACGACGCCACTGGACAGTATCCCACGTTGATCGGGCTAGACGCCACACTAACCGAGAGTTTCATCAGAATCGAGCAACTTTCTCGATGGGCTTCGGTTTTTTTTTTTCTTTTTTTTTTTGCAAAGAGTGTATATCTGTGCTTCAGCTTCTTCTAGTTAGCCAGGTTCAGTCTCAGTCACGGCTAAATGAAGGAGTACCCTCTTTCCGTCTATGTGTTTGTGTGCTTTATGTTCTCTGCAGCCTAGTTTGGTGAATTGTTGGAAGAATGCCAACCCCGTTTCTCTTGAACTGTCTCTGTGCTTTAACTCTCGAACTCTCTCCAACTGTACTTGGTCAGCTTGGTTTAGCTGATAATGGTATTAAAGCCTACACTATTTCTCTCCAATTATCTCTGTGCTTCAGTTTCGTCTAGTCAGCCGGGTTCGGTCACGGCTAAAAGGAGTACCCGCTTTTCCTCTAACGGTCTCTGTGCTGTGTGTTTTTATGTTCAGCTTGGATTGGTCAGCTGTTGGACGAAGGCCAACCCATTTCTCTAGAGTTATCTATGTGTTAACTACGTCATCTCTCTCCACCTGTATCTGTGCTTTAGGATCTTCTGGTCAGCCTGACTCAGCTGGCTACTGTACTAAGGCCTACAGCGTTTCACTCCGATTAACTCTGTGCTACAGCTTCTTCTAGTCAGCCAGTTGTTTTTATTTATGTTTTTCTTCTCTTCATCTTAGTTTGTTCAGCTGCAGGAAGAAGGAGAACCCGTTTCTCTAGAATTGTCTCCGTGTTTTGGCTCTTGAACTGTTTCGAATGTCCTTCTGCTTTAGATCTCTCTCTCTCTCTCTCACGCTCTCTGCAGCTCTTTATTTATTTATTTATTATCTTCTCATCCAACGTTTTCGGTCTAAGTCTTCGGATAGAGATGTATCACATACCCATTCTGCTAAACCATCTACAGGCATTTCGATCGGCAGTGTCCATTCGATCCTGACGAATTCTACGAAGACGGAAAAGGTCAGGGCGCGATGGGTTCCACTGGTGTTGTCGGATGAGCAAAAGTCATGCTGCTAACGAATATACCTAAACGCATGCCTCACGCTGATATCTAGTTCCTGATTGCTGAAATATGGGTGCATTAGTTGTACCCAGAGATTAAAAGGCAAGGTTTAATGTCAAATACCAATAGATTAAAAATAAAATTCAAATGTGTGTGTGTGTGTGTGTGTGTGTGTGTGTGTGTGAGAGAGAGAGAGAGAGAGAGAGAGAGAGAGAGAGAGAGAGAGAGAGAGAGAGAGAGAGAGAGAGAGAGAGAGAGAGAGACAGACAGACAGAGAGAGAGAGAGAGAGAGAGAGAGAGAGAGAGAGAGAGAGGCTGCAAGATATGAGTCTGAAACGGGACTGTTAAAAGTTGAAATACAAACTCAGTTTTCAGTTCGTTGGCTTTAGTTACTAAATCAGTTACTAGCTACATGAAACCAAAACCAACTTCTGGCGCAATTCGTTGTTACAACTGACATGAGAAAGTTCGAAGTATTTGTTCACATATTTGGGGAACAAGAGCTACCTTGCTTATACTTAAGTGTAGAAGAGAAAAAAGCGTTTACATGCATGCGGGAGAAGTAAATAGCTTGGTGCGTTATATTCCGTTTACTACTAAGGTAAGTCAGTTCAATAGAGAATCTCTGTTTCTTTATAGCAAGAGGTCTTCAGCCTTTTCTGAATCGCGGACAACATGACAAAATGGAATAGCACTCACAGATCACATGAAAAGGAAGAATAAAAATGCATGTGCTTAATATCGATTATTTCAGAGCGCTTTTGAATCCTAAAACTGAACTTTCGGAAAATAAATGATGCAGTGAACCATTTCGAAAATGCATTTTTTTTTTCCATTTTAGAATTTCCTTTGCGGACGTCTCGCTGGTTATTAAAAAGTCACGGGTTGAAGACCCCTGTTCTAGAGGAAGACATGCGTTATTTGACATAAGTGGCAGAGAATGCTTGAAGTCTAAAACGTGGCCTGGCCGGGAAGTAAAAAGGAAATTCCGAACAGGGCCGGACTTTCAAATTAAGGCCCATGCACACTTCTAATTATCAAGACCGTCATACAGACTGCATGATTTGAGTTGCTTCAGAACCCACCGTATTCTCTTGGTCTTACCTCCAGTGACTTGTATTTACTTTTCAAGCTGAAGTAAAACCGGTATCGGAAGAGATATACCTCCGACTTTGAAGTGGACGTTTGGTTGAAAGACCTGTGACATATACCTCTAATTTAACCTTCCCTTTGAGTTATTTTTCTGCGTTCTCATGTACATTTGATTCCTCCTTGTTAAATATTTTCTTACTTATCGGTATACATTTTATCTTGGCGAGCTTTTCAAGTTGGCTACCTCGCAATGGATCAAAGTGCAATCGAATGCAGATAAAATATAAGAAAGAGAGCTATGCTATTACAGAAGTGCGATATGCAATGTTCTGGTCACGATATGCTATGTTTTAGACAAGAGCGATAAGTAGTGTAAGATTCAATCTGTGTTGATTATATCTCATGACAGAGTGAAAATTGTCAAACGTCTATTATTACGAAATAGTAGAAGTGTTTTCATCTTACTGTTACAAGCGACGTATTCTCGATGTACTGCATACTTGAACTTATTTTAGATTGAAAAAAGGAACATGGGCTCCCATATGGGTGGGGGCAACAGGGGGCACTTGCCCTCCCTTGGAAATGTGACAATTTATGTTCTTGGAAGATGCAACAAAGTTTTTCGCGAAAACGCTCATTCTAATTGAACTTCTGGGTACTTATGTAGGCAGAAAATATAAGACAAGAAAGATGACACCGAATATTCAAGTGTAATTAGCACGTCTTTTGAATCCATTCTGACGCCAATTAAACTTATCAAAGCTATTCAAAGCTTTGATAAATTTAATTATAAAGCTTTGAATAGCTTTGATAAAAACAGTAGTACCTGACAGAGGAAAGAAGTTTTTCAATCGAGTTTTTAATTCCGCAGATCTTGTTGTAAGTGGAATCGTAGTCTTACACCCTCTGGTTACAGACTTATGCTTTAAGAAAAATTTGAAATTATATGAGAAACATTTCGTAGCTGAAACGCTCTTCAACAAAGAAATAGTTTTTCAAATCGGACTTTTAGAAGCAGAGATATCGACAAGTATAAGATATGCATCTACTTTTCCCGGCGGGAAAAACATGCATTATTTTAAGAAGCATTCTCAAAAAGTTTTTCGATGTGAGCGGTATTGGCTCAGGAAATAATTTTTTCAGTCGAGTTTTCAGGAACTCAGATTTTGCTGCAAATACATTAGAAGCAGAAATTAAAACTTATGACCCCTGGTGGCTCAACCATTCTTCACCAAATATTATAAGTTATATGAAAAACATTTCTCATTAGGAGCTGTGTGCGACACAGGAACAATTTTTCAAATCGGAGAATTAGAATCAGAAATATCGGGGAAAACGCAATTTACCTTAACGCTCCCTAGGGGAATGTCTATGATTTACTTGAAAATTTTAAAATTATATGAAAACATTTCGAACCGTAAACACTATCCAACAAAGAAAGAATTTGTCAAATCGGATTCTTTGAAGTAGAGATATTGGCGAAAATAGGATGCACATCTACTCCTCCTGGCGGAAAAACCATGAATTATTTTAAGAAGAAAATATTCCGAAAAACTTTATCGACGTGAGTAGTATGGGTCCACAAACGAATTTTTTCAATGGAGTTTTTAGAGGTTCAGATTTTGTTGCAAATACATCAGAAGCGGAAATTAAGAATTAAGCCCCTGGTGGCCAAACCACTTTTTAACAAAAATTAGAAATATATGAAAAATATTTCTTATCAGGAGTTTTACCCGATGCAAAAAGACATTTTCAAATCACAGTAGTTTTAGAAGCAGAAATATCATGGAAAACGCAATTTACCTGTACGTTCCCTAGCGGAAAATCTATGAATTACTTGAAAATTTTGAAATTATATGGAAAACGTGTCGCACCGGAAACTCATCCAACAAAGAAGATATTTTTTTTAAATTGGACCATTAGAAGCAGATATACTGACAAAAATAGGATATACATTTACGCCCCCTGGCGTAGAAACCATGCAATATCTTAAAAAGAAAATATTCCGAAAAGGTTTACCGACGTGAGTGGCAACAGTCCGCGAACGATTTTTTCAATCGAGATTATAGTTCAGATTTTGTGGCAAATACATTAGATACAGAAATTAACACTTACGCCCCCTGGTGGCCAAACCGTTCTTCACCAAAAATTTTATGCGAAATATTTCTCATCAAGAGCTCTGAAAAAAAAATCAAATCGGAGTTCTAAAAGTGCAGATTGTGACGTATATTCTAAATTAACTTTCATTTTTAGTTTCTTTCCCTATGTAAATTTTGAGTTTGTTCTCCGTTATACTTCCAAACTTAACGTGACATCTCTCTCACGAGAACACTGTTGGCAACACAATTGAGGTCAGAGTGAACGTGACGTATGAATGTATGAGATAAGAACGATAGATAAAAGGACGAGATAACAGTTGCTGGTGTGGATATGTGGTGGATATGATAGACCTCGATTGTTAAGTAAAATGTGAAAGTGTCATGTGAGATGTTCTATGACTAAGTGCTGGAATAAAAAGTATTCCCGTAAGTTGACTTCTGTGTTTATGATTCGTCTGGCCGTAATAAATCAGTTACGAACTATTGTATCGTATTCTTATCTAGTGGTTTAAACGTAACGTAAGAACGACAATATTTCAGCACGAAAAGAAATTACGTTATAAGACATCGGGGAAAACGCAATTTATTTTGCGCCTTTTAGCGGAAAATCTATGCGTAACTTGAAAAAGCGACTATACCTAAAATACTCTTCGACATAAATGCAATCGAAAGGTAAAATAATTTTTTCAATCGTATGTTTAGAAGCAAATATATGAAATAAAATGCATTTTGAATTTGAAATCATATGCATTTACACGCTCTAGCGGCGAAATTGTACTTCGTAAAAAAAAAAAAAAAAACGAAATAAAGGATCAACATTTGCATAATTCAAGCTTCCCAGTGCAAAAAGAACTTTTCAAATCAGGATAATAGTTGCAGAGATATTGTCCACAGACAGACGGACAAACCGATAACATAAGCACGATCTTTTTTTACAAAAGACGTGCTAAAAACGTTGGGAATTTAAAGTAAAAAGTAATAAAATTGAAATTTTGCATCGAATATTAGACTATAACATATATACTTACTGTATGAAAAACCTGAAGGACGAAGAAATGAAAAATACACCATCATCCTCTTTAGAAATTCACTGCTGCACAAAGGCTTTCTGAAGTTTTTTTAGAAGTTTGTATTGAGCAAATACATTAGAAGCAGAAATTCTGGCGACCTTTCTGGCGACCGATTGAGTGATCGCAGCGATTTCGTGCATATGAGATAAAAGTGACAAAGAGTGCAAGGCTCAAAAGAACAACGCAGAAATTCCCTCATTGTGTTGGCTAGCTGTCAAATTTTATTTATCCATCTATTTTATATAGCGTTTGGGTCTTCTGTTTTTACTTGAATTTATTTGGTTTTGCGCGTGGTAAAAAAAAACGCACAGTGGAAATTAGCATCTGGTGTTTGTGTATGTTATTTGTTTGTCGTTCTGTTTGTCTCCTCCTGAAAACTATGCTATAGGTGCCCATGTCAAAGGATATTAAACTTATAAGCGCAGAATTCTGTGATGCTTGAATTCTGGACCGTATTGATTTTAAAGTGTTGTTTACATTGTGTAGTTAAGTTTTTCAACCTCGACTTCTACACTAACGATACAAATTAAGATGTAAGGGCTTTTCAAGTAGCTTAATTCATCAAATGAATGACCTTAAACCATCCTTTCTTACAATAATCAAACTTTTATTTATTTTATTGATCAAGAAATATATTTTCTCGCACCAGGATCAAGGCACTACAGAATCGTTGGTAGAAGTGCGTTAGATAGCGGAAGACTATGATGTAATATAAAATAATTATAATGGCACAACGTTCCTGCATGAGTTAGAAAACGAAATATTTTAAGGTGCTTCGTCTGTTCAGAAGAGAAAATTTCTGTGCGTGAAAAACAAAAAACTGCATACATTCTTCTAATTTCAATGAATGAAATACGGGATTACCCCATTGTACAATACAAATTTGGAAAACATGAATCTGTTTATTGGTGTAAATATTGTATGGATGTTAAGTCAGATAATATCTGAAAACTTGAAAATTTCGTCGTCCTGGAGCGAGAATCGAACTCGCGTATCCCGGATAGCGCCCGAGTATGCTAACCACTACACCACCCAGAACGACCGAGTTTCAAGTTTCCGAATAATTTGAATAAAACCATCACAGGATTCTCTAGTCGAAGCGACCGTCATTCATATTTTTAATCGGAAATTTGCGACTTGGTCGTTCTTGTTGGTGTAGCGGTTAGCATACTCTGGCGTTATCCGGGAGATGCGGGTTCGATTCCCGCTCAAGGACGACGATATTTTCACGTTTTCGGATATGATCTGACTTAACATCCCTACCATATTTACACCAATAAACGGATTCACATCTTCCAAATTTGTATTCTTATAATGTATTTAGAAAATTATAGAAATAGCCTTCCATTCAGGGGGCGTCACTAGACTAAGAATATAGGGGGGGTGAACAGGGTTTAATTTTTTTTTAAGAATCAGGAAGCCTGAACAGGGCTTATTTTTTTTTTCAACATGGAGAGCTGAACAAGGCTAAATTTTTTAACACTAGGCGGGCTGAAAAGAGGGCTTATGTTTTTTAACATTGCTGAACAGGGCTTAATTTTTTTCACGGGGGGGGCTTACCAGGCCTTAATTTCTTAACATTAGGGGGCTGAACAGGGCTTACCTTTTACTGGCGTTGAACACGGCTTAGTTGCTTAACATTAGGCGGTTAACATAGCTTATTTTTTAATCATTGCGAGGAATGAAGAGGGCTTAATGTTTTTCATAACCTTGTGCTCATCCCATCCCCCTCTTCCGTAATGAAAAAAATAATTTTAAAATTGATGGTTGTCACGTTTAGTTCAATTGCGTTTTTAATTTGAAATAAATTAATTCAGTTTCAGTTACAACCAATGTAACTCTGAGATCTTCAGTTTCAGGATTATTTTTAGCGCAGCATTGATGTAATACAAATGTTGACCTTTTCCACATCTTCGGTGGGTTTTTGTGTGAATACGGAGATGGTTCCTAGTTGCTTTGCTGCGGTGAAGAGTATTGAGCAGGGGGGAGAGAGTGTTAACAAGTTCTTTGGTATGTTTATTCTAGTTGTTAACTTGTAATTGCTAATAACTCCGTAGTGGTTGATAATTAGCACGTAATAAGCAAATAATTCTTGGGATCCGTAAATGTGTCTAAGAAACTTTCATTGTTTTCTTCATTTAATTCCCTGCAAAGGTTGTCCGTTAGCTGTGCTATGTTTGCTCGCTGTTCCGCTTAAAACTTCCAATTCCCTTTTCTTATGTCCCGCTTTCGATCATCTATCGCGCTGTCGAGAAAATCCCCTATCCTGCCCGTCCAGCCTCGCCTGGGGCAATTACCTCGTCGTACTTTCCTTGACCGCTCGCTCTCCTGGACCCGAGACCACTCCCTTCTCGCCTCTTTCTCCTCTGTCTCCCAAAAATGCCCTTAAGCATATCCGAAAGTTCCCCGTGAGAAAGAACCACACCGCCCTCGGTAAAATTAAAGCCTCAAAGTAAAATGTGAGTGGATAGTCCATTAGCCGGCAGCATTGAAATTGAAATCTGTAAAGCATCAAAAGAGGCGCGATAGAGTTAATCTCCATTCAACATACAAAGTGCAAATACTAAGCATAGACAAAATGTCGTCTTAGTAAATAACAGTGCATCCGGTGTCTAATAGGGAACAGACTCTGAGAAATTTCTCTCACGCTTTGGGGGAAAAAAGGAATGGGAGCACGAGATGGAAAAAGGTTACAATTAAGAAATTTTATATGAAATCCTAAAACCCTGTATAAAATCTCTGTAACAAGACAGAGAGAGAGAGAGGGGGGGGGGGAAGGCCCGCCGCAGAGCAAGAAAACTAGCCCTGTAATACGGGAGTCATAACAAAAGTTCTGCACACTGTCCATTTTTGAGAAAAGTATGAAGTAACGGAAAAAAATTACCTTATTGCCATCCGCTGCTAATGACAGCTTGCCAGCCGTGAGGTAGGTCCTGGATGCCCCGTAGTACGCCATCTTTGTTTAGATATCGTATTACTCGGGTCACGTCCAATTATAGTTCGTCCAACGAGTCGAAGCGGATGCCACGGAGCCGATTTTTTAACTTTGGGAAAAGATCCAAGTCAGGTGGACTGAGATCAGGACTGTATGGTGTGTGGGATAAAGTTTACCAGACATATTTCGACAAAAGTCCCCGTACCGACGCTACACCATGACACGATCCGTTGTCATGAAACAAGATAGCTCCCGCTTCCAACAAGTTGGTGCGATTTTGGCAAATGTTCGGTTTCAACTTTGTCCTCAGAAAGAAATTGTTCTTCGATCAAGAGTTCCCTTCCCACAAACTTCTTGCAAGGCAGTGTGGATCTATGTCGGGGGTTTTGCTCGCAGAGTTTCTATTTTCACGTACGAGCGCTGGTCTAACGCCGTGACTCGACCTGAGGAGCTGCACCGCTTCCATTTCCAAACCCTCCCACGTCCACACAGCAAATGATAGCTCGTCGTTCTGACATCACTGCGTTGCTGAGAGACTGACCTTGACATGACGCAATCATTTTCACGATTGCATTATCCGCTTCCGTTCTAGATTAACGTGTGCAGAAGTTTTGTTATGACCCTCGCGCAAGTCTTAAAATCTCTAAGCGTCAAATTAATCTCCATGTCCACCAGGCCCACATAATATGGCCAACTTTTGAAAGAACCTATCTCTGGAAATAAAAACGAAATACTAAACGTATTGCAATACTCAACGTGTAACATAATTGTCAAATGTAAATTTGCCATTGTCTGTTTTGTCTTCTTTCTATATTTTTTTATGATTGATCATTGATTTAGAACAATAATATTCCGAACTTGGTAAAGGTTTAGAATTTTTAATATTAATTTAAACAAAACACTTATTTGGAGATTTTTGTAAGAGTATTGGAGCGTGATGTGGGCTTCAGATATGATTGGAGGGCCTCCGAAATGATCTCACGACGCCCCTACTTCCATTGTTAACTGACCAACACTCGCATTTACACATTTATGCATTCCTTGTTGGCACAAAGATCTCTGAAAATTCATTAGCACACAACCACACAGCTAAACTTCTCCCATTGCTCAGGTCTTTATCACTGTGAAAAAGGGTGCGTCCTATCCTTTGTGAGCTAAAAGGTGTTTTTACCCCGGAGAGCAAATATCTATTTCGGTAGGTCGAAGCCTCTGTTCTCAAGCAGAGGCGCCAATTAGGCTTTCCAGAAGCCTGTTATCACAGCACAGTGAAAACGAACACCGCCGAGACCGCAGATACTTCCGCCGCATTCAGACTCCTAACACTACCTTTCTTTAACAACTGTGAAAGTGTTTAATGTCGTGCTTCGCTAATGTGAACGGGTGTGGAGGGCATCAATGCTCCGAGGCAAGCCGCCGTTCGCGGGCATGAAAACCTAGCGGTTCGTTACCGCACACACCTTAGACAAAGAACAACGCCTCAACCGTTATCTGAATTGGATTTTTATTAACGCGTGAGAAGTTCGTATAACCACTTCGAGTCATCACCACCTGAAGCTTGCCCATTGTAAGCTGTGGCTACCAGCGCCCTGATAGTAAATGAAGAGTTCATCTGCTCGCAGTGGTTCTGTGCTACTAATGGCAACGTTTGCTCATGGTCACGTTCTATTTCGCTCTCCCTTCTCTCTCTCTCTCTCTCTTCCTTTTTTCTTTATCCTTTTCACTCTCTTTCGCTTTGGCATTCCCCCTGCCCTTTTCTTGCTGGTAGAATACTGACACGTTGGAAATTACACCTCTGGCAGTCTTTCTAGTCGGTAATTGCAGTGAATTATCGACATCGCGCTCTTTTCCTCCTAGGCTTTGAACAGGACCAGTTCCCGAAATGAAATGGATGGGGAAATCGAACAAGAGAAGGGGGGTTGAATTGTAGGGGAGAAGAAAAGAAATGAATGAGGAGACAACGGGTGCAGTGGAGAAATAGGAAAAGACAAATAATAAAAAAAAAAGGAGGCGAAGAAGTCTATATGGGTCTTGGAGGAGAACTTGAGAACGCATTGTGGCCTGTTCTGCAGTTCACATTGTTCCGGAAGGGAACAAAGATTCCACGTCGTAGATTACTACCTTACTACACAAGTCTAAGTGACGTCCTTTACTCCACTACGCATTTGCTTCTTTAAATTTCTTCATTTTATTCTGGAGCATTCACAATGCCAAATTTTCACTCTTTTCTTTTCTTTTCCTTTGAAGCGCTTTGTTGCAGAATGAAGTGTTTGAAAAAAGCTTTAATCGCGTTCCCTGACTCAGTAAGATATTTCGTATAATATAATATAATATAATATAATATAATATAATATAATATAATATAATATAATATAATATAATATAATATAATATAATATACAAAACAATACGATAGTGGAAGATTATGTATGATTCACGGAGTTACGAGGAAAAATAGTTCATTTGCGGGGCTCTTGAGAAGTTAAAGAACAACTGCACTGTCCGAACTTTATAACTGAATTTAATTTTAGAACCGCAGCAAAGAGCAGCAGTGAGGTTACACATGCAGTTGTACTGCAATGAAGTACTTGTTGAGAAAAACAAAAATGTAAAATTTTTCATGAATCGCCTTTGATTCTTTTAGTTGGTTGGGAATCAGCATCCTTTTTATGTATTTTGCGCCATCACTTCCGAGAGCCAACCTTTACATACTGTATGTTCTTTTAGTTGAAGTTTACAATTCTTGCTCAAGAGTTTTTCTTTTAGTTGGCTTGGAGTTGGCATCCTTTTTATATATTTTGCACACATCACTTCCGTGCCTACTTTCACATAAATTTCGGCTTTACGTAGTAGAAGTTAACAATTCTTGCTCAAGAGTTTTTCAAACAAAGTTATTCAGAAAATGCGGTTGGGCAGACTTCAAACCACTGGTCATTTTGCGAGCTGTAAGATTTTTGGTTTCCGGAAGCGTATGCGTACCGTGTTTTTGCAGCGCGCGAGTGGTGACGTGTTAGAATAGTTTCCATGAGATTAGAATCAGTCATGAATATCTGCTTTGAAATGCACCTATGCAGTGGCGGCTCTTGCCAAGCAGATTGTGGGGTCCATCTCTCCCCAAAGTTTAAAAGCCAAAACATTCTTTTAATAATGATATAATATAGAAAGTCTCTAAATATTATGATCTCCGAGTCTGCCTTGATTTCCCTTTCTGTCTCTCTCCTATTCCTGTTTCGCAGCGTCATTGTATCCTCAAAGCGAGCGCGCTGCTTGTCGTTCCTTTCCCGATGTTGCACTACGCTAAGCTACGTTTGAAGAAGTTTTAGGAAGGGAGTGTCTAAAAACTGTCCTTAGAAATAGGAAGCTAGGAGATCTGAACAAGTTAATTCAGTAGGAAAGATAAACCGAAACATGAGTGAAAGGAGAGGAGGGCATATCTTTCTACCGATGTTGCTCTAAAAGGGACGCCTGCCATTTATCCCCAGCATTGTGTGACGTTGCTTGTAACGCACTAATCAAGGCTGGTCTGCGCTCTAGAACTTTGCATAAGCACGCATGCGCAAGATGACTAGGTGGGGATGATTTCGGCGGTCCCTTAGAGGGGTTAGTTCTTAGCGAAGCGCACCTTGTTCCCGGATGCAGGAATTTGACGTAGCTGTGGGCCATCTCTCCAAGCAGAAGGCTCACGTGCTCCTGTATTCCCGTTTACTATAGTGTGAAAGGCGAGAAGGGGGAATGAGAATATAAGAAAGGCCATGTATTTACCCAGTGTTATAAATATAAATAAAACGTATGAAATCAGTACGGATTCTTGTGAGAAATATTTGTTTCGAAACGTTTAAGCAAAATATTTCTCATTGAAAAGATTATTTTATACTTACTGAACGGAATATTACAGAATAACTAAATATACTAAATATATGACAAGAAAATTAACACAACCAAATGTTGCTACTAAATTTATAATGCACGTACGATACACGAAAACAGCCAGTAAAAACAATTGATTTTCCTTGAAACAGCAGAGGATTTACTCTACTATTTTGTCAACATAGCCTATTATTAATATGGCTTCCAGGAACGACTTAAATTTCATTTTCACATATACACGGTTGAGTCATACTATTGTGACCGCCAGCTAATATCCAGAATAACCGCCGTGTGCAGCGCGGACAGCAGCTAGACGGGTTGGGAGTGACTCCGTCGTAGGGTGCTGGAAGGTGTTCACAGGTACGTGGAGCCATGCTGAGCATCTGACACCTGCTGCAGGGTGCGTGGTGGAGGATCCATAGATCGAACTAAATGATCGAGGTGGTCACACAGATGCTCAATTATGTTTAAGTCTGGGGAACTAGGGGACCAGAGAAGTGCTTTGAAGTCTTCATTGTGCTAATCCAACCACTCTCGGACATTTCTAGCTGTGTGACACGTCGCATTGTCGTGCTGGAAGATCCCATCCGCCCCAGGGAAGACTATCAGCATGTATGGGTGTACGTGGTCTGCAAGGATGAATTCATAACGAATTTAGTCCATAGTGCCTTCCACAGGTATGAGTGGACCCAGAGAATGCCACGAAAACATTCCCCAGACCATAACGCTGCCCCCACCTGCTTGTGTTCTTATAGCAATGGTTGAAGAGTGTTTGTTCTCCGATGTTTCTCGTCTTATACCACAACGTCCATTCGTTCGATGAAGCAGAAAACATGACTCATCGGAGAAGGGAATCATTTGCCAATCAGCGGAGGTCCAATTCCGACACTGCCATACAAATGTAAGCCTTCTCTGCCGATGCACCTTCTTTAACATAGGTGCAGTGACCATCCGTCTACATTGGAGCCCCATACGCAGCAGGGTTCGCTGAACTGTCGTTTAAGACGCACTTTCGGTAGCCCCCTGGTTCATTCGGCCAGTGAGTTGTTCCACTGTGGCGTGTCGATCGGCTCTCACGCGGCTTCTAAGCCCACATTCACCTCTCACACCAATGGCTCGTGGTGCTCCGCAGTTTCCACGTCACTTATTCGTAATGGCGTTATTTGCCCAATCACGATACACTTTAACCGCAGCAGCACGCGAACAGTTCACAAACTGCGAAGTTTCAGAAATACTGCCACCCTTGGCCCGAAAGCCGATAATCATCCCTTTTTACAAATCAGATAAATCGCTCCTTTTTTTCCATTACAGCAACAAGTGATATGTTTTCAGAATGCCTACCGATGCCTACAGCTCACCTTATATACCATCCAAGCCAGCTCACGACACGTGCCTTCTCTCATTGGCTACGCGCTGTTGACGTCAAAAGAAGGAGGTGGTCCCAATAATGTGACTCGTTTGTGTATTATTCCTCAATATAACGATTTTCCGCTTCAGAAATCGTGTATGATTCTGTAGAAAGAGCTCCGATTACCATGCATTTTGACTTATCTTTAGTTGTGGATTATTTTCACGTCTTTCTTTCAGTAAGTATTCGTGAGTGAATCCATTAATTAGCATCTCTTTATCAAGACCTTCAGCCAAGAAAAGAAAAGGTACGCATAGATCTTAGTCGGATTATGACAGAACCATGCTATTGTTCTACACACCAAAGGCAGCTTTTTAGGAAGTGAACACCTAATTGCTGCTAAACCACTTAACGTGAATTCTTTTAAAGAATATACACTATATGCGTGGCATTTCCCTTAAGAGGAATTAAATACCGCAGTAGAATACTATTCAGTTTTAGAAAAAAATAAACTGAAAACGGAGCTAAGTATTTTATATGGGCATAAATATCTAAGTGGTATAACGTCAGCAACATCACTTTTGAGCAAAAAGATGTAAAATAAATTTTCAGTGAAATAAACTCCTAGAAATTATAACCACACCCATGATATCTGAATCGGAAAGGCATTTCTCTACATTGAAGTCTGTGAAAACTGACTTGGAACAAACGATCAGTGAAGAACTACTCAACGCTCTATCGATGCTATCTATAAAGAATGAACTGATAAAATCCATGCATGAAGGGTAAATGAAGTTTCGAGCAACTTTTAATTGTTGATGAACTACCACTTTTCCTGCTTTTGAGCGAACTTCCAATGAAATGATGATGCATCTTCTCGCTTCCTCCTTTTAACTCGTAGCTATTATAATTTGAAGTGTTCGAAATTTCTGTATTTTGTGTTTCCAAATTTCATGGAAGTTACTGAGAATTTACGTCCTTGCTGTTATTATTAAAACCAAGTTATCATCATCATCATCATTGTCAACCATTATCAATCCACTGCTGGACGAAGGTCTCCCCAAGTTTCCTCCACAACGGTCTGTCTTGTGCCAGTCTCCTCCATGTCACTCCCGCATATTTACGAATTTCATCCACCCATCTCCCATGTGGTCTTTTTCTGGGTCTTTTCCTGTCCCTTGGAATCCAATCTAAAATTTCGGCTGTCCATCTATGGTCTGTCCTTCTGGCAGTATGTCCAGCCCATTGCCATTTCAGGGATTTAACTCTGATCATGATGTCTTCCACTCTCGTCATTTTTCGGATCCACGAGTTCCTCTTCTTATCTCTCCTGGTTATAATAAGCATGCACCTCTCCATGCTGCTTTGAGTTGTCTGCAGCTTTTGTATGTCTCTTTTAGTTAAGGTCCACGTCTCTGCACCATACGTAAGCACTGGAAGGATGCATTGATCAAACACTTTTCTTTTAAGACATAATGGCATATTGCTCTTGAAAATTATGCTGTTTCTTCCAAAAGCTCTCCAGGCAAGTTTTGTACGCCGATTAATTTCTTCATCAATGTGACCCTCACTTGATACCTGCTGTCCAAGATAAACATACGTATCTGTTATCTCCAGTTTTTCTCCATCAATCGATAAATCTTCATTTCTTGTAAAAGCATTGAACATCACTTTTGTCTTCTGAAAGTTCATTTTTAATCCCACTTCTTTACTCTTGTCAGCAAGTTCCTGGATCATACTCTGCAGCTCTGATGGGGTAGTTGCAAAAATGACTACGTCATCAGCAAAACGAAGGTGGGTTAGATAATCTCCATTAATCTTTATCCCTTTGTTTTCCCAGTTCAGTGATTGAAAGACATTTTCCAATGTGGCATTAAAGAGCTTCGGAGATATGGTGTCACCTTGTCTCACTCCCTTTCCAATTTTTATGTGTGTTGTATTTTCAAACAGCCGAATCTTTGCACTTGCATTTTCATAGATGTTATTAATAATATTAATGTATGCATCTTCAATACTGCAGGATTTTAGAGCCGTGGTAACTGCTGATGGTTTCACCGAATCAAAGGCTTTTTCATAATCGATAAAAGCCATGCACAATGGAAGTTCATATTCCCTCGCTCTTTCAATCAGTTCTCTCAGTACGTGGATATGATCTATTGTGCTGTAGCCACTCCTGAATCCAGCTTGTTCTCTCGGTTGAGCCATGTCCAGTGTTACCTTCAAGCGGTGTGAAAGAACTTTAGTGAAGATTTTATAAACCACTGATAGGAGGCTGATAGGTCTGTAGTTCCTGAGATCCTCAATGTCACCTTTTTTATGTAGCAGGATCATTGTTGCATTGTTCCAATCCTCAGGAATCTTCCCTTCATTAAGGCATCGAGTGAAAATTTGGGCGAGTACTGTTTCAATTTCTCCACTTGCTTCTTGTATGATGTCTATAGTAATTCCATATTCTCCTGGAGCTTTCCCTCGCTTCATGTTCTTGATTGCATGAGCAACTTCTGCTGGGAGGACTGGAAGAACTCTGGTACCTTTCATGATGTCTGGAGTACATGTATCATCCCTTTCATATAATTTGGAGTAGAAATCTTTCACTCTTGTCAAAATTTCGCCTCTATTTCTTGTTATAGAGGACCTAAAATGTGTTGTCATGTGAGCCCTTTTTTTTTTTTTGATATCCCAACCTGTTAAAATGCATTAGAACCCCCACTGCACCATGTATTAATTCATTTTATTCTGAAGTGACAGGAATCGCAGAGAAAAATCTATTAAATTTAAATTAAGATCGACAATTTTTTGCGTAGGTTTGATAAAAATCAAAGAAAATATAAAATAAAAGCATAAATGACAAAAATAAAAATGGTATGTGTACGAATCGTTCGGTTTCGTAGGATAAATAATGTAATGAAACTTAGGACTGAAGAAAAGTCTTACGCTTCCCAAACATTGTTAGTGAATTTCCCAGTTTAAAAGGGTTTTTTTTTTTCCAAAAGGGGGAAAAAACACCTTTTTTCTTGTGTTTTTTTTTCCTTTCAAGATTTCATACGCTACTAAACGTAAACCTGGTTTTAAAAATTGTTGAAAAAAGGAAGGCCTAAAAAAAGAAAGGGTTAAAAAAAAAAGAGGGAAAACAAGTGGGTAAAGATTCATTAAATACCGCAAGAACTGTTTAACGAGCACAAGAAAATTACTACCCTTATAAACTTACACGACTTCAAGTTATTTGCTAATTAAGGTAATTAACGGAGTAATTAGTCGCCCGTCCGAGGTGTATTTCTACAGCTGCCAATAATTCAATATGCTTAGTTGAAAACTGCTTTCGACGAGGTGCTTTTTCCGTTCAATGGATAGTTTTATAAATCAATGGCAACTACGTCTAATAAATTTTTAGGAACTTCCTAATAAACTTTTACTAATAAATCCCTGATGACCGTTGTAAATAATAGTACTGACAGAGCTTTTTAAGGCAAACTTTTCTTTACTTTTAAAAGAACACCAAGTTTTTCTATCATTTCTTAAAATATCGTGTTAATTCAAATAGTGTGTGAGAACGTTCCAAATTTTCTGAAGTTTTCTCCTTTACAACCAGAAAATCAAAAAAAAATCCTGGCTATAGCCTCGCTTAACAATTCACAAGAATATTGGTTTTTAATCGAACTGCTACAAGGTCGGCGCATTTTAATATTTATTATTATTATTATTATTATTGAAGATTCTTCTCTTCGTTTTGAAAATGCTCAATGTACAGGGTAATTCATAAAGAAGTATACAGTTTCAACCCAATATAAAACAAGAACAATGTAAGATATTTTATGTTACCTGTAACAGAATTATAGGGAAATGTTTCAAGTTTTTTTAGAGACAGTCACAGATGTTCTATGTGTGCACCTTTAGTCACACGACACAAATCGAACCGGTAATCCATTTCCGCCCAAACACGCGGTAACAGATCTGAATCAAGTGCAGTGATAGTGGCTGTGACACGCCGTTTCAGCTCCGCTAGATCAAAAGGAAGGGGAGGGGCGAATACCTTGCCCTTTACATACCCCCACAGGAAAAAGTCACAAGGTGTTAAGTCAGGAATTCTGGGTGGCCTTTGGGTAAGCTGCATGTTGCAGTCCGCAGCTCGTTCAATCAATCGTTAAGGAAGTCGTTCATCGAGATAATCTCGCACGTCGCCTAACCAGTGCGGTGGTGCACCATCCAATTGGAGAATAAAGTTGTCACTGTCGTCCTGCAACTGTGGCATCAACCAAAGACTTAACATATCCATAAAATAAAATAAATGTGGCCCACCATGAAATTCGTTTAGAAACCTTGGCCCGCGGCTTTATAGAACTTGGGCAGCATTAGTCTAGAGTGGCGTTAACAAAACGAATACAGTGTGACGTGCCTGATAACAATAGACTAATACAGTGGCGTTAACAAACGAATACAGGGTGTATTCGTTTTGTTAACGCCACTCCATTAGTCCAGAGTGGCGTTAACAAAGCGAATACAGTGTGACGTGACGACATAAAGGCAGATAGCAGCAAGAACGAACGTCCGCGTATCTCAGTTGGTAGAGCGACTTGTTCCGGAATAAGTGGACTCGGGTTTAAACCCCGGCGTGGACCAAAATGACGGAAAAATATACTTCGTTATAATGGCGCCCCAACTTCTCGAATGACCCGGCCGTTAAAGGTCTCGCAATGGTGTGATGTTCTTTCCACACCGCGAGATAGGAAAAATCAGAGAATCCTTTCTTCAGCGCTTCGAAAAATAAATGTGTGTGATGTTGCATTCCATACGCCAGATTGACTGGGAGTTCTCAAGTGCACGTTCTACAGCGGATGGCTGCCTGCAACAATTCATGGTCACGGCTAACCCGTGGGCCATGCCCCCGGCCCTCTTTATGGGTAGGGGGAGGGAGATGTGACGTGCCTGCTCAGCAGGACGCACACGACATAAAGGCAGATAGCAGCGAGACGAACGTCTGCTTAGCTCAGTTGGTAGAGCAACTTGTTCCGGAATAAGTGGACTCGGGTTCGACACCCGGCGTGGACCAAAAATGACGGAGAAATTTACTTCGTTATAGCAGTTTAAGCGATGCTCTTTGACATTCATATCCTTATTGTAAACTACTCTTTGTGAAAATTGCAACACCATAAAGGAATTATGGTAATCACGTGAATCTTACAAGATATGCAGAGCAAAGTGGGACATGCAAATGATTAGAAGTGCAGCCATTGCGCATGTCTGGGCACGGCAGCTCAATCTAGACAGTCGAGTGAGGGGTATAAAGAGAGGGCAGTTTAGGATACACACCAGTAGGGCCGCAGGTGGCCTAGTGGGCAACGTTCGTAAGTGCCACGGAAAGGACCTCAGGTTCGATCCCAGGCAGGTACGAACGCTCGATCCACTAAATATCCGCCGTTCGTCGTACGGGCACGTTAAGCCGTCGGATCCCGGGTACTGGCCCTCCGGTAATAAATAAAAGCGTCTTCCTCCCCCTTTCTACTTCGCTTCCGTGTCACTTTCCTATCGGGCACTCTAGCCCAAATCTCCTAGCTTCCTATTTCTGAGGGGTGTTCAAGACCTGGGGACGCCCTTCCTAAAATACTCTACATATGATCTGATCTCATACACACCAGTAGGGCATCGTGGACCGCTGTCTACAAGTAAAAGGGTTTCTAGGATTCAATAATGCCTCGGCAACGGCGCAACATCACCATAAGACAGAGTTTGAACGGAGACGAATGATTAGTCTGCGTGAAGGTGCATTTTCGTACCGCGACACTGCGGCTCAGAAGAGACATAATGCCACGACAGTGATGGGAGCGTGGCGGCAGTGGATCGAGGAGAACCAGGTGCGTCGACAATCCGACAGTGGACCGAGAAATGTGACGTCACCGCGGGATGACCGACACCTCTTCCGCATGGCAGTGACGAACCGTTCCGCATCTTTGCAAGTGTTAGCACAACAGTGGAGCAATGCAAAAGGTGTGGCATTGTCTGCCTCCACAGTTCGACGCTCTCTGCTGCACAGTGGACTGGTTGCACGCATCTCTTTGCGGCGGATTCCTTTAACCCTGAACTATGGACGCCTCAGGCTGGAATGGGGTTTTCAATACAGACAATGGCGTTCTGATTGGCAACATGTGTTTTCGAACGAGTCCCGATTCAACTTTGGCTACCATGACGGCTGCATACGCATTAGACGGTATTGTGGTGAGCGCCTTCTTCCAGCATGAACTGTCAAGTATCATACGGGCCGAACGCCAAGTGTGATGGTGTGAAGTGCCATCTCAGCTGCTACGACTTGAGAGCAATCTCAACAGCGACCACTACATAAGGAAAGTTGCCCAGGCAGAAGTCATACCCTACCTTCAGAGCACTCCTGGCGATATATTCCAGCAGGACAATGTCCGACCACATGTTTCCAAGAATGTTCAAGCCCTCTTCGCAGCACAGCAAATACCGCTTCTTCCCTGGCATGCACGTTTTGCCAGACATGTCGCCTATTGAACATTTCTGAGAGATGGTCACTCGACAACTGGCTCATCAAAGTCCTCCAGCGGTTAGTATCAGCGATCTGTGGACTCGCATACACAGGCAGAAGTCATACCTGGCAAGCAATTCCCCAGGAGATCATCTAACGCCTTTTGGATTCAATTCCACGCCGTGTAGAAGCTCTTATTGCATCTCGCGGAGGATAAACAAGTTACTGATTTTTGCAGGTAAAAATTATTGTATTGTTCTGAAAATTAAATCACTTATTTACAGTCATATCAGTAATTTGTGGTATAGATTTCATTGAATTGCATAATTCTTTCTTGGTGTTGCAATTTCGGCTAGATATCGAGAGTTTTGTTGGTTCAATTCCACAACGGCGGCTGGGAAACAATTTTTCGGTTGCTGTGTGTTTCTAGAACGTGGTTAAGAGCGATGTATTTATTTATTTACTTGTCGCCACGTATTTGGAGTATTTTCAACTTGTAGTGTGCATATGTGGACATTCGAATTTTTTTTTTTTTTTTTAGTATCTGAAACCATCTGAAGTGACAGTGACGTAGCAGTGACTGGATTTTAGTGACGTAGCAGCCACTCGTAGGACTATGAAGCAGTTACGTGTGCATAATTTGGGAGTAATCATAATTTTGGATTAATGATTTTCCAATGAAAGAAAAGAGCCAGTGTCATAAGACAAACACACAACACAACCAATACCTCTTTCGAGCCCAGTGGCATACAAGAACCCCCCCCCCCCCCCCGCAATAAATATTTTCGAGGCCCTTTTGTGAAACTTTATTAATGAAATTGTTAAATTTCATATCATTAACTAAATTTTGTGGACGTTTTACTAATTCAAATTCTTTGGATCCTACAGGTATTTTTTTTTTAACTAAAATCATTGTACTTTACTGTATGCTGTAATTAAAATGTTTTATACCAATACAGTAAATGCTTTCGTGATACTGTCAGCACATCCTCACCCTTCCATCAGCATGGTGTAGTTGAAAACGTGATTTGTCGGCGGATCACATTACCCTTTTCCACTCATTTACTGTCCAATTCTTGTGTTTCTTAGCGAACTGGAAGATTTTGTTCTTGTTTGCTGCAGATAGCAGTGGCTTACGGACAGGCCGTCTGCTTCTGTAGCCCATACGGTGTAATGTGCGACGAACTGTAGGCTGAGAAGTCATCGGACTTGGTCCCTGATTGAGCTTATCTGTAATCTGGCGAAGTGTTGTTCCTCTGTTGGACTGAAGAAGTCTGCCTACTCTCCGCTCAGCTCGAGCATCCAGTAATCGCTGACGACCACAAGCCTTGGGCCCACACCCGGTTTTTTGGCTGGTGCTCCACTCTCTGTACAATTTAACAACTGCTTCCCTCCAATATTTCACAAGTGCAGCCGCTTTGCTAATGCGCGCACCAATGATTCGAGCACCAATGACCATTCAACGTTCAACCTTTAAACCGGCTGGAACGAATTAACTCGGGGTCAGCAAAATGGGCTGAAATCAGCTCGAACGAATTTATTTGCTGCCTGAGAACAAGGCGGTTGAACGAATGAGCCTCCTTGTCAGAAGGCGTTGCTTTCACTTTAGATTTATTTTTCAAAGTGGTCGTTCAGGGAAGATGATTAACACTAATCTTTACTGACTGATTACTTTCAAAATGGGCTATAACAGTGGCGACAAATCTAAACAAGAAAAACGACACCGAATTTTCGGGTGTAATAAGCACGTCTTTTGAATCCGTTCTGACGCAAATTAAATGTATCAAAGCTATTCAAAGTCAATGGAACCGGTATGGAAAACAATAGTATCTGACGGAAGAAAGAAGTTTTTCAGTCGGGTTTATAATCCCTCAGATATTGCTGTAAACGGAATCGTGATCTTACGCCCTCTGGTTGCAGACTTGCGCGTTAAGAAAAATGAATTTATATGAGAAACATTCGCACCAGAAACGCTCTCCAACACAGAAATAATTTTTCAAATCGGACTCTTAGAAACAGAGATATCGACAAAAATAAGATTTGACTTTACGCCATCTGGTGGGAGAACCATGCATTATTTTAAGAAGAAAGTATTCTCAAAAGGTTTTTCAATATGAGCGCTATCGGTCCAAGAAAAAAAAAAAAATTAGTTGCGTTTTCAGGAGCCCATAATTTGCTACAAATACATCAGAAGCAGAAATTAACACTTATGCCCCTGGTGGCCAAATCATTCTTTACCAAACATTAGACATTATATGAAAAAATATTTTCCATCAGGTGTTGTATGCGACACAAGAATTTTTTCAAATCGGAGTTTTAGCAGCAGAAAACGCAATTTACCTTTGCGCCCCCTAGCGAAAAGTCTATGATTTACTTGAAAATTTTGAATTTATATGAAAAACATGTTACATCGGAAACACTATTCAACAAAGAAGGAATTTTTCAAATCGGAAGGCTAGAAGTAGAGATATTGACAAAAATAAGATATACGCCCCTGGCAAAGAAACCATGAATTATTTTAAAAAGAAAATGATCCTAAAGGGTTTGTCGACATAAAAAGTATCGGTCTACAAACGACTTTCTTTTCAATTGAGAAGCTCATATTTGGCTGCAAATACATCAGAAGCGGAAATTAAGACTTACGCACCCTGGTGGACAAACCATTTTTTTTACAAAAATTAGAAATTATGTGCAAACGATTTCCCATCATGAGCTGTATCCGGTGCAGAAATAATTTTTCAAATCGGAGATCTAGAAGTAAAGATATAGGGGGAAACGCAATTTACCTTTACGCCCCCTAGCGGAAAGCCCATGAATTACTTGAAAATTTTGAAATTATATGAGAAACGTGTCACACTGAAAAAACTATCCAACAAAGGAGGAATTTTTCAAATCGGACTCCTAGAAGTAGAGATATTGGCAAAAATAAGACATACATCTACGCCCCCTGGCAGAGAAACTATGGAATATTTTAAGAAGAAAATGTTCCGAAAAGGTTTATCGACGTGAGAGGCATCGCTCCACGAAAGAAGTTTTTCAATCGAAATTTTAGAAACTCAGATTTTATGGCAAATACATCAAAACCAAAAATTAACGCTTACGCCCCCTGGTGGCCAAAGTATTCCTTACCAAAAATTATATGCAAAAGATTTTCTTTAAGGAGCTGTATCCACTGAAGAAAAAAGTTTTCAAATAGGAGTTTTAGAAGAAAAGTTATCGGGGAAAACCTAATTTACTTTTACGCCTCCTAGCGGAAAATCTATGCGTAATTTGAAAAAGTAACTATACCTAAAATACACTTTGACATAAATGGAATCGGAAGATAAAATAATTTTCTCAATCGGATGTTTAGAAGCAAATATGTGGAATAAAATGTTTTTTTGAATTCGACATCTGCATTTACGCCCTCTAGCGGCAAAATTGTATATCGTAAGAAAAAACGAAATAAAGGATCATCATTCGCATATTTCAAGCTTCCCAATGCAAAAAGAATTTTTCAAATTGTACTGATAGTTGCAGAGGTATCGTGTCTACAGACGAAAGGACGGACGGACAAACCGATAACATAAGCACGATCTTTTTTTTTTTTTACAAAAGACGTGCTAAAATGGAGAGAGAAGATACCTGAGTCACTTGTTTCTACCCAGTGGCATGATGTCCACGTCAGTAGGGCTAATGCCACTGAGTAGGGCTCGTTAGTAGGGCTAATGCCTTCTCCTTCGTAACCTGGGTAATGGTGCAGAGAATGAAGAACTAGAAAAGAGGGCTTACCACTTGTGGCAGGTTTATAAGCGGTACGGATGAGATGAGGAGTTTTAAATTAGTTAGTTGCGGATTTTGGCAAAACAAAATATTTGACGTGCAGTTCAGAAAGAAACATCCGGCCGCTATATGAACATTTCTGTTTAAAGAGCGCAGAAAATGTTGAGTACCATATATGTTTAAGATACATTGGCCGCTTAAAGAATTAAAAAGTTCGTCAGATCGCGTCTTTTACCCATTATCTTTTGCGCAATGCACTTCATTGGCCTCTGCATGCATTCAGCCTTCCCTTTTTAAGGCAATTCAGCCATCCTGCGTCAGCAACATCTGCGAGATAGTGCATAAAATGGTCTGATGGGCATTATAATTTGTCCACTCAGTGTATTAGAGTTGCAAAAATATACATAAGCCATGTTTTGTAGTTATAGTACAAAATGATCTTTTTCGCGGTGTAGAAAAGCTGCTGACATTTTATTACGTGAGGGATCAATGACCGGGCCTCAGACTTTTCCGCGATTTCGTAAGACTCTCTTTGTCCGTTGTGATGTGCATTTTTCCACAAGCAAAAAAAAAAAAACGAAAACTGCTTTATTCTTTGGAGCAAATTACCTATAAATAATCCTCCCTGCATGTAATTTCTGCCGAAAGCAAGCTTTTAATTAGTGTACCTACTTAAAACAAGGCGCCGGTGCGTTGCTTGCTGATCGTGATTTATTTGAGCGTAGCGCAGAATGGTAATTACCTTTTTGAATTACTGGTAAATCTTTTATGACAACGTGTTAATCCTGAGCAACATTTCAGACAACAATGACAAAAACAAAAGCTCCGCTGAAATGTTTTAAGAGAGCAGAAATTTTAATTTTTTAGCGCGTCTTCTTTACCGCATTCATTTCAACACAAATAACGGTTTGAATCCTTATAGCCTACCACTAGAAATTTTAATTGCATTGGCATTTGTGGACAAATGTTAAGTTACAAATGTAAAAGTTGACATAGTTACATGATATGATAGACTGTAATGAAATTTGAGTGTGAGGTACAATCAGACACCATGACAGAGAACATATGCAAAATTGGCATGCATAGGAATAAATAATGGACAGGATAAATGCTGTGATGAGTCAGAAAAAGAAACATTTTCTTCGCTCGAGGTAGAAGAAATGCACAGTTACGGTTATCAATAGGGTGTACGATCAAACAACAAAATAACGGATGACGCTAGATATCAACAAACACTGTTGTTCCGTTAGCGCATATCACAGCTGTAGGAGGTTTCTGGGAATTGCTAAAGAGCACTAACGTATCTATCACAACAGCACCACAGTCATGCTCAATAAAATAAAACACCGGAGATCTGGGTGGGCACTTCGTCCTATGGATATCTTCATTTTCAAAGAGTGTGTGTGTGTGTGTGTGTGTGTGTGTGTGTGTGTGAGAGAGAGAGAGAGAGAGAGAGAGAGAGAGAGAGAGAGAGAGAGAGAAAGATTCCATAAAAAGGAACTTGGTTCCTAAGGCTCTGATTTGAAGCATACCATCTTCTGCATGTAGCTTTTAGCATGCGTGCTACCACCCCACCCTCGAACACAATAACTGTGCCCCATGGTGGCACCGCGAGTGCTCAAAGCTTAATAGAGAAGATCTTTAAGGCTTCTCAGATTACAGTACCTGTGTTCGGCCTCTTCACACCAGATAATCTCCTTCTCCAAACGTTCCCGTATATTGCGGAAATGGTTGCCGGTAGGCGCTCTTACCAGACGCACAGTCGTGAAAAATTCCTAGTCGGACTGAAACGGGACTCATCCCTGAGAAGAACATACGCACGCTGCTGTTTGATTCATTTGCCTGCACCAAATCCCTTCAAATCCCTTGAGATCCTCTTGAGAGGGAATCCTTCAAGGTTTTTTTTTTGAGAGGGAATCCCGAAGAGGCAAACCATTGGGGTCTTTTATCATACAAAGCCTTCTCATGAAGTTCTGCAGACATAGTTCTCCCGAACACCTTTGTACCTGAAGCACAGTCGAGCTCGAGAACAAATATTTTGGCTGTCAATTCCTTTATGTCTTCTCATCTGTTAAAGCCAGATATTGATCCTCATGGGATGTTGTAAGCTTTGCCGTTCCTGAACGGGTCTTTAAGGCACATTAACGGATGATGTCGCCATAGCCAAGAGATGATCATAATGCGATCATGCTACTTCAAACGGGATATGTCTTGCAAAGACGCTACAGATGGTTATAAAGCTATTTATCCTCCAAGCGACTTCGGGTGTCCGTGTGTATGTTTTCTAACATTTACTGTAAGGACCCTGGGCTTTGGAGCGCATGAGATACACTACTGCGAGCCCGTATCTGCGTTCTCTTTCATAACGTGCTTGGCACTTTTCTTGTGCCTGCATGTGTTTTTCATCATGGACTGATATACCTTTCTACCCGATTTCATTAAATTCTACCCAGTGGTTGTATCGATATATATACTTTTATGTTAGCATTTGCTTTTGTCCATCGGGAATGAGATTACTTGTTTTCTGCAGAGATTCTGAATTGGAGCTGAAATACCGCGAGTGCACAAATAGGTTGAACCTCAGTTTAGCTGTTTAGCTTAGTTACTTGGTACGTGCAGAATATTTCAGAATTATGACCAGTTTGAACATTTAAACGATACCAAAGAAAATGCTTTCATCGGTGAAACAAAGTTGCGTTTTCTTACCAAATTCATTTTCTGTTTTGTACACATGGCTCCTAGTTAACATGGATTATGAAGCGCAGACGACTATATTGCAAGCTAAGTTGTTTAGAATTTCATTTTAACTTTTCACAAAGTTAAAACGCAATCCGTAACAGATCTGTTGCATGTACAATTGTAAACTAACTTTGCTCAACGTGAAATAGAGGTCCACACGGGTACTAATTTGAAAAGCCCTACCAGGGAAGGCTCAGAAGTTTCAGTTTATGCCTGTTTCAGACTTTCATCAAGGGTTATCCACCACTTATTTCAAATAACACAAGGCTTCCTCTGAATAACACAAAGCTTCCCATGAATAACACAAGGCTTCCTCTGAATAACACAAGGCTTCATCTGAATAACACAAGGCGTCATCTGAATAACACAAGGCTTGTCTTGAATAACGGAAGGCTTCCTCTGAATAACACAATGCTTTCTCTGAATAACACAAGGCTTCCTCTGAGTAACACAAGGTTTTCCCTGAATAACGCAAGGTTTTTTCCGAATAACACAAGGTTTTCCTCTGAATGACACAAGGCTTTCACTGAATAACACAAGGCTTCATCTGAATAACACAAAGCTTCTTCGGAAGCAGGGGTCTTCAACCCGAGGCCCGCGAGACGTTGTTCACAAAGAAATTTCTAAAATGGAAAAATATGCCTTTTCGAAATGGGAAAATGAATATCTAAATACCTTAGGTAGATGGCTTTGATTTTCTAAATCTGCCATTAGCTATACTGCATTACATTATATATGTGCCATTTAAATTTTTAAAGAGCACTAAAAATGTAGTCATATAAGGTACTTCGGACTTCTTTGTACCATTGATATCATGTTAACTACACAGTTTCTTTTTTCCAAAAGTTAGGTTTCAGGATTTAAAACATCTCTCAAATAATCGATATTTATTAAAAAAAAAAAAGCACATTCATTTCCCTCTCCTTTTTCATGCGGCCTGAGAGTCCTTTTCCATTTTGTCATGTTGTCCGCGATTCAGAGAGGTTTGAATACCCCTGCTCTAGACAAACAAAGGTTGTCCACAGACTGAACTATCTTAGTAATAAATAGAATATAACGTAGAGAGACATGCCATTTCTCGTTGCAATTTCTCACATAAATGAGGTTTAGACATGACTACATACTTCTTATTACAAATGCAAACGCTTTTCCTCTTCTGTTCTTCAGTGAAAACAGGGTACCCCTCGATCCCCAAATGTTTAAAGAAATGCGTTGAACTTCATTGCCATTATAGTGTAACTTCCGAAAAATGGGCACTGCTCGGACAGGAAAAAAGTGACCGTTGCTGCGTAGTTAGAACTAAGTTAACATTGCTAGTCCTTTGCGTTTGCACAAAAGCAAAATAAGTGACTTATACGCATACAGAGCCCTTGCAGTGCTTTCTGCAAATGCTGAATAAAACATTCTATAATAATTAAATAAATAAATCATGGTGTAGACGATTTTAGGCAAACAGTGTGTGAAAACCCAAATTTGTCTCTAACAAGAACCGAAACGCGCGCCCCTCATTGCGGAGTAAGTTGCTCACCCAACTAAGCTGCACGGACAGAATGTATCGCTGCAGATTTGTCGTCTTGACACGTGTTTTACCTCTGTGGTACGTCACAAGTGTCTGACGTTTAGTATTAAATAAGCCTTAGAAATATCAAGCTAGACAATTAGGTTTCGCAATAGGAAGGAGAAAAAAAGTGTTAGTAAAGTGTAACTGTACAATTCGCAGACCCCGCTCCGGAAAACAGAAACCAAACCGAGAGATACCCTCGCCAACGAGCAACATTCTAGTCACCCGCAAATAACGCTGCAGCACCCGGGGTGCGACTGAATCATACACTAAGGCTGGAGCTTCCCTAACGTAGGGCTAAACTTTAGCTCCTTTGTTTTCATTCGAGCACAGTACCCACCGTAACCCAAATATCTGCCTGATGTATAGTTCCCTTAGCAATATTCTTTGCTCCTATCTCACTCCTCTTGTCGAAATACCGAAGGAACTGCGTACAATTCCGAGAGTCGAGGTGTCCATTGCATCTCTTTCGGGACTGACAGGGGTTTCCGTTGACCGCTGTTTTGAGGTTTTGTTGATCAGAGGTCGTAGTCAATGTTAATCTTACGTCAGCTCTTCTGTACCAACCAAAACTAGACGTTGCTGAGATATTACCGCTGATCGGAGGTATTCGATAATGGAGGTTTCACTGTAGTAACAAATCGCGCCAGAAGCTCGTTTTGGTTTCGTGAAGCTGAAAAATCCGTTTAGGTGAACATGTCTCGGAAAAGAAAAAGAAAAATGGCAGCGTGTTTTAGTCGCTAAAGCCAACAAAGTAGCGAAATTTGTTTTCGACATTTAAGGAAATAAACAGTCCCATCTCAGGCTTCCATCTTAGAACCCTGCTTGTCGGTTTCAGTTGCAATTAATCAATGTATCCGGTGGTGGATGGGATCTTTCGCTTTACTCAGTGAACGTCGCCATGTTTTTATTTAACAAGTCATTGTAAGAAGAAATGATGTAAATTAATCCAGGAGCAAAGTGCCAAACCTTCCAGTGCAGGCCCAGTATGGCCCGGCCAGAGTCCAGACGTTTTCACTTAACTCATGAAAAATAAAGCCCCGCCAAAGAACTGGGTCAGTGCAGACCACTAATGTGAAGTCTTGTTCTTGAAGGGTCTGCTTATACGTTCAGAGAGACACCTGAAACAAACACTTATACATACTACCTCTTCAATTTAACTCTGTTCAAAAAACAAAAAACAAAAAAAAAAATAAAACCCCTGGCTCAAAACTGACCAGCTAAAATCGGTCAGGTAAAAAGAGGGGTGAGCTTTGGAAAATGGTATGTGGCAAAATTTACATTATCTACGCACGAATTTTGACTTATTGTAACACCGCAGGCCAGTTTTGTTTGTTTTTTTATTTCGGTGTTTAACGTCCACCACGAGCAATTTTAATGCAATATGCAGCACCGCTTACCTTCTTAATTTACAGCCTCTTATTCTAGGGAAAGAAATGACCCCAGACCACCATACAAAAGCACCAACCGTGACTCAGACTCGAACCCACGCCTATCCTGAACGATTGGAAAAAGCCAGATCGCTTGGCAACAGAGGATACACCTCCTAGTTCACCATGATAACACAAATATTTTGTATAACCTTCTCGGTTCTCGTGTAATCACTTGTGATACAATGGCTTCATAATTAAAGAAAATGCCCAATGGCAGAAAATCTTCCAGAACCGGTTGTATTACACGTGCAACTATGTAAAATACTTTGCTAAATTTTCTCTTATCGTCAATAAATGGCAGCACAAGTCAGCTTTCGTGACTTGTAGCGTCGTCTTGTAAGAAAAACACGATGTCTTCACATGATCTAGGTAAATGAGTGTTTTATAACTACTTAATTAAAAAAGTTATATCTATTTAAGTATATACATTCCATTTTGGTAAGTCTAGTTAGTTATTTAAAGTAAATAAGTTTAATTTCGTCAACATATTAGATAGTAATCATTTTTTAAACATTTTTGTAGCAGTGGTGGTACAATGGTTTCCAAACCTGTCGGAAAAAAAATTATGAGTTACTTTTAGCGGGTGTTTACACTTGTATTTACTAAATATTTTCTACAATCTATGTACTATTTAATAAATATAATTTAAGAGAAAATTTCAAATAATGATGTTAACATCATTACTTTTTTCACTTATAATAAACCAGTACACTTTCTGGTAAGAGATTTTGAAAGCAATGAAAACTGAAAATTATTTTTATCAGATCCTGAAAAAGAGGGACTAAAAATATTTTAAAAACATTGGGATGTTGAAACCGTTTATTTTCGCGTGCTAGAGTCACAATTATAAATGAAGCAGTATCTGTTGATGCACGATTAGTAACTTGTCACAGTCCAAAATTTGAACAACTTTAATTGTTAAAATTGCTCAAACGTAGAATTAAAATGACATAAGATCTTTCGATACTGCGCCATGATCATCCTCAGATAAAGTGTCAAAACGAACAACTTGAAGGTTTTTTCTATACACTCATTGTCAAAAAAAAAAAAAAAAACCGCACCCAGAAGGTCGTGTTGTATTGCAATGCTCTTCAGGAGGAAGTTGAAGGTTACGGGAACAATAAATGATTAAGCATTGAGACTGTTATGGATAATAATTTTTGAGCTACACACCAATAAGTAGCGTCGGGCCGCCATGTTTGCTCACACAGCATGCCAGCGGCATGGAGTTGTAGAGGTTCCTAATGGTGTCCTGCGATAAACCATCCCATGCAACTTGAATCTTCTCACGCAGTTCCTGTATATTGCGAGGTACAGGGTGGAGTGTGGATAGCGCGTCCAATAGCATCCCACGCATTTTCCATCGGCGATAGGTCTGGCAATGCGGCTGGCCATGACAGAGTTTCAGTGCCTTGAAGGCAAGCTCTCGAGACAGCAGCAGTATAGGGACGAGCGTTGTCCTGTTGGAAAATCGCACCGGAGTGAGTGTTGAGAATAGGTAGGACCACAGGTTGCAGGACCTCATTAACGTAACGTTGGGCTGTCAAAGTGCCTGTAATGAACACCAAAGGTGATCTGGAATCGTATGCAGTTGCATTCCACACCATGACACCAGGCCTTCTGGATATGTGACGCTCAACAACAAACCGTTCATTTTGGCGCTGATCACGGTGCCTCAACACACGGATTCGTTGGTCGTCTGCTCCAAGACAAAAGCGGGACTTGTTACTGAAGATCGTCCGCTATCATTCTGAGTGGCTCCTTGATAGTCTGGCACGACACCACTGCAGTCTTTGGCGACGATGCAATGGTGTTAAGGGCATTTGTCGTAAAGGTCTGCGTGCGTGTAGTCCAACGTCATGCAGCCGTCTGCCAATGGTGGTGGCACTAATCGGACGATGCATGAAGGACATCACTGCTCTCTGAATATCTGCAATCGTGGTTGCTGGGTCACTCTGCGCATGTCGGACAACCCGTCGGTCCTCTCTCTCTCTCTCTCTCTCTCTCTCTCTCTCTCCGTGGTTCGTCTAGGTCTCTCAGACACTTCCGGTCGCGGCTGTGTGCCTTGTTTTATCCACTGCCGCAAACAGCATGCTATGGCGATATCCGCATGACCGGTATGTGGCGCAGTATGGCGATAAGACCTTCCCACTTCCAGGAGCCCGACGATGCCGTCCCTCTCGAACTATTCCAACTGCTCGAATTGTTTTCGAACTTTTCTCCGAGGCATACTTCACTTGCAAAGGATGCAACGACACAACAGCACGAGTCAGAATGGCAAGCACACGCAACGGGACGACTTTATATAGCCGGTCAGGTACAGCACTACGACCCATTTTTGCTGGCGTCATATGCGCAGCCGAGCATGATACTTGAAGCATTTGCATGTCTCACGATGTGAAACCTGGACACTAAGTTTCATTCCTGTCGGTTGCTTCCTTCTGGGTGCAACTATTTTTTTGAAGGTGAGTGTATGTCTAGTCATGTATCACTACTGACGTAGTAAAAAAATACACAGCGCATGTTCAGTTCAAATAATATCGAATTACTCCCGGGGAAAGAATCAATCAATCGGTATTACAGAGTGATCATATGTTTCGTATGAACATCTATTATCACTGGTTTGCTATAGGGCATGGTATTTCGTCGTTAGAGTATCTCTCCGCAAAGTTTAGGATACATAAGCTCTCAGAAAGTAAGCAGGCGAATTTGGTATGTGGGGTAGACAGCAAAGTTACATCGCTCCATATTGGGGAGTGTATACCCCCTCTTGCTAATCGGGACAAGGCCGCCGACCTTGAACCAATTTTTCCATCATATTTGTGTTCCATGATTCGGGTTCTTAATGTTCTTGAAGTGGAATCTACATATAATAGATCAATGCAGTTAGGATCTACAGTCTTCAGATGTGTTATTCCATAAAACATATAAAAATCTGCTTGTCAACCCACTTTCCTCTATGTCAATAAAATCTTCACTGAACACAGACTCTGAACGAGATGCATTCATTTCATTCACATTTCCAATACTGACGCCAAAGTCCATTTCATTATCAAGCAAAATCATTCTCCGTGTGAAAGTCTACAGTATAGTAAGCTGTATCCATGTGAAGCCCCTTATGAATGAGAGTGATATCAATTCATTCACATCTTCAATATGCTAACAGCAAAGTCTATTTCATTCATAGAAGCCGAGTAACCTCCTTAGCACACGCCTACCCCCCCCCCCCCATCTCCTGACGTTGAAGTGTCCTCCAGGCATACATCTACACTGCAAAAAATAAGTGGTGTGAATTCATGGAAAATTTCTAAAAATAACATGCTGCAAAGTTCCAGTAAGTGTCCATTTTTAAATGCAAATTCCGTTTTTAAAAGCCCACCCCCCTTTTTTTTTAACTTCCGTATTTTCGCAGATTTTTTGTAGTCAGAAATTCCGTTCATTTCAAAAAGTCCATTTCAAGTTTTGTCCGTATTCAAACTGAAATTTCGCAAAACTAAAAGAACCTGCACTTTTCAGCCCTTTGACTAAATGATCTTTTCGCAGCAATCAGAACCGAACCCCCATCGTTTGGGTTGGTACACCAGATACCGCGCGCCTTTAACCACCCAGCCCAAAACACTCGGATATTTAACTCACGTTCATCGTAAACCCAGTTGCGCGACGATGAAAACATTATTTTGGTTATTTAATGCGAGTGATTTAGTCATTTTTTCTGTTGGACCTTTTTATTTTTCTGAAAAAGGATCGTAATATTTCTCAATGTGATTTTTCAAAGCAACAGAGTGCTTTGCAACTTGATCTTTTTAAACTGACAATGACTTTCAATTATCTTAAATACGAGGTGAAATGTACTTTTTTATACTCACAAAACTTACTCTTGATAGCTATAAAAGTTTTTGTTTTAAGGGATCCAAAGACTGATACATATACATCGTATAATTACCTGTACAATAAATTAAGTACCCAGTTTCTTACAGTAACACAATATATAATAAGCAGCTGGTGCACCAAATAGGGGTAAGGAGAAGAAATATCCTGTGCCACAATAAACAAAATTCATGCGATATGCTATCCACAATATCCGATCTCGCTAACGAACTTCAAAATCAAATACTTCGACACATTATTGAAATTTAAGTGTTAAGCAAAATTCCAAACATTCCCGTGAATCGTGATCCTATTACCGGAAAATTTTCGTCATATGAATACGGAAAAAGTGAGAACGGAGGTTTTCCGTTAATATAAGAAAGGAATTGCCGAAAGGTTTCTCAAAATTCAGAATTTTGCGTTAATACATCTTGAAAACGGTAATTTACCGTCAATATAAGAAAGATATTGTGGGAAGGTTTCTGAAAATTCAGAATTTTCCGTTAACACATCTTGAAAACGGTAATTTGCCATCAATATAAGAAAGGAATTGCGGAAAGGTTTCTGAAAATTCAGAATTTTCCGTTGACACATCTTGAAAACGGTAATTTGCCATCAATACAAGAAAGGAATTGCGGAAAGGTTTCTGAAAATTCAGAATTTTCGGTTAACACATCTTGAAAACGGTAATTTGCCATCAATACAAGAAAGGAATTGCGGAAAGGTTTCTGAAAATTCAGAATTTTTGGTTAACACATCTTGAAAACGGTAATTTGCCATAAATATAAGAAAGGAATTGCGGAAAGGTTTCTGAAAATTCGGAATTTTCCGTTAACACATCTTAAAAACGGTAATTTGCCATCAATATAAGAAAGGAATTGCGGAAAGGTTTTTGAAAATTCAGAATTTTCCGTTAACACATCTTGAAAACGGTAATTTGCCATTAATATAAGAAAGGAATTGCGGAAAGGTTTCTGAAAATTCGGAATTTTCCGTTAACACATCTTAAAAACCGTAATTTGCCATCAATATAAGAAAGGAATTGCGGAAAGGTTTTTGAAAATTCAGAATTTTCCGTTAACACATCTTGAAAACGGTAATTTGCCATTAATATAAGAAAGGAATTGCGGAAAGGTTTCTGAAAATTCGGAATTTTCCGTTAACACATCTTAAAAACGGTAATTTGCCATCAATACAAGAAAGGAATTGCGGAAAGGTTTCTGAAAATTCAGAATTTTCGGTTAACACATCTTGAAAACGGTAATTTGCCATCAATATAAGAAAGGAATTGCGGAAAGGTTTCTGAAAATTCGGAATTTTCCGTTAACACATCTTGAAAACGGTAATTTGCCATCAATACAAGAAAGGAATTGCGGAAAGGTTTCTGAAAATTCAGAATTTTCGGTTAACACATCTTGAAAACGGTAATTTGCCATAAATATAAGAAAGGAATTGCGGAAAGGTTTCTGAAAATTCGGAATTTTCCGTTAACACATCTTAAAAACGGTAATTTGCCATCAATATAAGAAAGGAATTGCGGAAAGGTTTTTGAAAATTCAGAATTTTCCGTTAACACATCTTGAAAACGGTAATTTGCCATTAATATAAGAAAGGAATTGCGGAAAGGTTTCTGAAAATTCGGAATTTTCCGTTAACACATCTTAAAAACGGTAATTTGCCATCAATATAAGAAAGGAATTGCGGAAAGGTTTTTGAAAATTCAGAATTTTCCGTTAACACATCTTGAAAACGGTAATTTGCCATTAATATAAGAAAGGAATTGCGGAAAGGTTTCTGAAAATTCGGAATTTTCCGTTAACACATCTTAAAAACGGTAATTTGCCATCAATACAAGAAAGGAATTGCGGAAAGGTTTCTGAAAATTCAGAATTTTCGGTTAACACATCTTGAAAACGGTAATTTGCCATCAATATAAGAAAGGAATTGCGGAAAGGTTTCTGAAAATTCGGAATTTTCCGTTAACACATCTTAAAAACGGTAATTTGGCATCAATATAAGAAAGGAATTGCGGAAAGGTTTTTGAAAATTCAGAATTTTCCGTTAACACATCTTGAAAACGGTAATTTATCGTCAAGAAAGATATTGTGGGAAGGTTTCTGAAAATTCAGAATTTTCCTGTGGTACAAAAAAACCCGTGAAATTCAGGTGTTTTTCCGTCATTCCACAGAAAAGGTTGGATCAGAAATATGCTTCGTTAATTCATGAAAGGAATTAAAAAGCGGCTAGTGAATTTCAGTATTTTTTTTTTTACAGTGTACTAGCCATTAACTGAGGATTTTTAAATGTATTTCCGTACCCCTCGAAGGTTTATTGCATATGTTTTCATTTTTCCTCTTGGAAATGTTTTTTCTCCAGTTCTTGCATGGAACGCGATTTAGGTGAGCAAAAATGTAATGTACAAAAAAATTTGGGTGTTCACAAAGTAGAAGAGTATTGGTAAAACGTTTCAGAAATATATGTGAAAACTTACCCACAACTTACTTCGTAGAAGGAAAAAGAAAATATTTATAGGAATTCATAAATACGTTAGTGAATAGTTTCGGCTTCTCTCTTCGCAGCGACAGATACATTTATCAGCGTTGCCTCACGTGCAAAGGCAAGGAGCACGTGCTGTACTAATTTTTGCAAAAATGATCGGCGTACCCATCAAAAATTCCGTCATGAGGTCGTATCGGACCAGCTTGCTTCGTGCCTGTATCTGCGTTTCCTATATTTATCGACCACTACCTGAATCTTCCGGAAACATCCTACTGCGAACGTGATCCAATTTTACGAGATGTTTGATGCCATAATTTCGCATCTCTTCTGGTAAAATGCAGGATTTACAGATAGTTATCTAACAAAAAAAGATCGTATTAGTTAAGGAAATTTGGCTCTCAAACATTCTGGACCGAAAGAAATGACCGTGTTCAACATATTCATACATAAATTCTGAGAATAACATATGGTGTCCATAAAGTTTTTTTTTTTTTTTTTTTATTGGAGGTTTAACGACGAGTAACTCAATGGGCTATAAGCAGTCGCCCGTCCCTAATTTAGAGCCATTGGTTCTAGGGAAGGGAGAGAGCCAGCGCCGTAAGATAAATACAACATCCATGCCTGACGGGGTTTCGAACCCGGACCTAACTCAGACGAGTGATCAGAAGCCATCGCTTAGACCACTGCGCCACAGGGACGGCCCATAAAATCTTTCCTACACTACAAAAATTAATATACAAAATATATTACAGGTACAAAAAAAGGATTGCACAACAATGATGGTGCACAAGTATAAAGTTTTTTTTCCACTGTCAGTAGCACACCTCCACATAGGCGCCACTTGTCGCGCGGAGGACATCTAAGCAATGTTCAATTTCACGCCATGTTTTGTTTAACATCTCAGCAGGGACAGAACCAATTATGTCCGTTGTTCTGCTGTTCAACGTCTTGACATCTGGAACACTGCTAGAGTAAACTTGGTCTTCACATAACCCCACAGGAAAAAGTCTTGATGGGTTATGTCGGGTGAACGAGGTGGCAATGTGATGGGACCGTCGCGGCCAATCCAACTCTCCTGAAATGCGGCATTCAGGAACTCACGAACTGTTATTTGACCAATGTGGTGGGGCACTGTCTTCTTGAAAAATAACCAAAAGGTTGGAGTGCATCCAACTGAGGTGCTAAAAAAGTTCCATCATGTTCAGGTACACGTTACATGTTACCGAGAGCTCTTCACTTTCGGGCTAGCCCTCTGTTGTTCGATGACATAATGGGGATTTTCTGATCCACAGATTCGCACATTGTGCCTATTTACTGTACCAGAGACGTGGAATGTGGCTTCATCTGAGAAACAGACACGGTACAGATAGTCACTATCAAGAGCTATGCGCTGCAACATCTCCGTCGCAAATGCAGCACGGGGAGGTCGGTCATCAATCTGAAGAGCTTGAACGATCTGTACCTTATAAGCATACAGATGAAGACGTTTGTGTAAAATTTTGTGAACCGTTGCACGGAGGAATCCTAGTTTCCAGTGAAGCACGACGAATGGAATTCCTGGAGCTTCGCCGAAATCTCTCCTGAACAACTGCAGTTGTCGCTTGTGCAACCGCTGGTCGGCCCTCTTGGGGAGATCGCCAAAACCATCCGTCGCTTTAAACTTTTTATACCAAGCTTTTATGCTATTTTGGTCCGATGGTGACGGTCTGTACTCTTTTCTGAAATGATGCTGGACAGTAACCGCCGATTTGGTCTCACGGAACCACAACACGCAATCCGCTTTTTCTTGCATGGAAGCCATTACCGATGAAATGCTCCCTTATTCAGCAGTAGACCTTACTTAAAGAACAGAAACAACAACAACAACAAAAAAAAAAAACCTTAATGAGTGCTGCTATATTATGTTGCCCAGCATTTTATTTCAACTTACATAGATTATTTATATTAAATTTTGTAATGTGGGAAATATTTTATGGACACCCTGTATATACTATACAAAAAAATATACCCTGCTACTTTTATATGACGAAAAGTACACATACAGCGTTGAAATAAAAGGATTTCATCGATGGTGGTAAAATATTAAAGTGTTTCTTATGATACAATGTCAAAAGTTACTCCATTCATGAACACACGGATAAAATTAACATACACAAAAGGCTAAATAAATAAATAAATAAATACCCTGTTTTTCCGGTGTTGGTCAGCTTCGCTCAAGAGACTTCGAAAAGGGTCAGTTGCACTTACAGCCACTTCTGGTTTCATCGGCTAATTGCGCTCAAGAGACACCCCACTCTACTCCACTCCTCCACCCCCCAGAGCTTCTCCCTGGTGAGTGATTACTGCACTCAGGAATTCCCCAGTCTTCTCCGCTGTTGGAAAATTGTGCTTACACAACCGTAAGTACGTGCGGGATATAAACGTAGTTCATCTCTTTGTTGTCTTCCTTTCGAGTGCAACTGACTTACCAGATATATACAGCATAGCTTTTGTCTTAAAGATCCCACAGACTGATACATAGACATCGTACAATCACCTGGGCAATAAATTAACCACCCGGTTTCTTACGGTAACACAATATATAATATCTGGAGCACAAAATGGGAGAAAGGAGAAAAAATATCCTGTGACACAATAACAAAAACTCATTCAATACTATCCACAATATCGAATTAAAAAAAAAAAAAGTCTGACACTGAATAACATCGAATTAAAAATAAATAAATTCGAATTTTAAAAAATAGGTTGTACAAAAAACAATTAACATTTCATGAAATGTTAATATATAATTAACATTATAAGAAGAAATTAATCGGCGTATAAAACTTGCCTGGAGAGCTTTTGGAAGAAACAGTATGATTTTCAAGAGCAATGTGCCATTATGTCTTAAACGAAAAGTGTCTGATCAATGCATCCTTCCAGTGCTTACGTATGGTGCAGAGACGTAGACCTTAACTAAAAGAGACATACAAAGACTGCAGACAACTCAAAGTAGCATGGAGAGGTGCAAGCTTGGTGTAACCAGGAGAGATAAGATAAACTCGTGGATCAGAAAAATGACAAGAGTGGAAGACATCATGGTCAGAGTTAAATCCCTGAAATGGCAATGGGCTGGACATACTGCCAGAAAGACAGACCATCGATGGACAGCCGAAATTTTAGATTGGATTCCAAGGGACAGGAAAAGACCTAGAAAGAAGACCATATGGGAGATGGATGGATGAAATTCGAAAGTATGCGGGAGTAACATGGAGGAGACTGGCACAAGACAGACCGTTGTGGAAGAAATTTGGGGAGACCTTCGTCCAGCAGTGGATTGATAATGGTTGACGATGATGATGATGATAAAAAAATTAAATATATAATTAAAATTTCGAATTTTAGAAAAAAGAAGACTGACACTATAGTTTTGCTCTTGAGAAAAAATATCCTGTGACACAGTAAAAAAAAAATCAGTCGATACTATCGACAATATCGGATCTCGCTTCAGAACTTCAAAATCAAATACTTCGACAGACTATTGAAATTTAACAGTTAATAAAATTCCCAAGTATCCCCATGAATATCTCCTATTACCGGAAATGTTTCGTCATATCGATACGGAAAAAGTGAGAACGGAGTTTTTTCGTTAATATGAGAAAGGAACTGCAGAAAGGTTTCTGAAAATTCAGAATTTTGCGTTAACACCTCTTGAAAACGGTAATTTGCCGTCAATATAAGAAAGAAATTGCGGTAAGGTTTCTGAAAATTCAGAATCCTTCTGACGTAGGAAAAATCTGTAAAATTCAGAGTTTTCCCCCGCCATTTTACTGAAAGAGTTGTATCGGAAACATGCCTCGTTAATTCACGAACAAAATAACGGAAAGTAGATCGTGAATTTCAGAAAGTTTTTTTTACAGTGTATACGTATATACGAGTATATTATTCCCAAATATCGTCGGTTACTTTTTAGGTTATGGCACAAATCTGATTGTACACGAACCAAAACACTAGTATCCATGTACAGTTTTTTCAAGCATTTGTGTCATGAAGAACGCTACTTCCATCCTACAATGGCACCAGTAGACTAAAGTCAATCTTTTGATGTTTGAAGTCAACTTATACAGCGTAATGGTAAAGTCAGGAATACATATTATACATCATTTTAAAGGACATTTTATCCTGAATTCAAATAGTTTTACAGAATGCTATTACCAGTAAGAGAAGTGACGTTACAAGCAAAAGTACAGCGTCTAGTCATAAAAAGCAACAATAATGGAATTTGTACAATCAGTGTACAAAGCATTTAACGTAAAATTACTGTAGAGTATATTATTGACACTTGCAGGACACTAGAAATAACTGACAAACAAGCAAAATAGGCTTTAATATTTAAGTGGATAACCACGGTTTCTTAGTTACAAAGTGCACTTTCTTGGCATGGAGCTAAGGAGCTTCTCTAGTGATCCGTTGGCGATAACACAGCACCATACGGCCCTTACAGACTCAATTACAGTCTTTAATTCTCAATTAATAATTTTGAGTCTGTAAGAACCAAGAAGGTGCACTTTGTTACTAAGTAACCGTGGTTATCCAGTTAAATATTAAATCGTATTTTGCTTGTTGGTCAGTTATTTCACGTGTCCTGCAAGTGTCAATAATGTACTGTACAGGAATTTTACGTTAAATGCATTGTACACTAATTTCAGAAATTACACTATTTGTTACTTTTTATGACTAGACGCTGTACTTTTGCTTGTAACTTGACTTCTATTACTGGTAATAACATTCTGTAAAAATATTTGAATTCGGCATAAAATATCCTTTAAAATTATGTATAACTAGCTTTACTACCCGGCTTTGCCCGGGATTTAGGCTTATTAATTTCATATTCCCTTATATGTCACTAAAAAAGTCGGGAAAAAATCGATGCTTGCAAGAAAGAAAAAGCTGATTTCACAAATTTGGTCATTACAAATTATTTATTCATAATGTGATTATTTCAGCACTCGGTCGTACACAACATTTTTGGTTTCTCCTTCATCGGTGACAATATATAATTTTGTTGGATACTTTGCTCTTGACATTACAACATACAGCTGTAGAATCAAACGGACCGAAAGCGTTACGAATTATTTAACACGCGTCCAGGAGACATCGCATTGGAACACTGAACAAAATTCGTTAACAATTTGTTATCGGCGATCAAGTGCATCACGTGCTTTCAGTTTCAGACGTCTTTGAGGGGAAATCTCTGGGATAAAAAAGTTCAGAACGTATATTTGCGAATATTTTATGAAACTAGCTGAAATTTTAATGAATGCCATGTAAATCGTTAATAGGAACATGACCTTCAAATTTCGTCCGAATCGGTAAATAAATTTTTTAATTGGCCATCACAATTTTATTAACCGTTTCTGCGTATATATTTCTGTTTACTGATGAATTAAAAATTCCATGCCTATTTTAAAAAGTTTTGACCGGATTCCTATGAAATTTGAGGGACTCCTCTTATTACCAACTCATGGTGTTAATAAAAATTTCGGCCCGTTTCGTTAAGATTTCGCAAAGTTCGTTTTTGCAGTTTTTTTGAACAGTTCTCGAAGAATAGAAACACCTGTGGATGTGCCGCGGCGATGAATGCAGTCACGCGCTTTCAGATTTGGAACAGATAATGATGACGTAGCAAACGACGCTGACTTTATTGATCAGCTTATTAATGAATTCACAAATCACGAACGGAACAACTTAGAGATCTTAAAATAGTTGCGTTGACCTAGAAATTCCAGTATTAATAAGCTATGCAAATTTCATGATGCTACAGTTCAGCGTTCAAGAGTTTTTGCTGCTTCAGACAAACAGACGTTTTGTGTTTTATATATAAGATATGTATTCCTGACTTTAACATTACGCTGTATAAGTTGACTTCAAACATCAAAAATTTGACATTCAGGTGCAGGACTTTTGGCCACGATTGTATCTCTGTTTCTCGATCTTTATAGAATTTGTGTCCTGAATGTATGACTTATTAGTTTTCCCCTTTTCTCTGTACATAACTTTCATATTATCTCTATAATCGCTGTTTGACAAATTATGCAATAATACCTTTGTTTTTTGCAAGAAGTCGGGGGAATATTCACTAGCCGAGAGCATCTTATGCCTAAGGATCCATGTTCCACCCTCAGGTTTTTCACATTACCCCTCTGGTAAGCAAAGCCTGTGTAAATGTAGTCAATCTCTTTGTTGTCTTCCATTCGAGTGCAACTGACTTATCAGATAAGGAACCACAGAGTGGAGTAAATGCAACTATGCAACTGACCCATGCCCTGTTTCTCGTTGAAGGGTTGTCCCACTTATAAAAATTTTCTAGAGGAATCGTGATACAGGTAGTTACTAAAGTCAAACTTACAAGTCTCATCGTAACAGAAGTTGTAAAAACAATTAACAATAATACTACACATATGCAGAAGGTAATTGTTCAAAACATGACAATATCAAGTATCAAAATTAATACAAATATCAAAAACATTACTCAAGCAGAGGGCAAATTAAGTTACCCACGTAAATTATGTGGGAGACTGAGTTAAAAATATAGATAATAGATAATTTGTAGACGAAATAATAAAACACAGACTGATGAAAATATAATCGATTACAGGAACACACAAGCAAAGGTCAAAATGATGTTTGGTAGGAGACGTGCGACACAGAAAGATGGTGTATTTAAGAAACTAAGGCGAACCACGAGTTAGAAAACAAAACTATCTGTCGAATCGTAAAGTAAATAAAAAAATTTGGATAAACAGCTGATTTACATCCCAGTAAAAAGTCAAAATTAATAAAGTAAGCCAAAATGTGACACAGGCAGAAGTAAAAATATTGATAATTATGACGTACAATCTAATTTAACCTTTCTGTTCTGTTCCTGCTTTGTTTTGTAAATTTTGGTTTATGCTCGTTAAATGTTTTTCAACCTGAACGCCACATTTTTCTCTCTCGACAAATTTGTTTTGGCAACCTGATAACAGGTCAAAAGAGTAGTGATGTAAAAAACAACTGAAGATGAGAGCTGATGTTTTAACTGTATGATTAGCAATGTTTAGAGAAAGCACTCGTTTTGTAAGAGCACTGTTTTGTCGTAGCACCAGTTAGTGGGTTTCACAGGTGAAGCCGAGCATTTGATCACTACCGTCACTTGTTTCTCGTAGTGGCACTAGTTGATTAGTTTGACTTGTTTCACATTCCTGATGTTTGAAGCACGATAGTTCGAATTGTTACGAATTTTTTAATTCCGATAGTACCAAAGCGAGTGCAGTACCTAATACCCCAGTGTCTAGACAGGATGGTGCCAATCTGGATACGTTCTGTGACCATGCTATTTGATTAAGCAGAGTGTTTGCCAAGCGACCTACTCTTGACGAAAGTAAATTAAAACTGGGTCTAGTAAGTACGACCTTTTTGCTTCACCTGGCTATTATTATTCTCAACGCTAAATTGGCTCTTTCGTGTTTAATTAAGCATACATTTGCTAGAAAATGAAGCTATTCGCGATTCAGCTAAAGTTATTCAGTGCAGTGAAACAACTTACTTCGGCAAGTTTAAGCCTTAGATAACAAATGGTGTAATGCTTTATACAAGGAAGATTTATGTTAGGGTAAGAGTTGGAACTTACGAACAATTCCTTCAACTAACTAGCTATTATTCTACATAATTTGGAAAAACGTGAAATGAGAAGGACACAAAATTAAGGTCAAGTGCCAATTTATGACATAAACCACGGACGCCGTAAAAATATGGATTGTTAGTAAAAATATGATGCAGAAAGCGAGGATAGTTAGCCAAAACATCACATCGGCTGGAAGGACAGTTAGTAAAATATGACATCGGCATGATCCAGGAGGAATGTAGGAATTATTCAAGCAGGAAGGACAGCTTAATTATGATGCAGGAACACAGTTTAATTATGATGCAGGAACCCAGTTTAACTATGATGCAGGAATTATACAGGCAGGAAGGACAGCTTAATTATGATGCAGGAACACAGTTTAATTATGATGCAGGAATTATACAGGCAGGAAGACAATTAGCTGAACTACGGTGTTAGAATAATCCAGGCAGGACTGACAGTTAGCTTAATTATGATGTAAGAATTATCCAGAGAGGAAAGATAGCTTAATTAAGCTGTTGGAATCATACAGGCAGGAAGGACAGTAAGCTTAATTATGCTGTAAGAATTATCCAAGAAGGAAGGAGAGCATAATTAAACTGTAGAAATTATTTCAGGATGGAAGGTCTGCTTAATTAAACTGCAGAAAGTATTTCAGGATGGAAGGACAGTTAGCTTAATTATGATGTAGGAATTATCCAGACAAGAAGGACAGCTAGCTTAATCATGATGTAGGAATTATTCAGGCAGGGAAGACAGTTACCTTAATTATGATGTAGGAATTATCCAGGCAGGAAGTACAGTTAGCTTAATCATGATGTAGGAATTATCCAAGCAGGAAAGACAGTTAGCTTAGTTATGCTGAAGGAATTATCCAGGCATAAAGGACAGTTAGTTTAATTATGATGTAGGAATTATCCAGGGAAGGACAGTTAGCTTAATCATGATGTAGAAATTATTCAGGCAGGAAAGACAGTTAGCTTAATTATGATGTAGAAATTATTCAGGCAAGAAGGGCAGTTAGCTTAATCATGATGTAGGAATTATCCAAGCATAAAAGACAGTTAGCTTAATTATGCTGAAGGAATTATCCAGGCATAAAGGACAGTTAGTTTAATCATGATGTAGGAATTATCCAGCGAAGGACAGTTAGCTTATTCATGATGTAGGAATTATTCAGGCAGGAAAGACAGCTTAATTATGATGTAGGAATTATCCAGGCAAGAAGGACAGTTAGCTTAATCAAGATGTAGGAATTATTCAGGCAGGGAAGACAGTTAGCTTAATCATGATGTAGGAATTATCCAAGCAGGAAGGATAGTTATCTTAATTATGCTGTAGGAATTATCCAGGCATAAAGGACAGTTAGTTCAATTATGATGTAGGAATTATCCGGGGAACGACAGTTAGCTAAATCATGATGTAGGTATTATTCAGGCAGGAAGAACAGTTAGCTTAATTATGCTACAGGAATTATCCAGGCATAAAGGACAGTTGGCTTAATTATGCTGCAGGTACTTTCCATGCAGAAAGGACAGTTAGCTTAATTTTGCTGTAGGAACTATACATGCAGGAAGGATAGTTAGCTTAATTATGCTATAGGAATTATCCAGGCAGGAAGGACAGTTATCCAAAACGTGACATAGGCACGGAGGACAGTGAGTAAAATATGACATCGGTATGAACCATTAAGATAGGACAGTTAACTTATTTGCGGTGTAGGAATTATCCAGGATAGAAGAACAGCTAGCTTAATTATTATGTAAGAATTATACAGGCAGGAAGGATATTTACCTTAAGTATAATGTAGGAAATTTCCAGAGAAAGGACCCAGGATGACATAAGAGAAAACAAATAGCCGCATTTAGGCTTGATACAAGACATATAAAACATCACGCAGCAGGACGAACGAAATTGAAATACTTTGGGGAAACATGACGAAAGCAGAAGACTGGCAGTAATGAGAAGAATCACGATATAGGCAATGGTCAAAATTTTAATTTCTTGGCTAATAATAGTACAGATTTGGAATCCTCAATATGACAAGCGCAGAAAATAGTCAAAATGCGCTACGAAGCGAGTGTGGGAGAGAGACACAATTCAAGTCTCACAGGGTTAAATATTTACATAACAACAGCTATCACCATTCCGAAAAGCTCATTTATGTCTCTTTGTTTTGCTTCTTTACATTCTTCTTGTTCGTTCTTTTTTACGTTATTTCAAATGGCTCCATAATGTTTGCTCATATGGTTATCTGTAAACCAAGTTTGCGACATCTGCTCCGTTGTTTAGTTATTTGCATAATATTATTACTTGCGTTTCAGTCCTAGTGAAAGCAATAATAAAATGTCGTACTCACATTTTCTTTTCAAGGAAAAAGTAAAAAGCAAAGTCAACATACCTGAAATGAGAAAATAAAAATGACTGTTGAAACGCCATAGATATAAATTGAATTTAATGAGAAAAAATATTTCACAAATATTTATTTTAAATAAAAAAAAAGTAATTAAACATAAGTGCGGGCGTAACTTCCGTCGAAAAATTAATCAGAACACATTCAGGAAAAGTGATGAATAAATTAAGCAATAATAGTACGACAAAAATAAATTACTTTCATTTTTCAGATGTAATCAATAAATTTTAAATAATCTACTTCACTGACTTAAAGGTCTTTCGATGAAAAGAAAGTTCTAATACCAAAAGGAAATAATATGGACCAAAGGTTTCGCGTTGAACCATAAAGACAAAATAATTACAATGTTAATTAATAATAAGAAACTGAGAACCTGCTTTACATAAAACAGTATGCCTAGTTTTTCCTTCGAAGATACCGAGTGCATAGCTAGCGTGACGCCCGTGTCTATGATTGGAAATTATGTTAACATCTGTTCGTTTAATATCTAGAAACACACACACAAGCGTGTTAAGGGATATGGTTAATGGGCGGAAACTTGAAAACGTTTGTTTCTATTTTTACCCCATTAAATCAGATTACTTGTATAATTTCACTATTTTACATTACAAAAATACACTGACGGAAAAAAAAATCCCAACACCAAGAAGAAAGGGTTGTGTTAGATAAACGACAGTTGGTAGGGGGTGAGAGTACATCTGTAAGATGACGTCTATGCAAATTTCGCGCTCGGCGCATACGTGTGGCGCTAGTAGCGCCGCTCGGAACATGCAAAGCAGGTTTGCTGTAAATACGCGCTGTAACGTTCGTGAGCGTTAGTTATCGTTGAGATTCGACGTATTGTGTTGATGTTAGTCAAGAATGCCTTTAAGAAGACGAAGAAGCCATTATCAACAGCTCACGGAGTTTGAACGAGGTCGTGTAATAGGGCTACGAGAAGGTGGATTTTCGTTTCGCAATATTGCAGAATGACTTGGCAGGAAAGTAGCCACTGTGCATGATTGTTGGCAGCGGTGGTAAAGGGAAGGTACTGCCTCAAGAAGACCGGATTCCGGCCGGCCACGTGGCACTACTGAGAGGGAAGACCGCCGTGTACGGCGTATGGCCGTGGCGCATCGTACCGCGTCTGCGGCAGAATTCGAGCTGCAGTTGCCACCACAGTGACACAACGAACTGTTACAAATCGGTTACTTAAAGGACAGCTCCGAGCTAGACACCCTGTAGCGTGCATTCCACTTACTCCAAACCACTGCCGTTTGCGACGTCAGTGGTGTCAAGCTAGAGCTCATTGGAGGACGGAGTGGAGATCTGTTGTGTTTTCTGATGAAAGCCGGTTCTACCTGGGTGCCAGTGATGGCCGTGTGTTGGTTAGAAGGAGACCAGGTGAGCGCCTGCAACCAACCTGTCTGCGGCCGAGACACACTGGACCTACACCTGGAGTTATGGTCTGGGGAGCAATTTTCTATGACAGCAGGATCACTCTCGTGGTTATCCCACGCACCCTGACAGCACAGTTGTACGTCGGTCTGGTGATTCAACCTGTTGTGCTGCCATTCATGAACAGCATTCCAGGGGGTGTTTTCCAACAGGATAACGCTCGCCCACATACCGCTGTTTGCTCTACAGAGGTGTCGACATGTTGCCGTGGCCTGCTAGAACACCAGATCTTTCACCAATCGAGCACGTATGGGACATCATTGGACGACAACTCCAGCGTCACCCACAACCAGCATTAACCGTCCCTATATTGACCGACCAAGTGCAGCAGGCATGGAACTCCATCCCACAAACTGACATCCAGAACCTGTACACAATGCATGAACGTTTGCGTGCTTGCATTCAACATTCTAGCGGTTACACCGGTTGTTAATGTACCAGCATTTCACATTTAAAATGGCTCTTCTCGCGCTTACATTAAGCTGTGATCTTGAAACCTTAATTGATTAAATATCTTACCTATACAAATGTATTGTCGCCATTTCATTCCTCTACAACTATTTTTTCGTGGTGTTGGGATTTTTTTTCCGTCAGTGTATGTTCTCATTGTTCCTCCATTGTTGAAAACATTGTGCGAATTAACAGAAAAATAACATGCTTTGTTTCAAATATTTACGTGTAATGAACACTGCCCCTTCCGTTATAATTTACGCATACTTACAGTATATGCAAAATGTGATGTAAAATCAAAAAAGTTTCAGTGATAATTTCAAAAATGCATTTTGACATTGTTTCCTATTATAACACAGGCAGAAAACACACTTTCTACACCTCATATGAACCATGTAACAGAAGCATTCGATTTTTCGGAGACTATTTTGAGGTGGAACGAGTTAGAAAGTCAATTCTTCATCCACATTTCCCTTTATTTGAGTGTCATCACTTAATGCATAATTTTTCCTTTTACTGATTTTACGTGGCAAAACTACTTTAACCGATCTTTCAAAAACGTATGGAAACCTATGCTACTGAATCCGATAACTTTTACATGACACATTTCTTTGCTCTAAGATATAGTTCTTCTACTGTCTATCATATCACTTTGTCCCACAGCTTTCCTAGACGAACGCAATTATAATTTCTTTTGGTTTTCTGTTGCAGATTGTTTCTCCAGTTATCTGTGCAAAAATGTCACTGCTTAGCCATTACATTAAAGCACACGTTATACACTGAGTGGCCACTTTATTATGACCACCCCCTCAGTACTTTGTTGGGCCACCTTTTGCCTTTAATACTGCGTCGATTCTTCGTGGCATGGACTCCACGGGATGTTGATAGGTGGTTTGAGGGATCTGAGACCATGCTTGGTGAATAGCACTTTCCAGGAGTGTGAGATTGTAGGGTTGTTGATCCAGCGGTCTGATGGCTCGTTCAACTTCATTACACAAATTTTCAATGGGGTTGCGATCTGGAGATTGCGTGGGCCACCTAAGCAAAATAAACTCACCGGCATGTTTCTGAAACCAATCCTGTACAATACGAGCACTATGGCAGGACGCATTATCTTGTTTAAAGTAGCCATCGCCATTGGGATAAGCTATCCACATGACAGGATATACTTGGTCCGCAACGATGTTTAGATATGATGTGCCAGTCAGACGTTGATCAACACGAATTAAAGGGCCCAAAGCATGCCAGGAAAACATTCCCCAAACCATAACGTTGCCTCCACCAGTTTGAAGGGTTGTAGCAATGCATTTGGGGTCCATGCTTTCGTGCTGTTTCCGCCAAATTCTCACTCGCCCATCGGCATGGTGCAACTGAAAACGTGATTCATCGGACCACATAATTTGTTTCCAATTATCGACTGTCCAATCCTTGTGCTTCTGTGTGAACTGGAGACGTTTTCTCTTGTTAACTGCAGACAGGAAAGGTGTTCGAACAGGCCTTCGGCTGCCATATCTCATCCGATGCAGTATACGGCGAACAGTGCGTGCAGAGATCATTTGAGGGATGCTTGATTAAGATGGTCCGTAATTTGCTGCACTTTTGCCCTTCTGTTGTCTGTTACCAGTCTGGACACTCTCCGTTCCGCCCGAGCAGTCACTAGTTAATGACGACCACACGTTGCATGTAGATACCCAGCTTTTTGGCTGACAGTGCAGTCTTTAAACACTCTAACAACAACAGCTCTGGAACATTTCACGAATGCGGCGGCTTCGGTGATACTCGCTCCATGGCTCCGAGCTTCTACAACCATCCTACGTTGAAAGTCCGTCAAATCGCCTTTTTTACCCATCTCGTCAGCCAAAAAACACTTCTACTACTGTCGCAAGCACTAAGCTTTCCCTTTTTATACTAGCCTCGCCCTCTGGCGGCAACAGCGTGCAGCCATAGCTGATTTGCTTAAAACTATCAGGTGGTCATAATAAAGTGGCCACTCAGTGTATATATGATTGGGGAAATGCAGCTAAAATCTACATCTAAGGCTAGTTGTGTCAGACAAATGCATTAAAATTTATGAAAAATTAAGTAACATTCTAAATCAGTTTAATGTCTCACGGTTTCTTCTCCTAATTTTTTTTTTTATCACACGCATTTTTTGTGCGAATTCAGTACATCAGTGACTGTTTTTTTTTCTGGCGTTAATTTAATCCAGAGGAAAACCGCTTTATGGGTTAATTAGCATCAAACGCATAAGATCTTGTATTACAGTAGTTTAACCCCTTGGCTACAATGTAACCACAAGGAGATACATGCTAGGTATAGGGCAAAACCCCATGTAACCTCAAGTGGATACATGATTTATTGAGATGTAAAACCAGTGTAACAAGCACAGGAAACATCATATGCTAGATTTGGGTTTTATTGGGATTGCACAAAAAACATTTTAGGTTTTTTTTAGGCTTGGTTACAAAAAGTTGAAAAAATAGGAAAATTAGAATTAAAATTACAAATCTTTATGAAACTGCTCGAAATGTTCCTTGGTACAAAAAGCTTTCCACGTGCACTACATGGGTGTATAGTAATTTTTTTTTCTACATTGTAGCACACCCAACATCTGTTCCGCTTTCTTCTGGAACCTTCTAAAATATTGTCAACAAGCTTGTGAAAGGCTTCTGGAGGATCATTTCTTTTCTCTTAGTCATTGTTAGATTTTGTGTAGTTTTCAGAATATTTTGTGAGAATTTCATTACATACCATTATGGTGAATGGATGTACTACTCTATACGGAAACGTTAACTTACGCCCTCTAGTAGCGTCAAACGAGAAAATGAAATGTTCGAAATAACGTCAAGGTCAGTATGCCCGGGAAACTGGGATTTACTCGTGCTGCAGCAAACGCCGTCTGGTAGCCAAGGGCTTAAATGATGGCATATATTAGTGCTATAGTAGGGTTATGTCATATTAAATTTCTCAGGGATTCTTTCTCGGAAAACCGTCATTTAAAATTTCGAAATGACTATACCTTTTCAAAGACCTAGTTAGGAAGGTGCGCCTGACAAATTGCCAGATCATTATGTGTCAAGATATTTGATTTCATTATCATAATAATCATCAACCACTTATGGATAAAGGTCTCCTAAACCCTGTTACAAAAATAGACAGTCATCTCTCTTTCCAAGTTTTTCTTTAACGCACAGCAACCGAAAAATTGTATTCTGAAACCGCTGGGAGCGAATCCCAGATCTCTCGATAACTAGCCGAGTGAGTTCGTCTTACGCTACGGTGCCAACAATCCACAGCGCTATGTGTGTTTATCTGTCAGCATCTGACTTCACAAATCCGTAGGGATGGGCTCAGCAACTGAGACGTCTCCATACGCTACGGTGCCAACAATAAACGGCGCTATGTGTGTTTATCTGTCAGCATCTGACTTCACAAATCCGTAGGGATGGGCTCAGCAACTGGGACGTCACCATACGCTACGGTGCCAACAATAAACGGCGCTATGTATGTTTATCTGTCAGCATCTGACTTCACAAATCCGTAGGGATGGGCTCAGCAACTGAGACGTCTCCATCTGGTGGGGATTAACGGTACAAGCTATTTAATTATAGCTAATAAATCCAAAGGGCGAGAGAAATGGTGAAAATGTTCCAAATAGCGTCGTGGATTGTTGGCACTGTAGCGTAAAGCGAACGCACTCGGCTAGTTATCGAGAGATCTGAGGTTCCATCCCAGTAGTGTCGAAATACAATTTTTCGGTTGCTGTGTGTTAATTAAAGAAAAACGTGGAAAGAGTGAGGACTTTGTCTATTTACATTATCTCCACGTATTTGGAAGATTTTCACGTGTTACACAACTTTCTACTTTGAGCCAGTCTGCTCCATGTCACTCTGGCACTTTTTCAAATTTGATCCTCCCATTCCCCATCTGGTCTTTTTCTAGGTCTTTTTAAACTCCTTGGAATCCAGTCTAGTATTTAAGCTGCCCAAGGGTGGTTAATTGAGCTCATGGGGCATTAAATGCCTAGTGGTCAACATACTGCCACGGAAAAGTCTCTGGTTCGATCCCCAGCAGGTACGAACGTCGAACCTACCAGCAGTGCGCGAGATGGGCACGTTAAGGCATCAGATCCCAGGTACTGGCCCTTCGGTTATAAATAAGGGCGTCTTCCTTCCCTTTCCTACCTCGTTTCAGTGTGACTCTCCTGTCGGGCAGTTTAATCCAAAAATCTCCTATCTTCTTACTTCTGAGGGTTGTTTAAGACCTGGGATCAGACACTCCCTTTCTAAAATCCTCTATCTAAATCTCAGTCTCTCTCATTTTCACTTAAGGGTCTTTGATCATGAAGACATCAACTCCTGTCATTTTCCTGTTTCTTGAGTTCATTTTCCTACCTTCTTTAGTCACAAAACGCATTTCTCTCTTCGCGCTTCTTTCGATTGTCTGCATCCTCTAAATGTTCTTTCTATTAATAGATATACATTATTTAAACACCTTTCTTTTAAGTCAAAATGATATGCTTTCCAGCAAAGTTTCATGCTATTAGTTTCTTCTTCGATGTAACACTCTCTTAATATCTGTTGCCCAAGATAAATGTAGGGGCCAGTTACTTCTATAACTTGGCCACATCAACCTCCAAATCTTCATTTCTCGTAAAAGCATTGCACATTTACGTAATATGAGTTCTTACGATAACATGGTAATCGTGAAATAGACTAAGAACACTAAACGGAACGACGTAAGAGAGAAAATAGCTGTAAATTTCAAGTAATGGTATGTTACGTATGATTCATAATTCTCAGAAGTTTGTTTGCGATTAAAGTGGCATCGAAATTTGGGTCGCTGAGGGAAGATAGCATTTTACGCCATTTCATTTCCGAATTTGTTACCCCAAAGACTGCATTCGGCTGCGTGTAGTTTTTTCATCTGTAAAAAAAATCGGTGAAGAAGATCTTCGTATGATAACAAAGTCATCTTTTTTCGACTCCGCCTGGTAAAAACCGAGCTATTTTAAAAAATACAAAAAAAAAAAAAAAGCTATCTATTTAAATAATTGTGCATCATGGTCCTGGAGAGCCACCGGAATTTTGGCTTCTGTTTGATCCAAAGATAATTATTAAGATTTGCTTTCTAGAAGCAGCGATATTGTGAGAAAATTTAAGAGCGTATTTTTGCTCCCTAGCGGATCAATTGGACATTAAGAAAACTGGAACGCATGGAGACACCAGAATTACCGTGGTCATATTTAAAACACAGCTATAAAAATAGTCCTTCCCAAATCTAAGGCCAGTTTTAGGCGCCCCCGCCAAAGTCTTTTCCTAAACTTGGGCCAGCTCGCATGATTAACCAGAAGCTCGCGCCTCTGACCACTCGACCATCGGGTGGGTCCATTTAACATTTTTGGGATCGAGTAAGGTTAATGACCACCGTAAGAAAATCTAAAGACTATAAACAGTCGCCCGTCAATACTTTGAGGACACTGCTTCCAGGGAAAGGAGAGAGCCAGTACCGTAAGACAGGATCTCTCATTCCTTCTCCAGGACTCGAAACCAGGCTCACTCGGACGAACGGTCAGCAACCTGCACTTAAGCGATTGTACCATCGGAGCGGCCCATTAATAAGAACAAATAAAGGTTTAGTTGGAAAATTAGGCAATTATAATGTACGAAAGATTATGCTTAAAACAACTAATATCATAAAAAAAGAAAGATGAAAGAATTTTCGGTTGTAGTGAGCACGTATTTTGAATTCTTCTTGATGAGAACAAAATTTATCAGTGTTATTCAAAGTCAATAAAACCGGTGGGAAAAAAACCAACTGGATTTTTACATTCGATAAAACACCAAGAAATAGAGACAGCTACTTATTTACTTCCACCAGTGGCTAAAACGTGTGTTCTTCAAGCAGAAGGAAGGTATATATATATATATTATTCTATAAGGCTTTTTACTGGGACTCCTACTTTGAGAGAACGGCTGAACGTAAAGATATGGTTGGGGTATCAAAATAAAGGTCTTACCATGTAAATGCGCCAGTCGAAGAGAAAAATAAGATTGGGGCAACGGTTCGGGCGTTGTGAGGCGGCAAAGTTCCCATGTAAAGTCTATGGGAGAAGCGTGCGGCCATATCTACATCAGGCGCTCAGTTCAGTGTTAGACTTGGTGTGTGCATGGTGTTATGTGATCAGTCCTAAATACTTTATTAAATACTTAAGTAGATACTTTATTGCATACTTACTCTTAACAGAATGTCTGTCCCGAAGAAAAAAGATTAAAAAAAAGGAAACGTAATAGCCTTACTGGGAAAGCGTGAGCGATCGTAATAGGTGGCAACTATATGTCTCAGACAAGAGAGAATGAAGAGTATTCGCAACGGGAATCTCATTCCAACAACATTTACAAACACAGTTGTGACTGAAGATGAGAGTGAAAGAGTGCGCTACTCAGTTGGATTTTTGGCACACGATCCAAATGAGTGGACTTACGCCTCACATTTTACGACTGGAAAAGAGTGCAGTCGTGATGCTCCTCTAGAACCTGGCCGCCCCGGTGGCGCAGTGGTCTAAGCGCTGGCTTATGAAGATTCCTTTGTGAAGAGTCCAGGTTCGAATCCCAGTGAGGCATGGATGTTTTGCTTGTCTTACGGCACTGACTCTCTCTCCTTCCCTGGGACCAGTGACCCCAAATTAGGGACGGGTGACTGCTTATAGCCCATTGAGTTGTTCACGGTGGTCGTTAAACTTTCAGTCAAAAGAAAAAAATCACGAACCTGGACTTTTGTCTTTACTGAAGTGGTTGAATGAATTTGTCAATCAAGTAAAGTTTACATTTGTTGTTTCATATGAGTTTATTCTTTTCAAAAAACAAAACAAAGAAAACTGACCGTTGATCCCGACGGGTTTCGTCTAGTCAGATATTAATAGATTCTCAAATCGAACAAATAATATGATTAATAAATTTATAATATGATTAATAGATTTTCAATGAAAAAGAAATATTGCAGGAAACATCATATATGCCTTCTAGCAGAAGAATTTGGATGATACAAAAGTTGATAATAAGCGAAAAGTATTCTTCATGGTAAAAGCTATGCTAAGAAAAAATAACTTTTTCAAATTCGTCTCTTGGAAGCAGAGATAGCAAAAATAAAAGGTTTTGACCTTTACGCCCCTAGCGGGGAAACTGTGCATTACATAAAATGGATAATGCTCCCCATTTTTATTGTAGCGAATGGCAAGAAGCAAAAAATTAAAAAAAAAAAAAAAAACGAAATTCACAATAGGATTTTTAGAAGCGGATATACAGCTGCAAGAAAGCACACTTAGCGACAGATATATGAACTACAAACCTTCTCAAATACACTGCTGGCTACCCAAAATGCAACACCAAGAAGGAAACATCTGATTGGCCTCAAATTCGCAGCATGCGTAGCCCGCGAGAGGACATGCAAACGATTAGCATTGCAGGGCATATTCAAATCATGTGCGCCCGGCACGCCACCGAGGAGCACGATAAGAAGGGTGCACAGAAGGAGGGGTGTAAGTAGTAAGAAGTGTGTTGTTCTGCCGGACCTGTGCGTGGGAAGCTTCCTAATGTCTCGTCGCAGAATACGACAGTCATTCCAGCACGTTTCGGAGTTCGACAGAGTACGAATAATGGCTTATCGCGACAACGGTTTATCGTACCGAGACATCGGCGCCCGTCTGGGACGACATGCAGCCACAATGCTGCGAGTATGGATTCGGTGGGCGCAGGAGGGATGGACGGACGAACGGACTGACCTGAGCGATTGCCGCAGCCGCGGTACACTACCGAACGAGAGAACCGGCTCGTTGTGCGGCGGGCATTGACGGCTCGCACCGCCACATCCCGAACGTTAGCGCAGAAATTAGGGTGTGTTGCGCAACAACCTGTGTCATCACGTACCATTTGACGTTGTCTGCGGCGCCCATTGCTCCGATTACCATTGGCGTTACACCACCGGCGAGTGCGGTGGCAGTGGGCCGTTGAACGCCGCACCTGCGGAATGGCACAACATTGTCTTCTCCGACGAATCCCTCTTCTGCCTGCAACACCACGACGGTCGGATCCGCGTGTGACGGCACCGCGGCGAGAGTCTGCATGACGCCTGCATTATGCATCGTCATACCGGTTCGTCGCCTGGCGTTATGGTTTGTGGTGGAATTGGATATGACACCCGCACCCCTGTGGTACGCATCGCCGGTACACTCAACAGCCACCGCACCATCTCCGACGTTTTGTAGCCTGTAGAACCTGACAGCGGCACGTCCTACAGGCTCCAAAACGTCGTTACCTGCAGGACCTGCCAGCGGCCACGTTTCAACAAGACAATGAGCGTCCGCACGTGACACGCATCGTGCAACAATTCTTCACGGCCCACCAGGTGTCACTGCTGCCGTGGCCGGCTTGTTCGCCCGATATGTCGCCCGTCGAGCACGTCTGGTCGCTGATCGTCAACCGAGTGGCCCGGCAAGCACCACCCGCGGCTACGCCTGATGAACTGTGGCAACGTGTGGAAGCAGCCTGGATCGACATACCCCAAGCTCACCTCCAAAGCCTCTTTCGTTCGATGCCGCGGCGTGTAGAGGCCGTTATTTCCAGCCAGGGTGCCACACGAACTATTGATGTCTATGTGTTCCGCAAATCGCACGGGCCTGTAAGCTTAATCGTTTCATCTTTGTATCTGTTGTTATGTGTCCAGTAAATCTGGCTTTGCTATCTCGTGTCCTTGTTGGTGTTGCATTTTGGGTGGCCAGCGGTGTACAAACCATAAGTGTTCCACAAGGAAAGTCGTATCCGGTGTTTAAAAATATTTTACAATCGCACATTTAAAAGCTTACATGTTGCGAAACGCAGAATAAACATTTGCGCCACATAGCGGCGAAATTATGCATCATTTTGGGAAAGAAATACACACAATGTTTTCGTAGTTAGTAGTATCTGCCAGAAAAAGAATTTTTTTCAATCGGGCTTTGCAGTCTCGCAGATATTGCTATAAACGGAAATTTGAACTTACGCCCTCCAGTGCAACACTTGTGCATTAAGAAAAATTTGAAATTATATGAGAATCATTTCGCACCGGAAACACTCTCCAACAAAGGAATCATTTTTCAAATCGAACTCTTAGAAGTAGAGATATCGAGAAAAGTGAGATATACATCTACGCCTCCTGACGGAAAGACTATGTACTAATTTAAGCGGAAAGTATACTCAAAAGTTTTTCGGAGGCAAAAGATATCGGTCCACGAAATGATTTGTTCAGTCGAGTTTTATAAGCTCACATTTTGCTGCGAATACATCAGAAGCAAAAATAAACACTTGCGCCCCCGGTGGCCAAATATATAGATTTATTCTTTTGGATGTTTAACGACCACCGTGAGCAACTTAATGGGCTATAAGCAGTCGCCCGTTCCTAATTTAGGGCCACTGGTTCCAGGGAACGGAGAGAGCCAGCGCCGTAAGACAAACACAACATCCATACCTCACCGAGATTCGAACCCGGACCCCTTTTGGACGAATGATCAGAGGCCATCATCGCTTAGACCACTGTGCCACCGGGATAGCAAAATAATTCTTTACCAAAAATTAGAAATCATATGCAAAACATTTTCAATGAAGAGCTGTATCCGATGAAGGAACAATTTTTCATATCGGGCTTTTAGAAGCAGAGATATCGAGAAAAACGCAATTTACCTCAACGCCCTCTATCGGAAAAACTATGTATTACTTCAAAAACAGACTGTACCTAAAATAATCTTCTATATAAATCGCATGGAAAGGAAAATGTAATTTTATTTAGAAGCAAATATATGGAATAAAATGTTTTTTTGAATTCTATATCACGCATTTAGACCCTTTAGCGGCGAAGTGGTCCATCGGAAAAACCCGGAATACAAGGAACATAATTTTCACATTTTTAGCTTCCCAATTCGAAAATAATTTTTCAAGTCAGACTAACAGATACAGAGGAATGGTGTCCACAGAAGAGACGGACGGACAAAGTGATAACATAAGCACGATATTTTATTTACAAAATACGTGCTAAAAAGATGATCCAACGAAGAGCAACGTGCATCAAAAAAAGAAATAAAAAGTGTAGAAGTCGGAGTCACGCTTTGAAGAAGTATCCAACGCAAAATTAATTGTTTTTGCAATAACATTTCTTGAAGCAGAGATATTTTGTCCACAGCATGAGTGAAAGAAGGCAAGCGATAACATAAGCATGCGATTTTTAAAATCTGCGTATGAAGACACGTTGCGAAGTTGAAAATCCCAGCTACAGAGTTCTATTCTTTCTACGCAAATACATAATGTTTTTTTTATTTAAAATGTGTCACTTTGTTTTGAAACATTTTATATCAAAATCTCCTTCCGCTGTGAAGAAAATGCACTTAGAAATTGTAGAAGAAAAAGGTTATTCGTGTAATGCAAAGATCTTTTACTTTGAAAAAATAAATAAATCCGGAAATCTTTTCAGAAGAAAGCTTATTAAGGAAACTGAAATGCCACACTGCGTGTTTTAGTTTCGCGGCTTCCTTTGTTCATAATTTTTTTCTTACTACCGTATTCTTCTTTCAGTTTGGTTTTTATCTTACACAGGAAGTTTTATGGACGACGTATTTTCATTACTATTTCCTTTGCGTTAAAACCATTATAGAGACAAAGTGTTTTTTCGTTAATCCTGATTTCTCCTGGCTCTTTTTCGAATCGCCTCGCATTCACGCAATACCCTAATTCATTTAAAGACTCTAGCGATGGCATTATTATTGAGCATTCGTGCTGAAAATGAAAAGGAGTTATTCTTGATAAAACGAAAGCAGAGCTATAACTTTGAGGTGTCATCTACATGCAAGTAAGTGTTTCCTCGTAAACGGAGGAGAACTCAAATGGACAAGAACTGGGTTTGTCGTCTTGGCGAGAATAGCCCTGTTGTGGAGAGAGACTCCTATATTTTGTCATTGTAACTGCAGTATACGTATTTCTCTTGCCCAATTCCTGGTTAGACGCATTCGCGGAAAATACATTCTAAAATTACATATGATATTTTTAACCCTTTAACTGGGTGAAACAAATTCACTTGGGGTTACCAAAATGGGCTGAACTCGTCTGGAATACATTTGCTGTATAATAAATGGGCCAAACGCGGCTGTAACGGGTGAAGAAGTATAATTAAGCTGTTTAAGTACGATATGTCAAATTCACCAACTTGAAATTGCAAAGTTAAAAATACCTTCGTTTTAATTGTAAGTAAAGTAAGTTAAAATACGTAAAAGCGAGATCTTTCGAGGCCGCCTTCGCCTTATCATCAGGTTTAGTACTACAGTATACAGCGCAAGCAAGCAATAAATACACTGAGAATCAATACCATGATGCAATAGTCACATAAGTCCTCGTTGCCAAACGTGAGCAGTGGGAATTCCCAAGTACGTGAAAAATTATGACAGATGTTCTACTTTCGCTGTGTGAAACACGGATTCCCATGAACAGCTTCCAGGGGCGTGGAACAAAACTAGGAAGATCTATATTGCAGCTCAAATTACCAAATTTAATGATATGTAAGCTTTCAGATAAAAGTAATGAACGCCTGTTACTTGCTGACGCCAGAATCTTTGAGTTGTCCCTGTCAGGTGAGTATTCACCTTGGTTCACAGTCCTAGTTAATGCAGTGGATGTGGAGCCAGTCCTAAGTGCATATTTGTGTTCACACACACGAACATTTAAAGTTCGCAATGTAGAACCGATATAATATTTCACGACTAAGACTGGATCACGGGGAACCAAAAGGAAACAGTATACTCCAGATTTATTGGGTGTTGGGACTAAGTCACGGTCCTTTATAACAATTGAAAAAAAAAATATTCCGGGTGCGAATCCCAAAATCAAAGTTATGTTTTTTACAAAATTTCTTTGGAATAAAGACAATGGGTGGAAAAAACTCAATGGAGCCAACAAACCGGGGCTTGGAAGTCTCAGGGCGGAGTGTCGTAAAACTGAATCGCTGAACTCTGTGCAACAGCTCAAAAAAGGTATTCGAACAATAACCAAAGGTAAGTGCAATCTGTAAAACATTCGAAAGTTCGGTTCGTCGAAGCCTAACTGACGAGGAATGTGAAAAAGCACGTTTTGTTAAAAAACGTATAGCTGAAAGCTTGTAGTTCTGCGGATGAGAAGTCGAAAACGGTATAATAACCGGGGAACTGGAAGGTTTTCTGTACAATGAATAAGAAATTTTATTAGAGATAAGATCCCGAGAAAGAAGAAAATTGAGGAAAGGCAAACGACCCCCTGTTTCCAATTCTAACGTGAAATGGATGAACCTCAGCATCGGGAAGAGTTGTTATTCAAGGTGGTTTTCTCAGGGAACGATCCACACTAGTCCTTTCTGACTAATTACCTGGTAGAGGAGGCCTCACAATGGCGACGAACCTAAGGAAGGTGAGAGACGCTTGAGTCGCTTGTTCCTTCCCAGTGGCATGATGTTTGTGTAAAGGGGGACTATCCCCTTCACATCACGCCTTGAGTCATGGAGCAGAGAGGTAGCGCTTTTTGATAGTGACAGGTTTATCTTTCGAACTGCTGAGAAAAAATGGGGAAAGACATTGTAGTTTGCGTAAAACTTTTTGAATATTTGCCGCCCAGGTGCCGCAGTGGTCTAAGCGATGGCTTGTGATCATTCGTCCAAAATGGGTCCAGGATCGAATTCTGGTGAGGCATGGATGTTGTGTTTGCCTTACGGCGCTGGCTCTCTCCCTCCTCTGGAACCGGTGGTACTAAATTAGGGACTGGCGGCTGCTTATAACCCACTGAGTTGCTCACGGTAGTCGTTAAACCTCCAATCTTAAAAAAAAAAAAAAAAAAAAAGCGTGAATATTTCTGTTTGGGGGGAGCGCAGGAAATTTTGTCAACATTAGGCTCAAGTGTATTAGAGTTAAGTGTGGGCTCTAGTTTCAAAGTAAAATTTATGACTGCTACTTAACTTAAAAAAGCTGGCAATCACTGGGTTGAGTGCAAGTTAATTGATCTTCCTTGGGCAGACCCCATGAGAGAACAATCAGAGGGGCGGGATTGTGCCCGATCGCCCAAGCAGTCCCGGATGTGTTATGAATGGGGCAACGTTTCTTTAGCTACTATGGATACAGTGGCCCTAAATGAAGAACGGGTCACTCCTCACAGCAATTACAGTTCCTCGCACAGTTGTTAAACTCTCAAGCAAGGAAAGATCTTTCATGCTATCTCAAATTTCAGGGTCTCTGGCAGAAATGATTCCTTGACCTCTGCAAAAAGAAATATTTTACACTAGCTCACTGCAGCGCGATGAAACAACGAGAACAACTACGATACGAAGACAATATCTTTGACTTGCCGTCGCATGGTAGGCGTGACCTTTTACAAGTCTTTCTGAACCAGTTAGATGTCGTTCATGTATTCTTTCTTTCGCTGTAAATTAAAACCGACAAGTACTATTACAATTCCTGTATCTTTTAGTTAGTATTCCTAAAATCTATACAAGATGGAGGGGGTGATTTCGGTGTAATGATGTATACTGTTCTCCTTTAAGAGGCACTGTTATCATTAGATAGCAATCCAATGATATTGCAGCGCTTAGAAGTGCCATTGAAAACTTCTGCCTGTTCAGTGTGCGAGTAAAACTGGCTCGTTTACACTTACTTTTTTTATGCGACTAATTCGTAAGGCACAAGATGAGCTCTGCGGCTATGGACGCTTGGAACGCTGAGGTCAAGCTGATTGGATCGGCCCTCTGAAACTTACACAGATCCCGTTGTCTTCGTTATGCGCGTCCGTTTGCCTGCGAAGCGATTGGCGCGTGTCTTGTATATCTCTGAAGGAAAATCTTTCTAGCCCAATGCTCACATGACAAAAAGAAAGTACTCAATGTTTGGCCAAACGTTTTAAAAGCGCTCTGCATAATTTAATGGAGCAGTTCTCCCTATAAAAATGATGATACAAGGAGTTTATGGGAGAAATACAAGTTACTGTATAGATAAATGTTAAAAACAACAAGTTTTTTTTTTTTTTTTGATTGGAGGTTTAACGATCACCGAGAGCAACTCAATGGGCTATAAGCAGTCGCCCGTCCCTAATTTAGGGTCACTGGTTCCAGGGAAGGGAGAGAGCCAGTGCCGTAAGACAAACACAACATCCATGCCTGATCGGGATTCGAACCCGGACCTCTTATGGACGAATGATCAGAGGCCAGCGCCTTAGACCACTGCGCCACCGGGGCGGCAACAACAAGTTGACTACCATTAGGTTGAAACTATAAGTGAAAGTAAAACAATAATTCATCTTAGGTTTTAAATTGCCACCCCGGTCGTGCAGTAGTCTAAGCGCTGGCTTCTGACCATTTGTCCAAGATGGGTCCTGGTTCGAATCCCGGTGTGGTACGGACGCTGTATTTGTTCTACGGCACTGGCTCCTCTCCCTTCCCTGGAGTCAGTGACTCTAAATTAGAGACAGGCGACCGAGTCACGGTGGTCATTAAATCCCCAAACAAACAAACAAAAAATCTGAAATCTCGGAATCAAAGGCAAAACACGTCATATTTTCAAAATACAGTAAAAAGGAAATGAAAATGATAAATAAAAACTATTGTTCTTCCTCGGGGGCGAGTTGTTTAGATGTAACCCTACTTATGGCCTACAAAAATAATTTCTATTGGTGTTGGTAAGTATAAAACAATTACACTTAATTGCATATCAAAATGAAAGTAAAATCATGGAGAGTTATAAATTAACATCACGGACTATTGGTCGTGAACCAATCTTGTAAAGCAATTCCTTCAAACTAAAATAGTTGTTGTCGGTGACAAAATTTACGTTGCTCACGACTTTCTGCAATGAGATATCTTAATACAAGAATGAATTCCATATGGATTCTTGCAGCCAATTGGGATTAACAGGTGAAGGAAAACTACATCAAAGCCTCAGATAATATAATCTTCGTAAACAAACAGTGATCTGATCTTTATAAAATGATCAGTGGAGATGTTTGGAGTCCGTTGGGAACTAGGAAGGGATCGTTGGCATACTTCTTTGTAGAAATTACGTTGGGATTGCTACTTAGGTACTGTGTTGTTTCCCGGTTTGTGGTGCTTAAGTCTCCTGCAAAGTTGAGGCTAAGGATGCATCTAGGGAAACTTTTGCTGCTTGTCATAACGAAGTAAATATATCTTTGTGAGTTTCCATTGTGTTCACCTCGCTTTTACAGTTAAAGATCATTTATCTTTAACTCAAAATAACAAAGGACCAACGTATGAATTTATTCACGACGTTGTCTGAAAACTAAACTACCGGTTGTTTCATCTGTCCATATAACATCAACAGCAGTAGGAAATCAGGAAGCTGATCTTAAAGGCAGTTGGGGTGGTTGCTCCAGTAAAAAAAATAATAAAAAAAAAATAGGGAGATTTTATGGCGGGCACTCCAATTATAAACTTGCAGCACTGCCCCTTCCTGGCATCGGAAGGCTTTAAAATTTTCAATAAAAATTTTTCTAAATTTTTAAACTGCGGACCAGAACTGAAAAATCAGCACTATTTTCATGGAGTTCAGTTTTCCGCCCTTTTGGGAAACCAACTTGATGCAACTTTTTAAATCTCACGTCTGGGTAAAATCTTTTAAAATAAAGTTTGATACCTTCTTTTCAGAGGGCTTAAATTTCATGAAAAAATTCCCAGATGGAAAATTTGTTACTAGTTTACGCTTTCCAACCGTAGGTTGAAGAAGCGTATATGCTCCAGCTTTGTCCGTCCGTCTGTCCGTCGGCACGATAACTCGCGTAAAAATGGTTCGATTTCGATGAAACTTTAGTATGTGGTAGGGGACCACCTGGGGACGAACCCTATTAAAAATGGACGAAATGAGGTCAAAGTTCACGGCATAAGAGCGGGATCCATTTCATTGCCCTTATGCGTCATAACTTGCGTAAATATGGTTCGATGTAGATGAAATTTTAGCATATTGTTGGGCACCATCTGGGAATGAACCCTATCGAAAATGGCTGAAGTGGGGTCAAAAGTCACGGCATAGGAGCGGGATCCATTGCATTACCCTTATGCATAATAACTTGCGTAAATATGGTTCGATGTCGATGAAATTTTAGTATATTGTAGAGGACCACCTGGGAATGAACCCTAATAAAAATGGGTGACGTGGGGTCAAAGGTCAGGACATACGAGAGGGATGCGTTCCATTGCCTTTATGTGTCATAATGTACGTAAAAAAAGGTTCGATTTCGATGAAATTTTAGTATGTGGTAGGGGACCACTCGGAACGAACCCTATTGAATGGACGAAATGGGGTCAAAGGTCAGGACATAGGATCGGGATCCATTCATCGCCCTTATCCCATACTATTAAAGGAGCAATTCTTGTATGTGTGTAAATTTTATTTTGAAAACGGCTCTAAAGATTTTGATGAAAGTCGTTAACCTACCGTTTTCTGATACTAGAAATCGATTTAGCTTGATCTCGACTTTAGGAAAATTCGTTTAGTGGGTTAAATAACCACCCCGTATTACCACGTTTTTAGTGTGGTGTCATGGCGCCGTCCCATTAGATGTTGGCGCGCGGTCACGTCATCTGTCTCATTACGTCACGCGTTGTGTGTGGATCCTATTAAAGTTTGATGACGTCACACTCTTGCGAGCAGATGGTCGCGATTCCCATCTGCCTCATTACGTCACGCGTTGTGTGCGTATACCCGTACGCAGGATAACTCGCGTAAAAATCGTTCGATTTCGATGACATTTTAGTATGTGTAAGGGGAACACCTGGGAAGGAACACTATTGAAAGTGAACGAAATGGGGATCAAAGGTCAGGACATAGGAGCGGAATCCATTCCACTGCTCTTATGCGTCATAACTAACGTAAAAAAGGTTCGATTTCGATTAAATTTCAGTATATGGTAGGGGACCACCTTGGAACAAACCCTATTGAAAATGGGCGAAATGGGTTCAAAGGTCAGGACATAGGAGCGGAATCACTTCGATCGCCATTTTGCGTCACAACTTACGTAGAAATTCTTCGATTTGGATAAATTGTTAGTATGTCGCAGGGGCCTGCCTGGAGACGAATCCTGTTGAAAATGGGTGAAATGGGGTCAAAGGTTAGGACACAGGAAAGGGATATATTCCATAGCCCTTATGCATCATAACTTACGTAAAAATACTTCCATTGCGACAAAACTTTATCATGTTATTTCGGAGGTATACTGAACCGGTTCTGTTGAATATCATCTAAATGGGATCAAAGGTCAGGTCACAGGACTGAGATTTATTCCACAGCCATTACCCTCATAACTTAAGTAATGATTTATGGTATGTTGGAAAGCGTATCATAATCAATGCATTGCATGATTTTACTAACTTGTTTTTGTATATGGCTATGGGCGCCCATAGCTTAGTTTACAGGTGGGGCAAACAGAAATTGTATCGACTGCAGCTCCACCCGTACAAAATCAGAGCAGTGCACACATATTACGATAAGGGGTGTGGAATATTTCAGATGGTTCAATTGTTTCATTAATGACAACGGAGAGGATATTCTGGACGTAACAATTTTTCTCCGATGAGGCGCTGTTCCATTTATCGGGATATGTGAACAGTCGAAACGATCACATGTGGTTTTTCAATAATCCGCATCAGGTACATGAAATGCCATTACATGATCAGTAATGTGTGGTGTGCGATATCTCGATGTTGAATAATCCGGTCTATATTCTTCGAGGGGGTCATAAACGAGCATCTGTGCCAGGTGCACAGTGACTTTTAGCTCACCCTGTACATAAAAAGACGGATAAATAAAATTAGACAGCATGTTGGGACAATAAAGAGATTTCTTGGTCGCTCTTTTGATCCTTTTGGCTTCCTGTGACATATGCGCCACGAAACCCCAGGGATCACTCAATCTGAATGAAAAAAAATTCCCTTAAGATAAAGTTCTATCTGAAACTTAGGGAGGTCTTTCTTTAGCAATAAATAGCTGCTGATGATATAATTCTTCATTTCTTCGCCTTTCATAACTTTTCCATACTGTATGCAGAGCTCCAACATGCAACAGAAAACTTCGTAATAGTTTCTACTGTTAATTTCCGTTTTTTTCTGTTGGAAATTTTCAACGTTTTCCCAATTTCTACTGCATATACACGCATCCAGGAATTTAATAACAACAAAACAAGAAAAAAATCAGAATGAGTGTTTTCACAAAAATATCTGTAGGACCTTCCAAGCACAGAAAGGGCATGGCTAGATTTCCAGTGGAGGGCAAATGCGCTCTCTTGCTCCCCCACTGATGATGATGATGTTTTGTAGAGGATTTTAGGAAGGGAGTGTCTGACCCCAGGTCTTAAATAACCCTTAGAAATAGGAAATTAGGAGATTTGGGCTAGAACGCCCGATAGGAAAGTGACACGGAAGCGAAGTAGAAAGGGGGGGGGGAGACGTCCTTGTTTATTACCGGGGGCCAGCACCCGGGTCCGACGGCTTAACGTGCCCATCCGACGCACGGCGGATATTTAGTGGATCGAGTGTTCGTACCTGCCTGGGATCGAACCTGAGGCCCTTTCCGTGGCAGTCACGAACGTTGCCCATTAGGCCACCCGCGCCACCAACCCGCACTGTATGAGCGCCCATGTTTATGGCCCAATCGCCACACACTGTCTCACACACACTTCAAATTCTACCCCACACGGTGACTTTCCCTGCTCCCAATTACTAATGATGCCAGGCAATACTAAAAAAACAAAAAAACATTCTCCCATTGCTTTTGATGATCAGTCAAAATCTCTTTTCACTTCCGCTCTCACCTTTCTCTGTTTCTGAGCATCTACTTTGTGTGTGTTTTTTTTTTCAGCTGAAGGTAGAAAAAAAAACCCCAACAAAACAGCTACTTTTTGTTCTTTTTTTTCAGCTGAAGGTAGAACACAATATTTGATCTCTAAATTCACAGCAAATTTTGGTTGTTATGGAAACTTTAGCGAAAACCTGTGGATTTATTACAACGCTTTTACAAAAATAAGTGTATTAATTACTTAGATATCGGCCATTTAAAAATTAAAAGCCTATGGGGGGCAGGTCCCCCTCCCCACTGGATCCCCTTCTGATTGAGAGTACGCAGTTTTAGTCACCATTGATCATAAAACAGCAAATAAAAACTTGGAACTTTGTCATGTCTTTAATTTAGCACCAATAAAAATTCGGGGCTTTCTGTGGTCTTAAGGTTTTAAATAGTAGCAATGAAAACTCCGGACTTCCTCCCATCTTTAAAATGGCACCAGTAAAAACATGTGCTTTCTTCTGCAGGTCCAAATGCAAGAAGTGAACATTTTCTTTCATTCCGGCAGAAGCTAGAATCTATATAAGATGTAATTTAGATCACGAAAGCTCGATAATTTAGTAAGATGTTTATAGAAGAATAAATTACCATTAAATTGATTACGCTTATGTATAAATGGCAAATTTTTAATGAGCAGAAAAATGAAAATTAAATTTTATTTGTTTTTACTTTATTTTCCCGTTCATTTTGTTTCTATTTCGCTAACGCAAATTCGTACGTCTGAGTCGGTTCCATCACCAGGGTGCAATAAAATATCATTTGGTTCGCTTATCTGAATACTTGTGTATAAACGGCAGATAAATTTCATCCCGTGGCACGTTCTACGTTTACAAGAATCTGATGACACCGCCGACTTCCACGTCCGATCATTTTCCGATGCGAGAACCCATTTCAAAGTGCGAGTCAATGCACATTCTGTGACGTATTTCCTCTCAGACAGCTCGGCCCTGGTGAACGGCATTTGTCAAAGAATTCCGGCGAGAAGTCTGCACATTTTGCATTACATCTTTTCTTTTCCTTACTTTTGGTTACGTTATACCACATCTGTGGCATGTGTGCGTCCAGCATTTCTCATTTAATTTAAAACGCTGGTCGCTGTATGAACAAGCCTTCTCCATTTTTCTGTTGTGTCTTTTTCCTTTGCGATTTAAACACAGTACATTTTCTTCTTCTTTCCCAAAATTGGGAATTTTTTCTGTTCTATGCGTTCTTTCCTTTTGCTTGAATTTCCTTCATACCATCTGTATTTCTTCCCACCATCACTTTCTTGATCTTTCTATCCCCATATTTCCTGGAACTTTCATTTCCACCGATACCTAAATTAGACCTTTCCTACCCTTTTCTTGACACTTGTCGTTTGTTATGGCAGTTTTAATCGCCAACTGTCCTGGAGTCTCTAAATTGGGCCTTTACCCCCTTTTTCTCTACACTTCTAGTTTGTTTTACCAGTTTTAGCCGCCTACTGTCCTACAGTATCAAAATTGTGCTTTTCTCCACTCATTTCTCTACAGTTCATGTTTGTTAGGGCAGTTTTTGTCGTCTACTGTCCTAGGGTATGCTACTCAAACAAGAGTTCTCCACTGTTTTCTGTCCTGTCCGTTTTTTCCACTTTAAATTCCTTTATATCCTTTACTACTTCTCCCACCACCCATTTCTTGGTCTTTCTACTGTACTTCTTGGCACTTATATTGCTCTTTGAATTACGCCTTCTTTTTCTTTGATTGGAGGTTTAAATAACACCGTGAGCAATTCAATGGGCTATAAGCAGTCGCCCGTCCCAAATTTAAGGTCACCGGTTCCAGGGAAGGGTGAGAGCCAGTGCTGTAAGACAAACACAACATCCATGTCTCACCTGGATTCTAACCCAGATCCCTTTCAGACGAATGACCAGAGGCCATCGCTTAGACCACTGCTCTTCTCCAGTCATATACGAACCATCTTTAACACTTTAAACGACTGAAATGAAATAGCTCGGGGTTACCAAAATGAGCTGAAACCAGCTCGAAATAATATATTCGCTGTCTACGAAGGGGGCCGAACGCGGCTGAAATCTGATGCGCAGGTTCACACCAGGGCATCAGAAAGCGTTGCTTTCCCCTTGGTTTTCTTGTTTAAAGTGGTCCTCGTTGACACTAATCATTTTTAACTGTTTACCTCTTAAAGGAGTCATAACAATGGCGACAAATCAGAGAGAGAGAGAGAGAGAGAGAGAGAGAGAGAGAAAAAAGAGAAAGAAAGAGAGAGAGAGAAAGAGAGAGAGAGAGAGAGAGAGAGAGAGAAAGAGACAGAGAAAAGAGAGAGAGAGAGAGAGAGAGAGAGAGAGAGAGAGAAAGAAAGAGACAGAGAAAGAGAGAGAGAGAGAGAGAGAGAGAGAGAAAGAAAGAGACAGATAAAGAGAGATAAAGAGACGCAGAGAGAAAGAGACAGAGAAAAAGAGACTCAGAGAGACTCAGAGAGAGAGAGAGAGAGAGAAAGAAAGAGACAGATAAAGAGAGATAAAGAGACGCAGAGAGAAAGAGACAGAGAAAAAGAGACTCAGAGAGACTCAGAGAGAGAGAGAGAGAGAGAGAGAGAGAGAAAGAAAGAGACAGAGAAAGAGAGATAAAGAGACGCAGAGAGAAAGAGACAGAGAAAAAGAGACTCAGAGAGACTCAGAGAGAGAGAGAGAGAGAGAGAGAGAGAGAGAGACAAAGAGGCACAGGGAGAAAGAGAGAGAGAGAGAGACAAAGAGGCACAGGGAGAAAGAGACAGAGAGAGAGAGAGAGAGAGAGAGAAAGAGAAAGAGAGAAAAAGAGAAAGAAAGAGAGAGAGAGAGAGAGAGAGAGAGAGAGAGAGAGAGAGAGAGAGAGAGAGAGAGAGAGAGAGAGAGAAAGAGGCACAGGGAGAGAGAGAGGCACAGGGAGAGAGAGAGAGAGAGAGAGAGAGAGAGAGAGAGAGAGAAAGAGAAAGAAAGAGACAGAGAAAGAGAGATAAAGAGACGCAGAGAGAAAGAGACAGAGAAAAAGAGACTCAGAGAGACTCAGAGAGAGAGAGAGAGAGAGAGAGAGAGAAAGAGGCACAGGGGAGAGAGAGAGAGAGAGAGAGAGAAAGAGAGAAAAAGAGAAAGAAAGAGAGAGAGAGAGAGAGAGAGAGAGAGAGAGAGAGAGAGAGAGAGAGAGAAAGAAAGAAAGAGACAGAGAAAGAGAGAGAGAGAGAGAGAGAGAGAGAAAGAAAGAGACAGAGAAAGAGAGATAAAGAGACGCAGAGAGAAAGAGACAGAGAAAAAGAGACTCAGAGAGACCCAGAGAGAGAGAGAGAGAGAGAGAGAGAGAGAGAGAGAGAGAGAGAGAGAAAGAAAGAGACAGAGAAAGAGAGAGAGAGAGAGAGAGAGAGAGAGAGAGAGAGAGAGAGAGAGAGAGAGAGAGAGAGAGAGAAAGAAAGAGACAGAGAAAGAGAGATAAAGAGACGCAGAGAGAAAGAGACAGAGAAAAAGAGACTCAGAGAGACTCAGAGAGAGAGAGAGAGAGAGAGAGAGAGACTAGCCCTTCCAATCATGCCTTAGTTCATGCTGGAGCAGACATGAAGTAGAAGCGAGCGCTTATCTCCAGTGCTGAGATGTGAAATATAAATGAATTGTTTTTCTGTAATTTTCCTAAACCTCCACCGCTGTATGAACATTTCTGTTTGGCGACTGCAGAAAAGGTTGGGTTCCATTTGGTTCAGGTTCATGGCAGCTTAAAGAGTTAAGTACTAAATCCACTTCGTCAATTTTTCTATACCGAGCCTCGTCCAAATTTCCTCTGCGTTATTTTCTCAGTATCCCTTTTACTCATATCAGTATCGTCTATGAAGTACTACAGAGGTAAAGCATGTGTCAAGACGACAAATCTCCAGTGGTACATTCCGTCCATGTAGCTTAGTTGGGAGAGCAACTTACTCCGGAATGAGAGGGCGTGGTTTTATTCTATGTCACGGACAAATTTGTGTTTTCAGATTGGCGCCCAAACGTAAAAATGGATATACTGGCCGTTGGGTTCTTCGAAAAATATTTGAGGTTTCTTCCACACATCGTCTAGAATGAACGGAAATGTGTTAATCATGAAACACATGTAGCGTATTAATTCGTTTATTTTTGTGGTGTAGTCAGCACAAAGATTCGCACCCCACTGGGAGGCTTTTTCAAGGTAATGGTAGACATATAAATGCAAAATGTAGACATAATTTGTTTTATGTCTATTAGTGCCTTGAAAAAGCATCCCAGTGGAGTGCGAATCTTTGTGCTGACTACACCACAAAAATAAACGGATTTAATACGCTATATGGCGTTTCATGATTATTCAATTCTGCTGTATTTAAAATAAAGTTGAAAATTTGTTCTTCGCTTCGAAACGAAAAGAAAAAAAAATTAAGAGGGGATGATCTGACGAGAGCACGTGTCAAAACCACAAATCGGCAGCTGTTCGTGTAGCTTAGTTGGGAGAGCAACTTACTCCGGAATGGGGAGGGCGTGGCTACGATCCCCGTCACGGACAAATTTGTATTTTTTCACGTCATATCTGTTCTTTTCAGTTTTCTTCCTTTTCTTTCCATCCAAGTTTATAACCCATATGAGAGTGCAAGTCTTACATCTGCCCTGCTCAGTTTTAATTTCATTTCAGCTTTCTTGTCATAGACTATTCCCGGATATATCTTAAAATTTATTCTAGTCTGTCTCACTGTCTTCGTACAGTTGCTATACGTTCGTAAGGATCCAAAATGGTTGAAAGTTTTTAACGCAGGACGTTGGACTAGTCGACAGATAAGATGTCATGGCACTGTTTAATAGCATGAATGATGTGGTACCCCAAAGCAAAAGCAATATAAAATTTCTAGAAATTACGTCACAGAAGGAGCAGCCCAGCAATCATTTCCGCATTAGTGCGGAAATTGGATGAATAATATCATTCTACCGGAACAGGAGCACTTCTTTATAGGACGCTGAATATTTTGAAGGCATCCGCATTAGTTATTATCTCTTTTTACGCACTCTTTGCTGAGGAAACGCTGGTCATTAGAAGATGCGCAGTCTTAACATCAATTTGCTAGTCGGTGTTACATCTGAGACATATCGGGATTCAATTTCCTTCCGCCCCCTACGTAGCATAACATCATGTAAATAAGGAAGGAAGGCACAGGGAAGATCCATACCGACCGGAATGCCGCGTTCCATGAAAGTAAATTAGAGGCCATTGTTATTCCGTTAGGCATCCGGAGATGAGACAAAAATCTTCGCTTGTGCTTCTTCCTATTTAGTAACATTTCTTGAGGAAATATATCTCAGCATGCGGAGCATCCATAAACCCCCATAACATGATGCGGTTACAAGGAGGCTTCGCACACCTCTCGCTCTCTTTATTTGAATTTCTATCTACATGAATAATTCAAACCGCTCTACAGTAGTTTTGCCAGCCTTTGGTTTTCGATCATATCAGCATACATACATACATATATATATATATATATATATATATATATATATATATATATATATATATATATATATATCCCTCCCCATCTTTCTCTCCCTTTCTCTTAAATCGGTGATTGTAAAGAAGAGGAAGTGATGGAAAGGGGGAAAGAGTTTTGGGGGACAGATTGCTCAGAAGAGGTTATCGATTACCGCCGAGTATTGGAATAATTTGAATTCTAGTGGAAGGAGAATTTCACAACACCGTTGAGAATAATACAGTTGACAAAAAGTTGCTTTGGTTCTGTTTTACTTATTTATTTATTTTTCGGGAAAATGCTGCAGTCCTTCAGGCAAGGCAGTGATACTTTAGAATTCCTCTAGTTCGGTGATTAATTTTTTTTAGATATTTTGGGAACGCATTTTCAATATATCCGTTTTTTCTATGTTGCAATAACCTATCACAGATACTTGGCTAATATAAAAACCTAAATAAGTAAATTAGATCACAAGCTAACTACCTGTGGTGTACTGCTAATTGAGAAAGTACAGGAACGCGCGGTGCCTTTACGCCACCAATACACCAATACCCCCCCCCCCTTTTTTTTGATTGGGGGTTTAACGACCACCGTGAGGAACTCAGTGGGTGTCGCCCGTCACTAATTTAGGGCCATTGGTTCCAGTGAAGGGAGAGAGCCAGTGCCGTAAGAGAAACAAAGTATCCATGCCTCACCGAGATTCGAACTTGGACCCACCTCGGACGAATAGTCAGAAGCCATCGCTTAGACCACTGCGCCACCAGGGCGGCACTTTTCCTTCTTACACCCCTCGCCCATTCCGCTTTTCGCCTTTCTTATATTTATAGTATAAGAAAGTATAGTGATCGGTCGAAATCAGTATTCTGTATAGTATTTACCGCAACGCGTACAGGTTAGAAAAAAAGTACCGGAATGCCCTTCCGGGAGGCTCCGGCCCCACTGCCCCACTGCTAACTATATACCTTATTCACAACTATATTCGAAGTTTCGCAGAGCGGCCCTACAGCAGACTTGATGAAGCCGTGCCCAACGTTCGGCAAAACTACAGTGGACCTTAAAATACAAGTTAGTAAAATCATGCAATGCATTGATTATGATACGCTTTCCAACATACCAAAAATCATTATTCAAGTTATTACTCAAGTTATGAGGATAACGGCTGTGGAATAAATTTTGCTCCTGTGCCCTGACCTTTACCTTCATTTAGATTATATTCAACAGAACCGGCGAAGTATACCTCCGGAACAACATGATAAAGTTTTGTCGCAATCGAAGCATTTTTACGTAAGTTATGAAGCATTAGGGCGATGGAATGGATCCCGCTCCTTTGTCGTGACCTTTGACCGCATTTCCAAAAGGTTCGTCCCCAGGTTGTCCCCTACCGCAGTCCAAAATTTCATCGAAATCGAACCATTTTTACGCGAGTTGTAGTGCGGACAGACAGACGGACAAAGCTGGAGGATATTCTTTTCTTCAACCTACCGTTGGAAAGCGTAAAAACGTTAGTAAACCCATGCGATGCATTGATTATGATAAGTTTTCCAACATACCAGAAATCATTACTCAAGTTATTACTCAAGTTATGAGGATAACGGCTGTAGAATAAATATCGCTCCTACGTCCTGAACTTTGACCCCATTTCGCCCATTCTCAAAAGTGTCTGTCCGCAGGTAGTGTCCTGCCACATACTAAAATTTCATCGAAATCGAACCATTTTTACGCAAGTTATGACGCATAATGGCAATCGAATGAATCCCAGTCCTATGTCCTGACCTTTGACCCCATTTAGCCCATTTTTAACAGAATTCATTCCAAGCTGGTCCCCTAACAAATACTACAATTTTATCGAAATCGAACAATTTTTACGCAAGTTATGAACTATAAGGCAATGGAATGGGTCCCGCTCCTTTGTCCTGACCTTTGACCCCATTTCCAATAGGGTTCGCCCCCGGGTCGTGCCCTGCCACATACTAAAATGCCATCGATATCGAACCATTTTCACGCAAGTTATGAACTGTAATGGCATTGGAATGGATCCTACTCCTATGTCCTGACCTTTGACCCCATTTCGCCCATTTTTAATAGAATTCATTCCAAGGTGGTCTCATACGACATACTAAAATTTCATCAAAATCGAACCATTTTTACGCAAGTTATGACGCATTAGGGCAATGGAATGATTCCCCTCCTATGTCGTGACCTTTGATCCCATTTCGCCCATTTTCAATATGGCTCGTCCCCAGGTGGTCTCCTACCACATACAAAAAAATCATCGAAATCGAGCCATTTTTACGTGAGTTATCGTGCGGACAGACAGAGGGAGAGGCATATAGACAAAGCTGGAGCATATACGCTTCTTCAACTTACGGCTGGAAAGCGTAAAAGAAATAACTGATTAAATATTGTTGGTTTCATCTACCACAACATTCCAGAAATTGATTCAAATGATTTTCAAAAGCAAATTAGTTTTAATATGTCTATCAGAGAACAAAATCGTGAGTAAGTTTGTCTTAATGTGAAGGTGTACTGAGGTAAAAATTTTAAACTTCTGGTTGAAATAGAAAAATAAATTAGTTCACAAACCAACTACGCTTATTTACTATTGTATTTTATTGTAAGTTTCGCTGAGCAATCCTACGGTAGATTTGATGAAGCAGGGTCAAAAGCTCTGCGAAACTACAGTATAATGGACCCTGAACCCTTTTAGCGGCCGATATACATACCTAAACTAAATGGGCCCCAAAACTTTCTGATCACCCCAAATAGAAATGCTCACACAGCGACCGAGTTTTACGAAAGCTACGGTAAAAAATTATTTTGTCCCTTTCATCTCAGCAGCACCGACCATAAACCTTTTATTGATGGCACGGGCATCATGCAACTGTGTAGAAATAATTCCTTCAGTCAGAAAGTTCATTCTAATTCTTTATTCTCCGAGAAAAAAGTCTTTTCTAGTTCTTTATTCTCTGCTCCATGACTAATGGTATGACTGTGATGGGATAATCCCCTTGACACGGACATCATTATACTGCGGAGAAACAATCAAGCAAACATTCTCTCTCTCTCTATCTCTCACACTGTGTGTGTGTGTGTGTGTGTGTGTGTGTGTGTGTGTGTGTGTGTGTGTGTTTATTTTATTATTATAATTTTTTTAAAAAAAGCTTTGCTTTCCCTTAGGTTCGTTGCAATTGTTATAGCAGGATTAATTTAAACTATCAATCAAAATGACCACTTTGTTTAACAAAGTGGTCATTTAGGACAGGTGAGTGAAACTGCGCTCTGAAGCAAAACTTTCTGTAGCACAGTTTCACTATTTCTAGCAAAGTTCGGCCTACTTCTCAGGCAGCGAATATATTCTTTCGAGTTGATCTCGGCCCATTTTGTTAACCTAGAATTAATTTGTTCCAGCCGGTAAAAGGGTTAAAAAAATGTTGAATGGTAAATACACTGGCGGAAAGTGAAAAAAGAACACCAAGAAGGAACTGGCAGCCGATCATTAAATTTACATATGTTAATGGGGTCAAGTTTACGTAGGTGTAATTTCAATTTCGGGACCAACCGGTGAGCACTTACGCCACAGCACGGCATAATATGCAAATTATCGTCAGTGGTATTTAAGGAGTACGGCGAAGTGAATGTAATCAGTCGTCGGCGTACGGACACGTGCGAAGATCCTGAAGAAGCTGCAATGCCTGGACATGAAAGACGTGTAGGATTTCAGCAGTTATCGGACTTTGAGCGATGTCGTCTTGTCGGACTCCGCGTGGTCGTATCGTCGTATTGCGGAGCGAATTGGACGGGAAGTATCGGTGGTGGTACGATGGTGGCGTAGATGGTCCGAGGAACATTCCCACACGAGAAGACGTGGAACCAGGAGTCACAGACGGACTGATGAGCGGACCGATCTACGCATAAGAGGAGCGGCGTTGTCAAGCAGAACATCCACTGCGACGCAAATCTGAGCTGCCGTTGCACCTGAGGTAACTGTGCGAAGAATCCGCAACTGTCTACTGGATGCAGGACTACGTGCACGTGTGCCTCTGGCATGTGTACCTCTGACTCCAGCCCACCGTCAGAAATGGCTGCAGTGGTGTCGCCAACGTCTGCACTGGAGAACGCATTGGCGATCTGTCGTGTTCAGCGATGATAGCAGATTCTGCTTGGGAGCCTCCGATGGCCGTATGCGTGTTTGCAGACGCACAGGGGAGCGTCTCCACCCTTCTTGCATCCGCCAGCGACACACAGGACCTACACCTGGTCTCCTGGTGTGGGGAGCGATCAGCTATCACTCCCGTACACAACTAGTGTTTGTACCGGGTACGTTAAACAGCACCTCCTACATCAACAACATCATTCAGCCCGTTGTTGTGCCATTTGTAAGGTCGGTTTATCGTGGTGTTTTCCAGCAAGATAACGCACGCCCACACACGGCACGTGCAACGCAATATGCACTTCAGGGTGTGAGACAACTTCCATGGCTTGCACGTTCACCGGATTTATCCCGCATTGAGCACGTGTGGGATTTTATAGGACAACGACTTTTCCGGTCTCCACGGCCAGCCACGACCATCCCCGATTTACGCGCCCAGGCTGAGGATGCTTGGAACTCAATACCCCAAACTTACATCCAACATCTGTACGACAGACTCCATTCCAGAATTGCACAGTGTGACGCAGTTCATGGCGGTTCAACCTCGTACTAACCATTTACATGGAAATGTTATTTTTCAGTTTACCAGCAAATACATCTGTATTTTGCCATAATGTTTTGATCACGTTATCCTCTGTATTCCGTTATTATGCTGTATAAATTTCGTTGGCATCAGACGTCTCCTTCTTGGTGTTCTTTTTTCACTTTCCGCCAGTGTATCTTATATAAACCCAAAATTTGTGTTTCCGGTTCATACAGTGATTATTATATACACCGGAAATTCTATAGTTAAAAATATATATCTTCACTCATCGACCTAAAAACCATTACGTATCTTACACTGAAGAGCAATTGAATTAGAGACAGCTGGCGTTATGCAAATGTGGCGCTGTGGGCGACCCTGTAAACGGAAACGACATGAATATGCAGCGATCCGACAATGTATCCTAGAAGGGATGCGACGGGAATCAGTAAGAATCGGACGCAGTATGGGTAAGACGAAGAATCTAAGCGCATTTGATAGTGGGCAAATTGTCGGGACCCGACGAATGGGTCACTCCATCTCGGAAGTCATGCAGGCACTGGGATTTTGACGAGCCACTGTGTCACGGGTGCACCGTGAGTACATCGAATCCGGTAAAGCTATCTATGCAAGGCTCAACTGCCGTGGACAACAGCGTGTGGATGAGCGGGGTCATCGTCGGCTAGCTCGCATTGTAACAGCGGATAGACGGGGCACAGTGCAAGAAATCACTCGGCAATTTAACGCTGGTGCACAAAAACGTGTGAGTAGCGACACCATCCAGAACCATCTCCTGGCTATGGGGTACAGAAGCCTACGTCCACCGAGTGTACCGCTGCTGACCGCACATCACAGGGTGCAAAGATTAGCATGGGAGCGGGAACATCGCCACTAGACCCTAGACATGTGGAAAAATGTTGCCTGGATTGATGAGTCGAGATTCACGTTGGTACATGCGGATGGCAGGATACGAGTACGGCGCAAACGACATGAAGCAATGGATCCTTCTTGCCAGCAAGGTACTCTTCAAGCTGGTGGGGGTGGCATTCTCGTCTGGGGACTGTTTACATGGACTGAAATGGGACCCCTGGTACGTGTGACATTGTCCCTCACAGGTCAACGTTACCGGGATATCCTGGACGACCATTTGCTCCCGTTTGTGTGTCTTCAACATCCCACTGGGGACCTCATCCTGCAACAAGACCGTGCGATCTCACCGTGCCATCGCTCCCGAATTGTATCCGAATGGTTGGATGAACACTCCACCGACGTGACCTCGCTTCCTTAGCCAGCTAGGTCACCTGACCTCATTGCCATCGAGCACATCTGGGATGCCATCGAGAGAGATATGTTCGAGGCTCTGACCCCCTCCATCAAATCTTCGTGAACTGTGGGAGTTTGTTCAGGGGTCGTGGATCCGTATGACTTCCCAACGCTTCCGGTGTCTTGTCGAGTCCATGCCGAGACGAATCGCCGCCGTCATCAGGGCGAAAAGTGGTGCTACACGTTACTAGACAGGTATCTCTAATTTAATTGCTCTTCAGTGTATAATCCATATTTGATGTGAAGCACATTGTTGGTGTGTCAATTTATTTTTTTTGTGGACATACTGATAAATCCCAACCATGTCGCGATTCTTCCAACTATAACTCCATCGGTAGGTGAAACATTTGGCTTTATTCTCTCATTCATGTACGTTATTTTACATTGGTTCCAACTCTCTAAACGTTAAAAACATGTTATGTACATGCCGGTAACATTCTTTGATCGTTCAGCCCTTTCGCACACATAGATGGACCCCATAGTGGGATCATTTAACGCACATAGTCAGTCTACAACATCGTGTACCAGATGATAGTTCTGAGTACTGCTTTGGAAAAGTTGAAAAGCTTTAACGAGAATTTGATGGAAATTTGATGGTGGAACAGTGGTGAACTTAGGCATGATGTGATTTTAGACTGTGTATTGGATTTTAATGGTGAAATGTTTTTAGATTTTAAATTTTAACTGGTTGTGCAACAGCTGCATGTGAACATCGATGGAAAAAGAAATGTTACCGGCATGTACATAATATGTTTTTAACATTTAGAGTGGTGGAACCAATGTGCAATAATGTACAAGAATGAGAGAATAAAGCCAGATGCTTCACCTACCGATGGAGTTATAGTTGGAAGAATCGTGGCATGGTTGAGATTCATCAGTGTGTCCACAAAGAAAATAAATTGATACACCAACAATGCGCTTCATATCAACTATGGATTATAAGGTACGTAATGGTATTTAGGTACATGAGTGAAGATATTTATTTTAAAATATTTATAGTTGGAAGTATCGTGGCATGGTTGGGATTTATCAGTGTGTCCACAAAGAAAATAAATTGATACACCAACAATGTGCTTCATATCAACTATGGATTATAAGGTACGTAATGGTATTTAGGTACATGAGTGAATATATTTATTTTTAAATATTTTTAGTTGGAAGAATTGTGGCATGGTTGGGATTTATCAGTGTGTCCACAAAGAAAATAAATTGATACACCAAGAATGTGCTTCATATCAACTATGGATTATAAGGTACGTAATGGTATTTAGGTACATGAGTGAAGATATTTATTTTTAAATATTTTTAGTTGGAAGAATCGTGGCATGGTTGGGATTTATCAGTGTGTCCACAAAGAAAATAAATTGATACACCAACAATGTGCTTCATATCAACTATGGATTATAAGGTACGTAATGGTATTTAGGTCCATGAATGAAGATATTTATTTTTAAATGATAAATATGAATGAATGTTGCTATTTTGATCTACCTAAACACCACAAGGATTAAAATCAAAGAACTTTTAAAAGCAAATTAGTTTTAATGTCTTCCAGAGAACAAAAGAGTAAGAAAATTTGACTTAATGTAAAGATATACTGAAAAAATCCTGGTTGAATTAATTAATAAAGGCATATTAATCAAAACTTTTAGCGTGTGTTTATCATTTTGTCTATTAATTTTCTACAGATACATTATCTTTCCATATATGACGAATCAAATTAGTTGCACACAGTTTGCTGTTTAAATTACTAGCAATCAGATTTATAACAAAATGTTGACCTTAACAGTGAAACTTCAGTTATACGTTTTTCTAGGGGATAGCCTTAAAAACGCATAAATGTGAAAATCGTATAAACGAAATTCCAAAATGTTAAATAGTATTGTGATATTTATGCTTTAACCCTTTAACGACCATAAAGACCAAAACTCCCGTACATACAAACGACCATAGCCGCCCGAAACGCCTCTCTAGAGTGAGTTAGATTTCCTACCTTTATATTTTATTTAAATTTGCACGATCTATGAGGGATCATCAGGGGTCATATTCAGTCATCAGCACTGTTACTAAACAAATAAACGAACCAACAGACAGTTTTAGGCGTTATGGTATTTTAGAGTGATACACAATTTTAGGGTCAAGGTCGTTAAAGGAGTGTAAGATGTTCTTTAATAATGATTTACACTGAAGTGTCAAAATTCATGTGATAGCAGTATGCAAATTTTTAATTGGCGCTGCCATCCTATAAATGCACGCACGCCGCGATTTTTATCAATTGCGAGGCGTAATCTCATGAGTCGGGTTGAACAACCACCAGTAGGATTATGGCAAGACGACGTGAATTATAGGAGTTCGAAAGAGGCATGGCAGTGGGAACCTGACGGATAGGGCATTCTGTTTCTGAAGACGTGCGAACATTCAAAATTCCTCGATCCACCGTGTGACGTGTGAACCGAGAATACCTTATGGAAGGCATTACCTCCCACAGTGGACTGCGCAGTGCCCGACCACGGGTGTTGAATGCCCGTGACTGGCGGCGTCTGACCAGGATTGTCCATGATAGCAGACAAGACACACTGGCTCAAATAACATCCACATTCAATGCAGAGGGTACCAAAGACATATCCATGAGATCAGTGCAGCGTAATTTAGCGTCCATGTGGTATGGGAGCAGGAGACCCACCAGACCGCCTTTGTTAACACCACGACATCCGACACAGCGCCTCACCTGGGCTGGTGAACACGGTAATTCCACCCTGGAATACTGGCAACACGTGTCGTGGTCTGATGAGTCACGCTAATAGTTGTTACGAGCTGATGGTAGAGTTCAGGTGTAGTGCAGACCCCATGAAGCCATTGACCCAAGCTGTCAACAAGGAACTGTGCAAGCTGGTGGTGTTTCCATACATGTATGCGGTGTCTTTACGTGGCACGGTTTGGGTTCTCTGGTCCTCGTAAACACGTCATTAACCGGTAATCGCTTTGTTACTCTGCTGGGTGACCATTTGCAGCTTTTCATGGGCTTCATATACCCCAGCAACGATGGGATTTTGCCAGACGGATAATACACCATGTCACCGGGGAGAAGTTGTCTAAAATTCGTTCAAGGAGCATTCTGGACAATTCCGACTGATGGTGTGGCCACCACTTTCGCCTAACATGAACCCAATAGAGCACTTATGGGACGTGGTAGAAAGGTCCATTCGCATCCAAGATCCTGTACCTAAAAATATCAGGGAACTCTGAGCGGCTGTTCAGACGGCATGGCTCAACATTCTCCAGAAATCTTCCGGCCACTTGTGGAATCGATGACACGTCAAGTTTTTTTTTTTTTTTGATGGGAGGTTTAACGACCCCCGTGAGCAACTCAATGGGCTATAAGCAGTCGCCCGTCCCTAATTTAGGGTCACTGGTTCCAGGGAAGGGAGAGAGCCAGTGCCGTGAGACAAACACAACATCCATGCCTAACCGGGATTCGAACCCGGACCCCTTCGGACGAATGATCAGAGGCCAACGCCTTAGACCACTGCGCCACCGGGGCGGCCACGTCAAGTTACTACACTGCTCTTGGTTAGAGGAGATTCTTCACGATACTAGGTACGTATCCCATGACTTTTGGTACTTTAGTGTATTTAAAGTTGAATTGGTGGCAAAAGAAAAAAAAAAGATTAAGTGAAATCCTCACAACTAAGAATCTGAGTGCGTTAGTATAGAACTAAAAAATCAACAGTTTTTTTTTTGCTCTCCCGATCATGGGTGTATCTATGCGAAATCGGAATGCTGATGCTATGTCTAGGATTATATTCTGCTACGCAACGAAATAGTGGAGCCACAAAGTTACGTTCCAGATATTAATCAACATTTAAAGGGCGCACATATGTGTGAGTCGTGACAGAGGAAACCAATTTTTCATCAAAACCGAAAGTAAACAACATACCATTCTCTGATGCGACCAAGCCTCAACGTGGTCACCGGGCTGATTGATTTTCTGCCACCCGTGAGTGTCATGTCATGGAATAGGAAGCTATCAGTTTGAATATCCCATTCACCGTCCGGAAATATAGTGGGTGCAATAACAGCGCGTCGATGAGGTGCGCGTCGATGAGGTGCTGCAGTCCGTTTCGTTTCCGTATCGCAGTAGTATCCTGACGCCCAGTTTAAACAAGAAAACCCTCGGCGACACACACTGCCAACATCAGCAGACAGTGCTTGAAAGGTGGTAAGGTGATGTTCTAGCCAGAGCGATTTCCCACTTCTTCCCGAAAGAGCACGTGTGGGATGTCGTTGACAGAGGACTTAACTCCTCAGCACGACCCCCTCGCGATGTTGATGAGTAGTGGCCACAGGTCAGCGTCGCATGATCAACGACTTCTCAGCATACCATGGAGGGGTGGGGGGAATCTTTTGCACCGGACACCATGCAGAGTTGTGAAATGTATAGTACACCATGTGCGGTCACATGACCCACTGACTTGCCCACATTATACTGTCACTTCTCCCATTACATTCATGTAATCTCTTAGAAATTTCCCACCAACTTGTCTATTTGTGTTGTACGTTTTGTCTCACTTCGTGCATTCCTTCGTGGTGAGACATTTCCCATATCGCGCAGTTTATTTTCTTCATTTTTACGGCAATATGTGTAGAAAAGTGGAAGATAACAGGAACCCACCACTTTACTTTCCAAGATATCTAAGCATGGAAGTCAAAACAAAGGATAATATGCATAGGGAATCGTGCTCTTCTGTTTACGAAAGGGATGTCCCCGGCAGGAGAGATAATGACCACAGGGATTCTCAGGTCGCTAACCAAGGAAATCCCTGTAAAATGATGCACTTTATGCATCTGAAACTTGGACATTGAAAAAAAAACAGACAGAACAAAGCTACAATCATTTGACATGTGGTGCTGGCGACGTGTGATAAAAATTGCTTGGACAGAAAGAGTGCCAAATTTGGAAGTGTTTAAAAAACCTCAGGAAAAACAAGAAATATTATGGACTGTAGAAAGAAGAGAGAACATGGTAGGCCCCATCATAAGGTACTTGGAGTGGTGTACCAACTTCATTGCGGGTAGATCGGAAGGAAAAGCTGGAAGAGGGCGCCCAAGAACGCAATATATGAGTCAAATAACAAGAGGAAGACACTACCGGATCATCAAGCTTATGGCTCACGAAATAATTCCTTTGTAGAGGATGACCAGTGCTAACCACCAACCTTAGGGTTGAGGAGAGAAGGAGGAAGCCGTCCAAGAATTCAATATATGAGTCAAATAACAAGAGGAAGACCCTACCGGAACTTCAAGCTTATGGCTCAGGAAAGAATTCCTTTGTAGATGATGACCAACTTTAGTGCTGAGGAGAGAAGGAGGAGGACGCCCAAGAATTCAATAATGAGTCAAATAACAAGAGGAAGAGTCTACCGGAACATCAAGCTTATGGCTCAGGAAATAATTCCTTTGTGGATGATGACCAATGCTACCCACCAATTTTAGGGTTGAGGAGAGAAGGAGGAAGCCGTCCAAGAATTCAATATACGAGTCAAATAACAAGAAGAAGACCCTACCGGAACAGCAAGCTTATGGCTCAGGAAATAATTCCTTTGTGGATGATGACCAATGCTATACACCAATTTTAGGGTTGAGGAGAGAAGGAGGAAGCTGTCCAAGAATTCAATATATGAGTCAAATAACAAGAAGAAAACCCTACCGGAACATCAAGCTTATGGCTCAGGAAAGAATTCCTTTGTGGATGATGACCAATGCTACCCACCAATTTTAGGGTTGAGGAGAGAAGGAGGAAGCCGTCCAAGAATTCAATATACGAGTCAAATAACAAGAAGAAGACCCTACCGGAACAGCAAGCTTATGGCCCAGGAAATAATTCCTTTGTGGATGATGACCAATGCTACCCACCAATTTTAGGGTTGAGGAGAGAAGGAGGAAGCTGTCCAAGAATTCAATATACGAGTCAAATAACAAGAAGAAAACCCTACCGGAACATCAAGCTTATGGCTCAGGAAAGAATTCCTTTGTGGATGATGACCAATGCTACCCACCAATTTTAGGGTTGAGGAGAGAAGGAGGAAGCCGTCCAAGAATTCAATATACGAGTCAAATAACAAGAAGAAGACCCTACCGGAACAGCAAGCTTATGGCTCAGGAAATAATTCCTTTGTGGATGATGACCAATGCTATACACCAATTTTAGGGTTGAGGAGAGAAGGAGGAAGCTGTCCAAGAATTCAATATATGAGTCAAATAACAAGAAGAAAACCCTACCGGAACATCAAGCTTATGGCTCAGGAAAGAATTCCTTTGTGGATGATGACCAATGCTACCCACCAATTTTAGGGTTGAGGAGAGAAGGAGGAAGCCGTCCAAGAATTCAATATACGAGTCAAATAACAAGAAGAAAACCCTACCGGAATATCAAGCTTATGGCTCAGGAAAGAATTCCTTTGTGGATGATGACCAATGCTACCCACCAATTTTAGGGTTGAGGAGAGAAGGAGGAAGCCGTCCAAGAATTCAATATACGAGTCAAATAACAAGAAGAAGACCCTACCGGAACAGCAAGCTTATGGCTCAGGAAATAATTCCTTTGTGGATGATGACCAATGCTATACACCAATTTTAGGGTTGAGGAGAGAAGGAGGAAGCTGTCCAAGAATTCAATATATGAGTCAAATAACAAGAAGAAAACCCTACCGGAACATCAAGCTTATGGCTCAGGAAAGAATTCCTTTGTGGATGATGACCAATGCTACCCACCAATTTTAGGGTTGAGGAGAGAAGGAGGAAGCCGTCCAAGAATTCAATATACGAGTCAAATAACAAGAAGAAGACCCTACCGGAACAGCGAGCTTATGGCTCAGGAAATAATTCCTTTGTGGATGATGACCAATGCTATACACCAATTTTAGGGTTGAGAAGGAGGAAGCCGTCCAAGAATTCAATATATGAGTCAAATAACAAGAAGAAAATCCTACCGGAACATCAAGCTTATGGCTCAGGAAAGAATTCCTTTGTAGATGATGACCAACCTTAGTGCTGAGGATAGAAGGATGAGGACGCCCAAGAATTCAATAATGAGTCAAATAACAAGAGGAAGAGCCTACCGAAACATCAAGCTTATGGCTCAGAAAAGAATTCCTTTGTAGATGATGACCAACCTTAGTGTTGAGGAGAGAAGGAGGAGGACGCCCAAGAATTCAATATATGAGTCAAATAACAAGAGGAAAACCCTATCGGAACATCAAGTTTATGGATTACGAAACAGTTCCTTTGCGGACGGTGACCAATGCTACCAAACAACCTTAGGGTTCAGGAGAGAGTCATGTGTAGAAATCTAAATTTCTTGCTGTTTATAATTCGCTGATAAAAAAAGCTGCGTCAATGAAAAAATAAAAAAAAAGGAGTTCTATTAACGAACTCCATAATCTCCAAATCCCTTTAGATAAAAAGCAAGCAAAACTCATAAAAGTTTCAAAGTACGAAAGAGAAATATTTTACAGAATCGGTTCTTTCAATCACAAATGGAACTAATCATAACTGAAATGAATTATTAAAGCTCGTTATAATTCATTGTTAATGATTTCATTTGTTTTACACAACAGAATTATAGGGAATTATTTCAGTGTTTCGTGTGACAGCTTAACAAGAAAAATGTATTTTCTTTTCTTTTTTCGAGGGTGTAATAATTTAAGCTTGGACGGTTGTGCAAATGAACGAATAAATTATTAAATGTCTTCCTAGGTAAGTCCCAAATAAGGAAGGACACGGGGAAAAAAATAAAAAAAAAATCAGGTACGGAACTCAACGCAAATCTGTTAAAATATTTACATTCTCACTTCTACTAACGAACCCTTACCTTCTTAAAGTTTTATGGGCTGTTCAAGAAATAAGGCAGTACGACTTAGCTTTGCCCTTCGAATAAGCTCGCAGTTTCTTCCTCACGTGACTTCTTTTTTCTCTCTCATTCTCCCTTTCCCTTCCATTTCCTCGTCGTCGTAATTATACGAATTCCCACCACAGTCGAAAGACGCGTGCTTGCCGCCGTTCTCTGCCAATTACAAACCGGGCGTAACCGAATTATTATGCCGTGTCTAAATTCCCATTCCGAGAGAGGGACTTGAAACGGGGGTGGGAAGGACAAGCTTGCCAGAATGCAGATGAAGATTTTTACGCACCGGCAAAATAAGAATAGTAGCAGTAGCCACTTTCTGCATCACATGCTAATTATGAGGGCCGCTGCTACTGAGCTACAGTAATTACCGTGACGTCACAGGTCCTTGGGAAGCAACGACAATGGTCTGCAGGGGGTAATTTAACCAGGATTATGTTATTGTTCTGTGGAGTTACGCAGCATGTCGCTGTGATGAACACGGTCTTGCTCAAGATTGAGTAACATTCGCAGGTACACAGGAATAAATAAAAGAACTGAGTCTTGGCGACGATTTTTTCATTCAGCTGAAACTACAATGTAAAAGGAGATACGGAATACAAAACAAAAGGGTTAATTTCACAGAATTTAACCGGTGACGAAGTTTCGAATTTCACGACTGAAATCAAAAGATTTAGGAGCTTTAAGGCTGTTATATCCTGTATAATATTCTTTCAGTTCTTTCTGTGTGTGTCTGTGACGTAGTGTTATTTGGCTTTAATAACTTAGCGCATAAAATGTCAGTTAATCTAGAACACCAACACTACGTGAAACTTGACGAACAATCGTAGCTGGTTCGTTAGTTGAAAACCCGAGACAGCTTAACCTTCAATGTCCTTAATTAAGCGCAGAAAGTTACTACAAGAACATTTCAAGAGATGTACTTGTCTTTAACTTTCATTCAGGCCAGCATACAGAAAAAGGGCACTTGAACACGAATGGAACACAACTATCATTACTCGCTCATCAATCCAGCTCGAATAACATCAAAACATATACACCACAGTGCCAAAAGTCATGGGATACGTACCTAGTCCGTGTAGGACCTCATCTAGCCCAGCGAAATGCAGCAACTCGAAGTGGCATCGATTCCACAAGTGGCCGGAAGACTTCTGGAGAGATATTGAGCCATGATATCTGAACAGCCGCCCACAGTTTCTGGTATTTGTAGGTGCAGGATCTTGGGTGCGGATGGACCTTTCCACCATATCCCATAAAGTGCTCTTATTGAGTTCATGTCAGGCGAACGTGGTGGCCACATCAACAGTCGGAACTGTCCAGAATGATTCTCGAACCAACAACTTGGACCCGATGACATGGTGCATTGTCCGCCAGGCAAAATCCCATCGTTGTTGGGATACATGCAATCCATGAAGGGCTGCAAATGGTCACTCAGCAGAACAACAAAGCGAGTACCGGTTAATGATGTGTTTAAGAGGACCAAAGGACTCAAACCGTGCCAAGTAAAGACTTCCCACACATGTATAGAACCACCACCACCTAGCAAAGTGCCGTGTTGAGAGCTCGGGTCCATGGCCTCATGGGGCCTGCACCACATCCGAACCCTACCATCAGCTCGTAACAACTGGTAGCGTGACTCATCGGACAACGCCACATGTTTCCAGTCTTCCAGGGTCCAATTACCGTGTTCACCAGCCCAGTTGAGGCGCTGTATCCGATGTCCTGGTGTTAACAAAGGCAAAGAATTAGAGTAAGTGCGAAAGAACGAAGTACTAGGAAACAGAAAAAGTAGCGAGAGAACTGAAACTTCAGGATTGAGGAACCAAAACGAATTCCAGCACAAACCGATAATGAGAGTAAGATAGTAATAAAGAACAGCTTGAATGCCGCAATTCTTTTTAATACATGTATTTTTTATTACTTTCTTCATGATATGCTTTCTTCATAACAGTTACTACCAGCTGCAATCATGCTTAAGTATCGAATCTGAACAGAAAGTCCCGCCAACAATAACAAGGTTACAACAGGCTCATTCTGTACAAAACATGCTTTTATGCCTGTTCTCACCTATGCTCTTTTGTTCACCTTTCCAATATTTCATATATATTCTAGGGCTATTGCCCTAAAATATATATTGAAATATTAGAAAGGTGCAATTCAGGACTATTAACAATGTTACAAAAGTATAAACTCATGCCAATATTAGTCTTTCAAAGAGTACTTGATGTAACCTACATATTTTACGAAACACGTCAAAATAAAGATCTAATTTAATCAATCCCATATGGGTATTCCAAGAATAGAGGTAATAAAAGATCCAGAAAATTTACTCTTATCGGAACTGTCCGATAAAGAAAAATATACAAACCAAATAATCCGAAAAAGAAAAGTCACAGATAAAAATAAATACTTGTAAATTAATATCGGTAGAATTGGTCGGTTGAGGATAGGTTGGAATTAAGACTATCTAAGTAATTGCCAAATGTTGCTTACCCATATTAAGGGAAGCAAATTATAAGAAAATATTCAATTTTAGCAGCATCCTGCGAAAGCGTAAGTGCTACATTTTCTGTTTTTGTTTCTTTTTTCTGTTCTTTTGAGGAGAGGCCCAAGTTATTCCTAGAACGCAGAATTCACCCTTCTTTTCTCATTCTGACCTTCCTTGGAGACGCCTTGGCCTTCACACTCTTCTTTCTTTTTCTTTTCCATTTTTTTCCCTTGCTTAGTGCTTTACGACCACCGTGAACAACTTGATTGACTATAAGCAGTCACTCGTCCTTAATTTAAGGTAACTAGTTCCAGGAAAGGGAGAGAGCCAATGCAGTAAGACAAGCAGAACAACCATGCCTCACCAAGATTCGAACCCGGACCCATTTCGGACGAATAGTCCGAAATGGGTCCGGGTTCGAATAACTTTTCAAAAGTTGGCGCTTTGACTACTGCGCCACGGAACGGCGACTTTTATTGTTATCGCGTTTTAAATTTAGAATAATTCAATTTAATTTTCAAGCTTCCAAGTACTTAAAAGCCTTTTCCCTCCTCTGGAAATAATTGTACATTTTTTTTTTTTTTGCTTAGGGTTTAACGACCACTTCGAGCAACTCCATAGGCTATTAGCAGTCAGCTTGCCCTAATTTAGGGCCGCTGGTTCCAAGAAAATGGAAGAGTCAGGGGCGTAAGACAAACTAAACATCCATGCCTTACCGAAATTCGAACCCGGACCCATCTCGGAAGAATGGTCTGAAACTAGCGCTTTGACCACTGCGCCACCAGAGTGACAAGTGTATGCTGAATATAATATTTTAGTATAAAGGATTCTGTAATTAATAAATTATAATTTTAGGCTGAAATCAATAAAACAAACATTTCTCGGATCTGACAAATGAAACAGTTAAAGAGAAATATGAAAGAAAACAGGAAGAGTCCCAGATGGGCGCGATGTACAAGACGCTGACTACCAATTGTTATACAGAGATGGGCACGGGCCCGTATCTCGAGTGAGGCATGAACGGTACGGTACGCCTGTCTTATGGCGTTGGCTCTCAGTTCTCCCTGGAACCAGTGGCTTCATAATTTGTGACGGGTGACCGCTTATATATCCAAATGAATTGTTCACGGTGGTCGTCAAACGCACAAACCAAAAAATATTTTGGCCATAATATATTCAAATTTACAAACATGAGAATTGAATGAAATACTGGTACTACGGCATTTCAAAAAAAAAAAAAAAAGGTTAATTGCTGAACAACGGTTGCCAATAACATATTTTTATTTATTCTCTTATTTATTTTAAAGAACATTAGTGTACAACGTCATTTTTTCTCTTTTCGAATACCCTCAGATTCACAAAACTATGATGTCTACTGATATTTCTTCTTAGCCTGTTGGCACCCACTGCAGGGTATAGGCCTCTCCCCGTCTTTTCCAACTTTCTCGATCCTTAGCCTCATTCTACCATTTAGCACCTCTAAATTTCTGAAGGTCATCTCCTCCATCTTTATCTCTGGCGCCCCCTTCGTCTTTTTCTATATCTCGGTTGCCATTTTGTTATTAATCATGTCCATCTTTCATTCTTAAAGCATGTCCAGCACATCTCCACTTTGATTATTTTATTATTTTTATAATGTCTATTATTCCCGTTCTTTCTCTTATAAGTTCTTTTCTAACTCTGTCTCTTCTTGGTATTCTTCTCTTTAACTTTATTATCGACATTCATTTTTTCACATCGTCCCTCAGTGATACTCCACGTTTCACTTCAATAAGTAAATACGGGGTTAATACATGCATTGAAGATTTTTCTTTTTAAACACGATGGAAGATCACCGGTTAAATAGTATTTAAATGTCCAAAAGGCTCTATTACCTTAGATAATTTTTCTATTGATTTCTCTGTCTTGTCTTCCTTTAAAACTGATTACTTGACCTAAATAAATGTATTCATGTACTTTTTCGATTTCCTTTCCCTCTAACAAAATCTTTTCTGTATCCTTTTTTGAATGGTTTATATATTTACTTTTTGCTGTGTTTATTGTCAGACCTTTTTTAAGACTTTCCATTCATAAATCCTCTGTCATATTTTGCATTTCACTATTGCTAATTATAATGATGATTAAATCAAATCTTAAGTAATTTAGGTGCATTCCATTTATGTTTAATCCTTTTTCATCCCAGTTTAAATTTCTAAAACTATCTTCCAATACAGTGTTAAACAATTTTGGAGATTGTGGGTATCCTTGCCTAACCCCTCTCTGCACCTCGAAAACAGAACCCATGCTCTCCAATTTTATTGGAGAGCAATTTTATTGTTGCTGTAGCCTTGCTATATATTTTTAATTACACGAACTGGTGCTAATACTTGCTTTTCCCAAAGATGTGAATGATATATAGATATTGCGTACTGTTTATATAGTTTTAATACCCCCATCAGAAAAGTTCTCTAGTTGCGCGCCTGGCTAATCTACGATATGAACATGTAAAATTTCCATTCAGTTGAACCTGTTGCATGTGAAAAATATGTATTTGCAAAATTCAGGGTAAAATATCCGTCTGTGGCGTTTGTTGGGTAACGACGTGGGCTTTGACTTGTCGATAAAAACAAGGTGACGAGAACGATCTCCCGTTCGTGGTTTATCTGTTGATCGCATCCCTTATCAGAACCTGAGTGGATTTAGATGATCCGAGGAGGAATAGAAGAAGGAAAAACAAGAAGAAAGCAGCAAGTTGGAAATGGCGTCGCAGGACCTGAGGAGAACTAAGTGCTCTGCGTTTTATTAGGTTAGTTAGAGTTGGCAGCAGCTGTCATTACCGGATTCCCCGCTAAAAGCCCTCCTTGTGTCAATGGCGGGCGTGGGGCTTTGATGCCTAGGGGAATCATCCCGCCTCGGCAAAGAAACTTCTTTGCCTTGTCAAAAACATTTTTCTTCGACGAAATTGTGCTGGTGTTTGACCTCATTGCCTCTGGCATTCATCCATGAACAAAACTGTTTCGTTACTTTTTCCATTTTTCATACCCTCATTAGGCAGGAGCAGTTAAAACAAAAGGAAGCCATTTCGCCAAAAGCCGCGAAGGGTAATGCACGCACATATCATATTCAGTGTAAGGAAGTAATGCACAGCATTACTAGCCGCATTGTTGTACAGAGGATTGTATACATATTTTTTGAACGATTTATTAACAATATAATTAATGTTAAAAATAAAATTATTTCTTTCTTAAATGTTGTACCTGATAGCCCTTTCTTTGGATTATGAACCTACATCAAGAATTCCAAGATAACAGGGCATTTTGGTAGTGCTATTTTATTCCCCTCCTCTTCCACCGCTTTCTATAATTTTTTAGATCTCCATTTAGAAATCGCTTTTTTGACGTGGAATAGGTCTATATTTCCGTTCCAGTACCGGGCCCCATGGGGAAAATCCGTGTGTCCCAAAAAAAGTGTACACCACACTTCATTCAATAATTTCAAAACTATAAAAGCTAGCAAAAATATAATAACTGAGTTGAAGAGAGGACGGTCGAAAGAGTCTACGGAAATAGCGTACAAGGTCAGATGACGCAATAGTGAGCGGTGCACGCGTCCGTCATTTCGCGGTTAAATCGGCGCTCGGGATAAAATTAGTATAACTCGGAACCGCGAGGTGTCATTCCTTTCATCTACGCGAGATCTATCGATATGTGTAATAATATTTGTGAGACAACTTGATTAGGTGTGAGAATACTTGATTAGGTGTGAGAATACTTGATTAGGTGTGTGAAAAATTGTGAAATAGTAGTGTGAACATTTCCGAAATGTCTCAATATCTTAATTTAAAGAAGGTTCAAGCCTATCGCAAACGCAAACAAGAAGAAAGAATGAGTCAAAAAGAGTCGAACAAGCCGAGATAGCATGTACCGCGAGGTGTTATTCTTTTCGTCTTCGCAAGATTGAAGAAACGCCAAGGAAATCAGCAAGAATATGATTGGGGTCACAGAGGTACCAATGATAGTCATGGGAGACTTTAACGTCGAAGCTGAAATGAATCTACACGAGCTCGATTTCACGAAGACTCAATTCAATTTGAACTTTGTGCCAACCACGCTTGGAAACTCATACATCGACTTGACTTTCGCGAGAAATATCATCGTCGATGTCATCCATACGTGAGCTACTTCTTGCACCATCGGCCACTCGTCAACAAGACCATTCTCAGCCTAGAATAAGTAAGCCATTCTCTCAAAATACGTTACTCTCTGCACAAAATTTCTCTAAACCCCCAAATAAATAAATAAATAAATAAATAAATAATCTCTCTAAACCTAAACTCTGCGCATCCACTCATTTTTAACACCCACCTGACACCCAACAGCCACGCGACGTATTCTACGACCAAAAGACCTGCGGCCGTGGCTCCGAGACGCCCCCCGCTAACTTTTTTAGCAGTCCGAAGGCACAATAGCTCATTGACGACGCATCAGGGGAATGAAGGAATATGAGCAAGAGGCACAGACTTGACCCGTCGATTTTTTTCATTTTTTCAAGAAAATGTGCGGTAGATTTGGATGTATCACTGGTAGCCTTATCCTGTTGGAGTTCTACCCTTTCTAGGCTCTGTGGATAAAGGAATGGTATTTCCTCTTTAAATATGGAAGTTAAAACATTAATTTGGTGATATGTAGAATTGATTTTAACATCCTTTTCAACTTTTCTTAACTTTAATTTCTCATTGTACGAGGAACCAGCAATAATCATGAATCCCTTACTGAAACTTTCTTTGGATCCTTGGAACCAAGTCTAAGTCTTTTTCTGCTCTTTTCTGATAATAAATAGAATTTTTTTTTGTTACAGTCGTTTAGGCAGATTCATCTTTCATCAATAGTCACAATAAATTTTCATATGACTCCGGCAAAGGGATTTTTATAAAGAAGACTTCATCAGAGTTGGAAACGGGTCAAACATTTCGGACCTGGACCCGACCCCAACGTCCCATAACTGGACCCAACCTGGACCCGTAACTGACCCTGACATATATATATCATCATCATCATCATCATTGTCAACCATTATCAATCCACTGCTGGACGAAGGTCTCCCCAAGTTTCCTCCACAACGGTATGTCTTGTGCCAGTCTCCTCCATGTCACCCCTGCATACTTTCGAATTTCATCCACCCATCTCCCATGTGGTCTTCTTCTGGGTCTTTTCCTGTCCCTTGGAATCCAATCTAAAATTTCGGCTGTCCATCGATGATCTGTCCTTCTGGCAGTATGTCCAGCCCATTGCCCATTTATATATATCATCATCATCATCATTGTCAACCATTATCAATCCACTGCTGGACGAAGGTCTCCCCAAGTTTCCTCCACAACGGTCTGTCTTGTGCCAGTCTCCTCCATGTCACCCCTGCATACTTTCGAATTTCATCCACCCATCTCCCATGTGGTCTTCTTCTGGGTCTTTTCCTGTCCCTTGGAATCCAATCTAAAATTTCGGCTGTCCATCGATGATCTGTCCTTCTGGCAGTATGTCCAGCCCATTGCCATTTCAGGGATTTAACTCTGATCATGATGTCTTCCACTCTTGTCATTTTTCGGATCCACGAGTTCCTCTTCTTATCCCTCCTGGTTACACCAAGCATGCACCTCTCCATGCTTCTTTGAGTTGTCTGCAGCCTTTGTATGTCTCTTTTAGTTAAGGTCCACGTCTCTGCACCATACGTAAGCACTGGAAGGATGCATTGATCAAACACTTTTCTTTTAAGACATAATGGCATATTGCTCTTGAAAATTATGCTGTTTCTTCCAAAAGCTCTCCAGGCAAGTTTTGTACGCCGATTAATTTCTTCATCAATGTGACCCTCACTTGATATCTGCTGTCCAAGATAAACGTACGTGTCTGTTATCTCCAGCTTTTCTCCATCAATCGATAAATCTTCATTTCTTGTAAAAGCATTGAACATCACTTTTGTCTTCTGAAAGTTCATTTTTAATCCCACTTCTTTACTCTTGTCAGCAAGTTCCTGGATCATACTCTGCAGCTCTGATGGGGTAGTTGCAAAAATGACTACGTCATCAGCAAAGCAAAGGTGGGTTAGATAATCTCCATTAATCTTTATTCCCTTGTTTTCCCAGCTCAGCGACTGAAAAACACCCTCCAATGTGGCATTAAAGAGCTTCGGAGATATGGTGTCCCCTTGTCTCACTCCCTTTCCAATTTTTACGTGTGTTGTATTTTCAAACAGCCTAATCTTTGCACTTGCATTTTCATAGATGTTATTAATAATATTAATGTATGCATCTTCAATACCGCAGGTTTTCAGAGCCATTGTAACTGCTGATGGTTTCACCGAATCAAAGGCTTTTTCATAATCGATAAAAGCCATGCACAATGGAAGTTCATATTCCCTCGCTCTTTCAATTAGTTCTCTCAGCACGTGGATATGATCTATTGTGCTGTAGCCACTCCTGAATCCAGCTTGTTCTCTCGGTTGAGCCATGTCCAGTGTTACCTTCAAGCGGTGTGAAAGAACTTTAGTGAAGATTTTATAAACTACTGATAGGAGGCTGATAGGTCTGTAGTTTCCGAGATCCTCAATGTCACCTTTCTTATGTAGCAGGATCATTGTAGCGGTGTTCCAATCCTCAGGAATCTTTCCTTCATTAAGGCATCGAGTGAAAATTTGGGCGAGTACTGTTTCGATTTCTCCACTTATATATATATATATAATCATCCTAATAACTGCTTGATATTTAATAACTGAAATCCTTTTTTATTAATAAACTTTGGTTACTTGCTAAATTTTAGTGCCATTTTCAGTGCCACTATTTTGCGTAATCCAGAAGCAAATGCTGACTATGACCGTGACCATGGAGTATATTACAGACGGGAATCATTATTTACGATTACACAAATGTATTTTTTGAAATATATTTAGATTGTTCACTCTTTCCACGCTTTGATGGAGGTGTGCATACTTTCACATGGTCCGTTAGATTTTTGGTTCCATAATCTTTTATTACACCGTCAACATCTTTCTTTGTAATTATACACTTTCCACATTTTGAACAACAAGCAAGACCTAACAACACAGATATTCGCCGGATCCTTAACGAGACGAAAAAAATTCCAGCATTCACTCTTCCCCTTGTGGTTTTCAACAAGCACCTATTTGTTGGCCTCGACGCCTTTTTCAACCTCCTTAATATTAAATCCATCCATATTAACAAATAAGGAGTTAATTTTGACATGACATGTCATGGGAACGGGATGTTAGCACATCAATCGAAAACCTCTGAATGCTCAATGTAGAAGATGCGATGTGAAAAGTAACTCTTATTCATACAGTGAACTTCGCACGAAGAGAGTGAATCAGCTGAGAAGCAGGCGAATGGCGTTTGCCTGTACGTTGCCTTGGACAATCGCACTCTAAAAGAACGCAAAGTAAGTATCTTTTTACGATATGGTGTCTGTGTGTCAGACGTCGGTCGGTGGAAATCTTCGATGCTTTAAGAAAGAGACTACAATATTTTCCCATGGCAAATCCTTATTCATTCCGTGTGCACCAGTATCGACTACAGAATGACCCGACCCGTTGGACCCGCACGATATTGTTTACCGGTGACGCGTTTCCATCTTTAGTCTACATCGTATTCTGTGCTCAGCAATGTGTCTAGGCAAACGGCGGTGAACTTACCTTTTTTTTTATATTCAAATCTTTGTTTATTACCTTGTTTACAGTTGATGCAGATATTTTTAACGACGTAGGGATTGCTCTCTGTGTTGGTTGTCTTTCTTTTAAAATTAGATACCTTACCTTTTACATATTCGTAAAAGTATGTACTTTCTTTGGATATTTTGGTCTGCTTTCTCCTGTTAAAACCCATGCTTCATGACTGTCCCTCTATCATTAATAATATTGCTTATTTTACATATAGAAATGCTAATTCCATGATTTTCAAAGCGTGTTTTTATTACAAAATACGAATATTTATCTTCGTAAAGAGCAAAAACAAAGCCTTCTATCCACAGCTTGTTTACGTGCGCCATTTTCTTAGCAGACGATATTTAACTGCAGCAGATGTTTCTTTCGTGTTCACCTAACATGCTGTTGCCAGTTTCAATAATCTGAAATTCTTTTATTTTCTGTAATTTCTTATCAAAAATGTACTAAACATCTGTGAACATCGTCTGAAGTACCTTTTCCTGTAGTTAGGGTTATGAGTCTGTACACGAGCTTGGAACGGCCCAACCAATCCGCGGGCCTTTAATTTTTTTCATCAATGAAAAGTCCAGGCACAAAAAGATTTAGCGTTCTGGATTAAACAATGAACATGTGAGATCAAAAAAGGAGTGACTTGCGACAATAGTCGGTTCTTTACATTTCCTTCACATGCAGCTCATTCAGATTAACAAATGGAAAGAAATCAAATTTGAGTTTATTAAAATAGTATCAAATTTAGTTTGCACTCGAAATGTGATCCTCCGGTACAAATCAGTGTAAATTAAAAATCATTAAATTAAGTTTTATTTAACAGAAATATTGCAGTCTCTTTCCAGCATCCATTATTATGCTTCTATCTACGAGGTGCTGATAAACAAATAAATTCCGATATCCTTTAGTGGCAGACTTGGGATATGCAAATCGGTGTCTTCCAGAATCATTACGCTTTATTGACTAGAAAGCGTTGTTTAGCATTGGAGTTTGAATAAAAAGGCAACATGATGGAGAACAGATTGAAGTGAAAATAAAGATTGCCTGGAAACACGGCCTCACTTAGAGGTAAGCGCGGTGATTAAGCTGTACGATGTGATGCACGATACCGAAAGAAACATTTGTATTTACAGCAGTTTGGCGCAGCATGACCAGCGCTGGATTAACGGTGGACTAACGGGGCCTATAGCCTAGGGGCCCACCATTACCAAGGGCCCAAGAGATATCTCAGTATTGTTGAACATTTGTCGGAATATCTGGAGGGAAAGGTCAAATAGGTGATTTACCACAGTTGGGACATATTTCACAGGAAGAATGGACCCAAATTTCATTGTCATATGTTCCTGGATCACACTCTGCTACTACCCCATCAGAGCTGCAGAGTATGATCTAGGAACTTGCTGACAAGAGTAAAGAAGTGGGATTAAAAATGAACTTTCACAAGACAAAAGTGATGTACAATGCTTTTTCAAGAAATGAAGTTTTATCGCTTGATGGAGAAAAGCTGGAGATAACGAATACCTACATTTATCTTGGACAGCAGATATCAAGTGAGGATCACATTGATGAAGAAATTAATCGGCGTATAAAACTTGCCTGGAGAGCGTTTGGAAGAAACAGTATAATTTTCAAAAGCAATATACCATTATGTCTTAAAAGAAAAGTGTTTAATCAATGCATCCTTCCGTGCTTACGTATAGTGCAGAGACGTGGACCTTAAAGAGACATACAAAGACTGAAGACAACTCAAAGTAGCATGGAGAGATGCATGCTTGGTGTAATCAGGAGAGATAAGAAGAGGAACTCGTGGATCAGAAAAATGACAAGAGTGGAAGACATCATGATCAGAGTAAAATCCCTGAAATCGCAATGGGCGGGACATACTGCCAGAAGGACAGACCATCGATGGGCAGCTGAAATTTCAGACTGGATTCCGAGGGACAAGAAAAGACCCAGATGAAGATCACATGGGAGATGGGCGGAAGAAATTCGAAAGTATGCGGGAGTAACATGGAAGAGACTGGCACAAGACAGACCGTTGTAGAAGAAACTTGGGGAGACCTTCGTCCAGCAGTGGAATGATGATGTGTATGACTTATATAAATCTACTCCAAGCCCAACTGTTTCGGTTTTTTACGCTTTCCAACCGTAGGTTGAAGAAGCGTATATGCTCCAGCTTTGTCCGTCTGTCTGTACGTCCGTCCGTCCACACGATACCTCACGTAAAAATTGCTCGATTTCGATGAAAATTTTGCATGTGGCAAGGGACCAGCTGATGACGAACCCTATTGAAAATGGAAGAAATGGGGGTCAAAGGTAAAAGCATAGGAGCGGGATTCATTCCATTGCCCTTATGCGTCATAACTTACCTAAAATGCTTCGATTGCGACAAAACTTTAGTATGTTGTTAACCAATTCCGTTGAATATCATAGAGATGGGATCAAAGGGCAAGACACAGGAGCGAGATTTATTCAACAGCCATTCTCCTCATAACTTGATTAAAAATGCATCTATTGCGACAAAACTTTAGTATGTTGTTCCGGAGGTATACTGAACCAATTCTGTTGAATATCATCGGAATTGGGTCAAAGGTCAGCGCACAAGAGAGAGATTTGTTCCACAGCCATTATCCTCATAACTTGAGTAATGATTTCTGGTATGTTGGAAAGCGTATAAAAATCAATGCATTGCATGATTTTACTAACTAATTAAATGCGCGAGGTGGGTCTACAGCAAAGTTTTCTACAAACAGTGTTTCCATTATTTTGAAAAAACCCTGTAAAAAGAAATAATTAAATGTCCTGCAAAAACTAACTCGCTGCCTTGAATAATTTTTCTTTCTCCGAAAGAGAGTAAATATTTTAAAATCGTGCATTTAACAGTTTCTTACAGAATACAAAGCTTAGTTTTTTTTATTACTGGTAAGTTGCTTCGTTCGAAAGACTTTTTGAAATCATTGTGCTTTTCAACATCATGAGGGGCGGGGGTGGGGGTGGGGGGAGCGGAGGGAGGTTGAATCCTTAGATATGCACCTTCTTTGCATGTACCGAGGAGAAGTGAGTCTGCTATGATTTTTAAAGCGGTGTTATCCTAACAAAGCCTGTCGGAATGTTTTGTTTCTTGTCTTCTTTTAACTCACAAAACATTTTTTTACACTTCGGAATCACTTCTTTTCGTGCTCCTTATCTCTTGTCTGATGTTTTAGAGATTCCTCGCCGACATCTGGCGAAGGGAAAAGGCATAAAAAAATTTTGTGGTGACATAAAAGTTAAGAAAAGAAAGTAAAACTGCAAGCTGTTGAAGTTATTCTACGACATCGCCTACATTGTTTTTTTACAGATCAGATGCTACTCGCTCTTCTTGGCGATTCTAGAGAAAGAAATACGAGAACTAAAGTTGTCGGGCTATTTCGAAACGCACTTTAAAGCTTCAGGCAAAATCATTTCTGCTTCACGTCTGTGATTAAACCGAAAAACAAAATACACAGAGCGCTGTTAGGGCTTTTTCATGTTAAACGGCATTTCTCTGCTCTCTTAGAAGATGCCATGATGTGAAACCTTTTTTGAAAGCAAACCCAATGACATTTCTTCCTCAGTTATTTATAATCACGAAGGAAGCGAACAGAATTTGTTGCCTCATAAATACTAGCCATTTTGAAATCGTAAAAATAGGGGAAAATGAAAGCAGTTCTCCTGATATTTAATTCACAATACGTCTTGAATTTATGAAGGGAGATTGAAGATTTTAAAGTTTTTTGAACCATTATTTTTTTGCATATAATCAATGGTAACTTGAATGCATTTCATGTCCTAGATGTTTTATTCTTTTGTAATAAAAACATAATTTCTTCAAAATGATACATCTACGGTTAAGAGATCTGTAGGGTTCTTAATTTGGGAAGCATTTCAGATTCTGCAATTTATAAGGCTAGCCCGGCCCGTGATTTTCAACATATAGTTTTTGTTGTTTCGAGATTCAGCGACCAACACGAGAAACTCTTAGAATTATAAGCAATCTTCCGTCCCTAATTTAGGGTCACGAGTTCCACAAGAGGGACAGAGTCATCGCCATGAGACAATCACATCACCCGTGACTCATCGGGGACTCAGAATCGGGTTCATCTCAGAAGGAACGGCAGAAGTCAGCGCCTTAGATCACTTGGCCTTTCAACTGATATTATAGTCGTACTGAACTTACAGTCGTTCCGGTTTTCAACTTATAACCCAGCCCAATCCAGACGGCTTTCAACTTATACTCCAGCTCACTGGTTTCGGTTTTCGCTCAAAGATATTTTGTATGCATCAACTTATAGTCCAGCCCAATCCAGACGGCTTTCATCTTATATGTTGGTACAGCCCAATGTAGACGGCTTTCAACTTATAGTCCAGCCTAACGATATTTTGTATGTATCTCTCGTTTTGGTTTTCAAGTCCAGCCAAATGTTGAAGGCTTTCAAATTATAGTCCAGCCCACTTGAGCCTACTCTTCTGGTGTTCAAATTATAATTCAGTCCAATCCAGACGGGTTTCAACTTATACTCCAGCTCACTCGTTTCGGTTTTCGAGCTCACTCGGTTTTCACTCAAAAATATTTTGTTTGCATCAATTTATAGTCCAGCGCAGGGTCCTAGTGAGTAACTATACAAAATTTCATTTCATTCCGGGACGTTCCGGCACCACTACACCACTGGTTGTATCTTATATTTTCCGCAGGGTCCTAGTGAGTAACTATACAAAATTTGTTCCAGATCGGTTAAAGGGTTTAGACAATAAAAGAAGGGGATAAAATCAGCGAGTGGAATGAAATCAGACGGAGGAAGTGGGATCTCCAGGTTTCGTTGCAGCTTATATTTTATCCACAGACACCTAGTGAGTAACTATGCAAAATTTGGTCCAGATCAGTCAAAGGGTTTAGGCAAAAAGTGTCAAGGGGATAAAATCAGCGAGTGGGATGAAATCAGGAGGAGGAAGTGGGACCAGTTTCGTTGTAGCTTATATTTTCCACAGGGTCCTCGTCAGTAACTATGCAAAATTTGGTCCTGATCGGTTAAAGGGTTTAGGAGATTATAGGAGACAGACAGACATTTTATTCTGTATATATAGACATTTGAAAACAACATGCCGTTAGTAGTACAACAGTCTTTCTCTGCAATCTGTTATAAAGCATCGATTCGAAGGAGCTTTCCGTGCGTGCCCGTAAGATGCATGCCAAACGGGAACGTAATGCAGTGTAAGAGGGATTTTTTTTTCAGTCCTTTCCTATTTCAGGTGTTGAAGAAATATCAGTGTTAAAACTCCGAGAGAAAAACTACCGTTGAGTATCTGCTGGTCGGCAAATGTGCAGAGGATTGGGAATAAAGATAGCAGACCTTCGGTACGACATTCCCCCGTCTCCACCTGTTTCGTCTCACACCGTAGGCGATATTTGCACAATGCATGACGCACCACAGCCTGTAAATATTCTTGTTATCGTCTAGATCATCACATCCTTTGGACCGCATGATTCATATAACACTGCCGTAACGGATTGGTTGCTCTCAGGAGGAGAAAGATGTTACAGAAAAAAAAAAAGAAAAAAAAAAAGAAATACTTTTTCCATTGATTTCCTTGAAAAAACATTCTTCAGTCTCTCCTTTATTTAACATTTCTTTTTAACATTATCTTCAATGTTTTCCTCGGTCTTTGTACAGGAAAAGGTTTTCTACTGATGTTATCAGAATTCCCTATCTTTTCTCCTATTACTTATTTTACGCGTATTCATGTCTTGCGCTCAGAAGGATTCGTATTAATACACATTCTGTGATACCAACCGTTTGCGTACGTACTCGAACACATTTAGAAATGCTCCCGACAATCCTTAATGGAGTCGTAGAAATGAAAACGCCAATTGTGCATAAGAAAGGATAAAATACAAGAGGCAATAACAAAGAAAGTAGTAGCGCCTTACGCTTTTTTTAACGCGTCTTTTGTAAAAACAAACAAACGTGCTTATGTTATCACTTAGGCTGACCATCCGCCTGTGGACACCATATCTCCGCAACTATTTGTTCGATTTAAAAAAAAATCTTTTTGCATTGAGAACCGTGAAATGTGAGAAAGATGATTCTCGCTTTTCGCACTTTCTACGATGCACAACTCCTCCACCAGGGGGCGTAAATGCAGATGATATCGACTACCAAATGCATTTCATACAGTATGCTTACTTCTGAACATCCGCTTAAAAACTACCATTCGATATAATTTATAACGAAGACTATTTTGGGCACAGTTTCTTCAAGCAACGCACAGATTTTCCGCTAGGGGGCCTAAAGTGAAATTGTAACTTCCCCGATATCTCTGCTTCTAAAGGTCCATTTTGAAAAATCATTTTTGCATCGGACAGAGCTTCTAGTGGGAAAATGTTTGCATATAATTTCGAAAATTTTCAAAGAATGGTTTGGCCACTAAGTTGTCGTTAGTGCACATTTTTGTTTCTGATATTTCTGATATGTTAACAGCAATATCTGCACTTCTAGGAGCTCAATTTAAAACGTTCTTTCGGTTAGATACCACTGAAAATGACATGCTTATTGAGAATACCTTGTGCTGAAAATAGTTCATAATTTTTCCGCCATGGGACGTAAATGATATCTAATTTTGCCGATATCTCTGCTTCTAACAGTCCTATTTGAAAAACGTTTTTCTTTGTCAGAGAGCGTTTCTGGTGCAAAATATGTTGCATATGATTTTAAATTTTTCTTAGCGCACATGTACGCCGTGCCCATAAGCTTACGTTTCTATTTGCAGCATATTTGGAGCAATATCTGCTTCTCTAAAACCCAGAGTGAAAAAATTATCATTAGGTCAGATACTACTAACAACCAAAACACTTTGTGCACATTTATGGCCGAAAATAATGCATAATTTTCCTGCTAGGAGCGCTAAATATCATGTCGGGTTTTGTTAATATAAATGTCCTATTACTCGGTCGTAAGCCACAAGTGTCCTATTTACCCGGTCGTAAGCTTTCTTTAAATCTATGAAGGCAGCAAATACTTTCTTACCAACAGCCAGATACTTTTTCAATCATCATGCGTAATGCAAAAATTTGGTTAGTTTATGCCTTTAAAAATTTGGTTGGTTTTATGCCTTTACCAGGCATAAAACCACTCTGAACATCCCACACTTTCTTTGATGTAAGACCTCGTACTTTTTCAATAATGACCTTGCCAAACACCTTCCTGACACATCCAGCAGGCTAATACCACGATAGTTCTTGTAGTCAGTCTGATGACCTTTTTCCTTATACAAGGGAACACTGACAGCATCCTTCCAATCCCAAGTGACCATTCCTAACTCCCAGCACAACTGACAAATTTCAGTTAACTGGTCAATTACAGAGTCACCACCATATTTCAACATCTCAGCAGTCACCACCATATTTCAACATCTCAGCAGTCACCCCCAAAACCTTACGATTCTGAAAAGATTTTAGAGGTTTACACACCTCTTCTCTTGATATCGCTCATGTGCTAACATTTTTCACTGTGACATCATCTGCTACTGTCTCAGAATCACCTTTGCTTTCTTGATCTAATAAATCACAGAAGTACTCACCTCAGCTTTCACTTAGTTCATTAGGCTCCCAAATAGTTTCTTCGAAGAAATACTTTTTTCATTGATTTCCTTAAAAAAACATTCTTCGGTCTCTCGTTTATTTAACTTTTATTTTTCACATTATCATTCATCAGTCTCTCCTTTACTTAACATTTCTTTTTAACTCTGCCTTTAAAAGTCCGATTTCAAAAATTATTTAATTCCGTATGCTACTTACTTTGTGGAACGATTTGCCTGTACTCGTGGGGTTTTGTAGTTTACAGTTCTCGCGCTAGGTGGTGTTAGTGTGTATTTCTGCTTGATTCTGTACTCCGCTTCTAAAAATTCTTTCGATTTTTTTTTTTTTTTTGCTTTATGCCGTTCCTTACAGTAAAGATCGAGAATTTTATATTTCTTAAAATAGCCTACAGTTTATCCACTAAGAGGCAGAAATGTCACATAAAAGACTTTTTCGCTTTCTCTGCTTTCAAAAGACGCATCTGAATTTTTTTTTATTAATACAGCGTTTGCTGTGAAGAATGCCTTCCTCACATTTTCTATTTTCCATTATTCAAAATTCTTCCGCAAGAGGGCGTAAATTTAGATCATTTTTTCCTGAAGAACTGTTTTATATCAAACAGTTAGAAGAACTGTTTTATATCAAACAGTTCTTCTAACTGTTTGATATAAAAATCTCTTTGCCTCTGATATGTTCCTTAAGTTAAAAGATATGTTTTGAGCACAATTTGTTAATTTTCGTAACAGACGTGGAGGGGAAACGTAACTGTTTCAGTGTCTAGAGGTTTTATCGATTGTAAAAACGCAGGGGTTTTTTTTGTATTATTTTTAGTCGGTTCCATTGACTATATGAATAAATTTGAAATATTTTATTCGTGCAGTGACTTATCTGACCCCCCCCCCCAAAAAAAAATATCTTCGAGGCCCTTTTGCAAAAATCTATTTGCTTCAAATTACAGAAATTTTTAAATTCCGTATGACTAACTAGGTTTTATGAACGTTTTAATAATTCAAATTCTTTGAAACCTAAAGGTATTTTTCGTAAAACCAAAACTGTTACTTTGGGGGGGGGTGTATCACAAATGTACACGTTGTAATTAAAATGATTACCCTAGTTCGATACCAATACAAAACAAAACACTTATGCTAAAGTTAATCATACCATGTAAATTCTATTCTTTTAAAGAACGAAGCCCAGACTCTTTGAAATATTTCACCATCACACACTTAAAACATAATACGGCCGTGTGACAATGCCTATTGACCTTCCGATTTATACGAAAATACAGAACATGAGCAAGCAAATAAAAAAGTAATAATTAAGAATTGTGGCACAAAAAGAGAAAAATTACTTAAATCATTTTTTCTGAAATATAAAAAGACACGCTTAACTTAATGTATGAATATTTTTCACATAGTGAAAGTGGGTTCAGCTCTTCCGCCACTTCAAAGATAACGACATTTTAGTTCCGAATCTGCAATTAAGCAATTTATCTTGGACAGCAGATATCAAGTGACGGCCACATTGATGAAGAAATTAATCGGCGTATAAAACTTGCCTGGAGAGCTTTTGGAAGAAACAGCATAATTTTGAAGAGCAATATGCCATTATGTCTTAAAAGAAAAGTGTTTGATCAATGCATCCTTCCAGTGTTTACGTATGGGGCAGAGATGTGGACCTTAACTAAAAGAGACATACAAAGGCTGCAGACAACTCAAAGCAGCATGAAGAGATGCATGCTTGGTGTAACCAGGAGAGATAAGAAGAGGAACTCGTGGACCAGAAAAATGACAAGAATGGAAGACATAATGATCAGAGTAAAATCCTTGAAATGGCAATGGGCTGGACATACTGCCAGAAGGACAGACCATCGATGGACAGCCGAAATTTTAGATTGGATCCCAAGGGACAGGAAAAGACCCAGAAGAAGACCACATTGGAGATGGGTGGATGAAATTCAAAAGTATACGGGAGTAACCTGGAGGAGACTGGCACAAGACAGACGTTGTGGAAGAGGCTTGGAGAGACCTTCTTCCAGCAGTGGATTGATAATGGTTGTCGACGATGATGATATCTTTTCTATGCCAAGAACTTCAGCTCCAGTAGAAAGAATTTTCTCAATGATGAACAATGCTTAGTCGGATGGCAGGGGGCTTAATGGATGAATCTACTGTACGAGTCCTACTGGTTTGCAAGGTAAACTTCGGACTAACCTGTAGTGACTTTTATGACAAAATCAAGGCCAACGAAGTGTTTCTAAGAAAAATTCACTCAAGTATGACAAGCCTACTGGTATTACATTACAAACAATAAATTAATTATTGTATTAGCATTGAAAGTGATGTTTAAACGTTTTTGCATTTAATATTTCTTTGTACAGTTTTTATAATAAATGTGTATATATGTTTGTTTATAATCACAAATACTACTTTTGTTATAATAATATCTGAAACAATATTCTCAACAATTATATTACCATAAAATTTATATTTATTGATTGTTAGTACTTATTATAAGCACAAAACACACGCTGCGCGTATGGCGTATGCTGTAGTGTTTAATTTGTGGAAGACGGCGGCAAGTTTTGGCCAGCTCAAAAAACGTGCCATTCTGGGTTTTCCAAAATCTGGCAAGCCCAATAATATGTAATTTAAAAATTTCAGTAACTGAAAGCAAATAGATTTTCGCAAAATGACCTCAATGATATTTTTTTTGCGGGGAGGACTCATTTTTTCAGGTACGCCACTGTACTAATATCAAGTCCCTTGCAGATGTTTGCACCATGTACTAACATTAAGTCCTTTGCAGATGTTTGCATCATGTACTAACATCAAGTCATTTGCAGATGTTTGCATCATGTACTAATATCAAATCATTTGCAGATGTTTGCATCATGTACTAATATCAAATCATTTGCAGATGTTTGCATCCTGTACTAACATCAAGTCCTTTGAAGATGTTTGCATCATGTACAAACATCAAGTCCTTTGCAGATGTTTGCATCATGTACTAACATAAAGTCCTTTGTATATGTTTGCATCATGTACTAACATCAAATCCTTTTCAGATGTTTGCATCATGTACTAACATCAAGTCCTTTGTATATGTTTGCATCATGTACTAACATCAAGTCCCTTGCAGATGTTTGCATCATGTACTAACATCAGATCCTTTGCAGATGTTTGTATCATGTATATGTTCAAGCAAATCCTTTGCAGATGTTTGCATCATGTACTAACATCAAGTCCTTTACAGATGTTTGCATCATGTACTAACATCAAATCATTTGCAGATGTTTGCATCACGTACTAACATCAAATCATTTGCAGATGTTTGCATCATGTACTAACATCAAATCCTTTTCAGATGTTTGCATCATGTACTAACATCAGATCCTTTACAGATGTTTGTATCATGTATATGTTCAAACAAATCCTTTGCAGATGTTTGCATCATGTACTAACATCAAGCCCTTTACAGATGTTTGCATCATGTACTAACATCAGATCCTTTGCAGATGTTTGCATCATGTACTAACATCAAGTCCTTTGTATATGTTTGCATCATGTACTAACATCAGATCCTTTACAGATGTTTGTATCATGTATATGTTCGAACAAATCCTTTGCAGATGTTTGCATCATGTACTAACATCAAGTCCTTTGTATATGTTTGCATCATGTACTAACATCAGATCCTTTACAGATGTTTGTATCATGTATATGTTCGAACAAATCCTTTGCAGATGTTTGCATCATGTACTAACATCAAGTCCTTTACAGATGTTTGCATCATGTACTAACATCAGATCCTTTGCAGATGTTTGCATCATGTACTAACATCAAATTCTTTGCAGATGTTTGCATCATGTACTAACATCAAGTCCTTTGCAGATGTTTGCACCATAACCCGTGAAAGTATTTACGGAGATGGCTTCATGAGACGGACGACACACTTAAAAAATTTTACATGTGCTAACATAATACAAAAGACCACTCTTTGGCGCCGGGTGAATAACAAATCTTTGAGTCATAGAATCAGCTGACCGACTGCTATTCATTCATCAAGACTGGTTAGCAAAATAAATAAAAAACTAACTGCTAAAAAAATGAAATTCAAGAGAAGAATGATCCTCTTGAGCAACGACCTACTTTGTCCGGAGCGACGGGCGGAAGTTCTGTGTGGTCTTACCAACTATTTTCTATTTCGTTGTTACTCTCTCTCTCTCTCTCTCTTTCTCTCTCTCCATTCCTTTTTGCTTTCGACCGTGGTTTTTACTTTACTTTGATTCCACTCTCTGGGCAGCTCATGTCATTTAAGCTGATATCCTTGGATGGGGGACGATGATACATCAAAGGAACGCCGTAGTCTATGGGCTGAAGGAAAACACATTTTAAGAATCAGAACAGGATGCCGTACTTTTATTTCTTTTTTTTTTTTTTTTTGTCTGCGTTATATCTTTTCTTTTTCTTCTGTTTTGTTTTTCTGAGGGTTTTGGGGAGAGATTTACCATTGGAGCAAAGCCATAGTTCTGTTGTTGCTGCAAGCTTAGTGTAATGCAAAACATTGGTTTTGAATAAGATTTTGTAAGTAAGGAGAAAGATGGAGGAACTCTGGGAGATTTTTACGTTTTTCGGAAGTAAATTGAATTCCTGAAATCCCATTACATTAAAACTAATCTAACTGAGGCTTAAAAATGTAATGGAACTTAACCCTTCAGTTGGCAGGAGCTTTGGCAATGCGAATTTTTTATTACATGTGTAGCAGAAGACTGCCTTTTTTGTAGAATTCGTCGTCGTTAAGATACGCAAATATAGGTTCTCGTCCCTATTACTCTGAAAAATTTTTTCGACGCAATATTGCGTTCTCGCGGGATTTGAACAGGTTTTCGTGGAACGAATTATTGCGTCGTCGGCACTTTGTGCACAGAAGCCGCCGAACGTATACACTGAGTGGCCACTTTATTATGACCACCTGCCAGTTTTAAGCAAATGAGCTATGGCTGCACGCTGTTGCCGCCAGAGGGCGAGGCTGGTATAAAAAGGGAAAGCTTAGTGCTTGCGACAGTAGTAGAAGTGATTTTTGGCTGACGAGATGGGTAAAAAATGCGATTTGACGGACTTTCAACGTGGGATGATTGTAGGAGCTCGAAGCCATGGAGCGAGTATCACCGAAACCGCCGCATTCGTGAAATGTTCCAGAGCAGCTGTTGTTAAAGTGTTTAAAGACTGGACTGTCAGCCAAAAAATTGGGTATCTACGTGCAACGTGTGGGCGTCATCGACTAGTGACTGCTCGGACGCAACGGAAGAGTGTCCAGACTGATAACAGACAACAGAAGGGCAACAGTGCAGTAAATTACAGACCATCTTAATCAAGGATCCCCTCAAACGATCTCTGCACGCACTATTCGCCGTACACTGCATCGGATGAGATATGGCAGCTGAAGGCCTGTTCGAACACCTTTGCTGTCTGCAGTTAACAAGAGAAAACGTCTCCAGTTCGCACAGGAGCACAAGGATTCGACAATCGACTATTGAAAAGAAATTTTGTGGTCCAATGAATCTCGTTTTCAGTTGCACAATGCCGATGACCGAGTGAGAATTTGGCGGAAACAGCAAGAAATCATGGACCCCAAATGCATTGCTACAACCCTTCAAGCTGGTGAAGGCAACGTTACGCTTTGGGCAATGTTTTCCTGTCATGCTTTGGGCCCTTTAATTCGTGTTCATCAACGTATGACTGGCACATCATATCTAAACATCGTTGCGGACCAAGTGCATGCTGTCACGTGGATGGTTTATCCCAATGGCGATGGCTACTTTCAACAAGATAATGCGTCCTGCCATAGTGCTCGTATTGTACAGGATTGGTTTTAGGAACATGCCGGTGAGTTTACATTCCTTAGGTGGCCCTCACAATCTCCAGATCTCAACCCCATTGAGAATTTGTGGGATGAAGTTGAACGAGCCATCAGACAGCTGGATCCACAACCCTGCAATCTCACACTCTTGGAAAGTGCTGTTCATCAAGCATGGTCTCAGATTCCACAAACCACCTATCAACATCTCGTGGAGTCCATGCCACGAAGAATCGACGCAGTATTAAAGGCAAAGGGTGGCCCAACGAAGTACTGAGGGGGTGGACATAATAAAGTGGCCACTTAGTGTATATACGTGCTTGCCACCTGGAGGGTTAAGGAGAACAACGGGGCACTCAAAACACACCTGAATAATTTTAAGTCACAAAAATGTAATAATTAAGACTTGATACAAATAAAAAAATAATAGTTGTGCGATAGACAGCCATTCATCTGTCGCGCACCGACTACCTAAACGGTGCTGAATTCCAACTATACTTTTTGATGGCGGAAATATCTTTTTCTCTCTCCATGGTATTAAAAAATTACGTTTCCCTTGGGTTAAATTAGAGACCTGCACGTGCTTTTTTCATCAGTTAAGCAAAACATTCCAGGCTCGACCGTAAACGGGCCTGGACTGGTAGGTTTAACAATTTGCTCTAGCATTAAAAAAATCTTTTCGTCTCACAAAACGAAGACTGACTTGCTAAATAATCAGATGGTGAAGTTCACTGAGCGAAACGAATCTGCCACCCAATGCACTGATAAATCACAGCTTAAACCGATGAATCTGGCCGTAAGATGAGTCCGAAAGCTGGAAATGAAATTCCGTTTTCACGTCGTCGGCTTTAGAGACTAAATCACGTGGATTTTATTTTCTTTCAAGAAATGTTTACGTGAATTGAGTTATCAGATTCTCGAAACCGAAACCAAAACGGAATTCGGGCGCCGCTCGTTGCTACAGCGAAGATGAGGTACTTCGAAGTATTTATTTACATATTTGGATATCGAGGACTACCTTGTTTGAGACAGGTTTTGAAACCTAAAACGTAACTTTCGGAAAAAAGAAACTATGCAGTTCACATGATATCTATATTACACTGGTGTGCAAAAATTAAGGACGAAGAGGAGAAATTAGCATAACAGCGGAACCAGCAGGCAGAACGGACCGAAATACCACTCAGGAGATAGACTAGGGTCCGGTACGGTATGGCATACGCATATATGCAGCAAGCATGACGTAGGGGGGGGGGGTCGGATGGGTATAACACACACGGACGGTGTACGCTCGGCAATTCGGTGAAAGCTATTGCATGGTGTACATCGGTTTGAACGACATCGAGTTGCTGCCACCGTGTGATATGGCCAACAGGCAATCCAGTAGACGACATCTGGATGACTTTACCCGATGTCGCGTCATTGGGAAGTTGGAAGAAGGTCGAAGTGTGACTAGTGTGGCCGAGGAGTTCGGGATCGCTCACAGCATCGTTTCACGAGCTTGGAGAGCATTTCAAACGACAGGAACAGCTGTCCGAGAGTTTAGCAGTGGTCGTCCACGAGCAACCACGGTGACGGACGACCGGTATATTACCCTACAGGCGAGAAGAGACAGACGGCAGACAGCGGGAGAAATCGCAAGGCACGTGCAACAAACAACTGGACGTCCGTTATCGCGTTTTACCGTGGCCAGCAGGCTGAACAAAGGTGGTCTATTTGCACAACGACCAGTACGGTGTGTGCCATTAACGCCTGCTCATCGGAGACTGCGGATTCTGTGGCGCCAGGAACACAAAAACTGGACACATCAGTAATGTGCTCGAGTTCTCTTTACGGAGGAGAGCCGATTTAGTCTGACGAGCGATTCTGGACGTATACACATCTGGAGAGAGCAGGGAACACGCAATCACACCTCCAACATCATCGAAAAGGACCGGTTTGGAGGTGGCAGTACTACTTGGTAGCCAGCGTATAATGAATTCCGAAATATCACACGAGTCAAATGGAAATCTTAAAAGGGCGATAAAAAATTAAAAATACAGTGCTATTGCTCTATAACTTGGCAATATTGTTACCAATGGAAAAAAATATCTTACAGGTGGCAGCACGGTGCAGAAAAGCTTAATGACGTCACAGTAGCAGTGTAAATATGGCCGCCTCACTTTAGACATGCACCAAAGGGGTGAAACGTTCAGTCATCCGTTTTTTGAGTAGTGAAGGTAAGAAGCTTCTTGAAATTCATAGTCGAATGAAGTTGCAGCTGGGATGACAAACCTATGTCACGCGTGCCGCTGGGTGGCACACTAACCCTATTTGGGTGGCACACTGATATGAAAACATTGACATTGAGTAACAATTTAGTTTTTTGAAAACAATATTTTTATATTTAGAAATTTTGGTTTTATAGGTTAGATATTTTTGTTAGATTTCCTCGTGGAAATGTGATGAGGGAGGAATTAATTAAATTGCTGAGTTTGCCAACTATAATAACAGGGAAATATATAATGTGTGAAGTGGAGCAGAGATTTGCAGTAAAAATGGGGATTGACTTAAGGTGGACCTCAAGTAATTTTGCTTTCTATACTTCCAATGGTAAAACCTCTGTACACATTTTCTTCACAATTAATACGTTCCCAAGGATGAAAATTTGAACATCGATTAAAATAGCTTCATTTTATAACTTGGAATACTTAACATTTTCTAAAACATAACCATAATTATGCAATCCAACATTTGTTTGTCTACTGACGTCATGAAAGTGCAGGTAGCGCCATCTTTTTTCTGGTTTTAACACCACCAAAGGAAAAGTTATTGAATTTTAATATAATTATCGTTATGTTTTAGAAAATATTAAGTATTCCAAGTTACTTAATATATATTTTATAATCGATGTTCAAATTTTCATCCTTGGGAACGCATTAATTGTGAAGAAAATGTGTACAGAAATTTTTCCATTGTAAGTATAGGAAGCAAAATTACTTGACGTCCACCTTAAATAAAATAGTGTCTGTGACTGCTGATGGTGCCCTTAACTTTGGAAACAATAGGTTATGAACCGAGCATGAGCGAGTAGCCTTGGACAGTAGCATTCAGCACCAAGTTTCACACCAATGTGATTATGTAAGTATGATTGTTTTTAATTATCTTCCTACAAATTAACTCAGGTTCAAATTGAAATTGTCTTAGTCTTAAACTTCACCTACTTACCTATTCTGTTAATGCCATTTTTATGTTATTCGCAAAAAAGCTTCATGACGAAAAAAAAATGCAAGAGAGGTTGCACACTAGACACTTGAAAGCAGTAAAGTAAGCTTTAAGTGGCACACTCGTCAGAAAAAGTTTGCTAGCTCTGCAGTAGGGTTATGCATGTCTGCCATTCCAGCAAGTGTACGAAAGTTCCGAAACGGCGTGAATTCTGACAGATTCTCCTCGATAGGTTCAGGAACACACAGTAGTGACACGAGAGTCCATTACAGCAGTTGAAAGCATTGTGATGGGAAATCGCCTGCTGAATGTGGATGCAACAACAGCCGTACGTTTGAACATCAGTCATGATTCAGCGCCCCGCATCATCCATGATGTGCTTCAGTTCAACGAAATGTCTGCAAGGTGGATGCCAAGCCAGCTGTCTCCAGAATTGAAATACCGACGTGTTGATTCCTGTCAAGAACTTTTGAGGCGCTATGAAGCAGAAGATGCTGGCTTTCCTACAGAGAACTGTTACTGGAGGCGAAACCTGGGTTCACTATCATCAGCCGGAAACCAAGAGAGCGAGCAAAGAAATGGCGCCATCCCTCCTCACCAAAACCGAAGTAGTTCCGCGCGCAATCAACTGCAGGGAAGGTTATGCTGACTCTTTTTAAGATGAACGAGGTGTAATTTTGGAACACTGCATGCCCAGAGGAAATACTGTAACCAGTGACCCACGTATACAGATCTTATCAGGAATCATTTTCGACCTGTCATCAAATCCAAACGACGTGGACACTTCTGAGTGCTTGTGTCTTGTTGCAGCATGACAACACTCGGCCTCATAGTGCCCGTGCAACAGTTGCACCAACACAAGACCTGCATTTCGAGTGTCTTCCACATGCCCCGTATTCACCAGACCTTGCCCCAAGTGATTACCACATCTTTGGACCACTCAAAGATGAGATGGGAGGGAAGACTTTCTGGCCTGATTAAGATGTGCAGCAGGTGGTGAATGAGTTGCTGCACACGTGACTGAAATAATGTTTTTTCTACAGGAATGTATGCACTTTGTTAGAGCTGGAGGAGTTGTACTGCACAAAATGGAGATTTTTTTTTTTTTTTTTTTTTTTTAATTGTAGGTTTAACGACCACCGTGAGCAACTCAATGGGCTATAAGCAGTCGCCCGTCCCTAATTTAGGGTCACTGGTTCCAGGGAAGGGAGAGAGCCAGTGCCGTAAGACAAACACAACATCCATGCCTGACCGGGATTCGAACCCGGACCCCTTACGGACGAATGATCAGAGGCCAACGCCTTAGACCACTGCGCCACCGGGGCGGCCCAAAAATGGAGATTACGTTGAAAAATGGCACAGGTGTGCACCATTTTTGTGCAACAAATAGAAGGGAAAAAAATCCTACAATTTTTATGCAATAATTTAGCTACCAGGGGGCGTAAGAGTTCATTTCTGTGTCTGACATATTTGCAACAAAATCTGAGCTTGTGAAAACTCGATTTAGAAAATTTTTTTCGTGGACTGATACTGGTCACCTCGCAAAACGTTTCGAGAACTTTTGCTAAAAAGAGTGCATACATTTTCCACCAGGGGGCGTAGGCATATTTTATTTTTGTCGATATTTCTGCTTCTAAGAGTCCGATTTGAAAAATTCTTTCTTCATCGGGGAGCATTTGAAACGATACAAAATATTTCTCATACAATTTCAAATTTTTCTTAAAGCACAAGATGGAGACCGACGAGCTCACGTTTACGTTACAGCAATGTCTGAGGGACTTAAACTCTGATTGGAAAAATTCCTTTTGCGTCAGATACTACTGTATTTCCTCTCTAAAATAATGCCCAGTTTCTACGCTAGGGGAGCAAATATCTACTCTGTTTTTCTCGATATCTCTGTTTCTTAACATCCAATTTAAAAAATCATCACTCAAAAAATAAATATAAAATAGTTGGTCAAAAATGAATAAATAAATAAAGCATATACTGTATATAAACATTTTGGAAGGAAAACAATAAAAACAGAAGCACCCTGAGAAAGCCGCTCGATCCTGACGAAACTCTGCGTGCAAGTACCACAGACCGAATATGGGCCGCCCCGGTGGCGCAGTGGTCTAAGCGATGGCCTCTGATCATTCGTCCGAACGGGGTCCGAGTTTGAATCCCGGTGAGGCATGGATGTTGTGTTTGTCTTATGGCACTGGCTCTCTCCCTTCCTTGGAACCAGTGACCCTAAATTAGGGACGGGCGACTTCTTATAGCACATTGAGTTGCTCACGGTAGTCGTTAAACCTCCAATCATATCATAAGACCGAATATGCAAATGATAAAAGATGAAGACTAATAACGAAATAGTGACCCGCCAAAGCGCATGGAGCAGCGCATCGAGGAGGGTATAGCAAGAGCAAAGCTCGCATGTAAGTACAATTGTGGCAGTGGATTGCAGTTTCATTAAACTCCACAGACTATGAGGATGCCTCGACGTTGGGCCCGTGCACAATAAGAGCAGTTGAGCGAGTTTGAGACAGAACATATAATTGGGCTTGGAGAGACTGGTTGGTCAAGTCGCCGTATCGTCAAGCATTTGACTCGAGGCGACGCGACAATCAGATGATGTTGGCGCCAATGGGTCGAGGAGAGCACAACCCAGCGGCACGCAGGTAGTAGACGGCCGAGGGTAACCACAGAACTGCAGGAACCGAATTGGTAGCTCTTAACCATCCGTGGGCACGTTACGTTTTCTACAGGTACAAAAATGGCCATCCGGGCCGTTGCCGGACGAGAGGAAGGCCACTCCATCACCTACCAATGACCAGCAAGTATCGCCGGCACTGATTCCAGTGGTGTCGAGTCCGATTTACGCGGGATAGTGTCCAGAGGCGACGCGTTGTGTTCAGTGGTGAGTCACAGTTTGTATTTGGCGCTGATCAACCAACGCATAAGTGCCTGGAGACGAACCAGCCAGCGTACGGAGCCAACCTTTACCGTGGAACGGCACACGGCTCACACACAGAGAGTGATTGTCTGGGAAGCCATTTCCTACGATAGCCGGGCACCCTAAGTTGTCTTCCTTTTTACCCTCACGGCTCAACTGTTTGTCGACGACATTCTACGACCTGTTGTGTTGCCATTTCTCTCGCATGATCACCGAACAATTTTTCAACAGGATAATGTCCGACCACATAGGGCACGTCTCTCCCAGGCCTGCCTCCGTAATGTCCAGACCCTTCCATGCCCAGTCCGATCGAACATGTTTGAGATGATGGGACGCCACGTACTCCCATCCCGGAATGTCGGCGAACTGTCCCGCAATTTGCACATCATCTAGCATGCTGTACCTCAGGATAGTATCCGTGAACTGTATGCATCTATGCCACACCGGGTTACCGCCTGCATCGGAGCCAGACGTGGCGCTATAACGTAGTGACTTGTTCCACTCGTGCTGCTTTTTGATCTAAATAAATGGCCTAACTGCTCTGGAATTGCAATCATTTCCTATACATGTAGATTGCACATGGGAATTTTTATTTTGATTGGATGATTCCTTTCTGGGTGCCTCGTTTTTATTTATTTATTTACTTATTTTTTTTGGCAGAGAGTGTATATAAGACGCAGAACCCCAAAAATTTTACCGTAGGTGAATCTCAATGCCTTAACGTACAAAATGAATTTCGAGTTTCTATCCCAGACAACTGATAGCATATTTGATTAGATTCTATTGATTATTTAACTGCAATTGGCAAAAGTGAACTGGTATAGAGGATATCAGCCTAAAGGGAAAGGGGCTTAAATTTGAAGTTCGAGAAAGGGAAATGGGCAAATCAAAAACAGTGTTTGGCTGAATAGAATATTTTTTACGCAGGTTTTATTTTTGTTTTTTCTAGAACCGTCAAAGTGGTAAACAAAGTTTACAGTTTTTGTATAACTTTTTTTTTTTTTACAAGAATGCTGAAGTACGTACATACTTTTTTTTTCTTGAGTTGGCTTAAGGTCTACTTGGCCCCAAATTTTACGGCGCACCTGGATTTCTCCCAAAAATTAACGGTGCACCTGGATTTCTCCAGAGCGAATCACAGTGTGATTCACTCGGGACTGAAAACTTATTATGTGGAATATATGAGATGGGGAATGTACGATGAGAGTGAAACCCGAACGGAGCGGTTCTTTATTCCCTGAACAAGCAGACGACATGCATTACCTGTGAATAAAATGTCTCTCCGGCAGCTGGGTGGCGCCGCACTGACGCGCCATGGGTCTATTAGTGGAGGGGGAATAGCGTGTCTCCGCAGCCAGTTTAAGCGAGGCAGTTGAATAAAGATGGTTTACTCAATTGAAGAGCGTGTGTTCATTGTGCACCAGTACTGGGTGAAAGGTTCCCTCAAACAATGTCAGAAGGAGTTTCTGAAGAATGTTGGTGGGCGTAAACCACTCACCAGAGCCACCATTTCGAAACTGGCGAAGAAGCTGGAAAGAACGGGAAGCTTGGTGGATCCGCATACGGGCGGACGACCCCAAATGGCGAAGGACACGATAGAGGATGTGAAGCAGCAGTTTTTGGCATCCAAAAGAAAATCTATTCGGCGGCTCAAAATCTTCGCCAAGAGACTGGACGATCGCATTCGACATGTCAAAGGGCCGCCAAACAAGCGAAGATTAAGCCGTACCGTATCACGGCTGTTAACGAATTACAGCCATCGGATTCTGCAAAGCGATTGGTCAATGGTTTGCCAAAATTTTCGCCGAAAATCCCACCCTGTTTGGCATAACATGGTTTACCGACGAAGCATAGTTCCATTTATCTAACCATGGGCGCCGACAGGGGGGTCACAGGGGTCACTGACACCCCCTGTAGAATGATTTTTCCATTTTATTTTATTTTATTTATTACTTTTTTTTTCCACTTACAAAACTGGGCCATAAGGAAAGATGGAGTTTGGGTCGTTTAAAATAATATCCCGATTTTATTGGAAATTTGGAATTGGAAAACAATAACGTGAAAGCGGAAAACCTAGCAAACCGTAAGGTAGGGCGCCCAAACAAGTTCCGCTCAGGGTGGTGTGTGCTGAACTTAAAAGACTTGGCGTGGCCCTACTCGACCCTGTTCATTATTTTGAAAACAGTTATCAATGTACATGATAATACACGACTATTACTGACATACACTTTCTTCAAGAGCAGCATCAATTAATAATAATAATAATAATAATAGTAGTAGTGTTGTAGTGTAATAAGTAAGTGATAGTAATAGTATTAATCTTTCGTTTTCACGAATTGCTGTTTTCTGCATAGCCAAACCTTAATTAATTACATTTGACCCCAATTGAAAAATTTCCTGCGGGAGCCCATGTATCTGGCTATCTAATCTCGTAAAATACACGGATGTGGGCCAGTGATAATCCCCACGCCATCCATGAGGAGCCATTGCATCCAATGAAAATCGGTATCTGGTGTGCAGTGTCCCGACGCTGTATCATTGGGCCAATCTTTTTTAAAGTTCAATGTATGTTTTAGATGGATCAAGGTATGTTTTACATTAAATGTGCTTTTGCAATCGTGAGTAAATTAAAAAAAAAACAAGAACGTTGACACCGAATTTTCGGGTGTAATAAGCACGTCTTTTGAATCCGTTTTTATACCTGTTCCATTGACTTTGAATATCAAAGCTATTCAAAGTCAATGGAACTGGTATGGAAAACAATAGATCTGACCAAAGAAAGAAGATTTTCAATCGGGTTTTTAATCCCTCAGATATTGCTGTAAACGGAATCGTGAACTTGCGAACTCTTAGAAACAGAGATATCGACAAAAATAAGATGTGACTTTACGTCCCATGGTGGGAAAACCATGAAATATTTTAGGAAGAAAGTATTTTCAAAAGGTTTATCCGTATAAGCGGTATCGGTCGAAGAAAAAATAAAATTAGTCGAGTTTTCAGGAGCCCAGATTTTTGCAACAAATACTTCAGAAGCAGAATTTAACACATATGACCCCTGGTGGCTAAACCATTTTTTACCAAACATTAGAAATTATGTGAAAAATATTTTCCATCAGGTCTTGTATGCGATACAGGAAAAATTTTCAAATCAGAGCTTTAGGAGCAGAAATAACGCAGAAAACGAAATTTACCTTTGTGCCCCCTAGCGGAAAGCGTATGATTTGCTTGAAAATTTTGCATTTATAAGAAAAACATTTCGCATCGGAAACACTATCCAACAAAGAAGGAATTTTTCAAATCGTACTCTTAGAAGTACAGATATTGACAAAAATACGATATACATCTACGCCCCCTGACGTAGAAACCATGCATTTTTTCAAGAAGAAAATTTTCCTAAAAGGTTTGCCGACATGAGTAGTATCGGTCAACAAACGACGTTTTTTTCAATCGAGAATTTAGAAGCTCATATGTTGCTGCAAATACAACAGAAGCGGAAATTAAGATTTACGCCCCCTGGTGGCCAAACCATTTTTTTACAAAAATTAGAAATTATGTGCAAACGATTTCCCATCAGGAGCTGTATCCGGTGCAGAAAGAATTTTTCAAATCGGAGATTTAGAAATAGAGATATACTGGGAAACGCAATTTACGGCTAAAAAACTTACTTGAAAATTTTGAAATTATATGAAAAACATGTCACACGGAAAACACTATCCAACAAAGAAGGAATTTTTCAAATCGGACTCCTGGAAGTAGAGATATTGCCAAAAATAAGATGTACATCTACGCCCCTGGCGGAGAAACTGTGGAATGTTTTAAGAAGAAACTATTCCGAAAAGGTTTATCGGTGTGAGTGGCATCAGTCCACGAAATAATTTTTTAATCGATATTTTAGAAGCTACGATTTTATGGCAAATACATCAGAAGCAAAAATTAACACTTACGCCTCCTGGTGGCCAAAGTATTCTTTACCAAAAATTTGAAATTACATGCAAAAGATTTTTCATCAGGAGATGTATCCGCTGAAGAAAAAAATTTTCAAATGGGAGTTTTAGAAGAAGAGTTATCGGGAAAATATAATTTACTTTTACGCCCCCTAGCGGAAAATCTATGCGTAATTTGAAAAAGTAACTATATCTAAAATACTCTTCGACATAAATGGAATCGAAAGATATAATTTTTTTTTAATCGGATGTTTAGAAGCAAATATATGGAATAAAACGTATTTTTGAGTTCGACATCATCTGCATTTACGCCCTCTACCGGCACAATTTTACATCGTAAAAAAAAAAAAAAAACGAAATAAAGGATCATTTGCTTATTTCAAGCTTCCCAATGCAAAAAGAATTTTTCAAATCGGACTAATAATTGCTGAGATATCGTGGGTACAGGCGGACGGACGGACAAACCGATAACAGAAGCACTATCTTTTTTTACAAAAAACGTGCTAAAAAGGTGTAACGTCTTCCTGTACAACAGCTCTGGCAGAAGTGGCAAGAGGAATGGAGGACATTTTCGGTACAGATCTACCGGCCTCTTGTGGAAAGCATGCATAGAAAAATCGTTGCAGTCCTATCGGCCCAAAGTGGGCTGACCATATAATGATTTCGACCAATAAACGCTCTTGTTTCCATTCGACCTAGGTTTCGAAATTATTTTGCTCACGTAGTGTACATTTGGCTATGAGGTAAGTCGTATAAACTTTTTAGAAGGCATTAATCCTACGGGATTCGCACTTCTCAAGAAAAATAAGGTGCATGATTGATAACGAAATACTGTTACGAACTTTTCAGTATCAAGGGATTAGGGTCAACATATTAATATTAAAACTTTCTTTTTTTTTACCGTTAATGCTTTCTAAACCAGCTGCTATTCACCATGAACTTGTCAATGAGTTGCAAAGTGACTTGAGATAACTTACAAAAGCCTCTGACTTTTTTTGACGTGTACCTTTTCCTCAAGGGAAACGCACAGAGAGAAACAAAAGTTTACTTTTGGAAGTTTTATAATAAGGTGCAAGAAAAGTCAACTTATTTTTAAATTCACTAGCATGCGAACACACCCCTCCGTCGTAGCATCACGGAGGAAGCTGTCTCTTTACTTTTTTTCCTTTAATGCCGAAGTTCGCATGCGAGACAAATAATCCTTCAAGTCATGTCCTTCCCCGCGTAAGACATGAATATTGTATTAAGTCTAAAATGAATAAATGAAAAATGCATGAACTGCTGATGGTATTAACCACGCAGGCAACGGGAGAAATACAAACAAGAGGGGTTTCCCCTAGTGACTGCACGGAGGCGACTGATTATATTTTCTTGTTATGAAAGTACCTCACCAAGCGATCTAAGTCAGGTGCTTCAAATGTTAGAATTCTTCCGTGATAAAAAAATATGTTCAAAGAAAACTTCGGGAGAGTAAATAGAATTTCAGCTAACAGTAGTAGTTCTGATGTAGTTCACCAAAATAATTTAGCACCCGAGAGGCTCTGTCCACGGACACTTTGTGGAGAGTCTCTTTTCCTTTACTACGATGCATTTCTTTTCTTGCTCTCTTTATTTTTTTTTTCAGAAAAAGATAGGTAACTTCATTAAACCTTTGCAACAAACGCCGAACTAAAATGTGTCAATGAGTACAAAAGATACTTGCTCGATCTTTAACAAGACCAGGTATATATTTCCCTTGGAAATTCTACACCACACTTTTCTAGAGTTGAAATAATTTCAGTTTTAAAGTGTCAACAAACTTTCATTTTGGGCAAAAATTAGATATCGAAGTTCTTTTTCTGTCTTAAAGTCAAGCAAATGAGTTGAGAAATTAACAAAAGACTCTTTTCGTGATGCTATTACATTTCAAACAAAAGGAAAGAATGCCCCTTTCCTGTTATATCATTTTATTCCTACATTGAAGAACCAAAAGGAATGAAAAAGCTCTCTTCTTGTAATTTCAATTTATTCTTACTTAAAATGACGAAAGCAGCCAAAATTCTGCTCCTCTTACACAGCTAAACACAGTTTTCGTACCCTGAAGTAATTTATTGTATTTCTAGCGTAAGTTTTTAAGCTGAATTCAAAAATGCAATTAGAGAATTTTCTTAGTTTTTGTGAGACAACATATTTTCCTGCATTGGATAATGAATTTTTTGGATAACATCAACAGAAATAACGTACATTAAAATATATTTTTAAATTGTTTTTTGTATTTTATTTCGAATGTAGTGTTGGGGGGGATGATTTATCATTATGAAGGCATTAATGTATGTGCTTAGCCACAGTAACGGATGACTGCGCTTGGCCGCCTTAAGGGATAACTGTGCTTGGCCACAGTCAGGGGTGATTGTGCTTGGCCACCCTCAGGGATGACTGTGATTGGTCACAGTCAGGGATGATTGTGCTTGGAGACAGTCAGGGGTGATTGTGCTTGGCCACCCTCAGGGATGACTGTGCTTGGCCACAGTCAGGGGTGATTGTGCTTGGCCACGCTCAGGGATGACTGTGATTGGTCACAGTCAGGGATGACTGTGCTTGGCCACCCTCAGGGAAGAAGACTATGCTTGGCCACCCTCAGGGAAGACTATGCTTGGCCACCCTCAGGGAAGACTGTGCTTGGCCACCCTCAAGGATGACTGTGCTTGGCCACCCTCAGGGAAGACTGTGCTTGGCCACCCTCAGGGATGACTGTGCTTGGCCACCCTCAGGGATTATTGTGCTTGGCCACAGTCAGGGGTGATTGTGCTTGGCCACAGTAAGGGGTGATTTTGCTTGGCCACAGTCAGGGGTGATTGTGCTTGGCAACAGTCAGGGATGATTGTGCTTGGCCACAGTCAAGGATGACTGTGCTTGGCCACCCTCAGGGATGACTGTGCTGTGCCACCCTCAGCGATGACTGTGCTGTGCCACCCTCAGCGATGACTGTTGTTGGCCACCCTCAGGGGTGATTGTGCTTGGCCACAGTCAGGGATGACTGTGCTGGGCCACCCTCAAGGATGACTGTGCTTGGCCACCCTCAGGGATGATTGTGCTTAGCCACAGTCAGGGGTCATTGTGCTTGGCCAGAGTAAGGGGTAATTTTGCTTGGCTACAGTCAGGAGTGATTGTGCTTGGCCACAGTCAGGGATGACTGTGCTGGGCCACCCTCAGCGATGACTGTTGTTGGCCACCCTCAGGGATGACTGTGCTTGACCACAGTCAGGGTTGATTGTGCTTGGCCCCAGTCAGGGGTGATTTTGCTTGGCCACAGTCAGGGGTGATTGTGCTTGGCCACAGTCAGTGGTGATTATGCGTGGCCACCCTCAGGGATGATTATGTTTTGCCACAGTCAGAGGTGATTGTGCATGGCGACTCTCAGGGATGACTGTGCTTGGCCATAATCAGGGATGATTGTTCTTACCCACAGTCAGGGATTATTTGTACACTGATGCCGTTTTTTCTTTTACGATCCAAGTTTAGAGGATGGAATGTTGTTCACAAAGATACTAAAAGTATGTCTTTTTTTTTTTTTTTTGACTGTCTGTCAAGTTGAATTTAAATATTTCTTTCCACAAGAAATTTAGCATTTTGTAATGTTTGCTCTGCAAGGGAAGCACTGGTAATAAAGATGATAGAACAGAGTGTGACACTTCTTCACTGGCTCCTCTAAAGTCAATTTGAAAGCTGTGCTTTCATGACGGAAATAAATTTCCGTCGGCACCATTAGCCAATGCTGCTGACATGAAATAATGATATGAAGGTATGAAACTACTTTCAGAAAAAAACTGCAGCATGAAAAATAAGCTTGGAATATGTGTGTGGATTTTAAAGATATTGCTCTTTTGTTTGGTTTGCAGCTTGGAGCACAACATTTTTTGTTTCCTATATGAGTAGGATACGAGAGTTCTGACACAAGAAATGGCTGACCAAAGAATGAGTCACTCAAGGGAAGAAGAGAATGGTAAACCCTCCACTGGTCAACTCTGAAAACATTTACGTACCCCCTGTCCCACTACACATTAAACTAGGACTTGGGAAAAATTTTGCCAAAGCGATGGATCAAATAATGCTGGATTCACACATTTAAAAGAAAAATTCCCCAGAATTAGTGACGCCAAAATTAAGGAAGAGACTATCGTAAGCTTTCAAATGAAGGAGTTGATACACGATAAAAAATTTGAGTCGTTGAGCCAAGTTAAAAAAGAAAAGCAACTTGGAAATATTTCAAAAGTGTTACTAAAAGCTTTCTTGGAAATGATAAGGAAAAAAACTATCATGACTTATAGTGTGAACTTATGGATTCATACAGATATATGGGATGTAAATATGTACCTGGAAACCCATTTCCAGGACTCCTGCTTGGATTTCTTTCTAAAGAACCTGGGAGGTCTCAGCAGCCAACATGGCAAAGCGATTTCATCGAGATATTTCGAGCCTAGAAAAGTGGTTTCAGGGAAAGCGGAATCCCAGTATACTGACTGATCACTGCTGGGCACTCAAGAGAGACCTTCAACAAGCGAAATACAGGAAGTCATCAATTTTTACTTTATTTCTTCATGGAGTACAAATGTACGTAAATATAAGAATTATTCAAATTTAAACTATGTGAAAAAAAATCTTGCGTGATAGGAAAATACTAATATATACTGATACCATATTTGAATTCAGCATAAAAAATCTTATTAAAAATCACATATCACATACTTTGCTAATAATGAAAAAACGAAACACCCAGGAGGGATTATCCAATCAAGATGAAAATTGGTATGTGCACTGTGCAGTGGACATGTACAGGAAGGGAAATGATGGCAATTCCAAAACAGTTGGACCATTTATTCGGATAACACAGCAACACGAGTCGAACAAGTTACAACGTTGTACCGCCACCTCTGGCTCGGATACAAGTGGTTACCCAGCGTGGCATAGACGCATACAGTTCACGGATATTGTCTTGAGATATAGCATGTCACATGGTGTTCAAGTTCTGGGGCCAGTTCGCCGACATTCCGGGATGAGCGTAGGTGGTGTTCTATCAGGTTTAAAACATGTTCAATCGGTGAGAGGTGGGGGACCGGACTGGCCATGGAAGGGTGTCGACATTACTGAGGAAGGCCTCGGAGATCCGTGCCGTGTGTGGCCGGGCACTTTCCTGCTAAAATATTGCTCAGTAATGCTGCGACAGGAATGGCAACACAACAGGTCGTAGAATATCGTAGACGTACAGTTGAGCCGTGAGGGTGATACGGAGGACTTCCAATAGTGTCCGGCTATCGTAGGATATGGCTCCTCAGACAGTCACTCCCGCTGCGCGAGCCGTGTACAGTGCCACGGTAAATGTAGGATCCGGGATCTGGCCAGCTTCTCTCTAGACAGGTATGCGATGGTCATCGGCGTCAAGTACAAACCGTTGAAGAAAACAACGCCACTGGACGTTATCCGACGTTGATCGGGCCCAACACCACAGCAACCAGTGCCGGCGATGCTCGTTGGTCAGTGGTAGGAGGGACAGTGACCTCCTCGAATGTAAGTCGTCTGGCAACGATCAAGATGGTCTTCCGTACCTGTAGACGATGCAGCGTGGCTACGGATAACGGTTGAGAGCTACGCATTCGGTTATGTTCATGCGGCACTCACAATCGCTAGATTCTTGCATTATGTCGTTGCCCTCGGCCGTCCACACCTCACACCCCGCTGGGTTGTGCCTTGCTCGACCCATTAGCGCCAACATCGTCCGATTGCCGCGTCCTCCGATCCAAATGCCTTTTGACACGGCGACTTGACCAACCGGCCTCTCTTAGCCTAATTGTACGTCCCCTCTTAACTCGATCAACGTCCACGGTCCGACCTCGAGGCATCCTCAGAGTCCGTGGAGTTAATGCAACTGTAATCCTCCGTCACAACTGTCCATGCGTGCGAGCTTTGCTTTTGATATACCCTCCTTGATGCGCGGTTCCCAAGCGCTGTGGCGGGTAACTATTGCATCAATGGCCGTTTATTTTTAATCATTTGTATATTCTTAGGTACATGCATGTGGAGTTTCATCAGGATCGAATGACTTTCTCGAGTTGGTGTCTTGTTTTTTTATTTTTTTTTCGCAAAGGGTTTATTCCTTGTGGGACAAAAAAAAATCGGTTTTGTAGACTAGTGTTATTATTCCAAAATGGATTTTGGTTTGAGTAATAAAACGATCAAACCACCTGTTCTGATATCAAGAATGAACACGTAGCGTGGACCGTTCAGAGGTACATTGATATGTACCAGAGGTGCCAACGTGTGTCAGCTGAACGAGCCAAGTCCATTCACAGGTACATTGAGTTGTAACAGAGGTGCCAACGTGCGTCAGCTGAACGATCCCAGACCATTCAGAGGTGTATTGAGATGTAACAGAGGTTCCAACGTGTGTCAGCTGAACGATCCCAGACCATTCAGAGGTGTATTTAGGTGTAATAAAGGTGCCAACGTGTATCAGCTGAACGATCCCAGACCATTCACAGGTACATTGATATGTACCAGAGGTGCCAACGTGTGTCAGCTGAACGAGCCAAGTCTATTCACAGGTGCATTGAGATGTAACAGAGGTGCCAACGTGCGTCAGCTGAACGATCCCAGACCATTCAGAGGTGTATTGAGATGTAACAGAGGTTCCAACGTGTGTCAGCTGAACGATCCCAGACCATTCAGAGGTGTATTTAGGTGTAATAAAGGTGCCAACGTGTATCAGCTGAACGATCCCAGACCATTCACAGGTACATTGAGTTGTAACAGAGGTGCCAACGTGTGTCAGCTGAACGATCCCAGACCGTTCAGAGGTGTATTGAGATGTAATAGAGGTGCCAACGTGTATCAGCTGAACGATCCCAGACCATTCACAGGTACATTGAGTTGTAACAGAGGTGCCAACGTGTGTCAGCTGAACGATCCCAGACCATTCAGAGGTGTATTGAGATGTAACAGAGGTGCCAACGTGTGTCAGCTGAACGATCCCAGACCATTCAGAGGTGTATTGAGATGTAACAGAGGTGCCAACGTGTGTCAGCTGCACGATCCCAGTCCATTCACAGGTACATTGAGTTGTAACAGAGGTGCCAACGTGCGTCAGCTGAACGATCCCAGACCATTCACAGGTACATTGAGTTGTAACAGAGGTGCCAACGTGTGTCAGCTGAACGATCCCAGACCATTCAGAGGTGTATTGAGATGTAACAGAGGTGCCAACGTGTGTCAGCTGAACGATCCCAGACCATTCAGAGGTGTATTGAGATGTAACAGAGGTTCCAACGTCTGTCAGCTGAACGACCCTAGACCATTCAGAGGTGTATTAAGATGTAATAGAGGTGAAAACGTGTATCAGATAAACGATCCCAGACCATTCACAGGTATATTGAGTTGTAACAGAGGTGCCAACGTGTGTCATCTGAACGATCCCAGACCACTCAGAGGTGCATTGAGATGTAACAGAGGTGCCAACGTGTGTCATCTGAACGAGCCCAGACCATTTATAGGTGCATTGAGATGTAACAGAGGTGCCAACATGTGTCATCTGAACGATCCCAGACCAATCAGAGGTGCATTGAGATGTAACAGTGGTGTCAACGTGTGTCAGATGAACGAGCCAAGAGCATTCACAGGTGCATTGAGATGCAACAGAGGTGCCAACGTGTGTGAGCTGAACGAGCCCAGACTATTCATATGTGCACTGAGATGCAACAGAGGTGCCAACGTGTGTGAGCTGAAGTAGCCCAGACCATTCAGAGGTGCATTGAGATGTAACAGAGGTGCCAACGTGTGTCAGCTGAAGGAGCCCAGACCATTCAGAGGTGCATTGAGAAGTAACAGAGGTGTCAATGTGTGTCAGCTGAACGAGCCCGGACCATAACTGAGCCTCCACTAGCCGCAGCATTTCGTTATTGACATGCCGGGTACATCGCTTCGTGCATTTTCCATCAGAACCGCACCCTCCCGTCTGCTGGAAATAACTGGAAACGGGACTCATCCGACCAAGAGACCCATCTTCAATCATCCAAGGTCCAGCGTTGATGTTCGTGCGCCCAGGTGTGGTGTACAGTCCGGTTTTGTGGCGTTAGCAATGTGACTCGGGTGGGGCAGCGGTTCCCATAACCTATTACGGCTGAAGATCTACTGATGGGCTTATTGGAAACGTTTATGGAACCTCCCCCTTTGAAGTCGGGGTTGATTTGTGCCAGTGTCGCTGTCCGGTAGGTAGCAGCTATGCGAGACAGGCGTCGACTGCCATGTTCATCCACTATGTATCACTATCCACAGCGCCGTCTGCGACGCGATGCTGTTACGGAAATGGGGTATTCCTTATGCACTCTTGATACGATCAAACGGATACTATAAATAAATTTGCGATTCTTGATATTCAGGGTGTCATCGTCCTGACCACGTTATTTTATAAACAACGCATAGCAACCGAAGAACTGTCGTTCTGACACCGCTGGGATCGAACCCCAGATCTCTCGATAACTAGTCGAGTGCGTTCGCATTTACGCTACGGTGCCAACAATTCTCAGCACCATGCGTTGTTTACCAATCAGCATCTGACTATACAAATCCGTACTGATGGGCTCAGCAAGTGAGATGTCGCCAACTGGTGGCATTTAACACAACAACTATTTAATTGTAGTTGATAAATCCAAAGGTCGATAGAAATGGTGAATATATATCAAATGCGTGGAGACAATGTACATTGAGGATGTCATCGCTCTGTCTACGTTATTTTATAAACAACGCGTGTCGGAACAACAATTTTTCAGTTGCTGTGCGTTGTTTATAAAATAACGTGAACAAAGCGATGACATCCTCAATGTACATTGTCTCCACGTATTTGATATGTGATTCTTGATACTATCAATCAAACGGATACTATCAATAAATATTATCTTGATACTATCAATCAATTCTTGCACCATATCTGCGATAGAGTGACACGTGCATCGGGCATCAACTATCATCCCTCTTTCAGACTGTTAATTCACGACATTTATCCATACTGACATCGAATTGACGTATATACGTGAATGCATCGGCACTTGCTTGAAGTAGTTTTCTGAAGGGAGTGTCTGACCCTAGGTCTAAAACTGCCCTTAGAAATTGGAAGCTAGGAGATTTGAATAAGTGAACAAATTAGGAAAGAGAAATAGAAAAATTTAGTGACTGGGGAGAGAGCTGATCTTTGAAGTAAACTGCAGCACCAGTCCAGGGAGAAAGGGAAGAGGGAATGGGAGAGAGGAACAACGCCCACAGATGAACCACCCCCAGCGTACCACAATTACCCAGCCGCGGACACTACCGGGGTGGAGTGAAACTCACGAAAACAACTTCCGGAAGCAGGAGCAGCAATCAGTACTCGCCGTCTAACGCCAACCTGAAAGAGAAAAGGATGTAGTGGCTTGTCTAACACATATATGATGTTCACACACTTACAGTACACTACATCCCATCCAGTCCTCTATCTGATCCAAGGTCTCCAGCCCATGGAACAGTGCTCAATAGTGCTGCCCACCCACATGTCCCGGTCCGGTGGGGGGGCAACGATCGGCGCCATAGTTCTAAGATATCTAAGGAATCCGCTAGGGTCGTAGTCAACCGCACCCCTAAGAAATTCTTCAGGCTGGGCTGAAACTTTCCTTGAGGATTTCTTGGTGAGTTTTCAACGTGAATGCACGCTCTTTCAAGAACCGAAAGTTAAAAATTTTGAAGCACACACTTCAATAATTTTGAAAAACTCCTTCAATTACTAATCCCTCAAAAGATTTAGTCGCCAGAATGCAAACCCAACAGGATCGTGGAAGACGTGAAGAAGACGCGACGCCGTAGGTCCAACCGCCTTGAAAGGAGAAATTTGAGCAAATGTTCAAATAAGAAACTAAAAAAGAAAAACAATGAAAAATCAGAGTACATGCATTGCCAATGTTGGAATGCTAAGCAGGAGAAAAGCTGTATCTAATGCTGTGTTCTTCTAAAATTATTTTGCTCTTTATGGTAAGTCTGGTGTGGCATTTTAATACTAAGGTGGGTTTGGGGTGGCTATTTTATTTTAATTAATTAATGGGCATCTGATATTTAATAATTATTTAACACAGTGATGATCCCCTCCATACCCCGATGTGCCATTACATTATGACCACCTACCTAATAAGCTGTAGGACCCCTTTTATCCCGCAAAACAGAGGCCCCTTGGTGATGCATCGATTCGATGAGGTAGCGATAGGTATTCTGATACCATAATGCCAACCGCAGGCCAGGTGAAAATCCTCCAAATACGAGGAGTCAGTAAATAAATAAATACATCGCTCTTTCCACGTTCTAGAAACACATAGCAACCGAAAAATTGTTTTCAGCAGCCGCCGGGGATTTGAATTCACGGATCTTTCGATATATAGCCGAGCGCGTTAGCTTTACACCACGGTGGCCAACAATCCACGGTGCTATGTGTATTTTTAAGTCAGCTTCTGACATCATAAGTCCGTAAGATGGGCTCAGCCACTGAGATGTCTCCATCTGGTGGGTATTAACGGTCATTAACAGAAGGTCATCATCATGTTCCTGCAACCACTCCTTGACGATTCTGGTGGTGTGGCATGGCGCATTATCCCTTTGGTAATGGCCATCACCAGCAGGGAACACAGTTGCCATGAATGGGTGAACTTAGTCCGCAACGATATTCAGGTACCTAACAGCTTTCAGGGATTGTGATATTGCGATAATGGGGCCTAAAGTGCCCCAAGAAAACATCGTTCACAGCATAGCACCGCCGCCGTCGGCGTGTTTCCGCCCAAGAGTGCATCCAGGTGCCATAGCCTCCGCTGGTAATCGGCTTATCCGCGCACGGCCGTCTACGCGATGCACCAGGAATCTTAATTCGTCAGACCAGACCACTTTCTTTCAATCATCCACGGTGCAATCTCGATGATCTTGGGCCCATTTCATGCGTTGTTGGCGATGACGTGCAGTGAGCATGGGGACCTGGCTGGGTCTTCGGCTACGCAGGTCCGTGCGCAGAAGTCCGCAATGAACTGTGTGCTGTGGCACATTGCCCTGGTCACCACTGTTATAGCTGCTGGTGATTTGTCGCACTGTGGCCCCTGCGGTCGCTGTGAACAATGCGCGACAGTCTCCACTCCCCTCTGGCATCACTGAGCTCCGGATGACACACGGTTGGACTATGGTTCGTTGTTTGGCCACTTTTGCACCACGTTTGATGCGTACTCACTACAGCGGTACGTGAGCAACCCCCGAGCCGCGCCGTATCCGAGATCGTACTTCGTAGGCGCCGTGCCATCACAATTTGTCCTTTATCAAACTCTGATAAATCGGAAGCTTTTCCCATTCTAACTCTGAACACTATACTAACCGAAAGCCGGTCCTCGGGTTGTATATATATACTGCTCTGTGAACTTCACCGGCGCCACCGTTCGGTCTCCAGGCGCACTCATTTCTCTAGACTGGGGGATGGTTATAATGTAATTCTCATCGGTGTACTTGCCTAGCGGTGGGTTCGTCCACTACAGAGGAATGGTAGTGTTTCGTTCCCCAGGAACCCCTTAATTTCTATCTTTTTAGTGTATATAGCTTTGCATCACTGTAGTTTTTTCTCTCCCGTGCTGTAGTTCGCATTTCATATTTTTGTACTATTGAAAGCTTTACTCTTCTTAGTAAAAAAAATGCTGTAAAGGTTAAACAGATACTCACATTCACGCACATCAACGAGTATTATTCACCCAATGGACTCCTTTTGCAAAACACACGGCTACCTCTGGTTTAAAATATTTTACTGTAAGTCAAGGTTTAAATTGATTTTACAAATTTCTTATACAAATGTAGATGTACAGTTTCTGAAGAAATATGTTGTATTTTATCTTTTTCCTCATTCCAGAGTCACAGTATGGCTTTTGCTACAGATTAAGTTATGGCAACTGATAGAGACAACAGTTTAGATTTCTCGCATGGAGGAAGTCATGCCGAGTTTTTCCTCATCATCATTAAACAAATTCAGCGAACAGAACCTATTAAAGATAACCTTTAACCTCTGTCCCAATCCTACCGAGGGAAAATGGCTCCCAGTGGGATATAACTTACCAAGAACACTTAATTTCCATCACTTCCAACTTTAAAGTACTAATGATGAAATTTGCGTGCATTAATTTTGTTTATGATGCCAAAATATACCACTCAGAAAAAAAATGGATTGTTTAATATGTATCTTTTAGCGCCCGTCATTAGTGATGTATTATTTACGGGAACGCCATTAGAGTTTTTTTCTCCATTTTTTTTTTTGAGAAAACAAAAATAATCTCCTTGAAATAAATAACCCAGAACGATACCGAAGTGAAAAAAAAATCTGCATGACAAAGGTATTATTTATCCTCCCCTAACTGGCATCGTCTTTCGCTAATATTAAAAGCACGTATATTCAGAGTGATCAATTGTGTTCGTCGTTTAAGGGAAGTGAATACGGGGAGCTGGGAGATGATAGAGGACAGAGCACGCTGAGATGACACCGGAATAAAACTGATCACTTTGTGCCTAAAACGGTAATAAATTCCCATTCTGACAAAGAAATTCGCCATCTCAATCAATAAACTTCAGTCTTCGTGGTATCATCATCACTGAAAATAAAAATGGATTGCTACCTGCTCTTGGATATTATAGTACGCATATTCGTATATGTATACACGAAAAGGCAATTTTTCTCAGCTTTAGGTATTCATGAGAGGAGAGAGGCTAAGTTGATTTCTTTTCTTCTGCTTCTTTCCCCGACCTGTTTTTTTCCCATCATCTGTTATAAGTCTGTGAAAAGAAGACTACTACATTTTCCATTTTCTTTCTTCTTCGCGTTGTTCTTAGACCGAGAAAAGACTAATTTTTCAGTCGAGAAGAGCATACTGGGAAAGAAAAAAAAAAAGAGATGAGGAAAATATTGAATGAATATTTGTACATAAAATATGAGATTCTGAAATGAAAGTTCTTTTCTTTCTTCCCATCTTTTCTCTGTTAGTTTCCCAAATAACGGAATATAGCGAATGAAAGAAACAAAGTGAACTTATTTACAGCGAAGGAAATGAGAAATAAAGGAAAAATGGTGTATCAATAAACAGCAAGAGTATCTAGTACATCTAGAGAAGCGTGATAAGGCAGGAAAAGTTCAGACAAAGGACATGTTAAATAGCTTAAAATCAGTGGCGTATCTTGGATCCCAGACCTGGGCTATTTCACCCCCCCCTCCCAGTACTGTTTTTTTTTTATTGCGAAGTTTAATTTTTAATTGTTAAGTAACAGACATAACTCTTTTTCTAAATTTTAGGTAAATGCCATTGCTAACATGATACCAAATAATTATGAGGATTAGGATTTGAACACTTATTTGCACATGACCTCCATTCTTCTTCTGTATACTTTATTTGTGCATGAACTCCATTCTTCTTTCCTTTTGTGTGAACTTGAGTGCTACGTTTTTATAAAATGTTTCTTCCGAGTACTTTTTCATATTTAAAAATAATGGTTTCCTCTATTGACAAATCAGCCAAGTTTTTCGAATGTGCATATCCTTGTGTGGCTCTACGATATGTCTTGATTCTTTTTAATGCTGAAAAACTTCTTTCGGCAGTTGCAGTTGTTGATGGAAAGTTTAATATGAGGTCTGCTAATTTGTACACCTCACTAAACACTATGTCCGATTTATTCAACTTTATGTAACACGTAATGTCTCTTAGTGATCTGTTTTTGTATTTATCAAAGGAATAAAACACCTTTAGTTCATCTTTTAGTCGAGCTGTATCAAAATCTGAAGCATAGAGTTCTTTAAGTTCTGACAGTAAATGTTCAGGGAAGCTTTCACAAAATTTATCAGAACAGTTCGAATCCAACAAAACCACGAATTTAAGATATTATATATCTGATTTTAATTCGTTGACACCACAAAAACTGAAACAACTCTCGCGAAACATTTATGGGTGGGAGTGACTGAGATAGTCTAATTCTTTTTTCTGAGCGAACCGTTTCCCACAGCAATGGCCCATTCCCCTCAACCAGCTGACTCATGTTGTCGTGGAAACGCTAGCAGGCGATTGTACGGAAGGTTTTCGCATCAGAACTGCGAAGACTCTGAAAGAGCTGCCTGCGTTATGCCGTTGGTTTTCGCTCGCCAGACTAAGTCAAAGAAGCGAATCCGCATGCGTTTTTTTTTTCGCACCGAAAGCATCGACATATTTTAATACCGTTGATAATTGAATTTTATTTGTATATATTTAATTCAGTTTTATTTGTGCATTCTCTGAGCTTCGCAGCTAGCCTAGCTCTAGCCTCGAATATATCCCACTGCTTGAAATATGAATCCCGTAGTTTTCGGATAATAAGCCGATATGGAGTATGGGTAAAATTCCTCAATTCCCATACTTTCATTCAATGTAAGTCAGTCCTGGGTATAAGATGATGCTAGAACAAATACAGCTAGTGTTTTCCGAAATTCTGTAACTATATTTTTAAAGTTTCAGTTAATATTTTTAAAAGGAAGAGAAAATGCGGTAACTTCCGCATTCCAAATTTTAGCAAAAAGCTCAAATTCGCAAGTTTATTTTATTTTTTATTTTATTTTTTTTTTGTTACAAACTGACGCTACCGCATTACTTTCTTCCGACCGAACAGTTGGAGGTGCAGCCGTGCAAAGGTTGAAATAAAAATGTCACACAAGTGTCTTACAATGTTTTTATGTCACACAAGTGTTCTGTTTTCATATCACAAGTGTTCCATTTGTTTTATTTGTTAAGGGTTCTATTTTCATGTCACATGTTTTCATGTCACAAGTGTTCTATTTGTTTTCATTTGTTGAGTGTTCTATTCTCATGTCACAGACATTTTCATGTCACAGATGTTCTGTTTGTTTTCATGTCACACAAGTGTTCTGACGTGCCGCATTCCTTCCTTCCGACCGACCCGACCAGTCGGAGACACAGCCGTGAAAAGGTCGGAAGAAAAAGAGAAAAATATCACACAAGTGTGCCAAAAAATAACGCTGTTTCCAGGGGAAGTTATCGTCTGATTGAAATCAGAAACCAAGAGAACTTTAGATTTCAATTGAAACATGAAATAAATTAATTATGATACGCATATTTTTCATGTTCAGAGAACTCTAAGCACCACGCGCACCTCCAAGTGGGACCAGGCTTCCAGGCGGATTGTCATATTCAGATCTGCTATGCAGCAGGTTGCCTTTTTATTCAAACTCCTGTGCCAAACAACGCCCTCTGGTCAGGTGAGCGTACTGACTTTGACAGTCACCGATTTGCATAGTACTAATCCGCCACCAAAGGTGATTGGAAGTTATTGATATATTAGCCTACTTACATGCTCTCAAGAAGTTGTCGGATATACAGGGAATATTATCAACTATGTGCACAAAAGTGATTGGACACTAAGTAAATGGAAAAGCATGATTGTATTTACATCAGTAGCGGGTAGGTTCTCCATTTGCAGAGATTTCAGCAGCCACCCATCGAAGTAAACTTCCACAAGTCCATGTAGTAAAGAGAGTGGGATGTTCCTCCATCCTGCCTTGAGTACATCGACTAACTCTGTTAGCGAAGAAGGCTGTGTTGGTCTAGACCAGAGGTGGTCAACCCTAGGCCAGCAGGTCAAACATTGGCCCGCCAGGATATTTTGAAAGGCCCACCAGTAGCCCAAGCGCTAACTTTAACTCTTACTGACAATAATAATTATATTTATTTCATTATTTATTTTTATTTTATTGTGTATTCATTTTATTCTATTCTTTTTATTTTATTTTTATTCTTGAGAGTATTTATTCGGATTTTATAAATTATGCCGATGTGAAATTGGTCGCGAATTCAAAAACACCCATTGACACATTTTTGTGTAAACACTAACTCACGCTCTCCTCTAACGAGACGAGCGTTGTCAGAATACTAACAATATTATATCGCAATAGATGTAGAGTGACTTACGCTCGTCTCCAACGTGACTCACGCTCGTCTCGTTGGAGACGAGCGTGAGTCAGAATACTGACAATATTATATCGCAATAGTTGTAGAGTGACTCACGCTCGTCTCGTTGGAGACGAGCGTGAGTCAGAATATTGACAATATTATATCGCAATAGATGTAGAGTGACTCACGCTCGTCTCGTTGGAGACGAGCGTGAGTCAGCGCGTTAGAGGAGGGGGAACAATGCAGGAGAGGTGTCACGTGACTATACAGAACGCTTGCCTTCCTGCGCTAGCTGGCTATTTTCAGTTTGACTCGTCTCACAGTCACATTGTACTGCTTCACATCCTAAGTAACGTGTTGATATTCAGTTTTATTCGTAGTACATTGTTCTGAAGTGTGAAGTAAAATGGCTTTTAGTAGGCATGACCGCTAAAAAGTAAATGCGACAGTGACATGGAGTTCCGGACATTCAATGAAGAATGGGAAGAACAATTTCTGTTTGGGGCCGTCCATAAGTAGGTCCGATATTCCCGGTTGGGGGTTCCTGACAGCGGAACCAAATGTGACATGGGGAGGGGGGGTAGTAATTCGGACGTCCAGCGGCAAAAATATAGTGGATGGTATTTCTTCGCTTTGTTTTCCCTTTTTTTCTTCTTCTTTTAATAGTTGAAAAAAGGTATAAAATATTTCAGATTTCTGATGATATTTAGCTAAATCAGAATATCAATATTAAGTTCTCGTATTTGTACTACCAAATCTATCGTGTTTTGTAGATGGTAAATATAATCGGGAGTGTTGCAACCTGGAATACGTGTGTTCATTTGTAGATCTTTATTTGAGAATGATAAAGTTCGGGTAGCATTTGGAAATAAATGAATGCCTAAATAACATATATTTTCTGAAGAAAAAGTGTAAATATATGGAAGATTCCTTTAAATAATTAACTGTTTTATTTCTGTTTCTCAACAGACTTCTAAAAGCAGTCGCCAAAAAAAAAGGGGGGGGGGAGAGAATTAGGACGTACGTTTTAGGGGGGGGGGGTGCTAACAATCGGACAAAATGTGACATGGAGGAGGGGGGTCTAAAATTAGTAAAAATAACAGACGTACTTTTTATGGACGGCCCCTTTACTGTGGGGAAGTCTTCAAAACCACATACATTGGGGAAGTCGTCGAATCCACATGCATTTGTGTACAAACATTTTCATCCATGAATGTTGTAAAAAGTAAATTTTGTTTAACTATCACACATGCACACTTTGGTGATATGCTTCTTTTAAGTACATCGAGAATTACACCCAATATTGACAAATTGTTACGTGAAAGCAGATTCAAAAATCACATTAGTGTTGCGCGTGTGTTCACAGGAACTTTAATTTTTTAATTAATTTTGTCTCTTTAATTTTTAGTAAAAAAAGAAAGTTTTATTATAACAATTCAGTTCATTTTTTTGCATAATAATAATTTTAATATTATGTAAATGATTAAATAAAATGATTGTTTAAAAATGTATATGGGTTTCAATACTTAAAAACATATAAAATAACCCCATTTTTAGCTGACAATACTTGTCAATATTTAAGTTGGTTACGGTGGCGCTTCAAATGATTTCTAGGAATTTACAGGCCCAATTTCAAAAAAGGTTGGCCACCCCTGGTCTAGACCTTACCCGTCGTTTAAGTTCATCATATAAGTGTTCAGTGGGATTGAGGTCGGAGCTCTGAGCAGGCCAGTCCACCAGCGAAACCTGATTTTTCTTATACCACTCCATTCTAGCCTTGGAAATATAATAAGTGGCATTGTCGTCCTGGAAGAAACAATCGTTGTGTCCGTAGAACTGCCACAACGTTGGGAGCATTGAGTTATCCAGCCTACCTCTATATACAGCGCAGAGTCCATGTTGCCATGAATAACAACCAGTCTACTCGCACCATATAACTTCACCATCTCCGTGCTTCACAGTCATAACTGTACGCTCCGGAAGCAGGCGTTCTCCGGTTAACCGCTAAACCTAGACACATCCATCCGTTCAGAATAAGGTGGAGCGGGATTCGTTCCCATTGCTGCAATGTCCCGTTTCTTTGTGCTGTTGACACCATCGTAGCCGCTTGGCTTTATTGGTCTTTGTAATTAGATAGATAAATACAAACAATCATTACTGTAATTTCAATGAGAAATCAGAGCAGCATTTTGCTTCCTTCAGACAACTAAAGAGCACAAATTCCTGAACTACAAGGTAAAAGTAATAATTAAAACATGAATGGAAATAATACACTGCCGGGAAGTGAAAAAAGAACACCAAGAAGGAGACGTCTGATACCAACGAAATTTATACAGCATAATAACGGAATACAGAGGACAACGTGATCAAAACATTATGGCAAAATACAGATGTATTGGCTGGTAAACTGAAAATAACATTTCCATGTAACATGGTTAGTACGAGATTGAACCGCCATGAAGTGCGTCACACTGTGCAATTCTGGCATGGAGTCTGTGGTACAGATGTTGTATGTAAGTTTGGGGTATTGAGTTCCAAGCATCCTCAACCTGGACGCGTAAATCGGGGATGGTCGTGGCTGGCCGTGGAGACCGGATAAGTCGTTGTCCCAAAAAATCCCACACGTGCTCAATGGGGGACAAATCCGATGAACGTGCAGGCCATGGAAGTTGTCTCACACCCTGAAGTGCATGTTGCGTTGCACGGCACGTGCAACGCAGCATGTACTTCAGGGTGTGAGTGCGTTATCTTGCTGGAAAACACTACGATGGACCGACCTTACAAATGGCACAACAACGGGCTGAATGATGTTGTTGATGCAGGAGGTGCTGTTTAGCGTACCCGGTACAAACACTAGTTGTATACGGGAGTGATAACTGATCACTCCCCACACCAGGAGACCAGGTGTAGGCCCTGTGTGTCGCTGGCGGATGCAAGAAGGGTGGAGACGCTCCCCTGTGCGTCTGCGAACACGCATACGGCCATCGGAGGCTCCCAAGCATAATCTACTTTCATCGCTGAACAGGACAGATCGCCATTGCGTTCTCTAGTGCAGACGTAGGCGACACCACTGCAGCCGTTCCTGACGGTGGGCTGGAGTCAGAGGTACACATGCCAGAGGCACACGTGCACGTAGTCCTGCATCCAGCAGACGGTTGCGGATTGTTCGCACAGTCACCTCAGGTGCAACGGCAGCTCGGATTTGCGTCGCAGTGGATGTTCTGCTTGACAACACCGCTCTTCTTATGCGTCGATCGGTCCGCTCATCAGTCCGTCTGTGACTCCCGGTTCCACGTCTTCTCATGTGGGAATGTTCCTCGGACCATCTACGCCACCATCGTACCATAACCGATACTTCCCGCCCAATTCGCTCCTCAATACGACGATACAACCACCCGACCTCGCGGAGTCCGACTAGACGACCTCGCTCAAAGTCCGATAACTGCTGAAATCGTACACGTCTTCCATGTCCAGGCATTGCAGCTTCTTCAGGGTCTTCGCACGTGTCCGTACGCCGACGACTGATTACATTCACTTCGCCGTACTCCTTAAATACCACCGACGATAATTTGCATATTATGCCGTGCTGTGGAGTAAGCGCTCACCGGTTGGCCCCGAAATTAACATCACGCCTACGTCAACTCGACCCCATTAACATATTTAAATTTCATGATCGTTCGCCAATTCCTTCTTGGTGTTCTTTTTTCACTTTCCGCCAGTGTATGTTAGCATTTTCCTCCGAAAAACTTAACCAAATGTTCTTCTTTCATTTAAAAAACAGGCCATTCAATTTGGATTAAACACGTTTAATCAAAGAACAATGGTAATAAGGTGTACGCGTCAAGTCATGAATACTGCCAGTAGCCTCAACAATATCTGATAGAACTTGAATAGTTAATGACAAATAATTCAATTACCGATTAGATCAAAGAACTGAGGGGCTATCAAATGACTGACATGCCATAAAATAAGTGACACGGATAAAGCAACAAGCTACTGCTTCAAACTTTACTACCGCTAAGGAGAGTGAAAATGACATCTACTGTCTGTGGGATTTCTCCCTGTGTTTAATGGTGCGAAGATCATCCAAGAGAGGGTTGGCTGAATAATATGCTATAATATAGGAGGGTTACTATGGGTATGAACATTGTATAAGATCTCTGGACCAGAAAGGAGGGGAATTTGGAAGGGTGCACTGTCAGAGGTTCAGAGCTCGGACCATGCCCTGCCCACCCACCTCACCCAGCAAACCCCGTTCCCATGCGATTACGCTGCACACATTGATTGATATGGAAGCAAAAATAACCTCACAACGATGCATTTGGTATTTGAAAAATGCAATACTCAACTTGAATTCTAGTTCAAATTTCAGAAATGATGCGGTTTTGAATTTGAAAAATTTTGGGAAGCGTAGTAAGTTGGGTGACGAACTAAAACAAAAAAAAAAGAAAAGAAATAAAAAAAGAATGAGGGGGACGATCTCTACTTAAGAAAAAGCTCAGCGGGATACGTTCCCATAAGGTTCTAGGCCCGTGCAGAGGAGTGTGATAACTAGTGGTGTAGTGGTGCCAGAACGTCCCGGAACGTCGTTCCTGTACTTTTTTTCTAGCCAGCACGCGTTTCGGTAAATCCTATACAACATAATTTCTGTTCTTTTGAAAATGCGAATGCCTTATAATTATTTTCCAATAAAAAAAATGCAACAGAAAAACTGCACAGTTAGTAAAATAAGCATCCCATGTTTGTTTTAAGGTAGATTTAGTCTCTAAATCTATTCTCACTTGGCAGTCCCAAATGGTGAAATCTTGTTCTTCGAATGCCAAAAGGTGTAATTCCAGAAGTCTGATTTCGACCGATCTCTTATACTATAAATACTGTATAAGAAAGTAAAAAGGGGATAAGAAGGGAAATGGATTGAAGACGCGCGTTCCTGTACTTTTTCAATTAGCACTGGATCACTGGTCATCACACTGTTGAATTCGTACGGTTGGAATTAATTCTGCTGGCATGTTCACAACTTTTACTAGAAATGAATTTGATGATCAATAACTCGAACTTTTCAAAACATTTAATATTTCGTATCTTTGGTTTAAATGAGACAAAAGTGAACCCTTTGGCATAAATGGAGCTTCGTATCACATTTCATGTTGTGCAGCATAGCTGCTCATTTTGTTGAAAGCTTGATAAAAAAGGAAAAACGAAAAATATCTAAATACATTTTCTACGTTTCGAAGGAAGAGAATCGGAGACTGGAATTTTACGACGGTTTCTATCATGATTTTTGACATTGCATTGAAATTTCCCACTGTACGTGACTTGTCCATTAGGGGATCTTATATGGTTTGACGTTTGGCTTTCTCGGAGTTACTCCGAAAAGCACGCACCTCCAAAGTTCTCCAGAAGCTAATGAACTTTCCTTCATCTATACATTTTATGCACCCGAGACACTTAAAAGCAATTTAATGTTCAGTAACACACTAAGGCTTCGGGTTCGAGAGTGCAGCAGAACACAGGGGGAGAGAGAGAAAGGATATTGGGGGAGACGAGAGTACGATGGAATCCAAAATCCAATTACTGCGTATCACCACCTGCATGGTTTTGCGCTAATGAACCTGTGCGCGCATTCCTCAGGTCCAGGGTTTTCCCCCGGTATGGTAACTTAAAACCAGACGCAATTTTGCAGCTTCTCTTGTCAACAGCCGAACTTTGTTTCCTTCATAACGGTTGCCTGTTCTCTGCTTCCGTTCGTTCCATCCGTGCTCTCCTGTTGAAACGCATTCAGTTCCGCGATGCGGAGCATCCGAATCTAACAAGGCACTCCAATTTAGAGAGTGGATTCACGGCTCCTCCGTGTGAGCAATTTATAGTTATTCGTATTCTACTGCTTCGCGTTCGGTCCGCGTCAAATTCCTGCAGAATTCGAGTGTGTATCTGCCGCTGTAGCAATTATGAAGCTGCGTTTGTCAAATTGCACGAAATTCTGAGAGGATGAAGTTAATGAATATGAAATTCTAGCTACTTTCTTCCTGAATAAGTAATTTCTTTTTTAAGTTCATACAAGAAATGAACAGAACAGGTCCACGCAGGTAGGTAATTTAACCTTTAAAAACAAAACGAGAGAAAGAACCCAAGACAAAATAATAGCGGCAGCGTGTAATTATTTATATTCCCCCAATGTTGACTAGCCACGAATTTTCGAGTGATTCGAAAACTAGGGGAAAAGAGATAAAAAAAACAACAACTTAGATTCCTGATGTAAAGTTCACTAAAAGGAACTTAGCGTAAAAAGAAAAGCAAAACGTTTTCACAAACTTCCAGAAAATGAAGAAATGTTAAAATCGTTCTGATTTGTCCATTTCTGTAAAAGTGAGAGACCAGGAAAGTTTTGTATATTTAAATAAAAAAAATCGAGTTACTAACATGCACTCTTTGTAAATAATTTATAATATGAATCTTTCACTCATGCCAAGATCTTAGTGGTTGTTAAATAAAGCAAGTGATCTGAAAGTATATATTTACATATTTGCGTGCAACACGTTGTATTTATTCGCGACACTCACAACCGCACTGAGCCACAGCCCGCAACGTACTAAGTGGAACCAAATCATAGCAATAAGGTTTACTAATTCCTAACATTGAGGGGTACATAAATAGGTGGAATCATGAATGTTATCGCTGTAAAATCAATGAAATAAGATATACAGTAAAACCCCGAAAATCCGGAATCCAGAAATCCGGCACTTTTCTAATTTCGTTCGTGAGAACATCATGAAAACATTCGATGTTCCATCAATAACCACGCAAAATTTCCCGATGTACCGTCTCAACAACACATCGCGATATCATCCGATCTCAGCGTGCGAATTGCCGATAGCCGGCATCGTGTAACATTGGGAGGTTTTTTCAAATCCGTCATCTCATTGGGCCGCGCTGAAATGACTCGGGGCTGTGAGACGACGAATCGGCGTGTACGTTTGAAATGAGTGTCGAACGTGTGATGATTATTTGTGTTTGGTGGTGGCAGTATGTGGATTCGATAGTGTAATAACATCTACATCGGCTTTCACGATGCATCGCGGAGATCAACTTCACGATGTATCGTAGTTTCGTCAGTCGAAAAACTGTAACATCGATGTAAAATTAACATGGGGTTTTCGCGATGTATCGATACATCGCCCATCCGTAGTAGTTGCTCTGGCTTTTTTCAAGTTTTTTTCCTAATCAGTCGCCAAAAAGGTAATCGCCAATATTTCCCCCAAAAAATTTTCTTCCATCGCCAATACGATATTTTTTTCGCAAATTGCGAAGAATGCAATCGGCAGCGCGAACCTTACATATTTTTTAAGACGTAGACACGCAAATTTTGGTTACAGTGACCTGTTACGTGTAAGTACGTGCTTTACGTAACGCCCGTTACGCAATTTTTGGAAAGCTTCCGAAATCCGGAATTTTCATAAATGCGGCACTCGTCCGGTTCCGTCGAAGCCGGATTTTCGAGGTTTTACTGTACATGAGTTATAAAAGTAAATATTTACTAAACTATGGCGGCGGCAACAATTATTATTTCGACTGTTTAGTTTTTGAAAAACAATATTATCACCATCATCATCATTATTACTATTGTTATTCAGATTTAGACGAAGGTAAGAAACGACCCAGACACCGATGAAATATGATGCAACTACGAAAGAGTCCATCTGCGCATACGCAAACTGAAATCTGACGTTCCAGATAGAAAAAAAAAAAAGCTAAATCGCATGTGTGGTTTGAGGAGGATCGGTACTTTTGGTCTAGGCCATGTACATGTTAGCCAAATTTCACCATGACGCACCGTTTTCATAGCATCAAAAATTCGTATCTGTATTTTTTTTTTCTATTACATTTAGCATCAGATTCTTCTAATTTACATAGATCGCAATAAAACATTGTTCCATTTATGCAAAACATGATGAAATAAGGTTCGACGATAGTTTAATAAAATACAGAGGGTGAGTCGGAAGTTTTTCTATGTTTGCATAAACGCATGCGCTGCGGGTATGTCAAGTGTTTAAACTAGTTCAAGTCGCGCGTTGCAGTCAGTCGAAAGGGATGTAAAGTGGTAGTCGTTGCTGTGAACAGCATTGAACGTACGTGACTGCTACGGAGGAATCTCAGATTCGATCCCAAACAGGTACGAACGCTCGAACCACTAAATAACCGCCGTGCGTCGGATGGGCACGTTAAACCGTCGGACCCCGGGTACTCACCCCCCCCCGGTAACAAATAAGGGCATCACCCGCCTCCTTTCCACCTCTCTTTCCTGTAACGTTCCTGATCATCATGATCATATGTAGAGGATTTTAGGAAGGGAGTGTCTGACCCCAGGTCTTAAACAACCCTTAGAAATAGGAAACTAGGAGATTTGGGCTAGAGCGCCAGTTAGCAAAGTGACACGGAAGCGAAGTAGAAAGGGGGAGGAAGACGCCCTTATTTATTATCGGGGGCCAGTACCCGGGGTCCGACGGCTTAACGTGCCCATCCGACGCACGGCGGGTATTTAATCGATCGAACGTTCGTACCTGCCTGGGATCGAACCTGAGGCCCTTCCCGTGGCAGTCACGAACGTTGCCCACTCGGCCACCCGCGGCCCTCTGTAACGTTCGTATAGGGCACTCTATAACCCAAATCTCCTAGCTTCCTATTTCTAAGGGTTGTTTAAGATCTGGGGTCAGACACTCCCTTCCTAAAATCCTCTGCATCTGATCTGATCTGAACAGCATTGCATGTCATCGTCCTATCTGTGGTTGGGACGTCTAAGATGAACAGAAGTCTCAACACAGATAGAACGATGAACAGCCACAACCGGCTAAATAGGGAACTTTTACTTTACGAGTTTGAACTCGGCCACAACGCTGCTCAAGCAGCTCGAAACATTTGTCATGCGACAGTGGAAGGTTCCGTGGACCACAGCACCGTAACTAGATGGTTCAATAAATTTCGCTCAGGTGACAGAAATCTCGATGAACAGCTAAGGTCAGGTAGGCCGCGAACCGTGGATTCGGAGGCCGTGCGCCAGGCCGTAGAGGCAAATCCGACAACCAGCACTCGAAGATTATCTGGCGAGCTGGGCATATCACAGTCCACCGTGGTTTGTCACCTTAAGAACTTCGGAAATGTCTACTGGACCTGCCGCATTGCCTTTCACGAACTGACGCCAGCTAAAGCAAACACCGGGTGGAAGTGTCCACGGAACTCCTAGAAAACTCGCGCGACGTACGTTTCATCAAGAAAATTGTTACGTGCGATGAAAAGTGGATCTATGTCCGTAATCCTAACACAAAACGGCAGTGGTTGAGCCCGGGCCCTCTTGCCGAACGTGGGCGTTTCGAGCACAAGGTGATGCTCTGCGTCTGGTGGAATTTTGAGAGGATAATCCATTACGAATTTGTTCCATACGGTCGGACCATCAACGCCAATCGCTACTGTGAACAGTTGGAGCGGATGTATGCCGATTTAGAGGAAAAGTACCCGGCAATGGTGAACAGAAAGCGCGCTCTCCTACAGCAGGGCAATGTTCGGCCTCATACCGCGCGAACGACCCACGCAAAACTCCAGGAACTTGAAGGCATCGAAATGATGCCACGCCCGGTATATAGTCCGGATCTTGCCCCGTTAGATTATTACTTGTTCCGGTCCATGGCCAACTTCCCTCGCGGGTGACACTTCAACAACCAGGGCGAGGTGGCAGCTGGGGTGAAGGAGTTTTTCGCCTCGAAGGACAGGAACTTGGACCGCCGCGGATTGGAAGAACTGGCAGACAGATGGCTAAAAACGATGCAACACGATGGCATATACTTTGAATGCTAGTTGGTTTTCGTCGTGAAGGTACGTATGACATAAAGTGACCCAAAATTTCAAAATGTTCGACTCACCATCTGTAAATTAATAATAAAATTCTGAAACCCTTCTAAATTCCTAAAAAAGCATTACATAATTCCTAGAAAGCATTACATAATTTCTAGAAAAACATTACAAATTTCCTAGAAAGAGATATGAAGAAATTAACTCGTGCACCGAAGACTATTAAATCGAAAACAAATGTCGTTCCTTGCACGATACACTTTAATGATAAAAAAAAACTATGTACAATTAAAATAAGTACATGTTTAAGAACTTTCAACGCCACAACGGCGTCATCCTCAGAAACAATGCAGCAGTGAGCACATACACACAGTGTGGCAAATAATTTTTAAGGCTGGGTCTGTAAAATGAAATAGAAACAAGAAATTATAATTTGTTTTGGTTTGTTATTCAAAATAAGTCCCTCCGGCTTCAATACACTTGTTACAGCGATTTAATAATAATTGGAATGCCTGTTCCAGTTCACTTTGCGGAATTGCCTCCAAAGCATGCGTCGGAGCTGTTTATGTGATCGAAATATCATCAAAATAATACCCTTTTAACGTCATTTTAAGTTTTGGGAATAAAGAAAAATCGCAGGGTGCTAAATCAGGCAAATACGGTGGATGATTCAACACACAGACGTTATTTTTCGTCAAAAATCTACGAACAAGAAGTGAGGTGTGACTGGATGCATTATCGTGCAACAAACACCAACTGTTTTCATCCCGATATTCTGGGCGAATGCGACAAATTCTGCCCATCAAACGCCTCAAAACATTTAAATAAAACTCACCAGTAATTGTTTGTCCATTTGGAACAAATTCTTTGCGGATAATAACCGTACTATCGAAGAATGTAATGAGCATTGTTTTGATTTTCGATGGAACTTTTCTTGTTTTCTTGTCTTGTGGTGAGTTTTTTGACTTCCATTCCGCACTTTGTCGCTTTGTTTTAGGATCATATTGAAAACACCATGTTTCATCACCTGTAACAATCGATTTTAAGAAGTTTGGATCATTTTCAGCGGCTGAAATGATGTCTCTGCAATGTGCACTTCTCCTTGATTTTTGTTCATTGGTTAACGTGTGCGGAACAAATTTAGCACAGACTTTTGTTTTGCCCAAATCTTCATGCAGGATAGTTCGAATCATTTCTTTGTTGATGTTTAAAGACTCTTCCATCATTCTTAGTGACGTACATCGATTGTTTGCCACCAAATCACGCACTTTTTCAATAATCTCAGGTGTCCTAGATGAACTTGGTCTTCCGGTATGCTTATCATCTTCTAGCGTCTCTCTTCCATCCAAAAAACGTTTGTGCCACAGGAAAACATTTGATCTACTTAAACAAAACTCACCGTAAACTTGTTTCATCGTTTGATACGTTTTCGAGGCCCTTTTACCAAGTTTTGAGTTAAATTTAATAACAACCCTTTGTTCCATCTTAATAATTCAACATGTAAAAATTTTACTTCTCTAATGAACGACCGTTTTATTTGAGTTACTTTAACAACTGCGCTGTACTTTTGGCAGAAAGCAAGCAGATGGTCGCGGTTTATAACGCATTCGCGATTACACTGGTGGCGCCACCGTATGCTGAAATCTAGCGCCAGTCTTAAAAATTCTCTGACGCACTGTGTACTTTACAAGACACACAGCAGTTAATGCGCATGTGCAATAATCGGCAAAGTCCAAATCAAGTTCAGTGGGTACAGGCATAGTTGGTGGGCGTGACCTGGCCCAAAAGTGTTCTCCAAGGAAGGGCGATAAACACGGGGGGGGGCTTCGTTACAGCATCTTTCACCATTGACGAATATGTGAATACTTTCACAGAAAAGTGTTGATCGACGATTTCTGGGACAATCCAGAATAATGGTGTCATTCCAACATGATAGGTAAGAACCGTTTAAACAGAGTTTCGACAAAGATGTAGCACCGCGTCCTGAGATTATACTGATGTTCGTAAATGCGGCGCCCCAAATTACGAGTGGTAGAGCCCACATAACATAAATCGAGCTCTGCAGGGTTAGTAGATTTAAGTGGAACCAAATATACACCGTGACGGTTCACACATTCAACACAGTCTCTGTCCTTTTTAACAGTGTTAAATTAAGTACGAGACCTTACACCAAACTTGAGTTTGTACTAATGACATATGTTCTTTAAGATGTTACATACAGGTGGTATATATGGAATAGATCCCACAAATTGGTAGTCAAATTTATCTGCAAGCAAAGCTGTCTGCGGTCGACGAATTGATTTCTTAACAATCAAGCGATCAATCCGAGAAAGAGGCCCATGCGTCATTTAAGTTACGAAATCTTACACACTTTACAAAAATTGCGCAATCGCATTACACAAATTGCAGTAGTTATGCAATGTTACACCAATCTCCGACACGTAAGGCTTGAGTGTTTCATGTTCCAGAGAACCTTTTAAAAAAATAAAGGTGGGAACTTATTCAGAAAAACCCCAAAATACACTGGCGGAAAGTGAAAAAAGAACACCAAGAAGGAATTGGCGGACGATCATGAAATTTACATATGTTAATGGGGTCGAGATTACGTAGGTGTGATGTTAATTTCGGGACCAACCGGTGAGCGCTTACGCCACAGCACGGCATAATATGCAAATTATCGTCGGTGGTATTTAAGGAGTACAGCGAAGTGAATGTAAACAGTCGTCGGCGTACGGACACGTGCAAAGATCCTGAAGAAGCTGCAATGCCTAGACATGGAAGATGTGTACGATTTCAGCAGTTATCGGACTTTGAGCGAGGTCGTCTAGTCGGACTCCGCGAGGTCGGGTGGTCGTGTCGTCGTATTGCGGAGCTAATTGGACGGGAAGTATCGGTGGTGGTACGATGGTGGCGTAGATGGTCCGAGGAACATTCCCACACGAGAAGACGTGGAACCGTGAGTAACAGACGGACTGATGAGCGGACCAATCGACGCATAAGAAGAGCGGCGTTGTCAAGCAGAACATCCACTGAATCCGAGCTGCCGTTGCACCTGAGGAGACTGTGCGAACAATCCGCAACCGTCTGCTGGATGCAGGACTACGTGCACGTGTGCCTCTGGCATGTGTACCTCTGACTCCAGCCCACCGTCAGGAACGGCTGCAGTGGTGTCGCCAACGTCTGCACTGGAGAACTTAATGGCGATCTGTCGTGTTCAGCGATGAAAGCAGATTCTGCTTGGGAGCCTCCGATGGCCGTATGCGTGTTCGCAGACGCACAGTGGAGCGTCTCCACCCTTCTTGCATCCGCCAGCGACACACAGGGCCTACACCTGGTCTCCTGGTGTAGGGAGCGATCAGCTATCACTCCCGTACATAACTAGTGTTTGTACCGGGTACGTTGAACAGCACCTCCTACATCAACAACATCATTCAGCCCGTTGTTGTGCCACTTGTAAGGTCGGTCCATCGTGGTGCTTTCCAGCAAGATAACGCACGCCCACACACGGCACATGCAACGCAACATACTCTTCAGGGTGTGAGACAACTTCCATGGCCTGCACGTTCACCGGATTCGTTCCCCATTGAGCACGTGTGGGATTTAATGGGGAAACGACTAATCCGGTCTCCACGGCCAGCCACGACCATCCCCGATTTACGCGTCCAGGTTGAGGATGCTTGGAACTCAATACCCCAAACTTACATCCAACATCTGTACGACAGACTCCATGCCAGAATTGCACAGTGTGACGCAGTTCATGGCGGTTCAACCTCGTACTAACCATGTTTCATGGAAATGTTATTTTTCAGTTTACCAGCAAATACAGCTGTATTTTGCCATAATGTTTTGATCACGTTATCCTTTGCATTCCGTTATTATGCTGTATAAATTTCGTTGGTATCAGACGTCTCCTTCTTGGTGTTCTTTTTTCACTTTCCGCCAGTGTATGTTTACTATGCTTTCTAACCTTATGCATTAAACGTTCGTTGTTATAATACACTCCAGAAGTATTTGAGCATTAGCATAATTCGTGTTAGAAATATTATTATTCCTTGTTATCCACGAGAATTCGCTTTTACTCATCTTTTATGTACTTCCTGTCTTTTGCGTGATGTGGGGAAATTGATATTTATCCCCATTTCTCCTTAATTTGTTTGCACTAAACTGAAAAATCAGTCAGTTTTTACTAATTTTAAATGATTGATACATTGAATGATTGAAAATATTCTTAATAAAATATTTTTTAAGCTTTTCGATTGAACTGCCAGTCATTATTTACAAAAGGGCTATCTGGCAGCAAGAAATATTTCCGAAATGTGCACGAATATGATTCTTTGAACTATGCACTAAAATCAAAATATTGAACCTGATTTGCGGAAGACAAACAAGCGAAAATAAAATACGATGCGGGATAGGATAAGCACTGGCATTTAAAATATGCGATTTATGTCAACAATAGATTATTTACATTCTCGAAAAATATTTGGAACACTTAATTACTTACAGTCAGAAGATTTATATCAAAGTACGATGTACAAATACCTTTCAGACATATGGTTAAGTAAACTCGGAAACCACTTTCACCAAACCATTCGGGTGTTTTTAATACATCCAGAGAACAAAACTGCTGATACAAATATCCATAAAAACGAAAGGACAAATACATCTCTAGGTTTTTAAATTATCTATTTGATGTTTCAGAGACTTGCAAATTTAAATTAATTCCTGTCTGAATCAATCCCATACAAAATTCGGAATTGTCGTTCTTTAATCCCATTTTTAATTTGAAGAGGTTTGAAGAACCTAAGCATTTCCCCATGGTATATAGTATTCGTTACTGCGATGATTATCGATTTGCATTCTTTTATATCTCAATATTTTAATCGCAAAGATTAGGTATAAAAACATAGGCTTTCTAAATATGGTTTAAAGTTTAATAGAATAAACTAAGACGTTTATTAAGAAACTTTGTTTTTACTAATGCTAACAGCCCTGTATATAAAAATTTAGGGGATCAAACAAACTAAAAGTAATAATCATTAGTCTAATAACAACTGTCAAAATATTTAACGTTCTGAGGTATTGTAGGATTATGTAAATTTTATATCTCCTTTATAGCCTCTGTACAAAACCAAATAAAATCGGATGAGGCATATACCACTTGTCTTCACATCTAAGTTCGTTGATTCTTTACAAATGAACTATACATTCCCAATATTTTTTTTTTCCATTATTGAATTTGTCTTTTTAGATGTGCAATAAAAGTTGCCAGAGTGAATCTAGTGTTATATTAAAACTAGAAAGATGACACCGAATTTTCGGGTGTAATGAGTGTCAAAGTCAATGGAACCGGTATGGAAAAAAATAGTATCTGACGGAAGAAAGAAATTTTGCAATCAGGATTTTAATCCAGCAGATATTGGTGCAAACGGAATCCTATTCTTACGCCCTCTGGTTGCAGACTTGTGCGTTAAGAAAATTTTTAATTTATATGAGAAACATTTCGCAGCGGAAACGCTCTCCAACAAAGAAAGAATTTTTCAAATCGGACACTTCGAAGCAGAGATATGGACAAATATAAGATATGCATCTACGCCCCCTGGTGGGAAAACCATGTAATTTTTTAGAAAGAAAGTATTCGCAAAAGGTTTTTCGATGTGAGCGGTATCGGTCCAGGAAAAAAAAAACAATAGTCTATTTTTCTGGAGCTCAGATTTTGCTGCAAATACATCAGAAGCAGAAATTAACACTAATGCCTCTAGGTGGCCAAATCATTCTTTACAAAATGTTAGAAATTGTATGCAAAACATTTTCCATCAGGAGCTGTTTGCAGTACAGAAAGAGTTTTTCAAATCGGGATTTTAGGAAGCAGAAATAACGCAGAAAACGCAATTTACTTTTGTGCCCCCTAGCGGAAAGTCTATGATTTACTTGAAAATTTTGAATTTATATGAAAAATATTTCGTATGGGAAACACTATCCAACAAAAGAAAGAATTTTTCAAATCGGATTCCTAGAAGTAGAGATGTTGACAAAAATAAGATGTACATCTACGCCCCCTGGGGTAAAAACTATGCATTATTTTAAGAAAATATTCCTAAAATGTTTGTCGACGTGATTAGTATCGGTCCACAAACGAATTTTTTCAATCGAGATTTTAGAAGTTCAGATTTTGCTGCAAATATATCAAAAGCGGCAATTTAGACTTACGCCCCCTGGTGGCAAAATCATTTTTTACCAAAATTAGAAATTACATGCAAAGGGGGATCTGTATCTGGTGCAGAAATAATTTTTCAAATCGATATCGGGGGAAAATTTTCAAGAGATATCAGGGGGAAAGCAATTTACCATTACGCCCCTTAGCGGAAAGTCGGTGAATTACTTGAAATTATTTGAAAAAAGTGTCACACCGGAAACTATCTAATAAAGAAAGAATTTTTCAAATCAGTCCATTAGAAGCAGAGGTATTGACAAAAATAAGATATACACCTACGCATCCTGGCGGAGAAACCATGCAATACTTTAAGAAAATATTCCAAAGTTTTTCAGTCGAGATTTTAGGAGCTCAGATTTTACGCCAAATACGTTAGAAGAAAAAATTAGCTCTTACGCCCCCTGGTGCCCAAATCATCCTTTATCAAAAAGTAGAAATTATATGCAGAGGATTTTTCATCAGGAGCTGTATCCGCTGAAGAAAAAAAATTTCAAATCGGAGTTTTAGAAGAAGGGAAATCGGGGAAAACGTAAGTTATTTTTACGCCACCTGGCGGAAAACCTATGCGTAGATTGAAAAAGTAACTATACCGAAAATACTCTTCGACAATACCGAAACACTTTTAGGGATAGATGATCATCGTGTCCGGGTGTGGAGATTCCCAGGTAAACGGCACAATCCCAACCTCGCTATCCAACGTCATACCTCCCCCACTGCAGGAATTATGGTCTAGGGAGCCATTACCTACGATAGCCGATCAGCTCTAGAAATGGTACGTAGATCATTGACGGGCCAGAGGTATGTGGATGAGATCCTACGGCCATATGTTTTCTCATACCCGTCCAGGTTTCAAGGTGCGCTATACCAGCAGGATAATCCCCGCCAGCACACGGCTCCGGTTGCCCAGGACTGCCTACGTCATGTCCAAACACTTCCATGGCCTGCCCGATCCCCGGACATGTCCCCTACTGAGCATGTGTGGGACCAGTTGAAACGCCAGCTGTCGCCGTGCCTCACTATCCAGGATTTGGAGCACACCATCCAACACGTGTGGGCCAGTCTGCCACAGGACAACATCAGGCGTCTGTTCGTCTCCATGCCGGACCGTATTGCAGCATGCATCACCACACGAGGCGGTGCGGCGCGCTATTGAAGATGACCGGACTACGTACCACATATTCCTCTGTTATTGTCCTGCAGTTCTGTTTTTGCCATCATGTGAATCATTCATCTGTATCATTACGTCCGTAAAATCTCACTTCAATCCGATGTTTGCTTCTTGGTGCGCGAATTTCATTGTCCGTGAGGGTATTTTGAATTCGACATCAGCTTCATCTTCGTCCTTTAGCGGCGAAATTGCACATCGTAAAAAAAATATAAATGATGAAATGAAGAATAGTCATTCGCATATTTCAAGCTTCCCAATGCAAAAGGGAGTTTCCAAATCAGACTAATAGTTGCAGAGATTTGGTTCTACAGACGGACGGATTAACCGATAACAAAAGCACGATCTTTTTTTCAAAAGACTTGCTAAAAATTGCTTTCAAAATAACCATCATGAGTACAGACAAAACTGATCTAAGTAACACTCCAGAAACTGAAACAAACTAACTGTCGTTAGAGGCATGTTTACATTTTCTAATGACAAGCCGCCGGTTTCTCTTCAAATATACAGAGTGTATCAGCTTGTGACGAGCCTGCCCAGCAGGAAGTACACGACATAAAGGCAGATAGCAGCGATAACGAACGTCCGCGTAGCTCAATTGGTAGAGCGACTTATTCCGGAATGAGGGGACCCGGGTTCGATCCCCGGCGTGGACAAAAATGACGGAGAAATTTACTTCGTTATAATGGCGCCCGAACTTTCCGGATGACCCGGCCGTTCAAGATCGTTGGTAGTCCTCCATACCACCCTCACGGCTCAAGGGTAAGTCGACGACATACTACCACCTGCCGCGTTGCTATTCGTGTTCTAGATTCACCGAGCAATTATTCAACATGATAATGCATTCTCAAACACGGTACGGCTCTCTCAGGCCTGTCTCCGTAATGTTGACACCCTTCCATGGCTCAGCCTGATCGCACGATCTTTCACCAATCGAAGATGTTCGGGACATGATGGGACGCCACCTACGCCCGTCCCGGAATGTAAGCGAACTAGCCAGCATTTCGGATACCATCTGGCATGCCTCAGGACAGTATCCGTGAAATGTATGTGTCTATGCCACGACGGGTGACAGCTTGTATCCGAGCCAGCTGTGGGGCAACAACGTACAGACTTGTTCGACTAATGTTTCTGTTTTATCCGAATGAATGACCCATCTGCACTGGAATCGTAATTATTTCTCTATTCGTACATTGCACATATAAATTTTCATTTCGATTGGATGATACCTTTTTTGTGCTTTGTTTTCTTTTCTTTTTTGAAAAAAGTGTATTAAAGCTTGATATTAAAATTTACTAGGACAAGCCGCCAACGGTAACTGATAACTCGGGTACAGGAGGCAAAGTTTGTGCGAAGCTATAGCAAAATCTAAGCTCATTAAGGCATCTATTATAACAAATTCTAAAAAACGAACGCGTAAAATTTATGACTTCCAGAACAAAAGTACGAAACATTCTAAAAAAAAAAAAAAAAAAAAGTCTCAAATTTATCATGGACTACTTTCCTTCACGCCTTCACGTTGATTGTGATCAGGTTGCATGCAAACAAAGCGAAAAGACACACTCAGATCGGGAACCACGTCTTTCATTTTTTATCGCGAAAGACACACACACACACACACACACACACACACACACACACACACACTTCCTTTTATTATTATAGACTAAGCAAGTGTTGAGCTAACACATGGAGTCTTTCCATTTCTTCGTTTTTCAATCCAAACGATTTTTTTTAATTAATGTTAGCGAGCCGACTTTCGTGAAACGGTTCAAGTAAAAGGCCATCCTAGTTTTAATTTAAATTCGTCAATGACACGGAATTTCGGGAATCGGAAGGCGTCAAAACCTGACCATAGACGATGTCCAATCGCATGCCAAAAATCAAGGTCATCGGATTTGTTATGTCGTAGCTATGCCCGAACAACTAATTGCCCCGAGTCTCGTATAGAAAGCGAATTTTTTCAATTATTAAAATTGGTCAGTTTTTTAATGGTTATTATTTTTATACGACATGACCAATCACCATGATACCAACCCCATGTCACTCACCATATCCTTCCCTTTCTCTGTGGCAAGCGTCACCGCGATCGGCTGAAAATCTTTGAAGGAGATAGGTAACAAACGACCCCTTCTCAAAACCCGGAAAACTCCCTGTAAACGCAAGTTTTTGGACAATTATTCCTCAATGACACGGAATTTCGGGAACCAGAAGGCATGAAAACCTGACCATGGACCATTTCCAATCGCATGCAAAAAATCACGGTGATCGGATGTGTCATCTCGTACCTATGCCCGAACAACTATTTGTCTCGAGTATCGTAAAGAGAGCTCCCCTCGGCCTTCGGCCTCGCTTCGCTCAACAATATTTAATCCTGCTATTAAAATAAGTATTTCATATCTTGCTATTAAAATTAATAATTATTCTTACATTAAAATTAATAACATTTAATCTTGCTATTGAATTTAATACTAACTAATTTCTCAGTATATTGATTTTAACATTTTACTTCAATTGCGTTTGTCCTTTAAAATACCGTTTTTCATAAAATTATTTTCAACTGTAGTATATCGCCCTGTCTGAGAAGAGGCTTTGGAACTGAGCCTACACTAACTAGTCTTTCGGATAAGGAATGTCAGGCATTTTTGTCCTTTGGTTCTTCGTGTACCCTCTTTTTCGAACCAATGACCCTTCATTAGGGACATATAACAAACACCCTTTCCTCTTAGGCTGTTGTCTGTTCCTAATATATCTACACTATATTGACAAAAGTCACCGGACACCCCTTCAAAAGCAAATGAACGGGTCCGCTGCATTGTTAAGATGCGCGGTACAGCTGCAAACGGTATACAAACAAGCGACAGCGATCATATCGCACTGTGAGGTTGAGTGAAACTGTGGCGGTGGGAGAGAAATAACTTTGAGAAAGGAAAGATTGTTGGGTGTTATATTAGTGGGTTGTCCATAAGAGAAACCGAGAGGTGTTTAAACATACCCAGGTCAACTGTTGCGGATGTACTGAATAAGTGGAAGACAAATGGCGTGCCTGAAGCAGCAAAACGTACCGGCAGACCAAAGAAAATCAATTGATAGAGGACGTCGAAGCCTCAGGAGAATCGTTACAGCTAATCGACGCCGCCCCGGTGGCGCAGTGGTCTAAGGCGCTGGCCTCTGATCATTCGACCGTAAGGGGTCCGGGTTCGAATCCCGGTCAGGCATGGACGTTGTGTTTGTCTTACGGCACTGGCTCTCTCCCTTCCCTGGAACCAGTGACCCTAAATTAGGAACGGGCGACTGCTTATAGCCCATTGAGTTGCTCACGGTGGTCGTTAAACCTCCAATAAAAAAAAAAAAAAAACAGCTAATCGACAGAGTACTGCACAAGACCACAGTGTACAGGTGAGTAAAAATACTGGTACCTCGGCATGTACACGCACCATTCGCAGAGAACTTCATTCCACGGGTTACCGTGGTCGTGCGGCTGCTCATAAGCCTTTCATCTGCACTCAGAATGCTACTCGTCGTTTAGCATGGTGTAAAGAATATTTATCGTGGACCGTAGATCAATGGAAAAATGGTCCCATGGACTGATGAATCCAGATACACGATCCATCAGTCTGATGGCCGTGTGTGGGTATGGCGGCAGCCGGGGGAACGCTATTTACGACAGTCTACTGTTCCTATTGTCAAGTTTGGAGCTGGCAGTGTACTCTTGGGGGGGGGGGGAGTTCGTGGTATGATCCCGGCCCATTGGCTATCTTGGAAAACCTGTTAACCAGCACGTCTACCTCGATATTCTGGACAATTATGCCCTACTAACTCTGTGGGGATACTATGGAACCGAGCCTGCTTGGGACCAATGCACCGAACCATAAAGCAAGGACTGTTACGGCGTGGTTTGGCGATGATTCCGAATCGTGTGTAGACTGGCCAGCACAAAGCCCTGATCTTAATGCCATAGAGCACCTATGGGATGAATTAGAGCGCCGCATAAGAAGTTTGGAACCAAGGCCTACTACTAAGCAACAGTTAGCGCCAGCATTATGTACTGAACGGAGGCGCATACCTATCGCTGTGTTCCAAAACACCTTGTCGAAAGCATGTCTCGAAGGGTCAGTGCATGCATCGAGGCCGTACTAATGTATGTCAATAAATTCTATGTTGTGTTTCTCTTCTAGGTGTCCAGTGACTTTTGTTAATATAGTGTACATGCTCAAGGGCGTTGTCATGAGATCCATTGGTTAATATTATTAACAATACTATTAAAATGCAAAATGTTACAAGTATTCGAGGTAGCAGCCTGTATGAAAATTTCAAAAGGAGTGAAAAAAGATGACACCGTTTCTTACAAGCTGCTCAATACCATATTGCAGAATGTGGCATGCTAAGAGTTGATTACATCAAGATCCAAGTAAAGACACTTAGATGGACTGGACATGCTGGAAGAACCGACCACCGTTGGACAATTAGACTCTAAATTAAATACCAAGGTATAGATGGATGAAATTCGATGCATTCCGGAGTAATATGGAGGAGACAGACTCAAGACAAATTTGTACAAGAGACTTAAGGAGACCTTCATCCAGCAGTGAACTGATAATGGATAATAATATAATATTCCATCTTAAAAGGTGTAATAGTACGAAAAATGTTATTAACCCTTTAACGACCATAACGCCCAAAACGCTTGTACATGCAAACGACCATAGCAGCCCGAAACGCTTGTCTAGAGCGAGTCAGATTTCCTGCCCTTACCTGCTTTTCAAATTTGAACGACGTCTGAGGTATCAGCAGGTGCCACCCTCAGTCACTATTGTTGTTACTAAACAAAGAAGTGAACCAAAAGACAGTTTCGGGCTTTATGGTATTTAGAGTGATACAAAATATTTGGACCACGGTTGCTAAAGGTTTAAAGTGCTGGCCAAGTGCTGTAAAAAAAACCAGCACTCCGAATATGTTGATCGATTTCGCATTACTGAAACGAAATAGAACCTCCAGACAATTAATATAGAAATAAATGCGCTAATTAAAATACATGCAGATAAAGCGATTGAAATGATCTCATGCATATCTATAAAGCTGCTTATTGAGCAACTGTGTTTTATTTATTCTTCTTTCACAATTTAACTTTGGCTTTCTTTCCTTTATTTATCTGTATCATTGATAACGAGGAATATTACATCAATTAAGTAGTAAATAGTAACACTATACCAGTGATCCGATTTATTGATGTAGGAAATATACACATAAGCGTTTCCAAGCGTTCGCACATCAACCAGATGGGTTTTTCAAGAAAGTTCGAAATTTTTTAAACAGAAAATCAGAGGATTTTCTGCTAAACGATGACTTTCAGTTTCCAAATGTTAGAGTTTCTGTCTAACTTCCTTGAAAAAGCCATCTGGTTGATGTGCGAAAGCTTGGAAACGCTTATGTATATATTCCTAAGCCAATAAATCGGATCACTAGTATAGTGTTACTTTTTACTATCTGTATCATTTTTAAAGTTTTGTTCGTCGGAAAATAAGTGTTTTCTCTTAGTCCAAACTACAGAAAACTAAGGAAGTTTCATCATGTTCTTGCAATTTCTGAAACCTAAGCTAGTAGTACCGAAGCTTAAAGCATTCTTTTATAGAAGCCTAACTTCAAAGAGTGAAAGAATATTCTATTTCTAAGTTAGAGCTAATGCATATTCGTGTTAAAAGGATATCAAATACCAAGGTTGGAGCTTTGACTGCAGATAGTCAGAATTGAATCGAAAAAAGGAAAGGGAACCGGGTGGGGGTGGGGGGTGGGGGCAGGAAATAGAAATTATGGTAAATACTCCAGAAAACTTTTCTTGCTATATTATGGCATTTACAAAATTGTCATGTTCATCAAAAGCTTGAATATTCTTCGACAGTTGCGGTTCTCCATCCCAGGAAAAGCAGTGAATTAAAACTCTTTCGAGAAACATAGCATCCACACCTAAGCCGAAAACCAAGACTTGTTGTTCGACGAAAACTTAACTAGAAATTAATACCGTAATTTTCTTCACATAATTCTCAGACCGTGAAATTCAGGAAACCCTTCGCATAATCCTCGGCGGTGAATGAGCCACAGGCCATGAAATTCGGAATAAAAAAATTACCGTATAAATCCGTACCAGCGATGTTAATCCCGAACCGTGATTTCGCACAGAAAAGACGCGTTTCACAGGATGACCCAGAAGTCCAAGAAAATATATATAAAAAAAAGTCGTATTTAAATACTTTTCTGTTATTTTCAAGTCAACAAGGAGCAAACATTTTGACTTTCTTTTAGCGTTACCGCGGCACCGTAGTCAGACGCCGCTGCACCCATAAATTTTTATCACGCTGAGCTTCTCTCAGCAATTGATCGTCCGCAAAGGCAAATAACACCGCTTTCGTTCAATCTGATTTTATGACAAAATGCTCGTAGATAAATAAATAAAAAAATTTTTCCAACTGATTGAGAACTACTATTTTTTGTATTGAGTTGAGTTTTCCTGTTATTAATTCATTTCAGGTATTTTTCAAAATATATGACGCCTCCTGACGATTATGATACCGTTTTTTAAAAATATCGAAGGACGGCAAAAACGTTATTATTCTTTTTAAGGCAGCTTACCACTCTCATACGAACATATTATCCAGAGATGCAAACGGGTCACTGGTCAACGGATCACCGGGTCAACAACTTCTTGCGGGTCAAGCAGATCGAATCACTGAATAAAACCGGGTCAGGTGTTTCTGACCCGGTTTTATTTCAGTTTTATTTTCGAAAAGAAACAAGTATTTCAAAGAACCCTTCACAGGTCCTTGAAATAATACCCCAGAGCTGCAGAGTATGATCCAGGAACTTGCTCAGAAGGATAAAGGAATGGGATTAAAAATGAACTTTCAGAAGACAAAACTGAAGTACAATCCTTTTTCAAGGAATGAAGATTTATCAGTTGATGGGGAAAAGCTGGAGATAACAAATTCCTACATTGGCTTTGGGCAGCAGATGCCAAGTGAGTCTTACATTGATGAAGAAATTAATTAGCGTATAAAATTTGGTTGGAGAGCATTTGGAAGAAACAGTACAACTTTCATGAGCAATGCACTATTATGTCTTAAAAGAAAAGTGTTTAATCAATGCATCCTTCCAGTGCTTACGTACGGAGCAGAGACGTGGGCCTTAACTAAAAACTGCACACAAAGACTACAGGCAACTAAAAGAAGCATATAGAGATGCATGCTTGGTGTACCAGAAAAGATTAAAAAAAAAAACGAAAAGAGTGCAAGACATCACGTCCACAGTAAAATCCCTGAAATTGTAATGGGCTGGACATATTGCCAAAAGAACGGATTACCGATGAACAACCAAAAATTTAGACTGGTTTCCAAGGGACAGAAAAAGACCCAGAAGAAGACCACGTGGGAGATGGGTGGAGGAGACTGGCCCAAGACTGTCCGTTGTGGAAGAAACTTGGGGAGACCTTCATCCAGCAGTGGATTGATAATGAATGAATGATGATGATGATGATGATATTCGCATTTATATTTCAAAGCATATTTGACTGGGTTCGATCCAATTATGTGACGTCCGGGTCCAAAATGTTAGACCTTTCCCACTCTGGTATTATCCCTAAATTAAAATTTTTTTAAACAGATAATCAGAGGATTTTCTGTTAAACGATCACTTTCAGTTTCCAAATGTAGGACGAATCAACCATTTTTCACGTAAGGATCAAGTCAACCAGAAGGAAAAAAAGTGCTTGAAATAATTTTTTTTAAAAAAAGGAAAAGCTAAAAATAAACGTCAGACTGCATGTAGCTTTTCTGTCGGAATCTATCATTCTTATCAGATGGTGAGTTATTTTGTATTACGAAACTTTCGTGAATATATTTAGTGGATTTTCTTTCGGTAAAATTAACTCAATAGCGATCTAAAGCGCAGACGGATAAAAAGTGAGATTCATGCGCAGGAAACATCAAAACTGTGAAAGAAATCTGCGCACCAATATAACGCCGAATGAACTAGCTCACGCAAGAGAAGTATCTTTAACATAGGGAATGTTTAGCAGAATACTCTAACAGCGTGGGAAGAAAAAACAACAACTGAAGACGACGGGGAAAAAAAAAAAAAAGAAGAAGAATTGATGTTTCCGGACATGCCAAAGCGACAATAACCACAGAAATTTACCTGTGATAGTTATTTTCCAGGATATGAGCAACTCCCTTCCTCGTTATGGTTCGCCGGAAATCTTAACTGCCGTAAGATGAGCTTCCATGGCTTCCCTCCCTATGAAACGGTTTCTGGACCGCAGTTAGGAAATGGCAATAAAACGGAGGATATGGAGGCAAAGTACAGATATCAAAAACATTACTAATAGTCTCTTCAGAACATTAAAAGTTCAATGACCTTGTCATTCGACTTAGCATTTCCTTCTTTAAATTTTCCGGCAGAACAGTAGCATTTTGCAAGTTTTCTGTACAAATCAATTTGCTGTTCAATATATCTATTTATTCGTTATCTATAAGTACTTTTATAGAAGTAATAGACTCAAATCAATAATACTGTTTGATAGTGGCGTGATTTACAGGGAAGCCCACGAACCCCAGAAGCAGAGCCTAAACACAACGATTTTTTTCATGTTGTTTCTCAAACTGGGGTTTGGGAGCACGATTTCACCCAAACTCAAAGCATGTCACCTACAAGTTTTAATTTACCAGTTTAAACGTATGCTCACTAAAAAATCATTTCGAGAGTAACATTACTTAATACTTGTAACGTATTACAGAGGCGACGGACATGTCAAGGGGGCAAGTAGCAGTGATAAGACCTTGCCGGCGTAACTTAATTGTGAAAGCATTCGGTTCCGGAGCTGAAGGATGTGGGTTCGAGTCTCGCCGTCTGCAAATTTGAGGTTCACATTGGCGCCCGAATGTAAAAATGGATCTACTGGCTATTAGGTTCTTCGAAAAATGTGTGATGTTCATACCACACATCGTCTGGAATTCATGAGAATTCCTTCTTTAGCGGAAAGTTATTTCAAGCATGGTTTGCGGGATACTGTAAACCTGCGATTTACGTGCTCCTGCAGTTATGAGGGGCATATATGTAACGTACAAGAGGTGAAGCACATGTCAGTACCGAAGCTAACAGCGATAAGAACTTGCCGGTGTAGCTTAATTGATAAATAATTTGGCTCCGGAGCAGAAGGATGTGGGTTCGAGTTTCGCCATCGGCATTTCTCATACAACATTTCCCCTGATATGACGGAAAAACAACTACCCTAAATTTTACGGAGTTTTCGTGGGCCAAGAAAATTCTGAATTTTCAGAGAATTTTCCGCTATATTCTTATATTAACGATAAACTGTCGTTTTTAAGAGGTACTGACAGAAAATTCTGAGTATTTAGAAATCTTTCCGGCAGCTTTTTTTCTTATATTAACGGACAAATTATGTTCTCACTTTCTTGGTATCGACATGACGAGAAATATTTGGTAAGAGGAGCAATTCGCGAAACACTTAAGGTTTGATTAACTACAGTATTAGTTTTCAATCGTCTGTTGAAGATTCTGATTTGGAAGTTCTGTAGCGAGATTGTTTGTTTATAGTATATCGCATGAAATTTTGGTTTTTGTGGCACCGGATATTCCTTCCCCTTTCCACCTTACTGTGCACCAGCTATTGTACAGTGTTATCGTAAGAAACCTGGTAGTCAAACTATTGTACAGGTGATTACACATGATGTCTATGTATGAGTCTGTGGTCCTCTTAAATAAAAAGCTATTATAGCTATCAGGAGTAAGTTTTATATTCAGGAGTTTTGTAAAATAATACTATAAGGCAGTACATTTCACCTTTTCTTAGAGAAAACTGAAAGTCATCGTCAGTTTAAAAAGATCTCAAGTTCCAAAACATTGTGTTGCTTCGAAAAATCTCGATGAAAGAAACCCTTAATTTGTGATAAATTCTCCTACAGAAAAAGTAAAATTATTACATACTATAACGAAGTAAATTTCTCCGTCATTTTTGGTCTACGCCGGAATTCGAACCCGAGTCCGCTTATTCCGGAACAAGTCGCTCTACCAACTGAGCTACGCAGACGTTTATTCTGATTGCTATCTGGCTTCATGTCGTGTGCATCCTGCTGGCAGGTACGTCACAATAATTATTAAAAGGAAAAGCCCCAACAGAAAATAAAATGACTGATTCCCTCGCATTAATGACTAATCTGTATTACATACAGATTATTTTCAAGATCAATTTGCCATTATGTCTTAAACGAAAAGAGTTCAATCAATGCACCCTTCCAGTTCTTTCTTACGGATCAGAGATATGGACCTTAACTAAAAAAGATATTCAGAGGTTGCAAACTACTGAAAGAAGAATGCATTGAAAGTTTGGGCAAGAAAAACACGAGGAACTCATGGATCAGGAAAATGACAAGAGTTGACACATCTGGAGCAAGTTAAATCCTTGAATTGACAATGGGCTGGGCATATTGTTAGAAGAACTTACCATCTTTTAGGAATTGAAATACTAGTCCGCATTCCGAGGGACATAAAAAGTTCCGAAAGAAGACCAATTGGGAGATATGTGAATGAAATTTGAAAGTATGGAGTGACATTGAGCCAACTGGCTCAAGACAGAAAGTTGTGGAAGAAACTTGAGGAGACCTTTATCTAGCAGTCGTTGATTATGGTGGTGATATACAGTCATTTGCAAAAGTTTAAGACCACTTATCAATTTCTTGGAAATTATGATTTTCAAAGAAACAACTCATTACTAGTCAGAGATATTTGAAAACATGACACCACAGATGAATACTTACATCCCTTAGGACACAAAAAGACCGAAATCAGTACTTTGTGTGGCCATCTTTGATTTTTAATAACGGATAGAATACGATGTGACATACTCTTAATGAGGGATTTGCAGTAGTCACTTGAAATGTCCTTGCACCCCACGTACTTTATCGCATCAATCAAAGCTTGGGAATTTGGTGGCTGTTTTTCTGCTACCTTGTCTTTTAAAATGGTCCACAAATTTTCGATGGGGTTAAGGTCGGGCCTATCCAGTGAAGCACAGCTCTGCAGGTTGTCCTTTATTGTATTTGATCTGTGGCGTGGACCACCATCATACATAAAGATTGTGCATCTGTGTATGAGTTAACAGCTTCCCACGTAACATTTCCACATAAAAAGGACCAGTCATGGTAGGACCTGTCGGTAAAAAGGATACTGAAGCAGTAGCGTATGCTGACATAGCACCCCATATCATCTGACTAGGCGGATGTGTCACGGTGTATTTTTCATCAAACCTTTTGCCCTTTTGTTGTCGTCCATGTGCTTCACGTGATTCAAATTGACGCACAGTTGATTCATCGGCAAAAAAGATCTTGGCTCCAATTTTCAGGAGTCCACGACTGATGACGCTTTACAAACTGGAGACTATTCTTTTTCATGACAGAGGTAAGTCTAGGTTTATGTGAAGGTATATAAGACTGTGATTCGAAATCTTTGCTAAGACATCGGGAAACAGTGCTGATACTAATATCAGACCCTTTTGAATGTAGAAAGGCCTTTATTTTCTTACATGAATTCCTCGAAGAACGCATAACTATTCCCCTTATGATATTGTGATCCCGTGGGGTTGTTTTCCTTGGACATCCACTTCTCTTTCGGTCTCTGAATTCACCTGTATCTCGATATTTCATGATCGTATTATGAATATCAGTCTTGCTCACATTCACCTTTCTGCTTATGTCTCGTTCGGAGTATCCTTCATGATATAAAGTCACTATTTGTGCTCTCCATTTGACCCTTTTTTTAACCATTTTTCGCTATGTCGAAAATACGAACAAAACCTCTCATCATGAAAACCAGAAGCAAACTGATGCTCCCACGCTTCTCCCAACTCTATCAACAGCTGCTGCTGTAGGATGAAGCAACACCGACAGGCAGTTGAATAATACGAACAGTAGCTGACGCAATTGGCAGGAATCTAATACCCATAAGTGGCCTGAAACGTTTGCAAAAGACTGTGAAACAATTTTAATAACTAATATTTTTAAAACTTTATTATCCGTAATAAATTTAAAAGACTAGCACACCTCAACTCGGCCACTTTCTTTATTCTACTGCTTTATAAAATCAATTTTTCTTGTTACTCTAAGTACAACTAGACGAGACCCGTCGGAATCATCGGTTAGTTTGCTTTTTTTTTCTTTCAAAATAATAAACTCATATGAAACAACAAATGTAAACTTAATTTGATTGACAAATTCATTTAACCATTTCAGTAAAAACAAATAGTCCACGTTCCAGATTTTTATTTTTGACTGAAGGTTTAACTACCACCGTGATCAACTCAATGGGCTATAAGCAGTCGCCCGTTCCTAATTTATAGTCAGTGATTCCAGGGAAGGGAGAGAGCCAGTGCCGTAAGACGAACACAACAGCCATGCCTCACCGGGACTCGAACCCGGACACTTCACGAACGAATCATCATAAGCCAAGGCTTAGACCACTGCTCCACCGGGGCGGCCAGGTTCTTGATGAGCTTCACGACTGCATCGTTTTGAAAGTCGCAGAATGTGAAGCGGAAGTCCACTCATCTCGATCGTGTGCAAAAATTCAACTCTTTCACTCTCATCTTCAGTCACAACTGTGTTTGTAAATGTTGTTGGAATGAGATTAGCGTTGCGAATACTCTTCATTCTCTCTTGTCTGAGACATATACAGTATATAGTTGCGACCCATTGATCTCTCACGCTTTCCAGTAAGGCTATTACGTTTCCTTTTTTTATCTTTTTTCTTCGGGAGAGACATTCTATTGAGGGTAAGTATGCAATAAAGTATTTATTTACTTTAGGACTGATCATAGAACACCATGCACCATCAAGTCTGATACTGAACTGAAAGCTTGATGTAGATAAGGGCCGTACGCTTCTCCCATAGACTTTACATGGGAATTTTGCCTCTTTGCCACGCCCAAACAATTGCCCCAATCTCAGTTTTCTCTTCGACCGGCAGATTTACATGGTAAGACCTTTTTTCTGATACCTGAACAATATTTAACGTTCAGCCGTTCTCTAAAAATAGGCCTCCCAGTAAAAAAACCTTATAGAATGAAGATATAGATGGGGCGCAACTCAATATGTACATTCTAAATATTTTCACTAACGATGGTCAGCGCAATGTTTATTTACATCTTTACATAATGGGAAACGTCTTACCTACGTGAATAAACTGGATCGAATGAATATTAAATTGTATACATACATCACATAGTCCAACGGCATGACGCATTCAGGTCTTCGAGAGTGTTCGCTGTTACGACGAGAACCACTCAGAGAAGAGAAGACTTCGGACTATCTCAGTCCCTCCATGCTTCCGCTTTCAACAGCGCGTGAGTCAACCGCACGCTTCTCCCATAGACTTTACATGGGAACTTTGCTGCCCCACAACGCCCGAACTGTTACCCCAATCTCATTTTTCTCTTCGAGTGGCACATCTACATGGTAAGACCTTTATTTTGATACCTTAAAAACGTTGAGCCGTTTTCTCAAAATAGGACTCAAAGTAAAAAAACCTTATAGAATTATTATATAGATAGGTATGGAACTATGATTAGACCCAAAAATCTCTGAACTGACCAACATAAACCACAGACAGATTACTTGAAATATTTTGTTTAATCATAACACAACCGTAACCGCCCTGCCAAACTTTTGAAACAAGTCTACGCCTTTGTTTGTAACTCCTCACGCGTGACAGACCTAACGGGCGCTCTTAGATACAGCACTGGCGGAATTATTCAAGCGCTATGAAACTTGAAAATCTTCCAAATACGTGGACACAATGTAAATAGACATAATCATCGCTCTTTCCAAGTTTATGTTTAATTTATTAAGGATAAACATGGAAAAAGCGATGATTATGTCTATTTACAAACGATGATTATGTCTATTTACAAACGATGATTATGTCTATTTACAAACGATGATTATGTCTATTTACAAACGATGATTATGTCTATTTACATTGTCTCCACATATTTGGAAGATTATAAATGAATATTATTTGGAAGATTATAATCTATATATTAATTCTATAAGGTTTTTTACTGTGAGTCCTATTTTGAGAGAACGGCTGAACGTAAAGATATGGTTGAGGTATCAAAATAAAGGTCTTAACATGTATAGATGTGCCATTCGAAAACAAAAATGAAATTGGGGCAATGGTTCGGGCGTTGTGGGGTGGCAAAGTTCCCATATAAAGTCTTAGGAGAAGCATGCGGCTGACATTTGATCGCATGCGGTTGACTCACGCGCTGTTGAAGGCGGAAGCATTGAGGGACTGGATAGTCCAAATTCCGAAATCTTCTCTTTTCTGAGCGAACCGTTGCGCAAAGCAATGCTAGTAGGCATTGGTATCAAAGTTCTTCTCATCGGAACAGCGAACACTCTCGAAGACCTGATTGCGTTATGCCGTTGGACTGTGTGATGTATATATACAATTTAATATTCATTCGATCCAGTTTATTCACGTAGGTAAAACGTTTCCCATTATTAAATATGTAAATAAACATTAGGTTGACCATTGTCAGTGAAAATATTACGGTGGTAGCCCATTGAATTGCTCACGGTGGTCGCTAAACACCTTCAATAAAAAAAAAAAAAGTCACGAACCTGGACTATTGTCTTTACTGAAGTGGTTAAATGAATTAGTCAATCAAATAAAGTTTACACTTGCTGTTTTAAATGAGTTTATTCTTTTAAAAAAAAACAAAAAAAAAAAACCTAACAGTTGATTCCCACGGGTGAAGAGTACTCGCAACGTGAATCTCATTCCAGCAACATTTACAAACACAGTTGTGACTGAAGATGAGAGTGAAAGAGTGGGCTATCCAGTTGAATTTTTGCACACGATCGAGATGAGTGGATTCACCTCCTCAAATTTTACGACTGAAAAAGGGTGCAGCAGTGATGCTCATCGCAGTGGTCTAAGCGCTGGCTTATGATGATTCGTCCGTGAAGGGTCCGGGTTCGAATCCTGGTGAGGCATAGGTGTTGTGTTTGTCTTGAGGCACTGACTCTCTCCCTTCCCTGGAACAAGTGACCCTAAATTTGGGACGGGCGACTGCTTATATCCCATTGAGTTGCTCACGGCGGTCGTTGAACCTTCAGTCAAAAAAAAAAAAAAAAAAAAAATCACGAACCTGGACTGTTGTTTTTACTGAAGTGGTTGAATGAATTTGCCAATCTAATAAAGGTTACATTTGATGTGTCATATGAGTTTATTCTTTAAAAAAAAAAAACTAACCGTCGATTCCGACAGGTTTTGTCTAGTTATGTTTAATTAATTAAAAATAAATGTGGAAAGAACGATGATTATGTCTATTTAATTAATTACCTTCGCTTTTTGGAAGATTTTCACCATTTATTCTCGCCCATTGGATTTATTAGCTATAATTAAAATTAGCTTGCGCCGTTAAGCCTCACCAGATGGAGACGTCTCAGTTGCTAAGTTCATACCTACGGATTAGTGAAGTCAGATGCTGACAAGATAAACACATACAGCTCCATGGATTGTTGCCCACCGTAGCGTAAGTCGAACGCACTCTGCTAGTTATCAAGAGATCTGGGATTCGGTCCCAGGGGTGTACAAATAACATTTTTTCAGTTGTTGTGCGTTAATCAATAATAAACGTGGAAAAGAGCGATGATTATGTCTATTTGCTATGAAACATATTGGAAATGATTCACATAAAAAAGGTTAGCTAGTTAGGACGTTGATGTGGTGTGCTTACTACGACCACGAATTGCGTAATGCCTGCATTTTAGTGTCCTAACATTAACGGGTCGCCCACGTAGATAACAGTATTAGCAGCGCACGATATGCGGTATTTAAAAGCGACATCATGTCAACCGCGTATACAATTTGCAACTCCGAATAATATGTTAGGGATACCTGAGCTCTATCATAAGGCAGATTTTTTTACTTGTACTTTCCCCCCATATTAACATATCCAAAAATAAAAGAAAGAAAGAGAAGAGAAAGACGTTTTTTTTGTTTTGTTGTTGCTGAATTAATGAACGGGTAAGCCGTAATTATATACTACTTCACCCTGTAATTTTGTGTCGCGTTTTTCTCGGGGGCATCACTTTCTGCTATCGCCACCATGATCTCATGTCACTTCACTGGATTGTCGTCTCTCTAAACACCGTTTTTATAAAGTTTTAGAGTCAATTGAAAAAAAAATGGTATATAGCTAACCTAACAAAAATAAAATTTCATGGGTAAAGAAATGTTGGTACCAAAAAGAGATGATAGAGAGGGAGAAGAGAAAAAAATCACAGGGAGATGAGCCTCTTTATTTTATTTATTTTCTTTTTCACGAGGACAGCGTTGACGTATGTTCATATCCAGTTTCTGTAATTATTACAGGATCTGCAGAAACAGTCTTTGAGTTGAGAGGTCGTGCTTCGAACGACGGAACGAGTAATGGACGCAAATTACATGGTTATGGGAACTCAGGCCTATAATGATAGGTCTTCCCCCTCAGTTGAACGGAATAGCCAGCCAAAACATCACGGACCAACAAATATTGCCCGGGGGAATGTCATGAGTTGGTTCCGCAGTGGCCTGTCACCTGCTTCGCAGCATCACACGAACACATGCCCGCAAAATACACACTCATACACGAACACAGAGACGAACGGAACAGTCTAGCTTTATTACAACAACAGCGTTTTTTCTCCCCTCTCTCTCTCTCTCTCTCTGTCGCATGGGATTTAATGGTTTCTCTCATAACAAAATTCCATTCGTTTATCTTTTTTTTTTTTTTTTTTTTCTTTATGTATCTTTTCCAGACCAAAGGGAAACTGCCCCTCTACAGGTATGTAACAGTTACTTCTAGTTATTACATTAAAACAAGGAGGGAGCTAATACACACTGCCACAAGTAAAAACAACATAGCAGGTTTAACTCACGGACTTCTGCTCTTCGCCTTGACCCACAACACGCCAACTATTGGAACTCTAGGTTGAAGCTCTATGAAATAATAAAAATCACAAGTGGATTTCGAGGTCATCAAATCCAAGGGGTGTATATGGAATTTTTTTCGGGGAGGGTGGACGAAAATTGGGGGGGGGGGGGGCGACGAAAGATTTAAGTTTTTGAAATCCGCTAAAGCAAAATAAAAGTTAATGACAAACTTTTTTTCTAATATAAGTCGCATTTTAACCAAAAAAAAAAAAAAAAAAAAAAAAAAAAAGAAACACTTTCGGTAAGGGGCGGACCCCCTTTCTAATAACATCCCTTCATTTCGGAAATATGGTTCCTCAGAACTAAAGGACACCAGGGTATCTTGGTAAGAGACTATGAACTGCTCATAGAAATGTTTTATCACAAAAAAAAAAAAAAAAAAAAAAAATCCGACGACCATTTAAGTCGTTTATCAGAACGGTCGAGCGATGTTTAACCGAAAGGTCGTTTTACAGATATTATCTCTTTATCGAAAGTTGTACCTCCGAAAAGCAAATTTCACCGAGAAATCATATTGCCGCATGTTTCATTTCACCAGCGGGGCGCTTCATTTCATGTAAGAGACACATCAGAGAGATATTCTTTTGTCGAAATCTGTGCCTTACTGAAACGTTATTTCACCGAAATGTTCATTTAACTGACAGACCATGTTATCTCACTATTCAAATCACGGAAAGGTCGAGCTTCACCGAAAGCTCACTTTTATCGACCGCTTTAGCTCACTTTTATTGACCGCTTTAGCGAAAGGTTATTTTACTGAAAGTTTGTGTTACTGATATGATTAGTTTACCGAAGGCTGCATCACCGAAGTGAAAACTTAACGAAAGACCATTTTACCGACAGTTCATTTTATCAAATGGTTAATTAAAGCCTTTCTTTACCGAGACATGGTTTTATTGAAACGATTGCTCCACCACAGGGTAATGTACAGGGTTGTTCATTTCACTGAAGGATTGTTTCACGAAATTGTTCAATTTCACTGAAAGATTATTTCACGAAATTGTTCATTTCCCTGAAAGATAATTTCACGAAATTGTTCATTTCATCGACAGCTGATGTAACAGAACGGTTCGTTTCTTCGTAAGGTACTTCACCTAAAAGTTCATTTTATCAGAAAATCATTTCGCCGAAGGGTCAGTTCACCGAAAAGTTTGTGTTTCACTGAAAGATCCACTGTAGTTCTAGGACAATGTTATAAAACGGGCATAGCGTACTTTTTATTCTTCTCCCCAAATGTTTCGTAACTGTTGTTGGATATTATTTTTTCTGCAGTTTGTCAGAAACACAGATTGTTTAGATTGCGACGAATACCTGTAATTAAACCTTCCTTTTGAGTTTCTATTTTCCTATGAAAATTTGGTTTCCTATACCGTCAAGCGTTTTCTGACTTAACGCCATATTATTTTTCCGCACGAGTTTTCTAAATTTCGTATCACTGGCAGTGAGTCAGAAGCCAAAATATTATAGCGTAATGTAAAGAGTTCAGAGCAGAGTTGGACAGATATTTATTGTTAACGCTAGAAACCGAATTGTTACGTAAACGCAAAAGCCAGATATTTACTGCTTACGATTGGTACTGAATTGCTATTTAAACAATAAAGGAAAAATTTATTACTAACGCTAGAGACAGGGATTTATTGTTAACTCTAGAGACCGACATGATGTGTTAAGGTTAAACGCAGAGATTTATTGTTAACGCTAAAAGCAAAGATTTATTGTTAACGCAAAAACCAGAGATTTATTGTTAACGCAAAAACCAGAGATTTATTGTTAACGCAAAAACCAGAGATTTATTGTTAATGAACAAAGCCACGTGTTTTAGTCACTGAATCTGCGTATGTAAACATCGCTCAGAAACGACAGTCAGGTGTTGTTTGGAAGCCGAAGACCTTAACTGATACTAAATCCTCAGTAATTGTCGCATTTTACATGAAACTCCATAGTAGTGAAAATAACTGCTGTCGCAGTTCAGGTATAAGTGGTCTCTTTCCTTTCCAAACATAAATTTCAATAATATTCGAAAAGATCATGAAGCAACTGCATTGTGTGTAAATACACTCAGTATGCATTGTGTGCATACTGAGTGTATTTACACACAATGTATACTGAGTGTATTTACTGAGTGTATTTAAATATACTCACATTAAAGATAGGGGTGATGGGCATTTGACATTGACATCCCCCGCGCAGAGTGGAACAGACCCAAACCGAACGCAGACGATAAATAGCCGGATAGCAGGACTTCCCAACAGTGGGGCCGCGGGTGGCCTAGTGGTCAACGTTCGTGACTCTCACGGAGAAGACCTCGGGTTCGATCCCAGACTGGTACGAACGCTCGAACCACTAAATATCGGCCGTACATCGGATGGTAATGTTAAACCGTCGGGCCCCGGGTACTAGCCCCCGGTAATAAATAAGGGAGTCTTCCTCCCTTTTTCTACCTCACTTCCGTGCATAGGAGCAGACTTGAAAAATTATTGGGGGATTCCGGAAATTTTTTATCGAATTACCCATGCATGTTTCGAAGTATTTCTCTAATTTAAATTTCATTCAGTCAGATTATCTGGCACAATAAGACGCCTGAAGTGCTAAAATGAAGTAAATTACAGTTAATTACAGGAATTTTTTTTTTCTAGATAATTATTTATTTCATTTATTTTGATTTTGTAGGTGCGACATTATTATATACAATACACAGATACTGTGAATTTCCAACTCAATTGTCTTTATAAAAGTAACAAAAACATGTAAAATTTATATTACGGGTTTTTACCAATTTTAAAAATGCCAACAATTTTTTTTTCAAATAATTCCTGAGTTAAAATAGGAGGTTAGAACGGAGAAGACATGGCATCAGATTCACATCCTGCGTTTTCCGTGGGCCCCACTTCGTATCAGCTGTGAATGCCCAGTGTGTCCAACTTCGGCGGCTTCTGTACCTTTTATGGAGAAATCGTCGACTTTGAAGAGGTTTTAGAGACACTTGTGTAGCATGTACAGTCAGGAAAAAATGAGCACATAACTAAAAATTTGCCAAAAATTACAGAAATGCTGTTAGTATTTCCTAAAAAAAAAAAATTAAACAAAATTATGCTTCGTAGAGCGTAAATGCATATTGCGCATTAGCTAATCACGGCCTTGCTTAAAGCTGTGGGAGCCTTGTTGACCTTCAGTGACTGCTGCAGAGAGTAAGAGACGGCCGTTATCAACTTGTGCTGCAACACAGGTCTTCAGGAAGTGACGTCACGTCAGTGAACCCTCCCCATCCGGAGGGTGCAAGAAACCAGATAATCAAATTTGGCTTCAGCAACCTCTGCTGATGCTATCTTCTCTCTCTCTCTCTCTTCTAACCTCCTTGGTCCCCCACTGTCCAAAGATAGGGTGGGTCAACTGACTGCACAATATAGTTCCGCCTTTATCACTATGACCTTGAATAGGTTCTCGTCTCCGAATGTAAAGCTGGACTTTTGTATTTTGTGGGAACCCAGAGAAACCGAAGAATTTGTTTTTATAAAGGATGCAGTTTTAAACGCTGTGAAACAACGGTACTTCAGGTATTGTTTGTTTCGTTAAATTTGATGAGCGCGAACAAACACTAATTCTTTTTTTAGGCACAATGAACAGTTTGAGGGGTAAATTTCTATACACACTTTCTATATATAGTAAACGGGGAATGAATACTAAAACACTTGAAAAATTAATAACAAAAAACAAAATTTATACATATACCCTGTACATGTATTTTTCCCACGAAATTCGCGCAAAAATATTAGGGGTTCGTGGAACCCACAACAAAATTATTGGGGGTTCAAAAAGTGTCTGGAACCCACCAAGTCGGCGCCTATGCTTCCGTGTCACTTTCCTATCGGGTACTCTAGCACAAATCTCCTAGTTCGTGTTTCTAAGGGTTGTTTAAGACCTGGGGTCAGACACTCCCTTCCTAAAATCCTCTACATATGATCTGATCTGATTTTCCCAATAGTGTATCGCAATCAACGAACATGCGTAAACGTGATCTGAGCGACTTTGATCATGGGCGTATTGTCGGCTCAAGACAGATGGGTCATTGTATCGACTAAGTGGTAAGAAGACTGGAGTTATCGAGGACAACCGTGTCGAGGGTGTACCGCGAGTATATCATCGACGGACGTACCAGTGCCCAGAGAGAAAGCGGTGGCCGACCACACGCCATTGATGACCGTGGTCGAGGTAGACTATCCAGGCTCGTATAGACCGACCGCTTGGCAACGGTGGCGCAAATCACATCCAGGTTAAATGTCGGAGGCCCATGCAGCGTCGAGGTAGACTATCCAGGCTCGGATAGACCGACCGCTTAACAACGGTGGCGCAAATCACATCCAGGTTAAATGTCGGAGGACCATGCAGCGTCGAGGTAGACTATCCAGGCTCGGATAGACCGACCGCTTGGCAACGGTGGCGCAAATCACATCCAGGTTAAATGTCGGAGGCCCATGCAGCGTCGAGGTAGACTATCCAGGCTCGGATAGACCGACCGCTTGGCAACGGTGGCGCAAATCACATCCAGCGTTAAATGTCGGAGGCCCATGCAGCGTCGAGGTAGACTATCCAGGCTCGGATAGACCGACCGCTTGGCAACGGTGGCGCAAATCACATCCAGGTTAAATGTCGGAGGCCCATGCAGCGTCGAGGTAGACTATCCAGGCTCGGATAGACCGACCGCTTGGCAACGGTGGCGCAAATCACATCCAGGTTAAATGTCGGAGGCCCATGCAGCGTCGAGGTAGACTATCCAGGCTCGGATAGACCGACCGCTTGGCAACGGTGGCGCAAATCACATCCAGGTTAAATGTCGGAGGCCCATGCAGCGTCGAGGTAGACTATCCAGGCTCGGATAGACCGACCGCTTGGCAACGGTGGCGCAAATCACATCCAGGTTAAATGTCGGAGGCCCATGCAGCGTCGAGGTAGACTATCCAGGCTCGTATAGACCGACCGCTTGGCAACGGTGGCGCAAATCACATCCAGGTTAAATGTCGGAGGCCCATGCAGCGTCGAGGTAGACTATCCAGGCTCGTATAGACCGACCGCTTGGCAACGGTGGCGCAAATCACATCCAGGTTAAATGTCGGAGGCCCATGCAGCGTCGAGGTAGACTATCCAGGCTCGTATAGACCGACCGCTTGGCAACGGTGGCGCAAATCACATCCAGGTTAAATGTCGGAGGCCCATGCAGCGTCGAGGTAGACTATCCAGGCTCGGATAGACCGACCGCTTGGCAACGGTGGCGCAAATCACATCCAGGTTAAATGTCGGAGGCCCATGCAGCGTCGAGGTAGACTATCCAGGCTCGGATAGACCGACCGCTTGGCAACGGTGGCGCAAATCACATCCAGGTTAAATGTCGGAGGCCCATGCAGCGTCGAGGTAGACTATCCAGGCTCGGATAGACCGACCGCTTGGCAACGGTGGCGCAAATCACATCCAGGTTAAATGTCGGAGGCCCATGCAGCGTCGAGGTAGACTATCCAGGCTCGGATAGACCGACCGCTTGGCAACGGTGGCGCAAATCACATCCAGGTTAAATGTCGGAGGCCCATGCAGCGTCGAGGTAGACTATCCAGGCTCGGATAGACCGACCGCTTGGCAACGGTGGCGCAAATCACATCCAGGTTAAATGTCGGAGGCCCATGCAGCGTCGAGGTAGACTATCCAGGCTCGTATAGACCGACCGCTTGGCAACGGTGGCGCAAATCACATCTAGCGGTAAATGTCGGAGGCCCATGCAGCGTCGAGGTAGACTATCCAGGCTCGGATAGACCGACCGCTTGGCAACGGTGGCGCAAATCACATCCAGGTTAAATGTCGGAGGCCCATGCAGCGTCGAGGTAGACTATCCAAGCTCGTATAGACCGACCGCTTGGCAACGGTGGCGCAAATCACATCCAGGTTAAATGTCGGAGGCCCATGCAGCGTCGAGGTAGACTATCCAGGCTCGTATAGACCGACCGCTTGGCAACGGTGGCGCAAATCACATCCAGGTTAAATGTCGGAGGCCCATGCAGCGTCGAGGTAGACTATCCAGGCTCGGATAGACCGACCGCTTGGCAACGGTGGCGCAAATCACATCCAGGTTAAATGTCGGAGGCCCATGCAGCGTCGAGGTAGACTATCCAAGCTCGTATAGACCGACCGCTTGGCAACGGTGGCGCAAATCACATCCAGGTTAAATGTCGGAGGCCCATGCAGCGTCGAGGTAGACTATCCAGGCTCGGATAGACCGACCGCTTGGCAACGGTGGCGCAAATCACATCCAGGTTAAATGTCGGAAGCCCATGCAGCGTCGAGGTAGACTATCCAAGCTCGTATAGACCGACCGCTTGGCAACGGTGGCGCAAATCACATCCAGGTTAAATGTCGGAGGCCCATGCAGCGTCGAGGTAGACTATCCAGGCTCGTATAGACCGACCGCTTGGCAACGGTGGCGCAAATCACATCCAGGTTAAATGTCGGAGGCCCATGCAGCGTCGAGGTAGACTATCCAGGCTCGGATAGACCGACCGCTTGGCAACGGTGGCGCAAATCACATCCAGGTTAAATGTCGGAGGCCCATGCAGCGTCGAGGTAGACTATCCAGGCTCGTATAGACCGACCGCTTGGCAACGGTGGCGCAAATCACATCCAGGTTAAATGTCGGAGGCCCATGCAGCGTCGAGGTAGACTATCCAGGCTCGTATAGACCGACCGCTTGGCAACGGTGGCGCAAATCACATCCAGGTTAAATGTCGGAGGCCCATGCAGCGTCGAGGTAGACTATCCAAGCTCGTATAGACCGACCGCTTGGCAACGGTGGCGCAAATCACATCCAGGTTAAATGTCGGAGGCCCATGCAGCGTCGAGGTAGACTATCCAGGCTCGTATAGACCGACCGCTTGGCAACGGTGGCGCAAATCACATCCAGGTTAAATGTCGGAGGCCCATGCAGCGTCGAGGTAGACTATCCAGGCTCGTATAGACCGACCGCTTGGCAACGGTGGCGCAAATCACATCCAGGTTAAATGTCGGAGGCCCATGCAGCGTCGAGGTAGACTATCCAAGCTCGTATAGACCGACCGCTTGGCAACGGTGGCGCAAATCACATCCAGGTTAAATGTCGGAGGCCCATGCAGTGTCGAGGTAGACTATCCAAGCTCGTATAGACCGACCGCTTGGCAACGGTGGCGCAAATCACATCCAGGTTAAATGTCGGAGGCCCATGCAGCGTCGAGGTAGACTATCCAGGCTCGGATAGACCGACCGCTTGGCAACGGTGGCGCAAATCACATCCAGGTTAAATGTCGGAGGCCCATGCAGCGTCGAGGTAGACTATCCAGGCTCGTATAGACCGACCGCTTGGCAACGGTGGCGCAAATCACATCCAGGTTAAATGTCGGAGGCCCATGCAGCGTCGAGGTAGACTATCCAGGCTCGTATAGACCGACCGCTTGGCAACGGTGGCGCAAATCACATCCAGGTTAAATGTCGGAGGCCCATGCAGCGTCGAGGTAGACTATCCAAGCTCGTATAGACCGACCGCTTGGCAACGGTGGCGCAAATCACATCCAGGTTAAATGTCGGAGGCCCATGCAGCGTCGAGGTAGACTATCCAGGCTCGTATAGACCGACCGCTTGGCAACGGTGGCGCAAATCACATCCAGGTTAAATGTCGGAGGCCCATGCAGCGTCGAGGTAGACTATCCAGGCTCGTATAGACCGACCGCTTGGCAACGGTGGCGCAAATCACATCCAGGTTAAATGTCGGAGGCCCATGCAGCGTCGAGGTAGACTATCCAAGCTCGTATAGACCGACCGCTTGGCAACGGTGGCGCAAATCACATCCAGGTTAAATGTCGGAGGCCCATGCAGTGTCGAGGTAGACTATCCAAGCTCGTATAGACCGACCGCTTGGCAACGGTGGCGCAAATCACATCCAGGTTAAATGTCGGAGGCCCATGCAGCGTCGAGGTAGACTATCCAGGCTCGTATAGACCGACCGCTTGGCAACGGTGGCGCAAATCACATCCAGGTTAAATGTCGGAGGCCCATGCAGCGTCGAGGTAGACTAGCTATCCAGGCTCGTATAGACCGACGGCTTGGCAACGGTGGCGCAAATCACATCCAGGTTAAATGTCGGAGGAGCAAGCAGCGTCAGCAAGCGGGTCTCTTCTTTTTTCTTTCTTTTATTTTTTTTTTGAAAACTTTGTTAATGTAAACATTTTTGAAAAAAGGAAAAAAAAAAAAAAAAAAAAAAAAAGAAGCGGCGAGATTTAGTCGCTGAAGCTGACGAAGTAAAACCGGAATTTGATTTCAACGCTTAAACAAATAAATCGGCACATTTCAGACTCTCATCTTACAGCCAGCGGCTTTTCGATTTCATTTTCAATTAAGCAACGCTTTCGGCGGCGGACGCATTTTCATGTCTTTCGTTTCACTCAGTGAGCTTCGCCGTCCGATTATTTAACAAGTCAGTCTTAGTTTTGTGAATTGAAGCTTTTCTTTAATCCAGAAGCATAATTCTAAACCTTATAGTACAAGCCCGACCTGCAAGACCTCTATGAGCAATGTCGTACTTTCATGTTTCCTGCTAGCAAGAGTTGAGTACTGAAACTTTATTTTTTTTGTAAATCACTGTGCCAAAGAATGGGTTCATATAATAAATATAAAACCTTTCTTTTGAGATGTGTATCTTAAGTATGTTTGCAGAAGGCAGTTTCAGCAAAACGTTCGAGAAAGTTTCAAAAATCTTATGTATGACAGAAAAAATATATATCTTGAGTTTCATAGCCCCCAGGCAACAACAAATTTTGGTTTTATGCTTGGAATGCTCGTTTATTTTATCACTCACCCGAGCAACATAAATAGCAAAGTACGTAGTTTCTCATAGGCATTAGGGAAGATATTTCCGTGACTTAGAAAACGGAAAATAAGAAATCTAAGAAACAATTGATTGAAATCTCTCTCTGTGGAATGCAGAACACGGAATTTGAGCCGAATAAACTTGAATATGTGCACTACGTCACGAGCATCAATGCAAATCTGCTGCAACATTTTTTCGAAAGGGCACTTTTTTCAGGAAATAGGTTCTACGGGAATTTACTCGCAGGTTTTTCTGAAATTTGCAAGTCTCAGCGATTTATGTTTTAGAGTATTATGTCTATACCTTAAGATCACGTCTACGAAAAAGAGCGTTAAGAAACAAACAGTAAAATGAAGTTTTGATTGCAAATTTAAATAGGGTTGAATGGTCCAAGTTTTGCATTCTAACGATGCAAGAATATTAATTTTTGTTTCTTTATCTTTGTACTGGGAGCGGTTTATATTATGGATCTCTCATCATTTAAAGAAAACTTGAAGCTTAAGAAACAGTTTTAAATCTTGACCGATTTCAACTTAGTATACATAACAAGAATGTAGAAAATCGGTCTGGCTAAATCTGAGCGTAACCAAACGTAAAAAAAAGATGTAGCAGAATTCATATGCTTAACCGATATTTGCCTAAAAGTTGTTTAATGCTCTAGTCTTTAAAAAAAAAAGAAGAACATCCGGGATTCCATAAGTTGTTGAAGCAGAACGTACTGCGAAAAATTTAGAAACACACTATATTGACAGAAGTCAACAGACACCCCTTCAAAGGCAAATTAACGGATCCGCGGCGTTCCTAAGATATGCGGTAGAGCTGCAAACGGTATAAAAACAAGCCTATAGCTGACCACGATCATATCGCACTGTGAGGTTAAGTGAAAATGTCGCGGCGAGAGAAAACTTTGAGAAAGGAAAGATTGTTGGGTGTTATAATAGTGGGTTGTCCATAAGAGAAACTGAGAGGCGTTTAAACATACCCAAGTCAACTGTTTTGGATGTACTGAATACGTGGAAGACTCATGGCGTGCCTGAAGTAGCAAAACGTACCGGCAGACCAAAGAAAATCAGTGATAGAGGATGTCGAAGCCTCAGGAGAGTCGTTACAGCTAATCGACGGAGTACTGCACAAGACTACAGTGTACAGGTGAGTAAAAGTACTGGAATCTCGGTATGTACACGTAACATTCGCAGAGAACTTCATTCCACGGGTTATAGTGGTCGTGCGGCTGCTCATAAGCCTTTCATCTCCACTCGGAATGCTACTCGTCGTTTAGCATGGTGTAAAGAACATTTATCGTGGACCGTAGATTAATGGAAACGGGCCCTATGGACTGGTTAATCCATATACACGATCCATCAGTCTAATTGCCGTATGAGGGTATAGCGGCAGCCGGGGGAAACGCTATTGACCACAGTGTACTGTTCCTGTGGGAGTGTTTTTCGTGGAATGGTTCTGGCTCATTGGCTATCGTGGACAAAGCTGTTAACCAGAAGGTCTACCTCGATATTCTGGACAATTATGCCCTACCGACTCTGTGGCAATACTATGGAACCGAGCCTTGTTGGTAGAGGTCTGCACGGGCCTTTATTTGGAAAGCCCGGCCCGACCCAAGCCCAGGGCCCGGCCTGTACCCAGCCCGTTTCAATTTTTTTAATTAAAGCCCAGTCCAGCCCGTAAAATTTTATCAATTACCAAAACCGGAATTTGACACCTGGTGCACTTGGTCATTGGACTCCTGAAGAGTTTTCGTTTTCTTAATTGCTACACGTATTTTATTACAATAAACGTCAATTCAGAATATTTTTGAGACTCTGTATAAGTCACGTTACTTACGAAGAGGGGGAGGGCTTGTATACTCAAAAATATTGCATGAAAAGGACAATTTCCATGCCTTTCAAACTTTACTGGGTTTTCAAATTATCATTCCCTACCGCCGGACCCGGAAATATCCTTGGGGATAATTGAGGGGGGGGGGATAGTGTTAATTCGAAAAGTACGAAATGTCCAGATTTATAAGTCCGATCGTTCTACTGAGAGAAGATTTTATGGCTTTATAAACTGCACCTACCTCTACTGGCATATCATATCGCTGGAACCCAATTTGTCTCTCGTGTGTGTGGGGGAAACACATTTGTGTTTGTGACGGTTAAGATGCGATGTTCCAGATTTTGTGCTATCATTACTGAAAAAGTTTTTGCATTTAGTGCACTGCACAACGTTTTTTAGCAGACTAGTTTTAGAACGGGACAGTAATTTACAACATTTCCAAATATCGCTTTTCCTCTTTACATTTTCTACAAGCACATATTCACCGGAAGCGATTTTTTCGCGAAAATTTTCGCTTTCTTAAACTCCATAATAAGTATGGAAGAGTATTTATGAGCAACACTGAACTGAGCATAGCTAAGGGAAAACAACGACAGACTGCCCAGCTGATCAGTGTCCAAGGAGTTTTGAAAACGGCTGCCTGATAGTACCAATGGGGAAAATACGGCACAAATTTATACACAGAAATTAGTTTCTCCCAGCCCATTTCTCCCGTGCCATTTAAGACAACTGAAAAGCTTTATCACACATCTAGAGAACAAAGTGTCATCGGTCAGAACAATAAAAAACATTGTCTGCGAGTGAGTGGCTCGGTTTAGAAATGCTGCAGTTAATAGCCTGTCCTGAAGCATGAAAGCAAGGTGAAAGTTGAGAGATAGATAGCGAGAGAGAGAGAGAGAGAGGACCACATTCACATTGAAAAACTAAGGGAGCTGACCCACTGCAATTGTTTAGTAGGAGGGGAGGATGTCGTAAAACTTCTATTTTTTCCAACAGCGGAAGTAATTCAATCTTATCCTGCTACTGTATGTTGCGAGTTAGTGCATGCATTAAGGCCAAAGGTGGACCAACACCGTACAATGTATGTCACTTCTCTTCTAGGTGTCCGGTGACTTCGGTCAATATAGTGTATGTATAAATGGTGCCATTCAAGCAGAGCACATTTAAGGGGACAGGGGGTCCTAGGCTGAACAGTATTGGTATATCAAGAATTTCACTATGGGTGAATGAATAAAAATACCCATAAGAAAATACGATGTGGAAGCCATAAAAATATCCCCGCCGAATTGAAGTGTTATCCCATGATTCATGGGCGAATCAGTGTTAGCAAGAAAATGTAAAAATGCATGGTTATAAAATTGATACCAGTTCAGTTCTGCTTTAATCCCCCCACCCACAAGGTTGGGTTCAGCTTGTTGAAATTATATTGAAATAGTGGGCAAAATAATATGATCCCATTAACATGATTCAAACGAATTCTTAATATATAAAAATTTGCCTCAATTACAGATGCGCACAAAAAAAAAAAAAAAAAAAAAAAAAAAAAAAAAACTAATGCTTTCAAAAGGTTTGAGGATGGACTGGGGGCGACATGATACAAATGAATTCTTAATGTATGAAAATTTCGTCCTGTTACAGATGTAGGGGCGAGAAATTACGCCCTTATGTAAATTGCGTGATGGACATTAAATCCCATCGATCTTGCAAGATATGAACATTTCGGAACAACTATTTCCATGTGTATTATTTAGAAACGGATGTAAAACGTGGAAATGTACCAGACCAGGCGACATTCCGATGTGCCTATTTGACATGACGATTGTATTCACGGAAGCACCGCTATTGTTCCTGGCCAGGGGGAAATGCAAGCTGCAGGGCACACGGGGCTAGAGGTCAGCGAAGGAGATAGTTAGAGGTCAACGAGAGAATAGACCAAGGTCAGCGACGGAACAAAGGTCAGGGAGAAAAGGGTAGGAGGCACCGAGAAGCGGGGAGTGGGTGTGTGGTCGCCTGCTCTTCGTGTGCTCCGATTAGGAAGAAGAGGAGCGCCTCAGGCAAGGGAGGCAGGAGCCAATCAGAGGCGAGGAGAAGTATCGGAGGAAAAACTTCGGGATAGGAGTCAGGAACGAAGAGAGTTGACGGAGAGTGAGAGCTGAGAATGGTCGACGGACAGCGTGAGCTGTTTACGGTTGAGGGGTGCTGGAAGCAGCACAGACAGCGAAAGCTGGGAACGGTTGGACAGTGCTGGGTGTCAGCGCTGGGAAAAAGAAAGTTGGTGATAGAACGTGTCAGTTAAGGCACGGGGAAAACGATCGTAGTTGGAAGCAGACACGTGGGTCTGTAACGACGTACGGAGAAAGCGATTTGAGAGGACACGTGTTCGGGACAGAACAAGAGGCATAGCTTCCGAAACAAAGGAAGGGAGGTGAACGGAAGGTTACGACGATTAAAACCTTTCACGTCTGTGATAGAAAAATAACGGGCAAAGAGTATTAGCAGGAAAGAGTATTCTGTAAGGAATAGAAACTCTGATCATTTTTTCGTGGAACTGCTGTTGCAGGAACTCAGGTCAAGGAACAATGGCTGCCGGAACGATTACTTTTGATTAAATGTTTTTGTTAAGTTTTCAACCAGCCTGAGAGTGAATTCATGCTTGGAATTGTCTTGCCATTATTTTTACTTCCCCTCTCCTGAATAGCAGATAATTTTTATAGTAAAGCTGGGAGAGCAAGAATGCCGGGCTGTCTTCAACTTTTCGTTGATAGACAGTCTCCAGACAAAAAGAACCTTATAAATAGTTTTCCTTCCTGCTGTGGGGAATTTTCATCAGCGCTGGAAGCCAGTGTTGTTTAGCCGATGAGCATTAATTAACATAATGAGCTTCCACCTCTACAACAGATTTGTATTAAAAAAAAACTGTAATGCTTTAGAAATATTTGAGGAGCGCGCAAGCAAAACCAAACTTGTCACAAAAATGTGAATTAGCAAGTAAGCATTGGATATGATATAAGGATGATGGTCTGATTCCGTTTCTGTATCATAAGCCGACCCAAACCAAACAGCTCCTACTCATTTTATAGGTGAAAAATGCGCGATTCAAGAAAAAACGAATATCTTCCTGTTGCAGGGTCAAGCAAAATCAAACATGTCGAGTGAACCAATCAGAGCTCCAAAATTCAGTCACATCACGAAGCCGATTAAATGTGACGCAGGGCATTCACGTTTTCAGGCAGTCGACGTGTTCTGTTCAAATGTGGCGATTATTTCCGTGCGTTTGTCATAGTTTTAGAGATATGGAAGAGGTCGGAGATGGTTTGGTAATGGTGAAGGAAGGTTCAAAAGGACAAAGAAAAAGAACCAAAAGAGAAAGTGTGAAAGAAAAAGGTAATAAAGAACGCTATGGTGCACCAGATGGTTCCAAAGTTTTCATGGGTTGCAAACATCAGAACACTCGGTTCTTTTGTACTATAAAACTCGTCCATGTGATGCATTATTCGTCTATGTGAATGAACATCAGGAACAATGTGACTGCCTGGAGGACGACTGTGGTGTACATATTTGATTTTTATTAACGTACTTGTTTTCTAATTTTCATAAAAATCCGTTCTTCTCAGTCAAATATTTTTTTTTTATACCACCTATTATTATTTTTTTCATTTGTAATAAATTGAGCAAAATAAAGACATGCCAACATGTGACAGCAACTTTGGTAAATAATGAACAAAATATAAGAAAAAACAACAACTGAAAACTGAAAATGCTTCTCTTTCTTCATCAGCTTTTTCTTTTAAACCATGAGATTTTTGTTAGAGAATAGGTATTCTATTAAATGCAGGTTGATTATAGAATAGATAGGTAGATTAAATTAAGAATATGTTCAAGCAAAATCCAACAAGTCATTTGATCAAAAACAAACATGGCACTTGAAGCCCGACAAAAACAAACATGTCAACAACAAAAAGTTTAATATTTTGATCTTAAAATATTTTTGATCTGAATCACATCCATAGACATGTTTAGAGCATCAAAAGGAAAGTGCCTGATACTTGAATAGTACAAAATTCATTGCGCATAACTCAATGAACTTTTTTTTTGCCTACTGCAAATCTAGATCTGATGTATATGTTTGATTTTGCTTGCGCGCTCCTCATTTGAGGATGGAGTGAGGGCGACTATAACTTTTGCGGACTCCTCCTAAAAAACGGAAAGAAATATAATTTTTTTTTTTTGACGAAGCAGCTTTTTACAGTTTTTGCTGTGACATCTGAAAAAACAGAACTACAGAACTCCATCAATTCTTCAAGCATCCTACATAATTCTGGGGACCCTTGAAAATGCCGGGCCCGGATCTGCAGGCTTCCTAGCCCCCTAGCCCCCTTCTTAAATGTGCTCTGCATTCAAGTTTTGGACTGTTCGACAGCTCTAAGAAAACTAACGAATTGATGAAAGCAACTGCGATCATTGGAGTAGCGGACCATGTATAAAGAGAATGTTCCTCGGACATTTAAAAAAAAAAAATTAGTGTTTATTCTTTCCAAAGAATGATTTTATGAGTTTTTCAGTATATTTTCTAGGAACACTGATATAGCGAAAATACATACACTCATTGTCATAAAAATCAGCGCATCCAGAAGGAGGTGTCGGATTGAAATGAGATTTTGGTAGTGAGATGGTTCATACCAAGGACAGAAGTGATTACAATATCACAGCAGTAGGACGAATTCTTGCGGACATACGGTACACATTCTGGTCAGCGTTAGTACCGCGTCGGACCGCCTCGTGCTCGAATGCATGCGGTGATACGATCCGGCATGCCGTCAAAGAGACGCCGTATGTTATCCTGGGACAGATTGGCCCACAATTCATGAAACTCACGCCCTAAATCACGAGCACTGGGACATGGAGAAAGCTGTCGTCCCATCTGGTCCCACATGTCCTCGATGGGAGAGAGATCAGGCAATCTGGCAGGCCACGGAAGCGTCGAAGCATGACGTACACAGTCCTGGGAAACCCGAGCCGTGTGTGGACGAGTGTTATCTTGTTGAAAAATGGTTCCGGTCCGCTCTGCCAGGAAAGGCAGCACATGGGGCCGCAGGATTTCCTGTACATAGCGCTGAGCTGTCAACGTCCCTCGGGTAACTGAGAGGAAAATCCGGCTGTCATGCGCAATGGCTCACCAGACCATCACGCTTGCAGTTCGGGACGTGTGCCGCTTTACAGTGAGGTTGGGATTGTAGAGCTCACCTGCGGTCCTCCACATTCTGATACAGTGGTCGTCTGTTCCCATACAGAAGCGAGATTTGTCGCTGAACACTATACGTCGCCAGTCCGTAGCATTCCATGTTGATCGTTGCTGATACCACTGCAATCGACGCCGACGATGGTGAGGTGTTAATGGCAGAATACGTAAGGACCGTCGAGAGTGCAGATTCGCTTCTGTCAGGCGTCTGGAAATGGTTCTGGCGGAGACAGGAGTCCTTGTACAGCTGCCACATGTCTCTGGATATTGGACAAGGAAGTCGTTGCATCTGTGCGAACTACTCTCACGATCCCAGGGTATTCTCTGGTGGTGGTGTGTCTGTGTCGTCCAGAGTCAGTGTGCCGTGTCTGAGTGCCTTCCCGTGTCCATTGCTCAGAACACAATTGCACCGTAATGTCCGATCGGCCCAAATGGTAGCCGATTCGGTTCGCCGGCAGCCCTATCTCTCTGTTCCCGACGATACGGCCTGGTTCAAACTCCGTCAGTTGCCCGTACGTACATCTACGGTAGCTCTTCGGCATGCCTATCACTCAGGGATCTCACCTGACTCTTACCGTGCACTTCGGTACGAATGTGGAGTCCGCTGCGCGGCGCCTTATAAGCCCCAAGGATTGAGATTGCAGTGCTGGTCTGGGACGCGCGAGCATGAGGAATCGCACGAAACTTTAATCATTTGCATGTCTGCCCTCCCCGTAGCTATTCGCCGAGTGTCCTGTTATTCGCACGGTTTTTTTCTTGGTGCGCGGGGTTTTTATGACAATGAGTGCATATTATACATACATAACTCAAATATTTCATTTTGTTTTGGGTATATCAGATAGATTAGCAGCCCGAAGGTTTTCAAGTACTTATTAGGAAAACATATATAATCCACTGCATAGATTACACGTTAAGAGATTTTTTACTTCTTAAATTCTGTTTGCACACAGTTTTCACGCTTAACGCACGGAACTGAAAAGTATTCTCTTTTTTTTTTTTGATTGGAGGTTTAACGACCACCGTGAGCAACTCATTGGGCTATAAGCAGTCGCCCGTCCCTAATTTAAGGCCACTGGTTTCAGGGAAGGGAGAGAGAGAGCCAGTGCCGTAAGGCAAACATAATATCCATGCCTCACCGGGATTCGAACCCGGACCCCTTACGGACGAATGATCAGAAGCCATCGCTTAGACCACTGCGCCACCGGGCGGCGAAAATTATTCTACATCGGTCATGGGAATCTGAATGCCTGATTACAAATGAGATGCTTAAATAGACAGATGGGCGTAATAAAGAGAAAATATTTTGCGTTGTTAATAAGTTACACTGCGACGCCAAATCTCAGCTGCCAAAAAATTAGGACGTGTCCCACTTTCAGAAGAATTTCATCGAGGCTTTAATATTATTTTACAAAATGACAGCAAATATCTTCATCACTCTCAGTTTACTTTCAACAAATTTCCGTTTAAGCTTTTGCGTCGGAAGCAATTTTCAGTCAGTGATTGAACACGTGTTAAAATGTCTGACAGATGGCGATTTCCTATCTGATGAACTACTTTAACAAGACACCGATTAAAAAGTAGATATTTACTTTACATAATTTTACATACAGGACTGACACAAGTTCGCAGTATTCAGTTCAGCTGTGTTCCATTTTGACAATTAATAAATCTTAATTCGTACTAACAGGTTTGTTTGCGTTGACAGAAAGAGAAAGGCTGATGCTAGTGTGGGCGATGACATGGCGGACGGGTCTGGTGCAGCGCGCAAACGAGTTAAACCAACTATGAACTGAAAGTATGATTGGATGTCCTGTATGCATTCATTAATTGCCAAGGAAAGTAAAAATTACTGGTTTATCATTTGATCTAGAATAGTAAATACTTCGAGTTTTTTTTTTATTCTTTTGTGCCGATAATGGGCTTTGAAGTTTATTAACATTAATTAATCTGCTGAATGTGAATAAAATTGAGAAATATCAAAACAGATCTGGAAGAATGATTATGGTTTCAGAAATTAATTTTTAGAGATCATGGTAACCAATGCATTTTCTGAAGAAAAAACAATTGCCGCGTCCGGTGGCGCAGCGATTTAAGCGCTGGCTTCAGTCCATTCGTCTCAGTAATCTCGAGTTTAAGTCAGGAATGTGGTTTGGGTGGTGTGGCTGACCTATGTCACCTGCTGTGTCCATTCACTACAGCCAGTGACTCTTACTTACGGACGGGAGACGACTTATAGCACTTAGAATTGCTGACCTATTACACCTTGTCTCTCCCTTCATTACAGCTAGCGACTCTTACTTAGGGACGGGACACGGCTTATAGCACTTAGAATTACTCATCTATGTCACCTTCTCTCCTTTCCCTACAGCCAGTTGCTCTTGCTTAGGGACGGGATACGGCTTCTAGCCCTTAGAATTGCTGACCTATGTCACCTGCTCTCTCCTTTCCATACAGCCAGTGACTCTTATTTAAGGACGGGAGACGACTTATAGCACTTAGAATTGCTGACTTATGTCACCTGCTCTCTTCTTTCCCTACAGCCAGTGATGGGAGTCGGCTTATAGCCCTAAGAATTGTTGACGTATGTCACTTTCTCTCTTCTTTCCCTACAGCCAGTGACCCTTACTTAGGAACGGGAGACGGTTTATAGCACTTAGAATTGCTGACCTATGTCACCTGCTCTCTCCTGTCCCTACAGCTGGTGACTCTTACATAGGGACGGGAGACGGCTTACAGCACTTAGAATTGCTGATCTATGTCACTTGCTCTCACTTTTCCCTACAGCCAGTGACTTACTTAGGAACGAGGGACGGCTTATAGCACTTAGATATGCTGACCTATGTCACTTGCTCTCTCCTTTCCCTACAACCAGTGACTCTTACTTAGGAACGAGGGACGGCTTATAGAACTTAGAATTGCTGACCTATGTCACCTGCTCTCTTCTTTCCCTACACCCAGTGACTCTTACTTACGGATGGGAGACTGCTTATAGTACATAAAATTGCCGACCTATTACACCTTATCTCTCCTGTCCCTACAGCCAGTGACTTACTTAGGGACGGGACACTGCTTATAGCACTTAGAATTACTCATCTATGTCACCTTCTCTCCTTTCCCTACAGCCAGTTGCTCTTGCTTAGGGACGGGATACGGCTTCTAGCCCTTAGAATTGCTGACCTATGTCACCTGCTCTCTCCTTTCCATACAGCCAGTGACTCTTATTTAAGGACGGGAGACGACTTATAGCACTTAGAATTGCTGACTTATGTCACCTGCTCTCTTCTTTCCCTGCAGCCAGTGATGGGAGTCGGCTTATAGCATTTAGAATTGTTGACGTATGTCACTTTCTCTCTTCTTTCCCTACAGCCAGTGACCCTTACTTAGAAACGGGAGACGGCTTATAGCACTTAAAATTGCTGACCTATGTCACCTGCTCTCTCCTGTCCCTACATCTGGTGACTCTTACATAGCTTACATAGGGACGGGAGACGGCTTACAGCACTTAGAATTGCTGACCTATGTCATTTGCTCTCACTTTTCCCTACAGCCAGTGACTCTTACTTACGGATGGGAGACTGCTTATAGTACATAAAATTGCCGACCTATTACACCTTCTCTCTCCTTTACCTACAGCCAGTGACTCTTACTTAGGAACGAGGGCCGGCTTATAGCACTTAGAATTGCTGACTTATGTCACCTACTCTCTACTTTCCCTACAGCCAGTGACTCTTACTTACAGATGGGAGACTGCTTATAGTACATAAAATTGCCGCCCTATTACACCTTCTCTCTCCTTTCTCTACAGCCAATGATTTAGGGACGGGCTATGGCTTATAGCCCTTAGAATTGTTGACGTATGTCACTTTCTCTCTCCTTTCCTTACAGCCAGTGACCCTTACTTAGAAACGGGAGATGGCTTATAGCACTTAGAATTGCTGACCTATGTCACCTGCTCTCTCCTGTTTCTAAAGCTGGTGACTCTTATATAGGGACGGGAGACGGCTTACAGCACTTAGAATTGCTGACCTATGTCATTTGCTCTCACTTTTCTCTACAGCCAGTGACTCTTACTTACGGATGGGAGACTGCTTTTAGTACATAAAATTGCCGACCTATTACACCTTCTCTCTCCTTTCCCTACAGCCAGTGACTCTTACTTAGGAACGAGGGCCGGCTTATAGCACTTAGAATTGCTGACTTATGTCACCTGCTCTCTACTTTCCCTACAGCCAGTGACTCTTACTTACAGATGGGAGACTGCTTATAGTACATAAAATTGCCGACCTATTACACCTTCTCTCTTCTTTCTCTACAGGCAGTAATTTAGGGACGGGCTATGGCTTATAGCACTTAGAATTGCTGACTTATGTAACCTGCTTTCTCCTTTCTCTACAGCCAGTGACGGGAGTCGGTTTATAGCTTTTAGAATTGTTGACTTATGTCACCCGCGCTCTCCTTTCCCTACAGCTAGAGACTCTTACTTCGGAACGAGAAACGGCTTATAGCACTTAGAATTGCTGACCTATGTCACCTGCTCTCTACTTTCCCTACAGCCAGTGACTCTTACTTACGGACAGGAGACGGCTTATAGCCCTTAGAATTGCTCAAAGTGATATTAATCCCTGAGAAAAAAATGAAAGTAAAGAGCGATTGTTGTCTTTCCGGGTACACCTTGTATTCCCTGTCCCATCTACTGGTTGTGATGCTGTATTTTAATTTTTTTACGTAGGTCATTTCAAAAGTTTTTAGCACGGCGCAGGTGCTACCCGTAGGATAATGCAATCGCTCCAATCGTTGCGCCAGTTGTGAGTCAGACTTCAGTATACAAAGTTGTGCCCACGTTTCTTGGCTAATTTGTTCCTGTTCCGAAAACTTCTGCCTAGAAATGGAGGAAGAAAGTGAGTCAAGTCATGTCTCGCGTAGCGACCAGCGATCCTACATTAAAAACGAGACTTTGCGAGGAAAATCCCCTACCAAAATTCATAAAGCTTTGTGTGAAGTTTGTAGGGTTAGTGTAGTGGATCGTAACACAGTGTCACGGTGGGCTTCTCGTTTCCGCTAAGGTCGAAAAAGCATCGAAGACGACCCAAGAAGCGGCCAGCCATCAGATGCAACGGACGACACTTCTGTGGTTATTGTAAACAGCATTTTGGAAGAAGATCGACGGGAAACATGTAAAGAGATTGCACATGAAGCGAATATATCTATCGCTTTGGTTTTCAGAACCCTAACTGAAAAATTACAGGTGAGAGAAGTGACTGCCAAATGGTATCATCAGTTGCACGACAAAGCAAGGTCGCATGTTGCCATTCTGGAAAAGTATGGATGAGAATTTCTTCCCCAGGCGCCATACAGTCCTTACTTCAGCCCACACGACTAAGATTTGTTCCCAAAACTGAATAATCCACTCCGCGGAAAACGATTCAGTACGGTTCAGGATATTTCTAATGAGGTGACCCGAGTAATCCGACGCCTCAACAATGGAGGTGTCCTGACTGGAATACAAGACTTGCGCAAACGTGGGGACGCTGTCATAAAGAAACATGGCGATTACTTCAAAGGCCTGTAAAGGTACGTTGTGAAATAAATTCGTTTTTAAAGAGATAACCCACAGTATGCAAAACTTTTGAAATGATCCACGTATTTTTTGTTTTGTTTTGTTTTGAGTGGAAGTTTAACGACCACCGTGAGCAACTCAGTTGCCCGTCCCTAATTAAGGGTCACTGGTTCCAGGGAAGGGAGAGTCAGCGCCGTAAGACAAACACAACATCTATACCTCACCGGGATTCGAACCCGGACCCCTTTGGACGAATGATCAGTGCTATCACTTAGACCAACACGTCACTGCGGCCCTCGTATTTTCCACATTTAGTCTGTCTTTGACGTTTTTCTGAGGCCTCAACTTTTTTATTTTGAGACATTTTGGGATAACCCCAGAATGTCTGCTTCTGGTGCAGAGAGCCACCGGTAGTGCCCCTCTTGCCTCCCACTAAATTTAATTTTAACTATTAATAAATTCATTTTTTTAAATTAAATTATTTATGAAAGAAATACGGGATTACACCGTATAATACAAATTTTGAAGATGACAATACGATTTTTGGTATAAATGTGACAAGGACGGCAAGTCAGATGATATCCGAAAACTTGAAAATTTCATCGCACTCGAACCCGCTTCTCCCAGATAGCGCCCGGGTGTGCTAACCACTACACCACCCAGAACGACCAAGTCTCAAATTTCCGTTTCATTTGGATATAACCATCACAGGATTCGCTAGCCGAAGCAACCGGCATTCATGTTTAGCGAATCTGCAGGTTAAGAATCATATCCCGTGATTGATTCTTAACCTCCGGATTAGCATCTTACCATCCTTGTCACATTTACACCAAAAATCGGTTTATCATCTTCAAAATTTGTATTATATGGTGTAGTCCCGTATTTATTTCATGGTTAATCTGCTCCTCCGGGCAATCACGGGATATCATTCTTAACCTCCAGATTCGTTACACATAAATGCCGGTTGCTTCGACTATAGCGCATCCTGTGATGGTTATATTCAAATCAATCAAAAACTTGAGACTTAGTCGTTCTGGGTGGTTTAGTGGTTAGCATACCCGGGCGCTAACTGGGAGACGCGGATTCAAGTCCCGCTCCAGGACGATGAAATTTTCAAGTTTTCGGATATTACTTGACTTACCATCCTTGTCGCATTTACACCAAAAATCGGATTGTCATCTTCAAAATTTAAATAATTTTATTTTAATAAAATTTTTATAACTTCCACTGTAATTAGTACTCATCGTTTTTACGGGCGAGTTGATTTCCTGGTTTGGAGCGCGATACCGCCAAACACCCGACGTAGTTCAGAAGCTACGTTAAGCCAGCGGTCACGGGTTACAGACTCATCTTTATAAACAAATGAACGTATCTCCTTCAAACTTTGCTCTCAATTCTTTTGAGGGAGGATCCTTCACCTCAATATTTCAATTTCTGCGAAACAAAAACATTCAAGATAGGAAAAAGGCTGGAAGTAGAAAATGATTTCCTTTATAGAGAAATCATCTATTCACTGTTCAAGTGATAAAAAAACTATTACAGTTCAAGTGATAAAAAAGTACACGGTTTGGCATATATGTCATGTCATGTATATAGTAATTCCATAAGGTTTTTTACTGTGAATCCTATTTTGAGAGAACGGCTGAACGTAAAGATATGGTTGAGGTATCAAAATAAAGGTCTTACCATGTAGATGTGCCACTCGAAGAAAAAACTGAGATTGGGGCAGCGGTTAGGGCGTTGTGGGGCAGCAAATTTCAACGTAAACTCTATGAGAGAAGCGTGCGGTTGACTCACACGCTGTTGAAGGCGGAAGAATGCAGGAACTGAGATAGTCTGAAGTCTCTTTTCTGAGCGAACCGTTGCTCAAAACAACGCTACCAGGCATTGATATCATAGTTCTCATCGGAACAGCGAACACTCTCGAAGACCTGATTGCGTTATGCCGTTGGACTGTGTGATGTATGTATACAATTTAATATTCTTTTTCTTTTTTTTTTTTTGATTGGAGGTTTAACGACCACTGTGAGCAACTCAATGGGCTATAAGCAGTCGCCCGTCCCTAATTTTGGGTCACTGGTTCCAGGGAAGGGAAAGAGCCAGTGCCGTAAGACAAACACAACATCCATGCCTCACCGGGATTCGAACCCGGACCCCTTACGGACGAATGATCAGAGGCCATCGCTTAGACCACTGCGCCACCGGGGCGGCATTAGTGAAAATATTACGGCGACTGCTTATAGCCCATTGAGTTGCTCACGGCGGTCGTTAAACCTTCAGCCAAAAAAACAACAACAAAAAAAAAACACGAACCTGGACTATTGTCTTTACTGAAGTGGTTGAATGAATTTATCAATCAAATAAAGTTTACATTTGTTGTCTCACATGAATTTATTCTTCTAAAAAAAAAAAAAAAAGAACTAACCGTCGATTCCGACGGGTTTCGTCTAGTAGAAATATAATTTTATTGCTTCCATAAATAAATAAGCCACATAACTAAATTTAGTTGCGATTTTAGTTTGTCGTTATCACTTGGTTGCACTAAATTAGATTTCGGTCCATATTCCGATGCATGTGCAATTTGTTAATAGCTGATAAATATAAAAAAATTGTGTTTGCATGCAAAATAAATAGAATTTTGTTTCGATGAGTTGTGGCCTAAGATACTGTTCACTTAAATTTTATCGAAACACGAGCTGATGTTTTTATGACACTTGGAATTAAAAGTGCAAACAGGCAATTTTTTTGTTTAGTTACAAATTTAGATTATTTTTTGTAACGCTTATAAAATAAATGAAGGTGCACACGTATTTCAACGCAGTTTCATTTATTTAGCTTTAAGCAACATGATAAATATTTCTGCAGATGCAGTACTATTTATCTCTAAAGAAAAAAATGTTTTTTGGAACAAACAATTTGCGTTTGAATGCGTACTAGCGTCATTTGTGCTACAAAATCACGAGAATGTAAAAAAAAAAAAAACAAAAAAAATTGCCTACACAAATCTATCGGTGTTTGCAATGGCTGCTACGCGCGATATGTTTGGGGGAATATACTACATTCGTAAAGCACAATTCTTTTAAGTCAGTAAACAACGGAGATGTACGAAACAAATAAAAACGGCTGCAATTATGTTTTGTTCATAAATTGTCTCAAAATACTTTTCGGCAAAGTTAAAAATGCTGTTAGAAATATCGGTTTCAAATTTATTTAACTTAAGTCTAATTGTTTAACCCCAATATGATTTAATTCGCATCGTTGCTATGGAAGCTGAAAACTTCATCAACATTTGCACAATCTCTGACTAAACACTCTTAAATGAAATAGAGAAAACTACTCTGCAGACGCGTTACATACTAAATCAGTGTGCCTTTATTTTCATTAGATATGGTACGTCAAGATATTGAACAAAATTCACAAATACTAATACGAAAAAAATCCAGCACTTCGAACTACTATCTCGCTATATAAAAAATAGTGAAGTCATTACAGGGTGTCTATAAATGAAGTATGTGCAACTTCAGTATGGCATTAAAAAATACGATAGAAAAAATTACTTTAAACGTCAAGAGACGTGGCAAGTGTTAAAGTTTGTTAAATCAGATGACAGATGGCGCCAGGTGCCTCATGTAATGAAAAATCTCGTTAAACACGGAATACAACAGGAAGACCCTACACTCCTTTCACGGATCTGTTTCAGCGATGAGTTAACATTCCATGTTTCTGGCAGAGCGAATAAACATAACTGCTGAATATAGGGCACGGAAAATCCTCGTGTGGTCGTAGCACACGAGAGAGACAACCTAAAGGTGAATGTCCTTGCTGGTCTAATGGAAGACAGAGTGATAGGGCCCGTTTTCTTCGCTGAACCAACCGTTAATGCCATAAGTTACCTGGGTATGTTAGAACAATTCATAATTCCACAACTCCAGGATACCCAAGACATCATTTATCAGCAAGATGGAGAGCCTTCGCACCGGTTCAGTGAAAAGAACACTGCTCACAAAGGGCATTTTAAATAATGCGCAGTTTTATTGCTAGAGGGCATAAATACGTTCTATTTTTCACTGACTGTTTTCTGTTCCTAAAAATGCACCTTGAAATACTCCTTTCACGCAATGGATACAAAAGACGAGCTCATTACTCCTGAGAATTCGGTGTCATCTTTCTTGTTTACTTGTATTGACACCTTTAAACATTTCTATCACTGTTTAGTTTTGTCAAAAAATAACTCGAAGAAACGCTTCTCAAAACACAGATAAAACTTCAGTGCAATTTGGCAGTTACACCTCGTACAACTTCCGAACACTTCTCAGGAGTTTCTCACCACAGGGTGACGTCGGAAACAGAATCGATGTTTCAAACGCACATAGCAATAAATAAACATATTCCCCAGCGAGGTATTTAAACCTACGGACAAACAATTCTAGGAAATTATGCAGAAAACATGGCGGAAGACAAGGTCTCTTTGTTGTATCGAAAAGTGTCCACCATTCTGTTGAAACTGTTTCAGGTGGAATGGCAACCGCTGGGAAGGCGAACGTCGTTGTGCTTTGTGTTTCTAATGTCGCCGCTCCAATTTGCGTCTGACGTGGGTTGCTCTGGCTCTCAATTTATGGTCACGCATGCGATGACCTTTGACCCACCTTTCCCGCAAATCATTGTAACGGAGGTTATTAAATTCAGTTTATTGAATTCGTCAATGAGACCACGTGCAAAATTCTCCCCATGAGTCTGTCTCTACAGCGCATAGCTCTTAAATGCAAGACTAATTTGATGGCACGTAATTTTCTTCTTACCTGGGATATATTTTATTTATTTTTTATATGTGAAGAGAAGGAATAAAAAGAGGGAAAGGAGCTAATTTTTAGTGGTAATTTTGTAGCTATCTCTTCTGCAAACAGAAAACTAGTAGTAAACCGAAAATTCAATAAAACGTGCAACGAATGCCCTTTTCTTTTCTCTTCTCCCTTTTTCTTTTTTTCTGCTTGCTTCCTCTTGCATTTTTTTTCTGTGTTCTAAGGATGGCTTTACAAGAGAAATAACGCAGACTTTCAAAAAAAAAAAAAAAAAGTTAAATAAAAAATAATGACTCCTTTGTTTGTTGTTGCTTTCTTTTATTTCTAAGAGACGTAGTATGTAATATCGGCTAACTTTATGACTTACTATGATCCAAAAATAAAATGCTGTTTTATGGATAATTCATGTCGAAAAGCAGGATGTGTAAGTCGGAGTTAAGCGATGTCGTCAAATTTGTCAAAAATAAATTACCATTTTTAGTGTATATTAATATAAAAGGGCGATTTGCTTAAAACGAGGGAAGAACAAGTATGAATGACTTCACAGAAACTACTAGAGGCGTGAAGTTTGGAAGTCGTTCAAATGCTGAAAGATATCGCCTGAATTTTGCGTACGTAGCCTTGCAAGGCGAAGCATATTTGCAGAAACTGTTGCACTATGAATTGTTGGTTTCGTGGTACCAGCTGTTGATTTTTGCCTCTGAATGGACAACTGTTGTAAAGATCGTCTTTAATACAGCCCAACATGAAAATTCAATGGTGAGAAATCAGGGAAGCATGGTTGCACAGGTGGAATTTTAAGTGCCTACAGTATAAAAAATAAGGGATGTAAGTAAATTCACAGAAAATTTCTGAAAATAACGGGCAGATAAATTACCGGAAGGTCTCCGTATTTTAACGACATTTTCATTTTAACCCTTTAACAACCATGATCCAAATACAGCCCGAAACTGTCTGTTGCTTCACTTCTTTCTTTAGTAACAACAATAGTGACTGAGGGTGACACCTGCTGATACCTTATAAGTCGTGCAAATTTGAAAAGCAGGTAAGGGCAGGAAATCTGACTCACTCTAGACAAGCGTTTCAGGCGGCTATGGTCGTTCGCAGGTACAGGCGTTTTGAGCGTTATGGTCGTTAAAGGGTTAAAAGCTTCCGTTTCTTCTCACTTCAGTATTTTGGCAGAATATCCGTAGTCAGTAATTCCGTTTATTTCAGAAAAAAAAAAAAAGTATTTACCGTAGTTTTACTGAAAAATTTTTTAACCGTATTTTTACTGAAATTTCGCTAAATATTCGATTCCGATGTTTTTCAGCAGTTGCTTTTCCCGAAGCAAATTCCAGGAATTATGTAAAAAAATCTATAAAAGCAAGCGTACAGTTTTCCGTTCTGTGAGAAATTCAAAACGCTTGAACTGTTCCATAAAGATTCACCAACATTATGCATATTTTTTGGTAGAATACATAAAAAGAATGAACGATGTAAAAAGCTGAAAAGCGTCTGAAACCAGATGGTTTCTCAGAAAAAACCATGAGGATATTTGACGCGATCGTCAATCTCCTCACAAATTTTACAATACAAAAAGAAATAAATGTAGAAATTGGTGGGACAGCGAACTGCTTAGATTTTGTCTTAACATCTCACAAGTGAAAAGACAATAAAGAATAAAGTCTCATAAATCTGCACAGGCCATTAGTATAGCTCCTGGAGTGCCAGGTCGGCAGGTGCCCAACCTGTGCTTCTTTTTGCTCATCCTAGCGATTTTTCACACATACATACATACATACATGCGTACGTATATATATTTGTAACACATTCATGTAAATATTATATCTATTTCTATATATTTTAATGTTTATATACTATATAATATTATACTTTTTTATATTTTATATGTATGATATTTTGACCGACCAAAATCATTTGCCGCATCTCCCAACTTCTCTGTTTGACTACGGGCCTGTATCCGCAATTGGTGTAGCAACAGAGATATTTTATTTCGCCGAACTTCCGCCTGTTAACAGGAGGCTTTATCAAAGCATGTTACATTAGACCAGTGGTTCCCAAACTCTTTTCACAGAGCACTTGCTATCTGCAACGTTTCACAGCACGCTGCGGGAGCTAAACAATTTCTGCCCAATACTTACCTATATACAGTTCATGGCCGTAAAAATTCACAATTGTGAGATCTTGTCTCACATTTATTTTTCTTTCCAACCTCTTTGTGGAGCAGTTGGAGATGCTTCGCGGAGAACAGTTTGGGAACCGCTGCATTAGACGAGTACAGAATCTATTTGGAATTCAAAATTTAAAGCCGGAGAATATAACTACATTTGAAATCATATAAGCGCAACAATAAACACCAAACAGAAATAATAGCTCTTTCCACGTTTATAAGTGAGTCACGAAAAAATTCTCATCGGCCGCCACAGGGAATCGAACCTAAGGTCTTCCAGTTATGCGCTACCACTGCGGCCTCGAATTCTCCAGTCGCACATTCGATTCCCGGTGGTGGCCGATGAGAATTTTTCCGTGAGTCATTTATAAAAGGGGAAAGTGCGATGAATTTTGTTTGATGTTCCTAATCCACGTCAATTGTGTGTATTAACGCAACAATAAAAACACGTGAATTTGCGATAGTCATTACATTGATCTAATATTCACGTATTTGATATCCGGAAATATCACGTCACGTTTTTTGCTTGTCTCGAGGTCAGTGCTAATGGATGATGGAGTTCTACGGTGATGGTTGGCCGATGGTCACAGCATCGTTGCAGATATCCGGCCCTGTGAAAATTTCTATACTCTCCCTAACTGCGGTTTAGCTGAAAGAGGTGAATGGGCTCACCAATTTCCTTCCTTTCAACAGTATAACTGTCCCGTTGTATAATACTTCTTTTGCTGAAGCAGTTGTTACTTTCCCATCAGGTAAGTCCCTCCTATGCTCCATATGCCGCACACACAGAGATTTTTCATCATGCCGACGTAAACTTTTGAGGAATCAGGCTACTTGAGAGGAATGGTATAGACAGCTACAGCACAGTCTTCATGTGTGTTTGCATCTTGGTGGCTTGAATGCGAATGCAGTATCATGTTTCTTTTCCAAGTTTTCAATTCCATATCTCATTCACAAGTTTTCAATTCCATGTTTCTTTAGCAAGTTCTAAATTCCATGTTTCTTTAGCAAGTTCTAAATTCCATGTTTCTTTAACAAGTTCTAAATTCCACGTTTCTTTAGCAAGTTTTCAATTCCATGTTTCTTTCACAAGTTTTCAATTCCATGTTTCTTTAGCAAGTTCTAAATTCCATGTTTCTTTAGCAAGTTTTCAATTCCATGTTTCGATAACAAGTTCTCAATTCCGCATTTCATTCACAAGTTTTCAATTCCATGTTTCTTCAGCAAGTTCTAAATTCCATGTTTCTTTAGCAAGTTTTCAATTCCATGTTTCGATAACAAGTTCTCAATTCCACATTTCATTCACAAGTTTTTAATTCCATGTTTCTTTCACAAGTTTTCAATTCCATGTTCCTTTAGCAAGTTTTCAATTCCATGTTTCTTTCACAAGTTCTTAATTCCACATTTCATTCACAAGTTTTCAATTCCATGTTTCGATAACAAGTTTTCAATTCCACATTTCATTCACAAGTTTTCAATTCCATGTTTCGATAACAAGTTTTCAATTCCATGTTTCTTTAGCAAGTTATAAATTCCCTGTTTCTTTAGCAAGTTATAAATTCCATGTTTTTTTAGCAAGTTATAAATTCCATGTTTCTTGTTTTCAATTCCATGTTTCTTTACCAAGTCTTCAATTCCATGTTTTTTTACCAAGTTCTACATTCCATGTTTCTTTAGCAAGTTTGCAATTCCATTTTTCTTTGACCACTTTTTAATTCCATGTTTCTTTAGCAAGTTCTACATTCCATGTTTCTTTATCAAGTTTTTTAATTCCATGTGTTCCTTTAACAAGTTTTCAATTCCATGTTTCTTTACCAAGTTTTCAATTCCATTTTTCTTTGACCAGTTTTCAATTCCATGTTTCTTTGACCAGTTTTCAATTCCATGTTTCTTTAGCTAGTTCTACATTCCATGTTTCTTTATCAAGTTTTTAATTCCATGTGTTCCTTTAACAAGTTTTCAATTCCATGTTTCTTTAGCTAGTTCTACATTCCATGTTTCTTTATCAAGTTTTTAATTCCATGTGTTCCTTTAACAAGTTTTGAATTCCATGTTTCTTTATCAAGTTTTTAATTCCATGTGTTCCTTTAACAAGTTTTGAATTCCATGTTTCTTTATCAAGTTTTTAATTCCATGTGTTCCTTTAACAAGTTTTCAATTCCATGTTTCTTTAGCTAGTTCTACATTCCATGTTTCTTTATCAAGTTTTTAATTCCATGTGTTGCTTTAACAAGTTTTCAATTCCATGTTTCTTTAGCAAGCTGAGGAACACAAGCATGAGCTGTTCCCAAAATTCGTGTCCACTTTCCTTGTGTGGCTTTTTAACAAGCTGCTTTTCACCTGATGAAACACCGGTTGCATAGTTCCCCTTCCTGGAAACCAGTTGATATTCGTTTCTTCAGTACATTGGTAATTTCTTGATTTTTTAATCTGTTAGCCGGATCATACTTACATAACATCTTACAGATCATGCAAAAAATTGAAAATCAACGGCTCGCGTATAGGTCGATGTAGAGAAACTTCACTTATCTATCGATCTACCCATTCTGAGAACAAAGTTAAGAAAGGGAGCATATGTCGTCACGACGAGTTACACGAATTTCATCATGTCTCATAGATTATGCATAAAATTTAAATCCATCTCTTACACGTACTGCAACAGTCAGAGCATCGAATAGCGGGATAATTTCCATTTTATTCCTTGAAGCGATCCCGCAGGTTTCGCATGCAACCTTCGTTCATTTCTCCTGCAATTTTGTTTCAGATCATTTTCTTCAGATTATTTTCTCCAGAGAGGTAAGGGTTTACTTCCGAGTTTAATTAAAACGTCAAAAGAAAGTTGTACAAAAATTCTAGAATATCGTAGAAATGAATCTAAACGGTATGAACTGCATTCTTTCGTTCTTTTTTTAGCCGAAGGAAGATAAATAATCTTTTAGGTAGCGGTTCGCATTCTATCTCGTTAAGGCTTCCATATTCTTGAAAACTGATAAATAATTCATAAAGTGCTTCTGTTTTGCTTCAGTGGAATATTTTCACGAAAATTTTATCCCAGAAGAAAGAGCTTAGTAAGTAGTCCTTGTTGTAAACAAAACAGTGTATAAGTCTTCATGGTAAATTGAGAGCGAAAGTAGTTATTGTAATTACTCTTTTAACGGCTAAACGCTAGTTTGGATAATGCGAAGAACTGAAAATGCTAAGGAATTTGCAGGTACTTCAGATATTTTTTAATCTAAAAGTGCACTAAACATAGCTGAATTCAAAATTAAAGTACAACTATGAGGGCACATGAAAATGACATTTTTTTTTCTAAGGTTTTATTTTTTTTTAACTAGAAAATGAACTCAATTGTTGCCCGGATTTAAAGAAAAATACACGAATTGACTTCTAGGCCTGAGCTTTCTTAAAATTATGAATAGGATATATTGCACAGAATAATTTAACCAAAATATTTTCCAGTGATTAAAGGAAAAGAATTAAACAAATAAAAAGAGTGATACCTATACTTGTGCAGGCACAATTTTTTGAAACCAGAAGTCTTTACTGATTGTGAACATAGAACATTTTTAATACATTTTTCTATTGTGTTGTGATCTGTGTAATGTACAGTTTTTCCGAAGCAAGTATAAGTTTATCTTTGAGTCCCTGAGTCAACGATGATGAGATGCCCCGAGTCTCTCTATTACAACATTACAGGAAACAGGGGTTTAAAGAATTATTATATCTTATATATATATATATATATATATATATATATATATATATATATATATATATATATATATTAAAGAGCTAATATAATATACTTGCATAGTTGGCTAATACAATATCATCATCATCATCATCATCATTGTCAACCATTATCAATCCACTGCCGGACGAAGGTCTCTCCAAGCCTCTTCCACAACGGTCTGTCTTGTGCCAGTCTCCTCCATGTTAATCCCGCATACTTTCGAATTTCATCCACCCATCTCCCATGTGGTCTTCTTCTGGGTCTTTTTCTGTCTCTTGGAATCCAATCTAAAATTTTGGCTGTCCATCGATGGTATGTCCTTCTGGCAGTATGTCCAGCCCATTGCCATTTCAGGGATTTAACTATGATCATGATGTCTTCCACTCTTGTCATTTTTTGGATCCACGAGTTCCTCTTCTTATCTCTCCTGGTTGCACCAAGCATGCACCTCTCCAGGTTCTCATATTTTGCGTGAGAAATATTAGAAGCCCAGCATAGCTCACCCAGAGAAAAAACCATTAACATGCATTAAAAATCAGCATGTGTTTTTAACGTTCATGAGGCAATCCATAAACCGAAAAAAGAAAATTAACAAAGACAATTTGATTCTCAGTCGCATTTATACTCAGTAGACAGACCATTAGGATAAGGGTAAAGGGCAGTTGACATGTGCATTCCCTGCGCCGAATGGAACAGACCCGAACCGAACACAGGCGATAAACACGCGGACAGCAGAGCTTCCAAACAGTGTAACGCAATGAGCAAAGATGGGTAGACGTGGTGGTCTGAGCGGCTTTGATCGGGAGCACATTATTCGTGAAAGACGGATGGGTCATTCTATCGCCCAAGTGGTAAGAACACTACCCACACAGCACAGAATATTTCGCATATGTTACAAGTACGTAGCACTGAAACATTGAGACTTTTCAAATACGTTGCGCAATGTAACAGTAATGTTTCAGAAACCTTACGGCTACGTCAAAAAGTTCCTCAAACGTTACATAACTTCGAAACATAACCAATACAGTGAAAGGTCTTTGTAACTTCAACATACCAACTTCATGTTACTGTTACGTATTTGAAAGATATTTGTAACTTCGTTACATTACTGTTACGTGTTTGAAAGATATTTGTGACATCATCATATTACTCTTACGAATTTACTACGTTGAACATTATAGTATTGATGAACTTTGTAAAATCACAATAAAACATATTACACTCGACAGCTGTTTCAAAAGCAACAGTCGTATTACAAGTAGTTTACGTTTTCACAGGTTCAACGCAGTCTGCTGTCCATTGAAAACAGTGGCGACGTTTATATATTGATAACAAAAGAAGTAAAAATCGGTCTAAAATGAGGGTGTTGAATTTCTATTATACATGTGGAATAGACTATATTTCAGCGAAAAAAGAAAGAAAATGAAATTCGTCATTTCTCTCTAAATACCTGCCAATATGAAATTTCTCAGCTTCAAGTAAAAAAATAATAATAAATGCTGGTATATAATACTCATACAACAACATAGCCACCTACTTAGATTTTGTAAAATGCTTTTTAGAGTGAAAATCCTCCAAATACGTGCCCTCAGTAAATCAACAAATACATCGCTCTTTCCACCTTTCCAGAAACACATAGCAACCGAAAAATTGTTATTTGGTCACCGCCGGGGAATTGAATTCACTGATCTCTCGATATCTAGCCGAGCGCGTTAGCTTTACACCACGGTGGCCAGCAATCCACAGTGCTATGTGTATTTATTTTTTTTGAAGTCAGCTTCTGACATCATAAATTTGTAAGATGTGCTCAGCTACTGAGACGTCTCCATCTCGTGGGCATTAACGGCAATGGGTATATATTAATTGTAGCAATTAAATCCAAAGGGCGAGATCCAAAGGGAAAATCCTCCAAATACGTGGCGTCAGTTAATAAACAAATACATCGCTCTTTCAAAAACACATAGCAACCGAAAAATTGTTATTCGGTCACCGCCGGGGAATTGAATACACTGATCTCTCTAGATATCGAGAGATCCGTGGCTTCAATTCCCCGGCGGTGACCGAATAACAATTTTTCGGTTGCTATGTGTTTCTGGAACGTGGAAAGAGCGATGTATTTGTTTATATGCTTTTTAGAATTAAAAAATTATAATAATCAAGACAATTACTAACTTTCAGATGATCTTGAATCACAATAAAAAGGGATGAAATATTAAATCAACTAACTAGCTAACTCGAGTACGCACCAAAGAATATCACGTGGAAATACGACTACGAGAGCGCTTCGGTGAAATGGCATAAATGCGCATGCGCATCCGCCGTTGCCAAACCGAAAATCTTAAATATCGCCGGAATGTAACATCCAGGGAGCAATCAGGTACAATCGAAACTATAAAACAGTAGTATCAGTGAATGCTATTTTTAACGTAACCGCCACGTACAATGTTCCAAAATAGATGTTGCTGAAACGTAATTGTAAGATATCTCTGAAAGTGTAAGGAAAATGAGAGTTTGTAACATTATTGATACATATCTGAAACGCTTTGTGCTGTATGGGCATGGGTTCTCGAGGGCAACCGTATCAAGGGTGCATGCCATCGGCGTATCAGCGCACAGAGTGTAAGCAGTGCTTGACCGCACGCCACTGATGACCAGAGTCGACGTAGACTATCCAGGTTCGTACAGACAGACGGCTGGGCAGCAGCGGCGCAAATCGCATTCATGTTAAGTGTCCAAGGCACACGAAGCGTCAGAGAGCAATATGTACGGCTCACCTTGCATAGCCTGGGATACAGGAGTTGACGCCCAACTCGTGTGTCACTGTTGACTGCTTTGTCACCGGAAATTACTCATCGCCTGGTGCCGGGGATATCAAAACTGAACCTCTGCGGAGTGGGGCCGCGTCACGTGGTCAGATGAATCTCGTTTTCGGCTGTACCGAGCTGACGAGATGGTGAGGGTGTAGCCTCGATAGCACAAGCCCATGGCCTCTTCACGCTAGGTGGTGGCTCTGTGATGGTTCGGGGAGCCTTCTTATAGGACACATTAGGTCACTTTACTATGTCTGAAGAGACCCTTATCTTCTGCGCGCTACCGGAATGTGCTGGTTGATCACCTACACGCTTTCATGGCCTTCAGGCACCTTGCGACCGATGGTCTCTTTCATCAGCACAATGCGGCCCGCTCCACAGGGCCGCAACCACTCAGGCACGGCTGGAGGAACACTCATCTGAGTTTGGAACCACACAGTGGCTCCCCCAAGGTCCCGGATTTATACAATATGTAAGCTCTCTGGGTTATCGTGAAACGAAACAGGGCCGCAACCACTAAGGCACGGCTGGAGGAACACTCATCTGAGTTTGGAATCACCCGTTGGCTCTTCCAAGGTCCCGGATTTATACATGTAAGCTCTCTGGGTTGTCGTGAAGCGAAACAGGGCCGCAACCACTCAGACACTGCTGGAGGAACACTCATCTGAGTTTGGAACCACCCAGTGGCTCCTCCGAGGCCCGGATTTATACAATATGTAAGCTGTTTGGGTTGTCGTGAAGCGAAACAGGGCCGCAACCACTCAGGCACTGCTGGAGGAACACTCATCTGAGTTTGGAACCACCCAGTGGCTCCCCCAGGGTCCCGAATTTATGTAGTATTTAACCTCTCTGGGTTATCGTGAAGCGAAACAGGGCCGCAACCACTAAGGCACGGCTGGAGGAACACTCATCTGAGTATGGAACCACCCAGTGGCTCCCCCAAGGTGTCGGATTTATGCTGTATGTAAGCTCTCTGGGTTATCGTGAAGCAAAACAGGGCCGCAACCACTAAGGCACGGCTGGAGGAACACTCATCTGAGTATGGAACCACCCAGTGGCTCCCCCAAGGTGTCGGATTTATGCTGTATGTAAGCTCTCTGGGTTATCGTGAAGCGAAACACGGCCGCAATCACTAAGGCACGGCTGGAGGAACACTCATCTGAGTTTGGAACCACCCAGTTGCTCCCCCAAGGTCCCGGATTTATGCAGTATGTAAGCTATCTGGGTTATCGTGAAGCGAAACAGGGCCGCAACCACTAAAGCACGGCTGGAGAAACACTCATCTGATTTTGGAACCACCCAGTGGCTCCCCCAAGGTGTCGGATTTATGCAGCATGTAAGCTCTCTGGGTTATCGTGAAGCGAAACAGGGCCGCAACCACTAAGGCACGGCTGGAGGAACACTCATCTGAGTTTGGAATCACCCAGTGGCTCTTCCAAGGTCCCGGATTTATACAGTATGTAAACTCTCTGGGTTGTCGTGAAGCGAAACAGGGCCGCAACCACTAAGGCACGGCTGGAGGAACACTCATCTGAGTTTGGAACCACCCAGTGGCTCTCCCCAAAGTCCTGGATTTATGCAGTAGGTAAGCTGTTTGGGTTGTCGTGAAGCGAAATAGGGCCGCGGGTGGCCTAGTGGTCAACGTTCGTGACTGTCAAGGAGAAAACCTCAGGCAAAGAATATCTAACTGAGAAGAATTTAAGGCTCGGCGAGACGTAACTAGCGCCACCATATCCTAATATACCACATGCAACGCACAGAAACCAACATACAAGCTGATGCCGGAGCAGAATGTGCATTGCTGTTGGCTTCAATTGGAATTATGGTAAAGAATAGTCAGCCGAGCTACTCACAGCGCGTGATTGTTACCTTCTCTGTAGCATAATCACTTCGCGTGTTAGTTTTGTTACGCCAATCGGGTCAGTTTGGTTTGTTCTTCATTTTTACAGAAACATTTTCAGTAATGCCAAATACTAGGGACTGTCTGTATTTTGTACGGATCCTTAGGCCTAACTATAATATTTGCTAAAATTTAATTTAAATAGTAATACTAATGTTATTTCATATTTCTCTCACCAAAATAAGAGACGGGCGGGATATCAGAAAACAGCAAAAAAAAAAAAAAAAAACTGCTCTAAGCAAATAGTCATAAGATCAAAGGAAACCATCGTGGTTCAAAGAAAAGCTTTACTGCCGCAGTCACCCTTACGTCTTTTGCTCCTGAATGCTTGCTTTCCGGCAGAGCACATGTCTCTTAGCTTGTGGTGGATCTGTTGTCGCCTGTTTTACATTATATCTCTACGAGAGTTGACGTTCTTCACGCGAAGCTTTATATTCTTTGCCTCAAGTTCGATCCCACGCACGTACGAACATTCGAACCACTAAATATCCGTTGTGCGTCGGATGGACACGTTAAGCCGTTGGACCCCGGGTACTGGTCCTACGGTAATAAATAAGGGTGTCTTCCTCCCCCTTTTTACCTCACTTCCGTGTCACTTTCCTATCGGGCACTCTAGCCCAAATCTCCTAGCTTCCTATTTCTGAGGGTTCTTTAAGACCTGGGGTCAGACAATCCCTTCCTAAAATCCTCTACGTGATCTGATCTGATGGTGAAGCGAAACATCAGACACATGGATCCTGGACCGACGTTTTAGGCGGAGTATAGTAGACAATGTTGAAATAGGCACAGCTGGCATTACCTCCAAAAACCCTCCAGCATGTGGAGGATTTGATGCCTCTGCGTGTCCAGGCCGTTGTTATTCGCGCTAATGGTCTTCAATGTTTTGTCCATTAAGGATATTTGTTGTCATGTGCAATGATCAATATAATAAAATAAATATAGTTATGCTTTAGAATATCTCGTTTCCGCTGTATGAGTACTTAATAAAAACGACTTAACGAATGCAGTCAGATTAAAAAAAAATATAATTATTCGCAAATCATTTTGCACTTTCCACCGGAGGTGTTGACGGTAAAACAAAATTAATTTTAAAATTGAAAAAGGGTTGCCAATTTTTACTAATGAAAAACAAAATGTTTCCGCAAAAAAAAAAAAAATCTCTATTAAAGACACGGGAATTAACTTTTCGAAGTTCATGTGATATGGACCGAAGCCACGCTTCTCACAGGAGGATAATTTGTTCAGTTCTTCAAATTGTTTGTTCTGCTTTTTTACCTAAACGAGTCGTTTTTCAAGCAACACGTCACCAAAACATATCACATGAACACTTTTTTAATTAAATTTCAGGAGATATGCACATTGCAGGCACTTACACGAACATTCTTTCACCATTTTATTACGAGAGAGCAAGTTACTGGTACAGAAGAAATAGTGATACGGACTATTGGCATACGGATCCTTGTAGTAAATTTGATTAAGGCGCGTGTGTATCATCTCTTTACTTCTACATGTTTGCATGCTTTCCTTCTAATGCTACCTTTTTTTTCGGCTGTTCCTTTGGAAGGGGGGGGGAGAGCATGTAAAACCATTATCTGTCTTCAGTGTACTCATACGGAATGCTTACTAAAGCATAAAGGAATTAACAGAGCTTCTAAATGAAGGCGTAACGAGAGGTTTCCGCCAAAATGGTGTCATGAATACCGGTAGAGAAGTATAATTAGCAATCCCGAAACGAAAAGTGAGACTATGCAGTTGAAAATAAAAGCACAACGCTGAATGAAAAAGTTTTCCTCTGAAAGTCGAGGACCGATATTGCACTAAAAGGGGGGGGGTTTTTCCTTCACGAACAGGATTTGATTTACAAAGTATATACGCCTCAATGCTGAATTTTACTTTAGGAAATGGAGATGTTATTTTGAATCAGAATTCTGGAGCACGCACCCTCACACACTATGTAAGCAAAAGTATTCTGCCGCACCGGTGCTGCAGTGGTCTAAGCACTGGCTAATTACCATTCGTCCGTGAAGGGTGCTGGTTCGAATCCCAGTGAGGCATGGATGTCGTGTTTGTCTCACAGCGCTGGCTCTCTCCCTTCCCTGGAACCAGTGGACCTAAATTAGGGACGGGCGACTCCTTATAGCCGACTGAGTTGCTCACGGTGGTCTTTAAATCCCCAATTAAAAGAAAAAATAATCGTACACCTAGATCGAAAGGAAACGAGCATTGTTTAGCCGTAATCAGTAAATATAGACAGCCCACATTTGACTATTGTGACTGCAGAGACACTTCTAATCACGCTTCTCACGATGTGCAGTACAGCGTGAAAGCCATTCGTCAGAGGCAGATATCGAATCCGCTTTTTTCTGCTCCGGAGCAATGCTCCCTCTAAGCGGGGAGCGCGCGCGCGACCGCGAAGCTGAAATGTCTTCCGTGCAGTAAGAACTTTAGATTAAAATTCCCGAATCTCTACTTTTCATAAATCTAAAATCAATTACCTGCAATAATATTAATAAATAAATAAAATTCGAGCTCTCAAAAGCCAAAACAACACTTTTCTTAAATGCCGTTTGCCTCCTTATAAGTTCGTCTCCTTGTCCTCTTCATTCTCAAAGGCTTCTTGTAAAGTAGCCTCATGCGAGCAGATAGTGAACGCGAGAATTCGGATTAGTGATTTTCCCACGCCGAGAAAGAGGGAGATATTGTCTTTTCTCAAGACAACACTACGCCAACCAATCACGGTAAACCGCAGCCAAGTTCATTGTACAAACCTTCCAGTTAGTTGGCGGGCCTTTACACGCCAATCATCCATGCCGGTTGGCGGGGGAAATACATTTCCGGCCAGTTAAATTGTAAACCGCTGTTAAAAGGGTTTTGATTGTTTCCCGACGGAGAGAGACAGCCAGGCATTTCCGTGTAGGACTTCCGTCCACAAAGAAGGTTTAGGCCCAAACCACCTACAGCGGGTCTGCCTTTTGGGCAGGGCACAGAAACGAAAGGAGTGAGCGCAAGTTTAGCGACTTTGACAGAACAGTTTGTAAATGAGAGACAGCACAGCAGATGGCGCCACCGTACAAGTACGATGTTGTTCATAGGGGTGTGAGAGAAAATCAGGGGGGGGAGTAGGAATGGATAAAAGGGTTTTGCTCAAAACTTTGTCAGATAAGATGCGCGGGTGGCCTAGTGGGCAACGTTCGTGACTGCCACGGAAAGGGCCTTAGGGTTCGATCCCAGCAGGTACGAACGCTCGATCCACTAAATATCCGCCGAGCGTCGGATGGACACGTTAAGCCGTCGGACCCCGGGTACTGGCCCCCTGGTAATAAATAAGGGCGTCTTCCTCCCCTCCCCCTTTCTTATTTGGCTTCCGTGTCACTTTCCTATCGGGCGCTCTAGCCCAAATCTCCTAGCTTCCGGTTTCTAAGGGCTGTTTAAGACCTGGGGTCAGACACTCCCTTCCTAAAATCCCCTACATATGATCATGATCTTTGTCAGATAATAAGGCAGATTTCTTCCAACATCATCAAAGACTGCTGAAAGGTGCTTTGTGTTTGCGTTCAAGTTCGTTTTTGTGCCGTATTTTTTGTTAAACTTAATAATGTCTGAACGAAAGAATCAGAGTTGTTTAGAACGAAAAAAAAAAAGACTGCTGTTTTTAATTCTCCATTTTTGAAACAACTTGTAGAGACAAACTGTTGATTCGAAAACGCCAAAACGTGTATAGTTAGGCAGCTCCTTGGTATTTTGATATGCAAAGGAACTGCGTATTATGCATAAATATGCTTTTTCTAACTTCCAGTGTTTTTATTCCACAAATAAGTTTGAGCTTCTCACTTTTCATAAAATAAAAATTTCAATGAATGAAATGTTTTTAATATTTTTTATTCAAAATCAGTTGCGGAGAGAACGGTGATAAAAATGGGGGTAGAAAAAATAAGGGTTCCAATCCAAGTTCCAACTTCTACTGTATTATAGGCGCGCATTGCCCATGGTCGCTTAGAGGAAATATTGCTCCGGAGCCAAATGCTTTCCCAATTAAGCTACACCGACGACGCTTATAGCTGCAGCTTTGCCGTCTTGACATGTGTGTCGCCTCTGAGGTACGTACAGCACATTTATACCCTCCCACACCCCCTTGAGAAAGGGATGTTATAGAATCGTTGGCTTCCGGATTATTGTTTGAATGAAAACTTTTAATATTCAAGAAAAAAGGTAAGGAAGTACAATGTTTTCAGTACGTACGTAAAGCGCCGCCATTTAACCATGTGCAACACAACCCCAACATGCGAAACTTAATTTTAAAATATTCCCTATAATTTTTTTCTCAAATTCGCAAGGCACGGACTTAGTGTCGTCTTCATTCGTGTGCCAATTTTTTCAGCAAGCATATCTTGTATGTGAACTTATGTAACACAATTTTCACCATTGCAAGTATAACGGCGCATTTCCACTTTACGTCCACCCAGGGCCGGATTAAGGCCTTAGTGGGCCCCTAGGCTAAGACATTTGAGTGGGCCCCGAGGCTAATGCATGTTTGTGGGCCCCCAAAGAACTTATGATAAGGAAATATTATGAAGTCCGTTACAACACGAAACTGTAACTACTAAATTATTTGCAGAGTTTTCGTAATAAGTCACTGTATTTTTCATTGTTCTCACAAGATGAGTTAAAAGCTTAAGATTCCTAGATTATGTCTTGGATTTTCTAATGATTTAACATTGTATTCTTTTCTTAGTGCACCATTTTTGTTATGCAATGTGAAGCCACAGGCAACTTCAATCATTAACGGTTACAAGTCCAAATTGGGAGTGTGGATGAATACTAGTGAAAAAACTGAAACTATGTCGACGACCTCAATGTATACAGGGACTTGAATCCTTTACATTTGGTGAGTCACTGTCTTGAAATCTCTGTTCGTCTTCGAGCCTCTATTTCTGACCAAGTGCATGGAAATCATACGAGACAAAGTAAAACTATTTTATAAACTTCTCTCTCTCTACCTATCTATCTATTATTTGCCCAGTCATGCCACCTGGACCCTTCGTCATGGTGGGTCCCAATGCTATAGCCCCTATAGACGCCCCCTTAATCCGGCCCTGCGTCCGCCTTAACGACTCTGTCTACTGAATAATGCAATTGGCCAAGAAAATGGTTTTCATTCCCAAAGAACGGATTTCCTGTCATGTGCCAACAGATGAAACTCTGACTGACCTTCGCAAAGGAATGAAACAAATTCTTAAGCAAAAAAGCTTGAACGAAGTAAAAGTTAAATTATACGACCAAATCTTGAATAACAGCACTCAGTCGTCTTCCTTCAACCCACTAGTAGGAAAACAAGAATTTTCATTGTGGACTGAAGAAACAACAAAAACCAAATCAGCGAAAGAAGGAATTTTCGTAGTGAAGAAAGCAAAAGATTGTGTAGAATATTTTATCATACAGTGTCTGTCTCTTAACTTGCAACGCTGTACACGAAATGCGTTGGATGAATTAAAACGGAGCACAGACATTCTTGGTTGGGGCCAGAAAGCTCAGCTCATGTACGACGGACGCATTATGAAAAACTCGAATATTGTCTATGCTTCCAAGGAAAGGTTCTAAACAGAAATTCATCCTTAATTTGTCAAATTATAGGACATTAGTTTGCCAAGAAAGCACATTAAAAATAAAAATCTGTTAAAAGATCCTGTGCAAGAAGGAAATTCAAGTGTTAAGTGCTACCACGTCTAAACGAAAGACGCGTAAAAATAAGAAAACTTGCAAAACCTCCAAATCTGTATCGATACGTTGGATTCCTCGTTAAAGAAAAATGGAAAGACAAAGTATCTTTCCTTCAGCTATAATATTTTTCACATTTTTTCAAAGAGGTTAATTTTTGGAATAAAACACTTTCGGAAAAACATTGAAAATTCCATAGAACAATAAAAATTCCCTAGCAGATTTTTTCCCTTGTGAGGTTACTTAAAGGAAACATCCTATAAAGATAACCCACGCACGCTGAACGACCTCGAGAAAGTAATTTCGTAGGAAATTGACGCAATTACCCTCACAATGTTGCGGCTCGTGTGGCGACATCTGTGCAACCGTATAAAACTGTGCCAGTTAGAGAACGGCGGATATTTTTAACACCTGTTTTAAACTGCATCAGTACAATATATGCAGAAGATCCTTTGTTCTAAAAGCAATGGCTAATAATTCCTGCAATTTTTGAAAATGAAATTTAGGGCAAATGTAGACTGGTCTTCTGAGTAAACGTACACCCATTTTGTGCTTAGAGTTTTTATGGAACGGGCTTTGTATAAAGATCTTCATAAATTGCACTTTTAACTGAATGCTAAATGAATAAAGAAGCAGAAAAGTATCAAAATTAGCAACTTACATGAAAAAGTAAAAAAGTTGTGCAGCTAGCTACTTTGCGGAAGAAGTAGTTGTTGCTGTAGAAAGACACTTTTCAAAAATGTTGTTGTAGCTAGTAGCTACATTCAAAAATAAAAATTCCAATCACTAAGTTTAGTGATCGGAATTTTCCCAATCACTAAGTCATTCTTGATAACATCATCAGTGTCATTTAAAAGCAATAATATAAATATTTTCAAAATATTTATATTATTTATACATCAACAGTGTCTTATATATCGTTCAAGACTACACACTTGTGATGTTGATTTAGAATAAATTATCAATTATGAATTTATCAGATACCTTGTGAATGTGGATTTTTATATATAGGACAGACCCGCAGGGCTTTAAGTTTCCGTGTGAAGGAACACAAGACGGAACTATGAACAGAAGAAGTCATCAATAGCCCAACATTGTCACGAAAATAACCATTAATTTTGGTTTGGAAACGCTATGCTTATTGATAAACGTGATTCGACCATCAAGTTTAATATATTAGAAGCTTTTCACATATACCGGAATTCTTCCCTGCTTGTCAACGACATCACGTCGACTCCATTTCTTTCAAGCGCGTGGAAACAACTCGTCAAAATCCGTGACCGTCAGAACTCTGATGATGTCACAATGATTTGAATGCTTACTCTCCATTCGTCATGATGATGCCGAGCCAAACACTCTGCAAAACTATAGTCGATGTTAATAAAACATTTAATTGTGAATAAACGTTAATAGTTGTGGAGTCATTTTTGATATTTACAAGAAATGAAGATTTATCGATTGATGGAGAAAAACTAGAGATAACAGATGCGCACGTTTATCTTGGACAGCAGATATCAAGTGAGGGTCACATTGATGAAGAAATTAATCGGCGTATAAAACTTGCCTGGAGAGATTTTGGAAGAAACAGCATAATTTTCAAGAGCAATATGCCATTATGTCTTAAAAGAAAAATGTTTGATAAATGCATCCTTCCAGTGCTTACGTATGATGCAAAGAGACGTGGACCTTAACTAAAAGAGACATACAAAGGCTGCAGACAACTTAAGGAGCCATGGAGAGCTGCATGCTTGGTGTAACCAGGTGAGATAAGAAGAGGAACTCATGGATCCGAAAAATGACAAGAGTGGAAGACATCATTATCAGAGTTAAATCCCTGAAATGGCAATGGGCTGGACATACTGCCAGAAGGACAGACCATCGATGGACAGTCGAAATTTTAGATTGATTTCCAAGGGACAGGATTGGATTGGATTGGAGGTTTAACGACCACCGTGAGCAACTCAATGGGCTATAAGCAGTCGCCCGTCCCTAATTTAGGGAAACTGGCTCCAGGGAAGGGAGAGAGCCAATGCCGTAAGACAAACACAACATCCATGCCTGACCGGGATTCGAACCCGGACCCCTTACGGACGAACCAAGGGACAGGAAAAGACCCAGAAGAAGACCACATGAAAGATGGGTGTAAGAAATTCGAAAGTATGCGGGAGTACAATGGAGGAGACTGGCACAAGACAGACCGTTGTGGAAGAGGCTTGGAGAGACCTTCGTCCAGCAGTGGATTGATAATGGTTGACGATGATGATGAAACGTTAATAATTTATTCTAAAGCATCAGTATCGTTTAAAGAAATAACAGTTATTTTCTGAATAAAATCATCAGTGTCATTTAAAAGAAATAACTTAATTTGATAAAGCCGTATATTCTGAAAGGGTTAATAAATAGTCGCCCCTACGGCGCAGGCTTCTGACATTTCGTCCGAGATACGACCAGGTTCGAATCCCGGTGAGGCGTGAATATTGTGTTTCTTTTACGGCACTTGCCTCTCCTTTTTCGGAAACCACTGGCCCTAAATTAGGGCTGGGTTACTGCTTATAGCCCACTGAGTTGCTAACCGGTGGTCATTAAACCCAAACAAAACACATTCTAAATGCGGATGTTTTTTGTTTTTTTTAAGAACAATCTTCATTTGAATTTTTACAAAGACAACCCGTGAGATTATTCTGTGAAAATTTCTTATACTAGGAATGAAAATATTTTTCTTCAGATGGTATCAACATTTACAACATTATGTTGAAATTTTGAAGAACTTTTCACTTGTGCAATTTTAAAATTGATCTCGGTACTTTAAAATTCATAAAACTGTTAGGAAGGAATACCGCATTTTATTCACGAGGAGAAACGAAAGATAAGCACTCTTAAACTTCAGCTGATGACGTCACCATTTGATTGTTTTATCTAAACACAGAAAAAAAAATAAGGAAAGCAACTTAAACGAAAATTATCGTTTTATAGGATATTCTCTCTTTTATGTGCTCTGGGAGGGGAAAAAACCGTGGTGAAGTATTTCCTCTCATTTTATTTGAACAAGTTTGCCTAAAACCAAGCTATAAATAATGCACAATTTTTCTGTGAGGAAATTAAAGCTCCTTTTATGTAATCCTTGAAAAAAAGATTTATGGCGTAGGAAGAAGCTACTAAACTAAGGATTAGTATGATAAAGGAACCTCTATTATGAACGGGCACTTTTATTCTCAGCTGCTGGAACCTGGGAGTTTCAGTTCCAACAAAGTATAAACTTTAGTTCTGGAGCTTCTAGCTGCACTCCAAGATCATCTCCTGCCTGTGATTACGCTACTTAAGGGCTCAGTGATTTCTTTATCGTAGTAATTTTATGGTAGTAAAAATTTTACGACCTAGTTACTGGTCGACTTTGTATTTCTTACTCTTATCAGAGTTTTATGACTGGCCGTAGGGGTTGAACAGCAAAAAGAATATCTGTCGGTTGTGTGAGATAATCCTTTCAAGGTTTCTCGACTCCCTGCTGTTTCGAGATGTTTTGATGTCTCATCAGTCTTCGAAAAGATCTACAAGTATCTCTCAATCTTTACAATCTGAGAAACAAAAGTAAAAAAAAAAAAAAAAAGGAGAAAACGGTGTGAGCACAGATTGTTCAAATTTCGTCATAAAATCTCGTAGATCATTCATGAAATCGAAGATCGTCTTTTACATACACTGAAGATTCGGAAGCCTGTTCTTTGTTTTCGTTTGCTGCAAGCCATCCCGCAGTTTATAGATAACGCGTCTTCCGGATTTCTGTAACTTTTAGAACATCTCTATCTCTGTTTGCGAAATTCTTACTTATGTGTATAACAATTACTATACGAAATTGTTAAAGTAAACATGTTTTACTTCACAACGACTATTCTTTTGAAGATTAGGAAGATAAACATGCAATTATTATTATTATTATTTCTTTTTTAATTTCAGCTACGTTTGAGTTTGGGCATAGCATTTCTTCCTTAATTTTTTAACTTGCCAACACGTTTTTACATTTTCTTCAAAATTCTTACTTTCTGTTATGAAGAAATGAAATAGTAAATGCAATTTCAAAATTACGCGGTAAGCGCAACGAATAGAATCTGACTAATACAACACGTTCGCAATGGCTTATGGGTAGTTCGAATAGTCTAGTTGAAGCCAAGGTCAAATTAACATGGAAGCTCCGCTGCAGGAATGCACAATTGTTCAACAACGTGCAGAAATGAGATTTCTTTCGGCAGAGGGAGTGAGAACTTCTGAGACTCGCCGAATGTTGTTGTCTCAATACGGAAGTGAAAACAGCATGGCCCAACGAAAAGTTTATGAATAAGCAGAAAGGTTTAAAGCTGGTAGAACCAATTTTACCGACGAGGCTCCATCTTGTCGGCCATCAACATCGCGCGCACACCCCCAAAAGGACAGGACGAATGGCTTGAACAGAGAAGACCGACGGTTTATGATGTCCGCTGTTGATGCATGTTTGGATATCAGCTTGGATATCATGTCATAGCAGACGATGATTTGGGGTACCATAAAGTTTGCGCAATTTGGGTACTCAAACAGCTGCTTACTGATTCGCACAAGCAACACCGCGTGGAGGTTGCGACCCAATTCCTGAAATGTTATGAATATTTGAGTGTTTAGGAGAAGATTGTCACCAGCGATGAGACATGGGTTCACTCATTGTGAACCAGAAAGCAAGAGACAAAGACATGGGTTATTCACTGGTTTAATTCACTGACATTGGTTATTCACTGGTTTCATTCACTACATGGGCTATTCACTGGTTCCATTCACTACATGGGCTATTCACTGGTTCCATTCACTACATGGGCTATTCACTGGTTTCATTCACTACATGGGTTATTCACTGGTTTCATTCACTGAAAATGGTTATTTCATAGGTTCATTCATGGGTTATTCACTAGTTTCATTCACTGACATGGTTATTTCATGGGTTTATTCACTGTGAACCAGAATGCAGGAGGCGACAAGACATGGGCTCATTCACTGTGAACCAGAAAGCAAGAGACAAAGTATGTCACCGGCGAAGAGATGCATGGGTTCATTCAATGTGAACCAGAAAGCAAGAGACAAAGACATGGGCTATTCACTGGTTCCATTCACTACATGGCCTATTCACTGGTTTCATTCACTACATGGGTTATTCACTGGTTTCATTCACTGAAAATGGTTATTTCATAGGTTCATTCATGGGTTATTCACTAGTTTCATTCACTGACATGGTTATTTCATGGGTTTATTCACTGTGAACCAGAATGCAGGAGGCTACAAGACATGGGTTCATTCACTGTGAACCAGAAAGCAAGAGACAAAGTATGTCACCGGCGAAGAGATGCATGGGTTCATTCAATGTGAACCAGAAAGCAAGAGACAAAGACATGGGCTATTCACTGGTTCCATTCACTACATGGCCTATTCACTGGTTTCATTCACTACATGGGTTATTCACTGGTTTCATTCACTGAAAATGGTTATTTCATAGGTTCATTCATGGGTTATTCACTAGTTTCATTCACTGAAAATGGTTATTTCATAGGTTCATTCATGGGTTATTCACTAGTTTCATTCACTGACATGGTTATTTCATGGGTTTATTCACTGTGAACCAGAATGCAGGAGGCGACAAGACATGGGTTCATTCACTGTGAACCAGAAAGCAAGAGACAAAGACATGGGTTATTCACTGGTTTCATTTACTGAAAATGGTTATTTCATGGGTTCATTCACTGCTATTCACTGGTTTCACTCACTGCATGAGTTATTCCCTGATTTCATTCACTGAAAATGGTTATTTCATAGGTTCATTCATGGGTTGTTCACTGGTTTCATTCACTGTCATGGTTATTCCATGGATTCATTCACTGTGAACCAGGAAGCAAGAGGCGACAAGACATGGGTTCATTCACTGTGAACCAGAAAGCAAGAGACGAAGTATGTCACCGGAGACAAGACATGGGTTCATTTCTTGTCACCGACTACGAGGCATGGGTTCATTCACCGTGAACCAGAAAGCAAGAGACAAAGCATGCAGTGGAAACACCCAATTTCTCCAGTAAAGAAGAAATTCAAACGATAGCCCTGCCCCAAGGAAATGATGCTGACCTTTTTTTAAGGACACGAAGGGTCCTATTCTGCGCATTTTCAGCAACACGGACAACGTATTGTGCTATGCTTAGAGAGAGACTGAAACTTGCAATTCGCAGTAAAAGAAAAAAAGAATGCTGTCAAAAACAGTCTTACTGCACCAAAATAAATTACGTCTCCATGAAGCGGTGGGAACGGTAGAGGTAATGCAATAAATGTGGTTTGAGCTATTTCCACATGCTTTTTACAGCCCTGATCTGGCGCCATGCGATTATTACGTCTTCGGTCTGCTTAAAGAGGCTCTACGCGGTCGCAGGTTCACCTCCGATGATGAGGTTAAGGAAGCGGTGCAGACCTGGATTCGGAAGCAGCAGAAAAGCTTCTTCTCTTAAGGAATGAAGAAGCTAATGGAACGATGCAAGAAGTGCATCTACCTGCACGGGGACTATGCGGAGAAGCGAAACAACCGTTATGTTCATTTGCTCAGAGTTATCAGTATTAAAGGGTATATTGCTTTTACTTTTTACTCACACTCACTAGCGCTTGAAAAGTATGTTACGAAAATTAACTAGCGGAAGGAAGAGATCACAGATAAAGGGATTTTCAAATCGAACAGTCGAAAGATGAAACATAAATGAAAACGTGATATAACTTTACGCCCTAGAGGAAGAATTTAGAATAACAGGAAAAAAGAAAGTATCGGAAGCAGAAGCTAAGCTAGGGAAGGAGGATTTTTCAAATATGTGTGATGAAAGCAGAGGTAGATAGGGAAATGTTTCTTGACATTTTCTCCAACTAGCGGGGAAAACTGTGTATTATTTAAAGATGACAATGTTACCTATCTTTACTGTAGCGAATGGTATGATGTGAAAAACATTGTTCTTCTTTTTTCGGTTGAGGGTTTAACGATCACAACTCAACGGGCTATAAGCAGTCGCCCGTCCCTAAATTTTAGGCCACTGGCTCCAGGAAAGGAAGACAGCCAGTGCTGTAAGACAAACACATCATACATGCCTCACCGGGATTAGAACCCAGACCTACTTGGACGAACGGTCATAAGCCTGCCCTTAGACCACTGCGCCACCGGGTCGGCAACAAAGTTTTTAAACTGCATTTTAATAAGCTGATCCAGTCTCATACAAAACTATTTTACACTCTAACATCACGTAGCCAAAGAACTGAACTACGGAGAAAAAACACGAACGCAAGCAAAGTGTTCCGCAAAGTAAATAATATCCGGTGTTAAAAGATTTTTTAAAAATCGGACTGTTAGGGGCAGAGATATCGAGAAAACCTGATTCGAAATCGCGCCCCTAGCGGGAAAATTGTGCATTTTTGGTGAAGAAAATGTAAACAAAATGTTTTCGTAGCTACACACTGAATTTTGTTTTTTCAATCGGCTGTTTATACGCCCAGATGTTCTTCTAAATATTTTGTAAAGGAAACGTGAACTTACGTCCTCTAGTGGCATAAGTTCACGTTTCCTTTACAGAAATTTCTTGCACTAAAATAATTTTAAATCGTATACAAAACACTACGCGCCACAAACGAACTTCAAGAAAGGAAGAATTTTTCAAATCGATCTTTAAGAACCATAGATATCAACAAATATATGATATACATCTACGCCCCTGGTGAAAAAGCCATGAATTATTTTCAGTAGAAAGAATTTTAAAAACGTTTTTCTTACTGAGCTGTATCCAACCACAAAGAAATTTCCTTAAATCGAGTTTTCAGAAGTGCAGAAAACGCTGCGAATACATCAGAAAATGAAAGATACACTTACGACCTCTAGTAACAAAACCGTTCTATACCAACATTTGGACATTACGTGTAGAATACTTCCTACGAGGAGCTCTATGAGAGGGGAAAAAAATTCAAATTGGACTTTTAGAAGCACAAGAATCGGAGAAATCTCAATTTGACTTTACTTCGCTTTGCGGAAAAACTATGAATTACTTGAAAAAGAAATTATGACCAAAAATAAACCGTGTTATAAATAGTATCGGTTTTTTTTCAATAGGATATTAAGAAACAATTATTTGGAATACATTTTATTTTGAATTCCATAGAAGCTACATTCACGCTCTCTAGCGGACAAGTTATGCGTTGTGAGAAAACCGGAAAACAAAGATGTTTTTTACATTTTAAGCTTCTCAAGGCAACAAGAATTTTTCAAATCGGCCAGGGAATAGCGTCAACAGACGGACGGAAAAAGTGATACCATAAGCACGTACATTCTTTCACAAAAGACGTACTGAAGTAAAAAAGATACACTAACTTTAAAAGATAAGCTGATTATTTATGGCGGAAACTTCGCCGCGTGTTTGGGCTAAAAGCCTGTTGTAGTGACATTAGATGTTCTCGACGGAAAGGAAACTCTTTTTGTATATCTCTCGATATCTAGCTGAGCGCGTTAGCCTTACACCAAGGTGGCCAACAATCCACGGCGCTATGTGTGTTTTTCTGTCAGCTGCTGACATCATAAATCCGTAAGATGGGCTCAGCTACTGAGACGTCTCCATCTGGTGGGCATTAACGGCACTGGCTATATATTAATTATAGCAGTTAAATCCAAAGAGCGAGATCCAAAGTGAAAATGCTCCAAATACGTGGCGTCAGGGAATAAACAAATAAATCGCCCTTTCCAAGTTTTGGATATCGAGAGATCTGGAGTTCGATTCCCCAGCAGTGGCCGAAAAATTTTTTTTCGGTTGCTGTGTGTTGCTAAAACGTGGAAAGAGCGATGTCTTTGTTTATTCACTGACGCCACGTATTTTAGAGGATTTTCACTTTGGATTTATTTGCTAAAATTAATACATAGCCAGGGCCGTTAATGCCCACCAGATGGAGACGTCTCAGTAGCTGAGCCCATCTTACAGATTTTTGATGTCAGAAGCTGACAGAAAAAACACATAGCGCCGTGGATTGTTGGCCACCGTGGTGTAAGGCTAACGCGCTCGGCTGGATATCGACAGATCTGGGATTAGATTCCCCAGAAGTGGCCGAATAACAATTTTTCGGTTGCTGTGTGTTGGTAAAACGTGGAAAGAGCGATGTCTTTGTTTATTCACTGACGCCACGTATTTGGATTATTTTCACATTTTTGGAAGAAACTGAAAGATGTACCAGGGTTGCTTATCTGAAAACAGACATGTATAAGCTTAAAAGAAATTTGTTCCTGTAATACATTAAAGTAAAAACGCACTTTACTAATACTGCTAGACCTAAAATCCTGTACAATGGGTTCAGATAGAATCTTTTTTTTTTTTTTTTTTTTTTTTTTTTTTTTTTGATTGGAGGTTTAACGACCACCGTGAGCAACTCAATGGGCTATAAGCAGTCGCCCGTCCCTAATTTAGGGTCACTGGTTCCAGGGAAGGGAGAGAGCCAGTGCCGTAAGACAAACACAACATCCATACCTGACCGGGATTCGAACCCGGACCCCTTACAGACGAATGATCAGAGGCCAACGCCTTAGACCACTGCGCCACCGGGGCGGCCAGATAGAATCTATCAACTGTCGGAAGGTATTAAGACGATTTTATTGCAGTTTATTAATAAAAAACATATTACTATTGTTTCGTACTTAGCGATAGCGATATCTCTTATACACGGTCGAGTCACATTATTGTGACCACCAGCTAATATATAGAGTAACCGCCGTCTGTAGTGCGGACAACAGCTGGACGGGCTGGGAGTGACTCAATAAGGTGCTGGAAGGTGTTCACAGGTATGTGGAGCCATGCTGACTGAAGTGCACCTGATAACTGCTGGAGGGTGCATGGTGGAGGATCCATAGAGCGAACAACACGATCGAGGTGGTTCCACAGATGCTCAATTGGGTTTAGGTCCAGGGAATTTGGGGGCCAGTGAAGTACTTTGAAGTCTTCATCGTGCTCTTCCAACCACTCTCTGACATTTCTAGCTGTGTGACACGGTGTACGTGGTCTGCAAGCGGGGATTCATAACGAATTCGGTCCATGGTGCCTTCCAGAGGTATGAGTGGACCCAGAGAATGCCACGAGAACATTACCCAGACCCACCAGCTTGTGTTCTTCCAGCAATGGTTGAATAGTGTTTGCTCTCCGATGTTCCTTGCCTTCTACGCCTACGTCCATCCGTTCGAAGATGCAGAAAACGTGACTAATCGGTGAAGGCAATCCTTTGCCAATCAGCGGAGGTCCAATTCCGAAAGTGCCGTTGAAATGTAAGCCATTCTGCTGATGCACCTTCGTTAGCATAAGTGCAGTGACCATCCGTCTGCATCGGAGCTTTATACGCAGCAGGGTTCGCTGAACTGTCGTTTTAGACACACTTCCGGTAGCCCCCTGGTTCATTCGGCCAGTGAGTTGCTCCAATGTGGCGTGTCGATCGGCCCTCACGCACGTTCGCAGCCGACCTTCACCTCTCGCATCAATGGCACGTGGTGCTCCGCAGTGTCCACGTCGCTTTTTCGCAATGGTGCCATTTCTCCAATCACGATACTATTTAACCACAACACCACGCTGGCAGTTCACAAACTGCGTTGTTTCAGAAATTATGTCACCCTTGCCCCGAAAGCCGATAATCATCCTTTTTGCAATTATGAAAAATCGCTCCTTTTATCCAGGAAGCAACGAGTGATATGTTTTTAAAATTCCTACAGCACACCTTATACATGTATACCCTCCAAGCCAGCTCACGACACGTGCCTTTTTTCATTGGCTATGCGCTGTTGATGTCAAAAGTAGGAGGTGGTCACAATAATGTGGCTGTTTACATCTATCTTATCATAGCTTAAGGCTCTACGAGACCCGCCATCTTGTATTGCTGCCTTCTCTTATTAACCAACGGGCAAGCGTATTTCACAAATTGCTCGGGCAATTTTGCACATTTTGGAACACCGTTTGTGGCTAACGCAAGATATATGATAAATAAAGAGTACCCTGGTTTCAGATTTTCATTTTGGACCCTTTAAGTATTTTTTATTAATTAATAAAACCATGGAAGACGCCCTGGTATGATTTTCGCTGCAGATAAAAAATGAAGGGAAAGGCCAATAAAAATTCTGAAACCAGGGAACTCTTTATTTATCATATATCTTGCGTTAGCCACAAACGGTGTTCCAAAATGTACAAAATTGCCTGAGCAATTTGTGAAATACGCTTGCCCGTTGGTTGATAAGAGAAGACAGCAATACAAGATGGCGGGTCTCATAGAGCCTTAACAGAGTTCCTTTATTGCTGTTCGGGAAATTTGTGATGTTTGCAACATTAATCCTGACTGTTTTTTTGTTCAGTTTACGGTCGTGCAAATAAATCCTGCCACTTAAAATCTATGTAGGATGGGATAAGTTTTCATAAATTTCCTCTCTAAAGAACGGAACTTTTAAAGTAATGGTTGCGGAAAATACAACGAAATAACACGAGAGCATTTCTCTTCCCGACGTGTATTCCATGATATGTTCTTTCCACTTTACCGAAGGAGATTTCGTACGTCATGCCACTACGAATGGGCAGCAGCTGAAACCTGGCACTGTTCCCACACTATATATTTTCTGCAGAAATGGAGAAAGAGAACTGGAAATGTTGTTCTTGTCTTCATTTCGGTTTTGACCTTTCATGTATAAGCAAAGTTTCCGCAGAATTTCTACCATTTCGACTTAAAGCATGTCTTGCTCAAAAAGAACCTATTTAGAACAAATAACGAATTAGAAATTGTCTTGATCCATTTTGTCACTCGTGCTTAGCTCCTTTAAGAAATTAATTGCGCCTTTTTTCGTCAAGTGATTCTACAATTTTATTTCCATACTGCTGGAAATCTTCAATGTCTGTTCCGCGATCCATTAGTGAGCCCCACAGATCCTTTCAGTGGGCCCCATATATTTTTTCAGTAGCCCGGGAGACCTTTTTCACATACAAATTTCTACAATGAAAAAAATAAATTGCAATTGTTTTCGTTTCCTAGTATTTTTCGTTTTAAATTAATTTCGATTATACTTTAACTGATAAATCACATATTTCTATATTATTTCACCTGTATGATTTTGATTTAAGAGCGCAATTATTTTACAAAGCTGTTGAACTTTTAAAAATTTTATTTCAGTAGATACGTTGGGTCCATGGACTTTAAATTCTCATATCTACAATCAGCTGTGTGTTGGGGTACATCATATGTAATAAATCTTAAGAGTGCTAAAAATGCAAGCACATCAGGAATTGGGCTTTTTTATAATATTGTTATTATATTAACTACATCGCTTTCTTATTAGAAAATTAAACCTCTTGCGAATAACCGCTGTTTATAATAAAAATATGAATTTTTGCTCTTCTTTTCATGTGGTTTGCCAGTTCTATTCCATTTCGTCATGTGATCACCAGTCGTGTTTCATTTCGTCACGTATCCCACCAGCCGTGTTTCATTTCGTCAGTGTCCCGCCAGTCGTGTTTCATTTCTTCAGTGTCACACCAGTCGTGTTTCATTTCGTCACGTGTCCCACCAGTCGTGTTTCATTTTGTCTCGTGTCCCACCAGTCGTGTTTCATTTCTTCAGTGTCCCACCAGTCGTGTTTCATTTTTTCAGTGTCCCACCAGTCGTTTCATTTCTTCAGTGTGCCACCAGTCGTGTTTCATTTCATCACGTGTCCCACCAGTCGTGTTTCATTTCGTCAGTGTCCCACCAGTCGTGTTTCATTTCGTCACGTGTCCCACCAGTCGTGTTTCATTTCGTCACGTGTCCCACAAGCCGTGTTTCATTTCATCACGTGTCCCACCAGTCGTGTTTCATTTCGTCACGTGTCCCACCAGTCGTGTTTCATTTCGTCAGTGTCCCACCAGTCGTGTTTCATTTCGTCACGTGTCCCACCAGTCGTGTTTCATTTCGTCACGTGTCCCACAAGCCGTGTTTCATTTCGTCACGTGACCCACCAGCCGTGTTTCATTTCGTCACGAGTCTCACCAGTCGTGTTTCATTTCATCACGTGTCCCACCAGTCGTGTTTCATTTCGTCAGTGTCCCACCAGTCGTGTTTCATTTCGTCACGTGTCACACAAGTCGTGTTTCATTTCGTCACGTGTCTCACAAGTCGTGTTTCATTTCGTCACGTGTCTCACAAGCCGTGTTTCATTTCGTCACGTGTCCCACAAGTCGTGTTTCATTTCGTCACGTGTCCCACAAGTCGTGTTTCGTTTCGTCACGTGTCCCACCAGTCGTGTTTCGTTTCGTCACGTGTCTCACCAGTCGTGTTTCGTTTCGTCACGTGTCTCACCAGTCGTGTTTCGTTTCGTCACGTGTCTTACCAGTCGTGTTTCGTTTCGTCACGTGTCTCACCAGTCGTGTTTCGTTTCGTCACGTGTCCCACCAGTCGTGTTTCGTTTCGTCACGTGACCCACCAGTCGCGTTTCATTTCATCACGAGTCTCACCAGTCGCGTTTCATTTCATCACGTGTCCCACCAGTCGTGTTTCATTTCGTCAGTGTCCCACCAGTCGTGTTTCATTTCGTTACGTGTCCCACAAATCGTGTTTCATTTTGTCACGTGTCTCACAAGTCGTATTTCATTTCGTCACGAATCCCACCAGTCGTGTTTCTTTTCGTCACGTGTCCCACAAGTCGTGTTTCATTTTGTCGCGTGCCCCACCAGTCGTGTTTCATTTCGTCACGTGTCCCACCAGCCGTGTTTCGTTTCGTCACGTGACCCACCAGCCGTGTTTCATTTCGTCACGAGTCTCACCAGTCGTGTTTCATTTCATCACGTGTCCCACCAGTCGTGTTTCATTTCGTCAGTGTCCCAGCAGTCGTGTTTCATTTCGTCACGTGTCCCAGCAGGCGTGTTTCATTTCGTCACGTGTCCCGCCAGTCGTGTTTCATTTCGTCACGTGTCCCACCAGTCGTGTTTCATTTCGTCACGTGTCTCACCAGTCGTGTTTCGTTTCGTCACTTGTCCCACCAGTCCTATTTCTTTTTACCATGGTGCTCGGGATTCACAAAAGGTTGAAACCCTTTGACATATTGCAAGATGTTAAGATTCTTAAAACTTAAGAGTGCACGGCAATTTAATAGGGACAACACTGACTTGTCAGTCGCAAGCTGCGAGTGTGAAGCCACGTGAATTAGTAATCTTTAATTTCACATTTTGTGTAATTCAATAAATGAGCTGCACTAGCTCATTTAATTAAAATCTTGGGATTAAGATTCGGAAGAATAAATTACAGACCCATGTTTAAAATTAGGAAAGAATTAACATTTTCTTTCGATTTATTGTTACATTCTGCTTATTCATTTTGAAGATGTCATTCCTCAATCAACGCATGCTTTGCGCTTGACTTTCAGATCAAGAATTGATTAAGGCGAAAGATACAGTCCCTGTTTAACTCAAATAGCATCGAAAAGAGAGGAGGAACCTGTCTTTCGTTCCTCATAAGACCTGATGTCTCCTTGACGTCTCCTTATCCTGGGCTTCTTTCAGGGATCACTTCTTCTTCTCCACTTTCCCCCCCCTCTCTCTCTCTCTTCCTTGGAGCGCCGATTCTAGAAATACTCCTCCATCAGTTCTCCTTCTCCATAGCCGAGTTTCCTGCGCTTCGGGCGGCACCTTGTCGACAACAAAAACACGACGAACTTTTCATACTAGAACCCGCTCTCGAATGACACTTTGACACATGATATGAGGGGCCCCGTCATAGAGGGACCCCACTTCCCGCTTTCATTGCGATGGAGGAGGGGAAGGTGTGTGTGTGTGTGTGTGTGTGTGTGTGTGTGTGTGTGTGTGTGTGTGTGTGTGTATATATATATACGGCAGGAATGGCTGAAGGTATTACGAGAATGGAGAGAGGCAATAATCAATCGAATTTGGACCTGCTGTCGTTGACAATATGTGATAGGGAATGCGGCTTTAAACACCGGGGGCGAGAATGACCAACTACTGAATCTTTTCTTTTGCACTCACTCCGCCGCCTTTAGTGATGGGTCTGCTCCCTGAGTAAGTTCGAAAGACGCTTAACGAAATAATCCTGCTGTATTGATAAATTCCCTATCTCTTGTGGCTCAGTCTTTTTGTGACGTTATAGTTGCTCCAGGGGACATTTTTGCTAAACTTAATACGTCTGAGCTTTTATTTTTGGGTACTTGCTCGCCTGTTCAATCAAAACAAGTTGGACATAAATGATCCTGTAATACAAAGTTAAAAATAATATACACAGTAATCGCGGTTCATACAAAAAATTTGAGTTCTATCCATGTGCCTATCAATTTTATCTGTTCTATCTATGAATCTAATCGTTCTATAAATCTAATCTAATCTATCTATAAATCTAATCTAATCTATCTATAAATCTAACCAAATCTAATCTATCTATAAATCTAACCGAATCCAATCTATCCATAAATTTAATCTAATCTAATCTATCTATAAATCTAATCTAATCTAATGTATCTATAAATCTAATCTAATCTAATGTATCTATAAATCTAATCTAATCTAATGTATCTATAAATCTAATCTAATTTACATATCTAATCTATCTATCTATTTATAAATATAATCTATCTATCTATCTATCACTTTTATATCTACTATTTATCCTTGGTTCGTTCTGCACCATTATGTTGCCTAACTCATCTATGGCTTTAGAGAAACTCATTTGTTCTGTATTTATGGATTTATCAGTTTATATTATCATAATTGTCAACCGTTATCATTCCATTGCTAGATGAAGGTCTCCCTAAGTTTCTTCCTCAACGGTCTGTCTTGGGCCAATCTCCTCCATGTCACTCCCGGATGCTTTCGAATTTCATCCATCCATCTTCCACGTGGTCTCCTTTTGGATCTTTTTTATCCTCTTGGAACACAGTCTCAAATTTCTGTTGTGCATCCGTGATCCGTTCTCCTAGCAATACGTCCACCCATTGCCATTTCAAGGACCTTACTCTGATAATGAATTCTTCCACTCTTGTCATTTTTGTCATTTTCTTGATCCACGAGTTCCTCTTTTTATCTTTCTTGGTTACACCAAGCATGCATCTCTCCATGCTACTTTCAGTTGTCTGTAGTCTTTGCATATCTTTTTTAGTCATGGTCCACGTTTCTGCTCTGTACGTGAGTACTGGGAGGATGCATTGATTAAACACTTCTCTTTTAAGACCTAATTGTATATTGCTATTAAAAATTGTACTGTTTCTTTCAAAACCTCTCCAACCTAGTTTTATACGCCGATTAATTTCTGCATCAATGTGACCCGCGCTTGATATTTGCTGCCTAAGGTAAATGCAGGAATCTGTTATCTCCAGCTTTCCCCCATCAACTGATAAATCTTCATTTCTTGTAAAAGCATTATACATTAGTTTTGTTTTCTGAAAGTTCATTTTTAATCCCACTTTTTTTGCTCTTCTCAGCAAGTTCTTGGATCTTACTCTGCTGCTCTGAAGTGGTAGTTATCAGTCTATATACTAATCTATTATTTGTTGTGCACTTATATACACCTTAATTTGTCTATTTATTCGTTTGTTATGAATTATTTTATTAGAGTTTAGCTAAAATAACTGATTTGTTCTACATAAATATATAGCTTACTCTATCGCTCTGGGCAAACATTATGTATGTTCTTAAATATCTATCAGTCTACCATTAGTTCGATAGGAACAAAATTATATGCAGCTTAATTTGTTTTTGTAGAGCTTAATCTGTTTGTTTACATACAGCTTAATCTCTCTATCAATTCGTTTTTTTAATAATCTATCAGTTTAATCACGGATTCTTTCTGCACAAATATATACTTTAACCTATCTGTCGCTTTCGACAAACATCTAAACATGTATGTATTTAAATACCTAACAATCTATCATTAGTTCGTTCGGAGCAAACTAATGGCTTTTATCACCATATTTCTATCTGTTAGACAGATTTGTTCTTCACAAATACGTTGTAGTTTACGCCGTCTGTCTGCCATTTTGAAAAATAAATTGTGAATTTTTTCTGAAGGTGACAAAATCTGTCATCTTCAGCTAAACTCCATGTAATATTACTGCAGAATAATTTACCAATCACGGAGAAATATAAAAAACAGCAAGGCGATCTGTCGTTAACACTTTAACAAGATGCGAGCGCGCGAACACACAAACACAGAATGCGGAAGTTCCCTGTCTGGATGGTAAAACCTTGCAATATCAGCGTAATATTTTTACATCTGGTTAAGAGATATCAATCTAAAGATTTGCTCCTTGATAAAGGAAAATCAGCGCATCTTTTCTTTTCCTCTTTGACAGTTAGGCCTCTAGACGAGGGATATCGACAGAAAAGAACTATAAATGCTTGCCCGCAAAAAATAATGCTGACGTAACGACGTTCGCATAGAAAAAAAAATATAATGTACTAGAGTTTTGTTACTGTAACAATCTATCCTCTAGAACAGGTTATTAGCGAAGCCACTAGATATCTGGAGGAAAATATTGGCCAATCTTGTCTGGAATAGAAATACTCGCCAAAGCATACATTTTTACCGACCCCCCTTCATCTAGGATATTTGCATAGTGTTATTTTACATCATATTTGATTTTCTTTAAAGCGTAACAGTGTGGAAGGTTACTGAAAATATAATTTTCTCAACGCAATTTTTCTTATATTCTCAGTTAAATCGCTTTCTGAAAGTCTTCATCCTACCCTGACAGTTTATTTGGGAGGTCGTTTTCTATATTCACAGTCAAGAAAGGCTGCTGGTTTCATCCAGTCGTATGCTGACCCATGTGCATTCATACTATAACGTCCCAGCAAACAACAGTCTTGCTGGGCCAGCAGTCAATCCATCGTTGACAGCAATCAGAGTCGGCAGGGGCCCCAGCACTACGGTGCCGATGCCCATAAGTCAATAAAATGACCCGGCGTTCAAAAAACATGGGTCAGCAGTGGGCCAACAAATGGCACCTCTTTCAGTTGGCATATGCCACAGAGGGCCATCAGTTATCCATCGCAGGCAGTGTTGGCAAAAGCCCGGCACGGCCCGTTGCTTCGTTCTCTAAACCAGAAAAAAAAACCCCAACTCGGGCAAGCAGACCTCTAACTCAGGTACCACAGCTTCGCAATTCAACGTAGGGCCAACGCTGAGCCACAGTCTTTTCGGAATAGAAGACGGTGGCTCAGCGTTGGGCCTACGTTTAACTGTAAGACTGTGCACACTTGATACTTTGCTTTTTAGTCCCTTTCTTTTGACTAATGGAACATACTTCATTTGAATGTTTCCATGCAATCCCACACAACACAGAATATTTCATATATATGTTACAAGTACGTAGCACTGAAACTTTGAGACTTTTCAGATACGTCGCGCAATATAACAGTAATGTTTCAGAAACCTTGCGGTTACGGGTTACGTCAAAATGCCCTCAAACGTTACATAACTTTGAAACATAACCGATACGTTACAGTGAAAGGTCTTTGTAACTCCAACATACCAACTTCATGTTACTGTTACGTATTTGAAAGATATTTGTAACTTCGTTGAATTACTATTACGTATTTGAAAGATATTTGTGACATCATATTACTGTTACGTATTTACTACGTTGAACATTATAGTTTTAATAAATTTTGTAAAATCACAATAAAAAATATATACTCGACAGCTGTTTCAAAAGCAACAACAGTCCTAGTACGGGTTGTTTACGTTTTCACAGGTTCAACGCAGTCCGCTGTCCATTGGGAACAGTGGCGGCGTTTTTATATTGATAACAAAAGAAATAAAAATTGGTCCCAAATGAGGGTGTCGAATTTATGTTATGCATGTGGAATAGACTATATTTCAGCAAAAAAAAGAAAGAAAATCCAATTCGTCATTTCTCTAAATACTCAATAAAAGAAAGAAAATCAAATTCGTCATTTCTCTAAATACTCAATAAAAGAAAGAAAATCAAATTCGTCATTTCTCTAAATACTCAATAAAAGAAAGAAAATCCAATTCGTCATTTCTCTAAATACTCAATAAAAGAAAGAAAATCAAATTCGTCATTTCTCTAAATACTCAATAAAAGAAAGAAATTCAAATTCGTCATTTCTCTAAATACTCAATAAAAGAAAGAAAATCAAATTCGTCATTTCTCTAAATACTCAATAAAAGAAAGAAAATCAAATTCGTCATTTCTCTAAATACTCAATAAAAGAAAGAAAATCAAATTCGTCATTTCTCTAAATACTCAATAAAAGAAAGAAATTCAAATTCGTCATTTCTCTAAATACTCAATAAAAGAAAGAAAATCAAATTCGTCATTTCTTAAATACTCAATAAAAGAAAGAAAATCAAATTCGTCATTTCTCTAAATACTCAATAAAAGAAAGAAAATCAAATTCGTCATTTCTCTAAATACTCAATAAAAGAAAGAAAATCAAATTCGTCATTTCTCAATATGAAATTTCTTAGCTTCAAGGAGAAAAAAAAACAAAAAAAACAACTGGTGTAGTGTACTAATACAACAACACAGCCACCTACTTAGATTTTATAAAATGCTTTTTAGAATTTAAAAATTATAATAATCAAAAACAGTTACTTACTTTCAAAAGATCTTGAATCACAAAAAGAAAAAAAAAAAAAAAAAACTTGAAATATTAAATCAGCTCGCTAGCTAACTCGAGTATGACAGTATCACCAAAGAATATCACATGGAAATACGACTACGAGAGTACTTCGGTGAAATGGCATAAATGCGCATGCGCATCCACACCGTTGCCAAACCAAAAATCTTATATATCGCCGGAATGTAACATCAAGGCAGCAATTATGTGGAACGGAAACTGTAAGACAGTAGAAACCGGTGAATGCTATTTTTAACGTAACTGTAATGTACATAATGTTATGTTCCAAAATAGATGTTGCTGAAACATAATTGCAAGATATTTCTGAAAATGTAACGAAAATGAGCGATTGTAACATTGATACATATCTGAAACGTTTTGTGCTGTATGGGATATATCCTATACATAACTTTAGGTGAACTTGGACAAGAGAAGCCGATTCATGAATTTCATGCGAAAAACCCGGGCAACACCGTTCTGCTTTGCTAGTTATTTATAAACCTTCAAGATTTAGTGATCACTTATGATTAAATGTTTCACTGATTATATACCTTTTGCGATAGAGTGCAATAGTTCTAGCGCAGTGTAAAATTTTTGAAAAATCAAAATTTTGGTTTGCAACTATCATTACAATCACAATATTTTGAAGATATTAAATACGACGGACATGCGAGTACGGTATTAAACCAAAGATTCCGAATTGACTTTGCGGCTGTTTCAGAGCTCCACTGTTATCAACAGTCTGTTGCCCTGAAACTGTTCTCACAACAGCAGACAACAAACTGCACGTAAAGAACTAGTGCTGTATTTAACTGGGCTTGAGTTTTACTAGAGCGTTCACGAAGTGGCGGGACAGCCATGTTTAGTGCCTTGATTAGTTTCTCATGATAATGAATTCTAATTCCAACAGACATTGGTTTTGTGCAGCTTTATTTAATGGGGGCTAGATTAACTTCCAGAAAGTTAGAGCTGTAATTAGATCTTCCTGAAAATGCTACTTACGAAATGAACTAAATAAATCCTCTGGCAACGGAAGCGCTCTCCAACGTAGGCTGCAAAGATGCATTCTCACACCTTACAGACTTGACAAGTTATGCCTGTGATAAATTTTCCCTCTACAGTAGAGAAGTTTCTCTCCTGGCCCATTTCCTTGGAAATAATGTAATTGTCGGGGAAGGCAATCCAATTTTCTTATCTTAATTAATAATTGGGTTATCGGGAGTGTTGTTCGCGAAGAGCGTAGATATAGGCCACATTTAATAAGGAAATCTGACCACTTACCTATTAAATTTAAGTACACAGAATACTTAAGGGCAGATATAGAACAGGCAGTTAAACTTTCAAGTGTCACGGTAAAATGGTAGAGAACGTGGTTTTAGTGGACGGAGAATAGTTTTGTACGAGAGCATTTTTATATTGCAATATATTTTAGGATATAATGAAGCGCTTCGGAACAGGAGAAGTTCCTTAAGTTAGAAAGCTGGTGCCAGCTCATTCTAGTAATTTCTTGAAAGAGAAAATTAATCGAAAAATCTTCGCGAACTTTTGCTTAAATTCTTGCGTTTGTATGCTTATTATCAATTTAGGCGGATACACAAAAGAGGAACGGGAGGGGGAAGGTTGTATCCATAAAGAAAATCCGAAAGCTAGGTTTAAGAAAGACATATAAAGTATATGCTCATATTTATATCTTATATGTAATTCCGTAGTGTCTCTTGAAATTGCAGGACATAGGTACGCCGTACAAACTTGAGAAATGGCTCGTTTTGGAGATCTTGATCCCAAAAATCGGGGGCAAAAAATCTAAAATTAATCAGCTGATTGCGATACGTGTCGCAACACTCAGTCTGACTTCGTCACCGCAACGCGGGGAGACGAGTAGTCATACGACCTTGGGAGATGACACCAGCCGGAGCCAGCTGATTGGCTATTATCAAGGATAAATCGGCTGCACATGCTTTCACTGCTATTCAAGTGTAAACTGTGTTACAGTGAGGACGGAAACAGGGTTCTGTTATGAGTAGCGTTCGAGAGAGACAACCCAAACGAGGGTGTGTTCTTCGTAATGTATGTGAGCGAAGGAATTTAGAAAACACACGTAATGATCGCAGTAATACATGCTACAACCTATCTTTCCGAAAAGCTTTATTTAATTCCTGTTGTCATTAATATCTTTATTTCCCTTCCAGAACTACAGATAAATACGGGACTGAATGACTTACTTCTGAACAGTCCTAATTTTGTCCAACACATCCGGAAATACAATAGTAAAATGCCATTCGCTTCCCTCTCGCCCCCCCCCCCCCAAGGAGATTCCAGGCAATGATCTGTACTGCTTTAAAATTCAGGGACGGATTCACCGGTACATCTTGGATTCATTACCACTTACTGATGAAAATTGTTCTTTATAGATTCCTCGGCAGCTACTAATATATGTATTGGTCGTAGTTAAAATAAAGAATTGAAGCGATCAATATTGACAGCCCTGGCAGATATTCTGGCTAACAGTCCTTACGCCCAAGCATATAGAGACTGCGGCTGAGGCTCTTGAACATGAAGTAGCAGGACACAATCTAGACCAGCGTTTTGTTGATAATATATTTACACATTCTCTGTGTTCTCTCAACAGAATACATAAAAAGCATGAAAAAAAGGGGCAATTTTATTACCACTTTACTTTCTTGAAAATTGTGAAAAATATTATAGCTCATATTATTAGTCACCGATCGTCTACTGCGCAACGGTATTCGTAGCACCTCTCTGAATAGACACCTTTTAAAAGTCTACTCATTATTTTGGCCCATGAGCTGTTTTGATCCAGTACCAGTTAGAGGTCTGCATAACCAGTTAAAGGTCTGACCCGCCAAGCCCAAGCCTGGCCCTGGTCTTTTTTTTAGTTTAGAGAACAAAGCAACGGGCCGGACCAAGTCTACCCATTCATTTTTATCGGAATGGTAAAGGAAGAAAAACAATTGTGTTCCCCGATTTCCTGGTGTGTTTAACTGTTTCGCTGGCTTTACTTACTTACTTCCATGACATAGACCAGGGCGTAATCAGAAGAGCAAGGAGGGGCACTGACAGTGTTTTTACCAATCTGTAGGTATTAAGATGGAAAAACCATTTTGGGGCATGTTGACAGCAAACGGATTCGACCACCAGCTAGTGTGTGTGTGTGTGTGTGTGTGTGTGTGTGTGTGTGTGTGTGTTGTGTAGAGTGGGGGACGGAGGGTGTCTGCAGTTGGGGGAGGGGGGGTGTTTGTATGAGAGTGTGGGACGACATGGATTTTTCTACTGTCCCTAATCTGCATAGGGATTGACTTTTATAAAGTTAAAGCTTATTAGTTAGAGAAAGGGAGATTCTGAACGAGTTTAATCTTCCATTTTCTCTCTTTTTAAAGGTTATATTTTTCGATAATTGTCAAAGTTTAGTTAATATCTTTACGCTTACATTCAACTAAATATTTTCAATACTATCTCATTTCATTATTTAATTTTCACAATTTAATGAAATACAATAGAAAGACAAAATATAATACCAAATTGCACCTTACGGCCGGTCCTAGATAAGAGCTGCAATTGACGGGCCCTGGCCGGGTCGAGTCTCTGATATTTGAAACGGGCCGGACCGGACTGGGCCTTAAACGACGGGCTTGGGCCAGACCGGGCTCACCAAATTAGGCCCGTTCAAATCTCTAGTACCAGTAAGTCGTCCTGTGTTTTGAGATGTGAGTGGGACACAGATTTTGTAACATTTCTGCCGGGAAGCTCTCTGTACTCTTGTCTGTACGTGGATAGGGGTATGAGGATGATTGGCAATCGAAATTGATACCAGTGTCTCCTGCAAGATTAGAACAAGTTAGTAAAATCATGCACTGCACTGATTATTATACGCTTTCCAACATACCAGAAATCATTACTTAAGTTGTTACTCAAGTTATGAGGGAAATGGCTGTGGAATAAATCTTGCTCCTGTGCCCTGATCTTTGATCCCATTTCGATTATATTAAACAGAACCGGTTAAGTATACTTCCGGAACAACATGATAAAGTTTTGTCTCAATCGAAGCATTTTTGCTTATGTTATAACGCATAAGGGCGATGGAATGGATCCCGCTCCTATGTCCTGACCGTTGACCCCATGTCGTTAACTTTCATTAGTGTTCCTTCCCAGTGTTCCTTTACCACGTACTAAAATTTCATTGAAATCGAACTATTTTAGCTCAAGTTATGACGCATAATATAAAGGAATGGACCCAGCTGCTATGTCTGACCTTTGACCCTATTTCTCTCATATTCAATAGGATTCGTCCCCAGGTTGTCTCCTTCCACATACTAAAATTTCATCGAAATCGAACTATTTTTACGCGAGTTATCGTGCGGACTGACAGACAGGCGGACAAAGCTGGAGCATGTACGCTTCTTTCACCTACGGTTGGAAAGCGTAAAAAGAGAGTAAAACATTTTGGGTCCATAAGGTCCAATGACCCTATGGCTCGAAGTCCAACGAACAACACTTAACCGTATTTAGACTAATTTATTTATAACAGCACGCATTGTCCGGCGGCAAATATTTAACTGAAGTAAAAATAATTTTGCTTTGTCCTTTTCGAGCAAACACCCAATATACAGACAGACAGGAGGAAACGCCATTTTTTTTTAGACACTAACATTTTAGACAGAAAATATAGAGCTCAAATGAAGTTAACGATTCTTATTCATAAGTATCAAAATAATTATTCGTTCTTTCCAAAAATTCAGACAAAGTGAATACGAGAAAATGGGTCATTTCTAGAGTGGTCCTTAGGAAAATATCCCGTTGGGCAAATCCGCCCCTGCCTGGAACAGCATTTATCTTCCAGGAGGAATCATAGCATCATTGTGGACCAGGCACACCCGTATAGGTGTATGGGTTCTCCTGATGGAGAGGGGATTCTTCCGGTAGTAGTTCCAGGAGCACGACACTGGCTTCGAATTACTAAAATGACCCACACAGTTCCCAGATCTTAACCCAGTTGAACACTTGTTGGGAAGCCATTCGTGATAGAGATCCTCCATCCAGCGACCATTTGGCAACTAATGGACGCTATATCTGCTTGGCTGAACGTACCTGAAGAACGATACGAGCGCGTCGTCGAATCATGCGACATTTGAACCGAAGCTGTTTTGAATGTCAGTGGCGGCCCAACACGTGATTTGCTAAGTGTCACGGTATATCTGCAGATGTAATTTGCTGCTCTGCTGTATATCTGCAATTGTGAAATAAAAAGGCACTACGCACTTTTCTCTTTGAAAAAAAGGGACATACTTATACTTAAATTCCCTTTCTGTTATTCAATTGATGACCATCCGACAAACGTTTTTGTTTCTTTACAGCACATGAGAATAGAACGCTTAGTAGTTAAATTTCCAGGAGAAATCCACAAAATGTTTCCAAACTTACCTGAAAAGAAAGAAAAAGTTTTTTAGTAATCAGCGCATGAGATTGAAATTAAGAACTCATTTCAATAACAAAGTGCAATTCACATAAACTACGTTATCAAAACTATTAGGACACTACCAAATATTTGCACAAATGCAAAGAACATTAATGCAAGAAGGTTTCAAAATCGCTTTATTCTAATTTATCATAAGAAAACATAAGAGGGAGACGTACAGTATTGGGCGTCTCACTGGGAAATAATACAAAACTGTTAAAAACATGATGGTATATACACTGCAATGACAATGGGGATGAATAACAAATGCTGCAAGCAAAGCTTATTGAATAAAAATTGCAGAAGTGACAAAGAGAAACACATCGTGTCACATGACATTGGCTGGGCATGATTTACAGGATAACACAGGCGAAACAATAGTACACAATTAGAAAAAGAACAGCACAAACACCGCCGTGAAGGTAAAACATTACATACATGAGATAAAAACACAGCGTGCACAATTGTGCAAGTTATTTAACGAGGGCACCAAAGCAACATAATACAGGCGGGGTGAAAGTAAGTAATGTACACGAGTAAGCATGAAAATACACTGAGATGGCATTAGCATTCACAATTCAACGGTAGTGTGGATTGCACGAGTCGTAGAGTGGAGGAGGGCCACCAGGGTGCCACGGAACTCAGCAAAGGAGGTGTAGAATGTCCTAGGGTACTGATAGGTGTAGCAGTCCAGAATCAATCGCAAACCATGGAGCGGCCGGCGCCCAGGTAGCAAAGAAGGTGGCTTCTCGACGACTGGAAGAAGCCGACTGGTACTCCAGGCGGAGTCGAGAAAGCAATCGATCTTGAAAATGGCACAAAAGTGCTGCGCTGGCCTGGTGTAAAGAAACCGGCGAGGAAATGCTGCGGAGTTGTTGAAGGTACACGTAAATAACGTGTTTAACCAGCACGAAAAGATAGGCACATACTGAAGGAAGAGTTGTAGGTGGATGAGCCCGCAGAAGAAGATGTCTGTAGGCAGTGAACGGAAGATCTTGAGAACAAGAGCGACTGGCAATCCGGAAAGCCTGGTGGAGGAGAGGCATCAGGATGGGACAGTAAAGGTAGACGTGAGAAACGTCTGCTTCCTGTGCGCAGAAGGAGCAGAGAGGGGAGGAGAGAAGAGACATGCGAAAGAGAAAATACGGAACAGGGAGGCGATTATGCAAAAAGAGCCAGTGGGTATTAATTTCAAGAGGGGCAGATAAGGGTGAGCGGGCAGCGGCCCAGACAAGAGGAAGAGAAGCAGGGGGAACCTCCAGAATAGAAAGCGGTGAAGGGGTGGCAAGGTACACTAGAAAACGATAAAGAGATTTAGAGGAGAGAGAGGAGAGAGGAAGAACCGAGTTTGTGAGTCGGAGGAAAAACGGCAGCGGAAGAGGGGCAGAAAAGACAGAGACGAGACCGGTGGGGGTGACAAGATCAGGGAAAAGCGAAAGAAGTGCAGTTAGCAGAGAGTCATAGACCAAATGGGCGGATGGGGATGAGAGAATAGCAGGGGGAGGCCAGAGAAAGGGCGCCAGGATAGATCCGAGTTAGTGAGGTCTTGTACAGTTACTACACCTGCTCGGAGCCAAGAGGGGAGCGCTGTGAGAAATAAAGCTGAGATGTTCTGTCGTGCTATCAGTAACTTTGAAGCGGATATGCCGCGTGGACGTGATCTTTCCGAGTTCCAGCGTGGGATTCTTTTTTCTTTTTTTTTTGAGGTTTAACGACCACCGTGAGCAACTCAATGGGCTATAAGCAGTCACCCGTCCCTAATTTAGGGTCACTGGTTCCAGGAAAGGGAAAGAGCCAGTGCCGAAATACAAACACAACATCCATGCCTCACCGAGATTCGAACCCGGACCCCTTCGGACGAATGATCAGAAGCCATCGCTTAGACCACTGCACCACCTGGGCGGCAGCGTGGGATGGTCATAGGATGTCATAGGAAGGTGCGCTGTGAGTGGGGAGGTACGTAAATAAAGCTCAGATGTTCTGTCGTGTTATCAGTAACTTTGAAGCAGATACGCCGCGTGGACGTGAACTTTCCGAGTTCCAGCGTGGGATGGTCATATGATGTCATAGGAAGGTGCGCTGTGAGTGGGGAGGTACGTATATAAAGCTGAGATGTTCTGTCATGTTATCAGTAACTTTGATGCGGATATGACGCGTGGACGTTAACTTTCCGAGTTCCAGCGTGGACTAGTCATAGGATGTCATTTGAGTAACGTTTCCATACGTAGCTTTGCAGCTAAACTAAACATAGGATGGTGCAACTACAACAAGAAAACGTTCAGGAAGGCCGCACAAACTGACGGGACGAGACAGAAGATCCATGGTAAAAAATGTTAAGAAATCCCGTTCTTCTGCTACAGTTACCATCGCTGTTGAAGTAAGACGTGCTTGTAAAGGCACGGTTAGTACCATAACTAACCGCAGAGAGTTTCACAGTGCGGGTGATTACTGTAAAGCAGCGCCGCACAAGCCTTACATCACTGCCATAAATGCGAAGCGCCGTTTGAAGTGGTGTGTCTTGTGGACTGTGGAGGACTGGAAAGCTGTTCTTTGGAGTGCTGAGTCACGCTTTTCACTCTTCCAATCTGGTGGCCGTGTTTGTATTTATCGACAGCCCGGTGAATAATTTTCGTCTGACTGTGTTCTTCCAACTATTAAGTTTTGCGGATGCTCCACCATGGTATGGAGTTGATTTTCGTCGATGGGATTCGGCTCATTGGTTATTATACCACAAACCATGAACTCTGAAGTGTACCTCGACGTTTTGGATAATTGTTCCCTACCAAGAATGTGACAGTATTATGGAAATGCCAGTTGTCTCTTCTAACGCAGTCGAGCTCCCTGCCGCACTTCACGGCGTGTACACGGTTGGTTTCTTGAAAATTAAGTGGAATTGTTAGACCGTCCTGCTCTGAGTCCAGATCTTAATCCCATTGAACATCTTTGGGATGAACTGGAGCGACGGATACAAAATCAACCGCGACGATTGTCTTCGCTCTCCACTCTGGCAGCAGCTTTTTAGGATGAACGGCTAGCCATTCTTGTAGAGACCTACCAGAAACTGGTTGATAGTATGCCTCGACGTGTTGTCGCTGTCATACAAGCAAAAGGCGGAACGACTATTAATTGTGATAAAGTCGTTTGTCCCATAACACTGTTAGCTCGGAATAGGTTATATAATATAATATAATATAATATAATATAATATAATATAATATAATATAATATAATATAATATAATATAATATAGTATAATATAATATAATATAAATAAAATACAATACACTATATTGACAAAAGTCAACGGACACTTAGAAGAGAAACACAACATAGGATTTATTGACATACATTAGTACAGTGTCGGTCCACCTTTGGCCTTAATGCATGCACTGACACTTCGAGACAGGTTTTCAACAAGGTTCTGGAACACAGCGATAGGTATGCGCTTCCATTCAGTACATAATGCTGCCGCTAACTGTTGCCTTAGCAATACGCCTTGGTTCCAAACTTCTTATTCGTCGCTCTAGTTCATCCCATAGGTGCTCTATGGGATTAGGATCAGGGCTCCGTGCTGGTCAGTTCACACACGATACGGAACTACATGCCGTAACAGTCCTTGCTTTATGGCTCGGTGCATTGTACTGCTGCTACACGCAAGGCTAGGTTCCATAGTATTGCCCAGAATATCGAGGTAGACGTGCTGGTTAACAGATTTGTCCACGATAACCAATGGAACGGGACCATACCACAAAAAAAAAAAAAACCCCACACGAGTACGCTGCCAGCTCCAAACTTGACCGTAGGAATAGTACACTGTGGTAAATAGCATTCCCCCGGCTGTCGCCATACCCACACACTGCCATCAGACTGATGAATCATGTATCTAGATTCATTAGTCCATTGGACCCGTTTCCATTGATCAAGGTCCACGATAAATGTTCTTAACACCACGCTAAAGGACGAGTAGCATTCCGAGTGGAGATGAAAGGCTTATGAGCAGCCGCACCGACCACGGTAACCCATGGAATGAAGATCTCTGTAAATAGTATGTCTACAAACCGGGGTTCCAGCATTTTTACTCACCTGTACACTGAGGTCTAGTGCACTAGTCGGTCGATTAGCTGTAACGACTCCCGTGAGGCTTCGACGTCATCTATCACTGATTTTCTTTGGTCTGCCGGTACGTTTTGCTGCTCCAGGCACGCCATGTGTCTTCCACTTATTCAGTACATCCAAAACAGTTGACTGGGGTATGTTTAAACGCCTCTTATTTTCTCTTATGGACAGCCCACTAATATAACACCAAACAATCTTTCCTTTCTCAAAGTCAGTTTTCTCCCGCCGCGACATTTTCACTCAACCTCACAGTGCGATGTGATAGCGGTTTGTTTTATTGTTTTATGTAGAGGATTTTAGAAAAGGAGTGTCTGACCCCAGGTCTTAAACAACCCTTAGAAACAGGAAGCTAGGAGATTTGGGCTTGAGTGCCCGATAGGAAGGTGACACGGAAGTGAGGTAGAAATATGATCGCGGTCAGTTGCAGGCTTAGTTTTATACCGTTTGTAGCTGTACCGCGTATCTTAACAACGCAGCAGATCCGTTCATTTGCTTTTGAAGGAGTGTCCGGTGAATTTTGTCAATATAGTGTATATGCTGATTTTTTTTTTACATAAATATTTAAGTAAAATTTGGATGGATCCACTCGACGTTAACTTTGATCAGTTTTGTGACCATAGAGGAGGGCGCAAAATAGTACTCCTGAAGGGGAAGCTCTGCGAGCGCAACCCCCACCCCCCAACTTACCATCCGTGGCTGCACCTTTGCTTTCAGCGGGGTAGTCATTTTTCCCTATACGGTACGTAGTGGTTGAGAAAGTCTGTGGATATGCATAAATGAAATTTCCAAACCAATAACTTTTTGTGACCTCCCAGGTGGCGCAGTGGTCTAAGTGATGGCTTCTGATCATTGGTACGAGAGGGGTTAGGGTTCGAATCCAGTGAGGCATGGATGTTGTATTTGTCTTACGGTGCTGGCTCTCCCCCTTTCCTGGAACCAGTGGCCCAAATTAGGGACGGGCGCCTGCTTAAAACCCATTGAATTGCTCACGGTGGTCGTTAAACCTCCAAACAGAAAAAAAAAAAAAAGCTTTTTCTGCCATTATGAAGCTTATACCTTTATTAAACATTGTCAGATGACGTAACAATACTGAGCCACCCGCTTTTATGCAACGCTCTACCAAAAAAAAAGTGGAGGTCACACCCATTCCAAAGTTCGCCAAGGAGCTCGACAGACATGCTTGGTGGGAGATGATCTTCTACGACTTCAAAAAAGTTTAACAGTTGAGGAATGTTTTCAGAACTTGTTCACATCTTTCCTTGATGTGATTCCTTCACGTACAACTGTGTTTTATTGGTATTGAGAGTTTAAAAATAGAAAGAAAACCCTTCCAGATGACCCTCGAACTGGAACACCGAGCACGTCCACTACTGTTTTCAATGTTAAAAAAATTAAAACCCTGGTTAAAGAAGATCCGCGAATCACGCATCTCGAGATTTCCACAATTCTAAATATAAGTTCGTGGAGCGTGTATTCCACTCGTCATGAAACATTTCAACGGAGAAAGCGGTGTGCTCGATGAATTTCTCATCAGTTGACAAATGAACAAAAAAAAAGATCCATGTGGAATGGAGCCATTTCATGAAACAAAAATCATTGATGGGAAAGGAAGGAGCATCTTTGGATGTCATAACTGGTAATGCTACGTGCATTTACCAGTTTGAACAAGAAATAAAGCCTCAATCCATGACGTGAAACAAAAATCATTGATGGGAAAGGAAGGAGCATCTTTGGATGTCATAACTGGTAATGCTACGTGGATTTACCAGTTTGAACAGGAAATAAAGCCTCAATCCATGACGTGAAACAAAAATCTTTGATGGGAAAGGAAGGAGCATCTTTGGATGTCATAACTGGTAATGCTACGTGGATTTACCAGTTTGAACAGGAAATAAAGCCTCAATCCGTGACGTGAAACAAAAATCATTGATGGGAAAGGAAGGAGCATCTTTGGATGTCATAACTGGTAATGCTACGTGGATTTACCAGTTTGAACAGAAAATAAAGCCTCAATCCATGACGTGAAACAAAAATCATTGATGGGAAAGGAAGGAGCATCTTTGGATGTCATAACTGGTAATGCTACGTGGATTTACCAGTTTGAACAGGAAATAAAGCCTCAATCCATGACGTGGACATTCCCAGAGGACCCCCTCCCCCTCAAGTTCGTCAAGCAAGAAGTGTGGGAAAGACAATGATGGCATCTGTTTTCGCTTACTCCGGCCACGGTGCCTCAGTTGTCCTGCAGGACCGAAAAAGGATCACTAGGAACTGGTGTTTTACATTTTTTTTTTTGTTCTCCCAAAAGTGCAGGAAAAGTGGTGAGAGACATGGCCGAAGAAAGGCACTTGAGAGAGGATGATCCATCACGACAACACCATGGGCACCTGCAGGAAATTTTTCAAGTGGGGTCAAGTGTAATTAATTAAGGTTTGGCTAATATGTATAAAACAGTAATTCGTGAAAATGAAAGATTTATACTATTACTTACTATATACACAAGAACACTTCTATTATTACTATTATTATTAATTGATGCTGCTCTTGAAGAAAGTGTATGTCAGTAATAGTCGTGTATTATCATGTAAATTGGTAAATGTTTCCAAAATAATGAACAGGGTCGAGCAGGGCCACGCCAAGTCTTTTAAGTTCAGCACACACCACCCTGAGCGGAACTTGTTTGGGCGTCCTACCTTACGATTTACTAGGTTTTCTGCTTGACGTTATCGTTTTCCAATTCCAAATTTCCAATAAAATTGGGATATTAAATAAACTGCCCTAAACTCCATCTTTCCTTGTGGTCCAGTTCTGTGAGTGTAAAAAAAAAAAGTAATAAATAAAATAAAATAAAAAAGGGAAAAATAATTCTACAGGGAGGGTCAAGCGACCCCTGTGACCCCCCCCCCCCCCCCGCCATGTCGACACCCATGACAACACAGCAGCCCACATGGCTGTGAAAACAAAGAACTTTCTGGGTAGTCATCGAATCCAGGGACTACCCCCCATCCAGCATATTCCTTGACCTGGCCCCATCTGACTTCTTTTTGTTCCCGAAGGTGAAAATTTTCATTCGTGGGACCAGGTTTTCAAGTTCTGAAGAAGCGGTGAAGACATTCACTGAGAATCTTGTGAGTCTCGATGAAGACGAGTGGCGTAATGCATTTCAAAATTATTATACGGGGATGGACAAGTGTACACAAGCTCATGGAGCTTACTTTGAAAAATTATTCTAAAAAAATACTACTTTCATCAACCAGAATTTTTTTATCCAGACACTTTTGGACCATCCTCGTTGCAGAAATCTGCAACTATAAAAGCACAAATTCTGATGTGCAAATATACTTCTGTAACCTATCTCTTTTAGCACCCAACATAAATATTACAATGAGCGAAATAATACGCACAATGTCATTTTTCTCTTTACAAACGAAAAATAAAAAAAAAATGCAAAGTGAAAGAAGAAAGCCAAGTTTAATGCCTCCTTAGGGTTAAAAAGCAGATAAGAACCGAAAATTGAATGGCTTCATCATATTTTAGAAAGGAAATCGAATTATTCAGTTACTGATAAGAACTGTGGATTTAAAAACAAATGAACGCCCCTTGAGCTTTGCAAACGATTTTGGAAAGGGGGAATCTCTCACTTTTTTTTTTTTTTTTTTTTTGAATGACACATAATATTTTGTGCGCTATACTCACGGAGGAACGTGTCTGTATGTTTCAGCTTGTATAGGGGGCTTAAGAGCTCTTTGTAATCGAAAGCCGGAAGTCGGCGAGTACTTAAAAGAGAGTGGTTTTCATCCTTGAGTCAGAAGGCGCATCCAATTTCACAAGAACTGCCGTTTCTGGATTTTTACGACTTGAGAAGTTTAGTCCCTTCGGTGTGTAAGCAAAAAAAAAAAATTCAGCATAAATATGCAAAACCGGGACTGCTGCAAAGAGGGCTGAAGTCGTTTCCTCTTATCCGCTCCTCCTCTTTCATTCTTATTACGGCATCTGGAAGAAATGAAGTAAAAAGCAATAAAACTCTGGTGGCGCGGAAGCCTCGCTCGGCATGGATGCATCCACTGTCGAGCCAGCAGCAGCTTTCCACGCTAAACAGCAAAGAGCAGAGGGGTTGTTTGCAGCGAAAATGTAGCCAGGGCGGATGGGGAGTTTAAAATCACGCAGAGTGGTCGAGAGAAAGCGTTCACGGGACTGATCAAAACTTTTGACTGTCCTTGCAGAGTAATAAAGTCATGTGATATCATCACTAGCCTGGCTATCATAAACTGCATGGATATTACTCCTCATTAGAAACTACACTTTCAACTTCAGAAGGGAACTCTTTCTACTCTACGTATTGTGCCAAAAGTGGAGCCCGCAGTTTCCCATTTAGCGCGTATTTTGACATACAGGAGCTGGAAAGAATAATGTAAACATCATGCACAGACACGTGACTTTTAATGCAGCTGCGTACGTCGCAATACGCAAAGGTATCTACCACATTTTGGTTGTAATAGCTTTGTTTAGAACCTCAAGGTCCTGTGTTTAAACGCTTTCAAAGTGTTCTCGTTGCAAAATTTCTTTCAGGGTGTCGACGAAATGAGCAGTCTAACGGACTTCGAAAGAGAGTTAATTGTTAGTGGCAGGCCAGTTGGTGGTATGGAGAGCTACCACCTGTGGTGATCAGGGCAATGTGTCAAAGCACACAGTACATCACAGCTTTCTGCGCATGCGCTTGCGTAGCCGAAAACCGAACCAGGTCCCCATGGTCATCGCACGTCATCGCCAACAACGCATGAAATAGGCCTTAGATCATCGAGACTGGACCATGGATGATTGGAAGAAAGTGGTCTGGTCTGACGAATCAAGATTCCTGGTGCATTACGTAGACGGCCGAGCGCGGATTCGCCAATCACCAACTGAGGCTATGGCACCAGGATAAGTGTTAGGCGAAAACAGGCCGCAGTCGGCGGCGGCAGTGTTATGCTGAGAGCGATGATGTTTTCTTGGGACACTTTAGGCCCCATTATCCCAACAGCACAATCCTCGGCAGCTGTCAGATATCTGAACATCGTTGCGGACCCAGTTCACCCATTCATGTTAACTGTGTTCCCTGCTGGTGACGGCCATAAGAATAGGATAATGTTCCATGCCACGCTGCTAGGATCGTCAAGGAGTGGTTCGAGGAAGATGCTGGTGACTTTCTGTTAATGCCCTGATCTCCAAATTCATCTCACATGAACCCAATAGATCATTTGTGGTTCGATTAGGAAAATCGGGTTTCTGCTAAATCACATATTGCCGGTAGAACGGAAGCATTCCAGATCGAAATCTTCCACGGGCAACTCTTGGCGATTTATGGAAGGCTGTCCAGGAATAAGAGACCGCAACATCACCCGCGTGTTTCCAACACCATGGAGACTCAAAACCACGTGGTGTAGTTTCTGTTGTGCGGCGACAGGTGGACCCACACGTTTACAGATGGCTGTCTTTAACAACCTCCAACACCTAGTAAAGTCCATGCCACGACATGTTGCTGCTATTATGTGGGGATAAAAGGTGCACTCGCGTTTTATTAGGTAGCTGTATATAATAAAGTCTCCAGTACCTGGTAGGATCCCTTCCACGACGTGCTGCTTCTGTTGTGAGGTCGAAAGGTGGCTGTGTATGATAATGTCTCCAACATATGGTAGAGTCCATGCCAGGCCGTGCTGTTACTGTTTTGAGGTCGAAAGGTATCTGTGTATAATAATATCTCCAACACCTGGTAGAACCCATGGCACGACGTGCTGCTGCTATTGTGATGTCGAAAGGTGTCTGTGTATAATAATGTCTCCAATATCTGATGAAGTCTATGCCATGACGTGTTGCTGAAAAGTGGCTACGTGCTTTAAACATGGTAGGGGGCTGGTACTCACTATTCATAATGCTGGGTAATCACTATTCATATTACTGGGTAGTCACTATTCATAATGCTGGGTAGTCACTATTCATATTGTTGGGTAGTCATTATTCATAATGCTGGGTAGTCACTATTCATATTGCTGCGTAGTCACTATTCATTAGTCATTATTCATAATGCTGGGTAGTCATTATTCATATTGCTGGGTAGTCACTATTCATAATGCTGGGTAGTCACTATTTATATTACTGGGTAGTCACTATTCATAATGCTGGGTAGTCACTATTCATATTGTTGAGTAGTCATTATTCATAATGCTGGGTAGTCACTATTCATAATGCTGGGTAATCACTATTCATATTACTGGGTAGTCACTATTCATAATGCTGGGTAGTCACTATTCATATTGTTGGGTAGTCATTATTCATAATGCTGGGTAGTCACTATTCATATTGCTGCGTAGTCACTATTCATTAGTCATTATTCATAATGCTGGGTAGTCATTATTCATATTGCTGGGTAGTCACTATTCATATTACTGGGTAGTCACTATTCATAATGCTGGGTAGTCACTATTCATATTGTTGGGTAGTCATTATTCATAATGCTGGGTAGTCACTATTCATATTGCTGGGTAGTCACTATTCATAATGCTGGATAGTCACTGTTTATCATAATAAGGGGACCACTACGCAGGAAAAAGTACGTCAGGTCAGAAATAGTTAAAATATTCAGTAGTCATAATAATTGTCAGGTATTCACCAAACAGGAAAAGTGGCGACATTCCCAAAACATGACAGGAGGCTAGTAGCTACTATCCATAATGGTTGGGTAGGTATTGTTTATCCCAATAAGGATACGACTATGCAGGAAAAATTAAATCACTTAGAAAGAAAGTTATACTAATGTGATGCCTGTTCAGAAGGGTTAGGAGGTTATGCAAAAAAAAACAGAAAAACAAAAACCCAGCATCAGGCTTTAAAGTAGATAGGGTCCAAGTGGTCACTGTTCAAAAATATCTGCTGGGTAGTATACAGAAAAAACAAAGCTGGCTGAGATAGGCAATTAAACGTGTGTGTATCACTATACAGGAAAACAATAGTACGGCATTTTATGCATTCCTATTAACACTCAGGGAAAGTAGCCATTTTCATGTTAGAGAGATTGCTGTATAAAGATCGTGTCTTGAACACGTTATGCTATATTCAAAACATTGTCCACGGAAAGGATTCGACTTGAAGTGAATTATCTGACTGCAATAAATAACACTTAACCTCCTAAGCAACCTGTTGAGGCGCTCGTTGATAAGAAAAAAAATGATAAAAAAAAGCTTTCCCACTCCAAAATAAAAAAAAAAATGAAAATAAAATAAGGCGGCTGCGAAATAAAAGTGAATGCAGAGAAAGGTGATCCACAAAAATTTTCGAGGTCACGTGTGGAAGAGGTGAAAAAAAAAAAAAAAAAAAAAAATACATAAAGAGGAGAGTTGGTTTAGGGGTAGAAAGAGGAAAAAAGAGTAGGAAAGAGAGCATGAGTTGATAGACACAGAAAGAGCTTGCCTGGAGGCTCCCTCGGGACACCAACGAAAGCGGAGGACACACACACATGCACACCAGCGTCTTCCAAATTGGCCAAACTATCGGAGCGTTCCCTATGCGATACCTCGGGGCCTCCGGACAAGCACTCGGCAAATAAATAGTCGGGTCTTCTCGAGCGCTGAGCTAAGCCTCTTTCTGGTCTAGTCAAACATCACTACAAGCCAGTAATGTTGGTCCGATTGTCTGTCTCTTACGCGTCTCCCAATAAAACTTCAGCACGAACACCATCCCGTTGCCAAGACAACGGAAAAGAAAGGTAGATAATAATAAAAAAAAAAATAAAAAAAAGAAAGAAGTGTACCAGTCATTCTTATTACTTTAGGCATAGAATGGATTGCAGTGGGAAACCGTTCTCTAGTAGTTACAACCCACGCGAATAAAAACAAAAAAAAACTTCGAGTCAGTTTGTCTTTAGGGAGTATGAATTAAAGTCAAATATTTGCCATTTCTTGGTCGCATGTACGCTTTCTACTAGATTTTATAATATGTTCTGTCTCATTGTAGTGCTCTCGCAAAAATTATGTTAGATAGACGTACATGTTGTTTTTTTTCAACTTGAAATTCATTTCTACTATTTCCAATATCGATTCTTACAATATCGATTCTCGCATGAAAGGGCAATGGCCCACGCAAGATAAAGAGAAAAGGCTGTTATTAGATCTTCTTCAAGAAACTGAAGCTAAACGTACGTCATTCTAATACTGAATGCACTATTTATTTGATAGTGATGAAACAGAACGGAGAAGGCATTCCCTAAAATTAAAATGCTGTGAATAAAATACGTATAAATAAAAAAAAAGTTGCGCTGGATTTTTCTTATAGTCATTAAATTATCCTGAAAAAATGCAGTCATGTACTGCTTCACAATATTGCGTCACAAAACCCATAAATATCAGTTTAGTTTTGATCGCAACACCGAAGAACTAAATTATTGCCTCATATATCCACGTGCCGCCTAAACAGCTCTTACCCGGCGAGGCATACACCGCACAAGATTTTTAAAGGTGTCTTGCGGTATCAGGTACCAACACATTACAAGTAGATTCTTTAACTCGTGTAAGTTACGTGGTAAAGCCGCCGCAGATCGAATTTGCTGTTCCAACACAAATCACGAATGCTCGATTGGATTGATGTCTGGGGAATTTGGAATACCGGGAAGGCTTCCTCATGTTCCGCGAAACATTAAAAAAAAAAAAATCCGGGCAGTGGAGCACGGTGCATTATCCACCTGAAGGAAGGCACACTACTAGAGGGGATACCGTTGGCATTAAAGGATGTACTTAGTCTGCACTGAGATTCAGATAGGTGGAGTTTCCTGCACATGAAAGACTGAACAAAAGGTTTCCCAACAGAACATTGCCCAAAGCATTATACTTCTTCCATGGCTTGTTTTCGTCCCAGGGTGCATCCTGGTGCCAACACACCTACTCTGCTGACGCACTTGTACGTCAGTAATTATGAAAGAAACTTTTGGAGAACTTCATCCAGCAGTGGACTGATAATGCAGAGACAATTTCAAAGGCAAAACAATGCTAAAAGCACCTTCTGAAGAAATATCAATAATAAGAAGACCATGTGGGAAACGGGCGGATGAAATTCGCAAGGATGCTAGAATAAGCTGGAGAGAGGCAATAGTGGAAGAAACTTCTGGAGAACTTCATCCAGCAGTGGACTGATAATGCAGAGGCAATTTCAAATACAAAACAATGCTAAAAGCACCTTCTGAAGAAAAAACAATAATAATAAGAAAACCATGTGGGAAATGGGCGGATGAAATTCGCAAGGATGCTGGAATACGTTGGAGACAGGCAATTGTGGAAGAAACTTCTGGAGAACTTCATCCAGCAGTGGACTGATAATGCAGAGACAATTTCAAATACAAAACAATGCTAAAAGCACCTTCTGAAGAAATATCAATAATAAGAAGAAGACCATGTGGGAAATGGGCCGATGAAATTCGCAAGGATGCTGGAATAAGCTGGAGAGAGGCAATAGTGGAAGAAACTTCTGGAGAACTTCATCCAGCAGTGGACTGATAATGCAGAGACAATTTCAAATACAAAACAATGCTAAAAGCACCTTCTGAAGAAATATCATTAATAAGAAGAAGACTATGTGGGAAATGGGCATGTGAAATTCGCAAGGATGCTGAAATAAGCTGGAGACAGGCAATTGTGGAAGAAACTTCTGGAGACCTTCATCTAGCAGTGGACTGATATTTGTGGAAGAAACTTCTGGAGAGCTTCATCCACCAGTAGACTGATAATGCAGAGACAATTTCAAATACAAAACAATGCCAAAAACACCTTCTGAAGAAATAGCAATAATATTAATAATAAGAAGACTATGTGGGAAATGGGTGGACGAAATTCTCAAGCATGCTAGAATAAGCCGGAGACAGGCAATGCGGAAGAAACTTCTGGAGACCTTCATCTAGCAGTGAACTGATAATGCAGAGACAATTTCAAATACAAAACAATGCTAAAAGTACCTTCTGAAAAAATATCATTAATAAGAAGAAGACCATGTAGGAAATGGGCGGATGAAATTCGCAAGGATGCTGGAATAAGCTGGAGACAGTCAATTGTTGAAGAAACCTTCTGGAGACCTTCATCTAGCAGTGGACTGATAATGCAGAGACAATTTCAAATACAAAACAATGCTAAACGCACCTTCTGAAGAAATATCAATAATAAGAAGAAGACCATGTGGGAAATGGGCGGATGAAATTCGCAAGGATGCTGGAATAAGCTGGAGACAGGCAATTGTGGAAGAAACTTCTGGAGACCTTCATCCACCAGTAGACTGATAATGCAGAGACAATTTCAAATACAAAACAATGCTAAACGCACCTTCTGAAGAAATATCAATAATAAGAAGAAGACCATGTAGGAAATGGGCGGATGAAATTCGCAAGGATGCTGGAATAAGCTGGAGACAGGCAATTGTGGAAGAAACTTCTGGAGACCTTCATCTAGCAGTGGACTGATAATGCAGAGACAATTTCAAATACAAAACAATGCTAAAAGCACCTTCTGAAGAAATATCAATAATAAGAAGAAGACCATGTGGGAAATGGGCGGATGAAATTCGCAAGGATGCTGGAATAAGCTGGAGACAGGCACTTGTGGAAGAAATTTCTGCAGACCTTCATCCACCAGTGGACTGATAATACAGAGACAATTTCAAATAAAAAACAATGCCAAAAAACACCTTCTGAAGAAATAGCAATAATATTAATAATAAGAAGACCATTAGGGAAATGGGTGGACGAAATTCTCAAGCATGCTAGAATAAGCTGGAGACAGGCAATGTGGAAGAAACTTCTGGAGACCTTCATCTAGCAGTGGACTGATAATGCAGAGACAATTTCAAATACAAAACAATGCTAAAAGTACCTTCTGAAGAAATATCATTAATAAGAAGAAGACCATGTAGGAAATGGGCGGATGAAATTCGCAAGGATGCTGGAATAAGCTGGAGACAGTCAATTGTTGAAGAAACCTTCTGGAGACCTTCATCTAGCAGTGGACTGATAATGCAGAGACAATTTCAAATACAAAACAATGCTAAACGCACCTTCTGAAGAAATATCAATAATAATAAGAAGACCATGTGGGAAATGGGCGGATGAAATTCGCAAGGATGCTGGAATAAGCTGGAGACAGGCAATTGTGGAAGAAACTTCTGGAGACCTTCATCCACCAGTAGACTGATAATGCATACACAATTTCAAATAAAAAACAATGCCAAAAACACCTTATGAAGAAATAGCAATAATATTAATAATAAGAAGACCATTAAGGAAATGGGTGGATGAAATTCTCAAGCATGCTAGAATAAGCTGGAGACAGGCAATGTGGAAGAAACTTCTGGAGACCTTCATCCACCAGTGGACTGATAATACAGAGACAATTTCAAATAAAGAACAATGCCAAGAACACCTTCTGAAGAAATAGCAATAATATTAATAATAAGAAGACCATTAGGGAAATGGGTGGACGAAATTCTCAAGCATGCTAGAATAAGCTGGAGACAGGCAATTGTGGAATAAACATCTGGTGACCTTCATCTACCAGTAGACTGATAATGCAGAGGCAATTTCAAATAAAAAACAATGCCAAGAGCACCTTCTGAAGAAATAGCAATAATATTAATAATAAGAAGACTATGTGGGAAATGGGTGGACGAAATTCTCAAGCATGCTAGAATAAGCCGGACACAGGCAATGTGGAAGAAACTTCTGGAGACCTTCATCTAGCAGTGGACTGATAATGCAGAGAAAATTTGAAAAACAAAACAATGCCAAGAGCACCTACTGAAGAAATAGCAATAATATTAATAATAAGAAGACCATTAGGGAAATGGGTGGACGAAATTCGCAAGGATGCTGGAATAAGCTGGAGACAGGCAATTGTGGAAGAAACGTCTGGAGACCTTCATCCACCAGTAGACTGATAATGCAGAGACAATTTCAAATAAAAAACAATGCAAAAAACACCTTCTGAAGAAATAGCAATAATATTAATAATAAGAAGACCATGTGGGAAATGGGTGGACGAAATTCTCAAGCACGCTAGAATAAGCTGGAGACAGGCAATGTGGAAGAAACTTCTAGAGACCTTCATCCAGCAGTGGACTAATAATGCAGAGACAATTTCAAATACAAAACAGTGCCACGAACACCTGAAGAAATAACCACAAGACGACGACCATGTAGGAAATGGGCGGGTGAAATTCGCAAGCATGCTGAAATAAGCTGGAAAGAGGCAATTGTGGAAGAAATTTCTGCAGACCTTCATCCACCAGTGGACTGATAATACAGAGACAATTTCAAATACAAAACAATGCCAGAAACACCTTTTGAAGAAATAGCAATAATATTAATAATAAGAAGACCATTAGGGAAATGGGTGGACGAAATTCGCAAGGATGCTGGAATAAGCTGGAGACAGGCAATGTGGAAGAAACGTCTGGAGACCTTCATCCACCAGTGGACTGATAATGCAGAGACAATTTCAAATAAAAAACAATGCAAAACACACCTTCTGAAGAAATAACAATAATATTAATAATAAGAATAACATGTGGGAAATGGGTGGATGAAATTCTCAAGCATGCTGGAATAAGCTGGAGATATGCAATACGGAAGAAACTTCCAGTGACCTTCATCACGCAGTGGACTGACAATGCTGAGGCAATTTCAAATACAAAACAGTGCCACAAACACCTGAAGAAATAACCACAAGGCAACGACCATGGGGGAAATGGGTGGATGAAATTCGCAAGCATGCTGAAATAAGCTGGAGACAGGCAATTGTCGAAGAAACTTCTGGAGACACATAATGCAGAGACAACAATAATGCAGGATTGATAATGCAGAGACAATTTAAAATACAAAAAAAAAGTGCCACACACAACTTCTGAAGAAATAAACATAAGACCATGTGGGAAATGGGTGGATGAAATTCGCAAACATGCTGGAATAATCTGGAGATAGGCAATTGCGGAAGAAACTTCTGGAGACCTTCATCCACCAGTGGAAAGATAATAATGCAGAGACAATTTCAAATAAAAAACAATGCCAAGAACACCTTCTGAAGAAAAAGCAATAATATTAATAATAAGACTATGTGGGAAATGGGTGGACGAAATTCTCAAGCATGCTGGAATAAGCTGGAGACCGGCAATTGTGGAATAAACTTCTGGTGACCTTCATCCACCAGTAGACTGATAATGCAGAGACAATTTCAAATAAAAATCAATGCCAAGAGCACCTTCTGAAGAAATAGCAATAATATTAATAATAAGAAGACCATGGGGGAAATGGGTGGACGAAATTCTCAAGCATGCTAGAATAAGCTGGAGACAAGCAATTGTGGAAGAAACTTCTGGAGACCTTCATCCAGCAGTGGACTGATAAGGCAGAGACAATTCAAATACAAAACAGTGCCACGAACACCTGAAAAAATAACCACAAGACGACGACCATGTGGGAAATGGGCGGATGAAATTCGCTAGGATGCTGGAATAAGCTGGAGACAAGCAATTGTGGAAGAAATTTTGGAGACCTTCATTCAGCAGTAGACTGATAATACATAGACAATTTCAAATACAAAACAATGCCAGAAACACCTTCTGAAGAAATAGCAATAATATTAATAAGAAGAAGACCATGTCGGAAATGGGTGGATGAAATTCTCAAGCAGGCTGGAATAAGGTGGAGATAAGCAATTGTGGAAGAAACTTCTAGAGGCTTTCATCCATCAGTGGACTGATAATGCAGAGGCAATTTAAAATACAAAAAAGTGTTACAAACACCTGAAGAAATTAACATAAGACGACCACCATGTGGGAAATGGGTGGATGAAATTCGCAAGCATTATGGACACAGTGACCTACCTGAAAAATTTGGGGCTCCCCGAAAAAAATATCTTCGAGGCCCTTTTTCAAAAATGTATTTGCTTTCAATTACTGAAATTTTTAAATTCAATATTATTAACTAGATTTTACGGGCGTTTTAATAATTCAAATTCTTTGGAACCTACAGGTGTTTTTCTTAAAACCAAAATTTTCACTGCGTGTAACACAAATTTAGACGTTGTAATTAAAATGATTGCCCTAGTTTTATACCAATACAAAGTATTATAAAACACTTACGCCAATGTAAATCATATAATGCAAATTTTGTGCTTTGAGAGAACTAAGGGAAGAATCTTCAAAATGCCTCACGTTCACACACACAAAATACCTAACTGCGGTGTAACAGTGTCTGATAACTTTTCCCGATTTATACGAAAATACAGAATATAAGTAAGCAAATAAAAAAAAAAAGAAACAGTTAAGAACTGTGGGACAAAATACTTAAAATTTACTCTTTAACATGAAAAAAACAACAACAACTTAACATAATGTCTCAATGTTTTGCACACAGTAAAAGTCTTCTTTTGACTCTTATAGAAAAAATGACACAGGTCTCTGATTTTCGTTCCCGCAAAGAACACTTTTTTTGCCTTCTGAAGCATGTGTAGTCATGTGCAAACAAGTGCAATAATAACGAATTAGCCTCGTTAATAAAAAAAATATTCAACTGATATTTCAGTCACATTCTCATAAGAACATTTGCTATGGCTGTGGAAAGGGGCTTCAAAGTCCTCTGAAATAGCTGTTTTCCGGTGCTCCAGTTTTTGTAACAAGGAGAAAATTATTTCTTGAAGATTCTACTTTTTTCTGAAAAAAAAATAAATAAAAAAAAATACCAAAAATTGCTTTTCTTTTTAGTACTTAATTCAAATTGCCGTCAAAAATTCCTGGCTTGTGGCAATGTTTTGTAATTGACACCGTCTCTTAATTTTATTTATATTCATTTTGTAGCTATTTCGCTTACATTTTCAATGGTTTTGATTGCGGTCTTCCAGATGGGGTTTTTACCTAATAAAATCGACTTTGCAGTCCATGAAGTCTTACATTTTGCTTTATGACCATTTTGGTTTTAATGACATTAGACGAAAAAGTTATAAAAACAAAGCCGAGAAACATTCGGATTATATGCTGAGCGACTGGTTTTTTTACTAATCTGCCCAAAAGAAAGTCTTGTAATTAAAAAATTAAGATATGAAAGAGATATAAATATTATGTAGCGTATGTGCTTTTATTTATTTTTTCACTTTAGTTCTGTTCTTATTTAAATTACGTTATTCCTTGCAATCTTTTTTTACCTAACGTCAGAACAATGAAGAGCTTATTTATTCGGTAATTTCTCTTAGAGACATGTAACACATAGATGAAAGGTCATTACTTGAGGAATGGATGTGGCTTATTATTTTTGGATGGATTTTTACAAGAACTCTCTAAGGCTTCCAGAATGCATTTCATTAAAAAACTGCCATTTTATTTTTTTATTTTCTCAATTAATTCTTTCGATTTCGTTAAGAACTCCCTCTTCTGGAGTAATATATACATACACTTTTTTGCCCCAGTGCATGATGGACAGGTGGCTTTTCAATCTTCTCATCTCGTATAAGTAACCCCGAACGCTCGAATCACTAAATATCCGCCGAGCGTCGGTTGGGTACGTTAAGGCCGCGGGTGGCCTAGTGGGCAACGTTCGTGACTGCCACGGAAAAGATCTCAGGTTCGATCCCAGGCAGGTACGAACGCTCGATCCACTAAATACCCGCCGTGCGTTGGATGGGCACGTTAAGCCGTCGGGCCCCGGGTACTGGCCCCCCGGTAAAAAATAAGGGCGTTTTCCTCCCCCTTTCTACTTCGCTTCCGTGTCACTTTCCTATCGGGCACTCTAGCCCAAATCTCCTAGCTTCCTAATTTCTAAGGGTTGTTTAAGACCTAAGGTCAGGCACTCCCTTCCTAAAATCCTCTACAATCAATCAATCAATGGTTGGGTACGTTAAGCCATCGTGCCCCAGGTACTGGCCCCACGGTAATAAATAAGGGCGTCTTCCTCCTCCTTTCTACCTCGCTTCCGTGTCACTTTCCTATCGGACACTAGCCCAAATCTCCTAGCTTTCTGTTTCTAAGGGTTGTTTAAGACCTGGGGTCAGACACTCCCTTCGTAAAGTCTTTTATATATGAACTGATCTGTTTCTCTATTGCTAAATTGTTTAAGTCAAAAATTGTCTTGGATTTCCCTGTTCGGAAAATCAGATTTGATATTCCTTCTATATTGGAATAGAGGTTTAATCTGCACGTCATCTTCAGTGTCAATATACAAGACATTTCTTTTTTTTAAATAAAAATGTCATTATAAACGACATATTCTCCCCTGCATTGACCCTTGGTTATCTCTGACATTTTAGTCACTGGTGTTTTTTTACCCAATCTTGGGATTTTCCCCACTATCTGCTTGCTCCCACTTACGTTTAGCGCATGCATATTTACCTTTTTTTCTTAAATTTATATTTTATTATATTACACCAGATTTGGTTGCATATATCTCAGCACTACTACTCTGCGGGCACTGCTGGTCGTTGCACCCTTTTGCTTACGGGGGGGGGGAGTGCCATGACACTTTGGTATTTTTTTTTTTCATATAGCTCTGAAAAACTGGATAAGTTAAAATTTTTAGGAGTATAGATTTCTAGTAATTTTGCTTGCGTTTTTTAGGCTATCCCACTTTTATTATTTTGAGACTTCTGAGCTCACAATATAATTTTTCTGATCCGATAACTTTTCTGATTCTAATATCTTGAGCCCGCGTTTTTAAATGTATTTACTTAAATTATTTTTAAGGATTTTGCTGGGACTTTTTTTGGGCAGGTGGGGAATAGCATAATTTATTTAAATTTTCTCTTGTTTCGTAAAGTCCGTTTTCATTCATTCACTGGATGTGATATGTGTGATCCAGCTGTCAAATTTGAGATTTGCTGCAGTTTTGTCAACATACTGCAATTTCTTCGAAGCCGAGTTATTGGTGTTAGTTAGTAAACAGTGTTTGCTACTATATATTTTTTGACTTAATTGTTCTTCAGAATGAATAAGTATAAAATCCGAAGCTTGTATACTTATACACTTTTCTTTATTATGGTTGCCCAGACCGAGCTTGTATACTTGAAGACGAAGAAATAAAGGAGTTAGTTACCTGTTTTCTTCGTCGTCTTCAAGTACACAAGCTCGAATTGACAAGCAGAATAAAACAAGTTTCTAAGTAATCATTAATTTATTTATTCATTCTTGTCTTCCGTTAGAACATATATCATTTTTTAAACAGCAAAACGAGTTTGATGAAGTTTTAAAGTTACTTGCAAATTATTAATCTTTGCGTAACAAAACAACAAGCTTTTATAACGCGAAACTCTTGAAATTTCCTTATGTGCTTTCATTAAGACCAGTAACGTAGTTCTAAATAAAAAAAGTGTCTTAGCGGTGAATGGATTGGTGAAACACAACGCGAAAATAATTCCTTAAATTTTTCAAAAGACCTGTAAAACCTTGTTTGCTGTTTCTGTCAGTTTCATTAAATTTTCATTATTTACTTATTTTACGTATCAGTTTACATTAAAATTTCTGAATTTTATCAATTTTCAAAGCATGCAAGAATGTTACATGGAAATTATACGCTGAAATATATATATTTTTAATTTAATACAGCTCACTCGTTCTCCACGATTCCTCTACCAAGAATAATACAGGGTGATTCATAAAGAAGTATACAGTTTTCAGATGCTGTAAAACAGTAACAGTTGAAGACACGGATCACAACTGCGAATCGTTAGGTAGATGTACTCATAAAGTGTGTGTCCCGCTATTGAGAAAAGTGACGTAGGCGACAGCGCGCGTGTCACCTGACTAATCAGTCGATGAACATCTTCCTCACCGATGGATTGGACGAGCCGCGGACTACAACATGTCACCGACCCAATGGCCACCCAGAAGTCCTGACTTAACACCTTGTGACTTTTAACTGTGGGGGTACGTAAAGGACAAGGTATTCACCCCTCCTCTTCCTGTTGATCTGAAACAGCGTATCACAGCCACTTTCACTGCGCTTGATACAGATATCTTACCTCGCGTTTGGGCGGAAATGGATTACCGGCTCGATAGTCTCGTGTGACTAAGGGTGCACACATAGAACATCTGTGACTGTCTCTAAAAAAACTTGAAGCATTCCCCTACAGTTCTGTCATAGGTAATATAAAATATCTTACATTGTTCTTGTTTAATAGTGCGTTGAAACTCTATACTTCTTTATGAATCACACTGTATACATTTAAATTAAACGACTAAATTCCTTTAACGTAACGGCAGACCAAAGAAAATCAGATAGAGGGATGTCGAAGCCTCAAGAGAGTCGTTACAGCTAATCGACGGAGTACTGCACAAGACCTCAGTGCACAAGTGAGTAAAAATGCTGGAAACTCGGTATGTACACGTACCATTCGCAGAGAACTTCATTCCGTGGGTTACCGTGGTCGTGCAGCTGCTCATAAGCCTTTCATCACCACTCGGAATACGACTAGTCGTTTAGCATGGTGTAAAGAGCATTTATCGTGGACCGTAGATCAATGGAAATTGGTCCTATGGACTGATGAATCCAGATACACGATCCATCAGTATGATGGCCGTGTGTGGGTATGGCGGCAGCCGAGAGACCGCTATTTACCACAGTGTACACTTCTTACGGTCAAGTTTAGAGCTGGCAGTGTACTCGTGTGGGGGTGTTTTTCGTGGTATGGTCCCGGCCCATTGGTTATCGTGGACAAACCTGTTAACCAGCACGTCCACCTTGATAATCTGAACATTATACCCTACCAACTCTATGGGAATGTTATGGAAGCGAGCAATGTTGGTACTAGCAGGATAATGCACCGAGCCATGAAGCAAGGACTGTTATGGCGTAGTTTGACGATAATTCCGTATCGTGTGTCGTCTGGCCAGCGTAGAGCCCTGATCGTAATCCCATAGAGCATCTATGGGATGAATAAGAGCGCCGCATAAAAAGTTTGGAACCAAAGCCTATTACTAAGCAACACTTAGCGGCAGCATTATGTACTGAATGGAAGCGCATACCTGTCGCTGTGTTCCAAAACCTTGTCGAAAACTTGTCTCGAAGGGTCAGTGCATGCATTAAGACCAAAGGTGGACCGACACCGTACTAATGCATGTCAATGTGTTTCTCTTCTAGGTGTCCGGTGACTTTTGGCAATATAGTGCGTATTGGTATTAATTTAGTTTCGACCACACCATGAGTAACGTGTAAGACTATACACAGCCGCTCATCCCTAGTTTCGGGATACTGGCTCCAGAGAAGGGACAGATCCTACACCATCATACAAACATACCACTTATACCTTAATCCGGGGCCAAGCTCGGACAAAAGATCAGAGTACAGCTCTTCAGACCACTCGACCACCGGGGCAGCCATCCCAGCTGTATGGACATTTGGTTAAGATACCTAAGCCCGTTCTAAATCCTTGAAGACAGTAACAGGGTTCCCACACTTTTCCCCCACAAAAAATAAGGACTTAATAAGGACTTTTTAAGGACTTTTAAGCACTTATCTCCCATTTTTTTAAGGACCTTAACTGCGTACACAACTTAACCAAATACTTGTGCACATGATTTAACTATGCAAATTGAAGTAGGCCGATGAAATTTACAATAATTTTCTGTATAACTTAAATTAGAGGATGTGATAAAGTTGAACTTATGGAATTTAAAAGAGAGTTCTGCTGGTCAAATCAGTTTTCGTATGTGAGAGAATAATTACATATGCAATGAAGGACAAACAAATTATAAAACAATCATGGTTCAAGTTATGGGCTCAAGATTTGAATTCTGAATTTAATCATTTCATAGCTTAAACTGCAAAGCCACGATCAAATATTGAGTTGAGGATTTCAATTTTCCACTTAATTTTCTCTTAGTATAACCGAATGACTGTTACTTGCATACAAGAAGTAACAGTCATTCGGTTAAGAAGTAACAGTCATTCAGTCATTCGGTTAGGAAAATCATGCAATGCATTGATTATGATATGCTTTCCAACATACCAGAAATCATTACTCAAGTTATGAGGATAATGGCTGTGGAAAAAAATCTCTCTCCTGTGTCCTTACTTTTGACCCCATTTTGATTGTATTGAACAGAGTCGGATCAGAATACGTCTGGAACGACATGATAAAGTTTTGTCGCAATCGAAGCATTTTTACATAAGTTATGACGCATAAAAGCAATGGAATGGATCCCGATCGTATGTCCTGACCTTTGACCCCATTTCGTCCATTTTCAATAAGGTTCGTGCCCAGGTTGTCCCCTACCGCATACTAAATTTTCATCGAAATCGAACCATATTTACGAGTTATGATTCATAAAGGCAATGGAATGCATCCCGCTCCTTTGTCCTGACCATTGACTCCACTTTACACATTTTCAGTAGGGTTCGTCCCCAGGTGGTATCCTACCACATACTAAAAGTTCTTTGAAATCGAGCCATATTTACGCAAGTTATGATGCATAAGGGCAATGGAATGGATCCCACTCCTATGTCGTGACCTTTGAGCCCATTAATCCCATTTTCAAAAGGGTTCGTCCCCAGGTGGTCCCCTACCACATACTAACATTTCATCGAAATCGAACCATTTTTACGCGAGCTATCGTGCGGAGAGGCGGACAAAGCTGGAGCATATACGATTCTTCAACATACGGTTGGAAAGCGTAAAAAAGGGAGGAATGGGGGATTCAAAAGCCAGTTGTATGTTCCAAGACATGGTAATGGGACATGAACATTGAATAATGCTGGGTAACTGTTACTTAGAGAACCCATGGTTTCACACTTTTTTCAACAAATTACTTATCTAATACTGGTTTGTGCTTTTCCACAGATTATCATGTGACATCGACATAGCCAATCAGAAGCAGAAGTTCTAGGCACTGCATAATAACTTCTGGATTCCATGCAGCCAGTTAGGAAAAATAAGTACTTTTTAGGCGTCTTTTGGACTTTTTTTCCAAAAACAAGGAAAGTGGCCTAAAAAAGCAAGTACTTTTTAATGACTTTTAAGGATTTATAGGGATCTTGTGGGAACCCTGTGTAATATTAAAAATATATCTCAGTCCTTAGGGTAATCAAAATTTTTGGAATAGAAGTCATCCAGGCGCTGAGGACAGTTCATAAAAATTCCAGCAGGAAAATGTTGTAACATTTCGATTTTTTCCGATGTTAGAATATAAGTAAATTAATTTACAGTTCAGGCCGAATTCAAATACGTTATACAAAAGTTATTTCTGAGTGTTTGGATTTTTCGTAGTGCATTACTGTAGTCTGAAGAACTCTTTTTGAGACATTAAAAAATCACCAGGGGAAATTGCTGTGGAAAAACTACGGGCAGTTAATCATGAAATTTTCGTACAAGAGGGCAAAACTGAAAAAACACAAAATTTAAAAGAACAAAATGCGGGATACTTAATTTTCAGAGAACGTGCTTAGATAGAATTCGGGTGGGATAAAACGTAAAAACTGTTTCGCCAAAATAATGCAAACGCTGTTTCAAATTGATGACTGGAATGTGAAAGCATTGGAAGAAGGGGGGGGGGGGGGAGAAAGAAAGATGAGGAATGGAAAAACGAGCATTTTGTTATGCTCTTACGAATAAATGAATTCATCAATAAAACACTCGCTGACTTCCCTGTGTTTATTATTTACAAAAAACTGAATAAACCGTGTCTTGCGGGCACTTCGCATCCTGGAGGGGGTTTTTCTCAAGGAGAAATTCATTTTGCAGAAATGAACTAATGCTTAATCCACGCTTACGGAATCGATTACGCGCACAGCAGATGTATAAATACTGAAAAGAAGGGGAAAATGAATAAAAGAGAGATATATAAACAGCCAAGACATCTTGGAAATGGGCTTTTGGGGAATGATTTACGCTCCTTATTTCGTCTTGAGAAGTCTTAAGATGAATTCATGAAATGAAATTCGCTAGCTTTGTTCCGAAGCTGCATTGCATTCCCTCCCTTACAGAACTGGCTCTCCGATTCTTCCATCCTTCGTTCTTCTTTTTTTAATTCAGATAAAATAATGACTTAAGTGAAACATGGGATTTTTTGATTTCGTTTCCCTGTTTGCATTTTCATTTTGCAAATGACAAGACAATTGTCTTGGAGTTTCATCTCAGAAATATTTCCTCAGATGGCGGTCAAAATCAGCAGTCATAATAGTAAGCTATTAACGGACATGATAATCGCATTCTACCGAGTGTATAATTCCCAAATTTCTCTTTTAACTCGCTGTAGCCTGCATTCTTCCTCACACAAACAGCGAATCCAAGGGATTTTCTACAGAATCATCAAAATCTTATTTGGAAGTGTCATAGCGAAATAAAAACTGGTAGAACTCATGAACGTAGAAACAAAATGTAGCAGAACCCTTTTATGACGAGGAGCTCAGGACCGACGGAAATCTTCGTTTAAATCCGTTTCGGAGTGAATAATCCCACCGTGTAAAAATATACGTATGTGTTGATATGCATATACGTTTGTACATGGAATTTTGATTTCGCTTCCCTGTTTGCATTTTAATTTTGCGAATGACAAGACAATTGCTTTGCAGTTTCATCTCAGAAATATTTCTTCAGATAACGGTCAAACACAACAGTGATAACAGTAAGCCATTAACGGACATGGTAATCTCAATTTTTCAAGTCCATTACTTGGAATTTCATCTCAAATATTTCCTCAGATGGCGGTCAAAATCAACAATGATAATAGTAAGATATTAACGGACATGTTAATCCTAATCTTTCAAGTCCATTACAATTAACAATCGAAAATTTTCAAGTATACTACAATTAACAGATATGCTAACCCCAATCTTTCAAGTCCATTACTTGAAATTTCATCATAAAAATATTTCCTCAGGTGATGGTCAAAATCAATGATAGTAGTAATCTATAAACGAATATTCTAACACCAATCTTTCAAGTACATTACCATTAATGGACATGCTAATCCCAGTCTCTTAAGTACATTTTTTGGAATTTCACCGCAGACATATGTCCTCAGTTGGCTGTCTTTAGTTGGATTTCCAAATCTTTTAAGTGTACTACAATTAACGGACATGCTAATCCCAATATTTCAAGTCCATTACTCGGAGTTTCATCGCAGAAATATTTCCTCAGATGGCCGTCAAAATCAGTGCTAATAGTAATCTATGAACGAATATGATAACTCAATCTTTCAAGTTCATTATCATTAACGGACATGCTAATCCCAGTCATTCAAGTATTATATTTGAAATTTCACTGCAGAAATATGTTTTCAGTTAGATGACAAAATCAAAAGTGATAATATTAATAGTTAGCTATTAACGGACATGCTAATAATCCCAATCTTTCAAGTCCATTACAATTAACGGACATGCTAATCCGAGTGCATTACTTGTATCGCAGTAATATTTTTTCACATAGCGGTAAAAATCAACAGTGATAATAGTAAGGTATTAATGGACATGCTGAACCTAATCTTTCAATTACATTACAATTAACGGACATGCTCATCCCAATTTTTCAAGTCCACTACAATTAACATACATGCTAATATTTGGTCAAGTCCAGTACTTGCATCGCAGTAATATTTTCTCAGATGCCGGTAAAAATCAACAGTCATGAAAGTAAGCTATTAATGGACATGCTGAACCTAATCTTTCAATTCCATTACAATTAACGGACTTGATCATCCCAAATTTTCAAGTCTACTACAATTAACGAACATCCCAATCTTTCAAGTCCATTACTTGGAGTTCCATTGCAGAAATATTTCCTCAGATGGTGGTCAAAATCAGTTTTGTAGTTAAGCTATTAATAAGCATGTTAATCCCAGTCTTTCTAGTCCATTACAATTGGACTGGAAATAAATAAAAAAAGATACTCCCAAGACATAGCCCCTTAGAGGAGTTAGCGGACAGGATCGCTTGCACAAATCCCTTGTTAAGCATCTGATGCTTTTCTATGCATTACAGAGCCCCAGGATCGTAACAAGCTTTTCTTATCTGGTGGAAGGGCGAGACTTTAATTTGCGCCATTTTGAGTATCAAATTACTCCCCTCTGAGTTCTACTCAATTAATACGTGCTTTTTAATTTTTTACACACCGCCGTTATAGAAAAGTGTCATGATCTTTCAAAAATCGCAATTCTGTTAAAAATGTAAAAACTAGGTAGATACCCGAGAACCACAGGCTGTAAATATTAAGTAAAGCGTAAACGTTATGCAAACGCAAACAACGCAACACTACACAGAAATTCAGAAGGAAAAATAAACCAGAGCAGAACGAAATGAGTATCGAACCAGAGCAGAAATGAATGCTCTCAAAAAAAAAAAAAAAAAAAAAAGAAAAAAAATCAGAGCAGAGCAGAACGAAAGGTGAGAACCAGGACGGAACGAAAGGTTGTAAAATATTAAGAACCAGAGCAGAATGAAAAAGTTGTAAATATGAGAACCAGGCTGTATAATAAGAGAACCAGAGGACCGATTATGACATTTTTTTAATATGTTGTAAATAACAGAACGAAAAGTTGTAAAATATGAGAACCAGAGTAGAACGAAAGGTTGTAAATATTAAGTAAAGCCTAAACGTTATGGGAACGCCAACAACACAACACTACACAGAAATTCAGAAGGAAAAACAAACCAGAGCAGAACGAAATGAGTACAATCATAAAAGTTACATGCTAAAAATATCAAGAAGAATAAAATGGCAGCTGTCTAAGCATGTAGAAAACTACCCAAAACGTACAATTAGAACTTTACTACTAAAAGGCATATTAGGTAAAAACAAGATCTTTCGCAACAGGCGCCCTGTGCGTCATCAGGTTAAAGAACTGGCGCTAAGAGAAACACACACTTAATATATAGATAGTCCCGAAGACAACAGCGATCCCGGTGAGTGACATGATATCCGCGTCACAACTCGGTTACAGCGAGAAACAAAGCAAAGAAAGAAAACGCCAAATAGATTACAAATACGTATTCTACCGAAGTGAAAAATAAGCACAGGGTCCGTTATCAACCCCCGCAGTAGGGTACTTCGCACGACATAAAAAATTAAATAAGCGAATCCACGGTGCATGTACATGTGCAGGTAAGTCATCGTTACAGCATACGTCCTTAAAAACGTCAATATACAAACTTTCGGCGAAGAGAGTCATATACCTACCTCTGGTCCTAAGTAATAAATAAGTCTCAGACCATGAGGGCAGATGAGTTCCAGACTTAACCAGGCGTGCAAGGGCAGTAGTAGTAGATCCAGTCTTTACAGTGTACTGATGTTCAGTCACTCTAACTCCTAAATTACGAAGAGTGGATCCTATGTACCATGAATTAGAGCAGCAGCAACGTCGGTCTTCAAGGGCACACAGTACACGCCCCACTGTTCTTGGATGGGTTTGGGCTCACGATCCTTCCTAAGCATGCTCCGAAGGTTAGAGGCCACATCACCAAAAATCTTTTTTGTGTTTTTTACACACTCTCCGTAATGCATTTGTAACCGGTGGAAAGAAAGACATTGATCCCACATAAGTAATCTGCTCGCGCTCAACACACAACGAAGACGAATTACTTCTCCTATGCCGAGCACACAACTTTTTCACAATACCAACACCATACCCATGTTCCATCACAATGGTTTTAATAAAAAAGAAGTTCTTTATTCCGAGCAGCAATGCACGAGGAATGGGTATACGCTCTATTCACCAAAGCCCGAATAGCTGCAAGTTTATATCTAGCCGGGTGGAAAGAGGCGTGTGGAATGATATCAAAAGAACCAACGGCCTTCCGATACACTTCAAAAGTCAAAAAATCCTTATTAACATGTCTGGTGATTAGAAGGTCCAAGAAAGGGATCTTAAAATTTTCCTCCCATTCTATCGTCAGGTTAATAGTGGGATATTTAGACGACAAAAGGCTTCTAAAAGAAAGCAAAGCATCACCAGAATGTGGCCAATGATGCTTTGCTTTCTTTTAAAGCCTTTTGTCGTCTAAATATCCTACTATTAACCTGACGATAGAATGGGAGGAAAATTTTAAGATCCCTTTCTTGGACCTTCTAATCACCAGACATGTTAATAAGGATTTTTTTGACTTTGAAGTGTATCGGAAGGCCGTTGGTTCTTTTGATATCATTCCACACGCCTCTTTCCACGGCTAGATATAAACTTGCAGCTATTCGGGCTTTGGTGAATAGAGCGTATACCCATTCCTCGTGCATTGCTGCTCGGAATAAAGAACTCTTTATTAAAACCATTGTGATGGAACATGGGTATGTGTTGGTATTGTGAAAAAGTTGTGTGCTCGGCATAGAGAAGTAATTCGTCTTCGTTGTGTGTTGAGCGCGAGCAGATTACTTATGTGGGATCAATGTCTTTCTTTCCACCGGTTACAAATGCATTACGAGAGTGTGTAAAAAACACAAAAAAGATTTTGGTGATGTGGCCTCTAACCTTCGGAGCATGCTTAGGAAGGGATCGTGAGCCCAAACCCATCCAAGAACAGTGGGTGCATGTACTGTGTGCCCTTGAAGACCGACGTTGCTGCTGCTCCTAATTCATGGTACATAGGATCCACTCTTCGTAATTTAGGAGTTAGAGTGACTGAACATCAGTACACTGTAAAGACTGGATCTACTACTACTGCCCTTGCACGCCTGGTTAAGTCTGGAACTCATCTGCCCTCATGGTCTGAGACTTATTTATTACTTAGGACCAGAGGTAGGTATATGACTCTCTTCGCCGAAAGTTTGTATATTGACGTTTTTAAGGACGTATGCTGTAACGATGACTTACCTGCACATGTACATGCACCGTGGATTCGCTTATTTAATTTTTTATGTCGTGCGAAGTACCCTACTGCGGGGGTTGATAACGGACCCTGTGCTTATTTTTCACTTCGGTGAATACGTATTTGTAATCTATTTGGCGTTTTCTCTTTGCTTTGTTTCTCGCTGTAACCGAGTTGTGACGCGGATATCATGTCACTCACCGGGATCGCTGTTGTCTTCGGGACTATCCTATATATTAAGTGTGTGTTTCTCTTAGCGCCAGTTCTTTAACCTGATGACGCACAGGGCGCCTGTTGCGAAAGATCTTGTTTTTACCTAATATGCCTTTTAGTAGTAAAGTTCTAATTGTACGTTTTGGGTAGTTTTCACATGCTTAGACAGCTGCCATTTTATTCTTCACGAAATGAGTATCGAACCAGAGCAGAAGGAAAGGTTGTAAAATATTAAGAACCAGAGCAGAAGGAAAGGTTGTAAAATATTAAGAACCAGAGCAGAACGAAAGGTTGTAAATATGAGAACCAGGTTGTAAAATATGAGAACCAGAGAACCAATTAAAATATGAGAACCGGAAAACCAATTAAAATATGAAAACCAGAGAACCAATTATGACATTTCTTTAATATGTTGTAAATAACAGAACAAAAAGTTGTAAATATGAGAAACAGGTTGTAAAATATGAGAACCAGAGAACCATTTAAAATATGAGAACCGGAGAACCAATTAAAATATGACAACCAGAGAACCAATTATGACATTTCTTTAATATGTTGTAAATATCATCAAACAAAGATCTTCGCTCTTTCCACGTTTATAAGTGAGTCACAGAAAAATTCTCTTTGGCCGCCACCGGGAGTCGAACCCAGGGTCTTCCAGTTACGCGCCGGATATGCTTCCGCTACACCACAGCGGCCTCGAATTCCTCCAGGCCTAAATGTCTGTATTAATTATTATTCATTCGCCTTCTAATCATTTCTTCAGTTGCTGCTTACCATCTTTGGTGAATACCCAGCATTGTGCGGGGCTCCAAGAAGCAACCTGCCGAATTGGCTTGGCAGTTAGCGTGTGTGAGTCGGGAGGAATTCAAGGCCGCTGTGGTGTAGCGGAAGCATATCTGGCGCGTAACTGGAAGACCCTGGGTTCGACTCCCGGTGGCGGACAATGAGAATTTTTCTGTGACTCGCTTATAAACGTAGAAAGAGCGAAGATCTTTTGTTTGATGTTCCTGGTCCACGTTATATGTCTGCATTAAATGTTGTAAATAACAGAACGAAAGGCTGCAAAATATTAAGAACCAGAGCAAAACGAAAAGGTTGTAAAATATGAGAACCAGAGAACCGATCATGACATTTTTTTTAGTATGTTGTAAATAGCAGAACGAAAGGTTGTAAAATATGAGAAGTAGAGCAGAACGAAAGGTTGCAAATGTTAAGTAAATCGTAAACGTTGCGGGAACGCCAACAACACAACACTACACAGAAATGCAGAAAGAAAAACAAATCAGACCAGAACGAATGAGTATCGGATAGCAAATGTAACAATAGGAAAACCTATTTAGGAGAAGGGCTTGGAAAAATTCCGTTTAAGCTTGAACGTTCAGAGAACTTTCTGCGACAGATCAGAAAATTAGATCTTCATTTCAACGGCATGTTCGGAAAGGTCATGGAGGTTAGGCATATCAGCATATTGTTTTCTATGCCTCCATTCACTGTTTTGGAAAATACCCTTATGAGATGTTCACACCTCATAGTGCATGCTACTCTGTACCCTGGTTAGCTTTATGGAATACTGTATGTGGCTAAGTAAAGTCATTAAAAAGAAAATACTGAAGGGTGTAACTTTTTTTTTTTTTTTTAGCTACAATTTATATTTTTACATTTCCCAGAGCATGAATTTAGACCCCTGAAATTACCACTCTGGGAGGGCAGCCTCCCGGTAGCTACGGCCCTGGACGAGGGCGCCATTATTTGGAATAATCCTGAGTATTAAGTAGGTAACGTGCGATGTGATATAATCCGGAAACCCGGTGTTCATATTGGGTTGAAAACTTCGCCATATATAAAATCCTAATCTGTGTTCACTGAAAATATTCCACTGTAAGTGCTTCGGATATCTGTCGCATAGGTTCAATTATTATATATTTCTCATTTTGAGTTCCCCGAAAACACTTATAGCTTCCGGCCTTAATTCAAGGATATCAGTGTTCCTTATTAATTCGTAACAAACTGCATATTCATAGAAATATTTAATTTTTTTTTCGGAAATATACGCATTACTGTTAAAACTGCTAGAATAGCTTACGTAACGTCGCGTACCGCTTGCATTTATACATTGGGTGTGTGCATAAGTTCTACCCGTTTTTGTAGGCTAAAAGAAAGGAGGAGAACACAACAAATAACGTAGTTAGGATTTCACATAATTGCCATCATTGTGCATGACCTCTGGCGATCTGTCTATGAGTAGGTGAATCTCACGTCGAAAAACATTTGTGTTTTAGAATAAAAAAATGTAATGTAATGCCGGTTTCATATCGTCTACATCATCGAAACTTTGGATAGCGAAGGCGTTCTGTAACGATCGAAAAAGGTAGTAGTCCGTAGGTGCCAGGTCAGGGGAATACGACGGGTAAATCAACACTTCCCAACAGAAGTCCAGTAATTTTTGCCGGGTGATTAAAGCAGCATGACGTGTGGCGTTATCATGATGAAGGATCACGCCATTGCGATTGACGAGTGCTGATCGCTTCGATGTCAGTTGTTCTCGCAATCTGTCCAACTGTTACCAGTAGAGGTCAGCATATATCGTTCGGTTAGGTGCCAACACCTCCCAGTGGATTATTCCCTGGACATCTCACCAAACACTCAAACAAACCTTTTTGGGATGCAGTCATCCATTTGAAGTCGATGGAGCAGACTCCGCACCCAGTCCTTCGACACTTTACACTACGGTACAGTACCCATTTCTCATCACCCGTTACAATTCGTCTCTAAAACGGTTCATTTCTGTGACGAGAAAGCAAAGAAACACAGGTACAGATTTTCTCCTCTCGTTGCTCTACAGGAAGCTGGTGCGGAACCCAGTTATCGTATTGGTGATGAACCCAAGTGCATGCATCCGTCTTTTGACTATTGTTCTATGTACAGACAACATTTCCGCTAATTCCTGAACGGTTGGATGTGAGTCATTTGTTATGGCTTGGTACACATCCTCGCCAGAAACCACGGAAGGACGTCCAGAACGTGGTTGACCTTTACAGCTTCTGTCTCCTTCCCGGAATTTCCGAAACCAACGGCGACATGTGCTATCATCAACTGCAGCCTCCCCATATACTTGACATATGTTGCTGCAAGCCGCGGCTGCAGTATTGCCTTTATTGAAGTCGTACAGTAAACGATATCTCATGTGCTCCTGACCGCATGCCATGTTACACCGTCGGTGATTTCCGTTACGAATGACTTACTCGGACAAACCTAGTACTCTATATGCTCTATTGCTCCACGCTTTATTGGCCGGAAATTCAGCATCGCAGCGTCATCTGTGATGTAACTACTCCGATCGCAATTGGCATCTATTACAAAAACGGGCAGAAGTTTTACACACACCCAATGATTTATATACCCGGTGTAACGTGCGTCTTTAAAAAAAAAAAAAAAAAAAAAAGCTCCTTTTCAAAAGCTGCGCCACCCTTTTTGTTCATCAGAAAAATACAAACGGGAAAAATTTCTTCACTGAAAACCTTGGGTACATTTTTGAAAGGCAAGACATATTTTTAGAAGCAACTTGTGTGTGAAAAAACACCAAGTAAAGAGACAAAGGAGGGCGGAAAATTAGCCTCCGTGGTGGTGAGCGTTAAAAAAAAGTAAAGGAAAAAAATAAAAAATTACAATTACGTCTTCCAAAAAAATCTAATAGCTGAAGTGACTAATTAACTGCGCCTAATATATTCTTCGTAAACAGAGGACAAAAGTATCTAAAATAAAGTCCACAAAAAATAAAATACATATCGATTTGTTCAATGATGATCAGATGAGCTGGCGGTTTACACTGTGAATCTTCAAATTTAAACCTTTCTACTTTGTGATTTTGTGTGAATTCCAGTGTGGCTTCGCAGGTTAAAAGGCCGGTAAACCCCAACTGCAGCCAGTTACAATTAGGAGACACATTATAAGAACTGATGGTACAAAGGTGCGTAAAGAAAAGTGTCTCCCATTGAAATATATATTTCAATAATTCTTGCAGCGCTTCTGCCTTGATCACATTCACAACGATGTACTGCCTCGTGCACTTTCTATAGGTATTTTTCATCCTGATTACCCATTTCCTGAAGATCCGTGAACAAAGAATTCTCTTTTTTGAAGTGTGTGGGGGTGAGAAAGAGGGGGTTAACGACTGCGGTGAGGAAGAGAAGGTTAACGATTGCGGTGAGGAAGAGAAGGTTAACGATTGCGGTGAGGAAGAGAAGGTTAACGATTGCGGTGAGAAACTCAATGGGTTAAAAGCAGTAGCCTGTTCCTAATATAGGGACCGCTTGTTCCAAGGAAAGAAAATAGCCACTGTCTTGAGCGCGCACGCACACACACACACACACACACACACACACACACACACACACACACACACACCACATGCCTCATCTGGGATTCGAGCGCGCGCTTCCTCGGATGAACTATCAGAAGCTAGTTCTTAGACCGCTGCACCACCTGGGCGGGAAGAAACTTCTTTCACCCTGCATCAACACTTTGCTCAAACGATAAGGAAAAACACTCGCTTAATGGAAGTAAGATCTGAAAAATAAACTGTTTTTGTCTGATTAAAAATACAAATCTGAGACAACTGTCGGACAACAGAATATTCGCTGGTCAAGATGGGGAAAAGTCCAAGAAGGGATTAAACCAGATGAGAAAGCTCATTGTAACCTCAAGGAAAGGAAATTCTTAAAGCAAAGACTGTTTAAATATTTCATTTCATTTCCTTTTTATTTTTCAGTTGTGACCGTATACATTAATAGTAGTATTATAACAATAACAATATAACTAGTGACAACTGGGAGCACAAGGGAAAAGGCCTGAACTGGCCTAACATAGTCCTCGGGACCCGTAATAAAGATCATACAAGTCAGGAACAGACGTAACTGATTTTGTGCTATCATATAAGTAAATTAGTAAGTAGCAAATAGAAATTATAGAGAAAGGTCACTCAGAGTAATTCAGTATTATATAAGTAGAAAATGTCGCATTGAGAAATTTTCGAACAATTAATCCCCAGTTTGGTGGGGCACCATCCTGCTGAAAAATCACCCATGTTTGACATTCTTTCAACTGAGGTGCAACAAAAAGCTCCATAATATCCAGGTACCCATTTGCTATTACTGTACGTTCACAAAAAGAGAAAGGTACGAAAACTCTGTTGCGCATGCGCCCACATCAAATATTCACTTTTGGGCTGTCCCGCTGTTTTTCAAAATACATTATGGGGATCTTCCAACCCCCATATACGCATGTTGTGGCTGTTTACTTCACCAAAGGTGTGAAAAGTTGCATCACCCGAAAAGCACACTAGCTGCAGGTAGTCGTAACAAAGCCCTCTGGCTTCTTACACGACTCACGTCTTCTATCTCTCCGAGCTGACTGCCCTTTTCCTTCGCCAGCTTGCCCTCAAGCGAAAGATGATCAACCCCTTCTAACACACACAGCGATACTTCCTCTCCCACGGATTAAAAGGGCCGCGTTACAACACTCAAAGCGGAGGATTGTCGCTCCTGCATACCCTTCGGTACCTTTGAACATAGAGCCGAAAGGTACAAATTGCATTTGACAATACCAAATGCCACTACGAAATACAAAGCCAAGACTTTTAAGATGCGACAGCCTGGAGTCTCTAAACAAACCGTATTTCCTGATATTTCTTGACTGGGGTGTTGAAGCTAATAGAGCCGAAAGGTGCAAATGGCATTTGCTAATACCAAATGCAGCTACGAAATACAAAGCCAAGACTTTTAAGATGCGACAGCCTGGAGTCTCTAAACAAACCGTATTTCCTGATATTTCTTGACTGGGGTGGCGAAGCTAACAGTTTCTCCCGCATCGTGGAAACATAGGAAATGGAGCACGAAAGCGAAATAAAATTTGCGAGTGAGATTTGATATTTTTGCCTAAACATTCTTGTATTAAATCTTGGTAACATCCCCCTTCAAGCGGCGTTAAGACCCGAAGGAATTTGCTCCAGCCACATTTAACCCACTTCTTAAACAGCGAATATTTTCGTCTGAACTGACTTCAGCCCATTTTTATAACCCCGAGTCAACACGTTCCGGCCACTTAAAGGGTTAAATAAGAATTTTCTTATTAAGGGAAGGCCATTATATGTCCACCCTATACAAACTGCTTTTGGCGATGACGACATGAACATACACACGTTTTATAACATGCATTACATATTTAATTAATGATAATAACGGAACATTTCTACATAAAAACGAAATAGTTGAACAAATTAACCATCATTTCATTCTAATACCACACATAATTCAAAAAGAAATGTAAAAAGTTAATACGGTTATACCTCATATTTAAAACAATCTCTCAAAATGAACACCTGTTATTTTAGTAATATAAATTATAACGAACTGTTAACTAAGTTAAAAAATATTAAAACAAATTATTATCCAGGTTATGATGACATTCATCCGAGAGTCATTGATCATGATCAAATGTTCATATGTAGAGGATCCCTTAGAAATAGGAAGCTAGGAGATTTGGGCTAGAGTGCCCGTTAGGAAAGTGACACGGAAGCGAAGTAGAAAGGGGGAGGAAGACGCCCTTATTTATTACCAGGGGGCCAGTACCCGGGGTCCGACGGCTTAACGTGCCCATCCGACGCACGGCGGATAGTTTGGTGGATCGAGCGTTCGTATCTGCCTAGGATCGAACCTGAGGTCCTTTCCGTGGCAGCCACGAACGTTAACCACTAGGCCATCCGTGGCCCTTCCGAGAGTCATTCACGGCATTTCGGATTTACTAGTGGAATCCCTTCTTGACATTTTTAACTCGATACTTACAACTGGAATCTTCCCTGATAAACTAAAAATTACTAAAATTAGCGCTAAATATAAATCAGGGAATCTGAATAATTACACACCCATAGCACATACTTCAGTTTTTGTGAAATTTTTAGAAAAATCAATTTACAAAAAATATAATATCATTCTTACAAAAATAGAACATAATTAGTAACAATCAGAACGGTTTTCAACCTGATAAATCTACTGAATCGGCCTTATTATATTGGCAAAAATACATTCAAAATTTTTTCTGAAAATAAGAAAATAACATTAGCATTATTCTTAGATCTCACAAAAGCATTTGATGCCCTTAATCATGATCTTCTCCTCACAAAGTTAAAAAATATTGGCATCAGAGGCATCTCCTCTAACTTTACTTAAGCATTATTTAACAAATCAGATGCAATATCACAAATTGGTCAAAATAAATCAGTTATGGAAAATATTATCTCAGGAGTTCCTCAGAGCTCAATACTTGGCCTCATTTTATTCAATATTTACATTAATGACATTTTCTCTATTAAAGCCACCTCATCTCTAACATTATATGCTGATGATACTACTACTCTATTTTCGGGTGATAATAGACATCAGATCATATCCCATACACAAATTTTATGACTGGATAACCTCTAATGAACAATTAGTCAATGCTAACAAATCTAAGGCTGTGATATTTACAAGGCAGCGCATGTATATAGATCAAAACTTATCGACATATTATGATAACAAAAAAGTTGATATTACTGATAACTTTACCTATATGAGAATTTACTTACAGAATGATTTAAAATGGAATAAACACGTTGATCTAATCTGCAATAAAAATTCTGGAAATATTGGAATTCTTAGCCACATATTATCTAACCTTTCTATTAAAACTTTATTCTATTATACTATACATTAGTTCAAACGCATTTAATTTATATTGTCTTTCATCATGGGGACGAACAACAAAATCAAATATTAAAAAATTACAAGTTCTACAAAACAAATATATCAGACTAATGGATCTTAAATATAATACTAACACTAACACGGAATATCATGCTAATCTTCACATTCATACGCACGTTAATCCCAATAAATAATAAAAATCATCATCATCTTTGTCAACCATTATCAACCGACTGCTGGACGAAGGTGCCCCAAGTTTCTTCCACAACGGTCTATCTTGTGCCAGTCTCCTCCATGTTACTCCCGCATACTTTCGAATTTCATCCACCCATCTCCCATGTGCTCTTCTTCTGGGTCTTTACCTCTCCCTTGGAATCCAGTCTAAAATTTTGGCTGTCCATCGATGGTCTGTCCTTCTGGCAATATGTCCAGCCCATTGCTATTTCATGGATTTTACTCTGATTATGATGTCTTGCACTTCTGTCATTTTTCTGATCCACGAGTTCCTCTTCTTATCTCTCCTGGTTACACCAAGCATGCATCTCTCCATGCTGCTTTGAGTTGTCTGCAGTCTATGTATGTCTCTTTTAGTCAAGGTCCACGTTTCTGCACCATACGTAAGCACTGAAAGGATGCGTTGATCAAACACTTTTCTTTTAAGGCACAATGGCATATTGCTCTTTAAAATTATACTATTTTTTCAAAAAGCTCTCCAGGCAAGTTTTATACGCCGATTAATTTTTTCATCAATGTGACCCTCACTTGATATCTGCTGTCCAAGATATATGTAGGTATTAGTTATTTCCAGCTTTTCCCCATCAATCGATAAATCTTCATCTAACTCACCTTCGTTTTGCTGATGACATATTCATTTTTGCAACTACCCTACCCTATAAGAGCTGCAGAGCATGATCTAGGAACTCGCTGACAAGATTAAAAATGAACTTTCAGAATAGAAAAGTGATGCACAATGTTTTTACAATCCCAATAAATATGGTATACTAAATATTAAACAACTAATTAACTATAACCTTGGACTAAATATGTATAAAAGAATAAATAATAATATCAATTGTGAAATAATTGATATCCATAGTGTTACACATAAATACGATACCTGAAAAAATCATTATTAAAACATGTAAGCCAAAAACTGAATTGATTAAGCAAAGCATAAACTATCAGGGCCCACACTATTGGAATCATTTACCTTCTGAAATAACTATAATTAACAATTATAGTTTATTTAAAAAGAAACTAAAAAGCTACTTACTTGCACACTAATATCCTCATTATTATTTTAAAAAATAATAATGTAAAAGATGGGAGTAAACAACAAGCCCGAAAAGGGTGGGTGAATATTGTAAAATGAGCATTGCCTGTTTCATCCTGATACTTCGGTTTTCTTTTCGTGATCTGTCAAATGTTGGGCTCTATTTGACTATAACCTCGGGGTTTCAATGCTAAGTCAGGTCACTATGTAAACCTTTTCCTTGATTCTCCGTGCTGTTTCAGTATTCCCATATTGATATGTAAATAATTGTAATAATTGAAGTAATATTTCATGTAAAAGCTAAAAATGGTAAATAAAAAAAATATTGATACATTTTTTCGTGGCTTTGTTCTTTTATTTTCACATGTTTGCATAACAACAGTTGTTCATAATCACTTCAAAAATTCATGCCAAGCAATTTTGATTAAATTTCAGACTGTCAGGTAAGGAGAAACATTTCCGTCTTACCCTCTTGATGTGTTCCTAGCATAAGCATTAAATTTTAATTGATTCTAAATCAAGCACGCAATATGCAGACAGATACTGAAACTGCTTCATTGTCCCGCTTTAATAAGTACTTTTGAAACGAAAATCAAAAATCTCACAACGAGTTAAAGGTTATTGTGTTGTAATTTTTAGATACCAAATGATTCTATGCAGCGTTTAACTAAATTTATTATTTCCTCGTGGAAGAGTGGAGAGGTTGCAATATTCCTCATTCTTTCTATTTTTTTTTTCTCATTAGTGTTTCCTTCGAGAATCTTTTTCTTCGCAGTGTTTTTTTCCCGCTGCTTTTATTCCTGCTTCTATTGTTTCCTCACTTCCTTTTTCCCCTCTTGCGTACTTCGTTTCGAAATTCGATTTCTGCTTTCAACGCTTCTTTTTTAATCATTCGTATTCGCTACGTGACATACGATGTTTTTCCTTTTCAATGGCATTTTTTCCCAAAAGGCAAAGTTCCTTCTTATACCAATTTCTGCTCCCTATTTCTTTTTTTTTTCCTCCGGAGATTATTTTAACTAACCAAGGCCCAAATAAAAAAAATAAATAAAAAAAATGTCTTGTATTAATGGCCATGTGCCTTTTCGGAACGATCGCATTCATTCTTTCTCCGACGCTCATAAATCCGATTATTTCTCAATAGGTACTTTAATGTAATTATTCTTGTACTTCACCTATTCAGCTAACATTCCTTTGGTGAGGTAGGAAATATGAGCTATATAGTTAAAGAGAGCTGAAATGCAAAACTAAATAAATAAAATCATTAAATTTTGTATTTAAGATTCAGTTTCCTCATCGCATTCTGCCTGTTTAGAAGCTTCACTTGGATCCCACACAAAGATTCTGAAATGCTTATGAGCGTTTGTAAAGAAAAAATCTGCTTTTGTAACACAGATTCACAATAAAACATGTTTCGCTGCTAGAAAATAACGTCGAACCCACATATAACTAGCGCGCAGAATGCGCAGTTTTTATACTGGGATGTCCGAAAGAAAGAAAAGAAACAAATGACCTTTTTGATACAACGGTTTCACTTACCCAAAACCTCGGAAGAATCCAAGCTAAATTTCAAAGTACATGCTATCATATTCAGTAACTTGAACCTTTCTTTTTGCCAGTTCAATATTTTCAACTCATCTGTTTGCCAGTTAAATATTTTCAACTCATCTGTTTGCCAGTTGTTCAATAAGTTTGAACGCATCTGCTTGCCAGTTGTTCAATAGTTCAAAGCCATCTGCTTGCCAGTTGTTTAATAGTTGAAGTCACCTGCTTGCCAATTGTTCAATAGTTTGAACCCATCTGCTTGCCAATTTTCAATAGTTTGAACCCATCTGCTTGCCAGTTGTTCAATAGTTTGAAGCCATCTGCTTGCTAGTTGTTTAATAGTTGAAGTCACCTGCTTGCCAATTGTTCAATAGTTTGAACCCATCTGCTTGTCAATTGTTCAATAGCTTGAACCCAACTGCTTTCTAATTGTTCAATAGTTTGAACCCATCTGCTTGCCAGTTGTTCAATAGTTTGAACCCATCTGCTTGCCAATTTTCAATAGTTTGAACCCATCTGCTTGCCAGTTGTTCAATAGTTTGAAGTCATCTGCTTGCTAGTTGTTTAATAATCGAAGTCACCTGCTTTCTAATTGTTCAATAGTTTGAACCCATCTGCTTGCCAGTTGTTCAACAGTTCGAAGCCATCTGCTAGCTAGTTGTTCAATAGTTCGAAGCCATCTGCTTGCCAGTTGTTCAATAGTTCGAAGCCATCTGCTTGCCAGTTGTTCAATAAGCCCTAGTTTGAACAACTGGCAATGCAAAAGTAGGCATAACTTTTTTGTTAACTGACAGATCTCTTTCAAATTCCACATGATAGTAGCAGCAACTCTTCCTTTATAGTAACCCTTCAAAGTTAATAGGTAGAACCTTGGTAACCCTTCTTCTTCATTGCAGATAAATAATGGTTTCCAAGCAGAAGCAACGTGCCGCCATTGTTACGGAGATGACACCATTGACAAGAACAATGTGCACAGAAGGATAAAGAAGTTTAAAGAAACGGAAACCAGCATTAAAGACAATCCACGCAGTGGGAGACCATCATCTGCGACCACTGACACGAATCATCGTCGAGTGGATGAACTGATTCGCGCGGAGAGACGAGTCACAATCCGTGAGCTTGTTATACAACTGGACTGTGGTCACAATGCCATGCAGTCTACACCTGCTTTTTTTTTCGAAGAAGATTCGAGAGTTGGGTTCAACGAGGACGCAAATGCATCGCTTGTGATGGAGACTATGCTGAGTAGCACTTTTGTATAGAGAAAGAGTTACTCTACCAACATGTTCAATTTGAACGACCTCTGTCAAGTTAATAAAAAAAAAGTTATGCCCACTTTTGCATTACTTTTGGTTCAACCTTTCTTTTGATACGATTCTCCCTGCTTCTAACTGGAAGTTTGTTAATATACAAAATGGACCAGAGATGTTGTAACGAGGACTACCCATGCATAGTTCCTCTACCGTGGAGACTTCTAATCGATAAAGACAGACAAAATGAGATCAAACTTATTCCATCGTTCTATTGACGGTTTCGTGACTTTCATTGGACACGCACTTCACCATATAGTTACGAAACTTTATGACATGTAACGTACACAAGTATATAATCTATGTTCTTGTCCGGTTAATCCGCATTGTTCTTACATCTGAAGATGAGTTTGAAGCTAACTCGAAAGGTATTATGTATTTTAATCAGTGTGTTTTTAATATTAGACTATTTTAATCGTGTATAAGACGGCATTAGATTTACTGTTAGATATTTTAGCACGACTATATCTTTAATCTTTAACGACCATGACCCCAAAATCTTGTATCACTCTAAATACCATAACGCCCGAAACTGTCTCTTGTTTCACTTCTTTATTTAAAAACAATAATAGTGACTGACTGTGATTTCTGCTGATCCCTTATAGATCGAGAAAATTTTAAGGCACTCATTCTAGACAGGCGTTTTGGGCGGCTATGGCCGTTTGTAAGTACGCGGGCGTATTGGCCGTTATGGTCGCTAAAAGTTTAACCTTTTGATAACCAGGGCCAGATTAAGACCTCAATCGGCCCCTAGGCTAAGATATTTGAGTGAGCCAAGGCTTAGGCATATGAGTGCCCCCCCCCCCGAAGAACTTATAATGTGGAATCATTATGAAGTCCGTTAAAACACGCAATTGTAACTATTAAATTGTCTTCAGTGTTTTCATAATAAGTCACTGTATTTTTCATTTTCCTCATAAGGCCCCAAAGAACTTATGGCGGATATATAATCATTATGAAGACCATTAAAACACGAAATGGTAGCAAATATGTTGATGATAAATAATCCGTAGTGCATTCTCCAAACTAATAAATTACTTGCAGAATTTTCACACAAAAAATTATTTTATTTCCCACTGTTCTCACAAGGACATGAGTGAAGAGCTTAAGATTCCTAGATTTTGTCATGGATTTTCTAATGATTTAGCATTGTATACTTTTCTTAGTGCATCTTTTTTGTTATGCAATGCGAAGCCACAGGGGACTTCGACCATTAACGGTTCCAAGTGCAAATTGGGAGGTGTGGGTGGATGGTAGTGATAAAGCTAAATCTGTCTTGCTGACCCAGCTGTACACAGTGACGTGAAACCTTTACCCTTGGTGAGTCACTGCCTTGAAATATGTTCGTCTTCCAGCCTTTGTTCCTGACCAAGTGGAAATCATAAGAGACAAAAGTAAAACTATTTTATAAACCTCTCTCTCTCTCTCAAAACCTTTACCCTTGGTGAGTCACTGCCTTGAAATATGTTCGTCTTCCAGCTTCTGTTCCTGACCAAGTGGAAATCATAAAAGACAAAAGTAAAACTATTTTATAAACCTCTCTCTCTCTCTCTCTCTCTCTCTCTCTCTCTCTCTCTCTCTCAAAACCCCTTGGTGAGTCACTGTCTTGAAATCTGTTTGTCTTCCAGCCTCTGTTTCTGACTAAGTATGAATCATACGAGACAAAAGTAAAACTATTTAATAAATATCTATCTATGAATCTGTCTATTTATTTATAATCTGCCCAGGCATGCCTCCTGGGCCCTTGGGTATGGTGGAGCCCAAGACTACAGTCCCAATAGCCCCCCCCCTAACCTGGCCCTGTTGATAACCTTTCTACGGAGACATAAACAACGCACCTTCTAGGGAATGTAATTAGGAGTACACGAAGAAAAACACGAGACTATAACGAAGTAAATTTCTCCGTCATTTGGGTCCACGCCGGGGATCGAACCCGAGTCCACTTATTCCGGAACAAGTCGCTATACCAACTGAGCTACGCAGTCGTTCATTCTCGCTGCTATCTGCCTTTATGTCGTGTGCGTCCTGCGGGGCAAGCACGTTACATCTCCCCCCCCTCCGAAGGAGAGCCAGGGGCATGGCCCACGGGTCAGCCGTGACCATGAATTGTTGTGGGCAGTCATCCGCTGAAGAACGAGCACTTGAAAAATCCCAGTCAATCTGGTGTGTGGAATGCAACATCACACATTTTTATTTTTCGAAGCGCTAAAGAAGGGATTCTCTTATTTTTTCTATCTCGCGGTGTGGAAAGAACGTCACACCATTGCGAGATCTTTAACGGCTGGGTCATCCGGGAAGTTTGGGCGCCATTCTAACGAAGTAAATTTCTCAGTTATTTTGGTCCACGCCGGGGATCGAATCCGAGTCCACTTATTCCGGACCAAGTCGTTCTACCAACTGAGCTACGCAGACGTTCGTTCTCGCTGCTATCTGCCTTTATGTCGCGTGCGTCTTGCGGGGCAGGCACGTCACAAGACTTATTATTACTTGGCAAAATCTAGATTACATTTTAAAGTAAAACATATTGAAAAAATTGCACATCATGAACTGGGTGGGCAAGACAAATTTTAGGGTGGGCGAGTCCAATCTCGCACCCCTTTGGCGAAGTCTCTGACCCTAGGCTACCCTCTCTGAGTGCGCCATTGTAAATGAGAACATTCTTCAGCATCGAATTCTAAAAGGCGTTGTACATTTCGCTATCCTTAGTGTCACTGAGTCAAGTAAAGGGAAACAACCAAAATGGTTTCTTATCGAAAGCTCTAAGTGAGTCACTGTTAATAATTTTTTACTTAATTCGTATGCAAAATAGTTTGGGGACTTCACTAAGCTGCTGTGATTTATTCCATTGCTGCAGAACTTTCTTTTTAAGCCACCGGACATACGAGAGCGTAGTTCTCGAGAATGAAGCGAGGAAGAGTAGGGAATAGCATGATTTGGAGGGATAGGGGAGGGGATTAAAGGCCATCGTGAGCTTGGAGAGAGGATACGACCCTGCAAGGACAAAAATCGGAACGGGAAGCTCCTGTCAAAGAACCCAACCGCAGACAATGAAATCCTTGTGATCAATAACCGACCATCTGCACAGGATGATTCCTGAACGCGTGGGTGTTGGTTGCGATAGATACCACTTATCGAGATATCTCTGATCGATTTTTCCCTCCCGTGCTCTTAAACGTTCAGCCAACCGGTTCAGCGTCGCCAATAAAACAAGCTTTTATTCTTCTTTTTTTTTTTATTATCAAAATTATGGATAAAAATATCCAGCTTGCGCAGTCTGTGTGACCAACGCATGAAGATAAGAATGCATCATTAATAACCTTGCTTATATCTCCAGCAGATAAGTCATTTGAGGATTTTTTGTTTTGTTTTTTTAAGAACTGATTCTAAAAGACAAGGCGATTCAGTGGTTTCGCGAATTTTGATTTCGCCCAATCACCGATTTCCAAGCATGACGATATATTTGACAAGGCGTTTTATAGCAGGAATCTTCAACTTTCATGTTTGGGGCTTTTTAAAGACAAAATAATTAACGATCTCAACAGAAGAGGAGTTAGTATCCGAGCTTACTCTTGGGTTAATGATAACTTGATAAACTTTTCGAAGTTTTTATCCAATGCCATTCTGCTTTAATAAATGTTAACTGAAACAACATACATTGACCACTTGGAACATCTTTCTGAATAAAAGTCCTAATGTATTACGTAAAACCACCTGTTATCTTGAGTACTCACTTCTCTTTTTTCCAAACCTGAGTCATTTTGTTGAAAAAGTCTTTAAAGTTAATATGTTCCGAGCAGTGGCGGATTTAACGGCAAAGGCCCAGGCAGCAGGCGTCCCTGGGGGCCAATTTTAGTGACTCAGTTTTTAAAATACTTTTTTTATTGAACTATAAGAGGAAACATACATTGTTTCCTCTTTCGTAGTAGAGTTACGTTTTATTTTCTGAAATTTTAAGCAGGTACGTTTGACTTCTGATTTGCTCTGATGAGCTTGAATATAAAAGGTATGTTATATCATCATCATCATTGTCAACCATTATCAATCCACTGCTGGACGAAGGTCTCCCAAGTTTCCTCCACAACGGTCTGTCTTGTGCCAGTCTCCTCCATGTCACCCCTGCATACTTTCGAATTTCATCCACCCATCTCCTATGTGGTCTTCTTCTGGGTCTTTTCCTGTCCCTTGGAATCCAATCTAAAATTTCGGCTGTCCATCGATGATCTGTCCTTCTGGCAGTATGTCCAGCCCATTGCCATTTCAGGGATTTAACTCTGATCATGATGTCTTCCACTCTTGTCATTTTTCGGATCCACGAGTTCCTCTTCTTATCTCTTCTGGTTACACCAAGCATGCACCTCTCCATGTTATATATGGTGTATTATATTCATAACTAACGTTTCCATATTGTCATTACTTATACTTTTTAAAGGTATGTTACAATCAAAATCGTTACAAATCAATATCACATGAAATTTGTCGAAAATGCGCATTGCACATTTTGACTTTTTGACATTTACTTAAGGTGGACGTCTACTGATTTTGCTTCCTATACTTCCAATGGGCAAACTTCTGTACACATTTTCTTCACAATTAAGGTGTTCCCAAGGAGGAATATTTTAACATCGATTAAAATAACTTCACATTACAACTTGTAATACTTAATATTTTCTAAAACATAACCATTATTAAGCAATCCAACATTTGTTTGTCTACTGACGTCATCAATACAGGTGGCGCCATCTTTTTTCTGGTATCAACACCACCAAAGGAAAAGTTATTGATTTTTAATATCCTTGTGGTTGTGTTTTAGAAAATATTAATTATTAGAAGTTATGATATGAAGTTATTTTAATCGATGTTCAAATTTTCATCCTTGGGAACACAATTGTGAAGAAAATGTGTACAGAAGTTTGCCCATTGGAAGTATAGGAAGCAAAATCACTAGACGTCCACCTTGAATGATTGCAAATCCTCGTCTTGCTTTCTGTTCGGCGAATATTTCGATCGTAGAATCCAAATTTATTTTATTGGTAACTTTTTTTGATGTAATGTATACCGTAGTCATTGAGGGCTTCTTCAGTGACAGTAGCACGACGATACTTTTTAATTCTTTTCAGGGAACTCATTACACGGCGATCACTGTGCTGACAAGCAGTGTTCGAAACAATCTAAACAACCCGCAACACTGGACAATATTCACGTCACGTCACAGCCACGTGATGAGGAAGCATTTGTGCTTTCTATCATAGGATTCATACGTTTGAGTCACTTGATACGGGGAAAAACAAAAGATCATAACATGCAGGATCACCAAAATGTTAAAATAAAAAAAAAAAATATTTTTTTTTCCAATGAAGGCACTGGGGCCTATTAGGACAGGGGCTCAAGCGGCAATTGTCCACTTTTCGCCTGTTAAATCAGCCACTGGTTCTGTGTATGCTTCCGAAATCCACTAAATGGACAACACATTAGAGCAGGGACGGCACCAAGGGATGCAAGGATGAGCGGAAGCCAATCCTGAAATTCTTCTTTCCCACCCTACACAGCCCACCCACCTCAAGATCTGCCGGGTTTTTTTCAATGTTTCTAAACTTTAAAATTTTATCTGAACTTTGCCAAGTAATAAAGGGTCTCGAGCTTTTATTAGGGTAGTCCCACATATTTCCCCCTAGGAAGTGCGTTGTTTACTTTTCCGTAGAAAAGTTATCAAAATAGCATCTGTAGGGCCTCGAAAATACAATATATTGACAAATTCACCAGACACCCCTTAACAAGCAAATGAACGGATCCGCTGCGTTGTTTAGATGCACGGCACAGCTGCAAACGGTATAAAAACAAGTCTGCAGCTGCCCCCGATCATATCGCACTGTGAGGTTGAGTGAAAATATTGCTGCGGGAGAGAACTGACTTTGAGAAAGGAAAGATTGTTGGCTGTTATATTAGTGGGTTGTCCCATAAGAGAAACCGAGAAGCGTTTAAACATACCCAAGTCAACTGTTTTGGATGTACTGAATAAGTGGAAGACACATGGCGTGCCTGAAGTAGCAAAACGTACCGGCAGACCCAAGAAAATCAGTGATAGGGGACGTCGAAGTCTCAGGAGAATCGTTACAGCTATTCGACGGAGTACTACTTACTGCACAAGACCTCAGTGTACAGGTGAGTAAAAATGCTTGAACCTCGTTATGCACACGTACCATTTGCATAGAACTTCACTTCATGGGTTACCGTGGTCCTGCAGCTGCTCACATATGCAATCGAAATGCTACTCGTCATTTAGCATGGGTGTAAAGAACATTTGTCGTGGACCGTAGATCAATAGAAACGGGTACTATGGACTGATGAATCCAGACACACGATCCATCAGTCTGATGGCCGTGTGTGGGTATGACGAAAGCCGGGTGAACGCTATTTACCACAGTGTACTCTTCCTACGGACAAATTTGGAGCTGGCAGTGTACTCGTGTGGGGGTGTTATTCGTGGTATCGTCCCGTCCCATTGGTTATGGTGGACAAACCTGTTAACCAGCACGTCTACCTCGATATTCTGAACAATTATGCCCTACCAACCCTGTGGCAAACCGAGGCGTGTTGGTACCAGCAGGACAATGCACCAAGCTATAAAGCAAAGACTGTTATTGCGTAGTTTGACGATAATTCCGTATCGTGTGTGGACTGGCCAGCACAGAGCCATAATCTTAATCCATAGAGCACCTATGGGATGAATTAGAGCGCCGCATAAGAAGTTTGGAACCAAGGCCTACTACTAAGCAACAGTTAGCGGCAGCATTATGTACTGAATGGAAGCGCATACCTATCCCTTTGTCCCAAAACCTTGTCGAAACCATGTCTCGAAGGGTCAGTGCATGCATTAAAGCCAAAGGTGGACCGACACCGTACTAATGTATGTCAATAAATGCTATGTTCTCTTTATATTCTAGGTGTCCGGTGGCTTTTGTCAATGTAGTGTATAATTGTTCTCCACTCTTGAGCCTTTTTTTTCCTGTTACTATGTTCTGTGACGAATGAGGAGAGTGGATAGGAATTCACTGAGATTTGTCATAACTAATTGTTCTGCTATTTGTTCTACTAAGTATAGAATTTCAACATGCAAAAGTACGCTTGTACTGAGGCAGCAGGGGAGCAAGACGTGGCTGACGACTGCTTTGTAGGTGAAGAGTGCGAAGTAATGTTGCTGACTTGAAGGGAGGGAGTTAAGGAGGAGCGATGTGTTGTGTCTCCGTGTCACGAGACGTTAAAATTTGATTTAGGTAAATAAATAGAACACTGTTCAAGCACAGTACTATATTCGTAAGGAAAACGCAACATTTTGAAAAGCAATTAAGACAATGCATTCACAGCAAGAAATAAGTTGAAGGCGACATTCTACTAACACTTATATCTCACACCCCTAACCCACTAGTTATTGTCATGTTATCTTGTTGGTTTATCAGTAGCATAACTTGTCAGAACTAGGTGTGTGCATCCGGGGGAGAAGAGGTGCGACGAATTCCTTTGTAGCCGGTAGTAAAAAGCATTGATAATTTTTTGTTTTCGTGTTTTGTAATTATTGCTATCGAACCTACCCAGGTAACAATAATACTCGCCCACTCTTCGCCCACCCTAATTTTTTTTTTTTTTTTTGATTGGAGGTTTAACGACCACCGTGAGCAACTCAATGGGCTATAAGCAGTCGCCCGTCCCTAATTTAGGGTCACTGGTTCCAGGGAAGGGAGATAGCCAGTGCCGTAAGACAAACACAACATCCATGCCTCACCGGGATTCAAACCCGGACCCCTTTCGGACGAATGATCAGAAGTCATCGCTCAGACCACTGCGCCACCGGTGCGGCCACCCTGATTTAAAAGTTTAGGGATGTTCCTGCATTAGAGATACCTACCTAACAGCGTGTTGGTCCTCCTCTAGCGGGAATTACAACCTGTACACTCGGAGACATCGACTCAACCAAAAGCCGGAATGTTTCCCGAGATAATGCAAGCCAGCATTGTCCACAACTCCGTCAGAAACGTCGGTCATGGATCTGATGATCCACTCCACGACATCCAAGACAGCTTCCACAGGGTTTAAATCCCGGTAAATTGGGGGCCACTGGATAGTTCCAAACCCAGATGAGAGTGTCACGAACCATGGGTAGGTGGGTACGACCTGGTGAGGCGACGTGTTGTCCTGCTGAAACAGACCATCGGCCGCAGGATGTGCGGAGCCCATGAAGCGTGCAGGTGATCATCCAGCACATGTTAGTAACGCGCAGCGGTTAGGATCTCTCCTGACACAACTAAGTGTCCCATGAGAAGTCTCCCCAAACCGTCACAGAGCCTCCACAGCCTTGAACAAAACCAACCTGGCACGACGGGGTAATAGCCTCATGCTGTCTACGCCACATAGCATACCCGGGCGCTATCTGGGAGACGCAGGTTCGAGTCCCGCTCCAGGACGATGAAATTTTCAAGTTTTCGGATATTATCTGACTTACCATCCTTGTCACATTTACACCAAATATCGATTGTCATCTTCAAAATTTGTAAGTATCTGTTTGTTGGTAAGACAGTTTCTGCTGCCTTCATAGATTTAGAAAAAGCTTATTACCGAGTAAATAGTACAGTGGAAGCTTATTGAATAAATTTGGTATTACTGAAAATCTACTTAATAGTGTGAAAGCCATGTCTGCTGGCAGTAGAGCATGTGCACGAGTGAATGGTGGTGTATCAAAAGTGTTTTCTATTAGAGCAGGAGTCGTACAATGTTGTGTACTGTAACCATGGCTGCTTAATATATTTATGGATGCATGCATGCGTGATGCCAAAATGGACAATGTGTGACGTACCTGCCAGCAGGACGCACATGACATAAAGGCAGATAGGAATCAGAATACATGTCTGCATAGCTCAGTCGGTAGAGCTTTAGGTTTTAACCTAACGGTCCAGGGTTCGAGTCCCTGTTCGGGCGCCAATTATAATGAATTAGCTTTATTCTTCTTTCCGCTAAGCTAATTCATATGAATGATTCTCTTCCTACCAGCTAGCTAATGATATACTTGTACTAAGCTTCAAAATAGTGAATTCAAAAGGAAAGTGAATATAGAGTATACGTTACAAATGCTGGTTTATGTCTTGCTATATCTGTGTGTGCAGATTGCTGCATTCTGACGACACAGTCCTGTTGGTAGAAAGCAAAGTGACTTGCAGAGTATGTTGTCCCGGATGTACGAAGTTTGTATGAAATTCAAACTGAGTATAAATAAGAGGAAAACCAAAGTTATGGTTTTTGAAAGACGAAATGTTAACACTGAATTCAAAGGCAAATTCAAATGGCACAGAGATTGACCAGGTGAATGAGTTTGTATCTTTAGGAAGCATGTTTGCCAGAGAGAACAAATTCGATGGTGAAATTAGTAGGCGAGTGAATTCTTCATTGATAGTCATAGCTGCCTTGGGAGGTTTTCACAGGAATGATGGGTTCTCAAGGAAGTCCCAAATGGCTGTGTATGAAAGTATAATTGTTCCTACTCTGATGTACGGCAGTGAAACCTGGATACTGCGGAAGACACGTGGCAGTTATTTGTGTGTTGCAGAGATGTGTTACATACGGGAGTTTTGTGGTAATCCACACTCTGATCATGTGAGGAACGAAGATGTGTTGGAGATGTGTAACGCGAGGCAAAATGTTGTTAGTGAGGTGGAGACAAATACTCTGAGGTGGTTTACCTATGTTGAAAGAATGAGTGATGAGCTGTTTACTAAGATAATTTATTCAGTCCAAGTGGCAGGAAGGAAAGGTAGAGGAAAGCCAAAGAAATAATGGAAGGACCAAATTCAGGAATGTCTACATGAGAAAAAGATTATGAGTATGAAGCACAAAAGATTTTGTGTACGTCGTTTGATGGATGTCAGTGAAGCTTGATGTGTGTGTCCAGATCGCTGTAAATGGAAACGTTTGTTGCGGCAACAGAAAGTAAATTCTAGTTCCATCAGTTAAACATTTATCATGCTTTTTCTTTAAGGAACTTACCTCTGAATAACTAAAAATACATAACTAAAAATTAAATAACCGATAGCTAACTAAAAGAAAAGGTTAAATAGATAGTATGTAGAAAAGTGGATTGTGGGTTATACGCCACTTACAATAATACGATATAATACATTAATATGCATTTTTTATCCATTAATAGGCGTAAAATTACAAAATTACACAAGTTTCACATACTTTCACTGCCAGCGGGCAGCTTCTTCAGGCTTCTAAATATAAACACTTAACAGAATCAGATAGTTCCTTTATTCTTCGTCTGTTTCTGTTAAGTGTTTATACTCAGAAGATTGAAGAAGCTGCTCTTTGGCAGTGAAAGCTTGCGAAACTTGTATAATTTCACACCTATGCTCTTTGGCAGTGAAAGCTTGCGAAACTTGTATAATTTCACACCTATTAACGGATAAAAATACATATTAATGTATTATATCGTATTATTAGGTAGTATGTGTTACGGAGATTTAAAACTAAAATTTTAGACAAAAATATTAAATCTCATTCACAACTTTTCTTTGGCCTTCGTGTTCCATTTCTTTTTTTTCTTTTTCTTTTTTTTTTTCACGATACGTGGTAAAATTATCTTTATCACCCAGTCAGGAGGTATGCCTTTTCAATGGCGCTGTTGGGACACTTTCTCTAGAATCAATGTGCAATGATACGACAATGAAAAGCCATTTGCAATTTTCGTTTTTGTGCTTGAGGCTTCGTCCAATTAACAATAGCACCTTTGCCACCTTCACTTCAAAGTAACCGAACGGAAGGCGGATGTCGTTTAAAATTCAACTTTGAGGTTTTGTGAAGCCGACGCCAGAATCCCAAGACGTTTTCGGTGGCGACAGAGTTACAGGGAATCACTTCCAGGGGTGTGAATTCTTCGGCGAACAAAGGGGGTAGCGGACAGTCAAGGCGAGAGGTTACAAGGGGGAGGTCGCAAGAGAAGAGGCTAGTGGTGCCTTAAGTGGTTGGCCCAGGACGTGTTTAAGGTAGCCGGGAAACTGAGTTATTTCCGCGTGCGCGGGAGATAGACGAGCGAATGACGAAAAGTGATAGCTTAACGAAAGCGATTCCACGAGAAAGATTGTTTGCGTGAAGAGAGAGTAAAACAAGAAAAGCTGCGGACAATTTTGCACGATTAAGTCAAAGAGAAGAATAAGTAGTTTTTAAAAGGCACTGATGCACTCCATGAATATTTAAACGACGTGCTTTTTACTTATTATCATTATCAATTACGTTGAATTGTGATCATTATGTTACAACGTTAACTTGAAAAAACACACCTAGTTAACATATGCTTCACAACTGACTGTCAGTGTGATCTAAAGGAATAAGCTCTCAGCAATTCCTGCTTGACGTTCAGCATAAAAAGCATAAGATGATGTAACTAAATCCTACATAACAGATAGCAAACTAAAAGAGAAGGTTAAATAGGTAGTATGCTTCACAACTGACTGTAAGTGTGACCTAAAGATATAAACTCTTGGGTGTTTCGACATGAAAGCTCTGAGTCAGAGTTCCGACCAGGAAGCATAATATGTGGTAACTATAAAACTTACGTAATATAAAATAAGCAAAAACGGAAAAATAAATAGTTATTATGCGTGACAACTGACTTGTCAGTGTGACTTAAAGAAACAAGCTCTTGGGAGTTCCAACAGAAAGCATAATTTGAGGTAACTAAAATTTCCATAAGGGAAAGTAAACAAAAACTGAAAGTTTAATAGGTAGTACGCAATATAACTCAGTGTCAGTGGAACGTAAATGAACAATCTCTTGGACGTTCCGCAGTGACGTTCAGTTCAGGAAACATAATTTGAAGTACTAAAATTTACATAAGAAAAAATACACAAAAACAGTGCATGTCAGAGACGATTTTAATAGTTATACATGCAAATAAATACACGTGCAGTTTCCAGTAAAGCCGAAATATACTTCTCACCCAAGTTCTGCGAAGTCGTTTTTTTTTCTGGTAGCGTGCATATATTTTTCCGAAAGCTTTATGAAGCGAAACATTCTCATAATCTTTCACACAAATGAGTTCCTTAAGAGGAAATATGTAAAATTGAGAAAAGAAGATTCTGTGGAGGTTCCAGAAGGAAACATTCCATGCTCCTGAATATATGCTCGTCTGTAACTCAAAGATCTGCCAGACATTTAATATTTTATTATACGTATTGCTTTGTCCCGAAAATTTCAGAACGGATAAATACAAGAACATTTAATGCAATTTAAAAATATTTTCCTACAATTTGCAATATTACGTTATCTGTTATGACATTTCATATGCCGCATGTCTCCTGTTGTTATGCGCAGGAAAAAAGGTACTGCGCAGTTTTTTTAGGCAGAGGAGGAGTTGTTAGGAGGAAAATCTTCGCAGCAAATATAAAATTTCATGAGATACTTATGATCACAAAATGGCATAACGGTCGGTTCTTTTTTTGCCACGAACAGGGAAATAACAAAGGCTTCCAACTACAGTAAAACTTTATCTTTTGTATTTTCTGAATAGCACTTCTTCACAATTCAATAGGAAAAAAGGTCAAAGACTCATGCCAAACTTTTACCTTTCCACTTCTTAAGAGCAAATCGAAAACGTTGCGAACTTTTGCTTTCTAATTTATTTGAAGATTATTATTATTAATTCTACTGAAGTTCGCTTGTTTCTCCATAGAAACACACTAATTTAAAGTCAGACAGCTAAAAATCTACGAAAGCTGTAAAGAAAATATGTAAAACAGAATAATAATTAAGCACATAAAATATTTTGCAATAAGGGACCGCTCTGTTCTTCTGTCAATGAGATATCTCAGACTAGTGTGTCGTGCAAATGAACATTCTTGAGGTTTCAATAAGAAAACATCGAAGTCATCTTGTAGCCCGGAAGCTAAAATTCGGAAGTGAATTAATGAACACACCGGTGATCTGTGATCGCCGGTGTTTACATTAATTGGGAGATCTTAAACAACTGACTCCAAAGATAGCATGTTCTTTTCAACCTACGATGACAAACCCCTTTTTTTGAAAAATAATATTGACACTATTCACACTTCGCAACTTCAAAAAGCATTTGTTATTGCCAAAGGAAGTGGCTTTTCAGAGATTGATGGATAGAAGCGGCTACAGCCATCTTTTAGAAAAAGGTTGTAGTTATACCAGAAACGTTTTCGTGTCGCAAAACAAGTGAGGAAACTAACGGAAATACAGATCAAATTTTGGGCGGAATTGTATTTTTTAAGTACCTGAATTAATCTAGGAAATAAAATTTAAAATAATATATTCACTGTAAAGAAAATTCTGAAATTCACTAGCCGTTTTTCGTGATTTTTTTTATGAATTAACGAATTACATTTTTGATACAATCTTTTCCGTGAAATGACGGGAGCGGGGGGAGGAGGCTTGAATTTCATGGATTTTTCGTCCGCCAGGAAATTTCTGAATTTTCAGAAACATTTCAGAAATTCCTTTCTCACATTGACAGCAAATTGCCGATTTTAAGACGTGCTGCTGGAAAATTCTGAATTTTTATAAACCTTTCCGAAATTACTTTCGCATATTAACCAAAAAGCTATGTTCTCACTTTTTCCGTGATCATATGACTGAAAATGTTCGGTAATAGGAGCATTTTGACGGAAAACTTAAGGTTTGATTAACTGTTAAATCTCAATCGTCTGTTGGAGGAACAGATTTTGAAGTTCTGTAGCGAGATTGGATATTGCGGATAGCATATCGCATGAAATTTTACTTATTTGTGCTACAAGATATTTGTTTTCTTCTCCCCAATTTGGTGAACCAGTTATTGTATATTGTGTTACCGTAATAAACCGGGTACTTAAATTATTTTCCAGCCGATTGTATGATTTCTACACATCAATCTGTAGACCCTTACGACAAAAGCTATTATAGTTATCAAGAGTAAATTTTATATTCCGGAGTTTTGTGAAAAAATTTTATAAAGCAGTACATTTCACCTTTTCTTAAAGATAATTGAAAGTCATTGTAAGTTTAAAAAGATGTCAAGTTCCAAAGCATTCTGTTGATTCGAAAAATCACGGTGAAAAAATTACTTATTTCGTGATCAGTCCTCCTATAAAAAATAAAAATAAAATTATTACAAACCTATTTAAAAAAAAAAGAAAGAAAAGCTACAACTGAATATGAAATTATTACAAATCTGAAACACGTGAATCTGTTTATTGGTGTAAATATGTCATTGATTTTAAGTCAGATAATATCCGAAAACTTGAAAATTTCGTCGTCCTGGAGCAGGAATCAAACCTGCGTCTCCCAGATGGCGACCGAGTATGCTAATCACTACACTACTCAGAACGACTAAGTTACAAAATTTCCGATTAATTTGAATATAACCATCAGAGGGCTCAAAATTTGAATATGACAACAATCCGATTTTTGGTGTAAATGCGACAAAGATGGTAAGTCAGATAATATCCGAAAACTTGAAAATTTCGTTGTCCTGGAGCGGGAATTGAACCTGAGTCTTCCAAGATAGTGACCAGATATGCTAACCACTACACCACCCAAAACGACTAAGTTCCCTATGAATTTGAATATAACAACCATCACAGGATTCGCTAGAGACTAAGCAACCGGCATTCATGTTTAGGAATCTGGATGTTCAAGTCCCGCTCCACACTGTTAAAATTTTTGTGGTGTGTTGCACCAGAAAGTGGCGCTACTTCAGCTGCACCCCCTTCTGAGGAACGATACACCATTATGTGGCGCAAATAAGACGCACAAACGTGGTGCAACCTTGCACCATTATGTGGCGCAACCTCGAACCATAACGTGGAGCAAAGTTGCACCATGTCGTTCCGTTTTGTTTGCACCACATAATGGTATGTCATACCTCAGAAGGTGGCGCAGCTGGAGTAGCACCACTTTTTGGTGCAACATACCACATAATTTTAAACAGAGTAGAACATTTTTGGTTCCCACATATACAAAAATAAATAAACAAACAAATAATTGTTTATTTGAAACAAAAGAAAACTTTAATGTCCAGTAAATTAAGAAGGGACGGCTACAATCATTTCCATGAATAAATAATTACTTGATGCCTTTCTGCCCCTTAGTAAAGAATTCAAAACTAGCAGCTTTGTTTTTTGAAAAAGGAGAGTTTGTTTTCACATATATAAAGAAAAAAAAATCGTTTGGGTCTCAAGAGGGGTTTCCCGAAAGCTCATGATACTTTCCGTAAAAGGAGATCGATAAGAAATACAGGATATTTTGAAGCAATGTATCAGTCTTTTGGTATTGACATTTCTGTCGATATGAAGATGAAAAGTACGGTGATAATAAGATCTCTATATTTGAAGATCCTCGTGAAACAGGAGTTGATATTGGAAATAATTTTTGAAGATATGCAACAGCAATAAGATAAATAAATTCTGAAATTGAAAATCGAAATAGACCAGCATATTCCTAATAATAATGGCAAAAATATATAGTTTCCGCTGGTGGTACATATGAAATGAAATAGTTTGCTTCCCAGTGGGAACATTACAGCATATTTCTCAGTGTATATCCAGTTAAATAGATCTTTTCATGCGCACATGCAGTTGACTTGTTTAGCCGTGAGCAAACAAGTTTCGATATGTCTGTTTTGTTGCAGCACACCAAGTTTGTTTGACAGTTGGTGATCACTCCAGATGGACGAGCAGCACGTGGTGTACACAATTCCGTGTATGAATTAATGTAAAAAGCTGAGATAGAGAGAGAGAGAGAGACGAAGTGGCGTTCAGCACACTGCACGAAGCTTATCAATACGCAGTTTTAACACATCCACGCATTTTTGATTGGCAATTATTCGACGATCTTATCAAAGACATCCCTATCCGAGTTCTCTAAGTGTTGGAATCTTCCGTAAGGTTTTCTATTCGTCAAGTAAATGTATCTGTGTCAATCAAAAGCTGGTGCACATGAAACAGTCATGTTACTCTAAACTTTTCTGAATCTTGTTAAACGTCTCAGTAACACTTTTCCAAGATTTGCGCAGAAGTGTTGCTCTTCCGTCTCTGCACGACACAGATTTGTTTTTACGACGTACCGTTTGATAGCCTCAAGAATGCATTTTTGTAATTACTTTTATCACATTTAGAATGAGGTTCTCATAATTTACGTCGATTGCAAAGAGCCACTTATGTTTATGCAAATCATGATGAAATAGCGTTTGGCGATAGTTTAGTAAAATATATACGGTAGAGTCACATTACTGTGACTATCCAGAGTAACCGCCGTGTGCAGCGCGAACAGCAGCTAGACGTGCTGGGAGTGACTCAATAAGGTGCTGCTGGAAAGTGTTCAAAGGTATATGGAGCCATGCTGACTGCAGTGCATCTCACAGCTGCTGAAGAGTGCGTGGTGGAGGATCCACAGAGCAAACAACACGATCGAGATGGTCCCACAGATGCTCAATTCGGTTTAAGTCAGGGGAAATTAGGGGGCCAGAGAAGTACTTTGAAGTCTTCGTCGTGTTCTTCCAAACACTCTCGGACATTTCTAGCTGTGTGATGCGTCGCATTGTCGTGCTGGAAGATCCCATCCGCCCCATAAAAGACAATCAGCATGTACGGGTGTACGTGGTCTGCAAGGATGTATTCATAACGAATTCGGTCCGTAGTGTCTTCTACAGGTATGAGTGGACCCAGGAATTGTCATGAAAACATTCCCCAGACCATAACGATGCACACAGCAGCTTGCGTTCTGCCAGCAATGGCTGAAGAGTGTTTGTTCTCTGATGTTTATCGCCTTATACGCCCATCCGTTTGATGAAGCAGAAAAAGTGACTCATCGGAAAAGGCAATTCTTTGTCAATCAGCGGAGGTCCAATTCCGATACTGCCGTGCAAATGTAAGCCTTTTCTGCCGATGCACCTTCGTTATCATAGATACAGTCACCATCCGTCTACATTGGAGCCTCATACGCAGCAGGGTTCGCTGAACTGTCGTTTAAGACACAGTTCCGATAGCCTCCTGGTTCATTCGCGGCCAGTGAGTTGCTGCACTGTAGCGTGTCGATCGGCCCTCACGCAACTTCGAAGCCGACGTTCACCTCTCACATCAATGGCACGTGGTGCTCTGCAGTTTTCACGTCGGTTATCCATAATGGTGCCATTTCTCCAATCACGATACACTTTAACCATAGCAGCACGCGAACAGTTCACAAACTGCGGTGTTTCAGATATACTGCCACCTTTGGCTCGAAATCCGGTAGTCATTCCCCTTTGCAAATCTGGTAAATCGGTACTTTTATCCTTGACAACAACGAGTGATATGTTTACAGATTGCCTACAGCACACCTTACATACCCTCGAAGCCAGCTCATGACATGTGGCTTCTTTCATTGGCTACGCGCTGCTGACGTCAAAAGTAGGAGGTGGTCACAATAATGTGACTCGACTGTGTATATTGTTTAGTAACAATGAAATTACCTATTGTTGCGTCATTTCATTTGACAGCATTAGAAATCCGATTTCAAGAATGGTTTTTACTACTTCCGTTACACATTTCCGTTACAACGAAATTTTTTACGTGAAATTTACTTCACTGCTGTCATGAAAGGTACATAACATCAAAACTTTCCGTGTGTGCGGGAAAGCTGCGCATCCTGTTCGGCCTTCAAAATAAACACAAATTGCTGTTAACCCTTACCCTAAAATGACGGTAAATGAATATGAAATTATTTCATACTTGCTGTTTCCGAAATCGGAACAGCGTAAAGAAAAGAGTTATTATTGCTTTGTATCACTGACTTGATGCTTAAGCAATCTCAAGAATGTTAACGCAGAAAAACGTTTTATCAAAGAGATTTCTCATCAAATTGAGAGAAAAAAATTTCGGAAGTTTCGTTACCAATGATTGCGTGGAATAGTTTCTTAAGGGTCCTCCATACCTCGTGAAAAATAGCTCAAAACACGCATTTGCAGAACGAAATTACATATATAAAAAAACAATTTAGAAATCCGGTTTTTTTTTTCACATGTAGAATAAACATTGAACCATTTTTCTGCGTTTCTATATTAGCGTCACTTTGCGCAGTAATATTTTAATTATTATCCCAATAGTGCAAAACAATGGCCAGATTGGCAATTATTTTTAAAAAGCTCTAATTTTGATATCTGCTAAATTAAAAAGCAGAAAAATAGTTTGATATTTTCTCTCGAAATTTAAAAATTTGGGAACACATATGAGCGATATTATATATTGATTTTTCCATCTGCATGATGCTATATTTGTTTTAATTTTGCATTCAGCGGAACTGAAACAATACGGGGTATGGAGGACTCTTAAGGAGAAATCCTAATGAATTTATGCATTTTCTATTTTCATTTCTGCGATTATACATTTGACGTACTTCACTGAATGTCAAACAGAAAGAGAGTAGTCGATTAAATTGACAAGAAACTCCAGGGGTTATAATCCGATAGTTATTGTAAAGTGTGTAAAATGGAACTGGACGGTGTGTAAGGTACTGGTTTCATGCTAATCTATGACTTATAATAGTAAAAATGTCATAGTAATTTCAAATGCGCATCTGCATAGCTTAGTGAAGAATTTTGAGCACGAGAAATAACTCAGAAGCGCATGAAATCTTTTGGCGATGGGTACATCATGAGTAAACAGTTAATCCGTCCAAGCACGATAATTAACCAAGGAGCTCACAGCCTCCACAAAGCTAAAAGGTTTTGATTAAAATACAATTAAAATGCAAGTAATTTCGGACCAACTATTGGTCCGTTTCTGGCGTTGGGCAAGCAGCCGAGGACGTCTGTCTCATATAGTCTTGTTTGCCGCATACGTGAATCTGATTGGCATAGTCAGCTCACGTATCAACCAAGTGAAATCCAAGTCGTGAAATTATGACTTTAAATAATGTCATTATAGTCTTTCATACCGTGTTCCATTTCCTTCTTCGAAACCACACTTCTCCATGGCAAGGGTATGTACCGCGGAAGTTCATCGTTACAACATAATGATGATTTATGGAAGATATGGAGACTTTCAATAAAAAGTGTAGCGCTTTTTGTCCGGGTGCCAGTTAGGATCCGCGCCTCTTCCCACACAGGTCGACGGGTGCCCTTGTTTATAGTTCTAGCAAGTGCCGTGTTAGATGAATGTGACCTAATGTCATATTTGTGCTCACCCAATCTTTGATTTAAGATCCTGGTGGTCGATCCGATATATAATTTGTCAACATCCTCTGGACCAATAGCCTTTAGTAGGATCTGATACACGCCCTGTCTGTCTCTCATGGAAGTACTGTCCCTGTCCTTTTTAATAAAGGTCTTGATGGTGGTAGTTTGTAACCCGAAGTCGATCTGGTATTTTCTGCAATAATTCTTGAGAATGTTGGTCATTCTTGAATATGCTTCATGGACCCAATGTACTTCGGTTTTACTGTTTCTCTACTCAATGTAGTGAGTGCTGCTGATCCAATCTTTCGCTGCACGCTTCTAATCGCTCCATCGGGATATCCATACTCGTGTGCAATTGCAGGGATCTTGTTTATTTCTTTTCTTCTACGCTTTTGGCTGGAGGTGTGAGTTATAGCCCTCCTGAAAAGTTGAACTATCCAGTGTTAAAAAGTTAAGATATAATACGGTACGGTAAAGTAAAATTCAATCTACTATGACGAAGTAAATTTATCCATTTTTATGACAAGGGCGGGATTTTAACCCACAACCCTCGGCTCCGGAGCTCCGAGCGTTATCCACTATAGTACACTGGCATGTACTCTTACTGCTATCTGAATTTATCTCATGTGCGTTCTGCGGGGTAGGCACGACACATCTCTCCCCCCTCCCCGAGAAAAAAGAGGGCCAGGGATATGGCCAACGGGTCAGCCGGGACCATGTGTCGCTGTAGGCAGGCATCCCATGAAGAACGGGCATTTGAGAAATCCCAGACAATTTGGTGTGTGGAACATGACATCACACTGATTTAATTTTTCGAACCACCGAAGAAGGGATTCTCGTTTTTTTCTTTCTCGCCGTGTGGAACGAACATCACACCATTGCGAGAAACTTAATAGCCAGGCCATCCTGGAAGTTCGGGCGCCAGTATGACGAAGTAAATTTCTCCATCATTTTTATACCAGGGGCGGGATTTGAACCTGCTATCTACTGTACTACACTGACATGTGCTCTCACTGCTGTCTGCATTTATCCCACGTGCTTCCTGCGGGGCACGCACGTTACACTACCTAATGAGAAATATCGTAGAAAAAAGTTTTGCCTAAATTTCAGCAACCGAAAGCGGAAAGAATCTTTAAAGTCGGACTTTTTAGAAGAAGAGAAATACGAAATGACAAACAATCACTTTCTAGGAATTCTATCTAAAATGTATAAGTCAACTCAAAGAGGCATGGACAGATGCATGCTTGGTGTAACCAGGAGAGATAAGAAGAGGAACTTGTGGTTCAGAAAAATGACAAGGGTGGAAGACATCATGATCAGAGTAAAATCCCTGAGATGGATATGAGCTGGACATATTGCCAGAAGGACAGACCATCGATGGACAGCCGAAATTTTAGATTGGATTCCAAGGGACAGGAAAAGACCCAGAAAAAGACCACATGGGAGATGGGTGGATGAAATTCGAAAGTATACAGGAGTAGCGTGGAGGAGACTGGCACAAGACAGACCGTTGTGGAAGAAACTTGGGGAGACCTTCGTCCTGCAGTGGATTGACAATGATGATGATATATATCAGTAGAAAAGCTGTGACTCTTGCAAATCAGAAAAGTAAATTGAAAGGGAACTTTTGCTGTACAACTTTCAGGAATGAAGATTTTGAACATCCTACTTGTACAGCAAACAGAAGTAATTGCTCTTTCCACGTTTAGTGAGTCACGGAAAAATTATCATTGGCCGCCACCGGGAATCGAACCCAGGATCTCCCAGTTACGCGCCGGATATGCTTCCACTGCACCACAGCGGCCTCGAATTCCTCCAGACTCACATACACTAACTGCCAAGCCAATTGGCAGATTGCTTCTTGGAGCCCCGCACAATGCTGGAGATTCACCAAAGATGGTAAACAGCAACTGAACAAATAATTACAAGGCGAATGAATAATAAATACAGACATTTGACGTGGACCAGGAACAACAAACAGAAGTCATCGCTCTTTCCACGTTTATAAGTGAGTTACGGAAAAATTCTCATTAGCCGCCACCGGGAATCGGACCCAGGGTCTTCCAGTTGTCTGTATTTATTACTCTACTTATATACATACAAGGATATTATGCCAACAAACGGACGTTTAAACATGTCGTTTTTGGGGGATTTTGTATAAAAAACAATGACAAAAAGCACCTAATAAATAGTTAAAACTATACTGGTAAATCCGATTTACCGGCGTAAAGATATATAAATCAGAGTTTCCAAGCTCTCGCACATCAACCAGATGGCGTTTTCAGGACAGTTTCTGCCTAAATTCTTTGAAAAAGCCATCTGGTTGATGTGCGAAAGCTTGGAAACGCTTATTTATATATTCCTAAGCCAATAAATCGGATTACTAGTATAGTTTCACTATTTATTACAGAACTGGTTTACAGTTCCTCGTTATTAATTTAAAAAGCACCTGTTTATAGTAACACTGCGTTCGGAGTTTAACGGAACTGCTTTTATTTTTATCAAATGAAACTACGCAATTTACCTTCAGTCGCGATTTCATCGATTTGTGCAAATCTAAAAGTATAAGATTTTTTTTTTAAAGAAAAAAGGAATCGTAGAATCGTAAATTATTAATGTTCTCTTACTATACATGCTAATTAAATCACTTGACTTTCGAGTAGAAATTTATTTTTGAGAATTTTTCGGAAATTTCGATTTTATGAAGAAATATCTCAAACTTCTATTCACCATATTTATCCGGGATGGCGATGTGTATTTAATTTCCAGTTTCAGATCATCGAACGAAACCAGTGAGAAAACTTGCTTTTACGAAATCAGGAGACGAAAGTGTTAAATAATTCAACGCCTCGAGCATTCGAAGTCCCACTTTAATGAAATCTTGGCTTTTGCCTGTAAGAAAAACACCTTATCGTTTTTATTATTTGCCGAGTTAACGTGTGGAGCAATTTTTTTTCCTGTATCTGGAGGGCTGGGGGGGGGGGGTGTATGTGTCTAAAATAGGTTGCAAATAATTTTGCTTTAATCTGCCAACAACGGACATCTCTTGAGGTAAAATAATGCAGACAGTTTGTATGCAAATGAGATAATGAGTGTCATGTTTAAAACTAACTATAGATTGGTCTGATATAGGTAAACTGACGATTCGAGTAAGGTGATGAGGAGCCTATTTTAAAGTTTTATGATTTCCCTAATTCCCTTTTATAAGTGAATGAGGACTGTAGATTTGTAATTTCTACAATTGCCTTAAAAATTCAGGAAAAGTTTTGAAATTATTTTATGATCCACGTGATGTTGAATTAAAAAATGGTATACTGCAATAGCGATAATATCGGATCACAATTCAGCTGACTATTTATCTTAATCACAAGACGAGTGGAAACGCAAGTTATCGAAATTACAAGAATGGTAATTTTTTTAAATTTTTCACATCATTACGCATTTATGATTCGTTAAGCATCCGACAATATTGTGCAATCACAAATGCTTGCAATATACCTTATTATGTTGCTATTTAAGATTTTCTACGGTTTTCGTAATCAAAAATATTTGAAACGTCCCACTGTCTTTCACAGTCACCTGGCATATTGATCAGAATTCCGCAATCACAGATGTTTTATACGTTGTTCGCTACTTCACAAACACAAATGTTTGAAATGGTGAAATGCTCCACAGCATTCCTCAGATACAAATATGTATTTGAAATCATTCACGGCATTGTACTATAAAAAACATTTAGAATCTCCGAGACATCGTTTTGCGATTACAGGTATCTAGAATGCTCCAAATGTTGACAGTGGAATAAATCGATTATATTAGCTATTTCTTTTTTCATACAGCGAATTTTGGTTAGATGACAGACTATACGGTTAAAACAGCCATTTGTAATTTGTGGCATAATAAGCAAATATTTTTAAGCTCTAAAATCAGATGTTTCAAAATTTTCGCAGCATTCTGGAACTATAACTATTTAGAATGTTGTACAGCTCGTAATATTAATAAGCACACCGAATTCTCACAATTTGCCGCAAACACAAATATTTAGGATATTCCATATCATTTCATAATCACTATTATTTGATATTTTTCACAATTTTTCACAGTCACAAATATTTTTAAAGCTTTGCAGCACTCCATAATCACATACACAGAAGAGTCAAAACATTATAGCCACCTGCCTAATAAGATGTTGGTTCATCAGTAATGCCTCTAGAAAACTTCGTTTTCTTGAGGCATTACAGATGGTTTTGCATTGGTAAATTCTTAGGACAACATCAATGTTAGGAAAAGTTTAATCGATTTTACCCCCTAAAACTATTATGCATAAGAGGAACACTTGAATTTGTCACTGGCGTATATAAATTATGCCCCAAAATTCCTAAAAATGCTGAGATTCCTGTTCGAATTGTGATAATTTATCCAACTGGAGCAAGCCAGTTCGCTCTCCTCCCCTATCATCCACACCCAACCTTCGTTTTGCTGACGACATACAGTAGTTATTTTTGCAAGTACCTCTTTAGTGCATTGGCGTAGGAAATGGAGGAGCTCAGGGGGCTCAACTCCCCCCTACCATTGGATATCAAGGTACACTTTTCTCTTAAACGCCGAATCACATGATTTCTTTTTCTCTTTTAAAGCCGAATTTTAAATCTTGTTCATTAAATATATCAAAGTGAATCTTTAACACCGATAAAAAAAAATGACTCAAATCACATTTTTTTCCAACGAAGTCGCGGATTTTTTCGAATCCCTTTAAATTCGTTTCATTGGCGCATTTTTCCACATGAAGGAACACACCCGCTGCGTTCACTCGCTGTCGCTCACACTCCTGGTAGATGCCTTTATTAACAACTAGCGACCCGGCCCAGTTCCGAACGGTAGCAATTTAGAATTTATGGCGAAATGTTTTTTCCACCGAGGTGTTATAAGATTTCCTTGTAGACAACATTGGTCGTTTTTCCTCCAGACGTGAGCACGAAAAGGTTTCGTTTTGCCGTGACACGCGAAAGAGCCACGTAAAGTTGTCCGTGAGTAAAACATTCTTCACCTAGATCAACGCCAGCCACGTTCACTGTCTGACCCTGTGCTTGATTTATTTTCATGGCAAGGCAGAGTGTTACCGGGAATTGGATTCGTTTGAAATGAAACGGCAAATCTGATGGAATCATTGGGACTCTCGGTATTAAAACTGTTTCTGCAGTGCCACAGCCAGTTAAAATGGTAGGTTCAATCAAAAAGTTTTTCAAAGTTTTTATTTGCAATCGCGTCCCATTGCATAACTTCCGGTAGGTTTAGATGACGTAACAATATAATAGAAGCCCCCACTTTCAAAATCAGTTTGCGTGCTGGCATGCTGGAAGGATGTAAAGAATTTAAAAATTCTGTTGGGTAATGAACGGCCTCTTCAGTGTCCACTACCGTGTCTACTGAGTAATAAACATGAGTCTGGGCATTTAATTTGGAGAGCACCAAGTCGTTAAGTTTCCGAACCTGTGCATTTGTCGTCAATAAAATTGCCTTTTTCTTAAACCATGAAAGCGACTGATTTGAAAGGTCATTTAAAAAATCTCCATTCCCAACTTTAACATTTCAGCAAAAAGACTATTTTATCTTCTGAAGATAAGAGTACTTTCATATTAGTTTTGAGTGATAATTTACTTAAATCCGGCCAAATGTAAGATCTTTAAACCACCAAATGTAAGATATTTAGTGGTTCGAGCGTTTGTACTTGCCTGGGATCGAACCTGAGGTTTCTCAGTGGCAGTCACGAACGTTGAACACTTGGCAGTGTCCGTCAGCTCTGCAGTACGTCACATATATCCTCTCCTTGCCCTTGAGAAAGGGCTGGAACGGAATCGTAGGTTTCCGGGCCAGTTGATAAACCACGCTTGAAGGAGAGCTCATTGTAGAAGGAATTCTCACCAATTCCACACGATGTGTGGAAAAAGCATCGCGCATTTTTTGAACCGTTGAAGAAGGAATTATTATTAATTCTAGATGATGTGTGCAACATTACACCTCTTTCGAAGAACCTAACGGCCACTAGATCTATTTTTACATTTGGGCGCCAATGTGAAAACCAAATTTGCCGGTGGTGGTATTCAAATTCGCATCCTTCTACTCCGGAGCCAAATGTTTTCCCAATTAAGCTACATCGACAAGTACTTTTCATTGCTACTTAGAGTCTTGACATGTGCCATTGGTGAACTGAAATGCTAGACTGGATATCTTCAGGGAGAGGAAAAGAAGCACAAAATTCAGTGGGGGGGGTCGTGGATGAAACTCGAAAGCATGCTCGACTGACCTGGAAGAGACTGGCTGAAAATCCAAAATTGCAAAAAGGTTTTGGGAAACCTTCATCCACCAGTGGATTCACAATTTATGTAGGGTAGTTCATTCGATAAAGCACGAACAGTTTTGGTGTTTTAAACATAACCGCAGAATTTGCGTTACCCGATTCACCGTAAATGACATTTAATTCTCACCGACCCGATCCTTAAAACAAAATATAAATTTATTGCGTATCTAATCTAGCACAGGAAATTACGAGTTATTTAACTGATTTCTTTGCCCTCACTACGTATCCCAGCAATTCTCTTCAATACTCAAGTTTCAATTCTCAGTTTGAATGAAATAAAATACTTTCGAAATTCGCATTTCTCGGCCATTTTCAATAACCCCACTTTGTTGTACTCGGTTTCTTAACTCCCATCGGGGCTTTGCCACTTCAGAACTAAAAGATCAAGTTACTCACTTTTCCTAATGTTTGGGAAAAGGCGCGTTGACAGTTTACACAATTGTGCACGAAAACGCCAGTTTTGGACCAGTAATGTGGCTACTTCTCCACCTAAGGGGCAAATTCTACTCCCCCACCAGCTCTCAGTCACTTTTTTTACTTAATTCCCCTAGTTAAAGGAAAAAAAGGGGGTAGTGGGGAAGTGAAAAGCGGTTCGCGAGGCTACACAGAGAGCGCCAAAACACTCAAGTGGCGCTATCTCAAAGAGCATCACTCAGGGTCAGCAGGAAACCCTCTTCCCTCTTTAGTGAGCCCCAACCACTCCTCACTGTTGACATTTTACCTGGGTGCGCACTGCAGGGCGGATAAGGTGAGTTTGTAATGGGAGATGACCCTAAAGTTGTTTTGCAGGTTGCTAAGAATTGGAAGAACCGCACATGGGCGGATTTAGATTTTTAGCAGAGTACCTATGCATCAAGGAAATGCGATTTCTACTGCGAAATGAGTCTTCTTTTCACAGAATATTTTTCAATGAATACAGCAGCAAAAGAAAGAAATAGCAAAAGAAAAGGAGAAATACTACATTCAACAACAGCGACAAGGAATAAGATGTCTGAATATTTCACGCTCGTTTTTCAATACAAATAAGTACCCAGGCTCTTGAAAGGGCTCATGCAGTAAGCTTTAGCATTGAAAGTTCTGCAAATCTCTCATCATCTCCTGGGGACTACATTAAAGACATTTTTTTTTTTGCAGGTACTTAAAAGAAAAAAAAAGAATAAAACAGTTTTCGCGGACATCGGCACGGACTAGCAGACCACAATAATAATAATAATAATAATAATAATAATAATAATAATAATAATAATAATAATAATAATAATTATTATTATTATTATTATTATTATTATTATTATAATAATAATAATAATTCCGTTTTTTTTGTCGTCATTAACGAACTGCCTGTACCTAAATATGTTTGTATAGAGGTACTGACAAGTTAAATTAAATCGTTCCTCCCAGCTTATTGTCAAAATCAGAATAAACTAATTAAAATGATATAGTCAAGAGCACAAACGATGATGGTTATATTTTTTTTATTAAAACTATGATAAATACAATGTATATATATATATATATATATATATATATATATATATATATATATATATATATATATATATATATATTGAAAGTTCCTCTGACAGAGCTGCACGACTCGTTATCCAACTATCGAGAAGATACCAGGCTCAGATTATTCAAACTTATGCACCCACCACAAGTCATCCTGAAGAAGAAATTGAAGAATTTTATGAGGAAATTTGTCATCTAAATAATAAAGGTAAGCAGCACTTGAAAATAATTATGGGAGATTTCAATGCAAAAATAGGGCAACGGCAACAGAATGAAACTTCAGTAGGTAAATTCGGTCACGGCAACAGAAACCAGCGTGGAAATACTCTCGTTGAGTTTGCAGAGGCAGAAGGGTTTTTCATCTTGAACTCCTTCTTCAAGAAAAAGCCACACAGGAAATGGACATGGAGACATCCAAATGGGATGACAAGTGAAATTGATTTTATTATGTGTAACAAAAAAATTCGTCATAGAAGACTGCAGTGTGCTAAACAAGTTCAACACAGGTAGTGACCATAGATTGGTGAGATGTAAGATGCACCTCAACACTAAACTTGAACGTGGCAAGCTCATAAGACAAACAAAATCTATTAACATAACCAACCTTAAAAAACACCATAATACCTTCAAGTTGGAACTGAAGAACAGGTTCTCTGCTTTAGAAGGCCTAACATTGGAAGAAGTGGACATCTCTGAAGTTAACAGAAAAGTAACCAAAGCTCTTATGGAAACAGCAACAAAATTAGCTGGGTCTAAGAACAAGTTGCATGTAAATAAATTATCAGGAAAAACGAAAATGTTGATGCAAAAAAGAAGAGAGATGAGGACAACTAAAGAAGATGTGACTTCCAAAGTGGAATATATAGAGCTATGCAAGACAGTACGAAAAAGTATCACTGAAGACGTAAGAAAATTCAACTGTGAACTAGTGAGGAAAGCAATTGAAAACAGCCAAAGCCTAAAGATAGCAAAGGGATATCTCAGTAAGGGAAGAAAACAGATTATGGCACTGAGAAAAGAAGATGGTTCTGTAACAAGAAATAGAGGCGAAATTTTGACAAGAGTGAAAGATTTCTACTCCAAATTATATGAAAGGGATGATACATGCACTCCAGACATCATGAAAGATACCAGTACCAGAGTTCCTCCAATCCTTCCAGCAGAAGTTGCACATGCAATCAAGAACATGAAGCGGGGAAAAGCTCCAGGAGAAGATGGAATTACTGTAGACATCATACAAGAAGCAAGTGGAGAAATCGAAACAGTACTCGCCCAAATTTTCACTCGATGCCTTAATGAAGGAAAGATTCCTGAAGATTGGAACACTGCTACAATGATCCTGCTACATAAGAAAGGTGACATTGAGGATCTCGGAAACTACAGACCTATCAGCCTCTATCAGTAGTTTATAAAATCTTCACTAAAGTTCTTTCACACCGCTTGAAGGTAACACTGGACATGGCTCAACCGAGAGAACAAGCTGGATTCAGGAGTGGCTACAGCACAATAGATCATATCCATGTGCTGAGAGAACTAATTGAAAGAGCAAAAGAATATGAACTTCCATTGTGCATGGCTTTTATCGATTATGAAAAAGCCTTTGATTCGGTGAAACCATCAGCAGTTACAATGGCTCTGAAAACCTGCGGTATTGAAGATGCATACATTAATATTATTTATAACATCTATGAAAATGCAAGTGCAAAGATTAGGCTGTTTGAAAATACAACACACATAAAAATTGAAAGGGGAGTGAGACAAGGTGACACCATATCTCCGAAGCTCTTTAATGCCACATTGGAGGGTGTTTTTTCAGTCGCTGAGCTGGGAAAACAAGGGGATAAAGATTAATGGAGATTATCTAACCCACCTTCGTTTTGCTGATGACGTAGTCATTTTTGCAACTAGCCCATCAGAGCTGCAGAGTATGATCCAGGAACTTGCTGACAAGAGTAAAGAAGTGGGATTAAAATGAACTTTCAGAAGACAAAAGTGATGTTCAATGCTTTTACAAGAAATGAAGATTTATCGATTGATGGAGAAAAGCTGAGATAACAGACACGTACGTTTATCTTGGACAGCAGATATCAAGTGAGGGTCACATTGATGAAGAAATTAATCGGCGTACAAAACTTGCCTGAGCTTTTGGAAGAAACAGCATAATTTTCAAGAGCAATATGCCATTATGTCTTAAAAGAAAAGTGTTTGATCAATGCATCCTTCCAGTGCTTACGTATGGTGCAGAGACGTGGACCTTAACTAAAAGAGACATACAAAGGCTGCAGACAACTCAAAGAAGCATGGAGAGGTGCATACTTGGTGTAACCAGGAGAGATAAGAAGAGGAACTCGTGGATCCGAAAAATGACAAGAGTGGAAGACATCATGATCAGAGTTAAATCCCTGAAATGGCAATGGCTGGACATACTGCCAGAAGGACAGATCATCGATGGACAGCCGAAATTTTAGATTGGATTCCAAGGGACAGGAAAAGACCCAGAAGAAGACCACATGGGAGATGGGTGGATGAAATTCGAAAGTATGCAGGGGTGACATGGAGGAGACTGGCACAAGACAGACCGTTGTGGAGGAAACTTGGGGAGACCTTCGTCCAGCAGTGGATTGATAATGGTTGACAATGATGATGATGATGATGATATATATCCCCAAATTTCTTCTACAACGGCCTGTCTTATGGCAATCTTCTCCATGTTACTCTCGCATACTTTCGAATTTCATCCACCCATCTCCCATGTGGTCTTCTTCTGGGTCTTTTCCTGTCCCTTGGAATCCAGTCTAAAAGTTCATCTGTCCATCGATGGCCTGTCCTTCTGGCAATATGTCCAGCCCATTGCATTTCACGGATTTTATTATGATCATGATGTCTCCCACTGTTGTAATTTTTCTGATTTACGAGTTCCTCTTCTTATTTCTCCTGATTACACCAAGCTTGCACCTCACCATACTTCTTCGAGTTGTCTGCAGTCTTTGTAATTTTTAGCTAAGATCAACGTCTCTGCATCATATGTAAGTACTGGAAGGATGCATTGATCAAACACTTTTTTTTTTAAGACATAATGGCACATTGCTCTTGAAAATCATACTGTTTCTTCCAAAAGCTCTACAGGCAAGTTTTATACGCCGATTAATTTCTTCATCAATGTGACCCTCAGTTAATATCTGTTGTCCATGGTAAATGTAGGTATCGGTTATCTACAGCTTTTCGCCATCAATCGATAAATCTTCATTCCTCGTAAAAGCGTTATACATCACTTTTGTCTTCTGTTAGTTCATTTTTAACCCCACTTCTTTACTCATGTAAGAAAGTTCCTGGATCATACTCTGCAGCTCTTACGGGGTAGTTTCAAAAATGACCACGTCATCAGCAAAGCGAAGGTGAGTTAGATAATCTCCATTAATTTTTATCCCCTTGTTTTCCCAGTTCAGTGATTGAAGGAGCCAAAAAACTGGGTCTCTACGTGCAACGTGTGGTCGTCATCGACTAGTGACTGCTCGGGCGGAACGGAGAGTGTCCGGACTGGTAACAGACAACAGAAGGGCAACAGTGCAGCAAATTACAGACCATCTTAATCAAGGATCCCTCAAATGATTTCTGCACGCACTGTTCGCCGTACACTGCATCGGATGGGATATGGCAGCCGAAGGCCTGTTCGAACACCTTTGCTGTCTGCAGTTAACAAGAGAAAACGTCTCCAGTTCGTACAAGGATTGGACAGTCGATTATTGAAAACAAATTATGTGCTCCGATGAATTACGTTTTCAGTTGCACCATGCCGATGGCCGAGTGAGAATTTGGTGGAAACAGCACGAAAGCATGGACCCCAAATGCATTGCTACAACTCTTCGAGCTGGTGAAGGCAACGTTATGGTTTGGGGAATGTTTTCCTGTCATGCCTTGGGCCCTTTAATTCGTGTTGATCAACGTCTGACTGGCACATCATATCTAAACATCGTTGCGGACCAAGTGCATCCTGTCATGTGGATGGTTTATCCCAATGGCGATGGCTACTTTCAACAAGATAATGAGTCCTGCCATAGTGCTCGTATTGTACAGGATTGGTTTCTGGAACATGTCGGTGAGTCTACTTTGCTTAGGTGGCCCCCACAATCTCCAGATCTCAACCCCATTGAGAATTTTGTGGGATGACGTTGAACGAGCCATCAGACAGCTGGATCCACAACCCTGCTATCTCACACTCCTGGAAAGTGCTATTCATCAAGTATGGTCTCAGATTTCACAAACCACCTATCAACATCTCGTGGAGTCCATGCCACAAAGAATCGACGCAGTATTAAAGGCAAAAGGTGGCCCAACGAAGTACTGAGGGGGTGGTCATAATAAAGTGGCCACTCAGCGTATAGTGAGTTTCTCGTTTAGTCTCAACATGGGAGAAACAAAGGATTTATATCTGATTTCGACAAAGGCCTCGTTCTGGCAAGGGGCCTTGATAAGAGCTTCTCCGAAACAGCAACGCTGGTAGGCTGCTCACGCTATTTAATACCTATCAAAGATGGTCCGAAGTAGGTGACACTTCAAACCGTCGACAAGTTTGGGTAGGCCACGCCTCAATTGTGCCAGAGGTCAGCGCAGTCCATCTCGTCTTGTCTGCAGCAACAGGAGGGCTATTGTAGCTGATATAACCCACGATTTCAGTTGTAGTGAAGGGCCGAATGTGTTCGAACCCACAGTTCATCGTACACACTTGGATATGGGTCTCCGCAGCCGAAATCCATCAATGCTCACAGCTGTCAACTTTTGCAGTAGGGACATAATCATATGCACTGGCCCATAGAGGGTTAGAAGAAGGTCTCATGGTCAGACGAGTTATGTTTTATGCTACATTATGTCGACGGACGAGCTCGTGTGCGACGTTTACCCAAAGAAACATTCTCACCTGGATGCACTGTTGGAAGGAGCCAGGCGGTTGGAGAGAGTGTGACAGTCTGGACAATGTTTTTTGGGGGAACTCTTGGACACATTATCTCTGTAGAGCAAACTCCGACCTGAACATCGTGTCTGACCAATTACCTCCCTTTAGGGCGACTGTATTCTCTGGCGGAGATGGCGTCTTTCAACAAGACAATGCTCCATCCCACACTGCGAAGAAGGTTGAGGAATGGTTCCAAGAACATGAAGAAAAAATTTCATTTGTCTATGGCCACCGCACTCGCCCGATCTGACGCCTCCTGATTACTTTTTATGGTGATATCTAAAAGGGAGAGTTTACCAAAAGAAACCGCGAACCATTGATGCTTTGAAAGCAAACATCACCGAAAAAATTCAGGCAGTGACGGCGGACTTACTGGCAAAGGACTTTTCACAATATGGAGCGCCGGGTTCAATGCTGTCTGGACACAAATGGTGCCCTTCCAGCACATGTAGTGAGGTAATTACATTTTGCACGAAATAGGGTAAGTCCACTTCAAATTCAGTTGCAATATCTTCATTGGTGTTAATATTATAAAAGAAATGCCGGGTTCGGGAGCTAGTGAGACACCCAGTAGAACACGCAGCTTTCAAATAACTCAAACTTCAATTTAACCAACGTCTCTTTCGCAATTAGCATAACTTCCACTATCTCCATACTATGCTGCTTAGGGGCGGATCCAGAATTTTCGCGAGGGGGAGGGGGAAGGGCAAGTGTCGGAAAATATCGGGAACCTTTCTGATGTTTTTCCTCAAAATGAAAAAGGGTTCTCAGTATGTCTGTAAATACTTCAAATTTACGTAGAAAAGTAATATACTTTTAATACTTTCTTTCACGAAAAATTATTTAATAAGGGAAAAACCAAAGTTATGGTGTTTGAAACAGGAACTGGTAGCACTGAATGTAATGTAAGTATAAATGGCACTGTGATTGACCAGGTGAGTGAGTTAGTGTATTTAGGAAGTATGTTTGACAGAGAGAACAAGTTGGATGGTGAAATCAGTAGGCGAGTGAATTCCTCTTTGAAAGTCATAGCTGCTCTGGGAGGTTTTCACAGGAATGATGGGTTCTCTAGAGAGTCCCGCATGGCTGTGTATGAAACTGTAATTGTTCCTACTCTGACGTATGGCAGTGAAACCTGAGTACTGCAGAAGAAACATAGGAGTCGTTTGTGTGCTGGAGAAATGTGTTACTTACGTGGGGTTTGTGGCAAGACACGATCTGATTGTGTGAGGAATGAAGATGTATTGCAGTTGTGTGATGTGAAGCAAAATGTTGTTAGCAAGGTGGAGACCAATATGCTTTGGTGGTTTGGCCATGTTGAAAGAATGAGTGATGAAATGCTTACTAAGAAAATCTTTTCAGCCCAAGTGGCAGGAAGAAAAGGCAGAGGAAGGCCAAGGAAGACATGGGTGTATCAGATTCAGGAGTGTCTGCATGAGAAAAAGATTATGAGTATGAAGTATAAAAGGTCTTGTGTACGGCGTGTAATGGATATCAGTGAAGCACGAGTTGTATGTCAAGATCGCTGTAAATGGAGAAGTTTGATACGACAACAATAAGTAAAAATATCTGGAAGTTTGTATTTATTTTTGGAGCTAACCTCTGAATCTCAGAGAACAGCTTAGTGATATGGGTATGTGATGTATGTACGAAAAAGTATTTGAATTTGTTATTAAAACCTAACAAATCGAAGCTTTTCCTTGGTCCTGAGGGAAGGGTATGCGCCCCCTCGCCCAGCCCCCCCCTCTGGATCCGCCACTGATGTTGTTTCACAAACATTATATATCGTTCTGTTCTCATCTGACATGTCACACGTTCTGATCTCAAGGTGTTGCCAACCATACTCTTGCGAGAGAGAAAATACCACCTTAAGTTTGGAAAGCGCGCTAAGGAGGATGAACTGAAATTTACATAGAGAAAGAAACAAAAAAGGAAAATTAAGTTAGAGTATACGTCACAACGGACATGCTGATGAATACATGAATCATTTGTTTTTTTTTTGAGATATGTATTCGAATGCCGAAGAACCTGTTAAAATAAGTATTCCAAGAAAACTGTCCGAAAACGTGCAGCTGGAATTATAGTACTTCGCAAATGCGCTGAAAATCTCGGGCTAACAGGAACTCAACAAAACAAGATGTCGCATATTTCAACGAAATAAAAAATGCGGCGCCCCATGTTAATCTCTCTTTCCACGTATGATTTTTTATAGGCTATTTCAGCAGATTATAAAACAGAACCTTTACACAAGCTTTTGTCCGCCCGTTGGTGTTAATCCAACAATATACGTGTGATCCCTGGCTTGCTCCGCCAACATAACCGTTGTCTGTCGGAGAAATACGACCCAAAACGCCCCACGTAGCCGGTTCATTCATTTTAAGGTCCGCGTTTAATGTTTGTGTTTAGAAACGAACTTCCTCTCCCCGTATCGTTTAGCAACCACCCGACAAATATACGCAGAGGAATCGTAAAAGATGAGACGGTTCTCTTTCTTTGCTCATGCGTCTGGTCAGACAGGTTGGAAGCAATAACTTTCCGTTAATAGGTTGTAAAGCACTGGCTCGTATATGCTAAAACGCAGTACCCAACAAAATGGCAACTCCCAGAAACATTACACAGGCATCGTCCTCTGCCTGTCTTTTTCATCCGCCCATGAAGCTCCTCCTCTCTTTCGTTCTTTCTTTTCTTTTACTTCGAGGAATTCTGGTTTAAAGGAGATCTTTCTAATATGCTCAAAGGGTTTAATCATCACACGAAAACTGTTCTAAGGATTTTCAGCTCCTCCTATAAAAACAAACTGCCAATCACTGCCTCTTTTGTTAGCACGTCTTTAGAAATATGTAAAAAAAAAATGTCCTTATATCTTTGTTCTTTCGTCTGTGAACACTATATCTCAGCATCTACAAATCAGATTTTTTTTTCTTGTTTCGGGGGTTTAACGACCACCATGTGCAACTCGGACGGCTAGAAGTAAATTGTCTGTCCCTAACTTAGGGCCAATGACTCCAGGGAAGGCCAGGGGCGTATGCATGGTCGGATTTATAGGAAAAAACCCATAACCCCGCGATGATGGATAGGGCCGGATTAAGGTGGGGTCTATAGGGGCTTATAGCCTTGGGGCCCGCCATGACAAAGGGCCCAAGAGGCATGCCTGAGACAGAGAGAGAGAGAGAGAGAGAGAGAGAGAGAGAGAGAGAGAGAGAGAGAGAGAGAGAGAGAGAGAGAGAGAGAGAGAGAGAGAGAGAGAGAGAGAGAGAGAGAGAGAGAGAGAGAGAGAAAGTGGTTTATAAAAAGGTTTTGATTTTGTTTCCTATGATTTCCACTTCGCCAGAAACAGAAGCTGGAAGACAAACAGATTACAAGGCAGTGACTCACCAAGAGAAAAGGTTTCATGTCGCTGTGCACAGCGGGGTCGGAGAGACAGTTTCAGCTTTTTCACTGTCATCCCCCACACCTCCCAATTTGCACTTGGAACCGTTAATGGTCGAAGTGTCCTATGGTTTCACATTCCGTAACAAAAAAGATGCTCTAAAAAAGGTATACAATGCTAAATCATTAGAAAATCCATAACGAAATCTAGGAATCTTAAGTTTTAACTCATGTTCTTATGAGAGTAATGAAAAACACACTGACTTATTTTGAAAACTCTGCACATAGTTTAGTAGTTACAGTTTCCTGTTTTAACAAATTTCAATAATTATTCTTAGTCATAAGTTCTTTGGGGGGGGGGGGACACTCAGACGTCTTAGCCTAGGGACCCAATCAAATGTCTTAGCCTAGGGGCCCACCCAGACGTCTTAGCCTAGGGGCCCACTCAGACGTCTTAGCCTAGGGGCCCACCCAGACGTCTTAGCCTAGGGGCCCAATCAAATGTCTTAATCCGGCCCTGATGATGAAGGGCCCTGAAAATAATTATTTTTATTTATTTTAGATGCTATGCATCATTTCTGACAGCAGTAAATTTAAAATTTCGATGTAACGAATGTGGGTAACGGAAGTAGTCAAAACCTTTGTTGAAATTTAATTTCTGAATGCTGTCCAACAGGGACGGATTAAGGTCTTAGTGGGCCCCTACGCTAAGACCCCTAAGTGGGCTACCAAGGTTAAGACATTTGAGTGGGCTCTTAAAGATCTCATGACGGAGAATTATTGCGTTTTAACACAAAACTGTAGCAATATGCTTGTGACGTGTAGGGCATTTTAAAAACTAATAAATCACCATCAAGGTTTTCAAAAAAAGTCACTGTATTTTCCATTGTTCTCACACAAACACGAGTTAAAAGCTTAAGATTCCCAGATTTTATCTTGGAATTTTCAATAATTTAGCATTGTATACTTTTCTTGGTGCATCTTTTTTGTTATGCAATGTAAAGTCACAGTGGGTTTCACCCATTCACAGTGCCAATTGCAAACAGGGAGGTGCGGGTCGATGGTGGTGAAAAAACTGAAAATGTCTCGCCGACCCTGCTTTACACAGCGACATGAAACCGTTACCTTTAGTGAGTTGTTGCCTTAATCTGTTCGTCTTCTAGCCAGTGTTTGTGATCAAGTTGAAATCCCACGTGAGAAAGCTGAAACTATTACGGGTATGCAAAAGTTACCACCGTTTTCAGGAGAAAGGAGACAGGAACAATCAGGAAACCAGCACACATTTATTCAACGAACTATCTGCCGTTAGGATCAATGACCTTTCGCCATTTTTAAGGCAACAAATGAATGCCCCTGTGATAGAAAGGCAATAGTTTTAAGCTGAAGAACGCAGTGACGAAATTTTCCACCTCTGTAACTGTGGTGAACCGTTGTTGGCTTAGGGCATGTTGCATAGAGCGAAGCAGATGAAAGTCTGAGGGTGCAATGTCCGGGGAGTAAGTTGGGTGCGTTAAAACCTCCCAGTGTAACTGTTCAAAAGTTGATTTCGTAGTAGCACTGACATGTGATCTGGTATTATCGTGTAACAGGATGACTGGGCGACGTCCTTTGTCTGTCCATGGGCGGTTTTGCTCGATTACGGCGTTGTTCCATCAACTGATCGCTATATCGTTGTGCAGTGATTGTTTCGCCCGGTTTCAACAGTTCGAAGTACAGCACTCCGTGCATATCCCACAGCACACACAGCAGCACCTTTTCCCCATGGATATCCTGTTTTCCAGTGGATGTTGATTTCTGGTCTGGGTCAGCCCCTGATCGCTTGCGTACTGGGTTAACGCAATAGACCCATTTTTCATCCCCGGTGACAACCTTCCACAAGAAATTCTTCCCTTGAAACCTCTTCAGCAACGACATGCAGATGTTGAAATGCTCCTTTGATCGAAGGTTCTGAAAGCTCGTTTCATGAGAAGGTCATTTCACCTAAGGTTTCGTTTATCGAAAATGTATTTTATTCTTTATGGCGATACCAATTTATGCTCGTCATGGACATTTGCTGGCAGCTTATGGTCCAAAAGAGACAAGCTCGTAACCAGACAGCAAAGTGAGGAGGGGCGTCTGATGGATGAGGTCGGGCAAAAGATATAAAAGAGATCGGGCACTGGATTGAAGAATCGCTAGGACGGGGCAAAAAGAAAAGCGCCAAACCTAACCCTACCCTGTCTACGGGCCTGAAACGAGATAACTTCAATTACAGATCAGGAGAGGAAGAAACTTTTGCATATGGTTTCGCAAAAGTTCTTTAATACAGAGATCCAAATATCTCGTACCTCTATACTGTGACCATGTCGAGCATTGGAAGTTTGTAATCTGAAATTTGAGCAAGGCACCAACATACAGTCAAGCACTTCATGAAACACTATGAGCGGAATTATTTTCCATGTCCACAGTGGAACGAATATGAAGCAGCTTATAGAAGATACTTTTGTATGTATGAAATGAATTAAAATTTCCCAGTTTAGTAAATATATCTTTTGCACGAAACACACCCAAGTTACATGGTTTAGCAAATATTCCAGATACAATATCGGTCGAAAAGCATGAATATATCTTTTGCCCGATCTCTTTTATATGGCTTTCATTGTGTTATGATGAAAAAACACAACAACCTGTTGATAGCATGTTACATGAACAAGACCCAGTGCAAAAGCGTCAGTGAAAACTGACATTTCAGTATACATTCCAGATATAGTGTTTCACTAAATCTAGTTACCTGGCTTGAATCTATAATTAAAGAGATTCACCATATCCGCCATACAGTCCGGACATCCATCATAGAGAACGGATTTGGCACCTCTTTACGTTCCCCTGTTCGGTCCTATGCAGGAAGGTTTTCATGGTTAAAATTTTGAGGGTACATATAAAGTTCAATAGGTTGTCAGATCTTGGGTCAAACAACATTCGGCGGAGTTTTAGCAAACTGATAACACGTATTAGGTTCAACGGTTGCATAAATGCTTGAACTATTTTGAGTTGCAATATTACTTTCAGCAGATGGCAATGCATTTTTACACCATATTTCATTAAAATATCTCAATCGAAAAAGAAGTTATTTATTTGCAGAGAGGCATTACTTTTAGGACAAACCTCGTAGAACCATGTGTCAGATTTAAACCGCTACCAATGTATCGTCATGCGTTAATTTTACTTTCATCCCTTTGCCGCTTCTCTGATTTGCGACATTTTAGCACTCATTTTTTGCGCAGTAAAGTACTTTTCTACAAATCTTCAGGCGGAATGTTTCGATTACCTGACATATTTCACAATTTCTTTCTCAAGATTTTCACTGAGCCACCAGGGGTGCTGCAATCGCGCTTGTTGAGGTTCCAAAAGTGTGCACACACACACCTACGTAAGTAGAGTAAACCTCAGTTTCATTTCATATTTGGTGCAGGTGAGGATGGTTCTTTGGTGATCTCAACCGGATACTTCAGCTGGTTCGACTTGAGTCCAGAAGAAAATGAGAGGATGCGTGTTTTAAACGGTGATCTGATAATCCCGGCGAGTCTTTAATTCCAGGAGCAACGCCATAAAGTGACTTCCAAACAACGGCTGGGAAAGTACACTCTAATACATTCTAACCACTTTGGCTTTCAGCGGCCACGACGAAATATACCTCTACGCAAATTTGCTGCTGCTGCAAGCGCGCTTATCGAAGTTTGAAGCACAAGTATGCCCATTTTGGTAGTATGATACCTTTGCCGTGAAAAAACATGCCTCTATGCAAATATAATACTGCGGCAATCGTGCTTATAAAAAATTTTGGAACCGGACCTGACCCGGACGTCACATAATTTGACCCTGAAAAATCTGCCTTTTTCAATTTTCTTAATAATAAATTCATTAGTATTAATCAATAAAGCATTAATTTCGCCACGACATGCAATGAAACGGGATGTTAGCACGTCAAAGGGAAACCTTTAAATTCTCAATGCAAAAGATGCGAAGTGAAAAGCAGCTCTCAGTGTTACAATGTGACATGCGGTGCGCGAGAGAGTTAATCACCAGAGAAGTAGATGGCAGACGTTTGCCTGTATCTTGGACAATCGCACCAAAAACAAACACAAAGGATGTATCGTTTTACGGTATGGTATCAGCGAGTCTAAGGTCTGCGCTGTTTCATTGGTCGGTGGGAATCTTCGGTGCTTTAAGAAAGAGACAGCAATATTTTTGACAAATCATTTTTCACTCCGCTGGCACCAGTATGGAGCACAAAATTCCATAGCACGCATTTTCCTTCGAAATAATTTATTTCTTTTCAAAAATAAGACGGAAAGAAAACCGGGTCAAGAACACCTTGACCTGACCATTTTGACCCGCAAGAAATTGTCAACCCGTTGACCCGCTGACTGGTGACTCATTTCCATCTCTGGATTCTTCAGCTAGTTCGGCTCGATGCCGGAAGAGAATGAGCGACACGTGTTTAAAACGGGATGTCTCCAATACAAAGAGCAACGGCTAAACGGGATGTCTCCAATACAAAGAGCAACGGCTTAACGTGACTTCTGAACGACACGACGGCTGGAAAAAGTTTAAAGTGCAGTATGAACACATATTCTGTGAGGTTCGCTGATAGCGAAAGTGTAATCACTTTGGCGATCAGCGGACCTTACAGAATATGCCTCTATGAAAGTTTAATGCTGCACAAACAGCAAAGCTTGCATGCAAAGCAAAGTCTTTGAGCATAGCCTCTTTACTCTTGTTTCAATCCCTCTGGCCAATATTCGGTGATGAGTCTTCTAATATGAGTCTTCTTCAGTCTTCTGGCCAATACTGAGTCTTCTAATATGAGTCTTATTGACTCTTCTCGCCAATATTGAGTCTTCTTGAGTTTTCTGACCAATATTGAGTCTTCTAATATGAGTGTTCTAATATGAGTCTTCTAATATAAGTCTTCTTGAGTCTTCTGGCCAATATCGAGTCTTCTAATATGGGTCTTCTTGAGTCTTCTGGCCCCTCTAGCCAATACTCGGTAATGAGTCTTCTTCAGTCTTCTGGCCCCTCTGGCCAATATTAGGTGATGAGTCTTCAGTCTTCTGGCCAATGTACGGTGATGAGTCTTCTCGAGTCTTCTGGCCCCTCCGGCCAATATTCGGTGATGAGTCTTCTTCAGTCTTCTGGCCAATATTCGGTGATGAGACTTCTTCAGTCTTCTAATCTGAGTCTTCTTGAGTCTTATGACCAATATTCGGTGTATGAGTCTTCTTTATGAGTCACTTTTATCAAGGCTTGCATGCAAAGCAAAGTCTTTGAGCATAGTTTCTTTCCTCTATGCTTCAATCCCTCTGGCCAAAATTTGGTGATGAATCTTCTTTCCTCTATGCTTCAATCCCTCTGGCCGAAATTCGGTGATGAATCTTCTTTCCTCAATGCTTCCATCCCTCTGGCCAAAATTCGGTGATGAATTTTCTCTCCTCTATGCTTCAATCAATCTGGACAAAATTCGGTGATGAATCTTTTTTCCTCTTATGTGCTCTTTTTCTTCTTCCAGTAATCTGTACATATAAAACTGAAAGCCATCACTGACTCATCACCGAATCTCAGAAACTACCGAACTTAGAACTTTCTTATTTGGCAGGAATGTCCCTTTTACAACATAGAGGCGCACTAAGAAAGGAGTTTTTCCTACGATAAATTTAAGTGGGTTGAAATGGGTTTTTTAAATAACCCAGCTTTCATAACGCTACGACGTTTTGTAATGATCGAGCCATTGTTGCCCAGCAACTGAAGCCCTGCCCTAAGTTTTGAATGACTTGAGTTGACCTGCTCAGTATATATTTTGTTCTAAACTTATTTGTTCTGAATTTATTTAACAAAAAAACCTTAAAAATCACGTAAAAAGCGTTATATCATAATATGCTTTGTATTTAAACATTTATTATTGTTTGACATATCGAATGTCAAGGTTTTTTGATTTGTTTTAAATTTATTTAACATAAAAATAAACTTTTAAAAATGTCCCGTAAAAAGCGCTATATCCATAATATGCTCTGCATTTTAACATTTATATATCATCGTTTGACATATCGAATGTCAAGGTTTTTGAGTCAAAATCAAATTACCAACCCTCGTTTTCACGGAAGCAACGGTGATGCCATATACCTGGTAAAGTGACTGCAATAAATATAAATATGCGGGTAGATTTTCATAGCAATTGAAATTTAAAAAAAAAGTTTTCCCCTTGAGATATAGCGATGACAGCACAATTTTGCTCACGCTTCCAAAAACATCTGACTTGCTAGCTTTTAAATGTACAGTTTCGAACGAAACTGTTTATAAGCAAGATTCTTTTTGCATTTATGCTGAAAGTAACAACGTATTTTGTTCTGTTTTCTATTATTACTTTGTTCTGCTGTCTATTAATATTTTAACGACGAAAGTGAAGAGTAACGAAATATTTTGATTTGTTTCGTGTATTCTTGAAGTTTTAAATTTACAGTTATGGACGAAATTGCTTATGTGTCGTCTAACAGAATAAGTCGAGCAGACATGTGTTTCCCAAAAGAGCTAAGAAATATGCAGTGTATGGCCATTTTAACTGTATATCATATATATCATCTGTATTTAAACTGTATTTTAATATCATCACATTCGAAGAACGGGTATTTAGCTAGTACCCTAATAAAATGCATTAGTTCATAAGTTAATCTAACTTGAATATGCCCTCCCAGTAGACGCAACATACGAAATACAAAAAATGGTTTCGAATATAAGAAGAAAAACCTTCCCTGAAAAATATTTTTAGAAATGTTTCCCATTACAAAAATTGAAGTTTATGAGAAGAGTGGTTAATTCCTTTCAAAATAAAGTCCCTCCTCTTGTGCAAATATGCAGATCGCAGCGTTGATAGGCTTTTAATAGGAATTATGAAGTCAGCGAGACTAGCGCTGTAATCCTGTATTATTTCGTTCCAACTCGTAGTTTTTCCGCTACATTAACTTAGATTATAATAATTCGTAATAGTTCCTTTATTTCCGTGCTGAGGGAATTTACAAGGTGTTCGGAAATGATGTATACAATTTCAAAGTTGAATAGCACAAAAAGTATTTGCGATACGAATGCTTTACGTTTTGTCCAAGATTAAGCAAGTTCTAAAGTTTATAGCTTTGCAATCAATGCACTTCCACATGTGCTCCATTCGTAGCACGCAGGATGTCAAGGTGGTAGTCGATTTCGGACCAAGTACGGTGCAGAATGTCTGGGGTGACGTGGAAGAAGGCTGCGGTGATGCGCGCCTTCAGGTCACCGAGGGAGGCAACCTTTGTCCGGTAGACAATGTCTTTGAGGAACCTGCATAAAAAAAAAAATCAAAGGGGGCTGTCTGGCGAACGGGGAGGCCGTGTCATTGGACCTCCTCGTCCAATCCACCGACCAGGGAAGTGCTGATCCAAGCATGCACGAACGTCTAATGACCAATGAGGGGGAGCCCCATGTTGCAGGAAAATGATGTCTGTAATCTCCTGCAGTTGCGGAATGACGAACAGTTGTAACATGTCCAAGTATGTGGAACCGCTTATGGTTGGTTCAGCATAAAATAATGGCCCAATCGCTCTGTCTTGCATAATGATAAACCAAACATTATCTTTAGGGCTGTATCTTGTAAGTTCCAGGACAGCATGGGGACTTTCCGAACCCCAAATTCGGCAATTATGCTTGTTCACGGTACCTGACACACGAAATGTCGCAAACCACATCACGCAAGCAGCTTTTTCCTGTGGCGTTGCCATTTTCGAGGCACCCAGCGTCGCCTATCAAAGAAAAAATAAAATTTTAGAACTTGCTTAAACGTGGATAAAATGTAAAACATTCGTATCGCAAATACGTTTTGTACTAATCAACTTTGAAATTCTTTACATCATTTCTGAACACCCTGTATATTTGTTAAACAGTTCTTTTGCCACACGGAACAAGGGCTTTTTTATTAGGCTGCCTTTTTATTTCCTTTTCTAAATCACTGATACGATAACTTTGGCATTTCAGTTCAGCTTTTCCGCAAGTCTGAAAAATTTATTTCCCATATGGAAACAAGGGCACATCAATCAATTTAAATGTTATAATATTTGTCTAACAGTTCTAAAATGTGGAAGAGATGAAAGAAATAGTTCTCATGCCTATATTTCTACACCAGTAAGAAAAAGGGAATATTAAAGCGCAGAAAAGCAAATCGCAGATATGGACATAAAATATGTAGAATATGTTTTCCCCTGGAGAAACGTTTAAAAGAAGAATAGATACGAGCGGGCGATAAAAGTGTCGGGTGTCCTTACGATGGTTTTTGGTAGTAATGTTTTGAATTCTTGACTGGTGTCTGACAAAGAAGAAAAGAAAAAGATAAGAGTAAAACGAAAAAAAAAATGAGAGTAACAAAAAAAAAAAAAAAAAAAAAAGGAATCCTCATAACTTTAAAAAACCGCTGTTCCAATCCAGAACAGCGCGAAGTTCAGAGTACTGGAGTTGGTGAGAAAGAGACTTAATGGCACTGGGAGATAATTTACTGCGAAATCCTCTTTGGCTCGCCCGAGGCTTCAAACTATGTTAAGCTCAATAGCCAAGAAGAGGAACAGATCCCACACCTTATTTTGCATTTTTTTTCTTCCTTTGCATTAGAAATGTCGTTCTTAAATACATTGAAATAAAATATATCTTTGACATAACTGCAGTAAAAAAAAAAAAAAAAGACATGAAGACCGGATATTGACGTCTTCATCATGTCTGCGCAGTGAAGATGTAGAAATTTAAATAACTTGTGATTTTGTAACACCGAACTGCATGCACCCAGCCATTTCAGTGGAAAAACTGATCTAAAGCGTGTCTTAAGCAAAAACTGAGAAAGAAGGATTTTCGTTCGGAGCGCGAAAATATGCGTAATATGACTCCTCTGGTTTTTAGCATATTTTTTGAAAAACAAACAAACCTGTGCAAGCTTATAAATTATCACTACGTTCGTCAGTCCGACCGTTGTGGACATGATATCTCTGCAACTGTAAATTAAGCACTGCATGCTTAACTTGTAGTTGTAGAGATAACAACGGACATTCGTGGTCAGCAAACCTTTGAACTACCGATGAAATAACAATGCTCAAATAAGGAAAGTTACGTGTTTTGCTTCTTGAGATACACATGTGACAGAAACATTTTCAAGAACCAATGGAAGTGCACGCACACACGTTCACAATAGCTGGACGCATATGTCTAAGTTAGCCTTCCTTTTGAATTTCGATTCTTATGTAAATTTTGTTACGCCTTACATCTTCCTTCTGAAAAGCTCACCACTTCCTGGAATTTCCTTATACGTTTTGGCAGCACTGAGAGTGAATCGAAGTGTAAACGAAGCTTCGTCGAGACTAGAAAGTGTGCGCGGAGTGTAAAGCCTAGGTATTGTAAAGAGCATGTTGCTACCATCGTTTGATTATTGATTGATTGTTATTCCCAACGGGATGCTACGAAAGTGTAAAGCATATGTGATTGCTGATCTTTTTAGTTGTTATATTAAGTTCTATAAGCGTGTGGCAGGGACGGAGCAAGCGTTTCTTATTTCGGAGGACAAGACTTCAAATTACGCTCCTTCGAGTTGAAAATTTTCCCCACCTCCACTCAAATAATACGCACGTTTTACTTTCTCACACCTCTGTTATACGAAAGTGTTATATGATCCTTCAAACATCCCCCTCCCGGTTTTTAAAGTAAATTTAATAACAAAAACTAAGTAAATACTCAAGAGACAACGGTCGTAAATTCTGAGTAAAAAGTAAAAGTTATGTGAACGCAGATAAAGCAGCACTCCTCGGAAGTGCAGATTGAAAAACAAACCAGCGCTGAAGGAATGAGTATCAGATAGTGAACGTAACAATAGGAAGACGCTTTCGGGATAGGGCTTGGAAAAATTCAGTTCAAGGTTAAACGCAAAAGTCATGTGAATACCGACAACGCAGCACTCCGCAGAATGGAACACTAACGAGAACAGAACGAGTCAACGTCAGAGAGTGAACGTAACAATAGGAAGACGCTTTCGGTGTAGGGCTTGGAAAAATTCAGTTCAAGGTTAAACGTAAAAGTCATGTGAATACCGACAACGCAGCACTCCGCAGAATGGAACACTAACGAGAATAGAACGAATCAGTGTCAGAGAGTAAACGTAACAATAGGAAGACGCTTTAGGTGTAGGGCTTGAAAAATTATATTCGATGTTAAACCCGCAGATGGGCTTTCTGCGACAAAGCGCAGATGACTAATTAGTTCTTCAAACCTGCTGCGTATTCCGAGTGGTTACCAAGGTTAGGCAATATCCGCATATTGTTTTATTTGCCGCCATCCATTGTTTCGGACAATTCTTTTCATGCATTCGCCGATCAGACAAAACATGGGAACCACCTCTGCATTATGCAAATAAGCACGCGTGTAGCCAATCAGCATCACGTGCCAAGGTTGCGAATGATATATGTAATTACTGGGTGCGAGCGAGCTCACTCAGTATTTCGTTTTGTTTCAACATGGGAAAAGCAAAGGATTTATCTAATTTCAACAAAGGCTATATCGTTACGGCAACACGCCTTGGTAAGAGCATCTCCGAAACAGTGACGCTCGTAGGCCGCTCACGCTATGCAGGAATTAGTATCTATCAAAGACGGTCCAAAACAAGCGACACTTCAAGTCTTCTATGCAGGAATTAGTATATATCAAAGACGGTCCAAAACAAGCGACACTTCAAGTCTTCTATGCAGGAATTAGTATCTATCAAAGACGGTCCAAAACAAGCGACAATTTAAGTCTTCTATGCAGGAATTAGTAACTATCAAAGACGCTCCAAAACAAGCGACACTTCAAGTCTTCTATGCAGGAATTAGTATCTATCAAATACGGTCCAAAACAAGCGACACTTCAAGTCTTCTATGCAGGAATTAGTATATATCAAAGACTGTCCGAAACAAGCGACACTTCAAGTCTTATATGCAGGAATTAATATCTACCAAAGACGGTCCAAAACAAGCGACGCTTCAAGTCTTCTATGCAGGAATTAGTATCTATCAAAGACGGTCCAAAACAAGCGACACTTCAAGTTTTCGTCAAGGCGTGGGCAGGTCCCTTCTCTTTGATGCCAGAAGTTTGCACATATTATCGCTTCTTTCTCACAGCTACAGGATGACTACTTTGGCTAACATTGCCCATAATTTCAATAGTGGTGAAGTGCGCATTGTGTCCGAACGCACAGTTCATCGTACACCCATGGATATGGGTCTCTGCACCCGAGATCCATTAGTGTGCCTATGCTCACAGTTGTTCACTGTCGCCAACGCTTGCAGTGGGCACGTAATCGTCGAGATTGGACCATAGAAGACTAGAAGAGGGTCTCATTTCAGACAAATCCCGTTCTCTGTTACACCATGTCGACGAACGAGCTCTTGTACAACGATTACCCAAAGGACACCTCACCTGGATTCACTGTGGGACGGATCCAGGTGCCAGGAGGAGTGTGATGTTCTGGCCATATTTTCTTGGGGAACAATTAGTCCCATTATACCTGTAGAGCGAACTCTGACAGCTGTCACGTACCTGAACGTCGTGGCTGACCAAGTACACCCCTTTATGGCGACTATATTCCTTGATGGCGTATTTCAACAAGACAGTGCCATACTGCGAAGAAAGTTCAGGAATGGTTCCAAGAACATGAAGAAAAATTTCGTTTATTGCCATGGCCAACAAATTTGCCGGACATGAACACTATCGAGCATTGGTAGTTTGATTTGGATTCACGGGTACGAACTGCACAACCCCAACCACGCAATTTACGGGAACTGCAGACCTTCTATTGCCGTCATGGAACTACATATCAAGAGACATCTACCAACATCTCGTTAAATTTATGGCTCATCAACTAAGAGCTCTTTTGGCAGCGACAGTAAGACCAGATGCGACTTTAGATCTTTTGGGGCACTAGGCGCTAAAAGATCCAGGGGCCTCACCCCTTCTTACCGCTTCAGAAATTTTCATTTGTAATATTAACTAAAAAAAAAATGATAAAGTCAAGAAAAAGTTTTTACGCTTTAAGAAATAGTCCTAGTGTAATCAATTTGTCTGTGCGCACATCAAACTGTTTTTTTTAGAGATATTTCAAAAATTATTTTTGCGGGAAATAGGAAATCTAAGGATATTAGGTTTGGCTCATTCAGTGGCGGATTACCAAATAGGCATAAAATGCAAAAGATGAGGTTTAAAAATGGAAAAGTGGGAACCACAGCTTTTCGTATAAGAGTATCATTGAAACTTTTATTGCTTTTTCAAAAGTTAATTTTGTCGATTTAAGGAATAGGAAAAGTGAGAATACTTCATAACTATCAGTATTAAACCAAGGAAGGTGAAAGTAATAAGAAAATGTTGTTGCTATCACAACAGAAATTTCAAAAGATAAATACTGTGACATTCTCGAATTTCTTTATTTTTTCAGCCTAAACATTAGCTCTTTTGGTTTAGGCTGGTTTAGGGGGAGGAATAAGGCTGAGGAAGAACTTGATTATCCTACGCCAAAGTGAAAAGGCAGTAAACAGCAAACACCTCCGTTCATCAAGACATTTTCTACAAACATTCCTCATTGCAACTCGGGGAGAAGGATTTTTGAACACATTACTTTCATGCTACCTCCTTCCGCAGGAGGTAATTTATTGAAACAGCAGTCTAGTTAAAGTATTCGCCTTACACAATGAAGAGAGTGAATTATTCCTTCACCTACCACTAAATGGAAGGCTAAATTATTTTAACTGTTCCTTTCAAAACCAGGAAATCGACAAGAACTCGAAAATCTGGAGCATCAACACCCGCAAGAAAAATATATGTTACTAATATGAGAAAAGAAAATATCAATTCAAAATACAAATAAAGTGGTCGCTTTAAGGATTTATTTATTTCGGTCTGTGAAATCCAAAATATTACTAACTATCAAATTATACATTTTCTGGGCCCCTCAAACTCTGGGGCCCTAGGCGCGCGCCTAGTGCGCCTATTCGGAAATCCGCCACTGAGTAAGACCAACATCATATTAGGTAGGTGGTTTTGATGCTTTGGCTGCTGTAAGTAGTTCACAGTGTAGGTTGGCTGTGCGGAACAGTGGATGAAAATCTCCGTATCCCGGCTACAGTACGGAATACTGGATGAAAATTTCTATACCCTGGTTATTTGTGCCGAATACTGGATGAAAATCTCTGTACCCTGGTTATCTGTGCCGAATACTGGATGAAAATCTCTGTACCCTGGTTAGTTGTGCGGAATACTGGATGAAAATATCTGTATCCTAGTTAGCTGTGCGGAATACTGGATGAAAATATCTGTATCCTGGTTAGCTGTGCGAAATACTGGCTGAAAATATCTGTACCCTGGTTAGCTGTGCGGAATACTGGATTAAAATCTCTGTACCCTGGCAAGCTGTGCGGAATACTGAATGAAAATCTCTGTACCCTGGTTAGTTGTGAGGAATATTGCATGAAAATACTGAAGTGTATAACTTAGTCTTTGAGTTACAGTTTTCAGTAAATTTATTCACGCGTTGTGCATTTTAAGTTCTTTTGCCACTCCGAGCATAAATTTATGACCCTGGTTATGACCTTTGCCTTCCCAGCCCTCTCGGTAGCTAAGGCCTTGCATGTGACTTCTACAAAACCCACTTGGATATTAATACAAGTTGTTCTTATCAAGCAAACCGTTGCCATTTGGTGCATTTTTTTAGAGCTAAGGTATCTCTTGAATAAGTAATTTTGCAAAGCCACAAATAAACTTTCAAAACATTTTATAGCGTAGCAAATATTTCTACTGTTGGCAAAACCTGCATTTACATAAAACTGGTGAATACAATGATAAAAATCCGCCAACTTAGGAAGTGGTCACAACGGTTTTCCAATTAGTTAAAGCACCATTCTTTTATTGTTAGTTTTCAGTTTTTTAGCAATGCAAAAGTCATTTCCGAACAACAAAAATTGAACTTTACGCTCCCTAATGGGGAAAAAAGCGAGAAAATGAATGGAACAGTTCGATCAGATGTTGAACGTTAAAAAAAATGACTTAAAAAAAATGTGAAAATATGACTTTTAAAAGCGCAGGTATGGCGGCAAACATCAGTATATTGTTCCGTCGCCCAGAGAAAAACCGGCACAAAAGAAAATGTCAATAGCACGGATCGTATTTGAATCTAGTAAACAATTTTGAAGGAGAAACACATCATTCCTCTTAGAAGTTGAAATATTGTTGAAATGGAATTTTTATAGACTGTCTTGTGAAGAGAAGTTTTCTCAGGAGAGCTGAAAAAGCCATATTGTTATGGTTTCAGAAATCGAACGAACAAACAAACGATTCTTTAAATCCGATTTTAGAAACTCAAATGAAAATATAAAGCAACTACAACTAACGGTAAAACAAGACATGGAAATATCATGGTATGCGAAGCATATTGTTCACGCTTAATGCTAGCAAGTGTCGCAGAACATTTGTAATTACGCAGCCAGAAGTGGAGAACGCACGCCAAATAAAAATGTATATGCACTGGCTGTGATATATAGTCGAATCTACATATAAACGAGCTTGCATAATACGAAGTTCCACTTAAACCGAAGGTGTCAAAGACTTCTTGAGCTCCTTAATATTACTTTTTATTACTTTAACTGCATATTACGAACAATCATTTTGGATAAACTGCATATAGTATATATCGAAGTTAAGCATGACTATCAGCATACAAAAATGTGGCATTCACTCAGATTTTACCCTTCCTCTTTCACTGGAACACTTGCTACTGATACACCATTCTGATAGGTCATTTCACATGAAGACAAAAATGTTTCAGATGCTTCTTACCACTTCCTGCTCCCACTTACTTGCTATACACAGATCTCCAGCGCAAATGTTGTCCTTCATCTCCCCCCTACCTTTGCCATCTTTCAATCACCTAATTTCCGTCCTGTTTGTGTGGTGCTGGACACTAAGTTAGTGATTCCACATTAGCTACGGGATTACCTTCTGGGATTGCTTATGATTATCAGATTGCTTATCACTTTGGAGATATCATCACCCTCTTCAGTTAGTGTTCTTCTAGTAGACTCACCAATGTAACGACGTTGGCCACACTTGGTACATTTAATCGAACTTCGAGTTCTGAGCTGCTCTCAGTAGTCTACGTAGAATCATACGAAAATAGAAAATTCATGCCTTACACATGTGTAATATTTAGAAGCTCGGGAAGAAAATAGGTGTAATAAGTTTAGTGTGAAAAGGAGGAGTTTTTCTCTCTGTTGAATCGCTAATCGAGGTCAAGAATCAAGGAAAGAATAATGATCAATTGAGCTATGAAGAAGAAATCACTATAAAACAAGAAAACAATTTCATGCTTGCTGTTGAAAGTTTAGAAAATCCTAGAATTTAGTTTACGTCTAGAAACATCTTAACCACTGCATTCGAAGAAGCTGAAAAATATTTTACATCTGCCATCATAAACGCAAAACAAGCAACAACTCTCTCACTTATCCGCCGTAACGTGTAAAGAATTACATTTTTTGTGTGTTAAAAATTTTAGCAGTTACTTTAATTTTTACGTTAATTAAATATTTTGATTAGTACAGATCTCATTCATATTTTCTTTACAAAATGTAGCTTTTTTATTAACAAATATTATTTACATTCGATAACATTTTGTTATTGAATAGTTTGACTTGACATAATATATAATATGTCAAAAATAGTCCTTTTCTATCCCAAATTTGCGTGTGCGCAAAAATGCGCATTGGCGTTACATAACGATAAAATTCTGCATCGCGCAAGAACAACATAATTCGCCCGATTGTCCAATAGCCAAGAAAGCGGACTTTTGCCTTCTCATCCTGTAGGGCCTTGCCACGAATCTCTAGGCAACACAGAGATGTTGCGTTTGCCCTTCCGGTTTCTTTCGTGGAATCAGGCTCTAAATCAGAGACAAGCGACTAATTATAGCGTTGAAACACTCATGGAACGAGGGGGAGAGGTGAAACTCTAAAAGGGGGAAAATAAAGAGAAAATAATTGTTCAAAATTCCAGTTAATGAACACAAAACTAACAATTTTAATACGATCTTTTTTTTCCCCGTAAGGTTTAGCATCCACCATAGGCAACTCTAAGGGTTATAAACAGTTGCCCGCCCCTAATGTCGGGCCACTGGTTCAAGGAAAGGGGCAAGCCAGTGCCGCACAACGAACATACCACCCGTGCTTCAACCGGAGTTCGGCCCTGGATCGATCTCTTACGAATGGTTAAGATGCCTGTGTTAGGAACGTCATCCTTCGGTAACGAGGGTTAGCCCAGTATTCTTGAATAGAACGTAAACATGATTCGAAAAGTTACTCACCTTATGCTCGTATGTTTAAAATGGAGTTTTTATTAAATAAACTTGTAGATTACGATGATAACTTTCGGATCAAACTGAAACTTAACTTCAACTACAAAAAACATTCCATTGTAACGGTATACGGGGAGTCATAGATTAATGACTATCTTCCTCCATCAGACTCACAACAACAACAACAAAAGTTCTGCTGTCTTACGTAGGCTCATCCATCTGACGTCACAGCCTCGTGTTTTCAGAACGTGGCACGTTGCTTGGCGCCTGTCGCTAATCTTGTTTGGTCAAGGTTTATGCCTAAGAGCCTGTACCTCGTATCACCCGGCTACAGGGCATTGTGCCATTCGCAGCCCGGGAGTGACGTCATTGCTGACGCCATTGCTGACAGGAGAGCTTTGAGGTCGACCGCAAAAGCAAGCAGACTGAGTGAAGAGCGTGGAGAGAGAGTTTGTTTGTCTTGATTTGTAGGGAGGACGACAGGGCGTAAGAATCGTTTTGTTTTTGTTTTTTAAATTGAATGTTATGTGTTGTGAAATTTATGATAGTCATAAATGAGTATTCGTGATCATTACTAAGACGCCACAGCATGCATCAATCCAATCTTTGCAAGGGTAGTTAGGGAGCCATCCATAAAAATAGCGAGCGATTACCGTGGTACTCTTTGTACATAATTTATACTTTGGATCTTTCGCAAGCAAAGATTTTTGTGGATGTGAAATAAAAAGGGTGATTCGAGAGCATTCAATAATTAACGTACAACATACTGCATTTATTCGCGTCACTCACCACCACACCGAGCCACAGTCCGGTACATATTAAATGGAATTAAATCATAGCAACAAACAATAACAACACATTCGCCTCATTCACGACCACACCGAGCCACAGTCCGGTACATAATAAGTGGAATTAAATCATAACAACAAACAATAACAAGACATTCGCCTCACTCACGACCACATCGAGCCACAGTCCGGTACATACTAAGTGGAATTAAATCATAACAACAAACAATAACAACACATTCGCCTCACTCACACGACCACATCGAGCCACAGTCTGGTATATACTAAATGGAATTAAATCATGACAACAAACAATAACAACACATTCGCCTCACTCACGACCACACCAAGCCACAGTCCGGTACGTACTAATTGGAATTAAATCATAATAACAAACAATAACAACACATTCGCCTCACTCACGACCACACAAGTGGAATTAAATCATAACAACAAACAATAACAAGACATTGCCTCACTCACAACCACACCGAGCCACAGTCCGGTACATACTAAGTGGAATTAAATCATAACAACAAACAATAACAAGACATTCGCCTCACTCACACGACCACACCGAGCCACAGTTCAGTATATACTAAGTGGAATTAAATCATGACAACAAACAATAACAACACATTGGCCTCACTCACTACCACACCGAGCCACATTCCGGTACATACTAAGTGGAATTAAATCATAAAAACAAACAATAACAACACATTCGCCTCACTCACACGACCACACCGAGCCACAGTCCGGTACATACTAAGTGGAATTAAACCATAACAAACAATAACAACACATTCGCCTAACTCACACGAAAACACCGAGCCACAGTCCAGTACATACTAAGTGGAATTAAATCATAACAAACAATAACAACACATTCGCCTCACTCACACGACCACACCGAGCGACAGTCCGGTACATACTAAGTGGAATTAAATCATAACAACAAACAATAACAAGACATTCGCCTCACTCACGACCACACAGAGCCACAGTCTATTACATACTAAGTGGTATTAAATCTTTATAAAATACAATAAGGTGAATTAATTCCTTACATTGAGCGGTACCGAGGTAGGTGGATCAATGAATGTTATTGTCGTAATACAAGTGAAAGATGATGAGAGAGTCATAAAAGTAAATATTTACTCAACTATGGCGACGGCAATTGTGTTTCGAGGGTTCAGTTTTTCAATAACAACATCTTATTTTTATTATTGTTAATATATATTATTCATATTTAGAAGATCGTAAAAAATGACTGATACCGATAAAAAATGGGATGTAGCTACGAAAGTCCATCTGCGCATCGCAAGCTAAAATCTGACCTCTAGATAGAAAGAAAAGCCGAACAGCAGGTGTGTTAGTGTCGGAAAAGGTAACTTTTGGTTAAGGATATCTTCAGGTTGCACACCATCGTGTTATATATAATTTTAAAGCTCTCATCATTAGCAGGTAAGGAGGATCGTGAGGAAGCTAAATTTCGCTACGACGAACTGCTTTCTAGCATCAAAAATGCATGTCTTTTATCACATTTAGCGTCAGGTTCACGTAAGCTACGCCGATAGCAATTTGATATTTTTAGTCCGGTCAAAATAGGGTTTTCAGATGAAATAAATATGAAAGTTTTGAAACTTGGCACACTTGTCTATAGGTATCTAGTGAAGATTACATCAAAAGTAATGACGAATCAGAGGTGAGCTCTAGCCGCCATTTTGAAAAATAAGTACGTTTTTTTCGGTTTTTCGTGAATATCTCAAAAATGGTTGGTCTTAGCCCAAAAATACTATTTACAAAATTGAAGCTAACAAAATTCCCTTCAAAAAAATGTTCGATTTACTTTTTTTGTATCTCTAATAGTTTCTGAGATAATCGAGTGTCAATGTTGTACTGTTTCGCTGGTCGCTACATTAGCGCTAGCTTATTTGTGTGGAAATCCGTAGTGTTATCGTAGCAGTCAGCGAAACAGTACAACATGGACACACGATTATCTCAGAAACTATTACAGATACAAAAAAAGTGAATCGAACCTTTTTGGTAGGAAATTTTGTAAGCTTCAATTTTGTAAACAGTATTTTTGGGCCTTAAGACCAACCATTTTTGATATATTCACGAAAAACAAAAATAACGTACCTATTTTTCAAGATGGCGGTTAGAGCTCACCTCTGATTCGTCATGACTTTTGAAATAATCTTCACTAGACACCTATTATTAACAAGTGTGCCAATTTTCAAAACTTCCATATTTATTTCTTATATTTGCCCACTTTCAGCCTTCGTTGACTGGACTATTTTATGTTTATGTAAAACGTGATGAAATAATGCCGGGCGATAGTTTAGTAAAATATATTGTTTAATAACAATAAAATTAACTTTTGTTGTATCACTTCATGAGACAGCATTCAAAAATTAGATTTCAACAACTATTTTGACCATGAACGGAATACGGGATTACACCATACAATATGAATTTTGAAGATGTGAATCCGTTTCATTTGGAGCAAACATGACATCGATGGTAAGCCAGATAATATCCCAAAACTTGAAAATTTTGTCGTCCTGGAGCGGGAATCGAACCCGCGCCTCCCGGATAGCGCCCGAGTATGGTAACCAGTACATCACCCAGAACGACCAAGTTTCAAGTTTCCGATTAATTTGAACATAACCATCACAGGATTCGCTAGACGAAGCAACCGGCATTCATAGTTATATTACAATGGTTATATTCAATGGAATGAGATGGTTACAATCAAATTAATCGGAAACTTGGTCGTTCTGGGTGGTTTAGTGGTTAGCATACTCTGGCGCTATCCGGGAGACGCAGGTTTGTTTCCTGCTCCAGGACGACGAAATTTTCAAGTTTTCGGACATTATCTGACTTACCATTCATGTTATGTTTGCACCGAAATACGGATTCACATTTTCAAAATTTGTACGATTTTGACTCTTTCCGCTACCCATTTTCGTTACATCGAATTTTTTTACTTGGGATTCACTTAGCAGTTGTCAGAAAAGCTGCATCGCCTAGGTGGGAAACTATGCATCAAAAATGGAAACAACAAAAAGAAAAACGTAATCAGTCGTTTTTATGCTTGACGTTACTCGGCGCAGAAAATAAATTTTCCAGTGGGACTTTTAGATGCCGTGATCATTTGCCTACCGACAGATTGACAAAATAAATACTCCGAACAGGAAACTTCTTTCTTATTTTAACAAGAGCAATGCTGCTAATTAATTAAAAAGAGAGAGAGAGAGAGAGAGAGAGAGAAAGAAATTAGTAAAACACGATACTGACAATTCGATTGGTAGAAAATCACCACCATTCACCGGAGTCGCTGACTGCAACTGAAGGAAATAGCTATTCGTTCAGCCTTGAAATTTGTTTTGGCGGCTCGGAAACCTCTCAAACATTCCGAGGGGATCACCTGGAAAATTATAGGATGTTCTCAGTGTCACTCTAAGAATGAAGAAAATGATTTATGCCTCTGTCTGTTGATCCTCTAGAACAACCTACTCCACCTCGTATATCATTCAGCTGGAAGTCGGTGGCACATGCAACGCAACTGGAATTATCACTCGTAACAGAAACACACATCAGCTGACTTACGACTCTCTTCAAGCCGCGGTATTCTTACACTGAAAATCCTTTCTGATATGACATATTCAGAAGTTATTAACTTCCTGTCTGGAAATGTAAGGGCAAACAATTTCGATGGTAATGAAGACAATACTGTGGAACTTTGGTTGTATGTTTTTCTACAGTAGAAATGAAATTTCAAAATTTTAAATTTCATTAAAAGTTTTGAATTCCTCAAATAAAGAAAAAAAGGGGTGGGGAGACTCAGTTTTAGATTACGCTAATATATAATGTAAGACATACATACATACGCACGCACACGCTGCAAGAAATTTTGTGAAATTTACAAGTCACTTCCCGTTATTCCTTTCATTAATTAACGAAGCATATTTCTGATACAACCTTTTCCGTGAAATGACTGAAAGAAACCTGAATTTCCCAGATACTCGGGCGCCAGGAAAGTTTTGAATTTTTAGAAACATTTCCTCTATTCCTTTCATCTTCAGAAATTTTCCATGAATTCACACCACTTATTTTTTGCAGTACATAGGCCTACATTTGTACTCAGTCTGTTGTAAGTCTATGCCTTTTATGACTTTTGTATTTTTGCTTTTACTGCAATTTCATTAACTATTGAGCAACTTCATAAATACAGATTGCTGCTGATGGTCCATGAACGTATTTTTACAGGAAGATATTCCAACTTGATTGCATTACGACGTACCACTCACTCATGATACTCGTGGTGTGTCGGGTTTTCCTGTTCAGTGGGATCGTACAGGTTTAAAGTTTAATAATATCAATGTGTTGGAATTGCGTGAGTGGAATCGATTACCGTTGATTATTAGATCAGAGGCACGTTATCCGGTATTTAAGCGAGTGGTAATGTTTTTTTTTTTTTGACGGGAAATTGAATATTGGAATTTATTGCTTTATGATTTGTAAAAGAAAGGCATTGTAAAATTGCTTTCATTGTCTTGACTGGACTGAACTGGAATATTTTGTGTTTTTTAGAAGGGATCAGGGGCTTGTCAGGCAGTATTTTAGCATTTTCCCATGGCCACTTACTGTACATTTAATTATTTTTTACATATAATATTTGATTCATATTAAAAATGGTAATTAGTCTACGTCATTGATATTAATTTTTAATGGAATGAATTTTGTTGTTGTGCAGAATTTGTATTTACTGTGAAAGTTTTGGTGATTTGTTGTATTTTGCGAGTTTTATTGGCGAATCTATTTACTTTATTTGTACAATCAGTGTATGATTGTGGCACATACTGTATTTTTACTGAGTATTATGTTACTTTTCTATAATACTGTACAGCATAAATTTTATAAAATAAATAAAAAATAAATAAAAATATTGGTTACGAAATGCTGTACGATTTCATATATTTTCAATATGTGGTGAAGAAAAAACTACTTTTAAAATACTAGGTAGTAAAATCGAATACGATTTTGTTTAATATTCAAAACCCGTATTCCGCATTCTTTACTTATAAGCATCATTCTTTTCAAAGCAGTTTGTCTACTAGTCGATTTAGTATTATATTCACTAATCTTTGCTTGTTTCAAATTTCTTGAATTCAGATAAAACAGAGAACTGTGAACTTTATTTAGTAAATTTTAGTTGACTCATCTATTTCATGACTGCCAAACAACAACAAAAAAAAAACGCTGTCTCAATTCCCTCAAGGTTGTAACATTCTGGGTTACGTATAACATAACCAAATAACCCTGTATTTTTGATAAAAATGTGTAAATGAATTACGTATAATCGAATTGAAAAAGTGGTGGAAAGTACAATAAAACATCGGGACTAGCACAGAATTAAGTATAACACAGAAATACGTATAACTAGAAAACGTATAACTAGAAAACATATAACTAGAAAACGTATAACCGGGTCTCCACTGCATTGAGATTTTTGTTGTTGTTGAAGGTTTAACGACCGCAGTGAGCAACTCAATGGGCTATAAGCAGTCGTCCGTCCCTAAAATAGGTCTACTGGTTCCATCGAAGGGAGAGAGCTAGTGCCGTAAGACAAACACAACATCCATGCCCCGCTAGGATTCGAACCCAGACCCACTTGGACGAACAGTCATAAGCCAGCGCTTAGGCCACTACGCAACCATAGCATTTTGAATGGAGTGCTATCAGTCATTATTAATACCCTGAGCCGACAAATACTTTTATAAAGAATAAAGTCGAGTTCTGTTAGCGTAAATAGTAGTTCTTTGAAGATTCTTGAAGTGTTGTTAAGTTACCCAGGATTTCACCTAAAGTGAATTTACTTAGATGAAGAAGCTCCACTTTTTTAGAGTAGTGTTTTTAGGTTGAACTGACTTTGCACATACTGTAGTATTATACACCTTAAAAGTTAGGAAAATTAGTCTTTACAGGAAATGAGAGCAAAATACGGGTGATTTGCTGACTTCTAAAAGCACTTAGAAGCGCATTTTTAGTTTTTTGATGTGAATTGCAAGTCCACAATTGAAGTGCACAAATGTACCTATTCCAAATATTGGGGGGGGGATGGATTTGTCTTTTATTACAAACGAACAACCAAACGAAACCGTCATTCTAATTTCGTTAATTCCTCTTCTACGATTTTTTCTTCTTTGCAACACAGCGTAAGTTTTGCCGGATTGCCGGTCGTGGTGTTATAAAAGAATGCTGTCGAGAAAGAAAAGAACAAAACAAAAAAATAAATGCAAGCACCTTATATTTTCTCAAGAATTCGTCAAATATAAAGATATGTTTTAAGGCTGTTAACTGGTTTCATACGCGCACACATACAACTAAGATTTACTTGTAAAGAGCGACTAAGTCGTCAGACAGAAAGATACAAATTATCAGGAGTGAATCCTCTTCTTACAAAAGTGAAGATTAACACAAATTATGAGCACCTTTTCTTGTTCTTTTTTTAAAAGGAAATTCTATTAATGTGATTTATCACACTGAAAATCCTTCCGTTTCTCTGCCAAACAAGGGCCTTTGCAGCGTTGATACGGTGCCGTTAAAAGCCAAACAACTCAGAGCATAAATTTCTTTGTGCGTTTTAATTGTCTCGAAACTATGAACTAAATCCACATGCGGGATATTTTGTAAAATTTATGTCAGCTAGAGCAAAGGCATTTATAGTATCTCAAACAGGACAAGACAATTTTCAAAATTGTAACATGCCCAGTCGGGCATGTTGTCCAAGAAAAACCTGTCCGAACTAAAATTTTACATGCCCGAATATACTCGCACGCATTATTGCACGTACAGTACAACCTTTTCAAAACATTTCGGAAACAATCTAAGAAACAAGGTATTTTTACTGTATTTCATCAACTGATTCCCAGCAATGAAATTTGAACTCATCTGTATTTCACTGCATTTCATAAATTGAACCCAGAAGCGAATTATAAATTTACCAAATCAGCACAAAAACATAATATTTCTGACCTGAACCCTTTTGATCTTTATGAAACTTGGTAAACTTGCAGGCGTTTTAAAGAAACTAATGAGTGCAAAATTTCTGCTTCCTACATATAATATTTCTAGTGTTATAGGAATTTGAAATTTTCAAAAAAGGCAGTTTTTGTATTTGCTATACTTACAACAAATGACAATAATTGTAGACCTAATTGATCAACAGAGCTCTTATTAGGCTCATTCTAAAGCTCATTACATGAGCTTTATTTGAGGTAGCATACAACTATATTATGGGAAATTCAGTTTTTTAGGTCATCTGTTATGACTTTTAATCTCTCAAAATACACACCTCATTAATTTTATTGAATAAAGCAGAGGGAGGGAGCGCCTGAGTAGTAAGAAAATTTACAGGGAAATAAAAACTATCCTTACTTTTTTAAAAACTTCTTAGTCTGTAAATAGCTAAACTTTTTACATGCCCAATTCGGCATAAAGTGAAGAATACATATCCGAACAGAATTCTTTCATGCCCAGGGGCATGTCGGGCAACATAATATTTGAGCCATGGTATCAAAGTGCAGTTTCACCCAAATACATGCTTTGAAGAAAAATTAAACACACACACACCCACGCACAAAAAGCGAAATCATAAGATATTCGTCTGTATTAGTTACATAATCTCTCATGCCTATGCTTCGCTTTGGGAAAACAAATCCACAAACCTCGCACTTTGTTTCAGCTCTGTAAATGCGATTTGTTCCTTGTGATTTGTTCCAATAATATAAATTTAAGTCTTGTATTCGACAATACAAAATTATCTGTATGACGTCTTTCTCTAATATAACCTCCGTTTTAAGGCTATGTCCTTATGCAAATTTGGTTTCTGTTAAATATTTTCTGACTTAACAACACAACAAGCATGTGACGTCTATATTTAATTTAACCTACTTTTTGAGTTCGTGTGTTCTTGTATAAATTTGGTTTCTTCTCGTTAAATATTTTATGTCTTATCGACACATACAGCATATGACGCATACCTCTAATTTAACCTTCCTTTTGAGTTTCTGTAGTGTATGAATTTGGTTTCTTTTCATTAAAGATTTTCTAAGCTTAACACCACAGAGTTTCTCCCGATGAGTTTGATGTTGGTAGTATTGACAGCAGGTCAACAGGCAAGCAACTTAGTTAAAGGGTTCTGAGACAAGAGCTCAGGATGCAGTATTCTATGTGCACCGAGAGAATGTGAAATGCTGAGAGATCTATATTCATGTTAAGAGAGCGATGAACGAATGATTTATGAGGAATGTCCTTTGAGATTCATGTTTACACAACGAACAAATAGCGAACGAAAGACCGTTTTTGTTATTCAGTTCTATTCAACGCATCTTGCCGTGCGAACGACGTTGTGGAAAGACTGATTTGAAGTGTTGACGAATGCAAAAGTGGATTGTATACTTGTAAGTAACTTTGGAGTTCATTAAATGCCGGCCGTTATTCTGAAAGTGAATGCTATGTGTAATGCAGTCTTTCAGCTACAACCAAGCTGAAATAATCCAGGTATTACAGTCCAGCAGATTCTACAAGAGCGCTAACCTGCAAGTCAAAACTTTAAGTAAACCTGAAAAGTAAAGTTTAAATTGCGACGTATTACAAAGGTGACATACATGTCAAGACGGCAAGTAGCAGCGAAAAGCCCATGCAGGCGTAGCCTAATCAGGAAAGCATTCGGTTTCAAAGCAGAAGGATGTGGGTGCGAGTCCAGCAAGCGGCAAAAATTGGCTTTCACATTGGCGCTTGTACCTATATAAATCCCCTGGCAGTTGCGCTCTTCCACAAAAAATGTTGTGTCGTATTGATTCCACTAATCATCTGGAATGAATGATTAAGAATTACTTCTTCAAAGCACCGAAAAATGCGTGATGCTTTTTCCACACATCATCTGGAATGAATGAGAATTCCTTCTTCAGTGTTTCGAAAAATATGAAAATGTGTGATATTTCTTCCACAGAAAGTCTAAAATTAACGAGATTTCCTTCTTCAACGTTTCGAAAACTGTGTGATGTTTCTTCCACACACCGTCTGGAATTAATGAAAATTATTTCTTCAACGTTTCGAAAACTGTGTGATGTTTCTTCCACACACCGTCTGGAATTAATGAAAATTATTTCTTCAACGTTTCGAAAAATGTGGGATGTTTCTTCCACACACCGTCTGGAATTAATAAAAATTCCTTCTTCAACGTCCCGAAAAATGCGTGATGCTTAATCCACACATCGTCTGAAATTAATGAGAATTCGTTTTTCCACGTTTCGCGAAAAATGTGTGATGTTTCTTCCACACAATGTCTGGAATTAATAAGAATTCCATCTTCAAAGTTTCGAAAAATGTGTGATGTCTGTTCCACACATTGTCTGGAATTAATGACAATTCCTTCTTCAGTGTTTCGAAAAATGTTAAAATGTGTGACGTTTCGTTCACACATCGTCTGGAATACAATGAGAATTGTTTCCTTAAGATGTCGAAAAATGTGGGATGTTTCTGCCACACATCGTCTGGAAACAGACAAAATTCCTTCTTCTACAGTGAGTTCCTTCAAGCATGGTTTTTCGGCTAACTCGGAAACATGCAATTTCTTCTCAGCCCTTTCTCAAGTGTGTGTGTGTGTGTGTAGTCCAGCATCCGTCTACTGGATGCTGGACTACGTGACGCACATGCTAAGACGGCAAGGAACAGTGAAAAGCCCTTGCCGGCATTGCTTAATTGCGAAAGCATTCGGCTGCGGAGCAGAAGGACGTGAGTTGCAAATTTGGGTTTCACAAAATCTACTACCCAATTCAAAGTTTTATATTACATCTGCTACAGCAAAGGAAATATATGTGGCGTATATTTACTTAGGCAAAACAAATGAAAAATCTTTAAACATCATTGTGTTCTTCATCGGCGGATACAGATCAGCCAGAAGCAATAATTTCATCGCATGACGAAAAAGTGAAAGACAACTGATTAAAAAAAACCAATTAAGCACGTCACATACATAAATAAGTTCGTAAAAATAGTAGCTGTCTTCAAAGTCTGGTCGAAACTGTATTTTACGAAAAGAGAGCGATGTCGAATTATTCACAAGACACTTTCTCGACTTTTCTGTTAAGTTACTAATTCTAGCGTTATCAAGAACAACCTGCCAATAATTTCCGCACGCAAACTCCTCGTCGCAAAGTTCATGATACCTTTTGTTTTTCGTGTCTTCATATGAAAGTCAATGTTACTCGTACCATCTAAGCAATCGAAATTTTGAGGAATGACGCAACGTGTCGCTAATGCCTCGCATTTTTCACTCTTGTTGTGCAGCATTTTAATCATACTTTCGAAAAAGTGTCTTCCGAAATTTAAACTGAGGTGATTTCGCCGTAATTGTTGCAGCCTTATTTTTGAGTTATGGAGCTGCCGATATAATGTGCTTATCGCTTAAAACAACACTTAAATATAGGACTATAAATATTTTCGTTATCTTTAGCGCCAAGTCTATCGACAATAGAAAATAAGAAATACATCGTTTATCCATTTTAAAAGCCTTGAGGATTTACTCAACAAAATATTATGCTGTTTTGTTATTATAGGTATGCTACAAAACAATGATAAATAAAGCGAAATGCACTGTTGTTTTTTTCATCGTTCGGCGATATTTAAATTTGATAAAATTGTTTGGTACAACAGAAGTATATATTATATATAACGTTTCTCAAGAAAACTAAAAAATAACATGGGCAAAAGAGAAAAAAATATTCTACCTTTGTGACAAAACATTTTTCTTTTGAAGCTTGAAAAACAGTTTTGAAATTTGTTCTTCGAAAAGCGCAGACTGATTATCAAGCCACTTGAAATGCAAGTAATTACTGGTATCTTTTGGATTTATTTCAATATTCAGGTGCAGTAAGGACCTAATGTTTTAAAAGCAACCTTATACGCTGTATATGGAGCATGAAATTTTAGTGCAGTTACTTAAAAGCACTTTGTAAGAAATGCTGAAGTAAATAGAATCTGCTTAAAATGCAGAAATTCATCACCCTATATTTAAGAAGCTTTCAGAATATTGGAATTCAAATGTACTAAATTATTTCTCTCTCCAAAATTCTGGTGACAAATAGAAATATTACTTCATGTATTCACATTATATGTAATAAAAAGTATTTCACTACATTCAGTATATAACTACACTGCCGGAAAGTGAAAAAAGAACACCAAGAAGGAATTGGCGGACGATCATGAAATTTACATATGTTAATGGGGTCGAGCTTACGTAGGTGAGATGTTAATTTCAGGACCAACCGGTGAGCGCTTACGCCACAGCACGGCATAATGTGCAAATTATCGTCGGTGGTATGTAAGGAGTACGGCGAAGTGAATGTAATCAGTCGTCTGCGAACGGACACTTGCGAAGCGTGAAGAAGCTGCAATGCCTGGACATGGAAGACGTGTAAGATTTCAGCAGTTATCGGACTTTGAGCGACGTCGTCTAGTCGGACTCCGCGAGGTCGGGTGGTCGTATCGTCGCATTGCGGAGCGAATTGGACGGGAAGTATTGGTGGTGGTACGATGGTGGCGTAGATGGTCCGAGGAACATTCCCACACGAGAATACGTGGTACCGGGAGTCACAGACGGACTGATGAGCGGACCGATCGACGCATAAGAAGAGCGGCGTTGTCAAGCAGAACATCCACTGCGACGCAAATCCGAGCTGCCGTTGCACCTGAGGTGACTGTGCGAACAATCCGCAACCGTCTACTGGATGCTGGACTACGTGCACGTGTGCCTCTGGCATGTGTACCTCTGACTCCAGCCCACCGTCAGGAACGGCTGCAGTGGTGTCGCCAACGTCTGCACTGGAGAACGCAATGGCGATCTGTCGTGTTCAGCGATGAAAGCAGATTCTGCTTGGGAGCCTCCGATGGCCGTATGCGTGTTCGCAGACGCACAGAGGAGCGTCTCCACCCTTCTTGCATCCGTCAGCGACACACAGGGCCTACACCTGGTCTCCTGGTGTGGGGAGCGATCAGCTATCACTCCCGTACACAGCTAGTGTTTGTACCGGGTACGTTAAACAGCACCTCCTACATCAACAACATCATTCAGCCCGTTGTTGTGCCATTTGTAAGGTCGGTCCATCGTGGTGTTTTCCAGCAAGATAACGCACGCCCACACACGGCACGTGCAACGCGACATGCACTTCAGGGTGTGAGACAACTTCCATGGACTGCGCGTTCACCGGATTTGCAAGGACTTATCCGGTCTCCACGGCCAGCCACGACCATCCCCGATTTACGCGTCCAGGTTGAGGATGCTTGGAACACAATACCCCAATCTTACACCCAACATCTGTACGACAGACTCCATGCCAGAATTGCACAGTGTGACGCAGTTCATGGCGGTTCAACCTCGTACTAACCATGTTACATGGAAATGTTATTTTTCAGTTTACCAGCAAATAGAGCTGTATTTTGCCATAATGTTTTGATCACGTTATCCTCTGTATTCCGTTATTATGCTGTATAAATTTCGTTGGTATCAGACGTCTTCTTCTTGGTGTTCTTTTTTCACTTTCCGCCAATGTATATATGTGAGAGAGAGAGAGAGAGAGAGAGAGAGAGAGAGAGAGAGAGAGAGAGAGAGAGAGAGAGAGAGAGAGAGAGAGAGAGAGAGAGTGTGGATATTTTATCAGGTACACCCTTTTATCATGTTTATGAAAATTTGTAACTAGATTCAGCGATTTGTCGAAGCCTGTTACGACTAATCTCTTAATCCATTAAGTTTCCCCTTGATAGAAATTTTGAAAAACTCGGAGCTTCGAGAAATCCCTCAACACTCACAAAACCTCAGGTTAGCCCCTTCCCAGAGAAGTTAAGGAAAGACTATAATGTATAAAATTTAAAACTGCACAGTAGAGCTTCGTGTAGACCTTTAAATTTGGTAGCCCGGCGCGACACCTACCCGAACGTTTAAGGTCAGGATTGTGCCCTGCGCCTGTTTAAGACATCCAACTTAGTGTCCAGCCCGTTCATTTGAACCCTAATTAAGGATCACGCTCCGTTCATGTTGTACTTGCAAGCCAAAAGCTAGGGGATGTCACCACTACACTGCCTTATGGATAATTAGTACCAATATAAAAGATCAAAAAGAGAAAACATTCCATTTCAATGTGTCAGAAATCAAATTTTCTGATGTACGGGTAGAGTAGTATGGATGGGGGAGGTAATGGGTGACCATTTCCATTAAAAACCTAAATGACATGTCGGATAAAATACATTTATTTCAAGGAAAATCAACTTTCGAACGGAAATTTACTTTTCTTTTACGAAAATCGAATTTGGTTTCGCTCTATTGCTAATTCGAGTCAGTAGTACATTGTTGGTGTGAATTCACGGAGGATTTTTGAAAATAACGTGCAGAAAAGTTGCTGCTAAGTGTCCATCGTTAACGCTTCCGTTTTTTTTTTTTAACTTCCGTATTCTCACAGATTTTTGTGGTTAGTAATTCTGCTTATTTCAGAAAAGTACGTTTTAGGTTATTTATGAAGAAATTTATTATACAGAAATTTCGCAAAATCGAAAAAGCTGTGACTTTTACTGCCAACTTGTGCACTAGTAAGATTCTAAACAATGTCGTTTGTGTTAGCTGAATAGAAACCGCGTGTCTTAACACCACTGAGCTAAAAACGAAAAAAAATTACACTCCTGTTCAAAGTGAAATTCCTTCTTTCTTTCTTTTCTTTAATTGAAAGTTTAACGACTTCCGCGAGCAACTCAACGGGCTATAAGCAGTCGCCCGGGCCCAATTTAGGGGCATCGGTTCCAGGGAAGGGAGAGAGCCAATGCCGTAAGACAAACACAACATCCATGCCTTACCGGGATTCAAACCCGGACCCTTCTCGAACAAATGGTCATAAGCCAGCGCTTAGACCATTGCGCCACCGGCACGGTAAAGTTAAAGTCTTTTTGCGGGATGATGATTTTTTTTTGTCACTAATGCGAGTGATTTAATCATTTTATTTATTTTTCTATTGGAGCTTATTATTTTTTTTAATAGGTTTCCAATTATATTTTCTGTAGGAAGATTTATTACAAATTACGCATTTTTTTTCATCGTGATTTTTCGGAGCAACAAAATGCTTTAGAACTTGAGATATTTTTAAAACGACAATGGTTTTCATTTATCTTTAAGAAAATGTGAAATGTAATGTTTTATATTATTATTTCACAAAACTCCAAAATATAAAAGTTACGCTTGGTAGCTATATTAACTTTTGTGTAACAGACTCTTCATAGACATCATGCGATCCCCTGTTTCTTACGGTAACACAATATATAGACTCTTCATAGGCATCATGCCATCACCTGTTTCTTACGATAACTCAATATATAGACTCTTCATAGACATCATGCGATCCCCTGTTTCTTACGGTAACACAATATATAGACTCTTCATAGACATCATGCGATCCCCTGTTTCTTACGGTAACACAATATATAGACTCTTCATAGACATCATGCGATCCCCTCTTTCTTACGGTAACACAATATATAGACTCTTCATAGACATCATGCGATCCCCTCTTTCTTACGGTAACACAATACATAGACTCTTCATAGACCTCATGCGATCACCTGTTTCTTACGGTAACACAATACATAGACTCTTCATAGACATCATGCGATCCTCTGTTTCTTACGGTAACACAATATATAGACTTCATAGACATCATGCGATCACCTGTTTCTTACGGTAACACAATATATAGACTCTTCATAGACATCATGCAATAACCTGTTTCTTACGGTAACACAATATATAATAGCTGCAATTTGAGAAACTGTTTTACCGTGTACGGAGATGTCGCAGGCAGACTTTTTTCATTACCGCGAACTAGATTAGAAAACTAATTATCTAACTTCTTCAAACTGGTGTTTCCGTTTCTTCAGTGTATTTCAGTATCAACACGTTTAACTATAAGATAATTCCACGTTCTAAGTATGACACGTGGTTGCGTTTTTCGTTTCTTATGATGCACTTAAAAAAAAAAAAACACTTGTTTGTGAAAACGATTGTTGTTAATTTTGCGTTTTACCACTAAACTAGTCTTCTTCCTCACTGGCACAATGCAATAGATCATTTTCTTCGTATAAAATATACTAAATATTCGCAATACAGACTTGTTATATTCCAGTTAAAAACTCTTCAAAAGTAAATGGAGAACTTTCTCAATCTGTAAAAATATGGTATGAGTTTATAATCGCCAGCGATATTTTAAATACTTTTGAATGTCAGGAAAATCGCAGCTGGAAAGTGGCTTAAAGAAATGATTTTAGGGATGACCACCAATATAGCTTTTTAACAGCGTGGAAGAAATATTCTTCTCATAATACGTGGCCATTACGTCATGATAATTAACACGACAATCAGATATCGCCGAATTAACAGTGAAATTGATGTGATTGATATTACTGTTTCACACGTAATATCAATCACATCAGAAAACTTTCATCGCTCTGGCGCAGGAATCGAACCCGCATCTCCCTATTACCGTTCGTAACGGTTAGCATGCTCGAACGGTAATCGGGAGATGCGGGTTCGATCCAGGTCCGGGCCGATGAAATTTTCAAGTTTTCTGATGTGATTATTATTACGTGTGAAACAGTAATATCAATCACATCAATTTCACCGTCAATTCAGCGATGTCTGATTGCTGAGTTAATTATCACAACTTTTTAACACATTTTAGAAAAACAGTCATTGGTTTTAAGAACAAAACAAAAAAAATGAAAAATAAATCCCATATAATACCTAAAATGTAGAATTTCCTCGGCGTAGAAGTTAAAATACATTATGAATATGAAGATTAGTAAATCTGAAAACACGTTTTAAAAGATACACATGGAAGATTTGCTTCTCTAAATCTTTTACCTGACAGCCAGAAAAAATTGCGCCCTATCATTTTAATCTTATTTCTTTAAGATGAATTTGAACTGTATTTACAAAAGTACAGACTCTATTACAATGTTGCATTATCAGTCTCAGTCAGAAGAAAAATGTAAAGCATGCACATCCAAACACTCTTTGTGTAAACACATTCCGCAGGCACTGACAACAGAGGCAGAAAACTCGTGTTTTAAAACAATCGATCAAGAAATGCGTTAATAAGAGGAAAACAGGTAATGCAATACGAAGATTGAGGTCTCCAAACGGCTGGAAAGAAGTTTTATTTTATTTTTCGCTTACGAGCATCTTGACAGAAGATACGATGCAACGAAGGCGATATATATATATATATATATATATATATATATATATATATGGGATGTAAGGTCAGGTGATGCGTAACATCACAGCCTCTCCTTGACAAATGTCAACCCCGCCTTCTCGTGGTGCATCCTGATCCCACTAAAAGGCTCTGACGACCGCCCATAGCGGTATAACTATACCATCGGGATTAGAGGAAATTCTATCCCACACTCACCAACCCGCTTGGCCAGCGTGGTGAGTTATGGCCAAACCCTCCAAAATGATTCCACAACTTAAATCTTGGCCCTCAGTCTCCGGCAGCTGGAATGTACCTGGCCAAGGCAGCGGCCAGTGCGACATGAAGGCAGAGGGTGCTAAGAATCCCCGGAGAACCGGACTAGGCTGCCATCTGATGCTGACCTTGGCTACTTACAATGGACGCTCTCTATCTTCTGATTCAAGGCTTCTTGAATTGGAAGAGGAACTGCAAAGGATCAAGTGGGACATCGTGGGGCTAAGTGAAGTAAGGAGAAAAGGAGAAGATCTCATCGAACTGAAAAGTGGACATCTCTTCTACTATCGTGGGACAGATACTGGCAGAACTAGTGGTGTTGGATTTATAATAAACAAGAAACTGAAGGATAAAGTTGTAGAAGTTGAAAGTTCCTCTGACAGAGCTGCACGACTTGTTATCCAACTCTCGAAAAGATACCAGGCTCAGATTATTCAAACTTATGCACCCACCACAAGTCATCCTGAAGAAGAAATTGAAGAATTTTATGAGGAAATTTGTCATCTAAATAATAAAGGTAAGCAGCACTTGAAAATAATTATGGGAGATTTCAATGCAAAAATAGGGCAACGGCAACAGAATGAAACTTCAGTAGGTAAATTCGGTCATGGCAACAGAAACCAGCGTGGAAATACTCTCGTTGAGTTTGCAGAGGCAGAAGGGTTTTTCATCTTGAACTCCTTTTTCAAGAAAAAGCCACACAGGAAATGGACATGGAGACATCCAAATGGGACGACAAGTGAAATTGATTTTATTATGTGTAACAAAAAATTCGTCATAGAAGACTGCAGTGTGCTAAACAAGTTCAACACAGGTAGTGACCATAGATTGGTGAGATGTAAGATGCACCTCAACACTAAACTTGAACGTGGCAAGCTCATAAGACAAACAAAATCTATTGACATAACCAACCTTAAAAAACACCATAATACCTTCAAGTTAGAACTGAAGAACAGGTTCTCTGCTTTAGAAGGCCTAACATCGGAAGAAGTGGACATCTCTGAAGTTAACAGAAAAGTAACCAAAGCTCTTATGGAAACAGCAACAAAATTGGCTGGGTCTAAGAACAAGTTGCATGTGAACAAATTATCAGGAAAACCAAAATGTTGATGCAAAAAAGAAGAGAGATGAGAACAACTAAAGAAGATGTGACTTCCAAAGTGGAATATATAGAGCTATGCAAGACAGTAAGAAAAAGTATCACTGAAGACGTAAGGAAATTCAACTGTGAACTAGTGAGGAAAGCAATTGAAAACAACCAAAGCCTAAAGATAGCAAAGGGACATCTCAGTAAGGGAAGAAAACAGATTATGGCACTGAGAAAAGAAGATGGTTCTGTAACAAGAAATAGAGGCGAAATTTTGACAAGAGTGAAAGATTTCTACTCCAAATTATATGAAAGGGATGATATATGCACTCCTGACATCATGAAAGATACCAGTACCAGAGTTCCTCCAGTCCTTCCAGCAGAAGTTGCACATGCAATCAAGAACATGAAGCGAGGAAAAGCTCCAGGAGAAGATGGAATTACTGTAGACATCATACAAGAAGCAAGTGGAGAAATCGAAACAGTACTCGCCCAAATTTTCACTCGATGCCTTAATGAAGGAAAGATTCCTGAGGATTGGAACACCGCTACAATGATCCTGCTACATAAGAAAGGTGACATTGAGGATCTCGGAAACTACAGACCTATCAGCCTCCTATCAGTAGTTTATAAAATCTTCACTAAAGTTCTTTCACACCGCTTGAAGGTAACACTGGACATGGCTCAACCGAGAGAACAAGCTGGATTCAGGAGTGGCTACAGCACAATAGATCATATCCACGTGCTGAGAGAACTAATTGAAAGAGCGAGGGAATATGAACTTCCATTGTGCATGGCTTTTATCGATTATGAAAAAGCCTTTGATTCGGTGAAACCATCAGCAGTTACAATGGCTCTGAAAACCTGCGGTATTGAAGATGCATACATTAATATTATTAATAACATCTATGAAAATGCAAGTGCAAAGATTAGGCTGTTTGAAAATACAACACACGTAAAAATTGGAAAGGGAGTGAGACAAGGGGACACCATATCTCCGAAGCTCTTTAATGCCACATTGGAGGGTGTTTTTCAGTCGCTGAGCTGGGAAAACAAGGGAATAAAGATTAATGGAGATTATCTAACCCACCTTCGCTTTGCTGATGACGTAGTCATTTTTGCAACTACCCCATCAGAGCTGCAGAGTATGATCCAGGAACTTGCTGACAAGAGTAAAGAAGTGGGATTAAAAATGAACTTTCAGAAGACAAAAGTGATGTTCAATGCTTTTACAAGAAATGAAGATTTATCGATTGATGGAGAAAAGCTGGAGATAACAGACACGTACGTTTATCTTGGACAGCAGATATCAAGTGAGGGTCACATTGATGAAGAAATTAATCGGCGTACAAAACTTGCCTGGAGAGCTTTTGGAAGAAACAGCATAATTTTCAAGAGCAATATGCCATTATGTCTTAAAAGAAAAGTGTTTGATCAATGCATCCTTCCAGTGCTTACGTATGGTGCAGAGACGTGGACCTTAACTAAAAGAGACATACAAAGGCTGCAGACAACTCAAAGAAGCATGGAGAGGTGCATGCTTGGTGTAACCAGGAGGGATAAGAAGAGGAACTCGTGGATCCGAAAAATGACAAGAGTGGAAGACATCATGATCAGAGTTAAATCCCTGAAATGGCAATGGGCTGGACATACTGCCAGAAGGACAGATCGTCGATGGACAGCCGAAATTTTAGATTGGATTCCAAGGGACAGGAAAAGACCCAGAAGAAGACCACATGGGAGATGGGTGGATGAAATTCGAAAGTATGCAGGGGTGACATGGAGGAGACTGGCACAAGACAGACCGTTGTGGAGGAAACTTGGGGAGACCTTCGTCCAGCAGTGGATTGATAATGGTTGACAATGATGATGATGATGATATATATATATATATATATATATATATATATATATATATATATATATATATTGGGATGTAAGGTCAGGTGATGCGTAACATCACAGCCTCTCCTTGACAAATGTCAACCCCGCCTTCTCGTGGTGCATCCTGTTCCTACTAAAGGGGCTCTGACGACCGCCAATAGCGGTATAACTATACCATCGGGATTAGAGGAAATTCTATCCCACACTCACCAACCCGCTTGGCCAGCGTGGTGAGTTATGGCCAAACCCCTCCAAAATGACTCCACAACTTAAATCTTGGCCCTCAGTCTCCGGCAGCTGGAATGTACCTGGCCAAGGCAGCGGCCAGTGCGACATGAAGGCAGAGGGTGCTAAGAATCCCCGGAGGACCGGACTAGGCTGCCATCTGATGCTGACCTTGGCAACGTACAATGGACGCTCCCTATCTTCTGATTCAAGGCTTCTTGAATTGGAAGAGGAACTACAAAGGATCAAGTGGGACATCGTGGGGCTAAGTGAGGTAAGGAGAAAAGGAGAAGATCTCATCGAACTGAAAAGTGGACATCTCTTCTACTATCGTGGGACAGATACTGGCAGAACTAGTGGTGTTGGATTTATAATAAACAAGAAACTGAAGGATAAAGTTGTAGAAGTTGAAAGTTCCTCTGACAGAGCTGCACGACTCGTTATCCAACTCTCGAAAAGATACCAGGCTCAGATTATTCAAACTTATGCACCCACCACAAGTCATCCTGAAGAAGAAATTGAAGAATTTTATGAGGAAATTTGTCATCTAAATAATAAAGGTAAGCAGCACTTGAAAATAATTATGGGAGATTTCAATGCAAAAATAGGGCAACGGCAACAGAATGAAACTTCAGTAGGTAAATTCGGTCACGGCAACAGAAACCAGCGTGGAAATACTCTCGTTGAGTTTGCAGAGGCAGAAGGGTTTTTCATCTTGAACTCCTTCTTCAAGAAAAAGCCACACAGGAAATGGACATGGAGACATCCAAATGGGACGACAAATGAAATTGATTTTATTATGTGTAACAAAAAATTCGTCATGGAAGACTGCAGTGTGCTAAACAAGTTCAACACAGGTAGTGACCATAGATTGGTGAGATGTAAGATGCACCTCAACACTAAACTTGAACGTGGCAAGCTTATAAGACAAACAAAATCTATTGACATAACCAACCTTAAAAAACACCATAATACCTTCAAGTTGGAACTGAAGAACAGGTTCTCTGCTTTAGAAGGCCTAACATCGGAAGAAGTGGACATCTCTGAAGTTAACAGAAAAGTAACCAAAGCTCTTATGGAAACAGCAACAAAATTAGCTGGGTCTAAGAACAAGTTGCATGTAAATAAATTATCAGGAAAAACGAAAAATGTTGATGCAAAAAAGAAGAGAGATGAGGACAACTAAAGCAGATGCGACTTCCAAAGTGGAATATATAGAGCTATGCAAGACAGTACGAAAAAGTATCACTGAAGACGTAAGAAAATTCAACTGTGAACTAGTGAGGAAAGCAATTGAAAACAACCAAAGCCTAAAGATAGCAAAGGGACATCTCAGTAAGGGAAGAAAACAGATTATGGCACTGAGAAAAGAAGATGGTTCTGTAACAAGAAATAGAGGCGAAATTTTGACAAGAGTGAAAGATTTCTACTCCAAATTATATGAAAGGGATGATACATGCACTCCAGACATCATGAAAGATACCAGTACCAGAGTTCCTCCAGTCCTTCCAGCAGAAGTTGCACATGCAATCAAGAACATGAAGCGGGGAAAAGCTCCAGGAGAAGATGGAATTACTGTAGACATCATACAAGAAGCAAGTGGAGAAATCGAAACAGTACTCGCCCAAATTTTCACTCGATGCCTTAATGAAGGAAAGATTCCTGAGGATTGGAACACCGCTACAATGATCCTGCTACATAAGAAAGGTGACATTGAGGATCTCGGAAACTACAGACCTATCAGCCTCCTATCAGTAGTTTATAAAATCTTCACTAAAGTTCTTTCACACCGCTTGAAGGTAACACTGGACATGGCTCAACCGAGAGAACAAGCTGGATTCAGGAGTGGCTACAGCACAATAGATCATATCCATGTGCTGAGAGAACTAATTGAAAGAGCGAGGGAATATGAACTTCCATTGTGCATGGCTTTTATCGATTATGAAAAAGCCTTTGATTCGGTGAAACCATCAGCAGTTACAATGGCTCTGAAAACTCTGCGGTATTGAAGATGCATACATTAATATTATTAATAACATCTATGAAAATGCAAGTGCAAAGATTCGGCTGTTTGAAAATACAACACACATAAAAATTGGAAAGGGAGTGAGACAAGGTGACACCATATCTCCGAAGCTCTTTAATGCTACATTGGAGGGTGTTTTTCAGTCACTGAGCTGGGAAAACAAGGGGATAAAGATTAATGGAGATTATCTAACCCACCTTCGTTTTGCTGATGACGTAGTCATTTTTGCAACTAGCCCATCAGAGCTGCAGAGTATGATCCAGGAACTTGCTGACAAGAGTAAAGAAGTGGGATTAAAAATGAACTTTCGGAAGACAAAAGTGATGTTCAATGCTTTTACAAGAAATGAAGATTTATCGATTGATGGAGAAAAAGCTGGAGATAACAGACACGTACGTTTATCTTGGACAGCAGATATCAAGTGAGGGTCACATTGATGAAGAAATTAATCGGCGTACAAAACTTGCCTGGAGAGCTTTTGGAAGAAACAGCATAATTTTCAAGAGCAATATGCCATTATGTCTTAAAAGAAAAGTGTTTGATCAATGCATCCTTCCAGTGCTTACGTATGGTGCAGAGACGTGGACCTTAACTAAAAGAGACATACAAAGGCTGCAGACAACTCAAAGAAGCATGGAGAGGTGCATGCTTGGTGTAACCAGGAGAGATAAGAAGAGGAACTCGTGGATCCGAAAAATGACAAGAGTGGAAGACATCATGATCAGAGTTAAATCCCTGAAATGGCAATGGGCTGGACATACTGCCAGAAGGACAGATCATCGATGGACAGCCGAAATTTTAGATTGGATTCCAAGGGACAGGAAAAGACCCAGAAGAAGACCACATGGGAGATGGGTGGATGAAATTCGAAAGTATGCAGGGGTGACATGGAGGAGACTGGCACAAGACAGACCGTTGTGGAGGAAACTTGGGGAGACCTTCGTCCAGCAGTGGATTGATAATGGTTGACAATGATGATGATGATGATATATATATTGTGTGCGGTCGATCACGTGATGTGGGAAGCTCAACGTCACACACCTTAGTAGTTGCCGCAGGCCGATCTACGAAGTCAGGCCTAACTGCGGAACTACGGTGATGCTGAAAAATCTAATACTTTTTATTCACTTGAAAACAAATGAAAAATATTTAAAAATTACAGGATTTTTTTTTCTCCCCTATTTCTTCGGACTGCTGAGTTATCTCGTGAACCCCGACTTTTCTGTACGATATGACATTTCGGGATAAACATCGAGGGTACTGATTGCACGGCGATTTTTAACCCTGAATTCACAGTCTGCAGATTATGAGCCGCTTCGTATTATACGATTTTTTACGCTTTCCAATCGTAGGTTGAAGAAGCGTATATGCTCCAGCTTTGTCCGTCTGTCTGTCCGTCCATCCGTCCGCACGATAACTCACGTGAAAATGGTTCGATTTCGACAAAATTTTAGTATGTGGTAGGGACCACTGGGGACGAACCCTATTGAAAATGGGTGAAGCAATGTCAAAGGTCAGGACATAGAAGCGGGATCCATTCCATTGTTCTTATGCGTCATAACTTGCGTAAAAATTGTTCGATTTCGATGAAATTTTAGTATGTGGTAGGGTACCACGTGGGCACGAACCCTGTTGAAAATGGGAGAAATGGGGTCAAAGGTCAGGCAGGGCATAAGAGCGGGATATATTCCATTGCCCTTATGCGTCATAACTTGCGTAAAAACGGTTCGATTTCGATCAAATTTTAATATGTGGTAAGAATCCACCTGGGAACGAACCCTATTGAAAATGGGCGGAATAGGGTCAAAGGTCAGGACATAAAAGAGGGATCCATTCCATTGCCTTTATGCGTCATAACATGCGTAAATATGGTTCGATTTCGACGAAATTTTAGTATTTGGTAGGAAACCACCTGGGCACAAACCCTATTGAAAATGGGCGAAATCGGGTCAAAGGTCAGGCAGGGCATAAGGGCGGGATTTATTCCATTGACCTTATGCGTCATAACTTGCGTAAAGATGGTTCGATTTCGATGAAATTTTAGTATGAGTTAGGGAGCCACTGGGGACGAACCTTATTGAAAATGAGCGAAATGGGGTCAAAGGTCAGGACACTGGAGTGGGATCCATTCCATTGCCCTTGTGCATCATGACTTACCTAAAAATGCTTCGATTGCGACAAAACGTTATCATGTTGTTCCGGAGGTGTAGTGAACCAGTTCTGTTGAATATCTACGGAATGGGGTCAAAGGTCATTGCACAAAAGCCAGATTTATTCCACAGCCATTATTCTCATAACTTGCGTAAAACTGCTTCTATTGTGACAAACCTTTAGTATATTATTCCTGAGGTATACTGAACCGGTTCTGTTGAATATCATCGAAATGGGGTCAAAGTTCAGGACACAGGAGTGAGGTTTATTCCCCAGCCATTATCCACATAACTTGAGCAATAATTTCTGGCATGTTGGAAAGCGTATCATAATCAATGCAATGCATGATTTTACTAACCTGTTTTTTTTTCAGGAGCTTCTCGGTCTGCGAATGGTATGAACAAAAGTACAGTTCTTACAAATGAAAGGGTGAAGTCCCCGGGACCAAGCGCCTGATAATATTCGAGGAAGGGTAGGGGGGGGTCAAAATACTTTCTGGAGCGTTACTGACTGTGAGAGTTCAGTAGGAAAAACACTACCATTCTTCATTCGTGACTCGAACCCGGCGCCAACTCAGACAACTTAAAGATATGGACGGGCCCGGGCTGGCCGGGTCGGGCATTTGCTTATTTCTAAGTTGGGAAAACGGGACAGGCCTTCAGTATTTTAATGTATAACAGACACGGGCCGAGCAAGTTTTTTTTTATTCTATGAGCAAAACAAACGCTGTACGACGCCTTTCTCGTTTGGAAAACTCGCAAATACAGCAGCAGGATAAGATTGAATAATTTCCGCTGATGGATAAAATAGAAGTTTTACGACATCCTCCTCCTACAAATTAATTGAAATGGGTCAGCTCCCTTAGTTTTTCAATGTAAATGTTGTCCCATCTCTCTCCCTAACTTCCACCCTCCTCTCATGTGTCAGGGCAGGCTATTAACTGTAGCATTTCTAAACCCAGCCACCCGCTCGCAGACCAAGGCTGTCGCAGACGATCTTTTTTATTGTTCTGGTCAGCGGCACTTTGTTCTCTAGATGTGTGAAAAGCTTTTAAGTTGTCTTAGATGGCACGGGAGAAATGGGCTGGGAGAAACTAACTTCTGTGTATAAATCTGTGCCGTATTTTCCCCATTGGTACTATCAGGCAGCCGTTTTCAAAACTTCTGGGACACTGATCAGCTGGGCAGTCTGTCGTTGTTTTCCCTTAGCATATGCTCAGTTCAGTGTTGCTGATAAATACGCTTCCATACTTATTATGGAGTTTAAGAAAGCGAAAGATTTTCGCGAAAAAATCGCTGTCGGAGAATATGTGCTTGTAGACTATGTAAAGGGGAAAAGCGATATTTGGAAATATTTTAAATTACTGTCCCGTTCTGAAACTAGTCGTCCGGTAAACGTTGTGCAATGCACTAAATGCAAAAACTTTTTGAGTTACTATAACACAAAGTGTGGAACATCGCATCTTAAGCGGCACAAATGTGCTCCCCACATATACACGACAGACATATTGGGTTCCAGTGATATGACATGCCAGTACAGATAGGTGCAGTTTATAAAGCCATAAAAGTTTCTTACAGTAAAACGATCGGACTCATAATTCTGGATATTTTGTTCTTTTTGAATTACCCCTCCTCCCTCCTTATCCCCAAGGATATTTCCGGGTACGGCGGTACGGAAGGATAATTTGAGAACCCAGAAAATTTAAAAGGCATGGAAATTGTCCTTTTCATGCAATATTTTTGAGCATAGAAGCCCCCGCCCCACTCCTCCTCGGACGTCACATGACTTATACAGTCTCAGAAATATTCTGAATTAACTTTTATTGTAATAGAATACGTGTAGCAATTAAGAAAACGAAAACTCTTCAGGAGTCGAATGACCGAGTGCACCAGGTGTCAAATTCGTGTTTTAGTAATTGTTGAAATTTTACGGGCCGGCCTGGGCCTTGGAAACAGGAGAAATATACGTGCCGGGCCGGGCTTTAATTGAAACTAGCCAAACACCTACGCCTCTGACCACTCGACCGCCGGTGGTTACAGTATATAAGATTAACGCAGATACGTGATTTCTCAGGAATGTAAATATTTCTCAATTATAAAATATAGCGAAAAATTAAGAGTTAATAGATACCTTGGTAATACGCGCATCAGTAAATCATTTTCGTTCAATTAAAAAAAAAGTTAAAATAATAGTGCAGGACGCTTAAAAATTAATTTCGACTGCAGATGCCTGCTTCTTCCCGACGATCTCTGAGTAAAGCGTACTCCTGAGTAATAACCTATAATTTTAGCGTACGAATTAGGGAAGGGCCTAAATTTCATTCATGCCAGTGGGTAGCAGAGATGCCTCTGACTCATGCGGGCGATTGATGCCTGTAGTACACCTAAGAGGTTGAGGCAGCCGAGCTCCCACCGTTCCACCCCATTCATTAAAATGACTGCTCGTTTTGAAGGGAAGTATTCACTAGCTTAACTGAAGTCACGACTAAACAATATAAAACAAAAATCGCAGAAGTTTGTTTATACAAGTACTTGAAGTGCGTTCGCGTGTATAAAGCGTTTTCTTTGATTATAATGAATAAAATAACCACATACTTCACTGAAATTTCCTATTGAGTGAATTAATAAAATATCTCCAAGTCCCTTTTTTTCTTAATAATTATTTTGTTTCGGATCTTAACGACCCACCGTGCTCAGAGTTGGAAACGGGTTAAAAATTTCAGACTCGGACCCGACCCGGACAAATCTGCTTTAAACTATAAATTCGAATATATCATCATCATTGCCAATCATTATCAATCCACTGCTGGATGAAGGCCTTCCCAAGAGTCTTCAACAACGGGCCAATTTTCTCCATCTACCCATTTCCCATGTGGTCTTTTTTCTGGATTTTTTCCTGTCCCTTGGAATCCAGTCTAAAATTTCTGTTGCTCATCGGGGGTCCGTTCTCCTGGCAATATGTCCAGCCCATTGCCATTTCAGGAATTTTATTCTAATCATGATGTCTTCCACTCTTGTCATTTTCCTGATCCACGAGTTCCTCTTTTTACCCTGTTGGCCACCCAAAATGCAACACCAAGAAGGAAGCATCCGATTAACCTGAAATTCGCAGCATGCGTCGCCCTCGAGAGGACATGCAAACGATTAGCATTGCAGGGCATATGCAAATCGTGTGCGCCCGGCACGCCACCGAGTAGCACTATAAGAAGGGTGCACAGAAGGCGAGGTGTAAGTAGTGGAAGTGTGTTGTGCTGTTGGACTTGTGCGCGGGTAGCTTCCTGATGCCTCGTCGCAGAATACGACAGTCATTCCAGCACGTTTCGGAGTTCGACAGAGGACGAATAGTGGCATATCGCGACAGCGGTTTGTCGTACCGAGACATCGGCGCCCGTGTGGGACGACATCCAGCCACAGAGAGGCGAGTATAGACAGTGGGTGCAGGAGGGACGGACGGACCGACGTGAGCGATTGCCGCAGCCACGGCACACCACCGAACGAGAGGACCGGCATGTTGTGCGGCGGGCATTGACGGCTCGCACCGCCACATCACGAACGTTAGCGCAGGAATTAGGGTGTGTTGCGCAACAACCTGTGTCAGCACGTACCGTTCGACGTCGTCTGCAGGAGCGGGGACTTGTCGCACGCCGCCCATTGCTCCGATTACCATCGACGTTACACAGCCGTCGAGTGCGGCGGCAGTGGGTCGTTGAACGCCTCACCTGGACTACGGAATGGCACGATATTGTCTTCTCCGACGAATCCCGATTCTGCCTGCATCACCACAATGGTTGGATCCGCGTGTGGCGGCACCGCGGCGAGAGACTGTATGACGCCTGCATTATGCATCGCCACACTGGTCCGTCGCCTGATGTTATGGTTTGGGGCGCAATTGGATATGACACCCGCACCCCTCTAACCGCAACGCCGGTACACTCAACAGCCACAGGTACATCTCCGACGTTTTGGATCTTGTAGTCCTCCCTTACCTGCAGGACCTACCATCGTCCACGTCTCAACAGGACAATGCGCGCCCGCACGTGGCACGCATCGTGCAACAATTCTTCACGGCCCACTAGGTGTCACTGCTGCCGTGGCCTGCCTGTTATCCCGATATGTCGCCCATCGAACACGTCTGGTCGCTGATCGGCAATCGAGTGGCCCGGCAAGCACTACGCGCGGCTACGCCTGATTAACTGTGGCAATGTGTGGAATCATCCCGGACCGACATACCCCAAGCCTACATCCAAAGCCTCTTTCGTTTGATGCCGCGGCGTGTAGCGGCCGTTATTGCCAGCCATGGGGGCCACACGAACTATTGATGTCTGCGTGTTCCGCAAGTCGCACGGGCCTGTAAGCTCAATCGTTTCATTTTTGTATCTGTTGTTATGTGTCCAGTAAATCTGGCTTTGCTATCTCGTGTCCTTCTTGGTGTTGCATTTTGGGTGGCCAGCAGCGTATATGCTCCAGATCTTTCCGTCTGTCCGCACGATAACTCGCGTAAAAATGGTTCGATATCGATGAAATTTTAGTATGTGGTAAGGGACCACCTGGGGACGAACCCTGTTGAAAATCGGCGAAATGGGGTCAAAGGTCAGGACATAGCAGCGGGATCCATTCCGTCGCCCTTTATGCGTTATAACTTATGTGAAAATGCTTCGAGACAAAACTTTATCATGTTGTTCCGGAAGTATACTTTACCGGTTCTGTTGAATATCATCGAAATGGGATCAAAGGTCAAGTGACAGGAACAAAATTTATTCTACAGCCATTATTCTCATAACTCAAGTAATAATTGGAGTAATGATTTCTCGTATGTTGGAAAGTCTATCATGATCAATACATTGCATGATTTTACTAACTTCTCTTTCTTGGTTACACCAAGCATGCATCTCTCCAGGCTTGTTTCTGTTGTCCGTAGTCTGTCTTTTTTATTTTTTTTAGTTAAGGTCCACGTCTCTGCTCCATACGTAAGCACTGGAGGTTGCATTGATTAAACACTGTTCTTTTAAGACATAATAATGGCATATTGCTCGTAAAAATTGCACTGTTTCTCCCAAAAGATCTACAACCAAGTTTTACACGTCAATTAATTTCTTCATCAATGTGATCCTCGCTCGATATCTGCTGTCCTAGGTAGATGTAGGAATTGGTAATATCCTGCTTCTCCCCATCAATTGATAAATCGTCCTTTCTTATAAAAGCATTGTACTTCAGTTTTGTCTTCTGAAAATTCATTTTTAATCCCATTTCTTCACCCTTCTCAGCAAGTTCCTGGATCATACTCTGCAGCTCTGAAGTATTATTATAAAGACTTCTGAAGGGTTATTTAAGCTATTTGTTTTATTTTCAAAAATAAAACGAAAATAAAACCTGGTCGAAATCGGGTCGGGAACACCTTGACCAGACCTGTTTGACCGGCCAGAAATTGTCGACCCGGTGAGCCGTTTCCACCTCTGATCATGCGCACCTGCGAGGGCTGTGAAGCAGCCGATCATCTAATGGCCATTGATTCCAGGGGAGGGACAGAACATGCGACATACCACAAACGCATCACCCATGCCTGATTCTGGACTCGAACATGCCTCTCCGCCCCATCCAATATCGGACAAATTGTCAGGAGCCAGATCCAAAGACCACTCATCCACCGACGAGGCCTCCAAGTACGTATTTGAAGAAAAATAAAAAGAATCACATCACGAGGTATATGATGTAACCAATAAATCACTTAACAGCGTTTCAAAACTTGCATACCACGCGTTATTTTTTTAAAACTTAATTTCACATAGCTTTTAATGAGTTTCTCACATCGTATACCACGTAACCTGTCAAAAAACAAAATCACGAAGAAATTTCGATAAAATAAATATGCTTACAATAATCGGACGCAAAAAGAGTTTTCAAAAATACGGCTTAATTAATTTGACATGGTGCGGAATTAGATATTTCTGCGCCTACGAATTGAACATTATTGCATCTAGAAAATCAGGAAAACTCGGATAATATTAATTTCCCTAAGCGCTTACCAGTGTTAAATGATTTCTTTCAATCTGATCAGCAGGAGCTCTGACATAATTCTAAATATAAGTAATGCGTGATTTCAACCATCGAGTAATTGACTTAGAATTATAGAATATATGTGCAATGATCATAAATAATAAAGTTAATATTTCTTGTGTTATAAGACAAGACTTACAGGGTTTCAAAAATTTCCTTTAATGGCGTAAACACAAACACTTAATATTTGCTGAGCCTTTCGCACATCTTTGGGAAACTTCGTCTAGGCTTAATTTTCAGAGCTTAGAACGGTAACAGACAACGCTGAAACAATTTTTTTTATGCGACAATGGGAAACTAAGATGTCGTTTCAATAAAACCCTAAATTTGCGCGAATGGTTTTCTTCAGAAAAAAGCTGAATTAAGCATTTTCTCAGTAACTACAGCAAACAGATGCAAGAACGAATGTTTTAAATGGCACTTGGAAGATCGTGCAGATCTGAAATACACTGGCGTGCAAAAATTAAGGACGAGACGGTTTTTCGAATGTAACGTCGTGCAGAAGCTGTCCACATTGATTCAAATTATACCACAAGATCCCCAAGATGTAAGAATATGGGACAAGTGAGCAAAACCGTCCAAACAAGGAATCCAAAGGATACAAAGACACTTTATTAAAAAGATAGCTTCGAGCACAACTGGACAGAAGACAGAAACAAACGTCCATGTGACAGGCGGCTGCCAAGAAAACTATAGTCTTTAGTAGGGGATATGATCACCCCTTACTGCGCTGCAGGATTTACAACGTCTGTCCATGCTGAGGACGAGGTTTTCAAGTAGCTGTTAAGGCATCGCGGCCCATTCCTCTTGTAGCGCCAATCGCAGCTGCGGAATCGTTGCTGGCGTCTGCTGGTGACGTGCTGCCAAGCGTCTCACGAGAAGGCCCCACACGCGTTCGAATGGATATAGGTCCGGTGACCTTGCGGGCCAATCCATGCGTTGAATATCTTCACTCTCCAACAGCTCTGCGACAGTCACTGTACGATGAGGTGTAGCGTTGTCGTCCATGAAGAGGAACTCAGGACCCACAGCACCTCTAAACAGACGCACGTGAGGCAGGAGAACTTTCGGTACAATAGCGGACACCAGTTACTGAACCTCCTTGGAAAATGTGGAGGTCAGTACGGCTGCCAAGCATGATACCGCCCCAAACGAGAACTCCGCCACCTTTAAACTGGTCCCTTTCGATGATGTTAAAGGTGTGATTGAGTGTTCTCTGCTATCTCCAGATGTGTATACGTCCAGAATCGCTCGTCAGACTAAATCAGCTCTCATCCGTAAAGAGAACTCGACCCCATTGCTGACGTGTCCAGTTTTTGTGTTCATGGCACCACAGAAACCCCCGTCTCCGATGAGCAGGCGTTAATGGCACACACCGTACTGGTTGTCGTGCAAATAGACCATCTTTGTGCAGCCTCCTGGCCACGGTAAAACGCGATAACGGATGTCCAGTTTTCTTTTGCATGTGCCTTGCGATTTCTCCTGCTGCCTACCGTCTGTCTCTTCACTCCTGTAGGACAATATACCGGTCGTCTGCCGCCGTGGTTGCGCGTGGACGTACACTGCTAAACTCTCGGACAGCTGTTCCTGTCGTTTGAAATGCTCTCCAAGCTCGTGAAACGATGCTGTGAGCGATCCCGATCTCCTCGGCCTCACTAGTCATACTTCGACCTTCTTCCAAATTCCCAATGACGCGACCTCAGGTAAAGATATCCAGATGTCGTCTACTGGATTGCTTGTTGGCCATATCACACGGTGGCAGCAACTCGACGTCATTCAAACCGATGTACACCGTGCAATAGGTTTCATTGAACTGCTGAGCGTACACCGCCCGTGTGCTTTATACCCTTCCGACACTCCCCCCCTCTAGGTCATGCTGCATATATGCGCATGCCCTACCGTACCAGACCCTAGTCTATCTCCTGAGTGGTCTTTCGGTCCGTTCTGCCCGTTCGTTCCACTGTTATGCAAATCTCTCCGCTTCGTCCTTAATTTTTGCACACCAGTGTATATGCATGCGTCACCTTTATAATAAATAAGAATTTTCGTCAAATAATTGCAAAAATCGTCATTATGAAAAACAACAAATGTATTGAAAATCTTCAAATAATTGTAAAAATCTTCATAAAACAACAAATGTACTTAAAATTTCGCACATAATTCCTATGAGTGGATCCGACTTACAGAAGTTAAGACATCATGTAAAGACCTTATCTTCTAGATATATAGACATTTGTCTTTGAGAAGTATAAACAATTCTCATCTAACTTTTTTTTTAGGTGAATAGATATTATGGCAAATAAGAAAAAAAAAAAACATGGATGCACACTACTACAGAGTAAAATGTGTTAAAGCCAAAATTCGTCCTCATTTTAATCACCTTCGGGTTCAAAACCACTATCTCTAAACTGGCCCATATGGATATGGAGACAGTGTGTACAGATACGAGTTCAGAAGGCTAATAATGCTTTTTCACAAAAGACGTCTCAGACGTTATATATATATACACTTATTATATATCATACAAAACTGGAATTTTCAACTTAATGAACTTAACAAGCGAACTTAATCAAAGAAATTGATTAAGCCAGACGACAGGATAATACACCTGGAGCCCCTGAGTCGGAAAGTTCAGGTTTCATGAGAGTGCCTTGTCTTTTTTTTTTTTAAATCCCAAACTAGTGACGTCCTTATTAAAATCTTGAGATGTCAAATTTTTTTTAAGGCACTCTGCTTTCCCTACTTGAACATATTTATAAACCAACGAAACTAAACAACCAAATTACCTGTCTCCGTTCTTCTCTCGAAAATGTAAACAAATGGAAGTGGTCACGATTAAAAGATATATCCTGTTTCAAAATCTACCTAATGATGTGTTCGTAAAATATGAAAATCGATCCAGAAGCAGACGTCAAGAAAATCTGTTGGATGTAAGTAATGTAGATTAAAAGTCTCCGGGGCTACTCGGAGGAAAACAACAATCTGATTGAACATCTCAAAAAAATTTAAAATCTCAAAATTTTAATAAGAACGCCAGTGGTTTGGCATTTTAAAAAATATAGAGAAAGCACTCTCATAAAACCTGAAGTTTCCTACTCAGGGGCTCCAGGTATCCTTTTCTTGGCGATTGGACGATTGGCCTGGGGCTCCTGAGCCAGGCCAAATAAAAGATATATTCTTATATATAGGCTGTTTGAAAATACAACACACGTAAAAATTGGAAAGGGAGTGAGACAAGGTGACACCATATCTCCGAAGCTCTTTAATGCCACATTGGAGGGTGTTTTTCAGTCGCTGAGCTGGGAAAACAAGGGGATAAAGATTAATGGAGATTATCTAACCCACCTTCGTTTTGCTGATGACGTAGTCATTTTTGCAACTACCCCATCAGAGCTGCAGAGTATGATCCAGGAACTTGCTGACAAGAGTAAAGAAGTGGGATTAAAAATGAACTTTCAGAAGACAAAAGTGATGTTCAATGCTTTTACAAGAAATGAAGATTTATCGATTGATGGAGAAAAGCTGGAGATAACAGACACGTACGTTTATCTTGGACAGCAGACATCAAGTGAGGGTCACATTGATGAAGAAATTAATCGGCGTACAAAACTTGCCTGGAGAGCTTTTGGAAGAAACAGCATAATTTTCAAGAGCAATATGCCATTATGTCTTAAAAGAAAAGTGTTTGATCAATGCATCCTTCCAGTGCTTACGTATGGTGCAGAGACGTGGACCTTAACTAAAAGAGACATACAAAGGCTGCAGACAACTCAAAGTAGCATGGAGAGGTGCATGCTTGGTGTAACCAGGAGAGATAAGAAGAGGAACTCGTGGATCCGAAAAATGACAAGAGTGGAAGACATCATGATCAGAGTTAAATCTCTGAAATGGCAATGGGCTGCACATACTGCCAGAAGGACAGATCATCGATGGACAGCCGAAATTTTAGATTGGATTCCAAGGGACAGGAAAAGACCCAGAAGAAGACCACATGGGAGATGGGTGGATGAAATTCGAAAGTATGCAGGGGTGACATGGAGGAGACTGGCACAAGACAGACCGTTGTGGAGGAAACTTGGGGAGACCTTCCTACAGCAGTGGATTGATAATGGTTGACAATGATGATGATGATGATATATAACAATTTTTTTCAAATTTCCCAGCCAGGAGATTCATTTTCGTCAATGCAGCCATTCTTTTGCGGCGGTGCATCGGAACCACACCTTCCTGCTCCGGAGCGTCTGTTCTCCCAACTGAACTACGCAAGCAGGCTTGCGCTGCTTCATACGCCAGCTCCGTAGTGTGTCATGTCGTCCAGTACTTGACATACCTTACAAGAGTCCGGCATTTCGCACAACACTTATTTTAACGAGCCTGATATTTTTCATATAGGTGTTTCACATGAGCCTCTTAACGTAGTACGCCGTTCTGATAATTCTGAATTTCCTCACACAGATAATACTGATGAACGACCGTTTTTTATTCTAGTTTGATGAGCCAGACATTTTGCACACTGACGAGCCAGATAATTTTCTCAAGGATTATTCATACCAGCATACTTTAAAAAAAATGGGGTATCAGATTTTAAACAGCCATTTCTTACTGTTTAATTTCTCCAGGAAGCGATGGATTTATTCCATTCGTTCGGAGGTGAAAATAAAAAAATCAAGAGACTTGCTTATGATAAATTTATCTTTTACATCTTTGGATGTATGCAAATTAGAAGCCAACAACAAGAACAGAAAAGGAAATCGTCCTAATGAAAATTCCCAGAAAATTTTATACACATTTTCTAAAATCATTTATGTGATAACACGTTTCATTAACGTTTCATATGAACTTCCCAAATCACAGAATTTCCGCTCCCTCTGTTAGTTTAAATATGACAAATTAATTACTTCGCATATCAAAGGAATTTTTACCCGTTTAAAGGTATCCTTTTTCTAACGATTAGACGATTGGCCTGGGGCATAAATGAAGTTATCTATAATTTCTGATGTGTTTGTTAACGATGTGTGCACATATATTTACAATTTTATCTTCTCTCAGATAGACAGAAGTACATAGTTTTTCGAAAAATTGTACGGAAATATTTTTTAAATATGGAAAGATTCCGATGCAAATGTATAGAAACGTTCCATTTTGTGCTAAGACGTTACCAGTTAAAAAATTAGTTGCCAGGAAACAATTTTTGTTTTCGAGTGATAGACGACATAAAAGAATTTCTTCGTAGTTGTCAACATTCTACCCAGAACTGGACATCTGTGCGGTACGGAGTTCTTTCGACGAATCGAAACTGTCGATATCAGCTTTAAGATGGTACTGTATCGGACGTCAGGAGCTACTTAACTGACTTGAAGAGCATCGTTCAACATCGTGTGACGATGATGAACCTGAACGTCCCCCACCCGCAGTTGTCTGTAACGTCATTCTGCTTCTCTAAGTCAAAACAAAAGAGACAGTAGGATGTATCGAGCAAAAAAAACAAACAAACAAAAAAAAAACTCTTTCCTGGAGCCCTTCTTTCACCAGAAAAAATTCTACTTAAGAGACTCGTCCACGCAATATTATTGCCAGTCTGTGAAGTGACTCTGAAGAAACAGAAGTGCGAAATGATATAAAAAAGAGTTGTCTTCCCTTGTCCTGTACTGTAATTGTACTTATGGAAATTACATCTCGGTGAAAAACTTCAAATTTACCAAAACAAAAACAAATTTAAAAACGTCTTCAAGAAATAATGAAAAGTTAATTCTTAACAATGTTTTAGTACGAAAGTACCTCGAACTTGGGTTTTATCATAAGGAAAATCCTCTAGGTTTAGGGGAAAACTGAACAGGAAAATCTGTCAGTTCACTAAAAATTATGATTAATGGAGAAATTTCAAACAGAAATGTGCTCACGATATCTTTTCCAAAAAACGATCAACATCCAGCAATTTAAACTAGCAGCATCCAGAAATTTCGTGTGATACTGCTAGATCTCTTGGAGCTTAAAGTTAAAAAAAAAAGAATCTCGCAAAAATCTCGAAACACTCTTTTTGGTAAGAAGAACACTGAAACTGATTCTCCAGTTATTATAGCAGTCTGCATAGGAAGGGCGTTGAATTCCGCGAAATTAATTACTCATCTTGAATTATAGAAGTTTTGAACTGTAAAATTTTTTTAGGAAGTTATAAAAGTATAAGTATAATGATTGTGTACTATAATAGAATTTGGTTTATTAAAGTTTTGCAAGAGGAAGATATGTTTCTTTGCTGAATTCAAGGCGAAAATGCCAGATAATAAAGAAAAAATAATGTCACACCAAAAGTGAGAAAATGTAAAATGGTTATTTAAATACGTAATAACATATCAAAATGGGCCATTATTGAGTGACAATACATATTTTTAAATGTGTATATGGTGTGTAATATGAAATACAGATGCCTAGTCAAAAGATTGGTATATGTATGAAATAATAGAACAAAACCGATGGAGTAGTTGCGGAAAACTGCTGTATCCGTGAAGAGATGACAAAACCTTGCATACAAAGTTTCTAGCGTAATATCAAAATACACTTGTGGTTTTGGTAAGCAATTTACTCTTTCAAAATTTTCAAGAGAAAAGAATCTGAGAATACTATCAAACCAGTGAAATTTCGAGTAAATGTAACTTGACAACGAAGAATGCTGCAAGATAAGAAAGTTTGGGCAGGGAAAACGTCGAAGTCAGCTCCCGTAAAATTTCAGCATAAAAATTCTTTGAACATAACATAAATTATTACTTTCAATGAAAGTTTCAGCAAAGAAAACATTTTAAACTTATGAAAAATCAGTATTTCTAACCTGTTTTAGACTTGAAGGAACGGGAACTTACAAAACCATGTAAAATAAATTTTCCAGGAAATTTCGAGTGGAGAAAAAACCCCCACCATACACAGAATTACCGTGACCCGTAAACTCTTAATATAGGAAAAAAAACCCCTTGGAAAATGGATTATTTTAGTAGTACTTATAAAGTTCCGATCATGTCAAATCTTACTCTGTCGATCTCGTAAAATTTCAATCCGGAAAATATTATATTCAACTAAAAGCTCCAGTACCGGTGTACTTTTGTAGGAAAAAATAATTGGGAACTAACAACCTGGGAATTCAAGGCAAATAACTAGTTTCTGTGAAACTTTGAGCATAGCAAGATTTGATTGGGCATTACAGTCACTGTGAATTTTGATTAGAAAAACACTAGAATCAAGGAAAGTTCTAAAGATTCGTAAATGTTTGAACAAAACATAATAAATATAAAACCTGAAATTATTAAAACGTTCTATCCGAAAAAGAAATGCGGAGAGAGAGAGAGAGAGAGAGAGAGAGAGAGAGAGAGAGAGAGAGAGAGAGAGAGAGAGAGAGAGAGAGAGAGAGAGAGAGAGAGAGAGAGAGAGAGAGAGAGAGAGAGAGAGAGAGAGAGGAAGAGGGAGAGAGAAACTCTTCAGTATAAATGAAGTTATTAGCTACAATGAATCTCATGCAAAATAAATCTGAAGAAAATCAATAGTTCCCTTGAAATGCTGAGAAACAGTTGTGAAAAACACAAATTGGATGGTGGCGCGGAGATCGAACCAGCATCTGCTGCGGAGCCGAATGCTTTCCCAATTAAACTACACCGACGGAATTTATCGCTGCAACTTTGCCGTCTCGACATGTGCATCACACGTCACAAAGTAAACTCTGAGCTAGATGAAAATAGCTAGTTTCCTTGAAATTCGTAGTAACATCTCCAAGAATTTACGAAAAATTAATAGAAACTTTTGCAAGTGTTTAACTAGCAGAAAACTTGGATTCTACATTTGATTGGAAAACATCTGTAAAGTATTAATTACATTCAAGCTTTGTATAATAGTAGGGTTTAGGGTTGAGCTGTAGTAACTACAGAAAGGTTTACGTTCTTAGCTTGTTCTCCTTATACTTAACTATTTACTTTGTTTGTGAACTCGAAGATAAAAATATCAAACACTACGTAAATCACTAACGGCCAAGATAATAAATCATATGATACCATTAGAAGTCCACGTATATTCTCGTCAATGGCACTTAAGCATTATGGCATCCATTTGTATAACATCCTCAACATTCCATAATCATCTTTTCTCTGGTTCCAACACCACCAAAGGAGAAGTTATTGATTTTTAATATAATTATGGTTATGTTTAAGAAAATATTAAGTATTCCAAGTTATAATATGAAGTTATTTTATTCGATGTTAAAATTTTCATCCTTGGGAACTTATTAATTGTGAAGGAAATGTGTACAAAAGTTTTTCCATTGGAAGTATGGGAAGCAAAATTACTTGACGTCCACCTTAACGGTTTAGCATAACGTTTTACGGTTTACGGAAATGCTTTTTGGACCGCTTTTGTTTTCCTTAGTGGTAAATTTAGTAAGTGCTACAAGTTCAAACGACAAAAGTCCGACCTTCCGAAAATTAACGGCAGTAAAAAACTCTGAAACTTCGGAATAACAAGCCTTATTTGCTTAGACATGCAATAAAAATTTAAATTTATATGAATTTTCCAGTTTTTATTTCATGTGATATACTTGGAGATCGGGCTGCAGGGCCCGAGCGCTACTCTGGAAACGAGCGTAGCGATCCTATAGGCGCAGACCCTAGTTCATAAAAATTTAAGAATATGCAAATGGTAGATACAAATCTGTAATCTCAAGAAACATTCGGAAAACTATCCAGTGCACCAGCACTTAGTGCTTGATGATTCATGAACATTCAAAAAGCATTCAGTCGAGAGGCAAAGTCTTAAGTGTGTGGAAAATGCATGAAAATGTAGAAGAAGGACTTTAACTTTATTTTTTAGTTACTGTATCTATGTAAACTTAGCTTGTTCTCCTTAAGCATTTTCTTTCTCGACTAAATATTTTTGACAACGGCATTGAGGTCGGGATTTGAGTGATGTATGTGAAGAAGCAGAGATAAGAATGAGGTTTACGATGCATCCTTAGGCGGATTTTCGTCAGGATGGATTGCAGGTAGCCGGTAAAGTCCCTCCACAGGTAAATTTCCTCACCGGAAAATTCCCCACATTCGGTAAATTTCCCGACATTGGAAATCTCTTCAATAGGAAAATTTCCCTGCTTTCTTCAGTCAGGGACCGTGCACAAATTGAAATTTACACAAAATATCGAACGTGAGCGAGATTTCCGGGGTCACCATTTCCATTTTCAAGCAGTTTAAAACAAACTGCAGCCTTGCAAGTACCACAATAGTTAGCATTTCGACTTTTACCTCAATTTAAAGTAACAGATGGCTTAGAAGTAACAGGCTGGTACGGTGAGGTAAATTTTCGGGGTCGACGTTTCAATTTTTACTGCAATTTACAGACGTCCAAGTATCAGTAAAATGCGGGGTAAATTTCCGTAGTCGGCATTTCGACTCTTACTGCTGTTTATAGTAACAGACGATGTTAAAAGTAGCAGGCTGCTACTTCTAAGACAGTTTGTTACTATATATAGTGCGTCGCATAAATATAGAGACAGAACAAATTCTGGGATAAAAAAGAAACAACAACGAGCTGAAATGTACACCTCATATTTATAGCACAAATAGCATAGGATACGCAGCTGCACAATAGTTTGACGGAAACATAACAATTACAGCGCCAAGTACAAGAAAAAAACAGAAATACGCTGTCTCAAAAATATAAAGACTTACTAGTTATGAGCACCTACGGTACGAATAGTGGAGCCGTTGTTCCGAATAACACTGAAAACCCGATTGGGCATGCTATCCACCAAGTGATGTAAGTGTTCTGGACGGAGTGCGTACCAGCTTCGTTCAATCTGCTCTTTCAATGCCACCACACTCGAAAACTGCCGTCCATTCGCATACACATCACGAGCTAGGATACCCCAGAGGTTCTCGATAGTGTTCAGATCTGGACTGAGTGCTGGCCAATCCATTACGGTCACATGATGAGTATTAAACCAGCTCTTCGTTGATGCAGACCGATGGATAGAGGTATTGTCTTGCTGTAACAGATAATCAACACCCGCTAGAGTTTCGGCAAACAGCAGAAGGATGCTGCTGAGTATGTCCTGATACGTTTCGGAGTTTTGCTTGCCTTGCAGAAAAGCGATATCTGTTGTCCCATTGAACGCAAAAGCTCCCCAGATTATCACAGATCTCCCTCCTTTCTGTCTGCTGAAGAAGGTACGTGGCTCGCCTCGTAAATCATGCCAATAGCAGTTCCAACCGTCAGGGCTGTCCAGGTTGGACTTTTTCTCATCGGTGAAAATAGTTGTGATTCACTCGTCCGTCCAGTGCATGTGGCTGCTTGTCCATAACAATCTAGTTGCTTTGTGGCGCCGCGTGAGGTGTGGCAGACTGCGCATTTTACGGAGCACAATGTTGCGACTTTCCTTGATTCGTCGATGAACTGTAAATTTGACGTAGTGATAACCTTTGGGATAAAACTAAAAGCATGATGGCACGATCATCTCGTTTGGTTGTTATTCGAGGCCTTCCAGGCCGTTTTCTGGCAGTTAACGCACCGCGTTTCGATAAAGTCTTAAAAATGACTGCCCTACTCCTCCCCATGGCTTTACAAATTTTCGCTACAGGCAATCCATTTGCTCTCAGTCTCCAAATCTTCTGCACCTCCTTACCAGAAAGTTGACTGTTGCGTGGCATTTCGGCAAATGAATGTCTGACGGCAGGTCCGCTGTCTTTTCTAGGCTAGACCGAATTACGGCCCATGCGCGTGCGTACAACATGCTAATTTGTACATCTCATTTGCATGTGGCTAATTTACATAGTTGTCTTTATATTTATGAGACACCTAAAATCACACTATTTCACTTTGTAGTGTTCTTTTCACACAATCCGGTCATCTCGACTGATCGAAACGTTTGTTGTTGGGGTATGTCAAATTAGGTACCACTTCAGCTTCCTACCTATATTCGCATTGCGTTTACGGTGCAAAGTCGACTGTCTCTATATTTATGCGACGCATCTTATAAACTGTTACTATAAACTGAGGTGAGGGTCGAAATGACAAATCCGCAAAAGTCATCCACATTTTTTTTTCACTTTTAAAAACATCTGTTAATTGCCGTAAAGACGGAAATGCCAGCCCCGGTAATTCCCCCCCCCCATATTTGTGCTACTTGTAAGGATGCAGTTTGTTTTAAACAGTTTGAAAACGGAAACGGTGATCCCGGAAATCCCCTCCACATTCGATATTTCGTGTATAATTAAATTTTTGCACGGTTCCTGACTGAAAAAGGAGGGGGAGATTTCCGTAGGGTAATTTTCTTGTGGGGGAGTTTTCCAATATGGGCTAATTTACCGAATGTGGAAAATTATCCGGTGGGGGAATTTACCGTGATTCGGATTATGAACTGATTTGGCGTGATTAGTTTGATGTTGCTGTTTAGTTGTTCGATTTCATTATCACGTTCGTTTGATCATCAAGGATCTAAGTTATTTTCAAGTTAATGTGATTTGAAAATTGTTGGATGTTACGACGGCTGTGTTGTTTAACTGTTGAAGGGTTTAGTAAACGGAGTGTTTTCGTCGTGGTTCAGTTGCAAGCCTGAGATGGAATAAAAATATAAAATTATAAGTACGTATATTGGTTTTGAAAGTGACATTTTCTCTGCTTCATTAAGGACATCAAAAGTTAAGCTATCCCGGGTTTACAACTAAAACGAACCAGCTACGATTGTTAGTCAAGTTTCACATAATGCTGATGTTCTAGATCATCAACTGGAATTCTTCACGTTCATTTAAGTTATTAAAACCAAAGAACATCACACATTTTACTTTAATTTCTAAGCTAATATACAATATAAAGCAGCTCATTGTTATCAATTCATTATTGATTCTGTGTTTTATGGTTTCAAAATAGTAAAGATCTTTAATGATCATTGAGCCTAGATAACCAATTTTGTTTACTCACTTTATGTTACTGTTTCCTATTTTCATTTGGACTGTTTCCCTTTTTCTTCCTATAATCATTAGTTTTGTTTTACTGAAATTGATTTTCATATATTTGTTGCTTGTTTGATGCAATTTCGTTAGGATATTTCCTAATTTTTCTTGATCTGCAGTGATAACTATGTAATCAGTATACTTCAAATGTGTCACATTTCTTCCATTTACAGTTATGCCTTCACACATCTGCAGACGTTCGTCTACTACTTCTTTTAGGTACAGGCTAAATAAATATGATGACAATGGGCAACCTTGCATGAATCCTTTTTTAATTGCCATTTGGTCTGTTTCTATATTTTTGTATTTTACTACTACTTGTGTTTCTGAATAGTAATTCTTAATACTATAATAGATATTTGTCAACCCTCTGTTTTCTAGAATTTGAAAAAAGTTTTACTTCTGTTTATTGAGTCGAAAGCTCGTTGGAAGGTAATGAAGCAGCAGTAGAGTTTTTTAATTTTGTCTCTCATAAGATATGCTAGTCTGTTCAATGTGAAAATTGCATCTATTGTGCTTTTCCTACTTCTGAATCCCGTTTGCTCTTCTTCCATCTGTTGTTCATAGAAATCTTTAAATCTACCTTGAAGAATCCTGACAAATATAGGGTAATAGGTCTGGGAATCCCTGAAATAACTTCCAAAAAGGTATCTGAAGAATTATGTCGCATCTCGTAAACATTTCTTATATACTTCCTTTAATCTGAAAGTAAATGAGATTTGCAAATATAAATTTCAGTGGATCAAGTACACTGACACATCTGTAAATGCCGTTTCAAACGCAAAAGGCTTAGAAATTTTGAATTCTTTGCCACACGATTACTGCAATCCGTGGTTTTCTATCACATTAAAATGCAGCATAGCCGATGGGTAATGACTAATTATTAAGTAAAATCTGCTGTTTGTCACGAAACAGCGATGATCGAAGGAGTTTCTGAAAATAAAAAAAAAAATAAAAATTGCGCAACAAAACATTTCAGTAGGGATTAAAATAAAATATAGGAGAAAGAGCGCGCGCATCGCTTTTACTAAGAATTCACTGTAAATCCTTTTAGATGATCGTGCTGCTATGTGCGTTGAAGTTATTCAACGAACGGATTAAACAGATGCGCTTTATTTCTAACAATGTCGCCTGATTAGTTTTAAAAATATGAAGAAGCTTTTCGATGTAGCTCTGAAATCACACAAGACTCATGCGGCAGAAGATAAAATAACACTGACAAATAAATGTCGCTTCATTTGGCGATTATGAGGCATTGGTGCATACTAGATAAAATATTAAGAATTTTAAACTGGAATGCTAATGAATCAAGCACATATTCGAATCTATTTAGCAGCGAATATAGTAATCAGCAAATTTTTCACGAATATTTCGACAACATTGTATTTCTTAATTTTCCGTTTGCGTTAAAAATCCGCTTTAATGACTCCGTGGTTTTCATTGTTTATTAATAATTTTGCGTGCTATAAATAAATAGGCTGGTTTTCATAGAAAGCATGTGATTTTTAAAATACTTGATGGAGGTATTTAAATGCCAAGAGTATTATTTTCTTAACATGAATAATTCTGCTGAATGATGGGAAGAAAATATCTAAGCACATTCAACGTGACGTAGCGCAGATACAACAATCATGTTTCACATTTTACACTCAGTGTAAGAAAACTAGATAAACCGGACAGTCACGTATATACGTTACGGACAAAGCCCGAAGTCATTTCGCGAAATGACCGGCCACTTCTAGCTTAGGCCAGCTCATGTGGCCAAAGCCCGAAATATACAATAATTTACCAGTACTTCGGGCAGTTCTGGATTTCGCAGAGAGAAACTGGCTAAAGTTAGTAATTATCTTTACTTCGGAGGCCCTAAATGCATATGCAAATACTTTGCATATTTTGTTTTCAGTTTTTCTAAAAAAATTAACAATTAAACTTACAACGGAATTGGATTTAAAATACGTATTACATTCATTTAGCTTCAGTAAAAAGAGAAAGAGAAGGGGATAGAATAGAGAGAGAGAGAGAGAGAGAGAAAGGTAGAGGGAAGACAGTGACAGCGGGAAAAAACGCATGGGGATTTTTGCTGCTGTCATATGGTCTAGCATCTGTAACGTCTAGAACAGTCTGTGAATATTTTAAAACAAATCTGAATCCTGAATACCCAACTCAAACCTACTCATTTTTCTCATGAAAGTTAATATGTCTGTAAATTGTAATTAAGATAAACTATCCTAAAACCGGAAACTTTCTAACGGAAACCGCAATGATGTTTTTCAAATTGGTTTCACCTATTTTGCAGCTCGCAAATAATTGCGGTTGTAGCGTGTCTTTAAATATATTGGGCGCCTCCCAAACTAAATACGGCTGGAAAAATTACAACGTAAGTAAATAAAATACGGCGAGAGAAAAAGTCGATTACACCGTCGAAAAAAAAATGGCGGACACCCAAGACACCGCCAAAAAATAAGTACGACTGCACTGTAGGGTGTTGCCAACAAAAAAAGTTTAGCGCTATAGTGTCCGGCCTACTACTGACGAATGTTGCACTTCTATGACGAAAAAAAAATAATACTACACGCTTGCATGGTACATTTATTTCTGAAAATTCATAACCCTTCATTAAGTGTCTACGATCATATTTAAAATATTTGTCTTAGTGCACTCACAGCATAAAAGCCCAAATTCACCGGTGATGGAATGCGAATACACGTATTCTTTCTCTGGATTCAGATAATCTACCGCTTGTACTACATCGACGAAGGCTTATCGCTGCAACTTGCCGTTTTGACGTGTGCGTCACCCCTAAGTTACCTACGTCACATACATCTTCCCCCTCGAGAAAGGAGGCGGTGCGAAATCGCAGGTATCGGGTCCGCCGCAAAACCATGCTTCAAGTAACTATGAGTAGAAGTAATTCTCATTAATTCCAGATGATGTGTGGAGGGAACATCACATGTTTTTCTCGAACCTCACCGCCAGGAGATTCATTTCATACGTTCGAGTTCCAATACAACGTAAAAGCCAGAATTTGCAGGTGATGGGATTAGAACACACATCTTTCTCCGGAGTCAGATATTCTACCATATGAACTACATCGACGGAGGCTTTTGGCTGCAACTTACCGTTTTGATATGTGCGTTAGGTTAGAATGTGAGGGCACACACATTCTTCTGTAGACAAAATATAAGGGGTGTAACCAGGGCCGCGGGTGGCCTAGTGGTCACCGTCCGTGACTGCCGCGGAGAAGACTTCGGGTTCGATCCCAGGCAGGTACGAACGCTCGAACCACTAAATATCCGCCGTGCGTCGGATGAACATGTTAAGCCGTCGGGCCCCGAGTACTGGCACCCCGGTAATGAATAAATGCGTCTTCCTCCCCTTTCTACCTCGCTTCCGTTTCACTTTCCTATCGGGCACGCTAGCCCCAATCTCCTAGTTCCCTATTTCTAAGGGTTGTTTAAGACCTGGGGGTCAGGCATTCCCTTCCTAAAATCCCCTACATATGATCTGATCAGATCTTTTTTTTTTTTTTTTTTTGATTGGATTTTTAACGACCACCGTGAGCAACTCAATGGGCTATAAGCAGTCGCCCGTCCCTAATTTAGGGTCACTGGTTCCAGGGAAGGGAGAGAGCCAGTACCGTAAGACAAACACAACATCCATGCCTGACCGGGATTCGAACCCGGACCCCTTACGGACGAATGCTCAGAGGTCACTGATCAGATCTGAAAAGTGGTTACTCAGTGCATAAGTCAGAGGTACTCCACGAGATTAATGGCCTGAAAATTGTTATTACAGTTTTTGATTAGCTCATCTGTTGTTGTTTTTAGAGCTCGTACATTTTATGTACTGAATAGTTTCCATAAACCGAGAATTCAGAAAACAAAGGTACTTAGATATTATTCAGATTCCACGAGACTCTTGTGAGGTGCGCTAAAATCGCAGAAATCCAATCAAAGGATCATTTGAGTCCTTGACACACAGCAGTTCGGAGTGGCAAATCCTCGCGAAAACCACCCACTTCGATGTAAAGCAAACATTTCCTTCGGTCAACAAATGCATAAAAGCTCAGATAACAGACACTTAGTTGTCTGAGATGACAATGATCCGAGCTATTAATGTTTACCTTGTTCAGCATTGCATAGCTTAGTTCGAATATACCTTCGTTTAAACGTTCAGAAACTCCCAGAAATGATCAAAGACCAGAAAACGCTCGCAAAAATCTAAAAACCAAATTCATATCATTTCCTATGGGACATGTACAGTATTTGCTATCGCGTTATACAAATAAACAGAGGCGCAACTACGAAACGCAGGCTTCTGCACAAAACTATAAAGATTTCAAAAAGAACATTCTTAGCGTTTGGTTTTTCTTTCATGCGGTTTCTTCTTGAAGTTAAACTCTTTTACGAATAAGCGACAAGCGAGTCACGCGCGTCGGTGATTTATTTAACCCAGAATGGAAGCTAGCTAGCATTGAAAGCTTTGCAAATACTCTTTGCTAGAGGAGCAATGCACACAAACAATGTTGCAATGCACACAAACAATGTTCTTCACTGGAATGAGTGAAAAGATATTCGTAATTATATAGAAAAATGTGGCATTCTGCAAACGAAAGTATTTGTAAAATTATATATATATATTTCTAGATAGAGAGAATGTTTTGCGTCAGTGTTACTTAAAAACTCACATTTGTTTTATTTTTTCTGTCATGGAGAACTGATCACAAAAGGCTAAACCTAGTTCTTTATTTTAAAGGGGTTGGAACAGTTTATGAAGGGAAACAGTTTTTGAATTCACGCAATATATTCTGTGATAATAATTTCGTAACTCTTTACTAACGATAAATGAACGGCTTTATACTGTTTTTTTAATCAGAAATTTCTTCGAATTAAAAATACCGAAAGAATAAAAAAAAAAAATCACGATGTAAAATGAAGTTAAAATGAAACCGTAGATTAAATATTATAAATACAATATATAAATAATTCACATGTTTGGAATTTGATTAAACAGATCCTGAAAATACTAATTTTGGTAACGCAGTACATTCTGTGATGCCGAACTGGACGCGCAGTTTTGATAAATATACAATTTATAATACAAGGCGATTTTTTTTTATTGCGCGAAAGTATATGAATTCTCTAAATTTTGCTGATCCGGTATTTGTTCATTATGTGTATATTTATATATCATCATCATCATCATCATTGTCAACCAATATCAATCCACTGCTGGACGAAGGTCTTCCCAAGTTTCCTCCACAACGGTCTGTCTTGTGCCAGTCTCCTCCATGTCACTCCCGCATACTTTCGAATTTCATCCACCCATCTTCCATGTGGTCTTCTTCTGGGTCTTTTCCTGTCCCTTGGAATCCAATCTAAAATTTCGGCTGTCCTATATATACATTATATTTACAAAAGTCACCGGACACCCCTTTAAAAGCAAATGGACGGCTTCGCTGCATTGTTAAAATGCGCGGTACAGCTGTAAACGGTATAAAAAACAAAAGCCTGCAGATCATATTGCACTGTGAGGTTAAGTGAAAATGTCGCCGCGGGAGAGAACTGACTTTGAGAAAGGAAATATTGTTGGGTGATATATTAGTCGATGCAATGTTCTTATTAAGGAAAAATTGATAATTTTGGAGATTGTTTATTTTATTTTTGAGTGCTAATTTAAGGAAATTGTACACTTCCTCGTCAAATTCCTCAATGTTAATGTTAGTTTGGTGAAAATATTTTACAGTTCTGGTAATGTCAGCAAAAAATATTTTAAACCAATCCATTCATTAATCGAACGTTAGTTTTGAGTCTTAGATAACAATTCTGGAATTACCTGGTGGCAAACTTTGTAAAATACATCAATTTTTAAATTATTTAATTGATTTAAAATTGCCTCTTTGATGTACGACTCATCAAAAGCATTCCTTACACTTTGGAATGTCGTTTTCATAATTACTGCCCTGATAAATTTGCAAAATTTATTTGCTTTTCTTTTAAATTTCGGGGTTTAACGACCACCGTGATAAAGTATGGGCTATTAGTAGTCAGCGGTCCCTAATTTAAGGTTACTGGTTCCAGTGAAGAAAGAGAAACAGCACCGAAGACAAATATGCTACCCAAGCTTCATCCAAAACTCGAGCCTTGGCCCTTCTCCAACGAACGTACAGCGTTTTAGATTACAGCGTAGCAGGGGCGATAAATTCAGAGCTTGTTCTTCCTTACTATCAAAATATAATCCCTTTTATGAATTCTGTTAGACTTTGGTAAAGAATTCTTGCAAATGGCAGACATAACAGATATCGGAATGACAATAACTTGCGAGTAACGTTAACCCTTTAAAAGAGCCGATGTACCTGAACCAAATGGTGCCAAACATTTACTAAGCTTCCCAAACCGAAATGTCTACATAGCGATCGAGTTAAACAAAGGCTACGACAAAACAGTTCCTTTCCCATTCTCATCTCAGTAGTGCCGACCATATATCTTCTACGGTTGCTCATATATAACATAATATACCCTTCTAGTCGTCTTCCCTGGCACTTTCTCCTAGTCTGCTCTACGACCTAAGGAATGAAGGGAAAGGGCTTGCTTCTTTCCAGTATCATGGTGTCAGTGTCTAGTTCCCGTGACACGGACATCGTGCCACTAGGCAGAGAAACTAGTTACTCTAATATCTTCTCTCTCCTTTCTTTGGCCGTCGCCGTTGATATTGCCCTTCTAGCAAGTAATCAGCCAGAAAGGATTAGTGTCAATCATTCCCCTTAATGATTCCTTTGATTAACAAAGCTAAGGGAAAGCAACATTTCTAATTCTCAGGTTCACTCCTTCCAGTTGCGTTCTATCCACTGCTTAGGAAGCAAAAATATTCCTTAGACATGATTCCAGCTCATTATTTGAAACCCAAGTTAATTCGTTCCAGCCGGTTAAAGGGTTAAATGAGTAACAACTGAGCAGAGGGAAAATTCCCTGTTCTAAGTCATCATGATATGTGCCTAAGTCATCAGCCAGTGGAAATGAGCTCCAAAAAGCAGCGTTTCCTAGCATTTGCCTACTTTTCGTAAGGATAACATGGCCCTACAAGTGAATACAGAGTGTACAAACTTAAGTTTCGCTGATTCATCCTTTCAGCCGTTTTTTTTAAGGGTAACACGGCCCTACAAGTGAATAAAGAGTGTACAAGCTTAAGTTTCGCTGATTCATCCTTTCGGCCGTTTTTTATTTTAAAGATAACACGGCCCTACAAGTGAATAAAGAGTGTACAAGCTTAAGTTTTGCTGATTCATCCTTTCGGCCGTTTTTTATTTTAAAGATAACACGGCCCTACAAGTGAATAAAGAGTGTACAAACTTAAGTTTCGCTGATTCATCCTTTCGGCCGACTTTTTTTTAATGATAACACGGCCCTACAAGTAAATAAAGAGTGCACAAACTTAAGTTTCGCTATTTCATCCTTTCGGCCGTTTTTTTTTTGTTTTTTTAATGTTATTTCCATGTTGAAAATTGCTGCTTTTCGTTCACAAAGTTCAGGGCAATGCATTACACAGACGACACAGTTAAGTACACTGTAAAAAAATAAGTGATGTGAATGCACAGAAAATTTCTGAAAATAACAGGCAGCGAATTTGCCGGCACGTGTCAGAGTCTTTTAACGAAATATCCGTTTTTGAAAAGCTCCCGTTTTTTTTTAACTACCGTATTTTCACAGATTTTCCGTAGTCAGTAATATTTCACAAAAAAAAAAAAAAATAATAATAATCCGTTTAAAGTTTTTTCCGTATTTAGACAGAAATTTCGCGAAATCGAAGACGCTGAATTTTTAAGCTCTTATGCCAGAGAATGCTTTCGCGTCCGTGATAGGGATCGCACTTAGGTCATTTGGGTTTAAAACCGCGCGTCTTAACCACTGAGCCAAAATGTATTCGGAATGGCACACACCTCGCGTTCAAGGTAAGGTTAATTGCGCGATGATTTTTTTTCTGTCATTTATGCGAATGATGTAGTCCTTTTATTTTCCGTTAGAGCTCATTGTTGTTTTTAATACGTTTGTAATAATTTCATTTTTTCTGTGGGAGGACATATCCCAAAGTAAGTACTTTTTTCGTGATTTTTCCAAGCAACGCAATGCTTTTCAACTTAAGATCTTTTTAAATTGACAATGACTTTCAATTATCTTTAAGTAAAATTGAAATGTACTGTTTTGTAGTATTATTTCGCAAAACTCCTACATGTAAAATTTACTCTTGATAACTACAATAGCTTTTATCGTAAGGACTCCACAGATTGATATATAGACATCGTACAAATCACCTGTACAATAATTTAAGTACTCGGTTTCTTACAGTAACACAATATACAATATCTGCTGCACAAAATGGCGGAAAGGTGAAGAAACGTCATGCGACACAATAACCAAAATGCATGCTATATGCAATCCACAATACTCGATCTCGCTACTGGACTTCAAAATCAGATTCTTCGACAGACAATGGAAATTTAACAATTAATCAAACCTAAAGTATTTTCGCGAATCTCTCCTTTTACTGGAATTTTTTTTTTCATACAGATACAGAAAAATTGAGAATGGAGTTTTTTCTTTAATATACACTGAAGAGCATTTGAATTAGAGATACCTGTCTAGTAACGTATAGCACCACCTTTCGCCCTTATGACGGCGGCGATTCGTTTAGGCATGGACTCGACAATATACCGGAAGCATTGGGAAGCCATACGGATCCACGACCCTCCAACAAGCTCCCACAGTTCCCGAAGATTTGATTGAGGGGGTCAGAGCCTCGAACATATCTCTCGATGGCATCCCAGATGTGCTCGATGGGACTGAGATCAGGTGACCTAGCTGGCCAAGGAAGCGAGGTCACGTCGGTGGAGTGTTTATCCAACCATTCGGATACAATTCGGGAGTGATGGCATGGTGCATTGTCTTGTTGCAGGATGAGGTCCCCAGTGGGATGTTGAAGACGCACAAACGAGATCAAATGGTCGTCCAGGATATGCCGGTAACGTTGACCAGTGAAGGACGATGCCACACGTACCTGTAGTCCCATTTCAGTCCACGTAAACAGTCCCCAGAAGAAAATGCCACCCTCACCAGCTTGAAGAGCACCCTGCTAGCAAGAAGGATCCATCGCTTCATGTGGTTTGCGCCGCACTGGTATCCTGCCATCCGCATGTACCAACGTGAATCTCGACTCATCAGTCCAGGCAACATTTTCCCACATGTCTAGGGCCAAGTGGTGATGTTCCCGCGCCCATGCTAATCTTTGCACCCTATGATGTGCGGTCAGCAGCTTTACCTTCGTGGGATGATGGCTTCTGTACCCCATAGCTAGGAGATGGTTCTGGATGGTGTGGCTGCTTACACGTTTTTGTGCACCTGCGTTAAATTGCCGAGTGATTTCTTGCACTGTGGCCTGTCTATCCGCTGTTACAATGCGAGCTAGCCGACGATGACCCCGCTCATCCACACGCTGTTGTCCACGGCAGTTGGCCCTTGCAGGGATGGTTTTACTGGATTCGATGTACTCACGGTGCACCCGTAACACAGTGGCTCGTGAAAATCCCAATGCCTGCACGACTTCCGAGATGGAGTGACCCATTCGTCGGGCCCCGACAATTTGCCCACGATCAAATACGCTTAGATCCTTCGTCTTACCCATACTGCGTCCGACTCTTACTGATTCCCGTCGCATCACTCCTTATATTGTAGGATCGCTGCATACGTCATGTCGTTTCCGTTTACAGGGCCGCCCACAGCGCCATATTTGCATAACACCAGCTGTCTCTAATTCAATTGCTCTTCAGTGTACGAAAGGAAATGCGGAATGGTTTCCGAAAATTTAGAATTTTCCGTTAAGACATCTTAAAAAGACTGCTTATAGTCAAAATAAGACATGAATTGCAGAAAGGTTTCTGAAAATTCAGAAATTTCGTGGCGCAGGAAAAATCCGCGAAATTCTGGGGTTTTTTTCCCGTCTTTCACGGAAAAGTTTACATCATAAATACGTTTCGTTAATTCACGTAATAAATCAGGGAAAGTGGTTCGAGAATTTCAGAATTTCTTTACTTAGTAACCAAGAACTTAAGCAAACATAAACCTTCTAGATACAGCTTTAAATCTAATCATAGCTTTATAGTCTGTAATTAAAGAATAGTAAAGGAACGCTTCTACATTGCTCTTCTGTTTAAAGCGTTTCACAGGAATTCTCAAACACTGTCCATTAAAGGATCATGTCTTCCCTTTAAGCGCATATTATTTCTCCAGTATTTTAATCAGTACTGAAAATGATATAGCAGGATGCCATTTTTCAATTTAGATGTTTTCGATGATGAACAAAACTATTTTTCAAGAAATCCAAACATCGAATTTAACGCTGAAATTAAGAACGTAAGAAAAATTGATCGTCAGTAAAGAAAAATACTAAAACTAAGAAGATCTTGATCATTTACATAAACTTTTGTTGGATGTTCCAAGGGAATTGTCCCAAATTACAGAACGTATTTGTACGAGGTGAAATAAGTTGAGACTGATGTATTGGTTATTAATATGAAAAATAAATAAGGGAAAAGGTCTTCCAGAAAAGCTCAAAAAGAAAAGCAAAAACATTCTAGTTCAGAAGCACATCAATTCTCCCAATAAATAAGTGAGTCAACTCATAAACAAAGATGAAAGTAATATGAATTTTCACTGCGTATTCCTCTGAAAGGAGAAATCAGTCAAAGCTCCTGAGGCTTTTATTTCTTCTCTTGAAAAAAAAATTGGCAATCGCAAACATTTTCATCGATGGAATAATACGCGGTTTTTAGTGAAAACAAAGTTACTGCAGATGCGGATGGATTTTTCGCTGGTAACGCAATAAAGAAATATCTACGCAAAGAATAAAATTATTGCTTTTGTATGTAAAAGTTTTACCTAGCACACGCAAATATTACCTAGGATGATCTTTTCATTTTTCTTTCAAACTCTAGGTTGATGGTGTACACAATGGGGGAGAGGTGAAGAAACGTTGTTTTACTAGAAACGCAGAAAAATCTGTGGAAAGCGTTCTCCATGCTGTCGAATTACAAAATTGAAAAATTCCTGTGTGGAAAAAGCAGCGAGATTGAATGACTCCTTTATTTATTCATTTCTGTGGTCACACATTTTTAAATTAAAGTCTTATACCGGTTTAATTAATAAAGGAATTAGCAGCTTTTTCCGTTCCTTTAAATTGAAATACTTTATTTCCAAAACTATCTCTGTAATTGCTTTATTCTAAAATAGTGGAAATAAATTAAAAATAATTGCGTGCTTTTCAGAAAGCAAATGCAAATAATTTTTTCTCAAAAACTTTAAGAAATAAAATGCTCTTTCATAAATAAGACTTTTAGAGTTCATTTTTTAAAAATATTTCTATGTGCTTTCACAAACAAAGGGCTGGAAATTTAATTATCGTGAGTTTGCAAGTAAAAATTCCAAGAATTCATTCAGTAATCTGTTTTCGTGTAAAAAAAAAAGTTGTACATCTCAGTGATGTGATATTAATAACTGCAGGCATTTTCTGAATACACGCCGGAAGCATAATGAGCTCATTAAATAACAGGAATCGGGCAAAATTGGCTGCATACTCACATTCAAATATTAAGAACAAGTCATTCAGATCACGAAATTTTCAATTCCATTATTTTATGTCGAACACATTTTACTTTAAATATAGGTGCTTTATACATACATACATATATGAAGATTTTGCAATTGATGGGGAAATCTCGAGGTAACCGATACCTACATTTACCTTGGACAATAGATATCAAGGCAGGGTCGCATTGATAAAGAAATTAATCGACATATAAAATTTGGTTGGAGAACTTTTGGAAGAAACAGTACAATTTTTAAGAACAATATGCCGTTATGTCTTAATAGAAAAGTGTTTAATCAATGCATTCTTCCAGTACTTATGTACGGTGCAGAGACGTGGACGTTAACTGGAAACGACTTAAAAAAACTGCAGACAACTGAAAGAAGCACCGAAAGATGCATGCTTGGTGTAACCAGGATCGATACGAAGAGAAGCTCGTTTATAAGGAAACTGACAAGAGTGGACGACATCATGATCAGAGTGAAGTCCCTGAAATGGCAATGGACTGGGCATATTGCTAGAAAATGGACCACCGATGGACAACTGAAATTATAGACTGGATTCCAAGGGACAGGAAAAGACCCAGAAGAAGACCACATGGGTGATGGGTTGGTGAAATTCGAAAACATGCGGAAGTGATATCGACTATGGAGCAAGAGAGACCGTTGTGGAAGAAACTTGGAGAGACCTTCATCCAGCAATGGATTGATAATGGTTGATGATGATGATAAGTACGTATGTATACATATTTAGTAAAATTTAGCCAATAAATGGCCCGATGATGATAACAGCAGTAAGTGACTTAGGGACACAATTAATATTTATGGCGATTATTCTTAAGGGAATATCCGAAGAGTAACGTCTGAGAAAATTTCCCAACTCGAGAATCAGCCAATCGCTCTGAAATTCCTAGGTGCCCGTATTTCTGTTTCTTACTCGTGAAAAAACGCCTCCCCTCCCCCTCCCCCTCCCCTAGAAAATCAATAACAAAATGTTGAGAAGATCGCAAAAAACAATAAATGTAGGATATGTAGAGAAAACGACGAAACAGACCATGTAATTAACTCCTGAATCAAAACAGCTCAAACAGAATGCAAAAAACGCCACAATATAGTTGTTGCAATGCTGTTCTACAAAAAATATGATGCAACAGCTGCAAGAAATTAGTAAGGAACTAAATCTGGAAAAATTGTGGACAATCCTGAAGTTAAAATTTTAATGGGATTTTTAAATTTAAGCTGACTCAAAAAAAGTTATGCCGTAATACACGAGATTACGGCATAACTTTTTTGAGTCAGCTTAAATTTAAATATTCATTTGATCGGAAAAAACAAAGTTACAGTAACAGATGAGGCCATACCAGGGAATGAATCTATTATTGTAACTTTCTTGAAGAACTGAAGACACAGAACGACAAAAGATTACAAAACATCAAGATTTGTCAGCTGAAATTCAACACCTTTGGAGAAAAAGCGCGAATTTTATTACAGTTATTAATCAATGTATTAGGATCAATACCAAAAGAATCGGAAAAACACCGTAGAAAAATTGCAACTGATTAGTTAACAACAGTACAGAGTAAAAGAAATCGGCACTACTTGGAATTTTCAACATCATTGGAAGATTCATCACTGTTTCTGATTCTTTTGGTAGAATCCGAACCACTAATTTACCTAATCTCCAGTTCCATCTAGTGGACGGCAAATACGATAAAATCACCATAATAAGAAAAAAAATGTCTATCAGATATAATGATATATGAAGAAGACCACAGAAAGCAGCCATTTTTATTTTGCCGGTGCCGTTGGATCGTGATATTCAGACTACATATGCGACAAAAATTACCAAAGATATAGGGACCTCCCTTATACGATTTTTTTGGGAGGAGGGAGATAGTCAGATGGCCAGAGTATAAGAATGTAGATGCCCGCGCGTACGCCCTAAGCGGATAGTTTCCAAATTATTAGCATATTTTGCAGATAGTTTTTGCTTGTAGATAAAAAATATAAAAAAATGTTATTTACAGCAGTTAAAACACTTACTTATGGCTTTACTCAGATTAGTATACTTAATTTACTTTAACTTGGAGAACTTTAATTTATTTTCCCATCCTCTGAGTTCTTTTGTTTTTACAGACGTTTTTGGCCTCAGATTTTATGAAGGACTGTTCTCAATGTATAAGAACTGCATCAAAAGTTTGCTTTACACAAAAATAATTTAAATTTTGTTGTCAGGTTCCTCTTGCATTTGCCATTTATTAAATTAAAATCTTTTCCTTATGTATTTTTGTAAGTCTACTATTTTTCAATTAAGTTGTTGGAAATGCTATTTAAAATTTTTGAAGGTTCATTAATGAAACTGCTTTTCTAGATGTAAAAACTTTCATTAATCTCTTGTTTTTTATGAGGTTCACAGACCAATATTTTAATACTTTTGCCATAAAGGTTCATTGCTGCATTCAATTTTAATGCATTTATTTTGTCCTCATTGGAATTTAATGTTCTGAAAATTATTTATTGCTTTATTAATTTTCCTTTAAATCATTTTATTCTGGTGTTATTGTTGTTCGCGCTTCGCGGGTTTGCAGCAAGTTTTCTGTTTCAATGGTTGAGTGCACCGATAAATTTTATTTTTATACAACTCTGGTGATGGCATTAAAAAACTATAAAAGAAAATTCAAGATGTTAAATAATATCGCAAAGTTTAGGTATTGAAGGAATACAAAATATTCCTTAAGAAAGATTTACTTACAATCGAATTGGTGGCGACAGAAAACACGGCATTATAAATTATATTTTATCGCATTACAAAAATCGTAGTGCCTATGGAAATCAAACTTTTCTTTCGACAGCTTTATCTATCTCTAAGAATCCTAAGTTAAGTTAAATACAATTAAGAATCTGAGACCAGTGGTCCAATATGCAACACACGAGTTAGCAGCTTTCTTTTTCTACAGATTCTAGTTGCATCCATTTGAAACCGGAATGATGAATACAGATGATCAATCTATGATTCTGAATAGATTTAACATTCCGCTGTGTTTTAGTGGAAGCATATCCGGCGCGTAACTGGAAGACCCTGGGTTCGATTCCCGATGGTGGCCAATGAGAATTTTTCCGTGACTCACTTATAAACGTGGAATGAGCGATGACTTCTGCTTGATGTTCCTAGTCCACGTCAAATGTCTGTGCTAGGATTCTGGAGAGAAGAAGTAACGTTCCCTAGATTTATCAGTTTTTATATGCCCGTAAGTCGTGAAATGCGAAACCAATTTTTTTTCATCGAAACCGAAAATAAACACAGCCTTCTCTGATGGGATTATGGTTCAACTTTTCCTGCAACAAGAAGTAGTTACAAAACAACGCTTTCTTGATTGTCTCAGAGTTGTAACATACCGGTTTTATGCATAAAATAGAATAAGAGAACCGTGCATTTTTAATAATCTGGAATTCAAATTTTAATGTATAATCCCCCCAAGAAGTGTTAATGAATTACGTATAGCCGAACTGAAAATGAGATAGAAAATACAGTAAAATATAGACTACACGGAATTCCGGAAAAAAGCGGAAAAGTACAACTGAAAAACGTATAACCGAGGTTTCACTATATGTGGAATTGGCTGCACGGATTACAGAGATGTGGAAGCTGAAAACAGTTGATATCCATCCACTAATTCTGGGGTATAATTACTGAGATTCTTATAACTCAGCTTGATTCTTTTGGTCTACAATACCTAATGACCAAAATCCAGGAGGCAGTGCTTCTCTGAATACCAGCCACAGGGCCGTTGCTACGAGGAGGGCAGCAGAGCTGAGACGGGCCGGGCCCGAGCCAGAAAGCCCGAAGCAGAGTGCGGGCCCGAATTGGGCTCGGGCTGTAGAATACTTACTGCGGTTCGGGCTCGGGCTTTTAGAGAGAGGGAGAGCGAGATAACTTTTTGATATACAAATGTGATTTTATATGATTTAGCAAATGAGACACTTTATAGTTGGTAAAGGGAATTCTTCGGCAACTGGTTCTGGTTGGGGAGCTGGCATTCGAGATGGCTATTTATTCCGGGTTTGGGTAGGAAATGCCATAGGCCGCGCATTAGTGTGTTTCTGCGGAGAAGAAAAAGCTTTTTCAGGAACTATAGATATTGGGTAGGTGATTGCTTGCCGACGATAATTTACCCCTATCTCCACGCAGTAGCTCCCTGCTAATTCTATTTAGCAACGTACATATTTCAGCGCATTATATGGCGCGATAATATTAGCATTATTTGAGCAACATACAACTGCAGCACCGCCAGATAATTTCGCAACCCGGCCGCCCGAAGCACTTCAGGTGGAAAGGAACGATCAGAGAAATTCGTACAGTTCCACTAAAAAAATAGATAGAGGCCCCTTCCCTTCTCCACTCTCCATTTGAGAAATACATTGGTTAATTGCAAGGCAGAGGAGAGAGTAGAAATGTGGTAAAAGAGATGCTTTTTACTAAATGGTTGAAGAGGTTAGCCAGTTTTCGCGCTCGTTCAGGCCCGGGCTCTATCTTGCAATATAAAATTCGAGTTCGGGCTGGTATACCAAGGGCTCGGGCTCCGAAAATTGAGACCGAACTTAGTTCTGGAGGGCAGGGAAGGCTGTTGCCCTCCTAGGATGATCGTACCAGGGGATAATTTCATACTTTGAGGAGCGTAAAAAATCAAAAATGAACACAGTGTGGATAAATTTGCCGAACATTTTAGCTCAGAAACAAAGTTATACACTTATGTATCTTCTTTTGTAAACCCTTTTTCCTCATACACTATGACGCGCAGCTAACCAACGTACAGAACGTACACTGTGAGTTGTTGACCACCACATATGAATGCATGGAATTGTCGAAAATAGTGGATGGAGGTATGCAAAACAAATGCTGATATGTCTCACCTCCGTGACCTTCCCCAATACGTCGAAAAGATGGAGAGCTAATTAATCATTTGTGCTCTGTCGCCGAACGTTCCTCTGAGCGTTTAACCTTGAATGGAATTTTCCCAATCCCTACTCCGAAAGCATATTCCTATTTACTATCTAATACTCATTCGTTCCGTGCAGATTTGTTTTTATTCGATATTTCTGCATGTGTTGTGTTGTCAGTATTCACATAACTTTTACGTTTCACTTGACATTTAAAACCGTCGGTTCTTCAGATCAGATGATATGTAGATGATTTTAGGGAGTCTCTGCCCCCATGTCTTAACCCTTTAAGCGGCCGATGTACTTCAACCAAGTAGTGTCCAAAATTTTTGGCGCTGCCCAAGTAGAAATAATCACATAGTGGCCGGGTTTTACAAAAGCTGTGGCCAAACAATTTCTTCTCTCCCCCGCGTCATCTCAACAGAACCGGCCATAAACCTGTCACAGATAATGCGCGCTCCCTTCTAGTCATTTGCTTTCTGCTCCATGACTGAAGACATGGTGGGAAGAGTGACATGATGTCCTCTTGGCCAAGACATCATGTCAACTGTTGACTGAAACATCTTCCTTTTCTTTTGGTTTCAATGCCTTTTAGCAAGTTATCAGTCCGATCCGACCAATGTCAATATGTGACCAACTGGAATAACAATGCTAAGAAGAAGGCAAAGCTTTCTGATTCACAGGTACACTCATGTTAGCCGCGTTCGGTCCCTTCGTAGATAGCGAATATATTCGTTTGAGTTGATTTCAACCCATTTTGCGAATCCGAGTTAATTTATTCGAGCTGATTTTAGTCCATTTTGTTAACGCCGAGTTAATTTATTCCAGCCGGTCAAAGGGTTAAACAACCCTTAGAAATATGAAGCTAGGAGATTTGGGCTAGAGTGCCCGATAGGAAAGTGACACGGAAGTGAGGCAGAAAGGGGGAGGAAGACGCCCTTATCTATTACCGGGGGCCAGTACCCGGAATCCGACAGCCTAATACGTGCCCATCCGACGCACGGCGGATTTTAGTGGTTCGAGCGTTCGTACCTGTTTGGGATCGAATCTCAAGTTCCTCCGTGGCAGTCACGAACGTTAACCACTAGGACATCCGAATACGATGGACTAGTGGTTTAATTAGCTCTTCATCCCTTTGACGTATTGCACGTCGGTTCTTTGGTATTCGCTTAATATTTAAATATTTAGTAAAGTTATGCCAAAAACCTAAAGTAAGATTTTTTTAACGATCATAATAGTACTTTCCTATAACGAAGATATGAGAAAGTAAGAACTGCTTGCTATTTTAGTGGAAGTGGGGAACTTTTGAACGCAAAGGGGCGTAATTTCAAGTCTCGCCCTTCCGGATAAGAAAGTCTTGGTACGGTCCTAACCAGCCACAAAGATTATAACCATGAATGACTACGCTCATACTTGACTTCATGCTCGTATTGAGAAAGTGGTATGTGCTATTGACCCCATTACTACCGATGAGCAAATATAGTTCTTTTTCCTACTGCTTTTAAAGTCTATGTCACAGAACATTTATTCTCCCACTTTTTTTCACTCTGAGAAAGGGATGCACGTTAAAGCACACTAGCGTTGATTTCTTTCTTTTTTTCATTGACTGGAACATTATTCTGTAGCGAAGGTCGCGAGGAATTTCACTGGGCAAAAAAGGGCGAGCGGAAGTGTCAAAAATGTGACGCGAGGAAAATTGCGAACCAAGTTCTAAAAAAAAGATTTTACTTTCATTCTCCCTCTCCATTTTTGTGTGCGTGCGTGTGTATGAGATCACGACATGAAATTCGGCAAGCTATGGTAAACAAAGAAATCCACGTAATTTAGAGCCTTTATACATTCTGCTACGAAAACCTTTATTTTTATTATAACTGCTCGTAATTTAAAATTTTAAGAAACTCTGCAGGTAAATGTTCCGCCAAGCGTGTGTCAGAGTATACGTTGCGAATGAGGTGGGAATATTCGTGCTGCGTGACTACGTTTCATAAGAATCGATCTCAGAAATGTCTGCGGCCAAAATTTCGTCTTCACATATATTTGCATAGGCATCAGAAAGCTTCCAACCCCTTAAGATAATTTCGTCGTAGCTACAATTTCAAATGGAAACCTCTCTATCCGCGGGGTTTATGCGGCTCCTGATATAAAAAGCCGAAGTGTACGGGAAAGGGAGGGAATATTACGTTCTGTGAGAATTTTGGTAACTTGAAGCACCAGTTTCGATGACACATCTTAATTCATAGGAAATACAAAGCTTTATTAATTACAGCAAATGAAAAAAAAAAGGTAAACATAAGTAGAAAAAACAACTTTCGTTGATTAAACACTTATATTTATTTGTCGCAACTTAGTCTCTACGTAATGTTTCGCCATTGTATGAACTACGTTGTTTTTATTCCATTAAATATGAATTACTGACCATGGAGGGATTTGAGTTCGAAAAAATTAGACTAAATTATCCAGATTTGCCGCCACAGGACTGAAACATTAAACTTTGACGCAGGAGAACTCGTTTCTTTTTTGATTGGAGGTTTAACGACCACCGTGAGCAACTCAATGGGCTATAAGCAGTCGCCCATCCCTAATTTAGGGTCACTGGTTCCAGGGAAGGGAAAGAGCCAGTGCCGTAAGACAAACACAACATCCATGCCTGACCGGGATTCGAACCCGGACCCCTTACGGACGAAGGATCAGAGGCCAGCGCCTTAGACCACTGCGCCACCGGGGCGGCGGAGAAATCGTTTCATCTGGAAGATTAGATACAAATGTTTTTATTTTGAAGTTTCGGAAACTGTCTCAACAATTTGTTTTTTTTCCGTTTAGAATGATTTAATAAGTAGGACTGGTCGCATTTTAGATTTCTGATGTATTAAAATAATATAATGTATTAAATAATATGTGTATTAAATAATATTCTTATGCTTATGAAATAGTTTCAAAAGAATTGATTAATTTTCATGTAATCCGAGTGGTGTCTTCTTTCATTCAAAGTATTTGAATGAACTCCCAGGATACTACTTCAAGCGTTCGATTGCAGATTAATTTCATTTTTGATATTTAACGTAATCTTAGAAATATGGTATTAATTTCGAATATTTACATGAGATTTCAAAAAAATTAGCACTATTTTATGCGCAGGAAAAAGTGTCTCGAAGAAATTTTTGTTTTCATGCAAAATGCAGTTTCAGGAGGAATAAACCTGGTTTTAGTGTCTACATGTAGTCAAAGAAGAAATGGTTCCCTTTCTGGCATTCAGATACCGTATTTGAAGTATTGGTTTTGTTTTGAACATTTACATGTAATTTCTTAGAGTCTGTGTTTTGAACATTTACGTGCAGTTTAAGGAACAGCTACGTCCTTTGAATGTTTACGTACTGTTTTAATAAGGATTGGCCGTCCTTTGAATGCTTAAAAATGCAGTTTCAGACACAATCTCAGTGACTGCTTTTATTCAGAAAGCTCAAATGATCTATCAGAGTGAATACATTGAGTAGAGTTCAATCGTATTCACGACGCGTTTCCTGCGCACATAATTGACGCGCATGCGCAAGAGTGTCACTTAGTTATATATGGAACACAATACGAGAACTGATTCGAGCGCTTTGCCAAAACTCCTAGAGTTTGAAATTTCGAATACAATAAACACCTTATATCTTATATGCAACTTTCACGAATGAGAAAAGTTCACAGCATATTTGAATATCATTTGGTAAAGAACAATGGTAATACGATAAAAAAGAAAGAATTTACTTTACTTACTAAATAGCTCATTTATCACAACATTTAGCAATACTTATGTATATTAAGGAGATACAACATGTTTTCACAAATAAATTTTTCTTCAAGTCGACCAAGGTTTCACTGGGCTGTGGCCTAGCTTTATCAGAGTGAATATCGCGTAAATATTCAAACTGTACATGATATCATCAGTGGTGTTTATAGTGACGGATTCTGGTTAGTTGCTTCCACTCGCTCGATAGAAATGGTGTTAACAAGTTGCAAAGAATTCCGATATATATGGAAAGCTTCCAGAATATCAAGTTCGGTGATTGAATCTGGCTTGTCGATTAGTTTCGCTATTTTCAAAGAGAAGGTCATTTTCGTAACTGTGTTAAGCCATCGATGACTTCTTTCGGTCACATTTCTGAATGCAGGTCTTGTGTTCCTTCAATAGAAAACGCAAGGCTCTTCGGGTCTGTCCTATATACGAATCGCCACATTCAAATGGGATTTGATAAATACCCCACGAGTTTTTATCTTCAACATAGTTCTTTGATCCAAAAAAGTTCATTTTGTTTATGTGTATAAGAATCACCTTAAAAGTTTTGAGAATTTTTGAAGGCAAAGTCACGGGAAAATGGAACAATGGCAAAATTCTCTCGTAATGGGAGCATCACAGGAGTTAACGTGGAGATAGGCTTCGGTTTCCGGAAATTTGTTAGAGCCTTCGTTGTCTATAAATCCGTGACTGTAAAAACCGTTACTGATGCCATATACGATTTGAATATTTACGTGCCATTCGTCTTATTGAAGCTAGGCCAGAGCCCAGCAAAACCTTGGTCGACTTGAAGAATAAATTATTTGTGAAACAAAGTAGTATCTACATAATATACATAATCACCACAAAGACTGTAGTCTCTGATTTCAGGAATATCTCATTACTGCTACAGTTGTTAACGAATTTCATTCAGCGCAGATAAAGGTGAAAACAAAATTCTGACCATGAGGGGAATGAATTTCTGAAATTAGATAAGAACTGCTGAATAGAAATTATACAGATCTTAAACTTGATTTGTGAAGGTAAAAGTGAGACAACTTAAGTGCAATTTTTTTCTGCCTGTTCACACACACACACACACACACATGCAAACGTACTGAGGTTTTGAAAGACACTCCTTACTAACTACATGAAAGTTATTGCTACTTCCAGTAAAGCTCAGTTTTCAATTGAATGAAAAAGTGCGACGAGACCGGAAAGCAAGTCACTGAAAATCCGACAACCAGAATCCTGGGAGGTTTTAAATAAGTGAGGATCTATGAAAATTGTGGAATAAACATTTTGAAAAAAGTTTGTGTACTCATACTGACACTCGTACTGATAAATTAAATATCTCACATTTACCTATATAGAAAATTCTTCACACCGTCAGAAATACGAAAGACAGCGTAAATGTCAGAAATGCCATTTCTGAAATTATTCCAATGAAAATCAGATGCAAAGCGTAAACGTGTCATCCGACAATTCACCAAAGACATCACGTCACCGTTCAGAATCTTGATCTGTCATTACATGACAAACAGTAACAATTTCCAGATCATAGTGTAGCCTTTATTTTAAAATATCAAAGCATTCATTTGGTCCCTACTTCCATAGAAGCCCTTATAAGTACAGAAGGCGACGTATGTAAAGTAAAACGTCGATATGCATGTTTCAGTGAATACATACATCGTCAAGTGCGTGCATTCTTCGAAATTGTATGCAAATGTACACTATATTGACAAAAATCACCGGACACCTAGAAGAGAAACACAACATAGCATTTATTGACATACCTCAGTAGGGTGTCAGTCTACTTTTGGCTTTAATGTATGCACTCACCCTTCGAGACATGCTTTCGACAAAGCTTTGGAACACAGCGATGAGTATGCTTTTCCATTCAGGTCATAATGCTGCCGCTAACTGTTGCTTAGTAGTAGGCCTTGGTTCCAAACTTCTTATGCGGAGCTCTAATTAATCCCATAGGTGCTCTATGGGATTAAGATCAGGGCTCTGTGCTGCCCAGTCCACACACGATACGGAATTACCGTCAAACCACGCCGTAACATTCCTTGCTTTATGTCTCGGTGCATTATCCTGCTGGTACCAACAAGGCTCGGTTCCATAGTACTACCATAGAGTTGGTAGGCCATAATTGTCCAGAATATCGAAGTAGACGTGCTGGTTAACAAGTTTGTCTACGATAACCAATGGGCCGGGACCATACCACGAACAACAACCCCACACGAGTACACTACCAGCTCCAAACTTGGCGTAGGAACAGCACATTGTGGTAAATTGCGTTCCCTTGGCTGCCGCCATACCCACACACAGTCATCAGACTGATGGATCGTGTATCTGGATTCATCAGTTCATAGGACTCGTTTCCATTGATCTACGGTCCACAATAAATGCTCTTTACACCATGCTAAACGACGAGTACCATTCCCAGTGGAGATGAAAGGCTTATGAGCAGCCACACGACCACGGTAACCCCTGGAATGAAGTTCTCTGTGAATGGAACGTGTACATACCGAGGTTCCAGCATTTTTACTCACCTGTACACTGAGGTCTTGTGCAGTACTCCGTCGATTAGCTGTAACGACTCTCCTGATGCTTCGACGTCCTCTATCACTGATTTTCTTTGGTCTGCCTGTACGTTTTGCTGCTTCAGGCACGCCATGTGTCTCCCACTTATTCAGTACATCCAAAACAGTTGTCTTGGGTATGTTGAAACGCCTCTCGGTTTCTCTCATGGACAACCCACTAATATAACACCCAAGAATCTTTCCTTTATCAAAGTCAGTTCTCTACCGCAGCGACATTTTCACTCAACCTCACATTGCGATATGATCGCGGCCAGGTGCAGCCTTGTTTTATTGCCATTTGCAGCTGTACCGCGCATCTGAACAACGCAGCGGATCCGTTCATTAGCTTTTGAAGGGGTGTCCTGTAATATTTGTCAATATAGTGTATATGCAATATAATATATGAATGATGAAGGCTGTATGATACCTACAATCCTACATTCTTGTATCTTGTTGCGCGTGTTTATTTTCCTGAAAGTCTTAATGACACCCCCCACCACGTACTTTTTCATGTAGATTTCGAGCTGGCTGTAGTAAGTGCTTATATTTTAAGATTACATTCGAAGCCTCTTTATGAAGATCGTTGGGTGGCGATAGGCTGGACACGTTGCTGGACGAACAGAATAAAGCTAGGCAAAAATAGGTTCGGTATGCCAAGAGACCACAAGATCCAGAAAGTAATGACTCTGGAGATTAATAAATAAAATCTGAAACAGCAAAGAGAAGTGCTGAAGACAGGTAGTTGTAAAAAGAAATCGGGGAAACCTATATACAAAAATTATTTTTTTAAAGAATAAACTGAGAATCTAAGGAAGAAATGTCCATAAAATTAAGAAACTGAAGAGGCTCATACGAACTGCATAAATTACGATCTTGAAAGCACCGTGTCTTAAGCGATATAGGTATAACGTGATCGATACAGTAAGCGAATAACACAAGAAATAATACTTTCTTTTAGCTACAAAATGAAAATTTTCGAAAAAGTTGACACTAACTTGTAAAAAAAGTTACTAATGCAACAATTTACAAAGATTAAGATCAGTCACACCCTCAGAAAAAATTAAGAACCTCGAGTTTTTCGAATGAATCGTATTTTTGACAGAAGTTAAATTACTGATCGACAAAGTTAAACCCACAGTCTTTATGGAAGCAGAAAACAAGAAAATGCGCCAAAATGTTTGTGCTCTTTCGCCATACTATTAACACTTTTTATTTCATGAATACTAGGACAAAGATACCAAAGATTACCATATCCTACTTTGTTTTCAGATGTTTAGTTCATCTTACCAGATTAAGTTTAAAAATCACGATGATGAATAAGAAGAATCACGATTTTTCGTATGCAAAATAATAGATTGATATGAAGAGAAAATAATTGCGATGTGTATTAGGAACAATAGTTCTTTTTCATACATTATACATATATAGCGCTGGGTTAACAAGAAACTATATATAAATATATTTCAGTTCTTAAAGAATTCGTATTGTCTAAAGAATTGCAACACTGAAAGAAATTAAAACTACGTACACTTTTTCCTGAATTTAAATATAAAATTGTTTTTAAAACGTTAAAATTCTTTAATCAACAGATTATAAAACTATTTTAACATATGAAATTATTTTATGAAATATTATAAAACTACTTTTAATTAACACACGGCACACCACTAGACAGATAATGTAACTAGCTTTAAAAAAAAACTTTTCTTTGCTGTATAATTTAACGATGGCATGAGTACCCGAGGTTAGAGGGAGTCACCTGTCCCTAATTTGAGGTATCTGGTTTAGGAAACCGGCCATACTTTTTATTACTCTGCCACTAAGAGCCTAAGATAGACTTAGCGGTGTGTTTTAACTTTAGATGAATAAATAAAATTCAACCGGTCATCGTAAAAAAATTACTTTATCAATTTCGCTGAAATTTCAACTTAGTTTAGGAAATAAACTGAGAGGATAAAATTTTGTTTATTTATTAATAAGCGAAGAGAAATCTGGGAAATCTCTCTGTTTTAAATGCAATCTGTAGCTTGCTAATAATTTTGTTAACTGTCATAACTTTAAGTACGCCATAAATATGATTCCATTTTAAATTCAGGGTAAATGTATGTCTCTTCAAAATTTTGGAATGATTAACGCACCAGCTCTTTATGAAGAGTATTATGATAATTTTGATACACATATAATTTATCTCTAAAATACAGTGTTGAACAGAAATCGCTCGGCGCTAGTAGCGAATTTTTATCGAACCACAGGACCGCTTTTGGCTCTTCGAGAAAATCTACATTTCCCCTCTGTCTGGTTCTCATTCATAAATTATCTCAGAATTCAGGAAAAGAACAAATTTTCAGTGATTAATTAAGCAACTCTTACCGTTAGTATCCATTAGTCACTGTTCTAACATGCTTAATATTTTTACTGCAAATATTCATCACTATTTATTCACATAGTTTTGCAAAAGAGAACCAGTATATTAGAAAATATGCACCACAGGACTCTCGTTTTCGTTTCAAGTCGAAAAATGCAACATTTTTTAAAGGTAAGCTACCATAATATTTGTGTTCATCTGTCTATCCGAAATGCGTTTTGTCCCAATATGTCTAACACCGAAAGTTATTCCCGAAATAAACTGATATGACACAATCTATTTGCATACTGTAATTCAGTATGAGCATTTCGTTACCTGTAAAAGAAAAAAATAAGTTTAGCGAAATGAAATTTATCAATTCGAAAATGTTTGCTCCGCAAAGAAAATAAACTGTAGCGCTATTACCAGAGTGATGAAGATAATTATTGATATCAACTTTTCATCACTTATTTTTATTATGTCTCATAACGCATTCCTTCCTGTAATTAGTCCCATATATTATACTTCCCACTGAAAACAAACATTAATGCCATACCAGAAAGGAGGGGAAATATGCTACTCCGGAAAGCCTAGCAGACAGACAAAAAACCTTCTGAAAAATCTATGAATGCTCTGAAGCATATTTAATCTCTATCAGAAGCATGAAACACACATTGGAAATCATAACACTGGATTTACTTTTCTGCTTTTAATAATCCTGATAATCCTTAGTAAGACGAAACAGAATGTTTCAGAATTCTGAACCAAAAATATTGCATAATAAGTAATTTTTAACGGAGAAGGGAATTCATTATTAAAAACATTTGAAAATAAAAATATGTATTGCTTTGCTTTGGGTTTCAGGATGATTCAGGAATTCCTATAACCTGATTTACCCTTGCAGCTTCAAATGAAAAGGTTCAACTTATAAATGAGGGTCATGGAATGAAAGTTTAAATCAATTCAACGGTTTTAATTTTATTGGAAGTCTAATTTATTAATATGTGAAATATTAACATATCGTGTGTCAGTAATTTCATGTTTTGCTGAAATAAGGATTTTCAACTTTGGGAATCCTGATAAAATCTACATATAATTACCAGCTCCGTAGTTTATCCTTATTCATTTTATATACTTTCGAAATCCGTATTACAATACGTGCGAAATAAATATCATATCATAGAATTCATATTCCAATGAATAAGGGATGTCAGCTTCGAAAATATTCTTAAAGTACTAATCAAATTGCTAAATTCGACGTTCATAATTGATCATTTCATTATGAGCGCAAATCCCTCAAAACAAAATGGATATTTACTCATGTTGCATGTCATGTTGGACAGTTTAGTATAGTACAAAGAAAATAACAACATCAGAAATATTTTTGATAAGTTATAATGTTCAAATATTATTTACAACTGTGAATATAAGCAAATACAGATTAATCTGATGAGAGTTCGCCTGCTATGTTTAAGTAGCAACAGATTCCCTTACATGACTAATGTGGTCCATCACGGATGGCATTTTAGCTTTTCTGATTGAAAAGAAAAATAACTGCAGTATAAAATAAACCACAAAATCTGCTTTAGGCATATTGTAACCATTTACGAATCCAACAAAACAGTTATTGCATGTTACTTAATTCAAGGTTACAATTGCTCCAATTTCGTGAGTGCGGTCCACATTTCAACCTATGATCCTCAGGAAAATGTTTTTTTTTTTCTTTTTTTTTTTTTACAAAGGACCGTTTTTCTCACTTTACCGACACTATATATTATAAGAAGCATGGAGAGGTGCATGCTTAGTGTAACCAGGAGAGATAAGAAGAGGAACCCGTGGATCAGAAAAATGACAAGAGCGGAAGACATCATGATCAGAGTTAAATCCCTGAAATGGCAATGGGCTGGACATATTGCCAGAAGGACAGACCATCGATGGACAGCCGAAATTTTAGATTGGATTCCAAGGGACAGGAAAAGACCCAGAAGAAGACCACATGGGAGATGGGTGGATGAAATTCGAAAGTATACGGGAGTGACATGGAGGAGACTGGCACACGACAGACCGTTGTGGAGGAAACTTGGGGAGACCTTCGTCCAGCAGTGGATTGATAATGGTTCACAATGATAATGATATATTATACTAATATTTCTCAGAGTGCTGAAATAAACAGATACGAATTTGTTTTCTGAATAAGAAGACACACGAGGAAAGATTTATATTATGGAAGTCCAAATGAACACATTAAGGACAACAATAGATGAGTGAGAGAGAGAGAGAGAGAGAGAGAGAGAGAGAGAGAGAGAGAGAGAGAGAGAGAGAGAGAGAGAGAGAGAGAGAGAGAGAGAGAGAGAGAGAGAGAGAGAGTGGTGGAAGTGAGGAAATATTAAATCGCTCCAGCGAAACCATAAATCCATTCCTCGGTAAAAGCATGATAAGTGGGAAAACAAATTTAAAAGTCTAAAAGCTCCTGTAAATTTTTAAGATGACTGAGGACTATGGGGTAAGTAATTTTCGAAAACAATCACAAGAGATGGAAAGATGCTCAAACCGATGCACCGAAAAAAAAAAAAAATTAAAATCTTAACAGTATAAGGAAATGTATTTGCTGCAAAGGAAGCACTGTAGGTTAAATTACTTTTGGAATTATAGAAAATGATTTGAAAAAACGTCGCAGGTAAAGATCGTGAATAGAATACTTTTCGAAACTAACCACTGAAAATCTAATTATTTACAAAACGTGCGCTGAAATTATTAGAAATTTCACACCATGAGTGACGAACTTTTAAGAAGTAAAAATCATAAAATGAATAATTTCGGAAAACAAATTATAAATTTCACACCATGAGCGATGAACTTTTCAGAAGTAGAAATCATAAAACGAATAATTTCTGAAATAAAGACAATGGGCAAATATTTTTGGAAGTGAAAATAAAGGACTCAATTATTTTCGGAAATAATTGTCATGAATTAAATAATACTCATAAGAAAGTTAGTAGACTAACACATCTCCGAGTTAATAAAATAACCTTCTTGCTAAAAAGCACGGACTGTTTAATGCTCAATGCAAAGCAGTAAAAGTAAGCTTATTTTTTACGCTCTTTTTCAAACAAAGCATCACGCATTGAAAAGTTTTCAAATCAAGAGGCGCCAAACTGAGGTCTAATTACCCAGTATCTAACTACGGATATGTTGGACAGTCTAACAGGCTCTAAAATTAGATGATCCACACAAGATACTTAATTCCTAAATCCGTTCTATAAATATAGTACGTTTTAATACAAAGGACTACAAGATCAAGTGACTTTTTGAGATAAATGAACTTCATAATTTTCTATTGAAAACCAAGAGTTAAAAACTCTGGTATAACACTTGTTTATTTCTTATTGGCGTAAAACAAACTGATATTGCAGAGGTTTCGCTAACTAACTGGTTGGCGTTTTCAAATCAGACTGTTACTGCTTTGAAAAAGTCGCACTTTGGTGCTCGGCAATATCAGTTTGCTTTACGCCAATAAAAATTCAAGGGATGTTTCACAAAAGTTTATTAATTTGATGTATTCGTCTCCTTGATTATTATTTCTCATTAATTAAATTCTACTGGAATGAATGCGGGATGAATTGATCTTTTTATTTTTAGAACTAGACATCCAGGTGGAGCAAAATGTTTTCACAGTAGTCAGAAATATTTAGATTTGAGGCTGAATAATTGCCAAGTGTCAACTTAGTGTTATCAATAGTGCTATCTAAAAGATACAGAAAATAAAAAGATTTATTGTAGTTAGTTTTTAAATGTAGTTTCGTGGGCGGAAAACTTATTTTATTTTTAAATGAAATTCCACTAAACTGAAATATTTTTTAGCTAACTGATTGACTAACTTTTCACCTAATAAAACCTGATTTATATTAGCTAATGAATGAAATATTTTAAATAACATTAGAATGTAATACGAACTGAGAACTGAACGACCTCGAAGTTGAAAATAATGAAAATAATCCAGGGATGTATATGATTTATATTAGCTTCGATGTGTAAGAAGAAATTTTACAGATTGAAAATGCCTAACTCCTAATACGATGTTTTTAAATGAAATAGTTTCTTAATCTAAGGACCATGGACAGAATTCCAAATAAGTTCACGAAAATGAACTAAAGGATATTCGTAGCAAAGAAACGTTTTTTTTTAGAAAATTGAGCAACACCGAAAAAATAATTTTGAAATTCAAGATGTTAATTTTTTGCTTTATATCTCCAAATGTATATTTATATTAGACATAATCACATAAAAACGCAAAGATATGCTCTTCAAATTCTAAAGTTTTGGTATAATATTAAAGTTTATCATGCAAATAGTCTTATACAGTATAAAAGTTACATGTTAACAGAAGTATCTCGCAATATAATATTTGATGCATAATATATGCTGAGACATTTCTATTAATTTGTAATTAATTTAACATCTGTGACAAAGAAAAAATCGTCGGATATTAAAGCAAACATGATTTTTTTTTCTTGTCGTTACTTAAAGAAATTCCCGATTTTTGGCGAGCCACATGCAGAGGTTTGTTTTTGTTAAATCTATATTAGAAGGCAAAAATGAGATTCATCGAGTGCTAGAGGATATTAATATAGGAGATATAATCCTAGCAGCTTGATGAATTTTCTAAGATCACAATATTTTGTCTGTAATGTGAAATAACTGGAATTTTAGTGAAGTGATGTACAATGGGAAAAATTATCTTTTTTTATTTTTCACAGGAGTTGAACTACCTTCATGTGTACCTAAGGCTGGGAGATGTTTCAGTGAGACTGGTTTCAGATAAGAGAGACAGAACTATGGATTTAAGACCAAGCCCAGCAGTACGGGAAGCCAGAAACTCGTTGGCGGGAAAAACCTTACAGAGAGAGTCCACAGTGTCAAGCTCTTCAAAATACGGAACATAATTTTGTTTTCTTTGCTTAGTGATCCCCACAAGCAATTCTAAGGGATGTACCAGCAATTGTCCGTCCCTAAATTTGGGCCACAAATTCAAGGAAGCGGGAGCAAATCAGTGTTCTAAAACAAAATCACACCCGATGCCTAATCCGGGACTCCAACCTGGACCCAACTACATACGTAACTACCCAGAAACCTACCTTGTCACTCTCACCCACCAGGATGGTTCAGAGTAGATTACCATGTAACACGTTGTATTACGTATTTATATGTGCAAGGAGATAAAGTAACGAAGACTTTTGATTTTAACATATACTGATATAAGACTTTTTTTCAATAATTCATACTAACCACAACAATGTGAGAGATTCCTCCAATAAGGAAAATAACCTGATAATATTTTGTATGCCGGAGTGAAAAAAATTCACAAAATCAAGTATATTTTAATGTATAAAGTAAATTTTAATATTTCTGTTATGTATTACCGAGGCGTCACAAATGTCTATATAGAATCATATCTGATATTTGTATTCATTTGGAGATATTTTGTAAATCTGATGCATATCTGGTGGTGTAGAATAGCAACTTTTCACACAAACCCGGAAAAAATGATAGAGAGAATAAGACCAGCTACTACAGACACCATTCTGGAAGTGTTTGATGCCGAATATATAAAATTTTTTGTATTGATAAATATATAAATAAGAAGCACACGTATACACCAAATTGATAGAAGCTATTTCAAAAATACGTTTTCTTACTGGCGTAAACCAAGAAAATATTACCAAGCTTTCTCTTCCGTTCAGCAAAGGGTGGCTTTATCGAGGCAGACTTGATCAAGTCACTCGTTGGTGCTCGAAAGCTTGACCACTTGTTTACGTCAATAAATAAAAAAAACCCCTAATTTATGTATTGAGATAGAAACTTCACAAAATTATATAAATCTTAAATATTTTTTTTATCGTTTTTATTTCATTTCTTTTTTTTTCATCAAATTGATACAAGCTATTTCAAAAATCATTTTCTTATTGGGATATAATCATATATGTTTTATTATATAATAATCCTGTATGTTTGTGTAATATGGTACAAAAATCCATTTTTTTATTGGCGTAAATCAAGCAAATATTGCAAAGTTTTTTTTTTTTTTTAACAAACGGGTGGCTGTATCGAGGCAGACTTGATCAAGCCATTCGTTGGCGTTCGAAAGCTTGATCACTTGTTTAAACCAATAAAAAAAAATGAATTATGTACTGAGATAACAATTGTACACAATTATATAAATATTAAATATTAATTTGAATATGCAGGTCTAGATGGCCTAGAAACGTCATGCAGTATAATAATACTATTTAATAAACTGATAAAAACGTTTTCTATAGTTAGAAACGCTTACAGTGTAGTATAAATCCGTTTACTGAGAATAATATAGGTGTAATATGGTATAATAATCATATATGTTTGTGTAATATGGTATTTACAAATCGCCGCGCTTTTGCTCTCTATGAGGAGGCTTTTTCAAGGCCAAGGTTAGACATAAGACGTAAAATTAAAACACGTGAGAAATAAAGTTCATGTTTTGAAAATAGCGGGGTGGACAGACAGCAGGAGTAGTATCACGTGTTGCTTATCATGGGATTACAAGTTATGTTGCTACGTGTCTGCATCCATTAGTAATGCATGTCAAATCACTGGTTGTTCCACAGAAACGGGATCATGTCATGCGAGCTTGTCGGAAAGGATTTCTCTTTAAAGTTCGGATAAGGTGAAAAGCTTCTAACCCTTTTCCATTCAGGAGCTGCAGAGCAATACGTGACTTCCCTGGCAAGGGCCGTATATTTTACCTCGTGGTTGATCCTGCTCATGCCGAGGCTTGCTTCGATATTCAAATTCATAGCTTCCGTATGTTGTCAGGGTATACCAACGGTATAGCGTACGCACCCGCTTTATCTTCTTCGCACTGTCTTTCCTAACAGTTAAGCAGATTCTATAGCAACAATGACGTTATGCTTACGCATTAGATTCTTTAGCCAATACGTAATTTCTTGGACAAACCTCACGGTTCGTGCGAATCTCAGTGTCGTTCTGGGTGATTTTGATACCGAAGTCATTATCTTTTACATATATCTGTGTATTCTGTCCATATCAGCTTTTTATATATCCAGCTTTCATAACTTTACTACATATATTTTCGATATTTAGAAATTAATACACTGAGAAAAACGTTTTGTTAATTCAACAATATACTTTGTCGATATACAGTCAACACAAAAATTTGTTGAATTTGCAAAATTATTTTGTTGAAAATTATTGTTGACTTAACAAAATTTATTGTTATCACGACAAAACGTTTTGTTCATTTAACAAAATGATTAGGTCGGTTTTTGGGAATTTGTTTGATCTAACAAATCATATTGTTATCATGACAAAATGTTTTTTTGTTGCAACAAAACATATTGTTATAGCAACAAAACTTATTGTGTCACGATAACAATGTGTTTTATTGCAGCAACAAAACATCGTGATGATAACAATATGTTTTGTTGGATCAAACAAATTCTCAAAAATCGACCTATTCATTTTGTTAAATGAACAAAACGTTTTGTCGTGATAACAATAAATTTTGTTAAATCAACAATCATTTTCAACAAAATTTTGTGTTGACTGTATATCGAGAAAATGTTTTGTTGATTCAACAAAATTTTTGTTGAGTTAACAAAACGTTTTTTCTGTGTAGTGGGAAACCTTACACCAACTTTGCATAAAGTAGTAAAACTGCACTAGCATTCCGATTTATTGGCATAAGAACATGAAATGTTTATTTATGCTCTTACGCCAATAAATCGGATTACTAGCATAGTTTTGCTACTTTCTTTATTTAGGTTGCCGGGCGTAAATAACAGCACAATAAAAATATAACACGTAATACTGCTCGTGATACCATGCACGTTGGTTTCAAGAAACGTTACAAATTTTGAAGATGTGAATCCGTTTATTGGTGTAAACATGACATGAATGGTAAGTCAGATAATGTCCGAAAACTTGAAAATTTCATCGTCCTGGAGAGGGAATCGAAACCGCCTCTCCCGGCTAACGCTTGAGTATGTGGTATATAGTATGAAGCGTAAGAGCATAAATAAACGTTTCCATGTAATCCCGTATTTCATTCATTGAAAGCAACTTTATTTCTCACACGGTCTAATTCTCCTAATTTCATGTCTAGCCTTGGCCTTCAAATAGAGTCCCACTGGAGAGCGAAAGTTTGGCGATTCGTACATACCTCATTACACCGGTAAATAAAAGGATTTGTACTATGCTAGAAGCGTTCTGAACTTGCACAATTTGGTGTACTCTTATAAGATGTTTTTCGGGAAAATAACTTGTCTGAAAACATTAACATAAATCTAGAATACAAGCAGCAAAACAATGAGAAACTCGCAAGGTTATAGGCAGTCATACCTTCCTATTCTTTTTTTGTTATTATTGGAGGTTTAACGACCACCGTGAGCAACGCAATGGGCTATAAGCAGTCGTCCGTCCCTAATTTAGAGTCACTGGTTCCAGGGAAGGGAGGGGAGGGAGCCAGTGCCGTAAGACAAACACAACATCCATGTTTCACAGGGGATTCGAACCCGGACCATTTTCGAACAAACATTCCTACTTAAGGACCACTGATTGTTGATGGGAACAACCGTCCTATTGGGTAGGTTCATCACCGATGTCTCGGGGCCAACTTGGGGGGCTACCAAGAGACTAAACGCCTCTGACCACTCGGGCATCGTGTATGGGCCAAATAAGGATTACTACACCACTTATTTTCAAGCACAACTCACAGAAAAATACTCGGGCACTGTGTATGGGCCAAAAAGGATTACTACACCACTTATTTTCAAGCACAACTCACAGAAAAATACTCGGGCACCGTGTATGGGCCAAATAAGGATTACTACACCACTTATTTTCAAGCACTACTCACAGAAAAATACTCGGGCACCGTGTATGGGCCAAATAAGGATTACTACACCACTTATTTTCAAGCACAACTCACAGAAAAATACTCGGGCACCGTGTATGGGCCAAATAAGGATTACTACACCACTTATTTTCAAGCACAACTCACAGAAAAATACTCGGGCACCGTGTATGGGCCAAATAAGGATTACTACACCACTTATTTACAAGCACAACTCACAGAAAAATACTCGGGCACCGTGTATGGGCCAAATAAAGAGTACTACACCACTTATTTTCAAGCACAACTTACAGAAAAAAACTCGGGCACCGTGTATGGGCGAAACGAGGATTACAACACCACTTATTTTCAAGCACTACTCACAGAAAAATACTCAGGCACCGTGTATGGGCCAAATAAGGATTACTACACCACTTATTTTCAAGCACAACTCACAGAAAAATACTCGGGCACCGTGTATGGGCCAAATAAGGATTACTACACCACTTATTTTCAAGCACAACACACAGAAAAAAAAACGACAATTTGTTTAAGCATTAAAAACCAGACTCGTCTTGATGTATACGGTTGAGACATTGAGTTCAACAGTCCACGACGAGAGTTTTTTGAGTTTCAAAAACCAAGATTCTAAGAATATTTACACGAAGAAGAGAAAGGAGACCTCGGAATAATAATAACATTTATCTTGTATATTGATCGCCATTAATAATAAACAAAAGTAAACAATATAAACAGGGCGCTTGGACTCGTAGAACATATTCCGGTGACAGAATACAGAACATCCAGACCAACTTGGACCACAAGAAGATGACTACGCAAATTTTGAGAAGATTATGTTAAAAGAAAAGTTAGAACAATCATGATTTCTTGGCTGGAGTAAGAGATTGCAGAATACACATTGCTAAATAAGGGTGCGGGGGGCGGGTGGGGGTGGGGGAGGAATATTGAGATAAGGGACAATATAAGGCTCTGCGTTTTAAGAATTTATGGAGAATTTAAAGGATTCCTCAACGGCACATTAACTACGGTTTCTTGAAAGTATTTCCATTCAAGAATGCATCTCAGAATTCTAATTTAACTCTCACATATTAATATTTATCTTAGGACCCGGTGGTAACGGTTTTTTTTACGGTATACATAACTAATTATTGTCCCGACCTTCAATCAAATTTGCTTACATACAAATTATCTCATACGTTACGAGTTGTCAATACCTAAATACTGACTTCAAAAGACTATAATGTTCTGGGCCGCTCCGTAAAGAAACTTATGAAAGTAAAAATGTACTGAGAAAGTGTGTTATCTCAAATCTACATGCGAAATGATTTACTGTCTGAGAAGATTACGTAAATTGTGCATTGGCCAAACACAGCTCTTCATTAAAGTCGACTTAATGAGAATTCAGTTGTACTTAAATTATTTCCAGTCGATTATTTATAGATGTATAGCTCAATAAGTTACATCCCAAAAGATGCATATATATATATATCATCATTATCATTGTCAACCATTATCAATCCCCTGCTGGACGAAGGTCTCCACAAGTTTCTTCCACAAGGATCTGTCTTGTGCCAACCTCTTATATGTTACTCCCGCATACTTTAGAATTTCATCTCCCCATCTCCCATGTGGCATTCTAGGTCTTTTGCTGTCCCTCGGAACCCAGTCTAAAATTTCAGCTGTCCATCGATGGTCTGTCCTTCTGGCAATATGTCCAGCCCATTGCCATTTCAAGGATTTTACTCTGATCGTGATGTCTTCCACTCTTATTATTTTCCTTATCCACGAGTTCCTCTTTTCATCTTTCTTGGTGACACATCAAGCATGCATCTCTCCATGCTTCTTTCAGTTGTCTGCAGTCTTTGTATGTCTCTTTTAGTTAAGGTTCACGTCTCTGCACCATACGTAAGCACTAGAATTATGCATTGAGTAAACACTTCTCTTTAAAGACATAATGGCATATTGCTCTTGAAAATTATACTGTTTCTTCCAAAGGCTCTCCAGGCAAGTTTTATACGCCGATTAATTTCTTCATCAATGTGACCCTCACTTGATATCTGATATCCATGATAAATGTAGGTATTGGCTATCACCAGCTTTCCCCATCAATCGATAAATCTTCATTTCTTGTAAAAGCATTACACATCACTTTTGCCTTCTGAAAGTTCATTTTTAATCCCACTTCCTAAAGTGAAATGTTCGCTATCCAACAAGCATGAAAGAAATTCCTACAAAACATTTTCCTTATGGCAAGCTATAACTACATGAAAATTAACGTTATCTAAAAGAAAGCATTTTTCTCTGCCATATTTTATCGTGTCATGTTCATCAATTGTTTTGTACGAGAGAAATTAAAAGCTATTTGTGACATTTCTTGTTTGATAATTAACATTGTTGTGAGCGTTTCAGAAAGTTTAATCTTTAAGGTGTTCCTGATATTTCCTGGTAACTGGTACCAATATAGCAGTTTATTGGTACGGTAGAGTATCTCTCCTGTCTGAGAAACACAGCTGTTACTGTATATTTGCTGTTCCGAAATGCCACCTTACACGTCATTTATCTGAAGATGGCTACTGCTTCTGGCGTGGACACGGATAAGAAGGAACCACGTTTTGAATGAAGTTAGAACGAGTGTTGTGTGGGATAATCTTTACATTCATCTTTCTCTTTGATCTTCTGAAAAGTTCTTAACAATAATATGTTAAACGAAAAAGAAAATGATTTACCATCGATTTTCATCTACATTTTCCATAGATGCAGGACGAGCTTTGGTGAAAAAAATTTGGAATAACATGTGTTTTAATAATAAGGGTAGTAAGGATCGGATTAAAGAGAAGAAATTAGCTTTGGGGAATGAAGCACCGGGCTGCAACCTTTATTGACATCGTTAAATATAAATTTTGCAAGAACAATTTATTTAAAATACTCTCAAAACGCCAGAATTTTTGCCACTTAAAAGTAAATATGAACACCTTATGTCATAAGATGAAAGCTTTGTTCGTACCATACTAACGAAAACATTTTTTTTTTCTAAATTATGGTAATCACGAACAATACAATTTCCTTTTTCTGAACGTTTGTCCCACTTTTCTTTGTGTTATTGTTTTAATGCTCACGAAACATACTTCCACATTTGGACATCACAAACAAAACTGATTATTGAATATCTTATTCTACGATTATTGAATATCTTATAAACTGATTATTGAATAAGGTATTCTACGTATCTCATTTTTCCCAGATATTATTGACGGGCTTTCACTTAGTTTGCATATATGTAATTTATTTATTGTCATATTTTTAATTTGGTCTTCAAAATATTTTTTAGACAAAACCCAGGAGGCTTACATAAAACGTTTTTTTTGGTGGGGTGGGGGAGCGACGAAAAACAGAAGTTTTTGAAATCCCTCAGAACAAAATTAAAGTTAATGAAAAATAGAAGAAATTAAAACATTATTTTCTAATGTAAGATGATACATTTTTATTAAATTGGGTATTTTGTTTTCTAATACAAGTTGCATTTTAACCAAAAACTTAAAAAAAAAATGGAACACTTTCGGGGGGGGGAGAGGGCTCCTGCCCTTCCCACTAAATACGACCCTGTTAAAAGCGATTGATTTGGGAAGCCCGACTATGTAGAACAAATCAAAATAGAACTAATATACAAGTAGCTATTTAGGTAAAGCAGGATGTGCGCAAACAATAATAATAACTATGATTTTATAGCAATAATAATAGCGATGCAATGATTTCTTTCCCGCCCAACAAAAATCACCTTATAATGTTTCTCTAAAATAACTGATAGCAAAATAACTTATAAAAATAGCATACGTTCTCTGAAAGGCAGCATTTCAGTGCCAACCCCAGGCCATAACATGACATTATTGGCCCTCTATGAGTACTGAATTGTCGTGCTGTGTTTAACTCTAATCAGCAAAACATATTGAACGGTGTATTTCTAATATGGTAGTTTTAAATAGTTTTAAATGCCTTAGAAGTAAACGAATAAGGTAAAAACAAATCGGAAAGAAGGCATTCAAATTCTTTTTCAAAAGCAATGTGAAATCAGATTTGCTACTTCATTATTTAGTATTTAATTTTTATTTCCGATTACTTTCGTCAATTTTAATTAAAATTTAATTTGAACAATTTTAGAAAAATATTACAAGGGCATTATACGAAAACAATGTTAAGGCTTTCTTCAGATGCTGTTGTATCATTCCACGTGATTCCAAATATTCAGTGTAAATAATACATATTAGTCACAATAAAAAGAAATTATATTCACATTGTTTGAATAACACGCAATGTTGTCTAAGATTATAAGGTGGGTGTAGGGAAGTTTATTTTGTAAAAAATTCGCGGAATGAGCTACGGAGATTATACTTTTATTTGATCCAGTTACCGATGCCAAATTGTTTACTATAAATATCCTTCGAATGCATAAATATCTTGTCATTCAGTGTTCATTCCTATACAGTTTTTCCATGCTGCTGAGCGGTGTAATCGCAGCAAATCTCCTGTAACTTTATTCTGAGGGTCGCTGTTTATGCAAATTAATGCGCGATTTTGCTGCTTGAATATACATAGCGTGCAGTGGCGTACCGGAAACACTCAGGGGGCCTCCCCGAAAAAAATGCTAGAGCCTTTTGAAAAAATCTATTAACTTTCAGTTACTGAAAATTTCAAGGCCGCCCCGGTGGCGCAGTGGTCTAAGCGATGACTTCTGATCATTCGTCCGAGATGGGTCCGGGTTCGATTCCCGGTGAGGCATGGATGTTGTGTTTGTCTTCCCTGGAACCAGTGACTCTAAATTAGGGACAGGCGACTGCTTATAGCCCATTGAATTGCTCATGGTGGTCGTTAAATCGTTAAACCTCCAATTAAAAAAAAACTATCTTATTATAAAAACAAACATCACCGTCTATGTACGATATTTAATGAAAGAAATCTATTTACAAATTCAAAACCTCCACTAGCACTTTCGGGGTAACACTTACCCCATCATCAGGTGGAACAGAGAGGTTAATGCAGTAATTACGTACACATATATAGGAGCGCAGCAATGCACCATGGTATAGTTCTCAGGCGTCACAAGGCCAAGGTGTTGCCATCGTAGCCGAGCAATAGACACAATTTCAGACTTTTGTTACACATAATACAGATTGTGTTGCCCAGTTAAAATGTCTAATTTACATGTTATTGTTTTTTATTAAATCTATTTAATAATTATAATTTAAAGTTCAAACCGGCGACATGGTTTTTCCAAACTTTTGGTATATCCACTGGCGTATTATCATTGCAGCACCTGTCCCCTAAGGCTTCAATATACAGGATTTCCGCAAGGTGTAGTGAGTGTACGTACGCAGGGGTGTTCAGCAGTCCAATGTTCGCCCAGTCTGGTTGCAAAGTTCCATTTACGACATTTCTAGATAATGCCGTATTATTGCGGAAAGTTCGAATATCATATTTATGTTCCTGAACACGAATACCCAAGCTTCTCCGTGTCGAGCCTACATAGTTACTAACGTGTTCTCCTGTTGAGGCGTCTAACAGTGGTATGTTGTACACTCCCCATTTGCTCAAAATATCGGTTGCTGCCCGATCTTTTCTAACTGATGACATGAGATTCTTTGATCGGGTACCGAATTGTATGTTATGCTTTGAGCATATGCGTGACAAAACGTTAATGATTTGTGGGTACTGGTCCAATGCTTCCACAAACCGTTTGCTAGGCTTTGGATCGTGTTCTAGACTTGTGGTTCTTTGTTTGCTAATTCTGCAGAATAATTTATTAACCAATGTTCTTGGGTATCCGTGTTTGTCTGCCATTTTAAAAATAAACTTTATTTAAGACTGTAGAAGACTCTCGCTTGAAGAATGTGTATAGGCTACTCTGATTAAAAAGTTAATAGCAGATAGTTTTTGTGGGGGTTGGATGTGATGAATTGAATGGAATAAGGCTATTGCAATCAGGTGGCTTACGACAAACGGAAAAAGACAGTGAATTAGTATCCGGGTCACGAAATATTTCGAAAATCTAAAAAAGGAAGTGAAAAATCAGATTCAAGTTCTTAGATTCAAGTTCTTATTAAATATCGTGCATAGACGGTGGCGTTTGTTTTTATGACATATTGCACGAATTGTGCTTTTACTAAACTATCTTATTATTTACTAGACTTAAAGGGCGGTTTATTAAATCAAATTCTTTGGACCTAGGACCTTCAAGCATTTTTCGTAAAACTAGAATTATCACACTTAAGTGAAGCACAAATGTGCACGTGGTAGTTAAAAGGATTGCCCTAGTTTCATACCAATACAAAGTGCTCCAAAGCACTTACGCCAAAATTAATGATATCATGCAAATTTTATTCTTTTAGAGAAGCCTCTTTGAAGTGCCTTACGATCACACACATAAAACACGTAACTACCGGATGACAGTGTCTAATGACTTTTTCCGGTTTACACGAGAAAACAGAGCATAAGTAAGCAAATATATAAGTAACAATTAAAAATCATAGCACAAAACACTTAAAACTTTTTAAATTATTTACTCTCGAATATAAAAAAAAACACACTTAACATAATGTCACAAGCTTCGCACACAGTAAAAAAAATCTCTTAATTCTCATAAAAAAAACCCAATGAAAAACCGACACTGATTCTTCGTTTCTGCAAAAAACACCTTTCAACGAGTTCATTATATTCTGAAACATTCGTAGTCGTTTGCAAACATTTGTAACATATAACATCTTATCCTCATTGGCATGAAAATTCCATTAACTGAACTGATATTTCTTCTACATTCTGTTGTTAATATACTGTACAGACATGGAAACTTTAGACATGAAAAGGGAACCTCAAGTCCTGTGAAATAGCTCCTTTCCCGCCATCCCGTTTTGGCAACTTTACTGAAAAAAATGTTGCTTCTCTTTTTAATACTTCATCCCTGTCAATATTTTTAACCAGTTTCGTATGAAGTTTCCGCAAATTTTTTGTAAAATCTTGCTAAGGCTTTTCTTTTCAGCCGGGAGCCGCCCCCTTCCGTAATACGGGGGTTATCAGTACGCCCTTGATAGCGTGAGCGAAGAATTTGCTAGTTGGTCACGAATGAGTATAAACTGATATCTTCATTTGGGTGGGGGGTGACGATAAAATGTAAACTGATGTTTCATTTTTGATAGGAGGCAATTCTTTGAAACAGTTTCTCCATAAATATCACAAAATTTGGATCTTCTAAGTGCATAACAGACTTCTTTTTTGTAATGCATTACTCTTCCAGCACTGCTGATAATAAAGGATAACTAACAGACCAGTGTATTTTTGATAAGACGCTTGGTTTTCTGAAATCAGGTCTTTTCCTTTACTACAAATTCTTTTAAACATCACAAATCGTTTTGGTGATACCTGAATGTCAAGCAATGAGTTCTTTACATTAATAACAGTTTGCCATAGTTTTGCTTCCTCATAAAAACGAATCACAGCCAAATCTAAAAGGTGAGCATCACAGTGTGTACGTGTGTTTAAAAAGTTCTTAGTTTCTCCACTTTCAATTTCATAGTGACACCATTAAGCATCCCACTCATATCTGCCGTCCTATCGAAGGCTTGCGTTTAAATATTCTAAAGTTGGGGACGTTCCCCTCACTGCTTCCCCTCCCCTAACGGTACGCCTATGACTGCTTATATAACGTATACTCTAATTTAACTTTCATTTTTAGTTTCGTTCTCGATTGAGTTCATTCTCTTTAAGCGTTTTCTAACTTAACGTTATATTTTCTCACTCGCTGAATGTATGTTGGCAATAATTTTGAGATTAGAGTACGTGGCGTGTGCGTGATTACAGATAATTACACGAGCTATATAATGTTGGAGATAGCAACGAAAAAGGGGGCTGTGCTATCATAATCGTGGATGCTGAATTACGCTGAAGCGGTGTTCACTTGAAGTGCGCGTTTGAGTTGTGTTGTTATATAATTAGTGTTGGAGATAAAGTTTTCTGCTTGCTTACTTACGTTAACTTCAAAATATTAGTGATGTTATCAATCAAGTATTCCATGAGTAGCGCTTATGAGACTTTGGCAGAATAAATCTTCTTTAGTCTTCCAAACCCAATTGAGGCTATAGGTTTCCCTCATCTCTTTCCAAATCTTCCTGTCTTGGGCTTTTCTATTCCACAGCTTTCCTGCAGTTTTGTTCATATCATTCATCCATCTTCCCTCTGGGTTTCCCACTCTTCTCTTTTCTTTTTATGGTCTCTATTCTGTTACTATTTTAGTCCATCTATTGTTTCCCATTCTTGCTATATGGCCATCCCATTTCCATTGTAATTGAATATCTTTGCACCTATGTCTAAACTTTTTATCCTGGATCTTATATGTGTATCCCTTATTTTATCTTGAAGTCTTATGCTTAGTAGAGATCTTTCCATTTTACGTTTTTTTCTATAGCAATTTGCTTAAGATGGTTTTCTTGATAGGCCAGGTTTCAGCACCACATGTCATAATGGGTATTATACATTAGTTGAAAAGCTTTGCTTTGTTTTCCTGCTTTAATTTACTACATAGAATCTTCTTTAACTTCCCAAAAGCTGTCCACCACATTTTTATTATGTCAATTCCTGTTTCTTTATGGTAATTAGTTTTCTTAGGTATATGTATTCTTCCACACATTCAATTTCTCTATCATTTATTCTAACATTTTCTTGTGCTTCGCTATATTAAGTTCTTCTTGGTTACTCAGTCCAAGGACTAGTTGTTCAGTAGATGTACTCTGTCTCTCCATTCCTCTCTATTCTCCGCCGTTCTCTTCAAGTCACAGTATGTCCTAGTATTGGTGTCTTGGAGAAACTGTGCCACAAAACTATTCCTTGGCCGTTCTCTTAATCTCTTGCCTTGGATTTTCTCTTCAAAAACTTTTAGAATCGGGCCTTCATGGCGCAATATGTGTGCCATCGATAGAATTTTTCTTCTTCTTTTTAACATGTTGATCAGATTCCTGGGTTCTTCCACTCGCTCCAGGATCTCTTCATTAGTCTTTCTACCGAGCTTTTTCAGACATAGGTGAAAAGATCTCCATTATTCTATAGCTCCACATTTCAAATGACTCCAGCCTTTTCACTTCCCTCTTGGTCAATGTCCATGTCTCAGAACAGTAGAGAGCTATTGGCCAAACATATGGCTTTAAAATTCTCTTCCTCAGTTTTAGATCTACATTTTTGGCTGTCAGTAGTCTTTGATTCGCTCTAAAAGCCGTTTTTGCCATCCCTAGCCTCATTCTAATTTACTTTTCACATCTCGCAACTTCAGTAATAATTTCATCCAAATATTGAAATAATTTAGCTTGTTCGATGTATTGTCCTTCAATTTTAAGGAAAGCCTGTTTTGGAACCTTCTTTATTACCATTAGTTTTGTCTTATTTTTATTTATCTTCATTCCATAGATATTTGCATTTTTGTGCATTTTTGACATCATACGCTGTGTTGTCTGATCCAGAAACTATTGCCTGGTCATCAGAAAACTTAATGGCTTTAATTGTCTCTCCATTAACCCAAACTCTTTCACTGGCGCTCCCCAAGGCCTGATCCATTATTAAGTTGGTTTGGCATTATTTTAGTTTTATCAATATTGATTTCTAATCCAATTTCTGACAGAGTAAATGTAAACAACTATTTCTTGAACTTTATTTGAGTGACTTGTGTGACTTATCAAAGAACGCTATACTCAGTCTAGTCATCTCAGTGCAAATTCTCGGTTAATTTAGGAATATTCATGTATATAAGACACAGTATTCCTTATTTTTTAATAATTGATCATCTAAAAATAACTTTTTTTTGCCCGGTTCTGCAACCATCTAAAAGTCCCTGTGTTGCTAAGCGTGCAAACATAGTGCCTTGCCAAAGAGCTTTCCTACACCGCTTTGTATTTCGAATTTAATTTTGACATGATATCAGACAAGAACGAACTGTATTCAGAGTGAAAAATTAACACCAGACCAGTGTCGGGACATGCCGCCGGTTTCGGGCACCATTCACGGCCACGCTGTAGTAGAAAACAGTCGGAGCCTCCTCTTTAAAAGGAGGAGAAACAGATAATGACAGCGAAATAGACACACGTACACACAGATGTCTCCGACAAGAAAATAAATGCAGCTTACCTGTCGTCGTAGGCAAAATCCGCATCCAATGTCGACCAGTAAAGGATCCAAGCGACCGCGGAGACAAGCGCCGTAGCGCCGTAGTCCATGCTGGCCGAACGGAGATAGGGGAGCGTTTGGGCCGGTGGCTCCCGCCGCCAGGTCGCACGCTGGCTCCTGGCGGCCATACGAACACTAGCGCGGCGCCCTCCTCCTCGGAAAGCTCGATCACTGCCCCACTGCCGTCGTCCAATCAGCAATGGACGCCGGCCCTGCAAAGAGAAAAAGAAACAAAAAAATAAATAAAAAAAACCCAGAAATTACAACAATGCCTGCAGTGATGACAGGGAGGGGCGAGGCGGGCTCGCTCGACGTGGGGTGTAAAAAAAAAAAAAAAAAAAAAAGGAAGCTAAGAAAAAATTAAGAAAGAAATAGATTAGGGAAGGGATGTGCCATTTGGGAAAATGACATTTTATCATTGCTGTGTATAATTCACCCCACTGATAACAACTGTTGTTTCATAAACATCTTATTGAGTTATTTCTCCACGGTACCGCATTTAATTCAGTGATTCCAAAGAGGATTAATGAAGATACGTTTAGATTTAATGTGTATGTTTTTCTTCTGCCCTTTTTTTCTTCCATTTTGAAATTAATGAAAGAATACCTTTTCCAAAGCATCCTAAGCTTAAGATTTTTTATTTTTTTATTTACACGATTTTTTTTTCTCTTCAACAGTTTTACACCTTGGAAAACATTGTTTTAAATACATATTCTGCTACAATAGCCTAGTCATATATTCCTTGGGGGGTCCGGTTCTGGTCAGGGAAACAGATGCATTAAATTAATCACCCTGTGGCGCTAAATGAGCCCCCGCAATGTTCTGAGAAAAACAAAAAAATTGCTTTGTAATTCTAGGCCACTAGAGTTAGTTTGTGTTTACCTCGTTTTATTTTCTGCAACTTGCAACTTCTATATATTTCCCATAATTAATATTTTTTCATACCTTTTCAGCTATTTCCAAAAGTATAAATTTTCCTCAAGATTCTTGTTTATATATATATATATATATATATAGCGTAGAAAGAAAATTCTTCATCTAAATAATAAAGGTAAGCAGCACTTGAAGATAATTATGGGAGATTTCAATGTAAAAATAGGGCAACGGCAACAGAATGAAACTTCAGTAGGTAAATTCGGTCACGGCAACAGAAACCAGCGTGGAAATACTCTCGTTGAGTTTGCAGAGGCAGAAGAGTTTTTCATCTTGAACTCCTTTTTCAAGAAAAAGACACAGAGGAAATGGACATGGAGACATCCAAATGGGACGACAAGTGAAATTGATTTTATTATATGTAACAAAAAATTCATCATAGAAGACTGCAGTGTGCTAAACACAGGTAGTGACCATAGAAGTTCAACACAAGTAGTGACCATAGATTGGTGAGATGTAAGATACACCTCAACACTAAACTTGAACGTCGCAAGCTCATAAGACAAACAAAATGTATTGACATAACCAACCTTGAAAAACATCATAATACCTTCAAGTTGGAACTAAAGAACAGATTCTCTGCTTTAGAAGGCCTAACATCGGAAGAAGTGGATATTTCTGAAGTTAACAGAAAAGTAACCAAAGCTCTTATGGAAACAGCAACAAAATTAGCTGGGTCTAAGAACAAGGTGCATGTGAAAAAATTATCAGGAAAAACCAAAATGTTGATGCAAAAAGAAGACAGATGAGGACAAGAAAAGAAGATGCGACTTCCAAAGTGGAATATATAGAGCTATGCAAGACAGTAAGAAAAAGTATCACTGAAGACGTAAGGAAATTCAACTGTGAACTAGTGAGGAAAGCAATTTTGAAAACAACCAAAGCCTAAAGATAGCAAAGGGACATCTCAGTAAGGGAAGAAAACAGATTATGGCACTGAGAAAAGAAGATGGTTCTGTAACAAGAAATAGAGGCGAAATTTTGACAAGAGTAAAAGATTTCTACTCCAAATTATATGAAAGGGATGATACATGCACTCCAGACATCATGAAAGATACCAGTACCAGAGTTCCTCCAGTCCTTCCAGCAGAAGTTGCACATGCAATCAAGAACATAAAGCAGGGAAAAGCTCCAGGAGAAGATGGAATTACTGTAGACATCATACAAGAAGCAAGTGGAGAAATCGAAAAAGTACTCGCCCAAATTTTCACTCGATGCCTTAATGAAGGGAAGATTCCTGAGCAATGGAACAATGCTACAATGATCCTGCTACATAAAACAGGTGACATTGAGGATCTCAGGAACTACAGACCTATCACCCTCCTATCAGTGGTTTATAAAATCTTCACTAAAGTTCTTTCACACCGTTTGAAGGTAACATTGGACATGGCTCAACCGAGAGAACAAGCTGGATTCAGGAGTGGCTATAGCACAATAGATCATATCCACGTACTGAGAGAACTAATTGAAAGAGCGAGGGAATATGAACTTCCATTGTGCATGGCTTTTATCGATTATGAAAAAGCCTTTGTTTCGGTGAAACCATCAGCAGTTACAATGGCTCTGAAATCCTGTGGTATTGAAGATGCATTCATTAATATTATTAATAACATCTATGAAAATGCAAGTGCAAAGATTCGGCTGTTTGAAAATACAACACACATAAAAATTGGAAAGGGAGTGAGACAAATTGACACCATATCTCCGAAACTCAAATGCCACATTGGAGGGTGTCTTTCAGTCGCTGAGCTGGGAAAACAATAGGATAAAGGTTAATGGATATTGTCTAACCCACCTTCGTTTTGCTGATGACGTAGTCATTTTTGCAACTACCCCCTCAGAGCTGCAGAGTATGATCCAGGAACTTGCTGACAAGAGTAAAAATGTGCTATTAAAAATGAACTTTCAGAAGACAAAAGTGATGTTCAATGCTTTTACAAAAAATGAAGATTTATTGATTGATGGAGAAAAGCTGGAGATAACAGATGCTTTCGTTTATCTTGGACAGCAGATATCAAGTGAGGGTCACATTGATGAAGAAATTAATCGGCGTACGAGACTTGCCTGAAGAGTTTTTGGAAGAAACAGCATAATTTTCAAGAGCAATATGCAATTATGTCTTAAAAGAAAAGTGTTTGATCAATGCATCCTTCCAGTGCTTACGTATGGTGCAGAGACGTGAACCTTAACTAAAAGAGACATACAAAGGCTGCAGACAACTCAAAGTAGCATGGAGAGGTGCATGCTTGGTGTAACCAGGAGAGATAAGAAGAGGAACTCGTGAATCAGAAATATGACAAGAGTGGAAGACATCATGATCAGAGTTAAATCCCTGAAATGGCAATGGGCTGGACATACTGCCAGAAGGACAGACCATCGATGGACAGCCGAAATTTTAGATTGGATTCCAAGGGACAGGAAAAGACCCAGAACAAAAGACCACATGGGAGATGGGTGGCTGAAATTCGAAAGTATGCAGGAGTGACATTGAGGAGACTGGCACAAGGTAGACCGTTGTGGAGGAAACTTGGGGAGACCTTCGTCCAGCAGTGGACTGATAATGGTTGACAATGATGATGATGATATATATCGTATAAGCCAATTTTAACAAGCAAAGTAATAAAATTAAATGAAATTCTATATTTTACGAGGGAAAGAAATCCTGCTGCGTTCTGTTCTGTAATGGAGAAACAGAAATGGTGGCATACAGGACGAAATTGCAACACCGCAGGGGAAGTCTTCTGTGCCAGTTGAAGAATGTTCGTAGAAAAAGCAATAGGAAGGAAGTACATCATATATTTAACAAGCGAGTAGCGCAAGAGACTCTCCATCACCCACTTAGAGATTACAAAGCCTTAGGTGTATCACGTCAGATAAGTTGAGAACAAGTCATTTACTCTTAGGGAAAAAGAAAATGGGTGCGGTTGACGCACATATAAGTTGATTTTTGAGGCAGGACTGTACATAGGATAGGTGAGTAATGGAGTCGGGATGTCGCTGGAGAGGAAAAAGTTGATAACAATTCCTGGAATTGTGTCCATTGCCGTGGTAACCTTCCATGTATGACTTCTACTGGAAGGACCGGTACTGCATATGCTTTATTTTATGTGTGCTGTCTAGTTAAACACCGGTCAGTATCACGTGACAGTCAAGTTGAATACACTTCAAAGATTCAATTAGCTAACTATAGTACTATATTCTATGCAATCTGTGTGAGTATATTTTTTAGCAAAAAAATAATGTCTTTAAAATTCATGAGTAAAAAAAATCTCAGTCACAAGCTCACGTTACCGCTTTATAATCTACGCAAAATCGTCTTTCTATTAGGTACTAAAATGATTCTATGCTTTTTCGATTCTTCTGTTTCCACAGCTGAAGCTAAGAATTTTCTTTTCCAAGAAGAACGCAAAGAAAATGTGTTTGAGAAACACACCTCATATGATAGCCTTTTATGAACTACGGGTTAAAAAAATATTCAGTTCAGTGCCGGTTGTGAAGCACTGCGTGAATCGGAAGAGTGAAAAAATCGCCAGGATATCATCCCAATAACCGATTCGAGTTACAGTGCCCGAATAACAAATGTTATTTAATTTCGCGTGATGCACACGTTTAACGAAAATTTTTCGAGGGCAAAGAGCAACGCACCACATTTAAAATCACATACACGTTTTCACCTGCGTCATTCATTAATTCCTGGTTTCCATAAAAATATCATAGCGCGGAAAATGTTTTTGCATTTATCAGGCATCCCTTTTGGAATTCCGACTTCAAACCTTCCACTGCTAGAGATGGAAACGGGTCACGGGTGAACGAGTCAACTGGTCGAAAATTTCTTGCGGGTCGAACGGGTCGGGTCAAGGTGTTCCTGACCGAATTTCGACACGGTTTTACTTCAGTTAATTTTATTTTTGAATAGGAAAAAAATATTTCAAAAAACTCTTCAGAGGTCTTTGAAATAATATTTCAGAGCTGCAGAGTATGATCCAGGAACTTGCTGAGAAGGATAAAGAAATGGGGATTAAAAATGAACTTTCAGAAGACAAAACTGATGTACAATGCTTTTACAAGGAATGAAGATGTATCAGTTGATTGGGAAAAGCTGGAAATAACCAATTCCTACATTTACCTTGGGCAGCAGATATCAAACGAGGGGTCACACTGATGAAGAAATTAATTGGCGTATAAAACTTGGTTGGAGAGTTTTTGGAAGAAACAGTACAATCTTTAAGAGCAATATGCCATTATGTCTTAAAAGAAAAGTGTTTAATCAATGCATCCTTCCAGTGCGTACGTACGCAGCAGAGAACTGGACTTTAACTGTGAAAGACATACAAAGACTGCACGGAGAGATGCATGCTTGGTGTAACGAAGAAAGATAAAAAGAGGAACTCGTGGATGAGGAAAATGACAAGGGTGGAAGACATGACAATCAGATTTAAATCCCTGAAATGACAATGGGCTAGACATATTGCCAGGAGAACGGACTACCGATATACAACCGAAATTTTTTGACTGGATTCCAAGGGGCAGGGAAAGACCCAGAAGAAGGTCACGCGGGAGATCGGTAGATGGATGGAGACTGGCCGAAGACAGTCCGTTGTGGAAGAAACGTGGGGAGACCTTCATCCAGCAGTGGATCGATAATGATTGACAATGATGATGATATATTCTATTTTATAGCTCAAAGCAGATTTATCCGGGTCGAGTCCGTGTCGGGTCCAATTATGTGACGGCCGGGTCAGGATCCAAAATTTTTGGCCCGTTTCCAGTTCTGGCCATTGCAACTCGGGCAACAGTGTAAATCGATCTAACAAATTTGGAAGTGACTGCCACTATTTCCCGATGAGTTATGGCTTGCACACGCACAAACACACATTCTCTCTTATTATTTATTATACGCACACCGGCTACTGAATTAAAAAACTGTATGCACATGTACGCAGTGTTTCTTTCAGGACTTTTTGTCCGGGGGGTGGTGGAACCTTATGGGGGGCAAGTTTTCCATTTGCTATATATATATATATATATATATATATATATATATATATATGGGATGTAAGGTCAGGTGATGCGCAACATCACAGCCTCTCCTTGACAAATGTCAACCCCGCCTTCTCGTGGTACATCCTGTTCCCACTAAAGGGGCTCTGACGACCGCCAATAGCGGTATAACTATACCATCGGGATTAGAGGAAATGCTATCCCACACTCACCAACCCGCTTGGCCAGCGTGGTGAGTTATGGCCAACCCCCTCCAAAATGACTCCACAACTTAAATCTTGGCCCTCAGTCTCCGGCAGCTGGAATGTACCTGGCCAAGGCAGCGGCCAGTGAGACAGAAAGGCAGAGGGTGCTAAGGATCCCCGGAGGACCGGACTAGGCTGCCATCTGATGCTGACCTTGGCTACGTATAATGGACGCTCCCTATCTTCTGATTCAAGGCTTCTTGAATTGGAAGAGGAACTACAAAGGATTAAGTGGGACATCGTCGGGCTAAGTGAGGTAAGGAGAAAAAGGAGAAGATCTCATTGAACTGAAAAGTGGACATCTCTTCTACTATCGTGGGACAGATACTGGCAGAACTAGTGGTGTTGGATTTATAATAAACAAGAAACTGAAGGATAAAGTTGTAGAAGTTGAAAGTTCCTTTGACAGAGCTGCACGACTCGTTATCCAACTCTCGAGAAGATACCAGTCTCAGATTATTCAAACTTATGCACCCACCACAAGTCAACCTGAAGAAGAAATTGAAGAATTTTATGAGGAAATTTGTCATCTAAATAATAAAGGTAAGCAGCACTTGAAAATAATTATGGGAGACTTCAATGCAAAAATAGGGCAACGGCAACAGAATGAAACTTCAGTAGGTAAATTCGGCCATGGCAACAGAAACCAGCGTGGAAATACTCTCGTAAAGTTTGCAGAGGCAGAAGGGTTTTTCATCTTGAACTCCTTTTTCAAGAAAAAGCCACACAGGAAATGGACATGGAGACATCCAAATGGGACGACAAGTGAAATTGATTTTATTATGTGTAACAAAAAATTCGTCATAGAAGACTGCAGTGTGCTAAACAAGTTCAACACAGGCAGTGACCATAGATTGGTGAGATGTAAGATGCACCTCAACACTAAACTCGAACGTAGCAAGCTCATAAGACAAACAAAATGTATTGACATAACCAACCTTAAAAAACACCATAACACCTTCAAATTGGAACTGAAGAACAGATTCTCTGCTTTAGAAGGCCTAACATCGGAAGAAGTGGATATTTCTGAAGTTAACAGAAAAGTAACCAAAGCTCTTATGGAAACAGCAACAAAATTAGCTGGGTCTAAGAACAAATCGCATGTGAACAAATTATCAGGAAAAACCAAAATGTTGATGCAAAAAAGAAGAGTGATGAGGACAACTAAAGAAGATGTGACTTCCAAAGTGGAATATATAGAGCTATGCAAGACAGTACGAAAAAGTATCACTGAAGACGTAAGGAAATTCAACTGTGAACTAGTAAGGAAAGCAATTGAAAACAACCAAAGCCTAAAGATAGCAAAGGGACATCTCAGTAAGGGGAAAAAACAGATTATGGCACTGAGAAAAGAAGATGGTTCTGTAACAAGAAATAAATAGAGGCGAAATTTTGACAAGAGTGAAAGATTTCTACTCCAAATTATATGAAAGGGATGATACATGTACTCCAGACATCATGAAAGGTACCAGTACCAGAGTCCTTCCAGTCCTTCCAGCAGAAGTTGCACATGCAATCAAGAACATGAAGCGGGGAAAAGCTCCAGGAGAAGATGGAATTACTGTAGACATCATACAAGAAGCAAGTGGAGAAATCGAAACAGTACTCGCCCAAATTTTCACTGATGCCTTAATGAAGGGAAAATTCCTGAGGATTGGAACAACGCTACAATGATCTTGCTACATAAAAAAGGTGACATTGAGGATCTCAGGAACTACAGACCTATCAGCCTCCTATCAGTGGTTTATAAAATCTTCACTAAAGTTCTTTCACACCGCTTGAAGGTGACACTGGACATAGCTCAACCGAGAGAACAAGCTGGATTCAGGAGTGGCTACAGCACAATAGATCATATCCACGTACTCAGAGAACTAATTGAAAGAGCGAGGAATATGAACTTCCATTGTGCATGGCTTTTATCGATTATGAAAAAGCCTTTGATTCGGTGAAACCATCAGCAGTTGCAATGGCTCTGAAATCCTGCGGTATTGAAGATGCATACATTAATATTATTAATAACATCTATGGAAATGCAAGTGCAAAGATTCGGCTGTTTGAAAATACAACACACATAAAAATTGGAAAAGGAGTGAGACAAGGTGACACCATATCTCCGAAGCTCTTTAATGCCACATTGGAAAATGTCTTTCAATCACTGAACTGGGAAAACAAAGGGATAAAGATTAATGGAGATTATCTAACCCACCTTCGTTTTGCTGATGACATAGTCATTTTTGCAACTACCCCATCAGAGCTACAGAGTATGATCCAGGAACTTGCTGACAAGAGTAAAGAAGTGGGATTAAAAATGAACTTTCAGAAGACAAAAGTGATGTACAATGCTTTTACAAGAAATGAAGATTTATCGATTGATGGAGAAAAGCTGGAGATAACAGACACGTACGTTTATCTTGGACAGCAGATATCAAGTGAGGGTCACATTGGTGAAGAAATTAATCGGCGTACAAAACTTGCCTGGAGAGCTTTTGGAAGAAACAGCATAATTTTCAAGAGCAATATGCCATTATGTCTTAAAAGAAAAGTGTTTGATCAATGCATCCTTCCAGTGCTTACGTATGGTGCAGAGACGTGGACCTTAGCTAAAAGAGACATACAAAGGCTGCAGACAACTCAAAGAAGCATGGAGAGGTGCATGCTTGGTGTAACCAGGAGAGATAAGAAGAGGAACACGTGGATCCGAAAAATGACAAGAGTGGAAGACATCATGATCAGAGTTAAATCCCTGAAATGGCAATGGGCTGGACATACTGCCAGAAGAACAGACCATCGATGGACAGCCGAAATTTTAGATTGGATTCCAAGGGACAGGAAAAGACCCAGAAGAAGACCACATGGAAGGTGGGTGGATGAAATTCGAAAGTATGCGGGAGTGACATGCAAGAGACTGGCACAAGACAGACCGTTGTGGAGGAAACTTGGGGAGACTTTCGTCCAGCAGTGGATTGATAATGGTTGACATTGATGATGATGATGATATATATATATATATATATATATATGTGTGTGTGTGTGTGTATAATTTTAACTACTATATTTTTATATATAGAAGTAATTACTATATATCTAGCACAGGGGTGCATTTAGAGGGGTCCTTCTCCCCCCCCTTCCTCCCGGGAAATGTTTATTTATTTTGTTTTTGGTTAAAATGAGATTTACATTAGAAAAAAATGCCTTAATTTAATAAAAATGTATCAACTTACATTAGAAAAAAATGCCTTAATTTAATAAAAATGTATCAACTTACATTAGAAAAAAATGCCTTAATTTAATAAAAATGTATCAACTTACATTAGAAAAAAATGCTTTAATTCTTCTTCAATTTTTCATTAACTATAATTTTGTTCCAGATGGTGGATTTCAAAAACTTATTTTTTTATGTCCCCCCCCCTCCCCACACCCAACGAAGAAAAACTATATACATCCCTGTATTTCAGGAATAACAAACTTTTTCCAGCTAAAGGAGTGTGGTGGGGGGGGGGGGGGGGCTTGAAATTTTTCTGTATTAAAATGCATTCAACGCACTCTTGTTCCTGAATCACGATTCCCAGACAATTAGGTATGATTAGTCTACTTATTATATTTTGAAGAACACCATGCGTCGTAATAAACTATTTTTAGTACCATTTGAACAAATATTTAAAAAATATAATTGGAGAAATATTTGTAGCATAAAAAGATACGAAACTTCCTTCTTCATCATAGCCTGAATTTATTAAAATTCGGCTCGGTAACCTGAAATGTCTCGGGGGGAGGGGGTTCAGGGAGGGCTTTGCCCCCCTCCGGATGTATGTCTGAAAGAAACACTGCACGTACGTAAACGTGACTTACACAGTATTTATGCAAAACACATTGTCACACACCAAGTGGTCTAGGCAACAATTTAAGACGGTTGCTCGTCATTCATCATCAGAAGTGTTCATCACAATGGTAACAACGGAGAATCTATCGGAGTTCGATAAGGACCTCATTGTGGGTGGCTGTCTGGCTGGAGCGACGATTTTGAAAACAGCAGAGATGACTCATTTCTCAAAAGGTGAGATACCTCGGGTATCTATTCAGTGGAAAAATAACCCACATTGCTTGTCTATAATAGGCGTAGTTGTGACACGATGAGAGTCTGTCAGGAGTAAGATCGCCGTCGTCTGAGAAGGATATTACGGAGGAACAACTTTCCTCATTCCTGTGCTCAGCAATTGACGAAAACATTCAAAGAAGGCTGTTCCTGACCCATACTTCAGCGAATTATGCACAGGAAATTGAAGAGGATCGGTACTGGCACAATCGCAGTCCTATACAGAAAACAATGATTTCTGCGAAGAGCCGGAAAGTTCGTCTGCAATGGTGTCAGGAACGCAGTAACTGGATACTGGAAAAAAAAAAAAAAACGTCATGTGGTCCGACCAGTGGCGGTGCATCTTTCTATGTATCGATGGTAGATTTGTCTGGCGTGGGGCCCCATAAAGCAATGGACTCGACTTGCGTTGTAAATACAACTCAAGGTTCTGGAGGGTGTGTCGTGATGAGGGACACGTCCTGTTGGTACAAAACGAGTTCCTTAATATCGTTAGAATGTCGGGTGTCAGCTATTTCATGGACATCCATCGTGGAAGATATGTTCAGCAGCGGTTTAGCGAGCATGACAGTGATTTCCACCATATTTCCTTCCCGCCACAAAGCCCATAGCTGAATCCACAGAGAATGTAAGGGACATGTTGGAAAAAGCAATCCGAAAGCAAAGTCGTCATCCGTCAAATCTGAGCCAGTTAAAGGACTGTCTCATGAACACCTAGTATGCTGTAGGCGTAGATGCACTCCAACACCTCGTGGAATCTATGCCAAACTGTATAAGTGCTATAATTCAGGCTAAAGGAGGTCTAACCCAGTACTGAATAAAAGTTTCTAATTCAGTGGCCTATATGTAGACGTAGATGCACTACAGCACCCTGTGGAATCTATGCCAAACCGCATACTTGTTGTAATTCAGGCTGAAGGAGGTCCAACCCGGTATTGAATAAAAATTTCTAATTCAGTGGCCTATATGTAGACGTAGATGCACTACAACGCCTTGTGGAATCTATGCCAAACCGCATACTTGTTGTAATTCAGGCTGAAGGAGGTCCAACCCGGTATTGAATAAAAGTTTATAATTCACTGGCCAGTAGGTGTAGACGTTCATTGTAAAAAAATAAGTAATGTGAATTCACGGAAAATTTCTGAAAATAACGTGCAACAAAGTTGGCCGTATAGGTGTCCACGAAATTTCTGTTTTTTTTTCTAACTTCACTATTTGGACAGAATTTCTGTAGTCAGTAATTCCGTTTTATTTTTTGAAAAATACGTTTTAGGTTTTTGCGTATCTTTACCGAAGTATAGCAAAATCTTCAGTTCTGATTCTTTTGGTCAGCTTCTTCCCCGGTGTATTAAGTTAACAAGCCCGTCCTTATTCATCGCAGGTGGGACTTGAACGAGCGATCTTTTGAACGGGAAGCACGTGTCTTATTGCTGAGCCAGAAATTATCGTTAAGACCCCTCTCGCATGTAAGGTGTAACTCCAATTGCTCGAGAATATTTTTTTTTTTTTTGTTATTAATATGGGTGAATCAGTCACTTTATTTTCTGTTGGAACTTATTTTTCTGAATACGCCTGAAATAATTGTTTTTTTTTTCTGTAGCAGGACTTGCTACAAATTATACATTTTTTCATCATGATTTTTCGAAATAATAGATGCTTTAGAACTCGAGATTTTTTTATAAACTGACAATGACTTTCCACTAAGAAAAGGTCAAATGTACTGCTTTGTGGTATTATTCCACAAAACTCCTAAATATAAAATTTACTCTTGGAGACTGATACAATCAATTTATTAGACTCACACAATCAATTTATTAGCTAATCAAACCTCAAATATTCAAGCGAATCATTCCCGTTACCGGAATTTTTCCGTCATATAGATATGGAAATAGTGAGAACAGAATTTTTTGAAAGGATTTGCGGAAAAAGTTTCTAAGAATTCAGAATTTTCCACTACCACCTCTTAGAAACTGCAATTTACCGTCAATATAAGAACAGAATTGCGGAAGATTTCTGGAAATTCAGAATTTTCTGGGCGTACGAAATATTTCGGAAATTACGGGGTTTTTTTCGTCATTTCACGGACAAGGTTGTATCAGAAATATGCTTCATTTATTCATGAAAGGAACCATGGAAAATGGCTCGTTAATTTCAGAATTGTTTTTACAGTGTACCTCACTGAATACTGGCTTTTCTGAATGTGGGTCCCGATGTGGACATGTGTGCAGGTGTTTTCCATCCAAATTTTCTTACTCAACGTTTCGTGAATCTACAGTACATTGCTCCGATACTTCTTACGTCTGGGTTTAAGTACTTGCACTTTTAAACAAGGAAAATGTTTAAAGAAGTTAAGTGCAACATTACAAAAACAAGTTTGGATAGACTTTAACCAGCATGCCGAGCTTGATGAGAAAGAATACAAATAGCATCACGATTTCCCTAAATATTCATAGACATTATTTCATCATGAAATTTCTTGTTGTTGCCTTATCACTTCTGCGAGAAAGCTGTTGCCTGACCTTGATCAACGCGATAAGCCTGATCGATTCTTATCGTCGGGGTATTAGCACGCTTGAGGTGGCAACCATTAATTACTTATTATTTAGATAATCGTTAAAAATATCTGACCAAGGAGTAAGATGAAGCATCAAAATTTTCGTTGTGGAATTACATCAATTTAAATTTGAGTAGAAAAAAATACTCGAAAAGCTGTTGTTCAACGAAGAAAAATTTAAATATTCAAAATTACAATCAGATTTATAGGTCGATTAACCTGTGACCGCTGCTACGGCAAAGACAAGATATTTATCGAAAGCGTAACGTAATTTACACGCCCAAATGATGATATGAGCAGTACTTCAATTTCATTCGAATGAGATTCGATTTCTTTGCAGAAGTCACAAATTTCAAATAACTTTGTTTTGTGGCATAAACGAACAAGAATCTCGAACAAGTGCTGATTTGTGTTTCTCTTTACTTTCCGTCCATGAAGAAACTTATAATTTGAAAATTTCAAAAAGAACGGTATCATAATTCTTATAATATATGCAAAAACATAATCAATTCTGCCAGAATCTAATCCTCCTTGAACATTGTGGTATGAGAAACAGCACAAAATCAAGGAAGAGTATGGTGTTTGCTTTGATAGACAAATATATATATATATTATACTGTATATTCTGATCTATATTATCCTCTTTAACCATACTCTAATCTGATCCCCCCAAAATGTTAAGAGGGGACTAGATTTGAATGCTGGATGATCCAGACCAAGGCAGAATCAATACTGTAATCTAATCATCTTTGAACATTTTGGTGTGAAAAACAGCACAGAATCAAGGAAGAGTATGGTTTTTGCTTTCTTAGACAAAACAAATACTGTAATCTATATAATTCCCTTGAACCATATTCTAATCTAATCCCAAGAAACTAATGAACAATAATCTAATCTACAATACTGTAAAATTTCACCAATTCCGCCAGTCCTTTTTTCTACTCTAACGAACAATAATCTAATTCCCTTGATCAATACTCTAATCTAATCCCCCTAACCATACTCTAAGCTAATACCCCTTGAACATGTTGGGGTGAAAAACAGGACAAAATCCAGGAAGAGTATGGTTTTTGCTTTGATAAACAAAACAAATACTCTAATCTGATGGCCTTGAACCATACTCTAATCTAATCCCCTTGAACCATACTCTAGTCAAATCTAATCCAAAAAAAAAACAAAAAAACTAATGAACAATATTATAATCTACAATACTGTAAAAATACCCTAATTCCGTTTGTCCCCCTTTCTCTTCTAATGAACAATACTTTAATCTAATCCCCTTGAGCCATACTCCAATCTAATCCCCAAAGCCATACTCCAATCTAATATCCATAACCGTACTCTAATCTAATCTGCCCTTGAACATTTTGGGGTGAAAAAAAGCACAAAATCGAGGAAGAGCATGGTTTTTGTTTTGATAGAAAAAACATACCCTAACCTACATAATCCTCTCGAACCTTACTCTGCCAACCCCGGTGGCGCGGTGGTCTAAGCACTGGCTTATGACCATTGGTCCGAGAAAGGGTCCGTGATCAAATTCCGGTAAGGCAAGGATGTTGTGTTTGTCTTACAGCACTGGCTCTCTTCCACTTCCACCAGTAGCCCTCAAAAGGGACGGGCGACTGCTTATAGCCCATTGAGTAGCTCACGGTGGTCGTTAAAACTTCAATCAAAAAAAAAAAAAAAAAAAGGAAAGAAAAAGAAAATAACCATACTCTAATCTAATCCTCCCAAAATGTTCAGATCGGATTAGATTGGAGTGTTGGAAGATCCAGACCAAGTCAGAACTGATACTCTAATCTAATCCTAAAAACTAATGAAGAATACTGTAATCTGCAATACTCTTATTCCATGGGTCCTTCCTACTCTAAAGAATAACACTCTAATCTAATCCCCGAAACATGCTCTAATCTCAACTCCTTTGCACATCTTATGATGAAATACAGTGCAAAATCAAGGAAAAGTATGGTTTTTGTTTTGACGGACAAAACAATTCGGTAGCACCAGCTTATAAAGAGGAGCTCGGGACCAACGGAAAATCTTGTTTAGACCGGGTGTCTGTTACATATGTTTTAGGATCAAAATCGTCACCACGTAAAAGTATGCAAACACCGAAGATTCAAAATATTATGACCAGCCTTTATGCAATTCGAAACAACTGGAGTTAAACGTTCACGCGTGTGAAGGTCACGAAAAGGTATAAAGAACACCTGATACTGAGTTCTGTTGATCAGTGTTATTCTTGTTCTTTAGATGGGAATGGCAGCGAGTTTGGCAAAAGCCAAATTGTCATGGCCAGACAACTGTGTCAGAACATTTCCGACACGGAAAAGATTGCGCGGTGATCATGGTCAGCCGTGGTTAATACTTTTAAAAAGTGGTCTGTGACGAACCACAGAGGTAAAGCACTTATCAAGACGTAAGGTGATAGCCACTGGCGCACCTAGCAGGTAATTTGAAAGCAGGTAATAGAAGTAATGTATCACAACACACAGTACATTGAATCCTGCTGAAAATGGTTCCTGTGTAGCAGCAGGTTATTCCGAGTGTCCATACTAAACTAGGTTCACCGTCGAAAGCGCTTATAATGGACACGCGAGCATCAGAACAAGAGTTTGAATCACACAGTACATGGAATCTTGCTTAGAATGGGGCTCCGTAGCCGCAAGTCTCTTCGAGTGCCCATTCTAACCTCGGTTCACCGTCGAAAACGCCTACAATGGACACGCGAGCATCAAAACAAGAGCTTGAATTACACAGTACATCGAAACCTGCTTAAAATGGGGCTCCGTAGTCGCAAGTCTCTTCGAGTGCCCATGCTAACCTCGGTTCACCGTCGAAAACGCCTACAATGGACACGCGAGCATCAAAACAAGAGCTTGAATGACACAGTACATCGAAACCTGCTTAAAATGGGGCTCCGTAGCCGCAAGTCTCTACGAGTGCCCATGCTAACCTCGGTTCACCGTCGAAAACGCCTACAATGGACACGCGAGCATTAAAACAAGAGCTTGCATTACACAGTACATCGAACCCTGCTTAAAATGGGGCTCCGTAGCCGCAAGTCTCTTCGAGTGCCCATGCTAACCTCGGTTCACCGTCGAAAGCGACTACAATGGACACGCGAGCATCAAAACAAGAGCTTGAATGACACAGTACATCGAAACCTGCTTAAAATGGGGCTCCGTAGCCGCAAGCCTCTCCGAGTGCCCATGCTAATCTCGGTTCACCGTCGAAGACGCCTACAATGGACACGCGAGCATCAAAACAAGAACTTGAATGACACAGTACATCGAACCTTGCTTAAAATGGGGCTCCGTAGCCGGAAGCCTCTCCGAGTGCCCATGCTAATCTCGGCTCACCGTCGAAGAAGCCTACAATGGACACGCGAGCATCAAAACAAGAACTTGAATGACACAGTACATCGAACCCTGCTGAAAATGGGGCTCCGTAGCCGCAAGCCTCTTCGAGTGCCCATGCTAACCTAACCTCGGTTAACCGTCGAAAGCGCCTACAATGGACACGCGAGCATCAAAACAAGAGCTTGAATGACACAGTACATCGAACCCTGCTGAAAATGGGGCTCCGTAGCCGCAAGTCACTCCGAGTGCCCATGCTAACCTCGGTTCACCGTTGAAAGCGCCTACAATGGACACGCGATCATTAAAAGAAATGCTTGAATGACACAGTATATCGAACCCTGCTGAAAATGGGGCTCCATAGCCGCAAGCCTCTCCGAATGCATATGCTAACCTCGGTTCACCTTTGAAAACGCCTACAATGGACACGCGAGCATCACAACAAGAGCTTGAATGACACAGTACATGGAACCCTGCTTAAAATGGGGCTCTGTAGCCGCAAGCCTCTCCGAGTGCCCATGCTAACCTCGGTTCATCGTCGAAAGCGCCTACAATGGACACGCGAGCATCAAAACAAGAGCTTGAATGACACAGTACATGGAACCCTGCTTAAAATGCGGCTCCGTAGCCGCAAGCCTCTCCGAGTGCCCATGCTAACCTCGGTTCACCGTCAAAAACGCCTGCAATGGACACGCGAGCATCAAAACAAGAGCTTGAATGACACAGTACATCGAACCCTGCTTAAAATGGTGCTCCGTAGCCGCAAATCTCTTCGAGTGCCCATGCTAACCTCGGTTCACCGTCGAAAGCGACTACAATGGACACGCGAGCATCAAAACAAGAGCTTGAATGACACAGTATATCGAAACCTGCTTAAAATGGTGCTCCGTAGCGGCAAGCTTCTCCAAGTGCCCATGCTAATCTCGGTTCACCGTCGAAGACGCCTACAATGGACACGCGAGCATCAAAAGAAGAACTTGAATGACACAGTACATCGAAACCTGCTTAAAATGGTGCTCCGTAGCGGCAAGCCTCTCCGAGTGCCCATGCTAATCTCGGCTCACCGTCGAAGACGCCTAGAATGGACACGCGAGCATCAAAACAATAACTTGAATTACACAGTATATGGAATTCTGCTTAAAACGAGGCTCCCTAGCCGCAAGTCTCTTCGAGTGCCCATGCTAACCCCGTTCACCGTACAAATCGACTACAATGGACACGCGAGCATCAAAACAAGAACTTGAATGATACAGTACATGGAACCCTGCTTAAAATGGGGCTCCGTAGCCGCAAGCCTCTTCGTGTGCCCATGCTGACCTCGGTTCACCGTCGAAAGCGCCTACAACGGACACGCGAGAATCAAAACAAGAGCTTGAATGACACAGTACATGGAACCCTGCTTAAAATGCGGCTCCGTAGCCGCAAGCCTCTCCGAGTGCCCATGCTAACCTCGGTTCACCGTCGAAAACGCCTGCAATGTACACGCGATCATCAAAACAAGAGCTTGAATGACACAGTACATAGAACCCTGCTTAAAATGGAGCTCCGTAGCCGCAAGCTTCTCCGTGTGCCCATGCTAACCTCGGTTCACCGTCGAAAGCGCCTACAATGGACACGTGAGCATCAAAACAAGTTCTTGAATGACACAGCACATCGAACGCTGCTGAAAATGGGGCTCCGTAGCCGCAAGTTACTCCGAGTGCCCATGCTAACTGTGGTTCACCGTCGAAAGTGACTACAATGGACACGCGAACATCGAAACAAGTGCTTGAATGACACAGCCCATCGAACGCTGCTGAAAATGGGGCTCCGTAGCGGCAAGCCTCTCCGTGTGCTTATGCTATCCTCGGTTCACCGTCGAAATCGTCTATCGTGAGCACGTCAGCATCAAAACTGGACTTTGAATGATCGTAAGAAGGTCATCTGATCATGTGAGACTCGTTTCCTATTGTACCATGTAGACGCCGGGTACGTGTGCGTCATTTACCCGGGGAAGCGTGGTCACCAGGATGCCCCGTGGGACGAAAACAAGCCGGTGTAGGAAGCGTACTGCTGCGAGCAATGTTTTGCTGGGAAGTCCTGGGTCCAGTCATTCATGTGCGGGAAACAATGACGTCTACCACCTACCTAAACATCATTGCAGAGCAGGTATATCCTTTCACGGCAGCAGTATTCCCCTCTAGTGATGCCTTTATTCAGAAGGATAATGTGGCATGCTACACTGCCAAGATTGTTCGAGGATGGTTAGTGGAACATGAGGAAGATCTCCAAATTCCCCAGACATCAATCCAATCGAGCATTGGCGGTTGGAGTTAGAACATCAAATCCGATCAGCGGCGGCACAAGGACGTAACTTACAAGAGTTAAAGGATTTGCTGGAAACGTATTTGTTCTAGATACAACAACACACCTTTAGAAATTCTACAGCGTCACTGCTCTCCGCGTGAGAGTTGTTTTGGTGACGCGTGGGGGACAATTATTAGGCAGGTAGTCATAATGTTTTGACTATTCACTGCATAGGTTTATATTTCATATATCCATAGCAAATCGGATATAGATTTAGTTGGCTAACAGTATTGGTATTATAGCTAATAGGGTAAATCATAAGTTCGTAGCGTTTCGCGGTACAGATTGAGAAGCTCCGCCAAACAGGTGGGGCATACGCAGTAAGGTGGAATGTGTCCCATGCCTGATTGGGTGACGTGGTACACTTCTTAAACAGGTACGCATGCGCCGGGCCCAACATGTGTGTACCACTCATACGAGAAGAGAATTTCGGAGGAGGAACTCGTTGTTCGTGTGCTCCTACACCATTATTGGAAAAAAAGTGTTGAAGGCGACAGCTGCTGCGAAAAAAAAATTGTAATAGAGAAGGTGAGGAAACAGAGCACCGTGCAAACAGCAAGGAAATGGTTCCAACGCTTCCTGTCCGGAGACACAGAGCTCGTTTGCAAATCGAGGTGTGGGAAATCCGTCACCACCAACAACGAAACCCTGCGTCTAGCAGTCGAACAACACCCAGGAACCAGTACCCGACGATTAGCAGAGGAGGTCCATGCGTTACAAACCACCATCGTTCGTCACCTACACAGGCTCCATTTTCACCCCAGGCAGCTGCGAATGGTCCTTCACGAGTCGTTTTTTTTATTGAAGGTTTAACGACCACCGTCAGCAACTCAATGACCTATAAGCAGTCACCCGTCCCTAATTTAGGGTCACTGGTTCCAGGGAAGGGAGGGTGCCAATGCCGTAAGACAAACACAACACCCATGCCTCACCGGGATTCGAACCCGTACCCTTCTTGAACGATCAGTCATAAGCAGCGCTTAGACCACTGCGTCACTGGGGCGGCTCTCCATGAGTTGAGCAAGAAGCAAGTTGAGGACAGTGTCACTCTCTATCTAGAATTGTTACAAAATCCACGTGACTACAAATTTTGGCAGATAATCGTAACAAATGATGAGAAGTGGACCTTCCTACGTTACCTGATACCGGAAACCAATGGCTGCGGCCAGGTGATGAGGTTAAGCACTGATTCAAAGAGTGAATTTTGAAGTGAAAACAATGTTGTGTGTATGGTGGAATTTCGAGTGCCCTATCCACTAGGAGCTTGTGCCACATGGTCTTGCCTTCGATGAGAACCTGTATGCCGATCAGCTGCAACACGTATTCGAAGTACTACGGCAGCGTGTCCCCGCAATGGTGAACCGAAAGAATATCCTCCTGCAATTCGACAGTGCCCCATGTCATAGGTCACGGATTGTCCTCCAGAAAATTCAGGATTTAGATGGCGTCGAAAGCCTGCTATACCCAGCTTATAGCCCGGATTTTGCACATTTGGATTTTCACCTGTTTCGTTCCATGACGCACTTCTTGGCCGACAGACAGTTCCATTCTTTGGAGGTCGTGAAAGATGGCATTACTGAGCTTTTTGCGTTGAAGACAGCCGCCTGGTATCACAACGGCATTGTGTCTTTGGCTGAACGTTGGCGAAGAACCATAGACTCTGATGGACTGTATTTTGACGAATAGCCATATGTAGTTAACATGTGGTATGTGACTGAACATTGTACCCAATAAACGATACGAACTTATGACTCACCCTGATAATGAATTAAATCTTTCAAGTAAACATATTCAAATTGACCGCCACGTACGAATAACCGCTGTTTAACCATGCAACACACATGCAGCAAAATCACCACCTATCCTGCCAGTGCAGCGCTCACTTAGAGGGTGAAAGGTGTAGTGGACACAAATATAAGATTGTTTTCTTTCCGGCTAAATTCTCATTCCATTACTAACCTATCCTTACCCACAATTGTTGCCCAGAAATCCATGTGCGTGAGTGCCACCCATTCTTATTTTGCCTAGGAGTAGCTGGCCTGTTTTCAACTCTGTTGATGCGATATACCCAAGTCTACCTTTTGAGTGGGTGCCGGAGAGAGTATCTTGCACAACTAGCTTGTTAGAATTTGATTTACTTCCTCCCCATTGCTTTTCTATCAGTATTCTTCCACTAGCACACAAAGATTCTCCTGCGCTGTTGCGATTTCATCCTGTATTTCAACATTTCTGTTCTTTCATTGGAGGACAGTGCACAGCAGATTTTCGCTGCCTCGTTAAATATGGGATTTGATTTAGTTATTTTGCTTGTTAAATGCGACCTTAGTTTTTCTCTCCCTCGTTAAAGCTGAGGACTTCGTTAAATTTCGTTCGTGATAAACGGTCAAATTAGCTTTGAATTAACATTACACCAAACAAAACTTCCCGTTTTCCTCGTTAAATCCATCATAGAATTCGTTAAATATGGCTTCTACTGCACCACTTTCCCATTCTACTATTTGATTCCCGGGAGAAATTTTGTGGAATTTGAGGAAATTAATGTCGTCTTTCACGCTAACGTTTAATTTTTTTATAAGATATTAAACTGCAAGACAGTATTAAAGTATCATTAAGTGAATTCCGATTTTCAATTCCTTCTTAGGGAAAATCTGCAAATATCCAAGTTGTTTATATCATCTAGTTCAATGGAATAACTCTGGAGTTCCCCTCAGATAAATTAAGTCCATGTCATCTCATTTAGAACACGTATCCTGTACATCGCTTCGAAAGTGAAAAGTCAGTCTTGTTTTGTTTGAAATTACGTTTCCTTAATTAGCTTTGTCACACTCGAGAAGTTAACCTCACAAAGCCTCTCTTCCGGTGCAATAACGTCGTAGCGTCTCCCCTCCCCCTCTCCCAAAACCTTATAAGATTCACTTTTTTCTTTGAACGCCTTCTCGGAGTTCTCCCGAGCATGGATTCTCCATGGATTTAATGTTTGACTTCTGTTTTGTTCTTGGACTCTTCAATTCCACACCCATCAGTTCTGCTCTCTTTGGTTTATCAGACTAAGAGCAGACTCCTACATCGCCCTCTTTCCTCCAGGATTTAATCGAGATGAGTTTTGAAGCATTTTCGGGATCTCTCTTTTTCCATTGCTTTCCCCCTCTTAAAACTGTCTTCTTTCGTGAAAAGGAGGTGACAAAGCTGTTTGTCTGCAGACAGCGACCCTCCGCCGTCGGAAAAGGCTGGCCGCTGACAGACGGGGATTAATGTACCGTGAACTGGGTACACAGTCCGCAGTGTTGACACGAGCTGGTGTCGGTTCATGTCAGGGTTTAGAGGAACTTAGACCTGCGCATGGAGGTGTCATTTAAGTAAGGCAGGCAGGGCAGAGATAAGAAGGACATATATATATTCTCGTCTCACTTATGATTGAAGCTCTTGTGAACATGACTAAAACACAGAACTTCTTAAGAGTGTCCGTCCTACAAAAGACATGTCTGTCCTCAACATGACTCCTTTTTTTTTTAGTGGATAAGACAGAGAAAGGAGATCCTTCTAGCGCACACTTCCATGGTATCAAAAGGAAGTTATCGATAGAATTTTTTTTGGGAGCGTGTCCCCAAATCTGCGAAAATCTAAAAAAATTCTGTTGCGTGCCCATGCTAATTTTGAGCAGCGGATTATCATTTATTACACATCCCAAAGACAACAAGAAAAAAAAAATTCTGGTGCCTCGGAAGTTAGACCTATTCTTGAATATATTTGGGGCGCTGATTCCAAAAATGGCATCAGTTTTGCCCTATCAGCTCTAACTTTGGAGATAGGGCATACCCGCCCTAAATGCTGATGTGCAGAAATATTGTTATTTTATTAGTGAAAATCCTATATCTCTTAGTCTAATTGGGAGTTTGTGAACAACTATACAACCAGATAACCTAAAGTGATCTAATTTTGTTTGCAGATTGGGTAGGCGCCATGGCTTCCCCAAGAAAAAGTTGCTTGGATCATCCAGATGTCTTTTGCTACATTTGTGGCGAGTACACCCTTAAAGAAAGTAGGAAACCTATTTCTCAGTTTGTGAAGAGGGCACATCTTGGTTATTTCGGTGTTCAACTCTGAGATTTCACCAGGACACAAAAACTATGGAAAACAGGTTCCAGGGTAGGTAGGATACCCTTATGCTGGCAGACTACTGCTGGAACCTTCAGCCGGACTGTCCTCGTAGATCTCACTTTAGAAAGTCCTATAAAACAAATTTCTCATATGTTGAATGACGGATCAGTTTATATGCTCTTGTGTTGAAATTTACAGATTTAGTAATATGTGCTTGTTTCAATAGTATGTTATTTAGTATCAATATTTGTCAAGATCATGTCAAAAATAGCAAATTATGCGATGTAGGATCCCGAAATTTGACGGATGACCTGTGGAATCAGCACATAAGGTGGAGTATACCCTATCTACAAAACTAGAGCTGATAGGGAAAAACTGATGCCACTTTTGGAATCAGCGCCCCAAATATATCCAAGAATAAGTTTAACTTTTAAGGCACCAAAATGTGTGTTGGGTAGTGTTATTTATGCAGTGTTCACTCATAAACACGAGAAGAACAATACAAGTAGAGAGAAGCCATTGTTCACCGTTTCCTTGTATCCCCCCTCCAATACTAATGTTTATTTACACTGGGTCAACAAAAATTTCAAACCGAGTTATACGACGTTACATTTTATGGTGACCGCCGCAGATGGCGCTAATCCCACGCCAGAAATTTGTGTGCAGATTTCTCGTGGTTGTCGGCCCTGGCACGAAGCAGGGGTGAGACATCAGGTCCCCCTCCTCCTGGTCCAGAAAGCGAGGTGATCGTGTATGCTACCGTGGTTGATGAATTCTGTATTCTTCGCTTATCATCTTATGTCCCTTCGAGTTACGGCCAAGGTGAATCCTTCCGCGGTCCTTCTTAGACGAACTTAGCGAACTATTATCATCTCGCTGTCTGGTCTTCTTTTGGGGCACTTCCCTCCGAAGACGTATTAAGCTGAAATAAATCCCCTTCCTCAGAACTTACTGAAATTCTATTAGCTAATCGCGAGTTTTAGAAGTCGAAAATATCCTTTAGGAGCAACTGCTCTATTCGACAGAAGTGACGGATAACTGAAATATTATACTCGACGCTACGGGACAAAAAAAAAAAAAAGACCCAGAAGACGACTACGTGGGCGATGGGTGGATGAAATTCTAAAGCATGCCGGAGTGACATGGAGACCTTTTCGAGACAGACGTTCATAAAACTTTTTTGCGAGAACAAAAATATATACACGGGAAGAACATCATAAATAAATAAAAGGTACGAATTACATCTCGTTACTAAAACATGCTGATCAGGAGAACACAAGAAGAGAGTTAAGTAACTTCAGCGTGAAAATGATGTACGTTTCCTAAGAAAAAAAGCAAATCAAAGGGGCAGAGGAGCAACATGTGCCGCAACCTACAACTATTTCATGGCACTGTTTCACTAGTTCTACGTCCTTAAAGTATTCAGCAAAGGACAGCTGACGTAGCCCTACGTCATCGGTTGCGGCCCAGTTGCTACCGTGCCCCTTTGATTGTTTTCAGATATAAAATTTTTGAGAAATAAAACGAACGACATAAGCGTTCAACCTGTGATATGTTTTCGTTGCATGCATGCTCCTGCTGTTACTCTCTACACGACGCGGAGAAAGGCGTAGCTCTACGTGAGAAGTTCAAAAAGTTTAGGACCAGCATAGTTGACGAAAAAGCTATGATAGTCTACGGTGAAGAACAGCAAGCATCCTAAGTGAATTATTAAATTTTAAGGCGAATACGGTTGTGATGAACAGAAAGCCGACCGGCTGACCATGTGTAGTGGAACTGTTGAAGTTGGGTATTTTGACGGGAAGCAGTGTAAGCAAGCTAAATACGTAAAGTGAGCACATATCTAAACTGGCGCGCCGGATGGAAAGCGAAACAGTTGCTGTTGCGTGCTCCATGAAGAAGCTGTAGAATACGAATTTCATAAGAATACAGATGAATGCACGGAGTGGAGCACGGCAGGTAGTAAATAGGTCATGAGTAGGAGCAAGCAAGTAATCTCGGAGTGAGTGATCATGAGTGCAAACTGAATTAGTGAACGTAAACACGTAATGGCACATTGTGAATAAACGTGTAAGACGACCCAGTAACATTACAGCAGGAACAGATGGAAAAGGGAGTAATCTGAATACGATGAAGACGGGTGTTGGAGAAAAGTCGATCATAAAGAAAGAGCCATTAGCGGTCAATATCTTTAGGGGAGGATAACGGATTAGAGATAGCAGACCACGTCCGTTGAAGGAACAGGACAGGAAGATCGTGAACTGGAACAGGGAGAACATCAGACGTGAGAAGGAACCGAAACAATGATTTCCAAGTGAGACAAGAAATGCTCATAATTGACTGATTGATTTGTATAAAATAAGGTAAAGGAAGCGAGACAGAAGGACGAAAGACTAAACCGGAAGCAGCGGCGAGGTGAGGAAATCGATGTATTATGGAATTTGGAAGAACCTGAAGTTTATTAAAATTGTCAGCAATAAGTAGGAGAGAAGCAGAAACCTCAGCAAGAGTTTTCCATGAAAGATCAGAATGAACAAACCAAAAAAAAAAATCCAGAATGAACCCACGACGGGTAATAAAGAAAATAATTCGAGTCAGAATGGAAAAAGGAATTGTACGAGAGTGTATCAAAAAGTAAGGTCAATGCTCTCGTTACGTAGGAAAGCAGAGCTGTGGTAGATTGCTATTTGTAGAGGGGAGGGCACGTGACCTTGACACGTGGCGGATGCAATCGCTATTCTTCTAACCGCAGATATCCACCAGTTGTAAGGGCGTCAACATGGCCGCTTGTTTGTCGGAATGCTCCATCGTCGAGCATCGAAGTGTAGTGAGATATGTATGAACTGAGGGTGTGCAACCCGCTGAAATTCATTGTAGGATGCTTGTGCAATATAGGGAGGACAAGGTTGTGAGCCAGAGACATGAGTACAAGTGGATAGAAAAGTTTTAAGCCGGCAGAACAAACGTGTTTGATGAAGCTCGCTTGGGCCGGCCGTCGTCATCTCCCACAAAGGACCATCTGGATCGCATCGATGCGCTCATTAAAGGAGATCCTCGGGTTACCCTGTCTGTGATTCCCCAAAAAGTAAACATTAGCTACAGTTCTGCATTCTGAATAGTGAATGACGATTTCGGATATCATAAAGTATGTGCCACATGGATGCCACGGCAGTTGTCTGATGCGCACGAGCAGAAGCGCCTGAAAATTGGCAGACACGTTTTGCAGCGGTATGAGTCAGTTCCTAGTATTCTGGAGAAGATTGTCACTGGGAACGAAACATGGGAGCAAAAGGCAAAGCATGGAATGGAAACATCTGAGCTCGCCAGGGAAAAACAAGTTCAAAGTAGTCCTTCCAGCACGAAAATTAATGCTGACTCTCTTTTCTGACAAGAAAGGACCCATCGTTGAACACTATCAAGCACAGGGGACTCAATTAACAGTCGGTCATATTGTGATTTGGTGAAAGGCACATTGAAACCAGCAATTCGCACAAAACGACGAGGAATGTTATCCATAAAAGTGCTGTCGCTGCACGAGAACGCTCGTCCACATACGGCATTGGCAACTCAACAAATAATTACCAAGTTGAAGTTTGAGGCATCCTGCTTACATCCCCCGATCTGACACCGTGCGACTTTCATGTCTTCGGGCCTCTGAAAGACGCTTTGTGAGGACCCCGTTTTGAAAGTGATCTCCTGGTACAGGAAGCGGTGCATTCGTGGCTGAAGGAACAACCCAAAACATTCTTCTTTGCAGGAATCCAGAAACTTGTAGACAGATATTAAATATGCGCTGAACGACATGGGGTCTATGCTGAGAAATAAGGTAATTGTTATCTGTATTAGAGATGGGCTCGGGCTCGGAATTGCACGTCTTGAATTTCATTACTGTAATTAATCCAAACACGTGTAATTTCGAGCCCGGTTGAATTACTCGTGTTGAATTTCATTGTGGATTTGTTACCATGGTGGAAGTATTTTCAATTTCCTAAGCTAGCTGCCATTGCAAGACAAATTTTGCTTAGCAAGACTTGCATTATGCATTGTCCAAAGCTATGGCCCAAGCAAGGATTAGTTTAAGGAGAACTGGTATCGAAAATCTGGGAAAAATCACATTCCCATTATTTGTAGTTTATTAAAAATCAAAAATCCTTATCTTTAAAATGACGTATTAATTTCCAAAATTGTGCAGTTAGAAGTATTGTTATTTATTTTTTAAAACTTTCCTCACTCCCGCGATTTTTGGGGTGACGTTGGTTTTTATTGCAGCAGGTCAAGTTTTAGAGAAAAGAAGATCAAGTTGAAGCGCTGAGGCATTAGATGCAATTCTCTCTCTTTCTCTCACTCTTTTCATGATGAACTTGATCTGGAAACTGCACACACATATGATAATATTGTGATTATTATACTATTAAGCGCAAAGCTTTGTTAATGTTACAAAATGCAGAATAATCTGGTCTGGAATGCTTTTACGTTCTCTCTCTCTTTTTTTTTTTTATTTTGGAAATTTCCCTACATGTTTTTTTTTTCATATTCCACTACATCACTCTAAACTACCTTTATCAATCAGCATATATGTAAATTATATTGCAAAGATTAGTTTTCTAGAGTCAAAATTTCAAACACTTGCGGCGTTGTACGTTTTATAATGCAATTTATTCAAAATAAAAGTAAATTTAGAAATCAAAAAGAAATAACAAATGGAATTTTTTTTTGCTTCTAAACGATTTTCTTTTCATCAGCTTTTATCAAAATTACTGATTCCCTGATACGGTCGAAGTGCACATTGATTATTTATTTATTTTTAAATCCACATTTTAGAACATTTGGATTTATGCGTAGTATTTCCAAAAACATTAATATTGTGAAGTGGATTAACTGAACTAAACTTTTCAAACTAATAATCCTTGCCTGGACTATATCTTTGGCCAGTGTATAGTTGCAAGCCTTGATAATCCGGTAATCAAAGAAAGTGGGCCGGGCCCGGGCTTCTAAAATTGAGCCCGAACTCATTTCTAATCTGTATGCCTCTTAGTTTCTTTAATATACGACCACATTGACCTTACTTTTTGATTTACTCTTGTAAAAGAGCGTTTCTTGAAGAAAATCCGGAGAACTAGCAGGATGAAGACGTTGGACCAGAAGAAAGCGAAGAAAGTTGACAGTTGTGGAACAAACTTGGAGAGGGGTGCGTGTGGGCGCGCGCGCGCTGTGACCGCTGCACATTCACGTGTTTGAATTATTACATTTATGACTCCACACCTCGTTCTATTCTGCGGGTTTTAATTTTAAGTTCTAAATGGGTTATTTTTCGTAATGTAACTTGCCTTGGCAAAGCCTCCCGTTAGCAGGAGAAAGCTCTTTCTACCTAAAATACTCTTTATTAGTATACAAATTACGGATTTATGTGACTTTATTTATTGTCTTCTCAGATTAGAGCTTTTTTTTTTCCCCGGAATGAGAAAAAGAAAACCATTTGGAGTGCATCTAAGGAGGGCACCCAACGTAGCCGTATACATTAAAAAACCGGACAACTGTAATCGCAAGCTAAACGTTTCCAGTAAATGTCGTAATATATCAGGCAATTTGGCCCAGGGGAAACGACAATCTGGGGAGATTAATGCTTTTTCTTAAAAACACTGTTCTACAGAAGACGAACTGCTTGTCAATTCAAAATGGAACTGTGATTTTCACTCAGTAAAAAGAAGATTTATCCCAAGCCGCAGGGGGAAGTCTTGTTTTCCCTTAAAATTAGTGCATTATTCTCCACATCACTATAATTAACATTATACCTAACAAATGGGAGAACATCCTGGAAAAAAATACTGTGTCAACCTTAATAGTGATCTTACTTGACATTTTATGTAGCGAAAGAAACGTTTAGTATAATTGCTCTAGCATTTCCGAAAAGAACAATTATGGCGACGGTCAATCGGTAATCAGGGAAGGCATCACTTAGGAATTATGTTTCTCTCTTACATGTAGGTTAAGGAGGCCCCTGAATAAACGAGGAAAGTACAGATATGTGACATTTAGAGATGAATGGTATTCTTACATGTATTTGCCGACTGTAAGCTCCAGTGTTCGTAAGCACTGTGGTACTCATAATACGGCTGGAGAGAATTTGAAGTGTCGCACATCATACCAATGCTAATAAAATGACAGCTCTCAGTTTTGAGGTACTTTCTTGTTTGGAATTACCAGTAGCATGAGGTAATCTTTCCCGCTGGGGATGAATTTCCGATATCTTACATCCACTATTTCATTGAAATTCGAAATAGCTCTACCAAAATGATTTGACTCAACACAAATGAAAACAGAACCTACTATTTTTTCTCCATATACACCAAATAATAATTTTCTTGGGTATTATGATAAGGGAAATAATCAAATTCTCCCATTCACGGATATCTCAGGCCTACTGGGAAGTTTTAAAATTTCCTCAGTTTAATTTTTATCACCTACAGCCTAAGATTCTTTAGTATCCCCTGTCAGGATAATATAACAACTTTGCAAAAGAAAAGACGAAATAGTGCATCTCAATGTTATAAAGCTATGTGAAATTAGAGATGACTACTTTTCCTTAAATTTTACTAATGTATCCCTTATGAGAAAGTTACTTCTACTTTAAATTGGGTATTATTAGCTCTATGCTTAAGTTTTCAACGTTTCGTGGTAGAATAAATGTCTTCTGCTCCGGAGCCGAATGCTTTCCCAATTAAGCTATATTGACGAAGTTTGTCGCTGCAACTTCTCCGTCTTCATATGTGCGTCACCTTTGTATAACGAAGAAAATTTCTCCGTCATTTCTATCCGCGCCGGGGTTCGAACCCGGGTCCCCTCATTCCGGAATAAGTTGCTCTACCAATTGAGCTACGCGGACATTTTATTCTGATTCCTATCTGCCTTTATGTCGTGTGCGTCCTTCTGGCAGGTACGTCACATCTCCTGGTAAGTTACATCATCTCCCCCTAATTTTTTTTTTTTTTTTTTTTTTCGAAGTGCTGCTCTTATTTTTCCTATCTCGCGGTGTGGAAATAACATCACACCATTGCGAGATTGTGAACGGTCGGGTCATCCGGATAGTTCGGGCGCCATTATAGCGAAGTGAATTTCTCCGTCACTTTTATCCGCGCCAGGATTCGAACCCGGGTCCCCTCATTCCGGAATAAGTTGCTCCACCAATTGAGCTACGCGGACATTTTATTCTGATTCCTATCTGCCTTTATGTCGTGTGCGTCCTTCTGGCAGGTACGTCACATCTCCTGGTACGTTACATTTGAGGTAGGTGAGTCAGAACCAACACAGTGAAGTCCTGTTTAATCATCATCGAATTATGTTTGTCCTCAGGAAGCCAGAAAGAGGTGCAAATCTGCGCTTTGTATGTCCTTCAGAAGTCCGCTACGCTGCTTGTCCTCAACGACGCAACCACCATTTTTTAGGACTTTAGAAACGACTTGAGACACGTGCTTGTATTTGCAAGCTTTTTCGAACAGCTCCTTTCTTGTGCTTTTGCAGCGGTTTACGGGAGATTAGTTATGGACAACATACCGCGAAAAATATGCAGCAAAATCGGTCGCCATGTTCTAGTAGTGCCACCTTCGGTGCTGCCACCTTACCACACAGCACGGAATTCTGAAAAAGAAATGCAGTTGTTTTTCTCTTACATTTTGTTACGTGGATCGCCGGGAACTTATGCATATAGCAACTAAAACCTTTAGCCCTGGGTCAGTCACTTCCTTGAAATCCATTCGTCTTCCAGCTTCTGGCCAAGTGGAAATCATACGAGACAAAAGTAAAAATTATTTTATGAACCTGTCTCTCTTCCTCTCTCTATATATACTATTTGCCTAGGTATACCTCGTGGGCCTTTCGTAATGGTGGGCCCCAAGGTTGTAGACCCTATAGGCCCCCTTTTTCGGGCCCTGCGTCTGGCCAATACAATGTGTCCTTTCTCAAACTCGCTTAAGTACGTTGCCTTTCTCATCTGAAGAACAAAAATAGCACTGATTAACCGACCTCAGTAATCAGGTGTTATTGATACTGTTTTGTTACCTTCATATATACACTGCTGGCCACCCAAAACGCAACACCAAGAAGGACACGAGATAGCAAAGCCAGATTAACTGAACATATAACAACAGATACAAAGATGAAACGATTCAGCTTACAGGCCCGTGCGACTTGCGGAACACGCAGACATCAATAGTTCGTGTGGCCCCCATGGCTGGCAATAACGGCCGCTACACGATGCGGCATCGAACGAAAGAGGTTTTGGATGTGGGCTTCGGTTATATGTCGGTCCAGGCTGCTTCCACACGTTGCCACAGTTCATCAGGCGTAGCAGCGGGTGGTACTTGCCGGGCCACTCGGCTGCCTATCAGCGACCAGATGTGTTCGATGGGCAGCATATCGATAGAACAGGAGGGCCACGACAGATGTGACACATGGTGGGCCGCGAAGGATTGGTGCACGATGCGTGCCACGTGCGGGCGCGCATTGTCCTGTTGAGACGTGGCCGCTGGAAGGTCCTGCAAGTAAGGGAGGACTACAGGCTGCAAAACGTCGGAGATGCAGCGGCGGCTGTTGAGTGTACCGGCGATGCGTACCAAAGGAGTGCGGGTGTCTTATCCAATTGCGCCCCAAACCATAACGCCAGGTGACGGACCGGTATGACGATGCATAATGCAGGCGTCATACAGTCTGTCGCCGGCGTGCCGCCACACGCGGTTCCGACCATCGTGGTGTTGCAGGCAGAAGCGGGATTCGTCGGAGAAAACAATGTCGTGCCATACCGTAGTCCAGGTGCGGCGTTCAACGGCCCACTGCCGCCGCACTCGCCGGTGGTGTAACGTCAATGGTAATCGGAAAAATTGGCGCCGTGCGACAAGTCCCCGCTCTTGCAGACGACGTCGAACGGTACGTGCTGACACAGGATGTTCCGCAACGCACCCTAATTCCTGCGCTAACGTTCGTGATGTGGCGGTGCGAGCCGTCAATGCCCGCCGCACAACATGCCTGACCTCTGGTTTGGTGGTGTGCCACTGCTGCGGCAATCTCTCACGTCCGTCCTTCCTGCACCCACCGAATCCATACTCGCCTCACTGTGGCGGGATGTCGTTCCACACGGGCGCCGATGTCTCGGTATGATAAACCGCTGTCGGTATAAGCCACTGTTCGTCCTCTGTCGAACTCTGAAACGTGCTGGAATGACTGCCGTATTCTGCGACGAGGCATCAGGAAGCTTCCCACGCACAGGTCCAGCAGCACAACACACTTCAACTACTTACACCCCGCCTTCTGTGCATCCTTCTTATAGTGCTTCTCGGTGGCGTGCCGGGCGCACATGATTTGCATATGCCCTGCAATGCTAATCGTTTGCATATCCTCTCGCGGACGACGCATGCTGCGAATTTCAGGCCAATCGGATGCTTCCTTCTTGGTGTTGCATTTTGGGTGGCCAGCAGTTAGAATTTTATAAAGCTAATATAAGATACAGGAGCATTATAAAGGCGAGGGGATCCCGAGTTCCTGCAACCAAGTGGCAAATAATTCATCTGTCAGTTGCCAGTTGCTCCTCCCTTCCCCCATGTTTACCGTGATTTTGTATATAGTACAGATCTCGGTCAAAACCCCTGATGTTAGGTTTTCTGTTATGCTTTCAAAACATTAACCAATTTGATTTTTCCGAAACGAAAGCCCACTTTTTTTTCCCCTAGCAATGGCAGAAATGCTGTTTCCGGTATGCGAATAGCAAATGAACAGGTATCGTTCACTTGATCGAAAGGTCACTTGACCGAAAATCACTTGATCGAAAGGTACATTTCACATTTCACCGAAGGGTCACTTGACCGAAAAATACATTTCACTGAAAGGACATTTGATCGAAAAGTTCATTTCACCGAAAGGTCACTTCACCTAAAAGTCCATTTCATCGAAAGGGCATTTGATCCAAAAGTTCATTTCACCGAAAGGTCACTTCACCTAAAAGTTCATTTGATCGAAAGGGCATTTGATCGAAAAGTTACTTTACCTAAAAGTTTATTATATCGAAAGATCATTTCACCGAATGGTCAGTTTATCGAAAACTTAGAATTTTGTTGTTAGAGATGTGTTGCAGTGCGGTGCACGTTTTTGAAAAACTGGTCACCAAACATTATCGGATTTTATAAAAAATACACTTTTAATTTCTATGAAACACCTCCCCATGAGTAGGTGTTTCGAAATATAACATTAATTATAAGGCTTAGATCTGTGCCTTTTTGTCAAATTTTAATCCTCCGACGTCATATTCATAAGGGTTACAAAGTAAATCAAGTAAATAACGTTCCACTTTTACTCAACCACAAAACATTAATTTTTTGATCGTAGGCCTAGATGCAGGCCATTTTAATAAATTTTAACCCTACTCATATACACAAGCATTACATAAAATGTAAAGTAACTTTTTATGTCAGCCTTATGAACATGAGCATGCACGGTTTAATTTGCTAAAAACGCCTGATTCGAGAATTAAGACCCTAAAACTGATTCCTTTTGCCTGAAAAAATGTGCAACATTATTAACTTGACTTTTTATGTAAACCTTATGAACATGAGTTCGTGCGATTAAAATTGGGTAAAAAGGCCTAAGGTAAGGCCCTAAAATTGATTCTTTTTGCCTGAAAAAATGTGCAACATTATTAATTTTACTTTTTATGTAAACCTTATGTACATGATTAAAATTTGCTAAAAAATCCTCAGCCGAGGACTGGGGACTTAAAATTAATTATTTTTGTCTTAAAACTAAATATTTGCGTTCTCTGTGACACGGAGAAATCTAAAGTGTAATTTGAGTATAATCCCCTAACGTTTCGGTGGTCTGTCTGCCAAACTTGCACCTTGCTTCAACAGATCCTGTAATCAAATCCAAAGTTTTCGATAAACTGACCCTTCTCTGAAATGACCTTTTGATGAAAGGTAAAGAGACCTTTCGCTGAAATGAACTTTTCGATCAAGTGACCCTTCGGTGAAATGTACCTTTCGATCAAGTGACCCTTCGGTGAAATCAACGAACGTTTCGTTCAAGTGAACTTTCGGTGAAACAAACTTTTCAGTAAAGTGATTTTCGGTCAAGTGACCCTTCGGTGAAGTAAACGTCGGGCAAATGAACCAGACCCCAAATGAACATCACCGGATTAGCCCAACGGGAGAGTTCCCGGTGGATCACCCGAGAAATGGTCCCAATATCTTTCGTATCCTCTTTGTCTGGATTGTTTCGGAAAAACGAAAAATTATTTCAACATTTTACGACAGAATTAAAATCCTTTGTAGCGAAGTAAGTCAAAAAGTACGTATATCATGGGATATGGCAATCAATGTTGTAACACCGAAACTCCTATTTTTGTACCTTCTACGTCGGAGATTTTTGGCAAATGATTCACTTATTATTTCGCATAAGAAACTCCACACATATATGCATGTTTTATAATACTTACTTACTGTATCTTGCGCAGAATTATGCGCACACGTCACCTGACGATGACTATATTTACACCGGCAAGCACTCGGCCCAAATTAGTTCACAGCCTGATGATGCATGTGCGACGCATGTGAAAGATTTTGCGTTTTTATCATGTATATATTTTAGGATTTATTAATCGTATATTTTTATCGTGCTTCGACAGCTGTTTGATGTGATTATTACTCAGCACGAAATTTTAAATATTTTTAAATGATGAAAGGATTTTTAAAACTGTTTCACCCAGCTGAAATTGTTTACGCCTGAATTATTTTTGCAATGCATATTTCAACAGCTCTATTTCGTCGAGAACTTAACAGAGTTTTTATCTCCGTGAGGGAATTCATGAAGTGTTCCATTGTGGGTACGTGTGTTTCTGTAGCGGACTACAAGACTTAAAAATTCCGGACCAGGTTCCGTCGAACCAATCTACCCCTGCAAGTGAACTATTCTGAAAACAATTTTCACGTAGCCGTGGAAATCGGAAATATCAAACACTTTTTATTTCGTTTATCATACACTCCCAGTTATCTTCTGGTGTTTCTTTTGCATTGATTCACTTTTATGACACATTAATCTTAAGCCCGGTATTCGTATCCAGAAAAAGTCCATCTGAAATCCAGTCAGCATATAATTATTTTTACCTCTAAGCTTCAATGCTGACGACAGTCGTCGTAGGTTTTTATCTCCCTTCTATTTTGTTTTTTATGTAATTAGGATGTGTTGTCCTCTTATACGTTTTGAAGCTGGCATGTAGCAATTAGACGAATTGTTCTCCCAGGGGCATTTCGTGACGCCTTTGGAAGAATAGGGATTAAAACACCGAGAGAAACCAGGAAATTTTCTTCTCGGCATCTAATGCAAGCGTGAGATGAATTTTAAGTATTTAATTGGATCTCCATATTTTTAGTAACACAAATCAGCTGTTTAAAATCATGTTCGGATAATTATTCTTTGCTTCAAAAGGATTTTAATTCTGTCGTAAAGTACTCTTGATTCGCCCAGACTGGTATTAGACACGTTTTCATTACTCAGACGGTGTTCAGACACAATGGAGCTCATTAACAAGAAACTTCTTCGAAAAGTTTTGTTCCCGAATTTAAATAAAACTACAGGAATAATAATTTCTCTTAATACTTTCACACGAGGTTTGAATTTACAACCGTGTTTACTGATGTGGAACTTTTCTCCTTTTACGTCGTTGTTTAGCAGAGTATAATGGGATACACGTCGCTTTTATAACACGAAATGTTCTTCATGACTGCGTTCCAAAGGAGAGCCATTTTTCAACGGAACGAGCTCTAAAAGAGATCATAGTCGGTGGATTTGCCATTTTCCCTACCCATGATGACAAGTATTGTATTGGATTGCGGATCGGTAGCTAGTTTATTTAAATTGCGTACCTATTTCGAGTGTTATGGTATTTGCAACTAGACAAATCTTATTCATACATGCCTTGCAGCTACTTTAAAAAAAATGCAAAATAGAGAAAAGAATAAACCGCATTACATAAATATTTATGAACACCGAAAACGTTTCTTTGAAAACCTTGCACGATGCAAAATTTTCTGAATTTAAAAACAATGTGCGGTGTGACAAAGAAAAATAATTCAGCAACTTAAAGAACCGTAGCAAATAAATTTGCATCATCAAATTAGCTGAAAAGACTTCTGCAAATCATGAGTTAATTGAAAAAACTTGCATTAAGTTGAGCAGAGTTGCGCGTATGAATTGAGTGTTAAGTTTCCTTTCTTAAGCTTTCCAGCCGTAGGTTGAAGAAGCGTATATGCTCCAGCTTTGTCAGTCTGTCCGTCCGCACGATAACTCGCGTAAAATTGGTTCTATTTCGATAAAATTTTAGTATGTGGTAGGGGACAACCTGAGGACGAACCCTATTGAAAATGGAAGAAATGGGGTCAAAGGTCAGGACATAGGAGCGGGATCCATTCCATCGCCCTTATGCGTCATTACTTATGTAAAAATGCTTCGACTGCAACAAAACTTTATAACGTTGTTCCGGAGGTATACTGAACCAATTCTGTTTAATATCATCGAAATGGAGTCAAAGAGCAGGGCACAGGAGCGAAATTTATTCCACAGCCATCATCCTCATAACTTGACTAAAAATGCTTCTATTGCGACAAAACGTTAGTATGTTGTTCCGGAGGTATACTGAATCGGTTCTGTTTAATATCGCCCTTATGCGTCATAACTTGAGTAATGATTTCTGGTATGTTGGAAAGCGAATCATAATCAATGCATTGCATGATTTTACTAACTTGTTTTCTGTTTGAGGGTTTAACGACCATGGTGAGCTGTTCAATGGGGTATGAGCAGTCGCTCGCCCCTAATTTGGGGACAATGGCTCTAGGGAAGGGAGAGAGCTTGTGCCGTAAAATAAGCACACAATCCCTGCCTTACCGGAGATTCGAACCTGGACACATCTTGGCTGAATAATTTGAATCCAATGCTTCGTACCAAGGCTGTAAACTTTTCAAATTTGGAGGAACACGTTAATAACATAAAAAAATATAAAACTTTGCTGTGAATTGAATCAAATCATACAGAAAAAAGATCAGTAAGTTATAAAATATCGAATAAAAGTGCTCAAATTTTAGTAAAGTTCTGTCAGTTATAGCCATTTGTCGGTGGCCGGAATCTAACACGCATCCTTCTGCTCCGGAGCTGAATGCTTTCTCTATTCAGCTAGACAGACGAAGTTTGCCTCTGCAACTTTGTCGTCTTGACCTGCGCGTTACATCTGAGGTAGTTACGTCACACAGTTACTGAAAAAAGAACTATCTACACATTTTTTTTCAACGGCTTCTTTTTGACGTAGGACTAAATCTAACTCCGCGGACAGTAGGGGGCGACTTACGGCCGACCGCCTGTGACAAAAATAGGTCCCAATTGAAATTATTATAGCGTTAAAAATATGTGCCGCACACTAATCGTGTTAGCATATTCGTAAATAGCATGGAGTCCAATTCCCGTACTGCGCAATACATCGAGTGCGCAACGCTATCCTCGCTCCCTGTGCGCGGGTGAGATGATTCAATATTTCTGGGTGTGTCGCCGCGTTTGACTCAGTCTATCTCGGCAACCGTGAACGCAACAAGATTGTGCGCGGTATCTTTTTAAAGCTCGCGACGAGATCTATTCAAATATACGAAATACATTTCGCAGTGGTTTGAAATGAACATTTAAAAAATTGTTTTCTTGTGAACCGGCGAACACTTTTGACAATATCACGGTTTATCTGGACAAACATGAGTGCTAAACGACTGTGCGTGGTATCGCTTTAAAGCTCTCGACGATATCTATTCAAATATACGAAGAACATATCGCAGTGGTTTAAACTAAATAAAAAATGCTTTCGTGTGAACGGGTTAACATTTTCGACAATGCCGCGGAATTCGCAAAATAAACGCAAGCAGAAGTGAAGAAAATCAAAACGAGAGGTAAGAGCAAGTTACGCATAGATTTTCCGTTAGGGGCGTAAAAGTAAATAGCGTTTTCCCCGATATCTCTACTTCTAAAACTCGGATTTTATTTTTTTTCTTCAGCGGATACAGTTCCTGATGGGAATTCTGCATTTTAAAACTTTCTGCGTTTCATATTTTTTTTTATTTCAGTGGAGATTTAAAAACCACCGTAAGCCACTCAGTGTGCTGTGGGCTATAAGCAGTCTTCCGTCCCTAATTTTGGCCACTGGTTCCAGGGAAGGGATAGAGCCAGCGCCGCAAGACAAAAAAAAAAAAAAAAAAAAAAAACATCCATGCCTCGCCGGAATTCGAACACGGACCCATCTCGGACGAATGATCAGAAGCCAGCTCTTAGACCACTGCGCCATTTCTGCCTTCCCAAATCGGCGAAATAGTATCAGTATAGTGGTATGCGACTAGCATAATTACAGGATGTTGTATTGAATGTTGTTTATGAAGAGCTGCCGTTTTTGCCCTATTGTAAGGGTGATATTTTATTATGTTTAATAAGAACTATTACTGTAAATAGACGATGTCATCGCTGTGTCCACCATTAACTATTACTGTAATTTACTAATGGGTAAGTTTGTTAATTTCATTAATTTTTGTCTTGTAAATTCTTAGAAACTTTCATTTTAATAATGTATTGAGTGCGGTAAATATGTCAAAACCTTTCTTAGAGTGTCGAATTTTCTTTGCTTCATATAGTACCAGTATATCTTCCTAGAGGAACTCGTGGATCCGAAAAATGACAAGAGTGAAAGACATCATGATCAGAGTTAAATCCCTGAAATGGCAATGGGCTATTTCAGGGAAACAGACCATCGATGGACAGCCGAAATTTTAGAACAGACCATCGATGGACAGCCGAAATTTTAGATTGGATTCCAAGGGACAGGAAAAGACCCAGAAGAAGACCACATGGAAGATGGGTGGATGAAATTCGAAAGTATGCAGGGGGACATGGAGGAGACTGGCACAAGACAGACCGTTGTGGAGATCTTCGTCCAGCAGTGGATTGATAATGGTTGACAATGATGATGATGATGATGATATCTCCCTAAATACTGTAGTGGCGATTATAATCTTTTGGGGTCAGATTTCAGGGTATGAGACCAGGGCCGTAGCTTGGGGCCACCAGGGCAGACTCCGACTCTCCTGCGAAAGACTCAACGAACGTTAAAAATAATTAGCACCACGGTCGTGCTTTATAGTCCCCGCTACTCTCACATTGCGAGGGGTGCTCACAGCCGAGAGGGCCTCTAGCCTCACCTAGAAAGTTTTTACAAAATTTTTAGCGGAGATTTCATATGAAGCAGGTTAAAGTAGCAGGGACTATTTTGACGGCAGCTTCGAATGAAGAATTAAAAAGAAAAGCAATTTATTTGCAATAAATAAGTAAAATACACGGTCGAGTCATATATTTGTGACCACCAGCTGATATCCAGAGTAACCGCCATATGCAGCGAGGACAGCAGCTAGACGGGCTGGGAGTGATTCAATAAGGTGCTGGAAGGATTTCACAGGTATGTGGAGCCATGCTGACTGCAGTGCATCTGACAGCTGCTGAAGGGTGCGTGGTGGAGGATCCACAGAGCGAACAACACGACCGAGGTGGTCTCACAGATGCTCAATTGGTTTAAGTCTGGGGAATTAAGGGGCCAGGGAAGTACTTTGAAGTCTTCATCGTGCTCTTCCAACCACTCTCGGATATTTATAGCTGTGTGACTTGTAACATTGTCGTGCAAGACGATTCCATCCGCCCCAGGGAAGACAATCAGCATGTATGGGTGTAAGTCATCTGCAAGGATGGATTCATAACGAATTCGTTCCATAGTGCCTTCCGCAGGTATGAATGGACCCAGAGAATGCCACGAAAACATTGCCCAGACCATAACGCTGCCCCCATCAGCTTGTGTTCTAGCAGCAATGGTTGAAGAGAGTTTGTTCTCCGATGTTTCTCGCCTTATCCGCCAACGTCCATCCGTCCAATGAAGCAGAAAACGTGACTCATCGGAAGGCAATCCTTTGCCAATCAGTGGAGGTCCAATCCCGATACTGTAGTGCAAATGTAAGCCTTTTCTGCCGATGCACCTTCGTTAACATAGGTGCAGTGACGATCCGTCTGCATCGGAGCCCCATACGCAGCAGGGTTCATTGAACTGTTGTTTTTAGACACACTTCCGGTAGTTCCCACGTTCATTCTGCTAGTGAGTTGCTCCACTCTAGCGTGTCGATGGGCCCCCACGCACCTTCGAAGCCGACGTTCACCTCTCACATTAATGGCACGCCGCTTATTCGCAGTGATGCCATTTCTACAATCCTGATACACTTTAACCACAGCAGCACGCGAAAAGTTCACAAACTACGCTGTTACAGAAATACTGCCACCCTTGGCCCGTAAGCCGATAATCATCTCTTTTTGCAAATCTGATAAATCGCTCCTTTTATCCATGACAGCAACGAGTGATATATTTTCAAATTGCCTACAACTGACCGCGATCATATCGCACTGTGAACTTGAGTGAAAGAGAACTGACTTTGAGAAAGGAAAGATTGTTGGGTGTTATATTAGTGGGTCGTCCATAAGAGAAACCGAGAGGCTTTTAAACATACCCAAGTCAAACGTTTTGGATGAACTGAATAAGTGGAAGACACATGGCGTGCCTGAAGCAGCAAAACGCTCCGACAGACCAAAGAAAATCAGTAAGAGAGGACGTCGAAGCCTCAGGAGAATCGTTACAGTTAATCGGCGGAGTACTACACAGGACCTTAGTGTACAGGTGAGTAAGAATCCTGGAATCTCGGGCTGTACACGTGCCATTCGCAGAGAACTTCATTCCATGGGTTACAGTGGTCGGGCGGCTGCTCATAAGCCATTCATCTCCACTCGGAATGCTACTCGTCGGTTAGCATGGTGTAAAGAACATTTATCGTGGACCGTAGATCAATGGAGACTGGTCCTATTGACTGATGAATCCAGATACACGATCCATCACTGTGATGGCCCTGTGTGGGTATGGCGGCAGCCTGAGGAACGCTATTTACCACAGTGTACTGTTCCTACGGTCAAGTTTGGAGCTGGCTGTGTACCGTGTGAGGGTGTTTTTCGTGGTATGGTCCAGGCCCATTGGTTTTCGTGGACAAACCTGTTAACCAGCACGTCTACCTCGATATTGTGGACAATTATGCCTTACCAACTCTATGGAAATACCATGGAACCGAGCCTTGTTGGGACCAGCAGGTTAATGCACCAAGCCATAAGGCAAGGACTGTTACGGCGTGGTTTGACGATAATTCCGTATGGTGTGTGGACTGTCCTGCACAGAGCCCTGATCTTAATCCCATAGAGCATCTATGGGATGAATTAGAGCGCCGCATAAGAAGTTTGGAACCAAGGCATACTACTAAGCAACAGTTATCGGCAGCATTATGTGCTGAATGGAATCGCATACCTATCGTTGTGCTCCATAACTTTGTCGAAAGCATGTCTCGAAATGTCAGCGTATGCATTAAGGCGTAAGGTGGACTGACACCGTGCTAATGTATGTCAATAAATGCTATGTTGTGTTTCTCTTCTAGGTGTCCGGTGACTTTTGTCAATATGGTGTATTTTTCTAGCCTTCCCCGCATTACTAATAGACTCCTCTAGAATTTACCGCTAGCTATGGCCCTCTATGTGAGACGCCGAATGTTAAGGTATAAAACGTTATCTTTTTATGTCCCGTGAGGCGAAAATTCGGTTTCAACTGGAAAAGAGTTTATACGGGGAGGGCAGTGTGTTTTCAGAGCAGCCAAAATTTTGACTTTCAATCTGACGACGATCAACGCCCCGGGTTAGAGAAATTGATGTGCAATGACAGTTCAGTTTGGAGAGAGCGACAGGGAAGGAGTTTATTTTTAGGACAACGGAGTTGCTGTATTCCGAAGCCCGCGAAAAGAGAGTGGAGAAATCTTGCGTTTGTGCGTGAATGAAACAGCCAGCGGTACTGAGTTCAGGCTCAGTTTTAAGAGTCGGAGCTCGAAGTACGTTAGCCTGAGCCCGAATTTCACATTGCAAGATACAACCCGGGTCCGAAAGAATGTGAAACTTAACATAAGTCAATCTGTTTAGGTATTAGTAATAATAATAAACATAATATTAATAATAATAGTACAAACTCCACTTCCAGACTTGCACCCTCCTCCTCCACAATTAGCGGATGGCTTTTTTTATCTGGAAAGTAGAGAAGTGATTTCAGTCCGTTTTTTACGCTTTCCAACCGTAGGTTGAAGAAGCGTATATGCTCGAGCTTTGTGCGTCTATCGGCACGATAACTCGCGTAAAAATGGTTCGATTATGATGAAATTTTAGTATGTGGTAGGGGACCACTTGGGGACGAACCCTATTGAAAAAATTGGGTTAATGGAGTCAAAGGTCACGACATAGGAGCGGGATCCATTTCACTGCCCTTATGCGTCATAACGTGCGTAAATATGGTTCAATTTCGATGAAATTTTAGTTTGTCGTAGGGGACTACCAGATGATGACCCCTATTGAAAATGGGTGAAGTGGGGTTAAAGGGCAGGACATAGCAGCGGGATCCATTCCATCGCCCTCATGCTTCATAACTTACGTACAAATGCTTCGATTGCGACAAAACTTTATCATGTTGTTCCGGAGGTATATATACTGAACCGGTTCTGTTGAATATCGTGGGAATAGGGTCAAAAGTAAGGGTACAGGAGCAAGATTTATTCTACAGCCATTATCCTCATAACTTGAGTAATGTCTTCTGGTATATTGGAAAGCGTATCGTAATCAATGTATTACATGATTTTACTAACTTGTTACAGTATAGCAGCACGATTTTCTTTAACCATTCATTATATCCTGAAATGCTTCGGGTGACCGGGTACCCGGAAAAATCGGGCAGTACTGCAATCTACGTATGTTGCTCAATGGAAACATCAGGGAGTTGCCGTGTGGAGGTAGAGGGGGGATTTCATGGGCGTGCTCTCCGTTATTTATAGTTCTTGAAGAAGATTTTCCTTCTGCGCGAAAATTTACTAATGCGTGATGTACGGCATTTGCTACCCAAGCTCGGAATAAATAGTCCTCTTGAGTCTCCACGTACCACTCAGACCCAGGTGCCGACGACTTTTCTTTACCATCCAAATAGTCTAAAGAAAGTTTCGAATGTTATATAGTACAAAATAAAAAATCCCTTTTGCTCCGTCGTACAGACTAAGCCCGAATCAATATTACGCATTCCGAGCCCGCACGAGCTGGGTTTAGGCTCGAATTCGGCCCAACTCAGCACTGACAGCCAAACGAAAACTGAGCTCGAATCCTGCACGATTAAAAATAAGTGGTATGAATTCACGGAAAATTCGTAAAAATAACGTGAGGCAAAGTTGACGGTAAGTCAGTCTTTTAAATGTATTTCAGAAAATTCAGATTTCTCCGCATTTGTACAGAAATTTCGAAAAACCTTCGATTTTGACTGTTTCAGGTCACTTCCGTTCGTCCCTGCTGAGGATCGAACCGGCCGCATTTGGCTTTGTCAACACGCGTGCTACCGTTGAACTAGAAATACACGTAAAGCGCAGGCATGTATCAGGTAGAACTGTAATCGCGCAATGATGGAGTGTTTTTTTTTTTTGTATCAATGCGGGTCAATTAGTCATTTTATTTTTCTTTATAGGTTTGTAATAATTTCATTTTTTGTATAGGAGAACTTATTACATATTTTTTTCATCGTGGTTTTTCGAAACAAGAAAATGCTTTGAATACGATATCTTTTTAAACTGACAATGACTTCAGTTATCTTTACGAAAAGATGAAATGTACGGTATTAGATAAAAGAATAATCAAAGAGCACAAATACACCAAATGAATAAACTGTGGCATAATATCCGTTGATTTTATTGGAGTAAAAGACAAGCGGATATAGCCGAGCTTTCGCTCATTAACGGTTGGCTATTTTAAGGCTTAATAGTATTAACTTGAACAAAGAAAATAGCAAACGTTACATTTGAAAATATATATTTGCTTTGAGTTGACTTCAAATTGTGCCTGTGAACACTTCGAATCAACAAACAAAATGAAACAAAGTCTTAATATTTTAGGAACTCTGCCCATAGGGAGTGCGCCGCCCCGTTGGCGCAGTGGTCTAAGCGATGGCGTTTGCTCATCGTCTGGGGGTTCGAATCCCGGTGAGGTATGGATGTTGTGTTTATCTTACGGCGCTGGGTCTCACCCTTCCCTGGATCTAGTGGCCCTAAATTAGGGACGGGCGACTGCTTACAGCCCATTGAGTTGCTCACGGTGGTCGTTCAACCTCAAAATAATAATAATAATAATAATATAGAGTGCAGATCACGCCGGACGGCATAGACTCCCACAGCACTGCTACACCACGACCTTCCCAGGATATCTCTCCGCCACCCCGGTGGCGAAGTGGTCTAAGCGATGGCTTCTGACCATTCTTTCGAGATGGGTCTGGGTTCAAATCCCGGTAAGGCATGGATGTTCTGTTTTTCTTACGGCACAGGCTCTGCCCCTTCCCTGGAACCAGTGGCCCTAAATTAGGGACGGGCGACTGCTTATAACCCAGTGAGTTGCTCACGGTGGTCGTTAAACCCCCAATCAAGAAAAATATCTCTCCTATCACGATAAAAACGCCATGTTTTAAATCCCATAACTTTAAATGTCACAGCAATCTGAAGTCAACTCAAAGCAAGTATATATTTTCAAATGTAACGTTTGTTGCTCTCTCCGTGCAGGTTAATATTTCTCAGCCTTGAAAAAGCCGCCGGTTGGTGAACGAAAGCTCGGCTATGTTAGTTTGTATTTTACTACAATAAAATCAACGGACGTTATACCACAGGTACTGCATTACTTCACAAAACTCTTAAACATAAAATGTACTTTTGCCAGTTATAATAGCTTTAGTCATTATAAGAGGCCAACAGACTGATACATAGACATCATACAATTACATGTACAATAATTTAAGTACGTAGTTTCTTACGGTAACACTGTACAATACTGGTGCGCTATACGGGGGAGAGGTGAAATAATATCTGGTGCCACAATAACCAAAATTTCATGCGATATGCTATCCACCATATCCGATCTTCCTACCGAACTTCAAAATCAAATCCTCCGACAGACTATTGAAATTTAGCAGTTAATCAAACCACAAGTACAGGGTGTCCGAGAATTATTTGACACATTACAAAAATACGTAAAAAAAAAAAAAAAAAAACTATGAGCATTGTCTGTGTTTCTATGTCACGTATTACTAATACGGTTTCTATATTTTGTTTTGCAGAATTGTTATTCCCAGAATCCGATAGATGGTGCTAGGTGTGGCCTGATGAGGAATGTATGAGAAATGCGCAATCAGTAGTCATGCCATCCGTACAGCAAAGGCGATGTGTGTGTTATGGCTTGCGGAATTAAAGTCTGTCATTAAAGTTAAAAGACGGTACCGTTCAGAGTATAGTTGTAATCCTCCGTCAACGAATTGAATTAAGCGGTGGATGAAACTATTTAAAGAAACTGGCAATGTGGAACATCGTGGAGGAGCCGCTAGGCCTAGTGTCAGTGGTGAGACGGTTGACCAAGTTAATGAAAGTTTCCGACGAAGCCCCAGGTAATCCAATCGTAAAGCAAGCAGAGAACTGTGCATTCCGAAATCGACAGTTCACGATATCTTGCACAAGAAATTAAAGTTTCATGCTTATGAAATTCAAATAGTGCAAAAGATGCATGTAAATGATCACACTCTGCGATACGATTTCGCTGTGGATATGCTGAATCGAGTGGAAAACGAAGAAAAATTTCTCAGTACTGCAATTTTTAGTGATGAATCCCCATTTCATGTATCAGGTATTGTGAATCGTCACAACTGCAGAATATAGGGCAGTGAACTGCCTCATGCTGCTATTAAACTGGAACGTGATTCTCCAAAAGTTAATGTGCCTGCGCCCTATCAAAAAGAGAAGTTATTGGCCCTTTCTTCTTCTGCGAAAAAACCATAAATGATGACATTTACTTGGATATACTAGAAACTTTCGCTATGCCCCAGATCAAAAGATATGACAACGTCGTTTTCTAACAAGACGGCGCGCCTCCGCATTGGTCAACGTGTGTACGTAAGTGCCTAAATGAGCATTTTCCAACAGATGGATTGGGCGTGGTGGTCCCATTCCGTGGCCTCCTCGCTCTCCAGATCTAACTCCGTCGGATTATTTCATGTGGGGTTATGTGAAGGATCGTGTCTATCAGACGCCTTATACTAATTTGCAGGAACTGAAGCAGCGTATCACAGCTGCTATTAATTCCATAACTCCTCAGATGCTTGCCAATACATGACATGAAATCGAGTATCGCTTGGACGTACTACGAGCAACCAAGGGATTTCACATTGAAATTTATTAACTTGTGTAGTTACATTGTAAGTTAGCACAGTCAGTTTCTATCTGGTTAATGTTTTGTTTCATATATTTTTGTAATGTGTCCAATAATTCTCGGACAACCTGTATATTCTCGTGAATCACCCCTATTACCAAAAAGTTTTCGTCATATGGATATGGAGTGAGAACAGAATTTATCCGTTCATATAAGAAAGGAAGTGCGGAAAGGTTTCTGAAAATTCTGAAATTTTTTTAACACCCCTTAAAAACTACAGTTTATCGTTAATAAACGTTAAGAATCGCGGAAAGATTTCTAAAAATTCAAAATTTTCCTGGGTAACGAATGATCTATGAAATTCAGGGTTTCTTCAGTCATTTAACGGAAAAGGTGATGTCAGAAAATATGCTTCGTTAATTAAAGAAAGGAATCACGTAAAATGTTTCGTGAATTTCAGGAAATCTACATAGTGTGTGAAACCACATTATAGCCACTGAGCGAAAAATAAAAGGAAAAATTATTTTAGTCCATGATTAAGTTCTCATGAAGACTTTGGCGTTTATCATTTCGTAGCGGTGATGCTCGAACCTGCAACGAATTGATTGTGATTACCTGATAAGAAACTTAAGAGAATAAATCGAACCCGCACCACTGCTACACCACGACATTCCCAGGATATCTCTATCACGATAAAGAAGTCATGTTTTAAATGTCACAACAGCTTTACGACCCATAAATATTACTAAAGAAACACTAGGTGGCGCTGTGGTCTAAGGCGTTGGCCTCTGCTCATTCGTCCGTAAGGGGTCCGGGTTCGAATCCCGGTCAGGCATGGATGTTGTGTTTCTCTTACGGCACTGGCTCTCTCCCTTCCCTGGAACCAGTGACCCTAAATTAGGGACGGGCGACGGCTTATAGCCCATTGAGTTGCTCACGGTGGTCGTTAAACCTCCAATCCAAAAAAAAAAAAAAAAAAAAAAAAAAGAAACACTAAATATTCATTTCCTCTTTGTATGCTCTGAAGCGTTAATAAGAATGCAATAGGCAAATCAGAAATGTTGACAAAGCTCCCAACCCCAATTTAATAACTATCAAAAAAAAAAATAATAATCATCCCAAAATTTTATATATAAAACACAAAACGTATGTTTGTCTGAAGCAGCAAAAGCTCTCGAACGCTGAACTGTGGTATCGTGAAATTTGCATATCTTATTAATACTGGAATTTCTAGGTCAACGCAACTACTTTAAGATCTCTACGTTGTTCCGTTCGCGAGTTATGAATTAATTGATAACTAATCAATAAAGTCAGCGTCGTTTGCTACGTCATCGTTATCCTGGTCCAAATCTGAAAGCATGAGACTGCATTCATTGCCGCGGCACATCCACAGGTGCTTCTACTCTTTGAGAACTAATTGTACATAAAAAAATGCAAAAACGAATTTTGCGAAATCTTAACGAAACGGGCTCAAATTTGCATCAACACCATGAATTGGTAATAAGAGGAGTCCCTCAAAATTTCACCGGAATCCGGTCAAAACTTTTTAAAATAGGCATGGAATTTTTAATTCATCGGTACACAGAAATATACACTATCTACCAACAAGTAATTGGACACCTGTGATAGCAAAGGAAAAAGAAGTTTATTCACCTTCAATAGTTGGTGGAGCATCCACGAGCGGCGATTACAGCTGAGACCCTCCGGGGCATACTCTCAACCAGGCGTTGTACGACGGCTAGCGGTATTGTCTTCCAGTCGGCTTGGAGAAGACAGGTCAGTTCCTTCACCGATTTCGGACGGTGTGGGCACCTCTTAAGTCGACACTCCAACTCGTCCCAGAAGTATTCGATAGGTTTAAGGTCCGGGCTCTGCGCAGACCAGTCCATTCGATTAACCCCATTGTCACCATACCAAGCCATGGTGGACCTCGCAACATGACAGGTGGCATTGTCATCCTGAAAGTAACATGGGTCCACCCCGTAAAACTGCCACAACGCAGGAAGCGCATGGTCATCCAAAACGGTGCAGTAGGTCTCGGCGTTGAGTCTACCAGGAATTGCGATCAAGGGTCGCACGCCATACCAAGAGAAACACCCTCATAGCATAATTCTCCCGCCGCCGAACTTCACAGTTGGCACAATACATTCCGGCAGGAGGAGTTCTCCTGGCAGACGCCAAACCCAGACTCTGCCATCCGAATGGTAGAGGGTGAACCTTGATTCGTCGCTCCAGAGAACCTGTTTCCACTGTTCAACGGTCCACTGTCGACGTTCTTTGCACCACGTTAACCGAGAAGCGCTAGTGGACTTGGTGATCAAAGGCTTGTGGGCGGCAGCACATCCATGATAACCGAGAAGATGGGTTTCCTTACGGATGGTATTAATCGAAATAACACTCCCGGATGCCTGTTGAAACTCCTCGCGGATGTGGCCCATCGATTTGGTGCGGTTCTTCCGAATTTGTCTGGCCAGCACCCGTCGGTCTCTAACTCCCAGTTTTGTGGGTCTGCCGGGTCGGGGCACATTTCGACAGTCACCTCTCTTCTTTCACTTGCCAATCACGTAAGCCACTGTAGATTTTGGGTTCTTAAACTCACTGAATATGTCACGTATGGATCGGCCATTTCTGTGGTACCCGACGATTACACCTTTCTCGAAATCAGAGTGCTCCGAACTGCGTGGCATCTTGCACGCGACTGGTTGCGTTGTTGTTTCCCACACGATATTGAACGGCGGCGGCCGTGACGTGTATCAGGACCGCAGATATCGTTGATTGCAGGGGTGTCCAATTACTTCTTGGTAGATAGTGTAAACACAGAAACGGCTAATAAAATTTTGACGGCTCATTTAAAAAGTTACTTACCGATTCAGCCTGAATTTGAAGGTCATGTTCCTATTAACGATTTATGGTGTTCATTAAAATTTCAGCCAGTTTCATAAAATATTCGCAAAGATACGTTTTAATTTTTTATCCCACAGATTCGCCCCTCAAAAACGTCTGAAACTGAAAGCACGTAAGGAGTTTGATGCTTCTCACATGCACAGCTGTAAGTTGGAATGTCAAGAGCAAAGGATCTAACAATATTATATATTGTCGCCGATGAAGGAGAAACCAAAGATGTCGAGTACGGCCAAGTGCTGAAATTATTACACTATGAATAAATAATTTGTAATGACCGAATTTGTGAAATCAGCTTTTTTCTTTCTTGCAAGCATCAATCTTTTTCCCGATTTTTTTCAATGACATATATGAAATCAGTAAGCCTAAATCTCGGGCAAAGCCGGGTAGTAAAGCTAGTATTACATATATTGTTTCACAGCTCTTACAACTTTTGGAATAATACTTAAAATTAAGATGTATTGCCATTAACACCGGTGTGTGGGTGTCTTTGTGTGTGTTACTGTCTTTAAAATATTTTAAATTTATTTTTGCTAAACTGGGATTAAATGTTGAGAAATACTAAATTTAAAGTGAGCTATGCCTAACAAATCAGAAGAAAGGAGTCGAAAATGAAACTCTTCTTCGGAAAGGAAAACTGAACAAAAACTTCTTCAGCTAACATAACACTTACTGCACAATGCTCTCAGTTGGGCAAGGGGAACCAACATCCTCGTCCGAAATGTTCCTTCAAAACATGATGAATTGTTTTCCTACAGATGCTCGGTTCTCTCATCAATCGCATGAGCGCTTGGTAATCTGCGGCAATCAATTCGCGATGTATTTTTTTAATCGTTTTCTTGAGTCTTTTTTGATTGCCAGCTTCACGTCCGCTCTTTCAGAAATAACAAAAATTATTGGATTATTTTCACCTTAAACTTATGAGGTGTTTAAAAATAACGGAATTATTAACTGCATTTTACATACACAATTACGAAAAAGAACCAAAATCTTGCTGTAGCTCCAAATTTGGAGGGAAGCGAAAAAGCTTTCTATCGACTTGTAGATTGAAGATCAGTGAACGTTCCCATTCTTTAATATGCATATAAGTATACATATTCTGCTTAGAGTTCCGTTTGAAACAAAAAGTAGATTACAGGATCACTTTATCAGCGTTTATGTCTATAAGCACGGATTTTCTTACATTAATAAGTATCAATTTTAAGCTTTGGTGTAAATATTGTTGAGGAATCAACAAGTTCTGCGTGACATTGACCAAGACTCCAACTCACTGGGTTTTACTCTATGACCCTAATTCCAAATGATCAACTGGAACGGTCAGCTGTCTGATGATCTCCACACTAAAGTAGTCATTATTTTGAAGGCTCGAAAGAAAGTTACATGAACGGTAAGTAAAATCTAGCACCATCAGTTGTAAACTTTATTCTAACAGATTAGCTTCCTTTGAGGATCTAATTTCCGAATCAGAGTATGTATGAATAATATGTAACATAGGTAAATTCCTTTTGAAAGAGGTAACGATTGTACTTCAGAATTTTTCTGGGATTAATAGTCTTCCTGCTAGGCGGCGTAATATTAGTTTTATGTCAGACATTATATTTAGATTTCTAAATGTCTAACCAAAAAAAGTGCCATTGCATTTGATAACTGAAATGCTGTTCAAACAATTTCTTGTAGTTTTGCCTTGCGCAATGCAGAATTTCACCCAGTGATTGGAAGTAGCAAGCTACTTTTAGAGTAGTGTGGCATGTAGCATCGCTACAAACTGGTAAAAGTAGTTGTAGCAGTAGCACGTAATTAAATAAAGTAGCTGGTAGTGAAAAATTGCGATACAAATCGTGCTACTTTAAAAAAACAAAACAAAATCTTGTTAAAACTGAATTCTTCAAATCACGTAACTTTTCCAGAATTTCGGTAGAGCAATTGGCTGTAACTGGGTGTCCGAGTGTGCTCTGCCTACAATAACGTACCTGACTTAACTTGCAATGTGAAAGTTCGCCAAATTGTTAACTGGGAAAATTCAATTAGCCAGTAAAGACAGCGGGCACAAGGAAATAACGCTAGCGTCTTTTTGTTGTTGTTGTGGTTGTTTGTTGCGGCGTTAACGACCACTATGAGCAACTCAATGGGCTATACGCAGTCACCTGTCTCTAATTTAGGACCACTGGTTCCAGGAAAGGGAGGAAGCCAGTGCGATAAGACAAACACAACATCCATGCCTCACTGGGTTTCAAACCTTGACCGATCTCGGACAAATTGTCAGAAATCGGCGCTTAGATCACTGCCCACGGAGTATGCCACTAGTGGTTTTATTGAAGACTGTTCCTTGATCGCTAGATTCTATTCTTTTAGTCAGAGAAAATGAATTCGTAGATATACTAAAATGATGTATGGCTATTAATTGAATTCTGTGTTCTCAGTTAGTCTGTCAACTTTGAAATACCGTATGTACCACTGGCAAAATGTGTTACATATACAAAGATCAATTACTTATGTAATTGATCTTCGCTTTTAACTCTGAATACCATATGCAATAATGCAGATGTAAATATCATCCTCAAAATTTGCGCATTTAATTTAAATCTAAGCGTAAAAAAAGTAGCTGAAAAGTAGCAAAACTAGCTTTAAAAAAAATGTAGTGTAGCTGGCTGCTTTACAGAAAAAGTAGTTGTAGCAAGCTACTTTTCCAAGAATGTAGTTGTACCAAGCTACTTTTAAAAAGCAGCTTTTCAGTCACTCGTTTACCATTAGGTAGGACAGAGGTACTGTGAGCGCCAATTTATTAGGATGAGTACATCATTTTGCGCAAATAGGCTGGTACTCTTTCCGTCACGTCACTTTGGCAACGTACCAGGTATTATAAAATACGTATCACTATTCTCCTGTCTCTAGAGAAACGGAAAATGGCGATATCACGACGAAAAACAAGAGATGACATGCTTCAAAACGAGAATGGCATGTGACACTGCTACTTGCAGTATGTCACGGTAGATGTTGTCCAGTTCATGATAGAGCGAGAGAGAGAGAGAGAGAGAGAGAGAGAGAGAGAGAGAGAGACTATGACGTCCCGATAAACTTTGCCTTTTAGGTATTCCGAAAGCTAGAAATTATAAAAAGTAAGATCCGGTGACCAGGCTGACCAGGACTACGAAAACCCTAGAGAAATTATGCGTTTATTGCCGAAAGTTGAGAGTAAAATGTTTTTGTCATATGGATACGGAAAAATTGAGAAAATAATTTTCCCGTTAATATACGAAAGGAATTGTGGAAAGGTTTCTGGAAATTGAGAGTCTTCCTGGCGTACGCGACATCCGTGAAATTCGGAATTTTTCCCCGGAAAAGGTTGTGTTAAAAACATACTTCATTAATTCGTGAAAAGAATAACGGAAATATCAGATTTTTTTTACAGTGTATGGCTTATTCGATAATACCTGGAAACTTTCGTCAAGCTCTTACTGTGGGTGTTTTTCTCTTCGGTACTTCTATCAGTGTTAGTTGAAAATGTTATATATGCTAGAATTTCTTTTAGTAGGACTTTGGAATCGTACAAAACGAAGGTTGGAATATTTTTGAGTCTTAAAATGCTTGGGTGCTCACAAAATAAAAACACACACACAGACATGGATTTCTTTCAAAAACTTCTTCCTCAATAACTAACTTCAGTTTAACAATAAACAAAATCTTATGATACCGCATGACCCTACGTCCAATTTTGTAAACAGTTTTTCTCCCTGCTTTTTCCTTAACTCGAAACTATAGCAGGTTTTGAAAGTGCGAAATTAAGTCTCACATGAAACTGATAACTTGCTATTAACGAGATTTCTTTCCTTTTTACGCGAAATAAGAACATTCAGAGCAAAGTTCTAACTCAACAGGACGAACGCAAATCATGCAAATTATACGAAAGATAGATTACGTTAACGATGAGAATTAAATTAAACAGAACAGAGATTACGTTGATGACGACTGTCGTGAAATAGTTAAGTAAAATAAACGCATGCAAATGTAAAGCAACGCGAAATAATTTTATTCCACTTGACGACAATAGTCAGTTTTTTTATTTCAATTTAACGTTGTACGTCAACTGGTAAAAAAAACATAAGTGGTTCGCTTTTAATAAGATAATGACTAGAAAATTCATAGATAAACGTTGCCAGTTTTTCTCTCTTGAAATAAAACTAATGGCAGTGTTTTAAGTTTACAGATAAAACGTTTCTTATTCGCTTTTGTAATGTATTAAACTGAAATATCCGGTCGCAGAATACTTCTGGGCTAATTTCAAACAAAATGTGTTTTACTAAGAGGGCTGTAGCAATAAGCGTTTAGGATGGTATTATCAAGAAGTTAGTTAATTTTGAATGGGAAGGGTGGGGGAAACTCCCCACTCAAAATTGACTTCATTTTCTAACAGTTTTTTACATATATTCATTATATACACTGAAGAACAATTGAATTAGAGATACCTGTCTAGTAACGTGTACCTTTCGCCCTGATGACGGCGGCGGTTCGTCCGGCACGGACTCGACAAGACACCGGAAGCGTGGGCCTTCGAGAGTGCAGATTCCCCTCTGCCAGGCGTCTGGAAATGGTTTTGGCGGACACAAGAGTCCCTTGTACAGCCGCCACATATCACCGGATATTGGAGAAGGACGTCGTTGCATTTGTGCTTGCCGCTCTCACGATCCCACTGTCGTCTTTGCTGGTGGTGTGACTGGGTCGTCCAGAGCCAGTCCTCCTTGTCTGCGTGACTTCCCGTGTCCGTTGCTCCCAACACGATCGCACCGTATTGCCCGATCGGCCCACATGGCCGCTTCCCTGCCTCTCTCATCCCGACGATACGGCCTCGTTCAAACTCTGTCAGTTGCTCGTATGCAAATATACGGGGACTCCTCGGCATGTGCATCGCTCAGGGATCTCACCTGACTCTTACCGTGCACTTCGGCAAGAATGTGAAGTCCCCTGGGCGACGCCTTATTAGCCCAAAGGATTGCCATTGCAGCGCCGGTCTTGGGCGCGCGGGCATGCGGAATCGCACGAAACTTTAATAATTTGCATGTCTGCCCTCCCCGTAGCTATTCGCCGAGTTTCGCGTTAATCGCACGGTTTTTTCTTGGTGCGCGGATTTTTATGACAATGAGTGTATATACTCGTATATATATATATCATGATCCTGTCAACCATTATCAACCCATTCCTGGATGAAGGTCTCCCCAAGTTTCTTCCACAACTGTGTGTCGTGCGCCAGTTTCCTCCATGTCACTCCCGCATGCTTTTGAATGCCAGCCACCCAACTCCCACGTGGTCTTCTTCTGGGTCTATTCCTGTCCCTTGGAATCCACTCCAGAAACTTCTGGCAACATGTCCAGCACATTGCCTCTTCAGGGATTTTCTTCTGATCATCATATCGCGCCACGCACACACACACACACACAAAAGGCAAAATTCGCAGAGTAAATCGCGAAATTTCGTGATTTACCCAGAAATTTCGCCGAACACCGTAATTACTCAAAATTTAGGCGTTCAAGCTCTTTCCCCGCGCTTTGGATATGTAAGATCCGTTGTCTGTCACAAAAGCTGTTATATTCGGAAAACGTATTTTTTACTTATATTGCCTCGCTGATTGCTTTAAAATTTAAGGATTCCAAAGTGATGCACTGGAGGAAGACTGCATTCAAAGAGGTTTCAGAATTACAGCTTTCAACATTCGGTTCAGCTGATGGAACAGCAAGAATATTCAAAATGTACTTCTCTGCTACGGTGGTTAGTGACTTCAAAAAATTATTTGACTTGTTGCTTGTGAATATCATATATTTTCGGCAAATAGCTTTTCCTCAGCCAATTTACGTTTGGAATAACACCAATATCTTTAAACGAATTTTTCATGTAATTTTTTTTTAATGTAGAGTTATCCAATTGAGGAAGTGGGATGTTAGCTGCACAAAAGGAACCAGTTAATTTCGAAAGTTCAGTTGAACGGTGTTGTTCTTGTTTAGTTGTTTTCCGATTAATTCATCAACATTTTTCTGCATAATTTCCGTTGACTGTTCAGACACAATTTTTTTCATGCAGCTTGCTTGCCAGATGCTTTTCACAACTGTGCTATCTTAAAAAAATCCACTGGTATGTTGGAACACGAACAGAACGATAGATTTTTGTTCACATGAGACGTTTTCTTGCTGTACTGCTTGCGACTTCCAGATGCGCTCATTTTACATATGTGGCTCTTTCTCAAAATTAACAAACAATACCTAAAAAACTTGATAAACTAAATACGAGCACAAAAGTTTTTAAAGCTAAATATCTGCGAAACTCAATCACCTTTTCCTGTGGGCTGCTTTTCCCAGCTAAATCTGCTAATAGTTTACCAATGCGGAAAGTCACCAAAGTCATTCAACAGCATGGGGTTCAAATCACGGAAGACATGTGCATTCTTCGGCATGTGACCTGGAATCACCCATCAAGTTTGTTCAAAAAGAGTCTCTTCGTAACGAATAATCTTGAGCGGTAATTCAAGGTTCAAAGGTTCTGGTTTGGACTAGGATTACTTGACCGTATATTTTTCGATTAAATTATAATAAAGGCAGCAATAAAATTATTTAAATGGGAAAAATAATATAAATTCAACACAAAATAAGAAAAATATCTAAAATTCACAAATATATTTTATATTTGCGAAATAACAGAAAAATACCTAAAATTCGCGAAAAAAATAGCGGAAATTCGGTCCGCGAAACAATTACTAGCCTAATCATGATGTCTTCCAATCTTGTCATTTTCCTTATCCGTGAGTTTCTTTTCTTATCCTTCCTCAATACACCAAGCATGCATCTCTCCATTCCTTTTAACGCTTTCCAACCGTAGGTTGAAGAAGCGTATATGCTCCAGCTTTGTCCGTCCAGTCTGTCAGCACGATAACTCGCGTAAAAATGGTTTGATTTCAATGAAATTTTAGTATGTGGTAGGGAACAACTTGGGGACGAACCCTATTGAAAATGGGCGAAGCAGGGTCAAAGGTCAGGACATAGCAGCGGGATCCATTCCATTGCCCTTATGCGTCATAACTTACGTAAAAGGAATTCGATTTCGACGAAATTTTAGTATATGGTAGGAAACCACCTAGGGACTAACCCTATCGAAAATGAGCGAAAAGGGGTCAAAGGTCAAGCAGGACATAAGAGCGGGATCCATTCCATTGCCCTTGTGCGTCATAACTTGCGTAAAAATGGTTCGATTTCGATGAAACTTTAGTATGTGGTAGGGGACCACCTGGGGACAAATTATGTTGAAAATGGGCTAAATGTAGTCAAAAGTCAGGACACATTCATTCCATTGCCTTAATGCATCCTAACTTACGTAAAAATGCTTCGATTGCGACAAAATGTAATCATGTTGTTCCGGAGGTATAGTTAACCGGTTCTGTAGAATATCAATGAAATGGGGTCAAAGGTCATGGGCAAGAAGCAAGATCTATTCCGCAACGATTACTCTCATAACTGTACGTAAAAATGCTTCTGTTGCGATAAAACTTTAGCATGTTATTCCGCAAGTATACTGAACCGGTTCTGCAGAATGTAATCGAAATGGGGTCAAAGATCACGGCATAGGAGCGAGATTTATTCCACGGCCATTACCCTCATAACTTGAGTAATAACTTAAGTAATGATTTCTGGTATGTTGGAAAGTGTATCATAATCAATGCATTGCATAATTTTACTAACTTGTTTCAGTTTCTGCAGTTTTTGGATGTCTTTTTTTAGCTAAGGTTCACGTCTCTGCTTCGTACGTAAGCACTGGAAAGATGCATTGATTAAAAATTGTATTGCTTATTCCAAAAGCTCTCCAACCAAGCTTTATACGCTGATTATTGTCTTCATCTATGTGACTTTTGCTCGATAAGTGCTGTCCAAAGTAAATGGGGGTATCGGTAATCTCCAGCTTTTCCCCATCAGCTGTTAAATCTTCATTTATTGTATATAAAAAGCATTGTACATCCGTTTTGGTTTATGAAAGTTCATTTTTAATCCCACTCCTTTACTGTTGTCAGCAAGTTCCTGAATCATAACTCTGAAGTTCTGAAAGGGCCGTTAAAAAAAGGAATACGCCAGCAGCAAAACGAAAGTGAGTTAAACAATCTCCATTAATCTTTGTTTCCTTACATGAGAGATAAATTATTTACATATATAACGTATAATTTTGCCCACTTTTTACTACTATGTTACTAAAACAAAATTATTCTTATCATGGCAGCAAAAATATTTTGTTTAAGTATATGTAGTAAGACATAAGACACAACAGCTGTAATATTTAATGCGGATAGCCTTAAGAAATGCTGTTTTGAGTGAAATGCAGAAATCATACTTTTTATAGTACCTTTTTTCAATGCAGACAGTGCATTCCTGATGCATAATTATCATCCACAGTGTTTTTCAGCGTAAACGTTTTTTATATATATATATATAAATTATGGCCCCTGTTGTCGCTTTTAGAACCAACATATTTGCTTACCGAAACCGCTCTTGTCAAGCTCGTACAGCTGCGATACAGCTTTATCACTCACTTGGATACAAATTTCTTTCGATACTTTGAATTTTTCAACATTACCACTGTGTTGTATACAGTCATGGCGTGAAACGAGGAGTTCTCAAAAGCATTTATTTCACCCAAAACGTTTTTTTTCTTAAATCGCCTAGCCTAGGGAACATAAACCACGGTTTCGCAACATGTAAAGGATACTTTTGTCCAACTTCAATCAAATCGACTATAAACATTTTTAACAAATCTTGAAAATATAAAATATCGTCCTGATTGGATAAAAAAGTTTTTGTGCCATATCATTTTTTGATAAAACAAGTTAGTAAAAATCATGCAATGCATTGATTATGATACGCTTTCCAACATACCAGAAATCATTACTCAAGTTATGAGGATAATGGCTGTAGAATAAATATCGCTCCTATGATCTGACCTTTGACCTCATTTCGATGATATTAACCAGAACCGGTAAAGTATACTTCCGGAAAAACATGATAAAGTTTTGTCTCAATCGAAGCATTCTTACGCAAGTTATGACGCATAAGGGCAATGGAATGGATCCCGCTCCTATGCCCTGACCTATGACCCCATTTCGTCCATTTTCAACAGGGTTCGTCCCCAGGTGATCCCCTATCATATACTAAAATTTCATCGAATTCGAACCATTTTTACGCGAGTTATCGTGCGGACGGACAGACGAACAAAGCTGGAGCATATACACTTTTTCAACCTACGGTTGTAAAGCGTAAAAAAGACATCCCGAACGTGCACTTAATGGTACCAAAAAAAGAGGTACTCTCGATATATATACAAAGAAGTTTAAAATTCAAATATGTAAAAAACTGGCAATTACAAAAGCATACTTTGCCGTGTTACCTTATAATCCTTGAAACAGTATTATTGTGCGTATTAATACTTTTTCAATAAACACAGCTATATTAGGCTGAAATTAGTTTCCCGAAATAACTAAAATTTCTCTAGCCTCTCCTACATTACTAGTAGCCTCTCCTACATTACTAGTAGCTTCCCCTACATTACCAGTAGCTTCCCCTACATTACTAGTAGCCTCGCCTACATTACTATTGTAGTAGCCTCCCCTACATTACTAGTAGCCTGCCTTACATTACTAGTAGCTTCCCATATAATTTACCCCTAACGACGGCCCTATATTTATGTCGCCTATCGACGATAATTAATAACACATTATGTTAACTGTGAGGTTGTATTTTATTACTGTCTTCAACAAAAATATTGCTCTGTGAGCAACACTGCAGTTTTTAAACTAAATCAGCAAGCGCGTGCACACTCTATGGCCACTTGTGACTCGCAGATTTCTTCCTTTCTGCACAAATACGCAAGCAACGCATTTGCAGATCGCCACTTGCGATGGGGACTTCAAGAAAAACGATTAGTACAATTATTTAGAAAGAAAATCCCAAGCAATGATTAAAAACGTCAGATTTTTCGCGTATTAACGTATTTATACACGTGTAAGGAAGCGTGTACATTCGGTTTTGGCTCTGACTGGCATTCCTAGTTTCAGTATCCCTCGTATCTTGACGCGATAATACTGCTTTTCATATTGTTATCGGGGTGTATAAAAGTATTTGTCCATTCAGTGTACTTGGAATCGATCTGAATGTTTTACGAGATGTACAAATCCCGTGTTATTTTGTAGGGTGGCGGAAAAAATAAATCTAGTTAACGAACTCGATTCTATTCAGACTATATGAGTGAGTTAACCAGATAGCCGGAACTTTACCACCCACTCAAGCAACAAAGGGGGATGAAAATAAACTGTACAAACTTAATAAACGGTTTCTGTGGAAAAGTCGGGCCTCTGGAATCGCCTTTACTGCCCCAGTGCGGAAATGACTTCAATGAAATCGGAGGAGCTGGTTAACTGTAGATAAGTCACAAGAACGTGGACCTAGTACAGTTTTTGATTTTAAGCAAGAGTTACGGCGCACCGTTCGTTTATTGATCTAGAGGGAAAAGCAATCGGTGGAACAGCAGTGAGAGAAGTATTCCTGACGGACTACCGGTTCCAGGAACAATGGAACCCGAAGTAAATTGTGTTTTGTGCTACATCAAGTTGTTATCTCCAGTTAAACGGACACGATCGTTTGCTATAAAACAACAATAATTCATTATCAGTACCAAACATTCCTGTTGTATTATGAGGCTGGATTGTAAATGGAACTCTGCGTGGCCTTGCTTTTGTGATTCTTGCATTTTCAAACAAAACAATGCCCTTCTCTTCCTTTTGTTCGACCTTCCCCCTGAAAAAACAATGATTTTATCTCTAAACTTTCAAGTGGAAATAATCTTTTCGTCTTCAAAAGCTATAGAATTTCTTTTATTTCGAATTTTTCAAAGAAACGACTTCATTTGCTTTATTTTGTTTATGTTTTCGCCAGTGGATTTATTTGATTGCAAATAATGTAAATGTTTTATGATCCAATGAATACGAATTTCATGATTGGAGTTCTATTAATAATGTCTCTTTATTTTGTCGCGTTCCTCTGCCAGTCTCTTTTCACATTGCATTTCCGATTATTTTCCGCACTTTTGCTGATTTAAATCATTTTACGATGCGCAGTAATTTTAAATAATAAAACAAAAATTCTACGCGCGTGTATATGTGAGAAATAAATATTTATATTAGGGTGATTCAAAAGCCATTTCCCTTTTCTGACAGTAGATGAATACGTGTATACATAAGTGAACGTAAAAGTTTAATCTTCGAAATAGAGTCCATCGTACTTGACTGTTCTACACCATCGAGATGTCATGCCTTGAATCCCGCTGCAAAAGAATTCCTTCGGTTTCGAGGCTAAAAAGTCTTGGACTACAAGTTCATCATGGTGGAAGCTTTAAAATATTTCCCACGTAAAAATATGCCATAGACCGAAATAAGTGGTAGTCCGAAAGCGCAAGATCCGGATTATAGTAAGGATGTGGCATTAACTCAATATCTTCTAGTTCCTGAAAATTTTCCTTAGTTGACCAGGTACGATGAGCAGAATCCTCATTACCCTGTTGGAGGATAATTCGTTTACCGTTCACCAAAGCAGGGTAACGTTTGACTTAAAGCGGCACGCATCCAATTACAATATACAGTATATAGCTGCGCATTAACCCTTTAAGCGGCCAGAACGAATTAACTCGGGGTTGACAAAATGGGCCCATGTCAGCTCAGACGAATATATTCGCTGTGTAAGGAGTGGGCGAAATGTGGCTGGAACGAATTGGTTCAACGTTTAGTGGTCTTAAAGCCGTTCCAAGGAGTGATCTGAAAAACCAGAGGATCAGAATGTGCTACTTTCTCCCCTTTTTGCTTTGTTATTCAAAGTGGTGGTTTAGAGAAGTGATTGACAATGATCCTTTCTGACTGATTAGGTGTAGAAAGTGCCACAACAATGGCGATGAACCTAAGAAAGGAAAGAGAAGACGCTCGATTATGTTTTTTCTATCCAGCGGCATGATATCCGTTTCAGAGGGACTAAACCTTCTCCATCACGTCATGGAGCAGAAAATAAAGGAATAAAAGAGAGCGCCTACCACTAGTGGCAGGTTTATGGTCGGTACTGCTCATATGAGAAGATGAAAGGACTTATTTCGCCTTAGCTTTTGTGATATAGGTCGTTATGGAAACATCTCTGTTTGGGGAAATCAGAAATTTTTTGGCACCACTTGGTTCAAGTTCATCGGCCGCTTAAAGGGTTAATGCCTCGGCCATCTGGAACCAATTTTTAATGAATTGGGCCTCAAAGTTCCACCATGTGCATTGCACAGCGTTGTGCTCAAATTGTCCCTTTCTTTGGGACTGGCTCTAGGGCTTTATAGGGTCTAACCACTGTTTCCTCACATCAGAATTCCCGATGAATTAGGATCACATGTCACAATTCGCATAAAGAAGTGGTTGTCCTAGTTATTTTCAAACAATTGTGCCACGTCGCTGAGCTTGAGCAGCAGTCAGTTCATGGTGTACTTGTCAACAGCTTCTGTGAGTCTTGCCGAGCTTGTGTAGGTCGCAGACAATTATACGATGAGGCATTCCCAGCTCATTTGGTAGTTGTCAATTGCTTGTGTACGGATTTAACCCTACGGCGTGGCATACAGCTTCAGAATTAACCTTCAAATGTCTTCCAGCATGTGCTGTGTCTTCAAGGTTGCAGTCCCCCGTTTTGAAATAACTGAAACCAAAATCTTGCCGTTCTTTCAGACATTGTTCCTTGACCTTCGTCAGCCCAAATTTCCCACGTGCTGTTGCAGCGGTCAACGTTTTTTTAAGGAACCCGTAACAGCATTTGGATCGTGAATGTCTGGTCCATAGCTTTTGACAGCGAAAATGTTCGGATGAATCACGTTACGTTACGTTGGTAGGGAGTGTCTGACCCCAGGCCCAAAACCCCCCTTAGAATTAGGAACCTTTGAGATCTGAGTAAGTGAACACAATAGAAAAGATAAACAGAAAAAAGGGTGAAAGGAGAGAAGAGCGTATCTTTTAAACTGTGAACCGCGACACCAGTCCGAAGCGAGAAGGAGGAGAGGGGGAAGGTAGGGGGAACGAAGCACCATAGCATCCATCACAGAGAATCGCAACACCACCAAGCCGCCGACGCCTTGGGAGGGGGACTGAAACTTACAGAAACCACATCCAAATGCCGGAGCAGCAATCACTACTCACTATCTCAACGCCAACCTGAAAAAGAAAGGGGTGGTGGTCTGTCTAACATCCACCGATGCTCACACACTTACTATCCATCCGATCCAGTCTTCTATCTGATCCAAAGCTTCCAAGCCCAAAAAACAGTGCTCAACAGTGCTGCCCTTCTCCAAATCCCTGTCAAGGGCAAACACCAATCACCGCCTTAGTTCTGGGATACCTAAGAAATTCGCTGGAATCGTTGTCAACGGCACCACTAACAAGTATATTAGGGTGGGCTTCTACTTTCTCGAATAATTTCTTGGCGAGTCTGGTGGAAAGCTCATGAACCTTCTCAACTCAAAGTCTGTTTTTCCGGTTCCGAAGGGGAGACCCAGTGATCATACGAAGTGCTCGGCTCTGCACCCTCTCGATTCTCTCTTGCTGTTTCCTACTAATATCTATCCAGATAGGGAAGGCGTAGATAAGCACTAGCCTGACGACCATCTTGTTGTTTGTGTCGTGTTGTAAGTAAGGAAGTAATGGATCTAGCTGCCCAAGACATTGTCTAGATTTATTCGTGTGCTAGCTGGTGTTCGCTTCCCACGAAATTCGACAATCAATTTGGAGCTCAAGGTATTTAGCGAAAGTAGCCCAAGAGATTGTCTCTGCGAAACATAACAAGTTTCTCATGTCACAATTCGCATAAGGAAGAGGTCGTCGCAATGATTTTACAGCAATTGATACATGTCACTGAGCTTGAGCAGCAGCCAGTTCATGGGATACTTGTCGACAGCTTCTGTGAGTCTTGCCCAGCTTGTGCAGTCCTCGTCCACACTTTTTACAGCAGCAAATTCTCCAATAAAGAGCGGAAGGGTATGATTCTATTTATACTAAATAAACGATACCGGCTTTCCGATCATGCGTTGCTCTTATCTGCAAAACGCATGAGCATCAAGTAATTGCCTGCCACAGGGCGACCCTTCAAAACGGTAATGACTTTTGAATCATCCTAAAGAGATACATACACTGAAGAGCAATTGAATTAGAGACAGATGGCGTTATGCAAATGTCGCGCTGTGGGCGGCCCTGTAAACGGAAGCGACATGACGTATGCAGCGATCTGACAATATAAGGAGTGATGAGATGGGAATCAGTAAGAGTCGGACGCAGTATGGGTAAGACGAAGATCTAAGCGCATTTGATCGTGGGCAAACTGTCGGGGCCCGTAGAATGGGTCACTCCATCTCGGAGGTCGTGCAGGCACTGGGAGTTTCACGAGCCACTGTGTCACGGGTGCATCGTGAGTGCACCGAATCCGGTAAAACCATCCCTGCAAGGGCCAACTGCCGTGGACAACAGTGTGTGGAAGAGCGGGGTCATCGTCGGCTAGCTCGCATTGCAACAGCGGATAGACGGGCCACAGTGCAAGAAATCACTCGGCAATTTAACGCAGGTGCACAAAAACGTGTAAGCAGCCACATCATCCAGAACCATCTCCTCGTTATGGGGTACAGAAGCCATCGTCCCACGAGGGTACCGCTGCTGACCGCACATCACAGGGTGCAGAGATTAGCATGGGCGCGAGAACATCGCCACTGGACCCTAGACATGTGAGAAAATATTGCCTGAACTGATGAGTCGTGATTCACGTTGGTACATGCGGATGGCAGGATACGAGTACGGCGCAAACCACATGAAGCGATGGATCCTTCTTGCCAGCAGGGTACTCTTCAAGCTAGTGGGGGTGGCATTCTCGTCTGGGGACTGTTTACGTGGACTGAAATGAGACCCCTGGTACGTGTGACATCGCCCCTCACAGGTCAACGTTACCAGGATATCCTGGAAGAACATTTTCTCCCGTTTGTGTGTCTTCAGCATCCCACTGGGGACCTCATCCTGTAACAAGACAATGCAGCTTCCGAATTGTATCCGAATGGTTGGACGAACACTGCACCGACGTGACCTCGCTTCCTTGGCCAGCTAGGTAACCTGACCTCAATCCCATCGAGCACATCTATGATGCCATCGATAGAGATGTTCGAGGCTCTGACCTCTCCTTCATCAAATCTTCGTGAAATGTGGGAGCTTGTTCAGGGGTCGTGGATGCGTATGGCTTCCCAACGCTTCCGGTGTCTTGTCGAGTCCATGCCGAGACGAATCGCCGCCGTCATCAGGGCGAAAGGTGGTGCTACACGTTACTAGACAGGTATCTCTAATTCAATTGCTCTTCAGTGTACATGTGCGTGTCTTTTACCTTTATATGCACTGAGTTAGCTTTACGTCAGAAACACCCCTCGTTTTACATATTAGGAGCGATAACGAAGTACCAAGTGATATCAACGTCACGTGCGGCTACTACAAATTGTGCACAGCTGTCCTCTGCACTTTCGCAATAAAAGTTTGCCAGCAATAGGGGAACGAAGCGACTAAGCCAATCTGACCGTGGCCAGATAATTGGGGCCCGAAGAGCAGGTGGCAGTATTTCAAAAAGACCCGCACTTGTTAACTTCTCGCGTACTACTGTATCCAGGGTGTACCAGGACTGGATTAACCAATCAAACATCCATTAGAGGGGCTCACATTGGTCACCCACGCGCTATTGATATTGGAGGTAAGTGTCGGGTGTAACGACTGGTATCTCAGAAACTATGTGCAACAGTCACTCAGCTCGCCCTCCAGGGCAACAGCTTTGCAGCTCGACCTATTTCCACATGCAACATGCACTGCTCCCTGTTTCATCAAGGGTTCCACAGCCGGAGACCAACGAAGGTACGCATGATGACACCCAGTCAGCACACACAACGCCTGCCATGGGCAAAGGAACGTCTGCAATGCACCCTCGATAGATGATGGAAGGTGGTCTGGATTGAAGAGTCCCGTATCCTTCTGCTCCATGCTGATGGCCGGGGTTCGCACATGGCATAAACAGCATGAAGCCCCATCCCCCGATTGGTTATACATTGGGATTCAATAGACTGGTGGAGGTGATGCTCTGGTCTGGGGAGCTATTCCCTGGCAAGCTCTAGGTCCGTTGGTTATTATCCCAGAAACACTGAATGGTGGATACTTCAGGGACCTGTTAACCGACAATCTACATCCGTATCTGCAGAAGGTTTACCTAGACCACAGTGTCCTTTTCCAATAGGACCACGCATCGTGTCATAGGGCTTATAACTAAGTAGTTGGAGGAACACTACAGTGAATTCGACACACAGCCTTAACCCCCAAACTCTCCTGACCCCAGTTGAACATTTGCGGGTTATGCTAGAGCACTGTGTAAAAACTGATGCTTTCCCTCTATATAATGAGTGTGAACTAACGGACTTGCTACAGAGGACATGGTACCAGTTACGCATGGGGAAAGGAAGAAAGAGTTTGTAGACGTCTGTGAGCAGTGATTACACAGAAAGTGGACCAAACGCATTATTAGGTTGGTGTTCGTAATGCAAAGCCAACTTAGTGTATGCATATGGAAGAGCGAAATAACGTTTCCGAGGAGGAAACGATTATTACGTACGGTAACATAATTGATTATAACTTAATTTTAGCGCTATAAATTAATTATAGCGATCCCCTACAGTAGATCAGCATTTGCTTTACGACTGACTTGCTTCTGAACCACTACTTAGGGGCTAGTTGGATAATGAATGTTGTGACATGCCTGCGCCAGAGGGCGCACATGAGATAAAGGCAGATAGCAATGAGAGCGACTTACTCCGGAGTGAGGACACGCGGGTTAGATGTCCCGGCGTGGACAAACCTGTGTTTTCATATTGGCGCCCGAACTAAAAGGATGACCTGGCCGTTAAGTTTCTCGCAGACAGGAATAATGAGAATCGTTTCTTCAGCGCTTCGAAAAACTAAATGTGTGTGATGTTACGTTCCACACACCAGATTGTCTGAGAGTTCTCAAATGCACGTTCTTCATCGGATGACTTTCTACAGAGATACATGGTCCTGACTGACCCTTAGACCATACCCCGGCTCTCTTTCGGGGGAGGGATATGTGACGTGCCTGCCCCGCAGGACGCACATGAGATAAAGGCAGATAGCAATGGGATCACATGTCCGTGTAGCTCAGTTGGGAGAGCGACTTACTCCGGAGTGGGCATACCTATGTTTTCACAATGTTGAACGGCCAGCGGGGACGAAGCTTGCAGGTATCCAGTGTTGCAATTGGAAAAAGTTAAAAAAAGTAATTTGTTCAAATAGGAAACAATAACGCACTACGAGTTACGCACGATGTTGATCATTCCATACGGGCACTCGAAAGATATCGTGCTCCAGCCTGCTGGTGAATGAGCGCATAGTAGACTCATCGACACGGTCAACAAGTGTTTCCACTTTTTGAATTGGTGAAAAAGGACTGCGAGGTCCATAGACTGCGCCTGGCTGTTGAAGATGCTCTCAGTTCGTATCAGTCGAGATTGCAAGTTGAACCAAATTAGGGGCTTCAAACCATGACAACGCAGCGTTGTGTACAAACCTGATCTAAGTGATCAGTTTCGAGGTATAACGTCATGATCAATTTAGAGGTATTACGTCATGGCGTTGTGATCAATTTCGAGGTGTGATCAATTTATCAATTAATTATAAGTGATCAATCAATTATAAATGATCAATTTATAAGTGATTATTGTGATCAATTTATAAGGGATCAATTTCGAGGTATAACGTCATAGCGTTCTGCCTGCATGACGCTGCAAGATGCCGTTCACCACGATGTCGTCGAACACGTATGCGACTATCATGGTGCATCAAATTGAATCGTGACTCCTCAGAAAACACGACCTGTTGCCAATCAGCGCGCAAACATCAGTATTCAAAACGCCATTGCCGCCTGAGGCGCCTGTGACTGAGGACCAAGCGAATGCGCAGCAATGGGCTGCTAACCGACCAGTTCTCTGTTAAGCCGGCGACGTCGAACTGACTTGCTGTGCGGTCGGTCACTGCCATGCGGCAAAGGTGTGTGTCATCCCTCGCGGTCCCACGAATTTGAGCTCCATTTTCCGGATTTCTGTCCGTCCGAGCCTCATCTGTCCACTGATCCCACGTACGCAGCACGGTTCTGGCGTTTCATCCCGTACAAGTGGCATTTTTGCGGCAGGAAAATTGAGCTTCTCTCATCCCAACAATCCTTAATCGCTCAAAGTTCGTCAGGTGTCCATAATGCAACCTTCTTCGGTGACAGGGCATAGTGAGGCAGAAGAAACATCTTCTCGACTCAGTGTCGGCTTTTCACTGACTACAACACCTTGTTTGAGGTAGCTCTTTAACACCCAGGACGTGGACGGTTAAGAGAGAGCTGCTCTGATAGCGCATGCGCACTTTTACTGACATTTTAATCATTTCCATGTTCAAGTTTGAAGCTAATACCAGGAGTCCTTCACCGTGTTGTAATTTTCACAAACAGTAGTGTATTTCAATGAATGAAATACGGGATCACACCATTGTACAGTACAAACTTGGAAGATGTTAATACGTTTATTGGTGTAAATATGACGTTGAAGTTAAATCAGATAATATCCGAAAACCTGAAAATTTCGTCATCCTGGAGCGGGATTCGAACTCACGTCTTCCGGATAGCGCCCGAGTATACTACCCACTACACCACCTAAAATGACCAAGTTTCAAGTTCCCGATTAATTTGAGGATAACCATCACAGGATTCGCTAAAGCGAAACTTGGTCGTTTTGGGTGGTGTAGTGGTTAGTATACCGCTGCGCTATCTGGGAGACGTTGATTCGACTCCCGCTGCAGAACGACGAAATTTTCAAGTTTTCGGATATTATCTGACTTACCATCCATGTCATATTTACACCAATTAACGGATTCACATCTTTCAAGTAGTGTATTTTTTTTCAATATTTTTGATAAGATAGAAGCAGTTCAGTTAAAACGTTCCTAACCAAGTGAGTTAATTTAAAATTCAGTGCGTAAAAATGCTTCTTGTAGAGCTCTTAACAAATTTTGGTGTAAGCAAAGCGTTGGGCATAAGATAATCATATATTCATGAGCCAACCTAATACCGATTTACTGGGGTTTGAATTGAAAAACATAGCGAAATTCTGAGTTTATGTGTTTTATGGAAATACTTTTAAGAACATGAAAACGGTTCTGAAAATAAAATATGGACTCGAATTAAAATAAGTTCATTTTAGGAACATAAATTCTAAAGAGCTAATTCGCTTCGCATAAGCGGATGCAAATTCCAGTTAAAGAATGGATTCTAATAAATCTAAAGTAATTTGGCTGTTGATGTTCTCTGGTATTAACGGAGTTATCTAAAGCTGTCAAACGAATAAAAATACCCTCATGTACGATTTCCTGAGCTTATTGGTTTGAAACAACCACCTGGTAGAAGTTTCTTCCACAAAGGGAAGCATCAAGCATGCAGATGTATGCAGTAACGAAAACCATTATGATAATGACTTTTTTGGTCACGTTTAAGCCGAATTGAAAACAATACTACGTCAACTATACTTTATTCCTGTGTCTTTAAGTTTATAGATCCGGCAAAGCGCAAAACGTTTATATTTTCGCTCAAGGAGAGAGACGTTTCAGCACGTCTCTTGAAAAACAAAGTACATTTATGTGTACACACGCTGTCCAAAAAATTACGAACCTTTTCTAACAAGAAAATTAGACAATAAACGTCAATGTACGCTAAAGTAAGAGTTACATAGGCTGATGACATTTTAACTTGTCCTTTATAAAGATAGTACAGATTATTCGGCTGCAAACACATGATCTTCCAGAATACGAGAAAGGTCTATTCATAGCTTTTGTGGGAGCCACGATTAAAAAAGAAAAAAAAAACCGGAAGAAATTATTAGTTTTTCAAAAGCATGTGACCTACACCTCTACTTAACCTTCGATTTTAAATTGTTTCTTTATGCAAATTTAGATACTTCTCGTTAAATATTTTCTTGCTGAACGACACATTGCTGTTCCGGTGGCGCAGTGGTCTAAACGCTGGCTCACGATCACTCGTCCGAGTTGGGTCCGGGTTCTAATTCCGGTTAGACGTGGATGTTGTGTTTGCTGTACGGCACTGGCTCTCTCCTTTTCCTGGAACCAGTGGCGCTATATAATGAAAGAGTGACTACTTATAACCCATTGGGTTTACGTCAGTCGTTAAACCTCCCCCCCCGCAACTACACCACATTACTTCCCCGAAAATCACTTACAATTTGGCAACACTGACAGTGAGTCAGAGCAGCATATAATGTCAGCATTAAATTTAGCGAGAGAGTTTACAGTAGTGATGACACAAATCTGGGAGTTCATTCCTGTGTAATCATTCAAATCAATGACCATTCAATTTCCAGATTGTCACTGGGTGAATCATCCGTTGCCGCCCCCGGTTGCGCAGTGGTCTAAGCGATGGCCTCTGATCATTCGTCCGAAAGGGGTCCGGGTTCGAATCCCGGTGAGGCATGGATGTTGTGTTTGTCTTACGGCACTGGCTCTCTCCTTTCCCTGGAACCAGTGGTCCTAAATTAAGACCAGGCGCTCCGCTCCGGTGGCGCAGTGGTCTAAGCGATGGCCTCTGATCATTCGTCCGAAAGGGGTCCGGGTTCGAATCCCGGTGAGGCACGGATGTTGTGTTTGTCTTACGGCACTGACTCTCTCCCTTCCCTGGAACCAGTGACCCTAAATTAAGACCAGGCGCTCCGCTCCGGTGGCGCAGTGGTTTAAGCGATGGCCTCTGATCATTCGTCCGAAAGGGGTCCGGGTTCGAATCCCGGTGAGGCATGGATGTTGTGTTTGTCTTACGGCACTGGCTCTCTCCCTTCCCTGGAACCAGTGACCCTAAATTAAGACCAGGCGCTCCGCTCCGGTGGCGCAGTGGTTTAAGCGATGGCCTCTGATCATTCGTCCGAAAGGGGTCCGGGTTCGAATCCCGGTGAGGCATGGATGTTGTGTTTGTCTTACGGCACTGGCTCTCTCCTTTCCCTGGAACCAATGGCCCTAAATTAAGACCAGGCGCTCAGCTCCGGTGGCGCAGTGGTCTAAGCGATGGCCTCTGATCATTCGTCCGAAAGGGGTCCGGGTTCGAATCCCGGTGAGGCACGGATGCTGTGTTTGTCTTCGGCACTGGCTCTATCCCTTCCCTGGAACCAGTGACCCTAAATTACGGACGAGCGACTGCTTATAGCCCATTGAGTTGTTCACGGCGGTCGTTAAACCTCCAATAAAAAAAAATCATCCGTTGCAGGGATTTCGTGTTTAGGACCAAAACGCTTTCAACGCCACAGCTCTTTTTGGCAGAGTGCCCAAAACAGCGCGAGCTCTTCATCATTCACAGTTCACGCTGAATGATTTGCCACGAGTAAGCTCATTGCGAACGATTTGGGTGCATCACTAAAATGAATGGCATTCCCGTATCTTTTCCATTCTCAAGCTTCACCACTATTTTCTGACTAATGATTGCTCCTTCAAATAACGGTTGATATAGTATACACTAATTCTCGACGTAATTTTTCTCATTATGAATTCGTTTGCAAACCCATGGGGGCGGAATAAAGTTAAATGTATTGCGACTTCGTTGTGTGTCGCAGTTATGGCAGCTTGAATGACCACTCACACCTCTGATAGCGAATCATTCGAAGTTAACGGAGATGAGTCATTGTGAACGAATTGCCCAGTACTAGTGGACAGAGAATTGAATGAATAGAGGTAGTTGATGCGATATATCTATTGTGGAATTTTGGAGCGATTTATATACGATAGATATATGAAGAGACTGGCACAAGACAGACCGTTGTGGAGGAAACTTGGGGAGACCTTCGTCCAGCAGTGGATTGATAATGGTTGACCATGATGATGATGATGATGATGATATAACGATTTACATGAAGTGGTCGTACTACTGAGGTGAAGCACATGTCAAGACGGCAAAGTTGCAGCAATAAATTCCGTCGGTATAGCTCTATTATAAGATAGCATACAGCTCCGGAGCAGAACAGTGTGGCTTCGATCTCCGTCACCGGCAAATTGTGTTTTTCACATTGGCGCCCGATTGTGGAAATGAATCTACCAGCCGTTGGATTCTTTCAAAAATGTGTGACGTTCCTTCCATACATCATCTGGAATGAATAAGAATTCCTTCTTCAGCGAGCCACTTCAAGTACGGTTTGCTGGTTGACACGGAAATATGACACGTTCTCAGCCCTTTCTCAAGGGAGGTGGGGGTTTGGATATATGTGACGTACTACAGAGGTGAAGCGCATGTCAAGATAGCAAAGTTCCGGCGATAAATTCCGTCGGTGTGGCTTAATTCGGAAAGCATTCGGCTTTAGAGCAGAAGGATGCCGGTTCGAGCCAAGTCACAGGTAATTGTGTCTTCACAATGTGTCAAGATTTATGTACGAGAAGAGTTGCTGTTGAAAAGCAGTTTACTAAGGGTTATTAAAAGCAATGTGGCCGAAGAATGAATACACCTTAGATCCAAAACATTATGAACTGTGAATGTTTATGCAAATTGAAGCAACTGCGGATAAACGGCGGCACATGTGACTGTCATAAAACGGTATAAATAACACCTGATCCTGAGCTCAGTATCTTGTTCTTCAGGTGAGAAAGTCAGCGTGACTTAAGCGAGTGTGACAGACTAAATTGTAGTGTTCCCAAGACTGGACTGGGTCAGAGCATTTTCCAGACGACAAGGCTTGTGGAGTGCTCACTGTCATACATGGTTAGTACCTTCAAAAAGTAGTCAGAGGAGAGAGAACCTACGAACCGCCAGAAAAGTGTGTTTGCCGATCACCGCTCATCGATGCTAGAGGTGAGCGAAGGCTGTACCGTATGGTGAGAGCCGAAAGGAGGGATTCTCTGTCGCAAGTCCTGTAATTTGAATGCTCGTGACGGAAGTAGTACATATATCACAACACATAGTACATCGAACCCTGCGAAAAATGGAGCTGCGTAGCCACAGGTTGCTCCGAGTGCCCTCTATTCACCGTCGTTTGCAATTTTTTTTTTTTTTTTCAATTGGATGTTTAACGACCACCGTGAGCAACTCAATGGGCTATAAGCAGTCGCCCGTCCCTAATTTAGGGTCACTGGTTCCAGGAAAGGGAGAGAGAAAGTGCCGTAAGACAAACACAACATCCATGCCTGACCGGGATTCGAACCCGGACCCCTAACGGACGAATGATCAGAGGCCAACGCCTTAGACCACTGCGCCACCGGGGCGGCTCGTTTGCAATGGATACGCCAGCATCAAAACTGGACCTAAAGTAATTGGAAGAAAGCCGTTTGCTAATACGAATCTAATTTCCTGTTACACCATGTGGACGGTCGAGTGCATGTGCGTCGTTTGCCTGGGAAAGTGTTGGGACCAGGTTGCATCGTGGGATGAAACCCAGCTGGTAGAGGAAGTGTAATGATTTGGATTATGTTCTGCTTGGAAATCCTACATGCGAAGGAAACTATTATACATATGCACGTTCAAATGATATCTACTACCTACCTAAACATAATCGAATACCAGGTATATCCTTTCATGGGAACGGTATTTCCCCTTTAGTAGTGCCTACTTTCAGAAGGACAAGGTGTCACGCCACACTGCCTGTTTCGATGACGTCCACTACCTACTTAAACATAACTGAAGACCATGTATATTGTTACGTATATTCTAGGTTAACTACTTTTCTTTTTTAGTTTCTTTCCCTATGTAAATCTTGAGTTTATTCTCAGTATTCTTCACGCTTAACGAAATATCTTTTCCCTCAAACGAATACGTTTGGCAACACAATTGAGGTTGAATGTACGTAACGTATGCCTGATATAAGCTAAGAACAAGAGATAAAACGAGGACTGATCGATTGCTTGGGGGCGATGAAGAGAGCGATTATTGAGAGCGTTGTATTGTAAACTGATGATTATTGAAAGGAGTGTTGTGATCATGTGTGGTGTGTGGAGTACACTGTGTTCTTATCGTTCAGATGGAAGTTTCTTCAACAGCCTGAATAAAGTTTTTCCGTAAGTTGACTCCTGTTGTTTCGTCTGGCCGTTAAGGTTTTCTTTCATTTAGGAACTATTTCCTAGTGTATTGATGTGTTAAAACAGCGTAGAAGTCGAAGAGACTTTTACGCTACAATATCCTTTCATGACAACGGTATTTTACCTTTCAGTAGAGCCTACTTTCAGAATGACAATGTGCCATGCCACACTGCCTGGATCAATGACGTCTACCTACCTACCTAAATATAACTGAAAACCAGGTATATCCTTTCATGACAACGGTATTTCCTCTTTAGTAATGCCTACTTTCAGAAGGACAATGTGTCACGCCACACTGCCTGGATCAATGACGTCTACTACCTACCTAAACATAACTGAAGACCAGGTATATCCTTTCAGGGGAACGGTATTTCCCCTTTAGTAGTGCCTACTTTTAGAAAGACAATGTGGTACGTCACACTGCCTGGATTAATGACGTCTACTACCTACCTACCTAAACATAACTGAAAACCAGGTATAACCTTTCATGGGAACGGTATTTCCCCTTTAGTAGTGCCTACTTTCAGAAAGACAATGTGCCACGCCACACTGCCTGGATCAATGACGTCTACTACCTACCTAAACATAACTGAAGACCATGTATATCCTTTCATGACAACGGTATTTTCTCTTTTAATAGTGCCTACTTTCAGAAGGACAATGTGCCACGTCATACTGCCTGGACCAATGACGTCTACTACCTATCCAAACATAACTGAAGACCAGGTATATAGAATAACGTGGCCGCCATGCTGTGAGATGTATTTCACAGAAGAACAGGTACTTCAGTTAGCATTAACTGGCTGCTAATTGAATCAAGGTCAAGAAACAACTTATTTTCGACTCAAACATGCATATGGAGCTAACGAAATTAGGTCTTGGAGTAGTCTGACCATTTGGCCGAAAGCCTGCTTACAATGTTTCTGAGAACCCAGTATACAGACCGAACATTGAAAGAAAGCGATGTGGCCAAATGAATGACGTTATACTTTGTTTTGCCCTGACGTTTGGAATAGAGTGTCGCGAGAACCCCATTAAACCGGAAAGCCTTGTGAACTCAATCCAAGCATCGTGATATGTAGGGCCTTCTATTAGTGCAAATTGAAACCACTAATACCAATGGTAAGATGCTATCCAGTGTTGTAGGAGGACAGGGAGATGCTATCCTGTGTTATAAGGGGACAAGGAGGTGCTGCCTGCTGTTGTAGGGGACAAGGAGATGCTATTCGGTGTTGTAGGGGACAAAGAAATGCTATCCGATGTTGTAGGGGTTCAAGATATGCTATCCGGTATTGTAGGGGACAAAGGTATGCCATCCGGTATTGTAGGGGACAAAGGTATGCCATCCGGTATTGTAGGGGACAAAGATTGCTACCCAATGTTGTAGAGGACAAAGAGATGCTACCGGGTGCTGTAGGAAACAAGAAGATACCATCCGGTGTTGTACGGAGAGAAAGTTATGCTCTCAGGCGTTTTAGGAGACAAGGAGATGCTGTCCCTTGTTGTAAGGGACAAGGAGATACTGTCCGTTGTTGTATGTGACAAGAAGATACTATGCGGTGATTTAGAGGGACAAGGTGGCACTATCCGGTGTTGTAGGGAACAAGGAGATGCTATCCGGTTTTGTAGGAAGACAGGGAGATGCTATCTGGTATTGTATGGGACAAGGAGATACTATATGGTGGTTTAGAGGGACAAGGTGACACTATCCGGTGTTGGAGGGGACAAGGAGATGCTATCCAATGTTGTAGGGAACAAAGATGTGCTATCCAATGTTGTAGGGAACAAAGATATGCTATCCAATGTTGTAGGGGACAAAGTGAACTTTGAAATGTTACTAGTTTCCTGAATGTGTTGGCATCTCTATGGATGAACCGCACATCGGTTGCATTGTCATCAGAGTATGAAACTCAGTCCCTAAATTCCCGGCTATTCTGATCCATCCGTAAGTTAATCTGAATATTTGAGATAAATATTATTTAGAGCATGGCTCTGTAGAAGCGAGGAGTACCAGAACTAAATCGAAAAAGAATATCAGTGATATGAACCTATACTCAGAAGTACAAAGAGGATCAAAAATCCGCGTCCTCGATATAGCTGGCCTGTTTTTTTCTGCTAAAAAGAGATTTCTTCCAGTTTGAAAAATGGATTTCATTTGAATTTGCGTTTAGAAATGCCATGTTTTAAAATGTTTTTTTTTTGGTCCGTTTTCTGCAGCTGCTACTATCGCATTTCCAAGCTTTTCATCAACAAAATTTTCTGACTACATGACGTGTCAAAAAACGAGCTCATTACACTTCACAATTCGCTGTTATTTTTCTCGTACATTGTATTTACTCACACATATGAACAAGCTGGGAAAAATAGCGAAACTCATGTAAACGTCGGTTGCAGATCTTATGCTCTTTTGAGCACCCCCATCTGAAGAATTCAAAGGTTAACAAACGCGTAATGACTCCTCAAATGCAAACACATGAATTCAAGTATCAGTGACCATAAATCATAACGACTCCCGAAAATGTTAAAGGCGAATTGTAAGTCATAGCTACATTAATGTTTTGGAGGAGGGTGAGGATCAATCCTGATGGTGTAAGTTAAAAACTATGAAATGATTTGCAACGGTAACTATGTTCATAATCGACAGACTCGTGAAATAATTCATCATTATTTATTCTTGACTAAACACACAACTAAAACGCTAATGCATGTTCACGGATATATAATACTAAGCATCGAATGTATGAGCTATTAATCAACAACGTCTCCGGACTTTAAGGTTATTTCGTACTTTGCTTTCTATTTAGCCTGTTTTAAACAGTCTTACCATAAATTTGATATCCCTTTGGCTTTTAACACAAAAACAGTTTATTCCAGCGTGAATCTTTTTAGGTGATCATAATGCATGTACTCTTTTAGCGCACGCTTTGTAAGAAAAACAAATACAGCGTGTTCACACACATCGAAGCGACGCCATTTCCTCTGCCCAGGGTCGTGATCCCATAATTCTCTGCAACGAACCGCTGGCTGGCTGTTCGGCTACCACGCAACTGAAACTCACAAACGTAAACTTGCAGCAGGTCTTCGACGAAAATAAAAGAAACGAGCAAAGGACGATAACATCCAAAAAATCCCTGTCCCCATCTCAGCTTCAAATATGCGGAGCTGAACTCTATTTTAGAGCAAAGGCTCCAGCGAAGGAGAAGTAGAATAAGACGGACAAACACAAAATCCATTTCTTACCCTGCGATTCGTATCCAGTCTAAGCTACAGAAATGTTTTTCGTGTCGGGTGTGTTTTACGACGAAAATGAGCAACTCAAGTGTCACAAGCAGTCTCTTGTCCCTAATTTAGGGTAACTGCTTCCAGGGTTGGGACAGGCCACAAGAGAAACACAACCCTTATACCTCATCTGGCACTCAAACTCGCGGTCAGAAAGGAGTCAGATGACACCGTTTTAGAGTGATCGACCAATATTTGCAATTATAAAACAACTTCTGCGTCTGCCACAACACCTGTTGTTCAAAATACACAGGGGTTGGACAAAATAATGTGAACACCTGGGAAACAGTTATGTCTTTATTAATAAGCACGCACCTAAGGACCACCATTTGCCTTATAGATACAGCTTCCACTTGGAATAGAATCACATAGCTTTTGAATAGTCTCCACTCGAATGTTGTACTATGACTTTTTTAATAAGGTGTTGGACCACCATTTGCCTTATAGATACAGCTCCTAACCTTCTTGGAATATATTCATACTGCTTTTAAATAGTCTCCAGTGGAATGTTGTACTATGTCTTTATTAAAAAGATGTTGGACCACCATTTGCCTTTAATACAGCTTCCAACCTTCTTACAATAGATCCATACAGCTTTTGTATAGTCTCCACTGAAATGTTGTATTATGTCTTTATTAATAAGGTGTTGGACCACCATTTGCCTTTAATACAGCTTCCAACCTTCTTAGAATAGATTCATACAGCTTTTGAATGGTCTTCTGTAGAATGTTGTGCTATGTCTTTATGAACAAGGTGTTGGGCCACCATTTGCCTTTAATATAGCTTCCAACCTTCTTGGAATAGATCCATACAGCTTTTGTATAGTCTCCACTGAAATGTTGTGCTATGTCTTTATAAACAAGGTGTTGGGCCACCATTTGCCTTTAATACAGCTTCCAACCTTCTTGGGATATATTCATACAGCTACTGAATATTCTCCAGTGAAATGTTGTACCATTCGTCTATCAGAACATCAGGCAATAGTCTCAGAGATGTTGGAGTAGGGAATCTGCTTCTCAACTCTCCTATTGTAAACTGCCCACAGTGGTTCAACGGTATTCAAGTCAGGTGGATGAGCTGGATAAGACAGATGTCTTAGTGCTCCACAAACTAATACTGAACTGTTCTAGCTGTGTATAACGGCGCATTAGCATCTTGAAAATTAGCATCATTGCTGGGAAACAACATTTGGACCATAGGATGCACCTGACTACCTAGAATGTGCAAGCACTCGTTGGCAGTAACTCGACCATGTAGAGTAATCATTCGTCCAGCCGAATACCAAGATATGGCCGCCCAAATCATCACATATCCACCCCATGTTTGACAGTTCGAACCAGCCATTTCATATTGTACGTGTCCTTGAGAGTTATCCATACACAAACCTGACATATCAACGATCCCTCTCATTCAATCTCGGTTTCGCCGGCTATTCTTCTTCGCCTTTGAAGTCTTGCCATACTTTGTGTACTCGGACATTAACGTGGATACTGTTGCTCTTGAAACACTAAACAATTTGGCTGTTAGGAATAGAGACGCTCCAGCTAAACGGGTTCCCACAATTTATCGTCTTTAGAAGTCCGACTGGCCATACACATACATTCCGTAGGATGTATGTCACAACTTGTGGCATACAACCTACACTGTTAAAAATTGCAGTGAATAGTCAGTGTTTCACCTGGATTAAGAGGGTTTACAGAACGCAAGCACGCCACCTGGCGGTCAGCCATTAACTTTCGGTAGATAAATTACATGTTCACGGTGTTTAAACTGTTACTGTATTTTAACCTTCACAATGTGGCAACGTTCTTCTAAAAGTGGTTATATACCTGTTTTTACATGTACACTCACTCGACCGGCAACACCTCTATGGGCAACACGTTTATATTTCCCGGTCAGTAGACATTATTTATTCTCGGTCATTAGACATGTTAATGAACATTACCGCATTACATGTTTTTATTTCCCCATTAGACATATTAATGAACATGTGTTATTATTTAATTGTCATTAGACATATTAATGAACATTATGGTCATTAGACGTTTTTATTTTCCGGTCATTAGACATGTTAATGAACATTACAGCATTAGACGTTTTTATTTTCCATTAGACATGTTAATGAACATAACATGTATTATTATTTATTTGTCATTAGACATGTTAATGAACATTATGGTCATTAGACGTTTTTATTTCCCATTGTCATTAGACATGTTAATGAACATTACTGTAAAATTACGGTTTATTGACTGCCCACTCAGCTACCGGTGTATCTGCCGTAAATTGACCCTGCATTTTTTTACAGTGTACAGAATGTATACGAAGAAAAGACACACAAAAGGTAATCACAACGGTTTTTTTCTCGGTTTACCCTGCGAGAATAACATTAAACCCTATAATTACAGTGTTCATATTAGAAATGAGCACGGACTCCTTTTCTAAAGCCCGGACCCAGCCCGGGTTCGGTCCGTTACATCATTATTTACGACCGGCCCGGGTTTGAACATTTGTGCAAATTTTCTTTACATGAATAAGAAAAAAATGTAGCATATTGTTTTAGTCCTATTTATATTTTCATCACCAGATAAGAATGTTAGTGCTTCTCGTTAATTTTAATCCCCTTCCCCCAAAGAAGAAAGAGGAAGAATTATTGTTAAATTACTATTGAGAGAGAGGCAATAAACAATAATTAAGAATTAATACAGACATTTGACGTGGACCAGGAAGATCAAACACAGGTCTTCGCTCTTTCCACGTTTATAAGTGAGTCACGGAAAAATTCTCATTGGCCGCCACCGGGAATCGAACCCAGGGTCTTCCAGTTACGCAAAATGTCTGTATTAATTATTCATTCACCTTCTATTTATTTGTTCAGTTGCTGCTTACCATCTTTGGTGAATCCCCAGCATTGTGCGGGGCTCCAAGAAGCAACCTGCCAAATGGGCTTGGCAGTTAGCGTGTGAGAGTCCGTAGGAATTCGAGGCAGCTGTTGTGTAGTGGAAGCATATCCGGCGCGTAACTGGAAGACCCTGGGTTCGATTCCCGGTGGCGGCCAATGAGAACTTCTCCGTGACTCACTCATAAACGGGGAAAGAGCGAAGACCTTTGTTTGATGAATAATTAAGAATTTTCGGGAGAGAACAAAAGAAACTATAGCCTAACTCAGGGGTGGGGGGCCTGCGTCCTTGTAGGCCATTACGTGTAGCGTTTTGAGTGAATCCAAATTTTGCAAAACAAGTCCTTTTATTTTTATTAATATGTTTTTGTTCGTATTTTATTATTTTTATTTTAATCTTAAAACGACCGTATTTAAAATACCAAAGAGTAAAAGAAGATTTAACAAAATAATGCTCCCCGACTGTTAGGCACAATTAAAACATTAGTAAGTCATAAGGGCTATTTTGACATCTGCTACGCTCATGATTTCGTTTTATGGCTCCTAAAGAACTGCAGATGGAATTGATTGAGGCTCTCAGAAGACGACATTTTAAAATCCTTATTCGTTGCTAATAAAGATCCAGTTGAAATATGGAAAAATGCAATAGAATATCCACGCCTTCGGCAACAACATGCACGAAAAATGCTTTTTTGCTTTTCAACTACTTAGTGCTGTGAATCTACATTCTCCTACCTAACCCAAATCAAGACGCCCTTAAGGTCAAAAATGATGGACACTCATCTGGAGGTTCAGCTAAAACTGTGGACCTCCATGTTGCAACCAAATATTCAAATGATTTCCAACAAAACGCAGTCACAATAAAGCCATCAAAATGTTGGTTAACTTTAGAATTAACATTATTTTTATTTTCTGAAGTTAGTTAGTCCCTTTTCAATAGGGTTCAACCCTTGGTGATCCCTACCACGTACTAAAATTTCATGGAAATCGAACCATTTTTACGTAAGTTATGACGCATAAAGGTAATGGAATGATCCCGCTCCTATGTCGTGACCTTTAACCCCATTTCGTCCATTTCAATAGGGTTCGTCTCCAGGTGGTCCCCTACCACATACTAAAATTTAATCGAAATCGAACCATTTTTACGCAAGTTATCGTGCGGACGGACAGACGGAAAAAGCTGGAGAATATACGCTTCTTCAACCTATGGTTTATAACGAAGTAGATTTCTCCGTCATTTCTCTGGTCACGCCAGGATTCGAACCCGGATCCCCTCATTCCGGAATAAGTCACTCTACCAATTGAGCTACGCGGACGTTTTATTCTGATTCCTATCTGCCTTTATGTCGTGTGCGTCCTTCTGGCAGGTACGTCACATCTCCTGGTACGTTACATCATCTCCCCCTTATTATTATTTTTTTATTTATTTATTTATTTATTTATTTTTTTTTTTTTTTTTTTCGAAGTGCTGGGGAAGGGATTCTCTTATTTTTCCTATCTCGCGGTGTGGAAATAACATCACACCAATGCGAGATTTTGAACGGTCGGGTCATCCGGATAGTTCGGGCACCATTATAACGAAGTAGATTTCTCCGTCATTTTTATCCGCGCCAGGATTCGAACCCGGGTCCCCTCATTCCGGAATAAGTCACTCTACCAATTGAGCTACGCGGACGTTTTATTCTGATTCCTATCTGCCTTTATGTCGTGTGCGTCCTTCTGGCAGGTACGTCACAGGTTGGAAAGTGTAAAAAAGTGAAACTAAAAATTAACTTGATCCCAGGTCTACTGCTGGGTTTTAGTTAAAGATTTCATGTAAGAGCCCGCCCGTGTCCGCTTCCGGGCTTTTTCTCATTGTCCGAGCCCGGGCTCGTCTCTAGTTCACATGATTTTATCCACCCCATGTATACTATTTCTTCATCAATAGCCATCGCCATGAATCTGTATGCATTTTCAAACTGACAAATATATGCGAAATTCCACCTTTTTTTTTGGCTGCTTAAAAATGCGGGAATGTGTGCTTTTAGCGCGAAAAGTCACCATCATCCTTTTGCTTCTCTGCTGCGTTCTCTAGCTCGTTTGTTTTATTTTCTAGGGCGCTCCAGAATATTATTCCGTGATTAATACGGCCACGAAAGCTCCTCTTCTTTCACGTAAAGATTTGTTGGAGTAATAAACACCAGGGAAGCATCAACGCGTTCCCGGATGATGACCACACATATAACATGAGGACGACTTTCAGAGAGAACATAAACGCCATGCGATTATTGTCCTCGGGGATAATGATGAGCATTTCGGGGAATTGACTTATCTGGATTCCAGCGGTCAAAATATTATCAAACACGAACTCTGCACCAGGAATTCCATTTACGTCGGTTGCTCGAGAGGACCTCTTGGGGCAAAAGTAGTGAGATATAGCAAGGCACCTTAGCTTAGTGTTGATGGAACACCCAGTGGGGACAAGCAACCGACATCCCCAGATGTCAGGTACCACGCCGCCTCGAGCTTCCTTATTTAGGGAAAGCAATTATGTACATTCGTAATGGATGCTGATTGCTTCTGGAAGACGCGAAAGTGACCCTTCTCTGTTGCTGCCTCTTCCCAAGATACATGGATTTAATATTACAGTGAACGTAATTACAAGAAATCCGGAAATGGAGGACTGTGTCGTTCTTCACTCAGAAGGACTTAAACATTTACAGTAAATATTGGATCACTGAAGAATAGCTTCGCGCAATAAATAATGATAATAAAAAAATACAAGAGGATTGCCATCAAGTTTTCGAGTGAAAGTGCAAGACTTTTGGCTAAAAAGAAAAACGAAGTGAGCAAATATTATAACGAAGTAAATTTCTCCGTCATTTTTGGTCTACGCCGGGATTCGAACCCGAGGCCGCTTATTCCGGAACAAGTCGCTCTACCAACTGAGCTACGCAGACATTTGTTCTGATTCCTATCTGCCTTTATGTCGTGTGCGTCCTGCTGGCAGGTACGTCACAATATTTACGGCATCTTGTGCCTAAACATATGCCAACTTCTGTCAAAACGGTGAAAGTAAATGGTGAAAAAAATATTGGGTCTCATTCTGAGAAAACAGGAATTTGTCGATGACGAGGATCGAACTCGCGTCTCCTCGCTCCGGAGTGAGATGCTTTAACACACTAAGCTACACCGACGGAATGTATCGCTGCAGATTTGTCGTCTTGACACGTGCTTCACGTATGCACTACGTCACATCATCTCTTCCTTAATATTTTATTTATTTATTTATTTATTTTGGAAGCGAAGGAACCTTTCATTAATTCCAGACGATGTGTGCAACGAACATCACACATTTTTCGAAGAACCAAACGGCCAGTAAATTCATTTTTAAGTTTGGGCACCAATGTGAAAACATAAATTTGTCGGTGACGGATCTTCCCACTCCAGAGTGAGTTACTCTAACTGACTAAGCTACTCCAACGGAATGTATCGTTGCAGATTTGTAGTCTTGATACATGCTTCACCTGTGTAGTATGTCACAATTCCTTATATCATTGATTTGGACATTTTATGAAATACACGTAAAGCACGAAAAAGTGTTCAAATAACCTCCATTTGCTTTCAAGGAAGCCTTCGAAAGACGAGGCGAATCATCAGTAATTGCATGAGTGACTCGTAAGTCTAAATTTGCAAATGCTTGCTTCAAATCTCGTTTCAGGGAATCAATATAAGTTGAGAATCTCTTAGGCAAAATGCTTCTTGGGGCCCAAAACAGCTCGGATATTTTCGGTTTTTTGAATGTTTTCATACGATATACTTATGAAATGAGATAGCCTGGGAATGCAACCGAGTTTAAAGACCGTATGAATTCTATATATTCCGTAGGATTTGAAAATAAATTTAACCGGATATCGTTCTAAACTAGAGAAGCCAACGAACGACAAACGGATCCGATTTTAAACCGATTCGCGAGAGCCATCTCCAGCAGAAATCGTTCACTGGAAGAGCGATCAAAACGACACACACGGATACGACTCAAAAGATTCACGAAACTCATTCTCTGTAGAAATCGTTCACCGGGAGAGTCAACGGACGAAACAAACGGATCAGACTCTGAACAAATTCAGTAGTCATACGCTGCGGAAATAGTTCACTGAAAGAGTCAACGGACAAAACATACGTATCCGACTCAGAACAGATTCGCGAGTCATTCCCTGCAGAAATCGTTCACCGGAAGTGTTAATGAACAAATCAGTTGCGAATGAATCATTTTACTGAATCGAAACGAGAGAATCTGTTTACTCATCGATTCAACAAAATAGAGCGGCAGAGCCCCAGCCAGAGTATCTGAGCTCGCGTGTCTTAACCGTCGGTATCATCCAAAACGAAAAAAATTCTAATTTTTGGTTTTGGAATTTTTGGAGAAAAGATGCTCTCCTGTAGTGATTTCGCTTTTCGGAAGAGGACTTCACCAAAATGTCCCAAAACGTCTTGTCTCGCTACTTGAGGATGGCTCATCATCATGAGAAATGAGCTCAGGTATGTTGACCTGAGCCTTCAAAAACAGGTTTTTTTTCGGGTGTTCTTAAGTTTCTCTAAGACTTTAGGGTTAGTCTCAATCCCCTTTATGAGGCAATGGGCCTCCGCTGAACCATGAGATACCATCTCCACCTAGGCCGTCACTGCGGCCAGGTTATGACCATCAATGCCATGGGTGGACAACACGTCGTGTTTCTTCAATGCTGTGGGTATTCCTTTGTTTTAAATTTTTCTTTTGGCGTTTGATGATCGCCATGATCAGCTCTTTGGAATATATGCAGTCGCCCATCCTTAATTCAAAGCTACTGGTACCAGGAAAGGGAGAGAGTCAGGCATCATGCGACAGACTGGCTTCATCAGGGACTCAAACCTTGACCAGTCTCGGACGAATGGTAAGAAGCCAGTGTCTCAGACCCCTTGGCGACCAAAACAGCGTACTCACTTTCGTTCTGCCTTCTGAATATTTTGTAGTCACGAAAGACAGGGTGCGACATTCGCTCTTGGATACCGACAAGGTTTTTTTTTGCTTTGTACAATCAGAATTGTTTTCAGACGGGGTGTTAACATATGGTTAGTTGTCCAGCGGTAAGCCAGCAGGCATTCTTAGGTGTAGACATAACGCATTTTCAGGAGCTGGGCCCATTAACTGTTAAGGGCAGGACTTCTCTGAATTAGAGTCCTGCTCTTATTTACCTTTGCTGAGGTTTTACATAAACGAGACTGGTCACATCTCTCTCTTGCGTTTACTGTGATAAGTTCCTCATATCTCTCAGTGGAGCAATAAATGAATCTGAGTTTCCAGATATTAGTGACTTAAATATCATACTTGTAACCTACGACATATACGAATCTTAAATTCCTTCAAAGGTGTAAACACAAACAATCAATGTTTGCTGAACTTTCGTACTCGACTGGAAGGCTTTCTCTGGGCATAATTTTCAGACAAAAGAATAGTAACAGACAAGGCTTTAAAAATTATGATACTTTGATTCAATCAGTTGTTCCGTTTACATGAAAGCCGGTGGTTGATAAATCCTGTTCACGTAGTAAGGGACGACGTTGTTGGTAATACAAATTTGGAAGTTGTGAATCAGTTTCTTTACACCAATAAATGGATTCATAACTTCCAAATTTGTATTGTACTATACAATGGTGTAAAAACGTATTTCATTCATTGATATTCTGCGCCTCCGGGCAATCACGGGAGAAAATTCTAATCCTCCAGATTCGCTATATATGAATGCCGGTTACTCCGTCTAGCAAATGCCGTGATGGTTGTATTCAAATTATTCGAAAACTTGAAACTTGGTCGTTCTGGGTGGTGTAATGGTTAGCATACTCGGACGTTATCCGGGAGACGCGAGTTCTACTACCCCTTCAGGACGACGCTCTTGTTCAAAAGATTTTGCCAGGCATCTAACAGGTCCGAGGCCAAGCTTTGGTTGAACGGATGTGGGTGAGTTATGATTTCAACATTTTCCAGCATAGCTGTGCCAATTTGCTCCTTTTTGGACGACCTTTCTGCTTAGAGCCTTTGTCGTTTTCTCATCTTTTATATCCCTTGTTCCTTATCAGAAGAGATCTTTCTGTCAACCGTGCGTTAGCTTTTGTGCTGCCGTCTGGGTAGATTAGGGGTATGTCGTGCATTCCCGCTGAGCTTTATTTACTGGTACTTGACAGAGTGTCGTATGTAGATATGTAGGGGATTTAATGGCAACATTTATTCCACACTTTTTAATGAGTTTTTTTGAAACTGAAAATGGCACAGCTATATGTGAAAGTATTGAAATCATAACTCACTCGTGAAACGAAAGCTTGTCCTTCGACGTGTCAGATGATTGGCGAAATCTTTTGAACAAATACGGATAGAACAGTCAATGTGCCCCTCTCCATACGACGTGATCATGATGTATCAACTACGAACTTTTTTGTAATCAGAACTGATTTTTCCAAGTCATATTTTTTTTATCCTAAGCTTTGAAAATTAAGCCCAGACCTCCTAGGGGAGTAAGAAAGCTCGGGAAATATTGAATGTTTGTATTTACGCCATTAAAGGAAATTTCAGACTCTCAAGTATTTTGTTATAATATATAGATATTGTTGTGTATTCGGTAATCGTATTTACTATGTACCCGATATACACTAAATTATCAAAAGTATTCGGACAGTACACATATATTTGCATAAGTGCAAAGAACGGTTGTGTAGGAAGATGCATTGTGAGTGAGGAGGTGGATATATAAAGCTGAGATGATCTATCGTGTTATTCGTAACTTTGAAGTGGATATGTCGCATGGACGTGAACTTTCAGAGTCCCAGTGTAGGCTGGTCATAGGATGTCATAGGAAGGTGCGCTGTGAGTGGGGAGGTACGAATACAAAACTGAGATATTATCAGTAACTTTGAAGCGGATATGACGCGTGGACGTGAACTTTCAGAGTTCCAGTGTGGGATGGCCATATGATGTCATAGGAAGGTGCGCTGTGAGTGGGGAGGTACGTATATAAAGCAGATGTTCTGTCGTGTTATCAGTAACTTTGAAGCGGGTATGCCACGTGGACTTTCCGAGTTCCAGTATAGTATTACTGAATAACAGTAATAACAATATTATTTATTCAGTAATACCATACTAGTATTACTGAATAAATATGGTTTTACTGCAATATCTTTTCTCTTCTTTCTTAGGTTCTTCCCATTTTTGTAATATTTGCGGAAGAAAAGATAATATGACAGGAAGGGTTAAAATAATCATTTCCCGTAAATGACCACTTTGAATGAAAAACTAAGGGGAAAACAACGTTTCCTTGTGTTCAGGTTCTTTCGTTCCTGTCGAGTTCGGCCCACATGTTAGACGGCTAACATATATATTCGTTCCAGCGGATTTCCAAACATTTTCCTAACCCAAGTTAATTCGTTCCAGCAGGTTAAAGACAACCGTGAGCAACTAGATTGGTGTTAAGCAGTCGTCCGTCCCTAATTTATCGTTACTGGTTCCAGAGCCTCACCGGGATTCGAACCCGGACCCATGTCTGTCAGAAGTCAGCGCTTAGACCACTGCGCCAACGGGGCTGCTGTTACATTTTACATTGCCAACTTCCAGCAAGCGACTTTTACTCCGAAAAATAAGGTAAAGTGTTGGGTAATAATACTACCTCTGTATCAGACGAAATTATGTTTCAAGTTTTACATCTAAAAGTGAAGCAAAAGAAAAAAACGAAATCAAATTAGATAAATTAAACTTAAATAAAAGAAAACATCATTGCACTCCGCCTAAAGATTATTGCACCAGAAGAAACAAAACTATAGAGAAGAAGATGCTTCGCTATCTGATCAAAATTAGTTTTTCCAATTCAGTTGTTGGACGTAAAAGTAAAGTAATGTGCTCTTCTAATCCAGCGTGAAAACAATGCATCAGACAAAGGGGAAATTGAATGCAAATTATTCCTACATGCAATTTCATGTGACAAATCTTGGAAATGGTGATATGGTGTTTCCAGGTTTTATACATTTCACTACACAATGGCAAATTTTGCTTTAAGTGCTTCAGGGAATATAAACAGTTATGTTCTATTCAAAATTAAATTTTGTTTTTCTTGTTTGGCTTTATTTAATTTATGCCAGACAGCATAAGCAAAGGCAAATTGTTTTCCTCCATTTACAAGTTTTGTGAATATCAGTAATCATCTGTGCCTTCTAAATGTGTGTGATATGATCACGGTAAAATCGGAAGACGTATTAATGTTCTTGCTTTTAGATGAGGTTATCAAAGTTCCCAAATTTAATTCAGTTCTTTTTTAGGTTCTTTAGAAGTTAATCTAAAGCTTCGAATTTCAGCAATGTTAAAATGAGATTTCACCTGATACAATTATTCGTCTCCATTTCTGTTCTCTTTCAAACCCTGTGTAGAAGTATTATCGCGAGTGCGCAGGAACGTAACTTACGTTTTGAGAGATTACAGCATCATATACACTATCTACCAACAAGTAATTGGACACCTGTGATAGCAAAGGAAAACGAAGTTTATTCACCTTCAATAGTTGGTGGAGCCTCCACGAGCGGCGATTACAGCTGCAACCCTCCAGGGCATACTCTCAACCAGGCGTTGTACGACGGCTAGCGGTATTTTCTTCCACTCAGCTTGGAGAAGAGAGGTCAGTTCCTTCACCGATTTCGGACGGTGGGGGCACCATTTAAGTCGACGCTCCAACTCGTCCCAGAGGTGCTCGATAGGGTTAAGGTCCGGGTTCTGCGCAGGCCATTCCATTCGATTAACTCCATTGTCACCATACCAAGCCATGGTGGACCTCGCGACATGACAGGTGGCATTGTCATCCTGAAAGTAACATGGGTCCACCCCGCAAAACTGCCACAACGTAGGAAGCGCATGGTCATCCAAAATGGTGCAGTACGTCTCGGCGTAGAGTCTACCAGGAATTGCGACCAAGGGTCCCGTGTCATACCAGGAGAAACACCCCCATAGCATAATTCCACCGCCGCCGAACTTCACAGTTGGCGCAATACATTCCGGCAGGAGGCGTTCTCCAGGCAGACGCCAAACCCAGACCCTGCCATCGGAACGGTAGAGGGTGAACCTCGATTCGTCGCTCCAGAGAACCTGTTTCTTCTGTTCAACGGTCCAATGTCGACGTTCTTTGCACCACGTTAGCCGAGCAGCGCTATTGGACTTGGTGATTAAAGGCTTGTGGGCGGCAGCACGTCCATGATAATCGAGCAGATGGGCTTCCTTACGGATGGTATTCATCGAAAGAACACTCCCGGATGCCTGTTGAAACTCCTCGCGGATGTGGCCCATCGATTTGGTGCGGTTTTTCCGAATTTCTCTGGCTAGCTCCCGTTGGTCTCTAACTCCCAGTTTTGTGAGTCTGCCGGGTCGGGGGTACATTCCGACAGTCACCTCTCATCTTCCACTTGCCAATCACGTAGGCCACTGTCGATTTTGGGCACTTCAACTCGCTGGATATGTCACGTATGGATCGGCCATTTCTGTGATACCTGACGATTACACCTTTCCGGAAATCAGAGAGCTCTTAACTGCGTGGCATCTTGCATGCGACTGGTTGCGTTGTTGTTTTCCACACGATATTTAACGGCGGCGGTCGTGATGTGTATCATGACCGCAGATATCGTCGATTGCAGGGGTGTCCAATTACTTGTTGGTAGATAGTGTAGTAGGTAATATCATACGCAAATAAACCCCGACTAATTTATCTTTAAGCATTATATAGTTTTTGCTTTTTTTTATACGTAGCAGTATAAAATTAGAAGAAAACATATTTTAACTGCAAGCAAAAACAGTCATTTCAAGAGGTCTTCGAAATAAAGAATACTAATTTTTAACTTGTGAATAAAAGAGTTTCTTCTTAGACATCATATAAAACTGAACTGATAGCAGGAAACAAATTTAAGAGATTGTATGAGATGACCATGGATTCAGTACTATTCGGGACGAGTATGCTAAAATAATATCAGTGCTGCTTTATAACGAAGAATGATGCTCGACTCAACACGGAAGCCACAATGAAGGTCCTCATGTTGGTCACACCTCGCTGAAATGCAAACCATTAGTTTTGGTTCTGGTTGACACATGCAAATGATTATGCTTTCCGAGTAGATTCGAGAAATGCAAATGATTATAGCTTCCGTTTCTCTTTGAAATATTCAAATTGCAGTTTCAATTCTAGTTGACAAGTATGAGCGATGACAGTTTATTCGCTAAAGACAAAACAAAAGATCACAATTTCAAGCCTCATTGAGGTAAGCAAATGATTATAATTTCCTTCATGGTTGAGATGTTGTTCTTGCTGAGATAAACGAATTATTACAGTTTCAGCCTTGTTTCAAGTGTACAAATATTATAATTTTCATTCTTGTTGTTATACTATCTCTGTTAGAGATATGCAAATCATTTTATCTTGTTGAGGTATGCAAATTACTAGTTTTCGTCCTAAAGATGCGAATGATATCCTTCCCGCTTTCGTGGCGCGGTGGTCAAAGCGCTGGCTTATGACCATTCGTCCATGAAGGGTCTGGGTTCGAATCCTGGTGAGGCATGGATGTGGTTTTTGTCTTACGGCACTGGTTCTTTCCCTTCCCTAGAACCAGTGGCTCTAAATTAGGGACAAGCGACTGCTAATAGATCATGAAGTTGCTTACTGTGGTTATTAAACCTTCCATAAAAAAGCTGTTTACGTCCTTTTGAGGTATGCAAATTATTAATTTCACGAGCACGACGAAAACTAATCAATATATAACGATGAGCCATTAAATTATGACCACCCTTAGCTTAGAGAAGTGAGCGCGCCTGGAGACCACACGGTGTAGCAGGTGAAGTTTACAGAGCAGTATATATACAACCCGAGGACCGGCTTTCGGTTAGTAGAGTGATCGGAGTCAGAATGGAAAAAGCTGCTGATTTATCGGAGTTTGATAAAGGACAAATTGTGATTGTACAACGCAGCTGTTCATGTACCGCTATAGTGAGTACGTATCAATAATGATGCACAGATAGCCAAAAGACGAACCGTCGTCCAGTCCGCAGCTCAGTGATGCCAGAGCGGAGCGGAGACTGTCGCTTATTGTTCACAGCGACCGCAGGGCCACAGTACGACAAATAACCGGAAGCTAAAACAGTGGTGATCAGGGCAATGCGTCACAGCACATCGCAGACTTTTACGCATGGGCCTAGGTAGCCGAAGACTCAGCCAGGTACTCATGCTCAATGCACATCATCGCCAGCAACGCATGAAATGGGCCCAAGATCGAGATTGGACCGTGGATGATTGAAATAAAGTGTCCTGGTCTGACGAATCAAGATTCCTGGTGCATCATGTAGATGGTCAAGCACGGACACGTTGATTACCAAGCGGGGCTATGGCACTTGAATGCACTGTTGAGCGGAAACATGCCGGAGGCGGCGGTGGTTTGCTGTGTGCGATGTTTTCTTGGGACACTTTAGACCTCATTCTGGCATTTTGCGTCATGCCACACTGTCCGAATCGTCAAGAAGTGGTTTGAGGAACATGGTGGTGACTTTCTGTTAATGCCCTGGCCTCCAAATTCACCTGATATGGACCCAAACGAACATGTGTAGTTCGACGTGGAAAAGCGGGTTCGCGCTAAATCACCACCACCCCGAAATGTACGAAAACTGGAGAACCTGCTGTTGACGTTATGGTACCAGATATCCCAGGATACTTATCGCCACCTCATTGAAACGATGTCTTGTCGAGTTGCCGGCTTTTTGCGGGATAAATGGGGTCCTACAGCTTATTAGGTAGATGGTCATAATGTAATGGCTTATTGGTGTAGTTTCCGTCCTGGTTAAAGTACACAGAACACGTAGTTTTCTTTATGCAGAAGTATGAAAATCAATAGTTTAACTCCCTATTGTGTTATAAGAATTAATATAATTTCAGTGTTCCTTAAAACAGGCAGGGAATTGTTTCCTTCCGGTTTGATGTATGCTACTTATTAGTTTTCGATTTGATTATGCTAAACTAAGTATAGTTTCCGTCAGCGTGAGGAATGCAGACTACTAGTTTCCTTCCTGACTGTGATAGAAGAATGAGTATAGTTTGCATCCTCCTTAAAATCTCAAGGAAATTGAGATTTCCATCCTGTTGAGGTATGAAATTTAGTACTTTCCGTTGTTATTGTGATATGGCAATGGATATATTTTTCGCCCTCCTTGTAATACACCACAAATTGTAGTTTCCTTTATGAGGTATGCAAATTAGTAGGTTCTGTCCTCATTGTGATAGAACGTCTATAATTGTTGCCTTCTTAAGAAAGATATTTGCCTTTTTGTGCATGACTTCTATTTTCTAAAATTACGCAGGAATTTGTTGTTTCCGTCTTGATGGTGCATGAAAATAGTTTCTGCCCCGAGTGTGATATGATAATGAGTTTAGTTTCCAGCCTCCTTAAAATACACAAAAAATTTGTTTTCGGCCTTGTTGAGGTAGGTCAAAAGTTTCAGTTTCGGTCCTAGCTGACATATGCAAACTCTGAGTTTATTATCTTACATATCTCAGTCAGGAAACGAACGTTTCTATTCTGGATAAAAAAATCAAGTGAAGATACTTTTCGTCCATGTTGTGCTTTTGCAAGTAGTTTCAATTTCTGACATGGTAGAAATGTGAAAAGATTTACAGAGCCTGTTTTGATCAGGATACATAAATTATTGTATATTTATTTTCCTCCAATTTGAGATATCTTTTTTCGAGATTTAACGACCGCCATGAGCAACTCAATGGGGTATAAGCAGCTGTGTCCCTAAATTTGGACCATAGATTTTAGACCAGGGACCCATGATCTTTCGTTTTCATAAGTGAAGAGAAAACCAGTAAGTCACTTCTAATTGGTTTAGTTGCAGTAGCATTAAAGATTTGCTTACCTGAAATTTAATCAGTATAATTGATGTAATTGTCTTAGTTCATGTGTAATAGCGGAAAATGTATTGTAGACGAGGTGATACAAGAAAACTCACTTTCACGTGGTAAAGGGATTTAATGATAAGAACTGCCATGATGGTATCACCCAATCTGTCGCACATGTACAGCCTACAGAAAAGTTGTCGCCGCGTCAAGAATATCCTGAAATTCATCTTCACTTCCTCTTTTTTTTTCGAATTATGCTGAACGTATTCTTATTTACAGCTGGCCAGGAAAAGGTAATAATGGAGGCAATTGATTGAGATTCAAACCCACGCCACAGTGAAGAGAGTTCCTGAAGGCAGATAATTTCGGAAGAGGCTTGTTGAGACCTCCCTCCAGCAGTAGACTGAGAATTGTTGGCGATGATGTTTTACACCGAAGAGCTAAAATATTACGACCACCTGTCTAATATGATACTGGTCCTCCACGAGCCGCCAAAACAGCTCTCACCAGGCGAGGCTTGGACGCTGCAAGATTTCTAAAGGTGTCTTTTGATTTCTGGTACCAACAAGTTACCAGAAGATCCTTTAACTCTTGTAGGTCACAAAGTTGAGCCACCTCAGACCGGATTTGTTGTTCCATCACAAACCACAGATGTTCCATCGGATTGATATCTGGGGACTTTGGAGGCCAGGGAAAGGAAGCATTCCTCACGTTCCGTGAACTTCTGTCGAACAATCCGGGCAATGTGGCATGGCTCGTTATCATCCTTCTAACAGAAGGCACTACAGGAAGGGAATATTTTTGCCGTGAAATGGTCTGCAATGATGTTAAGGTAGTTGGTAGAAGACATAGTTTTCTGCATATGAATGATTGGACCCAGAGTTTCCCAGCAGAACATTGCCCACAGCATTATACTTCCGGTACAGCTTTGTTTTTGTCCCATGGTACATCCTTGTGTCAGCATTTTCGCAGGGAAACGACGCACATGTTCACTGCCGTCCACATTGTAAAACAGGAAACAAGATTCATCGTACCAGACGACCTTCTTTCAATCATTCAAGGTACAGATTTGCAGCTCGCGTGCCCATAGCAAGAGCTTTTGACAGTGAACCAATGTTAATATAGGTACTCTGAGCAGTATGTTTTTACGAAGCACTAGCAGTCCGTTTTTACGAAGCACTAGCTTTACGAAGCCCTAGAAGTCCGTTTTTACGAAGCACTAGCAGTCCGTTTTTACGAAGCACTAGCAGTCTGTTTTTACGAAGCACTAGCAGTTTGTTTTTAGGAAACACTAGCAGTCCGTTTTTACGTAGCACTAGCAGTCCGTTTTTGCGAAGCACTAGCAGTCCGTTTTTACGAAGCACTAGCAGTCCGTTTTTACGAAGCACTAGCAGTCCGTTTTTACGAAGCACTAGCAGTCCGTTTTTACGTTGCACTACCAGTCCGTTTGTACGAAGCACTAGCAGTCCGTTTCTACGAAGCACTAGCAGTCCGTTTTTACGAAGCACTAGCAGTCCGTTTTTACGATGCACTAGCAGTCCGTTTTTACGAAGCACTAGCAGTCCGTTTTTACGATGCACTAGCAGTCCGTTTTTACGATGCACTAGCAGTCCGTTTTTACGAAGCACTAGCAGTCCGTTTTTACGTAGCACTACCAGTCCGTTTCTACGAAGCACTAGCAGTCCGTTTTTACGAAACACTAGCAGTCCATTTTTACGAAGCACTAGCAGTCCGTTTTTACGAAGCACTAGCAGTCCGTTTTTACGAAGCACTAGCAGTCCGTTTTTACGAAGCACTAGCAGTCTGTTTTTAGGAAGCACTAGCAGTCCGTTTTTACGAAGCACTAGCAGTCCGTTTTTACGATGCACTAGCAGTCCATTTTTACGAAGCACTAGCAGTCCATTTTTACGTAGCACTAGCAGTCCGTTTTTACGAAGCAGTGTTTGACGTACTGTATGTTGTAACACTTTTCACTCGGCATCAGGATTCAAATTACTTGCGAGTTGCGCCACGCTATCCCTTCTGTTGGCTCTTACCATACGGGAAAGCCTTCGGTGATCTCTAGCATCGATGAGCCGTGGTGAGCCCACACCTTGCCCACAAGTTGTGGGCCGATATAGTTTCTTTCTCTTCTTTCCACTTTTCGAAGGTACAAACCACGGCTAAGCGTAATCCCCCCCCTCCTCACACACACAAGCCTTGCCGTCTCTCAAATGCTCTGACCCAATCGTCTGTCCGCTACAATTTGGCCTTTGCCACACTCGCTTAAGCCTGCTGCCTTTCCCATATGAAACAACAAAACAGAGCTCAGTGTTATTTATACCTTTTCATGAATGTCACACGTGTCGTCGTTTACCTGAAGTTTTTACGATTTGGATAAAAACAGGTCATGATGTTTTGGCTTTTCGGTTTTTATACACTCATCGTCAAAAAATATATATATTTGCTCCCAGAAGAAAGCAACCGATAGGAATGAAATTTGGTGGGTAGGTCTGACATCGTGAGACATGCAAATAATTCAAGTATCACGCTCGGCCGCGCATTAGACGCCAACAAGGAGGGGTCGTGGCGCTGTGTCTTACTCGCTATATAAGGTCGCCCCGTTGCGCGTGCTTACCATTCTGACTCTTGCTGTTGTGTCGGTTGCATCCTTTCCAAGTGAAGTAAGCCTCGGAGAAAAGATCTGAAGCAATTCGAAAGAGTTCTAGAGGGGCCGCATCGTCGAGCGACAGGAAGGTTCTGGGAGACCTAGACGAACCAAAGAGAGAGAGAGGACCGACGAGTTGTCCGACATGCACGGAGTGACCCAACAACAACGACTGTAGATATTCAGCGAGCGGGGGGGGGCTCCGTGCATCGTCCGATTAGGGCCATAGGCAGACTACTGCACGACGTAGGACTACACGCATGCAGACCGTTACGACGACTGCCCTTAACATCGTCGCCAAAGACTGCAATGGTGTCGTACCATACTGTCAAGGAGCCACTGAGAATGGAAGCAGGTGATCTTTAGAGACGAGTTCCGCTTTTGTCTTGGAGGAGACGACCACCGAATCAGTGTGTGGAGGGACCGTGGTCAGCGCTAAGATGAACGGTTTGTTGTCGAGCGTCCTACGTCCAGAAATGCCTACGATGCCATATTATCTTTGGTGTTCATTACAGGCACTTTTGACAGCACAACGTTACGTTAATGAGGTCCTGCAACCAGTGGACCTACCTTTGCTGAATGTTCACTCTGGTGCGATTTTCCAACATTTACAACGCTCGCCCGCATACTGCTGCAGTCTCGAGAGCTTGCCTTCAAGGCACTGACACTCTGCCATGGCCAGGCGCATCGCCAGACCTATCGCCGATTGAAAATGTGTGGGATGCTATTGGACGTGCTATCCATACTCCAATTCTACCGCACAATCTGCAGGAAGTGCGTGTGAATATTCAAGTTGCATGGGATGGCTTATCGCAGGACAGCATTAGGAACCTGTGAGACGTCTGGCATGCTATCCATGCTGAGACGTTTGGCATGTCTCACACTCCATGTTGAGACCTCTGGCATGCTGTGTGAGCAAACATGGCTGCCCGACGCCATACTGAGAAACACTACGTATTGGCGTGTAGCTCAATAAATATTGCCCATATCAGTCTCAATGTTTAATCATGTATTGTTCCTGGTAACCTTTACCTTCCTCCCGAACAGCATTGCAGTCCGACACGTCCTTCTGAGTGCAACTATTTTTTTGACGATGAGTGTATGTAATCACCTTTGACCGTTATCAATCCAGTGGTGGATGAACGTATTTCTAAGTCTCGTTGATAAATTGTTCTTAAGCAAATTTTCTGCTTGTCACTCCATAATGCTTTGCAAATTATTCCAATCTCTCACGTGGGTTCGGTCCTTTGAAAACTTGAAAAGCCAGTCGGGTATTTCAGTTGCTCAACGGTGCTTAGCCCTTCTAACATTATGTGTGTATATACAATATACGGCCACAGAGAAGAAATTTGCTTGAATGCATTTGGAAGTTACGGTACAGTTCTTAAAAACAATTTACAACCAGTGCCGTAAATCAAACAACATCAGTGTCTCACTGTGATCCTAACATGGACCCATCTCGGACGAATGATCAGAATCCAGCGCTTAGACCACTGGGCACCGGAGTGGCCCATCAAAACATAAATCTTTAAAACAAATACATACAGAGATTGGGATAACAAAGAAAAAAGCATGGATAAAAGTTATGCGCTTGGTTTGTAACCAAGGTAACTCATGAGGGTCAAGATGATGACGAGGTTGGATGACATCATAAAAAAAGAAACTCATAGGTCAAGAAAATGACAAGGATGGATGATGCCATCATAAAAAGGAGGAACTAATGGGTCAAGAAATTGACAAGGTTGGATGACATCATCACAAAAAAGGAACTTGTGGGTAAAGAAAGTGACAAGGTTGGATGATATCATAAAAATAAGGAACTCATGAGTCAAAAAAATGACAAGGTTAGAGGACATAATAAACAAGTTAGTTAAATCATGCAATGCATTGATTATGATACGCTTTCCAACATACCAGTAATCATTGCTCAAGTTATTACTCCAGTTATGGAGATCATGGCTGTGGAAAAAGCCTCGCTGCTGAGCCCTGACCTTTGAACCCATTTCGATGATATTAAACAGAATTGGTTCAGTATGCCTCCGTAACAAATGATAAAGTTGTGTTGCAATCAAAGCATTTTTACGTAAGTTAAGATGCATAAGGGCAATAGAATGGATCCCGCTCCTATGTCATGACCTTTGACCCAACTTTTACCATTTTCAATAGGGGTTATCCTCATGTGGTCCCCTACCACATACTAAACTTTCATCGAAATCGAACCATTTGTACGCAAGTTATGACGCATAAGGTTGATGAAATGGATCCCGCTCCTATGTCTTGACCTTTGACCCCCATTTCGTCTATTTTCAATAGGGTTCGTTCCCAGGTGGTCCACTACCACATACTAAAATTTCATCGAAATCGAACCATTTTTACGCGAGTTACCGTGCTGACGGACAGACAAAGCTGGAACATATAAGCTTCTTCAACCTACCGTTGGAAAGCGTTAAAAAGGCTCTTGAATTGTGATGCGTTGAACACATTGCTGAAATACCTGATCACCGTTGTACGACCGAAATTCTCGATTAAATACCAAGAAAACAAACAAAGACACCACGTGTCAGGTAGGTAGATGAAATTCGTAAACTTTTTGCTGTTATACGAAAGAGAATTGCACAAGACGCACACAGTTGTTGAAGATAATTTTGGCGATCTTCGTCCAGCAGTTGATTGAGATTGGTTAATTATGCATTATTTGTTGCCCGAAAGAATTTAAAAAGTTCGTTCAACACCGTGGCGCAACCATTTTGAGCCAAAAGAAAACTGATATCTAACCAAATGAAAAATAACCAGCAGAGTCCGAAACTGAAACTTTCCAGGAGAAAGAAATAAACTTTGAAACACTAAACATCAGATACTTTTGTACCTTTTCTAGTGAAAATATTTTTTAAACGTTGCTTTAATAATGCTTGTTGTTTTTCTTGGAAACTTAAAATAAAATTGGGTTTTAATTTAGTTGCGGAATTAATTATTTAATTAAACAATCACTAGACTATGTTGGCTTTTCCGCTGGACTTTGTAAAAGACGAAAACGTTTTTTAAACTTTTTTATCGCATTATATCATCATACTTCAAAACAAATTGAGTGATGTCGGCAAACAATATTCTGTAAGTAGAAATGCCAATCATTGTTCATCAATATAAAGTCTATTGTGAATTACATGATTCATCTTGGTGTACAGATGGCAATTCGGGTTGATGAGCAGCAAGAAACTGGCTGTAGCAATCCTTGGATCTTTTATATTCACAGCACTTCGTCAGTCCTTCCAAGTCTTTACACTTCTTCTTGAGTACAGTTTCTTGGGTTTTTTCGTTGGTTTTTCATTAACAGCACGTACATTTTCGTCGCTTGCATCACTTTCAGGCAATTGAAAGTCGTCATCTATCATTGTTTCTACAAAAATTCACGTTGTAATTGAAGAAAACTTAAACTCACTATAAAACGAAACATTCTGTTTAATTAACCTCAAACACAGTGCGACAGAACATGAGTCAGAGTGCGCGTGCGCTGGTTCTTGTTTACATGAACTGTGTAGGTTATTCTGGTGTTTTTTTTTTTCTTTTGATTGAAGGTTTAACCGACCACCGTGAGCAACTCAATGGGCTATAAGCAGTCGCCCGTCCCTAATTTAGGGTCACTGGTTCCAGGGAAGGGAGAGAGCTAGTGCCGTAAGACAAACACAACATCCATGCCTCACCGGGATTCGAACCCGGACCCCTTACGGACGAATGATCAGAGGCCATCGCTTAGACCACTGCGCCACCGGGGCGGCATTCTGGTGTTTCGCTTGAACTTTCTTGGTTTTTCAACTGTACTCAGGTTCTAAAATCTTCAATAACTTCTCACTCATTTCGTTGTTCCCCTAGGGGAGTTGCTATATTTAAATAACTTTAAGAAAGCAATGCAAAGTTATCATAATCTCATATTAACATTTTTTTTGTTGACTAGAGGTTCAACGACCACCGTGAGCAATTCAATGGGCTATAAGCAGTCACCAGTCCCTAATTTAGGGTCACTGGTTCCAGGGAAGGGAGAGAGCCAGTGCCGTAAGACAAACACAATATCCATGCCTCACCGGGATTCGAACCCGGACCTCTTTCGGACGAATGATCAGAGGCCATCGCTTAGACCACTGCGCCAGCCTGTTGTTTTCCCAATGAAATGGATTAGTAGAAGATGCGTAAAATATTTTACTGAATCATAATGGTTCGACGTCCACAAAACAATAAGACAGGGTATGGAGAACAATTTCAACACTGAAAATCCCAATACGAGACTTAACGAACGCATTTAAAGAATGACGCTAAGATAAAAAAAATAAAATAAATAAATAAAGTGTGAGACTGTACACATCACACAACTGTGTGGAGAAGGAAGATCTGCAGTAGAATAATGGTGATGAATGATTAATTGCTTGAATGCAATGAACTGCTGTCTACAGGAATATAATTCTGGTAAAGAGCACTTCAAAACAAAATATGGAATCCAGGGTAAAATGTTGTCTTTCAAGGCTAATCAACTGTTCAGGTGTTTAACAGAGAACCAGTAAAAATAATTCCCTGATCACTCTCTAACACAAAAAATTTAACGTCGGTAAAAAAATAAATAAATTGAGGATTAAACACGAAGATTTTACTCCCAGGGAAAATTATGCAAAGCTTAAACGTAAAATCCTTGATGTAGAGCACGTGGAAAAATAAAATCAAATCTAGAATAATCACTTCATAATATGAGCATCCTAACAACAACTGGATTAAACTCTTAAACACAATGATAAACAATATTCTGTCTAAACGACCAATGTCACTTGCGTCTTCAAGTCTCAAAGAATATTTAACAATCACAACTTACCTCATTAGCGGAGAAATCCCTCGGGCCGGTTTCATTTAGAATTCTTACATTAATTTCGTGTGGTAGTAACATTACAAAAGAGTATTTTTAGCTATCCTGTAAATGCATTTCTGAAGTTATTATACCCAGAATGACTTGCGATTTCTTAATAAGAAGGATATATTCTTGGCATATTGACCGAACTAGCGTGAACGGAAAACCCTTAGGAATAAACTCCCATGGTGAAAGGACCACAATATATTCATTTCCGCATGCGTTCAAATTTATAATAAGCGTTATTTTCCTCACGCATTTTAATACGGCTGTGACCTCGAAATAGGAACTCAAGGTCACCAAGAAATTACAAATTATTCAGAACGCGTGTATGACATGCAAATACAAACGGAAGACATTAATAGGTTCTTATTCGCAATAATGTGAAGTGATTGATGCTCAAGGGTAATGTTATAATAATAAAATTTGTTACTACTGAGATATTGACATTGATATAAATGTTAATCACACACACAGAAATGAGACAAACTGAAGCTACGTATTTCAAGTGCTGCGAAAGCTGCTTTTAAAGAGCAGATGAGAGACAGACGAAATTTCTCACTAAATCCTTTTGGTGTTGAAAAGTTTCAATATTTAAAAAAGGACACACACATGACAATATTCCAAAACATATTTATATTCACGGAGTTATTCACATGGTGAAATATCGGAAAGTTTTGGAACAGTTATCTCCTTTTTCTGCTTACATGACAAAAAATTTGGCATGTATCCATGCATCCCAGCCGGCAACTTTTTGCTTGTAAGAGAAGAACAAGCAAAAGTTTATTCTTTTCTTATAAGATTCTGGCAAAGCTCTCTTGGAGTGGATGGCAACGGAGTATCTCTGAAAGTGGGCGTTAAATAAAACTGCCTTTATTCTTTTCATCGCTGATCAGATTTTCTCTAAATTGCGTCGAGCGTGTGACGGTTTCCATTTTTCAAGTGGTCAAAAACCTGGGCTTCCGGTTAATAACATGAGATGGAAACGGGTCAACTTGTCGACAATTTCTGGCGGGTCAAATGGATTGACCCGGTTTCATTTCAGTTTTATTTTTGAAGAGAAAAAATATATTTCAAAGAGCCCTTCAGAGGTCTTTGAAATAATACTTCAGAGCTGCAGATTATGATCCAGGAACTTGCTGAGAAGGGTAAAGAAATGGGATTAAAATTGAACTTCCAGAAGACAAAACTGAAATACAATGCTTTTACAAGCAATAAAGTTATATCAGTTGATGGGGAAAAGCAGGATACAGCCAGTTACTACATTTATCTTGGGCAGCAGATATCAAGGGAAGGTCATATTCATGAAGAAATTAATTGGCGTATTGCGACAATATACTTGTTGATATCTTCCACAAGCCGTGTGTGTGTGTGTACAATATAAATCAGTAGTCACTCGTATTGATCCCAAAGTAAAAACCAAACGCAATGGATCTTTTAACGCGTAGTTATAAACAATACTCAATTGTAATAAGTTGGATTATTCCAGTGACTTCAAGACCTTTTTTCATTGTTTCCAATCATCATCGTTCATCGTGTCGAATTTCAATATTCGTTGATTATTTTTTTCCTTTTTTACGCTTTCCAACCGTAGGTTGAAGAAGCGTATATGCTCCAACTTTGTCCGTCTGTCTGTCTATCTATCTATCTATCTTATCCGCACGATAACTCACGTAAAGACGGTTCGATTTCGATGAAATTTTAGTATGTGGTAGGGGACAACCTGAGGGAGAACCCTATTGGAAATGGGCGAAATGGGGTCAAAGGTCAGGACATCGGAGCGGGATCCATTCCATCGCTCTTATGCGTCTTCACGTACCTAAAAATGCTCCGTTTGAGTCAAAACTTTATAATGTTGTTCTGCAGGTACACTAAACCTGTTCTGCTGAACACAATCGAAATAGGGCTAAATATCAGGGCACATGAGCGAGATTTATTCCAGAGCCATTATCCTCATAACTTGACTAAATTGCGACAAAACTTTAGTATGTTGTTCCGGAGGTATACTGGACGAATCAATTGTCAGGGTAGGGAGGAGGGTTTGTCTGCGCGCAGAATGACTCACGTAGAAATTGCTTAATTTAATTCCTATTAGTAGTTCAAATTCTGACTATTAGATAGCTCTAATCATTTTACTATTCTCTTTTACGTGCATTATTTCAAAAAACTTGTACAATACTTGATACAGTTCAGTATGCTTTTGTGGAGAACCACGGAGCGAAATGCAAAGAAACAGTCAAAATCGAATCATTAGTCAATACAATATATTTTAAGGTTTAGGAAGGGAGTATATACTCCCGTCATCCTGTATTGTCACTTACTTAAAATTATTCGATTTTGACGCTCACAATTTGTGGTATTTTGCGTTACGCCACTGGTGTTTGCGTATATTTGGTAATAATCCTTACTTAAAATGGCTGAAAACTGTCTTATGTTACCCATAACATACGAGAAGCATTACATTTTCTTAAAGCATTAAGACCAGCAGATGTTTCACCACGACGCAGGGCAGATGTTTTTTTACGCAACAGATGTTAATGAATTTTTCTAATGCCCTTCTGCGTGATAACTTCAGTAAAAATGCTTCGATTGCGACAAAATGCAGTACGTTGTTCCGTATCGTCTTTGGAAGTAGTTCCGTCAAAAATGTTTTATGTCAGCAATTGCGGACAGTGCGCATGTGTGAGATTCGTTAGCCATTATTTTCGCACGATAACGTCCGCGAAAATTGCCCTATTTAGATGAGGATTTTAATTATAAAACGGCTTATGTGTGGTAGCTGTTGATAATAGAAATAGGTACCACTGGCACAAAGAGATTTAATTTTGATATATGTGAACCTCAAACGTTACACCATAGTTTAGTCTCCTAAAAACCAAGGCATTCTCCTATGATTTCTGATATGTTGGAAAGCGTATCATAATCAATGCATTGCATGATTTTACTAACTTGTTTCATTTTTACTCCACTACTTCACACACACACAACTCAGCGTGCCAATGAACTTGGCGCCCGTACCTTCTTGAAAACTGCCCTGGTAAGTCCTACTATACTTTTGTTTAAAAAAAAACATGTTTTATGAAACACCAGATTTGTATGAATTAATTTTTCAGCCTCTCCCCCTTTTCTAAATAAAAAAACACATTTATTCACTCCAGAAAAGCACACCTACAAATAATTAGCAAACAATCCTTCACCAGCAAACATCATTGATTGCCTTCATAAAATGGTACATTAAAATTTCATCTAATGACGATCAGTGAAGTTGCAAGTACCGTTCCAATACACTTTTAGTTCACAACATTTGAATATACTTTATGTGGACTTGTTTTATATAAGTATCAGTGGCGTAACTAGCACACCATGCGTTTTCCAACAAGCTTTACTTCAGCACTATTAGCACAGTAGTTTTCTCAGGATTTCGAACACGAGGGAGGATGCAGTTTTCGCGGTGTGTGTGTGTGTGTGGTGGTTGGGGGGAGGGAAGGGTTAGGAAGTCAAGGAGAGTGTCTACAAAAGTAATGGTAGTACCCAGAACCCTTTAGTTTTAACTTTTTAAGTAATATATTTGGCAATACGTGTAATTGCTTTGTCCAAAACTAAAATAAATCATTTGAAGAAATCACCCTCTTACACATGGCAGCTCTGCGGCTGCTGTGAATAAACGTTGACGCCTGTCGTGCACGTAATACTAGGTAACTGATTGTTTTCCCACATCTTCCACGGGGAATCCCACTGTGGCCTAGCGCTTTTTCTCAGCAGCTCAGAGAAAGGGCGATTGGAGAGCGATCGTATTATTTACAACCCACTGCAGAGCAGTTGTATTACAACCCGAAGTCAAAGAGCCGAACATCTTCAATCTTTAGGATATTCAGTGTTTTAAAAGTGAAACTAGGCATTTATTTAGGCAAAGCTGGATATATCTTAAAACAAAATATGAATCTTTGGGTTAATTATTGTGCGTGTTCGAAATTTTTTATAAAACTATAACTGGCAGCTGCAATGCGCTCCTTCGTTACTTGCGCCCCCGTCCGAAGCTGCGGGGGTGGTAGTTTCGCCACTGATATAAGTACCTTTGTGAGCTGGAATTTCTCTGTGCGGTACTGAACTATTCCTACGGCTGTTCTCTTTGTTAGCTTTCTGCTGGACAACTTATGTGTCGACTTAAGAGACACTTGTAACAGAAGACTGACTGAACTGCCATCTGGCGTACACAGACAAAGTAAACCGGCAAAAGGTTCGCACATGTTTAGTCTTGTTCCTTGCTTAGCTTTTAAACTATTTTAAGATCGTTAGAAGACGAATTAACCACTCAAGTTTTTTAAAAAAATTAATAATTTGCTGCCAAATATTTCATCGATAAATGCATTGCAAAATCTATCAAATAGCGAATCGTATGTTGCTCTCCTCAGTTTTATTAGGCGCAAGGGAAAGCACTTAAAAAAGCACCTTACTTTTACCAAAATCAATGGTGTTAGAAATTACAGCCGAAATAGGATGTATACTTCGAATTTAACCTTCCTCTTGAATTTTTATGTTTTCATGTAATTGTTGGGTTTTTTTTATTTTGCTTAATATTTGGTGAATTAATGCCCCAAAATTTCTCACGATGAGCTGGTTAAAGTTAGCAACTTGACACAAGGTCTATAACGAAGTAAATTTCTCCGTCATTTTTGGTCTACGCCGGGATTCGAACCCGGATCCCCTCATTCCGGAATAAGTTGCTCTACCAATTGAGCTACGCGGACGTTTTATTCTGATTCCTATCTGCCTTTATGTCGTGTGCGTCCTACTGGCAGGTACGTCACATCTCCCCCCTCCCCCGAAAGAGGGCCGGGGGCATGGCCCACGGGTCAGCCGTGACCATGAATCGTTGCAGGCAGCCATCCACTGTAGAACGTGCACTTGAGAACTCCCAGTCAATCTGGTGTGTGGAATGCAACGTCACACACATTTATTTTTCGAAGCGCTGGAGAAGGGATTCTCTTATTTTTCCTATCTCGCGGTGTGGAAATATCATCACACCATTGCGATATTTTGAACGGTCGGGTCATCCGGATAGTTCGGGCGCCATTATAACGAAGTAAATTTCTCCGTCATTTTTGGTCTACGCCGGAATTCGAACCCGGATCCCCTCATTCCGGAATAAGTTGCTCTACCAATTGAGCTACGCGGACGTTTTATTCTGATTCCTATCTGCCTTTATGTCGTGTGCGTCCTACTGGCAGGTACGTCACAGGTCAAGGTGCGCTTAAGCGGAAATAAAAGGGTGTTGAGTGTTTTTAAGCAATGTGGCGATGAGCAATGTTGAGATAGGCAATGTTCAAAGAGGCAGATGTACAGAGCTATATTGAATGCGCAGATTGTTAAAATTGATTACATGAGCAGAGTTATGTTTGTTGAGCAGATTGCATTTAGAGTTGCGAACGATATTATCAGAGCTAGATTATACTGTTCGTTGATATAGAAGGCTTTATTGTTATATGAAGAGAACTAAGAGTCAATGCATACTGTGTGAAATCATTGAGTGAATTCTATTCAATGGGCTGTTTCAAGCGGGTCTGGTGCGATTCCTCTAACGACGATTAGTCCAATGCCGATTCGTCCAAAGGTACGATTCGTTCAATGCCGATTCGTCCAAAGGTACGATTCGTCCAATGGTACGATTGGTCCAATGCCGATTCGTCCAATGGACGATTGGTCCAATTCCGTCCTATCTGTCCGAAGTGCTGCTCGTGCTATAAAAGTCTCATCTGTTCTGATTCTATCTCCGATGTTATACGAAAGTACCGGTAGTCCAAAGAATGTAAAATAATGTTACATTTCATGCGTAATATTGTGGTTACAGATTTCTTTTTTCTTTTTTTTTTTGGAATCGCGTTTTCTTGTTATACTGTCCTTGCTGCCGTATGAAGTTACTGATGTACGGGCCGTTCTATCAACTTCAATGTTTCTCTTTTGCATGAAATAATGTAAAATACTAGTGTTCCGTTTCTGTTTGTAGAATGCACTGGGGTTTTCCGCCAACTGCCCAATGGAAACAACTGGTAGGGGTTTGGACAGAGGCCTTTTCAACAGTTTTTATTCCAGCGATGTCATATTCATAACGTTTACACATTAAATCAAGTTAATAATATTGTGTTTTTACTTAAACACGAAATATTAATTCATAGGCCATAGGCCTAGGCCTTTTTAACAGTTTATATTCAACCGATGTCAGATTCATAACGTTTACATATCAAATCAAGTTAATAATATTGAGCTTTTACTTAGGCACGAAATGTGAATTCATAGGCTCTAGACATACGCCTTTTTAGGACTTTTTTTCTACCGATGTCATATTCATAACGTTTACATATTAAATCAAGTTAATAATATTGCGCTTTCACTTAAGCACGAAATATTAATTCATAGGCCTGCGGCCTAGGTGCCTTGCAAAGACCTCAGAAATGATACGATGAATGCCTTTTATAAAGTTTTAAAAGATGTTTACAAATACCAAATATCTAGGTTGTAACTTAAAATCTTCTAAAAAGGCCCGCGACCTAGGTGCCTGGTAGATAACTGAGAAATGATTCGTTGAGTGCCTTTAATAAGGTTTTATAAAATGTTTACAAATACCAAATATCTGGGTTGTGACTTAAAATCTTTTAAAAAGGCCCGCGGCCTAGGTGCCCTGTAAAGACCTGAGAAATGATACGATGAGTGCCTTTTATTAGGTTTTATGAAATATTTACAAATACCAAATATCTAGGTTGTAACTTAAAATCTTCTAAAAAGGCCCGGGGCCTAGGTACCTCGAAAGACCTGAGGAATGATACGATGAGTGCCTTTTATAAGGTATTATAGAATGTTTACAAATACCAAATATCTAGGTTGTAACTCAAAATCTTCTAAAAAGGTTCAGGGCCTAGGTGCTTCGTAAAGACCTGAGAAACGATAGGATGAGCGCCATTTATGAGGTTTTATAACATATTTACAAATACCAAATATCTAGGTTGTAAATTAAAATCTTCAAAAAATGCCCGCTGCCTAGGTGCTTTGCAAACAGCGGAGAAATGCTCCATTGAGTGCCTTTACCAGGTTTATGTAAAATGCTTACAATTACCAAATATACGGAAATTATCTTTCTAAAGGATATAAAGAAGAGAATAATTTAAATTATTATTCCTTTCTGGAAAATAAAAAAAGTTTACCGTTGGTAAGATGACACCATTGGACGAATCGGCGTTGGACCAATCATACCATTGGACGAATCGGCATTGGACCAATCGTACCATTGGACGAATCGGCATTGGACGAATCGGACATTGCACCAATCAGCATTGGACCAATCGTCCCTTTGGACGAATTGGCATTGGACCAATCGTCGTTGGACGAATCGTCCGGGACCAGTTTCAAGCGAAGTGTTTATTGAATATTAACATGCTTGAAAAAGAAGCAACTGGACATTTTAAGCAGCGTTCTGTTCTTATTCAATCCTGTCAGTTATCTTAAAGGTGATTTTTACGTATGATTAATGTTTCAGTTTTTGCAAGCATCTCTACGTACAATTTAAAATAATGACGCTGTCAAAGTGAAACTGATTCACTAAGGTAATGCTACAAGTCTTACGTTAAGCTGAAGTTCAACAAGAAATATTTCGACAATCACGTAAACCTTAGAAATAACAGTCCCACACAGACCATTTAAAGGATATTATTTCATATGGAGGAAAATGCTGTTGATCATTCTTTATTACATTTCCCCTTCGAAACTGCAATTTTTAGAAAGTTCTTTGTTACTTATCTAAGAATAAAGTTCCACTTTTCAATTAAATGGAACAGGCCTAAAAAAACTGTAGACAGTTGCTGACCATCAGTGCCAACCTCTACTCTGAACTGCTGGAGCTGATGTATGCAGTTCTGGAGGAGAAATACCCTGCACTGGTGAACAGAAAGCACTCTCTCCTACAGCAAGACAACGCTCGGCCTCATACCTCAGAAACGATCCGGGCAAAATTTCATGAACTTCAGGAAATCAAACTAATTGCCACACCTAGCATACACTGAACATAAAATGAATTAGAGACAGCTGGCTTTATGCAAATGTGGCGCTGTGGGCTGCCCTGTAAACGGAAACAACATCACGTATACAGCGATCGGACAATATAAGGAATGATGCAACGGGAATCAGTAAGAGTCGGATGCAGTATGGGTAAGACGAAGGATCTAAGCGCATTTGATCGTGGGCAAATTGTCGTGGCCTGACGAATGGGTCACTCCATCTCGGATGTCGTGCAGGCACTGGGATTTTCACGAGCTACTGTGTCACGGGTGCACCGTGAGTGCATCGAATCCGGTAAAACCATCCCTGCAAGGGCCAACTGCCGTGGACAACAGCGTGTGGATGAACGGGGTCATCTTCGGCTAGCTCGCATTGTAACAGCGGATAGACGGGCCACAGTGCAAGAACTCACTCGGCAATTTAACGCTGGTGCACAGTACGTAGAAATATTACAACGTAGGATTGTTCCATTCTTGCAAACTTTTGACGGGACATTTCTACATGACTTGGCCCCATGTCACAATTCGAAATTGGTCAAGAATTTCATGCTGTAAAATCAAATTCTTTTGCTTGATTGGCCTGGAAATTCACCAGACGTAAATCCTATAGAAAACTTGTGGAATATTTTGAAGAGACGTTTAGGTAAAATGGACTGTACAACCAAAGAACGCATGATAACGAATGCTTTAAAAGTGTGGTTCCACGATTATGAAGTCAAAAATATGTGCACTCAATTAGTGGAGTCAATGCCAAAACGAATTCAAGAGGTCATTTCTGCTAAAGGAGGACATATTTCATACTAATACAGGTATTTATCAGTGTATATCAAGGCATAGAATGATATGAAGGCATAGTTTTGGAAAAAGAGTGATTTTGTACTTTGTACCAATTAATTTACACTGTATAGTAACGTTACACATGGTTCATTACAATGTAAGTACATTTAAGAAATACGCAATTGGAGCAGTCACGGAAGTAGAAGCTAAAATAAGATATCCGAAATAGATAGAATCCCCTTAGCAGAAGTTTCAACATTTATTTTCAGTAAAGAAAATAAAACGCAGCAAGCATAGCGATGTTTGGATCTAATGCAGAATGCAATAAATGTATTCACGTAATTTTAGAGGCAACTGCAAGTGGTCTCGGTATTTCAAATTCAATTTATCCGGAACATCAAAACAATGCAGCGGTCTGGTTTAGTGACACACACACACACACACACACACACACACACACACACACACACACACACACACACACACACAGAAAATATTTCATTTTCAAAACAGATTGACAGAAATGGGCGTGATTAAAATTCCTAATTAAACTGCCCCAGTAATTTGCATAGGAAAATTAATGCTTTTGACGTCTGATTCATTTTCATACTGCACAACACCGCTAATTTGATCGAGAGAGGGATTTCCATCTCCGCTAAAACAGGTAATAGCGCGCATTTTTAGTCAACGCTTTTGACAAACTGGACTTACTAGTTTCAATTCAAGTTTCCGAAAAGAGAATAAATTGTACTATGAAACAGAATGAACTGTATGTCTTTTAATTTCGTCCATCTAAAATAACTTGGAGTTTGTTACACCAAAAGTTTATGTATTCCGAAAGGTTGCATTGCTGTTTAGTTTGCTGTCTTAGTATTTATTTCTTGACAATAGCTAATTATATTTATTAACAATCGCGCCCTTACAAATACGGTGTTCACCAAAAATTGTAAACATTCTATATGTATTTCATGCTAGAAAATGTATTAGTTTGAAGCAATTTGTATGATTAGTGATAGAAAATATTTTCCTTCATTTCGGTGTTTGACGACTACCATGAACTTGTTCGTCCCATTGGTTCCGGGGAACGGCCAGAGCCAGTACCATTAGAAGACAAATGCATAACCCACGCCACATCCAGGGCTTTTATTTTAGGGATTTAACGACCACCATTAGCAACTCAATGGGCTATATTCAGTCGCCCGTCCTTAATTTACGATCCCCAATGACAACTCAATGGGCCACATGCAGTCGCCTGTCTCTAATTACAGATTCCCGCAAAGGGAGAGAGCTACTGCCGTAAGACAAACACAGCATCCATGTCTTTTTAGGGATTAGAACCCTCACCCACTTGGACAAACGTTCATAAACCAAAACTCAAACCACTGCGCCTCTGGTTTGGCTGAGTATCTTTCAATGCCCTGTTGTGTGGTTTTGTTAGAGCTTCTTTGCACGGAATTCTAAAAGTTTTGAGGATTCAGTTACATTTTCTCCAGATGGAGTTACAAGCTCAAGTGAAGCCTCTGTCTTTTGCAGTGAAGAGTAGCTTTATTCAGTGATGCACATAGGGTAGGTCTGCTTGTGCTGATTTTATATGTTTTAATATTCATTCTTTTAGAAATTCCTTATACATGCGGAAGATAATTTCTATTCTAACCGTTTTCACTATCGCATCTTGGGAAGCCGAATTTCCTAAAGTCCACGGCCCTTACGACCAAAAAGCCCTGTGCCTAGGCTGCATAGAATTTCTGGTACAATCATTCCAATTGATTCATCTTGACGAGTCAAAGTTCGTCCTTCCTCCCTCCCCTGATAAAAAAAAGTTCGTCCCACCCCAACAATCCCTGAGTTTGTGTTGTAGAAAATTACTGCTACAATCGTTTCTACTGTGTCACCTTAAGAAGTCGAAGATCTTTCTTGCCCGACCCTCAGCACTAACGAGCCAAAGGGCCATGCTTCGACGAATTTCTTCATCTCCTGAACCTTATCATAAAACCCCCCTGAGGCCACGTGAAGCATCACTGATGGCATGATCGTTTCTAATCATTCACCTTGAGAAGTCGAAGTTTCTTCCTTCCCTGGGGCTTATCACCAACAAAAGTTTGGTCACACGCGGCAGAGAATTACTAGAACAAGCGTTCCTACCGATTTATTTTCACAAGCCGTAGTTCCTTCTTCTCCTAAACCTTAGGATGACAACCCATGCCACCATCGGAAGAAATACCATTGGTAAACCTTTCCTAATGATACACCTTAAAAAATCGAAGTTCCTTCCTTCTTGCCTGAAGGCAAGAACACACCTTCAGAAAGGAAAAAAAAGGAAGGAAGAATACACCTTAAGGGTCACGTTCCTTTCTTTCAGTGCCTGAGACATGGCCGGAGAACAGCAACAAGCCCTGTGGCCATGCCTCAGACAAAGAAGTTCCTTCTGATTCGCCTTTAGAGGTCGCAGTCACTTCCTTCCTTCTCTGATCCATGCCATAAAAGAAAACACAGAAATCGTTGGGAAAAATATTACTGGTACAAACGTTCCTACTGATACACCCTGAGAAGTTGAAGTTCATTCCACCCCTTACTGTTCTTATAAGGATATTCACTCCTCGAAGTTTGTGGTGTGACGCATGAGCTCGAAGCGGCACGTCTGGTGCCAGCTACCATGCGACGAGCAAAGTAGCTCAGATTAGTTGATTTTGTCTATTCCGACCCTCAATCAAACACTAAAGGATGCTTGACGAATTGGAGTGCCTGATTCATACCGCAAACTTAACTCACGTGCAGTCTTATTCTTTGGAATGAGCCATGACGGGGCCAGGTGTACTTAATACTCGGGCATTTCAGTTTATACAGCATGGTTTTCTCTTTCGTGAAATCTGAATGAAAGCTATGTACTTAAATGTAACTTGGAGGAATGAGATTCGATATCGCTACTTGGCTTATGAATTTGCTAAGTGAATGTACAAAGTGAGAATGAGAAGTATCGCATTATGATACTGGTACTATTATCTGCATACGTATGCTGATACTATACAATTGATACTATCACCTGCATAAGAAGTATCGTATTGCATACTCAGGAACAGTACCGATACGGTCTAGGTAATATTTGATGATAAAACAGCTGTTTATATTACAACGGAAATTGATGTCTTCGTGATAAAAAGAATCGTGCCAGCTAAGAGGTATGCAAATACTAGCTCGTACACGAGGGAATGAAATATTTTACCCCTAGAAAACTGTGTAACATACAACGGGACATAATATAGATGGTATACTATTGAGGTGACGCATGAGTCAAATCTACAGTGATAAGCCAGCCGGCGTAGTTCAGATGGGAGAACAGCCGCTCCCGAGTAGGAAGACGTGGCTTCGAAAATCACCCCCGGCAAACGGTTATATAGTAACTGGATTCCGCATTTCACGTAATTATTGGATTGGCTAAAGAGTCATTGCGTTTTTTACATATAGACGGCGAAACATGTCTTGAAATGTAACTAATGTCCTTTGCAACCGCAAGTTCATTATGTAACGTGACAGATGACAGTTCAAGCTTGTTTTCGGAGCAAAAAGCGCACGGTTTCGTTAACAAGTTGTGAAAACCCAGGTTTGTCCACGACGGGCATCGAATTCGGATCCCCTCACCCCGGAGTAAGTTGCTCTCCCAACTGAGCTACGCGGACGTAGCTCTCACTGCTATCTGTCTTTATCTCATGTGCGTCCTGCGGTGCAGGAACGTCACAAAGTATTTGTTTCGCGTCGATTTCAAAATGGACAATCAAAAGGAACATTTTCGTATTGTTTTGCTGTATTACTTCCGAAAAAGAAAAAAGCTCTGCAAGCTCATAGAAAGTTACGTGATGTGTATGGTGAAGATGCCTTAAAACTACAGCAGTGTCAGAATTGGTTTGCACAATTTCGGTCTGAAGATTTTAATGTGAAAGATGCACTACGCTTAAGACGGCCAATCAAACTTGATGACGACAAAATAAAAGCATTGATCGAATCCAATCGGTGTTTAATGACAGGAGAGATTGCTGAAAATCTAAACATACCGATATCGAGCGTTGAAAACCATTTAAAGCAACTGGGATGCATTAGTACGCTCGATATGTGGGTACAACGTGAGCTCGTTTATTTTGCTCCTTATTTTTGTGTATAAATTCACGTATATAGCGCTTTAAGTTCTCTAATTTTGTGTGTGTACGAAGTATAAAGGTACCGTGCTTCTTTCCGTTTGACTCCCGAGCCGGTGAGTGCATTTTTTAGTTGAGTTTTTACGTTGTGTTTATTTCCGACCGAGCTGGTCATTGCTTATCACTGAGGTGCCATGCAAATGGCGTCTTCCTGTGGTGGGTTACTTAGCAACAACCTCACTTCCGGGAAGCACTCCACTTCTTCTTCCAGAGGCGTCACTACGCTGTCCGATCCAACTGGCGGTGATGCACTCCCCTCATCTAGCGGTACGTCCGTACACTCTTCTCACGTCGATTCGCTAACTTCTCCTAATACGTCAACTTCTACTGACTTTGCTACTACTGACGTTGCTATGGACGTCATCGATTCTGATGGCATTCCTTCTATTCCTGCACAACACTCATCATACACCATCTACTCTAAGGCAGTCACTACTTCTATTCCTATCCACTCCACTCCAACACAGTACGCCGGAGCGGCGGGCATGGCGTCCTATATTCGCCGAGAAGGAAACACCATCACTCTCGACATTCCTGATGATACTGCAGCTAGTGCTAACTTTAATTCTGCCTTGGATAAAGGTGTAGTGTTCGTTGCCTTACCGGCGACGCCGTTAAAGGTGTACTCCACTGCCCTGAAGAACAGGTTCAACCCACAAACCATTTCTTATATGTTCCGGCGGGTAGGGACAGTTGTGGTGTACTTCAGTAAAGCTGAATATGCTACCACCATCCTACGTACAGGTCTCACTCTCGGGGATCAGTTCTTAGAGCCTACTCATGTAGCGCAGCGACCTATCAACGTGTCATTCTATCCAGTACCACCGGAAGTCACGGATACAATGTTGTATGCCGTCCTCTCTACTCTTGGCCGTGTTGTAGGCACGGTGAAGACATTCTCAGCAGCTCCAAAGGATCCCGACGACAAATCTATTTGCGGCATACGTCGCGTTGCGCGGGTCCTCTTTACAACTCCTGACAGCATTCGCACGATCCCAGTGCAGTTTAAAGTAAAGTGTTCTGGGCAGGTGCGTTATGTTGATCTCCTAACTGGATTTCATTGCAGCACCTGCAAAGCATTTGGACACTTTTACAAAGATTGTCCCAAAGTTTCCTCGTCTCCCAAGTCTGCAGTTCCAGCGGAGACTCCCAACCGGACTCAGGAGATGGTTTCCGCTCCAGTGCGTCCGACTGCTGTTCCACCAAGCCTAGAAACTGTTCTTTCGTCTGCTGTTCTCCCACCACCAGTGGATGAGACAAATTTCCCTCCTATACTTGCTCAGACTCACTTTCGTGCTCCCCATCCACCAGTGGAGTCAGCTGAAGGGAGTGTTACGTCAGAGGCAGATCTCTCTATTCCGGATAATGAAACTGCATATTTCAGTGCGGATCAAACCATGAGCGATAGCTCGGAGCCTGAACGCCAAGTACGACTGGAAAAGCGTCAAGCCCCGAAACCACCTTGTGCCCCCGCCAAGAGGGGACGAGCTCGCGTGAGTCCTACTCGATCTTTCCCCCGGACCAGTACTTCACCCGCACGAGTCGTTGGTTTTGAAACGTCACCGGACCCCACCGATGGAGTGGTGCCGTTTGACGAGTTTGCTGCCCAAATGTCTAGCCTTGAATTATCGCCTACACCATTGTCATACAAGGAACTTTATTCTCTCATGTATGTCAAACAATATCCTGCTACAGCACATACCTTTGTCAAGCGACATGAGAATGATTTGCCAAATATTCTTCAGCAACTTACCTCTTTGGATAGAGATCTTGATGTCTATGCCAAACCGTCTGGCCACCTGAGTGCGACTGGCAAACACATCCGGCAGCACATCCATCTACTTCAAACAACTGGCACAAAAGCTATGACACCTACAAGTGACCTACCACTTTCAAGGTAGTTTCGCTGAACTGTCGGGGGTTTGGCACCCCTGACGCAAACTCAAAAGTGTATGAAGACTTGTCGGCAGAGAACGCTGACGTTCTTCTCGTTCAAGAAACGAAATGCTCTCCTACAACGCCATTCCATCGTTGGCGTAGTTGGCCTTTTAAGTTCTTTCATGCGTATAGACGGTGGCAATCCGGTGGTGTTGCCATTGGCATCCACAACCGTTTGCTTCACTCACTGCCTACAGTCACTGTAAATAATTTATACCTTGATTTGGTACAATGTTGTGTATTCTGTATTGATCATATTACCTATCACATATTTAATATTTATATTCCTGCAGATGAATGTCTCATTGACCCCCTTTTTCAATGTTTACGTTCAGAACTTACAGCAATTCCCCCGGTGATTTTTATGTCTTAGGTGGAGACTTCAATTGCACTTTGTTCCCGTCGTTGGACCGCAGCGGGTCCCTAAAAGAATTTCGACCTATCTTAGTCGATCAGCTTACGCTACTCCTCTCCGACTATCATCTTGTTGACTCATTCCGTCATTTTCATCTAAGCACGGTTTCATATACCTGGAGCAATTCACCTCGGCAAGGTTCCGTCATCAGCCCGGTTGGACCGAATTTACGTCTCCTCCGAGCTGCTCCCTGCATCTACTGAGGCACGGCATGTGCCAACCACCTCGTCTGATCACAGAGTGGTGACGCTGTCTATCTGCGTTTCTGCACTGCCAATTACTCCACAGCGTACCTGGTCCTTTGATGATGACTTGCTTCAGGACGAAACTTTCTGTACCACAATCCGTCAATTCTTGGATGATCGCTGTCACCTTCTCGCCACAACACCAAGCGCACTCAAGTTGTGGCTCGACATGAAGTTTGAGCTTCGTATGCTAATCCGACAATACTCATTTGCTGCCCGTACTGAACGTGGTATGCAAATCAACAACCTTCGTGGGATCCTTTCCTCGATGTCTCTCACTGATCCATCATATCCTGAAGTACAGGATGCCCTTAGAGCGCTGCTTCATCCAATGGCACAGAAAGCTCTCTGTACGATGAAATTACTTCATCTTTCTTCAACAGCTCAATCATATGAATTTCTCTCTCGCACGGAAAGACTACGGCGTTCATCTACTACCCTTCGACATCTTCGTCTGTCTGATGGAACTGTTACATCAGACCCTGCCACTATCTGCACATAGGTTCGTCAATTTTTCCAAGATAAATTCCGAGCGGTAGTGCAAACTCACTCTCTTTCATCATCTCCCTTCTTCGTGCTATTCCGCAGGTCCCCTCACAACTTTGTCCTTCTCTTCTCGCGGCCTTTCCCCCAGCTGAGCTCAGAGAGGCTTTTGCCTCTCTAAATCCTCATGCCTCTCCTGGACCTGACGGCCTTCCTCTTTCCTTTTACCGTGCTTTCCTTCCATCTCTTCTCCCCTTCCTTCTCGCCTGTTTCTCCGCAGCTCAATCTTCTTCTGCACTGCCGCCGGAGTTTACGGTGGCCCACGTCATTTTTTTGCCGAAGAAGGGAGACCCCTGGACCTGCAAAATTGGCGTCCTATTTCCATTCTAAATCTCGACTATAAATTCTTTACTAAACTCCTTTCCCGTCGTTTGAATCTTGTTCTTCCTTTCATCCTTTCGCCCGACCAGTCATACACTGTGCCTGGTCGGTCTATCGCTAACAACATCTCTTTTGTTCACAACCTTGTTTTTCTTGCTCGTAAATTTTCTGAACCACTTGCCTTGCTTAACATTGATCAAAAATCAGCCTTTGATAACATTTCTCACGACTATCTTTCTGTTACTCTTCATAGCTTTGGTTTCCCCTCTTCTTTGGTTACTCTTTTACTTTGTCTCTATCGGGGCGCCCATTTTCATGTCCGGGCGACCTCCTTTCTGACGGCTTCAATTCCTTTTCAACGTGGAATTAGGCAGGGTTGCCCCCTCTCGGGGCAACTTTTTGCATTAGCCTTTGAACCGTTCCTGATTGCTGCTCATCGCTCTCTTAGATCTTCGCTGCCGCCTACCTTGCAAGTACGCGACATCACGAATATACTTTTTCCGCTTATGCAGACGATGCGACGTTTTGTATCAGGAAAGATGCTCAGTTTGAAGACCTACTCATCACCTATCACCAATATGCTGCTGTTTCGGGAGCTTCCCTTAATGTCTCTAAGAGTACTGGTCTCTGGTGTGGGTCTTGGATAGGCCGCACTGACTCCCCTTGGGGAGCGGTGTGGTCATCCTCGACCCAGAAGATTCTCGGCACCTATGCTGGTCATCCGTTTACCGCTGGACAAGCAACATGGACCAACCTTTTCCCAAGGCTTCGGCGCTGAGCTGCGTATTGGCGTTTCGTCTTTCCATTTACATCTTATTTTCAACGTGCACATATTGTCCAGTGTTACCTGCTCTCACTATGTACATATTCCTGGAATTCAACAGTTTTCTTGGCCTCTCGTCTTACTGACATCAATAGTCGGTTCACTTCCGTCATCTGGCAGTCCAAACATTATTCGGCGGCCCAGACATTGTATCTTCCTGAGTCGCATGGTGGCATCCGGCTCATTGATATCCATCAATACTATAGAGCGTACCGTATTACCACTTTTCTTAGTCTGCTTACCTCTGCCTCTCCTTCTCTTGTGATTTCTTTTGATGCACTCCTTTCTGTCCATGATCCGTCCTTCACTTTTCTTCTTTTCCTCCTGATGGATTCTTACACCCTTCCTTCCTCTAACATCCCGTCTACTATCTCTGAAGCTCTTACGTTTTTCCGGTCCCTTCATCTTTCCCGGGCTCCTCCTGCCACCACTCTTGATCTCCTTGTCGAACCACTCTTCTTTTCCTCACTGATCCACCCTCCTAACTAACCTTTCTTTCTCCTCCCACTCTGGGTTCGTTCTGGCATCTTAACAGTCAACGCCCTGATTACTGCTAACCTCACTTTGAAACCCATTACTTCCCTTTTTCCTATTCCTTCTCTCGAGGAGGAGTATGCCCTACTTCGCACTTTCCTCCTCTCTCTATACCCTGCTTTGGTTACTGCCGACGGACTCCGTGTTGCCGTGTTGTCTCTGGACCCAGTCTTCCTATTACGATCTTTCTTCCTTTCCTTGACACTGTCGCCCCCGTCCTTTCCTTCACCACTGCCTCCCTCTATCGTTTTCTCCGTTCACCTTCGGATCTTCCACAACCTGTCTCTGACTTCACTCCCTCGCTTTCCATGACGGTCTGGTCAGCTTCCTCCTCTCACCTCTCCTTCTCCGCTCCGCTCGAGCGCAATCTTCACTGGCGTTTCCTTCACCGTCGTCTCGCTGTTCCCCATCTTCTTTTTCGTATGTCGCTGGTCTCTTCTCCACTCTGCTCTTTCTGTGGTAATGTCGGTGAAGTTTACCACACCTATTGCCAATGCCCTATCCTGCTACCGCTTCTGAATTCTGCTTTCCGCCTGGCTGGCCTCATCGTTTCTCAAGATCTTCCATTCCAAGCATATCCGTGGCTTCTATTAACGAAGCATCCGCCAACACGTCTACCAGATACCTGCTGTTTTCTTTTTGTACTTGTCAAACATGTCATTCATATGTTTCATCAATCACAACGTTCTGCATCGCAGCCACTTTCAATTCTGCAGGCCGGAAGTCGTTTGCTTTCTTGCTTTCGAGGTCGAATAGTTGCACGCCTTCGACTTGAATATAACACCGCCCTATCGTCCAATTCTCTCACAACATTTCACACCACCTGGGCCGAGCACTCAGGATGGTTTAGGATGGAAGGGAATTCTGTCCGTCTCGCCATTTGAGTATATGTTGTGTGTGTGTTTTTTTTATGTTTGGTGCACTAAGTCCAGTGTGTCTTTCGTTCGATATTTGTTTCACTGTGCCAAGAGTGCTCTGTGTTTTTATTAGTTTTTTTCTGAGTAGCCACACTGTGGCAACTACGTACGCATAGTTATGGTACCATGTTAACATTGTATTGTTTTGTACATACTTGAGTTTCGCACCACAGTACGTGATTTTTTTTTTCCTATTGTGATCCCATTTATGATTAATGTTACTTGTCTGCTGTTTTTTGTAAATATCGTAATTGTTTGTACGTACTTATGCATAGTTATTATAGTTTTTTATCCGTGTTCTAGGCGATCACATTATTATCGTATTACTCTGCAAATGTGCTGTAAATTTTTCTAGTGTATTCTTTCTTGTTCTCTGTATCGGCATGATGACATTGAACCTCTTTCATAACCTAGGGTCTGCACCTCTCTTGTAGATTTCATTTGCATAGCTTCCCTAAATGATAATTGTGTTACATGTGCACTTTAACGATATTAACCACTCTGAGTCGTTTTCAGAACAGAGTGTAGAACTGCGTCATCCTTTTCTTTCTTTCTATATGTTTAAAACAACATGACTTTTTAAAGGTGGTATACTGTTCACGAGACGTTGACTCATCAAGCTTTTGATTTTTGTTTCCGCCAGGTTGTATTCACTGTTCTCTAATGTTTTTTTGTTTTTTTTTACTCACCGTACCTAGTGTGTATTGTGTCTATACTGTTTTCTTCAGTTTTTTTCCCTCGCCAATGTCGAGTAACATTGTGTGTACTGTTACTTAACTTTATTTGTGTGGCAACATGTTGTACAAATTTCCTTTTTTCTTACATTGCATATTATATGGGATTTTGCTCAAGAACATATTTTTTTATCCTGTAGTATGTCAATATGTTTTATTAGGTGAGTCGTGTTCTGTGACGATATTATCTCCGTTAGCATCCCTGTATTTTATGATCAAAGTTCTTGATGTGTCACCAACTTTGCGATGTTGTATCTTGTGCTTTGTGTATTGTTTTTGTTTATTACATACATCGTTGTATTTACTTACATTCTCTGTTCTAGCACACTCTCCCGAAATCATTTTGTTATTTGCTCTCTTATGCAAAATATGCTTCCTGTGTTTCTCTAGTTGTATTTCACGTATTATGGGGCTGCACGTGACCCCAGATTCCTGTACCATTACGATACTCATAGAATGCTTGCCTGCATTCGTGTTTTTATTATTTTAATCTGGGTAGCTTTACCCTCTTTCATGTGTACATATCATTATAAATGGCATGTGTATTTTTATGCTTTTGATAGGCGCGAACAATAATGATGTAACAGCCTATTTTCTTAAATAAAATTTGTTGAAAACCACATGAGCTCAAAGAAATTCATCTCCCTAAGCGCGTTAACATCTGCGATTCGCTCTTGAAACGTGAAGAAAACGATCCATTTTTGAAACGTATGATAACAGGTGATGAAAAATGGATCGTCTACAACAACGTCAAACGAAGAAGGTCGAGGAGCATACGTGATCAACCTGCTCAAAGCACTTCAAAAGCAGATATCTGCCAAAGGAAGGTTATGCTGTTAGTCTGGTGGGATTTCAAAGGTATTGTGTATTTTGAATTGCTTCCAAGGAACCAAACCATTAATTCGGACGTGTACTGTCGTCAGCTAGATAAATAAGTGTCAAACAGAAGCGTCCAGAATTGGTGAATCGCAAAGGTGTTAGTGTTTCACCATGATAACGCAAGACCACATAAAAGTTTGGTCACTCGTCAAAAATGTTGCAGCTTGGATGGGATATGTTACCACATCCACCATATTCGCCAGAGCTGGCACCTTCAGAATACTACTTGTTTCGCTCGTTGCAAAACGCCTTTAATGGTGAAATCTTCACTGCTGGTGAGTGTATCAAATCGTTCTTGGAACTGTTTTTTGCACAAAAAAAAAAACTTTTTTGAGCGCGGAAGCATGAACTTGCCTGCGAGACGGCAAAAGGTCATCGAACAAAAAGGGACAATATGTTGACTAAAGTTTTTGTTTCGCATTCAACATTCGCCTTTCATTTACAAAGGAAACAAGAAAGTTGACACCGAATTTTCAGATGTAATAAGCACGTCTTTTGAATCCGTTCTGACGCAAATTAAATTTATCAAAGCTATTCAGCCGCCCCGGTGGCGCAGTGGTCTAAGCGATGGCCTCTGATCATTCGTCCGAAGGGGGTCCGGGTTCGAATCCCGGTGAGGCATGGATGTTGTGTTTGTCTTACGGCACTGGCTCTCTCCCTTCCCTGGAACCAGTGACCCTAAATTAGGGACGAGCGACTGCTTATAGCCCATTGAGTTGCTCACGGTGGTCGTTAAACCTCCAATCAAAAAAAAAAAAAAAAAGCTATTCAAAGTCAATGGAACCGGTATGGAAAACAATAGATCTGACCAAAGAAAGAAGATTTTCAATCGGGTTTTTAATCCCTCAGATATTGCTGTAAACGGAATCGTGAGCTTACGAATTCTTAGAAACAGAGATATCGGCAAAAATAAGATGTGACTTTACGTCCCCTGGTGAGAAAATCATGCATTATTTTAGGAAGAAAGTATTCTCAAAAGGTTTATCCGTATAAGCGGTATCGGTCGAAGAAAAAAAATTAGTCGAGTTTTCAGGAGCCCAGATTTTGTAACAAATACTTCAGAAGCAGAAATTAACACATATGACCCCTGGTGGCTAAACCATTCTTTACCAAACATTAGAAATTATGTGAAAAATATTTTCCATCAGGTCTTGTATGCGATACAGGAAGAATTTTTCAAATCAAAGCTTTAGGAGCAGAAATAAAGCAGAAAACGCAATTTACCCTTGTGCCCCCTAGCGGAAAGTCTATGATTTACTTGAAAATTTTGAATTTAAAGGAAAAACATTTCGTATCGGAAACACTATCCAACAAGAAGGAATTTTTCAAATCGTACTCTTAGAACTAGAGATATTGACGAAAATAAGATATATACATCTACGCCCCCTGGCGTAGAAACCATGCATTTTTTCAAGAAGAAAATTTTCCTAAAAGATTTGTCGACATGAGTAGTATCGGTCAACAAACAACGTTTTTTTCAATCGAGAATTTAGAAGCTCATATTTTGCTGCAAATACAACAGAAGCGGAAATTAAGATTTACGCCCCCTGGGGGCCAAACTATTTTTTTACAAAAATTAGAAATTATGTGCAAACGATTTCCCATCAAGAGCTGTATCCGGTGCAGAAAGAATTTTTGAAATCTGAGATTTAGAAGCAGAGATATAGGAAGAAACGCAATTTACCGCTACGCCCCCTAGCGGAAAGTCTATGAATTACTTGAAAATTTTGAAATTATATCAAAAACATGTCACACGGAAAACACTCTTCAGCAAAAAAGGAATGTTTCAAATCGGACTCCTAGAAGTAGAGATATTGACAAAAATAAAATGTACATCTACGCCCCTGGCGTAGAAACCATGCACTATTTTAAGAAGAAAATGTTTTTAAAAGGTTTGTCGACATGAGGAGTACCGGTCAACAAACGATGTTTTTTTCAATCGAGAATTTAGAAGCTCATATTTTGCTGCAAATACAACAGATGCGGAAATTAAGATTTACGCCCCCTGGTGGCCAAACTATTTCTTGACAAAAATTAGAAATTATGTGCAAACGATTTCTCATCAGGAGCTGTATCCGGTGCAGAAAGAAGTTTTCAAATCTGAGATTTAGAAGCAGAGATAATATAGAGGGAAACGCAATTTACTGCTACGCCCCCTAGCGGAAAGTCTATGAATTACTTGGAAATTTTGAAATTATATGAAAAACATGTCACACGGAAAACACTATCCAACAAAGGAGGAATTTTTCAAATCGGACTCATAGAAGTAGATATATTGACAAAAAAAGATGTACATCTACGCCGCCTGGCGGAAAAACTGTAGAATATTTTAAGAAGCAAATATTCCGAAAAGGTTTATTGGTGTGAGTGGCATCAGTCCGCGAAATAATTTTTTAATCGATATTTTAGAAGCTACGATTTTATGGCAAATACATCAGAAGCAAAAATTAACGCCTACGCCCCCTGGTGTCCAAAGTATTCTTTACCAAAAATTTGAAATTATATGCAAAAGATGTTCCATCAGGAGATGTATCCGCTGAAGAAAAATGTTTTCAAATCGGAGTTCTAGAAGAAGAGTTATCGGGAAAAATGTAATTTACTTTTACGCTCCCTAGCGGAAAATCTATGCGAAATTTGTAAAAGTAACTATATTTAAAATACTCTTCGACATAAATGGAATCGAAAGATATAAAATTTTTTTCAATCGGATGTTTCGAAGCAAATATGTGGAATAAAACGTATTTTTGAATTCGACATCATCTGCATTTATGCCCTCTACCGGAGAAATTGTACATCGTAAAAAAAAAAAACGAAATAAAGGATCATCATTTGCATATTTCAAGCTTCCCAATGAAAAAAGAATTTTTCAAATCGGACTAATAGTTGCTGAGATATTGTGGGTACAGACGGACGGACGGACAAACCGATAACAGAAGCACGATCGTTTTTTACAAAAGACGTGCTAAAAACGGAATTACTTTTTGGCCAACTAGGAAAACGGAATTAATTTTTGGCCACCTCAATATATCGCAGAATTCAGTTCATTTTTAAGTTAGAAGAGCCACAAATACATATATATTGATAAGAACATTTCATTTATGATACTCTCTACGACGCCTAAAATACTATGTCTGTTCGTACCCTGTACTGAGCATTTAATTTAACTGTTCCATATTTACTTGTCTTTGCATTACGTAAATTTATCCTAGGCTTTACGAAAGAAAGCAGTGAAAAATAAAGAAATCAATACCAAGGTAATCACAAAATATTTATATATATTCAAATAAAATAAGTGAACTTGTAAAATTTATAAACAAATAAAAGTAAAAATTGCTCGAAATATAAATCTTTTTCGTTACCGTAGAGATTTCTCTGTACAAAAGGAAATATTTTAGTTGAGTTTTCTGAAAGCGATTCGGCACCGAAAGGTCTTACTTTAGCAGATTTATAGTCAGTTGCGCGCCGGAGAGGATAAAATTTTCGAGCAAAACAATCAGAAAGAAGCCTACGGTTCAGAAAACGTTCACTTCAGAAACGTTTTCACCCACAATCTCTTTTAACAGAAGTTTCTATTTCCCCGTGTTTTTGAAATGAAACAGAGAAAGAAAAAAGTGGCAGAAATCTCTGCAGAATGTGCGACGCAGAAAGAAATTTCACGAAAGGTAAATCTTTTGTGTCATATATTATGTATTCAGGAGACTGTATAAGACATCTCTTTCATTGATCTAATAAAGTAAAACGAATATCAGCGTTGAAGGGAACGCTGAGTAGAGTAAAATGCCATTTTTATTCTCCGGGTAAAGTACGAATTCGAACGCACCGAACACACTCGCCTGTCTTGCTCCGGTAATCCATTAAATAGGAATTTCAGCCTAGTTTGCGACTCTGAAAGTGTTGTGCTCACTTACAGGTTGATAAGATTTGTCTTATGAGGCGCCAGGGTTTACGTTTCGGAAACCGACGACGAGAAATTGAATTATTTAAAAAAGACACAGATCTTCCATTGTGAAGTCTTTTCAGTGGGTAAACCTGTTGGAAAGGCTCGCATTTCAGGTAAATGCAACGTGAAATTCATTTCTAAAGTTGTACCTTTGACGTCATTTGATCCAATGTCCTTTTTTTTTCATTTGACATGCACGCAATTCGAAAATACCAACTTTTCATAATACTGAATATGAAAATTAGTAAGATCCAAACGCATGGAATTACAGAGCGTGTATAAGTGATTTAAAATACGAGTATCAGAGGATTTCATTAAAACATACACTTAAGTGCCAGAAAAACTGGTACAGACGAGCTTATGCAAAATACATAGCAACGTCATCTATGCGCGTACCCGGTTGTGTCCGCCAGTGCGTATATAAAGCGATAGACATCCTTGCCAGCTGTCAGAGCTGTTTTCGGCATGAGAAAGACAAGTAATGACGATTTAAGCGATTTTCAATGCGGTGTCATAGTTGGCTCTCGTGAGATGGGCTATAGTATTTCGGAGGTAGAAACGAAGTTCGGATTTTAGCGGACGACCATTGCACGGGTGTACCGTGACTACAAGAATTCCGGCAAAACCTATAAACCTACGATACCAGTGTAGCCGTAAAAAGACATTGGGTCCATCGTCGGCTGTCAAGAATCGTTTCATGCGATAGGCGTGCAACACTCTCGCAGGTATAATCGGAATTTCTTATTCTCTCGAAACTGTCTTCACGAGTACGGACTCAGAGCAAAGAAGCCTCCGATATATATAGTACTGACATTAGTACCCTGTCGTCAAAGATGTACTTGGATCCAACTAATACAGAGTGGCACTATTTACTTTTCACATACGAATCCCGTTTCGTTCTTTATCCTGATACTCGACGAGCACACGTGTGGGGGAGATCCGGCCCACGAATTCAACCATAACGTGTGCAGTCCATCTGCCCTTACCAGAAGTAGTCAGTTCTAGTCTGGGCAGGATAGTGTTTTCCTTTTTTCTGTCAAGGTAACATGAATGCCTCAATGCAGCGAAACGAAATCATTGTCCATTGTGACGCTATTTCATGCTGCTATTTGGACATGCATTCCGTTTTCTCGATGACAATAAAACCAGTCAACCTGCCTGGAACGTGCTTGAGAAGCTGGAAAGTCATAAGACTTACAGTTGCCTCCGAGGTATCTTGAACTTAATCCTACAGAGTATATTTCGGACGCCGTACAGTGACGTCTGGATAACCATGTTCTATATCCTAGTACACTTGCAGACCTCTGTAAGGTGTTACCTGTAATATGGGACGAGCTGCCTCAAGCACCCATCAATAATGTTATTGCAAGTATGGCCCGTAGGTGTCAAGACGTTCTTTGATACAGAGCTGGTGTTACCGGGTATTGAAATCCAGAGGTCTGGACTTTCTCCGAATTTACCATTTTGTCTAAATCGCAGTGCTACTTTGTTGTGTGCAGAAATTGAACAATAAATTGTTTTTGTAAGCGCAGTCTTTATTGTTTGTGTTACGTAGTCTCCTTTATGTTATTTGAATGCGTGTCACTTGAGTTAGATACATACATCCTTGATTTCATGCAATATCCCTAACGTTTTGTGACTAGTGTACCTATGAGCTGACGTCCGTCTCCAAACTGCTGCTCCACATTTGTTTTGTTTGCTTTTTCCTCTGTTCTTCTGTACATTCGACAAAACATCACAATGGCTGTACATGGTATTTCTTTAGCTTTGAAATCCCTGCCTGACAAAGAAAATGCCACAACATGAAGGAATGCTCGAAAACAGACCAAATTTCACACACAGATAGCCAAATCGGTCCTGAAAAAATGATTCAATTTTCACATACACACTAGGCCCCAGTGGCCGAATTTACAGGATGATCAATGAGTGTGGTCCCCATTTTAGGCGATACAGCGTTGGATCCGACTTGGCATCAAGGCTATGAGAGTCCGAATAGAGTAATTGGGCATCATGGACCATGTGTTGTCGATCCGAGTTCAGAGTTATCTTTTTGCAGGGGTGTGAGGGCACTCAACCGACGTCCAATCGTGTCCCACAGATGTTCGTTGGGCGAGAGGGGTCGGGATGTGTAAGCATCCGCAGACCGTGTAAAGCATTAAGGCTGATACGAGCGGTATGCGGAGGGGTGCGCGTTATCCTGTTGAAAAACGAGTTTAGGTTGCCCTGCAGATACGGGTAGTGCCACGGGCCCCAGCACCTCGTCAACATAGCAGAGTGCGGTCAATGTGCCCGTAATGCGTACCATCGGTGAGCGCTTCTTGGCGCTGATAGCACCCCACACCATGATTTCACGTTGCCGGGCCGCGTGGTTCTCCACAATGGCGGAGGAATCCGCCCGTTAACCACGTCGCCTCCAGACTCTCACACGGAGATCATCCGTGGTGAGACAGAACCGTGACTCATCGCTGAACACCACACTGTTCCATTTGGCACCCCACGCAGCTCTGGAGCGACACCACGCCAAGCGGTGACGATGATGGCTCGCTGTTAAGGGTAGCCTTCGAAACGGACGGCTGGGCAGCAAACCAGAAGCAGCCAATCGGCGCGACACAGTCTTCGTCGATATCGGAGCATCCAAAGCCTCCCCCCTATCCTCCGCAAAATGTCGCCCGTTGTGGCCTGTGGGTCCGCTACGGCATGACGTCGGATCCAACGGTTGGTGCGCTCGGACGTCCGTCTCCGTGCTCCGATACCCCTACGACGTTGAACAGATTCTTCTGGGGACCACTGTCTCCAAATGCGAACAACGGTTGTGGCACGAAGTTGCGTTTCTTCCGCAATACGACACAAGGAGCATCCGGCGGTACGAAGGTCTACAATGACACCTCTCGTGAACTCATCCGTTTGACGAAATCGCGTACGACGGCGTCTTAACTGCATTAACAACCCTTGTTTGTTCTCCAGACATGGTTACAGCATAACCACTCACTTCTTGCGCCCGTGACAATGTCTCGACTAATGGCCTCACGGGCTAGTTGTTTGCTTACATCCCGCGTGCCGTTTGTGCGATTGGCCTGCAAATGCAATCATTTACATAACTTGTAAGTGTGCACCCAACCTGAAATTTGCATGGCGCTGCGTTCACCTCCTCGTGATGTGGCATTTTCTCTGTCAGGCAGTGTACATTCGAAGATTTCGTTTTGTTGATAAATACTGTGCAACGTTATGACATCGATATAAAGCCTATATAATAAACTACGTTTATCCCTAACGCTCTGATGTCATTCAGTACTTGCAGCGCCATCTGCTTTTATCCAGTGGCCGCAATCGGAACTAAGCTCACCGCTATCGCACGATACGTAAAATCAAGGAGAAATATCGGAAAATAAAATAAAGTTAGTAAGGCAAACGACTTCACCTGTGGCAAAACGTACGTGCTCGAATAACTGTATGCGACGTTTGTTGTTACGTAGGTGTTATGTCTTGTTTTATTTCATTTTCTTCGCATTGCAGAGTAATTTCATTAAAAGAAATACTGGAGAATAATTTCATGAAAAGGAATCAGCGTTATTTTATTTCATAAAAAGGAACAAGTAAAATTGTAGGAAAGTAACTGCAGGCGTAGTTTTGATTCACTGTGATGGAAACTTAAAAACATTACTGGTTCTGTGAATTTTTCTTTCTCGTACAAGATGGAAGGAGATAAAGCTCAAAGAAAACGTCGCTTAAATAGAAAACGACGGACAGCGAAGGCGTGCAAACCAATCTTCTAATACTTTACATAACTTGAACGAAGGTAGAGTTAATCGCAGGCCTATTTTATACGACTGCCTATTAATAATTCAGCAGTTTATAATTATTATGCATATGTATTTTACGATTCGTGTTATAAAACTTTCAGTTACAGCTTTTTCACTTGTGCATTGCACGGGCTACGAGGTATTTTTACCATAAGTCGGATTCGTAATTTTTTGGTCGTTACTAATTATCCTTCATATTGATTATTTTTCCTGGGATGGAAAACACGCTGTGTTCTAAATTTGTATTGGTACTAGCAGTACGCAAATGGGATTAGGATCGTTAATGGATAATTTCGCAATTGAAATGCATATACTTTGAAGCAGTTTGCATAATGTATTGCGAACTCATGTACAGAATGCATTTCAATTAGCAACCTCTAGTAATATGCTTAATGATGTAATAATGTGAGTTTGCCGCCTTCGTATGCACTGTAAAACTGATGCACTAAGACATGTCAAGAGACAATCTCGTAGAATTTGAGAACAGCTTCTGCTATCAGCTAGTGAGTTTGCTCACGTGATTTATCAATTGGGGCCTCAGCTGATGAGAAGTACGTTTCAAATACACCAGCGATCCGACATTTAAATTTATAGGATTTCCATACCGGCATCGTAATGATGATTCGAAAAACTAGAAAGATTAAGTAATCCACCCTGCAGGTAGGCTCTAAAAAGAATCCATGAGATGTGAAAAAATGAATTTTATATAAGCACGTTTGTTCTATGAGCTGTAAGATGAAAACATCTACATATGAGTTACTTTTCAGCAAACACTGGGCAATTGGTTTTTGACGTTTTACGTTTTTCCCTGAAAAATATTTGTTGTCTCGAGGCGCTCTTTGTCGACTCAGCGATGATCAAGAAAAGCCTCTTCGAGAAAAGTCTGATGATAAAGAAAAGTCTAATGATAAAGAAAAGTCAGGTTTCGAGGAGCTCTTTATAGGCCCTGAAATGGTCAATAAAAATATCTTCGAGAAAAGTCTGATGATCAAGAAAAGTCCCTTCGAGAAGCTCTTTATCGACTCCGAAACGATCACGAAAAGTTTCTTGGAGAAAAGTCTGATGACAAAGAAAAATCTAATGACAAAGACACGTCTAATGATCAAGAAAAGTCTAATGATCAGGAAAAGCCAGGTTTCGAGAAGCTCTTTTTCGACTCCGAAATGATCAAGAAAAGTCTAATGATCAAGAAAAGAAAGGTTTCGAGAAGCTCTTTATCGACTCCGAAATGATCAAGAAAAGTTTCTTCGAGAAAAGTCTGATGATATAGAACAGTTTGAAGAGCCAGGTTTCGAGGAGATTTTTATCGACTCCGAAACGCTCAAGAAAGGTTCTTCGAGAAAAGTCTGATGACAGAGAAAAGTTTAATGATAAAGAAAAGTCTAACGATCAAGAAAAGTCTGATGACAGAGAAAAGTTTAATGATAAAGAAAAGTCTAATGATCAAGAAAAGTCAGATTTCAAGTTCTTTATCTACCCGGAAATGATAAAAAAAAACCTTTCGAGAAAAGTCTGACGGTCAAGAAAAGGTTCTTCGAGAAAAGTCTAATGATCAAGAAAAGTCATGTTTCGAGGAGCTCTTTATCGACTCCGAAATGATCAAGAAAAGCCTCTTCGAGGAACTCTTTATCGACTCCAAAATGATCAAGAAAAGTCAGCTGTGAGCCATCTTATGTGACATGTCTCTTATATATGCGATTCATTTTGAAGAGTAATATAATCGTTGAATATTGTATCGTTTAAACGGAACTTTTGATGTTTAAAATAATAACGATAAACTGTACATGAAGTATGTAGAAAATAGTGAAGCTATGCTAGTTATCCGATTTATTGGCGTAGAAATATATAAAACAATAATTTCTAAGCTTTCGCACATCAGTCAGATGGCTTTTTTCAAAAAAGATAGACAGAAACTGCCTATATATGCCACTCCTTTCGTTCGATGCACCATTGCAGCCTGACAGTCGGCAGCTGTGGTATCAAAGATAGTCTGAGAATGGTACAACGAGCCTGCAGTCCGAACGGTAATAACTAGCGATATACTGTTGCAGATGACATGAGAGAATGCAGTTTCCATCTATTTTCCTTGAAAAGGCCACCTGGCTAGTGTACGAAAGCATGGAAACCGATTGTTTATGTATTCCTACGGCCATAAATCGGATTACTAGCATATTTTTACTTATTTTTGATGGTTAACTTCAAACAACGCAATAAAATTTCAGAGCTAGTTAGGTTTACCTTTAACTTTAGCTTCTCTGTAAAACACTACCCTGCATCTAAAGCACTAATAAGTCTTTCTCTGAATTAAACTTTTGTAGGACCCGGGTAGCTTCTCAGTCATAGCAGCTGAGATTCTTAAATAACATACCCTCACGTACATAAAAAACAGAACACCTGAAAGAAGTCGAGCTACGATTTAGATTTTTACAGGACATGTTCATTAGGCAATACAAGATTTACATCTCTGTATCACACGTACCAGGTGCATCGATGTAGCTATAATAGGTGTGGCTACATCCGGCTTGTATCCCCTGCTGTACGTGCTGATGCAACGAATAAAAAAATGTGTGGTTTCCTATGGAATAGGCATCCAAACTGTATTGGCCCACGTCTACAGTTCATCAAGAGTTGCTGGCGGGGGTTCGTGCCGCTGCTCCTGTCGTTTTAGCATGTCTCAGTGATTTTCTATGGGTAATAAATCCGGCGATCTAGCCGGTCACGGCATAAATGGACCGTCGTTATCCCTGAAGATGGCACATATTGTCGCTGCAACATGAGGTGTGGCATTGTTCGGCTAAAATATGGCCCCGAAGATTTCCTGCAGGTGCGGAAGTAGAATGTCTTTGACGTAACGGACACTAGTTATGATGGTATGGACTCCCACGAGAGGGGATCTGCTTTCTTACCCGATACCATACCAGGCCATAATGCCTCGTGTTGGTGCGGTATACACTCTTCCCGACGCCTCTGCCCCTGTCTTTGGCGGATACAGATGCAACAATCACCTTCGCCTAACCGGAAGCGCGTTTCATCCGAGAGCATGATATTGTGACATTCGTCACGCCACTTCCTTCGTTCAATTCACCATGGCCGCCCGGCAGTCAGCAGCTGCGGTATCCCAGCACAGCAAAAACTGTCTTGCTGGCCCAGCACTAGGCTGCCGCTGCCGAACCGTCAATAAAATATCCAGGCGGCGAACAGAAGGGCCAGCAGTTTAGGCCAGCAGCTGGCCAACAGTTGGCACCCCCATCAGTTGTCATATGCCACAACAGGGCCATCAGTTATCCATCACAGGCAGTAGCTGCCACAAGTGGCCCTTCAAGCGGCCCTTCAAGCACGTGCCATAAATGATGGCTAGCCTAATGTGGTCCGCTAGTTTCCCAGCAGTGGCAGCCGGCAATCACGTGACGTAACTGACGTAGCCGAATGTTATCCACTAATTCCCCAGTAGTAGGCATAAAAAAATAAAAAGTAAAGGACAACAGCAGTTTCCCAAAGCCACAGCCACTTTTTTTTTCTCCTTACGAAACTTCTGAAGCATTGCGCTGGGGAAATTTTCTCAACAGGACCGGAAAAACACCCGTTTGGATCTAGTTGGGAACGAACCAAGGATTGTCTGCGTAGGAAGCACGCGCTCTACCAACTGGACTGATTTGGCACGCTCGAGCGTCGCTTGAATCTGACACTCTTTTGTGCGGAATATGTAACAATGGTTCTCTATTTAATTTTACAATATTGCGAGGTATTTTTCATAAATGTCAGTTTCATATAATTCATAAATTTATTTTTTCAACGTAAGATTGTTTTTTCTTTTTTTTTACCTTAATGGAACTTCACGTTTTCAACAAGTATACCACCTAAAAGGCACTTTCCAAAGTTTCGAGCTGTCCTTGTCTTGAAAGGCGATTGTTGAATTAATATATTTACCCGTTCATGTCACATTATTTTACTTTTTTAACGTTGTATCTTTCCTTTCCGCTGTCCGAAGCTACATTTGTTTTAAAGGGGGAAGATATTTTATTTTACTTCTCGTTATTTTTAGAAGTGAATTCATCCAGTCCTGTGTATTCAGCCCATGGATGAGTACATTATATCCACATACCGTTGCTTTTTTTTTCTTTTGTTTTTAAATAATTGATACCTTTTTTACGGGTATAATAATTTTTTTTTTTCACATAACGTTTTTTTAATGTTTTTCCAGGACTTTTGTTTCAAGCACTTTAGTGAATGTTAAAACGAAAGATTACACAGAAATTATTTCTTGTTATTCATGGGAATGGAGTGGGTGTATTTTATGGCTGTAATCTAGTATTTGATGGCTTAATTTGATATCTTAGTCGACGTGGCATTTGATTAGGAAATTAATCCGCCTCTTTACATATCCTTTTTTTTTTTCTTAACATCCACTAAAATAGCACGATGGCAATAGCGTCGTCTTCAACTAACTGGTACCACGAGAGACACAGCACGTGTTGCTTCTGCGCATGCGCAGTTCCGTTGCTTCCACCTGCTGTTGGGGTTTCATCGGTTGCCAGCTACGGGCCACTGGTGGCACTTGCTTGGTTGCCCGTAAATCACGGCGATGCTGCAGGGCCTCCAATGGCTGCCACAACGGACCGCTACCGGCCAGCAGTTTCCCAACACTTATGTTTTTGCTGGGAGGTACCCTGAGGATGGGCCGACGAGGCTGCAATCGGAACTAAACAGTTTACCACTGCTGCGCCAACGCCATCGATGATGCAGAATGGTCACTCAAAGACATCTTCATGAGTTGGGGGTTGTCCCTCGACGTTGCCCGTGTACTTAGTCCAGAACCTTCTCGCCCTTCTTCTTACCATTCCGTGCACATTCTTGCCACGATGGATATACTGGGCCCTACACGACCAGCAATTTCCCGGAGAGAAGCATTGTAGTTTCTCTTGCCGATAATGCGCCTTCCGTCGAACTCGCTGATGTGACTATACGACCGTCTCACCCGACGACGAGACATCCTTGCCTACTGATGACCAAGCACTGACTTGCCGATCAAGACATGCTGCACATATTAGAGAAACACGGCCGGTCTCCGGTCTGTGACGTGGCGCGATCTGACGTCATGTGTGCTTCCATCATGACGTCAGAAATGCTTAGCATTTCTGCTTCATTGCCCGACTAACATATCCCGTAGAAATCAAAGTCGTAGATCGACTTCTTTCAGGTGTTCTGCATTTAATGAACACGAGTGTATATATTCTCAGCCACTATCAGATTAAAAGGCTACGAAACAGAAATGAATCAAATAACTTACAATTTCACATCGTTCATTCGTCAGGCTGTTAGATCATCATCATCAATAATTGGCAGTATCTCAAGCGTTGAGTTATACTGTGTCCAAATAAAAATCTTCCGTTTCACATAGAAATTGGCTTGCTCCTCCCACAAAACAAAATGTCTCACAGAAGATCGCCTAAACATAGTCAAAACAGGATTATCTAAAATAACATTGCACACTCGAGCTCTTATCTATCGAGACTTATTACATAGGTTGTACTTAGGCCTGCTATCAGGTGTTTCCAAGTTCAAATTCATCGAGAATGGGAATCACGAAGGCCTTTAACGAGTAGAAACCAAATTTACATAAGAACACGGGAATTCAAAGGTTAAGTTGGAGATATACGTCACAAGGGGAAGTATTCCAACCTGCGATATTCAACCTTTGGATATGCAAAGAAAATCATATATTCATTCTTTAAGATTTATGAAATATAAGAGAACAAGTAATGTGAAAATTTGCAGACCCGATAGCTGAGTGATCAGAGGCGTAGGTTTCTGATATGCCACAGACAGGCACCACTTCTGCTCTGATGAATCGTACTTCACATCTTTCCCACTTCTGGTAGAGTGCTCGTCTGGTGAAAACCTGCAGAAGCGTACCAACCCGACTAGTTGGTTTCGACTGTGAAGTATGAAGGTGGATACTTAATGTTGTGGGGTGCCATATCATGGCATTCCTTAGGAACACCGGTTGTTCTGAAGGGTCGTGTCACATCTGCAACATACGCAACCATTCTCCTGTACCCCATGTTGCAGGCACTGTTCCCGAATGACCGTCCCAGGTTTCAATCTGATAATGCACCCTTGCCTAGGGTGAAACGTGTCAAGTTGTGATTTTCAGAGCATGAGGCACAACAACTACCCTGGCCACCTCGATCTCAATATCTTTTAACGCGTGTAGTAATATCCGGAGCGGTAGGTCAGATCACATTTCCAACCTTCAACATCACTGCCACAGTTCGGACATATTTTACGAGAAGAATGATCTCCAACTCCATTATCGTAGTGCATGACTTGCACAAGTCTGTTATTCCAAGTCGAATTGCTTCTGTTCTGAAAGCCAGAAGTGGCCTACATCTGATTAATAGAAAGTTATCCACAAACAGCATGTGTTTCTCTTATTTTGATAAACCCCTGCATATGCATGTATACAGGGTGCATAGGAAAGTCCCTTTAGCCTGGAATAACTTGCGAACGGAGAAAGGTACAGTTATCCAAGTGAGATAACGGTATAGTAAAGCGCCCGATCGAATGCAACCAATAGCAGCGCCCCTAGTGGCGAAATGCGCAAGTTAGCCACTGCAAATCGAAAACGAAAAGAGATAGAGCAAACTTTCCAATTACAAAGCTGTAGAGCATCAATGAATTAGTACAAAACGAAATTTGTTACACACAGATAAGATAAATTGTCGCCCGAATACTCTAAAATGTCCTAAATCGATGCGCAACCTTTTGTGTGAACGTTTGAAGGGAACAGGCATAGGTATGAACAAATACACACAATTTATTGCATAAATGCGTTCTTATGTCAATACAGTTTGATGACGTCAGACAAAACAAAAACAAAAAAAGGCAAACTGGCGCACAGTGATAAAAAGTTAATGTCGAGTATGTTCGAAGAGTTCGCCATTGCCCACGATACAGATTTGTATTCGTGAACGTAACTCTGCATGCACATTCCTCAGCATGGAAGGTGTCACACTATTGCAAGCATCTGTAACACGACGACATAGATCCAGCAGACTTGTAGGCGCTGTTTCATACACCTGATTTTTTACGTAACCTCAGAAATCCAAGCTCGCCATTTTCACACAGCGTATGTAGGCCTAAACTTCTGATAAGGGTACATCCTGCCACTGGTTTTTATATCGTAGGTACGGTACACCGTCACAATCTGCATTTGCATACGGCTACATTTGCGAAATGTGAATATGCAGATTCGAATCGTCGCGCATCGATTTCGGACATTGTAGGGTATTCAGGCCACAATTTATCATATCCGTGGGAAACAAATGTCGTTTTGTACTAATTAATTGATGCTCTACAACTTTGTATTTGGAAATTTTGCTCTCTCTCTTTTCGTTTTCGATTTGCAATGGGTAACTTCTGCATTTCGCCACTAGAGGCGCTGCTATTGGTTGCATTCGATCGGGCGTAGTCAGTTTACTATACCGTTATCTCACTTGCATAACTGTACTTATCTCCATTCGCAAGTTCTTCCAGGCTAAAGGGACTTTCCTATGCACCCTGTATATATAAAACACTAACACACTACCATGTTTTGTTTTTTCCCCTATGTACATTTTTAAAACGCTTCCAGAGAAGATGTTTTTAAGTATTTTGATAGAAAATTAGCAGAAGGATAGGCTGATTGTTCCCTTAATGCGACAGACTGTTAGTTCACTTGTATGAGAACAAAGAAGCAGTGCCTTTACTTTCGAGATTTACTCCGAGGGTCTTTTTTTTTTTTTCATGACATCGCTTCAAAAAAAAAGATAGCCCGATCCCCTTACCTTGTATGAGGACAACCAGGCTGCGCCTTTACTTTCGAGATTTACTCTGGGGGATCTTTTTTTCTTGTCAAGATATCGCTTCAGGAAAAAAAAAAAAAAAAGAAAAAAAAAGATAGCACGACCCCGTCCCAACTGAAGTCCAGCTGCCGGGACCTGAGGTACTAAAATTTCCTTCCTACAGGAAGTGTCGTTTCTGTAGTTCAGACCTGTTTAACAGCTTGACAACGCACTGAGTACGAGTTTCTTCATTGCAGGTATCAGTAATAAAAATGGTGTTTGGATTTGAGATGCGGTTCTAAGAGCATTTCAAAAATTAGCAATCGTAACGAATACAGGGAAATAAACGTGAACACAGTACGATTGAACAGTTTATCATGTAAATCAGATCAACAAAAATGATCAACGAATTGTACTATTGTGTTTTTAACAAGCACTTTTTCAAACACTTCCATGTTTTAAACCTCCCTTGCTCAGAGATAGACAAACAGATAGACACTGTCTATCGTAGATAGATACATAACTGCAATCTATCATAGATATTTTCGTAGATACCATCTACTACTGATAGACATATACTGTCGATACCATCTATGATAGATAAATACATGTATATAGATACCATCTATCATAGATAGATACATAGCCACTATGCTAGATATGTAATTACTATCTATCATAGATAGATAGCTACTAACTGTTAGACGATAAAAATACCAGCGAATGAAAATAGAGGAAAAACGCAGAGGAACGGAGAAGCGTAAAAGCTGGGTGACGTGCTTGTCCCGCAGGACGCACACGACATAAAGGCAGATAGCGGCGATAATGAACGTCTGCGTAGCTCAGTTGGTAGAGCGACTTGTTCCGGAATAAGTGGACTCGGGTTCGATCCCCGGTGTGGACCAAAAATGACGGAGAAATTTACTTCGTTATAATGGCGCCCGAGCTTCCCGGATGACCCGACCCGGTCGTTAAAGATCTCGCAATGGTGTGATGTTCCTTCCACACCGCGAGACAAGAAAAATAAGAGAATCCCTTCTTCAACGCTTCGAAAAATGAATGTGTGTGATGTTGCATTCCACACACCAGATTGACTGGGAGTTCTCAAGTGTACGTTCTACAGCGGATGGCTGCCTGCAACGATTCATGGTCACGGCTGACCCGTGGGCCAAGCCCCCGGCTCTCTTTCGGTGGGGGGGGGAGATGTGACGTGCCTGTCCCATAGGACGCACACGACATAAAGGCAGATAGCAGCGACAACGAACGTCTGCGTAGCTCAGTTGGTAGAGCGACTTGTTCCGGAATAAGTGGACTCGGGTTCGATCCCCGGCGTGGATCAAAAATGACGGAGAAATGTACTTCGTTATAGCTGCCAAAACGACATCGCAGCATGCAATGCGAAAAAGAAACGAAACTTAATGTAACGTACATTGATTGAATTATCCACGTAAGATTTAATCTTTCAATTAGAAAAAAAACACGTACAAATTAAAACAAAATATGAACATACAGCGATGAGTCATTACATTATGACCACCTACCTAATAAGCTGTACAAACCCCCCTTCAGCCTGCAAAACACCTACCACTCGGAGAGGCATCGTTTCCATGAGGTGGCAGTAGGTGTCCTGGGGTGTCTGGTACCATAATGTCAACAGCATGTCCTCCAGTTCCCGTGCATTTCGGGGTGGTGGTGATTTAGCGCGGACCCGCTTTTTCGAGTAGAACCAGCAATGTTCTATTGGGTTCATCTCAGCTGAATTTGGAGATTAACAGAAACGCACCAGCACGCTCCTCGAACCATTCCTTGACGAGTGTGGCACGGGGCATTATCTTTTGTTAATGGCCATCACAGGCAGGGTACGCAGTTGCTATCAACGGGTGAACATGGTCCGCAACGATGTTCAGATACGTGACAGCTGTCAGTGTGACGTACCTGCCAGTAGGACGCACATGACATAACGGCAGATAGGAATCAGAATACATGTCTGCGTAGCTCAGTTGGTAGAGCGACTTGTTCCGGAATAAGCGTACTCGGGTTCGAATCCCGGCGTAGACCAAAAATGACGGAGAAATTTACTTCGTTATAATGGCGCCCGAACTACCCGGATGACACGACCGTTCAAAATCTCGCATTGGTGTGATGTTTTTTCCACACCGCGAGATAGGAAAAATCAGAGAATCCCTTCTCCAGTGCTTCGAAAAATAAATGTGTGTGACGTTGCATTCCACACACCAGATTGACTGGGAGTTCTCAAGTGCACGTTCTACAGTGGTTGTCTGCCTGCAACGATTCATGGTCACGGCTGATCCGTGGGCCATGCCCCCGGCCCTCTTTCGGGGGGGGGAGATGTGACGTACCTGCCAGCAGGACGCACATGACATAACGGCAGATAGGAATTAGAATACATGTCTGCGTAGCTCAGTTGGTAGAGCGACTTGTTCCGGAATAAGCGTACTCGGGTTCGAATCCCGGCGTAGACCAAAAATGACGGAGAAATTCACTTCGTTATATCAGGGATTGTGCTATTGAAAGAATGGCGTCTAAAGTGTCTCACGAAAACATCGCCCACAGCATAACACCGCCGGCCTGTTTCCTCCCAACTGTGCTTTTAGGTATCATATCCTCCACTGGTGATCAGCGTATCCGCGCCCAGCCGTCTACCTGATGCACCAGGAATCCTGATTCGTCAGACCAGGCCACTTTCTTTCAATCATCCACGGTCCAATCTCAATGATCTTGGGCTCATTTCATGCGTTGTTAGCGATGGCGTGCAGTTTCTTCTGCTGCCCAGGCCCATGCGTAGAAGGCTGCGATGAACTTCGGGATGTGACACATTGCCGCAATCGCCACTGCTGTAAGTAACCGCGGGTGATTATTTGCACTGTGAACAATGTGCGACAGTGTCCGCTCCCCTGTGGCATCAGTGAGCTGCGGAACACACACGGCTGGACGACAGTTCGTCGTTTGGCCATCTGTGCACCACTTTTGATACGTACTCACTAGAACTGCACGCGAACAACGCACAAGCCGCGCAGTTTGTGAGATCTGAGTTCCGAGGCGCTTTGCTATCAGATTTTGTCCTTCATCGAACTCAGATAAATCGGCAGCTGTTCCCATGCTGACTCCGAACACTCTACTAACCGGAAGCCGGTACTTGCGTTGTATATATACTGCTCTGTGAAATTTCACCTGCGCCACTGTTCGGTCTCCAGGCGCGCTCATTTCTCTAGGCTGGGAGTGGTCCTAATGTAATGGTTCTTTTTTTTTTTTTTGATTGGAGGTTTAACGACCACCGTGAGCAACTCAATGGGCTATAAGCAGTCGCCCGTCCCTAATTTAGGGTCACTGGTTCCAGGGAAGGGAGAGAGCCAGTGCCGTAAGACAAACACAACATCCATGCCTGACCGGGATTCGAACCCGGACCCCTTACGGACGAATGATCAGAGGCCAACGCCTTAGACCACTGCGCCACCGGGGAGGCGATTGGAGGTTTAACGACCACCGTGAGCAACTCAATGGGCTATAAGCAGTCGCCCGTCCCTAATTTAGGGTCACTGGTTCCACGAAAGGGAGAGAGCCAGTGTCGTAAGAAAAACACAACATCCATGCCTCACCGGGATTCGAACCCGGACCCCTTTCGGACGAATGATCAGAGGCCAACGCCTTACATCACTGCGCCACCGGGGCGGCCAATGTAATGGTTCATCGGTGTATGTGTGGCACAATTAAAGATATTTGAACATTGTAGCCTTTAGGTTTCGCGCTCTTAAAAAAAGCCTTTTCTGGATAAGAATATTAGGCAGACTGAATATAAAAGCTTTGTTCTAAAACCTCCGAAAGTCATTAATTGAATATGGGATTACACCGCACAATACAAAATTTGAAGATGATAATCCGTTTTTTTTTTTTTTTTTTTTGATTGGAGGTTTAACGACCACCGTGAGCAACTCAATGGGCTATAAGCAGTCGCCCGTCCCTAATTTAGGGTCACTGGCTCCAGGAAAGGGAGAGAGCCAGTGTCGTAAGACAAACACAACATCCATGCCTCACCGGGATTCGAACCCGGACCCCTTTCGGACGAATGATCAGAGGCCAACGCCTTACATCACTGCGCCACCGGGGCGGCCAATGTAATGGTTCATCGGTGTATGTGTGGCACAATTAAAGATATTTGAACATTGTAGCCTTTAGGTTTCGCGCTCTTAAAAAAAGCCTTTTCTGGATAAGAATATTAGGCAGACTGAATATAAAAGCTTTGTTCTAAAACCTCCGAAAGTCATTAATTAATTGAATATGGGATTACACCGCACAATACAAAATTTGAAGATGATAATCCGTTTTTTTTTTTTTTTTTTTGATTGGAGGTTTAACGACCACCGTGAGCAACTCAATGGGCTATAAGCAGTCGCCCGTCCCTAATTTAGGGTCACTGGTTCCAGGGAAGGGAGAGAGCCAGTGTCGTAAGAACAAACACAACATCCATGCCTCACCGGGATTCGAACCCGGACCCCTTTCGGACGAATGATCAGAGGCCAACGCCTTAGACCACTGCGCCACCGGGGCGGCCAATGTAATGGTTCATCGGTGTATGTGTGGCACAATTAAAGATATTTGAACATTGTAGCCTTTAGGTTTGGCGCTCTTAAAAAAAGCCTTTTCTGGATAAGAATATTAGGCAGACTAAATATAAAAGCTTTGTTCTAAAACCTCCGAAAGTCATTAATTGAATATGGGATTACACCGCACAATACAAAATTTGAAGATGATAATCCGTTTTTTTTTTTTTTTTGATTGGAGGTTTAACGACCACCGTGAGCAACTCAATGGGCTATAAGCAGTCGCCCGTCCCTACTTTAGGGTCACTGGTTCCAGGGAAGGGAGAGAGCCAGTGCCGTAACACAAACAAAACATCCATGCCTCACCGGGATTCGAACCTGGACCCCGTTCGGACGAATGATCAGAGGCCATCGCTTAGACCACTGCGCCACCGGGGCTGCATCTGTTTTTTGGTGTTAATATGACAAGGACGGTAAGTCAGATAATATCCTAAAACTTGAAACTCTCGACGTTCTGGAGCGGGAATCGAACCCACGTCTCAAAGATAGCGCCCGGGTATGCTAACCGGGTATGCAAACCAACCGGGCGCTACCTGGGAGATGCGGGTTCGATTCCCGCTCCAGGACGTCGAAAGTTTCAAGTTTTCGGATATTATATGAATTACCATCCTTGTCATATTTACACCAAAAAACGGACTGTCATCTTCAAAATTTGTGCATCCGAAAGTGTTGCGTTTTTAACAATACCTTTTTAAAGGGTACCACTTGTCAGCTGATTTATAACAAACAATGCACCCGCTCCGCCGAACAAAGTAAGGTCAATGACCCCTTTTAACGCATCAATTGTGCCAGTGTTTCACAGCCAGTGTTTCGCGATCCGAATCATCACGGCTAACACTACTTATAGATAGATAACTACTCTCTATAATAGATAAATTGGATGACAGCTACTAACCTATCATAGATGGATACTATCTATCATAAGGTTTTAAGGGTGATATTCAGATTTCTTTTGTTCACCTTTTCGTTTTCAAAATTGGTACGTGCCAAGTACGAGTATTACTACTTTCCTTGAGTATATCTCATTGGAAGCTGTTCCTCTTTCGAGGTACCTGAGGTAGGTGTGTTGATAAGCTACCCTTTGGGTGACACCACATGTTTTTTGATTCAAAAGACGTGCTTATTGCACTCGTACAATTCCGTGTCAAATTTGTTCTTTTGGTCAAACCGCCTTGAACCTTGAATGTGAAATCTTCAAATGTTTCGTTAGAATTTCTGACACGTGCAGTAATTTTTCTATTTATTTAAACATTTATGACAGACCAGCTTAAATTTCAGAAGCTGCTAAACTTTATTAAGGTCCAGACGGAATGTCGATAAAATGCCCAGAGCTATGCTCTGATTTATTGCCGTAATCTCATTCATGTAGGTTTGCATTCACTCTGTGCTAGAAAGCTAGCCATGTTTAAATTCCACAGTCAGAAATTTATAGAAGCCATCGACGTGGACAACAGTGTCAGAACTTGAATTTTCATTAAGTACGCTTGCTTTTATTTCATACTGATAAAGGTTTAACAAAACGCAAGGTTTTATCTCGTTAAGTACACACAGCGAGATGACGCTGATTATTTCTCGATTAACGAGAGCTATTTTCTTCAAATAAGAGTATGCAGGCTACACGTAATTAAAGTCATTTGCATAGCAGAGTGGGTATTGCTTAGAAAGCGTGGTAATCTAACCTAACTGTGATGTTTGAGAGAGCTATACGCAATATTTCTACTTCAAAAATAAAGAAGAAATTTCTTCGAAACAGAATGCCTTATCATCTTCGTTGGCAGAAATCTGACACTGAGCACTCTCCTTAGCGTTGTGTTCAGATTCCAGAAACATGAACAAAATTTCTGTCGTGGAAGAATTAGTAGCCCGATAGTAATTAACTTTTAGAGCTTCGAATGGGGTTTCATTAAAATTTATGTACCATCTGTTATGCACTAATAGATGCTGTCGTTTAAGACTTCTCCTGCATATAATGAATTAAAGCTCGTGCTAACGACATTCGTTAAAAAAAAGAAACATTACAAGTTTCAGAAACCGTTGCGAAACAGATACTCTGTCGAAATGTTTACACGTACTCTGATAACTATTCTTCAGAACCCAGAGCTCACAGACTGAAACTTTATCTACAGGCTGACTTTAATAAAATAGAAGCCAGCATTGTAATTTGAAACAAATTATATCTTACCCCAATATTCCTTACAAATCTACCAAGAAATGTGTTTACAGTATGTGTTGTTACAAACACGTTAAAAATGTGAGTTTTAAACAAGTATGATGCTAGCATGTTATGCCACATATGAAATGGCAGTGTTGATGTTTGATATATCCGTTTTCATTTCACTAACCGTATGTGAGTTTTTACGATAGACATTCATTTTAATATGATCTCGCAGGTAAAAATCCAATGGTGACGAATCTGGAGATAGCGGTGGATGTATTAAAAGAAAAGAGATTGTTCGCACATAGTCGTGACAGGTGAAATAGCACCACTGGTGCTGAATCTCTAATTTATTCAGCATATTTAAGTTTTTGTGGATCTCACCTTAACAGAGCCTCACAAATAGAAATCTAGTGGTGATAAATCTGGAGATCGTGGCGGCCATCTCCAAATAGCTCACGCATAGTCGTGACATCAACAAGTTATGATATTACGAAAACTAAAGTTAATTCGCAATTATTTTATTTTTCGTGTCGACCAAGGTTTCGTTGGGCTCAGGTTTGTCCGCAAGAAGCTCAGCGAAACACCTTGGTCGACACGAAAACTCAAATAATTGGGAACAAACTTTTTTTTCTCAATATTATCATCACTTGTAGTCTAAAATTTTTAAAGTGACAAGCTACATAATTATGACGTGCTACACTGCCTTGACGTAAAGTGTAGGGCTTATTCATTTTTGCCTTCAGTAAGGTATCCAAGAAATTCATAGATCCTTTTAACAACATAGGTCCTACGATCCTGTGACAAAATCTTATGGGCTGAAGCACTAGGGCTTCACCTTCGTAATATTAAGTGTACAAATAAGTTTTAAAGCGTTTTAAGACAACGCAACATCAAATTTGAGAGAAAACAACAACCCGAAAAAGAATTCGTAATCATTTAATCAGATTAGTCATTTAAAACCTACCTTTCGTGGGTCTTACCGGGTACGCTCCCCCGTTTCCCACTATGAATTGAATGTTCTGAATAACTGAATATTTTTTTTTTGTGTATACAACTAAATTGCATTAAACACTTTTGTAGTGTGTGCAAGGTTTGTTTTAGTTTCCTTTCTGACAATTCTTTAGACCAATCTTTAGACTAGTAAATCATGAATATGATACGGGATTACGCCATACAAGGCAAATTTTGAAAAGGATAATCCGTTTTTTGGTGTAAATATGACAAATATGGTAAGCCAGATAATATCCGAAAACTTTAAAATTTCGTCGTCCTGGAGCAAGAATCGAACATGCGTCTGCCAGATAGCGCCCGGGTACGTTAACCACTATACCACCCAGAACTACCAAGTCGCAAGTTTCCGATTAATTTGAAAGTAACCATCACAGGATTCGTTTGTCGAAGCAACCGGCATTCATGTTTAGCGAATCTGGAGGTTAAGAATCCTATCGCGTGATTGCCTGGAGGAGCAGATAAATCAAGAATGGAATACGAGATTACGCCATACAATACAAATATGAAGATTACAATCCATTTTTTGGTGTAAATATGTCGTTTTTTGGTGTAAATAAGTCAGATACTATCCGAAAACTTGAAAATTTCGTCGTCCTGGAGCGGGACTCGAACCCGCGTTTTCAGATGAATGCCAGTTGCTTCGACTAGAGAATCCTGTGATGGTTTTATTTAAATTAATGGGAAACTTGAGACTTGGTTGTTCTGGATAGGGTAGTGGTTAGCATATCCGGGCGCTATCTGGAAGACGCGGTTTCCATTCCCACTGCAGGACGACGAAAGTTTCAAATTTTCGGATATTGTCTGACTTACCGTCTTGTCATATTTACACCAAAAGAAACCCCAGGTGAATGTTAAATAAAGTAAATTAAAAAATATATATATATTACCATTGTTTTCTGTTCAAATAAAACTTAAGTTTCAAATAGAAATTGTAGTCTTTTTACTTTAGTTAAATTAAAATAACCTATGGATAAATGTGTGAAAGGAGTGCATAAATGTGAAAAAAAAATGCCTGACCGAATCTTTTTGAAACCCTCATGGAGACCTTTTTATAGTTGGGCATGAGATATAAAATAAAGAAACAGAGTCCTAAGAACAATAGATAACATACTTTGCATGTCTTACTTCATGTAATTAATCTTTTCATGATGCTTATTTTTCTTAAACTAAATACTGTACGTGAGAGATATTACGTGAAATGTTAATAATTACTAATATGTTTTTTTCATTTTGCATAATTTATTTTGCGCAATTAGTCATCCCTATAAACGTCAAACCAGTAGGCCGCATCACATCGGTAGAACACCATAGATCTTGAGCGTGTCGTCTACGTATTCAATAGCTTCCGACCTTCGAATTCCTTATTCTTGGTCATTGCAACATAGAATCCAGTCAACAAAGCCCTACACATATACAAACAGCCCACATAAACATTCTTATTTACTCGCCTAAAGAGAATATCAACTTAAGAAGCGGTAGAAAATATATTGCCTTCATGGTAAAAGCAAATTTTACTTTTAATAAGAACCGTAATTAGCTACTTAGAACCTACCTACGGAACGATAACAAAACGAAAAACAATTTGTATCCATCCAGACAGAACAAAAAAATGATTCTACAGAAACATGGTTAAATATATCGCGTGTCGAAATCTGTTTGTTCGAAAAACCAAGGCACGTCCTAGCGATATTACCCAGGAGAGAAATTATCGCTGGGAAATGATTCGTCAACATAAATTCTTTCAATTTTGGCAAAAGAAGAGGAAATATGTTGGCGTAATGAATTAATCTCTCATGTTACGAAGAAAAAATCTCCTTAGACAGCTGGCAGCGACACATTGTTCTCATGATCAGTTTAGACTGCTTTAAATGGCCATTTTGTTAAGAGCTGAAATTTTGATTCCGTTCTCTCCACAAGGGATTTAGTGTGCTAAAGAATGAAGTGCACAATCTTGTTTAAAGCTGCAATGGTTTCCATAAATTAAAGGAAAAGCAGAAAAATCGTGATAACTAAAAAAAATAGATGAAATGTTATCAAATTTGGTGAAAACCAGTATTATATACCGTACGTTAGAGAAAAACAAAAACATTTCGTAAGAAACACTTCATTATGACTACCAAGGACCACGTGCCTTAGGTAGCACAGCCTTATAATTTAATACAGGCCCAACACTGAGCCACCGTCTTTTACGGATAAAAGACGGTGGCACAGTGCTAGGCTTAAGCTAAATTGCAAGACTGTGGCACCTGAGATAGAACAAGGTGAAAAATAAGGTGCCAAAATGGAATAGCAAAAATAAGATGAATAGGGAATGTGATCACCCCTCACAGCGATATCTCATGCTGTTGAGGTGTTTAAGAGCTCAGTACGTAGCAATAACCATTGTTCGTGCAAAGCTTGTCTCAACCCCTCCAAGGAGTGTGAACACCCCTCACAGAAATACAGGCATCATAGCAACGCCTCATGTTGTTGATGACGGTATCTAGGAGCTCAGTAGGTAACAACAATTATAGTTCGTGCAAAGCTTGTCTCAACTCTATAGCAACGCCTCATGTAGTTGATGACGGTATCTAGGAGCTCAGTAGGTAGCAACAACCATTGTTCGTGCAAAGCTTGTCTCAACTCCTCCAGGAAGTGTGGTCACCCCTCACAGGAATACAGGCCTTATAGCGATGTCTCATGCCATTGAAGTTTGTATCTGGGAGCTCAGTAATTAGCAACAGGCATTGTTCGTGCAAAGCTTGTCTCAACCCCTCCAGGGAGTGTGGTCACCCCTAACAGAAATACAGCCCTCACAGCGATGTCTCATGCTGTTGATGATAGTATCTAAGAGTTCAGTAGGTAGCAACATCCATTGTTAGTGCAAAGCTTGTTTAAGCCCCTCCAGGAAGTGTGGTCACCCCTCACAGAAATACAGGCCTTATAGTGATGTCTCATGCCGTTGAAGCTTGTGTCTGGGAGCTCAGTAGGTAGCAACAACCATTGTTCGTGCAAAGCTTGTCTCAACCCCTCCAGGAAGTGTGGTCACCCCTCACAGAAATACAGGCCTTATAGTGATGTCTCATGCCGTTGAAGCTTGTGTCTGGGAGCTCAGTAGGTAGCAACAACCATTGTTCGTGCAAAGCTTGTCTCAACCCCTCCAGGAAGTGTGGTCACCCCTCACAGAAATACAGGCCTTATAGCGATGTCTCATGCCGTTGAAGCTTGTGTCTGGGAGCTCAGTAGGTAGCAACAACCATTGTTCGTGCAAAGCTTGTCTCAACCCCTCACAGAAATACAGGCCTTATAGCGATGTCTCATGCCATTGAAGTTTGTATCTGGGAGCTCAGTAGGTAGCAACAGGCATTGTTCGTGCAAAGCTTGTCTCAACCCCTCCAGGGAGTGTGGTCACCCCTAACAGAAATACAGCCCTCACAGCGATGTCTCATGCTGTTGATGATAGTATCTAAGAGTTCAGTAGGTAGCAACATCCATTGTTCGTGCAAAGCTTGTTTAAGCCCCTTCAGGAAGTGTGGTTACCCCTCACAGAAATACAGCCCACACAGCGATGTCTCATGCTGTTGACGACGTTATCTAGGAGCTCAGTAGGTAGCAACAACCATTGTTCGAGCAAAGCTTGTCTCAGCACCTCCAGGGTGTGTGCGAACACCCTCACAGATATACAGGCCTCATAGCGATGTCTCATGGTGCTGATGGTGTCCAGGACCTCAGTGAGTAGCAACGACCATTGTTAAAGCAAAGCTTGTCTAAGCCCCTGCAGGACCTGCTCAAGAGGATTCAGGGAATCAGAGACATGAACGATCGGATTAAGGTCGGAAGAAATTAATGGTCTATCCATGGACAATGGTCACCTCTTGAAGAAATTGTTTTATAAGTCTCTCTCAGTGGTGATGAGAGTTACCGTCTTGTAGGAGAAATGCACTGCCTGAAAGAGAAAATGCCACACCACGAAGACGTAAACGCAGCGCCATGTAAATTGCACGGTGGACGCACACGTGCAATTTATGCAAATGATTGCATTTTCCGCCCAATAGCACGAACGGCGCGCGGGATATAAGCGGACAGGCCATCAATCGAGACGTCGTCACGGCTCGAGAAGTTAGTGATTCTGCTGTAACCATGTCTGAAGAACGAACAAGGGTTGCCAATGCTGTTAAGACGCCGACATAAGCAATTTCGTTAAACGGATTAGTTCACGAGAGGTGTCATCGTAGGCTTTCGTACCGCCGCAGGGTCTTTGCGCCGTATTTCCGGAAGAAATACAACGTGATGCCACATACCGTTGGTCGCATTTGGAGACAGTGGTCCCAGGAAAGATCTGTGCAACGTCGTAGGGGTCCTGAGAACAGAGACGAATGTCCGAGCGTACAGATCGTCGGATCGGGCGTTACGCCGTAGCGGACCTACAGGCCACAACGTACGACATTTTGCTGAGTGTACAGGGAGACCTGGATGTTCCGATATCGACGCGGATAGTATCGCGAAGATTGGCTGCTTCTGGTTTGCTGTCCAGCCGTCCATTGCGAAGGCTACCCTGAACAGCAAGCAATCGCCGCAACCGCTTGGCGTGGGGTAGCTCCGCCGCTGCGTGGGGCGCCAAATGGAACAGTGTGGTGTTCAGCTACGAATCGTGGTTGTCTCAAAATGGATAATCGCCGTGTGAGTCTGGAGGGGACGTGGCGAATGGGCGAATTCCTCCGCCATTGTGGAGCCCCACACGGCTCGGCAACGTGGAATCATGGAGCGGGGTGCTATCAGCGCCAACAGCCGCTCACCGCTGGTAAGCATTAAGGGCACATTGACGGCACGTCGCTATGTTAACGAGGTGCTGCGGTCCGTGGCTCTACCGTACCTTCAAGCCATCCCAAACGCCGTTTTTCAACAGGATAACGCGCGGCCACATACCGCTTGGAGCAGCATGAATGCTTTACACGGTGTGCGGATGCTTCCGTGGCTAGCACGATCCCCCGACCTTTCGCTCATCGAGCATCTGTAAAACAGGATTGGACGTCGTTTGAGTACCCTCCCACCCGCGCGAAATATAGATTAATTGTGGACTCGGATAAACACCACATGCTCCACGATACCCCAGGACTCTATTAGGACTCTCATTGCCTCGATACCACGTCGGATTGAACGCTATATCGCCCAGAATGGGAGCTACAATCCTTATTGATCATCCTATCGGCCACTATATCCTAGTGTGATGTGACAATCAAATCATTTGTTAAGGACCTACTGGGATATCTGTGGGTGCAGTTTGGTCCATTTCCTAGCATTCGTTCATGGTATGGCATTTTCTCCGTCAGGCAGTGTATATCTCCTATGGCACCTGCGTAAGGACAAACCGAGGGGTCCAGGATATCTACAGTGTGGAATATTCATGGTCCTTCTTGGAGGCATATGTGCGTCCGCCTAGGCATAGCCCCAGCCAGCACGCTGCCACCACCATAAGTTCCCCATTCACAGGTAATTATCGTATATCTCATTCTCCCCAGATCAGAACACGTCTGGAATCTCTTCGCAAAGCACATAAGAACTTATCAGTTAAGAGTACTGACCTTCATTGGTTTTCGTCCAACTGACATGAGGTCGTGCCAAATTCAAACGTTCCCCCTGTGACGTAGGATAAGGGGCATACAGAGTGCTGGTCGCCTAGCATAAAGACTTCTTTCGTGAAGCCTTGTACGCACAGTGAAAGCAGATACTAACATTCCTGTAGCCGCAGCAAGGGCAGAGAGCAGCTGCTTCGGGGTAGCAGTCCTGTTCTTCCGCCAATTAATCGGAGATATCTGTCAGCCACGGATGTTATAGCCCTGTGCCTTCCAACATTCCAGAAGCTGATTGCGTATTTTGAAAATGGTTCCACGGTCCGTGGACCACAGAAGGACTCGCATGCTGCCGTCGTGCAACTTCCATCTGACTTTGGCCTGCCCCCTCTAGTCTTCCGATCGCTCTCTACCTCAGCTCATCTCTGGTAAATGAGGTCTCGCAGCCATTACGACAAATTTTCTACCGCGAAATCCTTTTGCTATCTCAAAACATGTATATTAAATGGGGTTGGGCATTTATTACGACAAATTTGCTACCTCAAATTTCTATTTGCTATACCAAACTATTAAATAAGACCTCACAGCCATTACGATAAATTTGCTATCTGAAAATCCTTTTGTCATCTTAAAATATATTAAGTAAGGTCTTACAGCCATTATGACACATTTGCTATCTCAAATTATATTAATTCAGGTCTTGCAGTCATTACGACAAATTTGCTATCACAGAATATGTTAAATTAGGTCTCCTGCCACTACGATCAATTTGCAATCTCAAAATATATTAAATGAGGTCTCGCAATAATTACGACAAATTTCGTAACTCAAAATATGTTAAATGAGATCTCGTAGCCCTTACGACAAATTTGCTATCTCAAAATCCTATTCGCTATCTCAAAATATGTTAAATGAGATCTCGTAGCCCTTACGACAAATTTGCTATCTCAAAATCCTATTCGCTATCTCAAAATATGTTAAATTAGGTCTCCAGCCACTACGACAAATTTGCTATCACAAACTAAATTAAACGAGCTCTCTCAGCCATTACGACAAATTTGCTATCACGAAATATATTAAATCAGGTCTCGCAGCCATTACGACAAATTTGTAATCTCAAAATATGTTAAATGAGATCTCGCAGCCCTTACGACAAATTTGCTATCTCAAAATCCTATTCGCTGTCTCAAAATATGTTAAATTAGGTCTCCAGCCACTACGATAAATTTGCTATCACAAACTAAATTAAACGAGCTCTCTCAGCCATTACGACAAATTTGCTATCACGAAATATATTAAATCAGGTCTCGCAGCCATTACGACAAATTTGTTATCTCAGAATATGTTAAATGAGATCTCGTAGCCCTTATGACAGATTTACTATCTCAAAATCCTATTTGCTGTCCTAAATATTTTAAATCAGGTCTCCAAGCTCCTACGCCAAATGTATTATCTCAAAATACGTAAATGAGATTTTGCAGCCATTACGACAAATTTGCTATCTCAAAATATGTTAAATTAGGTCTCCAGCGACTACGACAAATTTGCTATCACAAAATAAATTAAAGGAGCCCTCTCAGCCATTACGAAAAATTTGCTATCACGAAATATATTAAATCAGGTCTCGCAGCCATTACGACAAATTTGTCATCTCAGAGAATATGTTAAATGAGATCTCATAGCCTTTACGACAAATTTACTATCTCAAAATATGATAAATCAGGTCTCCAAGCTCCTACGCCAAATGTATTATTTTGAAATACGTTAAATGAGGTCTTGCAGCCATTACGACAAATTTGCTATCTCGAAAACATTTTGCTATTTCAAAATATATTAAATGAGGTCTCTCAGCTACATTACGACAAATTTGCTCTCTCAAAATTATTTCTTTACACTCCGCAAACGATGTGACCCCGTTGTATGCTGCGGCTTATTTGCATAAACAGATTGCATCATCACTTGTGTGCATACGATACCCTGACTCCGTATTATATTTAATGTCATATATCCAGGTTTCATGCAATTCTAACGATTTTTTCACAAATAATGGCGATTTTTCTGCGTTGTTCCCCTTATGGAAACCAATGTACTGTATTTAACGGCAGAACGTATGATTTTAGCCCCAATTGAAATGTTCAAGCCGTAGCTCACATAATAATTTTGAATTGCTGATACCTACTGGAATGGAGATTATGTATGTGCGGGCAAATGGGCTTCTTTGTAGATAGTGTTATAGGAAATAAGGTAAGCGCTGAAAACTTTGTCTTTCTCGCCTGATTTGTATATATTTAGTCCTGGAAATAAATGAAGATGCCTCGATCAAATCATGATTTTTTTTTCGTTTCAGGGCTTAACAACCACCATGTGCAACACTAAAGGCTATAATCTGTTTCCTATCCCTAAGTTAGTGTCACTGGATCCAGAGAATGGAGAGAAACAGCACCGTAAAATAAACATAACACCCCTGAATCATCCGGAACTGGAACCCGAACCCTTTTGGACGACTAATCGGATACCAACGCCTCTTACAACTTTGTCACCGTGAAGGGTTATCATCATCCTCATTGTTAATTATGGCGGATCTACGTCTAAGTCATGGGCACCTAAAGTAGCTTACACAACTCTGTCGTGAACGCTGATTAAACAAACTTAGTGAGTAGAGGAATTTTAATCAATTTATCTTCGCTTTTCTACACTGCATCAAAAGGTGCGAGTTGATTTCGGCAAAGAACCCATTGCATCAGAAAAAAACATGTTCTGGGTTATATTTGCATATCTGCACTGGGTAAGAATTTACATTGGGTTTTGCAAAGAGAGTATCTTGCTATCAACAGAAATGTTCTGTTTAGGAAGCACCGTAGGACAGGAAGAAATATGTCTAATGCCGTGAAATTTTAAAATATTTTTTCAAAAAGTAAGTTTTTTTAATAATTAATCCATGCTTATCTAGCTGTATTCACACGGGGCGGAAAAAGCCCAGAGTGGAAGTTCTTTCGAACTTTGGACTCAGCGATAAGAGTGGACAAGAGTGACGTCATCATAACCTCGTTGAAGGAACTCAGTTGCTGTGTTTTGTACAGTGTAGTCAAGTTTTAGTTTGTTAGCTACGTTCTTGTGTTGCGGCTGTTTAGTATATAACAAAGAAAACTTCCTCCTTTTGTTAATATGAGTGTGTATTTCGCCATGCATCTAAAATTAGTTGTTAAATTTTCTACAATTCGGATTAAATGAATCAAAATAAGTCTAATTTGCTTATACTCTGTATGAAAACACAAATTTGTCTTTGGCGGTGATCGAACTCGCGCCCCCTCACTCCGGTGTAAGTTGCTCTCCCGATTAAGCTACACGGACGTAATGTATCGATGCAGATTTGTCATCCTGACACGTGCTTCACATCTGAAGCAATGATAATTCATCCATTAAGATACGCGCTGTTGGAAACTTGGTACCGAAGGCTGCAGTATGACATAATAACGACGCATATTTCACAGGCTGGAGAAAATACTTATTATCACAAACAATTTAAGGAGTTCTCTCACATGAAGATACGAAGGAGTTACTGTCCTTTTGGATAGGAGCTAGAACAAAGTACTGAGTTTTGGAAAGATTGAACTCAATTGAGATAAATATCGTCATTATCAGTTTTTTTGTTTGGTTTAGGTATTTAACGACCAGCTTGAGCAACTCGATGGGCTATAAACAGTCGCCCGTCCCTAATTTAGGATCACTGGTTCCAGGGAAAGGGACGGAGCTAGTGCCGTAAGACAAACACACGATCCATGCCTCACCGGGATTCGAACCCGAACTCATCTCAGACGAATGGTCAGACGCCAGCGCTTAGACTACTGAGCCACCGGGGCATCATTTTCAGAATTCAGTCAGATGCAAAATTATAGCACAGCGTCTGAAACAAATAAAAGAAGCGCTAATACGTATAAATCAAAACATGCGTGCGAAGAGTTTTGTAGTCACCAAGAATGTGAAATCTGTAGGAGCCACTGAAATTAAATAAAAAGACAGCGAAAGCCTATTTCCCAGGTGATCCTATCTCAATGGAAAACGCTTACTCCAAGATCAAAAAGAACAAGGAAGTGGTTTCTTACGCGTATAAGAACTTTTATCTGCAGATGGGTTTTATTTAGTTCGACTAGCAAGCGTGAAACGGTTCCTTGAAATTTCACCACGAGCTATTGAGGGAAAAGAAGAACTATTTCCCAGATGCTGCTATGCTCCGTATATTAAAGATATTCCCGCTTGTTTTGAATCGTGAGAGATATCTAGAGCTCGCAATTTAGTTCGAAAGAAGACAATGCAGTGTCACGTCCGCTTATGTGAAGCTGCAAACATGAATGACTAAGCAAAGGATGACACACAAATACTTCTTTTTTGACACCAGAGAAAGCCACAACACCATTTTGAAACAGGAGAAAGGAATACTGAGTAATCACCGCACATACATTCAAGCACACTTGTGCATTCATGCGTACAGACAAAGGAGATATCACTACACTAATTTGAAAGAAATCTCGATAAAATGGGCATAGCATCACTTCATTTTTTACCTTAAATCATTTTAAAGTAATATCTCATTTATCCTATAAATGAAACAAATTTCTTAGCTTAACGTATTTCAGCCTAAATTATTTCAACATCATGTACAATTTACAAACGATTTAACCTTTTTTCAGGAAGGAGACTAGCTCAGCAACTTGAATCACAAACAGATTTATGCGCAATTAATTTAGGCTTATTAATTTGCATTGCTACAGCTTTTATTAATAATAAGGAACTATACACTAACATATCCTAACTATGTTAGTAATCCCAATTTATTGGCGTAGAATAGAAAGCAAAGTTTACCTGCTTTCGCACATCAATCGGATGGCTTATTCAAGGAAGGTAGACAGCGAACAGCATAATACAACAAATGGGTGACTTGACTAGACCATAAATGAATAGTTGCAAATGTTATTATTCATTCCAATGAATGAGTAATCACATTTGGATCTGGGCTGTTCGAGAGGTACTGTAGTAAGGGTGTAACAAAAATGGACCGCTGGCACACCGAGTGCCTTCCGACGTAATAACTGTACAGCCCCTAAAGGTCATCAACCCCACATGACAGACATGATCATATGTTTAGGATTTTAGGAAGGGAGTGTCAGACCCCAGGTCTTAAATAACCCTTAGAAATAGGAAACTGAGATTTGGGCTAGAGCGCCCGATAGGAAAGTGACACGGAAGCGAAGTAGAAAGGAGGAAGACACCCTTATTTATTACCGGGGGTAGTACCCGGGGTCCGACGACTTAACGTGCCCATCCGACGCACGGCGGATGTTTAGTGGATCGAGCGTTCAGACCTGCTGGTATCGAACCTGAGGCCCTTTCCGTGGCAATCACCAACGTTGCCCACTAGGCCACCCGCGGCCCCAAACCCCAGATGAGAACGTCGCCTCCGTGTACTGCTAAAGGGCAGCAACTGACCACGCAAAGAACGCTGTGGCACCCAGGTACGTGTCCCCAGATAACAGCAGAGCGAACCCTCTCAGGCATGGGTCTCCGGAGTCAGCGCTGAGTCAAGGCGCCCATGTTAACCCGGGTCCATCGGCAACGACGACTGCAGTTCGCATGGGAATACAGTCATTGGACAGTGGAAGAGTGGCAAAAGATTGTCTTCTCCAACGAATCGAGGTTTCTATTCCACAGAAGTGACGGACGGTGGCGGATACGACATAAGACACACGATGACCAACACTTGGACTCGCTTGTCAATCAAGTACAGACTGGCGGTGGCAGTGCGCATGTCTGGGGGATGTTTTTCTTGTATGACCTGGGACTGTTGATGCCACTGGATAGGTCTCTGACTGAACGCAAATGGCTACCTGCCCATCCTCGCTTTCCACATGCATCCTTTCATGCTTGATGTTTACCCTGATGGTGATGGTGTCTACCAACAGTACAATGCGCCCTGTAAGGAGTAGCGTGACTAGTTACAGGAACACGACAGCTTTGTCTCCTTTTTCCATTGGCGGGCGAAATCGCTTGACCTCAATCCCATAGAGCACTTGTGGGACTGTAATTTGGATCGACAGGTTCGACGTGCCGTCCCACAAACACGTCATCTCCAGGACCTCCGTTCTCTGCTGCAGTCCGAATGTGCACGTGTGCCTCGGGGCAACCTTCTAGGGCCTCATTGCGTCCATGTCACGACGTCTCACCGCTGTTATCTGAACCAATGGTGGTTATTCCCATTACTAGGTAGATGGTCATATTATTCTGATACAACTGTGTATGTACATAGTAATAGTGCATTAAGATATCTAATTTTTATAAGTACGTACTCACGCAACGTGTTACCTTGATGAAAGGATCTCCATTGCAGTTACGCAAGGAAAACCCTTATGATTTTCAGAAATTCATAATTTTTCGACTTTTGTACGGTCACGAGATATACATTTGTTCAATTACCAGATAACAGCTTGTACACTAGTCCATGTCGACTTGGACTAGTGTACAAGCTGTACACTAGTCGTCCTAGTGTACTTTTTTTATTGGGGGTTTAACGACCACCGTGAGCAACACAATGGGCTATAAACAATCTCCCGTCACTAATTTAGGGTCATTAGTTCCAGGGAAGGTAGAGAACCAGTGCCGTATGACAAACACAACATCCGTGCCTCACGGGATTCGAACCCAGAACATCAAGGACGAACTGTTATAAGCCAGCGCTTAGACCACTGCGCCGCCGGTGCTGGCATGTCGGCTGGTAAATTTATCAATCTAACCAGAAGATGCCGTGAAATGTTTGAATCCTAACTTCAATGCAAGTTTCTTAGCTGTTTCACGAAAGATTGCACCATGAATAGGCAGATTACCAGCACGTGCTAGTTGCAACCTCCTCGGTACGAATTCGTCCGTCAACTCCTTCGAATTATTTCTTCACGGTAATGATAACCCAGGCTTTTCTGCACTTTGTGTCAAGTGTTTGTGTGGTAGGAAAATGAAGTCAGTTGCCAAAAAAAAAAAAAAAAAAAAATGTTGAAAAACAACTCATATGATTGCTGCCGCTTTGTATCCCTTCCCCCTACACTCTTTCGGTGGAGAGCAGAAAAAAGACACTCAATTCGAGACGCAAAAAGGGCTGAAAAACAAGAACTTTAGATGCGGGAAAACGTTAACGTCAAAACGCTAGATGCGAAGTTTAACATTTTGATATAAAAATTTTAGGTTTTCAAAATATAGCTTTAAATCGTTAGATCTGGAAAACTTTAAAAGCGCAATTCGACGGTGTTACACGCCTTTACCATATAATATTTTAGTCTTTCAAAAATTCCTTTCACTTTTTCCAGTACTTGAGTGTTATAATTAATTCTAGCAGTGAAATTTTACGCTAGGAGGATAATAATTTGCTTTCTTCGTGTTCAAATGTTTCCACGGTTTTGACGAGTCAATAATAACTGAGATGTAACAATTTTTTCACTGTTTTAATAATACGTTTCCCTATTTATATCACATCTTATGTTCACATTCCTGCTGATTTTTACAAATGCCAGACTGAAAAAATGCTTTTGTCAAACGTGAACGAAACTTAAATGAAAACGGCTGATTAAATATTGTCTAAATGGTTAAGACTGTTTCTCGCACTTTTATACGTAATAGAACACGAAAGGCAAACATTTTTCGTTAAATCATCATCATCATCATCATTGTCAACCATTATCAATCCACTGCTGGACGAAGGTCTCCCCAAGTTTCCTCCACAACGGTCTGTCTTGTGCCAGTCTCCTCCATGTCACCCCTGCATACTTTCGAATTTCATCCACCCATCTCCCATGTGGTCTTCTTCTGGGTCTTTTCCTGTCCCTTGAAATCCAATCTAAAATTTCGGCTGTCCATCGATGATCTGTCCTTCTGGCAGTATGTCCAGCCCATTGCCATTTCAGGGATTTAACTCTGATCATGATGTCTTCCACTCTTGTCATTTTTCGGATCCACGAGTTCCTCTTCTTATCTCTCCTGGTTACACCAAGCATGCACCTCTCCATGCTACTTTGAGTTGTCTGCAGCCTTTGTATGTCTCTTTTAGTTAAGGTCCACGTCTCTGCACCATACGTAAGCACTGGAAGGATGCATTGATCAAACACTTTTCTTTTAAGACATAATGGCATATTGCTCTTGAAAATTATGCTGTTTCTTCCAAAAGCTCTCCAGGCAAGTTTTGTACGCCGATTAATTTCTTCATCAATGTGACCCTTACTTGATATCTGCTGTCCAAGATAAACGTACGTGTCTGTTATCTCCAGCTTTTCTCCATCAATCGATAAATCTTCATTTCTTGTAAAAGTATTGAACATCACTTTTGTCTTCTGAAAGTTCATTTTTAATCCCACTTCTTTACTCATGTCAGCAAGTTCCTGGATCATACTCTGCAGCTCTGATGGGGTAGTTGCAAAAATGACTACGTCATCAGCAAAACGAAGGTGGGTTAGATAATCTCCATTAATCTTTATCCCCTTGTTTTCCCAGCTCAGCGACTGAAAAACACCCTCCAATGTGGCATTAAAGAGCTTCGGAGATATGGTGTCACCTTGTCTCACTCCCTTTCCAATTTTTACGTGTGTTGTATTTTCAAACAGCCTAATCTTTGCACTTGCATTTTCATAGATGTTATTAATAATATTAATGTATGCATCTTCAATACCGCAGGTTTTCAGAGCCATTGTAACTGCTGATGGTTTCACCGAATCAAAGGCTTTTTCATAATCGATAAAAGCCATGCACAATGGAAGTTCATATTCCCTCGCTCTTTCAATTAGTTCTCTCAGCACGTGGATATGATCTATTGTGCTGTAGCCACTCCTGAATCCAGCTTGTTCTCTCGGTTGAGCCATGTCCAGTGTTACCTTCAAGCGGTGTGAAAGAACTTTAGTGAAGATTTTATAAACTACTGATAGGAGGCTGATAGGTCTGTAGTTTCCGAGATCCTCAATGTCACCTTTCTTATGTAGCAGGATCATTGTAGCGGTGTTCCAATCCTCAGGAATCTTTCCTTCATTAAGGCATCGACTGAAAATTTGGGCGAGTACTGTTTCGATTTCTCCACTTGCTTCTTGTATGATGTCTACAGTAATTCCATCTTCTCCTGGAGCTTTTCCTCGCTTCATGTTCTTGATTGCATGTGCAACTTCTGCTGGAAGGACTGGAGGAACTCTGGTACAGGTATCTTTCATGATGTCTGGAGTGCATATATCATCCCTTTCATATAATTTGGAGTAGAAATCTTTCACTCTTGTCAAAATTTCGCCTCTATTTCTTGTTACAGAACCATCTTCTTTTCTCAGTGCCATAATCTGTTTTCTTCCCTTACTGAGATGTCCCTTTGCTATCTTTAGGCTTTGGTTGTTTTCAATTGCTTTCCTCACTAGTTCACAGTTGAATTTCCTTACGTCTTCAGTGATACTTTTTCTTACTGTCTTGCATAGCTCTATATATTCCACTTTGGAAGTCACATCTTCTTTAGTTGTCCTCATCTCTCTTCTTTTTTGCATCAACATTTTGGTTTTTCCTGATAATTTGTTCACATGCAACTTGTTCTTAGACCCAGCTAATTTTGTTGCTGTTTCCATAAGAGCTTTTGTTACTTTTCTGTTAACTTCAGAGATGTCCACTTCTTCCGATGTTAGGCCTTCTAAAGCAGAGAACCTGTTTTTCAGTTCTAACTTGAAGGTATTATGGTGTTTTTTAAGGTTGGTTATGTCAATAGATTTTGTATGTCTTATGAGCTTGCCACGTTCAAGTTTAGTGTTGAGGTGCATCTTACATCTCACCAATCTATGGTCACTACCTGTGTTGAACTTGTTTAGCACACTGCAGTCTTCTATGACGAATTTTTTGTTACACATAATAAAATCAATTTCACTTGTCGTCCCATTTGGATGTCTCCATGTCCATTTCCTGTGTGGCTTTTTCTTGAAGAAGGAGTTCAAGATGAAAAACCCTTCTGCCTCTGCAAACTCAACGAGAGTATTTCCACGCTGGTTTCTGTTGCCGTGACCGTATTTACCTACTGAAGTTTCATTCTGTTGCCGTTGCCCTATTTTTGCATTGAAATCTCCCATAATTATTTTCAAGTGCTGCTTACCTTTATTATTTAGATGACAAATTTCCTCATAAAATTCTTCAATTTCTTCTTCAGGATGACTTGTGGTGGGTGCATAAGTTTGAATAATCTGAGCCTGGTATCTTTTCGAGAGTTGGATAACCAGTCGTGCAGCTCTGTCAGAGGAACTTTCAACTTCTACAACTTTATCCTTCAGTTTCTTGTTTATTATAAATCCAACACCACTAGTTCTGCCAGTATCTGTCCCACGATAGTAGAAGAGATGTCCACTTTTCAGTTCGATGAGATCTTCCCCTTTTCTCCTTACCTCACTTAGCCCCACGATGTCCCACTTGATCCTTTGTAGTTCCTCTTCCAATTCAAGAAGCCTTGATTCAGAAGATAGGGAGCGTCCATTGTAAGTAGCCAAGGTCAGCATCAGATGGCAGCCTAGTCCGGTCCTCCGGGGATTCTTAGCACCCTCTGCCTTCATGTCGCACTGGCCGCTGCCTTGGCCAGGTACATTCCAGCTGCCGGAGACTGAGGGCCAAGATTTAAGTTGTGGAATCATTTTGGAGGGGTTTGGCCATAACTCACCACGCTGGCCAAGCGGGTTGGTGAGTGTGGGATAGAATTTCCTCTAATCCCGATGGTATAGTTATACCGCTATGGGCGGTCGTCAGAGCCCCTTTAGTGGGAACAGGATGCACCACGAGAAGGCGGGGTTGACATTTGTCAAGGAGAGGCTGTGATGTTACGCATCACCTGACCTTACATCCCGTTAAATAACGCGGACCTTACATCCCGTTAAATTTCGTTAAATAACGCGCGCAATTTTCGTTTCTCTATTTTATTTCACCTGCAGTTTTGTCCAATTGGTGACATTAAAACGCAAAATCAATAGTGTCTAAAATTCAGGGTATTTCCTATTATAATAAAGTTTAAAAATCCCCATGCAATTTTTCCAATTACGATTGAAATGAAATAAACAAGGAATTAATCGGAGTCGTAACTGGGTATCAGGTATTTCAATGCACCGACACTGAAAATTATTTTCCATTAAATCTAACAAACGCATTCAGGATCCGCTAACTGAGACATCGAATTGTTCCAGCAGAGCAGTCGGTAATTTTGCAAAAGGAAAAAGGCTCGTCACATGCAGCGTTTACACCGTTGTTAGGGGCAACGGTGAACCAGTAGTGCTTTTGTGGTTTCTGTAGAAGTGATACGTCGTGTTTTCGAAATGTGTTCTAAAATTATCGTTTCTTTGGCCTAAACGTGATGCTTTCGGCTGCAGGGTTCAAGTGTTTTACTGCTTAAAGGTCAGAGGTGACACTGCGCTTTCGACGAACGCAGAAAGTGATCGAGAATGAAAGCGCTGTCCTTTTTCGAAATTAGCCTGCAACTGAGGGGTAAAAAAGGTATCTCAGACGAACAGAAACTCAAATTTCTCAGTTATTTCGTGTAAAACCTATTTTTAAATCACAGCGAGGAGAGAATAAAATTTCACTCCCCACGCGAATAATTTTTTCTCAACAGAAAGACTGAGTTTTCGAGATTATTTCAGGATAATAAGGCATCGAAGTGTATTAACTCTGTCCACTTCAATACATCTGGAAAACTACACAATGGTTAAACCTTAACACAAGTCTAAATTCTGTGCCGAAGTCAGACCTGTTCTGGAGTTAACTAGGCAGAACAAAACCTCTTCTGTTAATTAGCTGTTTGTGGAACAGTGTGACATGTCTTAAGTCACAAACAAGAGCTAAGAGATGTACGTCAATGAAGGAAAAGATATTCCCTCATAATGCATGAGAAATCGATAAATTATTCAAAGCAAACAGAACATGAATTCTGAATTTCCTTGTAACACTAGCTAGTCATCCATGTAACACCTATCAGAAAACCTGAAATTTCATTGCCCTGGGGCGTACTCGAACGTAAATAGGGAGATGCGGGTTCGATTCCCGTTCCAGGGAAATGAATTTTTTCAAGTTTTCTGAGGCATGCATGTGTACTTGCCCAAGATATCGACGGTTTCAGATATCTGGTAGGGAGAAGTTTGACTTGTCTCAAATTCCTGTTGAAGAGAACAGATACGAGGTCCGATCAAAAATTTCCGAGACTATGCTGATACACAACAAAGTACTTACGTTACATAAGTCTGGCTATGATCTCCCTCAAAGTAGTCTCCTTGGGCAGCGATACACCGCTGCCAGCGTTTTTGCCACTGTTGGAACGCTCCCTGGAAGTCCTGTTCGCGAATCGTGTCAAGCACAGTCTGCGATTCGCGCTGGATCTCGTCCACGGTTTCAAAACGGCGACCCTTGAGCTTGAGTTTCATCTTTGGGAACAGGATGAATTCGCAGGGGGGCCAAGTCCAGCGAGTAAGGCGGGTGAGGAAGGGTAGACATGCTGTTGCGGCTGCAAAACTGGCATGTTGCTAACGCTCTGTGAGCTGCTGCATTGTCGTGATGGAGCAGGAAATCACCCTTGGGCCAAATGTTAGGTCGTTTGTGGCGAATGTCCTCCCTAAGACGCCGCAGAACATCTCGGTAAGCAAGGGCGGTGACGGTCTAACCCTGAGGAACGAATTCACGGTACACAACCACACGAATGTCGAAGAACACGATGAGCATGCTTTTGGGTTGCACTCCGGACCTGTCACATGCTTTCTTCGGTCGTGCAGATGCCGGGCTCTTCCACTGCGACGACTCTTGCTTGATCTCCATGTCGTAACCGTAGACCGAAGTCACGTGATGACTCGCGACACGAAAGTTGGTTCATTCACCACCTGCTGACAAAGTTCGGCATGAAGAGCCTTCCGTTCGGGGTTCAGAATCTTTGGCACAAACTTTACCAAAGCCGACATCAGAATTTTTTTGTACTGTTCCGTATGACACATTGACGATGGTAGCAATGTCTTGAATGGTTCCCCGACGATCCTCATGCACCAGTTTCCTAATTTTGTCCACATGTTTGGCAGTTCTGCTCGTGGACGGTCTCCCTGACCTCTCGTTGTCTTCCAGTTCCTTCTGCCGCTCTTTCTGCCAAGTTTATCAGGTTTGTGTTCAAGTGAGCAGTCAGAGCTGTCTTAAGCTTATTAATAGAAGGCTTTGTGGGATACTAGTTGTTTTATGAAATGTGTTATGTTTCAAACCATCACTCCATTGTGAAACTTCACGGTACAGCACTACAACAATCACAAACGAACGCTTAACTTGCCGAAGTAAACTTGCTTTACCGAAAGGCTTACTGAATTACTTTGGATGAATCCCGGTTAAATTCGTTTTTTGCAACCTTATACTAATTTAAATATGAATTAACTTAATGAAGTACAGGGAATAATAACGGCCAGACCATAGTAAAATAAATCGTACTTGAGGAGTCCATTCTTGTATTCACATTGGTGAAGAACAGATATCATAGGAAACACTGGCTGGCTTAATCAAATAACTTGGCAACAGAAAATGTCACCTTCAACACCATCATCTTTCTCTCTCTCAGAGAACCAGATGTATCGACAAAAATGAGATAAACATCTACCCCCCTGCCGGAGAAACTATGCATTATTTTAAGAAAATATTCATTAAAGGTTTATCGACATGAGCGGTATCAGTCCACAAAGAATGTTTTCAATCGAGTCTTCAGAAGCTCAGATTTTGCTGCAAATACACTGACGGAAAAAAATCCCAACACCACGAAAAAATAGTTGTAGAGGAATGAAATGGCGGCAATACATTTGTATAGGTAACATATTTAATCGATTAAGGTTTCAAGATCACAGCTTATTGTAAGCGCGAGAAGAGCCATTTTAAATGTGAAATGCTGGTACATTAATAACCTGTGTAACCGCCAGAATGTTGAATGCAAGCACGCAAACGTTCATGCATTGTGTCGTACAGGTGCTGGATGTCAGTTTGTGGGATGGAGTTCCATGCCTGTTGCACTTGGTCGGTCAATACAGGGACGGTTGATGCTGGTTCGAGGTGACGCTGGAGTTGTCGTCCAATGATGTCTCATACGTGCTCGATTGGTGAAAGATCTGGTGATCTAGCAGGCCACGGCCAACATGTCTACACTCTGTAGAGCATGTTGGGTTACAACAGCGGTATGCGGGCGAGCGTGATCCTGTTGGAAAACACCCCCTGGAATGCTGTTCATGAATGGCAGCACAACAGGTCGAATCACCAGACCGACGTACAACTGTGCCGTCAGGGTGCGTGGGATAACCACGAGAGTGCTCCTGCTGTCATAGGAAATTGCTCCCCAGACTATAACTCCAGGTGTAGGTCCAGTGTGTCTCGGCCGCAGACAGGTTGGTTGCAGGCGCTTACCTGGCCTCCTTCTAACCAACACACGGCCATCACTGGAACCCAGGCAGAACCGGCTTTTATCAGAAAACACAACAGATCTCCACTCCGTCCTCCAATGTGCTCTAGCTTGACACCACTGACGTCGCAAACGGCAGTGGTTTGGAGTAAGTGGAATGCACGCTACAGGGCGTCTGGCTCGGAGCTGTCCTTCAATTAACCGATTTGTAACAGTTCGTTGTGTCAATGTGGTGGCAACTACAGCTCGAATTGCTGCCGGAGACGCGGTACGATGCGCCACGTGGCTGGCCGGAACCCGGTCTTCTTGAGGCAGTACCTTCTCTTGATCACCGCTGCCAACAATCATGCACAGTGGCTACATTCCTGCCAAGTCGTTCTACAATATTGCGGAAAGAAAATCCACCTTCTCGTAGCCCTATTACATGATCTCGTTCAAACTCCGTGAGCTGTTGATAATGGCGGCTTCGTCTTCTTAAAGGCATTCTTTACTAACATCAACACCCTACGTCGAATCTCAACGATAACTAACGCTCACGAACGTTACACCGCGTATTTACAGCAAACCTGCTTTGCATGTTACGAGGGGCGCTACTAGCGCCACACGTATGCGCCGAGCGCGAAATTTGCATAGACGTCATCTTACAGATGTACTCTCACCGCCTACCAACTGTCGTTTATCTAACACAAACCCTTCTTGGTGTTGGGATTTTTTTTCCGTCAGTGTATATCAGAGATAGAAATAAACATTTAAGCCCCCTGGTGGCCAAATTGGTCTTTACCAAAAATTGGAAATTGCATAGTACTAATGAAAATTTCGTGCATATACAATACATTAAAAACATACACCGTCTTTGCACGATAGTTAAATTTTAAAAGATGATGGGTATTTACATAGTTAAAAATAGATTAAAAACCCATAAACACTTTCGGCTCGACAGTCGTACAAGTCTTTCAGATGGAGGAGGGATATTGCAGCCAGTGTGCTCCCATATATACGTCTGGGTATGATGACGTGTCAGGTATGGACCAGCGTCGCAAGTGTGTCGAACTGTTGTCATCATTTCATGGCTAAATCACAAATCAGACGAGGTCCATGTGGGAATATGATAAACAGGGTGCAAAAATATACGGAATATATGTATTTGTTATAGTTCACGTATTTAACAAGAGATATTATGTAAGTAAGTTCATAGCTGTAATGAGTCGTTTCCAAATCCTGGGTAAGTCAATTGGGGAGCTGTCGTTACAGCAGCCGTCCCCGAAGGCTTCGATGTATAAACTTTCTGTTGTATGCAACGAGTATACCGATGCGGGGGTATGTAGCAACTTGTTCCAATATGGTTGGACAGTTCCTTGTGCTGCATTTCTGGCGAGCGCTGTGTCAGTGTGTCGTATTTATGTTCCTGCATTAGAGTCTCATGCAAAGACGGTGTATGTTTTAAAGTATGGAAATTACATCATGAACATTTACCATCAGAAGCTGTATCCGATGCAGGAAAGGCTTTTCAAATCGGACTTTTAAGAAGCAGAGATATCGGGAAAAAACGCAATTTACCTTTACGCCCATAGCGGAAAATCAATGCATTACTTGAAAAAAAGAGACTGCACCTAAAATAGTCTTTGGTATAAATGGCATCGAAAGGGTAAAGAATTTTTTCAATCGGATATCCAGAAGCAAATATATGGAATAAAATGTATTTCGGATTCGAGGGCATCTGGATTGACGCCTTCTGGCGGCGAAGTTGTGCATCGTATATCCATAGACGAACAGGCAGACAAAGTTATAATATAAGCACGATGTTTTTTTGACAAAACACGTGCTACAAATCTATATTCTGGGAATTTGATTTTGTAAGAAATATTCAGGAATCGAGGCTTAAATCGCCGTCGGATGGACGAATGGTTAGGGTGCTATTTAACGGAATTTAGAATTCGTATTGGTATCGCGGATGATTCATGGATGTTGCATTCGATTTCAGTTCTGGTTGCCTGTGTTTTCTATTAGGTGCTTGAATTAATTCCAGATGTTTTTCGCCACACAAACACCTGTGTGTTGCCAAAGAACGGTACAGGCTAGCCTATTCAATGTAGTGTCCGTTGGCAGCTACGATCCTTTCCCCCGTTGGGGTAACAAATGGAGTCCGCGGTAGAAAAATGCAGGTTATTTCGAGGCGAACCATTCATCGAGCCATTTTTGGATATCCGCGACAGAAAGTAAGTGCTGCTCTGACAGGCCATGTTGTAGCGACCGGAACGAATGGAAGTCCGAGGGAGCAATGTCCGGGGAATAAGGTGGGTGGGGTAAGACTTTCCAGCCAAGTGCCTCCAAGAGTTCCTTCACGGATTTGGCGACATGAGGTCTAGCGTTGTCGTGGAGAAGAATAACCTTGTCATGTGGGATCCAGTTTTTGAGCTTCTGGATCATTCCCATTGCCTTTAAACGTTTGCTAACTGTTAACTGATCGACCTGTAGTGTTTCAGACAACTCGTGGAGCGTCTGACATGAATCCTCGTCCAACAAGGCCTCCAATGCGCCATCTTTGAACTTTTTCGGCTGCTCAGGGGGCGCTTTTTGTATTCCACGTCATTTTCGTAGGCTTTGAAGCGTCGAACCACTCTCTGCATGTTGTTTCCGATAGTGCACGTTCCCCATAGGCCTACACTAGCAAACGATGACTTTCCGCTGCAGATTTCTTGAGATGAAAACAGAAGAGTAATGCTTCCCGCAAATGCTCCTTTTTTAGTACGAAACTAGACATCGTGAATGCGATACAAACTGGTGTTCTGGGCCCTCCGATTGCGTGTCACACACTACTTCGCCTAGACTACGGACGGTACGTGCTTGTGCCAGGGAGGTCACGTGTGCCTCCGGGTTACAGCGCACCACTGCTGCGCTCTATTGGGCAATAGCGGGAATTAATTCAAGCACCTAATAGAGCTGGGAATCTTAATATAAAAATGGAAAGCTCCTTTTCAGCATATCTCCGGCATATTGGCCAGCTGGCACAGGAATATCTTACGCAATTCATAGCGAAAACCATCCCGCAGGTGAACTCATGGTGTTGAAAAAGAAAACTCTGGCATTTATGAATTCTGTAAAATGAATGTCTACATACCTTTTTCCCATAAGGAGTCCCAGTTATGCCACAACTCTTAAACTACGCATTATGACATGTGCGGAATAAAGCATATCAAACGTTTTCTTTGCGGTGGCAATTTGCTGTTACTCCATTTCAAAAACACGATATTCCGCTTCTGCTGTTGAGAAGTGCCTGAAAAACAAAAAGTATACGTAAGTATCAAAGTGTTAAGCAACATAAAACAGTTCTTAAAATTATCGCAATTTCATAACACACTTTTGTTTTAAAATTACCATATCCCATACAGAACAAAACGTTCCAGGTATGTATCAATAATGTTACAATATCTCATTTTCGTTACACTTTCAGAGATACCTTACAATTACGTTTCAGCAACATCTACACTGCTGCCCACCCAAAATGCAACACCAAGAAGGACACGAGATAGCAAAGCCAGATTTACTGGACACATAACAACAGATACAAAGATGAAACGATTGAGCTTACATGCCCGTGCGACTTGCGTAACACGCAGACCTCAATCTTTCGTGTGACCCCCATGGCTGGCAATAACGGCCGCTACACGCCGCGACATCGAACGAAATAGGCTTTGGATGTGGGCTTGGGGTATGTCGGTCCAGGCTGCTTCCACACGTTGCCACAGTTCATCAGGCGTAGCCGCGGGTGGTGCTTGCCGGGCCACTCGGTTGCCGATCAGCGATCAGACGTGTTCGATGGGCGACATACCGGGAGAACAGGATGGCCACGGCAGCAGTGACACCAGGTGGGCCGTGAAGAATTGTTGCACGATGCGTGCCACGTGCTGGCGCGCATTGTCCTGTTGAAACGTGGCCGCTGGCAGGTCCTGCAGGTAAGGCAGGACTACAGGCTCTAAAACGTCGGAGATATAGCGGTGGCTGTTGAGTGTACCGGCAATGCGTACCAGAGGGGTGCGGTTGTCATATCCAATTGCGCCCCAAACCATAACGCCAGGCGATGGACCGGTATGGCGATGAATAATGCAGGCGTCATACAGTCTCTCGCGGCGGTGCCGCCACACGCGGATCCAACCATCGTGATGTTTCAGGCAGAAGAGGGATTCGTCGGAGAAATCAATGCAGTGTCATTCCGTAGTCCAGGTGCGGCGTTCAACGGCCCATTGCCGCCGCATTCGTCGGTGGTGATCGGAGCAATGGGCGCAGTACGACAAGTCCCCGCTTCTGCAGACAATGTCGAACGGTACGTTCTGCACAGGTTGTTGCGCAACACACCCAAATTCCTGCGGTAACGTTCGTGATGTGGCGGTGCGAGCCGTCAATGCCCACCGCACAACATGCCGGTCCTCTCGTTCGGCGGTGTGCCGCGGCTGCGGCAATCGCTCACGTCGGTCCGTCCGTCTCTCTCCTGCACCCACCTAATCCATACTCGCCTCACTGTGGCTGGATGTCGTCCCACTCGGGCGCCGATGTCTCGGTACGATAAACCACTGTCGCGATAAGCCACTATTCGTCCTGTGTCAATTTATCCGAAACGTGCTGGAATGACTGCCGTATTCTGCGACGAGGCACCAGGAAGCTAGCTTCCCACGCACAGGTTCGGCAGCACAACACACTTCCACTACTTACACCCCGCCTCCTGTGCACCCTTCTTATAGTGCTACTGGGTGGCGTGCCGGGCGCACATGATTTGCATATGCCCTGCAATACTAATCGTTTGCATGTCCTCTCGCGGACGACGCATGCTGCGAATTTCAGGCCAATCGGATGCTTCCTTCTTGGTGTTGCATTTTGGGTGGCCAGCAGTGTAGAACCAGCAAAGTCTTCTTTCGTGGACCTTACGTAAACAACTAAAAAGTGTATGTAGAGGATAAGTATTATCAGACCTGGAAAGAAGTTTGGCTGGTGACAGCAACTATCAAATTGACGGAAATCTAGAATTCTAGTAATTGCCTGATCGCAAAGCCAAGCACCAAGGCGATGTCAAAATAAATCAAAACACCAGCACACACTTCCTAAACGTATCACTTAATTTTTCAAGGGCAGGCCACTATCGCAGAACTCTCGTTGACGAAATTATGGTGTACGTCGTAAGCCAAAATAAAAATGACAAATATGTGACTCACCATCTTTTAAAAGAAGTGGGGAAAAGAAATTGACGTGTGAGAAAATGCTTATAAAAGTCTGCTGGCCTTCCTAGCTACAGAAAAATCGATTTGAGGCTGTGTGTGTGTGTGTGTTAGGGAATTCCGTGTCATAAAGCTTAATGGGGCCGCGAACCGCTGTTGTTTCTTCCTGGGATTGCAGGGTATACGCCAATATACGGCACTTCATCAGCTGGGTGAAAATAAACATCCCCATATGTGTGTGTTAGTGGTGACAAGCTGACGATATATACATTATGTAACGATTACCATTTCCCCTTATCACATAACTCTGGTAACGAGGTGGAAACATCACGAGGCACGAAATCCTCCACCGTAAGGCGCTCAGCTGATCTCTTTTTTCTTCGCATTTTTTTTTTTTTTTTACTGTCTTTTTTATCATTGGCAGCTTTCTCCACAATTCTTAATTACCCACAGCTTTGCGTGCTGGGATTCGATTTGACCCCCATTTGTGGTCAGTTCCGGTCGATATAATACGCCCACAGAGAATCTAAGCCCGACTTACGAACGTGCCGTATAGAGCGCCACCTATAATTCTAGATGTCGTCGAGAGATAGGAGGTGGTCTAAAAATATATCTCCGAGCTGGAACTAGAATTTAATTTGCTTGAACACTGACAGGCATGTAATTTTCTCCCTTAATAAATTTAGACGTACAGAAACAAGGGTGAGCCTACTTTGGCTAACCCTTGGAGAAACGCTGAGGCTGAAAACACCTCTTGAAAAAAAAGAAGACTGATTTCAGTTTAAAACTTTTCGTTTGTGCATTACTCTGTCAGAGAAGGATGAAAATTTCATTCAAGTTGATTTTAATAAGTGTTATTTTATCTTTTTTTTTTAAATGGAATTTTCTTTTTCTCGGTGTTTCAGGACCACCCTTAACATCAAGGAACCCCGCAAGCAAGTGCGAGCTCTGGGGATTTTGCTTTCACACAAGCGGCCCGCAAACAAAGTTCTGCCGGCGTTAATTTTTTCGGCAGTCATCAAGCTTGTGTCGCTATCGAACGAACACCTGGGATTTTTTGTGTCAGTGTTTTTGAGAAGAACAAAAACACGTTAGGGAAGAAAAAATAAAAACGTTGGCGTGGAAAAATAAAACCGTTTTTTATAGTTGCGTTTAGTTAACGAAAAAAGCTATTCATTCAAAATTTATATTTAACAAATGGACGAATTTTTTTTAAACAAGTTCATAAAATTAAAAAAAAAATCTGATATTTAATATAACCACAACTTTTTTTGACGTTTCTTCCGACGCACGGAACATTGCGAATCCCACCGACAACGTTGCTCCTGAGGTTATAACGTAGTTGACAATACGTCCATAATGATCGTCTTTATCAATATAAATACGTAATATTGATATAGACGATCATTATGGACAATCATTTTAAGAATATCGTTAATGCACAACAGCATTCATTCCATAATATCAGAGAAAACATTTTTAATTTTATATTCCACAGATTCAACACCTTTCCGTTTGTTTAAGTAAAACTCAAGAATTTATATTTTGTTCACTGGAAATCAGTTTTTACATATTCGAGTGAGTGTTTTTGATGACCGTTAACAGTTCTAGAAAAACTTCAACCTCATTCATTCTGCAGTTCTTTCTTAATAGATATTCTAAAATTCGGTCATCCAGAGCTTCTTTCGGAACACCTCCCTTAAGTCACGGAGCGTATTAATGCATGCTAGAGAGACTCAATGGTTTTTCGTTTTCACTTATTGTTTCCGAGGAGGTTTTCAAGCCACCGCGAATAGACGTTTTCCTTACAGCCGAATCGTAGTCTAAATTACAAGCAAAGCTGTACGTTATTAGCAATGCATTCTGAGGAGACAATACTGCTTTTGCAAACAAGGTTCATTCTGAGGAGATAATACTGCTTCATTCTGAGGAGACAATACTGCTTCATTCTGAGGAGATAATACTGCTTCATTCTGAGGAGACAATACTGCTTCATTCTGAGGAGATAATACTGCTTTTGCAAACCAGGTTCATTCTGAGGAGACAATACTGCTTCATTCTGAGGAGACAATACTGCTTTTGCAAACCAGGTTCATTCTGAGGAGACAATACTGCTTCATTCTGAGGAGACAATACTGCTTTTGCAAACCAGGTTCATTCTGAGGAGACAATACTGCTTCATTCTGAGGAGACAATACTGCTTCATTCTGAGGAGACAATACTGCTTTTGCAAACCAGGTTCATTCTGAGGAGACAATACTGCTTTTGCAAACCAGGTTCATTCTGACAAAACTGCTTTGGCAAACCAGGTTCAGTCTGAGGAGACAATACTGCTTTTGCAAACAAGGTTCATTCTGAGGAAACAATACTGCTTTTGCAAACCAGGTTCATTTTGAGGAGACAATACTGCTTTTGCAAACCAGGTTCATTCTGAGGAGACAATACTGCTTTTGCAAACCAGGTTCATTCTGAGGAGACAATACTGCTTTTGCAAACAAGGTTCATTCTGAGGAAACAATACTGCTTTTGCAAACCAGGTTCATTCTGAGGAGATAATACTGCTTTTGCAAACAAGGTTCATTCTGAGGAAACAATACTGCTTTTGCAAACCAGGTTCATTCTGAGGAGACAATACTGCTTTTGCAAACAAGGTTCATTCTGAGTAAACAATACTGCTTTTGCAAACCAGGTTCATTCTGAGGAGGCAATACTGCTTCATTCTGAGGAGATAATACTGCTTCATTCTGAGGATACAATACTGCTTCATTCTGAGGAGGACGAATGATCAGAGGCCATCGCTTAGACCACTGCACCACCGAGGCGGTATGCAGACGCTTCGTCAAGTACGGCGTAGCAACGCCATAAGCAGTATTGTCGGTGGTATTCACTATGTGCCCCGTGCGTCAGAAGAACAACCTCTTTTTTCAACAGCCAAAAAAAAAAAAAAAAAAGAATAATAATAATACAGTAATATATATAAAGTCTCTCCGCAGTGGGTATCGTTGGTTGTATAGAAATCATACAAATGTATAATATTACGGGAACGTATAAATTCTTCACTGTTACTTACAAAAAATGTTGAAACTGTCGTTTTTCGCATATAAATAATAAATATTTCGTGCAGCTAAATATAATGAGATAAATTAACCTGTTCTTGCACGATGGAAATGAAGTGATATTAAAACACCGATACTTAAAAACACTTTTATCACCAGTATCCCACTTCCAATTAAAAATTACATAAGACCTTTCGGGTTCAGCAGGATCCCATCATCAGATGAATTAAAACCAAAACCAGAAGCAGGTTATAGCTGTTTTATAGGTGGTCGCAATGTTACATAAATGCGCAGATGCAATGCGCAGTGTTACAAGCGCGTCGTTGAATTCGTATACAGGTGTTATTAGAAACCAAACCCCGCGAACTCAAAGAATAACACATAAGGAAAGTTCGCCGTAATTTGAGTCCTTAGATAATTTGTTTTCTCACTCGTGTCAGAGATCATCAATACAATGTTAAAATAGGAGCACAATCTGCAGCTTTGGCACGATTAATGAATACAGGAGTTTATAACCCAAAGTGGTCGGGTGCTACATTACTAGCGATACCGAGAACTGGTTGCAGTATACAATTTATGGAGAGTCTTTACATCTTTAACCTGGGCAGCAGATGCTGCAATGATGATCTACCGAATGTAATTCCACTCTCCTGGAAGAGGTTGCTCAAGGATACCAATAAAAGCGAGTAAGTAGACATTACTTTGTTTGTTAGACAATTACTCTAGTAAATTGTGATTATGAGAAAACATATTATATTTATTCGCTTAGGACTTTAATTACGGTGAACTTTCCTTATGTGTTATCCTTTGAGACCGCCGGGTTTGGTTTCAAAGAACACCTGCATACAAATTCAACGACGCGCTTGTAACACTGCGCATTGCATCTGCGCACTTATGTAACACTGCGCATTGCATCTGCGCACTTATGTAACACTGCGCATTGTATCTGCGCACTTATGTGACATTGCGACAACCATATCAAAAAGCCGTAACGTGCTTCGGCTTTTGGTTTTAATTCATCTGACGATGGGATCCGCTGCGGAACCTGAATAATCTTATATAGTTTTAAATTAGAAGTATTTTATTGTCGTATGTAGTTTTTGATTGGAAGTGCTTTATTGGATACTGGTGATTAAAATGTTTTTAAGTATCGGTGTTTTAATTTCACTTCATTTCCAACGTGCAAGAACAGGCTGACATATCTCATTACAATTCTTCACATAACCTAACTGTTTTACACATGTTTTCAAGCACATCTGGAGGAATCAGGGTCCCTCGGCAATTATGTTACGGCTGTTCCACTTAATTTTGATGGTGCTACAGTCAAAAGTTTTGAATTAAGTAACTTGTATGTTTAATTTCAGTTTTTGCTGTTTTCGTTTACTTGACAACATATCAAGCTTCGGAATATACACTATCTAAAAACAAGTAATTGGACACCCCTGCAATCAACGATATCTGCCGTCCTGATACACGTCACGGACGCCGCCGTTCAATATCGTGTGGGAAACAACAACGCAACCAGTCGCATGCAAGATGCCACGCAGTTCGGAGCACTCTGATTTTGAGAAAGGTGTAATCGTCTGGTACCACAGAAATGGCCGATCCATACGTGACATATCCAGCGAGTTGAAGTACCCAAAATAGACAGTGGCCTACGTGATTGGCAAGTGGAAGATGAGAGGTGACTGTCGGAATGTGCCCCGACCCGGCAGACCCACAAAACTGGGAGTTGGAGACCGACGGGTGCTGGCCAGAGAAATTCGGAAGAACCGCACCAAATCGATGGGTCACATCCGCGAGGAGTTTCAACAGGCATCCGGGAGTGTTGTTTCGATGAATACCATCCGTAAGGAAGCCCATCTTCTCGGTCATCATGGACGTGCTGCCGCCCACAAGCCTTTGATCACCAAGACCAATAGCACTGCTCGGCTAACGTGGTGCAAAGAACGTCGACAGTGGACCGTTGAACAGTGGAAGCAGGTTCTCTGGAGCGGTGAATCAAGGTTCGTGGTGCGAAGAACTGTCGACTTTCTTTGCACCACGTTAGCCGAGCAGTGCTATTGGACTTTGTGTTCAAAGGCTTGTGGGCGGCGGTATGTCCATGATGACCGAGCAGATGGGCTCCCTTACGGATGGTACTCATCGAAAGAACACTACCGGATGTATTCATCAAAAGAACACTACCGGATGTATTCATCAAAAGAACACTCCTCTATGGTTCGAATGGCAGGGTCAGGGTTTGGCGTCTGCCTGGAGAACGCCTCCTGCCGTCCGTAATGTATTGTGCCAACTGTGAAGTTCGGCGGCGGTGGAATTATGCTATGGGGGTGTTTCTCCTGGTATGGCATGGAACCCTTGGTCGCAATTCCTGGTAGACTCAACGCCGAGACCTACTGCACCATTTTGGATGACCATGCGCTTCCTACGTTGTGGCAGTTTTACGAGGTGGACCCATGTTACTTTCAGGATGACAATGCCACCTGTCATGTTGCGAGGTCCACCATGGCTTGGTATGGTGAGAATGGGGTTAATCGAATGGACTTCCCTGGGCAATCCCGGGACCTTAACCCTATCAAGCACCTCTGGGACGAGTTGGAGCGTGGACTTAAGGGGTACCCCCACCGAAGAAATCGGTGAAGGAACTAACCTGTCTTCTCCAAGCCGAGTGGAAGAAAATACCGCTAGCCGTCGTACAACGCTTCGTTGAGAGTATGCTCCGGAGGGTGGCAGCAGTAATCGCCGCTTGTGGAGGCTCCACCAACTAATGAAGGTGAATAAACTTCGTTTTCCTTTGCTATCACAGGTGTCCAATAACTTGTTGGTAGATAGTGTATTTCAAAGCAACGCCAATTTTCAACAGCTTCTGACGAGTTGAAAGTTTCCAAAATGTGGATTTTATCATTACCCATCAGAAGGAAGGAGCACTCATGAAATCAATATTCATGTTTTGCAAACTTTCAACTCTTCATAAGCTCGTGAAAATTGGTGTTCCTGTGAAACAAATTCTGGTTTCTTAATGAGACGAAACAACTTCCAGCATTTGCTGTTCCCCTTTTTGTTTTCAACATGAACGTATTTGTTGGCCTCGATACCTTTTTCTATTTCCCTAATATTAAATTCACCCATATTAACAAATAAGGCATTAATTCCGATATGACATGCAATGGAACGGGATGTTAGCCCATCTAACGGAAACCTCTGAATGCTCAATAACGAAAGATGCGATGTGAAAAGAAACTCAGTCTTACAATGTGACACGTGGGGGTGCGAAAGAATGAATCACCAGTGAAGCCCGTAACAGGCGTTTGCCTGTATCTTGCCCCTGGACAATCGCACTGATATGATATGATATGGGTCAGAAACGATCGATGGTCAGTGGAAATCTTCGTTTCTTTAACCCTTTAACGACCATAACGCAAAACGCCCGTACATACAAACGACCATAGCTTCCCAAAACGCCTGTCTAGAGTGAGGCAGATTTCCTACCGTTACGTGTTCTTTAAATTTGCAAGACCTATGAGGGGACAGCAGGAGTCACCGTCAGTCCATTTAAACAAAGAAGTGAAACAACAGACAGTAGTTTCGGGCGTTATGGTATTTAGAGTGATACTAGATTTTAGAGTCATGGTCGTTAAAGGGTTAAGAAAGAGAGAGCAATATTTTTATATGACAAATCATTTTTCACTCCGCTGGCACCAGTATCAAGTAAAGAATTGCCCACAACGCATTTTTCTTTGATTTTTTTTTTCTTTTCAAAAATAAAACGGAAATAAAATCGGGTCAGGAACACCTTGATCCGAACCATTTGCCACGCAGGAAATTGTCGACCCGTTGGCCCGTGACTCGTTTCAGTTTCTGCTGCATTCATCATCCAAGAACAAGCTCCCAGAAGTTCAAAATGTTCACAGATGGGGCCCAAATCTCTTTAAAATCAAATTTTTGTTCTTGAATATCTCGAACGATTCTTATACAGGGTGATCGAAAAGTTTCCGAACACTAATTTGAACAATTTTTATTCGCATTATACAGATAAATAAAGTTTACTTACAGCTGTGATACATCTTCCATCGGCTTTTGAGAGACTGATGTTGACCTCAAGAAGGTGCTGGAAATAACCTCTGTGCATGTTGCTGGAGGCAAATATCCACGCGGCGACACGTTTTTCTTAAAGCATTTCAGAATAGATGGCGTGATTTTCGCTATAGGTTGAACATTGTTTGTTTTCAAGGACTGCAGGTGATGCGGGTTGTTTTCATAAACACTGCCCTTTAAATATCCGCAAAGAAAAAAACATTCAGAAAAGAAAGCATTGTTTCGTATAGAATGCCGACGTTTTCGAAATATTAGTTGACGCTGCTATGCATTCGTAGATCTTCTTGTAGGTTTTCCCAAACTGCGTTAACATGACACTCCGTAACAACACTTTCAGGTCGACCAGGCCTAGGAGCGAGTTATGCCGATAAACGCCCCTTTTTTGAAATCATGATGCCATCGAAAAATTGTTGGCTCACCCAAACATTTACCTTAGTAAGCTTTATTCATTAAAGCAACTGTTTGTGGAGCCGTTTTACGAAAATGCAGACGTACCTTAAACAACTGCGCAATAACAAGACCTGAATTCAGAAACAGTTGATCTAACGGAAAAAGCTTACAAAGATAAATTTTGTGAGAGTCTAGGTTTTTTAGATGGCACCATGACTTCAAAAAAGGGCGTTTTGTCGGCAGAACTTGTTTCTAGGCCTGATCAACCTTAAAGGGTTGTTACGGAGCGTATTGTTAATGCTACACTGGCGGAAAGTGAAAAAAAGAACACCAAGAAGGAATTGGCGGACGATCATGAAATTTACATATGTTAATGGGGTCGAGTTTACGTAGGTGTGATGTTAATTTCGGGACCGACCGGTGAGCGCTTACGCCACAGCACGGCATAATATGCAAATTATCGTCGGTGGTATTTAAGGAGTACGACGAAGTGAATGTAATCAGTCGTCGGCGTACGGACACGTGCAAAGACCCTGAAGAAGCTGAAATGCCTTGACATGGCAGACGTGTACGATTTCAGCAGTTATCGAACTTTGAGCGAGGTCGTCTAGTCGGACTCCGCGATGCCGGGTGGTCGTATCGTCGTATTGCAGAGCGAATTGGACGGGAAGTATCGGTGGTGGTACGATGGTGGCGTAGATAGTCCGAAGAACATTCCCACACGAGAAGACGTGGAACCGGGAGTCACAGACGGACTGATGAGCGGACCGATCGACGCATAAGAAGAGCGGCGTTGTCGAGCAGAACATCCACTGCTACGCAAATCCGAGCTGCCGTTGCACTTGAGGTGCCTGTGCGAACAATCCGCAACCGTCTACTGGATGCAGGACTACGTGCACGTGTGCCTCTGGCATGTGTACCTCTGACTCCAGCCCACCGTAAGGAACGGCTGCAGTGGTGTCGCCAACGTCTGCACTGGAGAACGCAATGGCGATCTGTCGTGTTCAGCGATGAAAGCAGATTCTGCTTGGGAGCCTCCGATGGCCGTATGCGTGTTCGCAGACGCACAGGGGAGCGTCTCCACCCTTTTTGCATCCGCCAGCGACACACAGGACCTACACCTGGTCTCCTGGTGCGGGGAGAGATCAGCTATCGCTCCTGTACACAACTAGTCTTTGTACCGGGTACTTTAAACAGCACCTTCTACATCAACAACATCATTCAGCCCGTTGTTGTGCCATTTGTAAGGTCGGTCCATCGTGGTGTTTTCCAGCAAGATAACGCACGCCCACACACGGCACGTGCAACGCAACATGCACTTCAGGGTGTGAGACAACTTCCATGGCCTGCACATTCACCGGATTTGTCCCCCATTGAGTATACGTGTGGGATTTTATGGGACAACGACTTATCCGGTCTCCACGACCATCCTCGATTTACGCGTCCAGGTTGAGGATTCTTGGAACTCAATACCCCAAACTTACATCCAACATCTGTACGACAGACTCCATGCCAGAATTGCACAGTGTGACGCAGTTCATGGTGGTTCAACCTCGTACTAACCATGTTACCTGGAAATGTTATTTTTCAATTTACCAGCAAATACAGCTGTATTTTTCCATAATGTTTTGATCACGTTATCCTCTGTATTCCGTTACTATGTTGTATGAATTTCGTTGGTATCAGACGTCTTCTTGGTGTTCTTTTTTCACCTTCCGCCAGTGTATTTGGGCAATCCTGCAAAAGAAGATCGCCGAATGACGTGTAAAGACAGTGTCGTCAACTAATATTTCGTAAACGTCGGCATTCCGCATTCTACGCGACAAATTACTGCTTCATCGTGTGTGTTCCAGATGGGTATCTCATCACCTGACGAGAGAACAATTGTTAGTCAGAGAGTTCACGTGTGTCATGAGTGGAAACAAATGTTTGCAAAGGATTCAAACTTTCTAAATACAGTAACAACTGCCGATGGAACACGAGTCCACTATTTAGATCCCCTCACAAAGCCCGAAAGAAGTGTCTGGAAACACACAGCCTCGCCTCCTCCGAAAAAGGTACGACAAACCAAATCAGCTGGGAAGGTGATGATAATTTTCTTTGATCATAAATGTAAAGTCTAACAGCATGTCGTTCCTTCACAAATTACTGTCAATGCTGAGTATTACGTTTCAGTCTTTAAGCGTCTGCGACAACACACATTGATTAAGCAACCGGAACTGGTGGGCAAGTGTACCCTACACCATTATAACTCCCGCCCACATGTGGCTGCTTGTGTTCAACAGTTTCTTACGAAATGCAGCATTGAAATCATGCTACAGCCTTCTTACAGTTCTGACCTCGCCCCGTGCGATTTCTGGTTGTTTCGACCAATGAAGGAGAAGTTCCGTGGCGCAACATTCAACACAGATGCTAACGTTATTGAAGTTGTACAGGGGTCGCTAAAGCAGCTTGCACAAAATGCCTTCGCCACATGCTTTGAAAAGTGGACTGAACGATGGGACCGTTGCATATCATCCGAAGGGAAGATACTTTGAGAAAGAATAGCATATGTGTATTTTGCTGTATTTCTTCATTTTGTGTGATTTTACTCTCAGTTTTTACAGAACGGCGGTTGCATTTCTAAGATATGAAAGTGTATTAAATAAGTTCATGAAGAATTTTATGTATCATTTACAGTCATGGGATAAACTTTATTTCCGTTATTTTAAATTACTATGCAATATAAAGATTTACTAAAGAGATTTTGTTTTCCCTTTAAACTTCAAGGTCCATTTATTTCACATAAAATATCTTTCAGTTCCTAAAAAAAAAAAAAAAACCAGTACACATTTTTGGGTTAATAAAGCCACTAGTTACGCCAAAATAAATCATTATTTCATCCATTTATTCCTTAAAAGAAAACGAAGATTTTCAGTAAGAACTCCAAAATAGTATTTATCAGAACACGTCTTTCAGAAAAAGAAGGAAGGAAAAAGAAAGAAACGATGTGGTAAGTAACTGTCGAGATTTTTCTCTTTTTTTTTGAGAGATTACAAGTAAACCTAAAAATACCGCAATTAATTTGCTAAAACGGCACTCCACTTTGACTGCGCTTTGAAAAAAAATTACCGTAATTAAAGTCTGTCTAAGTTAATTATTCCCTTTGCTTCCCGAAACAATTGAAGAGATCTCTAGAAGTCCACTTGTGAATTCCACATTGAGCTTTCAATCAAATAGAGATTCACTGAGTTTAAAAGAGAGCTCTCAAACAAGCCTTAATCCCTCCCTTGACTTTTGGATTTTTTCATCAACATGTAAATTATTACTTTTCAAAGCTAAAAGATAAATTATCATTTGGGAAGCGCTTTAAACTTCCCATTAAAAACCTGCGCGTTTTCCTTATTAATTTAAAGGCAATCAGCCTTTCGCAGATAATATTTTCCGTTTAAGCTTTGTATGCTGCTCTCAAGAACTATGCCAATCTTGGAACTTCCCTCAACGAGAAATTTCCGGTTGAGTTTCATTTAATTATTTCAAGCTATTTGAAGAACTCAAAAACAACAGTGCGAAACATGTCGGATAATTCTCTGTTTGTTGCGTGATATTTATTTTGATTGTTTTGACCTATGTCTTCTCATGGCATGCAAATTTAATGAAGGCATATCTTTAATAATTTTTTAATGAGCTCGTTAAATGTTTTAAATAAAACTAACATCTCAGGTAGACATTTATTGGCATTTTTTTCAATTCCACTATCATCAAAGGCAAGAAATGTCAACTGTCTTTGATGTAGGGTTTTTATATCCAGTTACGGGCAGGAAATGGAAAGTAAGATTTAAAAAAATCTACCTTTTTCTTGAGAATCGAACTGCAGCTCTCCTTGTTAGAAACAATGTATTATTGGTAATTCTCTCAACGGTAATGCAGAACAAAACTATTTTTACAGCTGCTTCTAAGTGTGCAATATGTAATATGAGAAGAGCTGTGGAAAATGATAATTCATCGAGATTTCGTGGTAGATATTTGAAAATTTAACAGATTTTGTTTCACTGTTGCCCGAGTTGCAGTGTCTGATTTTAAGTCGATATTCCAAAACAACGGGGCTTTATTGGAGCAAATAAACGTATTTACAATGGTATTTTTACAGAAAACATGAAGTTATGAGCAAGATAGCTAATATCTCCTATTCGACCTTGAATCTGTCGCCGTGAGTGCAGTGTGATTGAATGAAATGTTCCTGTCACATGCATTTATAGTGAATGCCTGTTATAACGCGGGTATACGGGAACAAGGTGACAACCGAGATATATAGAGATACCAGCGGTATATCCGAATAAGATTTTCTGTGTGTGTATTTTGTTTGAGGGACACCATCAGACACGCGTAATATCCAATTCCATGGTATAACTGACGTCGTTATATCCGGCTTCCACTGTATATAAAAAAAGCGAAACAACTTGCTTCGTATTTGAATTATTCCACCGGCGATTGCGAAATTTAATGGCATCGAATTCACGTCAGTCTTGATTCAATGCTTCACTACCTGTTTTTTACGCATTTCCACGAGTTGGGTAAGTTACACTGAAAGCAGAATTTATTTTTCACTCCGCACCCATCCACAAACAAAGCCAACCCGAAATTTCTTGTGGGCAATAATACAAACGTAATGGGATGTTACCTATCAGCTGTATTGCGTGCCCCATTCGGGGGTAGATAGTGCAAAGAATATGGAGTGATCCGTCTGCAAGATTACAGAACGTCTTTGATTTCCACGTACGATTATCCCACAAGTGTACAGACTAGATTGAAATTTTTGGACCGTTCCCTTGTGAGTTGGGCCCTCGTTCGAATCTCGCGTGAAACATGGGTGGTACTTTTTCTGATGCAGCTGGTGGCTCTGTCATTTCCAGGGAATTGGTGGCCCAAAATATGGAGGGTTACTTTTCTATAGTACTACGATAGCCCTATTTCTTCTAGCCCTATAAATAGCTTGCTGTAAAGACATGGTGGTCGTTAAATCCCGATGAAACACCTCGAGCCGCCCCAGTGGCGCAGTGGTCTAAGCGATGGCTTCTGATCATTCGTCCGAGATGGGTCCGGGTTCGAATCGCGGTGAGGAATGGATGCTGTGCTTATCTTACGGTACTGGCTCTCTCCATTCCCTGGAGCCAATGACCTTAAATTAGGGAGCCGCCCTGGTGGAGCAGTGGTCTAAGCGATGGCTTCTGATCATTCGTCCGAGATGAATCCGGGTCCGAATCGCGGTTAGGAATGGATGTTGTGCTTGTCTTGCGACACTGACTCTCTCCCTGCCCTGGAACCAGTGGCTCTAAATTAGAGAAGGGCGATTGCTTATAGCCAACTGAGCTCACGGTGGTCGTTAACCCTCCAATCAGAAAAAAAAAACACACCTGGAAGGCAAAATCTCTCCATCGGTTAAAAACTTGGCTTTAAAGAAAAGGTACATATGATAAGCTTGTACAATGATCATAGTAAATTTTGAAAAGTAATAGACATTAACAGTTCAGGCATCTTTCTCTTACTTTGGTTGGACAGTTTTTTTTATCCGATTCACTTTTTCTGGTACTCTAACATTTAGAAATCGAATTTTGTGTTTGCGCACGAATTAAATAAAAATGGTAAAAGAATTACTATTCATAATGTTTCGCGTACGAAAGATCAAAAACAGAAAACGTTTGGCGAAGTTTCTGCAGCGTCCATCACTTCTTAAAGGTAATACCTAGCTTTTTACCGTTATTTTACCCTTTGCGTTAATTTCCTGAAACTCATCAGCCATGTTAATCCTTTAACCGGCTGGGATGAATTACCTCGGTGTTAGAAATTCCCTGAGACGAATGTATTAATATTTGTTGTCAAAGAAGTGAGCCGAACACGCGGTTAGAAGAAGTAAATCTGCTTATCAGAAAGCTTTGTTTCCCCTTAAGTTTCCTGTTCAAAGTTTTTTATTTTTGACTGAGTACCTGCTGAAATGGGTGTAACGATGATGACGAACCTAAAAAAGGAAAGAGAGACGATGTTTGAGTCATGTGTTTCTTTCTGCCTTGCGGCATGATGTCCGTGTCAAGGGGACTAGACACTGACAAGAAAGAAGCCCTTTCGTTTCAGTCATTATGTCATACAGCAGGCTAGAAGAGAGCGCTGGAATAGAGGTCTAGGGGAGGTATCTTATCACCATTGACAGGTCTATGATCGGTACAATTGAAATGATAAGGGAAAAGGAATTGTTTTGCAGTAGCTTTCCTCAAATCCGGTCGCTATGAAAACACTACTGTTTGAGCAGCTCTGTAAATTTTCGGCACCATTTAGTTCAGGTACTTCGGCCTCTTAAAGGGTTAAAGTGGCGTGTACTTGTCCTGAAACATATGCTCCGAGATGTAGAAAAAGGGTAGAAATGTAACTCTGCTATAATAAGAGAGGGAGTTCAAAGCTAAGTTTCTCTTTCTAGACTTCCTTTCTGTTTCTATCTTCCATCTCGGCATCAGACGTTTCTTCTTCTATCCAAACCTAAATTTGTCCTCGATAGAAGAAATATTTAAAACTCTTTCAAGGGCCAGATCAAGACTCTTCCGCAACCACAAGATTAGCTCCACGTCACTTTACCTTCTCAGGTGTGTCCTCCTGAACTTGTGTTCCACTGTTCGGTTCACAACCTTCTCAGAAAGAATACGATTCCGTAGAATTCTAAGCAAAGTTATACAACGATTTTCAGAGCAATAAAATGATATAAATTGAATAGCAGATTGCAAGGAGAGCGGACAGTAATACTGTTCACTCCGGAAGCGCACACTGAGCCGCCCCCGGTGGCGCAGTGGTCAAAGCGATGGCTTCTGATCATTCTTCCGAGATGGGTCCGGGTTCGAATCCCGGTGAGGTATGGATGTTTATGTTTGTCTTACGGCACAGGCCCCTCAATGTGTTACTTGATCAACACTGGCTCTCTGTGTACATTGGTCATTTAGCATACTACAAAAAACCATGTTTAATATGTACTTGTTGATGTGAAACATGTTTCGTGTCTATGTATGCTATGTCTCTCTACCACCAGGTCCAATAAATCATTTTTTTTTTTTTTTTTTTTTTTTTTTGCCGCCCCGGTGGCGCAGTGGTCTAAGCGATGGCCTCTGATCATTCGTCCGTAAGGGGTCCGGGTTCGAATCCCGGTGAGGCATGGATGTTGTGTTTGTCTTACGGCACTGGTTCTCTCCCTTCCCTGGAACCAGTGACCCTAAATTAGGGACGGGCGACTGCTTATAGCCCATTGAGTTGCTCACGGTGGTCGTTAAACCTCCAATCAAAAAAAAAAAAAAAAAAAAAAAATAAATCATTTTTAATCCTACAACCAAAAAAAAAAAAAAAAATAAGAAAAGAAGAAGAAGAACAAGAAGCATACAGTGAGTGGCCAACTTACGTTCCTCATAAATGGCTGATGGAAACTAGAAAAGGGACAGACTCAAGGTCTCCGCAAGAATATTAACGAAAAAATAAATGATTTTAACTTCTAAGATGACATTAAAAAGTTATTAATGTTAACCTTCCCTGAAATTAATGAGCCCAGGGTGATGCACCATTACCACGCAGGAAGATTTATGCTCACATTCCTAACACAAAACCAACATAGCCCCAACCTTTGCCGATTTGTTTTTTTCGATTGGAGGTTTAACGACCACCGTGAACAACTCACTGGGCTATAAGCAGTCGACCGTCCCTAATTTAGAGCCACTGGCTCCAAGGAAGGGAAAGAGCCATAGCCGTAAGACAAACACAACATCCATGCCTCACCGGGATTCCAACCCTGACCCATCTTGGACGAATGATCAGAAGCCATCGCTTAGACCACTGCGCCACCGGGCTGCCCGCTGAAATTAGTGAGCCCTGGGTTACAGAGGACTACGTTAACAAACGTTGATGCACCATAACCACGCAGTAAGTTTTATGCTCACATACCTAACACTAAACAAACATAGCCCTAAGCTTTCTCAGACACCCACATAAAAAGGCTCAACAACCCACCCTTTTGAGGTGTGTAACACAGATACAAATGTATAGAAATAGACCGAGTGATCACTGAATTAGGACCAGCTACCTAATACCTCGTATGTTCTCCTTTCGCCCCCTGTACAGCAGCTATGCGATATGGCATAGATTCATAAGATGCCTTAAGCAATTGAGAGATATGACTAAAGTAGCTGTGCGTAATACGGCCTTCATTGCAGGTATCTAGCTGATTGCTGTATCCAGACACTTGAGGTATCGTTCCATCGTGTACCATAAGTGCTCTATGGGAGTGGAGTTTGAAGGCCAATCGATATTTCGGAAGTCTGAACTGTGTTTGCTCAAACCATTCATGCACAACACTGGACCTGTGTGGCTCGGCTCATCGTCTTCTTGGAAGACACCGTTGCCATTCACGAAAAGGTTAAACATCGCTGGTTGTACAGAGTCAGCAAGCAATTTCACGATAGTGTGCACAATCATCCTTTGTTCCACATGCACCACGATCCAAGTTCTTGCTAGGTAAACATGATCCACACCATACAACCGCCTTCACTGGCTTGCATGGTGGCGGCCATGCAGGATCAATCAAATATCTCATGTTGTTTGCGCTAAATACGTACACAACCACCCACGGAGTGGAGTGAGAAACTCGCCTCGTCAGACCAGCACACTTTTTCCCAGTCACCCGACGTCAAATTCGCATGATTTTTACACCAGGCGAGCCTTTCGCGCTAATGAACCGAGGTTAGATGTCGAAGTAGTCTTCTGTTAAGCCCGTACGTGCGATGCTTGGTCATAAAGGATACTGTTTCAGGTTGACTTGTGTTGTATTCTGTAGTCGACTGTTGAAATCTTCTGCGTCTATTGACCTTTACGACCACTGACATCGATCTCTCGCTGTCCTGTATAGTTTGGGCTCCTTTCCACGATGAATTACAGCTGTGTTGGCCTACAAAGGAGGCCCTACACTGTATTAATAAATTGTTGTGTCCTAAACCCATGTGTTTCAATTTCGTTGCCCATCCCCTGCATGTCTTCATTGAAGGAATTGTATCAACCAACGAATTAATAACACAAATCCCGTGTCATTTTGGTAGAATCAATAAATCGACGGGAGTATCTGCGAAAATTTGAAATATTTCCAATTCGCCGTTTCCTTGTTGAAACTAAAAAGGTGAAAAACATATGCAGTGCATTTATATCGATTTATATCAATCTCAAGTGACTTATTTGTTTCCTCTGGGCGGACACTCGACGACAACCTGTATCCGTTGATTTGCATGGTTGTTGCAAACTTAATCTAAGTAATGCCCTGTTTTACCGATTGGGTAATACGCATACATCTGTGGTGGAGAAGGCGATATTCGTCTTCAGTAGCCTACAACGTTATCAATCTCCATAACATGTGCCACGCCTCCGCAGTCTCCTTATTTCTGTAATACGGGGAAAAGCTGAAATCACGACTCCCTTCCAACAAGATGAAAACCTCAACCGACTGCACGAAGCGTTCGTAATGAGCAAAACCCTCTCTCTCTCTCTCTCTCTCTGTACATGAAACAGACGCCTTCCCAAGTTCATGGAATTAGTAAGCAGACGGTTTGGCTGCAGATTAATACACTTATGCTTTCGTCTTAGCTACGAACTCATCAGCATTCAAGCTGCATTCCTAGCAACTGGAATATTTATATTCGACGACAGGTTAGGGGCATTTAAAATTTATCAGCATTCATAACAGCCAAACGTAAGTTTGACAAACTGCAATGAGGAATTCAAAGACGAATTACGTTATGGCTAATAATGAACAAAAAAAAATTCATATGCGTGAGCATATCGAAAGAACGCTTTTCAAGATTTGACGAAGCATTGTTACGAACATTTCAAACTTTACAGATTAGAGGTTCATCATAAATGCATTATTAATACTTTTTCCCCCGTGGTTTGATGTACAGAACTTGTTTGTAGCTTTATTGTTATATCCTTTCTGTCTGTATCTGCGCTATAGGAATAAGCGAGATCTCCCGGGTTATATTATACTAATAATCCGAATTATTGGCGTAGGAATATTTAAATGAGAGTTTCCAAGCTTTCGCACATCAACCAGATGGCGTTTTCAAGGAAGTTAGACAGAAACTGCAATCTGAATAATAGAACGCTTTAATATTTTGAACGCGGGGACTTGGCTTGAAAATAAATAGATACAATGTTACATTCATTTAGAGATACGAGATATCACGCTGCTTGTGCAGGCGATATACTGGTAGGTAGAAAGCGTTACTTGATGAACTGGCTCCAAATTCGTGGCTACTCGAGTGAGACGCTATCATTGTAAGTATCACGATTTGTAATGATCTCCAAAGATTTCCCGAATGGCTGTACATTTGTACATTTAGGGGTAGAGTAGGTAGTTAATTGCTTTATACCACCCCACACAGGGGTAGCGGACTTGTATTTGACTTCTTTTTTTTTTTTTTTTTTTTTTTTTTTTTGATTGGAGGTTTAACGACCACCGTGAGCAACTCAATGGGCTATAAGCAGTCGCCCGTCCCTAATTTAGGGTCACTGGTTCCAGGGAAGGGAGAGAGCCAGTGCCGTAAGACAAACACAACATCCATGCCTGACCGGGATTCGAACCCAGACCCCTTACGGACGAATGATCAGAGGCCAGCGCCTTAGACCACTGCGCCACCGGGGCGGCTATTTGACTTCTCTGGATAGGGCTGTGATTATTTTAACGTATTGCGTGTCTATTTTATGCTCGTTGACTCTTATTCTAAACGAACGCTTGGTCATTCCAATTTAGTACTCTACCAGGATAAAGAAGTGCTTGAGTTTTATTTCTACCCATTGGTATGATGTCCGTGCCAGGGGGACTATTCCTTCCCAATCACGCCTTGGTAGAATGGTACAGAGAATAAAGGTCCAGAATGGAGCATTTATCATTTTATCACCTGCAACAGGCTTGCTGAGAAGCGCGGGGGGAAGGGGCGAGAATTGTTTTACCGCAGCTTTCATAAAGCACGGCCACTATGCGAACATTCATGTTTGGGAGCGAAGAAATTTTGGGGCACTATTTGCTTTTTTTAATTTTTTTTATTTGTGGATTAACGACCTTTGTGAGCAACTCTATAAGCTGTCCACCCCTCCCCAATTTAGGGCTACTGTTTTTTCTGTTTTTTTTATTGATTGCGGGATTTAACGATTACCGTGAACAACTCAGTGGGTTATACGCAGTCGCTTGTACCTAAGGAAGGCAGAGAGCCAGTGCCGTAAGACAAACAACACCCATGCCGCACTGAATACGAACTCGGACCCATCTCGGAAGAATGGCCAGCAGCCATCTCTTAGACTATTAAGCCACCAGGACGGCTAGGGCCACTGATTGCAAGTAAGGGAGAGAGAGAGTCATTGCCGGGTGACAAACGCAAAATCCATGTCTCACCGACATTCGAACTCTGCGACATCTCCTACGCATGGTCAGAAGCCAGCGCTTAGACTACTGCGCCATGAGGGCCGCAGGAAGCAATATTTGATTCAGGTACATCGGCAGCGTAAAAGGTTAATGAATAAAATTACGCATGTGATGTTATTTCCGCTATGGCAAACGTTCAAGTATCGAAACGAAGTAAAATAACAAAACGGACAATTTGACAAACTGAATGAATCCGTCACCTAAAATATGACCGAATAATTATATATTTACTTCACATGAGTTTTTTAATATCAAAATGCTGTAATTCCAATCGGCGATGCAAACATCTTTCAACTTAAAAAGGAAAACAACAAAGTCTAATGAGATTTAAAGTACTTGAGCAAAAATTGAACACCACTTATTGCTGTAGTTATCCCTCCCTGTCTTACGCTCGAGTTGTGCGCTAATATTTCCTGCATTACTGAAATTCTCCCTGAGCCCACCACGGTTTTTTAATCCCCAAGTTCGTCATTTTGCGGACGTGTAGCTTAAAATTTTATTGATCTTACGCTGAACTTTTTCGTCTCTTAATGTTGCATCATGCACTAATTAAGTACCTCATGTAGTTATCTTATTGGAACTTCATTATGCATTCACTGACGAAAATTAGCATTATTTCGGCTTTATGTAAGACACGAAACAAGCACATCTACAATAAATCTCACTTTGGGGAAGATCAGTAGAAACGCTGTGCTGTTCCTCCGAAAATTCGACTAATCCTCGTGAAAAATTGCTAATTATGCAGCGTCACTAGGAAGTAATCCACTTATTTCAGCAAAGTTTTATTTCCGAGGTTTTTCCACGTGTTTTAATACCTCGAGGAGAAGCTTCGGGACAGATTCTAATTTTCGCAACAGAATGTATTAATCCTCATTATTTATTTCTAATTTTCTCTCGAAATATGCTTAATCATGTGTTGCATACACATGCGTGGATCAAGAAGACGTGCTACATATCGTAACAAAGCTCGATACTTGTTCGGGCTGACTCTTCCCGAGGGCAAATTCCATTGATGAATTACAAAAGGAGAAGATACAACCTGGCAGTTTCACATTTTGCAACACAGTACTTCGTCAAAAATGACACAACATAGAAATCTGATTTATTAAAAAAAAAATCAAAGGGGCATAGTAGTAACTAACTATTTCATGGTACTATCTCACTTAATTACGCGTCCTTAAAGTTTTCAGCGAAGGGCAGTTGGCCGCCCCGGTGGCGCAGTGGTCTAAGCGATGGCTTCTGATCATTCGTCCGAAAGGGGTCCGGGTTCGAATCCCGGGGGAGCATGCATGTTTGTTTGTATTACGGCACTATTTTTCTCTCCCTTCTTTGGATCCAGTGACCCTAAATTAGGAACGGGCGACTGCTTATAGCCAATTGAGTTGCCCGCGGTGGTCGTTAAACCTCCTATAAAAAAATTAAAACTGCCAGTTGACGTATCCCTATGTTGTGGCACAGTTACCACTGTGCCCCTTTGATTTTTTAGATGTCAATTTTTAAGTAATAAAACAGAAAGAAACGTTTTACTTCATTTACAACTTATACTATGCAATAATACTTATACACTATCTACAAACAAGTAATTGGACACCCCTGCAATCGACGATACCTGCGGTCCTAATACACGTCACGGCCGCCACCGTTCAATATCGTGTGGGAAACAACAACGCAACCAGTCGCATGCAAGATGCCACGCAGTTCGGAGCTCTCTGATTTCGAGAAAGGTGTAATCGTCGGGTGTCACAGAACTGGCCGATCCATACGGGACATATCCAACGAGTTGATGTACCCCAAATCGACAGTGGCCTACGTGATTGGCAAGTGGAAGATGAGAGGTGACTGCCGGAATGTGCCCCGACCCGGCAGAACCACAAAACTGGGAGTTAGAGACCGACGGGTGCTGGCCAGAGAAATTCGGAAGAACCGCACCAAATCGATGGGCCACATCCGCGAGGAGTTTTAACAGGCATCCGGTAGTGTTCTTTCGACGAATACCATCCGTAAGGAAGCCCATCTGCTCGGTTATCACGGACGTGCTGCCGCCCACAGGCCTTTGATCACCAAGTCCAAGCGCTGCTCGGCTAACGTGGTGCAAAGAACGTCGACAGTGGACCGTTGAACAGTGGAAACAGGTTCTCTGGAGTGACGAATCAAGGTTCACCCTCTACCGTTCGGATGGCAGGATCTGTGTTTGGCGTCTTCATGGAGAACGCCTCCTGCCGGAATGTATAGTGCCAACTGTGAAGTTCGGCTGCGGTGGAATTTTGCTATGGGGGTGTTTCTCCTGATATGGCACGGGACCCTTGGTCGCAATTCCTGGTAGACCCAACGCCGAGACCTACTGCACCATTTTGGATGACCATGCGCTTCCTACGTTGTGGCAGTTTTACGGAGTCGACCCATGCTACTTTCAGGATAACAATGCCACCTGTCATGTTGCGAGGTCCATCATGGCTTGGTATGGTGACAATGGTGTCAATCGAATGGACTGGCATGCGCAGAGCCCGGACTTTAACCCTATCGAGCACCTCTGGGACGAGTTGGAGCGTCGAGCTAAGGGGTGCCCCCACTATCCGAAATCGGTGAAGGAACTGACCTGTCTTTTCCAAGCCGAGTGGAAGAAAAATACCGCTAGCCGTCGTATAACGCCTGGTGGAGAGTGTGCCCTGGAGGGTCGCAGCTGTAATCGTCGCTCGTGGAGGCTCTACCAACTATTGAAGGTGAATAAACTTCGTTTTCCTTTGCTATCACAGGTGTCCAATTTCTTGTTGGTAGATAGTGTACTATGCAACTTATACTATATGTAATTTATAGTAACTTTCTCATTATAAATTAATGTTAGTAGAAAGCGTTACATCATCGTTGTCAGTAGTTATTGCCAAAATTGTTTTTGAAGAAATCGTTCTTCAGAAATAATATTTGAAACTCTTTAGCTGCCTTGTTATGAATTTAGCGATACGTCTCGGGCCTAATGTACTTTTCTTCTTGTTGTTCTTGTTCTTGTCTAGATTCAGAATGTATAGGTGGTGTAAATGTTTGAGACGTAATACATTCATTATCCAGCGAAGTTGGAAAAGATTGGCGGCCGCCCTGGCGGCGCAGTGGTCTAAGCGCTGGCCTATGATCATTCGTTCGTGAAGGGTCCGGGTTCGAATCCCGGTGAGTCATGGATGTTGTTTCGACTTACGACACTGGCTCTCTCCCTTCCCTGGAACCAGTGACCCTAAATTATGGACGGGCTACTGTTTATAGTCCGTTGAATTGCTCACGGTGGTCGTTAAACCTTCAATCCAAAAGAAGAAGACTGGCAATGTGCACTGGTATTCCATGCTTGATGTGAAAATTTGAATCGATGACATCGATCTCGAGATGTTCAGGCTCAATTTGTGCTGTTGAACTGGAAGGTTGTGACTCTAGAGTCGAACTCGGGTGAAACGCATCCTAGTGCGCGAACTTTTGACGCTCCCTACATTTCCGTGGCCTTTCGGTTGATAATTCTTAGCGGGTCTTTACGGATTCCTCTCGTTCTCCTCTAGGTGTTTCTTCAACTTTTGTCAGTTCTTATAGTAATTTTTCCTGGATTTTCGCGGCATTTCTAAATTTTCGTCGTCAATTTTTTTTTATCTAAATATAAATTTTAAACCCACCTTATTTGGGTTTATCACATACGTCCGTTAGCTCTGACCATCAGCAACAGAATGCGGGCTAAGGTCATCACTATCATTATCTATTCACTAGTTATCAACCTTGAAACGACGTGCGGGGAAACAAAATCACGCGAAATGTAGCTTAACTTTCTAACGCTACTGTATCGAAGGGTTAAGGGGTGGAGAATCGAAACTTGTTTTGTTATAAATGGAACTCTAAACAATCTAATGATGTATTATTTATTACTCTACGATTATTAATTTCGAAGATATAGTATTTCAAAATGTGGCATGTTTTCGTTGCATCCGTGCTCCCGATGTTACCCCCTACCCAGCGTGGAGAAAGACGTAGTTCTAAGTCAAAAATATAGTCTGCTGCTGTTTCTATAAATATATTTTCTCCTTACCTTAAATTTCCAGCAAGGCCGCTGACGGCCCAGTGGTCAACTTTCATGACTGCCACGGAAAAGTCTCAGGTTCGATCCCAAGCAGGTACGAACGCTGTAACCACTAAATATCCGCCGTGCGTCGGATGGGCACTTTGAGCCGTCGGACCCCAAGTATTGGCCCACCTGGTCATCTTCCACCCCCTTTCTACCTCGCCTCCGGGTTACTTTCCTGTAGGGTACGTTAGCCCAAATCTACTTTTAAGGGCAGCTCAAGACCTGAGGTCAGACGCTCCCTTCCTGAAATATCTACACGTGATCTGATCTGAAACTGCTGCAGGAGTCAGGGCTAAAACGACGTACTAGGTAGCGGTTATTTTTGTTGCTTGTTGCGATCACTATCAGCAATTCTGCGAGTTATACGAAGTCTCAAGTCCCACATTTAAGGTCCACATGAACAGTGCAATATCAAAGCACTGGAAAAAGCATATTACGCTTATAAATTATTGAATATATATTTTTATTTACTATTCCAGCTGTTTCTCTTCCTTGGAAAGGGTAAACTAAATACAAGTTTTGCTATTTCTCTTATTTTATTCTAACGTGAAACACAAAACACGCTCGCAAAGAACCTCCAGAACTTAATCCATCATGCTAGCGTTGATATGAAAATTCGTTCAATCTTTGTTCCAGAAATTTTTGTAAAATGTGTTGATCCGTTATTTATTTAAACAAGGCATGCATTCAGTGTGTTTAATGAAGCTGCGTTTTGTCTGGTTAAATTAAATTTTGAATTCTAGGCTTTATACTATTGCTTGTAGTTCAGGGTTTTAACTGGGTAGAGTATTTGTTATACGCCTGCGAAATTATACTTGAAAATTTAAAGTGGGAAAGTGAAATCAACATTTTGCAGAAAGAACATAAAAGCGAGAGGATGTAAAAGTGGCAGCTAATGTAATTAAGGATGAACAGCCTATAAAATTAGGTTAAATTACACAAATTAAGGAGCGAGATTATACGGTTTGAACAAGTAGGCTTAGATCTTGAATTCTGCTTCAAATAAAAGGGAGCAACCTTGGCTATGTTGAATGGACGAAACAGAAGGAATATTTGGAAACAGACAAAACTACAATTTCTTACGTTTGCCAGGTTACCAAGAGAGAAGGATATGACAACTGGTACCTTGGGTCAGACACTCCCTTCCTAAAATGGTCTACATACGATCTGATCTAAAAGTCTTGCAGCAGTCAAACTCAAGCTATGTACTAGTTAGCGGTTATTTCTGTTGTTTGTCGGAACCAACACGAATAATTCTGCATGTTTTACCAAGTTTCCTTTTTTTTTTTTTTTTTTTTTGGTGGTTCAATGACCACTGTGAGCGACTCAGTGGGCTTTAAGCAATCGTCCGTCCCTAATTTAATGCCACTGGTTCCAGGAAAGGGAGAGCCAGCGCCGTCACACAAACACAACATCCATGCCTCACCGGGATTCGAACCCGGACCCATCTCGAACGAATGGTCTTAAGCCTTCACCACCGGGGCGGCACCAAGTTTTCCTTCCAAAACTTAAGGACAATGGTACAACGGAGCCAGCGCAATGGGAAAAGCACACACACCCCGGGCAAGAAAGTTTTCAAAATTGTAACATGCCCAGTCGGGCATATTGTCCAAAAAAGTACATGCCCGAACCAAAATTTTGCATTCCCGAATACAATTTCACAGTTCTGTACATACTATACTAATTTGTTTTCTTCTAAGCATTTCAGAAACTATATAAAAAGATACTTTTAATGCAATTCATAATCCTCCCCTGCAAAGAAATTTTAACTCTCCAATATTTCACTGCATGTCATAAATTGCACCCATTTACCGGTTATCCGGCCCGCATTCTTTACCGGCGGAGCCGAACGCTTTTCCAATTAGGCTACACCAACAAAGTTCTTATTTATTTATTAAATTTTTTATTTGGAGTTTAACGACCTTCGTGTGCAACTAAGTGGGGTATAAGCAGTCCCCTGTCCCTAATTTAGGGTCGCTGGTTTCAGGAAAGGGAGAGAGAGCCAGTGTCATGAGACAAACACAACATTCATGCCTCACCAGAATTCGAACCCGGACCCATCTCGGGCGAATGGTCACAGGCCAGCGCTTAAGGTATCTGCAACATCGAAGCGGCCCAACGAAGTTTGTCGCTGCAACTATGTTGTCTTGACATGTGCATCACCTCCAAGGTAGAGGGCGGCACATATACTTGAGAAAGGGCTAGAATGGAATTCGTAGTCCCCCCCCCTTGAGAAAGGGCTAGAACGGAATTCGTAGGAGGTTTCCGGGTAAGCCGACAAACCACGCTTGCAGGAAAGCTCACTGTGGAAGAAGGAAGTCTAACTAATTCCAGACGACGTGTGGAACGAACATTTTCGGAGAACCCAATAGCTAGGAGCTTACCATTTTAGGTTTCGGCGCCAATATACCGTAAAAGCCATTACCGGTAGAGGGAATCGAATCAGTATCTGCTCCGGAGCCGAATGCTTTCCCAATTATACTATCCCGACGAAGTTTGCAGCAGCAACTTTGTCTTCTTGATATGTACTTCACCTCTGAGGTTTATATGTTACACAGTGAAATATGAACTTACATAGGAATTATTATTCCATGTCCAATCATAACAAAAAAAGAGTAACGTTTTTGACCTGAAACCTCCTGATTTTCATGAAACTTGAACTTGCAGGCTTCATAGAGAAACTGATCAGTATAAAATCTCGGCTTCCTACATACAATACTCCTAAAGTAATCGGAATTTGAAATAAAAAAAAGGCGTTTTTTGTGTCTATTATGCCAATTACAAATAACAACTGTAGACCAAAGAGGTCAACAGCGCTCACATTGGGCGCACTTCAAAGCTAATTACATGATAGATGGAGCCTCTAAGTAGTAAGAAAATTTACTTGAAAATAAAAGTATTTTTAAACTATTTATCCTGCAAAGAGTTAGACTGTCGTTGTTTTACATGTCCGATTCGGCATATAGAAAAAAATATATGCCTAGACAGAATTTTTTCATACCCGGATATGTAGGGCAAAATACACTATCTACTAACAAGTAATTGGACATCCCTGCAATCGATGATATCTGCGGTCCTGATACAAGTCACGCCCGCCGCCGTTAAATATCGTGTGGGAAACAACAACGCAACAAGTCGCATGCAAGATGCCACGAAGTTCGGAGCTCTCTGATTTCGAGAGAGGTGTAATCGTCGGGTATCACAGAAATGGCCAATCCATACGTGACATATCCAGCGAGTTGAAGTACCCAAAATCGACAGTGGCCTACGTGATTGGCAAGTGGAAGACGAGAGGTGACTGTCGGAATGCGCCCCGACCCGGCAGCGCGGAGTTTCAACAGGCATCCGGGAGTATTGTTTCGATGAATACCATCCGTAAGGAAGCCCATCTGCTCGGTTATCATAGACGTGCTGCCGCCCACAAGCCTTTGATCGCCAATTCCAATAGCGCTGCTCGGCTAACGTGGTGCAAAGAACGTCGGCAGTGGACCGTTGAACAGTGGAAACAGGTTCTCTGGTGTGATGAATGAAGCTCCACCCTCTACCGTTCGGATGGCAGGGTCTGGGTTTGGCGTCAGCCCGGAGAACGCCTTCTGCCGGAATATATTGTGCCAACTGTGAAGTTCGGCGGCGGTGGAATTATGTTATAGGGGTGTTTCTCCTGGTATGGCACGAGACCCTTGGTCGCAATTCCTGGTAGACCCAACGCCGGGACCTACTGCACCATTTTGGATGACCATGCGCTTCCTACGTTGTGGCAGTTTTACGGGATGGATCCACGTTACTTTCAGGATGACAATGCCACCTGTCATGTGGGAAGGTCCACCATGATTTGGTATGGTGACAATGGGGTTAATCGAATGGACTGGCCTGCGCAAAGCCCGGACCTAAACCCTATCGAGCACTTCTGGGACGAGTTGGAGCCTCGACCTAAGGGGTGCCCCCACCGTCCGAAATCGGGGAAGAACTGACCTGTCTTCTCCAAGCCGAGTGGAAGAAAATGCCGCTAGCTGTCGTACAACGCCTGGTTGACAGTATGCCCCGGAGGGTCGCAGCTGTAATCGCCGCCCGTGAAGGCTCCACAAACTATTGAAGGTGAATAAACTTTGTTTTCCTTTGCTGTCATAGGTATCCATGTACTTGTTGGTAGATAGTGTGATTTTCGAGGCCTGGCCCCACCCATAACTGACACCGGGACCTGCACCCAGGCGTCAGCACCTTAATCATTTAAGTTTCAGGAACCAATTAACTCGGGGTCACCGAAATTAACTCGAACGAATACATATATTCGCTGGCCAAATGCAGTTGGCACGAGTTAACTTCAGCACATCAGAAAGCGTTATCATCCCTTAAGCTATGTGGTCTTTTTGTTGTTGTTGTTAGAGGTTGAAGGACAAACTTGAGCAACTCAAGTAGCCTATAAGCGGTCGTCCGTCTCTAATTTAGGACCGCTGGTTCGAAGGAAGGGTGAGAGCCAGTGCCATAAGACCAACACAACACCCATGCCTCAACGGGATTTGAACCGGGACCCATCTCGGACGATAAGCCAGCGCTTAGACCACTGCGCCACCAGGGCGGCATCTGATATTCAAAGTGGACATTTAGTAGGACGATTGGCACAAACCCCTTCTGATTAGCTGCTGAAAGTTCAACAACGTCGTTGAACCTAAGAAAAGACAGATGTTAGAGTCATTTGTTGCTAATCAGTAGCAGAATATTCCCCGTCATGCCTTGAGTCATGGAGCACGGAATAAAGGACTAGAAAGGAGCGTTTGTCACTTCTGCCAAGATTATGGTAGGTACTTTAGATTAACAGGGGCGGAATTATTTTCTCCTAGCTTTTGTAAAAACCCGGTCTCTCTATGTAAACGTTTGGGTTTGGGAAACACTGAAAACTGAGCGTCGTTTTTTCCCCCAGGTACATTGCCGCTTAAATAGCTAATTTTGAATTAAGATAGGTGTACAAGCTATTTGCGTGCCTGCTTTCAATGTATAAGGTTATGTTTGTTTAAATACGGAACGTTATGATGGATGTTGAAATGGAATCACTGAAAGAATGCTCAGTGGAAAATAGCCCGGTAGTAATGCTCACTTCTCGAAAATAAGAAAATACGCCAACTGTTTGACTGATGTGCACTTATGTTTATTAGAAATCTAGTCTTCCTTAATATCATAATGAAATGCTAAATTTTTAACTAAGCAATTGATGAAATCATAATTGGATTGCAAGTCTTTTAAAAGAGATTTGAATCTTCTATGTGTGAGTGACGAACAACAATTACATTAATTACATTTATTATTCTGGTCGTGACGTTATATAAAATATTTGAAGAAACGTTTTAAAATAACGTTGAAACATTCAGATGTTTCAGACAAGCTGTGTCTCTACGTAAAACAGTTACCACTACTACACTGTTAAAAATTTTGTGGTGAGTTGCACTACTTTCTGAGAAAAGACAACACCATTTGTGTTGTGCAAACAAACCCCGACAACATGGTGCATTTTTGCACCACATTATGGTACAAAGTTGCACTACATTATTGTATAAGGTTGCACCACAAATTGGTGTATCTTTTCTGAGGAAGTACTGCAGTAGTATCATTTATCATACATTTTGTTAACAATGTAGAAGGGGTCAATCTGAAATGGAGAATCAAGGGAGACTCCTTTCTGTTGTGTGCAGGATGTAACGCAGAAAGTAAGACTTGGGGAAAGTTATATGAAAATTAAAAAAAATACTGTATACCTTAAGGCTAAACGCATAGAAACTAAACAATAATATATATATAAGAAAATAAACAATAATATATATATAAGAAAATAAACAATAATATATATATAAGAAAATAAATTGCACCTTCAGACAGTCTCTCACTAAGAACTTTTTACTTTAAGTAGTCATTCAGTTTCTTCTATAATTTCTTTTATTGGCAGTTTTCCACTTCATAACCACAGAAAGTTAGCTCTTGATGTACTAAGGATCATGCGCAGTCTATTAAACACTTCATTACGTACATATTTCTTTTCAACATTGCATTGCGTTTTTCTATATTTGCTTGGACAAAACTCTTTATTTGTTTCAGATTTCTCAAAGAATTTGAGAGAAATTGCTGTGGCAATGTATTCTTCAGTTTGCTTACGAGGTTTTCTTAAAGCATTCCCAAAATTGTTTAAGTCAATAAGTACTTCACTGTTCCAAACATTATTTTGCACACAAAACAATAAACACGCCCAGAAATATAATTTGTTTAGTTTCTTATTCCCACAGGCCATTATTTGAGTATATTCACAGGCTGAAAAAAATTTACTGGTTTACCTTCAGTCTTTCGGAACAGCATCAAAATAAGCAGTAGGTCGCCACTCTCGTGTAAATTCTTCTTTCTCGCTACGATTGAGTGATGTGAATGGGTTTCGGAAAACTTGTTCAATATATAATATACTCACAAATAATTACACCAACTTGTTTACTACTTGGAGTCGGATCACTTGCCATTCTGGCGGATAAGGTACCAGAGCACAATGCTAAATTATAATAAATAGTATAGCAAAATACAAACGTTGAAACTTCAAAAACTTAGCGACAAGCACTGCCTTGTGTAACTCACTTCAGCAAAAGGTTAGTCGACTTGAGCTGCGTGTTGGGCAGTAGGCGTCGTGTGACAATAGCTTCTTGCCTTGTGTTTCAGGAGAGAGACCATCATACATGGGAACGAGATTAAGTGACGGCTGGCAAGATGTCCTCAGCCTGCAGTTTTAGTTCTGCGTACTTGCGCTCTGTATACCCTCTACCCAGCACCTATGCACCCATTGTGCAGCTAGTAAGCAAGGTCGGTTGATGGGAAACTCTTCATAGCTTTTTTGATTTTATTTATTTATTTTTGGATTGAAGGTTTTTTGTTTTTTTATAAATGGTTTATTAGACCTGGTGGTACAGAGACATGACAAACAGGCAGACATAGACACGGTACATATTTTTCACATCATCAACAAGTACTATGCTAATTGACCAATTTACACAAAGAGACCAGTGTTGATCAAGTAACGCATTGTGAACAAGTACGCATCAAACATGGTTTTACAATATGCTAAATGACCAAAGTACACGGAGAGCCAGTGAGGATCAAGTAACACATTGAGAGCCAATGCCGAAAGGTAACACAAACACCCATGCCTCACGGGATTCGAACCCGGGCCCATCTCGGACGAATGATCAGAAGGCATCCCTTAGACCACTGCGCCAACGGGACGGCCTTCGTTGCTCCAATACAGTACCATCATGCGCCGCTTTGTACACATGTAAATGTCTCCAGGACAGGAGTGACCAGCACACCCAATTTTTCTTTGAGAGAGCCCACTCTTTAGCTCCCTCAAAATATATAAGCAGTTGGAACATATGGCGAGTGTAGCCATGTACGATTTTTGGGAACTTGAATAAACATACGTGAATTTCTCGAATTCACTGAATTTTTGTTATATAAAATAATGTTTGTGTTAAATTTAGTATCTGTACTTAATTCAGGGATTTTTTCTTTTTATTTTTTTTGAATTTAGGATTTAACGACCACCGTGAGCAACTCAATGGGCTATAAGTAGTCGCCTGTCTTTAATTTAGGGCCTCTGGTTCCAGGGAAGGGAGTGAGCTAGTGTCGTAAGACAAACACAACATCCATGCCTCACAGGATTCGAACCCGGATCCTACCTCGAACGAGTGGCCATAAGTCAACGCTTATACCACGACGCCACTAGACCGGCCTTTTTTTTTCCATTGGGGTTTAACTATCCCCGTGAGCAACTCGATCAGCTATAAGCAGTCGTCCGTCCTTAATTTAGGGCCACTGGTTCCAGGGAAGGGAGAGAGCCAGCGCCGTAAGGCAAACACAACATCCATGCCTCACCGGGATTCAAACCCGGACCCTTCACGGACGAATTGTCATAAGCCAGCACTTAGACCACCGCACCATACCGGCTTTCGGAAATAGAGGAAGTCCACTAAAAGAGTATTAGAAGATTATAGTTTAAAATGATGAGAAAAAGAGAGAGAAATGGAAATTCCTTTTCAGGTTACACAAAATAAAATTCATAAACAGCTTTATGAAAGCCAAAAAAAAAAAATAAATAAAAATAAAATACAACCTAGGTAAACTAAAATTCCTAAAAAATAATAACTTGTCAGAGAAATTCATCTCCATGGTTCCCATACTACACACATTGAATAAATACTACGTACAGTATTCACTTGAATACTTTTTTTTTACTGGGGATAACATTTTCAACGTCGGGTAAAATACACATGAACGAAATTTTTTTGCGAAATTTTTTGCCAAACACTTTAAAATATGTGCTTCCCCCTATCATGTTTAGCCCACCCAGCTCTGAGCGGCTGCCGTTGCCACTGCTTGACGATCATCCATGATTGTAATTATCGTTTTCCATGTTTATAGAAGGATTCGTTTCAAATATCTCATTATGATTGTAATCACCTAAAATTAAAGTGTAGGATGATTTTCACTTTGCCGCCCCGGTGGTGCAGTGGTCTAAGCGATGGCTTCTGATCATTCGTCCGGAAGGGGTCCGGGTTCGAATCCCGGTGAGGCATGGATGTTGTGTTTGTCTTAAGGCACTGGCTCTCTCCCTTCCCTGGAACCAGTGACCCTAAATTAGGGACGGGCGACTGCTTATAGCCCATTGAGTTGCTCACGGTGGTCGTTAAACCTCCAATTAAAAAAAAAAAAAAGAAAAAATTCTCACTTTCTGCATGCAGGAGTCCTCACTGGTTCAAGGGATCAAGCAACGCCGTTCGACTGGTGTGCATATTCCGAGAATAGCAGAAAAGGTTTGTTGTTCGAAGGAACTCATACATGAATCTTCCACGAGTAGTAATTACGCCTGTATCTCAACTTTTGTCGATTGCATCAACTTTTGTCGATCGCATAGTTGAAATGAACTTATTTCTTTACGAAACAAAAAGGACCACGTGGCTTACATCCACTATATTGACAAAAGGCACCTGACACCCCTTCAAAAGCAAATGAACGGATCCGCTGCGTTGTTAAGATGCGCTGCACAGCAGCAAACGGTATAAAAACAAGCCTTCAGCTGACCGCGATTTACATAAGTGGGTCGTCCATAAGAGAAACCGCGAGGCGTTGAAACATACCCCAAGTCAACTGTTTTGGATGTACTGAATAAGTGGAAGACACATGGCGTGCCTGAAGCAGCAAAACGTACCGACAGACCAAAGAAAATCAGTGACAGAGGACGTCGAAGCCTCAGGAGAGTCGTTACAGCTAATCGACGGAGTACTGCACAAGACCTCAGTGTACAGGTGAGTAAAAATGCTGGAACCTCGGTATGTACACGTACCATTCGCAGAGAACTTCATTCCATGGGTTACCGTGCTCATGCGGCTGCTCATAAGCCTTTCATCTCCACTCGGAATGCTACTCGTCGTTTAGCATGGTGTAAAGAACATTTATCGTGGACCATAGATCAATGGAAACGGGTCCTATGGACTGATGAATGATCCATTAGTCTGATGGCTGTGTGTGGGTATGGCAGCAGCCGAGGAAATGCTATTTACCACAGTGTACTGTTCCTACGGTCAAGTTTGGAGCTGGCAGTGTACTCGTGTGTGGGTGTTTTGCGGGGTATGGTCCCAGCCCATTGGTTATCGTGGACAAACCTATTAACCAGCACGTCAACCTCGATATTCTGGACAATTATGCCCAAGCAATTCTGTGGCAATACTATGGAATCGAGCCTTGTTGGTACGAGCAGGATAATGCACCGAACCCTAAAGCAAGGACTGTTACAGCGTGGTTTGACGATAATTCCGTATCGTGTGTAGAATGGCCAGCACAGTACCCTGATCTTAATCCCATAGAGCACCTATGGGATGAATTGGAGCGCCGCATAAGAAGTTTGGGAACCAAGGCCTACTACCAAGCAACAGTTAGAGACAACATTATGTTCTGAAAGGAAGCGGGTACCTATCGTTGCGTTCCAAAACCTTGTCGAAAACATGTCTCGAAGGGTCAGTGCATGCATTAAGGTCAAAGGTGGACCGAAACGGTACTAAAGTATATCAATAAATGTTATGTCGTATTTCTCTTTTAGGTGTCCGGTGACTTTTGTCAATATAGTGTATACAAGAACGCATAAGTCAACAACTGGCGTATTTTCTTATCCTCAAAAAACGTGCATTTTTTTCAATGGATATTCTTTCGTCATGACGTTCAAATGAGCAGCCCTAGTATATACAGTTTGCTGTGTGCTGATGGCGTCGTATTAACTTCTCAACTTCAGTAGCTTGTAACATAATCACCTGTGATGTAATCCCGGTGCCCGAATGGGCAGAGAAGTAACGTTTTGGCTAGTTGCCTCAACTGGGCCCAGGTTCAAGTCCGGATTCAGACATCGCTGGTGTTCTTGACCTACGACGGCATTTCTCTCCCCTCCTTGAAGAATGTGGCCGTAAATTATGTGCGGGAGACTTTTTACAGCCATCAGAGTTGCTATTGGTTTTCGTTAATTACCATATTACAAAGAAAAATTCGGCTATAAATTTTTAATAAAATGGCAAGCGTTGATAAATGTGAATATATGTTTTTAAGTCGACATGTTAGCAATTCTAACTATGCAATTCAGGGAGAGATGTTTTAAAGGAACAACAGACTGGATGCAGCAATAAATGAAATAGGAAAGCAAAAAATTTGAGAACAAAATGAAGAAAGTATAGCATTTTCTCAGCTTTATTAGACAATCAAAAGTTTTTGAGTGTGCAATACGTACGTGCTTAATAGTGCAATATTTTGAATTACCAATAATTTTTTGGCGGGAGGAGGGGTAGAGTTTGACGACTACCATGAAGAACTCGATGGGCGATATATAAGCAACCGACTATCCCTAAGCTAGGGCCATTGGTTCCAGCGAAGGGAGAGATTCAGTACCGTAAGACAAACAAAACATGCATGCCTGACAGGGATTCGAACCCGTACCCATCTCGGACGAATGGTCAGAAGCCAGCGCTTAGACCACTAAACCACCGGGGCGGATTTTAATAATTCAGGTGACTGTGGTGAAGGTTCCACACAAACCTTTGCGTCATAATTCCATTTTGCGGGTTTGTTTGGTATGTGTACTCAAACATTTCGATATATTTCGGGCTTTTTTTTTTTTTTTTTTTGAGTGGAGGTTTAACGACCGCCATGAGCAACTCAATGGGCTATAAGCAGACGCCCGTCTCTAATTTAAGATCACTGGTTCCAGGAAAGGGAGAGAGCCAGTGCCGTAAGACAAACACAACATCCATGCCTCACCGGGATTCGAACACGAATTCCTTTCAGACGAATGATTAGAGGCCTTATTTCGGTTCTTTACTTTCCTTGGAACCAGCGGTCCCAAATTAGGGATGGCACAATACTTATACCCTTAGCCAACTGAGTTGCTCACGGTGGCTTTTCATCCCCCTCCCCCCACACACGACCAACGTCTAGGATCCATGCTAAAGCCTTCGAGCGGAATATCTGATCCATGGATCCTAGACCGACGTCTAGGATCCATGTTAAAGCCTTAGAGCGGAACATCAGATCCCTGGATCCAAGACCAACATCTAGGATCCATGTTAAAGCCTTGGAGCGGAACATCAGATTCATGGATCCTGAACCAACGTCTAGGATCCATTTTAAAGCCCTGGAGCGGAACATCAGATTCATGGATCCTGGACCGACGTCTCGGATCCATATTAAAGCCTTGGAGCGGAACATCAGATCCATGGATCCTGGACCAACGTCTAGGATCCCCGTTAAAGCCCTGGAGCGGAACATCAGAACCATGGATCCTGGAACGACGTCTAGGATCCATGTTAAAGCCTTGGAGCGGAACATCAGATCCATGGATCCTGGACCGACGTCCTCAGAGAACTTGTGGACAATGCCGCAACAAGTGTGTGCGTGCGTGTGATTTAAAATGTGGTGTACATAGAGATTATATATACAATTTTTATATACACTCATTTGCTAAAGTTTAAGACCACCTGTCAATTTATTGAAAATTAAGATTTTTAACTAATTACTAGTCAGAAATATTAAAACAAAAATGGCACTACAGATGAATACTTACATTGTTTAGAACAGTAAAAGACCGAAATCAGTACTTCGTGTGTTCTTTATAACGGACAAAATACGATGTGGCATACTCTCAATGAGGGATCGTGATAAATAAATTTGGATGGCACCACATATATTTTTTTTATCACGTTAATCAAAGCTTGGGAATTTGACGGCTGTTTTTCTGCTACATTGTCTTTTAAAATGGTCCACAAATTTTTGATGTAGTTAAGGTCAGGACTATTACCTGGCCAGTCAAGCACAGTTATGTTTCTCCTCTGCAGGTAGTCCTATACTGTCTTTGATCTGGGGCATGGAACTCCATCATGCATAAAGATTGTGCATCTGCGCACCTGCATATGAGTTAACAGCTTCTCACGTAACATTTCCACATAAAAAGAACCAGTCATGGTAATGCCTGTCGGCAAAAGTACAATGAAGAACTACCGGATGCTGACATACCACCCCATATCACCTGACTAGGCGGATGTCTGACGGTGCGAACGGTGTTTTTTTTTATCAAAGTTTCTGCCTTTTGGTCGTCGAACATGTGCTTCGTGTGATTCAAACTGACGCACAGTTTATTCATCGGAAAACAGAACTTGGCTCCAATTTTCAGCAGTACACGATTGATGACGCTTCGCAAACTGGAGTCTCTTCTTTTTCATGACAGAGGTTAGTCAAGGTTTACGTGCAGGTTCATAAGACTTTAATCCAAATCTTTGCTAAGATGTTGGGAAATAGTGATGATACTAATAACAGACCCTTTTGAATGTAGAAAGGGCCTTGTTTTTCTGGCACGAACTCCTCGGAGAACGAACAAATATTCGCCTTATGGTATTGTCATCACGTGGGGTGGCTTTCCTTTGACGTTTACTTCTCTTTCGGTAGCTAAATTCACCTGTATCTCGATATTTCATGATCATATTATGAATAGCAGTCTTGCTCACATTCACCTTTCTGCTCATGTCACGTTCGTAGTATCCTTCATGATATGAAGTTGTCCCTACTTGTGCCCTCTGAGTAACACTTAATGACGCTTTTTCGTTTATTTTTGGCTATATAGAAAATATATACAAAAGTTCTCAGCATGAAATCCAGACGCAAACTGACGATTGCACGCTTTCCTCAAGTGAATCAACAGCTGCCGCTGTAGGATGACGTAACACCGACAGGAAGTTGAGTAATACAGACAGTAGCTGACGTAATCGGCAGAAATCTAATACCAACAGGTGGTCTTAAACTTTTGCAAATGACTATAAATACACAGTAGAGTAGTCACGTTTTTGTGACCACCTCCTACTTTTGACATCAACAGCGCGTAGTCAGTGAAAGACGGTACGAGTCGTGAGCTGGCTTGGAGGGTATATAAGGGGTGCTGTAGGCATTCTGAAAATATAGCACTCGTTATTGCCACGGATAAAAAGAGCGATTTATCAGATTTGCAAAAAGGGATGATTATCCGCTTTCGGGCCAAGGATGAAACAGCAAAGTTTGTGAAGTGTTCGTGTGCTGCTGTGGTTCAAGTGCATCGTGATTGAACAAATGGCACCAGTGCGAAAGAGCGATGTGGAAACTGCGGAGCACTACGTGCCATTGATGTAAGAGGTGAACGTCGGCTGCGAAGGCGCGTGAGGGCCGATCGACACGCTACAGTGGAGCAACTCACTGGCCGAATGAACCAGGGGGCTACCAGAAGTGTGTCTAAAACGATAGTTGAGCGAACCCTGCTCCGTATGGGGCTCCGATGCAGACGGGTGGTCACTGCACTTATTCTAACGAAGGTGCATCGGCAGAAAAGGCTTACATTTGCACGGCAGTATCTGAATCGGACATCCGCTGATTGGCAAAGGATTGCCTTCTCCGATGAGTCACGTTTTCCGCTTCATCGAACGGATGGACGTTGGCGTATAAGGCGAGAAACATCGGAGAACAAACACTCTTCAACCATTACTGGAAGAACACAAGCTGGTGTATTCAGCGTTATGGTCTCGGACATTCCATGGGTCCACTCATATCTATGGAAGGCACTATGGACCGAATTCATCATGAATCCATCCTTGTAGACCACGTACGCACATACATGCTGATTGTCTCGCCTAGGACGGATGGGATCTTCCAGAACGACAATGCGACGTGTCACACAGCTAGAAATGTGGTTGGAAAACCACGATGAAGACTTCAAATTTCTTGCCCCCTAATTCTCCAGGCTTAAACCCAATTGAGCATTTGTGGGACCACTTCGATTATGTTTTCGCTCTATGGATCCTCCATCTCGCACCCTCCAGCAGCTCTCATATCAGGTGCACTGCAGACGGCATGGATCAACATACCTGTGAACGCCTTCCAGCATCTTATTGAGTCACTCCCAGCCCGTCCGTCTCCAGTTCACGCTGCACACGGCGGTTACTCCTGATATTAGCTACTGGTCGCAATAATGTGCCTCGATCGTGTGTGTATGTATACATATATACAACGCCTGAGACCGCTTTCACTAGCTACTACGCATATTTCCTGATAATATATGTATCTTTCCGGTCAGCCAGTAGTCGGTGGCGGGAGCTCGTGATCAATCATCCTAGCTGGGGTATAGGCGTGGAAATCAGTGGCGTGTTTGCTTTATGGTGCTGGCTCTGTTCCGACCTTAGAACTAGCAGCCGTAAATTAAGATCGGGCAACTCCTTATAGAAGTAGATCACCACGGCGTTTCTTAACCTCCGACCTTCCACCAAATTGTTGCTGCATATCACCTAAATATGCGAAATTCAATTCTGTGGTTGTCCCCAAGGAGGTTATATTACTGGAGACTCCACTCCTATCCACGCAGCATTGGCCGCCATAAGTCACCGTCCGTGCTGCAAATGACGTCATGAGCAGGCACGACGCAGCCGCAGAAGAGAAGCTGCTTGGAAACCAATGGAACAAAAGCTTCTAAGCGTATAAACAGATAAAATGAGTAACTCAATAATCTTCATCAATGATACACAAGTTTACGGTATAATTTAGTTCATTTTGACTGCTTGTGACGTCACACCACAGATTAGCTGTGACCTATGGCGGCAGAGCCCGTGGTGTCTCCAGTAATATAACCTCCTTGGTTGCCCCCCCCCTTTCTCTCTTGAACAGGATTTGATTGATGATTTTCGCTATGCTACATTGTACACAACTGACATAATATGGATAAATTCGATGCACGTTAATCATTTAAACTTTACTTACAAAACGTACCATAAAGGCTTAAAAATATAAAAGTCTTGGAAAGTCTGATTCCAGCACCAACTGAAATTATGCATTTATAAAATGTACTACCCAATAATAAAAAGTTCGGTAACTTTTAGAGGGATAGCGAGAACATCGTAAGAACGAAGTGCATTCACCTGAAAGGAAATGCGATAGTGAATCTCAAATGAACAGTAAAAATATTAAGGAAGTATGATTCCAAAGACACCGCCAAATTATATATAATGGGTAAATAGGGGGAAACACGGAAAGGCAAATTTTAGCAGTTGCAGAATCAAGATACAAAAACTTAGCAAGATAGGTATTAACATCACCTTCGACATGGATGACTGGGATAATTATGGGTTGCACGGTGGCGTTGCTTATCTGCCGCAGGTTACGCAGCTGCCGAGGAAAGGGGGATATTACATCTTAAGACTCCAGATCTCTGAATACACTCTTTTTGTTATGTAAATGTATCTATTTCCCTATATTTTTCTCGGCTTGAGGCGCGGGATTTATCGGAGTTGGGTGTGGGTTCGAATCCTGATTGTAGGCGCTACAAATGTCTGTCCGGCCCATTCAGCAGATTGGAGCCTGCCACCGTAACTGCGCGTACTCTTAAACAAGAAAGTTCGCATACATCGAAAAGCCAAAACTTTACGGCCACCTGCTTGATATGATGTTGATCTGCCATGTGCAGTGACGAATCCAGTGAGGGGCGACTGGGACGACCCCCCTCTAAACCATAACAAAACTTTTACGTTTAAAGTAGTGAAGATCGTAAATAATTAACTTTGCATATATAATTTTCACGTTTTCTAAAAAAAAAATTAACAATTGAACTTACTACGGAATTGAATTTAAAATATGTATTTAATTGATTTAGCATTTAGCTCCAGTAAAACAAGTTAGTGAAATCATGCAATGCATTGATTATGATACGCGTTCCAACTTACCAGAAATCATTATTCAAGTTATGAGGATAATGGCTGTGGAATAAATCTCAGTCCTATGCCCTGACCTTTGACCCCATTTCTATGATATTCAACAGAACCGGTTCAGTATACCTCTGGAACAACATACTAAAGTTTTGTCGCAACAGAAGGACTTTTAGTCAAGTTATTAGGATAATGGTTGTTGGATAAATTCCCCTCCTTTGCCATGACCTTTTTTTTTTTTTTTTTTTTGATTGGAATTTTAACGACCACCGTGAGCAACTCAATGGGCTATAAGCAGTCGCCCGTCCCTAATTTAGGGCCACTTATTCCAGGGAAGGGAGAGAGCCAGTGCCATAAGACAAAAACAACATCCATGCCTCACCGAGTTTCGAACCCGGACCCCTTTCGGACAAATGATCAGAGGCCATCGCTTAGACCACTGCGCCACCGGGACGGCATCCTGTCCTGACGTTTGACCCCATTTCGATTATATTCAACAGAACCGGTTCCGTATATCTCCGAAACATCATACTAAAGTTTTGTCGCAACAGAAGAATTTTTAATCAAGTTATGAGGATGATAGCTGTGGAATAAATCTCGCTCCTGTGTCCTGATCTTTGACCCCATTTCGATGTTATTCAACAGAACCGGTTCAGTATACTTCCGGAACAACATGATAAAGTTTTGTCAAAATCCAAGCATTTTTACATAAGCTATGATGCATCAGGGCAATGGAATGGATCCCGCTCCTATGTCCACTTTGATCCCATTTCTCTTATTTTCAATAGGGTTTATTCCCATGTGGTCCCCTACCACTTACTAAAATTTCATCGAAATCGAACCATTTGTACGCAAATTCCAAGGCATAAAGTCAATGGAATGGATCCCGCTCCTATGTCCTGACCTCTGACCCCATTTCGTCCATTTTCAATAGGGTCAACCCCAGGTGGTCCCAATACCACATACTAAAATTTCATGGAAATCGAACCATTTTTGCGTGAGTTATCGTGCGGAAGGACAGACGGACAGACGTACGGAAAAAGCTGGAGCATATACGCTTCTTCAACCAACGGTTGGAAAGCTTAAAAAAGAAAGAGAAGTGGATAAAATACAAATAAAGAGAGAGAGAAAGCGCAAAAGATAAAGGGAAGACAAGGAAAGCGGGGAAAAGCATGGGGTATTATTTGCTGGTTCTTTTCAATTGTCATATTATCTAGCGTCTATAACTTTTAGAACAAACCTGAATCCTAATCCATAATTCAAACCTACTCATTTTTCTCACGAAAGATAATGTCCCTAAACTGTTATTAAGATAGTAGTCTATTCTGAACTATTCATATCATAAAAACGGAAACTTTCTATTTTCCTATTAGCTTTTGGAAATTTTGGTGTTATAAATTTTTCGCAGGAAAACATTAATACGTAATATCGTAAAAATTCCAAGCTGTTTAAATTTGGTAATCGTCGAATATTAGGAGGCACAGTTTACTTGGTTTCACATTACGTACTCATTTAAAGGAAGTTTTCAGGTCTTTAAACGAGATTAAGGGAACTTTGTTTTTCAAAAAAAAAAAAAAAAAAATCATATCGAATAGAATACACAAGTGGTTGTTTGTACGGCAAAGTATAATACACTGGTGTGCAAAAATTAAGGACGAAGAGGAGAAATTAGCATAACAGCGGAACGAGCAGGCAGAACGGACCGAAAGACCACTCAGGAGATAGACTAGGGTCCGGTACGGTAAGGCATGCGCATATATGCAGCATGACGGGGGGGGGGGGGGTGTCGGAAGGGTATGAAGCACACGGGTGGTGTACGCTCAGTAATTCGGTGAAAGCTATTGCACGGTGTACGTCGGTTTGAACGACGTCGAGTTGCGGCCACAGTGTAATATGGCCAACGGGCAATCCAGCAGACGACATCTGGATGACTTTACCAGAGATCGCGTCATTGGGAAATTGGTAAAAGGTCGAAGTGTGACTAGTGTGGCCGAGGATTTCGGGATCTCTCACAGCATCGTTTCACGAGCTTGGAGAGCATATCAAACGACTGGAACAGCTGTCCGAGAGTTTAGCAGTGGTCGTCCACGAGCAACCACGGCGGCGGACGACCGGTATATTGTCCTACAGGCGAGAAGAGACAGACGGCAGACAGCGGGAGAAATCGCAAGGCACATGCAACAGACAACTGGACGTCGGTTTGGAGGTGGCGGAGTTCTCGTTTGGGGCGATATCATGCTTGGTAGCCGTACTGACCTCCACATCTTCCAAGGAGGTTCAGTCACTGGTGTCTGCTATTGTACCGAGGTTCTCCTGCCTCACGTGCGTCTGTTTAGAGGTGTTATCGGTCCTGAGTTCCTCTTCATGGACGACAACGCTACACCTCATCGTACAGTGGCTGTCGCAGAGCTGTTGGAGAGTGAAGATATTCAATGCATGGATTGGCGCGCAAGGTCCCCGGACCTAAATCCAATCGAACATGTGTGGAACCTTCTCGAGAGACGCTTGGCAGCACGTCACTAGCCGCCAGCAACGATTCCGCAGCTGCGATTGGCGCTACAAGAGGAATTGGCCGCAATGCCCCAACAGCTCCTTGACAACCTCGTCCTCAGCATGGACAGACGTTGTAAATCCTGCAAAGCAGTCAGGGGTGATCATATCTCCTACGAAAGACTGGAATATTCTTGGCAGCCGCCTGTCACATGGACGTTTCTGTCTTCTAACCAGTTGTGCTCGAAGCTACCTTTTCAATAAAGTGCCTTTGTATCCTTTGGATTCCTTGTTTGGACGGTTTGCTCACTTTACCCATATTCTTATATCTTGGGGATCTTATGGTATGATTTTAGTCGATGTGCAGCACTTCTGAACGACGTTACATTCGAAAAACTGTCTCGTCCTTAATTTTTCCACGCCAGTGTATTAACATATAATATAGCCACGTAAACGAAATGGGTAGTTGTTATTAACCAAGTTATATTACAGTAATATCTTCCGAATTAAAAAAAGCATAAAGTCAATTTCTTAGGGAAACGTGAAATCGAACGCACTGAAACAATTGTGATTTTTCACCTACTGCTTGCTCTCGTTCACCTATTTAACGATTTAACATTCCTGGAACAAGTGAAAGTATTTTAAAGATCTTGCAGAGGAACGTCAGGTAGGTGCGGCACCGTCAATAGGTATAATGTACATCTAAAGAACCCTTCCACAATGTCTTCTCCCTTCCCCTTTTTATAACCTAAAAACCGCCCGATCCCTAGAGTAAATTTCTGGATCCGTCCCTGGCCACGTGCCGAGAAAACGGCTTACCCGGTGAGACACAAACGCTACAATATTTCTACAGCTGCCTTGTGGTAGCTGGTATCAACAGGTTAGCAGCAGACCCTTTGACTCTTGTATGGTAAGTGGTTGAGCAGTCGCCGATTGGATTTGTTTTTCCAAAACAAATCCCAGATGCTCGATTGGGTCGATGTCTGGGTGGCCAGGGCAATACTTGGAAATCTTCCTCATATTCCGCGGATCATTCTCGAAGAGTCCGGGCAGTGTGGCGTGGCACACTATTCTATACTGAAAGAAAACACTACTTGAGCGGAATACCATTGCCATGAAAAGATGTCTCTGGTCTGCAATGATGATTAGGTAGGTGATAGATGTCATAGTCTTCTGCACATGAATGTCTGGATCCAGGGATTCTTGGCATTGCCCAAAATATTAGATTTCCTCCACCAGCTTGTTTTTGTCCTCCGGTGCATCCTGGTGCCAACAACTTCCCAGGAAAACAACGCACATGTACCCGGCATCATTCCACCTGGAACAACAGGAAACGCGATTCATCGGAGGAGACTACCTTTTCCCAATCATTCAGGGTCCAAGTTTGATCCTCTTGTGCCTTTTGTAGGCGCTTTCGACGGTGAACCGAGGTTATCATGAGCACTCGGAGAGACTTGCGGATATGGAGCCCCATTTTCAGCAGAGTTCGATGTACTGTGTCATTCAGGTTCTTGTTTTGATGCTCGCGTGTCCATTGTAGGCGCTTTCGACGGTGAACCGAGATTATCATGAGTACTCGAAGAGGCTTGCGGCTATGGAGCCCCATTTTCAGCAGAGTTCGATGTACTGTGTCATTCAAGCTCTTGTTTTGATGCTCGCGTGTCTATTGTAGGCGCTTTCGACGGTGAACCGAGGTTATCATGAGCACTCGGAGAGGCTTGCGGCTACGGAGCCCCATTTTAAGCAGCGTTCGATGTGCTGTGACATTCAAGCACTTGTTTCGATGCTCACGTGTTCATTGTAAGCACTTTCGACGGTGAACCGAGATTAGCATGGGCAATCGGAGAGGCTTGCGGCTACGGAGCCCCATTTTAAGCAGGGTTCCATGTACTGTGTCATTCAAGCTCTTGTTTTGATGCTCGCGTGTCCATTGTAGGCGCTTTCGACGGTGAACCGAGGTTAGCATGGGCACTCGGAAAGGGTTGCGTCTACGGAGCCCCATTTTCAGCAGGGTTCGATCTACTGTGTCATTCAAGCTCTTGATTTGATGCTCGCGTGTCCATTGTAGGCTTTTTCGACGGTGAACCGAGTTTAGCATGGACACTCGGAGAGGCTTGCTGCTACGGAGCCCCATTTTTAGCAGGGTTCGATGTACTGTGTCATTCAAGCTCTTGTTTTGATGCTCGCGTGTCCATTGCAGGCGCTTTCAACGGTGAACCGAGGTTAGCATTTTCACGGTGAACCGTGGTTTTCAACCGAGGTTAGCAAGCCTCTCCAGCTACGGAGAGCCGCAAGCCTCTCCGTAGCCGGAGAGGCTTGCGGCTATGGAGCCCAATTTTTAGCAGGGTTCGATGAACTGTGTCATTCAAGCTCTTGTTTTGATGGTGCCCATTGTAGGCGCTTTCGACGGTGAACCGAGGTTAGCATGGGCACTCGGAGAGGCTTGCGGCTATGGAGCCCAATTTTTAGCAGGGTTCGATGTACTGTGTCATTCAAGCTCTTGTTTTGATGCTCGCGTGTCCATTGTAGGCGCTTTCGTCGGTGAACCGAGGTTAGCATGGGCACTAGGAGAGACTTGCGGCAATGGAGCTCCATTTTCAGCAGGGTTCAGTGTAATGTGTTATACAAGATACTCGCGTGTCCAATGTCGGTTCTTCCGAAGGTGAACCGAGGCTAACATGGTCTCTGGGAGAGGTTTGCGGCTACGGAGCCCCATTTTCAGCAGGGTTCCATGTACTGTGTCATTCAAGCTCTTATTCTGATGCTCGCGTATCCATTTTAGGTGCTTTCGAGGGTGAATAGAGGTTAGCATTGGGACTCGGAGAGGTTTGCGGCTACGGAGCCCCATTTTCAGCAGGGTTCCATGTTCTGTGTTACTCAAGCTCTTGTTCTGATGCTCGCGTGTTCTTTGTAGGTGCTTTCGACGGAGAACCGAGGTTAGCATGGGCACTCGGAGGGGCTTGCCGCTACGGAGCCCCATTTTGAGCAGAGTTCGATATACCCTATGTTGTAACACATTACCCCCGTCGTTATCTGCATTCAAATTACCGGCGAGTTGCGCCACAGTATCCCTTCTGTTGGGTAATACCATTCGGAACTACCTCCGCGTACCTGTAGCATGGATGACGCGTGGTCGGCTTACACCTTACCAACTACTCGTGGCTTTCCTCTATTCGAACTACGCTTTTAAATTACTAAACACGACTCACCGTGAGCACTCCACACGCCTTGCAGTCTAGGAAATGGTCTGGCCCAGTCATGCAGCCATTACAATTTGGAATTTTTATGACACGTTGGTCATTACAATTTGGCCTTTGTATGACTCGGTGGCCATTGCAATTTGGCATTTGTCTGACTCACCGGCCATTGCAATTTGGCCTTTGTCTGAGTCGTTGGTCATTACAATTTAGCCTGAGTCTATCTCGGTGGCCATTACAATTTGTCCTTCGTCTGACTTGCTGGCCCTTACAATTTGGCCTTTGTCGGAGTCCGCTACCTTTCCCATCTAGAAAACAAAAATAACACTCATACATAAGTGGGAAACGAATTTCCTTGAAAAAATAGTTCTTGACAAATACATGGAAGGCAATACAAATGTAATCGTTTGCACAAATGTGCCATATTTTCACTCTTTCCAGGTAGCAACTACTTCAGAAAACTTGAATATTATATTGTTCTGAAGCGTGAATTGAACCAGCATCTCCTGATTTCCATTCGAGCATGGAAATCGGGAGATGCGGGTTCGAATCCCGCTCCAGGGCAATGTAATTTTCCAGTTTTCTGAAGTAGTTGCTACATGGAAACAGTGAAAGTACGGCACATTTGTGCCAACGATTACATAAGAATAACCCTGATTAACATTGCTCAGTCGCCCCGGTGGCGCAGTGGTCTAAGGCGCTGGCCTCTGATCATTCGTCCGTAAGGGGTCCAGGTTCGAATCCCGGTCAGGCATGGATGTTGTATTTGTCTTACGGCACTGGCTCTCTCCCTTCCCTGGAACCAGTGACCCTAAATGAGGGACGGGCGACTGCTTATAGCCCGTTGAGTTGCTCACGGTGGTCGTTAAACCTTCCATCAAAAAAAAAAAAAAAAACATTGCTCAGTGTCAGGTGTTATTTATGCAGTTTCATGACCTTCACAAGCGCAGTCGTTTTTCTGCAGTTTCTTCGATTTGCATAAAGACGCGCAGGTCAAAATATTCGCTGTTCTGTGTAGCTTCTCTGTGATGCGAGATCATGGAGGTATCCACCGGGCCACACGTTCTATATAGTACAAGTGTAAATGTAAATAATTATGCACATTTTTTCACTAAAAAACAAAAATTAAATGCCAAAAGGAAAAAGAGAATTGTACCTATACGATCCAGTTATGTAAAGTTCGCGCTATTCTTCTGCCATGAAAAAAATTCCACACCTTCCAATAATTGATTTCCTTAACAATCTCTCGAGCAAGAGCAATAACCAAGTAGTTGTGTTACCTAGAGATTGTTAAGGATGAATAAAGGAAAGTGGCAAACTGCCACCACGGTTGCCGGGTGGTCAGAGGCACAGGCTTCCAAACTAGTCATCCGGCATTGGTTTGGGTAATGGTCCATTACCCAAACCAATGCCGGATGACTAGCTACTGGAAGTTCATTGTTCTGCGCATACGAAGAGCTTCCAAGAAGTTATGTTATTTTGGTAATACTGCACCATCGCTCTCTAAAATTCATTACCGGTAACTTCAAAGCATGTAGCACAACTCTGATCCAGCCGATAGGAACTCGCTCTATGTGTGTGTATCCGCGTATGACTGTTTAACTAATTTTTGGCCGACCCGGTGGCGCAGTGGTCTAAGCGATGGCCTCTGATCATTCGTCCGAACGGGATCCGCGTTCGAATCCCGGTGAGGCATGAATGTTGTGTTTGTCTTACGGCACTGTCTCTCTCCATTCCCTGGAACCAGTGACCCTAAATTAGGGACGGGCGACTGCTCATAGCCCATTGAGTTGCTCACGGTGGTCGTTCAAACCTCCAATCAAAAAACAAACAAACTAATTTTTGTTTTGTTTGATGATTTAACGACCACCATGAGCAATTAAATAGACTCTATAAGTAGTCGCCAGTCCCTAATTTAGTGCCACTCTTTCCAGGAAAGGGAGAACGCCAGAGCCGTAAGACAAACACAGCGTTCATGCCTCATCGGAATCGGACGCGTTTCGCACGAATGATCAGAAGCCAGTGGGGCGGCTTAAACCTTATTCAATGAAAATACTACATAGAAATGCAAATATTTATATAAGCATTACGCCGCCCCGGTGGCGCAGTGGTCTAAACGATGGCCTCTGATCATTCGTCCGAACGGGGTCCGGGTTCGAATCCCGGTGAGGCATGGATGTTGTGTTTGTCTTACGGCACTGGCTCTCTCCCTTCCCTGGAACCAGTGACCCTAAATTAGGGACGGGCGACTACTTATAGCCCATTGAGTTGCTCACGGTGGTCGTTAAACCTCCAATAAAAAAAAAAAAAAAATATATATAAGCATTACATTTTGGGCAGCCCCCCCCCCCAAAAAAAAAAAGAATTACTGTAGATGCAGTTCGTTCTGCTCAAACCTATGAACACATGACGGAAATTAGTACAGATCGATGAAAAGAAGTTTTACATATTCAGATATGTACTTACATAACATGTCTCCTATTTTTCGGGTAGTCAGAGGCCTGTGTTTATTGTCTAGTCATCCGAGTTGGACCTAGACTTGATTCCTGGTTGAACTACGGGACTGACTGCCTCCCTATTCTGGAGCCAGTGGCTCTAAATTAGAGACAGCTTTCAGCCTAATAAATTAAAAAAAAATACACATAGTAGAGCACATGTGATACCACATCTCCAAAATGATGTATTCCAAGCCTTTTGAAGAGCATTTCCTAAAGATGCTGTTCAACTTGTTGGTACCAGAAAAAGAAACGGATTTAGTATGCTCTAGAAAGCTCCTAGAATCATAGTTTGCTCTGTTAGCTAAATCCACCTAGCTCTCCTGCATCATTATAATTTGTGTAGAACCAAGAAACGTCAAGCGTGCTTCAATTTGAATACACCCGTGAAATGTTTCTGTCGTTCCCACAGTAATGACGTTCCTCGCTTCGCACTGAGGATTTTGAGAGGCGCAATTAGTTTGCCTGGGAGTTGTATACAATTTTCCCTTAGTCTTTTCTTCCTCACGCGTGAGTTGCGTCCCTCCCGACGGGTTAGAGCGCAGTTTAATCGCCACTCGTGCCGAGAAAGCGATCGATGAGGACTCCGTGCGGCAACACTCGTTCATTGTTTCCCCACGGCTTCCTCGTCCCTTTGACGTCGAGTGGAACTCCCACGATGTTCATGTAAATTCTTTTGTCCCCCAAGGAACTCTCTTTGTGTTCCAACTGCCGACAAGTGTTCGTAACCGCAAACTGCGAACAAAGTGAGGAATGATTAAAAAACAACTTTAAACATCTTACGTCTTACAAACGCTGAGAGGGGCTCTTTCCGCGCAGCGTAAATGCTGAGTTACATTCAGCAAGTCCATAGACGCCCGCCATTTCACGAGTGAAACGAAACAATCTATATATTTCCAGAAATTTTTGAGATCGTTGTGTCGCATAGTAGTAAGTTAACCAGTGAATTTTACAAATTCTATTACTATTTTGGATAATTTCAGATTATCGAGTTTGATGCTGTGCACGAGGCTAACAATTTTTTTAATTGTAGGTTTAACGACCACCGTGAGCAACTCAATGGGCTGTAAGCAGTCGCCCGTTCCTAATTTATGGTCACTGGTTCCAGGGTAGGGAGAGAGCCAGTGCCCTAAGACAAGCACAACATCCATGCCTCACCGGGATTCGAACGTGGACCCCTTTCGGACGAATGATCAGAGGCCATCGCTTAGACCAGAACGAACGGAAAGCACGGCTGACTACTATGTTCTTGGTGACTAAAGCGGTTAAGATGCGGAGTTTGTGTGCCATGCGCATTCGGCAAACCCATTTATATCAGATACAGATAAGTTTATTCTATATTTGTACAGACAAGACCCAATTTACGCAGCTTCAGCTTACACCTGCTTCACTTTTGCGCCTCTCATGCACTGAAGAGCTATTGAATTAGAAACAGCTGGCGTTATGCAAATGTGGCGCTGTGGGTGGCCCTTATAAACAGAAACGACATGACGTATGCAGCGATCCGACAATATAACGGGTGATGTGATGGGAATCAGTAAGAGTAGGACGCAGTATGGGTAAGACGAAGGATCTAAGCGCATTTGATCGTGGGCAAATTGTCGGGGCCCGATGAATTGGTCACTGCATCTCGGAGGTCGTGCAGGCACTAGGATTTTCACGAGCTACTGTGTCACGAGTGCACCGTGAGTACATCGAATCCGGTAAAACCATCCCTGCAAGGGCCAACTGCCGTGGATAACAGCGTGTGGATGAGCGGGGTCATCGTCGGCTAGCTCGCATTGTAACAGCGGATAGACGGTCCACAGTGGAAGAAATCACCCGGCAATATATCGCTGGTGCACAAAAACGTGTAAGCTGTCACACCATCCAGAACCATCTCCTCGCTATGGGGTACAGAAGCCATCGTCCCACGAGGGTACCGATGCTGACCACACATCACAGGGTGCAAAGATTAGCATGGGCGCGGGAACATCCCCACTGGACCCTAGACATGTGGAAAAATGTTGCCTGGACTGATGAGTCGAGATTCACGTTGGTACATGCGGATGGCAGGATACGAGTACGGCGCAAACCACATGAAGCGATGGATCCTTCTTGCCAGCAGAGTATTTTTCAAGCTGGTGGGGGTGGCATTCTCGTCTGGGGACTATTTACGTGGACTGAAATATGACCCTTGGTACGTGTGACATCGTCCCTCACAAGTCAACGTTTCCGGGATATCCTGGACGACCATTTGCTCCCTTTTGTACGTCTTCAACATCCCACTGTGGACCTCATCCTGCAACAAGACCGTGCCATCTCACCGTGCCATCGCTCCCGAATTGTATCCGAATGGTTGGACGAACACTCCACCGACGTGACCTCGCTTCCTTGGCCAGCTAGGTCACCTGACCTGAATCCCATCGAGCACATCAGGGATGCCATCGATAGAGATGTTCGAGGCTCTGACCCCCTCCATTAAATCATGGTGAACTGTGGGAGCTTGTTCAGCGTTCGTGGATCCGTATGGCTTCCCAACGCTTCCGGTGTCTTGTCGAGTTCATGCCGAGACGAATCGCCGCCGTCATCAGGCCGAAATGTGGTGCTACACATTGCTAGACAGGTATCTCTAATTCAGTTGCTCTTCAGTGTAGATATGTAGATAATGAAAAATCCTCCAAATACGTGGCGTCAGTGAATAAACAAAGACATCGCTCTTTCCACGTTTAGCAACGCACAGCAATCGAAAAATTGTTATTCGGCCGCTGCCGGGGAATTGAATCCTGGATCTCTCGATATCTAGCCGAGCGCGTTAGCCTTACACCACGGTGGCCAACAATCGATGGCGCTAAGTGCGTTTTTATGTCAGCTATGTAAATAATCTGGACTGTTGCGCGTCATATTTTTGCCCACCTTTAAAGGAGTTATGTACGATAAATACAGGGTGTCCATAAAGTCTTTCCCACATTACAAAAATTAATATAAACAAATCTATGTATAATAAGTTAAGATAAAGTGCTTTGCAACATAATATAGCATCACTAAATTTTTTTCTGTTTTTCAGGTGAGCGGTACTGCCAAATAAGAGGAGCATTTCATCGATAATGACTTCCATGCAAGAAAAAGTGGCGTGCGTGTTATGGTTTCCATGAGACGAAATCGGCGGTTATTGTAGAGCGTCATTTCAGAAAAGACTACAGACTAGCACTACCGGACCTAAAAAGTATAAAAGCTTGTATGAAAAGTTTAAAGCGACGGGTAGTGTTGGCGATCTCCCTGGAGAGGGCCGACCACCGATTACACAAGAGACAGACAGCTGCAGCTGTTCAGGAGACATTTCTGCGAAGTCCCAGGAAATCCATTTGTCGTGCTTCACTGGAAACTGGGATTCCCGGTGACACTGTTCATAAAATTTTACAGAAACGTCTTCATCTGTATGCTTATAAGGTACAGATCGTTCAAGCTCTTCAGCCTGATGACCTGCATAGCCGTGCTGCATTTGCGATGGAGATGTTGCCGCGCACAGCTCATGACACTGATTATCTGCACCGTGTCTGTTTCTGAAATGAGGACACATTCCACATCTCTGGTACACAGTAAATAGGCACAATTTGCGAATCTGGGGATCAGTAAATCCCCATTATGTCGTCGAATAACAGAGGGCTAGCCCGAACGTGAGCGTATGGTGAGGTTAGATGCATGACAGAAACATCGGACCCTTCTTTTTTACAGAGCCCATGGTAACATGTAACGTGTACCTGTACATGCTGGAACTTTTTGTAGTACCTCAGTTGCATGCACTCCAAACCTTCGGTTATTTTCCAACAAGACAGAGACCCACCAGACTGGTCAATAAGGATTCGTGAGTTCCTGAATGCCACTTTCCGGACAGATGGATTGGCTTCAACGGTCCCATGACATGGCCACCTCAATCGTCCGACATAATTCCTCTAGACTTTTTCCTGTGGGGTTATGTGAAAGACCAAGTTTACTCTTGCAGTGTTCCGGATGTCGAGACGTTGAAGAGCAGAATAACTGACGTCATTGGTTCTGTCTCTACTGAGATGTTAAACAAAACATGGCGTGAAATCGAATATCGCTTAGATGTCCTCCGGTCCACAAATGGCGCTCATGTAGAGGTGAACTGACACTGGAAAAAAACTTTACTTGTGCACCATCATTGTCATGCAATCCCTTTCTTGCGCCTGTAAATTCATATTTTATATTAATTTTTGTAATGTGGGAAAGTCACAACGTTTTGCTGCTGCTGAACAATGCCCCTGGCCATCCTCCAGACTTAATTCATATGAATACCAACGGCCTAGAGGTCAAGGCTGTCTTCTCTCCACCAAACATAACCTCATTTGTACAACCCATAGATCAAGGAGCAGTATCCACCGTCAAGGATATTTACATAAGGACAAAACTCAAGGGAATTTCTGAGGCTAGTCAAATGTCCAATATTGGCACGCTAAGAGATAATTGGAACTCACGCGACATCATTAAAGGGATCTTTAACATTTCAACAGCATGGCGTGAAGTATCCAAATCATGTACGAATGGTGTCTGGCGTAAGCTATGGCCTGACTTCATTCTGGATTCGCAAAAGCACGATATCGTGCTTTTGCGTCAATAACATAGAATGTGACGTAGGCAGTAAAGTAAATAGGACCAGACGATATAGAATTTGGTCACATAAATGGAGCTTCTTGAGAATCATGGTGAAAAACTTTCAACGGAAGATTTAGAAGAAATAACATAGAATGTGACAGAGGCAGTAAAGTAAATAGGACCAGACGATACAGAATTTGGTCACATAAATGGAGCTTCTTGAGAATCATGGTGAAAAACTTTCAACGGAAGATTTAGAAGAAATAGCTGAACAATTGTCCAAACAACAGACAGAGGAAAGTGAAGATGTGTCTGCGATGTCGGTCAGGACGTTTAAAAGTAAAATCAGTACAAGATGCTGTTGCTCTTATTAATAACGGATGTGAGATCTTCTGTAACAACGACCCCAAATGGGAGAGGAGCTCAACCATTGCAAGGGTTGTCCCAAAACAACGGATAACGTTGTTTTTTTTTAAATATGCGTTTCTTAATTACGAAGGAAGTGGTCACTTTTTCGAAACATTGTTCATTGCATTGAATACAGGTGTCCCAACGTTCCTCCCACTTTTTGAAAATGCTCACCGTAATTATCAAGGAAGTGGTCATCTTTTTCGAAACACTGTCCATTGCATCGAATACAGGTGTCCCAACGTTCCTCCCACTTTTTGAAAATGCTCTCCTTAATTATCAAGAAAATGGTCATCTTTTTCGAAATACTGTCCATTGCATGGAATACAGGTGTCCCAACGTTCCTCCCACTTTTTGAAAATGCTCACCGTAATTATCGAGGAAATGGTCATCTTTTTCGAAATACTGTCCATTGCATCGAATACAGGTGTCCCAACGTTTCTCCCACATTTTTGAAAATGCTCACCTTAATTATCGAGGAAATGGTCATCTTTTTCGAAATACTGTCCATTGCATCGAATACAGGTGTCCCAACGTTCCTCCCACTTTTTGAAAATGCTCACCTTAATTATCGAGGAAATGGTCATCTTTTTTCGAAATACTGTCCATTGCATCGAATACAGGTGTCCCAACGTTCCTCCCACTTTTTGAAAATGCTCACCTTAATTATCAAGGAAGCGGTCATCTTTTTCGAAATACTGTCCATTGCATCGAATACAGGTGTCCCAACGTTCCTCCCACTTTTTGAAAATGCTCAACTTAATTATCGAGGAAATGGTCATCTTTTTCGAAATACTGTCCATTGCATCGAATACAGGTGTTCCAACGTTCGCACCACTTGTTGAAAATGCTCACCTTAATTATCAAGGAGGTGGTCATTTTTTTCGAAATACTGTTCATTGCATCGAATAAAGGTGTCCCAACGTTCCTCCCACTTTTTAAAAATGATCAACTTAATTATCGAGGAAATGGTCATCTTTTTCGAAATATTGTCCATTGCATCGAATACAGGTGTCCCAACGTTCCTCCCACTTTTTGAAAATGCTCTCCTTAATTATCGAGGTAATGGTCATCTTTTTCGAAATACTGTCCATTGCATCGAATACAGGTGTCCCAACGTTCTTCCCACTTTTTGAAAATGCTCAACTTAATTATCGAGGAAATGGTCATCTTTTTCGAAATACTGTCCATTGCATCGAATACAGGTGTCCCAACGTTCCTCCCACTTTTTGAAAATGCTCACCTTAATTATCGAGGAAGTGGTCATCTTTTTCGAAATACTGTCCATTGCATCGAATACAGGTGTCCCAACGTTCCTCCCACTCTTTGAAAATGCTCACCTTAATTATCGAGGAAATGGTCATCTTTTTGCGAAATACTGTCTATTGCATCGAGAACAGGTGTCTGAACGCTTCTCCCACGGTTTGAATGTCTTCTATAATTCTTCTGAAATTCTGCTAAAGCACCCTTGCGTAGCTGTAATAAAGTTATGGATGTCACAAATTGTCGTTCCCCTAATGTCTTCTTTAAAATGGCGAACAACCAGAAGTCACATAGTGACAAGTCTGGACTATATGTAGTTTGGGGTATCAACTTAATATTAATTTTGACCAAATAAGAAACGACAGAACTGGCCATGCGAGGCCTTGCATTGAAATAAGATGGGGATCTCAAGTTGAACAAATTCGTTTTATGCCCAAATGCTCAGTTTAAATTCTCTGAATTGATGATTTTGAAATGTGGACCATATCTTCGATATCTCTTATTGATATGTGTTTCCCTTCCGGCATAATAACACCTATTGTGTTGATGTTTATCTCTGTAACACTATGCGCGATTAAAGCCACTGACTCACGACCATCCATAAATTCTTTATGCCATCTGTAAATTGTTGATTTTCCTAGACATTCGTCTTTATAAGCCTCTCGCATAAGATGGAAAGTCAGACTTTTTTAGATGGATAGCAAAATTTAATGGCGCATCTTTATTTCTCTTTCGCATCCATTTTGCAGAAAAAACACAGCGCGAAAGCTCTTGTTAGGGGCTCACGAAACAACGATTACTAAAATTCGCACTACCAACGAAGCATTCGTGATGAACAGGTATGGCCCGTTGCTGTGGCTGCTATAAGGACTACAGTTTTTTCGAGTCTCGTGCCAAGGTCGAACGCAGTATTGCACATTTTTTATAAAAAACATTCTCACTTGTTTTGGGTCAAGCTATGTAAAAGAGGAATTGTGGCAGTTCTGCAACCGTGCTATAACTTATTAATTATAAAAGAAGAAAACAAACCAGACATATATTCCGTCGTTTTTAAAGCAGTAAATGTTCTTACTTTTTTTTTTTTTTTTTTGATTGAAGGTTTAACGACCACCGTGAGCAACTCAATGGGCTATAAGCAGTCGCCCGTCCCCGATTTAGGGTCACTGGTTCCAGGGAAGGGAGAGAACCAGTGCCGTATGACAAACACAACATCCATGCCTCAACGGGATTCGAACCGGGACCCCTTCGCAGACGAATGCTCATAATTTCTTCCTTTTTTTTAGACATTATTATCTTAAACATACAATTCTCATTACGTAAATTTCATCAAAAATAGAAAGGAAAAAACATTTTAAAATATTTTGTGTTGATTACTGAAAATCATGGAACGGAACCAAATGTATCCACATACGTTCCCATTATATTTTTGCCTCATTTTACGCCGGAAATCCCAGGAATCTAATCCCGCAGTGCAAGTTGGAATATCGCAAAGTACAGTGAGCATAGCTACGAAAAGGTTATATTTTCACCGGCACGAAGCTTACACAGTACAGGAATTTAAACCTCTTGATCATTCGTGGAGGGACATGGAATTACGCAGTTGGACTAGTTGTTTTTTAGCAATAAGAAGTGGTTCTATCGAAGTGGACACACCAACAGCCAAAACAGTAGAATTTGTTCGAGTGATAAACTACATATTATCCATAAACTCCCGTTGCATTCGGGAAAAACTGTTGTGTGGTGTGCGTTATCTCGTCGTCGGATCTTAGACCTTATCATTTTCGACATCACGCTAAACAGTATTACGCAGTTCATTTCACCGCTGTAAGTGGATGAACACGTTACTGCTGGTTCGAACAAGACAGTGCAACCTGTCACACGCCAATCAATTAAATGAATTTTTCCGGGGAATGCCTCATTTCCGAAGGATCGTGGCCTTCTGGTTCCCCCCATTTTTTTAATTCGAGGTTTAACGACCACCGTGAGCGACTCAATGGGCTATAAGCAGTCGCCCGTCCCTAATTTAGAGCCACTGACTCCAGAAAAGGGAGAGAGCCAGCGCCGTAAGTCAAGCGCTACATCCATGCCTTACCGAACCCGATTTGAACCCAGACCCATCTCGGACGACAGCTCAGAAGCCATCGCTTAGACAATTGCGCCACCGGGGCGGCCCCCATATTTGTCACCCCTTGATTAATTCATTTGGGGGTATCTGAAATGTGAGGTTTACAGAAATAATCCGCACACGATCGCTGTGCTGTAGAATAACATCACAACAGCGATCTCACAAATCAATACCCACATGCTTCGCAGAGTCTTAAGCAATCTGGTAAAACACGCGTGCCTCTGCATTCGCGAAAGAGGAGATCATTTCCAACATGTAGCAATCACAGTTTTCCTACTAAAAATAAGTAGGTACCATTTCAACTCATATCTGTCATACGTACATTTTGATCAAATGTCTCATACTGTTAAAATATTCACCTTTGCCTATTCATGTGCGCCACTTTTAACTCACTCTATGCCTTACATTGTACCGTCTATATTAAACTTCTTACAATAATTTTAATTTTGTCAGTTTTCTGACAATCGTTGAAGAGTCTGTGTCTGAAAATTTTATTTCTATTCAAATGAAATGCATTTCTTGTCTCACATCAAAATTTAATTTCCGTAAAATTAAATTTCGTTTTTATGACCTACCGCTTGTAAGCTTTTTGGGTCTGCCCCTTGATTACTTGAATATATATTTTTAAGCCTTTTGTATTAACAAAGAGGCCGGATCACTACTCCTGCGCGTTCCGCTTGAAAAGAAAAATCTTCTTCAAGAAAGATAGCAATCATTTTTAACTAATAATAATTTTGTTTTTAAATTACATACATGTAGTACTGTAAAATTAGGAAGTCACGTTATTTCGATCCAGTGCTGCGGGATTGCACAGGCGAAACTACATATAAAAATATTAATTAATTACACATGTGTATTGTGACGTATATTCTAAATTAACTTTCCTTTTTAGTTTCTTTCACTATGTAAATCTTGAGTTTGTTCTCAGTTACACTTCACACTTAACGTGATATCTTTTCTCTCAAACGAATACGTTTGGCAACATAATTGAGGTTAAATGAACGTGACGTATGACTGTTATTAGATAAGAACGAGAGATAAAAGCTACGAGAAAACAGTTGCTCGTGTGTCGTGGCGTGGTATGGTGTGTTTAATGTGGAGTGTTGATACTGATTTGTGATGTAAAATCTGAAGTGAAAACATCTGAAATAAAGCATCTTTTCAGTAAGTTTGACTTTTGTTCTAAATGTTTCGTCTGGCCGTTAAGTCTTAAGTTAGGAACTATTTCATCGTATGGTGATTTTTCAAAATAACGTAGCAGTACGTAAAGACGTTTACATTATATTATATATATTTATTACCATCGGCATGACGCAGTTGGTTAAGTCGTTATTCACTGCGCAAGAGGCTGACGTGTTTGACGTGTGTTCGAACCCCGGTCCTGCCGGTCATTTAGTCTGCGGTTCTTCTGGGGTTTTCCGCAGTCTCTCCGTGTTTGGTTACCCGAATGCGTACATGGTTCCCTCCGAAGTCTGTCCCTGACGCGCGCTTTGTCAGTGGACCCCTTTTCCCAGAAAACCTGGGTTTACCAGATAAGTGTCGATACGCTGGTAGTAAAAAAAATGTAAGACGAATGAAATCTGATACCCCATTCATTCAGGCACCTATGAGACAAGTTCCATGGTTGTTGATGATGATGATGATATATACAATGAATTGACAAGTCACCGGACACCCCTTCAAACGTAAATGAACGCTGCGTTGTTAAAATGCGCGGTACAGCTGCAACCGGTATAATCATATCGCACTGTGAGTCTGAGTGAGAATGTTGCGTCGGGAGAAAACGGACTTTGAGAAAGGAAAGATTGTTGGGTGTTATGTTAGTGGGTTGTCCATAAGTGAAACCGAGAGGCGTTTAAACATACCCCGGTCAACTGTTTTTGATGTACTGAATAGGTGGAAGACACATGGCATGCCTGGAGCACCAAAACGTACCGGCAGACCAAAAAAAATCAGTGATGGAGGACGTCGAAGTCTCAGGAGAGTCGTTACAACTAATCGACGAAGTACTAGACAAGACCTCAGTGCACAAGTAAGTAAAAATGCTGGAACCACGGTATGTACACGTACCATTTGCAGAGAACTTCATTCCATGGGTTACCGTAGTCGTGCGGCTGCTCATGAGCCTTTCATCTCCACTCAGAATGCTACTCGTCGTTTAGCATGGTGTAAAAATCAATTATCGTGGCCCGTAGATAAATGAAAACGGGGCCAATGGACTGATAAATCCAAATACAGAATCCATCAGTCTGATGGGCGTGTGTGGGTATGGCGGCATTCGGGGGAACGTTATTTACCACATTGTACTGTTCGTACGGTCAAGTTTGTAGCCAGCAGTTACTCGTGTAGGTGTGTTTTTCGTGGTATGATTCCGGCTCATTAGTTATCGTGGACACACCTGTTAACTAGCACGTGTCTATCTCGATATTCTGGACAATTATGCACTACCAACTCTGTGGCAAACCGAGCCTTGTTGGTACCAGCAGGATAATGCACTGAGTCATAAAGCAAGGATTGTTACGGCGTGGTTTGACGATAATTCGTATTCGTGTGTGAACTGGCAGCACAGAGCCCTGATCTTTATCCCATAGAGCACCTATGGGATGAATTAGAGCGCCGTGTAAGAAGTTTGGAACCAAGGCTTACTACTAAGCAACAGTTAGCGGTAGAATTATGAACTGAATGGAAGCGCATACTTATCACTATGTTCCAAAACCTTTGTCGAAAGCATGTCTCGAAGGGTTAGTGCATGCATTAAGGCCAAAGGTGGACGGACGCCGTACAAACTAGCTATGTAAAAAGCATAAATGCTACGTTGTGTTTCAGTTCTAGGTGTCCGGTGAGTTTTGTCAATATAGTGTATATGTAATATACATATACATCATGATCAGAGTAAAATCCCTGAAATGGCGATGAGCTGGATATATTGCCAGGAGAATGGATCACCGATGAAAAACTGAAATTTTATACTGGATTTCAAGGGACAGGAAAGAGTCAAAAAAAAAAAAAATATCACGTGGGAGATGTGTGGATGAAATTCAAAAATATGCCGGGGGGACATGGAGTAGACTGGCTCAAAACAGACCGTTGTGGAAGAAACTTGGGGAAACTTTCATCCAGCAGTGGATTGATAATATATGTATATGTATTTGTTATTGTTAACCATTATCAATCCACTGCTGGATGAATTTCTCCCCAAGTTTCTCTACAGGGCCTGTCTAAATGCCACTAATTTAGCAGCAAACCGAACAAACTAGCTATGTAAAAAGCATACTGAATATACTGTATATTTATATATACTATGTGAGCTTGTATTTCTAATAAGTAAATTTGACAGGGTATGCTATCATTATCCATGGGATTCCAGGTGGAATTGAACTGTCCGCTAATTTGCAGTGAGTCGATGGAGCATTGTCCAGTAGAAGGCATCTGATACCGAAGGCTCCCTGTTCCGCCTAGTGGTTTTTCACATTCTTCCTCTAGTAAGCAAGGGCTGGGTGAGTGTAATCGACGCTTTGCTATCTTCCGTTCGAGTGCAACTGACCTGTCAGATAAGAATCAGAGATTGGGGGGAGTGCAATTGATATGTCAGATGAGGATCAGATATTGGAGGGAGTGCAATGACCTATCCGATAAGGATTAGAGATCTCGACGAGTGCAATGACCCATGCCCAAGCGGACAGTCAAGTGTTTTGGAGTGATAAGCGTTAGTCCTTTCTTTCTCGCGGGGAAAATTGCTGATAGCACAATGAGGGAGAAGTTTACTTTTGGTCTGACTTCCGTTATGGTGGCACTCCCATCCGCCACAGTGGCATACTGCGCCTCGTTAGTACGGAGAAATATTGAGAAAATATGACATCTTTTCGGTGAATTGGTGTTTTCAGTTTTCAGACCATACATAGTCAGGTTAAGTTTTCCCCGAGCACAGTCACGGATAAGGATATTGGTGGTGAACTCATGATAACATTTAAGATGAATTTTATTTCATTTTAAAAAGTCTTGATTTGCAAATAAACGCACGTAAGTTTTATGCATTTAGCTGTCTGATTCTCCTGCGCTTTTCAAAGATTTACAGTGTTTGATGTTTGTATTTTACCTGGTAAAAGGCCCATCAACATTTTTATTACTTTACTAATTTTCGGGTTATCTTTGATAAACTATGTGTGAAAATAGGCATCCCAAAGAAACGGTTTGATTAGAGTAAATCAAGCTTCCTCTATTCTATTATTGCAACATTTTTTGTTCTTGACATGTACTGCTTGTCCCAAGATGACTTAACTACACTTCTTGCGGCAAAAAGTTAATCAACGATTTTTCTTCTGCAGTTCTCTATTTCCTCATTATCTGACGAGGTTCCTTATTCTCAGTTGTGCCATTTGGCTTGCTGGGAATGATGATACTAAATACTCATCTATTTTCTCCTTACTTATCAAGGAGTCTAATTGGTTCTGTTTCGATTTCTGGCAGTATTAAAGCACAGCGAAACATTTGCTATGTTTTGTAGTTTTCCAAGCACAATGAAAGTGTGAAGAATTACCTGTTCATACGTACTTTGGGACAAGTAATTCACAGCAGATATCTGAAATATATTGGGTTGGAAAGAAAGTAATGTCCGATTACGAGGTACCCAAAGTCGAAGCCTCTGCAACGGCGCACAGTGGCCCCTGACAAGGGAAGCCTTTCAACTATCACTCTCCAAAATTGAACAAACGTGGCCAGAAGATAGTACTAAGGGCAAAAACCAATGGGTGCATTTCCGTTTTGGCCCAAATGAACTGACAAAGGGGAACGAGTGGTCTGAAAATAGCTTTAGAGCACAAGTGGGAAAAATCATCTAACATGTGTTGTGCTGCGTGATATGTAACCCCAAATATCAGCTATGTCCCCATTATTCAAAATAATCTCATGTCATACAAAAAGCAACAAAAACCTTTATTACAGGTGTAAATGAACATTTATGGCATTGAACACAAGAGCGAAGCAAAGTAATTTGGAACAATGAAAGATCCCATAGTTATCACAGTACTAAAAATTGTCATTGATATCTAAAAAACAAATACGTTGAGTATTATCAAAAGAAGCGTCATCACTTTCACAGTATCTAATTTTTATCCACGGATATAACAACATCTTGTTGAATTTTTCTGACTGCCATTGATTGTTCATTGATACGTTCGATGATTTTCTTCACTTGCGCTATAAGCTTATTTTCAGACCACTCGTTCACCTTTTTCAGTTCATGTGGGCCAAAACGGAAATACACCCATTGTTTTTTTCCCTTAGTACTATCTCCTGGCCACGTTTCTTCAATTTTGGAGAGTGACAGTTGAAAGGCTTTCCTTGTCAGTTAAAACACTCGTTCACCTTTTTCAGTTCATGTGGGCCAAAACGGAAATACACCCATTGGTTTTTGCTCTTAGTACTATCTCCTGGCCACGTTTCTTCAATTTTGGAGAGTGACAGTTGAAAGGCTTTCCTTGTCAGTTAAAACACTCGTTCACCTTTTTCAGTTCATGTGGGCCAAAACGGAAATACACCCATTGGTTTTTGCTCTTAGTACTATCTCCTGGCCACGTTTCTTCAATTTTGGAGAGTGACAGTTGAAAGGCTTCCTTGTCAGTTAAAACACTCGTTCACCTTTTTCAGTTCATGTGGGCCAAAACGGAAATACACCCATTGGTTTTTGCTCTTAGTACTATCTCCTGGCCACGTTTCTTCAATTTTGGAGAGTGACAGTTGAAAGGCTTTCCTTGTCAGTTAAAACACTCGTTCACCTTTTTCAGTTCATGTGGGCCAAAACGGAAATACACCCATTGGTTTTTGCTCTTAGTACTATCTCCTGGCCACGTTTCTTCAATTTTGGAGAGTGACAGTTGAAAGGCTTCCCTTGTCAGTTAAAACACTCGTTCACCTTTTTCAGTTCATGTGGGCCAAAACGGAAATACACCCATTGGTTTTTGCTCTTAGTACTATCTTCTGGCCACGTTTCTTCAATTTTGGAGAGTGACAGTTGAAAGGCTTTCCTTGTCAGTTAAAACACTCGTTCACCTTTTTCAGTTCATGTGGGCCAAAACGGAAATACACCCATTGTTTTTTTCCCTTAGTACTATCTCCTGGCCACGTTTCTTCAATTTTGGAGAGTGACAGTTGAAAGGCTTTCCTTGTCAGTTAAAACACTCGTTCACCTTTTTCAGTTCATGTGGGCCAAAACGGAAATACACCCATTGGTTTTTGCTCTTAGTACTATCTCCTGGCCACGTTTCTTCAATTTTGGAGAGTGACAGTTGAAAGGCTTCCCTTGTCAGTTAAAACACTCGTTCACCTTTTTCAGTTCATGTGGGCCAAAACGGAAATACACCCATTGGTTTTTGCTCTTAGTACTATCTCCTGGCCACGTTTCTTCAATTTTGGAGAGTGACAGTTGAAAGGCTTTCCTTGTCAGTTAAAACACTCGTTCACCTTTTTCAGTTCATGTGGGCCAAAACGGAAATACACCCATTGGTTTTTGCTCTTAGTACTATCTCCTGGCCACGTTTCTTCAATTTTGGAGAGTGACAGTTGAAAGGCTTTCCTTGTCAGTTAAAACACTCGTTCACCTTTTTCAGTTCATGTGGGCCAAAACGGAAATATACCCATTGGGTTTTGCTCTTAGTACTATCTCCTGGCCACGTTTCTTCAATTTTGGAGAGTGACAGTTGAAAGGCTTCCCTTGTCAGTTAAAACACTCGTTCACCTTTTTCAGTTCATGTGGGCCAAAACGGAAATACACCCATTGGTTTTTGCTCTTAGTACTATCTCCTGGCCACGTTTCTTCAATTTTGGAGAGTGACAGTTGAAAGGCTTCCCTTGTCAGTTAAAACACTCGTTCACCTTTTTCAGTTCATGTGGGCCAAAACGGAAATACACCCATTGGTTTTTTGCTCTTAGTACTATCTCCTGGCCACGTTTCTTCAATTTTGGAGAGTGACAGTTGAAAGGCTTTCCTTGTCAGTTAAAACACTCGTTCACCTTTTTCAGTTCATGTGGGCCAAAACGGAAATACACCCATTGGTTTTTGCTCTTAGTACTATCTCCTGGCCACGTTTCTTCAATTTTGGAGAGTGACAGTTGAAAGGCTTTCCTTGTCAGTTAAAACACTCGTTCACCTTTTTCAGTTCATGTGGGCCAAAACGGAAATATACCCATTGGGTTTTGCTCTTAGTACTATCTCCTGGCCACGTTTCTTCAATTTTGGAGAGTGACAGTTGAAAGGCTTCCCTTGTCAGTTAAAACACTCGTTCACCTTTTTCAGTTCATGTGGGCCAAAACGGAAATACACCCATTGGTTTTGCTCTTAGTACTATCTCCTGGCCACGTTTCTTCAATTTTGGAGAGTGACAGTTGAAAGGCTTTCCTTGTCAGTTAAAACACTCGTTCACCTTTTTCAGTTCATGTGGGCCAAAACGGAAATACACCCATTGGTTTTTGCTCTTAGTACTATCTCCTGGCCACGTTTCTTCAATTTTGGAGAGTGACAGTTGAAAGGCTTCCCTTGTCAGTTAAAACACTCGTTCACCTTTTTCAGTTCATGTGGGCCAAAACGGAAATACACCCATTGGTTTTTGCTCTTAGTACTATCTCTGGCCACGTTTCTTCAATTTTGGAGAGTGACAGTTGAAAGGCTTTCCTTGTCAGTTAAAACACTCGTTCACCTTTTTCAGTTCATGTGGGCCAAAACGGAAATACACCCATTGGTTTTTGCTCTTAGTACTATCTCCTGGCCACGTTTCTTCAATTTTGGAGAGTGACAGTTGAAAGGCTTCCCTTGTCAGTTAAAACACTCGTTCACCTTTTTCAGTTCATGTGGGCCAAAACGGAAATACACCCATTGGTTTTTGCTCTTAGTACTATCTTCTGGCCACGTTTCTTCAATTTTGGAGAGTGACAGTTGAAAGGCTTTCCTTGTCAGTTAAAACACTCGTTCACCTTTTTCAGTTCATGTGGGCCAAAACGGAAATACACCCATTGTTTTTTTCCCTTAGTACTATCTCCTGGCCACGTTTCTTCAATTTTGGAGAGTGACAGTTGAAAGGCTTTCCTTGTCAGTTAAAACACTCGTTCACCTTTTTCAGTTCATGTGGGCCAAAACGGAAATACACCCATTGGTTTTTGCTCTTAGTACTATCTCCTGGCCACGTTTCTTCAATTTTGGAGAGTGACAGTTGAAAGGCTTCCTTGTCAGTTAAAACACTCGTTCACCTTTTTCAGTTCATGTGGGCCAAAACGGAAATACACCCATTGGTTTTTGCTCTTAGTACTATCTCCTGGCCACGTTTCTTCAATTTTGGAGAGTGACAGTTGAAAGGCTTTCCTTGTCAGTTAAAACACTCGTTCACCTTTTTCAGTTCATGTGGGCCAAAACGGAAATACACCCATTGGTTTTTGCTCTTAGTACTATCTCCTGGCCACGTTTCTTCAATTTTGGAGAGTGACAGTTGAAAGGCTTTCCTTGTCAGTTAAAACACTCGTTCACCTTTTTCAGTTCATGTGGGCCAAAACGGAAATATACCCATTGGGTTTTGCTCTTAGTACTATCTCCTGGCCACGTTTCTTCAATTTTGGAGAGTGACAGTTGAAAGGCTTCCCTTGTCAGTTAAAACACTCGTTCACCTTTTCCAGTTCATGTGGGCCAAAACGGAAATACACCCATTGGTTTTTGCTCTTAGTACTATCTCCTGGCCACGTTTCTTCAATTTTGGAGAGTGACAGTTGAAAGGCTTCCCTTGTCAGTTAAAACACTCGTTCACCTTTTTCAGTTCATGTGGGCCAAAACGGAAATACACCCATTGGTTTTTGCTCTTAGTACTATCTCCTGGCCACGTTTCTTCAATTTTGGAGAGTGACAGTTGAAAGGCTTTCCTTGTCAGTTAAAACACTCGTTCACCTTTTTCAGTTCATGTGGGCCAAAACGGAAATACACCCATTGGTTTTTGCTCTTAGTACTATCTCCTGGCCACGTTTCTTCAATTTTGGAGAGTGACAGTTGAAAGGCTTTCCTTGTCAGTTAAAACACTCGTTCACCTTTTTCAGTTCATGTGGGCCAAAACGGAAATATACCCATTGGGTTTTGCTCTTAGTACTATCTCCTGGCCACGTTTCTTCAATTTTGGAGAGTGACAGTTGAAAGGCTTCCTTGTCAGTTAAAACACTCGTTCACCTTTTTCAGTTCATGTGGGCCAAAACGGAAATATACCCATTGTTTTTTTCCCTTAGTACTATCTCCTGGCCACGTTTCTTCAATTTTGGAGAGTGACAGTTGAAAGGCTTTCCTTGTCAGTTAAAACACTCGTTCACCTTTTTCAGTTCATGTGGGCCAAAACGGAAATATACCCATTGGGTTTTGCTCTTAGTACTATCTCCTGGCCACGTTTCTTCAATTTTGGAGAGTGACAGTTGAAAGGCTTCCCTTGTCAGTTAAAACACTCGTTCACCTTTTTCAGTTCATGTGGGCCAAAACGGAAATACACCCATTGGTTTTTGCTCTTAGTACTATCTCCTGGCCACGTTTCTTCAATTTTGGAGAGTGACAGTTGAAAGGCTTCCCTTGTCAGTTAAAACACTCGTTCACCTTTTTCAGTTCATGTGGGCCAAAACGGAAATACACCCATTGGTTTTTGCTCTTAGTACTATCTCCTGGCCACGTTTCTTCAATTTTGGAGAGTGACAGTTGAAAGGCTTTCCTTGTCAGTTAAAACACTCGTTCACCTTTTTCAGTTCATGTGGGCCAAAACGGAAATATACCCATTGGGTTTTGCTCTTAGTACTATCTCCTGGCCACGTTTCTTCAATTTTGGAGAGTGACAGTTGAAAGGCTTCCCTTGTCAGTTAAAACACTCGTTCACCTTTTTCAGTTCATGTGGGCCAAAACGGAAATACACCCATTGGTTTTTGCTCTTAGTACTATCTCCTGGCCACGTTTCTTCAATTTTGGAGAGTGACAGTTGAAAGGCTTCCCTTGTCAGTTAAAACACTCGTTCACCTTTTTCAGTTCATGTGGGCCAAAACGGAAATATACCCATTGGTTTTTGCTCTTAGTACTATCTTCTGGCCACGTTTCTTCAATTTTGGAGAGTGACAGTTGAAGGGCTTCTCTTGTGAGATTGCGTAGCAAACCAGCATGACATCACCAGTTAGGTGGCTTAAGTCAGTGCCAGTTAGAAATCAGAAAGCGAAGAGTGTAAGCGCCAGCCAACATGGAAGTGGACAAGGAACACATCCGCCATTGCCTGCCGTATACGTTCCGCCGCGGAAGCACTCCCGCAAGTGCTGTAAGGAACATTACCAGTGGGTACCCCAATGCCAAATCACATCGTCAGTGCTATCGTTAGTTCGAACGGTTTCGAGAGGATTATTTTGACCTGTCAGACCGTCCCGAAACCGAAGGACTCGCAACTATGAATATGGACATGCTGAAGACCTTAGTACAATAGAGACCTACCAACGTACGACAACGTGAGACTTGGCTTAATAGCTTGGGACTACGCACATACATGCCCAACATCAGTTATCTATTGAAATATTAAAAGAGCTTTTCTGGATTAAAACGTATCAAGACCAACAGTCGAAATTCAGCAGCTGAAGATCATCTTAATGGATTAGCTTCAATATCCGCACAGAAAAGTAATCAAGGAGCAGAAATATAAGCATTATAATGCACCTGCGTCAACTTGGGAAGGATCACACGAGGAGAATTTCAGTACCCCATCAACTCACAGTTGAGCAGAAAGCAAATCGCATGAGTTTACCTGCTTGCACGTGACAAAATTTAACCGTTCTCGGACCTCATTGTGACAGGAAATGGATCCTATACGACAGTATCGGTGCCTCGGAACAGTGTTTGGACCCAAAACGAAAACCTACGCCGACCACCAATGCTGGCCTACACCCACGTAAGGTCCTGCTGTCTGTTTCGTGTGACATGCGGGGTGTCGTGCTTTTTGGGCTGCTACCGGACAACAGCACTATCACTGCCGATGTGTACTGCTGTCAGCTCGACGATCTGCACGTATCGCTCACGTGGAAACGACCAGCACTGCTGAACTGCAAGGGCGTCCTTCCATAGCAGGACGAAGCGACACCTCACACAGCACGAGTGGCCTATCACAAGATCAGGGACCTGCGCTGGACAAAGAAAGCACATTAGCCCCTTCTGGATGGGGATCAGTGTCTTCGTTCATGCATTTGTTTTTTGTACATGTGCCAGTATTTTGGGTGATTTCTCATCACACCAGGGAATATTTAATTTTTGTGCTTGCTAATTTAATTTACTGCACCAGCGCACATTTTGCTTTTGCGGTTGTAACAAAATATTATGATCATCTGGAATAAGCACACCGGACAAAAAATTAGTCACCGGGTCCTCTCGCCTTGATAACAGCATGATTCCAGTGTGGTAGAGACTCCAAGAGGTTGTGGATGTATTGAATATCGATTTGCAGCCACTTGTGCGTCAATTGGTCCCGAAGTTCCGCCAGAGTACGTGGGTGTCTATTCCGGCGTTTCACCACCTGTTCCAAATGATCCCACAGATTTTCAATGGGTTATATATCTGGGGATTATGTGGGCCAGATGAGGTGGGACAGTGTTGCTGATATGTTCGTCGTGCCACTCAGACACAGGTTTTGCCCTGTGCACACGGCAATTGTCGTCTTGGAAGACAGGAGTGGCAATTTGACGCTGAACCTGTAGATGTAGGGCAAAGGGAACCACTTCGTCATTCAGAATGCGGAGGTAGGCATGCTGGTTTAAATTCGTCGTCACTGCAACGAGAGGGCCCATTTCATGGCACGAAAAACATCCCCAAAACGTCACAGAACCTCCTCCAGCTTGAAAAACACCTTCAACACAATCAGGAATAAATGCTTCATTGGGCCTGCGATGCGCTTGTCGCCTCCCATCATTGGAGTACAAAAAAACGACACTCGTCAGACCAAATTACTCGTTTCCAATCCTCCACAGTAAAAGTTTTGTGCCTTTGAGCCCGTTGATAACGTGCGACTTTGTGACTTGCTGTTAAAAGAGGCCTGTTCCGTGGTTTTCTACTCCGGATGTCCATCGCATGGACTTCTGGTAGCAATATCCTTTAGGAAATTGGTTGGAGTGGACTTTTATTGACTGTTTGGAGCAATTGTTGCCTGGTTAGAAACCGATTTGCAGTTACTAGGCTTGAAATATGACGGCGGTCCCTGTTGGTGCGAATCGTCTTCCGGCCACAGTTACATCGCCGATTTTCAGTTGACTGGAAACTACACCACTATTTGTAGACCCGTTGGACAGTAGGCTTCGACACACCAACAAATTGGGCGACTTCATTCACTTTGTGTCCGTGGGCACTGCCAAACACGATGGCTCCTTTTTGTCACTCAGTAACGTCTGTCTTACGACCCATATTGCAGGCTACATTCAACAAACACGTTGCTCTTCACCATTGCACGAGACAGAAATGATCCTGTAGACCACGTGAGTGCTATTTATCTCCCAATAATGCTATCACGGCGCCCTCTGTGCAACCGGTAACTTCCTACTGTTATTTTTGCTAATGGTGACTAATTTTATTGTCCGATATGCTTATATTCTTTGTTTCTTTCTTCGTACTGAAATGGCAACACGTGATTTAATTTCGAGCGTGCCATTTTTGAAATAAAATATTAAATCCCCTTAATTAGCAAAAGTGATATGTAGATATCAACGTACTGTGAATATATGTTTCTAGTTTAAAGGTAGTCAACGCTCTTAAATGGATTTAAATGGACTTCTAGTCTCTTGCTTTGTGTTAATGCAAAATTACTGTCTGTCTTTCTCGGAAGAAGAAGAGAAATCAATTTATTTTTTCAGTCTCTATCTTCCCTCCGTTTAGAGAGTCTTTATTCTGTTCAAAGATCTCTTAAAAATAAAATGTCAAAATGCATGGCTTATTTCGTTAATAAAGAAGAAACGCTTATTCATTGAGAACAGATTTATCCCCTAACGTAAGAAAATTGCTTCTTTAACGGTCCTCTCCAGGAACGTCTTCCTTTTATCTCACTCCATATATTTTTGTTCCATTATAAAGAAACAGGGGATTAAAACAACAAAACCGGGGAAGACGGAGTTTGTTATTGGAAAGCTCTTACAAGACCCTGCGAAACTCATTTTGCGTTGCTCGAGATGCTAACACAGATAAAGCACTTCCGCATAAACATTGTATCGTAGCTGTTGCTATTCAGGTGTCTATTAAATGCTGCTCGATCATTGTTATTATCACGGCGGTGTATGTTGGTTAACAATTGCGGGGGAAAATGCAACTACAACGGGAAAAAATTGAACAGAGTGAGGCGCCGAAGAACACCCTCTTCAGAGTGGATGGAAAATTCCGTACCAATAAATTACGAAAGGAACGAAAATAATTTCCCACTCCAATTTTTATTTTTCACAAGCTTGTTTTCTTTAGAATTATTCCAACATTGTTGTTCACTCAGAAAACCCATTCTTTTCTAAACTAAAAGCTTCCTTTTTGTCCTCGAATCTGAATCGTGCGCTTTCTTTTTTTGAGTTTCATTGGGTTTCTTAAACGACATTAATAGGTGAAAAGCGTTGTCGCTGCAAAAGGTCTTAGCTGGATGACAATAATGCGCTTTTTATTTGGAGTCTAAACTAAATTTAGAGTTATAATGTGAAGCATGAAAAGCAGATCTCTTGTTTTTAAGCTTTCACGTTTCTTCAAACTGATAATAACCGACTCCCGAATCTGTGTTATTTAGACAGGTTTTATGAAGTTTAGCTTGTCGTCGTGCTGTTTCTGTCTTTCACGCTCTTTTTTTTTTCTGTAGCTGCTGAATTTTTCAGATGCCTTTTATAAATGAAACATGAGATGGCACGTTTTGTAACAGCGCGGTTGATAAGTACATAAAACGCTACAACATCGGCTTAGGGCACAATGCGAAAGTCTAGAAAAAAATGCGAATTTAAGGCAGACGAGAACATTCCAAAGTCACGTTGAGTCACTAAGAAAATTCCGGCGCAACAGAAGTATTCTATCCAAAAAAAAAATCACTGCAATTATTACAGTTAGATAAAAATATGGTATTTACACTTAAATAAAAAAATATGTAAAAGCAAGAGTTAAAACTGAAAAGAAAACTCGAGAGACTCAAATTTATGACAACGACTATATACAGTATATACAGTAAGTAATGTGACTATTTACTGAAGTGGACGAGTTACTCTACCAATATGTGCGATTTGTATATATACGAGAGTTCTACCGAAAGTAATACCAAAAGTGGGCATACATTTTTTATTAACTGACAGAGGTCATTCAAATTGCACATGTTGGTAGAGTAACACTTCCTCTATAGTAACCCTTCTTCTTCATTGCAGGTAAATAATGGATTCCAAGCAGAGGCAATGTGCTGTCATTGAGTTCTTGACGAAGGAAGGGTGCATGCTGTCCAACATCCACAATAGGCTACAGAATGTTTAAGGAGATCACACCATTGACAAGAGCAATGTGCACAGATGGATGAAGAAGTTTAAAGAAGGGGAAACCAACATGGAAGACCAATCACACAGTGGGAAACCATCATCTGCGACCACTGACACGAATCATCGTCGAGTGGATGAATTGATTCGCGCGGAGAAACGATTCACAATCCGTGGGCTTGTTGCACAACTGGACTATAGTCACAATGCCATACAAAACATGGTGGAAGACTTAGGGTATCAGAAAGTTTGTGCAAAGTGAGTACCTCGGCAGTTGACACCCTATTTGAAGGAGAGAAGGGTTGAAGTCTGCTGTGATCTGCTGGAAGCGTTCGAAGCCAATGAAGACACCAAGTTTTCCCATCTGGTGGCGGGATGAAACGTGGGCGTATCTTTAGGAGCCGGAAACAAAAGATCAATCCATAGAATGGCTTCACACCTCTTTACTAAGGCCTAAGAAGTTCAAGAGCAAGCGATCATCACAGAAAGTCAGGGTGACTGTTGTTTGAGATGACAGGGGTGCCATTCTCCTTGTTTTTCTGAAACTCGGCCGTACCGTGATCAGCGAGCGGTACATTGAGACACTCAAAAAGCTTAGAGAAGCCATAAGGAAGAAGAAGTCGAACGAGAATCTGAAAGGGATCCACATTCACCATGACAGTGCGAGACCACACACATCTTTGGCAACAAATTAGGCGATCAGAAAATTAGGCGATCAGAAAATTAGGCTGGTATATGGTCCCCATCCACTGTATAGCCCAGATTTGGCGCCCTTCGACTTCAACCTGTTCGTTTCAATGAAGGAAGGTCTCTTGGGACAGCGATTTGATGACACAAACGAGGTGCTAGTGGCTGTGAAGAAGTGGGAACAACAGCCTACACCTGAATTTTTTCAAAGAGAATTCGAGAGTTGGGTTCAACATTGGCGGAAATGCACCGCTTTTGATGGAGACTATGTTGAGTAGTACCTTTGTATAGGGAAAAATTTACTCTACCAACATGTTCTATATGAATGACCTCTGTCACTTAAAAAAGTTAAGCCCAAGTTTGCATTATTTTCGGTACAACCCTCGTATACAGTATAACTGTAGTTATATACCTCGTACATAACTGTAGTAATTATTTTTTTTCACATTTACGCAATTATCAGTTATACGTGAGCTGCTGTAGAGGAAGTCCTTACCGGCCGAGTCAGACTTGGCGTTCCAGCATGTTCCACATAAATTCTATTGGACTTTGATCGGGACTTTGGGATAGCCAATCCGACATTTAGACTTCCTAATCTTCACACCAGGCCTGGATAGACCTTGCACTGTGGCAACGCTCTCGATCTTACCGAGACATGTTGCGATCTGTGCCAGAGTACTGCTACAACGCATTCAGAGCGAAAGTGTCGAGATTGTTTTCGTACCAGTCAGCTGTTATCTCGAGGACTCACAACCATAGGACCGAGTCCTTTGCAGAAGAGGAAGAGTTCCTCACCATCACGGATTCCCCTTCAAACTTAAGGAAAGGAAAGCTCCTTCTGACAGCTATCCCATGACAAATGCCACACACAAATACGTGCATCTGAACGAAAGAATGAGTAGCATGGTTCATCACTCCACATGGCACTTTTCCACTCTTTTGTTGCCCACGCACGACGCTCGAAGCATCATTGCAGTCGTTATCTGGCATTACCTGGAGTGATGTAGTGCTTGTATGTGGCGGACCTAGCAACGTAACTGTGGGCCTGCTGTTTCCGAAGGACTTTTCTGGTGCAAAGAACTGTTCCAGTGTCTTGTGTGACGTCGGCGACCAGGTATGTGGCGGAGGACGTGCGTGTCTTGTTTACATTCCGCAGTCTGCTTTGTTTTGGACGATTTCTCAGATTGTGCGGAGTATTGGAGCGTGGCTTCACTGCTGTGGCATAATTTGCTTTCCATCGCTGAAGTAGATCAGCGAAAGTGGATTTTGGGAATCTCATCAGAGTGGCAATACTACGCTGTGATAGCTTACCCTCGTGCGATAAATCTACATTTTATGTACAACACCCAAAAACCCACTTTGTGTGCGTCTGGCTGAACAAGTGCACGTTCATTTGCATATGTGCAGGCAGTGGTGTAGTGGAGCCAAAACAGCGTTCCGGTACTTTTTTGTCAAGCCGGCATGCATTCCGGTAAACCCTATACAGAATATTTGTTCTATAGTTCTTTTCCAATAAAAATATGCAACAGAAAAACTGCAGTTAGTGGAATTAACGTCCCATGTTTGTTTGGAGGTAGAGTTAGTCTCTAAATCTATTCACACTTGGTAGTCCTTAGAAACTCCTTTTCGTCCTGTTGTTAAGAACGTTGAGGTAGAGATATTGCAATGAAGAAATTATTGTGATTGGACATTTATTTAATCTACTCATTACTAAGCAGTGCAGTTATGGCGGTCGACTAATTTAGTACAGTTACGAATGCCCGTTAATTACACTGGAAGCAGAGAAAATTATTTTTCTCTTTGGAACTTTAGGCCAGTTTCACACAATAGGAAGACTCCGTTGAAGCAGTAAATCTACGGGCTGTTCCATCTTTCGTTTTCAGGCGGACTACAGAATGGTCCATGCTGTACCTCGGACTATAGAATTGTCCGTGCTGTACCTCGGACTACAAAATTGTCCGTGCTGTACCTCGAAATACAAAATTGTCCGTGCTGTACTTCGGACGACAGAATTATCCGTGCTGTACCACGCACTACAGAATCGTCCGTGCTGTACTTCGGGCTACAGAAATGTCCGTGCTGTACCTCGGATGACAGGATGTCCGTGCTGTACCTCGGACTATAGAATTGTCCGTGCTGTACCTCGAACTATAGAATTGTCCGTGCTGTACCTCGGACTACAGAATTGTCTATGCTAACTGCCCCTATCCAAATATTTCGAGAACTAAGACTCCCAGTAATAAATTGCTTTCCCCATTGCCCTCCAAATTGCCTTCCAACAATATCTTACTCGATAATTTTGGGCTGCTTTCAGTGTTTGCATTCCCAAACTGTCCCAATTCGGGCCTCACCATTTCAGTGTTTTCTTACCAAAGTGATGAAATCTTGTTCCTTAACTCTTTAAGTGGCCGGAACGAGTTAACTCGGAGTTACAAAAATGGACTGAAGACAGCTCAGACGAATATTTTCGCTGTCTAAGAAATGCGTGAAATGTTGCTGAAACGAATTTCTTGGGGGTATGTTTAGTGTGTTTAACGCTGCTCAAAGGAGTTACCGGAAAAACCAGAAGATCAGAAAACGTTACTTCTGCCCTTTGCTTTTTATTCAAACGGATCATTCAGAGAAATGGCTGATAATGATCCTTTTTGACTGATTACAAGCTGAATGTGCCACAACACTGGAGACAAACCTAAGAAACGAAAGAGAAGATGTTTCAGTCTTTTTTGTTTCTATCCAGTGGCAAGTTATCCGTGTCAGGGGACTAGAACTTCCCCATCATGTCATGGAGTAGATAATAAAGGACTAAAAGGGAGCGCTTATCACAAGTGATAGGCTTATGGTTGGTCGGTACTGCTCAGATGAGAGGATGAAAGGAATTGCTTTTGCCTGTTTAACTTTCGTGAAATCGGCCGTTATGGAAACATCTCTGCTTGGGGAGAGCAGAACGTTTTTGGTATTATCTGGTTTAGGTACACTGGCTGCTTAAACGGTCAAATGTCAAAAAGGTGTAAAACCGGAAGTCTTTTTTCTAACGATCACTATACTTTCTTATTCTATAAATATAAACGAGTAAAAAAGGAGGATAGGCAGATTGGAAGGAGGGAGAGAAAGGTATTCAAGACGTAATAGCGCGGTACTGCGCGTTCTTATACTGTTTTAATTTCCTGTGTTTCGCGTTCCTGTACTGTTTTAATTTCCCGTGTTTCGCGTTCCTGTACTTTTTTCATTTCCGGTGTTTCGCGTTCCTGTACTTTTTTCATTTCCGGTGTTTCGCGTTCCTGTACTGTTTCTGCACCACTGTGTGGAGGTGTCGGAATACTTTTTGTCAACATAGTATAGTTGTTTGTCGAAGTGATGAATATAAATATATTTATGTCACAATAGATCGCTAACAGTAGAAATTCTGAGTAAAACTCATATCTTTTGTTTTTTACTAGTACTCTTTTTACAGCTGTCGACCGAGCAATTTTTGCTGCTTTATTGGATTTCTGTTTTAGTTTCTACAAGGAGGATAGAAAGGTTAATTGTGACAAAGGGTGATGTGATATAAGTTTACACGCATGTTGACAAGTTCGGGCGTCATTATTTAGCACTGTAGTTATGCATATTTTATAATAAACAGTCGTATAAAACCATTACAATTTTTTTAAATATTTAAGACTGAGTTATTTATACTAATTTGTGGAGTTTTCTTCCTTCCCAGGAGAAACATTATGAGCTGTTTTAAAAGGAAATGATAATTTCATTTTACGAACACCTCGATTTCTAATGCATCTTCTAAAAAATCTTGTGTCTTAGAGCAGAGCAGAGCTGCGTCTTTTTACCGGCTCCTGAAGAAATTCTGTAGTAATGGAGAATAATGTAATCCTCTGAATTATATTTTATGAGAAAAAATTCTTCGCGCTTTATCCTTTATATCTTAAAAGAACGTCATGCATTCTACTGTGCAATAGAAAGTATATGTACTCGTACTCAACAAGCATGAATGCAAATTTCATAAGACGAAGAGATGAGAAATTCTTCTTTCTTTCAGCGTCGAAGACAAAGGCAAAGCTACGGATGAGATGTCTTTTCGGAAATTATTGCATTTAATGAGATCATGTTGGCGTTTTACAAGAAATGCGGAGCTACGGAGACCGGAGAAGAAGAATGGAAGAGCAATAAAAAAAAAGAAAGCTGATAAAAAAAAAAGGAGTAACAACAGAAAGAGCAAAAGTGGAAACACGCTGCAGGGAGAACACCCTTAAGAAGGGGAAAATAACGAAATAAAGAAAGAGCCAGATGAGAATAGCCAGACTTCTAAGACAAATGAACATCTCCTTCAGCTGTTGGCCAGTACCTGACTTCAGACGTGAGGCTTATATCCGATATCGCAGAAGACATTATCCTCGTCTCAAGAAAGAGCACACATCACAATATATCTGGAAGCTTATGAGGAAGAGTCGTGACGTCACCAATAGACAAGCTAGCCTCGACGCCATATGCACTCTACTAGGAGCTCTGCCGACCTCTCTTCATCATCCCCATCACAAAACCTATTTTTGTTCTTGGAGATTACAATGGAAGATTGAGTGAGATATCCCGAAAAAAACATATTCAATGCGCCGTTTTTGCTTTTGTTGTTTGGTGAATGACTTTATCATTTTTATGTGTTCCAAGCCTTGTTGCTTTTAGAAGCATTTTTCGTCCACTTTTTCGATTGGGGATTAATGAGATAGATTTGTTTGCTTCCATGTGAGTGGAAGAACTTTTTTATTTGCCACTATCAAACGAGAAGCCCATTGTGATACAGCAAGCCAGCAAGCGAACGGATACCTTTTATTTCGATGGCGAGAATTTGAAAGAAACCGTTTCTTCTCTGAGTGTAAAAAAGGCTTATATAAGTCGAAAAACGCATACGATCTCGCATAATACGAAATTTTGCATAACTGAAGTTTTAATAGATCCCTTGAACTTCGCACGATTCTTGTTTGTTATTTTAACCGCATATTACGAACAATATTTTTTGGAGAAACCGCATATATCGAAGTTTGCAAAGCTATCATCAAATAAAATAAATAGCAGTCACCTAGTTGTTTTAGCTGGAAAACAAGGAAAATTACCTGCTGTTTTTTGAGACCTGAGAGTCATGTACGTTGTATCACTAGATTTGACCTTTCGGTGAAGAGACGTTGGAGAGTGACGTTGTGTCAGTGGATTTGACTTTTCAGTGAAGACCTGAGAGTGACGTTGTATCAGTGGATTAGACCTTTCAGTGAAGACTTGAAGGTGACGTTGTATTAGTGGATTTGACCTTTCAGTGAAGACTTGAAGGTGACGTTGTATTAGTGGGTTTGACCTTTCAGTGAAGATCTGTGTGTGACGTTGTATTAGTGGATTTGTCTTTCCAGTGAAGACCTGAGAGTAACGTTGTTATCAGTGGGTTTGATCTTTCAGTGAAGACCTAAGAGTGACGTCGTGTCAGTTTGATCTTTAAGTGAGGACTTGAGAGTCACATTGTTATCAGTGGATTAGATCTTTCAGCGAAGACTTGAAGGTGACGTTGTATTAGTGGATTTGACCTTTCAGTGAAGATATGTGTGTGGCGTTGTATCAGTGGATTTGACCTTTTAATGAAGACTTAAGTGTGACGTTGTATCAGTGGATTTGCCTTTCCAGTGAAGACCTGAGAGTAACGTTGTTATCAGTGGATTTGATCTTTCAGGGAAGACCTAAGAGTGACGTCACGCCAGTAGATTTGATCTTTAAGGGAAGACTTAAGTGTGACGTTGTATCAGTGGATTTGTCTTTCCAGTGAAAACCTGAGAGTACGTTGTTATCAGCGGGTTTGATCTTTCAGTGAAGACTTAAGAGTGACGTCGTGTCAGTAGATTTGATCTTTAAGTGAAGACCTGATATTGCCGTTGGTGGATGTGACCTTTCGGTGAGGACCTGAGAGCGACGTTTTATTAGTGGATTTGACATTCCAGTGATGACCTGGAAGTGACGTTGTATCGATGGATTTGACTCTTCAGTGGGGCAAGAATAAATTCGTGAAATAAAGTAAGTCTCTTATCTCTCACGCTGACTTTTGTCTCTGACGCTTAGTTGTTAATTATTCATTCAAAGAGCTTAATATAAGTTCTGCAAAGTTCTCTAGGAACATTTGGCTAAGAACCGAACATTGGTGTAGTTGTACACAAAAAAAAAATTGCCTTAGCGGTTAACGAATTGAAAAGAACACCCAAATTTTCAAAATCTCTGTGAAATTTGATTTTTTGAATGAAATTTTCTTTAGCAATTGCTGTTATCTATTTATATTAGAATTATGTAATTTGATCGATTTTAAATAAAAAAAATATGTGGGAATCATATGTCAAAAATGTAAATTTTTTGAATACCGTTTTTGTCGTTCTACATGATTCTAAATATTCATTATGAATAATTCACATTAATTATAATAAACAAGTGCAACTAACATAGTTACATCAATTCAATGTAAGTAATGCATCGTTTTTCTATAGATTATAAAGTGGATGTAGGAGATTTATTTTGTGTTACTCAGAACGAATAAGAAAATTAGCTCAGGGAACTACTTTTAGTACAGCCGATAATCCGTGGAGAGTTGCTTAGTAGTAATGCCCTTTACTATCGTTTTTCATCTCTCCGTGCACGAAAATGTCGGCCCACAAAGTAGCCACCACACTATAATTTTTTTTGTTTTTGAAATTCATGAGCCATTTTCTGTGGTTCCTTTCGTGAATTAACGAAGCATATTGCTGATACAACCTTTTCCGGAAAAAAATCCCAAATTTCTCGGATTTTTCGGGAAAGTTTTGAATTTTCAGAAACCTTTCTCAATTTTATTTCGTATATTAACGGAAAAATTCCACTCTCACGTTTTTCATATGCATATTATAACGTATAAGTTTGTCTACGCCGGACATTGAATCCGGGTCCCCTCACTCCGGAGTAAGTCACTCTCCCAACTGAGCTACGCGGACATTGCTCTCACTGCTATCTGCCTTTATCTAATGTGTGTCCCGCGGGACAGGCACGTGACATTTCTCCCCTCTCCCCCTCGAAAGAGGGCCTGGGGCATGGCCCTCGGGTCAGCCGGGCCCATGTGTCACTGTAGGCAGTCATCCGATGAAGAACGTGCATTTGAGAAATCCCAGGCAATTTGGTGTGTGGAACGTAACATCACACTGATTTATTTTTTCGAAGCACTGAAGAAGGAAATCTCATTTTTCCTGTCTCGCGGTGTGAAAAGAACATCACATCATTGCGAGAAACTTAAAAGCTAGGTTATCCTTGAAGTTCGGGCGCCAATATAACGTACAAGTTTGTCCAGCAGGGCATCGAAATCGGGTCCCCTCACGCCGTAGTAAGTCGCTCTCCCAACTGAGCTACGCGGACATGTGCTCTCACTGCTATCTGCTTTTATCTCATGTGCGTAGGCACGTCACAATAGGATGGAAATTTTGTGGTAATAGGAGCGATTCGCGGGAATATTTGAGATTTGATTTGCTATTAAATTTCAATTATCTATCGGAGGATTTGATTTTGAAGTTCTGTAGCGAGATCGGATATTGGGGATGACATATCGCATGGAATTTCGGATATTGTGGCACCGACTATTCTTATCCCTCTCTCCAATTTGCGCACCATTTATTGTATATTGTGTTATCATAAGAAACTAGGTACTTAAATTATACCAGGGGTTAAAGTATGATGTCTATGTATCGCCTGTGGACCTCTTAAGGCAAAATTTATTATCTCTCTCTCTTCGTTGCTCGGTTCGAGAGTCGTGACCCAATTCACATCCTGTCGGCAGTCAGGGTTCTTCATTCCTGTCTATTCTCCACAGTATTCATGATTTCTGCAATTGAAAGGTTTGAAATTTTATCTTTAGCTGTTATAGCTGAAGAGAAAATTTTCATATTTAGGAGTTTTGCGAAATAATATAAAGCAGTGCATTTCATCTTGTTTTCTTAAAATCAATTGAAAGTCATTGTCAGTTTAATAAGATCTGAAATTCCGAAGCATTCTGCATCTTTGCAAAGTCACGATGAAAAAATACGTAATTTGTAACAAAACCTCCTATAGAGAAAATTAAATTATTACAAACCCATTTAGAAAAATAAGCTGTAACACAAAATGAAATTATTAATTCACCCATATTAATAACCAAAAACATATTGTCAACGCGCGATTTGGGTTCTATTTTATATATCACGGTAAGTTACGGGTCTTTCTGGCCCAGCGGTAGTATACGCGTTTCGTGTAGAAAAGTTCGCTTGTTCGAAACCCACTAGAGGGAAAAGCTCCGTAAATATGCTTAGACAGCTGAAATAGAAGATTTTGCGAAATTTCTGTAAAAATACGGAAAAACTCGAACAGGACTTTTCTGAAATAAACGGAATTATTGACTCCGAAAATTCTGTCAAAATACTGAGGTTAGAACACACCGAAACTTTTAAAAAGGGAGATTCGTCAAGAGGGATAACTTTGTTTCATATTATTTTCAGGAATTTTTCGTGAATCCCCGCCACTTTTTTTATAATGCACCTATAAATTTATTTTTACTACCGTTTAGAAAACGGAGTGCATATTCTTTTTTAGAAGAACTCTTATAATCCGTCAGACACCCTATTGCGTGATGCGACTGTATCGCCTCATTCCTAGAGTATTGTATTTTTGTTTGTTTCAGGGGTTAATGACCGTCACGAGCAACCTGCAGTACTATGGGCAGTCACTTGTCTCTAATTTTGGGGTCACTGATTATAGGGAAGGCAAGAAACCAGCGCCATTTGCCACATACGTTGCTCATGCGTCATCTAGGTCTCGAACCCGGGCCTAGTTCGGAGGAATAGTCAGAAGAGAGCATCTCAGAATACTTGGACACTGCGGAGTCCATCTCTGTAGTATGAACTTTCGGTTAAGATATTAGTATGGTAGCATACATGATGCAGTTTTCCCTTTTTTTGCATACATGATCATATAAGAAAAATCCTTTGAAAGTTTCTCTTACCATCTAACCTAGAAAAGTGCTTCAGTGACGCAAAGTTTAGAAAAATAGTGACTTAGCGCCACTAATGCGCGCTAAGTCTCTTCTGCATCGGTGGAACTGAATAAAGCAAGTTAAGCTGCAAGTCTCAGAACCTGAAACTACAGCAAACAAATCGTAGCACAGATAGGTTGTTCAAACGTTCAAAAATGGTTAACTGCTCTGTTGAAAAACCGTTAAAAATAGGTTTAAAACAACCAGGATTGTGCAGTTGATAAACTGTTATCACCACGGTTAAGGACACCATTGGTAACTTCTAAAAAAATCTTCAGTAACAGCTTTCCCCGTCCAGGTGGCACAGTGATCTAAGCAATGGCTTCTGATCATTTGTCCGAAAGGGGTGCGGGCTCAAATCCCGGTGAGGCATCGATGTTGTGTTTGTCTTACGGCACTGGCTCTGTCCGTTCCCTGGAACGAGTAACCCTAAATTAAGGACGGACGACTGCTTATAGCCCAAGGAGTTGCTCACGATTATCGTTAAACGTCCAATAGTAAAAAAAACCCCGTTTACTAACGCATTTAGTACAAACCCTAAAGGTAGATTTTTGGTTAAAAAAAAGGGTTCGTATGGCATTTTCATAGGACTTCTGCATTCGTACAGCGTCTAACAAAGAATTCCTGCAATTTAAGTGACAATGGCATGCGTTTGCTATTATAAGCATAGCAGATCGTTAATAAACTCCTCACTATACTACCTGCCATCATTTATATATGACAATACGTACTCACGAAAAGTTTTCTGCGTTGGTCTCCATAAAAAAATTAGAACTGTCCTTTCGTTGTAAAGAAAAATAATCTGCAAAATTCCTCGTAAAAAAATGTTGCTCATATGCTCGTCTATTTCAGTAAAATTCACCTTTAAAACAATACTAAAGACCGAAGACAATTTTGAAAGTAAAGAGAAAAATGAATACAGCACCAAACAATCAAACAGCAAGTTAAACAAGATGCAATTGCAAATCAGAACTTCTGCCATGTGGTTTCCACCAACGAAGCTTTTCGTGTAGACCAAATAAAATAAAAAAGGGCTATGGATTACGTTTTAGAAAAGGAACTAAAAATATACTCAGCAGATATGATATAATGTCTGCCGAAATATTTTGAGTATCTTCCAACACACAATTTATATTTTAAAAAGTGCCAACTTTTTAAAATATAACAGATGGCGTTGTTTGACATGTCCTGATTTTCAACGTCTTAAAATTGCTTTTAAAATTCCACGATTTCAACATAAATATATCAATTACATATCAACGTTCCAGAAACGTTCCAAAACTTCCACTGTTTCAGCGTACCATTAAAAACCACATATCAAAGTTTTAAAAACCAACCTATAACCAATTATCAACTATCGAAACATATGTTTTGTGGACATAGATTTTCGTAAGAAAAACGAATGCTATGCACAACCCCTATTATTTAATTATTTAATTTATTTAAATTAAAATAATTGATAGACGCGTCATCCCACGGCCTAATCGTGAGTCATGTAATTCCAGCTAATCGTTGCAGCTGCTCTCGGCTTCGGGCGCCAAATGGGACAAGTGTTGTGTATTTTCCCAACAGAGACATTTCTCTCACTTTTATGGTGACAGTGTTTCTAAATTTGGGATATCCGACTCCATAGAAGCTGATGCTGGATTTGAAATGCTTAAATTCTAACAGGTAACCTGATTGAAATCAGTTCAGATGATCAATTAATGCAAACATCTGAAGAAGTTGTTTTAATGAAATTTTCGGGGAAAGAGAAAGACGGCACCACAAACGTGTGCCACACTTCTTTTCCGAATTACACAGAAATAGAAACTAAATATAGAAATCGCCACAATGCTGCGCCTGACGTGGAAATCAAGCTATCTCTTGTAAATAGAAAAAAAAATAAAAATAATAATCTGAGAGACACAAGAAGAAAACTACCTTTTCATAATGAAAACTAATTACATAATGAGTCTCATTTTGCAGTTTTTATTTCCTGTTCGCATAACATGTGATTTTTTATACGGTGCACTTAAACGTAATTTTAATATAATGATTTCATTCAATACTTTTGTTTTATTATCCTGACTTTCTAATGTCCATTTTTTTCAGCTGCATATATATACGAATGCATTCACGTATTGTGCAGTTCTTTATGGAATCTGAAAGAGTTTGGTAATGCAATTTAATTGGAAAACGTTGCTGTAGAACATCAGGAGTCATTAATAACTGGGTGAAAGAAATGTTAGAAAACGAATTACTTCTACAGAATGATAATGGGTATTACTTGTTCTTCAATTATTATACCGCTACTTTAGAGGGAAAAAAGTGCGTCTTGGGAAACAAATATTACATACACTATTTGATCAAAAGTTTCAGGACCCTTGCCTATCCAGAAACTCCCTGTGATAGGAAATAAATAATGCCGAGTTGATCCAACCTTTGCTGCTCTTACAGCCTCCACTCTGGTGGAAAGTATTTCTATTAGATTTTTGTCCGTTGCTGCGGGAATTGCTTTCCATTCTGCCACAAGAGCATCAGTCAGTTCGATCACCGATGTCGGGCAATTTGACCTGGCTTTCGGGCGGCTTTCTAATTCATCAGAAAGGAGTTCTATGGGATTGAAATCGGGGAACTGTGCAGGCCAGTCAAGTTCTTCCACATCCATCTCATCAAACCATCCCTACACGGACCTCGCTTTGTGGGCGGTGTGCATTGTGTTATTGGTAAACGAAAGGGCATTCACTGAAATGTTGCCATAACGTTGGGAGCACAGATTGGCAAGAAAATCATTATGGGAAGCAACGTTAAGTTTTCCCAGCAGTGGAACAAGGAAGCGCAATCGAAACCATGAAAAACAGCCCCAGAGCATGACGCCTCCTCCACCAAACTTCACAGTTTGCACAACGCAGTCAAGCAGGTAGAGTTAAAGCTCGCATTTTCCACCCCTAGACTCATACGCTGGACTGCCAGATGATGAAGCGTGATTCATAACTAAGGAGAGCGAGTTTCCGCTACTGCAGAATACGCTTTCGCCGAGTTTTGCACCACTACAACCTACTATTGGCGTTAATCTTGCTGATGTTAGGAATGTGTGTGGCTGCAAGGCTATGAAAATCTATTCCCTCCAGCTATCAACGAACTGTTATTGTGATGGTATTGCTTCCTGTGGCATTTTGGAAATCTGTGGTGAGGTATGCCACCGAAAACAAATGATTTTGTCTCACCATCCACTTCAGCCCTCGGCTGCCAACTAGGTCGTGATTGCACTATTGTTGCTCCTAGGCGTTTCCACTTCATAGTAATATCATTAGCTGCAGCAGGGCAAAACTTTCCAGAACTGACTTGTTGCTAAGATGGTTTCCTATGACCGTGCCATACTGGAAATCACTGAATTACCTACATATGATCGTGCCATACTGGAAATCACTGAATTACCTACGGCCTATTTTATTATCCAGTCTTGTCTATGATGTTTCTCTGGCCACGTGCGTTTTTTATACCAGTATGGGCAATAGCTGAGAACGTACATGGGCAAATTTACTACTCCAAATGGCTCTCCGGATACTTTCAGTCATATAGTGCACATTATTATCGATTACTGCGAAAATTAGCAATTGTCAAAACACATTTTTTGATCTGACAGTTTGAAACAATAATATCTTTGAATTAAAAATCTAATGCCATTATTGGCATATCTTCACTGTATTCCATATAACCACATCCTTCAGAAAACTTGAAATATTTCATCGTCCTGGAGTGGGAATCGAACCCGCACCTCCCTAATTTGGGTCGAGCATGCTGTTCATTAGACTACCCAGGAAAAGGAAATTCCAAGCAACTAAACATATATATCTGAGAACCTTGAGATTTCCGCTAGTCGAAGCTATTCCTGCCTCATCATAGCGTCTCACCTTTTCTCACATCCCGGATCGGATGTAGGTCACAAATTCCAGTTCGGCATTGTCCTGGGTAGTGTAATGACTAGCATGCTCGACCGAAAATCGGGAGGTGAGGGTTCGATTCCCGCTGCAGGACGATGAAGCTTTTCACGTTTTCCGAAGGAAGTGGTTACATGGAACACAGTTAAATTTTTCCAATAATAGCATTACAATGCCTGCCATGTATTTATGAAGAATTATTTCTACCAGAAAAGTCGTTTCCCAATTGTATATGACATATTAAAAATCTAAATATGCTTTACCTAGCGGAATCGTTTTACAAAATGGTTAGAAATGAATGAAAAATATTAGTTCGAAATTGTAGTCACTGAGCACACACACACACACACAAAATAATTTTGTAGTGTGACATTTTGAAGTGTTCAATATTACTCCAAAACTTCAGAATTTATTTGCACTACCTCGCTAAGAAAACTGTGCTTAAACGAATAAAGAAAATCTATGCCTCATCGTCTTAAAAATTAGTTGCATTCGATGCAAAATGTAGTTATAGGGTCCGCCAAATAGGCGCGAAAACGTGTCTACAGTCGGACCTTTGAAGGAAGGGAGAAATTCTAAAGAGCGTCTAAAACGAACGAGAATTAAATTTCTAAGCTCTGAGGAATCACTGATTTTCAGAAGCATATGGTCGCGGTACAGAATTTCTTCTGCGTGATGACAGAAGCAGCATGACACGGTAGGTGAAAAGGCAATTTGTTCGCAACCGTTTACTCTCCTTTAGGTGGAAAAAATCGTTCTCATTTGGCAGTGATTCTCTATAAGGTATTGTCATTTCTCTTATACAAGGGTTATTCCGAAACAACAGAGAATGTTTTTATAAAAAAATATTTGCGTAGCATAATTATCAAGAATGTGGTCATCATTTTCGAAATACTATCCATTTTTTTCTTTTTGATTGGAGGTTTAACGACCACCGTGACTAACTAAATGGGTCATAAGTAGTCGCCCGTTCCTACTAAATACTATCCATTTTTTTTTCTTTTTGATTGGAGGTTTAACGACCACCGTGACTAACTAAATGGGTCATAAGTAGTCGCCCGTTCCTAATTTACAATGGGTACAGAGAAGGGAAAGATCGAGAGCCGTAAGACAAACATAACATCCATGACTCACTGTGATTCGAATTCGGATCCCTCTAGGACGAATGATAAGATGCCATCACTTAGACCACTGCGCCATCGGGGGTGGGATGTGGGGTGTGGGAGTGTGTGTGTGTATACTGTCCATTGCATCGAATACCTGTGTCCCAACGTTCCTCCCACATTTTGAAAATGCTCACCTTTATTATCAAGGAAGTGACCATCTTTTTCGAAATACTGTCCACTGCATCGAATACAGGTGTCCCAACGTTCCTGCCACTTTTTTAAAATGCTCACCTTAATTATCACGGAAGTGGTCATCTTTTTCGAAATATTGTCCATTGAATCTAACACAGGTGTACCAACGTTCCTCTTACTTTTTGAAAATGCTCACCTTATTTATCAAGGACGCGACCATTTTTTTCGAAAAACTATCCACTGCATCGAATACAGGTGCCCCAACGTTCCTGCCACTTTTTGAAAATGCTCACCTTAATTATTAAAGAAGTGGTCATCTTTTGCGAAATACAGTCGATTGCATCGAACACAGGTGTCCTAACTTTCCTCCCACTTTTTTAAAATGCTCACCTTAATTATCAAGGAAGTGGCCATCTTTTTCGAAATACTATCTATTGCATCGAATACAGATGACCCAAAGTTCCTAGCAGTGTTTGAAAATTATCACCTTAATTATCAAGGAAGTGGTCATCTTTTGCGAAATACTGTCCATTGCATCGAATACAAGTGTCCCAACGTTCTTCCCACTCTTTGAAAATGCTCACCTTAATTATCAAAAAAGTGGTCATCTTTTTCCAAATACAGTCCATTGCATCGAATACAGGTGTCCCAACGTTTCTCCCACTCTTTGAAAATGCTCAGCTTAATTATCAAAGAAGTGGTCATCATTTTCGAAATACTGTCCATTGCATCGAATACAAGTGTCCCAACGTTCCTCCCACTCTTTGAAAATGCTCGCCTGAATTATCAAGGAAGTGGTCATCTTTTTCGAAATACTGTCCATTGCATCGAATACAAGTGTCCCAACGTTCCTCCCACTCTTTGAAAATGTTCCCCTTAATTATCAAGGAAGTGGTCATCTTTTTCGAAATACAGTCCATTGCATCGAATACAGGTGTCCCAACGTTCCTGCCACTTTTTTAAAATGCTCACCTTAATTATCACGGAAGTGGTAATCTTTTTCGAAATATTGTCCATTGAATCTAACACAGGTGTATCAACGTTCCTCTTACTTTTTGAAAATGCTCACCTTATTTATCAAGGACGCGACCATTTTTTTCGAAAAACTATCCAGTGCATCGAATACAGGTGCCCCAACGTTCCTGCCACTTTTTGAAAATGCTCACCTTAATTATTAAGGAAGTGGTCATCTTTTGCGAAATACAGTCCATTGCATCGAACACAGGTGTCCCAACTTTCCTCCCACTTTTTTAAAATGCTCACCTTAATCATCAAGGAAGTGGCCATCTTTTTCGAAATACTATCTATTGCATCGAATACAGGTGTCCCAAAGTTCCTCACACTGTTTGAAAATTATCACCTTAATTATCAAGGAAGTGGTCATCTTTTGCGAAATACTGTCCATTGCATCGAATACAAGTGTCCCAACGTTCTTCCCACTCTTTGAAAATGCTCACCTTAATTATCAAAAAAGTGGTCATCTTTTTCCAAATACAGTCCATTGCATCGAATACAGGTGTCCCAACGTTTCTCCCACTCTTTGAAAATGCTCAGCTTAATTATCAAAGAAGTGGTCATCATTTTCGAAATACTGTCCATTGCATCGAATACAAGTGTCCCAACGTTCCTCCCACTCTTTGAAAATGCTCGCCTGAATTATCAAGGAAGTGGTCATCTTTTTCGAAATACTGTCCATTGCATCGAATACAAGTGTCCCAACGTTCCTCCCACTCTTTGAAAATGTTCCCCTTAATTATCAAGGAAGTGGTCATCTTTTTCGAAATACAGTCCATTGCATCGAATACAGGTGTCCCAACGTTCCTCCCACTCTTTGAAAATGCTCACCTTAATTATCAAAGAAGTGGTCATATTTTTCGAAATACAGTCCATTGTATCGAATACAGGTGTCCCAACGTTCCTCCCACTCTTTGAAAATGCTCATCTTAATTATAAAGGAAGTGGTCATCTTTTTCGAAATACTGTCCATTGCATCGAATACAAGTGTCCCAACGTTCCTCCCACTCTTTGAAAATGCTCGCCTGAATTATCAAGGAAGTGGTCATCTTTTTCGAAATACAGTCCATTGCATCGAATACAGGTGTACCAACGTTCCTATCACTCTTTGAAAATACTCACCTTAATTATCAAAGATGTGGTCATATTTTTCGAAATACTGTCTATTGCATCGAATACAAGTGTCCCAACGTTCGTCCCACTCTTTGAAAATGCTCACCTTAATTATCAAAGAAGTGGTCATCTTTTTCGAAATACAGTCCATTGCATCGAATACAGATGTCCCAACGTTCCTCCCACTCTTTGAAAATGTTCCCCTTAATTATCAAGGAAGTGGTCATCTTTTTCGAAATACAGTCCATTGCATCGAATACAGGTGTCCTAACGTTCCTCCCACTCTTTGAAAATGCTCACCTTAATATTCAAGGAAGTGGTCATCTTTTTCGAAATACTGTCCATTGCATCGAATACAAGTACCTCAACGTTCCTCTCACTCTTTGAAAATGTTCCCCTTAATTATCAAGGAAGTGGTCATCTTTTTCGAAATACTGTCTATTGCATCGAATACAGGTGTCCCAACGTTCCTCCCACTCTTTGAAAATGCTCACATTAATTATCAAAGAAGTGGTCATCTTTTGCGAAATACTGTCCATCGCATCGAATTTAGGTGTCCCAACGCTTCTCCCACGTTTTGAATGTCTTCTATAATTCTTCTGAAATGCTGCTGAAGCACCTCTGCGCAGCCATAATAAAGTTATTGATCAGTCCCAAATTGTCGTTCCCCTAATGTCTTCTTTAAATTGGCGAACAACCAGAAGTCACATAGTGACAAATCTGGACTATATGTAGATTGGGGCATCAACTTAATATTAATTTTGTCCAAATAAGAAACGGCAGAACTGGCCATGCGAGGCCTTGAATTGAAAAGAAATGGGGAACTCAAGTTGAACAAATTTGTTTCATGCTCAAATGCTCAGTTACAATTCTCTGAATTGATGATTTTGAAATGTGGACCATATCTTCGATATCTCTTATTGATGTGTGTTTCCCTTCCGGCATAATAACACCTATTGTATTGATGCTTATCTCTGAAACACTCGTTGAAGGTCTTCCTCTATGCGCGATTAAAGCCGCCGACTGACGACCATCCGTAAATTGTTGATTTTCCTAGACATTCATCTTTATAAGCCTCTTGCATAAGACGGAACGTCTCTCCGACAGAATTCTTAAGTCGACAGCAAAAGTTAAGGATGCATCTTCATTCCTCTTTCACACCCATTTCTTTCGAAAAAGTCACAGCGCGAAAACACTTTTTAGGGGTTCACGAAGCAACGCTCATTACACTGCGCCCTACCGACGACGCATGCGTGATAAACAGGTGCAGCCGGTTGCTATATCGTTACTACAGCGACTACCGTTTTTTCGAGAGCCGTGCTAAGGTCGAACGCAATAATGCACATTTTTTATAAAAACATTAACAGTTGTTTTGGGACAAGCTACTGTATGAAAGATGCTTGTTATGTTAGTCTACATATGCCGTATGAGACAGAAATACTATATGTACTTTCTTTGTCTACATGAAAACTGCATTCTCATGAGCCTCTTATTTATGTTTCAAATAGATATCATTTGATATTCGTAATATGGAACTTAAATTCAGTTAGTAGATTGTTTTGTTATTATTTAGTACTCCGCTTCTTAAATGATACCAGATTGTACATGCCATCTCAAATATAAAAGCTGAATAATTTATTTGCATAATAGCATGATGTTTCCTCAAGCGACCAAATCCATTTCATCTTCTGTGTGCCGCATGACATTTCAGTTCTATACATTCCATTATAATAGAGTACGTAATGAACGTTTCATCGAAGGACAAATATCTAGAGAGATCTGAGATTCCCTGCATCCCGTGAAAGTAGTTATACATCAGGCAATAATATCTCTAAGTGTATGCTGTCAGGAGAGCAGTTTTCAAACACTTTGCAATTTCTAAATACCCTAATGAAATTTAAATACTGAGCACTCGATTAATATCCTAAATTCAAAGTTCATCGTCGGACAAACTAGTGTTAGAAAGGCCTTAACTGCTATTCATTACCGAAAATTAAAGCTCTCAGTTTCGATAATTAATCAAAATTGAAATATTTTTTTTAAACATGAGCTTCTCAGGGAGATTTAAGTTTCATGTGAAGCTAAAATTCTGCACATTTCGTTATTCATCATCATCATCATCATTGTCAACCATTATCAATCCACTGCTGGACGAAGGTCTCCCCAAGTTTCCTCCACAACGGTCTGTCTTGTGCCAGTCTCCTCCATGTCACTCCCGCATATTTACGAATTTCATCCACCCATCTCCCATGTGGTCTTTTTCTGGGTCTTTTCCTGTCCCTTGGAATCCAATCTAAAATTTCGGCTGTCCATCTATGGTCTGTCCTTCTGGCAGTATGTCCAGCACATTGCCATTTCAGGGATTTAACTCTGATCATGATGTCTTCCACTCTCGTCATTTTTCGGATCCACGAGTTCCTCTTCTTATCTCTCCTGGTTATACCAAGCATGCACCTCTCCATGCTACTTTGAGTTGTCTGCAGCCTTTGTATGTCTCTTTTAGTTAAGGTCCACGTCTCTGCACCATACGTAAGCACTGGAAGGATGCATTGATCAAACACTTTTCTTTTAAGACATAATGGCATATTGCTCTTGAAAATTATGCTGTTTCTTCCAAAAGCTCTCCAGGCAAGTTTTGTACGCCGATTAATTTCTTCATCAATGTGACCCTCACTTGATATCTGCTGTCCAAGATAAACATACGTATCTGTTATCTCCAGCTTTTCTCCATCAATCGATAAATCTTCATTTCTTGTAAAAGCATTGAACATCACTTTTGTCTTCTGAAAGTTCATTTTTAATCCCACTTCTTTACTCTTGTCAGCAAGTTCCTGGATCATACTCTGCAGCTCTGATGGGGTAGTTGGAAAAATGACTACGTCATCAGCAAAACGAAGGTGGGTTAGATAATCTCCATTAATCTTTATCCCTTTGTTTTCCCAGTTCAGTGATTGAAAGACATTTTCCAATGTGGCATTAAAGAGATACAGCGTTAAATCGCTTCGTCGAACAGATAGCTTCGAAGGAGTTCTACAAACAAAGCCTTAAATTCTGGAAATTTGATAATCGGAAAACAGGAAAATAGAGACTAATTTTTCAATTTTACAGCTTTACCAGTGGTTTTTGTGTGTGAAACAAACTATTTTATTAGCACGTCTTTTTTTAAAAAATTTCGTGCTTATGTTACCGGTTTGTCCGTCTGTACCCACGATATTCCTGCAACTATTAGTCCGATTTGAAAAATTCTTTTTGCATTCGAAAGCTTGAAATACGCGAATGATGATCCTTTATTTCGTTTTTTTTGTTTTTAGCATGTATAATTTTGCCGCTAAGGGGCGTAAATGCCTATGATGTCGAATTCAAAAATACGTTTTATTCCACATATTTGCTTCTAAACATCCGATTGAAAAAAATATACATCTTTCGATTCCATTTATGTCGAAGAGTATTTTAGATATATTTACTTTTTCAAATTACGCATAGATTTTCCGCTAGGGGGCGTAAAAGGAAATTACATTTTCCCCGATAACTCTTCTTCTAAAACTCCGATTTGAAAAATATTTTCTTCAGCGGATACATCTCCTAATGGAAAATCTTTTGCATATAATTTCAAATTTTTGGTAAAGAATACTTTAGCCACCAGGAGGCGTAAGCGCTAATTTTTGCTTCTGATGTATTTGCCATAAAATCTGAGCTTCTAAAATATCGATCGAAAAAATTATTTCGTGGACTGATGCCACTCACATCGATAAACACTTTCGGAATATTTTCTTCTTAAAATATTCCACAGTTTCTCCGCCAGGGGGCGTAGATGTATATCTTATTTTTGCCAATATCTCTCCTTCTAGGACCCCGATTTGAAAAATTCCTTCTTTGTTGGATAGTGTTTCCAGTATGACATGTTTTCATTTAATTTCAAAATTTTCAACTACTTCATAGACTTTCCGCTAGGGGGCGTAGAGGTATATTGTGGTTCCCCCTATATCTCTGTTTCTAAATCTCCGATTTGAAAAATTCTTTCTGCACCGGATACAGCTCCTGATAGGAAATCGTTCACGCATAAGTTCTAAGTTTTGTAAAAAAATGGTTTGGCCACCAGGAGGCGTAAATCTTAATTTCCGCTTCTGATGTATTTGCAGCAAAATATGAGCTTCTAAGTTCTTGATTGAAAAAATTCGTCGTTTGTAGACAGATAGTACATATGTCGACAAACCTTTTAGAAACATTTTCTTTTTAAAATAATGCATGATTTCTAAGCCAGGAGGCGTAGATGTATATCTTATTTTTGTCAATATCTCTACTTCTAGGAGTCCGATTTGAAAAAATCCTCCTTTGTCGGATAGTGTTTCCAGTGTGACATGATTTTCATATAATTTCAAAATTTTCAATTAATTCATAGACTTTCCGCTAGGGGGCGTAATGGTAAATTGCTTTCCCGCTATATCTCTGCTTCTAAATCTCCGATTTGATAAATTCTTTCTGAACCGGATACAGCTCCTGATGGGAAATTCTTTGCACATAATTTCTAATTTTTGAAAAAAAAATATTTGGCCACCAGGTGGCGTAAGTCTTAATTTCCGCTTCTGACATATTTGCAGCAAAATATGAGCTTCTAAAATCTCGGTTGGAAAAAAAGTGGTTTGTTCACCGATACTACTCATGTCGACAAACCTTTTAGGAACATTTTCTTATTGAAATAATGCATAGCTTCTGCGCCAATGGGCGTAGATGTATATCTTATTTTTGTCAATATCTCTACTTCAAGGAGTCCGATTTGAAAAATCCTTCTTTGTTGGACATTGTTTCGGATGCGAAATGTTTTTCCTATAAATTCAAAATTTTCAAGTAAATCATAGACTTTCCGCTATGGGACACAAAGGTAAATTGCGTTTTCTGCGATATTTCTTCTTCTAAAACTCCGATTTGAAAAATTCTTCCTGTATCGCATACAAGACCTGATGGAAAATATTTTTCACATAATTTCTAATGTTTGGTAAAGAATGGTTTGGCCACCAGGGGGCATAAGTGTTAATTTCTGCTTCTGATGTATTTGTAAAAAAATCTGGGCTCCTGAAAACTCGAATAAATATCTTTTTCTTGGACCGATAGTGCTCATATGGAAAAACCTTTTCAGAATAATTTCTTCCTAAAATAATGCATGGTTTTCCCACCAGGGGATGTAAAGTCACATCTTATTTTTGTCGATATCTCCGTTTCTAAGAGTCCGATTTGAAAAAAATTCTTTCTATGTTGGAGAACGTTTCTGGGCGGTATGTTTTTCAAATAAATTCATGTTTTTCTTAACGCACAAGTCTGCAACCAAAGGGCGTAAGCTTACAATTCCGTTTTCAGCAATATCTGAGGGACCAAAAACCCGATTGAAAAACTTCTTTCTTCCGTCAGATACTATTGTTTTCCATACCGGTTCCATTGACTTTGAATAGCTATGATAAATTTAATTTGCATCAGAACGGATTCAAAAGACGTGCTTATTACACCCGAAAATTCGGCGTCATCTTTCTTGTTTAATCTGTCTCGGATTGACACGATATCTTTCTTCTATTGTGTAGGTGCGAATGAAATGTCTGGCGCGAACGAGCAGTGAGACAGGCCCCCACCACAGCGGAATGGAACCACCCACAGGTGTTGCGGGTATTACGTCACACAGTTACTATTAATAGCTAGCACATGTGTGAAGAACAAGATTCAGGTGTGGTATGTTTGAACGTAACGTGGCTTGCAAAGGAAACATGCAGACGCCAGATTTGAGAGTCATCTTCCTGTATGAATTTAAATTGGGCCATTCTGCAGGAATTGCCGCTCGAAATGTTAACAAAGTGTTTGGGGAGAATACAGTCAACGAACGAACCATTTCGCGATGGTTTGTGAAGTTTCGAAACCCAGATACGGACCTGCAAAACGAAGCACGGGGTGACCAACTTGTTGCTGTTTCTGACAATGTTCTGTTACGTGTGGTTGAAGTGGACCCCCGAAAAGCGTGTCGTGAGATAGCGACAGAGGTAGGTGTCCACCGCACGACAGTTCTTCTGCGTCTGGCTGCGCCGGGTAAGGTAAAAAAGCTGGACATGTGGCTGCCGCATGAGTTAACAACTGCCAACAAGACTAGGCGTTTGGAAGTCTACACGTCGCTGCTTGCCAGGAATAAACAGGGACCTCCACTGCATCGAATCGTCACCTGCGACGAGAAGTGGGTCCATTATGATATTCGGAAACGATGTGCACAATGGTTACGCAGGGCACAGCCTGCTGGACGGCATCCTAAGCCACCCATACACACCAAGAGGATGATGATCCTTGTCTGGTGGTCCACAGCCGGGATAATTCATCGGAGTTTCTTGGCAAGAGGCCAAACCATCACTGCCGAACGTTATTGTGCTGAATTACACCTGATGCATTGGAAATTGCTGCAGAAACAACCAGCTTTGTTCAACAGTCATGGTGTTCTTCTGTTCCAGGACAACGGCAGCCCTCATGTTCGCACAATGCAGTGTTTCACAGCCTTGGACCTATTTCCCGGACTTGTCTCCGCCAGACTATCATCTGTTTCGTCTCCTGGATCACTTCCTGTCCGGGAAACAGTTCATGACAGACAACGAGGTTCAACGTGCAGTTGATGACTTCTTTGGGTCCCAGTGACAAGACTTTTTTCGTTCCGGGATCATGGCTTTGCCGGACAGATGGCAACTATGTGTCGATGCCGAGGGGGATTATTTTGCCTAGGTACGTTGTCCCACTTTTCCATTCTCGCCGTCCACGTATGCCGGTCCTTTGCCGGATATTTCATTCGCACCAACCCAATATATAGTACATGTACCTTTGTTACAGGGTAGTTCACTGGATTTCCCACAGTGCCTTGTCGCGTGGGTTCGTCAGACCTTCGCTTGTACGGCACTATATTTTTCTTCGTATAATCCGCAGACCGTGAAATTCAGGAAATAAAATAACTTTCGAAAAAAGACCGTGAAATTCAGAAAAAAAAATAATAACTTTCGAAAAAAGACCGTGAAATTCAGGAAAAAAAATAACTTTCGAAAAAACCCCGTGAAATTTAATTCAGAAAAAGAAAAACTTTCGAAAAAAGACTGTGAAATTCAGGAAAAAGAAACTAACTTCCGAAAAAAACCCGTGAAATTTAATTCAGAAAAAGAAAAAACTTTCGAAAAAAGACCGTGAAATTCAGGAAAAAGAAACTAACTTCCGAAAAAACCCGTGAAATTTAATTCAGAAAAAGAAAAAACTTTCGAAAAAAGACCGTGAAATTCAGGAAAAAGAAACTAACTTCCGAAAAAAAACCCGTGAAATTTAATTCAGAAAAAGAAAAAACTTTCGAAAAAAGACCGTGAAATTCAGGAAAAAGAAACTAACTTCCGAAAAAACCCCGTGAAATTTAATTCAGAAAAAGAAAAAACTTTCGAAAAAAGACCGTGAAATTCAGGAAAAAGAAACTAACTTCCGAAAAAAACCCGTGAAATTTAATTCAGAAAAAGAAAAAACTTTCGAAAAAAGACCGTGAAATTCAGGAAAAAGAAACTAACTTCCGAAAAAACCCCGTGAAATTTAATTCAGAAAAAGAAAAAACTTTCGAAAAAAGACCGTGAAATTCAGGAAAAAGAAACTAACTTCCGAAAAAAACCCGTGAAATTTAATTCAGAAAAAGAAAAAACTTTCGAAAAAAGACCGTGAAATTCAGGAAAAAGAAACTAACTTCCGAAAAAACCCCGTGAAATTTAATTCAGAAAAAGAAAAAACTTTCGAAAAAAGACCGTGAAATTCAGGAAAAAGAAACTAACTTCCGAAAAAAACCCGTGAAATTTAATTCAGAAAAAGAAAAAACTTTCGAAAAAAGACCGTGAAATTCAGGAAAAAGAAACTAACTTCCGAAAAAACCCCGTGAAATTTAATTCAGAAAAAGAAAAAACTTTCGAAAAAAGACCGTGAAATTCAGGAAAAAGAAACTAACTTCCGAAAAAACCCCGTGAAATTTAATTCAGAAAAAGAAAAAACTTTCGAAAAAAGACCGTGAAATTCAGGAAAAAGAAACTAACTTCCGAAAAAAACCCGTGAAATTTAATTCAGAAAAAGAAAAAACTTTCGAAAAAAGACCGTGAAATTCAGGAAAAAGAAACTAACTTCCGAAAAAAACCCGTGAAATTCAGGGGAAAATATCGCCGTATATATGTAGCCGGCATTTTATTCCCAAACGTATAGATATTCGCAATTCATGGGGTGACACAGCCGTCCAAAGAAATAAGGGGAAAAATCGGTTATCAAACTGCAAAAAAAAAACCCCTCATTTTTAAATTCTGTTTAGTGACTTTCAACTGAATAAAGAGCAAAAATTATGAATTCTTTTCAGCAATACCGCAGTTATTATTATTATTATTTTTTGACTGAGGGTTTAACGACCACCGTGAGCAGCTCAACGGGCTATAAGCAGTCACCCGTCCCTAATTTAGAGTCACTGGTTCCAGGGTAGGGAGAGCGCCACCAGCTCCGTAAGAGAAACACCACATCCATGCTTTAGCTGGATTCGAACCCGGACCCATGTAGGACGAATGATCAGAAGCCATCGCTTAGGCCACTGCGCAACACGGGTGGCATACCGCAGTTCCGTAGTAAAACTATGACGTACTACAGATGTGACGCACATGTAAAGACGGCACGGCACGTAGCAGTGATAAGCCCACGCCGGCGTAGCTTAATTTGGAAAGCGTTCTGCTCCGGAGCAGAAGGATATACGCTCGCGCCTCACCACCGGCAGAGAGAGAGAGAGAGAGAGAGAGAGAGAGAGAGAGAGAGAGAGAAAGAGAGAGAGTTTGAATTTCACAATGGCGCGCGAATGCAAAAATGGATCTTCTGGGCGTTCAGGTCTTCGAAAAATGCGTGATGTTCCTCCCACATATCATCTGGAATTACTGCGTATTCCTTCTTTGCTTGGAAAAATGTGCGATGCTGCTTACACACATCGTCTAGAGTTAATCACAATTCTTTCTTCTACAGTTAGTTATTTCAAGCATAGTTTGCCGCGGACCCGAAACCTGAGGCTCCGTGTCCCTGCCTTTCTCAAGGTGAGAAAGGGGAAGGGGGCGTATATGTGACGTACCGCAGAGGTGACGCAAATGTCAAGACAGCAAGTAGCAGTTTTGTAAGCCCTCGCCGGTATAGCTTAATTTGGAAAGCATTCGTTTCCGGAACAGAAGAAGAATGCGCTTTCTAGGCCAACCACCGGCACAGAGAGAGAGAGAGAGAGAGAGAGAGAGAAAGAGAGAGAGAGAGAGAGAGAGCGAGAGAGAGAGAGAGAGAGAGAGAGAGGGGGGGGAGGGGGGTTGAATTTCACAAGAACGGCCTTCCCCAGGTAGCGCGGCCTTACAATTTAACGTAGGCCCAACACTGAGACACCGTCTTTTAGGAACAGAAGATGGTGGCCCAGTGTTGGGCCTATGTTAAATTGCAAGGCTGCGCTACCTGCAGTGGTACCCACGAGCCCGTGTGACGCTAAACTTCCCCTAGCATGTGATCGTCCACGCGAACAAATAATCTTGTATTTATCGTTACTTCGTATTTTCTGTTAAAAAATGGGCTATAAGCAGTCGCCCGTCCTTAATTTAGGACCATTGGTCCTAGGCAAGGGAGAAAACTAGAGCCGTAAGACAAACACAACATTCATGTCTCATCGGGATTCGAACCTGGACCCCTTTGGGAGGAATGATCAGAATCCATCGCTTAGACCACTGCACCACAGGGGCGGCCTTTTCTTTTTTGTTGTTGTTTTTTAGTTGTTCTTTTAGGGTTTAACCCTTTAACCGGTTGGAACGAATTAACTCGGGGTTAGCAGAAATGAGCTGAAATCAGCTTGTCCGGATATATGCACTGTCTAAGAAGTGGACCGAAAGCAGTTGGAAGGAGTCAACTGCTCATAAGATAGATTTGCTTCCCCCTGTAGCTATGTCATTCGAAGAAGTCATTTAGGAAGACGATTGACACTAATCCTTTCTGACTGATTACCTTTTAAAAGGGCTGTAACGGTGACAAAAAACCTAAGAAAGGAGAGAGAATATGTTTGAGTCACTTGTTACTAACCAGTGGTATGATGCCCCGTTCATGTCTTGGGTTATGGAGCAGAGAATAAAGAATTTCAAACGCCTGTCACCAAGAAAGCACTAGTAGGATACCAAGGACTATCACCAAGCCGAAGTGGGATTAATATCAATATAAACTAATGAGATACCTACCAAGAGTGACAGGTTCTTGGTCAGTGTTGATCAGGTGAGAGCGGAAAAAGAAATTGTTGTGCTGCAGCTTTCGTAAAACCCGAACGCTATATGAATAATTCTGTTTGGTAAGCTTGGAGAGTTTTGGGCAACATTTAGTTCAGATTCATGGGCCGCTTAAAATGTTAATGACCACCGTGAGCAACTGAATGTGCTATAAGCAATCGCGTCTTTAAATATTAGGGTCACTGGTTCAAGGGAAGGGAGAGAGCCAGTCCTTAAGACAAACACAACATCCATGCCTCACCGGCATTCGAACCCGGACCCTTCACGGATGAATGATCATAAGCCAGCGCTTAGACCACGGCGCCACAAGGTTGGCGACTGAATTGTTAAGTAATCAAATAACGAAGTTCACTGAGTTTTTCCACCGGATGAGATTAATTACAACTCTAACCGACAAGTCCAGCTGCGAAATGAGAGTTTGAAATATGACGGTTTGTTTCTTCAAAAGGTGAAATGCATCATGAAGTGACAAAAAACACGTGGCTTATTTTCTTTTCCGAGAAATGTTTATATGAACAGAGTTATCAGCTTCTGGAAACCAAAACCAAAACCAAAACGAACTTATGACGTCATTTGTTTCCAACAACAGAGAAGAGGAAGTTCGAAGTACCTTATTTTTACTAAATCGTAAGAGAGGAAAGCATTTACATATGTAACAGGAGCATGTAGTCACGTCTAAACCTCATGTGTGGCAGGACTTCCTACGAGAAATGTTACATCTCTTACAATAAAATAAGTTAGTTCAATAGCGAAGCTTTACTTCTCTAGAGTAGGGTGTATTCACCCCTTTCTAAATCGGGGACCATATGAAATAGAACAGTAAAAATGCATGTGTTTATTATGGTGGTCGATTATTTCAGAGATTGTTTGAATTCTAAACCTTAACTTTCGGGAAAAGAAACGATGCAGTTAACATGATATCTATGTTACAAAGAAGTCCGAAGTAGGTATCTGATATAACTACATTTCTCGGTAATTTTTAAAAGTTTCAGTTCTATAATTTATTGCATCTCATCGAAGATTTAGGAATTCAAAGTCCATGTACCCAAGGTACTTGGATATTCAGTTTTCCATTTCGAAAACTTATATTTCCCATTTTGGAATTTCGTGCTGACGTCTCGCGGGCCATTCAAAAGCGATCCGCGGGCCATTAGAAAGTGATCCGCGTTCCGTTACAAAAGTGATCCGCGGGCCGTTGCAAAAGGGATCCGCGGGTCACTAAAAGGTGCTCCGCGGGCCAAGGGGTTGAAGACCCCTGCTATAGAGGAAGATTTGCGTTATTTGCAATAAGTAGAAAAGAATGCCTGATGAAAGTGCAGGTCAGACCGGGTCAGGCCGTAAACCGAAATTCTGAGTCGGGCCAGGTTCGAGCCTTCCAAATTAAGGTCCGTATTGAACTCTAGTTCAAACTTATTGGTTGCGTCTAAGTCCATTCCGCCACGTTCAGGCACGTAAGACCAAACTCCTTTATAGAGGGGATGAAACAATTTCTAAGTTTTAAAAATGGTTGTTGAAAATGACATACGATTGGCGACTTAATTCTTCCGGAGGAAACATATGCTTTAATAAAGACGATGAAAAATTGGAACAAAGAAGTTTGTGGTTTCAGCAACTGTTCCAAAACATTAATTGTTGCTTATGATAACCGTTGCCGAACATACCGTGCTAGTAATCTTTACCAACAGAAAATAAAACTTATTCCGGGAAGTGTCACCTGATCCAGAATTTATTGCGGAGGTAACGGTAGAATTCTCCGCAAATCACCATGTCGCCAGGCACTTGGCACAAGAACACATAAACACAGCACTCAGCGCGGCGGCAACTCACACACGGCTGAACGTGTGCCCCAGTAAATGAGAATTTGGCTTGCTCAATACTGCGTTCTTTTCAGAGCGAAAAGTTCCGAAATACACACCACAGAAATGTCGGAATATCAGCAATTTTATGTTAGGGGATCTGTGAAAAATTTATTCTCGTCGAGAAAAAAGAGAAAATTATCAAAGAAGATCGTGGAGCGGAACAATTTAAAGCTACGGTAGTATGCGTTTTTAAATTCGACAACATGATAAGAGACGAAAAATATCCCTAAATTAAGTTCTTTGCATAAATATTGAGTGCATTAATTAAAATAAATCTACAGTCATGCAACAGCAAGTCTGAAGCAGAGATGGAAACGGGTCACGTGTCAGCGGCAATGATGTATTCAGGCATCTTCTCGGGGGCGCCTTACTCTCCGAAAATCCATGAACGCCCCCCCCCGTAGGTTTTTTGGCGATCTTTTAGTCGAATTGTGTTAGTTTATATAGCTGAAGAAAACATTCACATGTACTTCAAAAGCTGAAATTTCTTTCATTCTTTAATAAAACATTAAACAGCTCTCGCTGAAGCAGTGACAACTCGAACTACTTTCGCTATGAAAACCTAATTCAGCAGAGTAGAGAATTTTTTCGCACTGTAATGCATCATCATATTTTGGAAGCTGGCATTCAGCTTTATTTCAATCTTCTGGATGCCGGATTTCTATGCGTACGATTAAGCCTCAGTGTAGCTAAGATGACGTTAGTGCTTCCAATGCAACAAAATATTTAATACCTAATTTTTAGCAATAGCAAATCATTAGAAACTGTTCCCATAAAAAGTTATTTTTTTGTGGCGGTGGGTGGTTTACACTCTGTGAAAAAAAAGAAGAAAAAAAAAAGAGGAAAATCGAAGCACCTCAAACTGGCATCCAAATGGTTAGCTTTTTTTTTTTTAGTGTTAATCTAAATAATCTAAAGGGGCTGAAACCAAATGGGGCAGGGGAATGGTTTACACCATACGTTTTCAAATAACACTGTAATGATTCTTTAATAACCAGAAATACGCTTGTAGTAAGGCTAAGGCAAGGACATTTTTACTAGTCCTAATGTTGTTGTTTTTTTTTGGGGGGGGGGGATTTTCTTTAGTACAGCCTTAATTACTAACATCCTCAATATTTTACATCACTTCGTGACGAAATCCGTTGTGTATTGCTGAATTAAAGCAAAGGTATAACAATTTTACATTTTTAATCATTTGTATGTGTAGATTTCCTGGAATTAGCATTTGCGACACACAAGCATAAGAATTTTTTAAAAGTATATTTAAAACGTTTTATATACATTAATGCATATATAAATAACAAAACTGTGATTATATGTAAACAAGTTAGTAAAATCATGCAATGCATTGATTATGATACACTGATGCGCTTCCCAACATACCAGAAACCATTACTCAAGCTATTACTCAAGTTATGAGGATAATAGCTGTGGAATAAATCTCACTCCTATGGCCTGACCTTTGACCCCATTTCGATGATATTCAACAGAACCGGTAAAGTATACTTCTGGAACAACATAATAAAGTTTTGTCTCAATCGAAGCATTTTTACATAAATTACAACGCATAAGGGCGATGGAATGCATCCCGCTCCTATGTCCTGACCTTCGACCCCACTTCACCCATTTTCAATACGTTTCGTTCCCAGGTGGTCCCCTACAACAAACTAAAATTTCATCCAAATCGAATCATTTTTACGTGAGTTATGATGCGTAAGGGCAGTGGCATGGATCCCGTTCCTATGTCGTGACCTTCGACCCCACTTCACCCATTTTCAATAGGGTTCGTCTCCTGGTGGTCTCCTACCACATACTAAAATTTTATCGAAATCGACCCATTTTTACGCGAGTCATCGTGTGAACAGACGGACAAAGCTAGAGTATATACGATTCTTCAACCTACGGTTGGAAAGCGTAAGAAATGAGACAATACGTTTCAGCCCCCTCAAAATTTGTAAGTGCTCCTCTGGTAAAAACTCTCTGAATGCAACGCTGGTCCGCGGGTCGACAATTTCTAGCGGGTTAGTCTGGTCGGGTCAAGGTGTTCCTGATCCGATTTCGACCTTGTTTTATTTCCGTTTTATATTTGAAAAGCCAAAAAAATAAATAAATAAACAGCGTTTTCAAAGAAAAATGCGAACTGTAGAATTTTATTGTCGTTACTGGTACCCGTGGACTGAAAAATGATTTATCATGCAACACGAAGGAAGAGTGTCCTCAGAAGGAAGAGTATCCCTTCCTTCTGACGGTCAATGATGAAAACAACATCCACATTTTGGAAACTTTCAATACTTCATAAAATTGGTGTTGCTCTGAAACATATTCTGAAGTTTGGTATGTTATTAAGGAAACAGCAAAAACTGAGATTAAACTTACAAGTCGCTTTATTTAAAAATTTTGACTGTAGCGCCATCAAAATGAGGTGGAATTCAAAACAACGTGGACTTAACATTACTGCGGAGGGATTTTTCCACTCTCGCAGATGTATGTGAAAACACATATAAAATAGTTAGGTGTTACCCGTATATCCTGCGGAATAGCGTGTAACATTGGAAGACCTCGATTCCGCTAGCGGACATTTGTTGGGCCGCCAAAATATTTTTATACAGGAATTATGCCATTCAGCGGTTAATTCGGACGGCACCGCGCGTAAGGATTTGCTAGGCAATGAGCGCCATTAAATCAGAGGAGACTTAACTGAAGGAAATATCTAGGGCTTCCCAAGAGGAAGGATAATATCCAGTGGTGCACCAGTCGAGGAAAGTAACCCCGAGGACCGGACAGAACCATGATGATGATTTCTAAGTACAGGTATTGAGTAAAATAGCTGGGAAGCTAGTTAGGTCAGGTTAGGCTTCAAAATCTATCAAGTGGCCAACCGGAATTACTTGTCAGCGGCAGCGATATTGGGTGAGACTTCTTAAACTTATAGTACCTCAAACAGCATGAGTATGTATGATCATTCCCCATGAAATCTCAGTAGTTGAGGTCATTTCTCTTGTAAGCGCTCATTAAAGTTTTTGTTATGAGAAATACGAGTACGGGTAAAGTTTAGAAATTAACTGCTAGAAAATAATTATCTCATATTTGATCTAGATTAAATAGAACTCCACCGATACCCATATATCTACTTTAAGAAACCAAATTTAGAATAAATCTGTCTTTTGTTGTTGAATTTCACCAGAGTAACTCAAATCTTTCCAGAATTATTTATAGAGTGAATCCCTTAAATATCCTATCAATAAATTATCCAAATCACCAACTTTGCAGCTCAGAATTAGATTTTCCTTGAAAGTTTTTAGTGGTTACTTATTTTGTAATTCAGACATCTCTTAATTTCTTAACCCTTACCTAATGAAATTCTCATCATTAAAGCGGCATATGGAAGGGCATGGGTTTCCCATGTTCTCCCAAATGAAACACAACGCAGTGCACCCGTCGACCCTGAACTTGGAGACCCTCAATTAGGGAACCCAACCTCATGGTAGACACCAGTAGACTGGTGAATTAAACCGGATAAAGAGTCATGTAAAATTTCAGCCTTTCAATTTCATATTTGGTGATATATCACCAAAAATCGATTTATATCTTATTCTAAAATAATAATTATTCCACGTCACCCATATATAACTCGTAATTAACTTGTTGCAGAAATATAGAATAAATAAATAAAGTTATTGGTTGCTAAACTCGGGAAAAACAAACTTGAGAATATTGAATGGAGGACATAAAATACTTCTAATAACACTTATTTCCTAATATACTGGCTGAGGCTCTCCTACGGTCTTGTTCCATTGACTCAAAAATCCAATTCTCGCGATAATAACCCTTATTATTTCCTTAACCTCTTACGCGTACTTTCCTAAAATCTGTCAGTCTCCGGTTATTAAACTATTCGCGTTTTGGGCTAACTCAAATTCATATTTACTCCACGCACCTGAAACCCCGTGCTTGGAGCTCTGGTTCTCTACCTTTCCATATCGTTTCTCCATGAAGACTCTTCTCCTCGACAAAAACGTCACCTCCGTTCAACCCTCTCCGCCCTAGGGCGAAAAGTTAACTTTTACTCGACCTAGTGGCCAACGTAGGTTTTTCGCAGTTGATTGGTGCAAAATTTCTTCCTTTTTATACACTTAAAGCACTCCTGGAATATTTTGTAAATATTGCAACTATTTTTTAACTTTATGTAATTTTTCCAAAGCATTCTTTTATTTATTTTTTTTTGTTCTTATGACTTCCGTTTTCGCGGAAGTCGTATGTACAAAAGTTCCTATTTACTTACATGTCTCTGTTGTAATTTTTATTCTTTTATTTTTATTTTTATTGTATTTTCGGAAATGCTTTCTCCCCCAAGGAATGACATTATTTAAGAGCTTTTAGTACTTTGTTTCACGTTTGGAACTTCACTTGGGCGGTATGGTTGCTCAATCACATGCTTTCACTGAATTTTTCAGTTGGTTTGTTCAAGCCTTCTCATAATTTGTGAGTTTTATTGAAAATGTTTTTATGTTTTTTATGACAGATGATGGGTATGGGTTGGGCCAGGAAAGTGATAGATGTATGCAAAAACTTTAGCTAAATTATTTTTCCCGCTCCATTGAGGGCGGTTATGTTAATTATAAATTATTGTGTGACTTATACTTGCATCTATGGCTTTGCAGAAACCCATTTCCAACTGGGTCTTTGTGGAAGTGAGAAAATGCAGAGTTTTGTTGAATCCTTGATAAAGCCAAGGCTCGGCATTCTCGACACTTTCTGCATTCTGGTTTTGCTATTATTTTATTTTATTTTTTACTCATGCCTGTTGGATTCTGAGGTTTAATTTGTAGTTTTTGTCCTAGTTAAATAATATTTTTTTGTATCAGTCTCTGCTTTGTAGTTTGTAATTTCTGAATGTACATCACTGCTGCGTTGCGCTTCATGATCTTCAGAATGTTTGTTAAAAAGCTTGGTTTTAAATTGTGGTTGTAAATTTTGTCTTTAACTCTGCTTTGGATGTATATATAAATAGCATCCAAATAAATAAAAATATATTATAACACAAAAGGAATTAGACAAAAAGGCTAATACCATGAGAAGCGCCGAAGGCAGCTAAACCTCATGTAGTAGCATATATAGAATGAAAACATTACAGAACAAAAAATACAAAATTAAAAAAAAAAATACAAAATTTAAAAAAAATACAGAATTAAAAAAATAGAATATATATATATATATATATATATCATCATCATCATCATTGTCAACCATTATCAATCCACTGCTGGACGAAGGTCTCCCCAAGTTTCCTCCACAACGGTCTGTCTTGTGCCAGTCTCCTCCATGTCACCCCTGCATACTTTCGAATTTCATCCACCCATCTCCCATGTGGTCTTCTTCTGGGTCTTTTCCTGTCCCTTGGAATCCAATCTAAAATTTCAGCTGTCCATCGATGATCTGTCCTTCTGGCAGTATGTCCAGCCCATTGCCATTTCAGGGATTTAACTCTGATCATGATGTCTTCCACTCTTGTCATTTTTCGGATCCACGAGTTCCTCTTCTTATCTCTCCTGGTTACACCAAGCATGCACCTCTCCATGCTTTTTTTGAGTTGTCTGCAGCCTTTGTATGTCTCTTTTAGTTAAGGTCCACGTTTCTGCACCATACGTAAGCACTGGAAGGATGCATTGATCAAACACTTTTCTTTTAAGACATAATGGCATATTGCTCTTGAAAATTATGCTGTTTCTTCCAAATGCTCTCCAGGCAAGTTTTGTACGCCGATTAATTTCTTCATCAATGTGACCCTCACTTGATATCTGCTGTCCAAGATAAACGTACGTGTCTGTTATCTCCAGCTTTTCTCCATCAATCAATAAATCTTCATTTCTTGTAAAAGCATTGAACATCACTTTTGTCTTCTGAAAGTTCATTTTTAATCCCACTTCTTTACTCTTGTCAGCAAGTTCCTGGATCATACTCTGCAGCTCTGATGGGGTAGTTGCAAAAATGACTACGTCATCAGCAAAACAAAGGTGGGTTAGATAATCTCCATTAATCTTTATCCCTTTGTTTTCCCAGCTCAGCGACTGAAAAACACTCTCCAATGTGGCATTAAAGAGCTTCGGAGATATGGTGTCACCTTGTCTCACTCCCTTTCCAATTTTTATGTGTGTTGTATTTTCAAACAGCCGAATCTTTGCACTTGCATTTTCATAGATGTTATTAATAATATTAATGTATGCATCTTCAATACCGCAGGTTTTCAGAGCCATTGTAACTGCTGATGGTTTCACCGAATCAAAGGCTTTTTCATAATCGATAAAAGCCATGCACAATGGAAGTTCATATTCCCTCGCTCTTTCAATTAGTTCTCTCAGTACATGGATATGATCTATTGTGCTGTAGCCACTCCTGAATCCAGCTTGTTCTCTCGGTTGAGCCATGTCCAGTGTTACCTTCAAGCGGTGTGAAAGAACTTTAGTGAAGATTTTATAAACTACTGATAGGAGGCTGATAGGTCTGTAGTTTCCGAGATCCTCAATGTCACCTTTCTTATGTAGCAGGATCATCGTAGCGGTGTTCCAATCCTCAGGAATCTTTCCTTCATTAAGTCATCGAGTGAAAATTTGGGCGAGTACTGTTTCGATTTCTCCACTTGCTTCTTGTATGATGTCTACAGTAATTCCATCTTCTCCTGGAGCTTTTCCCCGCTTCATGTTCTTGATTGCATGTGCAACTTCTGCTGGAAGGACTGGAGGAACTCTGGTACTGGTATCTTTCATGATGTCTGGAGTGCATGTATCATCCCTTTCATATAATTTGGAGTAAAAATCTTTCACTCTTGTCAAAATTTCGCTTCTATTTCTTGTTACAGAACCATCTTCTTTTCTCAGTGCCATAATCTGTTTTCTTCCCTTACTGAGATGTCCCTTTGCTATCTTTAGGCTTTGGTTGTTTTCAATTGCTTTCCTTACTAGTTCACAGTTGAATTTCCTTACGTCTTCAGTGATACTTTTCCTTACTGTCTTGCATAGCTCTATATATTCCACTTTGGAAGTCACATCTTCTTTAGTTGTCCTCATCTCTCTTCTTTTTTGCATCAACATTTTCGTTTTTCCTGATAATTTGTTTACATGCAACTTGTTCTTAGACCCAGCTAATTTTGTTGCTGTTTCCATAAGAGCTTTGGTTACTTTTCTGTTAACTTCAGAGATGTCCACTTCTTCCGATGTTAGGAGTTCCAAAGCAGAGAACCTGTTCTTCAGTTCCAACTAGAAGGTATTATGGTGTTTTTTAAGGTTGGTTATGTCAATAGGTTTTGTTTGTCTTATGAGCTTGCCACGTTCAAGTTTAGTGTTGAGGTGCATCTTACATCTCACCAATCTATGGTCACTACCTGTGTTGAACTTGTTTAGCACACTGCAGTCTTCTATGACGAATTTTTTGTTACACATAATAAAATCAATTTCACTTGTCGTCCCATTTGGATGTCTCCATGTCCATTTCCTGTGTGGCTTTTTCTTGAAGAAGGAGTTCAAGATGAAAAACCCTTCTGCCTCTGCAAACTCAACGAGAGTATTTCCACGCTGGTTTCTGTTGCCGTGACCGAATTTACCTACTGAAGTTTCATTCTGTTGCCGTTGCCCTATTTTTGCATTGAAATCTCCCATAATTATTTTCAAGTGCTGCTTACCTTTATTATTTAGATGACCAATTTCCTCATAAAATTCTTCAATTTCTTCTTCAGGATGACTTGTGGTGGGTGCATAAGTTTGAATAATCTGAGCCTGGTATCTTTTCGAGAGTTGGATAACAAGTCGTGCAGCTCTGTCAGAGGAACTTTCAACTTCTACAACTTTATCCTTCAGTTTCTTGTTTATTATAAATCCAACACCACTAGTTCTGCCAGTATCTGTCCCACGATAGTAGAAGAGATGTCCACTTTTCAGTTCGATGAGATCTTCTCCTTTTCTCCTTACCTCACTTAGCCCCACGATGTCCCACTTGATCCTTTGTAATTCCTCTTCCAATTCAAGAAGCCTTGAATCAGAAGATAGGGAGCGTCCATTGTAAGTAGCCAAGGTCAGCATCAGATGGCAGCCTAGTCCGGTCCTCCGGGGATTCTTAGCACCCTCTGCCTTCATGTCGCACTGGCCGCTGCCTTGGCCAGGTACATTCCAGCTGCCGGAGACTGAGGGCCAAGACTTAAGTTGTGGAATCATTTTGGAGGGGTTTGGCCATAACTCACCACGCTGGCCAAGCGGGTTGGTGAGTGTGGGATAGAATATCCTCTAATCCCGATGGTATAGTTATACCGCTATTGGCGGTCGTCAGAGCCCCTTTAGTGGGAACAGGATGCACCACGAGAAGGCGGGGTTGACATTTGTCAAGGAGAGGCTGTGATGTTACGCATCACCTGACCTTACATCCCTATATATATATATATATATATATATATATATATATATATATATATATACAGGGTGTCTACAAAATGATTGGAGCGGTTTCGTGATTTTTTCGTGGCTGTAATATTAGCGAAATGCTACTCGAGTTGGAAGTTACCAGACACGCATTGCTCAAAGTTTACTTTGGTCGCCGCTAGCGGCCGCGAGAGGACAGTACTTGTCTTATAGTCGGTAAAATGGCTACAAACAGCGACAAAGCGTTTGTTGTCCACGAATTTCATGCTAGTCAATCTGTGACAACAGTGCCACGACACTTTCGAACGAAATTTAGGAAAACTCCACCCAGCGCCAACTCCAATCGGTGATGGTATGAAGAGTTTAAAGCAACAGGATTCCTGTGTAAAGGGAAATCAACGAGTCGTTCATCAGTGCCTGAAGAAACCGTGGAACTCGTGCGGTCAAGTTTCGTGCGTATCCCACAGAAGTCAACGCGCACAGCGAGTAGAGAACTTGACATTCAACGATCGACCGTTTGGAAGATCTTACGCAAACGATTGAATCAGAAGCTGTACCGCTTTCAATTGTTACAAGCCCTGACGCCTGATGACAAATTGAGTCGCTTTGAGTTTTGTTTGCGATTTCAGAGTTTTATGGAAGAAGACGATGCGTTTTCTGATAAACTTGCCTTCAGTGATGAAGCAACACTTTTTGTTAGTGGCAAAGTGAATACGCACAATGTGCAAGTCTGGGTCACAGAAAACCCCCACGCCTAGGAGCACATTCGGGTTTCTCAAAAAAATCAATGTTTTTCTTGTTTTTCTGTGCGGTTTCAAAATATAAAGTTTACGGCCCCTTTTTCTTCTGCAGAAAGACTTACCGGACACGTGTATCTGGACATTTTGGAACATTGGAGACCGACAGCGTGGATTTCATCTACCAACAGGATGGCGCTCCTCCGCATTTTCATCGCGATGTTCGTGAATTCTTGAACGCCAGATTGCGAAAGCGATGGATCGGTCGTGCTGGAAATGATGATCGCCAACCGCTATTATGGCTTTCACGCTCCCCCGACTTAACACCCTGCGATTTTTTTAGTACGGGTTTATGTGGAAGACTCGGTGTTTGTGAAGCCTTTACCAGCCGATCTACCAGAACTGCGGGCTCGCATCATCAATGCCTTTGCTCACATTGATAGAAACATGCTAACTCGCGTGTGGGAGGAACTTGATTACAGAGTTGATTTTTGCAGGATCACTCAAGGGCAGCATATCCAGCACCTGTAATATGCCCCCAAAAAAACTTTGTGCATTGTTGTATGTAATTGTAAAGTTTCGTGATCATATGTTAAATAATATACCTACAATAAAATCGTGAAAACGCTCCAATTATTTGTTAACACTCTGTATATATATACATATAATCGATCCGGTCCGGGTTGGGTCCAATTATGTGCCGTCCGGGTCCAAAATGTTTGACTCGTTTCCAACTCTGGTCTGAAGCATAGTTCAGGCTACGAAAATGCAATAAATAAAGAAAGAAATAAAAAGAAGGAAAAATATGCTTTGTGCTTTAACGTCACTCATAAGTTTCCTATTAAAATTCAATGTTACTGCCTCCAGGAAGGACAGAAAACCAAATCCTAGAAGCAAATGCAACAAAACAGGAGAATATTAAAAACAGGAGAATATTCAAGTCAGAGCCAAAAACAGGAGAATATGTTCGTTTATGATCATTTTGATGCAGCCTTGGTAGTTAATCCTTTAAATTTCACCTTCAGAAGTGTTTGTAGGATCAAGGAAGAACATCAGAAAAATTGAGAGAAAACATGGAATGTGCGAGTTCACGAAACATTTACCACACATGGAAGTTAAAAAATGGTGAGAAATATACAAAAGCTGGCACCTCGAAGGCACATAGTACGGGAACCTATGTAAATCATTTAGAAATAGAGAACCTATAATAACATATGTTTTGCAATAAATAAATAAACAGCGAATTCTGATTTTTTTTATTAGTCTATTCATGACCAGGTAACAATTTGCTTTATTTTTATAGTGCAGCCTTCGTTGTTCCGGAATGTCTTCTTAACTGGGAAAATCAAGAAGATACGGTTTATAACCAAAGACAGATCCGAACGCACACAACGCATCTAAAAATATCGTAGGCTAATTTATGTATGAAGTGCTCGTAACGCTATCTATTGCAAAGCTGAAACCTATTAGTATCAAGCGTTGTTGTGTCTACCTTCCTTAAAAAAAGCTATAAAATGTAGATAGTGCAGTCTGCCTCCCTTGAAAAAGGCATGAGAGGTAGATAGTTCAGTGTACCTTCCTTGAAAAAGGTATAACAGGTAGGCCGTGCTGTTAACTTTCCTTGAAAGACTTATGAAAGACAGACAGTGCTGTCTACTTTTTTGAAAGAGCTATGAAAGGTAGACAGTGATGCCTACCTTTCACGAAGAAGCTATGAAAGGTAGACAGTGATGCCTACCCTTCACGAAGAAGCTATGAAAGGTAGGCGGTGCGGTCTACCTTCCTTGAGAAAACTATTAAAGGTCAACAGTGCTATCTACCTTCCTTTAAAAGCTGTGAAAGGTAGATAGTTCTGTCTACATTCCGTAAGAAAGATGTGAAAGGTAGATAGTGCCATCTACCTTCCTTAAAAAACTACGAAATGTCGGCGGTTCTATTTACCTTCAGTAAAATATACGCCAGGAAGATGCTGTCTAGTGCTGTCTACATTCCGTAAGGAAGAATCTCCACTCGGAATGCTACTCGTCGTTTAGCATAGTGTAAAGAGCATATATCGTTGACCGTTGATCACTACAAAAGGTAGGCGGTCCTATTTACCTTCAGTAAAAAAATCTATGCCAGGTAGATGGTGCTGTCTACCTTCCTTGAAAAAGGTATGAAAGATAGGCGGTGCTGTTTACTTTCCTTGAAATACCTATAAGAGATAGACACTGCTGTCTACTTTCCTTGAAAGAGCTATGAAAGGAAGACATCACTGTCTACCTTTCTCGAAATGTAACGAATGGAAAGCGGTGCTGTGTACTTTCCTTGAAAGACCTGTGAAAGCTAGGCAGTTATGTTTACCTTCCTTGAAAAAGGTATGAAAGACGGGCGGTGTTGTCTACCTTCCTTGAAAAACCGACGAAAGGTAGACAGTGCTGTCTTCCTTTCTTTAAAAAGCTATGAAAGGTAGGCGGTGCTGTCTACTTTCTTTGATAGAGCTGTGAAAGGTAGACAGTGTTATTTACCTTTCTAGAAAAAGCTATGAAAGGTAGATAGTGGTGTCTACCTTTCTTGAAAAATATATGAAAGGTAGATAGTGCAGTCTACCTTCCTATAAAATGCTATGAAAAGTAGGTGGTGCTGCCTACTTTCCTTGAAAGAGCTGTGAAGGGAATACAGTGCTATTTACCTTTCTAGAAAAGGCTACGAGGGGTAGGCAGTGCTGTCTACCTTTCTTGAAAAAGGTATGACAAGTAGAGGTGCTGTCTACCTTTCTTGAAAAAGCTGTAAAAGGTAAACAGTGGAGTTTACTTTTCTAGAAAAGGCTATGAAAGAGAGACAGTACTGTCTACTTTCCTTGATAAAGCCATGAAAGGTAAACAGTGCTTTCTACCTTCCTTAAAAGGCTATGAAAGTTGGACGGTGCTGTCTACCTTCTTTGAAAAAGCTATGAAAGGAAGGTGGTGCTGTCTAATTTCCTTGCAATAGCTGTGAAGTTAGGCAGTGCTAGATCTACCTTCTTCGAAAAAGCTATGAAAAGTAGAGAGTGCTGTCTACCCTTCTAGAAAAAGCTACGAAAGGTAGACAGTGCTATCTATCTTCCTTGGAAAAGGTATGGAAGGTAAGCGGTGCTGTCTACTTTTCTTGAGAAAGCTATGAAAAGTAGTCTGTGCTGTTTGTTTACCTTCCTTGAATAAAGCTATCTAGTTGATGCGCAAAAGCTTAGAAACATTGATTTATATTCTCAAGCCAATAAATCGGAGTACTAGTGTAGTTTTATTATTTCATAAAATATTACATTATTACACACAGCTGGTGAAGTTCCAGAATTTTTGATCACCGAAAACGAAATGAAATACATAGAGCATAACACATAAATTTTCGAAGTCATTGTTAATGGCCCGCCAGGGCCATAAATTAGAAGTTGTACCTTTGCATACAAAGGTCGCAAATTTAAAGAGAAATGATGAAGAATGAAATGTGCCTGAATAACATTAGGGAGACGGGGAACAACAGTGGGTAATGCGTTTTCAATTATGCTGTCATTAGTAACAGCAATCACACGATCTGTTCTCCCTGTTGTTAACATAAAGAAATCATCTAAATTTGACGGTTCACCAGGTAATTAAACGCAAAACGGAAGAAAATGACTGCACCGGGAGAGAGGGGAGGGGGAGAAAGGGATGGCGAGAGAGAGAGAGAGAGAGAGAGAGAGACAGAGGAAGAGAGATGTGCATAAAATGAAAAGATCCTAAAGTGGATACAAACCGTTCTCCCAGGATTTGAAAGCAGTTCGTGCCTGTGGAAATGAGCGCTCCTTCCGTCATTAAAATAAGAAATGCGGGCGGAGCAGCGCACTTGGCAGGCAGATTAATTGCAGCAGATGGCAAAGCGACACGAGAAATACAGACATTTCCAGTTGTTTACCGAATTCAGATATCGATTAAACGATTGCTGACATTCTTCCGAACAGAAGCTTTGGTTGACTTATCCGCAGAGGAGGAAGAAACATGAGGTATTTCTGAATGAATGCGAAATGAAAATATCGAACCCTAATTTACTACGTCGCTTCTCCTGTTGATAATAAAAAAGGAGTTTTATGTTTTATCACGAAAAGTGTTTCAGAATTATGCGTTAGAAGATATATCTTCTCGTTCCTTTGATTTTGCTTCAGCGCACACAGAAACGAATGTAGCTGCCGTCTCTTTAAAGGATGTAGATGGGAACACAGTATCTCTGTTTCGTTTTCCTTCTTTTTGTGTTGTTTCAATTCACTTTCTTGTACCATACGTTCGGGGCTTAGCATGTCAAATATTTTTAAGGAAAAACAGACTACTTACTTCTGTTATCTTTGGAAAAGTCTTCATGTTTTTGTGTTTCTCTTTTATTGTTTGTGTTGTTTCATCTTCAGGCTATGTATTGGAAATTTAAAGCCTTAACTGGGTACTACATTTGGGAATAAACGAGAAGCAAGCCATCGTTGCACGATATATGAAGACAAATGGTCAGAGATGGATAATTTAAAAACATTTATTTAGAATTAAAATACATGAAATGAAATGACCACATGAGATCATTCGACTACCACTTTGGCGTCATCATCAGATGTTTGACAAAGAGTGGAACGGAGACCGGCATTAAATAAAGTAAATACGCAACAAGTGACCAGTACAACTGCATAGAGTTATTTACATAAAGTGTCATATATTCATAACATCCAGAACTGAGTTTTGTCCATGAGGGATCAGTGATCTCCAAGTTTGTGATATAGAACTAGGCAAATTATCATTACATCAAAAGGTAGTGTTAACTATAATATGTAAGCTTTCGCACAGCAGTAAGGAATTATTATTGGATGCTTTTTGCAGTACAGATTCTTCCTTTCATTGTGGATAATGCTGTCCTTCCTGAACACAACGGGCTAAAGCCGTAGTTAACTTACCATTTTTGAGATCATACTTGTGTTCATTCATTCTGGTCTTTAATGTCCTCCTGGTAGAACCGATATATAATTTTTTAGTTTGCGATGGGTCATGGGGTAATAGAGAAATGGAATAAATTCCATGCATGTTTTTCACACTCACCTTGTCACGATCACACCTGATTAGATGCAAGAGGTTAAGAGTCTTTGAGCCAAAGTCAATGTCATGATGTCTGCACAGGTTCTTTAACACCGGAGTTAAACTTGGGTGTTAGCCGAGTGAACCTACGTACCTCCTTTTTGGGGTATCGCGAAATAAGGAGCATTCCCGTGAGAACAGGCTTTTATTGTGAAGTCTGTCTAAAGTGGTATTATTGAGACCAAAAAATGAAGCCAGTTCTTTGATTTTCAAAAGTTCAGAACATCTGAGAACGTCATTCAAGCAATGAGTTATTGCCCGTCTAACCATAAACAAAATTGAGGCTGACTTATACACTATCTACCTACAAGTAATTGGACACACCTGTGATAGCAAAGGAAAACGAAGTTTATCCACCTTCAATAGTTGGAGCCTTCACGGGCGGCGATTACAGCTGCGACCCTCCGGGGCATACTCTCAACCAGGCGTTGTACGATGGCTAGCGGCATTTTCTTCCACTCGGCTTGGAGAAGACAGGTCAGTTCCTTAACCGATTTCGGACGGTGGGGGCACCCCTTAAGTCAACGCTCTAACTCATCCCAGAGGTGCTCGATAGGGTTAAGGTCCGGGCCATTCGATTAACCCCATTATCGCCATACCAAGCCATGGTGGACCTCGCAACATGACAGGTGGCATTGTCATCCTGAAAGTAACATGGGTCCACCCCGTAAAACTACCACAACGTAGGAAGCGCATGGTCATCCAGAATGGTGCAGTAGGTCTCGGCGTTGAGTCTACCAGGAATTGCGACCAAGGGTCCCGTGCCATACCAGGAGAAACACTCCATAGCATAATTCCACCGCCGCCAAACTTCACAGTTGGCACAATACATTCCGGCAGGAGGCGTTCTCCAGGCAGACACCAAACCCAGACCCTGCCATCCAAACGGTAGCGGGTGAACCTTGATTCGTCGCTCCAGAGAACCGGTTTCCACTGTTCAACGATCCCCTGTCGACGTTCTTTGCACCACGTTCGCCGAGCCGCGCTATTGGACTTGGTGAGCAAAAGCATGTGGGCGGCAGCACGTCCATGATAAACGAGCAGATGGGCTTCCTTACGGACGGTATTCATCGAAAGAACACTCCCGGATGCCTGTTGAAACTCCTCGTGGATGTGGCCCATCGATTTTGTGCGGTTCTTCCGAATTCCTCTGGCCAGCACCCGTCGGTCTCTAACTCCCAATTTTGTGGGTCTGCCGGGTCGAGGCACATTCCGACAGTCCCCTCTCATCTTCCACTAGCCAATCACGTAGGCCGCTGTTGATTTTGGGTACTTCAACTCGCTGGATATGTCACGTATGGATCGGCCATTTCTGTGATAACCGACGATTACACTTTTTTGGAAATCAGAGAGCTCCGAACTGCGTAGAATCGTGCATGTGACTGGTGGCGTTGTTGTTTCCCACACGATATTTAACGGCGGCGGCCGTGACACGTATTAGTACCGCAGATATCGTCGATTGCAGGGGTGTCCAATTACTTGTTGGCAGATAGTGTAGTTACTCGGGTGAAAAGAGTCCTTAGGTATCATCATAGGCGAAGAGGTTGGTTTACGATAAACTGTAAAGCTGAGTTGATGGGTAACAGGATTGCGTATTAAGCTAAAATCCAGATATGGCAAGTTGTAGTTTTCTTTACACTCCACTGTAAAGGATATGGTAGGATATTGTAGTGAATTATGATCCCAGAAAACAATTAGCTCATCGTAAGAGTGAAGCCAAATATCTAAAATGCAGCATACATTTGGCCCCCGTGTTCCTGAATTTTTTGGGAAGGCGAAGACCCACAAAGTTGGCATCCCGATTCGTTCTTGATCTCGGGATACGCTAGTCCCACGAGACCGATTGAAAGAGCTCTGTCAAAATTTCTTGCCCCCCCTCCTAGTGGGCTCACTTTACTTTGTACAGAGTTCGACGCAAGCTCTTGACCAGATAAAGGCCACAAATTTGGGTAATACACCTTTCTTTTTAGTCTCTTTGGATGTAGTTTCATTGTATCATAACATACCTATTGCTGAGACTCACATGCGTATTCGTCAAAAACTTATAAACTCTGGCTTGGCTCCCGACTTAACCTATTCTGTTATCTCCGCATTAAAACTTGTTCATCAACGTACTTACTTTCGTTTCCAGGATTTAATTAATATAAGTATAGACAAACAGAGGGGGCCGCCATGGGCTCCCCCTGGGAGCATGTCTACCCGAGATTTTTCTCCAGCATCTCGGAAATTCCGCCTTGGAGACTTGCAACTACAAGCCACCTCTGTATATAAGGCACGTTGATGACGTTTTAGTTATTTGGCCTCACTCTTACGATGAGCTAATTGTTTTCCGGGATTATATGTCACTACAATATCCTACCATATTCTTTACAGTGGATTGTGAAGAAAACTACACCTTGCCATATCTGGATTTTAGCTTAATACGCAATCCTGTTACCCATCAACTCAGCTTTACAGTTTATCGTAAACCAACCTGTACGCCTTCGATGATACCTAAGGACTCTTTTCATCCGAGTAACTATAAGCCAGCCTCAATTTCGTTTATGGTTAGACGGGAAATAACTCATTATTCGAATGACACTCTCAGATGTTCTGAACTTTTAAAGATCAAAGAACTGGCCTCCTTTTTTGGTCTCAATAATACTACTTTAGACAGACTCTACAATAAAAACCTGTTCTCACGGGAATGCTCGTTATTTCGCGATACCCCAAAAAGGAGGTACGTAGGTTCACTCGACTACCACCCAAGTTTAACTCCGGTGTTAAAGAACCTGTGCAGATATCATGACATTGACTTTGGCTCAAAGACTCTTAACCTCTTGCATATAATAAGGAGTGATCGTGACAAGGTGAGTGTGAAAAACATGCATGGAATTTATTCCATTTCTCTATTACCCCATAACCCATCGCAAACTAAAAATTATATATCGGTTCTACCAGGAGGACTTAAAGGCTAGAATGAATGAACACAAGTATGATCTCAAAAATGGTAAGTTAACTACGGCTTTAGCCAGTTGTGTTCAGGAAGGACAATATTATCCACAATGAAAAGAAGTAGCTATACTGCAAAAAGCAACTAATAATGACTCCTTACTGTTGTGCAAAAGCTTACATATTATAGATAACACTACCTTTTGCTGTAGTGATAATTTGCCTAGTTATATATCACAAACTTGGAGATCACTGATCCCTCATGGACAAAACTCAGTTCTGGATGTTATGAATATATGACGCTTTATGTAAATAACTCTATGCAATTGTACTGGTTACATGTAGCGTATTTACTTTATTTAATGCCGGTCTCCGTTCCACTCTTTGTCAAACATCTGATGATGACGCCAAAGTAGTAGTCGAAAGATCTTATGTGGTCATTTCATTTCATTTATTTTAATTGTAAATAACTGTTTTCAAGTTATCCATCTCTGGCCATTTGTCTTCATATATCGTGCAACGATGGCTTGCTCCTCGTTTATTCCCAAATTATCAAATGCATGAATATTCTTTAAGTGGGTACTACATTTTTCAAAATTGGATCAGTGATACGGGTTAAGACTTACCTGTCTATAAGAAAAAGTCTCTACCCCGGTACTACCTGCTAAATGTGACATCAACCACTGCGGGTGTTTGGCGGCAGAGAGGCACATTATAGCTCCATATCGTGAACGCAAATCACTGACAACAGCCCATGATCGAGTGGTCTGAGGCGCTATCTTCTGGCTAATCCTTCGAGCTGTAAAACAACCAGGCACATGAGTGAGGCAGGGGTGGTCAACCTGTCCAACGTCGTTGGTTCTTCACCCTTCCCTTTAGAACGAGTAATTGTAAATGAGAGACGCACGATCCCTTTAACCTAACATGGTCGCTTATATCCCTGTGGTTAGAACAGCCATCTCCAACCCATATGTTTGTGAGTTCAGTCCCAGCTCGACTGACCGAATAAATGTCGTGCAGCGGAAAGCACCCGAGGTATTAGACCCCCACCCGGGGTTATAAATAAGGTCATCTGTTCCCAACCCCGGGATGACCCCACGTCTATCTTGGTTCCATGATCATTTTTCTGTCGGGTACCTTAGCTCAAATCTTCTATCAGGTTGTAAACAAAGTATTTGGAAAATAGAGAAACTTAAAAAAAAATAAAAAATAAAGAAATCAAAATTTCAAGCTTACAGAATCGTACAAAACACTTAACCACATCATTCAGGTAGTCCCCATTGGAACCAAAGACCTTGTTCCACCCATCTACGAGTTGAAAGAGATGGAATTCTGGCGAGTGGGAGCTGAAAAAGTTGTCTATGCAATGTTTCACATCATCGTCAGTAGCAAAGTTTTTATCAGAGAGAAAATTTGACAAGAGATAAAAGTCGGACGAGAGCAAGGTCCAGGGAATAGGGTGGGTGCGACAATATTTCCCATTCCAGCTCATGCAATTTACGCTGGGTCCGTAAACCGACATACTGGCGAGCGTTATCCTGGTGAAAAACAACTCCATGGCGATAAATCACCGCTGGGCGGTTTTCTTGCAGAGCAGCATGGAGACGGTCCAATTGCTGGATGTAAGCATCCGCTGTGATGGTTCAGCATCACCTTCCGTCCATGAAGGGATGGCTTAGAGAATTTCTGTGGGTGTTGTCCCTGCTTGGCCCAGGCTCTTTATCGCGTGACATTCACGTATGTGACCCATTTTTCGTCATCTGTGGCCAATCTATGCAGAAGGCACTCGCATTTTTCTCTTTCACGCAGAGAAACAGCAATGGAGTAGCGTTACATCCGATTCTGTTCAGACAAACCATGGGATACCCATTTGCACAGTTTACACAAGTATCCCAACTTCCGAAGCCGGGTGTTGATGGTCGTATGGGGGTCTTCAGTACCTCTGTCAGTTCCTGCAGTACTGCATCAGCCTTGTTCGATAGCACGTGCTCTTTATCATCTTCAAACTTACTGGATCTCCCACGTTTGGGCGCATCAGACAAATCCCGTACGAATTTCCTGTACCAGCCATAGCAAGTACTCTGTCCGTTAATAGCCTCACCAAATGCGTTTCGCAAGTTTCCAATATTTTTCAATTTCAGTCGGAAAATGGGTTTTGGAATTTTCCAAATGCATTTTCGCAATTTTTTATGTCCGACTGGCCCCGATGAAAGAGACAACAGTGAAAGAAATGCGTATTTAAGCAGTGGAGGCATCCGGCTTTGTCCGGGTTAAAAAATAACACATGAATCAGCTTCTGATCCAGGCGCTTTCTGGACATTTTTCTTGGATTTCGGATTGATTTGCCCAACAGATTTTTGCTTTTTGGTGGCATTCTGAAAATTGCGATGTTGAGAGGTCTCATCTTATTAATAATTTGACTTTCTTGGATTTTGGACTGATTTGTCCAATTGATTTTCGCTTTTTCGTTGGCATTCTGAAAATTGCGATGTTGAGAGGTCTCATCTTATTAATAATTTGACTTTCTTGGATTTTGGACTGATTTGTCCAATTGATTTTCGCTTTTTCGGTGGCATTCTGAAAACCGCGCTGTTAAGAGTTTTCAGCTTGTAGCAATAATTTGACTTTCTTGGATTTTGGATTGATTTTTCCAACAGATTTCCACTTTTTCTGTGGCATTCTGAAAATCGCTCTGTTGAGAGGTTTCATCCTGTATGAATAATTTGACTTTCAAAATCCATATTGAACTGATTTGTCCAATTGATTTTCGCTTTTTCGGTGGCATTCTAAAAACCGCGCTGTTAAGAGGTCTCAGCTTGTAATAATAATTTGACTTTCTTGGATTTTAGATTGATTTGTCCAACATATTTTCACTTTTTCGGTGGCATTCTGAAAATCGCGCTGTTGAGAAGTCTCAGCTTGTATTAATAATTTGACTTTCTTGGATTTTGGATTGATTTGTCCAATAAATTTTCGCTTTTTCGATTTAAGTTAAAATTACATAAAATACATAAAAGTTTATAATAATTAACTGAAATCCGTTCGGCTGTTAGACAAATTCTGTTTTTTCCTTTATTACATCAATTATACCAGAATATAATATTATAAAATTAACTAGGGCCTTCATTCACGAAACATATATTATCACAAAGTATCAAGGAGATGAAGTCAGGGAGGGGGGAGAGGTGTCTAGGTTTCATCGCAGCCTGTATTTTTCACAGGGTTGAAGACAGTAACTATGATAAAATTTGGTCCAGATCGGTCAGGCAAAAAGTATCAAGGCGATAAAATTTGGGTGAAGGATGAAATCAGGGGAAGAGAGTTTGGTTTATATAAATATATATATATACACTATATCGACAAAAGTCACCGGAAACCCTTTCAAAATCAAATAAACGGACCCGCTGCGTTGTTAAGATGCGTGGTACAGCTGCAAACGGTATAAAAACAAGCCTGCAGCTGACCGCGATCATATCGCACCGTGAGGGTAAGTGAAAATGTCGAGGCTGGAGAGAACTTACTTTGAGAGAGGAAAAATTGTTTGGTGTTATTTTAGTGGGTTATCCATAAGAGAAACCGAGAAGCGTTTAAACATACTCAAGTCAACTGTTTTGGATGTACTGATTAAGTGAAAGGCACATGGTGTGTCTAAAGCAGCAAAACGTACCGGCCGACCAAACAAAATCAGTGATAAAGGATGTCGAAGCCTCAGCAGAGTCATTACAGCTAATCGACGGAGTACTGCACAACACTTCAGTGTATAGGAGTAAAAATGCAGGAACCTCGGTATGTACACGTACCATTCGCAGAGAACTTCATTCCATGGGTTACCGTGGTCGTTCGGCTGCTCATAAGTCTTTCATCTCCACTCGGAATGCTACTCGTCGTTTAGCATGGTGTAAAGAACATTTATTGTGGGCCGTAGATCAATGGAAACGGGTCCTATAAACTTATGAATCCAGATACACGATTCATCAGTCTGACGGGCGAGTGTTGGTATGGTGGTAACCGGGGGAACGCTATTTACCATAGTGTACTGTTTCTACTGTCAAGTATGGAGCCAGCATACTTGACAGTAGAAACAGTACACTGTGGTACTCGTGTAGGGGTGTTTTTCGTGGTATGGTCCAGCCCCATTGGTTATCGTGGACAACCCTGTTACTGTTAACCAGCACGTCTAACTCGATATTCTGGACTATTATGCCCTACCAACTCTGTGGCAATACTATGGAACCGAGTCTTGTTGGTACCAGCAGGATAATGCACCGAGCCATAAAACAAAGACTGTTACGGCGTGGTTTGACGATAATTCTGTATCGTGAGTGAACTGGCCAGCACAGAGCCCTGATCTTATTCCCATAGAGCACCTATGATATGAATTAAAGCACCGCATAAGAAGTTTGGAACCAAGGCCTACTACTAAGCAACAGTTAGCGGCAGCATTATGTACTGAACGGAAGCGCATACATATCACTCTTTTCCAAAACTTATCGAAAGCATGTCTCGAAGGGTCAGTGCATGCATTAAGGCTTAGGCCAAAGGTGGACCGACACCGTGCTAATGTATGTCAATAAATGCTATGTTGTATTTCTCTTCTATTTTGATGCTATGAATTGGTTGTCACTAGCGGTAAAAAATGCACAGTATCAGTTCAAATCTGAGGCAGTTTCAATTTCCGCAAGAAGTGTATCAATGGAAATGTTAGAAAACAAACGTAGATTTTGATTACGGAATTCGAGAAATTTTTTGTTTCGTTATTCTTCAGAGGAAAAAGTAGAAAATAACTTCGTCTTTCTCAGATTTTAAGTTTACAACTGTATGAGTATGATATAAAGAACAGAAAAGAAAAGTCGATTTCAGGGAGTTTCAGAGATAAAGATTATGAAAGACATCCATGAAAAAAGATCCAAAATAGGTGTCTATTTTTTTTATTTGGGAATTTAAAGACCGCCGTGAGCAGCTGTATGGGATATCAGCAGTCACGCGTCCCTAATTAAGGGTCACTGGTTCTAGAGAAGGGAGAGAGGCAGTGCCGTAAGACAATGCCCATGCCTTACCGGATTTAACTATGCATGAATTCAATGGAACTGTTCAACCTACAGTATAATTTAAGTTGTTGAACGCATCACAATATTCGTGAAATCAGTTTTAAATTGCAGCACGAATGAACAAGTTAGTAAAATCATGCAATGCATTGATTATGATACGCTTTCCAACATACCAGAAACCATTACTGAAGTTATCACTCAAGTTATGAGGATAATGGCTGTGGAATAAATCTCGGTTTTGTGCCCTGAACTTTGATCCCATTTCGATGATATTCTACAGAACCGGTTCAGTATACCTACGAAATAACATGACAAAGTTTTGTCGGAATGGAAGCATTTTTACGTAAGTTATGATGCATAAGGGCTATGGAATAGATTCCGCTCCTGTGTCCTAACCTTTGACCCCATTTCGCCCATTTAATTGGCAGGGCCCTACAACATACTAACATTTCATACAGATCAAAAATTTTTACGTGACGCATAATGGCGATGGAAGTGATTCCGCTCCTATGTCCTGACCTTTGACCCCAATTTGCCCATTTTCAAAAGGGTTTGTCTCCAGGTGGTTCCCTACCATATACTAAAATTTAATCGAAATCGAACCTTTTTTACGTTAGTTATGACGCATAATAGCAGTGGAATGGATCCCGCTCCTATGTGCTAACCTTCGACCCCATTTCGTTCATGTTCAATAGGGTTCATTCCCAGGTGATGTCCTTCCGCATACTAAAAGTTCATCGAACTCGAACGTTTTTTACGCGAGTTATCGTGCGGACGAACATACGCACACAAAGCGTGACGTAATGAGGCAGATGGGAATCGCGGCCATCTGCTCGCAAGAGTGTGACATCATGAAACTTTAATAGGATCCACACACAACGCGTGACGTAGTGAGACAGATGGCGTGACCGCGCACCAACATATCAAGAGCGAGATTGTGACGTCATAAGATCGTCCCCAGGTGGTCCCCTATCACATAATAAAATTTCTTCGAAATCGAACCACTTTTACGCACGGTATGACGCATAATGGCAATGGAATGCATCCCGCTCCTATGCCGTGACCTTTGACCCCACTTCACCCAGTTTCAATAGGGGTCATTCCCAGGTGGTCCCCTACAATATTCTAAAACTTCATCGACATCGAACCATATTTACGCAAGTTATGACGCATAAGGGCAATGGAATGGATCTCGCTCCTATGCCGTGACCTTTGACCCCATTTCGTCCATTTTCAATAGGGTTCGTCCCCAGGTGGCCCCCTACCACATACTAAAATATCATTGAAATCGAACCATTTTTACGCGAGTTATTGTGCCGGCAGGCAGACGGACGGACAAAGCTGGAGCATACACGCTTCTTCAACCTACGGTTGGAAAGCGTAAAAAAGGTAGAAAATGGATATCAGTTGTATTGAATATTACGCATTACATAAAAACTTGCTAAACAAAGCAGAAAGATTCAGTAAACGAAGATCTCCATGTAAATCTTTAAGTTCTAAGATGTTTTCTGGAAAATAGTAAGAAAGAATAGAATTTGTGGAGTAGATTTTAATAATATTTAGATTTGTAAAGGAAACATAGTCGCCCTTGATAAATAAAGGAAATAAACATCGATTTTGTTAATCAATGTTGTATGAAAGTAAAAGCCAGTTTCTCGTCGTCCAGGTCATAATAATTTTTCAGTAGAAAATATAAAACTTATAAACTACCATATTTTTTATTTTATTTTAAGTCTACCGGATGTTTACTTGGCGATAGCTTTTTATACAATCTTGAATGGCATTTTTTTTAAATTTTTGTGCGAGTTTATCCTAATTATTATTTCAAAGATACTACTTTACAATTTCAGCAATAAATATAAAACTCGGGCATGCTGAAACAATTTTTTAGCTTCCAAAAATTTTCCTATTTGGATAAATTTCCATTTGATCATATAAACCCCCTTTTGCCGTATTTGTGTTTTGAGCTTTCAAAATTCATCTTCGCATTGAACAAAATTGATATAATAATCCAAAAGCATTTCCGCCCTCAAGCATGCGAAAGCTTTGCGTAACTCAGGAGCTTATGAACTAATTCTCTGTAGAATGCTCCGCTATCATTATAACTAGTCATTTCACCTGATTAGTGTCAATTTCTCTGTAATTAGAGGGTCTTCCCCTAACGAACTTTCGGCATTGTACTCTCTTATTCGCCAGCGTGCGATGTATCCTAAAAATGACAGTGTTTCTCAACAGAAATATTACGCAAGACTTTGCAAAAGTAGTAATTAAATCGAAGTAATATCGGAATAAATTGCAGAGTTCGGATCCAGGTTCTTGGGACCTACGTCAGGAAAGCTACAATCTCCAGCTCTAAAGGATGACGGAAGATGCCCCAATTAGCCTGTCCTGCGAGATATGCGATAATTGGTCATTAATTAATCGCTTCTGGGAAGGGACACGCATACATATGAAGTACCACCAATGAGGGACGCCCTCCAGTCGCCGATATCCCCCCTCCCCAAACCATCGCTCCGAAGGGCAGTGATTTCTCATGATATAAATCCGCGAAACGACTTGCAGGGAAAATTTAATGCACCTCAGTGAAACTTTATTTGCTTACTTACAATTTCGGGAAAGCTAATTTATACAAATATGTTAGGAAGAATGTTTTTATAGTATTTTAATGACAGGGAAAGTAGTTTGTTGTTTCAATAAACGGCGTGATTTTGCCTTGCATGAATTTCGTTATTGTGGCGCAGCTGACAGTAGTTTTCTCTCTCATCATTAAGCAGAAATCATTCCGGTTCTTCTAATTCACGAATATAAAATATAGGTCATCGCCCCTGTTCGACATTGGCGCATATTTTCTCTCAAATGTAATGAAGGCAAGTTTATTAATATATGAACTCGTGAATGGGTTCGATGGATTTACATATTTGAATTAACATACGTGACGCACGAAAAAATCGTTCTGTCTTGGATACGAATGGTAATTCGTGGTGTAGACCAGAAAGAGGATTCTTCTGTGACAGCGCACTTCAAAGTAATTACACGACTAAGAAAAACCGCGTTTGATGACTATTACTACTTTGTGTAACACGTTGTCGATCACTCAAAAGTTTGGAACTGTTAAAAGAAAAGAAACATGTGGTTATAGTAATAAGTTATGGTACTTCCTGTGGGGTGACGATTTTTCAATCACAATCATGAAACACATGGAGAATTTATGACAGTATAAATGCCAAGTGCAGTGGTCGATACTACAGTTTAGAGAAACAAGAAGAACCAAAGGTTTTGGAAAGATTTTTAAGAAAAAAAAAAACAAAGTATAGACCGTATGCATCTGACTTTACAGCGAGGTAAACCATCGTAGCAGACATCCTGGTGATCAACTGTTGTATAAGCACTGCTTGGATTTGCATTGTGAAGTGTTAAGGAAGATGGCTTTTTTCTGCTGAAGTAACCGAAGTGGGAGGGATAATCATGTGACCTATTATAGATTACCGTCTGAACGATCGAAGTGGGATCAGAATTATAAAAATTTTATTTAGAAGCGCCAAGATTTGTGGTTATCACGTGTGTTGACATTGGTGACCGGAAACCAAGAAACATTGGAGTGTGTAGTTTACATTTTGTAACAGGTATGTTCATAAATTTATTGATACATTATCTAAAAAACTCTATGAAGATCTTTCGACTAGAATTAACTTTTCTTACGAGTAAGATTTTGCTGTTCTTTATCGTTAATGTATTGCAGTGGATACTCCCCTACAGAAGAGTGAATATCTTATGGATCCTACATATGTTAGGTTCCCAGGCCGATTCTGGAAAAATGATCTCATGATAACATTCACCGGTTTGTTATTATTGTCATTATTATATATAAGGTACAGAGACTTAGTGCTACACGCCATGATTATTAATATTATTATAGCCTTACATGTGTAAAGCTGAGGATGTTTACCTTAGCTTAAGTATCAGGTTGGGGAATATCTAAATTATTGAAAGGTAAATTTTTAAATTAAATAATTAGCGAAATATGACAGGACTGTTTTATCTTAATTAACTGTGTGAATATGCTATTAGCACAGAAGCTGATGGCTGTTCTGGAATGCAGAACTTCGAGTTCCTTTCAAGCAAAAACATTCCCCTTCTTACAATAGTGTTCAGGAAAATTGAGTATGGAATATCGTATGGATCCCCACAATTGCATATGACTTTAATTTATAATAATAAAGCTATTTTTGATCACCAGATAACCCACTTACGTAGCCCATGCAATGCATCTTTGATCTCACTTGTACACCAGTTATTCTGCAAGAGAGCAGCAGACGAAAAAGTGACGCGAACCGCGGTTTTGTGACGTCAATGCCTGCGGTATATAGTTTCACGTCAAATTTCGACGAACTGGAGTATCAAGCCCTTAAACCATGAGGGATTTTTAAACCGAAAAAAATTTAAAAGACACTGTGATTTCGTCGAATTGGAATATAAAGCTTTTAAACCATGAAGGACTTTTAAACCGAAAATATTTTTCAAGGCTTCGGAATTTCGACAACTGGATTATCAAGCTTTTATCATGAGGGAATTTTAAGCTCAAAACGTCTTAATGCTTATGTGATTTCGAAGAACTGGATAACTCAGCTTTTAAACCATGAGCGATTTTTAAACCGAAAACGCCTTAATACTTATGTGATTTCGACGAACTGGGAAATCAAGCTTTTAAACCATGATGGATTTTTAAACCAAAAAAGTGTTAATGCTTATATGATTTCGACGAACTGGAGAATCGAACTTTTAAACAATGATGGATTTTTAAACCAAAAAAGTGTTAATGCTTATCTGATTTCGACGAACTGGAGAATCGAACTTTTAAACCATGATGGATTTTTAAACCAAAAATGTGTTAATGCTTATCTGATTTCGACGAACTGGAGAATCGAGCTTTTAAACCATGATGGATTTTTAAACCAAAAAATGTGTTAATGCTTATCTGATTTCGACGAACTGGAGAATCAAGCTTTTAAACCATGATGGATTTTTAAACCAAAAAAGTGTTAATGCTTATCTGATTTCGACGAACTGGAGAATCGAACTTTTAAACCATGATGGATTTTTAAACCAAAAAAGTGTTAATGCTTATCTGATTTCGACGAACTGGAGAATCGAGCTTTTAAACCATGAGGGATTTTTAAACCAAAAAAGTGTTAATGCTTATCTGATTTCGACGAACTGGGAAATCAAGCTTTTAAACCATGATGGATTTTTAAACCAAAAAAGTGTTAATGCTTATCTGATTTCGACGAACTGGAGAATCGAGCTTTTAAACCATGAGGGATTTTTAAACCAAAAAAGTGTTAATGCTTATCTGATTTCGACGAACTGGGAAATCAAGCTTTTAAACCATGATGGATTTTTAAACCAAAAAAGTGTTAATGCTTATATGATTTCGACGAACTGGAGAATCGAGCTTTTAAACCATGAGGGATTTTTAAACCAAAAAAGTGTTAATGCTTATCTGATTTCGACGAACTGGGAAATCAAGCTTTTAAACCATGATGGATTTTTAAACCAAAAAAGTGTTAATGCTTATCTGATTTCGACGAACTGGAGAATCGAGCTTTTAAACCATGAGGGATTTTTAAACCAAAAAAGTGTTAATGCTTATCTGATTTCGACGAACTGGGAAATCAAGCTTTTAAACCATGATGGATTTTTAAACCAAAAAAGTGTTAATGCTTATCTGATTTCGACGAACTGGGAAATCAAGCTTTTAAACCATGATGGATTTTTAAACCAAAAAAGTGTTAATGCTTATATGATTTCGACGAACTGGAGAATCGAGCTTTTAAACCATGAGGGATTTTTAAACCAAAAAAGTGTTAATGCTTATCTGATTTCGACGAACTGGAGAATCAAGCTTTTAAACCATGATGGATTTTTAAACCAAAAAAGTGTTAATGCTTATCTGATTTCGACGAACTGGAGAATCGAGCTTTTAAACCATGATGGATTTTTAAACCAAAAAAGTGTTAATGCTTATCTGATTTCGACGAACTGGAGAATCAAGCTTTTAAACCATGATGGATTTTTAAACCAAAAAAGTGTTAATGCTTATATGATTTCGACGAACTGGAGAATCGAGCTTTTAAACCATGATGGATTTTTAAACCAAAAAAGTGTTAATGCTTATCTGATTTCGACGAACTGGAGAATCGAACTTTTAAACCATGATGGATTTTTAAACCAAAAAGTGTTAATGCTTATCTGATTTCGACGAACTGGAGAATCGAACTTTTAAACCATGATGGATTTTTAAACCAAAAATGTGTTAATGCTTATCTGATTTCGACGAACTGGAGAATCGAACTTTTAAACCATGATGGATTTTTAAACCAAAAAAGTGTTAATGCTTATCTGATTTCGACGAACTGGGAAATCAAGCTTTTAAACCATGATGGATTTTTAAACCAAAAAAGTGTTAATGCTTATATGATTTCGACGAACTGGAGAATCGAGCTTTTAAACCATGAGGGATTTTTAAACCAAAAAAGTGTTAATGCTTATCTGATTTCGACGAACTGGGAAATCAAGCTTTTAAACCATGATGGATTTTTAAACCAAAAAAGTGTTAATGCTTATATGATTTCGACGAACTGGAGAATCGAGCTTTTAAACCATGAAGGATTTTTAAACCAAAAAAGTGTTAATGCTTATCTGATTTCGACGAACTGGGAAATCAAGCTTTTAAACCATGATGGATTTTTAAACCAAAAAATTGTTAATGCTTATCTGATTTCGACGAACTGGAGAATCGAGCTTTTAAACCATGAGGGATTTTTAAACCAAAAAAGTGTTAATGCTTATCTGATTTCGACGAACTGGGAAATCAAGCTTTTAAACCATGATGGATTTTTAAACCAAAAAAGTGTTAATGCTTATCTGATTTCGACGAACTGGGAAATCAAGCTTTTAAACCATGATGGATTTTTAAACCAAAAAAGTGTTAATGCTTATATGATTTCGACGAACTGGAGAATCGAGCTTTTAAACCATGAGGGATTTTTAAACCAAAAAAGTGTTAATGCTTATCTGATTTCGACGAACTGGGAAATCAAGCTTTTAAACCATGATGGATTTTTAAACCAAAAAAGTGTTAATGCTTATCTGATTTCGACGAACTGGAGAATCGAGCTTTTAAACCATGAAGGATTTTTAAACCAAAAAGTGTTAATGCTTATCTGATTTCGACGAACTGGGAAATCAAGCTTTTAAACCATGATGGATTTTTAAACCAAAAAAGTGTTAATGCTTATCTGATTTCGACGAACTGGGAAATCAAGCTTTTAAACCATGATGGATTTTTAAACCAAAAAGTGTTAATGCTTATATGATTTCGACGAACTGGAGAATCGAGCTTTTAAACCATGATGGATTTTTAAACCAAAAAAGTGTTAATGCTTATCTGATTTCGACGAACTGGAGAATCAAGCTTTTAAACCATGATGGATTTTTAAACCAAAAAAGTGTTAATGCTTATCTGATTTCGACGAACTGGAGAATCGAGCTTTTAAACCATGAAGGATTTTTAAACCAAAAAAGTGTTAATGCTTATCTGATTTCGACGAACTGGAGAATCGAGCTTTTAAACCATGATGGATTTTTAAACCAAAAAAGTGTTAATGCTTATCTGATTTCGACGAACTGGAGAATCGAGCTTTTAAACCATGATGGATTTTTAAACCAAAAAAGTGTTAATGCTTATCTGATTTCGACGAACTGGAGAATCGAACTTTTAAACCATGATGGATTTTTAAACCAAAAAAGTGTTAATGCTTATCTGATTTCGACGAACTGGAGAATCGAGCTTTTAAACCATGAGGGATTTTTAAACCAAAAAAGTGTTAATGCTTATCTGATTTCGACGAACTGGAGAATCAAGCTTTTAAACCATGATGGATTTTTAAACCAAAAAAGTGTTAATGCTTATCTGATTTCGACGAACTGGAGAATCGAGCTTTTAAACCATGAGGGATTTTTAAACCAAAAAAGTGTTAATGCTTATCTGATTTCGACGAACTGGGAAATCAAGCTTTTAAACCATGATGGATTTTTAAACCAAAAAAGTGTTAATGCTTATCTGATTTCGACGAACTGGAGAATCGAGCTTTTAAACCATGAGGGATTTTTAAACCAAAAAAGTGTTAATGCTTATCTGATTTCGACGAACTGGGAAATCAAGCTTTTAAACCATGATGGATTTTTAAACCAAAAAAGTGTTAATGCTTATCTGATTTCGACGAACTGGAGAATCGAGCTTTTAAACCATGATGGATTTTTAAACCAAAAAAGTGTTAATGCTTATCTGATTTCGACGAACTGGAGAATCAAGCTTTTAAACCATGATGGATTTTTAAACCAAAAAAGTGTTAATGCTTATCTGATTTCGACGAACTGGAGGAAATCGAGCTTTTAAACCATGATGGATTTTTAAACCAAAAAAGTGTTAATGCTTATCTGATTTCGACGAACTGGAGAATCGAGCTTTTAAACCATGATGGATTTTTAAACCAAAAAAGTGTTAATGCTTATCTGATTTCGACGAACTGGGAAATCAAGCTTTTAAACCATGATGGATTTTTAAACCATAAAAAGTGTTAATGCTTATCTGATTTCGACGAACTGGAGAATCGAGCTTTTAAACCATGAGGGATTTTTAAACCAAAAAAGTGTTAATGCTTATCTGATTTCGACGAACTGGGAAATCAAGCTTTTAAACCATGATGGATTTTTAAACCAAAAAAGTGTTAATGCTTATCTGATTTCGACGAACTGGAGAATCGAGCTTTTAAACCATGATGGATTTTTAAACCAAAAAAGTGTTAATGCTTATCTGATTTCGACGAACTGGAGAATCGAGCTTTTAAACCATGATGGATTTTTAAACCAAAAAAGTGTTAATGCTTATCTGATTTCGACGAACTGGAGAATCGAGCTTTTAAACCATGATGGATTTTTAAACCAAAAAAGTGTTAATGCTTATCTGATTTCGACGAACTGGGAAATCAAGCTTTTAAACCATGATGGATTTTTAAACCAAAAAGTGTTAATGCTTATATGATTTCGACGAACTGGAGAATCGAGCTTTTAAACCATGAGGGATTTTTAAACCAAAAAAGTGTTAATGCTTATCTGATTTCGACGAACTGGAGAATCGAGCTTTTAAACCATGATGGATTTTTAAACCAAAAAGTGTTAATGCTTATCTGATTTCGACGAACTGGAGAATCGAGCTTTTAAACCATGAGGGATTTTTAAACCAAAAAAGTGTTAATGCTTATCTGATTTCGACGAACTGGGAAATCAAGCTTTTAAACCATGATGGATTTTTAAACCAAAAAAGTGTTAATGCTTATCTGATTTCGACGAACTGGAGAATCGAGCTTTTAAACCATGAGGGATTTTTAAACCAAAAAAGTGTTAATGCTTATCTGATTTCGACGAACTGGAGAAATCAAGCTTTTAAACCATGATGGATTTTTAAACCAAAAAAGTGTTAATGCTTATCTGATTTCGACGAACTGGAGTTAATGCTTATCTGATTTCGACGAACTGGAGAATCGAGCTTTTAAACCATGATGGATTTTTAAACCAAAAAAGTGTTAATGCTTATCTGATTTCGACGAACTGGAGAATCGAACTTTTAAACCATGATGGATTTTTAAACCAAAAAAGTGTTAATGCTTATCTGATTTCGACGAACTGGAGAATCGAGCTTTTAAACCATGATGGATTTTTAAACCAAAAAAGTGTTAATGCTTATCTGATTTCGACGAACTGGAGAATCGAACTTTTAAACCATGATGGATTTTTAAACCAAAAAAGTGTTAATGCTTATCTGATTTCGACGAACTGGAGAAATCAAGCTTTTAAACCATGATGGATTTTTAAACCAAAAAAGTGTTAATGCTTATCTGATTTCGACGAACTGGAGAATCGAGCTTTTAAACCATGAGGGATTTTTAAACCAAAAAAGTGTTAATGCTTATCTGATTTCGACGAACTGGGAAATCAAGCTTTTAAACCATGATGGATTTTTAAACCAAAAAAGTGTTAATGCTTATCTGATTTCGACGAACTGGAGAATCGAGCTTTTAAACCATGATGGATTTTTAAACCAAAAAAGTGTTAATGCTTATCTGATTTCGACGAACTGGAGAATCGAAGCTTTTAAACCATGATGGATTTTTAAACCAAAAAAGTGTTAATGCTTATCTGATTTCGACGAACTGGAGAATCGAACTTTTAAACCATGATGGATTTTTAAACCAAAAAAGTGTTAATGCTTATCTGATTTCGACGAACTGGAGAATCGAACTTTTAAACCATGATGGATTTTTAAACCAAAAAAGTGTTAATGCTTATCTGATTTCGACGAACTGGAGAATCGAGCTTTTAAACCATGATGGATTTTTAAACCAAAAAAGTGTTAATGCTTATCTGATTTCGACGAACTGGAGAATCGAACTTTTAAACCATGATGGATTTTTAAACCAAAAATGTGTTAATGCTTATCTGATTTCGACGAACTGGAGAATCGAGCTTTTAAACCATGATGGATTTTTAAACCAAAAAAGTGTTAATGCTTATCTGATTTCGACGAACTGGGAAATCAAGCTTTTAAACCATGATGGATTTTTAAACCAAAAAAGTGTTAATGCTTATCTGATTTCGACGAACTGGAGAATCGAGCTTTTAAACCATGATGGATTTTTAAACCAAAAAAGTGTTAATGCTTATCTGATTTCGACGAACTGGAGAATCGAGCTTTTAAACCATGATGGATTTTTAAACCAAAAAAGTGTTAATGCTTATCTGATTTCGACGAACTGGAGAATCGAACTTTTAAACCATGATGGATTTTTAAACCAAAAAAGTGTTAATGCTTATCTGATTTCGACGAACTGGAGAATCGAACTTTTAAACCATGATGGATTTTTAAACCAAAAAAGTGTTAATGCTTATCTGATTTCGACGAACTGGAGAATCGAGCTTTTAAACCATGAGGGATTTTTAAACCAAAAAAGTGTTAATGCTTATCTGATTTCGACGAACTGGGAAATCAAGCTTTTAAACCATGATGGATTTTTAAACCAAAAAAGTGTTAATGCTTATCTGATTTCGACGAACTGGAGAATCGAGCTTTTAAACCATGAGGGATTTTTAAACCAAAAAAGTGTTAATGCTTATCTGATTTCGACGAACTGGGAAATCAAGCTTTTAAACCATGATGGATTTTTAAACCAAAAAAGTGTTAATGCTTATCTGATTTCGACGAACTGGAGAATCGAGCTTTTAAACCATGATGGATTTTTAAACCAAAAAAGTGTTAATGCTTATCTGATTTCGACGAACTGGAGAATCGAAGCTTTTAAACCATGATGGATTTTTAAACCAAAAAAGTGTTAATGCTTATCTGATTTCGACGAACTGGAGAATCGAGCTTTTAAACCATGATGGATTTTTAAACCAAAAAAGTGTTAATGCTTATCTGATTTCGACGAACTGGAGAATCGAACTTTTAAACCATGATGGATTTTTAAACCAAAAAAGTGTTAATGCTTATCTGATTTCGACGAACTGGAGAATCGAGCTTTTAAACCATGAGGGATTTTTAAACCAAAAAAGTGTTAATGCTTATCTGATTTCGACGAACTGGGAAATCAAGCTTTTAAACCATGATGGATTTTTAAACCAAAAAGTGTTAATGCTTATCTGATTTCGACGAACTGGAGAATCGAGCTTTTAAACCATGATGGATTTTTAAACCAAAAAAGTGTTAATGCTTATCTGATTTCGACGAACTGGGAAATCAAGCTTTTAAACCATGATGGATTTTTAAACCAAAAAAGTGTTAATGCTTATCTGATTTCGACGAACTGGGAAATCAAGCTTTTAAACCATGATGGATTTTTAAACCAAAAAAGTGTTAATGCTTATCTGATTTCGACGAACTGGAGAATCGAGCTTTTAAACCATGAGGGATTTTTAAACCAAAAAAGTGTTAATGCTTATCTGATTTCGACGAACTGGGAAATCAAGCTTTTAAACCATGATGGATTTTTAAACCAAAAAAGTGTTAATGCTTATCTGATTTCGACGAACTGGAGAATCGAGCTTTTAAACCATGAGGGATTTTTAAACCAAAAAAGTGTTAATGCTTATCTGATTTCGACGAACTGGGAAATCAAGCTTTTAAACCATGATGGATTTTTAAACCAAAAAAGTGTTCAATGCTTATATGATTTCGACGAACTGGAGAATCAAGCTTTTAAACCATGAGGATTTTTAAACCAAAAAAGTGTTAATGCTTATCTGATTTCGACGAACTGGGATAATCAAGCTTTTAAACCATGAGGATTTTTAAACCGAAAATATTTTTCAAGGCTTCGGAATTTCGACAACTGGATTATCAAGCTTTTAAATCATGAGGGAATTTTAACCAAAAACGTCTTAATGCTTATGTGATTTCGAAGAACTGGATAATCAGCTTTTAAACCATGAGCGATTTTAAACCGAAAAGTGATGCTTATCTGATTTCGACGAACTGGAGAAATCGAGCTTTTAAACCATGATGGATTTTTAAACCAAAAAAGTGTTAATGCTTATCTGATTTCGACGAACTGGAGAATCGAGCTTTTAAACCATGATGGATTTTTAAACCAAAAAAGTGTTAATGCTTATCTGATTTCGACGAACTGGAGAATCGAGCTTTTAAACCATGATGGATTTTTAAACCAAAAAAGTGTTAATGCTTATCTGATTTCGACGAACTGGAGAATCGAGCTTTTAAACCATGATGGATTTTTAAACCAAAAAAGTGTTAATGCTTATCTGATTTCGACGAACTGGAGAATCGAGCTTTTAAACCATGATGGATTTTTAAACCAAAAAAGTGTTAATGCTTATCTGATTTCGACGAACTGGAGAATCGAGCTTTTAAACCATGATGGATTTTTAAACCAAAAAAGTGTTAATGCTTATCTGATTTCGACGAACTGGAGAATCGAGCTTTTAAACCATGATGGATTTTTAAACCAAAAAAGTGTTAATGCTTATCTGATTTCGACGAACTGGAGAATCGAGCTTTTAAACCATGATGGATTTTTAAACCAAAAAAGTGTTAATGCTTATCTGATTTCGACGAACTGGAGAATCGAGCTTTTAAACCATGATGGATTTTTAAACCAAAAAAGTGTTAATGCTTATCTGATTTCGACGAACTGGAGAATCGAGCTTTTAAACCATGATGGATTTTTAAACCAAAAAAGTGTTAATGCTTATCTGATTTCGACGAACTGGAGAATCGAGCTTTTAAACCATGATGGATTTTTAAACCAAAAAAGTGTTAATGCTTATCTGATTTCGACGAACTGGAGAATCGAGCTTTTAAACCATGATGGATTTTTAAACCAAAAAAGTGTTAATGCTTATCTGATTTCGACGAACTGGAGAATCGAGCTTTTAAACCATGATGGATTTTTAAACCAAAAAGTGTTAATGCTTATCTGATTTCGACGAACTGGAGAATCGAGCTTTTAAACCATGATGGATTTTTAAACCAAAAAAGTGTTAATGCTTATCTGATTTCGACGAACTGGAGAATCGAGCTTTTAAACCATGATGGATTTTTAAACCAAAAAAGTGTTAATGCTTATCTGATTTCGACGAACTGGAGAATCGAGCTTTTAAACCATGATGGATTTTTAAACCAAAAAAGTGTTAATGCTTATCTGATTTCGACGAACTGGAGAATCGAGCTTTTAAACCATGATGGATTTTTAAACCAAAAAAGTGTTAATGCTTATCTGATTTCGACGAACTGGAGAATCGAGCTTTTAAACCATGATGGATTTTTAAACCAAAAAAGTGTTAATGCTTATCTGATTTCGACGAACTGGAGAATCGAGCTTTTAAACCATGATGGATTTTTAAACCAAAAAAGTGTTAATGCTTATCTGATTTCGACGAACTGGAGAATCGAGCTTTTAAACCATGATGGATTTTTAAACCAAAAAAGTGTTAATGCTTATCTGATTTCGACGAACTGGAGAATCGAGCTTTTAAACCATGAGGGATTTTTAAACCAAAAAAGTGTTAATGCTTATCTGATTTCGACGAACTGGGAAATCAAGCTTTTAAACCATGATGGATTTTTAAACCAAAAAAGTGTTAATGCTTATCTGATTTCGACGAACTGGAGAATCGAGCTTTTAAACCATGAGGGATTTTTAAACCAAAAAAGTGTTAATGCTTATCTGATTTCGACGAACTGGGAAATCAAGCTTTTAAACCATGATGGATTTTTAAACCAAAAAAGTGTTAATGCTTATCTGATTTCGACGAACTGGAGAATCGAGCTTTTAAACCATGAGGGATTTTTAAACCAAAAAAGTGTTAATGCTTATCTGATTTCGACGAACTGGAGAATCGAGCTTTTAAACCATGATGGATTTTTAAACCAAAAAAGTGTTAATGCTTATCTGATTTCGACGAACTGGAGAATCGAGCTTTTAAACCATGATGGATTTTTAAACCAAAAAAGTGTTAATGCTTATCTGATTTCGACGAACTGGAGAATCGAGCTTTTAAACCATGATGGATTTTTAAACCAAAAAAGTGTTAATGCTTATCTGATTTCGACGAACTGGAGAATCGAGCTTTTAAACCATGATGGATTTTTAAACCAAAAAAGTGTTAATGCTTATCTGATTTCGACGAACTGGAGAATCGAGCTTTTAAACCATGATGGATTTTTAAACCAAAAAAGTGTTAATGCTTATCTGATTTCGACGAACTGGAGAATCGAGCTTTTAAACCATGATGGATTTTTAAACCAAAAAAGTGTTAATGCTTATCTGATTTCGACGAACTGGAGAATCGAGCTTTTAAACCATGAGGGATTTTTAAACCAAAAAAGTGTTAATGCTTATCTGATTTCGACGAACTGGAGAATCGAGCTTTTAAACCATGATGGATTTTTAAACCAAAAAAGTGTTAATGCTTATCTGATTTCGACGAACTGGAGAATCGAGCTTTTAAACCATGAGGGATTTTTAAACCAAAAAAGTGTTAATGCTTATCTGATTTCGACGAACTGGAGAATCGAGCTTTTAAACCATGATGGATTTTTAAACCAAAAAAGTGTTAATGCTTATCTGATTTCGACGAACTGGAGAATCGAGCTTTTAAACCATGATGGATTTTTAAACCAAAAAAGTGTTAATGCTTATCTGATTTCGACGAACTGGAGAATCGAGCTTTTAAACCATGAGGGATTTTTAAACCAAAAAAGTGTTAATGCTTATCTGATTTCGACGAACTGGAGAATCGAGCTTTTAAACCATGATGGATTTTTAAACCAAAAAAGTGTTAATGCTTATCTGATTTCGACGAACTGGAGAATCGAGCTTTTAAACCATGATGGATTTTTAAACCAAAAAAGTGTTAATGCTTATCTGATTTCGACGAACTGGAGAATCAAGCTTTTAAACCATGATGGATTTTTAAACCAAAAAAGTGTTAATGCTTATATGATTTCGACGAACTGGAGAATCGAGCTTTTAAACCATGATGGATTTTTAAACCAAAAAAGTGTTAATGCTTATCTGATTTCGACGAACTGGAGAATCGAGCTTTTAAACCATGATGGATTTTTAAACCAAAAAAGTGTTAATGCTTATCTGATTTCGACGAACTGGAGAATCGAGCTTTTAAACCATGATGGATTTTTAAACCAAAAAAGTGTTAATGCTTATCTGATTTCGACGAACTGGAGAATCGAGCTTTTAAACCATGTGGGATTTTTAAACCAAAAAAGTGTTAATGCTTATCTGATTTCGACGAACTGGGAAATCAAGCTTTTAAACCATGATGGATTTTTAAACCAAAAAAGTGTTAATGCTTATCTGATTTCGACGAACTGGAGAATCGAGCTTTTAAACCATGAGGGATTTTTAAACCAAAAAAGTGTTAATGCTTATCTGATTTCGACGAACTGGAGAATCGAGCTTTTAAACCATGAGGGATTTTTAAACCAAAAAAGTGTTAATGCTTATATGATTTCGACGAACTGGAGAATCGAGCTTTTAAACCATGAGGGATTTTTAAACCGAAAACGTCTTAATGCTTATCTGATTTCGACGAACTAGAGAATCAAGCTTTTAAACCAAAAATATTTTTAAGACGTCCGTAATTTCGACGTCTGGATTATCAAGCGTTTAAACCAAGAGGGAGTTTTGAACTGAAAACATTTAAAAACATCCTCAAATTCGACTAACTGGATTATCAAGCTTTTAAACCATGAGATATTCTAAAATCGGGAATATTTTAAGGTTTCCGTAATTTTGACGAACTGGAGTATCAAAATTTTGAATCATGAAGTACTTTTAAACCGAAAATATTTTACTACTACCATAGGTCGTAAATGTTTGTTAAAATTAGCTACGATGAAGAGGTAACCAATACCTTGAAGCTCACAGAATCTTTGAATATCTATTTTTACATTTTTACCAAATAAGCAATTTCGGGACAGCAACTTGAGATTCGCAAGCCATATTTTTTTATTAATATAATAGCTGAACTCTACTCTGATATTACAAAATTTAATATGTAATCTGCATAATATTATTTTTACTGTAGTGAATGTGGGTACACCTCGTAACCTCCCCCCCCCCAACAACCACGAAAAAGTTTCATTTATATGTACTCTACGTGTTTAAATCTTGTTAGGACTGCAATATATTTATATCTTTAGAGTAAGTAAATATAGAAAAAAATATCAGTATAAGTTCATACCTCCTATTTATAAACTACTTTTTTCTCGTCCTTTCATTAGATGTTAAATTGTTTATTTCCTTTGCCTTTCCGCTTCTTTTGTTTCCATACCTCTAGTTACAGCCATCAATTTCCTCTTGAAATGTAATGGGAATGAGTTCGACAAACACACCACTCTGAACAATCCATATTTATCAAATTAAAAATCCTCAACTCTAGACTGGTAGTGAAATATTGCTTTTATTGAAAGAGAGACGTACATTCATCGCCAGGAAATATTTACACCACACAGGGAATAATAATGCCCAAATAAGGGAGGGTGTTTTGCTTCTCGTGATGCATACGTGACAGGAACTTTTCAAGCGCCAATGAACACAAATCAATGAATCCCTGCAGCCTGGTGTTAATTGTACAAGTTGGTAGCGCCGGTATAATGTTCTAGGGTCGGTTTTCATGGAAAACGTTACGTTCTTTAAAACCTCTGGAACAGCATTTGGATATCATGAGCTATCTAAACATCACAGCATACCAAGAACGCTCGTATATGCGCATGGTGTTTCTTGATGGAGACTGCTACTTTCAGAAGGATATTGCGACTTGTCACAAGATACGGATCATAAAACAGCGGTTCATAGTGCGCGACAGTGGCTTCAAAAGACTAAAATTGTCCTCACACTCCACAATCCTTAACCCAATCGAACAACTGTGGGATGAGATTAAGAAAGCTATTCGTAACAGAGATCCTCCTCCAGCATTCGCCATAGTCATTTAGAGATCCATACCAGGCGTTCGCCACAGTCCTTTAACTGCGGCTCACACCAGACGAAAGAAGACTTTGGTCCCGGATCTGTTTTTCTAACATTTCCCATACTTTCTCAATGGGATTCAGTTGCAGGCTTTGTGGTGGCCAGAACAATTGGCGGAAGTCGCTATTATGCTCGCTGAACCACTGGCGAACACATCTTGCACGATGGAAATTAATATTGTCGTCCATGACAGCCGTTACCTGGTGGGTAAAAAAGTCAACATTGCATGGTGGACTTTATCGGGAACAGTGTTCATTGAGTGGAGTTCTCTTTACGAGACTCAAGACAATTAGTTGTTCGGGCATAGGTACGAGATGACACATCCGATCACCGTGAATTTTTGCATGCGATTGGACATCGTTCTGGTCAGGTTTTGACGCCTACCGATTCCCGAAATGCCGTGTCATTGAGGAATAGTCGTCCCAAAACTTGCATTTTTAAGGGGTTTCCCGGGTTTTGAGAAGGGGTCGTTTGTTACCTATCTCCTCCAAAGTTCTTCAGCCGATCGCGGTGACACTTGCCACAGAGAAAGGGAAGGACATGGTGAGATAACTGGCCATTTGCTGTGAAGACTTTATCATGTCTTTCTTGGGCCCCATACTTCTCTATCCGTGGGCATTAGCTAAATTTTTCCACCGTTTTTCGGTTTTGCAATGGCGATGTTACCTAGATCATTTCGTGATTTGAAATCTCTGTTTGATCTTTTTTTTTCAGCCTCAAGAATTGTGACGCTGCAAAGAAGGTTCTTCGTTCTCCACAGAATTTTACTCACCTTCGCAAAGTGAAGAACCCCCGTGTGCGTTTATGCTTTTAGTAAAACATTTTCTTCCCAAAGCTGTTGCGAAAATGTGATGCTCTTCTGAAGCTATTTCATAATGCTTGAAACAAAACTAGATAGGGATATTTTGCTCTTTGGAAGCACTCATACATCTTTCACGTTTATATACACCACGTGAACTATATACTGAATGGCGCAGCATAAAACGGGGGGCGATACTACCAGCTGTTTACAACAATGTATTCTAATACCATCCAGAGGGAGAAACGGTAACATAAATGCATTCTTATTGCCTTTTGGAATTATCTCATGAATTGCGTTGCACACTTCTAGTACGGCGTACTCGTTTCGTCTGTTGTGTGCTGCTGGAGCTGTTAAGTTGTTACTGTTTGGGAGTTTAACTACCACCGTGAACGAGTGGAGTAATGAAAACACCACCTAAGTGCAAATTCCAAGGGTGCACTATCAAGGCGGTGCGTGAAATGAAGTACTTGGGTGTGGTCCTGGATCAGAGTCTATCAGGGCTGCCACACCTGAGGCATCTTAGAACAAGGTGCACGGTGATTCTCAATAGATTGAATGGCATGAGGTTATCGGGCAAAACCAAGAAGGCCATCTATCAGAGAGGAATTGAAATAATTCTGACGTATGCAAGTGGAGCATGGTGGACTCCCACAGTCAGAATGAAGAAGGGGATAAACCAAATCCAAAGGTTGGCCCTACTAGGGATCACCGGTTGTTTTCGCACAACGTCGACCCTAGCACTCCAAGTGCTGGCGGGGTGCGAGCCGGCAGACCTGGTAGTGGAAAGGGAGGCAGCAATGCACTGCCTAAGGTCAGGCGAGGACGCCTACCTATTCGGTGTGCCACATCGAGCCTCCAACATGGAGCTGGAAAGGGTGGATTGGCAGATCCACCCGGCCGAGGAGATTTGCCCACCGTGGGACAAGGAGAAACCCACGGGAGTTGGGCACGAGCTGTTCACGGACGGCTCCAAGTGGAAGGGACAAGTGGGGGCAGGCTTCTGTGCGTTCTCGGATGGGAACGAAGCCACTGCAGGATGCGTGAAATTATCGCAGAACGCTTCTGTCTTCCAGGCAGAACTTCTGGCGATCGAGAAGGCACTCACCTGGGCACTCCCCAGGCGTAGTGACGAAAGGATAAAACTCTACTCGGACAGTGAGGCAGCACTGCAGGCTCTGAGTAGATTCAGGGGAAGAAACCCCATCGTCCAGAGGATCAAAACCCTCTTGAAGGCAGAGGGAGATGGGGCAGCCAGTTTCCACTGGGTACGAAGCCATGTCGGAACCCAGGGAAACGAAAGGGCGGACCAGCTGGCGAGGGCAGCCACGCTGAAAGAGACGGTCGACGTGCAATGCAGAACGCCGCGAAGGAGTATTCGCGCAGCATTAGCACGACAGACCATGACCGAATGGCAGGTCAGATGGGACACGGGAGAGACAGGCCGGAAGACACACAGAGTGTTTCCAAAGGTCTCGACCAAACGTGCACAAACAAACAAGCTCCTGAATCAGGTACTCAGTGGCCATGGCATCAGCCCTGAATACCTGGGCAGATTTGCCATCAGGAACTGCACTTGTCCCTGTGGAAATAGAACGGCAAGCATAGAACACTGCGTGCTTGAATGCAGCGGCTTCGCCGAATGGAGAAACACACTGATCCCAGGTGTGCAAAGAACGCGAAGATTGGATCTGCTCATTCAATCTTCCGTTAACAGGAGGGGAATAATAGCCTTGGTTGAGAGGCTAACCCTCCAGCAACATACGATCTTCCCCAATCAAACGGGAACCGAAACGCAGGAGGTGAACGTGCACACCGAAAGCGATTCGGATGATGAATGAGGGCGAAAGTCTGTGGGCAAGCAGACGAAGAGACCACCAATGTAAATACTCTGTAAATAAAATTTTTTGCTATCTCTTGATGTTGTGAGTCCTAAGCATGAGGACAGTGTATACATGTGTGTAGATGTTTTGAAAAAGAAAATAAAGGGAAATTATTCCCCAAAAAAAGTTCGAGGGCAAGGAATCTTCCAGTCAACGATAAAGTAATGAACGACCTATCCCGCCAGACAGAGCGGGAACCCAGACAAGGTATACTAGGTCGCCTGCCAGCACGTCACCGCGGGCTGGTCTCTAGACCACTGGGGTGGCCAGGGTCCGAACCGGCGTCTCAAAGCAGGATAATTGTCGCAACATGTCAAAATAACATCCAAGGTGCTCAATAAGTCCCCGTGGAGCCAAGACATATTGGCGGAACGGGACAAAGAAATCAGTATTTTACCACCGTGAACAACTCAGTGGGATATATGCAGTCGCGGGCCCTAATTTGGGGCCGCTGGTTCTTAGAAAAGGAGAGACGTAGTACCGAAAGAAAAACAGATCATCCGTGACATACAGGTATTCGAACCTGGAACCATTTCAAAAGAATGATAAACCAGCGTTACCTACAACTCTGACACTGGGACGACGGAGCCTTTAAGGTGGTTTCAGCTGAAAACTCTACCCAAATGTATAAGCAAAGACATCGCTCTCTCCACGAAAAGCAACCGAAAAATTGTTATCCGTCCACTGACCCCAGATCTCTCGACATCTAGCCGAGTGCGTTCGCCTTAGGCTGTGGTAGCTAATAATCAACGGCGCTATGTATGTTTATCTGTCAGCTTCTGACATCACAAATCAGTAGGATGGGCTCAGCAACTGAGACGTCTCCATCTGGTGGGCATTAACAGCACAAGCTACATATTAATTATACCAAATAAATCCAAAGGGCAAGAACAATAGTGAAAATCCTCTAAATACGTGGCGTCAGTGAATAAACCAAGAAATCGCTCTTTCCACGTTTATCAACACATAGCAACCGAAAAAATTGTTATCTAGCCACTGCTGGATAGTACCCCAGATCTTTCTATATCTAGCCGAGTGCGTTCGTCTTACGCTACACTGGCCAACAATAAAAGGCACTGTGCTTTTTTTGTTTTGTTTTTTAACTCTGCCCAGTGTTCTCAATTGTAAAAACTTATGTAGACATTTCCTTCGCAATTAATGAATTCCCAAGGGTGAAAATGTGCACATCGATAAAAGTAACTTTATATTATAGCACGGAATATTTAATATTTGCAAAAACGTAACCTTATCAATACACTGTGTTTCACTACGTAGAGTCCCCAAAGAATCAGCAATATTTTAGAACAGGCTGTACTTACAAATCATGTGGTTTACAACGTACCTTAGTTCGTGGGAATGTAGCATCATTCACAATAAATGCAGTAAATGTCCGCTACCGACATCCAAACACACTCGAACGCGATGCTGCATAGCTTGTCCTCATAAATAGTCCGGATTGATGCACTGATGCTGCTTTCTAAGTTTTGTAACGTGCGAGGCTTGTTGTTATAAACGATGCTTCGTCAGTGAACCACGTGATATCCAAAATGTTCAATATTGCGAGTATAAATGTTACGAACTAATCACAACAAGATACATGCTTTTCAAGATCCGGTTCTTGCCACTCTTGCAGAACTGTCACATGGTACGGATGAAGCAACAGAAACAGGACATCCAGTTTCTTGTGACAAAGATCGTAGTCACTTCTTCGGTGATGCCAGCAGCCTGTGATTTCGAGTTTTTTCCTCCGCTAAAGGAGAACGTCCGCAATTGTACTGGTTCAAAAAACTGCCGATGGCTTCAAATTTCTTTGTTAACTGGGCGATCAAATGCTTGTCTGATGGTTTTTTCTCCCAAACTTCTCCAGGAATTCACGCTGAGTTACCTTTATAGACTTTGTCAGCCAATAACTTTTTCACAATAAATATGCGCTCCGTAAAGGTATACACAGTCATCCTGAACTACGTTCAACGACACAGTAAAACATAATGATTGTCTACGGACAGTAGACAATCATTGTGTTTGGGGTACCTGGCCGTCTGCTGGGGTGGCGTCACAATGAGACATCGCCTTATGAGGAAAATACCTCCCGCGCGTTTCTCAAGGACGAACGTCACTTGTGAACGCGAAACGTCGTGTTCTTTTATAAAATGAAAAAAAACAAAAAAAACAAAAAACAAACAGCTGCTGGTTTTTTGGGGGACTACCTAGTGAAACACCCTGTATTTGAAAACAATAGCTGGTTCTTTGGGGGGACTACCTAGTGAAGCGCCTTGTATTTGAAAACAATAGCTGGTTCTTTGGGGGACTACCTAGTGAAACACCCTGTATTTGAAAACAATACCTGGTTCTTTGGGGGGACTACCTAGTGAAGCGCCTTGTATTTGAAAACAATAGCTGGTTCTTTGGGGGACTACCTAGTGAAACACCCTGTATTTGAAAACAATACCTGGTTCTTTGGGGGAACTACATAGTGAAGCGCCTTCAATTTGAAAACAATAGCTGGTTCTTTGGGGGACTACCTAGTGAAACACCCTGTATTTGAAAACAATACCTGGTTCTTTGTGGGGACTACCTAGTGAAGCGCCTTGTATTTGAAAACAATAGCTGGTTCTTTGTGGGACTACCTAGTTAAACACCCTGTATTTGAAAACAATACCTGGTTCTTTGGGGGGACTACCTAGTGAAGCGCCTTGTATTTGAAAACAATAGCTGGTTCTTTGGGGGACTACCTAGTGAAACACCCTGCATTTTAAAACAATAGCTGGTTCTTTGGGGGGACTACCTAGTGAAGCGCCTTGTACTTGAAAGCAATAGCTGGTTCTTTGGGGGGACTACCTAGTGAAACACCTTGTATTTGAAAACAATACGTGGTTCTTTGGGGGGACTACCTAGTGAAGCGCCTTGTACTTGAAAACAATACCTGGTTCTTTGGGGGAACTACCTAGTGAAACACCCTGTATTTGAAAACAATTGCTGGTTCTTTGGGGGGACTACCTAGTCAAACACGTTGTATTTGAAAACAATAGCCTGTTCTTTGGGGGACTACTTAGTGAAACACATTGTATTTGAATTCAATAGCTGCTTCTTTGGGGTGAAGGGGGACTACCTAGTGAAATACCCTGTTTTTGAAGTCAATAATTTGTCCATGGGCAATGTTACGACATGTAAATAGACAGCGTGACGTGGGCATTGATGACGTCCATGGACAATCAAATGTTTGGTGGCTTATTTCAGAATTAAAGTCAGCAGTACGTATAGTACTGCTGATCTTTTTTTCAATAGTTTCATTAATTTTCCAAATGAACTCAAAATTTGTGTCTATTCATGCGATAGTCTGGAATGTTTAGAATGATTTGACCCTCTAAGATTAAATGTTTTGACAATAATTTAAGTTAAAATGTCAACAGAACTGTAGGGACCGCTGATTTCTAATTCCGAAAGAAACCACCAAACATTTGTTTGTCCACTGACATAATCAGTGTACCGGTTGCGCAGGGTGATTCAGCTAAGTGTGTACAAACTTCTGGGAGGGGTAGGCTGTTTAAAGACAAATCGGAATCACACAGCAATGCAGGGTCCGAAACGTCATCTTCACGTTCTAGTGTACAGAGAGGACGAGAAATCAAAGAATAGCACGTAAGATAACAAAATGTTTTTTTTATTACTCACAAGACATTTGCGAAATGCGTTGAGGTTACAGAAGGTGTTCAAAGTTGCGACCATGAGCTGTAACACACGCTTGACATCGTCGGCGCATGGAATCACGTCCATTTTGGAAAATTCCTGGCATGTCTCGGACCTTCCGAAGCAGCTATAGAGATGCGTGCTACAAGGTCCTCATCACTTTCAACGGGGATGTCTTACACCAGTCCTTTGATGTAACCCCATAAGAAGTAATCGATGCAAGTTAAGTCCGGCAATCTTATAGGCCAATGAACGGGACCACCAAGCCAGATCCACTAATGTTCAAATGTCATGTTTAAGTGATGACGAACAACATTGCTGAAAGGAGCAGGGGCACCATCGTGCTGGAACCACATTGCACGGCGCAGCGACTGAGGGACCTGCTGTTTGTTCAATAGCTCTGGCAAGACGTCCTCCAGAAATATCCGGTAACTCCTTCCTTCCAGGTGAGGAGGCATGAGCAAATTAAGTGGCCCCCGACAATGCCGACCCAAACATTAACAGCAAGACGGATTTGTGCTGCACGTGGTCGTACAGCATGGTGGTTCTCCACCGCCCATACATGCGCGTTATGTGCACTGAAGCAGCCTTCCCATGTAAAGCACGCTTCGTCTGTGAACAGCACAGAAGCAGGAAATTGCGGTTCTGCCGCACTCTTCTGCAGGAACTATTGCGCAAATGCAATGCGCTGAGGGTAATCCTCAGGGCTTAGTGTCTGAACGCGCTGCACATGATATGGATGCAATTGGTCTTCGTGCAGAACCCTCCATACGGTGGATTGGGACAGACCGAGCCGATGGACAATTGCTCGTGTGTTAGCACTAGGAGCGTCTGCTGCATGACTTAACACATTCTCTTCGATGGTAAGAGTGCGTACCCAAGTCCCCGATACCTGGCAGGCCCCTCGAAAGAGCCAGTGTCGCATAACATCTGATGCAGCCGTGTAAACACTTGGTGGTCAGGCACCCGTCTCGTCGGGTTCCGTTCGTAATACAGTGGCACGGCGGCTCGTCCATTGCAGTCCCCTGCTCCGTATGCTAGGGGAATATTAGCCATTTCCGCGTTCGTGAACTCAGCCATCCTACTACCTCTGCGGGCGGTATCCTGAAAGTACGTATGAGCAGTCTCACGGCCGAACAACGCCATCTACCGCATGAAGATGGCGTTACCGACGCTGCATTGCTATGTGATTCCGATTTGTCTCTGTGCAACCTACCCCTCCCAGAAGTTTGTTCACGCTTAGCTGAATCACCCTGTATGAACAGGTCTCAGCATTCCCCAAGAAAATATTACCGATTTTTAATATAATTATGGTTAAGATTTAGCAAATATTGAGTATGACATTATGTAACCTAAAGTTATTTTTATCAATGTGCAAATTTCCATTCTTGACAATACCTTAATTGCGAAGAAAATGTCTACAGGAATTATTTTTTTCCGTTGGAAACACAGGGCAGAGTTTTAGGTGAAACAACCTTAATGAACTGTCACTTGTTTGGCTGTTGCATAAGTAACATCTTGGCTGCTGTTTACCATGCTCTTCTTAGTACTTTTTGTATACACAGTCGTATCAGAATAATATGATCACCTACCTAATAATGGGAATAACCATTCTTGTCTCGGATGACAGAAGCGAGACGGCGTAGCATGGACTCAATGAGGCCCTGGAAGGTTGCCTGTGGCACACGTGCCCATCTGGACTGCGGCAGAGCACGGACGTCCTGGAGATGGCATAGTTGTGGGTCGGCACGTCAAACCTGTCGATCCAAATAGTCCCACAAGTGCTCTACGTAATTGAGGTCGAGCGATTATGTCGGCCAAGGGATAATAAAAACATGGCTGTCGTGTTTCTAACCAATCACGCACCCCTTAACAAGGTGGCACGGCGCATTGTCGTGTTGCTAGACACCATCACCGCCAGGGTAAACGTGCAACATGAATGGATGCATGTGGTCAGCAAAAATGGACAGGTCGCCATTAGCATTCAGGGACCCATGCGGTGTTACCAACGGTCCCGGGTGATACCAGGAAAACATTCCCCTGACATGCGCACTGGCACCGCTGGCCTGTATTTGAACGACAAGCGGGTCCGTGTGCTGGTTCGCGTGTGTCTGGCGCCGTGTCCACCACCGCCCGTCCCTTCTGTGGAGCGGAAACCCTGATTCGCGGGAGAAGGCCACCTTTTCTCACTCTTTCACTGTCCAATGACGGTAGTCCTATGCGAACTGCAGGAGTTGTTGCCGATTGATCTGGATGAACATAGGCGCCTTGACGCAGAGTCGGATCTGGAGACCCATGCGTAACAGGGTTCGCTCTACTGTTATCGGGAACACGTACCTGGGTGCCCCGGCGTTCATCTGCGTTGTTAATTGCTGCACTGTTGCGCGTCGATGACACTTTACCAGTCGACGGAGGCGACGTTCTTTTCTGGGAACGATGGCCTTTGGCGTTTCGCAGTTGTGACGTCGGGAGGTACTCGGTGTGCTAGCGGTCCATTCTTGGTAACGCTCGCTACAGCATCTCGCTAACAGCCCGCGAAGTCTTCTGTTTCTGAGATGTTTTCACCCTTAGCGCAGTAGCCGATGATCATTCCTTTTTGAACGTCCATCAAATCACTACCTCTGCCCATTGTGCTCACGTAACGGACTATGGCTCATCTGTCCTGGCATGTCGCTTATATTTCCGTGTGGTTGACCTTGTTACTTGCGCTATGTGACGCGCCAGGGCGGGTAGCCTTTGATTCAGGGGGCAGTCATGTTATATGTGTCGGAGTGAATTTGTATCGTAATCTTTGCCAGCCAAAAGAGTTACATCTCTTTCGTTTAGTATGTTTCTCTCTCCTCTCCGTATATCTTTTGCTATCTCAGTCTGTCTGTCTCTGTGTATCTAAATCTTTACGACGCCATCTTCGCTTTTGTTGAACCCTTTCCTTTTCTCTGCTGCTTCGCCGTGTCTTGGTGCTAAACCCCTTGCTTGATTCCCCCCCCTTTTGTTTCTACTTGTGCATTTCTACCTGTTGGTGTGTGTCAGTCTTTCCAAGCCTCTGTTTTTTCTCTGCGCGTATCTGCCCCTCTTTTGCCCTAATTCTGTACTTATGTGTCTGTATCAACGTCCCTATCTGTCTGTCTTACCATTTTTTTTGTCTCCATTCGTGTCCATGTTTTCTGTTTATTTGTTTCTCTTTCTTCGTCCTTCTATTCCGCTTTCTCTCTTTTTGTTATTTGCATAAATTGAAAAACCACTTACTGCACATAGCCCGTCATCAAATCAATCACTCATATGACGAGCGAACCTGCAACACAAAAATGAAAGTTTTAAATATAGATTTCTCAGGGTATGCCGGCAGAGATTATGGTTGATGACCAGTTAAATACTGGAGACTGTAATCTACTCTCTTATTACTATTTCTAGTTTGTCCACGCTGTTAATTAAAACCCGCAATTAGTTTTCACCCAATGCTTATTAAAGTGGTCATTTTGACACTAATGTCAATTCAACGGCCATTGTTGTTGGTGTAACAACGCCAGCCTTTTTTACTTACTCTGTCATTTTTTATAAAGTCCATTTTTGTTTCGTCTTTCTTTTCATCGCGAAATACTTCACTCCAAAAGATGTGTGGCGCAATTTTTTTACCATCCTGAGATTTTAAATAATTTTGTTGCCTTTGTCTTCTCCATGGAAGTGTGGCGATGGATCGTTAAAGCGTTTTGTTCCGTACGTCGAATTTTAATTATCTAGGACTGTGAGACTCCAAAACTGCCTCCGTAATTACCAGCGACAACAGGCGTAACATCACCTGTTGCAGTTCCTGCACCGCTGTCATTGTTAGGTACAAAGGCATGGTGTCTTTGTGACTGATTTGTGACGTTGTTTCATCGGCGTTGGCAGTTCTGCCAGAACCAAAAGGGCAGTGACCCAAAATTACTAAGCTGCCACTGCTAGAAGATTCGATAAAATGGCGCACGTCACCCAGCTTTGTGATATCTGACGTCCAAGTAAATTAGTTTTCCATCACAGGGACACAACACAATGCATCCGAACTTACAGACAATTAGTCAGGAAATCATAGATAGGATTTCTGAAACACACAACAGGACTGTTTAGACTAAAATCACATTGACTTGTGATAACTACGTAATTATGGTAGTTACCTGGCACTTTTGAAACACAATGAAGCAAAATATGTGCAATATTTATGTAGCACTAGTATTCTGCAAAATAAAGAAATCAGTATAGATAGATAGATCAACAAATTTAGATGGGCTACATGCTTCAAGCAAGTTCATCCCTTGGAAAGAATTTTGTGATTTTGTGGATAGGCAAATTTCATGTTACAGATCAGTACGGCGAACATATTAGAGATATACGAATATAACCTTAGAAAATCGTAGGAATACAGACCAGATGAGATACAACCCATTTCCCAATGGCTACATCAATCAGCTCAGAGAAGAGGACGCCATATAAAACTCTGCAGAAGTCATTTCATAATTAATTCTAATTATATATACACTGCTGGCCACCGAAAATGCAACACCAAGAAGTAAGCATCCGATTGGACTGAAATTCGCAGCATGCGTTGACCGCGAGAGGACATGCAATCGATTAGCATTGCAGGGCATATGCAAATCATGTGCACCCGGCACGCCACCGAGAAGCACTGTAAGAAGGGTGCACAGATGGCGGGGTGTAAGTAGTTGAAGTGTGTTGTGCTGCTGGACCTGTGCGTGGGAAGCTTCTTGATGCCTCATTGCTGAATACGGCAGTCATTTCAGCACGTTTTGCAGTTCGACAGACGACGAATAGTGGCTTATCGCAACAGCGGTTTATCGTACCGAGACATCGGCGTCCGTGTGGGACGACATCCAGCCACAGTGAGGCGAGTATGGATTCGGTGGGTGCAGGAGGTACGGACGGACTGACGTGAGCGCTTGCCGCAGCCGCGGCACACCACCGAACGAGAGGACCGGCATGTTGTGGGGCGGGCATTGACGGCTCGCACCGCCACATCACAAACGTTAGCGCTGAAATTAGGGTGTGTTGCGCAACAACCTGTGTCAGCACGTACCGTTCGACGTCGTCTGCAGGAGCGGGCACTTGTCGCACAGCACCCATTGCTACGATTCACAATTGAAGTTACACCACCGACGAGTGCGGCTGCATTGGGCGTCGCACCTGGACTACGGAATGGCACGACATTATCTTCTCCGACGAATCCCGCTTCTGCCTGCAACACCACGATGGTCGGATCCACGTGTAGCGGCACCGCGGCGAGAGACTGTATGACGCCTCCATTATGCATCGCCATACCGGTCCGTCGCCTGGGGTTATGGTTTGGGGCGCAATTGGATATGACACCCGCACCCCTCTGGTACGCATCGCCGGTACACTCAACAACCACCACTACATCTCCGACGTTTTGGAGCCTGAAGTCCTCCCTTACCTGCAGGACTTGCCAGCGGTCACGTTTCAACAGGACAATGCGCGCCCGCACGTGGCACGCATCGTGCAACAATTCTTCACTGCCCACTAGGTGTCACTGCTGCCGTGGCCCACCTGTTCTCCCGATATGTTGCCCATCAAACACGTCTGGTCGCTGATCGGCTACCGAGTGACCCGGCAAGCACCACCCCTGGATACGCCTGATGAACTGTGGCAACGTGTGGAAGCAGCCTGGACCGACACACCCCAAGCCCACATCCAAAGCCTCTTTCGTTCGGTGCCGCGGCGTGTAGCGGCCCTTATTGTCAGTTATGGGGGCCACACGAACTATTGATGTCTGTGTGTTCCGCAAGTCGCACGGGCCTGTAAGCTCAATCGTTTCATCTTTGTATCTGTTGTTTTGTGTCCAGTAAATCTGGCTTTGCTATCTCGTGTCCTTCTTGGTGTTGCATTTTGGGTGGCCAGCAGTGTATACATATACATCAGAAAAAGACCCATAAGAAGACCACAAGAGAGATGGGTGGATGAAATTCGAAAATATGCAGGAGTAACATGGAAGAAAGCGGCTCAAGATAGACAGGAAACTTGAGGAGACCTTCATCAAGCAGTGGACTGATAATTGTCGATAATGGCGATGAGGATACCTATATGTACACTCACTGTGTATAAGAATTCCTCCAACGGAAAGTAATACCTAAAATATTACTTTTATATACATACCCATCTACTCGTATAATGTAGCATATGTGCATTATCTATCTATACATATGCATATATGTGATGTGTATAAACTGTCCTACCAATAATATTCCAACACACTTCCATTAATAATGAATTAAATCATTTCCAAACACCACATCACATGTCCAATTAATTTTTAGCACGTCTTTTGTAAAAAAAGATCGTGCATCTGTTATCGGTTTGTCCGTCCGTCCGCCTGTACGCACGGTATCTCTTCAACTATTAGTCCGATTTGAAAAATTCTTTTTGCATTGGGAAGCATGAAATATGCAAATCATGATCCTTCATTTCGTTTTTTTTACGATGTACAATTTCGCCGGTAGAGGGCGTAAATGCAGATGATGTCGAATTCAAAAATACGTTTTTTCCACATATTTGCTTCTAAACATCCGATTGAAAATTTTTTTTATCTTTTGATTCCATTTATGCCGAAGAGTATTTTCGATACAGTTACTTTTTCAAATTACGCATAGATGTTACGCTAGGAGGCGTAAAAGTAAAAAACATTTTCCCGAATAACCCTTCTTCTAAAACTCCGATTTGAAATTTTTTTCCTTCAGAGGATACATCTCCTGATGGAAAATCTTTTGCATATAACTTCAAAATTTTGGTAAAGAATACTTCGGCCACCAGGGGCGTAAGTGTTAATTTTTGCTTCTGATGTATTTGCCATAAAATCGGCGCTTCTAAAATATCAATTAAAAAAATTCTTTCGTGGACTGATGCCACTTACATCGATAAACTTTTTCGGAATATTTTTTTCTTAAAATATATCACAGTTTCTCCGCCAGGGGGCGTAGATGTACATCTTATTTTTGTCAATATCTCTACTTCTAGGAGTCCGATTTGAAAAATTCCTTCTTTGTTGGATAGTGTTTTCCGTGTGACATGTTTTTCATATAATTTCAAAATTTTCAAATAATTCATAGACTTTCCGCTAGGGGGCGTAGCGGTAAATTGCGTTTCCCCCTATATCTCTGCTGCTAAATCTCTGATTTGAAAAATTCTTTCTGCACCGCATACAGCTCCTCATGGGAAATCGTTTGCATATATATTTTCTAATTTTTGTAAGAAATGGTTTGGCCACCAGGTGGCGTAAGTCTTAATTTCCGCTTCTGTTGTATTTGCAGCAAAATATGAGCTTCTAAAATCTCGATTGAAAAAAAGTCGTTTGTTGACCGATACTACTCATATCGACAAACCTTTTAGGAAACTTGTCCTCTTGAAAAAATGCATGGTTTCTACGCCAGGGGCGTAGACGTATATCTTATTTTTGTGAATAACTCTGCTTCTAAGAGTCTGATTTGAAAAATTCCTTCTTTGTTGGATAGTGTTTCCGATGCGAAATGTTTTTCCTATAAATCAAAATTTTCAAGTAAATCATAGATTTTTCGCTAGGGGGCACAAAGGTAAATTGCGTTTTCGGCGTTATTTTTGCTCCGAAAGCTCTGATTTGAAAAATTATTCCTGTATCGCATTCGAGACCTGATGGAAAATATTTTTCACATAATTTCTAATGTTTGGTAAAGAATGGTTTAGCCACCAGGGGTCATAAGTGTTAATTTCTGCTTGTGAAGTATTTGTTACAAACTTTGGGCTCCTGAAAACTCGACTAATTTTTTTCTTTGACCGATACCGCTTATATGGATAAACCTCTTGAGAATACTTTCTTCCTAAAATAATTCACGGTTTTCCCTCCAGGGGACGTAAAGCCACATCTTAGTTTTGTTGATATCTCTGTTTCTAAGAGTTCGTAAGCTCACGATTCCGTTTACAGCAATATCTGACGGATTAAAAACCCGATTGAAAATCTTCTTTCTTTCGTCAGATCTATTGTTTTCCATACGGGTTCCATTGACTTTGAATAGCTTTGATAAATTTAATTTGCGTTAGAACGAATTCAAAAGACGTGCTTATTAGACCCGAAAATTCGGTGTCATCGTTCTTGTTATTTCTTGTTAGGAGGTTTAATGACTACCGTTAACAACTCGATGGGATATAAGCAGTCGCCCGTCTCTAATTTAGGGTGTCTGGTTCCAGGGAAAGGAAAGAGTCAGTGCAGCAAAACAAACATAACATCCACGTCTCACCGGGATTCGAACCTAGACACAAACGGATGCTAAGAAGCCAGTGCTTAGACCACTGCGCCACTGGCGCGGCCATTTACAAAAACAGTCGAGCCCACTTTTAACGACGGAAACATTTGTTAAATCCAGGCGTTGGCTAAATCCGATTTGGGATAAAAATCCCACCATGGAAATGTATGTGTACGTGATAATATGCATATACGTTTACATTATTATAAGTATCATATCATAACGTTTGCCAACATTTTTTCACCATTTCACAGCTGTCTAATGACGATTGATTTGAAGTTTACGGAAAATACTTTTCGATCATTTCAGATTTTCTTTCCGTCGGTAAATCCGAATATTCTTAAAATTGTTTTCGTTAAAAACGATCAAAGGAACTTTAAAAATAACAGTGTACCGAACAGAAGATCCCGGTTTGCTCGTACTGTGGATGCAAAATGCTTCGATAGACAGAATTAACGGTATTTAAAATACACCAAACTGTGAATACTGAAGAAACGCATATAGCGTTTTAAATCCGTTTATTTTTGTGGTGTAATAAGCACAAAGATTCGCTAAGCTTTCGCACTCCACTGGGAGGCTTTTTCAAGGCAACGGTAGACAAAATATCTACATTTATGAGTACCATAGACATTTTATGTCTACCATTGGCTTGAAAAACCTCCCAGTGAAGTGCGAAAGCTTGGCGAATCGTTGTGCTTATTACACCACAAAAATAAACGCATTTAATACGCTATTAGCGTTTCTTGATTATAGGCACAATTATTTGTCTTCCAGCGCGAACTGATAATTCTGTGACAAATAAGCGATTGCTCCGCCACAAAGGGGACATTTTAGTGACGTCGTTGGGGATGTGATATGCAAACGTCAGCATACTGCCGCTAAATCTGGAGAAGAAACGACCTAGTAAACTTTCAAAGCCAACAGAACGTGGCAGAATAGCTCTACAAAGGACTGTCCGCTTAGAAAACAAATCAACATTTTCTCAAAACCCTACTTATATAACTATTGGGACTGATATTAGCACCAGTACAGTGCACAAGGCATTGCAAAACATGAGTTATCACATTCAAGAAGCCATCCACACGCAGGTAGTCGCTTCTCCTAATTCCACGCGTGAATTCGCGCTGTGTAAAGAACGTCGATATTGGACTGAAAACCAGTGGAAAACTATGCTTTGGGCTGGCATGTCACAGTACACAGTCTACCATTCTGACGGCGCACCTTGTTTAAGGTGAATACCCGGAGAAAGGTAGTTTCTGGATTCTGTTGTCCCGACAGTGAAATTTGGTGGAAGCAGCATGATGGTGTGCAAGTGTTTTTCGTGGTTTGGCTTAGGCACACTAGTCGTTTTGGACAAAACCATGAATGCTGAGCTCTATCTAGACGTTCTGGACAATACCCAAGTTGTGACAGTACCTTCAAAAGGATCACATCTCTCTCTATCAGGAGGACAACGCACTATGACATACTGTCATGTTGCTACCAGAATCAATCAGAGAATGTCGTTTCCTATCTGGTGGGAGAAAATGTTTCTTGATAGTGATGGCATAAGTAACTCATTCTCAAGAGTTCATTCACCATTCTCGCAAAAGAGTCTTTCAAGAATCCTCATTCAAATGAATGGTCATTCACTCTGCATCCATTACTGACTGGTTGACTCACTTCACTTACTGAGCAGATCCTGTTTTTGTTCTAAAATGCAAGGCCAAGTGGAAATCGTCAAACTACCCAAAAAGGCAGCAGTTTAGTTGATCCAACTGGCCGTTCACGAAACGCGAAAACACGTTTCAAATGAATGAATGATATTCACCTATCATTCTCATTCCTAAGTTTCATAACAGTTCCTAGCTGGCTCACTATACATAACGGTTGACATTTACACCGAGTAGCCAAAACATTGTGACACCTGCCTAATATGATATTCGTCCTCGACGTGCCGCAGAAACAGCTCTTACCCGGGAAGGACGCTACAAGATTTCTATAGGTGTGTTGTGGTATATGGTATCAACACATTACCAGCAGATTCTTTAACTCTTCTAAGGTACGTGGTTGACAACACAAACCACGGAAGCTCGATTCGATTGATGTCTGGGGAACGTGGAGGTCAGGGAAATACCTGGGAGTCTTCCACATGTTCCGCGAACCATTCTTGAAATATCCCCGCAGGGTTGTATTTCGCATTATCCTGCTGAAAGAAGGCTCTACTACAGGGGAATACCGCTGCCGTGAAAGGATGTACCTGGTCTACAATTATGTTTAGTCAGGTAGTAGGCGTCATAGTTTTCTGCACATGAATGACTGGGTCCAGGATTTATCAGCAAAATATTGCCCAACGCATTATACTTCCTCCACCAGCTACGTTTCTTTCCACGGTGTATCCTATTCTCAACACTTCCCAAGGTAAAAAACGTACTCGTACCCGGCGGTCCGCATGGTCCAACAGGAAACGAGGTTCATCGGACCAGAGAACCTTCTTTCAATCTGTCAAGTTTTGGTGCTCGCGTGCACATTGTAGGCGCTTTCAACTGTGAACCAAGGTCGGCATTGGCACTCGGAGATGCCTGGCACTACGCAGCCCAATTTTTAGCAGGGTTCGATGTACTGCGTGTTGTTACACAACGCTCCCGCAACCAGCATTCAAATTACCGGCTGGGTGCGCCGCATCATACTTTCTTGTTGGCTCGTACCATACAGGATAGCCTTCGCTCACATCTAGCATCGACGAGCTGAGGTCGGCGCACACTTTGCCGGCCGGTTCGTGGGTTTTTCCCCTCCTTTGACCACTTTTTGAAGGTTCTAATCACGGATGTCCGTGAGCACCCCACAAGTGTTGCCGTTTCGGAAGTGCTCTGTCTCAGTAGTCCGAACATTACAATTTTGCCTTTGTCAAACTCGATTAAATCTGCTGCCTTCCCCATCTGAAGAACAAGAATAACCTTGATTAACTGAGCTCAGTTTAAGGTGTTATTTATACCCTTTCATGACTTTCACACCCGCCGTCGTTTACCTCCAGCTGCTTCGATTTGCAAAAGGATGCGCTGCGCATTATGCTATGGCTTTTCGGTGTATGAATCCTCGACATTAGGTTTCTTATTGGGAATTCGTTTCTGAACTTATGCGTGCGGAATAACATTAACCGCGCTGTGACTTAATTGTGCGTCACAGTTATGGTAGATTGAATGATCATTCACCGCGTTGAGATAAAAAATGACAACGAATGACTCTTCACGATGAAGAGTCATCCATTATGAACGAATAATTTACAAATGACTCTTTACTATTCACGGTGAAGAGTCATCCATTACGAACGAATCATTTACGAATGACTCTTAACTATTCACGGTGAAGAGTCATCCGTTATGAACGAATGATTTACGAATAACTATTTGCTATTCACGGTGAAGAATCATCCATTATGAACAAATCATTTACGAATGACTCTTAAATATTCACGGTGAAGAGTCATCCGTTATGAACGAATCATTTACGAATGACTCTTTACTATTCAAGGTGAAGAGTTATCCATTATAAACGAATCATTTACGAATGACTCTCTACTATTGACGGTGAAGAGTCATCCATTATGAACGAATCATTTACGAATGGCCCTTCATTATTGACGGTGAAGAATCATCCATTATGAACGAATCATTTACGAATGACTAAACTCTTCACGGTGAAGAGTCATTCATTAGGAACGAACCATTTACAAGTGACTCAACTATTCACGGTGAAGAGTCATCCATTATGAACGAATCATTTACGAATGACTCTTTACTATTCACGGTGAAGAGTCATCCGTTATGAACGAATCATTTACAAATGACTCTTCACTATTCAAGGTGAAGAGTTATCTATTATAAACGAATCATTTACGAATGACTCTTTACTACTAACGGTTAAGAGTCATCCATTATGAACGAATCATTTACGAATGACTAAACTCTTCACGGTGAAAAGTCATCCATTACGAACGAATCATTTACGAGTGACTCAACTATTCACGGTGAAGAGTCATCCATTATGAACGAATCATATACGGATGACTATTCACGGTGAAGATTCATTAATTATGAATGAATCATTCACGCATGAGTCTTCACTATTCACGGTGAAGGGTCATCATCACTATTTCCTAATTGTTGCTGTGTTGCATTCACATGGTTGAAAATTCCGCAGCACGATTTGTTACGTATCTGTGCACAAGGTATCACCATTACTTTGGGATTTGTTTTAGATTGTTGGATTTGGTTTGAGTGAAGGCAAATCATTCTGAGTGAAAACATTTCTCAAATGAGCTTTTCTTTAGCGAAAGCGAGTTAAATGAACTTGAGACGAGAGTGTTTTAAATGATAAACTACCGTCTTTTTTAGCAATTAAAACATGAACTTCTTAAATTAGTCTAATGGTTTTCGTATGAAAAAGCCAAGCGCGGTTTGGTTTCTTCCTTTTATCATTTTAAAACAAACACCTTTCGTTTTATTTACTTTTTAGGGGATGTATTCGAGACTTCCAATTTACATGGGATTCAAATTTAATTTGTTTTGCTTGAGAAACAAAAGGGGAGAAAATGCATTACTAAAAGTCATCTATTTTTTCCTAATGGCTTTGGTATGATTCGTATAGGTTTTTTCAAAGAACTGCTCTTCGCGAAACTGTCAAGAAGTATTCTGAGTTTAGTTAATTTTTTCAAACTTTTTTCTGAATTAAAGTATCGTTTTCCAGACGCTTTCGGTAGGGCGGAATAGTTAGTGTTTCCAGTAAACTATGAAAGTTTAATTCATGAATTTAAAAAAATGTTCTGCCTTTGTTACAGATTTACAGCAAAGCAAATGTCTGTTCTTCATTTCTGTAACGTGCATTATAATTTTTCAAAAGACGAATCTTCCTTAACTGTTACTTCTGCAAAGAAAGTTTAATGTACATTCAGAACTTGACAGTTACGTAAATAAATACATCGCTCTTTCCACGTTCCAGAAGCACACAGCAACCGAAAAATTGTTTTTCAGCCGACCGCTGTGGAATTGAACCAACAGAACTCTCGATATTGCGCAGAGTGCGTTACATTTACGACACGGTGAGCCCATCTTACGGATTTATGATGTCAGAAGCTGACTTAAAAATACACATAGCACCGTGGATTGGTGACCACCGTGGCGTAAATGTAACGCACTCGGCGCGATATCGAGAGTTCTGTTGGTTCAATTCCACAGCTGTCGGCTGAAAAACAATTTTTCGGATGCTGTGTGTTTCTGGAACGTCTAAAGAGCGATGTATTTATTTATTAACTGTCGCCACGTATTAGGAGTATTTTCACCTCGACAGTTACGTAATGTAAAGCATTAAGGTTTTTCTTTTCTGTGTTGAGATTTAATAAAAAAGAGATTAAACAGGACCGCATTCGCGTCTTCAAGAACAACTAATCGTTTCAGATTCATGGAAATGCAGAAGATAATTTCCGCTTACGAAAGATGACGTTTTTTTCATTATTCCTGTCTTTTATGTAAGATCTTTCAAGACATGAAGCAGTCCTTTCCAAAAACGCTAGCGACATTCAGGCGAATAATTTTCTTGAATTTTATATCATATTGACGTAAATACAGCAGATTTTCATCGAGGTAATTTCTAACTTTCCGATGCCAGTTAGGTGGTGCTCCTTCCCGTTGGAATATGAAAATGTCACTCTCTTCGTGCAATTGAAGCATCAGCAAATAATTAGCATATCGAAGGAAAAACTTCAGGTTTCAATGTTTTCTTGAGATAAAAAGGTGTTATACATTTTTTTACGGGATACAGCAGCACACTACGCATTGGCATTTGTGGAATCCTGCACATGCGCCATTGTTGCTCAAGGATTTTCAGTCCCCCAAATGCGAATGTTATGTTTGTCAACTTTCCTACTCGTGTGGAATGTCGATTCGTCGCTGAAAAATAGATGCTCACTGAAACCACCTTCTTCAAAACGCTCCTGTACAGAAATCACGACGTGGGGTTCTGTCATTCTCACTTAGATTTCGCAATAACTGCAGTTTTATATGGAGTCATTTTCAGCCGCTTTCTTGGCTGGAAATGACTCTCTACATTTCCCTTCTTTCGATTTATTCGTCTAAAGGGGCATCAACAGATTTTTTGGTTGGTTGATTTTTATTTATAAGCGCAGGAGCCTTAATGGGGCAGAGAGGCCCAAGTCCAACAGTTAAGAAAAGTAACAAATGCAACATTAAAACATAAAGAGGATGTAACAAAACAGAACAAAAAACGGTGTAATTGGCCGACAAAGCGATAACACACTACACAAAACGAAAACACCGGTACAACGAAGAAACGACAACGCAGAATACATATCACATTTATCGTTTGAAAGGCGACAGAGGTTTGTGAATCATCTGGTAGAGTAGGTAAAAGCAAGAAACGAGAACGTATAGTGTTCCTCAATGTTTAAAACGTGTATATATAGGCTTTAAGAACACTACATGAAGCTTGCTAGTCTTATTCACTCACTTTAAGTATAACAGGAGTCCCTCAAAGTTCAAAAAGAGTTACAGTTCGTCTTTTATTCAGCTGAAACTCTCTAGGCACTTCACTGATGAGGAACTTTTATGAAATTATTCCAATATAACAATAGCCACTTAGTCGAATTAACGTGAATAAGTAAACACAGTAGTAGTGCGATGAGACTAACATGAAATAAATAAATAAATAAATAAACAAATTAGGGGTGGGACATTCGAATCCTCGAATCCCGCGAATCTTGAAAAAGATTCGACACTCGAAAACTCGAATCTTCGCGCTTTTTTCGTCATTCGAATCTTTCGAATCTTAAATTTAAAAACTTGGCGTCCGGTGCTTGCTCTAGGGCGATATTTATTCGGATTTTTGTCAGCATACCGAGTTCTTACATTAGAAAACAATCGAAGAAGATCATCTACAGCGTGTACATAGATATTTGAAGCATATCGTTACTTCCAAACCGGATGCAACAGTGAAGGAATTGTTCAGCCAAACACAGAGAAAGCAACCGCCGAAGCGACTGGCGTCTCCCATTGGACAGTACCTTAGCCACCATACCTCAAGTATAGTGGTGAAAGTGACTTAGCCATATTTTATCTCTTTCCCGGCAGCGGTACCGTGGTAACGAGCGTGAGAACGGAGGGAGGAGTGTAACCTTGAGGCGCGACGTGCGCATGACTCAAATTACTCTGTCTACAGCTCAGCGTTTCTAGTTCTCCTCAAATCTCCGCAGCGTCTGACACTCGCACATGCTATCAGTATACGCTCGGCGTTATCCGGTCTGTATTTTTGTCTCAATCTCAGCGTTTCTCAAGCTTTATTGTTTTTATTCCTACGTAATTTCTATCGCTTACCTCAGCATTTACGCATACTTAAGAGTGCTTTATCGTGTGCCTGTCACACAACCATCGCACTTCCTATAACCTGCAACGAGTGTCAACCCATGAGATGACATCATCTCAAGCATCTTCTAATATCTGGAAATATTTCCAAATTTCGGTAATAATAATTAGGCAAATTGCAGTTGGTGTTCTGCAAAAATATACAGAGGAAAAGCGTCGCATACTACTTCAGCAATGTGGAAACATTTGAAAGCCAAACATTCATCCGAATTTCAAGAACTGAAAGATAGTTCACAATCCCCATGACTGACTCCAGCTTCACCCTTAAGCCCTTTGACTGTCAGAGTTGACACCCGATTGGAAAACAATAATGACACAGATGATCCAGCTGTCACCGGGAATCTTGCATCAGTTAGTTCAACTTCTAGTTCAATGGAGAACAAAGCCCTTTCGAAGCACCCCATGTAAAACGCAAAGCAGTATCTTCTAACCAACTGAATCTGAAAACATTCATTGATAAAATGCAAAGTTTTAAGCCTGGAGACAAAAGAGCTAAAATAATTACCAGATTAGTCGCCGAAATGATATGCAAAGATAACCAACCATTGTTTATAGTAGAAGATAAAGGCTTTAAAAAGTTGATAAACCACCTTGAGCCAAGATATATCATGCCAAGCAGGAAACACTTTGCCCAAAAGATAATTCCAGAGATGTATGAAGAAGAAAAAATAAAACTTGAAAATCTTTTAGATAAAACCGGGTTTATTGCAGTCACAACACACATGTGTACATCAACATCTTTTGACGATTACCTCAAGTTCACAGTTCACTTCATAAATGAAAACTTTGAGTATCGTCACTTGTGCTTATGATGTATTCCCTTTGCAGAAGTTTCACATACAGCACCTGCAATAGAAACTTTCATTATCAACACTATGAAAGAATGGAATCTCTTAGAAAAAGTTGTGCGTTTCTTGAGAAACAATGGGCCTAATAAGGTTGCAGCTTTACAACGCAGTACCTTTCACCACTTGCTATTACTTGCTCATACATTTCAATTAGTTCTCAAAGATGATTTACTGAACAAGAGTGAAATTAAGGAAATAATGTAAACTTGCCGGAGTATTGTGGGACGTTTCAAGCACTCTTCTAAAGCCATGAAAGTCTTAGAGGTTCTCAAGCTAAGCTAAGTCTTAAACCCCATCGTTTGATACAAGATTAACCGACTAGATGGAATTCTCAGCTTTACATGCTCATTCGTCTCATGGAACACAAGTAAGCTGTTTGATTATCTGCTTCAGGGTTAAATTTTCAGGTGGATCTTAGTGCTCAACAGTGGACAATTATAGAAAAAGTGATACAAATCCTATATGTGTTCGATAGAGCTACATTTGTGGCCAGTTCCAGCTACGTAACAATCTCAGAAATAATTCCTTTAGTGAATAGCACCATTAGTATGTAACGTATACTCTATATTCACTTTCCTTTTGATTTTACTATCTCTGGTTATTTTATTTTACTAGGTAAATTATCTTCTTACTGAACGAAATATTATTTCACCCGCTGAATGAGATCTGGCAATGAGTGTAAGTCATGACGTGGTGGTAGCTAGTATATAGGCGCGTTCATCGAGACTTAGGGAGAGCTTTTGTTGTTGTTATGAGAGAGCGTTGTTGTTTACGGAGAGCGTTTATAATACGAGGAGAGATTCTTCATTAGTGTAAAACAAGTTGTGTGTGTGCTTTAGTTGACCAAGAGTCTTATAATAAAGAAATTGCAGTAAGTACGTCTTTCTCAATTAATAGTTTTTGTCAGACCTCTGTCTGGCTGTTAGGTTTATAACTTTTATTTATTACCATAAATAACCAGCGTTAAGACTTTGTTTACGTTCGTAATTAACTAGTAACAACACCCTTTTGAATTCACTATTTTGAAGCTTAGTACAAGTATATCATTAGCTAGCTGGTAGGAAGAGCATCATTCATGTTAATTAGCTTAGCGTAAAGAAAATAAAGCTAATTCATTATAAGTATTCTACAAAACTTCAAATCAACTTTAGGTTCCGTACAGGGTTTTCAAAATGACTTGTTTACATCTGTAAAAAGGCGCTATCAGTTTGTTGAGAGCGAAAACATGTATGCTCTTGAAACTATACTGGATCTCCGATTCAGAGGAAGTATATTTTCAAGCAAAGATAACATTGAGCAAGTTAAATCAGCACTGGCCATTGAAAATTCTGATATTAGTATTTTGCAAGCAGATGACAGTGATCTGCAGTCATCAGGACAAAGTCAAAGAGATACCACTCAAAAATCGCTAACTCAACAACGAGGAGTTCATAGCATGTGGAGTTACTATTCTCAATTTCAAGCACTCTTCTGACACCATCTACCAGCAGTGAGCAGAGTTACAGTTTGTCTCCTGAAGGAAATATAAATGCCTACATAGCAGAAACACTGCTTCCACAATCTGCGGACATCTTCAAATACTGGAAGGACAACAAAAAATATCAAAATTTAAAGAAACTCTCTAAAGAAGTTATTAATCACACCATCATCAACAGTAATGTCAGAAAGACTATTCAGCACATCACGTGTCATTCCTGATAAAAACACGAAGTAGCATAGACCCAGAGCGAGTTCGAATGCCAGTGGTTTTAAACAAAAATCTCCATTACAGGTTTCTGATTGTTTTACATTGGCCTGAAAGAGTTCAATGTTTAATGTTTTTATGAACTCTTAAAACAAACATGCTTTTGATTTTTCTTAGATTTCTAGAAAGAAATTTACTCAATTTATTATCCCATGTTTAGTGTTTATCTACATTAACTCTTGAAATAATCCTCCCCACCTCTACACTTGCTTCGATTCAAAAAGGTTTGGAACTTTTGTCATTAAAGAAAAATGTCAAAAATCTGAATTGTTACTCAAATATTTTTTTGTTAAATTATGTTCAGAAAATGGAAATCAACCTCAAGACTCAAGAGTTATGTACTTCATTTAGTAAACGTAATCTATAAATTTCATATGTATCTTCTTAATAAGTATGGGTATATTTTTTGAAAACTGTATTCTTTAATTGGTTTTTCATTAAACACAGATGTGTTTAATGAAAAACCTTCAATTAAAAACTTTGCTTCAATTAAAAACTTTTAATTTTAAGAAGAAGTATTTTCTTTCCCTTTTTTACGCTTTCCAACCGTAGGTTGAAGAAGCATATATGCTCCAGCTTTGTCCGTCCGTCCGCACGATAACTCACGTGAAAATGGTTCGCTTTCGACGAAATTTTAGTATGTGGTAGGGGACCACCTGGGGACGAACCCTATTGAAAATGAGCGAAACAGGGTCAAAGGTCAGGACATAGGAGCGGAATCCATTCCATTGCTCTTATGCGTCATAACTTGCGTAAACATTGTTCGATTTCGATGAAATTCTAGTATGTGGTAGGGAACGACCTGGGGACAAAACCTATTGAAAATGGGTGAAATAGGATCAAAGGTCATGACATAGGAGCGGGATCCATTCCATTGCCTTATGCGTCATAACTTGCGTAAAAATGGTTCGATTTCGATGAAATTTTAGTATGTGGTAAGGAACCACATGTGGACGACCCTATTGAAAATGGGCGAAATGGGGTCAAAGGTCAGGTCATAAAAGTGGGATCCATTCCATTGCCTTTATGCGTAATAACATTCGTAAATATGGTTCGATTTCGATGAAATTTTAGTATGTTGTGGGGAACCACCTGGGCACGAACGCTATTGAAAATGGGAGAAATGGGGTTAAAGGTCAGGCAGGGCAGAAGAGCGGGATTTATTCCATTGCCCTTATGCGTCATAACTTGCGTAAAAATGGTTCGATTTCGATGAAATTTTAGTATGTGGTAGGGAGCCACTGGGGACGAACCCTATAGAAAATGGGCGAAATAAGGTCAAAGGTCAGGACACTGGAGTGGGATCCATTCCATTGCCCTTGTGCATCATAACTTACCTAAAATGCTTGGATTGCGACATAACTTTAGCATGTCGTTCCGGAGGTATAGTGCACCGGTTCTGTTGAATATCAACGGAATGGGGTCAAAGGTCATTGCACAAATGCAAGATTTATTCCACAGCCATTATTCTCATAACTTGCGTAAAACTGCTTCTATTGCGACAGAACTTTAGTATGTTATTCCGGAGGTATACTGAACCAGTTCTGTTGAATATCATCGAAATGGGGTCAAAGGTCAGGACACAGGAGCGAGATTTTTTCCACAGCCATTATCCACATAACTTGAGTAATAATTTCTGATATGTTGGAAAGCGTATCATAATCAATGCATTGCATAATTTTACTAACTTGTTTCTTTTAATTATTTTTATATGAAGGATTTCAGAGATTTGAGAGATTGGGGAGATTCGAGGTATTTGAGAAACCTTTACGATTTGGATTCGGATTCGAGAAAATTTAGGATTAGTCCCACCTCTAATATATATATATATATATATATATATATATCAGTGGTGTGTATTCGAGGCTAGCTAGGCTAGCTGCGAAGCCCAGTGAATGCCCAAATAAAACTGAATTAAATATTCACAAATAAAAGTCAATTATCAACGGTATTAAAATATGTCGATGCTTTCGGATACGAGTACGGCGCAAACCACATGAAGCGATGAATCCTTCTTGCCAGCAGGGTACTCTTCAAGCTGGTGGGGTGGCATTCTCCTTTGGGGACTGTTTACTTGGACTGAAATGGGACCCCTGGTACGTGTGACATCGTCCCTCACAGGTCAACGTTACCATGATATCCTGGACGACCATTTGCTCTCGTTTGTGCGTCTTCAACATCCTACTGGGGACCTCATCCTGCAACAAGACAATGCACCGTGCCATCGCTCCCGAATTGTATCCGAATGGTTGGATGAACACTCCACCGACGTAACCTCGCTTCCTTGGATAGCTAGGTCATTTGACCTCAATCCCATTGAGCACATCTGGGATGCCATCGAGAGAGATGTTCGAGGCTCTGACCCCCCCCCCCCATCAAATCTTCGGGAACTGTGGGAGCTTGTTCAAGGGTCGTGGATCCGTATGGCTTTCCAACGCTTCCGGTGTCTTGTTGATTCCATGCCCAGACGAATCGCCGCCGTCTTCAGGGCGAAAGGAGGTGCTACACGTTATTAGACAGGTATCTCTAATTCAATTACTCTTCATGTATATCGTATTACCGTTAGAAAACCGGTATTTAAATTATTGTGCAGGTAATTGTATGAAGTCAATGTATCGGTCTGTGGATCCCTTAGAACAAAAGCTATTGTAGCTATCAAGAGCAAATTTTATGTTCAGGAGTTTCATGAAAGAATACTATAAAGCAGTACATTTCCTTTCGTTCTTAAAAATTACTAAAATTCCTTGATTAAAAAGATCCGAAGTTAGAAAGCATTTTCTTGCTTCGGAAAATCACGATGAAAGAAAAAAACGTAATTTGTTATAAGTTCTCCTACAAAAAAAAAAAAAAAAAAATTACAAACCTATTCAGACAATAACAAGTTTCTACAGAAAATAATGTGACTAATTCCCCTGTAGTAATATCAAAAACCATTTTGTCATCGCGCGATTCGAGTTCTACATTATACGTGACTGTGCGTTAGGTATCTATTCGGCTCAGCGGTAGCATGCGCGGCTGACTTCAAGCACGAACCCGACTCTACACTCACCGTATGAAAAGATTCGTACTTCAGGAAGTAAGAAATACTGGTAAAAGGGGCAAAAAGTGTAAAAATCGAAGATTTTGCGCAACTTCTGCACAAATATGGGTAAACCCGAAACGGACTTTTCTGAAATAAACGGAATTACTGACGACGTAAAATATGCCAAATTACTGAAGGTTAGAAAAAAAACCTTTTATAAAACGGACATTTCTTTAAAAGACGGACTCCTACTGGCAACTTTGCTGCACGTTAGTTTCAGGAATTGAGCTCACACCCCTTATTTGTTATAGTGTAGAGAAACTTTTGCAAATCATTCTGATGAAACGAACTGTAAAATACTACGCTGAATTCTTTATTTGAAATTACTCAATGTTATAGTGTTTATACTAATTACAATATCTTGATCCTAGGTTCAAAAGGGTGTCAGTATGCGTATAATGTCCATTGAACCTAAGAAAGGGTACTTGAAGCTTGTTCTAATTAATTTAATTTAGGTGTAAACCCTGGATAACTTACTACAAGGTAGAAGAGTCACTTCAAAACCTTCAAAAAATAACTACTTACTTTAACAGTACTAAATTTTTATTCTTCATCAAAGTTCGGTTGTCGCCACAGGATATAAATAATCATGCATAGCACTCCGTACACAATAACTTCGTAGTACAAAAACTAAAGCTATTTCATATATAACTCTTAGTCCTGAAAGGTAACGCATACAAATGCGAAAAATGCACAAATCTACTCTTCTTTAACTTTGCTTGCTCCACACATGAAATACTGCGCTCTTGGATTGTCGAACATATACACGTCATTCACTCTTGATCTCAAGACTGTTGCCACATAACATTCAGTGAATGAGAAATTATAATGTTATGATTAAAATGCTAAAAGGGAACGAACTCAAAGTTTACACAGGGAAAGAAAACTAAAAAGTGAAGGTTTTACGCCATAATCTGAATTCTTGATATATTTATTTTTCGTATTACTCGATATCCTGATCATTCTTAGTCAGCGCTGCTCGATTTGATGAAGTAATAGGAACTGATTTTGACATTCGTTCACTAAAAGACTTTTTTTTTAATTTCTTCCTGAGATAATACAGTTTTTTCAGGTTCGTGATATTACAAGTTTGTCGTCTGATTTACTGATTTATATGCACCTATTGAACGTTGGGAAATTTCATTAAAACTGGAAAGAAAGTATAAAGTCAAATATTTGCCTTATTACGTGAGTAGAGTTTGTTTGTTCAGATAGCTTTTCTTCGTAATGATATTGAAAAAAAAAATTAACATAAAAGTGTATAAGGAATTTTAGGAAAAGCATCTGATGATCGATATTCCCCAAAACAACCTTCAGAATTTCGGATTTTAATTTAACAAATGGTGAATTTCATCTTATTCCTTCCATTGAGAATGAATACCTGGCATGGGCAAACCTGTGGAGTTAATCATAAGGTCTGCTCCTTTCAGATAAGTATGAGAAGGAAAGAAAGAGGAGAGTTAATCAGTCAGTCCCGATTTTTTCCACAGTTAATCAAAGATGCAGAACTTTTCGGCTGATGTCACTGAACAAGGGACGTGTACACGGAATTTTATATGCTTCAAGGTAATGCATGAATAAGCTGAACTTTGAAAAAATCATTAGAAACTCTCTGAACCGAAGCATTCGAGAATCTGGAGCTCGTTGATTTTCTGCTGTGTTCTTCGAATCTACCAAGAAGAAACTTTCACTTTCTGCTGACTTCGTTGAGAAGAGACATTTTTTTTTTACTCGTTTGATGGATGACACTTATTTTTAAATTGATCGATTACCAGAATTTCTTTTGTCGAACTCCGCCGTGAATGTGGGTAAGATTAATAACCATGTTCGCCATGTCTGCTGACAGTAAATTCCTGATAATAAGATCTCTAATGACTTTTTCTCAAGTTTTTAAACTCATATGTATATGTAAAAAAATGAGCAGTCTGTCTTTTAGATAAACTTTTTTGCAAAGTTATTTCTTTTTCTTTTTTTTTTTTTTTTGGTTAACATAAGGTGATTTTATAGATTTTTCCCCCAAAAATCCGGATACTACTTATGGATTTAGGTACCTAATGCGTTAATGGCTCATTGTAAATTATTTGAAACGCCCTTATCACTTGTTCATTACATAAAAAGTGCTTAACATAGGTGTTAGGGCATTGCCGTAAGCTGGAATTTTGTTTAAGATACGAAGACATTTCTAATATTATACAGAATAAACTAGAAAATAAAAATTTTAAATAATATATGGAATATAAAGCTCTTAAAAAGCATTTAATTAAACAGTCAGTTATCAATCGCTTCATATGGGTGTTTTTTTGTTTCCTCGAACGAGTCATTTCGTGGAGCTATTTCTTTATAATCGTCGCAGTCATTTTGCAAAACATTTCGTTTCATCTGAATTTAATTTTGTAAGTATTTGCAATAAAGAAAAGCCATTTGATCTTGCAGTTACTTCACTCTAGTGCCGTGATCTCCTTATGTATTCCAGAAGGCAATTTGTTTACTTTAGAAAATAATTACTTCACTTCAGGTTTCATTTCGAAGAATTATAATAACATCAGTTGATAATTTCGTAATTATTTCACTCGAAGAAAATGTAATATGACTCATGTTAGACATACCAATGTTTCAGAATGCATCATTTGAGAGGGATATTGTAGCCCAAAAAGTTCCATATACAGAAAGGCAGTTCCGTAAAAGAAGAAGTCATTGCTTTGAAATATTTTCCACTTCTTTCCTTTCACCAAGTAATTATTTCAAGCCTTTATTTCGCTTTATCAGATGGTAATTTCATAAAATGAATTTCCCCCTGAAATTACAGTACTGAACTGTTTGTTTAGTTTATCAAAGCATTACACTGAAGTTCATTTCACAAAGTGTTGCTTCATGCAGTTCACCCTGGTGACCATATCGTAACTATTTAATTTATTGAATAATTATTTTACTTAACCATTCAAACGACTGTAACGAATTAACTCGGGGTAGGCAAAATGGGTTGAAATCAATTCAAAATAATATATTCGCTCTTTAAGAAATGGACCGAACTTTGATCGAGCGACTACACCGGATCATCAGGAAACGTTACTTTTCCCTTAACTCGTTATAGCGAAGGTCTAAAAGGCTGGATATAAGAAGGTCGACATAGGCAGAATACATAAAACCGTAAGAAATTGTATGATGTCAGCAATGACAAAATCACCTATTAAGACGAGGAGATACGCAAGATCCAACACATATGTCCAAGGCTTTACATATTGATTACAGAAGTTATTACGTAAATACAACATACTAATAGCAATGAAGTCCCAGACACCGTTATTACATATACACTATCTACCAACAAGTAATTGGAAACCTCTGATAGCAAAGGAAAACGAAGTTTATTCACCTTCAATAGTTGGTGGAGCCTCCACGAGCGGCGATTAAAGCTGCGACCCTCCGGGGCATACCCTCAACCAGGCGTTGTACGACGGCTAGCGGTATTTTCTTCCACTCGGCTTGGAGAAGACTGGTCAGTTCCTACACCGATTTCGGACGGTGGGGGCACCCCTTAAGTCGACGCTCCAACTCGTCCCTTACGTGCTCGATAGGGTTAATGTCCGGGCTCTGCGCAGGCCAGACCATTCGATTAACCCCATTGTCACCATACCAAGCCATGGTGGACCTCGCAACATGACAGGTGGCATTGTCATCCTTAAAGTAACATGGGTCCACCCCGTAAAACTGCCACAACGTAGGAAGCACATGGTCATCCAAAATGGTGCAGTAAGTCTCGGCGTTAAGTCTACCAGGAATTGCAACCAAGGGTCCCGTGCCATATCAGGAGAAACACCCCCATAGCAAAATTCCACCGCAGCCGAACTTCACAGTTGGCACAATACATTCCGGCAGGAGGCGTTCTCCAGGCAGACGCCAAACCCAGACTCTGCCCCATCCGAACGGTAGAGGGCGAACCTTGATTCGTCGCTCCAGAGAAACTGTTTCCACTGTTCAACGGTCCACTGTCAAAGTTCTTTGCACCACGTTAGCCGAGCAGCACTATTGGAACTTGGTGATTAAAGTCTCGTGGGCGACAGCACGTCCATGATAACCGAGCAGATTGGCTTCCTTACGGATGGTATTCAACGAAAGAACACTCCCGGATGCCTGTTGAAACTCCTCGCGGATGTAGCCCATCGATTTAGTGCGGTTCTTCCGAATTTCTCTGGCCAGCACCCGTCGGTCTCTAACTCCCAGTTTTGTGGGTCTGCCGGTTCGGGGCACATTCCGACAGTCACCTCTCATCTTCCACTTGCCAATCACGCAAGCCACTGTCGATTTTGGGTACGTCAACTCGTTGGATATGTCACGTATGGATCAGCCATTTCTGTGATGCCTGATGATTACACCTTTCTCAAAATCGGAGAGCTCCGAACTGCGTGGCATCTTCCATGCGACTGGTTGCGTTGTTGTTTCCCACACGATATTTATTGGCGGTGGCCATGACGTGTATCAGGACCGAAGATATCGTCGATTGCAGGGGTGTTCAATTACTTGTTGGTAGATAGTGTAATATCAAGTTGCAAAGGAGAGACATAGTGAGAAAGAAAAGGAGGGTGTGTACGCTATACCGTTGGTATATCCTGACAACACGATCCTTGGACACTAAATGTAATATGAAGTGTCAACCAGGACATGCAGAATACAGCCCTCGCCAGAGAGGTCATGCATTCATCGGCCCTTCCTGTAAGGAATAGTATTACAAGAATTGTCCCTTACACGAACTTTAAAGAGACTGCCATCAGGGAAACAGTCGAAATTCTATCCAGTAAACTAGACTGCAATAATATGGATTTTACTGAACTGCCAATGGTTTGGCATGCGTTATTAAAAGATGGAAACACACCGCGACGCACCGTATAACTGCGTGTTAAAAAATCATGTTATATGCTCGTGATGTCAACCACGTTATTTTCAAAAGTCATTTTTGTTCTCTACGTGTTCCAATTAAATGCGTTTTTATATCTACCGTTGCTCTGAAAAAGCTTCCAGTGGAGTGCGAAATCTCGGTGAATGTTTGTGCTCTTACTACACGACAAAACTAAACGGATTTAATACGCTATACGCGTTTCTTGAGTATTTACAGTCTGTTGTATTTGTGATAACAAAGATGCCGTTTATATGTGTATATATTTAGTTATACAGTTGCATTTTCTATATTTTAGGCATATATATATATATATATATACGTTATAAAATACAGATACAGGACACTTAACCCACTTACCTCATCAAATGAAATGCGATATCCAAGAAAAAGTATCAAAAATATTAAAAATAACAAATTATATCGAAGATTCAGCTGTCATCATCAGAGAGACCCCAGCTGAATATATGGCCTTTCAAAACGACAGCAAAGGCAGACAAAGTCAATACCTGCTGTGTGGGTCCCCTAGGCCATAAATGGAAATAACGATAAACCCAAGTAAGATAAAAAACAAAAAATACAAAACAAACAAGCAAATAGAAGTAGCCATTTAGAGACTCACTAAGAAGCAACAAATAGAATTCCGGATAACACAACAACCTGTGACAGACATCCAAATGACCAGCCATGTGACAAATATGCAGCGGAAGAATGACACATAATGCCGCGGTTACAGGGAGGTATATAACTATAATGAGTGACGAGAAAGGTTACAGATAAGTAGATGTTAACTTAGTCTTCAGCCACAAGAGGCCCATCGAGTGGCACTTAAAGAACTAACCATTTAATATTGTAGGGCCATGGTTAGTACAATTAAATATGTAAGGGGACATGTTGTATGCCTTATAAAAATTCTGAGCTTTGGAGTCATGCAATAGCTGTGAAAATAATGTTTTTGCATATTGCAGTGGGTCATTTTTGTGTGTATGGTACACGCAGTCCTTTCGTTTGGAGTTTTAATGTGAAAAAAAAAAATATATATATATATATATATACAGTATATATCTCATCATCATTGTTAACCATTATCAATCCACTGCTAGACGAAGGTCTCTCCAACTTTCTTCCACAACGGTCTGTCTTGTGCCAGTCTCCTCCATCTTACTCCCGCATACTTTCGAATTTAATCCACCCATCTCCCATGTGGTCTTCTTCTGAGTGTTTTCCCGTCCCTTTTAATCCAATCTAACGTTTAGGCTGTCCATCGATGGTCTGTCCTTCTGGCAGTATGTTCAGCCCATTGTCATTTCAGGGATTTTACTCTGATCATGATGTGTTCCACCATTGTCATTTTTCTGATCCACGAGTTTCTCTTTTTATCGCTCCTGGTTACACCAAGCATGCACCTCTCCATGCTATGTACAGTATATATATATAAATATATATATATATATATATATACTTTGCACTTATTCGTAATATATACACTATCTGCCAACAAGTAATTGGACACCCCTGCAATCGACGATATCTGCGGTCCTGATACACGTCACGGCCGCCGCCGTTAAATATCGTGTGGGAAACAACAACGCAACTAGTCGCATGCAAGATGCCACGCAGTTCGGAGCTCTCTGATTTCGAGAAAGGTGTAATCGTCGGGTATCACAGAAATGGCCGATCCATACGTGACATATCCAGCGAGTTGAAGTACACAAAATCGACAGTGGCCTACGTGATTGGCAAGTGGAAGGTGAGAGGTGACTGTCGGAATGTGCCCCGTCCCGGCACACCCACAAAACTGGGAGTTAGAGAGCGCCGGGTGCTGGCCAGAGAACCGCACCAAAGCGATGGGCCACATCCGCGATGAGTTTCAATAGGCATCCGGGACTGTTCTTTCGATGAATACCATCCGTAAGGAAGCCAATCTGCTCGGTTATCATGGACGTGCTGCCGCCTACAAGCTTTTGATCACCAAGTCCAATAGCGCTGCTCGGCTAACGTGGTGCAAAGAACGTCGACAGTGGACCGTTGAACAGTGGAAACAGGTTCTCTGGAGCGACGAATCAAGGTTCACCCTCTACCGTTCGGATGGCAGGGTCTGGGTTTGGCGTCTGCCTGGAGAACGCCTCCTGCCGGAATGTATTGGGCCAACTGTGAAGTTCGGAGGCGGTGGAATTATGCTATGATGGTGTTTCTCCTGGTATGGCACGGGACCCTTGGTCGCAATTCCTGGTAAACTCAACGCCGAGACCTACTGCACCATTTTGGATGACCATGCGCTTCCTACGTTGTGGCAGTTTTATGGGGTGTACCCAAGTTACTTTCAGGATGTTAATGCCACCTGTCATGTTGCGAGGTCCACCATGGCTTGGTATGGTGACAATGGGGTTAATCGAATGTACTGGCCTTCGCAGAGCCCGGACCTCAACCCTATCGAGCACCTCTGGGACGAGTTGGAGCGTCGACGTAAGGGGGGGGGCACCGTCCGAAATCGGTGAAGGAACTGACCTGTCTTCTCCAAGCCGGGCGGAAGAAAAAACCGCTAGCCGTCGTATAACGCCTGGTTGAGAGTATGCCCCGGAGGGTCGCAGCTGTAATCGCCGCTCGTGGAGGCTCCACCAACTATTGAAAGTGAATAAACTTCGTTTTCCTTTTCTATCACAGGTGTCCAATTACTTGTTGGTAGATAGTGTATATATATATACATGGGATGAAAGGTCAAGTGAATGGCAAACATATCGTAGTCTCTCTTGACAACCCCGACTACTCGCGGTACATCCTGTTCCTACTAAAGGAGCTCTGAGGATCGCCACGTAGAGATATACCTATGCCACCGGGATTAGACGAAATGCTATCCCACGCTCACCAACCAGCTTGGACAACGTGGTGAGTTGTCCAAGCTGGTTGGTGAGTTGTCTAAGCTCACCAACCAGCTTGGACAACGTGTGAGTTGTCCCCCCCAGGCATCCCAATATTTTTTTAAAAGTACAATTGTCACAGGCCCAAGGCATATCAACATTCTTGCCGACCATCTACAGTCATTCGTTATGATTCTCCTTCCGCACAGTAAAGCAATCTTCCAACTGGACGACGCTACACCGCAGACATACGTCACAGGCTCAAGGCATGTGAACATCCTCGCCGACCATCTACACACGTTCGTAACGATTCTTTTTTCGCACCGTGACGTCATCTTCCAATAGGACGAAGCAACACCGCAGATCTACGTCACAGGCACAAGGCACGTGAATATCCTTTCCAACCATCTACATCCGTTCATAACGATTTTCTTTCCGCAACGTCACGCCATCTTCCAGCAGGACGACGCTACACCGCAGACCTACGTCACAGGCACAAGGCATGTTAACATCGTCGCTGACCATCTGCCTTATTCTTAATGATTCTCTTTTTGGAAAGTGACGCATCTTTCAACATATGCGTCATTTCGGCATTGGTTACCATTCGGGATGACTAATTGTCCCCTAGAGCGCTTAAATGAGTCTGTCAGACTGGAATGGCCCCCACGATCGCTGAATCCCAACCGCATTAGAATTTGCGAGACGTATTGGAAAAATTCGTTCAACCCCCACCAGTAAGTTTTAATGCTCTAAGACTGGCGATCATAGCCCTACGAGCGGCAATACACCTCCGTACTTTGTTCTTACCAAGAAATTTGGCTATTGTTGTGAGGGCAAAATGTGGAGCAACATACTATTAGGTAGGCGTATGTAGCACACTACTGTTTGTGAAAATTGTAACACCATGAAGGACTGCTGGTATTAGCTTGAAACTTACAGGATCTGTACGACAGGTTTGGACATGCGAATGGTTGAAATGCCAGTGAAGTTGCCGATGCGGCTTTGGAGCAGTTCTCTATGAAATGTACGGTCTTTGGCATAAAGATCTGGCTCAATCAAGATGTTGCAATCAGTGAAAAACCGACTTTGAGTCTAAAACGTGTTTCTTGTGTTTCACTATGCCCCGTCGCCGAAGAAGGTTACATTGTGAACACCTGGCAGACTTTGAGAGAGGAAGGATTGTCAGGATGAGAGAAGCTGGATTTTCTTAACACGAAATTTCCACTCTCATGGGAAGAAACGCCAGTACAGTGAATCGAACTTGGCGTCACTAGACAGATGAGGTTCAGACCCATAGAAATCTGGGAAATGGACCGCACAATCGCACGAGATGACAGGCACCTCTACCCAGTGTCAGTGACCTATCTCACGGCGATATCTACTGTGTAGCGCAGCAGTGGAGTACTGTCGCAGGTGAGGCTTTGTCGTCCATCACACTTCGACGCCGTCTGCTTAACAGAGGACTGGTCGCTAGCAGCTCATTGCTGCGTATTGTTTTGATGCTCGACCACAGACGCTTAAGGCTGCAATCAGGTCTCGAACACAGACATTGGCGCGCTGATTGGTCTTCTGACGAGTTATGATTCAACTTGCTCGTATATATGTTAGAAGATATCGTGGTGAACTGCACCTTGCAGCTACCTACCGGCCCAAGGCCACATGGTTTGGGGCGTCATTGGGTTCAGTTCGCGATCTCGCCTGATACCAAATGAGGGAACACTCAACCGCCAGCGATACATCAGGGATGTTTTAATGGCAGAAGTGGTGCCTCTTCATCAGAGTTGTCCTGGTGCTATATTCCAGCAAAACTTATGACCTGGCATGTCCAAGAGCTATTCCATGCACGGCAGATACCGCTTTTGCCCTGGCCTGAACGTTCGCATGATATGCCCTTATTAAACATGTCTGGGACATGGTAACTAAGCGACTGGCCCATCAAGCGCCTCAGTTAATCAACACAAATGAACTGTGGTCTCGCATAGCAGAAGCCTGGCAGGCTATTCCCCCAGAACGATATCAGAAAAATCTTCCATTCAATGCCACGTCGTGTAGAGGTTGTCGAGGTGGCTTCACATGATAATGAGTTTTGAAACAAAATCTATATATTAATTCTAAAAGGTTTTTTACTGTGAGTCCTAGTTTAAGAGAACGGCTGAATGTAAAGATATGATTGAGGTATCAAAATAAAGTTCTTACCATGTAGATGTGCCAGTTGAAGAGAAAAATGAGATTGGGGCAACGGTTCGGGCGTTGTGGGGTGGCAAAGTTCTCATGTAAAGTCTTTGGGAGAAGGGTGCGGTTGAATCACGCGCTGTTGAAGGCGGGAGCTAGGAGGGACTGAAATAGTCCAAAGCCCGAAGTCTCCTCTTTTCTGAACGAGCCGTTGCGCAAAGCAACGCTAGCAGGCGTTCGTTTAAAACTTCTTCTCATCGGAAAAGATAACACTCTCAAAGACCTGGTTGCGTTATGCCGTTGGATTGTGTGATGTAAATATAAAATTTAATGTTCATTCGATCTAATTTATTCACGTAGGTAAGACGTTTCCCATTATGTAAAGATGTAAATAAACATTCCGTTGACTATTGTTAGTGAAAATATTACAGGCGACTGCTTATAGCCCATTGACTTGCTCGCGGTGGTCGTTAAAAATTCAGTAAAAAAAAAAAAGAAATCACAAACCTCGACTATTGTCTATACTAAAGTGGTTGAATGAATTTGTCAATCAAATAAAGTTTGCATTTGTTGTTTCATATAAGTTTATTATTTCCAAAAAAAGAAAAAAGAATACTAACCGTAGATTTCGACGGGTTTCGTTTAGTATTCTTGTATAGTTCTACACATGTAAACAGTTATTTCATGTAAAATGAAAGAATCTCTGATAAAACTTTCATTTCAATGGCGCAATTCTTTCTTGGTATTGAAATTTTCCCAAACAGTAGTGTACGTTGTCCATTCAGTTCACGAATTCGGAGATATAGACTATATTGACAAAAGTCACCGGACCCCCTTTCAAAAGCAATTGAACGGATCTGCTGCGTTGTTAAGAAGCACGGTACAGCTGCAAACAGCATAAAAACAAGCCTGCAGCTGACTGCGATCATATCTCACTGTGAGGTTGTGTGAAAATGTCGCAGCGGGAGAGAACTGACTTTGAGAAAGGAAAGATTGTTGGGTGTTATACACTGGCGTGCAAAAATTAAGGACGAGACGGTTTTTCGAATGTAACGCCGTGTAGAAGTGTTCCACATCGACTCAAATCATACCATAAGATCCCCAAGATGTTAGAATATGGGACAAGTGAGCCAAAACCGTCCAAACAAGGAATCCAAAGGATACAAAGGCGCTTTATTAAAAAGGTAGCTTCGAGCACAACTGGACAGAAAACAGAAACGTCCATGTGACAGGCGGCTGCCAAGAAAAATTAAGTCTTTAGTAGGAGGTATGATCACCCCTCCCTACGTTGCAGAATTTACAACGTCTGTCGATGCTGAGGACGAGGTTGTCAAGGAGCTGTTCAGGCATCGCGGCTCATTCCTTTTGTAGCGCTAATCGTAGCTGCGGAATCGTTACTGGCGGCTGGTGACGTGCTGCCAAGCGTCTCCCGAGAAGGCCCCACACGTGTTCGATTGGATTTAGGTCCGGGGACTTTGCGGGACAATCCATGCGTTGAATATCTTCACTCTCCAACAGCTCTGCGACAGCCACTGTACGATGAAGTGTAGCGTTTTTGTCCATGAAGAGGAACTCAGGACCCACAGCACCTCTAAACAGACGCACGTGAGACAGGAGAACCTCGGTACAATAGCGGACACCAGTGACTGAACCTCCTTGGAAGATATAGAGGTCAGTACGGCTACCAAGCATGATACCGCCCAAACGAGAACTCTGCCACCTCCAAACCGGTCCATTTCGATGACGCTGGAGGTGTGATTGCGTGTTCTCTACTCTTTCTCCAGATGTGTATACGTCCAGAATAGCTCGTCAGACTAAATCGGATCTCATCCGTAAAGAGAACTCGACCCCATTGCTGATGTGTCCAGTTCTTGTGTTCCTGGCACAACAGAAACCGCCGTCTCCGATGAGCAGGCGTTAATGGCACACACCGTACTGGTCGTTGTGCAAATAGGCCACCTTTGTGCATCCTCCTAGCCACGGTAAAACGTGATAACGGACGTCCAGTTGTCTGTTGCATGTGCCTTGCAATTTCTCCTGCTGTCCGCCGTCTGTCTTTTCTCGCCTGTAGGACAATATACCGGTCGTCCGCCGCCGTGGTTGCTCGTGGGCGACCACTGCTAAACTCTCGGACAGCTGTTCCTGTCGTTTGAAATGCTCTCCAAGCTCGTGAAACGATGCTGTGAGTGTTCCCGAACTCCTCGGCCACACTGGTCATACTTCGACCTTCTTCCAACTTCCCAATGACGCGACCTCGGGTACAGTCATCCAGATGTCGTCTACTGGATTGCCTGTTGGCCATATCACACGGTGGCAGCAACTCGACGTCGTTCAAACCGATGTACGCCGTGCAATAGCTTTCATTGAATTGCTGAGCGTACACCGCCCGTGTGCTTTATAACCATCCGACACTCCCCCTACGCCATGCTGCATATATGCGCATGCCCTGCCGTACCGGACCTTAGTCTATCTCCTGAGTGGTCTTTCGGTCCGTTCTGCCTGCTCGTTCCGCTGTTATGCTAATTTCTCCTCTTTGTCCTCAATTTTTGCTCACCAGTGTTATTAATGGGGTGTCCATAAGAGAAACCTAGAGGCGTTTAAACATATCCGAGTCCACGTTTTTGGATGTACTGAATTGGTGGGAGACACATGACATGCCTAAAGCAGCAAAATGTACCGGCAGACCAAAGAAAATCAGTGATGGATGACGTCGAAGCCTCAGGAGAGTCGTTACAGCTAATCGACGGAGTACTGCACAAACCCTCAGTGCACAGGTGAGTAAAAATGCTGGAACCTCGGTATGTGCTCGTACCACTCGCAGATAACTTCATTCCATGGGTTACCGTGGTCGTACGGCTGCTCATAAGCCTTTCATCTCCACTCGGAATGCTACTCGTCGTTTAGCATGGTGTAAAGAAAATTTATCGTGGACCGTAGATCAATGGAAACGGGTCCTATGGACTGATGAATCCAGATACACGATCCATCACTCTGATGGCCCTGTGTGGGTATGGCGGCAGCCTGAGGAACGCTATTTACCACAGTGTACAGTTCCTACGGTCAAGTTTGCAGCTGGCAGTGTACTCGTGTGTGGGTTTTTTCCTGTTATGGTCCCGGCCCATTGCTTATCGTGGACAAACCTATTAACCAGCACGTCTATTTCGATATTCTTGACAATTATGCCCTATCAACTCTGTGGCAACACTATGGAACTGAGCCTTGCTGGTTCCAGCAGGATAATGTACCGAGCCATAAAGCAAGGACTGTTGCGGCGTGGTTTGACGATAATCCCGTATCGTGTGTGAACTGGCCTGCACAGAGCCCTGATCTTAATCCCATAGTGCACCTATGAGATGAATTAGAGGAATGCATAAGAAGTTTGGAACCACGGCCTACTACCTAGCAACAGTTAGCGGCAGCATTATGTGTTCTTAATGGAAGCGTATACCTATCGCTGGGTTCCAAAACCTTGTCGAAAGCATGTCTCGAAGGGTCAGTACATGCATTAAGGCCAAAGGTGGACTCACACGGTACGTCAATGAATCCTATGTTGTGTTTTTCTTCTGGGTGTCCGGTGACTTGTCAGTTTAGTGTATGTATATATACTGATGAATGTCGCAGTTCCAAAACAAGAAAAATAAAAAAACAGCACACTCCAATTACTTTCTAAATTTTAAAAGGTTTCATCATGTTAAACACATATAGCATATGTAACTTAATACATTGAATAATACGTGTTTATTTTTATGTTTAAGATTTTAAGAATTATACCGCATTTAAAATACAGAAGACTAAACGAAAAGCATACATTATTTTCTTTTCGCTGAGATTTTCGATTTTTCTTTATACTGGTGCCGCTGAAGGTATTTACTAATGGAGGAGTCATCTTTCATTTTTAATGAATTTTTTCGGCGAGTGGTTTCCTTTAACCAACGAAGAGATTTTGCGATCATGAATAGGATATTTCATCCCCTTTTCTCTAGCAGGAGCCGTATAAATGAAAAATTCTCGAGAAACAAAAGAAAAGAGGTAATGAGAGATCACGTGATCAAAAATCTCTTATCAGCCAAAACACAGAATGCGTCTATTAATCTTATTATCATCAAACAAGACTGAGTAAGGCAAAATGAAATCTAATAATCGCTTTCCTGAAGAACGAAAAAAAAGTAGAGGCCCATTATGTTCTCACAAAGGTTGTTCTCCGGAAGGAGAGAAAGGAGGGTTTTTATACTTTAGAGATTTAATAATGTGAGCAGCAAAACAAATACTCAGGTACGCAATCAATGCAAGTTTTCGCTTTGAACATTTATTGTGTTCGTCGATCGAAAGGCTAGGTTAGAAGGCTACTGTTCTGTAATGGAATATTTAATGCTTTTAGCCGGCTTTGCAGTTAAACCTCTGAATAATCGTCACCTCCCGTACCGGAAAAAAGTGTCCCTTGTGGTTAAGTGGCCGTATTTTGGGAGGTTTGGCCTAAACTAATATTTATCAAGTTGAAACACATGGAATAATTAATACTGACTTAAATCAAGCTGCTCTTTCCATTTAATATAACTACACAAATTTAAAAATGTCTGTGGTTTTGCAAACACAGAAAATATGCTTCAGTTGTTTGGATTCCATTGTCCTCGGTGTGTAATGGTTAGCATACTCGAGCGCAGATCGGGAGATGCGGGTTTGATTCCCGTCCAGGACGATAAAATTTTCAAATTTCGGTGGTTATGTTGCATGGAAAGAACAGCATGATTTAAGTCGGTACTAAATTAATATTGTTTGTCAGCTGTGTTTGTTTGGGTTGCCGGAAAAGTCATGACGTATTTTGGCCCCCGATGGCGGTTGGGCGGTTTTGGAAATATTAGAGGCATGCGCAGCTCTGTTGTCGCTATGTCATTCGACAGGTGCCAGTTCTAGCTGCAGTCTAAAAGGAATAGTGAGCGATTTGGTTGATTTGCGGAGATTTGATATCAAGTTGAAGATGGAAGACCAAACTGTGCATTTTCGCCATATTTTACTGTTTTACTTCTGTAAAGAGAAGAACGCGCGTCAAGCTTGTGAAAAGTTGCGTAAAGTGTACAGTGATAATGCTACACAAGAACGTCAGTGCCAGCGGTGGTTCGCAAAATTCCGTGCAGGTGATTTTGACCTCAACGATGCTCCTCGGTCGGGGTGGCCCACCGAGGTTGATGACGACCAAATCAAAGCATTGATCGAGTCAAATCCACGTTGCACGACACGAGATATTGCAGACACATTGAGCATCCATCATTCAAGCGTTCATGACCCCCTGAAGAAGTTGAGATACGTAAGCAAGCTCGATGTGTGGGTTCCTCGTGAACTCAAAGAAGCGCAATTGACAACGCGTATAAACATCTGCGATATGCTCATTAAACGTGAGGAAAACGATACTTTTTTTGAAGTGACTAATAACTGGTGCTGAAAAGTGGATTGTGTACAACAATGTTCTGCGCAAACGGTCTTGGTCCCGACGTGCTGCTTCGCCTCAGACGACAACCAAAGCAGGCATTAATCAGCGGAAGGTTCTGGTCTCAGTCTAGTGGGAATTTAAAGGTGACGTGTTTTTCGAGCTCCTACCGCGGAACCAAACAATCAACTCGAATGTGTACCATCGACAATTGGACAGTTTGAACGAATCCATCATCCAGATACGTCCAGAGCTCGTTCATCGTAAAGGTGTTGTGTTCCATCATGACAACGCGAGACCACACACAAGTTTGATCACCCGCCAAAAATTATTGGAGCTTGGGTGGGATGTGTTGCCCCACCCAGCATTTTTTCCTGACCTTGCGCCGTCAACCTTCCACTTGTTTCGCTCTCTTTCAACAGTCCTTGCGTGGTATAACGTTCAATTCAGATGAGGCTGTAAATTAGCACCTTGTACAGTTTTTCTCCACGAAAGACAGGTAATTCTATGAACGAGGCATTCTGCAGCTCACTGAAAGATGGGAAAAGGTTATCGAACAAAACGGGCATTATTTCATTGATTGATCTTTGTTCTTTCTATCAATAAATGACCTTTGCAAAACATGGCAAAAAAATACGTCATGACTTTTCCGACAACCCAATAAAATTCTGGAAGTTGAAGTGTTATTTGTCCTTTAGCACCGAAATTTATACGTGAAATGTCTACCTTTGACACCACGTTATGAGAAGCTTTGTTAATTGTAGTACCTGGTTCGTTTCAACTGAAACCCTAGATACCTTAATCTTTTATGTCCTTAATTATTTATACGTGAAAAGTCAGTCCACCAAGAACACCACGCTACGAGTAGCTTCATTAACTGCCGCAGCTGGTTCGTTTTAGTTGAAACCCTATATACCTTAACCTCTAATATCCTTAATTATTTATATATGCAATGTCAGTCTACCTAGAACACCACATTACGAAAATCTTGATTAATTGTCTTAGCTGCTTCGTTTTAATTGAAATCTGTGATACCTCAACCCTTTATGTACTTAATTATTTATACGTGAAAAGTCAGTCCATCTAGCCCACTAAGTTACGAGAACCTTGATTAACTAACTATAATAGAACGCTTGATTAACTATCATAGAAGGTTCGGTTTAGGTTAAACACGGATTACCTTAACTTCTAATGTCCCTAATTATTTATATGTGAAATGTCAGTCTACCTAAAACAAAACGTTACGAGAAGCTTGATAGTCTTAGCTGCTTCGTTTTAACTGAAATCTGTGATGCTTTAACCTTTTATGTCCTTAATTATTTATACGTAAAAAGTCAGTCCACCTACCTTCTCACCAGGTTATGAGAAGCTTGATTAATTGTCGTAGCTACTTCATTTTAGTTGAAACCCTGCATACCTTAACCTTTTGTGTACTCAATTTTTTATACGTGAAAATTCAGTCTATCTAGCACAACACGTTACGAAAAGCTTAATAAATTGTCGTAGCCGGTTCGCTTTGACTGAAACCCGGGATACCTTAACTGTTTACATCTTTAATTATTTATACGTGAAAAGTCAGCCTACCTAGAACACCACTTTACGAGAAGCTTGATTAAATGTCGTAGCTGGTTCGTTTTAACTGAATCGTTCTTTCATAGAAACCTTAGCGTCGTGATCTGTTCTGAAGCACTGCCCTTCCAGCTAATTATTCCACAGTGGCAAAAGTTGAAACTTACTAGGTGCGAAATTTCATTTTCAATTCGTGTTGTATTAATTACCTTTGAGAAACAACTTAGACACCCCTTACAATTTTCGTCGGTTGCGAGTCCCTAACAGCCGTAAACTATCGAAACAATTCAGCAACATGTTGATGTGGAATTGCACGTTTTCTACGTACTTCGGTGAATATCAGCCAGCAGAATTTACTTTGCTCTGTAAGGTCGACTAATAGACAATTATTCACTTCACAGACATAACTGCGACTTGCAACATTTAGCCTTATGAGATGGAGATGAACTCAAGTGCAAGTTCGAAGATGTTTAAGCTTGTTTGCACATGCCCTGTAACCCCATCCTTCCTCCCCTACACAAATGTAAATAAATTCAAGTTTAGACCTCTTACAGAACGAGTTTCAGTGGCAACGTTATCTTTTAGTTAATCAGATAGAATCAGTAATTTATAAAACCTAAGATTTTGTGCTTAACCCTATAATAAAAATTTTCAAGTTGTGCAGGAACTGTATGTAGGTTACAAACAAATGTAAACATTTTTTTTTAAATAAGCGCATCGAAATGAATAAGAAACTGGTGGGAAACCCAAATATTCCGGTAGCAGGACTCGGACCCACATCTTTCTTCTTCGGAGCCGAAAGCTTACATTATTAAGTTACGCTTCCAAAGGCTTATCACTGCTATTTACTGTCCTGACATGTGCATCACCTCACATGTCAGGACAGTAAATAGCAGTAAATAGCAGTGATATATTGACAAAAATCACCGAATACCACTTCAAAAGGAAATGAACGTATCCGCTGCGTTGTTAAGATGCGCGGTATAGCTCCAAACGGTATGAAAACAAGCCTGCGGCTCACCGCGATCATATCGCACTGTGAGGTTGAGTGGAAATTTCGCTGAACAGACTTTGCGAAAGGTAAGATTGTTGGGTGTTATATTAGGGGGTTGTCCATAAGAGAAACCGAGAGGCGTTTAAACATACCCAAGTGAACTGTTTTGGATGTACTGAATAAGTGGAAGACGCATGGCGTGCCTGAAGCAGCAAAAGGTACCGTCAGACCAAAGAAAATCAGTGATAGAGGACGTCGAAGCATCAGGAGAGTCGTTACAGCTAAACGACGGAGTACTGCACAAGACCTCACTGTACAGGTGAGTAAAAATGCTGGGACCTCGGTATGTACACCTACCATTCGCAGAGAACTTCATTCCATAAGTTACCGTGGTCGTGCGGCTGCTCATAAGCCTTTCATCTCCACTCGGAATTTTTTTTTTTTTTTTTTTTTTTTTTTGATTCGAGGTTTAACGACAACCGTGAGCAACTCAATGGGCCATAAGCAGTCGCCCGTCCCTAATTTAGAGTCACTGGTTCCAGGGAAGGGAGAGAGCCAGTGCCGTAACACAAACACAACATCCATGCCTCACCGGGATTCGAACCCGGACCCCTTTTCGGACGAATGATCAGAGGCCATCGCCTTAGACCACTGCGCCACCGGGGCGGCCCACTCGGAATGCTACTCGTCGTTTAGCATTGTGTAAAGAACATTTATCGTGGACCGTAGATCAAATGTTTATAACCTTGAGTTATTATAGCGTACATACACTGTAGAATTCTACAGAATCTACATTGTATGTATGCTATAGTTTATAACCTTGAGAAAGCCGTCCGGCAGACTTGCGAAAGCTCGGTGTTGTGTGTATATGTATTTCTTACACCACTAAGTTTTATAACGGATAGAAAACTTCTAGTTGTCCTAAGTATAGGTTTGTCTGACTATATTTGCATAAAATTATATTGTTGAAAATAGAAAATATTAATTTTTAAGAGGTTTTACAGATCTGTCAACACTTTGGTTTACAGTTATTTGATGCAATTTGTGTTTGCGAAAAAAGTTTGTATCTTGAACATTAAACATGGTTTTTGAAGAATAAGATTTTCGTCACGAGCTCTTTAATAAAAACCGGAAAACTGAAAAAGGTATGTAAATGGAACTGATGAAACACGGTACACATCTTTCTTCCAATGCTGTGCATGCAAGAAAGTAAAAGTTTTGCCATACGTAAGTTTTTTTTTTTTTTTTTTTTTTTTATTGGAAGTTTAACGACCACCGTGAGCAACTCAATGGGCTATAAGCAGTCGCCCGTCCCTAATTTAGGGTCACTGGTTCCAAGGAAGGGAGAGAGCCAGTGCCGTAAGACAAACACAACATCTATGCCTCACCGGGATTCGAACCCGGAACCCTTTCGGACGAATGATCAGAGGCCATCGCCTTAGACCACTGCGCCACCGGGCCATACGTAAGTTGAAAGTGAAGTTATAGATAGCTATTCGCATTCAAACTAGTGAAGTAATAAATTCAAAAACTCGACGTGGATCAAGAACACCAAACAGAAATCATCGGTTTTTCCACGTTAATAAGTGAGTCTTGGAAAAATTCTCATCGGCCGCCACTGGGAATCGAACCCAGGTCTTCCAGTTACGCGCCGGACATGCTACCACCGCACCACAGCGGCCTCAAATTCTCTAGACTCACATGTGATTAACTGCCAAACTACATGGCAGGTTGCTTCATGTGGTGCAGCGGTAGCATGTCCGGCGCGTAACTGGGAGACCCTGGGTTCGTTTCCCGTGGCGGCCGATGAGAATTTTATCAAGACTCAATTATTAACGTGGAAAGAGCGATGATTTCTGTTCGGTGTAGTGAGGTAATAATTTGTCGAAAATTCATACTAATGAATAAATGAAAGACTGTATCTCAGCAGTGTGTGGAAATATCACTTAACTCTTAGTTCATTTTACAGATAATAGTCATGTGCATATACTGTTGAAAAATGGTTATCATATATCCGTAACGTTTTTATTTATTGTGTTAACTGTGAACGACGAATTTCAGTAAATCGTTTTAAAAATTTTGCAAATTCTTGAAAATTTATGTTGATATAATTTCTTTTTTTCATCATTTATGTGTTCTTGTGTGTTAACATTCTTAAAATCGTAATCAAAATACTAATTTTTGCACTTTTTTTCAAAAAAATGTGCACCGAACCTAGTCGGTTACCTTAACCTATGCCGTCTATCTCTCTCAGATGCTACGCTGACTGTGTGTTGCGACATATTATTGTTAAAATACGGTGTTTTAATTAAATATTTATTTCAAAACACAAAACCATTAATTTTGTGTCAGAAAATGTCCGCCATTCTGTGGCACATTCCGCCAGAGAAAAAGCGCTGATCATTCCTACACTTTTTCCTTTCATGGTAATTTCATCTGCTGTAATGTTCTGTTTCCTTTTCGTGTTGCGTGTTTGTTTTTCCTTCATTCGTTCGTTTTCAGACCTGCACTTCTGCCTTTCTCCTTCAAGACATTTAGGATTTCATTTGTACTTCTTGTTCTCATTTAAAATGAAATAACGTTCCGAAGAAATCCGGTTATGCCATTTCTGGAGACTATATTTACACCTTAATTGTCACAGATAATGTGTTTAACGACACACTTGATAAACACATTTTCTGAGTCAATATGTCAGCGATTACATAACAAAATCTCCCGTTGCCACACTGCTTTTCTTTCACTCTATACCCGATTTGTAGCACTTATTGTTGCAACAATTAAATTATTACAGATGTAATACAAAGCTTTTATACAAGGTACAGCATTACGTATATATTGGATGTGTGCATAAGTTCTACCCGTTTTTGTACACAACAGATAACGTACCTAGTATTTCACATAATTGCCATCATTCTGTATGACCTCTTGCCATCTGTCTATGAGTAGGTGTATCCCACGCCGGAAAAACTCTTGTGTTTTAGAGTAAAAAAAGTCATGTAATGCCGTTTTCATATTGTTCACATCATCGAAGGTTTGGAGAGCAAAGGCGTTCTGTAACGATCGAAAAAGGTGGTAGTCCGTAGGTGCCAAGTCAGGGGAATACGTCGGTTGAGGTAATACTTCCCAACCAAAGTCCAGTAATTTTTGCCGAGTGATTAAAGCAGCATGAGGTCTGGCGTTATGATGATGAAGGATTACGTATTTGCGATTGACGAGTGCTGGCGGCTTCGAAGCAGTTGTCCTTGCAATCTGTCCAACTGTTGGCAGTAGAGGTCATCATTTATCGTTCGGTTAGGTGCCAACACCTCCCAGTGGATTATTCCCTGGATATCGCACCAAACACTCAACAAAGCCCTTTTGGGATGCAGTCCTCCTTTTGAGGTCGATGAAGGATGCTCCGTACCTTGGCACACAGTCCGTCGACGCTTTACATTACGGTACAGTATCCTTTTCTCATCCCCCGTTACAATTCGTTCCAAAAATGGTTCATTTCTGTGACGCGAAAGCAAAGAAACACAGGTACGGATTATCTCCTCTCGTTGCTTTGCAGAAAGCTAGTGCGGAACCCAGTTATGAAAGCTTGGTGATGAACCCAAGCGCATGCATCCGTCTTTCGACTGTTGTTCTGTGTACCGACAACGTTTTCGCTAATTCCTGAACGAATGGATGTGGGTCATTTGTTATGGCTTGGTCCACATCCTTGTCAGAAACCACGGATGGATGTCCTGTACGTGGTTGATCTTTACAGCTTCTGTCTCCGTCCCGGAATTTCCGAAACAAACGGTGACATGTACTATCATCAACTGATACCTCTCCTTACGCTTGACAGATGTTCCGGCAAGCCGCGGTTGAAGTACTGCCTTTATCGAACTCATACAGTAAACAATGTCTAATGTGCTCCTTATTGCATGCCATATTACACTGTCCGTGATTTCCGTTACGAATGACTTACTCGGACAAACCTAGTGCCTGTGTATGCTCTACTGTTCCACACTTTATTGGCCGAAAACTCGGTATAGCAGCATCATCTGTGACGTAACTACTCCGATCGCAATTTGCATCTATTACGAAAAGGGTAGAACTTTTGCACACACCCAGTAGGTGTTCATAAAAAATATTTGGTTTTACTGAGTCAAATCCCATTAATTAATTGATATTAATTAATGAGTCAAATCCCTTCTAATGGCCTAATATCATAGGAAGTTATATATGTAATTTCTCACACTATTTGTTTTAATTTTCTTTGTGTTTGGATATGGGCATTGTGCTAAATTTCCTGCAGAATCGAGTCACCTATCTCAAGGTTTGGATATGGTCGTGGTACTAAATTTCATGGAAAAGTTCATCAGCTGGCTGATGGTTTGGCTGTGGTTAATGGCGCTAAATTCCCTGCAAAATCGCATCAAGTCACTTCTGGATTCAATGTAATGATGGCTAATTTCCTGCAAAATTCCATCAGCTCTCATATGATTTAGATGATAAGATAAATTGTGATAAACGCCCTGCAGAATCGAATCAAGTATCTTATTTGGATACAGTCAGTAGTAATGCTACATTTCTTGTAAAATACCATTTGCTACATTTCCCGAAAAACGCTTAATGGTTCACCTTGGGTCTCAACGGAGCTATATTCCTACTAAGATCTCATTAGCTCCCTTATGTTTGGATGTGGTTAATAGTACCGAATTCTCTGTGAAATCCAATCAATTATTTTATTTATATTAAGATAATACAACGTGGTTCGCCACAAATATTTTTTTTTTTTCAAATGGACCATGGTTTCGCTGGGTATTGACCTAGCTTCATCAAGACGAATGGCACATAAATATTCAAATTGTATATGACATCATAAATGGTGTTTACAGTCACGGGTTTTGGTTAGTTGCTTCCACGCGCTTGATTGAAATGTTGTGGATCCTATGTCATTAACAAGTTGCGATGACTTCTGATGTATATGGAAAGCTTCCAAAATATCAAGTTTGGTGGTTGAATCTGGCTTGTCAATTAGTTTTGCTTCTTTAAAAAGAAATTTATGGTCCTTTTTGTAACAGTGTTTAGCCATCGATGACTTTTTTAGGTCACAGTTCCGAATGTAGGTCTTGTGCTCAATCAATCGAAAACAGAAGGATTTACGGGCCTGTCTATTATACGAAATATATATAGGAAAGATCCGTATATATACCAATATCATATATTGTATTATTTTAATATATATAATCGTCACAAGACTGTAATCTTTGAATTCAACAACTATTTTATTGTTTGGATAAGGTTAAAGGCAATGAAGTCTTTTGCAAAGTTGCATCAAATCTCACTTTGTTTAGGTACGTTCAATAAAGCTAAATTCCCTGCAAAATAACATCAAGTTCGCTTGTGATATTGGCGTAAGCTAAACTCCAGACCAAACGTCATGAACTATCTAATAGTTTCGATATGTGGTGCATGGAGCTGAATTTCTCCTAAATTCCCATCAACTGTTTAATGATTTATACTTATGTCGGTAATGCTACTTTCCCCTAGAAACTCCCATGAACTCTCCCGTGGTTCGGATAGGGTCATTGTAATAAATTTCCAGCAACATTTTGTCAACTCTATGTTTAAGGACACCGAATTCCTTGCAAAATTCCATTAATGCCTCATGGTTTAAATAAGGTTATTATAATAAATTTCTTGCAAAATATTGTCAACTCTACGGTTAATCACAGCGAATTCCTTGCAAAATCCCATTAGTTCCCTCATGGTTTGGCTAAGGTTATTATAATAAAGTTCCTGCAAAATGTTGTCAACTCTACGGTTAATGATACTGAATTCCTTGCAATATCCAATGCATTCCCTCATGGTTTGGATAAGGTCATTAAAATAAATTTCCTGCAAACTGTTGTCAACTCCATGGTTAATAGCACAGAATTCTCTGCGGAATCCCATGCATTCCCTCATTGTTTGGACAAGGTCATTACAACAAATTTCCTGTAAAATGCCGCAGAATCTTTCTAATGGTTTGGACATGGTCAATGGAATTAATTCCTGACGAAACTCTAATATTTTCTAATGGGATGCATGTTTTGTAACATTAATATTTACCTCGAATCATGAGTTCAGTGAATGGCTTCGTTGTTGCCACATCGAACCATCACTGGTTGGACGCGATTAAAAAACATTTCGGAAAATAAGATCAAGGTAGAAAGAAGTGAATCTAACCAGGATGACAATAAGAAAAACCAGTGTTAAATTGCACAATACACCATATAAAGATGCTTTTATAAATATACTGTATTTAACATTCCATCGCTTGTAACAAATCTGAAATATAGAGAATTTAATTTACTGCCAGTCATGGTAGATCTGAAGAGAGTTGTTATGCCCGTACAAACACTAATACTTAAAACCAATACACTTTTCGTTCCAAAAATTAACTTAGACCTTAAGGTGATAAATTTAAATTATGATGGCATCTTTTACACAATACAAATTATGGACATGAAAATACACCTAGATCCTTCAGATGACGATAGAAAGCATCAGATCCATTTTAACCGATGGCTTCTGAGGGGAAGTACAATCGACATAGGATTAATATGCGTAGGTAAATATGCTTTATTTTTCACTTACCAAATCCCTATGAAATCTATCTTTGATCACACGGATTGCATAAGTTTATGAGCTATTTTAGGCAGTCGTGATATCAAGTTGTCTGGAGAGCCCTGAGGAATGCAGCAACTTTACAAATATGGAAAAGAACTAAACTTGAACTGCTTCCTTCTACTTTCACTATTCATGTTTCCGTGACACGCGTGAAATAAAAAAAAGGAAAAATGAAGTGTAGTTTCTTCTTCTTCTCTAACATGGCGTGATTTTTCAGATATGGGAGGAGGCAGAATGAAAATAAAGGCGTTGAGAAACAGGTCGTGAAAATACGCAGAAGTGCAACGAGGCGGAAAATAAGGTTAAAAAAAATAAACTAAAAAAAAAAAGACTTTAAGTACCAGTTGTTTCTGTGAAAACAGTGCGGGGAGGGATATTGCGGGGCGAAAGTTTTTAAAGTCTAGACGTTTTCACTGGCTCTAAAGCAATGAAGGAACCAATCAGGTGACATTTAGTGAGGCCTTATGTCATTGGCAGGAAAGCCCGGCTTCCATAATTGGTTTCTGCTTTTGATTGGCAAGTGGCGTGTCACCTCCTCATACATGGGGGACGTAATGTGTCAGATGATATTTTAACCGTCATTCCTGGCGAAGGCTGTCGACACTGGTGTCATCAAGGAGAGGTCACGATGAATTTCCTTTTCTTTCTTTTTTTCTGTCTCTACATCTGTACCTTGGTGTATAAAACAATTATCTAACGTCCAAGGTTAAAGTCATTTGGTCCTTGTTTGAGGGAAAGATGGAGAACACGTTCGTTTTCAATTTGTCCTTGTTGGAAATGTTCTTTCCGATAGTTACGTTTCATTTTGATTTCCCCGCATGTATTTTAATGAAAAACGAAATGAACGAACTTTGCTATCATGCCGCAGTGAGTCACATATTACCTTCAAAACCGCAACTGTTGTTCATATAATGTCCTATCACTTTTTTTTTTTTTTTTTTGAATTCATCAAAGGCAAAAACTCCAATGAATAGAAGGTTTTAATGTTTTTAACGTGCAAATATCCTTTAAAGCATCTGCAATGTTCCTAGGTTTTAATATGCATATGTACAAATGTCGATTCAACCTTAGAAAACACTACCTAACGTGAAGTTTGTTCTTCTACTTAATTTTTCGTTTTCGTCAGCATCGGTTTCACTATTTTCAGTCTCATCTGCTGGACGAGGACGCAGCTACGCTTCAAAAGATTTTGGGCGACCACTGCGACACTTTCGCAGTATTTTCCTTTTTAAAACAGATTAACATTTTAAAACTTATTTAAAAAAAAAAAAAAAAAAAAAAAAAAAAAAAAAAAAAAGTTATATTATAATGGTGAATTAATAAAGTTATATATAAACCTAATAGGCTAACTAGTCTTCACAACATCTTTCATCGTCCTCTTTTCTGGCTTTTGCCGGGCCTGTCTGCTCTTGATCATTTCACCCCGCTTTTTAAAATCTTTGGCTTATAGTTCTGTGTCTGGCGCTCTTTGGCCGGGCCTGGCCCTTGCGCCACTAAAATCAATTAACTAACTAACTAACTAACTTCAGGTGAAAACCCTGGATAGCTTACTACACTTAGAAGAGTCAATTCAAAACTTTAAAAGAATAACTACTAACGCATAACGCTCCATGCACAATAACTTCGTAGTACAAAACACTAAAGGCCGCTCCGGTGGCTCAGTGGTCTAAGCGATGGCCTCTGATAATTCGTCCGAAAGGGGTCCGGGTTCGAATCCCGTGAGGCATGGATGTTGTGTTTGTCTTACGGCACTGGATCTGTCCCTAACCAGTGACCCTAAATTAGGGACGGGCGACAGCTTATAGCCCATTGAGTTGCTTACGGTGGTCGTTAAAACTTCAATAAAAAACAACAACACTAAAGCTCTTGCATATAACCTTGCATATATTGGTCATGAAGGAGGTGACACATACAAACGCGAAAGTGTATTAATCTACCCTCGTCTTCATTACTCGTTCCAAACATTATATACAGTTTTCTCAGCTAGTCAGACATGCACACGCCATTCACCCTTGAACTCAGGACTGTTTCCACATAACACTCAGCGAGTGAGAAAATTTAACGTTAAGACTGAAAACGCTTAAGAAAACGAACTCAAAATTTTCACAGGAAAAGAAAACTAAAAATGAAGATTGAATTAGGATACACGTCATCGATCATCAACAACCATTCTCACTCCATTACTGAATGAAAGTCTCCTCATGTCGGTTCAGTCATCAACAACCATTATCAATCCACTACTGAATTAAGGTCTCCTCAGGTCTCTTCAATTATCAACAACCATTCTCAATTCACTACTGAATTTAGGTTTCCTCATGTCTGTTCAATCATCAATAACCATTCTCAATCCACTACTGAATGAAGATCTCGTCAAATATGTTCAAAAATTAGCAATCATTCTGAATCCACTACTGAATTAAGGTCTCCTCAGGTCTGTTCAATCATGAATAACCATTCTCAATCCACTACTGAATGAAGATCTCGTCAAATATGTTCAAACATTAGCAATCATTCTGAATCCAGTACTGAATGATGATCTCAGATCTGTTCAATCACCAACAACCATTCCAATCCACTATTGAATTAAGGTCTTCTCAGGTCTGTTCATTCATCAATAACCATTCTCAATCCACTACTGAATGAAGATCTCGTCAAATATGTTCAAGCATTAGCAATCATTCTGAATCCACTACTGAATGAAGATCTCAGATCTGTTCAATCATCAACAACCATTCTCAATCCACTACTGAATTAAGGTCTTCTCAGGTCTGTTCATTCATCAATAACCATTCTCAATCCACCACTGAATGAAGATCTCGTCAAATATGTTCAAGCATTAGCAATCATTCTGAATCCACTACTGAATGAAGATCTCAGATCTGTTCAATCATCAACAACCATTCTCAATCCACTACTGCATGAAGGTCTCTTCAAGTCTGCTCTACAAATACTGTCGTGAGCATTTTTCTTCGCCATATTCCCGGCATGCGTTTGAATTTCAAACCCCCATCTAACACATGGTATTCTGGATATTTCTTGATCTTTAACTAGTTTAGCATTTCAGTCATCCAGCGGTGTTCAAATCGTCTAGTAATGTGTCCAAGCTTATTGCCCCTTGAGGGTCTTTACTTTGATTATCATGTCATTGATGCTTGTCATTTTCCTGATTCACGAGTTCCTTTTCCTAGTTTTCTTTTTTACAGCAAGCATGCATCTCTCCATGCTTTTTTAAGTTACCTACAGCATCTGCATGTCTTTTTCTTTAAAGGTACATGCCGCTGATCAATAAGAACTGGAAGAATGCATTGATTAAACAATTAAGACACAGTGGCAAATTACTCCTGAAACTTGCACTGTGTTTACAAAATGTCAAAAGCACTCCATATACAGGTTTCCCCCAGTAGCCGAAAGTAGAGCCTTCTATTCTAATGAAACCTTTCGTAAGTCGAAATGGCGTAAAGCGAAGAAGCAATTGCCACTAATTTATTGTATATGTGGAGATTTTTTGAGAATTCCCAAACCCAAGCGTGGTGTTCCGTTAAGTATTATATAAGATTACTAAACGGAACGTCACGTTTTGTACACCTATCGATCCACTCAGGTAATGGACTTTATGACGTACAAGTCTTGTCTTACTTCTACGTTATTTTAAAAACATAACCATAAGATGAAATAGTTCCTAAATTAAACCTTAACGGCCAGACGAAACATGTAAACAACAGAAGTCAAACTTACGGAAAAGATGCTTTATTCAGGATGTAGCACTTCCATAACAAATCATAACATCACATAGTACTTCGCATTAAACTCTCCACACACCACACAGCTCTTAACACAACGCTCTACAACACAACGCTTAACTTGCAACACTACTCCAAGCAACGCTCTTTTCACAACGCTCGCCAAGTAACAGTTTAGTCGTCGTTTTTTATCTCTCGTTCTTATCTTATATCAGGCATAAGTAACGTTCATTCAATCTCAATTATGTTGCCAACAATATTCGTTTGAGAGAAAAGATATCACGTTAAGAGTGAAGTATAACTGAGAATAAACTCAAGATTTACATAGGGAAAGAAACTAAAAAGGAAAGTTAATTTAGAATATACGTCACAACTTCTACTTTATCCATTACTAGATACCGACTAAAAGAGAAGATTTCGCTACTGGCAGAACGAATAGTAACTTCGGCAGATTTTAAGATTCTTTCTCTTTGCGTGTAAATAGTACGAATGGTGGACGTAGGGAAGTTCAACTCACGTACAAAGTCCTTGTTTCGTTCTCCACGATCGAAACGGTTAATTACGTCCAGTTTTACGCTAAACATAACACCCTTACGAGCTCTCTTTGGCTTTTCTGATACCTAAGGGCACATCTTGCTAACAGATGATCAAAGTAAATCGAAGTAAAGTGTAGATGCCCACTGACACAGCTCGAAGCTATGGCGGCTTGATGCTGAGTGTAGTTCCCTGGGAAGGAGCTAGGAGGCGCCACTCTCGCTGCTCGGGGTGCGCGCTGTCTCTAGAACGGCTCGCTGCAAAACGAACGCAAAACGCTCATTTCGCCCTTTATTCGTAAAAGAGAAAATCCTCTTCAGATCTCCTTCGCTTTGGAAAAAACAGGTACTAATAATGTAGGCCTTTCGTAAAAGCCAAGTGACGTAAAGTGAACTTTCTTTAAACGAAGGATACCTGTATCTCAACTCCCATCAGCCTCCAGTTTCTCAGTAAAAGCATTACAAATCAATTTTATTTTCTGTAAGTTCGTTTGTAATCCCTCTTCTTTACTCTTGTCAGCGATTTTTTGGATCACACTCTGAAACTCTAAGGAGGCACTTACAACAATGACTACGTCGTCAGCAAAACGAAGGCATATGGTTACCACATATTTTAATTGAATGTTATAACGTTCGAAGTCGTCCGGTGCACTACTGTAACTATCACACCCGCAGACTTCGAAGAACAGTTGAGCTCAAAAAGACTTTAAGGTTATGTGACAAACTGTGTAGACATGTTTAGTGCTGTAATGTCGATGTGGTCTTTTTTTCCTTTTTTAGCATGCCTTTTGTAAAAAAAAGAACGTGCTTTATGTTATCGGTTTGTCCGTCCGTCTGTAGACATCATATCTCTGCAACTGTTAGTCCGATTTGAAAAATTATTTTTGCATTGGGAAACTTGAAATACGCAAATGATGATCCTTCGTTTCTTTTGTTTTTTTTACGATGTAGAATTTCGCCGCTAGAGAGTGTAAACGCAGATGATATCGAATTTAAATACATTTTGTTCCATATATTTGCTTCTAAACATCCGATTGAAAAAATTATTTCAACTTTCCGTTCCATTTATGTCGAAGAGTATTTTAGGCATAATCACTCTTTCAAATTACGCATAGATTTTCCGCAAGGGGGCGTAAAAGTAAATTGTGTTTTCCCCGATAACTCTACTTCTAAAATACTGATTTGAATTTTTTCTTCCTTGATAGGATACATCTCCTGATGGAAAATATTTTGCATATAATTTCTAATTTTTGGTAAAAAACTGTTTGGTCACCAGAGGGCATAAGTTTTAAGTTCCGCTTCTGATGTATTTGCAGCAAAATCTGAACTTCTAATACCTCGACAGAAAATAATTCGTTTGTGGTCTGATACTACTCACGTCGATAAATCTTCTCGGAATATTTTCTTCTTAAAATAATGCATGGTTTCTCCGCCAGGGGACGTAGATATATGTCTTATTTTTCTCAATATCTTTACTTCTAATAGTCCGATTTGAAAAAATCCTTCTTTGTAGGATAGAGTTTCCGGTGCGAAATGCTTTTCATATAATTTCAAAAGTTTAAAGTAACTCATATACTTTCCGCATGGGGGCGTTAAGACAAATTGCGTTTACCCCTACATTTCTGCGCCTGAAACTCCGGATTTAAAAAACTCTTCCTGTATCGCATACAACTGCTGATGGGAAATGTTTTTCACATAATTTATGATATTTTAGTGAAGAACAGTTTGGCCACCAAGGGGCATAAATGTTAATTTCTGCTTCTGATGTATTTGCAGCAAAATCTGAGCTCCTTAAAATTCTACTGAAAACATTCTTTCTTAGGCCGATAGCACTCATATTGAAATACCTTTAGATAATACGTTCTTCTTAAAATAATGCATGTTTTATCGTCAGGGGGCGTAGGTGCATATCTTATATTTGGCGATATCTGTGCTTCTAAGTTATTTCTTCGTTGGAAAGCGTTTCTGCTGCAAAATGTTTCTCATATAATCTTAATTTGATAAATTTAATTCGCGTTAGAATGGATTCAAAAGATGTGCTCCTTACACCCGAAAATTCGGTGTTATATTTCTTGTTTTTCTTTTTCTTTACCTTGCTTAATCTTTGGACGAGATGACACTCTGAAATCCAAAATTATCTGTAGAACGCTTTGAGAACATCTACCTGAACTTTTGTAAAATTATGTTTATCCAGTCATAGTGAATTCACACAGCAGTCCCTACTTTATTTCTTCACAACGCTAAATGAGAAAGTTAGAAACCTGTACAGTACAGGAGAATTAGCTAATGTATTTATTGTTAAAATTATGCTTTAATTACTAATGTTTGAAAAGCGTTGGCGTTATTTTAACGACCCGGCCACTATATAAATTATGACTACTAAGCTTGTTGTGTTAAGATAGAATAAAATTAGCAAATTTTCTCACAATAAAATGTTTATTGTACATCGAATATAGTTTCATAGAGGGTTTCGCGAGGCATTCTCAGGACGAATGGAGCTTAAACATTCAAATCATTTTGACATCATCAGAATTCTGACGGTCTCGAATTTTGGCGAGTTGTTTCCACGCTCTTAAAAGAAATGGAGTCGACGTCATGTCGTTGACAAGCCGTGACGAGTTCCGGTATAGGTGGAAAGCTTCTAATATATTAAGCTTGATAGTCGAGTCAGATTTATGGATCAGCGTAACGTTTCGAAACAGAACTTTATGGTTATTTTCGTGATAATGTTGGACTATAGAAGACTTCTTCAGTTCATAGTTCCATACGTAGGTCTTGTGTTCCTCGGGCACAGTTGGCAAATTTTGAGCGAAGCTATTGCAAAATCTAAACTCATTAAAGCGTCTATTATAACAAATTCTAAAAGACGAATGCGTAAAATGTATGACTTCCAGAACAAAAGTACGAAACTTTCTAAATAAAAGAAGTGCCTAAAATTTATCATGAACTACTTTCCTTCACGCCTTCACGTTGGTTGTGATCAGGTTGCATGCAAACAAAGCGAAAAGACACACTCAGGTCCAGAACTACGTTTTTCATTTTGTATCGCGAAAGACGGACACACATACAAACTTCCTCTTATTATTATTATAGATTAAGCAAGTGTTCAGCTAACAGACGGAGTTTTTCCATTTCTTCGTTTTTCAATTCAAATTATTTTTTTAAATTAATGTTAGTGAGCCGACTTTCGTGAAACGGTTCAAGTAAAAGGCCATTTAGTTTTCATTGAAATTCTTCAGTGACACGGAATTTCGGGAATCGGAAGGCGTCAACACCTGACCATGGACGATGTCTAGTCGCATGCCAAAAATCACGGTGATCGGATGTGTCATGTCGTAGCTATGCCCGAACAACTAATAATTGTCCCGAGTCTCGTATAGAGAGCGGATGTTTTCAATTATTAATAAAATTGGTCAGTTTTTTAATGGTCATTATTTTTATACGATACGACCAATCATTATGATATCAACCCCATGTCACTCACCATGTCCTTCCCTTTCTCTGTGGCAGGTGTCACCGCGATCGACTGAAGATCTTTGGAGGAGATAGGTAACAACCACTTCTCAAAACCCGGAACCCCCCCCCCCTAAAAATGCAAGATTTTGGACGATTATTCCTCAATGACACGGAATTTTGGGAATCGGAAGGCGTTAAAACAAAACCTGACCATGGACGATGTCCAATGGAATGCAAAAAATGATGTTCATCGGATGTGTCATCTCGTATCTATGCCCGAACAACTAATTTTTTCGAGTCTCGTAAAGAGAGCTCCGCTCGGCCTTCGGCCTAGCTTCGCTCAATCAATCACATTGTTGTGCCATATTATTTAAAATGAGATATCCAGCGAAGCGACTAAAAGATACTGAATTTGTTCGCTTCATTGATCTTAGTTTTGTGTCGAAGACACCGCCCGCCTCTTCGATATAGCATCCACTGTTTCGGCTAGAATGCGTGCCGCAAAACTCAGTTTTTAATTACAAGCAACTGTATTAACGGACGTTTGTTCGAACTATTTTAGTAACATTATTCTCAAATGCAATGGAGTACCACTCTGTCGTGTATTGTCTATTCGAATCATTAGTTCCTGTTCCACCCTTCACTATATTGTTGTCGTATCTGCCTCATTAGGAACTGACAACATGCCAAGAAAAACCAGCAACAAATGTAACTTCCGTTCATTCTGTCTTTTATGAAATGCAAGAAGTTTGTTAGAGTGGAAAATCTTGTCAAATTTACAAGCGTTACAGAAGTCACTTCTTTGTTATAATCCTCCAAAAAATAAGAAAGAAAGAAATAATTCTTCTTATGACAGGTAATCTCTTGAAGAGAGTAGTAAGTCTGGATGTTCTTTGTCTTAATATTTCCTCCAAACAGTCTTTACATAGCCGTATTTCTCCGATTGCTAAATCTTCCTCAAAAATAGGCAGACTTTTTCTTTCGAGCTGACAAATCAGGAAGACGTACCAAAGGAAAATCACGGCTTATTTTTATGTCATATAAGAAACGGAATTTCTTTTTTGGTTCACCTGCAGAACTGGAAGGTTTAGGTAGAAATAACCAAAGTTTTGATTTCTTTTTTTTTTGTTTGGGAATTTTATGACAATCGTGAATAACTTTAAGGTCTACAATCACTCACCGTCCCATAATCTGGGGCCACTTGTCTCCTGAAAAGGACAACGCGGATGCCATTGGTAAATCACTCATTCGGGATTCGAACCCTGGCTCGTCTCGGACGAATGGCCGCGATCCAAGCCTCTGACCATTCGCCCACCGGGTCGGCCCAGATTCTTTTGCATGAGCACATTAACACACTTGTTATAGTGATGGGAATTCATACTACCGTTCAACCAGTGTTGGTGTCCATCACGTGCCAAAGCTGGCAGTTTCGTGTGTCATGGATGTTATCACCAATAGAAGTAATGCATAACCCACCTTTATTTAGAGGCTACCTTCAGGATGCTACCACGGCAGCTATTTTTGAGACACATAAGAGGGTATACCAGCATTTTGCGCTCACCAATATGCTTGTTTAAGGAGTTATAGAAAGACAACGAAAAGGCTTACTTTAAAAATTGGTGGTACTTGGCGTCTGTCAGGTTCTAGGAATTTTGTTATTGATTTATGTTAACTGCGTTACGCTTGTTTGATCTTTAATTGTCCTAAATGGGGGCATGAACCCCTCAGAGGAATTAATTACTCTTCTTCTAACGAACCCAGTCTTCTCACATAGGGAATGTATTGTTTAAGCAGGCTTCATAATCCGCTCCAGATGGCAAAAGAACGCATCGCTGACTTTTAGGAAGAAAAGGAAGGTGAGGGTGGATGTGGCTTCTGAGCTCAACCGCATTAGTGCTGCTATTGCGTGCGGCATCTCATCACCTTCCATTTCCTGGAAGGGTGCGTATAGTGAAAGCGCCTGATTTTCGACAACGCACATATATTCTGAACACCTTACCTCATTCCTCAGTCTCTTAGTTAGAGATTTAGAAAACAGCATTCCTAAATAACAAAACATCGAAGGGTATAAAGAAAGCAAGAACAAGCACTTCACGTTGAAAGAGGTAAGTCTTTTTATTTTATTTTCAAGTGGGGATGAGAGGTGTTTTCTGTTATATTTACGGGGAGTTTGACATTAAAAAGTAGCAGACAAACATTACAGCATTTGAAAAAGGATAGGGAGGGTACTCTCTGTAGATAATTTATGCTATGCATCTTTCGCATGCCGAGATATTTGTAGGTACGAAATAAAACGAGTGAGTGATTCGAGAGTACACATTTATTTACGTACCACATGTTGAATTTTTTCATGTCACTCACGACCATATCGAGCCACAGACCGTTACAAAGGAAGTGGAATGAAATCATAACAACATATAATAATGATTTATTGGTTCCTGACATTGAGCGGTACTTACACTGTAAAAAATAAGTGGCGTGAATTCAAGGAAATTTTCTGAAAATAACATGCAGAAAAGTTGCCGGTAGGTATCCGTCTCTTTCAGGAATTACCGTTTTTAAAAGTGCCCGTTCATTTTAACTTCCGTATTTTCACAGATATTTTCGTAGACAGAAAGTCCGTTTATTTCAGAGAAGTCCATTTTCTGGTTTTTCCGTATTTAAACTAAAATTCCTCAAAGTGAACAACCCTGAACAATACTCACTCCCCAGATAATCCTTACGGTGAGGTCAGGATCGAATACCCGACGTTATAGCTGGCCGAACAGGTAACTTGCGCCTTAACCAACTGAGCCACACACGCTTGGCAATCTGACTCACGTACATCTTAAAACGAATTCCGCGGCAAAGATTTTTTTTTTTTTTTTTTTTTTTTGTTATTGTGAGTGATTTAGTCATTTTGTTTTCTGTTGGAGCTTATTATTTTTCTGAATAGGTTTGTAATTTTTTTCCTTTAAGAGGACTTTTCAAAAATTAATAATTTTCTTTGTGGTTTTTCGAAGCAACGAAATGCTTTGCAACACGATTTTTTTAAACTGGCAATGATTTTCATTTATCTTTAAAAAAAGTGAAATGTACTTTTTACAATATTATTTCACACACACACACACACACACACAAAATAAACTAAATATAAAATTTGGTCTTGATAGCTATAATAGCTTTTGTCTTAAGTTGTCCAAAGACTGATACACATACATCGTATAATCATTTGTACAATAAGTACTCGGTTTCTTGCAGTAATACATTGTATAATAAATAGCTACTGCACCAAATAGGGGAAAGGCGAAGGAATATCCTGTGCCACACAAAAAAAAATCTATACGATATGCTATCCACAATACCCAATCTCGCTACGGAATATCAAAATTCTACAGACGATTGAAATTTGAAAGTTAATCAAACCTCAATTATTTCCACGAATCACTACTATTAGCGGAAATTTATCTTCATACGGATATGTAAAAAGTGAGAACGGAGATTTTCCGTTAATATAAGAAAGGAATTGCGGAAAGGTTTCTGAAAATTCAGAATTTTCCGTTAACACATCTCTAAAACGGTAATTTACCGTCAATATAAGAAAGAAACTGCCGAAAGGTTTCTGAAAATTCAGAAATTTTCCCGTGGTACGAGAAGTCCGTTAAATTTAGGGTTTTTTCACCGTCATTTCACGGAAAAGGTTGTATCAGAAACATGCTTCGTTAATTCACAAAAGAAATGACGGAAATTTGTCCGTGAATTTCAGAATTTTTGTTTATAGTGTAGGTAGGTGGATTAATGAATGTTACTCTCATAGAACCAATGAAAAATAAGATATCTACTAATCAACTAGAGGTAACTTCCAAATCGCTAACATAGGTCGTACGTTCCAATTTCTGCTGAACGTGCTCCTACTCGAGAGAGGCCTACACAGCACGTGGTTATATAATACTCAAATTATGTAATTAATAAACAGAAACTGTACACCAACTATACTCAACATAGTACAACTAATGTATAGTGAAAATCTTCCAAATACGTGGAGACAATGTGAAAACACAAAGATGTTGCTCTTTCTACGTTTTCTTTAATTAACACACAGCAACCAAAAAATTGTTATCCGGACACCGCTGGGATTGTACCCCAGACTAGCCGAGTGCGTTCGCCTTACGCTATGGTGGCCAACAAACACAAATAACACACACAGCGATTGTTGGCCATCGTAGCGTAAGGCGAACGCACTCGGCTAGTCTGGGGTACAATCCCAGCTGTGTCCGGATAATAATTTTTCGGTTGCTGTATGTTAATTAAAGAAAATGGGGAAAGGACGGTGACTTTGTCTATTCACATTGCCTCCGCGTATTTGGAAGATTTTCACTATCACTCCCCTTTGGATTTATTAGCTATAATTTAATAGCTTGTGCCGTTAAGCCTCACCAGATGGAGACGCCTCAGTTGCTGAGCCCATATCTACAGATTTGTGAAGTCAGATGCTGACATATAAACAAACACAGCTCTATGGATTGTTGGACACCGTAGCATAAGGTGAACGCACTCGGCTAGTTATCGAGAGATCTGGGTTTCGATGCCAGCAGTGTCCGGATAACAATTTTTCGGTTGCTGTGTGTTAATTAAAGAAAACGTGGAAAGAGCGACGACTTTGTCTATTCACATAAGTACAACTAAACTAGTGTTCCGAATTTCTTGGCGTAGAATAAAAAATCAAAGTTTCCAAGCTTTCGCACATCAACCAGATGGCTTTCTCAAAATAGGTAGGAAGGTAGACAGCATGTCTACCTTCCTTGAAAAACTATCTAGTTGAGGCAGGAAAGTAGGAAGCATGTCAGCCTTCCTTGAGAAAGAAATCTAGTTGATATGCGAAAGCTTGGAAACTTTGATTTTCTATTCTACGCCAAGAAATTCGGATCACTAGTATAGTTATACTATTATAAGTAGTTGAAGCATTCTATTATTCAATTTGCAGTTAGCTGTCTACCTTCCTTGAAAAAGCCATCTGGCTGATGTGCGAATGCTTGAAAACGTTGATTCTCTATTCTACGCCAAGAAATTCGGATCACTAGTATAGTTATACTATTTTGAGTTGCTGAAGTGTTCCATCATTCAATTTGCAGTTAGCTGTCTACCTTCCTTGAAAAAGCCATATGGTTGTTGCACGAAAGCTTGGAAACTTTGATTTTCTATTCTATGCCAAGAAATTCGGATCACTAGTATACTCAAATTATGTATTTATAGGTTAAAACAGAATTCATAATGCCCATTTATCATACATATTAATTTTCCTGAATTAGCATACTAAACATTTAGACTATTCAAATAATAATTATTAATAAAATAATAAGCGTTACACTACACGTGGTTATTTAATACCAAAATTATGTTTTTTTTTTTTTTTTGTTTGGATTTTTAACGACCACCGTGAGCAACTCAATGGGCTATAAGCAGTCGCCCGTCCATAATTTAGAGTCACTGGTTCCAGGGAAGGGAGAGAGCCAGTACCGTAAGACAAACACAACATCCATTCCTCACCAGGATTCGAACCCGGACCCCGTTCGGACGAATGATCAGAGGCCATCGCTTAGACCACTGCGCCACCGGGGCTGCAAAAAATTATGTATTTACAGGTTCAAACAGAATTCATAATGCACAATTATTACATATATTAAGTTTTCTAAATTAACATACCAAACACTTGGACTATTAAAATAATAAGCATTAAATATGTGTAAAAGTAAATGTTTACTAAACATGTGGAGGAGGTAATAATAAGCGCTTCAACTGTTTAGTATTTCAAAAACAATATTAATAATAATAATTATTATTATATTTTTCAGATTTAGATGAACGTAAGAAAAGACGCTGACACCGATGAAATGTGATGTTGCTACGAAAGTCCATCTGCGCATGCGCAAGCTAAAATAAATCTGACGTCGCATGGCAAAGTCATAATATTACAGTGATAACAAGATTCCTCTGCGTAGAAGAAAACAGGATGGAATTTATGCACATAGGAAAAGTACATTTGTCACTGTTCTAGGTTGAACCCCGGTTTTCCGCGGCATTTTTATTCGGTTTTGAGTTGCACCGGCCTAAAATATCTTACTGGTCGTTGACATTGACGTTCGCGGTGTGACATTTTGGAAGACGTTTGATAATATCATCAACATGACATTGGAGCGGTTTTAAGAGGAGAATACACCGGCATGGGTTCTGAGACAGGATGTATAGTGACCTACTTCTGCACACGACAACGCACGGCCGCACAAGGCACGGTCCGTTTGGCTGTTCATTGAGCAGAACGACTTGATGGAGCTGACACACTCACAGTAGTCACCGGACATGAAACCCGGTGATTTTAAATGCTTTGGCCATTGAGGATCTGTTACTAGCTACAACAACAACCAAGATTTTGGTATCGAAATCACACACATTTTCCACTGAATAAATAGTGATGGTACTTCAAATAATGTTCTTCAGTTGCCTAAAATTTGGAATTTTTCTTTGATAATGAGGGGAACTACTAATAATTTCCCTGAAATACTGCCATAATTATTTTGCTGTTGTGGAAACTATAACAAATTGACAGTGTTCACATTCTTCCCAAACAATCTAACACATATTTCAAAAAAAAAAAAAAAAAAAAAAACTAAAGCTGCACGCTAATTTGCCTGGGAATAACTTTTGATACTTTGCAAATCATACGTTCTTCCAGTATACACTGAAGTGCCAAACATAACTAGGATACCTTTCTAATACCGCATTGGTCCTCTTCGCGATAGGACAACGGCGAGAACACAACGGAGCATGGACTTCACGAGCTTTGAAGACAGTGCATATCATGCTTCATGAACAGCGTCCAACAACTCCGTAATATTCGTCGGTGAATGACTCCTGGTATTGACACCGCGTTGAACAGCATTCCAAATGTGTTCGATTGGGTTAAAATCCGGCGAATGAGGAGACAAGTTAAGATCCAAATTCCCTCGAATGTTCGTCCAGCTATAATCGAGCTACTGTGGACGTGCGCGGTAGTGCATTGTCGTGTCGAATAAGGTCGCACCCGTCGGAGTGGTTGCATGACACGAACGGGTGCAAATAATCCTCAATGAGGGTTACTTAACCTCCACCGGCCAAAGCGGTCTGAAGACGTATGAGGGGTCCAAATGCGCGCCAGCTGAAGATACCCCACACCATAACAGAGCCACCGCCAGTCTGCATACTATCTTGTAGTCGTGCGTGATCCATTGCCCCTTGGGATTATCGCCACACCCAGAGTCGGTTATCTGTCCGAAACAGTTGGCACCGTGATTTGTTTTACTAGGATATACGTTTCCAATAACCTTGCGTCCAGTGGAGGTGTTTCTGATCCACAGCATTTACAGCATCGTATCGTCAGGTCAGCAATGATACCAGGGTGGGCCGTCGGCTCCCGCACCCCAAAGAACACAAGAAACGTTGCACTTACCGAACGCTGATGCTACTTACTAGTCCTAGCATTAAATTACGCTGTGATATGCGGCAATGTTGCACACCAGATCGATGTTACCATGCGTGCCTGATGCCACTGCCCACAATCGTCCAGAGCTTTTCTACGCTTGAAATTTTTGACCACGTAAATCTAAATTTTATGGTAATTTCCGAGATAGAGTGACCCATGACCCGCAAGCCGACTGTCATACCACGTTCAAAATCGTTTAAATCCTGTTAAGCTGCCACTTCAACTGCGAATCCTACTACTTCAGCTTGCGGAGATATCTGCCTCTACATACACTATATTGCCAAAATTCACAGGACACCCCTTCAAAAGGAAATGAAATGATCCTCTGCATTGTTAAGATGCATGGTACAGCTACAAACGGTATAAAAACAAGCCTGCAACCGACCGTGATTATATCGCACTGTGAGGTTGAGTAAAAATGTCGCGGCGGGAGAGAACTCACTTTGAGAAAGGAAAGATTGTTGAGTGTTATATTAGTGGGTTGTCCATAAGACAAACCGAGAGGCTTTTAAACATATCCAAGTCAACTGTTTTGGATGTACTGAATAAGTGGAAGACACATGGCGTGCCTGAAGCCGCAAAAAATTATCCTGATCTTTATCCCATGGATCACCTATGGGATGAATTAGAGCGCCGTATAAGAAGTTTGAAACCAAGACTTACTACTAAGTAAGAGGTTAGCGGCAGCATTATGTACTGAATGGAAGCGCATACCTATAGCTGTGTTCCAAAACCTTGTCGAAAGCATGTCTCTAAGGGTCAGTGCATGCATTAAGGCCAAAGGTGAACCGACACCGTACTAATGTATGTCAATAAATGCTATGTTGTGTTTCTCTTCTAGGTGTTCGGTGGTTTTTTTTTTTTTTGGTTGAACGTTTAACGACCACCGTGAGCAACTCAATGGGCTATAAGCAGTCGCCCGTCCATAATTCTCTAATTTAGGGTCACTGGCTCCAGGGAAGGGAGAGAGCCAGTGCCGTAAGTCAGACACAACATCCATGCCTCACCGGAATTCGAACCCGGACCCCTTTCGGACGAATGATCAGAGGTCATCGCTTAGACCACTGCGCCACCGGGGCGGCAGGTGTCTTTTGTCAACATAGTGTATACGTCGTTTGCGGACAATAAGGTTTACCGCATGGGTAAGGTGGTGGCATGTAATGGAAATGGTAGTGTACTTCGCAGTTTTTTTGGCACTTTAACATATATTTGGGGGAATGTACCAAATCCAACCCCAAAATTTCTTGTTTCTCTGAAGACAAAGAATATGCACTTGATGAAAACGTGACTTTAACTGATTCTGTTCAACCTCTTTCCCAGAAGAGGGAAATGGAAGCTCTTTTTATCTCCTACCGATACTATTACAGACATTTCCCTTGAGAGCTGTGATGTTTTGATTCAACTGCTACAGCTCTCTTTCTCGTTGAAAGATACATCGTCACCCAAAAAACCGACATTTTGTTTCCAGTGAATTTAACAGATATCAATCAGTATACTAACATATTTTTTTATTCCTGATACATCTAAATCTTTGAATTCTCTCTTACCTTCGTTTCCATTTTCTAAAAAATACAACCTTGAGAAAGTTAAATAAAGAGGAAGACATTATTTCTGAGCAGTTAGCAAACACCTTTACGATACGTATGATCAGAATATTTTATATGAAGTGTTACAAACTGATATTCAGTAACCTTTTCTACACCGTTAAATATTTTGTGGTATGTTCCACAAGTATGTGGTACTTACACCAGCTGCACCGTATTTTGAGGCCACTGTTTGGTGCAAGAAATACAGAAATATATGACGCAATTTTGCAACATAGTATGATATCCAAAATGACATTTCCGATTTTGCATCCATTGCACCACATTTTGTGTGTTTTATATACATTGCTCGACACTGAAATTGTCCCACCCAGAAGGAGTGAGGATAGAGGGCTTTTTTTTTAATTGGTGGTTTAACGACCACCGTGAGAAACTTAGTGGGCTATAAGGAGTCTCCCATCTCTAATTTAGGGCCACTGGTTCCACGGAAGAGGGAGAGCCAGTACCGTAAGACAAACACAACATCCATGGCTCACCGGGATTCGTACTCGGACCCCTTTGGGACGAATGATAGGAGGACCATCGCTTAGACCACTGCGCCACCTGGGCGGAATAGAGGCAAAGAATATCTAACGAGAAGAAGTTAAGGCTCAGCGAGACGTAACTAGCGCCGCCATGTCTTCAGGGGAAAAATGCAGTGCACAGAAGGCATCATACAGGCTGATGCAGGAGCAGACAAAGCAGACTGCGCATGCGTATTTCTGTTGACTTCAATTATTTGGGTAAAGAACAGTCAGCCGAGCTACTCACAGCACGTGATTGTTACCGTCTCGGTAGCATAATCACTTCGCAAATCGGATATGCTAGTTTTGTTACACCAATCGGGTTACTTAAGGCTTTTGTTTGATCTTCAGTTTTTCAGAAACATTTTCAGTAATGCCAAATACTAGGGAATGTCTGCATTTTGTACGGATCCTTAGGCCTTACTGTAATATTTGCTGAAATTTAATTTTAATAGTAATACTTATGTTATTGCATATTTTTCTCACCAAAATAAGGGATGGGTGGGATATCAGAAAACAACAAAAAACTGCTCTAAGCAAATAGTCATCAGAGCGAAGAAAACCATCGTGAATCAAAGAAAAGCTTCACTACCGTAGTCTCCCTAACGTGTTTTGCTCTTGAATGTTAACTTTCCCGCAGAGCATATTGTCTCTTAAGATGTGGTGGCGCTGTTGCCGCCTGTTTTACGTTATCTCTATGAGAGTTGACCTTCTTTAAGCGTTAGACATTCTTTGATAAAGGGGTAAAATTGAACATGCAAATCGGACTACAAAAGGAATTATCTTGATGTTATTTTTAGGCATGTACAGTGTTCATCAGATGAGATAATGCAGCACAATGGGTACGCCTCAGTAAGTGGTTGCATTGCCGCGAACGGCAATGCAGGCAGCAATGCTGCGTGGCAATGAGTCATACAGTCGACGGATATCGTCTTGAGGAATGGAACACCAAGCTCGGTTGACTTGCTCCCATAATTCATCGAGATCGTGTACAGACCGATTCGACTGCAGACGACGTCCAATGTGGTCCCCCAGGTTTTCGATTGGGGACAAATCGGGTGATCGTGCTGGCCGTGGGAATTGTTTGAACATGCTGCAAACATTGTCTGTAGACCCGAGCGGTATGTATACGGGCGTTATCTTGCTGGAAAATGGGGTACTGCACACCATTCAGGACCTCGCTCATGTATCTATCAATGTGCTCGTGATACGGACAAGAGGTGACATGCTGTCATGCGTAATAGCCCGCAGTACCGTGATGCCTGCATGACTGGCGGTGTAGGGGGTCGCGAACGAAACCGGAATCCGTTCGTTCACCAGGGTGTAGCCAGATAGGGGTCCGTCGATCGTCAGCCCCCAGACAGAAAGGGGATTCCTGACTGAAAACCACAGTGGTAGATTCGTGACCTCGGTTCGCATGATTTGCATGTTTGTAGCCCACCTCCTTCTGGGTAGGGCAATTTCAATGTGGAGCAGTGTACCACAGAGCCCCAAGTCCAAAATAGCAAAAACACCGAAGAAAGCAGCATAGAAAAAAAGGGTAAGAATTAAGGAATCTGCAAGTGAAGAGAAAGGAAAAAGAAAAAAAAATGCTCTTTTAGAGTCAACACACTTTTGACGCTATGCGTCGTTCCTGATAGTAGTAAAGTAAAGCCCAAGCAAAAAATTTCGTTGTAACAACAATGGGTAACGGAAGTAATCAAAATCATTGTTCAAATGTGAATTTTGAAAGCGCAATAACAATTAATTTCATCGTTACTGAACAATGTACATATTATCTAGTAAACTATTGCTGAACATTATTTCATCAAGTTTTACATAAACATAAAAACAGCTCATTACAGCCTGCTGACATTACGAAAACTTCATGTTAAATGTTATAAAAGGCATTACAAAAATGCATTTTAATGCTATGAAAGCGGTGCATGGTAGCGAAATTTGGCTTCTACTCAATCCACCAAGATGGAGAGGGGTTACCTGCTAAAGATTTAAAGGTGATGTACAACACGATGGGGTGTAACCTGTAGATATTCTAGACCAAATGTTGACAATCCCATCTGTAACACCCTTGTGATTCAACTTTATTTTCTATTTTGAGGTCTGCTTTTAGCTTGCACATGCGCAGATGGACTTTCGTTGGTACATCACATTTTGTCTGTGTCAGAGTCGTTTTTTAAGTTCGTATAAATCTAAATAATAATAATAATAATAATAATAATAGTAAATATTGTTTTTGGAAACCTAAACCGTCGAATACTTACTATTGCCGCCTAGTTTATTAAATATCTACTTTTATGACGCACATATCATCATTAGTTTTACGACAGTAGCATTTATTAATCCACCTAAGTACCACTCAATATCAGTAATGAGTATGTGTTGGGATGACTAAATTCCACTTAGTATGTATCGCACTGTGGCTCGATATGGTCGTGGGTGACTCGAATAAATGCAATGTTTGGTACGTAAATAAATGTGTACTCTCGAATCACTGGTTTTATTTCACACGAAAACGATCTTGACATGCGAAAGATGCATAGCATAAATTACCCACAAAGAGTACTGTGGTACTCTCTCGATTTTGTTTTTTCAAAAACGGGGTACCAGTCGTACTCTCAGAAAACAAAATCAGTCTAGTTCAACATAATTCATGGCTCATCACAATATAATTTTCTGTCTTTCGCATCCAAATCACTGAGGGAGATTACCTCTTAACCCATTGGCTCAAAATTACTCGCACTGAACTATTTCCTATCTGTTTAATGCACCACAAAAATGTGTACCTTTACCCCAAAAGGTGGCGCAGCTGGTGTGGAACCCCTACCCGGTGCAACAGTGTATTATCATGTTAATAACCCAAATGGACTAAAATTTCGCCCGTAAACCCATTTCCATTAAAAGAATTACTAATTGATGAATGCATTCTAATCTTGCTATTCTGTAGCAGTGCTCCTGGTTCGTTCTATTTACTTAATTCTCTCAGCTGGTTATTACAATGAGAACAAAAAGGCCGCTGTCTAAGCATGTAGAAAACCAACCCAAAACGTACAAATAGAATTTTACTACTAAAAGGCATATTAGGTAAAAACAAGATCTTTCGCAACAGGCGCCCTGTGCGTCATCAGGTTAAAAGAACTGGCGCTAGGAGAACACACACACACTTAATATATAGATAGTCCCGAAGACAACAGCGATCCCGGTGAGTGACATGATATCCGCGAGAAACAGAGCTGAGAAAGAAAACACCTAGCTCTGTTTCTCACGGATATCATGTCACTCACCAGGATCGCTGTTGTCTTCTGGACTACCTATATATTAAGTGTGTGTGTTCTCCTAGCGCCAGTTCTTTTAACCTGATGACGCACACGGCGCCTATAGCGAAAGATCTTGTTTTTACCTAATATGCCTTTTAGTAGTAAAATTCTATTTGCACGTTTTGGGTTGGTTTTCTACATGCTTAGACAGCGGCCTTTTTATTCTCATTGATATTTTTAGCATGCAACTTTTATGATTGAAGGTTATTACAATAAATTTGTTGTAGGTCGCGCAGCAAAGCTAAGTTGCATAAGTTTCACAACAATGAAGATGATTTTGTGGCGGATAGGAACCGATTTTAAAAGTCTCATTTTCTTTTATTCAATGCAGGGGGCACAGGGGATAAGAGCCAATTCCCTCATGGTTTCATTGCATTCTCCCGCAAACAAAAGATTCTCGGCTGGTCTCATTCCATTCTCGCTCGAACATAAGATTCTCGGTTAGCCTCACTCAATTCTCCCTGGAAGGTAAGATTTCTGGGTTGACCTGAGGTGTCTGGGCTGGCCTCCCTCCTTTCTCACTCGAGCACAAGATTTCTGGGCTGGCTTCGCTCCGTTCTCGATCGAACGTAAAATTTCTGGGATGGCTTCATTCCATTCTCGCTCGAACTTACGATTTCTGGGCTGGCTCTCACTCCATTCTTGCTCTAACGTAGTACGATTTTCTTTCCAGGGGACCATGCTTCACTAAATTCTTTCTCGAACGTAAAATTGGTCAACTCCCTGCGGGTCTTCCGTGTCATTCCCTTTGCTTCTCCTAAGACCCCATTTTATCGCTCTTCCTTCCGGTCTGGTCTCCTGTCAACCACTTGGGAACTCTTGCTTACAAACCCACTTTTTTTCCTATTTGCTGGAGTTGCCCGCCTTCCGAAATGAAAGGTAAAAGTCTTAGCCCCGCTGAAAAAACAATGACTTCTCAGCGAAACGTTTTACCCGTTGGAACCGCTCTCCACCACGGGCCAGACACCGACCATAAAAAATGATTTATGCCAATACAATTCGGTGCTTCGCGTACCCTAAAACCTGATCCTCAAAATATCTCAACCGACATGAGTAAGTTTTGGGAGACTAACTGGCACCCTATGAAACAAAGAAATATCTGTACTCTATAAAACGCTTTCCATATACACTGAGTGAGCACTGAATTATGACAACCTACCTAATACATCGTAGGTCCTACTTTCACCATCATTACAGTAGCTATGTAGTGTAACATCGATTCAGTAAAATGCCGGAAGCAGTTGTGAAGTATGACCAACCAAGCTGTGTAATATGGGACACTCTGAAACGCCTAATATGCCGTTCCAGAGTGTCCCACAAGTGCTCTATGGGATTGAAATTGGGGTAGTTTGGAGGTCAATTGATATGCTGAAAGTCTAAACTGTGTTCTTCAAACCATTCCCGCAGAACATTGGACCAACGCATTGTCATCTTGGAAGACAACGTCCCCATTCGGGACAAAGTGTAATATTGCTGGGTGTACAGTCATCAAGCAATTCACGATTGTAGGCATCAGCCATATGTTATTCTTCATGCACAAAGGGTCCAAGTTCGCGCAGGTAAACATGCCCTCATACTATACAACCCCCTCCAGCGGCTCCCACTGTGGAGACCATACAGGATGGATCGAGTGCCTCAATGTTGTTTGCACGAAATACGTACACGACATGCACGGAGTGAAGTAAGAAACGCGACTCGTAAAACCAGCACACTTTAGTCGGAAAACGTCTTACCCCGCGGGTCCGGCATAGGGGGAACTATGCAAAAGTCGATGCTACGATTTTGTGTATACCGGACAAATCTTATTACCTTTAAGCTATAACGCATATCGAAATAATCAATACACGGTTTTAAAGAGCAAGGATGGAAGAATGTCACGCAACATTAGCCTTGAGTGCGTGACGTCACACGCCGCCGCAAGATGGTTGCCAAGTTGGAGTGGAAAATTACCGGTTCGCCACGCGGCAAAATTGGTACAGCTGGGGAACGCGTGCGCGTAGGATGTTGTGTAAGCTGTCGTTTAACAGAGCTCGAAGGGTACTATAACACTCATAATCACAATAGGGAAATAAATTGAAAAAATATACAGTGACAAAGTGTTGAACTTCGACAAATTTTCATTAAAATTAAAAAAAATGTCGAAATATCTTCAAAACAAGAAGGTAAATGCCTATCGTAAAGACTTACAAAGTGAAAGGAGAATAAATGAGGAATCCCAAAAGGCACCGATGACAGCAGCAGAACGCCGCCCCGGTGGCGCAGTGGTCTAAGGCGCTGGCCTCTGATCATTCGTCCGTAAGGGGTCTGGGTTCGAATCCCGGTCAGGCATGGATGTTGTGTTTGTCTTACGGCACTGGCTCTCTCCCTTCCCTGGAACCAGTGACCCTAAATTAGGGACGGGCGACTGCTTATAGCCCATTGAGTTGCTCACGGTGGTCGTTAAACCTCCAATAAAAAAAAACAAAAAAAAAACAGCAGCAGAACAAATGCTGAGGATGAGGCAGCATCGACAAGTCGACAAGTTGAGGCGAGTACCAGTCGCGCAGACACCGCAACGCCTAGCGCCAGTTCACCAGCCATGGATGTCGACAGTGAGATAGATCCGATGGAATGCGGCGAAATACAAGCAGATGAGACGTTTGAGAATCGAGATTTAGCGTTTACAACCCATTGGTGTCTGGCGACGAAGCACTTTGAAAAGTCGTCTTACGGTAAGAAGTTGGGTTTTGTTTGTGGAGTTTGTGATCGCATATTGGTTCCAAAATGATTTAAAACGACCCAATGCAGCAATGTTGCAATTCTTACAACTGCAATTCACAGATGAAAACGCTCAACAGTTTATGTTGTGCCCAAACTGCTAGACATCAGTAAAGAAAGGAAAGGTGCCAACGTTGAGAAAGATTAACGGCTTCACGTATCCACAGAAGCCAACACACCTGCCGCTGCTGATGGATCCACTCAGCGAACGTCTAATATCTCCACGACTACCGTTTATGCAGATCAGGCGTCTTCGTTATGAGGGCAACTACGGTATTGTGAGCCAAGTGATTAACGTGCCCTGGGATGTGGATGAAGATGTCAAGCAACTTCCTAGACACTTGAATGACGGGCAAGCGATTAATGTTAACTTGAAGAAAAGCATAATCCACAAGTCGGCATACTTGAGCGGTTATGTTAAGAAATCTGTATTGAAAGCTTGGTTACGTTTCTTAGTCGAACAACCGTTGTACACATTCTACAACATAACAGTGGATTGGTCTCGTGTTGACGAACGTTTCAAACGGCGCAGAACTTGAACTTGAGCAGCGACCCAGTCACTTCACACTCCGACTACTTGGCACTCACGTAGACTTGGATGACGACCAAGCGATTAATGTTAACTTGAAGAAAAGCATAATCCACAAGTCAGCATGCTTGAGCAGTTACGTTAAGAAATCTGTATTGAAAGCCTGGTTACGTTTCTTAGTGGAACAGCCCTTGTACACATTCTACAACATAACAGTGGATTGGTCTCGTGTTGACGAAAGTTTCAAACGGCGCAGAACTTATACTTGAGCAACGACCCATTAACGCTCTGACTACTTGGCACTCACGAAGACTTGGATGGAAAAAGACAAAATCCTCGACATACCTGGCTTCAAACACATTGACACCAAAGAGCACGACATGCACGGCGATGACGACGACCAATAGCTCAGTACGGGTCGTGGCACTGACAAGAAGAAGCGAAGTGGACTGTACGGTGGCACGGCAGTCTTCAAGAATCAGAAAACGTTCAGGGCTCATGTCGCTAGACCCGTTCCACGACGGCCAATACCCAAGTATTCTGGATTCAATTGTCTGCAGGATATCCATGCCGGCGAAGGCGTACTAGTGGAAGTTGAGATACCCAAACAAGTCAAATTCGTTTTAGTGTCAGTCTATATTCATCCACAGACACCACTCAACTACATCGAGATGTTTCTCTTTCAACTAATGCGTTACTACACAGAGCATGTCAGAAAAATAGTTAGTTACTGGCCCTGCGATCCCAACATACCGCTTCTGCTCACTGGGGACTTTAACATTGAGGCGTAGAACGATCGTCTGAAACAGTTTCAGAACGGTAAGTTCAGATTGGTGTTGGCCACGGATCCAACTGACTTCACAACTTTTAAGAATACCACGATAGACTTAACGTTCTCTAGAGATATAAGTGTAGCATGTAAGTCTTACATATCGTACTACTCGTACCATTGTCCTGTCTTCAACAAAGTTTTACAGATTAGTCTGCGTTGTGAGAAATAAATAAAATAAAAGGCATGCAAGGTCGTTGCGCTCATTTCTTTCATACGAACCCTACAAACACCCCGCCCCAACCACACCGCCTGGGTAAGACTACCTACCCCGAATTTTTTTCTGGTCATCCGACGGCCAACTTTCATGATCTTTGCACCAGGCGAGTTTTTTTGCGCCGATGAATTGCGGTTAAGAGACAGTAAGTGCAAGCGTGCGACTAATGGTCATGACAGATAATGTTCCGGGTTGACCTCTGTTGTATTGGGCAATCAACGTTTGAACAGTTCTGCCTCTGTTGGACTGTACGTGTCGTAGGACCAGGCGCTCACCTCTCACATCAACCTTTCGCTGTCCTGTGCAGTTTTACCTCCGGGTCGTTGTTTGACCATTTTCACGACTGTCGTGATACACTTAAACGACGGCGGCTCGCGAACTACCCACCAATTCAGCCGTCTGGGAAATCGAGGCACCCGCTCCCGTAGTTTGTCCTTTCTCAAAGTCCGATAAATCCTTTCGCTTACCAATCACGCTCTGAATTTTACAACCTACTACTGCTTCACTCACACCTTATGCTACGTCGGTCGATTAACCCTTTTACGACCATGACCCAAAAATCTTTTATGATTCTAAATACCATAACGCCCGAAAGTGTCTGTTTGTTCACTTCTTTGTTTAATAACAACAATTGTGGCTGTGTGTGACTCCTGCTGATCCCTCATAGGTCGAGAAAATTGGATGAACAGGTAAGGCTAGGAAATCTGACTCATTTTAGACAGGCGTTTCAGGCGGCTATGACCGATTGTATGTACGGGCGTTTTGGGTGTTATGGTCGTTAAAGGGTTAATCGTGCCCTCTCAGAAATCACATGGTCAACGGGTTGTATTGACTTTTGATAGGTGAGGTCATAACGCATTGATCACTGGGTGTATCCCAGCATTAAAATACATAATTAAAGTGACAGTTCTCAGGTATTTAAAAATTAATAAAATTAAACATCGTTTAAACCAGTGGTTCCCAAACATTTTCGATTCTCGGCGCCTTGGCTGAATCCAGAATTTCCCAAGGCGCCCTATATCAAATTCGGTCAAGTACACTTTGCCTATGTCAAATACTAACAATTATACAATTCAAACAAGTACACTGAGGTAAATATAAATAAAATACGTATTGAAGATCACAAAAAGAGTAATTGAAAAAATTCAACTAATTATAATAAGTGGGATGGATGAGCCTGTTGATCACCGCACATTTTCTCAAATCTTGGAATCAAACTGGACACAGCCACCCTCATTTCCTTCTCCACATTGATTTTCGCGCGATACTTAGTTTTTATCACAGCGACCGATGTGATTTCAAAAACTTCATTTCACTTAATCACAACAATATTCAGTTGATACGCCGAAAGCTTAAAACGCCAAAAGCTTAAAACGCCAAAATTCAGCAGCAGCGCATCAACGTAACAGACTGTAAACCTCCAAATGAGTCACAAAGGACAACGGATGAGCATATTTAAAGGATCTGGTAACCTTCTCAAAATCATCTGTACTGAGAGTCTCATTTCTAGACGCTTGGAGAACGAGGGAGGAACGTTTATCAGAAGCATGGTAGCTGGTGGTAGTGGCCGCGCGGAACACACACGTGCTCCCGTCGGGCGGATATCGAGCGCCATCTAGTTTGTGCAGGCTTCTGCAAACAGTTATTACTAAGTTAGTTACTGGTTTGCACTACGTCCGCTAGATGTCGCGTCCTATCACATTGAATAGAAAATGGAAATAAAATTATGAAAATTTTATAATATTTCGCTGCGCCCCTGTGAAGAAGCCGCGGCTCCCCAGGGTGCTACGGCGCGCACTTTGGGAACCACTTTTTTAGACTATAACATTAAAAGTTATTAAAATAAAATATTATTAAGAAGTTATTAACTATTATTGTTATATGATATCAACCATTATTAACTATCACAATTGCAACTTTAATAGAAATGGAGACATTCGCATATTACCAAAGCTATATTTTTAAACTAGCGAAAAATAATCATTAAAATTATTAATACATACCTATAGCACTATATAGAGCCTCCGCCCATACTACCTTATTCTAAAAACTAATTTATTTTAATACCGCATAAGCCTTTCTCAGAATTCTTCCAAGCAATTTAAAGGAACGGAGAGAGCAATGTTTTTCCTTCGGAATGCTTCTTTCTCCATCAAATTTGAATTAACGACATCCTAAAAGCTACATATCTGGAAAATGTTCCAGATTCTTTCCTGTGTTCATTGCAAAGCAGCGTGGAAATGCTATTTCTGAAATGTGTAGATGTTTCCGAATCTTCTTCAGACGCTTCGCCCCCACCATTTGAAGCTCAGCTTTGGCTATAGATTCCTTGGACTCAATTCCCATTTGTTTTCAACCGCGATAATAGACTTGGGTCGTTTTCTCCGTGGTTTGGCACCTTAATGTGTTCGGAAACTGCTTGCAAAGACCCCGAGATGTCACATTTTTTTTTCTCTTTGCTTCCTTCGGATTACTTCCCCTTTTGCTCTGCGGTTCTTTCGTTGACTTTAATCCCCTCGATGCAACCCCTTTTATATTAATTTACACTTTGTTTTCGCAATTAAAACGGTATTTTTCAGCGTCCGACTCAATTTCCCGGAAAGATTTTCTTCTGAGATATAAATCTTCTAAGAGAGAGAGAAAGCGCAGCAGAAAATTTAAAAAAGAATTCTTTTCAAGGGTACAATTCCGAAACGTTTCTTTTGAGAATATTCACGTAGTTTTATTTGCTAATTACTGGTGGCTTGATCAATATTTTTGTGATATTTGCTGTGTATTCCCTAAGTTTAGCATTCGCATTCTTTTTTCCGAGTCAATTCTGACTTTTCTTCTTGGGGTTTGGCTTTCCTTTGTGTTTCTTTGTTTTGTGTCTAACGATGAAATGCGTGGCGATTAATTGCATTCCAAGCCCAAATTTTTCAGCTTAAAAGCCTTTAAAAACACCATTGATTTTTATAATTTCCCCATAATTATGATGACTTATTTTTCCAATGTTGCTCTTTGATCTTCGCAGTTCGGATGCTCATCGCTCACATCGAAAACGGTTGGGAATTGTGATGCATTCAATCGGAGAAGAACTTTTTACGCGACTTTAAAATGGATGATCAAAGAGCGCTAATATACAAAATACCTTTTTGTAATTTTTATGTACATCGTTTCATGTAAATCAAGAAGGTATTTCTTCATTGTTACTCTTTGATATTTCCCATTGTGATTTACAGCATCGAAATTGTTTATGAGGAAAAATGCAAAATGTGAAAGGATCAAGATGCATTCCATCTCAAAAAAATTGTCCAGTTCGACTTTGTGAAATCTAAATTTGTCTGTGGCTGCCTCGAACTCACATCCTTCTGCTCCGGAGCCAAACTTAACATGTACGTTTCACCGCAAACTATGTTTAAAGTAACTCTCCGCAGATGGGGAAGGATTTCTCACTAATTCCAGACGATGTGTGGAAAGAACATTACACATATTTCGAACGATCTAACGGCCGGTAGATTCATTTTTATATTCGAGCTGAAATGTGAAATTCGAAGCCCGCTCTCGGCTTTTGGAGGCACTCTAAGCCACAAAATTCTGCTCTGCAGCCGAATTCTTTCCCAATTACTTTACGCTGGCGAGATCTTATCGCTGTTATTATCCATCTTAACACGTGAGCCACCTCTGTAGTACGTTACTACTTCTATTACAACTTTATGGTGATTTAATTCACTTGTGGAGATCTAAATATCTCTTAAAGATTTAACAATTAATTGATAAAGATTTATGGTGCGGTTTAAATGGCTTTTTGTAGTAGTTACAAGCTGCAAGATGTTTCAAGGTGTTTCTACGCACTTGCAAATAATAATATCGTACACTCGTCAGTACGGAAAAACATTAACAGCCTGGGACAGTGTTGTCCAACCCCCACAGTGCAGTGAGCTAAGGTTTTTAAATTTATATATATATATACTAAAAAAACACTATAAGACTGAAAATGTTTTTACTGATTAGCAAGACCAAAAACGTTACCAATCACTGGGATAAGAAGAGAGGGATATAGAGCTATGGTAAGCTGTTCTCCGTGGCTTTTACTGTTGCCTTTGTTTGCATGTTGTATATTTATATATAGATAAATAGTTAGATAGATGATAGTTATATACATACCTTGCTAGAGAGAAAATGTCCAAGGTTTCTTTACATCACATCACTTCATAACGATTCAATGTGAGAACCACAGCAAATGTCTACACGGTAATCAAAATCTTGCCATACCCTCTCCGGCATATTCTGCTTGACCGTGGTGATAGCTTCCTCAATTATTCGGACATCACGTGACAAAGGTGGTACATAAGCACCATCCTTTATGTAGCTCCACAAGAAGAAATCACACGAATTTAATTCCGGTGAACTCGGCTGCCATTTCTAGAAACATTCGTCCTTTTCTCCAGTAAGCCCGATCGAGCGTTTGTGTACCTCGATTCTAAGGTCGGCCCAAACGTCACTATTGCAAGGGGGAGGGTCTTGCTGGTAAATAAAGAAAATCGTCACTACCTTCCTGAACTTGAGGTATCAACAATTGCTGCAGCATATCGAGGTAGAAATGCTCAGTTGCAGTGCTATCAGCAAAGAATAAATCAGTACAGTTTTCCGCGTGCCAAGGCGTAGAAAATATTCAACTTCTGAGAACCACGCTCATGTACAATTATTAGGTTTTAGGGTGCCCAGATTCGACAATTGTGTCCGTTGACATTCCCATTCGTGTAAAATGTGTCCTCATCGCTGAACACCACTCGACTAAAGAAGTGTCATGCTCTTCTGCCAGTTCTTGCAGTTCACAACAAAACTGGAAACGTTGTCTTTGTCGTATTCCTTTAACATATGCAACAACTGCAAATTATACGCTTCATAGAAAGTGTTCTTATGAAAAATCTTCCATACTGTCATGGCTGGCATTTGAAGCTCACATGATACATTCTCGTATTGATTTATTGAGGCTCCTTGTAAATGTCTCCCTCGCGCGTTCCGCATTATCAACAGAAACACTTGGCTTACCACTGTTCTTTCCCGAACACAAGCAACCCGTGTTTACAAATTGCCGATGCCCGTTGTAATATGTAAACTTCCTAGTTGGTGGCACTTTACCGTATGCACTTCGAAATTTCCTTTGACCGTCTGTTGCACACTCGTTCTTATCAAACATTAGCACACAAAAACCCTTCTAGAGACAGAATGCCGCCATTTTCGACAAGGCTCTGCGTGTGGTAGGGGAACGCCAGGTAACGCCAACTGGAAGTGAATAATGGAAATACAAGCCTCAGCAGTAACATCAGTCTGGTGGCAGTGTGTGGGTATGTGGCGGCTGCCTGGGGAAACGCTATTTACCACAGTGTACTGTTCCTACGGTCAAGTTCGGAGCTGGCAGTATATTCATGTGTGTGTGGGGAGGGGGGGGTCGTGGGTCGTGGCATGGATCCGGCCCATTGTTGTTAACAAGCACGTCTACCTCAATATTCTGGACAATTATACCCTATCAACTCTGTGGCAATACTATGGAACCGGAGCTTTGTTGGTATCAGCAAAATAATGCACGGAGCCATGAAGCAAGGACTGTCACGGTGTGGTTTGACGATAATTTCGTATCGTGTGTGTACTGGGCTGCACAGAGCCCTGATCGTAATCCCATAGAGCACCTATGGGATGAATTAGAGCGCAGCATAAGAATTTTGGAACCAGGGCCTACTAATAAGCAACAGTTAGCGGCAGATTATGTTCTGAATGGAAGCGCGCACCTATCGTTGTGTTCAAAATTTTTGTCGAAAGCATGTCTCGAAGGGTCGGTGTAGGCATTAAGGCCAATGATGGACCGACACCGTAGTGACGTATGTCAGTGAAAGCTATGTTGTGTTTCTAATCTAGGTGTCCGGTGATTTTTGTCAATATAGTGCATATATACATAGATAGCGTGATTTTATTAATTTCTTATGTGTGCGCGCGTGCGTGCTTGCGTTTATGCCTTTGTTATCAGGCGAAGACGACGCGAAGAGCGACATCTAAGAATATTAATAGGCCAGTAAAGCTAGTCTGCAGTGCACCTGGAAGGAACAGTACAATTTTCAAGAGCAATCTGCCATTGTGTTTCAAAAGAAGTACTTGATGAATTCCTGCTTCCATTTTTTACTTATGGATCAGAGACATGTGTGACATATACTCTGTTTTAGCTTTCCCTTTTGGTTTCTGCTATCTTACGTAAACGTTGGTTCGTTCCATTTAGGGATTTTCCGACCATAATGCTGCATTTTCACTCTCTCTGAATGATAAGTGGCAACCTGTTGAGGTCAATAGTTGAATGACGCATATTTACAAGAAATATAAGAATGATGGTTACGATTTTACAGGGAGTTCTCTCGTTCGATACTTTCAGGCGTTCGTTAGGATGGTTCCGGTTTCGTAAACACGTTGCCTAGGTGGAATATGGTGGTGATTATACCCAGGCATTGTGTTGAAATTATATGTGTCATATTAACAGTCACGGTTTCTAAATCCCTTGCACGTAGCGTGTCATTGACTCCATTAGAACGTGGAAAGTGTTCACCGGTGTTCTGTGCCATTTCGACACAATGACGTCGTGCTGTTCGGCGCCAGAACGAGGCACTGGAGTGGACGTGCGAATGCCGCCCTTCACTGCATTTCACACATGTTCGCTGGGATTAAAATCAGCATTGGACATAACTTTTAAACTATTCTCAAACAATATAGTAGAGATGGGTTGGAAATCTTCTGAAGCAAGCGGGCATCACTAGCGAACCTGTTACTTTGTCACCGTTAAACTGTTACTTTGTTAATACTCATCCCTGTCGTAACCTGTTACTTTGTTAATACTCATCCCTGTAGCAACCTGTTACTTTGTTAATACTCATCCCTGTAGTAACCTGTTACTTTGTTCATACTCATCCCTGTAGTAACCTGTTACTTTGTTAATACTCATCCCTGTAGTAACCTGTTACTGAAAAATCACTGTCACCGTTACGACCAGAGACAAAAAGTAACAGTTCCAAAGTCACCGATAAGAATGTCACCGTTAGTCGTGTCCGAACAATGCTTGGGCTCCTAGGTTATCATGTCACCATGTTGTTTCTGTTGAAACATCACAGAGGTCGCTAGTAATTCCAGCTTCCTTCAGAAGAAACCGGTTTTTCATCCTGGTCTCTTCACGAGGAGTCTTTAGGAATGGACGTGAACGATAATAAAATGTTGGTTCTATTCAGCATTCAACATAATAGAACGTCCGATACCATGCGTAGGTAAACCAGTGAAATGTGGAATTATTTCACCGTCGTTGACGAAAATTTTGCTTCGTGTGATATTTAGGGTCAAGAGCTTTCTCACAAATTTCGACTCGCCGTTCCGTTACTGCCTCATCACCCTCGTCGATACTGGTAAGACGGCGACTCGCCATCCCTGTAGTAAACGGTGACTTTGTTACTGTTTAAAGTCACCGTTACTTCTGTGGAACTGTCACCGTTATCACTGTGACAGGAAAATCACTGTCAAGTCCACCTCTACAAAATAGGCATTGTGACACGGGACATTGTCTTTCTAAAAGACTCCATACCTGTGTCATCCTACAGTAATACACAGTCACCATATAAACCAACACTTTGTTCAACACAAAGTATAGGTAGGATCTGGTGGTGAGAGTATGTTCGAAGGGGATGAGGCGATCCAGGGCGGTCACCATGTAAGGTTACACTTCTCTGAACACAATACTTAGGGGATATCTGGTGGTGAGGGTATGTTGGAATGTGATCAGGAGATCCAAGGCGGTCCCCATGTAAGGCAACACTTCTCTGAACACAATGCCTAGGTGGTATTTGGTGGTGAGGGTATGTTCGAAGGTGAAGAGGATATCCAGGGCGGTCATGTAAGGCAACACTTGGTTGAACACAGTGCCTAGGTGGGATTTGGTAATGAGGGTATGTTCGACGGTATTGAGCAGATCCAGTAACGTCCATGACACCAACCTCCATACAGAGATACGGACATCCCTGACTGCTTCCATTCAACCGTACACTCTGTTTATACATATTCACTCCCGCAGTATCGAATACAAACCAGTCCACCAGCATGTTGTAAATGGAATCTGAACTTATAGGAACAGGCGAATCTATTCCGCTTATCGAACGTCCAGTCACGTTACTCTCATGCCCACTGCAAGGATATATGTCTATGACGGTCTATTTATCACACGGTTGTCCCGGCTACCCACACACGACCATCAGACTGATGGATCGTGTATCTGGATTCATCAGTCCGTAGGACCCGTTTCCATTTACCTATACGGTCCAAGATAAATATCCTTTACACCGTGATAAATGACGACCAGCATTCCGAGTGGAGATAAAAGGCTTGTGAGAAGCCGCACGACCACGGTTACCCATGGAATGCATTTCTCTGCGCATGGTACGTGCACATACCGAGGTTCCAGCATTTTTACTCACCTGTACACTGAGGTCTTGTGCAGTACTTCGTCGATTAGCTGTAACGACTTTCCTGAGGCTTCGACGTCCTCTATCGCTGATTTTCTTTGGTCTTCCGGCAAGTTTTTCTACTTCAGGCAAGCCATGTGTCTTCCACTTATTCGGTACATCCAAAAAAGTTGACTTGGGTATGTTTAAACGCCTCTCGGTTTCTCTTGCGAGCAACCCACTGATATAACGTCCAGCTATCTTTCCTTATTTTCACTCAACCTCACACTGCGATATGATCGCGGTCAGCTGCAGGCTTGTTTTTATATCATTTGCAGCTGTACCGCGCATCTTAACAACGCAGCGGATTCGTTCATTTACTTTTGAATGGGTGCCCGGTGACTTTTGTCAATATAGTGCATATCACATGTTATACGATATAATATATAACATATCATATGTTATGTATTACACTGCTGGACAATTGCTAAGGACGGATCATAAACGGCTATATAGCGCATAAAAAAGTAAGAGTGGTTGGATGCCAAGTGAAATAAAATAATGTCAGAATGCCACGACATTACAAGAAAGACAATTTATTGTGCTCTGAAATCCAGAAGGCTTTGGAACGTGTTCAAGGGACAAACAGGCCATTTTGTGCAGAAAACCTAAACGTGAAAAAAATGCAATTACCGTCCGCAGGCGTTCCGGTGTAAGATGCCAATACGGGATATGGCCACCATGGAGGGCGATTCAAGATTCCACACGTCGTGTCATGCTTTGCACAACATTATCAAGCAGCTGTTGGGGTAATTTATCCCATTCCTCTGTCAGTGCACGGATGAGGATGTCCTTGTTTATTGGAGGGCATTGGCGACAAGCAAGACTCCTCCCCAAAGCATCCCACATATTTTCAATGGGATTCAGATCTGGAGAACGTGCTGGCCATACTTTACGTTGAATATCCTCGCTCTCAAGACACTCCTGGACAGCGACTGTTCGATGACATGTTGCGTTGTCGTCCATTTAAATGAATCTATCACCGACAGCACCACGGAACATGCGAACATCAGGTAGCAGAACATCATTAATGTATCGTTGGCCAGTCATAGTCCCAGTTGGAAGCACATAAAGAGACGTACGGCCATTGATCATGATGCCAGCCTATACCATGACACTACATGTCGGATATCGGTCCCTTTCCTGTATGTTTGCTGGACAATATGCAGTACCACTATCACGCCAGATCAGTTGTCGTCGACAATCAGACGATAGACTGTATCTACTCTCATCTGAGAAGAGGACAGCAGACCAGTCGTTATCAGTCCAATTGCGATGTTGATGGCACCATTGCAAACGGGCAGTACGGTGACGTCTGGACAATGCGATGCATACAACAGGACGGCGGGCGTATAGTCCTCCTTCATGCAAACGTCTGGCGACAGTTTTTCGGGAGATCCGCTTGCCAGTAGCAGCCATAAACTGATTTGCTACCTCACTAGCTGTGCTGCGCCGGTGTCTTTTTGTTGATAGCACTATGTACCGATCTTCTGCAGGTGTCGTACTGCGAACACGACCTCCCCCGTGACGTTTGCTACACTCTCCATTTGTTTGAAATGATTTCCAAAGCCTTGAAACAACACTGTGGCTGACGTCGAACTCCCTGGCAACATCTGTTATTTTTCGCCCTTCTTCAATCTTGCCAATAATACGGCCACGCGTAAAATAATCTAGGTGATGTCGGGAAGACATACTGAAAATTGCAAGTTCGTCAATTGATTCTTTCCCTTTCAACTTTGCGTTTGAACAACAACGGTCAATACGCGTCAAATCCTTTATATCTCTTATCAGCGCTATGACGTCACGAACAAGTTCGGCAATCCAAAATTTGCATACGCACAACACGTCTTACGGTATCCCGCACTTATGCTAATTTCCACATTTTCCTGCCTTCCATTTCATGGTTGCTATCGTTGCTGTTGACATCCGTCCTTAGCAATTGTCCGGCAGTGTATATCATTCACTGCAGTCATTCTTCACATGGATCTGGGAAACAGAAACAGGTAAGAAATGTAAAACGTACATTATGTTTTCATGTAAAAATGCATAGTGCATTAATTTACAAATGCAAAAACGCGAGCTGCCAATTTACAACTTTGGAGTTCTCCATGAGGTCGAATGCTGAAATCTTTCCAGTACATCTCCTTTAAGCACGTGGCCCATCAACAACGCAGGAAGGAGGACCGTCAACATTAACAGTTTTTTTTTTATTTTCTTGCGTCACCGTGCGTAATTGAATGAATTTCCCCAAATCCCTCGATCACGTGACTTGTTGGGTAAACCTCATTTGCTGTAGCGTGTTCCCATTCAGCGATCTACCTGCTTGCTTCTTCTAAAGCTCTGCGCGCAAATAACCGGAGTTCCATGAAAGCTGAGAAAACAGTAAAAATGAACCTCTTAACATTTTGATCGATTGCCTTGTTCGTTTGCTCCTTCCGAGAGGAACGTTTCGTAACGAGCTACGTGCCTCAGTGAATTTAGAATTCCCTTATTAAATAGTTCGATTCTTCATCATTCTATCTAGCCTATTTACCTGTTGTACATGTAAGGAAAGTTCTCGAACACTTATTATTCCCTCACCGAATTCAATCAATAAACCCAGTAACACTTTAACCACCCATAACTGCATACGTACTTCACGCTGATATACCTAAACGCAAACATATCACTTTTCATGCTTTCATAACTAGTGACGTGACTCTATTTGGATCCTCATTCTCGACGATATTGACTTTCATATGAAACCGTGAAAATCAGCGAGCTCTAGGAAACGTATGAAGTGAAGTTATAAAATTTATACAAAGTGTTCCTAAAAGTTTTTTTCAAACTTTGGAAACATATTCTGTACATACTGATAATTAGTATTATTATGAACAGTCGGAGGAAATATCTAGCTTCTGAGTTATAGCCCATTTTGAGAGAGTAAGTAAGCCCAGGAAATAAAATGTTTTGAATATTGCAGTACATGGATCCCCACCGATGAGTCATTGCATTATGACTGCCTATCTACACTGCTGGCCACCCAAAATGCAACACCAAGAAGGACATGAGATAGCAAAGCCAGATTTACCGGACACATAACAACAGATACAAAGATGAAACGATTGAGATTACTGGCCCGAGCGACTTGCGGAACACGCAGACAACAATAATTCGTGTGGCCCCCATGGCTGGCAATAACGGCCGCGGCATCGAACGAAAGAGGCTTTGGATGTGGGCTTGGGGTATGTCGGTCCAGGCTGCTTCCACACGTTGCCACAATTCACCAGGCGTAACAGCGGGTGGTGCTTGCCGGGCAACTCGGTTGCCGATCAGCGACCAGACGTGTTCAAAGTGCGACATATCGGGAGAAAGGCGGGCCACGGCAGCAGTGACACCTGGAGGGACGTGAAGAGTTGTTTCACGATGCGTGCCACGTGTGGGTGCGCATTGTCCTGCTGAAACGTGGCCGCAGGCAGGTCCTTCAGGTAAGGGAGGCCTACAGGCTCCAAAACGTCGGAGATGTAGCGGTGGCTGTTGAGAATACCGGTGATGCGTACCAGAGGGGTGCGGATGTCATATCCAATTGTGCCCCAAACCATAACGCCAGGCGACGGACCGGTATGGCGATACATAATGCAGGCGCCATACAGTCTCTCGCCGCGGTGCCGCCACACTCGGATTCGACCATCGTGGTGTTGCAGGCAGAAGCGGGATTCGTCGGAGAAGATAATATCGTGCCATTCCGTAGGCCAGGTACGGCGTTCAACTGCCCACTGCCGCCGCACTGGCCGGTGGTGTAACGTGAATGGTAATCAGAGCAATGGGCGCAGTGCGACAAGTCCCTACTCCTGCAGACGACATCAAACGGTACGTGCTGACATAGGTTGTTGCGCAACACACCCTAATTCCTGCGCTAACGTCCGTGATGTGGCGGTGCGAGCCGCCAATGCCCGCCGCACAACATGCCGGTCCTCACGTCCGGTGGTGTGCCGCGGCCGCGGCAAGCGCTCACGTCGGTCCATCCGTCCCTCCTGCACCCACCAAATTCATACTCGCCTCACTGTGACAGGATGTCGTCCCACACGGGCGCCGATGTCTCGATACGACAAACCGCTGTCGGATAAGCCCCTATTCGTCCTCTGTCGAACTCCGAAACGTGCTGGAATAACTGCCGTATTCTTCGACGAGGTATCAGGAAGTTTCCCACGCACATGTCCGGCAGCACAACACACTTCCACTACTTACACCCCGCCTTCTGTGCACCCTTCTTACAGTGCTACTCGGTGGCGTGCCGGGCGCACATGATTTGCATATTCCCCGCAATGCTAATCGTTTGCATGTCCTCTCGCGGGCGACGCATGCTGCGAATTTCAGGCCAATCGGATGCTTCCTTCTTGGTGTTGCATTTTGGGAGGCCAGCAGTGTAATAATTGCAGTACATGGATCCCCACCGAGGAGCCATTGCATTATGACTGCCTATCTATTAATTGCAATACATGGATTCCCACCGATGAGTCATTGCATTATGACTGCCTATTTAATAATTGCAGTACATGGATCCCCACCGATGAGCCGTTGTGTTATGACTGCATATCTAATAATTGCAGTACATGGATCCCCACCGAGGAGCCATTGCATTATGACTGCATATCTAATAATTGCAGTACATGGATCCCCACCGATGAGTCATTGCATTATGACCGTCTATCTAATAATTGCAGTACATGGATCCCCACCGATGAGTCCTTGCATTATGACCGTCTATCTAATAATTGCAGGTCATGGATCCCCACCGATGAGCCGTTGCATTATGACTGCATATCTAATAATTGCAGTACATGGATCCCCACCGATGAGTCATTGCATTATGACTGCCTATCTAATAATTGCAGTACATGGATCCCCACCGATGAGCCGTTGTGTTATGACTGCATATCTAATAATTGCAGTACATGGATCCCCACCGATGAGTCATTGCATTATGACTGCCTATCTAATAATTGCAGTACATGGATCCCCACCGATGAGCCGTTGTGTTATAACTGCATATCTAATAATTGCAGTACATGGATCCCCACCGATGAGTCATTGCATATGACCGTCTATCTAATAATTGCAGGTCATGGATCCCCACCGATGAGCCATTGCATTATGACCGTCTATCTAATAATTGCAGTACATGGATCCCCACCGATGAGTCATTGCATTATGAACGTCTATCTAATAATTGCAGGTCATGGATCCCCACCGATGAGATATTGCATTATGACTGCATATCTAATAATTGCAGTACATGGATCCCCACCGATGAGTCATTGCATTATGACTGCCTATCTAATAATTGCAGTACATGGATCCCCACCGATGAGCCGTTGTGTTATGACTGCATATCCAATAATTGCAGTACATGGATCCCCACCGATGAGTCATTGCATTATGACCGTCTATCTAATAACTGCAGGTCATGGATCCATACCGATGAGCCATTGCATTATGACTGTATATCTAATAATTGCAGTACATGGATCCCCACCGATTAGTCACTGCATTATGACTACCTATCTAATAATTGCAGTACATGGATCCCCACCGATGAGCCGTTGTGTTATGACTGCATATCTAATAATTGCAGTACATGGATCCCCACCGATGAGTCATTGCATTATGACCGTCTATCTAATAATTGCAGGTCATGGATCCCCACCGATGAGCCATTGCATTATGACTGCCTATCTAATAATTGCAGAACATGGATCCCCACCGATGAGTCATTGCATTATGACCGCCTATCTAATAATTGCAGTACATGGATCCCCACCGATGAGTCATTGCATTATGAACGTCTATCTAATAATTGCAGGTCATGGATCCCCACCGATGAGCCATTGCATTATGACCGTCTATCTAATAATTGCAGTACATGGATCCCCACCGATGAGTCATTGCATTATGAACGTCTATCTAATAATTGCAGGTCATGGATCCCCACCGATGAGCCATTGCATTATGACTGCATATCTAATAATTGCAGTACATGGATCCCCACCGATGAGTCATTGCATTATGACTGCCTATCTAATAATTGCAGTACATGGATCCCCACCGATGAGCCGTTGTGTTATGACTGCATATCTAATAATTGCAGTACATGGATCCCCACCGAGGAGCCATTGCATTATGACTGCATATCTAATAATTGCAGTACATGGATCCCCACCGATGAGTCATTGCATTATGACCGTCTATCTAATAATTGCAGGTCATGGATCCCCACCGATGAGCCATTGCATTATGACTGCCTATCTAATAATTGCAGTACAAGGATCCCCACCGATGAGCCGTTGTGTTATGACTGCATATCTAATAATTGCAGTACATGGATCCCCACCGATGAGCCATTGCATTATGACTGCATATCTAATAATTGCAGTACATGGATCCCCACCGATTAGTCATTGCATTATGACCGTCTATCTAATAATTGCAGTACATGGATCCCCACCGATGAGTCATTGCATTATGACCGTCTATCTAATAATTGCAGGTCATGGATCCCCACCGATGAGCCATTGCATTATGACTGCCTATCTAATAGTGCAGTACATGGATCCCCACCGATGAGCCGTTGTGTTGTTATGACTGCATATCTAATAATTGCAATACATGGATCCCCACCGATGAGTCATTGCATTATGACCGTCTATCTAATAATTGCAGTACATGGATCCCCACCGATGAGTCATTGCATTATGACCGTCTATCTAATAATTGCAGGTCATGGATCCCCACCGATGAGTCATTGCATTATGACTGCCTATCTAATAATTGCAGTACATGGATCCCCACCGATGAGTCATTGCATTATGAACGTCTATCTAATAATTGCAGGTCATGGATCCCCACCGATGAGCCATTGCATTATGACTGCATATCGAATAATTGCAGTACATGGATCCCCACCGATGAGTCATTGCATTATGACCGTCTATCTAATAATTGCAGGTCATGGATCCCCACCGATGAGCCATTGCATTATGACTGCCTATCTAATAATTGCAGTACATGGATCCCCACCGATGAGTCATTGCATTATGACCGTCTATCTAATAATTGCAGGTCATGGATCCCCACCGATGAGCCATTGCATTATGACCGTCTATCTAATAATTGCAGTACATGGATCCCCACCGATGAGTCATTGCATTATGAACGTCTATCTAATAATTGCAGTACATGGATCCCCACCGATGAGCCATTGCATTATGACTGCATATCTAATAATTGCAGTACATGGATCCCCACCGATGAGTCATTGCATTATGACCGTCTATCTAATAATTGCAGTACATGGATCCCCACCGATGAGCCATTGCATTATGACTGCCTATCTAATAATTGCAGTACATGGATCCCCACCGATGAGTCATTGCATTATGACCGTCTATCTAATAATTGCAGTACATGGATCCCCACCGATGAGTCATTGCATTATGAACGTCTATCTAATAATTGCAGGTCATGGATCCCCACCGATGAGCCATTGCATTATGACCGTCTATCTAATAATTGCAGTACATGGATCCCCACCGATGAGTCATTGCATTATGAACGTCTATCTAATAATTGCAGGTCATGGATCCCCACCGATGAGCCATTGCATTATGACTGCATATCTAATAATTGCAGTACATGGATCCCCACCGATGAGTCATTGCATTATGACTGCCTATCTAATAATTGCAGTACATGGATCCCCACCGATGAGCCATTGCATTATGACTGCATATCTAATAATTGCAGTACATGGATCCCCACCGATGAGCCATTGCATTATGACCGTCTATCTAATAATTGCAGTACATGGATCCCCACCGATGAGTCATTGCATTATGACCGTCTATCTAATAATTGCAGGTCATGGATCCCCACCGATGAGCCATTGCATTATGACTGCCTATCTAATAATTGCAGTACATGGATCCCCACCGATGAGCCATTGCATTATGACTGCCATATCTAATAATTGCAGTACATGGATCCCCACCGATGAGCCATTGCATTATGACCTGTCTATCTAATAATTGCAGTACATGGATCCCCACCGATGAGTCATTGCATTATGACCGTCTATCTAATAATTGCAGTACATGGATCCCCACCGATGAGTCATTGCATTATGACCGTCTATCTAATAATTGCAGGTCATGGATCCCCACCGATGAGCCATTGCATTATGACTGCCTATCTAATAATTGCAGTACATGGATCCCCACCGATGAGCCATTGCATTATGACTGTCTATCTAATAATTGCAGTACATGGATCCCCACCGATGAGTCATTGCATTATGACCGTCTATCTAATAATTGCAGTACATGGATCCCCACCGATGAGTCATTGCATTATGAACCGTCTATCTAATAATTGCAATACATGGATCCCCACCGATGAGCCATTGCATTATGACCGTCTATCTAATAATTGCAGTACATGGATCCCCACCGATGAGTCATTGCATTATGAACGTCTATCTAATAATTGCAGGTCATGGATCCCCACCGATGAGCCATTGCATTATGACTGCCTATCTAATAATTGCAGTACATGGATCCCCACCGATGAGTCATTGCATTATGACCGTCTATCTAATAATTGCAGGTCATGGATCCCCACCGATGAGCCATTGCATTATGACTGCCTATCTAATAATTGCAGTACATGGATCCCCACCGATGAGTCATTGCATTATGACCGTCTATCTAATAATTGCAGGTCATGGATCCCCACCGATGAGCCATTGCATTATGACCGTCTATCTAATAATTGCAGTACATGGATCCCCACCGATGAGTCATTGCATTATGACCGTCTATCTAATAATTGCAGGTCATGGATCCCCACCGATGAGCCATTGCATTATGACTGCCTATCTAATAATTGCAGTACATGGATCCCCACCGATGAGTCATTGCATTATGAACCGTCTATCTAATAATTGCAGTACATGGATCCCCACCGATGAGCCATTGCATTATGACCGTCTATCTAATAATTGCAGTACATGGATCCCCACCGATGAGTCATTGCATTATGACCGTCTATCTAATAATTGCAGTACATGGATCCCCACCGATGAGTCATTGCATTATGACCGTCTATCTAATAATTGCAGGTCATGGATCCCCACCGATGAGCCATTGCATTATGACTGCCTATCTAATAATTGCAGTACATGGATCCCCACCGATGAGCCATTGCATTATGACCGTCTATCTAATAATTGCAGTACATGGATCCCCACCGATGAGTCATTGCATTATGACCGTCTATCTAATAATTGCAGGTCATGGATCCCCACCGATGAGCCATTGCATTATGACTGCCTATCTAATAATTGCAGGTCATGGATCCCCACCGATGAGCCATTGCATTATGACTGCCTATCTAATAATTGCAGTACATGGATCCCCACCGATGAGTCATTGCATTATGAACGTCTATCTAATAATTGCAGGTACATGGATCCCCACCGATGAGCCATTGCATTATGACTGCCTATCTAATAATTGCAGTACATGGATCCCCACCGATGAGTCATTGCATTATGACTGCCTATCTAATAATTGCAGTACATGGATCCCCACCGATGAGTCATTGCATTATGACCGTCTATCTAATAATTGCAGGTACATGGATCCCCACCGATGAGCCATTGCATTATGACTGCCTATCTAATAATTGCAGTACATGGATCCCCACCGATGAGTCATTGCATTATGACCGCCTATCTAATAATTGCAGGTCATGGATCCCCACCGATGAGCCATTGCATTATGACTGCCTATCTAATAATTGCAGTACATGGATCCCCACCGATGAGTCATTGCATTATGACCGTCTATCTAATAATTGCAGTACATGGATCCCCACCGATGAGTCATTGCATTATGACCGTCTATCTAATAATTGCAGGTCATGGATCCCCACCGATGAGCCATTGCATTATGACTGCATATCTAATAATTGCAGTACATGGATCCCCACCGATGAGTCATTGCATTATGACCGTCTATCTAATAATTGCAGTACATGGATCCCCACCGATGAGTCATTGCATTATGACCGTCTATCTAATAATTGCAGGTCATGGATCCCCACCGATGAGTCATTGCATTATGACCGTCTATCTAATAATTGCAGGTCATGGATCCCCACCGATGAGCCATTGCATTATGACTGCCTATCTAATAATTGCAGTACATGGATCCCCACCGATGAGTCATTGCATTATGACCGTCTATCTAATAATTGCAGGTCATGGATCCCCACCGATGAGCCATTGCATTATGACTGCCTATCTAATAATTGCAGGTCATGGATCCCCACCGATGAGCCATTGCATTATGACTGCCTATCTAATAATTGCAGTACATGGATCCCCACCGATGAGTCATTGCATTATGACCGTCTATCTAATAATTGCAGGTCATGGATCCCCACCGATGAGCCATTGCATTATGACTGCCTATCTAATAATTGCAGTACATGGATCCCCACCGATGAGTCATTGCATTATGACCGTCTATCTAATAATTGCAGGTCATGGATCCCCACCGATGAGCCATTGCATTATGACTGCCTATCTAATAATTGCAGGTCATGGATCCCCACCGATGAGTCATTGCATTATGACCGTCTATCTAATAATTGCAGGTCATGGATCCCCACCGATGAGCCATTGCATTATGACTGCCTATCTAATAATTGCAGTACATGGATCCCCACCGATGAGTCATTGCATTATGACCGTCTATCTAATAATTGCAGGTCATGGATCCCCACCGATGAGCCATTGCATTATGACTGCCTATCTAATAATTGCAGTACATGGATCCCCACCGATGAGTCATTGCATTATGACCGTCTATCTAATAATTGCAGGTCATGGATCCCCACCGATGAGCCATTGCATTATGACTGCCTATCTAATAATTGCAGTACATGGATCCCCACCGATGAGTCATTGCATTATGAACGTCTATCTAATAATTGCAGGTCATGGATCCCCACCGATGAGCCATTGCATTATGACCGCCTATCTAATAATTGCAGTACATGGATCCCCACCGATGAGTCATTGCATTATGACTGCCTATCTAATAATTGCAGTACATGGATCCCCACCGATGAGTCATTGCATTATGAACCGTCTATCTAATAATTGCAGGTCATGGATCCCCACCGATGAGTCATTGCATTATGACCGTCTATCTAATAATTGCAGGTCATGGATCCCCACCGATGAGCCATTGCATTATGACTGCCTATCTAATAATTGCAGTACATGGATCCCCACCGATGAGTCATTGCATTATGAACGTCTATCTAATAATTGCAGGTCATGGATCCCCACCGATGAGCCATTGCATTATGACTGCCTATCTAATAATTGCAGGTCATGGATCCCCACCGATGAGCCATTGCATTATGACTGCCTATCTAATAATTGCAGTACATGGATCCCCACCGATGAGTCATTGCATTATGAACGTCTATCTAATAATTGCAGGTCATGGATCCCCACCGATGAGCCATTGCATTATGACTGCCTATCTAATAATTGCAGGTCATGGATCCCCACCGATGAGCCATTGCATTATGACCGCCTATCTAATAATTGCAGGTCATGGATCCCCACCGATGAGCCATTGCATTATGACTGCCTATCTAATAATTGCAGTACATGGATCCCCACCGATGAGTCATTGCATTATGACCGTCTATCTAATAATTGCAGGTCATGGATCCCCACCGATGAGCCATTGCATTATGACTGCCTATCTAATAATTGCAGGTCATGGATCCCCACCGATGAGTCATTGCATTATGACCGTCTATCTAATAATTGCAGGTCATGGATCCCCACCGATGAGCCATTGCATTATGACTGCCTATCTAATAATTGCAGGTCATGGATCCCCACCGATGAGCCATTGCATTATGACTGCCTATCTAATAATTGCAGTACATGGATCCCCACCGATGAGTCATTGCATTATGACCGTCTATCTAATAATTGCAGGTCATGGATCCCCACCGATGAGCCATTGCATTATGACCGCCTATCTAATAATTGCAGGTCATGGATCCCCACCGATGAGCCATTGCATTATGACTGCCTATCTAATAATTGCAGTACATGGATCCCCACCGATGAGTCATTGCATTATGAACGTCTATCTAATAATTGCAATACATGGATCCCCACCGATGAGCCATTGCATTATGACTGCCTATCTAATAATTGCAGGTCATGGATCCCCACCGATGAGCCATTGCATTATGACTGCCTATCTAATAATTGCAATACATGGATCCCCACCGATGAGCCATTGCATTATGACTGCCTATCTAATAATTGCAGTACATGGATCCCCACCGATGAGTCATTGCATTATGAACGTCTATCTAATAATTGCAGGTCATGGATCCCCACCGATGAGCCATTGCATTATGACTGCCTATCTAATAATTGCAGGTCATGGATCTCCACCGATGAGTCATTGCATTATGAACGTCTATCTAATAATTGCAGGTCATGGATCCCCACCGATGAGCCATTGCATTATGACCGCCTATCTAATAATTGCAGGTCATGGATCCCCACCGATGAGCCATTGCATTATGACTGCCTATCTAATAATTGCAGTACATGGATCTCCACCGATGAGTCATTGCATTATGACCGTCTATCTAATAATTGCAAGGTACATGGATCCCCACCGATGAGTCATTGCATTATGAACGTCTATCTAATAATTGCAATACATGGATCCCCACCGATGAGCCATTGCATTATGACTGCCTATCTAATAATTGCAGTACATGGATCCCCACCGATGAGTCATTGCATTATGAACGTCTATCTAATAATTGCAATACATGGATCCCCACCGATGAGCCATTGCATTATGACTGCCTATCTAATAATTGCAGTACATGGATCCCCACCGATGAGTCATTGCATTATGAACGTCTATCTAATAATTGCAATACATGGATCCCCACCGATGAGCCATTGCATTATGACTGCCTATCTAATAATTGCAGTACATGGATCCCCACCGATGAGCCATTGCATTATGACTGCCTATCTAATAATTGCAATACATGGATCCCCACCGATGAGTCATTGCATTATGACTGCCTATGTAATAATTGCAGGTCATGGATCCCCACCGATGAGCCATTGCATTATGAACGTCTATCTAATAATTGCAGGTCATGGATCCCCACCGATGAGCCATTGCATTATGACTGCCTATCTAATAATTGCAGTACATGGATCCCCACCGATGAGTCATTGCATTATGAACGTCTATCTAATAATTGCAATACATGGATCCCCACCGATGAGCCATTGCATTATGACTGCCTATCTAATAATTGCAGTACATGGATCCCCACCGATGAGTCATTGCATTATGAACGTCTATCTAATAATTGCAGGTCATGGATCCCCACCGATGAGCCATTGCATTATGACCGCCTATCTAATAATTGCAGGTCATGGATCCATACCGATGAGCCATTGCATTATGACCGCCTATCTAATAATTGCAGGTCATGGATCCCCACCGATGAGCCATTGCATTATGACTGCCTATCTAATAATTGCAGTACATGGATCTCCACCGATGAGTCATTGCATTATGACCGTCTATCTAATAATTGCAGGTCATGGATCCCCACCGATGAGCCATTGCATTATGAACGCCTATCTAATAATTGCAGGTCATGGATCCCCACCGATGAGCCATTGCATTATGACTGCCTATCTAATAATTGCAGTACATGGATCCCCACCGATGAGTCATTGCATTATGAACGTCTATCTAATAATTGCAATACATGGATCCCCACCGATGAGCCATTGCATTATGACCGTCTATCTAATAATTGCAGGTCATGGATCCCCACCGATGAGCCATTGCATTATGACTGCCTATCTAATAATTGCAGTACATGGATCCCCACCGATGAGTCATTGCATTATGAACGTCTATCTAATAATTGCAATACATGGATCCCCACCGATGAGCCATTGCATTATGACTGCCTATCTAATACACTGCCGGACAATTGCTAAGGACGGATGACAATAGCAACGATAGCAACCATAAAATGGAAGGCAGGAAAATGTGGAAATTAGCATAAGTGCGGGATACAGTAAGACGTGTTGTGCGTATGCAAATTTTGGATTGCCGAACTTGTTCGTGACGTCATAGCGCTGATAAGAGATATAAAGGATTTGACGCGTATTGACCGTTGTTGTTCAAACGCAAAGTTGAAAGGGAAAGAATCAATTGACGAACTTGCAATTTTCAGTATGTCTTCCCGACATCACCTAGATGATTTTACGCGTGGCCGTATTATTGGCAAGATTGAAGAAGGGCGAAAAATAACAGATGTTGCCAGGGAGTTCGACGTCAGCCACAGTGTTGTTTCAAGGCTTTGGAAATCATTTCAAACAAATGGAGAGTGTAGCAAACGTCACGGGGGAGGTCGTGTTCGCAGTACGACACCTGCAGAAGATCGGTACATAGTGCTATCAACAAAAAGACACCGGCGCAGCACAGCTAGTGAGGTAGCAAATCAGTTTATGGCTGCTACTGGCAAGCGGATCTCCCGAGAAACTGTCGCCAGACGTTTGCATGAAGGAGGACTATACGCCCGCCGTCCTGTTGTGTGCATCCCATTGTCCAGACGCCACCGTACCGCCCGTTTGTAATGGTGCCATCAACATCGCAATTGGACTGATAACGACTGGTCTGCTGTCCTCTTCTCAGATGAGAGTAGATACAGTCTATCGTCTGATTGTCGACGACAACTGATCTGGCGTGATAGTGGTACTGCATATTGTCCAGCAAACATACAGGAAAGGGACCGATATCCGACATGTAGTGTCATGGTAAGGGCTGGCATCATGATCAATGGCCGTACGTCCCTAATGTGCTTCCAACTGGGACTATGACTGGCCAACGATATATTAATGATGTTCTGCTACCTCATGTTCGCATGTTCCGTGGTGCTGTCGGTGGTAGATTCATTTTCATGGACGACAACGCAACATGTCATCGAACAGTCGCTGTCCAGGAGTGTCTTGAGAGCGAGGATATTCAACGCCTCGTTAGGCCAGCTCGTTCTCCAAATCTGAATCCCATTAAAAATGTGTGGGATGCTTTGGGGAGGAGTCTTGCTGGTCGCCAATGCCCTCCAATGAACAAGGACACCCTCATCCGTGCACTGACAGAGGAATGGGATAAATTACCACAACAGCTACTTGATAATGTTGCGCAAAGCATGACACGACGTGTGGAATCTTGCATCGCCCTCCATTGTGGCCATATCCCGTATTGACATCTTACGCCGGAACGCCTGCGGACGGTAATTGCATTTTTTTCACATTTACGTATTCTGCAAAAAATGGCCTGTTTGTCCCTTGAACACGTTCCAAAGCCTTCTGGATTTCAGAGCACAATAAATTGTTTTTCTTGTAATGTCCTGGCATTCTGACATTCTTTTATTTCACTTGGCATCCAAATACACTTACTTTTTTATGCGCTATATAGCCGTTTATGATCCGTCCTTAGCAATTGTCCAGCAGTGTAATTGCAGTACATGGATCCCCACCGATGAGTCATTGCATTATGAACGTCTATCTAATAATTGCAGGTCATGGATCCCCACCGATGAGCCATTGCATTATGACTGCCTATCTAATAATTGCAGTACATGGATCCCCACCGATGAGCAATTGCATTATGACCGCCTATCTAATAAGCTGTAGGTTCCCATTTAACCCACAAAGCGGCAGCCAGTCGGTGACGCATCTATTCGATGAGGTAGCGATAGGAATACTAGGGTATCTGGTACCATAATGTCAACAGCAGGTCTTCCAGTTCCCATACATTTCGGGGGGTGGGGGGCGTGATTTAGCGTGAATCCGCTTTTCCAAGTCGAACCACAAATGTATGATTGGGTTGATGTCAGGTAAATTTGGAGGCCAGGGCATTATCAGAAAGTCACCAACATGTTCCACGAACTACTCCTTGACGAATCTGGCAGTGTGACATGGCGTATTAACCTGTTGATAATGGCCAACACCAGCAGGAACACAGTTGGCATGCATGGATGAACTTGGTTTGCAACGATGTTCATATACCTGACAGCCGTCAGGGATTGTGGTATTGGGATAATGGAGACTAAAGTGTCCCAAGAACACATCGCCCACAGCATAACACTCCGCCTCCGGACTGTTTTCGCCCAAAAATGCATCCATGTGCCATAGCCTCCGTTGATAATCGGCGTATCCGCTCTCGGTCATCTACGTGATGCACCAGGTAGTCAGATCAGGCAACTTTCTTCCAATCATCCAGGGTCCAATCTGGATGATCTTGAGTCCATTTCATGCGTTGTTAACGATGACATGCAATCAGCATGGAGATCCGGCCGGGTCTGCGGCTACGCAGGCACATGCGCAGAAGACTGCGATGAACTGTGTGCTGTGACACACTGCCCTGATCACCACTGTTGTAGCTGAGGGTGATTTGTCGCACTGTCGTCCTGCGGAAGCTGTGATTATTGCGCAGCAGACTACGCTTCCCTCTGGCATCAATGAGCTGCGGACAACACATGGCTGGGCGACGGTTCGTCGTTTGGCCATCTGTGCACCACTTTAGATACGCACTCACAACAGCGGTACGTTAACAACCCGCAAACCGCGCCGTTTCCGTGATCGTACCTCCGAGGCGCCGTGCGATCACAATTTATCAGTTACCAAACTCCGATAAATCGACAGCTTTTCCCATTCTGACTCCGAACACTCTACTAACCGAAAGCTGGCCCCAGGGATGTATATATACTGCTCTGTGAACTTCACCTACGCCACCGTTCGGTCTTCAGGCCCGCTCATTTATGTAGGCTGGGGGTGGTCATAATGGAATGTGTCATCAGTGTATGAGAGCGTTTATATAAGTCTACACAAAACATATTCTTAGGAGCACTTAACTGAGTATGGCTTTAATGTTTAAAACAGCCTCGACTCCATGTGGCATGGATTTAACGAGAAGCAGATGCTATCTCATCCTTCAGCTGCCGAAATTTCTCTGGAAGAGGATCTCTGTTTGGACTATAAAGGACGTTCCCACACTTTTGGAACGATTTTTCAGCCATATAAATAATGTTTAAAGTAAAATGATTTACTTTTTAAATCTATCTGACAGCTATTCCTCTGGATTATAAACCTACATTAGGATTTCCAAGATAATAGGGCATTTTTAAAAATTGGTAGCGGTATTTTATTCATTTCCTCTTCCTCTGCTTTCCGTAGTCCAATCATTGTTTTGGGTCTGCGTTTAGAAAGCACTCTTTCTTAACAGTCCGTTGACACAATAGTTCATTGGTGACACATCAGGGAACTTTGAAAGAACATGAGCAAAAGGTATAGAGTGAAAATCCTCCAAATACGTGGCGTCAGTAAATAAACAAAGACATCGCTCTGTCCACGTTCCAGAAGCGCATAGCAACCGAAAAATTGTTATTCGGTCACCGCCGGGGAAATGAAACCACGGATCTCTCGATATCTAGCCGAGCGCGTTAGCCTAACACCACGGTGGCCAACAATCCACGGTGCTTTGTGTGTTTTAAAGTCAGCTTCTGACATCATAAATCCGTAAGATGGGCTCAGCTACTGAGACGTCTCCATCTGGTGGGCATTAACGGCACTAGCTATATATTAATAATAGCAGTTAAATCCAAAGGACGGAATCCAAAGTGAAAATTCTCCAAATACGTGGCATCAGTAAATAAACAAATACATCGCTCTTTCTACGTTCCAGAAACACAGAGCAACCGAAAAATTGTTATTCGGTTGCTGTGTGTTTCTGGAAAGTGGAAAGAGCGATGTATTTGTTTATAAGTAGAAGGTATAGACTTGATACTTGTCTCTTTTTTCGTTTTTTCAAGAAACAGAGTTGCTGGTATGGATGCATGCCTGGTAGTGTTATCCTGATGAAGTGCAACTCTTTGAAGGCTCTGTGGATAAAGGAATGGTATTACGTCTTTCAACATAGGAATTCAAACATTATTTTGGTAATATGAAGAATTGATTTTAAAATTCTTTTCAACTAGTGTTAACTTTAATTTCCCATTGTACGAGAAACCAGCATAATCAAGAATCCTTTACAGATTTTTGGAATCAAGTTTCTAAGTGCTTTTGTGGTTTTTTGCGGGAGTAAATCAACCGATTTTTTTTTTGGAACAGTCGTTTAGGTAGATCCAAGTTTCATCAATAATCACAATAAATTTCCATCTGCCTCCAGCTAAATTATTTTCATAAAGAAGTCTGTACCGTCTTCTGCGCTCAGCCACGTGCCTACGCGGTGAAGATTATGTTTCTTCTTGTTGTTTTTTTGAGATTCAAATCTTTGTTTGTTACCTTGTTTACTGTTGATACATATATTTCTAACGACCTAGCGATTACTCTTTGGTAGGCGGATTTTATTTTAAGACCAGAGACCTTACTTTTGAAATCGTCATAAAAGTTCATACCTTCTTTGGATATTCGCTTGGTGCTGTTTTTCCTGTTAAAAGCAGTGCTTGATGATTGTTCCTTCATTATTTACGATATTACTTATTTTATATAGATAGACGATGTCATCGCTCTGTCCACGTTATTTTTTAAACAGCTTATAGCAACTGAAAAATTGTTCATCCGACACCGCTGGGAAACCTCAGATCTCTCGATAACTATCCGAGTGCGTTCGCTTTACGCTACAGTGCCAACAATTCACAGCGCTATGTGTGGTTTATCAGTCAGCATCTGACTACATAAATCCATATTGATGGGCTCGGGGACTGATGTGTCGCCATCTAGTGGCATTCAACAGAGTAAGCTGTTTAATTACAGCTGATAAATCCAAAGGGCGATAGAAATGGTGAATATATTTGAAATACGTGGATTTAATATAAATAGACGAGGCCATCGCTCTGTCCACGTTATTTTATAAACAACGCATAGCAATTGAAAAATTGTTCATCTGACACGGTGTCGGATGAACAATTTTTCAGTTGCTATGCGTTGTTCATAAAATAACGTGGACAGAGCGATGGCCTCGTCTATTTATAATATCTCCATGTATTTGAAATATATTCGCTTATTTTATATTTAAACATGTTAATTCCATAATTTTTGCAGCGATTTTTAATTAAAGAATACGAATATTTCTCTTTGTAAAGAGCAAAAAAACATAACCTTCTACCCACTGCTTGTTCACGTGCGCCATTTTTTTAGCAGACGAAGTGCAGCAGATGTTTTTCTCGTGTTCATGTAACATGCTGTTGCGAGCTTCAATTCTTTGATATTTTTTTTATTTTCTGTAACTCCTTAAAAAAAAATATGTGTCAACATCCTCTGTAGCTGTCTGAATCTCATCCAATGGGTGTTCAATTGGGTTAAGATCTTGGGACCAAGACCTTAACCCAACGTTTATGACTTTGAAGTCACTTTCGTGCTCCTGGTACCAGTGTGTGGCGCTCCGAGCCTTCTGCCTTGAAAAAAAAAGAAAAACAAATGCGGAAAGGTTTCTGAAAACACAGAATTTTCCATGCACATATCTTGAAAACCGTAGTCTACCGTTAATATACGAAAAAAGTTGCAGAACATTTTCTGAAAATTTGTAATTTTCCTGGCGTACGAAAAACCCGCGACATTTGGGGTTTTCTCTTTCATTTCACGGTGAAGATTGTGCCGGAAAATATGCTTCGTTAATTCACGAAACGAATCGCGGAAAACTGCTTGTGAATTTCAGAAATACAGAGTAATTCAAAACGATTACCCCGATTATAAATGACAATAACGTGTTTATGAAGATAAATAGATAGCTGACATCCCTACACAAGAAAGAAGGAGGTTTAGAATTTTATTGGAACCTACTGCCGTGGTTTTCCTAAAATTCTTTCGAAATGGTATTAGGCTAATTCTTCCAAACCGTTGGATTGGTCGTTGTGGACAGGACGACATGTGTTTTTTCAAGTGCCCCCTCCCCCAGTTCTCCGGATCTTGCTCTTTGTGACTTCATTTTGTGAGGGTACGTCAAAGACGATGTGTATGTGCTACTTGCACTAGCATCACTGACTGTGCACATGCTTCATAATATATGGCGTGAAATGGATTACCGTTTAGAAGTTGTCCACGTGACCCAGGGGAGTCACATAGAACATTTGTAAGGTATGAAAACAAATTTTTAAACTTCCTTTATTGTGCAACGATGTGATCTATCTTCATAAACCAGGTATTGTCATTGTAATCGGGGCAATCATTTTGAATTACCCTGTATCTTTACAGAGTATTAGTACCCAGACAATATCCGTCGATGTATTACTCACGTCCTTAATTGGTCGATATATGGGCGTCATTTATAATACTGGCTACAAATAATAGTAATGAGAACGCAATTCTTTCTTAACACGAAGCTTTACTGCACTTTTTTGTTTGGTGGAATACTAAAAAAAAACCGAATGAGCTAAATTTTGGCGAATTCAAGCAGAAAAGAACCAATCTATCTGCCAGAGAAAAGAAAAGAGCTATTTGCTAAGAGTGGAAAGAAAAATGATTTCCAGCGTACATGAAATTCCTTAATCACATTTTATGTCTTCCTATCAACAAAAAAGACAGCAATAATCCTTCACGCCGATGGGGAAATATTATCAAGATGGCCATACGAAAAGATAAGAGAAATTGAAGCAAGAAAACTAAAATCGTGGAAGGAAAAAATTATATATATGTGGCGTTCAGTGAAGTCCGAACGAGCATGGCGTCAGTTGAAGTCCAAAAGAGCTGGGCATCATCTGTCCAGCGGGCCGTTACCGGTTTTACAGATCAGTGTCCAAGATCGGGAATTCCTCCATGAGAACGTCTTTTCCCCCTTGACGCCATCCTCTTCGACATTAGTGTTACCATGGAAACAGTCAGAAGAAGGGCATTTCCGAGGTGACACGTTAAACTACGCATCAGCCGCCTGTGATGTCCAGCGGCCCACTGGGCCGGAAACCAGATCACAGGAGAGTCCTCCAAGTACTCTCTTATAAAAAAGAAAAAAAAAAAAAAGGGAGAAAAAAAGTGGAATGGATTGAAATGTGGGAAAGTCAGTATCTTGGCAGGGTCAGCAGGGGAAAATTGAATTTCACCTATCGTTCAGAGGTTACCAGAGCCAATTTTCCCAGCTGCGGCACCTTCGGGTGCGTAAATCATCCAACCTACATTTTTAACTTTGCCCGAAAGAAGACTTTTTTTTCTTCGTTTCTTCTTCAAGACCATTGCAGCGTTATTCTTTTCGATTAAGCGTTACTCACTGTTCTTCTATACCGATCGACGCTTACGTACGAAGATGACACAGCATGAGAGAAAGAGTGGAAATCTTGTATTTCAAAAATACGTCATTGAACACACTAGCATCTATATATTGTGTCATAGACTAGAAACGGGAAAAGTATTGGAAAACAATAGCATTTTCTCTGAAAGATTAGCTCTGATTCCCTGGTTTGAAAACTAAGATCTGATAAAAAAATCTGTATTAATGTCGTATTTCTCCTTTATTTGTTTGAAAATATTTCAGTTTGTGAAAACACAAGTTTGTCCGTGACGGGGATCGAACCTGCGCTCTCTCAATCCGGAGTAAGTTGCTCTCCCAACTTAGCTACACGGACGGAATGTATCTCTGCAGATTTGTCGTCTTGACACGTGCTTCTCACCTCTGTAGTACGTCACATCACCTCTCTCTTATTTTTTATTTATTTATTTATTTATTTTTTGAAGCAAAGAACGAATTTTTATTGATTCCAGACGATGTGTGGAACAAATATCACACACTTTAAAAAGAACCCGGCGTCCAGTGCATCCATTTTTACGTTCGGGCGCCAACGTGAAAAGACAAATTTGTCCGGGACGGGGATCGAAACCACGCCCTCACCCCGGGGTAAGTTTCTCTCCCAACTAAGTTACACGGACGTAATGTATGGCTACAGATTTGTCGTCTTGACACGTGCTTTTCACCTCTGTAGTACGTTACAAGTTCTCTCACCCAATTAATCGGCTGGAACAAAATAAACTTGGGGTTAGAGAAATGGGCTGAAATCAGCTCTAACGAATTAATTCGCTGTCTAAGCAGTGGGCCGAACGCGGGTAGAACGAGTAAATCTGCGCATCAAAAGCGTTGATTTCCCATTTGCTTTGATAATCAGAATGGTCTTTAGATGAATGATTGACACTAATATTTTCTGACTAATTAATTACTTGCTGAGAAGGGCTGTAACAGCGTAAAGAATGAAAGTCGTCTGAATAATTTTTTCCTACCTAGAGGCATGATGTCTGTGTCAGGGGGACTAACTCTTTTCCGTAATGCTTTGGATCAGAGAGAAGAGAATAAAGGACAAGAAGGAAGTGCTTATGACCTGTAACAGGTTTATAGTCGGTACTGTTGAAATGAGAGGTGTTATATGGAAATATTTAAACTATAATTAAACAGTAAATTTGGTTATCCTGTGTGCGAACAGCAAGTAGAAATTCTCCCTCAGTTAAAATAAGACGCTCAACAGATCCTGAAAAGCCATTCTTTCCAGGACCGTGGGATCTCTCACGAACAAAAGGACCCCTTCTCTATCCCCGGTTGTTGGAGGACACTGTCCCTCCGACAGAGCCCCAACAGGGACAATCCGAGAAAGCAATTAACAGTCAACTTCTTACGTCAAGAGCATCTTCCTCGTGGACACATAGTGAAAGGGAATTGGACGGAGTAGTCATAAAGAAAATGTATTGTTCGAGATTTCAGGGGAGAACGACAAAGGACTTTGCTCGGACACCGAGCAGGGAGGGACGCTTTTGTACGGGATGAAATAGAAGGAAATTTTGGCTGGAATTACATAGGAAAAGTCACCCGAAATAGCCATTACCCGCTGGAAGTATATACTATTTATTCAGACTAACTGATATTTCCTATTTCTCCGCCAATCCGAAGAATAAATATATGTGCGGACGAAATCATCTGTCATTACACTCAACTTGTTTAACTACTTATATATTTGCTTCTCTGCTCCAACGACAGGAACCTGCAAACAACAACGATTCTCCTGATAAGTTGGCGTCCACTGTAACACTTAAAGTTAGTCACGCCAGCAGAAGGAATGGAAGTGCTTTGCTATTGCTTTCGTAAAGCCAGGCCGCTATGTGAACATTTCTGTTTGGGGAGCCCAGAAAACTTTGGGCACCATTTAGCTCAGGGACATCGACTGAGTGAAGATCAATGAAAAACACCTGTAAAAAATACTCTATTGGATTCGGTGTAGAAACCCAAAACCTCTTTTCAGTAATTAGACGTGATAGAGACATAGTTCCAACTATTTCCCGCTTTGGAGTGTATACTATTCCTCTAATGGACAAAAATAGACAACCGGCAGATCTTTGTTATGTGGGCTCGACCTTCCGAAGCCTAGGTATTCGCTGGGCTGAACATCGATATGCCATCCGTAAGAAATCTGCTACCACGACATTGTCAAAAACTGTTATTGAAAATTACCTAAGACCTGACTGGTACAATGCGAACTTACTATTGACAGCTTCTAATAAACGCTCTATGCTCTTCACTGACAGTCTATTTATCATAAAACTGGGACCAAAATGCTGTAATGAGGACGTGCCGTTATACATTCCCAATGCCTGGAGAAACTTGGTTACAGTACTCAAAGGGGGGGGAGAATATTAATAATTACTAAGACTTTAAACAATTTGTAGTGAATGACAATGATTTTGCTCGTCATTTACATAATACATATCCCTTGTGCTCTTATCTGTTACTATTTAACCTTGTGCCGTTCTAATCTGATTTCACTCATCGGCCTGATGATGCGACCATAGTGGTTCGCGAAAGTGCTTGCTAGAGCTTTAATCAACCATGTTTTTAAATTGTAAATAAAGAAATTTTAAAATCATACGTGTTTCTAAAAACTGTGGTGTGTTTGCTTTGGATCCAAAAAATATTGCTGGGCTTTGACAGCATCATCAATCTTCATACCTACAATTAGCACGAAATTACATTGGTTCTTATCAATTTAACAGCGGAAAGTGTACGGTTTTGTTAGAAACTGGCTCCATCCTAAATGTTGAAAGCTCATAACGTATAACGACGGCCTGATTCAGACTTAACTAATTTATGCCCCGGCTATAGCAATGCCAAACACAGCCACTTTAAGACACCCAACTTAGAGTTCAGCACGTTGATTTCAGGTATGATAAATGAATGTGCTCATTTCGTGACGCACTTCGATGTCTTCTGTTTCACTCTGGATCCTTTGTCAGTCCTACACCTGCTTAACGGCAATAAAGGATTACAAAAATATCCTCGTACACCGTCTTAAGGGAAAGTAAAGGCAACAAAAAAGATTTACACCTTCTTAAGGGTAGTATGACGTACTACAGAGGTGAAAACATGTGTCAAGACTACAAATCTGCAGCGAGATATTTTGTCCGCGTAGCTCAGTTGGGAGAGCGACTTACTCCGGAGTGAGGGGACACCGGTTCGACGCCACCGCGGACATACTTGTGTTTTCACAGTAGTTAAGAAGGACAAACCGATATCTCATTAAGGACAACAAAAACAGATCTACAGCACCTTTGTGAAGGTAACGGATGGCAGCAAAAAGGATCTACATTTTAAGGGTAACTAAGGACAACAAACAGAAAGCATATCCTACATTTTTAAGGGCAATTAAGGACAAAAAAATCGCCTACGCTTTCTTACAGGAAAGTTAGAACAACAAAAGAGATTTATATTTTCTTAAGGATAATTAAGAACAACAAAACAGATAGCCTACATCTTTTTAAGAGTAACTAAGGACAGCAAAACTGATCTACATTTTAGGGGTAATTAAGGACAGCAAAAATGATGTTTTACATTCTTTAAAGGTAATTAGGGACAACAGAAGATCGCCTACACCTTCTTAAGGGAAAGTCAGGACAGCAAAAAAGATCTACACCTCCCTAAGGGTAATTAAGAATAAAACAGATCCCTATATCTCTGAAGGGTAATTAAGGACAACGACAACAAAAAAAGATCACGTAAACCTTCATAAAAATAATAAAGACAAAAATATCGCATAAACCTTCGTAAGAGTAATTAAGGACAAAAAGAAAAAAAGAGATTTCCGACACTTTGCTAAAGGTAACGAAGAACAAAATGATATACATTTTCTTATTGATAACTAAGGACAACCAAATAAACACACCTTCTTAAGTGCAGTAAAGGACCACAAAACAGTTCTATATTTTCTTAAGGGTAACTAAGGACAACAAAATACACCCTTACCTTTTCTCAAGTGCAGGAAAGGACCACAAAGCGATTCTCCTATGCTTTCTTAATGGTAATTTAGGACAACAAAACAGATCTCATATATTTTAAGGGGATTTAAGCACAAAAAATATTATCCCCTATATCTTTTAAGGGTAATTAGTGACAAGCTATGATGCAAGGAATAGAAAAAACCCAGCCGATGACAAAATGTGGGATCTGTGGATGAAGTTCGAGAGCATGTAGGAATAACACAGAAAACGGAAGTGAATATCTCAAGACAGAAAGCTATGGAAGAGACTACGAAAGATTTTCATCCAGCACTCGACTGCGAATACAGGAAGTCCCTGGGTTACGAACATCCGACTTACGCACAACCTTTCAAGCATATTTAATTAAAAATTCGAGTTACATACAGTGGTTCGTAATAACAAATGAATGCTACTTTGCAACGCGCATCAAAACATTCCCCTTCCTAATGCTGTTCGTCGGCTCGAAGGCGCGAGGGCCCGAGGTAGGACAAAGACTTCGTTCTTTTCAGTCAGACCACTTTGCTGTTAATAGTCTTTTTGTGTGTGTTACGGTGTTTGGCATTAATTTTTTTTTTTTTTTTTTGGTTTTACCCTCGTAACCACGGCACCAAAGCGTACGCGTTAGTGCCGTGGTTATAGGTGATGCATCAAAGAAAAATAAAGCGAACACGATTGAAACTAAAGTGGAGATCATAAAGCCATCAGAAAACAAAAAGCTAAACGCCAATCAACATTGAAAAAGCGTTAGACTATTGTTGGTTAACGATTGGGTTATTTTTGAAGGACATAGCTAAAATAATGGAAAATGTTAAAGGCTCTGTCCCAATTAAAGTTACAATTATCACTAAGAAACGCGGTGGTTTAATTATTGAAATGGGAAGGCTATTGATGATTTGGTTAGATGATCAATTATTATTATTGTTATCATTACATCATATTACTGTATTACTATGGTGCAGATGTTTTAGTGCATTTGGAAGTGCTTCTTTAATATTTTTATGCATAGAAAAGTACACTACATACAACACTACACTATATACATGTACAAAGGCTGTTCCATAAATACTGAGAATATTTTTTTTGAGTTGGCAACAGTGGGAAGGGGAAAAATAACCACGCAGACGACTAACTGAATTAAGGAAGTATCTATGGCAACAGTTATTAGCCATGGCAGACGATTCTGGTTTTGTTATCGAGCAGTTGTTTAAGGTACGTCTGCATTTCGTCATACAGCTACGGAGGTGAGTGATTCAGAGTTAAGAACTGAAATGCGTTGTGCGATAAAATTTTGCTATCGTTTGGGTAAAAAGGCTCCAGAAACAGTTGATTTAATGAAAAAGCTTACAAATATAAATTACGTGTGAGTCAACGATTTTTAGATAGCACCATGATTTAAAAAAAACGGCGTTTGTCGGCAGAATTTGCTCCTAGGCCTGGTAGACCTGAAAGTGTTGTTACGGAGCACATTGTTAACACTGTTTTGGCAATTCTGCGAGAAGATCAACGAATGACGTGTGAAGACATAGCGGCGTCACCTAATATTTCAAAATCGTCGGTACTCCGCATTCTACGCAAAAAATTACTGCTGCATCGTGTGTGTTCGAGATGGGTAGTTCATCACTTGACGAGGGAACAATTGTTAGCCAGAGTTCAGATGTGTCATGAGTGGAAACAAATGACTGCAAAGGATCCAGGCTTTCTAAGCACAATGATATCTGCCAATCAAACATGAGTCCACTATTTCGACCTCCTCACGAAGCGCGCAAAGAGTGTTATCTGGATACACACAGGCTCGCCTTCTCCGAATAAAGTCCGCCAAACCAAATCATCTGGGAAGGCGATGATGATAATTTTCTTTGATCATAAAGGTGTAGTCTACCAGCATGCAGTTCCTCCACAAATTACTGTCAATGCTGAGTATTGCATTTCAGTCTTGAAGCGTCTGCGACGACACATATCGATTAAGCGACCGGAACTGGTGGGGCAAGTGGACCCTACACCATGATAACGCCCGCCCACATGTGACTGCTTGTGTTCAATAGTTTCTTACGAAATGCAGTATTGAAATCATGCCACAGCCTGCTTACAGTCCTGACCTCGCCCAGTGCGATTTCTGGTTATTTCCAACAATGAAGGAGAAGTTTCGTGGCGCAATATTCAACACAGATACTGGCGTTACTCAAGCTGTACAGGAGTCGCTAAAGCAGCTTCCACAAAATGTCTTCGCCACATGCTTTGAAAAGTGAACTGAACGATGGGGCCGTTGCATATCATCCGAGGAAAGATACTTTAAGAAAAAATAACTTATATTTTGCTGTATTTCTTCATTTTGTGTGATTTTACTCTCAGTTTTTATGTAACGGCCGTTGTATATATTTACACTAAGACAAACATTTGATTAACTAACGTTAGATACATCCTGCACCTACCTGCTCCGACTTACGTACAAATTCGACTTAGAGACAGACTTAGGAACGGAACTCGTTCGTAACCTAGGGATTTCCTGTAGTTGGTGATGAAGTTATAAATGGAACTCAGGTATTTCGATTTGGTTGGGGCAGGGCTTCTGTTAGTACCAGGTATTTCGATTTGATTGGGGCTTCTGGCTTCTCTTGGTACCAAGCCAGGATTCGAACCCAGGCTCAGCAGTACGAGGAGCCTAACACCAACGCCCTATATCACCAACAGAAACATCTTCCAAACCTTCGAATTTTTTTCATTTGGCTTTGATCGCTGTTTTTTTTTAATATTTGTTCTATTAATTTAAGCTAATGAGTTCTTATCGCACAGAACTCTGAGCCAATTTTTGTGTGTAAATCAAACGCTGGATATATCTAAGTAATTAACATGTCACTGCATTTTGACTCTAACACAGTTCGTAAAACGCCCTCAGACATTTAATTACTTCGGGAATAAGAGTGTTCTACACGGAGGATTGGGAACGACGCGTAAAGTTTCTCTCTAAGTAAAATAACTATTTTTTTCCCTTCGGTAGTTTAGCATGAGTCTTAAATTAACATACTTTTCATTTTCGTCGCTCCAGAAATTCGGGCTCCTATATGCATATTTTCTTCCAGAATTACACGATCTAAATTATTCAAATCACTTAGTTTTCCTGTACTTCCCGCGGGGTGTTCGTTGTTCCGAAAGACCGACTCACGCTCTGATGCTCTTTTAGCAACGTCACGCGTCAGTTAAGAAATGACGAGATCTGGAATCATTCCATTTGTATGCGAGAGAATGACGAAGGAAGAAAGCAAAAAAACAGAAAAAAACGCAAAGGGAAAAGGTATGCGAAAAAAAAAATGTCGAAGATTTATTAGGTCTGAAGTCGTACTGCAAAAAGGTATCGAGGGATTCTCTTGCACGAACTCGTCGAGAGAACTTCTTCCCGGAAATTGTATTTCTGCATTTTTATTAAGATATTTGGAATAAACATGGTCTGAATTATCTGTCTAAATCTGAATAATTTATGGTTTACGATGGGGAATTCGCATTTCCATTTTAGACCGGCTGCTTTATTATATTTCTCAAAAGGGCGATAGTTAATTGAGTTCAGTTGGCACCACTATGGAACTTTAATTAAACGCCAATTTTAGCTGTCTGAGAAAGACGTTTGGGTTGCTCACGCAAATGCGTACAAATGCAAATAAAGAGATTGTTGTGCGAGTTTACTGCGTTACTTTTGTTATTTGTGGTGGAAACTTAAAGAAATTTCACCTGTCATTCCTCATAAAACATTAACACGAAGTGCGCAAGAGCTATATCGTACTCCATACACATACAGGATCATCATTCGTTATCCGAAATTACGAAAACCACCGAAACGCACACTTTTCTTCGAGCACAGACACAACTCTCCGAAAGGGAAATTTCATTTTGATGCACTGTAAACAATAAGCGGTCTGTGAGTTCGCGGAAAATTCTTGAAAATAAAGTGCGCCAAAGTTGCCGGTATGTCTTTCACTTTTAACGAAATTTCCATTTTGAAAAGTTTCCGCTTCTAATTACGAAAACTTCAGCATTTTGATAGATTTTCCGTTGTCAGAATTCCGTTCATTTTTTACGCTTTCCAACCGTAGGTTGAAGAAGCTTATATGCTCCAGCTTTGTCCGTCTGTCTTCCCGACCGTACGATTACTCGAGTAAAAATTGTTCGATTTCAAGGAAATTTTAGTATGTGGTAGGGGATCACTGGGGGACGAACCCTTTGAAAATGGGCGAAATGGGGTCAAAGGTCAGGTCATAGGAGCGGGATTCATCCCAATGCCCTTATGCGTCATAACATACGTAATAACAGTTCGATTTCGATGACATTTTAGCTTATGGTAGGGGTCCACCTCGGGGCAAAACCTGTTAAAAATGGACGAAACGCAGTCAAATGTCAGGACATAGGAGCGGGATCCATTCCATTCCCCTCATGCATCATAACGTACGTAAAATGATTCGATTGAGACATAACTAACATGTTGTTCCGGAAGTACACTTAACCGGTTCTGTTGAATATCATCGAAATGGGGTCAAAGCTCAGGGCATAGGAGCGAGATTCGTTCTACAGCCATTATCCTTATAACTTGACTAATAACTTGAGTAATGATTTCTGGTATGTTGGAAAGCGTATCGTAATCAATGCATTGCATGATTTCACTAACTTGTTTTTCAGAGAAATCAGTCTCGTGTTTTTCCGTTTTTATACAGAAATTCAAACTGCTTCACTTCTTTCTTCCTGACGTGAAAAGTTAAAGAATACTTCCCTTTCTCCCCTGGTGCGAATCGAACCCGGAATGGTTTGGATGCCAGCGAAGCGTGCTACCGACTGGCCTACACTCCGTGTCAACCTAACAGTGTAACTATGCAGGGTACGAAAAATCTACTTCTGCTACGAAAAATGGATCCTAGCGTTTAGAGCAAAAAGCAGTAGAATTATTGCTTAGAATCCATTTTTGTTTTCTTAGCTGTTTATCAGACAAAAATGGCTATCTAAAAAAATTCTAGAAGTTAGAGCGCTTTTAGAAATAAATTCTAGAAGTTAGAGCGCTTTTAGAAATAAATTTGATACGACAGGTTACTCAATCAAAAGCTTTAGAAATAAATTTGATACAAGAGGTTACTCAATCAAAAGCTTTAGAAATAAGTTTGATACGAGAGGTTACTCAATCAAAAGCTTTAGAAATAAATTTGATACGAGAGGTTACTCAATCAAAAGCTTTAGAAATAAGTTTGATACGAGAGGTTACTCAATCAAAAGCTTTACAAATAAATTTGATACGAGAGGTTACTCAATCAAAAGCTTTTGAAATAAATTTGATACGAGAGGTTACTCAATCAAAAGCTTTAGAAATAAATTTGATACGAGAGGTTACTCAATCAAAAGCTTTAGAAATAAATTTGATATGAGAGGTTACTCAATCAAAAGCTTTAGAAATAAGTTTGATACGAGAGGTTACTTAATCAAGAGCTTCGCACTCTGGGCTGTTTCGGTCCATTAGGGATACAACTCAGAGACGGGGAAACGGGTAGAAGACCTCGCGCAACATTCAACACAGAGACAATAAATTGACATTCGGGGAAACTCGAGGGGGAAGTTAGTGTGCTTGTACTCCGAGTCAACCTACGAGTGTACCACTATGTAGGGTTCGAAACAGCCACCCTCGCTACGAAAAGTAGTCCCTAGAGTTTAGAGCGAAAAGCCGTAGAATTATTGCTCAGAATCCATTTTTGTTTGCTCAGCAGTTTTTCAGACAAAATGTCCATAGAGTAAAAGTTCGAGAAGTTAGTACGCTTTTGGAAATAAATTTGTTTTAAGAAGTAGCTGAATGAAGAGTTTCGCTCTTTCGTCTGTTGCTGCCCACTTGGGATACAACTCGGGCAGGGGGATGAAGTGGAAGACCACTCCCAACATTAACAACACAGAGATAATAAATGAAAATCCTCCAAATGCGTGGCGTCAGTGAATAAACAAAGACATTGCTCTTTTCACGTTTTATCAACACACAGCAACCGAAAAATTGTTTTACGGTCACCGCTGGGGATCCGAATCCCAGATCTCTCGATATCTAACCAAGCGCGTTAGCCTTACGCTACGGTGGCCAAAAATCAACGACGCTGTGTGTGTTTTTCTGTCAGTTTCTGACATCATGAATCCGTAAGATGGGCTCAGCTGATTGTTGGCCACTGTAGCATAAGGCTAGATATCGAGAGTTCTCGGGTTCGGATTCCCAGCGGTGACCGAATAACAATTATTCGGTTGCTGTGTGTTGATACAACGTGGGAAGGAGCGATGTCTTTGTTTATTCACTGACTCCACGTATTTGGAGGATTTTGAATTTGAATCTCGCCCTTTGGATTTAACTGCTATAATTAGTATATAACCACTGCCGTTAATGCCCACCAGATGGAGACGTTTCAGTAGCTGAGCCCATCTTACGGATTTATGATGTCAGAAGCTGACGGAAAAACACACATAGCGCCGTGGATTGTTGGTCACCGTGATGTAAGGCTAACGCGCTCGGCTAGATATTGAGTAATTTGGATTCGCATCCCCAGCGGTGACCGGATAATAATTTTTCAGTTGTTGTGTGTTGATAAAACGTGGAAAGAGCGATGTCTTTGTTTATTCAGAAACAATAAACTGACAACGGGGAAAACTCAAAGGGTAGGTTACTTCAACAGGCAGTAGCGGAAGCAGTACGGCCTCAAACAGACCCCCACTCACAATCCCCTCTGCTTGTGAGATGCGTGGCTGGGTGGGGGATCAGAAAGAAAACAGTAGAAGAGCATATTAACGCGGATGGATACCGTTCCTGCATTCCACGACGGCTCGTAATAAGGCTCTCCCGCCTTTAACAACAGTACACTTTTGGGGTGAATCGAATATACCACTTACTCAAGTTTAAAAAAACACAAAGAAGACTAGAATCGCGCGATGAAGAAATGCTTTTCACTAATGGTGCGGGTTAATTAGTCAATACATTTTCTGTAGGAGCTTTTATTTTTCTAAATAATTTTATAATATACCAGGCGTATCACAACTTACACTTGCTTTTTAATCATGATTTTTCAAGGCAACTGAATGCAATAGAACTCGAAACGTTTTTAACTGACAATGACTTTTAGTTATCTTTAAGAAAAGATGAAATGCACAGCTTTATATCCTTTTCTCACAAAATCCGTAAATATAAAATTTACTCTTGATAGCTGTAATAGCTTTTATGTTAAGTGTTCCGCAGTCTCATACATAGGTATCGCGAGGCGTGATTAACAAGGAATGCCTCTGCGAAAGTTTCTCACGTATGACATTTTGCTTAGCAACCAGCCAGACGGCAAAGGATTCTTTATGCCACTAGCTTCATTTTAATGCGTAATAGAACTCCGTGCATATTTAATTGTATTTAAAACGGATGATTTTTTTTCAACTGTGTCGACGGGTGTCAAACAACGATCAGTTATGGAGTTTTTAACTGATGAGAATGTTCCTCCCAAAGAAATTCACCCTATATTAGCGGCAATTTATGTTTCTGGAACTTTGAACTATTTGTGGCAGTGTAAGAAAATCAAAGTAGAGTGGAAGAACGTTGGCCGTAAAGGATCAACCGCTGAGTGGGACGCCCGTAATCGTAACTTGCCATTCCAACAGGTAAAAAGTAGATTATCTCATCAAGGAAAATCGAAGAAACACTCAAAGAACCATAGCAGGGAAGCTGAACACTAGTTTAGGAAGTGTCAATGATATTGTTAACGTTTTAGAACACAACAAAGTGTGTGCTCGTTTGGTACCGTGTCACTCAACGTCTTAAATGAAAAAATCAAGATTTGAAACATGCCGAAATTTGCTTGCTTGCTATGAAAAATATGGAAGTGATTACCTCCGAAACATTGTGACTGCTCATGAGAGATAAGTTCACCATTATTACCAGAAATGAAAACCCAATCGTTAAAATACCAACAACCATCTTCTCGAACGAGAGAGGCAATTGAGAGGCAATGCTGTCACTCTTGAAAGGTAGTGATATCAATCAGTATCGAGAGACAACTTTATTGGATTATCCGTATTGAGAGGCAGTGCTATCAGTATTGAGGAGCAATATTATCAGTATTAAGAGGTAGTGTTATCAATATTGAGAGGAAATTCCATCAGTGTTATAAGGCAATATTATGAGTATTAACAGAAAGTGTTATCAGTATTGAGAGGCAATGCTATCAGTCGTGAGAGGTAATGTCATCAGTGTTGAAAGGAACCATTTCCCGACGCCTCGCGGAAATGACTGTGTGATCCCAGCGTCCATTACGTGTGCTGCCATTAACACCGAAATATCGCCGGTTCCGTGTGCAGTGGTGCCACGCCAGAGCGACGTGGAACGCCACAGACTGGCGACGTGTGGTGTTTAGCGATGAGTGCATCTTCGTTTTGGGGACAGATGATCATCGTGAACGGGTGTGGAGGTCCCCGCATCAACGGCACAATCCCAACCTCGCTATCGATTGCCACACCTCCCACACTGTAGACATAGTGTTCTAGGGAACCATAGCCTACGATAGGCGATCAGCTCTTGTAGTGGTACGTGGATCATTGATGAGCTAGAGGTATGTGGATGAGATCCTACGGCCCAATGTGCTCGCATTCCTGGCCGGGATTTCAGGTCAGCTATACTAGCAGGATAATGCCCGCCCGCACACGGCTCGGGTTGCCCAAGACTGCCTACGTCATGTCCAGACACTTCCATGGCTTGCCGCTCCCGGACATGTCCCCTGTCGAGCATGTGTGGGGCCAGTTGAAATGCCGACTGCCGACGTGCCGCACTAACTGGGATATGGAGCACACCGTCCAACACCTGCGAGCCAGTCTGCCCCAGGACAACAACAGGTGTCTGTTCGCCTCCATGGCAGACCATATTACAGCATGTATCGCCGCACGAGTTGGTGCGATGCGTTATCGAAGATGACCGAACTGCGTGGTACAGATTCCTCTGTAATTGTCCAGCAGCTCTGTTTTTTCCATCATGTATATCATTCATATGTATCATTACGTCCATAAAATTGTACTTCAATCCGATGCTTCCCTCTTGGTGCGCAAATTTCATTGTCCGTGAGTGTAGGTCGGAAATCACATCACTGTTATTTTGTCACTAATACTGAAAAATTAGTATCACCGTTAGGGCCATGCAGTGATAAAGTCGAAATTCACTGATAAGAATGTCACCCTTAACAGCGTCCGACAAAGCTTGGCGTCCGAAATCACTGTTGCGTCATAGTTTCGGTTACCAAGTTACCATATCTAAACAATCCGTCATCTTTTCTCTTAAAACACCATAGAGGTCGCTAATGATGTAAGCTTTCTTTCGGTTTCCCCTTTTTCCCACGCTTAAAATAGCTCTTGTTTTGGGTTTGGCTGCGCGTTCGCTCGTAAACAAAAAATTCAAAGGCAGCCAACGATATATAACAATTCAAAGGCAGCCAACGATATATAACAATTCAAAGGCAGCCAACGATATATAACAATTCAAAGGCAGCCAACGATATATAACAATTCAAAGGCAGCCAACGATATATAACAATTCAAATACAGCCAACGATATATAACAATTCAAAGGCAGCCAACGATATATAACAATTCAAAGGCAGCCAACGATATATAACAATTCAAAGGAAGCCAACGATTATAACAACGATTTTGTCACGGTTACCAGCGAAACGGTGAATCGCCGTTCCGGCGTCTTTACAGTTTCGTCACCACTGTCATAAATGGTGATTTTGTCACCGTTTAAAGTCACTGTTACTTCTATTGAACAGTTGCTATTGTCACTGTGACCTGAAAATCGCTGTTAATCCCACCTTTAAGCGATCAATATAGAAATCGTGCGCATTTATTGCTCGGTTCAACATTCATTAAGCGCCCTTTTTAGCTTCATGTGTTACATAAACAATTGCACAACCAGTTCCAGGTAGCTCCTGTAGATAAAACATAAGATTGCACCTATTAAAATAACCATTAAGTGCATATGAATATCAAAATCCTGACAAAAGAGACAATCTTTTCATTTAAGATTTAGAGAAAGAATACAAGCAGCTAGTACTACAGTGAAACTTGAGTACATTCTGTCGCATAAAAATGAAATTTTGAATTACTTCTTCCAATTATCCTTTGTGTTCCACCAATAGAAAACTCTGTGATATTGTTGCTGCAATCACTACACGTTGAACGAAAATCATTTGTCTACAGAGCCAAATGTAAGTGAGAAGAGACTATTTATGTATGCATACCTCCGTTGGTTCAGGCTTTCTGGAACAATTTCTTGTCTTGCGCTTCGATTCCTTAAGCTTGCCTCATTCAAATTTAATCACTTATCCTTTGGGAGTTCTAACATAGCCAAGATCTTCGGAGCCTTAAATCCTTGGGATTCAGTTTTTCTAGGGGCTTGCGCTGAAATGACAAAAAAAAAAAAAGAATCAAATATTTTTTTTCTTACGAACCTTATTGTGTTTGAAATACACTCATCAGTAAACAAAACATTAGAGATAGGGGTGATGTGCAATTGGCATGGGCATCACTCGTCTCCCGTGCTGAGACGAGTGATTCCCACACCCAAACCGAACGCAGGCGGTAAATTGGCGTCTATATCACAATACCATTTTGGAAATTTGATATGTGTACTTAAACATTTCGATATATTTCGGTTCTTTTCTTTCCCTGGAACCAGTGGTCCCAGATTAGAGATTGGAGACTGCTTATAGCCATCTAAGGTGCTCACGATGGTCGTTACGCGCGCACACACACACAGCATGCATACAGTCAGTAGACAAAACATTAGAGATAGGGTTGATGGGCATTAGGGATGAGTTCGGGCTCAATTTTAGTAACCCGGGCCCGGCCCGCTTTCTTTGATTACATGTGTTTGCTGAGCCCCGATCCGCCCGGGCCCGGCCCGCTTTCTTTGATTACATGTGTTTGCTGAGCCCCGATCCGCCAGGGCCCGGATTCTTGGAAAATGTTGCTTATCAACGCTTGCATTTATGTATTATGCACTGGCCAAAGATATGGCCCAAGCAAGGATTATTTTAAAAAGTTTAGTTCAGTTAATCCACTTCACAATATTAATATGTTTTTAGAAATACTACGCATTAAGCCAAATGTTCTAAAATGTAAATTTGAAAATAAATAAATAATCAACGTGCCCTTCGACCGTATCAGGGGAATCAGTAATTTTGTTTAAAGCTGAAGAAAAGAAAATCGTTTAGAAACAAAAAATTCGATTCGTTATTTCTTTTTGATTTCTAAATTAACTTTTATTTTGAATAAATTGCATTATAAAACGTACAACGCCGTACAAACAGTTGCAAGTGTTTGAAATTTTGACTCTAGAAAACTAATCTTTGTAATATAATTTACATATATGCTAATTGGTAAAGGTAGTTTAGAGTGATGTAGTAGAATATAAAAAAAAAAAACATGTAGGGAAATTTCCAAAATAAAAAAAAAAGAACGTAAAAGCATTCCAGACCAGATTATTCTGCATTTTGTAACATTAACAAAGCTTTGCGCTGAATAGTATAATAATCACAATATTACATTATGTGTGTGCAGTTTCCAGATTAAGTTCGTCATGAAAAAAAGAGAGAGAGAAAGAATTGCATCTAAAGTTTCAGCGCTTCAACTTGATCTTCTTTTCTCTAAAACTCGACCTGCTGCATTAAAAACCAACGTCACCCCAAAAATCACGGGAGTGAGGATATTTAAAAAAATAAATAACACTATTTCTAACTGCACAATTTTGGAAATTAATACATCATTTTAAAGATAAGATTCTTGATTTTTAATAAAATACAAAAAATGGGAATGTGATTTTTTCCCAGTTTTTCGATACCAGACCTCCTTAAATTTATTCTTGCTTGAGCCAGGGCTTTGAACAATGCATAATGCAAGTCTTGCTAAGCAAAATTTGTCTTGCAATGGCAGCTAGCTTAGGAATTTGAAAATCCTTCCACCATGGTAACAAATCCACAATGAAATTCAACACGTGTAATTCAACCGGGCTCGGAATTACACGTGTTGGATTTATTACAGTAATGAAATTCAAGACGTGTAATTCCGAGCCCGTCCGAGCTCGGGCCCGAGCTCATCTCTAATGGGCATAACCCGCGCATAGTGAAACAGACTCAAACCTAACGCAGGCGATAAATCGGAGAACAGCAGGGCTTCCCAACAGTGTATCACAATCGACAAACATGGAAAAACGTGGTGATCTGAGCGACTTTGATAGTGTACGCACTGTCGGCGCAAGGCAGATGGATCATTCTATCACCCAAGTCGTAACAACCCTAGGGTTCCCGAGGGCAACTGTATGAAGAGTGTACCGCGCGTATGTCGCCGACAGACGTACTTGCGACCAGAAAGCAAGCGATGGCCGACAACACGTCGTTGACGACCGGCCTTGATGTAGACACTCCAGGCTCGTACAGACCGACCGCTCGACATCGATGGTACAATTCACATCCAGGTTAAATGTAACAGGACCAAGCAGCGTCAGCGAGTGAACAATACTGCATACCCTGATATAATACTGCCTAATAATACTGCATAACACTACTGCATACCCTGGGATCCGGTAACCGACGCCCTACTCGTGTGCCACTATTGACTGCTCGTCATAAGACATTCCGCCTTGCCTGGTGACGGGGACGTCAAAACTGCACCTTTGCAGAGTGACGCCATGTCGTGTGGTCATATGGATTCCATTTTCGGCAGTAACGAGCTAAAGGGGCGCTGGTATCGCAGATTCGCTTCCGTTGGGAAATGGTTCGTGGGCATACAAGAGCCGCTTCATTTGCCTGTATAGTGGACCGGATCCCCGTGGGATCCGTTCGTGCCTAGCGCACAATTAATCGATTCTCTCTGCCGGTTGCCCTCCTGAACAGTCCGTAACCTCTCCGACGTGTTGCATTGCCGTTATGCGTCCACTGCTCGCAACACAGTCGGACGCTATGGTAAGAACGATCCACGTGGCGGGCTATACGGCGTGCCGACCACCCTCATCCCGATGACCAGGTCACTCTCCAAGTCCGTAAGCTGCGTAAATCAACGTCTCTGTCGTCTACCCGGCATTCTTGTCACTCTTTACTCTTGCTTGCGTCGGCCGGTGCTTTTTGCTTTCATGGGGCATCGACTACACGCCAGTTTATGAGATTGTCGGTACGTTCTTGCAGCGACACCACAGGGTGTGCCGAATGCGTATTAGCACGAAATGTGGGTCATTTGCATATCAGCGCGCACTCTAGCTATTTGCAAAGTTTCGCGGTTGTATCAAGTTTTCTTCTAGGTGCCGAAATTTTATTGTCCGTGAGTGTATGTTCGCTTGAGGTTTTAACGTCAACCGTGAGAACTGGATAGGCGATAAGCAGTCGCTTGTCCCTAATTTAGAGCTACTGGTTCCAGGGAAGGGAAAGAGCCAATGCCGTAGGACAAACACGACATCCATGTCCCACCGGAATTCGAACCCGGACTGATCTCGGAAGAGTTGTATGGATTCGGAATCCCAGTGAGGGATTTTAACGATCACCGTGAGCGCACGATGGCCTATAAACAATTATATGTCCCTAATTTAGGGCCGCTGGTTCCAGGGGAGGTTGAGAGTCAAGTGACGTAAACAAGCCCGGACCCATCTCAGATGAATGATCAAGAGCCAGCGATTAGACCACTGCGCAATTGAGGTGGCTGAACAACTTTTGAATTGTTTACCACAAAAGCGATTATCCCATATTTTGAAAAACCAAAGCTGTCTTTCTTCTATTAAGACAGACTCAACTTCTCGTACAATTCCTATTCGACGGACTCACAACCTCTCGTCTCGGTACTATTTACCCCAAAACTACTCTTAAAAATCCCAGGAAACCAAAGAGCCAACTTGTTTTCTACACCGTCACCAACATTTGCGGAAGTTATATTTTGAGAATACCTAAAAGAAAAAACAACTATTTTTTATGGTAGACGTGTAGAGGATGTTTTAATCATCTCAAAGATTTCCTCAGATGAACTATAATAAATGAAAAAAATGTTTCTTCTCAATTATCCCACAAATGAAATTAACTTTCATGCCGAAAGAGGAAAATACTTTCACTTTCTTTTGTGTTCCTGCTCATAAAGAAAACAATACCATGACTACAAAATTGAAAGATAAATTTTTTTTCAATAATTATTCTCTCCAACTTTTCACACCTTTGAGCTTACAAAATTAACAGCTTTAGGAATTTAGTACAAATTGCTTTCACACACACACGCAGCAAACAAAAACATAAACAAGAAGAAATTCCTGGTTAAAAGACAATAATGAAGGTTCAAAGCATAAAAAAGCGTTAATTAACGTTAATTAGATTACCACTTCAAACAAAACTCTTAAAAACGTTTTGAAATTTCCTGACAGGAAAGCAGTTACTAGGGATATAAAGGCAACTTGCATACCTTTTGATTTTGACATCTGCCAAATTGTTGTACCTCAAAGGAATTAAATTTAATTTTAAGAAGCAGAGATCACATTTTTTTTAGAAAGATTTGTAGTATATAGGACTTTAGACGAATTTAAGGATGAATTTGGAAAGCTAGAATATACTGGAAGTACAAGAAACGTCTTAAACATAAAATGAAGTAAGACAAAGTGGAAAAAATTGAATTGGCTAGATTTACAAAATCCTGGGCTGTGTAAGTCGGAGAGGAAGGGTTCGGAAATCGAGTAACGACTAACGCCACTATAGAAACCAAAATTATATATATATAAATATATATATATGATTTCTGCTACATAAGAAAGGTGACATTGAGGATCTCGGAAACTACAGACCTATCAGCCTCCTATCAGTAGTTTATAAAATCTTCACTAAAGTTTTTTCACACCGCTTGAAGGTAACACTGGACATGGCTCAACCGAGAGAACAAGCTGGATTCAGGAGTGGCTACAGCACAATAGATCATATCCATGTGCTGAGAGAACTAATTGAAAGAGCTAGGGAATATGAACTTCCATTGTGCATGGCTTTTATCGATTATGAAAAAGCCTTTGATTCGGTGAAACCATCAGCAGTTACAATGGCTCTGAAAACCTGCGGCATTGAAGATGCATACATTAATATTATTAATAACATTTATGAAAATGCAAGTGCAAAGATTAGGCTGTTTGAAAATACAACACACATAAAAATTGGAAAGGGAGTGAGACAAGGTGACACCATATCTCCGAAGCTCTTTAATGCCTCATTGGAGGGTGTTTTTCAGTCACTGAGCTGGGAAAACAAGGGGATAAAGATTAATGGAGATTATCTAACCCACCTTCGTTTTGCTGATGACATAGTCATTTTTGCAACTAGCCCATCAGAGCTGCAGAGTATGATCCAGGAACTTGCTGACAAGAGTAAAGAAGTGGGATTAAAAATCAACTTTCAGAAGACAAAAGTGATGTTCAATGCTTTTACAAGAAATGAAGATTTATCGATTGATGGAGAAAAGCTGGAGATAACAGACACGTACGTTTATCTTGGACAGCAGATATCAAGTGAGGGTCACATTGATGAAGAAATTAATCGGCGTACAAAACTTGCCTGGAGAGCTTTTGGAAGAAACAGCATAATTTTCAAGAGCAATATGCCATTATGTCTTAAAAGAAAAGTGTTTGATCAATGCATCCTTCCAGTGCTTACGTATGGTGCAGAGACGTGGACCTTAACTAAAAGAGACATACAAAGGCTGCAGACAACTCAAAGAAGCATGGAGAGGTGCATACTTGGTGTAACCAGGAGAGATAAGAAGAGGAACTCGTGGATCCGAAAAATGACAAGAGTGGAAGACATCATGATCAGAGTTAAATCCCTGAAATGGCAATGGGCTGGACATACTGCCAGAAGGACAGATCATCGATGGACAGCCGAAATTTTAGATTGGATTCCAAGGGACAGGAAAAGACCCAGAAGAAGACCACATGGGAGATGGGTGGATGAAATTCGAAAGTATGCAGGGGTGACATGGAGGAGACTGGCACAAGACAGACCGTTGTGGAGGAAACTTGGGGAGACCTTCGTCCAGCAGTGGATTGATAATGGTTGACAATGATGATGATGATGATGATATATATGATTTAATATCTCCTTTTTTATTGCAATGTTAAGAATTTGTAATACTTTTGTATTGCTATTCAGGTTTAAATTCTCTCTCAGGCGAACTTGGTAATTTGTTATTGCTGAACATTATTTCTGATTTATTATGTCACTCTTACAACTTGAGTTTTCTATAATCTTCTTCTTTCTGTTTAATAGTAACAGATGAAGAGCATGGGTCGGGCCAGGAAAGTTATGGATGCTAGCTAAATTGTTAACTAAAGCTTGGTCATGCAACTCTGCGGAGGTCATGACATTTATATATATTCTTTAAAATACATATTTTAAAAAAAAAGTTTTGGTGGGCTTATTACTTGCATCTATGACTTTGCAGAAACCCATTTCCAAATAGGTCTTTGTGGAAGTGAGAAAATGCAGAGTTTTTGCTGGTCCTTGATAAAGCCAAGGCTCAGTATTCTCGACACTTTCTACATTCAGTTGTTTTATTTTTCTCTTTTTACTCACACCGGTCAATACATAACCATTTCTATGTTGTACTTGGTGTGAGTCAAAAAACATTTTTGCTTCAGTCTCTTAATAGAATGTGAATTCTGAATTTTCATAACTGCTGCGTTGCGCGTTTTGATCTTCAGGTTATTTTGCATCTTTCGTTTTAAATTCTAAAGTTTTTCTTATGTTTTCGGCTTTGCTCTTTAGTATATATATATATATATATATATACACACACACTGCCTGTCAGAGAAAATGGAAAATGCTACACAACGAAGACGTGAACGCAGCGCCATGCAAATTGCAGAGTGTTGTGCACGCGTACAAGTTATGCAAATGATTGCATTTGTAGGCCAAGTGCACGAACGGCGCGCGGGAGAGAAGCGGACAAAAAGCCCGTGAGGCCATCAGTCGAGACGTCGTCACCACCACGAGAAGTGAGAGATTCTGCTGTAACCGTGTCTGAAGAACGAACAAGGGGCGCCAATGCCGTTAAAATGCCGTCTTAGGCGATTTCGTCAAACGGATGAGTTCACGAGAGGTGTCATTGTAGGCCTTCTCACCGCCGGATGGTCCTTGCGTCGTATTGCGGAAGAAACGCAACGTGATACAATTTTGGAGACAGTGGTCCCAGGGAGAATCTGTGTAACGTCGTAGGGGGACGGGAGCACGGAGACGGATGTCCGAGGGCACCGATCGTCGCATCCGACGTCATGCCGTAGCGGACCCACAGACCACAACGGGCGACATTTTGCAGAGTGTACGGGAAGGCTTGGATGCTCAGATATCCACGCGGAGAGAGTCGCGCCGATTAGCTGCTTCTGGTTTGCTGTTTAGCCGTCCGTTGCGAAAGCTATCCTTAACAGCGAGATATCGTCGTCACTGCTTGGTGCGGTGTCGCTCCAGAACTGCGTGGGGTGACGTATGGAACAGTGTGGTGTTCAGCGACGAATCGCGGTTCTGTCTCACAACGGATGATCGCCGTGTGAGAGTCTGGAGGCGACGTGGCCAACGGGCGGATTCCCCCATCATTGTGGAGCGCCACACGGCCAGGCAACCTGGAATCATAGTGTGGAGTGCTATCAGAGCCCATTGCCGCTCAGCGCTGGTATGCACTACGGGCACATCGACGGCACGCAGCTATGTTGACGAAGCGCTGCAGCCCGTGGCACAACTGTATCTGCAGGTCATCCCGAACGCCGTTTTTCAACACGACAACGCCTGGCCGCATACCGCTCGGATCAGCCAGAACCCGGTGTGCGGATGCTTCCGTGGCCAGCACGATCCCCCGACGTCTCGCCCATCGAGCATCTGTGGGACACGATTGGACGTCGGTTGAGTACCCTCCCACCCCTGCAAAATGAAGATGAACTGTGAATTCGGATCAACACCACATGGTCCACGATACCTCAGGACTCTATTCGGACTCTAATTGTCTCGATGCCACGTCGGATTCAACGCTATATCAGCCCAAAGTAGGGGCTACACTCCTTTTTGACCATCCTGTATATTCGGCAACTGGAGTCTAGTCTGTATGTGACAATAAAATCATTTGTTCAGGACCCACTTGGCTGTGTGTGCGGTTTGGTCTGTTTTCGCGCATTCCTTCATGGTGTGGCATTTTCTCTGCCAGGCAGTATATATATATATTTTTTATTATCTTATCCGTAGCCGTATTACTCTGCACGTGAGAAAAATGAGCCGTTGCTTTTTAAAAAAATAGATGAACTTCTTCCTTTTCCTATGAAAACGATTACGGGCTGCATTCTAAAAATTATGACGTATTTCACTGTTTAGAATGTAGCCTTCCTGACATTCCGCAAGAGTCAAAATGACTAGTTGCAGTGATAAGCTTTACCCGGGTAGTTCACCCGGGAGAAAGTTCTGAGTAGGAACACGTGAATTCGAAACTGACCACTAGCAAAAAGGGCTTGATTCGTTATATTAGAGCCCGAAAGTAAAATAAATCTTCTGTACGTGATATTCGAAAAACAAACAAACAAAACAATAGTGTGTGTTGCTTCTTCAATTCAATGCGTGGAATTAATAAAAATGCCTCCTCCTTTAACCATGCTTTGTCGGCGTGCCCGAAACCTGCGATTTCGTGCCTACGCCATTTTTAAAGGGGTGATGTGACAATACACCCCCTTTGAAAATGAAGAGTTAAAACGGAAGGCTGGCGATAACTTCGTCGGCGTAGTTCAGTTGGCAGTATGCCCGGCTCCGGAGCAGGAAGACATCGGTCCGAATTTCAGCACCAGCTAAAAGGGCCTGTTTCGGGTGCAGGAATCAAGAATAATTTTCATTGGATTGTGTGGAAAATCTTTTGCCAGTTTGCTATTTTGAAGAAAGATATATCCGGCACAAATTTTAAAGGTGAATTCCCATTATAGACACATAATATTTGCATACTCTGAAATGTGTGATTTAGGTTTGGAAATAGAAGACAATAAGGTTCATCAAACAGAAATCATCGCTCTTTCCAGGTTAATAAGCGAGTCTCGGAAAAATTATCATCGGCCGCCACCGGGAATTGAACCCAGGGTCTCCCAGTTACGCGCCGGACATGCTACCACTGCACCACAGCGGCCTCGAATTCTCCAGACTCACATGTGATTAACTGTCAAACTACATGGCAGTTTGGAAATTAATCACATGTGATTCTGGAGAATTGGGGAACTACCAAACTACATGGCAGTTAAACACGTGTCAGTCTGGAGAATTGGGGAACTACCAAACTACATGGCAGTTAAACACGTGTCAGTCTGGAGAATTGGGGAACTACCAAACTACATGGCAGTTAAACACGTGTGAGTCTGGAGAATTTAAGGAAGCTATGGTGTAGTAATAGCATGTTCGGCGCGTAGCTGGAAGACGCTGGGTTCGATTCTCGGTAGCGGCCGATGATAATTTTTTCGACTCACTTACTAACGTTGAAAGAGCGATGATTTCTGTTTGGTGTCCCTGATCCACGTCGAGTGTTTGAATTTCATTTTCGTTATTTAATGCTGTTTTTCTATCGCAAACGTAAAGCAAAACAAAACGAAAAAAAAAAAAAAAAAAAAAAAAAAAAGATATGTGATGTCTCTGGTGAAAGAGTTGTAAGCGTTTGACTGAGTTAATACTCGTCTGCAAAGTTTTGTTGTGGATGTAACTCACTCGCCGGTAAATCACGCTGCCGATGACCCGTTGAGGCTAACAAAGGCCAAATCAAGGCATTTACCAAAATAACACAATACGACCCTAGAAACTAACTGCGCAGATACTGCAGACATCGAACTGCACCGTGGCATCGCATTTGGCAAAGCTGACGTAATCTGTAGGTACTAAACTAAAGATATCAGGTTCTCGTGCGGAATGAGTCAATCATAAAAGCTTAAGGTAGCAATCTTAAAAGCACGATAATTAAAACACTACGCAGGCTTCCGATGAAGTGAAGAACTTATTTAATGTATACGTTAAAAGATTAAAAATAAAGCCATAAGAACTTTCGGTCTTCCTAAAAACCATCATCAGATGAAAGTACTGAAGATAATCATCAGATGAAAGTACTGTTTTAATTACCGTGCTTTTAAGATTGCTACCTTAAGCTTTTATGATTGAGGTACGAAACTGTTCGAATATGAAACATGTTCTCCACCACATATCTATTTCCGATTTTCTGTTCAAATGGAATACAAGTTAGTTAAAATAATGCAATGCATTTATTATGATACGCTTTCCAACATACCAGAAATCATTACTCAAGTTATGAGGATAATGGCTGTAGAATAAATCTCGCTCCTTTGACCCGACCTTTGACCCCATTTCGATGACATTCAACAGAACTGGTAAAATATACTTCCGGAACAACATGAAAAGTTTTGTCTCAATCGAAGCATTTTTACCTAAGTTATAACGCATAAGGGCAATGGAATGGATCTCGATCCTATATCCTGACCGTTGACCCCACTTCACCCATTTTCAATAGGCTTCGTCCCCAGTGATCCTCTACGACATACTAACATTTAATCGAAATCGAACCATGTTTACGCAAGTTATGACGCATAAGGGCAAAGCAATGCATCCCGCTCCTATTTCCTGACCTTTGACCCCACTTCACCCATTTTCAATAATAGGGTTCGTTCCCAGGTGGTCCCCTACCACATACTAAAATTTCCTTGAAATCGGACCATTTTTACGCGAGTTATCGTGCGGACTGACAGACCGACAAATTTGGAGCATATACGCTTCTTCAACCTACGGTTGGAAAGCGTAAAAAAACGGCCCGTTTCTGAAACGAATGGTGACGAGCACTGAGAAATGGATTGTGTAAACTAACGTGGAGCGGAAAAGGTTGTGGCGCTAGCGAGATGTGCCGCCATTAACTATCCAAAAACCGGTTAACATGCACGAAAAGAAATGCGCTGTGTGTAAGAGCCGCGGATGGCTTAGTGGTTAGCGAGTCAGACTATCAATGCAAGGTCATCTGGTTCGAACCTGGGCTGATCTTTCAGAGATGGTGTGATTTACTAACAATCGCTGAATATCCGCCGTGCATCGGACGAGCACGTTAAGTGACGGCCCCCAGGGTGGACCCACTGGTTAAATGGGTATCCTTTCCTATGCTCCCCCCTGAAATCCTCTCACCTCTCGGTGTGCAACATCGTACTCGCCATCTACTGTACTCTAATCTCACTACAAACTGTTCTGTCAAAGTCGCTAGACTTGCTCTCATTCCTTCCGCTTCTGTGTCCTGCCCAAAAGGCTATCTCGCTGTAGGTGGCTGGGACCTAAACTCTACTCACTGTGGACGGAAGTCCTACAAGAAAATGACAAATACTGCATACTGCGCTGTGTGTATGAAACTGGAAAGGTCACTTGCATTTCCAGCTGCTTCTGAGCAAACAAAGCATTAATCTGATACGTACTGCTCCCCATTGGATAATCTGTTATGATATACTTGATGAGAACAGTCTAGAAATATTAAACAGGAAGGGAGTTGCCTTCCACAAGAACAGCGCTAGACCTCATGTTTCTTTGGTCCCTAGAAAAAAACCCGTTGAAGCTTTGCTGGGATTTTATCTTCTGCCTCATCCACCGCATTCACCCGAGCTTGCACCTTCTGATTTCAATTAATTTAGAACTCTGCAGAATTTACTCAATAGAAAGAACTTCGATGAGTAGAGATTTCAATAAGTTCTAAGCCTAAAATACAAAAGCAAATTTATTTCAAAAACGCACCTTTACAATCGTCGCCAAAAGTCCTGCACCGTCAAATTTTTGATGTTTGAAGTCAACTTATACAGCGTAATAGCACAGTCAAGAATACATATTACACATCCTTTTTAAATAAATTTTATGCTGAATTCAAATACTTTCACAGAATGTTATTATCAGCAATAGAAGTGAAGTTACAAGCAAAAGTACAGCGTCTAGTCATAAAAAGCAACAAACAGTGGAATTTGTGAAATTAGTGCACAATGCATTTATCGTAAAATTACTGTACAGTACATTATTGACACTTGCAGGACACTTGAAATAACTGACCAACAAGCAAAATACGCTTTAATATTTAATTGGATAACCACGGTTACTTAGTAACAAAGTGCACCTTCTTGGCATGGAACTAATGAGCTTCTATAGTTGTCCATTGGTGATAACACGGTGCCATACGTCCCTTACAGACTCAATTAAAGATAAGAAACCGTGATTATGGTAAACTTATAGTTGGCCGCCAGGTGGCCTGCTTACGATCTGTAAATCGCCTTAATATTGGTGAAATACTGACTATTCATGGCAATTTTTTGCAGTGTACTTGAATGATTAATTTGGCATCTACAGTGTCTACCGGTAACACCTGTTCGACTTGAATTGGTTTTGCTCTGAAAACCCGAGGTGGGCTTACAGGTTATTAATAACTAGCGTATAGCCCGTCGTAAGGAGGTTGTTTTTAAGCTTTAAATAAATATTACGTAATATATAGGGGATGGGATGTAAGGTCAGGTGATGCGTAACATCACAGCCTCTCCTTGACAAATGTCAACCCCGCCTTCTCGTGGTGCATCCTGTTCCCACTAAAGGGGCTCTGACGACCGCAAATAGCGGTATAACTATACCATCGGGATCAGAGGAAATGCTATCCCACACTCACCAACCCGCTTGGCCAGCGTGGTGAGTTATGGCCAAACACCTCCAAAATGACTCTACAACTTAAATCTTGGCCCTCAGTCTCCGGCAGCTGGAATGTACCTGGCCAAGGCAGCGGCCAGTGCGACATGAAGGCAGAGGGTGCTAAGAATCCCCGGAGGACCGGACTAGGCTGCCATTTGATGCTGACCTTGGCTACCTACAACGGACGCTCCCTATCTTCTGATTCAAGGCTTCTTGAATTGGAAGAGGAACTACAAAGGATCAAGTGGGACATCGTGGGGCTAAGTGAGGTAAGGAGAAAAGGAGAAGATCTCATTGAACTGAAAAGTGGTCATCTCTTCTATTATCGTGGGACAGATACTGGCAGAACTAGTGGTGTTGGATTTATAATAAACAAGAAACTGAAGGATAAAGTGGTAGAAGTTGAAAGTTCCTCTGACAGAGCTGCACGACTCGTTATCCAACTATCGAGAAGATACCAGGCTCAGATTATTCAAACGTATGCACCCACCACAAGTCATCCTGAAGAAGAAATTGAAGAATTTTATGAGGAAATTCGTCATCTAAATAATAAAGGTAAGCAGCACTTGAAGATAATTATGGGAGATTTCAATGCAAAAATAGGGCACCGGCAACAGAATGAAACTTCAGTAGGTAAATTCGGTCACGGCAACAGAAACCAGCGTGGAAATACTCTAGTTGAGTTTGCAGAGGCAGAAGGATTTTTCATCTTGAACTCCTTTTTCAAGAAAAAGCCACACAGGAAATGGACATGGAGACATCCAATTGGGACGACAAGTGAAATTGATTTTATTATGTGTAACAAAAAATTCGTCATCGAAGACTGCAGTGTGCTAAACAAGTTCAACACAGGTAGTGACCATAGATTGGTGAGATGTAAGATGCACCTCAACACTAAACTGGAACGTGGCAAGCTCATAAGACAAACAAAATGTATTGACATAACCAACCTTAAAAAACACCATAATACTTTCAAGTTGGAACTGAAGAACAGATTCTCTGCTTTAGAAGGCCTAACATCGGAAGAAGTGGATATTTCGGAAGTTAACAGAAAAGTAACCAAAGCTCTTATGGAAACAGCAACAAAATTAGCTGGGTCTAAGAACAAGTTGCATGTAAACAAATTATCAGGAAAAACCAAAATGTTGATGCAAAAAAGAAGAGAGATGAGGACAACTAAAGAAGATGTGACTTCCAAAGTGGAATATATAGAGCTATGCAAGACAGTACGAAAAAGTATCACTGAAGACGTAAGAAAATTCAACTGTGAACTAGTGAGGAAAGCAATTGAAAACAACCAAAGCCTAAAGATAGCAAAGGGACATCTCAGTAAGGGAAGAAAACAGATTATGGCTCTGAGAAAAGAAGATGGTTCTATAACAAGAAATAGAGGCGAAATTTTGACAAGAGTGAAAGATTTCTACTCCAAATTATATGAAAGGGATGATACATGTACTCCAGACATCATGAAAGGTACCAGAGTTCTTCCAGTCCTCCCAGCAGAAGTTGCACATGCAATCAAGAACATGAAGCGGGGGAAAGCTCCAGGAGAAGATGGAATTACTATAGACATCATACAAGAAGCAAGTGGAGAAATTGAAACAGTACTCGCCCAAATTTTCACTCGATGCCTTAATGAAGGGAAGATTCCTGAGGATTGGAACAATGCTACAATGATCCTGCTACATAAAAAGGTGACATTGAGGATCTCAGGAACTACAGACCTATCAGCCTCCTATCAGTGGTTTATAAAATCTTCACTAAAGTTCTTTCACACCGCTTGAAGGTAACACTGGACATGGCTCAACCGAGAGAACAAGCTGGATTCAGGAGTGGCTACAGCACAATAGATCATATCCATGTGCTGAGAGAACTAATTGAAAGAGCGAGGGAATATGAACTTCCATTGTGCATGGCTTTTATCGATTATGAAAAAGCCTTTGATTCGGTGAAACCATCAGCAGTTACTACGGCTCTGAAATCCTGCGGTATTGAAGATGCATACATTAATATTATTAATAACATCTATGAAAATGCAAGTGCAAAGATTCGGCTGTTTGAAAATACAACACACATAAAAATTGGAAAGGGAGTGAGACAAGGTGACACCATATCTCCGAAGCTCTTTAATGCCACATTGGAAAATGTCTTTCAATCACTGAACTGGGAAAACAAAGGGATAAAGATTAATGGAGATTATCTAACCCACCTTCGTTTTGCTGATGACGTAGTCATTTTTGCAACTACCCCATCAGAGCTGCAGAGTATGATCCAGGAACTTGCTGACAAGAGTAAAGAAGTGGGATTAAAAATGAACTTTCAGAAGACAAAAGTGATGTTCAATGCTTTTACAAGAAATGAAGATTTATCGATTGATGGAGAAAAACTGGAGATAACAGATACGTATGTTTATCTTGGACAGCAGATATCAAGTGAGGGTCACATTGATGAAGAAATTAATCGGCGTACAAAACTTGCCTGGAGAGCTTTTGGAAGAAACAGCATAATTTTCAAGAGCAATATGCCATTATGTCTTAAAAGAAAAGTGTTTGATCAATGCATCCTTCCAGTGCTTACGTATGGTGCAGAGACGTGGACCTTAACTAAAAGAGACATACAAAGGCTGCAGACAACTCAAAGCAGCATGGAGAGGTGCATGCTTGGTATAACCAGGAGAGATAAGAAGAGGAACTCGTGGATCCGAAAAATGACGAGAGTGGAAGACATCATGATCAGAGTTAAATTCCTGAAATGGCAATGGGCTGGACATACTGCCAGAAGGACAGACCATAGATGGACAGCCGAAATTTTAGATTGGATTCCAAGGGACAGGAAAAGACCCAGAAAAAGACCACATGGGAGATGGGTGGATGAAATTCGTAAATATGCGGGAGTGACATGGAGGAGACTGGCACAAGACAGACCGTTGTGGAGGAAACTTGGGGAGACCTTCGTCCAGCAGTGGATTGATAATGGTTGACAATGATGATGATGATATAGGGGATGCTTCCTATCCTTAGACGTGAAATTGTTAATTGAAGTAGATTAAAAACAAATCAAATGGACGCCGGCTTTTTTATAAGGAAATATAGTAAAAATTTATATACACTGCTGTCCACTCAAAATGTAACACCAAGAAGGAAGCATCCGATTCGCCTGAAATTCGCAGAATGCGTCGTCCGCGAGAGGACATGCAAACGATTAGCTTTGCAGGGCATATGCAAATCATGTGCGCCCGGCACGCCACCGAGAAGCACTATAAGAAGGGTGCACAGAAGGCGGGGTGTAAGTAGTGGAAGTGTGTTGTGCTGCCGGACCTGTGCGTGGGATTTTGTAGAACAGGCAAATAGAACTCCATGTCATTCATAATCCAACGTTTTTAAATTTGCACGTGATTACCTTGATATCTCAGTGTGATCGCGTGCAAACTCAACTTGCTTTGATATTAAGAATTCAATTCGAATTTTGTAGATCGCAAAAACAGAACTCGAGTCATTAATAATCCAATGTTTTTAAATTAGCACACGATCACCTCGACATTTGAAAGTGATATCTTGCTATTATATAGCAGGCAATCATTTTGACATCGCGAGAGCACACACGAATTGCTCGCTAACGGATGACGCAGCAATGCAGACGTTAGTGTGACGTCAAGCGTTCCAGAGAGACGGATCTGGGTGTTTATATTATTAATTTCTCCACAAACAGCAAGTGTTCTTATTATTTTGATAAACCCCCGTATTCTACGTTTTTATTAATCTTATGAGGTTGTTTTACTATAATGCAGGTGAAAGAAAGTGTTTGAATGATTCTAGTAAGATGAATGGGGTGATTTCAGTTATCCAGATATATTCTCGTTATACTATCTTCCCTTTATAAACCGCAAATTGGTCAACCACGAGGTTTTGTACGAATGTAACACTCTCTGTTCGTAACGTGCTACTGTACACCTACATGTTTTTCACAGAGAAATCTACAAACTATTTGATCATATAGAAATATTCATCCAGTGGATTTTTCCTCCACATGGTTGCGATATTTCACTAATAGAAGAACAAAGTTGCAACAGAACAACTTTATTTATTTATTTACATGTTTGGTATGCATATGTACGTCAAAAGACATCCGGAAAAAGAACCGTTACTATTATACTTTTTTCATTTTTTATCTAAAAGTCATTCAGTTTCAGCGCACATAAATATATTCATTTATTTAACACTAACACGCAAAAGGAGAGTGAAGCCTACATTCCAAATTTTAAACGTGAGCTATAAAAATATACGCAAACAGAAGAATAATGGAATCATATCTTGCTGGGAAAGAGTCTGAAGAGCACGTACGCAATTTATGGGGAGCTATTTTTCTCGTAAATACTTAATGCAGATTTTCCAGAGGAAAGGATTTTCTCTGCGTGATGCAGCATGCTCCTTGTACGTGCTTGAAGTATGTCTCCATAAATTTCGAAAATGCCTAGTGAATGTTGTGTTACTGTGAGGCTTAACAGGGACTTTTATTTTCTATGAGTTCTGCGAAAAATGCTTCAACAAGAGACGATTCAGTAGATCACACGTGAGCTACTATAAACGCTGCTAAAACGCATAATTCGTATGCTTAATTCTATTTAATAGAAAGTACATACTTCAAGTTTTTTATCACCTTAGTACACGAGTACCAGATTAATAAACTTTAGAAACATGCGTTCCTGTGTGGTCGTGTTTTTGCAATCTTTCTTCCCAATATTTTACATAAAGTGGTAACGTAAGTACAACGGTTTTTGAAAAACAAACAAAACCTTTCGGAGTCAATACACGTACACTGAGAAAAACGTTCTGTTAATTCAGAAAAAAAATTTGTTGATATGCAGTCAGCAAACTGAATTTACAAATGTATTTTGCTGAAAATTATTGTTGATTCAACAAAAATTTATTGTTAACATGTCAAAACGTTTTGTTCATTTAACAAAATGCCTAGGTCGATATTTGGGAATTTGTTTGATCCAATAAATATGTATTGTTATCGCGATAAAATATTTAGTTGAATAAAAAATATATAGCCTACGATATAGTTTTGTGTTGCCAACAAAACAATTCCGATGGAGATTGGCTAAAGCAACAAAATAAATAGACAAAACAGCTCAACAAAGTACAAGAGAAGAGCTATTTTTCGATGTAATCGCCAAGTTTATTTAAACATTTATAACGAAGTAAATTTCTCCGTCATTTTTGTCCACGCCGCGCCAGGCACTGAACTCGGTCCCCTCATTCCGGAATAAGTCGCTCTCCCAACTGAGCTACGTGGACGTATGCTTCCGTTGCCATCTGCCTTTATCTCATGTGCGTCCTGGACAGCGACTTATTCCGGAATGAGGGGACAACCCGGGTTCGTTGCCCGGCGTGGACAAAAATGACGGAGAAATTTACTTCGTTATATTGGCGCCCGAACTTCAAGAATGACCTGGCCGTTAAAGTTCTCGCAATGGTGTGATGTTCTTTCCACACCGCGAGACAGGAAAAATAAGAGAACCCCTGCTTCAGCGCTTCGAAAAATAAATGTGTGCGATGTTACGTTCCACACACCAAATTGACTGGGATTTCTCCAATGTACGTTCTAAAGCGGATGACTGCCTACAGCGATACGCGGTCCCGGATGACCCGTGGGCCATGCCCCTGCCCTCCTTGGGGTGTGGGAGATGTGACGTGCCTGCACAGCAGGACGCACATGAGATAAAGTCAGATAGCAACGAGAGCATACGTCCGCTTAGCTACGATAAAGGTGAGACAGTAGGCACGTCACACCTTTATCGTAGCTTGGCACGAGTTTGTCTATTCCTTCTTTCAAAAATTGTCGTCCAGCTCTCGATAACCATCCTCGCGTTTCATTTTTGACGTCTTCATCAGAGTGATATCGCCGCTTCGCAAAGTCGTTTTTTTCATGGGGGCCGAATACATGGCAACCACGAGACAAAAGATCTGGTTCCATTAAAAAGGAATCAGCGTTATTTTATTTCATAAAAAGGAGACGTAACGCTCGGACGTCAACGCTCTGCTGTCTTTCAGTACTTGCAGAGCCATCTGCCTATATCGGGTGGCCGAAATCGGAACTAACCTCATCGTTATCACACGATACGTAAAATCAAGGAGAAATACAGGAAAAAAAAAAACTTAGTACGACAAAGGACTTCATCTGTGGCAACACGCACGTGCGCGAACATATGGAACGGGGATATTACGAAAATTTTGTTGTTTGTGACTTATCCTATAGACTGCTCATTAATTATAGTTATGTCTATGTATTTTACGATTCGTGTTATAAAAATTTCGGTCACACCTTTTTCACCCATGCATGGCGCGGGCTATGAGCTAGTATTACTATAAGAGCTACAAAAATGTTTCTTAGGTACGTCTACTTAGCGTTTCCCCATCACATGTCTTTGAAAAATTTTTACAATCGGTAGTCTCGTTTTGGACATATGCTGGAATTTATATTTGTGACGTTAATTTTGGGCACTACATTATTCATACTATTTGGAACCCATCAGGAGTCTCTGTAAAATCATTCTGAGACGTTTACTTATTTTGTAGTCTTCAAGACTGAGTGCCTATGTGTAAGCTAGCATCAACGAAAATGTTTGCATTTCATAATGGAGTAACTAACGGTGACTTTTTGCTTGTTCCTCAAACGTACTTGAACAAACTGCGTACAATATGTTCTAAACCAAACGTGTCTGTACCCTGTGTTGTGACAATATTACAGTGTTTCTTTTTAATGTAGTTCCTACAATCTTGAATATACTTAACTCATCATTGTTTGAGCTTCCTTAGTTCATGATAACAAAAAGCTTTATTCCAGCTTTGTGGTTATACAACCAAGCTTATACACCTATAAACAAGCTTGAGTTGCGGTTTTCTTGTTAATTATTCTGGTTGGACATCAGTTGAATAGTGAGTGATCCATAAATCCTAAAGATGGTTGTTTCCACTCCCTAGAGCTCGTAGCCCTAAAGTTTGGGCAGTATATTTATAGCTCATGACGCTGAAAATCGGAATTAAATCCAGGAAACTATACCATTATGCTTTTCAGGGACTCTTGATCTTCCCTGAAACATTCCACAGTTTTATTGGGTTGGCCAAAAAGTAATTGCGCTTTTTTTCCTGTGTAAATGAAAAGCGAATTTTGAATGGGAAACGGAAACTTTACTCAACAGCATATTGCCCAATTTGTCCGATGACCCTTTGCCATATTGCAGGCATGATCATGATTCCGCGCTCAAAACAGTATTCGTTTTTTTCGGCAAAAAACAGTTCCAAGAACGATTTGATAGCCTCATCAGCAGTGAATATTTTATCATTCAAGGCGTTTTGCAACGAAAGGAACAAATGGCAGTCTGATGGTACCAGGTCTGGCGAATATGGTGGATGTGATAACACATCCTATCCAAGCTGCAACAATTGTTTTACGAGTGACCAAACTTGTATGTGGTCTTGCGTTATCATGGTGAAACACAACACCTTTGCGATTCACTAATTCTGGACGCTTCTGTTTGACTGCATCACGTAATTTATCCATCTGACGACAGTACAAGTCCGAATTAATGGGTTGGATCCTTGGAAGCAATTCAAAATACATAATACCTTTCAAATCCTACCAGACAGAAAGCATAACTTTCCTTTGGTGCATATCTGATTTTGAAGTGCTTTGAGTAGGTTCATCACGCTTGTTCCACGATCCGTTTCGTTCGACGTTGTTGTAGATGATCCATGTTTCATCGCCTGTTATAATACGTTTCAAAAATGGATCTTTTTTTACCCACATATCGAGTTTACTAACGTATTCCAGTTGCTTTAAATGGTTTTCACCGCTTAATTTCGATATCTTGATTCTCAGCAATCTCTCGTGTCGCTAAACGCCGATTGGATTTAATCAATGCCTTTATTTTGCCGCCATCAACTTCAATTGGCCTTCCTGAGCATGGTGCGTCTTTCACATCAAAATCTCCAGACCGAAATTTCGCAAACCAATTCTTACACTGCCGTAGTTTTAAGGCATCTTCACCATACACATTACATAACTTTTAATGAGCTTCCACAGCGTTTTTTTCCTTTTCGGAAGTAATACAGCAAAACATGATGAAAATGTTCCTTTTGATTGTCCATTTTGAAATCGACTTGTTAACAAAATCGTGCACTTTCTGTTCCTACAACAAACTTGAAATGTCAGCTGTAACATTACATAATGAACTTGTGGTTTCAAATGACATTACTTACATTTCAAGACATGGTTCGACATCTATGTGTAAAAAAATGCAATGACTTTTTAGCCCACCCAATAGAAACGAGAATAACACCAGAATGGCACCATGTAGCATAGAATCTATCTATACCTAACTGACGTAAAATAATCAACTTGATGAAACCCAGAAGAGGTTTTTAAATGTATTTGTTTAAAAGCAGGAGAAAACATTTCCTGTTTCGTTTAGAAATAATGAGTGACGCTGCGGTAGCCTAGTGGTCAAAGGCGTATTTTTTCTGGCTAGTCATCCACGATAAGGCTCGAGTTTGGGTCCGGGATACATAGAGTTTGTGTTTTGCTTACGACGCTGGTTTTCCCCTTTATCTGGAGCCAGTTGCCCTACATTAGAGACGGGCGACTGCTTGTAGCCCTTAGAATTGCCAACGGTGGTCATTAAAGCAAAAGAACTAATGAGATAGTAATATGCGCAAATTAAAAAGTGGTTTTGAATGGATAACTTAACAAAAGCTATACAAAAAATTATCACTTTATATTCGGAAACCTTTCTCGTTAAGTAAATTCGGATGAATAAATACTTGTGCTATAACGAAGTAAATTTCTCCGTCATTTTTATCCGCGCCCGGGTTCGAACCCGGGTCCACTCATTTCGGAATAAGTTGCTCTACCAATTGAGCTACGCGGACATTTTATTCTGATTCCTATCTGCCTTTATGTCGTGTGCGTCCTTCTGGCAGGTACGTCACATCTCCTGGTACGTTACAGTGCTTCCATATCACATATACGCAGTTATCCTTTCGTCTAGCTGTCGTGCTCTCATGACACGCCTTTGACTTTTTGCCAAATACTTTGCATAATTGCTTTCGAGATTTTTGAGCACCAATTCATCCGTACATTGAAAGGTCGCAGGCACGAAGTTGACTCAAGTGTCATATGGAGATCGAAAAAGTGTACGAGTATACGTAATATTAACGTCTGTTTGTGTTTCTGGAAGACTTTCTAATCCTTTTCAGAAAAGCACGAGAGAAAGTTTTATGCATTTCTTACATGTTGCAATAAATAATTTTCCTGCTGTGTACGTTGAGTGCAACTCGCTTACGAAATTTCCATTTCCATAAATGGCCAAGGGAATTTATTTTTATATAGAAATGATATAAATCTGAACAAATTAAATTTCCATACACATTATGCATGTTGCTCTTTTCTGAAGATTTACATTTCCCACGATACTTCTTTTGGTGCGAATTCTGTTTTTATTCTTTGTGTTTATTTCTCTAGTGTCATTACAAGTATTACTAGTAAAAATAAAGAACGTCGCATAGTATATCTGCGATTCTTTCCAATGGTTCTGGAGGTTTATTCATACTTTTGTAATAATGTGAAACCTCCTTAGTTCCAATATATTTTTGCCAGATTGTGTGCTCTTTACTCTTGGCAATTAGAAGGCATCATCTCCGTCTTGGTGTTCTTCCACAAGTAGGATATGTATGATTTATAAGTCAAAAAGCCCTGAAAAGGCAGTTTAATTTTCATATCTTTGTTTTTCTTGAGAGTTATTTTATTGTACAGCTAAAAAGAAAACTAGAAATGTTTTTCTGGCTTCCGTGTTTCAGTACTAGATTCTGTCCTCTATCCACTAACAAAGTGTTTTACATCGCAATACAAAGCCACAAACGGCATTCTGCCTTGTTCACACATTAAGTCCGGAAAGATTCGTGAAATATTTTTTGGACGTCCTATGCGCGCCATCTCTTGAGGAGCATATGAACTATTTCCCGTTAACCCTCAGTGAGCGATTACAATTTTTTCTCCCAATTCCACTTGTGCCGTGGAGAGCAGAGCGGCTGTTTTTCCCGGTGGAATTTTGAAATTGTTACAATTTAGAGGAGGGAGCAAAGGGCCAACAGTAAGTTCTGCTTAAATGTCACAAATCTGCAACAGAAACGTACAAATTGGTGAAACAAGCTTATGGTGATGAATCTTTATCTCAGTCCAGGGCGTATGAATGGTAGTATAGTTTTCATGATGGTCGACAGTCATTTGAGGACGATGAAAGAAGCTGACGCCCTTCAACAAGCAGCCCTGATAAAAATGCGCAATCGGTCAGCGAACTGCTGTCTACAGATCGTTGATTAACATATCGGATTATAGAAGAAGAACTGAAAGTTAGTAAGACAGTGGTGCACACAATTATTTGCGATGTTCGTAGCAACGGGAAGGTTCGCTCTAAGTTTGTTTCAATCTTCCTCACTCTGGAGTAAAGAGAGCTGCGAGTGACTCGCACAACTTGGTGGAAATGTTGAACGGTGATGCAGGTTTCCTCAGCAAGATTGTAACTGGTGATGAACCATGGTGTTTTGAGTATTTCCAAACGACAAACTAGCGAATGGTCAAGTCAAGAAAAACCAAAAAAGGTGAGGGATGTGAAATTGAAAATCAAAACGATGTGCATTGTGCTGTTCGATTGTCGTGGTTTAATCCACTGTGAATTTGCGCCTGAAGTAGAAACGTTCGGTGCTAATTCTACAAGAAAGTCATGGATCACATTCTCAAGAGCGCTCGATCAGTTAGGCGGGATCTGCATCGAAGTGGAAAAATGGTTCCTCGATTATTGTTACCCGTCGCACACCTCAATTATTGTTACCCAGTTTCTTGCTAAAAACTAGGTGACAACGATCATTCATCCCCACTCTACTCTATAGATCTAGCCCCGGCAGACTTTTTTTTCTGTTCCCAAAACTCAAAGCACCGATGAAGGGAAAACCATATGGGTCCATTCCGAACATTCCAAGGACATTGACAACGAACCTGAAAAACACCTCAGAAAATGACTTTCCTCGAGAATTTGAGAGACTCCTGGGACGATTCAAGCTCTGTGTCGAAAAAGGATGGGGACTATGTTGAACATTAAATCAGCAAAATTGCTATAGGTGAGATACGTAGTGCGATCAAAAAGTTCCGAGGGCGCCAACAGATGGCACCACGCGAATGCGCGAGCAGCGGTCTAGGGCAGTGACCTTCATGAGTTAGTGTGCTGAGTGGTGTCGTTCTGTTAACATCGGGATATGTGCTACACGATATTTGGTGACCACGTGCAAAACACAGCTGCGATTTCGGTATGGACTGCAAACTAGAGCAGCGAGTGAACATCAAATTCTGCGTCAAACTCGACAAATCGGGAACGGAAACGCGTGAAATGTTGCGGCAGGCTTATGGCAATGAAGCAATGAGTCGTGCGAGGTGTTTTAAGTGGCACTCGCGCTTCAAGAGCGGCAGAACGGCACTGGAAGACGACGACAGATCAGAGTGACCGTCCACGAGCAAAACCTCCGAAAATGTGGACAAAATTAGGGAACTGCCGCATGAGAATCGTCGGAGAACCATTCAAGACATTGCTACCGCCGTCAATGTGTCATACGGAACACTGCAAGAAATTCTGACGTAGGGTTTGAACATGCACTGCTTGCTGCAAAATTTGTTCCAAAGATTCTGAACCCCGAACAGAAGGCGCTCCGTGTCGAACCCTGTCAAGATCTTCATCAGCAGCTGGTGAACGAACCAATGTTCCTGTCGCGGGTCATGACTGGGGACGAGACTTTGGTCTTACCGCCCTTTTTTACTGTGATGTTCTGCGGCGTCTTAGGGAGGACATTCGCTGCAAACCAACCTTAAATGTGGAGCATGGGCGATTTCCTGCTCCATCACGACAATGCAGCAGCTCACAGAGCGTTAGCATCACGCCAGTTTTGCAGCCGCAACAGCATGACTACCCTTCCTCACTCGCCTTATTCGCCGGGCTTGGTACCCTGCGATTTTTCTGTTCCAGAAGCTGAAGTTCACGGGTCGCCGTTTTGAAACCGTCGACGAGATCCAGCGCGAATCGCAGACGGTGCTAGACACGATTCGCGAACAGGACTTCCAGGGAGCGTTTCAACAGTAGCAAAAACGCTGGCAGCGGTGTATCGCTGCCATAGGAGACTAATTCGAGGGAGATCATAGCCAGACTTTAGTAATTTAAGTATTTTGTTGTATAACGGCCTAGTCTTGGAACTTTTTGATCGGACCTCGTATATTTTTTCCTACTGAATTATTCGTGGAACTTTCTGGATCTACTGTGTATTTCCATATTCTGCTACTGCAATATTTCGCAAATTAGAATGAAACCTAGGTTATACGGTTTTCTACGGGATGACTTTAAAAACGTATGAATGCAAAAAACGTACAAAAGAAATTTCAAATAGTTATACACTATTGTAAAATTTTGAATGCTCCCAAAAAGAAGAAAAAGTGAGGAGTACCTGTAACTTTACGTTACGCTAATTTAGTATGTAAAATATACGGGCATGGATATTCATTCGGTTTGCTACCTTCTGTCTAATTTGATTTTTGTAATATTTTAAATTTCTGCATTATTCACTTTTATTATTGAAATGTTCTAATTTCTCTAATATTCTGTATTACTGTAATTTCTTTGTAAAACGTAGGTTAAGAAATTATGAAACGAAAAAATGCAGGCAGCAAATTGGAATACGATTTGTTTTATATTCAATACTTCATATACACATTTTTCACTTATAAGAATCGCTCTTTTCAAAGCAGTTTCCTTACAAGTTAATTTAGCATTAGTGCCGAGTAAAATATTCACTGATCTTTATTTGTTTCAAATTTCATGAATTCAGAGAAAAAAAGAGAGAAAAATTCAGCAAATGTTTTGTTGCGTCATCTATTTTGTGATGAAAAAAAAAAGAACGCTGTCTTAATTTTCTTAAAATTGTAACATACTGGGTGTAACGTACCAGGAGATGTGACGTATCTGCCAGAAGGACGCACACGGCATAAAGACAGATAGGAATCAGAATAAAACGTCCGCGTAGCTCAATTGGTAGAGCAACTTATTCCGGAATAAGGGGACCCGGGTTCGAATCCTGGCGCGGATATAGAAATGACGGAAAAATTTACTTCGCTATAATGGCGCCCGAACTATCCGGATGACCCGACAGTTCAAAATCTCGCAATGGTGTGATGTTATTTCCACACCGCGAGATAGGAAAAAATAAGAGAATCCCTTCTCCAGCACTTCGAAAAAAATAAATAAATAAATAAATAAAAATAAGGGGGAGATGATGTAACGTACCAGGAGATGTGACGTATCTGCCACAAGGACGCACACGACATAAAGGCAGATAGGAATCAGAATAAAACGTCCGCGTAGCTCAATTGGTAGAGCAACTTATTCCGGAATGAGGGGACCCGGGTTCGAATCCTGGCGCGGATATAGAAATGACGGAAAAATTTACTTCGTTATACGGGTTAGGTATAAAAGAATCTAAGAACCTTGCATTTTTGATAATTTGAAATTCAAAATTTAAAGTAGAAGTGCGAAAAGCGTGTAAATGAGTTATGTATAACCGAATTGAAAAAGTGATAGAAACTATAGTAAAAAGCAGAAATAGCGCAAAATGACGTGAAAAAGTGAAAAAGCAAAAACCAGAAAACGCATAACTGAAGCTTTTTTAGGAAATCAAAAAGCGTCATACACCGCCCATGTGCCTGAGTGGTCAGAGGCGCGAGTTTAGGGCTGACGGTCCTAGATGGTCTGGGCTCAAGCTCCAGGGGGAACCATTGACTACCCTCCCACTCCCCAAAAAAGTAAGCGCCTTTCTGATTTGAATCCTTCTTGTTGCTATATCACATTAGCAAGATGTTAACAACTTAGAAGCAAACTATATGATATTTTACCTTAATTCTTTAAGCACCCAATGCAGCGAACAAACATTTTCGCTCTCTCTAAACAGAGATGCTAGCATAGCGATGGGGCTTACGAAACCTACGTAAAAAACATACATTTCTGATCCCATCCCATCTCAGCAGTAGAAAACATAAACCTGTCAGTAGTGATAAGCGCTCTCTTCTAGTCCCTTATTCTCTGCTCCATTACCCAAGGCATAATGGGGTTGGTCTAGTCCCGATGAAATGGATATCATGACACTGGGCAGAAACAACGGACTCAAACATCTGCTTTCTCCTCTCTTAGGTAGGGCATCTTTTCTTTTCTAACGACTGAATCATCTTTTCTGTTCCTAACGAGTGAGCTTCCTCTTTAAGAAAGAAAGCATTTGCTTTCTTCTTCTTTTCAGAAAGTATCCGTTAGCTTTTTTAAAGAGAAGTATTCGCATCTATTTGCTTTCTTAACGGGAAAGTTTGCTTCATATCAGACTTGTTCCAGTCGCGTGCCGATTATTTCTTAGATAGCGAATATAATCGTTAGACTCTATGTCAGCCCATTTTGCTAACCCCGAGATAGTTCGTTCCAGCCGGTTAGGGGTCAAATCACGAAGCTCCATCTTTCAATGCACAACGATGTCTCACAACTTCGAAATAAACCGAAACGTACATTGCCCTTTGAATCCCTCTTGTTGCCATATTACATTAGTAAGATTGTTGCAGTTCAGAGGCAAACTACGAATCACATGATACCTTAAATCCCGAATTTATATTTCCCAATGTTGTAACGTACCAGGAGATGTGACGTACCTGCCAGAAGGACGCACACGACATAAAGGCAGAAAGGAATCAGAATAAAATGTCTGCGTAGCTCAGCTGGTAGAGCGACTTGTTCCGGAATAAGCGGCCTCGGGTTCGAATCCCGGCGTAGACCAAAAATGACGGAGAAATTTACTTCGTTATAATGGCGCCCGAACTATCCGGATGACCCGACCGTTCACAATCTCGCAATGGTGTGATGTTATTTCCACACCGTGAGATAGGAAAAATAAGAGCAGCACTTCGAAAAAAAAATAAAAAAATAAGGGAGATGATGTAATACCAGGATGTGACGTACCTGCCAGAAGGACGCACACGACATAAAGGCAGAAAGGAATCAGAATAAAATGTCTGCGTAGCTCAGTTGGTAGAGCGACTTGTTCCGGAATAAGCGGCCTCGGGTTCGAATCCCGGCGTAGACCAAAAATGACGGAGAAATTTACTTCGTTATAATGTGCATGGTGATGTTTCACAAATTAAAACAATGACAAAACCGGCATTATGCTTTGAATCCCTCTTCTTCCTATGCTCCAATGATGTTTCATATATTGGAAAATAACTGTAAGTGCACAAACTATTTAAAATACTTCTTGCTTCCATATTCCAGCAGAAATGCGTTTCGCAACTTAGGAGGAACCAAAAAACCATATCCAATTTTTAAATCTTCTTGTTGTCTTCACGATTAGAAAATGTCCTGCAGCTTAGGAGGAAACCGCAATCGACATTCTACTTCGCATCCCTCTTCTTCTTCTGTTAATTCAGTAGGGAGTTATTTAGAACTCAGAAGAGTGCAAGAGGTATTCTGCCTTAAAAAATGTTTTTCCAAATTACACTGGGGACATCTTTCACATTCAAGAAAAAAAAAACAACAACAGTAAACGAAACACACTTGGCATTCTGAGTCCTCTTTGTTTCCACGGGCAACGAGAACGATGGTTCACAAGTCAGAGGAATGATTTAAATGACATTATGCTTTTTTAAAGTTTTAACTGATTTTAGGTTTATCAGTCAGCTTTCAGCCGAATTCTTTCTTTACCTCAGATGTCTCATTCAATCGAGTAAAAGATCTGTCGAACATTCTACACTTCCCTCATAACAATTTCAGTGTTATTTAGTCTTCGTTCCACGTATAGATATCAGCAATTAAAGAATACGATATACATTTATATCTCATCATCATCATTATTGTTAACCATTATCAATCCGCTGCTGGATGAAGGTCTCTCCAAATTTCTTCCACAACCGTCTGTTTTTACCCACTCTCTCTTCCGTGCCACTTCTGCAAGCTTTCGAATTTCTTCATCCCATCTACCACGTGGTCTTTTTCTGCGTCTTTATCTGTCCCTTGGTATCCAGTCTAAAATTTCCGTTATCCATAGCTGGTCTGTTCTTCAGGTAACACGCCAGCCCATTGCCTTTCAAGGATCTTACTCCGATCATGACGTCTTCCACAGGGCCGGATTAAGGGGGTGGGGCGGGTCTATAGGGTCTATAGCCTTTAGACCCACCATGACCAAGGGCCCAGGAGACATGCCTGGGCAAATAATAGATAGAGAGACAGAGAGACAGACAGAAAGAGAGAGAGAGAGAGAAGTTTATAAAATAGTTTTACTTTGCCTTTTATGATTTCTACTTGGTCAGAAACAGCGGCTGGAAGACGAAAAGATTTCAAGGCAGTTACTCATCAAGGGTGAAGGTTTCATGTATCTATGTACAACGGGGTCGGCGGGACGGTTTCAGCTTTTTCACTACCATCCACCCACACCTCTTAATTTGCACTTGAAACCGTTACCAGTCGAAGACCCTTGTGGCTTCACGTTGCATTACAAAAAAAGATGCACTAAGAACAGTATACAATGCTAAATCATTAGAAAATCCAAGACAAAATCTGGGAATCTTAAGCTTTTAACACATGTTCTTGTGAGAACAATGAAAAATGCAGTGACTTATTATGAAAATATTGCAAATAATTTAGTGGTTATAGTTTCGTATTTTAATGGACATCATAATAATTCCCCGTCATAAATTATTTAGGGACTCACTCAAATGCCTTAGCCTAGGGGCCCACAAAGGTCTTGATCCGGCCCTGGTCTTCCACTCTTGTCATTTTCCTTATTCACGAGTTCCTCTTCCTATCTTTTCTGGTTACACAAAGAATGCATCTCTTCATGCTACTTTCAGTTGTCTGCAGCCTCTGTATGACATTTTTAGTTAAGGTCCATGTCTCTGCTCCATATGTAAGAACTGGGAAGATGCATTATTTAAACACTTTTCTTTTAAGGCATAATGGCATATTTATCTTGACAATTTTACTGTTTCTTCCAAAAGCTCTCCAATCAAATTTTATACGACGATTAATTTCTTCATCAGTATGACTCTCGCTTCAATATCTGTTGTCCAAGGTAAATGTAGGTATCGGTTACCTCGAGCTTTCCCCCATCAATCGCAAAATCTTCATTTCTTGTAATAGCATTGTACATAAGTTTTGCCTTCTGAGAGTTCATCTTAATCTCACTTCTTGACTGCTGTCAGCAAGTTCCTGGATCACACTCTACGGCTCTGAAGGGGTAGTTGCAAAAATATCAGCTATAGAAAGCGGCTATATAACTACGCTGCTGGACAATTGCTAAGGACGGATCATAAACGGCTATATAGCGCATAAAAAGTAAGTGTGGTTGGATGCCAAGGGAAATAAAATAATGTCAGAATGCCAGGACATTACAAGAAAGACAATTTATTGTGCTTTGAAATCCAGAAGGCTTTGGAACGTGTTCAAGGGACAAACAGGCCATTTTGTGCAGAATACGTAAACGTGAATAAAATGCAATTACCGTCCGCAGGCGTTCCGGCGTAAGATGTCAATACGGGATATGGCCTCCATGGTGGGCGATGCAAGATTCCACACGTCGTGTCATGTTTTGCACAATATTATCAAGCAGCTGTTGGGGTAATTTATCATATTCCTCTGTCAGTGCATGGATGAGGGTGTCCTTGTTTATTGTAGGGCATTGGCGACCAGCAAGACTCCTCCCCAAAACATCCCACACTTTTTCAATGAGATTCAGATCTGGAAAACGTGCTGGCCATACGAGGCGTTGAATATCCTCGCTCTCAAGACACTCCTGGACAGCGACTGTTCGATGACATGTTGCGTTGTCGTCCATAAAAATGAATCTATCACCGACAGCACCACAGAACATGCAAACATGAGGTAGCAGAACATCATTAATGTATCATTGGCCAGTCATAGTCCCAGTTGGAAGCACATAGAGGGACGTACGGCCATTGATCATGAAGCCAGCCCATACCATGACACTACATGTCGGATATCGATCTCTTTCCAGTATGTTTGCTGGAAAATATGCAGTACCCCTATCACGCCAGATCAGTTGACGTCGACAATCAGACGATAGATTGTATCTACTCTCATCTGAGAAGAGGACAGCAGACCAGTCGTTATCAGTCCAATTGCGATGTTGATGGCACCATTGCAAACGGGCGGTACGGTGACGTCTGGACAATGGGATGCACACAACAGAACGGCGGGCGTATAGTCCTCCTTCATGCAAACGTCTGGCGACAGTTTTTCGGGAGATCCGCTTGCCAGTAGCAGCCATAAACTGATTTGCTACCTCACTAGCTGTGCTGCGCCGGTGTCTGTTTGTTGATAGCCCTATGTACCGATCTTCTGCAGGTGTCATACTGCGAACACGACCTCCCCCGTGACGTTTGCTACACTCTCCATTTGTTTGAAATGATTTCCAAAGCCTTGAAACAACATTGTGGCTGACGTCGAACTTTCTGGCAACATCTGTTATTTTTCGCCCTTCTTCAATCTTGCCAATAATACGGCCACGCGTAAAATAATCTAGGTGATGTCGGGAAGACATACTGAAAATTGCAAGTTCGTCAATTGATTCTTTCTTTTTCAACTTTGCGTTTGAACAACAACGGTCAATACGCGTCAAATCCTTTATATCTGTTACCAGCGCTATGACGTCACAAACAAGTTCGGCAATCCAGAATTTGCATACGCACAACACGTCTTACTGTATCCCGCACTTATGCTAATTTCCACATTTTCCTGCCTTCCATTTTACGGTTGCTATCATTGCTATTGTCATCCGTCCTTAGCAATTGTCCGGCAGTGTATAAATCGCATCATTGTACTGAGAGAACTAATCGAAAGAACGAATGCAAATGAACTTCCACTGTGTATGTCCTTTAATGGTTAGGAAAGGGATTTTGATTTCGATAAACTATCAGCAGTTTCAATGTCTACTAAATCCTGCTGTACTGAAGATGCATACATCGACATTATTAATAACATCTAAAAAAATACCACGGAAAGATTCAACTTTTTGAGGACACAGAATCTATCGAAGTTGGAAAGGGGTGAGAGAAGGTGGCACCATATCTGCCAAACTCTCCAATGCCTCATTGCAAAATGTTTTCCCTAACTGAAGTGGAAAGAGAAAGAGATAAAGACTACTGGAGGTTATTTATCCCACCTTTGCTTTGCTGAAGGTGGGTTAGTCTTATTATTACTTGTATTAAATAACCTCCAGTAGTCTTATTATTAGTAGTATCCAAGCAGAGCTACAATGTGAATGATTGAATGATACACAGCCGAGTCACATTATTGTGATCACTTCCTACTTTTGACGTCAACAGCGCATAGCCAATGAAAGAAGGCACGTGTCGTGAGCTGCCTTAAAGGATATATAAAGTGTGCTGCAGGCATTCTGAAAACGTATCATTTGTTGCTGTCATGGATAAAAATTGCGATTTATCAGATTTGCAGAAAGAGATAATTATCGGCTTTGGTGCCAAGGGTGGAAGTATTTCTGAAACCGCGCAGTTTTTGAACTGTTTGCGTGCTGCTGTGATTAAAGTGTATAGTGATTGAAAAAATATCCCCACTGCGTATAAGAGACGGGAAAACAGCGAAGCGCCACGTGCCATTGATGTGAGAGGTGAACTTTCGGTCGACTTCGAAAGTGCGGGAAGGCCGATCGACACGCTACAGTCGACCAACTTGTAACGTACCAGGAGATGTGCCGTACCTGCCAGAAGGACGCACACGACATAAAGGCAGATAGGAATCAGAATAAAATGTCCGCGTAGCTCAATTGCTAGAGTGACTTATTCCGGAATGTGGGGATCCGGGTTCCAGCCCCGGCGTGGATAAAAATGACGGAGAAATTTACTTCGTTATAATGGCGCCCGAACAGGGACGGATGACCCGACCGTTCAAAATCTCGCATTGGTGTGATGTTCTTTCCACACCGCGAGATAGGAAAAATAAGAGAATCCCTTCTCCAGCACTTCGAAAAAAAAATAAATAAATAAGGGGGAGATGATGTAACGTACCAGGAGATGTGACGTACCTGCCAGAAGGACGCACACGACATAAAGGCAGATAGGAATCAGAATAAAATGTCCGCGTAGCTCAATTGGTAGAGTGACTTATTCCGGAATGAGGGGATCCGGGTTCGAGCCCCGGCGTGGATAAAAATGACGGAGAAATTTACTTCGTTATAAACTCACTGCCCGAATGAACCAGGGGGCTACCGGAAGTGCGTTAGCAGGGTTCAGCGAAAACTGCTGCGTATGGGGCTCCGATGTAGACGGATGGTCACTGCGCCTATGCTAACGAAGGTGCATGAGCAGAGAAGGCTTACATTTGCACGGCAGTATCGGAATTGGGCCTCCGCTGATTGACAAAGGATTGCCTTCTCCAAATAGTCACGTTTTCTGCTTCATCGAACGGATGGACGTTGACGTACAAGGCGAGAAACATCGGAGAACGAACACTCTTCAACGACTGCTGGAAGAACACAAGCTGGTGGTGGCAGCTTTACGGGCTGGAAAATGTTTTTGTGACATTCTCTGGATCCACTCACACCTGTGGAAGGCACTATGGACCGATTTCGTTATGAATGCATCCTTGCAGACCACGTACACCCATACACGCTGATTGTCTTCCCTGGGGCGGATGGGATATTCCAGTATGACAATGCGACGTGTCACACTGCTAGAAATGTCCGAGTGTGGTTAGAAGAGCAAGGTGAAGACTTCAAAGTACATCCCAGGCTCTCTAATTCCCCAGACGTAAAGCCAATTGAGAATCTGTGGGACCACCTCAATCGTGTTGTTCGCTCTATGTATCCTCCACCACGTACCCTCTAGCAGCTGTCAGATGCACTGCAGTCAACATGACTCCACATACCTGCGAACACCTTCCAGCACATTACTGAGTCACTCCTAGCCTGTCTAGCTGCTGTCCGCGCTGCGCACGACGGCTACTCTGAATATTAGCTGTTGGCCAGAATAATGTGACTCGACCGTATATTTTGCCATGCGACATTGAAGAAACTGGGAGGTATGATCCTGCCCTGTTTCACTTCCTTTCAAATTTTGACAAGAGCTGTGTCCTCGTATAATCAAATCTTAGTTCTTGTGTTTTGATAGATGTTATTAATAACATAAGCATCTAGATCTGTCTGTCTCTCTGAAACGCTTGAAGTCACAGGAACGTCTGCATTGTTGCCCAATCACTTATCTTACAATTCGTGTGTGCTCTCGCGATGTCAAAATGATTTGCCTGCTATATAATAGCACGCGATCACTTTTAGATATCAAGGTGATCACGTGCTAATCTAAAAACATTGGATTATTAATTATTCGAGTTCTATTTTTCCGATCTACAAAATTCGAATTGAATTTTTAGTAACATAGCAAGTTGATTTTGTACGCGATCACATCGAGATGGCAAGGTGATCGCGTGCTAAAATAAAACATTGGATTATCAATGACTCGAGTTCTATTTATCCGATCAACAAAATTCTAATTAAAATCTTAAAATTACGGCAAGTTGCATTGGTATATTTATTTAATTTAGCACAATCCGAATATTAATTTTTACGCTTTAATTATTTTTTACTTTTTTAATTTAACTAACTTTCCAAGTTTACCGCTGATTATATCATACATTTTGCACAATACGAGATATCTAAAAGCTTTAATCTGCAATAAAAAATAAAATCTTGAGATCTCAAAGTGAACAAGGTTGCATCTAAAAGCAGATGACGCCCTAATAGCACATTGTCGAGAATTTAGATGTTTCCGATTTGTAATACCAGATGTCGCATTATTTTGTCGAAAATGCTTTGTTATGAAGTTTCAAACTAACCGTCGAATAGGACAGTGTAAAACAAGACGTGAAGTGAATAACAAGTGTTCTGGAGAAAAAATAATTTAACGCGAAAGATCAAAGGAAAAATTGTTAAGGTAAGTTTACACAAAAAGGAATTTCCGAATTTAGTGCTGATTATATTACACATTTTGCAAAATATCGATCTATCTAAACGCTCTAATCTACAATTGTTAAACAACAAAAAATATTTTACGCAGAATATTATTTATCGCGAGGTTTTTTTATAAACGGAAAGAAGTAGCATTTAATTTTTTGTTCTAACAGGAATTAATTCTTATTATTTAAAATTTTACTATGTTTTCTTACAGTAATCCGGCGTCTATTTGTTTTGTTTTCAATCTGCTTCAGTTAAAAATTTCACTTCTTCAGGGACGGGCAATATACCCTATATATTAATATTTATTTAAGGCTTAAAAACAACCGCCCTTGGACGGGCTATACATTTGTTAATAATGTCAATACATACATTTTCAGTACCACAGGATTTCAGCGATATTAAAAATGCTGATAGTTCTGATTATAAAAGCATTTTGGTTCTTAGTTTATTGGAATCAAAATCAATTTCATAATCAATAAACTCCATATGTAGTGGGAGTTCATTTGCATTCGATTCTTTTTATATACGAATAGATGCATCTTACATATGTCGAAATATCTTGAAGACATTTCAGATATATATGTAAGATGTATCTGAAATATCTTCAAGCTTGGAGCTTGGATCCAGGAACTTACTGATAAAAGCAAAGAAGTGGGTTTAAAAATAAGCTTACAAATGACAAAATTGATGTTTTTTTTTTGTTTTTGTTTTTAGAAAAACTGAAGACTTGGAAATTTATGGGACACATCGAGAAGTAACAGGTGTCTACATCTACTTTGGGCAACAGATACAAACCGAGAATCACCTAGAATAAGAAATAAATAGGCGTTTAAAATCTGATTGGAATGCTTTTGGAAGAAACATTACAGCTTTCAAGAGCAACCTACCATTCTGTCCTAAAACGAAAGTGTTTAATTAATGCATCCTTCCAGATCTTATTTATGGGTCAAAGATATGGATCGTACCTGAAAAGATATAACGAGGTTGTAGACAACTCAGAAAAGCATGAACAGATGCATGCTTGGTATTTCCAGGAAAGATAGGAAAGGTAATACACGGATTAGAAAAATAAAAAGAATTAATGATACCATGATCAAAGGGAAGACTTTGAAGTGGCATTGCAGATTATGATACCATGATAAAAGTGAAAGCTTATGCTATAAAAACTCACCACCGATGGAAAACTCAATGCCAGATTGGATACCAAGGGACAAGAAAAGGCCCAGAAGACCACGTTGGAGTTGGTGTAACCAGGAAAAGATAGGAAGAGGAATACACAGATTAAAAAAATGACAAGAGGTGATGATACCATGATCAAGGTGAAGACTCTGAATTGGCATTGTTGATGATACCATTATCAAAGTAAGACTTCAAAGTAACTTAAGTAAGACTCTGAAGTTGATGATACCATGATCAAAGTAAGATTCTGAAGTGGCATTATTGAGGATACCATGATTAAAGTGAAGACTAAAGTTGCATTATTGATGATACCATGATCAAAGTGAAGGAATATGCTAGAAGAACTCACCACCGACGGACAACTCGGACAACGCAATGCAAGATTGGATACCAAGGGACAGGAAAATATCCAGAAGAAGATCACTTTAGAGATGGTGTAACCAAAAAAGATAGGAAGAGGAATATACGGATTAGAAGAATGACAAAAGGGGATGATACCACGATCAAAGTGAAGACCCTGAAGTGGAATTAGTCTGGACATATTTCTAGAAGAACTCACCACCGATGAACAACTCAAATGAAGGACTGGATACCAAGGGACAGGGAAAAACCCAGGAGAAGACCACGTTAGAGATGGGGAGAGCGAAATTCAAAATCATGCTAGAGTGACTTAGAAGAGTCTGGCTCAAGATAGAATGTTGTCGAAGAGACTTGGCGAGACCTTCATCAAGAGGTGGATTAATAATGTTTGAAGACATTTCTCCTTTCTTACATCCTTGATGAAACCGGCGACAGTTTGGAATTACACCCTTTTATTAAACACCACATACGAAGTCGCAAGACCTATTGTTCTTAGAAAAAGAAGTACCTATGTGGTTTCTCGCTCTACATAATTTTTCTTTTCGGATTTTTCCTACAGATATATTGCAGCTGAAGAGCTCTGGTGCTGATCTGTAAAATTTTGAATTAATGCATCCCAGAAATAAAACATGCCCTTTGTGATTTGCATTGCATTTTGGGAATGGGAAATTAATGTATTCAAATCTTTGATCTCTTCTATGTTTCTTTGTTTCTACGTCTCTCTGTCAAAAAGCGCTTTATCAACAAAGTAATTTTTTAATGAAAATTCTCTACCTCGTGATTTCGCGGGGAAGATGTTGAAGGAATAGCATCGCTAATGTACCTCACGCACGACCTTTTACCTTCAACTGAACCCATGCTACTAAGTAAATAGAACTTCAATTGTTCGTTGGACAGTGTTTCTGTTAAGTTATGGATTCTAATTTGTGTTTTTCCTTTGAATTTAATTTTTTAACTTAGAGGTATCTTTCGTAATCCTTTTCAAGATTCTGTAATGAACAAATGACTTGGGATTCTCATTAGACAGATTTCCTCGTCATCTCCTTTTTCATTTTTTTTATGTGTTTATATGACTTTCATTGATGGATTTAATTTGCCATATCTCCCAACAAATGAGAGAAAACTAGAAAAAGAAATGACAAATATAATAGTTTTTTCCTTGCGTTCAGTTTATCTTCCTTTTTCAAGATGAAAGGTTTTTGCGTTCTTTTCTTTTCAGATCATACATAAAAGCAATAAAACTGTTAATTGCAAACTTACAATTTGAGCATTTTAAGGAGCGTAATTAAGAAATTAATTACGTTAATGTTCACAGAAGACTAAGAATGTTCTTCCATTTAGAATGATTCTTTTTTACTTTTGCATCTGGTTCACTTTTTTTTTCTCGAAAGCCTTAATTCCTATGAAGGTGTCGTGCTGTTTTTTTAGAACCCCGAGGGACATTATCCACAGTTTATAATGAAACCCGTGTAATAACCTTAACTCATGAAAAATGGGAAGGCATCGTAGCAAACGGAAACATTGCATGGAAAGGATTTGAAGCTATGTATTTCTTTCCTCCATTTTTCCTTTGTTTCTTTCTTTTTCATTTTTTCCATTTTGAGGTTTTATGAAGCAATTTTCATGCCTTTTAAACTTTAGTTTTTGCAAGACTTCGTTTCGAAATCATATATTATTTAACGTTCCGGCGACTAAATTCTCTAGTGACTAAATTCGGTGGAAGAATTAGAGGATGACTTATTCAAATGCATGCATGAATAATTGGTAGCTATCAATGATAGTCTATATTTTTGATACAGCGTGCCGCTAAAACATGGGAATTACCGAAATAGTTTAAAAGAAATTTACAAACAATTTGGCACATATAAAATCTCTGTTTGCGTCATCTCTCTGAACATAAATGGGAGTACTAAGTACTTCCATAAGACTTTCCGTTATGTGAAACTTGCATGCATTTTAATCTTGCTTGTATGCAGCGCAAAAAGCAAAACCAGAAAATGTGCAAAATACGAAGTGTCATTATTTAATTCCCTGAATGCACGTGCCAAAGAAAAAAAAATGCGTGCCGGTGCGCTAGTTGCTGTTGTCATCTCTGAAGAAATCCTCTTCCGCAGATATGCATTTAGTTAGACGCTGTTGCCATTGCTGGAAACATACCTGAAACTTTGTTTCTGGAATGCTCTTGAGTTCCTTTGTTACCTTCGAAGCATACTCGAAGGTAACAAAGGAACTCAAGAAACAAAAGGAACTTGCATGCTCTTGAGTTCCTTTCTCCCTTCCGCAGCTATGTATTCAGTTAGACGTTGTTGCCATTGCTGGAAACATACGCGGAACTCTGTTTCTGGAATATTCTTGAGTTCCTTTGTCACCTTCGAAGTAATCATTTCCGCAGATGTGCATTTAGTTAGACACCGTTTCCCCTGCTGGTAACATACGTGGAACCCTGTTTCTGGAATACTCTTGAGTTCCCTTTTTACCTTTGAAGTAATCCTCAGCCGTAGCTATGCATTTAGTTAGAAGCTGTTGCCATTGCTGGAAACATACGTGGAAATATCTTTCTGGAGTACTCTTGAGTTTCCTTTGGCACGTTACGCTGGATGTCATTAATGTATGATAAACGTCGCCCTTTCATGGTAGTTTTTATTTTCGGGAAAAGTTAGAAATTACAAGGGGTTAAGCCAGGAGAATTGGGTGGACGATCGGATTTGTAGATTGATTTCTCAGCCAAGATGTCGCGAACACTGAGAGCGTTGTGGCTTAGGGCATTGTCAGACCACAGTTCAGCCAGAAATCACAAGGGGAACTCTAGCCAGGAGAATAGGGTCGATGATCCAACTGGTAAATGGATTTCTTAGCCAGGAAGTGGCGAACACTGAGCGCCTCATGACTTGGGGAATTGTCAGATCACAGTTCAGCCAGAAAACACAAGAGGTTAAGCCAGGAGAATAGGGTGGATGATCGAATTTGTAAATTGATTTCTTAGCCAGGAAGTCGCGAACACTAAGAGCATTGTGGCTTGGGGCATTGTCTGGACGCAGTTCAGCTATTTTACTTCGAACAGAATGCCCTAACATTTTCAACATTTTTAAATAGTGTTTTTGGATGTCCGTTTGTCACTGTTCAATGAAATAGTGATGAACTACCGCCTTGTGATCGAAAAAACACCCAAGCATGTTCTTTAACTGCGAGGGTGCTTTTGACGCAGGACTACGTCTAACTTCGCAGATAGTATGGGGCGACGTACGCCCGATCGCATGTGCAAAAATAAATCCCAACTGAAATCTATATAGCGTTAAAAATACGTGCCGCACACTAATTGGGCTGGCATATTCGTAAAAAGCATGGAGTCCAATTCGTGTATGGCACTATATATCGCGCGCGCGACGCTCCCCTAGCTCCATGTGGGCGGGGTCGATGATGCAATATTTCTGGGGGTGCCACCGCGTTTGACTCAGTCTACAACAAATTAAAGAAACGCTTTGAAACCATACTTCACTAGCTCATTTCAACTCTCCGATCTGCAAGTCACGTTCCAAACTGACGGCTCAATCAAAACTGAGCCTACCTCTATTTTTTTTGGCTGTTGTACGAATGAAAAGGCACTTGACGTCATCAGTCTTCATAGCCTCCTCACCGTACGCCACTTTCAAGGGCTCTAACATTCCAGGAGCACTTTTACCGATCTTCACATAGAATCTAATGTTAATGCTATGTTCTAAATTTCTGTCATTCATATTTATCTCAAAACTCACACAATGACCTGCATTACGTTTGCAAGTGCTCACTTACGAATGGTTCTACTGGTCTGCGGTTAACGCATGCACTACTTGAAACATGTCTAGACACGCATATAGGCACGGGATTCTGTCCGCATCGCTCAACAGCGACACCGCGCGACTATTTTGGGAATTAAATTCTCACACCCACATCCTTCTATATACATATACTCTGCATGCCCAGTGGAGCTCGTTTCAGTGCTAAGGCGTGATGACGATCGTTCAACCATTGGCCGCGAGCGGCGCTAGATACGTTGGCTCCGTTCTGATATGCAAAAGGTAATCATAAGCTTGTTTGCGTATCAGGAACGGACTGGGCCGAAAGGATACCGGGAGAACTCCCGGGGGGCCGCCATATTCAGGGCGGATAGGCCTAATGCTAACTTAAGCAAAAAAAGTACGGTATGTATATACACTGAGGTGCCAGAAAACTGGTACAGACGAGCTTATGCAAAATACATAGCAACGTCACCTATGCGCCTACTCGGTTGCGTCCGCCAGTGCGTATATAAAGCGATAGACATCCTTGTCAGCTGTCAGAGCTGTTTTCGACATGAGAATGACAAGTAATAACGATTTAAGTGATTTTCAACGCGGTATCATATTTGGCGCTCGTGAAATGAGCCATAGTATTTCGGAGGTAGAAACCAAGTTAGGATTTTCACGGACGACCATTGCAAGGGTGAACCGTGACTACAAGAATTCCAGCAAAACCTCCAATCTACGACACCAGTGGGGCTGTAAAAAGACATTGGGTGAATGTGACCGTCGTCGGCTGGCAAGAATCGTTTCACGCGGTACGCGTGCAACACTCTCGCAGGCATCATCGGAATTCAATGCTGGAACCTCAACAAGCATCAGCGTCCGAATTGTGCAACGTAAACTGCACGATATGGGCTTTGGGAGTTGACGCCCAACTCGAGTCTCCTTGATGGGTGCACGACACAGAGCTATGCGCCTCGCTGGGGCACGGCAACACCGCCACTGGACACTTGATGACTGGAAACAAGTTGCGTGGTCTTTCAAGTCATGTTTCCAACTGTATCGGGCAGATGGAAGGATTCGTGTCTGGCGCAAACCCCATGAAGCCATGGATCCCGCCTGTCAACAGGGAACTGTAACGGCTAGTGGGGGGTCTGTAATGGTATGGGGTGTGTTTAGCTGGACTTTACTGGGACCCCTGGTATATCTACAAACGTCTGTGACGAGCCAACGCTATGTGCGCATCCTTTCTGACGAGCTACACCCGTTCATGTCCTGCATTCATGCTGATAGGTTGGGCCTGTTTCCAAAAGGACAATGCACCTCCACACAAGTGTCGGTACGCCACATTATGGTTAGAGAAGCATTCATCTGAGTTTAGGGTATTACCATTCCTACCCAGGTCCCCAGATCTGAACGTGATAGAACACATTTGGGATGCCATGCAACGCGCTATCGAACACAGTAATCCGAGACGTCGGAATACACTCGAATTGTGGAACACTCTGCAGGAAGTACGGTGTGTATTGCCTACAGCATATTTCCAGAAGCTAGTGGAGTCCATGCCCCGTCGTATTTCTGCAGTCCTGCGCTCCCCTGGTGGACCTACCAAGTATTAGACTCGCGTACCAGTTTTTCTGGCATTTCAGTGTATGTATATATAGTTATGAAACAACAAAGGAATATCCAACAAAAAAATCTTTTGAAGACTGGAACGTAAAAAACTAAAAATTAAATTAAACTGAAAAAACCAGGTTGCCTTCGGGAAACCGGTTTTTTCACACTCTGTACTAACATAGGAGCTTACAAATTTAAATTCAGCAGGTAACACCAAATGCCACTTGACAGGTCCCCTGTGGCTGAAGCACACCTACATACACAGTCTTGCATCTATTGTTACGCTCACCTGGTTCGACCAATTAGGTTCCCCGTTTTTCCTTAACATTTGTTACAACATTTCCGTGTTATTTATTTATTTCTTGTTCCTTCCCTTCGATTTTCAGTGGTAGTGGTTGCTCAGCTGTTTTCTCCGGCCGCAAGGTTGTCACCATCTTTGGGTGAGTTACCGGTTCTTTGTTTTCTACAGTTTTATAGCATTCGGATGTTTCTCATTCTAACTGGTCTGGATTTAGTGGCTTCCGGAGCAGGATCAGTCGACTATTGGGTTTTCCTAGTCGTTCACTGATACCAGAAAAGCCACTCCCCCGGGTTGTTTGTCTCCTGATGAAGGCAACCTGGTTTTTTCAGTTTCATTTAATTTTTATTTTTCTACGTTCCCGTCTTCAAAATAATTTTTTGTTCGATATTCCTTTGTTATTGTTGTTTCATAACTCTATAATTCGCTAATTCCTTCAGTCTGCTGCACATTGCGCAACCAAGTATTAGCTTAGCAATTTTGTATTTTCGTTTCATTGTATTTCAGTTATAATTCTTTGGACTTCAGTTACAGTCTTAAAATTTTCTTGTGCCATTAAATATTATATATATAAAGGCAATATGATTAAACATACTATTTATACTCTTGGAGAGAAACTGGAATTTCGTTTGATATGTTAATTTATGTACGGTAAAATTTCAGGGGGAGGGGGGTGTTTTACGTATACAGAGTGGAAAGAAATGACCGCATAAACACCCCAGGGGTGATTCCTTGGGTCAGTACAAGCATAAAATGTTCTATGACATTTTTGGATTTAGGGCTTAGTTTTCCAGATATAATCCCCCAAAGGTGCGTGACGTCACGTCCGGAATCTCCTGTTTTGGATGCTTCAAGCACAACCTAAGTGTCATGCAGGAAAGCTCGTGGCGGATGCCTGATTCTGCAAGCTCAGTACCTCGGCAGTCATCACGACTGATTTACATATGGCTGTGCTCTCCCAGGCCGTATGCCATGCAACAGGGCGACCAATTCCGTTCGTCTCGACAATTGCGGACGTAACACGACTCCGAAAACGGGCGGGAAGTCCGTCGTTGTACTGCGATTGCAGCATCAGGCATCTGCCACGCGCTTCCCTGCATGACACTCGGGTTTGTGCTTGAAGCTTCAAAATCAGGCGATTCCGGACGTGACGTCACGGACCTCTAGGAGCTTATATCTGGAAAATTAAGCCCTAAATCCAAAAATGTCATAGGAAATTTTATGCTTGAATTGATTCAAAGGATCAATCACCTCCTGGGGTGTTTATGCGGCCGTTTCTTTCTACCCTGTATGCGCTTTTCTTTCTAACGAGAATTTGAATCTAAATTACGACATTTTGGACGTTACACTTACATGAATTCTTGATCTACACACAGTTTTGGAAAGTATGTTTGAGCTACACCAGAAATGTTGCTTTCATTTGAAATTACCGTATTTTTCCGTGTATAAGACGATATTTTTTTCCAAACTTTTTAGACCAAAAATTGGGGGTCGTCTTATACACGGGTAACCGGTTGAGAGAACGCTGCCGAAACTGCCAGTATCTCTTATCTCCTCTCCTCACAACGACTTACAAATCTACTGAGTCACCGGCACACTGAGCCACAGCTATATTTCTTAAGCTTCCTGCAATTACAAATCTACTGAGTCACCGGCACACTGAGCCACAGCTATTTTTGTTAAGCTTCCTGCAATCATCAGACTTTGGGAATTCGGTCGATTGAATAATTTAATAGTTTGTATCTTAAAAATATTACCTATATTCCTAAATAATATAAATTTTCAAACTTCCTTTTTTTATATTTTACCACAGACTTCGTCTATATTACCTATTTTATAAAAACATCAAATGTGCCCTTTTTGGTAATAATAATATTGATTCTTAATTTCCGGTTCGAAAAAGTAGGGGTCGTCTTATATATGGGAGTGTCTTATACACGGAAAAATACGGTAATTTAATAAACACTAGTTTTCGCATTCTTTACTTTCTCTCACTTTGTACATTTGCACTGAAATTCTTACAATTTCAAAAATTTTCAATTTCTTTCAAGATTGCTTTTCGCGAATGTTTTTGTTTTATGATCAGTAAATTCTGAAAAAAAAATCATTTTGGAGCACTTGCATTTCCTTCTCACTAAAACCGAAGAAACTATTACAATTCTGAATTCAGCAATCGCAATAGAATTTGTTAGAACGGAACAAAAACTTCGACAGTCTCTCTCAGAGAACCTACCTTGTCTGCAGCTTCAACAACGGAAGTTATTTCTTTTTCTTATATTAAATTCAACTAGGGATATCTAATGCTGCGGTCCAAAAAAATTGATAAAATGTTAGTTAACTATTGCCTCAGTGCAAAAACTGCAGTGACTCGTTGACTTGTGCTGAAAGAGTAATGCTAATAAACATGTAATTTTAGGGTTGGGGTAGTTCGATAACTTTTTTCCAAAAAAGGGCCGAAAAAAATAAAAATTCCGTTTCCACTGCTGTTCATGAATCGTCAGTTCGCCACTGTTGTGTATCAAATTCTTATTGTTTTGAATTGAAAACATTTTCCCACGGAAGCGTTATTTTCTTATTTATTTCTGGGACATTTTGTAAATTCAAATTTTCTATTTATTGAGAGTTTGCTTAGGAAACCAAAGTTTCCAGTTAGAGTCTTTGATAATCAGTTTTGGATTTAAAACGAATTATATGCAACGAGTTACCTCAGCATTTTGTTAAAGAATTAGCACAGCAGGCGAGAATTAATTAGAAATAGTCTAGCAAAGGGGAATTAAATGAAATAAGTTAAGATCTCAGTTCAGTATACTCATGTCGTATATTATAAACGATCGGCGACTGCCAATGATAGTTAGTGACGTGACCTGTGGGCATTGATAAGCGCTCACTATGCAGCCGTTCTTTTCTTACAGCAACTAATCATGTATTTTCATCACATCGAAAGAGCTATCGACAAGTAACAATGTCATTTTTAAGTGAATTGTCCAAAATATCTAGATAAACGTGCTGGTTATCAGGTTTGTCCACGATAACCAATGGGCCGGGACCATACCACGAAAATCACCCCCACACACGAGTATACTGCCAGCTCCAAACTTTACCGTAGGAACAGTACATTGTGGTAAATAGCGTTCCCCTGCTGCCGCCATACCCACACACGGCCATCAGACTGATGGATTTTGTATCTGGATTCATCAGTCCATAGGACCCGTTTCCATTCATCTACGGTCCACGATATATGTTCTTTATACCATGCTAAACGGCGAGTAGCATTCCGAGTGGAGATGAAAGACTTATGAGCAGCCGCACGACCACGGTAACCCATAGAATGAAGTTCTCTGCGAATGGTACCTGTACATATCGAGGTTCCAGCATTTTTGCACACCTACACATTGAGGTCTTGTGCAGTACTCCGTTGATTAGCTGCAGTCACTCTCCTGAGACTTCGACGTCCTCTATCACTGATTTTCTTTGTTCTGCCGGTACGTTTTGCAACTTCAGGTACGCCATGTGTCTTCCACTTATTCAGTTCATCCAAAACAATTGACTTGGGTATGTTTAAACGCCTCTTGGTTTCTCTTATGGGCAACCTACTAATATATCAGCCAACAATCTTTCCTTTCTCAAAGTTAGTTCTCTCCCGCCGCGACATTTTCACTCAAACTCACAGTGCTATACGATTGCGGTCAGCTGCAGGCTTGAGAGGTCTCGAAAAAGTGGTAGTTGTTGCAGTAACCATAGAAACCGGCGACACCTGTTTCTCACGCATGCATTGTCGGTAGTGCGCAATTTAATAAGCGCTGTTTCATGAGGAACGTTGGGACACCGTTCTTTTCTTACAGCATGAGGAACGTTGGGACACCGTTCTTTTCTTACAGCATGAGGAACGTTGGGACACCGTTCTTTTCTTACAGCATGAGGAACGTTGGGACACCGTTCTTTTCTTACAGCATGAGGAACGTTGGGACACCGTTCTTTTCTTACAGCATGAGGAACGTTGGGACACCGTTCTTTTCTTACAGCATGAGGAACGTTGGGACACCGTTCTTTTCTTACAGCATGAGAAACGTTGGGACACCGTTCTTTTCTTACAGCATGAGGAACGTTGGGACACCGTTCTTTTCTTACAGCATGAGGAACGTTGGGACACCGTTCTTTTCTTACAGCATGAGGAACGTTGGGACACCGTTCTTTTCTTACAGCATGAGGAACGTTGGGACACCGTTCTTTTCTTCGATGCAATGGACAGTATTTCGAAAAAGATGACCACTTCCTTAATACTGTATTCGATGCAATGGACAGTATTTCGAAAAAGATGACCACTTCCTTAATTATTAAGATGACCATTTTCAAAAAGCGAGAGGAACGTTGGCACTCCTGTATTCGATGCAATGAACATTATTTCCAAAGAGATGACCATTTCCTTAATAATTAAGGTGAGTCCTTTCGAAAAGTGGGAGGAACATTGGGACGATGTAATGGACAGTATTTCGAAATGCAATGGACAGTATTTCGAAAAAGATGACCACTTTCTTGATAATTAAGATGAGCATTTTCAAAAAGCAGGTGGAACGTTGGGACACCTGTATTCGATGCAATGGACAGTATTTCGAAAAAGATGACCACTTCCTTGATAATTAAGGTACAAATCGTTTTGTTATAAAAACATTATCAGTTTTTTTGGAAGAACTCTTGCAGTTGATGATACCCCAGGGTTGGTCCGTGGATGTTAAATGTCTTCCCAGGTAGCACAGCCAAGCCCAACACCTAGCCAACGTTTTCTATTACTAAAATACGGTGGCTCAGTGTTGGGCCTACGTTCAATTGTAAGGCTGTGCTACCTGGGGTTCCTCATTTTCACTTCTTTTTGCCGAACGCGGGTGGCCCTGAGGTCAACGTTCGTAACTGCGGCGAAAAAGTCTCAGGCTTGATGACCCCTGGCAGGTACAAATGCTCTAACCACTAAATATCGGCAGGGTGGTACGGAAGATTACCAAGGGTGCCCGGCTATCTAAGATAATGGCTTCCCAGACATTTACTCCCGATGTGTGGGCCGAGTATTGTTCCACGGTAAAGGCAGAATACTTGCGCTGGCAGGCTCGTTTCTAGATACGTATGCGCTGGTCATCGGTGCCAAGTGCAAACCATGACTCATCTCAAAAGACGACATGACGCCATTTGACACCATCCCACTTTGATCGGGCCCAACACCACTACTGGCGATGCTTGCTGGTCAGCGATCGGCACCGGAGTAGCCTTCTTGAAAGTAGTCCCAGTGCCACAAGGCGTCTGGTACCGGTCAGGATGGCCACTTCCGTACATTTAGACGACACAACATTGCCGAATATGGTTCAGAGCGAAGCATTTGGTTCTGTTTGTGGGGCTCTAACAATCGCTCTGTCCTCGCGTTCTGTCTTTGCCTTCGGCCGTCCACTGCCCGCGTGCCACTGGATTCTACCCTGCCTGAGCCATCGGCGCCAACATCGGCCAGTTAGCACGCCGCTTCGGTCCAAATGCCTGCCTGAACCAACCGGCCTCTCGCAGCCGAATTATACGTCCTCTCTCAAATTATTGTGCATTGAACCGATGTCAAGGCATCCTCACAGACCGTGGAGGTTAATGCAGCCAGAATCATCTGTCACAATTGCCCCTAAATGCTAGTTTGTTCTTGATATGTTCTCCTTGATGAGCGGTCTCCATGCGCTGTGGCGAGACACTTTTTAGTCATTCGTCGTTATTTTTTAATCATTTGAATATTCGGCCCTGTTGCATTTGGAGTTTCGTTAGAAACGAACGACTTTATCAGGATACTTCTATTTTTTGACAAATAGTGTACTATGAAATTAGATTTGCTTATAATGAACTCTCAAAATATTTGGCATATGGAAATAAAACAAATTTATCTTTGGTAGGTGATTACCTATACTCAAGTTGCATCCCGAAACCACTTTCTCACTCCTTTGTGTTGGTATTAAACCAAGGGAATTTTATGCGGGGTGTAACAATCTAATTCTATGAACAATCGCGTAGTGCCCTCATTGCTGCGATGGGGGATGAATCACGTGCCTAGGTGTGTCCGGACATGTTTCAAGTAGTGCAACTATTAACCGCATACGAATAGAGCCACTGAAACGTTAGAGCTATTGAAAGTGGTGTATAGTGTGGATGTTATGAAAAAGTCAAGAAAATGCAAAGTGGTGTATAGTGTGGATGTTATGAAAAAGTCAAAAAAATGCAAAGTGGTGTATGTGTGGATGTTTTGAAAAAGTCAAGAATCATTCAGTTGTATAAGAGCCATAAAAAACACAGGCATGTAACGCTTGCAGTTGATGACCACGCTTGGTTTTTGTTTTTTTGTTTTTTTTTAATCAAATTATGATAGTTCTTCACGAATTCATTGAACAGGGGTAACTGGTCAAACAACAATTCTACTTAGAGTTGTTGAAAATGTTACGGGATTCTGTTCGAACGCAAAGAGCTGAACTATGGCCTCAGCCCGAACGGGCCATGCCCAAGCCATAATGCGCTTAGTGTTCCCGAGTTCGTGGTTAAGAACCAATTGCCAAACTGGACCATCCACCCCATTAACCCGACTTATCTCCTTGTGATTTATGGCTATCTCAGAAAATAAAAACTGCCATGAAAGGACAAACATTTGCAGGTAACTCTGACATCCAGTGTAACGTGACAGAGGAACTGTAGAATATTCCAGAAACAGAGTTCCAGATATATATCCAGCAATGGCAACAACGTCTAACGAAATGCATAGCTGCGGAAGGGGATTACTTCGAAGGTTACAGTGTCGCTAGTACTCACAGGCACGCACATATACTATATTTTATACAGGTGTTTTCTTGCAATTAAATTGTCACATTTCGTGTATTGGCGTCGGACGCTACTCATCTTTGCTACACCACTGACAGTAATCGTATTTTTCGGGGTAACAGATGAACTTGAGTTGCCATTTTATGCAAATTTTAAGAAGTGGAGGGCAAAAATTGATGCGTATTTACACCAGTGAATAAACGGATTTACTACCCTATAAGCGTTTTTTGAGTGTGGTAAATGCAGGAATTTTTTTAACTTTCATGCCCTTAAAATTTGACGAACGGTATTTCCAAGACCAAATATTTCAATAGATAAGTTAATTTTCTATACTCAATGCTGACGATTACCATAAAAAAAGACTTCATCGGTGGGATTCATTAATTTAAAAAAAAATGCGTTTTTGTGTAGAAACCCAAAATTCAATAAGAATCGTCGTCTTTCCTGCGCGAAGTTCGAATTCGCACCTGCTGTTGCATTTCTTATTGTATCGCAAATTTCCAATACTTTACGCCCTTCCTACGTCCAGTAAAAAAAAAAAGTTGATCCTCAAGTACGCATCTAACTTCATGCGAAAAAGTCCATACGGTGTTCAACTGATCCGAACAATGTTGCCGAGTTCGGTCTGAAAGTGGTGCGATGAGAAAAGAGAGACAGAGAGAGGGAGAGAGAGAGTAAGAAGAAAAAATGTAACTCCGGAAGAAAGTCCGCTCGTGTGTGTGCATCGGGGAGTGTGTGGGCTCCAGTATTCTATCCGGAAAGTGGTTCGGAAGCCACCATGTGGTCTGACTCTCACGTTTTCTGAACGTCACAAAGGAATCCGTCAAAAAGTGCGCACCCTTGCTTCAGGTCTTCCACACGCCTTTTTAGGAAATACTTTTCTTTTTCTCCTTTTTTTCCCCCTTTACGTTCCGCAGCAAAGCTTTTCACCAACATTCCAGTTCCATTTCCAACAATCTTCGAAGCAGAAACAGGAATTATAGGAATGTTTTTTGTCTGCAAGTCTTCATAAGTTTTTTTTTCTTCTTCTTCTCACTTCTTCTTCCCGATTAAAGAAAGCACGAATATTTGCTTGAAAAGCTGCTTTTGAACAGATACTTTTTATGCGGATATGACTCTTCTACATGCCGTGTAAATCTATTTTTTTCTTTTACCTTACCTACTTGATTCTATTTTAGAGAACTGGTTTCTTGTTATTGTTTGTGCGTGCCTTTCATTTTATTCTTACCTTGCTCGATTGTTTCTACCTCAAATATGCTTTCAACGAGTTTTCACCTATCTATCTAGTTTGCTTTAACTCTTACAAAACTATTTTTTCTTATAAAGTTTTCGAAATGGTGGGAGCCTAACTGGATGCAAGTAAAGCAAGAAATAAAGAAAGGAACTTGTTGGGAAGAAAATCCTAACAAGAAAGATTACACAGAATTTTCGGTTGTAATCAGGATGACCAGATGTCCGGCTTTTGGAGGACATGTCCTCCTTTTCTTACCATGTCCTCCTGCCCTCCAGGCATTTTGGGAAACATCCTAAATGTCCGGCTTTTTTACGCTTTCCAACCGTAGGTTGAAGAAGCGTATATGCTCCAGCTTTGTCCTTCTGCATGATAACTGGTGTAAAAATTGGTTCGATTTCGATGATATTTTAGTATGTGGTAGGGGACTACCTCGGGGCGAACCCTATTGAAAATGAGCGAAATGGGGTCAAAGGTCAGGACATAGGAGTGGGATTCATTCCATCGCAATAATGGGTCATAACTTATGTAAAAATGCTTCGATTGCGACAAAACTTTATCATGTTGTTCCGGAGGTATACTGAAGTTGTTCTGTTGAATATCATCGAAATGGGGTCAAAGGTCAGGACACAGGAGCTAGATTTATTCCACAGCCATTATCCTCATAACTTGAGTAATGATATCTGGTATGTCCAAGCGTATCATAATCAATGCATATTTGCTTTTTTCCGTTGCAGTTTCCTTACTTTGAACGAAATATTTAGAGACTTACTTTTCCGACGTCATGCGGAAATAAAAGAAATATGTATCAGTCGCACATTGTGTTGTTGAATGAATATGTAATGACCATATCAATAACGGCAACTTTAATGTGATGCGTGGAATGTTCCTCATTCACTTATCAGAAAAAAGTTTATAAGTTTTGCCATTTTTTTCTTCCTTAACTTATTCAGATGAAACAGAATATAATTTGTTTTAAAAAAATGCATGATGCTTACGATAATACTGGTGATTCTGTGCACAGCAACAATCCATTGATGTTAAAGAAAAATGCTAAAGCTCTTTTATATCCGAAAGAGTTTCGTAGATATGAAATAATCACTGAATCCTTCGCTCCCATGGATCATTTGATTGATTTTGTTTTGATTTTCACAAAACTTTTGCACTTAGCGAAATTTATAACTTTTTCTTCATCCATGTTGTGAAGTTACGAAAATATCCATGTTGTGAAGTTACTGATATCGCTTCTCTGTAACCCCATTGCTAGCTAAGATGGCAGGGCAGTGTTTATTATGACCGTGTTGGTGACGTCACGATTCGAGGACTAAGGCCTGCTAGTACTCAAGGCGGCTTTGGTAGAGGCAAAGTTTTCCACAAGTAAATGGTATAAGACATTCATTTTTTTAAATACAACTTTTAAAAGCAGATATATTAACAAAAACCATAAAGACAATTGGGAACGTTGCGGGAAAAATTATGTACTGTTTCTGGCAATAAACATAATAATGTTTTGGTGAGCTTTTTAATGATGTTTTTGCAGTTAGTAATATCTCACCGAAAGATAATTTTTTTCAATTGGGTCTTTAGACGAGCAAATTTTGCTCCTAATATGCTGCAAATGGAAACGTGAAAATATGATCTCTTAGTGGTAAACTTGTGCGTTAAAGAAACTGAAATTCTATACAAAACATTTCGCACCAAAACGCACTTTAACAACAACAAAAAAAATCAAATCAGACTATTAGAAGCAGAGATATTGAAAAAAATAATAAGATATACATGTGCGTCCCTGGTGGAAAAAATATGCATTATTTTCAGCACAAGATGTTCTCAAAAAGCTTGAAATATTTTATTTTAATCGATATTTCAGAAGGCCAAATATTGCTGCAAACATATCAGAAAAAGAAATATACACTTACGCCCTCCAGTGCTCAAACCACTCTCCACAAAAATCGAAATTATATGCAGAACATTTTCCCCTAGGAGCTCAATCCGATGCAAAAATAATTTTTCAAATCGAACTTTTAGAAGCAGAGATATCGAAGAAATCGCATTTTACGTTCCCGAGTGGCAGAGATATCGTGTCCACAGACGGTCGGACAAAATGATGACATGGACACGATCTTTTTTTTTCTTTTTTTTACAAAAGACGTGCTAAAAATGAAATTTGGTATATGATGTTCCTAAGTTTTCTTAGAAACACTTCAGAGCTTCTAGAACATTCCGAGAGACATCCGTGGCCAAGAAATGGACTACAGTTTTTGCCACTCTCTCCTATGAGGAAAATTAGACTCTACAATTTTGTTGGTTGGAGCACAATGGCGCATGGATTACACAAGAAACAAAAGTAACATCAATTCTGTAACAAATGAGAAGTTACAAAAGACAAACATGACAAGAAACGGAGTAACTGGGCGACAACCTCACAATGAACTACATGCAGTGGGTGGACAACAAAATTGAAACACATGGGTTTAGGACACAACAATTTATCAGTACGGTATAGGGCCTCCTTTGGGAGGCCGATAAAGCTGCAATTCGTCGTGGGAAGGACTGATACGAGTCTTATACAGTGCCCAGAGGTATGTGAAACCATTCCTCTTGCAGAAAAGTGACTAGTTCACAACGTGATGTTGGTGGTGGAAAACGTTTCCTGACTCGTTTCTCCAGAACACTCCCAATACAAGTCCTGTACAGTGGCCAGAGGAATTTGAAGCCATTCCTCTTGCAGAAAAGTGGCCAGTTCACGACGTGATGCTGGTGGAGGAAACCGTTTCCTGACTCGTTTCTCCAGAATACTCCCAATACAAGTCCTGTACAGTGGCCAGAGGGATTTGAAGCCATTCCTCTTGCAGAAAAGTGGCTAGTTCACGACGTGATGCTGGTGGATGAAAACGTTTCCTGACTCGTTCCTCCAGAACACTCCCAATACAAATCCTGTACAGTGGCCAGAGGGATTTGAAGCCATTCCTCTTGCAGAAAAGTGGCTAGTTCACGACGTGATGCTGGTGGAGGAAAACGTTTCCTGACTCGTTCCCCCAGAACACTCCCAATACAAGTCCTGTACAGTGCCCAGAGGTATGTGAAGCCATTCCTCTTGCAGAAAAATGGCTAGTTCACGACGTGATGCCGGTGGAGAAAAACGTTTCCTGACTAGCTCCTCCAGAATACCCGAGAGGAGCTGAATAATGTTCAAGTAGGGTTATTGTGCAGGCCATGACGGATGTTCAGCCTTATTTTCATGCTCCGTAAACCACACTTCCACCAGTTTAGCTTTGTATATCGTTGCGTTATAATCCTGATACATGGTACCACAGTCAGGATACAACGTTTGAACAGTTGGGCGCACCTGGTCCTCCAGAATTGTCCGATAGTCCTTGGCAATGATGTGCACCGCAAGAACAATCAGCTGGTCGACCGAATGGCACGATATTGTGGACCAAACCATCACCCATCCGCCTCCTTGCTTAACTGTGGGCAATAAACTGTTCTGGTGGTAAGCATGTCAGAGATGTCTCCACACGTGAACTCTCCCGGTTGTGTGAAAGACAGTGAGGGACGATTCATCGGAGAACAACGCACATTTCACGTTGTCCAACCTCCACGATTTGCACTGCTGGCACCATTGCACAACCGACATTTGTCATTCTCACTGGTAATCCAGGGTTTGGCTATAGCAACACGGCCGTGGAAGTTGACCCGGTAAAGCACCCGACGAACAGTTTTGATGGAAACAGGTGGGTCGCGGCGGTACATTTTCAAATCTGCGGTGAGTTGGGCAGCTTTGGTTTTATGTTTTTTGGCTAGCATCCATGTTAGCCCCTGACGTCCTTGTCAGGCAGCTTACTCTTACCTCGACAGTTACTCCCATTGCATGTGGTTCTTCCCTCTTGCTGGTATGCCGACATGACCCTGGATACCGTGGCTCGCGATACACCACAAGGACTTGCTGTCTTGGACACGGATGCACCGGCGAGACGTGCGCCAACAACCATTCATCTTTGAAACTGGAATATGTATCCCATTATGTTGTGTAGATTGCACTTTTTGACTTCCAGCTGCGCTACTTCTCTCCTAGTGTAAGCTTCACACTTCGGTCTCGTTGATCCACTGCGAAATAGATGCAGGCTGGCCACCAGATAGCGCGTACAGCGGCGTGACGTGTCGGGTGCTATTTGCACAGGTGTTTCAGTTTCTTTGTTCACCCCCTGTAATACAGATAACACCGATACAACGAAGGAGAGGGAATATTGAAGTCACATCACATTGATCGTTTAAAAAGCAACTAAAGGTTTCTGAGTCGTCTGGTAGATAGGGTAAACTCTGCAGAAAAAGAGACATACTTCATTCTTCTTGGGAAGGGGTGGAGCAGGAAATCATTAAAGTTCCCAGAATCATCTGATATTATAGGGAGTCAGCGGTCCCCAATTTAACGACAATGCTTCCAAAATTTTGAAAGAGCGGGCCGCGAGTGGTCTAGTAGGCAACGTTGGTGACTGCCAAGGAAAGGACCTCAGGTTCGATCCCAGGCAGGTACGAACGCTCGATCCACTAAATATCCGCCGTGCGTCGGATGGGCACGTTAAGCCGTCGGACACCAAGTACTGGCTCCCAAGTAATAAATAAGGGCGTCTTCCTCCCCCTTTCTACTTCGCTTCCGTGTCACTTTCCTAACGGGCACGCTAGCCCAAATCTCCTAGCTTCCTATTTCAAAGGGTTGTTTAAGACCTGGGGTCAGACACTCACTTTCTAAAATCCTCTACATACACATGTGTATGATCGTTTGATCATGATCAAAGGTGAAAGAGCACAATCACAAAGCTCATGGCCCATCTAGCGCTCGACCCGGGGTGCGACCATGGCAGGAACCCGAACATCTGACCACTAGGACTTAAACTTTATGTATATTCATAGCAATACTTAAATTGAAGTAACCGCAGCAGTTGTTTTTTTTTCTGTTGGCAACTGTGTCACGTCAGCTGTAAACTCCGTTCGAATGATTTTTTTTTCAATCTGAAGTTGAACCATTGCAAGAGATGATTCAGAATATTTCTTAAAAAATTTTTCAGTCTTTAATAATCTTATGATAAGTACTGATTTTTATGTTTGTTTGATGGGGGTCAAATTATTTCAGTTCCGCACATTGGATATCATACCTCCCCAAAAAACTAAAAATTGTTGTTTCACTGAATGATGATTTAGTGTTCGTGAACAGTCTAAGCAAACAAACAATTAACAAATTGAAATACAATCATATCTTAGGAGTCATTGGTTTAATCTCGGATTAGGAAAGGAAAGGATTTAACGCAGCTACAACTTGTTGTACAATTGAAGACTTAACAACATATAATGGTATACGTTTTTAAAACATTAATGGTATACGTTTTTAAACATTAAACAACATTAACGTGAGCGAAGCCCCTAATTAGTATGCACATTCAAGTTGCGTAATACCTGTATTTATTTATTGATTTACAGTAGAAGATTTAACACCGATACAATTTGTAGTACGAACGAAGTCTTTACAATGTATAACGAGCGATACACATTCATCGACGAATTTCATACTAACGTGAACGAAGTCCCTAATCAGTACAGTGATTTAAGTTGCGTGGTGCCTCCATTTATTCCGTGACTTAATGTAAAAGATTTAGCACAATTACGACTCTTAGTACGTTTAAAGGTTTTGTCTTTGTTTGGAGGTTCGACGACCACTGTGTGTTACTCGATGGGCTGTATGCGGTAGCTCTTCCCTTATTTAGGGCTACTGGTTCCTGACAAGGTATTGAGCCTGTGCAGTAAAACAAATACAACATCTATGCCACACCGGGATTCGAACCTGGACCCATCCTGGACGAATGGTCAGAAGCCAGTGCTTGGTACACTGCGCCGGTTGATGTATACACTCCAATCCGGTTGATGTTAGGACGATCTTAATCGCAGAAATGGGCTGCGAAACGAATGCGAAGAAGATAAGAGATGCAAATCAGATATGGTTTCATGATCACCTGTTCTTGAGAAATTGCGCACATCATTTTATCGGTTCCATCAGTAATTATGTCCAAGCAGTGTCTACTGGTAAAAGGGAGAGTATTTCATGTCAAGAAGATGACCTACTGTCATATAATTAACTCATTTTTGTGTGTTTTGATTGGGGTGTAACGACCACCATGAGCAATTCAGTGGGCTATAAGCAGTTTCCCGTTCTTAATTTAGGGCCACTGGTCCCAGAGAAGGGGAAGAACGAATGCGGTAAGACAAACACAACACCCATGCCTCCTCGGGATTAGAACCCGTACCCATCTTAGACCAATAATCGGAAGCCATCGCATATACCACTGCGCCAAAAAGGCGGCTAAGTGTTATGCTCAATAAACCTTTTGTTCGAACATATATCCTCTGTATATATTAATTTGCACACGGCTGTACCTTACTCCGACATAATAACATAATGGCTATAATCTGCATGCTTAGCATGGGCTGTGTTTGGCTTCAGAATGCTAAGATAAATTAGGACAGATACAGTTCATATGGCAACGGCAACGCCATTCCACAATCAACTGGACGCGTTAAGATCTAGGAACACAGAAAAATTACAATAAAATGAAAACAAAAAAATCTAGAAAATTACTGAAGAGAATTGTTGCATCATTTCATGCCTAAGATGAAATGGTACCATTTCATTCAAATGATATCGTGGAAATGATCAGGTTTCCAACGGCCACTACCATGGGCAACTCAAAAGGACATAATTCGTCACCCTCTTCAGGGAAGGGAGAGAGTCAGCGCCATTCGCAAAGATTATCGCCAATGCCTTATTCTGGATTGGAACCTAGGTCCAACTTGGATGACCTGGAGCCCGCGAACTTATTAATTATATTAATAATACATAATTAGTAAATTCGGGATCCAGATCCCTATCCTGAATTTACTAATTATCTTCTATTGGGACGTGCCTGAACCGCAGGACGCACATGAGATAAAGGCAGATAGCAGTGATCGCACATATCCGCGGCGTAGCTTAGTTGGGAGAGCAACTTACTCCGAAATGAAGGGACCCGGGTTCGATGCCCGGTGTGGGCAAACTTACTTCGTTATATTGGCGCCCGAACTTCTAGGATGATCCGGCTGTTAAGTTACTCGCAATGATGTGAGGTTCTTTCCACCCGACGAGACAGGAAAAATGAGAATCCCTTCTTCAGTGCTTCGAAACAATAAATCAGTGTGATGTTACGTTCCACACACCAAATTGTCTGAGATTTTTCAAACGCACGTTCTTCATCGGATGACTGCCTACAGCGACACGCGGTCCCTGCTGACCCGTGGGCCATGCCCCCAGCCCTCTTTCGGGAGGGGGGTGTAACGTGCCTGCACTGCAGGATGCACATGAGATAAAGACAGATAGCAGTGAGAGCCATGTCCGCGTAGCTTAGTTGGGAGAGCGACTTACTACGGAGTGAGGGGACCCGGATACGTCGCCCGGCGTGGACAAACTTACTTCGTTATACTACCTATAATAATAAAACGAAGTGTGTGCAAAAAAATAAAATAATAAACGAAGCGTGTGTCCTTCGCAATACAAAAAAATTTACTCAACCTAGAAACCTGAAATTTTGCACGACGGTAGCTTTCATACCGACGATGAGCACCTCGAGCTTAGAGTTTCGAATTTTTGAGTTTTAGATAATTCAAAAAATGAAAAACGTGGTTCCTGATTTCCTGTGTATCGGTTCGCTTTGTTTTCAACCTGTTTGCACATAACGTGAAGGAAAGTAGTTCACGATAAATTTTACGTGTTTCTTTTTTAGCATTTCGTTACAATAGACTCCTTAACGACTCTTATTGTTTGTAAATATATCTTATGAAGGAAATATATCGAAAAACTGTACTACGTTTTTTGTTTTGTTTTATCAGGAGCTAGCCTATCCTTTAAGAGAAGCTATTTCGAAATTTTGTTCCGGAATTCAAAGAGGGTTAGACTGACGCCTCATTTTTTGATAGAATTTTTTAGAATTTTATAAATTCTTCCGTTGCGATTGCTGCGGGAGGCAGCCAAAGATTCCGAGGAAACTAATAAGTTGGATGAAGTAATGGCCTCCTTCTGAAAGGGAAAGTATGTTCAGAAGGGCACGAGACGGAATTATGACGCATGCATTTGTGATATGAAAATAAATGCAATATTATTTTCAATAATAAAATAAATGCCTATTTCCATTACAATAAGATTTATTTCGATGTAAGTATTAAAAACAATTCATATACCATTGAGAACTAATTTATTTCACGTTGAATGGTAATTATTTTTTTTTATTAGAGGTTTAACGACCACCGTGAGCAACTCAATGAGCTATAAGCAGTCACCCGTTCCTAATTTAGGGCCACTGGTTTCAGGGAAGGGAGAGAGTGAGTGCCGTAAGACAAACACAACACCCATGCCTCGCCGGGATTCGAACCCGTACCATTCTTAGACGAATGATCAGAAGCCAACGTTTAGAACACTGCGCCACTGGGGTAGCTAAATGTTAATTATAGGTTGTCCAATTTTTTTTTTTTGATTGGAGGTATAACGACCACCGTGAGCAACTCAATGGGCTATAAGCAGTCGCTTCTCCATAACGAAATGTACTGTTTGTACACTGTTCGTCTATCACACATATCACAGCTCAGAATAAATGTGATTAATCAAAATAAGAGCCATTCGATTCAACACATGTTTGGCAACGAGAAATAAGGTTATGTATTCCGGTACCATAAAAATCAGGAGTTCTGGAAGCGACGAAATGTTGAAAGGCATTTTGAGCATTAGCTTGATTGTGGAAAATTTTCCGCTGCAAAAATTGATCCAGCTGCTTGAAAAAAATGGTAGTCGGTTGGCGAAAGCTCTGGTGAATATGGTGGATCAGGTAGTGTCTCATAGCCCAATTCGTTCAACTTTTGCAGAGTGATGCGTTCGAAGTGCCGTCTCTCGTTGTCGAGCAGAAGTATTGGGTCCTTGCTAATGATGGGTGAATGCGTTGCAGTTTGAGGTGCATTTCGTCGATTTCTTGACAACACTTTACCGCGGTAATCATTTTGCCTGCATTCAGAAAGCTGTAGTGGATTAAACCGGTTGAAGACCACCAACCAGCCACCATAACCTTCTGTTGATGGAGTTTTGGTTTGGGGAAGTGTTGAGGAGCTTCGTCGTCGTCCAACGTTGACAATTGTCTTACAGGATCCACTTTTCATCACATGTCACGATGCGATTGAGGCCTGACGAGACTTCCGAACGACGATTTTGTTGATTTTCGTTCAATTCATGTAGCACCCATTTGTCGAGCGTCTTGGATTTTCCAATTTGGTTGAGGTGTACAGAAACGGCTGATTTGCTTACTTCCAGTTCTCCCGCAAGCTCACGAACAGTTGTGGGTGTATCTGCTTCAACAAGCGCCTTCAATGCGTCGTCATTGATGACGGTATTCGGTCGTACACGCTCTTCTTTGTCGAGGTTCGTGTCGCCAGCCTTGCATTTTGTGAACAATCTCCGCACCGCACGCTCATTAGCCGCATCCTCCCCAAAGGCACCAACAATGTTTCGCGTCCCTTGCGATGCATTGTGGCTCAGTTTGAACTTGTTGAGGAAAACTGCCCGAAAATCATGATTATTCATCTTTCACTGAAACGGAAATATACACTGAAGAGCAATTGAATTAGAGATACCTGTCTAGTAACGTGTAGCAACACCTTTCGCCCTGATGACGGCGGCGATTCGTCTCGGCATGGACTCGACAAAACATCAGAAGCTTTGGGAAGCCATACGGATCCACGACCCCTGAACCAGCTCCCACAGTTCACGAAAATTTGATGGAGAGGGTCAGAGCCCCGAACATCTCTCTCGATGGCATCCCAGATGTGCGCGATGGGATTGAGGTCAGGTGACCTAGCTGGCCAAGGAAGCAAGGTCACGTCAGTGGAGTGTTCATCCAACCATTCGGATACAATTCGGGAACGATGGCACGGTGCATTGTCTTGTTGCAGGATGAGGTCCCCAGTTGGATGTTGAAGACACACAAACGGGAGCAAATGGTCGTCCAGAATATCCCGGTAACGTTGACCTGTGAGGGACGATTTCACACGAACCAGGGGTCCCATTTCGGTCCACGTAAACAGTCCCCAGACGAGAATGCCACCCCCACCAGCATGAAGAGTACCCTGCTGGCAAGAAGGATCCATCGCTTAATGTGGTTTTGCGCCGTACTCGTATCCTGCCATCCGCATGTACCAACGTGAATCTCGACTCATCAGTCCAGGCAACATTTTCCCACACGTCTAGGGTCCAGTGGCGATGTTCCCGCGCCCATGCTAATATTTGCACCCTGTGATGTGCGGTCAGCAGCGGTACCCTCGTGGTACGATGGCTTCTGTACCCCATAGCGAAGAGATGGTTCTGTATGGTGTGGCTGCTTACACGTTTTTGTGCACCAGCGTTAAATTGCCGACTGATTTCTTGCACTGTGGCCCGCCTACCCGCTGTTACAATGCGATCTGGCCGACGATGACCCCGCTCATCCACACTCTGTTGTCCACGGCAGTTGGCCATTGCAGGGATGATTTTGCCGGATTCGATGTACTCACGGTGCACCCGTGACACAGTGGCTCGTGAAAATCCCAGTGCCTGCACGACTTCCGAGATGGAATGACCCATTCGTCACGCCCCGACAATTTGCCCACGATCAAATGCGCTTAGATCCTTCGTCTTACCCATACTGCGTCCGACTCGTACTGATTCCCAAATCGCCTCACTCCTTATATTGTCGGATCGCTGCATACGTCATGTCGTTTCCGTTTACAGGGCCGTCCACAGTGTCATATTTGCATAACGCCAGCTGTCTCTAATTCAATTGCTCTTCAGTGTAGAGTTGGAAATATTATGTGTTAATAATAAAATCAAAAGGTTACAATCTGTAGATTTCAAGCTTTCCAATGATATATTACCCTTGCATACATATTCACTGTATTGACACAACACATTGTCAAAACACGAGGGATCAAAAATCGGACATTTCATAGTGGACAACCTAATATCAGGTTGTGTATAAACAAATCGGAATGATACACGAGAAATCGGGAACTACTTGAAAGCCTTATGATTCGGTAGTACAGTCGTATTTTTATTATTTAATTAGTGTTTTTGTGATAGAAGTGCGCTAAAAATAACGTTAATTCATTCACTTCTCACGTTACAGTTTTGATTTGCATTGATACTAACGTCTAGCTATGATGATGAAATGCTTAAAAAATGACGTTCAACATGTTCTCACAAGATTTCATGAACAAACTCTTTTCGTTGCATTTCATCAAATTACAGTGGACGTTTAGTTATGTATTCATCTATAATAATAAAACAAAGTGTCAGTGTCTGTGTGTGTGTGTGTGTGTGTGTGTGTGTCCTTCGCGACACAAAAAACTACTCAATTGGCTTAGCAACCATTTTTTTGTCCACTACTTTTTCTAAAATTAAACAAGAAAGTTGACACCGAATTTTCGGGTGTAATAAGCACGTCTTTGGAATCCGTTCTGACGCAAATTAAATTTATCAAAGCTATTCAAAGTCAATGGAATCGGTATGGAAAACAATAGATCTGACCAAAGAAAGAAGATTTTCAATCGGGTTTTTAATCCCTCAGATATTGCTGTAAACGGAATCGAGAGCTTACGAACTCTTATAAACAGAGATATCGACAAAAATAAGATGTGACTTTACGTCCCATGGTGGGAAAACAATGCATTATTTCAGGAAGAAAGTATTCTCAAAAGGTTTATCCGTATAAGCGGTATCGGTCGAAGGAAAAAAATTAGCCGAGTTTTCAGGAGCCCAGATTTTGCAACAAATACTTCAGAAGCAGAAATTAACACATATGACCCCTGGTGGTTAACCATTCTTTACCAAACATTAGAAATTATGTGAAAAATATTTCGCATCAGGTCTTGTATGCGATACAGGAAGAATTTTTAAAATCAGAGCTTTAGGAGCAGAAATAACGCAGAAAACGCAATTTACTTTTGTGCCCCCTAGTGGAAAGTGTATGATTTACTTGAAAAATTTGAATTTATAGGAAAAACATTTCGCATCGGAAACACTATCCAACAAAGAAGGAATTTTTCAAATCGTACTCTTAGAAGTAGAGATATTGACAAAAATAAGATATAAAAATATATAAAAATATATAAAAAATGTATAGTATATAAAATATATAAAAAATGTACAGTATCTACGCCCCCTGGCGTAGAAACTATCCATTTTTTCAAGAAGAAAAGTTTCCTAAAAGGTTTGTCGACATGAGTAGTATCGGTCAACAAACGACGTTTTTTTCAATCGAGAATTTAGAAGCTCATATTTTGCTGTAAATGCAACAGAAGCGGAAATTAAGATTTACGCCCCCTGGTGGCCAAACTATTTTTTTTACAAAAATTAGAAATTATGTGCAAACGATTTCCCATCAGGAGCTGTATCTGGTGCAGAAAGAAGTTTTCAAATCGGAGATTTAGGAGCAGAGATATAGGGGGAACGCAATTTACCGCTACGCCCCCTTGGTAAAAGTCTAGGAATTACTTGAAAATTTTGAAATTATCTGAAAAACATGTCACACGGAAAACAATATCCAACAAAGAAGGATTTTTTCAAATCGGACTCCTAGAAGTAGAGATATTGACAAAAATAAGATGTACATCTTCGCCCTCTGGCGGAGAAACTGTGTAATATTTAAAGAAGAAAATATTCCGAAAAGGTTTATCGATGTGAATGGCATCAGTCCACGAAAGAAATTTTTAATCGATATTTTAGAAGCTACGATTTTATGGCAAATACATCAGAAGCAAAAATTAACCCTTACGCCCCCTGGTGGCCAAAGTATTCTTTACCAAAAATTTGAAATTATATGCAAAAGATTTTTTATCTGGAGATGTATCCGCTGAAGAAAAAGTTTTCAAATCGGAGTTTTAGAAGAAGAGTTATCGGGGAAAATGTAATTTACTTTTATGCCCCCTAGCGGAAATTCTATGCGTAATTTGAAAAAGTAACTGCATCTAAAATACTCTTCGACATAAATGGAATCGAAAGATATAAATTTTTTTTCAATCAGATGTTTAGAAGCAAATATGTGGAATAAAACGTATTTTTTGAATTCGATATCATCCGCATTTACGCCCTCTACTGGCGAAATTGTACATCGTAAGAAAAAACAAAATAAAGGATATCATTTGCATATTTCAAGCTTCCCAATGCAAAAAGAATTTTTCAAATCGGACTAATAGTTGCTGAGATATCGTGGGTACGGACGGACGGACAAACCGATAACAGAAGCACGATCTTTTTTACAAAAGACGTGCTAAAAAGAAACAATTAGGCCTATTGAACTTCGAGCTTATTAACGATAATTTTTTACCCTATAGTTATGATTCACGGTCAAACATTTCACACATCCAAGAGAAAACTACTTGCAGTTAGTTAGTAAACACAAAAACAAATATGTTTCAGCACAAGTTGATTTTTTTGCTCGGATTTATCTGCCCGAAAACCACGACGAGTCGTCGACGAAGCTTAACATTGAGTACCGTTCTGTAGCTAAACAAAGCCAACACCAATAAACAGCGTCATCAAAGCGACGAACTAAAAGCTAGTATACTGTATTAATAAATGCGCTTCTCAGTGTTTCATGTTCATTTTAAGACATCCTGAAACTCTCACTATTTTTGCTAGTAGAGTTGATGGCATTCCTGTAACACACATTTTGGGTATTTTAGCATTACAAATACCAATACCGCTGTGAAACGAATTATCCACCCTTCAGAGCATTGTGACTTATTGTAGGTTAAGTTTCGCCTGGAATTCACAATCACGTAGCAAAAAATAAAGCTGAAAAAATTTCTGTCTGGTGTTTGATGAAAATAATGTTCACGACGTCTTTGTAAATCACTGAGCTAGGATGGAGCATTTTCATAGACTGCCTTTCGCATTTAAAAGATGTTTCTAGTCGTGCCATGCAAACTGGTATTTATGATGTCCGAGATGTATCTTTATTGGCCGAACTTTGACCCTTAATTCGTCCCGAGCGAATTAAGAGAATGCGCCGTCACCGGGGTGGCCCGTCCGGTTGTCTGTAGGTGGGTAATCGGATCTCTCTCATGCGTAATACCTGCTGAGCTGTCGACCTGATCTCGTCTTCGCTGAATCCTGACCTACCAGCTGGATGTACATCGTGGGTAACTTGTAATGAAGGAAATCTTCGTCGGCAGGGAACACAGCAGGGGCTTAAAGGCGGTGACTTACGAACAACGTGCTTCAAGAAGACGATGTAAACAACAGTAAAGTGATCAAGAGTTAGTGATTCTTGTTCCTCGAAACGCTAACACATTCGCAAAATTTCTTCTCTCAGATGAAATTTTTTGCTTAATTTATTCATCCATTTTTAATGGCACGAGGTTTTGTGATGTAACATGTACCGAAACCCAAGATTTCAAAAACAACTGAAACGCCGTTTACTTTTTAAGAAGTAGTAAAAAGATCTGGGGTACGGATCAAATGATTATATCTAGAGGATTTTAGGAAGGGAGTTTCTGACCCCAGGTCTTAATCAACCCTTAGAAATAGGAAGCTAGGAGATTTGGGCAAGAATGCACGATAGGAGAGTGACACGGAAGCGAAGTAGAAAGGAGGAGGAAAGCGCCCTTACTTATGACCGGGGGCAGTACCCGGGGTCCGGCGGCTTAACGTGCCCATCCGACGCACGGAGGATATTTAGTGCATCGAGCGTTCGTACCTGCCTGGGATCGAATCTGAGGTCCTTTCCGTGGCAGTCACAAACGTTGCCCACTAGGATAATTATATTTTTTCAAGAAAAAGTTGTTACTTATAATGCAACCGACCGACATTCTGGTATCATATTAAAAGGATTCATTTTGAGTTGAAATCTCGACTTATGAAAAAAAAAAATCCATGAACTTCTTACTTTGAAAAGTTTTACTCTAGGGAATGCACACAAATATTCGCGCCAAAATGTATACCTATCGATATATCATCATCACCGTTATTGTCTGTACACTGCTAGATGAAGGTCTCCACAAATTTCTTCCACAACTTACTGTCTTGAGCCAGCATTTTCCACGTCATTCCTACACGCTTTTAATTTCATTACTTATCTTCCAATGGTCTTCTTGGTGTTTTCATGTCACTTGGAATCCATGCTAGTATTTCAGCTGTCTAACTGAGGTCAGTTGTTCTAGAAATGTGCTGGACATACGGTGCGCGATTAAGTTCTCTAAATGGCATTCGGCTCGACAAAACGGCGGTCTTATTGATTTCAGCGAAAGTTAACATTAATACCCATCTTTAACACATAAAACTAAAGTTCGGGTAGATTACGTCAAAGAATCAGTATGAAAAAGGAAATAAAATATCCGTTTACTGACGTGTAAATATTATTAATAAAGCGTAAGCTTTCAACACCAACAGACTTGCCTTCTTCAGACTTGTTCGTTTGTGGTTAGACTTGTTCGTTTGTGGCTTATCTTGCCTAACCACAAAAGAACAAGTCTGAAGAATGCACCCGTTGGTGTTGAAAGCTTACGCTTTATTAATAATATGTATACGTCAACGTCAATAAACGGATATTTTATTTCCTTTATCATACTGAACCATCTTTAATATATCCTTATAGTTAAATACGTTTCCTTATTTCGTTAGTGCATTTGCGCAGACATTGAGACGATCCCTTTTGCCTAGTTTTCAGCAGCCGTTAATGAGGGGAGGTGACCACGTCCTACTTTGATTCCAGAACACAATTCATGCGGAATGGTGTAACTGAATACACAAAACACGCATTATTGGGCGCTAACGAACCCGTCATGCAGACATGCGATGAGGCATCACGTACGTTGGTTAACGAATGTCTGGTGCGGTATGTAGAAAGGCAGACTTCTGGGATCAATCTTCTACTACGGAGCATTAATGGGACCAAGACATCACAAATATTACGAGAAATTCTACGTGATTGGATGGACGACCTTCCGTTGCAGGACCTAGCGTCCTTATGGTTTCAACATGATGGCGCCCCTGCGCACCTCCCAGCAACAGTCTGACGCTTTCTGCGTGACACGTTTGGGCAACAGGTCCTCCACGATCATCGGACCTAACCCATATGGATTTGTTCTGCTGAGGTTATATGAAAGAACAAGTGCATCGGACGAAATCTGCACTAGCTACGCTATCGAATCGTCGATGTATCCGACAGCTTAACATCTACATTGCTGTCCAATGCAACACAAGCTGTTCTGTCTCTTATTCAAGTGTTCATGGTGGTCGGTGCTGCACTATAAAAACATTACTGTAGATTTTACGGTTTTGTGTTGGCACCCTGGAAAACGGTTTAAAACCGTAAAATCTACAATTTGTTTTTACAGTGTGGTCAGATCGAACATGTCGTAGGTTAATTGTGTGCTTGTGTTGTATTGACATCGGAATATAATGTAGTTAGGCTGTCATGGTTGAATAAATCAACTGTATCTAACAATCCTTTCTTGCTCTCTGCACTGTGCATTTTTCACCCCCAACATATGCGACTTTGATGCCGCATGGGTGTTGCGTCAGTGGCCAGAAACGGATTTCGCTTCAACAGCGTTTCGGGTCTTCAGTACACTCTTTTGTTGGACCTAAGACGTCATTTCGCACTATGTCAAAGAAACTCTACAACTTTGTCATTGACATTATTTCATTATCTCTTTTGGTTCGCGAGTTAGACCTGCCAATTTCCTTATTTCACCACTAGGGACGCTACAATCGATGTCATCAGATCGGGCAAGGTCACTATATTATACCTGTTAAGTTGAATGGCTCTAGCACAGCTCGTTCCGAAATTACTGAGCTGAGTTAACACTTTATTTTGCACCCTGTATATACTGTATTTTAAATTTGTGTGGTACGCGAAATATTTTTTTGAACTTCACTGCTCTTTATTTTCGTACAAAATCAGTTGATACCAAATTATTAACATTAACTGAATAACCTGAAGTAGATAAGCAGTGCACATAAATTATACGAAATGCCTGATCACTATGAAGAGCAAGAAGTCGTTTTGTAAAGTTTTAAACAACTCATAAAAGGCCTGAAGGAATAGCGCTTTTTCTCACTACGTGTTTGTTCACAGAATTAGAAAATCAATATACACTGCTGGACAATTGCTAAGGACGGATTATAAACGGCTATATAGCGCATAAAAAAGTAAGTGTGGTTGAATGCCAAGTGAAATAAAATAATGTCAGAATGCCAGGACATTACAAGAAAGACAATTTATTGTGCTCTGAAATCCAGAAGGCTTTGGAACGTGTTCAAGGGACAAACAGGCCATTTTGTGCAGAATACGTAAACGTGAAAAAAATGCAATTACCGTCCGCAGGCGTTCTGGCGTAAGATGCCAATACGGGATATGGCCACCATGGAGGGAGATGCAAGATTCCACACGTCGTGTCATGCTTTGCACAACATTATCAAGCAGCTGTTGGGGTAATTCATCCTATTCCTCTGTCAGTGCATGGATGAGGATGTGCTTGTTTATTGGAGGGCATTGGCGACCATCAAGACTCCTCCCCAAAGCATCCCACACATTTTCAATAGGATTCAGATCTGGAGAACGTGCTGGCCATACCAGGCGTTGAATATCCTCGCTCACAAGACACTCCTGGACAGCGACTGTACGATGACATGTGGCGTTGTCGTCCATGAAAATGAATCTATCACCGACAGCACCACGGAACATGCGATCATGAGGTAGCAGAACATCATTAATGTATCGTTGGCCAGTCATAGTCCAAGTTGGAAGCACATAGAGGGACGTACGGCCATTGATCATGATGCCAGCACATACCATGACACTACATGTCGGATATCGGTCCCTTTCCTGTATGTTTGCTGGATAATATGCAGTACCACTATCACGCCAGATCAGTTGTCGTTGACAATCAGACGATAGACTGTATCTACTCTCACCTGGTAAGAGGACAGCAGACCAGTCGTTATCAGTCCAATTGCGATGTTGATGGCACCATTGCAAACGGGCGGTATGGTGACTTCTGGACAATGGGATGCACACAACAGGACGGCGGGCGTATAGTACTCCTTCATGAAAACGTCCGGCGACAGTTTTTCGGGAGATCCGCTTGCCAGTAGCAGCCATAAACTGATTTGCTACCTCACTAGCTGTGCTGCGCCGGTGTCTTTTTGTTGATAGCACTATGTACCGATCTTCTGCAGGTGTCGTACTACGAACACGACCTCCCCTGTGACGTTTGCTACACTCTCCATTTGTTTGAAATGATTTCCGAAGCCTTGAAACAACACTGTGGCTGACGTCGAACTCCCTTGCAACATCTGTTATTTTTCGCCCTTCTTCAATCTTGCCAATAATACGGCCACGCGTAAAATCATCTAGGTGATGTCGGGAAGACATACTGAAAATTGCAAGTTCGTCAATTGATTCTTTCCCTTTCAACTTTGCGTTTGAACAACAACGGTCAATACGCGTCAAATCCTTTATATCTCTTACCAGCGCTATGACGTCACGAACAAGTTCGGCAATCCAAAATTTGCATACGCACAACACGTCTTACTGTATCCCGCACTTATGCTAATTTCCACATTTTCCTGCCTTCCATTTTATGGTTGCTATCGTTGCTATTGTCATCCGTCCTTAGCAATTGTCCGGCAGTGTATTACACCATCAGTTAGAAATTCGCACCCTAGCACCCTCGACTACAGAGAATCACCACATCAGCACAAAGGAACTGGTAAAACATTTTACATTCTTGTCAAAAAACTAGTTGCACACTGAAGGACGAGTCGGGTTGCAATGCTATTCGGGAGGAAGGTAAAGGTTACCAGGAACAATAAATGCTTAAACACTGAGATTAACTGGGCAATATTTATTGAGGTAAACGCCAATAAGTAGTGTCTCTCAAGTATGGCGTTGGGCAGCCATGTTTGCTCATACAGCATGCCAGACGTCTCGGCATAGAGGTTCCTAATTGTGTCCTGGGAAAAGCCATCCCATACAGCTTGAATCTTCTCACGCAGTTCCTGCAGATTGTGCGGTAGGGGTGCAGAGTGGACAGCACGTCCAATAGCATCTCACACATTTTCAATCGGCGATAGGTCTGGAGATGCGGCTGGCCATGGCAGAGTGTCAGTGCCTTGAAGGCAAGCTGTCAAGATAGCAGCAGTATGCGGAAGAGCGTTGTCCTATTGGAAAATCGTACCGGAGTGAGCGTTCAGAAAAGGTAGGGACACTCATTACCTCATTATTATAACCTTCTGCTGTCAAAGTGCCTGTAATGGACACCAACGGTGATCTGGCATGGTAGGCACTTGCACTCTACACCATGACACCGGGACATCAGGACGTGTGACACACAACAAACCGTTCATCTTGGTGCTGACCACGGTGCCTCCACACACGGATTCGTTGGTCGTCTGCTCCAAGACAAAAGCGGGACTCGTCACTGAAGATCACCCGCTGCCATTCTGAGTGGCTCCATGACAGTCTGGCACGACACCATTGCAGTCTTTGGCGACGATGCAATTGTATTAAGGGCATTCGTCGTAACGGTCTGCCAATGGTGCTGGTACTAATCGGGCGATCCACGGATGGCACCACTGCTCGCTTATTATCCGCAATCGTGGCTGTTGAGTCAATCCGCGCATGTAGGACAACACGTCGGTCCTCTCTCTCCGTGTTTAGTCTGGGTTTCCCAGATTCTTCCTGTCGCTGCTGTGTGCCATGTTCTATCCACTGCCGCCAACAGCGTGCTATAGTGATATCCACACGACCGGTATGGGGCGTAATACAGCGATATGACCATCCCGCTTCCTTGATCTCGACGATGCGGCCCCTCTCGATCTCCTCCAACTGCTCTAATTGCTACCGAAATTTTCCCCGAGGAATACTTCACCTGCAAAGGATGCAACCAACACAACAGCAGACGCCAGAATGGGAAGCACGCGCAACGGGACGACCTTATACAAGGTGATCTATTTAAACCAGTACCCTGAAAAAACCTTACATTTTTGCAAGGGATCGCGCAAGGAACTTCTTATTTTTTTCAATAGAAGCAGCAACTCCTGGAGAATGAAAACCGCCACCACGAACAAGATTGTTAACCGTAACTGTAACTCAGCTCGTGATTTGTTTGTTGTTGCGTTGTCATTCACTTGCGTGCATTTGGAAACATGCAGTACTCTGTTCCAGAGCATGTTTTTTTTAGTGAAATCGTATTAGGTAACCAATTCTGTCATCAAAACGCAACGAGCATTTCGAAGAGAGTTTGGAGTTCGAAAAGTGCCAAGCAAGTCAACAATTCTGTCGATGACAAAAAAACTGGAGCAAACCGGTTCTCTTCTCAGCGGTAGCGGTAGAAATCACCCTCCGATGCCCCAAACGCGTGTGGACGATGTTCGGCAACGTTTACTTCAATCTCCGACGAAATCGTTGCGCAGATTAAGCCAACAGGCAGGATATTCATACGGTACTAGTCAAAAAGCAGCAAAATAAGCGAATATTAATTTGCGATCTGATGTTCTCTCCATCACATGGTTTACGGATGAAGCCTGGTTTCATCTGTCAGGCTACGTTAATTCGCAAAACAGTAGATACTGGGCTGGCGAAAACCCACACGTTATGTGTGAAACACCGATGCATTCAGAAAAGGTTGGTGTATGGTGTGCAGTTTCGTCTACGAAAATTATTGGCCCCATTTTTTTCTCTGAGACTGTCAACACTAACGTTTATTGCCGCATATTCAATGAATTTGTGGAACAAATTGATGACATTGAATTGACAGAGGACTACTTTCAGCAGGATGGCGCTTTATGTCACACATCGAAAGTCTCAATAAAACTAATAACCAGCTTCTTTGGTGACAGATTAATTTCAAAAAATATATGGCCTCCCCGATCTTCGGACTTAACTTCCCCTGACTTTTTTTTATAGGGCTACTTAAAGGATAGAGTTTACAAAACCCATCCAAAAACATTGGATGCATTGCGTGAAACAATCACGACTGAAATTGGCAATGTTACTGCTCGTACTCTATATGAGACATCACTGAATATAGTGCGGCGTGTTCAACTGTCTTTACAAGAAAATGGAGGACAATTCCAACATTTGCTTTGATAAAATGATTCTCCAATACCACATGTATAGTTCTCAACTTACTGTATGATTTTGTTGTTATTTATAAAGAAGTTATAAGTAAATCACATGGTACTGGTTTAAATGGATCACCCGTTGTAGCCAATCAGGCACAGAGCTACGACACCTCCTTGCTTGCGTCACATACGCGCGTGATACTTGAATCATTTGCATGTATCACGATGTCAAAACCCACCAAGTTTCATTCCTGTCGTTTGCTTCCTTTTGGATGCAACTATTTTTTTGACGAAGAGTGTATTTTTAAGGATGCGTGGTATTATGCAGGTGTGTCCATATAGGAAATACTGCTTTCACGTGCTGGTATTCCGGCAACTGCATTTTCAATCAACATGAGTCGTTTGCATTCAGAGTCATCTTCAATTTTAAGGAAGTGGCGCATAACACTGGTCTAGCCATTACCCACACTTTCACAGATTTTTAATAAAATAATATCAAGTTTAAAAAAGCCGTAGATCTACATTAATCCTCTGTTTGAAAGCTATCGCCTGGGAGGTACCGAAATACATCAATATCAATTTAACAATCTTGACAGATTTGACAGGCTTACGAATGATGAGCAAGTTTGAAATGAAAAAGAAAAAATGGCAACAATTTTTAACAAAAATTTCAGCTGAGATATTTCTATCTTGTTCAATCTTAAGTGTGTAATCAATTTTACCTAACACCAGCACAGTAGTAGTAGTTCATGAGATCTGGAGTTATTAGTCTGGCAGATCTGAAGTTATTTAGCTTTATTTTCAATCGTGGAAAAAACAGTGTTTTGAAGAGAATTGACTTGGTACGTTAAAAGGAATTAACTTTTTATCTTTAAACACATTGGCTCACGAGCGCGAGAAAATTACTGTCTTGTTAAGTAACTTAATTCTATTTTTAACGAATACGAACACGCGAGCGCTTAAAAATAATTGCTTCAGCAAGTTTGAAATACATTATTAATACACTCATCGTCAAAAAAATAGTTGCACCCAGAAAGACATGTCGGATTGCAATGCTGTTCGGGAGGAAGGTAAACACGTTACCAGGAACAATAAGTGATTAAACATTGAGACTGATATGGGCAATATTTATTGAGCTACACGCCAATAAGTAATGTTTCATAGTATGGCGTCAAGCAGCCATGTTTGCTTACACAGCATGCCAGACGTCTCGCCATGGAGTTGTACAGGTTCCTAATGGTGTCCTGTGATAAGCCATCCCATGCAGCTTGAATCTTCTCACGCCGTTCCTGCAGATTGTGTGGTAGGGGTGGAATGTGGATAGCACATCCAATAGCATCCCACACATTTTCAATCGGCGATAGATCTGGCGATGTGGCTGGCCTTGGCAGAGTGTCAGTGACTTCAAGGCATGCTTTGGAGACAGCAGCAGTATGCGGACGAGCATTGTCCTGTTTGAAAATCAAACCCGAGTGAGCGTTCAGAAAAGGTAGGACCACTGTTTGCAGGATCTCATTAACGTAACGTTTGGCTGTCAAAGTGCCTTTAATGAACACCAACGGTGATCTGCCATGGTAGGCAATTGCACTCTACACCATGACACCGGTCCTTCTGGACGTGTGACACTCGACAACAAACCGCTCATCTTGGCGCTGACCACGGTGCCTCCACACACCGATTCGTTGGTCGTCGCCTCCAAGACAAAACCGAGACTCGTCACTGAAGATCCCCTCTCGCATTCTGTCCATGACAGTTTAGCACGAGATCATTGCAGTCTTTGGCGACGATACTATTGTGTTAAGGGCAGTCGTCGTAACTGCCTGCGCGCCTGTAGTCCTACGTCGTGCAGCCAATGGCGCTGGGACCAATCGGATGATGCATGGAGGGCACCACTGCTCACTGAATATCTGCAATCATGGCCTTTGGGTCACTCTGCACATGTCGGACAACCAGTCGGTTCTCTCTCTCCATAATTCGTCTAGGTCTCCCAGACCCTTCCTGTCGCTGATATGTGCCTTGTGCTATCCACTGCTGCCAACAGCATGCTATGGTGATATCCGCAGGACCTGTAGGGCATGCAATGCGGCGATAAGACCATCTCGTTTCCTGGAACTCGACGATACGGCCCCTCTCAAACTCCAGCAACTGCTCGAATTGCTTCCGGCAAAGGATGCTAACAACACAACAACATGGTAAGCAATTGAAACGGGACGACCTTATATATTTGGTAAGGCACAGCGCTACGACCCCTTCTTGCTTGCGTCACATGCGCGGCCGAGCGTGATACTTGAATCATTTTCATGTCTTACGATGTCAAACCTACCTACCAAGTTTCATTTCTGTCTGTTGCTTCCTCCTGGGTGCAACTATTTTTTCTTTACAGTGAGTGTAGATAGGAACTGTACAGCTATACTCAAAATAATATAACTACATAATGATGCAATATTTTGGCGTAGAATAGAAATCAAAGCTTCAATCTTTCGCACATGAACCAGATGGCTTTTTCAAGGAAGGTAGACAGCAGGCTGTCTGCGTTCCTTGAAAGAGTCATTCGGTTGATGTGCGAAAGCTTAGAAATCTTGATTCCTATGTTACGATAAGAAATTCGGATTACTAGATTACTTTTACTATTTTAATATAGCTGGTGTGCATTTCCTCGTTATCAGTTATTGTCTTTTTGTTAATACGACGGCATACTTAACAAACATAGACACAAGTTTTGAAGATGACAATCCGACTTTTTGTGTAAATGTGACAAGGATGGCAATCAGATAATATCCGAAAACTTGAAAATTTCATCGTCCTGGAGCGGGGCTCGAAGCCGCGTCTCCCAGATATATCTCGGGCATGCTAACCACTACTCCATTCAAATCGACCAAGTCTCAAGTTTCCGATTAATTTTTAATATAACCATCACAGGATTCGCTAGTCGAAGCAACCGGCATTCATGTTTAGCGAATCTGGAGGTTACGAATCCTATCCCGTGATTGCCCGGAGGAGCAGATAAATCATGAAAAAAATACGGGATCGCACCATATAACACAAATTTTGAACATGACAATCCGATTTTTTGTGTAAATGTGATAATGATGGTAATCAAATAATATCCTAAAACCTACAAAATTTCATCGTCCTGGAGCGGGACTCGAACCCGCGTCTCACAGATAGCGCCCGGGAGCTATCTGGGAGACGCGGGTTACACCAAATATCGGATTGTCAGCTTCAAAATTTGTGTTATATGGTGCGATCCCGTATTTTTTTTCATGATAGACACAAGTTTTCTTCAAAAGGTATTGTGTTTTAAGGTTCAAAGGCGTTAATTTTGCTTTTAAATGCAGATGACCTGCTCCCAATAGCTTGGGAGCTCCTTTCTGGGAGTGGTTGTAATAAGTCAGTCATTTTTATCTTTATTGCTTTAATTACGCGAAAATCCCCCGTAAACAGAGCTTAAAATGGATTTTTACTCGAACCTGAGTCAAATCATTTGCCGCTTATTGATCTTTGCATTCTGCATGAATAAATAAATACCAACAATTACACGAAACTCTTTCCCAACACGACGATGAGGTCCTCACCACGGAGGTAATCGATAAGCATATCGTTTTCAGTTAATGCTATCCGTTGATCTGACGCAACAACATTCATTCTGCTTCTTAAAAGAAAATGTGTTGTGGGAGTGCCACAAGTTAGTCGTTTTAAGCTGAATTCACACGATATCGTGGTGTACCTTTCCAAAAGATGCTATCTTCGTACTTTACGTGTTTCGCATCAAAGATCACAGAAATAATTATATTAATGAACTTAAATGCAGTTAATAAAGTTAAAAGTATCAGTGGAATGAAAGTTACTAGGGTAGGTAAAAATATTTGACATTTTTCTTCCATTTGATGTATGTATATTTCAGAATGTGGGAAAAAATAGTCTATAAGGCATTGTAATGTTTACTCGTTTATTTAGTCTTTACTTCATTTAAAAATTACCTATCATATTACTGGTCGGTTGTTCCAGTAGGGTCTTAGTGTTAAGCAACAGATAGCTAGCACACAAAGTCTTTAATTATACACTGAGCTAAATTAGCCGACCTAACAGACAGAAGAGAGAAGTCTTTGAAACCACTTACGAGAAAACGGTCTTTGTTCTAGGAATTTCAACGCACTTCATGTTAACAACACATCCAAAACGATCACATCATAATACTGAACCTCTACCAACTTAGGTTCGAAATGTTTACATCTAAAAATAGTATAACTATACTGGTAATCCGAATTTTTTGGCGTAGAATAGAAATAAAAGTTTCCAAGCTATCTCACATCAATTAGATTGCCTTTTCAAGGAAGGTAGACAGCAAACTGCAGATGTAAACATGTAAAGGAAGTTGGACATGTACACATGCAAAGGAAGTTAACATTTCAAAGAAAGTAGGAAGATAACTGTAGTTAGTTAGCTGTCTACCTTCCTTGAAAAAAGCCATTTGGTTGATGTGCGAAAGCTTGGAAACTTTGATTTCTATTCTACTCCAAGAGATTCGGATTTCTACACAGTATAGTTAATACAGGGTGATTCATAAAGAACTATACAGTTTCCAGATGCTGTAAAACAGTAACAGTTGAAGACACGGACCACAACTGCGAACCGTTACCTAGATGTACTCATAAAGTTTGTGTCCCGCTACTGAGGGAAGTGACGTAGGCGACAGCGCGTGTCACGTGATTAGTCAGTCGATGAATATCTTCCTCACCGAAGGATTGGACGAGCCGCGAACAACAACATGCCACTGACCCAATGGCCACCCAGAAGTCCTGACTTAACACATTGTGACTTTTTCCTGTGGGGGTACGTAAAGGACAAGGTATTCGCCCCTCCCCTTCCAGTTGATCTAGCGGAGCTGAAACAGTGTATCAAAACCACTATCACTGCACTTGAATCAGATACCTTACCTCGCGTTTGGGTGGAAAAGAATTACCGGCTGGATGTGTTTCGTGTGACTAAGGGTGCACACATAGAACCTCTGTGACTGTCTCTAAAAAAACTTAAAACATTCCCCTACAATTCTGTTACAGGTAACATAAAATATCTTACATTGTTCTTGTTTTATAGTGCGCTGAAACTGTATACTTCTTTATGAATCACCCTGTACTATTTTTAGTATAGTTGGTGTATAATTAATTATTATTAATGTTTACATCTAATCTATATATGTACAGCGAATTGCTGCAGTTATCTACCTAAATCACACCACACTTTCGCTCTTAATATTATATAACTCGTTCTTATCATGTCAATAAACACACACCTCACTCACCCTGACCTCAAGAGTGATGCCACAGAAACCATTCACCGAGTGAGAAAATATATAACGTTGAGGTCGAAACGCTTAAAGAGAATGATCTCAAACTTTACATAGAAAAAGAAACTAAAAGGTAAATTTGAGTACACGTCATAGCATTTTTTTATCGGTTTAACGACCACCGTGAGCAACTTAATGGGCTATAAGCAGTCGCCCGTCCTTAATTCAGGGCCACTGGTTACAGGGAAGGGAGAGAGCCAGTGCTTTAAATAAACACAACTTTATGCCTCACCGGGATTCGAACCCGGATCCTTCTCGGAGGAATGGTCATAAGCCATCGCTTAGACCACTGAGCCACCGGGCAGTCTCACAACAATTTTAATAAACGTCTTCCGCAAATAGTAATGCTGCATATGTTGTGCATGGTTAGCGAAATGTTACACTTGGACTTGCTATAGGAAAAAGAAATAAAACAAATTTTCAAGTTTTCTTATCCTAAAAGGTTATATCAGATGATCTTTATAGTCATATTTTTTGTGAGTGCAATTTCTCGTCGCACTGTGATTACCAAACACGTACCTGTACTCCAACACTAATGCGTAAAAGACGTGAGTTGTTTTTCAAAAATCTGTACGCAGACAGAGAGAGAGAGAGAACCAATTTCGTAAATAAAAATACTTATTATTTCACAAAGGTTACTTCTGGTAATGACTTTACATTGCTCAAATCACATAAATGATAGGCCTAGTTCATAGGCAACAATGCACAGTTGTATTAACAACAACAACAAAAATAGTAGCTCCATTTTTATTCCATAGGGTGTTAACAACAGAAGACAGCACATTTTCAAATGTGTTATATGTACAGCGGCCGTTCCATAAAAACTGACAGTAAAATCGCAAAAAATAAAAAAAATATATAGGTACAGCAAAATATATGTTATTCTTTCTCAAAATATCTTCACTCGGATGATATGCAGCGGTCCTATTGTTCAGTCCACTTTTCAAACCATGTGGCGACGGCATTTTTTAGAAGCTGCTTTAGCGAACATTGTACAGCTTGAGTAACGCCAGCATCTGTGTTGAATGTTGAGCCACGGAACTACTACTTCATTGTTGGAAACAGCCAGAAATCGCAAAGGGCGAGGTCAGGACTGTAGGCAGAATGTGGCAGAATTTCAATACTGCATTTCGTAAGAAACTGTTAAACAAAAGCAGTCACACGTGGGCGGGCGTTATCATGGTGTAGGGTCCGCCGCACCAGTTCCTATCGCTTAATTGATATGTGTCGTCGCAGACGCTTCAACACTGAAATGTAATACTCAGCATTGACAGTAATTCGCCGAGGAACGGCGTGCTGGCAGACTACACCTGTATGATCAAAGTAAATTAATACCAACATCTTCCCAGTTGATTTGGTTTGGCGGACTTTTTTCGGAGGAGACGAGCCTGTGTTTTTCCACACACTCGTTGCCCGCTTTGTGAGAATGTCGAAATAGTGGACCCATGTTTCATCGACGGTTATTACTGTGTTTAGAAAGATTGGATCCTTTGCAGTCATTTGCTTCCATTCATGACACAGCCGAACTCTGGCTAACAATTGTTCTCTCGTCAGGTGATGAGGTACCCATCTGGAACACACACGATGCAGCAGTTATTTGTCGCGTAGAATGCGAAATGCCGACGTTTTCGAAATATTAGTTTTCGCCGCTATGTCTTTACACGTCAATCGTCGATCTTCTTTCAGGGTTGCCGAAACAGTATCAACAAGGGGCTCCGTAACAACGCTTTCAGGTCGACCAGGCATAGGAGCAAGTTCTGCCGACAAACGCCCTTTTCTGAAACCATGGTGCAATCTAAAAATCGTCGACTCACCCGAACATTTATCTTTGTAAGCTTTTTCATTAAATCAACTGTTTGTGGAGCCGTTGTACCCAAACGATAATAAAATTCTATCGCACAACGCAATTTCACTTCTTAACTCTGAATCACTCACCTCCATAGCTGTGTGGTGAAATGCAGACGTACCTTAAACAACAGTGCAATAGCAAAACCAGGGTCGTCTGCCACGGCTAATAAGGCTAATAACTGTTGCCATTGTCATTTTTAACTTTAGAATAATGGAATCCAATTCGGATACTGTGCAATACATTGTACGCGCGACGCTTCCTGTGCGCGGGGGAGATGATACAATATTTCTGGGTGTGCAGTCGCGTTTGACTCAGTCTATCTCGGCAACCGTGAGCACAACACGACTGTGCGTGGTATTGTACTCTCGACGGGATCTATTCAAATATACGAAGGACATTTCGCAGTGGTTTGAACTGAACATTTGAAAAATTGTTTTCTTGTAAACCGGTGAACACTTTTGACATTATCGCGGTTTATCTGGACAACCGTGAGTGCAAAACGACTGTGTATGGTCTCGTTTTAAAACTCTCGACGAGATCTATTCAAATATATAAAAAACATATCGCAGTGGTTTAAACTAATTTTTTTTTTTAAATGATTTCGTGTGAACGGGTTAACATTTTTGACAATGCCGCGGAATAAACGCATGCAAAAGTGGAGAAAATCAAAACGAGAGGCAAGTGATGAGAAATGTGCAAAGCCCAAGAAGACTGCAGCCCAACGAACTTCAAAATACCGAGAATCATTTCAAAATCTAGCTCATTTCACCTCTCCGATCTGCCCACGTTCCAAACTGACGGCTCAACCACAACTGAGCCTACCTGATTTTGTTTCTTTAGGCGGACCAATATAGAGTGGATTTTCGTTTATAGGTTTCTCAATTATACATTTTTCACTTTTGAACGCTTTTTGCGATTATATGTTAAAATTTTATTTTCAGATTATCCAAAATACACGTTTCTTTGAATTTTTTATAAGAAACCCGTATGTTATAAATTTGAGGCACCGTTGTTATGTTTCTTCTTGGTGAAGCCAAAGTTGAACTTTCATCTCATGAGATAAGGGAATGTTGTTTACTTTCGGATTAGATGGGAAAAAAATTGGTTTCGCATTTCATGATTCATAAATACATATGCGTAATTTAAAAATTGGTAAATTTCTTGTGGAAAACTTTGTGATTCCACTATTTCGTGACGTAGTAGAATATAATCCTAACTGTATCATCAATATTTAACATTCTGGTTTCAAATGGATGCAATCAAAATTACAGAAAAATACTTTTAATTGGGAATTTTTTTTTTTTGAAAAACACTTTAAATCCTCGCAACTCAGAATCTAGGACCATACTGATGTACTGGTCCTAGATTCTGAGTTGTGAGGACGTCACTTAATCTCGAATCAAAATGTTTTATAGACGAACATAATGGTCAAAAAAGAAGTTTGATTTTCACAGGCTTTCTGATTTTTCAAATGGGATAAAATACAGTACATTATAATTTGTAAAGATTTTTTGCTTTCCAAAGAAACCGGTACATAATCTTTACAAATTTGTAACGATTTTTTCTTTCGAAAACTATCGTTACAAAATATATATTGTGAAACATTTACATAATTTCACAATAGTATTTATCATTTTAAAATTTTGTTTATACGTTTTCCACAATTTGAATTTAGGTTTGGCGGTTCTTCTGTTAATGGATTTTATTACTTTTTTGTGATGCCCAGAAATAATCTATCCATTCTTCTTCTGGTTATAAACTACAAACTTCCGAGATGTATTGCCGTGAGATTTCATAGAATTGTGGTTAGTTTCTACTGAATATCCGCAGAAGGCAGCAAAACTCATTACCCTTTGTTAGCGGTGAATACAGCAAACCACTTAACAATACACTGGGGAAATACCTTAACCAACCTTCATTAACGGCTTGCTGTTTATCTCAACAAACAATCTACAAGTCTCTTGAGTTAAAAATCCACTGGTTCATCTAACAAAACAGGAGTTAAGCAACTATTTAGTTCTAAACTTGCGGTGGCAGAGTTTTACAGCCGACTATGGGATTATTTTAAAGAACTGTTTGGCAACTTTGATGAACAATTACTGATGAAAATTGCTGGGCAGAGATTTAATCCTCTGACCAGTCATTGCATTCAAAAAGCGCGTTGAACGACACCCCGTGGGGCTGTTTAAAGGACTTAATCCATCCTACAAAATTAGTCCCTTGGCTACAATAACCAACAGCGTCTCACGGTCGGTTTCACATAGTACGTGGGAGATTTAGCAAACTCCAGAGTTACCTTTAAAAATTAATCTCGAGGGAAGATTTAATTATTCCAACAGACATGAAGTTTCCCGTCGTCCTCGAGCACAAAATATTTCCGAAGGATCATAATTTCCTTCCGAAATTGCCACTCATGCAGGAAGGAATGTGCTCTTGCGGATTAAAGTTAATGCTCGGGAAAATTTTCAAAAGATCAAAAATCGGATGAATCAAAATTTGGAGACACTTTTGAGCGTAAACACCTTGTCTTCTTATGAGCTCTTAGTTAAGTACTTATCGGTTTTGCGGAAGCAATTAGGATAACGCAAATCTCTGAGAAATTCCCCCACTAAAACCGAATTAGTGATCATCTAAATTTTTATTAAAGTTTGAGCATGTATATAGTTTCAGCACAGCACGGGAGAATGTTATGTACAATCTGTGAAAGCGATTACCGATTGGGATCAAAAAGATGCATCGCACGTTTTTAAAATTGGCACTTTAGGAGACAATTGGTAATTTAAATTTATAGCAGTCATTATCCTTTTACTACTTATCACGCAGATACGTTTAATGGAACGATTTATTTTACAAAAGCTTTAGCTAGGCATGGGAATTTTATGACAACAGGTATACCAAGTTTTTCTTACAGTCTTCTTAAGCATTGTTTTATGGCAGTTAAAATTTTCAGGGCCTCAGTGAACTGAATTTAGTTTTTAATTGAGTTGTTAATACTAAATCTTTATTGATTCATTCATTATCGTGTAACACTTACCAAAATATGTTTAGATAAGTGAAGCACAACTCATAAGTGATGTCACGGTGGTGCAGTGGTCTAAGCGCTGGCTTGTGACAATTCGTCCGAGATGGGTCCGGGTTCGAATCCTGGTGAGGCATTGATGTTGTGTTTGTATTACGGCGCTAGCTCTCTCCCTTCCCTGGAACCAGTGGCCTTAAATTAGGGATGTGCGACTGCTTTTAGCCCATTGAGTTACTCACGGTGGTCATTAACCCTCCAACCAAAAAAAAAAACTCATATGTACAACTACCGAAATAGGTATACAATTTTAAAACAAAATAAAAATTAATACTGATAAATTTCAAACTTTCTCCAGCTCTCTCAGCCGATTTTGTGAATTTCGGACACGTCAAATTACCAGCTATGTAGCCAATAGCCCATTTAATAATATCAGTCCATCTTGTATTTTTGTGTTTTTTTTTTTGTTTTTTTACTTTGGAAGTTTAACGACTGAGCAGCTCGATAGCTGTAAACAGTCGGCCGTCCCCAACTTACGGCATTGGTTCCACGAGAGGATGCCGTAAGACCAGCACAACCAGTGCCGTAAGAACAAGCACAACATCCATGCCTCACCGAGATTCGAACTCGAATCCATCTCGGACAAATGGCCATAAGCCAGCGCTTAGACTATTTGGCGAGAGACTCGGGATACACTACGCAACCATTTCCCGACAATTAACGGCTCTAGACGATGTGAAGAAGGTCGATAACTTGGTCCCGCATGAGCTGACGAAACAGCACAAAATATGACGATTTGATATTAGTTCCTCTTCTCCGTAACCAAACGAACGACATTTTGAAGCACTTCGTCACGTGTGATGAGTAATCAGTGTCGTATGTCAGACGCCGAAGTTCGGCGCCGTTCACCAAAAACACATCCCGAAGCTGGTGTTTCATCTCAGAATGACGATGGTCAGTTTTTGGTGGTGTTCCGGTGCTGTGATCGACTCCTTGTTCTTGCAACAGGGACAAACTATCACGACGGACAGGTATTTTCAAGCATTTGACAATATGCATGAAAAACTGTCGACCAAACACTCTGCACTAGTGAATCTCCACGAACCCCTACTTCTCAATTATATTGCACGCCAGACCTTCCAGAACCTGTTGTGGTAAAAATCATTACCTGATACTTCTAATTCACCTTATCTGTCCCCTACGGATCGTCAATATTCAAGCTGCTGGACACCTTTACACAGGGTAAATCATTTTCCTATCACACATCAGTTGAAGCCGCATTCCTGAGTTTGTAGCATCCCAAAGCTCGACATTATGGACTATCATGAAGTATGCAATATCGTCGAAGCTCGGTATTATGGACTATCATGAAGTATGGCACATCATCAACGCTCGACATTATGCACACTATGGACTATCACTTCTTCAAGTACCTGGACACCTTACTACAGAGTAAATCGTTTCATAATCAAACTTCAGTTGAAGCCCCATTCCATTATACACTATCGAGAAGTGTGGAATATCATCGGAGTTCGACATTATGCACACTATGGACTATCATGAAGCATGGGATATCACTGATGGCCGAAGTTATGGACACTATGGGCTCTCAATCCTTTAAGCACCTAGACACCTTTCTACAGAGTAAATAGTTTCCCGATTAAACTTCAGTTGAATCCCCATTCCATTATACACTATCAGAAAGTGTGGAGTATCATCAGGGCTCGACATTATGGGCAGTATGGACTATCATCGATGGGCGACGTTATGGACACTATGTATTATCACTACTTCAAGCATCTGGACAGCTTTATACAAGGTGAACTTTTTTCTAATCAAACTTCAGTTGAATCCCCATTCCGTTATGCACTATCAGGAAGTATGGAATATCATCGGAGCTCGACATTATGGACACTATGGACTATCACGAAGTATTGAATATCATCAATGGCCGACGGAATGGGCACTACGGACTATCACGAAGTATTGAATATCATCGATGGCCGACGGAATGGGCACTATGGACTATCACGTCTTTAAGCACCTGGACACCTTTCTACAGAGTAAATTGTTTCCCGATCAAACTTCAGTTGAATGCCCATTTCATTATACACTCTCAGGAAGTGTGGAATATCATCGGAAGCTCGACATTATGGGCAGTATGGACTATCATCAATGGGCGACGTTATGGACACTATATATTATCACTTCTTCAAGCATCTGGACAGCTTTCTACAGGGTGAATCGTTTCCCAATCAAACATCAGCTGGCATCACTTTCTATGAGTTTGTCGCATCCTGAAGGTCGGCATTTTTTGACGGCGGCTTGCAGCTCGTTGGAAAAAGTGTATAGCTGCTGGCGGCCATTATTTTGATTCATAAAATTTATAATGCTTGTTTGAAGTCTCCATCAATATTCGTACATTTCAACTGCAACAACCTAACAAACAGATTAACTCCACATGCATTTTGCTGCATCTTCAGAATGTAGGTTTAAAGCTGAAAAATAACCGTATAAATTTCATTGTGAGAGCGTTCGAAATAAATGGAATTAAAAAATAAATAAATTGCGTTGTACTTGACTTTTCGAAAACAACTGCGTAGTTTAAATCGAAGTGAATGGAAAAATGTTATATAATAAGCATCATTTCATGTGTCTTACTTACTTTGACACACGGCGCATGTTTTACCTTTCTTGGACAAACAATGAAGCCTAATGGTTTCGTTCATTTAATGGCTATAGGTCCATGAATGTGTCTTTTATTACTTCCCTCTGTAGCCTCACCTATAATTTCTGCTCTCAGTACCAAACAAGTGAGCAGAGGAAGAGGTAGAGAACTCACGAATCCTTTGCATCGATCATTTCTCCGTGAAGCACGAAAAAGAATCTGGAAAATAGATGCGTGTCTCTAATGACCTAATTGCGGGTCTCGCAGTAATAATGCACTTTCCCGCAAAAATTGAGCCGTTTTATTGTCTCTTCAAAAGAAACCGCATTAAGCGATATTTTTTCTTTTTAATCCAGCATAGGGTATTTCTTCTTTTGCTGCCTTGTTTCTTTCCCAGTTTACAATATTTCTGAACCGCTTACTGCGAACAGAAGCTGTTTTTGACGAAACATTTGTTGACTTGTAATATCACAGTCACACCCAACGGAGTGGGATAAGGTAAAGAACACGGGAAAAGGCTAATTGAAGTTTTGAGCTATTACATCAAATTATTAAATGGGGATTTGTGCACATACATTCCAAGACTAAATGAAGAAGAATTGCCCAGTATTTCTTATCTGACGTATTTTAATGAGTGTCGCAGGACGTATGTTCTCGTCTCAAAGGTTCCCTTATTCCTCCTCAAACGTTCACTGAGACATACCACAACCACAACGAGGGTTTATATGGTGGGATGAATGATAAATAGTGGGATAGTTCACTCAATAAGAAAGAACAAAAGAAAAGCAATGAAAAGCAGAGTTTAAGAATTTAGAGTATATAACGTTTTGACGGTGGTGAGATTCGAAATCGTATCATCTTACTCCGCAGTGACAGTTCTCCCAACGGGACTACACCGGAAAGTTTATCGCTGTTTCATTTTCGATTTTACTCATTCGTCGCTTTACTAGTACATCCTCTACAGGAGATCCACAAAATATTATTAACACGTCGGAAATAGGCGATATTCCTTTATTAATAAGGTATTGGATAAGCATTTGCCTTTAATACAGCTTCCAACTTTCTTGGAATATATTTACACAGCTTTTGAATAGTCTCCAGTAGAATGCTGTACAATCCAAAACTGCCCACGATGATATCAAAGTCAGGTGATTGAGCTTTTGAATAGTTTCCAGTAAAATGTTGTAACATTCGTCAATAAGGACATCAGCCAATTGCTTCAGAGTTGTTGGAGGAGGTAATCTGCTTCTCATTCTGATCTCCAAAACTGTCCAAAATTGTTTCAATGCGTTCAAGTCAGGTGATTGAGCTTTTGAATAGTCTCCAGTGGAATGTTGTACCATTAGTTGATCAGAATATCAAACAATTGCTTCAGAGATGTTGGAGGAGGGAATCTGCTTCCCACTCTGCTCTCCAAAACATCCCACGATGATATTCAAGTCAGGTGATTGGGATCCTGAATAGTCCCCAGTGGAATGTTGTACCATTCGTCGATCAGAACATCAGGTAATTTCTTCAGAGATGTTGGAGGAGGGAACTCCTTTTCACTCTGCTCTCCAAAACTGCCCACGATGATATCAAAGTCAGGTGATTGAGCTTTTGAATAGTTTCCAGTAAAATGTTGTAACATTCGTCAATAAGGACATCAGCCAATTGCTTCAGAGTTGTTGGAGGAGGTAATCTGCTTCTCATTCTGATCTCCAAAACTGTCCAAAATTGTTTCAATGCGTTCAAGTCAGGTGATTGAGCTTTTGAATAGTCTCCAGTGGAATGTTGTACCATTAGTTGATCAGAATATCAAACAATTGCTTCAGAGATGTTGGAGGAGGGAATCTGCTTCTCACTCTGCTCTCCAAAACATCCCACGATGATATTCAAGTCAAGTGATTGGGATTCTGAATAGTCTCTAGTGGAATGTTATACCATTCGTCGATCAGAACATCAGCCAATTGCTTCAGAGGTGTTGGAGGAGGTAATCTGCTTCTCATTCTGATCTCCAAAACTGTCCAAAATTGTTTCAATGCGTTCAAGTCAGGTGATTGAGCTTTTGAATAGTCTCCAGTGGAATGTTGTACCATTAGTTGATCAGAATATCAAACAATTGCTTCAGAGATGTTGGAGGAGGGAATCTGCTTCTCACTCTGCTCTCCAAAACATCCCATGAGGATATTCAAGTCAAGTGATTGGGATTCTGAATAGTCTCTAGTGGAATGTTATACCATTCGTCGATCAGAACATCAGCCAATTGCTTCAGAGGTGTTGGAGGAGGTAATCTGCTTCTCATTCTGATCTCCAATACTGTCCAAAATTGTTTCAATGCATTCAAGTCAGGTGATTGAGCTGGCAACGGTAGATGACGAAGTTCATCTTCGTGATCCTCACACCAAGACTGTTCTGGCTGTGTATATGGGCGCAGTATCATCTTGAGAACTGGAGTCTTTGTCGGAGAACAACATCTGGACCATAGATGTACGTGGTCACCTAGAATATTCAAAGCACTCTTTGGCAGTAACTGGACCATGTACTGTACTGGCGGGTCCAGCCAAATACCAAGTTGTGGCCGCTCATATCATCACTGATCAACCCCAATATTTGACAAAAATAGACATTCCACATTTTATTCTTCCATTTGCGGGGGTTCTTCATATATAATTCCCACTCACTCTTGGGAATAAATGAGGATTCATTGGACCATATCACACGTTTCTATTTACAAGCTGTTCAGGATTTTATGCTCATAACACCATTTTCATCGCATTGTTGCGTTGATTTTTGTGGTTAAAAGTTTGATAGGAATCAATGTCAGGGTTTGACGGTCCCTCTCATTCAGTCCGGTTTTCGCAAACGATTCTTCTTCGCTGCTTCTCATCCTTTGTGTATGCCCTCATAACCGTGTTGACTGTTGCTTTTGAAACACCAAACAATTTTCTGTTATGGTTCCAGATGCTCGTGCTGAATGACCATCCACGATTTGTTCTTTTTTGGAAGTCTGATTGGAAGTTCCAGTACACCGACCGGTCGTACAAACCGCCTCAGAACACAACTTGCACTACACTGGTATACAACGTAGATAATTTATATAAAGAAAAAACACACAAAAGATAATCACAAAGACTTTTTTTTATTTTTCAGGGAAGCCTGCACGAATAAATTAACCCCGGTTATCATGGTGTTCACGTTATTTTGTCCAACCCATGTACGTCACACAAAGTGTTTACCAGTGAAAATATCTTCACATTCAAAGCGAGGTGGGTGGCGCCGGGAGGACTTGCACTGATTAATAATCCAACAAGTGGCGGACGGTGGGTTCAAACCCTGGGGAGGCCAGAACGGTAATTTGCAGGTAGTCACAAAAAATGGCACATAAGAATTCAAATGATCTTTACTAAGAAATACACAGTTGACATGGATTAGGAACATCAAATAGAAGTCATTGTTATTTTCACGTTTATAAGTGAGCCATGGAAAAATTCTCATCGGCGGCCACCGGGAATCGAACCCAGGCTCTTCCAGTTACGCGCTGGACACGCTTTCACTGTCCCACAGCGGCCTCAAAATTCTTCAGACTCACATACGACAAACTACCAAACTGGTTTGGCATACGACAAACTGCCAAACTGGTTTGACAGTTAGTCGTATGTGAGTCTGGAGAGTTTCAACGCCGCTGAGGTGCAGTGGAAGCATGTCCGGCGCGTAACTGGAAGAGCTGGGTTCAATTCCTGGTTGCGGCCAATGAGAATTTTTCCGTGGCTCACTTATAAACGTGGAAAAAGCGATGACTTCTATTTGATGATCTTTACTAGATGCATGTCTAACCACTACCCTATATAAGTTTTTTAAGTCGTCGTAACCTTCAGAAGACCACACACTTTTATTTGAGCGTAATAGCAAACGAGGCTAGCAGAATAACTTTGCCTTCATTGTGCTACCGCATAATCATTTATGTTGATAGTACCATGAAGATTGGAATGTTCTGTTTTTGCATAAGAGAAAACTTGGGAAGAGGTCTTCCTTGTCTATAATCGCATGTCTTTCAATGTCATTTCTTCTTGAGAAAGGAACTTCTAACAAAGAAGTAATAATATCAGTATTACACGTTGGTACACTGCAAATACTACTTTTCGCATCCATTATATTGATTTTGTACAGATAAATCCAAAAGTTTACACGAGAAATTTTTTTGTGATAGTAAGAGTAACAAAAAGTCACTCACGCCGTCCGATGCAGCGTACTCTAGGAAAAATATTAAGACACTGACTGAGGCTCGCTTGCGACATGCTTCCTGTGATCTGTTATAGAAGCTGCAAGCTTCCGTTGGATGCCGTGCACTGATTGGCTACAGCACTGTGACCATGGTAACGCCAGCGGCATTGGGGAAACGGGCCTCTCTCTGAAGCTTTATCGCGTGTAGTTAGCTATAATAGTCCAAGAAAGTGCTTTTGTGAACGGGCGCTGTATGTAACTGAATAATGCTGTATTTTATAGCAGTGCATTTTTGTTTTTCTGCTTAAATGTAATTTATTCTTCTGCTTTATAAGAATATTTTACTGATATATTCATTGGGACGGCCTGGACTCCCTTGCTTCCTCTGACCGGCCGCCCATGAATCCAAGTGTGATTTTCATGACGGAAAAATACATCATTTGGAGGAGAGGATAATACTTATTTATTCAATAACTCTACACACAAAGAATTAGCTACTCCAATAATGAGTTTTTCTGGAAAGGGATGAAGGGCACTAGGAAAAATGAAAATGCAGAAACTCCAAAAGCTGCAAATTCACTGCCATTCCAATTATTTCCCATTTGCTACGCATTTGTTTCTCACCTGGGTAGAAGAGAATGGTTTAATTCGATTCTCGTACGCAGTTCTCAAATATCATTCCAAATACTGCCTTCAGATATTGACCCGAAAAGGCCAATGTGTGAAGTCATAATATAACAGGAGACCTATTCATTGAATAATGATACCATGTGTGATGATGTGAAAACTGTTGGAAAAAAAAAAGAATTGGAAAAACTGCCAGTGGTGCACAGGAATACAGGAACTGCTGAATTTAAAAAAAATAAATGTGGGAAAAATCAGAAATGGGCAATGGTTCGCCATTTTTGAAGTGAAAAGAAAGGAAGGAAGGGAGAGGACGGCCATCTGAGTGACCAGTTCACAAGGTCAGGACGAGCCCGTGGATTCTCGAAACTTTGAGCGTGGAATTCTTTGAGAGAGCAAAGCAATACAGAGGGAGGGAGGGGCCAACTGGCGGATGTAACCGTGAGAACTTAGGACGCGAAGAGTGAAGGATGCCCAGCAAGGGGGGTCGAATGCGTCGTCGTGATTGGCTGAGCACTCGCTGGGGCTCATAAAAGTTTGGGAGGACTCAGGAAGTGAGTTTTTTTTTTGGCACGATCTCTTCTTGTATAGCTTCCATAGGAGTCAGACATGAGGTCACCGCGTGGGATGATTTTGACTTAAGAAAAGCACTCGGCTGCGGTCGAGTTGGCCAGGGGTAGATTTCGACTAACTGAGGCTGGTCATAAATATCTATATTTTGTTCCAAGGGATCAGGCTGCAGTCTAGATCCATGATACCTGAGATGGGACAATCTAATGTCAGAAGTGCTGCATAATTGTCTGCATGAGATGGAACGTTACTATTGTGACCTTGTGTGCTGAATACTGCTTACCTTAGGAACTCAAACAAGAAAATTTAACATCACTGAACTTTTGTAAAACTGAAAGGGGCTAACAAGGAAGCACCATATTTCTATCTGTTCAGCTCAAGCTCTATTGTCACCTCAAGCTCTGACGAGTATCTACTATATGCTCTATTGCAAGGTGTAAAACCAATCTTCATCCTACCCTAAGTGGGGGATAATAAATTTCGTTGTCATTTGCTAAATATATTCAGATCATTTCAACACCAGCTTGGAAATCTTCAACCACGCCTCTCTCTCTAATAAAGTGGATCTACATAAGGCGTTTAGACCTTACCCCAATCTAGACTGGTGGCAGCGAGAAAAAGTAAGTGCACCTGGATGGTAAGAGTATCGCAGTGAGATAAAATGCAATAATATTCACCATGCAATACCTCCTACTATCCCACACCAAGTAAATAAACAGAAAAATACAACAACGATCGTGACAGTACGATTCTGACACCATGATTTGTAATTAAATCCAAGCATAACATAGAATAACTAATCCCAAGAATATTAAAAGGGACTTTTTCCTACACAAAAACGAGTAACACGATCACTGAACATGAATTTTAACCCATGTTAGTTTGCGGAGACTAGAATAAAAATCACGCACCATATTTTCATTCAGTGGTGGTAGAAAAATTGTCATTAAATTCAACCGTAAGGAATTATTAGTTTACCTCCGGCAGTAGTTTGGGTGATGTTGATTACACATTTTTATAGTTAAAATATTACTGGTAACACAGATTCATCGTTGTTTTGTTGTTTTTCCCCATAGTGATTACTTCTGCTCTAGATGTTCATGCCTCACCGTTACGTTCCCGTATAATTGAAATCTAAACGACCCATTAGCTATGTGCCAAGAAATAACCTTTTACTGGCATGTGTTATCTATGTAGAAAAGAAGCTGATCTGTAATAAGAAAAGAAATGTGAGAGAGATCAATATGTCTGAACTTTTATGGGCGTAGACGCAATTTTACTTTTATGTTTCATGTATGCAGTCGTATTAAACAATTTTTAACCGTCTCATCAAGATGCAATTTTCTGTAAACGTAGCTCGACAAGCTGTATCTCTTTTTATCAGCCCACGACAATTAAAATGATCTTAGTACAGAATGCATTACTACTTAAAATTAGATAAAATATTCATTTTTATTTATTTATTTTTTTGTTTCGTGATTTAACTCTTTAAGCGGCCGATAAACTTGAACCAAATGACCTCCAAAGCAGAATTATTCTCACAGCAGTCGGTTTTTTCGGAAACCGCGATAAACCAATTCACTTCCTGCTCTCATATCAGCAGCAACTACCATAAACCATGCACGGGTTAAAAGCACTCCCTTCCGGATCTTTATTTTCTAAGAGATGATGGGGAAGGGCTAATCTCCTTGACATGGACTGGGTAGAAAAAAGTGACTCAGATATCTTACCTCTCTTTCATAGTTTTTTTTTTTTTTGATTGCAGGTTTAACGACCACCGTGAGTAATTCAATGAGCTATAAGCAGCCGTCCGTCACTAATTTATTAGGGGCACTGGTTCCAGGGAAGGGAGAGAGCCAGTGCCTCAGTGCCTTAAGACAAACACAACATCCATGCCTCACGGGATTCGAACCTGGACCCCTTTCGGACGAATGATCAGAGGCCATCGCTTAGACCACTGCACCACCGGGTGGCCTTTTCTAGGTTCTGACGCTACTATCAGATTTCATAGACTGTTACGTCGGCGCCGTGTTTGACGTCACATATGGCAGTATTGGAAATCTTGGCTTTCGCGTGACATCACTAGAGGAGGGAATTCTCTATTGTATAACCCATTTACCAGGAAATTAGTCAGAAAGGATTAGTGTCAATCATCCCCTTAAATTACCACTTTGAATAACAGAGCTAACCAACGCTTTCTTATGAGCATATGGGCAAGTTCACTCGTTCCAGCCGCGTTTGACCCACTTTGTAGACATTGAATATATTATTTCGAGCTGATTTCAGCCGATTTCGCTAACCCCGAGTTAATTCGTTCCAGACGGTTAAAGGGTTAACGCTCACCATGAGCGCTTCTTAGGAATCATCATCATAATCATTGCCAACCATTATCAATCCACTGCTGGACGAAGATCTCTTCAAGTTTCTTCCACGACGGTCTGTCTTGTGCCAGTTTCCTTCATGTTACTCCCGCATACTTTCGAATTGCATCCACCCATCTCACATGGGGTCTTCTTCTGGGTCTCTTCCTGTCCCTTGGAATCAAGTCTAAAACTTCAGCTATCCATCGACGGTCTGTCCTTCTGGCAATATGTCCAGCCCATTACCATTTCGGGGATTTTACTCTGGTTATGATGTCTTCCACTCTTGTCATTTTCCTTATCCAGAAGTTCCTCTTCTTGATCTCTCCTGGTTATACCAATCATGCACCTCTTTATGCCTCTTTGAGTTGTCTGCAGCCTTTGTATGTCTCTTTTAGTTAAGGTCCACGTCTCTGCACCATACGTAAGCACTGGAAGGATGCATTGATCAAACACTTTTCTTTTAAGACATAATGGCATATTGCTCTTGAAAATTATGCTGTTTCTTCCAAAAGCTCTCCAGGCAAGTTTTATACGCCGATTAATTTCTTCATCAATGTGACCCCCAGTTGATATCTGCTGTCCAAGATAAACGTAAGCATGTGTTATCTCCAGCTTTTCTCCATCAATCGATAAATCTTCATTTTTTGTAAAAGCATTGTACATCACTTTTGTCTTCTGAAGGTTCATTTTTAGTCCTACTTCTTTACTCTTATGAGCAAGTTCCTGGATCCTACCCTGCAGCTCTGATGGGGTAGTTGTAAAAAATCACTACATCAGGAAAACGAAGGTGGGTTAGATAATCTCCATTAATCTTTATCCCTTTGTTTTCCCAGTTCAGTGATTGAAAGACATTTTCCAATGTGGCATTAAAGAGCTTCGGAGATATGGTGTCACCTTGTCTCACTACCTTTCTAATTTTTATGTGTGCTGCATTCTCAGCCGAATCTTTGCACTTGCATTTTCATAGATGTTATTAATAATATTAATATATGCATCTTCAATACCGCAGGATTTTGAAGCCATTGTAACTGCTGATGGTTTGTAACTGCCGAATCAAAGGCCATTGTAACTGCCGAATCAAAGGCCTTTTCATAATCGATAAGAGCCATGCACAATGGAAGTTCATATTCCCTCGCTCTTTCAATTAGTTCTCTCAGTACGTGGATATGATCCATTGTGCTGTAGCCACTCCTGAATCCAGCTTGTTCTCTCGCTTGAGCCATGTCCAGTGTTACCTTCAAGTGGTGTTAAAAAACTTTAGTGAAGATTTTATAAACCACTGACAGGAGGCTGATAGGTCTGTAGTTCACGAGATCCTCAATGTCACCTTTTTTATGTTGCAGGATCATTGTAGCGTTGTTCTAATCATCAGGAATCTTCCCTTCACTGAGGCATCGAGTGAAAACTTGGGCGAGTACTGTTACAAGCAGTAAAATAATTTGTGACACTCGTTCCGGGAAAGAATACAGCGGTACGTAATCACACATCACTTTTCCTTCTTATTTCATCACTTTTGCACACCACGTGGATTCTGTGTTATAAATTTTACAGCATATTCAGAATTAATTGAAACTCGAATGGTCGTAAAATGAGTCACTTATCGCGAGAAGTGAAGTACAAGGGAAAAAAGATATCTTAATTTGTTACCATTGAAAACAAAATTAATGTTCATAAAATATCTGCATTACATAATTTAAAACTTAAACAGTTCTATCAAAGGTAACTTTGTAGAGCACCATTCGAATCCTCTGACTCGCCTACAAAAGGACATCACTGTTTCAATCAATCCATATTGAAAACTAAGGTTTTCCGCTATGCTTTGTTTCAGGTCGATGGAACACGCACCAACACGGTTGCTGTGATGTCATCAGATAGGCTGCCACAATTGCGTATAACAGCAGTAAAGTCCTACGTGCTCAGTGTTCTTCAGAATTTCAATCGAAGCACGCGTTTTAGCTTCTAAAAATCACGTTAGGAAATAAAACTTTGACATCACGGAATATTTCGTCTAGAGAAAGCCAACCAAACCGACCGAAGTTATAGACGGTAAATTTAGCGTGTACCCCTTTAAACGAGCGGTGTGCCTAAACCAAATGGTTCCCGGAATTATCTACGTTCTGTGAAATTCAAAATTTGTCAGTGACGCAGATCGAAATCGAGCCTCCTCGCTCCGCAGACAGTTGTTCTAACCAACAAAACTACACATTCGGAATGCATTGCTCCACAGTTGTCGTCTTTACATGTACTACAGAGGTTGTCGCATTCTCGGCTGAAACGAGTAAGCCTGCGCATCAGAAAGCAGGGGAGATGCGACGTGCTACACAGGTACTTTCATGAAACCGATTCCTTTACCTCTACCATACCAGCAGTACTATCCATAAACCTGTTACTAGTGAAAAGCGTTCTTCTCAAGTCCTGCTCCATGAGCAAAGGCATGATAAGGAAGGGCTAGTTCTCCTGACATGGATATCGTGCCGCTGGGTAGAAATATGTGACTCAAACATATTCTCTATCCTTTCGTAGTTCGCCATCATTGTTGTATCACTTTCAGCAGTTAAACAGGCAGAACGGATTAGTGTCAATCGTTCTCTTAAATGACCACTTTGAATAGCAAAGCCAAGGGGAAAGCAACACTTTCTGATGCGCAGATTCACTCATTCCAGGCGCGTTCTGCCCTTTTCTTAGACAGCGAATATGTACGATTCAGCTGATTTCAGACCATTTTGCTAATCCCGAGTTAATTCGTGAAAATTGTTAACGTAACTAGCATCAGCCATTTCAGTATGTTACCCGTAAATTAACGACAGGAATAATAAAAGACATCTCGACGACCGAGTGATCAGAGGCACTGGTTCCTGACGGTTTTGCGTCTGTCTGATGGTGCTGGATCGGTCTCTTCTCTGGAACAAATGGCTTTAAATTAGCGACGGGCTATATAGCTCTAAAGGCTGCTCATGATGGTCGTTAAACCCCGAAACCAAAAAAAAAAAAAAAAAAAAAAAAAAAACGGTGCTTCTAAACTCACGCAGGAAAGGTAAGTCGTAAAGCGGGGATTAAATATTGCATTTTTAATATCCGCCATTTCACATACATACATACATACATACATAGATTCATACATTTACACTAAAGTGCCATAGATACATATATATACACAGACGAGCTTATGCAAAATACATAGCAACGTGACCTATGCGCGTACTCGGTTGCGTCCGCCAGTGCGTATATAAAGCGATAGACATCCTTCCCAGCTATCAGAGCTGTTTTCGGCATGAGAATGACAAGTAATAACAATTTAATCGATTTTCAACGCGGTGTCATAGTTGGCGCTCGTGAGATAGGCCATAGTATTTCGGAGGTAGAAACGAAGTTCGGATTTTAACGGACGACCATTGAAAGGATGTACCGTGAGTACAAGAATTCCGGCAAAACCTCCAACCTACGATACCAGTGTGGCCGCAAAAAGACATTGGGTGAACGTGACCTCATCTGCTGTCAAGAATCGTTTCACGCGATAGGCGTGCAACACTGTAGCAGGTATCATCGGAATTCAATGCTGGAGCCTCAACAAGCATCAGCGTCCGGACTGTGCAACGTACTCTGCGTGATATGGGCTTTGGGTACCGACGCCCAAATCGAGTTCCCTTGATGGGTGCACGACACAGAGCTATGCGCCTCGCTTGGACACGGCAACACCGCCACTGGACATTTGATGACTGGAAACAAGTAGCCTGATCCGACGAGTCGTGTTTCCAACTGTATCGGGCAGATGGAGGGATTCGTGTGTGGCGCAAACCCCATGAAGCCATGGATCCCACCTGTCAACAGGGAACTGTACCGGCTGGAGGGGTGGTCCGTAATGGTATGGGATGTGTTTAGCTGGACTTCACTGGGACTCTTGGTACGTCTACAAACGTCTGTGACAGTTCAACTCTATGTGCGCAACCTTTCTGACGAGGTACACCTGTTCATGTCCTGCATTCATTCTGATGGGTTAGGCCTGTTCCAACAGAACATTGCCCACACAAGTTCCAACAGGACAATGTACCTCCACAATGTGGCGTCCCGACGCCACATTATGGTTAGATGAGCATTCATCTGAGTTTGGGATGTTGCCATTCCTACCCAACTCCCCAGATCTGAACGTGATAGTACATGTTTGGGATGTCATTCAACGCGCTATCAAACACAGGAATACGAGACCTCGGAATACACCCGAATTGTGGAACGCTCTGCAGGAAGTATGGTGTGCATTGCCTACAGCATATTTCCAGAAGCTAGTGGAGTCCATGCCCCGTCGTATTCCTGCAGTCCTGAGCTCCCATGGGGGACCTACGAAGTATTAGACTGGTGTACCAGTTTTTATGGCACTTCAGTGTATCATCATCATCATTGTCAACCATTATCAATCCACTGCTGGACGAAGGCCTCCCCAAATTTCCTCCACAACGATCTGTCTTGTGCCAGTCTCCTCCATGTCACTCCCGCATACTTTCGAATTTCATCCACCCATCTTGCATGTGGCTTCTTCTAGGTCTTTTCCTGTCCCTTGGAATCCAATCTAAAATTTCAGCTGTCCATCGATGGTCTGTCCTTCTGGCAGTATGTCCAGCCACTTGCCATTTCAGGGATTTAACTCTGATCATGATGTCTTCCACTCTTGTCATTTTTCGGATCCAAGAGTTCCTGTTCTTATATCTCCTGGTTACACCAAGCATGCACCTCTCCATGATTCTTTGAGTTGTCTGCAGCCTGTTCCAACTAAACATTTAACTGATAGAACTAGAATTTACTTACTGATGGTGTATCAAATGTCTCCATTTACAACGATCTCGGCACACAACTCGAGCTTCATTAACATCCATCACATGCCGCACACAAGTCCTTTTGTACTTCATATTCATAATCATTTCTCAAGTAGACATTCCTGAATCTGGTCCCCCTATAATTTTCTTGGTCTTCCTCTACCTTTCTTTCCTGCCACTTGGGCTGAATAAACTCTCTTAGTAAACATCCCATCACTGATTCTTTCAACATGGTCAAATCACCTAAGAATATTAGCCTCCACCTTACTAACAATATTTCATTACACATCTCCAATACATCTTCTTCCCTGGCATGATCAGAGCGTGTCTTACCACAAACCCCCGTAAGTAACGCATCTGCCCAGCACACAAACGACTCCTATGTCTTTTCCGCCATACACCAGAGTAGGAACAATTGCACTTTCATACACAGACATTCGGGACTTCCTTGAGAACTCATCATTCCTGTGAAATTCTCCTAAATTAACTATGACTTTCAATGAAGAATTCACTCGCCTACTAATTTCGCCATCTAATTTGTTCTGCCTGTCGAACATACTTCCAAAACATACAAACTCATTCACCTGGTCAATCTCTGTGCCATTAAGACTTACATTGCATTCAGTACGAACAGTTTCTCACTCGAAAACCGTAACTTCAGTTTTCCCCTTATTTTCACACTGATCAGCCATTACATTATGACTACCCCACAATAGAAACATGAGCGCGCCTGGATACCGAACGGTGGAGCAGGTAAAGTTCACATAACAGTATATATACAACCCAAGGACCGGCTTTCGCTTTGTAGTCTTCGGTGTCAGAATGGGAAAAGCTGCTGATTTATCGGAGTTTGATAAAGGCCAAATTGTGCGCCTCGGAACTAAGATTTCGGCGATCTTCTCAAATCCTGTATTCTGTGCTCCATGAGCAAAGGAATGATAGGGAGGGGTGCATCACGTAGGCTGTTCACGTGCCGCAATAGAGAGTACGTATCAAAAGTGGTGCAGAGATGGAAAAACGACGAACCCTCATCCAGCCATGTGTCATCGTGCATTGTTCACAACGACCGCAGAGCCACATTGCGACAAATAACCTGCAGCAACAACAGCACACGACTGCAATAAACAGCATACAGTTTATTGCAGTCTTCTGCGCATGGGCCTGCGTAGCCGAAGACCCATTTGGGTTACCATGCTCACTGCACCTCATCGCCAACAACGCATTAAATGGGCCCAAGGTCATCGAGATTAGACCGTGAAAGATTAGAAGAAAGTCCTAGTCTGACGAAGATTCCTGGTGCATCACGTAGACGGCCGAGCGCGGGTGCGCCGATTACCAACGGAGGCTATGGAAACTGGATGCACTGTTTGTTGGGAAGAAATAGGCCGGTGGTGGCGATGTTATGGTTGTGGGCGATGTTTCCTTGGAACACTTTAGTCCCCATTGTCCCAATAGCACAATCCCTGACAGCTCTCAGGTACCTGAACATGACCAAGTTCAAGCATTCATGGCAATTGTGTTCCCTGCTGGTGATGGTCATTACCAACAGGATAATGCTCCATGACACACTGCCAGAATCGATAAGCGGTGGTTCGAGGGACATGCTGGTGACTTTCTGTTAAAGCCCTGGCCTCCAAATGCACCTGACATGAATACAATCGAAAATTTGTGGTTCGACTTGGAAAAGCGGGTTTGTGCTAAATCATCACCACCCCGAAAGGTACGGGAACTAGAGGACCTGCTGTTGACATTATGGTACCCCAGGATACCTATCGCCACTTCATTGAATCGATGCCTTGCCGAGTGGCCTGTGTTTTGCGGGCTAAAGGGGGTCCTACAGTTTATTAGGTAGGTGGTCATAATGTAGTGACTGATCGGTGTACTAGTGATCCGAATTTCTTATTAGGTAGGTGGTCATAATGTAACGACTCATCGATGTACTCAGTTTCAATTTCATACAAATTTCATGCATCCGGGACAACATAATGTGCAACTCACTTTTGCTCTCTGCCAACATGACTGTGTCATCAGCATAGAACATTTCCCAATAGTGTCGAAATGGTTTCATTGTTAGTATTTTTGAAAGTCGCAACGACTAAGCTCTTCTGGTAAAATCAGGAATATGACATATCTGCGTGGTGAAAGTGCAAAGACGAAACAATTTCCTAGGAAGCGGAAAATGAATTTCGCTCTTTGCTCATACATGTAATCTTGTTTGGCGCAATTAACAGTGACTCTTTAATGGTGCAATTTTAGGAACTGATATTGGTCGTCGCTGAAAATTACCTTGCGTTTCATATTTCATTTTATTTAACAAATTTCCTTTGTAATACGACAGCTGGCTACAGTAGTCATGTGAGGCATAGCAAAATTGGGTAGCTGGCATAAAAACTGACTTTCAGCTTTATTTAGGACTATCTTCTGGAATGGCAACAGTCAGTGCTAGCTCAAATGACAGTTCCTATACTCATGAAATTCCTTCGTTCTTATGTATTTGCCCTTATTTGTGAAATGCGATGCATATATTAATATATTTTTGGGGACGAACATTTTTACAAAAGTGAATTCTGAAGCTGGAGTGTATTCTCACATCGTGAAAGGTCACATACGATCATATGTCTTCGTGGTGAAGTTGATATAGTTATGTACCTATAGCATTTATACAAAACACGGAAAAAGAGAAATGGTGTTGGCATTCTTGAATCGAATAACTGTCTTGGATTTCAAATATCGCAGTAGCATTTTTTTTCATGAAAAACATATCTGTTAAGCAACTCGGCAATCTGATTAATTACATGTTCTCCAGAAATTCACTACTGACGTGCAAAACCATGAGGATTAAATGTACCAATAGAAAAAGGGTGCATAAACACACACACACACGCACAATAACGGGATATCTGGTAATTTGATATCAGTACATGGAATATAAGAGACGCTTCCAATTATCCATGTTTTCAAAAAATCTCCATGAAGGGAGATTTACATTTTAAATTTCAAATATTCGACTATTAAGCGCTACAATTTTATTTAGTACGGAAATTAAATTGTTCTCCCAGAAACTGCAATACGAAAATATGAGCGCGATATAACATTCTTTACTTTTTCTTTAATTAGAACAAATTACCACTATTTAAAGCATAATTTAATTGGATGTGAGAAATAGCTCCCGCTCATTTACACGAGGAACAATAATTCGTTTACACAAAATACGTTGAAGACAAAGGGAATTACTTCGAGAATGCCTATACTGGTTTTCTGTTGATCTGTAACCGTGATTTCTTCAAGCAATATTATTTTCATCAGTTCTTCTAGAATAAATCACAATAAAAAAAAGAAGTTATTCTCTGACTCTGAAGAGTTGTTTTGAAACATTTGCATTTCGTAGCCTTCAATCACTTTGTAATTTTTAGCGTCTTTTGTAAAAAAAGATCGTGCTATGCTATCGGCTTGTCAGTCCTTCCATCTATTGACATCATATCTCTGCAACTATTAGTCCGATTTCAAAAATTATTTTTGGATTGGGAACCTTGAAATGTTCGAATGATGATCGTTTATTTCGTTTTTTTTTTTTTTTTTTTTTAAGATACACAATTTCGCCGCTAGAGGACGTGAAAGCAGAGGGTATCGAATTCAAAATACATTTTATTCCATATATTTGCTTCTAAACATCCGATTGAAATTTTTTTTTTACCTTTCGATTCCATCTATGTCTAAGAGTATTTTAGGTACTGTCACATTTTAAATTTACGCATAGATTTCCCGTCAGGTGGCGTAAAACTAAATTCAGCTTCCCCGATATCTTCACTACTAAAACACTGGTCTGAAAAAAAATCAGCGGATAAAGCTCCTGATGGGAAATCTTTGGCATATAATTTCTAATATTTGGTAAAGAACGGTTTGGCCACCAGGGGGCAGAAGTTTTAATTTCTCCTTCTGGTGAATTTGCCACAAAATCTGAGCTTCTAAAACCTCGATTGAAAAAATTCGTTCGTGAACCAATACCACTCACGTCGATAAACATTTTTGGAATATTTTCTTTATAAAATAATGTATGGTTTCTTCGCCATGGGGTGTATATGTATATCTTATTTTTGACGATATCTTTACTTCTAATATTCCGATCTGACAAATTCCTTCTTTGTTGGATAGCGTTTCCAGTGCGAAACACTTTTCAACATAATTTCAAAATTTTCAAGTAATTCACAGACTTTCCACTACTGGGCGTTAAAGTTAATTCCGTTTTCTCCGATATTTCTGCTTCTAAGGTATTTGAAAAATTCTTCATGTATCGCATAAGCTTCTGATGGGAAATGCTTTTCATATAATATCTAATATTTGGTAAGAATAGTTTGGCTACCAGGGGGTATATGTGTTAATTTCTGTTTCTGATATATTTGCTGTAAAATCTGAGCTCCTGGAAACTCGATTGAAAAAATTATTTCCTGTACCGATACCGCTCACATTGATAATGCATGTTTTTTCCGCCAGAAGGCGTAGATGCATATCTTATATTTCTCGATGTCTCTGCTTCTAAGAGTCCAATTTAAAAAAATATTTCTTTGTTGGAGAGCGTATCCGTTGCGAAATGTTTTTCATATAATTTGAAATTTTTCTTAACGCGCAAGTTTTCAACCAGAGGGCGTAAGTTCACGATTCCGTTTACAGCAATATCTGCAGGATTAAAAAACCGATTGGAAAACTTCTTTCTTCGGTCAGATACTATTGTTTTCCATACCGGTTCCATTGACTAGAACAGCTCTGATAAATTTTATTCGCGTCAGAACGGATTCAAAAGACGTGCTCATTACACCCGAAAATTCGGTGTCATCTTTCCTGTTTCTAATGTTTAACTTTCGGTATGAACAACTCGAAGGGTGATAAACAATCGCCTGCCCTTATTTTAGGGCTACTGATTCCAGGAGGTTTTGATTAACAAATGGATTAAATAAAACGGACTCTCAGCTGGGTTCAGTGGAAAAATAATAAATTTGGAATCCTTAGCATGGAACACTGGCTAAACAACTCGTATCAAATTCTCCTGCAAAAAAAAATCCGACAAATAAGTATTCCCCAGCGAAAAAAAAAATGCTACTCTACAAAAAACAAAAGCGGGAAAATCATGGTCATGCTTAGCTACACCCGACAGAAACAAAAGTTCTGAGTTTGTTTTGGAAATAGAGGTGTGTCGTTATATACGCAGGTATGTACAGGATGACACTTAGCAGAGGAGAACTCCATCACGTAATGCTACGTACAATATGCGGAATTACATACATACATACATAGTAATTTCGTTTAAATGTGGATTTTCTACACCTTGTGGAAAAAAGCTTTCCAGGTGGAGAAGGAATAATACATGGACACATTTTATTTATCACATACGTTTGTCAGTATTAAAGTTAATTCCCCTAATACAGTGATTTCCTCAAAAATACATATTTACGCCCCACAGGCTTGAAAATGTTAAACATGCTTGATTAGTCCAAAACATGCTTCTTTGTTTGCAATACGTAAAAAAACAAGTTAGTAAAATCATGCAATGCATTGATTATAATACGCTTTCCAACATACCAGAAATCATTACTCAAGTTATCACTCAAGTTATGAGAATAATGGTTGTGGAATAAATGGAATCAAAGGTCGGTTTTGTGCCCTGACCTTTGATTCCATTTCGATGATATTTAACAGAACCGGTTTGGTAAACCTCCGAAATAACATGATAAAGTTTTGTCGCAATCGAAGCATTTTTACGTAAGTTATGATACATAAGGGCTATGGAATAGATCCCGCTCCTGTGTCCTAACCTTTGACCCCATTTCGCCCATTTTCAATAAAATTTGTCCCCAGGCAATACCCTACAACATACTAACATTTCATCCATATCGAAGCATTTTTACGTAAGTTATGACGCATAATGGCAATGGAACTGATTCCGCTTCTATGTGCTGACCTTTGACCCCATTTCGCCTATTTTCACTAAGGTTTGTCGCCAGGTGGTCTTCTACCACATACTAAAATTTCATCGAAATCGAACCTTTTTTACGCTAGTTATGACGCATAACAGCAGCGGAATGGATCCCGCTCCTATGTACTGACCTTTGACCTCATTTCGTTCACTTTAAATAGGGTACCTTCCCAGGTGATCCCCTACCAGATACTACAATTTCATCGAAATCAGACGATTCTTACGCGAGTTATCGTGTGGACGAACTTTTTCCATTGTGTGCGTACGTACGCACACAACGCGTGACGTAATGAGGCAGATGGGAATGGGCACCATCTGCTCGCAAAAGTGTGATGTCATAAAACTTTAATAGGATCCACACACAACGCGTGACGTAATGAGACAGATGGCGTGACCGCGCGCCAACATTCTCAAACGCAAAATTGTGACGTCATAAGATTTTTTTTCTTTTTTATTCTTCTTCTTCTTTTTTTTTTTTTTTTTTGATTGGAGGTTTAACAACCACCGTGAGCAACTCAATGGGCTATAAGCAGTCGCCCGTCCCTAATTTAGGGTCACTGGTTCCAGGGAAGGGAGAGAGCCAGTGCCGTAAGACAAACACAACATCCATGGCTCACCGGGATTCGAACCCGGAGCCCTTTTGGGCGAATGATCAGAGGCCATCGTTTAGACCACTGCGCCACCGGGGGCGGCCATAAGATTTCTAAGCATTGGTAACATTAATGGAATAATAGAACAACGCCATCACTAAAAACGTTATAATTCGGGATGGCTATTTAACCCACCAAACGAATTCTCCTAAAGTCGAGATCAAGCTAAATCGATTTCTAGTACCAGAAAACCGCAGGTTAACGACTTTCATCAAAATTCTTACAGCCGTTTTCAAAATAAAATGTACATACATACATACAAGAATTGCTACTTTAAGGTAGACGTCAAGTAATTTTGCTTCCTATACTTCCAATGGAAAAACTTCTGTACACTTTTTTTCACAATTAATGCGTTCCCAAGGATGAAAATTTGAACATCGATTAAAATATCTTCATTTTATAACTTGCAATACTTAATATTTTCTAAAACATAACCATAATTATGCAATTCAACATTTGTTTGTCTACTGACGTCATGAAAACACAGGTCGCGCCATCTTTTTTCTGGACAATTAATGCGTTCACAAGGATGAAAATTTGAACATTGATTAAAATAGCTTCATTTCATAACTTGGAATATTTAATATTTTCTAAACCATAACCGTAATTATGCAATCCAACAGTTTTTTGTCCACTGACGTCATCAAAGTACAGCTCGCGCCATCTTTTCTCTGGTTTCAACACCACCAAAGGAAAAGTTATTGATTTTTAATATGATTATGGTTATGTTTTAGAACATTTTAAGTTTTCCAAGTTATAATATGAAGTTATTTTAATCGATGTTCAAATTTTCATCCTTGAGAACACATTAATTGTGAAGGAAATGTGCACAAAACTTTTTCCATTGGAAGTATAGGAAGCAAAATTACTTGACGTCCACCTTAATAATATGGGATAAGGGCAATGGAAAGGATCGCAATCCTATGTCCTGACCTTTGACCACATTTCGTCCCTTTTCAATAGGGTTCGTCAACAGGTTGTCCCCTTTACATACTGAAATTTCATCGAAATCGAATCATTTTTACGCAAGTTATGACGCATAAGGGCAACGGAATGCATCCCGATCTTATGTCCTGACCTTTGACCCAACTTCACCCATTTTGAATAGGGTTCGTCCCCAGGCGGTTTCCTACCACATAGTAAACTTTCATTGAAATCGAACCATATTTACGCAAGTTATGCCGCATAAGGGCAATGGAATTATCGCGCTCCTACGTCGTGACCTTTGACCCTATTTATCCCATTTTCAATGGGGTTCGTCCCTATGTGGTCCCCTACGACATAGTAAAGTTTCATCGAAATCGAACCATATTTACGCAAGTTATGGCGCATAAAGGTAATGGAATGATTCCGCTCCTACGTCGTGACCTTTGACCCCATTTGTCCCATTTTCCATAGGGTTCGTCCCCAGGTGGTCCCCTACCACATACTAAAATTTTATCGAAATCGAACCATTTTCACGTCAGTTATCGTGCGGACGGACAAAGCTGGAGCATATACGCTTCTTCAACCTACGGTTGGAAAGCGTAAAAAAAGGAGTTTTTCCAGTACTAATCCTGGAATCAGAACCATAGTTTTCGCAATCCGCAGACAAATATTTGTTCCATGCATATTTTTGATCTTACAAACGTAATATGTATGGGATTATATCAAACGTAAAAAGCGTATTTTTCACCTGCCAATGCTTTAGTGAAAAAAAATGCGATCTCAAATATTTGCCAGATGTCTGCTGAAATCGGATAACGGCAGAAATGTTATACTGGCGAAATACCCGTGAAATAATTTTCTCTATAAAGCTTATTATTGGAAGGCATCTATCTGTTCACGCACACGCCAAATGTAAAGAGCATTTATTTTATCGTTTTTAAATGCCAATACGTGGAATTCAATATTTCTTACCCTGTATGCAAAATAATATACTTTTTTTTTCCTGACGTTTGTGTGGAACATATGCAGTGTATTTTATTTTTAGGTGATAGAAAATATATAAAACAAAACACAAAGTCAATATTTCAGTCCAAGAATATTAAAATATTCCTTAAATGATCCCTCACAGAGATGTAAAGTCTCATATTTTCACTTTTGAGCTGCTTTCAATATTCCCTGAAAATTTCTTTCCAGTTACTTTAACAAAAAAGATGAAAGCCGTGAAAGTTTTTTTCTGTTCTGTGAAAGCGACCTTATTGGATGTGAGATCCGGAAGTCTTAATTTAAATTGGAGAAAGATTTTTCATCGCTTTTCTGTTTCTTAAATCTTTACAGTTGAACGCTTTTTTTTCAGAGCCTTTCCAATGAAAATTTTATTTCCAAAATTATATTCTTCTTTGAATGTGGTCCGCTGTTGCGAAATTTCCTATGAGTTTAATTCGTATATTTTTAATTTTTTTTTCGAAAACCTTCTTCGAGGCGCATGAAAAGAAATCTTACTATATAGGCATCGAATTTCATTTTGAATCCTTCAGATTTGTTATTTCTGGCGTATTTGAGTTCTCTTTGAAATCTGAAATAAATTACACATATGATATACGAATAAATCTTACAGTCTGCCGTCTTTATCGCCAGCGTGAAACATTTTATGATTTTATGAGTTATAGGAAAATCTGCCAGTGGATCAACTGATTGAAAGTCTTAAGGCGTACGATGTTTTCAATTTAAAGCAAGTTCATTCGATATTTTTCTTCTTAAGATTGAGCTTGATATTCTGATGAGCATAAAACATCTTCGATATCTGGTCTATTCACTAGAACATTTGTAACTGTCCGAAATCTTAAAGCAAGTATTATTTACGTGAAAAAATGTTCAAAAAAGCTTTATAAAAGGTTTCGTGTTTCATCAACGTTCCCATTGATTTGATGAAAGGATAACACGTCTCGAGAATTCTGACTCTTTTACTCGAATCGTTTATATTTTGAGGCTTTTCTGAATTCTCTGAAGTAGAAAACAGTTTGATTGTTGGGTTTTGTATTTATACACTATTCGATTCCTTTACAAAAGCAGAACTATGCATTTATTTACATTTCCTTCGGAATTGCCACTGCATTATGTACCCTACGTCTATGTATTCTTTTAATTTGCAGTGATTTCACTTCGTGATATGTCCCTAGACTATTTTAGAAAGATCTCTGTACAAACTTTAGGGACTTCGATAACTCCGTCTATAATTTTACTAAATAGTGTTTATGTTTATGACCAAATTTGAGTCAACACCACGTTTATTTGTATTGCAGTATTGCCCAGATTTACTTATATCCTTCAAACAGCCTTCAAAGTATTTTTTTTTTTATATATTATATCCTACATGTTTAAATGCATTGACGCAATCATCTGTTAAAATAATAATTTTAAAATTTAACTTCAACCATTCACAAAAGAACAGTATAACAACAATGGCAATAATTTAAATAAATCTTCATTTTACATAATATTTCTCAAGGTCGTAATCCTAATATTAATCACTAGTTAATATGATGATATTTTATATAACTGCTGATATTAAAAGAAACAAATGCTATTATTTTAACATCTACGTTATTTTTCATGCGGTATTTTATTTCGATGATCATTGTTGAAAATGATAATATTGAACGCTATGGAATATTATATTTCATTCCATGTTTTAACAGTTAGTGCACTAACTCATTAAGGAAATAATTTTAAGATTTAAGAAAGCGTTTGTAGATTTAATCATGTCAATTTTTTTATATAATCATTAACAATAATTTTATGGAGTAATGCAATAGTTTCCTAGAAAGTAACTTCTTAATTGTTAATGTACTGGATTTAACAATTGAGATTCATTTATGATATAATTTTTGTACAACTGAGTCCCTGTTAATGGCATCATTTTACCAACTGAGAGAGCTATAACTAGCGTTACTTTAACAAATGAAAGAATTATTATTAATGCCATTATTTTAACAGTTGATAAAGTTTTTGTTAATGCAAGTCTTTGAACAGTTAAAGTTGTTAATGTCATCATTTCTAAGATATTTTTTTCTGCCATCATTCAAATGCATATCTTAGTCAGTTTCGATCTTAATATGATCATTTGATATTGCACTTATGTTGGCAAATATTCTAAAATACAGTTACTTCAAGCGTTAATATAATGAAGTACATTAATGCTAAATTTCATGACAATTTGAACAGGTTAATGTAATCATTTTTACAAGACGTTTATGACAGCGCATTTGTTCTTTCTTTTTTAAGAGATGTTTGTCTATTTTATGCAAATTTTGACACATATTATTTCATCGAGAAGTTTTACGCAATATATTCATATAATATTTAATGACCCTTTTAAGTTTAACATAATTATTAGAGTACATCGTGTTAATTTTAAAGTTGATCGATGCAGTCGTTTCGGCACAAAATACTAGAGCACTTCTGTAATTAGTTTTACGCGATGATCTGTACAACGCGATATTTCAATTATTTTAACACGAAAGCTGAAAACATGCAGGATAATTTCTGAAACTCAGTGCTTCAGATAATATGTTATTAAAATAATTTTGACGGCGTCTCAGACGTCGAGTGGTTTAAAGCGCGGGCTTCTATCTAATCTTTCGATTTAGATTCTGGTTGGAGTCTATATGAAGCAAAGGTTGCATGCAGTCTCGGGGCTATGGCTACCCGATCCATTGGAAATAATACCACCTGTATACTTCTTGTATCACGTTTGTGTTTAAAAATGTACAGTAAGTATATTTTGCTCTCTTCGCCTTTTGGGCAGAAGGTATTTTGCCAACCACGAGAAGTGCAGCGGTAGCTCTGGCTTCTGACCATTCGTCCGAGATGGTCCCGGGTTGAGATTCCGGTGTGGTATGGATGTTGTGTTTTGTCTTACGGTACTGGCTTTCTCCCTTCCCTGGAACCACTGGCCATGAATCAGGTAATGTTTATAGCCTACCGAGGTGCTTTATAGTGGTAGTTAAACTCTCAAACAAAAACAAAAAGCACATACAAAAACAACAACAACAAAAACCCCCATGAGCTTTCGTTCGTAGAGTCAGCCTCAACGGCGCTGGTGTCCTTTGATTCATCGATGATTGATTCCGCAATCCTTTGATTCATCGATTCTGGCATATTGCGTTATAGGAATTACTCTGATTTTGATAGTTAAATTTCACCAGTATACCGCGTGTCCCTTCTTTGCAATGACTACCAGTATCTTGATCATTGCCGCTTTTATAATGCCAGATGCAGTATGGCAAATTCGCATGTAAACATATGCATAAGATAATGTTCATGCGAACGACCTGCAATTTCTTGGATTTGAGCAGTGGTGCTTTTGTTGAGCAGCCCAAGTAATCTCTTTCGATGGCCAGTATGTTGAGCAGATTTTGTCCTGAGACATTTGTGCTACCAATAGCTAGTTAATCCACGGCCGTGTCTGTTTTTTTCTTGCGTCTGCAACCACATTTTCCCCCAGCTGCGCAGTGTTGAACATTTTTCTCTTTAAATTGTTCTTCTATGTCTTCAATAAGACACTTACCAAATTTCGTCGCAACATCTCCACTTCCTGTTTTTCTAGAGACTCGAGAATAGAGATACTTATTTTATAACTAGCTGGTATACCATATACTGTGAAGTGTACATATTTTTGAGTTCCTCTAGTCAGAGATTTTTTTGCAGCACTAGCACGTATTCCTTTTCCAGTAGATTTCCAAACCTGTTCATCCCGCTATCAGTTCAACAGACTAGTAGAAGCATCGAAAATCCTCCACTAGTCAGAAGTGTCAAAAATGTAGTTGTGAAAACTCTCAGATTATTGCACAGGATGATCATGAGATTCCAGAGTTGCTAAGGATGTAACTTTCTGACAGACTGTGAGATTCAGATATTATGAAAAAATGCAGGTATAATCCAGTTCTCGTAAGGTGACATCAATGAAGGGATGAGCTGGCAAGATTAACGTATGTTAAAAGCAAATATCAGAAATGCATGGATGGTATGAAATGCGATATTTAACGCAGTGTTGTATATTTTGTCATTGGAATTTCGCAGATACATTTCATAAATTAATGTAGGCATCCGTCTGAGGATTTAGTGCTTCAGCATCATATGCTATTTCTGTACAGGTTAATTTCATATAAATTAAATTCAATGGTTCTTTAATCATTAATATTTAATCTATATTTATTTATCTAAAGTATGTGCTTTAAACCTTCAGTAGTAGGTTTTGAAGGCTAAGAATAACTGACAAGGATAAAAAAACTTCAAAGGCAGTTCAACATTATTTATATTCTAGAACAAAAGTGTTAAATTAATTAATTCCTTCCAATTTTTACTTATGGATAAGAGACACGTATATGAACTGTGAAATACGTACAAAGGCTACACGTAAGTCAAAAATGCATGTTTGGGGTAAAAGAGAAAGATAGGAAAAGGAACTCATGGATCAGGAAAATAACAAGGGTGGATGTAATCATCAAAGTAAAGAACCTCAAGTGACATAGGGCTCGACATATTCCACCAAGGACTGACAAACGATGGACAACTGAAATACTAAACTGGATACCTAGGGACAGAGAAAGACCCAGAAGAAGACAACTACCATGATCAAAATAAAGACCCTCAAGTAGCAATGGGCTGGACATATTCCTTGAAGAATTGATCACCGTTGGACAACTGTAACACTAGACTGGATACCAAGGGACAGGGAAAGACCCAGAAGAAGACCACCATCATGATCAAAGTAAAGACCTTCAACTGGCAATGGGCTGGACATTTTGCTAGAAGGACTGATCACCGTTGGACAACTTAAACACTAGACTGGATACCAAGGGCCAGGGAAAGACCCAGAAGAAGACCACTACCATGATTAAAATAAAGACCCTCAAGTGGCAATGGGCTGGACATACTCCTTGAAGAACTGATCACCGTTGGAAAACTGTAACACCAGACTGGATACAAAGGGACAGGGAAAGACCGAGAAGAAGACCACCATCATGATCAAAGTAAAAACCTACAAGTGGCAATGGGCTGGACATATTGCTAGAAGGACTGATCACCGTTGAACAACTGAAACACTAGACTGAATACCAAGGGACAGGAAAAGACCCAGAAGAAGACAACTACCATGATCAAAATAAAGACCCTCAAGTGGCAATGAGCTGGACATACTGTTAGACGAACTGATCACAGTTGGACAATTGAAATACTAGGCTGGATACCAAGGGACAGGAAAAGACCCAGAAGAAGACAACTACCATGATCAAAGTAAGAACCCTCAAGTGGCAATGGGCTGGACATTTTGCTAGAAGAACTGACCACCGTTGGACAACTGAATTACTAGACTGGATACCGAGGGACAGGGAAAGACACAGAAGAAGACCACTACCATGATCAAAATTAAGACCCTCAAGTGGCAATGGGCTGGACATACTCCTTGAAGAACTGATCACCGTTGCACAACTGTAACACTAGACTGGATACCAAGGGACACGGAAAGACCCAGAAGAAGACCACCACCATGATCAAAGTAAAGACCTTCAAGTGGCAATGGGCTGGACATATTGCTAGAAAGACTGATCACCGTTGGACAACCGAAACACTAGACTGGATACCAAGGGACAGGAAAAGACCCAGAAAAAGACAACTACCATGATCAAAATAAAGACCCTCAAGTGGCAATGAGGTGGACATAATGCTAGGCGAACTGATCACAGTTGGACAACTGAAATACTAGCCTGGATACCAAGAGACAGAAAAAGACCCAGAAGAAGCCTGCATGAAAGACAGATAGAGGAAATTCAAACGCATGTCAGAGTCACGTGCAAAGGAATGCCTCAAGACACGGAGTTGTGAACGTTACTTTGGGGACCTTCGTTCAGCAGTGGATTGATAATGGTCATGGGCGTCCATATAGGGGACATTTACTCTTCCGTGGTAATTGGATTATACAGTTTCTGTCCTTGAAAAGTACTACAGAGATTTTCGCGATAACATTAATTCTGATTGATAATTTTTCTGCAGAACTTCTGAATGCGCGTTTATGCAAAAAAGATAGGAAATTTCAAGTAAAAAAACGAATATTTACTGTAGATGGTAATAGTAAATTTTTCCGTTGCTTGTTGCACGACAGCATATGTTTGTACAGTGTAGGAAAGTACGAAAGGCGAAGAAATGAAAATTATATCATCATCTGCAGTAGCTATTAACTACTGGACAAAGGTCTCTCGAAATTCTCCCCAGAAATTTCTCTTGAGGGTTCTTTTTCATTCTTGATGACCAATTTAGTGATCTCTGGCATTTCGTGGCCAAAAGGACCAAAATAACGACAAAGAAATTTTTTCATTGTTCTAACATGTTGACTAATTTCATTCATCCGTCTTTCTTTGTGTAGTTTCTGGCTCTTCTGGTTTCCAATTAAATTTATGAGTTGAGAGTGCGATAAAAAATTAGATAGCAAGAAAGCACAGCGAAATTTGGATTTGGTCTTTGTATGACTTAACAATTTCTGTTTGCCCCCCTCCTGAAAAATAAGCCATGGGCGCCCATGATCACGGTTGGAAACGGATTAAAAATTTTGGACCGGGATTTTACCCGGACCGGGTCGTGACATAATTGGACCCAACCCGGGCCTAACCCCGAAAAATCTGCTTCGAGCTATAAACTCGAATATATCCTCATCATCACTAATCATTATCAATCCACTGCTGGATGAAGGTCTCCGCAAGTTTTTTCCACAAAGGACTGTCTTGGGCTTGTCTCGTCCATCTAGATATCTCCCAGGTGGTCTTTTTCTGGGTCTTTTCCCGGGCCTTGGAATCCAATCTAGAATTTCTGTTGTTCATCGGTGGTCCGTTCTGCTGGAAATATGTCTAGCACATTGCGATTTCAGTGATTTCAATCTGATCGAGATGTATTCTACTCTTGTTATTTTCCTTATCCAAGAGTTCCTCTCTTTTTCTTTTTTGGTTACACCATGCATTGATTTCTCCATGCCTCTTTCAGTTGTCTGCAGTCTTTGTATGTCTTTTTTAGTTAAGGTCTACGTCTCTGCTGGATACGTAAGCACTGGAAGGATCCATTAAACAAACACTTTTCTTTTAAGACATAATGTCTACTCTTAAAAATTATACTGTTTCTCCCGAAAGCTCTCCAACCAAGTTTTATACGTCAATTATTTTCTTTATCAATGTGACCCGAACTTGATATCTGCTGTTCAAGGTCAATGTAGGAATTGGTTATCTCCAGCTTTTCCTCATCAATTGATAAATCTTCATTCCTTGTAAAAGCATTGTACATCAGTTTTGTCTTCTGTAAGTTCAGTTTTAATCACCATTTCTTTACCCTCCTCAGCAAGTTCCTGGATCATACTGTGCAAATTCTTTGAAATATTTTTTTTGCTATTCAAAAATGAAACTGAAGTAGAATCAGGCCGAAATCGGGTCAAGAACACTTTAACCCGACCCGTTTGACCCAGCAAGAAATTGTCGACCCGGTGACCCATGACCCGTTTCCATCTCTGCCCATGATAATGGTTATTGTTGTTGATAAATGTGTGTGTGTGTGTGCGTGCGTGTGTGTGTGTGTGTGTGTATGCTTGCATGACGCGGTAAAAGGATTTATACAGCAAAGTCAATACATGTCTTAGGAATTTCACTAGAAGGAAAAACCATCATTGGCGTGCAGTTTCGGTAGAGTAAAGCCAATAGTGGGGAGTAAGATGTGATTCCCTCAGCTCCCCCTCTGGGGGCCATTGAGCCAAAAGCCACAGAAATAATCTCCGAGCGTTCTTTCGATACATTCTTCACGTTTCAAACCGCAAAGCCACCCCATTCGTAGCGTGGTTGTGCTAGTACATGATGTGCCCGCTAAGGAGACAACAGCCCCGGCAGGTCTATCGATTCCTCCGATTAACGTCCCCATTAGACAAACTCCCGAAGGTCTATCCTCTGAGACAAGTAGAAGTCTCACCGCAGCAACCCCGTGTAGGTCATTACTGTGCCACCGCCGGGGAAACAAATCGATAACAGCGACGACCAGAAACGAGACCGCGCAACGGACGGACGGGGCTTCCTTCTCTCGTAAAAAGAAGACGGAGATAAATTAAGAAAATCGGAGGTAATAGCTGCCAGAAGGGAAACATGTAAACCGTGTTTTCCTACCACTTGTCCGTCTTAGAAGTAGAAAGTTCTATGGAATGTCTCATTCAAAATACTGCATTATGGCTCCGGATTTATATAATAATATTGGGCTTAAAAATATTTAACCCTCAGGTGGGAACAAAAGATTTTCTGATCATCAATGTGCGACAGGAAATCAGTCAAGGAAAGGATGAGAAATGGACGGAAGGATATGGAAAGGAAAGAGATACCGAGAAAAAGAAAATAGTAGAATAAAAGGAAGAAAAGAATGGGACAAAATTCGAGAAGAAGAAAAGTTGACAGCGAAAATAGAAGTTAATTAATATTCTTAACAAGGAAAGAGAAGAATGTACTGAAAGAAGAGGCAATCAAAGAAAAAGAAGTGAAGAGAAATTTATCGAAAAGGAAGTGAGGCTACGAAAAAATATTAGAACAAGGGACAATAAAAGGCATATCAGGGCAGAAATGAAAAAAGCAACGGCGACCAAAAAAGCAGAAAATCAACATATAGAACGAATAATTGGTTTGATGACTGGAAATCCACAAAGAAGTAGAAGAGAAGTGGAAGAAAAGATAAGAATGTAGGAGTGAGATCAAATGTTAGAAGAGAGAAGGAAAGGAATGCCACAGCACAATAATAGACAAAAGAGCATAATGCGCAAAAGAACAGACTCGTTAAATTATTCAATGATAACGTAAAACAATTATCTGAACATAAATAAATTACAGGAAATCCAAAAAAGGGAATGTGAAAGAGTAGGGAGAATGTGGAAAGAAATGTGAGAGAGCGTAAACAAAGGAGAAAAGGATGCGACTGGGGAAATTTTAAGAAGAAAAATAAGAAAAATCGGTTATTAAAGAAAGAATTATTTCAAATATTTAACAGAGACTAAGATGGACAGAAAATTAGAGAAGAGTGCGAATCGAATGGAAAAATGAGAATTGAAATATTTAATGATTAAGACAGAGTAAAGGTTTATTTTTTCCTTTCGTTTGAAGGTTTAAATACCTTCAACGAAAAAAAAATTACTCATATTGCATTACTTTTACAAAAAATAAAAAATAAAAAAAATATCACATCCCGTCGAGTTGCTCACTGCAACTCGATGGGATACAAGCACTCACCCGTCCCTAATTTAGGGTCACTGGTTCCAAGGAAGGGAGAGAGCCAGTGCCGTAAGAGAAACACAACATCCATGCCTCACCAGTATTCGAACCCGGATCCTTCACGGGTACGAATGGTCATGAGCCGGCGCTTAAACCACTGCACCACCGGGGCGGTGCAAACATTTTTAATGCAGGATGAAAAATTTGTAAGAACGGTGACTATACTGAAAGAGAAGTGTGGTTGAAATAGTAATAAATTGAAAAGTTCGTGACAAAATAAAACATAAAAAAAAAATGAAAAAAAAAAACCTATGGAGCAAGACAACAGGAATGAACTAAAATATTTGCAAATATAATGCATTGGATATTGCAACAGCGGACGGGCCGTACAATAGTCCGACTTGGGCTGACTGAGGCAGATTAAAGACCCACCTCAATAATAGCTTAAATAAAATTAAATCAACAATGTGCTTTGCAATATATCTAACAGAATTTGGATGCAAGTAGGCTTTGGAAAGTGAAAGTCATGTCTTAGCTTAGAAAATCGATTGATAGGTATCATGACCTAGGAAAAGACCGCCCGCACCAAATTGCTACATCTTAGATTTAATAGTGAACATACACCCCAGAAGAAATAATTCTCCACAAGTATGGAAGGCAATATAACTGTACATTTTCACCGTTTCGCATGTATCCACCGCTTCATTAAACTGGAAAATGACATCACCCAAGAATCGAACCCACATCACCCGATTTCTGTAAGAGTATGCTACCGTTACTCCACCTACGACAAGGAATTTCCAAACAGCTGAAGCTAAGCAGAAGCAGGTTATAAATCTGAATATCTTCCATAATGTACTAATCGAAGAGACCCGGTGCTTCCCTGTTGCGTCAACACTATCTTTTCTCACATTAGATACGGATACAGGGTGTTCTTTGAAGCACTGGAAATTGCAACATGTTTTTTCCATACCTGGATGTGCGAAAGGTCGCGCTAACGCTACGAGGAAGCACCGGGTTGCTTCAATTAGTGTAAATATGGAAGATATTCAGATTTCTAAGCAACATCTGCTTAGCTTTAGTTGACTGGAACTTCGTTGTCCAGGGTGGTGTAACGGTAGCATACTCGAACGAAAAACTGGAGATGAGGGTTCGATTTCCGCTCTAGAACGATGTAATATTCAAGTTTTGTGAAGAGATGCTTTCTGGCTGTCGACGTAGTGATGCGGATCCACCGAAAACAGTGAAAATACGTCACAACAGTGCCGACAATGACATCCAAATTGTTGCGTAAATTCTTGTCTAACACCAAATAACACGTTGCGGGAATAATTTAAACCTAATTGCACGTCAGGATACGGTTTCCGGTGGATCCGCATCAGCAGGTCGACAGCCTGAAAGCATTGGGGATTCAACTAAAAAGCCAGTACAGTACTTAACTAAGGCCAGTACAGTACTTAACTAAGGTCACTGAGATGTAGAAATTTCGGATTAACGTAACATACTTTGATGTAAAAACCGCAAAGAAACACCAGTATCTGCAAATGAACATTAATAAGCATTACTTAATATTATTATCATCAACCATTAACACATTACTACCAAAAACCCTCTAATATAATACTACCAATAACCCATTAAAATCAACCCACTAATACATTACTACCAACAACCCGCAGCATTGAAGTGGGTCATTGAACCAACAGCCCGCAGCATTGAAGTCGGTCATTGAACCAACAACACGCTAATACATTAATATCAACAATATATATATATATATACACTATATTGACAAAAGTCACCGAACACCTAGAAGAGAAACACAACATAGCATTTATTTACATACATTAGTACGGTGTCGATCCACCTTTGGCCTTAATGCATGCACTGATTAGTGCTTTCGACAAGGTTTTGGAACACAGAGATAGGTATGCGCTTCCATTCAGTACATAATGCTGCTGGTAACTGTTGCTTAGTGCTAGGCCTTGGTTCCAAACTTCTTATGCGGCGTTCTAATTCATTCCATAGGTGCTCTATGGGATTAAGATCAGGGTTCTGTGCTGGCCAGTTCACACACGATACGGAGTTATCGTCAAACCACGCCGTATCAGTCCTTGCTTTATGGCTCGGTGCATTTTCCTGTTTGTACCAACAAGGCTCGGTTCCATAGTATTACCACAGAGTTGGTAGGGCATAATTGTCCAGAATATCGTGGTAGGCGTACTGGTTAACAGGTTTGTCCACGATAACCAATGAGTCGGGACCACACTACAAAAACTACCTCCACACGAGTGCACTGCCAGCTCCAAACTTGACCGTAAGAACAGTACACTGTGGTAATAGCATTCCACCGGCTGTCGCCATACCCACACACGGCCATCAGACTGATGGATTTTGTATCTGGATTCATCAGTTCATAGGACCCGTTTACATTGATCTACGGTCCACGAAAAAAGTTCTTTAGATCATTCTAAACGACGAGTAGCATTCCGAGTGGAGATGAAAGGCTTATGAGCGGCCGTACGACCACGGTAGCCCGTGGAATGAAGTTATCTGCGAATGGTACGTGTACATACCGAGGTTTCAGCATTTTGTGCTTACCTGTACACTGAGGTCTTGTGCAGTACTCCGTCGATTAGCTGTAACGACTCTCCTGAGGCTTCGACTTCCCCTATCACTGATTTTCTTTGGTCTGCCGGTACGTTTTGCTGCTTCAGGCACGCCATGTGTCTTCCACTTATTCAGCACATCCAAAACAGTTGACTTGGGTATGTATAAATGCCTTTCAGTTTTTCTTATGGACAACCCACTAATATAACACTCAACAATCTTTCCTTTCTCAAAGTCAGTTCTCTTCCGCCCCGACATTTTTACTCAACCTCTGTAACGTATACTCTAGATTCAGTTTCTTTTTGATTTTACTATCTCTTGTTATTTTAGTTTCCTATGCAAATTATCTTCTCACTTAACGAGATGTTGTTTCTCCCGCTGAATGATATGTGGCAACGAGTGTAAGTCATGACGTGGTGGTATGCAGTATATATAGGCGCGCTCAACTATACCAAGCAGCTTCGTTTTATGTGATAGGTTCTTCCTAATTATTGTTATGCGATTCTACGATAGTACGAAAGTTCGGTCTAACAGTAGTCGTGTTATTTTGGAGTGTGTGTTTGAGTAATACCAGGAGCTCCCCAATAAAAGGTTAAAAGTGAGTACGTTTTCTTAGTTCTTTTTATTGTCAGACCTCTGTCTGGCCGTTAAGTCCATTTCATTGAGTGTTTACCTTAAGTTCAGGGGATATTGTGTTTACCGCTCTAATAAGGAGCTTTCAAGGTACTAATGTACTAAAACCGAAGTTATATTACTGATATTCAAGATAATGAGGAACGCTGAGTAAAAATAATTCCATATTCTTGGAATTTATTGCACGTGAGTGTCTTACCTAAACAAACTCTAGCACTTTGAAGATTAAGCACACTTTAGCTACGTCAAGTAACCTTTCAATAACCCTAACGTGACTTAACGTAAGCTTTCCTGCACTACACGTCCAGGCGGAGAAGTTTATTCATTATACCTCACAGTGCGATGTGATCGCGGCCAGCTGCAGGCTTGTTTTTATACCGTTTGCAGCTGTACCGCGCAAAGAGGCATGGAGAGGTTCATGTTTGGTGTAATAAAGAAAGATAAGAAGAGGAACTCGTGGATCAGGAAAACGACAAGAGTGGAAGACATCATGATCAGAGTAAAATGTCTGAAATGGCAACGGACTGGACATATTGCCAGAAGAATGGACCACCGATGGACAACCAACATTTTAGACTGGATTCCAAGGGACAGGATAAGTCCCAGAAGAAGAACACGTGGGAGATGGGTGATTAAACTTGAAAGGATGCGGGAGTGACATGCAGGAGACTGGCTCTAAACATACCGTTGTGGAAGAAACTTAGAGAGACCTTTATCCAGTAGTGGATTGATAATAATTGTTGACAATGATGATTCTTTTAAATCATAGTGAAATTTTATCGCACGCACAACGCATTTCTCTTCTTAACTCCGAATCTCTCACCTCCATAGCAGTATGACGAAATGGAGACGTACCTTAAACAACTGCGCAATAACAAAACCAAAATCGTTTCCCACTGCAAATAACTATTGCCATAGATACATCCTTAATTCAGTTAGCCGTATGCGTAGTTATTTTTTCCCCTCGCAACTAAAAAATAATATTCTTAGTTTTCATGGAACATCCTTTGTAATTTCCATTAATCTCCTTGCCTTTTGAGTTCAGTGATTGAAATACATTCTGTAATGTGGCATTGAAGACCGTGGGAGTTATGGTGCCACTTTGTCTCACTTTCTTTTCAATTTTTATAAGCGCTGTATCCTCGAGTATTCAAACTTTTGTACTTGCATTTTCATAAATGCTATTAATAACTTTTTTTAGCATCTTCAATACCGCAGGATTTCAGAGACTTTATAACAGGTGATGGCTCCACGGAATCAAAAGCCTTTTCGTAATCAAAAAAAGCCATACATAATAGTCTTGTATAAATGCTAAAAAAATATTTGACACTTCTTCTTAACCGTAAGGTTTCAGTAAAGACTGAACTTTGATGAGAGCAACCGCTAACTCTTGAATTAAGTGATCTCATAAAAGCAATTAGATTTTGAAAAAAACTACACACAAAGTAATATCTAGTTTAAACTGAGTACTACCGAACCAATCATGTCATTCTTCTGAATGTTGTCTTGGCAGTGCAAAGCCTTTACTCATTTATTTTCTGTCCTTATATGCTTGCGTTTATGATGAATCACCTCTTCAATCATATTTAAATGCCCGCATTGACTATTACGCATGATGCAAATTACCACACGTAAGGATTAAGTTCCTCGAGTCGTCGTTGTTACTCTTCATGCGCACGGAGATCATCACGTACTTGAAAACTAGTAGTTAATATCGAAAATAATGTTTGATGGGGAAATTTGCATTATTTGTATAAGTTAAAAACCACTTTCAAACACTGAACATTCAAAAGTAACGAAACTAGCTGTAGCACTGTCATTCGGACTTTTTGTTTTGTGATCCACACTGGTTGCATTAAAATCAAGAGCTGTGGTAGAAGCAAGAGAGGGAACAACATTATTCTGTGGTATAAACGTTACCCTAAATACGAATTTATTTTGTTATATATACCCCTAATTTAACTTTCCTTTTCATTTACTTTGTCGTTAAGTCAATTTGATTCTTCTCGTTAAATATTTTCCAAACTTAACGCCACAGATTTTCTCTCGATGAATTTGAAGTTGGCAACAACATGGCAGAGGGTCAAAAGGGCAAGCGAACGTAAATGAAACGGTATGATGTTGTCCTTGATCCTTTTAACGACCATCTCCCAAAAATCTTGTATCACTCTAAATACCATAACGTCCGAAACTGTCTGTTGGTTCACTCCTTTGTTTAATAATGACAATAGTGACAGAGGGTGACTCCTGGTGATCCCTCGTAGTTCGAGAAAATTTGAAGAACAAGTGAGAGTAGGAAATCAGACTCACCCTAGACAGTCGTTTCGGGCGAATATGGCCGTTTGTACGTATGGGCGTTTTGGTCGTTAAAGGGGTAAAAAGAGTAGAGTACTAGAGACTGTATTACAGTTAGAGCACTGTTGTGGAGAGAGAATTTCAGTGTCACTTTTCCATATAGCTTTGTATGGACTCATACGCCCCACCGTTGCTTTACACTCTTCTATTTTACCAAACTCAGTAACAGCTGTTTGCTTTCACCAATCTGAACAGAAGAAGTTGTACATTTATTCATAAGAATGGTCCAGCTGTATGCAAACTTTCATGTAAATATTTAAAAAAAACACGAGTCATTACCAAAAAGGCATTTTTGTTTTCAAGTCAACCCTCGTAATAATAAATCAACAAGCATGACACAATTTATTTTACTGACCAGTAAAGCAGATAAAAAATGGTTTTATCTGTTAATTAAAAATAAAGTGATGTAAACTTATCCGCAGAGCTGAAAGCAACGAAGGAAGAATGGGAAATACTAACCATAGGTTAGTCCCAAAACATTCAAGATTTAGGTTGTGATCATAAATTTTACACAAATCCTTGCAAGATGTCGGTTCCCAGTTTGCAACCAATGATGCCACCAACTCAAAAGAATGCTACTACAAAGACTTCTGCGTCATTAGTAAAGTCCATGGACAATATGTATATATACATACAGGGGTTGTCCAAAATAATGGAAACACCTCGTTGAAAACAGTGACTTTGGTATGTGTTACTTTTTGAGTGAAAAGCACATGTAGCTATAATTGTTTTTGTAAAAACGGGTTGCTCACAGTCTAAAGGGTCTGTGTGATTGCATTGTAAATCGGTGTTTGCATAATTTCGTTCCAGGTGAAGGCACAATGAGTGACCTGCCGGAGTTCCAAAGAGGGCAGATTGTAGGAGCCCGTCTGGTTGGTGCGTCGGTAACCACAGTAGCACAGGTATTGTGGGTATCGAGAGGTACCGTGTCGAAGGTGATGACAGCATATAATGTTCACGGCACAACATCATCTGCAAGACACAACTGTGGAAGGAAAACCAAACTCACTGCGAGAGACAGGAGGACGTTCAAGAGGATTGTGACCCCAAGGAAGAAGACCAAGCCGACGGAAGTGATGCGGAGCTTAATGCACATCTCCCCAACCCAGTGTCGTCCCATACCGTGCGAATGGAATCGCATAAGCACAATATTTACGGCAGAGCTGCGATTGCAAAACCCCTGGTGTCACAGGTGAATATGAAACGGAGACAACAGTGGTGCCAGGAACATAAAACGTGGACGGCGGATCAATGGAAACGTCTTGTTTTCCGATGAATCAAGTTTCTCACTATTCCCTAACACAGGAAGGGTTTACGTGTGGAGAACCACCACAGAAGCCTACAATCTAGACTGTCTCCTTCCTACAGTGAAGCATGGGGGAGGTTCCGTAATGGTTTGGGCCATGATCTCTTGGTTTGCAGCAGGTCCCATTATCACCTTACACGGACCGATCACTAGCGGCGGTGACTATGTCACTCTTTTGGCCAACCATGTGAATTCAATGACCCAGACATTGTTTCCGCCAGGGGATTGAACCTTTCAAGATGATAATGCTCCGATTCACAGAAGTAAAACTGTTCAATCATGGTTTGAGGAACATGAGGATGAAGTTGCACACCTTCCGTGGTCTGCACAATCACCTGACTTAAACATCATTGAGCCCCTGGGGTCTGTGTTGGAAAACAGAGTGCGATCCACTTATCCTCCTCTGGCATCTCTCGAGGAATTGGAGCAGTTTCTGCAGGAAGAATGGTACAACATACCACTTATCACAATCCAGGACTTGTATGCGTCCATTCCAAGAAGGATTCAAGCAGTTTTAAATGCGCTCTCACACTATATTAGGCGCGTAACACCTATTGTTTCAAGGTGTTTCCATTATTTTGGACAGCCCTTGTATTTCTTCAATTCAACTGACAAATGCTTGATAGGATTCTTGTCAAGAGAATTTGGGGGCCATGGCAGCAATAAATGGAATTTCTCTTCATGTTCTTGGACTATTTATGAACCTTCTCTATAATGCGTCATTGTCTTGTTGAAAAGCGCCATCTTTACCAGGGAATTTGAAACTCTTTGTCCCTTCGAGGCCTTTGCTCCACTAAACACTAACTAACTATAGTCGCCATAAAGGAGTGTAATTGGTCCGCCATGATGTTCTGGTACGTTACAGCTATCAGACGTCGCTCAACAGAAATAATGGGTCCAAGTGTTACCCAAGAAAATATTACCCAGACCATCACACTCCCTCCAGCCACTTTCATTCGTCCCACAGTGCATCCAGGTGAGAAAGAACTCGCACACGAGGTCTTCCGTCGACATGATATAACAGAAAATGGGATTCGTCTGACCACGAGACTCTCTTCCAGTCTTCTATGGTCCAATGTAGATTATTGTGTGTACACTGCAAGCTTTGATGACATTGGACGGCGGGAGGTGATCATAGGCACACGAACGGGTCTCCAAGAGCGTACGATGAACTGTGTGTTCGGACACACTGAACCCTTCACTACAATTAAAATTGGGGCTAATATCAGCCACAGTAGCCCTCCTGTTCTGCTGAGAAGACGAGGTAGCCTGCGCTGATCTCTGGCATCAATGAGGCGTACCCGGCCTACGCCTTATCGACGCCTCGAAGTGTCACCTATTTCGGACCATCTTTGAAATAGGTACTTGCTACTGCATGCGTGAGCAGCCTACCAGTGTCGCTGTTTCGGAGATGGAGTTACCAAGCAGGGCGTTTTGCCATAACGATCTGGTCTGTGTAAAAATTAGAAAAAATCCTTTGCTTTTTAGGCGAAGGACTCACAATAATTGCATCATCATTGTCATCATCATTGTGAGCTATTATCAATCCTCTGCTGGATGAAGGTCTTTCCAAGTTTCTTCCACAACGGTCTGTCTTGAGCCAGTCTTCTCTATGTTTCTCCCACATGCTTTCGAATTTCATCCAACCACTTCCCATGTGGTCTTCTTCTGGATCTTTTCTTGTCCTTTGGAATCAAGTCTAAAATTTCGGTTGTCTGCCCTTCTTGGAACATGTGTAGCCCTTTGCCATTTCAAGGATTTTACTCTGATCATGATCAGCCTTAAGGAATACACTCTCATCTCTGAATCCCACTTACGTATTGTTTCGAAACTCTGAGAGTGTGGTTCACTACACTCTGAGCGTGCATTCGAAAAGCAGCGAAATCTCTTAGAAGTACAGTGCCTGTTATCGCAAGGTCCACATTGCAGAGGAATGGTTCAGGCATTATGTGCAAATATTTCACGTGCTATTCTGGTAGCCAATTCACTCGACTTAAATCCCATCGAGCATTTGAATGCAGTTGAACTCGGCGTTCGCCGGTCCACGCCGGTACCTTGTTCATCTCCGAACTGCAGGATGTCATTCTATTCAACTGGAGTAGAATACCCATGGACGCATTAGAGAAATGCAAATATTTCAACTGGAGCAGAATACCCGAGGACGCATTAGAGAAATACAATTCTATCAACGCAGAATACTCGAGGACGCATTATACTCAAGGACGCATTGGAGTTGAATTTGCGCCGGGCACTTAACCCTTCAACGGGCTGGGACGAATTAGCTCGGGGTTAGATAATGGAACTAAAATCAGCTCAAACGAATATATTCGGTGCCTAAGAAGTAGGCACAACGAGGCTGGGACGAGTGAACATGAGCATCAGAAAGTGTTGCTATACTTTTAGATTTGTTACTCAAAGCGGTCATCTAGGAAGATTGACGTTAACCCTTTCGGAATGATTACCTGCTAAAAGGGGCTATAACAATGAAGATATCCTTAAGAAATGAGTGAGCTGTTTATATCACTTGTTTCTCCCTAGTGTCACGATGTCCGTGTCGGGGTACTAACCGGCCCTCATCAGGCCTTGGGTCATGGAGCAAAGAATAAAGGGCTAGAAATAAGCGCTTATCACCTATGTGAGGTTTACGGTCGGTACTTCTGAGATGAAAGGCGAAAAGGAATTGTTTTGCCATTATGTGAGCATTTCCTTTTGGGTAAAGCAGAGAATGTTTGGCATCATTGGGTTCAGGTACATTGGGCACTTTAAGGGTTAAGAGCGTGTTGTTCCGGGGGAAACCAGCTCTACTTGCTGTTAGGTTGGTTGTCACAATGTTAAATCTCATGAGTGCTTATCAGCCATTTAAAGCGCATGCGCGTTGGTTGATCTATTATATCTAATCTTAAATGGCTTTTTTTGTATTCTTAGAATATTGTACTTTCACTTTTCGACGAGGTCACGCGTAACTTCTCAAGGACTCTCAATGATGTGATAGGTGAGAAAAATTCTAACTTTTCTTGCTGTTTAATTAGGGATTGCATTACGGTGCAAAACATGCTTGTTGCGTTTGTCGTTTTGGCTCTGCATCTCCTTTTTTTCCTGAAACCATTAACTAAATTTACGGACGGGAACCCCTCCTTACCTTTGAAAATCTTGGAGGTGGTTAAGCATCGAAACAAAAGAAACTTCAACGGACCTTGAACTGCGTTTGTTGTTGGCAATGGAATTTTTTATCGTGTTCTGCGAATTACACCTCTATTACTTACAGAAGCCCTTCTTAACGTGTTACACAGTTTCAGGTAAAGATAAAGACAGTGCGACCGATGGTTCTAATCACACGCTCATTAATATCGAGTTGCAACACTTTTCCTTTCATTAGAAATGTAGTCGTTGCTCAAGGCTCCTCTTCATTCATCACGGACGCACTGAGTCGTCTTCATTGAAGCCTGCAGCCCATATCAAGTATAAACCAGCATTTTTCTTTTTTGATTAGGGGTTTAACGAACACCGTGAACAACTCAATGGGCTATAGCCCGTTCCCTAATTCTGGGCCACTGGTTCTAGGGAAGGGAAAAAACCAGAGCCGCAAGGCAAATACAACATCCATGCCTCACCGGGATTCGAACCCTGACCTATCTCGGGAGAACGGTAACAAGCCACCGCGCAGACCACTGCGTTACCACATCGGCAAATCTGCATTAGTTACGGACAAAATATTCCGATCTGTGGTACTCCAGAAGCTGATATCTAATGCCTGCCTCCATTACTGACAGACGTAATATTCCCATCTGTGGAACTCTAGAAACCAATGCTTGCCCCCGAGCTGACAGATGTAATATTCCGATCTGTGGAACTCTACAAGCCGATATCCAATACCTGCCTCCATTATTGACGGACGTAATATTCCGATCTGTAGAACTCCAGAAGCCGATATCCAATACCTGCCTCGATTGCTGACGGATGTGATAAGTCCGATGTGTGGAACTACAGAAGTTGATATCCAGTGCCTGCCTCTATTAATGACGAACACGATAAGTGGACGTGGTGAACTCTTACGTGGTCTGACCTAATGAGTCTATTTGCTGAACTCCAATGGATGATAAACAGTGTCTCCATTGGAGTTCAGAAAATCGACTCATTAGGTCAGACAGCAATGGGGGCAGAAACTGGATATCAGTTATGACGAAAGTAGTAAATCGACTTGCTGAACTGCAGCAGACGATATTCAGTGTTTGCCTCCATTAGTGGTGGACAATAAGTCAATCTGTTGAATTCCAGCAGACGATATTCAGTGTTTGCCTCCATTAGTGGTGGACAATAAGTCAATCTGTTGAATTCCAGCAGCTGATATCCAGTATCTCCTTTCATTACTGACTTAGGAAAATGAAACTGCGACGTACTAAACTTCTGCATCTGTTCTCCAGTGTCTTCCTCACTTACTGATGGACTAAATAAGTCAATTTTTTGAACTTCAGCAGCTGATATCTGTTGTCTACCTCATCGTTTTTATGCTGCCACAAGACAATGCAATACAGATAAGCACCGTTAACTTGAGTTCTTTATTGCATCATACCAATGTAAAAACCCATTAATTGCCCTTCTCACGTACACTCCCTTTCGAAACATTTTCACTTTTATCACGTCATCAAGAAAGCAAATTAAGAAAATCAAAGAGATATTGTTTAGATGCAAATTACCAACATAACGATATTCTAGTGACCGGGACAAATATTGTTATAGACAGTTTATGGTTATAGGCAAAGTTCAACCTGATACACTCTATAATGGAAGTTATTTAATATGGATGTAACATTATTTTTGCTAATATCATGTTAAACTTAAATTACTAAATAATATTAAAGATTAAGAATGTAGATGAACACAAATCATAAGAACCCAATTCCAGTTCGAAAACGTAACATTTGTATTTTAACTACATTTCTATTAATCTAAAAATGCATTTGAATAAATAATGCTAAAAATAAAATTCGGAACTACGTTTTTAATTCAAAATTAAAAAAAAATCCACATAATTCGTAGAGACAAACAAAATACGTACCGTACAGTCAAGTTACATACATAAAATGGAATTTGAATCATTAAATATGAATCACATCCAACAGGTGGCTCTATCGTGTCACTCGCATTAGTCCCACGGGAAGGGAGACAAAAGTCTCTTTTGTTCCGAAGGTAGAAAAGAACTGTTGTCCTAATTCTAGGATCAGGTGCCTTTGTTGTGTACGATATTCTTCAGCAGTAATGGTTTATCAAAGTCTGTATTAATTTGAAAAACCTTGGACAGAACACTTGGCCAATGTTTGAAAAGCGCAAAATTACCGTTATATACAGGTTGACTCAAAGACAAATTATCCTTATAGACAAGTTCGAAATACACAGGCGGAAAGTGAAAAAAGAACACACAGAAGGAGACGTCTGATACCAACAAAATTTATACAGCATAATAACAGAATACAGAGGATAACGTGATCAAAACATTACGGCAAAATACAGCTGTATTTGCTGGTAAACTGAAAAATAACATTTCCATGTAACATGGTTAGTACGAGGTTGAACAGCCATGAACTGCGTCACACTGGGCAATTCTGGCATGGAGTCTGTCGTACAAATGCTGGATGTAAATTTGGGGTATTGAGTTCCAAGCATCCTCAACCTGGACGCGTAAATCGGGGATGGTCGTGGCTGGCAATGGAGACCGGATAAGTTGTTGTCCCATAAAATCCCACACGTGTTCAATGGGGGACAAATCCGGTAAACGTGAAGGCCATAGAAGTTGTCTCACACCCTGAAGTGCATGTTGCGTTGCACGAGCCGTGTGTGGGCGTGCGTTATCTTGCTGGAAAACACCACGATGGACCGACCTTACAAATGGCACAACAACGGGCTGAATGATGTTGTTGATGTAGGAGGTGCTGTTTAACGTACCCGATACAAACACTAGTTGTGTACGGGAGTGATAGCTGATCGCTCCCTACATCAGGAGACGACCAGGTGTAGGCCCTGTGTGTCGCTGGCGGATGCAAGATGGGTGGAGACGCTCCCCTGTGCGTCTGAGAACACGCATACGGCCATCGGAGGCTCCCAAGCAGAATCTGCTTTCATCGCTGAACACGACAGATCGCCATTGCGTTCTCCAGTGCAGACGTTGGCGACAACACTGCAGCCGTTCCTGACGGTAGGCTGGAGTCAGAGGTACACATGAAACAGGCACACGAGCACGTAGTCCTGCATCCACTAGACGGTTGCTGATTGTTCGCACAGTCACCTCAGGTGCAACGGCAGCTCGGATTTGCGTCGCACTGGATGTTCTGCTTGACAATGCCGCTCTTCTTATGCGTCGATCGGTCCGCTCATTAGTCCGTCTGTGACTCCCGGTTCCACGTCTTCTTATGTGTGAATGTGCCACGGACCATCTACGCCACTATCGTGCCAATACCGATACTTCCCGTCCAATTCGCTCGGCAATACAACGATACGACCATCCGGCCTCGCGGAGTCCGACTAGACGACCTCGCTCAAAGTCCGATAACTGCTGAAATCGTACACGTCTTCCATGTCCAGGCATTGCAGCTTTTTAAGGGTCTTTGCACGTGTCCGTACGTCGACGACTGATTACATTCACTTCGCCGTACTCCTTAAATACCACCGATGATAATTTTCATATTTTGCCGTGCTGGGGCGTAAGCAGTGCTGGGGCATAAGCGCTCACCGGTAGGTCCCGAAATTAACATCACACCTACGTAAACTCGACCCCATTAACATATGTAAATTTCATGATCGTCCGCCAATTCCTTCTTGGTGTTCTTTTTTCACTTTCCGCCAGTGTATATTAATACTATAGGAAATCTGCTGCGACAGCGGGAAATATCGTTATGGACAAGTTTCACTGTGTATTTTAAAGTTTAAGCTTTTCACGAAACATAATGAGTAAAATATCTGTCATCCTGAAATCCATACATTTAAGAATACTGAGGAAGAAAATTGATGTAAAACGTCAAATCTTCAGTTAGCTACTTAAATTTGACAATCTTTAGAATATTTCCATATTTGAAGTTGCTTTGCAAAACAAATGTAACTAACAAAAAGATCTTGTTTTCTACGAGAATCATTGAAAAATAACTAAACTTTTGACTTAGACTTAAAAATGGCCCATACAATTTCATTTTAATACAACAACGAACCCTTTCGAAGAAAATGTTTGTTGCCTTCAAATTGAAAAACATTTCACTTCGAATATGCGTTCATGATTAAAGAAAAGATTTCGTCAAAAAATAACTCAAACAGACAAAAATAATACATGCATTCTTCTGAGATACAACAGAATATCATAAATCAATTTCTAGTTGATTGAATAACTTGAATACCTAATGTGAAGTCGCGAAACATTTGCGCAAAAGAAGGACATTTTTGTAAATTCAACAAATAATTAATTAAGAATTAATTGAATCGGAAAGAAACATGAGACGTACATAAAAAAAAACTTCAGAGATCCATCGCAATCTTGACAGAAGTAAATATTTCCTCAAAATGATTTTAATTGTGGAAAACTGAGGTCATAAAAAGTGGTTCTTCACACATTCGCAGTTTGTGAATGACTTCACAAAAGAAGTCCTACAATATTTGAGATGCGCATACACAGCTTGAAGGAATGGCGACAGCAATGGATGGTGCTGTGGGGACAGATTCCCTAAGTTCATCATGGTCATCATCCAGCGTTGCGATTTCCTCACAGGCAGCACAGCGAGATAAATCAGAGACCCCACTCCCTCACCCCCCACCCCCACCCCCACCCCAAAGCCCGGCAAAGCCAAGGCGATTATTATGTGATAAAGCAAGGTAGCGCAAAGTTTCACCATAATGCGTCAGAGCCCAATAAATACTATTCAATTTGCTGCAGAAGTCTCTCTCTTTTTCAACTACTTCTACAAATCCAAATTTGCATTTGCACTGTAGCGCTAGTGGCAGAGTGATCAGAGGAGTAGTTTTTTTTTGTTTTTGTTTGAAAGTTTAACGACAACCGCGAGCAACTCGATGGGTTATAAGCAGTCACCCGTCCCTAATTTAGGGTCACTATTTCCAGAAATGGGAAAGAGCCAGTGCCGTAAGACTAACACACCATCCATGCCTCAACGGCATTCGAATTCGGACCCATCTTGGGCGAATGGCCAGAAGCCAGTGCTTAGACCACAGCGTCACAGGGGTGGCTCAGAGGCGCCATCCTTAGGCTAATTGTATCCTTTGAATGCGGGCTCAGCTGATACGGATCCTCTGCTCATCGGCATCGGACACGGACCTGTTCATCGGCACGCTGCAGAGAGAACCTTATCTCATCTGAGACGAATGCGAATCTGTTCATCAGCACGATGGAACCTGGACTTATCGGCGTCCAACACGATGGGAAGGGAACCAAGACACATAGAGGTCGAATACAGATCTGCTCATCGGCATGCTGTAGAGGGTACCTGGACTCATCGCGTCGAATACTAACGTGCTCAGCGGTATACTCGGGAGGGAACCTGAAATCGTTGAAGTCGAATACGGACCTGTTAACCAGTATGCTGGAGAAGGTGCCTGGACTCATCGGCATCACATACGCACCTGTTCTTTGGCGAGCCAGAGAAAGATAGCCAGGATGGATTGGAGTTGGTGAGAGATAGCCAGGACCGATCGGAGTTGTTAAGATACAACCAGGACGGATCAGAGTTGGTGAGAGATAGCCAGGACGGATCGGAGTTGGTGACAACTGATTTCTTAGCCCGATCTGCAAGGGCTAACACTGGTTATTGGTCTCGGAAACGTTTTTCTGCCTTTACCGAGAGATCGTGAACCGTCTGTTGTTCCGGAATGAGTGTGCAAACCAGTGTTCACCACCAGTATTAAATAGTAGTGGCCTACCGTTCTCCGGAAGGTTGCGTGAATGTGTGTGTTCCTCTTTAGATCATTTAATCTGCACCTTCACTACAAAGGCCCACGACCAGTTGAGAATGCTTGAGATTCCTGAGATGCTGGTCATCGCTATTCTCAGGCTGATAACCATTCTCCATCTAAAGTACGAGGAGTCCTTTTTTCCCATTGCAGGGGGATCGAACTCACAATTTTTCTCTGCAAGTACGTGTGCTGTGGAAGTGTAACCGGGGCCTCCATATTTATCAGAAGTGAAGTTCAGTAGCCATTTTTAGAGATAGTGAATTGGGCGCCAATCAAAATGTTACAGGGCTAGGTGCTGAGTTCTATTACAGCGATCTGTGTGGAGGTTCTCTGCAGGTACGTTCATTTTTACATGTGCTGTGGAAGTGTAACCGGGGCCTCCATATTTATCAGAAGTGAAGTTCAGTAGCCATTTTTAGAGATAGTGAATTGGGCGCCAATCAAAATGTTACAGGGCTAGGTGCTGAGTTCTATTACAGCGATCTGTGTGGAGGTTCTCTGCAGGTACGTTCATTTTTACATGTGCTGTGGAAGTGTAACCGGGGCCTCCATATTTATCAGAAGTGAAGTTCAGTAGCCATTTTTAGAGATAGTGAATTGGGCGCCAATCAAAATGTTACAGGGCTTGGTGCTGAGTTCTATTACAGCGCCCTGTGTGGAGGGTTCGTTTGATGTTTGCTCTGTATATGGGGTTTAACCCGTAATTCTCCCAACTGGAGTAGATAAATAAAATATAAGGTATCAAAAACTGACTCTAGTCAAACTCTTTTCGAGCAGTGAGGAAGACGTTTATAAAATACAAGTTATCAAAAATTGACTCTAGTCAAACTGTTTTCGTGCAGTGAGGAAGACTTTTATAAAATACAAGGTTACAAAAATTGACTCTGGTCAAACTCTTTTTGTGCAGTGAGGAAGACTTTTATAAAATACAAAGTATCAGAAATTTACTCTAGTCAAACTTTTTTCGTGCAGTGAGGAAGACGTTTATTCAGATGTTGCGGGGAATGTCTTTAAGCCTTGTCCCGATTCCTTTTGTCTATTATCATCAACCCCATGGCTTATTCCCTCTCTCCGTCATTTTCACTCTTTCCTTATTACATTAACACGTCGGTGTCCTTCTCGCTCTAATCGTCAGGACGCCGAATTCCGCTTATCTGTTCCCGACCGGTCTCATTCCTCATACTTCATCCGTTTCGACGAACCCGCGAGGTATTCGCACCTGGCTAAAAATCTCCCTTCCTCCTCCACTTCCTGCCACCGAGTCCCTTCCGCTCTCCCTTGCTCCGATCACCGACCCCCAACAAAAACTCTCCACTGCCGAAGAAGTCCGACGGATTCCTAGAAAACCTGGCCACACCTTAGAAATACCTTCTCTTTGAAAATGCAAGATTCTTTAATTGGCTCGCTGCTCCCCTCTTCTCGCTTCGCCGCTTTGCTTGGGACAGCTGAAAAGCAATAAGGTCCAGTTTCATTCTTCTCACATCGACAAAACTATAAAGGTAACACCCCCTTCTGCTGAAGAAGTACATTGATGTTTGCTTCCCAGCTCATCCAAATGGCGGGAAATGAAGCAAAATGACTCAGCACCAAGCCCTGTAAAAGAAGACTTCCACTTGTGGAAACAGAGGGGGGGGCACGTGATAATTTGGTTGATGTGTCTAACACAAAAGTACGAAAGCTGGTAATGGTTAATAACACGCGAGCTGTGTTTCCGAAACGTCAGCGTCGTAACTACTGAACACTGGGTTGTCTAACGGAATGAGTATCATATGTGCTTGTTTATGCCGTTGGCTCTAAAGACGACGTTGATAGTTTAACGCGCAAAATCCCTAATTTATGTTGTGCTGTGATGTGCTGCTAAACAAACAACTTAATAGTGACTTAAATAAATTTAACCATTATTCTTCGATAAAAAAAGACACCGAGGAATTATATAATATGTCATTATGTTTACATAAAAATATGCGATATTTTCCCCAGAATGCTCAACATTTTTTTGAAACAGGATGTATAGAATCGAGCTAGAAGTTATTGTAATTTCGTTCGGATTATCAGATTTTGAAATAGATGAGCATTTTGATGGAGCTTTGTGTATTTCTTATGCTTGAAGGTACACACAGTATGCTTGAAGATATTTAATTTCAGTCTCAAAGACTGAAGTATAAGATCTTGAAGCATACTGTTTGTAGCTTATTTTAGAAAATTAAATTAGAGTAATCATTTAGGTCTTTTCTTCCATTTTTGTTTGTTTTTGTTGTATATATGCTACACACAAAAGTAAAAATTGTGCAAAGTATTGCGGGAATGGATCGATTATAGATTTGTACAGATTCTTTAAAATAACCTTTAGCTTTTCTTCGTTAAAAGTCGATAGCCACATGATATTTAACATGAGCGCACTTATTTTTGGCTTTCTTCATATTATTAAATACATATATTGCTGATATAAATTGCAACTTTTAACACGCGCTACATTTCATTGAAAAGGTTGTAACTTTCACTACATCCGTAAGTAAGGATTTACTTCATACACTTTGGTCTACTTCATACACTTTGGTTTAATTGTGCAAGTTCTTTAATTGTAATTAATGGAATGTTTATTGTAATTGTGTTATAACATACTATGGATACATCACTAAAACTTTATTTTCTTTTGTTTAACTACTTAGCACAGATTTACTGTAATAATGTATTACTGTGTGGAATTCTGTCATGTGTGGTATTGCTATGATGAATGGCAGAATATTCAATAAATTCATATTCAAATTCAAAATTTCTGTCCATAATTCGTCGAAATTATTTCACTTAATTTCTTAATGTGAGAGGTAGCACCCAATATTATTTGGCAAGACAGTTTTAATTTTAATGGGAGAAGCGACGTCCAAAATGATTAGGCAGGACAGTTTAAACCTTAATTTCTTAATGATGAGAGTTAGCACCCAGTATGATTAGTCAAGGCAGTTTTGATCATAATTTCTTAATGAGAGAAGTAACGCCCAATATGATTAGGCAAGACAGTTTTAAACTTGAAAAACTGGAATTTCATCATATAGCACTTGTTTCACCACAAGCTTTCTTTACAAACATTCTCGCTTTTTCTTAAATTTCGTTCCCTGTTGCTTTTGAATGCAGTTAAACTTCGCCTTGACTGAACACACAGGAAATTATCCTGTTTCATGGGTAACGGAAACTTGTTTTCAGACATTCTCCATGTTTTTGAGATTGTTTGATCGTATATTATAATTCGGTACAGCAATAATTTATTGCCATATGGATAAAGAAGTGAATCATTCCCATTTTCTGCACTATTTTGGTGAATATCCTTCGGTTAATTTTAGGGTCGAATCCATGGAAACGAAATCGAAAATGTGATCAGCACAGTTTATTATAATCCAGATTAATATAAATTTCATTCTTAGAAAGCTAGTCTCGGTATTATGGTAAGTTTCGTTAAGTTTTGATCGCGACTATCGTTACACAAAGCGCTCTCAATTCCATAGATGCGGAGGAAATTCCTTTCCCTTTTCCGTGGGCTCTATCTTAAGAACAACCGACTTCCAGAAAAAAACCACAACCGCCAGTTGTTGCTAATGGCACGTTTGAAGGAGATCTTATGAGTCATCTCCAGAGAACTCTTGTCGAGATGCATTGTGTCGTTATACAAAACATCGATAATTTAGGAAATCATACGCAGTAAGTAACGTCTCTTGACGTGTCTATCTGAAATCAATATGTGTCTAAATGGGACTACGGCCATTTAAGACAAAAATCGTCCAGAAGGATCAAGTATCAAATTAACGCGGCGAGTGTAATAATTGCAATTTCATGAATACGGATTTAGTGAAACTCAGAAAACTTTTTCAAGAAGTTTTGATTCATGCCTCTAAATAACCTTCCTTTTGAGTTTCTGTTTCTCTGTACGAAGAAAAACAAAAATTCATTCTCGTTTATATCTGAAATTAATTAAAATTCAAACGTTTTCTCAGTGATCGACACATTAGTTTCACAAATAGCTTCTACAATTTGGCAACGCTAACAGTGAAAGATTGCAATACAAAATGACTGGATTCATGTATTCAGATAGTTGATAGTGTGGAACCTTGATAGCTTTTGGTGGAGTTCACGTGATATATAGGAGGATCGACGAACGAATGTCATTATATTGAGACTGTTGACTGGATTGAACCCAGCAAGATTACATTCTGGCAAGAGATTATCTGGATATCTTGAGGTATTAGAGATTACCAAATAAGTTTATGCATTAAAATGTGTTATTTAACGATTCTTTTCTTCTGGGGGTTCGGTGATTTGTTTACAATCGGGGCCAAAAGCCCTGCACTAGTAGACCGAAAGTCAAATTTTTGATGTTTGAAGTCAACTTATACAGCGTAATGGTAAACTCAGAAATACATATGATACACCATTTTAAAGGAAATTATATGCTGAATTCAAATATATTTACAGAATGGTATTACCCGTAATAGAAGTGAAGTTACAAGCAAAGGTACAGCGTCTAGTCATAAAAAGCAAAAAATAGTGCAATTTGTGAATTTAGTGTACAATGAATTTAACGTAAAATTACTGTACAGTACATTATTGACACTTGCAAGACACTTGAAATAATTTACAAACAAGCAAAATACGCTTTAATATTTAATTGGATAACCACGGTTACTTAGTAACAAAGTACACCTTCTTGACATGGAACTAATGAGCTTCTCTAGTTGTCCATTGGTGATAACACGGTATTAATACAGAATAAAAATACGAACGTTTCTCATAATAAAAGCTTTATTATACATCGACTAGTGTCTCAGAGCGTTTGGCTCGGCATCATCAGGACGAATAATTGCTGTTATTTGATAATTTCTAAAATTTTTGTTCTACTGTCATCTTATGAGTAAACGACATATTGAAACTTATACACCAAGTTTTGCCGTCCAAATCAGAAAAATCAGGAAACATATTAGCCAGTAAAAGGAAACATATTAGCCAGTCATACAGTTCGACCTCAACGTTAGCAACATTCTTTCTCGTATCTTTAATAACAACACTTAATAGTGCAAACGAAGCATTAGATACTATCGTATAATCCGTCGTATGACGGAGTAAAATTTTTAATTGAAGCAGATTGAAAACAAATCAAATAGACGCCGGATTTCTGTAATGAAACATATTAAAAACCTATATAGTAAGAACTAATTCATATATAAGAACTCAGAATGTTCTAAAAGCGGCAGTAATTGGTTAGACGTTTGTAGAATGTTCCAGAAAGATCGCGCAGTGGGAAGTTGGAGAGTTTTATGTAAATCAAGAATATTCCAGAAGGTTCAGGGCCGTTCGTGAAGTATATATAAATGAGTCAGTTGCTCGCTGGTGCAGTGTTTGTAGCGGACAAGTAATGGACAACAACACTTGAGAACTACGGCAAAAATGTCAGGAGTTCGCAAATTTCTGTAATATTCGGCATTGCACCCTCAGTTCCTGAACTGTGAGTTTAGTGTTAATATGTGATTGTGGCTATACTTTGGACTATGAAACGTATGTAGTGGACAAGAACACTGTACTGGATATGGACGAAATGAGTATATCTGACCGAAATACACAACCCATTCGTACTTACTTCATATGTATTATTTCGTTCAAATCACTTTACTATGTGACGAAAACGGGGCAACTGCTCATGTCATACACATACAATCTCCAATACCTACATACACGCATTTAAGGTCCGAGGGGTTGAACAATTGTAAAACAACCTACACAACGTGTAAGGGTGTACTGGTTGGTGGTTTATTCACGTTGTATTGTTACCCATAAGTTATTGGTTAATTACCAAAATATGTAGTTAGCCATTACGATTATAATGGGTGACTGCTATATGTCATTACAATTACCATGTAATTCTAATGAGCAGTTCACCATTACCATGTAATGCTAACGCCAAGTTCTTGTTCCTATTACCATTACGCTGTAATGCGTTACCGATTAATTCAATTACGATTCTGCCCAACTCTGATCTTGACAATGTTATTCAGTCAACGTAGATTTGCCGAAAGACAAAGAGTTTGTATAAAAACGTTCTGGTTCTGCACAGTGGGATTGCAAGTCGGCAACGAGAAACCCGAATAAACTAATTCTTTTGATGCTGCTGTTATCTCTGTGACCGTTAGTTGTCACTTAAGTGTTAAAACTAAACTTTGGTATTTCAGAAGCTGTTATTTCAACAAATAATCTACATAAGCACAAATGTAAGACCTTAAAACATTTTAGAGGCGGAACGTTATAGGCTACATAAAACAATGAACGATAGCACTCCCAGATGTTCTAGAAATGAGAGTCCAGTAAAAGGTAGTGGGATTAAACATAATGAAAGTGTGGAGTGGTAATGAGTTCTGCTTGTATTAACAAAGTTCCTGCTCTTGTACAATGAGAAATCCCAACAGTGGTAAGGGTGTAAGGGTGTCTAAAACTTTAAAAACGGATAAAGACAGTGCGACCGATGGTTGGAACTTTCTAGTAGAAGCCTAAGAAATGTCAGGTCTACACTGGTTTAAAGAAGCATAATATACAGAGGACATAAGCTAGGAACAATATCAAACGCCGTTCCAGTGCACAATACATTGCATCGTCAGCGTTAAAATCGTAGATCTGTCCGTACACCATTTTTGCATTCAGGGAACAAGGTGAAATGTGTCCAGTGGTCTCTGGTGCACCGAATGTGGACCGTGAACGTTTGGAAAGTGGTCACGTGGTCTTAAGAGTTGAGTTCTTAACTGCACCATAACGATTAAAGGATGAGAATGTGAAGAGAACATGAAAGAATGAATCCATCTACCATGGTCACAAATCACTAAGCGGGGAAAGGAACTGGAGGGGGGGTCCAGTGTAATAGTGCGGATCATGTTCTTATGAGAGACGATAGACTCAAATTAATGAGGAGGAACTGTACATCAATTATGTAGAAAATAGTAAAACCTATACTAGTAATCCGATTTATTGGCGTAGGAAAATATAAATAAGAGTTTCCAAGCTTTCGCACATCAGTATCCTATGTATCTTACAAACTCAAGAACGCCCTCAAGAAAATGAATTACGGTGTCGGCATAAGGTCTCCTGCATCTTCATATACAATGCTAAAGATAAATACTGAAAAACCACCTCTTTCCCAACAAAGCAGCTGTTTATGCGATCCCCCTAAAATATCCGGACGGCTCTAAACGATACTACATTGGAATGACCAAGCGTTTGTTTAGAATCAGAGTCAACGAGAACGCACCATGCTACAGGGACCACATTGTCACTCTCTGCCCCGTGGAGAACGAAACCTCCAGCAGGACAATGCACTATGCTACAGTGACCACATTGTCACTCTCTGCCTCGTGGAGATGGATATCTCCAGCAAGACAATGCACCATGCTACAGTGACCCCAATTGTTCCTCTATGCCCCGTGGAAATGGATACCTCCAGCAGTGCAATGCACCATCGTACAGTGACTATACTGTCACTCTCTGCCCCATAGAGATGGAAAGCTCTAGAAAGACAATGCACCATACTACAGTGACTACATTGTCACTCTCTGCACCGTGGGGATGGATACCTTCAGCAAGACAATGCATCATATTACAGTGCCCACATTGTCACTCTCTACCCCGTGGGGATGGATACCCCCAGCAGAACAATGCACCATGCTACAGTGATCACATTGTCACTCTCTGTCCCATGGAGATGGATACCTCTAGAAGGACAATGCACCATACTACAGTGACTACATTGATACTCTCTGCGCCGTGGGGATGGATACCTTCAACAAGACAATACATCATATTACAGTGCCCACATTGTCACACTCTACCTCGTGGGGATGGATACCTCCAGCAGAACAATGCACCATGCTAGAGTGATCACATTGTCACTCTCTGTCCCATGGAGATGAATACCTCTAGAAGGACAATGCACCATGCTACAGTGACTACATTGTCACTCTCTGCTCCGTGTGGATGGATAACTTCACCAGAACAATGCACCATGCTACAGTGACCACATTGTCAATCTCTGCCCCATGAAGGTGGATACCTCCAGAAGAGCAATGCACCATGCCACTATACTCATATTGTCATTCTTTACTCTGGGATGATAGATACACCTGGAAAACAACGCACGCCACAATACTCATATTGTCACTCTTTACTCTGGGGTGATAGATACACCTGGAAAACAACGCACGCCACAATACTCATATTGTCACTTTCCACCCTGTGGTGATAGATACAACTAGAGAACAATACAGCATGTAACGAAGTCCATATTTTCACTCTATATTTTTGTGGTGATCAATACTTTCAGCAGAAAAATCTGCCGTTACACTCTGCTTACATTCTCGATCTCTACCAACGTGATGTTGAATACTTCCAGTAGGACAATGCACCTTTCCCACAACGCATACACTGTCACTGTTTACCACAGTGGTGAGGAATATTTCCAATAAGGCAATGCATCATGCCACGACGTTAACATAGCCACTCTCTACCCCTGAGGTGATGAGTGTACGAGGAAGGCATAACATATTGTCTTGGAGTTGTATCAGGAACAAAATGGAGACCTTTCCCTGCTTCATTTCCCACCTAATTTTCCGACATCAGTCTCATGCTGCGTTTGTGAGATGAAGTGGAACAGAGTATCACACGTCTGCGTTCACCGTCATCCAATGTGGATGATGTGGAAGCTTCTAAATAAGCATGCGAGGGTTAATATTTAACTAGGACGTCATCTGAATCTAGTTTAGTGTGAATCGCTGTTGGTTTGAAGGTCAAATGTGGTCCAATACATCATAAGCAGGTGGCTTTAGTAAACTACTATTCAGTGCATGTTCTTTATAATAATTTTGTTTCAGCTAATAATAATAATGACATTTGTTTCCTTTAATTTGCAAATCGAACATCTTACCTTTCGATGCTCAGGGTTTTTTCCTGCATTTTTTTATAAGTATTGACATTCCTAATTTTCTATGGACATATATTTTAAAAAGAGTAAATCATTGCTAACGAAGGAAAATGGATTATTAAAAATGTAAAATGCTAGTCAAAGCGAAAGGTAATACAAAAAAGTAAATTTAATAAAATAAGGAACGAAGTCATGCCCTTAGGATAGTAAACATTTTTGTTTCGGGATTTTAATGGAGATCCATTAAAAAAAAGATTAGATATACAGTTTTCTTAAGCTTTCATTATTAAAAGGTTATCACAAATTTATGGTGTTTTTATGACTTTGTTCTTCAGGCAATCACATTTACTAGCTCATTTCTGAAGAACATTTGAGAGCAGACATTTATTTTCAGAAATCTGGAGACAAATATTGAAAGCTATGGAAAGTTTGGAACGATATTTACAATTAAAAAGCTGTAATTTTCTAGAAATATGAACTGAAAGAAAATTAATTGTCTAGCTCCCAAAAGTCCAAATAGCGACACTTTTTTCACTAAAAATATTTTTTTTACGATGCATAAGAGATAATTCGATTTTTGCGTGTTGCTGCTACAGCGATGTAATGATTTCTTAGTAGCTTTAAATACAGTGTTTAGTCTACATATTCGTCAATGAGGAATTAGCGGTTATCAATCAAAACCAGCTGTACTTAAAAAGACCAAATCTTCAAAATAGGAATAACAGCGCTAGCATGTTGATGCGAGACAGAGGTCGAATGGCTAATTCTTCTGAAAAAGATTACTCATTACTGCCAGGAGCATAACGTCGCCTCCTTGTCATCTCAGAAATGTCACCCTGTAATATTCAGTGTTCTTCTTACTGCCTAAAACTACGTTGTAATTTTCGTCGTAGAAAATAATCCCTTCGTCACTGCTAAATTAGCGAAGCTAAGAATCGCTAGAAACACGAAACATCTATGAATGCCATCCTTAAAGTTGACAATATGCATTTACATATACATTGAGTGGCCAAATTATTATGACCACCTGGTTAGTACGTTGCTGGATCGTCTTTTGCTCTTAATACTGCTTGAATCACACTCCAGTTCTTGAAGATTTGATGGTAACGGATCAAATTGCCTGATGCTCCCTTTCTACTTTATCCCACAAATGTTCCATTGGATTGAGATCGGGTGATTGTGGAAGACAGTGGAGCAAGGAAACGTCTTCCTGATGCTATTCAAACCATTCACGTACAATGTGAGCACTATGACATGCAGCATGGTCCTGCTGGAAGTATCCATCTCCAGTGGGATAAACCATCAACATAACTGGGTGGACTTTGTCGTCAATGATATTTAAATACCTTTGGGTGGCTAGATGTTGCTCCACACGAAACGGAAGTATAATATAACTTCATCACGACGGTTTGTTTCCAAACTAGATGGCCGTAGCCCGAACTGAGGTTTGATAGACAGTAGCTTGTTCCTGCCAATTGGAGACCAGAGGAACTGCCACTTAGCCATAATGAATGTGCGAATGCCAGGACAAAAAACTAGAAAAATATAAGATCTAGGCCGAACTCTGATGAAACCAGTGAACCTGCGCATCATAACGTTTAGCTCAGCTTTTTTGCCATTTAGTGTAATGATTGATACTAAGCATTTTAGACTGATTACCTGATAAAAATGGCTATAAGAAAATTCGACGAACCCTAGAAAGGAGAGAATCTTTTAAAGCAGTTGTTTCTACCCACTGGCATGATGTCCATGTCAGGGGATCTTGACGGATTCTACTGAGATGAAAAGGACAAAGGAAATGTTTTTCCGTAGCTTTCATAAAAGCCGGCCACTACGTGAACACTTTCTTTTGCGAGGAGCAGATATGTTAGGCTGTATTCGGTTCAGGTACATCCGCCTTTTAAAGGGTTAAGTAGCGGTCCTTGGCAGATGTTGTGACCCTAGGACGACAAGTAACAGTTCTTCTTCGGATTGCTTGCACTGCTTCGGAACTCTGTCCGCAACAGTAAGATTACGGAAAGGTGCACACCGAAGAAATTAGCCAAATTGTTCAGATTCTAGTCTCCCGACGGCTCACTATTACTGTGTATAATCCAGAGGTCTTCTCCCGGACATGACCAAGAAAATGGCAATTCCAAATTACCTATGAAATGTTATCAGTTGCACTGATAACTATTCTTTAACACACTATTGTATTGCGTTAGCACGCAATACAACTTCGGAGATAGGTATTGCACTGATAACTACCGATAAAAAAAAACACTTCTTTTATTTTGCTGTCTTGTTTACGTATTCCAATCAGCCCAAATCGCTATTCGACATGTATTTTGACATTTTCATGTCCCACTACGACGCCACAGAAAGTTCCATGCGTAAATACTCACTGGAGCAATAGCTATGTCCGAATTTGTATTGAGTGCTAACTTTTGAAGGGAAGTGTGTTAAAAAATAATACCTATCTCCGAAGTTGTATTGCGCGTGCTACCTTTGGAAGAGAAGTGTGTTAAAGAATAATACCTATCTCCGAATTTGTATTGCGTGCTAACTTTTGGAAGAGAAGTGTGTTAAAGAATAATACCTATCTCCGAAGTTGTATTGCGTGCTAACCTTTGAAGGGAAGTGTGTTAAAGAATAATACCTATCTCCGAATTTGTATTGCGTGCTAACTTTTGAAGAGAAGTGTGTTAAAGAATAATACCTATCTCCGAATTTGTATTGCGTGCTAACCTTTGGAAGAGAAGTGTGTTAAAGAATAATACCTATCTCCGAATTTGTATTGCGTGCTAACGTTTGAAGGGAAGTGTGTTAAAGAATAATACCTATCTCCGAATTTGTATTGCGTGCTAACTTTGGAAGAGAAGTGTGTTAAAGAATAATACCTATCTCCGAATTTGTATTGCGTGCTAACCTTTGAAGGGAAGTATGTTAAAGAATAATACCTATCTCCAAATTTGTATTGCGTGCTAACTTTTGAATGGAAGTGTGTTAAAGAATAATACCTATCTCCGAAGTTGTATTGCGTGCTACCTTTGGAAGAGAAGTGTGTTTAAAGGAATAATACCTATCTCCGAATTTGTATTGCGTGCTAACCTTTGAAGAGAAGTGTGTTAAAGAATAATACCTATCTCCGAAGTTGTATTGCGTGCTAACCTTTGGAAGAGAAGTGTGTTAAAGAATAATACCTATCTCCGAAGTAGTATTGCGTGCTAACTTTTGAAGGGAAGTGTGGTAAAGAATAATACCTATCTCCGAAGTTGTATTGCATGCTGACTTTTGAAGGGAAGTGTGTTAAAGAATAATACCTATCTCCGAAGTTGTATTGCGTGCTACCTTTGGAAGAGAAGTGTGTTAAAGAATAATACCTATCTCCGAATTTGTATTGCGTGCTAACTTTTGAATGGAAGTGTGTTAAAGAATAATACCTATCTCCGAATTTGTATTGTGTGCTAACTTTTGAAGGGAAGTGTGTTAAAGAATAATACCTATCTCCGAATTTGTATTGCGTGCTAAATTTTGAAGGGAAGTGTGTTAAAGAATAATACCTATCTCCGAAGTTGTATTGCGTGCTAAGTTTTGAAGGGAAGTGTGTTAAAGAATAATACCTATCTCCGAAGTTGTATTGCGTGCTACCTTTGGAAGAGAAGTGTGTTAAAGAATAATACCTATCTCCGAATTTGTATTGCGTGCTACCTTTGGAAGAGAAGTGTGTTAAAGAATAATACCTATCTCCGAATTTGTATTGCGTGCTAACTTTTGAAGAGAAGTGTGTTAAAGAATAATACTTATCTCCGAAGTTGTATTGCGTGCTACCTTTGGAAGAGAAGTGTGTTAAAGAATAATACCTATCTCCGAAGTTGTATTGCGTGCTAACTTTTGAAGAGAAGTGTGGTAAAGAATAATACCTATCTCCGAAGTTGTATTGCGTGCTAACTTTTGAAGGGAAGTGTGTTAAAGAATAATACCTATCTCCGAAGTTGTATTGCGTGCTAACTTTTGAAGGGAAGTGTGTTAAAGAATAATACCTATCTCCGAAGTTGTATTGCGTGCTAACTTTTGAAGAGAAGTGTGTTAAAGAATAATACCTATCTCCGAAGTTGTATTGCGTGCTAACCGTTGGAAGAGAAGTGTGTTAAAGAATAATACCTATCTCCGAATTTGTATTGCGTGCTAACTTTTGAAGGGAAGTGTGTTAAAGAATAATACCTATCTCCGAATTTGTATTGCGTGCTAACTTTTGAAGGGAAGTGTGTTAAAGAATAATACCTATCTCCGAAGTTGTATTGCGTGCTACCTTTGGAAGAGAAGTGTGTTAAAGAATAATACCTATCTCCGAAGTTGTATTGCGTGCTATCTTTGGAAGAGAAGTGTGTTAAAGAATAATACCTATCTCCGAATTTGTATCTTGTGTTATCCTTTGATAGGAAGTGTGTTAAAGAATAAATTAAAATCATTATCAACGTTGCACGTAACTATTCCCTTACGTAAGACAAATAAATCCTCTGAGCTATATGATTCGGTTTGGAGGAACATAGAATGTTACTCAAAGAATTGTTAGTTCAGAAAGTCTTCTGCTGTCTAATACTGAAGTAAGAAATTCGACTGTTTTTTAAGGAGAAGGGGCTGAAAAATATACCGAACTTCCCATTTAGGAACAGCAATTCCTATTTTCAGCATTACCCACATCTATTTGATTAGAACTCATTTTAAATTGCACCAAATAACTCTTCTTTTGATGTCAGAACACAATACTGAAAACTTGCTGGGATAAATCACATGGAAACTGAGGAAAAAAATAATAAAAGCAAGTATTTTGATAATATCATCATTTCTTTTATTACAACGAAAGAAATACGTTTTCTTACTTAAAGATTCGGGTTAGTCGTTTGGAGAGGAGCCAACTGCATGAGCTGCTGGGTTAATGGACCACAATCACATCTTCAGTAAACAACGTATGGTGGAACAGCAACTCACTTTCCAATCCGAGCTATAAATATTTGAACAAATAGTGGAAAATTTCAACCTACTGTAAAATTATTTATAGGAAAGAAAAAAAAGTTACTGGCGTTATTTGTAAGTTCTTATTCCTAGGCTTTCCCTGGTAATGTCTTTTTCAAATGGATTCATTCGAGAAAGTTCCTTTCTACGAAGCATGCTAATAAAAGAAAGCCACCTTTATGTTAAAATTATTGATTACATTAGAGCGGAACCAGAAACAAAGCGTAATCACTGAACAAAGTTTCTTAGAATGAAAACGCGGAGCAGGTTTAAATCAAACCGCATGCAATGTGTACATTTGGCCTTCCGACAGGAGAAGTCGCTACTCCATTAGATTGGAATCTCTGTTCCGCTCAATAGAGTTGTTCCATTCTCCAGATTCTTCGTCCTCTCTCGCTTCCCCCTTTCTTCCTTTGTTTAAAAGTTTTGTTTCTTTCGGGTCTAAACCCCATAATCTTCTTTTATCGAAGCAAAGAGATGCAAAGAAATATAGAGGGGAATCAGCCAGAGAAGACTAGGAGTAAGTCCGAGGTAGGAAGAAGCAACAAAATAATAGATTTCTTGCCTCCCAGTCAGCTTCCCTATCTCCCACGGCGCATCGGACAGGTGAGGCACACACGTCTGCTGCTTTCTGAGGACTAAAACAAATCAAAAGAAGATATGTTCTTGCTTCTGAACTGCGCTTCTTTATTGCAAGCAGGAAATGAAGCAAATCTTTCTAAATTTCTAAAATCCTCTAGCTCAAAGTTTCTGCCGACGGTAAAAAGATAGAGTTTCTTCTAGTCTAGTTGGAAAGAGATGCATAAATAAATCATACAAATATAAATATATGCTTACTCTTATATAGCACAAGTAAGATTCTAAAATTTAAATCCGTTGACGATCGCATTCCAGCAACTTTTTGTTGTATGTATTATGAATTTCCGGAAGAATGTATTTAAAAGCAATCCCGGAATGCAGTGTAAATAATACGAACTGTATTTCAATCTTCTTTCTTGGAACTATTTCCTTTAAAATAGTTGCTTAAAATTTATGATATGCCTTAAGTAACCCTTATTTCTTGGAATACAACATTCCTCCGTATTGGGAGAAGCGGAATGAAAACTATCACGAGTTTACTGATTTCACAATTCCACTTTATCACTTACCTTACCGGATTTTTTTTTACGTGCAAATATGTTAAATAAATATAAAACCTATAAATTAACTGATTTGTTCCTGATTAGTTAATTTATTCAACAATAGAAATCCGTGCAAGTTGACTCAAACCCCAAAAAAATGTCTGTACCAACTATGAATAAAACTTCAAATTATTAGCGATACACTGCAAAAAAAAAAATCTGAAATTCACCAGCCATTTTCCATGATTTTTTTCGTAAATAAACGAAGCATATTCCTGATACAAGTTTTCCCCTGAAAAACCTGAATTTCACGGATTTTTCATACGCCAAGAAAATTTTGAATTTTAAGAAACCTTTGCGCAATTCCTTTCGTACATTATCGGAAAAGTTCTGTTCTCACTTTTTTCGTGTACATATGGCGGAAACTTTCCGGTAATAGGATCGATTCGCGGGAATACTTGAAGTCTAATTAACTATTAAATTGATTGTAAGATGTCTATGTATGAGTCTGTAAACCCCTTAACACAAAAGCTATTACAGCTATCAAGAATAAATTTTATACTTGGGAGTTTTGTGCAATAACACTATAAAGCAGCACATAGCACCTTTTCTTAAAGGTAAGTCATTGTCAGTTTAAAAAGATCTCGGGTTCTAAAGCACTCTGCTTCTTCGAAAAATCAAGATGTCCCGAAGAAAAAATAAAATTACTACAAACGTATTCAGAAAAATAATTACGTTCCGACAGTAAATAAAATGACTAATTCACTAACAAAGTAGTTAGGAATGGTCCCTCGGGATTAGAAGGGTGCTTTCATTGTTCCCTTGTACAAGGAAAAAGGTGATCAGACTGACTGCAAGAATTATCGTGGTATTAGCCTACTGAGTGTGCCAGGGAAAGTGTTTGGTAAGGTCGTTATTGAAAAAGTACGGGGTCTTACATCTGTGAAATTGTGGGATGTTCAGAGTGGTTCATGCCTGGTAATAGCTGTGCTAACCAAATTTTTGCGTTACGCATGATGATTGAAAAGTATCTGACTGTTGGTAAGAAAGTTTTTTGCTGCCTTCATAGATTTAGAGAAAACTTATGACCGAGTAAATAGGACACTTCTGTGGAAGGTACTGAAGGAATATGGTGTTACTGGGAATCTACTTAACCACTTAGCATCCAGGTACATAATAGTACGTTAACGAATGATAGTGCAAGGAAATCGAGATCCTTAATATTACGGGCCCACTGATGTGAGGTAGGGCGCCATGTTTACGCATATATCACACAAATATCAACTTTTGAGATAATTGTCCTTTCATTTCGTTCCACACGATGTCTACTGGAACTTTCGTCTTTTGTTTTATAACTACCACAACGATGCTCGTAATATTATGTTTCACGTACGTCCATTGTTTGGAATCGAGCGACTTGAACCTTGTAAAAAACAATTGTGTTTTTTTACAGGTTTTTTGAATTTTCCTTGGGGTCTTAAGTGGTTAATAGTGTAAAAGCCATGTATGCTGGCAGTCGAGCTTGTGTACGAGTGAATGGTGTTTTATCCAAATCGTTTTCTATTGGTGCAGGAGTCAGGCAAGGTTGTGCAATGTCATCATGGCTGTTTAATATTTTTATGGATTTATGCATGCGTGATGCCAAAATAGATAATAGTGGTTTATGTCTTGGTGATATCCGTGTGTGCAGATTGCTGTATGCTGATGACACTGTCCTGTTGGCAGAGAGCAAAAGTGATTTGCAGAGTATCTTGACTCGGATGCACGAAGTTTGCATGAAATTCAAACTGAGTATAAATAAGGGAAAAACCAAAGTTATGGTTTTTGAGGGAGGAACTGGTAGTACCGAATGTAATATAAGTCTAAATGGCACAGTGATTGACTAGGTGAATGGCTTTGTGTATTTAGGAAGCATGTGCGACAGAAAAAACAAATTGGATGGTGATGTTACGAAAATAATATGGCGTCGTAGAAAATAGTCCCCAAAGTTAGCCCCTTCGCCGAGACAAAAATGTGTCTGAAACTCTGTTCATAGACGGTTCATGATGTTGCCAGACGCAATAAACAAATTCTCAAGTGGTTTGTTTTGACGGGTCAGGAAGCGAGGGGGAAGCAGAAAAGAAAATGCGTAGTAGTTGTTGCTGGGGACCGCAAGATAAAGGGAGCTGGCTGAAATCACGCAGACTAGAGAAAGACGAACTTGAGGAAATCTTCCCTTGTGTAACGGAGAGATCATGTAGAGTCTGGCCTCCTAAACGCATCGCGCTGATGGTGACTACAAATTTAAAAGCGGGAAAAAATTTGAAGGAACTAGGGAAGTTCCGATAACGAAAAGGAAGCAGGGGTCTTTGGGCCCGAATATCTGGAGGAGACAACCATCAAAAGCCAGCGAATCACTAGTGACGGAATCTCACACCATTCTTCGCAAGTGTTTCCGAAACATCGATGAACCCGCCTGGACATTGCCGCCACGAAAGGAGAGCAGGATTCATCTTTTTCACCCCCCCTTTGGACTTCGCCAAGGGAAAACTGTCAGCTGACTTAAGCGAAGCGGCTCGTTTCAGCGGATTCCGTCCTGCTATTGTTTCAGACCTGCCGGTGCTTGCATCTCCTTCACCATTGCCTCCACTTCCCCCTACCGAGAAGCGGTGGGGACCAAAAGGCTTGATCATACAGGTGAAGACAACGTGTGGAATATTATTATCAGTGTGTGTGCGTACTGTGTCATCTGCAGGAGCTACGGGAAAAGAGTGTGATAAAAGCATGCTCTTCCCAGAAATCAGCAGTGTTACATAAAACGCTGGATTAAATCAATCTCAGTCCAAGTGAGTACTTACTTCCTGTTTGTCACACCGAACGTTTTGGAAAATAAGGGCGACAGTTGAGGAACTCTTAATTTGCATGAGTAGTGATTGGATGGTGAATCCAAGTAGATTATGTTAAAATAGCCGAAAGTCCAGCCCAACGTTATTTAAAAAATTGTGTTAATTATATTGCTATAAGATTATTCGAAATTTATTTGTATTAAAAGTATGTGCTTGTCGTTAAACGCTACCGATTTTTCTTTGGACTGCCCAGAGTCATTATTCAGTCCTCTCAACCTGCAATATCCGTTAAAAGAACCCGGAGTACGACCAATTTGCAGCCCCGGTCGCAACAGTGAAATTAGTAGGCGAGTGAATTCTTCATTGAAAGTCATAGCGGCTTTGGAAGGTTTTCAGAGGAATAATGGGTTCTCAAGAGAGTTCCGCATGGCTGTGTATGAAAGTGTAATTGTTCCTACACTGATGTATGGCAGTGAAACCTAAGTAGTACAGAAGAAACATAGGAATCGTTTGTGTACTGGGGAAATGCGTTACTTACGCGGAGGGTTTCTGGCAAGACTCGTTCAGATCGTGTGAGGAATGAAGATGTGTTGCAGTTGTGTAATGTGAAGCAAAATATTGTTGGCAAGGTAGAGACTAATATGCTTCCGTAGTTTGCGCATGTTGAAAGAATGTGCGATGACCTGTTTACTAAGAGATTTTTTTCAGCCCAAGTGGCAGGAAGGAAAGGCAGAGGAAGGCCAAGGAAGTCATGGAAGGATCAGATTCAGGAGTGTCTGCATGAGAAAAAGATCATTAGCATGAAATATAAAAGATCTTGTGTGCGTCGGGTGATGGACGTCAGTGAAGCCCGAGTTGTATGTCAAGATCGCTCTAAATGGAGAAGTTTGGTACGGCAATAGTGAGTAATTAATCAGTTAAAAATTATCTTGTAGTTTGTTTTTTCTTTGTGGAGCTAACTTCTAAATCGCAGAGAACAGCTTAGTGATGTGTATGTACGTATGTACTAAAAAGAATATTTCACCATGGAGCAATTAGAGTTCTACCGTATACGTGAGCTATCTTTCTCGGAATTTCTGGTTGGATGGTAAAACATTACGCTTTGCGTTCGGAAGGTACGCAGGGGAAGGGGGGGGGGAAGGCTGAATAAATCGAAAGTGAAGAATTTGCAAAGTTTCAGTAAAAATACGAAAAAACTTGAACCTGAAGTGGATTTTTCTGAAATAAACGGAATTACAGACCACGGAAATTATGTCAAAATCCTGAAGTTAGAAGAAACGGAAATTTCGTTAACAGACGGACTCCTAGCGGCAACTTTGCTGCATGTTATTTTCCGAAATTTTCCGTGAATTCATACCACTTAATTTTCATAGTGTATATGAATCAACGAATCAAAGGTATTTCTGGAGACAAATTCTGAATTAAACGTCATACTTCAGACTGTCCCCAAGATCAACAAGAAAGATGACACCGAATTTTCGGGTGTAATAAGCATGTCTTTTGAAACCGTTCTGACGCAAATAAAATTAATCAAAGCTATTCAACGTCAATGATACCGGTGTGGGAAACAATAGTATCTGACGGAAGAAAAAAGTTTTCCAATCGGGTTTTTAATCCCGCAGGTATTGCTGTAAGCGGAATCGTGAACTTACGCCCTCTGGTTGAAAACTTGTGCGGTAAGAAAAACACCGGAAACGCTCTACAACACAGAAATAACTTTTCAGATCGGACTCTTGGAAACAGACATATCTACAAAAATAAGATGTGACTTTACCTCCCCTGGTGGGAAAACAATGCATTATTTTAGGAAGAAAGTATTCTTAAAAGGTTTTTCTACATGAGCGGTATCGGTCCAAGAAAAAAAAATAAGTCGTGTTTTCAGGATCCCAGATTCTGCCACAAATACATCAGAAGCAGAAATTAACGCGTATGTTTCCTGCTGGCCAAACCATTCTTTACCAAACATTAAAAATTATGTGAAAAATATTTTCCATCAGGTCTTGTATGCGATACAGGAAGAATTTTTCAAATTGGAGTTTCAGAAGCAGAAATAACGCAGAAAACGCCATTTACCTTTGTGCCCCCTAGCGGAAAGTCCATGATTTACTTGAAAATTTTGAATTTATAGGAAAAACATTTCGCATCGGAAACACTATCCAACAAAGAAGAAATTTTTTAAATCGGACTCCTAGAAGTACAGATATTGACAAAAATATGATATATATTTACGCCCCCTGGCGTAGAAACCATGCATTATTTCAAGAAGAAAATGTTCCTAAAAAGTTTGTCGACATGAGTAGTATCGGTTAAGAAACGACTTTTTTTTGCAATCGAGATTTTAGAAGCTCATATTTTGCTGCAAATACACCAGAAGCGGGAATTGAGATTTACGCCAACTGGTGGCCAAACCAATTTTTACAAAAATTAGAAATTATGTGCAAAGAATTTCCCATCGGGAGGTGTATCCGGTTTAGAAATAATTTTTCAAATCGGAGATTTAGAAGCACAGATATAGGGGGGAAAGCAATTTACCCTTACGCTCCCTAGCGGAAAATCTATGAATTGCTTGAAAATTTTGAATTTATATGTAAAACATGTCACTCTGGAAACACTATCCAACAAAGAAGAAATTTTTCAAATCGGACTCCTAGAAGTAGAGATATTGACAAAAATAAGATATACATCTACGTCCCTGACGGAGAAACTGTGGAATATTTTAAGAAGAAAATATTCCGAAAATTTTTATCGATGTGAGTGGCATCAGTCAACGAAATAATTTTTTCAATCGATATTTTAGAAGCTCAGATTTTATGGCAAATACATCAGAAGCAAAAATTAAAGCTTACGCCCCCTGGTGGCCAAAGTATTATTTACCAAAAATTTGAAATTATATGCAAAAGTCTTTTCATCAGGAGGTGTATCCGCTGAAGAAAATATTTTCAAATCGGAGTTTTAGAAGAAGAGTTATCAGGAAAAATGTAATTTACTTTTACGTCCCCTAGCGGAAAATCTGTGCGTAATTTGAAAAAGTAACTATATCTAAAATACTCTTCGACATAAATGGAATCGAAAGATAAATTATTTTTTTCAATCGGATGTTTAGATGCAAATATGTGGAATAAAACGTATTTTTGAATTCGATATCATCTGCATTTACGCCCTCTAGCGGCGAAATTGTACATATTAAAAAAAAAGAAACGAAATAAAGGATCATCATTCGCATATTTCAAGCTTATCAATGCAAACAGAGTTTTTCAAATCGGACTGTTAGTTGCAGAGATATCGTGGGTACAGGCGGACAAACCGGTAACATAAGCACGATCTTTTTTCACAAAAGACGTACTAAAAATTTCAAGCTTTTATAATAAATATGCCCAACGTGAAAGAGTGCCCATTCACAGGATTTTTTTTAACTTCTGGAAAGGAAAGCATCTCCAAAAATTATTAGGGTACTAAATTTTTCCTATTATTATTTCCTAAATATGAATCAAAGTTCTCATAAAATTACTGCCGATATCTGAGTTAATTATCTTTTTTAAAATTATTTTGAAACTCGAATAAAATTAAAGCCTTACAAGTTTTTCATTACTCGAAATCCAAAGTGGTTCTTTGGATCGTGTTCGGTGTTCTGAAACAAAACTACCTTGTTACGAGCTGAATCTCGGATAATACGGATTTTTGGTTTAGACTTTGAAGTTTTCCCGATCTGCAGTAAATATTATTTATCCGAGGATTAAAATAGTTTCCAAGACTTCATCATAGATATTTCATATCACTACTCTAGGCATTGTCAAAAATATTATCCGCATTACTTCCAAGGTCTCAATCAAAGATAATTGTCCTGACAACTTTCTACAACCGAGTTAGTTTCCCTTTACAACAATTGGTTCCATGGTCCCAAGAAATATTTCTTCCTAATTGTTTGGATACTGTAACAAATTAAAGACTTAGAGACGATCTTATATTTTTTCGCCTCATTTTTTTTCTTTTTATTCTTTCTTTTTTGAATAGCAAAGTCCCACGTAGAGGTCTTGAAACTTGAAGAAATGCTTTTAACAGCCACAAGCGTCTGATTCATGACCAAGGTCCTAGAGATCTATTACTCACGATAAAAGCAATAGCAGTCATCGTACAAACTCATATTGATTTCTTAATACGAAAAATAAAAGCGCTAATATGCCTCTCTACACCTCAAAATATACTCATTTGAATAACGAAAACTGAAAATATTCTCATATCACCCTCTAACTCTAGAAATGCCAGCTCATTTTATCCTAAACCTAAAAAAATGGATACCATGAGATGTAAATTCAAACTTCACATGTTTTTCAAAATGGAAATCTTCTTGAATGTGTATTAGAAACTCATACTCATAACAGTAACCAAACAAACTCTTGCAATAAGACAGTCACATACAATATCTAATAAATACAAATACGTATACATTATATTGACGAAGGTCACCGGACACACTTTCAAAAGCGAATGAACGGATCCGCTGTGTTGTCAAGATGCGCGGTACAGTTACAAACGGTACAAAAACAAGCCAGCAGCTGACTACGATCATATCGCACTGTGAGGTTGAGTAAAAATGTCGCGGCCGGAGAGAACTGACTTTGAGAAAGGAAAGATTGTTGAGTGTTATATTAGTGGGTTGGCCATAAGACAAACCGAGAGGCGTTTTAACATACCCAAGTCAACTGGTATGGATGTACTGAATAAGTGGAAGACACATGGCGTGCCTGAAGAGCAGCAAAACGTACCGGAAGACCAAACAAAATCAGTGATAGAGGACGTCGAAGCCTCAAGAGAGTCGTTACAGCTAATCGACGGAGTACTGCACAAGACCTCAGTGTACAGGTGAGTAAAAATGCTGGAACCTAGGTATGTACACGTACCATTCGCAGAGAAATGCATTCCATGGATTTCCGTGGTTGTGCGGCAGCTCAAAAACCTTCCATCTCCACTCGGAATGCTACTCGTCGTTTAGCATGGTATAAAGAACATTTATCGTGGACCGTAGATCAATGGAAACGGGTCCAATGGACTGATGAATCCAGATACACAATCCATCAGTCTGGCGGCCGTGTGTGGGCATGACGGCAGCCGGGGGAACGATATTTACCACAGTGTACTGTTCTTACGGTCACGTTTGAAGCTGGCAGTGCATTCGTGGTGTGGGGGTGTTTTTCGTCGTATGGTCACGGCCCATTGGTTTTACTGGACAAACCTGTTAACCAGCCTGTCTATCTCGACATTCTGGACAATTATGCCTTACTAACTCTGTGGCAATACTATGGTACCGAGCTTTGTTGGTACCAGCAGGATAATGCACCGAGCCATAAAGCAAGGACTGCTACGGCGTGGTTTGACAATAATTCCGTATCGTGCGTGGACTGGCCAGCACGGAGCCCTGATCTTAATCCCATAGAGCACATATGGGATGAATTAGAGCGTCGCATAAGAAGTTTGGAACCAAGGCTGAATGGAAGCGCATACCTATAGCTGTGTTCCAAAACCTTATCGAAAGCATGTCTCGAAGGCTCAGTTCATGATTTAGGCCAAAGGTGGACCGACACCGTACTAATGTATGCGAATAAATGCTATGCTGTGATTCTCTTCTAGGTGTCTGGTGACTTTTGTCAATATAGTGTATGTCACATAGGCAGACGACGTTTTGTCTCCTTCTTCATAAAGAGCATACAGATTAGCTGGATGAAGTAATTGATGTAAACATGGGAAAACCTCAGTATCTTTTGGAATAAAACAATTCCTAATGATAGACGTACATTTAGGGGATAACACGATTAACATAAAAAAGAAAAAAATTACTGATTTCCCCTAATCAACCTTTTCTAAGTTGTTTAGCTACTGGAAAATCAGCGGATCTGCTTCATCCAAAAATGCATACATGAAGCCACAAATCTAGAATTAAACAGCTTGGCAGTCTTGTTGGAGGGGATTGTACGTAAAACAGGTCTTCCGTATGAGGCCAGAAATCTAGACTTAAAACAGCTTGGCAATCTTGTTGGAGGGGATTGTGCAGAAGGACAGGTCTTCCTATGTGGCCACAAAGCTAGACTTATACAGTTTAGCAATCTTGTTAGAGGAGCATTGTACGGAAGAAAAGGTCTTTCACGTGTTGCCAGAAATCTATACTTACGCAGCTTCTCAGTCTTGTTGTAGGATGACTGATTCTACGGAAGAACCGGTCTTCCATATGTGGCCAGAAATCTATATTTAAACAGCTTCGCTGTCTTATTGGAGGAAGACTGATTGTACGAAAGAACCGGTCTTCTACATGTGGCCAGAAATCTATATTTAAACGGCTTGGCAGTCTTGTTGGAGGTGGATTGTAAGAAAGAACAGGTCTTCCACATGTGTCCAGAAATCTATACTTAAATGCTTTGCAGTCTTTTTGGAGGAGGACTGATTGTACGGAAGAACCGGTCTTCCATATGTGGCCAGAAATGTAGACTTAAACAGCTTGGCAGTCTTGTTGGAGGAGGATTGCACGGAAGAACAGGTTCTCCACTGTGAAGCAACTGACCGCTGAATTAAACTAAAGTCAGAAGAAGAACATTTCGAACACGCTATGCATTGTTTTGCACTGATGGGGTGCACAGGAAGTCTGGCAAGAATCTCATGGAGATGTAGCCCCGGAATGCTTTGTGAATACAACCCAAGCGATTACAGGTGGCGCCATCCCACAGAGAATGTTCTATTTGTACGGATTGGGATCACTGATAGCAATGGATTAAGATTGCATCCAGCTAATACTTCAGCGCTGCAGACCACTAAATGCACCTTGTTATAATACGCATTTTCCTGAATCTGATAACATTTTATGGATTACAGTGTAACAGTACATTGTGTTTGAATCCTGAAATAACAGTTTATGGGGATCAGGTAGACTGCCATTGTCTACCCTAGCATGCATATTCTCCTGATCTCAATCCAAGAGTTGTTGAAAAGTGCTTTGCGTTCGGCGACGATGTTCCCTAACAATGTTGGGCGATATTTTGCTGCAGGAATGTCCACCTTTGGAGCAAATGAACCAAAGCACCCCATTCATTCCACGCTGCTTCTCATACTTCCTGTCATTCGGAACAATGGTGGACCTACTCGGTATTAAATAAAGGTTCGTACTTTTGCGGCCCATGTGAGATGTTAATAACAAAGAAAGCACTTACCTATCGGAAAGTGCTTTCTTTGTTATTGGAACATTTTAATACGATTTACAGACGGAAAAATTCTTCACCGAAAGTAAGTAGAACTTGCACACTAAATATGACATCACCAAAAAATGTAACCCTAAGAAAACAGAAGCTCAAGACGCCTTTTTCCAAGGTTTATGTTTTCTCCCTAATATTAGAAAAACTTTAAAAAATAAAAATATGCCAACCATCATTTTCCATGTACCAAATTCATACAGACAGGAGTATTTTCTATCTTTTCCTGATGTATAGGGTTTCTATAAATGAAGTATACAACTTCAGTATGCTATAGAAAAAAACTACAACTTACTTTTAATGTCAAAACACACAGTAGCTGTGAAAGTTTTTTTTAATGTCAGTAGATCTTCATGTGTGTTCCGTTGGTTGCTCGCTGGATGTCTGTACGACAGTCCAGTGCCACCCACGTACGCTCCAGAATGTCTGGCGTAACAAGGAGAAAGGCTGCAGTACTGTGTTTTTCAGCTCAGTGATAGATGTAACCTTTTTCTTGTACACAGTGTCCTTAATAAAGCCCAAAGAAAAAAAATCGAATGGGGTAATATCAGGAGAACGGGATGGCCATGCCATCGGACCCCCACGTCCAATCCAACGCACAGGAAAATGGTGGTCTAAAGATCTACGTACATCCAATGGCCAGTGCGGAGGCGCTCCATCTTGCTGGAAAATGATATCTTGAATATCCTAGAGTTGTAGAATTGCGAATTGTTCTAACTTGTCCAGGTACGTTATGCCAGTAACGGTTCGTTCAGCGAAGAAAATGTGCCGTATCATCCTGTCTTCCATTAGGCCAGCCCAGACATTAGCCTTCGAGCTGTCTCTCTCGCCGTGTGTTACGACTACATGGGAATTTTCCGTGCCCCAGATTCGGCCGTTATGTTTTTTCACTCTGCCAGAAACAGGGAATGTCGACTCATCGCTAAAACATATCCCTGAAAGGAGCGTGGTCTTCGTAAATGCGATTAAGCATGTCTACCGCAAATGCTTTTCAACGTGGTTGATCCAGCGCCCTGGAAAATGGTGGTCTAAAGATCTGCGTACATCCTAAATCCAGAGCGGAGGCGCTCCATCGAAGCGGACGGACTTCTTAGGGCTCCTTAGATAAGCCTTACGCACGTCTTACACTTTTTCGTCCGAAATAGAAGGTCTCCCTGTGCTTTTGTCTTTCAAAACACTTCCTGTTGCTTTGAATTTATTATTATTATTATCACCCATTGTTCGATGCCCCTTCGTCTCGGCGGTTGTCTCTTGTACTCCGTTCTGAACTTACGTTGATTTGTTAGATTTTGACTCCGCAAAACAAAACACACACGCTGCTTTCCCCACTGGGGAGGCCATATCTGTTGTATTCCGTGTTTGACGTGATTTGTCATTATATGAGACACCTGGCGCCATCTATCATCTAAATTAACAAACTTTAACACTTGCCACGTCTCTTTCTATCGTATTTTTTTTAAGACCATACAGAAGTTTTAAACTTTATTTATAGACACACTGTAGATTTATAACGTGAGCTAGGCGACAAAAATATAACTTAAGTTCCCGTATTATTGAATACTGCAATAAGTCAGAGCATTTTAGGTAGATTTTGTTTACTTCAACAATTCCTAAGCACCAGTTTTCCGTACAAGTGTTTATTTCAATTATTCAACCACTTGCAAGTGTTCCTTTGTACAGACATGATATATGAGTGCACCAAATAAATTGGCAGTTCACTGTATTCCAAACACTGTAAAGAGCTTAACCAGACCCTCATCAAAAATGAAGCTTCGTTGCGTTAATAGCTCTTGCAGTTTTGTCAGTTCGCCACATATTTATTGCTGATACACGGACGAAATGTCGCCAATCCTGAGCACAACAACAGTCAATCTTGTTGGCGTTACAGGATAAATGAAGTCAGGATGGTGGAAAAGAGATCTTATCGAGGAAACGATAAGATCACAGAAAGCTATCTCCTTCAATAGCCAAAGAAAGGTTCAGTGTTCCTTAATTCCGCCCGCTCAGATAAATATGGCTAGCAAAGTTGAGAAAAACACAGTTGTACGGAGATATAAAAGTAAACATAATGAAACTAGCGTATAGCCCGTCCTAGGACGGTTGTTTTTAAGCTTTTAATAAATATTAATATATAGGGTATGTTGCCCGTCCTGATGAAATGAAATGTTTAATTGAAGCAGATCGAAAACAAATCAAATAGACGCCGGATTTCTGTAAGGAAATACTGTAAAAACTTATACAGTAAGAACTCATTCATGGCTAGAACTAAAAATTATATACTATTTGTTTCCTTTTTTCAAAAGACATCGCGATAAATAACATTCCATGTAGAATACTTGCTGTTTAACAATTGTAGGTCAGAGAGTTTAGATAGATCGCTATTTTGCAAAATATTTAATATAATCATCACTAAACTCGGAAAGTTGTTTTCGTGTGAAATTACCTTATTAACTATTACTTTGATTTTTCGCGTTATATAACTTTTTCTCCAGCACGCTTGTTTTAGACTTTTTTCCCTCCACGGCTTGTTTTAGACAGTCCTATTCGACGGTTAGTTTGAAACATCATACCGAAGCTCTTTCTACAAAATAATGCGCATCTATTGCAAACAGGAACTACCTAAATTCTCGACAATGTGCTATTAGAGCGACATCGGCTTTTAGATGCATTTTTGCTCACTATGACAACTCAAGATTTCAGTTTTTATTGTACGTTTGAGCGTTTAGATAGATCGATATCTTGCAAAATGTATAATATAACCAGCACTAAACTCGGAAAGTTAAGTTAAATTAAAAATGTAAAAATAATTAAACCGTACAAATATATATTGCAATTGTGCTAAATTATATTAATGTACAAACGCAGCTTGCCGCGATATTAAGAATTCAATTCGATTTTGTAGATCGGATAAATACAACTCGGGTCATTGACGATTCAATGTTTTTATTTAGCACGCTATCACCTTGACATCTCAAAGTGATCGCGTGCAAACTCAACTTGCTGTGATATTAAGAATTCAATTCGAATTTTGTAGATCGGAAAAATAGCCACTGATAATACAATGTTTTTAAATTAGCGCGTGATCACCTTGACATCTAAAAGTGACAGCGTGCTATTATATATAGAGCAATCACTTTGACATCTCGAGAGCACACATGAATTGATCGAAACGTGATGGCGCAACAATGCAGACGTTGCTCTAACGTCAAGCGTTCCAGAGAGAGAGAGAGAGAGAGATCCGAGTGTTTATATGTATAATGTACAGAGAAATATGAAATATAAATTGCTCATCAGTGATCGTTCGGTCCGTTCTGCCTGCTCGTTCCGCTGCAATGCTAATTTCTCCTCTTCGTCCTTAATTTTTGCACACCAGTGTATATATATATGTAATTGCAAGTTCAAATATTCGGCAATTTCAGAATACAGCACCCATAGAAATTAGAAAGGGAGTGAGACAAGGCGACACTATATCACCCAAACTCTTTAATTGGAAAATATCTTTCAATCACTGAACTGGGATAAAAAAGGGATAAAGATTAATGAAGATTATCTGACTCACCTTCGGGATGTTGATGAAGTAGCCATTTTTGCTATTACCCCATCAGAGCTGCAGAGTATGATCCAGGAACTTGTTGACAAGCGTAAAGAAGTGGGATTAAAAATGAGCTTTCAGAAGACAAAAGTGATGTGAAATGCTTTTACAAGAAATGAAGATTTATCGATTGATGGGGAAATCTGGAGATAACCGATACCTACATTTATCTTGGACGGCAGATATCAAGTGAAGGTCACACTGGTGAAGAAATTAATTGGCGTATAAAACTTGCCTGGAGAGCTTTTGGAAGAAACAGTACAATTTTCAAGAGCAATATGCCATTATGTCTTAAAAGAAAAGTGTTTGATCAATGCATAATTCCAGTGCTTACGTATGATGCAGAGACGTGGACCTTAACTAAAGGACACATACAAAGACGGCAGACAATTCAAAGAAGCATGGAGAGGTGCATGCTTGGTATAACCACGAGAGATAAGAAGAAGAACTCGTGGTTCAGAAAAATTACAAGAGTGAAAGACATCATGATCAGAGTAAAATCCCTGAAATGGCAATGGGATGGACATATTTCCAGAAGGACAGACCATCGATGGACAGCTGACATTTTAGACTAGATTCCAAGGGACAGGAAAAGACCCAGAAGAAGACCACATGGTGGATGGGTGGATGAAATTCGAAAGTATGCGGGTGTAACATGAAGGAGACAGGCACAAGACAGACCGTTGTGGAAAAAACTTTGAACTTTGGGAGGCCTTCGTCCAGCAGTGGATTGATAATGGTTGACAAGGATGATGATGATATATATACACTGGCGGAAAGTGAAAAACGATCACCAAGAAGGAATTGGCAGACGACCATGAAATTTACATACGTTATGGGTCGAGTTTACGTAGGTGTGATGTCAATTTCGGGACCAACCGGTGAGCGCTTACGCCACAGCACGGCATAATATGCAAATTATCGTCGGTGGTATTTAAGGAGTACGGCAAAGTGAATGTAATCAGTCGTCGGCGTACGGACACGTACGAAGACCCTGAAGAAGCTGCAATGCCTGGACATGGAAGACGTGTACGATTTTAGCAGTTATCGGACTTTGAGCGAGGTCGTCTAATCGGACTCCGCGAGGCCGGGTGGTCGTATCGTCGTATTGCGGAGCGAATTGGACGGGAAGTATCGGTGGTGGTACGATGGTGGCGTAGATGGTCCGAGGAACATTCCCCCACAAGAAGACGTGGAACCGGGAGTCACAGACGGACTGATGAGCGGACCAATCGGCGCATAAGAAGAGCGGCGTTATCAAGCAGAACATCAACTGCGACGCAAATCCGAGCTGCCGTTGCACCTGAGGTGACTGTGCGAACAATCCGCAACCGTCTACTGCATGCAGGACTACGTGCACGTGTGCCTCTGGCATGTGTACCTCTGACTCCAGCCCACCTTCAGAAACGGTTGCAGTGGTGTCGCCAACGTCTGCACTGGAGAACGCAATGGCAATCTGTCGTGTTCAGCGATGAAAGCAGATTCTGCTTAGGAGCCTCCGATGGCTGAATGCGCGTTCGCAGACGCACAGGGGAGCGTCTCCACCCTTCTTGCATCCGCCAGCGACACACAGGGCCTACACCTGGTCTCCTGGTGTGGGGAGCGATCAGCTATTACTCCCGTACACAACTAGTGTTTATACCGGGTACGTTAAACAGCACCTCCTACATCAACAACATCATTCAGCCGTTGTTGTGCCAATTGTAAGGTCGGTCCATCGTGGTGTTTTCCAGCAAGATAACGCACGCCCACACACGGCACGTGCAACGCAACATGCACTTCAGGGTGTGAGACAACTTCCATGGCCTGCACGTTAACCGGATTTGTCCCCCATTGAGCACGTGTGGGATTTCATTGGACAACGACTTATCCGGTCTCCACGGCCAGCCACGACCATCCCTAATTTACGTGTCCAGATTGAGGATGCTTGGAACTCAATACCCCAAACTTACATTCAACATCTGTACGACAGACTCCATGCAAGAATTGCACAGTGTGACGCAGTTCATGGCAGTTGAACCTCGCACTAACCATGTTACATGGAAATGTTATTTTTCAGTTTACCAGCAAACACAGCTGTATTTTGCCATAATGTTTTTATCCCGTTATCCTCTGTATTCCGTTATTATGCTGTATAAATTTCGTTGGTATCAGACGTCTCCTTATTGGTGTTCTTTTTTCACTTTCCGCCAGTGTATATATATATATATATATATATATATATATATATGTAGTGTTTAGACAGCCATGTTTTCACGAACATTACAAATTAGCAGGGGGCTGCGGCGTGGAGGCAGAGGGCAAAATTTCACCGGGGTTCTATCTGATTTCTAGCGTCTATAATTCCTGAAGGAACTTTTCCTACGTCGCTTCGTGTTCTACGGCATTTGCTATCGAAACCCAGAATAAATAGTCCTTATGGGTCCCCACCTCTTACACAGACGCATTAGCCAAGAAATTCTCTTTACCAATTTGAAAATGTAAGAGTATGCTAAATCATTCAAAATCGCATTTAAAAAGAATAATATAGTCTCTCACTCAGAGCCCGAGACCCCTGACCCTAACCGCAGTAAATATTATGCGGCTCGAGCCCGCAACCAGTGTGGTTCGGTCCCGGGTTCGACTTCGGGCTGGGCCCGTCTCAACACTGATTTCTACCCAGAGACCAATGGTTTAACGCGATTTCTAAACCCCTATGATGTTTGATTAAAGTAGGAGGCAAGCCTGGGTAACCTTTGCACACGAAACCTGCTCGCGAACAACTATTTCATCCACGACCGAGTGCGAGAAATCTCACCGTAAAACATTTGAATATCGGCGCTGGTTGTGGCTATTCAGTCAAGTTTGAAACTTTATGAAAATAGGATTACTTTTCTCAGTTTTCTCAAGCCAATAAAGTTTAAAGATGGGATAGTAGATTAATAAATTTGAACATTTTTTCTACTTTTTATCAGATGTATTTTACTAAATAAAGCGCGGTGATATCACTTCTTGTTTACTTCTACCAATCGTTGATGAGCAAATGATGGTGTAGTAACGCATTTCAATGTTTGCCGTCTGTAGCTACAACGTCATTTGCGTGAGTTACAGACACACACACTTATGGACAAGCACGGTGTTACTTTAACTTGTTTTTCAATGAGTATTAAGCAGTTAATGTTCGAAAATCATGAACCTCTCTGTTTTGTTTGTTTTCAGGCGGTTAAAGGTTTGTGGCACGACATCCACTGACACCGGTACTCGAGGACGAGTAATTCAATCAATATAATTGATTAAATTGCGTGTTTTTGCTAGGACTCGGCAAATGCATGCCATCTGCCGTTTCTCCTGTCTTCGTCGTCGTCGTACTTTTCCTCCTGTCAAAGACAACACCTCTGTCAAGTTTAGAAGCTTTGACAGTGAATATATGAATTATAACTACAATTCCTGTGAGCCCCATATTACAAATTCAGGAATTACCGTAATTTCAGGTGAGTAATACAGAATTTTCAATTTCATTTCTTTCTGAATTCGACGCAGATTTTTCTCCTTTTCTGTCACTAATTTTCCGTACTGGCAAGTCTTTTGAGAGCAATATGTCAAATGTATAAATTCATTTCTGCCCAACTGGGGGACGGGTGGTGGGGGAGGGGATTTTTATGTGCATGTACATGACAAAAGGAAACGTGCTGTTTTGCCCATATCGTTTGTTTCATAGTGATGTGTGACGTACCTGCCAGCAGGACGTACACAACATAAAGGCAGATAGCAACGACAACAAACGTCCCGTAGCTCAATTGGTAGAGCGACTTCTTCCGGAATGAGGGGACCCGGGTTCGAGCCCCGGCGTGGACAAAAATGACGGAGAAATGTACTTCGTTATAATGGCGCCCGTACTTTCCGGATGACCCGGCCGTTCAAAATCTCGCAGTGGTGTGATGTTCTTTACACACCGCGAGATAGGAAAAATAAGGGAATCCCTTCTTCAGCGCTTTGAAAAATAAAAAAATGTGTGATGTTGCATTCCACACACTAGATTGACTGGGAGTTTTCATGTGCACGTTCTACAGCAGTGGCTGCCTGCGACGATTAATGGTCACGGCTGACCCGTGGGCCATGCCCCCGTCCCTCTTTTTTTGGGGGGGGGGGGAGATGTGACGTGCTTGCCAGCAGGACGCACACGACATAAAGACAGATAGCAACGTCAACGAATGTCCGCGTAGCTCAATTGGTAGAGCGACTTATTCCGGAATGAGAGGACCGGGTTCGAGCCCCGGCGTGAACAAAAATGACGGAGAAATTTACTTCGTTATGGATGTTAATAACTGTTAGATTTGTTTTTCTAATGACCTAGTTACTCGAAGAAGGCATACTTACAGCATCTTATTTCTGAATAACCGGGGACATTTCAACGTTACACAGATGGCAACACATTGAGCTTTCTAATTAAGTGATTTGCACTTCAGAATGAATAGAAAGAAGCACACTATCTTTGAAACAACAGGATTTTATTAACCATTTAGAAAAACATGCTTTTAGTTAAAATAACGACAATACAGAATACAACACGGATAATGCAACTTGTCTCCTTTGAAGTAGCAACCCAGTGGGTTATAAACATTGTAAAATTTGGCTGCTCACGTGAAAAACTATGTGTTAATAATTTTACAATATAAATAAGATATTTATTTAACTGATGGAATATCTTCACCTTTTACTTATTTATTTATCTTAAGACAAAGTATGAAATTTAATTCAATTTACTTGAAAATGTAAGCACTCAAACAATACAACATAGTTTATCACAAATCTTTATTTTTTCAAGTATACCATGGTTATTATCAATCCACTGTTGGATGAAGGTCTCCCCAAGCATCTTCCATAACGGTCTGTCTTGAGCTGGTCTCCTCAATGTCGCACCCGAATACTTTCGATTTTCATCCACCCATCTCCCACATGGTTTTTTTTTTTTTTTGCGTCTTTTCCTGTTCCTTGGAATCCAGTCTAAAATTTCCTTTGTCCACCGTGGTAAGTTCTTCTGGCAATATGTTCAGCCCATCGCCATTTCACGGATTTTTTACCCTGATCAATATGTCTTTCACTCTTTTAATTTTTATCATCCAGGAGTTATCTCCCCTGGTTACTCGAAGCGTGCAACTCTCCAGGCTCCTTTCAGTTGTCTACAGTTTTTGTATGTATGTCTTCTTTAGTTAAGGTCCACGTCTCTACTGCGTACATAAGCACTGGAAGAATTCATTTATTAAGCACTTTTCTTTTAAAACATAATGGCATATTGCTCTTAAAAAGTGTACTGTTTCTTCCAAAAGCTCTCCAAATAAGTTTTATACGCCAATTAATTTATTTCTCAATGTGACCCCCGCTTGATATCTGCTGCCCAAGGTAAATGTGGCTATCGATTTTATCCAGCTTTTTCCCATCAATCGACAACGATAAATCTTCGTTTCCTGTAAAAGCATTGTACATCAGTTTATGTCTATAGGTATTTCAATGTATTGACAATTCTGAAAGGAAAGGGCAAAATTCTAAAGTTGTATATGTCGGAAAGCCGTTGTTTACCGCACTGAGCCCTAGAGAGAGGTGTGCCTTTAAGTTCTGAAGAAGTCGTTTAAACAATTAAACAATCGATTAATATTGCTAAATAACTTCATTTGTTGTACATAAATCTGACTCCTTAAATAACTAAGTGAATAACAATAACTGCCATGTTGGAAAAATCAGCGTTTCTGTGTAACATCGCCTCTTGCTATTAATTTTTCCTAAAAGTAAAAATATAAACTAAAAGTTCAGGTCCTGAATACAATATTATAATCACGTCGTAATTATACAATATTATAATCACGTCGTAATTATACAATATTGTAATCACGTCGTAATTATAAAATATTATATTCACGTCGTAATTATACAATATTATAATCACGTGATAATTATACAATATTATAATCAATGTAATTAATCAATAACATTAAATATCTCTTGTACCTACATATTCATTTCAATGACTATATAGCAACAATATGTATTCGTCGATTCAGATAAATATCGAACAAACTTCAGTCTCTTTCACATATCAACTCTGACAAAATGAAAGGACATTTTCTATAGGATATTTTCTATTTTTTTTTCAACATTCTCACCAAAAGAAAAAATGTTATGCCTAGAATTAGAAAATTCAATTGAGTTATTCAATGTGACCAAAAAATCAAAATGCTGTTAAGCTATAGAATTTATAGTTGTTTTCTTTAAAAAAAGAAGCCCGAAGTTTGAATCTTTTTAATTCTACAGAAGAAGAAACAAGTAAATTTCAAATCCACATTGCACATTTGTCTTTCTTCATGGTTTGACTCAACAAAGTAAGGAAGACACCTGCAAAATCTTTATGTTCCGTTGCTTTACGAAATAGGAATACAGACGCAGGTAAAAAACGGAACACAATTATTTTCAGGGTAGTCTGCAAATATTTCCCTTTCTACACTTCAGAGATTTCCATCCATTTTTTTTTCTAAATTCTCCACGAGATTTCGGCACGATGTGCCTATTTTTACATAAACATCAAAAACCTTGTTTTATTCCACAAAACCAGAAAGTGAAACATGAAACTGAGTTTTCTCTTAGAATAATAGATTTATTGAAAGATAACATTTATCTCTCTGGTGATTCTTTTAAAACCTACAATGCAAGAAATATGAACACCGTTTCTTTTTTGTCGAAACTAGTATGTAGTCTCAAAGAATGTCGCGAAATTTTTCATTTTATTTCCTCATGGAAAGATATCGAGTAACGCTGCTTTATCGCTATGCAGTGATCGATCTTATTGTCAGTAATGATATTTTATACATACTACATGTCTCGTGATGAAACAGAAACGCAGAAAAATGAACAAGCAACCTGAGGCAAAGCAATGTCTGCCACATTTTGCGTATAATCATGGTCTTCATTCTACTTGCATAACATTGAAAAATGGAGGAAACCTACATTGAAAAATGGAGGAAACCTACATTGAAAAATGGAGAAAACCTCTATGTCATAATTTCCTACCAAAATGCCCGCTATAAATCCGAGGCGACGGCTTTAACAGCGTACTAAAGGACTTTTAATATACAACTGTATAATAAATTATCCTTTACTATATACCAGAATATCTCCCAGTATACAGCTCATAGATATTGCTGCTGTTGTGTGGGCGAAAGGTTTACCCACGTGTAATAATATGTATAATAAATTGTCCTTTAGTGTATATCAGAATATGTCGTAGCATGGACTCTACCAGAAGTTGGAAACATTATTATACACAGGCACCTAATAATCGTGGTTTCACATTTCGCCCTGATAACAGTAAGAACAAGTCTTGGCATGGACTTTACCAGGTGGTGGAAATATTATTATGCGCAGACACCTAATAACGAGTGGGTTCACCTTTCGCCCTGAAAATAGTAAGAACATGTCGTGGCATGGACTCTACCAGGTGTTGGAAACATTATTATACACAGAAACCTAATAACGGGTGGGTTTGCCTTTCGCCCTCCTGATAAGAGTAAGAACAAGTCGTGGCATGGACTTTACCAAATGCTGGAAACATTATACAGAAACACCTAATAACGGGTGAGTTCACGTTTTGGCCTGATACAAGTAAGAACAAGTCGTGGCATGGACTGCACATGGGGTTGGAAAGATCATTCTACACAGACACCTAAAAACATGTGGGTTCACCTTTCGTCCTGATAATACTAAGAACAAGTCGTGCCATGGACTACACCAGGGGTTGGAAAGATTATTCTACACAGACACCTAAAAACAGGGGGTTCACCTTTCGTCCTGATAATAGTAAGAACCAGTCGTGGCATGGACTCTACTCTCTGATGGCCTCAACCAGGTGTTGGAAACATTATACAGAGATACCTAATAACGGGTAGGTTCACCTTTTGCTGTGATAACAGTATGAACAAGTAGTGGATGGACTTTACCAGGTGCTGGAAATATTATTATACACAGACACCAAATAACGGGTGGGTTCACGTTTCGCCCTAATAACAGTAAGAACAAATTGTGGTATGGACTCTACTAGGTGGCATGGACTCTACCAGGTGTTGGATACATTATTATACACAGACACCTAATAACGAGAGGGTTCACCTTTCGCCCTGATAACAGTTAGAACAAGTTGTGGCATGGACCCTACCGGGTGCTGAAGATATTATTATACACAGACACCTAATAACAGGTGAGTACACCTTACGCCCTCAAAACAGCAGTAACACGTCGTGGAAAGGACTATCCCAGATGTGAGAAACATTATTACACACGGTCCTCTAATAACGTGCGAGTCCACCACTCTCCCTCACAGCAGCAGTGACACGTCGCGTCGTGGCATGGAATCCACCTGTTGTTGGAAATGTCATCATGCACAGTCACCTAATAGAATGAGAGCCCACCTTTCGCCCTCAAAACCGTAACGCGTTTTGGTGTGGCCTCAACCAGGTATTGAAAACATTACTATGCACACCTACCTAATAGAGCGTGGACCCACCGTTCTCTCCACAGAAAGAAGGCATCATGGCATGGACTCTATAAGGCGTTCGAAACATCGTTATAACACAGCCATCTAATAACGCATGGTCCCACCTTCCGCCCTCACAACAGCAGGAACCTGAGCCCATTTAAGAGGGGGTTAGGGAGTTGCCGCCCAGGGACTCGTGTTTTCAATGGGCTCCAGAATTATGCACGATGCTTGAAGGATTGACAGAGTTCTACAGTATACTTTGTTGTTGCTGTTTTTGCCGATAGCACCGCAAAAACTAAAAAACTTTCTTGTGGAAAATGTTTTCTATTTCTTTCCACTTTCCCAGGAGCCCACAAAAAGTATAGTCACCTCTAGTCCCTCCGGAATCTTTTGAAAGCATTACAGATGGGTTTTTTTGTACACTTCTGTAACTGGGTGAAATTTTCATACATTATGAATTCGTTTGAATCATGATATTTGGAGCATATTATTTTGTTGACCACTACGATATAACTTCAACAAGTTGAACCCTTTTACAACCAAGCATTTTTACATTTTTCATGCAAACATTGATTCATCCATGAATCATGGATAACACACTTCAATATGGAAGGGCTAATTTTACGTCTTCCTCGTAATATTATGGGAATGCTTTCTTCTGGGTATTTATATTGGATCACCCACATTGAAATCCTGGATGTGCCATTAATACTGGGGCCCCAAAATACTGTTCATCCCTCGGGATCCCTGTCTCCTTACATGTGTTCTGGCAGGAACACATCGTGCTATAGACTCTTCAAAGTGCTGAAAATATTTTTATACGCAGACACCTAATAACTTGCAAGCCCACCTTGCACCCTTAGAACAAGTGCAAAATGAAGTGACTTGAATTCTGCTAGATGTTGGAAACGAACGAATGGTATTGCGCCCTATGATTCGAAAACAACTATTAGTAGGGTACAGAAAGTTGATGTCAGTGGGTTCCTTTCTAGAACGCATTGCCCCATTTCGTCCTATATATGCTCAATTGGATCCAAATCTGGAAAGTGATCGGCTTTTTTAAAATTGGTGTTTAACGACCACCGTAAGCAACTCGATGGGCTATAAGCAGTCGCTCGTACCTAATTTAGGGCCACTGATTTGAGGGAAGGGAGATAATCACTGCCGTAAAGCAAAACACAAAATGCATACCTCACCGAGATTCGAGCCCAGACGTATCTCGGTGGAATGGTCGAAAGCCAGCGCTTAGACTACTTCGCCACTGCGGTGGGATAGTTTTGATGTTCATTGCGAACTAACTGAAATAATCCTTTACCGACAAACTCCGTCACCAAACGGGAACGATAAAATATGGAATAGTTCTGTTTTGTTGGTAAAAAGGTATTCAACAGTAATGGGAATGAATAGGATTAGGTTGTCAAAAATAAGTCAATTAGCCTTGTGCGATGACGGTAATCTCAGTTGGTGAAAAGTGGCCTCAAGACGGCAGATATGAACACTTTTCGGTAGGTTGTCATAATGTTGTTGCGCATGAGCGTTTATGTCATTATTGGGAGAACTATACACTGTTTGAAACAGGAAATGCACCCAACGTGTTCTCCGTAGTGACATATAGTACAATGAAGACACAGTTTGTCAGTTTTTATATTTACGAAGAGTGATATAGAATGATATAAATATCGAAGTGAGTAACCATGATTAACCACCCTTGAGATGTAGATTGTAAACTAGAAATAGAGTAAAACTCATGAACAATCCTTCTCATAATTAAAGGTAAACAGCGGGGGAAAATAAAATCCGGCTAATAGACGCAGAGATATGGTGCTCACAGAAGGACGGACAGAAATGCTTACACAAACAAATTGAACTTCCATATTGTGGTAAAAGTTTGCTGAAAAATGTGTTGGTGCGTTATTTTACCAAGTCGATGAGATGAAGAATCAGTCTTACAAACATATTTTCGTCACATCTTGTCATTTTTCATAATGGCACTTGCGCATAAATTCCGGTCCAACAGAAGGCGACATAATGGCTGTTCAGTGAAATAGGATCTCTTTTTGTTTAGACATTCTGTTGGCAAATAATCAGTTGACCGAGACAGCGATTCCTTTCTGCGTTCATGCGTGCCATCATCCGTGCGTGTATGTATGTGCAAGCAACGACAGTCCATCATTTAGATTGAAAGATTGTTGCTACATATACCTTGTCCCGAGCGACTGGTGTGCTATACATCATCCTTTGTTACCGAGGAATATTTTTCGACCTAGACTTAGAACTAAAATAGCAAAGAGTTTTTTTGTGAGAAAGTTAAAGTGGGAAAATTCTGGAGGAGGAAGAAATGTGTGCTGCTTTCAACGAATGAACTGGCTGAGCATTTCAGACACTGAAGCACAATTTACTCGAACGTTTGGCTTTTTCTTTCTCTATCAGTAACCAATGAATAAATAAATCTGGATCTGTGAGCTAAATGCATTTTTATATATAAGCTCTATTTTGATGCTTAGAAAACCCGAAAAATGCATGAATGAGATTGCACGGTCAATCAAAGTCAAAGCGACAGCAACTATTTCTGTTTGAGATTCTTAAACGATGCGTATTTAAGTTTTTGAAACAAAGAAGATTTGGGGAGGCGAGCAGAGAGGACGAGAAAGATACGATTAAGCTAGTGTCAGCTTTATTTTGGTGGAGGTTCAACGACCACCGTGAGCAAACTTAGTGAGGTATATGCAGTCGTCCGTCCCTGATTTAGGGCTCCTGGTTCCAGAGAAGGGAGAGAGCCAGTGCCGTAGGACAGATACAACGTCCATACCTCAACGGGATTCGAACACGGACCCATCTCGGATGAATAGTCAGAAGCCAGTGTTTACACCACTACGCCACCGCGGTGGCTAGTTTCAGCTAAGCTGCGATTCTTTCATCCGTACAGTAAAAAGCAGCAGCCACTTTCCGAAAGTAAAGTAAGAATCAACGATTCTCTCTGAAAAGTTTTAAGACAATAACGTGGATAATTATTTTTTTCACAGTAGGTAAAGATCCACTACGAATTATTCCTATTCGTTGATTGATTCATTCATTCATTCATTGGAGCTCTAACGACCACCGTGAGCAACTCGATGGGCTATAAGCTGTCGCCCGTCCCTAATTTAAAGCCACTGACTCCAGGAAAGGGAGATAGTCATAGTAGTAAGACAAAACCAGCATCCATGCCTCGCCTGGATTCGAACCCGGACCCATCTCGGATGAATGGTCAGAAGCCACCGCTTACAGCACTGCGCCACCGGGCCGGCCATTCCTATTCATTAGCAACGAGTAGTAAAATCTATAGGCACGAAAATTGACAAACAACATCGACAATCAACAACAGTCGACCAAAGAGCGACATCAATAGTCGGCCAAAGTGCGACATCAACAGTCGACCACAGTCAATCACATAGCGACATCAACAGTCAACCACATTCACATAGCGACATCAATAGTCGGCCAAAGTGCGACATCAACAGTCGACCACAGTCAATCACATAGCGACATCAACAGTCAACCACATTCACATAGCGACATCAACAGTCAACCACAGTCAATCACATAGCGACATTAACAGTCAACCACATTCAATCACATAGCGACATCAACAGTCAACCACATTCAATCACATAGCGACATCAACAGGCAACCACATTCAATCACATAGCGACATTAACAGTCAACCACATTCAATCACATAGCGACATCAACAGGCAACCACATTCAATCACATAGCGACATCAGCAGTCAACCATAGTCAATCACATAGCGACATCAACTGTCAACCACATTCAATCACATAGCGACATCAACAGTCAACCATAGCGACATTAACAGTCAACCACATTCAATCACGTAGCGACATCAACAGTCAACCACATTCAATCACATAGCGACATCAACAGTCAACCACATTCAATCACATAGCGACATCAACAGGCAACCACATTCAATCACATAGCGACATCAGCAGTCAATCACATAGCGACATCAACTGTCAACCACATTCAATCACATAGCGACATCAACAGTCAACCATAGTCAATCACATAGCGACATCAACAGTCAACCATAGTCAATCACATAGCGACATCAACAGTCAACCACATTCAATCACATAGCGACATCAACAGTCAACCATAGTCAATCACATAGCGACATCAACAGTCAACCATAGTCAATCACATAGCGACATCAACAGTCAACCACATTCAATCACATAGCGACATCAACAGTCAACCATAGTCAATCACATAGCGACATCAACAGTCAACCATAGTCAATCACATAGCGACATCAACAGTCAACCACATTCAATCACATAGCGACATCAACAGTCAACCACATTCAATCACATAGCGACATTAACAGTCAATCACATAGCGATGTCAACAGTCAACCACATTCAATCACATAGCGACATCAACAGTCAACCACATTCAATCACATAGCGACATCAACAGTCAACCATAGTCAATTACATAGCGACATCAACAGTCAACCGGTCAGTGCTTTGCAAGTATATGTTTAACTTTGAGAGTTCAAAACTTGTCTGCATGTGCGGAGATGACCAGCTGCGGACTGAGACCGCTTGATTCAGTTGAATTCTGTGGAAGAGTTCGTTCACCATTCGCGCGTTTTAGCCACACATTAGTATTCCGCTTGTTCTCTTTTGAGAACAGCTCTGTGGTTAAGAGCTTTAGAAACACGTGCGATGAAAGCCCTTTTACGATATAGCTGGATGGCGAATACTAACCAAGGCAACAGGTCTCAGTCCGATGGCGCTGAACTTGACAATTTGCAATGTTGTGCGCTATTTTATCTATTGATTGATTGATGGGAGGTTCAAAGACCACCGTGAGCAACTCAATGGGCTATAAGCATGCGCCCGTCGATAATTTAGGGCCACTGGTTTCAGGGAAGGGAGAGAGCCTGTGCCGTAAGACAAACACAACATCCATGTCTCGCCGGGATTCGAACCCGGACCCCTTTCGGACGAATGATCAGAAGCCATCGCTTAGACCACTGCGCCACCGGGGCGGCTTATTTTATCTATGTAAAATGTCAGTCAAAGGCTTGCGCATTATTGAAGTTTGTGTTGTTTTAGGCTAACTTCTAAGTGGAGCCTGAAAAATGATCACAGCACACGCTTGCATATACATAGTTCGGCAAATACACTCATTTGCAAAAGTTTAGGACCACCTGCCAATTTATTGAAAATTATGATTTTCAAAGAAACAACTAATTATTAGTCAGATATATTTGCAAAAATTAAACAACACAGATTAATACATACATTCGTTAGGACACAAAAAGGCCGAAATCAGTACTTTGTGTGGTCACCTTTGTTTTTTATAACGAACAGAAGACCATGCGGCATACTCTCAATGAGGGATTTGCAGTAGTCACATGAAATGTCTTTGCACCACACGTACTTTATCGTGTCCATCAAAGTTTGGGAATTTGATGCCTGCTTTTCTTTTAAAATGGTCTCAAAAATTTCGATGGGGTTAAGGTCGGAACCCTTACCGGTCCAGTCAAGCACAGTTACGTTTCTCCTCTGCAGGTTATTTTTTACTGTCTTTGATCAGTGGCATGGAGCACCATCATGCATAAAAATTGTGCATCTGTGCACTTGCATATGAGTTAATAGATTATCCCGTAACATTTTCAAAAAGGCCCTATTCATGGTCAGCAAAAAGGATAATGAAGCAAATCGTATGGTGACGTATCACCCCATATCTTTTGACTAGGCGGATAACTCACGGTGTTATTTTTCATCAAACCTTTTGCCTTTCGGTCGCCGAAGAAGTGCTTTACGTGTTTCAAATTGACGCGCAGTTGATTTATCGGGAAAAAGAACTTGGTTCCAATTTTCAGCAGTCCATGATCGATGACGATTCGCAAACTGGATTTTCTTCTCTTTCATGACAGAGGTTAGTCTAAGTTTATGTGCAGGTTTCTAAGATTTTAATCCAAAATCTTTGCTAAGACGTCTGGAAACAGTGCTGATACGAACATCAGTCCATTCTGAATGCATAAAGGCCATGATTCTCATGCACGAATTCCTCGGAGAACGCATAACTGTTTGTCTTATGGCATTGCCATCACGTGGGGTTGGTTTCCTTGGACGTCCACTTCTCTTTCGGTAGCTAAATTTATCTGTATCTCGATATTTCATGATCTTGTTATGAATAGCAGTCTTGCTCACATTCACCTTTCTGCTTATGACGCGTTCGGAGTATCCTTTATGATATAAAGTTGTCCCTATTTGTGCCCTCTGAGTAACACTTAATGACGCTCTCTTTGCTCGTTTTCCGCTATATAGAAAATACGTACAAAACCTCTCAGCATGAAAACCAGAAGCAAACTGACGCTCGTACTCTTTCCCCAACTTTATCAATAGCTGTAGGACAATGCAACACCGACAGGAAGTTGAGTAATACATACAGTAGCTGACGCAATCGGTAGAAATCTCCTAACACCAACAGGTGGTCTTAAGCTTTTGCAAATGTCTGGAGATCACGAGCTGTTGAATATTCTACTGCAGTACCGGAGTTTCAACCCGAGAAAAACATGGACGTTTTAGTCACTCCTACTCTGCTCGCATTTAACTTTGCAGGAACCGGCGAAAATTAGAACGAGTGATTCATCCAGTTTTCTGTTTTTGATATAATTAATAATCTTAGATACGTATTAAAGATAACAATGCTAGAGGGTGCTAACTTTATCACTGCAAACAGACAGACTGCAATGAAAGTCTCTGTCGGGTCACATGCGTGCTTCGAAAACATCGTTTTGTCTTCTATGCTTCTCGTGCTTAGTTCAACGTAGCTGTTTCGAGACTTTGTGCATAATCAGTAAGGTTTCGTGCTGTTGATTCCCGAAATATATTTCATTCATATGTGTGTCTTTACAAAGGTTGAGAAGGGGGGGGAGATACTGTTACAATAACAAAATATTTTAGTGTGAATTTCATGGTGCAGTCAAACCAACTCTATAGCTTCTTGTTTGGATCTCCCAGTTTTTCTTCTGTCCCTTTCCGATAAGTGCCGTGAATCATTTTTTCTGGTGCAATCAAGTGCACTGCTCTTAGGAGTAAGCACTTCTTTTCCACGTCCTGAAGTTTTTCGTCACGTTTTACAAGCCCCAGCATCCCATCCGTGTCTATCTGAAGTCGTATCTCACTAATCACTCAATCATGGCATTCATTCCTCCAGATTCAACGTTTTTATAACTTCTTACCTATTTACATAGCGATAAAGGTTTTCAACTTTAAGCTATTTTAAATTCAGAATTACGTACTTTAACGACGGAAAACAAAACTGCTCATCGTACTCCGCATTGTACTTGAGTACCATTTGAGACAATATGGCCGCCCCGATGGCGCAGGGGTCTAAGCGATGGCTTCTGATCATTCGTCCCGGAGGGGTCCGGATTCGAATCCCGTGAGGCATGGATGTTGTGTTAGCCTTACGGCACTGGCTCTCTCCCTTCCCTGGAGCAAGTGGCCCTAAATTAGGGACGGGCGACTGCTTACAGCCCGTTGAGTTGCTCGCGGTGGTCGTTAAACCTTCAATCTAAAAAAAAAAAATTCAAGACATTAAACTGAAGGTTCTATGGTTTGTTTCTTGCTGGTATCACTTTCGGCGCTATTCACATATGCTCCGTAATACCGATAGATGTGTCGTCACAGGTCGGCTTATCCAAGTTATGGAAGAGAGGGTCGCGTAACTTGTGGGCACAGTTTATGTTGACCGAACTTCCGGGGGATGACACGCGTATATAGTGTTGTATTCAGAGTTTTATTTTCCTGGTGGGGGGTGGCATTTACAAATTTTGAGGGGTCTGAAACTTGTTGACTGATTTTATATATGTAATTACAGTTTTGTTATTTATATGTTCATTAATACATATAAAAATTCTAAATGGATATTAAAATATTCTTATGCTTGTACATCGCAAAAGAAAAATTCCTCCGGATACTCGCCCCTCGGTAATAAATAAGGGCGTCTTCCTCCCCCTTTCTACTTCGCTTCCGTGTAACTTCCCTATCGGGCACTCTAGCCCAAATCCCCTAGCTTACTATTTCTAAGGGCTGTTTAAGACCTGGGGTCAGACACTCCCTTCCTAAAATTCTCTACATATGATCATTTCATATGATCATCGCAAAAGCAAATTCCAAAACATCTATCTACACATACAAATCATTAAGAATGTAACAGTTAAATTAAATTACCTTTACTTTAATTCAGCACCGCGGATTTCACTATGAGGCGGTGTAAAGTATTGAGGATGTTAGTAAGGTAACGCTGTGCTGGAGAAAATACCCACCCCTTCAAAGAATTAGGAGTGGTTACCTGAAAACATATGGTGTAAACCATTTCCCTACCACTTGGTATCAGCCCCTTTAGATTATTTAGATTAGCAAACAGTAGTAAAAAAGCTAAATAACTGTTTGGATGGCAGTTTGAGGTGCTTCGATTTTTTTCTTTCTCACAGAGTGTAAACCATCCACCACCAGGGAAAAAAAAAACTTTTAATGGGGACAATTTCTAATAATTTGTTATTGTTAAAAATTAGGTAGCAAATATTTTGTAGCACTGGAGGCAATAATGTCACGTTAGCTATACTGAGGATTAACCGTATACAGGGTAAGTTGGCATCCAAAAGACTGAAATAAAACTGAATGCCAGCTTCTAAAATTTGGATGATGTATTGCAGTACAAACATTTCTACTCTGTGGAATTACGTTTTTATTACCGAAGCAGACCTAATTGTCAGTGCATGAAAAACTGCAGCTTCAGAGAGGAGTGTTTAATGTTTTTCTGACGGATGATAGAAATTTCAGATTGAAGTCCATGTGGTTGTTTCTATTTACTATTAGAAAATTTTTCATTTTCTTAAGTTTTTTTTTTAATAATATCTTCAAATATTCAGCTTCAGCTATGAACGAAATAAATTAGACTCAATTTAAGAGAAACCCAACGGGGGCCGTTTATGGATTCTCGGGGGGGCTAAGCACCCCCGAGAAGAAAAAGATGCTTGAATACAACACTGCACGTACTGAGTTCCACACTTCGCGAACAAAATTAATTTCTAGAGAATGAATATCTTTATGATAGATATCCTGGGTTTTTTTGCCTTCTAGAAACAGATATATCATTTTTTTTTGATTGGAGGTTTAACGACCACTGTGAGCAACTCGATGGGCTATAAGCAGTCGACCGTCCCTAATTTAGGGTCACTGGTTCCAGGGAAGAGAGAGAGCCAGTGCCGTAAGACAAACACAACATCCATGCCTCACCGGGATTCGAACCCGGACCCCTTCCGGACGAATGATCAGAGGCCAGCGCCTTAGACCAGAGCGCCACCGGGGCGGCAGATATATCATTAAGAAAACCCATTACAAATCTGTAGTTGCGAGTTATTGATGAGAAAAGACTGGATTATGCTGAAAATTTTACTAATAGATACCTGGATCATATTATATAAAATCAATTTTTGAAGCGACATGTATAATCCAAAATATAATGATAGAGAAAGCGATAACGCAAGCATATCATGCTTTGATATATATATGCACATCAAAAACGTGCAAGAATATTTTTAACAAATAATTCAAACGCCTTGACAGACAGCATCTCAGTTCTTGAAATCATAAATTATTCCTGTCACCACTATTCCACACATGTACGTGCTTTACATTATGTTATCAAAAGTGAGAGCACGCATATTTTTCTTACCCTTATCATTTCCCACCTGTTACTACCTCCTGAGGAAGGAACCGCCCAGCGCGTCGCGAATCTTATTTATCTGAGCCACTCAGCGTTGGTGACGCCCTATTTTGTAGAGAAGAAGATATGGCAGTGATATATTTAATTGGTATCGAATGTCTCCCGTCACAGGGAGGGAGAGCAACAGACAGCAATGCTTACGGGCCAACAAAAAAAACATGTTTCTGTACTTATCCCTGCAAACCATGATAAAACCCCGCCAGCCGGGTGGCATCCCAAACGCGTTAGTACTGCCCATACAAAGATTCAAAACTCAGATCATCAGAAATACTTCATAGTATTGACGATCTTTAATTGCGGGGTTGAATCTCAAGACAAATAGTGACTCAAATTTCAGTTTCCAGAAATAAGAATATAAAATGGGATGCAGTTTTATCACCAAATAAATTTAGTTGAACTGATATTGTTTTTAAATTCTGTAGACACAATATTCTTCTCTTAATACGTGGAAGTACATCAACTCTATTAACTTAGCAATCAGACATCGCTGATTGCGATGTCTAATTTTGAATTAAATTTCTGAGTTCATAGTTCTGAGGTGTTTCCACGTATTAAGAGAAGAATATTTCTTCCACGGAATTCCTACCTAAGAGACTGGTGATTTCACTTAACAGCGCTACGAGGAAGCAGATCGGCTGGCAAAAATCTAAAAAGTTTCATGTTCTTTAACACTCTGATACTTCATCGTACTGGATGGTATAATGGATACTATGCTCGAACAAAAATAGAAGATGCGGGTTCGATTTCCGCTCCAATGCGGCGATGTGATTTCCAAGTCTTCTGATGTGATTACTGTTCCGTGATGCACAGTACATACAGGCAACTCAGCTACGTCTGATTGCTGAGTTAATGAGATAGTTCTGACATTCTCTTTGTTTTTTTTTTTTGGCACACTATTTACACTATCTCGTCTCAGATTCGGGTTCGTTAGTTCCAGGATAGGCAGAGAGCCAGTGCAGGTAGATATAAACACCACCTATGCCTTATCTGGGACTCGAACCCGTTCCCAAGTCGGGTGACTAGACAGAAACAAACACCCTATATTGTTAAAATAAATTCAGTGGTTGGTTATTTAACGGTAACTTCACTTCAACACATTAAAAGCTTTTAAGTTTGTTAGGTTTAACTTCGCTTAAACTGCAATCTTAATTAAAAGCTAAGACTTTATTTACCCCGTAGACTTTCCTGAATTAGCTTTTTGTTGAACCCGAATTACTTCTCAGTCGCTTGTAGCTGAAAGTTTCAACTAAAACAGAAATGCCACTTCAGTAATAAGGCTAGGAATTCAATGAACTCAAAATCTACTTAGCATATTTGCACTTCACTTATCGTCATTGATTAATCATACACAAGTCTTTAGTATGCAGCAAGATTCTTGAAATACAGTAGAATGTTAATCACAATATGAGTGAAAGCTCACTCAACACAAAAATAATATCTCCCTACTCTCTCGTAACATTGAATATTGAACATAAATAATTCGTAAAAGATTATACAGATGTGTTGCTCCTCTAACGTTGCCTACCTAACATTGGGTTCCGAACATTTTACTTCCACACTCTTAGTTCTCAATTCTTTAACCACATAGATTGCACTTTGACCCCCGAGCTGACTCACCCGGGTTTGAATTCAAAACATGTAATTTTTTAAAAGTCCAACGGACTTTCATATTAAGAGGCTTGCGCTAAAACGATATTATTTTTGCAACGTGGTCACAATCTTTTTCTTCAATAAGATCATATGGAAAAACTTATGTTGTTAATCCCTGTGGTAATTATGCAGTTATCCTTGTAATCATTATGCTGTAATCCCTACAGTAATTATGCTATCATCCCTGCGGTAATTGCGTTGTTATCCCTGTGGTGATTAAGCTGTTATCCCTATGGTATTACGTGTTGCCAACTTCAAATTCATCGAGAGGAACTCTTAAGTTAGGAAATATTTAACGAGAAGAAACCAAATTTACGTAAGAACACAGGAACTCAAAAGGAAGGTAAAATTAGAGATAGACATTGCAACATCATTTATAGGTTACACTGCAATGCGTTTAAACGTAACCAACGCACGTAATACTTGAAGCGAGCACCAAATGGCATAAAAAGAATGGGGGAACCAATTGTTTTCAAAAGAGAACAAATTGTTGACAGATTTTTAGCAAGGGCGTTCGTGACTAGCGTGTTCAGTGGTTCAAACTGAACAGTTTCCAGAGTAATGGCGATTCAAACTTGGACATACAGCCTTTACGAACAGAGGTCGAAAACCTTAGTACACTGGAAGAGAAAGGAGGACACTGGGAAGAAATGTTGTATGAAAAAATTAAATCTGCATCTTAACGTCTCAAATTCGAGTAAAGCTGCTTCTTTGGAGCTCCTCATGTTCGAGATTTATGGTACAGAAACACTTCTTACGAACACAAATGATCGCATGCAAAAACAAAAGCAGTGTAATTAGCATAAAAACAAAGCATAGCGTGACTGCAAACGTTTGATATCGCTCGACGAATCGTGCTTTACACTCTTTTCAACATCTGACAGAGTTCATCTTCGTAGACCGTCAGAAGAAGTACGTAATCCTAACTTCGTACACACAGTCAAATATGGAAGGCTATCAATACTTGGTTGATTTGAGGTATCACGGCATTCCTTAGGCTCTGACACTATGCTCCAAGGCGGAACAACTGCGAGTGGTTACTAACACCTTTTAAGTGAACTCTCCTGGTAAGGTGACAATGCTCCTGTACGCAGAGCTAGATCTGAGGAACCGTATACGAGGGAGCATGAAGACCAGGTACGACACCTTCCATGTCCTGCAAAATCGTCCAACTAAAAACAGGGAAACTGACAACGTTTCACTTCTTTTGTTACAGAAAGTCCCAAACTGGGGGCCCCTGGTTTCAGAGTACGAAAGAGCACCATACGACAACACACGCCATTCAAGCCTTATCTAGAACTCTAACCCGGGCTCAGGTCGGAAGAATATCACAATCCCGCGCCTCTGACCACCCGGACATCTATCCGGTCTGTTTTAACTTACAAAACACAATTTGTTGCACGTATTCACGGTACGACTTAACGTGGTTACACTTCAATTACATTACAGGTTATATGACAAACTATTTCTCACACACACTATTTTATTTCCAAAATTCTGAACGTGTTAAAACTCCGGCTGTGATTCTAGGCAAAGGTGAAACAGCGATCTTCCTAAACCGTAGATTAACAAATGGAGTATAAGCATGGGAAGTGTGATGGATGTCAGTGAGAATGCCTGTTAGACTCGAGCTGTGTAACGGGATAGCTGTGGATAGAGATGTCTGATACAGCAACAATAAGTGCATTCTAACTCCATCAGTAAAACATTTATCTAGCGGATTGCCTTTCTTTGAGAAGTTAACCTCTGAATCTCAGACAACAGCTTAGTGATTTGTATGTATGTATGTATGTATGTATGTCCGACCCTCATAAGATTTTTATTGTAGCAGCGAACATGTGAAATTTAGTAGCAAAATACTTGGACAGATTGTTAATAATGCTGGCCTATTCAAAGCATTGTTCATCACATCGTACACATTTCCGCCATGTTTGAACCCATTACTAAAATCCATTTTGGAAAATTTCCTGAGGCTGTCTGTCGTTTTACCCGTGAGTTCACAGCCAGTTTAACGTCTGTCACATCATCCAAACGTTCCCCACGAAGGGTGATTTTCAAAGAAGCAAAGAGGGAAAAGTCCGAGGGAACCAAATCAGGACTGTAGGGAGGTTGCGGCATTGCCCTCCACCCCATTTTGGCAATACCCTGTGAAGTCTCGATTGAGGTGTGGGGATGTGCGTTATAATGGTGTAAAACAACACTATGAAGTGGAAGGTCACATCTCTTCCTTCTGATAGCTTCCTTTAGCTTCTTCAATATCTCCGCATAGTGAGCGCTGTTTATTGTTGCATCCCGTTCAAGGAAATAAGTCAAACTGACACCACGTTTGTCCCAAAAAAATTGCCAACATCACTCTCCCTGCAGAACGAGTTGTTTTCACCTTTTTATGTAGAAGTGAAGACGTGCAGTGCCATTCAATTGACGCACGTTTTGTTTAGGGTCATGAAACAACCCCCAGTTTTCATCACCCGTTACAACATTAGAGAAAAACCCCTCACCCTCCCTCTCATAACAATCCAAGAGGTTTCGGGACATGATCACCCTTTGCCCAGATTGTTCACGGGTTATATTTACTGGGATCCACTTTGAACAAATTTTTCTGTATCCCATGGTCCACAATTAATGTTTCCATATCACTATGACCACAATGAATTGCATCACACAACTCTTGGACGGTGACACGACGATCAGCTGTGACGAGGCATTTCGCTCGTTGCCTGTTGGAATCCGTCACTACAGTTACGGGTTTTCCACTCCGTTGTTTGTTCGACACTGAACTTTCTCCCTCTCAAAACCTCTTCATCCATCTTCGGACATTATTATTTTTTTTTTTTTTGATTGGAGGTTTAACGACCACCGTGAGCAACTCAATGGGCTATAAACAGTCGCCCGTCCCTAATTTTGGGTCACTGGTTCCAGGGAAGGGAGAGAGCCAGTGCCGTAAGACAAACACAACATCCATGCCTCACCGGGATTTGAACCCGGACCCCTTTCGGACGAATGATTTTTTTTTTTTTTTTTTTTTGATTGGAGGTTTAACGACCACCGTGAGCAACTCAATGTGCTATAAGCAGTCGCCCGTCCCTAATTTAGGGTCACTGGTTCCAGGGAAGGGAGAGAGCCAGCGCCGTAAGACAAACACAACATCCATGCCTGACCGGGATTCGAACCCGGACCCCTTACGGACGAATGATCAGAGGCCAGCGCCTTAGACCACTGCGCCACCGAGGCGGCAACGAACGAATGATCAGAGGCCATCGCTTAGACCACTGCGTCACCGGGGCGGCGGACATTATTGAAATCGGTTGTGGTATCTCCATACTTCTACAGGAGTCCTCTGTGGGATTTTGCAGCCTAACATCCCTGTTTTTCCAGGAATTCAACTACGGCTCGCTACTTTTCTCTGCCATTCATTATCTTTACTTCCGATTCTGAAAAGACTTTGTTCCTACATTACATAGTACATGTCAGTGCAGTTTCATGAACATCACTTCAAAATTTCAAAGTTATTAAGGAAGGAGGCATTACTTTCAGGATGGTCTTGTATGTATGTATGTATGAATGTATGTATAGGCAATCAAAAGTGTACGTCCTCACAAGCACTGACATACACTACTGTATATTGACAAAAGTCATCGGACACACTTCAAAAGCAAATGAACGGATCCTGGACGTTGTTAAGATACGCGGTACAGCTGCAAACAGTGTGAAAACCTGGCCGCGATCGCTTCGCAACGTGAGGTTGAGTGAAAACGTCGCGGCGGGAGAGAAATGACTTTGAGAAAGGAAAGACTGTTGGGTGTTATATTAGTTGGTTGTCCATAAGAGAAACCGAGATGCGTTTAAACATACCCAAGTCAACTTTTTTGGATGTACTAAATAAGTGGAAGAAACACGGCGTGCCTGAAATAGCAAAACGTACCGGCAGAACAAAGAAAACCAGTGATAGAGGACGTCGAAACCTCAGGAGAGTCGTTACATAATAGACGGAGTAATGCACAAGACCTCAGTGTACAGGTGAGTAAAAATGCTGGAATCTCGGTATCTACACGTACCATTCGGATAGAACTTTATTCCATGGGTCACCGTGGTCGTGCGGACGCTCATAAGCTTTTCATCTCCACTGGGAATGCTACTCGTCGTTTAGCATGGTATGAAGAACATTTATCGTGGACCCTAGATCAACGGTAATGGGCCCAATGGACTGATGAATCCAGATGCATGATCCATTAGTCTGATTGCCATGTGTGGGTATGGCGCAAGGCGGGGGACGCTATTTACTACAGTGTACTATTCATACGGTTAAGTTTGGAACTGGCAGTGTACTCGTGTTGGGGTGTTTTTCGTGGTATGATCCCGGCCCATTGGTTATCGTGGACAAACATGTTAACCAGTACGTCTACTTCGATATTCTGGACAATTACGCCCTACCAATTCTGTGGCAATGCTATGGAACAGAGTCTTGTTGGTACCAGTAGGATAATGCACCGAGCCAAAACGCAAGGACTGTTACGGCGTGGTCTGACGATAAGTCTGTATCTTGTGTGGACTAGAAAGCACAGAGCCCCTATCTTAATCCGATAGAGCACCTATGGGATGAATTAGAGCGCCGGATAAGAAGTTTGGAACCAAGGGCTACTTCTAAGCAACAGTTAGCTGCAGCATTATGTACTGAATGGAAACGCATACCTATTGCTGTGTTTCAACACCTTGTGGAAATCATGTCTCGAAGGGTTCAGTGCATGCATTAAGGCCAAAGATGGACCGACACTGTAATAATGTATGCCGATAAATGTTATGTTAAGTTTCTCTTCTAGGTGTCCGGTGACTTTTGTCAATATAGTGTATGTCGGTATAGTACATATGATTTTGATGAACGGGAACATTTTATGTCATGTAAGAAGTGTTCATATATGAATCCAGAAATGCTAATGAGCACAGCAAGAAAAGAAGGGAAAAATGAATCCAAATTTAGAGAGAAAAAAAAAACAGGACTTTAATTTCATCAGCTCCTAAAGTAGAGGACATACTAGTTCCGTCAAAATACGGTATTACACCACTATACAATACAAATTTGAAGTTGTGATTCCGTCTATTGGTTTAAATTATGACAAGAGTGGTAAGTAAAATAATATCCGAAAATTTAAAAATTTTATCCTGCTCCAGGACGATGACATTTTCAAATTTTCGGATATTATTTGACTTACCGCTCTTTTTGAAATTTACACCAATAGACGGAATCACAACTTAAAATTTGTATACTATCCTGGTCTGTACATAGTTCGGAAATTTTGTTTATAAGAATTCATATCCATTGTTTGAAACGCCTCGTAAAAACAAGACGTACGGGAATGAACGACAAGAATTTAGATAATCAATAACAGAAAACTGTTTTTGTGAATGTGAGTGGGAATGTGCGACAGTTATGTCGAAAAACCAACGTGTTTCTATTGCTTCGCTTTGGTTTTCACTATGGTTGTGGAAAAGCCACGTTCACTTGAGCGTGTTCTTTTCACGAGGAAGTGATGAGGAATACGGCGCAACATAGGATCACTTATTTCCTACATTTAATTCCTTCCTCATTTATAACTGAAAAAGTAACCATAAATGGAAGAATTTATATTACAGATGAAGGCTGTTCAATAAGTAACTTCCGATGCAAAGTTACAAAGTTGTATTATAGCCAGATACAATGAATTAGGGCGATGTATGCAGAACGCAGATCCTAATTTTCCGCAAAATCACGGAATCAGTTAAGACAATTGTCGCTTGAATAAAACAACTTTTGGAAACCTCGCGCGAGAAATGTAGCGCCAAGTGTCCGCATACAATGTTTCACGTCAGCTACAACTTTACTACGGAAATATTTTCCTTTAACCCCTGTTTTTCGAATTATCTCGGGGTTAAAAAATGGGCTGAAATAAGCTCGAAGGAACATATTCGCTGTTTAAGAAATGGCTGGCCGAACCTGTGTTTTAAGCGCTAGCATCTGACCATTAGGCCAAGATGGGTCCGAATCCCGCATCAGTAGTTATAATGGGCTTTAAAATACTAGGATACTAAAGATGCATTATAACGAAGTAAATTTCTCCGTCATTTTTGGTCTACGCCGGGATTCGAACCCGAGGCCGCTTATTCCGGAACAAGTCGCTCTACCAACTGAGCTACGCAGACATTTGTTCTGATTGCTATGTGCCTTTAAGTCGTGTGCGTCCTTCTGGCAGGTACGACACATCTCCCCCCGAAAGAGGGCCGGGGGCATGGCCCACGGGTCAGCCGTGACCATGAATCGTTGCAGGCAGCCATCCACTGTAGAACGTGCACTTGAGAACTTCCAGTCAATCTGCTGTGTGGAATGCAACATCACACATTTTTATTTTTCGAAGCGCTGGAGAAGGAATTCTCTGATTTTTCCTGTCTCGCGGTGTGGAAATAACATCACACCAATGCGAGATTTTGAACGGCCGGGTCATTCGGATAGTTCGGGCGCCATTATAACGAAGTAAATTTCTCCGTCATTTTTGGTCTACGCCGGGATTCGAACCCGAGGCCGCTTATTCCGGAACAAGTCGCTCTACCAACTGAGCTACGCAGACATTTGTTCTGATTGCTATGTGCCTTTAAGTCGTGTGCGTCCTGCTGGCAGGTACGTCACAGCATATATTAGCATTATTAACAACATCTATGAAAATGAAAACGCAACGGTTCGGCTATTTGGCGATACAGCTCCAATAAAAATTGGGAAGGCAGTGAGACAAGGTGACACCATATCTCGCAAACTCATCAAAGCCACAATGCAAAATGTTTTTCAATGATTGAACTAGAAGACAAGGCGGATAGATTCATAAAGATTACTAAACTCATCTTCGCTTTGCTGATGACATAGTCATTTTTGCAACTACTCCTTTAGATCTGCAGAGTATGATCCAGGAACTTGCTGACAAGAGTAAATAAGTAGGAGTAAAAATAAACTGAGAAAACAAACTGATATACCCGTACAATGCTTTTACAGAAAATTAAAATTTATCAATCGATGGGGGAAATTTGGAGGAAGCACATACTTATCTTTAACTTGTGCAACAGATATGAAGCGAGGGTCATACTGATGAAGAAATTAATCGGCGTACAAAATTTGATTCTCAAGCTTTTGGAAGAAAAGGTTCAATCTTCAAGAGCAATATGAAATTATGTTTTTTAAAAAAAGTGACTAATCAAGGCATCCATTTCCAATTTCGAAGATCAGAGGCATGAAATTTAGCTAAAAAGACGTACAAGGATGCAGACAACTGAAGTCATAATGCTTTATTATGCTAATGAGCTAAAAATATAAAGCATTGGCAGCTAAAAGATTAAATAAATAGTAGTACATGAGGAAATGAAAAGATAAAACTTTGATTTATAAAAGCTCAGGAATTAAGTCCGTTAAAACATTAATCTGACACTGAAAATAAAAATAAACATTTTACGCAGCTATGAAGAATGCGCGAAAGCAGGTCAAGCACTGAACCCACTTTAAACAAATAAGAAGAAACCATCGAGTGCTGAAAAATTCATCCATACACACCTGCAATGCATTGCACGATTGTTGTGATGAGAATCAGGCAGTTCTGTCATTTTACAAGCAATAACTTGTTTCCATTGTACAATAGCAATATGATATACGTGAATAAGGTTACTTAAATGAAAGAAAACATATATTAAAACACAAGTGCTGAGTATAAACGTCGCAAAAATAAGTCAGTTGATATAAAACAACACAATGAAAGAAATTTTTCCAAAACGGTTGCTTTATAAGTTATATTTGATTTAACTGAAAGAAGCATACAGGCATGCATGCTTGGTGTAATCAGGAAAGATAAGAAGAGGAACTCGTGCATCAGCAAAATAACAAGAGTGGGATACATCATGATCCGAGAAAAATCCCTCAAATGGCTCGAAGAATGGACCACCCGCGGATAACCGAAATTTTAGATTGGATACCAAGGGACTGGAAAAGACCGAGAAGAAGCTAACCAGGGGAAGGGGTAGACAGTATTCGAAAGCATGCCGGAGTGACATGGAGAAGACAGGCTAAAGTGAGACAGTTGTGGAATAAATTTGGGGAGACCTTCATCCTGCATTGGATTAATAATGGTGATGAAAACGATATATATATGTAGCTTTTAAAACTCCGAGGAAACAAACTCCGTCTGAAACGTGTGAGGTGCCTGCCCCGCAGGACGCACATGACATAAAAGCAGATAGCAGCGATAGCGCACGTCCGCGTAGCTCAGTTGGTAGAGCGACATGTTCCGGATAAAGTGGACTCGGGTTCGATCCCCGGCGTGGACCAAAAATGACGGAGAAATTTACTTTGTTATAATGGCGCCCGAACTTCCCGGATGACCCGGCCGTTCAAGATCTCGCATTGGTGTGATGTTCTTTCCACACCGCGAGATAGGAATAATAAGAGAATCCTTTCTTCAGCGCTTCGAAAAATAAATGTGTGTGTGATGTTGCATTCCACACACTAGATTGACTGGGAGTTCTCAAGTGCACGTTCTACAGCGGATGGCTGCCTGCAACGATTCATGGTCACAGCTGACCCGAGGGCCATGCCCCCGGCTCTCTATTGGGCGCACATTGGGTTCATTTCAGGTGAATTTGGAGGAAGGTCACCAGCATGTTCCTCGAATCACTCCTAAACGATTCTGACAGTGTAGCAAGTCGCATTATCCTGTTGCTAATGACCATCAACAGCAGAGACACAGTTGCCATGAATGTATGAGCTTCGTCCTCAACGATTGTCAGATACCCGATAGCTGTCAGGGATTGTTCTATTGGGATAATGGGACCTAAAGTGCCCCAGGAAAACATCGCCCACATCATGACACCGTCGTGGCCGGCCTGTTTCCGCCCAACAATGCATCCAGGTGCCGTAGCCTCCGTTGGTAATCGGCGTATCCACGCTTAGCCGTTTACGTGATGCACCAGGATTCTTCATACCAGGACGCTTTCTTCCAATCATTAACGGTCCAATCTCGATGATCTTGGGTCCATTTCACGCGTTGTTGGTGATGACGTGCAGTGAGCAAGGGGACCCGACCGGGTCTTCTGCTGCGCGGGCCCATGCGCAGAAGGCTGCGATGAACTGTGTGCTGTCACACATTGCCCTGATTACCACTGTTGTAGCTACTGGTGTCCCTTCGGTCGCTGCGCACAATGCGCGACAGTCTCCACTCCCTTCTGGCATCAATGAGCTGCCGACGACACACAGCTGGAAGACGGTTCGTCGTTTGACCATCTGTGCACCACTTTTGATACGTACTTACTACAGCGGCACGTGAACAACACACAAGCCACGGCGTTTTTCGAGGTGCCGTGCCGTCACAATTTGTTATTTATCAAACTGCCGATAAATCGGCAGTTTTTTTCCATTCTGACTCCAAACCCTCTACGCCGCCCCGGTGGCGCATTGGTCTAAGCGATGGCATCTGATCATATGTCCGAACGGGGTCCGGGTTCGAATCCCGGTGAGGTATGGATGTTGTGTTTGTCTTACGGCAGTGGCTCTCTCCCTTCCCTGGAACCAGTGACCCCAAATTAGGGACGGGCGACTGCTTACAGCCCATTGAGTTGCTCACGGTGGTCTTTAAACCTCCAATAAAAAACAAAACAAAAAAAAACCCTCTACTAACCGAAAGCGAATCCTCGGGTTGTATATATACTGCTTTGTGTTCTTCACCTGCGCCACCGTTCTGTCTCCAGGCGCGATCGTTTCTCTTGGCTGGCTGGGAGTGCTCGCTCACTGGTGTACAGCGGACACATTTTCGCCAGCCGATGCCAAAAGCTAAGTCGTCGATTTGTTTTAATGGGGAAGTCACTATCCCGATGCCGACGACCTAACGTGGCGTACGAATCACAGTGGGCCGCCCCGGTGGCGCAGTGGTCTAAGGCGCTGGCCTCTGATCATTCGTCCGTAAGGGGTTCGGGTTCGAATCCCGGTCAGGCATGGATGTTGTGTTTGTCTTACGGCACTGGCTCTCTCCCTTCCCTGGAACCAGTGACCCTAAATTAGGGACGGGCGACTGCTTATAGCCCGTTGAGTTGCTCACGGTGGTCGTTAAACCTCCAATCAAAAAAAAAAAAATCACAGTGGATATTTATTTGTACAGAGACACGAAGGGACCTCGGGCCGCATGTCTCTCACCTTAACAATTAGGTAGCAGGGCAACCGTCAGCTCAATTAGTCTTTTCGCCAAACATACCTCTGTATGCGTGTGTTCAGTGTCTTTGCTCTGATTATTTGCAACTTAAAAACGCAGCCCTAAGCTTTTGTATAAATAATTTTTGACCCAACTGAATATGTGATATCACCAGCCGAAAATTAAAGTTTAAAGAGTACGATGATGATCTCAAATAAAAGCTGTCGTTAATGGTACTATGAAGAAAAAGCATGAAGATTTTCCCTCCGGAATGATGTTTGCAGTTTTTATGTATGCACTTATTAATTCATTAACTGCTAGCTCCACTTCCATACAATCGGTCAGAAACGTATTCTTTGTGAGCTCAAAGAGCCCCTTTTATGATCAATATGTATTTATATTTAGTTATGCTTATGTAGAAAATAACAGCCACCAGCCACGCAAGCTAAATTAATTACGTACGCAAATTAAAGCAGCTAGCTGACACGCATTGTATTTTCAATCAATTTCGGAGTAGCAGAATAGAGCTTCCGTGATATGGTATGCTAAACTTTTATAAGGGCCGGAACCTTTGAATTGAATATTTCTGGACATATATTACATGGGTGAATCAGACCTAGGAGCGAACTAGGAATAAATAAATAAATAAGAGACATAATGCATGTCGTTTTAATGCACCTATTAACTTTATCGAACATGTCAACTCAATTACTTCTTCGTAATGAACAGAGGGAGTTTTATTATTAGGATTGTTCGCTAATTTCTCATCACTAGCGCTCTTACAAAATATATCCCACTAACTCCACATTTTTTGTAAGCATAGCATGTGCGGTGATAAATTTCTCTGAATCATGCTTTATAAAATTCATTGTTACTACAAAGGTCGCTCCATAAAAACTGAGAGTAATTCTTTTTGAGTTGGTTGGCAACAGTGCGAAGGGGAAAAATAACCACGCAGACGACTAACTGAATTAAGGAAGTATCGATGGCAACATTTATTAGCCGTGATAGACGATTCTGGATTTGTTATTGCGCAGTTGTTTAAGGTACGTTTGCATTTCTCCATACAGCTATGGAGGTGAGTGATTCAGAGTTAAGAAGCGAAATGCGTTGTGCGATAAAATTTTGCTATCGTTTGGGCAAAGCGGCTCCAGAAACAATTGATTTAATGAAAAGAAAATTTATTACGATAAATCTTTGGGTTTTTTTAGATGGCACCGTGATTTCAAAAAAGGGCGTTTGTCGGCAGAACTCGCTCCTAGGCCTGGTCGACCTGAAAGTGTTGCTACGGAGCGCATTGTTAACACTGTTTGGGGCAATCCTGCAAGTAGATCGACGAATGACGTGTGAATATATAGTGGCGTCAACTAATATTTCAAAAACGTCGGAATTCCGCCTTTTACGCGTCAAATTACTGCTGCATCGTGTGTGTTCCAGACTGGTATCTCATCACCTCACGGGAGAACAATTGTTGGCCAGAGTTAAGGTGTGCCATGAGTGGAAACAAATGATTGCAAAGGATCCAAACTTTCTGAACACAGTAACAACTGCCGAGGAAGTATCGGCCTAGTATTTCAACCGCCTCAAGAAGCGCGCAAGGAGTGACTGGAAGCAGACAGGCTTGCATCCTCCGAAAAACATCCGCCAAACCAAATCAGCTCGGAAGGTGATGACAATAATTTTCTTTGATCATAAAGGTGTAGTTTACCAGCATGCCGTTCCTCCACAAATTACTGTATAACGAAGTAAATTTCTCCGTCATTTCTGTCCACGCCAGGATTCGAACCCGGATCCCCACATTCCGGAATAAGTCACTCTACCAATTGAGCTACGCGGACGTTTTATTCTGATTCCTATCTACCTTTATGTCGTGTGCGTCCTTCTGGCAGGTACGTCACATCTCCTGGTACGTTACAACTGTCAATGCTGAGTATTACATTTCAGTCTTGAAGCGTCTGCGACGGCACAGATCGATTAAGCGACCGGGATTGGTGGGCAAGTTGACCCTACCATGTTACTGCTTGCGCTCAACAGTTTCTTACGAAACGCAGTATTGAAATCATGTCACAGCCTCTGCACAGTTCGGACCTCGCCCCGTGCGATTTCTGGTTGTTTCCAGCAATGAAGGAGAAGTCCCGTGGCGCAACATTCAACACAGATACTGGCGTTACTCAAGCTGTACAGGGGTCGCTAAAGCAGCTTCCACAAAATGCCTTCGCCACATGCGTTGAAAAGTGGACTGAACGATGTGACCGTTAGATATTATACTTTGAGAAAGAATATCATATATTTTGCTGTACCTATATTTCTTCATTTTGTGTGATTTTACTCTCGGGTTTTATGCAACGACCATTGTAACTTCAGTGAGAATATCAATTTAATTACCTTACCTTAATGAACAGTGTTGGTTTTATTACAGAGATTTTGTTCTATCTTCACATCGTTGGCAGCATTAAATTCCTAATAAGACTTGCATTTGATCTTACAGCTCCATTGTTTCGGATCTTACTCGCTTATAATATGTGAGGTTAAATATCCGGAAATATTATTTTTTCAGAATCTCGTAAAACTCATAATAGAAAGATCCTATACATTTTGATGATTAATACATGCTTCTTACCTGAAGAGGCGTAATGTTGCTTTATTAATTTCAATTTCGAAGTCGTCGGTTGCGGTATCAATACTACATATTTGTCGTTCATCACTGCTTCGTATTACAATTCTATCTTTTGTTCTTAGAACACAAAGCTTCTGACCTGCCATCCCGGTGGCGTAGTGGCCTGAGCCAATGGTTCCCAACCTTTTTGCATTCGCCGACCGCCAAAATTTTATAGAAACTTTCGCGTACTGGCGATGTCGAAACAAAACCTTTAGGCTATTTTCGAGCATTTAATCTCGTGGTATTCTATATTATAACTAGCTAAATACCCGTTGTTCGAACGTGAAAATAAACAATTTCGTAAATAATTGAATAACAAATTTCATAAGCAATTTCGTTCGAAACTGTACGTTTAAGGGCTAGCAAGTCAGATGTTTTTGAACGCGTGAGCAAAATTGTGTTGCCATCGCTAAGATCTCAAGGGGGAAACTTTTTTTTTTTTTTTCAAATATCAATTACTATGAAAATTTACCCGCATATTTATATTGATTGCAATCAGCTTACCACTTATATGGCATCACCATGGCTTTGGTTAAAACGAATGTTGTTAATTTGATTTTGACTCAAAAAAAAACAAAAAACAAAACAAAAACACTTATGTTACATCCCCGTTGCTTCGGTGAAAAAGAATGTTGGTAATTTGATTTTGACTCAAAAAAAAAAAAAAACACTTATGTTACGTCCCCGTTGCTTCGGTGAAAAAGAATGTTGGTAATTTGATTTTGACTCAACAAACATTGACATTCGATACGTTAAACGATAATATAAATGTTTCAGTGCAAAGCGTATTATGATATAGCGGTTTTTACGTGACATTTTTAAAAGGTTATTTTTTGTTAAATAAATTTAGAAAAAGTCAAAAAACCTTGACATTCGATATGTCTAACGATAATAAATGTTTAAATGCAAAGCATATTATGATACAGCGCTTTTTACGTGATTTTTTAAGGTATTTTGTTAAATAAATTCAGAACAAATAAATTTGGTACAAAATATATACTGAGTATGTCAACTCAAGTCATTCAAAACTTAAGGCGCTTCAGTTGTTGAGCAACAATGGCTCGATCACTGCAAAACGTCCTGCATTATCAAAGCTGGGTTATTTGAAAAATCCATTTCGACCCACTTAAAGTCATCGAAGAAAAAAAAACCTTTCTTAGTGCGCCTTTGTGTTGTAACAGGAAGATTCGTGCCAAATATGAAAGTTCTAAGTTCAGTAATTTCGGAGATTCGGTGATGAGTCAGTGAGTGCTTTCAGTTTTATATGTACAGATGAATCACTGCGTATGCAATCCATAATTTATATACCAGATCATTCCATTTCACCTCCTTACAGCTAATATAATTTAATCTGTTAATATTATTTAATGATTAATAAGTACAATACATAATCAATATGCCACAATTTTCTCCTTACTGTTAAAAACAATTTTTCGGGGGTCAATGCGACATCCGTTAATGCTGCTTCGCGATAATCTTTTCGAGCAGTGGTTCTAGGGTCACTTCTGCAATGGGCAGCGCAGCAGTAATGTCACGTGCTTTGCTTTGATTGCTGACTGAACAATTGCCAAATTATTGAGACTAATAATTATTGATGATTATTAGCATTCTCACACCAATAACTCGGTTGATCAGATCAGATCATATGTGGAGGATTTTAGAAAGGGAGTGTTTGACCCTAGGTCTTAAACAGCCCTTAGAAATAGAAAGCTAGGATATTTGGGCTAGGGTGCCCGATAGGAAAGTGACACGGAAGCGAGGGAGAAAGGGGGAGGAAGACGCCCTTATTTATTACCGGGGGAGGGGGCAGTGGCCCGGGGTCAGACAGCTTAACGTGCCCATCCGATACAAGACGGATATTTAGTGGTTCGAGCGTTTGTACCTGCCTGGGATCGATTATTAAAACCAATTATTATTAATGATTATAATCATTCTTACACCAATAATTCGGTTGATCAGATCAGATCATATGTATAGGATTTTAGCAAGGGAGTGTTTGACCCCAGCTCTTAAACAGCCCTTAGAAATAGGAAGCTACGATATTTGGGCTAGAGTGCATGCCCGATAGGAAAGTGACACGAAAGCGAGGTGAGAAAGGGGGAGGAAGACGCCCTTATTTATTATCGGGAGGGGGTAGTGCCCGGGGTCCGACGACTTAACGTGCTTATCCGACACAAGACTGATATTTAGTGATTCGTACCTGCTTGGGATCGATCCTGAGATTTCTCCACGACAGTCTCGAAAGTTGACCACAAGGCCATCCGTGTCCCCTTAAACGGCTGAAAAGGTTTTCTCGCAATAGATAAGTGGTCGAAAAAGTAACCAATATTTTTAGAGCTATGAAAGTGACACGGAAGCGAGGTAGAAAGGGGGAGGAAGGCGCCCTTATTTATTACCGGGAAAGACAGTATCCGGGTTCGGATGGCTAGTCGGATGGCTTAACGTGCCCCTCCGACTCACGGCGGATATTTAGTGGTTTGAGCATTCGCAACTGCGTGGGATCAAACCCGAGGTTTCTCTGTGGCAGTCCCGAACGTTGACCAGTAGGCTATTCGCGGCCCTGAAACGGCTGAAAAGATTTTCCCGCAATAAATACGTGGTACAAAAAGTTACAATAATTTTAGAGCTTTGTCGCTGAGACTTGGATATTCTTTGTCCATAATAACCCCAAAACTGAATCAGAGATTTTGATCTGAATATTGATACCAAACTGGCATCAGAAGGAAGTTCAACAAACTTTCCTTTTCCTAGTGAGTTAGCCTGCAGGACTTCAGATGTTCTGTGAAGAGATTAGCGATCCGAGTTGCCTTTAATCTTCCGCGACAGGTATTCAAAAAATTTTAGATCAAGATTTGCTCTTACTTTGACTCCATTTCGATTCAACAGAAAAATAAATAAATTCACTCGTTTCTCGAGGACCAGCAGAAAGAACCTCGCGGACCGGCAGAAAGAACCTTGCGGACCGACGGTTCGGATACACTGGTCTGATTAATGGCTTCTGATTATTCTTCTCAGAAGGGTCCGGGTTCGAAATCCGATGAGGCATGGATGTAGTGTTTGTCTTACGGTACTGGCTCTCTCCCTTCCCTGGAACTAGTATCCCTAAATTAGGGACGTGCAACTGCTTATAACTCCTGGTAGTTGTGAAACCCACAATGAAAAAAAAAAAAAAAAAAGGTTCTGACCTAAGTACTGCGGTCACCTATGATTTCCAACTACGCTATCTGAGCACTTTGTAGAATCATATTATGTCTACACCGAATAATCATAGATGGCGTATCTACCTGAAATGACATTTGTGGGTTGGAAATATATATGACGAGGTTTTCTGAGTTCTGGGAATTAAGTTACGATGCTTAAAAGAGAAAAAAAAAGGCTCACAAATTATATGACAAATAAACAGGTTTGTCTAGACATAAATGAAGCTGTTCTTTCCATGTAACATAACCACAGACATGTGAAAATATCCTCCTCCTAGAACGGTAATCGAACCCGCATCTCCCGATTTGCTCTCGAGTATGCTAACCATTACACAGATACTCGAGCGCAAATCGGGAGATGCGGGTTCGATTCCCGTTCCAGATCGATGAAAATTTCAAATTTCTGTGGTTATGGGATATGGAAAGAACAGTTTGATTTATGTCTATATTAACTATTCCATGTGTTTATAAACAGGTTTGTCTCACGAAACAACTAATGCTTATTAGCTGTTTCTGCGACTCGATAAGTAGAGATATACATTAACATCTATGAAAGATTAAATTCAAAGGGTAATCATTTTATTTTTGCTACCACACTCTAACTATTTTCAAGGCTTAGTAACTAATGGCTTCCATTTGCCTAGCAAAAATCAAGAAACCACCGTAAAAGCATGGCATTTCAGTTTACGAATGAAGTAAAAAGTGCCGTAGGCAAGATCAGAAAGTGAATAACAGTCACAGGTAAAGAAGACGAGTAAAAGGCACCGATGAAAAGGTGGTAAAATGCACGTAGAAAAAAGGTAGATAAAAGATATAGATGGAAAAGTAGAAAAAAAGGCACGGTCAAAAAATTGATAAAAAAATACAGATAAAGGTGGTGAATAAAAACCACGAATGCAAAAGTGGATTAAAAGGTACGAATGGAAATGTGGAAAAACACACAGGCAAAAGTAACAGAAGACATATGGGAGAATCCTAAAAAAACGGTACGGGACAAAACACATGGATAAAGAGTTAATAAAAGACACTAACGAAAGGGTGGATAAAAGGGTTGATCCGCTCATGTGACCGAGTGGTATGAGTCTAACATGTGTCTGGGATCGAATCCCGGGTGAAGTATGAGCAGTGTACGTTTTTATAGGGGCACTGACTATCTCCGTTACTCTGAAGCAGTGGCCCTAATTTAGGGATGGGGAACTGCTTATAGCGCACTGAGTGGCTTACGATGGTCTTTAATCTCCCTCTTCTAAATTAAAAATAAATAAATGAAAGTATGAACAGTAATGTGCCAAAACACGCGGCATAACATTGAATAAAAATCACGGACGAAAAGATAGAAAAACTTATGAAATAGTTATGTGGCAAAGTACACCGTTTAAGAGTGAAAAACAAACTGAAAAAGAAGTGGATAAAAGGCATGAATAGCAATGTGGCTAAACACATGAATAAAGAGCTAATAACAGACCCTAACGTATCGCCCACCAGAAGGGTTGGTACCTTTTATTCGAAAAGGTATGACCTACCGCTACGGCCGAATGGTACAAGTATTTGGTTTCTAAGCAGTCGCCCGAGATAGGTTCGGGTTCGGCTCTAACGTGTGGCATGGATGGTGTCTTCGTCGTCTAATGACAGTGGCTCTCTCCATTGCCCGGAACTAGTGGCTCTAAATTAGAGACGGGATGTTGCTTATAACCTACTGAGTTGCTCACGATACTAGCTAAGCTACCAAATATTTAAAAAAAAGAGGCATGGACAGCAATGTGGCAAAACACATGGAATAACTGAATAAAACCACGGGTGAAACACTAGAAAAATTTATGAAAAACCGAAGTGGCCAAATACAAAGATTAAGACTGAATAGAAGACTGACGAAAGGGTGTATAAAAGGTATGTACAGAAATGTGCCAAAATGCACGGATTAAGAATGAACAAAAGGCTGACGAAAAGATGTATAAAAGATACGAATAAAAATGTGGCAAAATACACCGATTAAGAGTGAATTGAAGGCTGAAGAAAAGGTGTGTAAAAGGTATGATCAGAAATGTGACAAAATACTGGGATTAAGAGTGAATAGAAGGCTGAAGAAAAGGTGTATAAAAGGTATGAACAGAAATGTGCCAAAATGCACGGATTAAGAGTGAACAAAAGGCTGACGAAAAGATGTATAAAAGATACGAATAAAAATGTGGCAAAATACACCGATTAAGAGTGAATAGAAGGCTGACGAAACGATGTGTAAAAGGTACGACAGCAATGTTGCAAAATACACGGATTAAGAGTGAATAGAAGGCTGACGAAAAGATGTGTAAAAGGTATGACAGCAATGTTGCAAAATACACGGATTAAGAATGAATAGAAGGCTGACGAAACGATGTGTAAAAGGTATGAACAGCAATGTTGCAAAATACACGGATTAAGAGTGAATAGAAGGCTGACGAAAAGATGTATAAAAGGTATGAACAGAAATGTGGCAAAATGCATAGATTAAAAATGAATAGAAGACTGACGAAAAGATGTGTAAAAGGTAGAAACAGCAATGTGGCAAAATACACAGATTAAAAATGAATAGAAGGCTGATGAAAAGATGTATAAAAGATACGAACAGAAATGTGGCAAAATACACATATTAAGAGTGAATAGAAGGCTGAAGGAAAGGTGTATAAAAGGTATGAACAGAAATGTGCCAAAACGCACGGATTAAGAGAGAATAGAAGGCTGACGAAAATATGTATAAAAGATACGAACAGAAATGTGGCAAAATACACGGATTAAGAGTGAACAGAAGACTGACGAAAAGGTATATAAAAGGTATGAAGAGCAGTGTGGCAAAATAGACCGATAAAGAGTTAATAAAATCCAATGAGAAGGTAAACAAAAAACACTGATAAAAATGATTAAACTCATTTAAATCACACTTGAAAATCTCCTAGTACCACACGAGTATTGAACCACTGAATATTAAAAACAATTGTCTAATATTCGGTAATAAAAATGGAACTAAATCAGTTTTATGTGACAATAGGTCATGTCCATAGATTCGATTAAGATGGGAAAAGTACAGTATTGTTCTAGAACCTTATCCACATATCTACACACATTTAATTTTTAAGTAATATTTTAATTAAAAATGTGTTTCAATATACGGATAAAAAGTCGGACAAAAGATGCGGGTGAAAAAGTGGATAAAGAGAATAAATGAAAGTATTGATAAAAAAAACAGTTAAAAAGATCGTTAAATGAACAGATAAAAATCTACTCCGTGAAACCATCTTCAAAGCATGAATTTTTCCATGTTGTTTCAGTGAAATAAATAGCTTACACACATTTAACGTCACATGTCTCCTGACGTTTACTGCACTTTAAATTCTCTTTTGCGTGTCTTTTGGTATAATTCATAACTCAGATACGTTCATACAAATTCTGTATTGAATTCCTTACGACGCTGTCAAATTTATATTTGAAAGAGCAGAATTTAAATAGTTACGCTGGGAAAGATCAACATTTGTGATATCAAAATATATTCATGTAACTTTCTACTCATAATCTCTTGAAAGAGTGGTCTTTTATGTCCTGCGTCCGGTAAGTAAATTAAGCCAAGCTAAGCACTGAGATGCTGATTTTAGATAACGAAAAAGTACCAGGACATCCGATAGCAATGTATGGCTTGAAACAACATCGCAGGAGTAAGAAAGGAAATAACAAGAAAGCGACAAAACTTGAAATAACTCCAGTCTGTCCATCCACACATCCTTCAAATCTAAAAAAGAGGTCGCCTTCATCTCAGAACAAATTTCAATTTGGATATAAACATTTTCATGATAAGCACTGGGCACAGCATTATAAGGAATTGCATAGATAAGATGTAAGTATTTTGTGGAGCTATGAACTACATTAAAAGAAGTCAGAGGAGGCGTTAATGCAAAGTAAATATATACGCAAGGGACAGAAATCTAATATATTTTATATATCACTATTGTGTTAGATTTGCCGCGTAAAGATCTAAGTTCAGGAGCTTTTGGAACTAGTTTATCGGTAATCCCAGTACCCCGATTATGATTAAAACTTAGAAAAATACGTATCATTTCCGCTTACTCTCGCACATGGATTGAATGCACACAAACATTGACGTCTCTGTTTTTACCAACTTCTAAGAAAATTTAGGGACATAATACGTGAGACATAGAACTGATGTAATGTGCGAAAAAATTCCCCCATTTTAAAAATTTTATTCGTAAGTGATCAAACATTTCAGTATCTTACATATATTTTTGTCTGGCTTAACGTTATTTAAGTACAGTTCCTACAACATGTATTCATATAGTTACGTACTCATACATCAATTACGAGGGTTTTGTTTCCCTAGTCACAAAACGAAGGGCTATGCCCGGGCAATTTAAATTGAAAGGATATAATCTGAATTTATACATATAGTAATACACACTTATGTACATATCTTAAGTTTATAAATGGGCTTCCTAAATGTCAATGATGATCAACCTGGATAGCGGGATTGATTCGCTGAATAGATACATCATAACGTATGTTCTAATTTGTTTTTCCTTTTTGGTGTCTGTTATTTTATGTAAATTTTGGTTTATTCTCTTTAAGTAGTCCCTTAACTTAACGCTACTCTCCATCCCTTTCCCCCTCTCTCTTTCTCTCTCTCCCTCTCTCTCTCTCTCTGGATGTTTTTGTGGCATGTGGCGTACTACAGAGGTAGGTGACGTTCATGTCAAGACAGCAACGTTGCAGCGATAAGGTTGTCGGTATAGCTTAATTGGGGAAGCATTCGGCTCCGGAGCAGAAGGATGTGGGTTCAATCGGCGCGACCGGCAAATTTGTGTTTTCGCATTAACATCTGAGCTTAAAAATGGATCTTCTATCCGCTGGATTCTTTGAAAAATGGGTGATGTTTCTTCCTCGGACTAATAAGAATTCCTCTTTCGCTTCTAAAAATGCGTGATGCTTCTTCCACATATCGTGTATAATTAATTAAAATTATTTCTTCTACAGTGAGCTCCTTCGAACATGGTTTGCCAGTTGACTCTGAAAACTATGATTCCGTGCCATCCCTTTCTCAAAGGAAGGATATATTTGAGGTACTACAGAGGGTACGTACCTGTCAAGACGGTAAGTAGCAGTGATAAGCACCGGTGCAGCTTAATTGGGAAAGCATTCGGCTCCTCCGAAACAAAAGGATGCAGATTCGAGGTCCGCCACCCGGAAATTTGTGTTTTCGCAGGAAATCCGATTTGACTTCAAAGATTGAATAACCTAAATGGGTCTGATAAGAGATGTTTACGGTGTATCAGAACTCTCGTTAGAATTCGAATAGATTAGAGATCGTTGTAATTGCGTTGAAGAGAGATGTTAAAAAAGCTTAGTCTTCCTGTTAATGACTAATTCTTTTGAGTAGAATATTATAGGATTGAATATTGAAAAATTTAGTATTGAAGCCTTAGCTTGAGGGTGATTTTGTAAGACTTGCGAAGTAATGTGTGTATTGAGAATCTATTGCATTTCTGTATAATAGTAATAAAGGATTGCGTACTAAGTGAAATGGATTTTGTTATACTTAATACGTATCAAGGAGCAATAGAAGGTTGTATTCACAAGTAGGCATCACTTTTCCAGCCGTAAGTTCTTATTTAAATGTTTAGTTAAGCCATTCGGAACACGTGTTAAATTTACGGAAAGTTTCAGTACGAAGAGTATTTATATACATTGAAGTAATGAGAGTGTTTTGGTGTAACATAGGAAATTAACAGGTATCTTCAAACGAAAGCACCATACGGTATTTCCCACTCCTATCATCTCGTGGAAACATTCTCATTGAAAAACTAAGATTCGGGGACTGGATACTCAGATTAAAAAGTGCTCAAATCAATGAGTGGAAGAATTAAAACTTTACGTGCCAATTTGTTCAGAGAAGGAGTCCGTATTGTAAGACCTCGGTTTTAGCATGGCTTCAGGAACACGGTTGTGGTGTTGATGGCAACGGAGTGAAAACTTCGCAACCTCGGGCTCCGAATCCCGTGACCATCGCCTTATTCACACGCGGCCATTGACAATGGTGCTAAAAGTAAAATCATTCCTTTCTCAGCATTAACGATTAAAATTCAAATTTTTTACTTAAAAGTTAAACTTCAGCATGCTAACATTTTGGATTAATTATGCTTGTAAATAAATTAAATTTTCACGGAGGAAGTTGATGCTTTGGTTTGGTAAACAGGAAAAGAAAGTTTATCATAAAAGATAATCTTTTACGAGGATGAAAAAATTTCTTCTCAAGAACAATTTAATCTCTAACCTGGCACAGAGGCTGAGTGGTCTAAGGGGGCGGGCTTAAGATCAGTCATCTGAGGAGATCTCAGGCTTGAGTCCTGGATAAGGCATGGATGGTGCGCTTTTCGGATAGCGCTCACGCAGCCTATTCCCTGTGCCCAGTAGCCCTAAATCAGGGAAGGGTAACTGTTTGTAACCCATAAAGTTGTTAATGGTGGTGGCTAAACCCCAAACGAGAAACAGAATTCGACCTGTAAGACAATTTTTGCATGATAACTAAATTTAAACAGTATTGTCGTTCAAAGCTGTACGGCATAAATAAAGTGATAATTACTAATAAAAACAAGCATGCACTTCAAACCAATTTTACTGAGATACAACTGTGGGATGTTCAAACATTGCATGTGGTTCCTGTTTATGTCTTCTACAGTGGATTAAACGAACAGTTGTGTTAACTTTATAACATTCATTTTTCAACTCATTTTCTTTTCTGTAAAGCGAATGAACCTAAAATTTGCAAAAAGCTCCTCCCATTTTGATGTATGTGTAAAATCCTGTAAGCAACTTCGGGTTTATGTCGGCGAAAGCAGGAAATCCTTCTATCGATTAACAATTCAGTTCTAAAATTCTTCTCGACAGCAATCGATTGCGCGGCGTACGTTTATATAATAAATCAGTTTCTTTATTCGAAATATCGATAAATAATCAATCTAATTAGCTTTCAAATTTATCTCTCAGTTAAGTAACGCGGAACTGGGAAAGCATAAAACAAATGTAAAACTCGCGTTTTGGGGGGAAAAAGTCTTTTTAGAATTAATTTCAGTCATCTACTCATGAAATTGCATCGGAAAATCAGGATTATTTCCGAATGTTTATTCTTTAGTTGCATGCGCCATTAAAGTGATTTTAGAAACTTTTTCGAGGGAAGGAAGAAAAGTAGTGCACCTGCTTGAATTTCTAATCCCATAAATATACACGGATTCAGTTTAAAATTCGCTTTACAGCGATTTGTGAAGAAAAAAGGATTTCATCCGTATATACGACTACTTCTTGGATATGAAATCAGATTTATTACCGTCTTTGCATGTTTTTCGTTTAGAAAAAAAGAATATGATCAATTTCACAGAAACAAAAATGCATTTTTACGACTTTCACTTATCATAAATGATGCAAATTCATATGCTGCATAATCTTCGAGATGTTTTCAAACATCATATAACAATACCCAGATTCTTTGCAGTTTTATATTACGAAATACACAAAGAACAAGCTGCACAGCAGCCTTTTAGTATATTTTTAACAACAAAAGATAATAGTCCCATGTATTAAAAGGTCACGTACCTGTTGTGTTTCTGCTTCTAGAAATCTACGCAAATTTAGAGTACGGATAGCTTGATTTCAACGGAGAACATTTTTCTAAATTAAAATGACAGATATCCTTCCTAAAAGTGCTATCACTACAAGCATCGTAGCGTTTATTTTTAAATGAATAATGTCATGCAGCAATATATCTCTAGGGTTTTTTTATAAGTACATACGCTTAGCATGTTTTTTAAAGTGCTGATTTATTGGCAAACTGTAAATTTGTAAATTTCGTTAGCGCGTGTTCCTTTTAGTTCAGCCCTGAAGCTCGCAAGACTTAGTAATTAAATCAGGTACAAAGTTGTTTTTGTTGCTTTTCTTTCTAAATCCTCATTTCGTTTTTAACGTTCCTGCATTTCTCCGAAACGCGCAGGTAACCGCATTTGCTATTTCTTGCACCTGGAAAGGGACCTTTCATAATATCTACTTGTAAGTTTGATGTTTCCTACGTATGTTCCGGAAATATAATTTTATGGAAATTACTTGCACCTGCCTAGTAATTAAAAGACCGCCAAACGAACATGATGCCAAATTGTATCCCATCTGATACGTTTCGGAGAGCTTATGAACTGTACAGAGATATGTGGATATACAATAAGCCGAACGAATGAAAACATTTTATGTCCAAATTAATGACTTTTAAAAGCTTCTTTTTTGCGATAAAGACCATCAGATAAAGAAGAAAGGAGAACAAACAGCAGCTAGCATTTCATACAATGAACAATGCCTTCCTCGAAAGGAAGTTTAGAGATTACGTCATTGTAACTCATGTCAACTTCCGTAAAATGTGAAGAATGCAACAAAGCTTCTGTGACAATTTCTACTGCCAAATCCCAGACCACGAATCTTCCCTTTCTTTGGAAAAAATAAGAAGGACGGAAAAATAACTGCAGAATATCTACCTTTGTAGAACACGCTACAGTTACAAGATATATCAGATTTCCAATTCCTAAAACAATATATATTACGTTTTGTCCTTTATCTTATGATACGAATTCAGTGCCTCATGAAAGTTTTTTGCGCAATAAAGGACAAAGAAGAAATCATAACAAACAACAGCTAGCATTCTCTACAAGGAGCATCGCTTTTCTCGATAGGCAGTTTACAGATTGCGTCATTGTAACACATGTCACCATATTTAAACTTTTATCAAGAATGCATTCCGGAATGCAGTGGCAATTCCTGCTACCAAATCCTAAAACATAATTGGGTCCTTCCTTTTGTGAAATATACGAAGAAAGGAAGTTTGTATTTGCAGAACCTATCAGTCGTCTCAAATTTGTCAGATTCTAATCCCTAAGAGAGATTACTGAGAAAGGATAGGAACACTTGCTGGGAGTATGCGAAGGGTGATAATTTATAAGAGAAGTGTTTCTAAGGAAGCGATGAAAAGGGTCTATCCTACTTTCGGAGAAACCAAATTTTTCCGCACTGGTTCATGTATGAGAACGTTGGGAAATCATGCCTTTTTTTTAAAGAGAAGATAGCAGTCGCTGTTAAAGATTTCACCTCACGTTGCTGTTCAAATAAAGATGCTGCAGTATGATACGAGAGCTGCAAAATAATTTCAGTGTAGTGCGTACACAAAATATTATATGTTAGCTATGAAATCACAGTTAAGTTTCCGGTGTTTAAATATTAGAGAAATAAGATTATGAGTGGAACACTGTGATTCCGCAAGTTGGGAGTCATAGAACTAAGAAGTGCAAGTAGTAGGCGAAATAGAGCTTACCGCTTCACAAGATACGTCAGTACAGTTTTAATCCGGAGGAAACAGTAGTAAACGGGGATAGCAAACCCTCCGTCTAATTTTTATTTTCTCTTTTTTACTGATGGTGCACTTTAGGCAATGGGTAAAAAAGACACAGACGGAAAGGAAGGTTCACGCACAGGTTTCAGAAAACAGTTAAAGAGTTGTGGTACAGAGAGGGCAGAGATTCGCCACTGTAAGGGCCCAGTCAACCGTTGGGAGCTGGTGGGCTCGGTCTTGTACATCTGCGTTTTGACGCTGCCTTTTCCGAGTCTGATGCTCCCGTTGGCATTTGGCGCATGCGGATGAAACCACGGAACACAGGCACGGGGCGCCCTCTGGACGGACGCAATGGAAACGCGATCACCCTCCCAGAATCCCTTCTCCGCTGGAGATGAAGAGCCCGAAGCCCGGGAGGAGGAGGAGGAATTAATCAGAGGATGATGATGGAATCTCTGAATTCGTGGGAGGGATTGACTTCACGGCAGGGCACATTTGTCTTGTGATTTGTGTGTGTGCGTGAGAGAAGCGTCGCCTGAGATGGGGCAGGTTGGATTGAAATTTTGAAACAAATCAAGCGAGTGACGAGCTCAGCTTGAGTCTCGCCCGGTCGGTTCGCTTCGTACATTCTGAGATCTCCGCATTACGTTTACGGAAATTACGAGCTAGAAGAAAATGAATATGATGCAGAAGGTCTTAGGAAACGGCTCAGACCAGTTTGAAAACGGACGGACTAGAGTAAGACGAGAACAAAATTGGTTTTAAGTTTTTTTTTTTAGAATATATATATATATATACATTTTTTGAAAGAGAAATCACCTTAAGGAACATAATGACACAAAAAAACCCTGGAAAGGAAACAGAATAACAGAAGTGAATCACGTGTCAAGACGACTAATATGCAGCGGTACATGTAGATTAGTTGGGAGAGTAACTTACTCCGGGCTGAGGGGGCGCGAGTTTGATTCCTGTCACTGGCAAACCTGTGTTTCCACATTAGCATCCGTATGTAAAAATGGGCTTACTAGCAGTCAGGTGCTTGGAAAAATGTGTGATGTTTGTTCCACACATCGTCTGGAATGAATGAAAATGCCTACTTCGCTTCAAAAAAAAAAAAGTTAAGAGGGAGATGATGTGACATACAACGGAGGTGAATCACGTGTCAAGACGACAAGTCTGCAGCGGTACATTCCGTCCGGGTAATTTAGTTGGGAGAGCAACTTACTTTGAAGTAAGGGGGCGCCGGTTCGATAACCGTCATTGACAAATTTGTGTTTTCACAAGCCGGCAATTGAAAAACCTAGACACATGAATGAATGGCATATGTATATATATATATATATATATATACACATGTGTGTGTATATATATCAGGTGATGCGTAACATCACAGCCTCTCCTTGACAAACGTCAACCCCGCCTTCTCGTAGTGCATCCTGTTCCCACTAAAGGGCTCTGACGACCGCCAATAGCGGTATAACTATACCATCGGGATTAGAGGAAATTCTATCCCACACTCACCAACCCGCTTGGCCAGCGTGGTGAGTTATGGCCAAACCCCTCCAAAATGATTCCACAACTTAAATCTTGGCCCTCAGTCTCCGGCAGCTGGAATGTACCTGGCCAAGGCAGCGGCCAGTGCGACATGAAGGCAGAGGGTGCTAAGAATCCCCGGAGGACCGGACTAGGCTGCCATCTGATGCTGACCTTGGCTACGTACAATGGACGCTCCCTATCTTCTGATTCAAGGCTTCTTGAATTGGAAGAGGAACTACAAAGGATCAAGTGGGACATCGTGGGGCTAAGTGAGGTAAGGAGAAAAGGAGAAGATCTCATTGAACTGAAAAATGGACATCTCCTCTACTTTCGTGGGACAGATACTGGCAGAACTAGTGGTGTTGGATTTATAATAAACAAGAAACTGAAGGATAAAGTTGTAGAAGTTGAAAGTTCCTCTGACAGAGCTGCACGACTTGTTATCCAACTCTCGAAAAGATACCAGGCTCAGATAATTCAAACTTATGCATCCACCACAAGTCATCCTGAAGACGAAATTGAAGAATTTTATGAGGAAATTTGTCATCTAAATAATAAAGGTAAGCAGCACTTGAAAATAATTATGGGAGATTTCAACGCAAAAATAGGGCAACGGCAACAGAATGAAACTTCAGTAGGTAAATTCGGTCATGGCAACAGAAACCAGCGTGGAAATACTCTCGTTGAGTTTGCAGAGGCAGAAGGGTTTTTCATCTTGAACTCCTTCTTCAAGAAAAAGCCACACAGGAAATGGACATGGAGACATCCAAATGGGACGACAAGTGAAATTGATTTTATTATGTGTAACAAAAAATTCGTCATAGAAGACTGCAGTGTGCTAAACAAGATCAACACAGGTAGTGACCATAGATTGGTGAGATGTAAGATGCACCTCAACACTAAACTTGAACGTGGCAAGCTCATAAGACAAACAAAATCTATTGACATAACCAACCTTAAAAAACACCATAATACCTTCAAGTTGGAACTGAAGAACAGGTTCTCTGCTTTAGAAGGCCTAACATCGGAAGAAGTGGATATTTCTGAAGTTAACAGAAAAGTAACCAAAGCTCTTATGGAAACAGCAATAAAATTAGCTGGGTCTAAGAACAAGTTGCATGTAAATAAATTATCAGGAAAAACGAAAATGTTGATGCAAAAAAAGAAGAGAGATGAGGACAACTAAAGAAGATGTGACTTCCAAAGTGGAATATATAGAGCTATGCAAGACAGTAAGGAAAAGTATCACTGAAGACGTAAGAAAATTCAACTGTGAACTAGTGAGGAAAGCAATTGAAAACAACCAAAGCCTAAAGATAGCAAAGGGACATCTCAGTAAGGGAAGAAAACAGATTATGGCACTGAGAAAAGAAGATGGTTCTGTAACAAGAAATAGAGGCGAAAGTTTGACAAGAGTGAAAGATTTCTACTCCAAATTATATGAAAGGGATGATACATGCACTCCAGACATCATGAAAGATACCAGTACCAGAGTTCCTCTAGTCCTTCCAGCAGAAGTTGCACATGCAATCAAGAACATGAAGCGTGGAAAAGTTCCAGGAGAAGATGGAATTACTGTAGACATCATACAAGAAGCAAGTGGAGAAATCGAAACAGTACTCGCCCAAATTTTCACTCGATGCCTTAATGAAGGAAAGATTCCTGAGGATTGGAACACCGCTACAATGATCCTGCTACATAAGAAAGGTGACATTGAGGATCTTGGAAACTACAGACCTATCAGCCTCCTATCAGTAGTTTATAAAATCTTCACTAAAGTTCTTTCACACCGCTTGAAGGTAACACTGGACATGGCTCAACCGAGAGAACAAGCTGGATTCAGGAGTGGCTACAGCACAATAGATCATATCCACGTGCTGAGAGAACTAATTGAAAGAGCGAGGAATATTAACTTCCATTGTGCATGGCTTTTATCGATTATGAAAAAGCCTTTGATTCGGTGAAACCATCAGCAGTTACAATGGCTCTGAAAACCTGCGGTATTGAAGATGCATACATTAATATTATTAATAACATCTATGAAAATGCAAGTGCAAAGATTAGGCTGTTTGAAAATACAACACACGTAAAAATTGGAAAGGGAGTGAGACAAGGTGACACCATATCTCCGAAGCTCTTTAATGCCACATTGGAGGGTGTTTTTCAGTCGCTGAGCTGGGAAAACAAGGGGATAAAGATTAATGGAGATTATCTAACCCACCTTCGTTTTGCTGATGATGTAGTCGTTTTTGCAACTACCCCATCAGAGCTGCAGAGTATGATCCAGGAACTTGCTGACAAGAGTAAAGAAGTGGGATTAAAAATGAACTTTCAGAAGACAAAAGTGATGTACAATGCTTTTACAAGAAATGAAGATTTATCGATTGATGGAGAAAAGCTGGAGATAACAGACACGTACGTTTATCTTGGACAGCAGATATCAAGTGAGGGTCAAATTGATGAAGAAATTAATCGGCGTACAAAACTTGCTTGGAGAGCTTTTGGAAGAAACAGCATAATTTTCAAGAGCAATATGCCATTATGTCTTAAAAGAAAAGTGTTTGATCAATGCATCCTTCCAGTGCTTACGTATGGTGCAGAGACGTGGACCTTAACTAAAAGAGACATACAAAGGCTGCAGACAACTCAAAGAATCATGGAGAGGTGCATACTTGGTGTAACCAGGAGAGATAAGAAGAGGAACTCATGGATCCGAAAAATGACAAGAGTGGAAGACATCATGATCAGAGTTAAATCCCTGAAATGGCAATGGGCTGGACATACTGCCAGAAGGACAGATCATCGATGGACAGCCGAAATTTTAGATTGGATTCCAAGGGATAGGAAAAGACCCAGAAGAAGACCACATGGGAGATGGGTGGATGAAATTCGAAAGTATGCAGGGGTGACATGGAGGAGACTGGCACAAGACAGACCGTTGTGGAGGAAACTTGGGGAGACCTTCGTCCAGCAGTGGATTGATAATAGTTGACAATGATGATGATGATGATATACCAATAAAATTGAAGCAAGCTAAAATAGACAATATGCAAACGTAGAATTTGTACAGTAGCGCCAAAACAGCAATCTGTAACAAATCAGAACATAATATAAAAACATTTGATCAATGAATTTGTGGTTTGGGGGTTCTTCAAATTATGGTTTGTAGTGTTTGGTTGTATATGTTTTTGTTGATAATATAAGTGTGTGTGCGCCAGGGCGCGCGCGTGTGTGTAATTCATATCACTGGGAAAACTGGGTAAAAGCAAAACAATTATCTTAATACGCTAAAAGCATTTAAAAATGAAAACATGAGAATCCATTCAACATGGATTTTTCCATAGTAAGGAATGCCAAATATTACAACGGTTTGCAATACGTCTAACCGGAATTTTGTATATATATATATATATTATATTATCAACCATTTTTAATCCACTGGTGGATGAACATCTTCCCAAGTTTCTTCCAGAACCGTCTGCCTTGAGCCGGTTTTCTTCATGTCATTCCGACATGCATTAGAATTTCATCCACCCATCTAGCACATGGCCTTCTTCTGGGTCTTTTCCTGTTCTTTGGTATCCCGTCCAAATTTTAGGTTGTCCTCCTGTGGTCCGTTCTTTTGGTAATATGTACAACCCATATTACCAAAAGAACGGACTATTTCAGGGTTTTTACTGTGATCATGATGACTTCCACTCTCCTGTCATTTTCCTGGAAAACATCATGGCCATAATAAAGCATCTCCTTGTCAAATGTCAAGCCCGTCATTTCGTGGTGCATTATGTTCTCACTACAGTGGCTCTAATGTCTGCTAATAGCGCGATATAGCTGCACCATCGGGATTAGAGGAAAAGCAATCCCACACTCACCAATCCGCTTGGCCAGCTTGTTGAGTTGTCGGACGGTATGGTTAGAACGATCAATGTGGCGGATTATACCGCGCGCCGACCACACAGTGGTTTTCAGCCCGATGATCAGGCCTCTCTCAACGTACGTAAGTTGCGTAAATCGACGTCTCTGGCGTCTACTCGGCATTCTTGTCACTCTGTACTCTTGCTTACGCCGGCCGGTGCTTTTTGCTTTCACGGGGCATCGACTACACGCCGGTTTATAATGCTGCCGGTTCGTGCTTGCAGCGCCACCACAAGGTGTGTGGTCATGCGCAATCGCACCAAACGTGGATCATTTGCATACCAGCACGCACTCTAGCTATTTGCAAAGTTTCGCGGTTGTAGCATGTATTCTTCTTGGTGCGCAAATTTCATTGTCCGTAAGTGTATACATATAAATCAAAAATATTCTATAGCCTTGTAATTTTGAAATTTCGAACTAAAAAATGTGAGAATTATTGAAACTCCTAACTGAAAAATTAAAATAGTCTTAAATCTGATGAATGACCTGCAAAATAAAAAAATAGTAAATTAAATGCTAATAATTAATACAAACAATTGACGTGGACTAGGAACATCAAACAAAAGTCATCGCTCTTTCCACTTTTATAAAATGTGGAAAGAGCGATGACTTCTGTTTGATGTTCCTAATCCACGTCAATTGTTTTTATTAATTATTCATTCGCCTCCTAGTTATTTATTCAGTTGCTGCTTACCATCTTTGGTGAATCCCCAGCATTGTGCGGGGCTCCAAGAAGCAACCTGCTTTGTGGTTTGGAAGTTGGTGTATGTGAGTCTGGAGAATTCGAGGCCGCTGTGGTGCAGTGGTAGCATGTCCGGCGCGTAACTGGAAGACCCTGGGTTGATTCCCGGTGGTGATTGATGAGAACTTTCCGTGACTCACTTATAAATGTGGAAAGAGCGGTGACTTCTGTTTGATAAATGCTAATAAATTAAAATAGTCAGTTAATCGAATGAATGACCTGCTAAATACTAAAAAGGAAATTAAGTGCTAATAAATTAAAATAGTTCAATTAGTCGAATGAATGACCTGCTAAATAAAAAAAGATAGTAAATTAAATACTAATAAATTAAAATAGTCAGTTAACCGAATAAATGACCTACTGCAATGGATCAGTGATTTTGCAAAAATTAGTTGATTCGGTTGATAAGTCACAGCGACTGACTGCGGAAGCGTCAACAATGTTTTTCATCTTTAAATTTGTATCACAATATTTGCCAATTCCGCGCTCACATAAAAATGTCGTGACACGTGGTAGAATATAATTAAGTGATTTGTCTGCTATATTAAAAAAGTCTAACAATCTAGCCTAAAGCGAAGACAGCGGTACACTGAGGTATCAAATGAGATAAGAAGCAGTTCTTCGTATTTTGTGTTTAGGACAGAGAAGTTTTGGTTTTACTAGAATGGTTAGATACCCACCTGTAGTTATCAGAGAGAGGTAAATATTAACAGAGGGGCGAGAAAAAAGAGAGACAGATGTGAGACAGAGAAAGAAGTAAGGAAACGGATAGGCTAGATAAGGAGACAGATATAGAGAAAACAGAGAAAGAAAGATGCAGGAGAGACAGATAATATCTGTATTGACATGAAAATATCCTACAAACGAGAATGACAGCTGTGTGAGGTTGTTAATTATTACTTTCTGTAAGTATGCATCCCTACTCCGCTTATAATAGAAATAAGAATATCGCTAGAATGCATATATCACTTTGTATCTAAGTGATATCGCAATTAACTGATAACTATTTTAGTAAAACTTAAGGACGTGAAAATTAGCAACTTTAAATGAAACGGCGCCCCTAAGGGTAAGCGTATCCTCAGTTGAGAACCACTGCACCAATTTGCACCAAACATATGAAAAAAATACATTTCTAAATAAAATTCCTCACGAATACATGAGAATTCACATTATTATTCTCGGTAATAGGATTGTGATACTGAATTGTCATAATTTACAGCTCATGTAAGAAGCCTGTACGGTGACTCAGAGGTACGAAGCGTTCGCTTCTAGTCATTCGCTTGAGCTGCACACGGGTTCGAACCCTAGGAGTGGCATGGATGGTGTGTTTGCCTTTCGGCCCCGGTTCTACCCACTCCCAGTTACCAGTTGTCCTAAATAGGGTAACTGGTACCAGTGAAGTTGCTCTCCGTGGTCGTTAAACCCCCAAACAAAAAACATGTATCACTTCATTAATCTTGAGAATTTTCCATGCATTTCTCAGGAATACTTCTTCGTTAATTTCCATATCTGAGGTACTAGTAAAATAGATGCTGCGAGAAAGCATAGGATTGCTTCCCATGTCACAGGATGAGTTGATTTCGTGCGAGTAGAATCCTGCAGTAATTAAAGCGCCGTTAGTTACACAAGTTTAAAAACTTTATTAAGTTAAACAGTTTAACAAACACACATTAGATCTTCCGATCCCACATTGCGATCATCATCAGATGTTAAAAGGGCAAAATAAACCATGGTGAGGGTTATGTATACAGAACAAGGACGTAAAACATGATGCCAGATACATAAAGTACAGTAATAGAATGTATGGTAGAGGTCTGAGGGTACTTATTACCCCAATTGGAATGAAGTACGCATCACACTAACTACCTCCAGCAATTTTTAGCACGTCTTTTGTTAAAAAGATCGTGCTTCTGTTATCGGTTTGTCCGTCCGTCAGTCCATCTGTACCCATGATATCTCAGCAACTATTAGTCCGATTTGAAAAATTCTTTTTGCATTGGAAAGCTTGAAATATGAAAATGACGATTCTTTATTTCGTTTTTTTTACGATATACAATTTCGCCTCGCCGGTAGAGGGCGTAAATGCAGATGATGTCGAATTCAAAAATACGTTTTATTCCACATATTTGCTTCTAAACATCCGATTAAAAAAATTATATCTTTCGATTCCATTTATGTCGAAGAGTATTTAAGATATAGTTACTTTTTCAAATTACGCATAGATTTTCCGCTAGGGGGCGTAAAAGTAAATTACATTTTTCCTATAACTCTTCATCTAAAACTCCGATTTGAAAAACATTTTCTTGAGCGGATACATCTCCTAATGGAAAATCTTTTGCATATAGTATCAAATTTTTGGTAAAGAATACTTTGGCCACCAGGGGGCGTAAGTGTTAATTTTTGCTTCTGATGTATTTGCCATAAAATCTGAGCTTCTAAAACATCGATTAAAAAATTTCTTCGTGGTCTAATGCCACTCACATTGATAAACCTTTTCCAAATATTTTCTTCTTAAAATATTCCACAGTTTCTCCGCCAGGGGGTGTAGATGTACATCTTATTTTTGTCAATATCTCTACTTCTAGGAGTCCGATTTGAAAAATTCCTTCTTTGTTGGATAGTGTTTTCCTTGAGACATGTTTTTCATATAATTTCAAAGATTTTCAAGTAATTCATAGACTTTCCGCTAGGGGGCGTAGCGGTAAATTGCGTTCCCCCTATATCTCTGCTGATAAATCTCCGATTTGAAAAATTCTTTCTGCACCGGATACAGCTCCTGATGGGAAACCGTTTGCTCATAATTTTCTAATTTCTGTAAAAAAATAGTTTTGCCACCAGGGGGCGTAAATCTTAATTTCCGCTTCCGTTGTATTTGCAGCAAAATATGAGCTTCTAAATTCTCTATTGAAAAAAACGTCGTTTGTTGATCGATATTACTCATGTCGACAAACCTTTTAGAAACATTTTCTTCTTAAAATAGTGCATGGTTTCTACGCCAGGGGGCGTAGATGTACATATTATTTTTGTCAATATCTCTACTTCTAGAAGTCCGATTTGAAAAATTCCTTATTTGTTGGATAGTGTTTTCCGTGTGACATGTTTTTCATATAATTTCAAAATTTGCAAGTAATTCATAGACTTTCCGCTAGGGGCGTAGCGGTAAATTGCGCCCCCCTATATCTCTGCTTCTAAATCTCCGATTTGAAAAATTTCTTTCTGAACCGGATGCAGCTCTTGATGGAAAATCGTTTGCACATAATTTCTAATTTTTGTAAAAAAATAGTTTGGCCACCAGGGGAGTAAATCTTAATTTCCGCTTCTGTTGTATTTGAAGCAAAATATGAGCTTCTAAATTCTCGATTGCAAAAAACGTCGTTTGTTGACCGATACTACTCATGTCGACAAACCTTTTAAGAAAACTTTCTTCTTGAAAAAATACATGGTTTCTACGCCAGGAGGCGTGATGTATAACTTATTTTTGTCAATATCTCTACTTCTAAGAGTCTGATTTGAAAAATTCCTTCTTTGTTGGATAGTGTTTCCGATGCGAAATGTTTTTCCTATAAATTCAAAATTTTCAAGTAAATCATACACTTTCTGCTAGGGGCACAAAGGTAAATTGCGTTTTCTGCGTTATTTCTGCTCCTAAAGCTCTGATTTGAAAAATTCTTCCTGTATCGCTTACAAGACCTGATGGAAAATATTTTTCACATAATTTCTAATGTTTGGTAAAGAATGGTTTAGCCACCAGGGGTCATATGTGTTAATTTCTGCTTCTGAAGTATTTGTTGCAAAATCTGGGCTCCTGTGAACTCTACTAATGTTTTTTTCTTTGACCGATACCACTTATACGGATAAACCTTTTAAGAATACTTTCTTCCTAAAATAATGCATGGTTTTCCCACAGGGGACGTAAAGTCACATCTTATTTTTGTCGATATATCTGTTTCTAAGAGTTCGTAAGCTCACGATTCCGTTTACAGCAATATCTGAGGGATTAAAAACCGATTGAAAATCTTCTTTCTTTTGTCAGATCTATTGTTTTCCATACCGGTTCCATTGACTTTGAATAGGTTTGATAAATTTAATTTGCGTCAGAACGGATTCAAAAGACGTGCTTATTACACCCGAAAATTCGGTGCCAACTTTCTTGTTTTTTACTTTTTGCTGAAACTTTGCATATTTTTAACTATGGTACTTTCTGTTGTAATGACGTTTTACAGAAACATATTTCCCACCCGTGGAAATTACTGATTCGAAATGAAAATGGTACTCTTGGCAATGTGCATGCCATTCATCATGAATAACATCTATGTAAACTTGAGCTCTGTTATGTTCACTACCATACATTCTATTACTGTACATTATGTATCTGGCATTGTGTTTTACGTCCTTGTTCTGTATATATACCCCTCACCAGGGTTTATTGTGTCATTTTAACGTCTGATGATGATACCAATGTGGGATCAAAAAATCTAATGTGTGTTTTTTAACCTTTATAACTTAAATTTTTTTTGTTAACCTCATGATCGTGTAACTGACGGCGCTTTAATTACTGCATGATAGGATTACTTCAAATACCGAAATCTGAACCTGTTCAGATTGATAAGCTGTAATTGCTCACAATTGCTTAGCTTCAGTTATTTCGAACTTCGTTGTTGTGGGTTGCGTACGGTAGCATACTCGAACGGAAGTCCTGCGATGTGGGTCCGATTCCAATTACAGGGCGATACATGATTGACGTTTTACGGTGATAAGATGTAATGTGAGTAGGAACCATAAGCAATTCAGTATCACATTCTGATTGCTAAGGGAAAACAATTTATATTAATCTGGAATGGTTATTTCGTAATTGCTGAGATTTGAGAAAATCATGATCTAGCAGAAAATAAAGCAACGTTTTTTTCCACGATCGATTTTACAAGTTGAAGAACGCTGTTTTATTTTCATCACACTCTTACCAGAAAACTTTACTAACTCTGTAGAGATTACGGATAACAAATACCATCCACATCTAATTCTTATTGGTTCTTTTTTCCGTTTAATGTTTTTCAAAATCCAATGTTGTTTGTAATGTTCTTAGCAGCTTTTACGTTACAAGCTCAACAGTTCACTCAAATATTCGACTTTTGAAATAAATAAACTATAAGAAACAGAAAGATAAGAACTTCTTTCGAGAAAAAAGTAGCCAAATTCAGTTATTAAAAACTATTTCGTAAAAACTAAAAATACGATTCCAGAATGATTAATAAGAGACTTTACTGAAAAACTTCAAAAGATGTCCGATAAAAAGATCACTAAGAATTAAACACAAGATTTGAGCCAGAGGAGGACTAAATGCAAAAAAAACAAGTCCGCGCATTAAACGACTCAAACAAGAAAGCCTTCTTTTCCAAGGAATTATTTCAATATAGAGGGCAGTTGTAATGGTTCTATTCATTTAAGTGATAGGTCGGCCGCTTATTTAAGTAGCATAAATCAGAAATAAAATCGTTCTAATAAATTTATATTATCTGTATTATATCGAAGTATGACACAAAGTTATCACTAAAAAACTGGAGGTTACATAAATTTACATACCATACAGCAAGATATTGTAAAACAGAAATAAAAAAAATGCTATCAAACTGAATGGAATGAGTTCCAGGATTACAAACCTGAGGTTTAATTAATTAGTGAACTAAATAGGTTAAAATTTATATAAAGTAGTTAACCGTTATTAGTACAATGACAATCCTTTCATGAATAATCGCAGTTAAAAAGCAACATTGTAGTAAGAAAATATATAATTTTTTGAATTATAATTAATAGTTTACTAGACCCAACCGCAAGCTAAATTTATGACTTTAGAAGGAACGGGACCCTAAAATCATTCAAGATTATTCATTTCACAAAAATGCAGAATAAAAGCTAATAGTACGCTTCATTTAACAATTATTAAAGTATGTGGAGATTTTGGAGATGCCTTTGGAGAAAAATAAAAAATGGGCACTTCTCAACTTTAAAAGACAAGTTTTAAATGGGTAGGCCGCAGAATTTCTAAAAATTACATGTGTTGTTTTATTTTTGGCACAAAAGAGCATCAGTTCTTTATTTTTTACACACAAGTGAATTTGACCTTTGTTTTTATTTATTTATGAAAATCAAACCAGTCATTAGGGGTAGTTGCAGATCCATCAGAGCAGTAGTTTTTACTTAAATATCGGTGAAGAGCACAGGATTACTCTTACTACTTGGCGTCTTTAGGAGTCCCCTGCAGGAAAGAGGCCTAGTAGGACATATTTATCTGATGAGGTGTATTTCTCAAATACAGATCTCATTATCTTAAATTCTGTGCACATTCCTTCATGTGAGTAGTTTAATTTCCCCTTCGATGCATACGCTAAAAATTTGTACTAATCTGGATACTGCATTAAAAAATATTTTAAAAACAATAGGTTCCAGGGACTACATAGTTCAAAAGACTATTATATTAGTCTTACTGTTGAGAACATTTCACTGCTAAATATTTATCACCATTTAATACACAAATTTTCAAATGCTCGCTGAATTATGCTAACTTTATACAATCAAAATCTGAAGGAAACATCAAGGACAATGTACTGTGTTAAAAAACATAGAAAAGTAAACACAACCACGACACACTCACCTCTCCACAATCTCCGGAATTCGCAATGCATTTCGATACCCATGTAGAAGTATATATATGTGGGTACTACCAATCAATGGTCGTCATGTCACTGTCCACGTCATTGCCCGTCTCGCGCATCATGCATTCTCTATGCAGAAGATTGTTGCCCAAATGCTGCAAGCTGACTTTAGCTTTTGGATCCTGGGTTATAGATTCCAGTATTTGTTTATCATATGTCTTATTATTCTGAGAGTATCTATGTTTTCTTTTTTGCTTGCATTCTTGTTCTCCATTTCAAATTAGTGTACAAGGGTATGGAATAGCTATAGAGTTAAGCTTGTTGCAATTTTTTGCAATTTTTTACGCTTTTCAACCGTAGGTTGAAGAAGCGTATATGCTCCAGCTTTGTCCGTCCGTCCGTCTGTCCGCACGATAACTCACGTGAAAATGGTTCGATTTCGACGAAATTTTAGTATGTGGTAGGGGACCACCTGGGGACGAACCCTATTGAAAATGGGCGAAACAGGGTCAAAGGTCAAGACATAGGAGCGGGATCCATCCCATTGTTCTTATGCGTCATAACTTGCGTAAAAATGGTTCGATTTCGATGGATTTTTAGTATGTGGTAACCACCTGGGGGCGATCCCTATTGAAAATAAATGAAATGGGGTCAAAGGTCAGGACATAGGAGCGGGATCCATTCCATTGCCTTTATGCATCATAACTTGTGTAAAAATGGTTCGATTTCAATGAAATTTTAGTATGTGGTAAGGAACCACCGGGGAACGAAACCTATTGAAAATGGGTGGAATGGGGTAAAAGGTCAGGACATAAAAGCGGGATCCATTTCATTGCCTTTATGCGTCATAACATGCGTAAATATGGTTCGATTTCGATGAAATTTTAGTATGTGGTAGGGAACCACCTGGGCACGAACGCTATTGAAAATGGGAGAAATGGGGTTAAAGGGCAGGCAGGGCAGAAGAGCGGGATTTATTCCATTTCCCTTATGCGTCATAACTTGCGTAAAAATGGTTCGATTTCGATGAAATTTTGGTTTTTGGTAAGGAACCACCTGGGGACAAACCGTATTGAAAATGGGCGAAATTGGGTCAAAGGTCAGGGCATAAAAGTGGAATCCATTCCATTGCCGTTAAGCGTCATAACATGCGTAAATATGGTTCGAGTTTGATGAAATTTTAGTATATAGTAGGGAACCACCTGGGCACGAACCCTATTGAAAATGGACGAAATGGGGTTAGAGGTCAGGCAGGACATAAGAGCGGGATTTGTTCCATTGCCCTTATGCGTCATAACGTGCGTAAAAATGGTTCGATTTCGATGAAATTTTAGTATGTGGTAGGGAGCCTCTGGGGACAATCCCTATTGAAAATGGGTGAAATGGGGTCAAAGGTCAGGACACTGGAGTGGGTTCCATTCCATTGCCCTTGTGCATCATAGCTTACCTAAAATGTTTCGATTGCGACAAAACGTTATCATGTTGTTCCGGAGGTATAGTGAACCGGTTCTTTTGAATATCAACGAAACGGTGTCAAAGGTCATTGCACAAAAGCAAGATTTATTCCACAGCCATTATTCTCATAACTTGCGTAAAACTGCTTCTATTGCGACACAACTTTAGTATGCTATTCTTGAGGTATACTGTTGAATATCATCGAAATGGGGTCAAATGTCAGGACACAGGAGCGAGATTTATTCCACAGCCATTATCCTCATAACTTGAGTAATAATAATTTCTGGTATGTTGGAAAGCGTATCATAATCAATGCATTGCATGATTTTACTAACTTGTTATCTCTAGTTTTTGGTCAAGCTTGTTGCAGGTTTTATCTCCAGCTTAATAGAAATCGAGCGAACAAGTCGATAAGCTTTGTCGTGGAATTTAAAATACAGCTTTTGTAATGTTTCTAAGTTTAAAAGAGTGTCAGTATGTGTGCAAAGTCAATTCACCCTAAGAAACACTATTTGAAGCTTGTTCTTCTACTGCACTTTAAGTACAACCCTGGATAGCTAAAATGGCATAATAATTGACATTCAGGAAAACTTCCAGAAATAGTTACATACAGTACTCAGCTTTTATTCATCCAAGCTTGTTGTCTGCACAGGATATTAGTAATAAATGCATAGCAAGCCATGCATAATAACTTTGTAGCACAAACCACTACAGCTCTTGATTCTTAGTCAAGAATTCGTTTATTGTGGTAAATATGGCATGAATGGTAAGTGAGATAGTATCCAAAAACTTGAAAATGTCGTCGTCCTAGAACGGGAATCGAACCCTCGTCTCCCGAGTAGTGCCAGAGATTTCATTCACTGATGTACTAATCTGTCTACATTCATCTTCAATGCTCTATCCACCATTATATACAACGTTTTGTACACGTCATTAAATCTTGACCTGAAGTCTGTTACCACATAACATTTAGTGAGTGAGAAAATATAATGTCAAAGATTAAAACGCTAAAAGAGAACGAACTGAAACTTTACATAGGGAAAGAAAACTAAAACTGAAGATTAAGTTAGAAAATAGGTCATACTTTGACCTCTTATTCCAGACACACATGCAATTTTTATTTATTGGAGACATTTTTGGTGCCCTTTCGTCTACTAAAATATTTTACACAAGCATTCAACAATTCCTGCTAATTTTGTTAGCAGAAATATATTTTGTGATATGTACAATTATAGAAGACACGATCTAGCTGCAAATAAGAGTCTTATAAGGCTTTTTAGACAAAATTCAAAAGAGGAGAGTTCGAACAACGTGAAAATCGACATTTTCCCTTTTTGAACGTTAGTTATGTACACTGTTAAAAATTTTGTAGTAGGTTGCACCAAAAAGTGGTGCTACACCAGCTGCTCCACTTCCCGAGAAAAGATACACTATTGTGTAGTGCAAACAAAACCCAACTTCATGGTGCAAACTTGCACTATAATGTAATGCAATCTTGTACTATAACATGGTGAAAAGTTAAACCAAGTTGTTGGGTTTTGTTTGCACCACACAATGGTGTATCTTTTCTCGGAAAGTGGTGCAGCTGGTGTAGCACCACTTTTTGGTGCAACCTACCGCGAAAGTTTTAACAGTGTACCAAGAAAGAACTCTAAGAGATACACCGTAATACTGTAACGATGGAAAGGAACAATGACGCGTGATGTAATACATGAAAAGTAATAAGCACCGATGCCAAACGACGAACCGTTTTCCCGCCTTGTGTCTTACGCAACTCATTGATGCCAGAGGCCAGTGGAAACTGTCGCGCATTGTTCACAGCGACCGCAGGGCCACAGTGCGACAAATCACCCGCAGCTACAACAGGGCAATGTATCACATCACACAATTCATCGCAGCTTTTTGTGCATGGGCCTAGGTAGCCGCAGACCCATCAGGGTCCCCATGCTCTCTGCACGTCATCGCCAACAACATATGAAATTGGCTCAAGATCGTCGAGATTGGAACGTGGACGATTGGAAAAAAGCGGTCTGGTCTTTCAAATCAAGATTCCTGGTGCAACACGTAGATGGCCCATTATCCCAACAGCATAATCCCTGACAGCTGTCAGGTATCTGAATATCGTTCCCGACCATGTTTCCCCAGTCATGGGAACTGTGTTCCCTGCTGGTGATGGCCATTACCAATAGGATAATGCAAAAAGCGGGTTCGCGTTTAATCACTACCACCCCGAAATGTACGGCTGTTGACATTACGGAACCAGATACCCCAGGTTACCTATCACTCAAAGAATCATAGAGTCGATGCCTCGCCGAGTGGCCGGTGCTTTGCGAGCTAAAGTGGGTCCTACAGCTTATTAGGTAGGTGGTCATAATGTAATAGCTCAGCAGTGTACATGTAAGAAATGCATTAATCTAATAGTGATCCACATAGAAAGAGACTCAAGTCCAATACGTCGTGCGTTAGTGGATAATGCTCAACACCTCAATGTTGATTTCTGAAGTGAAAAGCTAAGTTGTGGTCAGTCTATTCACTTATACGAGTCTGGCCAATCTCCGATGCCATTAATGCTGAATGGATTTCCATTAATACTGATTTGAAATACAGTCAAATCTCGTTTTAAAGAAACTAGACAAAACCGGTCGGAATCGACGGTACCCCTTTTTTTTTTGAAAAGAATAAGTTGATATGAAACAACCAATGTAAACTTCATTTGATTGACAAATTCATTCAACCACTTCAGCTAAGGCTATAAATAGTCCAGGTTCGTGATTTTCGTTTTGACTAAAGGTTTAACGACCACCGTGAGCAACTCAATGGGCTATAAGCAGTCGCCCGTCCCTAATTTTAGATCACTGGTTCCAGGGATGGGAGAGAATCACTGCTGTAAGACAAACACAACATCCATGCCTCACAGGGATTCGAATCCGGAACCTTCACGAACGAATCATCATAAGGCAGCGCTTTGACCACTGCGCCACGGGGGCGGCCAGGTTCGTGATGAGCAACACGACTGCAACTTTTTCAGTCGCAAAATGTGAGGCGGAAGCAAACTCATCTCGATCGTACGCAAAAATTCAACTGGATAGCGCACTCTTTCATTCTCATCTTCAGTCACAACTGTGTTTGTAAATGTTGTTGGAAGGAGATTAGCGTTGCGAATACTCTTCATTCTCTCTTGTCTGAGACATATAGTTGCGACCCATTGATCACTCACGCCTTCCAGTAAGGCTCTTACGTTTTCTTTTTTTCTATGGGATAGACATTCTATTAATGATAAGTATGCAATATAGTTTTTACTTACTTTAGGACTGATCACAGAACACCATGCACACACCAAGTCTGACACTGAACTGAGCGCCTGATGTAGATAAGGGCCGCATGCTTCTCCCATAGACTTTACATGGGAAATTTGCCTCCCCCCCCGCCACGCCTGAACCGTTGCCCCGATTTCCGTTTTCTCTTCGACTGGAACATCTACATGGTAAGACCTTTATTTTGATACCTTAACGATATTTTTACGTTCAGCCGTTCTTCTCAAAATAGGTCTCAAAGTAAAACACCTTATGCACTGCTGGCCACCCAAAATGCAACACCAAGAAGGAAGCATCCGATTGGCCTGAAATTCGCAGCATGCGTCGCCCACGATAGGACATGCAAACAATTAGCATTGCAGGTCGTATGCAAATCATGTGCGCCCGGCACGCCACAGAGAAGCACTATAAGAAGGGTGCACAGAAGGTGGGGTGTAAGTAGTGGAAGTTTGTTGTGCTGCCAGACTTGTGCGTGGGAAACTTCCTGATGCTTCCTCGCAGAATAAGGCAGACATTCCAGCACGTTTCGGAGTTCGACAGAGGCCAAATAGTGGCTTATCGCGACAGCGGTTTATCGTACCGAGACATCGGCGCCCGTGTGGGACGACATCCAGCCACAGTGAGGCGAGTATGGATTCAGTAAGTGCAGGAGGGACGGAAGGCCCGACGTTAGTGATTGCCGCAGCCGGGGCACACCACCGAACGAGAGGACCGGCATGTTGTGCGGCGGGCATTGGCGGCTCGTACCGCCACATCACGAACGTTAGCGCAGGAATTAGGGTGTGTTGCGCAACAACCTGTGACAGCACGTAACGTTCGACGTCGTCTGCAAGAGCTGGGACGTATCGCACGGCGACCATTGGTCCGATTACCACTGACGTTACACCACCTGCGAGTGCGGCGGCAGTGGGGCGTTGAACGCCGCACTTGGACTGCGGATTGGCCCGACATTGTCTTCTCCGACAATCTTGCTTCTGCCTGCAACAACACGATGGTCGGATCCGCGTGTGGCGGCTCCGCAACGAGGGACTGTATGACGCCTGCATTATGCATCGCCATACCGGTCCTTCACCTGGCGTTATGGTTTGGGGCGCAATTGAATATTACACCCGCACCCCTCTGGTACGCATCGTCGGTACACTCTACAGCCACTGCTACATCTCCGACGTTTTGGATTTGGAGCATGTAGTCCTCCCTTACCTGCGGGATCTGCCATCAGCCACGTTTCAACAGGACATTGCGCGCCCGCACGTGACACGCACCGTTCAACAATTCTTCACGGCCTAGCAGGTGTCGCTGCTGTCGTGGCCCGCCTGTTCTCCCGATATGTCGCCTATCGGACACGTCTAGTCGTTGATCGGCAACCGAGTGGCCCGGTTGCCGATCAGCAACCGGGCCACTCGGACTACGCCTGATGAACTGTGGCAACGTGAGGAAGCAGCCTGGACCGACATACCCTAAGCCTACATCCAAAATCTCTTTCGTTTGATGCCGTGGCGTGTAGCGTCCGTTATTGCTAGCCGTGGGAGCCACACGAACTACTGATGTCTGCGTATTCCGCAAGTCGCACGGGCCTGTAAGCTCAATCGTTTCATCTCTGTATTGGTTGTTATGTGTCCAGTAAATATGGCTTCGTTATCTCGTGTCCTTCTTGGTGTTGCATTTTGGGTGACCAGCAGTGTAGAATGAAGATATAGATGGCGCAACTCAATATGTACATTCTAAATATTTTCACTAACAATGGTCAACGGAATGTTTTTTGACATCTTTACATAATGGGAACTGTCTTACCTACGTGAATAAACTGGATCGAATGAATATTAAATTGTATACATCACAAAGTCCAACGGCAACACGCAATCAGGTCTTCGAGCTTGTTCACTGCTCCGATGAGAAGAACTTTGATACGAATGCCTGCTAGCGTTGCTTTGCGCAACTGTTCGCTCAGAAAAGAGAAGACTTTGGACTATAGCAGTCTCTCCATGCCTCCTCCTTCAACATCGCGTGAGTCAACCGCACGCTTCTCACATAGACTTTACATGGAAAATTTGCAGCCACACAATGCCCGAACCGTTGCCCCAATCTCATTTTTATCTCGGACTGGCACATCTACACTGCAAGACCTTTACTTTGATACCTCAACCATATCTTTACGTCCAGCCGTTCTCTCAAAATAAGACTCACAGTAAAAAACCTTATAGAATTAATATATAGATACATTATAACAAAAAGCACAATACAACGGAAAAAATTGTAAACTTGGTTGGTTTATTGTATTTATATAAGAAATTTGAATGTTATAACGAAATACTTAACAACGAAAAACATCGTATTACAAAGTAAAATTCTTGGGAAAAGTGCTCAAGCAAAACTTTACACGTAGCACATTTTCTCTATCTATCTATAAAATTCTAAACGATTTAGCTACCACGGAACACTGACAAAAGAGACTACACGTTTCGCCAAAATAAACCGTGTCTGAAGAAAATGAAAATTCACCCAATCAAGATCAGACGAAAAATCTAAAGGTTTATTTCGTTATTTCTTTAGTAAATGCGTTTCAATGTTTACAGAAAGTTGGACACGATTTATAGAACCGCGAGGATTTTACACTGAAGAAATTAGCAGCTATCAAATGTTACGAATAATGTTATAATTAAAGACGCAATGAAAACACGAAAACAAACTGTACTTACATCATACTTCAAAGCCCAATAAACATATTCGAACTGTTTTACAGTTTGCGGTATGTAAACATGCTTTGCATCAAAATAGAACTAAAAAAATTGACTAAATTACACCACTTTAAAATTAAAGATAAGTAATGCCAATACGTACGTACATTATTTCTTAAAGCATATGACAGTATTCTATTAAGGTGTATAAATAAGATAAATTCTTAGTACGGGGTATAAAAAATAAATACAGTGTGTACGTGCATGCATATAAGTAAAAATATATACACCGATGTGTCATTACATTACAACAACCCCCAGCCTAAATAACGGAGTTGACCGAACGGTGGCGCAGGTAAAGTCAACAGAGCAATGTACACTGAGTGACCACTTTATTATGAAAAGCTGACAGTTTTAAGCAAATGAGCTATGGCTGCACGCTGTTGCCGAGGCTAGTATAAAAAGGGAAAGCTTAGTGCTTGCGACAGCAGTAGAAGTAATTTTTGGGTGACGAGATGGGTAAAAAAATGCGATTTGACGGACTTTCAACGTGGGATGATTGTAGGAGCTCGGAACCATGGAACGAATATCACCGAAACATACGCATTCGTAAAATGTTCCAGAGCAGCTGTTGTTAAAGTGTTTAAAGACTGGACTGTCAGTCAAAAAACTGGGTCTCTACGTGCAACGTGTGGTCGTCATCGAATAGTGACTGCTCGGGCGGAACGGAGAGTGTCCAGACTGGTAACATACAACAGAAGGGCAACAGTGCAGCAAATTACAGACCATATTAATCAAGGATCCCCTCAAATGATCTCTGTACGCACTGTTCGCCGCACACTGCATCGGAAGGGATATGGCAGTCGAAGGCCTGTTCGAACACCTCTGCTGTCTGCAGTTAACAAGAGAAAACATCTCTAGTTCGCACAGGAGCACAAGGATTGGACAGTCGATAATTGGAAAGAAATTATGTGGTCCGATGAATCACGTTTTCAGTTGCACCATGCCGATGGCCGAGTGAGAATTCGGCGGAAACAGCACGAAAGCATGGGCCCCAAATGCATTGCTACAACCCTTCAAGCTGGTGGAGGCAACGTTATGGTTTGGGGAATGTTTTCCTGGCATGCTTTGGGCTCCTTTAATTCGTGTTGATCAACGTCTGACTGGCACATCATATCTAAAATCGTTGCGGACCAAGTGCTTCCTGTCACGTGGATGGTTTATCCCAATGGCGATGGCTACTTTCAACAAGGAAATGCGTCCTACCATAGGAGTCATATTGTACAAGATTGGTTTCAGGAACAAGCCGGTAAATTTACTTTGCTTGGGTGATCCCACAATCTCCAGATTTTAACCCCATTGAGAATTTGTGGAATGAAGTTGAACGAGCCATCAGACAGCTGGACCCACAACCCTGCAATCTCACACTCCTGGAAAGTGCTATTCATCAAGCATGGTCTCAGATTCCACAAACCACCTATCATCATCTCGTGAAGTCTGTGCCACGAAGAATCGACGCAGTATTAAAAGCAAAAGGTGGCCCAACGAAGTACTGAGGGGGTGGTCATAATAAAGTGGCCACTCAGTGTATATACAACACGCGGATCGGTTTTCGGTTAGTAGAGTGTTCGGAGTCAGAATGGGAAGGGCTGCCGATTTATCGGAGTTTGATAAAGTTCAAATTGCGATGTCACGGCGCCTCGGGACTAAGGTCTCGGAAACGCCGTGGCTTGTGGGTTGTTCACATGACGCTATTGTGAATACGTATCAAAAGTGGTGCACAATGGCCAAACAACGAACCGTCGTCAAGCCGTGTGTCGTTCGCAGCTCACTGATGCCAGAGGGAAGCGGAGATGGTCGCGTATTGTTCACAGCGACCGCAGGGCCAGAGTGCGACAAATCAGCCCGCAGCTACAACAGTGGTGATCAGTGCAATGTGTCACAGCACACAGTTCAACGCAGCCTTCTGCGCATGGGCCTCCGTAGCCTAAGACCCAGCTGGATCTCCATGCTCGCTGCACCGTCATTGCTAACAACGCATGAATTGAGCCCGAGATCATCGATATTGGAGCGTAGATGAGTGGAAGATGGCGAACTGGTCTGACGAATCAAGATTCCTCATGCATCACGTGGACGGTCGAGCGCTGATACCCGGATTAACAATGGAGACTATGGCACCTGCATGCACTGTTGGGCGGAAACAGGCCGGCGATGGCGGTGTTATGTCGTGGCCGATGTTTTATTGAGACACTTTAGGCGTCCTTATCCCAATAGTACAATCCATGACAGCTGTCAGGTATCTCAACATCGTTGCGGACCAATTTCACTCATTCATGGCAACTGTGTTCCCTGCTAGTGATGGTCATTACGAACAGGATAATGCGCCATGCCACACTGCCAGAATTGTCAAGCAGTGGTTCGAGAAACATGCTGGTGAATCTAGCCTCCAAATTCAGCTGACATGAACCCAATCAAACATTTGTGGTTCGACTAGGTAAAGCGGGTTCGCGCTTAATCACCGAAATGTACGGTAACTGGAGGATCAGCTGTTGACATTATGGTACAAGTTACCCCAGGATTCCTATCGCAACCTCATTAAATCGATGCCTCACCGAGTTGCCGCTGTTCTGGGGGCTAAATGGGGTACTACAGCATCTTAGGTAAGTGGTCATAATATAAGTGCGCATCGGTGTATAGAGTACGTTGTAACGTATATTCTAAATTAACTTTCATTTTTAGTTCCTTTTTCTATGTAAATTTGGGTTTGCTTTCCGTTATACTTCCAAACTTAACGTGACATCTTCTCAATCACGAGAATACTGTTGGCAACACATTTAAGGTCAGAAAGAAAGTGACGCATGACTGTGATAAGAACGAGAGATAAAAAAGAACGATAGCTCGTGAGGACGCATGGGTGTAGACGTTTAAGTAGATAAATGTAATCTGATATCTGCTGTCTAAAATTGTGGAGTGCTACTGAAATTCGTGCTGTGACTAATAAAAGGTTATCGTAAGTCTGACTTCTGTAATGATTCGCCTGGCCGTAAAAGCTTAATTAGGAACTATTGCATCGTATTCTTATTTTATTTCAACATTCCTTAGTCATGGTTTAGACTTAACGTAAAACCAATCTTGCTCACGAAAAAGACTTTACGTTATAACGTAATTTCATACATATAAATTAATTGAAGTTCATATAATTCATTATTAGTTTAACTGAAACATTCCATTCCAAATAAATTACCTTTGCTCGTTTCTATGGGCACTATTTCGCAATTTCAGCGTTGTAATCTTATGCTTAATAAAAATTTCCGTAGTACGTAAGTATTTAAAGAAAATAAGTTGTTACGAATGTTTTTCTGTCCCCCTTGAATTTCGTTATAATGAGTTTCGACTGTAATCACGAGTAAAAGAGATATAGATGTTTTGTTTAGTTAAAAGAAAAATCTTGTATTTTACTTTTTTCTGCAATGTGCGTTTCATTCAACAATAATAGAACAGAATCGCCCTTACCAAGAATTTCAATAAAATGAACCTTAAATTTTGAAGTCGAAAGTATCTTAACAATACTATTGAACGAAAGCTGAACAAGACCACTCACAAAATCAGAAAATAGTAAAGGATTTATGCAAATCTTCCGAAACAACAGGGATATTTCTTTCGTGTTACAGTAAACCCCCGGTTTCCTATCAAATTTGCAGTTTCCTTTAGGCAACGGAATCGATTCACTTCAACCGTTCCTTGAACTATTATTCCAGCTTCTTCTTTCCTCTTCTGGAATACCTGCGCGTCGCGTTTTGGCTTTTCGCCAACGCTGGCAATGTCTTTGATATTCAGTGGTATATTTTCTTCTGAATAAAATGTTTAAACGTGCTACTTTTTTCCTCCTGTGTAAACGACCACTATTTAAAACAATGAGTTATCTGTAGCAAAATCAGAATACAAGCTGAAATAAGGGTTTTTCCGAGGTTTAAAATCCCAAACCGAAATATTTACATAGTTTCCTAATAGCAAATTGCAATACTTGTATAATAAGAAGATTCTGACGATCATAAGTAAACTATAGTTAGAAAAAGGCACCACTCGTTTTGAAATAAAATAGAATCAAATTCAATGGCGATGTGGGACCTTATCAATACTGTTACCAGAATCTTACAGTGGGAAGTACATAAAGTAATGCATCAAAATACCGTTATTAATACGGAAGGTGGGTCAAAAGTTTTACAATATTTGGATCACTTTATGTCTTTATACATACCTTTACAACGAAAGCTGACTAGCATTCAAAGTATAGGCCATCGTGTTGCACTGTCTTTGGAGATCTGTCTGCCAGCTCTTCTATTTCGCGGCGGTACCAGTTCCTGTCCTTCCAGGCGAAGAACTCCTTCACCTCAGCTGCCACCTCCTCCTGGTTGCTGAAGTGCTTCCCGCGAAGGAAGTAGGCCATGAACAGGAACAAGTAATAATCAGACTGGGTAAGGCCCGGGCTATACGCTGGGTGTGACATTAGTTCGATGCCCTCAAGTTCCTGGAGTTCTGCTCGGGTCATTCGTGCTATATGAGGCCGAGCGTTGTCCTGCCGTAGGAGAACGCGCTTTGTGTTCACCTGTGTCGAGTGCTCCTCCTCCAAAACGGGATACATCCGCTTCAGCTGTTCGGAGTAGAGGTTGGCTTGATGGTCCGACCGTCTGGATCAAATTCGTAATGGATTATCCCCTCGAAATTCCACCAGACGCAGAGCATCAGCATGTGCTCGGAGCACCCACGTTTGGCAACAGGTTCAGGATGCTGGCCCGTGATCACCCACTGCCATTGTATGTTAGGATTATGGAAATAGACCCAATTTTCATCGCACGTAACACTTCTCTTGATGAAACGCACATCGCGTGTGTTTTCTAGGAGTTTCGTGCACCCTTCCACTCGGCGGTTCGCTTCAGCTGGCGTCAGTTCGTGAGGGAAAATGTGGCAGCTGTTGTAGACCTTGCCGAGGCCCTGAAGGTGACGAACCACGGTGGTCTGTGATTTGCCTAGCTCGCCTGATAATCTCCCAGTGCTAATTGTCTGATTTGCCATTACGACCTTGCGCACCGCCTCCGAATCCACGGTTCGCGACCTACCTGACCTTGGCTGACCCTCGAGGTTTCTGTCACCTGAGCGAAATTTCTTGAACCATCTGGTTGCGGTGCTGCAGTCAACAGAACTCTCCCCTTTCACATGACAAATGTTTCGTGTTGCTTGAGTAGCGTTATGGCCGAGTTCAAACTCGTAAAGCAAAACTTCCCTAATTAGCCTGTTGTGGCTGTTCATCTTTTAGGAGTTCCAACCACTTAAAGAACGACTACATGCAATGCTGTTCACAGCAACGACTACCACTTTATATCGCTTTCGACTGACCGCAGTGCGCGACTTGAGCTATTTTAAACACGTGACATACCTGCCGCAGCACATGCGTTTATGCAAATATTGCAAAACTTTCGACTCACCCTCTGTAACAAACACATAAGAAATTTTCACATCAAAACTGTTAACGTAGGTAAATAAAAAACTAAAGGCAATTTGAATATTACGCGGGAACCACAACGGATAGATGCTGATGCAATACAACACGTTCGCAATGGCTTATGGTACTTCGAACAAGCGCAGCGTAGTGCTCTGCTCTTTGTCCAGTTGACGCCGAGCTGAAAATATCATGGACGCTCCGCTGCGGTGTTGCACCATGTAGTTGAACAACGCGTTGTAGTAAGATTTATTTCGGCAGAGGGAGTGAAACCTGCTAAAATTCACCGAAGAATGTTGGCTCTGCACGGAAGTGAAAACAGAATGACTCAACGAAAGGTTTATGAAAGGGTAGAAAGGTTAAAGCGGGAAGAACAACTTTAACCGACGAAGCTCGATCTGGTCGACCACCTACATCAAGCACACAAGCACAAATCGACAGGGCGAGTGGCTTGATCAGAAAATACTGACGGATTACGTTGCCCGCCGTTGCTGCACATTTTGAAATCAGCAACAGGTCCACACATGATGACTTGGGGTACCGTACGTTTTGCCTAAGATGGGTACTCAAACTGCTTACTGATTTGCACAAGCAACAGCGCGTAGAGGTTGCGACCGAATTCCTGATATTTTATGAAGTTCCGAGTGTTTTGGAGCGGATTGTTACATGCGACGAGAAATGGTTACATCGCTGTGAACCGGAAATCAAGAGATAAATCGTAGAGTGGAAACACCCGTCTTTTCCAGCAAAGAATACATTCAAACGACAGCTCTCCGCGAAGAAAACCATGCTGACCTTCTTTTGGAATATAAAGGGTCCTATTCTGGCATATTTCCAGGAACACTGACAAAAAGTGACCAGTGCAATGTACAGTGGTATGCTTAAAGAGAAACTGAAACCTACAATTCTAAGCAAAAGAAGAGGAATGCTGTCAAAAACATCATTGGATGTCCATTCTCATGCTGCACCATGTGAATGCACATCTCCATGTAGTGGCCGCAACGGTGGAGGCAATGCAGCAACTGCGGGATGAACAACGTCCACATACCCCATACTGCCTTGATCTAGCGCCATGCGATTATCACGTCTTCTGTCCACTTAAGAAGCTCTACGCGATCGCGGGTTCACCTATGTTGATGGGGTTGAGAAAGCGGTGCAGACCTGGATTCAAGAGCAGCAGCTGCTTCTCTTAAGGAGTGAAGAAGCCACTGGAACGATACAAGAAGTGCATAGACCTGCAGGAGCGCTGTGTGGAGAAGCGAGATAACCGTTATTCTTATTTGCTCACATTTTACTTTTTTATTCTCCTTCGTATCTAGGGCATTATAAGGCATAACCACGTCCTGATTCGCAGGACCAGTGAAGATGTTTATAAAATTATACCACTGAGTGTATCTCATCGTACAAAATGGCAACGAAATTTTAAATCTTGATTCTGTTGCGCGATTACCGAAAGCAAGTGCTTAAAGGGGCTGAAGATATCCGTAAAATAAGGGAAATCGAAGAAAAAGTTGTGTTCACTCGGACAGGGCAAATCTCTTTCAAGGAAGGGTCGGCTGGAGGCATGTCGTCGGGAGAAAGTTTCGGGAAGGCACTCTACTCTGTCTTTGGTTCGGATTAGCGGACTTCTCGGGCCATATAATTTTGAAAGCCCAATAAGGCTCAGAATTTCCAGTTTATGGTCCGGACCGACCTGAGCCGACCTTTTCAGACATTCATCTCCAGCAGTTTTTTGCAAATAACGGAAGGTTTCTCCCAGAGCAGGGGTTTTCAAACGCCGCAGTGGCCCGCGTAGCACTTTTTGATGACCCGCGTAGAACTTTTTGATAGCCCGCGTAGCACTTTTTGATGGCACACGTAGCACTTTTTGATGGCACACGTAGCACTTTTTGATAGCCCGCGTAGCACTTTTTGATAGCCCGCGTAGCACTTTTTGATAGCCCGCGTAGCACTTTTTGATGACCCGCGTAGAACTTTTTGATAGCCCGCGTAGCACTTTTTGATGGCACACGTAGCACTTTTTGATGGCCCGCGTAGCACTTTTTGATGACCCGCGTAGAACTTTTTGATAGCCCGCGTAGCACTTTTTGATGGCACACGTAGCACTTTTTGATGGCACACGTAGCACTTTTTGATAGCCCGCGTAGCACTTTTTGATGACCCGCGTAGAACTTTTTGATAGCCCGCGTAGCACTTTTTGATGGCACACGTAGCACTTTTTGATGGCCCGCGTAGCACTTTTTGATGGTTCACGAGACGCTATCCACAAAAGAAATTCTAAGATAAAAAACACAGATTTTCGAAATGGAAAAATGAATATCTAGATATTTGGGTTACATTGACTTGAATTCCCAAAGCTGCGATAAATTATTCACTTAAAATTTGTAAATAGTACTGAAACCTTTAGACACATCAGGTACCTGTTTTGCACTTCTTTGTAACATATTGATAGATATCATGTTACCTTCATTGTTTCTTTTCTCGAAAGTTTAAATATTCAAACCCTCTCTGAAATAATCGATATTGTTAAAGCCCTACTGTGGACTTTGAATCGACCCTCAAAGGGGCGCTGCGAGGGTTAATTTTGTAACTAGTGTGTGTTGAGTTGTCTAAAGATCAGTGTGTGTTGTGTGTGAATCTCATGAAGATCATGTTTGACCATCTTAAATTAATCATCAGTGTAATTATAATAAATTCCTACAGTACAATCGTGTGTGTTGACCTAAGTGACGGTTTCTTTGAGTCATTCTACAGACATCCATAAATAAACAGATGGATTTTTAATTTTTATTTTTCATGTGGCAACGATTTTGTCATCTGGTCCACAATTCAGAAAAGGTTGAAGACCACCTGCTTTGCAGAAACATATGTGATCTACTAAACTGAACTAAGTCAATAGTGATGGGAATGGAACGAAGACAGATGTGCCATTTCTTGTAAGAGATTGCTCCCACGGATGAGGTGTGAGTACACCGAACTACCTACTTCTGTTACAAATGTAAATGCATTTCCACTTTTGCACTTAACCATAGAGACGCAAGGTCAGGTGATGCTCAAACATGCATAGCCTCTCCTTGAAAAACGTTAAATCCCACCTTTTCGTGGTGCACCCTGTTCTCACTAAAGAAGCTCTCACGACACCCACGTAAGGTTCTGTCTGTTTGGTGGGATATGCGGGGAGTCGTGTTTTTAGAGCTGCTGCCGGACAACAACACAATCACTTCCGATGTGCACTGCCATCAGCTCGACTATACTGCACGCACCTCTCACGTCAAAATGACCAGCACTGCTGAACCGCAAAGGACGGAGCGAGACTTCACACAGCACGGGTGACCTGTCAGAAGACCAGGGACCTGGGCTGGGAGCTGCTGTTGCACCCAACCTATTTCCTAGACGTTACTCCAGTCCCAACCGTAGGATGGAGCGAGACACAAAACCTATTCCCCGCACATTGCTCCAGGAGACCAAGCAGCAATATGGAGCGAGACCTCACACAACACCGGTGATTGGTCACAAGATCAGGGACCTGGGCTGGGAGCTGCTGTTGCACCCAACCTATTCCCTGGGCGTTATTCCAGGAGTCCCAACCGTAGGATAGATCGAGACACCAAACCTATTCCCTGGACGTTATTCCAAGAGTCCCAACCGTAGGATGGAGCGAGACACCAAACCTATTCCCTGGACGTTATTCCAAGATTCCCAACCGTAGGATAGATCGAGACACCAAACCTATTCCCTGGACGTTATTCCAGGAGTCCCAACCGTAGGATGGATCGAGACACCAAACCTATTCCCCGGACATTGCTCCAGGAGTCCCAACCGTAGGATGGATCGAGACACCAAACCTATTCCCTGGACGTTATTCCAGGAGTCCCAACCGTAGGATGGATCGAGACACCAAACCTATTCCCTGGACGTTGCTCCAGGAGTCCCAACCGTAGGATGGAGCGAGACACCAAACCTATTCCCCGGACATTGCTCCAGGAGTCCCAATCGTAGGATGGATCGAGACACCAAACCTATTCCCTGGGTGTTATTCCAGGAGTCCCAACCGTAGGATAGATCGAGACACCAAACCTATTCCCTGGACGTTATTCCAGAAGTCCCAACCGTAGGATGGAGCGAGACACCAAACCTATTCCCCGGACATTGCTCCATGCAGGAGACCAAGCAGCAGTATGCAGGGAGACCTCACACAACACCGGTTATCGGTCACAAGATCTGGGACCTGGGCTGGGAGCTGCTGTTGAACCCAACCTATTCCCGGGACATTGATGCAGGAGACTACCAGCTTTTCCGGTCATTGCAGCATTTCGTGAACGGACAGCGGTTCATCAACCGAGACGATGTCGACCGTCTAAGCCGCCACAATTTGACATGGACGGTACCCAACTGCTGCTCTGACAATGGGAGCAGGTCGTGGCAAACGATGGCGACTACATTTTGGATTGAGTTGTACTTGTATATACGGTAATTAGCACTTGTATGTTGCCTTGCTTTTGCAGACATTATTTTTTTTCCAACCCAATAACAAGGTTCCAAATTAGTATATATTTCTACCTCAGAAACGCAATCTTTTTATCCGAACAACCCAATAAAAAGTTAAACTTCTCTGAATCAAGACTAGAGAAAAACGTAGATGTAGGTCGGAAGCAAATGGGAGGAGGAATGGAATAACTGTAGAAAATCATTAGGTGTGATAAAAAGTTTAAGATAATGCTGAAAAGAGGAGATTTCAAAATTGTGTGACGAGCAGCAACGCAGCGTAGAACTGACATTTGAGCATGATGAAAACGAAATGATAATAAGCTAAATCATGGGTGCACAACCTTTTGACACCAACAGGCCAATTTCAGATTACTGAATAGCGGCGTGCAGCAGGATATTACCCTCAGCAAAAGGTTCCACCCCTCCTCCGAAACCAAAATATAAAAAAAAAAATACAACCTAAAAAGATGTGCACAGAAATGAATTAAACAAAATAATTTACTAATTGTTTGTTTAATTTATTTGCTTAAAAAATATGCAGACGTCGCCAAAACTTTTTTGTTTTGTTTTAGGTATCCACTGAGGCATTTGATATTGTTTTTGCCGCCGTGGTGGCGCAGTGGTCTAATCGATGAGTTTTGATCATTCGTCCGAGATGTGTCCGGGTTTAAATCCCGGTGAGGCATGGATGTTGTGTTTGTCTTACGGCCCTGGCTCTCTTTCTTCCCTGGAACCATTGGCCCTAAGTAGGGATGGTTGACTGCTTATAGCCCACTGAGTTGCTCACGGTGGTCGTTAAACCTCCAATAAAAGAAAAATATATATATAGATATCATCATCATCATCATTGTCAACCATTATCAATCCACTGCTGGACGAAGGTCTCCCCAAGTTTCCTCCACAACGGTCTGTCTTGTGCCAGTCTCCTCCATGTCACATCTGCATACTTTCGAATTTCATCCACCCATCTCCCATGTGGTCTTCTTCTGGGTCTTTTCCTGTCCCTTGGAATCCAATCTAAAATTTCGGCGGTCCATCGATGATCTGTCCTTCTGGCAGTATGTCCAGCCCATTGCCATTTCAGGGATTTAACTCTGATCATGATGTCTTCCACTCTTGTCATTTTTCGGATCCACGAGTTCCTCTTCTTATCTCTCCTGGTTACACCAAGTATGCACCTCTCCATGCTTCTTTGAGTTGTCTGCAGCCTTTGCATGTCTCTTTTAGTTAAGGTCCACGTCTCTGCACCATACGTAAGCACTGGAAGGATGCATTGATCAAACACTTTTCTTTTAAGACATAATGGCATATTGCTCTTGAAAATTATGCTGTTTCTTCCAAAAGCTCTCCAGGCAAGTTTTGTATGCCCATTAATTTCTTCATCAATGTGACCCTCACTTGATATCTGCTGTCCAAGATAAACGTACGTGTCTGTTATCTCCAGCTTTTCTCCATCAATCGATAAATCTTCATTTCTTGTAAAAGCATTGAACATCACTTTTGTCTTCTGAAAGTTCATTTTTAATCCCACTTCTTTACTCTTGTCAGCAAGTTCCTGGATCATACTCTGCAGCTCTGATGAGGTAGTTGCAAAAATGACTACGTCATCAGCAAAACGAAGGTGGGTTAGATAATCTCCATTAATCTTTATCTCCTTGTTTTCCCAGCTCAGCGACTGAAAAACACCCTTCAATGTGGCATTAAAGAGCTTCGGAGATATGGTGTCACCTTGTCTCACTCCCTTTCCAATTTTTATGTGTGTTGTATTTTCAAACAGCCTAATCTTTGCACTTGCATTTTCATAGATGTTATTAATAATATTAATGTATGCATCTTCAATACCGCAGGTTTTCAGAGCCATTGTAACTGCTGATGGTTTCACCGAATCAAAGGCTTTTTCATAATCGATAAAAGCCATGCACAATGGAAGTTCATATTTCCCTCGCTCTTTCAATTAGTTCTCTCAGCACGTGGATATGATCTATTGTGCTGTAGCCACTCCTGAATCCAGCTTGTTCTCTCGGTTGAGCCATGTCCAGTGTTACCTTCAAGCGGTGTGAAAAAACTTTAGTGAAGATTTTATAAACTACTGATAGGAGGCTGATAGGTCTGTAGTTTCCGAGATCCTCAATGTCACCTTTCTTATGTAGCAGGATCATTGTAGCGGTGTTCCAATCCTCAGGAATCTTTCCTTCATTAAGGCATCGAGTGAAAATTTGGACGAGTACTGTTTCGATTTCTCCACTTGCTTCTTGTATGATGTCTACAGTAATTCCATCTTCTCCTGGAGCTTTTCCCCGCTTCATGTTCTTGATTGCATGTGCAACTTCTGCTGGAAGGACTGGAGGAACTCTGGTACTGGTATCTTTCATGATGTCTGGAGTGCATATATCATCCCTTTCATATAATTTGGAGTAGAAATCTTTCACTCTTGTCAAACTTTCGCCTCTATTTCTTGTTACAGAACCATCTTCTTTTCTCAGTGCCATAATCTGTTTTCTTCCCTTACTGAGATGTCCCTTTGCCATCTTTAGGCTTTGGTTGTTTTCAATTGCTTTCCTCACTAGTTCACAGTTGAATTTTCTTACGTCTTCAGTGATACTTTTTCTTACTGTCTTGCATAGCTCTATATATTCCACTTTGGAAGTCACATCTTCTTTAGTTGTCCTCATCTCTCTTCTTTTTTGCATCAACATTTTGGTTTTTCCTGATAATTTGTTCACATGCAACTTGTTCTTAGACCCAGCTAATTTTGTTGCTGTTTCCATAAGAGCTTTGGTTACTTTTCTGTTAACTTCAGAGATGTGCACTTCTTCCGATGTTAGGCCTTCTAAAGCAGAGAACCTGTTCTTTAGTTCTAACTTGAAGGTATTATGGTGTTTTTTAAGGTTGGTTATGTCAATAGATTTTGTTTGTCTTATGAGCTTGCCACGTTCAAGTTTAGTGTTGAGGTGCATCTTACATCTCACCAATCTATGGTCACTACCTGTGTTGAACTTGTTTAGCACACTGCAGTCTTCTATGACGAATTTTTTGTTACACATAATAAAATCAATTTCACTTGTCGTCCCATTTGGATGTCTCCATGTCCATTTTCTGTGTGGCTTTTTCTTGAAGAAGGAGTTCAAGATGAAAAACCCTTCTGCCTCTGCAAACTCAACGAGAGTATTTCCACGCTGGTTTCTGTTGCCGTGACCGAATTTACCTACTGAAGTTTCATTCTGTTGCCGTTGCCCTATTTTTGCATTGAAATCTCCCATAATTATTTTCAAGTGCTGCTTACCTTTATTATTTAGATGACAAATTTCCTCATAAAATTCTTCAATTTCTTCTTCAGGATGACTTGTAGTGGGTGCATAAGTTTGAATAATCTGAGCCTGGTATCTTTTCGAGAGTTGGATAACAAGTCGTGCAGCTCTGTCAGAGGAACTTTCAACTTCTACAACTTTATACTTCAGTTTCTTGTTTATTATAAATCCAACACCACTAGTTCTGCCAGTATCTGTCCCACGATAGTAGAAGAGATGTCCACTTTTCAGTTCGATGAGATCTTCTCCTTTTCTCCTTACCTCACTTAACTCCACGATGTCCCACTTGATCCTTTGTAGTTCCTCTTCCAATTCAAGAAGCCTTGAATCAGAAGATAGGGAGCGTCCATTGTACGTAGCCAAGGTCAGCATCAGATGGCAGCCTAGTCCGGTCCTCCGGGGATTCTTAGCACCCTCTGCCTTCATGTCGCACTGGCAGCTGCCTTGGCCAGGTACATTCCAGCTGCCGGAGACTGAGGGCCAAGATTTAAGTTGTGGAATCATTTTGGAGGGGTTTGGCCATAACTCACCACGCTGGCCAAGCGGGTTGGTGAGTGTGCGATAGAATTTCCTCTAATCCCGATGGTATAGTTATACCGCTATTGGCGGTCGTCAGAGCCCCTTTAGTGGGAACAGGATGCACCACGAGAAGGCGGGGTTGACATTTGTCAAGGAGAGGCTGTGATGTTACGCATCACCTGACCTTACATCCCATATATATATATACATATATATATATATATATATATATATATATATATATTGTGTGTTTTTATTAGTCGTTGAATGACTCTTTCAATGTTGGACGCGCGCAGCGGTCCGCAGGTTTCTCTCCAAGTGTTTATCAGTTAGACGAGAACGATTTCTTGATTTCACCTGTTTCATTACAGAAAATGGTTGTTAGCATAAGTAGGTGCTTCCAAAGAATGTTGCAGTTTTTTTAGCGTGGATTTTCAGTATCTTCATTACACAAGGCAAGTACACTGACGGAAAAAAATCCCAACACCACGAAACAATAGTTGTAGAAGAATGAAATGGCGGCAATACATTTGTATAGGCAACATATTTAATCGATTAAGGTTTCAAGATCACAGCTTTTTGTAAGCGCGAAAAGAGCCATTTTAAATGTGAAATGCTGGTACATTAATAACCAATGTAACCGCCAGAATGTTGAATGCAAGCACGCAAACGTTCATGCATTGTGTCGTACAGGTGCTGGATGTCAGTTTGTGGGATGGAGTTCCATGCCTGTTGCACTTGGGCGGTCAATACAGGGACGGTTACTGCTGGTTGGGGGTGACGCTGGAGTTGTCGTCCAATGATGCCCCATATGTGCTCGATTGGTGAAAGATCTAGTGATCTAGCAGGCCACGGCAACATTTCGACACTCTGTAGAGCGTGTTGGGTTGCAACAGCGGTATGCGGGCGAGCGTTAGCCTGTTGGAAAACACCCCCTGGAATGCTGTTCATGAATGGCAGCACAACAGGTTCAATCACCAGACCGACGTACAACTGTGCCGTCAGGGTGCGTGGGATAACCACGAGAGTGCTCCTGCTGTCATAGGAAATTGCTCCCCAGAACATAACTCCAGGTGTAGGTACAGTGTGTCTTGGCCGCAGATAGGTTGGTTGCAGGCGCTCACCGGGCCTCTTTCTAACCAACACACGGCCATCAGTGGCACCCAGGCAGAACCGGATTTCATCAGAAAACACAACAGATCTCCACTCCGTCCTCCAATGAGCTCTAGCTTGACACCACTGACGTCGCAAACGGCAGTGGTTTGGAGTTAGTGGAATGCACGCTTCAGGGCGTCTGGCTCGGAGTTGTCCTTCAAGTAACCGATTTGTAACAGTTCGTTGTGTCACTGTGGTGGCAACTGCAGCTCGAATTGCTGCCGCAGACGCGGTACGATGCGCCACGGCCATACGCCGTACACGGCGGTCTTCCCTCTCAGTAGTGCCACGTGGCCGGCCAGAACCCGGTCTCCTTGAGGCAGTACCTTCCCTTGACCACCGCTGCCAACAATCATGCACAGTGGCTACATTCCTGCCAAGTCGTTCTGCAATATTGCGGAAAGAAAATCCACCTTCTCGTAGCCCTATTACACGACCTCGTTCAAACTCCGTGAGCTGTTGATAATGGCTTCATCGTCTTTTTAAAGGTATTCTTGACAAACATCAACACCCTACGTCGAATCTCAACGATAACTAACGCTCACGAACGTTACAGCGCGTATTTACAGCAAACCTGCTTTACATGTTCCGTGGGGCGCTACTAGCGCCACACGTATGCGCCGAGCGCGAAATTTGCATAGACGTCATCTTACATATGTACTCTTACCGCCTACTAACTGTCGTTTATCTAACACAACCCCTTCTTGGTGTTGGGATTTTTTTCCCGTCAGTGTAGTTCATGAAAAATTCTAGAAAACAAACTTCTGTAAATTTAGCCTCCAATTCTGAGTTGTTTTGAAAGATCAGCAAGCTCTATCTGAAAATAGACGGGAGCCATTTCAATATTAGTTGCTAATGTGTCTTTTTTTTTTATGGGAGGTTTAACGACCGCCGTGAGCGACTCAATGCGCTATAAGCACTCGCCCGCCCCAAATTTAGGACCACTGACTCCAAGGGAGGGAGAGAGCCAATGCCCAAAGACAAACACAACATCCATGCCTAACCGGGCATCGAACCCGGACACATCTCGGACGAATGGTCATAAACCAGCGCTTAGACCACTGCGCCACCGGGACGGCCCAATGGTTTTGCAAACACGGCGTGCATTTGAGTGTATCCTGAAAAACATTTCATACCTTTTATACATTTTTGTGTACCCCCAGTCCCACATAACATTTTTCTATGAATGTTTGATAAATTTCCGTTTCGTATTCTCCCGGGATTTTGCGCGCGCGGGCCACATATAATCTGGCCGAGGACCGCATGTGGGCCGTGGGTTGTGCATGTCTGAGCTAAAAGAATAGCTTTACCAGAAAGGATAGATTTGAAAGTGAATGCCTAAAAGAAGCTAACGAAATTTTAACTCTTTTAGCTGCAATTTTAAATGCGTTACACTAATGAGGGCACTAATTGGGTGATGTTCTTAAATAATGTTGTTTCTCATAAATCATGTTTTGTAAACAAATAACCAAACGTTCAGGTAGAAAGAATCAGCAAGTCAATCATATTGGTCCACTAATTCATTCAGTGATCACTTGCACTTCAGGATATCAAAATAATACTTGCCAGAATGCTGGGTGCCCCAAAATGAAGTATACATCTTCAATATGCTATTGAAAAAACCTACAATATATAACAACTTACTTTTAATGTCAAAACACACGGGGGCTGTGGGTGGCCCACTGGTCAGCGTTCGTGACTGCCATGGAGATAACCTCTAGTTCGATCTGGGCAGGTACGAACGTTCGAACCACTAAATACCCGCCGTGCGTCGGAAGGGCACGTTAAGCCGTCGGACACGGTGTACTGCCTCCCCCTTCCCCCGTTAATAAATAAAGGCGTTTTCCTTCTCCTTTCTACCTCGCTTCAGTGTCAGTTTCCTATCGGGCACTCTAGCCCAAATCTTCTAGCTTTCTATTTCTAAGGGTTGTTTAACACCTGGGGTCAGACACTCCCTTCCTAAAATCCTCTACATATGATCTGATCTGATGTCAAAACATATGGTAACTGCGAAAGTTATTTTTTTGTAAATGTCAGTAGGTTTCCACGAGTGCTTCGCTGGTTGCTCGCACAATGTCTAAACGATAGCCCAGAGTTACACCCACGTAAGCCACAGAATGTTACGTGTAACAAGGAGGAAGGCTGAAGTAGTACATTCGTTGAGCTCAGTGATGGATGTAACCTTTTTCTTGTACACAGTTCTTTAATAAATTCCCAAAGAAAAAAATCTCATGGGGTAATATCAGGAGAAAGGGGGGCCATGCCGTCGGATCCCCACATCCAATCCAACGCCCTGAAAAATGGTGGTTCCATGTCTTCCGAGATTTTTCATAACGAGAGACACCTGGCGCTACCTATCATCTGGCGTAACAAACTTGCTACACCTGTTGACGTTTAAAGTAACTTTTTTTCTGTCGTATTTTTTAATAGCATACTGAAGTTGTATACTTCATTTACAGACACACTATATAATCGTGCCCGCTTTAATCCAGTCAACAATCTTAATACACAGACAGTCTTCTGTCGATCACGTATTTTTCATCAACTACACCCAAAGTTATCAATTTTTATCTCTCTTCAGCTACCAACTCTGAATTCCATCAACTACCCTAAAATTGTAAAAGCTCTTCCGTAAAGTTATATGCCGCTCAGTGAGAAAAATTTTAACCACGAAGCAATTAAATTTACATAAGAAAAAAATTAACCCAAAACGAATGTTATTTAGGGATATCCGTCACATGGTATTTAAGAGGACAGGTCAGGGCCGGATTAACGGGGGGGTCTATAGGGGCTATTGCCTTGGGGTCCACAATGACCAAAGGTCCAGGAGGCCTGTCTGGATAAATAATAGATCCAAGGTAGGTAGGTAGGTAGGTATAGGCAGAGAGATAGAGAGGTAGATGGAGGGGGATAGAGAGGCTGAGAGAGAGAGGTAGAGAGAGGGGGTAGAGAGAGAGAGAGGTAGAGAGATAGAGGTAGAGAGATAGATAGAGAGAAGAGAGAGAGAGAGAGAGAGAGAGAGAGAGAGAGAGAGAGAGAGAGGTTTATAAAATAGTTTTACTTTTGTCTCGTATGATTTCCACTTAGTCAGAAACATAGTCTGGGAGACAGATTTGAAGGCAGTGACTCACTACAGCTAAAATGTTCATGTCACTGTGTACAGCGGGGTCGTTGTGTCCGCGACTACAGTGGAGACACCTCCCAATTTGCACTTGGAATAATGGTCGGAGTCCCATGTGGCTTCACATTGCATAACAAAAATGATGCACTAAGAAAAATATACGATGCTAAATCATTAGAAAATCCAAGACAAAAACTAGGAATCTTAAGCTTTTAACTCGTGTTGATTTGAAAGCAATAAAAAATACAATGACGTATTATGATAACTCTGCAGAGTTACAGTTTCGGGTTTTAACGGACTTCATAATAAGTTCCCGTCATAAGTTCTTTGTCGGCCCACTCAAATGGCCCACTAAGGACTTATTCCGGCCCTGTGACAGGTTTTAAAGCATTCCAAGTAAAGAGATCATGGCAATACGTATCGAGGAAGCATAAAGAGTAAGTGAAAAGTAGAGTGATCATGAAGCAAAGGAAAACAAGACATAATTACGGTGGGGAAAATATGTGTAAACAAGGAGAGTTTATTTGTCAGTTTAGCGACCACTGTGAGCAACTGAAATGGCTATAAGCAGTCTAACATCCCTAATTTCTGGCCATTGTTTCTCGGAAAGGAGAGAACCTGTTCCTGAGATAAAAACAACATCCATTCCTCACCGGGTTTCGAACTGGGACCCATCTCGAAAAACTGTCAGTATCCAGCGCTTAGACCGCTGCGCCACAGGAGCGACAGACACATTGAAAGAAATGGATATAAAGACTAAATAACACTAGAGTGGAGTACTGTAGGAAAGACTTACTGAGGACAAGTTACTCCTAAATACTTATAATAAATTCGACTTTTACATAAAACGTCAGAATAGTAAAATCGGTGACAATACGAAACTTATGAGCTACATAAACTCTTTTCGAGTTGCAAATTAAAAAACAATATTACCGATAAAGTACATACCTAAATTTCGTTCATTTGTATTAGACTTTCTAGTATAAATGCAGACAATATTAAAACAGAAAATCGATTTAAGCAGAGGCGAACACTGAAATTCTTTAACATTATTACATAATGGACATTTTTCTGCTTGATTCTGGATACCCCATTTTAACACATTATATTAAATTATATCTTAATTTTCACTATTCATTCGGGGGCTGGATAATATAGCACCTTCGGATCTAATAATAATTCAGTGAAACTTTATTTTCATAATTTGATTAGAATAAGGATTTCATTACCGTCTAAATGGAATTTTCGTAAATATAATAATTTTCTACTACACTTTAATAAGATACTCGAATGAAATTTTGAATCCCGAAACGCTTTTAAAGAAGGAGAAACTCGAGAATAAATTTTAGCGCCTTATTAGATTCCATAATGACTGCCAACCTTGAATATAAACTTATGCACAAAAAGGTAGACTTTTCTTTGAAGCAAAGAAAGTTTTTTCATATCAAAAATGATGAAAGAGAATTTATCACCATTAAATTAATCTAATTAATACAATACTTGCTTGAAAATATCTTCCTCAATGTTTAGAATGAATCTTCATAGAAACAATATTTTTTTAATATATAATGTTTTTATAATTCGCTTCATTTTCAGCATTGAAGTTTCAGTTGCGAATGATACAAATACTGCTTTATAACTAATTTAAGTTTCAACTACGCTCATTTAATTTCAACTTCTACTTTGTACATGGATACAAATGTCATGGCGAAAATTTTAACCTCTGGTGAATTTCAGAGAGACCTGATCAATCTTTCTGTTGGTTTATCAGAGATTAATTAATGCAAAAATTTTCTTCCATGACATACGTTAGAAGAAAATTCCTGGTTGAAAGGCAGGGGAATTCAGGCGCAAAATTCGCTTGTCTTAATCACAACCAGGAAAACAAAATTTCATGTTGGAGAAAGAAAAAAAAAAAGAGAAAAAGAATAATATTTGATTTAACTGACTTTGGGTTTTTGAAAATAATTATTTTATCTGTTCTTTTATCGCGACAGGAAAAGGCGAGTAGGTGTGCAGCTCAGAGAATCAAAATTAATTTTGGTTTCACATCACGGAACGAGAGAAAAAGAAAATTAAAATTAGTGATTTTCTGCAAAGCAAGAATTCGCCATTTTTTTTTGCGTTCCTGTTTCCAAGCGTCGTGGAAAAGTCACCAAAAGTAACATCTTTTCGCCTTTTGGGGTAAGGAATTCGGCAACAGAAATCTATTTTTAGACCTCAGGGTCAAAAAGAGCTTGGTCTACACGTGTGAAGGTCAGAGGTCACTCGAGGCGTGGGAGTGAAGATTCCGTTGGGAGGCCGTGAGTTGCTACTCTGAAGTTTCGACCAATGAGAGGGTCAGCGGTTTCAAGCACCCCAGAGTTTTATCCGCTGAGAGTCACTTTTGTTCTGGTACTCTTGCTGGCCAGGAGAAAGAGGGGGACAGCCGAGTCTCTCCTCGCCTTTTGGTGGGGAGAGCATTTTTGCTGACCACCATGATTTGACATCGATGTAAAAAGGCTTCAAGGAGCCTAGTAGCGACGGTCTTCTAGCGTGGGGACCTGTCCGGTTCATGGTTGGTTACATAAGAAAAAAAAACTAAAAAGGAGCTCAGGGCTTGCTCACTGATTCCACCGTGTGAAAAGAAATTATGAAGAAAGGACAGGACCACTGTAGGACGAGACCTCCTCGGGGCGCAGCGAAAGATGATCACCGATGCACTCCTAAGCATTCTCGTGAGAGCTGATGGATAAAGAAAGGGGAACCTCCGCGCCTTTGCCGTCCACCTTCCAATGCAGCCGACCAAATTCCTACCAGGGATGGGCATCGAAAAGGACAAGGGAGAATTACTCCCTCTGAGAGGGTCCATCATCACCAGCTTCGGGATGTCTTCTGTTTTCCCTGTGTTCAGGTGAAGTGCTCGGGCACATTGTGTCCAAAAAGAAAGAGAAAGACATTATTGGAGGCGAAGAGATTATCAACAGTGACGAGAAGATTTTTTTTTATTTGAAACAAGAGTTGTTCCTGCCCAGCCCAGAAGGTAAATTCTTTCTCGATTTTTTTTGTATAATGTTGTGACCGCTGCGAAATTGTTGAACGAGTGGGTCAGCAGTGTGAAATCAAATTTATAGTTCTGCGAAAAAAAAAGAAGAAATTTTCTTTTTTTTTTGGTTAGCTGGATGTGCGACAGATGTCCCCATATTGTTGTCGTTCAGTTTGCAAAATTAAGATTTATTAGTTCCTCAGGCATGAGTTCAGAAAAAAAAAAGAGAGGGGAGTTGAAAATGTTTTCATTTATGTATTTTTTTGTGTTGTCGTGTCTGGTATTGTAGCAACTTCCCAGGCCAGTAAATTTTGATGTATCAGAAAAATTTGGTTTAATGTTTGAGCACCGAAAATTTTGGTGCACCGATAATAGTTTAGTTGGGCATGTGATAATTGAAAAGCAGTGTTATTGTGATGCCGTGGGTGATAAAATAATTGTAAACATTTTTCTCTAGCCTTTTTACAGCGTTGAGTTATTTTTTTTTTAAGTGAAGATAAATTATGGGATGATTTATATTGGGATTTTGGGAACATATTATAGTGTGATGAAATTGGAAACCTAAAGTGCTGTTTACATTCTTGGAGTGTTGAGTGTCGAAATTAAGATGGTAGGTGTGTTATTTGAGGACCAGTATTTTACATGCTCCAGATGAGTGTTAATCTCCCATTGGAAAGGGGTGATCTTAGGGCAAGCCGGGAACTTGTCCTAGGGCAGAGGGCTCTGAGTAGGGAATTTTCACCAGGATGCGATATGTGCAAAATAAAAGTTGAGGTATTTGGGTTCTCAAGTTTAGTATTTTTACAAAAGAATGAACATCATGGGTTGAGAAGACACACTTTTGCTCACCAGTTCCAGTATTAATTGTTCTTTTCTTTGGCCTAAATTTTCTTGTTTTTACTATAAGGTTAAAAGTCTAAATGTAATTTTAATTTTCAATAAGGTGAAAATATTTAGTGGGTTATGTAAATGGTCAGTGTTATTGTCTGAAGTGGACCTGCGCATTGCCATGGTGCAGAAGAATTTCCTTGCTAGTGATTTTTCCTGGGATATATGTGGAGAGAGATAAAGTGAATTTTACTGGGATATATGTGGATATAGAGATAAGTGAATTTTCCTGGGATATATGTGGATATTGTGATTTAGAATTTCTTGGGATATATACAGAGATAAGTGAATTTTTCCTGGAATATAGTTGTGTTGGTTCTGGGCCAGATGTGCCTGGAGTATTTAGGGTTGAAGTACGACAGGCTCTTGCAGGCGTGGTTGATCAAGGTGGGATCATGCATTGGTTCGAAAAGGGGGAGCCCTGAGGACGTGGTTTTTGGGGGAAAACTTGTCTTCAACCCCCCCCCCCCCAGTAGTTTCGCTGCTCACGGAGATATGTACTGCCAGCGAGGGTCGGTCGAGCGTTGCTTCAATAATTGGCGAGATCATGTTAGAGGAAATTCTGTGCCTGATGATGATGTGTCGCACTTGAGGATTTTTTTCCTTTCCTTTTGCATAGGCTGAAAGTGGATTCACGACCCAATTTCACGCCTTCAGTTTGACTTGGTATTTTCTTCCTGTGTTGGTTCTCAAAAACCCAGGGTAGTGTCTGAACTGAGAGTATTTGCCTCACCGCTACCTCAGTAATTCACTGCAGGTGTTAAATTTAATTTTTGTTTTGTGATTTAGGGTATCTAAATTAATTTGTTTATGATATGCTGTAGTGCTAGGGATGTAAATTCTAAATTCTGGTTGTTAGTGTTAGTGAACTTGATATTTGGTTTGGAAATTTAGTTAATTGGTATTTTGAGCTTTTGTTTACAGTATAGAGTTATTAAGTATCTTGAGCTATTATGTGAAGTGCAGAGTGAGGTGATTTTTATGAGCAAGATAGTGCAAGAAGATTGTTTGAATTTCTGAATTATGTTGATGTTATGAGTAGTGATAATTCTTAAGTTAGTTAGGTTTCTTTATAAGTGAAGTAGGTTCATTCAGGGTAGTTCTATAGGTTATGTAATGTTAATTAATGCTTGTGCTCAGTGTAAATTCTGTGTTGAGGATAATTTACTTGGTTTGTTTACTTGCTGATAGTAGATTTGTTAAAGTATAATTTGTGGCTCTTAAAATAACTGTAAATTTAAATTGAAGTCTTTGAAGCTGGTCTGGGAGATTGCGGAGTTTGCTAAGATTGTTTAGGTGCTGTAAATTTAAATCAATAAGTGTAAAATTGTAAATGTGTCATTGAGCTAACTAGGTGAGAGAGAAGAGAGTACGTTTCAAAAGAACAGAACTTGTCCACCTTGTGGAATTAAAAATAATCCAGTATCTTTTTTTTTTGTAAGCTATGTGAATCATGGTATAATTTTGGATGCATGCCTAGTGTTCAAACCAACTGTGTTGAAATATGTAAAGTTGTGCTGTTCATAAGGCCAGTGGCCAAAGAGAAATAGAAAAGAAATTGAGATTCTGTTTTTATACTGCTGTGTTTTAGCAAACAACAAAAAGGAAATGCCATCTGATTTTCCACTAAATGACCTTATTAAGTTTTTAAAGAAAAATAATAAATACAGGCAGTAGCCTTTCAAAAAAAGTCCAAAATTAGTGCAGTGTGAAAATTTTTGTGTGCTGTTGTCTTCCATGACTTGGTCCCATGTACCCCACCTTAGCTTGACTAAGGCTATCGATCCGAATCCTGGTATTATAAGGATTTTCATAACTGCAATTTTTGTCCTAACCTTTTTAAATTGACTTTCACCGCCTCCACAAGTAGTTATTGAACGAGTACATTTTATCGTATGACTTATAGTGACACATTTTCATACACATGCAACAATATCCACTTATTTTTGCACTTTCAGGTGACTCAACTCTGCTTGAACACAAACAACGCAAACTTTCCAATAACTTCTTGTGGAATGTAAATTTTCAGATGCATTTTTGTTTAGGATGTTCATGGCCTTTTCTAGTACTTAGAAAATATCTTTGTTTCGAAATGCATCCACCCATCTCCCAAATTTAATTTTTCTATAATTTCCATATAAATTTCAATACCAGCATAAATACAGTAACGCTTTCAATAAATAACAATCAAATCAATATACTCAAATTAAATTCAATTTTTTTTCACCAAAACACAAATATTAATACTTCGTTATAACAGCTAACTGTCATTTAAGTTTCAATTACTTAGTTTCAATTTTCCATCTGTACAAAGATACAAACAGTGATTTATAACTAACTCTCACTTACGTTTCAACTACTCCCATTTAATTTTGGTTCTCTTCTGTACATGGATAAAAACACTACATTATAACTAACTGTTATTCAATTACTATCACTTAATTTTGATTGCTGTTCTATGCATGAACACTATTATTTCTTTATAACTTACTTTCATTTAAGTTTTAACTATTATCATGTAATTTCAATTGCTGTTCTGTACATGGATACAAATACTGCTTTACAACTACCCTGATAGCCAACCCAAATGCAACCCCAAGAAGGAATCAATCCTATTGGCCTGAAATTCGCAGCATGCGTCACCCGCGAGAGGACATGCAAACGATTAGCCTTGTAGGGCATATGCAAATCATGTGCGCCCGGCATGCCACCGAAAAGCACTATAAGAAGGGTGCCCAGAAGGCGGGGTGTAAGTAGTTGAAGTGTGTTGCGCTGCCGGACCTGTGCGTGGGAAACTTCCTGATGCCTGGTCGCAGAATACGGAAGTCATTCCAGCACGTTTCGGAGTTCGACAGAGGACGAATAGGGGCTTATCGCAACAGCGGTTTATCGTACCGTGACATCGGCGCCCGTGTGGGACGACATCGATCCACAGTGAGACGAGTATGGTTTTGGTGAGTGCAGGAAGGACGGACGGACCGACGTGAGAGATTGCCGCAGCCGCGGCACAGCACCGAACGAGAGGACCGGCATGTCGTGTGGCGGGCGTTGACAGCTCGAACCGCCACATCACGAATGTTTGCGCAGGAATTAGGGTGTGTTGCGCAACAACCTGTGACAGCACGTACCGTTCGACGTCGTCTGCATGAGCGGGGACTTGTCGCACGGCGCCCATTGCTCCGATTACCATTGACGTTACACCACCGGCGAGTGCGGCGGTAGTGGGCCGTTGAACGCCGCACCAGGACTACGGAATGGCACCACATTGTCTTCTACGACGAATCCCGCTTCTGCCTGCAACACCACGATGGTCGGATCCGCGTGTGACGGCACCGCGGCGAGAGACTGTATAACGCCTGCATTATGCATCGCCATACCGGTCCGGCGCCTGGCGTTATGTTTTGGATCGCAATTGGATATGACACACACACCCCTCTGTTATGCATTGCAGGTACACTCAACAGCCATCGCTACATCTCCGACGTTTTGGAGCCTGTAGTCCTCCCTTACCTGCAGGACCTGCCAGTGGCCACGTTTCAACAGGACAATGTGCGCCCGCACGTGGCGCGCATCGTGCAACAATTCTTCACGGCCCACCAGGTGTCACTGCTGCCATGGCCCGCCTGTTCTCTCGATATGTCGCCCATCAAACACGTCTGGTCGTTGATCGGCAACCGAGTGGCCCGGCAAGCACCACCCGCGGCTACGCCTGATGAACTGTGGCAACGTGTGGAAGCAGCCTGGACCGACATACCCGAAGCCCACATCCAAAGCCTCTTTCGTTCGATGCCGCGGCGTGTAGCGGCCGTTACTGCCAGCCATGGGGGCCACACGAATTATTGATGTCTGCGTGTTCCGCAAGTCGCACGGGTCTGTAAGCTCAATCGTTTAATCTTTGTATCTGTTGTTATGTGTCCAGTAAATCTGGCTTTGCTATCTCGTGTCCTTCTTGGTGTTGCATTTTGGGTGGCCATCAGTGTATATATAGCTCTGATTTAACTTTCATCTACTCTAGTTTAAGTTTCAACTCTAATTTAATCACAATTTCCGTTCTGTGCATGTATCCAAATACCGCATATATTCAAGCATCTCTGGACATGAATACTAGCATTGCTTTATAACTATCTCTCATTTAAATTTAAATTCTTAAACCTGTCCTGATCACATAAATGACTAACTCCAATGCGTAAGACGGCACTGAGCACAGCATAAGATATACGTGGGTCATTTCAAAAGTTTTGCACACTGCGCAGGTGCTGCCCGTAGGATGATGCAATCGCTGCAATCGTTAGTCCAGTTGTGAGTCAGACTTCATGATACAAAATTTTGGTTACATTAGCTTGCTAATGTGTTCCTGTTCCGAAAAATTCTGCCTAGAAATAGAGGAGGAAAGTGAGTCAGGTCATATCTCGCTTAGAGACCATCGATCCTACATTAAAATTGAAACTTTGCGAGGAAAATCCCCAACCGAAATTCATAAAGCTTTGTGTGAAGTTTGTGTGGTTAGTGTAGTGGATCATAGCACAGTGTCAAGGTGAGCTTCTCGTTTCCACCAAGGTCGGGAAAGCATCGACGACGACCCAAGAACCGACGTGCCATCAGATACAAAGGAAGACACTTCTGTGGTTATCGTCAACAGCATTTTGAAGGAAGATCAACGGAAAACATGCGAAGAGATTGCATATAGAGCAACTACACTATCTACCAACAAGTAATTGGACACCCCTGCAATCGACGATATCTGCGGTCCTGATACACATCACGACCGCCGCCGTTAAACATCGTGTGGGAAACAACAACGCAACCAGTCGCATGTAAGATTCCACGCAGTTCGGAGCTCTCTGATTTCGAGAAAGGTGTAATCGTCGGGTATCACAGAAATGGCCGATCCATACGTGACATATCCAGCGAGTTGAAGTACCCAAAATCGACAGTGGCCTACGTGATTGGCAAGTGGAAGATGAGAGATGACTGTCGGAATGTGCCCCGACCCGGCAGACACACAAAACTGGGAGTTAGAGACCGACGGGTGCTGGCCAGAGAAATTCGGAAGAACCGCACCAATTCGATCGGCCACATCCGCGAGGAGTTTCAACAGGCATCCGGGAGTGTTCTTTCGATGAATATCATCCGTAAGGAAGCCCATCTGCTCGGTTATCATGGACGTGCTGCCGCCCACAAGCCTTTGATCAACAAGTCCAATAGCGCTGCTTGGCTAACGTAGTGCAAAGAACGTCGACATTGGACTGTTGAACAGTGGAAACAGGTTCTCTGGAGCGACGAATCAATGCTCATCCTCTGCCGTTTGGATGGCAGGGTCTGGGTTTGGCGTCTGCTTGGAGAACGCCTCTTGCCGGAATGTATTGTGCCAACTGTGAAGTTCGGCGGCGGTGGAATTATACTATGGGGGTGTTTCTCCTGGTATGGCACGGGACCCTTGGTCGCAATTCCTGGTAGACTCAACGCCGAGGCTTGCTGCTCCATTTTGGATGACCATGCGCTTCCTACGTTGTGGCAGTTTTAGGTGGACCCATGTTACTTTCAGGATGACAATGCCACATGTCATGTTGCGCGGTCCACCATAGCTTGGTATGGTGACAATAAGGTTAATCGAATGGACTGGCCTACGCAGAGCCCGGAAATTAATCCTATCGAGCACCTCTGGGACGAGTTGGAGCGTCGACTTAAGGGGTGCCCCCACTGTCCGAAATTGGTGAAGGAACTGACGTTTCTTCTCCAAGCCGAGTGGAAGAAAATTACGCTAGCCGTCGTACAACGCCTGGTTGAGAGTATGCCCCGGAGGGTCGCAGCTGTAATCGCCGCTCGTGGAGGCTCCACCAACTATCGAAGGTGAATAAACTTCGTTTTCCTTTGCTATCACAGGTGTCCAATTACTTGTTGGTAGATAGTGTATGTCTACCGCGTTTCGTCAACAAAAGATTCGCGTGTCTACCCCCAAAGATTCGCCAAAGAAGGCACGACATGCTTGAAGCTGGTGTCATCATTTTGCACGACAACTGGAGGCCTCATGTTGCACATACAGTAAGAGATATTCTCGAAAAGTATGGATGGGAATTATTTCCCCAAGCGCCATACTGTCCTGACATGAGTCTACCATACTGTGACTTGTTCCCAAAACTGAAGAAGCCAATCCGCGGGAAACAATTCACTACAGTTCAGGATATTTCTAATGAGATGACCCGAGTAATCCGACGCCTCAATAATGGAGGTGTCCTGAGTACAACATAGGACTTGCCCAAACGTTAGACCGCTGTCATAAAGAAACATGGAGATTACTTTCGAAGGCCTGTGAAGGTGTGTTGTGAAATAAATTCGTTTTTCAACCCTTCAACTGTCTGGAAGGAATTAACTCGGGGTTAGCAAATGGGGCTGAAATCAGTTCGAACGAATATATTCTCCGTCTAAGAAGCGGGCCGAACCCTGCCTATATGAGTGAGCTTCCGCATAAGAAAGTGTTTCTTTCCTCCTTAGTTTTGTTTTTCAAAATGATAATTTAAAATTGACATTAATCCTTTCTTACTGATTTCTTGCTAAAAGAACTTCACTATCTACCAACAAGTAATTGGACACCTGTGATAGCAAAGGTAAACGAAGTTTATTCACCTTCAATAGTTGGTGGAGCCTCCACGAACGACGATTATAGCTGCGAACCTCCGGGGCATATTCTCAACCAGGCGTTGTACGACGGCTAGCGGTATTTTCTTCCACTCGGCTTGGAGAAGACAAGTCAGTTCCTTCACCGATTTCGGACGCCGGGGAGCACCCCTTAAGTCGACGCTCCAACTCGTCCCAGAGGTGCTCGATAGGGTTAAGGTCCGGGCTCTGCGCAAGCCAGTCCATTCGATTAACCCCATTGTCACCATTCCAAGCCATGGTGGGCCTCGCAACATGACAGGTGGCATTGTCATCCTGAAAGTAGCATGGGTCCACCCCGTAAAACTGCCACAACGTAGGAAGCGCATGGTTATCCAAAATGGCGCAGTGGGTCTCGGCGTTGAGTATACCATGAATTGCGACCAAGGGTTCCGTGCCATACCAGGAGAAACACACCCATAGCATAATTCCACCGCCGCCGAACTTCACAGTTGGCACAATACATTCCGGCAGGAGGCGTTCTCCAGGCAGACGCCAAACCTAGTCCCTGCCATCCTAATGGTAGAGGGGTAACCTTGATTCGTCGCTCCAGGGAATCTGTTTCCACTGTTCAACGGTCCACTGCGTTGAACCTATGATAACGTAAAAACTCGTAATACGACTGTTGTTGCTTTTCAAACAGCTGTCGAGTGTAATACACTGCTGGACAATTGCTAAGGACGGATCATAAACGGCTATATAGCGCATAAAAAGTAAGTGTGGTTGGATGCCAAGTGAAATAAAATAATGTCAGAATGCCAGGATATTACAAGAAACACAATTTATAGTGCTCTGAAATCCAGAAGGCTCTGGAACGTGTTCAAGGGACAAACAGGCCATTTTGTGCAGAATACGTAAACGTGAAAAAAATGCAATTACCGTCCGCAGGCGTTCCGGCGTAAGATGTCAATACGGGATATGGCCACCATGGAGGGCGATGCAAGATTCCACACGTCGTGTCATGCTTTGCACAACATTATCAAGCAGCTGTTGGGGTAATTTATCCCATTCCTCTGTCAGTGCACGGATGAGGGTATCCTTGTTTATTGGAGGGCATTGGCGACCAGCAATACTCCTCCCCAAAGCATCCCACACATTTTCAATGGGATTCAGATCTGGCGAACGTGCTGGCCATACGAGGCGTTGAATATCTTCGCTCTCAAGACACTCCTGGACAGCGACTGTTCGATGACATGTTGCGTTGTCGTCCATGAAAATGAATCTGTCACAGACAGCACCACGGAACATGCGAAAATGAGGTAGCAGAACATCATTAATGTATCGTTGGCCAGTCATAGTCCCAGTTGGAAGCACATAGAGGGACGTACAGCCATTGATCATGATGCCAGCCCATACCATGACACTACATGTCGGATATCGTTCCCTTTCTGTATGTTTGCTGGACAATATGCAGTACCACTATCACGCCAGAGCAGTTGTCGTCGACAATCAGACGATAGACTGTATCTACTCTCACCTGAGAAGAGGACAGCAGACCAGTCGTTATCAGTCCAATTGCGATGTTGATGGCACCATTGCAAACGGGCGGTACGGTGACTTCTGGACAATGGGATGCACACAGTAGGACGGCGGGCGTATAGTCCTCCTTCATGCAAACGTCTGGCGACAGTTTTTCGGGAGTTCCGCTTGCCAGTAGCAGCCATAAACTGATTTGTTACCTCACTAGCTGTGCTGCGCCGGTGTCCTTTTGTTGATAGCACTATGTATCGATCTTCTGCAGGTGTCGTACTGCGAACACGACCTCCCCCGTGACGTTTGCTACACTCTCCATTTCTTTGAAATGATTTCCAAAGCCTTGAAACAACACTGTGGCTGACGTCGAACTCCCTGGCAACATCTGTTATTTTTCGCCCTTCTTCAATATTGCCAATAATACAGCTACTCGTAAAATCATCTAGGTGATGTCGGGAAGACATACTGAAAATTGCAAGTTCGTCAATTGATTCTTTCCCTTTCAACTTTGCGTTTGAACAACAACGGTCAATACGCGTCAAATCCTTTATCTCTCTTATCAGAGCTATGACGTCACGAACAAGTTCGGCAATTCAAAATTTGCATACGCACAACACGTCTTATTGTATCCCGCACTTATGCTAATTTCCACATTTTCCTGCCTTCCATTTTATGGTTGCCATCGTTGCTATTGTCATCCGTCCTTAGCAATTGTCCAGCAGTGTATTTTTTATTGTGATTTTACAAAGTTTATTAAAACTATAATGTTCAACGTAGTAAATACGTAACAGTAATATGATGATGTCACAAATATCTTTCAAATACGTTACAGTAATGTAACGAAGTTACAAATATCTTTCAAATACGTAACAGTAACATGAAGTTGGTATGTGGAAGTTACAAAGACCTTTCACTGTAACGTATCGGTTATGTTTCAAAGTTATGTAACGTTTGAGGACATTCTGACGTAACCGTAAGGTTTCTGAAACATTACTGTTACTTTGAGCAGCGTATCTGAAAAATCTCAATGTTTCAGTGCTAGGTATTTGTAACATTTACGAAATATTCTGTGCTGTGTGGGTGTTTTTCAAAGTCTTGGTTCTGCAGAAAATTAGGTCGAAAAGGAAGTTTGTTATATACTATGGAGACCTATGGAGACTCTTCTCTCTCTCTCTCTCTCTCTCTCTCTCTCTCTCTCTCTCTGTCTCTCTGTATATATATCACTGGTCATCCAATATATATACTCACTGGTCATCCAATATTTCAAAAGTTATACATCGCAATCTACTCATCTCTCAGTTTCATAGAATGGCTAAAATTTGCTCTAGACAGACAGCTCTTACTTGCAAAAAATCTGAAAGCTCTTCTTTCTAAATTGCAATCTAACAATTTTCCTAAAAATTTCTTAAGGCATCATTTTAACCATTTAATTTTGAACTTTAATTCGGTGTCCAAAAGTTTCAAATTACACATTGACATGCTTTATTAACCTAGGACTTAACAATTTTAAATATATAGGTAACATAAAGTGCTATTTGGTGGGTCCCTAATTAGCTGAAGATCATATCTACATACACAGTTTTGCATCTTATCAATTCACACATTTTTTGGCTTACCAGGTAGTTGTTTAACCGTGACCACCTTTCTTATCAGTGTATATATTTGGGTTCTTGTGGGTGCTCTGTTCAGTCTTGTTTGACTATTTGTCATGGCGGTTTTTGTTCTGCCGGTAAGCTTTTAATTCTTCTTTTTTTAGTTTTATAAATTTGATTTTTGAGCTTATTAGAATTTGGTTTTGTGACCTAGGGAGCATGACCAACCGACAATTTTGGTTTGCCTTGTCGTTTTGTTGGTACTAAAAAGGCCACTCCCACAGGTTGATGCTCTCCTGATGACGGTAACCTGTTCCAGTTTTTTACTTGTTTTGAAATTTTGTATTTTTGTTCTGTAATATTTTCATTCTATATATATATATATATATGTTTCAAAGTTATGTAACGTTTGAGGACATTTTGGCGTAACCGTAAGGTTTCTGAAACATTACTGTTACATTGCGCAACGTATCTGAAAAGTCTCAATGTTTCAGTGCTACGTACTTGTAACATATACGAAATATTCTGTGCTGTGTGGGTGTTGTTATACTATATGTATGTGTATATATCTTACGAGGTACAGATAAAGTCACGATTCGTTATTAAGGAGGTTTTGAATCACGTGCGTTGTTTCAGCAAGTCTTGAAACTTTAGAAAAAACAATAGTGTGGGACACTTATGAGATCTAAATTGTTATTATGTAAAAATAAAGGCTTGGACTAATAAATGAAAAAAATAAAAATATGGGGCTTTTGGTTGCGAACCGACTAATAAGTATTTAGATGTGATGCCTTGATCGTAGATTGCCACTGTGAAACATCGTCGGCTGAACGTGTTGTGCCGAAACTTTGCAGAGAGAACGCAGTGGAATTTTGGGCTGGCAGTAAATTGCCCTGATTGGCTGCAACACGATCATTTCAATATGGAGCTTGAAAGATGGACAACATTATGCTTAGTGACATTTCAAACAGTAAATGACTGAACTATCGCTTAACATACGTAATTGGATACAGAAATAGCCGAATGTTCCATTCGCCCTCAAAGGAAAGCAGAACAAATAAAGATATTGCTCCATATATCTCACTGAAGAATCTGATTCATATAAATTACCGAATTACCTTTAAATTCATGGCGGTTTGAACTGAAAGTATGCATACTGTATTCATGTCAACATATTCTAATCTCTATACAAAAGCTACAGGCTGCATAATTTCTATTAAAGAAATATGCGTGCATTGTGGAAGTCTTTTGGGTAAACACAGAAATATCTGAGTACATTTTACAGTACGGGAAGTACAAAAGAGTCACCCGTGTTGGAGTTATTTCCTCTGGGGTGTTTATATCCGCAATACGATGATTATTTACTTCAGTGTGAAAGTTTTCTCTAAAACAGAAAATATCGATATATTAAAAAAGTTTAATAAAACTTGCAGAAGCTGGAAGTGGCCGTTTTTAGGCCATTGCTGGATGTGGCTATTTTTCGGCCAATTTTACATGAGTACTAGGTATTGGTTCTGAAGCACTGTTGCCAAGAAAAAAATGTCCTTATTGAACCAGGTACTTTTAAGATTAAAATTAAACGAAATCTTTTTCCCTTTAGGTTTAAAAGCCACCATGAGCAACTCTGGAGGCTATAAGGAGTGGCCTATTCCTAATTTAAGGCCACTTGTTCTAGGAAACACCATCAGGAAACCAAATCACCCATGTTTCATCCGGGACTGAGAATGCAATGCATAGAGAGTAGAGTGTTACACAATTTATTTTAAATAATACGCGTATATTAGCATGAAGTTGTCAGAGTTCGGGTAGCAAAGAAACTAACATGGCGATTTTTATTGAGTTTTGAAGGATGTTTTCTGTTAACTCTCCTTTATTTCTTAATACTTCTTAACGATATTTAATCCCTTCTTGTATCAGAATCTCGAAGAGACATTCTTAACCAAAATATATTTAAACCAGCTGTGCCCAGCACGGCTTCGCACGCATGGAAGATATCACTGAAAAACAGGGCTATGACAACACGTGTAATCCGATCCATCCATAAGAACTATGGTTGAATTTCGTAGCAAGCAATGGAGGAAATTAGCCGAAAGATTAAATGGTCGGCACTAAGTTTTTCACGTTAAATAAAATTATAATTAATTAATTGGTTGTGGTGGCTCTTGAATCTCTGAAAGAGCATTTTTTCTAGCCAAGCAACATAATCCGTTTGGTTCATCATCCCATTTTTGTGCATTGCATTTATTGCATACTTTATCCATTTTACCTATTTGAACAGCATTTACATGGGCATAATCGATACTTGGGTTGTAATGGAATTCTGACCTACTGTTATTGTGTACTAAGTGTTGATTCCGCACTTTAGACCTAGTGTAACGCTCTCGATACTCGTTAATTCTCTGATCACTTTCAGCCGTGGTTTGTCTATTTCGAGCCTGAGCTGTTCCAACGTTTTAATGAGCAAGCCGGTGAGATCGTTTGACACTAGTTTCTCTAAGTCGAGTTGCTGAAGTACAAGTATTATTACGACGCAAAAGATTCCCCCGTTCTTCCGCTGTCTCATTTTGCCTTAGTTCTTTTTGTTGCCTCGAGGCGGAAGTCTTCTCAACAACTGTGATTTTCTTTTAGGTATTTTATTTACGGTACTAAATCGGGGTGATGATACATAGTAAACAAAAACGAAACGTCTGCACTCCCTGCCGTGAAGCACTCATGAAATGAAACTAAAATCAAAACTCTCTTTATTTTTCTTTCCATCGAGCAAACATGGCTTCAAAAGAAAAGATACTTTTACCTCGATAAACACTGATGGAATCCCAACGGTGAAATAATTATCTAAATCGATTTAGTAGTTCTCGAGATTACCTATTCAGAATTGTAAGAAAACGCCATCTATCGGCAAATAAGTTGCTGATAGTGTTTATTCGGATTTTATAAATAATTCCAATGTGATTTTATAGATCGTGACATTGTAGCTTATACTCAAACTAACGATTCCAATTGGAGAACTCTCAAGCAAAATCTCAGAAGCCATTACTAGTATAATACAAATTCCGTACATTATCGTGAACTGCTTTCTTCCGCGTTGGGTGTCATCAGGCTGTATGTAAACAAAGCGGAACAATACATGTGAAATCAAGAACTACTTGAAAGCGTTCTGATTCGGTAGTATAGCCAAAGATAATAAAATATAATAAAAAATAAACGAAATAGCCTATGTCTATTGGAAAGAAATAAGCTTCCGAACGGTGAAAGAATCATCCAATTCGGCTCAGTTGTTTTCAGAATTACTTCAAACACACAAAGTCAGTGTAATTACAATATTTTGAATGTTTCACTCTTTATATATTAGTATAGATTAAAATGAGATGATATATGAGCCCACGTGAAAGCAAGTTTAAAAATAACTTTGGACGAAAAGTGATCTTCTTTTTGGATTTTTCTTGTGTCTTGCATTTGAAAATATCAATATCCCAACCACAGGTTTGCAATCTAATCGTTTTTCGACATTTAACAGTTCCAACTAAGCCCACATTGGAAAATAACTACAACTTTCAAAATGTTGTGCAATATCTGTTGTCCATCTTCGAAGAATGCCCTTCCACTAAATCAGAAAAGAAAGTGTTCATTGAGCCAAAGTATTTCTCAAAAAATATATAAATTACACCACGGGATTCCTCAAAACCCTTTATACATGGCAAGCTGCTCTTCAAAAAACTAATTATAAAACGTACCAAGAAATTTCCCAAAAAATATACATTGCGCCACGGAATTCCGCACAAAAATGGCACATTGTACCATGGGATTCCTCTAAACATTAGCCACATTGCACCAAATAATCAGTCAAAACAATTGCAAACTGCACCAAAGAATTCCTCAAAATAACGACGTGGCATTAAAGGATAGCTAAAAAAAAAAAAAACTAACACTGCGCCAAGGATTGTTGAAAATAACTGTACATTACACCAAGAGATTCCTCTAAACATTTGTTATATTGCTCAAAGGCATTCCTCAACATTTGATACATTACTCCAAATGATTCCTCTAAATATTTGTAGCATTGTTCTTAGATATTCCTCAAAATATTTAATACATTACACCAAATGATTTCTAAAAAAAACTGTACAGTGCACCAAATGATCCTATGTAGAGGATTTTAGAAAGGGAGTGTCAGACCCCAGGTTTTAAACAACCCTTAGAAAGAGGAAGCTAGGACATTTGGGCTAGATTGCCCGATAGGAAAGTGACACGGAAGCGAAGTAGAAAGGGGGAGGAAGATGCCCTTATTTATTACCGGGGGCCAGTACCCGGGGTCCGATGGCTTAACGTGCCCATCCGACGCACGGCGGATATTTAGTGGATCGAACGTTCGTACCTGCCTGGGATCGAACCTGAGGTCCTTTCCGTGGCAGTCACGAACGTTGCCAACTAGGCCACACGCGGCCACAGTGTACCAACGAAGTCCTTTATAATTATATACAGATTGAACCAAGGGATTCCTCAAAAGAATTTGCACATTTTATCAAAGGTTTCCTTAAAACATTGGCCCCATTGCACCAAATAACGAGTCAAAAAGAAGCGCACAAAGCAGCAAAAAATTCCTCAAGGCAATGTAAGTTGCACCAAAGGATATCTAAACAAAAACAAATGACATTTCACCAAGGCATTATTCAGAAAAACTGTGCATTGTGTCAAGAGTTCCCTCTGAAAAATTCGGTATATTATGAATACGATTTTTTATAAAAAATTGTTACATTGTGTCAGGGAATTTTCCAGAAATGTTTTGTACCTGCAAAAGGGATTTCTCAAAAAAAAATGGAATTTTTCAGAAATGTTTTGTACCTGCAAAAGGGATTCCTCGAAAAGAAAAAAATGTTCGTTGCACCAGTTCATTTCTAAAAAGATTACTCCAGGCTGACTGCTCTTTCACATAAAAGTGTATCTCAAATATTAGGTGTACAAATAAGTTTTAAAGCGTTTCTTGTGTGACGTGTACCGCTAATTTACGTTTCCGACATTCCCCAGTGTTGTTTTCATGTGACCTTAACTGGTCCAGTGTATAAAATGTAACACAGAAGTTTCCTAACAGTCAAACGCACTTGCACATCTGTAGGTGAAAGATGACAAGCGATACTGCATTTATTCAACACTGCATTCGATACGAATTTCATCAAGGAAAAGTGCTGCATACACATGTGCATCAATCTCTTCTGTTCTGAGGGAGAATATTGTATCGAAAAGCAGGTGTGAGGTTTGGTTTAGACGGTTTAAAGCAGGTGATTTTGTTGTTAGTGATCATGAACGTAGCGGCGCCCCGCAGCAGGTTGCACATGAGTAATTGCAATCATTGCTGGATGAAGATTCGTTTCAAACGCAAAAAGAACTAGCTGAATAACTGGGGTTAACTCAACAAACCATTTCCAATCATTTACTAGCAATGGGAAAGATTCTGGAAGGAAGAAAAATGGGTGCTACATGACCTGAGCCGGAGGAACAAAGACGAGCGTGTCATGAAGTGTTTGAATCTGTTGAATAAACGAAACTGAAAGTCTTTCCTGTGGAAAATCGTTACAGTTGATGAAAAGTGGATATGGTACCACAATCCCAAACGCAAAAAACCCTGGGTATAAACCGGAAAAGAAGCGATTTTGACACTGAAATGCAATGTTCACTCCAAGAAAGTTCTGCTGTGCATCTGGTGGGAGTACTCTACATGAACTATCGAAACAGGGTCAAACTGTTACTGCTGATCGCTACAAGCAATAGTTGCTGCAATTGAACCAGGAAATCTGTCGGAAAAATCCATTTCTTGGAAAAAATTGCGTCCCATGAAATTACTACATGTAAAAGCTATGCCACATGTCGCGAAATCGGTCAAGGAAACATTATTGATGCTTGGCTGGGAAGTTTTGGAGCACCCGGCGTATAGTCCCGACACAGCCCCTTCAGACTATAATTTGTTCCGATCGATGCAACATGGTTTGTCTGCTGTGCGGTTCCGGACATGTGACGAAGTGCAAATATGGGTTGACGATTTCATCGCGTCACACGACGAAGTATTCTTCATGGCTGGAATCCATCAGCTGCCCGATCGATGGCGGAAGGTGATAGATAATGACGGCGCGTATTTTGATTCGTAAAGGTATTGTTGTTTTCTCTCAAATTACATGTTTAAATCTTATTTGTGCACCTACCTCCAATGTTTGCTACTGTTAACATGGGAGATAGTTGCGTTTCTTCGCAAAAATGTTCGGCTGTACACAGAAATTTCTGTAACCTAAGTAACAAAACCTTTACTTTCATCACAGCAGTTGGTAAAAGGTTAACAGGAAATAACACTAATTCAACACGCGTGCTTTATGTGTAAACTATCTAGTATACGATGTTCATTAGATAATTTATATGAACTAAATCAATGAAAGCCGTATGGCACATAATTTGTATAGATTTCTGCTTTCTTTGCCAGCGAAAGACCAGACAATACAACATTCAACAGCTTCTCTATGTGAGCCATATGAATTGTGTTATGCGGTAATTCAGATCCAATCATATGTAGAGGATTTTAGGAAAAGAGTGTCTGACCCCAGGTGTTAAACAACCCTTAGAAATAGGAAACTAGGAGTTTTGGACTAGAGTGCCCGATAGGAAAGTGACACGGAAGTGAGGTAGAAAGGGGGGAAAAAGACGAACTTATTTATTACCGGTGGGGTCAGTACACGGGGTCTGACGGCTTAACGTGCCCATTTGACGCACGGTGGTTATTTAGTGGTTCGAGCGTTCGTACCTAACCAGGATCGAACCTGAGGTTCCTCCGTGGCAGTCACGAGCGCTGACCGCTTGGCCATCCATGGCCTAAGTAATTCGTGATTCAGTTGTTCGAAATAACGTCCTAAATCTTTCAGGCACGATATGGACAGTATTTTCGAGTTCAGTTGTTAAAGGTAACATCGTAAATCCTTCAGATACGATATGAACGGTATTTCAGGGTACAGTTGTTAAATATAGCGTCATAAATCCTTTAAACGCGATATGTATTTCTTGGTTCAGTTGTTAAAGGTAACATCATAAATCCTTCAGACACGATTTGAACGGTATTTCAGGGTCTAGTTGTTAAAGATAACATCAAAGATCCTTCAGACACGATACGAACCGTATTTCGGGGTTCAGTTTTTAAAGATAACATCATAAATCCTTCAGACACCATATGTGCTGCAGCGAATTAGGATAACGTATTGGTTAATGCCGAAAATGCCACTCCGTTCTCCTTGCTAAGTTCCCACGCCTCCCAGTGGCCTAAGAGCTGGATTCTGATGATTTGCCCCAAATGTGTCCGAGTTCGAATCCCGGTGACTCATGAATATTGTGTTTGTGTTACGACACTGGCTGACTCCCTTCCTTCCCTGGAACCAGTGGCGCTAAGTTTGGACGAGCAACTGCTTTTATAGCCTATTGTGTTGCTTACTGGGGTGGTTAACCCTCTCCCTACACATAACACACAAAAAGAAAACGCTCCAACGCAGCGAGTTCATTCGACCCTGCTTCAGCAGCAATGCAAGCTAGGTCTAAAAATTCTTTGATCGATGCGCAGGCAAAATCCCACTGATCTTATTTTTACATTTATTAATATTTTGAATCTTTGTTTATAATCAGTGATAATTTCGACTTCTGAGTCATGCACGATATCGTTTTGTTTTTAATTTTGAAAAAAAGAAAAACTCTAAAATTAAATCAGATAACAACTTCCAACTTTTCAATGATTTCCTTACAAAATCTTACAGAAAAAAAGGAGTATATTCGCGGTTTTGTTTTTTCACAAAGCAGTACCACCGTGGTCCAAAATGTTGGCAACTACAAAATTCATATCTACTGATCTATTAAGAATGCAAACGATAAAACTGTCATTACTTACATCTTTTGAAAGTATTTTCCAGGGGAAAAAATCGCAAATGTCGATCAGTACATGTCCATTTGACGCCTCAATTTGGAACTCAATTTATTATTATTTTTTTTAATTTCTCAAACTCTATGCTTAGGCACAGTTTTGAAATCATATACCTAGTATCGATTGAAAAAATAATTATTCTTCAATAATAAAACCAGAATTTGTTTCTAGAAGTGGAAGCTATAGCAGGGTTCAGATAAATGTCAAATTGTAGAACATCAAATGAACTTAAAAAATCAGCATTCTCTTTCTTCTCTGCAATCGATTAAATCGATTAAATACGATTACAAAGGCTTAGAGGCGTAATAAAATAATCTTTGGAGTCACTCTGCTCGGTACATATTGTGAAAATTATTTTTAGTTTTGCCTCTGAGTACATGATTTTTTGGCTGTTCCAGAAATGTCGGAGTGAAGAAGTCATGTGAGAAAGAATTGATCAGTGAATACTTGACGGAAATAAATGGGATGAAAGTAATTTCGGATTAGCATTAATCTTTGAAAATAAATGCGTTAATAAAACTGAGAACACTAATCAGGACGCGTTTTGAATAACCATGACAAAATTTTTATTGCGTTAAAAATAATAATGGCTTTGAAGAATTCCTATTACGTAAAATTTAATTTTTATAGAACGCCATTAACTAAAAGAAACGAAAATGGCAATTCTATAACGGATTGCTAGGTAACGTTTCGAAGCTGAAATGATATTTGTGGGAAGTAAAGCCCAAGAAGATCCTTGTTAGGCATTACGAGATGCTTCCGCACGGCCTCCACAGTTGCGCTGCAAGTGCTAGCTGGGTGCGAACCGGCGGACCTCGTAGTAGCTAGGGAAGCTGCACTGGCTACTTCTCCCACTTGCTTCTTCTGCACCTCGATAGCCGACATGCAGCATGCCTATCAACACTTCCCGGTACTCCTAGCTCTACAGCATCTGGCCTTCACCGTAGTCAAGCACCTATGTGGGGAGGATCTGCCATTCCATGCTTTCAGCACCCTGCTTTGCTCCTACACTCCACCCGTGCTTCTCCCTGATGCGTGTGCTTACGTTTTCATTCTGTCTCGCCATGTTATCTACTGTTTCAACATTCAACTTCAACCTGCCATCCCTTATAAAGGAGGGGAACGCCCTTTGTCATCAATTCCGGTGCCATCACGTCTGCGGCTTGCTTTTGCCTCCGCAAGTGCAGAGAGCCGCATCCCACAATTTATGTGTGTATGGTCCCCGAATCGCTGATGGTTCTTTGGGCCTTCTCTTCTGATGACCTGCTTCTGGTGATTTAAACACCTCCTTACCAGAACTTACCTCGCCTCTGTGAACTCTGTGTTTTTAGACTGGACTGTTCCCTCCCTGGCACCACGTCTCTTATTGTTTGATTCTTCTTAGAAGAACTCTCTGCTGATTTCCTCACACCACCTTCTGGTTCAGCTTACCTGCCTACAGTGATATTTATCATTGCTTTGGCTGTTTTTACGACACACAGTTTTATTTCAACTTTGCACTATATTGTTTATCCATACTTTTGTTCAGATTTGTACGTACCCATCTTTTATTTGTATTACTTGCATTGTGTTTCTTTACAACAGTTTAGATATGTATCTACGCTTCCGACATCAATCTGCTTCTTTTGTATTTGTTGATATATCAGTGTACATACCACCCCGTATGATGTTCATCTTACTGTATTTACGTTAACCTATATTTTCTACTGTACCTATTTCAACCCTGGCGCTGATCGCTGTGATTTCCTTTATTTTTAGTCTGCACCATTTATATATTGCCTTTGCATATGTTGTACATACATCCCCTGTTAAGTGTTCATATTACAGCGCTTTACCTAACCTTTCATTGCATTGTTCATGTTTCAACCCTGCAGCAAAACGTTATGACTTCTTATATTTTCTGTTTGCACCATTTATATACTGATTCTGCATATGTTGTAAATACATCTCCCGTTCAGAGTTTTTCGCACTGTGACTTCGTTTACATCTTGTTTGAACTGTTCCCGTATTACCTCTGAAGCAGTACGTTCTGAATTCTTATATATTTCTCTATTTTCACCACTGATATACTGCTTTTGCATATGTTGTACATACATCCCCCGGTCAGAGTTCATCGTACTGTGCCTTATTACCTCAAGTTTTACTGTTCATGTTTCACCCCTGTACTAGCGAGCGATATGTTCTTTGCATATACTTCACAACAGGACCTGAACCTTCTGGAATATTCTTGATTTACATAAAGCTCTCCAACTTCCCACTGCACGATCATTCTGGAACATTCTACAAACGTCTAACCCATTCTTGCCTCTCCTAGAACATTCTACAAGACACTTCGGTCTCTGTCTACTATGTTACATGGCCGCCTTTTCTATACTTAGATTTTGGCACATACACATTTCTATAAACTATTAGTATGTAATGATTATTTGCAAATTGTGTAACTTCATTACCAATTAATTCCATTGCGTTGGAATGGTATTATTAAATAATTGAATTATATCATTTTCATTGTAATGCATTACAGATTAATTCCATTACCTTGTTTAAACTATACTTGAGATTACCTTGTAATGTATTACACATTAATTGTAATTTGTACTTCCATTACTTTGTAATGCATTCCTGCCCAACTCTGGTCTGAATGCCTATGGCGACTTCTTCTAATGTACACTGGCGGAAAGTGAAAAAAGAACACCAAGAAGGAATTGGCGGACGATCATGAAATTTACATATGTTAATATGGTCGAGTTCACTTAGGTGTGATGTTAATTTCGGGACCTACCGGTGAGCGCTTACGCCACAGCACGGCATAATATGTAAACCATCGTCGGTGGTATTTAAGGAGTACGGCGAAGTGAATGTAATCAGTCGTCGGCGTACGGACACGTGCGAAGACCCTGAAGAAGCTGCAATGCCTGGACATGGAAGACGTGTACAATTTCAGCAGTTATCGGACTTTGACCGAGGTCGTCCAGTCGGACTCCGCGAGGCCGGGTGGTCGTATAGTCGTATTGCGGAGCGAATTGGACGGGAAGTATCAGTGGTGGTACGATGGTGGCGTAGATGGTCCGAGGAACATTCCCACACGAGAAGACGTGGAACCGGGAGTCACGGACGGACTCATGAGCGGACCGATCGACGCATAAGAAGAGTAGCGTTGTCAAGCAGAACATCCACTGCGACGCAAATCCGAGCTGCCGTTGCACCTGAGGTGACTATGCGAAAAATCCCCAACCGTCTACTAGATGCAGGACTACGTGCACGTGTGCCTCTGGCATGTGTACCTCTGACTCCAGCCCACCGTCAGGAACGGCTGCAGTGGTGTCGCCAACGTCCGCACTGGAGAACGTAATGGCAATCTGTCGTGTTAAGGGATGAAAGCAGATTCCGCTTGGGAGCCTCCGATGGCCGTATGCGTGTTCGCAGACGCACAGGGGAGCGTCTCCACCCTTCTTGCATCTTCCAGCGACACACAGGTCCTACACCTAGTCTGCTGGTGTGGGGAGCGATCAGATATCCCTCCCGTACACAACTAGTGTCTGTACCGGGTACGTTAAACAGCACCTCCTACATCAACAACATTATTCAACCCGTTGTTGTGCCATTTGTAAGGTTGGTCCATCGTTGTGTTTTCCAGCAAGATAACGCACGCTCACACACGGCACGTGCAACGCAACATGCACTTCAGGGTGTAAGATAACTTCCATGGCCAGCACGTTCACCGGATTTGTCCCCCATTGAGCACGTGTGGGATTTTATGGGACAACGACTTATCCGGTCTCCACGGCCAGCCACGACCATCCCCGATTTACGCGTCCAGGTTGAGGATGCTTGGAACTCAATACCCCAAACTTACATCCAACATCTGTACGACGGACTCCATGCCAGAATTGCACAGTGTGACGCAGTGCATGGCGGTTCAACCTCGTACTAACCTTGTTACATGGAAATGTTATTTTTCAGTTTACCAGCAAATAAAGCTGTATTTTGCCATAATGTTTTGATCACGTTATCCTCTGTATTCCGTTATTATGCTGTATAAATTTCGTTGGTATCAGACGTCTCCTTCTTGGTGTTCTTTTTTCACTTTCCGCCAGGGTATTTGATTTCTGTCCCACCTACGGATGTACCTTTTCGTTCGTCTTAATAAAGCCACTCGAACGGGTTTCATTTGATCACACCTAATATTGTAGTGATTAAAGACGTAGATATTTTCAGTTCATCTTTGTGAAATGTCTCTCGAGAAAATAAAGGATTTATTTCCCAGACATATGAGAATCCCAGCCCTCGTTATATGAATGTATTAATATTAGCATAGAGGCAAATAAAGGACGAAAGTACCTAACCGATTCGCGATGGCAAGCAAGTCTCCCAGCCGGTCGCGCATGAGAATCCCTCCACATTGGAACGTCGAACATACGGGCAATGTTAAAGGGGCGGAAAGTGGTGGTTCCGTTGGGGCACTTGAGATTGACCGGTCCCCCGACCGATTCTGTACGGCTAAATACCCACCGAATCCTGACAGGATTGCTCTTGCAACGCCATCACTAAAATAATTCTGAGAGAGCTCTTCTTATCCCTGCAGCGTCGGCATTTCGACGGAGCAGGATTACGTCATCAGATGGTCCCGAAGTATATATGGTTCTGTATATTTACATCCAAATAGCTAACCCCATTAATAACAGTGTTCATGGTCATAAGAAAAATTAAAAACATAAACGCTGAAGAAAAAAACAATCGGCTAATCTTTGTCACAAAGAGTTGGATGTAAGGTCAGGTGATGCGTAACATCACAGCCTCTCCTTAAAAAATGTCAACCCCGCCTTCTCGTGGTACATCCTGTTCCCACTAAAGGGGCTCTGACGACCGCCAATAGCGGTCTAACTATACCATCGGGATTAGAGGAAATGCTATACCACACTCACCAACCCGCTTGGCCAGCGTGGTGAGTTATGGCCAAACCCCCCCAAAATGACTCCACAACGTAAAACTTGGTCCTCAGTCTCCGGCAGCTGGAATGTACCTGGCCAAGGCAGCGGCCAGTGCGACATGAAGGCAGAGGGTGCTAAGAATCCCCAGAGGACCGGACTAGGCTGCCATCTGATGCTGACCTTGGCTACGTATAATGGACGCTCCCTATCTTCTGATTCAAGACTTCTTGAATTGGAAGAGGAACTACAAAGAATCAAGTGCGACATCGTCGGGCTAAGTGAGGTAAGGAGAAAAGGAGAAGATCTCATCGAACTGAAAAGTGGACATCTCTTCTACTATCGGGGGACCGATACTGGCAGAACTAGTGGTGTTGGATTTATAATAAACAAGAAACTGAAGGCTAAAGTTGTAGAAGTTGAAAGTTCCTCTGACAGAGCTGCACGACTCGATATCCAACTCTCGAGAAGATACCAGGCTCAGATTATTCAAACTTATGCACCCACCACAAGTCATGCTGAAGAAGAAATTGAAGAATTTTATGAAGAAATTCGTCATCTAAATAATAAAGGTAAGCAGCACTTAAAGATAATTATAGGAGATTTCAATGCAAAAATAGGGCAACGACAACAGAATGAAACTTCAGTAGGTAAATTCGGTCATGGCAACAGAAACCAGCGTGGAAATACTCTCGTTGAGTTTGCAGAGGCAGAAGGATTTTTAATCTTGAACTCCTTCTTCAATAAAAAGCCACACAGGAAATGGACATGGAGACATCCAAATGGGACGACAAGTGAAATTGATTTTATTATGTGTAACAAAAAATTCGACATCGAAGACTGCAGTGTGCTAAACAAGTTCAACACAGGCAGTGACCATAGATTGGTGAGATGTAAGATGCACCTCAACACTAAACTCGAACGTAGCAAGCTCATAAGACAAACAAAATCTATTGACATAACCAACCTTAAAAAACACCATAAAACCTTCAAGTTGGAACTAAAGAACAGATTCTCTGCTTTAGAAGGCCTAACATCGGAAGAAGTGGACATCTCTGAAGTTAACAGAAAAGTAACCAAAGCTCTTATGGAAACAGCAACAAAATTAGCTGGGTCTAAGAACAAGTTGCATATGAACAAATTATCAGGAAAAACTAAAATATTGATGCAAAAAAGAAGAGAGATGAGGAAAACTAAAGAAGTTGTGACTTCCAAAGTGGAATATATAGAGCTATGCAAGACAGTACGAAAATGTATCACTGAATACGTAAGGAAATGCAACTGTGAACTAGTAAGGAAAGCAATTAAAAACAACCAAAGCCTAAAGATAACAAAGGGACATCTCAGTAAGGGAAGAAAACAGATTATGGCACTGAGAAAAGAAGATGGTTCTGTAACAAGAAATAGAGGCGAAATTTTGACAAGAGTAAAAGATTTCTACTCCAAATTATATGAAAGGGATGATACATGTACTCCAGACATCATAAAAGGTACCAGTACTAGAGTTGTTCCAGTCCTCCCAGCAGAAGTTACACATGCAATCAAGAACATAAAGCGATGAAAAAGCTCCAGGAGAAGATAGAATTACTGTAGACATCATACAAGAAGCAAGTGGAGAAATCGAAACAGTACTCACTCAAATTTTCACTCGATGCCTTAATGAAGGGAAGATTCCTGAGGATTGGAACAACGCTACAATGATCTTGCTACATAAAAAAGGTGACATTGTGGATCTCAGGAACTACAGACCTATCAGCCTCCTATCAGTGGTTTATAAAATCTTCACTGAAGTTCTTTCACACCGCTTAAAGGTGACACTGGACATGGCTCAACCGAGAGAACAAGCTGGATTCAGGAGTGGCTACAGCACAATAGATCATATCCACGTACTGAGAGAACTAATTGAAAGAGCGAGGAAATATGAACTTCCATTGTGCATGGCTTTTATCGATTATGAAAAAGCCTTTGATTCGGTAAAACCATCAGCAGTTACAATGGCTCTGAAATCCTGCGGCATTGAAGATGCATACATTAATATTATTAATAACATCTATGAAAATGCAAGTTCATAGATTCGGCTGTTTGAAAATACAACACACATAAAAATTGGAAAGGGAGTGAGACAAGGTGACACCGTATCTACGAAGCTCTTTAATGCCACATTGGAGGGTGTCTTTCAGTCGCTGAGCTGGGAAAACAAAGGGATAAAGATTAATGGAGATTATCTAACCCACCTTCGTTTTCCTGATGACGTAGTCATTTTTGCAACTACCCCATCAGAGCTGCAGAGTATGATCCAGGAACCTGCTGACAAGAGAAAGAAGTGGGGTTAAAAGTGAACTTTCAGAAGACAAAATTGATGTTCAATGCTTTTACAAGAAATGAAGATTTATCGATTGATGGAGAAAAGCTGGAGATAACAGACTCGTACATTTATCTTGGACAGCAGATATCAAGTGAGGGTCACATTGATGAAGAAATTAATCGGCGTACAAAACTTGCCTGGAGAGCCTTTGGAAGAAACAGCATAATTTTCAAGAGCAATATGCCAGTATGTCCCAAACAAAAGTGTTTGATCAATGCATCCTTCCAGTGCTTACGTATGGTGCAGAGACGTGGACCTTAACTAAAAGAGACATACAAAGGCTGCAGACAACTCAAAGAAGCATGGAGGGGTGTATGCTTGGTGTAACCAGGAGAGATAAGAAGAGGAACTCGTGGATCCGAAAAATGACAAGAGTGGAAGACATCATGATCAGAGTTAAATCCCTGAAATGGCAATGGGTTGGACATACTGCCAGAAGGACAGACCATCGATGGACAGCCGAAATTTTAGATTGGATTCCAAGGGACAGGAAAAGACCCAGAAGAAGACCACATGGAAAATGGGTGGATGAAATTCGGAAGTATGCGGGAGTGACATGGAGGAGACTGGCACAAGACAGACCGTTGTGGAGGAAACTTTGGGAGACCTTCGTCCAGGAGTGGATTGATAATGGTTGACAATGATATTTACATCCAAATAGCTAACCCCATTAAGAACAGTGTTCATGGTCATAAGACAATTAAAAACATAAACGCTCAAGAAAAAATCAATCGGCTAATCTTTTTCTCAAAGATTTAGTTTTGCTTCTTTGGACAGAAATAGGGTATATTTTTGTTTTTCTGATTCTCATAACGAAAACTACAAGTTTCACTACGGCATACCAGTTTTTTTGAAGTAGGCAAGCATACACACTTGTGTCAGAATAATATGACCCCCTGCCGAATTAATGAGAATAAATCACGCTTGGACCGGATGACAGAGGCGTGACGGTGTTGCATGGACGCAATGAGGCAATGGAAGGTGACCGGAGGCACACGTGCTCTTTCAGACTGCAGCAGAGCATGGAGGTTCCGCATATGACGTGGTTGTGGGAAGGTCGAACCTTTCGATCCAAATAGCCCCACAAGGGCTCTATAGGATTAAGGTCGGTCGATTTCTACGGCTAAGAGAGAACGAAGACATCGTTATTGTGTTCCTGGAACCAGTCACGCCCCCTTTGACGACGTGGCATGGCGCATTGTTCTGTTGGTAGACACCATCCCCTCCAGGGTAAACGTCCAACATGAAGGGATGCATGTGGTCAGTCGGAATGGACAGGTAGCCATTGGCTGGCGTTCAGAGATCCATCTAGTGATACCAGCGGTCCCAGGTCATACCAGGAAAACATTCCTAAGACATGCACACTGCCACCGCCGGCCTGTACTTGATCGACAAGCTTGTCCAGGTATTTGTCCTCATGTGTCTGACGCCGTATCCGCCACCGCCCGTCACTTTTGTTTAGTACAAACCTCAATTCGTTGGAGAAGTCAACCTTTTCCCACTCTTCCACTGTGCAATGATGATAGTCCTCTGCAAACTACAGGCGTCGTTGCCGATGGACCTGGGTTATCATGGGCGCCTTGACGCAGCGTCGACCGGAGACTGATGCGTAACAGGGTTCGCTCTACTGTTATCGAGGACACGTACCTTGGCGCCCCAGCGTTCTTTTGCATGGTAAATTGCTGCAATGTTGCTCATCTATTGCCGTTTACCATTCGACGGAGACGATGTTCTCCTCTAGTGTCGATGACCACAGTTATGACGTCGAGATGTAATCGGTGTGCCAACGGTCCATCTTTGGTACACCCTTACTTCAGCACCTCTCGAAGAGCCCGCGGAATCTGTTATTTCTGTGATGCTTCCATCCTTGGCGGGGCAGTCGATGATCATTCCTTTTTGATTGTCCGTCAAATCACTACCTCTGCACATTGAGCTCAAATAACGCACTATGGCTCATCTGTCCTGGCCGGCCGCTGATATCTTTGTGTGGTCGCTATTGTTACGTGACTGTGGTGCGCCTCAGCGGGTACGTTGTGATTTGGGGGGAGGGTCATATTGTTATAGGGTGCAGCCTAACTTGTGGAAAATTTTTATATTTCATTTATGCGGTAAATTTGTGTTTCGATGTAACTGCAAGGCAGCACTCATAGTTATAATTAATTACGGTAATTGATCCTCTAATTTGTTCATCACTGCCATTGTTAAAATTTGTTCAGTATTTGATAAGTGCATAATTCGTAGCCTTCTGGCAAACGAGAATTGTGAAAGGCCACATGGCAACAGACCATCTCTATTTCGGACTCATAGCAACAGTCGTGTGCATTTTCAACTAACGAAAGACTGCAAAACTCACCCCCAAAAGTCCCTCTGCAAGCCAAGAGACATTCGGTGGTTGCAGTTTTTCTCCGAACTGAACGGGATAAGGGGGAACCGACTATCACCCACAGTTGAAAACAAGGTGATAAATCCCTTTTCAAGTGGCTAAGAGAAGCCCTGTGACAGGACAAAGAGGAGAGAAATGAGCAGAAGAGAAAAACAAGCGGTGGGGCATTCTCAGGACGGTGGCAAAGCCAGACACACGCACGAGAACAGCACCAGCGAGCTGCATGGAACCTAGGCCTGAGAGCTGACCGCTGGGAGAGCTCGGAAAAAGAAGCAGAGAAGCACGTAAGGAGGGCTATGAATGATCCCCTCTTAAACGAGGACATCTCAGTCCTTTGGACTTCTCGACCGATACTAGGTCGACATTAGTGCACTTTTGCCTAGGCTGTCTACAGGCAGGATATTTCTTGCCACTTCTCTGCGCTGAGGACCTCAGACAACGGTTGCCAAGGTATGTTATCTTTACATGAACATTTGCTCACGACGTACAAGTGCCGTCGGACAGTGAACAGCATATAGAACTCTGTCCCCTGAAAAAATGAATACGCACGACAGCGGAGGCCTCCAACACATTTTATTCGTGATTTTTATTTGTGTTATGGCCATAAGTTTTAAGAGCTCTTCCCTGCTAATTTGGCATCAAGCCTATGCAGGTGTGTGTAATGGTATAATTATATATAGCTTATAATTAAACTGCGGCAGTCATGATAATTACGGTATCATTTTAATTGCTGGTACCCACGCTCGTACTCAATTATAGTTTTCTAAAGTGTATATTTAAATGTTTTGAGAAATCTCTCACATATGTTTCCTTCGCTCTATTTGTTTATTGTGCATACTAGAATTTAATCAGTGAACAGTGTTTGAATCAGTGTTAATTGTTAAATCAGAGTTAGTTAAATCAGTGTTATCGTTTAATCAGTGATAAAGTGTTTAAATCATCGTGCATAATTAAGCTGCCGATAGAGCAGCCCACCATACATTCATCTCAGCAGATTTTTGTGCCACATCATGGATAAAGGTGGCAGTGTATATAATATAACGTTGGATATTAAATGTCAAGCGTACGTGAAATGAGCGTTGGGTATCTTTTCGAGTGTGTGTGTGCGTTGCTGTGATTTTCGGTAGATTGGGACGTGCTGGAGTTAAATCCAGGCATCCACGCCCAATCGCGGTACGGGTTTTGCGGGAAGTTAATAATTAATTTGTTATAATTAATTATGGGAGGTCATTATTAATTATTGGAATCAGATAATTAATTTGTTGTTGCAGAATTTTCGGTTGTCAACGCATGTAGGAAAACTCCTTGCTAGCCCCTAGCAGCAGAGGAGGAGAGCAAAATTTTTGACAAAATTTTCTTTAGTTTTTTTTTATTTTTATTTAGATATTTATTTTTTTTCGGTGGAGATATCGGGTGCTTCACTGCAGGCGATACTTCACCCTGGTGCCGCGGCCACATCAGCCTGTAAAGGTAAGATCCAACAATATTATTCTGATACGACTGTGTATATCTTACTATCATGTGTGAACAGGTTTGTTACTACAGAGAAAAAGGAATTCTAACAAAAAGAAATAGCCATTTTCTGCAGCGAAATCAAGTACATTTCAGTTAACTAGAAAAAAAAACAGCAAAAAAAGTAGGTATTCACGTTATTTGAATCAGCGATAGTTAGCTAAATATATTTAGACATATAGGTTCTCCAGAGGTAATTTATTTTCAATTTAACGTCTAACATTCATTAGACAATTTAAAAAAAATTAAATACAGTCACGTTACCATTACGGGTAAATACTCCTGTAGTATAAATGTATAGATGATAGACATTTCTGCTTATCATTTCTGAAATCAGGGGGCGAAAGTAGTTCAGAATTACTCTCATTATTGTTAAATCAAAAAAGTTAGAATTTATCGAGTGGTGCCATTAAAAGTTAAAAAGCGAATCGCAAGGAAGAAATGAAAATTGAGATGTCAGTTTCGCATAGACTAAAATCGATGAAATTATCATTTAGCGATGTACAATAAAAAGGTCAAAGGAAAGTGAAAGTTATATGTCTCAAATATAAAATGCATATCAATAGATTGCCATAAAATCATGATCAGAATAAAAGAAGTTAGTAAAATCCAGCAATGCATTGATTATGATACGATTTCCAACATATCAGAAATCGTCATTACTCAAGTTATGCCGATAATGGCGGCAGAATAAATCTCGCTTCTATGACCTGACCTGTGACCCCATTTTGATGTTATTAAACAGAACCGGTAAAATAAACTTCCGGAAAAACATGATACAGTTTTGTCTCAATCGAAGCATTTTCACGTAAGTTATAACGCATAAGTGCGATGGAATGGATCCCGCTCCTATATCCTGACCTTTGACCCTATTTCTCCCATCTTCAATAGGGTTCGTCCCCATGTGGTCTACTACCACATTCTAAAATATCGTTGAAATCGAACCATATTTAGCGCAAGTTATGACGCATAAGTGTAATGGAATGGATCCCGCTCCTATGTCCTGACCTTTGACTCCATTTCGCCCATTTTCAATAACGTCCCCAGGTGGTCCCCTGCCACATACTAAAATTTCATTGAAATCGAACCATATTTACGCACATTAAGTATCATAAGGGCTGTGGAAGGCATCCACTGTCCTGACCTTTGACACCCATTCTCAATATGGTCCGTCCCCAGGTGGTTCCCTAGCACATACTAATATGTCATTGAAATCGAACCATATTTACGCACATTAAATATCATAAGGGCTGTGGAAGGCATCCGCTGTCCTGACCTTTGACACCCATTCTCAATATGGTCCGTCCCCAGGTGGTTCCCTAGCACATACTAATATGTCATTGAAATCGAACCATATTTACGCAAGTCATGACGCATAAGGGTAATTGAATGGATCCCTCTCATATGTCCTGACCTCTGACTCCATTTCGCCCATTTTCAATAAGGTCCCCAGGTGGTCCCCTACCACATACTAAAATTTCATCGAAATCGAACTATATTTACGCACATTGGGTCTCATAAGTGCAGTGGAATTCATCCCTCTCCAATGTCCTGACCTTTGACACCCATTTTCAATATGGTCCGTCCCCAGGTGGTTCCCTACCACATACTAAAATGTCATTGAAATCGATCCATATTTACGCAAGTTATGACGCATTAGGGTAATAGAATGGATCTCTCTCATATGTCCTGACCTTTGACTCCATTTCGCTCATTTTCAATAAGGTCCCCAGGTGGTCCCCCACCACATACTAAAATTTCATTGAAATCCAACCATATTTTCGCAAGTTATGACGCATAAAGGCAATGGAATGGATCCCACTACTATTTTCTGACCTTTAATCCCATTTCGCCTATTTTTAATAGGGTTCGTTTCCGGGTAGTCGTCTAACACATACTACATTTTCATCGAAATCGAACCATTTTTACTCAAGTTATGATGCATAAGGGCAATGGAATGGATCCCGCTTCTATGTCCTGACCTTTGACCTCATTTCGCCCATTTTCAATAGGGTTCGTACGCTGATTCACCCCTATTATATACTAAAATTTTATCGAAATCAAATCATTTTTACGCGAGTTACCGTGCGGACGGACAGACTGACAAAGCTAGAGCATATACGCTTCTTCAACCTACGGTTGGAAAGCGTAAAAAACACCCAGATGGAAATAGGCTGGACATATTGCAAGAAGAATTGACTACCGTTGCACAACTAAAGTAATGGGCTGTATACCAAGGGACAGAAGATCACGTACTGTGAAATTTGTACGCATTGCGGAGCAGAGGATTGTTCAAGACAGATATTTGGAGAAGAAATTTGAACAGGCCTTCAACTATCAGGAAACATAGCATGGTTGACGATGATGATAATACGAAATACTACACAGTTCGATATAGGAATTTCCATACCAGGAAATACTTGTCGGTTGTTAGTTAAGAACTGATCACGTGATAAGTGAGGGCGTAGCACAGTGATTTTGTGGAGCACTGCATTACAGTGATCTCTGTGGCGAGAGCACGGGTAAAGGGTGAGAATGTCTGGGCGACGCCATCGAGAATCCTACCGTCACATGGACAACTGTACCAGAGGCTTCATCATACGACTACATACGGCTTCTTGGTCTGTAGAATGTGGCTACAGTAATTGGAGGAAGATAAAGTGTATTGCCGTAGTGGGACTTGTGCACATCGGCAGATATACTAACACCTCGATCACCGTATTCGACGGCAAAGCCGCAGCAGCCTCAATATTCATGTTGGACGATATTCGGAGAGGTGTACAGAAAGCTGTGGACATCCTTGTACGGACACGGACTGTGAATCGCAAATTGGCTGAGGCAGGTGCGCACTTTCGCTAATCATTACGACGACTACCACTCACTGGAACACATCGTCTCGCAAGGTAGCAGTGGTGCCGTACCCCACATGGATTGCAGTGAGAATGAAACCATGTTACATTCAGCCCACTTATGTCTCAAAGCCGATGATTGCCGATGGTGAGTTTCGGGGCAGCGTGCGCACGGGGATGACCTTGCTGACATCCATGAGCATCATACGGCACCTCGCTTTGGGGTTATAGTTCTTAACGTAACCACATTCAACAGCTGCCCACAGTCCATACTCACAGTCAGTACAAAGACAGCACAACAATACGTCAATTAGGTGCTGCCGCCCGTTTTTTGCCCTATTTCCTTGGTGTACTTGTTCCTTAGTTTCAACAAGAAAATTCCCGCTCGCACCATGACAGCAAACAAAGAGTGCCTATACAAATTTTAAAGATGACAATCCGATTTTTGGCGTAAATGTGACAAGGATGGTAAGTCAGATAATATCCGAAGACTTGAAAATTTTCATCGTCCTGGATACCATGTTTGCCCGGAGAAGCGCTTCTCCGGGCAAACATGGGATAAGATTCTTAACCTCCAGATTAGCTAAACATGAATGCCGGTTGCTTCGACTAGCGAATCCTGTGATGGTTAAATTCAAATTGATCGGAAACTTGAAACTTGGTCGTTCTGGGTGGTGTAGTGGTTAGCATACCCGGGTGTTTTCTAGGAGACGCGGGTTTGAGTCCCGCTCCAGGACGATGAAAATTTTCAAGTTTTCGGATATTATCTGACTTACCATCCTTGTCACATTTACGCCCAAAATCAGATTGTCATCTTCAAAATTTGTATTATATATGTAGCGTAACCCCGTATTTCTTTCATGACAAAGAGTGCTTACTCGTTTTTCTGGTGCAACCCTAGGATGGGAGATCCCGAGACTTCTCTCCAGTAGAGAACTGTGTGAGAAGTCATTGGCAGGTGACACTATGACCCCTCGTAATGTCAATAAACTTAGTAACAGGTCAGCGACGTGTGGTAAGCGATGTTCTCAGGAAACCATCCGGGAACTCTCACACTCGATGCCATGCCGTGTTGTCGAATGCATAGTCCAGCAAGGTGGTCATTCGATCCAATAACTCAGACCACATTATAATGTTCCTTTCCCATTGCGATCATACAACGATCAGCCATTACATTAAAAGCACCTACCTAATAAGCTGTAGGACCCCCATTTAGCCAACAAAACAGCGGCCACTGGGTGAGGCGTCAATACGATGATGTGGCGGTAGGTATCCTGGGGTATCTGGTACCATAATATCAACAGCAGGTCCTCCAGTTCCCGTACATTTTGGGGTGATGGTGATTTAGCGCGAACCCGCATTTCCAAGTCGAACCACAAATGTTCGATTGGGTTCATGTCAGCTAAATTTTGAAATTGACAGAAAGTCACCACCATGTTCCTCGAACCACTTCTTGATGATTATGGCAGTGTGGCATGGGGCATAATCCTGTTGGTAATGGCCATCACTTGCAGGGACCACACAGTTGTCACAAATGGGTGAACTTGGTCCGCAACGATGTTCAGACACCTCACAGCTGTCAGGGATTGTGCTGTTGGGATAATGGGGCCTAAAGTGTCCCAGGAAAATATCGCCCATTGCGTAACACCACCTCCGCCAACATCTTTCCTCCCAACAGCGCATCCAGGTGCCATAGCCTCCGTTGGTAATCTGCGTATTCGTGATCGGCCGTCTACGTGATGCAGCAGACCAGGCCACTTGCTTCTAATCATCCCCGGTCTATTCTCGATGATCATGGGCCCATTTCGTGCATTGTTGGCGATGACGTGCAGGGATTATGTGAACCCGGCTGCGTCTTCGGCTACGCAGGCCCATGCGCAGAAAGTGGCGATTAACTGTGTGCTGTGACACATTGCCCTGATCACCACTGTTGTAGCTGCTGGTGATTTATCGCACTGTGGCCCTATGAAGAATGCGCGACAGTCTCCGCTTCCCTCTGGCATTAATGAGCTGCGGACGACGCACGGCTGGACGACGTTTCGGCGATTGGCCATCTGTGCACCACTTTTGATACGTACTAACTACAGCGGCAAGTGAACAAACTGCAAGCCGCGCCATTTTCCGAGATCGTAGTTCCTAAGTGCCGTGTAATCACAAATTGTCCTTTATCAAACCCCGATAAATTGGCAGCTTTTTCATTCTGACTCAGAACACTGTACTAACCGAAAGCTGGTGCTCGGGGTGTATATATACTGCTCTATGAACTTCACCTGCGCCACCGTTCGGTCTCAAGGCGCTCTCATTTCTCTGGGATGTTCATAATGTGATGGTTCATCGGTGTATATATACATATGGTTTTATATAAAAAATATAACCACATATAAAGGATATATACAGGGTGATTCAGAACTCATGGGACAAACTTTAAAGGGTGGTAGAGCACAGTGCAACGAACATTTTTTGTATAGGAATGTATGGGCGCAAGTGACGCGTTGAGGCACAAACACAAGAAATAGACATGAAAGGAAACATAAATTGTTTACTTACAGCATCGTTGAGAAGTGCTTCTTTACAGCAATGTTTACAATAATTGCTCAAAATCGCGTCCACAATACATGCGTGGCAGGGTCGACGGAGTGATTGGCGCACAGATTCAAAGATGCCAGGTATTTCTCGCACACGTGCAGCCGCAACGGATATTCGAGCGACGAGGTCCTCAACAGAGTCAACTGGAGTCTCGTAAACGAAGGCCTTCAGATGTCCCCCATAAGAAGTAATCGAGGATCGATAAATCGGGCGATCGGGGTGGCCAACGGAATGGTCCACCACGGCCAATCCATCGCGCCCCAAAAAGTGGCATCCAGGTAATTGCGGACATTAATGCTGAAATGGGCTGGCGCCCTATCATGCTAAAACCACCATCCTCGTCGGACGGCCATGTGGTACATCTTGAAGCAATTCTGGTAAAACCTCTTCCAGAAAAATACGATAACATCTGCCATCGAATCGCTTTGGTAGTAGATATGGGCCAAGAAGGAAGTCGTTCACAATACCCGCCCACACATTCACAGAGAATCGTTCTTGGTACGCATGTGGACGTGTAGCACGTGGATTAGAGGTTGCCCACACGTGACATTTGTGCACATTGAAAACACTTGCGTGTGTAAAATCGCGTCATCTGTGAATAGCACATGAGTGAGGATTTTCTTACGTTTGTGCCTCAACGCGTCACTTTCGCCCATACATTCCTACAAAAAAACATATTTGTTGCAGTGAGCTCTACCAGCCTTTAAAGTTTGTTCCACGAGTTCTGAATCACCCTGTATATTTATGTATATATATATATGGTTTGCTTACAATATATAACCCTTTTTTCCATTCATTAAAAAGTGAATATAACGATGAAAGCTGGTTGTTTCGACTAGCGAATCCTATGATGGTTATAATTCAAATTAATCGGAAGCTCGAAACCTGGTCGTTCTGGGTGGTGTAGTGGTTAGCATACTCGGGCGATATCCGGGAGACGCGGATTTGATTCCCGCTCCGGGACGACGAAAGCTTCAAATTTTCGTATATTATCTGATCTACCATTCATGTCATATTCACACTAGTAAACGGATTCACAATTTCGAAACTTATATTGTACAATTGTGTAATACCGCAGTTCATTCATTGAAAAGACACGGGTTCCGATTCCCTGTACTGGCAAGTGTGTCAGTTGATTGAGGGGTAGCTTAGTTGCTTGCCCAGTAGAAGCCCTAAAGTTATTTCACCTGCTCGTCTGAAATAGAGCCGCCTTAATAACGAGCTGATGTTAGGTCCGCGCGGAGGAAGATAAATGGAAGCGTTTTACGTGTAAGATTTTAGCCAATCAGGAGGAAAAGTTTTCTCTAAAGACACGCACTGATGGGGAAACGGGATATGAATTCGAGAGGGAGATGTAAGAATTGGGCTTGCTGTCAGTTCGTTTCCGTTTAATAATTCCTAACAGAGTCAATCAATGAAGTTTATTAATAGTGCAACCCGATGCTTTCACACGCATGACGCTTCTTCAAAGCTTTAAACCACAGTTGCGCTCGGTGCGTCCCAGAGGAATGATTTTGCTTGAGTTCTCAGCGTGGCCGAGTAGGGATGGATTGATTTAATGCGAACCCCGCTCATTCGTTCGAATGCCGCTTTGTCCTGCCTGAAAGCGCCTTGTTAGTGTGGGACACTGAGGAAACGCTACATGTCAAATCCGGGTTTTACTAAAATAGACATCGGAGATATGGCGTCGAAACCCCTCATCCGGCTCTCAAAAGGAGAACACATGCCACTGACAGGTAAAAGCCCCGAGCACTCTGTTTGGATTCTGATTTAATTGCACAAGACGTTTTACTGGGCGCCTATAAATCACAATGCCTGGGGATTGCCGGCTATCAAACTCTTTCTCGCTGTCAACGTAACAACAGCGGGACTCCCAAAGAGACAATTCTACTGACTCGCCACTTGAATGAAGATGGATAGAAAGGGGATGTAGTGTCGAAGACGAACCAAGGGGGCTTTTGCTTCTTTAGTTTTGTTTTTTAACTTCCTTTTTAAAAAAAATAAAAATAGAGGAAGGGAGAACAGCGAAGTCTCAGAACTTTGAAACACGCATTTTACGATAATAAAACGCGGAATTCCGTTAAGTCTCCTCTAAAGTCTTGATTTTAAAATCACGGCTTTGACGTGAACACAGAACAAAACAAAAATCGAAGAGGCGCTCAATAAACGGAATTATACGTAGCCGCGTCTATCTATCCGTAATTCTGATAAAAAAGACGGCTTCTTATGTAACAAAGATGGCTTGTGCTATAATTTTTGTTATATATGACGCTTACATTTATAGCACTTCAATGTTCTCCACTTCCGCTTTAACACACCGCTGAAATTTGATCTTGCACTGGCAAACCAGTGCTATAATTCATTTAGTGAGAACACTTTAAAACTGTTGGTCGTTGTCATCTTTACCAGAATAATTGACTCAAAACAGGTCCCCTTGAGTACAGATTTGACTTAAGTGAAAGGAGAAAGGTCGCATGGGCCAAGCAGAGCTATTTATTTGGTGTGATCCTTTTGAGAAGCACTGTCGTTCTCTTCTTCAGCACAGCAACAGACTCAAAACGATTCCCCTTGAGTACAGATTTGATTTTATGGAAAGGAGAAAAGGCGCATGGTCAAAGCAGTGCTGCTTGTCTGGTGTGATCCCTTTGGGGAACTTTTTCGTCCTCTTTTCACCACAGTGGCTGTCCCAAAACGGGTCGTCTTGAGTACAGATTTGATTTTAGGGAAAAGAAAAAAGTCATAAGGGCACAGCTGTGCTGTAGCTCATCTGGTGTCATCCCTACAAGAAGCTTGGTCGTTCTCTTCTTCAGCACAGTAACTCACTCAAAACGAGTCTCCTTCAGCACAGTAACTGACACAAAACGGGTCACCTTCAGCACATATTTGATTTTAGGGAAATGAGAAAAGGTGCATGTGCAAACTAGTGGTGCTCATTTGGTGTGATGCCTTAGAGGAACTTGGTCGTTTTCTTCTTCAGCACAGTAACTGACTAAAAACGATTCCCTTTGAGTACAGATTTGATTTTAGGGAAAGGAGAAAAGGCGCTAATCATAGCAGTGCTGCTCATCTGCTGAGATGCCTTTAAGAAACTTGGTCGTTCTCTTTTCTCTACAGTGGCTTTCTCAAAGCGGGCCCTCTTGAGTATAGATTTGACTTTTGGGAAACGAAAAAGGTCACATGGGCACAGCTGTGCTGTAGGTCATCCGGTGTGATCACTATGAGAAGCTTGGACGTTCTTTCCTTCAGCACGGTAACTAACTCAAAACGATTCTCCTTGAGTACAGGTTTGATTTTTGAGAAATAAGAAAAGTCGTATGGACAAAGTAGTGCTGCTCATCTGGTGTTATCCCTTTGAGAAACTTGGTCGTTCTCTTTTCAACACAGTGCCTGTCTCAAAACGGGTCTCCTCCAGCATAGATTTTAATTTAGGGAGGTGAAAAATCATCTAAATACGTAGCGTCAGTTGAATAAATAAATCCATCGCTCTTTCCACCTTAAGCAACGCACAGCAACCGAAAAATTGTATTTAGGGAAATGAGAAAAAACGCATGAGCAAAGTAGTGTTGCTTACCTGGTGTGATCCTTTTGAGAAGCTTCGTCATTTTCTTCTTCACCTCAGTAACTGATATAAAACGGGTTCCCTTCAGCACAGATTTGACTTTCGTAAAAGAGAAAAGGCGCATGAGCAAAGCAGTGTTGCTCATCTGGTGTGACCCTTAGAGAAGCTTAGTCGTTCTGTTTTTCACTGCAATAACTGATTCAAAACAGGTACCCTTGAGTATTTTTTATTTTGAGGTTTAACGACCACCATGACCAACTTAGTGGGCTATAAGCCGTCGCCCTTCCCCAATTTAGGGCTACAGGGGTGTTTTTTTTTTTTTTTTTTTTTTTTGATTGGAGGTTTAACGACCACCGTGAGCAACTCAATGGGCTATAAGCAGTCGCCCGTCCCTAATTTAGGGGCACTGGTTCCAGGGAAGGGAGAGAGCCAGTGCCGTAAGACAAACACAACATCCATGCCTCACCGGGATTCGAACCCGTGCCCCTTACGGACGAATGATCAGAGGCCATCGCTTAGACCACTGCGCCACTGGGGTGGCTAGGGCTACAGGTTCCAGGGAAAGAAGAGAGCCAATGCCATAAGACAAAAACAACATCCATGCCTTCCCAGGATTTGAACCCGGACCCATCGCGGACGAATGATCAGCAGCCGTCGCTTAGACCACTTCGTCACCCTTGAGTGAAGATTTGCCTGTAGCGAAAAGAATACAAGCTGCGTGGTCAAAGCATTTGCGTAACTCACTTAGTGTCATCCCTTTGGGAATTTTGGTTGTTCTCTTCTTCACCACAGCTGACTTAAAATGGGGTTCCCTTGAGTACAGATTCAACTTTAGGAAAAAGAAGAACGTCGCATGGGCGAAGCAGTGCTGTAGGGTAACGTGCAGTTTTGGTAGCGGAGTGGTACGAAGCTTTGATAATTCGTTCTAGGATGTTCAGGGCTAAAAACCCCAGTAAGGCAGAGATGGTGTATTTGTTGTACGGAGCTTACGTCTCTTCTTCCTTGGAAACAGTGATATTAAATTACGGAACGGGAATGGTTACAGCCCATTGAGCTGCAAATAGTGGTCGTTTCTGATTGGTTACTTCACTGCTTTTTTCTGATAAAGAAAAATGCGAGCATGGCCATACCTGCATTTCCTGAGCCACAGGCTTTCATTGGAGCGTTCATTCGGTATACACAGTGCGTCAAAGAATTTTTAAGACTGTGTCTGTAAAATGAAATAGAAACAAGAAATTATAATTTTTTTTTGGTTTGTTATTTAAAATAAGTCCCTCCGGCTTCAATACACTTGTTACAACGATTGAATAATGATTCGAATGCCAGTTCCAGTTCACTTTGCGGAATTGCCTCCAAAGCACGCGTCGAAGCTGTTTGTGTGGTCGAAATATCATAAAAAAGCATTCATTTAACGTCATTTTAAGTTTTGGGAACATAGAAAAGTTGCAGGGTGCTAAATCAGACGAATACGGTGGATGATTCAACACACAGACGTTATTTTTCACCAAAAATCTACGAACCAGAAGTGAGGTGTGACTGGGTGCATTATCGTGCAACAAACACCAACTGTTTTCATCCCGATATTTTGGACAAATGCGACGAATTTTGCTCATCAAACGCCTCAAAACATTTAAATAAAACTCACCAGTAATTGTTTGTCCACCTGGAATAAATTCTTTGTGGATAATACCCTTACTATCGAAGAATGTAATGAGCATTATTTTGATTCTCGATGGAACTTTTCTTCTTTTTTGGCTTGTGGCGAGTTCTTTTACTTCCATTCCGCACTTTGTCGCTTTGTTTTAGGATCATATTAAAAACACCATGTTTCATCACCTGCAACAATCGATTTTAAGAAGTCTGGATCATTTTCAGCGGCTGAAATGATGTCTCTGCAATGTGCACTTCTCCTTGATTTTTGTTCATTGGTTAACGTGTGTGGAACAAATTTAGCACAGACTTTTGTTTTGCGCAAATCTTCATGCAGGATAGTTCGAATCATTTCTTTGTTAATGTTTAAAGACTCTTCCATCATTCTTAGTGACGCACATCGATTGTTTGCCACGAAATCACGCACTTTTTTAATAATCTTGGGTGTCCTAGATGAACTTGGTCTTCCAGTATGCTTATCATCTTTTAGGGTCTCTCTTCCGCCCAAAAAACGTTTGTGCCACAGGAAAACATTTGATCTACTTAAACAAAACTCACCGTAAACTTGTTTCATCATTTGCTACGTTTCCGAGGCACTTTTACCAAGTTTTGCGTTAAATTTAAAAACAGCCCTTTGTTCCATCTTAATAATTCAACATGAAAAAAAATTTACTTCCCTAATGAACGGCCGTTTCGTTTGAGTTACTTTAACAACTGCGCAGTACTTTTGGCAGAAAGCAAGCAGATGGTCACGGTTTATAACGCATTCGCGATTACACTGGTGGCGCCACCGTAGGCTGAAATCTAGCGCCAGTCTTAAAAATTCTTTGACGCGCTGTGTACTTCCATTGAATTCTGATGTGTTTCATCGCTAGCTGGATATGGTGTCGCCATTCTTCGTCGCGGGTGATATTTCGTGACAGAAACGCATTTCCTGGTAGCTTATTATGTGTAACAAAGCGGCGCCCATACGCTCTACTTCGGTTTCTGCAGATAGGTTCCTTGAAATCCATTGTTCACACTTCTTCTGATAACCCAGACGATCGTGAATAATACGGCTGAAAGATCCCATACTGATGTGCAGATCCTACGCTAATTGTCGAAAGGGCACTCTGTGGTTTTCTCCATCGCGCTCTCCACCGCTTGTACAACACGTGTTTGCTGTCACATGCTCGTACGAGTCACATGGGTAATGAAGGAGCAAAAATCCAGCTACGTTAATTCGAATGACAGAACAGCCAGTTCGGAGTAGGTAGATTGGGCGTTCGAACTCCACTGCAGGCAAAGAAAGGTTATATTGGCCACCGAACGGAGAAGGATTTCCTGGCCATGATGATTGAAAGAAAATAATATGTGACGGTTCTTCCGCACGACGTACGTAAATAATAAAGAAATACTTCTGCAATTAAGTGATCGTCGAGTGTCTCTCTGAGACTCTACCTTACTCGAGTGGAGAACGATGTGACGCATGAATCAAATGAACAATAAAACAGCGAAAGTCCAGCCTGAGTAGATCAGTCAGGAGAACAGCCGATCCGCAACAGAAAGATATTTAGTTCGAATTCCACTGTTGACAAATGGGTTATACACTGTGGGACGTACTTGTACCAGAGGTGACGCGGATGTCACGACGGCAAAGTTGCTGAGATAATTTTACAAGAACTTGAAAGCAAGATAACAAATACATTAACAGAACAACCACTAATATATAAACCAGGGGCGAATATTCGGGGTATGCTAGGTGTGTGGCGCACATCCACACATATTCGCAATTCATTTAACCTATACTATCGATATTACATTTTCGGATTTATTTCTAATAAAACTCGCCAGAGTTTGTCTTAAGACTTTGATTGGTGGCTAAAATTAATTCCCCCACGCAATCTCTTCATTAAGAGAAGAAGGTTCGTTCAGTAATCATAATATCACATTCGTGCTAAGATACTCGGGTGTGTTGTTTCTCGACAAGACATCCGACGATGCTCAAACAACTGTAGTACAAGTGCTCCCTAGATGAAGCTGAAAGTCAAGTTTTTATTTTCCTGTGGTTTCAAACATTACAGCTGATCTCTCAGGGTGTGGTAGCAAAATAGAGCACCGCTTGCAATCCCATGGAGTAACGTAATTCAACGTTGTGATACGCGTTGCTGTTATATTATGCTTTAGGATAACAAAACTGACCAAAGTTTGACCTAAGGCTTTGCGTGGTGGCCAAAATTTATTCCCTTACACAATGTTTTCGTACAGTGGAGAAAGTTCGTTGAATAAACAAATTATAGTAACTAATATTCGCATCCGTAGGTGCGTGTGCTGTTTGGCCAACTGATGCCCGAAGCGTGTAAAGCAACTGTGATACAAAGATGATATGTTTTTATTTCAGCTGTGACACGTTTTTATTTCCTTGTGGTTTCAATGCAGATGCTAAACTTCACAGGGTGTGCGCTCCTAAAAATTCACTACTGGTCATACGGTTGCGCTTGGAATCGCGTGGAGTCAAAAATACAATTCAACGTTATGTCACGAATTGCAGTTTTCTGACTTTTCGTCGCATTGCGAATCAATGTGTTTATGGGCACAAATTTAAAAACAGAATTAGAATTTTTGTTATCCATATACGATGGGAAAACAAAAATTCATTCATTTTTTACGCTTTCCAACCGTAGGTTGAAGAAGCGTATATGCTCCAGATTTGTCCGTCCGTCCACACGATAACTCACGTGAAAATGGTTCGATTTCGACGGCATTTTAGTATGTGGTAGGGGACCACCTGGAGACGAACCCTATTGAAAATGGGCGAAGCAGGGTCAAAGGTCAGGACATAAGAGCTGGATCCATTCCATTGCTTTTATGCGTCCTAACTTGAGTTAAAATGGTTCGATTTCGATCAAAATTTAGTATGTGGTAGGGAACCTCCTGGGCACGAGCCCTATTGAAAATGGGCAGAAGGGGTTAAAGGTCCGGACATAAAAGCGGGATCCATTCCACTGCCTTTATGCGTCATAACATGCGTAAATATCGTTTGATTTCGATGAAATTTTAGTATGTGGTAGGGAACCACCTGGGGACGAACCCTATTGAAAATAGGCGAAATGGGGTCAACGTTCAGGCAGGGCATGAGAGCGGGATATATTCTATTGCCCTTATGCGTCATAACTTGCGTAAAAATGGTTCAATTTCGATGAAATTTTAGTATGTGGTAGGGAGCCACTGGGGACGAACCATATTGAAAATGGGCGAAATGGGGCAAAGGTCAGGACACTGGAGTAGGATCCATTCTATTGCCCTTGTGCATCATAACTTACCTAAAATGCTTGGATTGCGACAAAACTTTATCATGCTGTTCCGGAGGTATAGTCAACCAGTTCTGTTGAATATCATCGAAATGGGGTCAAAGGTCAAGGCACAGGAGCGAGATTTATTCCACAGACATTATCCTCATAACTTGAGTAATAATTTCTGGTATGTTGGAAAGCGTATCATAATCAATGCATTGCACGATTTTACTAACTTGTTTATTAAACGACCGCTGAATAACAAAAATGCTTTCGCATGTGCAAAATCAATGCGTTAATTTTTCCACTCGGGTTACATAATATTTTTGCGTGTTTCTTTTTTTCTCCCCGTTACAGTGCACACCCAACCTAAAAGGGCACGCGACGCCACTGATATAAACGTTATGTGGATGACATGTTTTAAATATGCAAGAGGAGAACTTAAAAAGCTTAGCTAAACGGATTACGGATATTTTTCCAACTATAGTTCTAATTTTAGAAACGGAGCAAAACAAAAGTATATCCTTTCCAGATGTTTGTATAACAAGAACAGATCATGAATTTCAATTTAAAGTACATGGAAAACCATCCAATGTACCAATGTTGATTCCGAATAAATCTAATCATAACTCTAAGCACAAAAAAGAAAGGCTCTTTATAATTTGATAAAGAGAGCAGATATACAAACAAGCAATATTGAATTTCAAAAAGAAGAATTAATGTGGATAACAACAGTCGCAAAGAAATACGGATATTCTGAACATGTAATAAAAGACTTAATAAAAAATATGTGAAGCAGCAAAAAACAATATGAGTGAGACCACCAGGCAAAGAGAAGAGAAACATGAACAAGAACAAAAGCAATACATAGGATCGTTTCCATATACTGATGGAGTAACAGGAAGAATTAATCATGAAGTAGCAAAATATAAGAAAAAGATTGGACAGTCTGTAACAAGAATGTCTACAATGCTGAATAATACAAGGCAAAAAATTCCTGAATTACGAAAAGAAGGAGTATATAGAATACTATTAGAACATGGAAACAACGAAGTAGAAAAAAGTATTTATTATTATGGATCAACCAAAAATAGACTTATGAACAGAAGAAATCAACATATTAAAAATTGGGAAAAAAGGAGAGAATGTTACAGCAATGTTGCAGTATTGTATTGAAGAAAATGCGAAACCAAAATTTGAAGATATTAAAATCAAGAGTGGATATAGGAATGAATGGGAGTTGAGGTACTCCGAGGCTCTCACCATAGAAAAAATAAACACAGAGCCTGTAATAATAATGAACCAATTATCATAGCAGAACCTTGGATAGCATTGATTAAAAGGGAAAGAGAATATAAAGAACAAATATGTAAAAAGAAAAGTAGGACAAAAAGGAATGAAAGAAACATAGGAGAACTAAGCAGCGAATAAAATATAGATGGCAGCACAATATCAAAAAAGCACGTAACTCAAGATTGCAGGGAGATGCACGTGATCCTTTAGCCCTTTCGCACACATAGAGAGATCCCGTAGTGGAGTCATCTAGCGCACATTGTCGGTCTACAACATCGTGTATCGGATGAAGGTTCTGATGATGGCTTTATATAAGTTGAAAAGCTTTAACGAGAGCTTGATGGTGGAATCAAATATGCCGTGATTTTAAACATTTTATTGGATTTTAATGGTGAAATATTTTTGAACTTCAAATATAACTGATGGTGCAATAAGTACAAGTGAAAATCGATGGAATGGGATATTTTATCAACATGTATATATAGTGATTTTAACATTAAGGTGTTGGAACCAAAGGGCAATAATGTATGTGCAATAATGTACATAAAAGAAAGATTGAAAACCAGGTGTTTCATCTCCCAATGGAATTATAGTTGGAATAATCGCGACATATGTTGAGAATCGCCAATGAATCCACAAACAAAGGGAATTGACACACCAATAATGTGCTTCGTTTTGATTAAGGATTAAGAGGTACGTAATAGTATTTAGATACATCAGTTGATATTTATTTGCTACTATGGAACTTTCGGTGTGAATAATCAACGCGGACCCAAAAACACAAACATTTTTGGGTTCCAGTAAGATATTTACTGTAGCAATAAGCTTCACCGGTGTACCTTAGTTAGGAGATTATCTGGCTCCAGAGGGAGAAGACGTGGAATCTCCTGGCAGCAACGATCAAACAATGTGTGATATGTTTTCCACACATCGTCTCGAATTAATAAGAATTCCTCTTCCAACGCTTCAAAAAATGTGTGATGTTTTTTTACACATCGTCTTGAATTTATGAGATTCCTTTTTCAACGGTTCGAAAAATCTGCAATGCTTCTTCCACATATCATCTAGAACTAATGACAATTCCTTTTTCAACGCTTTGAAAAATGTGTGATGCTCCTTCCACACATCGTCTCGAATTAAAGAGAATTTATCCTCCAACCCTTCGACAAATGTGTGATGCTTCTTCTACACATCGTCTGGAATTAATGAGAATTCGTCCTCCAACGTTTCAATAAATGTGTTATGCTTCTTCTGCATACCGTGTGAAATTAATGAGAATTGCTTCTTCCGCAGCGAGCTAGTACGAGCATGGTTTGCGGCGGAACCGGAGCCTGCAGATTTTGTGACCTCGTCTTTTTCGAGGTGGGGATATATGCGACGTACATGTCAAGATGGTAAAGTTGCAGTTATAAGCTTCGGTGGTGTAGTTTAGTTGGGGGAACAACCGGCTCCGGAGCAAGGAGGTGTGGCTTCGAATTCCACCATTCGCATCGCTGTAACTGTAATGGTTTCCTGTGTGATGGTGCGATGTCACTGCCCAGGACACCTGTCCTATCACACACCTCTTAAAATTATTTCCACCACTGAGAAACTGTATTGCGTGCTAAGCAGGTTACTTCACGTACTGCCTACATGCGCTGAAAAATTTTGGTTTGTTTAGCGTTTCGGTAATACCGCACACCCGGTTCACATGCAGTCTCAAGTGTTGGAATAAATCATTTAGGCTACGAGGACATGCCTAGCTAATAAAATAACATCTTAGTGTATGTACGTACATATTTTGTGAATACTACATCAGTGAAATCAAACCGAAGGGAGATCTCGCAATACTGACGTTTTCCTTCACAGTCTTAAAGAAATGATGTGCGCGCTTTCTGTTTACATTCGGTGCGCTTTCTAACACGAACGCTCCGTTAGCTGTCATAAACTATTAGTGGCAGCATTTCATACGATAATAAATGTTCAATTTACATTTTATATTATCAAACATTTTTTAACTCAAAATACCCTGCACTAAGTAACTCACTGTCACCTTTCTTGTTAGATGACATAAAGTTCATTATCTTCTAAAGGTGTCCTCGTGTATTTAAAATTGGCGCTGACTGACAATCAAATAACCTAAAAGTACTTTACTTTAAACTCAAATGAAGTGGCGTTAAACTTTTCTTCGCAGAAAGATTTAATGAAGATTGCGTTCCATTTTTGAATTCATCTCACATTTTTTCAGCGCTTTATTAAATAAAAATTGAATTTCAAATTCACACTCGATTACTTGAAATATTCCCCTTACTTGAAAGCGTGTTGTTACATTCAATTACATTCCACGAGAGCTTACTTGTCTCTGTAAACTATCACTACAATGCTCGCTTCTTCTAAAAGAAAGAGACTCTCTTTATTATAATATCTAAATTTATTCTTTTGAGATGTCCGGAGTTGGGATTTTCTTTATTTTATTGTTTTTTTTCTTTGGGATGATGTTTCGCGATTTTTTAGTTTCCTATCATTTGGCGCAAATTTGGCGATGGAGTGTTCTTAATGTCCTTTTGCCTGCAATAACAGTAAAAGAAGTGTATTTCAAGAAGAGAGGGATTCATTACTCTTGCATCTGTTGCTTCAAGGCCGGCTCTTAAGAAGCTGTAAAAGAGATTGCCCTCTTCCGAAGATGCAAAATGCCAAGCTGGTCGTCGTAAGGCGGCGGCAAAAAAAAAAAAAAAAAAAAAAAAGAAGAAGCATCCATTGTTGCTGATGTAGCAGACTTTCTTCTAAAATGAAATTTGCGAACGTTTTGCCTTCAACAAAAGAAGGAGAAAACAGCGCCAGAATGCTGAACAATGGCACAATTTTAATAAACGTTGTATCGCGAACTCGAAAAGCGATTGAAATGGGGAGGAAAATTTAGTATTTCTAAGGCTCCTTTATGACATTTCCCTTATTGCGCTTCTCCCTGTTTAAAAAAAGAATCCCCCATTTTAAGCGTGAACGTGGGGGAAAAGTAGATAGGTGCCGAATATATAAACGACATACTTCATATTGTGCTTTTTTTTTTTTTTTTTGAAGGAACAATCCCTTTTTTTCCTACTTTCGAAAGAGGAAAGACTTCTAGAGATAAAGCACTTGGTTGGAACTGTGAGACGAAAGTTCAATTTATCCTGTCAAAGAGAAACGTGTGCTCTTAGAGCGGAAAAATCGTGAAACAAAGTAATCACACATCGCTGTCGTCAATCAATTTTGTTTTAGCTTCTGTCTGCTAGAATTTATGAGATCAGCAGCCTAACATAATCATTGAACACATGTTTGTTAGGTGATATTGATATTTAAAATCGCTCTGAATATAAATTGTGTATTTTGATTAAAACAGAAATCGCATGTTCTTTTCGAGGAGTGTGGTATTTCTCAAGCATCTGATGGGTTCACTTAATACCTTAAGATGTGACTGCCAATGTTTTATTTTCTTCGTTTCTCAAACAGAAGGAAGAAAAGTTTTATGATTTCGCTTTCTTTGAAATTTCCACAGCATACACTGTAAAAAATGAGTGGTGTGAAAAATTTTTGAAAACAACGTGCAGAAAAGTTGTCGTAGATGAAATTTCCGTTTTTAAAAGTGCCCATTTTTTTTAATTTCAGTATTACTATACACTGAAGAGCAATTGAATTAATGATACCTGTCTAGTAACGTGTAGCACCACCTTTCGCCCTGATGACGGCAGCGATTTGTCTCAGCATGGACTCGACAAGACACCGGAAGCGTTGGGAAGCCATACGGATCCACGACCCCTGAACAAGCTCCCACAGTTCACGAAGATTTGATGGAGGGAGGTCAGAGCCTCGAACATCTCTCTCGATGGCATCCCAGATGTGCTCGATGGGATTGAGGTCAGGTGACCTAGCTGGCCAAAAAAGCGAGGTCACGTCGGTGGAGTGTTCATCCAACTATTCGGATACAATTCGGGAGCAATGGCACGGTGCATTGTCTTGTTGCATGTTGAAGTCCCCAGTGGGATATTGAAGACGCACAAACGGGAGCAAATGGTCGTCCAGGATATCCCGGTAACGTTGACCAGTGAGAGAGGATGTCACACGTACCAAGAGTCACATTTCAGTCCACGTAAACAGTCCCCAGACGAGAATACCACCCCCACCAGCTTGAAGAATACCCTGCTGGCCAGAAGGATCCATCGCTTCATGTGGTTTGCGCCGTACTCGCATCCTGCCGTCCGCATGTACCAACGTGAATCTCGACTCATCAGTCGAGGCGACATTTTCCCACATGCCTAGGGTCCAGTGGCGATGTTTCCACGCCCATGCTAATCTTTGCACTCTGTGATGTGCGGTCAGCAACGGTACCCTCATGGGACGATGGCTTCTGTACCCCATAGCGAGGAGATGGTTCTGGATGGTGTGGCTGCTTACACGTTTTTGTGAACCAGCGTTAAATTTCCGAGTGATTTCTTGCACTGTGGCCCGTCTATCACTGTGGCCCGTATACCGATGACCCTGCTCATCCACACGATGTTGTCCACGGCAGTTGGCCCTGGGATGGTTTTACCGGATTCGATGTACTCACGGTGCACCCATGGCACAGTGGCTCGTGAAAATCCCAGTGCCAGCACGACTTCCGAAATAGAGTGACCCATTTGTCGGGCTCCGACAATTTGCCACGATCAAATGCGTTTAGATCCTTCGTCTTACCCGTACTGCTTCTGACTCTTACTGATTCCCGTCGTATCACTCCTTATATGGTCAGATCGCTGCATACGTCATGTCGTTTCCGTTTACAGAGCCGCCCACAGCGCCACATTTGCATAACGGCAGCTGTCTGTAATTCAATTGCTCTTCAATGTATTAAACACCCAGCTCCCCCTGTCTCTCTGGAACGCTTGATGTCACAGCAACGTCTGCATTGTTGCGTCACCACTTATCGATCAATTCGTGTATGCTCTCGCGATGTTAAAATGATTGCCTGCTATATAATAGCATGCGATCACAATAAGATGTCAAGGTGATAGCTTGCTAATTTAAAAACATTGAATTATCAATGATTCGAGTTCTACAGTATTTATCCGATCTGCAAAATTAGAATTAAAAAAATAATATCACGGTAGGTTGCGTTTGTACATTAATTTAATTTAGCACAATTCGAATATTAATTTGTATTCTATAATTATTATTTTTACTTTTTTAATTTAACTAAATTTCCGAGTTTAGTGCTGATTACATTAAACATTTTGCAAAATATCGGTCTATTTAAACGCTATGACTTACAATAAAAATTTAAACCTTGAGATGTCAAAGTGAGAAAAACTGCATCCAAAATCAGATGTCGCCCCCAACAGCACATTGTCGATACTTTAGATAGGTCCGATTTGTTAATGCCAGATGTCGCATTATTTTGTAGAAAAAGCTTCGGTATGAGTATCAAGCTAAACTCCGAATAGGACAGTCTGAAACAAGCCGTGAACGAAATAACATGCGTGCCGGAGATAAATAATTCAACGCGAAAAATCAAAGCAAAAGTTATAAAGGTAAGTTTACACGAAAATAACTGGACTACAAGGAAAATTGTTAAACAACAACAAATATTTTACACAGAATGTTTATGTATCGCGAGGTCTTTTGAAAACCGGAAATAAATAGCATATAAATGTCAGTTCTAGCATGAATGAGTTCTTACTATATAAGTTTTTACTGTTTCCTCACAAAAAAGCCGGCGTCTATTTGATTCGTGGCGTACTACAGTGGTGACGAACATGTCAAGACGGCAAGTAGCCGTGATAAACCCTTACCGGTGTAAATTCACCGGGAAAGCATTCGGCTCCGGATTAAAAGTATGTGGTTTCGAGTCCCGCCATTAGCAGAAAGAAGGTTTGAACTTCACATGCTTTCCAATTGGATTTCTTTTCAGACAGACGGTGTAAGCGATCACAATGAACAATTCAGAGAGCTATAAGCAGTTGTACATCCTTCATTTTGGGGCCATTGGTCCCATGAAAAAGAAGAAGCCGACTCAGCAAAAAAAAAAAACAATTTAGAAAAATTATGCAATGCATTGATTATGATACACTTTCCAACAACTGGAAATCATTATTCAAGTTATGAGGATAATGGCTGTGGAATAATTCTCATTCCTGTGCCCTGACCTTTGATCCCATTTCGATGATATTAAACCGAATTGGTTCCATGTACCTCCGGAAGAACACACTAAAGTTTTGTCGCAACAGAAGCACTCTTAGTCAAATTATGTGAATAATGGCTGGGCAATAAAACTCGCTCCTGTGCCATCAACGTTGACCCCATTTCGATGATAGTTAACAGAACCAGTTCAGTATACGTGCGGAACAACATGGTAATGTTTTGTCGCAATCGAAGCTTTTTACGTAAGTTATGTATGACGCATAAGTGCGATGGAATGGATCCCACTCCTGTGTCCTGAAATTTGACCCCATTTCCTCCATTTCAAAACGGTTTGTCTCCAGGTTGTCCCCTAACACATACTAAAATTTCATAGATATCAGACCATTTTTACGTGAGTTATCGTACAGACAGGAAGACAGACGGACAAAGCTGGAGCATATATGCTTCTTCAACCTACGGTTGGAAAGCGTATACAATATCATTTCACTAAGCTGTTTTCTGAAATTCAGGGGTTAGCTCCTTAAAGAAAGCTTCTCCCCAGATTAAAGTTAAAAAGTTAGTAAAATCATGCAATGCATTAATTATGATACGCTTTCCAACATACCAGAAATCATTACTCAAATTATTACTAAAGTTATGAGGATAATGGCTGTGGAATAAATCTCGCTCCTGTGCCCTGACCTTTGACCCCATTTCGATCATATTCAACAGAACCGGTTCAGTATACCTCCGAAACAACATGATAAAGTTTTGTCGCAATCGAAGCATTTTTACTAAACACGCATGAGGGCGATGGAATGGATCCCGCTTCCATGTCCTGACCTTTGACCCCCATTTCGCCAATTTTCAATAGGGTTTGTCCGCAGGTTTTTACCCTACCACATACTAAAACTTCGTCGAAAGCGGACCATTTTTACGCGAGTTATCGCGCGGACAGACGGACAAAGCTAGAGCATATACACTTCTTCAACCTACGGTTGGAAAGCGTAATAAGTTAGTAAAATCCTTCAATGCATTGATTATGATACGCTTTCCAACATACCACAAATCATTACTCAAGTTATTTAATAATGGCTGTGGAATAAATCTCGCTGCTGTGTATTGACCTTTGACCCCATTTCGATGATATTCAATAGAATCGGTTCAGTATACTTCTGGAACAACATACTAAAGTTTTCGTCGCCATCGAAGCATTTTTAGTCAAGTTATTAGGATAATAGCTGTGGAATGAATCTCGCTCGTGTGTCCTGACCTTTGATCCCATTTCGCTGATATTCAACAGAACCTGTTCAGTGAATCTCTGGAACAACATGAAAAAGTTTTTTCGCAATCGAAGCTTTGTTACGTAAGTTATGACGCATAAGGGCAATGCAGTGGATCCCCTTCCTATGTCCTGACCTTTGACCCCATTTCGCCCATTTTCAACTAAATTTGTCCCAAGGTGGTCCCCTTCCACATACTAAAATTTCATCGAAATCGAACCATTTTTACGCAAGGTATGAACTATAAAGGCATTGGAATCGAACCCGCTCCTATGTCCTGACCTTTGATCCCATTTCTCCCATTTTCAATAGAGTTCGTCCCCGGATGGTCCCCTAGCACATACTAAAATTTCATCAAACTCGAACCATTTTTACGCAAGGTATGAACTATAAGGCAATGGAATGGATCCCGCTCTTATGTCCTGACCTTCAACCCCATTTCGCCCATTTTCAATAGGGTTCGTCCCCAAGTGATCCCCTATCACATAATAAAATTTTATCGAAATGGAACCATTGTTACGCGAGTTATCGTGCGGACAGACAGACGGACAAAGCTGGAGCATATACGCTTATTCAACCTATGGTTGGAAAGCGTTCAAAAAAAACGCCTTCCATTTATTATCTAGGACTCGAACCCCAGCGCGGCTCGGAGGACTAGTCAGAAACACTCGCCGCTGACCACTCGACCACCGCGTCATCAGAAATGGAAATATCGTGCAAAATCAATCTTTAATCAAGCTAGCTAATGTGCTTTAGGAAAATACCAGATTCTCCATACATGAGATGATATCGTATTTGTATCTAGATTTTCAGGCAGACATAATGATATTTTAACCTCTTTTTTTCTTTTTTTTTTTTTTTTTTTTTTTTTTGAAGTCATGCTTAAAAAACAGGCAGTTGTTTTCAGAAACTTAGAAACTCGAGTTCCATTCTGTTTTAGACAAACGAAGCAAACTCCGTTATCTTGTACTGTTGCGCAGCTTTAAGAAGCAGCAACACTGTTAAAATTAGCTCGAGATATGCTATTATCTGTAATTGGGTCACGTATAATCGCATATCCCAATTTTATGCAGAAAAATCTACAGAACAGAACTGTCTTTGTAGGGCGACCTATATACTTCCTAGGCCACCCATAGGTTCTAACCACTGTATCTACACATTATTCTTTAGGTTGGTTATTACCAACCCTTATTAATCGACAGTAAGAGGTTTCAAACAATAATTCTGTGGTATATACAAATAATTCTGTGGTATATACAATTTTCAAGAGCAATATGCCATTATGTCTTAAAAGAAAAGTGTTTGATCAATGCATCCTTCCAGTGCTTACGTATGGTGCGGAGACGTGGACCTTAACTAAAAGAGACATACAAAAGCTGCAGACAACTCAAAGAAGCATGGAGAGGTGCATGCTTGGTATAACCAGGAGAGATAAGAAGAGGAACTCGTGGATCCGAAAAATGACGAGAGTGGAAGACATCATGATCAGAGTTAAATCCCTGAAATGGCAATGGGCTGGACATACTGCCAGAAGGACAGACCATAGATGGACAGCCGAAATTTTAGATTGGATTCCAAGGGACAGGAAAAGACCCAGAAAAAGACCACATGGGAGATGGGTGGATGAAATTCGTAAATATGCGGGAGTGACATGGAGGAGACTGGCACAAGACAGACCGTTGTGGAGGAAACTTGGGGAGACCTTCGTCCAGCAGTGGATTGATAATGGTTGACAATGATGATGATGATGATATACAAATGGATGACACAACAAATCTTTTGTGCGGGATCACCGCATCCGATCGCCATACACCATAGTTTTACCGAGACAGGGAACTCGTTCCCTACATCGAGCTACTACAGCGTCCAGTTACCTTCCGTTTGCTTCGAAAACCCCGTGTCAGTATTAAGAGAGCGTCCAAGATTCCAGACCCACCAATCCGGTTAGTTTTCACGTCCTTCAGGGAACGGTCGTGACCGTTAGGCAACCACAGAGGTCGAGCGGGATAGCTATCTTACCCGGGATTTTGTTGTTGGTGTAGTTATTAGAGAATAGAAATGAGACGGGCTGGGCCCGACGCCGAAAGCCCGAGCCAGGCTCGGGCGGGCTATGAGTAGCATCATCAGTTTGATCAAATAGAAGTCATCGCTTTGTCCACGTTTATAAGCGATTCACGGAAAAATTATCATCGGCCGCCACCGGGAATCGAACTCAGGTCTTCCAGTTAAGCACCGGACATGCTTCCATTGCATCACAGCGGCCTCGAAATTCTCCAGACTCACATACGACAAACTGCCAAAACACATGGCAGGTTGCGTCTTTGGAGCCCCGCACAATGCTGGGAATTCACCAAAGATGAACAGCAGCAACTGAACAAATAACTGGAAGGCGAATAATAAATACAGAGGGGCTGCGGGTGGCCTAGTGGGCAACGTTCGTGACTGCCACGGAAAGGGCCTCAAGTTCGATCCCAGGCAGGTACGAACGCTCGATCCACTAAATACCCGTTGTGGGTCAGATGGGCACGTTAAGCCGTCGGACCCCGGGTACTGGCCCCCCGTGAAAAAAATAAGGGCGTCTTCCTCCCCTTTCTACCCCGCTTCTGTGTCCCTTTCCTATAGGGCACTCTAGCCCAAATCTTCTAGCTTCCTATCTCTTAGGGTTGTTTAAGACCTGGGGTCAGACACTCCCTTCCTAAAATCCTCTACATATGATCGTCATCATGATAAATACAGACTTGACGTGGATAAGGAACATCCAATAGAAGTCATCGCTGTTTCCACGTTTATAAGTAAGTCACGGAAAAATTCTCATCGGCCGCCACCGGGAATCGAACATAGGTCTTCCACTTACGCGGCGTGACTCGCGTATAAACTTGGAAAGAGTGATGACTTCTATTTGATGTTGTTAATCCATGTCAACTGTGTATTTATCATTCAATCGCCTTCTAGTTTTTTGTTCAGTTGCTGCTTTTCATCTTTGGCAAATCCCCAGCATTGTGTGGGGCTCCAAAAAACCAACTTGCCATGTGGTTTGGCAGTTTGTCGTATGTGAGTCTGGAGAATTTCGAAGCCGCTGTGGTGCAGTGAAAGCATGTCCGGCGCGTAACTGGAAGACCCTGGGTTCGATTCCCGGTGGCGGCCGATGATAATTTTTCCGCGACTCACTTATAAACGTGAAAAGAGCGATGACTTCTATTTGATGTTCCTAATCCATGTCAACTGTGTATTTATCATCAGTTTCATCACGGGCGAGTTCGGACGAGCTACGAATAGCATATTAATTACAACTCGAGCGGGCATCTTTTTTATGTTAAAATAATGAGAGTCTTTTTTCCCTGTTTCTTTTCTTCCGAGTTTTGGGAAGGGGAATCAGTTTTTTTCCCTGCAGTGAATACTGATTCCATGGGAAGGAATTGATGGGTCGTTGTGTGATAGCTTAAATGCTTTTTAAGAGAGTAATTAGACTAGGAAAGTAGGGGGTTGAGCCAGGAGAAATAGAGATTAGGGAACTCCAGCTTCGCACAGATGCAGTAGGATGGTCAGTTTTGTGGCTAGCTAAAATTTTCCTTGGACACAGCATAGAAGACGACCTCAATTCTCAAAAGAACCATCATCAATTAAACAGATGGGAAGGGGAAAAGGAAAAGCCGTTAGTGTCATATATATATATATATTTTTTTTTTTTGAGGTTTAACGACTACCGTGAGCAACTCAATGGGCCATAAGCAGTCACCCGTCCCTAATTTAGGGCCACTGGCTCCAGGTAAGGGAGCGAGAGGGTGCCGTAAGACAAACACAACACCCATGCCTCACCGGGATTCGAATCCGGACCCCTTCTGGACGAATGATCAAAAGCTATCGCTTAGACAACTGCGCCACCGGGGCGGCTCATAAGTTTGTCGTTGAAACGTAATGCACAGTCTTGAAGAAGAAATCTGTTATAAATTAGGACTTAGAGAGTGGATAAAAATATGCAGTTCGACTATGTTATGAAGAATAGCTCTGCGGTATGATGGGAGCTGAAATGCGAATCGAAGTATATTCCCCAGAGGAAATAGTCAGCTTGGAAACCAGCGGTAGGACATCCGGAAGATTTATTGCTTCGACGGATTTGTTCAGCCTGTGTGAAACCGTCATTAGGATCTCAGCCCTGAGGACGGAAGAAGTTAATCCCCAGTATTTCAGATGGCCTCGTAAAATCAAGCATCATGTAGAAGGCGGCAAGGAAACAACAAATTAAACAAAGCTTTTCTAATAGCTGTTACTGCCGCCTCCACTCAACATGCATCCCTTAATTGAGTTACTCTTTTTATCTATTTGCGCATTACAATATGAATGATCCGTATCCTGAAGTTATGCGAAAAAATTTAAATACTTGTGATTGTAAAACAGTTAAAAATGAAGTGGGAAAATTTAAAATCTTTCTCTAAACCAACAAAAAATTGGATTATGTCAAGTGTGAGAAATGCGAAAGCATTTTGAAATATAAATGTACTTCAGGATCTAGCAGACTTCTGCGTCATGCCAAAACATGCGTGAAGACCATCTCCTCTCTATGCACAAAAAGTAGACAGTTTCTTTTTCTTAGATAAGAAAGAAAAAATATCAGCTACTGCAAAATTTTCTGTGAAACTGTAAAATATAAATTTTCTTTCAAGGTTATATCCTTCCTAATCAGACGCATAAACGCTTAGCGTCATATTCCACGCTCCTTCCGATTTCGTGTAAAAATCGGATAAAGGAGAGAAAAGGATCAGTAATTGCAAATGTCAGGCTCGGCTGGACTCCGGCCCCACAGTACACAGACCTCATGAGCCTGAGTCGGGTTCGGGCCTGAAACATTTCGAGCTCGGACGGATTCAGGCTTTGAAGACAGAGCCAGAACTAATCTCTAGTAGCTATTCTGTCTTCAACAGGATAAAAGTCCCTGTTTCATCAAATGGACTGCATCGCATAAATTATGCACACTCGTAGCAAGAAGATTCCTTTTCTTGCATTCCCTGCCCATCTATTTTCTATATTCTACTTTATTATTAAAAAAAAAAAAAAAGAAGTAAATGGGGACTTCCCCATCTCTAGCAACTAGGGTTATTTCCATCGGGGTTAAAATGTGGAACCCAAATATCAGGTTTCCCACCATTAAGAAGATTTCCAGGCAATTAGGAACTTTTTCACTGGTGACAAATTTTCTCCTCAAGAAAATGTTATCGATGAAGCTTTGCATGACGAAACAGTGATTTATGATTTCGAAGAATGCGACGTTGTTGATTTAACCTTATCATTAACTGCTCAAGAGTTTCAGGTTTCACCGAATGAAATGACGCTTAACCTACGCAGACAGAACGGAGGGATCGATGACGGAGCTTGTGAAAGAAACTCAGACTGTTAGAATGAAAGAGAAAGCTGTGATTTCGATGTTTTTTCCACAATTAATATAAAGTGTTAATAAATCGCGTAATCTTCAAGGATGTTTTGAGGTTTGCGATTGATATTATGAAAGCAAGTGTATAACTACGCTTCCACTTTAAATTACGAAAGTAGCACGAAAGCGATTGGATAGGTAAATAACAACTGACTTTACAAACTAGATAAATTCAAAGGACTACAACTGCCCTCATTAGTAACGTATAATATGACTGCCAAATTATTATTCTGGAAAAAAAATACTATTTGATCAAAAGGGCGCTTCTCACAAATTCTTTGTGAAAGGAAAGAATTAATATCAAGTTGTGGTCAACTCTTTGCTGCTACCACAGCCTCCACTCTGGCGGGTAGACTTTCCACTACATTTTGGCACCACGTTGCTGCGGGAATTATCCTCTATTCTGTTACGAGAGCATTAGACAATATGATCATCGATGTCGTGCAGTTCGGCCAAGCTCCCAGTTGGCGTTCCAATTTATTCTAGAGGTGCTTCATTGTGTTAAGATCGCAGCTTTTGGTAGACCAATCCAGCTCTTATCCACCCATCTCATCAAACCATCCTGCACGGACTTTGACTTGTGGGAATTGTCCTCTTGGTAAAGGAAAGGGCCTTCACTGAACTTTTGCCATAATGTTGGGGGCACATATTTCATTTCATTTATTTTTCGTTATGGGTTTACATTTGACCATGTAACATTTGAGAATGCTACTCGTCCTTTAGAATGCTACTCGTCGTTTAGCATTGTGTAAAGAACATTTATCGTGGACCGTAGATCAATAGAGATGGGTCCTATGGACTGAAGGATCCAGATACACGATCCATTAGTCAGATGGCCGTGTGTGGTTATGGTGGCCGCAGGGGGAACGCTATTTACCACACTGTACTGTTCCTACGGTAAAGTTTGGAGATTGCAGTGTACTCGTGTGGGGGTATTTTTCGTGGTATGCTCCCGGCCAATTGGTTATCGTGGACAAACCTGTTAACAAGCACGTCTACCACGATATTCTGGACAATTATGTCCTAACAACTCTATGGCAATACTATGGAACGAAGTCTTGTTGGTACCAGCAGGATAATGCATCGAGCCATAAAGCAAGGACTGTTACGGCGTGGTTTGACGATAATTCTGTATCGTGTATGGATTGGCAAGCACAGAGCCGTGATCGCAACCTCATAGGTCACTTATGGGATGAATTAGAGCGCCGCATAAGAAGTTTGGAACCAAGGCCTATTACTAAGCAACAGTTAGCGGCAGCATTATGTACTGAATGGAAGCCCATAGCTATCGCTGTGTTCCAAAACCTTGTCGAAAGCATGTCTCGAAGGGTCAGCGCATGCATTAAGGCCAAAGGTGGACCGAAACCGTACTAATGTACGTATGTCAATAAATGCTATGTTGTGTTTTCTCTTCTAGGTGTTCGCTGACTTTTGTCAACATAGTGTATAATATTAAGAAAAAACATATATAATATATATAGTTATGTACAGGGTAATCACAGAACAGGAAATTGAGTAAAAGGTTATATATATACTGTATATGTAGAGTCCGAGTGAATCCCTATTCAAGTGCGTAGTCAAGCCAAACCTCCTGCACATTTAAAATGTACGCATATGTTGTCTGATTAATAATTATCTACTATTAAATTTTATATTTTAATTTTTTAGCAAATATTTTTAGTTGTTTACGAAAATTATTATAATTATTGATATGTGTTTGTTGACAAGGTAGATTATTCCATAACACCAATCCCTGGTAATCAATAAATTTTTGTTGGGTTAAAGTGTTACGCATTGGTAACAAAATGCATTTCTGTTTCTTGTTTGATAGTAGTGACCCACAGTTTTCTGCTGAATGAAATGTTGATACGTAGCCTCCTTTATTTTTTTATACATAAATCCTAATAATCTATATAGCAATAATTTCTCAATATCTAAAAATCCATTAATATTAATCCGAACCCCCATATTAAAATTAATTTCTCTAAAATTATTTAAAATGTTAACCATCCTATCTTGTAATGTCTGTAATTTATATAAATTAGTCTCAGTAGTTTGACCCCATGCTAATAAACAATACGTCGAGCATGGATAAATCAGACTGTAATACAGAATTTTTAATGTTTCAATTGTTGAATTATTTGGAATTCTCGTAATGAAATCCAATACCCCTGAAATTTTATATACAATGTTTTGAATATTAATACTCCATTTTAAAGTATCCCCAATTATTATTCCCAAATATTTAATATTATTTACTATTTCAAAAGTACAATTTTCCCCCAAAATAAAAGGTGGCTCAATAATATGTCTATCTCCCTTTCTAAAAATCATAATTTTACTTTTTTTCAATATTTAAACACAGAAAAGTTTTATCTAGCCATTCCATGAATTTTTCAATAAATTTATGGCATTTTATTTTTGCCTCATTTATACACTGCCGGACAATTGCTAAGGACGGATGACAATAGCAACGATAGCAACCATAAAATGGAAGGCAGGAAAATGTGGAAATTAGCATAAGTGCGGGATACAGTAAGACGTGTTGTGCGTATGCAAATTTTGGATTGCCGAACTTGTTCGTCACGTCATAGCGCTGATAAGAGATATAAAGGATTTGACGCGTATTGACCGTTGTTGTTCAAACGCAAAGTTGAAAGGGAAAGAATCAATTGACGAACTTGCAATTTTCAGTATGTCTTCCCGACATCACTTAGATGATTTTACGCGTGGCCGTATTATTGGCAAGATTGAAGAAGGGCGAAAAATAACAGATGTTGCCAGGGAGTTCGACGTCTGCCACAGTGTTGTTTCAAGGCTTTGGATATCATTTCAAACAAATGAAGAGTGTAGCAAACGTCACGGGGAGGTCGTGTTCGCAGTAAGACACCTGCAGAAAATCGGTACATAGTGCTATCAACAAAAAGACACCGGCGCAGCACAGCTAGTGAGGTAGCAAATCAGTTTATGGCTGCTACTGGCAAACGGATCTCCAGAAAAACTGTCGCCAGACGTTTGCATGAAGGAGGACTATACGCCCGCCGTCCTGTTGTGTGCATCCCATTGTCCAGAAGTCACCGTACCGCCCGTTTGCAATGGTGCCATCAACATCGCAATTGGACTGATAACGACTGGTCTGCTGTCCTCTTCTCAGGTGAGAATAGATACAGTCTATCGTCTGATTGTCGACGACAACTGATCTGGCGTGATAGTGGTACTGCATATTGTCCAGCAAACATACAGGAAAGGGATCGATATCCGACATGTAGTGTCATGGTATGGGCTGGCATCATGATCAATGGCCGTACGTCCCTCTATATGCTTCCAACTGGGACTATGACTGGCCAACGATACATTAATGATGTTCTGCTACGTCATGTTCGCATGTTTCGTGGTGCTGTCGGTGATAGATTCATTTTCATGGACGACAACGCAACATGTCATCGAACAGTCGCTGTCCAGGAGTGTCTTGAGAGCGAGGATATTCAACGCCTCGTATGGCCAGCACGTTCTTCAGATCTGAATCCCATTGAAAATGTGTAGGATGCTTTGGGGAGGAGTCTTGCTGGTCGCCAATGCCCTTCAATAAACAAGGACATCCTCATCCGTGCACTGACAGAGGAATGGGATAAATTACCCCAACAGCTGCTTGATAATGTTGTGCAAAGCATGACACGACGTGTGGAATCTTGCATCTCCCTCCATGGTGGTCATATCCCGTATTGACATCTTACGCCGGAACGCCTGCGGACGGTAATTGCATTTTTTTCACGTTTACGTATTCTGCACAAAATGGCCTGTTTGTCCCTTGAACACGTTCCAAAGCCTTCTGGATTTCAGAGCACAATAAATTGTCTTTCTTGTAATGTCCTGGCATTCTGACATTATTTTATTTCACTTGGCATCCAACCACACTTACTTTTTTATGCGCTATATAGCCGTTTATGATCCGTCCTTAGCAATTGTCCAGCAGTGTATCTGAACCTGTAATCATAACTGTGACATCATCCGCAAATAAAATAAAATCCTCATTAGGTTCAATGTTAAAAATGTTATTAATATAAATTAAAAAAAGTAGTGGTCCCAGAATTGAACCCTGCTGTACTCCTATTTCATTAATTAACTTGTGTGATTTTGTTTTATTAACCTGTACATATTGTTTCCAACTATGTAAGTAGTTCTCTAATAAACTGTAATACTGATTGCTTATTCCATTATCACAGAGCTTATCCAAAAGTATCAAATGATCGACCGTATCAAACACCTTTCTAAGGTCTAAGAACAGTGCAATGGTAACTAATTCCATTTATCTGTTATTTAATATGATATTCTGAAATGTTAGAATGGCTATTTCTGTTGATTTTATCTCTTGAAACCCATACTGAATTTTATTAATAACATGAAATTTTTGAAAAACATTTTACCTAATCTTGTACATAATAGGTTTTCCAAAACCTTAGCAAAAAAGATAAGTTTGAAATTGCTCTGTAATTAATTATATTATCTCTGGACCGAGTCTCATATTTTGGAATTATTTTTGTTATGTTTAATTCGTCAGGTATATTTCCAAGTTCAATAATTGCATTAAATATATGACTGAAAAGTTTAGAAATTAATTTGGAAACCCTTTTAATAGCCATTGGATATATGTCATCTGGTCCCACAGACGATGATTTAATACTTCTTATGCATGCCTCAATTTCTGATGTTGCGAAATATTCAAAATAACACGAATTGTTTAATGCTTTTTTGTTGGTAAGTAGATTCCAATTTTCCTTTATTATGAGTTTTAATTTTGTTTTATTTCTTTAGAAACATTTATAAAATAGCCATTGTACTTATTTGCTACAAACTGAGCATCAGAAACCTTCTGGCCATTTACACTCAACGTAATTGTTTCAGTTGTATTTTTTTCCTTTCCAACATCTTATTTATCTTTTGCCAAATAATTTCAGTCAATTGAGTATCAAATAGATTGTTATAGTACATACTAGTTGTAAAATTTCTTTATTAAGCAAATTTCTAAATTTTTTGAAATTTTTTTAAACAGTTGGTTGTCGAGTTGAAAGAAATGTGACGTCAAAAGGAGGCAGCCACCACCTTGCAAGGTAATACAATCCTTGAAAATGATGGTATGAAAGCCTAAAAATCAAAACTCTTACTAATTCCCGTCGCATCAATCCTTATATTGTCGGATTGCTGCATACAGCATGTCGTTTCGGTTTACAGGGCCGCCCACAGCGCCACATTTGTATAACACCAGGTGTGTCTAATTCAATTGCTCTTCAGCGTATATCTCCGCAAGTTGGCCCGCTGATGGCCTAGTGGTCAATTTTCGTGACTGCCACGAAGAGACCCCAGATTCGATCCCAGGCTGGTACGAAAGCTCGAACCACTAAATACCCCGCTTCGGATGTGCACGTTAGGCCGTCGGACCCCAGTTACTGACCCCCCCCCGGAAATAAACAAGGGCGTCTTCCTCCCCCTTTGTAATTCGCTTCCGTGTCACTTTCGTTTCGGGCACTCTAGCCCAAATTTCCTAGCTTCCTATTTCTAACGGTTCTTCAAGGCCTGAGGTCAGACACTCCCTTCCTAAAATCCTCTACATATGATCTCATCTGATCTCCGCAAGCACAAGTAGTAGCATTCTTAGTTAAGATGGCAGCTTATCAAGATTTAAGCGATTTCGAACGCGGTATGATAGTCGGTGGCCAGAAAATGCGTCACTCCATCTAGAAAATTACCAAAGATTTACGCGGTGAAAAATTTCAAGGGCGTACTTAAACTGCACAACCTCAGGATAAAAATCCAGAGTGCGAGACCGATGTGGCTGTAGAAAAGCCCTGGATGATATTGGACAGCTGTGTCTGGGACGCATCACAACATCCACTCGGCCTGCAACTTCGCCGTAAATCACAGCACAATTCAATGCTGGAGACAGTAGTAGCATCAGCGTTCGGACAGTGCAACATCCCCTTTGTTCTATGGGGTTCAGGAACAGACTGCCCACCCGAGTATTATTGCTGACCCGACGACACAATGTTGTACGCTTTGCCTGGGCTCGGGAACACCGCCATTGGACCCAAGATCACTGGAAACGTGTAACCTGGTCCGACGAATCGCAGTGCCAATTGTATCGGGCAGATGGACGACTGCGGATGTTGTGACATCCCCACGAGTCAATGGATCCCACAAGCCTACAAGGGACAGTGAGACAACCCTATGAGGCAATGGATCCCGAAAGCCTGCAAGGTATAGTGCGACAAGCACGAGGCAATGGATCCCGCAAGCCTACAAAGGAGAGTGTGACAACCCCATGAGGCAATGGATCCCGCAAACCTATAAGGGAGAGTGCGACAACCCCATGAGGCAATGAATCCCGCATGTATACAAGGAACAGTGAGACAACCTTACGAGGCAATGGATCCCGCAAGCGTACAAGGGAGAATGCGACAACCCCATGAGGCAATGAATCCTGCATACCTACAAGGGATAGTGAGACAACCTTACGAGGCAATGGATCCCGCAAGCCTACAAGGTGCAGTGAAATAATCTTACGAGGCAATGGATCCCGCAAGCCTACAAAGGAGAGTGTGACAACCCCATGAGGCAATGGATCCCGCAAACCTACAAGGGAGTGTGCGACAACCCCATGAGGCAATGGATCCCGCAAGCCTACAAGGGAGAGTGCGACAACCCCATGAGGCAATGGATCCCGCAAACCTACAAGGGAAAGTGCGACAACCCCATGAGGCAATGGATCCCGCAAACCTACAAGGGAGAGTGCGACAATCCCATGAGGCAATAGATCCCGCAATCCTACAAGGGACAGTGCGGCAAACCCATGAGGTAATGGATTCCGCATGCCTACAAGGGACAGTGCGACTACCTAATGAGGCAATGTATCCTGCATGCCTACAAGGGACAGAGAGACAACCTGACGAGGCAATGGGTCCCGCAAGCATACAAGGGAGAGTGCGACAAGTCCACGAGGCAATAGATCCCGCAAGCTTACAAGGGAGAGTGCGACAATCTCACGAGGCAATGGATCACGCAAGCCTACAAGGAACAGTGCGACAACCCCATGAGTCAATGTATTCCGCATGCCTACAAGGGACAGTGCGACAACCCCATGAGGCAATGGGTCCCGCATACCTACAAGGGACACTTCAGCCGGCGGTAGCTCTGTTATGTTGTGGAGTATTTTCATCTGGCACGTATTAGAACTCCTCATACATCTGCAGACCACTCTGACAGCTGGAGGCTACGTAACCCTCCTTGAGGATCATTTGCACCCGTTCATGTCATGCAACAACTCCGACGAGTGAGGCATCTTTCAACACAACAATGCGCTACCACACACGTCAACAGTCACCGATTATGGCTGGAGAAACATTCCACGGAGTTTGACACCCTGACTTGGTCCCCTTGGTTCAACGGATTTAAACGCCATCGAACACATTTGGAATGCTGTTCAACGTGCCATGAAATGCCAGAAATTCTCCACCCGCGAATATTACGGAATTGTGGGCCGCTCTTCAGGAAGCATGCTGTGTACTGTTTCCGTAACGAAAATGGGTAACGGTGTATCTTTATCAAAACACCACTGTTGTCCGATGAAGTCGCATACTGTCCTATGAAGTGACACACCAATAGTTAATTTCAGTATTACTCAACAATATAATTTACTAAACTACCACCGAACATTATGCCAATGCGTTTTACATAAACGCAACGATAGCTGATTGCAATCTGCGTTAATTACGAGAACCACATGCTAAATGTGATAAAATCAATTGCAAAAATGCGTTCTGATGCTATGCATCTTTCCTGAGAGTAGTCAAGTACGCGTTATAGGAAAATTCGGCTTCCTCTCGACCCCATCCCCCCAGGGGGAGAGATTATATGCTGTTGACTGGAGGTTTAAAATTATGTATAATAGGATAGGGTGTAACCTGTAGATATCCTACACAAAAAGTTTCTAATAACTCTCATTAACACACTTGCGATTCAGCTTTTTTTTTTTTTTTTTTAGATTGAAGGTTTAACGACCACCGTGAGCAACTCAATGGGCTATAAGCAGTCGCCCGTCCCTAATTTAGGGTCACTGGTTCCAGGGAAGGGAGAGAGCCAGTGCCGTAAGACAAACACAACATCCATGCCTCACCGGGATTCGAATCCGGACCCCGTTCGGACGAATGATCAGAGGCCATCGCTTAGACCACTGCGCCACCGGGGCGGCAAATGTAATTTTTCCACCGTACGATGGATAGTCTTTATGCATTAGGTGGTGGGAAAACCCTCATTAAATTCCGAAGTTAATCTTTCTGTGCCTTGCAGTCAACAAAGGGACACGATGTGGATGTCAATTTCCAGTCTATTTTTCCACATTACGACGGATAGGCTTTGTCCATAAGCTTGTGGACAAACCTTCATTCAATTCTGATGCTGTCTGCTCTGCGGTAGTCGTGAGACGTCTTGTGGAGACGCGGTACAGTTTACACTCACCTCGAGAGTCAACTACACGTTTAATTACATTTCTCCCGTTGGTTGGAAGTTGTACCGTATTTCACGATGTCTTGGTATTCACGTACGACAATCTGGAGTGCAAAGTCCAACAGTTCAGCAGTCATGGTGATTGAACAACTGGCCTTCATCGCAGCTACTATCTGGCCACGGTCAAACTCATTACGTTGCTGTCTTTACGTATGATTACTTTGACTGGTTCCCAATGCGTAGACATGCTATATTTATAAGCATTGCTAGTTTCAGAGTCACACATGACTAGACGCTAGACTTGAGTTTTGCTTATTGTTTCTGGTATGTACAAAATAATTTGTCCATTCAGCCTGTATGATCGCATAATCTGTTCTATATAAATTTTGAAGATGACAATCCGATTTTTGGCGTAAATGTGACAAGGATGGTAAGTCAGATAATATCCGAAATCTTGAAATTTTTCATCGTCCTGGAGCGGGACTCGAACCCGCTTCTCCCAGAAAACGCCCAGGTATGCTAACCACTACACCACACAGAACGACCAATTTGAATTTAACCAACACAGGATTCGCTAGTCGAAGCCACCGGCATTCATGTTTAGCGAATCTGGAGGTTAAGAATCTTATCCCGTGTTTGCCCGGCGTAATCCCGTATTTCTTTCATGACTGTTCTATATAATTTAACGACCACCATGAGCCAATCGGCTCTAAGCAGTCTCCCGTCTCTATACTCGGGGCAAAGCTAATATGATTATGCAGTTATACTTACGGAGTGTGTCATTCACTGATAATAAGGTTCCAGTTTAAAAACTCCTGTTCAAGCTTGAACTGAGACCTAAGCAAGCACTTGGATATATAGATGTTCTAAATGTCGTACGTACGTACATAACAAAAATGAAGCTCCCAATTTCAGTCGCGTTTCTAAAAAATACAAATATTCGCATTTTGGCGACGTCATTGTCACTTCTGTTTTGCTTCAGAGATGCTATGTAGTATACACCGGGGATATTTACTGCGAGCGAGAGAGGAGAGTTGTGTTGTCCTGAGGGTAAGGGGGGGGGAGATAATGGCTTAGCGGTCACTAAGTTTGCTCCCTTCTTCGTGGTAACCGTTTTAAAACACTAATTCAGAAATCGTTTGTCTGGTGGTCGGCAAGGTTGCAATGGAGTGGGGTTTGAAGGGGGACATCGTGATGCAACGCGAGAAGTTTCAATTTGTCTTCTCTTAAGTGACCCTTAGGGGGAAGGGTCCACGAGACATGGCCCCCCATTAGTGCGCGGAGAAATACTAAAACACAAGAGATATCTTGTCGGTAAATATCATTCACAGCATTAGCTGTGTATTCAGGTTAGCCTGATTATAGTTTAAGGTCACTCAATCCATTTCTCACCGGGATTCGAACCTAGACCCGTCTCGAGCGAATTGTTAAAAGCCAGTGCTTAGACCACTGCGCCATCTGGGAGCGAATAATAATTTTTAAAGGCGTTCTGTAAAGAGTGTGTTTTCAGTATTATTACCCTTAATCTGCACTGTTACAGTTAAGAGAAATCTTCTTGTTCTTGAATTCAGAGGAGGCCTACACTTTTAAACGAGAACGTAGAGTGAAAGCCGGATTTGTTGCCTAGACATCAGATGAAATGACTGATGCTGAAAAAGTGGAACTCAGGAGAAGGAATACGGGTCGGAGTAGAAATAACACTGCCGACAGGTTCGATTGCCCCGACACAACAGGACTGTCGGCGCGTGTGTGAATTATTGAAAAAGTCTTTTCAACGGAGCACAAAGAAATATGGGTTAGTCAACGTTCTCGTAATCCATCAAATAACTTCCATCGATCAGAATGAAAAAAAGAGAACTAAAAACGAGGGAAAGAATGAAAAGTCTCGGTATTCGCCAGTCTACTTAAAAAAAAGTCATTTATTGTGGCCTCAAAAATAAGTCAAACAATACATCAGATTATTTCCCATAATTCTGAAAAATGATTTTCTTTTCCTTCTTTTTCCTTTCTTTCCCTCTCCTTTTTTTTTTATCAGATACAACCGGGAATTAAAACACGATATTTGCTAAGATTATCATTATTTATAATTATACAAAGCTAAGAGAAATGCTTTTTGTGTGTGTAGCATATTGTCGGGTGTTGTTTCGAAAGAGCAAAAAGGGCGTTCATAGAAACACACATTACAACCTCATATTTCATTTTTAAAACCTTTGCAATGAACTCATAAATTACGTATTAACTAATGTACCAAAGGATCACTATGTTTTATCTCATGTTAGTCAAATCCAACTAGCTTTTCTTTATCAACAAGGATATTTTTTTCTCATACGGTTTCTTAGTATGGTGTTCATAATTACATTTTTACTGCCCACCAACTTTTAACATTCATTTATAGTGACTGAATATTTCTGAACATGAAGCTCTTAGACTACAGAAAGAACATTCAACTTTTTTTAATGTTTCACAGTTTTCCCGTTACTACTTTTCTGATTCTCTCTCTCTCTCTCACACACACACACACCACAAGCATATACACTGAAGTGCCGAAAGTCATGGGATACGTAAAGTATCGTGTAGGACCTCCTCTAGCACGGAGAAGTGCATCAACTCGACGTGGTATCGATTCCACAAGTGACCGGAAGACTTCTGGAGAGATGTTCAGGCATACTGTTTGAACAGTTGCCCACAATTATCTTGTATTTGTAGGTGCATGATCTTGGGTGCGAATGGACCTCTTCACCACGTCTTATAAGTGTTAATACAGACATTTAACGTGGATCAGGGACATCAAACAAAGATCTTCGCTCTTTCCACGTTTATAAGTGAGTCACGGAAAAATTCTCATTGGCCGTCACCGGGAGTCGAACACAGGGTCTTCCAGTTACGCGCCGGATAAGCTTCCGCTACACCACAGTGGCCTCGAATTCCTCCAGACTCACACACGCTAACTGCCAAGCCAATTTGGCAGGTTGCTTCTTGGAGCCCCGCACAATGTTGGGGATTCACCAAAGATGGTAAGCAGCAACTGAAGAAATAAGTGGAAGGCGAATGAATAATTAATACAGACATTTAACCTGGACCAGGGACATCAAACAAAGATCTTCGCTCTTTCCACGTTTATAAGTGAGTCACGGAAAAATTCTCAGTGGCCGCCACCGGGAGTCGAACCCAGGGCCTTCCACTTACGCTCCGGATATGCTTCCGGAAGACCCTGGGTTCGACTCCCGGTGGCGGCCACTGAGAATTTTTCCGTGACTCACTTATAAACGTGGAAAGAGCGAAGATCTTTGTTTGATGTCTTATAAGTTTTCTATTGGGTTCATGTCATGTCCGGCGAACGTGGAGGCCACACCAAACGGCAGAACTGTCCAGAATGCTCCTCGAACTAGTTGTGGACAATTTGGGCCGGATGACATGATGCATTGTCCGCCTGGAAAATCCTATTGTTTTTGGGGTACATGAAGTCCACGAAGGGCTGCAAAGGGTCAAATGGTCACCCAGCAGAGCAATAAAGCGATCACCTGTTAATGACGTATTTACGAGGAGCAGAGGACCAAAACTGTGCCACGCAAAGACACCCCATAAATGTGTGGAACCACCATAAGCTTGAACAGTGTCTTGCTGAAAGCTTTTCCTCATGGGGTTTGCGCCATACCGGAAACCTACCATCAGCTCGTAACAACTGCTAGCGTGACTCATCGGACCAGGCTGCGAGTCTTCCTGGGCCCAGTTACCGTGCTCACGAGGTCAGGTGAGGCACTGTGTCTCATGTCGTGGTTTTAACAAAGGCACTCTGGTGGGTCTTCTGCTCCCATACCCCACGGACGATACATTACGCTGCACTGATCTGATGGATATGTCTCTGTTACCTCCTGCATTGAATGTGGATGTTATTTAAGCCAGTGCCGCTTGTCTGTTAGCATGGACAATTCTGGTCAGACGCTGCTGGTCTCCGTCATTCAGCACCCGTGGTCGGCCACTGCGCTGTCCACGGTGGGTGGCAATGCCTTGCAGGAGGTATTCTCGGCACACACGTGACACTGTGGATCGAGGAATGTTGAATGTTCGCACAACTTCCGAAATTGGATGTCCCGTCCGTCTGGCTCCCACTACCATGCCTCGTTCAAACTCCGATAGTTCATGTCGGCTTGCCATAATCCTACTGGTAGTTGATCAGCATGACTCACGAGATTACACCTCGCAACTGATAAAAATCATCGCGTGCGTCGAAGCCTTTATACGACGGCAGTAGCAATTAAAAATTTGCGTACTGCTATATCATGATTTTTGGCACTTCAGTGTATATCAACACAACATCTTGCCAATCATAATGGGGATTTTTTTTCGATTGTCACATTTGTTGTTGTCAAACTTAAGGTCTCATGGAAAACGAAGATTTAAGAGAACTGAAATTTCGATTTAACCTGTTAGAATCTCAGGAACATTCCTTCTTTTGCTAAAATAAAGCAACAACAACATACAGTATGTTTGAAACTAACACTGCATAGACATGTAGTTCTTAAGGTGAATCTACTTAAAAACTTTGTCGTATGTTTCCAATGGTAAATATTCTGTAAACATTTTCTACCTAATTAATGCATTTATACGGATGAAAATTTGCACATCGATAAAAATTACTTTATACTACAGCCTAGTGTACTTAATATTTTCTAAAACTTAACCATAATTTTATTAAGAATCAATAACTTTTCCTTTGGTGGTGCTGATACCTGCAAATAGACGGCGCCACATCAACATGTGACTTGCTAAATGAAATACGTCACACTTTTTCCATAATTTTATTAATTTTTGAACTGGAATCAACACTTGAGTCTGTACATGCGATAGTCTGGAATGTTTAGAATGATTTGAGCCTTTTAGACCAAGTGTTCTGACGACAAATTTAGCTGAAAATATATTTACAGAACTGTAGGCACCGCTGATTTGTAATTCCAAAATAAACCAGCTAACCTACTCTGTGACATTTTTAGCCAAAGTATTGTCATAAAATTCAATCTGTGCTGCTGAAATCATTTTATACTATCGCATGGATAGACTCAAGTGTTCACTCTAATCCAAAAATTAATGAAATTATTGAAAAACAATGCGACGTGATTACATTTAGCAAGTCACATGTGGAACCATTGTATTTGCAGGTCTCAACACCACCAAGGAAAAATTTACTGATTCTTGATATGATTATGGTTAAGGTTTAGAAAACATTAAATACACTAGGCTGAACCAAAGTTAGTTTTATCGAAGTACAAATTTCCTTCCTTGGGAATGAATTAATTGCGAAGAAAATGTCCACAGAAATGTTTACCATTGGAAACATATGGCAAAGTTTTTAGGTGGATCAACCTTAAATGCCTTACTTCATAGAGTCGTTATGTCTCTGCTGTGACGGCGCAAGTGTAGCTAAAAGTAATGTACATGGGGAAAGAAAAAAATATTACTATTGGAATCAGTAATCATATATACATGTGCATAAAGAAGAAAAGAAATGTGACTGTTAATTCTTATTGTTAATAATGTTGTTAATGCGATTGTCAACTCTTATTGTTAATAATAGTGTTCATGTGACTGTTAACTCTTATTGTTATTTTTAGAACTGCGACTGTCAACTTATTGTTAATAATATTGTTAATGTGACTGTTAACTCTTATTGTTATTTTTAGAACTGTGACTGTTAACTCTTATTGTTATTTTTAGAACTGTGACTGTTAACTCTTATTGTTAATAATATTGTTAATGTGACTGTTAACTCTTATTGTTATTTTTAGAACTGTGACTGTCAACTCTTATTGTTACTTTTAGAACTGTGACCTCTTATCGTTATGGCTACTGATTTCTGTCCGATTAACCAGAATTTGGCTATTTGACAACAGGTCCAGAATCTATGACGCATGCTGAATCAGAGATAAGACCTGCTGTTTTGAATGTAACAGTCCCACTATGTTTTTGGCGAACTCATTTGCTTTTGAAATCACTTGCTACGACTGACTATGCTTTGAGCACTATGTCTTGCGAGCACTAGGTTTTCGAGAACGCTGTGTCTTTGAACGCTGTTTAGAGCACTGTTAATGTTTTTTGTCTGTGCGATTCTTATATGTTTAAGTTGTGACAAGCACACAGGATGCTGATGTGGATGATTGATTGACTACTACTTATGTGCTACGTAATAAACTAGATTGAACTGTAAGATTTAGGCTCATTTAAGAGTCCTGACAGTTATTGATGTGGATGGTTGATTGACTACTACTTACATGCTGTGTAATAAACTAGACTGAACTGTAAGTGATTTAGGCTCATTTAAGAGTCCTGACAGTTATTGATGTGGATGGTTGATTGACTACTACTTACATGCTGTGTAATAAACTAGACTGAACTGTAAGTGATTTAGGCTCATTTAAGAGCCTTGATAGTTATTGATGTGGATGGATGATTGACTACTAATTACGTGCTGTGTAATAAACTAGACTTAACTGTAAGTGGCTTAGACTCATTTAAGAACTCTCATCCTTTATGATAAAGTGTTTTGATGTATTTTTAGTTAAGTTTTCAGCTACTACGACTGAGCTCATCCTCGAAAACAACATTTTAGTTATGAAGTGTAGCTAACGTGTAGCCGAAGTGACCGATAAACTACTGTTCAAGTTAGTATAACAGCTATTTTTTTTTTTTGAGGTTTAACGACCACCGTGAGCAACTCAATGGGCTATAAGCAGTCGCCCGTCCCTAATTTAGGGTCACTGGTTCCAGGGAAGGGAGAGAGCCAGTGCCGTAAGACAAACACGACATCCATGCCTGACCGGGATTCGAACCCGGACCCCTTACGGACGAATGATCATAGGCCAGCGCCTTAGAACACTGCGCCACCGGGGCGGCTATAGACACATTCACTATAGCTATAGACACATTCACTAATTTAACAACACATTCTACAGGGTGTCTGAAAAGTCTTTCCCTTGTTACAAACGTCATTCACATCCGCTGTATGTACGTTAAAGATGTGAAATTGGTGCCAAAATGTTGGAAAACTAACCACGTTTTTTTGTTGCAGGTTTCCGCAACGTGGCTGTAGTGTGTCAGTGTCCAGGAAACCGAGAATGTTCACAAATCATGAACAGAACTTTTTATCATGAACAGAACTTTTTGGCATCTGTAATTCACGGGAGGCCCTACGCACTGATTTCTTGGGACTTCGCAAAAATGACTGTCTCACTGCTTCCACACTTTCAGCTGAGGTTGATGGTCGGCCAGTTCTCGGTAAGTCAGCAACACATCCCGTGGTTTTCAACTTGTCGTACCACGACTTAATGCTCTTGACATCGGACGGATTCTTTCCATACTTTGTTTGAAAGTTCCTCTGCACTGTTATTGGTGACCGGGTGTCGTGATACCAGAGGACACACTGAGCTTTTTCCTGATTTCTGAACATTTCCGGTTTCCTGGACACTGACACTGCTACACTACAGCCAAGTTGCGGCAACCTGCAACAAAAAACCTTGGTTAGTTTTCCAACATTTTGGCACCAGTTTCACATCTTTAACGTACATACAACGGGTATGAATCACGTTTGTAACCAGGGAAAGACGTTTTGGACACCCTGCATATTACAGCCTAAACTACGCATGGTGGCGATGATCCTTTGTCTCGGATACCTCGCAACAGCACTTCTGTGGTCTATAAAGGGTGCTATAATTACGTTAGAGTTGATTTCTTTTATAAAACACTCTTATGAATATTTTGAATACAATTGAAAACTTGGCCAGACGAATTGTGGAACGTTTTGAAAGTCACTTGCTCTACCGAGCGTAGATCAACGTCACATAAAAAGAAATTCGGTCTGTTGAGGACGATTTTTACATTAGTTTGCAAGATATAGTGGTACGGTAAACAGGATGGTAGTCACTGCCGTTATTCCCCACTTTGATTGGTTTTATAACAATTTCAGTGTAAACAATTTCATGCCTTTTGGAAGCTGGCACGAAATCCAGCTGAGATTAATAATTCCAAGTAAGAAATCCTCAGCTATCTCTGAGAGCTAGGACTGGACTTTTCTTTGTATCAAAGGAATTCCTTAATTAACTGAGAGCCGCCCCGGTGGCGCAGTGGTCTAAGGCGCTGGCCTCTGATCATTCGCCCGTAAGGGGTCCGGGTTCGAATCCCGGTCAGGCATGGATGTTGTGTTTGTCTTACGGCACTGGCTCTCTCCCTTCCCTGGAACCAGTGACCCTAAATTAGGGACGGGCGACTGCTTATAGCCCATTGAGTTGCTCACGGTGGTCGTTAAACTTCCAATCAAAAAAAAAAAAAAAAAAAAAAAAAATTAACTGAGAAAGAAGGCTTCATTCAATATGGAGTCCTATGCTTCTGAAGCAACATTAGTTTTTGAGTTTCGAGTTTGTATTTCAGTTTGGTTGAAATTTCACAAACGGAACCAAATTCGGTCACCAATTTGAGTCCACTGATTGTAGGGAAGGGAAAGATCTATTACCGTAACACAACCGACTGACCGTGCTCCATCTAGGACTCGAACCCGGGCCTAGTCGGATGAACGTGCAGGAGCCATGGTTTGATCAATGAGAGACTGGGCAGCATATTTACGTTTATTTGTCGCCTTTGTTAAATTTGAGGTTTGAGACGGCACAGCAGTTCTTTGGAAATAGATTAGAAATTTTCAAGCCATCAGCTAGTATCTTACCATTATTCTCTCTGCATATACACCGATGATCCATTACATTATGACCACCTACCTAATAAGCGGTAGAACCCATTTTATATCGCAAAACAGCGGCCACTCCGCGAGGCATCGATTCAATGAGGTGGCGATAGGTATCCCGATGTATCTGGTACCATAATGTCGACAGCGGGTCCTCCAGTTCCCGCACATTTCGGGGTGGTGGTGATTTAGCGAGAAACCGCTTTTCCAAGTCGAACCACAAATGTTCGATTGGGTTTATGTCAGGTGAATTTGGAGGCCAGGGCATTAACACAAAGTCTCCAGCATGTTCCTCGAACCACTTCTGGATGATTATGGCAGTGTGGCATGGCGCATTATCCTGTTGGTAATGGCCATCACCAGCAGGGAACGCAGTTGTCATGAATGGGTGAACTTGGTCCGCAACGATGTTCAGATACCTGACAGCTGTCAGGGATTGTGCTATTGGGACGATGGGGCCTAAAGTGTCCCAAGAAAACATCGCACACATAATAACACCACCGCCGGCCGGTTTCCGCCCAATAGTGCATCCAGGTGCCATAGCCTCCGTTGGTAATCGGCGTATCCATGCTCGGCTGTCTACGTGATGCACCAGTAATCTTGATTCGTCAGACAAGGATACTTTCTTCCAATCATCCACGGTCTAATCTCGATGACCTTGGGCTCATTTCATGCGCTGTTGGCGATGACGTGCAGTGGAGCATGGAGACCCTGCTGGATATTTGACTTCGCAGACCCATGCGCAGAAGGCTGCGATGAATTGTGTGCTCTGACAAATTGCGCTGATCACCACTGTTGTAGCTGCGCATGATTAGTCGCACTGTGGCCCTGCGGTCACTGTGAACAATGCGCGACAGAGTCCACTCCCCTTTGGCATCAATGAGCTGCGAACGACGACGGTTCGTCGTTTGACCATCTCTGTGCACTATTTTTGATTCGTACTCAGTACAACGACACGTGAACAACGCACAATGCACGCCGTTTCCGAAATAGTAGTTCATGCAGCTTTTTCGGCAGCTTTTTCCATTCTGACATCATATACTCTACTAAAGCTAGTCCTCGGGTTGTATATACACTGCTCTATGAACTTCACTTGCGCCGCCGTTCGGTCACCAGGCGCACTCATGTCTCTAGGCTTGGGGTGGTCATAATGGATTTGCTCATCGGTGTACTTTTCTTGAGGTCAAGTTTAGGAAAATATTTGATCACACGCATACACTGCTCAAAGTGCTACATCATTTTGTGAAAAAACACAACGTGACATATTAAGAGTTGTAACAACTCTTAATATGTAACTTTCTGTGGACCTATGTAATAAGCAATCTTTTTTTTTTTTTTTTTTTTCATATGATTTTAGAGAAAACCGTGAGAAAACTTCATACTTATGCGGAATAATTTATTTTGGGTTTACACTGCGAATTTGTTTCATTTAGTTAAATATTTTCATCGTAACATGTTCGAAAAATTTGAAGCGAACTCTTTTTTTAAAAAGGAAATGAATATTCCAGCTAGTGACTCTTGTTTTAGCTCTTCTTCGAGAAAGATAATAAGACATCTGATATGTTTCAGCCTTTTTTTTTCTTGGCGACTCTATGAACGACGAGGAAGTAATTTAAAGAAAAACACAAAATACAGATGACATCGTGTTAAAATTGCTGACAAATATTTCATGTCTTTGTGGATTTTATTAGGTAATTTTGTTTGAAAACAGAATAAAAAATACATCGTTTCATAGTTGCCAAATAGCTGATCGCATATATTCTTGGGTAGCTTCGCCTCTGATATTAGGTTTTAAAAAATTAAGAAGGGTAAGTACACATTTGCAAAGTTCCTGTTACTTTTCAGATCTTCATGGGGAAAAAAACATTGCATTTCATGCAATGAAAGCATTTTTGTTTTGTTGCGATCATAAATGACATTCGTTAAAATATGTTGAATTTCATAATTCAGCGAGCAGTTTGCGAACAGTGTCAAAATAAATTAAAATTAAGAAGCAGTTCCTAAAACAGTGATGAAAAGACCTAGAAGTATTCGTCATTTTTTGTTTACTAAGTATTCGAATCTTTAAATTAAGACGCAGGTTTCATGGAAATATATATATTAAAACCTGAAAAGTACGTTAAAAATTGTTTTGAGGTAGCATCTTACATCATCAGACAAGTAAGGGTGATACCACGCATTCTTCTGCGATACATACAACTTTCTTTGAGAAAGGGTAAATCAAATACAGCTGCGTTCTATGACGTCTACTATATCTTACTATAAACGCACACATTTCCCTTAGAATTAAAAAAAATAATGTACACATAACTACTCTGAGAAAGTTTTTTCTTGTACTGTTTTTTACTAAGAAAGCAGTTATAAGTTTAGTGCCCACTCGTGAGATTACTACTTTTTTTCAAGAAAACTGTCTGGTCATACTTTTTCAAATAAACATGAACAGACAGCTTACGTAGGGTGTATTTTAGCTTCATAGTAATATTCATTATTTTTTGTAGGTCTTATAATAGACTAGGTGAACCAAGGAAAGAAAAGTAACTATAATAAATCTCTTGCATATAAAAAACGAGAAAGATGTCACCGAATTTTCGGGTGTAATAAGCACGTTTTTTGAATCCGTTCTGACGCAAATTAAATTTATCAAAGCTATTCAAAGTCAATGGAACCGGTATGGAAAACAATAGTATCTGACGGAAGAAAGAAGTTTTTCAATCGGGTTTTTAATCCCTCAGATATTGCTGTAAACGGAATCGTGAGCTTACGCCCTCCGGTTGCAGACTTGTGCGTTAAGAAAAACATGAATTTATATGAGAAACATTTCGGACCGGAAATGCTCTCCAACAGAGAAAGAATTTTTCAAATCCGACTCTTAAAAACAGAGATATCGGCAAAAATTACCACCCTGGTGGGAAAACCATGCATTATTTTAGGCACAAAGTATTCTCAAAAGGTTTTTCCATATGAGCGGAATCGGTCTAAGAAAAAAATAAAATTTAGTCGAGTTTTCAGGAGCCCAGATTTTGCTACAAATACATCAGAAGCAGACATTAGCACTTATGTCCCCTGGCCAAACCATTCTTTTTATAACATTAGAAATTATGTGAAGAATATTTTCCATCAGGTCTTCTATGCAATACGGGAAGAATTTTTCAAAGCGGAGTTTTAGAAGCAGAGATATAGGGGGAAAGCAATTTACCATTGTGCCCCTTAACGGAAAGTCTATGATTTATTTGAAAATTTTGAATTTATAGGAAACACATTTTGCATCGGAAACACTATCCAACAAAGAAGGAATTTTTCAAATCAAACTCCTAGAAGTAGAGATATTGACAAAAATAAGATATACATCTACGCCCCCTGGCGTAGAAGCCATGCATTATTTCAAGAAGAAAATGTTCCTAAAAGGTTTGTCGACACGAGTAGTATCGATCAACAAACGACTTTTTTCAATCGAGATTTTAGAAGCTCTTATTTTGCTGCAAATACATCAGAAGCGGAAATTAACACTTATACCCCCTGGTGGCCAAACCATTCTTTACCAAACATTAGAAATTATGTGAAAAATATTTTCCATCAGGTCTTGTATGCGATATAGGAAGAATTTTTCAAATCGGAGTTTTAGAAGCAGTGCCCCCTAGCAGAAAAAACTATGATTTACTTGAAAATTCTGAATTTATAGGAAAAACATTTCGCATCGGAAACACTATCCAACAAAGAAGGAATTTTTCAAATCGGACTCCTAGAAGTAGAGATATTGACAAAAATAAGATATACATCTACGCCCCCTGGCGTAGAAACCATGCTTTGTTTTTTTTTTCAATCGAGCTTCGATGCATTTCCTTGCTGCAAGTACATCAGAAGCGGAAATTAAGACTTACGCCACCTGGTGGCCAAACCATTTCTTACAAAAATTAGAAATTATGTGCAAATAATTTCTCATCAGGAGCTGTATCTGGTGCAGAAAGAATTTTTCAAATCGTAGATTTAGAAGCAGAAATATAGGAAGGGGAGGGGGGAGCAATTTTCCTTTACGCCCCCTAGCGGAAAGTCTATGAACAACTTGAAAATTTTGAAATTATATGAAAAACATGTAACCCTGAAAACACTATCCAACAAAAATGAAATTTTTCAAATCGGACTCATAGACGTACAGATATTGACAAAAATAAGATGTTCAGGCAGGTGATGCCATCACACAAGAAAATGTGTACAAGGGGGCATGAAATGCTACTGTAGGATAGGCGTTTAACTGTCAAGAAGATCAGTAAGACTTTTCTCATGTCAAAAGCAACAGCTGATAGCATTCTGACATAACATCTGACAATGGCAAAGGTCCGTTGGGTCTCAGAACTCCTGACACTTGAACGAAAGCTAACAAGAGGGAACATGTCGCGAGAAAATACAGCAAATGTGAAGCCAATGCAGGAGAATTTCTCAACGATTTGTGACAGTGCATGAAACTTCGACACCCCACTTTATTTTATTAGGGGTATGCAAAAGTTTCCGCCGTTTTAAGAAGAAAGGAGACAGGAGCCATCAGGAAACCAGTTCACATTTATTCAACGAAATATTGGCCGTTAGCATCAATGACCTTTTGCCATTTTTCAGACAAGAAATGAATGCCCCTGTGATAGAAGGACTCGGGTTTTGAGCTGAAGAACACAGTGACGAAATTTTCCACCTGTGTAAATGTGGCGAACCGCTGTTGGGCTACGGCATGTTGCATAGAGCAAAACAGATGAAAGTCGCAGAGAGCAATGTCCGTGTAGTAAGCTGGGTGCGGTAAAACTTCCCAGTGTAACTGTTCAAGGGTTGATTTCATAGTGACACCGACACCTGGTCTGGCATTTTCGTGTAACAGGATGACTGGGCGACGTCCTTTACCTGTTCATGGGCGTTTTTGCTTGATTGCGGCGTTTACTTTCATCAACTGATCACTATATCGCTGTGCGGAGATTGTTTCGCCCGGTTTCAACAGTTCGAAGAACAGCACTTCATGCATATCCCGCCACATACACAACAGCAACTTTTCCTCGTTGATATCCTGTTTTGAAGTGGATGTTGATGGCTGGCTTGGATCGACCCAGGATCGCTTGCGTACGCGGTTGTCGCAATAGACCCATTTTTCATCCCCGGTGACAACTTTCCACAAGACATTCTTCCCTTGAAACCTCTTCAGCAACGACATGCAGATTCCCAATCGTTGACCAATATTACGCCCCGTTAAAGTTTGTGGAACCCACTTACCAATCTTCTGGATCTTCCCCAAGGCCTACGTCGTACCACCGTCGATTGAGCCACTTTCAAACGTTTCGCCAGTTGCGTGGTCGATTGTGTGGAATCCTCTTGCAACAGCGATTCCAGCTCCTCGCTGCGAGTTCCTGCGGTCTACCTGCACGTGGCTTGTCTTCCAAGCTTCGATTACGTTTCTTAAACCTGGCAAACCATTCTCGACACGCCCGCTCACCCATAAACGTTTCGCCTTACGCCCGACATATTGAACCGTATGATTCACTCGCACTTTTCCCTACATTAAACATGAATAACAAACAGTGCCGCAAATGAACTTTATCGACCACCATGCTTGACTTCATGTACGAACTGACAGCACGTGTCGCCGGCCGGTTAGACCACCATGCTTGACTTCATGTACGAACTGACAGCACGTGTCGCCGGCCGGTTAGACCACCACACCGCCCGCTAGCGGGGTGGCGGAAACTTTTGCATGCCTTAATATAATCAAGACAATGGAAACATGGTGGGTCATCCATTTCAAAGAAACCGAAGTTTATCACCTCTGATAGAGATATGATGGCAAGTTTTCTAGACTGCGGAGGGAGAAGTGATGGTCGATTACCTTGAGAAGGGCCAAATCGTCAGAGGAGCACACTATGCTAAACTTCTAAGAAATCATCGACAGCAGTTTGAGCATGAACGTCGAAGGAAGCTCACCAAGGGATTTTTGTTTAATAGGATAATGTTTCGAGTAACAAATCAGCAGTTGCAATGGCTGCTTTTCATGAATGTGATTTTGAACAACTATCACACCTTCCTTAATCATCTGACCATGCTTCTTCGGACTGCCATTTGTTCCCGAATCTCAAAAATAACTTGTTTGATATGCATTTCGGACAGACAAAGATATTACTGATACCGAGGAAGACGATTTTAACAGCCTTGATAAATCATTTTATTAGGAGGGCGTAACAACCTTGTAGCACCGATGGAAGCAGTGGGCGAATCTTAATGGAGACCATGTAAAAATACAGGCTTATCTTATTTTTTCCGAGAACCTTTGGCCGTGGACAAGCCGAGAACTTTGGGATCACTGCTCGTAATTGGTAAACCTTTCTATTATTTAACCCTTTAACGACCATGACCCAAAAATCTTGTATCACTCTAAATGCCATAACACCCGAAACTGTCTGATGTTTCTCTTCTTTGTTTAATAACAACAATAGTGATTGAGGGTGACTGCTGCTGATCCCTCATAGGTCGAGAAAATTTGAAGAACAAGTAAGGGTTGGAAACCTGACTCACTCTAGACAGGCGTTTCGGGCGGCTATGGCCCCTTGTACGTACGGGCGTTTGGGCGTTGTGGTCGTTAAAATGTTAAGAAGCCAGATTTTTTAAATAGATTCTCAAGACCAAATACGAGTACACTAACACTTGATGTAACCCATCCGCAACACGGGTGACATTATAGACTGTGAAGACTATATTTGCGTGACTGGCAGTCCGTAGTGATATATAGCCAAGTGAGAGAGTAAATGAAATGTCATACAGTTTTGTGAATAAGAGTTTTCAGTTAATAATCACGACAGTGATATTGGTGTGTTCAAAGAGAGATTCTACCATTATTGTTTGTGTGCCATTGTTCATGGGATAACCATTGTCGGTGAAACGGCTTCTGTATAATCAATCACCTTGAAGGCATGCAGTAAGTCTAACTTTGAAGTGGTTGATTAGATTTTCCTGTTCAGCTTGTAACACTGGATATAATGAATTTGAGGAATACTTTGGAAGGAATGTGTAAGTAATATATTTCTTCAGGACACACACACAAAAGCAAGCAGAGATGTTTGGCTGAAGACCTGAAGATGTTTGGTAGAAATTAGAATTCAAACCGTGTATGATGATAATTACTGACATTAGGGGAGTTAACGTAAATTACTATTTGTGAAAACTGCAACACCAAGGAAGAATCAGGCTATTGAAATAAAATTTAAATCACAGATTCCTCCTGTTACAGGAGATAGCTGATTACATTTGTGGAGATATACAAGATATTTTTGCCTCAGAACTCAGTATCGTGTGAAGCCATCTGAAACAACAGTAACAGTTTCTACACGGCTTGGCATTGAATGGAAAAGGTTTTTGATGTCGTAGTGAGTAAAAATAGCCTACCAGGCCGCTTCTAAACGGGACCAGAGTTCATTTGTAGTGACTGGTGGAAGAGTTCGACAGGCCAGTTGCTTAGCTACCATGTTCCAGACATATTCGATCGGAGACATATTCGATCGGGGACATATTCGATCGGAGACATATTCGATCGGGGACATATTCGATCGGGAGACATATTCGATCGGGGACATATTCGATCGGAGACATATTCGATCGGAGACATATTCCATCGTGGACATATTCCATCGGGGACATATTCGATCGGAGACATATTCCATCGGGGACATATTCGATCGGGGACATATTCGATCGGGGACATATTCGATCGGAGACATATTCGATCGGAGACATATTCGATCGGAGACATATTCCATCGGGGACATATTCGATCGGAGACATATTCGATCGGAGACATTCCATCGGGGACATATATTCGATCGGGGACATATTCAATCGGGGACATATTCGATCGGAGACATATTCGATCGGGGACATATTCGATCGGGGACATATTCGATCGGGGACATATTCGATCGGGGACATATTCGATTGGAGACACATTCGATCGGAGACATATTCGATCGGGGACATATTCGATCAGGGACATATCCGGCGAACGTTCATACCAGGCAATCAGCCGTGGATGGAAGAGGTCTTGGACATTCCGTGCCACGTGCGGCCGAGAATTGTCCTGCTGGAATACACTGTCAGGACTACTTTAAAGTAAGATACCACCTCTGCCTCTAAAAAGCCACTGATGCATCGATGGCTGTTGAGCGTTCCCTCAATTCATATTGCGAATTGAATGCAATGGCACTCCAAACCATGACGTTTGGAGTTGGGCTGGTGTGAAGCTCCAAAATGTAGGCTGCAAGGTGTCGCTCACCACGATGTATTCGAACACGCACGAGACCTTCATTGTGCATCAGGTTGAATCGTGACTCGTCAGAAAACACGACCTGTTGCCAATTAGCTCGCCAGTGTTCAAGACCTCATGCAACCAGAAACGTCTGTGGTTGAGGGTCAAAGGAATGCACACTAATGGGCTACTAGCGACAAGTATTCTGCTAAGCACACAACGTCGAACGGGGCTGGAGGACAAAACCTGACCTGTGACAGTGCTCCACTGCTCGCTAGTGGCGTGGATATTCCTGTGCATTCGGTCACTCCCATGCGGCAGAAGTGCCGGTCATCCCGTGAAATCGTACGATTTTACTGTCCATTTCCCAGATTTCTGCGCATCCCAGCATCCTCCGTCCACTGATTGGAGTTTCGTTCGGTAAACTGTATTATAGTTTCGTCCAGTACACTGTATTGTAGTTTCTTCCAGTACACTGTATTGTAGTTTCGTCCGGTACGCTGTATTGTAATTTCGTCCGGCACAATGTATTGTAGTTTCGTCCGGTACATTGTATTAGAGTTTCGTCCGGTACATTGCATTGGAGTTTCGTCCGGTATACTGTATTACAGTTTCGTCCGGTACACTGCATTGCAGTATCGTCCAGTACACTATATTACGGTTTCGTCCGGTACACTGCATTATAGTTTCGTCCAGTACACTGTATTGGAGTTTCGTCCGGTACACTGCATTATAGTTTCGTCCGGTACACTGTATTGTAGTTTCGTCCGGTACAATGTATTGTAGTTTCGTCCGGTACATTGTATTAGAGTTTCGTCCGGTACATTGTATTGGAGTTTCGTCCGGTACACTGTATTACAGTTTCGTCCGGTACACCGTATTACAGTTTCGTCCGGTATACTGCATTGCACTTTCGTCCGGTGCACTGCATTTGAGTTTCGTCCGGTACATTGCATTGGAGTTTAATCCGGTACACTATATTGTAATTTCGTCTGGTACACTGCACTGGAGTTTCGTTCGGCACACTGTATTGGACTTTCGTCCTGAACTCTGTATGGAGTTTCGTCCGGTACATTGCATTGGAGTTTCGTCCGGTACACTGCATTGGAGTTTCGTTCGTTACAGTGCATTGGAGTTTCGTCCGGTACACTGCATTGGAGTTTAGTCCGGTACACTGTATTGGAGTTTCGCCCGGTACACTGCATTGGAGTTTCGTTCGGTGCACTGCATTGGGATGCCACTCACATCGATAAACCTTTGGAATATTTTCTTCTTCAAATATTGCACAGTTTCTCCGCCAGGGGGCGTAGACGTACATCTTATTTTTGTCAATATCTCTACTTCTAGGAGTCCGATTTGAAAAATTCCTTCTTTGTTGGATAGTGTTTTCTGTGTTAATATATACTTAAATATTCTTTTAGAAGAAAACCGAGTTATGCTAAATTGGCATAGTTTGTTCACCACTTTAACGGCTTCAAAAACAACAACAGCAAAACAAATCGTACCAAATGTTCTGCCTAACATTCGCAGCATGCTTCGCCCGCGAGAGGACGCACAAACCATTAGCATTGCAGGGCATATGCAAATCATGTGCGCCCGGCACGCCACCGAGAAGCACTATAAGAAGGGTGCACAGAAGGCGGGGTGTAAGTAGTGGAAGTGTGTTCTGCTGCCGGACCTGTGCGTGGGAAGCTTTCTGATGCCTCGCCGCAGAATACGGAACTCATTCCAGCATGTTTCGGAGTTCGACAGAGGACGAATAGTGACTTATCGCGACAGCGGTTTATCGTACCGAGACATCGCTGCCCGTGTGGAACGACATCCAACCACAGTGAAGCGAGTATGGATTCGGTGGTTGCAGGAGGGACGGACGGACCGACGTGAGCGATTTCCGCAGCCGCGGCACACCACCAAACGAGAGGATCGGCATGTTGTGAGACGGGCATTGACGGCTCGCACCGCCACATCACGACCGTTAGCACAGGAATTAGGGTGTGTTGCGCAACAACCTGTGCAGCGCGTACCGTTCGACGTTGTGTGCAAGAGCGGGGACTTGTCGCACGGCGCCCATTATTCCTATTAAAATTGACGTTACACCACCGGTAACTGCGGTGGCAGTGGGCCGTTGAACGCTGCACCTGGACAACGGAATGGCACGATATTGTCTTCTCCGACAATTCCCGCTTCTGCCTGCAACACCACGATGGTCGGATATGCGTGTGGCGGCACCACGGCGAGAGATTGTATGACGTCTGCCTTATGCATCGCCATACCGGTCCGTCGTCTGGCGTTATGGTTTGGGGCGCAATTGGATATGACACCCGCACCCCTCTGGTAGGCATGGCGGGCACACTCAGCAGCCACCGCTACATCGCCTACGTTTTAGAGCCTGTCGTTATCCCTTACCTGCAGGACCTGCCAGCGGCTACGTTCCAACAGGACAATGCGCGCCCGCACGTGGCACGCATCGTGCAACAATTATTCACGCCCCATTCGTTTGCAAATGATTACATTTGCAGACGAATCGCACAAACGGAGGCTGCATTATTAGCGGGCAACCAGACCGTGAGGCCATGAGTCAAGACGTCATCAAGGCCGCGAGAAGTGAGTGGTTCTGCTGTAACCGTGTCTGGAGAACGGACAAGGGGTGCCAATGCCGTTAAGACGCCGTCGTACGCGAATTCGTCAAACGGATGAGTTCACGAGAGGTGTCAACGTAAGCCTTCGCACCACCGGATGGTCCTTGCGTCGTATTACGGAAGAAAAGCAACGTGATGCCACAACCGTCGGTCGCATTTGGAGACAGTGGCCACAGAAAGGATCTGTGCAAGGGACCGGAGCACGGAGAAGGACTTCCGAGCGCATCGATCGTCGCATCCGACGTCATGCCGTAGCAGACCCACAGGCCACAACGGGCGACATTTTGCGGAGAGTACGGGAATGCTGGGATTCTCCGATATCGACGCGGACAGTGTCGTGCCGATTGTATGCGTCTGGTTTGCTGTCCAGCTGTCCGTTGCGAAGGCTACTCTGAACAGCGAGACATCGTCGTTAACGCTTGGCGTGTGTCACTCCAGAGTTGCATGGGGTGCCAAAAGGAACAGTGTGGTGTTCAGCGACGAATCGCGGTTCTGTCTCACCACGGATGATCGCCGTGTGAGAGTCTGGAGCACCACACGGCCCAGCAACGTGTAATCATGGTGTACGGTGCTATCAGCGGCAACAGCCGCTTACCGCTGGTACACATTACGGGCATATTGACGGTCGCCTTCTATGTTGACGAGGTGCTGAGGCCCAGTGGGACTACCGTATATGCAGGGCATCACAAACACCGTTTTTCAACAGGATAACGCCCGGCCGCATACGGCTCGGACCAGCCTTACACGGTGTGCGGATGGTTCTGTGCCCAGCACGAGAACTCGGCCTCTCGCCGGTCGAGCATTTATGGGACGCGATTGGGCGTCGGTTGAGCACCCTCCCAACCCCGCAAAATGAAGATGACCTGTGGACTCGTATCAACACCACATGGTCCACGATACCTCAGGACTCCATTCGGACTCTCACTGCCTCGATGCCAAGTCCGATTCAACGCTGTGTCGCCCAAAATGGGGGCCACACTCCTTATTGATCATACTGTATATTCGGCCACTGGAAGAGAGTCTGTGTGTGACAATTAAATCATTTGTTGAGGACCTACTTGGCTATCTGTGCATGCAGTTTGGTCTGATTTCGAGCATTCCTTCATGGTGTGGCCTTTTCTGTGTCAGGCAGTGTATCTACTCTTCGTACGCGTCTGAATTCTTTGCAGCGAAGAGTGTATGAAGCTATTTCAACTTCATATTTGCGGATGAACGCGAAGTTGGCAGGGGTGTGATTGCCATTCAGTGCTCCTATGTAATTTGCTATTTCACTGTATATACCAGTGTTTCGAATCAATGCTACTGTTTGCTGTGATTATGGTTCAATTTTGCACCTACGACAATTCGTAGCGCGTCAATTCGTCGCTGATAAATTCATCCACTACGTTAATTCGTCGCGGAAAAATACGTCGACTACGTCAATTTGCCGCTGTCTAATTCGTCGCGTTCCCAAATGTTGGTTATATATAAATCGCACGCAGGAAAACATACGATTTCGGTTGTCTTTCATTTTGTCTTTCTTCCCTGCAAGAACAGTACTTAAGCTTCAAAATATTGAGCTGTTTACTTTTTCTTCCGCATGGACGGAAAGAATTGCATAAGATTCCGGACATCACTCCTTTTGTCTTTTCGACAGTAAGTTTCTCTGTGTATCCGTTCAATACATTTCTGTTTCTAATGACTAGAGAAGAAATTCGGTTTGTGACTGACAGATACAGGCATACGAACACGATTATCACTCTCTATCCATATGTCTATCCATCTGTCCTTCCGTCTGCAGAAACCATATCTTTCTTTCTTACGATCAGATTGAAGCAATTTTTTCTGTGATTTTCTGAGTGAGATAGGCAAGATTATCGATGCTTGTTCTTTCGCTTCCGTCTGTCCGTCCGTCTGCAGATATGATGCTTCCGCTTAGAAATGTTGATTAGTAAAATTCCTTCTCTTCACCAAAGGAGAAAACATTAGCACAAAGTTGCACAAATCTCTCCTTCAATCCATCCAACCACCCATTCCTCAGTTTATCTCTCTGTCGTCCCTCCCGTCAGCAAAAATTCAATCTGTGCTTCTGACGGTCAGATGAAAGAAATTCGTTTTGTAGCTTATAGTGTAAGTCATGAGCATTATATTACCAGTGTCCATTTATCCGTTGCTCGGTCTGTCCATCCGGCAGTAGATACGATATTTCCATTCTAATTATCGAGTTGAAGGAATCCTTTTTTTACGCTGTAGTGGAAAACGTTAGCGTAAGATATCAAAAATGTCTCATTGCATCCATCGATTTATTATTTCGTCTGTCTGTCGGTCCGTCCGTTCGCAGAAATTCAGACTCTGCTTCTGACGGCTGTATCGAAAAAAAATATTTTGCGATTTAAAGAGAAAGCCATGGGCGTGGTGTTGCTCATGTCTGTCCTCTTATATGTAGTCTGTCTGTTCGTCAGCAGAAACGATATCTCTGCTTCTAATGATGAGATTGAAGAAATTCCCTATTCTATGAAGAAAATATAAGCACAGTATTTTCGGCAGTAATAAAATAGTGAAGAATATTACGCATAGGAAAGAAAGAACAATGGTCCAGTTTCCAACATGTCAGTCGTTTCAACCTTCCTCTAGTTGGGATGCCTGTGTTGAGGCTTGATAAGCTGTTTCATATAGATATACGGAATAACTACCCTTGCTTCATTTTTTAACACACGATTATATCGCTCTGTGTACGTTATTATTACCAGCGGATAGCAGCTGAAAAAATGTTCATCCGACACCGCTGGGATCGAACCTCAGAATTCTCGATAATTAGCCGAGTGCGCTCGCTTTACGCTACAGTGCCAACAATTCACAGGGCTATGCGTGGCTTTCCCAGAACTCTCTGTAACTAGCCGAGTGCGTTCGCTTTACGCTACAGTGCCAACAATTCACAGCGCTATGCGTGGCTTTCCCAGAACTCTTGATAATTAGCCGAGTGCGTCCGCTTTACACCACAGTGCCAACAATTTACATCGCTATGCGTGGATATCCCAGAACTGTCGATAATTAGCAGAGTGTGTTTGCTTTCAACTACAGTGCTAAACATTCATAGCGCTATGTGTGGTTATCACAGAACTCTCGAACACTAGCACAGTGTCTTCGCTTTACACCACAGTGCCAACAATTCACAGCGCTATGTGTGGTTATCCCAGAACTTTCGAACACTAGCAGAGTGTCTTCGCTTTACACCACAGTGCCAACAATTCACAGCGCTATGTGTGGTTATCCCAGAACTTTCGAACACTAGCAGAGTGTCTTCGCTTTTCACCACAGTGCCAACAATTAACAGCGCTATGTGTGGTTATCCCAGAACTTTCGAACACTAGCAGAGTGTCTTCGCTTTACACCACAGTGCCAACAATTCACAGCGCTATGTGTGGTTATCCCAGAACTTTCGAACACTAGCAGAGTGTCTTCGCTTTTCACCACAGTGCCAACAATTCACAGCGCTATGCGTTGTTATCCCATAACTCTCGATAAATAGCCGAGTGTGTTCGCTTTACGTTACAGTGCCAACAATTCACAGCGCTATGCGTGGTTATCCCAGAACTCTTGATAATTAGCCGAGTGTGTCCGCTTTACACCACAGTGACAACAATTTATATCGCTATGCGTGGATATCCCAGAACTGTCGATAATTAGCAGAGTGTGTTCGCTTTCAACCACAGTGCCAAACATTCACAGCGCTATGTGTGGTTATCACAGAACTCTCGAACACTAGCACAGTGTGTTCGCTTTACACCACAGAGCCAACAATTCAAAGCGCTATGCGTGGCTTTCCCAGAACTCTCTGTAACTAGCCGAGTGTGTTCGCTTTACGTTACAGTACCAACAATTCACAGCGCTATGCGTTGTTATCCCAGAACTCTTGATAATTAGCCGAGTGTGTCCGCTTTAGACCACAGTGCATACAATTTACATCGCTATGCGTGGATATTTTAGAACTGTCGATAATTAGCAGAGTGTGTTCGCTTTCAACCACAGTGCCAAACATTCGCAGCGCTATGTGTGGTTAACACAGAACTCTCGAACACTAGCATAGTGTGTTCGCTTTCAACCACACTTCCAAACATTCACAGCGCTATGTGTGGTTATCACAGAACTCTCGAACACTAGCACAGTGTCTTCGTTTTACACCACAGTGCCAACAATTCAAAGCGCTATGCGTGGCTTTCCAGAACTCTCTGTAACTAGCTGAGTGCGTTCGCTTTACGTTACAGTGCCAACAATTCACAGCGCTATGCGTGGTTATCCCAGAACTCTTGATAATTAGCCAAGTGTGTCCGCTTTACACCACAGTGACAACAATTTACATCGCTATGCGTGGATATTTCAGAACTGTCGATAATGAGCAGAGTGAGTTCGCTTTCAACCACAGTACCAAGCATTCACAGCGCTATGTGTGGTTATCACAGAACTCTCGAACACTAGCACAGTGTCTTCGCTTTACACCACAGTGCCAACAATTCACAGCGCTATATGTGGCTTTCCCAGAACTTTCGAACACTAGCAGAGTGTCTTCGCTTTACATCACAGTGCCAACAATTTACAGCGCTATGTGTGGTTATCCCAGAACTTTCGAACACTAGCAGAGTGTCTTCGCTTTACACCACAGTGCCAACAATTCACAGCGCTATGCGTTGTTATCCCATAACTCTCGATAACTAGCCGAGTGTGTTCGCTTTACGTTACAGTGCCAACAATTCACAGCGCTATGCGTGGTTATCCCAGAACTCTTGATAATTTGCCGAGTGTGTCCGCTTTACACCACAGTGACAACAATTTATATCGCTATGCGTGGATATCCCAGAACTGTCGATAATTAGCAGAGTGTGTTCGCTTTCAACCACAGTGCCAAACATTCACAGCGCTATGTGTGGTTATCACAGAACTCTCGAACACTAGCACAGTGTCTTCGCTTTACACCACAGTGCCAACAATACACAGCGCTATGTGTGGTTATCCCAGAACTTTCGAACACTAGCAGAGTGTGTTCGCTTTACACCACAGAGCCAGCAATTCAAAGCGCTATGCGTGGCTTTCCCAGAACTCTCTGTAACTAGCTGAGTGCGTTCGTTTTACGTTACAGTGCCAACAATTCACAGCGCTATGCGTGGTTATCCCAGAACTCTTGATAATTAGCCAAGTGTGCCCGCTTTACACCACAGTGACAACAATTTACATCGCTATGCGTGGATATTTCAGAACTGTCGATAATGAGCAGAGTGTGTTCGCTTTCAACCACAGTACCAAGCATTCACAGCGCTATGTGTGGTTATCACAGAACTCTCGAACACTAGCACAGTGTCTTCGCTTTACACCACAGTGCCAACAATTCACAGCGCTATGTGTGGTTATCCCAGAACTTTCGAACACTAACAGAGTGTCTTCGCTTTACACCACAGTGCCAACAATCCACAGCGCTATGTGTGGTTATCCCAGAACTTTCGAACACTAGCAGAGTGTCTTCGCTTTACACCACAGTGCCAACAATTCACAGCGCTATGTGTGGTTATCCCAGAACTTTCGAACACTAGCATAGTGTCTTCGCTTTACACCACAGTGCCAACAATTCACAGCGCTATGCGTTGTTATCCCATAACTCTCGATAACTAGCCGAGTGTGTTCGCTTTACGTTACAGTGCCAACAATTTACAGCGCTATGCGTGGTTATCCCAGAACTCTTGATAATTAGCCGAGTGTGTCCGCTTTACACCACAGTGACAACAATTTACATCGCTATGCGTGGATATCCCAGAACTCTCGATAATTAGCGGAGTGTGTTCACTTTCAACCACAGTGCCAAACATTCACAGCGCTATGTGTGGTCATCACAGAACTCTCGAACACTAGCACAGTGTCTTCGCTTTACACCACAATGCCAACAATTCACAGCGCTATGTGTGGTTATCCCAGAACTTTCGAACACTAGCAGAATGTCTTCGCTTTACACCATAGTGCCAACAATTCGCAGCGCTATGCGTTGTTATCCCAGAACTTTCGATAACTAGCCGAGTGTGTTCGCTTTACACCACAGTGCCAACAATCCACAGCGCTATGTGTGGTTATGCCAGAACTTTCGAACACTAGCACAGTGCCTTCGCTTTACACCACAGTGCCAACAATTCACCGCGCTATGTTTGGTTATCCCAGAACTTTCGAACACTAGCAGAGTGTGTTCGCTTTACACCACAGTGCCAACAATTCAAAGCGCTATGCGTGGCTTTCCCAGAACTCTCTGTAACTAGCCGAGTGCGTTCGTTTTACGCTACAGCACCAACAATTCACAGCGCTATGCGTGGTTATCCCAGAACTCTCGATAACTAGCCGAGTGTGTTCGCTTTACACCACAGTGCCAACAATTTACATCGCTATGCGTGGATATACCAGAACTGTCGATAATTAGCAGAGTGTGTTCGCTTTCAACCACACTTCCAAACATTCACAGCGCTATGTGTGGTTATGACAGAACTTTCGAACACTAGCACAGTGTCTTCGCTTTACACCACAGTGCCAACAATTCACAGCGTTATGCGTGGTTTTCCTAGAACTCTCGATAACTAGTCGAGTGTGTTCGCTGTGCACCACAGTGCCAACAATTAACAGCGCCATGCGTCGTTTGTCAGTCAGCATCTGACTGCACAAATCCATATTGATGGGCTCAGGAACTGATGTGTCGCCACCTGGTGGCATTCATCGGTGCAAGCTATGGAATTACAGCTGGTAAATCCAAAGGACGAAAGAAATGGTGTAGAAATTAGAAAGACGTGAAAATAATGCAAATAGACGATGCCATAGCTCTGTCCACGTTATTATAACCAACGCATAGCAACTTAAAAATTGTTCAACCGACACCGCTGGGATCGAACCCCAGAACTCTCGATAATTAGCCCAGTGTGTTTCGGCATGAGTGCCAACAATTCACAGCGCTATGCGTGGTACGTATCTGGCTACACAATCATATTGATGGGGTCAGCAACGTGTAGTCAGCATCTGACTACACAAATCCATATTCATGGGCTCAGCAACGTGGACAGAGCGATGTCATCCTCTATTTGCATTATATCCACGTCTTTCTAATTTCTTCATCATTTTTCAATGGCAATTTTTTAGAAAAACATTCTTCCCGTGTAGATTTACCAAATGAAATGTAATCCCTTGTCGATAAAAGAAATCTCCCGTAAGAATGAAAGAATGTAAAATACCTCTGTCCGGGGTTCCCATGCAAACATCTCGAAATTCGGGCGTCATGCCGTTAAATTTCATTCATATAGTTTGTAAAGAAAATGTGTACTCTGTGGCCTGACGCATAATCATTGTTTCAAACAATTATTTAATGGTCACTTCTTTAGATTTGTCTGAGGTTTCATTCAGGAAGGAACAAAAAGATAAGAAAGCGAGTAAAACTCTGAGTTAAAAAATTTTATTTATTACACATACAACTTCTTGGTAAACTTGTTTTTGTTTATTTCGGTAATCTTCAGTAAATATCGAAGATTACCGAAATAAACCCCTTCTCCGAATATGATGGATGCGTTTAACTCAGAAAAGAGACAAAGACAACAATTAACAATAAATACAAATAAATATAAATACAACAATTAATATAAATACAACAATTTACAACAATTGACAACAATTAATTCCACTCTCCCCATCTCGCTCTTTCTTACTATACTAACCTGTATGAAATCCTTTTCACCGAAAACATATGGAATTTACGAACTTCTTTCCATTAATGGTCTACAGTGTGTCCGGTACCATACCATAAATTTAGGGTGTGTCACCGCAATAGAAGGCTGAACAAAAATATATTCCATATTAATCCTTCTATGAACGCTTTGCCCTTGAAGATCAGAGCAAAGTGTATTGCCTTCAAAGCCCCTTGACTGTCAATTTAACAATTTAAACATTTACCCTCATTAAACAACCATATCAAGCTTTCTTTATATACTAGTAAGAATTAATCTGCTCTTGAAAAGTGCCTGAAATGGATCTAATCACACGAAATTCCATAAGCAAATCACGATGCTCAGAGTTCGAAGATGCCAGTCCTTTCCCAGTACATTTGAATGAATGTAAAATCTTTTCCCCTTTTATACGGTATTTACACTTTACCAGAATAAACAAACACAAGTTTACCAAGAAGTTGTATGAGTCATAACAAAAATTCTTTAACTCAGAGATTTACTAGCTTTCTTGTCTTTTTATTCTTTCCTGAATGAAAACTCAGATAAGTCTAAAGAAGTGAGCGTAAGAAATTGTTCGAAATAACCGTTATGCGTCACGCAGGAGAGTACACATTTTCTTTACAAACTATACGAAAGAAATTTAACTGCATGAGACGCGAAATTTCGAGATGTTTGCATGAGAATCTCGCATAGAGATATTCTATATTCTTTCATTCTTGCGCGGGATTTCTTTTATCGACAAGGGATTACGTTTCATTTGATATACATTCACCGAAAGTCAGTTTTCCTAAACATTTTGTTTTAAAAAATGGTGGGGTGGGGGGTGCGAGTAATCCCGTATATATGTAGCAAGGTTAATAGACAGTAAGGTTTGCTCATCCTGCCTCCCTCGTAGCGGAAGTGCCGGTCCCTTACGTAGTGACGTCAGTGTACCACACGACGCAGCCAGCAGGACGGATAGATTGTTAATACAATTGAAGGTGCATTTCACCAGCCCCCCCACCACGGAATTTTTTAATTTTTCAGACACCATTCGTTTGTACCACGTATGAACCGGAATGAACTCGGTTTTTTCGTTTGAACCGCAAAAGTTTTGGAGATATTTAAAAAACAAAGTGGGGGCTGGTGAAACGATAGCCCCCCCACCATGGAATTTTTAAATTTTTTTTGCACCATTCGTTTGTACCACGTATGAACCGGAATGAACTCAATTTTTTTCGTTTGAACCGCAATAGTTTTTGAGTTATTTAAAAAACAAAGTGGGGGGGCTGGTGAAATGGTACCCCCAAAAAATAGATATTTCAAATTTCAGCATAGCCATTCGTTAATAAATCGTATGAACCGGAATGAACTCCATTTTCATCGTTTGAACCACAATAGTTTTTGAGATATTTAACAAATAATATTGAGAATTTGCATATAATTATAGGAGGCCGACCATTTCACCAGCTCCCCCACCATGGAAATTCAAAATTTCGAAATAGCCATTCGTTAGTAAATCGTATGAACCGGAATGAACTCCATTTCTATCGTTTGAACCGCAATAGTTTTTGAGATATTTAACAAATAATATTCAGAATTTGCATATATACAGAAAGACCGACCATTTCACCAGCCCCCCACCATGGAAATTCAAAATTTCAAAATAGGCATTCGTTAGCAAATCGTGTGAACTGAAAAGAACTCCATTTTCATCGTTTGAACCGCAATAGTTTTTGAGATATTTAAAAAATAATGTTACAGGCCTATCATTTCACCCTCCCCCTCATCATGGAAATTCAAAATTCCGAAATAGCCATTCGTTAGTAAATCGTATGAACAGGAATGAACTCCATTTTTATCGTTTGAACCGCAATAGTTTCTGAAATATTTAATAAATAATAGAATTTACATTAACGCACAGAGACCGACCATTTCACCAGCCCCCACCCCCATGGAAATTCAAAATTTCAAAATAGCCATTCGTTAGCAAATCGTATGAACCGAAAAGAACTCCATTTTCATCGTTTGAACCGCAATAGTTTTTGAGATATTTAAAAAATAATGTTACAGGCCTATCATTTCACCCCCCTCATCATGGAAATTCAAAATTCCGAAATAGCCATTCGTTAGTAAATCGTATGAACAGGAATGAACTCCATTTTTATCGTTTGAACCGCAATAGTTTTTGAGATATTTAAAAATAATATTGCGAATTTGCATATATACAGAGAGACCGACCATTTCACCAGCCCCCACCATGGAAATTCAAAATTTCAAAATAGCCATTCGTTAGCAAATCGTATGAACCGAAAAGAACTCCATTTTCATCGTTTGAACCGCAATAGTTTTTGAGATATTTAACAAATAATGTTACAGGCCTACCATTTCACACCCCCCTCATCATGGAAATTCAAAATTCCGAAATAGCCATTTGTTAGTAAATCGTATGAACAGGAATGAACTCAATTTTTATCGTTTGAACCGCAACAGTTTTTTTTATTGGAGATTTAACGACCACCGTGAGCAACTCAATGGGCTATAAGCAGTCGCCCGTCCCTAATTCAGGGTCACTGGTTCCAGGGAAGGGAGAGAGCCAGTGCCGTTAAACAAACACAACATTCATGCCTCACCGGGATTCGAACCCGGACCCTGTTCGAACGAATGATCAGAGTCCGTCGCTTAGACCACTGCGTCACCGGAGCGGCCAACAGTTTTTGATAGATTTAAAAAAAAAAAAAAGTTTGAGAAAATTGGGGAACGACCATTGCACACACCCCCATGGAAAAATTCAAAATTTCAAAATAGCCATTCATTAGCAAATCGTATGAACCGAAAAGAACTCCATTTTCATCGTTTGAACCGCAATAGTTTTTGAGATATTTAAAAAAGAATGTCACAGGCCTACACCATTAACCCCCCCTTCATCATGGAAAATCAAAATTCCGAAATAGCCATTCGTTAGTAAATCGTATGAACAGGAATGAACTATATTTTTATCGTTTGAACCGCAATAGTTTTTGAAATATTTAAAAAATAATATTGAGAATTTGCATATATACAGAAAGACCGACCATTTCACCAGCCCCCCCCCCCCCCCCCATGGAAATCCAAAATTTCAAAATAGGCATTCGTTAGCAAATCCTATGAACTGAAAAGAACTCCATTTTCATCGTTTGAACCGCAATAGTTTTTGAGATATTTAAAAAGAATGTTAAAGGCCTACCATTTCACCCCCCCCTCATCATGGAAATTCAGAATTCCAACATAGCCATTCGTTAGTAAGTCGTATGAACAGGAATGAACTCCATTTTTATCGTTTGAACCGCAATAGTTTTTGAAATATTTAAAAAATAATATTGAGAATTTGCATATATACAGAGAGACCGAACATTTTACCAGCCCCCCCCCCCCCCCTCATCATGGAAATTCAGAATTCCGACATAGCCATTCGTTAGTAACTCGTATGAACAGGAATGAACTCCATTTTTATCGTTAGAACCGGAATAGTTTTTGAAATATTTAAAAAATAATATTGAGAATTTGCATATATACAGAGAGACCGACCATTTTACCAGCCCCCCCCCCCCCCCCCCCCCCATGGAAATTCAAAATTTCAAAATAGCCATTCGTTAGCAAATTGTATGAACCGAGGGGAAATCCATTTTCATCGTTTGAACTGCAACAGTTTTTGAGAAAAAAATAACAATATTGAGAACTTATGTATATATATATTCCAGACCGACCATCACCCCCCCCCCCCTCTCACCATGTAAATTCATTAAAAATTTCAAGATAGTCATTCGTTAGTAAATGGTGTGAACCGGAATAAACGCCACTTTCATAGTTTGAATAGCAATAGTTTTGGAGATGTTTAAAAAAGAATGTTAGTAGCCCACGATTTCACCTGCCTCTTCCCCCGCCCACCCCAACCTGGACATTTTCCATTACAGGATAGCTATTCGTTAGCATGGTGTGAATCAGAAAGACCTCCTTCTTCATCGTTCGAATCTTGATAGTTTTTGAGATATTTGTAATAAGGGTAATGGAGAATAATGAAGAAGTAATTTGTTTTGCACAAAGTCTTTCATTCGTGCCTGACATTAGCTGAAAGAACTCCCCGTTTCTAGCTTTGAACCCCAGCAGTTGAAAAGACATTCCAAAAACAACGTGACGTTGCTTTAGTAGGTATCGAGGACTAGTACACAGGAGAACGGAAAATAAATGGCATGATAAAACAATAAGAATAACGGTACTGGACGAGCAGCATAAAGCAGTCTGTAAAAGTCAATCAGGACATACAAAGATAAACGAAGCTGAACGAGCAGCACAAGGCAATCTGTGATAGGCGAAGCACACTGGAACAGTCACTGAGCAGAAGGAACGACGGACATGGAGATGGAGAACACATGGAACTGGAGACTGCTTTTCATGCTCCGGGGCGCAGCATGAAAAGCAGAAAACGAGGTGCAACAGATAACACTTGCAAAGATGGCATGGTGTAGGTAACAGTATGGGACAATCAATTAGCATGAGGCAAAGCAATAACGGTAAGTACCTGACGAGATGAGTCACACTGGATGAGCAAGTAACGTAGCACAACAGTAGAAGGTATGCCGAGGCACATGGCATGACATAAGACAAATACTCGACGAGACAGGAAAAACACCTGAAAAAACTAACTGGGTGCGAACAGCAACATAGGGCAATCCAGGACAGTGACGAAAGGTATAAGAGAAGAATCGCGCATAACAATGCACACAGGAAGAAGCTCTGTGAACAAAACGATGTGACAGGTTCACGGAAGTAGGCACCGGGCGGATGTTTGAAAGAACCGAGATGTGGAGAAAACATGGCGGTACATAGGATACAACGGAAAGAAAAAGGTTGGGTACAACGCATACCAGAAACATGCAAAGGAGTAAGACGGAACAGCAGCAAGGCAAAGACGGCAGGAAGCGAAACATCATGCAAGTGCAGACAGAAACTAATCGGTCAGAACCAGATCAATGAGGCGATTTTGAGTATCACCAAGGTAGCAATTAAGAAAACTTTAATAACGAAATATCTCAGGGGTAAGATCTCGTGAGGTCAACGAAAACTTGGAGGAAGCAGCGAATATCCTCGATCATATTCGAGTAATCAGCTGGATCATGGGAGTCAAGAAGGGGATCCAAACCAGCGTCACAAGAAGAGGCAAAGAACAAGGGTTGGCAGCATCTGGGAAGAGAATCTTCGAATACCCAGGGACAGCTTGGAGGCGAGCGACAATTGCAGTGGAAAAGGAGGGAGTACCAATAAGGTCGGCGTAAGCAGCAACAGTAGAATTAGGAGCGGAACCTGAAGAACGATGAAGAGAAGGCTGAGCGACCGCGGTTCGCTTAGTACGAGTCTCTCGATTAGAGCGACGACGGCACTTCTTATTAGAAGCAATACCAACAGGGACGTGGTGAAGAAGGAGTAACCGACAGCAAGTGAGAACTCTGACAAGGAAGATCTGGATCATGTGCGCATAACGCAAGCAAAGAGGCAACTGATGGGGCAACAGGAGCTGGTGAAGGTAAGGCTTCACACAAATCCAGAAGAGTAGCTGTGCTGGAAAGCGGGGACCGATCACGGGACCAGAAATCGAAAGGAAGGCAACAATACTAGAGGCATCAGAAGAGCTCGGAGAAGGTGAAACGGGCGGAGAGCCCACCGGAGTACTGGAACGGCTGAAGAAAGGATGAGCGTCTGAGGGTGGCGAAGCTGACGTACACAGCGAAGATGATGGAGCAGAGAATCCCGGGGTTGGGATTGACGAGGTGACGTGCGAAAACAAAGAAGGCAGCACCTGAACAGGCGGAGAAAGGTTGGCAACGGGATGTGACAAAGCACAGACAACAGACGACGAAGAAGAAAGCAAGACAGACGAAGGCACCGAAGCAGGAGCAGTAGATCCAGATGTATCCACAAGAGGCAACGCTAGTGGAGAAGGAAAAAGACCTGCAGAGGAAGGCAACGACAATCGAGATGGAGACTAAGAAGGTGGAAGCGAAACAAGCGCAGGCGTGGTGACCGGAAGTGAAGAAGGGGGTTCTGTGATGGGCACTTGAGCAGCCGTTGAGGAAGAACAAGAAGAGGTGAGCGGACACTGCAAGCGATGATGACCAGGCGTTTTACATGAGAAGCAATGATACGCAGTGAACACGTTTATAACGACGTTGTGATGAACACAAAGCACCTGGAAAACAGTGGGGCAGGAAGTAATGGAGTCCATATCAGGGAAGAGAACTAAGGCTTGGCGTCGGAAGCCTAAATAAGGACGATCACCTTGATCGGCGGGGAGCGTGCGAATAACACAAACAATGCGCCCACACCGAGAAAGAAATGCATGTAAAACCGTCGTCGGGGCTGACGTTCGCAAACGGAGGACTTTGCTATGACTTTTGTTACAGTTCAAACTGTGGTTACGAAGATACTGCAATATCGGAAAGTATGTTTACAATTAATCGCGCGGATGCTGACTGACCACCATAAGGAAGAATGTATGGGTTGGGTTTGAACCACTTGCTGCGTTACAAAGCAGAGGGTGATGCATTTATATCGCGCATAGTGGCAGGTGACGAATCGCGGTGCCACGGCTTTGAGCCATCCAGCAAACCAGCGAGCATGCAATGGAAACATCCCGGATCACCAAAACACATAAAATTCAAGTCACAGGACTCCGTCGGGGAGGTTATGCTGAAAGGCTTTTGTTGGTGGACTTTAAAGAGCCTCACGTGAACAGCAAAGCCAACCACTACATCGACACAGTGGACAAGCTGCATAAAGCAATCAAGAATGGGTGACCTGGCATGCTTTCGCGTGGTGTGATTCTGTTGCACACATTATGCAGGATGCGTTAGCACGGAAAGGGTGAGAGGTTCTGCACCACCCAGCCTATATCCCGGATCTGTCAACATGTGACTTTCATGTTGACATATCCAAATGATTCAAGGAGAAACTAAAGTTCCTTTTTCCAGACGGTATGCGTCGTCTTTCCCAGCGATGGGATGCGTCGTCTTTCCAAGCAATGGGATGCGTGTTAATTCTGCCACACCTGCGGATGTAACTCTTCGTTCGTTTATATATATATATATATATATATATATATATATATGTGGAATGTAAGGTCCGGTGATGCGTAACATCACAGCCTCTCCTTGACAAATGTCAACCCCGCCTTCTCGTGGTGCATCCTGTTCCCACTAAAGGGGCTCTGACGACCGCCAATAGCGGTATAACTATACCATCGGGATTAGAGGAAATGCTATCCCACACTCACCAACCCGCTTGGCCAGCGTGGTGAGTTATGGCCAAACCCTCCAAAATGACTCTACAACTTAAATCTTGGCCCTCAGTCTCCGGCAGCTCGAATGTACCTGGCCAAGGCTGCGGCCAGTGCGACATGAAGGCAGAGGGTGCTAAGAATCCTTGGAGGACCGGACTAGGCTGCCATCTGATGCTGACCTTGGCTACTTACAATGGATGCTCCCTATCTCCTGATTCAAGGCTTCTTGAATTGGAAGAGGAACTACAAAGGATCAAGTGGGACATCGTCGGGCTAAGTGAGGTAAGGAGAAAAGGAGAAGATCTCATTGAACGGAAAAATGGACATCTCCTCTACTATCGTGGGACACATACTGGCAGAACTAGTGGTGTTGGATTTATAATAAACAAGAAACTGAAGGATAAAGTTGTAGAAGTTGAAAGTGCCTCTGACAGAACTGCGCGACTCGTTATCCAACTCTTGAGAAGATACAAGGCTCAGATTATTCAAACTTATGCACCCACCACAAGTCATCCTGAAAAAGAAATTGAAGAATTTTATGAGGAAATTTGTCATCTAAATAATAAAGGTAAGCACCACTTGAAGATAATTATGGGAGATTTCAATGCAAAAATAGGGCAATGGCAACAGAATGAAACTTCAGGAGGTAAATTCGCTCACGGCAACAGAAACCAGCGTGAAAATACTCTCGTTGAGTTTGCAGAGGCAGAAGGGTTTCTCATCTTGAACTCCTTTTTCAAGAAAAAGCCACACGGGAAATGGACATGGAGACATCCAAATGGGATAACAAGTGAAATTGATTTTATTATGTGTAACAAAAAATTCGTCAACGAAGACTGCAGTGTGCTGAACAAGTTCAACACAAGTAGTGACCATAGATTGGTGAGATGTAAGATCCACCTCAACACTAAACTCGAACGTGGCAAGCTCATAAGACAAACATAATGTATTGACATAACCAACCTTAAAAAACACCATAATACCTTTAAGTTGGAACTGAAGAACAGATTCTCTGCTTTAGAACGCCTAACATCGGAAGAAGTGGATATTTCTGAAGTTAACAGAAAAGTAACCAAAACTCTTATGGAAACACCAACAAAATGAGCTGGGTCTAAGAACAAGTTGCATGTGAACAAATTATCAGGAAAAACCAAAATGTTGATGCAAAAAAGAAGAGAGATGAGGACAACTAAAGAAGATGCGACTTCCAAAGTGGAATATATAGAGCTATGCAAGACAGTACAAAAAATTATCACTAAAGACGTAAGGAAATTCAACTGCGAACTAGTGAGGAAAGCAATTGAAAACAACCAAAGCCTAAAGATAGCAAAGCGACCCCTCAGTAAGGGAAGAAAACAGATTATGGCACTGAGAAAAGAAGATGGTTCTGTAACAAGAAATAGAGGCGAAATTTTGACAAGAGTGAAAGATTTCTACTCCAAATTATATAAAAGGAATGATACATGTTCTCCAGACATCATGAAAGGTACCAGTACCAGAGTTCTTCCAGTCCTCCCAGCAGAAGATGCGCATGCAATCAAGAACATGAAGCGGGGAAAGCTCCAGGAGAAGATGGAATTACTGTAGACACCATACAAGAAGCAAGTGGAGAAATCGAAACAGTACTCGCCCAAATTTTCACTCGATGCCTTAATGAAGGGAAGATTCCTGAGGATTGGAACAACGCTACAATGATCCTGCTACATAAAAAAGGTGACATTGAGGATCTCAGGAACTACAGACCTATCAGCCTCCTATCAGTGGTTTATAAAATCTTCACTAAAGTTCTTTCACACCGCTTAAAGGTAACACTGAACATGGCTCAACCGAGAGAACTAGCTGGATTCAGGAGTGGCTACAGCACAATAGATCATATGCACGTACTGAGAGAACTAATTGAAAGAGCGAAAGAATATGAACTTCCATTGTGCATGGCTTTTATCGATTATGAAAAAGCCTTTGATTCGGTGAAACCATCAGCAGTTACAATGGCTCTGAAATCCTGCGGTATTGAAGATGCATACATTAATATTATTAATAACATCTATGAAAATGCAAGTGCAAATTTTCGGCTGTTTGAAAATACAACACACATAAAAATTGGAAAGGGAGTGAGACAAGGTGACACCATATCTCCGAAGCTCTTTATTGCCACATTGGAAAAGGTCTTTCAATACTGAACTGGGAAAACAAAGGGATAAAGATTAATGGAGATTATCTAACCCACCTTCGTTTTGCTGATAACGTAGTCATTTTTGCAACTACCCCATCAGAGCTGCAGAGTATGATCCAGGAACTTGCTGACAAGAGTAAAGAAGTGGGATTAAAAATGAACTTCCATAAGAGAAAAGTGATGTTCAATGCTTTTACAAGAAATGAAGATTTATCGATTGATGGAGATAAGCTGGAGATAACAGACACGTACGTTTATCTTGGACAGCAGATATCAAGTGAGGGTCACATTGATGAAGAAATTAATCGGCGTACAAAACTTGCCTGGAGAGCTTTTTGAAGAAACATCATAATTTTTAAGAGCAATATGCCATTATGTCTTAAAAGAAAAGTGTTTGATCAATGCATCCTTCCAGTGCTTACGTATGGTGCAGAGACGTGGACCTTAACTAAAAGAGACATACAAAGGCTGCAGACAACTCAAAGCAGCATGGACAGGTGCATGCTTGGTGTAACCAGGAGAGATAAGAAGAGGAACTCGTGAATCCGAAAAATGACGAGAGTGGAAGACACCATGATCAGAGAAAATCCCTGAAATGACAATGGGCTGGACATACTGCCAGAAGGACAGACCATCGATGGACAGCCGAAATTTTATATTGGATTCCAAGGGACAGGAAAAGACCCAGAAGAAGACCACATGGAGATGGGTGGAAGAAATTCGAAAGTATGCGGGAGTGACATGGAGGAGACTGGCACAAGACAGACCGTTGTGGAGAAAATTTGGGGAGACTTTCGTCCAGCAGTGGATTGATAATGGTTTACAATGATATATATATATCATCATCTTTGAATCCACTACTGGATGAAGGTCTCCCCAAGTTTCTCCCACAATTGTCTGTCTTGAGCGTGTCTCCTCGATGACACACCTCTATGCTTTCGAATTTCATGCATCATTCTATCATAGGGTCTTCTTCTGGGTCTTTTCCTGTCCCTCGAAATTCATTCTAAAATTTCGGTTTTCCGTCGGTGGTCGTTCTTCTAGCAACATGTCATGCCCTCACCATTTCAGTGACTTCATTGTGGTCATGATGTCGTCAACTCTTGTCGTTTTCCTTATCCATGAGTCCGTCTGCTTATCTTTCCTGTTTACACCGAGCATGATTCTCTCCAGGGCTTTTTGCGTTGTCTGCAGTCTTTGTTTGTCTTTTTTACGCTTTCCAACCGTAGGTTGAAGAAGCGTATATGCTTCAGCGTTTTCCGTCCGTCTGTCGGCATGATAACTCACGTAAAAATGGTTCGATTTCGGTGAAATTTTAGTATGTGGTAGGGAACCCCTGGGGACAAACCCTATAGAAAATGGACAAAATAGGGTCAAAGGTTAGGACACAGGAGCGGGATCTATTCCATAGTCCTTATGCATCATAACTTACGTAAAAATGCTTCGATTGCGACAAAACGTTATCATGTTATTTCGGAGGTATACCGAACCGGTTCTGTTGAATATCATCGAAATGGGATCAAAGGTCAGGGCACAGGACCGAGATTTATTCCACAGCCATTATTCTCATATCTTGAGTAATTATTTCTGGTATGTAGGAAAGCGTATCATATTCAATGCATTGCATTATTTTACTAACTTGTTTAGTGAAGGTCCATGTCTCTGCTCCATACGTAAGCACTGGCAGGATGAACTGATTAAACCCTTATCTTTTAAGACACAATGGCATACTTTTCGTAAAAATTTTACTTCTTCCAAAAACTATCCATCCAAGTTTTACACGCCGATTAATTTCTTCATCAATGTGATCCTTACTTCATATCTGCTGCCCAAGATAAATGTAGGTATCGGTTGTCTCAAGCTTTTCACCATCAATAAATAAATCTTCGTTTCTTGTAAAAGCAATATACGTCACTTTTGCCTTCTGAAAGTTCATTTTTAATTCCACTTCTTTACTCTTGTCAGCAAGTTCCTGGATCGTATTCTGCGGTTCAGAAGTCGTAGTTGCAAAAATGACAACGTCATCAGCAAAACGAACGTGATTCGAATTATCTGCATAAATATTTTTTTCTTTGTCCCAGTTCAGTAATTAAAAAATATTTTGCTATATGGGATTAAAGAGTTTGGGAGATATGATTTTACTTTGTCACACTAGCTTTCCAATTTTTATTAGTGCTGCATCCTCAAATATCCAAACTTTTGCAAATGCATTTTCAGAGATACTATTAATAATGCTAATGTATGCATCTGCAATACCGCAGGTTTTCAAAGCAGTTGTAACTGCTGATGGTTTTACGGAATCGAAGGCCTTTTTATAATCAATAGAAGCCTTGCATAATGGGAGTTCATACTCTCTTGTTCTTTCAGTTAGTTCTCTAAGTACATGGACATGATCTTCAGTGCTGTAGCCACTCCTGAATTCAGCTTCTTCTCTTGCTTGAGCCATGTCCAGTTTTACCTTCATGCGATGTAAAAGAACCTAATTGAAAATTTTATAAATAACTGATAGGAGGCTGATGAGCCTGTAGGTCCTGAGATCCTCAACGTCACCTTTTTTATGTAGCAGGATCATTGTACCATTATCCCAATACTCAGGAATCTTACCTTCGGTGAGACAGCTGGTGAAAACTTGGGCGAGTGAAGTTTCAATTCTTCCACTTGCTTCTTGTACACTCGTGGACAAAAAATTTGCACACCTAGAAGAAAACATGCTACAACCGCGAAACTTTGCAAATAGCTAGGGTGCGTTTGGTGCGAGTGCGCATAACCGCACACCTCGTGGCGGCGCTGCTAGCACGAACCAGCAGCCTTATAAACCGGCGTGTAGTCGATGCCCCATGAAAGAGAAAAGCACCGGCCGGCGCAAGCAAGGGTATAGAGTGACAAGAATGCCGGGTAGACACCAGAGACGTCGATGTACGCAACTTACGGGCTTTGAGAGAGGCCTGATCATCGGGCTGAAAACAGCAGGTCGGTCGGCGCACCGTATAACCCACCACGTGGATCGTTCTGACCATACCGTCCGACTGTGTTGGGAGCAGTGGACACGTGACGGCACTGCCGCACGGCGGGTGTCTCCGAACGAACCAGGAGGACCATCCGTAGAGAGGATCGACAGTTCGTACGGCAGGCACGAATGGATCCCACGAGAACCCTGTCCTCTCCCCAGGCAAATGTAGCGGCTCTTGTGTGCCAACGAGCCATTTCCTGAAGTCTCGCGGAAGCGAATCTGCGATCCCAGCGCCTCTTACGTGTTCTGCCATTAACACCGGATCAGCGCCGGCTCTGTTTGCAATGGTGCCAGGCGAGAGCAACGTGGAACGCCACAGACTGGCGACGTGTGGTGTTCAGAGATTGGTGTCGGTTCGTTTTGGGGACAGATGATCATCGTGTCCGGGTGTGGAGGTCCCGGGGTCAACGGCACAATTCCAACCTTGCTATCGAGCGTCCCACCTACCCCACTGCAGGCATTACGGTCTAGGGAGCCTTTATGGTTTATTGCCTACGATAGCCGATCAGCTCTAGTAGTGGTACGTGGATCATTGTCGGGCCAGCGGTATGTGGATGAGATCATATGGCCCCATGTGCTCCCACTCCTGGGCGGAATTCTAGGTGCGCTTTACCAGCAGGATAGTGCCATCCCGCACACTGCTCGGGTTTTCTAGGACTGCCTACGTCATGTCCATACAGTTCCATGGCATGCCCGCTCACCGAACATGTCCTCTATCGAGCATGCGTGGGACCAGTTGAAACGCCGGTTGACTCTGTGCCGCACTATCCGGGATTTGGAGCACACCGTCCAACAAGTGTGGGCCCTCTTCAGCAGGACATCAGGCGTCTGTTCGCCTCTATGCTGGACCATATTGCAACATGTATCACCGCACGAAGCGGTGCGACGCGCTATTGAAGATGACCGGACTACGTGCCACAGATGCCTCTGTAATTGTCCTGCATTAATACACACAATCGACGTGGATTAGGAACATCAAACAGAAGTCATTTCTCTTTCCACGTTTTTAAGTGAGTCACGGAAAAACTATCATCGGCCGCCACCGGGAATTGAATTCAGGGTCTTCCAGTTACGCGCTGGACATGCTACCACTGCACCGCAGCGGCCTCGAATTCTCCAGACTCACATGTGATTAATTGCCAAACCACATGGCTGGTTGCTTCTTGGAGACCCGCACAATGGTGGAGATTCGTCAAAGATGGTAAGAAGCAATTGGTGCAGTGGTAGCATGTCCAGCGAGTAACTGGAAGACCCTTGGTTCGATTTCCGTTGGCGGCCGATGATACTTTTCCCGTGACTCACTTAAAACCGTGGAAAGAGCCATGCCATCTGTTTGATGTCCCAAATCTACGTCAATTGTGTGTATTAATTATTCATTCGTATACTAGTTATTTGTTCAGTTGCTGCCTAACATCTTTGGTAGGCAGCAACTGAACAAATAGTACTGAGATTTGAATTGACAAAATCTTCTATAGATCTAAAAATAAAATCAGTTATCTCCTGCAACATGAGGAATCTGTGATATAAATTTCTTTTGAATAGTGCGATTCTTTTTTGGCGTTGCAATTTTCACAAACAGTAATGTACGCATTTGCTCGTCGTAACAGAAAAATTCGGTAATATTAAGATACAATAAGCTGTACGTAAAAATGGTACATTCAATAGGCGTCGAAAGTGTTTCAATCTGATTTTTGAGCAACGATATGAAGCAAAATATATTTTGAAATCGGTGGAATTTGCATTTCGCTCTTGGCGGCGAAATTATGGATCAGATAAAGATTAAAATGCTAGGATCATCGTTCTCACTGTTCTAGCTTCCCAAAGCAAAAAGAGGCTGATATTAAATCAGACTTATAGGTACACAGATAAACGTATACAGACAGATACATGTATATAGTGAAGGTATAAGTACATCCTTTAGTTTTCAAAGAACGTGCAGGAAACTTTTCCACTTTACCACGCTTCGGTCGAAAGGAAGTGCAAGGCAGATGCACCCTTAAATTTAAAACAAACATTCTTGAAATGGTCCCATCCAAACAATTGTCTTTGTACGATATTTGACTCACACAGCATCCCGTCACGTTGCTCTGCTGGCCACGCCCTTTCGAGCTCTGCATTTTGTGCTCCGCCTGTATCTAGCGCCCACCGCCGAATTAATTTGTGTTTCTCTCGTGCATGAATGTCTGCGCTCTCTTCCTAGTCATTCTTTCGAGTTGGTACATGCATATTTTGCCGATATTCCTTTATAATTCATCTCGTTGGGCCTGTTTACAATTCATTTCGTTGGGCCTGTTTACAATTCATTTCGTTGGGCCTGTTTACAATTCATCTCGTTGGGCCTGTTTACAATCTGCCCATCGTGACTCGCCTTGACTTTTTGCTCTAAAACTGTCTGCTGCATGTAGTAGCCTTCCTGCTGCTGTGTCTACGTTTGCCTTCCGTGTTTGCGCTCCAATCATCGTTAATGGTTCTCTGCGCTGCCTTCACCGGTGTGTGGATTACCTTCCTTGTGTTCCACCCATTGACAGTGGTTCTCTGCGCCGCCTTCTTCGGTATGCTGATCGCCTTCCTGGTGCCCCACCTTGTTATAGTGGATCTGTGTGCCCTCGCCGTGCATTTCTACACATTGTCCATGGCCTGTGCTTCTGCTTCTAAATTCTATTTCCCTCTCACGTCACTATGTGCTGCTTCGATGACTTGTCCTCCAAGTGTGTTGGATGCGTCCCAGGACTGCTCTTCTCCTCATCCTGCTACAGATCCGTGTTCAACGTCTCCGACTTTCCTCGCGACAGCCTTGGACTCCTATATTTCATGTCAAGGTTCCACGCTTATTGCACACGTACAATGCTTTCAACTCTTAGTTTAAGTGTCAAGTTCGACGCCTTACCCAATGTCAAGTTGCACGTCTATACAGTGTATGTCTGCATTGTCGTTTCTCCCTTCCGGTGCAATTACACATTTCGCCAGCAAGCCTAAGTCCATTCTTGTATATATTTTTTCACCTGAGTTTGTTCCTCAAGTCCTATCGACTAGCCTTTCCGTTGGAGATCATAGCTTGGTCCCTATCCTCCTTGCACATTCTCCCGTTTTTCTTAATTTGTAACCTGTACCTCCGGACGTTTCCGATGAGTTTTTACATGCTTTTCCTTCTCGGTGTGGCCGCGTTCTTGGTGATATCCGCAAGATACCCGCCGCCCATGTTGATCAAGGGGATCGTCCTTATTTTGGCTTCCGCCGCCAAGACTTAGTTTTTTTCCCTGACACAGACTGTTTCTTACTGCCCCACAACTTTTCTGGTGATTTGTTGTCATCACAACGTCGCATTCAACGTATTCACTGCCTATCATTGCATCTCATGTAAACAGCCTGGTCACCATTTCTCGCAATGCCCCCTCATTTCTTCCTAGTCTTCTTCAACGGCTGCTCAAGTTCCCGTCACAGAACCTCTTTCTTCGCTTCCAGTTACCACGCTTTCGCCTGATCAGTTCACACCTTCTTAGTCTCCATCTCCATCATCTGCCTCCGTTGGTCTTTTTCCTTCCTCGCCAGCATCGTCTGTTGTGGGTACATCTGGATCTACTGCTCCTGTTTCGGTGCCCTCGTCTGTATTTCTTTCTTTTTCATCGTCTGATGTTTGCGCTTTGTCACATCCTGTTGCTGCACCTTCTCCGCCTGTTCAGGTGCTGCCTTCTTTGTTTTCACAAGTCACCTCGTCTATCTCGATCCCGGGATTTTCTGCTCCACCATCGCAGCTGCGTACGTCGGCTACGCCACCCTCAGACGCTCATCTTTCCTCCACTGGTTCCAGTACTCCGGTGTGCTCTCCGCCCTTTTCACCTTCTCGGGGCTCTTCTGATGCTTCTAGTGCCGTTGTCTTTGTTTCACCTTCTGGTCGCCATGGTCTGTCCCCGCTCTTTCGCACAGCTCCTCTTCTAGTCTCGTTTGAAACCCCACCCTACCCGGCTTCTGTTGTTCCTGCAGCTACCACCTTACATGTGTCATCCGACTTTGTACCCTATTCACCTCGCCAGAATCCCGAGACGCCGCCTGTTGTTCCTTCTACGTCGTCTCGTCCTCTTCGTCAACATTTCCCTACTGGTATTGCTCCTAATAAGAAGCGTCGTCATCGGTCTAATCGCAAGATTCGCGCTAAGCGTGCCGCTGTGATTATGTCTCCTCCTCATCGTTCTTCGCAAGGCACCGCTCCTGATCCTGCTGCCGTCACTTTTGCTCGCGTTCTTGACAGTCCCTCTGTTGTGCCTGATCTTGTTGCTCGCCTTCAAGTTGTTCCCGAGTTTACGCAGACTCTTTCTCTAGATGCCGCTCTCCCATTGTTCTTTGACTCTTCTCACGATGCTACACTTAATCACTTTATTGCTTCCAACGATCCGGCAGTTTACTCATCTCTGGTTGACAATCTTAGCGCTTTTTACTTTGCATTTTTTCACCTTTCGGGCTCTTACCCGGAAGTTGAATGTTACTATGGTTGTCTTGACCACTTCATTTGTCATGCTCAACATCGTCTCCTTCTTCGGTGTCCACCTGATTAGCTCCTGTGTGGTTTTGTTTGATGATTGATTTCTGTTGTGTTTTCTTAGCTATGTTTCTCCCTGTCTCTTTGAGCCCTTGTTGTTTCGTTCTCCTCTTTGTGAAGTGTTTTCCCTCGTGCCTCGTTTTTTTCCCCTCATCATTCTGCTTTGTGACCTTTTTCTGTGTGTTTTGTCTTACGATGTCCTGCCTGCATCCGCTTTACATGACCATCACCAACTGCCTCGCACCGTTCGTTCTGCTTCTGTTTTTCTGTGGTTCAAGCATGCCCCCTGCCCGATTTTCCCGGAGTGCCATGTGTTGCTTCCTACTCTGCTATGTTTTGTATAGTATGTCTAACTGCTATGCCACTGTTAGACAGAAAATGCCAATTTTAAAGGAAGTAATAGTTTTTCCTTAATGTTTTTCTTTTCAATGTGGCATTAGTACCATTATTTCTCTTTTTGCCGGAGGATGGCGCCCAATAACCACAGATGGACAGCAATCATTTCACTTTTGCACCAATAATTTCGTTTTTTCCTTAAAAGGAAGAAGGAATAGTTCCTGGGTTTTCTACTCATCATGTTGCTCCCTGGTTCCAGGTATGGTGCTTTCTCTATTTGCTGGCTCAGCCGTTCCTCTGCTCAGTGACTGTTCCCTGTGTGCTTTGCCTCGTGTTGTATCTGCCACCGACTACAGCGCACGATTGTAATGTAACGGACTGCTTTGTGCCTCTGCCAGGCTCCCTTTCTTTCTGTGATGCCTTGTACTGTATGTTTACTACAGACTGGATTGCGTCGTTTGTTTCAGCTCCGAGATTTTGGCTGTTTTACTATGCCATGCATTTTCCGGTTCTCTTGTGTTCTGGTCCTTGAGACACATTGAAGAAATGTTGAAACCGTCACGTTCTTTTTGGAATGTCTTTTCAACTGCTGCGGTTCAAAGCTAGAAACGGAGAGATCTTTAAGATAATGACAGGAACGAATACAAGACTTTTTGAAAATAAATTACTTCTTCATCATCCTCCATTACCCTTTATACAAATATCTCAGAAACTATCCAGATTCGAATGATAAAGATGTAGCTCCTTCCGGTTCACACGATGCTAACGAATAGCTATTCTGAAACAGGAAATGTCCGGGGGTGGGGGTGGGGGCAGCTGAAATCGTGGAACATTTTTAAACATCTCAAAAACTATCGGGGTTGAAAAAATAAACATGGAGTTTGTAAGAACGGACACATTAACGATGTTAATTCATTTCAATGATAAACATTATGTGGTTTTTTTTTTGACCAAAGAAAACATCGCAAGTTCCCAAAATGGCGACAGAGAATTCGCAAATATGTTTAATCCTTTTGGGGGGGGGGAAGGCGAGATGTATGACAAAAGACTTCAGGTTCTCACGCCTTAGAAAGGGCGAGGACTTGTTCTACGAACTGCAAGTATCGCCAAGGACGCTGTGACTTTCACAGATACATCGTTCATTTTCACTAGGCGCATACAAGTCTGAAATGCAGACATACTCTTTTGTATAGTTATAACAATGTGTATTGTATTGCTACGGATGTACTACGACGATAGGATTGCTTTCTCGGAAGGAGGCACTCAATAATGTATAGCCTGAGGATAAGCGAGGAATGCGCAAGTTAGATTTAAAGGTCTAGGAGCCCGATTCCCGGAAAACGACTAGGGATGGGGCAGGTGAAGGGCGCGAGAGGTGACACGTGGCGCGAGAGGAGAGCAGCATGTTGAAGGTCAGCGCCGTCGCCCTTGAAGAAGGAGCAGCGTGAAGGGGGGCGAAGAGGTCGCTCCGAGTGGACCTGTTGAAGCAGTCTGTCTTCGGAGAGCGAAGGTGATAGTCCTCCGATAGAAAGGAACGCGTTTGCGTGGATGGTGTGGTGGGCTCTCGGAGTCCACGGGGAAAGAGCGGGCACCGACCTAGATGAAGTAGGTCGCCGCTACAGAAGGAATCTACCCGAGTCAGGGATACCGGTAGAGTAGCTGATGATATACTACTGAATTACGGACTTAGTACAGTCCACTGAAGCATCGATTAGAGAAGGATAGCTAGAAGACTAGTCCTGAAGCATCGATAAGATAGAGGTATATCTAGTGTCAAGGAGACCCTAAGTTAGGACGCCAACGCAGGGTGAGATTTCTACAGAATTCGATCACCTTATCTTGCGCGTTCCACGATCTTTGCCAGGTCCAGTCATAACGAGGTCACTTTCAAGAGCGAGTAATCCGCCGCCATCAAAATTCTAGTTGATGAAGAATAAGTGTTTCGTATATGTGTTAACCAAGCGTTCTTTTCAAATTATGTCTGAAAGTGGATAAACTTCGGTATAACCAGCTGTTGTCGCTCTGCCTCCCCGATTCACAGATATATATAGTAAAGTGGGGGAGGTTTCGTTTGTTCGCTCGAACAGAGTGAGAGAGAGAGAGTGTGTACTTCCAGGAAGAGTAAACGAACTCTCTGCTTGTTGTGAGCCCGCCGCGCGTGCTCCTCGGATGCTTAAGTAGGAGGCGGCGCTAAGTCACGTGACGACACGTTCGCTCTTACAGAGTTTTCCCGGTTCATACGATTTACTAACGAATGGTCATTTTGAAATTTTGAAATTACATGGGGGGGGAATTGTCGGCTCCATATTTTCTGAATCCTTTTTTTTTTGTAGGTATGTCAAACTCTATTGCGGTTCAAACGATAATAATGTTCTTTTCGGTTCATACGATTTTTTTTTTGATTGGAGGTTTAACGACCACCGTGAGCAACTCAATGGGCTATAAGCAGTCGCCCGTTCCCAATTTAGGGTCACTGGTTATAGGGAAGGGAGAGAGCCAGTGCCGTAAGACAAACACAACATCCATGCCTGACCGGGATTCGAACCCGGACCCCTTACGGACGAATGATCAGAGGCCAACGCCTTAGACCACTGAGCCACCGGGGCGGCCATACGATTTACTAACGAATGGCTATGAAATTTCGAATTCCATGGTGAGGGGGGGTTAATGGTGTAGGCTTGTAACATCCTTTTTTCAATACCTCAAAAACTATTGCGGTTTAAACGAAGAAAATGGAGTTCTTTTCGGTTCACACGATTTGCTAACGAATGGCTATTTTGAAATTTTGAATTTCCATGGGGGGGGGTGAAATGGTCGGGCTCTGTATATATGCAAATTCTCAATATTATTTATTAAATATTTCAAAAACTATTGCGGTTCAAGCGATAAAAATGGAGTCCATTCCTGTTCATACGATTTACTAACGAATGGTTATTTCGGAATTTTGAATTTCCATGATAAGGGGGGGGGGTGAAATGGTAGGCCTGTAACATTATTTGTTAAATATCTCAAAAATTATTGCGGTTCAAGCGATGAAAATGGAGTTCTTTTCAGTTCATAGGATTTGCTAACGAATGGCTATTTCGGAATTTTAAATTTCCATGATGAGGGGGAGAGGGGGGATGAAATGGCCTGTAACACTCTTTTTTAAATATCTCAAAAATTATTGCGGTTCAAACGATGAAAATAGAGTTCTTTTCGGTTCATACGATTTGCTAAGGAATGGCTATTTTGAAATTTTGAATTTCCATGGTGGGGGGCCGGTGAAATGGTCGGTCTCTCTGTATGTATGCAAAATCTCAATATTATTTTTTAAATATCTCAAAAACTATTGCGGTTCAAACGATAAAAATGGAGTTCATTCCTGTTCATACGATTTACTAACGAATGGCTATTTCGGAATTTTGAATTTCCATGATGAGGGGAGAGGGGGATGAAATGGCCTGTAACACTCTTTTTTAAATATCTCAAAAATTATTGCGGTTCAAACGATGAAAATAGAGTTCTTTTCGGTTCATACGATTTGCTAAGGAATGGCTATTTTGAAATTTTGAATTTCCATGGTGGGGGGCCGGTGAAATGGTCGGTCTCTCTGTATGTATGCAAAATCTCAATATTATTTTTTAAATATCTCAAAAACTATTGCGGTTCAAACGATAAAAATGGAGTTCATTCCTGTTCATACGATTTACTAACGAATGGCTATTTCGGAATTTTGAATTTCCATGATGAGGGGGAGAGGGGGGATGAAATGGCCTGTAACACTCTTTTTAAATATCTCAAAAATTATTGCGGTTCAAACGATGAAAATAGAGTTCTTTTTCGGTTCATACGATTTGCTAAGGAATGGCTATTTTGAAATTTTGAATTTCCATGGTGGGGGCCGGTGAAATGGTCGGTCTCTCTGTATGTATGCAAAATCTCAATATTATTTTTTAAATATCTCAAAAAACTATTGCGGTTCAAACGATAAAAATGGAGTTCATTCCTGTTCATACGATTTACTAACGAATGGCTATTTCGGAATTTTGAATTTCCATGATGAAGGGGAGGGGGTAAATGGTGTAGGCCTGTGACATTCTTATTTAAATATCTCAAAAACTATTGCGGTTCAAACGATGAAAATGGAGTTCTTTTCGGTTCATACGATTTACTAACGAATGGCTATTTCGGAATTTTGAATTTCCATGATGAAGGGGAGGTAAATGGTGTAGGCCTGTGACATTCTTTTAAATATCTCAAAAACTATTGCGGTTCAAACGATGAAAATGGAGTTATTTTCGGTTCTTACGATTTGCTAACGAATGGCTATTTTGAAATTTTGAGTTTCCATGGTGGTGGGGGGGGGGGCTGGTGAAATGGTCGGTCTCTCTGTATATATGCAAATTCTCAATATTATTTTTTAAATATCTCAAAAACTATTGCGGTTCAAACGATAAAAATGGAGTTCATTCCTGTTCATACGATTTACTAACGAATGGTTATTTCGGAATTTTGAATTTCCATGATGAAGGGGAGGGGGTAAATGGTGTAGGCCTGTGACATTCTTTTTTAAATATCTCAAAAACTATTGCGGTTCAAACGATGAAAATGGAGTTCTTTTCGGTTCATACGATTTGCTAACGAATGGCTATTTTGAAATTTTGAATTTTTCCCTGGGGGTGTGTGCAATGGTCGTCCCCCAATTTTCTCAAACTTTTTTTTTTTTTTTAAATCTATCAAAAACTGTTGGCCGCTCCGGTGACGCAGTGGTCTAAGCGACGGACTCTGATCATTCGTTCGAACAGGGTCCGGGTTCGAATCCCGGTGAGGCATGAATGTTGTGTTTGTTTTACGGTACTGGCTCTCTCCCTTCCCTGGAATCAGTGACCCTGAATTAGGGACGGGCGACTGCTTATAGCCTATTGAGTTGCTCACGGTGGTCGTTAAATCTCCAATAAAAAAAAACTGTTGCGGTTCAAACGATAAAAATGGAGTTCATTCCTGTTCATACGATTTACTAACGAATGGCTATTTCGGAATTTTGAATTTCCATGATGAAGGGGGGGTAAATGGTGTAGGCCTGTGACATTCTTTTTTAAATATCTCAAAAACTATTGCGGTTCAAACGATGAAAATGGAGTTATTTTCGGTTCTTACGATTTGCTAACGAATAGCTATTTTGAAATTTTCAGTTTCCATGGTGGTGGGGGCTGGTGAAATGGTCGGTCTCTCTGTATATATGCAAATTCTCAATATTATTTTTTAAATATCTCAAAAACTATTGCGGTTCAAACGATAAAAATGGAGTTCATTCCTGTTCATGCGATTTACTAACGAATGGCTATTTCGGAATTTCAAATTTCCATGATGAGGGGGAGAGGGGGATGAAATGGCCTGTAACACTCTTTTTTAAATATCTCAAAAATTATTGCGGTTCAAACGATGAAAATAGAGTTCTTTTCGGTTCATACGATTTGCTAAGGAATGGCTATTTTGAAATTTTGAATTTCCATGGTGGGGGCCGGTGAAATGGTCGGTCTCTCTGTATGTATGCAAAATCTCAATATTATTTTTTAAATATCTCAAAACCTATTGCGGTTCAAACGATAAAAATGGAGTTCATTCCTGTCCATACGATTTACTAACGAATGGCTATTTCGGAATTTTGAATTTCCATGATGAAGGGGAGGGGGTAAATGGTGTAGGCCTGTGACATTCTTTTTTAAATATCTCAAAAACTATTGCGGTTCAAACAATGAAAATGGAGTTCTTTTCGGTTCATACGATTTACTAACGAATGGCTATTTCGGAATTTTTAATTTCCATGATGAGGGGGAGAGGGGGGATGAAATGGCCTGTAACACTCTTTTTTAAATATCTCAAAAACTATTGCGGTTCAAACGATGAAAATGGAGTTCTTTTCGGTTTATACGATTAGCTAACGAATGGCTATTTTGAAACTTTGAATTTCCATGGTGGGGGGCTGGTGAAATGGTCGGACTCTCTGTATGTATGCAAATTCTCAATATTATTTTCTAAATATCTCAAAAACTATTGCGGTTCAAACGATAAAAATGGAGCTCATTCCTGTTCATACGATTTACTAACGAATGGCTATTTCGGAATTTTAAATTTCCATGATGAGGTGGGGGGAGGGGGGATAAAATGATCTGTAACATTCTTTTTTTAAATATCTCAAAAATTATTGCGGTTCAAACGATGAAAATGGAGTTCTTTTCAGATCATACGATTTGCTAACGACAGGCTATTTCGGAATTTTGAATTTCCATGATGAGGGGGGAGTAGGGAATGAAATGGCCTGTAACATTCTTTTTTAAATATCTCAAAAATTATTGCGGTTCAAACGATGAAAATGGAGTTCTTTTCGGTTAATACGATTTACTAACGAATGGCTATTTCGGAATTTCAAATTTCCATGATGAGGGGGAGGGGGGATGAAATGGCCTGTAACATTCTTTTTTAAATATCTCAAAAATTATTGCGGTTCAAACGATGAAAATGGAGTTCTTTTCGGTTCATACGATTTGCTAACGAATGGCTATTTTGAAATTTTGAATTTCCATGGGGGGGGGGGGGGGGGCTGGTGAAATGGTCGGTCTCTCTGTATATATGCAAATTCGCAATATTATTTTTTAAATATCTCAAAAACTATTGCGGTTCAAACGACAAAAATGGAGTTCATTGCTGTTCATACGATTTACTAACGAATGGCTATTTCGGAATTTCAAATTTCCATGATGAGGGGGAGGGGGATGAAATGGCCTGTAACATTCTTTTTTAAATATCTCAAAAATTATTGCGGTTCAAACCATGAAAATGGAGTTCTTTTCAGTTCATACGATTTACTAACGAATGGCTATTTCGGAATTTTAAATTTCCATGATGAGGGGGGAGGGGATGAAATGGCCTGTAACATTCTTTTTTAAATATCTCAAAAATTATCGCGGTTTAAACGATGAAAATGGAGTTCTTTTCGGTTCATACGATTTGCTAACGAATGGTTTTTTTGAAATTTTGAATTTCCATGGGGGGGGGCTGGTGAAATGGTCGGTCTCTCTGTATATATGCAAATTCGCAATATTATATTTTAAATATCTCAAAAACTATTGTGGTTCAAACGATAAAAATGGAGTTCATTTCTGTTCATACGATTTACTAAGGAATGGCTATTTCGGAATTTCAAATTTTTTTGATGAGGGGGAGGGGGATGAAATGGCCTGTAACATTCTTTTTTAAATATCTCAAAAATTATTGCGGTTCAAACGATGAAAATGGAGTTCTTTTCGGTTCATACGATTTGCTAACGAATGGCTATTTTGAAATTTTGAATTTCCATGGTGGGGGCTGGTGAAATGGTCGGTCTCTCTGTATATATGCAAATTCGCAATATTATTTTTTAAATATCTCAAAAACTATTGCGGTTCAAACGATAAAAATGGAGTTCATTCCTGTTCATACGATTTACTAACGAATGGCTATTTCGGAATTTTGAATTTCCATGATGAGGGGGGGTGAAATGATAGGCCTGTAACATTATTTTTTAAATATCTCAAAAACTATTGCGGTTCAAACGATGAAAATGGAGTTCTTTTCGGTTCATACGATTTGCTAACGAATGGCTATTTTGAAATTTTGAATTTCCATGGGGGTGGTGGGCTGGTGAAATGGTCGGTCTCTGTGCGTATATGTAAATTCTATTATTTATTAAATATTTCAAAAACTATTGCGGTTCAAACGATAAAAATGGAGTTCATTCCTGTTCATACGATTTACTAACGAATGGCTATTTCGGAATTTTGAATTTCCATGATGAGGGGGGGGGTGAAATGATAGGCCTGTAACATTATTTTTTAAATATCTCAAAAACTATTGCGGTTCAAACGATGAAAATGGAGTTCTTTTCAGTTCACACGATTTGCTAACGAATGCCTATTTTGAAATTTTGAATTTCCATGGTGGGGGGCTGGTGAAATGGTCGGTCTTTCTGTATATATGCAAATTCTGAATATTATTTGTTAAATATCTCAAAAACTATTGCGGTTCAAACGATAGAAATGGAGTTCATTCCGGTTCATACGATTTACTAACGAATGGCTATTTCGAAATTTTGAATGTCCATGGTGGGGGGCTGGTGAAATGGTCGGCCTCCTATAATTATATGCAAATTCTCAATATTATTTGTTAAATATCTCAAAAACTATTGTGGTTCAAACGATGAAAATGGAGTTCATTCCGGTTCATACGATTTATTAACGAATGGCTATGCTGAAATTTGAAATATCTATTTTTTGGGGGTACCATTTCACCAGCCCCCACTTTGTTTTTTAAATAACTCAAAAACTATTGCGGTTCAAACGAAAAAAATTGAGTTCATTCCGGTTCATACGTGGTACAAACGAATGGTGCAAAAAAATTTAAAAATTCCATGGTGGGGGGGCTATCGTTTCACCAGCCCCCCACTTTGTTTTTAAATATCTCCAAAACTTTTGCGGTTCAAACGAAAAAACCGAGTTCATTCCGGTTCATACGTGGTACAAACGAATGGTGTCTGAAAAATTAAAAAATTCCGTGGTGGGGGGGGCTGGTGAAATGCACCTTACAATTGAAGCACTCGCGGGAGAAATGTCAACAACTTTTTACTCAAATACGCTCTGAATCTGAAAGCTTGCAAACCAAGATGTAATGCAAAAGCACATCTGTAATATAATCAGGAAAAACGGACATCCATGTGAATATTTTATTTAGAGTAAACCGAGAATGTGAAGAAACTTATTATGCATTTCTTTCATTTTTTTTTCAAATCTGTTTAATCTAAATATCTAAATAGGATATTGACATGACACTAAGGACAAGTGCAGGGACAGTGATTATACCTTCTAATTTATTTATATGCAACTGTAATACTGTCTTTAAATAAATTCAAAAGAAGGAAAAAAATCTTATAAGATTATGCTGTCAGAACCTCATGAAGAAATCCTTTTATGCGGAACAAATAAAAACTTGAGTAGCATTCCACTAACTTGCTTAATTAAAAAGTTGGAAATTAATTTCACTAAATGCTCTGTTATTATTTGTAACTAATCGCTGAACAGAAAAGTTAAAATCATGGATCTTTGCAATTTTTGTTTGTTTGTTTCTTTAGTCATATTTTATTCGCTAAATTTTGAGAACTTTAAGAATCGGGACATTATTTAACGTAAAAATTCTTTCTTCACTTACCTCTGTCATGTTCCTTAGGTAACTGTTTTAACCAGTTTTCTCTTCTTGGGTTGGCAATATATTTTTTGCTGAGCGTTAATATGGAGCATACGGATCATAATTCGGGTTTTCATGAATAGTTTGATGGCAATGTGCACATTTGGAGGGAACTGATGGGCAGAAGCTTCCACTGCGGTGTGAACAATCCCTTTAACTTTCCTTAAATTATTTTTTCCATGTAGTTTTAAAAAAATTCTTCTAGTTGGATAACCATGCTCATCCACTCATTTGTTGGATGTTGCAAGCAGCCTCTGCTTATGACGCTAATCCAGTCGTAAAGAATTCCTTTTTCTTGCACTAGGTCCAGAGGTGTATTTTTGTCCCCCAGCCCAGGACACGTTGTTTGGCATTTAAATGCAACATATCCAGCAAGGTATCGTAAAGCTTGGTACGATATGCTGTCACTAGAAGACGTAATTGCAGTTGTGGGTTCTTCGCGAAGTGCAGCCGTAATTTCATTTTCACTTGTGTGGGCTGTTTCATCATTGCAGGATGCATTATTGTGTAAGACACAGGAAGACGAGAGCATGGAGACAGTTAAATAATGTTGTTCTGACTCAGGCAAAACGTTAGATTTCTGACAGTTCCAGACTACTTTCCCAAGTACCAGCAGTCTGAGACGATTTTGAAATTCCAGTGGTGAAGGGTGATCATAGGTATTCCCTGCTGGCACGTATCTGTGAGAAAAAATTTTCTAGGACATCTTGATTAACTCTGTGAGTTAAAAAATATTTTAGCTCATATTTTTCGCTTAGAATCTTGTGGACAGCCATTACGGATGTAATACTGACCAGAAGACCTTGCTGAAATGGTAGGGCGTTTTTTCTTCCAACAACGCGCATCTGCGAAAAAGTGTTGTAAGCCTCATTCAGAAGTTGAAATTGCTGTTGATTGTTACCTAAAGCACATCGGAATGGTTTGTCTCAGAATGGTTGCCTCGAATTCATTGTATCAAAAAATCTGTCAACAAGAAGAATAAAATTGCTGCTTCATCATCTTCGGGAAATAAATATTTGATGGCATTTCCAACACGCTCCGAAAGCAACTGTACAGCATAACGTACAATCTGCCTATTTGCTCCTTTAACACGTATGTGTGTTTCACTCATATTATACGCTATTTTCAATTCCTTACTGTCCTTCTCTAATAGCTTTTCAAATAGGGAGCAATTTATCACTATATTTCTTATTTTTATGCCACTGTCCAAAATATGGTTTCGCAATAACTTTACCATATGCGGAATGTCAGAAAATACATTTATATGTCTGTTTCTGTCGAAAGGATTTTCAAAGAACGGACTCTCAGGCGATATAGCCAACGGACTCTCAGGCGATATAGCAATTTCTGGTTTAAAGCTCCCAGATCTGAAGTAAGAGCAAATACAGGAAACATGATATTTTCTACGGCACAAATTACTTTCATTAATATTTCTCTGAGACTGGAACCACTAACGTCAAAATCGTAAAATACTGGTTGTTTCCAGGGATTAACAAGTCATCTTGCCATGAATACCAGTACGTACCTACACGGTCCTATAACTTCATCTGTTTCAATATTATAGCACATTTTGCTGAAACTTTCATTTCATCTATAGAAATTACACATGTTCTTTCGGCTTCAGTCATTTGCATTCCTTGGCTCTGCATCAGTTTTAAAGTTGTGGCTTGAATTCCAGGTGAACATTTAATTGTAGCTACCCATCGGCGCAACGTTGACAAAGCAGGAAGCGGAATATTAACTTTATTTCTCAAGTAGTGATATGCTCTCCTGGAAACAGTTCTTAATGTTATTGCAGCTGCAATATCAGTAGAATTCCAAACAATCCGTTTTTGGCCTAACAAAACCCTTATCTGTCCTGGAGTAAACACTGTAGAAAGCAAATTTTTTATGCACATTTCTCTGGGTTTTTTTCTCATCTTTCTGTAACCTTCGCAATTCTAATAATTCTTTCTGCATTTGATTCTGTTTTACTTTGAGGACTTTTACACGTAAAGTTAGACTATGGTTTGAAGAGCTCAAATATAATATTTGTTTTTTCAGCTTTTTATTTTCCTTCATCAAAATATAATTTTCCTTCAATAGAATTTCATTTTCTGTTTTCAGGTCTTTCATACATTCAATTTCAGTATTTTCATCATTGGCACTCCACATGTCTTCCAAAATTTCCTCTTTATTATCAGAGTTTATCAAATCACCAACAAGATCAGTTCGTTTCCTTTTCTCCTGTCTGTTCTTTCTCTCTGAATTAGAATTTGCATTAAAGTTTCCCGTTAGGTTTAAACTTGGTACAGCTGTGTCCTTTAGCATTTTGCGGATAGGCAAACCTAGAAGTTCATTCCTTAAATCGCGTTCGTAGTCTTCCTCAGGAAAATGTTCCGAACAAATAGCTGAATTCATTTCGTTGAAACTGGCAGCTCGTTTGCATCTCAATTTCCATGTTTTACGCAAAACTTCATTTTTCGGAAACCTATGGTAATGAATGCCATTCCTTCTGGTTTTCGAATAGTAATTTTGACACGTTGCTATTGCGCACGAACCAGGCATGTTCAGTATGACCAAGGAAAAGATAATTTGTTTGCTACAAATACCTAGCTTCAAATGAGACAATGTAGCTTTCAGACCCTGAACCAGAAAAACGAGAGCAAGCAGCTTTAGGCGGATGGGGTGTGCAGATCTCCGGGACTGTGACGTCACGAAGGCGACCCCTGAGACAGTGTTCAGCGGAAGTGTCGGATAAGCATAACCTTGGAGTCTACTAACCTTGTATATGTAGCAGCTTATCCAGCCTGAACACGAATATACACTGGGTCTTTACACAGACATCTCGATCAACAAAAAGGTGAAACGACAGACATGTTGAAAACTGGCGCACTGTTCTTTCTATCCTGTACACGACATTCTTCGGTATTTTATTATTACCGAACAACTTGTTTTTCTTCATCGAACACATATTTTCTTCATCGAATAGGAAATTTCTTCAGTCCCATCATTAGAAGCAGAGATATCGTTTCTACTAACGAACAGACAAACTACGTATAGGGGTCAAACAGCAGCAATACCATGTTCACGCCTTTCTCAATAAATCACGACGCGATTTTCTTCGATCCACCACCCGTCAGTAGCGGAGTCTGAATTTCTGCGGACGTACGAACGGACCGACAGAGAAACGAAATGATAAAACGATGGATGGAACGAGAGATTTGTGATATCTTAGGTTCAGGTTTTCCCTTATAGCGCAGAGAAAATTTCTTTAATTCGATTATTAGAAGTTGAAATATCGTTTTTTTTTTTTTTTTGTTGTTTTTTGACGAATAGACAGACCAAGAAAAGGAAGGACAAGCATTGATTGGTAATACCACATCTTTCCGTATAAGTCACAAAACCAATTTCTTCGCTCTAGTTGTCATCACGGACGGGCTGACATACAGACCAACTAAGGAAGTGATGGAAGGAAAGAGTGATCTGTGATATCTTGCGCTCACGTTATCACCTACAGCGCAGAGAAAGAATTTCTTCAACCTAATAATTAGAAGCTGAAATGTCGGTTATTCTGATTGACAGATCTGTAACCTACAAATCGAATTTCTTCGACCAAGTCTTTAGAATCAGAGTTTCGATTTCTGCGGACGGGCCAACAGCCAGGCAGACAAACTGAGCAATGGATGACTGAATGGATGGAAGGAGAGATTTGAGAAATTTTGTTCTAATGTTTTCTCCAAGGAATTTTACTAGTCAATATCTCTAAGCGAAAGTATAATTTCTGCAGACGGAAGTATCATTTCTGCAGACGGACGGACAGACTGAAAGGAGAACATGCATCGATAATCTTGCCTATCTGCCTCTCAGAACATCACAGAAAGAGTTTCTTCAATCTGATCGTAAGATGGGGAGATATGTTTTCTGGGAATAGACGGATAGACGTATAGATCGGTAATGATAATCTTGTACGCATGCCTGTATCTGTCATTCACAAAATGAATTTCTTCCCCAGCCATTAGAAAGATAAATATATTTTGTGTGGACAGACACACAGAGAAAATGACTGGGAAAACGACGGAAGGAGAGATGTCTAGAATCTTATACAGTTCTTTTCGTAAATGAGAAAGATAAAATAAACAGATCAACATTTCAAAGCTTAAGTGCAGTTCTTGCAATAGTGAGAGACGGAATGAAAGACAACGGAAATCGTACGTTTCCTGCATACAATTTGAGTATAACCATAATTTGGGAATGCGATGAATTTGACCGCCACATATGGACGTAATCGAAGAATTTGTCAGCGACGAATTCACCTAGTCGACAAATTGACACCGTTTACTGTGAGGATGATAAATATTTTTCACGCTGTTTATTATTCAAGCTCGACTAATAGGTGCAGGATATGGCACCCACAGGCAGGCGGACGGACAGGCAGACACGACGAAAAGGATAGCATGATTTTACTTGCTTTGTACATCAAAAGAATTACAAAAGCAACACCTATTTTGACTGAAAGTATAAGGTTTACAAATATATCCAAGTTCACACATGCAGTCTGTACAACGTGCAGCAAAATGTCGTCAAAGAATTCTTAATGCACGGAATGCACACAAACATGCCGTACAAGAAGTAAGAGAAATATTAATGTTTGAAATATTGAGAATGCTAAGAAGAACAAAATCCTCGTGGACCAATAAGATTTGCTAATTTGCTGGATTTCAAATACATAATATTTCAGTTTGCGGGATGCAAACTAAAAAAATGGAAAAAGGTGGAAATTTAATTTTAAAAAAATATTTCTTAATCAGAAAATGCAAAACAAAGTACAGAAGAGAATCATGAGGAATTGAAAACGTATATTAGTAGCGTACGCAGGAGATTTAACGAAATTTCTTTCTTTATAAGCATTGATATGTTGCCTTTATAATAAATTAATAAATTTAATCAAGTTTCTCTACGGAAAGAGATTAGCACATCATATTTTAATGACGTGTTTTTCGTCATTATTTATTCTGAAATTGGTATTTTCCTAAGAAAATGATTAGCAATGCTTTCGTTTTATTTTTGCTTCCTAGATCAAAATAAATTGTCACTACTAACTGGGCAAAAAATATTTACCTACAGAGAGAAATGTTTTGGTGCTGAATTATTACAATAAAGTCAGTGATACTTTCTTTTTGTAAATAATAAGGAAAAACAACCTTCTTGCAGAAGATATTTCCATTTAAATTTCTCCTGTTATTTAAATGTTTAAGCATATTAAAAATCTCTTGAAGAAATAATAAACAAACTGTTTTTAATATGGTAATATTCAAGAAACTTTTTCAAATGCAAGGTTTAGTGTATACCATTGAACGATTAGAATAGAATCGCTAGTGGAAAAATGCATTCCGAATTGTTTCACAGGCCTCTTGCGATTCTTTTATTTCGTCGTTTGCCTGTGTAAAAGATACAGTAAATTCATCTCACAAATGCAAAACAGTAAAAAATCCTTCGAAAATGTTTTTCATTATTTTTGATCTTGGAACATTTTGAATATGGGAAAATCGAACTTAAGCAGATTCTTTAGTTTTCAATTATCCCCCAAGTTTCATCTTTTATTGTCTAACCTTCCAGAATTAGAAGTAACACGTCTTGTGTTGCCGTAAACTACGTAAGGATTTTCTAGTATTGATTCATTGATCCTTTAGTAAATAGTAACAAAATAAAACCACTTCTTTTCTTAAAGCGTCTTCTTGTAAAATATAAAACGTCTTCTTTAAAAAAAGTCTTCTTTTCTAAAATCGTCGTCTAATAAATTTCATAAATAAACCGTTTTCTTTTCTGAAAACGTCTTCTTGTAAATGTAATAAATGAAAGGTCTTTTTTTTTTAATTTTCAACTGATTTGTATTAATTTTGAAGCGGTACACTCGAAACGTAAGCATATCTTTGCTATCACGAAATAATCTTTTTTAAAGCGTCTTCTTATAAAACATAAAACGTCTTTTTAAAAATAAATTAAACGTTCTCTTTTCTGAAAACGTCTTCTTATAAATAAAATAAATGAAACAGTTTTTTTTTTACTTTCTAGTGATTTGAAATTAATTTTGATGTGCTGTATTCAAAAGGTAGGCATATCTTTGCTACCACGAGAGAATATATCGCAAACAAAAATTGAAAAGTTAAACAACAAATGTATTTAAAAAACGCTCGTGTGAAACAAAGTATCATAGTTATAATCAAATGTTGAATTGGGTAGACATCAAAACTGCAGTATGTGCATTCAGATTTATTTTTATACAAATTTATTGTGTCCTCCTTTTTCACGAAATGTCCTCCTTTTTTAGTGAAAATGTTCCAAAATGTTATATGGCCGCTTAGCGTGAGCTTAGCTTACCCTCAAATCCAAAGTCTGCATTAACACTTTCGCAACTAGGAGCGACTGAACAAGCATTCCCTCACCGCCACCACCACCATACACGTATTATAGATTGATTTGTGGCATTTATATACTTCTACTGCGCAATATTTCTTTTTTGTTTTTGTCCTTTTAATCAGGTAAGTGTTCCAGTGTAGGGGATTAGCCCTCAGCTGACGGTTACAGTTGGTCATTCAACCTAAAGATTCTGCATTATGGATATGAGTGTAGCCCGAGTTGTATGTCAAGATCGCTGTAAATGGAGAAGCTTGATACGGAAACAGTAAGTAAACATTATCTGGCAGTTTGTATTTCTTTTTGGAGCTAACCTCTGAATTTCAGAGAACAGTTTAGTGATATGTATATGTATATACTGTATGTATACTGCGCAATAGTTTTGACTCATAAAGAGATAGGATTTCTTCTCAACATTCTTAGCTGCCAATCAGGGCTAAATAATCACATTAATTGTCCCAAGACACTACAGTGTCAGTGCTGATTTCATGATCGACTTTCTGAATTTGTTCACTATTAAGTCAGTAAGTTATCTACAAAATTATTTTTATTAACGCATGAGGAACAATCTTCTTAAGTTCTAAATTCCCTTGGTTATTATGCTGGAGAAAAACAGTGTCTTTCAAGTAAAATGTTTGGAGAAACTTTTTTTTGTATTTCTATGTATTTACCTGAATGCCAGAAAACTACATGAATGGATCTCTGCTTTGAAGAAAGACTGCATTTTTTATGTTAGTGGATAAAACGGATAAGAATCAATAGGGAAGAAGATCGGAGGAGCACTTGCGTCAGATGTCCTCAAAAGCAGATGTTTTCTTGTAGTGCAGTCGTTATTCTAAAAAAGGAATGGTTTTTGCAACGTGGAATACATTCAAGAAATATTTATTTCGCGAAAAGATTACGGTACAAAAAATGCTGGAAACGTTCTGTTGCATAATTCCGCATATAAATAAAAAAAAGCAGGACTATTTATGTATCAGAACGCAAGCTTTTGATATTTGACTCTTAGGTTTAAGATCCACGGATTTCCATTTCTGTTTTGTATTTCCTCCTTAATTCCTCTCTGTGTAAAAATTTCTGAGTTATTACCTGGATAAAAAAAGAACTTATTTCTTTCCCATTTTGTTTTTTCTTTTCATAAATCTCCTGAAGTTTTATCCTAGAAAAGGTGTTTCCTAAAAAGAAACATCTCATTGTTTGCAACATGAAAATTTCAAGAATTTTTTTTGTTTATTTCCCTGAATGCCATGAAAGAACTTCATATTTTCTAGGTTTCTTCGAAAGTGAAAAGCACCTTTGAAAATCTTATCTCAAGAATAAATTACTTTAAAGGTAGTATATATTCGTGTTTTATCCTTTAAGAATATTGTAAATAAAATTTCAGGAGTATTGGGTTAAATTACGAAAATTTCAAATAATTTAGAAATTAAAACATTAAAAATGCTGTATTACAGTCTGATTTATCCATGTTTGACTTATTGATTATTAGTATGGGGTCAAACTACTAAGATTAGTTTATATCAATTAAAATCATTACAAAATAGTATGGTCAAAATTTTAAATAATTTAAGGGGAATTAATTTGAAAATTGTGGTACAGATTAATATCTATGGATTTTTAGATATTGAGAATTTATGACAATATAGATTATTGGGATTTATGTATAAACGAATAAAGGAGCGTAGGTATCAGCATTAAATTCAGCTGAACACTGAGTCATGATTATCGAACTAGAAACAGAAATGCATTTTTGTTGGCACTGCCTAACACTTTAACTCACCAAAATTTTATTGATTACCAGGGATTGGTGTTATGGAATAATCTAAAGTAATCGAGGTAGTTGCCTTCAATGCACGATCTTAATAACAAGAGTCACTCACAATACAAATTTAAATTCGTTGGCTAATTTAAAGATGTTATTGTGCGTTCTAGAAACCCGAAATTTCTTATACAATAAAATCTTTAAATTCAGCCAACGAATTTAAATTTGTATTGTGAGTGACTCTTGTTATTAAGATCGTGCATTGAAGGCAACTACCTCGATTTCTTTGGACTATTTCTGCACGAATTTGAATTCTCCTAATGGAATAATCTATTGGGTCGTTTCATAATTATTGGCCGATTCGGACACAAAGAAACAAACAGCAGTAACAGACGCCGAAATGCATTTTATTCCAAAAAATGTCGGCCCCCGGCAGCAATACACTGTGCCCAACGTGCCTTCAGTGCAAAAATGCCACGATGGCAGAAACTGGCATCACAGTGCTCCGAGGAATCGATAACGGCGGAAATCACAGCATCCTTGTTAGCGAACCGTTTGCCCTTCAAGAAGTGGTCCAAATGGCGAAACACGTGAAAGTCTGAGGGGTCCAAGTTAGGTGAATAAACAGGGTGAGAGAAGACCTCGTACCCCAAGGTGTTCATTTTTCACATGCTTCTAATTGACACATGCGGTCGTGCGCCATCCTGAAGGAGTATCGGACCCAAGCGATTGGCGAGCGATGGTTGTTTGCTGCATAATTTCTGGTGACATTCGTTCGACTGACGGCAGCACACGTCCGTTGTGATTGTTTGACCTCGCGGCAAAAACTCATAATGAACCACAGCCTTGGCAGTCCACCACACAGAGATCAGAACCTTCTGTGGGTGCAACTCGGGTTTGGACATGTTTTTGGGTGGTTCCCCTTTATCGAGCCCCGGCGCTGTTCGCTTCCTTTTGTCATAAAGCACCCATTTTTCATCAACCGTAAGGATCCGATGCAGAAAAGGGAGCACTAGCCTCACGTTTTTGAAGGGCAATGCATGTTTCCAGACGTCGTATCTGCTGCTGTTCGGTGAGTTCGTGTGGAACCCAGGTATCCAGTTTTTAATCTTGCCCATAGCTGCCAGGTGTCTGGAAACTGTTGCTGATGATACGACAAGTTCGGCACTGAGCTCATGTACCGTGGACTTTGGTTTTTCTTCCACTTTCCGACTTAAATGTACAGTGTCACACAGAACCGGACGTCCAGCTCCTGGCTTAAGGTCGATGGCAACATCACCAGCATGGAACTTGGAAAACAGTCTACGGACAGTTCTGTCACTCGTCGTTTCAACAACCCACGCTCTATTGATATTTGCGACCGTTTCGGACACATTCCGGCCAAGTTTGAATTCGTGCAAAATAACTGATCTCACGTCGGGTTGCTCCATCACGTCCCTAACTGCTGAGATATTTCTGAAATACCGTTTTATACACGTGGACTGAACCGATTCAATTTGCATGGGCGTTTGGTAGTTCCTCCTAGGAGGCGTCCCTTGGCTATGCAAATTCGCCTTGTCGGCATCGACCAATAATTATGAAATGACCCCATACATGGTCAACTAACACACATCAGTAATTACAACTATTATGAAAGCAACTAAAAATACTTGCTAACAAACAGAAATATAAAATTTAATAGTAGAAAAAATTATTAACCAGACCATATATGCGAAAATTTTATATGTGCAGGACGTTTGGCTTCACTACACACATTAAGGGAATTGGGATTCACTCAGGCTATATATGTAGCCTTTCACTCAATTTCCTGTTCTGCGGTTACCCTGTACATACAGGGGTTATAATAATGTAAACATCACGATCAGACACGTGACTTTTAATGCAGCTGCGTACGTCGCAATACGCAAAGGTGTCGATCACTTTTTGGTTGCAACATCTTCGTTTAGAACCTCAAAGTCCTGTTTAAGTGTCTTGTTGCAAAATTTCTTTCAGGGTGAAGACGAAATGAGCGACCTAAAAGGTTTTGAAAGAGGGCTAATTCTTGGGGTCCGCTTGTTGGTGCCTCCATGACAACAGTCGTCAGAGTAATGGGGGCATCGAGAGCTACTGTGTCTAGCGTCGTGACAGCATACCGCGTTCGTGGCAAAACATCGTCTGCGAAACACAAGAGTGGCCGGAAAACGACCCTGACTGATAAAGACAAAAGAACATTAAAGAGGATTGTCACCCGTAATAAGAAGACCACGGCGCCGAAAATTAGTGCGGGGCTCAATCTGCATCTCCAGGCCCCAGCATCAACGAAACCAGTACGCAGGGTACTGCATGAACAAGATATTCATGGCAGAGCTGCTACTGCAAAACCTCTGGTGACCCGGGTGAATGCACAACGGCAATGGTAGTAGTGCAAGCAGCATACAACGTGGACTACCGGTGCATGGAAGCATGTTATGTGGTCGGATGAATTCACATTCAGGCTATTCCCCACCGCAGGACGTGTTTACATGTGGAGAATACCTTCAGAAGCGTAACACTCAGACTATCTGCTCCCAACAGTGAAGCATGGTGGTGGTTCTGCATGCTCTGGGCAGTGATATCGTGGTTTTCAGCAGCCCCCACCCCACCTGATCCCCTTGAAAGGACGAATGACTGGCAATGCGTATGTAACCATTTTGGCAAACAAGTCTATCCAATGGCTCAGGCATTGTTCCCTTCAGTGGATGCCATCTACTAAGATGATAACGCACCAATTCACAAAGCTCGGAATGTCCAATCATGGTTTAAGAAACATGAGGACGAACATTCACACCTTCCTTGGCCTCCCCAATCACCAGACTTAAACATCATCGAGCCATTGTGGTCTGTGTTGGGACACAGAGTAAGATCTTGTTATCCTCCTCCTGCATCTCTCAAGGACCTAGAGCAGTTTCTGCATAAAGAATGGTGTAACCACCCACTAACCACCATCCACGATTTGTATGCGTCCACTCCAAGGGGGATTCAGGTGGGTTTCAGTACCGAAAGTGAACAGCTTTGGTATTAACACTCCACACCCAACTAGATACGTAAAACCTTCTTTTCCTAGGTGTTAACATTATTATGCCCAACCCCTGCACATTAATATGTTTTCTTCTTAATATTATGTGTTATAAAATTAATATTGAAATGCGATATGGTCAAATGCAACCCCATAACGAAAAATAAATAAAATGAAATTGTTAGAGGCAGTGTTTTTATAAACCGAATCATTTTGTAAACGCGAATCTCTCCTGTAGAAATCCATGTATTACAAACGCATTCTGAAATGTCCAAGGCTCCTTTTCGAGTCGTGCCAGTTGAAATACATAAGATTCTTAATCCTGTAGAGACACGATTAATAATGGGAATAATTGCAATTTAAAAAAAACGATACTTTTATTTACAATTAAAACCAGCTAAAAAGAGTAGCAAGATCTTTCAAACCCTCTATGGGTTCGTCATCAGGAACAGTGAGGGTGAAGCACCGTGGTTAGCTGAAAGCAATCACCCACAATGCAACAGCATGGCAAGATGTTGCTTCAACCCTTCACACACGCGTATTTGACATGTATACAAATACTGCACGTAAACTACAAAGCACGGTTATGAGTTCTGATGGTGTGTGCAATAAAGACTACAAAGTACTTCCCTGGCCCCCTAATTCCTCAGACTAAAACCCGATTGAGCATCTGTGGGACCACCTCGATTGTGTTGTTCGCTCTATGGATCCTCCACCACGCACCCTCCAGCAGCTGTCAGATGCACTCCAGTCAGCATGGCCCCACATGCCTGTGAACACCTTCCAGCACCTTATTGAGTCACTCCCAGCCCGTCTAGCTTCTGTCCGCGCTGCATACGGCGGTTACTCTGGATATTAGCTGGTGGTCACAATAATGTGACTCGACCGTGTAGATCTTATAAACAAACTCATAATGGCAAACATGCAAAGAAAAGGATCACAGACAAGCTTAGATCACCGAATAAAATTAAGAATAATAAGTTGTATTCCATCGAATTTAACCAGCCTTACCGTGAGAAACGGCTGAAATATATAAAACACACACTTGCTTTAAAATGTCTATCCGACTGTGTAAAAGAGTGATGAACATTTAGAGATCAGTTTGGAAGGAAGTGACGCCAATAACTACCTTAGACAGCAGATATCAAATGAAACCACATAGAAGAAGAACTAAATAGTCGTACAATGCTTGGGTGAAGTGCCTTTAGAGGAAAAACTAATTTGTGAGCTTATAGGGCTTAGCTGATGTGCATTTAGAAGAATTAGTGCATAAATTTGTGTTTGTGTGTGTGCGTGTGTGTGAGTGAGTGAGAGCACTGCAATTCCAAAACCAAAATGTCTAGACTACTGAAAGTTTGCATGCGTAGAGTGCCAAAAGTCATGGAATAACAGTACGCAATTTTTATCTGGCGCCGTTGTCGTATAAAAGATTCGACGCATGCCACGATTTTTATCAGTTGCGAGGTTGTACTCTCGTGAGTCAGGTTGAACAACCGCCAGCGAGATTGCGGCAAGCCGCCGTGAATTAGTGAATTGTCAGAGTTTGAACGTGGCATGGCGGTGGGAGCCAGACGGATGGGACATTAATTTCGGAAGCTGTGCAAACATTCAACATTTCGCGATCCACGGTGTCACGTGTTTACCGAGAATACATGGAAGGCATTATCACTCACCGTGGACAGCGCAGTGGGCGACCACAGGTGCTGAATGACCATGGCCAGCGGAGTCGGACCAGGATTTTCCATGCTAACAGAGACGACACACTGGATCAAATAACATCCATATTCCATGCAGGAGGTACCAGAGACATATCCATCAGGTCAGTGCAGCGTAATTTAGCGTCCATGGGGTATGGGAGCAGAATACCCACCAGAGTTCCTTTGTTAACACCACGACATCGGACACTACGCCTCGCCTGGGCTCGTGAACACGGTAATTGGATCCTGGAAGACTGACAAGATGTGGCATGGTCCGATGAGTCATATTAACAGTTGCTACGAGCTGATGGTAGGGTTCGGGTGTGTCACAGACCACATGAGGCCATGGATCCAAGATGTCAACAAGGCACTGTGCAAGCTGATGGTTGTTTCATAAATGTATGGGGTGTCTTTACGTGGCACAGTTTCGGTCCTCTGGTCCTCGTAAACACGTCATTAACCGGTCCTCGCTTTGTTGCTCTGCTGGGGGACCGTTTGCAGCCCTTCGTGGATTTCATGTACCGCAACAACAATGGGACATTCCAAGCGGATGGTGCACCATGTCATCGCACCCAAGTTTTCCAAAATTGGTTCGAGGAGCATTCTGGACAGCTCCGACGGATGGTGCGGCCACCACGTTAAGATCTTGCACCTACAAATACCAGGGAACTGCGTGCGGCTGTTCTGATGGCATGAGCTCAACATCTCTTCAGAAGTCTTCCGGCCACTTCTGGAATCGATGCCAGGTTGAGTTGTTGCACTTTGCCGGGCTAGAGGCTCTCCTATATTCGGTACGTATCCCACGGCTTTTAATACTTCAGTGTATTACATGAAACAGCAGACGTTGGGACTTTTATTTTTCATTTACGACTTATTGTGCACCCAGGGAGATTTCTAGAACTCCACGACAAGATTCCACCAAGCCTACACATAAAACTGTATGCTCCATAATGGACCTCGATATCGAAAGAAAGAAACTTCGCGGATTTCAATATTTACGCTGTTCTGACCTAACATTGTGCACGTCTGGTGATTACGATAATGTCTTTTGTTTCGTGTCTTAAATATTTTAATGACTTTAATTATTTTCAGGGTATTATCATTTTCTTTATTTTTTTGTAAAATACGGCTTTGAAATACCTTACCGCCACATGCCTGAACAAACAATGCATTATCTGGCGTCTTCGAAAGAACTTTCTATTCGTTTTCGAAACAATGGGTGCATATGTCAGTTGTTTCCTAATATGGATTAAAAAAATTATTTCAGAATCCCGCTTGGACTCAGTTAAAAAGTGATATTAAGAGCCGTCTTGGAATATGTTATTGCACAGAGAAGCAACATAACATCTTAAAGGACTAGAAATTTTAATCGCAAGCGGAATACTTTTCAAATCTCACGGAAAGAAATGAGAAACAAAGCCGCTTCAAATATTTCCGAACAAGAACTTCTGGCGCAGTTTTGTTGGCGCGGAAGAACTCAGTTCAAAGTAAATCATGCAAAAGCCGCTATTGTTATCCGGGCGTGACAAAGGCAAGCATACGTTGCAAACAATGAATGAAAAAAACCGCGGCAAATAGCAACAAAAACCAGGAAGACACGAGCGGCTTTAACGGAAAACAGCGAACATAGTAGCCGACTCGGCAAACAAAGTACTGTTCAACTAATTACATAACTCAAAACAAAGGGAAACAAATAGGCTTTTCTGAGAGAAACACAGTAATGCCATTTGGATGCGCATACGGAAGAGATTCAGGGAAATATGTAAGGGGGAAAAAAAGGAGAAACCGCGTTGCTCGGAGAAACAGAAACTATGCATTTAATAACTACGCATTTAACAGTCGTAAAGGATGAAAAAAAAAATCAAACAAACAAAGGAAAATAAAATGCGCTCTGCTGCTCAGGGCGAAAGAGCAGAGACCCCATGAAAGAGTGGGAAAGCAGCGCGTGAAAGTGCAGAACATAATGAGGTCGTGTTTCTTCGAATAAAAAGACGGAGAATAAATGAACACCGCAATGCACCTTCTAACACAGAGGTTTGCGAATAGGAATGGAAGAAAGGAATTGCTCTGAATATCATTGTACACTACGTCGTAGACACCAGAAACTTTTTCGAAAGTGAGGACAACCGTTTCCACATAAGAAGAAACCTTGAACTTTCGTTTACTGTCACCAGATCAACGGGGAGGATTTTAATGTTCTTTTTCTCCGCATTGATTAGCTAAAAATAAATATTATTTGTTTTTTAAAACCGCAATAGCTGATTTGATGCCAGCGAACGACGAAGTCATCTGCTCAGCTTCTAAAATACATTTCGGCAACGAAAACATAAAAACAACAACAACAACAACAACAAAAGCTTGAAAGATGACACCGAATTTTCGATTGTAATGAGCAAGTCTTTTCAATCCTTTCCTACGCTTAAAAAAGTATTTCAAAGCAGATTTTCTAAAAATATAGAAATTCAGCAAAAAAAAAAAAAAAAAAAAAAAAACTATAATGGACTTGCACCACTGCATTTCATTTAAAATGCGCAATGTGGTGTGGGGGTGGGAAGGGTATTCATAGTGAGTTTAAGCCGATTGCAAAACAAAATCAACCCGATTTCCTCAATCGATAAAGCGTCCATTAAAAATTGCTACTTAATCCCACTAAGGGTTAAAAAGTGTGCTTCGAAAAGTAACAAATTGCGCGGAAAACATTTCTTATAGCGGAATAATCAGAGGTATAGAGAATTTACAAATCAGGAGAAAAGATAGAGAAAAACGCAAAACAACAAAAGCCGGACGTTACTTAATAAAAGAAAACACGTAGATACAAAATTATTTTCATAATTAAAAGTATCCGACCAAAAATAATTTTTCTAAAGAATTTTTAGAATCGAGTAAACCCTTTCAAACAGAAATATATTCTGACTCTCCCTGGAAATAGAAAGGCTGGCAAATATGTGGAAAGTATTTTTCATAGAAAAAGCTGTGCCAAGGAAAAATAATTTTTCCAATACGTCTTCTGGAACCAGAGGAGGCGAGAAAAAATTGTTTCGACATTTGCGTACCTAGTGGGAAAACTGTGCGTCATCTGAATATGCTCAAGTTCCCAAACTTTAGTGTAGAGAACAAAGTAGAACGAGAAAAAAAAATGTAATAGGTCTACAGAAATACAAACTACCACCTAGCACCGGAACTGTTTACAACAAAACCTCAGAGTGCAGACAGAATTTCTACAATGTGAGTAGCATGCGTGTTTAAAGGGGTTTTTTTCAATCCGACTTTTAGAATCAAAGACACTAAGAAATGAAGATTTACGCCATCTAGTGGGGGAATTTTGTATTATCTTGGGCAGAAAAGCTCATGAAATATTTTTGTAGTTAGTAGTATCTGACCGTAGTTAGTAATATAGTCCTCAAGGGCTCACCCTGGTGAATACGAACCAGAGGAACCTGATGCTGGACCATTCCTTACTTTGTTTAATTTACGCCTGTTATATTATCTGTAGGCTAGTCCTAACTCTTCTTTCTTGTCATTTCTTTTTTTTTTCTTGTTTTTTCCCCATCATGCTATTAGGGTATTAAAGGGCTAGGGGGTGAATTTTTCCTTTCTTTTTTTCTTCTAAAGCAGTGAGAGTCTGCCTTCTCTCCTAGCTGGCAGAAGCTATAAAATGTATCCCCCCAATCCGTCTGGTCAGCGGGGAAAGGAAAAGAATGTTAGGACACAATTATTGTGAACCGTTAGGTAGATGTACTCATACAGTTTGTGTCCCGCTACTGAGAGAAGTGGCGTAGGTATCAGTAAGAAAAAGAGAAGAAACATGCACCACAACTGCGAACGGTTAGGTATATGTACTCATAACGTTTGTGTCCCGCTACTGAGGGAAGTGACGTAAGCGATAGCGCGCGTGTCACGTGACTAGTCAGTCAAAATGACATCTTCCTCACCGATGGATTGGACGACCCGCGGACTACAACATGCCACTGACCCAACATCTTGTGACTTTTTCCTGAGGGGGGGGGGGGGTACGTAAAGGACAATGTATTCGCCCCTCCCCTTCCTTTTGATCTAGAGGAGCTGAAACAGCGTATCACTGCACTTGATTCAGATATCTTACCTCGCGTTTGGGCGGAAATGGATTACCGGCTCGATGTGTGTCATGTGACTAAGGGTGCACACATAGAACATCTGTGACTCTCTCTAAAAAAACATGAAATGTTCCCCTACATTTATGTTACAGGTAACATAAAATATCTTACAGTGTTCTTGTTTTACAAGGTTTGTCCGGAAAGTAATGAGACCACTTTTCCAATCAGAAGAGCCGGAGGGCGGAGTCTCGGGGCTTAACGAATGGCAGGGTATGCCACACTGCCAGAATTGTCAAGGAGTGGTTCGAGGAACATGCTGATGACTTTCTGTTAATACCTTGGCCTCCAAATTCACCTGAGACGAACCCAATCGAACATTTGTGGTTCGACTTGGAAAAGCGGGTTCGCGCTAAATCATCACCACTCCGGAATATAATGGAACTGGAGGACCAGCTGTTGCCATTATGGAATCACACCCCGGACATATATCGCCCCCTCATCGAATTGGAGTGCCCGCTATTATGCGGGCATAAGGGGTGTCCTACAGCTTATAAGGTAGATGGGTATAATGTAATGGCTCATGAATCATTGACTACTGGACAAAGAGCTTCGGAAGTTTCTTCCAGAACTTTGAGTTGACGATATTTTCGCCTTTTTGATGACCGATTGGGCGGTCACTCGGGTTTTGAGGTGAATCACTCTATATATAAAACAGACTGTGTGTGTGTGCCTATCGGTCGGATTTCACATAGAATTAGGCGACCTACAGCGACGAAATTTGCTATGAAGATACCTGTAGACATCTTCTGGCGTACCTCGAAGAGATTTTTTTTTAATTTTAATTTGATTTTTAGTTATTTAATGTTACGCGTTTCTACCCGATCTGAGAGTGTCTTTCTGCTTTGTTGACATCAACCTAAACACACCGAACGTTAAGGCGTGCAGAAAAGTAGTTCATAAATTTTAGGCGTTTCTTTTTTCGAATTCCGTTACGACTATTTTCATTCGTAAATATATTTATTACGCCCTTTGTTGTAAGCGTTGTTTGCCGATTGTATTATGACCTTGAAGGCGGAGAAGAAAAACAAGAAAATAGAACGTAGTTTTCCAATCTGCCTTATTAATTCAAAGGTGTCATACGTCAAAAGGACATCATACTGTGACGACGTTGTGAGCTAGAAAATAGAACGTTGTTTTAACGTAATTCTAAAAAACAAATGGCTCAAATTTATCGTGAACTACTTATCTTCGCGCCTTCGCGTTGGGTGTGATCAGGTTGCATGTAAAGAAAGCGGAAAGGCAGATGTTTTTTGTTAAGGGTTGTTTGCCAATTGTATTATGACCTTCAGGGCGGAGAAGAAGAAAAAGAAAATAGAACGTTGTTTTTCAATCTCCGTTATTAAGCAACGGCACGAGATTATCTGTCAAGAAACTAATGTAGAATGTTATTGAAGCTACTATAATGACTGGACGTGCATCACGCAAAAACGTTTTTATTCCAAGGATCCCGATCATCCAATCTGATGTCCCGTTTTAATTTAAAGTCTTCAATTCCCGATACGTTTGAGTTTCGCCATGAGCATCAATAAGGCACAAGTCAGTCTCTAAAAGCTGTTGGACTGGATCTAAAAAGTCCATGTTTTTCCCATGGTCAACTGTACGTTGGTTGTTCCAGAGTCGGAAATGGGGAAAATCTTTACATCTTTGCTCCGAATGGAAGGACTGTTAATATTGGCAATCCCGAGGCTCTACAAGAATAAGGTATTTATCATCTCAATCAATTTCATTGCATAAGCGTTCTGTTTTCAAACTTTTTGAATTATTTACATTGGACGTAACATCTACTAAATAATTCAAATACATTTTTTTATCCTAATATTCTATTCCGGGAAGTTGCACTACAAATTGTATAAACCTTGATTTGCCAGTCTTAATTTAATTGCCGACATAGCTTTTACTTTAAACTATCACTAGACCGTCAACGACGGGTACAACAGGCAAGTGTCATATAAATGGCCAAAAGCGACAAAGATAAAAAGAGCAAAAACAAAATTTACTTTTTCTCTCAGTGCGCTGTCTAACTTTATTTATTCATCTCTTTCGTTCAGATTTGGGACCTTCTGATTTTATTTATACAGGGTTATTACAAATTAAATATACCGTTTTAACGTTTAATAAAACCGAAACAACATAATACACTATCTACCAACATGTAATTGGACACCTGTGATAGCAAAGGAAAACGAAGTTTATTCACTTTGAATAGTTGGTGGAGCCTCTACGAGCGGCGATTACAGCTGCGACCATCCGGGGCATACTCTCAACCAGGCGTTGTACGACGGCTAGCGGCATTTTCTTCCACTCGGCTTGGAGTAGACAGGTCAGTTCCTTCACCGATTTCCGCCGGTGGGGGCACTCCTTAAGTCGACGATCCAACTCGTCCCAGAGGTTCTCGATAGGGTTAAGGTCCGGGCTCTGCGCAGGACAGTCCATTCGATTAACCCCATTGTCACCATACCAAGCCATGGTGGACCTCGCAACATGACAGGTGGCATTGTCATCCTGAAAGTAACATGGGTCCACCCCGTAAAACTGCCACAACGTAGGAACCGCATGGTCATCCAAAATGGTGCAGTAGGTCTCGGCGTTGAGTCTACCAGGAATTGTGGCCAAGGGTCCCGTACCATACCAGGGGAAACACCCCCATAGCATAATTCCATCGCCGAACTTCAAAGTTGGCACAATACATTCCGGCAGGAGACGTTCTCCAAGCAGACGCCAAACCCATACCCTGCCATCCGAACGGTAGAGGGTAAATCTTGATTAGTCGCTCCAGAGAACCTGTTTTCACTGTTCAACGGTCCACTGTCGACGTTATGTACACCACGTTAGCCGAGCAGCGCTATTGGTCTTGGTGATCAAAGGCCAAGACCAATAGCGCTGCTCGGCTAAGGCTTGTGGGCGGCAGCACGTCCATGATAACCTAGCAGATGGGATTCCTTACGGATGGTATTCATCGAACGAATACTCCCGGATGCATGTTGAAACTCCTCGCGTATGTGGCCTATCGATTTGGGACGGTTCTTCCAAAATTCTCTGGCCATCACCCGTCGGTCTCTAACTCCCAGTTTTGTGGGTTTGCCGGGTCGGGGCACATTCCGACAGGCACCTCTCATCTTCCACATGCTAATCACGTAGGCCACTGTCGATTTTGGGTACTATAACGAAGTAAATTTCTCCGTCATTTTTTTTTACGCCGGGGCTCGAATCCGGGTCCCCTCATTCCGGAATAAGTCACTCTACTAATTGAGCTACGCGGACGTTCATCATAATCGCTGCTATCTGCCTTTATATCGTGTGCGTCCTGCTGGGCAGGCATGTCACACACACACCCCCACGAAAGAGGGCCATGAGCATGGCCCACGGGTCAGCCGCGACCTTGAGTCGTCGTAGGCAGCCATCCACTGAGGAACATGCACTTGAGAATTCCCAGTCAATCTGGTGTGTGGAATGCAACATCACATACATTTAATTTTCGAAGTGCTGGAGAAGGGATTCTCTGATTTTTCCTATCTTGCGGTGTGGCAAGAACATCACACCATTGCGAGATCTTGAACGGCCGGATCATCTGGAAAGTTCGGGTGCCATTATAACGAAGTAAATTTCTCCGTCATTTTCGTCCACGACGGGATTCGAACCCGGTCCTCTCATTCCGGAATAAGTCGCTCTACTAATTGAACTACGCGGACGTTCGTCCTGACTGCTATCTGCCTTTATGTCGTGTGCGTCCTGCTGTCAGGTACGTCACAGTACTTCAACTCGCTGGATATGTAACGTATGGATCGGCCATTTCCGTCATACCCGACGATTACCCTTTCTCGAAATCAGAGAGCTCCGAACTGCGTGGCACCTTGCATGCGACTGGTTGCGTTGTTGTTTCATACACGTTATTTAACGGCGGCGGCCGTGACGTGTATCAGGACCGCAGATATCATCGATTGCAGGGGTGTCCAATTACTTGTTGGTAGATAGTTATATTGATGCCCACTTGCTCTGTTTTCTAGGGAAACTCCTGAAGTTTGTTCTAGCAACTTACAGATATCCAATATGTACATCTTTAGTCATCCGGCAGACACTATACTATCAAAAGTATTCAGACACTGCAATGTTTGGTGAACAAATGGCTTTGTTATCGCAATTAGTAGTCAGTCGGTCCACCTTTTGCTTGTATGACAGCGGCAGCACATCGAGGCATACTATCAACCATCAGTCACAATGTTTTGGGACAAAGGGCTTTATTATCGCAATTAGTAGTTAGCCGGTCCACCTTTTGCTTGTATGACAGCGGCAACACGTCGAGGCATACTATCAACCATCAGTCACAATGTTTTGGGACAAAGGGCTTTATTATCGCAATTAGTAGTTAGCCGCTCCACCTTTTGCTTGTATGACAGCGGCAACACGTCGAGGCATACTATCAACCATCAGTCACAATGTTTTGGGACAAAGGGCTTTATTATCGCAATTAGTATTTAGTCGGTCTACCTTTTGCTTGTATGACAGCGGCAACACGTCGAGGCATACTATCAACCATCAGTCACAATGTTTTGGGACAAAGGGCTTTATTATCGCAATTAGTATTTAGTCGGTCTACCTTTTGCTTGTATGACAGCGGCAACACGTCGAGGCATACTATCAACCATCAGTCACAATGTTCTGGGACAAAGGGCTTTATTATCGCAATTAGTATTTAGTCGGTCTACCTTTTGCTTGTATGACAGCGGCAACACGTCGAGGCATACTATCAACCATCAGTCACAATGTTTTGGGACAAAGGGCTTTATTATCGCAATTAGTAGTTAGCCGGTCCACCTTTTGCTTGTATGACAGCGGCAACACGTCGAGGCATACTATCAACCATCAGTCACAATGTTTTGGGACAAAGGGTTTTATTATCGCAATTAGTATTTAGTCGGTCCACCTTTTGCTTGTATGACAGCGGCAACACGTCGAGGCATACTATCAACCATCAGTCACAATGTTTTGGGACAAAGGGCTTTAATATCGCAATTAGTATTTAGTCGGTCTACCTTTTGCTTGTATGACAGCGGCAACACGTCGAGGCATACTATCAACCATCAGTCACAATGTTCTGGGACAAAGGGCTTTATTATCGCAATTAGTATTTAGTCGGTCTACCTTTTGCTTGTATGACAGCGGCAACACGTCGAGGCATACTATCAACCATCAGTCACAATGTTTTGGGACAAAGGGCTTTATTATCGCAATTAGTAGTTAGCCGGTCCACCTTTTGCTTGTATGACAGCGGCAACACGTCGAGGCATACTATCAACCATCAGTCACAATGTTTTGGGACAAAGGGCTTTATTATCGCGATTAGTAGTTAGCCGGTCCACCTTTTGCTTGTATGACAGCGGCAACACGTCGAGGCATACTATCAACCATCAGTCACAATGTTTTGGGACAAAGGGCTTTATTATCGCAATTAGTAGTTAGCCGGTCCACCTTTTGCTTGTATGACAGCGGCAACACGTCGAGGCATACTATCAACCATCAGTCACAATGTTTTGGGACAAAGGGCTTTTTTTTTTTTTTTTTTTTTTTTGATTGGAGGTTTAACGACCACCGTGAGCAACTCAATGGGCTATAAGCAGTCGCCCGTCCCTAATTTAGGGTCACTGGTTCCAGGGAAGGAGAGAACCAGTGCCGTAAGACAAACACAACATCCATGCCTCACCGGGATTCGAACCCGGACCCCTTTCGGACGAATGATCAGAGGCCATCGCTTAGACCACTGCGCCACCGGGGCGGCACAAAGGGCTTTATTATCGCAATTAGTATTTAGTCGGTCTACCTTTTGCTTGTATGACAGCGGCAACACGTCGAGGCATACTATCAATCATCAGTCACAATGATTTGGGACAAAGGGCTTTATTATTGCAATTAGTAGTTAGCCGGTCCACCTTTTGCTTGTATGACAGCGGCAACACGTCGAGGCATACTATCAACCATCAGTCACAATGTTTTGGGACAAAGGGCTTTATTATCGCAATTAGTATTTAATCGGTCTACCTTTTGCTTGTATGACAGCGGCGACATGTCGAGGCATACTATCAACCATCAGTCACAATGTTTTGGGACAAAGGAATTTATTATCGCAATTAGTATTTAGTCGGTCTACCTTTTGCTTGTATGACAGCGGCAACACGTCGAGGCATACTATCAACCATCAGTCACAATTTTTTGGGACAAAGGGCTTTATTATCGCAATTAGTAGTTAGCCGGTCCACCTTTTGCTTGTATGACAGCGGCAACACGTCGAGGCATACTATCAACCATCAGTCACAATGCTTTGGGACAAAGGGCTTTATTATCGCAATTAGTAGTTAGTCGGTCCACCTTTTGCTTGTATGACAGCGGCAACACGTCGAGGCATACTATCAACCATCAGTCACAATGTTTTGGGACAAAGGGCTTTATTATCGCAATTAGTATTTAGTCGGTCTACCTTTTGCTTGTATGACAGCGGCAACACGTCGAGGCATACTATCAACCATCAGTCACAATGTTTTGGGACAAAGGGCTTTATTATCGCAATTAGTAGTTAGACGGTCCACCTTTTGCTTGTATGACAGCGGCAACACGTCGAGGCATACTATCAGCCATCAGTCACAATGTTTTGCGACAAAGGGCTTTATTATCGCAATTAGTATTTAATCGGTCTACCTTTTGCTTGTATGACAGCGGCAACACGTCGAGGCATACTATCAACCATCAGTCACAATGTTTTGGGACTAAGGGCTTTATTATCGCAATTAGTAGTTAGGCGGTCCGTCCGCGTTTTGCTTGTATGACAGCTGCAACACGTCGAGGCATACTATCAACCATCAGTCACAATGTTTTGGGACAAAGGGCTTTATTATCGCAATTAGTAGTTAGCCGGTCCGTCCAACTTTTGCTTGTATGACAGCGGCAACACGTCGAGGCATACTATCAACCATCAGTCAGAATGTTTTGGGACAAAGGGCTTTATTATCGCAATTAGTAGTTAGCCGGTCCGTCCACCTTTTGCTTGTATGACAGCGGCAACACGTCGAGGCATACTATCAACCATCAGTCAGAATGATTTGGGACAAAGGGCTTTATTATCGCAATTAGTAGTTAGCCGGTCCACCTTTTGCTTGTATGACAGCGGCAACATGTCGAGGCATACTATCAACCATCAGTCAGAATGTTTTGGGAGAAAGGGCTTTATTATCGCAATTAGTAGTTAGCCGGTCCACCTTTTGCTTGTATGACAGCGGCAACACGTCGAGGCATACTATCAACCATCAGTCACAATGTTTTGGGACACAGGGCTTTATTATCGTTATTAGTAGTTAGTCGGTCCACTTTTTGCTTGTGTGACAGCGGCAACACGTCGAGGCATACTATCAATCATCAGTCACAATGTTTTGGGACAAAGGGCTTTATTATCGCAATTAGTATTTAGTCGGTCTACCTTTTGCTTGTATGACAGTGGCGACACGTCGAGGCATACTATCAACCATCAGTCACAATGTTTTGGGACAAAGGGCTTTATTATCGTAATTAGTAGTTAGTCGGTCCACTTTTTGCTTGTATGACAGCGGCAACACGTCGAGGCATACATCAACCATCAGTCACAATGTTTTGGGACAAATGTCTTTATTGTCGCAATTAGTAGTCAGTCTGTCCACCTTTTGTTTGTATGACAGCCACAACATGGCGAGTCATACTATTAAACAATTTCCGGTAGGTCTCAACAGGAACGGTTAGCTATTCGTCCTGCAAAGCTGCTGACAGACGGGACAGCAAAGACATTCGTTGTGGTCGATTTCGTATCTGTCGCCTCAGTTCATCCCAGATACGTTCTATGGGCTTAATATCAGGACGTAGAGCCCGCCAGTCTAACAATTCCGCCTCATTTTTAAGATACCAATCCTGCACACGCCGTGTAGTGTGGCAGGAAGCTTGATAGTGTTGGCAGAGACAACGGTCATTTTCGTAATACTGCCACATTGTTGATAGGGCAGAATCCCAGAACGTTGAGGTACATATCAGAGTTCATGGTTTGTGGTGTAATAACGAACGGGCTGAGTCCCATCCACGAAAAACAACTCCATACCATGATGGAACCTCCGCCGAACTTAACAGTCGGAAGATCACAGTCCTACAAAAATCGTTCGCCGAGCTCTCGTCAAATCCAAACATCAGATTGGAAGAGTGAAAAGCTTGACTGATCACTCCAATGATCAGCTTTCTAGTCTCTCACAGTACAGAAAGGACGAGAGACACACCACTCCAAACATGGCTTCACATTCATGGTAGTGATGTTGGGCTTGTGTGTCGTTACTCTAACATAATAACTCACACTGTGCAACTCGCTGCGGATAATTATGCTACTAACCAAGCCATTACACGCATTTCCTACTTCGGCAGCGGTGAAAACGGCAGAGAAAGAACGAGATTTCTTAACATTTCTTTCCATGGCTCTTCTGTCACGTTCCGTCAGTTTGTGCTGCCTTCCTGAAAGTTTTACTGCTGTAGTTGCACCGTTCTGCTTTCATGTTTTCACGACACTACTTACATTCCATTTTGCTATGTTTAGTTTAGCTGCAATACTCCGTATGGAAACGTTACACAAATAACATCGTACGACCAGCCCCCCGCTGTAACTCGGAAAGTTCACGTAAAAGCGGCATATACGCTTCAAAGTTACTGATAGTTTCGTATACGTACCTCCACACTCATAGCTCACCTTCCTGCGCAACCGTTCTTTGCATTTATGCAAATGTTTCATAGTGTCCGAACACTTTTGATAATATAGTGTATATCAACGTGGTTAACGAATTCTTGCAGAAGAAGCGTTAACATATCTTCATCAACTCTACCCAGCAAAAACATAAGTGCTGGGAAACTGCGGGCCATCAGCTGGCAGTGGTGGGTCACTGAAGTGCTGAAATCTCCCGCTCACAGCACGGTAGCGGTCCGTTGGTGGCACCGCCATCAGTTAGCAGCCATTGATGGTTCTGCAGCATCGCCGGGAATTGCGGGCCTACAAGCAAGTGCCACTAGTGGGTCACGTAGCTGGCAACCGATGAAACCCCAACACCAGGTGGAAGCAACTGGACTGCGCATGCGCAGAAGCAACACGCTTGTGTCTCTCGTGGTGTCAGTTAGTTGAAGACGACGCTATCGCCATAGTGTTATTTTAGTGGATGTTAAGAAAAAAAAAGCCATATGTAGAGAGGCGAACTAATTTCCTAATGAAATGCCACGGCGACGAAAATATCAGATTAAGCCATGAAATACACCCACTCAATTCCCATGAACAACAAGAAATAATTTATATGTAATCTTTCGTTTTAACATATATACACTAAACCGCTTGAAACATAAGTCCTGGAAAAACATTAGAAAAACGTTTATTGGAGAGAGAGAGAAAAAAAAAGAATTATACGCGTACAAAATTTATCAATTATTTGAAAAAAAAAAAAGCTGCGCTATGTGGATATAATGGTTGAATACACAAGACCGGAGGAATTGGCTTCTAAAAATAACGAGAAGGAAAATAAAATATATTTCCTCTTTAAAACAAATGTAGCTTCGAACATAGGAAAGGAAAGATACAATGTTAAAAATGTAGCAGAATGTGACATGAACGGGTAAATATCTTATTTAGACAATCGTCTTTCAAGACGATAAGGACAGCACAAAACTTTGGAAAGCGCCTTTAACTTGGGACACTCCTTGAAAATGAGTGATGTTCCCTTAAGGTAAAAAAAAAACAGTCTTTACGTTTAAAAAATAAATTTATGAATTATATGAAATAGCCATTTATGAAAAATGCCTAGCAATATTGTAAAAATAAAACGAGAACCATTTTTTACCCATTCCGCCGGAAAGAGGCTCAGTTCAAGCAAATGCTCGGGCGTGCGAAATCAGTCCAGTTGGTAGTGCGCCCGCTTCCCACGCAGACAGTCCTTGGTTGGTTTCCAGCCAGATCCAAACGGGCGTTTTTCCGGACATGTTGAGAAAATTTTCCCAGCGCAGTTCTATGATTCAGAAGTTTCGTAAGGGGGGGGATATTTACAGCTTTGGAATGCTGCGGTTATCGTTTATTATTATTTTTATGGCTACTACTGGGAAATTGGCGGTCAAAGTTCGGCAAGCCATCAGTTACGTCACGTGATCGCCGGCTGCCATTGCCGGGAAACTAGCGGACCACCTTATGCTAGCCATCATTTATGGCACGTGCTTGCAGGACTGCTAAAGGGCCACTTGTGGTAGCTACTGCCTGTAATGGATAACTGATGGCCCTGTTGTGGCATATGACAATTGTTTGTCAGCTGTTGGCCTGAACTGCTAGTCCTTCTCTTGGCCGCCCGGACATTTTATTGACGGTTCGACAGCGGCAATATAGTGCTGGGCCAGCAAGACTGTTTTTCTGGGTACCAATAGCTGGTGTCATACGTTCTTTCAGATCAACTAAATTAACATGAAAGGGGGACGAAGACTTCGTCTTTGACATAGCCCCATAAAAATAAGACACATGGCGTAATATCCGGACTACGTGGTGGCCAACATGTTAGTGATATGTTGCACCTGTTGCGCGGCCAATCCAGTGATGTGGAAGATTTTCATCCAGGTAGTTTCTAACTTCCCGATGCCAGCGAAGTGGTGCTCCATCCTGTTGGAAAATGAAGTTATCACTGTCTTCGTACAGTTGAGGCTTCAACCAAATAATTAGAATACCGAGATAAGAACTTCTCGTTACAGTACTTTCATGGAAAAAGCAGTGGTCATACACATTTTGACGGTATACAGCACAGAACACATCAACATTTTGGGAATTCCGCACATGCTCCACTATTGTTTTAGGATATTCAGTACCCTACATACGTATGCTTGTTAACTTTCTTACTAATGTAGAATGTTGATTCGTCGCTGAAAATTAGACGCTCACTAAAAACATCTTCTTCAAAACGTTCCTGCTTTTCTGTACAGAAATCGCGACGCGTATTACTGTCAGTGCCACTTAGACTTTGCAATAACTGCAGTTTGTAGGGAGTGATTTTCAGCCACTTCCTAAAAATTTTCTGAACAGTCAGTTGTGGAATTTGTAACTCCCGACCAGCCATCCTTGTCTGTTTTCTTGGGCTGCGTTGGTAAATGACACGAACACAGTTCACTTGTTCGTCAGACAGATACACGTGGTCTTACTGGTCTTTTAACTTTATACAAACATCCTGTTGTCTCAAATTTCTTGTGCCACTTGTAGTAGGGTCGTCTTTTCGGCACTGATTTCTTGAAACGAGTTCTAAAACCCCGTTGCACATCAGCAACAGAACTCATTTTGCTTAATTCAAGCATTTGCGGCCATTTTACCTGACTGGCCACGTGACGGTGAAGAAGTTTAATCTTTTTGTGATGCCACCTATATAATAAAATCGTTACTGAGTATCTTACATAGTTTTGGTTTTACAAAACATTGAAACTATGTTTGATTTGTAATAACCATGTATTTATCAGTTTTGTGTGTGTGTGTGTGTGTGTGTGTGTGTGTGTGTGTTAACATCGGTTTCGTGACAGGTAAGGCACAGTAGAAAATTGAGGATAAGATTTATATTTAAAATTTCCGTTTGTCCCTCCTGAAAGCTAAACCATGGGAGCTGAAGCTCGCCATTCTTCTTTATTTCTTCCCTTCCTGCAGGAATTTTCTTAGCACCTCCTAAATGTATTCTTTCAACATGGCCAAACCTTCTCAAAGTATTGGTCTCCACTCTACTAACAATATTTTGCTTCAGTTTGCACATCTGCAACATATATTCATTTCCCACATGATCAGAACGAGTCTTACCAGAGACTACTCGGGAACCAAACGCATCTCTCCAGCACACACATGATTCTTGTTTCAATTCTTGTGTAGTTTCCGCAGTAACTACGTTTCACTAACGTACATCAAAATGGGAACAAATGCACTCTTACGCCGGGTTTAGAAAGTACAGATCGTTGATAATTTGATTTGGGCCGCCCCGGTGGCGCAGTGGTCTAAGCGATGGCCTCTGATCATTCGTCCGAACGGGGTCCGGGTTCGAATCCCGGTGAGGCATGGATGTTGTGTTTGTCTTACGGCACTGGCTCTCTCCCTTCCCTGGAACCAGTGACCCTAAATTAGGGACGGGCGACTGCTTATAGCCCATTGAGTTGCTCACGGTGGTCGTTAAACCTCCAATCAAAAAAAAAAAAAAAATTGATTTGGGAAATGAAAGATAAGACATTTTGTGACAATCTGTGAAACGGATTTGAACAGCAAAATGTGGTTACATTTTGCTGTTCAAATCCATCTGTTTGTAACCATAGAGAGCAAAATACCCTAAACGGGCGTCCCGGGCTCTATAGACATGTTGATCATTCGTTTTGGGTAGAACGCACTGGAAAGGAACTCTGGTTCTTTTGATAACGGAACACGGGAAATTTGGGTATTTGGAATGAGATAGACAAAATGTGGTGTGGTGGTATCACCACGCAGAGAAGAAACTTCTGAGTAACGGGTTTCCCTTTTGAGGACACTAAACCTAAGAAAAATTGCTGACACTGCTAAGAATGATACTATTGGGCCTGATACCTGAACGGGCAGAAGAAATAATACCGATGAATGCAAGAAAGTGAGAACCGAACTATGAAATGGCATCAGCGTGTTCCCGAGACTTTATGAGTTATTTTGGGTGCTGATCGAGCCGAGGCTGATTAGCCAACAATTAAAATTAAGGGGACTAAGAATTGTTCGCGGAGAGTCTTCCGTCTTACAACATTCACCAGCAGTGATAGCAAGTAGCTGCCGCCGTCCCGGTAGCGCAGTGGTCTAAGCGACCGCTTCTGATCATTCGTCCGAGTTGGGTCCGGGTTCGAATCCCGGTGATGCATGGATGTTGTGTTTGTCTGATGGCCCTGGCTCTCTCCCTTACCTGGAACCAGTGGCTCTAAATTAGGAACGGGCGACTGCTTATAGCCCATTGAGTTTCTCATGGTGGTTGTTAAACCTCCAATCAAAAAAAGTAGCAACTGCCAAGGGACTACAGTTATCCTTCTTTCAAAGAAGGGAGAAGCACCATACAAAAAAAAAAAAAAAAAAAAAAAAAAAGGACTGGATGCACCCCTTTAACCCAGCTCTGAACAACGGCTGCAATAGAATATTAAATCACAGCGACACTTTGCTCAATTCAACATCCGATTACAGTTATCTCTCTCTTCGTGATCGTGGACTTACAACCTTTTTCCCACTAAAGCCTCGTTAATCATTTGCGAATAATTTTACACACATAACTCAAGAATGCTCTAAGAAGCGTTGATCGAGAAACATTGCACAACACGAGAAACTCTTATCTCAGCAGCCATACTACAAGCTTCCCCTTTGACCCGCAGTCAGAAGTTGCCAACTTCTAATTCATCGAGAGAAATTGTGTGGCTTTAAGTTAGAATATCTTTAAAGAGAAGAAAGCAAATGTTTACATAATAAGAGAGGAACTCATAAGGAAAGTTAATTTAAAGGTTGTATACTCCATAGAATGTGTGATTTCATATAGCCTTATATGTTAATGAGCAGTCGTAAAGCCTGAGAAAAAAAAAGAAATATCAGCAATTTTCATACTTGCTTCTAGTAATTTAATTTTTAAATTCAAACTTTATTCCAAATATCACCTCTCCCCAATACCTCGTTGAGCATCCTTTTACAATTTCCATTCAAAAAATTACTAGTAACTACCTTCGATACAATTTAGTTTTCACAAATTACTTAAAATAAACTTCGATTTGCACACACCATTTTGAAAGAAGCTGCTCTACACGCAAAATGGCGGATTCATTTTCTGATGAGTGGATTTGTGTGATCAGTGCGAATACTACTACTTTCATTCTTAAGATTAAGTAAGCTTCAGATTTTGCGCTTCATTACATAATTCTTGATAGAACTATCAACTCAAAAATTTGGTCGTTAACGAAGTCCGGAGTTCAGAAACTCATTAAAATGAATCCATGCATGAAACTTCACATATTAATTACAGCATCATGTATTTGGTTGTCTTTCTCTACAACTAATAATTAACACAGCAGGAAATGAACTTCTGTGTTAACGGAATTTTTACTTCAGCGACAGACATCGTCTTGCAAAGAATTTTTCGAGATCCACTTCCCTCGTTATTGAAAATTTGCAAACCAGTCTTTTCTTTCTGTAGAATTCCAATCTTATATGCTCCTCCTTTGGAACAAGAGCTATTACTTTACTTTGCATATTACAGCTTACGCACTGTTCTCTGTGTGGAGAGCACTTTCAAAATTACTTTTCAATAACTTATTACTTAAATGTCTTGTCTGTCTCGAATTTGGGGATTGGAATGCAAACAAGCTTAAAACACAATTGGAAGCAATTCATTCTACGTGTATTATTAATGCAGGAACTGGCTGAACAGACGACAATAGGATATCTGATATAATGCAGAAAGTTTGTTAAATTATTCTAAATGAGATTGGTAACCTTTCCATTAAATTTATTTCTTGCGTAAAGAGGCATAACATTAGTCTTCGTAGTTGTCTGTGAAAACTAATCTCGTCGCCCCAATGGCGCAGTAGTCTAAGCGATGGCTTCTGATCATTCGACCGAGATGGGACCGGGTTCAAGTCCCGGTGAGGCATGGATGCTGTGTTTCTTTTACGGCACTGGCTCTCTCCCTTCGCTGTAACCAATGACCCTAAATTAGTGACGGGCGGCTGCTAACAGCCCACTAAGTTGCTCACAGTAGTCGTTAAACTTCCAATAAAAAAAAAAAGACTACTTTCTAGGGCTAGAATTCTTATGATTTTTTTGGGAGTACTAATGCATTTTTGAAGTGTATACAAACGTGTTTCATACAAAAATAAGGTGATTAAAGTACCTTTGTTAAGGCATAGTTTGCAGTTTTTGATGATTTCCAAGGTATGTGGCATTTTTTTTAGGTTTTTTGGTCATTTTAAGGCACCTTTTTTGTTACTTTTTAGTTATTATTTTGCATAATGTGGTATTTTCAATAACAAGAGCACTTTTGAATGAATTTTACTTGCATAAAGAAGATCATCGACTTGTTTGAAAGTGGTCTCAGTTAAATTTTCGCAGAGACTACTTTCTGATCCTGAAATTGAAGGTAAATTTTCCAACATAAAGTCGATTCATGAAAGAAATACGGGATTACACCATATAATACAATTATGAAGATGACAATCCGATTTTTGGTGTAAATGTGACAAGAATGGTAAGTCAGATAATATCCGAAAACTTGAAAATTTCATCGTCCTGGAGCGAGACTCGAACCCACGTCTTCCAGATATCGCCCGGGTATACTAACCCGAGCGCCGGGCGCTATCTGGGAGACGTGGGTTCGAGTCCCGCTCCAGGACGATGAAAATTTTCAAGTTTTCGGATATTATCTGACTTACCATCCTTGCCACATTTACACCAAAAATTCGGATTGCCATCTTCATAATTTGTATAAAGTCGAATTTTGGATTTCGGCCTGGTGCCATTACTTCCTTGGAGAAGTCAGCACAGTTAATGCATCAAATAGATTTCATGAAGAAAGTTACAAATGACCTAGACATTCTGACTGGAAAGGTGGAAAAGGTTGTGCAAAGGAAAATTGAGCTAGTTTTAAAAAAAAATGTAGGATATGAGAAGCTGTGCTCAATTGCAGCTGTGCTATCGGGAAGAAAATTTTCCTTGGTGAAATTTCAGGAGACTTGGAACAAAGTGACGTAGATTATTTAAAATATGCTCCTGTGGTGTCAGAAGAAGTGGAAAGGTGTTTTTCAATGTTTAAAGCTTTGTTGGCAGCAAATAGAAAATCATTCTCTTTTGAAGATCTGCACATTGTTGTACATTTCAATTCTGAACCGAAGAAACAAACACTTTGCCGCCCCGGTGGCGCAGTGATCTAAGCGATGGCCTCTGATCATTCGTCCGAACGGGGTCTGGGTTCGAATCCCGGTGAGGCATGGATGTTGTGTTTGTCTTACGGCACTGGCTCTTTCCCTTCCCTGGAACCAGTGACCCTAAATTAGGGACGGGCGACTGCTTATAGCCCATTGAGTTGCTCACGGTGGTCGTTAAACCTCCAACCAAAAAAAAAAAAAAAAAAAAAAAAAGAAACAAACACTTTTAGTTTTCCATGGCAAACTCAAAATATTCAAATAAATTTTTGTTAGTAAAAAGCAAACTTCCAATTTGGCGCAGGAACTGTCAGCAAATGTAAGATCTGTTTTTATTTTTTTCTTGTTTTCTTTTATAGGGCATATTTTTGTTAACAAAACAAAGACTATATTTGGCACAGAAACTGTCAAAGTTAAATTGTGTTCTTAGAAGTTTTTTTTTTTATCTTACACGGCATATTTTGAGCAATAAATCTTTAGTTTCGCACAGAAACTCTAAAAGAATTAAGTTGCATTTCTTATTTATTTTTCGTTTTGTTTTATAGGTCATGTGTTGGTTAGTAAAAAGAATTTCAGTTGACACAGCAACAGTCAACAGATTTATTATATATTTTAAATTCTTTTTGTTTTGTTTCATGCACATCTCCTTCTTTTAATTCGTTAGTTTTGCAAGGAAATAAAAAAAAAATAGATGTGAATTTGCCCGGTACTTTTTTCGTTTTATAAGGCATATCTTTTTTAGTTTTCCGAGTCATAAATGCATTTTATACAGCATTTTCTAGCAATTTTTAGGTCATAAAAACCCTTGTCCGACTAATCACTTACGTCATTAAATTTTTTTAGAAGGGGGAACTGTTATGGATTCAAAATACAGAGGGTGAGTCGAAAGTTTTGCAATATTTGCATAAACGCATGTGCTGCGACGGCTATGTCACGTGTTTAAACTGTTCAAGTCGCGCATTGAAGTCAGTCGAGAAAGATATAAAGTGGTAGTCGTTGCTGTGAACAGTATTGCATGTCGTTGTTCTGTCTGTGTTGGGGCGCCTAAAAGATGAACAGCCACAACCGGCTAATTAAGGAACTTCTACTTTACGGGTTAGAACTCGGCCATAACGCCGCTCAACCAACATGAAACATTTGTTATGCGAAAAAGAAAGGCTTCGTGTACCACAACATTGCAATCAGATGGTTCAAGAAATTGCGCTCAGGTGACAGAAACCTCGAAGTTCAGCCAAGGTCAGGTAGGCCGGGTACCGTGGTTTCGGAGCCTGTGCGCCAAGCCGTACAGGCAAATCCGAAAACCAGCACTCGGAAATCATCAGGCGAGCTGGGCATATCACAGATCACCGTGGTTCGTCACCTTCAGGACCTCGGCAAGGTCAACAGGAGCTGCCGCATTGTCCCTCACGAACTGACGCCAGCTGAAGCAAACCGCCGAGTGGAAGTGTGCACGAAACTCATAGAATTGAATTGAATTGAATTGAAAACATTCGCTATGTACGTTTCATCAGAAGAATTGCTACGTCTATTTCCGTAATCTTAACCCACAACGGCAGTGTTTGAGCCCATGTAAGTTTCCTAAAACTGTTGCTAAACGTAGGCGCTTCGATCAAATCTGGTGGAATTTCGAGGGAGTACGCCATTAGGAGAATGTTCCGGACAGTTGGACCATCAACGTCAACCTCTACTCTGAACACCTGGAGCGGATGTGTGCCGTTTTGTAGGTGAAGTACCCGGCACCAGTGAACAGAAAGCGCGCTCTCCTACAGAAGAACAACGCTCGGACTCATATTACGCAAACGACCCGGGCAAAACTCCAGGAACTTGAAGGCATCGAACTGATGCCGCATTCAGCCTTAAATCTGGATCATTACTTGTTCCGGTCCATGACACAATTCCTTCGCAAGCGGCACTTCAACACCTAAGAGCAGGTGGCAGCTGCGGTGAAGGAGTTCTTCGCCTCGAAGGGCAAGAACTGTTACCACCACGGAATCAAAGAACTGGAAGACAGATGGCTGAAGACGGTGCAACGCGAGGGCCTGTACTTTGAATGCTGGTCAGCTTTCGTCGTAAAGTGGTCCAAATATTGCAAAGCGTTCGACTCACCCTTGATTTTCGTATTTTTTTCCTCCAGTGCAGACGAAGTAAAGAGAAATTCAAAACTAAAGTTTTTACCCTGTGGAGCACTTACCAATGAACTCGCCATTTCAAAATCTTTTGAATCCGAAACTACTAGTGGGTGTTTGACGTCTGCACGGGAAGGGAGGATACAAAGGCACTTTATTGAAAAGGTAGCTGCGAGGACAACTGAACAGAAGACAGAAACGTCCATGTGACAGACGGATGCCAAGAAAAATCCAGTCTTTAGTAGGTATATGATCACCCCTGACTGCGTTGAAGGATTTACAACGTCTGTCCATGGACGAGGTTGTCAAGGAGCTGTTGAAGCATCGCGGCCTATTCCTCTTGTAGCGCCAATTGCAGCGGCGGAATCGTTGCTGACGGCTGGTGACGTGCTGCCAAGCGTCTCCCGAGAAGGTCCTACACGTGTTCGATTGGATTTAGGTCCGGGGACCTTGCGGGCCAATCCATGCGTTGAATATCTTCACTCTCCAACAGCTCTGCGACAGCCACTGTACGATGAGGTGTAGCGTTGTCGTCCATGAAGAGGACCTCAGCACATCTAAACAAACGCACGTGAGGCAGGAGAACCTCGATACAATAGCGGACACCAGTGACTGAACCTTCTTGGAAGATGTGGAGGTCAGTACGGCTGCCAAGCATGATACTGCCCCAAACGAGAACTCCGCCACCTCCAAACCGGTCCCTCTAGATGATGTTGGAGGTGTGATTGCGTGTTCCCTGCTCTCTCTCCAGATGTGTATACGTCCAGAATCGCTCGTCAGACTAAATCGGCTCTCATCAGTAAAGAGAACTCGACCCAATTGCTGATGTGTCCAGTTCTTGTGTTCCTGGAACCACGGAAACCGCCGTCTCCGATGAGCAGGCGTTAATGGCTCACGCCGTACTGGTCATCGTGCAAATAGACCACATTTGTGTGGCCTCCTGGCCACGGTAAAACGCGATAACGGACGTCCAGTTGTCTGTTGCATGTGCCTTGCGATTTATCCCGCTGTCAGCCGTCTGTCTCCTCTCGCCTGTAGGACAATATACCGGTGTCCGCCGCTGTGGTTGCTCGTGGACGACCACTGATAAACTCTCGGACAGCTTTTCCTGTCGTTTGAAATGCTGTCCAAGTTCGTGAAACAATGCTGTCAGCGATACCGAACTCCTCGGCCACACTAGTCACACTTCGACCTTCTTCCCAAAGACGCGACCTCGGGTAAAGTCATCCAGATGTCGTCTACTGGATTGCCTGTTGGCCATATCGCACGGTGGCAGCAACTCGACGTCGTTCAAAATGATGTACACCGTGCAATAGCTTTCACCAAATTGCTGAGCGTACACCGCCCGTGTGCTTTATACCTTTCCGACCCCCCTCCCCTTACGTCATGCTGCATATATGCGCATGCCCTACCGTACCGGACCCTAGTCTATCTGCTGAGTGGTCTTTCGGTCCATTCTGCCTGCTCGTTGGGCCACGGGTAGCCTAGTGGTCAGCGTTCGTGACTGCCATGGAGATAACCTCAGGTTCGATCCTGGGCAGGTACGAACGCTCAAACCACTAAATACCCGCCGTGCGTCGGATGGGTACTGCCCCCGGCAATAACTAAGGGCGTCTTTCTCCACCTTTCTACCTCGCTTCCGTGTCACTTTCCTATCGGGCACTCTAGCCCAAATCTCCTAGTTTTCTATTTCTAAGGGTTGTTCAAGACCTGGGGTCAGACACTCCCTTCCTATAATCCTCTGCATATGATCTGATCTGATCTCTGCCTGCTCGTTCCGCTGTTATGTTAATTTCTTCTCTTCGTCCTTAATTTTTGCACACCAGTGTAGTTACACCATCAAAATATATTCCACGGGAGCAGTCGGTTTTTGGATTTTAAATACAATAAAACTCTTTTACGTAGCTGTTTCGTGCAGTAGATAAAAACCAGATGCCAGAAAATCACGAGCGACTTGCTTCGAGTTTCGCATTCTAGATTTTATGATTTAGGGGTTAATTCGAAGGGTAATGAAGAAGATTCGCCTCTATTTTGTATCTTCGTTACTAGGTTTATTGGCCATAAAGAAAGTGCGAGCAAATGCGATAGTCGTACAACAGACGTAACAAATGATGGTAATACGCGTTAGACTTGCCGCAATATCTTCACTAATTGCTGGTAATTATCGGCAATGCTTTTTGGGGTGTCTTCCTGTCTTCCAATCTGCAAACTCCAAACCCTTAATGCGATCCCCGCTGCTGTCTGTATTTGCGTTAAGCCAGCCAGCCAGCCAACCAACCAGCCAGCCTTGTCTCCTTTATTAAAAGAGCAGTCGGTTAAGCTGGAGAGATCTGCTGCAGGATATATAAATCTAAATCCCTGATCTAAAATACGTGTCGGATATTCCTTATCGATATGAAATATTCTTTGGATGCGTAGCACCAAAAGTTCTCCTCCGCTTTGCCTTTTTGTAAGCGTGCTTTCTTTTTCACTCCCGTTTGGCGAAAGGCAAGCAATTCCTTTGTAATGGCATATTAAATAATCAACTTTCTTCCCTTCGGTCATTAGGGACTGGTCTGGGGAATAAATTGGTAAATAACTGTTTCCTCTTTCCTTCTCTGGAATCTTTTCAGCATTTAATTGAAAGATGTGGAACTATAAAAATCGAGTGTCGTCCTTGATGAAGAAAATATTGTTGATGTCTGTGATGATAACGATGTCTTAAGCACGCCGTTTTGATTTTTGTGCATCGTAGTTTGGGTTTTGGCCCAAAAAATCTATTTTTTTTTCTTCCGCATTATTTGCTGCAGTTTGTTGAACTTTCTGATAACATCTTCATGGAGCAGACTTGAATTTAATGGGTATTTTGAAAGGATACATTAATATTACTTTTTATTCGTTCTCATTTTTTGCGAACCAAAATCTAGATATGCAATTAATCCCCCCTTCCATAACAACAGCATCAACTATATATATATATATGCATATACGGGTTTTCCCCCATTAGAAATTTCATTTAATCGCATCGTGTATGTTTAGAATTTAATGAAACGAGAAGTTGTCATTAATGGGAAAAATGGGCTGCTTGAGCTTTCAAATTATATTTATTAATTTGTGCATATGTTAATGTCACTATTGAAAAATATAAAAAACAATGAGTAGCCAGACTGACTCCTTTTTTTATTATGCTCAAATTAAAACCCATAACTTGTTTTTTGAATGAAAACGAAAAAATGAACATTATATCAGTTTTTGAATTAATTGAAATAGTAATCGAAATCCAATTTGCATTATAAAACTATCATAAATTCACATCGTATGCATTATATAATGATCATTCGGTATTCACAGAATAAATTACAAATTAAATATGAAAGCTTGTTTCTAATAGGTTCTTCTTTATTCATCGAAGAAAACTCATTTTTAATTTTAATAATACACGGTCGAGTCACATTATTGTAACCACCAACTAATATCCAGAGTAACCGCGGTGTGCAGTGCGGACAGCAGCTAGACGGGCTGCGAATGACTCAATAAGGTGCTGGAAGGTGTTCACAGGTATGTAGGGCCATGCTGACTGCAGTGCATCTGACAGCCACTGGAGGGTGCGTGGTGGAAGATCCATAGAGAACAACACGATCGAGGTGGTCCCACAGATGCTCAATTGGGTTTAAGTCCTGGAAATTAGGGGGCCAGGGAAGTACTCCGAAGTCTTCATCGTGCTTTTCCAACCACTCTCGGACATTTCTAGCTGTGTGACAAGTCGTATTGTCGTGCTGGAAGATTCCATCCGCCCCAGGGAAGACAATCAGCATGTATGCGTGTACGCGGTCTGCAAGGATGGATTCAAAACGAACTCGATCCATAGTGCCTTCCACAGGTATGAGTGGACCGAGAGAATGCCACGAAAACATTCCCCAGGTCATAACGCTGCCCTCACCAGCTTGTGTTCTTCCAGCAATGGTTAAAGAGTGTTTTGTTCTTCGATGTTTCTCGCCTCATACCCCAAAGTCCATCCGTTCGATGAAGTAGAAAACGTGGCTCATCGGAGAAGGCAATCCTTCGTCAATCAGCGGAGGTCCGATTCCGATACTTCCGTGAAAATGTAAGCCTTTTCTGCAGATGAAGCTTCGTTAGCATAGGTGTAGTGACCATCCGTCTACATCGGAGCCCCATAAGCAGCAGGGTTCACTGAACTGTCGTTTTAGAAGCACTTCCGGTAGCCCCTGGTTCGTTTGGCCAGTGAGTTGCTCCACTGTAGCGTGTCGATCGCTCCGCACGGACCTTCTCAGCCAACGTTCAACTCTCACATCAATAGCACGTGGTGCTCCGCAGTTTCTACCTCGCGTATTTGCAATGCTGCCATTTCTCCAACCACGATACTTTTTAGCCACAACAGCACGCGAACAGTTCACAAACTGTGCTGTTTCAGAAATACTGCCACTCTTGACCCAAAAGCCGATAATGATCCCATTTTGCAAATCTGATAAATCGCTCCTTTTACCCATGACAGCAACGAGAGATATGTTTTCAGAATGTCAAGAGCTCACCGTATATATACCCTCCTAGCCATCTCACAACAAATGCCTTCTTTCATTGGCTGCGGGATGTTGACGTCAAAAGTAAAAGGTGGTTACAATAACGTGACTGGACTGTGTATGTGAAATTTAATACCTAATTTCTGTTGAAAGTGAAAACGGGAAAAGATTAGAAACGCATCATCACAACATAGGTAACTGACCCAAAGCTCACATGAAGATGAATACGAGAGACCCGCCATGTATGAACTTTAACGCTTCTTGGAAATTTACAGTAGCAAAGAGTGATGACATAAATCATTCCTCCTTGGGAGTTCATTCATCATTCATGAGAAAGAGTCATTCTGGAATGACTATTTAGTTATCAGGTTGTCACTACGCTCAGTAAATCATTCACTGCAGGAATCTCATGTTTACGACCAAAAGCTTTCAAATCTGATGACGTGTACTCTAAATTGACTTTCATTTTTAGTTGTCTTTATGCAAATTGAGTTCGTGCTCTTTTAGCGTTCCAGCCTTAACGTTATATTTTCTCACTCACTGAATTTATGTTGGCAGCAGTCTTGAGGCCAAGAGTGAATTAGATGCACATGTTTGACAAGCGAAGAACCAGATATGACGTCTGCAGCTTGCAGACAAAGTATGGTGTGGTGTGATGTTGCGACGTACTCCACTGTACAAATTAAGTGGTGTGAATTCACGGAGCATTTCTGAAAATAACGTGCAGCAAAGCTGCCGGTAGGTGTCAGTCTTCTTCAGAAATTTCGGTTTTTAAAAGTGCCCGTTAATTTTAACTTCCGTATGTTCACATATTTTCCATAGTCAGAAATTCAGTAAGGTTTGTCCGGAAAGTAATGAGACCTCTTTTCGTGGGCCAATCAGAAGGGCCGGAAGGCGGAGACTCCGGGCGTTACGGGTGGCGGGGTATGTTAGGTAAATGATGAATGTCCCGTCAGTTGGCTCTGAGCTTTTACATAGTGAGCATCGCTTGCGAAGTGGATAGCTGTGTGAGCGTCGCGCAACGGTCAAAATGCAGAAGAGTGTCGACCAGCGATATGTGGTAAACTTTTGTGTTAAACCTGAAAATTCCACGACCGAGACGCTTGCTATGATACAGAAAGCCTACGGGAAGGATGCTTTATCGAAAGCACAAGGGTTTCGGTGACACAAAACGCTCACAGAGGGAAGGGAGAGCGTTGAGGATTAGCCACGCCCAGGGCGCCCTTTAACGTCTCATACTTCGGACAATGTGGAAAAGGTGAAAGAGGTTTTAGACTCTGACCGACGTCTGAGTGTTAGATTGGTAGCAGAGCACGTGGTACTTGCAAAATTCATTGTGCATGAAATCAGCACGCAAGAATTGCAGATGCGGAAAGTTTCACCAAATTGGTTCCTATGGTTTTGACCGATGAACAGAGGTACAACCGTATGTCGATTTCTCGTGAGCTTGTGAACCGTGTGAGAAGTGAGAAAGTGATAACAGGTGATGAAACGTGGGTTTTTGAGTACGATCCATAGACGAAAAGATAGAGCTCAGAGTGGCAAACTCCCGAGTCTCCTCGTCCAAAGAAGGCTCGAATGTGCAAATCAAAGATTAAATCAATGCTCATTGTCTTCTTTGACTGTAAAGGTGTTGTCCATAAGGAGTTCGTACCACCAGGACAAACGGTCAAAGCTGCAATTTACGTGGAAGTGCTTCAACGGCTGAAGAACAGAGTTGCGCGCGTCCGCCCGGAGATCACCAACACTTGGGTTCTTCACCATGATAATGCGCCGAGCTATGTGTCGCTGAGATTGAGAGAGTTTCTGGTGAAGCACAACGTGGCAACGCTGCCCCAACCTCCCTACATCCCGGACTTGGCCCCGGCTGACTTCCTTTTGTTTCCCTGGCTCAAATGCAGCCTGGAAGGACTCCATTTTGGGACTGTTACAAACGTACAAACTGCAGCGACGAGTGCTTTCAAAGCGATCCCTGTTCCCGACTTCCAGGCAAGCTACGCGGCGTGGCAGAACCGCTGGAAGTAGTGTATTGTTGTTCAAGGATGTTATTTCGAGGAATTTTAATGTTTTGTAAGTATAACATTAATTAAACGTCAGTTATTGAATGAGTCTAATTACTTTCCGAATAGACCTTATATTTCAGAAAAGTGCGTTTCAGGTTTTTTCGCATTTAAACTGAAATTTCGCAAGAAAAAAAACTGCGCTTTTCAGCCCTTACACTAGATAATTCTTTTGCAGCAGTCAGAATCGAACCCCCTTCGTTTGGTCTGGGTCGTTAGGTAACGTGCACCTTTAACCACTCAGCCAGAAACCATCGGAGATCGAATTCACGTTTATCATAAAACAAATGTCGCGACGATGAAAATTTTTTTCGTTATTAATGCGAGTGATTTAGTCATTTTATTTTCTATTGGAGCTAGTTATTTTTCTGAATAGGTTTGTAATAATTTTCTTTCTGTAGGAGGACTTTTCACAAACTAAGCATTTTTCATCGTGATTTTTCGAAGCAACAAATGGCTTTTCAACTAGATCTTTTTAAACTAAAAATGGCTTTCAATTATCTTTATAAAAAGGTGAAATGTACTTTTTTATAGTATTAGTTCACAAAACGTTAGTATAAAATTGACTCTTGATACCTATAGTAAATTTTATTTAAGGGGATCCAAAGACTGATATGTAGACATCATATAATCACTAAGTACCCGGTTTGTTACAGAAACACAGTATATAATAAATAGCTAGAACACAAAAAAAGGGAGAGAAAAAGTATTCTGTGCCACAATAAACAAAATTCATGCGATGCGCTATCCACAATATCCGATCTCGCTACAGAACTTCAAAATCAAATTCTTCGGCAGACTATTGAAATTTAACAGTAAATCGAACTTCCAAGTATTCCCGTGAATCTCTCCTATTACCGGAAATTTTTGGTCATATGAATACGGAAAAAGTGAGAACGGAGGTTTTCCGTTAATACAGGGTGTTCCACTCGCTGCCGAGCATAGCATTTTTTAAATAATATTAACACTAATGAAGATATTGCAACGAAATTTGAAGTTGACTTACCTCATTTCGTGCGAAACGTGATGACATCACAACATGTGCTGGAAGTAGCCACCATTTGCGTCCAGACAGCATTGAACCCGGCGCACCATATTGTGGAAAGTCCTTGCCAGTACGTCCGCCGTCACGCCGTCACTGCCTGAATTTTTCGGTGATGAAAAAGGTAAGCAGGAGGCGTCAGATCGGGCGAGTGCGTTGGCCATAGACCCTTCGAAATAACGTGGTCGCCGAAAAAGGATTGAATTTCGGCCATACTGGTGTGTGATGTCGCTCCATCATGCTGGTAACATCCAACGGAGAGTTATTCGTCGTCCAGTTGATTTTTTAAAAGTGTTAAAGATTTCTATATATGCAGCTGTTGTGATGGTTGTACCTAAGAAGATGGGACCAATTATGCGGTGCCCGGGTCATCTCTAACCAAACACCCATTTTGCTGTGAATGAAGGGGTTCCTCATGTATCGCGCTCGGATTTTCACTTGCCCAAATACGGGAATTTTGATTATTGACGTATTTGGACAGGCGAAACTACGCATCGTTCGAGAACCACGTGTAGTCCAGAATGTCCGGAGTTTCCTGAAGAAATGTATGAAACCATCGAGAGTATGTCACTCGTTTCAGTCGGTCAGGCTCTTTCAGTTCGTGGACCACAGAGATACGGTGCTCATGACGCTTTCGCGTTTTTCACAGCACGTTGACAAGTGCTTTTGGGCAACCCTGTTTCCTGTGACAGTCGGCAAAGTGACTTCCTGGGAGATGCAAGTAGTCGGCCCTTTATATTACGGATCGTTTCGTAGGACATTTGTGGACGACATCCTGCAGGGTCGTCTAATAAAGTAAACTTGGTTTCCAATTTTCTCGACAATGCCTAAGTGGTGGACTTGCTTGGCGGATGTCTGCCTGCAAACCACTCCAGGAATTGCTGTTGACAAGACTTTATCGATTCTGTTTTCCAATAAGTGCGAACAATAAGCACTCGTTCCTTCAGAGTATACCGATACATTTTTACACGCACCCGAACAGCCACGAGCATGAGCACTCACTAACAACAACCTTATTGTATAGACACGCTCAGTGAAATGGCGTAACAAAGCAGCAGAGAGGCACGTCCGGCTGGCTGGCGGACTGCTCCTCAGTGGCGCCACACTTACGAATGTGTCTACCACTAAGAAGCACTCCGGCTGGCTGGCGGACTGCTCCTCAATGGCGCCACACTTAGGAATGTGTCTACCACTAAGAAGCTCTCCGGTTGACTGGCGGACTGCTCCTCAATGGCGCCACACTTAGGAATGTGTCTACCACTAAGGAGCTCTCCGGTTGGCTGGCGGACTGCTCCTCAGTGGCGCCACACTTAGGAATGTGTCTACCACTAAGAAGCACTCCGGCTGTCTGGCGGACTGCTCCTCAGTAGCGCCACACTTAGGAATGTGTCTACCAATAAGAAGCACTCCGGCTGGCTGGCGGACTGCTCCTTAATGGCGCCACACTTAGGAATGTGTCTACCACTAAGGAGCTCTCCGGTTGGCTGGCGGACTGCTCCCCAGTAGAATACCACTAAGAAGCACTCCAGCTGGCTGGCGGACTGCTCCTCAGTGGCTCCACACTTAGGAATGTGTCTACCAATAAGAAGCACTCCGGTTAGCTGGCGGACTGCTCCTCAGTAGCGCCACACTTAGGAATGTGTCTACGACTAAGAAATACTCCGGCTGGCTGGCGGACTGCTCCTCAGTGGCGCCACACTTAGGAATGTGTCTACCACTACGAAGCACTCCGGCTGGCTGGCGGACTGCTCCTCAGTGGCGCCACATTTAGGAATGTGTCTACCAATAAGAAGCACTCCAGCTGGCTGGCGGACTGCTCCTCAGTGGCTCCACACTTAGGAATGTGTCTACCAATAAGAAGCACTTTGGCTGGCTGGCGGACTGCTCCTCAGTGGTGCCACACTTAGGAATGTGTCTACCACTATGAAGCACTTTGGCTGGCTGGCGGACAGCCACGGGTTCAATGCTATCTGAAAACAAATGGTGGCCACTTCCAGCACATGTTGTGATGTCATCACATTTCGCACGAAATGAGGTAAGTCCACTTCAAATTTCGTTGCAACATCTTAATTGGTGTTAATATTATTAAGGAAATGCCGGGTTCGGTAGCAAGTGGGACACTCCATATAAGAAAGGAATTGGGGAAAGGTTTATGAAAAAATTCAATATTTTCCGTTAAGGTGGTTCGCTCTAAATTCTCAGTTTTTTGTTTCCAATGGTAAAATTTCTTTACATATTTTCTTCGCAATTAATGTATTCCCAAGGATGAAAATTTGCAAATCGATAAAACCAACTTTAAGTTATTGCATAGGATACTTCATTCTTGCTGAAACATAATCATAATGATATTAAAATCAATCATTTTTTTTTTCGATAACGTTCCGACCTGTTAATAGATGGCGCGACCTGTACATTGATGATGTCAGTAGACAAAAAATGTTGAATTCCTTAATTATGGTTATATTTTAGCAAGTATTAAGTATCCCATGCTATAACTTAAAGTTAGTTTTATCGATGTGCAAATTTTTATCCTTGGGAATACATTAATTACGAAGAAAATATGTAAAAAAGTTTTACCATTGGGAACATAAAGCAGAGATTTTAGGTGAAACACATCTTGAATAGCGTAACCTTTAATTTATTTATGTAATCTTTTTTATTTTTGAATCCCTGTCATCGTGCTAAAGTAGTGAAAAAGTGGTTTCAGGAAAAAAATGTTCAGCATCTTGATTGGCCACCACAGTCACCAGACTTAACCCCGATCAAAAATTTATGGTTCAAAGCATGGTATGAAATATAAAAAAAAAAAAAAAGAAGCCAGCAACCAAAATTAAATTCACTGAAGATGTAATTAAAATTTAGAATCACATTGTTCAACTCAATCTTTTACAAAACCTTGTTCACAGTATGCCACCAAGATGCAAAGCTGTGATTAAAGCTAAAGGCTGGGTAACAAAGTATTAGGTGTATTTTATATTTTTGCCTCATTATATTTCTGTACTTAAATGTAAATTCATTCCTTATGAATTATAAAAACGATTTATTGCTGTAAACCTAAGTAATGGGCAAATGATCTTTTTTATAATAATTTCGACTTGGTCATGATTTTTGTAATGCATCTTAAGAACAGAAGTAGCCACAGGAAAAGCTAACACATTTTTGAAATCTCCATTAAATATTGCATCTAATAACATTTAAATGATGAAATAACTATGAAATTAGTTAGTTACAAAAGAGTTAAACTTAAAAATTCACGGTTTTTGCAGGCGATGCAATATTTTTTCCCACCACTGTACCATGCTCTTGTTAGAAATTATATCATTTCTATGACCCGCATAGTTGTTTTCACGGCAAAGCCAGGTTCGACATCATCGCTTTCTAAACTTTCATTTTGCGGGAAAATGCATATTTTACCATCATTTCTTGGTATATATGAAGAAACAAAATAAACCAGCATTTTTTCCTTTTGCTTAAAAAGATATTAAATTTTAGAACTGGAACTTCAACTTTCCGTCGAAGTCATTCTTTCCCAGTAAAGTCGTTCCTTCTGCACAATAAGAGAGGAGCAGCGTGTATGAACTTTAATTTCAAACAAAAGAAAAAAGAAACTGTTCTTCCCTTTGATATAGCAAGGAGCGATTAAGGAATGGGAAAACCAGCACTTTAGAAGCGAAATTTAGAAGTGACGAATGGGTACTGCATTGCGCATTCTGCCGTAAAAACAATTTTACGGGTCACGAAAATTGCGGAGATCCCACAACGGACAGATTAAGTACGGATTTTGAAATTTCATTTCGCTTAAAAAAATGGGTGGAGGAAAGAACAAGATATTTTTTGCTTTACAGATTAGTTTTGAAGAATAGGCTGTTAGAAATAGGAAAATATTCATTTCGTTAGGAAAAATTCTGAAACAATAAAAAGTAGCTAATTTTACCCTTTCCAACCGTAGGTTGCAGAAGCGTATATGCTGCGGCTTTGTCCGTCTGCCTTTTCGCACGATATCTCGCGTAAAAATGGTTCGATTTCGATGAAATTTTAGTATGTGGTAGGAGACAATCTGGGAACGAACCCTGTTAAAAATGAGCGAAATTGGGTCAAAGGTCAGGACAAAGGAGCGGGATTCATTCCATTGCTCTTATGGGTCATAACTTCCGTAAAAGTGGTTCGATTTCGATGAACTTTTAGTATGTGATAGAGAACCACCTAGGGACAAAACCCATTGAAAATAGGCGACATTGGGTCAAAGGTCAGGGCATAGGAGTGGGATCCATTCCATCGCCTTTATGCGTCATAACTTGCGTAAAAATGTTTCTATTGCGACAAAACTTTAGTATGTTGTTCCGAGGGTAAACTGAACCGGTTCTGTTGAATATTATCGAAATGGGGTCAAAGGTCAGGGCACAGGAGCGAGATTTATTCCAAAGCCATTATCTTTATAACTTGAGTAATGATTTCTGGTATGTTGGAAAGCGTATCATAACCAATGCATTGCATGATTTTACTAACTTGTTTACTATTACCCGAAGATAATAAAAACAAGGAATAAAACAGAAAAGTATAAGAATAAGAAAATAATCAGGGACATAAATAAAAGAGAGACATGACTTTAGCAATCAGATATGCCTGAATCGCCAGTTTTACCGTTCAATCCGTACCACCACTGTATCAGAATACTTGAAAATTACATCGCCCTACAGCGAGAATTGAACACGCATCTACCGATTTCCGTTTGAACGTTTGCAAAATCGGAAGATCCGGGTTCGATTACACACTCTAGGACGATGAAATTTTTCACATTTTCTGTTGTGATGGTGGTACATATTGAACAGTAAAACTGGCGATTCAAATATATCTGATTGTCAAAATAATGACCTTGTTCTACGAAATCAGTGAAGAATATTTCTTCCGCGGAATCCCCCCCCCACCAAAAAAAGAGGAACTTTTTTTCACAAGAATTTTAAATGCGGAAACTGAATGCCACAGACAACATCATCGCCGGTAATCAACCGTTTCAGACGGTTCCGAACACTTTCGGCCGGCGGAAGGAAATTCTACTGTGTTTGCAAACATTTCAGCTTTTTTTTTTTTTTTTCAATTGCTGGTCACCCTATCCAAAAATTTAAAATTTTTCTTTAAATTTTTCATTGCGTGAAAGAATTCCGGTGCTGTTCCAGGACTTTTCACAAAAATAAGGAAAACCAAAGACTCTCCAAGGCCGGTAAGAAAAGCAAAATTAACTTTTAGGATTTTTTCAGTTCCGTGCGAACCCTGTCACGTGACCAGACACTTTTCGACATCCAAGAAACATCGAAAACCCACCGAAGAAATGTCACGATAAATGCGAACATAAAAGAAACAATCTCAAAAACGCCCAATGGCTTTTTATAACCTTGAAAGCATTATTACGTTTTTATACAAATATTTAACAGCATTAATTCATAGCATATTCGATGTTTCGGGCATTTCGTATCTCACCGACGATTTGCGTTGTGGCTACGGAGAATCTGCAGTACAATGAAACCTCCATTAACGGACACTTTCAAGCTCAGATAATCTCCGATCAACGGCAAGTTTTGATTAGCACAGAGCAGCTGCTGCAGGATCAACATTAAGGATAACCAACAGCCAGCGAAGCCTCTTAACAGCGGTCAACAGAAACCCGAGCCAGTCTCAAATAAGATATAACGGACACCTTGTTCTTAATAATTTAACGCAGTTCCTTAGGTGCTTCGGCGAGAGATAATACAAGGACAAAGAATATTGCTAAAGGAAATGTGCCTGGGGGTGGATATGTTGAATTCCATATGGTACAATGGTGTGCTTAAGTGAAAAGAAAGGAGTTGAAGTTTAGTTCTAAACCAGGCGCGATCCAGCTCCCGTGCATGTTTCAGTCGCCCCCATGGGGTTGATGCTGCATGAAATGTTGTCCGTTGACGGCGGTATATCCTGGTTTGGTCCCTGTGGGCTTTGTTCCTGCTTTCCGGCACGCGGCCATCTAACTGTGAAGATACACTTCACTGCCTAACATTTCGCTTTTCTATAGTATACGCTAACCCTAATCTCTTAGCTTCCTATTCTTATTGGATGTTCAAGATCAGTCGTTAGACGGAGCTTCCCTAAAATCCTGTACATCATGATTAATTTATATAATTGTTGTATTGAGTTTTACTCAGCATTCCGTGTTTGGAGAACACACTGCGACCGTTACCTTTGTGCATGAGCTTCGTGTACTTATTTTGCATTTTTTATAAAAACGCAGCCTACTAGTAATGTTAACTGAAGCCTATCTTCCTAACAACGGTACTTTTTTTCGCTCCGGGCAGTGACCGTTATTTAGATGTTTGACTGTACTTGAGTCTGGTTACAGTTTGTACAAGAGAAAAAAATTCCATTCAACAACTGCAGTGTGCACTCAAAAAACAAAACCAGTCTCCAGATATTTTTGATTTTTTAATATGATGCAAATATCTACCTTAAGATGCATAATGAAAATACAAAAACCTATAAAAATAGTAAAAAAGGGAAAGTTATCTGACCCTTGTTACCTTTGTTACTCGTGTTTGAAGTATTGTTAAACATAGCCACTAGAGTGTGTGCTATACATACTTTGGATATGACGAAAGAAGATATCTTAAGGTGGACGTCAAGTAATTTTGCTTTCTATACTTCCATTGGAAAAACTTCTGTGCACATTTTCTTCACAATAATTGCTTTCCCAAGGATGAAAACTTGAACATCGATTAAAATAGCTTCATTTTATAACTTGGAATACTTGATATTTTCTAAAACATAGCCATAATTATGCAATCCAACATTTGTTTGTCTACTGACGTCATCAAAGTACAGGTCGCGCCATCTTTTTTCTGGTTTCTACACCACCAAAGGAAAAGCTATTGATTTTTAATATAATTATGGTTATGTTTTAGAAAATATTAAGTATTCCAAGTTATAATATGAAGCTATTTTGATCGATGTTCAAATTTTCATTCTTATGAACACACAAATTGTGAAGGAAATGTGTACAAAATTTTTTCCATTGCAAGTACAGGAAGCAAAATTACTTGACGTCCACCTCAAAAGCAAAATTTTTAAAACATAAAGATTTTTTAATTGAACAATGAAGTCCACGAATTCTAAAATACTGTAGGTATGATATACGAGATTTTCTTTTAATATATCTTCTTTCATTATATCCAATGTGGATATCCTCTAGTGGCTATGTTTAACAACTAATCCAAACGCGAGTAAGAGCGGTAACAACACAGGTAAGAGAGGTAAAAACACTACTTTTGTGGATCAGTTCATCACGTAAAAAAGAATGCATTTTTGTCACAGTTGCTACGATTATTATACAATATATTTATCTCAGCAGGAAAACTATTTTTTATCAGGATGGATAACATTTTCAAAATAATGAATATATAAATTCAGTGCCTAAGGCTTCCAAAATATCCTCAAAAATTTTACATATGAAAAATTATTGCATAAATCTACAACTGCACAAAGGGAAAATCTATCCCCATTTCACTCATTCAGATGTAATTCAAAATTATATTTTTTCGTTTTGCTTTCTGAAACCTTGTTACCTGAAAAGAAATTAAAGTAATTTCGAAGATGCTTACTGTATTAAAAAGAAATCTTTAACTTACAACATGGAAAAGAAAAAGAGGGTTGCGTCGTCGAACTGTCACGCAAATGCCAGTATGTAAAACATTTCAGAACATTAAACGCAAACAAGATGAAAGACATTTTCCAAATGTATTAACTTTTGCGGGAAAGAGATTTGAAGCAATTAATTAATTTCTAATGTTATAACATTGTCTTTACCTGAACACTTGGATTTCTCGGTGAATTTTTCTATATTCTGGAAATGTAAAAAAATTCAGATACATTTCATTTCGAAATGCTATGAAATTAGAGGGGCAAAGAAACAGCGAAGTAGAATACCATTGGTGGGAGGGAAAGAGGAATGGTGGAGGACGTGAAGGATATTAAAGGAAAAAAGAAAAGGGAAAGGATGTAATAGGCAGAAAAAGAATGAAAACTTCTTTCGAGCAGCTAAAATGTTTCGGAAGAAGCCAGCCTAAAAGAACGTTTTTTAATCATTCAGGAATTTCAAAGTAGTATAGCGACAATGGTGAAAGTGTATTCGGCGAATGAATTTCAAAAAATCCTATTTCAAAGACGTTGTTTTGGGCTCGTGAAAAGCCGTAACAAGCGTTCCTTGAACATAACGTCAATCGAAAATTGCTTAAAACATATAATTAGACAAATGAATTTCAGTAATTTCTTATTATAACTATGCTGAAAATTGATTGACTTGGACAGCGCTTTTCAATGTTCTTATTACTATGGAACCGAGCCTGGCTGGTCCTAGCAGGATACTGCACCGAACGCTAGGATTCTAGGAAGTTTTGGATATCAATGGTTGATGGCTTGTTAGCATTTGACCATCCTTTAGCAGGATACACTATATTGACAAAAATCACCGGACACCTAGAAGAGAAACACAACATGGCATTTATTGAAACACATTAATAAGGTGTCGGTCCACCTTTGGGCTTAATGCATGCACTGACCCTTCGAGACATGCTTTCGACAAGGTTTTGGAACACAGTGATAGGTATGCACTTCCTTTCAGTACATAATGCTGCCGTTAACTGTTGCTTAGTACACTGGTGTGCAAAAATTAGGGACTAAGAGCAGAAATTAGCATAACAGCGGAACGAGCAGGCAGAACGGACCGAAAGACCACTCAGGAGATAGACTAGGGTCCGGTACGGTAAGGCATGCGCATATATGCAGCACGGCGTAAGTGTCGGAAGGGTATAAAGCAAACGGACGGTGTACGCTCAGCAATTCGGTGTAAGCTATTGCACCGTGTACATCGGTTTGAACGACGTCGAGTTGCTGCCACCGTGTGATATGGCCAACAGGCAATCCAGTAGACGACATTTGGATGACTTTACCCGAGGTCGTGTCATTGGGAAGTTGGAAGAAGGTCGAAGTGTGACTAGTGTGGCCGAGCAGTTCGGGATCGCTCACAGAATCGCTTCACGAGCTAGGAGAGCATTTCAAACGACAGGAACAGCTGTCCGAGAGTTTAGCAGTGGTCGTCCATAAGCAACCACTGCGGCGGATGACCGGTATATTGTCCTACAGGTGAGAAGAGACAGACGGAAGACAGCGGGAGAAATCGCAAGGCACATGCAACAGACAACTGGACGTTCGTTATCTCGTTTTACCGTGGCCATGAGTCTGCACAAAGGTGGTCTATTTGCACGACGACCAGTACGGTGTGTGCCATTAACGCCTGCTTATCGGAGACGGCGGTTTCTTTGGTGCCAGGAACACAAGAACTGGACACATCAGCAATGGGGTCGAGTTCTCTTTACGGATCAGAGCCGATATAGTCTGACGAGCGATTCTGGACGTATACACATCTGGAGAGAGCAGGGAACACGCAATCACACCTCCAACATCATCGAAAAAAACCAGTTTTGGGGTGGCGGTGTTCTCGTTTGGAGCGCTATCATGCTTGGTAGCCGTACTGAGATCCACAACTTCCAAGGAGGTTCAGTCACTGGTGTCGGCTATTGTACCGAGGTTCTCCTGCCTCACGTGCGTCTGTTTAGAGGTGCTGTGGGTCCTGAGTTCCTTTTCATGGACGACAACGCTACACTTCGTCGTACAGTGGCTGTCACAGAGCTGTCGGAGAGTGAAGATATTCAACGCATGGTCACCGGACCTATATCCAATCGAACACGTGTGGGACCTTCTCGTGAGACGCTTGGCAGCACGTCACCAGCCACCAGCAACGATTCCGCAGCTGCGATTAGCGCTACAAGAGGAATGGGCCGCGATGCCTCAACAGCTCTTTGTCGACCTTGTCCTCAGCATGGACAAACGTTGTAAATCCTGCAACGCAGTCAGGGGTGATCATATTCCCTACTAAAGACTGGATTTTTCTTAGGAGCCGCCTGTCACATGGACGTTTCTGTGATAGGCGGCTGCCAAGAAAGACATTTCTACTTTTTCAATAAAGTGCCTTTGTATCCTTTGGATTCCTTGTTTGGACGATTTTGCACACTTGTCCCATATTCTTACATCTTGGGGATCTTATGGTATGATTTGTGTCGAAATGGAGCACTTCGGCACAACGTTACATTCTGAAAACCGTCTCGTCCTTAATTTTTGAACGCCAGTGTAGTAGGCCTTGGTTCCCAACTTCTTATGTGGCGCTCTATTTCATCCCATAGGTGCTCTATGGGATTAAGATCAGGGCTCTGTGCTTGCCAGTCCACACACGATAGAGTATTATCAGCAAACAACGCCGTAACAGACTTTGCTTTACGGTTCGGTGCATTATCCTGCTTGTACCAACAAGGCTCGGTTCCATAGTATTACCACTGAGTTGGTAGGGCATAATTGTCCAGCATTTCGAGGTAGGCGTGCTGGTTAACAGGTTTGTCCACGATAACCGATGGGCCGGGACCACACCACGAAAACCACGCTCACACGAGTGCACCGCCAGCTCAAAACTTGACCGTAGGAACAGTACACTGTAGTAAATAGCATTTGGGCCGCCCTGGTGGCGCAGTGGTCTAAGCGATGGCCTCTGATCATTCGTCCGAACGGGGTCCGGGTTCGAATCCCGATGAGGCATGGATGTTGTGTTTGTCTTACGGCACTGGCTCTCTCTCTTCCCTGGAACCAGTGGCCCTCTAAATTAGGGACGGGCGACTGCTTATAGCACATTGAGTTGCTCACGGTGGTCGTTAAACCTCCAACCAAAAAAAAAAAAAAAATAGCGTTCCCCCGACTGCGCCATACCCACAGAAGACCATAAGACTGATGGTTCGTGCATCTGGATTCATCAGTTCATAGGACCCGTTCCCATATATCTACGGTCCACGATAAATGTTTTTACACCATGCTAAACGACGAGTAGTATTCCGAGTGGAGATGAAAGGCTTATGAGCAGCCGCACGACTACGGTAACCCACTAAATGAAGTTCTCTGCGAATGGTACCTGTACATACCTAGGTTCCAGCATTTTTACTCACCTGTACACTGAGGTCTTGAGCAGTAGTACTCCGTCGATTAACTGTAACGGCTCTCTTGATCCTTCGATGTCCTCTATCACTGATTTTCTTTAGTCTACCGGTACGTTTTCCTGCTCTAGGCACGCAATGTGTCTTCCACGTATTCAGTACGTCCAAATCAGTTGACTTGGGTATGTTTAAACGCCTCTAGGTTTCTCTTATTGACTAATGTAACACCCAACAATCTTTCCTTTCTCAAAGTCAGTTTTCTCCCGCCGCAATATTTTCACTCAACCTCACAGTGCGATATGATTGCGGGCAGGCTTGTTTTTGAAATGTTTTCAGCTTTACCGCCAATCTTAACAACGCAGCGGATGCGTTCATTTTCTTTTGAAGGGGTGTCCGGTGATTTTTGTCAATATAGTGTATACACAGTTGTATTAGAATAACATAATCACCTACCTAATAATAGGAATAACCACCCTTGGCCCGGATGACAGCGGCGAGACGGCGTGTCATGGAGGCAATGAGGCCCTGAATTATTGTCCGAGGCACAGGTGCCCAGTTGGACTGCAGAAGACCCCGAAGGTGCCACAGATGACGTGGTTGTGGATCGGCATGTCGAACATATCAATCCAAATTGTCCTACGAGGGTTCGATGGGATTGAGATGGGGGTTTTCCCCGGCCAAGGGAGAACGAAGACATCGCTGTTTTGTTCCTGGGACCAGTCACGCACCCCCTTAGCGACGTGACACTGCGCATTGTTCTGTTCGTAGACACCATTACCTCCAGAGTAAACGTCCAACATGAAGGGATGCATGTGGTTAGCGAGGGTGGACAGGTAGTCATTGGCCTTCAGAGACCCATCCTGTGGTAACAGTGGTCCCAGGTCATACCAGCAAAACATCCCTCAGACATGTACACTGACACCGGAGGCCTGTACTCGACCAACAAGCGTGTCTGCCTGTTGGTTATCGTGTTTGACGCCGCATCCGCCACTGAATGTGACGATTCCGAACGAACGCTTGGTCATTCCAACGTAGTATCGTTTGGAGCCGTCCGGATACTATAGGAGGATCGCATAAACACCTTCTTTTACTGTAGGTGGTTTTTCAGTATTTCTCTTTAGCATAGTAAATAAAGATGCATGATACCTTAGGTCGACGCCGTAGTTCATCTTCTTGATGGCGTTCTTGAGTTTGTAAGACACATTTGGTGTGTAGGGAATGAAGCCTAAATAACGAAGCTGCGGGACAGGAAGATTAGAATGCTTGACAGGAAGAATAGAATGCTTTGTGGATAAAGTTCGTATCTGATTCAATGAGTATCCTGCATCAGTGGCCAGCTTGATGACGTTTTCAATTTCGTGTTGTCTAGAATGGGTATCGAAGGGCGAAGGCTCTTCTAATTCAAGAACGGAAGATAGCTTCGGAGCATCAGGTTGGAGATGGATGTGGGTTTATAGCATACTTGTGTACCGAGGCGGTTGTCAGGCGAAACCGCTCTCAAACGGTGATATCCAAGGTTTCGGGAAACATTGGAGATCATTATCAACAACGATACTTGCAATGATAGCGTCTCACTAGAATTGCCATGAATTTTGAACTAGTTCTTCAAGTAACTCCTTCTCTCTACCAAGATACAGCGCACACAACTAACGTGATACCTCGTATCTTTAAATGAATCATCATTATCATCATTGTCAACCATTATCAATCCACTGCTGGACGAAGGCCTCCCCAAGTTTCTTCCACAACGGTCTGTCTTGTGCCAGTCTCCTCCATGTTACTCCCGCATACTTTCGAATTTCATCCACCCATCTCCCATATGGTCTTTTTCTGGGTCTTTTCCCGTCTCTTGGAATCCAATCTAAATTTTCGGCTGTCCATCGATGGTCTGTCCTTCTGGCAGTATGTCCAGCCCATTGCCATTTCAGGGATTTAACTCTGTTCATGATGTCTTCCACTCTTGTCATTTTTCGTATCCACGAGTTCCTCTTCTTATCTCTCCTGGTTACACCAAGCATGCACCTCTCCATGCTACTTTGAGTTGTCTGCAGCCTTTGTATGTCTCTTTTAGTTAAGGTCCACGTCTCTGCACCATACGTAAGCACTGGAAGGATGCATTGATCAAACACTTTTCTTTTAAAACATAATGGCATATTGCTCTTGAAAATTATGCTGTTTCTTCCAAACGTTGTCCAGGCAAGTTTTGTACGCCGATTAATTACTTCATCAATTTGACCCTCACTTGATATCTGCTGTCCAAGATAAACGTATGCATCTGTTATCTCCAGCTTTTCTTCATCAATCGATAAATCTTCATTTCTTGTAAAAGCATTGTACATCACTTTTGTCTTCTGAAAGTTCGTTTTTAATCCCCTTTCTTTACTCTTGTCTGCAAGTTCCTGGATCGTACACTGCAGCTCTGATGGGGTAGTTGCAAAAATTACTACTCCATCGTTTAAATAAATATAACGTCGTATCTACTTATTGTCAAGTTCCTGCGTTCAAATTGTTAAGCATTCTATTATTCAGTTTGCAGTTTCTGTCTAACTTCCTTGAAAAAGCCATCTGGTGATGTGCGAAAGCTTGAAAACGCTTATGTATATATTCCTACGCCAATAAATCGGATCACTAGTAAAGTGTTACTATATTCCGGCGGTATTGGTTTTTTTATTTGAGGTTAAACGACCATCGTGAGCAACTCAATAGGCTATAAGCAGCCGCCCATCTTTAATTTAGGGTCATTGGTTCCAGGGAACGGAGAGAGCCAGTGACGTAAGACAAACACAACATCCATGCCTCACCGGGATTCCAACCGGGAACCCTTTTGGCCGAATGATCAGACAGATGCCATCACTTAGACCACTGCGCTACGGCGGTATTACTGAAGCGACATTTCTGTGTTTGGTTAAGGCATTCAGCTGTTACAAATGACTGAGAATTTATCCGGATTCAACGAAAAGCTAATTCAGTAAAATTTAAGTAATAAATTTAAGGCTTTATATTAAAGTCATTACACTAAGGTTCAACTGAAGTTAAACTTTAAAGTCAACTTAACATAAAAGTTGAAGTCTACAACCAAATTCAAACACTTATACAGGGTGTTTTACAAAAAGTGTCCGAAAGGAATTGGAAAGTAACGACTGGTTGTAGCAGTAAAGCGGAAAATGCAAAAATACGCAGCAAACAGATCACAATTCAGCTATGATTTTTGCACCATCCGGAATGAATAATTTCCGAAAAATACGAACATTAAATATAAATACGGCCCACAATGGAAACCAATGTCAATTAGCGAAAACGGACCGCGCCGATTTAAAGGGAACTAAATTTACCCTGACGCTTCAGAGAAATATTTCTCTGAGATATCGGTAGTTAAAGTTCTGGACGTATGCCAGCTTTAGTTAACATATGCAGCGTGTAGTGAATATATACAGGGTGTATAGGAAAGTCTTTAAACAGGGAAATAACTTTTGAAAGCAAAATGCTAGAGTTGTGGAAGTAGTGTGTACTATAACGAAGTAAATGTCTCAGTCATTTTTGTCCACGCCGGGGCTCGAACCCGGGTCCCCTCATTCCGGAATAAGTCGCTCTAACAGTTGAGCTACGCGGACGTTCGTTCTGACTGCTATCTGTCTTTATGTCGTTTGCTTCCTGCTGGCAGGTACGTCACAGTACATATAGTAAAGTGACTATGTTCTATCAAATAAGACCGATTGCAGCACCCCTAGCGGCGAATTTTGGAGGTTAGCGATCCTATCACGAAAACCAAAAGAGATAGCGAAAAAAAGTCAATTGCAAACGTGTAGAGCGTCACCGATTTAGTATGAAATGACGCCCTACATTCACCAAAAACTCCAATAGAAGTCCGGAAATGCAGATCTCTCGGTATCCGCTCACCGGCATAAATACGTCACGAATGACATCGCAAAGCTTAAAATCTGTAAACGAATTTCGCCTGCAAAACAGCGAAGGATGGATGAAAGTATGCAAATGGAAACGCTACGTGATACCTCATCGGGAAGCATAAATTGGCGGTCAGGGAAGGTTTGTCAGACAGTGCGTGTACTGGATCTTCGAGTCTATACACATGGCTAGTTATTCCAACGAGGAGTACTGCGAAATGGTAATGTTGTACGGGGAATGCGGTCGTCGGACAAGAGAGGCAGCACGCCAATATGCATTGCGTTTCCTTAATCGTTCTCATCCTACTGCGGCTACTACCATCAATGTCGTTCGCTGGCTGAGAGAAACCGGGAGCATCACAAGTCGTTCCCATTCAGGTAGGCCGACACTTGCAGGTGTGCACGTGCAGCCAGTGGACGTCCTGGCCTATGCACTAGCCCACCCACACTGCAGTACGAGAGACATCAGTGCGACGTGTGGCCTTACATTTGGTAGTGTATGGCAAATTTCTACAACCCCATATTATCCAAGCATGCAGTAACGTAACACCTGAATTGATGCAGAACGTCCAACAAGAAGTTCTAGCTCGAATACAGATGTGCACTGCTGCCGATGGTGGACACATCGCAAATGCTTAATTATTAGTACTGACATTTTGTATTTCTAGAACATTATTTTGTGTTTTTCTTCTCCATAATGTCCTACTGCTGTATGAATTCCCTACTACTTTACTGTACAGTACATAATAAATTGTACCTTGCTGACACGTATATCAGTGACGCTTTACACGTTTGCTATTGACTTTCTTTCGCTATCTCTCTTGGTTCTCGCGATAGGATACCTAACTTCCAAAATTCGCCGCTAGGGGTGCTGCAATCGGTCTCATCTGATAGAACATAGTCACTTTACTATATGTACATACTACTTCCACAGCTCAAGCATTTTGCGTTCAAAAGATATTTCCCTGTTTAAGGACTTTCCTATACACTGTGTATATGTTCATTACACGCTGCACATATAACATTTGCAGTGAACATATAAGGGACATCTGCAAATCCATTTAAAAAAGGACAAGTGACATGTTGTCCATATGTGATACCGATAGTTGAAATTCTGATGTATTCCAGTTTGCTCACATATTCACTGCATGTACGCTGGCATAGGTTCAGAACTTCAACTATCGGTATATCAGCGAAATATTCCTCTAAAACGTACGGGTAAATTTCTTATGCCCTAATTCTGGGCGACGCATTTCTTACTAATTTACATTGGTTTCCATGGGGGCAGTATACATATTTAATTTTCGTATTTTTCGGAAATTACGTATTAAAGAGGGTGCTGCATTGTCACCTATTTGCTGCGTATTTTGCATCATTTTTCACTTTACTGCTAAGGCCAATCTATTCCTTTCGGTTACTCTTTGTGAAACGCCCTGTACACGGCTTATTTGGGCACGATGCAATTTTTTTCCATAACTGTGACGAATTACAGAGGTGAAGCACGTGTCAAGACGAAAAATCAGCTGCGATACATTCTGTCGGTGTAGTCTTGTCGGTAAGAATTGGCTCCGGAGCGAGAAGGTGAGGATTGAATCTCCTTTACGACAAATTTGTGTTGTCACATTGGCCCCCCGTTTGTTGAAAATGAATGTACAGGCCGCTGGGTTCTTCGAAAAATGCGTGATGTTCATTCCACGCATCGTCTGGAATTAATAAAAATTCCTTCTTTGTTTCAAAAAGAGTAAAAAAAAAGAATACAAAAGAAAAAAAAATAACTGAGAGATGGTGCGACGTACTACAGACGTGAAGCACGTGTCAAGGCGACAAATCATCAGCGCAGTGGCACATCTTGGGTCCGAGACCTGGGCTATCTCACCCCCCCCCTCTTCCTAGTACTGTTTTTTTTTAATTGCAGAGTTTAATTTTTAATTGTTAAGTAATAGAAGTAACTTTTTTTCTAAGTTTTAGGTACATGCCATTGCTAACATGATACCAAATAATTGTGAAGATTAGGATTTCAACACTTAATTGTACATGAACTCCATTCTTCTTCTGAATCCTTTATTTGTACATGAACTCCATTCTTCTTCTGAATCCTTTATTTGTACATGAACTACATTCTTCTTTCCTTTTATGTGAACTTGGATGTTACGTTTTCATAAAATGTTTCTTCGGAGCACTTTTTCATATTTGAAAAGAATGTTTTTCTCTATTGACAAAACAGCCAAGTTTTTCGCATGTGCATGTCCTTGTGTGGCTCTAAGATATATCTTGATTCTTTTTAATGCTGAAAAACTTCTTTCGGCAGTTGTAGTTGTTGATGGAAAGTTTAATATGAGGTCTGCTAATTTGTACACCTCACTGAACACTATGTCCAATTTATTCAACTTTATCTAACACGTAATGTCTCTTACTGGTCTGTTTTTGTATTCATCAAGGGAATAAAACACTTTCAGTTTATTTTTTAGTCGAGGTGTGGCAAAATTTGAAGGATAGAGTTCTTTCAGTTCTGACAGTAGATGTTCAGGGAAGCTTTCACAAAATTTATCAAAACAGTTCGAATCCAACAAAGCCGCGAATTTAAGATATAATATCTCTGATTTTAATTCATTGACACTTCACAAAAACTGAAACACTCGTATGTGCGGGAGTATGCAAGCTACTGAGATAGTCTAAGTCTTCTTTTTTCTGAGCGAACCACTGCCCGAAGCAATGGCCCATTCCCCTCTACCAGCTGATTCATGTTGTCATGGAAACGGTAGCAGGCGATTGTACGGAAGGTTTTCACATCAGAACTGCGAAGACTCTGGAACAGCTGCTTGCTTTATGCCGTTGGTTTTCGCTCGCGAGACTGAGTCAAAGAAGCGAATCCCGCACGCAGTTTTTTCGCAGCGAAAGCATCGACATATTTTAATACCGTTGATAATTGACTTTTATTTGTGCATTCTCTGGGCTTTTCAGCTAGCCCCGAATATACGCCACTGCAGCAGCGATATATTCCGTCGGTGTAGTTTCGTTGGTAATAACAACTGGCTCCAAAGCAAGAATACGAGGGTTGAATCTCCGTTACGACAAATTCGTGTTGTCACATTGGCGCCCTATTGTGAAAAATTGATGTAACGCCGCTGGGTTCTGCGAAAAATGCGGGATGTTTATTCCACGCATCATAATAAAAATTCCTTCTTTGTTTCAAAAAAAAAAATAAATAAAAAAAAAGAAAAAGAAAAATAAGAGCGAGATGATGCGACGTACTACAGACGTGAAGCACATGTCAAGAAGACAAATCTGCAGCAATACAGTCCGTCGCTGTAGTTTAGTCGGTTAAGAACAACTGGCTCCCGAGCAAGGAGGCGGGGTTTCCATCTTCATTACCTGAAAATTTGTGTTGTCACACAACATATAGCAGTATGTGCTTAGCATATTTTAGAACCATTATGGTTATCATCCCAATTAAAATTAGTAGAAATAACTGAAACTTTCCGAACTGGCCATCACTGAGTAGTCCCGATTACATTCACGAATTTTCATTTTGCCGCAGCACATTATCAAGTTATTTGATCCAGATTATGACACATTCTCTTCCTCATAGTGATTTCCAGCAAATGACAACCTTCCAGCTGTTGACTACAGTAGTGGTACGAAAAGGCTTATATTATAGTAGAGAATTCCGTGATTAAATGTGTTAAGGGCCCTTGACACTGTTATCAATCAATTTCAAGTCATAGGCTTTCACGCTTAATGTGCTTCAAATTAAAGCCGTAACACCATGGGAGAGTGCTGACAAGAAAGGTCACCTCCGTTTCCCAGGAGGTGGAAGGTATAATGATTAGGAGATAACGAAAATTACAGTAAGTTCAAACAGGAAGAACAATTAAAAATATAATGGGGTTAAAGATCTGGCAGCAGTCATTTCCCTCTGAGGAATGAATAAGTTCAGCTTGTGGCAATACTTGTAACCTCGAATAAAATAGGTGCACCTTTTACATGCTTAAACACAAGAGCTGAGGCCTGTGAAAATTCCATACCGTTTGCTGTATAATTTTACCTCTCCGAAGACTTACAGGACATCTCTTGACATATGACGCATGACAAAATTTATTTCACTTGTCCCGTATGACGGTACGTTGATTCTACGGATACCTTTTAACTTACTACGAGTAATTGGACTTAAAAGTTCTTCCTCCGTTTTGTAGTAAGAAATGTAAAATCAATATATATATTTCCTCTGGATTTTCCGTTTAATATACTGTTCACAGAAAGTAAACATTCATAGCTATATACCAGCTTATGAAACGCTATATTTCGAGTATAGCTTTATATGGAGCAGAAACGAGAACAATTGGGAAAAAAGAAGTTAAATTGTTAAGGGCGTTTGAAATGTGGTTATGGAGAAAGTAAATGGATTGAAAAAATTACCTGCAAAGAGTTGAAAAAGAAAAGAATTTACTACAGACCATAAGAGAAAGAAAATATAACTGGATATGACATGTGATAAGAGCAGACAGCCTATTGAAGAGAACGATAGAAGGAAAAATTGAAGGAAAGCGACCAAGAGGAAGGAGACGACTAATGATACTTGATGACAGTGGCGTTAGCACAACGTGCGCTCCCCCCTTCCCCCGCAAGATTTACTTCAGCACCCCTAAGCACAGTAACTTTCCTAGGATTTCGAGCACGAGGGAGGATGCATTTTGCGTGTGTGTGTATAACGAAGTAAATTTCTCCGTCATTTTTATCCACGCCGGGGCTGGAACCCGGATCCCCTCATTCCGGAATAAGTCACTCTACCAATTGAGCTACGCGGACATGTATTCTGATTCCTATCTGCCTTTATGTCATGTGCGTCCTGCTGGCAGGTACGTCACATGTGGTGGTTGGGGGTTTGGGGATGGTTAGGAAGTCTCGTGGAGTGTCTGCAAAAGTAATGGTGATGCCTAGAGCCCTGCAAGTTTCAACGTTTTAAACAATAGATTTGACAATACGTGTAATTGCTTTGTCCAAAACAAAAAATAAATCACTTGAAGAAATCACCCTCTTACACATGGCATATCTGCGGCTGCTGTGAATAAATGTTGACGCCTGCGGTGCAGGTAACCCTTGGTAACTGACTGTTTTCCCACATCCTCCACGGGGAATCCCGCTGTGGCCTTGCGCTTTTCCTCAGCACCGCAGAGAGAGGGCGATTGGAGAGCGTACGTATTATTTACAACCCGTTGCAGAGCAATCGTATTACAACCCGAAATCAAAGAGCCGAACACTTTCAGTCTGTAGGACATTCCATGTTTTAAATGTGAAACTAAGCATTTATTTAGGCAAAGCTAAATATATCTTAAAGCAAAATATGAATTTTGGGGTTAATTATTTTGCGTGTTCGATTTTTTTCATAAAACTATAACTGGCAAATGCAGTATGTCCCTTCGTTACCTGTTCCCCCCGCAGCCCCTGCAGGCTCTGCGGTGGTGGTAGTTACGCCACTGCTAGATGATACAATGGGAACAAGAGGCTATATAAAGAAATGAAGGTAGAAGCAAGGGACAAAGGAAACTGGAGGAACAGAACTTGCTCAGATACCGTTGGACCTGTCAAGAGAAAGAACACTAACGATGACGATACTATGATATTTAATTCCATATAACTACTATAAAAATCATATTACAATTTTTTTTATCAGATAATTTTCACTAGAACGAATAGGTTACAAGTTTTTTTGTTTTGTTTTTTTCAAAATGTGTGTCTTTCGAGCTGATGTGCGGACGTAAAATTACATTTTATTTTACTTGCTATTTCTGGTTCTTAAATTCCGCCTTGAAAATTATTTTTGTATCTGGTAGCGTGCGCTATGAGACGAATTCTGGGTTTTCCACATTTCACAATCGTGGGCGTAAATTCCTCTTCTCCACAATCTCCACAATCGTGGGCGTAAATCCCACTGAAAAAGTTTCGATGCTGTGCACCTTTCCGGACAGTATTAAAGTTAACTACCAAGTAAAACATTTCGAGATAACTAAAATGGGCAACGGTCAGTCATTATCACAAAAACGTTGTTGCAATCTGATTTTTTAATTCTGTCCCATATAGTGACTCAAAAACAGTTAATCTCATTGTTACTCAACAATATACACAGTCGAGTCACGTAATTGTGACCACCTCCCACTTTTGACGTCAACAGCGCGTAGCCAATGAAAGAAGGCACGTGTCGTGACCTGGCTTGGAAGATATATATAAAGTGTGCTGTAGGCATACTGAAAGCATATTACTACTTGCTGTCATGGATAAAAGGAACGATTTATCAGATTTGCAAAAAGGGATGATTATCGACTTTCGGGAAAAAAGTGGCAGTATTTCTGAAACAGCGCAGTTTGTGAACTGTTCGCGTGCTGCTGTAGTTAAAGTGAATCGTGATTGATGTGAGAGGTGAACGTCGGCTGCGAAGGTGTGTTAGCACCGATCGACAGGCTACAGTGGAGCTACTCACTGGCCGAATGAGCCAGGGGTCTACCGAAAGAGGGTGTAAAACGACAGTTCAGCGAACCCAGCAGCATTCAGGGCTCCGATGCAGACGGATGGTCACTGCACTTATGCTAACGAAGATGCATCGGCAGAAAAGGCTTACATTTGCACGGCAGTATCGGAATTGGACCTGCGCTGATTGGCAAAGGATTGGCTTCTCCGATGAGTCACGTTTTCTGCTTCATCGAACGGATGAACGTTGGTGTATAAAACGAGAAACATGGGAGATCAAACTCTCTTCAGCCATTGCTGGAAGAACACAAGCTGGTAGGGGCAGCGTTATGGTCTAGGGAATGTTTTTGTGATATTCTCTGGGTCTACTCATAACTGTGGAAGGCACTATGGACCAAATTAGTTATGAATCCATCCTTGCAGTTCACGTAACCCATAATGCTGATTGCCTTCCCTATGGCGGATGGGATCTTCCAGAACGACAATGCGACGTGCCACACAGCTAGAAATGTCTGAGAGTGGTTGGAAGAGCACGATGAAGACTTTAGAGTGCTTCCGCGGCTCCCGAATTCCTCAGACGTACACCCAATTGAGCATCGGTTGGACCACCATCGATCGTGTTTCTCGCTCTATGGATCCTCCGGCAGCTGTCAAATGCACTGCAGTCAGCATGGCTCCACATACATGTGAGCACTTTCCATCACCTTGTTGAGTCACTCCCAGCGCGTCTATCTGCTGTCCGCGCTGCAGATAGCGGTTACTCTGGATATTCGCTGGTGGTCACAAAAATGTGACCCGACCGTGTATTTTACTAAACTACCACCGAACATTGCTTCCTTGCGTGTTACATAAACGTAACAATATTTCATTGCAATATGCGTAAATTACGAGAACCTCATGCTAAATGCGGTATTTGAGATGGTATGAAAATGGAACGTCGTAGCATATCTCAGCTTCTGGACACCGTTTCCTCTCCAGGGTTACCTTCTATTGACGAGAGCTTAAAAAATGATGTATTGGGTTGGAAAGAAAGTAATGTCTGTTGACGAAGTACCCGAAGTCAAAGCCCCGGCGCTCATTGGCCACTGAGATTGCGCAGCACACCGACATGGCATCAGCAGGTAGGTCGCTTTAATCACTTAAAGTTAGCCGTCAGAAGGCGAAAAGTGTAAGATCCAGCTAACATGGAAGTGTACAAGGAGCACATCCGCCACTGCATGCTGTGTGAGTTTCGTCGCGGTAGCGCCCCAGCAAGTGCTGTAAAAAACATTATTAGTGCGTGCCCCAATGCCATATCAGATCGTTCGAAATCCAGAAGACCCGTAACAGTGGACATGGGCGTGCTGAAGATCTTAGTTGAGCTCCACTCATGTGTGACCACGTGGTAGTTGGCCGAACAGACGGGGACTACCCACACAAGCATTAATCACAGCTTCCTGGAACGAGAATCGAACCCGCATCTCTCGATATATTATGAGTGGAGTACTATAGAAGAATCAGATCACAAGCCGACATTCAGCTGGGTTCGGTGCGATGATCAATATACACTCATTGTCATAAAAATCCGCGCATGAAGAAAAAACGGTGGGATTAACGCGAAACTCGGCGAATAGCTGCTACGAGAAGGGCAGACATGCAAATGATTAAAGTATCGTGCGTTTACGCATGCCCGCACATGTAAGACCGGCGCTGCAATCGCAATTCTTGGGGCTTATAAGGCGCCGAGCAGGTGACTCCACAGTCGTGCCGAAGTGCAATAGACATGCCGAGGAGTCGCCGTACGGTTACACGACAAAAGATCGCGCTACAAAAGAAGGGCGGTACGACAAAAGAGCGCACGACAAAAAGGCGCAACACAAAAGGGCGATTCGACAAAAGGACGCACGACAAAAGATCAATGCGACAAACGGGCGATCCGACAAAAGGGCGATACGACAAAAGGGCGCTGCGACAGAAGGGCGCACGCCCCTTCCCGGGGGACGGGGGGGGGGGGTTCTATGTAAGCCAACCGAGAATTGTACTTTAATTTGAGGAAATAAATTGCCGTGATTTAGTACATTTTTTAAAACCACAGTATTTGACGAAACAATGGAATTATTGCATGACTCATGGTGTGTTCAGAAAAGGACGATATGGTGAAATTCTATAATACCGCTGCGCATTTACTTAGGCGCTAAATATTTACATAACATACCAAGTTATTAATATTTCTCTTTTACTTAATAAATACATAGGCCCTACACCTAGGCCTTTTTAACAGTTTTTAATTTCCCAACTTCATATTCATAACGTTTACATATCAAACCAAGTTGAAAATAGTGCGCTTTTACTTTGGCACTAAATGTTATTTCATAGGTCTTACGCCTAGGCCCCTTTAACAGTTTTCATTCTACCGATTTCATATTCTCAACGTTTTCGTATCAACTGAAATTTATAATATTGCGCTCTTACTTAGGCACTAAATATTGATTCACATGATTATTTGAATACAGAAAGACACACTGAATTTACTGAAAGGGACACTGGGCCTTTTTTGGAAAAAACATCGTTTATAAAGCCTTATGTATAGATTTCACTTAGAGTACAATAGATGACACGTCTGATTTCAGTTGCGATTATTTGAATACACAAAGAAATACTGAATTTACTGTAAGGGCCCTGGGGCCATTTTGGAAATAACATGGTTAAAAAAGCTTTTGATGTAGAATGAGACGTCTGATTTCAGTTGCGATTTGAATACAGAAAGAAATACACTGACGGAAAAAAATCCTAACACCACGAAAAAATAGTTGTAGAGGAATGAAATGGCGGCAATACATTCGTATAGGTAACATATTTATTCGATTAGGGTTTCAAGATCACAGCTAATTGTAAGCGCGAGAAGAGCCATTTTAAATGTGAAATGCTGGTACATTAATAACCGGTGTAACCGCCAGAATGTTGAATGCAAGCACGCAAACGTTCATGCATTGTGTCGTACAGGTGCTGGATGTGAGTTTGTGGGATGGAGTTCCATGTCTGTTGCACTTGGTCGGTCAATACAGGGACGGTTAATACTGGTTGGGGGTGACGCTGGAGTTGTCGTCCAATGATGTCCCATACGTGCTTGATTGGTGAAAGATCTGGTGATCTAGCAGGCCACGGCAACATCTCGACACTCTGTAGAGCATGTTGGGTTACAACAGCGGTATGCGGGCGAGCGTTATCCTGTTGGAAAACACTCCCTGGAATGCTGTTCATGAATGGCAGCACAGCAGGTTGAATCACCAGACCGACGTACAACTGTGCCGTCAGGTTGCGTGGGATAACCACGAGAGTGCTCCTGCTGTCATAGGAAATTGCTCCCCAGACCATAAGTCCAGGTGTAGGTCCAGTGTGTCTCGGCCGCAGACAGGTTGGTTGCAGGCGCTCACCTGGCCTCCTTCTAATCAACAAACGGCCATCACTGGGACCTAGACAGAACCGGCTTTCATCAGAAAGCACAACATATCTCCACTCCGTCCTCCAATGAGCTCTAGCTTGACACCACTGACGTCGCAAACGGCAATGGTTTAGGTAAGTGGAATGAACGTTACAGGGCGTCTGGCTCGGAGCTGTCCTTCAAGTAACCGATTTGTAAGAGTTTGTTGTGTCACTTTGGTGGCAACTGCAGCTCAAATTGCTGCCGCAGACGCGGTACGATGCGCCACGGCCATACGCCGCACACGGCGGTCTTCCCTCTCAGTAGTGCCACGTGGCCGGCCGGAACCGGTCGTCTTGAGGCAGTACCTTCCCTTCACCACCGCTGTCAACAATCATGCACAGTGGCTACATTCCTGCCAAGTCGTTCTGCAATATTGCGGAAAGAAAATCCACCTTCTCGTAGAGCTATTATGCGACCTCATTCAAACTCCGTGAGCTGTTGATAATGGCTTCTTCGTCTTCTTAAAGGCATTCTTGACTAACATCAACACCCTACGTCGAATCTCAACGATAACTAATGCTCACTAACGTTACAGCGCGCATTTACAGCAAACCTGCTTTGCATGTTCCGAAGGGCGCTACTAGCGCCACACGTATGCGCCTAGCGCGAAATTTGCATAGACGTCATCTTACAGATGTACTCTCACTGCCTACCAACTGTCGTTTATCTAACACAACCCCTTCTTGGTGTTGGGATTTTTTTCCGTCAGTGTATGTAATTTGCTCAAACGGTTTTGGAAATTATGTCTTTTAGAAATCTTGCAGTTGAAGAAGAAAAATATCAAACCCGTGGGTTCGCTCTATTGTCGTGGCGCCTTTTTTTTGCTTCGCCCATTTGTCGTGCGCCCTTTTGTGGTGATACGCCGCCGTACATGTGCGTACGGGCAACTGACGGAGTTTGAACGAGGCCATACGTATCGTCGGGATGAGGGAGGCAGGGTGGCCGGCGAGCCGAATCGGCCGCCATGTGGGCAGGTCGGACAGTTTAGTGCGATCGTGTTGGGAACAATTTACACGCGAAGCCACCTAGACACGGCGGACTGCCTGTGAACGACCCAGACACACCACCACAAGCAAAGAAGTTCGTGGGATCGTGAGAGCGGCACGCGCAGAGGCAACGTCGTCCTTGTTCAGTATCCAGAGACATGAGGCGGCTGTACAAGGGACTTCTGTGTCCGCCAGAACCGTTTGCAGATGCTTAGCAGAGGCGAATCTGCCCTCTGGAGGACGCTTACGTTTTCTGCAATTAACACCTGACCATCGTCGGCGTCGATTGCAGTGGTGTCAATAGCGAGCAACGTGGAATGCTGCGGACTGGCGACGTATAGTGTTCAACGACGAATCCCGCTTCTTTATGGCAACGGACGACCACCGTGTCAGAGTGTGGAGGACCTCAGGTGAGCGCTACACTCCCAACCTCACTGTACAGCGTCAAAAGTTCCTAACTGCAGTCGTGATGGTCTGGCGAGCCTACGCTCATGACAGCTGGACTTCCCTCGCAGTGATCGGACGGACATTGACAGCCCAGCGCAACATACAGGAGCTCCTGCTGCCCAATGTGTTTCCTTTCTTGGCGGAGAGGCCCGGAGCCATTTTTCTACAAGATTACGCCCGTTCGCACACGGATCAGGTTTCCCAGGACTGTCTATGTCATGCTTCGACGCCTCTGTGGACTGCCAGATCGCCTGATCTCTCTCCCATCCAGCACGTGTGGAACCAGATGGGACGCCAGCTTTCTTAATGTCCCAGTGTTTCTGATTTAGAGCGTCAGTTGCAAGAAGTGTGGGCAAATCTGCCCCAGGATAACATATAGCGTCGTTTTGACTTTATGCAGGACAGCACCACCGCATCTATCCGAGGACGAGGCGATCCGACGAGGTAATTACGCTGACCGGAATGTGTACCTATATCCGCGGAAAATCGTCCTGCTCCTGTGATATTGTAATAACTTCTGTCTTTGGTATGTACCGTCTCACTACTGAAATCTCATTTTAAATCGAGCCACCTTCTTGATGTGCGGAGTTTTATGACAATGAGTGTATTTCACGAGCGGTCCTAAATGGTGTACGTTTTACACCGTTGTAGTGTGCGCATTTTGTTAGTATACATCACCACATGCGCAAAATTCATCAATATTGCTGTTTCATAATATTTAAACATTTCAAAGGTTGATCTTGCAGGTTTGCAGCTTGCTTGTATCAAATACCTATATTGACAAAAGTCACTGGACACCCCTTCAAAAGCAAATGAACGGATTCGCTGCGTTGTTAAGATGCCTTGTACAGCTGCTAAATGTGTAAAAACAAGCCTGCAGCTGACCGCGATCATATCGCACGTGAGGTTCAGTTAAAATGTCGCGGCGGGAGATAACTGATTTTGAGAAAGGAAAGATTCTTGGGTGTTATATTAGAGGGTTGGTTGTAAGAAAAACCGAGAGGCGTTTAAACATACCCAAGTCAACTGTTTTGGATGTACTGAATAAGTGCAAGACCCATGGCGTGCCTGAAGCAGTCAAAACGAACCGGCAGACCAAAGAAAATGAGTGATAGAACACGTCGAAGCCTCAGGAGAGTCATTACAGCTAATCGACGGAGTACTGCACAAGACCTCAGTGTACAGGTGAGTAAAAGTGCTGGAACATGGGTATGTACATGTACCATTCGCAGAGAACTTCATTCCATGGGTAACCGTGGTCGTGCTGCTGCTCATAAGCCTTTCATCTCCACTCGGAATGCTACTCGTCGTTTAGTATGGTGAAAAGAACATTTCTCGTGGACCGTAGATGAATTGAAACGGGTCCTATGGACTGATAAATCCAGATACACGATCCATCAGTAGGATGGCCGTGTGTTGGTACAGCAGCAATCCGGGCGTACGCAATTTGCCAAAAGGCACTGTTCCTACGGTCAAGTTTGGAGCTGGCAGTGTACACGCGTGGGGGTGTTTTTCGTGGTATTGTCCTGGCCCATTGATTATCGTGGACAAACCTGTTTAACAGCACGTTTACCTCGATATTCTGGACAATTATTCCCTACCAACTCTGTGGTAATACTATGGAAACGAACCTTGTTGGTACTAGCAGGATAATGCACCGAGCCATAAAGCAAGGTCTGTTACGGCGTGGTTTGACGATAATTGCGTATCGTGTGCAGACTGGCCAGCACCGTGCGCTGATCGTAATCCAATAGAGCACCAATGGGATGAATTAGAGCGCCGCATAAGAAGTTTGGAACGAAGGCCAACTACTGAGCAACAGTTAATGGCAGCATTATGTACTGACTGGAAACGCATACCTATCGCTGTTTTCCCAAACCTTGTCGAAAGCATGTCTCGAAGGGTCAGTTCATACATTAAGGCCAAAGGTTGACTGACATCGTACTAATGTATATCAATAAATGCTACGTTGTGTTTCTGGTCTATGTGCCCTGTGACTTTTGTCAATATAGTGTACTTTATTCAAGATAACGTTATGAATTTATTTATTATAAATCCTGAGACATGATTTATTTATCTTTCTCTCTTACTTCTGGGATATAGATTCTTAACAATGTAAAAATTCACAACGATAGTCAAACCTTCGGTACTCCATTATTCAGTAAGGTATAACATAGCTCCGTTTTTATTTCGTCTCAGATCATCATCATCACACAGACAAAATCGCTTTCCCCTCCGTCAGTTCTACTATGAAGCTGTACGTAATTTTCAGACGGTTTTATTCGCTTTATCTCTTTACTTCTTTTTTTCCTCTTTCGTTTTGGTGATTACTGTTGGATCAATATTAGTAGCTCTAGAAGTATGGTTCGGTTTCTCATTTTTATGAAGGATTCTTCTAACATTGCATGTCGCAATTCTTATCACTCTTTTTATCATGAAGGATTTTGAGCTTCCGATTTCATCGCGCGAAAAAATTGCAAACGATAGAAATTTCAGAAAGCAATTTACCCAGCAGTCTCGGAAAAAATAGAACGTGTTCTCACTGCGTGTAGTAATATAATGGTAGGTCATACACTTAATAATTCATGAAGCCAGTAAAATTTGACGTTCGTTAAGACCTCGATAATAATTTACACATAAACGTCAGAAAGAATGAGCTACTACATAAAAGTTTTCCAGTTTTGTCAATTTATTAGATTAATGCATTTCAGTATATATTGGGCAGGGTGTTTCGCTTACACCTATAATAAAAGAAAGTATCATCAATTCTGAACTTCCCACAATTTAATAGCGACAAGTGTTGTTCCAGATACACAAACTGAGTTTTTTTAACGTGTCTAACAAACTTCAACACGTGGCAAACGTCGAACCGGTGTTTTTCCTCACACTACGACGTGGCAAACGTCGAACCGGTGTTTTTCCTCACACTACGTGTTGAGAAGCATTTGTGGTGTCATTGCAGTACAAATTCTGTCTCGTAAGCTTTGCAACTGTTGCGAAACACATGGTTTATGGTCCGTGTGGTGAAATAATCACAATTCACCCTGTATGGAAGATGGCAAATATGCCAAGCAATTTTCCGAAGTCTTTCCAAAATCAAGCAGTAGCTAACAAAGGCGTGTAACCTTGATATCGCCGTAGAAAAAAATTGTGCAACTACAACTGTACATGGTAAAATTATTGATAACAGCTGGATTGTCCCTTATAATCCGTATCTTTTGTCAAAGTACAATTGCCACATTAATGTCGAGGTGTGTGCTACTATGAAAAGCGTGAAATACCTTTCCAAGTACGTATACAAAGGTCATGACTGTGAAACTGTGCATATAACAGAGCACAACACCAAATACGACGAAGTAAAAAGCCATGTTGATTCACGATACGTTAGCGTACCTGAGGCAATGTGGCGAATACTTGGTTATGATATGCATAAGCAATCTCATACAGTAGTTAGATTACCTGTTCACCTTCCTGAAGAACAGAACATTACCTTTAATCCGGAGCGTTTAAACAATGATCGAAATGCAGTTGTTCATAATGCTCAGAGAGATACAATGCTGACAGCATGATTCAAACTAAATGAGGCCGTCCCGGTTGCGCAGTGGTCTAAGTGATGGCCTCTGATCATTCGTCCGAAAGGGGTCCGGGTTCGAATCCCGGTGAGGCACGGATGTTGTTTTGTCTTACGGCAGTGTCTCTCTCCCTTCCATGGAACCAGTAACGCTAAATTAGGTACGGGCGACTGCATATAGCCAATTTAGTTGCTCACGGTGGTCGTTAAACCTCCAATAATAATAATAAAAAAACAAACTAAATGAGGGCAATGAAGATGTGCAATCCATTTCATATAGCAACATACCAAGACATTATGTGTTCAATCAAAAAAGAAAGACAATGGGTTCAACGGAAACGTGGTGGAGATAACGTGATTGGAAAGATGTTTCCAGTCAACCTTGGCTCTGATCCAGAAAGATATTATTTGAGACTACTGCTATTTTGTGTCTGGAGCTAAAAGCTTTACAATGGAATTCCATATGATACCTTCCAAGAAGCTGCATTGCAGAAAGTTTTAATTAAGAATGATGAAATATGGGAGAAAATCTTAGATGAAGCATTAGTTTGCATCATGCCTCGACAACTACGAGATTTAGTTGCATACATTCTTATCTTTGTTTCACCACCCAATACACAATAATTTTTTGAAAAATATAAATCATATCTTTGGGAAGAATTTGCACACATGAGAACGTGAAAATTTCTGATTTTAAAGTATTTGCAAAGAAAGCCATTCTGTGTCCCAAAAGCTCTGACGTTAACAAATTAAATGAAAATGTTCATGATCTCTTTGAGGGGACAGCAATCACATACTTAAGCTTTGACTCAATTGATGCCGATGGCGAAGAAAATACTGAACAGCATTATCCTATAGAGTTTTTAAATGAGCAAACTCCATCAGGAATAACACTTCACAGACTCAAGTTGAAGATTAGAGCTATTATCATGCTCCTGAAAAACCTCAATACACAACGAGGCTTATGCAATGGAACAAGACATTGGTTCATGCAATGGAATTAAAGAACTCAAACCCAATTTGATCATTGCAGAAGTACTCACAGGCTCAGCATGTGGTAAAACTATTTTTATTCCGCGAATTGACCTCGCACCTACTGATATAGACCTCCCATTCACATTAAGACGACGACAATTCCCTGTAAAACTCGCCTTTACTATGACCATTAATAAGTCTCAAGGTCAAACACTGGAAAAGTAGGTATCTGCCTTCCTGAACCAGTGTTTAGCCATGGACAACTTTATGTTGCATTGTTAAGAGTTCGACTGTTTGATGTCACAGTTAAAGTCCATGGGCAAGAACTAGGAAAACTCTTCTAGATTTCGAAAAGATATTTACAAAAAATATCGCGTACAAAGATTTTTTCCACCATCGTTTGTAAACGCTTGAATAGCAATAAGTGATTTCTAGAACCCGTTGTATTCTTACCGCAACGGGCTTTACAGCTAGTACTTTATATTGTCCTAGTTGTTTGCTTATAAGTATATATATGGTTATTTTAGAGAAATCTAAAAATGATCTCTTTTCAGAAATTAAGTTTTAAATTAGACCAACACACGCATGCGCAGATATGCAGTGTTTTGAAGACAAGCATGCCTATGAGTTGATGGGGGAAATGATTGACAGCTGCTAACAGCAGGACACAGTCGGGAGTGACGCCGATGAACACAACTCTCGGCTGTCCCCGAAGGCTCAGTGAGTGCGTAGGCCCTTGTGCCTAAACCTGCTGTGTGGTCTTATAATGAATGGAAGTAGTTACCGTATTTTCGTTCAGGTGCTCAGTGAATGGAAACTGCTTCCCGGATATAAATGTGACGTCATCACCCTAGCACCAACTGAGAAAGAAGTAGTTGTGACGTCACGCTTAGCTTTTCGGGCTTGGAACAACTGAAAAAAGAAATATTTCAGCCGACAGGCTTAGTTATCTTGTTTTCGTTCAGGTGTTCAGTGAATGGAAACCGCTTCTCGGACATAATTGTGTGACATCATCACCTTAACAACAACTGAGAAAAAAGTATTTGTGGCGTCTCGCTCTGCTTTTCGTGTTTTCGGGGCGGTGTTCCGTGAATGGAAATTGCGAATTATGTCAGCGTGTGACGTAACAACACTATGACGCATAATTTATTTTCTGTTTCCTTGTACTGCTCAATGTCGTAATGTCCATGAAACAATACTTTCACATTTGGACATCATAAACAAAAAGAATACCTGATTATTAAAAATTTGCTTTACATATTTTATTTCCCCGTCATTACTGAAGGGCTTTCACCTAGCCTTTAAATAATAGTAACGCTGGGCGAGAGAGAGAGAGAGAGAGAGAGAGAGAGAGAGAGAGAGAGAGAGAGAGAGAGAGAGAGAGAGAGAGAGAGAGAGAGAGAGAGAGAGAAATGTCATTTCAGAAATACGTTTTTGATTGGGGGAACTAAAATGTGTCCTAGAAAAGATACTGAATGGCTTGTTTTCACCATAGCAGAAAAACAGTTATACGAACTGGGATTAAATATTTTGTTAAATGTCCTAAAGCGACAAAAAAAAATTATAAAATGTGAATCGCCGTCACAGATTTTTTGCAAGTTGAAAATCACTCGTTGCAAATGAAAAAGATATATATATATATAAACTGAGTGGCCACTTTATTATGACCACCTGACAGTTTTACGCAAATGAGCTATGGCTGCACGCTGTTGCCGCCAGAGGGCGATGCTAGTATAAAAAGGGAAAGCTTAGTGCTTGCGACAGTAGTAGAAGGGATTTTTGGGTGACGAGATGGGTAAAAAATGCGATTTGAAGTACCTTCAACGTGGGATGATTGTAGGAGCTCGGAGCCATGGAGCGAGTATCACCGAAACCGCCGCATTCGTGAAATGTTCAAGAGCAGCTGTTGTTAAAGTGTTTAAAGACTGGACTGTCAGCCAAAAACTGGATATCTACGTGCAACACGTGTGGTCGTCATCGACTAGTGACTCCTCGGGTGCAACGGAGTGCGTCCAGACTGGTAACAGACAACAGAAGGGCAACAGTGCAGCAAATTACAGACCATCTTAATCAAGAATCCCCACAAATGATCTCTGCACGCACTGTTCCCGTACACTGCATCGGATGGGATATGGCAGCCGAAGGCCTGTTCGAACACCTTTACTGTCTGCAGTTAACAAGAGAAAACGTCTCCAGTTCGCACAGGAGCACAAGGATTGGACAGTCGATAATTGGAAACAAATTATGTGGTCCGATGAATCAAGTTTTCAGTTGCACCATGCCGATGGCCGAGTGGGAATTTGGCGGAAACAGCACGAAAGCATGGACTCCAAATGCATTGCTACAACCCTTCAAGCTGGTTGAGGCAACGTTATGGTTTGGGGAATGTTTTCCTGGCATGCTTTGGGCCCTTTAATTCGTGTTGATCAACGTCTGACTGGCACATCATATCTAAACATCGTTGTGGACCAAGTGCATCCCGTCATGTGGATGGTTTATCCCAATGGCGATTGCTACTTTCAACAAGATAATACGTCCTGCCATAGTGCTCGTATCGTACAGGATTGGTTTCAGGAACATGCCGGTGAGTTTACTTTGCTTAGGTGGCCCCCCACAATCTCCAGATCTCAACCCCATTGAGAATTTGTGGGATGAAGTTGAACGAGCCATCAGACAGCTGGATCCAAAACCCTGCAATCTCACACACCTGGAAAGTGCTATTCATCAAGCATGGTCTCAGATTCCACAAACCACCTATCAACATCTCGTGGAGTCCATGCCACGAAGAATCGACGCAGTATTAAAGGCAAAAGGCGGCCCAACGAAGTACTGTAGGGGTGGTCATAACAAAGTGTCCATTCAGTGTATACATATGCACAAATGCCGTTCCATAAGAACTGAGAGTATTTGTTTTTTGAGTTGGCAACAGTGCAAAGGGGGGAAATAACCACTTAGACGACTAACTGAATTAAGGAAGTATTTATAGCAACAGTTACCAGCCGCGGCGGACAATTCTAGTTTTGTTATTGCGCAGTTGTTTAAGATACGTCTTCATTTCACCATACAGCTACGGAGGCGAGTGATTCAGAGTTAAAAAGTGAAATGCATTTTGCGAAAAGGAAATTTAACGTTCGGGTAAAACCAGCTCCAAAAACACTTGATTTAATGAAAATAGCTTACAATGATAAATGTTTGGGTGAGTCAACGATTTTTAGAGGGCACCATGATTTCATAAACGGGCGTTTGTCAGCAGAACTGACAAACGCCCGTTTATGAAATCATGAAGGATTTTGTTACGGAGCGTAGTGTTAACAAGTGTTGTTACGGAGCGTAGTGTTAACACTGGACAATCCTGCAAGAAGATCGACCAATGACGTGCGAAGATAAAGCGGCGGCAACTAATATTTCAAAAACGTCGAAACTCCGCATTATATGCGACAAATTATTGCTACATCATGTGTGGTCAAGATGGGTACCTCATTATCTGACGAGAGAACAATTGTTAGCCGGAGTTCAAATGTGTCATGAGTGGAAACAAATGACTGCAAAGGATACAAACTTTCTAATCACAGTGATAGCTATCGATAAAACATTGGTTCATTATTTCGACCTCCTCACGAAGCTCGAAACAAGTATCTGGAAAAACAAAGGTTCTCCTCTTCCGAAAAAAGTTCGCCAAAGCAAATCTGCTGGGAAGGTGATGATGATAAGTTTTATTTATCATTAAGACGAACTTTACCATCATGCCGTTCCTCCCCAAATTGCCGTCAATGCTGAGCATTACATTTCAAGCGCCTGCGACGACCCATATCAATTAAGCGACCGGAACTGGTGGGCAAGTGGATCCTACATCATGATAACACCCACCCACTTGTGGCTGCTTTTGTTCAACAGTTTCGCACGAAATGCAGTATTGAAATCTTGCATGATGTAGGATCCACTTGCCCACCAGCCTCCCTACAGTCCTGCCCTCGCCCCGTGCAATTGCTGATTATTTCCAAGAAAGAATGATAAGTCAAGCTGTAAAGCGGTCGCTAAAGCAGCTGCCAAAAAATGCCTTCGCCACATGCTTTGAAAAGTGGACTAAGAGATAGAACCGTTGCGTATCATCCGAGGGAATATACTTTGAGAAAGGATAACATATTTTGCTGTATCTGTATTTCTTAATTTTGTGTTATTTTACTCTCAGTTTTTATGAAACGGCCGTTGTGTGTGTGCGTGTGTGTGTATCAGGCTCTTAAAATGATAAAATATATTTGCTGTGTGCTTCAAATGCCACTGATGAAACCGAAAAAGTAAATCCATTCTCATTAAAAGAAAAAAACAAGTATGCCATGTTTAGATAGTTACGTATTTGAACTTAAAACTCTTGTCTTAAAATTCTCTGTTACTGGAAGCGTTTATCTTTCAATGGCGATATCGATTTTCCTCGTCATTTCGACGCTGAGGCAAAAAAATAAAAAAAAATGTGAAAAGATCCAATTTACCCGATCAATCGATGGTCTGTTTTTGTTATGTTGCTTTTCGAAAGTTTCTTCCGGAAGCAAATAATAAGATTACCTCTTTTTTTTTTCAGCATTCCTTAGGTAAGAATTAAATCAAGTCGCTGCACTGAAATGAAAAATTAAGCTGCGGAATAATCCTTCTCGAAATCTGTAATAACGAATCGTACTCAGAAGAACAATTTTATTGGCTTCTCCGATGCAGCATGATTTCGAAGTTATTAAGAAAAACATTTTACACATAATGCGAGCATTATGTGGAAATGGAAAAAAAAAATCTCTTTCGTACAACAAAATGAATGTTGGCATACTTTGATTGATCATTTGTTTCCAAGAGGAATAAGAAGCGGAAAACGTGATCAAGCAAGTTCTTTTCATATGTTGATACTAAAAGAAATGTCAACGAAAAGAATTCCGCAGCCTTGACACTTCCTTCAAATTGATTTTCAAGTGATGACACATAATGCAACAAGACATTTTTTATTGATAGGTTCAACACTTTAGGATTGAATATTGGACCCTCTTCAGGTCACATATACACATACGCATTCATATTTTATGTATCTACAAACTGATTAAAAATAAGTCTTTGTAATGTATTGTCAAAGGCGTGGGAAATACAAACGCGGAGGAAAACAATAAAGTTGTTGGAAATGATTAGCCTCCTTCTAATAAAACACTGATGAGTACACCACCTAGCATTTAGAGAGGATGCAGCATATTTAAATGAGACACATACACTGAAGTGCCAGAAAAACTGGTACACCAGTCTAATACTTGTTAGGTCCCCCATTGGAGCGCATGACTGCAGAAATACGACGGGGCATGGGCTCCACTAGCTTCTGAAAATATGCTGTAGGCAATGCACACCATACTTCCTGCAGATCGTTCCACAATTTGGGTGTATTCCGAAGTCTCAGATTCCTGTGTTCGATAGCGCGTTGCATGGCATCCCAAATGTATTCTATCACATTCAGATCTGGAGACTTGGGTGGGAATGGCAACACCCCAAACTCAGATGAATACTCCTCTAACCATAATGTGGCGTCCCGACACTTGTGTGGAGGTGCATTGTCCTGTTGGAAGAGGCCCAACCCATCAGCATGAATGCAGGACATGAACGGGTGTACCTCGTCAGAAAGGATGCGCACATAGCGTTGGCCTGTCACAGACGTTTGTAGAAGTACCAGGGGTCCCAGTGAAGTCGAGCTAAACACACCCCAAACCATTACTGACCCCCACCAGCCGGCACAGTTCTCTGTTGACAGGCGGGATCCATGGCTTCATGGGGTTTGCACCACACACGAATCCTTCCATTTGCCCTATACGGTTGGAAACGCGACTCGTCAGACCAGGCTACTTGTTTTCAGTCATCAAGTGTCCAGTGGCGGTGTTGCCGTGCCCAAGCGACGCGCATAGCTATGTGTCGTGCACCCTTCAAGAGGACTCGAGTTGGACGTCTGCACCCAAAGCCCATATCGTACAAGGTACGTTGCACACTCCGGACACGCTGATGCTTCTTGAGGCTTCAGTATTAAATTCCGATTATACCTGCGAGAGTGCAGCACGCCTATCGCGTGAAACGATTCTTGACAGCCGACGATGGTCACGTTCACCCATTGTCTTTTTACGGACACACTGTAACGTAGGTTGGAGGTTTTGCCGGAATTCTTGTAGTCTCGGTACACCCTTGCAATGGTCGTCCGTGAAAATCCGAACTTCGTTTCTACCTCCGAAATACTGTGGCCCATTTCACGAGCGCCAACTATGACACCACGTTGAAAATCGCTTAAATCGTTATTACTTGTCATTCTCATGCCGAAAACAGCTCTGACAGCTGGCAAGGATGTCTATCGCTTTATATACGCACTGGCGGACGCAACCGAGTATGCGCAAAGGTGACGTTACTAGGTATTTTGCATAAGCTCGTCTGTACCAGTTTTTCTGGCACTTTAGTGTACACTGTAAAAAAAAATCTGAAATTCACGACTAACTTTCCGTGATCCCTTTCGTGAATTAGAGAATTATATTTCAGATAACCTTTTCCGTGAAATGACGGAAAGAAAGCTGAATTTCACAGATTTTTAGTACGCCAGAAAAACTTTTGAATTTTCAGAATTCTTTCTACAATTCTTTTCTTATATTGACGGTAAACTGCAGTTGTTACGATGTGTTAACGGAAAATTATGAACTTCAAAAACCTTCCAGCAACCTTAGTTTAAATACACAACATTGTGAATACTCAAGAGACGCATGTAGCGTACTAAATCCGTTAATTTTTGTGGTGTAGTAAGCACAAAGATTCGCCAAGCTTTGTGCTTGGCGAATCTTTGGCTTACTACTTTGGCTTACTAATGGCAATGGCAGACATAAAAATGCAGAGAATTGGAACACGTAAAGAACGAAGATGATATTTGAAAATAACGTGGGTGACAGCACGAGCATATTACAGGAATTTTTATCACGCAATTATACGGTGCGCCGTGATGTGTTTCCATCTTTTAATAACGCATGCCAAACTCATTGGTAGTTTAGTAGAGACCATATCATTGCATGCCAGTTTGCTGAATAGGATTTCGACTGTCTCCCTGATAGCGGTCTCTTTAAAATTCGTGTAAGGGGACATTCTTCTAATATTATTCCATGTAGGAGCGGCCGAGCAATGCATGGCTTCTCTGGCGACAGCTGTTTCTGCATGTCCTGGTTGACATTCCGCACGGATTCTTTATATCTAGTGTCCAAGGATCGCTTTGTCATTCCGATACATAAATTTTCCGTGTTGTCAGAATATACCAAAGGTACAGCTTACACACCCGCCTTTTCTTTCTCACACTGTCTTTCCTTACAACTTGATATTATATGTGATAACGGGGTTCGAGGACTTTATTGCTATTAATATGTTGTATTTACGTAATAAATACTTCAACCAATATGTAAAGCCTGGGACATATGAGATGGATCCTGCGTATCTCATCGTCTTACTAGGCGATTTTGTTATTGCTGACATTATACGATTTCTTACAATCCTATGTATTCTGTCTATGTCAACCTTCTTATATCCAGCCTTTAGACCTTTGCTATAAATATTATCAATTTCCTTAATATTTAGGTGTCGGGTTTGCATACGTTATACGTTCTATAGAACTATGTGCTAAACGCAGAAAGTTTGTACTCTTTATGCATTTTTATCTCTACTATTGCCTTGAAAAAGCCTCCCAGTGGAGTGCGAAAGCTTGGCGAATCTTTGTACTGACTACACCACGAAAATAAACGGATTTAACACGCTATATGCGTCTCTTGAGTATTCACTTTTCCGCAATTTCTTTCGTATATTTACGGGAAAAGACTGTTCTCTCTTGTTCCGTTTCCATATGACGAAAACATTCCGGTAATAGGAGCGATTAGCGGGAATACTTAAGGTTTGATTAATTGTAAAATTTTAAGCGTCTATCAAAAGATCTAATATTAAAATTATGTACCGAGATCATATATTATGGATGGTATATCGAATGAAATTTTAGTTATTTTGGCACAAAATATTCCTTCTCCTTTCCCCCCAGTTTGTGCTCCAGCTATTGTATTTTGTGCTATTGTAAGAAACCTGGTACTTAACTTATTGTACAGGTGATTGTAAGATGTCTATGTACAAGTATCTGGAGTCCTTAAGACAAAAGCTATTATAGCTGTCAAGAGAAAATTTTATATTTAAGAGTTTTGTGAAATAATACTATTAGGCAGTACATTTCACCTTTTCATACAGATAACACGGAGTCGTTGTCAGTTTAAAACAATAAAATTGATAATGAATTTTCGGATGTAATGAGCACGTCTTTTGAATCCGTTCTGACGCAAATTAAATTTATCAAAGCTATTCAAAGTCAATGGAACCGGTATGGAAAACAATAGTATCTGACCGAACAAAGAAGTTTTCCAATCGAGTTTTTAATCCCGCAGATATTGCTGTAAACGGAATCGTGAACTTACGCCCTCTGATTGCAAACTTGTGGGTTAAAAAAATTGGGAATTATATGAGAAACATTTCGCAGCGGAAACGCTCTACAACAAAGAAAAAAATTCAAATTGGACTCTTAGAAGCAGAGATATCGACAAATGTAAGATATGTGCCCCCTGGCGAGAAAAGCATGCATTATTTTAAGAAAAAAGTATTCTCAAACGGTTTTTCGAAGTCAGTGGTAACGGTCCAGGAAAGAATTTTTTTCAGTAGAGCATTCAGGACGTCAAATTTTGCTGCAAATATATCAGAAGCAGAAATTAACACTTATGCCCCCTGGTGGCCAAATTATTCTTCACCTAATATTAGAAATTATATGAAAAACATTTCCTATCAGGAGCTGTATGCGATATAGGTAGAATTTTTCAAATCGAAGTTTCTGAAGCAGAAATATCGGGGAAAACGCAATTTGCCTTAACGCCCCCTAGCGGAAAGTCTATGAGTTACTTGAAAATTTTAAAATTTTATGAAAATTACATAGCACCGGAAACTATTCAATAAAGAAAGAATTTTTAAAACCGGATCATTAGAAGAAAAGATATTGACAAAAATAAGATATACATCTACGCCCCTGGCGGAGAAACAATGCAATATTTTAAGAAGAAAATATTCCGAAAAGGTTTATCAACGTGAGTGGCATGTGTCCACGAACGATTTTTTTCAGTTGAGTTTTTATAAGCTCAGATTTTGTTTCAAATACACCAGAAGCAGAAATTAACCCTTACGCCCCTAGTGGCCACCATTTTTTACCAAAAATTAGAAATTACATACAAAAAATTTTCCATAAGTGCTGTATGCCCTGAAGAAAAAAAATTTCAAATTGGAGTTTTAGAAGTAGAGATATCGGGGAAAACAGAATTTACTTTTACGCCCTCTAGCGGAAAATCTCTGAATAACTTGAAAAAGTGATTATACGTAGAATAATTTTCAATATAAATGGAATCGAAAGGTGAAAGAAATTTTACAATCATATGTTTGTAAGCAAATATATGGAATAAAATGTATTTTAACTTCTATATCATCTGCATTTATGCCATCTAGCAGAGAAATTGTTAATTGTAAAAATAAAAAAAAAAACCATCATGCGCATAATTCAAGCTTCCCAATACAAAGAAAGATTTTTTAAATTGAATTAATTGTTGCAGACATATATATGGTGCCCACAGGTGGACGTGCGAATAAACCCTGTAACATAAGCACAATCTTTTTTTAAAAAAGACGTGCTAAAAATCTCAAGTTCCAAAGCATTCTGTTGCTTCGGAAAATCACTATGAAAGAATACTTATTTTGTGAGAAGTCCAAACACACACACACACACACACACACACATCATCGCGCGGTTACAGTTTTACCTTGAACGTATGTGTGACTTCCGATCAAATGATCATATGTAGAGGATTTCAGGAAGGGAGTGTCTGACCCCAGGTCATAAACAACCCTTAGAAATAGGAAGCTAGGATATTTGGGCTAGAGTGCCCGATAGAAAAGTGAGATGGAAGCGAGGTAGAAAGGGGGAAGAAGACGCCCTTATTTATTACCGGGGGTGTTCTTCCGGGCTTCTCTAGCTCAGTATTTAAGACGGGCGGTTTCTGTTGAGCAAACACAAATGACCTGCGATCGAATCCCTTTACGAGAAAATTAAAAGGCATTTTCGGTGTAAGTGTTTAAAAATTCAGGGTTTTCGGTTTTGCGAAAGTTCTATATAAATACGGCAGCACTCGAAACGGACTTTTCTGAAGTAAACGAAATTACTGAGTACGGAAAATCATAAAACACGGATTAAAAATAACTTGTTAAAATACGTACACCCACCGGCAACTTTGCTGCTTGTTATTTTCAGTAATTTTCCGGGAATTCACGTCATGTATCTTTTAGAATGTATGATACTGTGTTATTCAGCCGAGTTGTGTTAATGTATCGACAGCATGTTCCTCTCTTCTATGTCAGCGGATGCAGATACACTAGGAAGCTTACAGATTAACGTCTTAAAAGCTTTTTCGGAACCTAATCCTACCGTAAGCTAAGATTAGGTTACTAAATACTCCATACCAGGGATGGCTAAACTTTGAGGGCCGCAGGTGGCCTAGTGGGCAACGTTCGTGACTGCTGTGGAAAGGACCTCAGGTTCGATCTCAGGAAGGTACGAACGCTCGATCCACTAAATATCCGCCGTGCGTCGGATGGGCATGTTAAGCTGTCGGACCACGGGCACTGGCCCCCGGTAATAAATAAGGGCGTCTTCCTCCCCCTTTCTACTTCGCTTCCGTGTCACTTTCCTATCGGGCACTCTAGCCCAAATCTCCTAGCTTCCTATTTCTAAGGGTTGTTTAAGACCTGGGGTCCGACACTCCCTTCCTAAAATCCTTTACATATGATATGATGATCTGGACAAACTTTGAGGATCCAAGATCTAACTTAAGCTATCATTTCCTACTGTGATCTACCATGGTTTATCGCAGTGATATAGACATATTTATATTTAAATAGGAATAAGCCTATATCACGAATGTTTTTTTAATGTGTGTGATTCTGTAAGTTCGGAAGCAAATACAGAAAAATAATATTTAATTCCATTTTTATTTCTGCAATACTGTTTTCAAACAATTTATGTAATTTTACTTATAGATTCTTTATTTACAGTCTTTAATTCTTAGATGTTGATACATCTAAGAATTAAATACTTTGTGATGACACTGCATGTCCTCACAAAGTTTAGAATAATCAGGTACATATTCAGTGAGACACAGTCGGAGACGCGTTTCTAAACGAGCATCAGTCACGCGGCTCCTGTATTTCGACGTCATTATTTTCATTTCTGAAAAAGCTGCTTCACAGAGAACTGTGGATCCAAAGAAAGCAGTCAGCCGCAAAACAACAGATCTCACAAGCAGGGATATTTTTCTTCTGGCAAAAGGGTCAAAATGTGTTATCTGACGCTCTTGCTTTCAGTACTATGTGGGATTGAAGTTTCACAATTTCTGATTCTAAATCTGAATAATCGAAGAGGAAAGTAGAGGAAATGTTTGGTGAATCTTCCTCGATATTACACTCGCCACAAGGGTGGACCGTACGAACAAACAAACGATTGACCGTTTGGTCACTTCTGCTCTACACCGTCTACATATTATAACACGCGGCTCATATGAGTCTAAAATCTACTTTAATGGCGTAAATACAAACTCTCAATATTTGCCGATTTGCCGCACTCCGCTGCATATTTAATTCTCAGAGCTTAGAATGTTAATTCTCAGAGCTTAGAATGTTAATTCTCAGAGATTTAGAAGATGTTTAATTCTCAGAGCTTAGAATGTTAATTCTCAGTGCTTTGAAGATGTTTAATTCTCAGAGGTTAGAGGATGTTTAATTCTCAGAACTTATGTTAATTCTCAGAGCTTAGAAGATGTTTAATTCTCAGAGCTTAGAAGATGTTTAATTCTCAGAGCTTAGAAGATGTTTAATTCTCAGAGCTTTAGAATGTTAATTCTCAGAGCTTAGAAGATGTTTAATTCTCAGAGCTTAGAAGATGTTTAATTCTCAGATCTTTAGAAGATGTTTATTTCTCAGAGCTTAGAAGATGTTTAATTCTCAGAGCTTAGAATGTTAATTCTCAGAGCTTAGAAGATGTTTAATTCTCAGAGCTTAGAATGTTAATTTTCAGAGCTTTAGAAGATGTTTAATTCTCAGAGCTTAGAAGATGTTTAATTCTCAGAGCTTAGAATGTTAATTCTCAGAGCTTTGAAGATGTTTAATTCTCAGAGCTTAGAAGATGTTTAATTCTCAGAGCTTAGAATGTTTAATTCTCAGAGCTTTAGAAGATGTTTAATTCTCAGAGCTTAGAAGATGTTTAATTCTGAGAGCTTATAATGTTAATTCTCAGAGCTTTGAGGATGTTTAATTCTCAGAGCTTAGAATGTTAATTCTCAGAGCTTAGAAGATGTTTAATTCTCAGAGCTTAGAAGTTGCTTAATTCTCAGAGCTTAGAATGTTAATTCCCAGTACTTAGAAGATGTTTACTTCTCAGAGGTTAGAATATTAATTCTCAGAGCTTAGAATGTTTAATTCTCAGAGCTTAGAATGTTAATTCTCAGAGCTTAGAAGATGTTTACTTCTCAGAGCTTAGAATGTTAATTCTCAGAGCTTAGAAGATGTTTAATTCTCAGAGCTTAGAATGTTAATTCTCAGAGCTTAGAATGTTAATTCGCATAGCTTAGAAGATGTTTACTTCTCAGAACTTATGTTAATTCTCAGAGCTTAGAAGGTGTTTAATTCTCAGAGCTTAGAAGTTGTTTAATTCTCAGAGCTTAGAATACTAATTCTCAGTACTTAGAAGATGTTTAATTCTCAGAGCTTAGAATGTTAATTCTCAGAGCTTAGAAGATGTTTAATTCTCAGAGCTTAGAATACTAATTCTCAGTACTTAGAAGATGTTTAATTCTCAGAGCTTAGAGGATGTTTAATTCTCAGAGCTTAGAAGATGTTTAATTCTCAGAGCTTAGAAGATGTTTAATTCTCAGAGCTTAGAATGTTAATTCTCAGAGCTTAGAAGATGTTTAATTCTCAGAGCTTAGAATGTTAATTCTCAGAGCTTAGAAGATGTTTAATTCTCAGAGCTTAGAATACTAATTCTCAGAGCTTAGAAGATGTTTAATTCTCAGAGCTTAGAAGGATGTTTAATTCTCAGAGCTTAGAAGATGTTTAATTCTCAGAGCTTAGAAGATGTTTTAATTCTCAGAGCTTAGAAGATGTTTACTTCTCAGAACTTAGAATGTTAATTCTCAGAGCTTAGAAGATGTTTAATTCTCAGAGCTTAGAATGTTAATTCTCAGAGCTTTGAAGATGTTTAATTCTCAGAGCTTAGAAGATGTTTAATTCTCAGAGCTTAGAATGTTAATTCTCAGAGCTTTAGAAGATGTTTAATTCTCAGAGCTTAGAGATGTTAATTCTCAGAGCTTTAGAAGATGTTTAATTCTCAGAGCTTAGAAGATGTTTAATTCTCAGAGCTTAGAAGATGTTAATTCTCAGAGCTTAGAAGATGTTTAATTCTCAGAGCTTAGAAGATGTTTAATTCTCAGAGCTTAGAAGATGTTTAATTCTCAGAGCTTAGAATACTAATTCTTAGAAGTTGCTGAATTCTCAGAGCTTAGAATACTAATTCTCAGTACTTAGAAGATGTTTACTTCTCAGAGCTTAGAATGTTAATTCTCAGAGCTTAGAATGTTAATTCTCAGAGCTTAGAAGATGTTTAATTCTCAGAGCTTAGAAGATGTTTACTTCTCAGAGCTTAGAAGATGTTTAATTCTCAGAGCTTAGAGATGTTTAATTCTCAGAGCTTAGAGGATGTTTAATTCTCAGAGCTTAGAAGATGTTTAATTCTCAGAACTTATGTTAATTCTCAGAGCTTAGAAGATGTTTAATTCTCAGAGCTTAGAAGATGTTTAATTCTCAGAGCTTAGAATGTTAATTCTCAGAGCTTAGAAGATGTTTAATTCTCAGAGCTTAGAAGATGTTTAATTCTCAGAGCTTAGAATGTTAATTCTCAGAGCTTAGAATGTTAATTCTCAGAGCTTAGAAGATGTTTACTTCTCAGCGCTTAGAAGATGTTTGATTCTCAGAGCTTAGAATACTAATTCTCAGTACTTAGAAGATGTTCACTTCTCAGAGCTTAGAATGTTAATTCTCAGAGCTTAGAATGTTAATTCTCAGAGCTTAGAAGATGTTTAATTCTCAGAGCTTAGAATGTTAATTCTCAGAGCTTAGAAGATGTTTAATTCTCAGAGCTTAGAATGTTAATTCTCAGAGCTTAGAATGTTTAATTCTCAGAGCTTAGAATGTTAATTCTCAGAGCTTAGAATGTTAATTCTCAGAGCTTAGAATGTTTAATTCTCAGAGCTTAGAAGATGTTTAATTCTCAGAGCTTAGAAGATGTTTAATTCTCAGAACTTAGAATATTAATTCTCAGAGCTTAGAAGATGTTTAATTCTCAGAGCTTAGAAGATGTTTACTTCTCAGAGCTTAGAAGATGTTTAATTCTCAGAGCTTAGAACGTTAATTCTCAGAGCTTAGAAGATGTTTAATTCTCAGAGCTTAGAAGATGTTTAATTCTCAGAGCTTAGAATGTTAATTCTCAGAGCTTAGAAGATGTTTACTTCTCAGAGCTTAGAAGATGTTTAATTCTCAGAGCTTAGAAGACGTTTAATTCTCAGAGCTTAGAAGATGTTTAATTCTCAGAGCTTAGAATGGTCACAGGCAACACTGAAACAATTCAAATGTTTTAATACTTTCGAAAAATTAGTTTTTCGTTTCGTTCACGCGAAGACTATGGCGGACACTTACCAAGTATGGAGGGACACTATTGGCTTTTTCCCATGTATTTGTTCAGAAGATTTATTTAGGCATCTGACGGGTCCTAGGATAAGCATTCATTGCACAGGTGCCGGAGTTACGATTTCAGCATCTTCCCGCTTAGCTGTGCCAATGTAGTCTGTGTGAGGTACTAGTGTTTTCATCCTGTTACATAACTGGGTTGCTTCTTTTTGGGTGACTTCCCTACATACAGGATTTGTAGTTTTCCCAGCTCCTATATCTCTTATTTCCTTGCTCCATACCAGAAGGGATATTTTTGTCAATATTACATAAGATTTTGTGCTACCGTTTGAATGGATTAGGCGTATGTCATAAATTTCCGCTTAGCTTTCTTTGTTTGCTGGTGGCTTGTTCCTTGACACAGTGTCGTACATAGATGTAGGTAATTTAAGAGCCACATTTATTCCATACTTTAAAAACTTCATCAAAAAGTAAAAATCTCGTTAAAAAGCATGGAATAAATGTGGCCATTAAATCTCCTACACGCATATACGATACTGTGTCAACAAGGAAGCAATCCCCCAATGAACAAAGGTAGCTCGGTGGGAATTTACGGCATAAACGTAATCTATCCGGACGGCAGGACAAAATCGTACGTAGGGTTGACAAAAAGATCCTTTCTAGCACAGAGGAAGGAACACACAAGAGACATGAAAAATGTGAATTGACAACCGTTCTATCTATGCATGGAGGTCATCCAACCGGAAGTAAGTCCGTTGTGGAACAGGATGAAATGACTAGCACGTTATACAAACTACATCGGCACAGCAATGCCGGAAAACGTGGAAATCATATCTCATCCGCACCTATTCAGCGAATGTTTGTCCTTGGACCGGTCATATTCCAGGAGAAATTTTCTGAACAAATACGGAAGGAACAACCAATAACGTTCCTGCATACTACGCGAGAAAGATATATCAACCACGGACCTCAACATGAACGGAACAGCCGATTGTTACAAAGCATTAAAAAGGTTTGAATTATTTCAGCATTATCTGTGAGCGTTACGAGCTCTGGTATTAAGCCTAGACGAGGCCTGCTAGCTGAGTGCGAAATCTGAAAAAATATTGATTGATTGTAATTACGCTATTACAGGTGATTTTAGACTTTTATGAGTCGTGTGTTATAATAACTAAATTTCCGACAAACAAACCCTATCTAAATATAAGGGTTTACCACAATATCTAGTGACTTCTTGCGAGTTTGACGTTTGGCGTGAGACTTTTACAAGAGCTAGTGAATTCTTTTGAGTTGGGCGTCTGGCGTGATACTTTTACAAAAACTGGTGAATTCTTCTGAGTTGGACGTCTGGTGTGAGACTTTTACAAGAGCTAATGGATTCTTCTGAGTTGGACGACTGGCGTGAGACTTTTACAGGAGATAGTGGATTCTTCAGAGTTGGACGTTGGGTGTGATACTTTTACAAGAGCAAGTGGATTCTTCTGAGTTGGACGTCTGGCGTGAGACTTTTACAAGAGCTCGTGGATCCTTTTGAGTTGGACGTCTGGTGTGAGACTTTTACAGGAGATAGTGGATTCTTTTGAGTTGGACGTCTGGTGTGAGACTTTTACAAGAGCTAGTGGCTTCTTCTGAGTTGGACGTCTGGTGTGAGGTTCTTACAGCAATAGTTTGCGGATTCTTCTGACTGGCCTTAGACTTTTACAAAACTATTTAAGGGCTTCTGAGTTGAATGTCTAGCGTGAGGCTTTTTTCAAAAACCAGGGGCGTCTTTACAAAGCGTTGGATGTCTGGCGTGAGAGAGTGCACGGCCAAGACTGGAGGACATTGACGTTGTCCAGAAAGGAGTTCACACTCATAGGAGAACAATCGCAGCGGAGAAAGCAGTTTATTATTACTGTCGAAGCACAAAAGAAGAAACTCCTGACTGAGATAGTACGTCGGTAAATATTGTTAAGACGTTAACGAGATCGCGGAGTAGCAAAGAGTTGAAGTTCTTCTTCTAGTGGAACGAGAAGCAACAAAGCCGAACTACTATTCATCGATGCAAAAATTAAATTTCTTTTTAATGTCTTTAAAAATTACTCTGAGCGTTTACAGGGAATGTTCTTATATCGGCTACCACTGTTTTGATTCACAGATTATAGGGAAATCAAGCCACAGGATAAATGAACAAAAATTATATGTGACGTCACCCGAGGAATTGCAAGGTTGCCTATGTATTATGTAAAGTGATACCAGTGTTGCGATAACCATAACAAACGTGAAATTATGAATATTAACAATTTAGTAAAAAAGGTACGTTGGGGTCAAACTTGAGTTTACGGGTGAAATGTGTATGTTTTTTATATAAAATATTCAAAACTTCGTAATAACGAGGAACTGTACACCAATTACACTCAAAATAGTATAACTACACTGGCGGAAAGTGAAAAAAGAACACCAAGAAGGAGACGTCTGATACCAACGAAATTTATACAGCATAAGAACAGAATACAGAGGATAACGTGATCAAAACATTATGGCAAAATACAGCTGTGTTTGCTGCTAAACTGAAAAATAACATTTCCATGTAACATGGTTAGTACGAGGTTGAACCGCCATGAACTGCATCACACTGTGCAATTCCGACATGGAGTCTGCCGTACAGATGTTGGATGTAAGTTTGAGGTATTGAGTTCCAACCATCCTCAACCTGGACGCGTAAATCGGGGATTGTCATGGTTGGCCATGACAATCCCGATTTACCTCACACGTGCTCAAATCCCACACGTGCTCAAATTACCCCACACGTGCTCAAATTACCCCACACGTGCTCAAATCCCACACGTGCTCAAATCCCACACGTGCTCAATGGGGGACAAATCCGATGAACCTGCAGGCCATGGAAGTTGTCTCACACCCTGACGTGCATGTTGCGTTGCACGTGCCGTGTGTGGGCGTGCGTTATCTTGCTGGAAAACACCACGATAGACCGACCTTACAAATGACACAACAACGGGCTGAATGATGTTGTTGAGGTAGGAGGTGCTGTTTAACGTACCCAGTACAAACACAAGTTGTGTACGGGAGCGATAGCTGATCGCTCCCCACACCAGAAGACCAGGTGTAGGCAGTGTGTATCGCTGGCGGATGCAAGAAGGGTGGAGACTCTCTCCTGTGCGACTGCGAACACGCATACGGCCATCGGAGGCTCCCAAGCAGAATCTGCTTTCATCGCTGAACACGACAGATCGCCATTGCGTTCTCCAGTGCAGACGTTGGCGACACCACTGCAGCCGTTCCTGACTGTGGGCTGGATTCAGACGTACACATGCCAGAGGCACACGTGCACGTAGTCCTGCATCCAGTAGACGGTTGCGGATTGTTCGCACAGTCACCTCAGGTGCAACGGTAGCTCGGATTGGCGTCGCAGTGGATGTTCTGCTTGACAACGCCGCTCTTCTTATGCGTGGATCGGTCCGCTCATCAGTCCGTCTGTGACTCCCGGTTCCACGTATTCTCGTGTGGGAATGTTCCTCGGACCATCTACGCCACCATCGTACCACCACTACTTCCCGTCCAATTCGCTCGGCAATATGACGATACGACCACCTGGCCTCGCGGAGTCTGACTAGAAGACCTCGCTCAAAGTCCGATAACTGCTGAAATCGTACACATCTTCCATGTCCAGGCATTGCAGATTCTTCAGGGTCTTCAAACGTGTCCGTACGCAGACGACTGATTACATTCACTTCGCCGTACTCCTTAAATACCACCGACGATAATTTGCATATTATGCCGTGCTGTGACGTAAGCGCTCACCGGTTGGTCTCGAAATTAACATCACACCTACGTAAACTCTACCCATTAACATATGTAAATTTCTTGATCTTCCGCCAATTCCTTCTTGGTGTTCTTTTTTCACTTTCCGCCAGTGTATATTAGTAATCTGAATTTCTTGGCGTAGATTATAAACCGAAGTTTCCAAGCTTTCGTACATCAACCAGATGGCTTTCTCAAAGAAGATAGACCTTCTTTGAAAAAGCTATCTGGCTGATGTGCGAAAGCTTGGAAACTTTGATTTTTAATATAGTTATACTATTTTGATTCAAAACTTCTTTGGTCAATAGCAACGTACATAGAAAACATTTTTTGAGGAGAGGAATAAGTGACCGAGTAAGTGATTGTCCTTTTTCGTTTCTCTGTTAGACAAAAGATATTAACCGTGGGAAGAAAAAATCAGCGTTCTTCATTCGTGTGATGATAGTGTAGTGTTAATATCGTATCGATTAAATCTTCCCATAATGATTTGATGATAAGCTGAGTGGAATTAATGATTAAATCACACTTCTTCTGCTTTTGCTATTTGAGCATCCGAGTATCTAAAATTCCACTCGTCCTTGCATTTAGTACTCCTAGTGCAGAATTTATATTATCCTGAAATCCTTCTGAACGTTAACCATTCTCTTTACAAAACCTCCCGGTTCTTCTTGTGTATCCAGTGTCATCTCACTCTTCTTTCCAGCAATTATTTACACAAATGGTTCCGGCAATTCAATAATGGGAGCACCTGTCTCGAAAACAAGACGAGGTCGGGGTGCCCAACAACCACAAATACCGAGTTGAGCCTCTGTGATGCGTATCCTTGGTATCAGTGCACAACAATTGCATCTGAGGTAGGGTCTTCCGAATAAACCATCGTTCGTCATGTGCACCAATTTAATTTCTCCTGCAGGCGACATGGAATTGTTTCCCCATGAACAGCAGGTGGAGCAACATGTCATTTTATGCCGCAAATTGCCGTGAAATCCACATGACTATGGGTTTTAGCGTCGTATCGTCACAAGTGACGAAAACTGGATACGGTATTCTACGGATGGGAATCAGTGGTTGAGGCCACGCGAGAAGGTGCAGCCAGTGCTACAAAGAGGCCGTTTCGAGAGTAAAATCACCCAGTGATTTTGGTGAAGTTTTGAGGGTCCTCTGCACTGGTAACTCGTGTTCGATGGTAAGGCTGCGAACGGAGACCTCTATGCTGAACTGCGACGGTTCGTTGATGATCTGCACCAGATCATATGTAGAAGATTTTAGGAAGGGAGTGTCCGACCCCAGGTTTTAAACATCCCGTAGGAATCAGAAGCTAGGAGATTTGGGTTAGAGTGCTCGATAGGAAAGTGACACGGAAGCGAGGTAGAAAAGGGGAAGAAGACGCCCTTATTTATTACCGGGGGGGGGGCAGTACGCGGGGTCCGACGGCTTAACATGCCTAACCGACTCACGGCGGATATTTAGTGGTTCGAGCGTTTCATACCTGCCGGGATAAAACTTGATGTTACTCCGTGGCAGTCTCGAACGTTGACCACTAGGCCACCCGCGGTTCTGATTATCTGCACCAACGCTGCATAGCTCTTATCAACAGGAAGAAGGTGTTACTGCAAGTGAAAAATACCCAAAGTCACACTTTTTTTTATTGGTGGTTAAACGACCAGACGGTGAGCAACTCAGTCGGCTACTAGCAGTCGCCAGTCCCTGATTTAGGGCCACTAGTTCCAGTTCCAGGGAAGGCAAAGAGAACATCCATGCCTCGGAGAGATCCGAAGCCAGACCCATCTCGGGAGAATGATCTAAGCCATCGTTTAGATCACTGCGCAACAGGGGTCGAGTCACATCTTAGCAGTAGTTCTCCAGAAAACTACAAATGTTTCTACCGCATCCTCCATACATTTCGGACCTTGCCCCCATCCGACTGCCGCATGTTTTGTTCCATCGCTAACTTCCTACAAGGACGGCACGTCATGTCTCTTCAAGTGCTCGATGTGGAATCTACTATTAGATAGTTTTGGTCCTCGAAACTTGCCGAGTGATACCGCCCTGGGTCGTTTCTGGTGAAATTGTACTGTTTCTTCCAAAAGCTGTCCAACCAAGTTTTATACGTCGACTGATTTCTTCATCAATGTGACCTTTGCTTGATATCTGCTGTCCAAGATAAATGTAGGTATCGGTTATTTCCAGCTTTTCCCCATCAGTCGATAAATCTTCATTTCCTGTAAAAACATTGTTCGTCAGGGGTTTTTTTTCTGAAACTTCATTTTTAATGTTACTTCTTTACTCTTGTCAGCAAGTTCCTGGATCATACTCTGCAGTTCCGAAGGGACAGTTAAAGAAATGGCTGTCATCAGCAAAACGAAGGTGAACTAAATAATCTCCATTAATCTTCACACCCGGCACCTTTTTTTTTTTTTTTTGTCCAGTTCAGTGATTGAAAGACGTTTTGCAATGTGGCATTAAAAGTTTGGGAGACATGGTGTCACCTTGTCTCACTCCCTTTCCAATTTTTATTGGTGTTGTATCCTCAAATAACCTAACCTTAGAACTTGCAATTTCATAGATATTGATTTTCTAATAATACTAATGCATGCATCTTGATTTTCTAATAATACTAATGCATGCATCTTGATTTTCTAATAATACTAATGCATAGATATGATTTTCTAATAATACTAATGCATAGATATGATTTTCTAATAATACTAATGCATAGATATGATTTTCTAATAATACTAATACATGCATCTAGGTTTTCTAATAATACTAATGCATGCACCTTCAATACGTATGATTTCTAATAATACTAATGCATAGAAATGATTTTCTAATAATACTAATGCATGCATCTTCAATACCACAGGATTTGAAAGCCATTGTTTACTCTCAGCTCTTCCATGGCTAAAATGGAATGGGATGAGAACGCTTGTTTGACTCCCGAAATGCCCGTCTGTCGCCTGTCGCTACCGGTACAAACCAGTTTCCAGCTGTACGCTGATTGGCCAAGGACTGCTGCCTTCCGGCACCCACGTGATATTTTTATCTCACTACAGTTACATCAGTTATGCGATTAGTCCTGGAACTTTTCGGACGTAGGTTGTATATTTTTTTTTCACGTTTATTTTTTCACATAAATTTTGTGAGCATTATACGTTTGTTTTTCATATTGTTTACCAGGGCTTAGTAACAAGGTCTTTTCTTTTTTTTTTTTTTTTTGATTGGAGGTTTAACGACCACCGTGAGCAACTTAATGGGCTATAAGCAGTCGCCCGTCCCTAATTTAGGGTCACTAGTTCCAGGGAAGGGAGAGAGCCAGTGCCGTAAGACAAACACAACACCCATGCCTCACCGGGATTTTTAACCCGGACCCCGTTCGGACGAATGATCAGAGGCCATCGCTTAGACCACTGCGCCACCGGGGCTGCGTAACAAGGTCTGGCTCCTCTCTTTGTGTTTCTAATTGTTGAAGTGGTCCACGCCTGTGCCGCTCATTAACTCACGGGGATGCATGCCACCTGTCAGTGCGCGTTGTAGAGCGCTCGGTGGATGCTGTTATCCGACGTTAATTGCATTCGCATCCTAACATACAATTTGCTAGAGCCCTCCTCCGTGCCACTTTTTAAGTAGTCATAGCAACATTCGAGAGACAAATGTTTGTGACGTCATGCTTAGCTTTTCGTGTAGGCGACGTCATCACCTACACGCACACAGTCCACGCGTATATCACTGTTTTATTGTCATTGCAACAAAGAACACAGCTGCTCTAGCCTCGCAGCTGCTGGTGTGACGTCATCAAATCCAAATCATTCCCGCATGACATCAGAGATGCGTTACGTCACACGGTCAACTCTTTAGAGATACGAAAATTTTACGACAGGAATTTTGGTTCTACTTCACATACCCTTGATATGCTTTATTACGCTGTTTAACAGAAGACGAAGAACATTTATACTCCGGTGTTTACACTGTGTTATCCATAACCGTTCCTGTTAAATGTTTTGTTTACATATTTTTTCTTTCGTTCGGAGTTAGAGTTTTTCCTTTTTCGGGTGTGTGCGCTTCGAAATCCTTTAATTTATATTGTGGTTCATTTGTCTCAAAACATCGATTTTTTTTATGCGTGAGTTTGAACAACACTGCAAATATGCCTCCTAAACGGAAAAAATCTGCTGAGAAAGCAGCAAAAAGACAAAAGGCGGAGCCAGAAAGGGCCTGTCGGGAAAGTATGTCTGTTGTGCAAAGAGAATGCGATCGGAATCGTCATCGCGTAGCAAATATGACTACTCAGCAAACTGAACAACGTCAGGAACGACACCTAATTGAAAACATGACGTCAGAGCAAATTGCACAAGGTCGCGAACGATGTCAGATTGCAAACATATCACAAGCACAAATATTACGCCAGAGACGTGGTGATGCAATCCTCCTGAAGAATCCACGAACTAGAAACGAAGCTGTTCTTGACGCCGTTAACGTTGCAGAACCAAATGTAGACGCTCATCACTGTGGTTCCATGGACAGTATTTGCCAATTTTGTCATGCCAAACATTTTGCGGCAGAACAGCCATCTGACAAACTTTTTACGCAATTCTGTCATAAAGGCAAAGTAAAATTAAATGCTATAAGACCAGCCCCTGTTATTCAGCAGTTAATGAAAGGACAGCATCAACATTCGAAAAATTTCATGGACAACATAAGATCAGTAAATAGCGCTTTGGCGTTTGCGTCCATGGGAGCTAACACTGCTCCGCCTCCTGGATACGGTCCCTGTTGTTTCCGAATCAACGGACAAATTTACCATCGAGCAGGAGCTTTGCACCCAGCAAATGGGGACCAGGGAAAGTTTGCTCAGCTGTATATATATTGGACCTGGAAGAGGCTGGTGATCAAAGAATGAGGATTACGAAAAACGCCCAGTGCAATCCAAGTCTGATGCAAAAGTTAAGCACTTTCATGTCTCAAAATAATCATTTTGCTAACGCATGCAAATTGCTTTATGAAGATTGAACAAGAAAGCATTAATGATGCCGCTCTGCATGGCGTTGAGCCGGCAAAAATAGTTCACGGAAAACAACAGAAGAAATAGATACAGGGTTCACATTTAGTGTATACGAAAATATTGTGAATAAGGAAGTGTTGGCGAAACAGGGGTTTTACAAAACACATAACAAACAGACAGCCCGTCGTATCAAATTCCATAACAGACTGCTTGAGAAACATTCTTTTTTTTTTTTTTTTTGATTGGAGGTTTAACGACCACCGTGAGCTTCAACAATATTTTATTTGGAGCAAACATGGACAGGAAGATACAGATGGCCTGTGCTTAACAGTTACCAAAAGATAAACAAGTGGATGACCTATTTACAATGACAATGAGATATTTACATTATGTGGATGCACTATATACAATGTAAGCAAATTCATAATACTGACAATACTGGACTGATGGGTTGACTTACTCTATGTACAACATATGTTCGCAACATATGTTCGCAATGTGTACAACATATGTTCGCAATGTGCATCAGCAGAGTGCCATCTCTAATAGGTGAACACCAGTACAAGGTATAACTATAAATTTTACAGTGCAAAAACAAACATGTATATTTTGAGCAATCTTGAAAAAAAGAAGAAAAGAGAAGAAAAGAGCAGAAGGTTTATACTTTTCAGTATCTGAAAGATAAGCGAATAAATGATCTATCCACAATGATGGTGTGAACTCTATACAAATTGAATGCAATATCTCTCTTGTGAAACGCTGTCAAATTACAAAAAGAACTATTACTTAGGCTTACACAAGTGCCTCAATCACAGTGCTATAGATTAACTTGTAATGAACAACAACATATGTACACAAGATGCAACGGCATAGGGAAGACACTAATAAGGAATAACAATTCCATGGTACAACTGTAAATTTCACAGTGCAAAGAGTAAAGTATATTAGTACAAACAGAACTTGCGTTTTACAGAAAATTTATACTTCGAGTACAATACAAATAATGAAAATATGAAACTGACTCTTAGTACAGCAAATATGCAATACAGCGCAGAACATTATCTAATAGACTGATTATTTCCTATTAGGCACATGTGACATGAGAAAAACCACACTGTGTAACATTAACATATAATTGAAATACTATCAAAGCGTTTGCTCCGCACCATGAGCATAAAACTTAAGACATGTAATCGTGACCCAACATGCGAAATGTGCCAAACATAAATTTTACAGTGCAATTAGGAAAGTACATTAGTATATACAAAACTGAGCTTTTGGCATAGCAACTATACTTCAGGTACAGTACAAATAACCGAATGATGAACAAATACCCCCTGCACTACAAAAGTGCTAAACCTTCCGTGAGCAACTCAATGGGCTATAAGCAGTCGCCCGTCCCTAATTTAGGGTCACTGGTTCCAGGGAAGGGAGAGAGCCAGTGCCGTAAGACAAACACAACATCCATGCCTGACCGGGATTCGAACCCGGACCCCTTACCGACGAATGATCAGAGGCCAACGCCTTAGACCACTGCGCCACCGGGGCGGCTGGGAAACATTCAGAAAGCTGTAAGCCAACGTCGTCATCTATTGACGTGGAACTCAAAAACTCAATAAATAAATGTCAATAATTTCTGTATCATAAATTTTATTTTCCCCCGTCATTCATGACGGGCTTTCATTTAATTTGTTATATGCTGTTTGTTTGGTGTATTTTTGACAACGAATTTTTTTATTTAATTTCTCTAGTACATCATTTACGTATAATGTCTTCCTGGGCTGTTGTTACATGCCGAAATACCAACAGGAATACAAAAGAGCGAAACATTTTCACTGCTTACCTCCAAACGACGCAGTAGTTACACAAGACTGGGTTAACAGGTGTTGCAGAGCGAATTCTTTTAATGAGAAAAATGCGAGGATTTGTAGTGAGCACTTTTTAAATAGTGAGTACGAAGACGATATGATGAATAGCTTGCTTGGATTGCCAATAAAAATATATTGACATCGTCGGCTATACCAACAGTCAATTTACAGAGATAAAACGTTGAAAATGTCACTGCCAGAGGTGAAAGACAAAGAAAGAGAAAAATACTGCATGGTTCTTTTGATAGACTTAAAAGTCTTAGTCCCGAAAAAGGTCATTTTGAAAAAACGTGGCCGCTATTCAATCTGCATCAGATGAAGAAACAGTTTGCTGGATAAAATGTGATATGTTTAAAAAAAAAGTAAATACTTTAAATGACGAATTATCAATAATGGAAAAGGAGCTAAACTTTCTGAAAACTGGAAAAGAGCTTTACTTTAAAGAGCTTTTTTCGCAAAGCCAGAAGATGGAATCGTTCGCGTAAGCTTTTATTGAAACAAATCAGAGAACTGAAAACTAAAGTAAAAAACCAAAATAAGAAAAGTCAAAAATTGAAAAAAAACAACAAAAGCTTTCGAAACATATCTAAAACAACACAGGAAAACTCGCTTGTAGAGGGTAAAAGTCGAATTAAATGGACAACTGAATATCCGAAACGTTTCACAAAAATTTAAACAGCCGAGGTTTTGGTATTAACAAAAACGCATTATTTTCGCATTTGATGGAAGTGATACCCCAGATATATAAAAAGGGAAAACAATCAATGATATACATTCTCCTTCACTCTTTTTGTTTCTTTAATTCATTTCACCATTTTGTTTCGAATTCGGCATCTCAGTAGGTTGTATTTATCATCAAGTTACCCACACAGAGTAGAGAAAACGTGATTCCTAACACTCAGCGATGGATCCCAGCTACATCACCAGCCGCAAATTCCGGGGACAACTACATTAAAGAGCCATTGCGTTATGACCACCTACCTAAATAAGCTGCAGAACCCCCCGTCCCCTTTACCCCACAAACCAGCATCCACTCGGCAAGGCATCGATTCCGTGAAGTGGCGATAGGTATCCTGGGGCATCTGGTACCATAATGTCAACAGCATGTCCTCCAGTTCCCGTATATTTCACGGTGATGTTGATTTAGTTCGAACCCTCTTTTTCCAAGTCGAACCACAAATATTATATTGGGTTCATGTCAGGGGAATTTGGAGGCCAGGGCATTAACAGGAAGTCACCAGAATGTTCTTCGAACCGCTCCTTGACGATTCTAACAGTGTGGCATGGCACATTATCCTGTTGTAAATGGCCATCACCAGCAGGGAACACAGTTGCCCTGAATGAGTGAACGAAGAGATGTTCAGATAAATGTCAGGGTTTTGTGCTATTGGGATAATGAGGCCTAAAGTATCCCAAGAAAACATCGGTCACAGCATAACACCGCCGCCGCGGGCGTGTTTCCGCCCAACAGTGCATCCAAATGCCATAGCCTTCGCATCCGTTGGTAATCAGCGGATTCGCGCTCGGCCGTCTACGTGATGCACCAATCATGATTCGTCAGAGCAGACCACTTTCTTCCAATCATCCACGGTCCGATAATCTATATGATCTTGGGCCCATTTCTTGCATTGTTCGCGATGACGTGCCGTGAGCATGGGGACCCGGCTGAACCTTCGACTACACAGGCCCATGCGCAGAAGGCTGCGATGAACTGTATGCTGTGACACATTCCCCTGATCACTAATGTTGTAACCGCGAATGATTTGTAGCACTGTGGTCCTGTGGTCGCTGTGAACAATGCGCGGCAGTCTCCGCTCCCCTCTGGTATGAAGGTGCTGCGGACCACATACGGTTGGGCGACGATACGTCGTTTGGTCATATGTGCACCACTTTTGATACGTGCTCACTACAGCTGCGCGTTAACAACCCTCAAGCCACGCCGTTTCCGATATTCTAGTTCCGCTGCGCCGAGTCATCACAATTTGTCCTTCATCAAACTCCGATAAATCGGCAGCTTTTCCCATTCTGACTCTGAACACTCTACTAACCGAAAGCCGGTCCTCGGGTTGTATATATACTGCTCTGTGAACTTCACCTGCGCCACCGTTCGGTCTCCCGGCGCGCTCTTTCTCGTGGTCATAATGTAATGGCTCATCGGAATAAAGCTTGCTGTATGAGCCAGTCCTTGTATCTGGAGCTCTGATTGTATACTTATTTTCGTTTGATTTCATTCATACATAAAAATTTGCAGGGTTGTTGTGTATTTTATTTAGCTGTTTTTCAAAAAATTATGTTTTCCATAAACGTTTGAGACGCACTTTAACGTTAAAGGAATACAAATCAACCAATTTTTATTTAAAACATTACATACGTTAAAAATGCCTATACGAGTATTCGTGAGGAGTGTACAATGCGTTTGCGGAATTTAGCGGAACACCTCCCGCGCGCTGCTTATCAGTCCAGCTACCGATGATAAGCTGCAGATTCCTGGGAAATTATTTTCTTAATGTCATGTCTTGCGTCTATAAATACACAGCTTCGGAGGTGTTACAGGGGAGAAAAAGTGAGCTAATGCGCTAAAGGAGGTGCGGAGCTAAACGCAAAAATCATAAAGGCAGAATTAGAGCCGCGAAGTCTTCATAATTGCACTGTTAAATACAAGTTATCATCCCCAGCTTCAGAGCCTGCACAACACGTCGCATTAAGTTTCTCCCTAGGCAGAAAAAAAAAAAGAGGCGACATTCTCGGAGTACGTGTTACTCGAGATAAGTTGTCTGAAAAGTTAAAAATTCGGCGATAAAACATGTAAGACGATTTTTCAGATTTCTTCCTCCTGAGTCCCCCACCCACCCCCTCTCCTTTTACGTCAGCGTCAGCTGAGAGTAATGACAGTAAGCTTGACTTTCGGAAAATGATGAGAAATCGATACAAAGTTAATACATCGGAGTTTCGCGTTACGGGCCAATAGCAATAGGTGGAAATTTGCAGCTCATGTATTTTCTTGATGCTGTTCTCAGCTCGCCTTTTGAAAGGGGATTTCTGCTCACTTCCTGCTAAATGAATGCAGTTATTGATTTCATATTTCGTACCAACTCACTCAGCTAAAAGAATCAAGGTTTTGTTAACGCATTAGTGACGAGCCACGAAGCACATAGAAGAAAATTCCTTCCTTTTTTTTTTTTTTCACTTCTTCAGCTTTTTAAATTTGAACGGCTCCTAATTTTAGAGTTTACAATTCTATGACTTTGCATGACATCATACTTTATTTCCAAGTCTGATCAAACTGTGCTGAGAATAAATCGATAAAAACAAAGATATTGTACTTGCATGGATGGGGTTAATCTCCTTTAATATAGGCTCCATCATCGCACACAGTTCTGTCGTAGCTGGGAAGGTCGTCCAAACTCAATTTTTTTTAAATCATCAGCACTGCGTGTTTTCAATTATTTACACTTCATCAAACTATTCGCTTCAAAATGCCGTTTCTTTTTAACTTTAGAAAAGTGAAATAAGTTTCAGAGAATCACTGAAATCTGTCATGATCTAGGCAAATAAAACAGTTTTCAAAAAGACTTCGACTTTCTATTGTTGCTGCATCAACACAAAAATCCATACATGTGTAACCTATAACACTAATTTAAACTTCCTTTTGAGTTTGTGTTCTTATGTAAAATTGGTTTCCTTTCGTTAAATATTTTCTGACTTAACGCCACAAAGTTCTTCATATGACTTCGATGTTGGCAATCCTGATAGAAGGTCAAAGGGCAAGCTAGGTAGTTGAGATAAGAGTGGTGTGTTCGTCCTTAGATTAGCGATAGGAGGTGAAGCATTGGAAGAGCGATTTAGCAGTATTCTATGTTGTGACGTATATTCTAAATTAACTTTCCTTTTTAGTTTCTTTCCCTATGTAAATCTTGAGTTTATTCTGTTATTCTTCCCTCTTAACGTGATATCTTTCTCTCAAACGAATACGTTTGGCAACACAATTGAGGTTGAATGAACGTGACGTATGCCTGATATTGATAAGAACAAGAGATAAAAGCAACGACTAAATTGTTGTTTAAAGAGCGTTGGATTGTAAACTGATTATTGAAAGGAGCATTGTGAAAAGAGCGTTGTGTGGTGTGTGGAGAATTTAGTGCAATATGCTATGCTACGATGTGTTTGCTACATTCTGAATGAAGCATCTTTTTCCGTAAGTGTGACTTCTGTTGTTTACATGTTTCGTCTGGCCGTTAAGGTTTCTTTCATTTAGGAACTATTTCTTAGTATGTTGATGTTTTAAATTAACGTAGAAGTAAGACAAGACTTCTACGTCATAACGTGTAGTGCTAATTTAGCAGTATTCATCTTTTTTTTTTTTTTTTTTTTTTTGATTGGAGGTTTAACGACCACCGTGAGCAAGTTAATGGGCTATAAGCAGACGCCCGTCCCTAATTTAGGGTCACTGGTTCCAGAAAAAGGAGATAGCCAGTGCCGTAAGAATAACACAACTTCCATGCCTCACCGGAATTCGAACTCAGACCTCCTTCGGACGAATGATCAGAGGTCATCGCTTAGACCACTGCGCCACCGGGGCGGCGTATTCATCTTCAAGGAGCGATTCACGAAAGATTCATGTTGGTTGAGTAAGACATAATTATAGTTCAAGGAACAGGCACACATTTGTTTCACATACCGGCACATTACACGAAGACCAACAATGCGGATTACAACGAACGTAGAAAATTTCGTTTCTTTTTAACTTTAGGAAAAGTTTCAGAGAAACGTACAAAGTTTTCATGATTCTGGGAAACAAAACCGCAGCCGAAAAGAATTCTACTTCCTGTAATTGCTGCAATTACTCAAAATCCAAATACAGCATCGCAAATATTCATTAAATATTAAACGAACAGCAAAGAAAAAAAGAAAAAGAAGTACAGATATAATTGTTTTCTCAAAATATTCAATAGCTCTTACAGGAACATTCATACTTTTCCTTTGATTTACGTATTTTGTGTAGATCCTTCGCCATTGGGTAACTACTACTATTAAGGCCGGTTAAGTGATATTTAAAGGCCGAGGCGTATAGAGGATTGAAAAGATAGAATTTGAACTCAAATCCAACGAAAAAAAAAGTTAAGAGATGCGGAGAACAAGGAAAATAAATTCAAATAACAAGCTAAAGCTAAAGAAAAACTCTTTTCAATTCACTCTTCTTCTACGGTGTCAACAGTTCAAGTAACTGCGTGGATATGATGCCAAACATTCCACTAAAGACTTAAAAGAGCTAAGGCCGCATTCAGGATAAATGTATTGTACCGGATTTTAGACATTTTTAATACACAAATTATAAAGATGATTTACCGCAACGCAAAAAGCTGTAATTATTTTCGTAGTTTTAGATCCTTATAACTTACTAACGCTAACGGATGTTTTTAAATATTCAGACAAACTGCAATAACTTCATGATGAAGATCTAATTAGAAAAAGCTCTTTTTTTCAACTTTTGCGAATTGTTTCGAAATACCTTTAAACAGAAGAAATCCTATCAACAAACGAACTCACTGATTTATTAATAATAACGTATGATAACTTGTCTCTATAGCATTTATTTTGTTATCTAACATTACCTGTAACAGTAACCACTTCCGAAATATTATCTAGCAAACTGGAAATATTCAAAAATTACTCGCGAAATACGGTGTCAGGAACGAGTGAAAATATGTAGCTATTGTAACAGGTAATGTTAGATAAAAAAATTATTTGGAAATTGTAGTGTGTCAGGAACGAGTGAAATATGTAGCTAATGTAACAGGTAACATTAGATGAAAAAAATCGCGAAATACAGTTCGTGAGGAACGAGTGAAATATGTAGCTATTCTAAGAAGTAATGTGAGACAAAAAAATTAAATTATTCGCGAAATGGAGTATTTAAGGAACGAGTGAAATATGTTTTACTGATTGCCATCGAAACCTAAGAGGCACATAAAATAAAAACGTAAGATTTAATTAAAATTTTCCAAAATTTTCCAATGAAGAAAGATGTTTTTATTTGAATATCTGTAATCTCTCTACAAAAATGTAAGAATTTCTTTTAAATGACATAAATGTATTTTTCCAGTCAAAATACACTGGCGGAAAGTGAAGAAAGAACACCAAGAAGGAGACGTCTGATACCAACGAAATTTATACAGCATAATAACGGAATACAGAGGATAACGTGATCAAAACATTATGGCAAAATACAGCTGTATTTTCTGGTAAACTGAAAAATAACATTTCCATGTAACATGGTTAGTACGAGGTTGAACTGCCATGAACTACGTCATACTATGCAATTCTGGCATGGAGTCTGTCGTACAGATGTTGGATGTAAAGTTTGGAGTATTGAGTTCCAAGCATCCTCAACCTAGACGCGTAAATCGGGAATGGTCGTGGCTGGCCGTGGAGACTGGATAAGTTGTTGTCCCATAAAATCCCACACGAGCTCAATGGGGGACATATCCGGTGAACGTGCAGGCCATGGAAGTTGTCTCACACCCTGAAGTGCATGTTGCATTGCATGTGCCGTGTGTGGGCGTGCGTTATCTTGCTGGAAAACACCACGATGGACCGACCTTACAAATGGCACAACAACGGGCTGAATGATGTTGCTGATGTAGGAGGTGCTGTTTAACGTACCCGGTACAAACACTAGTTGTGTACGGGAGTGATAGCCGATCGCTCCCCACACCAGGAGACCAGGTGTAGGCCCTTGTGTCGCTGGCGGATGCAAGAAGGGTGGAGACGCTGCCCTGTACGTCTGCGAACACGCATATGGCCATCGGAGGCTCCCAAGCAGAATCTGTTTTCATCGCTGAACACGACAGATCGCCGATGCGTTCTCCAGTGCAGACGTTGGCGACACCACTGCAGCCGTTCCTGACTGTGGGCTGGAGTCAGAGGTAAACATGCCAGAGGCACACGTGCACGTAGTCCTGCATCCAGTGGACGGTTGCGGATTGTTCGCACAGTCACCTCAGGTGCAACGGCAGCTTCGATTTGCGTCGCAATGGATGTTCTGCTTGACAACGCCGCTCTTCTTATGCGTCGATCGGTCCGCTCATCAGTCCGTCTGTGACTCCCGGTTCCACGTATTCTCTTGTGGGAATGTTCCTCGGACATCTACGTAACCATCGTACCACCACCGATACTTCCCTGTCCAATTCGCTCCGCAATACGATGATACGAGCACCCGACCTCGCGGAGTCCGACTAGACGACCTTGCTCAAAAACCGATAACTGCTGAAATCGTACACATCTTCCATGTCCATGCATTGCAGCTTCTTCAGGGTCTTTGCACGTGTCCGTACGCCGACGACTGATTACATTCACTTCGCCGTACTCCTTAAAATACCACCGACGATAATTTGCATATTATGCCGTGCTGTGGCGTAAGTGCTCACCGGTTGGTCCCGAAATTAACAACACACCTACGTAAACTCGACCCCATTAACATATGCAAATTTTATGATCGTCCGCCAATTCCTTCTTGGTGTTCTTTTTTCACTTTCCGCCAGTGTATATACATTTTTAATTATTTATTAGTTGTAATAAAAACTTATAAAGGAAGCCTTGGGGAGAGCCAGTGAAGGAGTTTGAGTTAATGGAGAGAGAATTAAGGCCATTAAGTTTGCTGAAGACCAGGCAATAACTTCAGGATCAGGCAAATCATTACAACGCATGATGTCAAAAATACACAAAAATGCAGATATCTATGGTATGGAGATAAATAAAACTAAGACAAAACGAATGGTAATAGGAAAGGTTCTAAAGCAGGCTTTCCGTAAAATTGAAGAACAAAATATCGAACAATTTAAATCATTTCGCTATTTGGATCAAATTATTACGGAAGATGCGGGATGTGAAAAGAAAATTAGAATAAGACTGGTGATGGCAAAAACGACATTTAGGGAGAATCAAAGAATACTTACAGCCAAAAATATAGTTCTAAAACTGAGGAAGAGAATTTTAAAACCATATGTTTGGCCAGTAGCTCTCTACGGTTCTGAGAGGGAAGTGAAATGGCTGGAGGCATTTGAGATGTGGAGCTATAGGAGAATGGAGAGAATAAGTTGGCTCGATAGAAAGACTAATGAGGAGGTCTTGGAGAGAATGGGAGAACCCAGGAATCTTTTTGTTTTTTAATGAGAGGTTTAACGACCACCGTGAGCAACTCAATGGGCTAAAAGCAGTCGCCCGTCCCAAATTTAGAGTCACAGGTTCCAGGGAAGAGTGCGAGCCAGTGCCGTAAGACAAACACAACATCCATGCCTGACCGGGATTCGAAACCGGACCCCTTACGGACGAATGATCAGAGGCCAGCGCCTTAGACCACTGCGCCACCGAGCGGCACACAGGAATCTGATCCACATGTTTTTTTTTTTTTTTTTTTTTTTTGGTTGGAGGTTTAACGACCACCGTGAGCAACTCAATGGGCTATAAGCAGTCGCCCGTCCCTAATTTAGGGTCACTGGTTCCAGGGAAGGGAGAGAGCCAGTGCCGTAAGACAAACACAACATCCATGCCTCACCGGGATTCGAACCCGGACCCCTTACGGACGAATGATCAGAGGCCAGCGCCTTAGACCACTGCGGCCACCGGGGCGGCATCCACATGTTAAACAGAAGAAGAATGTTTGGATGGGACACACATTGCGCAATGAAGGCCCGATTCCGAAAGTTTTGGAAGGGAAAATTCAAAGCAAGAGAGGAAGAGGACGGCCATGGGATAGTTTTGTGGCCCAGCAACTCCAAGACACTAATACTAGGACATTCTATGACTTGAAGAAAACGGCGGAGAATAGAGAGGAATGGAGAGGCAGAGTACATCTACTGAACAACCAGTAACTAAGAAGAAGTTATTAGTTTTGAAAATACAGCAAGAGACGATGGTGTTCTAAAATTTTACCTAAGGAGAGAACATTTGTACTTACGACACTGTTGCTGTGCTCTATTGGGACTCCGCGGTATGTCAAACCTGAAAATTAAAGATAGAACATTTTATGGGATAGGTAAGACATAATTAGAATTAAAAAATCAGGCCTAATTATATTTCGCACACGTGCGCATTTCATGAAGATAGTCAATATTTTGTCGCTTGCTACTCTATAGCGTAATAGCCCAAATTTCCCGGTGACGGGATTCGACACTGCATCTCCCTTCTTCGGAGTGGGATATTCTGCCGTTTGAACTACACCAACGAAAGCTTATGCCGCCCCGGTGGCGCAGTGTTCCAAGCGCTGGCTTATGATCGTTCGTCCGAGAAGGGTCCGGGTTCGAATCCTGGTGAGGCATGGATGGTGTATTTGTCTTAGATACTCACTCTCTCTCCCTTCCGTGGAACCAGCGGTCATAAAATAGGGACGAGCGACTGCTTACACGTTCGTATCAGAATAATATGACCACCCCCGGAATCATAATACACCCACGCAGGCGGGTCACAGAGTGCTCGTAACAAACTCGATCACACGGAGATATAAGCGGGCGGCCAGGAAAGATGGGCCATAGTGTGTTACGTAAGCACAATGTTCAGAGGTAGTGATTTGACGGACGTTCAGAAAAGAATGATCATCGGCTACCGCGCTAAGGGTAGAAGCATTTCAGAAACGGGGAACTTCGTGGGATGTTCACGAGGTGCTGTAGTAAGGGTGTACCAAGAATGGACCGCTGGCACAGTAAGTACCACACGACATCATAAATGTGGATCCCCAAAGACCGTCGACCTTAGAGGAGAACGTCGCCTCCGTTGACTGGTAAAGGGCAATCAACGCGCAACCATGCAGCAACTGACTACGCAAATGAACGCTGGGGCACAAAGGTACGTGTCCTCGATAACAGCAGAGCGCACCCTGTTACGCATGGGTCTCCTGAAGGCGACGCTGCGTTAAGGCGCCCATGTTAGCCCAAGTACATCAGAAACGACGCCTGCAGCCCGAATTGAACTACCTTCGTTGCACAGTTGCCTTCTCCGATGAATCAAGGTTTCTACTCCACAGAAGTGACGGGCGGTGAGAGATACGGCGTCAGACACACGAGAACCATTGCCCCCGCCAGGATTGTCGGTCAAGTAGAAACCTGCGGTGGCAACGTCTATGTCTGAGGGATGTTTTCCTGGTATAAGCTAGGACCTGTGGTACCACTAAATGGATCCTTGAACGACAATGGCTACCTGTCCATCCTAGCTGACCACATGATGATGTTTAACATCACCTGGTGGTGATGGTGCTTACAAACAGTACAATTCGTCGTGCTAAGGGAGTGCGGGACTGGTTCCAGGAACACGACAGCGATGTCTACGTTCTCCCTTGTACGGCGAAATCGCCCGACCTTAATCCCTTAGACCACTTGTGGGAGTATTTGGATCAACAGGTTAGACGTGGCGACCCACAACCACGTCTTCTCTGGAACCTGCATGCTCTGCTGAAATCCGAATGGGCACGTGTGCCTCGGGCAACCTTCCGTGGCGTCACTGCGTCCACGTCACGCCGCTTCATCTGGGCCAAGTGTGTTTATTTCCATTATTAGGTAGGTGGTCATATTATTCCGATACGACTGTGTAAGTCCATCAAGTTGGTCGTTAAACCCCCAATCAACAAAAAAAATAACCTGCCGCTTTCGCATGTGCCCTCTCAGGTAGGTAAGACACATATCTTTCCCTCCGCTGATAAATGCCGGTGCACGATATCTCAGGTTATTTCGGACCACCCGATTAACCATGCTCCTTTTTTTTTTTTTTTTTTTTTTTGACTGGACGTTTAACGACCACCGTGAGCAACGTAATGGGCTATAAGTAGTCGCCCGTCCCTAATTTATGGCCACTGGTTCCCGGGAAGGGATAGAGCCAGTGCCGTAAGACAAACACAACATCCACGCGTCACCGGGATTCGAATCCGGACCCGTCTCGGACGAATGATCAGAAGCCACAGCTCAGACCACTGCGCCAGCGGGGCGGCCTAACAATGCTTGAAGTAACTCTCTGTAGAAAAGGGAATTCTGGTTATTTCCAGTCGACGTGTGGAAGAAGCATCACCCATTTTTCGAAGCGTAAAAGAAGGAATTCTTATTATTTCCAGACGATGTGTTGAAGCAGCATAACACATTGTTTGAAGCTTAGAAGAGGGAATTCCAATTAATTCCAGACGGCGTGTGGAAGAAGTTGTAACACATTTTTCGAAGCGTAGAAGAAGGAATTCTCATTCATTCGAATCAACGTGTGGAAGAAGGATCACCAATTTTTCGAAGCGTAGAAGAAGGAATTATCATTAATTCCAATAAAGGTGTGGAAGAAACATAACCCATTTTTCGAAGCGTAGAAGAAAGAATTCTCATTAATTCGAATCAACGTGTGGAAGAAACATCACACATTTTTCGAAGCGTAGATGAAGGAATTTTCATTAATTCCCATAAACGAGTGGAAGAAACATAACCCATTTTTCGAAGCGTAGAAGAAAGAATTCTCATTAATTCCAATCAACACATGTGGAAGAAGCATCACACATTTTTTGAAGCGTAGAAGAAGGAGTTCTCATTAAGTCCGGGCAACGTGTGGAAGGAGCACTAATTTTGCGTTGCGTAGATGAACGAATTCTAATTAATTCCAATCAACGTGTGGAAGAAGCATCACCCATTATTCGAAGTGTAGAAAAAGGAATTCTCATTAATTCCAATCAACGTGTGGAAGAAGCATCACATTGTTGTCGAAGCGTAGAAGATGAAATTCTCATTAATTCCAACCAACGTCTGGAAGAAGCATCACGCATTTTTTGAAGCGTAGAAGAAGGCATTCTCATTAATTCCGGACAACGTGTGGAAGTAGCATCACCCATTTTTCGAGCCGTAGGAGAAGGAATTCTCATTAATTCCAACCAACGTGTGGAAGAAACTTCCCCCATTTTTCGGAGCGTAAAAGAGGGAATTCTCATTAATTTCGGACAACGTGTGGAAGAAGTACTCATTTTTCGATGCGTAGAAGATGGCATTTTCATTCATTCCAGACGAGGTGTGAAAGAAATATAACACATTTTTCTCGAACCTCACGGCCAGAAGATTAATTTTAATTTCGGAGGCCAACATAGCGTAAAAGCCCAAATTTGCTTGTAATAGAATTCGATCTCACATCTTTTGCTGCCGAGTCGGACATTCCAACCGCTTAAACTGCACCGACGAATGCTCATCTCTCAAACTTGCCGTTTTTTTATGTGCGTCACCTACCGGTAGCATAATGACAGACACGGTAGACCGTGTCAGCGCCGATCACATCACATGGTGGGGGGTACAGTCTGTATCGGCTGTGAATTAGTCAAAAGATTTACACCCTTCCAAGAGTAATACATATTATGTGTGTTATAAATGCAGGTAACTGACTAACAACAGTAGAATATCGACAGGTCTCTGATATTTCTAGTGACAGGAATGGGGTCTCGAATTATTTTTTCTGAAAATAGGATAATGACAGATATTCTCTAAAGGGAGTGCTATCAGTTCCATGGGGTCTTCTATGTATTGTCACGAGGTGAAAGTATCTGGCATATAACTACCCGAGAAGACGATACCATAGCCTTATAATTAATACATACAATTGACGTGGATTTAGGAACATCAAATAGAAGTCATCGCTCTTTCCACGTTTATTGTTTGATGTTTCTAATCCACTTCAATTGTATGCATTAATTATTCATTCGCCTCCTAGTTTATTTGTTCAGTTGCTGCTTACCATCTTTAGTGAATCCCCAGCATTGCGCTGGACTCCAAGAAGCAACCTGCTATGTGGTTTGGCAGTTAACGTTTGTCAGTCTGGATGAATTCGAGGCCGCTGTGGTGCAGTGGTAGCATGCCCGACGCGTAACTGCAAGACCCTGGGTTGAATTCCCAATGGCAGCCTGTGAGAATTTTTCAGTGACTCACTGATAAACGTGGAAAGAGCGACGACTTCTGTTTGATAGCCTTCTAAAATTGAGAATCGTCTCGAAATATATTACAGTGGCATTTCGCATCCCGAATTTCTCGAAATTATCATGTAGTGTTTGAATTATTATGCTCTTGCAGTTAACTAATTAATATACTTAGCTAATTAATCGTGTAATCAACTAAATCTAACAAATTGAAAATAACAGCCAGGGTCAAAGGATTAGCACTTGATTAAATCCAACTTGGACTGATTTATTCTCAGAACATGAAGTAGAAGTCACAGTTCTGCTTTAGTTATGTGTAACTTTCAACTGACATTCAGAAATCAGAAATCACCAGGTTATCGTAACAGCCAGTACTTATACATTTAATAAACACAGCAATTGCCACAATGCATCGAAAATCTTCGCTCTTTACACACTTTTTAACTACAAACAATTTCACTTCTCTGCAGCCTTCACCATAGTGGTATTAGGTTTTTGGTTTCATTTTACTGTCAGCTTTGTCAAAACGTATCAGTTGCTCCTGGAAGTAATGTGGGGTTCTGTAAAAAAAAATTTAACCGAGAAGTAAAGAAATTTGCATAACAAACAAACTCAAAAGGTAGTTTGAAACTGAGTCGCACGTTACAAGCACTACTCCAGGCTCTATCGAGGAATACATAACCAAGTTTTCAATATGCGAACACTCGACCTATTTTCATCGATTCAGTATCATTAGATGTGCAATAGCTCAAACTAAAACTCAATTCCATTACAAGATGATTAAGCCATCCCGGTGGCGCAGTCACCTAAACTGGATTCTGAGCATTCGTCCGAGATGGATCTGGGTTCGAATCCTGGTGAGGCATGGATGTTGTGTTAGCCTTACGTAACTGGCTTTCTTCCTTCCCTGCAGCTAGAAGCTCTAAATTAAGGACGGGCGATTGCTTACAGTCCATTTAGTTGCGCACGGTGGCTGTTCAAACAACAACAACAACAACAACAAAACAAATGATTAACAGGTACATCGATCCCGACATCACAAGGGATAAAATAGCAGAACACTAAATATATTGATATTCAGTCAGCATTTCAATAGCCTATATTTCGACTAAACCAGTCGACAGATTCGCGCTGCACAAGTATTATCAGATCTTGAACAACAAAACACCTAATTCACTCACTGTAATGTAAATATCATCGGCTCTGGAGTAGCAAGGCATTCAGGTTTCCCCCAATTAGTCAACTTGAATGCGTAAAAATAGCACTCAAGCAGCATCAAAGTACAGAAACACATACCCGCGACTAATCATTTACGAGCACATCCAGTGTGAAAATGAAGGCTCATTTGACGGTAATGGGATTTTTTTTTTATTGGAGGTTTAACGACCACCGTGAGCAACTCAATGGGCTATAAGCAGTCGTCCGTCCCTAATTTAGGGCCACTGGTTCCAGGGAAGGGAGAGAGCCAGTGCCGTAAGACAAACACAACATCCATGCCTCACCGGGATTCTAATCCGGACCCCTTACGGACGAATGATCAGAGGCCAGCGCCTTAGACCACTGCGCCACCGGGGCGGCGTAATGGGATTGGAACCCATATCTTCCTTTTACGGAGTTGACTGCTTTACAGATTGAACTACACCTACGAAGCTTATCGCTGCAACTTTGACGTCTTGATATGTACGATACCGCTGAGGCACAGTAGGTGCGTCACATATACCCCCTCCTCCTTGAGAAAGGCCTGGGACGAAAAATTGGATTCCTGGCTAGACGGCAAACCATACTTGAAGTAGTTCGCACTTGTTTGAAGGTTTAACGACCACCGTGAGCAACTCAATGGGCTATAAGCAGTCGCCCGTCCCTAAGTTAGAGCCACTGGTTAAAGGGAAGGGAGTGATCTAGCGCCGTAAGACAACAACCACATCCATGCCTCACCGAGATTCGATCCCGGACTCAACTCGGATGAATGATCTAAGACCGGGGCGGCAGTACGCAGTTGAAGAAGAAATACTTACCAATTCCAGACGATGTGATGAACAATCATCACAAAACCTACACCGTACTAATGTATGTTAATAAATGCTATGTTATGTTTCTCTTCTAGGTGTCCGGTGACTTTTGTCAATATAGTGTATATGTAAGCTTCTCTGTTATATTATTTGTTTATTGAACTGATATGCACTCCTCAGCTCATATAGACTAACTTAGTCCTATCAAAACATGGTATCGTTTTATTCTATTCAACTAATATCTTTATGTAAAAATACAAAAGAACAGCCATATTGTCAAAGTTCCGCCATATTGACGAAGTTTCGTAACTGTTAGGTTTTCTTGCTTGACTATTTCTCGTTGCTTTACAAGACCAGAAAATGCGCCTTTTTAAATGAAACGCATGAGCCTCAAATTACCGTTGGAAGAAGACTAGAATTTTTTAATAATTTGTGATGTCACACTAATTTATGTAATTTATCGTGACGTCAGCGAAACATATAGTTTGCAGTAGGTGGGTAAATTACTGCATCACAGATTGCCCCAGTAGTTTCCATCCGTTCATTCCCATACTTAAGCGTAAGTTGCCTTGTAATTAGCAAGTTCGATAAAACCTGTAGTTGTTCAAAAGTGGAACGTCCACTTTTAAGCGTCGTTATACTTCGGACGTGTTGTCTTGCTATGCCATTAAAGCTTTGGCTGTCACTGGTTTAAAATATAGATGATGCCTGATGGAAACCTTTAGAATAGGCCAGTCTCCTGGATGACCGTCACCGGTAGAATATTAATGATCTCCCATACATCTACACGGGCAAATTGCTGATATTAGAGCATCGTCTGTAACTCGAGAAGGACCTGTGTCACTTTGATTAGATCATTTCTCCCGGGTCGGCAAACTAGTCACGAAGAGAGAGGAATGCGTCAGTAAATTTCCCAATAATGCCAAGTTTAGTGATTAACCTTTGCTGAAGTGCCATCAGCATTAATGCATTTTCTGTATACAAACCGGACATTAATGTGTTATGTGTGTAAATCAAAAAAGCGTGAGCCAACACTTTTATGAATAGGGTATTGTTTTCAACATCATTCAGAATACCTAGGTAAATTATAAAACACCTACGTGTTTTTTATACTATTTTGGGACAAATGGAACTCAGTTCCAGCTAGATTTAAGGATGAAATATTTTTCGCAAATACATGGGAAACTTACAAGCACGTTATTTTCGGTCATCAGATTGCGGCACTGAACTGCCTTCAGTTCACTGTTACAGATGTAACATCTCAGAAAACTTGAAATTTACAAATCAATTATTTTCCTCAAATAATATCACGTTAAGTTTGGAAAGTGTAAAGAAGAACAACCTAAAATTTACATAGGAAAAGGAACTAAAAATGAAACCCGGACCCCTTTCTATGTTTTACTCAACCCACATGAATCACGAAAGATTCATGTGGGTTGAGTAAGACATAATTATGTCTCTTCAGTAAGACATAATTATGTCTTACTCAACCCACATGAATCTTTCGTGAATCGCTCCTTGAAGATGAATAAGCGATCATTCGTCCGAAAGGGGTCCGGGTTTCATTTTTAGTTTCTTTTCCTATGTTAATTTTAGGTTGTTCTCCTTTACACTGTCCAAACTTAACGTGATATGTTCTCTCTCACAAGAATGAGGTTGGCAACACATCTGAGGTCAGAGAGAAAGTGACGTATGAATGTGATAAGAACAATAGATAAAAGGAGGAGATAGCAGTTGTTCAGTGTATGTGTGTGGAGATCTTCCATCGCTGTTAAGATAAATGTGAAATTTACAACTTGTAGTGCCATATTGTGGAGTTCTTCAAATATTGCTGGACCAATAAAAGGTTATCGTAAGTTTGACTTCTGTATATGTATGTTTAGTCTGGCCGTAAAAGCTTAATTAGGAACTATTGCATCGTATTCTCATTTAGTTTAACATTTCCTTAGACATGGTGTTAGACACAGCGTAACGCCAATATCGCACACGAAAAAGGCTTACGGTATAACACATAGTATGGTACTGAATTGATTTTAGCTATGTATGATTTATGACTACACAGCTTGTGGTGTTTAGATAAAATAAAAATGCCAACGTTTACCACAATCATAGGTTTATTATACATCAACTATAGTTTCGCAGAGCGTTTGGCTCGGCATCATGAGGATGAATAGTTCCCTTTTCACATGTAACACCAGTGAAAACTTGAAATTCACATGTACATTATTTTTAGCAATCAAAATGTGCATTTGTCCTGTTGATGCCGAGCTAAACGCTTTGCGAAAATATAGTCGATGTATAATAAACCTTTGATTGTGGTAAACGTGGGTATATATATTTTATTTTTGATTTCAGCTAACCATGTAGCATTTCAGGAAACTTGAAATTCACAATTAAATTATTTGCAATAATCGATTATGGCACTGAACTGCTTTTATTCATTATTAATCATGTGGTAGCTAAGAAAACTTGAAATGCACAAGTACATTATTTTCAGCAATCAGATTATGATGCTGAATTGCTTTTAGTTCACTGTTTACCAGGTAACATCTGCGAAAACTTGAAATTAAAAAGTACATACTCTTCAATAATCAGATTATTATGCTGAAATGCTTTTTAGTTCACTGTTCAGCATGCGACTTTCAGAAAACTTGAAATTCACAAGTACATAATTTTCAGCAGTCAGATTATGGTGATAAACTGCTTTAAGGTCATTGTTAATGTACGTTATTTTCAGCAATCATATTATGGTACTGAAGCGTTTTTAGGTCACAGTTCACAATATAACATCCCAGCAAATTTGAAATGCACAAGCACATTATTTTCAGCAATTAATTTAAGTACTGAATAGTTTTTAGTTCACTATTGATCAGGTAACATCTGAGAAAACTTGTAATTCACGTAAAACTTATTTTAGAAATCAGAATGTGGTGCTGAATAGCGTTTAGTTTACTTTCGATGTGTGACATATGAGGAAACTTGAAATTCACAAATACATTGATTTCAGCAAGCAGATTATAGTGCTGAACTGCTTTTAGTTCACAACTCACCATATAACATCTCAGAAAACTTGAAATGCATAAGTACATTATTTTCATCGATCAGATTATGATGGTGTTTTATGTCGCAAGGGCCATGTTTGGCCAAAGAGCGCTCATATTATGATGCTGAATTGCTTTTAGTTCACTGTTGACCATGTAAAATCTGAGAAAACTTGAAATTTAGAAGTACAAAATCTTCAGCAATCAGATTATTATGCTGAAATAGTTTAAGTTCACTGTTCATCATGTAACTTTTCAGAAACCTTGAAATTCATAAGTACATTATTTTCAGCAAGCAGATTTTTGTAGTGAACTGCTTTTAGGTCACAGTTCACAATATAACATCCCAGAAAACTTGACATACACATGTACGTTATTTTCATCAATCTGGTTGTGGTACAGGGAAGCGTTTAATTCACTGTTCACCATGTTAACCCCAAGAGAACTTGAAATTCGCGTGTAAATTATTTTCAGCAATCAAAATGTGGTACTGAATAACTTTTAGTTTACTGTTCACCATGTACCGTCTGAGAAAACTCGAGATTCAGAAGTGCATTAATTTCAGCAAGCAGATTATACTACTGAAATGCCTTTATACTACTACACCAAAGAGCAATTGAATTCGAGACAGCTGGCGTTATGCAAATGTGGCGCTGTGGGCTGCCCTGTACACGGAAACGACATGACGTATGCAGCGATCCGACAATATAAGGAGTGATGTGACGGGAATCAGTAAGAGTCGGATAAGACGAAGGATCTAAGCGCATTTGATCGTGGGCAAATTGTCGGGGCCCGACAAATGGGTCACTCCATCTCGGAAGTCGTGCAGGCATTGGGATTTTCACGAGCCACTGTGTCACGAGTGCACCGTGAGTACATCGAATCCGGTAAAACCATCCCAGCAAGGGCCAACTGCTGTGGACAACAGCGTGTGGATGAGCGGGGTCGTCGTCGGCTAGCTCGCATTGTAACAGCGGATAGACGGGCCACAGTGCAAGAAATCACTCGGCAATTTAACGCTGGTGCACAAAAACGTGTGAGCAGTCACACCATCCAGAACGATCTCCTCGCTATGGGGTACAGAAGTCATCGTCCCACGAGGGTACCGCTCCTGACCGCACATCACAGGGTGCAAAGATTAGCATGGGCGCGGGAGCATCGCCAATGGACCCTAGACATGTGGAAAAATGTTGCTTGGACTGATGAGTCGAGATTCACGTTGGTACATGCGCATGGCAGGGTACCAGTACGGCGCAAATCACATGAAGCGATGGATCCTTCTTGCCAGCAAGGTACTCTTCAAGCTGGTGGGGGTGGCATTCTCATCTGGGGACTCTTTACGTGTGTGGACTGAAATGGGACTCCTGGTATGTCTGACATCGTCCCTCACAGGTCAACGTTACCGGGATATCCTGGACGACCATTTGTACGTCTTGATCATTCCACTGGGGACCTCATCCTGCAACAAGACAATGCAGCTCCCGAATTGTATCCGAATGGTTGAATGAACACTCCACCGACGTGACCTCGCTTCCTTGGCCAGCTAGGTCATCTGACCTCAATGCCGTCGAGCACATCTGCGATGCCATCGAGTGAGATTTTTAAGGCTCTGACCCTCCTCCATCAAATCTTCGTGAACTGTGGGAGCTTGTTCAGGGGTCGTGGATCCGTATGGCTTCCCAACGCTTCCGGTGTCATGTCGAGACGAATCGCCGCCGTCATCAGGGCGAAAGGTGGTGCTACACGTTACTAGACATGTATCTCTAATTCAGTTGCTCTTCAGTGTATATATACTACTGATTACACTATTACGGGCGCTCCTGATGGTGGCACAGACTCTCGTGAGAGGTAATCTGCTTTCGTACCCGATAGCGCTACAGGCCACAATGCCTCGAGTTTGCATGGTATGCCTATGCGAACACACTCTTCCGGATCCCTCTTCGCCCGTCTTTTTCTACACATGCAGGACAACAGTTTCGCCTAAACCGAAGCGCATCTCGCTCGAGAACACGATCTTGTGCCACTCTCCAATCCACTCCATTTGTTCGATGCAGCCTTGCAGTCCTTTGCTGCGATGTAAGAAGTAGCCAGAGGAGGGGTCGACGCGCCAGCAATTCGAACTGTAATAACAGCTGACATGTGTGACGTGCCTGAACCGTAGGACGCACATGAGATAAAGGCAGATAGCAATGAGAGCACATGTCCGCGTAGCTCAGTTGAGAGAGCGACTTACTCCGGAGTAAGGGGGGCCCGGATTCGATGCCCGGTGTGGACAAAACTGTGTTTTCACATTGGCGCCCGAACTTTTAGGATGACCTGGCTGATAGGTTTCTCGCAATGGTGTGATGTTCTTTCCACACGGCGAGACAGGGAAAATGTGAATCCCTTCTTCAGTGCTTTGGGAAAATAAATATTTGTGCTATTAAGTTCCACACACCAAATTGTCTGGAATTTCTCAAATGCACGTTCTTGAGCGGATGACTGCCTACAGCGACACCTGGTCCCGGCTGACCCTTGGGGCATGCCCCCGGCCCTCTTTCGGGTGGGGTGGGGGGATGTGACCTGCCTGCACTGTAGGATGCGCATGAGATAAAGACAGGTAGCAGTGGGAGCCATGTCCGCGTAGCTCAGTTGGGAGAGCGACTTACTCCGGAGTGAAAGGACCCGGTTTCGATGCCCGGCGCGAACAAACCTGTGTTTTCACACATGGGAGGATGCGTAATAAATCGCCATTGCTCCGCCAAAGTCGTTGATGATACATCACCGTCTATCAAGAATATCCTCACGAGATGACGGTTGTCCCTAGGTGTTGTCTGTGTACGACGTCCAGAACCTTCTGTTCGTGTCCTACGCCCTTCTTCGTACCATTCCCTGCACACTCCTGTCAAGACGGATGCACTGCGCCTCACACGACCAGCAATCTCCCCATTCAAGCCGCTATTAAGACTTCTATCGAACTCGCGGTTGTGACTGTACAAATATTTTACACAACGACGAACCATCCTTACCCACCGTTGAGCAAACACTGACATGCTGACGGAGCCACGTGGTGCTTATAACCACGGCTTTAGATAGAAGGGCTGGCTCATATGGCAGATTTTAGTTGTCCCCGGAAGTTGCGGCTGGTGACGTAGCTGATATGCATGGCTGAGTGTTAATACAACTACTGAACTGCCCGATACGAAACAAAATGGTGAGCAATACAAATTTAGAAGATGTGTATCCGATTATTGGTGCAAATATGATATGTGTGTTTAAGTTAGATAATATCCGAAAATGTGAAAATTTTGTCGTCCTGGAGCGGGACTCGAACCCACGTTTCCCGGACAGCGCCCGAGTATGCTAACTACTACACCACCCAGAATGACCAAGTTACCGATTAATTTGAATAAACATGGGTGGTGGTGTGGTAAGCATACTAGGGCGCTATCCGGGAGACGCGGTTTCGACTTTCGCTCCAGGACTACAAAATTTTCAAGTTTTCGGATATTATCTGACTTAACATCCTTGTCATATTTATCCCAAAAAACGGATTTACATCTTCCAAATTTGTATTGTACAATGGTTGAATCCCGTATTTCATTCAAAGTGGTTAACATCAAACAGAAGACATCGCTCTTTCAATGTTTATAAGTGAGTCACGGAAAAATTCTCATCGACCGCCACCGACCGGGAATCGAACCCAGGTTTTTCCAGTAATCCGTCGAACATGCTACCACTGCACCACAGCGGCCTCGAATGCTCCAGACTCACATACGACTAACAGCCAAACCACATGGCAGGTTGCTTCTTGGAACCCCGCACAATGCTGGGGATTCACCAAAGAGGGTAAGCAGCAACTGAACAAGTAACTAGGATGCGAATGGATAATTAATACACATAACTGACGTGGATTAGGAACATCAAACAGAAGTCATCGCTCTTTCCACGTTTACTCACTTATAAACGTGGAAAGAGCGATGAGAGCGAGTCACCGCTTTATCCGTGACTCACTTATAAACGTAAAAAGAGCGATGAGAGCGAGTCACTGCTCTATCCGTGGCTCACTTATAAACGTAGGAAGAGCGATGACTTCTGTTTGATGTTCCTAATCCACGTGAATTGTGTGTATTAATTCAAAATGGTCAAATTAAAGAAAAAAGGAGTGAAGCAGAATGTACATCCTTGGTTGTTTTCCCTTTTACTCGTATATATAAGGTATGTGTATTATTTTCATCAAACGCAAACATAATGCGTTTTTGTTAATAGCAAAACCTCGGCTATTGTAATTTTTGTGAAACGTTTCGAGCATTCAGGTGTCCATTTAATTCGACTTTTACTCCCTAATATCGGGTTTTCCTGCGTTTTTTTTAAGTATGTTTCAAAAGCATTTGTTACTTTTTTTTTTCTCAATTTTTTATTTTTCTTATTTTGGTTTCTTACCTTAGTTTTCAGTTCTCTGATTTGTTTCAATAAAAGCAGGCGCGAACGGTTTCCTCTTGAGGCTTGCGAGAAAAGCTCTTTAAAACACTCTTTTTCTCCAGTTTGCAGAAAGTCTAGCTCTTTTTCCATTATTGACAAATTGTCATTTAAAAAATAAGAATTTACTTTTTTTTTTTTTTTTTGGAACATATCACATTTCACGCAGAAAACTGTCTCTTCGTCTGGTGCAGGTTGAAAGGCTGCCACGTTTTCTTCATAATGATCTTTTGGGGGACTAAGATTTTTAAGTCTATCAAAAGCACCATGAAGTATTTTTTTCTTTCTTTGTCTTTCATCTCTTGCAGTGACATTTTCAAAGTTTGTGCTCGGTAAATTGCCGACGATTTCAATATATTTTTTACTGGTAAACCAAGCAGGTGATTCATCATATAGTCTTCGTAATCTTTATTTAAAAAGTGCTCACTGTAAATCCTGGCATTTTTCTCATTAAAAGAATCCGCTCTGCAACACCTGTCAACCCAGTCTTTTGTAACTACTGGGTCGTTTCGAGGAAAACAGTAAAAAATTATGTTTTGCGCTTTCGTTTTCCTGCTGGTATTTCGGCACGTAGCAAAAGCGCTGGAAGCCATTGTACAAAAACGATGTACTAGAGAAATTAAATAAAAAAATTCGTTTCATATGCATTCTGCTTTATTATATTAGGGTCATTAGTGGCTGTAAACGAGAGATAGGAAATTTAAGTCAGAACAGGATTTCCCAATCAGCTTTATTCCAATACGGCTGTACAGGGTGTCCGAAAAGTCTTTCCCTGATTACAAACGTCATTCATATCCTCTGTATGTACGTTACAGATGTGAAACTGGTGCCAAAATGTTGGAAAACTAACCAAGGTTTGTTGTTGCAGGTTTCCGCAACGTGGCTGTAGTGTAGCAGTGTCAGTGTCCAGGAAACCGGAAATGTTCACAAATCAGGAAAAAGCTCAGTGTGTCCTCTGGTATTACCACACCCGGTCACCAATAACAGTGCAGAGGAACTTTCAAACAACGTATGGAAAGAAGCCGCCCGATGTCAAGAGCATTAAGTCGTGGTACGGCAAGTTGAAGACCACAGGATCTGTTGCTGACTTACCGAGAACTGGCCGACCATCAACCTCAGCTGAAAGGGTGGAAGCAGTGAGACAGCCATTTTTGCGAAGTCCCAAGAAATCAGTGCGTAGGGCCTCACGTGAATTACAGATGCCAAAAATTATATTCATGATAAAAATTTCTGTTCATGATTTGTGAACATTTCCGGTTTCCTGGATACTGAAACTGCTACACTACAGCCACGTTGCGGAAACCTGCAACAAAAAATACTTTGTTAGTTTTCCAACATTTTGGCACCAGTTTCACATCTGCAACGTACATACAGCGGATATGAATGACGTTTGTAATAAGGGAAAGACTTTTCGGACACCCTGTATATCAAAGAATATTTATATTGCGGCCATAAACCTGCTTTTAAAAGGTATAGTTACCTGAAGGTAGATCACCTACAGGGCTAACTCACCTTTTACAACCACGGGATCATAGTTCATGGTTTGACACCCACTTCACAATTAAGATCATTAGAGTTTCTGGACTCTGGATTTGGACCTGGGGGATACAAATTGCTCCTTGTAAGCAAGCCAAACTCTCCTGCCTCTCCTGTAGTTTGTCCCCAGTGTGGACAGATTTTTCTGATTTTAATATGCCAATTCTTTCCACGACTTTATGTTTGCGAAAACTTTATTATTAATATCTTTTTAAGCGTTGCACCCGTTAACTTATAATTGTGTTACACTCCTTTGGGTTTTAAAACGTTTAAAATTTTTCATTGTGGTTACTTTGAAGAATGAATTCATAATTTTTTTTTCATTATATAATTGATGTCCAGAATAATAATAATTAATACAATTCATGTGTATATTTCATTATACATTGAATGGCCACTTTATTACTGCGTCGATTCTTCGTAGCATACACTCCACGAGATGTTGACAGGTGCTTTGTGGAATCTGAGACCAAGCTTGATGAATAGCACTTTCTACGAGTGTGAGATTGCAGGGCTGTGGATCCAGCTGTCTGATGGCTCGTTCAACTTCATCCCACAAATTCTCAATGGGGTTGAGATCTGGAGATTGTGGGGGCTACCTAAGCAAAGTAAACTCACCGGCATGTTCCTGAAACCAATCCTGTACAATACGAGCACTTTGGCAGGACGCATTATCTTGTTGAAAGTAGCCATCGTCAATGGGATAAACCATCCACATGACGGGATGCACTTGGTCCGCAGCGATGTTTAGATATGATGTGCCAGTCAGACGTTTATCAACACGAATTAAAGGGTCCAAAGCATGCCAGAAAAACATTCCCGAAACCATAACGTTGCTTCCACCAGCTTGAAGGGTTGTAGCAATGCATTTGGGGTCCATGCTTTCGTGCTGTTTCCGCCAATTTCTCACTCGGCCATCGGCATGGTGCAACTGAAAAGAATGATTTATCGGACCACATTCCTGTGCTTACGTTCGTGATGTGGCGGTGCGAGTCGTCAATGCCCGCCGCACAACATGCCGGTCCTCCCGTTCGGTGGTGTGCCGCGGCTGCGGAAATCGCTCACGTCGGTCGGTCCGTCCGCCCGTCCGTTCCTCCTGCACCCACCGAAAACATACTCGCCTCACTGTGGCTGGATGTCGTCCCACACGGGCGCCGATGTCTCGGTACGATAAACCGCTGTCGCGATAAGCCACTATTCATCCTCTGTCGAACTTCAAAACGTGCTGGAATGACTGCCGTATTCTGCGACGAGGCATCAAGAAGCTTCCCACGCACAGGTCTGGTAGCACAACACACCAGCACTACTTACACCTGTGCACCCTTCTTATAGTGCTTCTCGGTGGTGTGCCGGGCGCACATGATTTGCATATGCCCTGCAATGCTAATCGTTTGCATGTCCTCTCGCGGGCGACGCATACTGCGAATTTCAGGCTAGTCGGATGTTTCCTTCTTGGTGTTGCATTTTGGGTGGCCAGCAGTGTATTATACTTGTTTGCACATATCAATGCATCCTTCAAAATACAATGAGCTGAAAGGTGTTCTTCGTGGGAACGAAAAATGCAGAGATCTGTGTCGTTATTTTAATATCAGAGTCAAAGGAAAAGACTTACTATGTGCAAGTCATTGTAACGTTATGTTAAATGTGCTTTGTGTGTGTGTGTGTGTGTGTTCAAGACTAAATGATTTAAGTAATTTTACTCCTTTTGTTCCACAATTCTTAATTGTCACTTTTTAATCTGCTTACTTATTTATATTCTGTGTTTTCGTATAAATCAGAAAAAGTCATTAGGCACTGTCACACGGCTATTACGTGTTTTCTGTGTGTGATCGTGAGGCATTTCAAAGCGACTGGCAGGCATGGATGTTGTATTTGACTTACTGTTCTGGCTCTCTCTTCCCTGGAACCAGTGGCCCTCAACTGGGGACGCGCGACTGCTTATAGCCCATTGAGTTGCTCACGGTGGTCGTTAAACCTCCATTCCCTCCCCCCCCCCAAGTGGCTGGCCTCAGTTCTCTAAAAGAATAAAACTTGTATGATATGTTTAACTTTAGCGCGTTTTGTTAAAGAGAGAACTAAGGCCAGCCGCTTTTTGGGGTGGGGGTGGGGGTTGGAGATTTAACGACCACCGTGAGCAACTCAATGAGCTATAAGCAGTCGCCCATCTTTAATTTAGGGCCATTGGTTCCGGGAAGGGAGAGAGCCAACACCGTAAAACAAATACAACATCCATGCATGCATGCCAGCCTCTTTGAAATGCCTCACGATCACACACAGAAAACATGTAATGGCCGCGTGACAGTGCGTAATGATCTTTTCTGATTTATACGAAAATACAGAACACAAAAAGAGTAAGCAATTTTTTTTTTGATTGGAGGTTTAACGACCACCGTGAGCTTCAACAATTTTTATTTGGAGCAAACATGGACAGGAAGATCCAGATGGCCTGTGCTTAACAGTTACCAAAAGATAAACAATTAGATGACCTATTTACAATGACAATGAGATATTTACATTATGTGGATGCACTATATACAATGTAAGCAAATTCATAACACTGACAATATTGGACTGAAGGGTTGACTTACTCTATGTACATCATATGTTCTCAGTGTGCATCAGCATAGTGCCATCTCTAACAGGTGAACACCAGTACAAGGTATAACTATAAATTTTACAGTGCAAAAACAAACATGTATATTTTGAGCAATCTTGAGAAAAAAAGAAGAAAAGAGCAGAAGGTTTATACTTTTCAGTATCTGAAAGATAAGCGAATAAATGATCTATCCACAATGATGGTGTGAACTCTATACAAATTGAATGCAATATCTCTCTTGTGAAACGCTGTCAAATTACAAAAAGAACTATTACTTAGGCTTAAACAAGTACCTCAATCACAGTGCTATAGATTAACTTTTAATGAACAACAACATATGTACACAACATGCAACGGCATAGGGAAGACACTAATCAGGAGTTACAATTCCATGGTACAACTGTAAGTTTCACAGTGCAAAGAGTAAAGTATATTAGTACAAACAGAACTTGCGTTTTACAGAAAATTTATACTTCGGGTACAATACAAATAATGAAAATATGAAACTGACTCTTTGTACAGCAAATATGCAACACAGCGCAGAATATTATCTAATAGACTTATTATTTCCTGTTAGGCGCATGTGACATGAGAAAAACCACACTGTGTAATATTAACATATAATTGAAATACTATCAAAGCATTTGCTCCGCACCATGAGCATAAAACTTAAGACATGTAATCGTGACCCAACACGCGAAATGTGCCAAACATAAATTTTACAGTGCAATTAGGAAAGTACATTAGTATATACAAAACTGAGCTTTTGGCATAGCAACTATACTTCAGGTACAGTACAAATAACCGAATGATGAACAATTACCCCCTGCACTACAAAAGTGCTAAACCTTGCAGAACATGGTGTAATCGACTGATCATATCCCTTTATGTACATGTAACATGATCAAAAACCACACTGTGCAAAATCAATAATACAATTTAAACACTATCAAACAGTTGCTTAGCACCGTGAGCAAAAACCATATATTATAAAGCCCGGCAGACATAAGGAAAGTGCCGAAAAAAAAAAAAAAACTTTAAACTTATTCTAAGTGCCTGTGGTATAACAAGAAACTCGCCTACAGGACCTTGTTGGTGAGAAACATGCAAACGTGCAGTAACATTAAGAAGCAATGATGACAAGGGCACCTAAGAACACGATAATCACAAAACTATACTTCAATTAGTCCAAACAATTTCACAGAAGTCAGAACAAAAGTCTAAGGTCTTCTGATGGACCAGAAAACCATTGACGAAAAGGTGACCACACAGACATAAGGTGTGGGATTCGATTCGCTGCCTTAGCAACAGTGAAAGCAAGCCTCAAGCGTGAAGTCAGTCTGTTCCGGAACTGACTGCACATCGCAGCTCCCGCCTGAAAGATGGTAGGCTGTATAGGGGTAGAACGAAGCTGTTGATAATCACATGTTTTGCTAATATGAATACATAAGCACATGACTCTGATATAGGAATAGGCGGAGTACTTGAACTGAGTAGCGTACTATAGGCTGAGAAGGAGAGATCATTAGTACTAAGGCACTGTGCAGTAGTGAAGGTCAGATGTAGCAAGGGAAGAAGCACTGTGCAATGTTGATACACATGATCTACATCCGCAATCGCAGAGCAAAACATGCAGTTAGGCGAATCAACAAGCGTCATCCTGAATAATTTGGTAGGAACTGGTAACCGCCGATGAAGAAACAACCATTGGATGTTTCTTTCTGCTGGAATAGATAGTGGCGAATTAGACATGGACCACACTTGTGAAAGGGCGACATTCGGAACATCTGGAATCATCAATGGTGTAGCATATAGTGGATCAATGAGACAACGGTAAAGAGACGAGATAGAAAAACTGGAGAGAGGAAGTGATGAGCCCCGAACGGAAAGGAAAAAGGGAAGAGGAAGAGAGGCAGAGGGAACAAGAGTTAACCCAGCTTGAGAGGCAAGGTTAGGGAAGAGGGTAATGATTGAAGAACGGAAGGAATCATACAGCAAAAGAGAGGAAGAGGTAGGGGGGAGGAGGGGGAAAGATCAGAGAAGGGTTTCCAAGAAAGATCTGGAGAAATTAGATCCTGAACAGATACTATACCGGCGGGGAGCCAGGAAAGGTCAGTAAAGTAGGGAGAATTAGGGGGATGAAGGATGGAAGAAAAGAACAGGGGCTCAGCTAATAGTTCAGTGGTGGAAGCCGGTGGAGCACGGAAGAGGGGTAGAGAACGGAGAAAGGAAAGGACCTCTTTGTAGAAAGGGGAAAGTTTAGAATGGAAAAAAGGAGATTGATCCATTAGAAGATACATGATGAAAGTGATTCGGGAATTCCTAGGCGATATCATGACATCTCTAACGAGCGTAACTGGCGACTCTGGTGCACTTAGTAGCCGCAGGAAAGAAACCACTTTATGTGCTTTATAGTAGGTACGAACATCCAGCAGTGAAATACCTCCATCAGTGACTCGACGACAGAGAGTGGAGACCTGGATCCAATGGTACCTGTTCCATATTATCGTTGAGATGATTCGAGTGATTTCATTGAGGTGATAAATGGGCATACGTTCAGCTGACCATGCATATAGGCATGGTGAAAGAATATAAGTCTGAGCTATTCTAGCTCTCGAGAAGTAAGAAGTACAAAACTGGGAACCTCGCCAGAAGGCAGCAGTTCGAGTAAGGCGTGTTCTGAGAGCATTCCATGTTTCATTTTGAGCAGAAAGACGGACTCCGAGATGGACCCCAAGGAATTTTTGGGATGAAGCAGTCCATGAGGCGCCCCACGGGGTGTCAGTCCTAGAGGCCCACGCTCCGCTCCATAGACCTGCACTCTTGGATGTATTAAGTGATGCCGCTGAACATGAAGAATATTGATCGTAAATCTGGAGCAAGATGTCGAATTGAGCGTCTGTCCGTACACAAAAGGTCGCGTCATCAGCATATGCAGAGTATGTCACAGAAAAGTGCCTAGTACTTGCAGTAGGCGGTGGCAGTGCATCTATAAAGACTCGATGGACAGACCGAAGAAACGGCTCAAAAGCAATGGCAAAGAGCTGCCCAGAAAGTGGGCAACCCTGCCGAATGCCTCGCCGAAAAGGAATAGGTGCAGTCAAGAAGGCGGCCGTCTTGACATGGAAAGCAGCGTCCTGATAAAGGGCAAGAATAGAGGTAACAAAAGCAAAAGGAAAGCCGAAAGCAATAAGAACAGCAGAAAGATACGAATGTGAGATATTGTCGAAAGCAGCTCTTTGGTCAAGATTAAAGAGGGCAAGTGGTTCAGAGTTAGTACGAGCCAGATGTAGGAGATCTCGAAGGAGATTGAGATTAGAAGTGATGGACCGACAAGGAACCGTGTAGGTCTGGTCGGGAGAAAGAAGAAATGGAAGAACTTGGTTGAGTCGATTGGAAAGGAGTTTAGTGAAGAGTTTATAGTCAATGTTTAGTAGCGAGATAGGGCACCAGTTTCCCAAGTCAAGCAGATCGCCTTTCTTGGGGAATAACACCATATGAGCCTCTGTGAAACCCCTCGGAAGAGAAGAGGAAGAAAGAGCAGCATTGAAAGCGGCGAGAAGAAATGGAAGCAACGAAGGGAGAAAAGTACGGTAGAAAAGGAGCGGAAGGCCATCTGGACCTGGGACAGCACGGGAATTTAAAGAGGCAAGAATGGTCCGAAGTTCAGTCTGCGAAATAGGTTGTAAAAGGGAATCAGAGAGATTGGAAGGAACTTGGGGAAGAGCAAAGAGTAAAGTAGCAGAAGCAGAAACAGAAGGCTGAGGAGTTTCACTGTATTTGATAGTAAAATATCGACGAACCTGAGAGCAAACTGCATCCGGATCAGAGATGATTTCACCATCAGGCCGCCGAAGTAGTCGAAGCTGATGCGACGAGCGGCGCTTTTCTTCTAACGCGGACAGAAACTCAAAGGAGCAGTCCTCTGGTGATATATGTTGTAGACGGAGACGAAGAATTACCTGACGTGCACGAGGCTCAAGAAGTGCTCTAAGATCCGCTTGGTAAGCTGTATACATGGGATGACTCGCACCAAGCTGTAACAGGATGTTTCGGAGATTTTGCTCTTCCATGGAGCGCTTCGTGCCTTCGGAGAAGGAATGACGTCTGAGAAGATAAATTATGTAAGATTTTACCTCGAGCCAGTAATTGATGGCACAAGGTGCAGTGGACAGGCCCTCTCGCATATGATCAAGAAGATCTCTGATCTCGGTGCACATATTCTCATCAGCTAGGAGAGAAGTGTCCAGTGTCCATGACCGAGGCCTAACATGCAGACGAGATGAAGAGCTACAGGAGATAGTGATGGCACAGTGATCCGATGAAGCTGTAGGAGAGTGCATACAATCCGTTGTAATGGGCAATAACGGAGCAGAAGCGTAAAATCGATCCAGCCTGGCAGAAAGAGAGGAGGATGCAGATGAAGCTCTCCAGGTATGTGAAATGGATGTCGGATGCAATCGTCGGAACACGTCATGTAAATCAAAATCAGACACTAATGATCGCAATTGCTCCACAAGACGTGAACGATGTTCAGTCCTCGAAGGAGCGCGATCGAGCTCTGGTTGAAGTGTACAGTTAAAGTCTCCTCCAATGAGCACATGATCTGATGGTAATGCTGACTGAAGTGCAGTGCGGAGCGACGAAAATAACAAGGTTAGATGTGTAGATGAACATGGAATATATATGTTGAAAACTAAATATCGTTGTCCATCTAGGACGAAAGTGAGTCGCTGCAATAAGTCTCGGCACAGGTTATGAACTTTAACAGAGGAGAGTGCTTGACGAAATCTATTATGTATACCAATCGCTAAACCTCCACGAAGAGAGAGCCTATACGCGTGATGAAACTGATAGTCCCATTTCCTCCAGCGATGGAAGGGTGAAGTGGATAGACAATTTGTCTCTTGCAAAAGTAGGAGATCTGCTTTGAGGTGGTGGACGTCTTCATACACTAAAGCATTCGCCAAAGGGGTACACATACCCCTACTATTCAGTGAGACTGTCTTGAACAGAATAGTCTGATGATGGTTGGAGGATGTTGTCGGCCGCGTTCTGTAACTTGGCGAGGCGGCTACGGAACTTCTTTGCCCAGTAGGGACCACCCAGATCTCTGCCCGGAAAGGTACGTAAATGAGAATGTATCGCCAACATTTGATTCATGGTGTCAGATAGACAGTGGGAGTATCCTTCCAAAAAATTGCGAGACAGCTTGTCTCTACGGGGACTTATTAGGAACGCATACACCTTCTCTCCAGACACAGGTGTCTGTGGAAGAGAGGATGCCTCTAGAATATGTAAAAAGTTTTTACAGGAGATCGGAATAATTGTTCCATCATCTGTATCAGATTCCATAGAGCCTTCAGACGTGAGCATCTGACTACTAGAACAATCACGTCCTGCCTTAAGGGTAGTTGTAATTCTAAACTTCTTATTCTGAGCGCGTGAAGTTCTACGTCGCTTCGCCCGTCCACGACTTTGTGCTGTAACCGGAATTGGAACTTCCGGCAATTTAAAAGGAACTGAAGAAACAACCTCAACGGTCGGTGTAGCAGTATGACGAGAATCGTCATCAACCATCTCTATAGGAGATTTTGGATTAACAATTGATGCCTCATTTGACTGAAGAGATAAAGTGGGCGCCAATGCATCACCCGAGGTCGAGGGTTTACCCATAGACGTCGGTTGACCAACGGCTGTCTCACTACTTCTGGTAGACGTCGGTTGACCAACGGCTGCCTCACTACTTCTGGTAGACGTCGGTTGACCAACGGCTATCTCACTACTTTTTGTAGACGTCGGTTGACCAACGGCTGTCTCACTACTTCTGGTAGACGTCGGTTGACCAACGGCTATCTCACTACTTTTTGTAGACGTCGGTTGACCAACTACTGTATCATTACTTTTTGAGGAAGTCTGCTGTTGCTGGTCTTTAGCACCAGAAGAGGATGCCGATTGGCGTGACATAGAGGAAGAAGGTCGTGCTGTTGACTTGGAAAGAGTGTTCGCATTATGAGGGCATAGAGCGCGAGGATGTCCCGTGCCTTTACAATTCTGACAGACGGAGCCTACTGTGATGAATATCTCTCTAATGTGCGTGCAACAGCGTACACGTAAAGTGGGTGGAATACGCAGCATGTGCTCCTCTGAAGGGAAGACCACACGAACATTGCGGCGAAACCCGAGTAGGTATCTATCTTCTGGCACCTCTGGAAACGAAGAGTAGGTAGTTACACCTCCAATGATCTGGCCATAAGGAAGAAGAGCGGCAATTAAGAGATCATCTGAAACTTCAGGTGGAACTGGTGAGAAACTTACAACAACGGAACTCTGTGAAACAGGTTCGGCATGGATGTGACGATCACCAATTGAGATGCCCTTGGTCAGTACATGTAGGGAATGGGCAGGAGTAGAGAAGTAAACAACTACTTTGTAAGGCTTCCTGCCCACATGAGTTATAGCTGATGCAGGAACAATCTCTCGAAGAGCAGCAGTATATGCAGTAAGTTTTGTATTTCTCAGGCTCGGAAATACAACACCATTCTCCATAGTTTGAAGGAATTTCAGCCCAGAAGGGGTATCTTCTTTAAGGACAACCTCAATGACTTCAGCATTATGCGTCATCTCATATTGTCCAGGAGAAAAAGAAAACTGGGAAGGTCCCGACTTAGATGCGGTTACGTCAGCATATGAGAGGGTAGTTGTACGTTGCTTTGGAGATGATTCCGGCATGGAGTGCGAAACATCCATGGCGTCATCATTAGCTTTCAGAGAAGACATCGTATCGCCGCTGGGAGACTTGGAAGAAGAGGCGATATCCGATGGTAAGGCAGCAACAGAAGGCTGCAAGGAGGAGTGGTTTATCGAGATTGACTCGTCATTGGTAGTAGTATTTAGAGAAGCTGTTATCGGGAGATCATCATTTCCGGTAGCAAGGGTTAGGACGTCATTCTCCCCGGAAGCCGCCATTTGCAATGGCGAGGAAAAGCTTAGCCCTTAGCCAGCTTGGCCAAGGCAGAAAAATAAGGTAAACTAATCAAAATAAGCACTTACCAGCTCGGCAGGCATATAAAAAGAAACACGGAACCTTCACACACAACACACACACACGAAATAGAACACTGACAACGAAGAAAAATAACACACCAACGAAAACTTGAGGAACACAGATAAACACGACTAACCCACCGTGAGCAACTCAATGGGCTATAAGCAGTCGCCCGTCCCTAATTTAGGGTCACTAGTTCCAGGGAAGGGAGAGAGCCAGTGCCGTAAGACAAACACAACATCCATGCCTCACCGGGATTCGAACCCGGACCCCGCTCGGACGAATGATCAGAGGCCATCGCTTAGACCACTGCGCCACCGGGGCGGCAGTAAGCAAATTAAAAAGTGACGGTAGAAAAAGTGACAATTAAGAATTGTGGAACAAAAAGAGTAAAATTACTTAAATTATTTAGTCTTGAATACAAAAAACAAAACCACATTGTATTGGTATAAAATTAGGGCAATCATTTTAATTACTGCGAATGCATTTACGTTACCTACACTAAAGTGTTACAATTTTGGTCTTAGAAAAGGTGCCTGTAGGTTCCAAACAATTTGAATTACAGAAAGCTCGTAAAATCTTGTGACGTATATTCTAATTTAACTTTCATTTTTAGTTCCTGTTCGTATATAAATTTGAGTTTGTTCTCTTTTGCGCTTCCCAAACTTAACGTGATATCTTCTCTCTCACATGAATGAGGTTGGCAACACTTTTGAGGTCAGAGAGAGTGACGTATAAATGTGATAAAAACGTTCGATAAAATGGACGACACAGAAGTTGCCGTGTGTGTGTATGTGGAGATGTTCGATCGTTGTTAAGATAGACTATACGACAGATAATTAAGGCATTATATGTGAAGTGTAAAACTCGCCGTGCTATATTTTGGATTTCTTCAAATATTACTGGACCAATAGAAGGTTATCGTAAGTTTGACTTTTGTATATCTTTCGTCTGTCTGTAAAAGATTAAGTTGAGCTATCTCGTGCAACTATTGCATCGTATTCTCATTTAGTTCAACATTTCCTTAGTCATGGTTTTAGACATAGCGTAACACCAATCTCGCACACGAAAAAGGGTTACGTTATGTATCAGATAGAAGTCATCGCTCTTTCCACGTTTATAAGTGAGCCACGGAAAAGTTATCATCGGCCGCCACCGGGAATCGAACCCATGGTCTTCCAGTTACGCGCTGGATATGCTTCCACTGCACCCTCGAAATTTTCCAGACTCACAAACGACAAACTGATCATGGCAAAGTTGCATCTTTGAAGTCCCGCACAATGCTGGGGATACACCGCAGATGAACAGCAGCAACTGAACAAATAACTAGAAGACGAACAAATGAATAATACACAGTTTACGTTTACCAGGAACATCAAATAGAAGTCATCGCTCTTTCCACGTTTTATAAGTGAGTCAGGGAAAGATTCTCATCGGCTGCCACCGGGAATCGAACCCAGGGTCTTCCAGTTACGCGCCGGATATGCCCGGCCCGTAACTGGAAGACCTGGGTTCGATTCCCGGTGGCGGCCGATGAGAATTTTTCCATGACATATCCAGCGCGTAACTGGAAGACCCTGGGTTTGATTCTCGGTGGCGGCCGATGAGAATTTTCCCGTGACATATCCGGCGCGTAACTGGAAGACCCTGGGTTCGATTCTCGGTGGCGGCAGATGAGAATCTTTCCGTGACTCACTTATAAACGTGGAAAGAGCGATGATCTCAATTTGATGTTCCTGGTCCACGTAAACTGTGTATTTATCATTTATTCGCCTTCGGGTTACGTTATGATCTAGTGTAATATGGATTTAAAAATTTCAGTGATTGAAAGCAAATAGATTTTCACAAAAGGGCCTCGAAGATATTTTTTGCGGGGGGGGGGATTCTTTCACGTACACCACTGAGCATGCGCGTATGATGCCAAAATGCTAATCATTTCTGCGATATTGCCTTATTAGCACTCCTGTAGGAATCAAAGTCGTAGATCGATTCCTTTCGGGTGTTGTGTTTTTTATGAACGAAAGTACACTCATATACTAGTAAGATCAGGTTTTTGCATGAGGGATTTACGCAGTTTCATGGCAAAGACATACTTGCTTGTTTAAATGTTAAAAACTGAAAAATTGGGTAGGTATACACCAGTAAATACTAACAAAATGCTGAAATCCGTTTTTATTGGTGTAATATTACAAAAATTAGAACAAAACGCTAGCTTTCGCCACCACGGATGACTTCTTCAGGAAGGAGTATTATTAAAAAGCAAAAACAGAGTTCCAGTAATGTATTCAAAAACTACAATACATCAGCTCATGCCAGTACATACCAGGCTTCACGTATTCTTTGAAAAATTCTATAAAAAAACTTGGTTTTGGCTTAGGATTATAGCATCTAGGACAATCGTGTCTTGTCTCGCATCGAGAAAAAACACCGCCGTGGACCTCGAAGGTGTGGGAGTATACACTATACCCCTTTTGTACCCGGAGGGAACCACCCAAAACTACGTGGGCATGACCAAGAGGTCCTTAATACTAAGACTCCAGGAGCACTCGAGAAATGTCAAAAGAGGACTTCTCACTACGGCACTAGCGCGTGAAGTCGCCAACAACTTTGCAGCACCTTTGTGGGGACATATAAAGAAAAGTTAGTAAAATCATGCACGCTTTCCAACATACCAGAAATCATTACTCCAGTTATTACTCAAGTTATGAGGATAATGGCCGTGGAATAAATCTCGCTCCTGCGCCCTGACCTTTGACCTCATTTCGATTATATTAAACATATTGGTTCAGTATACTTCCGGAACAACACACTAAAGTTTTGTCGCAATAGAAGCAATTTCACTGAAGTTATGAGGATAATGGCTGTGAAATATATCTCACTCCTGTGCCCTGATCTTTGACCCCATTTTGATGATATTCAACAGAACCGGTTCAGTATATCTCCGGAACAACATGATAACGTTTTGTCGCAATCGAAGAATTTTTACGTAAGTTATGACACATAAGGGCGATGAAATGGATCCCGGTCCTATATCCTGACCTTTAACCCCATTTCGCTCATTTTCAATAGGTTTCCTTCCCAGGTTATCCCCTACCACATATTAAAATTTCATCGAAATCGAACCATTTTTACGCGAGTTATCGTGCGGAAGGGTAGACAGACGGAGAGACAGACATACAGACAAAGCTGGAGCATATACTCTTCTTCAACCTACGGTTGGAAAACGTAAAGATTCGCACCATACACGACCGCCAGAGCCACCCTGCTCAAAGAGACTATGCGCCCACGGGATATGCAACGACGAAACATCAATGGACCCCCCACATGTATGGGGCACGCGCTTGAATACGGCCGCTTTTAATCACACATCTTGAATATGACGCACACGTTCTATAACATCTATTGCAAACGTCTATTTTTGATTAAATAACTGGAACTCTGTTTTTGTTTTGTCGAAACCAAGTTTTATAGGGAATTTTTCAAAGAATAAGTGAAGCCTGGAATGTACTGGCATGAGCTGATGTATTGTAGTTTTTGAATACATAACTGAAACTCTGTTTTTGCTTTTGAATAATATTCCTTTCTGAAGAAGCCACCCGTGGTGGCGAAAGCTAGCGTTTTGTTCTAGTTTTTTTATTATTAAGCCAAAAAAAAAAACGGATTTCAGCGTTTTGTTAATACTTTGAAACTTTTGTAGAATGATCTGCTCATCACGCTTGAAGATGCACTGTATTCCTTTGAGTTCAAAAATAATATTAAAACAAGGTACAAAATGTTTTCGTTGTTTTAAGTTATTTTAACGCCGTGTTTCCAAAGATAAGATTTTTAAAAAGGAAGCACAAATATGTACCGTTTCCTTAAAATTACCTTAATGGCACTTTACTGCAGTTCCAGAGAAGGTATATTGAAATGTCTTTTGTTTTATCTTAATGCCGCTTTTCTAAGACAAGAGAGTTTAATGAAAGTGACATAAATTTCACTTCCTGTCAAGAATAATAAAACTGCTTTCCTTCGTTCTATCTCAGAAGAACTTTTTCTGTAAAACGCCGTTTTGTAGTATCTTTTCACATCCATTTAAACCATTAATGTTAGTCGTACTCATCAATCGCTACTGTAGTTTATTTTAATGTTCTTGTGAATTGCTTTTTAGTGTTCATAACGACTAAAGCGAAATGCCTGTCATTTGAAGTCTCAAAAAATTGAATAAGAGCATTATATTCTTCACTGAGTGTTTTATAAAGAAAGACAGAAAATGAAATATCGTTTAAATCATGAAGAAAAGCTCTCGTCTGTGTAGCTCTTACATAGTTTACCCAGAAGCTCACGTAAAGAACACTACAGTTCGTTTCTTTGGCAATAAATTTAGAGAATAGTGATTAATGTGAACACGAGACTAGTTTTAAAGAATAGTGTATAGCTGTGCCAATAAAATGCTTATCCCGTATTTCTAGTTGGTAATCACTTCGACAAATGAATTTATCACTTCGGCAAAATAATTAATCGGAGTAAAGTTCCAGAATTCTTGATTAAAAGCAATTGCACTTATTAAACTATGCAAATCATGGTTATTTTTATCTAATATATTAAGTTGAATGTTTGCTTGTTTAACCGCTATGCAAATCTAGTTTTCACTTTCTTTCTCATAGTACTCTAACTTAGATCATAGACTCTTTTCGGAAGAGGTCGGAGCCCGGGGCCAAGGAGTCCCAATACAAAATTTTCGCAAAGAGTGCCATTTTTAACTTTTTTTTTTTTATTTCGAACTGGTATACCCCGATGAGACATTACATTATGACTAACTACCTAATAAGCTGTAGGACTCCCTTTAGACCGCAAAACAGCAGCCACTCGGCGAAGCATCGATTCGATAAGGTGGCGATAGGTATCCTGGAGTATCTGATACCAAAATGTCAACAGCAGGTCTTCCAGTTCCCGTACATTTCGTGGAGGTGGTGGTGATTTAGCGCGAACCCGCTTTTCCAAGTCGAATTACGAATATTCGATTGGGTTCATATCAGGTGAATTTATAGGATGGGGCATTAACAGAAAGTCACCAGCATGTTCCTCGAACTACTCCTTGATGGTTCTGGCAGTGTGGCATGGCGCATTATCCTGTTGGTAGTGTCCATCACCGGAAGGGTACACAGTTGCCATGAATGGGTGAACTTGGTCCGCAACAATATTGGGATACCCGACAGCTGTCAGGGATTGTGCTATTGGGATAATGGGGCCTAAAACTTATAACGAAGTGAATTTCTCCGTCATTTTTATCCGCGCCGGGGTTCGAACCCGGGCCCCTCATTCCGGAATAAGTTGCTCTACCAATTGAGCTAAGCGGACATTTTATTCTGATTCCTATCTGCCTCTATGTCGTGTGCGTCCTTCTGGGAGGTACGTCACATCTCCTGGTACGTTACATCATCTCCCCCTTATTTTTATTTTGTCGAAGGGCTGGAGAAGGGATTCTCTTATTTTTCCTATCTCGCGGTGTGGAAATAACATCACACCATTGCGAGATTTTGAACGGTCGGGTCATCCGGATAGTTCGGGCGCCATTATAACGAAGTAAATTTCTCCGTCATTTTTGGTCTACGCCGGGATTCGAACCCGAGTACGCTTATTCCGGAACAAGTCGCTCTACCAACTGAGCTACGCAGACATTTTATTCTGATTCCTATCTGCCTCTATGTCGTGTGCGTCCTTCTGGGAGGTACGTCACATCTCCTGGTACGTTACATCATCTCCCCTTATTTTTATTTTGTCGAAGGGCTGGAGAAGGGATTCTCTTATTTTTCCTATCTCGCGGTGTGGAAATAACATCACACCATTGCGAGATTTTGAACGGTCGGGTCATCCGGATAGTTCGGGCGCCATTATAACGAAGTAAATTTCTCCGTCATTTTTGGTCTACGCCGGGATTCGAACCCGAGTACGCTTATTCCGGAACAAGTCGCTCTACCAACTGAGCTACGCAGACATTTTATTCTGATTCCTATCTGCCTCTATGTCGTGTGCGTCCTTCTGGGAGGTACGTCACATCTCCTGGTACGTTACAAACTGTCCCAAGAAAATATCGCCCACATCATAACCACCACCGCCGGCGTGTTTCCGGCCAACAGTGCATCTAGGTGCCATAGCCTCCACTAGCAATCCGCGTATCTGCACTCGGCCGTCTACGTGATGCACCAGGAATCTTGATTTGTCAGACCAGACCACTTTCTTTCAATCATCCACACTCCAATCTCGATGATCAGTTCATCCCATAAGGCTGGGATGAATTGTGTGCTATGACACTTTGCCCTGATTACAACTGTTGTAGCTGCGTTTGATTTGTTACACTGTGGCTTTGCGGTCGCTGTGAACAATTCATGACAGTCTCCGCTCCCCTCAGGGATCAATGAGCTGCGAAGGGCACACGGCTGGAGAACGGTCCGCCACGTGGATCGTTCTGACCCTACCGTCCGACTGTGTTGACAGCAGTGGACACGTGACGGCAGTTTCACACGCCGGAGCGCTTCCGGACGGCCCAGAAGAGCCACCGGTAGAGAGGATCGTGCGCCAGGCACGAAAGGATCCCACGGGTACCCAGTCCACTATACAGGAAGATGTAGCGGCCCTTGTGTTCCCACGAATCATTTCCCGAAGCCTCGCGGAAGCGGCTCTGCGATCCCAGTGCCCCTTTCGTGTGCAACGATTAATACCGGAACATCGCCGGCTCCATGTGCAGTGGTGCCAAGCCAGAGCGACACCACTGCACACCTAATCCACCGTACACATTATGGTCTGGGTAGCCATAGCTTACCATAGCGGATGAGTTTTAGTAGTGATACGTGGATCATTGACGGGCCAGGGGTATAAGTTTGATGTGCTCCCATTCCTGGTCGGGATTCCAGGTGCGATATACCAGCAGGATAATGCCCGCCCACACACGACATACGTAGCCCAGAACCGACTACGTCATGTTCAGACACTTCCATGGCCTGCCTGCTCCCTGGACATGTCCCCTATCGAGAATGTGTAGGGCCGACTGTCGCCGTGCTACACTATCCGGGATTTGGAGCACACCGTCGAACACGTGTGGGCCAGTCTGCCGCAGGTCAACATCAGACGTCTGTTCGCCTCCATGTCCGACCGTATTGCAGCATGTGTCGCCTCACGAGGCGGTGTGACGCGACATTGAAGATGAACGGACTGCGTGGTACAGATCACTCTGTAATTGTCCTACAGCTCTGTTTTTGCCATCATGTGTATCATTCATCTGTATCATTACGTCCAAAAATTTTCAGTTCAATCCGATGCTTCCTTCTTCGTGCGCAAATTTCATTGTCCGGCAGTGTATCTGCATCTAAGAGTCCGATTTCAAACATTATTTCCTTACTGGAGAGCGTATCCGCTACGAAATGTTGCTATATATAATTTCAAAAAATTTGAAGTAATGCCTAGATCTTCCGTCAGGGGACGTAATGGTACTTGGCGCATTCTCCGATATCGCTACTTACGAAATTACGATTTGCAATAATTCTTCCTGCATCGGATACAGCTCCTGATGGGGAATGTTTTGAATATAATTTTTCATAAAAAAAAGGGTTGGACCACCACAAGGCGCAAATATTTATTTCTGCTTCTGATGTATTTGCAGCAAAACCTAACGTTGTGAAAATTGGATTGAAAATTTCTTTTTCGTGAGCCCATACTGCTAAATGTGCCACTAGGGGGCGTGAATTTACGTTTTCGTTATCAGCAATATCTGCGGGAGTGTAAAATGGATTCAAATAATAAGTTCTCGGTCAGATATCTCTGCTTCTGCATGTCACATTTAAAAACATCTTTCAACACCGTATGCCATTTACCATGTTGAACACCTTAAGATCGTGTTTAAGGGGTTTTATACTTCATAGTTTTGTCGCTAGGTGATTTCTGTGTACATCTGTGTTTGCACCTGTATCTCCGCTTCAAAAAATACTATGGAGAATTTTTTTTCTCTGTATGCCATTCCCTACAATAGAGAAGGGGAGCATTATGGTCTATGGGAGCATTCTGCTAGGGGGCGTAAAGGTCGAAACCTTTTTCTCGAGATCTGTGCTTCCTAGAGACGTATTTGAAAAGTTATTTTTCCTTTGCATAGCTTTCACCGGCGAAAAATATTATTCGCCTATTTTCACTTTATGGAAAATTCTTCCACTAGAAGGCGTTGAGATATATCATGTATCTTTCTACATGTCTTCTTTTAACTGTCCGATCTGAAAATAGCTTTATCTCTGATACCTTGCTTCAGCTATGAAAAACAATTTGTACTCCGTTTGTTAATTTTGGAAACATACTTTTTAGCCGCTGGTGGAGGTAAGTAGATGTTTCTATTTCTGCGTGTTTTATCGATTTAAGAAAATGGTTGTTTATTTTCCAAACCGGTTCTATTGACTTTTAATAGCTTTCATAAATTTACTTCGAGTCAGAACAGATTCAAAAGACGTGCTGATTTCAACCGAAAATTGTGTGTCATCTTTCTTGTTTTGCTGATGGATTAGACACATGAGCCTTAGATAAAACAAACCGACCAAGACTGCGTACGGCTCAAAGAAGTATGTTGGGTGCAAAGGGCAAAGGTAGGGAAGAAATCGTGGATCACAAAAGTGACAGCAATAGATAACATCTTAATCAAAGTAAAGACATTCAAATGGCAATGAGCCTTCCTGGTGGCGCAGTGGTCAGGGGATTAGGTTTCCGACTAGTCGCCTGAGCTGGACTCTGGTTCCAGTCCAGGAGAAGGCATTGGTGAAGGAAAAGTCTCACACCTTTGAAAGATACAGAGCCAAGCCTCACACTTTTGAAAGAGAAAGAGCCAAGTCTCACACGCTTGAAAGAGAAAGAGCCAAGTCTCACACCTTAGGCTCTTTCGCATTCTTGGAACCAGCGACCCTTCATGAAGAATTCACAACTGCTCATGGCTCTAAGAGTTCCTCATGGTGTTCGTTTAACATTTCAGGCAAGAAAAAAGTGAAAGTGACTGTAAGAGCGAACGAGCCGTCATGTGACTTAGCGCAGCCTCCTACTTAAGGATCTGAAGCGTCCGCGCTGTATGGGCTTTCACAACAACAGAGAGGTGTTTATGCTTCCCAGAAACACACTCTCTCTCTCTCTCTCTCTCTCTTCCAGCGAACAAACTAGCCTCCCCCACTTTAATATGTAAATCTGTGAACCGGGAAGACGGAGTGACAACAGCTGATCATACAGAAATATATTCACCTTCAGATATAATAATTTGAAAAGGACTTTAGTTAAAGGACATACATTTATTCAACATCAATTAGAAATCTCGCTCAACGTTGAAGTCCTAACTTAGAGTCTCCTTGACCCTAGGTAGCTCTATATCTCGTCGTCGCTTAAGGAATTGTCTTCTAGCTATCCTTCTCTAATCGATGTTTCAGTAGACTATACTTAGTCCGTACTTCAGTACTGTAATATCCACTACTCCAACCGGAATCCCTGACCCTAGCTGATTGTTCAGTAGCGGCAACCTATCTTTTCTAGGATAGATGCTAGCTAACTTCCCGTGAACTTCGAGGGTTCTCAATCCTGGAACCTCCCTGGGTCCACCGCACAATAAAGGCAAACGCGTCGTGTTTCCTTTCTCTCGGAGAACTGCTTCCTCCGCTTTCCGAAATCAGACTGACGAACAGATCCTCTCCGAGTGACCTGTTCGCCTCTCCCCTTCGCTCTGCACCTAAATTCAAGGACGATGGCGCTGACCTTGACCTCACGCTGACCGGTTCATGTTGCTCGCTCCTCTGGTCACGTGGGTCACCTCTGGCGCCCTTCACCTGCCTCACTCATAGGCGTTGGCTGGGTATCTGGCTACTGGACCTTTAATTCTACCTTACGCGTTCTCGTTTCTCCCCAGGCCATCCATTTGCGAGTGCCTTCTTTTGAGAAAGTAATCCTACAGCCGGAGTACATCCGCATAGTAATATAATACACATTGTTATATTAATACAAAAGAGTATGTCTCCATTTCAGACTTGTAGGCGCCTGGTCGAAATTAACAATGTACTGTGAAAGTCGCAGTGTCCTTGACGATACTCTCAGTTTGTCGAAAAAGGCCTCGCCCTTCTAAGGCATGCAAACCTGAAGTCCTTTGTTATAATTCTCGACTTCAAACAAAAAAGAGAAGCATATTTGCGAACTTTCTGTCGCCATTTTGGGAACTTGCGATGTTTCTTTCGTTAGGAAAAAGCCACATAATGTTTATCATTAAAATGAATTAACATCGTTAATGTGTCCGTTCTTACAGTGACTATGGGCTGGTCATATTGCTAGAAGAATGAACAACCTTTAGATAACTGAAATATTAGACGACAAATCAAGGGACAGGAAAACACCGAGAAATGCTCCGCGTGGGAAATGGGTGTACGAGATTCGACACTAGGCTGGAACGACATGGAATAAAATTGCTCGGTGCGGAGAACTGTTGAAGAGACTTGAGCAGACCTTCATCCATCATGTGCAATTATTACCAACACCGGCAAAGAGAGGGTAAGAATTTTTTCAGAAATCCCATATTATTCTGCTCCGGAGCCTAAAACTTCCCCGACTAAGCTACGCCGGCAAGTGCTTATCACTGCTACTCGCCGTCTTGACATGTGCATCACTTCTGAGGTAGATAAGTCATATATATTCCCTGCTTGAGACAGGTGGAGGCACAACATCGCAGGGTTTGGGTCGGCCGAAGCCATGCTTGAGGTAACTCCCTGTAGCGGAAGAAATTCTCACTAATTTCAGACGATGTGTGGAAGAAGCATCACACATCTTTCGAAGCGAAGAAAGAATTTTCATTAATTCCATCAGACATTTTACGAAGAAACAAACGGCCATTTTTTTTATTTGAGTGCCAATGTAAAAATCAAGCGCTCCCCTGCCGGTGGCGTTATTCGAACCGACATCCATCTTCTCCGGTGCCGAATACTTTACCAATTAAGCTACACCGGCAAGGTTTAGAGTGTATAAGAAAAAGGAAGTTGTTTTTCAGTTTAGGAGATGAGTAATTAATCTCATCTATTTATAAGGTGTGTATCAATAAGGCAGCAAGATACATTTCGTAGTTTTCTCATTGTGATAACTAAAGGTATTTATAAGTTTTCCTTTGAATACTTCGTTGCTGGTTTTCATATTGTTCTTACAGAACGAACAAAGGTGCATTGTATCCAAATATCATGCGAAACACAAGACGAGGAAATGCAATCAATAAGAGGGAGAAATCTTGGATATAATCTTTCACGTGGAAGAAGACATTCCTAAAGAATATGGGGAGAAAGAAAGGGTGAAACCATGTTATAAGTAGAGAACCTGAATATTCTTTGTGGTCTTAATTTTTAGAGAAAAATAGGGTAACCAAAAAAAGTAAAGCATTAAAACTCGAAAATAAAAACCTTTGTTTCGAATTACATGATTTTTCTTTAATGAATATTAACCCTGGCAAAAGGTATATTATAAATTCTCAAAATAACATTTTGATCCTGGGTATTCAAATGTATGCAAACCTTGCCATAAAAAAAACAGGGAGGAGAAATAAACAAGTTTGTAAAATCATGCAATGCATTGATTATGATACGCTTTCCAACATGCCAGAAATCATTACTCAAGTTATTACTCTTTATGAGAATAATGGCTGTGGAATAAATATTGCTTCTGTGCCCTGACCTTTGACCCCATTTCGATGATATTAAACATAATTGGTTAAGTGTTCCTTTTAACAACATACTAAAGTTTTGTCGCAATAGAAGCAATTTCACTGAAGTTATGAGGATAATGGCTGTGGAATAAATCTCTCCTTTGCCTTGACCTTTGACCCCATTTCGATTTTATTCAACAGAACCGGTTCAGTACACCTCCGGAGTAACATGATAAAGTTTTGTCGCAATCGAAGGATTTTTACCTAAGTTATGACGCATAAGGGCGATGGAATGGATCCTGCTCTTACGTCCTGACCTTTGACCCCATTTCGTCCATTTTCAACAGAGTTCGTTCCCATGTGGTCCCCTACCATGTACTAAAATTTCATGGATATCTAACCATTTTTACGCTAGTTATCGTGCGGACAGGCAGACACAGCTGGAGTATAAACGCTTCTTCAACCTACGGTTGGAAAGGGTAAAAAAAAAGAAAAACAAGCAAGAATTAATTTAGCTTGTGAAAGCCAAATTCGCCGGTGGTGGAACTTAAACCCACATGCTTCAGCTGCATAGCCGAATGCTTTCCCAATTAAGCTACGCCGGCAACGGCTTATCGCTACTATTAACAGTCTTGTCATGGGTGTCACCTCTGTAGTGCGTTACACCCCCCCCCCCCATCCCTTTTCAGAAAGGCGGGAACATGAAATTGCCGGTCTTCAGGTCCAACGCAAACTATTCCTGAAGTAACTCTCTGAAGAAGAGAGAGAGAGAGAAAGAGAGAGAGAAGTAATTCTCATTAATTTCGGAAGATGTGTGGAAGAACGTCAAACATTTTTCGAAGCAAAGAAGGAATTATCATTAATTCCAAAATATGTGTGTGGAAGGAACATCCCACATATTTAGGAGAATCCAACAGTCAGAATTTCAAAACCTCCCTCTGCCGGTGGGTGACTCGAACCCAAGTCCTTCTGCACCGGAACCGAATAATTTCTCAATTAAGAACGCCAGCAAGGACTTATTACTGCCACTTGTCTTGACATGTGCTTCACCTCTACAGTACGTCAAAATCTCTGCAAAGAGTTATTTTTAGTTTGTTTCTGTAGTAGGTTGGTTAATGGCTTTCGGGTGATTATATTATTTCTGGTTTCGTGTTTCATCTCGATTGCTGCTATATATCCAAAGCACTACTCTACTTTAAATCACTTAACACAATAACACTTTAAAAAACATAACACTTTATTATTACACAAAAATGACATGTAGACACACCCGAGCTCTCCCCTACGCAATCACGACAACCTCTCTCTACGGAGGAGAAAATCGAAGTAACGCTCTCACGTCACAGACAGTTTCTGCAATGCGATGATCATCTGGCGCCATCTATGAAGCCAAACAATAAGTAAAAGATTGGGAATTACAGATTTAAAAACAGTTTCGAAGTTTAAATACAACCACCTAATGTAAGACTACTGATTCCAAAGAAGGGAAAGAGTGAGTGTCACAAGGAAAAACGCACCACCGACGCGTAATCTGGGAGTCGAACCCGACCCTATCCATTACGAATTATCACAAGCCGGCGTTTCGGACCACTCAGCCAGGAGGGGTGCCTCTAAAAAGTGGGAGGGATAATTTGGTTGCATTCCCAATTTATCGAGAAGCTTGCTTCAATATTCCGTTTAATGCAAAAGCGAGGAGAAAAGATAAGCGTTTGTTCTTTCAAAATACAAATTTTCCGCTGGCGTAGCTCCAACTCGCATGCTTCTGATCAGGAGTCCAATACTTTCCCAATTAAACTACACCGACGAAGTTTATCGCTTCGACTTTGTCGTCTTCACTTGTGCATCACACCTCTTAGGTAGGTACGTCACAAAGTTTGGTTTCATAGCCCACTGGAAAGAAGAGGCCCTGAAACGATTTAGTCATGTGATCTAAAGTTTCCCTGCTCTGAACTGCCGAACTGCATACAAGTCGAGAATGCCATTTTTCCGTTATTGTGTTGCTGTGAAATTGTTCATATATTATTTTTCTTCACTATTGCGATATTTTTTTCCAAGGAAAAACGAATCAACACTCGTAATAACATAAATAAAATGTTCATTTACCACTGCAACAGAAGAAATTGTTAGAGGATTTTTGAACAAAGAAAAGGATTCTTTATTTTTACACGCTAGTTTCTGCTGTTACTGATATACAGGTAAGATTTCTTTTGTATACATCTTGCAGAAATATTTTTTGCACCGCTGTTGTATCCCTTAGTGGTAGATTTACTAAGTGCGATAAGTTCAAACGACAAAAATCCGTCCTTCCAAAAAAATAACGACAGCAAGAAAAACTCAGAAAATATATTCGTCAAGCAAAAGAAATGCAAAAAGTTCTTAAAAGTCTTCCTTAAGTAACCCATGAATAAGAAACACACTGACACCGCAGACCGATAATGTTAACCGTACGGGTATAGGCCAGAATAAAAATACCGACGCCAAAACCTGCGAAATGGCGGCGGAGCAAAAGTTCTTCAATAAAAATAGAAGGAAACTAAAAATAGTTCAGCAAAAATCCAACAGGGAGGAGTTCACCAGGAGCGTAACAAAAATTGTAAACAAGCCGCCATCATTGAATCGATGCAGACATCCAATATGCCATCAAAAACATTAAAATATTCGCATTTCGTGCCGCAACTTTTTAAGTAATTTTATCAACAAAACAACAGCACATTTCAGTTAGTTTGTGCGGCAAATTTCAAAGTTCCCATCAGCTGGAATTCTAAGCGAAAACTTCGCAAATACTTTGTCAGTTTCGTTTAAACATTAGCATTTTCTTCATTTTGTATAAAACTTTCAAAGTAATTTGTGAAGTAAAAATATTAGCTGATTTTATTCATATTGCAACACAACTTTCAAAGTTTCCATCAGCGCACGTTTTATGAAATTCTACCGCTACTCCGATTGGGCCTATCAACACATTACTGATAGCTGAGACGACGTACACAAGGTAGCTGAGACTCTGTTGGTCGCATGACCTCAGTGACAGCCGTTCGTTTCAGGGTCTCTTCTTTCCAGAGGGTTTGGTGTGGAGACCGAGCACTAATTCTTCTTTCGTTAACTTGTGAAGGGGAGGAGAGGAATTCTGAAAGGTGTAATAAACAGTTTCGGGCGTTATGGTATTCTGAGTTATAAAATGTTTCAGGGCCCTGGCAAATCTGTCTCAAGTACTAGAGGCCTACGCGATTTTCCCCATTTGTGATGTCAGCAACCAGGTCATAAACCCGCTACGATTGAAAACAAGAAACAGTCTGTTTGCGCGACGTGTGTCTGGTACTGAAAGTGCTGAAGAGTTGATGTGCGATATGAGGATTAAAAGAGAAGTTAGTGTTTTTATTAATTTAGATTGCACATTGTTATAAATTGAATAACTAAGCTATTTCATTGCAAGCATAATAATTCCCGGGAAACTACGTAAACAGGTTTAAGGAAACTAAACCTGTTTACTTAGGTTTAGTTTCAAATTTAAGTAGCTTAACGTTGCTTAAACTTAACGTTTGCCTAAACATTACTTAAACTAAACCTAAGTAGCTTAACGTTTGCCTAAACGTTACTTAAACTTGATAGGTTTAAACAATGTTTCATGAATCATTAGGCTTAGCAACGTTCCTCTTTTTTTTTTTTTTTTTTTTTTGGATTGAAGGTGTAACGACCGCCGTGAGCAACTCAGTGAGCTATAAGCAGTCGCCCGTCCCTAATTTAGGGTCACTGGTTCCAGGGAAGGGAGAGAGCCAGTGCCGTAAGACAAACACAACATCCATGCCTCACCGGGATTGGAACCCGGACCCCGTTCGGACGAATGATCAGAGGCCATCGCTTAGACCACTGCGCCACCGGGGGCGGCTTTAGCAACGTTTCACTAATCCCTATGCATTTTTTTTTTGATTGGAGGTTTAACGACCACCGTGAGCAACTCAATGGAATATAAGTAGTCGCTCGTCCCAAATCAAGGGTCTCTGGTTTCAGGGAAGGGAGAGATCTAGTACCGTAAGACAAACATAACATCGATGCCTCACGGGATTCGAACCTGGACCCCATCACGGACCAATGATCATAAACCAGCTCTTAAACCACTACGCCACCGGAGGTGTCTGAAATACGGAGATTTGCTGTGTTCATAAATCTGCTGTAGCGTACATATGTGTTTTGTTTACTAAATTATAGTAATACTAGACGAAACCAGCCGGAATCGACGGTTAGTTTTTTTTTTTTTTTTTTTTTTGAAAAGCATGAACTCATATGAAACAACAAATGTAAACTTAATTTGATTGACGAATTCATTCATTTTTTTTTATTGGAAGTTTAACGACCACCGTGAGCAACTCAATGGGCGATAATCAGTCGCCCGTCCCTAATTTATGGTCGCTGGTTCCACGGAAGGGAGACAGCCAGTGCAGTAAGACAAACACAGTATCCATGCCTCACCGGGATTCGAACCCGGACACCTTCGGGACGAATGATCATAAGCCAGCGCTTAGACCACTGCGCCACCGGGGCGGCCAGGTTCGTGATGAGCATGACTGCACCCTTTTTCATTAGTAGAATGTGAGGCGAAAGTCCACTCATGTCGATTGTGTGCAAAAACTCAACTGGAAAGCGCACTCTTTCCCTCTCATCTTCAGTCACAACTGTGTTTTGTAAATGTTGTTGGAATGAGATTCGCGTTGCGAATACTCTTCATTCTCTCTTGTCTGAGACATAGTTGCGACCCATTGATCGCTCACGGCTTAGAGTAAGACTCTTAAGTTTTCTGTTTTTGTTTCCGCGGGAGAGATACTCTGTTAAGAGTAAGTATGCAATAAAGTATTTACTTACTTTAGGACTGATCATAGAACACCATGCACACACCAAGTCTGACACTGAACTGAGCGCCTGATGTAGATAAGGGCCGCACGCTCCTCCCATAGACTTTACATGGGAATTTGCCACCCCGCCAAGTGCGAACCGTTGCCCCAATATCAGTTTTCTCTTCGACTGGCACATCTATATGGTCAGACCTTTATTTTGATATATATTTTTACGTTTAGCTGAACCATATTTTTACGTTTAGCTGTTCTCTTAAAATAGGTCTCACAGTAAAAAACCTTATAGAATGAATATGTAGATGGCGCAACTCAATATGTACATTCTAAATATTTTCCCTAACAATGGTCAACGGAATGTTTATTTACATCTTTACATAATGGGAAACGTCTTACCTACGTGAATAAATTAGATCGAATGAACATTAAATTGTATATATACATCACACAGTTCAATTGCAAAACCCAAGCAGATCTTCGAGAGGTTTCGCTGTTCCGATGAGAAGAACTTTGATAAGAATGCCTGCTATCGTTTCTTTGCGCAACGGTTCGCTCAGAAAAGAGAAGACTTTGGACTATCTCAGTCCCTCCATGCTCCCGCCTTCAACAGCGCGTGAGTCAACCGCACGCTTCTCCCATAGACTTTACATGGGAACTTTGCCGCTCCACAACGCCCGAACTGTTGCCCCAATCTCATTTTTCTCTTGGACTGGCACGTCTACATGGTAAGACCTTTATTTTTATACCTCAACCATATCTTTACGTTCAGCCGTTCTCTCAAAACAGGACTCACAGTAAAAAACCTTATAGAATTAATATATAGATTATGTAGGAAACCTCTGCCTTAACGTCTATTAAACAGATAAACATTTTGTTACTTTAACAAATTGTAAAAAATCCTGTATTTTACGCATTTATTAAATAACTGTATTTCATTAACTTGGGAAAGCAAGTGTCGCTTGGTTTCCTATTTTACAATTCATTTCGACAAAAATCTGAGCAAATGAGAGAAAGAATAAGAGAAGGGAATGTTACTCATATCTTTGAAACAATACTTCCATTCAAATAATGTACCCTTTCGTGAATTCTTATTTCTCGAAGAAGGCACATTTCTCAAACGAAACCGGAACTACAGAATAATTAATGGCAAAATTGAAAAAGCAGAATTTTACTGAAGCACATTAGACGCGATGAATAAGTCCATCCACAACAATGAAACTCTAGTCAGCAATCACGAAAAGACTTCACACTACAAAAGACATATTGTCTGGCTTTTCGTCTGCTTCGAAGCAAAGCTGTCAGCGTTGCTTTCCATCAAAAACGCAGATGAAAAAATCAACAGACGCTACTCGCTGATTATACAGCCGAAAGGGTAACAAAAGAAAATTTCTTTTCTTTTCTTTCTTTCTTTCTTTCTCTCTCTCTTTTCTATTTTCTCTCCCCTTTACATTCACTTATATCTGGACTGTTACTTACGGGAGAGCAGAAAAAGAACTAATGCCGCTAATGGTCTTAGAAATGAGTGTGTATTGAAGGAAGAACAGAGAGCAAAATGTCTATGGTTAATGCATGTGAGTGTGACAGCCTGCTGATGGGTCTTGTTCAAGGAAGAGCGACTTTGTAAGGAAAAGGGAAAGGGGGATATGCCTATATCAGGCGCCGGGAGGGCGGAGGATAATAAGTAAAAAAGAAAAAGAAAAGAAAAAAAAAGATGTGATCTATCAAGAATGAAGTGGGTGGGGTATCCCGCAAAGTAAGATTCCGAAACTAGTGTGTATGTATGTGTATGGAATGTTTCAAGACGAGACAGTCATTTCAGAAATGTCCCGATGTTGGTTGATATTTTGTCTTGACCAACCGCACTCCTTGAGGTAGACGAAAGAGTAGGGGGAGGGAAGTGGGGGAGAAAAGAAAGGGATCCTCCCCACAGCTGGGATACAACAGAGTTCTATTCGTAATGGACGATCAGAAAGGATGGACACTGAGAACGACATCATCTGGTCATTCCGAAGTTAAGGGAATGACATGACGGGAGGTTTACCGGAAAGCAAAGATTCAGGAAGAACAACTTTTTTATTGGACATGGTCCTTTGTTCTTTAATGGATAGTCGAATCAATTCACAGAACATTTTTTCTTTCTCCATTCCCTTTGTTTTCTTCTCCATTTATGAAAAGCTGAAATAAATTTTGATATCATAAAGGGAAAGCAATCATTTTACCACAAATATCGAAAAATGTATTCCAAACAGCCAAGAGCAATCACGTTCAATTCTCCCTCGGGCGAGATAAACAGAAACACTGGTCACAAAATGTTAGGGATATTGCTTGAAATGAAGGATGGATGGATCTAACTCAAGAAACACACCCTGAAATAACATCAATGAGGCTACGTAACATAGACGATAAAGAGCGCGTTTACAAAAACAATTTGTTGTGCAATATCTGCACACAACAAAGTAGCACTGCAAATAGGCAAAATGGTGAATTCGGAGAATGTCCATACCTCTGGATTTCAATACGTAGTTACACCACCTCTGTCGAAGAACCTCTTGACACCCACGAGACATACGTGCAATGACATTATTGATGAGTGTCTCGCGAAATTTGCCCCATATTACAGGCAACACGTTACAAAGGTGTACCAGTGAACAGGGTTATGGAACATGGATATACACTGCTAAACATTTTGTGGTAGGTTACACCAAAAAGTGGTGCTACACCAGCTGCAAAAAGGCATTTCCAGCAGACTTAAGCACAGCACGTGTTTGGTGCACGTTCTGCACCCAGCATGCGAAGAAATACGATCTTCGCCCAAAATCCTTGACCACTATGTCGCATGCGTCAAGTCTGCTTTGTCTAAAGCTCCAGCCAGACGGCAAGCCCTACACGACTGTCTAGGCGCTGCCGGGAAAACCAAATACTTCCGCCCTCTCCAGTAATTACCCTTTGAGGGACCTGGCTTCGAGACGCCAAGTACCATTCCGAGAACGTTGAGGTAGAAGTACACTGGGAAGACGCTCTTGACGACCACAGCCTGGCCATAGAAAAACTGAAGGAGCTTCTCTGCAACCCCACCTTGGCTGAGCAAATGCAGAGAGTTGCATTGGTTGCCGTCGATTTGGACGATGTAATCAATAGGCTGGAAACTCGTAGAACCATTCCTCAGAGATTTTGTTGCTGCTAGATACGATGCGGAACCTCTTGTATCGAAGTGGCCTCCCATGCTCCAAGCCTACCTAGACGCAAGCACCCTTGTGCTCAATTCTGGAAAGAAGTACAATTTTTTTATCCTCACAAGTGTTGTTCAGTAGATGTGGGACTGTCTCTGCACCCGTAACTGCAATGATTTACGCTACAAGATATACCAGCCCGAGAGTTCTCACTCCACGCTTCGACACTGGAGGAAGACAAGTTGACGAAAGAGGTAGATCCAGTGTCCATTTGGAGAAAGATAAGCCGGGACTGTCCCCTGTTAAGTGGCGCAGCACTAAAGACGCTTTCCGTCGTGACAAGCACTGCTGACGTTAAAAGACGCTTCTCCTACCACAAAAACAAAACAAACAAACAAACAAGTAAGATGACACCGAATTTCCGGGTGTAATAAGCACGTCTTTTGAATCCGTTCTGACGCAAATTAAATTTATCAAAGCAATTCAAAGTCAATGGAACCGGTATGGAAAACAATAGTATCTGACGGAAGAGAAGTTTTTTCAATCGGGTTTTTAATTCCTCAGACATTGCTGTAAATGGAATCGTGAGCTTACACGCCCTATGGTTGCAGACCTGTGCGTTAAGAAAAACATGAATTTATATGAGAAACATTTCACACCGGAAACGCTTACCAACATTAAAAGAATTTTTCAAATCGGACTCTTAGAAACAGAGATATCGAGAAAAATAAGATGTGACTTAACGTCCCCTGCTGGGAAAACCATGCATTATTTTAGGAAGAAAGTATTCCAAAAGGTTTTTCCATATGAGCGGTATCGGTCCAAGAAAAAAAAATTAGTCGAGTTTTCAGGAGCCCAGATTTTGCTACAAATACCTCAGAAGCAGAAACTAACACTTATGCCCCTTGGTGGCCAAACCATTCTTTACCAAACATTAGAAATTATGTGAAAAATATTTTCCATCAGGTCTTGTATGCGATACAGGAAGAATTTTTCAAATCTGAGTTTTAGAAGCAGAAATAACGCAGAAAACGCAATTTACATTTCTGCCACCTAGCGGAAAGTATGATTTACTTGAAAATTTTGAATTTATATGAAAAACATGTCACACTGGAAACACTATCTAACAAAGAAGGAATTGTTCAAATCTGACTCCTAGAAGTAGAGATATTGACAAAAATAAGATATACATCTACGCCCCTGGGGGAGAAACCATGCATTATTTTAAGAAAATGTTTCTAAAAGGTTTGTCGACATGAGTACGATCGGTCTACAAACGACGTTTTTTTCAATCGAAAATTTAAAAGCTCATATTTTGCTGCAAATACATCAGAATCGGAAAATTAAGGTTTACGCCGCCTGGCGCCCAAACTATTTTTTTTTACAAAACTAAGAACTTCTGTGCAAAAGATTTCCCATCAGGAGCTGTATCCGGTTCAGAAAGAGTTTTTCAAATCAGAGATTCAGAAGCAGAGATATAGGGGGAAACCCAATTTACCTTTACGCCTCCTAGCGGAAAGTCTATGACTTACTTGAACATTTTGAAATTATATGAAAAACGTGTCACACTGAAAACACTATGCAACAAAGAAGGAATTTTTCAAATCGGACTCCTAGAAGTAAAGATATTGACAAAAATAAAATATACATCTACGCCCCCTGGCGGAGAAACTGTGGAATATTTTAAGAAGAAAATATTCCAAAAAGATTTATCAATGTGAGTGGCATCAGTCCACGAAATAATTTTTTCAATCTATATTTTAGAAGCTCAGATGTTTATGGCAAATACATCAGAAGTAAAAATTAACACTTACGCCCCCTGGTGGGAAACGTAATCTTTACCAAAAATTTTAAATTATATGCAAAAGATTTTCCATTACGCGGTGCATCCGCTGAAGCAAAAAATTTCAAATCGAAGTTTTAGAAGAAGAGTTATCGGGGGAAATGCAATTTACTTTTACGCCACCTGGCGGAAAATCTATACGTAATTTGAGAAAGTAACTATATCTAAAATACTCTTCGACATAAATGGAATCGAAAGATAAAATAATTTTTTCAATCGGATGTTTAAAAGCAAATATGTGGAATAAAACGTATTTCTGAATTCGACATCTGCATTTACGGTAGCGGCGAAATTGTACATCGTAAAAATAAAACGAAATGAAGGATCATCATTCGCATATTTCAAGCTTCCTAATGCAAAAAGATTGTTTCAAATCGGACTAATAGTTGCAGAGATAGCGTGGGTACAGACGGACGGCCAAGCCGGTAACGTAAGCACGATCTCTTTTTACAAAAGACGTGCTAAAAAATACTATCTGCGGATGGATCCGGATTTACCGAAGCGAAACCTGGAGGCCCATCTTCGAGTGACATTTAACGGAGCAGAGTTGGAATCAGAAGTTGAACATATTGCTGCCCGGGATTCAGATTTTGAATAAATGGTCAGCTAATCCTGTAATATATGATTTTTTTATCACAGACAATTTGTTTAAATACTGTAGACATTAAAGCCTAGGCATTAATGAGGTTATTACATAATAGGGTTCTGCAAAATTAACCCAACAATATAGTGCAAGCTTGTACCATAATGTGGTGAAAAGTTGAACCACGTAGTTTGGTTTTGTTTGCAAAACACGATGGTGTATTTTTTCTCACAAGTGGTGCAGCTGGAGTAGCACCACTTTTTGGTGCAACTTACTACAAAACATCTAACCCTGTACAGACGTCGCTGTATAGCGTCCCAAATCTTCTCAACAGGAGTTAGGTCAGGAAACCTCGAAGGCAGCTAAAACAATTGAATCCCACGATTTCCCAGCACTTGAAACGCGCTCCAAGCAAGGTAACTGGTTGCAGTGTCATCGAAAAAACAAAACGCATCTCCAATAGCAGCGTGAAACAGTGTCACAAAGGGTACAATGATCTCGTTTTGGTACATTAAAGCTTTGATGTTACCTTGGCAAACATACAAGCCCATACAGCACAAAACGTTTCAGTTATGTATCAATAATGTCACAATCTCTCATTTTTTTTACACGTTCAGAGATATCTTACTATTACGTTTCAGCAACATCTACTTTGAAACATAAATCTTTTTACTTTACGGTTACGTTAAAAATAGCATTCACCGATACTACTGTTTTATAGTTTCCATTGTACATAACTGCTACCTTGATGTTACATTCCGGCGATATTTAAAAATTTATGGTTTGGCAACGGCGTAAATGCGCATGCGCATTCATGCCATTTCACCGAAGCGCTCTCTCAGTCGTATTTCCACATGCTACTGGGATATTCTTTGGTGATACTGTCGTACTCGAGTAAGAAGCTAGTTAGTTGATTTAATATTTCATCCTTTTTTTGTGCGTGATTCAAAATCATCTGAAAGTAAGTAATTGTTTTGATTATTATAATTTTTAAATTCTAAAAAGCATTTTGTAAAATCTAAGTAGATGGCTGTGTTGTTGTATTAGTATAGTATACCAACAATTTTTTTTTTTTACTTGAAGCTGATAAATTTCATTTTGGTAGATACTTAAAGAAATGAGGAATTTCATTTTCTTTCTTTTTTTCGCTGAGATATAGTCTATTCCACATGTATAATAGAAATTCGACGCCATCATCTGGTACTAATTTTTATTTCTTTTGTTATCAATACATGTATGAACGCCGCCACTGTTCCCAATGGACAGCGGACTGCGTTGAACCTGTGAAAACGTAAACAACTCGTAATACGATTGTTGTTGCTTTTGAAACAGCTGTTAAGTGTAATACCTTTTATTGTGATTTTTTTTTTTGATTGGAGGTTTAACGACCACCGTGAGCAACTCAATTGGCTATAAGCAGTCGTCCGTCCCTAATTTAGGGTCACTGGTTCCAGGAAAGGGAGAGAGCCAGTGCCGTAAGACAAACACAACATCCATGCCTCACCGGGATAGGAACCCGGACCCCGTTCGGACTAATAATCAGAGGCCATCGCTTAGACCACTGCGCCACCGGAGCGGCTATTGTGATTTTGCAAAGTTTATTAAAACTATAATGTTCAACATAGTAAATACGTAACAGTAATATGATGTCGCAAATATCTTTCAAATACGTAACAGTAATGTAACGAAATTACAAATATCTTTCAAATACGTAACAGTAATGTAACGAAATTACAAATATCTTTCAAATACGTAACAGTAATGTAACGAAATTACAAATATCTTTCAAATACGTAACAGTAACATGAAGTTGGTATGTTGAAGTTACAAAAACCTTTCACTGTGACGTATCGGTTATGTTTCAAAGGGCATTTTGAAGTAACCGTAAGGTTTCTGAAACATTGTTACATTGCGCAACGTACCTGAAAAGTCTCAATGTTTCAGTGCTACGTACTTGTAACATGGACGAAATGTTTTGTGCTGTGTGGTGCAAAAACAATAAAACAAGAAGTCAGAGTGATAATTCTACATTTCATCGGGACTCAGCTTTTTAAATACTCAATTATTTTCTTTGTCCTTCAACATTTTCCCCATCAATTATTTTCGGTTTGTACTTTAAAATTTTTCCTATCAGTTTTTAACCAGTCTTTTGTAAAAAAAGATCGTGCTTATGTTATCGGTTTGTCCGTCCGTCCGTCTGCAGACACCATATCTCTGTAACTGTTAGTCCGATTTGAAAAATTCTCTTTCCATTGGGAAGCATGAAACATGCGAATGAGGATAATTCATTCCTTTTTAGCACGTCTTTTGTAAAAGATCGTGCTTCTGTTATCGGTTTGTCCGTCTGTACCCGCGATATCTCAGCAACTATTAGTCCGATTAAAAAATTCTTTTTGCATTAGGAAGCTTGAAATATGCAAATGATGATCCTTTATTTCGTTTTTTTTTTTTACGATGTACAATTTCGCCGGTAGAGGGCGTAAATGCCGATGATGTCGAATTCAAAAAATACGTTTTATTCCACATATTTGCTTCTAAACATCCGATTGAAAAAAAATTTATATCTTTCGATTCTATTTATGTTGAAGAGTATTTTAGATATAGTTACTTCTTCAAAGTACGCATAGTCATAGATTTTCCGCTAGGGGCGTAAAAGTAATATTACATTTTCCCCGATAACTCTTCTATAACTCCGATTTGAAATTTTTTTCTTGAGCGGATACATCTCCTGATGGAAAATCTTTTGCATATAATTTCAAATTTTTGGTAAAGAATACTTTGGCCACCAGGGGCGTAAGTGTTAATTTTTGCTTCTGATGTATTTGCCAAAAAATCGCAGCTTCTAAAATATCGATTAAAAAATTCTTTCGTGGACGGATGCCATTCACATCGATAAACCTTTTCGGAATATTTTCTTCTTAAAATCTCCACAGTTTCTCTGCCAGGTGGCGTAGACGTGCATCTTATTTTTGTCAATATCTCTACTTGTAGGAGTCGGATTTGAAAAATTCCTTCTTCGTTGGATAGTGTTTCTAGTGTGACATGTGGTTCATATAATTTCAAAATTTTCAAGTAATTCATAGACTTTCCGCTAGGGGGCGCAAATGTAAATTGCGTTTCCCTCTATACCTCTGCTTCTAAATCTCCGATTTGAAAAATTCTTTCTGCACCGGATACAGCTCCTGATAGAAAATCGTTTGCACATAATTTCTAATTTTTGTAAAAAAAGAGTTTGGGCCACCAGGTGGCGTAAATCTTAATTTCCGCTTCTGTTGTATTTGCAGCAAAATATGAGCTTCTAAATTCTCGATTGAAAAAAAGTCGTTTGTTGACCGATACTACTCATGTCGACAAACCTTTTAGAAACATTTTCTTCTTAAAATATTGCATGGTTTCTACGCCAGGGGGCGTAGATGTACATCTTATTTTTGTCAATATCTCTACTTCTAGGAGTTCGATTTGAAAAATTCCTTCTTTGTTGGACAGTGTTTTCCGTGTGACATGTTTTCATATGATTTCAAAATTTTCAAATAATTCATAGACTTTCCGCTAGGGGCGTAGCGGTAAGTTGCGTTTCCCCTATATCTCAGCTCCTAAATCTCCGATTTGAAAAATTCTTTCTGCACCGGATACAGCTCCTGATGGGAAATCGTTTGCACATAATTTCTAATTTTTGTAAAAAAATAGTTTGGCCACCAGGGGGTCGTAAATCTTAATATCCGCTTCGGTTGTATTTGCAGAAAAATATGAGCTTCTAAATTCTCGATTGAAAAAAACGTCGCTTGTTGACCTATACTACTCATGTCGACAAACCTTTTAGGAAAATTTTATTCTTGGAAAAATGCATGGTTTCTACTCCAGGGGGCGTAGATGTATATCTAATTTTTGTCAATATCTCTTCATCTAAGAGTACGATTTAAAAAATTCTTTCTTTGTTGGATAGTGTTTCCGATGTGAAATGCTTTTCCTATAAATTCAAAAATTTCAGGTAAATCATACACTTCCCGCTAGGGAGCACAAAGGTTAATTGCGTTTTCTGCGTTATTTCTGCTCCTCAAGATCTGATTTGAAAAATTCTTCCTGTATCGCATACAAGACCTGATGGAAAATATTTTTCACATAATTTCTAATGTTTGGTAAAGAATGGTTTAGCCACCAGGGGTCATTTGTGTTAATTTCTGCTTCTGAAGTATTTGTTGTAAAATCTGGGCTCCTGAAAACTCGACTAGTTTTTTTTTTTCTTCGACCGATACCGCTTATACGGATAAACCTTTTGAGAATATTTCTTCCTAAAATAATGCATGATTTTCTCACCAGGGGACGTAAAGTCACATCTTATTTTTGCCGATATCTCTGTTTCTAAGAATTCGTAAGCTCACGATTCCGTTTACAGCAATATCTGAGGGATTAAAAACCCGATTGAAAATCTTCTTTCTTTGGTCAGATCTATTGTTTTCCATACCGGTTCCATTGACTTTGAATAGCTTTTTTTTTTTGATTGGAGGTTTAACGACCACCGTGAGCAACTCAATGGGCTCAATGGCTACAAAAAATAAGCATATAATTTTTGGTTAAAAATGGTTTGGCCACCAGGAGGCATAAGCGTTAATTTCCGCTTCTGACGTATTTGCCGCAAAATCTGAGCTCCTGAAAACTCGACTGAATTTTTTTTTCTTGTGTCGATACCGCTCACGTCGAAAAAACCTTTTGAAAATACTTTCTTCCTAAAATAATGCATGATTTTCTCGCCACAGGATGTAAATGCATATCTTATATTTGTCCATATCTCTGCTTCGAAGAGTCAGATTTTAAAAAATTATTTCTTTGTTGGAGAGCGTTTCCACTGCGAAATGTTTCTCATATAGATTCAAATTTTTCTTAACGCACAAGTCTCCAGCCAAAGGGCGTAAGCTCACGATTCCGTTTACAGCAATATCTGCGGGTTTAAAAACCCGATTGAAAATTTCTTTCTTCCGCCAGATACTATTGTTTTCCAGACCGGTTTCCATTGTTTTTGAATAGGTTTGATAAATTTAATTTGCATCAGAACAGATTCAAAAGACGTGCTTCATCACACCCGAAAATTCGGTGCCATCTTTCTTGTTTCGCTTTGTCCTTTAAAATTGTTCCTATCTTTGTAGTCTAATGCTTTTCCAATGTTTGCTGGCGCTTTATCATTTTCCAATAGCTTTATTATTTCCACTTTGATTTCAAGCGAGATCGTTTTCCTTTTTTTCCTTTTATACCATACACCTGCATGGTTACGAGCGTAACCATGCAGGTGTATGGTATAGATTCCATACACCTGCATGGTTACGAGCATGGTCACGCTTTAGAGCCATGGTTACCAAAGGAAAAAAAAATCCAAATAACGTAACACACACGAGTCACTCTTAAAGCAACATGGTCTGACTGTAAAAAATGAAGTCTCTGTCCTACCTCATATTCAAGAGCCGACTAACCTCTGTAAAAATGCAATGTTTTGATGCGCGTCGCGAAGTAGCCACCAATTGTTATTACGAACCGCTGTAAGTAACTCGAATTTTTAATACACTGTTATATGCTTTACGGGGGTTAGTTCATAACTACGGGTTGTGTGGAAATCGGACGTTCGTAACCCGAGGATTGCCCGTAGTTATCTTATATATAAAACACAAAACGTCTGTCTGAAGCAGCAAAAACCCACGAACGCCAAACTTTGGCATCGTGAAATTTGCATAGCTTATTAATACTGGAATTTCTAGGTCAACGCAACTATTTTAAGATATCTAAGTTGTTCCGTTCGCGAGTTATGCAATTAATAAGCTAATCAATAAAGTCATCTGTTCCAAATCTGAAAGCACGTGACTGCATTCATCCACAGGTGTTTCTATTCCTTGAGAACTGTGCATAAAAAAAATGCAAAAACAAACTTTGCGAAATCTTAACGAAACGAGCTGAAATTTTTGCCAACACCATGAATTAGTAAAAAGAGGAGTCCCTCAAAATTTAAAAACATTTTAAAATAGGCATGGAATTTTTAATTCATCGGTAAACAGAAATATATACGCAGAAACGGTTAATAAAATTTTGACGCCTAATTTAAAAAAAGTTATTTACAGTTTCAGGCAAAATTTGGAGGTCATGTTCCTATTAATGATTTATGGTGTTCATTAAAATTTCAGCCAGTTTTATAAAAAAATTTGCAAAAGATAAGTCTTTAACTTTTTTTATACCAGAGATTCGCCCCTCAAATACATCTGAAACTGAAAGAACGTGATGCATTTGGTCGTCGATAACAAATTGTTAAAGGATTTTGTTCAGTCAGTGTTCTAATGCTGTGTCTCCTGGACGCGTGTTAAATAATTCGTAACGCTTTTGGTCCGTTTGATTCTATAGATTCCATACATTCTGTACTGGGTAGTAAAGCTAGTTCCTAATAATTCACTGTAGTTTTAGATGATCATAAAGATGAACATTTTAAAGACAAAAGAAATGGTATTTGGCGCAAAACAGATCAAGAAAAAAAATCATTCTGGAAGGCAAAGAACTTAAAAATGTGGAAAAATTCACTTATCTCGGAAGCTGTATAACATATGACTTAAACAGCTACAAATAAATTTCAATTAAAATTGCGAAGGCTACAACGCTGTTAAAAGCCCTGGATAAAATTTGGAAGAGCAGAGCTATTAGCCTCAAAACTAAGTTAAGCATTCTCGAGACATGCATCTTCAGCAGCGTGCTATATGGATGCGAGACTTTGAAATTGACAAAGGAATTAAGGAGAAGGATTCTTGCTTTCGAAAGAAAGTGCTATCGTAAAATCTTACAAATCGGATGGATCCAGAGGATAAGAAATGAAGTGTACAGAAGTATACAACTAAAAGGGACCATGTTCCAAAAAAATCATACAGAGAAAAACTACAGTAAGACTCTTTGGACACATCTGCAGAACGAAAGATGACTGAAAGACGAAGACATTGGTGTTTAGCTTCATGAACGAAAGAAATGCAAGAAGACGCCCTCACCATGTGTGGGCTGAAGATATTAAAGACTGGTGCGGTGGAACTCTTCAAGAACTGAGCCACTCTGCAACGACCAGACTTCAATCGGACAATATAGTTAAATTGGCAGCAGACATCTATGGGAATTGCACCCATGGCTGCTGATGATGAGTTTTACACTGCTGGCCACCAAAAATGCAACACCAAGAAGGACACGAGATAGTAAAGGCAGATTTACTGGACACATAACAACAGATACAAAGATGAAACGATTGAGATTATACAGGCCCGTGCGACATGCGGAACACGCAGACATCAATAGTTCGTATGGCCCCCATGGCTCGCAATAACGGCCGCTACACGTCGTGGCATCGAACGAAAGAGGCTTTGGATATGAGCTTGGGGTATGTCGGTCCAGGCTGCTTCCACACGTTGCCACAGTTCATCAGGCGTAGCCGCGGGTAGTGCTTGCCGGGCCACTCGGTTGCCGATCAGCGACCAGACGTGTTCGATGGACGACATATCGGGAGAACTGGTGGGCCGCGAAGAATTGCCACGGGCGGGCGCGCATTGTCCTGTTGAAACGTGGCCGCTGGCAGGTCTTCAGGTAAGAGAGGACTACAGGCTCCAAAACGTCGGAGATGGTGCGGTGGCTGTTGAGTGTACCAGCGATGCGTACCAGAGGGGTGCGGGTGTCATATCTAACTGCGCCCAAAACCATAACTCCAGGCGACGGGCCGGTATGGCGATGCATAATGCAGGCGTCATACAGTCTCTCGCTGCAGTGCCGCCACACGCGGATCCGACCATCGTGGTGTTGCACGCAAAAGCGGGATTCGTTGAAGAAGACAATGTCTTGCCATTCCGTAGTCCAAGTGCGGCGTACAACGGCCCACTCCCGCCGCACTCACCGGTGGTGTAACGTGAATGGTAATCGGAGCAATGGGAGCCGTGCAACAAGTTCCCGCTCATGCAGACGACGTCGAACGGTACGTGCTGATACAGGTTGTTGCGAAACACACCCTAATTATTGCGCTAACGTTCGTGATGTGGCGGTGCGAGCCGTCAATGCCCGCCGCACAACATGCTCGTTCGGTGGTGTGCCGTGGTCGCGGCAATCGCTCACGTCGACCCGTCCGTCCGTCCTGCACCCACCGAATCCATTCTCGCCTCACTGTGGCTGGATGTCGTCCCACACGGGTGCCGATGTCTCGGTACGATAAACCGCTGTCGCGATAAGCCACTATTCGTCCTCTGTCAAACTCCGAAACGTGATGGAATGACTGCCGTATTCTGCGAGGAGGCATCAGGAAGCTTCCCACGCACAAGTCCGGCAGCACAACACATTTCCACTACTTACACCCCGCCTTTTTTTTTTTTTTTTTTTTTTTTGATTGGAGGTTTAACGACCACCGTGAGCAACTCAATGGGCTATAAGCAGTCGCCCGTCCCTAATTTAGGGCCACCGGTTCCAGGGAAGGGAAAGAGCCAGTGCCGTAAGACAAACACAAATCCATGCCTCACCGGGATTCGAACCCGGACCCCCTAACGGACGAATAATCAGAGGCCATCGCTTAGACCTCTGCGCCACCGGGGCGGCGCACACCCCGCCTTCTGTGCATCCTTGTTATAGTGCTTCTTGGTGGCGTGCCGTGCGCACATGATTTGCATATTCCCTGCAATGCTAATCGTTTGCATGTCCTCTCGCGGGCGACGCATGCTGCGAATTTCAGGCCAATCGGATGCTTCCTTCTTGGTGTTGCATTTTGGGTGGCCAGCAGTGTAGATGAACTTAGATGAACTTTGGGATTGTTAAGCCCTAAAAATAAATAGGGGAAGCTAACTAACATGAAACTATGTTTTTAGTTCGAAGTCGTTCACATTGCGAACACTTTGTCGTAATATTGCGGCAACTATAAAGTAATTACCAAATAATGTCTCCTAGTTAAAAGTATAAATAGCAGGTTTTTAAATTATGAAACACTGTGTTTAGTCTCTTCTTTAAATATTACGCACGGTAAAGGGTAGGTTTCTATTTCTAAAGTTGTTATCTGTGTAAAATAATTTTTGCTGATACCAGACACAAATCGAAACTGTAAGCAAATAGATAATTATAACGATACGTACTACTACTTATTCAGAAACATACTTAGATTGAAGGTGAAAGAAAAATTACACGATTTTTTACCGGAATGTCAAAAACGAAATTTCAAAAAATAACTGTAGCACAGCTAGACAAGCGGAATGCGGGAAGTGCGAGAAAAGATGATAGTGGGAAACAAAGAAAAATTAAATTATTTCAGATTAACCAGTTGTTCTGGTTATTGTTGGAAAAAGTATCATTAAATCTTATTTTAAAAAAAAACGAACAGTTACGCGCAGACTCCACTAGTATTCATAGATTTTGTATTTCATCTTTCAAGCATTAAATACCGAAGGTAACTGGAACCGGGTACCGTAGAATTATATTGGAAAAAAATATCACAGATAAACGAATCTAGTCAGATCGAAAAGTGAAAAACAGATGGGCGTGAAGTAAAGCCTGTTAATTAGAAATTCGCGTAATGAGTGAGTAGTTTTTTTTTTTTTTCATCAATCATTTTTATAGGAAATGGCATTTCCAAAGAAAAAATGATCAGTAAGTAACACGAGTTGTTTCGGGAAAATTTGCGAAGAGAGAACAGCGCAGTACATAGGAAAAGAAATTAATCTTTGGAATTCAACACCGCAACTAGGAATTTCACTGAAAGTATGCTATTTTTTTTTTTATTTTAACTAAAGGGACAAATTTCTGACGAGCGAATTGTTTTCTTATTAAAAATGTAATGAACAATTCCGAATGAATGTCAGAGTTCTCATTTGCAAAATGTTCAAAAGGAAATCTTTTGCGTTTTTTAAATACACAGTTCCCCTCAAACGCACACTGGTACATATTACATTCTTTTTGTTCAAGATGTCACATTCTCAGCTTTTATACTGTGGATAATTCTGAATATTTATAAAGGTTTCCTCAAAAATGTGGCTTCCGATTATATTTTATTTTATAATTTCATTTTTGCTGAAGCGCTTAAAATGTATGCCAGTCGTAGTGATATTAAACAGTTTTATTACACTGAATTTGTTCAGAAGCGAGTGTATCAGAATTAATTTAGTCACTCGATATTAAAACAAAGTGCAGAATATCTGCGCCAAATCACTTTAGAGTGGTTGAATATGAAAAACTAATCGTAACACTATTGTAAAAACAACCTGCTGGTATGACATTTACAATCATCTTCAACCACGCGTATAATTATTGTAGGCGTCTGTTGCCATTTGAACTACATTATATTGACAAAAGTCACCGGACATCCCTTCAAAAGCAAATGAACGGTTCCGCTGTATTGTTAAGATGCGCGGTACAGCTGCAAACGGTATAAAAACAAGCCTGCAGCTGACCGCAATCATATCGCACTGTGAGGTTGAGTGAAAATGTCGCGGCTGGAGAGAACTGACTTTGAGAAAGGAAAGATTGTTGGGTGTTACATTAGTGGGTTGTCCATAAGAGAAACCGAGTGGCGTTTAAATATACCCAAATCAACTTTTTCGATGTACTGAATAAATGGAAGGCACATGTCGTGTCTGAACAGCAAAACGCACCGGCAGACCGAAGAAAATGAGTGATAGAAGACGTCGAAGCCTCAGGAGATTCGTTACAATTAATAGACGGAATACCGCACAAGACCTCAGTGTACAGATAAGTAAAAATGCTGGAACCTTAGTTTGTACATGTACCATTCGCAGATAATTTCATTCCATGGCTTACCGTGGTCGTGCTGCTGATCATAAGCATTTCATCCCCAATCGAAATGTTACTCGTCGTTTAGCATGATGTAAAGAACATTTATCGTGGACCGTAGATTAATGAAAACTGGTCCTATGGACTGATGAATCCAGATACACGATCAATCAGTCTGATGGCCATGTGTTGGTATAGCAGCAATCCGGGCGAACGCTATTTTTCACAGTGCACGGTTCCTACGTTCAAGTTTGGAGCTGGCAGTGTACTCGTGTGGGGGTGTTTTTCGGGGTATGGTGCCAGCCCATTAGTTATCGTAGACAAACATGTTAACCAGCAAGTCTACCTCGATATTTTGGACAATTATGCCCTACCAACTCTGTGGCAATAATATGGAACCGAACTTTGTTGCTACCAGCACAGGACAATGCACCGAGCCATAAAGCAAGGACTGTTACGGCATGGTTTGATGATAATTCCCTATCGTGTGTGGACTGGCTATCATAGAGCCCTGATCTTAATCCCATAGAGCACCTATAGGATGAATTAGAGCGTAGAGCGCCGCATAAGAAGTTTGTAACCAAGGCCTACTACTAAGCAACAGTTAGCGACAACATTATGTACTGAATGGAAGTGCCCACCTAACACTCTGTTCCAAAACCTTGTCGACAGCCTGTCTCAAAGGGTCAGTGCATGCATTAAGGCCAAAGGTGGTCCCACACCGTACTAATGTATGTGAATAAATGCTATGTTGTGTTTCTCTTCTAGGTGTCCGGCGACTTTTGTCACTATAGTGTATATTGTTCCATTGAAGAGTGTCTCAACTCATGAAGAGTTCCACCGCACCTGTTTTTAATATCATCAGCTCACACACGGTGAGGGCTTCTTGCATTCCTTCCGTTCATTAATCTAAACACCAATGTATTTATCTTTCAGTCATTTTTCATTCTGCAGATGTGTCCAAAAAGTACTTTTTTGTGTATGATGTTTTGTAGCTGGGTCTCTTTTAGTTGAATTCTTCTGTACATTTCATGTATTATCCTTTGGATCCATCCGATTGGTAAGCTTTTATGGTAGCACTTTCTTTCAAACGCAAGTATCCTTCTCTCAGATTCCTTTGTCAATGTCCAAGTCTTGCATTCATATAGCATGCTACTGAAAATGCATGTCTGGAGAATGCTTAACTTTGTTTAGAAGCTACTAGCTAAGCTCTTTCAAATTTTATCCATGGCTTTTAACAGTGTTGTAATCTTTGCAGACATTTGCAAACTTGCTATTTCTTAATTGTGAATATCGAAACTTAAATGAAGAAAGACTGTTTTAACGCAGTTTTTTAGTGAATTGTAGGATTTTGATTTAGTGTAGCTATATCCATGCAGACGCATGATGCACATCGTTGAACTTGCGATGAACGTCTCAAAGAAGAAAAGACGTTGCTCAGTTTTTCAGACCTTAATTTTAGGTCGTTAGTCCCAAGGAAAGGATTGATTCAACGCCATAAGGTAAACACATCACTCAAGCTTCATTCCACACTGGAAGCAGGTCTGAGCTCCAATGACCGGTCAGAAACCAGCTCCTTAGTCACCTCCGCGACTGGAGTATCAACGCTTCTTCAAAACTCGCTGTAGCCTGTGCTTTTCACAACAGTTTTCAGGTATGATGAGCTCCTCTTTTGATGGAAGTCTCAAACCTAATACGCCAGTTTCAAGGAGTTGTTATTTTAAATGCACCACACTGTGAATACTGACAAAACGCATTTACCGTGTTAAATCCATTTATTTTTGTGGTGTAATAAGCACAAAGATTCGCGAAGCTTCCGCACTCCACTGGGAGTCTTTTTCAAGGCAGTGGTTAAAATTATGTCTACCACTGCCTTGAAAAAGCCTCCCAGTGGAGTGCAAAAGCTTGGCGAATCTTTGTGCTTATGACACCGCAACAATAAACGAATTTAATACGCTATATGAGTTTCTTGAGCATTCAAGATTTTGTTATATCAGAGTGGGTCATTTATATCTGACATATATATTTCAATAATTATTTGAACAGATTTGCATTTTTATGTTACTTTTTTGTGTGTGTTCTGTAAGACGAAATTTGAGTGAAACATAGAGCATTGGGATACTCCAACACGTCTAAAGGTCGTGGAGCATTATTTTCGTGAAGTGTCCGTTGCTGGTAAACAACGTGTTCTTCTGCGGGAGCTGCGGCAAACAGAATCTTCAAGCCGAAGCACCATCTTATCCTAGGTTGTGCAGTGTTCTTCAATATTTGAAACGTGTATATGTGGCTTAAGGAACACTACTTACTTACAGTTTTTTTTATTCCGTCAATATCTCGTTAGTAACTCACTCGGATATTCCAGTACTTATGAAGAACTAATTGGTAACAGCATTACTCTGATTAATGCGAGTTAGTAAACACAATAGTAGTTTGACGAGAATCTGACACGATATATATATATATACAGTATATTTATATGACAGAAAATGACCCAGAAGGAGACCCCATGGAAGATGGATGTATGAAATTGGAAAGCATGCTGGAGTGACGTGGAGGAGACAGGCTCAAGAAAGAGAATTGTGAAAGAAACTTAAGGAGACCTTCTTCCAGCAGCAGATTGATAACGGTTGATGATTATATATATATATATATATATATATATATATATATATATATATATATGTGTGTGTGTGTGTGTGCGTGTGTGTGTGTGTATAAATAGTACATAAATAAAACAAAAAAAAATACTTCATAAATAAATTATTTCAACACAAAAAAATTAGACAAAAAAGGCTAATACCATGAGAAGCGCCGAAGGCAGCTAAACCTCATGTAGTAGCTTATATAGCATGAAACTATTACAGAACAAAAATACGAACATTTCAAAACAAGTGAGCTTTCTAGTACCAACAAAACGACAAGGCAAGCCAAAATTGTCGGTTGGTCATGCCCCCTAGGCCACAAAACCAAATTCTAATAAGCACAAAAATTCCAAGAATCAAATTTAATTAAAAAATTCCCAACCTGCGAAGAGCCACGGACAAGTATCTCTCCATTTAATTTTGACCTATAATCAGAGATACTTGTCCGTGGCTCTTCGTAGGTTGGGTTCGACTTGGATTTTTGGGATCAATAACAGAGTCTTGGAGACATTTGGCTCGGTGACTGTCACATCTTTGGATACTTACGATTTTAAAAACATCTTCACCTCAATTTCATTGAAGGGTCTGTGGCAGGTAGCCCTAAACATACATACGAAGTTCGAGCCCGGGTCTACAGAACAGTATTGGCATTTCCTACTGGATTTCTGTATTAACAACAATTTCGTTACCGTGGGCGATTGGCTTTACCTCCAAACTCGGGGTATCCCGATGGGCAGTCGCTTTTCTAGCAGTTTGGCTAATCTCTATCTACATTTTTTGAGGATAGATATCTTGCCAATCATCCTTTACCTGGGATTGCTCTAAGATATGTTGATGACATCATTGTCATTAACATTCCGGACTTTTGCGTTGCGCCACTGACTTGTATCCTGACGACCTTGCCCTAGAAAAGATCGTCTACTTATGTTTGTTACCTCGATTTAGAGGTTCAGGTGGACGAGGAGGGAAGAGGTGTGGTGAATTTATTTGATAAAAGAAACTCTTGAGTTTGATATCATTCACTACACTCACTGGTAATCTAACATTTCAAAAGTTATACATCAAAATTTACTCATCTCTCAGTTTCGTAGAATAGCAAAAATTTGCTCTACACAGCTCTTACTTGTAAAAAAATCTCAAAGCTCTTCTTTCTAAATTGCAATCTAACAATTTTCCTAAAAATTTCTTAAGATATCATTTTAACCATTTAGATTTGAACTATAATTCGGTGTCCAAGAGTTTCATATTACATATTGACATGCTTTATTAATCTAGGATCTAACAATTTAAAGTATATAGGTAACATAAAGTGCTATTTGGTGGGTCCCAAATAGCTGAAGATGTTATCTACATACACAAATTTGCATCTTGTCAATTCACACATTTTTTGGCTTACCAGATAGTTGATTAACCGTGGTCACCTTTTTTTATCAGTGTATATATTTGAGTTCTTGTGGGTGCTCTGTTCAGTCTTGTTTGACTTTTTGTCCTGCCGGTAAGCTTTTAATTCTTTTTTTTTTTAGTTTTAAAAATTTGATTCATGGAATTTTTGTGCTTATTAGAATTTGGTTTTGTAGCCTAGGGAGCATGACCAACCGACAATTTTGGCTTGCCTTGTCGTTTTGTTGGTACTAGAAAGGCCACTCCCACAGGTTAATGCTCTCCTGATGACGGCAACCTGTTCCAATTTTTACTTGTTTTGAAATGTTTGTATTTTTGTTCTGTAATATTTTCATTCTATATATATATATACACTATCTACCAACAAGTAATTGGACACCTGTGAGAGCAAAGGAAAACGAAGTTTATTCACCTTCAATAGTTGGTGGAGCATCCACGAGCGGCGATTACAGCTGCGACCCTCCGGGGCATACTCTCAACTAGGCGTTGTACGACGGCTAGCGGTATTTTCTTCCACTCGGCTTGGAGAAGACACGTCAGTTCCTTCACCGATTTCGGACGGTGGGTGCACCCCTTAAGTCAACACTCCAACTCGTCCCAGATGTGCTCGATAGGGTTAAGGTCCGGGCTCTGAGCAGGCCAGTCCATTCGATTAACCCCATTGTCACCATACCAAGCCATGGTGGACCTCGCAACATGACAGGTGGCTTTGTCATCCTGAAAGTAACATGGGTCCAACCCGTAAAACTGCCACAACGTAGGAAGCGCATGGTCATCCAAAATGGTGCAGTAGGTCTCGGCGTTGAGTCTACCAGGAATTGAGACCAAGGGTCCCGTGCCATACCAGGAGAAACACCCCCATAGCATAATTCCACCGCAGCCGAACTTCACAGTTGGCACAATACATTCCGGCAGGAGGCGTTCTCCAGGCAGACGCCAAACTCAGACCCTGCCATCCGAACGGTAGAGGGTGAACCTTGATTCGTCGCTCCAGAGAACCTGTTTCCACTGTTCAACGGTCCACTGTCGACGTTCTTTCCACCACTTAGCCAAGCAGCGCTATTGGACTTGGTGATCAAAGGCTTCTACGCTGCAGCACGTCCATGATAACCGAGCAGATGGGCTTCCTTACGCATGGTATTCATCGAAAGAACACTGCCGGATGCCTGTTGAAACTCCTCGGGAATGTGGCCCATCGATTTGGTGCGGTTCTTCCGAATTTCTCTGGCCAGCACCCGTCGGTCTCCAACTCCCAGTTTTGTGGGTCTGGCCGGTCGGGGCACATTCCGACAGTCACCTCTCATCGTCTACTTGCCAATCACGTAGGCCACTGTCGATTTTGGGTACTTCAACTCGCTGGATATGTCACGTATGGATCGGCAATTTCTGCGATACCCGACGATTACACCTTTCTCGAAATCAGAGAGCTAAGAACTGCGTGACATCTTGCATGCGACTGGTTACGTTGTTGTTTCCCACACAATATTTAACGGCGGCGGCCGTGAAGTGTATCAGGACCGCAGATATCGTCGATTGCAGGGGTGTCCAATTACTTGTTGGTAGATAGTATACATATATAAATATATTAAAAAAGTAGATGCAAGCTGAACTAGTTATGATATAAATGTACAAACGTACAATTCCCACAGAAGCGCTAAAGCAGCAATCCGGAACGAATCACATCATACTATCGATAAAAACATACCACTACAAACCACCATTTTCAAGAAAAAAACCTTACGAAAAAAAATATTAATACAAAGAGACTCAAAAAAGAATTATAACCAAAAACAAACCTCTCAAGCCGATCTTTTTTCGAACGTGCTCTTATATATTACATCATCATTGTCAACCATTATCAATCCACTGCCGGACAAAAGTCTCCCGAAGTTTCCTCCACAACGGTCTGTCTTGTGCCAGTCTCCTCCATGTCACTCCCGCATACTTTCGAATTTCCATCCACGCATCTTCCATGTGGTCTTCTTCTGGGTCTTTTCCTGTCCCTTTGAATCTAATCTAAAATTCCGTCTGTCCATCAATGGTCTGTCCTTCTGGCCGTATGTCCAACCCATTGCCATTTCAGGGATTTAACTCTGATCATGATGTCTTCCAACTCTTGTCATTTTTCGGATCCACGAGTTCTTCTTATCCCTCCTGGTAACACCAAGCATGCACCTCTCCATGCTGCTTTGAGTTGTCTGCAGCCTTTGTACGTCTTTGAATTGTCTGCAGCCTCTTTTAGTTAAGGTCCACGTTTCTGCACCGTACGTAAGCACTGGAAGGATGCATTGATCAAACACTTTTCTTTTAAGACATAATGGCATATTGCTCTTGAAGATTATGCTGTTTCTTCCAAAAGCTCTCCAGGCAAGTTTTATACGCCGATTAATTTCTTCATCAATGTGACCCTCACTTGATATCTGCTGTCCAAGATAAACGTACGTGTCTGTTATCTCCAGCTTTTCTCCATCAATCGATAAATCTTCATTTCTTGTAGAAGCATTGTACATCACTTTCGTCTTCTGAAAGTTCATTTTTAATCCCACTTCTTTACTCTTGTGAGCATGTTCCTGGATCATACACTGTAACTCTGATGGGATAGTTGCAAAAATGACTACGTCATCAGCAAAACGAAGGTGAGTTAGATAATCTCCATTAATCTTTATCCCTTTGTTTTCCCAGTTCAGTGATTGAAAGACATTTTCCAATGTGGCATTAAAGAGCTTCGGAGATATGGTGTCACCTTGTCTCACTCCCTTTCCAATTTTTATGTGTGTTGTATTTTCAAACAGCTGAATCTTTGCACATGCATTTTCGTAGATGTTATTAATAATATTAATGTATGCATCTTCAATACCACAGGATTTCAAAGCCATTGTAACTGCTGATGGTTTCACCGAATCAAAGGCCTTTTCATAATCGATAAAAGCCATGCACAATGGAAGTTCATATTCCCTCGCTCTTTCAATTAGTTCTCTCAGTACGTGGATATGATCTATTGTGCTGTAGCCACTCCTGAATCCAGCTTGTTCTCTCGGTTGAGCCATGTCTAGTGTTACCTTCAAGCGGTGTGAAAGAACTTTAGTGAAGATTTTCTAAACCACTGATAGGAGGCTGATAGGTAAGTAGTTCCCGAGATCCTCATTGTCACCTTTTTTTACGTAGCAAGATCATTGTAGCGTTGTTCCTATCCTCAGGAATCTTCCCTTCATTAAGGCATCGAGTGAAAATTTGGGCGAGTACTGTTTCGATTTCTCCACTTGCTTCTTGTATGATGTCTACAGTAATTCCATCTTCTCCTGGAGCTTTTCCCCGCTTCATGTTCTTGATTGCATGTGCAACTTCTGCTGGGAGGACTGGAAGAACTCTGGTACTGGTACCTTTCGTGATGTCTGGAGTACATGTATCATCCCTTTCATATAATTTGGAGTAGAAATCTTTCACTCTTGTCAAACTTTCACCTCTATATCTTGTTACAGAACCATCTTCTTTTCTCAGTGCCATAATCTGTTTTCTTCCCTTACTGAGATGTCCCTTTGCTATCTTTAGGCTTTGGTTGTTTTCAATTGCTTTCCTCACTAGTTCACAATTTTAATTTCCTTACGTCTTCAGTGATACTTTTTCGTACTGTCTTGCATAGCTCTATATATTCCACTTTGGAAGTCACATCTTCTTTAGTTGTCCTCATCTCTCTTCTTTTTTGCATCAACATTTTAGTTTTTCCTGATAATTTGTTCACATGCAACTTGTTCTTAGACCCAGCTAATTTTGTTGCTGTTTCCATAAGAGCTTTGGTTACTTTTCTGATAACTTCAGAAATATCCACTTCTTCCAATGTTAGGCCTTCTAAAGCAGAGAATCTGTTCTTCAGTTCCAACTTGAAGGTATTATTGTGTTTCTTAAGGTTGGTTATGTCAATACATTTTGTTGGTCTTATGAGCTAGCCACGTTCGAGTTTAGTGTTGAGGTGCATCTTACATCTCACCAATCTATGGTCACTACCTATGTTGAACTTGTTTAGCACACTGCAGTCTTCTATGACGAATTTTTTGTTACACATAATAAAATCAATTTCACTTGTCGTCCCATTTGGATGTCTCCATGTCCATTTCCTGTGTGGATTTTTCTTGAAGAAGGAGTTCAAGATGAAAAACCCTTCTGCCTCTTCAAACTCTGCGAGAGTATTTCCACGCTGGTTTCTGTTGCTGTGACCGAATTTACCTACTGAAGTTTCATTCTGTTGCCCTAATTTTGCATTTGAATTTCCCATACTTATCTTCAAGTGCTGCTTGCCTTTATTATTTAGATGACGAATTTCCTCATAAAATTATTCAATTTCTTCAGGAAATTGAAGAACTTTATGACTGGGGCCCCATCATGCATAAACCACATATCCCTCCGTGTGGCGAGCGGGACATCCTGCAACAGACCGGGAAGCACTTGCTCCAGGAACACACGGTACGCTGCGCTGGACAGACGTATACGTCTGTCCGGCGCAGCGTACCGTGTGATGTTCGCACGGTAATACCGCTGAACGGGTTCGGCTGCGTTTTTAAATGTTTGCTCCTCATCGTCTACGCAGCTGTTAAGCGCACCTAATTTGCCTCTTGTGCTTCTCATGCACTGGTTGGAACTCCGTGTGCCTGCCGGACGTTTTTCGAATGTGCTCTTTTCTTGCACTAGGAGTGGAATGCGGCCCTAGGTTCCATTGCAAATGTTGTTCGTCTTGATGTTTACTATCACCCCTCTTTTTTTGTTGAAGGAGTTTACAATCACCCTGTATATACATATACAGTATACACACCACCGATCGACCGACTGTCTGCATGAAAAATACAGCTTGCAGATTGAGACAGCTGCCACGACTACCACTAGCGCACTACACTTTGCCTGCTTCCTCCAGACGCTATATCTCGTTTTTAGCTTGTAAAACATATGCACACCGCATTCACTCTTGACAACCAGACTGCTCCCAACGTAACATTCAGTGAGTGAGAAAATATAACGTTAAGGTTGGAACGCTATAAGCGAAGGAACTCAAAATTTACAGAGAGAAAGGTAACTAAAAATTAAAGTTAAATTAGAGTATACGTCTTACTTGCAAAATTTCGGGAAGGTGATGGAGGTCACACACATACACAGACACACACAATAACTTACCATTCGAATACCAGAAACAAGTGCAGCCATCGCGGCTGCTGTACTGAGAAATCAAACGACATCAACCAGTCGTTTTTGTGCACGACTGGACATTATCACGGACAAGCACGAGAACAGTAGTATCTCCACAGCCCTACGAAATTCAAGTGCTTCAGAATCTTTAAAACAGAAATTCTGTTAGACTCCAGTTTTGTCAGTTATTAGTGCATAAGTGCGATTGGTCAGAAGACTCCATTGACACACTCATCATGTATGAAGAGGCCAGCTTTGGTTTGTCAGGCTGTGTTAACCACAACAACAAAAAACGAAAACAAAAACTGCTGCTTTTGGGCATTAACAATACAACAATCTTTCAGCAATGGGGCGTGCTGCTAGAAAACGTCAGTGTGAGGTGTGGTGTAGCAAGAAAGCTCATAAATACTACTTTTACCACGGCTGCAACAAAAGGCACTTGACATGCATAGCATGTGGTTTCATCAGAATGGTACCACATCACGAGAGCAGGGATGGCATATTTTTTTTTTTTTTTTTTTTTTTTTTTGAGATTTAACGACCACCGTGAGCAACTCAATGGGCTATAAGCAGTCGCCCGTCCCTAATTTAGGGTCACTGGTTCCAGGGAAGGGAGAGAGAGAGAGAGCCAGTGCCGTAAGACAAACACAACATCCATGCCTCACCGGGATTCGAACCCGGACCCCTTCCGACGAATGATCAGAGGCCAACGCCTTAGACCACTGCGCCACCGGGACGGCGGATGGCATATTTACGGCAGGTTTTTGGCAACAATATCGTTTCACGTTTCAGCGATACGTCAACCATGGTCACCAGATCTAATTTTGCGAGACTTCTACTATGTTCACTTTTAATGTTTTAGATTTGAAGTTTATCGACCACCGTGAGCAACTGAATGGGCTATAAGAAGTCGGTTGTCCCAAATTTAGGGCCACTGACTCCAGGGAAGGAGGAGAGCCAGTGCCGTAAGACCAACACAACATCCATGCCTCACCGGGACTCGAACCCGGGCCCATCTTGAACGAATGGTCAGAAGCCATCGCTTAGACCACTGCAACATCGGGGCTACACTATGTTCACTTGAAGGAAGATATTTACAATAGACAGATGTACGGCACAGAGAAAACCTAATCCTTTAAGCGGCTGATGTACCTCAAAGCAAATGGTTCCCAGAATTTTTTCTGTGCTCCCCAAACAGAAATGTTCACATAGTGGCATGGGTTTTATGAAAGTTACGGCAAAACAATTCCTTACCCGCTCCCATCTCAGCAGCACGAACGATTAAAAGCTTCCGTTTTCAGTCCTTTATTCTCTGCTTCATCACCCAAGGCATGGTGGAGAAGGGTTAGTCCCACTAACTCGGACATCATGCCACTGGACAGGGAGAGGCGGAGAAACATATACTCAAATGTCTTTTCTTTTCCTTCTTAGCTTTATCGCAATTATTATAACCCTTTTAGCACGTATTGAGCCTGAAAGGTTTAGTTCAATCATCTCGCTGTACAACCATTTTGAACGACAAAGCTAAGGGGGAAATCAATACTTTCTGATTCGCAGGTTAACGCGTTTGGCCTACTTCTTAGACAACGAATGCGAGTATACTTGTTTGAGCTGATTTTAGACCATTGTGTTAACACCAAAACAATCGGTTCCAGCCTATTAAAGGGGGAAAAATATAAAATACAGTACACCAAAGTATAAAATACAGTACATCACTGCAACTATGCCTAAAGACTCTTGAACACACGCTATGAATACTGAGGCTCATCGCTATCGCAATTACAAAGTTTTCACAGAAAAAGAGGTTGAATAACATTGACCTCAAACACAAGTAAACACACACATTTTGCAAAAAGAAAAAACCAGAAAGATAACACCGAATTTTCGGGTGTAATAAGCACGTCTTTTGAATCCGTTCTGACGCCAATTAAATTTATCGAAGCTATTCAAAGTCAATGGAACCGCTATTGAAAACAATAGTATCTGACGGAAGGAAGAAGTTTTTCAATCGGGTTTTTAATCCCTCAGATATTGCTGTAAACGGAATTGTGAGCTTACGCCCTAGGTTGTAGACTTGTGCGTTAAGAAAAACATGAATTTATATTACAAACATTTCGCACCGGAAACTCTCTCCAACACAGAAATCACCCCAAATTCCTCTGTATCCATTAAAAGTTCTATGCAGGCTATATCTCGTATCAAAACCTTTGACTCTGGGGGACTGAGTTCATAATGGCTTCGCTGGATGTAGTGTCACTATTTCCAAGTGTACTACTCAATACCGTTCACTCAATTATTGAGGACAAATTACAAGAAGACAATTCCATCTCTCCACTTGAAGCTAATGCAGTAATTTCTAATCTCAAACTTGTAGCTAAGAGAACTTACTTTAAGTTTAATGGTAAGTTCTATCAACAAAAGGAAGGGGCACCAATGGGTTCCCCCCTCTCCCCCGTTTTAGCAGAGATCCTCATGCAGTATCTAGAAAACAAGGTCATGTTGGACTTCCTTATCAATCGTCACTGTTGATTAGGTACGTTGATGACATGTTGGTTTTTTGGCCCCATGCTTTACCTTTACTGGACGAATTTGTAGATTGGTAAACTTTATAGTTGGAAACTGGGTAGAAAGACCTTGAGAAAGAGGGAAAATTGTCATTCCTGGACATTTTACTGTCTCGAGATGCGAATTCCAATAAAATCAAGCATTGTGTTTTCCTTAAACCGACGTCCGTACCTTGTATGATCCCATTCACTTCTTCTCACCCTCCCGAACATAAAGCTTCAGCTTTACGCTTCTTAATAAGACGTGCCTTCACCCATTCTTCGACAAGTAAAACTCGACGTGATGAACTTTCTAGAGTTCAAAATTTGGCCTTATTGTTTGGGTTCTCTGTCAACCTCTTCCAAGGACTATTACAACAATTTCAAAGACTGAGAGTCACGACTTTGTCCACAGAGAAAAAAACCTACTAAGTACATCGGCAAAGTTGATTTCATTCCACCTCTTGTGTCTATCTTAAGAAAAGCCTGTTACAAACACAATCTAACGTTTGGAGTGTCCACCAGAAACCTTTTTTCCACGATAAGAAATGATAGAGTCCCAGCACTTAACAAACCAGTCGTCTACTGCATACCATTAATTCAAGAAGATTCAGATACTGCAGCTAAATACTATATAGGTTCTACCCTAAGAACCGTTAATGTCAGAATGGGTGAACATAAATACGCTCTTCGTTCTGGAACGGTTTCCACAGCTTTCACTCAAGCTGTTAACCAGGGAGGTTTCTCCCTGATTGGACAAATGTTAGGGTACTTAACTCAGGTGTTAATATACGTACTGTCTTCCTTACGGAAAGCCTCTTCATTCTTGCATATGGGGAAACATACTGTAACATTGAACTCCCGACATTTGTTCCAAGACAGTGGAGAAAGATGATTGCCCCCTCCTCACACAACTCTGAAGAAGAGGACTTTATAGGATAAGATATTAAGACTTGATTTTTTGGACTTTAACGATATGTTGATGGCATCACCGGTGATTGAGAAAACCGAGTGAATTGTGGGTCGTGTTTGACAGTATATAATGTCTGCTGTGTTTCGTGGCGCTTGAGCCTGATGATGGGTGCTATGTTCAGTCCCGAAAGATCTCGCGGGTAAATATTAATTTTTAATTGTAAATAAATTGTTTTTAATCTTGACTTGCAATTTGAAAATTATGTTTGTTAATGACCGTACGTGTGACAGCATCGGTGAATTACTTTATACAGAAATAAATTTTTAAATCGGACTCTTAGAAACAGAGATATCGACAAAAATGAGACGTGACTTTACGTCCCCGAGGCAAAACCATGCGTTATTTTAGGAAGAAAGTATTCTCAAAAGGTTTTTCCATATAAGCGGTATCGGTCCAAAAAAAAAAAAAAAAAAAAAAAATTTTAGTCGAGTTCTGTGGCGCCCAGATTTTGCTACAAATACGTCAGAAGCCGAAATTAATACTTATGCTCCCTGGTGGCCAAACCATTCTTTACCAAACATTAGAAATTATGTGAAAAATATTTTCCATCAGGTCTTGTATGCGATACAGGAAGAATTTTTCAAATCGGAGTTTTAGAAGCAGAAATAACGCAGAAAACGCAATTTACCTTTGTGCCCCCTAGCGGAAAGTCTATGATATACTTGAAAATTGAATTTATAGGAAAAACATTTCGCATCGGAAATGCTATCCAACAAAGAAGGAATTTTTCAAATCGGACTCCTAGAATTAGATATATTGACAAAAAAAAAATAAGATACACATCTACGCCCACTGACGTAGAAACCATGCATTATTTTAAGAAGAAAATGTTTCTAAAAGGTTTGTCGACATGAGTAGTATCGGTCTACAAACGACGTTTTTTTCCATCCAGAATTTACAGAAGCTCATATTTTGCTGCAAACACATCAGAAGCCGAAATTACGATTTACGCCCCCTGGTGGCCAAACCATTTTTTACAAAAATTAGAAGTTGTGTGCAAACGATTTCCCATCAGGAGCTGTATCCGGTGCAGAAAGAATTTTTCAAATCTGAGATTTAGAAGCAAGATATAGGAAGAAACGCAATTTACCTCTACGCCAACTAGCGGAAAGTCTATAAATTACTTGAAAATTTTGAAATTTTTTTTTTTTTTTTTTTTTTTTTTTTTTTATTATTGGATGTTTAACGACCACCGTGAGCAACTCAAATGGGCTATAAGCAGTCGCCCGTCCCTAATTTTGGGTCACTGGTTCCAGGGAAGGGAAAGAACCAGTGCCGTAAGACAAACACAACATCCATGCCTGACCGGGATTCGAACTCGGACCTCTTACGGACGAATGATCAGAGGCCAGCGCCTTAGACCACTGCGCCACAGGGGCGGCAAATTTTGAAATTATATGAAAAACATGTCACACTGAAAACACTGTCTAACAAAGAAGGAATTTTTCGAATCGGACTCCTAGAAGTAGAGATATTGACATAAATAAGATATACCTCTACGCCCCCTGGCGGAGAAACTGTGGAATATTTTAAGAACAAAATATTCCGAAAAGGTTTATCGATGTCAGTGGCCTCAGTCCACGAAATAATTTTTTCAATCGATATTTTACAAGCTCATATTTTATAGCAAATACATCAGAAGCAAAAATTAACACTTACGCCCCTTGGAGGCCAAAGTATTCTTTACCAAAAATTTGAAATTACATGCAAAAGATTTTCCAGCAGGAAGTGTATCAGCTGAAGAAATTTTTTTGAAGTCGGAGTTTTAGAAGAAGAGTTATCAGGAAAAACGTAATTTACTTTTACGCCCCCTAGCGAAAAATCTATGCATACTTTGGAAAAGTAACCATTCCTAAAATACTCTTCGACATAAATGGAATCGAAAGATAAAATAATTTTTTCAATCGGATATTTAGAAGCAAATATGTGGAATAAAACGTATTTTTGAATTCGACATCATCTGCATTTACGCCCTCTAGCGGCGAAATTGTACACCGTAAAAAGAAAAAACGAAATGAAGGAAAACTAACAGCATAGTGTATCCTTGCACCATTGTTTAATACTACCTTGTATCATTGTGTGGAAACTAGCACCTTGTTGTTGGGTTTTGTTTGCACCACACAATGGTGTTTCTCTTCTCAGAAAGTGGAGCAGTACCACTTTTTGGTGCAACCTACCCACAGATTGTTAACGGTGTATAGGAAAGGAAATCATTGCAGTTCCATAGCAGTTGGGCCAATTATTCAGATAAAACAGCTACACGAGTTGAACAAGTCAGTACGTTGTATTTCCACCTCGGGCTCTGACACAAGCGGTTACCCTACGTGGCATAGACGTATACAGTTCACGGATACTGTCCTAAGCTATAGCATGCCAGATGGTGTCCTAATTGCCGGTCAGTTAGCCGACATGCGAGATGGGCGGAAGTAGCATCCCATCATGTCCCAAACGTGTACGATTACGGAGGCAGGCCTGAGAGATCCGTGGTGGCGTTTGTGGCTGCTCATTATCTGTTGAGAAACTGCTCGGTGATGCTGCGACAGGAATGGCAACATAAAACGTTGTAGAATGTCGTCGACGTATTCACGAGTCGTGACGGTGGTACGGAGGACTACCAAGGGTGTCCAGCTATCATAGAAAATGGCTCACCAGACAGTCACACCAGGTGTGCGAGCAGCGTGCTATTCCACGGTAAAGACAGTATCCTTGCGTTAGCCGGCTCGTCTCCAGTCGCGTATGCGGTGGTCATTGGTGCCAAATAAAAACCGTGACTCTTTACTGAAGACAACACGGCGCCACTGAACACTAACCCACTTTGATCGGGACAGACACCGGCGATGCTCAGGAGTAGGCGGCCTCCTTAAACGTAGCCCCCGTGCCGCAAGTCATCTGGCAACAGTTCGAAGGTCACTTCTGTACCTGTAGACGGGGCAACATTGCCACGGATGGACGAGAGCGACGAACTTTTCTTTTACGCTTTCCAACCGTAGGTTGAAGAAGCGTATATGCTCCAGCTTTGTCCGTCCGTCTGTCGGCACGATAACTCACGTAAAAATGGTTCGATTTCGATGAAATTTTAGTATGTCGTAGGGGATTACCTGGGGACGAACCCTATTTAAAATGGACAAAATGGGGTCAAAGGTCACGGCATAGGAGCGGGATCCATTCCATGGCCCTTATGCGTCATAACTTGCGTAAATAAGGTTCGATGTCGATGAACATTTAGTATATTGTAGAGGACCATCTGGGAATGAACCCTATTGAAAGTGAACGAAATGGGGTCAAAGGTCATGACATAGGAGCGGATACATTCCATTGCCCTTATGCGTCATAACGTGCGTAAAAATGGTTCGATTTCGATGGAATTTTTGTATGTGGTAGGGGACAACCTGAGAGCGAACCCTATTGAAAATGGACGAAATCGGGTGAAAGGTCAGGACATAGGCTCGGAATCCATTCTATCGCCGTTATTCCATACTATTAAAGAGGCAATTCTTGTATGTATGTAAATTTTATTTTGAAAACGGCTGCAAGGATTTTGATGAAAGCCGTTAACCTACCGTTTTCTGGTACTAGAAATCGATTTAGCTTGATCTCGACTTTAGGAAAAATTCGTTAAGTGCGTTAAATAACCACCCCGAATTACCACGTTTTTAGTGTCATGGCGTCGTCGTCACAATCTCGCGATTGAGATGTTGGCGCGCGGTTACGCCATCCGTCTCATTACGTCACGCGTTGTGTGTGGATCCTATTAAACTTTTATGACGTCACACTCTTTCGAGCAGATGGTCGTGATTCCTATCTGCCTCATTACGTCACGCGTTGTGCGCGTATGTCAGTCCGCACGATAACTCGCGTAAAAATCGTTCGATTTCGATCAACGTTTAGTATGTGAAAGGGGAACACCTGGGAAGGAACCTTATTTAAAGTGAACGAAATAGGGTCTCAGGTCAGGACATAACAGCGGGATCCATTCCACTGCTCTTATGCGTCATAACTAACGTAAAAAAGGTTCCATTAAATTTTAGTATGTGGTAGGGGACCACCCAGGGACAAACCCTATTCAAAATGGGCGAAATGGGGTCAAAGGTCAGGACATAGGACTGGAATAACTTCCATCGCTATTATGCGTCATAACTTACGTAAATATTCTTCGATTTGGATGAAATGTTAGTATGTTGTACGGGCCTGCCTGGGAACGAATCGTATTGAAAATGGGCGCAATGGGATCAAAGGTTAGGGTACAGGAACGGGATCTATTCCATTGCCCTTATGCATCATAACTTACGTAAAAATGCTTCCATTGCGGCAAAGCTTTATCATATTATTTTGGAAGTATACTGAACCGGTTCTGTTGAATATCGCCGAAATGGGATCAAAGGTCAGGGCACAGAACCGAGATTTATTCCACAGCCAATATCCTCATAACTTGAGTAATGATTTCTGGTATGTTGGAAAGCGTATTATAATCAATGCATTGCAAGATTTTACCAACTTGTTTTTTTTTTTTAATTGGAGGTTTAACGACCACCGTGAGCAGCTCAATGGGCTATAAGCAGTCGCTTGTCTCTAATTTAGGCCACTGGTTCCAGGGAAGGGAGAGAGCCAATGCCGTAAGTCAAATACAACATCCATGCCTCACCGGGATTCGAACCCGGACCCTTTTAGGACAAATGATCAGAAGCCGTCGTTTAGACCACTGCGCTACCGGGGCGGCAGCGACGAATTCAGTTCTGTTCGTGTGGCTGTCAGAATATCTCGGTGTTCCCGTTTCGTCATTGCACGCGACCGTACACTGCCCGTGTGCCGCTCGGTGGTATCCAAATCGACCCATTGGCGTAAACATCACCCAATTGTCGCCGACCCAAATACCTGGCGATACGGGGACTTGACCAACCCACGTCTCTCAGATCAATCATAGGTTCTCACTCAAACTCGCTCAACTACACGTGTTGCCCACGGATCCGACGTCGAGGCTTCCTCACAGTCAGTGGAAGTTAATGCAATCGCTATCAGCTCCTCTCACAAATTGTCTCTACGTGCGAGTTTTGCTCTTGATATACCCTCCGAGATGCGCGGTTCTCATGCGCTGTGGCGCGCCACTATTTAGTCACTGGTAGTTATTTTTTAAACATTTGGATATTTGCCCTTGAGGTGCTTGCAAGCCCAGTTTCATTAGGATTAAACGACTTTGTCGGGCTGCTGCATTTTTAAAATTTTTTTTTTAGTAAAGTCTGTACATGACTCACAACATTCCTGCATATTTGCATGCAAAGGTAACTCTGGTAGCATTGAAACCTTTAACGCAGTACCAAAGTGAAATTTCCCTGATACACATGTTAGTTGTTTGGTGGATTTTTATTGCGCAAGGGACATATTTGCCCAAAGAGCGCCAAAATAAAATATCCGCCCTATATTCTAAACTTTGCAGTTAGCAGGGTTCTCTACAGAAATTGATAATTTTTTGCCCTTAAAGAAACTTTTGTTTTACAAAACTTGGAAAATTAATGGATTTTTTGGATGGGAGGTTTAACGACCACCGTGAGCAACTCAGTGGGCTATAAGCAGTCGCCCGTCCCTAATTTAGAGCCACTGGTTCCAGGGAAGGGAGAGAGCCAGCGCCGTAAGACAATGGCAATATCCATGCCTCACTGGATTCGAACCCAGACCCATTTTGGACGAATGATCAGAAGCCATCGCTTAGACCACTGCACTACCTGTGCGGCGGGAAATGCATGACAACATAAATATACACAGTGAGATGTGAATCCGTTAACTGGTGTAAATACACTGACGGAAAAAAAAATCCCAACACCAAGAAGGGGTTATGTTAGATAAACGACAGTTGGTAGGCGGCGAGAGTACATCTGTAAGATCACGTCTATGCAAATTTCGCGCTCGGCGCATAAGTGTGGCGCTAGTAGCGCCCTCGGAACATGCAAAGCAAGTTTGCTGTAAATACGCGCTGTAACGTTCGTGAGCGTTAGTTTTCGTTGAGATTCGACGTAGTGTGTTGATGTTAGTCAAGAATGCCTTTAAGAAGACGAAGAAGCCATTTTCAGCAGTTCACGGGAGTTTGAACGAGTCGTGTAATAGGGCTACGAGAAGGTGGATTTTCCTTCCGCAATATTGCAGAACGACTTGGCAGGAATGTAGCCACTGTGCATGATTGTTGGCAGCGGTGGTCAAGGGAAGGTACTGCCTCAAGAAGACCGGGTTCCGGCCGGCCACGTGGCACTACTGAGAGGGAAGACCGTTGTGTACGGCGTATGGCCGTGGCGCATTGTACTGCGTCTGCGGCAGCAATTCGAGCTGCAGTTGCCACCACAGTGACACAACGAACTGTTACAAATAGGTTACTTGAAGGACAGTTCCGAGCCAGACGCCCTGTAGCGTGCATTCCACTTACTCCAAACCACTGCCGTTTGCGACGTCAGTGGTGTCAAGCCAGAGCTCATTGAAGGACGGAGTGGAGATCTGTTGTGTTTTCTGATGAAAGCCGGTTCTGCCTAGGTGCCAGTGATGGCCGTGTGTTGGTTAGAAGGAGGCCAGGTGGGCACCTGCAACCAACCTGTCTGCGGCCGAGACACACTGGACCTACACCTGGAGTTATGGTCTGGAGGGCAATTTCCTATGGCAGCAGCAGACCTCTCGTGGTTATCCCACGCACCCTGACGGCACAGTTGTACGTCGGTCTGGTGATTGAACCTGTTGTGCTGCCATTCATGAACAACATTCCAGGGGGTGTTTTCCAACAGGATAACGCTCGCCCGACCGCTGTTCTAACCCAACATGATCTACAGAGTGTCGACATGTTGCCGTGGCCTGCTAGATCACCAGATCTTTCACCAATCGAGCATGTATGGGACATCATTGGACGACAACTCCAGCGTCACCCCCAACCAGCATTAACCGTCCCTGTATTGACCGAGCAAGTGCAACAGGCACGGAACTCCATCCCACAAACTGACATCCAGCACCTGTACGACACAATGCATGAACGTTTGCGTGCTTGCCATCCACATTCTGGCGGTTACACCGGTTATTAATATACCAGCATTTCACATTTAAAATTGCTCTTCTCGCGCTTACTTTAAGCTGTGATCTTGAAACCTTAATCGGCAGCCCCGGTGGCGCAGTGGTCTAAGGAGCTGGCCTCTGATCATTCGTCCGTAAGGGGTCTGGGTTCGAATCCCGGTCAGGCTTTTTTTTTTTTTTTTTTTTTTTGATTGGAGGTTTAACGACCACCGTGAGCAACTCATTGGGCTATAAGCAGTCGCCCGTCCCTAATTTAGGGTCACTGGTTCCAGGGAAGGGAAAGAGCCAGTGCCGTAAGACAAACACAACATCCATGCCTGACCGGGATTCGAACCCGGACCCCTTACGGACGAATGATCAGAGGCCAACGCCTTAGACCACTGCGCCATCGGGGCGGCGGGTCAGGCATGGATGTTGTGTTTGTCTTACGGCACTGGCTCTCTCATTTCCCTGGAACCAGTGACCCTAAATTAGGGACGGGCGACTGCTTATAGCCCATTGAGTTGCTCACGGTGGTCGTTAAACCTCCAATCAAAAAAAAAAAAACCCTTAATCGATTAAATATGTTACCTATACAAATGTATTGCCGCCATTTCATTCCTCTACAACTATTTTTTCGTGGTGTTAGGATTTTTTTTCCGTCAGTGTATGACATGGATGTTAAGTATCCGAAAACTTGAAAATTTTATCGTCCTAGAGCGGGAAACGAACCAGCGTCTCCTAAATAGAGCCTGAGTACGCTAAGCACGACACCAGCTAGAAAAACCAAGTTTGAAGTTTCCGATTAATTTGAATATAGGCGTCACAGGATTCGCTTGTTGAAGCACCCGGCATTCATATATAACGAATCTGAAGGCTTCTCTGACTTAACATCCATGTCATATTTACACCCAGGGCCTGATTTCTGCACGTGCACAGGGCCTCAGAATTTGGAGGGGCCTCCAAACTATCTTTATAATAATATAAATTTTCAGAACCACAATATTTTTTTCGTTATAGCGCAAAATTACTATATGGTTTGGTTTCAAAATTTCGGATGAGATTTTGGAAACCAAATTATTACTATTTCATATAATAAAGCTTAAGCGTTGTGCTGCGCTGTGATCGTCCAGTGTAACATCTTAATCTGAACCTTATTGGTAACAATCGAAATGCAATGGGAACAACCTAAATTCGGAGCGATATGGTATAGTATACATGAAAAGCATTTCAGCAAACATCTAGAACGCACTAAAAATATTTTTATTAGTCTTGTGAAAACAAAAATTGTGAATCAATATTCATAATTATGTATGGTTTATTTTTACATAAATAAAAATGCAAAAAAAGTTTAATTGATACTACTTTATTTAAAGACTGTTGTAATAATCTACATGGAGTGTTGCAATAAGTTCTTACAATGTGTGTGGTCAGGTGTAAGTCTTTCGTGAGGAATTGCTTCTTACAGCTAAAACTACCATGGGTCCATCGTTTCCATTAAATTTATGGTAAACTAAGCGTTTTAAATTATATCTCTGGAAGGATAGTTATTTGTTTCCGTAAATGATACTATAAAACAAAAGAGAATTCCAGAGTAAGTAATGTTACAGCTGTAAGCTCTGCGGGTGCGAGGAAGTACAAGTGGTGTGAATCCTCATCTCCTCGTCTATTACATGCCACATTGGCTGTAAAGTTGAGCATGTGGGATGTGTTAGATTGTTTTTACTGCTAGTGAAACTGCTTGAAAGAAGAATATTTACCAGTAAATATTCTTTTCGACTGTTTGACTGAAAATTTTAATCATGGGGCCCCAGACATAGGACGTGCACAATTCCTCAACTGACCTAAGTCGGGCCCTGCTTACACCAATAAACGGATTCACATCTTCTAAATTTGTATTGTACAACAATGTAATCTCGTATTTCATTCATTGATACACAGTAAGTCCGGAAGTTTCTGGAATTATTTTTTGACGTACTAGGGTTGCCATCTCTTGAGCAACACGCGAACTATATCCTATGATTCCTTAGTGAGCGATTGTAATATTTTCACCTAGTTCGGCTTCGGCCGTGGTGAATAGTGCACGTGCTTTTTCACTCAGGAGATTTGACCATGTCACACTTTAGAGGATGTAACAAAGAGCCAACATGAAGTTCTGCTTTAAATGAGGTCACTATGCTTCAAAAACGCGCAAAGTGATGAAACAAGCAGACGGTGATGAATGCTTATCTCAGTCCACGGTGTATGAATGACATACACGTTTTTGTGATGGCTGACAGTCATTAGAGTACGACGAAAGGAGCGGAAGACCTTCAAATAAGCATCACTGATGAAAATGTGCAGTCTGTTCACGAACTGCTGGGTATGGACGGACCTCCGGAACTCCTACTCCTCCTCCTCCTCTCTATGTTTACGGGCCTGGCCACCGGATTAAGAACTTGCTTGTGACGTCACGCTAAGTGACAGGCACCGTCCATAGGTAGCTGAAGACGTGAAAATATTGATCATTTGCTTCAAATTACTTAAAATTCTTTTGACTAATAATATTGAGCAGTTACTCCATGTACAAAATGTAAAATTTGTGTTAAAAAAATTAACGGTAAAGAAGTTTTTCTTTAATGTGGCAAACGGAAAATGTTCAAAATGTAATCAAACCAAATTTTAACTGGGACTAAAGTGCGCTTCTGTATTTTTAAAGATATCTTTAAATAACTACTCGCCATGTTGAAAAATCACTTTTTATATAACAAGTCAGAGAAAAGAAAATAAGCCGCCCCGGTGGCCGCAGTGGTCTAAGGCGCTGGCCTCTGATCATTCGTCCGTAAGGGGTCCGGGTTCGAATCCCGGTCAGGCATGGATGTTGTGTTTGTCTTACGGCACTGGCTCGCTCCCTTCCCTGGAACCAGTGACCCTAAATTAGGGACGGGCGACTGCTTATAGCCCATTGAGTTGCTCACGGTAGTCGTTAAACCTTCAATCAAAAAAAAAAAAAGAAAAGAAAATATATATGTTTGTAGTAGCTACTTAATGAATCTGTTATGAATGTGTGCCTCACTAACAATGGGAATATAGATCTCGAAATTTTGTCAAAAACATTTGATAATCATCATTACACAGGGGAACTAAATCCTAATCCCAGTTTAAAACCCCATGCAAATAAATATATTTCAAATTTTGTTTTTATATATTTTCAATCTTCATTTCATGTGCGGGAAAAATTACAAGTATGCATGTTCTAACACATGTTCGTAACCATGGAGGGGGGGGTAAAATCAGTACAAGGAAAGTTTATTTTTCATTTATTTATTTCTGTGTATACATTGTGCTGAGAGTTACACATTCTCAGTATCAATTTAGTCTACTTGGCAGCCTCAAAACTTTTTTTTTATTTATATCTGCATGCCCTGCAACATTTTGCAGATAAATAGTAAGATTATATCTCGAATTCCTTCAATTTTAAAATACACTAGGGGAAGGGGAGAGGCTAAGTTGTTAAAACCACACCAAAATATAGACTGTAGTAGCATTATTAACAGTTTTTCTTTTCTTTTCTTTTTTTTTTTAAATTTCAGTAGAACTGCTGTGTCACACAATAATTTGCAGAAAACTGAAATATGGACTTTATTAGGCTGTTCCTTCAAGCATTAAGTATGATTGAATGCCCAGAAACGTATAGTGCTGTAACCTTCTCGGTGCACAACTCCGTCGTTTAGCGTGACGTCACAAAAACGATGGCCAAGCCCGTAAAGAGAGGAGAGGTGAGTCCTGGGAGCCCCGATATGGATCGTCGTATAACATGTCGGATGACAGCAGAACTCAATATTAGTAAGACAGTAGTGTACAGAATTATTCGTGATGTTCTTGGTAAGCGGAAATGTGCGCTAAGTTCGTCCCACACTTTCTCACTCCAGAACAAACAGAGCTGTGAGTGACTGCTTCCCAAAACGTGGTGGAAATGAATGGCGAACCAGATTTTCTCAGCAAGAAAACAACTGGTGATGAATCACGATGGTTTGAATATTATGACCCATCCACGAAATGACAAACTACCGAATGGTCAAGCCCGCGAGAGCCGAAACCAAAGAGGACGGGCTGTGAAGTCGAAAATTAAAACGATGCTCATTGTGTTCTTCGATTCTAGAGAGATTATCCACAGTGAATATATGCCTGAAAGACAAACCGTCAATGGTCTATTCAACAAAAAAGTCATCAATTGCCTTCTCAAGAGAATTCAACAAGTTTCTCCTATGGCCTTCGTATTCCCTATTTTTTGTCTACAGAGTAAATGTTGTTCTTCTTCAATCACTTTTTCCACCATCTTTCTCTTTATCTTCCTACCTTGCGATTTCAGACACGTTCATTTCCTTTGCTTTTAAAATTGGGTTTCCTTCCTTAACCACTTTTCCAATCACCCTTTTCTTGGTCTTCCTGTTCTATAAAAACATTAAAGTAAAACACAAGGCAACTCACCTTAGTGCACGATACGTCAATAAAATCAATCCATGGCACCTTTTAACTTCCCCAGGTACCGTTTAACTGCTTTTCGTACTTATTCTACCTTTCCTACATACCCTCTTCCCTGTCAACCTTTGTCTCACTTTGATATCAGTTAACGATGTAGATATCCTGGTGGCCGCGAGGGGACCACTACACATAAGTCATTGTCGAGACCTATAAATTAATGTGTTACTCGGTCTTATGTTTGCATTTGTATTCCTCATCTGAAGACGGGATAGGTTGGACTCGAAAGTTCTCATGAAGTGTTTTTAATTATCATCAAGTTTTAACTTGTGTTTTAAGCATAGAGTTATGATTCATCAACTCAACCAAGGATTGATTTTATTGACGTATTGTGCACCAAGGCGAGCTGCCTTGTGTTTTACTTTAATGTCTTCCTATTCCCTAATTTTCAGGTGCCTCCATTTCCAATGGCTTTACGAAATGGGTTTGAGACCATCTTTCTCCACTATTATTTTCAACAATCTTTTTCTTTGCTTTCGAACGTCCTATATATGGATACCTCCTTTTGCATTCTCTTCAAAGTGACTGTTCTCCCTCTCTTCATCCACTATTTTTCCAACCACTTTTTTCTTGGTTTTCGTAGTTTTCCATTTCTTGGTACCTCTATTTCCATTGTACATAGAACTAGGGTTTCTTCATCTGCTATTTTCCCCTCAAACATTTCTTGGTCTTCCCAATCTCCTATTTTCAGGCAAGTTCATTTATATAGCTTATCGAACGGGATTTATTTCCTTCAATACTTCCCTAGTCACCTTTTACTTACTCTTCCAACCCCAACTTCCTAGCGTGTCTATTTCTATTACTTTATGGATTGGGTCTCCTTCGTCCTCCATGTTTTTCGTGGTCTTCCTATTTCTCTATTCCTTTGTACATACATAGTGCGTCAAAGAATTTTTAAGACTGGCGCTAGATTTCAGCCTACGGTGGCGCCACCACTGTAATCGCGAATGCGTTATAAACCGTGACCATCTGCTTGCTTTCTGCCAAAAGTACTGCGCAGTTGTTAAAGTAACTCAAACGAAACTGCCGTTCATTAGAGAAGTAAAATTTTGTTCATGTTGAATTATTAAGATGGAACAAAGGGCTGTTATTAAATTTAACGCAAAACTTGGTATAAGTGAGATGAAAACAGTTGGTGTTTGTTGCACGATAATGCACCCAGTCACAGCTCACTTCTTGTTCGTAGATTTTTGGCTAAAAATAACGTCTGTGTGTTGAATCATCCACCGTATTCGCCTGATTTAGCACCCTGCGACATTTCTTTGTTACCAAAACGTACAATGACATTAAAAGGGTGTTATTTTGATGATATTTCGACCATACAAACAGCTTCGACGCGTGCTTTGGAAGCAATTCCGCAAAGTGTACTGGAACAGGCATTCAAATCATTGTTAAATCGCTGTAACAAGTGTATTGAAGCCGGAGGGCCTTATTTTGAATAACAAACCAAAACAAATTATAATTTGTTTCTATTTCATTACAGACCCAGTCTTAAAAATTCTTTGACGCACTGTGTACATTGCCCTTGTACTTCGAATGTGGGTTTCTTTTCTATCTTACTACACCTCCCCCCCCCACCACCACGTTTCTTTTGGTCTTCCTACACCCGTATTTCCTGACGCCTGCATTTTCATTACTTTTTCGAACAGGATTTCATACTATATTCCCCGACTATTTTTCCAACGCCGGCTTTTTCTTTGTCTTTCTACCTCTTATTCCTGTGCACCTTCATTTCCATTGTTTTTCGAATTGGCACCCATTTTGCTTCCTTCTACTATTTTTTGCATCATATTTTTCCTTGGCATTTCTGCTCTCCTATTTGCTTGCACCTCCATTTCCATTGATCTTCGAACACAGGCTTTCCTAATCCACAATTTTCTCGCACCATCTTTTCCTAGGCCTTCGTACTCCATTTGCTTGCACCTCCATTTCCATTTATCTTCGAACACAGGGTTGTCCTATTCCACAATTTTCTTGGATTTATTTCGAGGTTTAAATACTACACCGTGAGCAAATCAATGGGCTAAAATGAGTCCCTAATTTAGGGCCACTGGTTCCAGGGGAAGGAGAGAGCCGGTGCAGTAAGACAAACACAGCACCCATGCCTGACGGGAATCTAAACCCGGACTCATCTAGGACGAATGATCAGGAAACCAGGGCTTATACTTCTGCGCCACCGGCGAGGCATTAATATCCTCCCTCCATATTTATTTTGATTTTCCTTTATTATTTCCTCGCACCTCCATTGCTTTCACAATTGCTTTCTAATCCAGTCACTTCTCTCATTTGACCCTATTAATTTTTCACTACTTTTTTTATTCCTTATTTTTTTCTATTCACTTCTCTCATTTGACTCTATTAATGTTTCATTAATTTTTTTATTCAAGGTATTTCCATATATTCTTTTCATCCGTATGGTTTCCTTGACATCCCTTTCATCCATCGAAGCATTCCTATATTTCCCAGTGGTTTTCTTTTTCCTGGTCGTAAAATTTTCTGGTCCCTAAAGAGATTTCTATTCTCTGATCCCTTTAAAGATTTCATTTTCCAAACTTGTTGAAATTTGGATCATCTTTATTGATAAATATTACCACAAACATTTTTCTTACCTTTTAAAACTCTCTTTGAAGAGAAAAGAACTTTTTTATTCATCATGCATATACGCTATCACTAGGATCCCCTTTTGTTTAATAGTTAGTTCTCTTAATGAAGTGATGTGCGTTAACTCTAGGATCCGTGTTCGGATTATGGGTTTCTCTTTTTTAGTGGGAGAACCAAGATGCAAACATTGGTGCCTAGGCGATGGGATAGTTGTTGGGCGTTATCTTCTGCACAGTCCATAAACCACGCTAAGCACTGCGGGGACCTAATGAGTTTCAAGGACTATATCCTCCTTTAACACCTCGCAGATATATCATTTGCTCGCAGAGTGCCATCACGGGAGATGAAATTCCCTTGCTTCACGCATCATTCGGGTGAGATGCGCTCCCCATCCCTTAGCATGCATCAGCTTTCCAAGGAAAATGGCGGTAAAACTGCAGTGAAGTGTAGATTTCCCCCATCTCCAACTTCTTTCTTGCCTCGTTCTTAGCAAATTCCAGGAGATCAGATATCACTCTGATCCCGCTCGAGTGAAGAGAGTTAGCTGAGTGATGGAGCTGTGAGTGTTGTAGAGGATCTATCCAAATGTGCCCCGGATAACCGCTGATAAGGCCGCAGCTGCAAAGCTCTGGAGGGATTTCTTAGTTTGTTCATTCGAGGTTACGAATCATTAGTTCCGTTCTACTTGGGTATCCATCACTCGAACTAACCTAAATGCTTTGCGAATTACATTTAGCGATATTCACGGATTTTTGCTTCCCCCATTTCTCAAGCATAAATCCAACACGCATCATCGTTTACACTTGATGTTGCTGAGCCACATAACTTATTATTTTAACAACTTGTTTTGATTTACCACACGTGAGGCGTTTTCGATGAACATCTTTGGAGTACATACACAGGGGAAGCCTGTAAGCGCTAAAGCGTAAAGTTGATAACTGGGTTAATAGAAATCTTCACAAGCCTTAGGTTTTATGATTTGGGTCATTAAATTGCTGTCGTTCCTTATCTGACACGTCTTACGTTGAGTACCTGAGTGAATAGTATATAGAACTTATCAATGAAGCTAACAGGAAACTAACCAAGGTTTTTATGGAAACAGCAACAACAAGAAAGATGACACGGAATTTTCGGGTGTAATAAGCACGTCTTTTAAATTTATCAAAGCTATTCAAAGTCAATGGAACCGGTTTGGTAAACAATAGATCTGACGAAAGAAAGAAGATTTTCAATCGGGTTTTTAATCCCTCAGATATTGCTGTAAACAGAATTGTTAGCTTACGAACTCTTAGAAACAGAGTTCGTAAGCTTACATATACTCATATCGACAAAAATAAGATGTGACTTTACGTCCCCTAGTGGGAAAGCCATGCATTATTTTAGAAAGAAAGTATTCTCAAAAGGTTTATCCATATAAGCGGTATCGGTCCAAGAAAAAACAGGAGCCCAGATTTTGCAACAAATACTTTGGAAGCAGAAATTAACATTTATCACCGCTGGTGGCTAAACCGTTCTTTACCAAACATTAGAAATTATGTGAAAAATATTTTCCATCAGGTCTTGTATGCGATACAGGAAGAAGTTTTCAAATCAGAGCTTTAGGAGCAGAAATAACAGAAAACGCAATTTACCTTTGTGCCCCCTAGCGGAAAGTCTATGATATGCTTGAAATATTTAATTTATAGGAAAAACATTTCGCATCGGAAACACTAACAAAGAAGCAATTTTTGAAATCGTACTCTTAGAAGTAGAGATATTAACAAAAAAGAGATATACATCTACGGCCCCTGGCTTAAAAACCATGCATTTTTCAAGAAAATTTTCCTAAAAGGTTTGTCGACATGAGTACTATCGGTCAACAAATTATTTTTTTCAATCGAGATTTTAGAAGCTCATATTTTGCTGCAAATACAACAGAAGCAGAAATTAAGACTTACGCCACCTAGTGGCCAAACCATTTCTTACAAAAATTAGAAAATATGTGCAAACGGTTTCCCATCAGGAGCTGTATGCGGTGCAGAAAGAATTTTTCAAATCTGAGATTTAGAAGCAGAGATATAGAGGGAAACGCAATTTACATTTACGCCCCCTAGCGGAAAGTCTATGAATTACTTGAAAATTTTGAAATTATATGAAAAACATGTCACACGGAAAACACTATCCAACAAAGGACTTTTTCGAATCGGACTTCTAGAAGTAGAGATATTGACAAAAATAAGATGTAGATCTACGCCCGCTGGCGGTGAAACTGTGGATTATTTTAAGAAGAAAATATTCCGAAAAGGTTTATCGATGTGAGTGGCATCAGTCCACGAAAGAATTTTTCGATCGATATTTTAGAAGCTCCGATTTTATGGCAAATACATTAGAAGCAAAAATTAACACTTACGCCCCCTGGTGGCCAAAGTATTCTTTAACAAAAATTTGAAATTATATGCAAAAGATTTTCCATCAGAAGATGTATCCGCCGAAGCAAAAAATTTTCAAATCGGAATTTTAGAAAAAGAGTTATCGGGAAAAATGTAATTTATTTTTACACCCTAACGGAAAATCTATGCGTAATTTGAAAATGTAACTATATCTAAAATACTCTTCAACATAAATGGAATCGAAAGATACATTTTTTTTTCAATCGGATGTTTAGAAGCAAATATGTGGAATAAAACGTATTTTTGAATTCGACATCTGCATTTACGCCCTCTACCGGCGAAATTGTACATCGTAAAAAAACGAAATGAAGGATCATCATTTGCATATTTCAAGCTTCCGATTGCAAGAATTTTTCAAATCGGACTAATAGTTGCAGAGATATCGTGGGTACAGGCGGACGGACGGACGGACAAACCGATAACAGAAGCACGATTTTTTTTTACAAAAGACGTGCTAAAAATAGTTGGTACTAAGAACAAGTTACATATGAAGATATTATCCTGAAAAACAAAAACAATTAATGCAGAAACAAAGGAAGATGAGGACAAAAAAAGAAAATTTAACTTCCAAAGTACAATATACACTGAAGAGCAAATGAATTAGAGACAGCTAGAGTTATGCAAACGTGGAGCTGTGGGCGGCCCTGTAAAAAAAACGACATGACGTATGCAGCGATCCGACAATATAAGAAAAGGTGCGACGGGAACAAATATGAGTCGGACGTAGTATGGGTAAGACGAAGGATCTAAGCGCATTTGATCGTAGGAAAATTGTCGGGTCCCGTAGAAGGGGTCACTCCATTTAGGAAGTCGTGCAGGCATTGGGATTTTCACGAACCACTGGGTCACGGGTGCACCGTGAGTACATCGAATCCGGTAAAACAAACCATCCCTGCAAGGGCCAACTGCTGTGGACAACAGCATGTGGATGAGCGGGGTCATCACCAGCTAGCTCGCATTGTAACAGAGGATAGACGGGCCACAGTGCAAGAAATCACTCGACAATTTAAGGCTGGTGCACAAAAACGTGTGAGCAGCCACACCATCCAGAACCATATGCTCGCTATGGGGTACAGAAGCCATCGTCCTACAAAGGTACCGCTGCTGACCGCACATCACAGGGTGCAAAGATTAGCATAGGCGCGGAAACATCGCCACTGGACCCTAGACATGTGCAAAAATGTTGCCTGGACTGATGAGTCGAGATTCACGTTGGTACATGCGGATGTCAGGATACGAGTACGGCGCCAATCACATGAAGCGATGAATCCTTCTTGCCAGTAGGGTACTCTTCAAGCTGGTGGGGGTGGCATTCTCGTTTGGGGACTGTTTACGTGGACTGAAATGGAACCCCTGGTACGTGTGACATCGTCCCTCACAGGTAAACGTTTCCGGGATATCCTGGACGACCATTTGCTCCCGTTTGTGCGTCTTCAACATCAAATTGGGGACCTCATCCTGCAACAAGACAATGCACCATGCCATCGCTCCCGAATTGTATGCGCATGGTTGGATGAACACTCCACAAACGTGACCTCGCTTCCTTGACCAGCTAGGTCACCTGACCTCAAACCCATCGAGCACATCTGGGATGCCATCGAGAGAGATGTTCGAGGCTCTGACTACCCTCCATCAAATCTTCGTGAACTGTGGGAGCTTGTTCAGGGGTCGTGGATCCGTATGGCTTCCCAAAGCTTCCGGTGTCTTGTCGAGTCCATGCCGAGACGAATCGCCGCCGTCATCAGGACGAAAGGTGGTGCTACACGTTACTAGACAGGTATCTCTAATTCAATTGCTCTTCAGTGTATAAAGTTATGCAAGGTAATTAGGAAAAAAATCACTGAAGACATTAGGAAATTCAATTGCGAACAAGTGAGAAAAGCAATTGAAAATAATCAAAGTATGGTGAAAGCAAAGGGCCATCTCAATAAGGGAAGAAAACAGATTATGACACTGACAAAAGAAGATGGCTCTGTAACAAGAAATTGAGGTGATATTTTGACAAGAGTGAAATATTTCTACACAAAACTATATGAAAAAGATGATGCACCTATTCCAGCTATTAAGGAAGGTACCAGTACCAAAGTTTCTCCTGTCTTCCCGGAAAAAGTTGCACATGCAATTAGGAACATGAAACAAGGAAGAGCTCCCGGAGAGGATGGGATTACCGTGGACACTGTACAAGAAGCAAGCGGAGAAATAGAAACTACACTCGCCCAAGTTTTCACTAGATCTCTCAATGAAGGAAAGTGTCCAAACGGTTAGAACAATGCTACAATAATCCTGCTACATGAAAAAGTGACATTGATGATCTCAGGAACTACGGGCCCCATCAGCCTCCTTTCAGTGATTTATAAAATCTTCACAAAGATCCTTTCACATCGCTTTAAAGTAACAAACACTAAACATGGTTCAACCAAGAAAACAAGCTGGACTTATGAGTGGCTACAGTACTACAAATCATATCCATATACTGAAAAAACTAATTGAAAGAGCGAGGGAATATAAACTCGCATTATGCATGGCTTTTATCGATTATGAAAAAGGCCTATGATTCCGTGAAACCACCAGCAGTTACAATGGCTTTGAAATCGTGCGGTTTTGAAGGTGCTTGCATTAACATTACGAATAACATTAATGAAAACGCACATGCAAAAGCTTCGGCTATTTGAGGATACAGCACCAACAAAAATTGGAAAGGGAGTGAGACAAGGTGATACTAGATCTCCCAAACTCTTCAATGACACTTTGCAAAGTATCTTTCACTCACTGAACTGGGAAAACAAAGGGATGAAGATTAAAGGAAATTATTTAACTCACCTTCTTTTTGCTGATGACGTAGTCATTTTTGCAACTACCCCTTCCTGCAGTGTATGATTCAGGAACTTGCTGACAAAGTAAAGAAGTGGAATTAAAAATGAACTTTCAGAAGACAATACTGATGTACAATGGTTCTACAAGAAAAGAAGATTTATCGATTAATGGGGAAAAGCTGGAGATAACCGATACCTACATCTGCCTTGAACAGCAGACATCAAGCTATGCCCGCTGTATCATCGCATTAATGAGAAAATTAATCGACGTATATAACTTGGCTGGAGAGATTTTTTAAGAAACAATAAAATTTTCAGGAGCAATATGCCATTATGTATTAAAAGAAAAGTGTTTAATCAATGCGCCCTTCCAGTTCTTACATACGGAGCACAGACATGGACCTTAACAAAAAAAGACATATAGAGGCTGCAGACAACTGAAAGCAGCATGGAGAGATGCATACTAGGTTTAACCCGAAAAGATAAGGAGATTAACTAGTGGATCAGTAAAATGACAAGAGTGGAAGACATCATTATCAGAGTAAAATCCCTGAAATAGAAATAGACTGGACATGTTGCCAGAAGAACGGACTACCGATGGACCACCGAAATTTTTGACTGGATTCCAAGGGACAGAAAAAACCGCACAAGAAATAGGTGCTTGAGATTCGAAAGCATGCCGAAGTAACATGGAGGGGACAGGATCAAGATAAGCAGTTGTGGTAGAAATGTGGGGAGACCGTTATCTAGCAATGGACTGATAATGGTTGAGAATGAATGATATTGAACTAATGATAATGATACTAAATTTTCATCCAGCAATAGACAGATAATGGTTAAGAATGATGATGATATTGAACTTTATATAAAAATTAATGTTGCATCCATCTGTAGGGAATATCTGCGTATTTGCTTTAAGATAAACTAGATATTCCGTCATTAAATACACTGGTGTGCAAAAATTAAGAACGAAGAGGAGAAATTAGCATAAAAGCGGAACGAGCAAGCAGAACGGACCGAAAGATCACTCAGGAGATAGGGTCCGGTACGGTAGGGCATGCGCATATATGCAGCACGACGTAGGGGTGGGGAAATGTCGGGAGGGTATAAAGCACACGGGCGGTGTACGCTCAGCAATTCGGTGAAAGCTATTGCACGGTGTACATCGGTTTGAACGACGTCGAGTTACTGCCGCCGTGTGATATGGCCAACAGGCAATCCAGTAGACGACATCTGGATTACTTTATCCGAGGTCGCGTCATTGGGAAGTTGAAAGAAGGTCGAAGTGTGACTAGTGTGGCCGAGTAGATCGGGATCGCTCACAGCATCGTTTCGCGAGCTTGGAGAGCATTTCAGACGACAGGAACAGCTGTCCGAGAGTTTAGCAGTGGTCGTCCACGAGCAACCACGGCGGCGTTTGACCGGTATATTGACCCAAAGGCGAGAAGAGACAGACGGCAGACAGCGGGAGAAATCGCAAGGCACATGCAACAGACAACTGGACGTCCGTTATCGCGTTTTACCGTGGCCAGGAGGCTGCACAAAGGTGGTCTATTTGCTTGACGACCAGTACGGTGTGTGCCATTAACGCCTGCGCATCGGAGACGGCGGTTTCTGTGGTAACAGGAACACAAGAACTGGACACATCAGCAATGGGGTAGAGTTCTCTTTACGGATGAGAGCCGATTTAGTCTGACGAGCGATTCTGGACGTATACACATCTGGAGAGAGCAGCGAACACGCAATCACACCTCCAACATCATCGAAAGGGACCGGTTTGGAGGAGGCGGAGTTCTCGTTTGGGGCGGTATCATGCTTGGTAGCCGTACTGACCACCACATCTTCCAAGGAGGTTCAGTCACTGGTGTCCGCTATTGTACCGAGGTAGGCCTATGTGAAGAGGACTCATTTACACGTCCTATAGCTGCGCATGTGAAACACGAACTGTTGGACGCTGTTGGCACCATTGTCTACAGGAAGCTTCGTACGTGCGTCGAAACGGCAGTGGTGCAGTCCGTCAGACGTCAGAACACCTGGACCCGCGAGTTGGTCAACACCCTCGTTCGTCACCAGGAAGCACTGCAGCCGATATTCGACCTGCTGTGTCATCGGCCATGGGCGTCTCCATAACGACCCGATTTGTAAACCTAAAGTTACATGTGGCAAACCTGCGCAGTCGGCAACCGTTACGTCGACTGTTATTGACGATCAGCCATCGCAGCGCTCGTCTGGCTTGGTGACTAAGTCATGCGAACTGTGGTCACGAATGGACTACTGTCGTCTTCAGTGATGAATCACGTTTCTGTCTGGGTGCTGACGATCGACGGATCCGTGTCTGGTGATACCCTGGTGAGCTGACGGATCCCCGTTTCGTTGGCGATCGCCACCCGTCTGGCAGACATCATGATATAGGGTGCATGCTATTACGGATGACAGCGGGTCACCTCATATGCGCATCACGGACACACTCATAGCGACACGATTGTGAGTGAGGTTCTACAGCCTATTTTGATACCGCTCCTGAATGGCCTACAGTACCGTATTTTCCAGCAAGATAAAGTTTGTGTAAACACCGCTTGGGTCTCCATACAATGTCTGCAACATGTTCAAATACTGCTATGGCCAGCAAGATCGCCCGATTTGTCCCCAATCGAAAACCTGTGGGGCCACATTGGACGTCGTCTGCAATTAAATAGACCGGCGAACGATCTCGATAAATTATGGGAGTACGTCAACCGTGCTTGGTGTTCGATATGTCAAAATGATATCCACGTCTGTATGACCCATTGCCACGCCGTATTGCTGCTTATATTACCGTTCGCGGCAGTGCAGCCACTTACTCAGGCGTACCCATTGTGCTGCATTATCTCATCTGAAAAACAATACGTGGCTGAAAATAACATCAAGATAAACCCTAACGTATTTCTATTTGCATGCCCAATTTCACCCATCCATCCTCACTACTTCTTGGTGGGGCAATTTCTACGTCTAGCAGTATATCACGTACAGACAGTGTAAACTGATAGATATTGGATTGTGTCCATAACAATTACTTGAAAGGTTTAACTTCAAATTAATGATTCACTGGCGACTTAAATCGTCACTTCAAACTAAAAGTTTCTTTTCCTGATGAGTCTCGATCGTTAGTACACAGACTCATCCGGGAAACCTAATTAGTCATGTACAAGTCGCTCTCAGATAACGACTAGGGTTAAAGGGAGTACATGATAGTGCATATAACGGTTAGGTTTCCAATGAGTATACTTTCCTGGTTCCAATGAGTAATAATCGGACATGATTCACATACCAGTACAATATTCACCATCTACAAGTCGTATGACTCAATCATCGAATACAATCCGGTTATATTAGGTGTGCAATTAATTCTCGGCCCCAAACCGCAAGCGATCATAAAACGTCAGCAAATGCAAGTAGCTGTGTGCGATAATGCCTGATTGCAGCGCCATCTAACAGCTTTTCAGGCAACCGTAACCGCTCAAAGCAGCAGTAGTGACAGAAAGGGCAACATTTGAGGCACTGCCTCCTGTACGCGTTTCAGCTGAAAAAAAAGTGCCCAGAAAATGATCTGTGCTGCTTTGGGTGAGGCTTCTGTGTCCTACAGTACGTGTAAGAAGTGGATCCAGCGGTTTAAGCAGGGAAATTTCAAACTCCGTGATGCAGAACGTCTGGGACAGCCACAGAAAGTTGACGATGAGGAACTGGAACAATTGTGAGACGCGGATCCCTGTCGCACACAATCAGAGCTCGCCCAGGAACTCGGAGTAACACGGCAATCCATTGCAAAGCGCCTGCACAAGCTTGGACGGATTCATAAGGAGGGCGGTTGGGTGGCCTACCAACTCACAGCTGCGAACAAGTTCAGGCGATACGATGTTGCTGTGTCCTTGCTCTCCAGATTCAAGAAGAAGTATTTCCTCCACAAGATTTTGACCTGTGATGAGAAGTGGATCCTCTACGATAATCCTAAGCGGCGCAAATCGCGAGTTTATCTAGGTCACCAGTACCGCCAAACTGAATATCCATGTCAGGAAATTGTTGCTGTGCATATGGTGGAATCAGCGCGGTGTCGTACACTATGAGTTGCTCAAACCTGGTGAAACGGTCAATGCTGAGCGTTATTGTCAGCAACTCATACGTGTGAGTGACGCAATGGAGGTCATCAATGGAGGTGAAAAGTCAATATACCGGCAAGGGCAGAAGGTCGGTCTTCTTGCTTCAGGATAACGCGCGTCCTCACACCACGAAAACGACTTTAAACACGATCACCGACCTGGGATGGGAGATTTTGTCCCACCCGACGTATTCTCCAGACTTCGCCCCGTCGGATCATCACGTCGTTCGCTCCCTGCAACATCACCTGAGTGAGACGCACTTTACATCTGTCGAGGAGGTCCACACAAGTATTGATGACTTTATTAACTCGAAACAGCCCTCTTTTTTCCGCCGTGGCATTCGGTAGCTCCCTGACCGATGGCTCGAATGTATCCAACACGACGGAGATTATTTCAATGATTAGGTACGTATTCGATTTGCTGTCAACGTGTCGTGCCTGTGGCCTAGAATGAAGTTGCACCTAATACAACAGAAGTTCGTATAACGTATGTATAGATCCCTCAAATGATCTCTCCATAACAGTACGCTAATACAATCACCACTACTACTTACCCTGAAAAACATCATCTCATCTCTTATTTGCGTTCGCTTGCGGAAGTCTGTGGCATTAATTTTAGGAAATGTTTGACGAGAAACGAAATTTAACGTTAAAATACACTAAACTCAAAAGGAAGGCTAAGTGAAAGGTGCGCGTCCCAAAAGGTATTGCTTCATATAGGAATCAGTGAAGAATCCGTGAAAATGATAAGTCATTCAAGAAAGTCTGATTCATGTTTTTTTCAAGACGTCCGATAAATTCAACTTCATTGGAATAGCACAGCTTCTTAGTTGTTTGAACGATATGAGGAATACAGGGAGAACTTGTTTTCGCATGATGTGAATTGTAATCAAGCGTTTATTTTTTTTTTTATTTTTTTTTTTGATTGGAGGTTTAACGACCAACGTGAGCAACTCAATGGGCTATAAGCAGTCGCCCGTCCCTAATTTAGGGTCACTGGTTCCAGGGAAGGGAGAGAACCAGTGCCGTAAGACAAACACAACATCCATGCCTCACCGGGATTCGAACCCGGACCCCGTTCGGACGAATGATCAGAGGCCATCGCTTAGACCACTGCGCCACCAGGGCGGCCAAGCGTTTATGATTTCATCCCTTACAGGCGAGAAAATGAAACTGAGTGCCGTAGATTTGAGTTCTTTCCAAAATGCACTAAATAATGTCTTCAGAGAAAGGGGGTTTGCAATTTCCTTCTATGAAACCAAAGGTGTGATTTTATTTGATATCATACAGAAACAATCAAATACTGTTTTAGAGCAAACCTCGCTAATCTGAAAAGCTAACAAGACGGAAGCAGCAATTTCTCAAATAAAAAGAAAGTAAATTTCCTTCCCTAATATGGCAATTCTAGACCGCAAAACACAAAGCTGAACTGCCAATAGCTTTGCTAAAAGGTATTTCAACAGAAACGCTGGATATGATGCTTCACTGAAATGGATTGATATCTATCTATCCATCGGACTTACATGTTTTGAGTTCCTAAAAATGCCTTTCTTAGGATAAAATTTATAGATAACAGCTAGATTGTTCCGGAGATGAAGTGATTCCGCTGGATTCATGACGGCACATAACTTTTTTCTCAGAAGCTGAACTCCATTAAAGCTTCAAAAGCAGATTATAAATATATTGACAAGCAAATAGAAATTCTTAGTCCAATTTAGTCGTACAATGCTCCCGTGGGACGAAAACAGGCGGGTGCAGGATGTGTAATGCTTTGGGTAATGTTCTTCTGGGAAACCCTGTGTCCAGTCATTCATACTCAGGAAAGTAAGAAGTCTATCACCTATCTAAACATAATTGCAGACCAGGTACCTCCTTTGATGGCAACGGTATTACTCTCTAAGTAGCATCTTCTTTCAGCAGGATAATGTACTGTGCTCCACCAATCGGATTGTTCGAGGATGGTTCGCGGGACGTGAGAAGGAATTCCAGGTATTGCATTCCCTGGCTTCCAAATTCCTAAGATAAAAATCCAATCGAGCATCTGTGCTTTGTGTTGAAACAAAAAATCCGGCAGCTCAACCACGTAACTTACAAGACTTAAAAAGAGTCTGCTTGTAACGTATTGGTACAAGATACTACAATTCACCTTCAGAATCTTGTAGCCTCCATGCCCGCCGGGTAAGAGCTGTTTTGGAAGTACAAGGTGAGCCAACATCATATTAAGTAGGTGGTCATAATATTTTGGCTCTTCGATGTATGCTCCATAGACAAAAAGTCCGGAGATCTCGCTAGCCATGGGAGCATGTGGACTTCCCTAACCAAGCTCTGGAGACAGGGGCAGTGTGTGGACGAGAATCATGCTCGAAAATAGCGTGGGAGATATCTCTCAGAAGAACAACGTCACTGGTTGTGGATCGTTCTCGACGTATCAACGGAAGTCACATTTTCCGGTATGCGCCAAAGGGGGTGAACTGTCGGTGAAAACCTACATCACGAGGGCAAGCAGCGCGGTGCTCGCGGACGACCCCCGTATTCAATCTTTACTCACTTCATCTTCGAACTCAATTATTATCAGTACTGAATCCGGACTCATCGCTGAATACAACGGGTGCCATTCGTGTCTGCAGGCAGCTGTACTCCAGCATCGGCCCATCAGAGTCAGGCGGAGACTATAGGCGCATGACAGTCGATGCAATTGCCAATGGAGAGGTGGATTCCGTTTGTTAGTCTCCTAGATAACGTGCGGGTCATGATGGCGATGTTCATAGTAGCATCTATAGCTCATCCAAGGCTCCTTTAAAACCTGGCAATACGCCGATCTACCGGTGCTGACGTGTGCCTGGTAGCGCATGTCCCTCTACGAAGACCGTTGATACCTTTTTATACCATTTTTTCAACAGCGTCTAATTATTCTATCATCACGACTGGCATGTGATGCGATACGCCGAGTCGACCATCCAGCTTCACACAGACCTATAAAACCCTATCTCGATGAAATACACCGAGCTGTCGATAAAACTAACGACCCGTTCGGCTGGGTACCTTCGGTCTTTCAAATAGCTGTATTTACTTTAGATACTTCGTTACACCTTACATTTAAGCACTTAAAAATATGTGAGTTCGGCAATCCGTATTTACCCTCTTATCTCTCCCACACATCATGTGATTTTCTGAGCAATCGAATAATTTGCATAGCCCACGTGAGTATACACAGGTGGATTTGGGGGGGGGGGGGGGGGGGTTGGAGGTTTAACGACCACCGTGAGCAACTCAATGGGCTATAAGCAGTCGCCCGTCCCTAATTTAGGGTCACTGGTTCCAGGGAAGGGAGAGAACCAGTGCCGTAAGACAAACACAACATCCATGCCTCACGGGATTCGAACCCGGACCCCGTTCGGTCGAATGATCAGAGGCCATCGCTTAGACCACTGCGCCACCGGGGCGGCATACACAGTTGGAGTTTTGTTTTATTTTATTTTTTATTGATTAGAGGTTTAACGACCACCGCGAGCAACTCAGTGGGCTATAAGCAGTCGCCCGTTCCTCATTCCTAATTCAGGGCCACTAGTTCCAGGGAAGGGAGAGACAGAGAGAGAGAGAGAGAGAGAGAGAGAGAGAGAGAGAGAGAGAGAGAGAGAGCCAATGCCGTAAGGCAAACACAACATCCATGCCTCACCGGAATTCGAACCCGGACCCATCTCGAAAGAATGATCAGAAGCCATTGATTAGATTACTGCGCCAGCATGGCGGCGGAAATTTGTGCGCCGATACGACATTGAGTGAGGCAATTTTAATGTCGTACAGTGCATTTCTCTTCAATAAAAGGAAATTATGAATTACAGTCAGCACGACGACCGAAGGACCAAAATTAATTTCATATCTTCAAATAAAAGGGATTGCCTGCGTTTCCCTCTGTTTCCTTTAATTCACGAATACAAAAGAGAATGTCAGCGCGCGGGCGTGTGTGTGTGTGTACGCAGCAGCCGTAACTTATCAAGAAATCGTGATACACACTTCGCAAGTTGCCAGAGTGTTTTCCTTTGCTGGTCGAGCTGCAGTGAAATGCTTTCAATTCGAAATTCTGATAGGGCGGTCTACTAGAATCAAAAATATTTACCATGCTATTCTGTTTCAAGGAAATCGGTAAGTTCCACATAGCTGAATTCTTGAGTGACCTTCGAAGTGCGTGCATGCGCAGCGATTGCTTCCTGCATGAATTTTTCTGTCACATGTGCATCACGAGAAGCAAAACAATTTATCTCACGTGGGTATTGTTAGAGGTCACAATCTTTACCAGTACACTACTCTTTCGATACATTTAGTGTTCCGCTACCTGTCTCGAGTCGAGTAACTTACTTTACTTACGGTTATTTTTTTCTCTCTGTTGTTTGGGGGTTTGAGGACCACCGTGAGCAACTCAGTAGGCTATATGCAATCTCCCCGTCACTAATTTTGAGCCACTTGTTCCTGAAGGTGAGAATCAGCGCCATCAGACAAACGCAACATCCTTACCCTCACCGGATTTCGAACCTGAAACCGTCTCCGACTAATGGTCGCAAGGCAGCGCTTAGACCAGCGCGCAACCGGAAGGGCGCGTTACCTACGATTACAGTGAGTGTGTGTGTGTGTGAAACTCACCTTTACTGTATTCCTTCTGAAAGAGGAAATTCAAAGCTGGATCTATAGCAATGGAAACAGAAGGGGGAAAAAAAAGGGGGCAGAAAAACATTTTAGCACCTGATTGAAATTCTTTTGTTTCGAGTTTTAACGATCACAATAGCAACTCGAAGCAGCTGCCTATCTCTAATTTAGGGTCACTGGTTCCAGGGAAGGGAGATAGCCAATGCCATGACAGAATCACCACCTATGCCTCATACGTGACTCAAGCCTGAGCGCACCAGGACGAACGTTCAGAGGACTGCGCCTAAAAACACTGCGCCACCTATGTTGCAACAGAAAGAAGAATACCGCAGTTTAAGAGTTATTAATGCCATAAATGATATGCTTTCCTTATTCATGGATTCCAAAGATACAGAGTCCAGTCCAAAAATTATGACCACCCATGATGTAAGAAGGAACCGCAACCAACAGCCAGATGCCGTGCGTAGCAACATATGCAAGGCATATAAAAGTACATGATCTCGCGGATAATTATACAGCTTCGAGTGAAAACGGGAAAAGAGCATGTCCTGACAGAGTTTGAAAAAGGAATGTTGTTGGGCTACCTGCTGAAGGGTTGTAGCATTATAAGAACGGCCGATATTGTAGGCTGTTCACATGGTGCAACTGCTAAAGTGTTCCAGGAAGAAAGGAAACCGGCAGGACCTGCAGCAACCCGGGTATAGTAGACGCTCACGGAACTTTGATGACCGTGGGCAGCGACGGCTGCCCCGACTAGTACGATCCAACAGACGGCGCACAGTGGAATAACTGGGCCGAGCATTTAATGCAGGCATATCGAGGACTGTATCGAAGACCACAGTCTAACGAACTCTGCTCCTTATGTATCTCAGGATCCGCTGCCCACTCAAGGTACTTGCGCTGACGTAAGACATCGATGACTACGGTGAGAATTTGCATCTGGGAAGACGCATTGGACCATTGAAGAGAGGAAGAAGATCCCCTTTTCAGAAGAAACACGGTTTTCTGCTTTATCGTGTGGATGGTCCATGATGAGCTTGGTGAAGCACTGCTAAGAGAAATCATCTCGACGCTATGCTCGAGAAGAAACAGGCAGGAAGATGCAGTGTGCTCATGATTTCGTGGGAATCATGTAGAGTATTGGTTCCCAACCGGGGGTACGTGCTGGGCCGTTTAGGGGTACACGAAAAATAATTAATAATGGCGGAAAAACAAATAAAGTAAAAAAAATGCAAAACGTTAGTTATGGATGAATAAATGTTACGTTTCAATCACCGCTAGTGGAGACACTTCAAAACCAGTTCACATTAGCGAATGATGATTGGAGACCGCGGGTAATCTAGTCGTCAACGTTCGTGACTGCCACGGAGAAACCTCAGGTTCGATCCCAGCAGGTACAAACGCTGTAACCACTAAATATCCGCCGTGCGTCGGATGGGCACGACGGCTCCGGCACCCAGGTTATAAATAAAGGAGTCTTCCTCCCCTTTTCTACCTCATTTCCGTGTCACTTTCCTATCGGGCACTCTAGCTGAAATCTCCTAGCTTCCTATTTCTAAGGGTTGTTTAAAACCTGGGGTCAGACACTCCTTCCTAAAATCCCCTACATATGATTTGATCTGAATGATGATCGGTGAGGTCGTGGCTATGAACTCCACCCGCAAACCATTCTTCTATCAATCATTACGCACAGTTCGTGCATCACTTTTGTCACCCATCCTCCTTTCCAGAACAGTTGCGTGTTACTGGTACATCCGCAGCCAGAACGTTTGATCAGTTCAGTTACTGACTGGGTATAAGTACACATGTAAGTACGTTTTCTTTTTTATTGTGATTCTTTTCAAGTAGTTATTTTTATTTAATGTCTAAACGTGTCAGTTATGGATCAGTGGCTGAAAACAGGAACGGTTAAAACAACAAAACTTGATGTTGGTATAACCAGTTGCCAAGTACTTCTCAACACGTGTCCGCAGCTACGAGTATTTTAAAAACAAGGGGTACAATTTATAGAAATGGGTTTAAAAGGGGTACTCAAGTGGAAAACGGTTGGGAACCACTGATGTAGAGCAATCATCCCCCTCGATTGCACGATCAACGATTTAGGCTACCTATCAATTGTGGCGGATCAGGAGTTCACATTCATGACGACTGCCTAAGGCCCCGATGGCATGGGTTACTTCCAGCAAGATAATGGCCGAACAGCTCCCATTCATAACGACTACCTAAGGCTCCGATGGCATCTGTTACTTCCAGCAAGATAATGGCCGAACAGCTCCCATTCATAACGACTACCTAAGGCCCCGATGGCATCTGTTACTTCCAGCAAGATAATGGCCGAACAGCTCCCATTCATAACGACTACCTAAGGCCCCGATGGCATCTGTTACTTCCAGCAAGATAATGGCCGAACAGCTCCCATTCATAACGACTACCTAAGGCTCCGATGGCATCTGTTACTTCCAGCAAGATAATGGCCGAACAGCTCCCATTCATAACGACTACCTAAGGCTCCGATGGCATGTTACTTCCAGCAAGATAATGGCCGAACAGCTCCCATTCATAACGACTACCTAAGGCCCCGATGGCATCTGTTACTTCCAGCAAGATAATGGCCGAACAGCTCCCATTCATAACGACTACCTAAGGCCCCGATGCCATCTGTTACTTCCAGCAAGATAATGGCCGAACAGCTCCCATTCATAACGACTACCTAAGGCCCCGATGGCATCTGTTACTTCCAGCAAGATAATGGCCGAACAGCTCCCATTCATAACGACTACCTAAGGCCCCGATGGCATCTGTTACTTCCAGCAAGATAATGGCCGAACAGCTCCCATTCATAACGACTACCTAAGGCCCCGATAGCATGGGTTACTTCCAGCACGATAATGCCCTTTGTCATGCTGCTATGATTGTGCGAGAATTTTTTGAGGAGTCTTTCAGTGACTTCAACTCACTATCCTTGCCACCGTACTCGCTCAACATCAATCCAATGGAACAACTGTGGCACTGATCAACAGGTTTGACTTAAGTATCCACCAACGTGATTCTTGATAATGTGCGATACGCTCTGGGGTCTGCGTGGTATAGTATCCCTATAGAAACCGTTCGGAGGGATCATTGAATCAATGCGACGCCGTACACCTGAGGTATTGACGGTGCGAGGAGGTAATATTTCATACTAACAGGGGGATCAGAATTTTTTTTGTCAAGACTGCGCGTCACGAATGCACTGCTAACACAAAATTTGAAATAATTTGTGGTTAATGCGTTCAGGAGCTAGTCATTTATTGCAGTGCAAGTCATACTAACACATCAAAACATATACCCTGGAACCGGCCAGTGTTATTCGCAAACTCCAAATCAAATAATTTTGAAAAGCATAATTTGGGTGTTGGCGAAAGTGCACGTACTTTAATTTCAACTGCTAAGCAAGATAGAGATTCGGTTCCCAAGGACAGGAGGAGTGGAATATATTCCATCCCAATATGATGAGCCATGACCCAGCTATTAAAGACAATGTATACATCGGCACCACCACTCGATCTTTGGGGGTAAGATTATCTGAGCACAAGTATAATGTCAGATGTTGCTTGACTAATGCAGCATTAGCCAGACTAATCGCCGCTGGAACACATTATCCATCATGGGATGAACCGCGTGTATTAATAAACCATAGAGCAAAGAGACAGACAATTATTGCCGAAACTCTGTATATTTGTACATATGCAGACTAAAGATGAGCTCGGGCTGGGCCCGGGCTCGGAATTACACGTCTTCAATTTCATTACTGTAATTAATTCAACACATGTAATTCCGAGCCCTGTTGAATTGCACGTCTTTAATTTCATTGTGGATTTGTTACCATGGTGGAAGGAATTTCAATTTCCTAAGCTAGCTGCCATTGCAAGACAAATTTTGCTTAGCAATACTTGCATTATGCAAAGCTATGGCCCAAGAAAGGATTAGTTTAAGGAGGTCTGGTATCGAAAAACTGGGGAAAATCACATTCCCATTTTTTGTATTTTATTAAAAATCAAGAATCTTATCTTTAAAATGATGTATTAATTTCCAAAATTGTGCAGTTGTTATTTTTTTTTAAATTTCTTCACTCCCGCGATTTTTGGGGGGACGGTTTTCAGCGCAGCTGTCGAGTTTTAGAGAAAAGAAGATCAAGTTGAAACGCTGAGGCATTGGATGCAATTCTCTCTCTCTCTCTCTTTTCATGATGAACTTGATCTGGAAACTGCACACACATATGATAATATTGTGATTATTATACTATTCAGCGCAAAGCTTTGTTAATGTTACAAAATGCAGAATAATCTGATCTGGAATGTCTTTACGTTCTTTTTTTTTAATATTTGAAAATTTCCCTACATGCTTTTTATATATTCTACTAAATCACTCTAAACTACCTTTACCAATTAGCATATATGTGAATTATATTGGAAAGATTAGTTTTCTAGAGTCAAAATTTCAAAACACTTGCAACTGTCTTACGGCGTTGTGCGTTTTATAATGCAATGTATTCAAAATAAAAGTAAATTTAGAAATCAAAAAGAAATAACGAATGGAATTTTTTTGTTTCTAAACGTTTTTCTTTTCTTCAGCTTTTACCAAAATTACTGATTCTCTTGATACAGTCGAAGGGCACGTTGATTATTTATTTATTTTCAAATCCACATTTTAGAACATTTGGTTGTATGCGTAGTATTTCTAAAAACATTAATATTGTGAAGTGGATTAACTGAACTAAACTTTTTAAACTAATGATTTTTAAACTAATCCTTGCTTGGGCCATATTTTTGGCCAGTGTATAATGCATAAATGCAAGCCTTGATAAGCAAACTTTTCCAAGAATCCGGGCCAGGGTGGGCTCGGGCTCAGCAAACACATGTAATCAAAAAAAGCGGACCGCGCCCGGGCTCCTAAATTTGAGCCCGAACTCATCTCTAATGCAGACCAATGCTGTAACGACGACATGCCATACTTTCTTCCTACGGTATGGAGATCACTTATACAGTCATCAACACATTATAAGCCAGATGGTAGAAATATAATACTTGATGTAACTGAGTAATGTTAAACCTTATACGAACTAGCCCATTGGGGTCGATGATATTGCGCAGTATGCATGCAGTATCTTCATACATATTATCTTGACGATGTACATATATATATATATATATCATCATCATCACCATCATTGTCAACCATTATCAATCCACTGCTGGACGAAGGTCTCCCCAAGTTTCCTCCACAACGATCTGTCTTGTGCCAGTCTCCTCCATGTCACCCCTGCATACTTTCGAATTTCATCCACCCATCTCCCATGTGGTCTTCTTCTGGGTCTTTTCCTGTCCCTTGGAATCCAATCTAAAATTTCGGCTGTCCATCGATGGTCTGTTCTTCTGGCAGTATGTCCAGCCCATTGCCATTTCAGGGATTTAACTCTGATCATGATGTCTTCCACTCTTGTCATTTTTCGGATCCACGTGTTCCTCTTCTTATCTCTCCTGGTTACACCAAGCATGCACCTCTCCATGCCTCTTTGAGTTGTTTGCAGCCTTTGTATGTCTCTTTTAGCTAAGGTCCACGTCTCTGCACCATACGTAAGCACTGGAAGGATGCATTGATCAAACACTTTTCTTTTAAGACATAATGGCATATTGCTCTTGAAAATTATGCTGTTTCTTCCAAAAGCTCTCCAGGCAAGTTTTGTACGCCGATTAATTTCTTCACCAATGTGACCCTCACTTGATATCTGTTGTCCAAGATAAACGTACGTGTCTGTTATCTCCAGCTTTTCTCCATCAATCGATAAATCTTCATTTCTTGTAAAAGCATTGAACATCACTTTTGTCTTCTGAAAGTTCATTTTTAATCCCACTTTACTCTTGTCAGCAAGTTCCTGGATCATACTCTGCAGCTCTGATGGGGTAGTTGCAAAAATGACTACGTCATCAGCAAAACGAAGGTGGGTTAGATAATCTCCATTGATCTTTATCCCTTTGTTTTCCCAGTTCAGTGATTGAAAGACATTTTCCAATGTGGCATTAAAGAGCTTCGGAGATATGGTGTCACCTATATATATATATATATATATATATATACAAAATCGTTCTTATGTCTCATTTAGCTTGTACTACCTGAAGATGGATGGATGGTCCACCTGAAAGTACTACGCATCAGTACTTTCTAGTACTATTTTAACGTAGAAAAAATTTGATGTATTTCTATGAGTTGGAGTATACATTTGTGTTTTTTACGTCTGATCCGATTGTGCTTCGACAGCTTTACCTTGTGATGTAGTGATATAAAACAATTTTGCGATACGGACCTCGAAAAGAAACATGAAATCAGCTGAGTTAGAAATAACTGCGTTTATTTTGGAAAGGAGAGAAGAGGTAGAAAGCAGCGAGTAGATGTAAGAGGAAAAAAAATATATATAAGTCATTCCATCGGGCCTCATCCGCGACTTTGGTCGTTCTAGTACTTGAAAAATCTGTCAGTTGACGTATCGCCAAGAATATAGGTTGCCTTTCTTTTTCCTTCCAAAAAACGGTGAACGGTGAAATTAAACTTCACCATATACCAGACATTAGTAGACGTCTTAAACTCTCGTAACATTCGTGGAATACATCCTTATCAATCAATCTCTACGAAATAAGAGAGGTCTAGGATATTGGAATCTCGAAAAAGCTTAGCCCATGTGTGTGCACCGGCGAGGACGGCTCTGTATATCCTGCTTGAGATTCCAAGATCAGTGAGCTATGGAAATAACTTGACTCCTTCCATCATTCGACTCTGAAAATATCTCAAACTCCCGTGACGTCTGCAGTACGAGTAGAAGAGCTGCTGAGGTGATTATTCATGGAAATAGATAGATAGATATCCCAGTGAACATATCTGTTCCGGGCTCTTGAAATTTTGACGGGCCTCCCCCGCTCTTTCGCCTGAAGGGAAACCCGTTCCGATTATTGGAAAATCCGAACAGGAATGCGAGTGAAGTTATTAAGCTCTCCCGATTCATGTAATATTCGGAACCAAGCTCCCTGCTTTTCTATCGGATGGAAATGTCGAATTGAGGAAAGCCTCTGTGTGTGCATGTATATGGATGTGGGAGTGCGACTGCGCTACTCAATGATCCTGCTGAAACTGAATACCTAAGTTAGATTCGGTGGATATTACAGCGGAGTTAAAGGACGAAGCATATGCGCCGCTTCGGTAATTAAAGATTTGAATTAGGGATGGAATGGGACTGACAGCAGTAAGCTGATGGTAACAGATTCCAATTCCTGATTGGCATCACTCTCCGATATCAATTCTTCCGCCTTATGTCGAGAGTATAAATATTTCATAAAACTGAGAACCGATTCCGATTCTCAAACTCACCACAGCAAGAGCATGTTGCATTAATATCTTGACCAAATTCGAAGAGGTATTTGCAACGAGAGCTAGACTCACGTTGAGTGACTCAGAAAGAATTGAAGCACTTCAAAAGCGGTGTGTAGCGACTCTTAAATGTCCATGTATCGAAATTGTTTCTCGCCATTTGTTGAACACATTCTCAGAATCAGTGCTATTAGTGAAACTATCAACTATTAGCGGATTCGGTTTGTTTTCATGGGATGACAACATTCCCACTTTTCTCCAAAACTTCCAATGGTTAATTGATGAACAAACCAGTAACAATTACCTACGTGGGGAAGTGAAAATAGAAATTCGTGTTTATTATCAGAGTATTATTTCCATTCGAAGTAAGGTATGGAACGTAAGCCGCAGAATGATGAGTAGCGGCTCTCTCTTTTTTCCATTCGAAGTGAGGTATGGAACGTAAGCCACAGAATGATGAGTAGCGGCTCTCATTTTTATTTCCATTCGAAGTAAGATATGGAACGTAAGCCACAGAATGATGAGTAGCGGCTCTCTTATTTTTATTTCCATTCGAATGATGAGTTATTTCCATTCGAATCAGAATGGTGAGTAGCGGCTCTCTCTTTTTTTATTTCCATTCGAAGTAAGGTATGGAACGTAAGCCACAGAAGGATGAGTAGCGGCTCTCTCTTTTTTTATTTCCATTAGAAGTATGGTATGGAACGTAAGCCACAGAATGATGAGTAGCGGTTCTCTCTTTTTTTATTTCCATTCGAAGTAAGATATGGAACGTAAGCCACAGAATGATGAGTAGCGGCTCTCTTTTTTTATTTCCATTCGAAGTATGGTATGGAACGTGAGCCACAGAATGATGAGTAGCGGCTCTCTCTTATTTTTATTTCCATTCGAAGTAAGGTATGGAACGTAAGCCACAGAATGATGAGTAGCGGCTCTCTCTCTTTTTTTCCATTCAAAGTAAGGTATGGAACGTAAGATACATAATGGTGAGTAGTGGCTCTCTCTCTCTCTTTTTTATTTCCATTCGAAGTAAGGTATGGAACGTAAGCCACAGAATGATGAGTAGCGGCTCTCTCTCTCTCTCTCTTTTTTTATTTATTTATTGGAGGTTTAATGACCAACGTGAGCAACTCGGTAGGCTATAAGCAGTCTCCCATCCCCAATTTATGGCCAGTCTCCAGGGAAGGGAGAAAGCCAGTGCCGTAAGACAAAAACAGCATCCGTGCTTCACCATGATTAGAACCCGGACCCCTCTCGGACGAATGGACATAAACCAGGCCTTAGACCACTGCGCCAACGGGGTGGCTCCTTCATTTCCACGTTTCGACATCTAAATTGTCTCTCGACATTTTTGTGTTAAACACACTCTCCTAATCAGTGCCAGTGGCGGCGGAACCGCTCGGGCACGGTCAATAATTTCAACAATTTCAGCCAAAATTTTTATTTTTATTATTTTTTTATTTGGCATATGTGCGATTGTTGTGATGTGCCTTAGAAAGTTCCTCTAGGTAACTGGCCTGGTGCACCCTCTACCTTCCCGCTTCCGGAACAAACAGTTTTCTTCTGTTTGTTTCGAGAAGCGTGAAGGTAAAAGGTGCACCATGATTCGAAATTTCGAGCCCGGTCAACAAACTTCACTTTCCGCCGCCCCTGATAAGTGCTATTAGTGAATAAACAAAAACATCGCTCATTCCACGTTTTATCAAAACATAGCAACCGAAAAATGTTATTCAGTTACCGCTGGGGATCCGAATTCCAGGTCTCTCGGCTAGATATCGAGAGATCTGGGCTTCGGATCCTCAGCGGTGACCGGATAACAATTTTTTTTTTTTTTTTTGATTTTTAACGACCACCGTGAGCAACTCAATGGGCTATAAGCAGTCGCCCGTCCCTAATTTAGGGTCACTGGTTCCAGGGAAGGAGAGAGCCAGTGCCGTAAGACAAACAACATCCATGCCTCACCGGGATTCGAACCCGGACCCCGTTCGGACGAATGATCAGAGGCCATCGCTTAGACCACTGCGCCACCGGGGCGGCCGGATAACAATTTTTCGGTTGCTATGTGTTGACAAAACGTGGAAAGAGCGATGTCTTTCTTTATTCACCAAGGCCACGCATTTGGAGGATTTTTGCTATTAGTGAAACTATATACTATTAAAAGGTTTCTGTTTGTTTTCTGGAAATCACAACATTCTCACTTTTCTCTATTAACTTCCGGTGGTTGATTGATGAATAAAACGGTAACAATTACGTAATACGTGGGGAAAGTGAAAACAGAAATTCATTTTTATCATGACATGAAGTACTACGGAGGGAAATCCTATGTCTAGACGGCAAAGTTGCAGCGATAAATTCCGTCGGCGTCGCTCGATTGGGAAAGCATTCGGCTCCGGATCACAAGGATGCTGGTTCAATCACTACCACCGGAAAATGGGGTTTTCACAATAACAGAAAATAATAAAAAAAAACGTGTTTTCGCAATAACAGAATTATTACCTTTCGAAGTAGGGAATGGAACGATGAAGCCATAGCTGATCCAACAGCAAGGAAGAGAAGCTGGAAGATCGCTTCCCTAATGTTGGCCTCACCCTTAAAACTAGCCACAATCCAAAATAATTAACTCTGCACTTGGTACATAATTTTTCGGCATTACAAAATCGAATTTTATGAAAATATTAAACACACTTGGCAGGGGCGGATTCAGGAGTATACTTTAAAGGGGACAGTTGATCTGATCTATAAAAAAAAATAAAATAAAATAAAAATAAAAAATAAGATGGATAGAAAGACTTTGTGGATGGATGGATGGATGGATCTCTCTCTCTCTCTCTCATGAACAAATAGCCAGATCTGCTTTCTCCTGTCAATGCACGGCTTTTTAAATCTTTTCCATCAAGAAAAGTTCTACAAAATGTTTAAATCACAAAACGGCAACTGAAAAATCAGCACTATGTTTCAATCATTTAACTGCCTGTTTTGCGAGGAAACGAGTACAGGCTTTTTAAATATCAAGTCTAGGTAGAATCTTTCAAAATAAATTCGAGACCTTCTGTTCTGGAGGCTTAATCAAACATGATTACCAGCTTACATCGTCAAATCATTACTGAGCAATATGACCGATAATTCCACTTTAAAATATTCTTTCTCAATTCATGATTTCAGGAACTGCGAAAGAATTATGACTGAGCCCATATATCTCCAATATAATGCCCGTCCGCACACGGATTACTTTTCAGAATGTCTTCTTGGTTTTGAGGCTTTTTCGAACCCAACTAGGTCTCCAGATCTCAAGCCAATCGATAATGCATGGGACATGCATGGCAGGCTTCCCGGAATGTCGACGAACTATCCCCAAATTTAGAGCCCGCTTGGATGCATCTGACGCAGGACAACATCCGAGTGTTTTTTGTTTCAATGGCACACCTGATATCGGCATACATCGCCGCCGGAGGTGGTCGTAATACATACTGCTCTGTTACGCTCATAAAACCATTTCTGTAATAGAGAACCTTGCTGCTAGAAAATTGTAATCAGTTCTTTTTTCTTTACACTCTATTGCGCGTACAAAGTTTCACCACGATGGGACACTTGCCTCGGGGTTCTTCAAGTTTTGCTGTTCCCGAGTGTATGTAGCCTTCTATGAAGCTTCTTTTACTTTTCTTTCGTCCCTCCTTATTTTCCCTTTTTAGGTAGAAGCATGCTCCTCGCCGTACCCACCCAGCGAACCTAAATTAAACACCCCGATTCGTCCTATACTAAAGCACCCAAAAAAAAAGCCATTTTGAAACCCAAATGTTGTGTCATTTTGAGTTACGTCTCTACTTCTTGTTTGTGAAGACCTCACATTCTGGATATTTAACAAGCAAAATAAGTAGGACGTATACTCTAAAATTAACTTCAATTTTTAGTTGTCTTTTCCTACAAATTTTGAGCTAGTTATATTTTAGTGTTTTTTTTTTTTTTTGTTTATTGAAGATTTAACGACCACCGTGAGCAACTCAATTGGCTATAAGTGGTCGCCCGTCTCTAATTTAAGGTAACTGGTTCCAGGGAAGGGAGAGAGCCAGTGCCGTAAGGCAAACAACATCCGTGCCTCACCGGGATTCGAATACGGACCCCTTTCGGAAGAATGATCAGAGGCCATCGCTTAGACCACTGCACCACCGGGGCGGCTAGTGTTTCAAACTTAACGTTATGCAGGGTGATTCATAAAAAAGTATACAGTTTCAAAGCACTATAAAACAAGAACAATATAAGATATTTTATGTTACCTATAACAGACTTGTAGGGGAATGTTTCAAGTTTTTTTAGAGACAGTAACAGGTGTTCTATTTGTGTACGCTTAGTCACACGACACACATGGAGCCGGTAATCTATTTCCGCCCAAACGCAAGGTAAGATATCTGAATCAAGTGAAGTGATAGTGGACCTGCTAGATATGGCATGTAGCGTGGAGTGAAGCTCTTCAACTCCTGCCTGAAATCCTCTTCACTCCACCCTACATGCCGCCTCAGGCACAAAACTCCCCCTTTTGCTGGCGTTACACTGAAATGTGTCATTGAAACGTGTGTGTCTGTGGCCGCATTTAGGTTAGGAGACAATTAGTCAGAAAGGATTAGTGCTAGTCGCTATGACCGATTTGAATGAAAGCAACGCTTTCTGAAGCGCAGGTAGACTCGTTCCAGCTGCTTTCGGCCCACTTTTTAGCGAGTATATTCGTTCCAGCTGACTTCAAACCATTTTAATAACCTCGACTTAATTCGTTCCTTTCCATTAAATAATAAATTTACATAAGAAGGCAGACACTCAAATGAAGGTTAAATTAGAGGTATGTGTTACATCGATTTTAAAATTTTTGTTATCTCATGCTTTGAAGCGTTATAGTTATGTAATTTTGCAAGCTAAGAACGAGATATAATGTATGGAGGTAGCAGACAAAGTGTGGTATGGTATTCGTGGAGGCTGTCTTTCGCTGAAGTAGTCTGTTCTTGAAGTTTGCGTGTTCGAGTGATCTAATAAATTCCGTGTTAAAGTTCGTTAATCTACTATTGTGTTCACTAACTCAAGTTAATAACCTGTTGTTGGAATAGTTTTGCTTTTATAAATGAACTCACTGCTAATGAACCTACAACGGAAATTTTATTAGATATGATGAAGACACTATCGTGCCGATTGATACACAAATAAAGAAGATAGCTGTCTAAGCACGAACACTTTAGCTCAAACCAATTACAACACTCAAATGAAGCTAAGACGTATCACCGGTATCAAAAGTATACACAGTTAAAACCATGACGACACAAATAACTCATTCCATTGAGGTTTAAAAAAGGTTTAATGTTAAAGTTTCTGTCATTTTAACATTAAACCTTTTTAAACCTCAATGGAATGAGTTATTTGTGTCGTCATGGTTTTAACTGTGTATACTTTTGATACCGGTGATACGTCTTAGCTTCATTTGAGTGTTGTAATTGGTTTGAGCTAAAATGTTCGTGCTTAGACAGCTATCTTCTTTATTTGTAGAAATTTTATTTACATGTTTAAAACCCCTCAGGCACAAAACTCTCACCTTTGCTGGCATGACACTCAAACGTGAAATTCAAATGGGTACGTCTGTGGCCGTTTTAAGAGTGAATATATTTGAGCCACTTGTTTCTATCTAGTGGCTGATGTCAGTGACAGGTTGACTATCCCTTCCGTATCATGCTTTGAGTTCCGAAGCAAATAATAAAGAACTAGAAGAGAGCGTTTATCTCCATCTTTGTCAGGTTTGTGGTGATTTCTACTGAGATGAAAAGGGAAAGGAATTGTTTTGTTGTAGCTTTTGTAAAACCCAGCAGCCATGTGAACTTTTTTATTTGAGAAGCGCAGAAAATTTGGCCATCATTTGGTTCTGGTACATCGGCCATTTAAAGGGTTAAACGTTTTTTTTTTTTGACTGATCGACACATTATTTTTCCCGGAAGACCCCTGTTGGTTTTGGCTCCACTGTCGATCTCTGTGGGTCAGAGAAGCATCAAACAGCAACACGAAATGTGGTAAGTTTGCATTTGTGAGAGCGATTCGGTTGTAGATTCTTTTTGAGGGTGACGTATTAGTTAAAAGTGCATTTTTTCATAGAGGGATGTGCTGCAGAGATCGCTTAGAAGTGCATCTTCATTTGATTGATGATTAATTTGCCATTACTACCTGCTAGATGTCGCCATAGAAAATATTTTTATCAAAATATCAGATTTTGAGAGAGGAGTTTGTTACAGCAACAGGTTAGAAGTGTATTTGGATAGAAGGATTTGATATATCGACTGGCTAGAAGTGTATTTTGATAGAGATTTACTATGGCGACCGGTTAGACATTAATTTTGATAGACGAATTTGCTACAGTGACCGATACAGGGACCGGTTAGAACTGCACTTTGACCGGTTAGAACTGCTACACTTTGATAGAGGGATTTTCTGTAGCGACTGCTTAGAAGTACATTTTGAGAGCGGGAGTTTCTACAGCGACAGGTTAGAAGTGCATTTTAATATAGGGATTCGCTATATCGGCCGGTTAGAAGTTTATTTTGATACAGCACTTTCTTAGAAACTCATGGTATGAAAGCCTTGTACTGTGAATGTTGTTCGGATTGAAATCATTACGTTCACATTCCGTCAAGTGTTAATCTGCTTGTTCTTAAGTGTCACTGACAGGCAGTAAAAAGTGAAATAATGTTTTTTTCAGCTAATTCATTACCTGGATTTAGTGGTTTCTATATTCAGTAGCGCTTTTTTATTTCTATTCACAAGTTCAGATAAAAAATTCATAAGCTATAAATTTTATAGCTAATTCATATAGCTTATAAAATTTCATGGGCTACAAATTTCATACGCTAATTTTATAAGATAGTATAACTCTACTACTATACTAATTTTATGTTGTCTGTTGCTAAGGTGCCGTTATTTCAATGACATATTTTCGAACTCAGCTTGCTCTTAACTGCTGTTACTATTTCAGATAAACCATAAAATCTATTTCACATTTGACAACCAATAAATCCGTAATTTAACTTGTGATCAATTAATACACATGTGATCTAAAGAAAAGTATTGAAAAAAAAACACGTTACCTATGTAAAATATTATCGTTCACAGTTCTTGAGATTTGAACTATTCTTGAGAATATTCTCAAAGTACCTAAATCTGCTGTAATGAAAACAGCAGAAAACTTCGCGAAATGCATATTTACACAAATTGTTTGCACACTAAAAAACCGAAATTGCCGACGCGGTGGTCTAAGCGAAGTCCTCTGATGATTCGTTTGAAAGGGGTCCGGGTTCGAATCCCTGTGAGGCATGGATGTTGTGTTTGTCTTACGGCACTGGCTTTCTCCCTTCCCTGAAACCAGTGACCCTAAATTACGGACGGGCGACTGCTTATAGCCCACCGAGTTGCTCACGGTGATCGTTAAACCTCCAATTAATGTGATCTAAAGAAAAGTATTGAAAAAAAAACACGTTACCTATGTAAAATATTATCGTTCACAGTTCTTGAGATTTGAACTATTCTTGAGAATATTCTCAAAGTACCTAAATCTGCTGTAATGAAAACAGCAGAAAACTTCGCGAAATGCATATTTACACAAATTGTTTGCACACTAAAAAACCGAAATTGCCGACGCGGTGGTCTAAGCGAAGTCCTCTGATGATTCGTTTGAAAGGGGTCCGGGTTCGAATCCCTGTGAGGCATGGATGTTGTGTTTGTCTTACGGCACTGGCTTTCTCCCTTCCCTGAAACCAGTGACCCTAAATTACGGACGGGCGACTGCTTATAGCCCACCGAGTTGCTCACGGTGATCGTTAAACCTCCAATTAAAAAAAAAAATTAAGAGGTATTGTTACAGAAGAATCTTCCCTCCAATTGCTATTATCAGAAGGGAATGGTTCCAAAACTGCTTGTATTTTGAAGAAATATTTCCCTATATTAGTGTCTCCTGATCTATTATTATCATCTGAATTGAAAATTTGCTTATGTTATCAGTTGACTAACTAAGTTATCTAAATTCATAGTTTCTTTCTACATCTGCCTTCTAAATTGCCGTTATCCGAATGAAATACTTTCCGAAACTGGCGTTTCAGACGTATTAAACTTTTTTCGGATGTTGTAGAAATGAACTGCTTCCACAGAATACTGATTTCCAAATTTCTAATATTTACGTAAAATCATTTGATTTATTTTTTGCTTCCATACAGTTGTTATCGGCATGAAAATTTTTTCATGTTGTCTGTTGCTAAGCTGCCGTTATTTCAATGAAATATTTCTGAATTCAGCTTGCTCTTAAACTGCTGCAATGTGAATGAAATATTTCCTAACGTCCCTAGTTTTAGGCGGGTGTTCAGTGAATGAAATGCTCTTTTACACCGACCAAAAAATGCGTTTTATCACGATGATGTTATTTCCCAGTCACACACAAATTCCTTCGGAACACTCAGATAGTTTCGCTCTGAATAGAATACATTGAGAAATTACATTTCTTCGTGTTAAAAAAATGTTCGACGGGAAAGTATTTCATTCAACGGAGAAACGACGCTTTGAAAAGCTTAGATAGCTCCTAAAAATTACGTTTCCTTTATCTTAGATTTTTCCCACGAAAACATATTTTTGTCAACGGAGGAACTACGCAACAAAAGCTCCTAAGAAGTTACGATTCCCTCACCTTATAAGTTTCCCTCAGCATGAAGCTTTCCAATGCAAAATTAATTTTACGTTTTCCTCATCGCAAAGGTTTCAAACGCAAAACTATTTGTACGTTTGTCATATTAAAACTTTAAAATGTACAACTACTGTATTTTTTATGTTTACTTCTTCATAAATCTTTCGTATGAACATTTTTTTTGCGTTTTTTAAATTTCCAAAGCACATTTACTTTTACGTTTCTCTCATCTAAAAGCTCTCCAATGTAAAACTATATTTACGTTTCCCTCGTCTTAAAGCTCTCCAATCTAAAACTATTTAATCGTTTTCCTCATCTCAAAGCTATCCAATACAAATATATTTGTAAGTTTCCGTCATATTAAAACTTTAAGATGCACAATTATTACAATTATTTTTATATTTACCTCGGAATAAAGCTTTCTACGTTTTAGACATATTAAAACTTTAAAATGTATAACTTTTATATTCACCTGATCATAAAGCTTTCGAATGCAAACTTATTTTACGTTTTCCTCGTCTCAAAGTTTTCCAATGAACCGTTATTTTTTACGTTTTGCTCTTCTAAAAGCTCTCCAATGTAAAATTATATTTACGTTTTCCTCATCTTAAAGCTCTCCAATGTAAAACTTTTCCAACGTTTCCGTTTCTATTACAAATTTCTAATATAAATCTATTTTTACGTTTCAGTTGTATTAAACTTCAAAGGCGGCTACCTTTATGTTTACCTGATCGCATGCAAAACTCGTTTTACGTTTTCCTCAAATTAAAGCTTTCCAACAGAAAAATATTGTATTCAACAGAGAAACTGCGCAACAGAAAACTTATAAAGCTTCTGAGAAATTAAGTTTCCCCATCATAAAACTTTGCAATGAGAAACGTTTGTTCAGTGCAGAAACTACTCACTGGAAAATTTATAAAACTTCTTAGCAGTTGCGGTTTCCTCATCTAAAATCTTTTAAATGGAAAACCACCTGAAACAACAGAGTAAAAACACATTGAAAACTTCAAATACTTCTGAGAAGTTATAAATCTCTAAGATGAGATAAACCTAATTGTAAACTGTTTTTGTCAACGTATAAACTAAGTCCAAAATATTGTAAGAACACAGCTTGCTTTTAAAGCGCTTGTACTTGAAAAGAAAAGAATAAAGAAAGAAAGCGCATAAAAACTTAGAGGTACTAAAATATTATTTGTCCCTCAATTCGTGACTTTACTAAGAAACATAACACTCGTCGATGATTTTTACTAACAGTTAAGGAAACCAAAATAAAATGGTCCAGTTATTTTATGTTCCAGGTACTGATTTACGGTTTCCTCATCTTAAATCTTTTAAATAGAAAATCACCTTAAACAACAGAGTCACTACGCATTGAAAACTTGGAATCATTCTAAGTGTGGTTAGGTTTATCTCATCTTGAAGCTTTCTAACTGTAAACTGTTTTTGTCAACGTAGAAACTAAGTCCTAAATATTGCAAGAACACAGCTTGCTTTTAAAGCGCTTGTACTTGAAAAGGAAAGAATACAGAAAGAAAGAAAACGTATAAAAACTCAGAGAAAGGTACCAAAATATTATTTATCCCTCAGCTCGTGACTTCTCTGGGAAATATAACACTCGTTGATTAGTTTTACTAACAGACACAGAAATAGAGTTGTCCAGTTTATTTCTAATTTTGTTTAGTACAAAAACTCCGAGAAAGTACCAAAATATTATTTATCTCTCAGCTCGTGACTTCTCTGGGAAATATAACACTCGTCGATGAGTTTTACTAACAGACACAAAAATACAGTTGTCCAGTTTATTTCTAATTTTGTTTAGATATTAAGTAAAACTGAAATATTTTGCATATGGCCTAAACTTTAAATCACAGATATTTCAAAATAAATTCTGGTAATAACAATAAACATTTTTCTTTTACCAAATTAAAAGGTTATTTCAAAATTCAGGATACCAGTTTTAAAAAAAATTGCCAACACTGGAACTAATGTTCGACGAACAAAACTTTCAACACAGTTGCACAGCCATCAGGCAGGGGAAATGTTAAATCATCTCATCTGGAATTTGACAGAGCAGGAAAAAAGGCAACTGTGATCTCTGCAGTTTCATGGAACAGCCTGAGGTGAAAGCGAGAAAAAGATTGGGGAGGGAGGAAATAGGAGGAGGAGGGTGACAAATGGAAGAAAACGACTTTCGTAAATGGAAGAATAATTACAACTGCTAACTCGGAATAACCGTCTCCCGTAGCAATTACTTGATTTTTAGCTTTTAAAAGTAGCAACGTTGGTTGGGTCAGCGGATTTCTGTTCACATTTTTTTTAGCTAAAGATGATGAGCCATTAATGACAGCTATAAAATAAGAAAACGACAAGGCTAAATTGTTGTGTTGCAAACTTCAGTGCAGATGAGTAACATTTCTCAAGCACAGATATTTTTTTTTTTCTTTTTGCTATCTAATGCGAGGAGTGTAAAATGTTTCTTTAATAGAGAAAAACTTCGACCTTGACGGTGCAAAACGGTTTCCCAACAATCATACAACGAAAAGTTTTTTTTTTTTTTTTTTTTTTAAGTTTGTCTGTCAGCCTTACTGAACATTCCTATGACTACTAAAGTTTCTCGAACTCAGAATTTATTTTTAAAGATGACAATCCGTTTTTCTGTGTAAATATGACAAGGATCGTAAGTCAGATAATATCCGAAAACTTGAAAATTTCGTCGTCCTGGAGCGGGAATCGAACCCGCGTCTCCCAGATAGCGGGCGGGAATCGAACCCGCGTCTCCCAGATAGCGGGCGGCTATGCTAACCGCTCCACCATCCAGAGCGACCAAGTCTCAAGTTTCCGCTTAATTTGATTATAACCATCACAGGATTCGCTAGTCTAAGCAACCGGCATTCATGTTTAGCGAATCTGGAGGTTAAGAATTCAATCCCGTGATTGCTCGGAGGAGCAGATAAATCATGAATGGAGTACGGGAATACACCATATAATGCAAATTTTTGAAGATGACAATCCGTTTTTTGTGTGAATACTGTATTGACAAAGGATGGTAAGTCAGATAATATCCGAAAACTTTAAAATTTCATCTTCTTGGAGCGGGATATTTCGGATATTATCTGGCTATTCAGGTATAACGGATATTTCAAATATTATCTGACTATTAAAGGTATAACGACCACCGAGAGCAACTGAATGGGCTATAAGCAGTCGTCCCTCATTAATTTAGGGCCACTGGTTCCAAGGAAGGGAGAGAGCCTCTCAGGGCCGGCTGGACCATAGGCGCAACCGGAGCGGTCGTCCCGGGCCTCGCGCCGTTAAGAGGGCCCGCAGTTTAAGAAAAAAAATTTTGTTAGAATTTTCTACAATTATTATTTTTTGTGTGTAGGTTTTCGGGTGCGAGGCCATTAAAAATATGTTTAGTTTTTTTAAGTTTTTTGTTTCCAATCCCCCGGTTTTCGAATAGGTTATCGCCCTTCGCCGTACAAATACGGAGATCTGTAGATTTCAAGTGATTATTGTAACGACCTTGATATTTTTCGAATTCAAGAAATCGCAAATTTAATTTCAGCATTTTGTGGCCCTTGCTTTTATATATTTAACAATTTGCGTGCAAACCAGATACTTAAATAAAATAAAAAAGAACAATATCAAAGTGGGTTTCGGGAGACACATGGAGGCCATTTATTCAGTGACTTTAAAAACATTACTGGAATTCTTCTTAAAAAAATCACATATGAGCTCGTATAAAAGTTTAAAAGGTTTGTCAGTTACTCCATTGTGAATTAAATGTCAATCACTAAAACATGTATCAGGAAAAAAATACGAATTATACGAATTTATTATTTATTATTTCTACACTAAAATATTCGCAATCCAAAAAAATTCGCTACGCACGTAGCTTTTTTCATTTTGTGAAGCAGTTTTTAATACAATTAGTAAAAATACAACCTCAACTCCATCTCCTCGGAAAGAAAATTGTAGATTTTAACCGTTTTTACTCTCTCTCTCTGTCTCTCTCTCTCTCTGAAATTTCAATGCATATTCTGGTCCTTTTCTTGAGCTTAAAAAGCAAATGCTTCTTTGAGATAATCCTTTTGTCTTTACGATAGTTTTCGTTTTGAAGTACTACAGAGGTGAAGCACATGTCAAGAAGGAAAAGTTACAGAGATAAATTCCGTCGGTGTACCTTAGTCGGCAAAGCATTCAGCTCCGGACCCCTAAGGGATGCGAATTCGTCGCCGTCACATGCAAATTTCTCGGTTTCATCCTGTGTATTCTTTACGTACATCTTTCACGTAACGACTTTATTAAAATACGTATGAGATTTATTTCCTAGTTCAAGCAATTGCTCCGGGGCCATGCAATGAAATTTCGACCCGGGCACCGCAAAAGCTCCATCCGGCCCTGGAGCCAGTGCCATAAGACAAACACAACATCCATGCCTCACCGGTTCGAACCCGGACACTTCTCGGGCGGAAGGTCGTGACCACTGCGCCACCAGGATGGTGAAGGGAATTTTCCAAAACAGTGAATGAAGGCATAGAAAACAATACGCTTGTAGGCCTAATATCCATGACCTTTCCGAACACGCCGTTGGGATGAAGAGCAAATTAATCATTTGTACTCCGTCGCAGAAAGTTCTTGGAGCGTTAAACCTTGAACATAATTTTTTCCAAACCCTACCGCCAGAGCTTCTTCCTATTGTTACGTTCACTATCCGATACTCATCTGGTTTGCGTTGGGTTTTTTTTTGTTCTGCATTTCTGTGGAGTGGAGTGTTGTCGGCGTTCACATCACGTTTACGGTATTTACAACCTGGGTATTTAATTTTTACATATTTAATAACATTATGTCAAAAACCTGAAGTGCGATCTTTAAACGATCATAATACTTTCCTATAATAGTGGTGTGTGAGAAAGTAAAAACCACGTATTATTTGAGTGGAACTTGAAACGGCGTAATTTCAAGTTTCGCCCTCCCAGATAACAAAAGATTGCCCCTGTCCTGAACACACGCCCACCGATGCCCGTTCGATCATGTTACTGTTACAATACACAGGGCAATGAAGTTCCAAGCAACTGGAACTATGGAGTTATAGCTTAGGAATCTTGATAATATTCCTACGAGGTGTGATAAAAAAGTATCCAGACCGGTTGCATAAGTTCGAAATCGCGCGACACAGCAGGAAGCGGTTTGGCACAGGATGAGCTTGGAAGCTACTACGCAAGCGCAGTGAGTCGCGTCTTCCCAGCTCGTCCTTATTATTTTGTATTGTTTTTTCTAAACGAGTGCTTTGTTCTTACCTGTGTGTCACATTTGACATGACGGAAAAAAATTATCAACGAATTTGCACGAGATTTTGTCAAAAACTTGGCGAAATTTGCAAAGACGCACATTGTAAAAAATAAGTGGTGTGAACGTGAACTCACGGAAAATTTCTGAACAAAAAACGTGCAGCAAAGTTGCCGGTAACTGTCAGTCTTTTAACGGAATTTCCGTTTCCAAAAGCTAACGTTTTTCTTTTTTTTTTTTTTTTTTGTAACATTAAACTTTCCATCAACAACTGCACCTGCCGAAAGAAGTTTTTTCTACATTAAAAAGAATCAAGATATATCTTAGAGTCACACAAGGACATGAACATTTGAGCAACGTGGCTGTTTTCTCAATATAGAAGAACATTCTTTTTAAATATGGAAAAGTACTCAGAAGAAGCTTTTTATGAAAACGCAACACTCAAATTCACACAAAAAGAAAGAAGAAAGGAGTTCATGTACAAATGAGTGTTCAAATCCTAATCCTCAAGTATTTTGTTCACTGGTGTGCAAAAATTAAGGACGAAGAGGTTAAATTAGCATAACAGTGGAACGAGCAGGCAGAACGGACCGAAAGACCACTCAGGAGATACCCTAGGGTCGGGTACTCTAGGGTATGTACATATATGCAGCATGACGTATGAGGGGTGGGGAGTGTCGGAAGGGTATAAAGCACACTGGCGGTGTACGCTCAGCAATTCGGTGAACGCTATTACACGGTGTACATCGGTTTGAACGACGTCGAGTTGCTGCCGCCGTGTGATATGGCCAACAGGCAATCCAGTAGAAGACATCTGGATGACTTTACCCGAGGTCGCGTCTTTGGGAAGTTCGAAGAAGGTCGAAGTGTGACTAGGGTGGCCGAAAAGTTCGGGATCGCTCACAGCATCGCTTCACGGGCTTGGAGAGCATTTCAAACGACAGGAACAGCTGTCCGAGAGTTTAGCAGTGGTCGTCCACGACCAACCACGGCGGCGAACGACCGGTATATTATCCTACAGGCGAGAAGAGTCAGACGGCGGACAGCGGGAGAAATCTTAGGCACATGCAACAGACAACTGGACATCCGTTATCGCGTTTTACTGTGGCCAGGAGGCTGTACAAAGGTGGTCTCACCGTCCCGTTGGCGCAGTGGTCTAAGGCGCTGGCCTCTGATCATTCGTCCGTAAGGGGTCCGGGTTAGAATCCCGGTTAGGCATGGATGTTGTGTTTGTCTTATGGCACTAGCTCTCTCCCTTCTCTGAAACCAGTGACGCTAAATTCGGGACGGGCGACTGCTTATAGCCCAGTGAGTTGCTCACGGTGGTCGTTAAACCTCCAATAAAAAAAACAAAAAAACAAAACAAAGGTGGTCTATTTGCACGACGACGACCAGTACGGTGTGTGCCATTAACGCCTGCTGACCGGAGACGGCGGTTTCTGTGGTGCCAGTAACACAAGAACTGGACACATTAGCAATGGGGTCGAGTTCTCTTTACGGATGAGAGCCGATATAGTCTGACGAGTGATTCTGGACGTATACCCATCTGGAGAGAGCAGGGAACACTCAATCACACCTCCAACATCATCGAAAGGGACCGGTTTGGAGGTGGAGGAGTTCTCGTTTGGGGTGGTATCATGCTTGGTAGCCGTACTGACCTCCACATCTTGCAAGGAGGTTCAGTCACTGGTGTCCGCTACTGTACCGATGTTCTCCTGCCTCACGTGCGTCTGTTTAGAGGTGCTGTGGGTCCTGAGTTCCTCTTCATGGACGATAACGCTACACCTCATCGTACAGTGGTTTCCGCAGAGCTGTTGGAGAGAAGATATTCAACGCATGGATTGGCCCGCAAGGTCCCCGGACCTAAATTCAATCGAACACGTGTGGGACCTTCTCGGGAGATGCTTGGCAGCACGTCACCAGCCGCCAGCAACCATTCCTCAGCTGCGATTGGCGCTACAAGAGGAATGGGCCGCGTTGCCTCAACAGCTCCTTGACAACCTCGTCCTTAGCATAGACAGACGCTGTAAATCCTGCAACGCAGTCAGGGGTGATCATATCCCCTACTAAAGACTGGATTTTTCTTGGCAACCGCCTGTCATATGGACGTTTCTGTCCAGCTGTGCTCGAAGCTACGTTTTCAATAAAGTGCCTTTGTATCGTTTGGATTCCTTGTTTGGACGGTTTTGCTCACTTGCCCCATATTCTTACATCTTGAGAATCTTATGGTATGATTTGAGTCGATGTGGAGCAATCTTATGGTATGATTTGAGTCGATGTGCGCTACGTTTTCAATAAAGTGCCTTTGTATCGTTTGGATTCCTTGTTTGGCCGGTTTTGCTCACTTGCCCCATATTCTTACATCTTGAGAATCTTATGGTATGATTTGAGTCGATGTGGAGCACTTCTGCACGACGTTACATTAAAAAAACCGTCTCGTCCTTAATTTTTGCACGCCAGTGTAACATGTTAGCAATAGCATGTACCTAAAATTTAGAAAAAAAAGTTACTTCTAATACTTAGCTGAAAAATATAATCCGCAGTTTAAAAAAACAGTTCTGGGGGCGGAGGGACATGTGAGATAGCTCAGGTCTCGGACCCAAGATACGCCACTGATGGAAGTACAATTATTCCTTATCTGGAGTATTGGGTTGGTGCGAATGAAATGTCCGGGACGAACGATCAGTGGGGACAGGCCCCCACCACAGCGGAATGGAACCACCCACGGTGTTGCGGGTATTACGTCACAGCGTTACTATAAATAGCTAGCACGTGTGTAAAGTGTGAAGAAGCGATTTGTAGGGCCACGGGTGGCCTAGTGGGCAACGTTCGTGACTGCCTCAGGTTCGATCCCAGCCAGGTACGAACGCTCGATCCAGTAAATATCGCCGTGCGTCGGATGCGCACGTTAAGCCGTCGGACCCCGGTTACTGGTCTCCCGGTAATAAATAAGGGTGTCTACCTACCCCTTTCTACTTAGCTTCCGTGTCACTTTCCTATCGGGCATTCTAGCACAAATCTCCTAGCTTCCAATTTCTAAGGGTTGTTTAAGTCCTGGGGTCAGACACTCCTTTCCTAAAATCCACTACATATAGAAAATAGAAAAAAAAGTGTGAAGGGCCGCGGTTAGCCTAGTGGTCAGCGTTCGTGACTGCCATGGAGGCAACCTCAGGTTCGATCCTGGGCAGGTACGAACGTTCGAACCACTAAGCGCCCGCCGAGTTTCGGATGGGCACGTAAAGCCGTCGGACCCCGGGTACTGCCCCCCGTCCGGTAATAAATAAAGGCATGTTCCACCCCTTACTACCTCGCTTCCGTGTCACTTTCCTACCGGGCACTCTAGCCCAAATCTCCTAGCTTCCTATTTCTAAGGGTTGTTTAAGACCTGGGGTCAGGCACTCCCTAAAATCCTCTACATATGATCTGAAAGTTGTGAAGAATAAGGCCCAGGCGTGGTTTGTTTGGACGTAACGTGGCTTGCACAGGAAACATGCAGACGCCCGATTTGAGAGTCATATAGCTGTATGAATTTAAAACTGGGCCATTCTGCAGGAATCTCTATTCGAAACGTTAAAGCGTTTGGGGAGAATCCAGCCAACGAACGAACCATTCGGCGATGGTTTGTGAAGTTTCGAAGCGGAGATACGGACCTGCAAAACAAAGCACGTGCTCACCGACCTGCTGCTGTTTCTGACAATGTTTTGTTGCGTGTGGTTTAAGCGGACCGCCAAAAAGCGTGTCGTGAGATAGCGGCATAGCTAGGTGTCCACCACACGACAGTTGTTTGGCGTCTTACTGCGCTGGATAAGGTCAAAAAGTTGGACATAGCTGCCACATGAGTTGACAACTGCCAACAAGACTAGGAGTTTGGAAGTCTGCATGTCGCTGCTTGCCAGGAATAAAGAGGAACATCTAGTGCATCACATCGTCCCCTGCGACGAGAAGTAGGTCTTTTATTTACGCTTTCCAACCGTTGGTTGAAGAAGCGTATATGCTCCAGCTTTGTACGTCCGTCCGTCCGCACGATAACTGGCTTAAAAATGGTTCGATTTCGATGAAATTTTAGTATGTGGTAGGGGACCACCTGGGGACGAACTCTATTGAAAATGGGACAAATGGGGTCAAAGGAGCGGGATCCATTCCATTGCATTTGACGTAGGAGCGGGATTCATTCCATTGCACTTATGCGTCATAACTTGCGTAAATATAGTTCGATTTGAATAAAATTTTACTATGTGGTAGGGGACCGCCTGGGGACGAACCCTATAGAAAATGGGGGAATTGGGGTCAAAGGTCAGGACATAAGAGCGGGATGCATTCCATTGCCTTTATGCGTCATAACGTGTGTAAAAATGGTTCGATTTCGATGAAATTTCAGTCTGATAGGGGACCACCTGGGAACGAACCCTATTGAAAACATACGAAATGGGGTCAGAGGTCAGGACATAGGATTACGATCCATTCCATCGCCTTTATTCCGTATTATTAAGATAGACGTCAAGTTATTTTGCTTCCTATACTTCTAATGGAAAAATTTTGTACACATTTCCTTCACAATTAATGTGTTCCCAAGGATGAAATTTGAACATCGATTAATATAACTTCCTATTATAACTTGGAACACTTTATATTATCTAAGACATAACCATAATTATATTAAAAATCAAAAACTTTTCCTTTGGTGGTGTTGAAACCAGAAAAAGGATGGCGCGACCTGTACTTTGATGATGTCAGTAGACAAACAAATGTTGGGTTGCATAATTATGGTCATGTTTTAGAAAATATCAGGTATTCCAAGTTATAAAATGAAGCTATTTTAATCGATGTTAAAATTTTCATCCTTGTGAACGCATTAATTGTCCAGAAAAAGATGGCGCGACTTGTATTTTCATGACGTCAGTAAACAAACAAATGTTGGATTGCATAATTATGGTTATATTTTAGAAAATATTAAGTATTGCAAGTTACAAAATGAAGATATGTTAATCGATGTTCAAATTTTCATCCTTGGGAACGCATTAATTGTGAAGAAAATGTGTACAGAAATGTTTCCATTCGAAGTACAGGAAGCAAAATTACTTGACGTTCACCGTAAAGGAGCAATTCTTTTATGTATGTAAATTTTATTTTGAAAACGGCTCTAAGGATTTTGATGAAAGTCATTAACCTACCGTTTTCTGGTACTAGAAATCGATTTAGCTTGATCTCGACTTTAGGAAAATTCGTTTAGTGGGTTAAAAAACCACCCCGAGTTACCAAGTTTTTAGTGTAGTGTCATGGCGTCGTGCCATTAGATGTTGGCGCGCGGTCACGCCATCTGTCTCATTACGTCACGCGTTGTGTGTGGATCCTATTAAAGTTTTATGACGTCACACTCTTGCGAGCAGATGGTCGCAGTTCCCATCTGCCTCATTACGTCACGCGTTGTGAGGGAATGTTCGTCCGCACGATAACTCGCGTAAAAATCTTTCGATTTCGATGACATTGTAGTAGGGGAACACCTGGGAAAGAACCCTATTGAAAGTGAACGAAATGGGGTCATAGGTTAGGACATAGAAGCGGGATCCATTCCACTGCTCTTATGCGCATAGCTAACGTAAAAAAGGTTCGATTTAAATTTTAGTATGTGGTAGGGGACCACCTGGGGACAAACCCTATTGAAAATTGGTGAAATGGGGGTCAAAGGTCAGGACATAGGAGCGGAATCACTTCCATCGCCATTATGTCTCATAACTTACGTAAAAATGTTTCGATTTGGATGAGATGTTAGTATGTTGTAGGGGATTGCTTGGGGACGAATCCTATTAAAAATGGGCAAAATGGGGTTAAAGTGTAGGACACAAGAGCAGGATATATTCCATAGCTCTTATGCATCATAACTTATGTAAAATTGCTTCGATTGCGACAAAACTTTATCATGTTATGTCGGAGGTATACTGAACCAGTTCTGTTGAATATCATCGAAATGGGATCAAAGGTCAGGGCACAGGAGAGATTTATTCCACAGCCATTTTCCTCATAACTTGAGTAATAACTTGAGTAATGATTTCTAGTATGTTGGAAAGCGTATCATAATCAATGCATTGCATGATTTTACTAACTTGTTATAATTGGAAACGATCTGCACAATTGTAAAGCAAGCCACTCTTGCACACCAAGAAGATTCTCCTTGTCTGGTAGTCCACAGCCGGGATAATTCATCGGAGTTTCTTGGCAAGAGGCCAAACCAAAACTGCAGAACGTTATTGTGCTGAATTACACCAGATGAACCGGAAATTGCTGCAGAAACATCCGGCTTTGGTCAACAGACATTGTGTTCTTCTGCTTCAAGACAACGGCCACTCTCATGTCACACAACGAACGATGCTGACGCCAAGTGCCTTGGGCTATGAAGCACTGTCTCATCCTGCCTATTTCCCGGACTTTTCTCCGACAGATTGTCATCGGTTTTCGCATGGATCACTTCCTGTCCGGGAAACATGTCACGACAGACAACGAGGTTCAGCGTCCAGTTGATGACTTCTTCGGGTTCCAGCCACAAGACTTTTTCGTTCCGAGATCATGGCCTTGTCGGACAGATTGCAGCTATGCCGAGGGGGATTATATTTCCTAGGTAAGTTATCCTACTTTTCCGTTCTCGTTGTCCACGTGTGCTGGTCCTTTGCCGGACATTTCATCCGCACCAATTCAATAGAATATTAAAACCTTTGTACTTCAGAAGAGATGCAAGAATCGTTTGAGTCCTGGACGGATGCATTACTTTAAACCCTTTAACCGGCGGGAACGAATTATAACCTGTGGTCATCTAAATGGCCTGAAATAAGCTCTAAAGAATATATCAGTTGTTTAAGAAGTTGGCCGACTGCGGATGGAACGAGTGAACCTGCGAATTGCTTCAATGTGGTAATTTAGGGGAATGTTGGATCATAATCCTTTCTGGTTGATTTCCAGCTTAAAGTGCTATAACAGTTGCGACGAACCAAAGAGGAGGCGTAAGATGTTTGAGTCACTTATTTCTGCACAGTGGCCGTGTCAGGGCGACTGTTCCTTCCACACCATGCTTTGAATCATGGAGAAGAGAATAAAGTACTAGATATTACCAGGTTGTTGGAAATACTCTAAGGAGCAAGTTGTTGAAATACCCTAAAGAAATTAAAATATACTGTAAGGAGATGAGAAGTGAGTGCCTATTACCACTGACAGTCTTATGACCAGTACTTCTGAGTTCTAAAGGGCAAAGAAATTGTTTAGCCGTAGCTTTCGTAAAACCCGGCCGCTATGTGAACATTTCTGTTTGGCAAGCGCTGCAGATTTAGAAAATCATTTGATTCAGGAACATCAGCCCCTTGAAGGGTAATCTGTTTTACGATATGTTCATATCATCTAAGGCAGTGTTTTTCAAAGTGTGGTCCGCAGGAAATTTCAGAAGAAAAATTAATGAAGGATGTGAGAAGTCTGTCCTTAATTTTTGGGTGCATGCTCGACACGAATATCCAGAGCTGTCAGATACAGCCGCTAAACATTTTCCGTTCCCGACTACTTACAACTGTCCGTTTGGAGTTTTCGAATTTAGTTGAAATTAAGAGCAAGAAAAGAAATACACTGCTGACCACCCAACATGCAACACAGAGAAGGACACGAGATAGCAAAGCCAGATTTACTGGACACATAACAACAGATACAAATATGAAACGATTGAGCTTACAGGCCCGTGCGACTTGCGGAACACACAGACATCAATATAGTTCGTGTGGCCCCCATGGCTGGCAATAACGGCCGCTACACGCCGCGGCATCGAACGAACGAGGCTTTGGTGTGGCTTGGGGTATGTCAGTCCAGGCTGCTTCCACACGTTGCCACAGTTCATCAGACGTAGCCGCGGGTGGTGCTTGCCAGGCCACTCGGTTGCCGGTTAGCGACTACTTTTGTTCGATGGGCGACATATTGAGAGAACAGGCGGGCCACGGTAGCAGTGACACCTAGTGGGCCGTGAAGAATTGTTGCACGATGCGTGCCACGTGCGGGCGCGCATTGTCTTGTTGAAACGTGGCCGCTGGCAGGTCCTGCAGGTAAGGGAAGACTACAGGCTCCAAAACGCCGTGGATGTAGCGGTGGCTGTTGAGTGTACCGGCGATGCGTACCAGAGGAGTGCGGGTGTCATATCCAATTGCGCCCCAAACCATAACGCATGGCGACGGATCAGTATGGTGATCCATAATGCAGGCGTCATACAGTCTCTCGCCGCGGTGCCGCCACACGCGGATCCGACCATCGTGGTGTTGCAGGCAGAAGCGGGACTCGTCGCAGAAGACAATGTCGTGCCATTCCGTAGTCCAGGTGCGGCGTTCAACTACCCACTGCCACCTCACTCGCCGGTGGTGTAACGTCAATGGTAATCGGAGCAATCAGCGCCGTGCGACAAGTCCCAGCTCCTGCAGACTACGTCGAACGGTACGTGCTGATACAGGTTGCTGCGCAACACACCCTAATTTCTGCTCTACCGTTCGTGATGTGGCGGTGCGAGCCGTCAATGCTCGCCGCACAACATGCCGGTCCTCTTGTTTGGTGGTGTGCCGCGGCAATAGCTCACATCGGTCCGTCCGTCCCTCCTGCACCCACCGAATCCATTCTCGCCTCACTGTGGCTGGATGTCCTCCCACACAGGCGCCGAGGTTTCGGTACGATAAACCGCTATTCGTCCTATGTCAAGCTCTGAAACGTGCTGGAATGACTGCTGTATTCTGCGACGAGGCATCAGGAAGCCTCCCACGCACAAGTCCGGCAGCACAACACACTTCCATTACTTACTCTATAAGAAGGGTTCTGTGCACCCTTCTTATAGTGCTTCTCGGTAGCGTGCCGAGCGCACATGATTTGCATATGCCCTGCAATGCTTATCGTTTGCATGTCCTCTCGCGGGCGACGCATGCTGCGAATTTCAGGCCAGTCGGATGCTTCCTTCTTGGAGTTGCATTTTTTGTGGCCAGCAGTGTAGATAGCTTAGCAAAAGATCGCAAGCAGCAGCAGCATCCCTCTCACAGAAGCTATGATTATTATTGTAGTTATTATTTTTGTTATTAATTACTGAATCTTTATACGTAGACTTTCAGAAAAATATTAAAATCAAAAGAGAAAATCAAAGTATAATTGTCCATATAACACTTTGCATATGGTATAACTTGAATTGCATGGAGAATTTTTTTTCCGTGTCTCAGGGGCGTAGCTAGAATTTAGGTTGGAGAGGGGTGGGGGAGATCTTAGGAGAAGGTTTAGTTATTTTCCCATAAATATCACCTATTATAAAATTTACTTTTTGACGTTTCGAGGAGGGTTTGACCCCCCTTCCCTGATTACGCCCATGCTGTGACTACATTGCCAATTATTTAATTAAGGGAATGATCTCTTTTTCGCTGTACAACTGACACAATAAAATTATAACTCACCAAACTCTTTCTTTACAAAATATATAGGTACTCCAAAAATTACTTTGTTTCAGATAGAGTTGGCAACGGACCGGTATTTTATAACTTTGTCGGAATTTTTGGCGATTTTCGGTATTATTTTCAAGTAAAAAACAGCTGGAAAAAACTTAAAATTTACCAAAAGTAGCTAAAATTAACTAAAAACCACATTTCAGGGTGGGGGAGGTAAAGCGAATCGGAGCACTCATATCTATAAGTCCACCTATAAATCACATAAATTGGAGAATACCTTGGTTGGATCCTTCGTTGGAGGAGGGGGAGTCATATCTCACCGACCGATGAGGGTGTCCGGTAGGGCCTAATATTATTAACTAGGGTTGACAATCTTAGTTTCAGACAATATAATATAAAAGTTCTCCCAGGAAAGTTATTCACAGCTCCCACCCCTCCCCGCGCTTGGTGGTCCGTGATAAGTAAAGAAATGCTTAAAGTGGTCCTTGAAGAACCAAAGTTTGAGAAACACTGATCTACGGAATGAAAGTGTGTTGCATATGTGTAATGTGGAACAAAATTTTGTCAGTGGGGTAAAAATAAATGCTTAAATATGTTATTCTGTGATGAACTCGAACAAAGGAACCGCAATGACGACTTGCCAGAAACCAGAGCATCTGACCACTCGGCCAACGGAAAGGCTCATAAGTATTTATTTGTATGTGTGCAATTATCTTCATTTCTTTCGGGCATTTTCTCTGTTCTTTGACATTCTCTCCGTTTTTCTTCTAAATAGAACGGCCATAGACATCAATTCTCTGGAGTTAGAAATCGGTATGATCCCCTTTTCAGCTAAGAAATAAATGTTGCTTTCCAATCAAGTTCCAATCAATAAAGAGAATTATTCCAGGTCAAAGGTGTTCACCCATGATAAATCAGCGTGTCGTATAGCGGTCAGAAAAACATAATGCATCGGTGGATGATCCTATGAAAAATTGCAATGTGGTGACTGGGTCTTCCAAACAACAAAACACCAGGCGTCGGTTATGATTCGGCTTTAGACATCACGTGAGCAGACAGGACGTCTCTGTATTGTTGCTGATGCGATGAATCAACAACATAGCGTCAAGCTATCTTCTTTCTCAGCTAAAATGGTGTTAGTTGACAACATGAGTCAGCAGTATGTATCATTGTTCGACTCATTATCATCTACGACAAAACGGTGAAACAAACATTTCTTCTATATCAATAATCTGTTTTCTCTCCAAAGATGAATCACACACATGTATATTTATTAGTCTTCTTCCGTTCACAAGAAGACGCGCTTATGTCATTCATTGCTTTGACTTTGCGCTTGTCTTTACGTGCGTTTGCCTATGGGCATGATAATATTACTTCTGATCACTAGATAGAGGAACATTTTATATGATAAATCAAAACGTTTCTCCGTTGTTGAATGCAAAAGTTTCCTGGGGATTCCATGCACGTTGTTCAGGTGGTTCTTGAACTTTAGGCTTGCTTTGAAAATAACAAAAATTTAAAACTAAAACAAACATTTGAAAAAATGATCATGACATTTTTACAGTTTTTCCGAGTATCAATTATTCGATTTTATCGTATTATGAACGTTCGGTTAATATCACGAAGTTATGGAAATTTGATATTATTGTTTACTTATTGGGTTGGAAAGAAAGCAATGTCTGTAACTGCAAGGCAACAGAAAAAATAGTAATTACCGTATATACAAGTATAAATCTGTCCAAAATGTATTCCATATCGTTTGCCGCGACCTGTTCCTATCATCTGGGCAGTTGTTGAATATCCTCCCTGTAGATTTGTGGCGTCTCGGACGGAAAGAAAGGATTAAGTCCACCTTCAACATCGTCCTGGTTTGTGAACCGCTGTCTAATACACCTGGATTGTCATCTTCAAAATTTGTATGAAAATTGGATTGTCATCTTCAAAATTTGTATGAAAATTGGATTGTCATCTTCAAAATTTGTATGAAAATTGGATTGTCATCTTCAAAATTTGTATGAAAATTGGATTGTCATCTTCAAAATTTGTATTATTTGGCGTAATCCCGTATTCCTTTCATAATTATTAGAATTTGAACACTTATTTGTGCATGAACTCTATTCTTCTTCTCAATACTTTATTTGTACACGAACTGCATTCCCCTTTCCTTTTTGGGTGAACTTAAGTGCTGCGTTTTCATAAAAAGTTTCTTCAGAGTACATTTTCATATTTAAAAAGAATGGTTTTCTCATTGACAAAACAGCTAAGTTGCTCGAATCTACACATCTTTGTGCGGCTCTAAGATATACTGTATATCTCGATCCTTTTTTATGCAGAAAAAAACCCTTCTTTAGGCAGTTGCTGATGGAAGCTTTAATATTAGGTCTGCCAATTTGTACACCTCGATAAACACAATGTCCAATTTATTCAACTTTATGTAAGAAGTAATGCTTTTTACTGATTTGTTTTTCTATTCATCAAGGGAATAAAACACCTTCAGTTCATTTTTTCGTCGAGATGTATCAAAATTTGAAGCATAGAGTTCTTTAAGTTTCTGACAGTACATATTCAGGGAAGCTTTCACAAAATTCATCAAAACCGTTTGAATCCAACAAAGCCACAAAAATTAAGGTATAATATCATCGATTTTAATTCATTCACAAAACTCTCGCGAAACACGTGCTGTTACGAGCCGGAGCATGCGAGTGACTGAGGTATTCTGATGGTCTCTTTTCTGAGCGAACCGGTGACCAAAGCGATGGCCCATTCCTCTCCACCTGCTCATTCATGTTGTCATGGAAACGCCAGCAAGCGATCGTGTGAAACGTCCTGGAATCAGAACATTAAAGACTGGAAGAGCTGCTTGCGTTATGCCGTTGGTATTCATTCGCCAGACTGAGTCAAAGAAGCGAATCCTCACGTGCTTTTTTCGGAGAGAAAGCATAGACATATTTTATTACCGTTGATTATTGACTTCGATTTGTGCATTCTCTGGGTTTGCAGCTAGCCTCGAATATACGTCACTGATACACACACAGACTCTTAGTATTAAAGATAGTTTCAAATAGGATTGGTATCAAAAGCGGAATTTCTTTTCGTTCGTATATTGGGTTGTCGGAAAAGTCATGACGTATTTTGGCACCCGATGGCGGTTGGGCGGTTTTGGACATACTAGAGTCATGCTCAACTCTGTTATCGCTATGCCATTCGACAGGTGCCAGTTCGAGCTACAGTCTAAAAGGAATAGTGCGCGATTTGGTTGATTTGCGGAGATTTGACATCAAGTTGAAGACCAAACTGTGCATTTTCGCCATGTTTTACTCTTTTACTTCCGTAAAGGCAAGAACGCGCTCAAGCTTCTGAAAAGCTGCGTAAAGTGTACGGTGATAATGCTCTACAAGAATTACAGTGCCAGCGGTGGTTCGCAAAATTCCGTGCTGGTGATTTTGACCTCAACGATGCTCCTCGGTCCGGAAGGCCCACCGAGGATGATGACGACCAAATCAAGGCATTGATCGAGTCAAACATATGTTACACGAGACCCGAGAGATTGCAGAAACATTGCACATCCATCATTCAAGCGTTCACGACCACCTAAAGAAGCTGGGATACGTAAACAAGCTCGATGTGTGGGTTCCTCATGAACTCAAAGAAGCTCAATTGACGGCGCGTATAAACATCTGCGATATGCTCGTTAAACGTGAGGAAAACGATCCTTTTTTGAAGCGACTGATAACTGGTGACGAAAAGTGGATTGTGTACAACAATGTGCTGCGCAAACGGTCTTGGTCTCGACATGCTGCTTTGCCTTTAACGACATCCAAAGCAGACGTTCATCAGCGGAAAGTTCTGGTCTCAGTGTGGTGGGATTTTAAAGGTGTCGTGTTTTTCGAGCTCCTACCACGAAACTAAACAATCAATTCGAATGTGTACAGTCTGCAATTGGACAGTTTGAACGAATCCATCATCCAGAAACGTCCAGAGCTCGTTCATCGTAAAGGTGATGTGAATGCCATCACGACAACGCAAGACCACACACAATTTTGATCGCCCGCCAAAAATTATTGGAGCTTGGGTGGGGTGTGTTGCCCACCCAGCATACTCTCCTGAACTTGCGCCGTCAGACTTCCACTTATTTTGCTCTCTTCAACAGTCCTTGCGTGGTATAACGTTCAATTCAGATAAGGCTGTAAATTAGCACGTTGTACGGTTTTTCGCCACGAAAGGCAGGTTCTATGAACGAGGCATTCTGCAGCTCACTGAAAGATGGCAAAAGGTTATCGAACAAAACGGGCATTGTATCATTGATTGATCTTTCTTCTTTCTATCAGTAAATGACCTTTGCGAAACATGGCTAAAATACGCCATGACTTTTCCGACAACCCAATAGCACCATACAGCTAGTGATTATGAACAAACCCGAAATACGGAAGATGTCATTCAAAATGACACAGTTTCCCATATAGAAAAGAAAACTTTCTCGGATGGTACCTGCAGATATTTTGCTTATTATTAAAAACACTCAAGGTCATGTCATTCTTTTAACGTGCTTTCTTCCTGAACGTTCGCTTCTACCAGCTAGCTGTGTTAAGAAACTGGCTACGTTGTTGAAACACAAGAGTTAAATATGTTTATATGGACCAGTAGCATAAACAAGAAGATAACCTGAAGGAAATGACAAGTCCCTATGAAAAATCAACGAGTTAAGCAATGTATTTTCTCTCAAGGGCAATAAAATTACTACGAAAGTTGCTTTTCCTCTGATATGGACAAATAGGACGAAGACAGAAAAGGAAAACCAGCTACTCAAGTCGAAACAAGGTGTAATCACGCAAACGTCAAAGTGAAGTCACGCAAGCTACAAATGGCGCAGCCTTAAAGATCGCAGATGGTAACTCCACAACAACGCGGTAAACAGAGGCGTGGCACCAACTCAGCACACTTTCTTGCTCCTTATATTCCCCGGTGGCAAAAAATCTCCCTCTCTTCACCACCCACCATTTTGCAACAGCGAAGGCATTCACTTTGAAGGATATTTCCAATGTGATTAGAAGTGCGAAAAGAATGCTTGTTTCGAAACATCTGGTTTCTAATAGAGTATGACTCCAGCGTGGTAGATTAGAGGCGAGCATAAATCATGTGAAGCTTTTTGAACTCAGAATTGGTTGACGGATTAAATGTAGCGTTAGTAGCAAAGTGTTGAATAATAAAGAAGTATGTGTGTTGTGAAACTGTTTATTTGAACTGTTCAGTTACCGAATTTTGCCAATATCAATAACTGTTTTGTGAAAAGTTAACTCCTCCTCGAGCAATTCGTTTATTGGTCTAACAACAGACGAAAGTTCGCTCACTGAGAAGCAAGAAACTACCTGCTTATTGCCGTCCTGTTTCAAAGGAAGTATATCACAAAAGTAAACATATAAAAAACTAAGATGAGGAGCGGAGTAACTTTGCGCCATTGTACGCAGCGGTTAGGTATCAAACTAAACTTACAACTACAGAAAAATCAATGAGCAGAATTACTTTACCATGTACGTTCCCAGCTGATAATTGTTACACAAATTGCAAGAACTTTGTTTCAAAACGGAGTTTCATTTTAATCACATCTTTTGTAAAAAGTAAACAAGTTAGTAAAAACATGCAATTCATTGATTATGATACGCTTTTCAACATACCAGAAATCATTACTCAAGTTATTTTTCAAGTTATGAGGACAATTACTGTGGAATAAATCTCGCTCCTGTGCCCTGGCCTTTGACCTCATTTCGATGATATTAAACATAATTAGTTCAGTATACTTCCGGAACAACATACCAAAGTTTTGTCGCAATAGAAGTATTCCTAGTCAAGTTATGAGGATAATGGCTGTGGAATAAATGACGCTCCTCCACCCCGACATTTGAAACTACACTGGTAGAAAGTGAAAAACGAACACCAAGAAGGAGACGTCCGATACCAACGAAATTTATACAGCATGATAACGGAATACAGAGGATCACGTGATCAAAACATTATGGCAAAATACAGCTGTATTTGCTGGTAAACTGAAAAATAACATTTCCATGTAACATGGTTAGTACGATGTTGAACCGCCATGAACTGCGTCACACTGTGCAATTCTGGCATAGAGTCTGTCGTACAGATGCTGGATGTAAGTTTAGGGTATTGAGTTCCAAGCATCCTCAACCTGGACGCGTAAATCGGGGATGGTCGTGGCTGGCCGTGGAGACCGGATAAGTTGATGTCCCATAAAATTCCACACGTGATCAATGGGGGACAACTCCGGTGAACGTGCAGGCTATGGAAGGTGTCTCACAGCCTGAAGTGCATGTTGCGTTGCACGTGCCGTGTGTGGGTGTGCGTTATTTAGCCGGAAAACACCACGATGGACGGACGTAACAAATGGCACAACAACGGGCTGAATTCTGTTGTTGATGTAGGAGATGCTGTTTAACGTACCCGGTACAAACACTAGTTGCGTACGGGAGTGATAGCTGATCGCTCACCACACTAGGAGACCAGGTGTAGGCCCTGTGTATCGCTGGCGGATGCAAGAAGGTTGGAGACGCTCCCCTGTGTGTCTGCGAACACGCACACGGCCATCGGAGGCTCCCAAGCAGAATCTGCTTTAATCGCTGTACACGACAGATCGCCATTGCGTTCTTCAGTGCAGACGTTGGCGACACCACTGCAGCCGCTCCTAACGGTGGGCTGGAGTCAAAGTCACACACGTGCACGTAGTCCTGCATCCAGTAGACGGTTGCGATTGTTCAGGTGCAACGGCAGCTCGGATTTGCGTCGCAGTGGATGTTCTGCTTGACAACGCCGCTCTTCTTATGCGTCGATTGGTCCGCTCATCAGTCCGTCTGTGACTCCCGGTTCCACGTCTTCTCGTGTGGGAATGTTCTTCGGATCATCTACGCCACCATCTTACTGTCACCGATACTTCCCGTCCAATTCGCTCCGCAATACGACGATACGACCACCCGGCATCGTGGAGTCCGACTAGACGACCTCGCTCAAAGTTCGATAACTGCTGAAATCGTACACGTCTTCCATGTCTAGGCATTGCAGCTTCTTCAGGGTCTTCGCACGTGTCCGTACGCCGACGACTGATTACATTCACTTCGCCGTACTCCTTAAATACCACCGACGATAATTTGCATATTATGCCGTGCTGTGGCGTAAGCGCTAACCGGTTGGTCACGAAATTAACATCACACCTACGTAATCTCGACCCCATTACCATATGTAAATTTCATGATGGTCCTCCAATTCCTTCTTGGTGTTAAAAAAAAGTTCTTTTTTCCTTAGCATAGCTTTTGCCATGAAAATTCTTTTCGCATATTTCTAACTTTTGTATTATGCAAAATTCTTCCGCTAGGAGGAATTTTGCATAACGCAAAAGTTGATTCTTCCGCTAGGAGGAATTTTGCATAATGCCAAAAAGTTATATCATGCTTCCATTCGCTATCAGAGGAACAGCATGGAATTTGATTTTGCAGTGGAGGAGCTTGACGTTTCGTCATCCAAGGTCCAATTTTCCGGCAGTTTGAAAATTGGTTGGGAATCATCGAGCTTAACAGGTCTCACAGCTGAAGACAAATTTGGGTAACTAAGGTGTGTTTATTTATTTCGATTGGAAGTTTAACGACCGCCGTGAGCAACTCAGTGGGCAATAAGCAGTCGACCGTCCCTAATTTAGGGCCACTGGTTTCAGGGGAGGGAGAGAGCCAGTGCCGTAAGACAAACACACAACATCCATGCAGCACCGAGATTCAAACTTGGACCCATCACGTAAGAATGGTGTGTATTTTTCGAACTATGGATTGTTTATTTTTAAGCATATGGCGTTTTACCAACCTCTCAAAAGGTTGGTTAAACGGCATACGTTAGTTAAACAGAAATAGCAGTCGGAAACAGACATTTGTTTCTTTTCAAATTATTGAGATAGCAAATGACACTGAACGGCGCGTGCCGTTTAACCAACCTCTCAAGTATTGGAAACATTTGCTGCAACATACACGAGGTGCCCAAATCTCATCTTGATCACCAAATTTGCAACCAAAGTGACACTGCAATGACTTCTTAATCACCAGAGAAATTACTTCAATTTGGGTTTTGTCGATTCATTGCACACGTAACAAAAGACATTCGCGTTTACGCATTGGTGCTTCCGCGATATTGTAACTACGTAGTAGCAGTCCGTAAAATTCTGCGAACAGTTCCATGAAGAAAGAAGTTACTGTTTTTAGTTCTCACAGACAAAACAAGTGAAAGCTCTGACAAACCGAAAATGAGTCATACAATGGGAGGAGTGCATTCGACCTTTAGCCGAATACCAAGGGTTTCAACCTCGCCAGCCCACCAGATGTTCTCGTTTCGCAAGGGGCGACACACCCAGCCAATCACAACACTATTAGATGCTAGGGAAAAAAATGAATTCATTTTCGCTTTTAGCACATCCTAAAACGTAATAATCACCATGTTTTGAGTCGGGGTAAATTTGAGTTTTGTACAGTTTTATTAAAAGGTGGAAACACATTGGCGTATCAGCGCGTAATAAATAACACGCAATACCGCTCGTATTGTTTTCCACGCTATCTTCGAAAAATCATCTTTGTTTCTTACGCGTTCTAATTTTCTGCATTTTGTATTTGACTAGTACTAACATGAACAAGCCTCCCTGTGGAGAGCGAAAGATTGCAGACTTATATGTATCGCGGCAGTGAATAAAAGTTGCGAACTTGTATAGTTGGTGTACACTTAACAGATAGTGATGGCAATATCATATTCCTTCATTTTATAAAACGAATACATGTACATTTCTTCTATAGAATGCACTCATCCAGAGCGAACTATTTTAAACTTCTTTGTTTCAGTTCAGCACAGTTAGCAACAACAAAATAATAGCTGAATTTCTCACATTATCGCGATCTCAACGTTCACATTCACGTACTGATACATCACGGACGAAATCGTTGCTTATAGGAGCACACCCTCTTATCAATCAACGCTTGAAGTTGGTTTACTCTGTCGATAGATGCATTTTGTATTCGCACTCGTGCTGTTGTCTCATTATAACCCTACGCACGTATTTGTAATTGGGTCTGTGACGAGATGCTGGTTTATGAACTCATTCACGATTAACAGATGTGTGTCAGAATATTAGTGGTAGGGCAATCGATCTTTTTGCTGATACACATGTGTTATTTGATGGATCAATTCACAAAAACTGGAGTTACTCAGAAATTGATTTTTTTTAATATATCTCTATGATGAGACACGAAGAATCTTTCAATCGTAAGAGAATTCCTATGTATCACTTATATTCGTGAATCATTCCTTTCGAGTATAAGCAACCCCCTGAAGCTTAGCAGCTAAAAATCGATTTTTAGATAAGATATTTATTGGAATCGTAGCAGGGAAGACGAACATGTCAATAGATTTAGTGAATTTCCTTAGAGAAATACGTGTTTTTCACCACATCTTCTGTAAAAAAATATACTTATATTACCAGTTTGTCCATCCGTCTACGGACACAATCTCTGCAACTATTAGAACCATTTGAAAAATTATTTTTGCATTGGAAAGATTGAAATGTGCGAATCGTGATCCTTTTATTCTATTTTTCTTAAGATGCACAATTTTGCCGCTAGGGGGCGTAAATGCAGATATCGAAATCAAAATACATTTTATTCCATATATTTGTTTCTAAATACCAGATTGAAAAATTATTTTATCTTTCGATTTCATTTATAATGAAAACCGTCACTTTTTCAAGTTACGCATAGATTTTTCCGCTAGGGGACGTAAAACTAAATTGCGTTTGCCCCGAGATCTCTGCTTCTAAAAGTTCGATTTAAAAGATTCATCCTGCACCGAATGGAAAATGTTCTCCATATATTCCAAAATGGTCGATAAACCATTTCGGAATATTTGTTTCTTAAAATAATGCATGGTTTCTCCGCCAGGAGGCGTAGATGTAGGCCTTATTTTTGTCAATATCTCTGCTTTTACGAGTCCGATTTGGGAAATTCCTTCTTTGTTGGATGTCTCATATAATTTCAAAATTTTCGAGTGATGCATAAACTTTCCGATAGGGAGCGTAAAGGTAAATTACGATTTCCACAATCCCTCTGCTTCTAAAACTCTATTTAAAAAAATTCTTCCTATATCGGATACAGCTCCTGAAGCGAAATGCTTTATTGCACTTTCTAATTTTTGGTAAAGAATTATTTGACCACCAGGAGGAGTAAGTGTTTATTTCTGCTTCTGATGTATTTGCAGCAAGATCGGAGCTTCTGAAAACTCGACTGTAAAAAATTATTTCGTGGACTGATACCGCTACCTCAGAAAACCTTTTGATACTTTCTTCTTGCAATAATGTATAGGTTTTCCACAAGAGGGCTTAGGTGCACATCTTATTTTTGTCGATATCTCTGCCTCTAAGAATCCGATTTGAAAAATTCCTGTTTGGAGAGCGTTTCCGGTGCGAAATGCTCGTCATATAATTTGAAATTTTTCTTAGCGTCTAAGTCTGCCACCAGAGGGCGTAAGCTCAAATTTCCGTTTACAGCAATATCTGCAAGACTAAAAACCAGACTGAAAATATTTTTTAAATCAGATACTACTAATTATGCAAACTCTGTATAATTTTTTCCCAAAATACGTGCATTTTTGCCGCTAGGGGCGCAAATACTTAATCTCTTTTCTCAATATCTCTGCTTCTACTTGCGCGTTTTAAAAAATTCTTTCAACACCGAATGCCATCTACCTTGTGAAACAGTTAGTATATGAGGAGTTTTATAGTTCGTAGTTCTGTCGCTAGGTGGTGCTTGTATACTTTAGTTTGCAGCTGTATCTCCGCTTCTAAAAACCATATGGAAAACTTTCTTTACTTCTTTGCTGCAGTAGAGATGTGGAACATTATTCCTATTAAGTAATGCACATATTTCCCGCTAGGGGACGTAGAGGTCGAAATCATCTTCTCGCTCTATCTGCTTTGGGGAGACGTATTTGGAAATTTCCTTTTCCTTATCATAGCTTTTTCCATAAAAATATCTTTCGCTATTTTCAACTTTTCGGTTACGCAAAATTCTTTCGCTAAAAGACGTATAGCTATATCACGTTTCCTTCTATAATTCTTCTTTTAACTATTCGATTTGGAAAATATTTGTAATATACTTTGTAGCCGTTGATGGAAGTTAGTAGCTGTTTCTATTTCTGGAAGTTTTATCATTTGTAGAAACCCGGTTGATTGTTTTCCTAGCCTGTTCCACTGACTTTGAGTAACTTTGTTAAATTTAATTCGTTTCAGAAAGGATTCAAAAGACGTGTTCATTATAACAGAAAGTTCAGCGTCATCTTTCTTGTTTTTAACTCTTTACGGTGTCTTATCTATATCTCAGTCAACAGAGCAAGAATTTTCTCTTTGTTTTAATAGAAAATTAAAGTTCAAAATCTGTCACAGGCAGCCCAACCTTGCAATTTAACGCAGGCCCAACACTGAGCCACCGTCTTCTATTACTAAAAGACGGTGGATCAGTGTTGGTCTTAAGTTAAATTTCATGGCTGTGCTAACTGCATAGTTTGTTGGCGTAAAAGCTGTCAGTATATTTCGTGACACAGAATTGTTTTCACAGCAGAATGGAAGTACCGATTTTTAATCTGATTTTTGACTTCAAATACATGTTTATCCATTCTTTACCATCTCTTCTTGCTGTAACAATCAACGAGAATTTCCCTTTCCTCTCTTTAAGTTGAAGTAAAAGTTCAAAATCGTCACTCGCTATCGTGAAAGAAACTTCTAGGGCACTAAAGACGGCAATGCATAGTTCGAAACTAAATTTTTTTTTTTTTTTTTTTGGTTAGAGGTCACCGTAAGCAACTCAATGGGTTATAAGCAGTCACCCGTCCCTAATTTAGGGTCACTTGTTCCAGGGAAGGGAGGGAACCAGTGATGCAAGACAAACACAACATCCATGTCTCATGGGATTCGAGCCCGGACTCATTTCGGACGAATGGTCAGAGGCCATCGCTTAGACCACTGCGCCACCGGAGCGGCACATTGCTCCTTTAACTGATATAGCAAGAAGAAAGTGAAGAAATGGAGAACATGCATTTCATTAGGCAAATCTGGAAGAAAATATGAAATTTCTGTTCTTCACTGTTAGCATTTCTTTTTATGCTATGACATTGTAACACCGAAAGGCTAAGAAAAGTTTGACCGATTTTTACGGATGAAGCAGTACGTGACACAAAAAAGAAGTGGTGAGATTTTTAGCGCTAATGAGCAAGTTTTCACAACATTAAGAGAGATAACCACTTCTGTTGACAATGCATTCAGTAGTGGGTCGTAGGAGTGAATCGCAGAGACGTCTGATTCTTTCCTGCAGCACTACTCACCTTGCTTCATGCCCCAGGTATCGGGCGTTTTTTGTAAGGGCTGTAAGATACAGTTGAGATTATATTCAACCACGTAATATACATGTTCCACTGTGGACAGATCCGGGGATCTTGCTGGCCATTCCATTTCCAATAAGGTTCCCACCTAACTGAAGGAATTACAATATATTCCAGGTACCACTGAGCTGTCAAACTTCCTGTGAGAAATACTACTAAAGATGTTCTGCTGTTAGAGCTGATTTCTCCCTAGACAACTGCTCCCTAGGTACGTCGCTTGCCAATTTCCCATGAATTGGTCTGATTTCCCCGTCCCCTCCACGTTTGAAACCAGTGATCATCAGACCCCAATCAAAGTAGAGTCTGTGACGCATTCTCTAATTTGTCTTTCATTTTCGGTTCTTGTACTCTTACGTAAACTTTCGTCCATTCTCTTTGAGCAGTTTATGATCTCAAAGCTACATATTCGCTCTCGCGGAATTTTGGTTTAGCAACCTGACGTTAGGTCAAAAGTGAGTGACGTATGTTAATGAGACTGTGTGCGATTGTATCAGGGCTTTTGTTAGAAGTCGACTAGTGTGTGAAATCATTGTGATTGCTTTGGAGAGAGTCTGAAGGTTCGGAAGTGTTGGTTACACGAGATATTATTTAAGCTTGATTGAATCGATTACGTTGCTGTGATGCTTCGCTGATATTGAAGCCTGAAATTGTTACCGAGTTATAGACTTGAGAAGTATTCCATATACTGTGAATCTGTTGCATTTCGATGTCGAAGTACTAGAGGGGATTACCTGCAATGTATATTCTGTGATGTGAAGTTGTGCTGATTTGAGTACCTACCAAGGCCCAACAAAAGCTAGAACTCGTAAGTAGACTTGACATTCCTGGCCTTAAATGCTATTTAGAGATTAGGTGTGTTACATATTTAAAACTATGCAGAGTACGACAAACTTTACAGAACGTTTCAATAAGAAGAGTGTTTACTTTGAAATAAACAGGTGTTTTGGTGTAACACAGGCAAGTAGTAGATATCTTCAACCAGTGACATCAAAAACATTACACGTCGCCGAAGATCCCTAGCAGTCCTCACTAGGGCAAGAGACTCAGATGTTGGACACAATAATAATTGGCAACGCAATGCGCCGTGCGTCATCTTACCTCCGATAATCTTCGAGATAGGGTCGTCTTGTAACTCGACTACCTAAAGCAAGATTTATTCCTCTTCTGTGATGGAAAGAGCAGCGGCAAAACTTTGCCATTTGATCAGTTTTCTCGCTTTGTAGTAGTCCTGTGTGCTCCAGTTTTGGGCTTACGATGGTCGTTCCTACCGTCAAAAATTGCAGCCAGAATTAATACAGTGTTGCGTTGTCACTTCCCAAACGATCGCAGTACTGCAGGTCGACCATCCATCCCCTCGAAAACCAATAATCCGTTGCAGGTCAAATGCGTCCAGCTGGTGGTGATATTTTAGGCGAATTCTGCATCTAGGCAATTCTGTAAGAAAAGTACTTCCCCCAGCAATAGCAGCTTGAAGCCTGAAGTCTCTGCTCATGAAGGAATCAGTCTTGGTTATGACGTTACGGCAGAAGCGTTTTCGCATTCATCATCGAACACTGCAATCGGATTGGTCCAGTATTTATATCACGTGCGTATGTGTATCTACTCAACTTGGAAGACTACTGTTTTGCATGCAGTACTGATCATTACTTCATAGTTTTGCGTTTTCAGTGTGGCAGAGTGCATTAGCTTGGCAGCGTATTAACCAATCTCTTTTTTCATCAGAAGACTTGAGAGCTAAGTATTTTGGGCTTCTACGCGAGTTCCTACAAGATCTTTGATCCTCGATTTCTTTCCGTAGTTCAAGCCTCCGTTGGAGTGCAGGCGTCGAATGAGCTTTAGAATACAATTTCTTAACTTCAGTAATTGATAAATCAATTGGTTGCGTTGTAAACTCTACATTGTGATATCGAAGACTACATTTTACTACATGTCTAGAATGTATACAGCGTAAAATATCCCATACAGTGCAATTAAAGATTATATAATTAAAGCATCCATGCGGCTAACATTTCGTATTTTGAAGAATTCAAGAATAGACAATTGAATTTTACACTTCTTAATGAAAAACTCATTATTAGTAATTATGGAAAGCCACTTAATGGAAAACTCATGTTTAGTAATTATGGAAAGCCACTTAATGTAAACCTCATGATTAGTAATGATGGAAAGCCACTTCAAGGAAAAATCTTTATCAGTAACGCTCAAAGAACAGTTTGGTCGTGATTACACACAAACAGAATAAAATAATTTAAGAAACAGTACTTCTGGGAGCTCAAATACTAAGCCATTCGGGAAGCACAGATGAACTCTTTCAACTTACCATAATTCATGTATTAAAAAAGTGAGCCGCCCCGGTGGCGCAGTGGTCTAAGGCGCTGGCCTCTGATCATTCGTCCGTAAGGGGTCCGGGTTCGAATCCCGGTGAGGCATAGATGTTGTGTTTGTCTTATGGCACTGGCTCTCTCCCTTCCCTGTAACCAGTGACCCAAAATTAGGGACGGGCGACTGCTTATAGCCCATTGAGTTGCTCACGGTGGTCGTTAAACCTCAAAAAAAAAATTAAAAAAGTGATCAAAATATTTGAGGATCATCATTAATAGTTCTTCTCTTTATCAATAATACATGATTAAACTGTGGGTAGTTCACAAATACCATTAAAATATTACTGTCTGTGGAAAATGTATATTATAATATTTCGGAGATCTAAATCCTGTTTGTTTCTGTAACGAATACAAGGTACGTCCTTCTTTAAATAACCGAAGCAGTTGAAATGACAGGAATTCATATCCGCTGAATACACCCGAAGCCGGTGGCGCAGTGGTCTAAGCGATGGCCTCTGATCATTCGTCCGAACAGGGTCCGGGCTCGAATCCCGGTAAGGCATGGGTGTTGTGTTTGTCTCACGGCACTAGTCTCTCCCTTCCCTGGAACCAGTGACCCTAAATTAGGGACGGGCTACTGCTTATAGCCCATTGACGTGCTCACGGTGGTCGTTAAACCTCCAATAAAAAAAAAATCCACCCGAATGTTATGTTTGTCGAATACCCGAATAATTCTGGCCTAGTGCAGCAGTGCGTTGTCGTATACGAAGACAGGGCATTTTACATACCACAACGATTGTACAGAAAAATGTTCTCATAGAAACGACTTATTTTTTTTTTTTTTTTTTTTTTTTTTGATTGGAGGTTTAACGACCACCGTGAGCAACTCAATGGGCTATAAGCAGTCGCCCGTCCCTAATTTAGGGTCACTGGTTCCAGGGAAGGGAGAGAGCCAGTGCCGTAAGACAAACACAACATCCATGCCTGACCGGGATTCGAACCCGGACCCCGTTCGGACGAATGATCAGAGGCCATCGCTTAGACCACTGCGCCACCGGGGCGGCAGAAACGACTTATACCGCTTCGATATGATGCTGATGTTCTCATGATACTCTTCCAAAAACCACACTGCGAACATCTATGGCAACGCCCAGTAAGATTCACCTTCATGCAACTCTGCACGAGCTAATGGCGAAGTACCGGGTTCAACCCAGATCAGTGATTAATGTTTGTGTGCGCCAGACTTCTCTAAGGAGAGGAACCTTCGGAGCACTCTGGTATTGCAACGATGCCATGCAAGATTACTCCATCCAATTTCTTTGAGAATTCCTTCTGTGCAGTGTTCAGTGTGTGCGGCATCCACGCAGTTGGTCTGTCCATTAGGCTTAAATCTTTCATCAGCATGGTGTAACCTTTTGTGTTAAAGATACCAAGTTTTGCGGAAAGGTACTGGCACTCATCCTACACAGTCCTGTAAGACCTCTTTGGATGCATCAGTTATCTTCTCGTCTGGAAATCGAAATCGGTCAGCCACATCTTGGAGCATTTTAAATCATGTCCTGCTTTCTTTATATTCTTTCATCCAACTACGCACCATCATTTTTCTTGAGGGCATTTTGACCTACTGCTATCTACAAAAGACTTTGTGCCAAACCTTCTGAGTACTGCAATACGAAACAAAAATTTAAAAAAAATGCGCTATATTTTTGTACTCTCACTGATCATCTGAGCTACGCAACTGCCATACATCGGCTGTGTTGACACTTCAGGTAGGTGTGTGTGTGTGTGGCTGGAAGTTTAACTACCACTGTGTGCAGCACAATGGGCTATAAGCAGTCACCTGTCCCTTATTTAGAGTCACTGCTTCCAGGGAAGGGAGAGAGCCAGTGCCGTAAGACAGACTGCCGCTTTCCGTGGTCACAAGCTAGAGTTTAAACCACTGCGACAAAGGGACGGCCAGGTTTCTTCAAGGTACGCCAATGAAAATGTGTGCTTACTTTCCGAAGGACCTACCGTTTTAATAGATGTTCATACACTGTTCATTGCCGAATGTTTTTAAAACATTGAACAGAGAAGACAAGAGGGGTAAATATCAAAGGAGATTGCTTTATTCGCCTTCTTTTTGCTCAGTTATGATTATTTTTGCATGTATACCTTCATAACTAAAGGTAATACAGGAACATGATGACAAGAGTAAAGAGGGAAACAAAAAACTTTCAGAATTTATGTGCGATAGTTTTACAAAAACTGATCATTTAGAGGTTGATGAAGCAAATTTAGAAATACTTAATACAGTAAAACGTCACAATAAGGGACACCCATGGGACCAGACGTTTGTCCCTTAAATACGTGTCCATTATTAGGAGGTTCTTAACGGAATACAACTAATAAAATACGTATTAAATAAATAATAGACATTTTAATTTAGTAAGGAATATAAATTTAATATGTAAATAACAGTAAATCATCAATACGATAAAAATCTAAAATACACATGTATAAAACACAAATGTGGTACGTGTATAAAAGTACATTATCTGTATATGGAACAGTGGAAAATATATGTAGTACGTATTTAGTTGAAAATGATCTGAGAAAAGGGTTTGTTTTGAAGCATTCAAATGACAGGCATTTTTCTCCACATGAATATTACGTTAACAACCCGAAAACAAATTGAGGCCTTCACTGTTGCCGACATTTAAAACGAACTTATGCAACTGTCCGGCGTATTTTAAGGCTTCCTTAGTTGTTGTTTTTTTTATATCACAACTTTCTCCACATCACTTTCCGAATCCTCCAATTACTTTTCCGTTATGCCTTCATTACCAACAATACGAATAAAAAGCTCGGATGTCTTCATTAGTAAAGTCGGTACACAAAAATGTTCACCGATCGCAATATATTTCTCTATTGCAATATTACTGCCCCTGTCTTTGACAAGTTCACACAATTCTGTATTTTTCTTCAGTGTACTCACTCAGTTCAATTACACTGGAAATTCAAATAGTGAAGCCTACCTGTTTAAAAGATTGTTTAACACAGCTTAGAGTTATAGATTTAACAGTCGTAGCTCTGTATTTAATTCAATACAGTGACAGACTTGGTAAGTTGTTCGCTGTTTTCACAAGAACTGTGGGAAAGAAAGTTATCTCGGAAAAATGGATATGTGCCTCTGTCCGTATGTTCCTTAATCATGACCTTCAAGAAGTGCTTGCTGCTGAAAGACTTGATTTTCAAACAGTGCATGCTACTAAAGGCTGTTATATGCAGTATATCTCAAAGCTAGATAGCGATTTTCTGACTTTGGAGTGGAACAGTTTCTTTTTACAGAAATTTTTGGTTTCTATAAGTGTCCCTTGTTCAAAAGTAAATACATTAGGATCCCTCTACAAAGGCTCTGGGACTGAAATAATTGTCCCTTAAATTAAGGTGTCCATTAAAATAAGTAGCACTGTACCTTCATTTTTCTCGGGAAACATATCAGGCGGGGATTATATCTGAGAAGAAATTAATAAGCGTTAAACACGTGTGCGGAGTACGTTTGGAAAGAGCAATACAGTATCTTTTGAAAAGAAAATTATTTAATTAAAGAATATTTGCAGATTTTACTTATGACCGAGAGAAATGGATCTTAACTAAAAAAGACATGCAGAGGCTCTGGACAACTGAAAGCACTATAGAGAGATGCATGCTTGGTGTAACACCAAGAAAGAATTAAAAGTAATTCATACATAGTGACAAGAGGTGATATCATGATCGAAGTAAAAACCTTCAAGTGGAAATCCTCTTAACATAATGAAAGAAGTGACCATGGACAACTGAAATACTAGAATGGATACAAAGGGATTGGAAAAAACATAGAAGAAAGTCACGTAGGAGATGGATGAGAAAGATTCGAAAGCATGCCGGAGTGACATGGAACGTATTTGCTCAGGACAGAGATTTGTGTAAAATAATTGAGGGGTCTTTCATCCACTAGATGTTTAGGAATGTATGGTGATAAAGTTATACTGTTTCGTTCATTTGTAAGAAAAACAATGATAATCAAATGTTGTGTCTATCATACTGATCATACAAAAAGGTAGCCGAAGTTACAAATAAAGAAACATTTGTGTTTCATGCGGTAGCATCTTGCATGAGAAGTACTTTATTCAAATCACAGCTAGCAGATACACTCATCGTCAAAAAAAAAAAAAAAAAATTAGTTGCACCCATAAGGAAGCAACCGACAGAAAAAACTTGGTAGGTAGGTTTGACATCGGAAGACATGCAAATGATTCAAATATCACGCTCGACCACGCATGTGACGCAAGCAAGGAGAGGGTCGTAGAGCTGCGCCGGACCGGCTATATAAAGTCGTCCCGTTGCGCGGGCTTGCCATTCCGACTCGTGCTGTTGTGTTGGTTGCATCCTTTGCAAGTGAAGTATTCCTCGGAGAAAAGTTCTAAAGCAATTCTATCATTTGGAGGAGTTCGAGAGGGACCTCATCGTCGGGCTCCGGGAAGCGGATTGGTCTTATCGCCGTATCGCGCGCCGTACCGGTCGTGTGGATATCACCATAGCACGCTGTTGTCGGCAGTTGATAGAACGAGGCACGCAGCAGCGACAGGAAGGTTCTGTGAGACCTATACGAAATACGGAGAGAGAGGACCGACGGGTTGTTCGACATGCGCGGAGTGACCCAACAGCCACGATTGCGGATATTCAGCGAGCTGTGCTGTCCTCCATGCATCGTCCGATTAGTGCCAGTACCATTGGCAGACGGCTGCATGACGTAGGCCTACACGCACGCAGACCGTTACGAACACTGCCCTTAACCCCTTGGCACCATTGCATCGTCGCCAAGGACTGCAATGGTGTCGTGCCAGACTGTCAAGGAGCCACTCAGAATGGCAGCGAGTGCTCTTCAGTAACGAGTCCCGCTTTTGTCTTGGAAGATACGACCACCGAATCGGTGTGTGGAAGCACCGTAGTCAGCGCCAAGATGAACGGTTTGTTGTCGAGCGTCACACGTCCAGAACGCCTGGTGTCATGGTGTGGGGTACAATTGCCTGCGATGCTGGATCATCTTTGGTGTTCATTACAGGCACTTTGACAACCCAACGTTAAGTTACCGAGGTCCTGCAACCAGTGGCCCTACCTTATCTGAACACTCCCTGCTGTGCGATTTTCCAACAGGAAAACTCTCGTCCGAATACTGCTGTTGCCTCGAGAGCTTATCTTCAAGGCACTGACATTCTGCCATGGGCAGCCGCATCGCCAGACCTATCGTCGATTGAAAATGTGTGGGGTGCTATTGGACGCGCTATCCACACTGCAATTCTACAGCACAATCTGCAGAAACTGCGTGAGAAGATTCAAGCTGCATGGGATGGTTTATCGTAGGACACCTTTAGGAACCTGTGCAACTCCGTGCCGAGACGTTTGGCATGCTGTATGAGAAAACATGGCGGTCCGACGCCATTTATTGAAGTGTGGCTCAAAAAATGTTGCCCCTATCAGTCTTAATGTTTAATCGTTTATTGTTCCCGGTAACCTTTACCTTACTTCCGAACAGCATTGCAATCCGACACGTCCTTCTGGGTGCATCTATTTTTTTGACGATGAGTGCATAAAATAAAGGTTTTCCTGATTTAGCTTTGAGATGCGGGATTGTGAATTCGTTACTAAAGAAGTCATAGATCATGATGCAAATGATTTATTCAGTGAGTTCAAAACAAAGAGCTAAATTGTCAAGTTCAATTTGATACAAAACAATATTTTCCAGTTTTAAAACTTGTTGCCGAAAATTCCCCATTGAGAGACAGTGTTTAGCCAATAAATAACCATTAAGATAATGATTTTACACAATAATTTCAATCAAGAGAAACAGATTTTAGTCAATCATTCGCTATCAAGAGACCGATTTCAGTATATAATTCATCATTAAGAGATCTTTTGCCAATAATTCACCACTCTGAGACAGCTTTTAACGAATAAGCATTAAAAGGCAGGCTTTTATGAGTAATTCACCGTTAAGAGACATATTTTAATGAATTATTCACCAGTCTGAGGCAGCTTTTAACGAACAATTTAGCATTAAAAAGCAGGCTTTTATGAGTAATTAACCGTAAAGAGACATATTTTACAGAATTATTCACCATTAAGAGACATGTGATAGCCAAAAACTCACCTTTGAAAGTCGGATTTTAGTCAATAATTCATCAAGAAAAAAATATAATCAATTATCCATCAAGAGAAAATTTTCAGTCAATAATTCACCATCAAGAGAAAAATTTTAGACAATAATTCACTGTCAAGAGACAGATCTCAACCAATAACTCACCATCAAGAGCAATTTAGCCAATAATTTACCATTAAAACATATTTTAGGCAAAGTTCATCAGCAGCAGAAATATTTTAGCCAATAATTCACCATTAAGGTGGTTCCACCTAAAATCTCTGCCTTATGTTTCCAATGGTAAAATTTCTTTACATATTTTCTTCGCGATTCATGTATTCCCAAGGACTAAAATTTGCACAGCGATAAAATTATTGTGCAAAAGATTAAAATTATTGTGTAAAACTAAGTTATAGCATGGAATACTTAATACTTGCTAAAACAATCATAATTAAGCAATGCAACATTTGTTTATCTACTGACGTCATCAATGCACAGGTCGCGACGTCTATTAAGAGGTCTGAACATTACTCAAAGAAAAATGATTGATTTTTAATATAATTGTAGTTATGTTGTAGCAAGTTAAATACCCCATGCTGTAATTTAAAGTTAGTTTTATCGATGTGCAAATTTTCATCCTTGGTAATAACATAAATTCTTCGTAATTAATGTAAGTTTTAATTTCGGAAGCATAAGGCAGAGATTTTAGGTGGAACCACCTTAAGAGGCGGGTTCTTACCAGTAATTAACTATTGATAGATTTTGGCTAATAATTCCTCATTTATAAACAGATATTAGCCAGTAATTTAAAATTAAAATTTGAGTCAATAATTCACCAGTGAGAGATAAATTTTAACATTGATTTAACATTAAATTAATTTTCTCACACCAAAGCAACTATTTTTATGAAAACCGAACCTTAACTGAAATCGCAGTCTAAATGAACTTCTTTCAATCTATTTTATATTGCCCGCACCCGTTTATTGCAACTAAATATATACCTAGAATTATTAGTATCGCCTTAGCAGCACTCTCAAAAATTTAATCTCTAATTCAGTCATTAAGTAAGCGAAGACTAGCTGATGACCATTAACCTGTACCGTCCAATTGCGGACTCCACAGGGTTAAGTAAGCGAAGCCGAAACTTCTGACGCTAGAGTGATATTGCCTCCATATGAGATTCCATAGTTAAGAATAAAAAGAAAAAGTTAGTAAAATCATGCAATGCATTGATTACGATACGCTTTCCAACACATGCAATGCATTGATTACGATACGCTTTCCAACATACCAGAAATCATTATTCAAGTTATGAGGATAATGGCGGTAGAGTAAATCTCGCTCCTATGACCTGACCTTTGACCCCATTTCGATGATATTCAACAGAACCCGTAAAGTATACTTCCGGAACAACATGATAAAGTTTTGTCTCAATCGAAGCATTTGTACGTAAGTTATAACGCATAAGGGCGATGGAATGGATCCCAATCTTATGTCCTGATCTTTGACCCCATTTCGTCCATTTTCAATAGGGTTCGTTCCCTAGTGGTCCCTTACGACATACTAAAATATCATCGAATTCGAACCATATTTACGCAAGTTATGACGCATAAGGGCAATGGAATGCTTCATCCCGCTCCTAAGTCCTGACCTTTGACCCCACTTTACCCATTTTCAATAGGGTTCGTCCTCAGGTGGTCTCCTACCACATACTAAAATTTAATTGAAATCGAACCATATCTAAGCAAGTTATGACGCATAACGGCAACGGAATGAATCCCGCCCACATGTCGTGACCTTTGACCCCATTTCGTTCGTTTTCAATAGGGTTCGTCCCTAGTAGGTCCCCTACCACATACTAAAATTTCATCGAAATCGAACCATTTTTACGTGAGTAATTGTGGGGACAGGCGGACAAAGCTGGAACATATACGCTTATTCAACCTACGGCTGGAAAGCGTAAAAACGAGGCAGTCAAATCTGTAAAATTATTTCACGCCAAGTTTTACAAAATTGATTTGAAATCGTCAAAAAGGTATTTTTGGCAGCGAGAGAAAATATCAGACATTTTAACAGTTTAAAGACAGTAATACCGCAAGCAATATATGAAACTGTTTCCTATATTGCGTATGGGATTTTTCTATTTACTGCGCATGCGTCTTCCGTGCGTGAGCCAGCGGCACAAATGGGCGTGTGTCCGTCATCGTAGGATTCTTTCCACTTCTAGCAATCAAATACTTCTGATTTATTGCTGTATCATTCTGCTTGTATGGAATCTCATGTTAGGAAGAAGAAAAAAAGGAAAAATAAACATAAGTTTGACCCGTGTATCTGGACAACAAAAACCAGGCAGTAAGATGGCTAAAAGCCCATTCCATTTCAAACCATGCAAGAAGTGTCACGTGACCCGTGGAACTTCCAGGAAATATATTTGCAAGCATGAGACGTACGAAAGAAAACGTTGTCTTCGACATGTCTGCAAAAAATATTTCCTTCGGTTACACAATGTGGGGAGAATGGCATTTTGCCATATGATTTCTCGAATGTCATGGTAACTGAACGTCGGAAGATGCACAGCTCAGAAATCAATAGTACAAAACGTCTGACATTTCCTTTGATAAACAGAAATACTTTCTTAACTTCCAAACATCTTTTTAACATATCTGTACTTGCGATATTTGCAGAGCGAACACTTCTGAAAATTAGGAAACAGAAATGGACTTTCTAAGGATTTCGCAGAAAATTCCACGTATTGACGCAGTATAACAAAAACTTAAATCCAGTTTAAAGTGCATCGGTATTACAAATACGGACAAAGAAAAATCAAAAGAATTTCTTACTAAACTCGAAAAAAGCAGTTCTAGCTTGAAATTTAATGAGAATGAGCAAACAGGCAATCATTTTTTTAAATCTCTGATTCTATGTTTTTGAAAACTTGCCAAGTTCCCAAATAAGAAAATATTTTTTGTTTTTAGACATCATGTAAAGACCAGTATCCACGAGTTGCTCTCCTCAAAGAAGCTTAGAGACGAAGTCTAGGTTACAGAGGGATGACTCTTAGATCTAAATGTTTGAATTTCTTTAAAGAAACGAATGTGGCCAAGCACTGCCGTGACGCGAAACAGCACCTTTTGAGAGCAGCATCTCCACTTATTGTTAAAGACAGGTGCTAAATCCTAATCCAGACCCATATGTGCTAAACCAAGGAACTACAACTTTATTAGACCAGAACAAATTTTGATTATTTAAAAGGGAGACTATGGTTGGCAGAGGTGACTATGAAAGAAACAGTATGTGATTATATTGTCACAACACGCTCCTGCGTTTTGTCAGTTTTAAACTTTTAATTAGGTCAGGTGATGCGTAACATCACAGCCTCTCCTTGACAAATGTCAACCCCGCCTTCTCGTGGTACATCCTGTTATCACTAAAGGGGCTCTGACGACAGCCAATAGCGGTATAACTATAACATCGGGATTAGAGGAAATGCTATCCCACCCTCACCAACCCGCTTGGCCAGCGTGGTGAGTTATGGCCAAACCCCCGAAAATGACTAAACAACTTAAATCTTGGCCCTCAGTCTCCGGCAGCTGGAATGTACCTGGCCAAGGCAGCGGCCAGTGCGACATGAAGGCAGAGGGTGCTAAGAATCCCCGGAGGACCGGACTAGGCTGCCATCTGATGCTGACCTTGGCTACGTACAACGGACGCTCCCTATCTTCTGATTCAAGGCTTCTTGAATTGGAAGAGGAACTACAAAGGATCAAGTGGGACATCGTCGGGCTAAGTGAGGTAAGGAGAAAAGGAGAAGATCTCATTGAACTGAAAAGTGGACATCTCTTCTACTATCGTGGGACAGATACTGGCAGAACTAGTGGTGTTGGATTTATAATAAACAAGAAACTGAAGGATAAAGTTGTAGAAGTTGAAAGTTCCTCTGACAGAGCTGCACGACTCGTTATCCAACTCTCGAGAAGATACCAGGCTCAGATTATTCAAACTTATGCACCCACCACAAGTCATGCTGAAGAAGAAATTGAAGAATTTTATGAGGAAATTCGTGATCTAAATAATAAAGGTAAGCAGCACTTGAAGATAATTATGGGAGATTTCAATGCAAAAATAGGGCAACGGCAACAGAATGAAACTTCAGTAGGTAAATTCGGTCACGGCAACAAACCAGCGTGGAAATACTCTCGTAGAGTTTGCAGACGCAGAAGGGTTTTTCATCTTGAACTCCTTTTTCAAGAAAAAGCCACACAGGAAATGGACATGGAGACATCCAAATGGGACGACAAGTGAAATTGATTTTATTATGTGTAACAAAAAATTCGTCATAGAAGACTGCAGTGTGCTAAACAAGTTCAACACAGGCAGTGACCATAGATTGGTGAGATGTAAGATGCACCTCAACACTAAACTCGAACATAGCAAGTTCATAAGACAAACAAAATGTATTGACATAACCAACCTTAAAAAACACCATAATACCTTCAAATTAGAACTGAAGAACAGATTCTCTGCTTTAGAAGGCCTAACATCGGAAGAAGTGAATATTTCTGAAGTTAACAGAAAAGTAACCAAAGCTCTTATGGAAACAGCAACAAAATTAGATGGGTCTAAGAACAAATTGCATGTGAACAAATAATCAGGAAAAACCAAAATGTTGATGCAAAAAAGAAGAGTGATGAGGACAACTAAAGAAGATGTGACTTCCAAAGTGGAATATATAGAGCTATGCAAGACAGTACGAAAAAGTATCACTGAAGACGTAAGGAAATTCAACTGTGAACTAGTAAGGAAAGCAATTGAAAACAACCAAAGCCTAAAGATAGCAAAGGGACATCTCAGTAAGGGGAAAAAACAGATTATGGCACTGAGAAAAGAAGATGGTTCTGTAACAAGAAATAGAGGCGAAATTTTGACAAGAGTGAAAGATTTCTACTCCAAATTATATGAAAGGGATGATACATGTACTCCAGACATCATGAAAGGTACCAGTACCAGAGTTCTTCCAGTCCTTCCAGCAGAAGTTGCACATGCAATCAAGAACATGAAGCGGGGAAAAGCTCCAGGAGAAGATGGAATTACTGTAGACATCATACAAGAAGCAAGTGGAGAAATCGAAACAGTACTCGCCCAAATTTTCACTCTATGCCTTAATGAAGGAAAAATTCCTGAGGATTGGAACAACGCTACAATGATCTTGCTACATAAAAAAGGTGACATTGAGGATCTCAGGAACTACAGACCTATCAGCCTCCTATCAGTGGTTTATAAAATCTTCACTAAAGTTGTTTCACACCGCTTGAAGGTGACACTGGACATGGCTCAACCGAGAGAACAAGCTGGATTCAGGAGTGGCTACAGCACAATAGATCATATCCACGTACTGAGAGAACTAATTGAAAGAGCGAGGGAATATGAGCTTCCATTGTGCATGACTTTTATCGATTATGAAAAAGCCTTTGATTCGGTGAAACCATCAGCAGTTGCAATGGCTCTGAAATCCTGCGGTATTGAAGATGCATACATTAATATTATTAATAACATCTATGAAAATGCAAATGCAAAGATTCGGCTGTTTGAAAATACAACACACATAAAAATTGGAAAAGGAGTGAGACAAGGTGACACCATATCTCCGAAGCTCTTTAATGCCACATTGGAAAATGTCTTTCAATCACTGAACTGGGAAAACAAAGGGATAAAATTAATGGAGATTATCTAACCCACCTTCGTTTTGCTGATGACAGTCATTTTTGCAACTACCCCATCAGAGCTACAGAGTATGATCCAGGTACTTGCTGACAAGAGTAAAGAAGTGGGATTAAAAATGAACTTTCAGAAGACAAAAGTGATGTACAATGCTTTTACAAGAAATGAAGATTTATCGATTGATGGAGAAAAGCTGGAGATAACAGACACCTACGTTTATCTTGGACAGCAGATATCAAGTGAGGGTCACATTGGTGAAGAAATTAATCGACGTACAAAACTTGCCTGGAGAGCTTTTGGAAGAAACAGCATAATTATCAAGAGCAATATGCCATTATGTCTTAAAAGAAAAGTGTTTGATCAATGCATCCTTCCAGTGCTTACGTATGGTGCAGAGACGTGAACCTTAGCTAAAAGAGACATACAAAGGCTGCAGACAACTCAAAGCAGCATAGAGAGGTGCATGCTTGGTGTAACCAGGAGAGATTAGAAGAGGAACACGTGGATCCGAAAAATGACAAGAGTGGAAGACATCATGATCAGAGTTAAATCCCTGAAATGGCAATGGGCTGGACATACTTCCAGAAGAACAGACCATCGATGGACAGCCGAAATTTTAGATTGGATTCCAAGGGACAGGAAAAGACCCAGAAGAAGACTACATGGAAGATGGGTGGATGAAATTCGAAAGTATGCGGGAGTGACATGGAGGAGACTGGCACAAGACAGACCGTTGTGGAAGAAACTTGGGGAGACTTTCGTCCAGCAGTGGATTGATAATGGTTGACAATGATGATGATATACACTCAATGGACAAAACATTAGATATACTAGATCTCCTCTAGCGTGGATTACCGTGTGTACACGGTAATCCACGCTAGAGGAGATCGTGTGTACACTGCATTCCTATTTCAGCATTGCCCACAACTCTGGCCTAGAAGTCGGGGTAGCATCCATAGATCTGATGTTCCGCGTAACAGCATCCTAGAGATCTTCCACAGGGTTTAAATCCGGGGACCTTGGAAGCTATTGGATGGTTCCAAACTCAGATGAGTGCTCCCCAAGCCATGTCCACGGTGGTCGTGGTCCAGTGTGGAGAGCCACCACCTCATTGAACAGACCCGACATGACACGACGGGGACATCTCATCCTGTCAACGTCACACCAGCACTCTCCTTGTCGGCTCGGTACAGCTTAATCACTTGGCACCCAGGTACGTAATATTGCGTTGTCGAATGATAGTGCAAGGAAATCGAGATCCGTACTATTACGGGTCCACTGATGTGAGGTAGGGCGCTATGTTTTTGCATATATCACACAAATATAGACTTTTGAAATAATTGTCCTTTCATTTCGTTCCACACGATGTCCACTGGAACTTTCGTCTTTAGTTTTATAACTACCACAACGATGCTCGTAATATTACGTTTCACGTACGTTCATTGTCTGGAATCGAGCTACTTGTACCTTGTTAAAAACAATTGAGTTTTTTTTTACCGGTTTTTTGACTTTTCCTTGGGATCCTAAGTGGTTAAAAGGGGATTCATCTACAGAAGTAAGAGGACTTCTGCGGCGCCACTCTGCAGAAGTCCTGTTTCGATGTTCCCGTAATTTAGAAGTCCTTTTTTGGCAATCATCTGTCAATTCAATCAATCAATTTAAAAAAAATTGATTGATTGATCAATGTCAAAAATTGATTGATCAATGTCAAAAAATTGATTGATCAATGTCAAAAAATTGATTGATCAATGTCAAAAAATTTGACTGATTGATCAATGTTAAAAATTGATTGATCAATGTCAAAAAATTTAAATTTTTTGACATTCATCTGTCAATGCAATCAATCTTTCATCTGTCATGCTGTCAATCAGAAGTCTTGTTTTGATGTTCCCGTAATTTTAAAGTTGATGAAGCCCTGCTTTGACGTTCCAGGAATTTAGAAGTCAATGAGTTGCGCCCAGAAGTCAGATGAATGTCAAAACTTCTCAAATGAGTTGCGCCCAGAAGTCAGGTGAATGTCAAAACTTCTCAAATGAGTTGCGCCCAGAAGTCAGATGAATGTGAAAACTTCTCAAATAAGTTGCGCCCAGAAGTCAAAACAGGACTTCTGCGGCGCCACTCTGCAGCAGTCCTATTTTGATGTTCCCGTAATTTAGAAGTCAATGAGAAGTCCTTTTTTGACATTCATCTGTCAATGTAATAAATCAATTTTCAAAAAATTGATCAATAAATTTTCAAAAAATTAATTGATTAATGCAAAAAAATTGCATTTTTTGACATTCAGCTGTCAATGCAATCAATCATTCTTCAGTCATGCTGTCAATCAGAAGTCTTGTTTTAATGTCCCCGTAATTTTGAAGTCAATGCAGTCCTGCTTTGATGTTCCAGGAATTTAGAAGTCAATGCGTTGCGATTGAACTGAAATTTTATGGACCTAATGATACAGATGAATGATACACATGATGGAAAAAACAGAGCTGCAGGATAATTACAGAGGGATCTGTGGCACACAGTCCGGTGATCTCCAATAGCGCGTCGGACAGCTTCGTGCGGCGATACATGCTGCAATACGGTCCGGCATGGAGGCGAACAGACGCCTGATGTCCTGCGGCAGACTGGCCCACACGTGTTGGACGGTGTGATCCAAATCCCGAATAGTGCGGCACGGCGTGCAGCTGGCATTTCAACTGGTTCGACACATGCACGATAGGGGACATGTCCAAGGAGCGGGCAGGCGATGGAAGTGTCTGAACATGATTTAAGCAGTCCTGGGCAACCCAAGCCGTGGCCGAGCGGTCATTATCCAGCTGGTATAGCGCACCTGGAATACCATCCAGAAATGGGAGCATATGAGGCCGTAGGATCTCATCCACATACCTCTGGCCCCTCAATGAATCACGTGCCACTACTACAGCTGATCGGCTATCGTAGGCTATGGCTCCCCAGACCATAATGCCTGCAGTGGGGGAGGTGTGGCGTTCGATAGCGAGGTTGGGATTGTGCCCTTGACCCGGGGACCTCCACACCCGGACACTATAATCATCTGTTTCGAAAACGAAGCGTCACTCATCGCTAAACACCACACGTCGCCAGTATGTGGCGCTCCACGTCGCTCTGTCCAGGCACCACTGCACACGGAGCCGGAAATATTCCGGTGTTAATCGCAGCACACGTCAGAGGCGGTGGGATCGCAGATTCACTTCCGCGAAGCGTCGGGAAATGGTTTGTGGGCACACAAGAGCCGCTACATCTGCCTTTGTAGTGGACCGGGTCCCCGTGGGATCCATTCGATCCTGGAACGCGATCTGTGGATCCTCTCTACCGGTGGTTCTCCTGGTCCGTCCGGAGCCGGTCCACCGTGTGGCAGTGCCATGACACGTGCACTGCTCACAACACAATGGGACGGTACAGGGAGAGCGATCCACGTGGCGGGATATACGGCTCGCCGGCCGACCACCCTGCGGTTTTCAGCTCGATGATCCGGCCTCTCTCAAAGTCCGTAAGTTGCGTATTTCGACGTCTCTGTCGTCTACCAGGCATTATTGTGACTCTACTCTTGACTGCGTCGGCCGGTGCTTTTCGATTGCATGGGGCATCGACCACACGCCGGTTTATAAGGCTGCAGATTCGTGCTTGCAGCGCCACCACAGGGTGAGTGGTCATGCGCAATTGCACCAAACGTGGATCATATGCATATCACTACGCGCTCTAGCTATTTGCAAAGTTTCGCGGTTGTAACATGTTTTCTTCTAGGTGCGCAAATTTCACTTTCTCTGAGTGTATTATACAAATTTGTAGTTCAAAGCAGATTTGTCCCGGTCGCGTCCAATTATGTGACATCCGGGTCCAAAATTTTTGATCCTTTTCCAACTCTGCCCTCTTGTCCCCTTATATGAGGGCTCATGCTTCTCTAAGGTGTTACTGGCGAGTAATACTTTCCATTCATTCTCAGAAAGCAATTATTTTTTCAGTTAATGGCGATCTAATTTTGTCACACATCTGCGACTTTACGTCGCAAATAAAAATACGTGCACTAGTGAGGCAAGAATCAATCCAGATAAACTTTTTGATGTTTTTGTTTCACTAGTGATTCCATTTTACGACCCTTTCTTATCTTAAGCGAAGCCTGACACTAAAGCATCTCTAATAAATAATAGTATGGTCGCTGGAGGGACTGCGCATTAAGTTTTGAAATAGGGTCATTCAACCATAAAAATTGCTAGCCAGCATTTTTGTCTTTGCGTCGCCAGAAAGAGCATATGTGTGTGATAAAAATTATGTTTGCCTTTACTCGGAGGAACATTCCATTCCAAAAACCGTGAAAACAAACACCCATCAACTGGTTCTTTTTCACCCTCTTATGCTTCTAAATGCAGGGATCTATCCCCGTAGATTTAAGGCCATGTCTTGCAAATTCCTAATATTAAGGCCATTAGCGCTGTCTTTCAAACTATCGCGGGAAATATCCCCCAAGTTTTCATAACCCTAGCCTTAAGCTTTGATTGATCGAACATTACAAAAAGACAAATACATATCCTCCCTAACATTAAGATAGGCGGACCAGTAATTTATGGTGTAGTCAAAATGCCCCCAGGGCTCATTAATAAAATGTATCGCTTATCAGTTTGACCCACCCTTGCTGGAGAAGTAATAATTACGTTCACTATGCAGGGACCATTATATCTTCATTTACTCTGAACGACATGACATTTAGATAGAACGATTATCCGTCTTCTTTGCTTTATTTTGCGCAGTTTTTTCGACTTCACTGAACTAAGTGTACAACATATTAAAATTGAAATACATCACAGCTTAAAAGTGGCTTTTGTCAGATTTAGGAAAAAATATGAAACGCAAATGTCGGCTATTTGCGGATATATTTTACGGCACGTAAATTTAGATTTTTCTGGTAACGGGATAACACGAAAGGATGGTGAGCCGAGGAGCATGCGTAGTATGAACAATTAGACGAAGATGTAGGATGAGGAATTTAATTTGATTTTCAATTTGAATTGCACTTAACACATGGTTCAGCCCCAAATTGTATTAGAGGTGTGGAAGATGAAGGGGAAATTTTATCATTTTCAAGGGCATAATAAAATTATCGTGGATTACACCTCGATATTCTTAAAACACTCAGCAGTAATGCCATCGATGAGATTCTTCCCAATCATTTGCCATTCAGAAGAGACAGAAGATGAATGATTTACTTTGACGAATATTGCTAAATTTCAGTTTAATTAAATCGCTGTTTCTTTGTCAGTCAGATTTTTCTTTATTATCATATGAATGCGTGACATGGAAATCATTTGGTACTTATTGTGATATCTTTCACCAATGTATACCGCAGGAGATATCACATAACACGCAAACACTAAATATACTGACGGAAAAAAAATCCCAACACCAAGAAGGGGTTGTGTTAGATAAACGAGTTAGTAGGCGGTGAGAGTACATCTGTAAGATGACATCTATGAAAATTTCGCGCTCGGCGCATACGTGTGTCGCTAGTAGCGCCCCTCGGAACATGCAAAGCTGGTTTGCTGCTGTAAATACGCGCTGTAACGTTCATGAGCGTTAGTTATCGTTGAGATTCGACGTAGTGTGTTGATGTTAGTCAAGAATGCCTTTAAGAAGACGAAGAAGCCATTATCAACATCTCTCAGAGTTTGAACGAGGTCGTGTAATAGGGCTACGAGAAGGTGGATTTTCTTTCCGCAATATTGCAGAACGACTTGGCAGGAATGTAGCCATTGTGCATGATTGTTGGCAGTGGTGGTCAAGGAAAGGTACTGCCTCAAGAAGACCGGGTTCCGGCCGGCCACGTGGCACTACTGAGAGGGAAGACCGCCGTGTACGGCGTATGGCCGTGGCGCATCATACCGCGTCTGCGGCAGCAATTCGAGCTGCAGTTGCCACCACAGTGACACAACGAACTGTTACAAATCGATTACTTGAACAGCTCCGAGCCAGACGCCATGTAGCGTGCATTCCACTTACTCCAAACCACTGCCGTTTGCGACGTGAGTGGTGTCAAGCTAGAGCTCATTGGAGGACGGAGTGGAGATCTGTTGTGTTTTCTGATGAAAGCCGGTTGTGCCTGGGTTCCAGTGATGGCCGTGTGTTGGTTAGGAGGAGGCCAGGTGAGCGCCTGCAACTAATCTGTATGCAGCAGAGACACACTGGGCCTACACCTGGAGTTATGGTCTGGGGAGCAATTTCCTATGACAGCAGGAGCACTCTCGTGGTTATCCCACGCACCCTGACGGCACAGTTGTACGTCGGTCTGGTGATTGAACCTGTTGTGCTGCCATTCATGAACAGCATTCCAGGGGGTGTTTTACAACAGGATAACGCTCGCCCGACCGCTGTTCTTAACCCAACATGCTCTACAGAGTGTCGACATGTTGCCGTGGCCTGCTAGATCACCAGATCTTTCACCAATCGAGCACGTATCGGAAATCATTGAACGACAACTCCAGCGTCACCCCCAACCAGCATTAACCGTCCATGTATTGACCGACCAAGTGCAACAGGCATGGAATTCCATCCCACAAACTGACATCCAGCACCTGTACGACACAATGCATGAACGTTTGCGTGCTTGCATTCAACATTCTGGCGGTTACACCGGTTATTTTTGCACCAGCATTTCACATTTAAAATGGCTCTTCTCGCGCTTGCAATAAGCTGTGATCCTGAAACCTTAATCGATTAAATATGTTACCTATACAAATGTATTGCCGCCATTTCATTCCTCTACAACTAATTCTTCGTGGTGTTGGGATTTTTTTTTCCGTCAGTGTATATACATACAGTATGTACTTTATATATATAACCAGGACGGTTGTTTTAAAGCTTTAAATAAATATTAATATATAGGGAATGTTGCCCGTCCTATGACAGAGTGAAATTTTTAATTGAAGCAGATTCAAAAACAAAACAAATAGACGCCGGTTTTCTGTACGGAAACGTAGTAAAAACGTATATAGCAAGAATTCGTTAATTTTAAAACTAAAAATTATATGCTATTTACTTCAGTTTTTCAAAGGACCTCGTGATAAATAACATTGTGTAAAATATTTGTTGTTTATTGTAGATTAGAGCGTTTAGATACATCAATATTTTGCAAAATGAGTAATATAACCAGCCCTAAACTCGGAAAGTTGTTTTCGTACAATCTTAATTACTTTTACTTCGATTTTTCGCGTTAAATTACTTTTTCTCCGGCACACTTGACGGCTTGTTTTAAACTGTCCTATTTGACGGTTAGTTTGAAACTTCATACTGAAGCTTTTTCTACAAAATAATGCGACATCTGGTGTTACAAATCGGAACTATCTAAATTCTCGACAATGTGTTATTGGGGCGATATCTGCTTTTAGATGCCGTCTTGCTCACTTTGACGTCTGAAGATGTCAGTTTTTATTGTAGGTTAGAGCGTTTAGATAGGTCGATATTTTGCGACAAGTTTAATATAATCAGCACTAAACTCGGAAATTTAGTTACATTAAAAAAAAGTAAAAAATAATTAAAGCGCACAAATTAATATTCGAACTGTGCTAAATTAAATTAATATACAAACTCAACTTGCCGTGATATAAAGATTTTAATTCGAATTTTGTAGATCGGATAAATAGAACGCGAGTCATTGATATAAACCAATGTTTTAAAATTAGCAAGCGATCACCTTTGCATCTCAATGTGATCGCGTGCAAACTAAACTTGCCGTGACATTAAGAAATCAATTCGAATTTTGTAGATCGGAAAAACAGAACTGGAGTCATTGGTAATCCAGTGTTTTTAAATTATCACGCCATCACCTTGACATCTAAAAGTGATCGCGTGCTTGGCATCTAAATGTGATTATGTAGCAGGCAATCATTTTGACATCGCAAGAGGACACACGAATTGATCGATAAGTGATGACGCAACAATGCAGACGTTGCTGTGTCGTCAAGTGTTTCAGAGAGACAAAGATCTGGGTGTTTATATTATTAATATGCTCATGTTTTCTTCTATTCACCCCATGCATTAAACGAGGAGGTTGTTTCACATTTCACACTATACGGCAAGTTTGTGTGTAATTGGTAAAAAAAGACAAAATTTTATCAGTAATCTACGAAATTACAATCATAATTAAATCGCTCTTTCACTTAACATATTTTTCAGTCAGTTTTTCTAAAATTACTACTTATATGAACGTGCAACGCAGAAATCATTTGCTACCTATTGATATATTCTGTGTTGGTAGAACATACAGTACATTATCTAGAAGCTTTAAGATTAAAAATTTGGAAATTAAGCAGCAGAAACTAAGATGCATCATAAGAAACTTCCGGAGAGCACTGTCAGAACGTAAACAAGTTAGTAAAATCATGCAATGCATTGATTATGATACGTTTTCCAACATACCAGAAATCATAGGAAAATGCCTTTGTTTTGAGGGGACTAAACTATGGTATAACGTTTAAGGTTCACATAAATCAAAATTAAATCTCTTTATGCCCGTGTTACCTATTTCTATTATCAAGAACTACCACACAAAAGCCGTTTTATAATTAAAAATCCCATCTAAATCGGGCAATTTTCACGGAAGTTGTCGTACGAAAATAATGGCTAACGATTCTCACGCAGGCGCACTGCCCACAATTGCCGACAAAAAACATTTTTAGCGGAACTGCTTCCAAGGTCGTTACGGAACAACGTATTGTATTTCGTCGCAATCGAAGCATTTGTAGTCTAGTTATGAGGATAATGGCTGTGGAACAAATCTCGCTCCTGTGCCCTAACCTTTGACCCCATTTCGATGATATTCACCATAACCGGTTCAGTATACCTAAGGAATAACATGATCAAGTTTTGTCGCAAACTAAGCATTTTTACGTAAAGTTATGACGCATAAAGGCGATGGAACGGATCCCGCTTGTATATCCTGATCTCTGACTATATTTCCAATAGGGTTCGTTCTCAGTTGTCCCCTACCACATACTAAAATTTCATCGAAACCGAACTATTTTTACGCGAGTTATCGGGCGGGCGGACAGATAGACGGACAAAGCTGGAGCATACACGCTCCTTCAACATACGGTTGGAAAGCGTGAAAAGGATGCGAGTATCGGGAAAGAAGCGTCGATCTCACTTGAGTTAGAACTTGCTGCTGAAGCTGAAAAATAAAACTTCGTTCGTAATCTTCTTTTACGATATAAAACAAATAGAAGTTTAAAATTCAAATGTCTGGTTTACCTGTATGACCTATACCTCTAATTCGAGTTTCTGAATTTGAGTTTCTGAATATTTACGTAAATTTAGTTTCTTCTCGTTAAATATACGAGTTTCTGAATTTCAGTTTTTACGCGAGTAAAAACTGAAAATGAAAACTGAAATGCAAATTTAGTTCCTTCTCGTTAAATATTTCCTAAGCTTAATGTCACAGACTTTCTATCGATGAATTAAGATGGCACCTGGTATAGCTGGTCAAAGCGCAACCAACTTATATAGTTACACGCTAGAGATAAGAGCTTGTGTGTTCAATTTTCAGAGCGTAAAGATGGAAAGGCTATGATAGAAGAGGGACGAATGCATTCTTCCGCGCATGCTTTATATGTACAGCTCTCTGAGATAAGGGAGCTACGATTTATTGTATTGAGAAAAATTTCATTTTTTTTTTTTGTGATTCAAGTGCTTGTTGTGATATGAAAGAGCTTGTGGATGACTAAGCAGAGATGCGCTGACTGAGACTAATAAAAGATTCGAACTAGTATCTCATCTCGTTTTCTTTTAACCCTTGGTCGTATTTTGGAATATTAAATATATTCGACGGCTGTTCCATAAAATCCGGATTAAAATCACACAATCGAAGAAATATAGGTACATCAAAATACACTATCTACCAACAAGAAATTGAACACCCCTGCAATCGACGATATCTGCGGTCCTGATACACTTCACGGCAGTCACCGTTAAATATCGTGTGGGAAACAACAACGCAACCAGTCGCATGCAAGATGCCACGCAGTTCGGAGATATCTGATTTCGACAAAGGTGTAATCGTCGGCTATCACAGAAATAGCCGATCCATACGTGACATATCCAGCAAGTACCCAAAATCAACAGTGGCCTCCGTGATTGGCAAGAAGAAGATGAGAAGTGACTGTCTGAATGTGCCGCGACCCGGCAGACCCACAAAACTGGGAGTTGGAGACCGACGGGTGCTGGCCAGAGAAATTCGGAAGAACCGCACCAAATCGATGGGCAACATCCGCGAGGCGTTTCAACAGGCATCCGGGAGTGTTCTTTCGATGAATACTATCCGTAAGGAAGCCAATCTACTCGGTTATCATGGACGTGCTGCCGCCCACAAGCCTTTGATTACAAATTTCAATAGCGCTGCTCGGATAACGTGGTGCAAAGAACGTCGACAGTGGACCTTTGAACAGTGGAAATAGGTTCTCTGGAGCGACGAATCAAGGTTCACCCTCTAAAGTTCGGATGGCAGGGTCTGGGTTTGGAGTCTGCCTGGAGAACGCCTCCTGCGGGAATGTACTGTGCCAACTGTGAAGTTTGGTGGCGGTGAAATTATGCTATGGGGGTGTTTCTCCTGATATGGCACGGGACCCTTGGTCGCAATTCCTGGTAGACTCAACGCCGAAACCTACTGCACCATTTTGGATGACCATGCGCTTCCTACGTTGTGGCAGTTTTACGGGGTGGACCCATGTTACGTTCAGGGTGACAATGCCTCCTGTCATGTTGAGAGGTCCACTATGGCTTGGTATGGTGACAATGGGGTTAATGGAATAGACTAGCCTGCGCAGAGCCCGGACCTTAACCCTATCGAGCACCTCTGGGACGAGTTGGCGTCTTAACGGCACTTTCACCTTTGTTCGTTCTCCAGACACTGTTACAGCAGAACCACTCAATTCTCGCGGCCATGACGACGTCTTCACTGATGGACTCACGGGCTGGTGGTTGTTCACGTATACCCCACGCGCTGTTCGTGCGATTGGCCTGCAAATGCAATAATTTGCATAAAGTGTGCGCCCACACTGCAATTTGCATGGCGCTGCGTTCACGTCTTCATGGTGCTGCATTTTCTCTGTCAAGCAGTATGTAAGATTTTTTTTTTTTTTATTATTGGAGGTTTAACGACCACCGAGAGTAATTCAATGGGCTATAAGCGGTCGCCCGCCACTATTTTAGGGACACTGGTTCCAGGGAAGGAAAAGAGCCAATGCCGTAAGCCAAACACAATATCCATGTCTCACTGGGATGCAAACCCGGACCCCTTCCGGACGAATGATCAGAAGCTATCGCTTAGACTATTGCGCCACTGGGATGGCCAGTGTGTAATGATAGGAAAGCAAATGCGCAAATTTTTCTTTATAGTTTTTTTTTTTTTTTTTTTTTTTTTAAGTGAGTTGGTAAAGAACCATCAGGAAGCGTGCCTTCCTAATTACAAATCAGTTTTTCTATTTCTACATGTGTCTACTCAATGATAAAGGAAGAGACAACTTGAGTAAATTTATTTACAAAAGTTACTTCACTGGAAGGTGCAAGTTCCTATGTTGGCAACTGTGGTAACTTAATCTACTCACCCAGTAATTCTTAAACTTCTTTTTTCTGTTGAGCTATCTCCTTGGAGGGTCGGCTAAGAGAGGAGTGGTTTTCAGCTTTTTCATGTTGGTGCACTGTATTTCAGCAGAACGAAAAGAATCCTAAAATTTAAAACTAAAATATGAATAAATATTATTAAGACTGCAGATTAAAGACAAAAGAATAGGTTTTCTGAGTGATTTTAATAAGAGACTCATTTCAACACCATTTTTAGCAATTTTGCTGAAAGTAGGGTTATATTATGATTTAGAATGTAAATGATTTCGCATTTACGTGACAAATGTTTTAATAAAAATTAAGTACATGAAAGTCCGCTTTTTTTTTTTTTTTTTTTGATTTTTATTTTGTATTGAAAACCATTGCAGTAACATAATCAGATTGATGAACGTTTAACGAAATCGTGATGGTGAAAAAACATCGTGATACTGTTTGTATTCAACGATATATGGCCATCGTAATGTGAAACAAAAATCGTAAAATATGGTTTGACGTTACGATAACGTTTCATGTGTTTTGTGAAGCATGTGTTTTGGTCACCATTACTTAAGATAATCAATGGAAATATGTTTGATGTTTGCTGGTGTTATTTTACAAAGTAAAGAAATGCTTTGTTTGAATTCAGGTACTGTAATTATTGAAGGTATTGCTTCCTTTGTTCCCCGTAAATGAGAACTTTTACACGTTTTTTAAATACTGCAAAAGGATGAACACACAAAGGCATCTCTTTCCACGTTTTAGCAACACACAGCAACAGAAAACTTGTTCTTCGGTCACCGCCGGGGAAATGAATCCCGGATCTCTCGATATCTAGCAGAGCGCGTTAGCTTTACACCACGGTGGCCAACAATCCACGGTGCTATGTGTGTTTCTAAATCAGCTTCTGACATCATAAATCCGTAAGATGGACTCGGCTACTGAGACGTCCCCATCTGGTAGGCATTAACGGCACTGGCTATGTATTAATTATAGCAGTTAAATCCAAAGGGCGAGATCCAAAAGTGAAAATCCTCCAAATACGTGGCGTCAGTGAATAAACAAAGACATCGCTCTTTCCACGTTTTACCAACACACAGCAACCGAAAAATTGTGTTTCGGTCACCGCCGGGGAAAAACGCAAACGCGCTCAGCTAGATATAGAGAGATCCGGGATTAATTTCCCCGGCGGTGACCGAAACACAATTTTTCGGTTGCTGTGTGTTGATAAAACGTGGAAAGAGTGATGTCTTTGTTTATTCACTGACGCCACGTATTTGGAGGATTTTCACTGCAAAAGGAACAAACCTTATAAACATATAGATCCACAGCCTGGTCATTGCACGAGGCTCCTGTTCAACAGGGCGCCTTTTTGACAAAAACTGTATATGTCATTCAAATGCTGTTCCAAAATATTTTTAGGAACTAAATCCCCGCCATAAAAACATCGGCTCCACAGCTTATACATCATATGAATTAAACATATCCTTACTTCTAAAAATGATCAAATTATTGATTTTTCAATATCATTATCATTGTGAAAATTATATTTTATATGCTTTTTACACTCTTAATGGTCAATTTCCAATGCTTTTAAAAGACCAGTTTCAATTTTTCACAAAAACCCTCAGTTACTATTTTCTGAAACTGCTCCCTCACGACATTGCAGCAGTTCACAGAGCATTAGCAACACGCCAGTTTTGCAGCCGCAACAGCATGACTACCCTTCCTCACCCGATTTACTCACCGGATTTGGCCGCCTGCGACTTCTTTCTGTTCTCGAAGCTGAAGCTCAAGGGTCACCGTTTTGAAACCGTGGACGAGATCCAGCCCGAATCGCAGACGGTACTTGACATGATTCGCGAACAGGACTTCCAGGTAGCGTTCCAAGGAGACTACTTTGAGGAAGATCATAGCCGGACTTAAGTAACGTAAGTATTTTGTTGTATATCGGCCGAGTCTCGGAACTTTTTGATTGGACCTCGTACTATACATGCCCCTATTCCAGTCATTAAAGAAAGGCACCAGCACCGAATTTCCTCCAGTCTTCCTACACTGTAAAAAAAAATTTGTAGATTTTACGGTTTTAAACCGTTTTCCAGGGTGCCAACACAAAACCGTAAAATCCACAGTTTTATGCCGTGTTGGAGCAAAGCTATAGCTTTGCTCCAAAACCGCATTTAATGAAGAAAACAGCACAGAATTTGGCTGGAGCGAGTCACAGTCCAAATAATCACGAAAACACAAAAATTTGGCTGGAACGAATGTGTTGATTGTGTTGGAGCAAAGCTATAGCTTTGCTCCAACACGGCATAAAACTGTAGAATTTACGGTTTTGTGTTGGCACCCTGGAAAACTGTAAAACCGTAAAATCTACAGTAATTTTTTTACAGTGTAGCTGAAGTTGCACGTGCAGTTAAGAACATGAAACAGGGAAAAGCTCTACGAGAAGATGGAAATACCGTGGAGATTATAAAAGAAAGAAGTGCAGAAACTGAAACTAGACGCGCCCAAGTTTTCACTAGATGTCTCAATGAAGGGAGGATTCCTGAGTACTGGAACAATGTTACAATGATCCTGCTACATAAAAAGAGTGACTTCGAGAATCTTAGGAACTACATGACCATCAGCCTCCTATCAGCGGTTTATAATATCTTCACTAAAGTTCTTTCACATCCCTTGAAGATAACACTGGACACGGCTGAACCGAGAGAACAAAGTGGATTCAGGAGTGGCTACAGTTCATACCCATGTACTGAGAGAACTAAATGAAAGAGCGAGGGAATCAGAACTCCCATTATCTACGGCTTTTATTGATTACGAAAAGGCATTTGATTCCGTGAAACCATCAGCAGTCACAATGGCTTTGAAATCCTGCGGTATTGAACATGTATACATTGAAATTATTAAAGATATCAAGGGAAGTGCAAAAAGGTTAGGCTTGGTTGGAGAGCTTTTGGAAGAAACAGTAGAACTTTTAAGAGAAATATGCCTTTATGTCTTAAAAGAAAAGTGTTTAATCAATGCATCCTTTTAGTGCTTACTTACGGAGCGGATATCTAAATTCACACATAAATCCCAATAATGAGCAATCTCCTAAATTAACACATAAACCACTTTCTCTGTGAATTTAGGAGATTGCTTGCACATTATTTCAAAAGACATGATAAAATTAATTGCTTGAGAGAATCGGAAAACTGAACTTTGAAGCCAAAACAATTTCGTTGCGTTTTTTTTTAAATCATTATATTTCTTTTACACGCATCTACGACTCCCCAGCTCCCAATAAAATATTACTAAATATTATATTTACCAGTTCATGCAATGTTTCTCATTAAATGCACGAGTCATCGTTCCACACGTAGATCAACAAGGCCTTTAAATTTTATTTGAATCCAAAAAGTTTCCAACGCGCATGTTAGTTTATGGAATCTTTATTAATGAACGAAACTTGAAACCCAGAAGACAGAGTTCTAGACTTTCAGACATTAAAGATACAAAAACTCGTTGTTTTCGTTCAAAAGACTTAATGACTGGATACCGTCATCCACATAATAGCTTTTCTTTAGTGATTCCTCTTGAAAGGTAAGCGAAAAATAATACTTAGACAGTTGCAAAATTCTAGAGGAGATGTTGAAATTGGTGAAGGTAAACTTTTAAAGATGTATTATCTTACATAAGGTTTTCGATCATTTGTGATGCCTTCCGTATAATGAAGAGCAAAAGGTTCTATTTATGAAAAATTAAATCGCTGTTACAACATACATAAAACTCAATGCAATATGAAGAAAAATTTTCGAATCTGGATAACAAGAAGTTTTTTAGATTTAGGGAGGCTTTCAGTGAAGGCCAACGAATGAATTCCAATCACGGACGTCGTTAGACTTCTGAGACCGTGTGGGCACGGGTGTGAGAGACACTAAAAGAAAAAGTTTGTAATGCTTTTCACTACAGGTTGCAAAAGTTTTCGTGTAACCCCCCCCCAACCCCACCCTACCCCAAGGCCTCCTGGATACATACTCATTAATTTTAGGACTGTCTTGAAGTTTTTCCATTTTTTGGAATACAAAAGAATCCATTGTTTGGAGTCATTTTTTGCTAATGTTTCTGCGCCATTTTCAATAACAAGAAAGATGAGACAGAATTCTCGGATGTAATGAGCACGTCTTTTGAATCCGTTCGGACGCAAATTAAATTTACCAAAGATATACAAAGTCAAAAGAACCAGTCTGGAAAAAAGTAGTATTTGACCAAAGAAAGAAGTTTTCCTATCGGATTTTTTAATTCCGCAGATAATGCTGTAAACAGAATGGTGAACTTGCGTCCTATAGTTGCAGACTTATGAGTTAAGAAAAATTTAATTAATATGAGAAACATTTGGCTGCAGAAACGCTCTCCAACAAAGAAATAATTTTTTAAATCTTACTCTTCGAAGCAGAGATATGGACAAATATAAGATACCAATGTACTCACCTTAGCGGGAAAACCATGCATTATTTTAGCAAAAAAGTTTTCTCAAATGTTTTTCGATGCGAACGGTATCGGTCAAAGAAAAAAAAAACATTTAGTCGAGTTTTCAGGAGCTCAGATTTTGCTCCAAATACACCAGAAGCAGAAAATAACACTTATGCTTCCTGGTGGCCAAATCATTCTTTTCCAAATATTAGAAATTATATGAAAAATATTTCCCCATCAGGAGTTGCATCCGATACAGGAATAAGTTTTCAAATCGGAGTTTTAGAAGCAGAAATATCGGGAAAAACACAATTTACTTTAGCGCCCCTAGCGGAAAATATGATTTACTTGAAAATTTTAAATTTATGTGAAAAACATTTCGCATCAGAAACACTATCCAACAAAGAAGGCATTTTTCAAGTCGAACTCCTAGAAGTAGAGATATTGACAAAAATACGACATTCATCTACGCCCTTAGCGTAGAAACCATGCACTACTGTAAGAAGAAAATATTCTTTAAAAGGTCTGTCGACGTGAGTAGTATCGGTCAAAAAATGAATTTTTTTCAGTCGAGATTTTAGCAGCTCAGATTTTGCTACAAATACTTCAGAAGTGTAAATTAAGACTTACGCCCCCTGGTGGCCAAACCATTTTTTACCAAAAATTAGAAATTACATGCAAAGGATTTCTCATCAGGAGCTGTATCCGGTGCAGAAAGAATTTTTCAAATCGAAGAAGAAATATCGGGGGGATATGTGATTTAACTTTACGGCCCCTAGCGGAAAATCTATTAATTACTTCAAAATTTTGAAATTATGTGGAAAACATCTCACACAGGTAAGTATCCAATAAAGAAAGAATTTTTCAATTCAGACCATTAGAAGCAGAGATATTGACAAAAATAAGATAAACATCTACTCCCCCTGGCGGAGAAACCATGCAATATTTTAAGAAGAAAATATTCTGAAAAGGTTTGTTGGCGTGAGTAGTATCGGTCTGCGAACGAATTTGTTCAATCGAGATTTTAGCTCAGATTTTATGACAAATACACCAGAAGCAAACATTAACTTTTACGCTCCCTGGTGGCCAAAGTATTCTTAACCAAAAATTAAAAATTAGAATATATACGCAAATGTTTTCCCATCAGGAGCTATATCCACTGAAGAAAATATTTTTCAAACTGGAGTTTTTGAAGAGATATCGGTAATAACGTAATTTACTTTTACGCCCCTAGCGGATAATCTATGCGTAACTTGAAAAAGTAACTATACGTAAAATACTCTTAGACATAAATGAAATCTAAAGATGAAAGAATTTTTCAATCGGATGCTTAGAAGCAAATATATGTAATAAAATGTATTTTGAGTTCGACATCATCTGCGTTTACGCCCTCCAGCCGCAAAAATTGTACATCGTAAAAAAATAAAAAAAAATAAAAAAAAAGAAATCAAGGATCATTCGCACATTTCAAGCTTCCCAATGCAAAAAGAATTTTTCAAATCGAACTAATAGTTCCAGAGATATGGTGTCTACAGACGGACGAACAAGCCGATACCATAAGCACGATATTTTTTTACAAACGACGTGCAAAAAATAGTAAAACCTAAAGAATTACATACCCTTATAATGAACATGACACAATGCTTCCAGCACCATTACCACGCTCTTATTTAAAAAAAATCTTGCCTAGGAGAAAGGTCTTAAAAAGCAAATGTTTTTTTTGTATTAGGGTTGAAGAGAAATAAGAACACTCAGACAATATCTTTCTACTTCTTATCTATTTGTCTTGTGCTCATCTCTGCCAAAGCAGTCTTCAGCTTCGTCCTGCTCTTTAATTGCCCTAGGGCAGGTTTAAGATCGCTATTACAGCTTTAGAGTCCTCTTTCCCTGTTGCAATCCCCTACTTAGACAAACAGCATAGCAATTATTAAATGACCTCAGCGTATTCTTATTCGCCACCGATCATACAAACTTGCAAAACAAAGGGTAAAATTGATGATTTCGAAGAGTGGAGAACAAATGAATTTTTTGAAGGCCCTTGCTATTTGGACAATATTTCGAAAGCGAAGAAACAACACACTTCCTAGGGGGAAATACACGTAGATCTATATGACGAAAAACACGGAAGTCATTAATTCCCGGCAAAGTCGAGATATTATGTTAAAGTTAGGAAAAATTAAAATATGGCACAACTTTAACTGGGTGGGCGGCAGGGAGGGCTAGACAATTTTCATGGTGGGTTAAAGCCCACCCTCGCATCTCCTTGGTGACGTCCTGTAACGTATACTCTAGATTCAGTTTCTTTTTGATTTTACTATCTCTTGTTATTTTATTTTCCTATGCAAATTATCTTCTCACTTAACGAGATGTTGTTTCTCCCGCTGAATGATATGTGGCAACGGGTGTAAGTCATGACGTGGTGGTATGCAGTATATATAGGCGCGCTCAACTATACCAAGCAGCTTCGTTTTATGTGATAGGTTCTTCCTAATTATTGTTATGCGATTCTACGATAGTACGAAAGTTCGGTCTAACAGTAGTTGTGTTATTTTGGAGTGTGTGTTTGAGTAATACCAGGAGCTCCCCAATAAAAGGTTAAAAGTGAGTACGTTTTCTTAGTTCATTTTATTGTCAGACCTCTGTCTGGCCGTTAAGTCTACTTCATTGAGTGTTTACGTTAAGTTCAGGGTATATTGTGTTTACCGCTCTAATAAGGAGCCTTCAAGGTACTAATGTACTAAAACCGAAGTTATATTACTGATATTCAAGATAATGAGGAACGCTGAGTAAAAATAAATTCCATATTCTTGGAATTTATTGCACGTGCGTGTCTTACCTAAACAAACTCTAGCACTTTGAAGATTAAGCACACTTTAGCTACGTCAAGTAACCTTTCAATAACCCTAACGTGACTTAACGTAAGCTTTCCTGCACTACACGTCCAGCCGGAGAATTTTATTCATTATAGTCCCCGATTCCAATTGTAAGAAATAATGAAAGAAAAGAAATTAACCTCTATGCAACATACACTGTGCAGACAAAATTATTTGGACACATTCCACATATGCAATAAATGTACATTTGCAGAACCTGACGCGCATGCTCGGCTTATGTTTGGTACTGTATATAAAGCTGAGCGTTGGCACATCCATTAGACAGCATTGGGAACGACGGTAGAGATCAACTGACGTACTTTGAAAGGGTTACGGTGTTTCGATGCTACTTAAGTAAGCAATGAATTTACAGCATTCTGCCCTTCCGGGATTCCCAATATCCAATTACGCTGATGTTTTTCGTTGATGTAAAGCAGATGGCACCATTACAGCGAAAGCGCGTTCTGGGAGTCCCCACGTACCGCTTGATCTTGTCGAACGAAACTTAGTACCGAATATGAATAAAGCACGCATTTCCACCGCCACACACCTGGTCGGCGACGTCGCACAAGCCACTTGCACAACAATTTCAATCAACATAGTCAGCCGAGAACTGCATTCCCACGATTACCATACTAGGTTAGCTACGCACAAGCTGTATATAATCACAAAAAATGTCACACGATGATTGCAGTGGTGCTCTCGCGCCGTTTGTAGACAGTACAAAAGTGGAAGAGGGCCGTGTTAAGTGACGCACTTGCACGAATACTTACTCTTTTGTTTGGGTGAACGTTCATTTCCATTTGTGAAAACTGCAACACCTTGAAGGTATCAGCTTGAAACTTACAGGATATGTAGTTTGGAACATGGAAATGCTTAAACTATCAGTAAAAATGCGCATGCGCTGTCAGAGAAGCTCCCTCTGAACTGTCCAGTCTTGAGTGTAAAGAGATGCCTCAAACGAGACGTTGCAGTCAGTGAAGAGCCGACACCGAGTCGAAACTGTCTTTCTTGTATCTTACTATGCCCCGTCGCCGAAGAAGGTCGTGTTATAAACACCTGGCAGACTTTGAGCGAAAAAGGATTGTAGAGATGAGAGAACCGGATTTCGGTATTTCGAAAATTACCACTCGTACAAGATGAAACTCCAGTACAGTGATACGAACGTGGCGTCAGTGGACAGACAAGGCTCGGACACACAGAAATCCAGGAATGGACTGGAAAATCGTCCGACTGCACGAAATGACAGACACCGCTACCACATGGCAGTGACCGATCGCACGGTGCATCCATGGTGTTAGCCCAGCCGTGGAACACTGTCCAGGTCGGGCAACACAGCTCCATAGCATCTGCAAAACAGAGGACTGGTCGCTAGCAGCCCATTGCTGCGCATTTCTTTGACCCACGATGGCAGACGCCTTCAGGCTGCAATAGAGTCTTTTTTTATTCAAGGTTTAACGACCACCATGAGCAACCAATGGGCTATAAGTAGTCAGTCACGCTTCCCTAATTTAGGGCCACTGGTTCCAGGAAAGAGAGGGAGGCAGTACTGTAAGACAAACACTACATCCATTCCTCACGGGAACCCATTTGGGACGAACGATCATAAGCCAGCGCTTAGACCAATACGTCACCGGAGTGGCCCGTGTAGTTTTGATAATCAAACTCAAATTTCAACGTGTAATAGCAACAAGTTAGTAAAATCGTGCAATGCATTGATTATGATACGCTTTCCAACATACCAGAAATCATTACTCCAATTATTACTCAAGTTATGAGGAATAATGGCTGTAGAATAAATCTCGCTCCTATGACCTGACCTTTGACCACATTTCGATGATATTCAACAGAACCGGTAAAGTATACTTCCCGAACAAATGAAGTTTTGTCTCAATCGCAGAATTTTTACGTAAGTTATAACGCATAAAGGCAACGGAATGGAACCTGGTCCTATGTCCTGACCTTTGACCCCATTTCGCCATTTTCAATAGTGTTCGTCCCCAGTGGTCCCCTACCACACTAAAATTTCATCGAAATGGAACCATATTTACGTAAGTTATAACGCATAAAGGCAATTGAATGCATCCCGCTCCTATGTCCTGACCTTTAACTCCACTTCACTCATTTTCAGTAGGGTTCATCCCCAGGTTATCCCCTACCACATACTAAAATTTCGTTGAAATCGAACCATATTTATGCAAGTTATGACGTGTAAGGGCAATGGAATACATCCCGCTCCTATGTCTTGACCTTTGATCCCATTAACCCCATTTTCACTAGGGTTCGTCCCCAGGTGGTCCCCTACCACATACTAAAATTTCATCGAAATCGAACCATTTTTACGCGAGTTATCTTGCGGAGAGACGGACGGGAAACGCTGGAGCATATACGCTTCTTCAACCTACGGTTGAAAAGCATAAAAAAACGCGGAAATGAATTACGTATGACCGAGTTAAAAACGTTAGAAACTACGGTTAAATATCGGGACAAACCTAGAATTACGTATAAAAGTAAAAAACATAACTGAGAAACGTATAACCGAGGTTTCACTCTATTTCAATAGACCGTTTTCAGCTTCTGTCATGCAAAGCTCGATCCAGACCTTTTCACTCTACATGGACTAGAGTACGTTATGATTTTGGATATAAAGTTCCAAATCATTGAAATGCAACAACAGGAAAGTGACACCCATGGAGGAAGTAGACCTGGACAAAATGTCCGCCAACGCTTTCTCTGTGATTCCAATTTGTCCAGGAATCCAGTAAAACCGGCCACGAGTCCAATTCGTTCGAAGCCGGTCTCTGAAGAATCCCAGCCGTCTGAATAGCGAAAAATATGTTCGAATATAACCGTGGATGAAAAACAAACTGCATAGCTTGTTAGATTGTTTATTTATTGTTGACAAAGGTGCGCAGAAATACGCTACTCAAAACAATTAGGGAAGCATGTGACTTTGGCGACATTATGCAAGCCGACGAATTACCGAAATGTGGGAAACGCAAGTCAAGAGTGATGTAGACAGCCAAATAGTGCATATCATAATGCAGAACAACGTCCGTCACGTCAGAATGCATAAATCACAGATCAGGATATTTTTTTTTTTTTTGATTAGAGGTTTAACACGACCACCGTGAGCAACTCAATGGGCAATATAAGCAGTCGCCCGTCCCTAATTTAGGGTCACTGATTCCAGGGAAGGGATAGAGCCAGTGCCGTAAGAGACAAACACAACATCCATGCCTCACCGGGATTCGAACCCGGACCCCTTACGGACGAATGATCAGAGGCCAGCGCCTTAGACCACTGCGCCACCGGGGCGGCCAGATCAGGATATAAACGAAGGTTTTCGTAAACTCTCCGATTCTTCCCCGTTTATCGTGAAGTTTTGTTCCTTGAATTGGTTTTTTTCTGATTGGGATCTTTTTTTTTTTTTTTTTTTTTTTTATTGGAGGTTTAACGACCACCGTGAGCAACTCAATGGGCTATAAGCAGTCGCCCGTCCCTAATTTAGGGTCACTGGTTCCAGGGAAGGGAGAGAGCCAGTGCCGTAAGACAAACACAACATCCATGCCTGACCGGGATTCGAACCCGGACCCCTTACGGACGAATGATCAGAGGCCAGCGCCTTAGACCACTGCGCCACCGGGGCGGCTGATTGGGATCTAAAGACCACCGTGAGCGACCTAGTGGGCTATAAGCAGTCGCCGTTCTTAACCAGTGCCGAATGACAAACACAGCATTCATGCCTCACCAGGATTCGAACCCAAACGCATCTCGGGCAAATGATCAGAAACCATCGCTCAGACCACTGCGCCACCAGGGCGAAGTGGTCTGAGCAGTCTTCGGGCCGAACGATGTCTCAGCAGCATGATTCATCCGAATCAACGGAGTGGAGAGCCATTAGCAGGCTGGAAGCTCGTCAGAAGACAGAAGACATTGGACTGCCAAGAAGTATAATTTCCCGACTGTGGACACGATACCAAATTACGGGAAGTGTTCGAAGAAGGTAAAGCCAAGGCCGTTCACGAGAAACTATAGCAAGGGACTACCGTTATCTATTGTTAACAGCCCGTTAGAACAGGTGGTAAAACACTACTCAGCTCCAGCGAGAGCTTATGTGTCAATAGGACGGAGGGTGTCAACTCAAACTACACGCATTCACCTTCACTAAGGTTCCAATTATGTACGTAGGCCAATGGTGTGTGTCACTTTAAACATAAGACCTTGTAGGAACTGGGCTCAGGAACATCAAGGTTGGGGACACGACGAATAGGGTCAAGTTCTCTTCTCTGACAAATTCAGATTCAGTCTGGAATCCGACGAGTTCCTCTCTAGAGAGAGCCCGCCTCACGAAATAATCCAGCTTTCGTGCAGGATACATCACATTACGTCTGTCATGGATTGATAGTCTTGGCTGATATAACTATAGGTAGACGTACGGATCCATACATTATCCAAACTGGAAGTCTGACGGTCCAGAGACTAGATTCTCAGACCTATTTGACATGCGTGTGCTACAGCCATCGGCGATTCGTTCCTTTTCATGAACGATAACGCTCGACCTCATAGAACTCAGATAGTGGACAGCGAGCTGAAAAACTAGGAAATCGAGCCTATGGAGTGGCTGGCATGCTCCCCTGACGTAAATCCAATTGAGCATGTCTTGGACGCATTTGGCAGACGTATTGCAGATTTTTTTTTTTTATTGGGGGTTAAGCGACCACATTGAGCAACTCAATGGGCTATAATCCGTCGCCCATCCGTAATTTAGAGTCACTGGTTCCAGGAAAGGGAGAGAGAGAGTCAGTGTCGTAAAGACAAACACAATATCCATGCCTCACCGGGATTAAAACACGGACCCATCTGTCGAATGACCAGAAGCCATCGCTTAGACCACTGCGCCGCCAGGGCGGTTTATTGCAGCTTGTCCAGAACCTCCGTTGACTCTTCGTGAAGTGCAGACTGTCCTCACTGAGGAGTGGACAAGATACCCCAAAACCCGCCTAGATAGCTTCATCAATTCCATGCCACACAGGTGTGCAGCAATCGTAGCCTTTCCAAGGGAACTACACCCCCTACTAGAGGTCAGTTACCACCTTAATGTCTTTTCCAGTTGTACAGATATGTATATTGCTGTTTAGCATATCGCATCCTGTGCATTAAATTATAATGTTGCATAGAATTTTGCTAGTGTGCTTTCTTTTTACCCATACTACTGAATATTCTACTGTAATTTGTCTGATCCTCCCGTGATTTCCTTGGCCGTCCTCTACCTTTCCTTCCTGCCACTTGGGCTAAAAATATTTTCTTAGTAAAGACCTCATCACTCATTCTTTCAACATGGCCAAACCACCGAAGCATATGAAAGAAAGAAGGATAAGGTGCTTACTAAGAAAATCTTTTTAGCCCAAGTTGCAGGAAAGAAAGGCAGTGGAAGGCCAAGGAAGTCATGGGAGGATCAGATTCAGTAGTGTCTGCATGAGAAAAAGATTATGAGTGTGAAGTATAGAAGATCTTGTGTACGGCGTGTGATAGATGTCAGTGAAGTGCGAGCTGTATGTCAAAATCGCTGTAAATGGAGAAGTTTGATACGACAACAGTGAGTAAAAATTATCTGGTAGTTTGTATATATTTGTGGAGCTAACCTCTGAATCTCAGAGAACAGCTTAGTGATGGTGATAATCTTACATAAAATTGAATTTTGCGTTCAAAAACGTCAGTCGCCCATATTTCTCTTAAAAACTCTTGTTTTCTCGGTTTTTTTCTGGGGGGGGGGGGAGGGGTTGAGCAGTGCAGCTCCAAGCGATACATCAGAACAACGTTTTTTTTTTCTAAAGGTTTTCAGCTTACAGGTGAAATGCGTGGGTTTTGGGAATTAATCATTTTTTACTTGTAACTCACCTTCCGGTGCGAGATAAAACGGTGTTACGTGTCTTTTTACCTTTTTTTGTAAAATAATAATAACATTTCGTTTTCATGTGCTAATTAAAGATTTGTACATTTTATAGAACGGCGTCGTTCCGTTGTTGTTGCGTCTTTAATTAAAGTTTACGCTTTCCTAGCAAGTACACACTCCAATAAGAAAAAAATGCTAATCTCAGGTGAATGCAAGTGTCAATATTAAATATAAGACATACTTTACCTTTTTATTTTTTTTAGGATTTCTTCAATGAACTCTCACATTCTATTTAATAGAGAAGAGACTAAGTCTGACGCTCTCGTCAATCGATTTTTTTCCTCCATTCATTTATCAGCTGACTTTCCTTTTTTAAACTTCAGGTTAGTTTCGTGAAGGATTAACATTTTTAAATCTTGAACATGCACTAACTGGGATCCAGAGCACTAAATTAAGTTCAGGAATATTCTTTTGTGTTCTTCGTTATCTTAAATGTTTATTTACACACGCAAAAAAAAAAAATGAAAATGACTGCAGGTTGGGATTTATAATGCGCTTTTCGTATTGTTTGAATCTTCGTCGAATCAACGGCGTTCTCGAAAACGGTAAAACAATCGCATTATTCGCAAAGGGATTAGAGTGGATTTCTAAACGTTGCAAAGCGTTCATAATTAAGTTTTGATTCACAACTCAGAATGCGTAAACTGCGAGTCCTCATCCGCTTGCTCTTTCTGATAAATTCAGAATTCCTTTCAAATGATGAGAGCGATTTTGCTTTGTCAGTGTTGAAGCGGGTTAAATTCTCTTCCTCTTCCTGCAACCCGTTCGATTCAAATTTGCCTTTTTGTACATATTTTATGAAAACACCTGCAAATATTTTATTCTGAAATTATCATGCACTAAATCTCTTGCTTTAGTTGCTACTTTCCTATTCATATTGTGGGCTAGAATTTAGAAATTACGCAAAGTTTAGTTTTCGTCTATTGGAATAAATGCCTGCTGATTTTAAGATTGAGCAATTGGCTGTATTCAGATATGAAAAGATTCGCGTTACTGAATGGAATAAAGAGAGTGCGTCGATGAACTTCGAGCAAATCTTCCCCGCAGTTGCTTGCTGTATTTGGCCCATTGCAAATGAATATTCCTTTTACAAATTTCGAAGAGGCAATCTGTTATAATCGACAGTTTACGCCAAGTGATAGACTAAAATGCTTTTGGTAGAATTCCGTTCACCAAAGCTCTAGGGAGATTTCCGAATTCAAACAAAGATTTTAAATTTGACAGCCCTTTTAGATCCGAACTGTTTGCATCATCATATCTGGAAAACTGAGGCAGATGTTCTTCACAAATGAATTGGCAAAATCCAGCGATTCTTCATGAGTAATGAATACTTTCTGTTCCCGTTACATTCTACAGTTACCTTTCCATGAGATAAACATCGTGGAAATTTATTTGTACGGAAACTGTGGGATGACGAAACCGTCATTAAAGGAATAAAGTGTAAGGGAAATACTTGCCCGAATTTTTGCAATAAGCAAAATGCGGGGGTTAAAACACAGAGATTGCAACAAGAAACTGTACTCACACACTGGAAAGAAAGAAGTGGTGTGAATTCAGGGAAAATTCCGAAAAGTAACTTGCAGCAAGATTTCCCGCAAACAGTAAAAAACCATCAAGTCGTCTAATTTTCGTGCAAATGTAAAACAATGAAGGCGATTCGAAAATTTAGTCGATGCAAGATGTTAAAATTAAAATCGTAAAATGACTAAAAGCTAAGATCAATTAAACACTTTAATTACAGCCTTAGCATAGTTAAAATTATAGTTAACACTAAAACACGTGAGATCTTTCGAGCCGATTGAGCTCATCCTCAGACGAGAGTACAATGGGAAAAAGCTCCGGGTTACATGATCGTCTATGTAGCAATAATAAGTGACGTCATTATAGTAATCTGCACGAGTTCAAATTGTTACATAGATTACAGGTATCAAAAGGTATAGGGAAAATCCTATAAATACGTGGCGTCAATGAATAAACAAAGACATCGCACTTTCCACATTTATCAACACACAGCAACCGAAAAATTGTTATCTGGCCACTGATGCGATCGTACCCAGATCTCTCGATATCTAGCCGAGTAGCGTAAGGCAAACGCACTCGGCTAGATACAGAGAGATTTGGGGTACAATCCGATCAGTGGCCGGATAACAATTTTTTGGTTGCTATGTGTTGATAAACGTGGAAAACGCGATGTCTTTGCTTATCTAAAGGTATAGCACATTACTTCATTACTAAATACAACAACAACAAAAAACTTTTATAAATAACTGAAGGACAGAACAATAATTTATGTAACAAATTGATTTACTGTTGTGCCCCTTAGTTATTTATTAACAGTAATTATTTAGGTAACAACTTGATCTCATGCAGCTTACTATTATGACGTCCCTTATTGTCGCTATGTATACGGTAATGTAACCCGAAGCTTTATTCCATTGTAACCGCGTCTAAGGTTGGGCCCAGTCTGCTCGAAAGATCACGGGTTTTAGTGTAAACTATATTTTTAACTGTGCTAAGTCTGTAATTAAAGGTTTTAATTGATCTTAGCTTTTAGTGACTTTGCGATTTTAATATCGTGCATCGACGCACTTTTTGAATCTTCTTCCTCTTTTCTAAAATTCACGAGCCACTTTCTGTCATTTCTTTCTTGAATTAACGAAACATATTTCTGATACAACCTTTTCCGTGGAATGAGGGAAAGAAACCTGAATTTCACGGATTTTTCGTGCCACAGGAAAATTCTGAATATTCGCAAATCTTTCCGCAATTCCTTTTCTTATGTTGACGGTAAATTTCCATTTTTAAGATGTGTTAACGAAAAATTCTGAATTTTCAGAAACCTTTCCGCAATTCGAAAGGATTGCGGGGAAAACCCCGTTCTCACTTTTTAGAAAGGATAATATGGGGAAAACCCCGTTCTCACTTTTTTCCGTATCCATATGACGAAAACATTCTGGTGATAGGAGAGATTCGCGGTAATATTTGAGGTTTAATTAACTGTTAAATTTCAATCGTCTGTCAAAGGAACAGATTTTGGAGTTCTGTAACGAGATCTGATATTGTGGATAACATATCGGTTATTGTGGCACAGGATATTTCTTCTCCTCTTCCCAATTTTCTGCACCAGCTAGAATACACTATATTGACAAAAGTCACCGGACACCTAGAAGAGAAACACAAGATAGCATAGCATACTCAAGAGTCGCAAATAGCGTATTAAATCCGTTTATTTTTGCGGCGTATTAAGTACAAAGATTCGCCAAGCTTTCGCACTCCACTAGGAGGCTTTCTCAACGACGAGTAGCATTCCGAGTGGAGATGAAAGGCTTACGAGCATCAGCACGACCACGGTAACCCATAAAATGAAGTTCTCTGCGAATGGTACGTGTACAACCTGATGTTCCAGCATTTTTACTCACCTGTTCATTGAGGTCTTGTGCAGTACTCCGTCGATTAGCTGTAACAACTCTTCTGAGGCTTCGATGTCCTCTATCACTGATTTTCTTTGGTCTGCCGGTACGTTTTGCTGCTTCAGGCCCGCCATGTGTCTTCAACCTATTCAGTACATCCAAAACAGTTGACTTGGGTATGTTTAAACGCCTCCGGGGTTTGTTTATGGACAACGCACTAATATAACACCCAACAATCTTTGTTTTCTCAAAGTCAGTTCTCTCCCGCCGCGACATTTTCACTCAACCTCTTAGTGAGATATGATCGCGGTGAGCTGCATGCTTGTTTTTTTATACGTCTGCAGCTGTACCGCGCATCTTAACAACGCAGCGGATCCGCTCATTTGCTTTTGAAGGGGTGTCCGGTGGCTTTTGTCAATATAGTGTATATTGTGTTACCGTAAGAAACCTGGTATTTGTTTTTAATTGGAGGTTTAACGACCACCGTGGGTTATTCAGTGGGCTATAAGCAATCGCCCGTCCCTAATTTAGGGCCACATGTTCCAGGGAAGGGAAGGGACAGACCCAGCTCCGTAACACAAACACAACATCCATGTCTCACTGGGATTCGAACCGGAACCCATCTCGGACGAATGGTCCGAAGCCAACCGGATATTTAAATTATTGTACAGGGGATTGTACGATGCTTATGAATCAGTCTGTGCAGTGTTTAAGACAAAAGCCATTATGCTATCAAGAGTAAAACTTATATTTATAAGGGTCGTTTGAGAAATAAGTGGACTTTAGTCATTAGGATTCCAGAAGTGGCTTTTATTTGACATATTCTCCATGGTAGTTGAGACAACGATCCCACAGATATACTTGGCCTGTCAATGTCATTTCTGTAGAACTATACGAACTGGCTGTGCCGCCATAAAGAAAATGCATTTTGCACTTCAACGTCCGACGCAAAGCGCTTCCCCTTGTGGGCCCTCTTCATTGGGCCGAACACATCAAAATCATTGGGCGATAAGTCGGAACTGTAGGGTTGTCGTCAAGGTGTCAGCTGCGTGTGTTCTTTTGCACCTCCGATAAACACTTTGGAACCCATGCGGAAGGAACCTTCCGATATCCCAGTTTCTTTGTGATAATGTGATGAACACGGTCCGTACTTATGCCAGTCTCTTCACTAATGAACCGCGCAGTTGCTCGACGATTTTGTAACACAATGTTATTTACTTTAGCACATATTTCGTCTTCAGTCACCTGGATCGAACGGCCTGGACGTGGAAGGTCAGCTGCACTGCTTCGTCTCCCTTCTCGGAGTTCTTTGCAGCAATTAAGCACTGCCGTACGCTGCAAAGCTTCATTGCCGTACACCGCATTTAACCGACGAACTATCTCTGCTGGCTGCACACCTTCAGCACACAGGAACTGGATGACACACCGTTGCGCATATCGGGAGGAATCCATCGCTGCACTAATTCATGTTTGAGCGTCGAACGTCTACCCGCAAACAAAACAAATGACAAACCATGAGCATGTCACATGCGCAATAGACAAGTGCATCAATAAACACAATCGGGTTTTCCTGAGTTCTACATATACCGAAATCACAGACTCAGTCCACTTATTTCTCAAACGACTCATATAATTTTTGTGAAATAATACTCTAAAACTGTATATTTCCCCATTTCTTAAAGATACATGCAAGTTATCAGTTAGAGAAAAAATATCAAGTTCAAAAGCATTCTGTTGCTTCGAAACAGAAGAACTTTAAAAGGTCAAGAGGAAAAAAGGCCAGCTTCTAATTGACAAAATGGTACTAAAAAAACTCCAAAAGCCGAAAACGAATTTGAATATGGCATGGATTGATTAATAAAACGCCTTGGGTTGGCTCTTTGCCACACAGCTGGATTAACACTTGTCTAGAACTATTTGGAATTAGCAAGAACATCTGCCGATTCCTCAAAGAAAAATATGAAAAGCTGGAAAATAATGTTACACGCATATGGTGAAGAACTCTGAGAAGTTAGTATCAAGAGAGGCATATTTCAAGGGGATTCTTTGTCGCCTTTATTGTTTAATATCTGTTTAATCCCATTGTTAATGATTTTGAACAAAACAAAAATGGGCTACCACATTGTGGACAAACATGGAAAAATAAACCATCTATCTGCTGTACTTGGATGATCTTAAATTGTATGCAAAAATTGCCGCCGAACTTGAAACATTGCTGAATACAGTGAAATTATTTTGTGATGATGTAAAAATGGAATTTGGATTGGAAAATGTGCATTACTATCCATACGCTGGGGAAACGTCCAGAATATAGATAGAATAGAACTGGACTAGAAAATGGTAATATGAAATCATTTTCAGAAAATAAAAATTACAAATACCTTGGAATTCTTGAATCAGATGACATCTTGCATACAAAAGTCAAAGGTCTGACTCGAGGGAGTACATCAAGAGAGTAAACAAAATATTGAAGTCAAAACTAAATGGTGGAAATACAATCAAAGACATAAAGACTTGGGCCATTCCAGTAATCAGATACCCAGCTGGAATAATTGATTAGAACCAAAATGAATTAGAAATATTGGATCGGAAAACTCGAAAGTTATTGAACATGCATCATGCACTCCATCCAAAAAGTGATGTTGGCAGATTATATTTACCTCGGGAAATTGGAGGCAGAGGACTACTACAAGTACAAAAAGGTAGTAGAGGAAAAAGAAACCTGAATGATTACGTCAACAGGAGCAGAAAAAACCTACTTCAGGCAGTGAATAATGAAAATATATTAAAAATAACAGAAAGCAAGTCTGAATACAGAAGAGGAGAAAGCAGTTTGAAAGCAGGTTAAATGGCTAGAAGAACAAGCCACTGCATGGACAAATTCTAAAGAATATTGAGGGTAAAAAGTGACAACTTCACTTGTGCATGGCTGAAATTGGGTTCCATCAAGAAAAACAGAAAGCCTGATTTTTTCTGCACAAGAACAGGCATTGCAAACAAATGTTGTGAAGGCTAAAACCTAGCAAACCAGTGATATCCAAAATGCCGATTTTGTTGAGAAAAAGATGAAATGGTGTCTCATATTATATGTGAATGAAGCAAAATTTCACATGCAGATACAAAGCTAGACATGACAGGGTTGCAAAATTGATTCACTGGTCATTATGCAGAAGAGCACAATCTGCCAGCATCGAAAACCTCATGCGCACACCAGGCTGAGAGAGTCATAGAAAATGATCAGGTCAAGATTTTGTGGGATTTTCGAATTCAAATCGATAGGCAGGTAGAACATAATACACCAGACATTAGTCATAAAAAAATCGGAAAGTCTGGATAATTGATATAGCGATTCCTGGTGATGCCAGAGTCAATGAAAAAGAACTGGAAAAAATTACTAAATATAGAAATCTAACCATAGAAGTTACACCAAAAATAACAGAATGTTGTCTAGACACGGTAACAAACAATGGAGATAATTGCTAAATTAAAAGATGAACTTTTATTTTCAATCTAAAACCATATATACACACGCGAGATCTTTCGGACCCACTATGGGTCCATCATCAGGCACCGCAGAGGGTGGTTCCGGAATTATATAGCCGGACAAAACAACCCACAATGCAACCGCATGGAGGCGCCGCTCATGTACACGCATGCACACTTGTTAGAAAATATAAACATGCAAATTTACAAAAGTACAAGAAACACGATTACGGATTATGATGAAATATACAATGTTGTAAAATAAAATGTCTCCATGATGAGGATACTGTCGACGGCACTTCATCATTACAACACTGGTTAGCAAATAGAGCTATGTACATGCTTTCAGTGAATAATAAGCCAGTTTTAGTTGTAGGGATTGCTAAGATCTTGGTGCTGTTCCAGTCCGGAATGTGTTGGCCTTGTTAACTAGTCGGGATAAAGCGGTGGTACCCGATCCAGTCCGGACATTGTACTTGTATTCAGAAATACGGGTAGCAACAGTCCGAATCGTGGATCCTACGTAATTGGTGTCTTGTATATCATTGTTATTTTTGGTGTATTTAGTTGACACGAATAGCACAGACGTTTGGCCATAGAAGTTACCGGATTTTTGGACTAAACACACAACGGTAGTCCCCATTGTCATCGGGACACTTGGAACAATGTCAACAAATTTTATGAATCATTTTGAAAAATTGTAGCTTTCTGATATACCACCTACAGAACTGCAGAAGACAGCTTTACTTGAGACATCGTATATTTTACGCCGATTCTTGACTGATACCTAGGTCTCCGGAGGAAACTCGTTCAGCTGAACACCACCAGTCAATGATAATTTTGGTGTTTATTTTATTTGTCATCGGCTGTGTTTCGTATTTTTCAAATAAAGAAAATAATAAATAAGGTAACCATTAGTAATTTCATGGGATAGGTAAATTCGTGATAGAGCGTAAGCTGCTATTAGAGTAACTACTGTCTTAATTAGTTCCAACTTTTTACCATAAATGGCAGCAGATGTCCTGTTTATCAAATCGGAAGGAGATAGTAATTTGTTTTATCCGTATCCCAGAGAAAGTCATTCAACGTGTGGCGGGAATCGAATTGTCTTTTGTGATGGACGTTTAGTATGCAAGGTAAAGAGTGAATTTCAAGGAGGAAAACAGAGGTAAACAAATAATATTCTACCCAGTTACTGATTAGATCCCCATCTAATTTTAAAATGAACTTGCAAGTCACTTATCAGCATTCTATAGAGTGTAGAGGCTTAGCAAAGACGCATGATCTTCAGCGATTTAAGTTTTTCAGGCATTAATGTTGATTTAAAAAATAACTTCTTCCTCCATGATCTAAACTACAATATCTGATTTCTGAATCGTGATCATAGTTGTTCGGATTCAAATAGACAGTTCAGCTCAGATTTTTAATTTATTTTAGTCTGTCACGAGGTAAACCCAAGTATCACGAATTTCTCACCTACAGGTGTTAACTACGTATGTGATACGTGATATTTGATGTAATTGAAATGTAAAAAGGTATAGATCATATGTACAGTTTGTATCAACAGGTCCATGCAAAGAGAAGACTATAACTGGGATAGAGAATTTTGCGGACAACTACAACGAAGTTGTCAAAAAAAAAAAAAAAGTGGAGCTCAGTGGGTTCAATATAGCTTCTGCAAGATATGGTACCACATGAAGTGCCAAAACTCTTACGATGAAAGTGAAGATGCGTTAATGTGCGACGCCTATGAAAGCTGCTGATAATGTCTAAAATTAAAATGCGAAAACGGCACTTTATGGAAAGATAGAGCATTTTGTTGATAATATTACTATTTCTTCCATATTTGACTAGAGTAAGCTGTGCAATATATCATGTATACTATTATTTCTACATGCCTTTACATTCACGCAATGCTGTGTGTACAATTGGACAACTTATTCACTATCACGGACTTGGCAAGGTACTATCACGAAGTTACCAAGGTTATCATAGAATATCCGCTGGTAAACATTATGCGGAAACATGTGCTGTGAAACACAAACATACAGTCCTAGATTTCTCCAAGTTACTAGTATTATGTACAAATGTGTTGCGTATGGGGTACTGGGGTTTGATAAACATGAGTGATAAATATTTGTGGTCAAAACGGAAATTTCGGAAGTTATCACGAAATTGCCACTGTTTACCTTATTGTTTTTGAAAAGCTAAACATTCGAAATAATTGCCCCTGACATAGTTTAGTAAATATTTACTTTTATGATTCAAATATCTTCTTTCATTGGTTTTACAAAAATAACATTCATTAATCCACTTACCTAAGTACCGTTCAATGTCAGAAATTAGTAAATCTTATTGTTTGTTCTTATGATTTGATTCTACTCAGTATGTTCCAGTCTGTTGCTCGCTGTGGTCGTGAGTGACGAATAAATGAAATGTGTTTTACGTAAATCCATATTTGCTCTTGAATACTCGCTTTATTTCACACCCACATAAAAGCCCTCGATATGCGAAAGATACATAACTTCAATTTCTACAGAGTAGCTCTGTTTTTTTAAAGAAAAAATGAGTTAATTAACAAAAGTGAGTTAGTCTACCTACGTGGAGATGAGGGAAGGTGAAGAACCATGTTTGGGATATCTTAATAGCAAGTGCATTGTTGCCACCTACAAGATAAGGTGATTTAAAAAACGAAAAGGCAGTCTTCAAAGTGTAAACTGTGAAACTTTTATAAGAATTCAGAATGTCAAATAAAGACACGGGCGAAAGTTAATTTACCTTGGATACAAACTCCCAAATCCAACATTTGAAAAGATCAACATTTCTGAGTATACATTCAAAGAGTGCAAATAAAAATCTTTCTCTCTTCCGCGGAGCAGATAAATTTCTCCAAAACTTGGACTGTAATTCTTTGCTCTCGCGTTTACTTCCCTTTTATTTTTATCTTTCCAGCATTCCGTCTCTTAGGAAACCGTTCAGCTAAGGGGAAAGTTGAAGTTATATTTAGAATGCCGACTTAAACAAAGCAGTCGAAATCTTTTGTTTCAAAGTGGGGAACGGTGAAAGTGAGGGGAAGAGCTTCGTCGGCTGTCGATCATTGCGTCCTAGCCCTTTATCTCGAGCGTCCCTCTTGAGGGAGAAGACAGCAAAAGAGATAGAAAGAAAGAAAAGAAAGCTCGACGAGGCCGGAGAACGAAGAAAGGATGACTAACACCAATTGTCTCAGAGACTAGCTGGAAACGGGACCGGCCGGCGCCCAATGTTGAAACACACTTTCACTGGGGGAAACAACAGAACACGAAACCGTTAACACTACTTCTTTTTCCTCTGGTTTGAGATTTTTTAAACTAAATAAAAGAGCAGATATCTTTGTTTGACTCGATGCTCTTACGAAATGGGGAGAAAAGTGCAATCGAATACAAAAAAAGCCTGGTCTTATTTTGGAGCTTTAAAAAGGTAAACTTAAATTTTTCTAAGTGCGGTAAGAAAATAAACAAGAAAGATGACACCGAATTTATAGAGTGTAATGAGCACGTCTTTTGAATCCGTTCTGACGAGAATTAAACTTATCAAAGCTATTCAAAGTCAATGGAACCAGTATGCAAAACAGTAGTATCTGACCGAAGAAAAGTTTTTTTAATGTGTTTTTAATCCCGCAGATATTGCTCTAAATGGAATCGTGAACTTACGCCCTCTGGTTGCACACTTGTGCTTTAAGAAACATTTCAAATTATATGAGAAACATTTCACAGCGGAAATACTCTCCAACGAAGAAGGAATTTTTCAAAATCGCATTCTTAGAAGCACAGATATCGACAAATATAAGATATGCATACACACTGGCGGAGGAAACATTGCATTATTTAAGAACAAAGTATTCTCAAAAATTTTCTTGATGTGAACTGTATCGGTGCAGGGAAGAATTTTTTCAGTTGAGTTTTCAGGAGTTCAGATTTTACTGGAAATATTTGTAAGTCAAGCCACACGCAAATTTGCCGGTGAGATGGACAGCAATCAGGCCACCATGGTGCAACACCTCGAACGTATGGAAAAGGTCAAACAATTGGATCCTTGGTTTCCTCACACACTTACCGAGGACAACACGAATCAGCTTGTTGCCTTATGTGGTTTCTTGCTCGCCTGTTATCGTGCAACACAAATCCTTTCTGTCACGTATTGTTACTGGAGATTAAAAATGGCTCCTGTACGTGAATTTCGGGCATCTGAGGGAATGGTTAAGCCCAAACAAGACACCCACACCACGTCCGAAACAGGACCTTCATCCTGCGAAGATCATGTGTGTCTGATGAGACATGGAAGGTATTATTCACTGGGAAATGCTGCCGAGGAATCGGACCATCAACGCTGCACTTCATTGTGAGCAACTCAGCCGTGTGAAGAGAGCAATTCAGCAGAAACGACCACATAGGCGCCATGGTGTCCTTCAACATAACGCACGCCCTCACAGTGCAAACATGTCCAAAATGGCCATTCAGGACATACAATGGGAGATCCTTCCACATCCGGCCTATTTCCCAGATGTCACTCCTTTAGACTATCACCTGTTCCGAGATCTGTCGAGCGCACTCCGTGGCAAAACGTTCAACAATGATGTTGATCTCCAGATTTTTCTTGGATTTCTTTGCAGCAAAACTTGCACATTTTTTTCAAGAACGGCATTTCAGACCTATCCAGACGTTGGGATACCATCGTAAACAATGGAAGGGGGGGGGATACACGATTGATTCCGTTTTCGCTTCTGATGTAATAACACATTCCTGTAGTGCGGTGACAAGAACGGCATGATCTTATGCAGCAACCCAATACAAACTTCCAAGCACCTGAGGATGTAAGATGTGTCGCTAAGATGAAGGGGCATGTGTGCTTCGATTGGCGCTTACTGGGAGAAAAACATCTGTGTCCCAAATACATCCTGGAGGTTTGTTGTTCTGGGTGGTGTAACTGTAACATACTCGAGCGTAAATCGAGAGGTGCGGGTTCGATTCCCGTCTCAGGACGACGCAATTTCGATGTTCACTGAGATATGTCTACCTGTAAGAATGTTAATAATCGGGAATCTTTTTTCCGCACGCTGTTATTTTTTTTTTTTTTGTGTGCTGTTTTTAGTTTTGATCTTTAATTAGCTCATAGCCCGTGCCATACGCGGGTGAAAAAACTGACTAAAATTTGTATAACACGAATCGTAAAATACATGTACATACCTATAAATAAATGGTTGAATTATTAATGGGCAGTCTATAAGATTGGTCGCCAACAACAAAATGTTCGTAATAATCCCATTCAATACTTCCATGACAGAAGGAAATATTGAATGATATTATAGAGTGATCGTTAAAGTTCCCAAACCCGGAATTAAAAAAAATATATTGCGTATGCTGTAAGCAAAAGTTCAACCAATTGATGTGGCAACACGAGTCAGCAACTCGAGAAGAAATACTGCGCTTGTCCAATGCCTGAAGGAAATTGGCAAAGTGCCAGAAATGAATAACCGGTGTCATGTGTGCTACGCAGTTTGTCCACTTTTTTTTTTTTTTTTTTGATTGGAGGTTTAACGACCACCGTGAGCAACTCAATGGGCTATAAGCAGTCGCCCGTCCCTAATTTTGGGTCACTGGTTCCAGGGAAGGGAGAGAGCCAGTGCCGTAAAACAAACACAACATCCATGCCTCACCGGGATTCGAACCCGGACCCCTTACGGACGAATGATCAGAGGCCAGCGCCTTAGACCACTGCGCGACCGGGGTGGGGCGGCTTTGTCCACTTTAGCATCGCCATTTGCACAGAGGCATGGTTTTGACGAGGGTGCGGAGAATTTGTTTATTTGAAGCCTTTTTGCAAACGCAATCTTAGAGTGTATAGAAGAGTACAGGAAAAGATTTCCGCAGCATATTGTGGTGAGTAAATGAAACAGACACAGTTTACTCGTACGATTTCAGATTACTGGAAGTGTGGATGTCTAGAAATGGCCGATCAAGTATCTTATCGCCGGAAGTGATAAACGATGTTAAAAAACGTTTGCAACAGTCACCTACAAAATTGCTTCGTCGCTTATCTTAGCAAGTAAAATTTCTGACGGCTCAGTACAGAAAGCGACTAAAAGATTGCAGCTTCATGCATTCAAATTGAAAGCTGTCCAACTGAAGGCACTTGATACGCATAAGCGCCTGCTGTATTGCCGTTGGTTTGTAAATTTACTAGATACAACAGGGGGCTTATTGAACAATGTTTTTTTTTTTCGGATGAAGCCTGGTTTTATTTGAACGAGTATGTTAATTTGCAAAATACGCGATATTGTTCGACTAAGAATCCTCATATCCTTCATCCAGTGAGTTTGTATTCCGAAAAAATCAGTGTGTGGTGTGCCATTTCTCAATGCAGACTAGTGGGACTACTGTTTCTTGACCAGTATTGTAAATGCGGATATTTATCAAGTTTTGATTTTTCAGTTTGTGTCCCTATTGCAAGAAAACGAGCGTTTTGCATGGCTTCAACAGGATGGAGCAACATGTCACACAGCTACTGCGACAACGGAACTTCTGCGAAGTTCCTTTGGTAACAATATTATTTCTAAAGGAGTTTTGCCGCTCCCCCCGATCATCAGATCTCTCACCTCCTGATTTTTGTCATGTCGGGATATATTTTTTTTTATTTTATTGGAGGTTTAACGACCACCGTGAGCAACTCAATGGGCTATAAGCAGTCGCCCGTCCCTAATTTAGGGTCACTGGTTCCAGGGAAGGGAGAGAGCCAGTGCCGTAAGACAAACACAACATCCATGCCTAACCGGGATTCGAACCCGGACCCCTTTCGGACGAATGATCAGAGGCCATCGCTTAGACCACTGCGCCACCGGGGCGGCAGGGGATATTTAATGGACCGTGTTTATGCAAACAACCCGCATGACCTGCAGTCCTTGAAAACAAATATTCAGGCTATAGCGGAAATCACGCCATCTGTTCTGAAACGCGTTACGAAAAACATGTAACGCCGCGTGGATATTTGCCTCCAGCAACACAGAGGTCCTTTACAGCATCTTCTTCATGTCAACATCAGTTGCTCAAACGTCGATGGAAGATGTATCACAGCTGTAAGTAAACTTTATGTATCTGTATAATGTTAATAAATATTCTTCAAATTAGGGTTCGGGAACTTTTTCGATCATCCTGTGCATAGGTTAATACACTGGCATGCAAAAATTAAGGACGAGACGGTTTTTCGAATGTAACGTCGTGCACAAGTGCTCCACATAGACTCAAATCATACCATAAGATTCCCAAGATGTAAGAATATGGGACAAGTGAGCAAAACCGTCCAAACAAGGAATCCAAATGATACAAAGGCACTTTATTGAAAAGGTAGCTTCGAGCACAACTGGACAGAAACGTCCAAGTGACAGGCGGCTGCCAAGAAAATTCCAGTCTATAGTAGAGGATATGATCACCCCTGATAGCGTTGCGGGATTTACAACGTCTGTGCGTGCTGAGGACGAGGTTGTCAAGGACTGTTGAGGAATCGCGGCCCATTCCCCTTGTAGCGCCAATCGCAGCTGCGGAATCGTTGCTGGTGACGTGCTGCCAAGCTTCTCCCGAGAAGGTCCCACACGTGTTCGATTGGATTTAGGTCCGGGGACCTTGCGGGCCAATCCATGCGTTGAATATCTTCACTCTCCAACAGCTCTGCGACAGCCACTGTACGATGGGGTGTAGCGCTGTCGTCTATGAAGAGGAACTCAGGACCCACAGCTCCTCTAAACAGACGCACGTGAGGCAGGAGAACCTCAGTACCATAGCGGACACCAGTGACTGAACCTCCTTGGAAGGTGTGGAGGTCAGTACGGCTACCAAGCATGATACCGCCCCAAACGAGAATTCCGCCACCTCCAAGAAGGTCCCTTTCGATGATGTTGGAGGTGTGATTGCGTGTTCCCTGCTCTCTGCAGGTGTGTATACGTCCAGAATCGCTCGTCAGACTAAATCGGCTCTCATCCGTAAAGAGAACTCGACCCCATTGCTGATGTGTCCAGTTCTTGTGTTCCTGACACCACAGAAACCGCAGTCTCCGATGGGCAGGCGCTAATGGCACACACCGTACTGGTCGTTGTGCAAATAGACCACGTTTGTGCAGCCTCCTGGCCACGGTAAAACGCGATAACGGTCGTGCAGCTGTCTGTTGCATGTGCCTAGCGATTTCTCCCGCTGTCAGCGGTCTGTCTCTTCTCGTCTGTAGGACAATATACCCTTCCGACACCCTCCCCCACGTCATGCTGCATATATGAGCATGCCCTACCGTACCTGACCTTAGTCTATCTCCTGAGTGGTCTGTCGGTCCGTTCTGCCTGCTCGTTCCGCTGTTATGCTAATTTCTCCCTCTTCGTCCTTAATATTTGCACACCAGTGTAGATTTTAGCCCGTCATATGACGATCACACAGTACGGTAAAATCATATAATGTAAAAATTTAAGAAATAAAAATGATAACACCTACGTAACAGAACAAACGTCGCAGACAGTTGTCCGAGCAAGTTCGTGTTCCCACAGATGAAGTTGTTTGTCTTACTAACTTCATTTTGTTTTCTGGTATTTCCTTCTTGATTTTACGTATCGTGCGATAGCGGTGAGCTTAGTTCCGATTTCGGCCACCGGATAAAAGCAAATGGCGCTGCAAGTACTGAATTAACAGAGTTTTGACGTCAAAGCTCGTGTGATAGCGGTGAGCTTAGTTCCGATCTCGGCAACCAGATAAAATGAGATGGCTCTGCATCTACTGAATGACGTTAGAGCGTTAGGGACAGACGTAGCATATTATATAGGTTTGATGTCTAAAATACTTCCCTAAACAATGCTGCAGTAAAGAAGTATAATATGGATTGCTCTAACATTAGATAGTTTTTTTCGCAAATCTTGTGCATGCTGAAGTGATTCAGAAGTATATCCACAAATTCTGTAATAGACTAGAAACAGTTCTTGATATCATTCCATGTAGTCTTTATTCGTACCCAAAGTTCATCTTAGGTGACTGTCGGTGGAGCCGGGCGGGACAGACGTCGTTGGACCATATCCCACACTTGTTCAACGGGCAACAAATAAGGCGTACGTGCAGACCAAGAAAGACGCAGAACATGTCGGAAATCCAAAAGCTGTAAGAAATTACGAGCCACATGTGGTCGGGCACTGTCTTGTTAAAAGATGGCACCGAGTGCAGTCTGTAGACATGAGAAAGTATTATTCTTTTTTTTCTACTTTAGAAGAGATATAGACATATTTTAAGGCTTTAAACAGTCAGCTGAAATAGCAAGGCATGCAAACTAAACGGGGACCGAGGATTTTAACTACAAGCACTGACATTGAATTAGAGATTTAATTTGCGTTACAAAAGGAATATTGGCTGCGAAGAGCAGACCTGTGCCTTAATAATGAGAACCATCATTTCCAACACCGGAACTGTCTTGGATACTATAACATTAAATAAAACTTGTGATTATTTGATTTGCTCATTTAGTTTAGTTTTGCTTGGGCCACTATGTATATAGTTTTGTTTAGTTTAGTTTAGTTGCACCTCCGGTGCGTAACTGGAAGACACTGAGTTCGATTCCCGGTGATGGCCGATGAGAATTTTTCCGTGACTCACAAACGTGGAAAGAGCGGTGACTTCTGTTCGTTGTTCCTAATCCACGTCAATTGTGTGTAAAAATAATTTATTTGCCTCCTAGTTATTTGTTCAGTTGCTGCTTACCGCCTTTGGTTAATTCCCAGCATTGTGCGGGTCTCCAAGAAGCAACTTGTCAAGTGGTTTGGCAGTTAGTGTATGCGAGTCTGGAGAATTCGAGATCGCTGCGGTGCAGTGTTAGCATGTCTGGCGCGTAACTGAAAGACCTGTGTTCGATTTCCGGTGGCGGCCGATGAGAATTTTTCCGTGACTCTCTTATAAACGTGGAAAGAGCGATGACTTCTGTTTGATATTCTCTCTAACAATGGACTTCTTACTGCTCCTGTCACAACAGACCAATTGACTTGGCCTACCAGGCCGTTTATTGTCTGACAATAAGATTCTATTCGCTCACCCAGGCAATTTTGTTTGTTTGCTTGGGCTTGCTTTCACTAGACCTCTTTTCGCTAAGTAGAAGTTGTGGAACCTTCTACTTAGCGTTTGTATTTTCTCTGTTCAAACCCTTGCCTTTTAGATATTTATGAAAATGACTCGTGCCCAAATTCACGGTGCAACAGCCTATTAGAATTCTGTAAACCAAAACCTTTAACTCAAATGATGTTCACTACAATCTGAGGGTAGCAGAAATGATTGCTGCAAAAAAAAAATAAAACAAATCTGCATGCCACGAAGTGTGCGTATCCAAGCAATCGAAAAGGTGTTATGTGCAGTCTCAGGGATACAGGTACAGTCGAAATCACACATAAAGAGCTGACATACTATGAAGCTCCGCATAAACCTCAGTTTTTATAAATCCCTTGAACTTCGTAGTATTCTCCATTTCTTTTTTAACAGCATGTTCAAACAATATTTTTTTCGAAAAACCGCATACATCGGTGCTCAGAATCGCTATCAGAAAACGATAGTGTCCCAGATTTTACACCTTCCTCTTCCACTGGTAAACTAGGTTACCTGCCAATGATAATACTCCGTGATTCCCTTTACATACTAATCACCAGGAAGACAAGATTTTTTTAAGTTTTTCTTTACTACTTCCGGCTCTCCATTTCCTCTTCTGTACGCAGAACTTCTAGGCAAATGCTGCCTTTTATGTCACCTCAATGTGCAACCTTTCAACCATCTAATTTCTGCTCCAAGAAGCCGCAAGCCTATTTGTGTGGAACCGGGTAATGGGGCTCACTAGCAATAGGATTCCAGACTAGAATTCCTTATCTTTAGAGAATGTTATCCCCCTCTCTAATTGGTGGTGTTCTAGTACTCACCAAAGTAAAGAGGTTGGTCACATTTGGTAAATTTAATCGGAATTAGAGTTCTATCCAGAATTCTTACGAAAATCAAAAATTCATGCTTTAAAAACGTGTGTGATATTTGAACTCTCGGGAAGAAAATAGATAAAATCAGTTTAGTGGGAAAATGAGGACTTAAAGAATTTAAAGTTTCTTACTGCAGAATCGCTAACCGATGACAAGAATCAGGTTACGAATGATGATGAATCGAGCAATGAAGAAGACGAAATTATAGAAAAGAAACGAAAATAATTTTAAGCATGTCACTGAAATTTTAAAAGACCCTAAATTGTTATTTGTCTCTATAAACACTTTTATACCACTGTATTAGAGGAAGCTAAAAAAAAAAAAGGTCACAGCTCCCATTATAACACAAAACAAGCAAGAACTGGGATCGTATTTCCGCTTAAACGTGTGAAGGGTAAAACAATGCAGCAACCAAAAAGTTAAATTTACGGTTGTTGCTTTCATTTTTACATTAAAAAAATTACTTTTTTTTATTATTTTTACACGGAATTGGATTCTTAACCTCCAGATACGCTAAACATGAATGCCGGTTGCTTCCACTAGCGAATCCTGTGATGGTTTCATTCTAATGAATCAGAGACTTGAGACTTGGTCGTTCTGGGTGGTGCAGTGGTTTCCGCTCCAGGACGACGAAATTTTCAAGTTTTCGGATATTATCTGAAAACTTGGAAATTTCGAGCGCCAGACACAAGACAATCAAACAAACAATTTTAAAATCGTGGTATAATGCTTAAAATCAGGTTGAAAATCTAGAAAGTAACCCGATGTTCTTTGGAGATAATTTATACGTGCACTTTTTGCATGCCAAGATTTTTGTGGGTGTGTAACAGAACGAGTGATTCGAGGGTACACATTTATTTACGCATAAACACATTGCATTTATTCACGATACTCACGCACAACCACACCGGGGCAACCACAGTCCGGTACATACTCATCATCATGAACCATTCTCAATCCACTGCAGGATGAAGGTCTTCTCAAATTTCTTCCACAATTGTCTGCCTTGGGCCAGTCTCCTGCATGTCACTCCACCATACTTTCGAATTTCATCCATCAATCTTCCATGGGGTCTTCTTATAGTTCTTTTCCTGTCCCTCGGAATCCAATATAAAATTTTGGTTGTCCATCGGTTATCCGTTCTTCTGGCAACATGTCCAGCCCATTGCCATTTCAGTGATTTCACTCTGGTCACGATGACGTCCACTCCTGTCATTTTTCTTATCCACAAGTCCCCCTTCTTATCTTTTCTGGTTACACCAAGCATGCATCTCTCCACGCTTCTTTGAGTTGTCTGCAGTCTTTGTATGTCTTTTTTCAGTTAAGGTCCATGTCTCGGCTCCATACGTAAGCACTGGCAGGATGCATTGATTAAACACTTTTCTTTTGAGACATACTGGCATACTGCTCTTAAAAATTTTACTGTTTCTTCCAAAAACTCTCCATCCAAGTTTTATACGCCGATTAATTTTTTCCATCAATGTGACCCTTACTCGATATCTGCTGCCCAAGGTAAATGTAGGAATCTGTTGTCTCAAGCTTTTCTCCATCAATCACTAAATCTTAGTTTCTTGTAAATAAAAGCATTGTACATCACTTTTGCCTTCTGAAAGTTCATTTTTAATCCTACTTCTTTACTCTTGTCAGCAAGTTCTTGGATCATACCCTGAAGCTCTGAAGGGGTAGTTGCAAAGATAACTACGCCATGAGCAAAACGAAGGTGGGTTAGGTAATCTCATTAATTTTATCCCTTTGTTTTCCCAGTTCAATGATTGAAAGTCATTTTGCAATGTAGCGTTAAAGAGCTTGGGAGATATGTTGTCACCTTGTCTTACTCCCTTTCCAATTCTTATTTATGCTGTATCCTCAAATATCCGAACTTTTGCACTTGCATTTTCATAGATGTTATTAATAATGCTAATGCATGCATCTTCAATACCGCAGGATTTCAAAGCCATTGTTACTGCTGATGGTTTTACGGAAACGAAGGCCTTTTCATAGTCAATAAAAGCCATGCATAATTGGAGTTCATATTCTCTTGTTCTTTAAATTAGTTCTCTCAGTACATAGATATGATCTATAGTACTGTAGCCACTTCTGAATCCAGCTTGTTCTCTTGGTTGGGCCATGTCTAGTGTTACCTTCAAGCTCTTTTGGTTGAGCCATGTCTAGTGTTATCTTCAAGCTCTCTTGGTTGGGCCATGTCTAGTGTTATCTTCAAGCTGTGTGAACGAACCTTAGTGAAGATTTTATAAACCACTGAAAGGAGGCTGATGGGCCTCTAGTTCCTGAAATCGTCAATGTCACCTTTTTTATGGAGCAAGATCAATGTAGCATTGTTCCGATCCTCAAGAATCTTCCCTTCATTAAGACATCAATTGAAAACTTGGGCTAGTGTAGTTTCAATTTTTCCACTTGCTTCTTGTATAATGTCCACGGTAATTCCATCTTCTCCTGGAGCTCTTCCCCGTTTCACGTTCTCAATTGCATATATAACTTTTTTTTTTTGATTGGAGGTTTAACAACCACCGTGAGCAACTCAATGGGCTATAAGCAGTCTCCCGTCCGTAATTTAGGGTCACTGGTTCCAGGGAAGGGAGAGAGCCAGTGCCGTAAGACAAACACAACATCCATGCCTCACCGAGATTCGAACCCGGACCCCTTTCGGACGAATGATCAGAGGCCATCGCTTAGACCACTGCGCCACCGGGGCAGCATATAACTTCTGCAGGGAGGATTGGAGGGACTTTGGCACTTGTACATGTCGTAATGTCTGGAATAGATGTATCATCCCTTTCATATAGTTTTGAATTGAAATCTTTCACCCTTGTCAAAATTTCGCTTCTATTTCTTGTTACAGTACCATCTTCCTTTCTCAGAGCCATAATCTGCTTTCTTCCCTTACTGAGATGTCCTTTTGCTCTCTTCAGGCTCTGGTTGTTTTCAATTACTACGCAAGTGGAGTTAAATCATATTACCAGATAAAAAGCTTACTAATTCCTGACATTGAACGGTAGTTCGGTAGGTGTATAAATGAACTTTATTTTCGTAAAACCAATGAAAAAAGATATTTGAATCATAAAAGTGGGCTTGTGACCAATCGTCCGTGAAGGCTCCGGGTTCGAATCCCCGTGGAGCATGGATGTGTTTGTCTCACGGTACTGGCTCTCTCCCTTACTTGGAGAAGCAGTGGCCCTAAATTAAGGACGGGCGATTGCATCTTATAGCCCATTGATTCGCTCGCGGTGGTCGTCAAACCTTTAACAAAAAAAAGTAGATACTGGGTTCGAAAGAAATTTACGTCCAGAGACAAGGTATCCAAAATCGAAATCCTGCCAAGGCGCGCAATGGCTACTAAGAGTACTCAGCACCACAACATAAGAACAGCATTTGATTGGCTAAAAGAACAGCAGAGCGTAAACGCCACCCAACATGGAAGTGGACAAGGAGCACATCCGCCATTGCATGTTGTATGAGTTTCGTCCCTATAGCAACTCCGCAAGTGCTGTAAGGAACATTATTAGTGTGTGCCCGAATGCAATATCATATCGCTAGTGCTCTTATGGGTTCGCCCGGTCCCTAAAGGGAAATGTTTATCTGTCAGACCGTCCCAAAAATACGAAAGACCAGACACAATGGATATGGACAGGCTGAAGACCTCCGTGGAGACCGACCAACGTGTTGCCACGCGGAAGGTGTGCAAAAGGGGAGTTTGGATACCCCATCAACTCATAGTTGAGCAGAAAGCAAATAGCAAGAGTGCATGCGTTTCTCTGTTACACGTGACCAAGTTGAACCTTTCTTGGACCGCACTAGTACAGGTGACGAGAAATGGGCGCGGAAAGAGTAATTGGAAGCAAAACAGTAGACCAATGCCGACTCCCAAAAACCGTATTACACCCACGTAAGTTCCTGCTGTCTGGTGGGATATGCGGGGTGTGATGTTTTTTGAGCTGCTGCCGGACACCACCACTATCACCACTGATGTGTACTGCCATAAGCTCGATGATCTGCACGCATCCCCACGTCGAAAGACCAGCACTACTGAAAAACAAGGGGAGTCCTCTAAGAGCAGGATTGAGCAGGACCTCACACAGCTCGAGTGACCTGTCACAAGATTAGGGACCTGGGATGTGAGCTGCTGCCGCACCCAGCCAATTTCCTAGACATTGCCCCGGGAGATTACCACCTTTTCAGGTCGTTTCAGCATTTCGTTGACGAAGAGCGGTTCACTAACCAGGACGATGTCGAACGTGCACTTACTCACATCTTCGCGTCCACAATTCTACATACAGGGAAGGCATTCAACAGCTTCATCGACGATCGAAACAGGTCGGGGCAAACAATAGCCACTGCTTTCTTTTCAACTCATGCACTGACCCTTCGAGACATGCTTTCAACAAGGTTTTGGAACACAGCGATAGGTATACGTTCAGTACATAATGCTGCCGCTAACTGTTGCTTAGTAGTAGGCCATGATTCCAAACTTCTTATGTGGCGCTCTAATTCATCCTATAGGTGCTCTACGGGATTAAGATCAGGGCTCTGTGCTGGCCAGTCCGCACACTATACGGAATTGTCGTTAAACCACGCCGTAACATTCCTTGCTTTATGGCTGGGTGCATTATCCTTCTGTTACCAACAAGACTCGGTTCCATAGTATTGCCACAGAGTTGGTAGGGCATAATAATTGTCCAGAATATCGAGGTAGACGTGCTGGTTAACAGGTTTGTCCACGATAACCAATGGGCCGGTACCATACCACGAAAAAAACATCCCCACACTAGTACATTTCCAGCTCCAAACTTGACCGTATAGGAATGCTACACTGTTGTAAATAGCGTTCCCCCTGCTGCCGCCATACCCATACACGGCCATCAGATTGATGGATCGTGTATCTGGATTCATCAGTCCATAGGACCCATTTCCATTGATCTATGGTCCACGATAAATGCTATTTACACCATGCCAAACGACGAGTAACATTCCGAGTGGAGATAAAAGGCTTATGAGCAGCCGCACGACCAAGGCAACCAATGGAATGGAGTTTTCTGCGAATGTTACATTCGCAGAAAACTTCATTCCATGAAACCTCCGTATGTACATACGGAGGTTCATTCCTGGAACCTCCGTATGTACATACGGAGGTTCCAGTATATTTGCTCACCTGTACTGAGGTCTTGTGCAGTACTCCGTCGATTAACTGTAACGATTCTCCTGAGGCTTCGACGTGCTCTATTACTGATTTTCTTTGGTCTGCCGGTTCGATTTGCTGCTTCTGGCACGCTGTATGTCTTCCACGTATTCAGTACATCCAAAACAGTTGTATGTTTAAACGACTGTTTTTCTTATGGACAGCCCACTAATATATAACCCAACAATATTTCCTTTCATAAAGTCAGTTCTCTCCTGCCTCGACATTTTCACTCAACCTCACAGTGCGATATGATCGCGGTCAGCTGCAGGTTTGGTTTTATACCGTTTGCAGCTGTACCGTATATTTTAACAACGCAGTGGATCCGTTCATTTGCTTTTGAAGTGGTGTCCGGTGACTTTTTGTCAGTATAGAGTTTATATACACATGTTACATCCCATCGTGTTATATATCACTTTAAAGGTCTTCTCAATACCAGACAACCCACCCTCCCGGAAAGGGGTGTTTAGAGGAATCAAAATTTCTCTACGACACACCGTTTTCATAGCATCAAAAATGCATTTTTGAAATAATTTATCACTTTTAGCTTCACGGTCTCTTAATTTACGTAGATTGCAGATAAGTATTTTCACGTTTATATAAAACGTGATGAAATAAAGTTCGACGATAGTTTAGCATAATACGAAAGCTGTTCCATAAAAACAGAGTAAAATCACATAAAATGAAGTAATATAGGTACAGCAAAATATATGCTATTCCTTCTCAAAGTATCTTCCCTCGGATGATATGCAAGGGTCCCATCGTTCAGTCCGCTTTTCAAAGCATGTGGCGAAGGCATTTTGCGGTATCTGCTTTAGCGATCCCTGTAGAGTTTGAATAACGTCAGCATCTGTGTTGAATGTTACGCCACGGAACTTCTCCTTTGTTGTTGAAAAAAACGCCAGAAGACGCACAAGGCGTGGTCAGGACTGTAGGCAGACTTTGTAAGAAAATGTTGAACATAAGCAGCTACATGTGGGCGGGCGTTATGATGTAGGGGTCCACTTGCCCCACCAGTTCCGGTCGCTTAATCGATATGCGACGTCGCAGACGCTTCAAGACTGAAATGTAATACTCAGCATTGACAGTAATTTGAGGAGGAATGGGTATGCTGGTAGACTACACCTTTATGATCAAAGAAACTCATCACTATCACTTTCCAAGCTGATTTGGTTTGGGGACTTTTTTCCGAGGAGGCGAGCCTGTGTGCTTCCAGACACTCGTTTCGCGCCTCATGAGCCGGGGGTCGAAATAGTGGACCCATGTTTCATCGACAGTTATTACTGTGTTCAGAAAGTTTGAATTCTGTGCAATCATTTGTTTCCACTCATGACACACCTGAACTCTGGCTAACAATTGTTCTCTCGTCAGGTGATGAGGTACCCATCTGGAACACACGCAATGCAGCAGTAATTTGTCGCATAGAATGCAAAGTGCCGGCGTTTTTGGAATATTAATTGACGCCGCTATGTCTTCATTCATCGATCTCCTTTCAGGATTCCCTAAACTCTTAACAATCAGCTCCGTAACAACACTTTCAGGTCGACCAGGCCTAGGAGCGAGTTCTGCCTACAAATGCCCTTTTTTGAAATCATGGTGCCATCTAAATATTGTTGACTCGCCCAAACATTTATCTTTGTAAGCTACTTTCATTAAATCAACTGTTTCTGGAACCGTTTAACCCAAACAATTACACAATTTTGTCGCACAACAACGCAACGCGTCTCACTTCTTAACTCTGAATCACTCACCTCCATAGCTGTATGGCGAAATGCCGATGTACTTTAAACAACTGCGCAATAACAAAACCAGAATCATCTGCCACGGCTAATAACTGTTGCCATAGATACTTCCTTAATTCAGTTAGTCTGAGTGGTTACTTTCCCCGTTCGTCCTGTTGCCAACTAAAAAAAAATACTCTCAGTTTTTATGGAACGGCCTTTGTATATATTGTTAGGTAAACAAATTAACTGTTGTTACATCACTTCATGCGATAGCATTTAAATATCTTTCAAGCAATGGTTTTAATTCATTCCATTACATTGAAATCTTTTATTTAAGATTTACGTCGCTGCCGTCGGCAAAGACGTATAGCAACCAAAAACCACATTCTCAGTATCATCAATTGAAGTCAGTGCTGTTTTCTTATCTGGTTTGCCCATGCTGCTAGTTTATTTGCAAGCCGATACTTTATGGTCTTTATTATTCAATATGCTTTCGTTATTTTGAGTACCAGTTTTGAAATTTACTTTTATTATGGTGAATCAAAAAGGTATTTTATTTCATAAATCGACAAATACATTCGCAAAAGCTTTTAAAATGGGCTGTTTTTAAGTCGTTCTATTTCAAGCCCACGAGACGAAAAAGAAATTATCCTCTTATTTGCATCAAATATCAGCGGATGAATAAACTGTCTCAAATTCCATGTACGCAAAGACTTATATATACTCTCACCAACAATGAACCTTGGGAAATAGTTGAAACATAAAGACTACAAGCGATGCAAAATTCGATTTTTCCCCCTTTGAAAATAAGAAATTCATCCTCCACGAATGAAGATATCGCGTTTCATGGGTATCCCAAGTCGTATTATAAATAAAATGCGAAAAATAACTTTCACTGCTATGAAAATGAAATTTATTTTTACAGAACTTAATCCGTCTTCCAGACCAATCTGAATGGAAGAACACGGGTTCGCTATATCCGTCGGTAAGATACTTTTTTTTACTTATTAATTTCTTTTCTTCAAACCCTTGACTTTCATCGCATGGCTACAGAGATATCTCAGAAAATACTAAGGATCAGATATAACCCCTTTTATAGGAAATCTTATCGGAGATGACCGAACTTCAGAGAAATAAATGAAAAGGCAAAGTAAGAAACAAATAAAAAGAAAAGGAGAGTACGTAAATCCTATACTGAGAGAGGGGGAGGCAAAGTATGAAATATAAATAGTCAGAAAAAATGTCTGGCACTTTAAATACAGGTGAAGCAGACGGATATACACTGTCGTATCAGAATATGACTACCCCAGATATCACAATGTGCCCGCCTAGGCGCGTGACTAGCTCGACCACACGGAGATATATGCGGCTGGCCAGGACAGATGAGCCATAATGCGTAAAGTAAGCATAATGGGCAGAGGAAGTGATTTGACGGACGGTCAAAAATTAATGATCATCGGCTTCCGCGCCAAGAGTGGAAGCATCTTAGAAAACAGGAGACATCGTGAGATGTTCGCGAGGTGTTGTAGTAAGGATGTACCAAGAATGGACCTCTGGCCACCGAATATCTTCCGACATAACTTTGGAGATCAAAGCTCATCGACCCCAGAAGAGAACGTCGCCTCCGTCGAATGGTAAAGGGCAATCGACGCGCAAATAAACGCTGGGGCACTCAGGTACGTGTTCCCGATAACAGTAGAGCGATCCCTGTACGCATAAGTCTCCGGAGTGGAAGCTGCGTCAAGGCGTCTATGTTAGCCCAGGTCCATTGGCCACACGACGCCTGCAGTTCACATGGGGACTACCGTCACTGGGCTGTGAAAGAATAGGAAAAGGTCGCGTTCTCCGACGAATCGCGGTTTCTACACCACAGAAGTAACGGACGGTGGCGGATACGGCGTCAGACACACGAGAACTAACACCCGGACACGCTTGTCGGCCAAGCACAGGCTGGCGGTGGCAGTGCGTATGTCTGGAGGAAGTTTTTCTGGTATGATCTGGGACTGCTGGACTACTGAATGGGTTCCTGAACGTCGCTGAGAGGGTGCGTGAATGATTCCAGGAATACGACCGCGATGTCTCTGTTCTACCTTGGCCGGCAATATCGCCAGATCTCAATCCCATAGAGCACTTTGGGGACTAATTGGATCGACAGGTTCGACTTGCCTATCCACAACCACGTTACCTCCGGGACCTCCATGCCGTGCTACAGTCCGAATGCGCGCATGTGACTCAGGCAACCTTCCAGGGTCTCATTGCGTCCATGCCACGCCGTCTCGCCGCTGACATCCGTGCCAAGAGTGGTTATTCCCATTGTTCGGTAGGTGGTCATATTATACTGATATGACTGTATAAAGTAAGACTAAGAAATAGAAGCGAAGAAACAAGCAAAGAGAGAGAGAGAGAGAGAGAGAGAGAATAGACTGTGGCACGTAAATAAATAAAGTACAGTGTTCAAAAGAATTAGGGAACCAAACGATACTGTATGGAAAATCATGTGAGAATGACGATGAACATAAAGCATTTTTATGTAAATTACAGAAGAATATTCAGTAGTGGGTAATAGAAAAAGAACATAAGCGAATTTTTATGCAGTATTATCATTTAAAGTACATGATGCGATATGCTATAGAACAATATGCATACCTATAAAACAATAAAAAAATGGCTTTTTGAAAACAGACCTCTACTAAGGTGCGTGGTCCCCTCGGACGGTTAAGACACACCTGTGTGGAATTAGATTGATGATGTTATAGAGGAGGTATTAAGGGTAACTTTGCTGCTTCTCAATGAGACTTATGTTTATGAAGAGTCAACGGAGACGCTGGTCGAGCTGGAATGAGTCTTCCCAGTGCGTTTTAGGCGTGCTCAATTGGATTTCAGTTAGGGGAGCATACTGGCCACACCTTCCGCTAGATTCCCTCACCTTGAATCATGTTGCCGCCCCGGAGGCGCAGTGGTCTAAGCGATGGCTTCTGATCATTCGTCCGAGATGGGCCCGGGTTCGAATCTTACAGCACTGGCTCTCTCCCTTCCCTGAAACTAGTGGCCACCTAAATTAGGGACGGACGACTGCTTATAGCCCATTGAATTGCTCATGGTGGTCGTTAAACCTGCAACAAAAAAAAAATCTTGTCATCTATGAGGTCGAGCGTTATCGTCCCCGAAAAGGAACGAATCAGCGAAGTCTCTATATCTCTAGGCAGTCAGACTTCCATTTCGGACTCCGTAACGGTCCATATATCCGCCGATACTCATGCCTTCCTAGAATAAAATGCCAATTTGAGAATAGAATGCGCATTATAGTAAAGACTACACGTTTACCAACTTGACTAAATCAGACGGCTTCCAGTAACTTAAGTAACATTGCTTTTGAAATAAAGCCTCTCGTAGACTGATAAAATTGCCTTTATAGCCGTCGTTGTGCCTGTTGTTGCTCCATAGACTGCTATGAAAGGCCTATGATAACCATTGCTTTCTTTACACACGCACACCAGAATTAGAAATGTGTACACGGTATGAATTTTGCGCAATTCAATACAATTATAGTTTTTTTGGAAGATAGTGGATCCCATAACTTATAGAGACGTGCTGTTTCTAGAGCAAATGCTGCAGAACTGTCAATAGATCTTTTCTTTTTGAAAAACAGATTTTGTACTATCCCCGCTTTGTTCTGGCCATGGGGGAACACTTCAATAAAGTCAGGACGAAAATTATCGTAGAGCGTCCCTTGGTTTAAATTTCGCCACTGGCGGCACCACAAGTACCTGCTGTTTGTACCTTACAATAATCTGAGATATTGTAGAGGTCGAAGTTATCCTCTATGTCTTCCAAAAGCTTCAGATACCGGCTGTTACAGTTGAGGGTAATTGAGTCGGCATGTGGTACATAGTGTCTTAGACTTCGTGAACCCAGTTCTGGGTTGAAACTATGTTTTTTGGAAAAATTACCAAAATCAGATAACGCGGTTGATATGCAGGGTATATATGTCCCTCAAATTCTAGGAACCACCCTTCAGAAATATCAGATCCGCAGAACGCCATCGTCAGGGACTGAAAATTGACTCAGGCAGAGCTGTGTTAACATACTAGCTCAGAAGAAACGGCATACTGCTTTTCGATTCGTTATTAGTAACACGTTTGGAAAAGTTCGGGCTCCAATGTAGGATAATAGTTGCTACAAGCCATAAACGTATTTCTTAAAATAACTATTATTCTACAACGTCACATATTGCCATTTCAAAAGGCGGTCATGCTACAAACCTGAAATGTCACTAGAAAATTTCTGAATTTCCGTGCTACAGATGAAAAATAAATATATTCGCCTTATTCTCATCGGCTCTGGCCGAGAAAGTCGACAACAAGACAAATAATTAGGGCCATATAAATTATGCGGAATTCCGCGTAACTTGCAATATTCCGCATAATTTTACAACTGTTGCATAAATTTACTACGCGGCTTCTTTTCCCGAATGCTCTATTCATCTTTAATCTGAGATGTTACTTTTAGGTAGTGTCGGGTGAAGTCGCTAAAAAGAACTATAGACTGCTTAGTCAATAGTGTTTTTCTTTTTTTGATTGGAGGTTTAACGATCACCGTGAGCAACTCAACGGGCTATACAGCAGTCGCCCGTCCCTAATTTAGGGTCACTGGTTCCCGGGAAGAAAGTGCCAGTGCCGTAAAGCAAACAACATCCATGCCTCACGGGATTCGAACCCGGACCCCTTTCGAACGAATGGTCAGAGGCCATCGCTTAGACCACTACACCACCTGGGCAGCAGCGGGTTTCGACTATCGAATGAATTAATTCTGTTTTTTGGTCGAAACAGACGTGCGTCGGTGCCACTGATTTAGTAGTTTAGTAACCCTAACAACTAGACTGATTCAGCTCGATAGTTACACAGTATGGTTCGCCACGCGGAGCACCTCCCCTCCCTCCGATCCTACGTCAGGAAGCACTTCCCATCCATCCATACTGCCATATTTTTCCTGGGCAAAGCAACGACAGCGGATCAGATGGATTTGGATTTATTCGATAAGTTAATAATTAGCGTCAGCAGTGACTGGAGTGCAGGTAGATAAAGGACTAATTCTACTACTTTTGCAAATAATCGATTCGTTCGATAAGATGGTTCGGGATTATCGACTAAGTTATTAATTTTCAGTCGAAAGCGCCTGTCGCATTTTTCAGGTTGGATTTTATTGGGGGGTGGGGGGGGGGTTTAATGACCACCGCGAGCAACGCAACAGGCTATAAGCAGTCGCTCGTCCCTAATTTAAGGTCAGTTGTTCCAGGGAAGGGATAGAGCCAGCGCCGTAAAAAGCAAACAACATCCATGCCTCACCGGGATTCGAACCCGGACCCATCTCGGACGAATGATTAGAAGCCATCGCTTAGCCAATGCGCCACCTGGGTGGCAGGTTGGATCTCGAAGAATTCTAATGAAAGTTCCAACCTGCTAATCCCTAAACTACTTTTTTAGCACTTCTATTGTAAAACAAGATCGTGCTTATGTTATCGGGTTGTCCGTCTGTGGACACCGTATCTCTGCAACTATTTGTCCGATTTGAAATATTATTTTTGCATCACGAAGCTTGGAATATGAGAATGCTGATCCTTGCATTCCGGTTTTGTTCAGATGCATAATTTCGCTGCCAGAAGACGTAAATATCGAATTCAAAATAGTTTATTTCATATATTTGCTTCTAAATATCAGATTGAAAAAAATATTTTTCCTTTCTATGCCATTTATGTCGAATACTATAATTAGGCACAGTTTTTTTAAGTAACGCAATTTAATATGATTTCCACTTGAATTCTTTCCCAGGTGCTCCGAGTTTCTCCTCCCTGATGGATAGAACTAAAGGGGAGGTTTCGTGTCTGAATCTAAGGACCGTACTCCTAAGTCTCAAGACTCGCCCGAATGGGACCATTCACTCTCCTGGTACTATTACCAAGCCGCCCAAAAGAAACCAAATTTTGCCTCTTAAATTTAGTTTAACGTCAGTTGGTTTCCCAAGTTGTTCAAATTCCGACGCATATCTTCGGGCTGATATTCAAAATTACTCTACTCACACACAGTATCTGCAACTAATCTCGACACTTGAACACCAATAGAATTACTAAATAAGACTGGATATTATTCCATATTATCCACCAACAAAAATTATAGTAAAAGTCCCAAGGCTATTCTCCTTCGCCGCGAAATCACTCGGATGAGAGATGAAGCATGAACAGCTGTAGATACTAGGATTACTGGTCGCAATATTAAAAGCATATTTTGTCAACTTCTCCAAAAACCCAGTTTTTTTTTAATTGGATGTTTCACAACCACCGTGAGCCAGCGCTATAAGCAGTCGCTCGTCCCTAATTTAGGGTCACTGGTTTCAGGGAATGGAGAGAGCCAGTGCCGTAAGACAAACAACATCCATGCCTTACCGGGATTCGAACCCGGACCCCTTTCGGACGAATAATCAGAGGCCATCGCTTAGACTACTACGCCAGGGGACTGCACCCAGTTTCTCCCTTTACATTCCAGGGCAACTCGGTATAAAATAAAATAGCAAAATTTATTCACAATTAAATATTTATTTTAACGTCTATAGCTTCGCAGAGCGTTTGGTTCGGCTTCATCAGGACAAATACAGCGTAAACATTCAAATCATCGTGACATCATTACAGTTTATACTGGTCAAGAATTTTGGTGAGTTGTTTCTACGCGCTTGAAAGAAGTGGAGTAAACGTCATGTTGACAAGCAGTGAAGAATTGCGATATATGTAAAAACTAGTAAATAAAGATTAGAGTCGAATCAGGTTTATCAATAAGAGTAGCGTTAAAAAAATAAGATTATTTTCGTGACAATATTGGCCTATAGACGACCTATTCAGTTCACAGTTCTGTACGTAAGTCTTTTGTTCCTTCACACGGAAACTTAAAGACCTGCAGGTCTGTCCTATATATGAAAGTTTACATTAGCAAGGGATCTGATCAATAACCCAGGAATTTTATCTTCGAAATAGTCTTTTCATCCGTAAAAGTTCACCTTTTTTATAGCTTCGAAAATAACTGAAATTAAACTTGAAATTCTGAAGCCAATCTGAAGAGCAAATGGGATAACAGCCCAATTTTCTCGTACTTGATAGCCGAAAACAATCACATTTTTTTGTTTGAAAATGCTATCCTTATTGATAAACCTTATTTGACTATCAAGCTTAATATATTAGATGCATTCCACATACACCGCAATTCTTCACTGTTTGAATCGAAAACAAATGCCGTCTTCTGCACGATACACCTTAATGATAAAAAACTATGTACAATCAAAAGAAATATGTTTAAGAACTTGTTTGGACTTTGCCGATTATTGCACATGAGCATTACTGCTATGTGTCTTGTAAAGTACATAGGCTATACTCACTTGTGTGCTCACTGCTGCTCTGTTTCTGAGGATGACGCCGTTGTAAGTTCTTAAACATATTTATTTTAATTGTACATAGTTTTTTTATCATTAAAGTGTACCGTGCAGGAGCCTGCATTTGTTCTCGATTCAATAGCTTTTGGTGCAAGAGTTAATTTCTTCAAATCTTCACTGCTTGTCAACGACATGATATCTATTCCATTTCTTTCAAGTGCGTAGAAACAACTACCCACCAAAATCCATGACTGTCAGAAATCTGATGAAGTCACAATGATTTGAATATTTAGTCTCTATTTGTCTTGATGAAGCTAAACGCTTTGCGAAACTATAGTAGACGTTAAAATAAATATTTAATTGTGAAGAAACGTAGCACTCTTATTTTATCTTAACATCACAAGTTTTGTAGTCATACAATATATCAACTCGGTATACCCAGTATTTAACGAAAGATCAATTTCAGCACGCACAACAATAGAATCATAGAGTGTTTAGCATCATGGTTAGTTAATTCAGCAAAGGTTTTCTTTTTCTTTTATTGGGGGTTTAACGACCACCGTAAGCAACTCAATGACCTCTAAAGCAGTAACCCGACCCCAATTTAGGGTCACTGGCTCCAGGGAAGGAGAGAGCCAGTGCCGTAAGACAAGCACAACATCCATGCCTTACGGGATTCGAACCCGGGCCCATCTCGGAAAAATGATCAGGAGTTATAGCTTAGACCACTGCGCCACCAGCGCGGCCTGTGTATTTTCAGGCGACATACAAATTGAACAAAATTTTGCAATAGGGTGTCCATTGATGTCATGAGACGTCCCAGAAATACTAATATTACGTGTCACTGTGAAGACAAATTTTATTCGGGGCATAAATGTCGCAGAACCTAATTTCACATCCAATACAATACGACCCACAGTATGTACTAATTTCAAACAACGAGCATCATTATTTCTTTGATTAGACCCTGCACGAACAAAAGCTATGAACATCAGATGGATATCAGTAGCCTTTTGTTGTTCATGACGAACTTTAGTTTTAATTATGCATATCACTATATTTGATGTGACAAATCAAAAGCACATACAGTTTTCAGGGTAGTTCTATTCGCCGCCTCAGTAACACCGAGTGGTCTGAAGCACTAGTTTCTGATCATTCGTCCAAACCTGGCCTGGTTTCGAGTCCCGATGAGACATGGGTAGTATGCCTGACCGGTGATGCTAACTTGCCTTGTACCTTCCCTGGAACTAGTAGACTTAAACTAGGGACGAGTGATCGCTTATAGCCCTCAGAGTTGCTTACGGTGATCGTTAAACCCCGAAACCAGAAGAAATATTGAACTGCACAAAATTTTTTAATACACTCAGAAGATATATAAGCACGGCATTCAAACACCACTGATTTATTTAAATTTTGTTTGGGGGACGGGGGGGGTGTAGAACACCGTGAGCTAGCACCGTTCCTAATTAGGGACACTGGTTCAAGGGAATGCAGAGAACCAGTAATATTTGACAAACACATCGTTGATGTCTCACCGGGCCGCCCCGGTGGCGCAGTGGTCTAAGGCGTTGGCCTCTGATCATTCGTCCGTAAGGGGTCCGGGTTCGAATCCCGGTCAGGCATGGATGTTGTGTTTGTCTTACGGCACTGGCTCTCTCCCTTCCCTGGAACCAGTGACCCTAAATTAGGGACGGGCGACTGCTTATAGCCCATTGAGTTGCTCACGGTGGTCGTTAAACCTTCAATAAAAAAAAAATCAATCAATCATGTCTCACCGGGATCCGTACCCGGACCATCCTCGGGCGAATGGGGAGAGAGAGAGCCACCTCGGTGGCGCAGTTGTCTAAGCAATGACCTCTGATCATTCGTCTGAAAGGGGTCCGGGTTCGAATCCGGAAGAGGCATAGATGTGTTTTTCTTATGGCGCTGCCTCTCTCCCTTCCCTGGAACCAGTGACCCTAAATTAGGGACGGGAGACTACTTATAAGCCCATTGAGTTGCTCACGGTGGTCATTAATCCTCCAATAACAAAATGGGGAGAAACCAGTGTTTAGAAACACAACACTCATGTCTCACGGGATCCGGACCCTTCTCGGGTGAATGATGAGAAGCCAGTGTTTACAACTGCTCCACCGATCTGTAAGACGACCTCTTATTTGAATTAACCTTTCATACTAATGATCCGTAGTTGTGTGTTGTTAGTACTGCACAAGCGTTCAGTTCGTATCCCGAGATTTACGAATTTAAAAAGGAGAATGTACTGATTTGCCTTTTGAAATCTGTAAATCCTTGACTACCAGCTGAGCGCCTGCACAGTATAAAAACGGGAAAATGCTTCTCTCTCACATGAGCAACTCTCAGGGATATAAGCAGTCGTTTGTCTAATTCGGCGCAACAGGTTCATAAAAAAAACAGGTGGTGCGTTTATCTTATTTTATTTTTTTTTTGATTCTAGGTTTAACGACCACCGTGAGAAACTCAATGGGCTATAAGCAGTCGCCCGTCCCTACTTTAGGGTCACTGGTTCCAGGGAAGGGAGAGAGCCAGTGCCGTAAGACAAATAACATCCATGCCTCACCGGGATCCGAACCCGGACCCCATTTCGGACGAATGATCAGAGGCCATCGCTTAGACCACTGCGCCACCGGGGCGGCACGCACCACCTGTACCTCATATAGTACTGCCTTGGACGAATGGCTAGAAGCCAGCTCCTCAGACCACTCGCCCACTGAGGCGGCATGTGGTAATGTTGAGTCATACCGCTCGGCCACTGACGCTATAGCTGGAAAGTTTATATATATATATATATATATATATTTTTTTTTTTAAATATTTTTATTGAAGGTTTAACGACCATGAGCAACGCAATAGGCTATTAGTAGTCGTCCGTCCCTAATTTAGGGCCACTGATTCCAAGGAAGGCAGAGAGCCATGGCCGTAAGACAAACAACATCCATGCCTCACCGGGATTCGAACACGGACCCATCACGGAAGAATGACCAGCGCTTAGACCACTGCGCCATCGGGGCAGCCTGGCAAGTTTGTTTTTTTGTTTGTTTGGAGGTTTAACGACCACCGTGAGCAACTCAATGGGCTACAAGCAGTCGCCCGTTCCTAATATAGGATCACTGGTACCAGGAAAGGGAGAGAGCCAGTGTCGTAAGACAAACATAACGTACATGCCTCACCGGGTTTCGAACCCGGACCCATCACGGACGAATTGTCAGAAGCCAGCGCTCAGACCACTGTGCCACCAGCGCTTAAAAAAAAAAAAAATTTTTTTTTTTTTTGTTTATTGGAGGTTTTTTTTTTATTATTATTATTGGAGGTTTAACGACCACCGTGAGCAACTCAATGAGCTTATAAGAAGTCGCCCGTCCCTAATTAGGGTTACTGGCTCCAGGGAAGGAAGAAAGCCAGCGCCTAAATTTTTGATAAATTGAAAAAACTAAAATAGACTAAGCCTTTTTTAAAGCATTTTTAAAAATAAGATATTAATGATTGATTGTATCAATTGTTTATGTTGTATTTTAGTATCTTGTACATTTATTAAAATGTTTGACAGCCTTGAAGGAGATAAATATTTCTTAGCTTCCGCCCCCTCCCCAAAATTACTGATATGGGCGCAACTGAACATGGATATTAGGTGACCATATCATAGAGCCTATAAATACAACTTAATGTAATCCAAAATCATAATATGTTCAAGTCATCGAATCTAGCAACTACCATCATTTGATTGAAGAATAATACACATAAGATGCAAAGCAAGTCCACAAATTAAAATTACTCACCCCTAATCTATGGCTGCATTTCCAATAAATATAAATTGCAACTGGATTACGACGTGTGAGCCAACAAACGGAGAAAACAGTCTTCAAATATAGTCAGTCAAAATAATTCTGAAGTGAATCACCAAACATAGTTCACGGTCCAAACGAGCACCAGACGTTAACATGCAACTGTTGTCGTGCACAAAGTTAACATGGCGCCAAGTTATTACTTCTAACCAGCAGGTCCAACGAAAAGGCTCATTTACATATGTCGTAGAAGCTACGAAACAGAGACCGCACTTCCGTTAAACTTCGAAATGTCCAACCATTTCAGAACAACGAAAACATAACGTTTTTTCTAATAAAATTACGTATAACCTTATTAATCCTGTGTGATTTGTTTAAGAAAGTTTGTTTTGTTGTTGCCCACTGCATTAAACATTATCGACTCCCACCTAAACGACTAAAGAAGCAGATATTCAGTAATGCTTCAAGGACGCGCAGCGGCAGTACGTGTGAAAACGTTTCGTTTCAAGCAGCCATCTGCCAACCAAATTAATATATGGCCTACGCGATTAAAAGAGCAGGTAGTTTACTATTTCAGAGCATGCGCATGAGCCGAGATCTTTCTTAAACTACGCTGCAGTTCCATTCATTCAGGTTTTTAGAACGTCTTTTGAAAACTGCGGAGAAGCACTTTCCACAGATTTTTGAATTTTCATGATTCCTAGTTCTATTCTAGATGGCCTAAGTGTACCTTTGTGTTTCCTAGTGTTTCACCGCTCCAAAAACCTTTTTGAAAAAAAAAAGATTTTCGTACTGTATGCCATTCGGTGTAGTAAAGGTTGTGAACATTATCCACATTAAATAACTCACAGTTTTCGCTGTAGAAAGTGTACAAGTACGAACATTTTCTTGCAAACTCTGCTTTCATTCGAAAAATGTTTTTGCAGTCGCTTAGTAGCTATCAGGAAAAATATTTTTCTCCGTTTTATCTGAAAGTAACAGTTTTTTCGCTAGGTGGTTAAATGTATAATTCTATTTGTAAGTGTATCTCCTATGAAACACTGATCGAAAAAACCGTTATTAAGGGGATGCCTTTCACTTTGAAAAACATTTTGCGTTCATTCTCTCCTTCGAAAAGAAATCTTAGTGTTCTTTTTTTATTCAGGGTTTAACGACCACGGTGAGCAACTCATTGGGCTGTAGTCAGTCGCTCGTCCCTAATTTAGGGCCACTGGTTCCAGAGAAGGGACAGAGCCAGCGCCGTAAGAGAAACTTCCATGCATCACCGGCATTCCCACTAGGATCCATCTCGGACGAATGATCAGAAGCCATCGCTTAGATCACTGCGCCACCGGGGCAGCCCATAAGTCTTGTACATGCAATAATGGAATTTGGGATCATTTTTCCTGTAAAATATGTATCAACTGTGTCGCTAATGTTGGAGGTGTTGATCCAAATTCCAACTTGAGCTTTCGCTCCAGATATTCTCACAAATGTTCAATAACATTTAGATCTGGAGATTAAGGTGGCTAAGGTAGCTGCTGTACCTCATCCTCGTAATCTGGAAGCCCCAGTTCCACACCTTTCGTACAATACACGGATAGATTTACTTCTTGAAACCAGTGACGGTTATTAGGGAACAATGCCTGCAAACTGAGTGCAAGTGGTCTTCAAGAGTGGATTCGTGCGTTGCAGATATGGCACGGCTCTGCAGAATAACCAATGTTCCTAAGAAAAGCTATGATATGGCACCCCACAGAATCAGGGAACTACCTCCATGCTTCAGATTCCGAACTAAACAATCTGGGCAATATGTTTATGCAGATTTTTGCCAGATGTACACTCTACTAATAGTGAGAAACAATGCAGAGTATGACGTACTAAGAGATGAATCATGTGTCAAGACGACAAATATACAGCGATACATTCCGTCAGTGTAGCGGGGTCAGTTAGAGCAACTCGCGCCGTACCGAGGGACACGGGTTCGATCCCTGTCAAGGACCTGACCTCTCGTCGTTTTCCAGTGCCGTTCTACAGTTCTGGAAGCGCGAGTGCCACTCAAAACACCTCGCACGACTCATTGCTTTATTGCCATAAGCCTGCCGCAACATTTCATGCGTCTCCGTTCCTCATTTGCCGAGTTTGAGGCGGAATTTGATGTTAGCTCGCTGCTCTAGTTTGTAGCTCATACCGAAATCGCAGCAGTGTTCTACACGTGGTCACCAAATATCGTGTAGCACAGCTTCCGATATTCACAGAACGACGCCACTCGGTACAATGACTCATGAAGATCATTGCCCTCGACCGCTGCTCGCGCATCCGCGTGCTGTTATCTGCTGACGTGCTACGTACCTAGTCTCGGAGCTTTTTGATCGCACTACGTGTTTTATTCACATTAGCGCCCGAACGTAAAAATGACCGCCCCGGCGGCGCAGTGGTCTAAGGCGCTGGCCTCTGATCATTCGTCCGTAAGGGGTCCGGGCTCGAATCCCGTCAGGCATGGATGTTGTGTTTGTCTTACGGCACTGGTTCTCTTCCTTCCTGGAACCAGTGGCTCTAAATTAGGGACGGGCGACTGCTTATAGCCCATTGAGTTGCTCACGGTGGTCGTTAAACCTCCAACCACAAAAAAAAAAACACGTAAAAATGGGTCTATTGGCCGTTGGTTTCTTCGAAAAATGTGTGAAGTTTGTTCTACATATCATTTGGAATAAATGTAAATTCCTACTTCGCTTCAATATATATATATATATATATATATATATTAAGAGGAGATGATATGACGTACTGCAGAGATGAATCACTTATCAAGATGACACATCTGCAGCGACACATTCCGTCAGTGTAGCTTAGTCAATTAGAGCAACTCACACCGGAGCGAGGGATCATGGATTCGATCTTTGTCACTGACAAACTCCGGTTTTCACAAAAGGATGGTTTTTTTTTTTGGTTTTTTTTTGAGGTTTAACGACCACCGTGAGCAACTCAATGGGCTATAAGCAGTCGCCCGTCCCTAATTTAGGGTCACTGGTTCCAGGGAAGGGAGAGATCCAGTGCCGTAAGACAAACACAACATCCATGCCTCACCGGGATTCGAACCCGGACCCCTTTCGGACGAAAGATCAGAGGCCAACGCCTTAGACCACTGCGCCACCAGGGCGGCAAAAAAAGGATGGTTTATCAGACCAGGTGACACCTTTCCAGTGCTTGACATCCCAGCTTTTATGTGCTGTACACCACCTTACACCTTTTGTTGCATTGATGTGGGTAATAAGAGGTCTGTGGAGGGGAGCACGAACATAAATACCAGCACGATAGAGTACCTGACAAACTGTTATGAGGGAAACGCGATCATTCCGACTGGTGTTCAGCTCAGTTGCTACTTGCTGTGCAGTGGTCGTGCTTTCATTTTGTGTTAGGTGTACAAATAAGTTTTAAAGCGTTTTTGTGTGACGTACACAGTGTGTCAAAGAATTTTTAAGACTGGGTCTGTAAAATGAAATAGAAACAAGGACTTATAATTTGTTTTGGCTTCTTATTCAAAAAAATCCCTCCGGCTTCAATACACTTGCTACAGCAATTTAATAATGATTTGAATGCCTGTTCCAGTTCCCTTTGCGGAATTGCCTCCAAAGCAAGTGTCGAAGCTGTTTGTATGGTTAAAATGTCATCAAAAGAACACCCTTTTAACGTCATTTTAAGTTTTGGGAACAAAGAAAAGTCGCAGGTTGCTAAATCAGGTGAATACGGTGGATGATTCAACACACAGAAGTTATTTTTCGATAAAAATATACGAACAAGAACTGAGGTGTGACAGGGTGCACTATCGTGCAACAAACACTAACTGGTTTCATCCCGATATTCTGGACGAATGCGACAAATTCTGCCCATGAAACGCCCAAAACATTTAAATAAAACACACGAGTAATTGTTTGTCCACTTGGAAAAAAGTCTTTGTGGATAATACCCTTACTATCGAAGAATGTAATGAGCATTGTTTTGATTTTCGATGGAACTTTTCTTGCTTTTTGGCTTGTGGCAAGTTTTTTGACTTCCATTCCGCACTTTTTCGCTTTGTTTTAGGATCATATTGGAAACACCATGTTTCATCACCAGTAACAATCGATTTTAACAAGTTTGGATCATTTTCAGCGGCTGAAATGATGTCTCTGCAATGTGCATTTTTCCTTGATTTTTGTTCATTGGTTAACGTGTGTGGAACAAATTTAGCTCAGACTTTTGTTTTGCCCAAATCTTCATGCAGGATGGTTCGAATCGTTTTTTTGTTGATGTTTAAAGACTCTTCCATAATTCTTAGTGACACACATCGATTGTTTGCCACGAAATCAAGCACTTTTTCAATAATCTCAGGTGTCCTAGATGAACATGGTGTTCCGGTATGCTTATCATCTTGTAGCGTCTCTCCTCCTTCCAAAAACGTTTGTGCCACAGGAAAACATTTGATCTACTTAAACAAAACTCACCGTAAACTTGTTTCATCATTTGGTACGTTTCCGAAGCACTTTTACCAAGTTTTGCGCTAAATTTAATAACAGCCCTTTGTTCCATCTTAATAATTCAACATGAAAAAAATTTTACTTCTCTAGTAAACGCCCGTTTCGTTTGAGTTACTTTAACAACTGCGCAGTACTTTTGGCAGAAAGCAAGCAGATGGTCACGGTTTATAACGCATTCGCGTTATAAACCGTGACCATCTGCTTGTGCCAGTCTTAAAAATTCTTTGACGCACTGTGTATACCGCTAATTTACATATCCAACATCCCCCACGTTGTTGGCATGTGACCGTAACCGGTCCAGAGTATAAAATGTGATACAGAAGTTTGCCCAACAGTCAAACGCACTTACACATGGGTAGGTGAAAGATGGCATGCGATACTGCATTTATTGGACACTGCATTCGTTACGAATTTCATCAAGCGCTGCAAAAGCATGTGCATTGATCTGTTCTGTTCTTGGGAAGAATATTGTATCGAAAAGCACGTGTGAGGTTTAGTTTAGACGATTTAATGCGGGTGATTTGATGTCGGCGATTGAGAACGTAGCGACACCCCGCAGAAGTTTGCACATGGGGAACTGCAAGAATTGCTGGATGAAGATTCGTCTCAAAGGCAAAAAGAACTAGCTGAACAACTGGGGTGTAACTCAACAAACCATTTCCAATCGTTTATGCGCAATGGGAAAGATTCAGAAGGAAGGAAAATGTGTGCCACATGACCTGAGCCAGAGAAACAAGGAGGAGCTTGTCATGAAGTGTTTGAATCTGTTGAATAAACAACACAGAAAGTCTTTCCTGTAGAAAATCGTTACGGGTGATGAAAAGTGGATATATTGCGGCAATCCCAAACGCAAAAAGCACCCGGTAGACACGGTGAAGCAACGACTTCGGCACCGAAACGCAATATTCACTCCAAGAATGTTCTGCTATGCATCTGGTAGGATATGAAAGGTGTGCTCTATTATGAACTATTGGAACAAGGTGAAATTGTTACTGCTGATCGCTACAAGTAACAGTTTCTGCGATTGAACCAGCAAATCTGTGGATACGTTCATTCAAACACAAATGATTGCGTCCCGTGAAATTACTGCATGACAACGCTAGGCCGCATGTCCCGAAATCGGTCAAGGAAACGTTATTGACGCTTGGCTGGGATGTTTTGGAGCACCCGGAGTATAGTACCGACGTATCACCTTCAGACTATCATTTGGTTTGGTGGTTACAACATGGTTTATCTGCTGTACGGTTCCGGATATGTGACGAAGTGCAAAAATGTGTTAACGATTTCATCGCGTCACATGACGAAGTATTCTTCATGGCTGGAATCCGTCAGCTGCCCGACCGATGGCGGAAGGTGATACAAAACGACGACGCATATTTTGATTTGTAAAGATATTGTTGTTTTCTCTCAAATTACATGTTGCGTTGTCTTAAAACGCTTTAAAACTTATTTGTACACCTAATAAAATATGTGCCGATGTTCGTCTATCGCTATCTGACATTTTCAATTGGTACACCTATTTAACAGAAGGACGAAGGGAGTACACGACCACGGCACGGTACAAGGTCGTAAATATTTAGGTGTTTTTATTCAGTCGGATCTTGAATCCAGCTCTTACATTGATTATCTTATCTCCCTAATTTCTCAAAATATTGGAATCTTTGGGGGCGTAATGGCTTATTTGTCTCCGAAAATTATGTTTTTATTTTATTACACTTTAATTTATCCCTACTTTTCACATTGTATGTCGGTCTGTGTCTCGACTACCAATTACAACTTAACTAAACATCATTACAAAATAGATTTTCGAGACTGTTGCAATTCAGACTTACAGGTTCCTCCTTTTCAAATATTAATTTGATCTCCAGATTGCAGCCTAATGATGTTCAGTTACTAAACGTTACTTAATTATACCGTTTTAACTTAGCAAAACTCATGTTTGAAAGGGTGAAGAATGACGTATTCTCTACTTTAATTTCCTTAGTTCTCCCAAGCGATTCTTACTCAACTAGACATAAAACTTTACTGATCCCTTCTTTCCCTTCACATAAACGTTCTAGAGCTTTAATTAATTATGCTGGTCCGCAGATTTGGATTTCGCTTCCATCACAATTGTTGGCTATTAATAATTATAATTTGCTTAAAAGAAAACTTAAACAATACTTATTATCCTGAAATTAGTTTTGTGATGCCCTTATGATTCTCATTTTTACCTCCTGAAAGGGTTGTATGGTGTGTCTGGCTTGCTTTGTTTTTGGACATTATTTTATGTGTTTAAATCGTTAGGATGAGAGGCTCGCCAGGATGCCTTTTCTCTCTTATTTCCTCCTTGTTTCTCTATTGATTAATTTTACATTTCAATGTCTGCTGCATATTTGTAACAACCTAAACGTGAAATTAATGAAATGAAATATCAACAATTTGCACATTTGGAGGCAACGAAGTTCTTTTTGGTAGGAAATCATAATCTTCGATGCAGTTCCTCGTGTTGTACTTACTATTTCTGCTGTTCTGGTCACTGAAGCTCCTCCACGACTCGCACCATTGATCATGATCTTTAAGGTTACCGAGATCCGACTTTGTCGCTAATTTCTCCACAACATCTGCTTCACCTGCGACTGTAGCACTGCTGCGGGACAGCCGACATGGTACTGCGCCTTTTTGTGAACCTAACATCGCGGATGACCCCGTTTCTCTGCCCCCCCCTCCTCCCGGTGACGTAGTGGTCTAAGCAATGGCTCGTGATCATTCGTCCGAGATGGGTCCGGTTTCGAATCCCCGTGAAGCATGAATGTTGTGTGTTTGTCTTACAGCACTGGCTCTCTCCATTCCCTGGAGCCAGTGGCCCTAAATTAGGGACGCGCGACTGCTTATAATCCAATGAGTTGCTCATGGTGGTCATTAAGCCCCAATCGAAAAACAAAAGTGGCATCGTCCCTGTAATTTGCCTAGGACACATTACGCGTATTTCTGTCGGAGTTCGTATTTCTACTATTTTGATAAACACCTGTACCTTTGACAAGACACACACGATTATAATTTAAAAAGACTATCATTGAACATGCATGGGACGTTTGGCCTTTGAACATCTCATCAAATCTCACACAGTTATAAAAAATTTCATCTATCGTGTTTACCATTGGCCTGCTGCCAGTTTTGCCAAATAAATTTAAATTATCGGGAGATCAGATATGGCGTTCAGTTAAATGAATGGAAACGTGAAATAAACAAATTTACGTAAGAGATGGAAACAAAAAACAGAGATAAAGTACACTGAAGTGCCATTAAAACTGGTAAAAACGAACTTATGCAAAATACATAGCAACGTCACCTATGTACGTACTCGGTTGCGTCCACCAGTGCGTATATAAAGCGATAGACATCCTTGCCAGCTGTAAGAGCTGTTTTCGGCATGAGAATGACAAGTAATGACGATTTAAGCGATTTTCAACGCGGTGTCATAGTTGGCGCTCGTGAGATGGGCCATAGTATTTCGGAGGTAGAAACGAAGTTCTGATTTTAACGGACGACCATTGCAAGGGTGTACCGCGACTACAATAATTCCGGAAAAACCTCCAACCTACGATACCAGTGTGGCCGTAAAAAGACATTCGGTGAACGTGAACATTGTCGGCTGTCAAGAATCGTTTCACGCGATAGGCGTGCATTACTCTCGCAGGTATCATCGGAATTCAATGCTATAGCCTCAACAAGCATCGGCGTCCAGACTGTGTAATGTACCCTGCAACGATATGGGCTTTGGGAGCCGACGCCCATCTCGAGTCCTCTTGATGGGTGCACGACACAGAGCTATGCGCCTCACTTGGGCACGGCAACACCGCCACTGGACACTTGATGATCGGAAACGTGCAGCCTGGTCTGAAGAGTCGCGTTTCCAACTGTATCAGGAAGACTGAAGGATTAGTTTGTGGCGCAAACCCCATAAAGCCATGGATACCGCCTGTCAAAAGGAAACTGTACCGGCTGGTGGGAGGTCCGAAATGGTGTGGGGTGTGTTTCGCTGGACTTCAGTGGGACCCCTGATACGTCTACAAACGTCTGTGACCGGCCAACCCTATGTGCGCATCCTTTCTGACGAGGTACACCCGTTCATGTCCTGCATTCATGCTGATGGGTTGGGCCTGTTCCAACAGGACAAAGCACCTCCACATAAGTGTCAGGACGTCATATTATGTTTAGAGGAGCATTCATCTGAGTTTGGGGTCTTGCCATTCCCACCCAAGTCCCCAGATCTGAAAGTGATAGAACACATTTGGGATGATATGCAACGCGGTATCGAACACAGGAATCCGTGACCTCGGAATACACCCGATTTGTGGAACGCTCTTCAGGAAGTATGATGTGCATTTCGTACAGCATATTTTCAGCAAGTAGTGGAGGCCATGCCCTGTCGTATTTCTGCAGTTCTGCGCTCCCGTGGGGGACCTACTATGTATTAGACTGGTGTACCAGTTTTTCTGGCACTTCAGTGTAGATGACATACGCCGCAACTGTTTTTGTCTTCAAATTCAAGCAGGTAGTAACATGACTGGGACCAGTGACCCTAAATTAGGGATGGACGACTGCTTTATAGCTTAATCAGTTGCTCATGGTGGTCATTAAACCTCCAACCAAAAAAAAAAAAAAAGAAAAGAAATGACACCGTCCCTGTAACTTGCCTACGATACGTTACGCGTATTTCTGTCGGAGTCCGTGTTTCTATTGTTTTGATAAATGCCTGTACCTCTGACACAACACAAACTATTATAATTCAAGAAGACTATCACTGAATATGCACGGGACGTTCAGCTCTCAGATCATCGCATTACATCTCACACAGTTCTAAAAGATTTTATCAATGGTGTTTACCACTGACCTGCTGCCATGTTTGCCAAATGAATTAAAATTATCGAGAGATCAGACATGTCGTTCACTTAAAAGAATGGAAACGTGAGATATACAAAATTTACATAACGGATGGAAACAAAAGACAGAGATAAAGTAAATGATACACGCCACAACTGTTTTTGTCTTCAGATTCGAGCAGATAAGTAACATGAATAGTTAAAGCAGCTCGGACTGCTATGACAAAGAAATACCAGCAGACAAGACCATCTATGGACAACTTGAGCTCTATCCATACTATCAAACACAACTCTCTACTTATTAAATAAATATGAATTTTGAATGAGACGCTCAATAGATAACTTAAACTGTTTCCACATTATAAAACGCAAATGTCTACTTACTGTTAAATCAGAATTTCGAGTAAGACCCTTTAGGTAAACACAAATTTGCCCGTGACGCGGATCGAATCCGCGACCCCCTGATTCCGGAGTAAGTTGCTCTCCCAATTAAGCTAGACGGACAGAATTTATCGTTGCAGGTTTGTCATTTTGACACGTGCTTTACCTCTGTAGTACGTCACATAATCTTCCTCTTATTATTTTGTTTTGGCTTTATTTGGAGCGAAGTTGCAATTTTTTCATTAATTACATACGATGTGTGGAACAAATATCACACATTTTTCGAAGAACCCAGCGGCCAGTCGATCCATTTTTACGTTTGGGCGCCCATGTGAAAACTGAAATTTGTCCGTGACGGGGATCGAACCGGCGTCCTTTCACTCCGGAGTAAGTTGCTCTCCCAACTAAGCTACACGAACGGAATATACCGCTGCAGATTTGTCATCTTGACACGTGCTTTACCTCTATAGTTCGTCACAATGCAACGTAAGCTATTTTAACAATATCAAATGCAGTTGCCTACTTACTATTAATCAGAATTTTGACTACGCCTTATACGGAAATTAAATTGTTTCAAGACTATAAGACGCAACTGTTTACTTGTTAATAACTTTGAATTTTAAATATAAGACGCTCAATGGGTAACTTAAACTGTTTCCACCTCATAAAACGCATTTACGTACTTATTTCTGGATAAAAATTCCGAGTAACACGCTCTATTGGAATTTTAAATTGTTTAAAATAATATGTAACACAACTCTCGACTTAATGGGGAATCTGAGTTTTCAGTAGTAATTATTTAAATTGTCTAACTTTTCGTCTGCAACTCGAAGGCAACAATTCTTCGGTAAAAAGACAAATGAGATGAAATTAAAATAATATTTGGTTGTTAAAAACACGGCATGTAACGTTTTAACGAAAATAGTGGAGAATAAATGTGACCAAACAACTAACGCATTTGAATTCGCCGGAATCAATTCCTGTCTGCAACATCATATTTTATTCATCCAGTCGGCTTATAACTATTCGTTTCGGCTGTCGGTTACTTTATATGGTTCTTCTTTTACGTCATACTTTTGTGCCTTTTTGTACTCGATCAATCAGCTGGAATAGTTCAAAAGGAAACGGATTAGATAAATAAAATAGGACGTGCTATACAACAGGAAATAAATCAACATTGCGATAAGGAAAAAACTGCTCTGGGTCATGCTTCCAGCTAGCCCGAATAAACTATGCAGAGAAATGCAAAGTTAATGTTTTCGGAGCTACTAGACAGCATATAAATATTAATGTATTTATTAAGACTGCCATTACGACACTGAGAAACGGGGAATCGAGTGAACTTTTGGTGGAATTTTTGTTTTCGTAAGCCCACCATATCCAGTCCTATGTAAATGAAGCCCAATAATTTATTTTAAGCTTCTAATACAAGATATTTTATATGCTTTCCGGGGTGGCGAAGTTTCAGGCCGCCACACTATTATCTCAAAACGAAAAACGCAATTTAGAAACAGAATATAGCTCTTTTATCGGAAAGAATAATAGAATAAGGTATTAGCTTTAGCAGGACACCGGAACCCAAGTTTTTAAGTTATAGATGAGTTATCAATTTACGAAATTAAAGGTGTACCACAAGAATCAGCTGCACCGAATATATTTACACAGTGCAGAATATTTTGTTCTGATTTTTTTTTTTAAATCCTGGTAAAATACAAGGGTCGGGAAGGCATGTTTGTTTTATCAATAAGTCGTTTATCAACTATGCCGTGGAAACAGAGTTGGCGTGAGAATTGCGCAGATGATTATTAACGCTGTGCATGACGTCATTCCGTGGAGGAACATTGTCACTGCTGTGTCATGGAGCAGAGAGTATATACCCTGTTGTGTTTGAAAATAGGTATAACCGAATCTGAGACAGTTGAATTGTTGCGTAATGTGTATGGGGCGAATTGCCTATCTCCTGCACAAATATGCCCATGGTTTGCGCGTTTCGAGGATGGGTGGGAAGATTTGGAAAACGACGAAACGCTTCGAAGCCCGATTTCAGTGCGGACGTTTGAAATCAAAATTTGCAAAAGGATAAAAAGTGATCGTTTTGTGACGTTGAGGATGCCGCGATGGGAGCTCAGTAATAATAAGAAGCAGAGTTGGGAACAGGTCAAAAATTGTGGACCCGGACGTTACATAACTGGACCTGACCCGACCCGAACAAATCTGCTTTGTAATATATACATAAATGTAAAGTGAGTAAGACAAGATGACACCATATCTCCCAAGCTCTTTAATGCCATATTGCAAAATGTCTTTCAATCGTTAAACTGGGAAAACAAAGGGATAAAAATTAATGGAGATTACTTAACTCACATTCGTTTTGCTGATGATTTAGTCATCTTTGCCCCTTCATAGCTGCAGAGTATGATCTAAGAATTTGCTGGCAAAAGTTAAGAAGTGGGATTAAAAATGAACTTTCAGAAAACAACAGTGATGTACAATACTTTTACAAGAAACAAAGATTTATCAATTATTGGAAAAAAGTTTGAGACAACCGATACCTACCTTTATCTTGGGCAGCAGATATCAAGTGAGGGTAACATTGATGAAGAAATTAATCGGCGTATACAACTTGAATGGAGAGCTTTTGGAAGAAACAGTGCACTTTTTAAGAGCAGTATGCCATTATGTCTTAAAAGAAAAGTGCTTAATCAATGCATCCTTCCAGTGCTTACGTATGGAGCCGAAACATGGACCTTAACTAAAAAAGACATACAAAAACTGAAGACAACTGAAAGAGGCCTGGAGAGATGCATACTTGGTGTAACCAGGAAAGATAAGAAGAGGAACTTGTTGATAAGGAAAACGACAGGAGTGGACGACATCATGACCAGAGTGAAATCACTGAAATGGCAATGGGCTGGACATGTTGCCAGAAGAACGGATCACCGATGGACAACCGAAATTTTATATTGGGTTCCGAGGGACAGGAAAAGAATCATAAGAAGACCTCATGGAAGATTGATGGATGAGGTTCAAAAGTATGCTGGAGTGACATGGAGGGGACAGGCTGAAGACAGACAGTTGTAGAAGATACTTGGGGAGACCTTCATCCAGCAGTGGATTGATAATGGTTGATGATGATGATATCAGTGGCGTATATTCAAGGCTAACTAGGCTAGCTGCAAAGCCCAGAGAATGCAGAAATAAAAGTCAAATAAATATACACAAATAAAGGTCAATTATCAACGGTATTATAAGATATGTCGGTGCTTTCGGTGCGACAAAAACACGAACGGTTTCGCTTCTTTCGATGAATCAGTCTGAATCAGTCTGACGAGCGGCGACCAACGAGCGACATAACGTAAGCAGTTCTTCAAGAGTCCTCGATGCTCTGATTTGAAGAATATCGATGCGATCGCCTGCTAGCGTTTCCATTGCAACATGAATGAGCGTATAGAGGGGAATGGACCATTGCTTTGCAAAACGGTTCGCTCAGAAAAGAGAAAACTTCGACTATCTCATTCTTTCCGTGCTTCCGCCTATAACAGCGCATGTTTCGCGAGAGTTGTTTCAGTTTGTGTGAAGTGTCAATGAATTAAAATCATGGATATTTTATCTTAAATTCGTAGCTTTGTTAGATTCGAACTGTTTTGATAAATTTTGTAAAAGCTTCCCTGAACATCGACTGTCAGAACTTAAAAACCTCTCTGCTTCAAATTTTGATACCGCTCGATTAAAAATGAACTAAAGGTGTTTTAATCCCTTGATGAGTAAAAAACAAATCAGTAAGAAACATTACTAATTACATAAAGTTGAATAATTGGACATAGTGTTTATTGAGGTGTACAAATTAAGAGATTTAATATTAAACTTTCCAACAACTGCAACTGCCGAAAGAAGTTTTTCCGTATTAAAAAGAATCAAGATATATCTTAGAGCCAAACAAGGACATATACATTCGAGCAACTTGGTTGGTTTGTCAATAGAGAAAATAATTATTTTTAAATACGAAAAATACTCGGAAGAAACATTTTTGTGAAAACGTATCACTCAAGTACACACAAAAGGAAACAAGAATGGAGTTCATGTACAAATAAAGTATTCAGAACAAAAAATGGCGTTCATGTACAAATAAGTGTTCAAATCCTAATCCTCATAATTATTTGGTATTATGTTAGCAATAAAATATATCTAAAATTTAGAAAAAAATGTTACTTCTATTACTTAACAATTAACAATTAAACTTCGCACTTTTTAAAAGAACAGTACTCGGGGGGGGGGGGGGTACGGGTGAGAAAGTGAGATAGCCCAGGTCTCGGAACCAAGATACGCCACTAATATATACAGTATATATATATATATATATAGGGCGTTCAAAAAGTCGCTCCGCACTGGGTCTCGTACGTTTTATGGAAATTAAAAAAAAATTATTGTAGGAACGTATAATTTACTCACTTACAGGAAGTATTGAAACTGTCGTCCTTCATTTGCACGACATAACCTAACTGTTTTACACATGTTTTCAAACATCTAAGTGAGTCAAAAAGTCCCTCCGCAGTAATCCATCTAATTTTCATGACGATATTTTGAATTAAGCAACTTGTTGTATGTTTAATCTCAGTTTTTGCTGTTTCCTTGATAACATATCAAGCTTCAAAATATGTTTCAACGCACCACCGATTTTCACAAGTTTATGATGAGTTGAAAGCTTCCAAAATGCGGATGTTGTTTTCATCATTGTCCCTCTGAAGAAAGGGAAACCTTTCCTTTTGAGGACACTCTTCCTTCATAATGCATGAAAAATCATTTTTCAATTCTCAGACACTAGCATCGAGCACAGAATTCCACAGTGCGCAATTGTTTTTTTTTTTTTTTTTTGAAAAGAAAGGAAGTTTTTTTCAAAAATAAGACGGGAATATAACCCGGTCTAAATCGGGTCCGGAACACCATGACTCGATTCATTTGACCAGCTAGAAGCTGTCAACCCGTTGAACCGTGATCCGTTTCCATCTGTGATGCAAGATTTGGGGGGAAAAATTTCTGCTCGTTTCATTTTTTCCATGCTTTGTCAGATGACCAGAAACAAACACGAGTGGATTACGCAAAGCACATCTTGAAGCCATTTTCTCCAAATCATTGTGGCAAGTGACGAGACATTGTGTTTTCGTTATGATCCTGACACGAAGCATCAGAGTGCTCAGTGGAAATCGCCAAAGTCATCCAAAGGACAGAAGATCAGGTTACAGAAGTCCAAAATCAAGACAATGCTTGTGTGCTTTTACAACAGCAAGGGAATATGCATCACGAGTTCATTCCAGAAAGGTACGCATCGCCGGTACACTCAACAGCCACCGCCACATCTCCGACGTTTTGGAGCCTGTAGTCCTTCCTTGCCTGCAGGACCTGCCAGCAGCCACGTTTCAACAGGACAATGCGCGCCCGCAAGTGGCACGCATCGTGCAACAATTCTTCACGGCCCACCAAGTGTCACTGCTGCCATGGCCTGCCTGTTCTCCCGATATGTCACCCATCGAACACGTCTGGTCGCTGATCGGCCACCGAGTGGTCCGGCAAGCATCAACCGCGGCTACGCCTGATGAACTGTGGCAACGTGTGGAAGCAGCCTGGACCGACATACCCCAATCGCACATCCAAAGCCTCTTTTGTCCGATGCCGCGGCTGTTATTGCCAGCCATGGGAGCCACACGAACTATTGATGCCTGCGTGGTCCGCAAGTCGCACGGGCCTGTAAGCTCAATCGTTTCATCCTTGTATATGTTGTTATGTGTCCAGTAAATCTGGCTTTGCTATCTCGTGTCCTTCTTAGTGTTGCATTTTGGGTGGCCAGCAGTGTAGATTCTACAAGGTGTTGTAGTGCATATACGTCTACATACAGGCTACTAAATTATAAACTTCTATTTAATACCGGGTTGGATCTCCTTTAGCCGTAATTACAGCATGTTTGCGGTTTGGCATAGATTCTACAAAGTGTTGGAGTGCATCTACGTCTACATACAGTCTACTGAATTAGAAAGTTCTATTTAATACCGGGTTGGACCTCCTTTAGCCGTAATTGAAGCATGCATGCCGTTTGACATAGATTCTAAAAGTCGTTGGAGTGCATATCTGTCTACATATAGACCATTGTATTAGGCTCCTCTATTTAATACCGGGTTGGAACTCCCTTATCCGTAATTAAAGCATGTATGTTTTTGGCATAGACTCTACAAGGCGTTGGAATGCATCTACGTTTACATACAGGCCACTGAATTAGAAACCTTTATTCAATGCCGAGTTGGACTTCCCTAAGCCCTAATTACAGAACGTATGATATTTGGCATAGATTCCACCAGGTGTTGCAGTGCATCTCCTCCACATTTCGAAGTGTAGTCCCAGCAAGATGGTTTTGCAGGCTGCGAAAGAGGTACCGTGTTTTCCCGAAAATATGACCTGGTCTTATATTAATTTTTGCTCCAAAAGACGCATTAGGGCTTATTTTCAGGGGATGTCTTATTTTTTCATGTACTACCAACTTTTTTCTATTTTTTTATCTACATTTATTCATTTATTCACGTAGAAAAATCCACATTTATTCATGTACAAAAATCTACATTTATTCAAATACAGTCATGTCATCTTCTTCTGGAACATCATCATAGCTCTCCAAACCCCGAATTCCGGCCTGAATTTCTTGCGACTCCATTTCCTGTAGAACCATCGACCCTAATCTCTCATGTCCAGCAATAAAGCTCTCCTTAAATGAGCACTCCCAGTAACGTACCACGTATGGTAAGTAGGGCTTATTTTCAGGGTAGGGCTTATATTACCAGCATCCGGAAAAATCATGCTAGGGCTTATTTTCCGGTTAGATCTCAGTTTCGAAGAAATACGGTAGTAGTCGGATGGGGCGATGACAGGGGAATATGCTGGATACGGAAGTTTTTCCCATCGGAAGTCCTGCAACGTGGCACTGTTTATTTTCATTGTGTGTGATTTTGCGTTGTCCTGCTGCAGCAGCACGCCTTTACGATTCAATAGTGCTGTACGTGTATCCTGCAAAGCAGTGCGTAGACGCTGCAGCTGCTTACAGTAGACTTCCCCTGTAATGGTGTTTGTTGGGTGGCAGCAGCTCGTAATGGATAATGCCTTGCATATCCCACCACACATACATCAAAACCTTTTGTGTGAAACGTCCTGGTTTCGCCACAGCTGCAGGCATATCCCCTTTTTGGGAGGCCACAGCCGTTTACGCTTAATGTTGTGATAAACAATCCATTTTTCATCGCCCGTGACAATTCTGCGCAAAAACGGCTCCCTTTCTTCACGGGAGAGCAAAGACATGCAAATGTCCACACGCTGTTGTGGAGTGAGATCATGGGGTATCAACCTATCTAGTTTCGACACATAACCGAGGTCCTGCAGATGTCGGTGAACAGTGAAATGGGTTGAGTGAACAAGTATGGCCAATTCCTCGACTGTTACCTGCGGATTTCCCTCAACAGCAGCTTTCAGCACGTCGTTATCCAGCTCAACAGGCCATCCGGGTCACTAAGGCTGGTGTACCCCCTTCGAAATTTCTGGAACCAGCGTTGACATTTCCTAACCTCCAGGGTACCCGTCCCATATACGGCATTGGTGTTTCGTGTTGCTACCGTCGCTGAATGTCGATGGTGGAACTCATACCGAATAATGTGCCTAATGTGGTCTTCTGACACTGCCATTTCCTATGCGGTTTAAACACACAACGACTGCACCTAGAACTCCCGTTTGCAGTCTCAAGTGACTTGAAGGTCTGCTCGCGTGTTCACTCTTATACTCACCGTGATCGACGTCATAGTCTGGGCACCAGGGGACTCACTACTATCGGGCTTGCGCAAAACGACATTACTTCTGGGATGACCTGATAAAATAAGGAATTTCAGTTGGCACAGGAACAGTCAACAAATTAAATTATATTTTGTAAATCTTTTTGGTTTCTTTCATGCAGCTGATCCTCTTTTTCAATTAATTGCTTTTGCAAGTAAATAAAGAAATAAATTAGAATTTGTTAGGTTTTTGTTTTTGTTTTATAGGACATTTTTGGGGTCATAAATGCATTTTTATAGGGCATTTTCAAGCAATTTTTAGGTCAGAGGTTCTCACTGTCGTGCGTATATTTTTGAGTAATGGTAAAACTATACTATTAATACGATTTATTGGCGTAGGAATTTACAAAATGAACGTTTTCCAGCTTTCACGCATCAGCCAGATGGCTTTTTCAAGGAAGATAGACAGAAATTGCAGTCTGAATAATAGTACGCTTCAATAATTTGAACGCAATGACTTTACAATAAATAGGTAAGAAGTAATATCTACATATTCAAAACACAAGGCCGTTTCTTTCTGCACCCACCCACCAAAGCGATTTTCATGACTTTTTTTAAATGAAAGGTACTGGCCCACAAATTTGTCATTGCTAATTTTTTGTCATTAGTAATTTTTTTATGTTACCATGGCATTTTCTTTGTATAATCTGCCGTAAGCAGAACAATACACGGGAAATCGGAACTACTTCAAAGCGTTGCCGTGGCATTTTCTTTGTACAATCTGCCGTAAGCGAAGCAATACACGGGAAATCGGGAACTACTTCAAAGCGTTCTGATTCGGTAGCACAGCCAAAAATAATAAGAAATAAAAAAAAATAAACGAAACAGCCTATGTCCACCGGAAAGAAGTATGCTTACCTACTGTGAAAGAATTATCCAAATCGGTTGAGTAGTTTTCGAGATTAGTAAAAAAAACGTTCCGTATATTATCGTGAACTACTTTCTTTCACGTTGGATGTGATCAGGTTGTATGTAAACAAAGCGGAATGATACACGGGAATCGGGAACTACTTGAAAGCGACCTAATTCGGTATTACAGCCAAAAATAATAATAATAGTAATAATGAAAAGTAAACGAAATAGCCTATGTCCACCGGAAACAAATAAGCTTCCCAACGGTGAAAGAATAATCCAAATCGCTTCAGTAGTTTTCGAGATTACCTGAAACACACAAACAAAGTTTCTCTCTTTATATTTTAGTATAGATTATATAATGATACCAACCGAAAAAAAGCCTCAATACTACAATGTTGAATATAATGCCTCAATACTCCAATGTTGAATATAATGCCTCAATACTCCATTGTTGTATAAACATGTGCTTACCCGTCAACGACGGGTAAGCACATATTTATACAACAATGAAGACCGTCATCCTTAAATTCGTACACGAGTACATGGAAAAATAAAAAATTAATGGGAATATTACGAAAATTTTGTTGTTGGTGACCCATCTTGTGGACTGCCCATTAATAATTCAACCATTTATTATATTTACGCATTTTATTTCGATTCGTGTTATATGACAAGAAAAAATTTTAATCACAGCTTTTTCAACCGTACATGGCACAGGTTACGGACTAGTTCATTTAAAGACACGAGACATCACTTTGGCTGTGCATACGATATCTGGTAGGCAAAACGCGTTACTAAAGAACCGTTTCTATATATAGTTGGCGTTTAGTTGTTCGTTATTAATTTAATTTTTTAAGTTATATTGATATGAACACTTTGTTTTAGCGACTTTGAGAATATTTGAGGTCACATTTCTAATTTTCAGAAAAAGAAGCAGTATTATATTTGGCTCATGAGTTTTCCTTTCCTTTTTTTTTCAGAATTAAATGCTTCAGCACAGAAGTGAACCTTGCGTTTCGCCTTTCGTTGGAAGCATTTGTATAAAACAGCAGACAAATTCCCCTACTTTTTGCCCTTTAAAATATCACAGCAAATTCGTCGAGCTCGACTGAAATGATTTTAGGGAATTTCAGACATTTGTAAACACAGATGAATATTTGTTTTTCGTGCTATCCACACAGCAGTTGTGAAAATTCTTAAAATAAAATCCTCTTCCGCGTTTAACGAGACACCACAACCGCAAGCTCTTTAATTTGACGAAAAGAATCCTCACAAGTAGCAACGCATTGCATCCCTTCCCTCTTTTACCGATTTCGCGGCTCCATTTCCTGGCAATCAGATAAGCGTACATTCCGAGGGTTTCCTGGAAAATGTCCAGAACTGTTTTGGGGCTTCTCCGAACTATTTGCTCAGCGAGAATCATGTAAAGAAAGCGTCAAGTAAAAGAAAAATTGCACACGAAAGTTGGTTCGTTGAAAAAGTGGTTTTTTGCGGGTAATTTTTCAGATAGTCGCCAGAAACATGCAAATAATTGCAAGGATGGAAGGTGGCAAATACTTTTGCTGATATTTTTCTCCTTCTTTTCCGGTTGTTTTCACATTATTTATCATTCATTTTATTTGTCTGCTAACTTCTTTTGATTATTTTGTTCGTTTGTCTAACTTTCTTCTAGCTTGTTTTCATTGGTGCCATTTTATTTCATCACATTCCTTTCAAAATAAAGAACTACAGCTGTAAATCTTTAAATACTTTGTTATTGTAGCATTTGTATTTAAAATTGAGTGACGATGTGCAAATGCATTGCGGTTTTATAAAAAAATTCAAATCCGTATGTTTAAACTAAAATGTGTTTCAAATATCTGTTCATTACTGAATTTCAAACTTCTCTTCTCAACACAAAGGTTGGTGGGTAGCATTAGTCATCATCCACAAAGAAATTCTTTCCTGAGCCATAAGCTTGATGTTCCGGTAGGGTCTTCCCTTGTTATCTGACTCATATATTGAATTCTTGCGCGTCATCTTCCAGCTTTTCCTTCCATTCTGACTTCAATCAAGTTGGCACATTACTCCAAGTGTCTTATGAAGTGACCTAACATGCTGTGTCTTCTCTCTATAGTCCATAATATTTCTCGTTTTTCCTGAAATTTTTTTAACACTTCAGTATATGTCATTTTTTCTGTCCAAGCAATTTTAAGCATACCTCGCCAGCACCACATCTCGTGTGATTGTAACTTTGCCCTGTCTCTTTTTTTGCAGTGTACAAGTTCCAGATCTATAGTGTTACATTGCATATAAAAGTTTTTATAAAAAAATTCAGTTTCCAGAGAGATGGATGCTAAAAGTCCTCTTTTCTTATTGAAAGCATTCTTTGCTTGTGCTATCCTAGTTCGCACATCTTTTTCATCTCTTCCATTGGATGTAAAAAGGCTACCTAGGTAAATGAAGTCCTTAACTTGCGTTACTCTTTTTACTTTTAATATGACATTAACCTTTTGCTCTCTGTCTTTGGTGCATTTCATTACTTTTTTTTTCACATTTACATTTATTTTCCCTTTTACTTTTAAGAATCTTGTTTAATTCCTCTAATGACTATTGTAAGTCCCTTTCATTATCTGCTATTACTGCAATGTCATCAGTAAAACGTATTGTGCTGAAAGATCCTTCCATTTACATTTACTCCTTTGCCATTATTTTCGGCAAATTCTTTTATGGCTTCCTCAATGTAAACATTGAAGAGAAGTGGTGACAACCTACATCCTTGTCTGACTCCTTTGCTCATTTTTGCTTCATTTTCCTCTTTTTCTATTAGTGCCGTTCGTTTTTTGCATAGTTGATATATTATTCTTCTGTCATTGAAGTCCATTTTATGACTTTTCATAATTTTGAACCTAATGTTCCAGTAAACTTTATCAAAGGCTTTTTCTATATTTATGAGAATTTCACAATTTTAAACATCCACTGTTTTTTTTTCTTTCCTTGAAATATTTGGACCCTCGTGGGTAAATCCGCATTTAGATTATTGTTCGATTGTTCTTTTCTGATTTGTTTCGGGGTAAAACAATCTACATAAGCACATCTTACGGCAATAGAACGCTTCTGGTACTTAATTTGCTGCAGCAGATTGGAGGGAGCAGGGTGCGCTTAGGAGGGCGAAACTACCCACGGTTATCTGCAGCTAGGGGCGTTTCCGTTCGTCTAGTGTTATATGAATATATCTTCATATACAGGGGTTGGACAAAATAATGAGAACACCTGGGAAATGGGAGATATGTCTTTATTAATAACAAGGTGTTGGACCACCATTTGCCTTTAATACAGCTTCCAACCTTCTTGGAATAGTTACATACTACTTTTGATTAGTTTCCAGTGGAATACTGTACCATTCGTAGATCAGAACATCAGTCAGTTTCTTCAGAGATCTTGGAGAAGGAAATCTCCGCCTTAATCTGCTCTCGAAAACAGCTCACAGTAGTTCGTCGATGTTCAAATGAGGTGACTGAGCTGGGCAAGGCTGATGTTGAGTTTCAACTTGGTGCTGCTCAAACCAAGACTGAACATTTTAGTAGCAGTTCAATCTATACATACATACACTTGAACACCAAATTACGTGGGAGATAGGCAATGTATATTAGGACAAAGTCCTCTATAATACTGTTACACACGTAGTATATGAGTTTCGAATAGACAAGTTGACTTCAATGATAATGTAATATTTATAGTTGAAATTAAGAATATTTCTTTATGTACAGTATATATACATTTAAATGTTGAAATCTCACATAGGTTATATTTAGTGAGACATAAAAACGGCAATGTAGCAAATGGAGCAACACGTATTGCGCTCACCTTACTCCGGTTTCAATCCTTCTGGCTTGCAATCGATCATGCTTCTTGTCTGGTGTTGTACCACGTCATTAAAGGTATTCCACGTTCAAAGTTCAACACAAATACGAACATCAGCACAATTCTACAAGAACGGGGTGATGAGTTAAAATAATTTTGAGATCACTGTCAAGACTAGATTACGTTGACGCAGCCAGATTTTTAGCAGTTGAAACGTAATCTAGTCTTGACAGTGATCTCAAAATTATTTTAACTCATCACCCCCTTCTTGTAGAATTGTGCTGATGTTCGTATTTGTGTTGAACTTTGAACGTGGAATACCTTTAATGACGTGGTACAACACCAGACAAGAAGCATGATCGATTACAAGCCAGAAGGCTTGAAACCGGAGTAAGGTGAGCGCAATACGTGATGCTCCATTTGCTAGATTGCCGTTTTTATGTCTCACTAAATATAACCTATGTGAGATTTCAACATTTAAATGTATATATACTGTACATAAAGAAATATTCTTAATTTCAACTATAAATATTACATTATCATTGAAGTCAACTTGTCTATTCGAAACTCATATACTACGTGTGTAACAGTATTATAGAGGACTTTGTCCTAATATACATTGCCAGAGTGAACAGTTTTGGCTGTGTATATGAGCTCATTATCATCTTGAAAAATGACATAATTTTTGGAAAACAACATCTGAACCATAGAATGCAGTTGATCTCCTAAAATGGCCAAGCACTTCATGTCAGTAATTCGACCATGTAGGGTAATGATGAGGCCAGCCGAATAACAAGATATGGCAGCCCAAATCTTCACAGATCCGCTTCTTATTGTTTGACAGACATTTCAATTGTACGCTTCCTTGGGGGTTCTCCGTACAAAAATCCTACCTTTTGTTGGGAATAATATAAATAAGGACTCATCGAACCACATTACAGGTTTCCACTTATCAGCTGTCCAGGTTTTATGCTCATGACACCATCTGTATGGCATTGCTACGTTGGTTTCTGTGATTAAAGATTTAGTAACTGCAGCTCTTCCATGGGTGTTGACTTTTTGAAGTTATCTTCAGAATTCTTTTGCGGAAGTAGGTTCTTCCTGGTGGATATTGAGTTCTGCTCTCATCTTTGCTGCTGTAGTTGTGTGTTGTTTGGACACAAATGTTGTTAGTGTTCGACATCCTTTCTCTTTTCAGTCTCGGCTTTCGCTCACCATTCTTCTTCCCAACAAAATTTTGACATGCTTTGTGTATGCAATAACAACCGTGCAGATCGTTGCTTTTGAAACACCAAACAATTTGCCCGTTATGGTTACAGACGTTCCTGCTGAATAATTTACCACGTTTTGCCCTCTTTGAAAATCTGACAGGCCAGCCATTTGACCGACAGCTTGTATGAGCAGCTTCTGAACGCAACTTGTACGAACCCTTGCATATAACCTTACGAATATATAATAAGAAAAGACACACAAAAAATTACAACGTTTTTTTTTCTGTGTAGCCTACACGAATAACATTAAACCTTATAATCATGTTGTTCACATTATTTTGTCCAACCGCTGTATATTAGAATTATAAAACTGTGACATTTGTGTCGCATATCTCTAATTTTACCTTTCTAATGAGTTCCTGATTCGATTTCCCTCTTTAAATACTTTCTGATTTAACAGCGTAATTCTCGAACGCATTAGGTATGAAATAATACACAGTCGAGTCCCATTATTGTGACCACATCATATTTTTGACGTCAAAAGCGCGTAGCCAATGAAAGAACGCACGTATCGTGAGCTGGCTTGGAGGGTATATAAGGTGTACCATAGGCATTCTGAAAACATATCACTCGTTGCTGCTAAGGATAAAAGGAGGGATTTATCAGATTTGCAAAAAGGGATAATTATAGGCTTTCGGTCCAAGGGTGGCAGTATTTCTGAAACAGCGCAGTTTGTGAACTGTTCGCGTGCTGCTGTGTATTAAGTGCACTGTGATTGGGGAAATGGCACCATTGCGAATAAGCTACGTGAAAACTGCGGAGCACAACGCGCTATTGATGTGAGAGGTGAACGCTGGCTGCAAAAGTGCGTGAGGGCCGATCAACACGCTACAGTGGAGCAGCTCACTGGCCGAATGAACCAGAGGGCTACCGGAAGTGTGTCTCAAGCGACAGTTCAGCAAATATTGCTGCGTATGGGGCTCCGATGCAGACGGCTGGTCACCGCACCTACGCTAACGAAGGTGCATCTGCAGAAAAGGCTTAGATTTGCACAGCAGTATCGGAATTGAACCTCGGCTGATTGGCAAAGGATTGCCTCCTCCGTTGAGTCACGCTTTCTGTTTCATTGAACGGATGGATGTTGGCGTACAAGGCGAGAAACGTCGGAGAGCAAACACTCTTCAACCGTTGCTGGAAGAACACAAGCTGGTGGGAACAGCGTTATGATCTGGGGAATGGTTTCGCGGGATTCTCTGGGTCCACTCATACCTGTGGAAGGCACTATGGACCGAATTCGTTATGAATCAATCCTTGCAGACTACGTACACCCATACATGCTGATTGTCTTCTCTGGGACGAATGGGAACTTCCAGCACGACAATGCGACGTGTCACACAGCTAGAAATGTCCGAGAATGGTTGGAAGACCACGATGAAGACTTCAAAGTACTTCCCTGACTTCCTAATTCCCCAGACGTAAACCCAATTGAGTATCTGTTGGGACCACCTCGATCGTGTTGTTCGTTCTACGGATCCTCCACAACGTACCCACCAGCAGCAGTCAGATGCACTGCAGTCAGCATGGCTCCACATACATATGAACACCTACCAGCACCTTATTGAGTCACTCCCAGCCCGTCTAGCTGCAGTCCGAGCTGCACACGGCGGTTACCTTGGATATTAGCTGGTGGTCTCAATAATGTGACTCTACCTGAAGTATTTATCTGCTATGGAATATTTGCTATTATTGGCTTTGTAGATTTGAATTTACGTTAAGGTTTCAACTTTAACTTAAGCTTAAAGACTAATGAATTAGTTTCACTTGAATACCCGAATGAGTCTCAGTCGTTCATATACCGGGTGTTTCAAAAAAGATTGAAACAAGCTTTTATCTCTTTAAGGGTTGTTCGCAGACACATACTTTCAATTAAAAAAAATACTCAATATGACATAAAGACTTACGACATGTCAGTTGCACCTTTGGGGGTGGTATTTGCATAAAAAGAAAAAGAAAAATTGTACAGCCTTCGCAGAGGAAAACGTTTTATCAAAAAAGTTGCACAATGTTCTAATTAGTCTAAAATATGAATCCCGTCATTCTGCTTGCAAACCTCGTGGAGATATTCGCGATTAAAGTTGTAAAAAAGTATCGTCGGGAGCGGTAATTTCCTGCACGAGCGAGAACTCCTTCCTTACTCGCTTTGAGTGCCCCAGAGATACACAGCAAAACAAGCTACCGTTCGCCATAAACGGGCTCCAGATCGCGAATATCTCCGCGAGTTTTGCAAAAACGATGGGGTTTGTTCTTTTACACTAATTATGTCATTTTGTGATTCAATTTTTCTTTCTGCGATGGCTGTATAAAAAATTATTTTTATTTTTATGCAAATGCCACCCACACGGGTGCAACTACCGTGTCGTAAGTCTTTACTCCATTTTGAGTATTTTTTTAAATTGAAAGTGTATATATATATGATGAACCGTTGAAGAGATAAAAGCTTGTTTCAGTCTGTTTTGAAACACTCGGTAGGTGCTGAAACCTTCATTAGGAATGGAATCTCGAATCGAATTAAACACTTGCAGAATAACGGCCGAAGTTCAACACCAGAATTCCAAATCCTTGTTAGAAATTCAAGCACTTCAGGTTGGTCAGCAACAAGTCGTTCATGGCACAAGATACGTGGAATTAAACTCATTAATGATGTCTCACAATAAAAGTGGATACTTATCATTCTTCGAACACAATCTTCTTACTCAATACAAATTGCTTTTACAAAAAAAAAAAAAAAAACACATGTTTTCTGCTCGTATACAATATTGCACTGCATATGATCACTCAATTTACATTACATACTTCATTGTTATATCAGAAGTCTTTATCTACGTTGCTTTTCCTTTTTGCCAGCTATCAGAATTGCCAACTTTAAATTCATCGTGATAAAATCTGTGGCGTTATGTTTAGAAAACATTTAACGAACAGACGCCTTCTTTTTAACGAAAAGAAATCAAATTTACGTAAGGCAGAACGTCAAGATGGAGATTAAATTTGTGGTATACGTTACAATTTTTACGAAGTAGTTCTGTAAAGTGTGTTCATCTTCTAGTTACTAGGGACGGGTTTTGACAAGTAGTTTAGATGCTGGAGATATGTAGTAGTAAAGTGGACTTTCGATATTGTAAGAATGTTACGTTAACACATCTAAAAAAGCAACGTATCGGTATTATACAAAACGAATTCCGAAAATGTTTCTGAAAATTCAGAATTTTCCGTTCACACGTTTAAAAACGGCAACTTACCTTTATTATACAAAAAAATTGCGGAAAAGTTTCTGAAAATTCAAAATTTTATTGGCGTACGGACAATCATAGAAATTTCGTTTTTTTTCGTTATACGAAAGTTACTGCTGAAAGGTTTCTGAAAATTCAGAATTTTTCTGGCGTATGAAACGTTCGTGAAATTTAGGCTTTTTCTGTTAACATACGAAAGGAATTGCTGAAAGGTTTCTAAAAATTGAGAATTTCTGTTAACACGTCTAAAAGATCAGATCATATGTAGAGGATTTTAGGAAGGGAGTGTCTGACCCCAGGTCTTAAGCAACCCTTTAAAATAGGAAGCTAGGAGATTTGGGCTAGAGTGCCCGCTGGGAAAGTGACACGGAAGCGAGGTAAAAAGGGGAAGGAAGACTCCTTTATTTATTACCAGGGAGGGGGCAGTACCCGGGGCCCGCCGGTTTAACGTGCCCATTCGACGCTCGGCGGATATTTAGTGGTTCGAGCGTTCGTACCTGCATGGGGCCGTACCTGAGTTCTTCTCCGTGGCAATCGCAGATGTTGACCACTAGGCCACCCGCGGCTCTAACACGTCTAAAAATGGCAATTTACCGTCATTATACGAGAAGATTTGCGGCATGGTTCTGAAAATTCAGAATATTCTTGGCGTACGAATAATCCGTGCTATATATATATGTTTTACTTTTCCTTTATATACGAAAGGAATTGCAAAAAGGTTTCTACAAATTCAAATTTTCCTAGCGTACGGAAAATCCGTGAAATGCAGGTTTTATGTGCCGTTATTTCACGGACAAAGTTGTGTCAGGAATATGCTTCGCTAATTCACGACAGAAATCGCTGGAAATGGTTGTGAATTTTCGAGCTTTTTACGATGTACCGAAACTCTGCCGGTTGATCGCACAACAGTGCAATGATTTTAATCCGTACAGTGATTCTGCAGGTGCATTTCACCAGCCCCCACCACGGAATTTTTTAATTTTTCAGACACCATTCGTTTGTACCACGTATGAACCGGAATGAACTCGGTTTTTTCGTTTGAACCGCAAAAGTTTTGGAGATATTTAAAAAACAAAGTGGGGGCTGGTGAAACGATAGCCCCCCACCATGGAATTTTTAAATTTTTTTTGCACCATTCGTTTGTACCACGTATGAACCGGAATGAACTCAATTTTTTCGTTTGAACCGCAATAGTTTTTGAGTTATTTAAAAAACAAAGTGGGGGGGCTGGTGAAATGGTACCCCCAAAAAATAGATATTTCAAATTTCAGCATAGCCATTCGTTAATAAATCGTATGAACCGGAATGAACTCCATTTTCATCGTTTGAACCACAATAGTTTTTGAGATATTTAACAAATAATATTGAGAATTTGCATATAAATATAGGAGGCAGACCATTTCACCAGCCCCCCACCATGGAAATTCAAAATTTCGAAATAGCCATTCGTTAGTAAATCGTATGAACCGGAATGAACTCCATTTCTATCGTTTGAACCGCAATAGTTTTTGAGATATTTAACAAATAATATTCAGAATTTGCATATATAAAGAAAGACCGACCATTTCAACAGCCCCCCACCATGGAAATTCAAAATTTCAAAATAGGCATTCGTTAGCAAATCGTGTGAACTGAAAAGAACTCCATTTTCATCGTTTGAACCGCAATAGTTTTGGAGATATTTAAAAAATAATGTTACAGGCCTATCATTTCACCCCCCTCATCATGGAAATTCAAAATTCCGAAATAGCCATTCGTTAGTAAATCGTATGAACAAGAACGAACTCCATTTTTATCGTTTGAACCGCAATAGTTTTTGAAATATTTAATAAATAATAGAATTTACATATACGCACAGAGACCGACCATTTCACCAGCCCCCCACCCCCATGGAAATTCAAAATTTCAAAATAGCCATTCGTTAGCAAATCGTATGAACCGAAAAGAACTCTATTTTCATCGTTTGAACCGCAATAGTTTTTGAGATATTTAAAAAAGAATGTCACAGGCCTACACCATTTACCCCCCCCCCCTTCATCATGGAAATTCAAAATTCCGAAATAGCCATTCGTTAGTAAATCGTATGAACAGGAATGAACTCCATTTTTATCGTTTGAACCGCAATAGTTTTTGAGATATTTAACAAATAATGTTACAGGCCTACCATTTCACCCCCCCCCCTCATCATGGAAATTCAAAATTCCGAAATAGCCATTCGTTAGTAAATCGTATGAACAGGAATGAACTCCATTTTTATCGTTTGAACCGCAATAGTTTTTGAAATATTTAATAAATAATAGAATTTACATATACGCACAGAGACCGACCATTTCACCAGCCCACCACCCCCATGGAAATTCAAAATTTCAAAATAGCCATTCGTTAGCAAATCGTATGAACCGAAAAGAACTCCATTTTCATCGTTTGAACCGCAATAGTTTTTGAGATATTTAAAAAATAATGTTACATGCCTATCATTTCACCCCCCCCCCTCATCATGGAAATTCAAAATTCCGAAATAGCCATTCGTTAGTAAATCGTATGAACAGGAATGAACTCCATTTTTATCGTTTGAACCGCAATAGTTTTTGAGATATTTAAAAAATAATATTGCGAATTTGCATATATACAGAGAGACCGACCATTTCACCAGCTCCCCCACCATGGAAATTCAAAATTTCAAAATAGCCATTCGTTAGCAAATCGTATGAACCGAAAAGAACTCCATTTTCATCGTTTGAACCGCAATAATTTTTGAGATATTTAAAAAAGAATGTTACAGGCCATTTCATCCCCCTCCCCCCTCATCATAAAAATTTGAAATTCCGAAATAGCCATTCCTTAGTAAATCGTATGAACAGAAATGAACTCCATTTTTATCGTTTGAACCACAATAGTTTTTGAGATATTTAAAATATAATATTGCGAATTTGCATATATACAGAGAGACCGACCATTTCACCAGCCCCCCCCCCCCCCCCCATGGAAATTCAAAATTTCAAAATAGCCATTCGTTAGCAAATCGTATGAACCGAAAAGAACTCCATTTTCATCGTTTAAACCGCAATAATTTTTGAGATATTTAAAAAAGAATGTTACAGGCCATTTCATCCCCCTCCCCACCTCATCATGGAAATTTAAAATTCCGAAATAGCCATTCGTTAGTAAATCGTATGAACTGAAAAGAACTCCATTTTCATGGTTTGAACCGCAATAATTTTTGAGATATTTAAAAAAGAATGTTACAGGCCATTTCATCCCCCTCCCCCTCATCATGGAAATTTGAAATTCCGAAATAGCCATTCGTTAGTAAATCGTATGAACAGGAATGAACTCCATTTTTGTCGTTTGAACCGCAATAGTTTTTGAGATATTTAAAAAATAATATTGCGAATTTGCATATATTCAGAGAGACCGACCATTTCACCAGCCCCCCCCCATGGAAATTCAAAATTTCAAAATAGCCATTCGTTAGCAAATCGTATGAACCGAAAAGAACTCCATTTTCATCGTTTGAACCGCAATAATTTTTGAGATATTTAAAAAAGAATGTTACAGGCCATTTCATCCCCCCTCCCCCCTCATCATGGAAATTTGAAATTCCGAAATAGCCATTCGTTAGTAAATCGTATGAACAGGAATGAACTCCATTTTTATCGTTTGAACCGCAATAGTTTTTGAGATATTTAAAAAATAATATTGCGAATTTGCATATAAACAGAGAGACCGACCATTTCACCAGCCCCCCACCATGGAAATTCAAAATTTCAAAATAGCCATTCGTTAGCAAATCGTATTAACCGAAAAGAACTCCATTTTCATCGTTTGAACCGCAATAATTTTTGAGATATTTAAAAAAGAATGTTACAGGCCATTTCATTCCCTACTCCCCCTCATCATGGAAATTCAAAATTCCGAAATAGCCTGTCGTTAGCAAATCGTATGATCTGAAAAGAACTCCATTTTCATCGTTTGAACCGCAATAGTTTTTGAGATATTTAAAAAAGAATGTTACAGATCATTTTATCCCCCCTCCCCCCACCTCATCATGGAAATTTAAAATTCCGAAATAGCCATTCGTTAGTAAATCGTATGAACAGGAATGAGCTCCATTTTTATCGTTTGAACCGCAATAGTTTTTGAGATATTTAGAAAATAATATTGAGAATTTGCATACATACAGAGAGTCCGACCATTTCACCAGCCCCCCACCATGGAAATTCAAAGTTTCAAAATAGCCATTCGTTAGCTAATCGTATAAACCGAAAAGAACTCCATTTTCATCGTTTGAACCGCAATAGTTTTTGAGATATTTAAAAAAGAGTGTTACAGGCCATTTCATCCCCCTCTCCCCCTCATCATGGAAATTAAAAATTCCGAAATAGCCATTCGTTAGTAAATCGTATGAACCGAAAAGAACTCCATTTTCATTGTTTGAACCGCAATAGTTTTTGAGATATTTAAAAAATAATATTGAGATTTTGCATACATACAGAGAGACCGACCATTTCACCGGCCCCCCACCATGGAAATTCAAAATTTCAAAATAGCCATTCCTTAGCAAATCGTATGAACCGAAAAGAACTCTATTTTCATCGTTTGAACCGCAATAATTTTTGAGATATTTAAAAAGAGTGTTACAGGCCATTTCATCCCCCCTCTCCCCCTCATCATGGAAATTTGAAATTCCGAAATAGCCATTCGTTAGTAAATCGTATGAACAGGAATGAACTCCATTTTTATCGTTTGAACCGCAATAGTTTTTGAGATATTTAAAAAATAATATTGAGAATTTGCATATATACAGAGAGACCGACCATTTTACCAGCCCCCCCCCCCCCCCACCACCATGGAAACTGAAAATTTCAAAATAGCTATTCGTTAGCAAATCGTAAAAACCGAAAATAACTCCATTTTCATCGTTTGAACCGCAATAGTTTTTGAGATATTTAAAAAAGAATGTCACAGGCCTACACCATTTACCCCCCCTTCATCATGGAAATTCAAAATTCCGAAATAGCCATTCGTTAGTAAATCGTATGAACAGGAATGAACTCCATTTTTATCGTTTGAACCGCAACAGTTTTTTTTTATTGGAGATTTAACGACCACCGTGAGCAACTCAATAGGCTATAAGCAGTCGCCCGTCCCTAATTCAGGGTCACTGATTCCAGGGAAGGGAGAGAGCCAGTACCGTAAAACAAACACAACATTCATGCCTCACCGGGATTCGAACCCGGACCCTGTTCGAACGAATGATCAGAGTCCGTCGCTTAGACCACTGCGTCACCGGAGCGGCCAACAGTTTTTGATAGATTTAAAAAAAAAAAGTTTGAGAAAATTGGGGGACGACCATTGCACACACCCCCAGGGAAAAATTCAAAATTTCAAAATAGCCATTCGTTAGCAAATCGTATGAACCGAAAAGAACTCCATTTTCATCGTTTGAACAGCAATAGTTTTTGAGATATTTAAAAAAGAATGTCACAGGCCTACACCATTTACCCCCTCCCCTTCATCATGGAAATTCAAAATTCCGAAATAGCCATTCGTTAGTAAATCGTATGAACAGGAATGAACTCCATTTTTATCGTTTGAACCGCAATAGTTTTTGAGATATTTAAAAAATAATATTGAGAATTTGCATATATACAGAGAGACCGACCATTTCACCAGCCCCCCCCCCCCCACCACCATGGAAACTCAAAATTTCAAAATAGCCATTCGTTAGCAAATCGTAAGAACCGAAAATAACTCCATTTTCATCGTTTGAACCGCAATAGTTTTTGAGATATTTAAAAAAGAATGTCACAGGCCTACACCATTTACCTCCGCCCCCCTTCATCATGGAAATTCAAAATTCCGAAATAGCCATTCGTTAGTAAATCGTATGAACCGAAAAGAACTCCATTTTCATCGTTTGAACCGCAATAGTTTTTGAGATATTTAAATAAGAATGTCACAGGCCTACACCATTTACCCCCTCCCCTTCATCATGGAAATTCAAAATTCCGAAATAGCCATTCGTTAGTAAATCGTATGAACAGGAATGAACTCCATTTTTATCGTTTGAACCGCAATAGTTTTTGAGATATTTAAAAAATAATATTGAGATTTTGCATACATACAGAGAGACCGACCATTTCACCGGCCCCCCACCATGGAAATTCAAAATTTCAAAATAGCCATTCCTTAGCAAATCGTATGAACCGAAAAGAACTCTATTTTCATCGTTTGAACCGCAATAATTTTTGAGATATTTAAAAAAAGAGTGTTACAGGCCATTTCATCCCCCTCTCCCCCTCATCATGGAAATTCAAAATTCCGAAATAGCCATTCGTTAGTAAATCGTATGAACAGGAATGAACTCCATTTTTATCGTTTGAACCGCAATAGTTTTTGAGATATTTAAAAAATAATATTGAGATTTTGCATACATACAGAGAGACCGACCATTTCACCGGCCCCCCACCATGGAAATTCAAAATTTCAAAATAGTCATTCCTTAGCAAATCGTATGAACCGAAAAGAACTCTGTTTTCATCGTTTGAACCGCAATAATTTTTGAGATATTTAAAAAAGAGTGTTACAGGCCATTTCATCCCCCCTCTCCCCCTCATCATAGAAATTTGAAATTCCGAAATAGCCATTCGTTAGTAAATCGTATGAACAGGAATGAACTCCATTTTTATCGTTTGAACCGCAACAGTTTTTTTTTATTGGAGATTTAACGACCACCGTGAGCAACTCAATGGGCTATAAGCAGTCGCCCGTCCCTAATTCAGGGTCACTGATTCCAGGGAAGGGAGAGAGCCAGTACCGTAAAACAAACACAACATTTATGCCTCACCGGGATTCGAACCCGGACCCTGTTCGAACGAATGATCAGAGTCCTTCGCTTAGACCACTGCGTCACCGGAGCGGCCAACAGTTTTTGATAGATTTAAAAAAAAAAAGTTTGAGAAAATATACAGAGAGACCGACCATTGCACCACCACCCCCAGGGAAAAATTCAAAATTTCAAAATAGCCATTCGTTAGCAAATCGTATGAACCGAAAAGAACTCCATTTTCATCGTTTGAACCGCAATAGTTTTTGAGATATTTAAAAACGAATGTCACAGGCCTACACCATTTACCCCTCCCCTTCATCATGGAAATTCAAAATTCCGAAATAGCCATTCGTTAGTAAATCGTATGAACAGGAATGAACTCCATTTTTATCGTTTGAACCGCAATAGTTTTTGAGATATTTAAAAAATAATATTGAGATTTTGCATACATACAGAGAGACCGACCATTTCACCGGCCCCCCACCATGGAAATTCAAAATTTCAAAATAGCCATTCCTTAGCAAATCGTATGAACCGAAAAGAACTCTATTTTCATCGTTTGAACCGCAATAATTTTTGAGATATTTAAAAAAGAGTGTTACAGGCCATTTCATCCCCCCTCTCCCCCTCATCATGGAAATTTAAAATTCCGAAATAGCCATTCGTTAGCAAATCCTATGAACTGAAAAGAACTCCATTTTCATCGCTTGAACCGCAATAATTTTTGAGATATTTAACAAATAATGTTACAGGCCTACCATTTCACCCCCCCCTTATCATGGAAATTCAAAATTCCGAAATAACCATTCGTTAGTAAATCGTATGAACAGGAATGGACTCCATTTTTATCGTTTGAACCGCAATAGTTTTTGAAATATTTAATAAATAATATTGAGAATTTGCATATATACAGAGCCCGACCATTTCACCCCCCCCCCCCATGGAAATTCAAAATTTCAAAATAGCCATTCGTTAGCAAATCGTGTGAACCGAAAAGAACTCCATTTTCTTCGTTTAAACCGCAATAGTTTTTGAGGTATTGAAAAAAGGATGTTACAAGCCTACACCATTAACCCCCCCCCTCACCATGGAATTCGAAATTTCATAGCCATTCGTTAGTAAATCGTATGGCCGCCCCGGTGGCTCAGTGGTCTAAGGCGTTGGCCTCTGATCATTCGTCCGTAAGGGGTCCGGGTTCGAATCCCGGTCAGGCATGGATGTTGTGTTTGTCTTACGGCACTGGCTCTCTCCCTTCCCTGGAACCAGTGACCCTAAATTGGGAACGGGCGACTGCTTATAGCCCATTGAGTTGCTCACGGTGGTCGTTAAACCTCCAATCAAAAAAATCGTATGAACCGAAAAGAACATTATTATCGTTTGAACCGCAATAGAGTTTGACATACCTACAAAAAAAGGATTCAGAAAATATGGAGCCGACAATTCCCCCCCCATGTAATTTCAAAATTTCAAAATGACCATTCGTTAGTAAATCGTATGAACCGGGAAAACTCTGTAAGAGCGAACGTGTCGTCACGTGACTTAGCGCCGCCTCCTACTTAAGCATCCGAGGAGCACGCGCAGCGGGCTCACAACAAGCAGAGAGTTCGTTTACTCTTCCCGGAAGTACACACTCTCTCTCTCTCACTCTGTTCGAGCGAACAAACGAAACCTCCCCCACTTTACTATATATATCTGTGAATCGGGGAGGCAGAGCGACAACAGCTGGTTATACCGAAGTTTATCCACTTTCAGACATAATTTGAAAAGAACGCTTGGTTAACACATATACGAAACACTTATTCTTCATCAACTAGAATTTTGATGGCGGCGGATTACTCGCTCTTGAAAGTGACCTCGTTATGACTGGACCTGGCAAAGATCGTGGAACGCGCAAGATAAGGTGATCGAATTCTGTAGAAATCTCACCCTGCGTTGGCGTCCTAACTTAGGGTCTCCTTGACACTAGATATACCTCTATCTTATCGATGCTTCAGGACTAGTCTTCTAGCTATCCTTCTCTAATCGATGCTTCAGTGGACTGTACTAAGTCCGTAATTCAGTAGTATATCATCAGCTACTCTACCGGTATCCCTGACTCGGGTAGATTCCTTCTGTAGCGGCGACCTACTTCATCTAGGTCTGTGCCCGCTCTTTTCCCGTGGACTCCGAGAGCCCACCACACCATCCACGCAAACGCGTTCCTTTCTATCGGAGGACTATCACCTTCGCTCTCCGAAGACAGACTGCTCCAACAGGTCCACTCGGAGCGACCTCTTCGCCCCCCCTTCACGCTGCTCCTTCTTCAAGGGCGACGGCGCTGACCTTCAACATGCTGCTCTCCTCTCGCGCCACGTTTCACCTCTCGCGCCCTTCACCTGCCCCATCCCTAGTCGTTTTCCGGGAATCGGGCTCCTAGACCTTTAAATCTAACTTGCGCATTCCTCGCTTATCCTCAGGCTATACATTATTGAGTGCCTCCTTCCGAGAAAGCAATCCTATCGTCGTAGTACATCCGTAGCAATACAATACACATTGTTATAACTATACAAAAGAGTATGTCTGCATTTCAGACTTGTATGCGCCTAGTGAAAATGAACGATGTATCTGTGAAAGTCACAGCGTCCTTGGCGATACTTGCAGTTCGTAGAACAAGTCCTCGCCCTTTCTAAGGCGTGAGAACCTGAAGTCTTTTGTCATACATCTCGCCTTCCCCCCCCCCAAAAGGATTAAACATATTTGCGAATTCTCTGTCGCCATTTTGGGAACTTGCGATGTTTTCTTTGGTCAAAAAAAAAAACCACATAATGTTTATCATTGAAATGAATTAACATCGTTAATGTGTCCGTTCTTACAAACTCCATGTTTATTTTTTCAACCCCGATAGTTTTTGAGATGTTTAAAAATGTTCCACGATTTCAGCTGCCCCCACCCCCACCCCCGGACATTTCCTGTTTCAGAATAGCTATTCGTTAGCATCGTGTGAACCGGAATGAGCTACATCTTTATCATTCGAATCTGGATAGTTTCTGAGATATTTGTATAAAGGGTAATGGAGGATGATGAAGAAGTAATTTATTTTCAAAAAGTCTTGTATTCGTTCCTGTCATTATCTTAAAGATCTCTCCGTTTCTAGCTTTGAACCGCAGCAGTTGAAAAGACATTCCAAAAAGAACGTGACGGTTTCAACATTTCTTCAATGTGTCTCAAGGACCAGAACACAAGAGAACCGGAAAATGCATGGCATAGTAAAACAGCCAAAATCTCGGAGCTGAAACAAACGACGCAATCCAGTCTGTAGTAAACATACAGTACAAGGCATCACAGAAAGAAAGGGAGCATGGCAGAGGCACAAAGCAGTCCGTTACATTACAATCGTGCGCTGTAGTCGGTGGCAGATACAACACGAGGCAAAGCACACAGGGAACAGTCACTGAGCAGAGGAACGGCTGAGCCAGCAAATAGAGAAAGCACCATACCTGGAACCAGGGAGCAACATGATGAGTAGAAAACCCAGGAACTATTCCTTCTTCCTTTTAAGGAAAAAACGAAATTATTGGTGCGAAATGATTGCTGTCCATCTGTGGTTATTGGGCGCCATCCTCCGACAAAAAGAGAAATAATGGTACTAATGCCACATTGAAAAGAAAAACATTAAGGAAAAACTATTACTTTCTTTAAAATTGGCATTTTCTGTCTAACAGTGGCATAGCAGTTAGACATACTATACAAAACATAGCAGAGTAGGAAGCAACACATGGCACTCCGGGAAAATCGGGCAGGGGGCATGCTTGAACCACAGAAAAACAGAAGCAGAACGAACGGTGCGAGGCAGTTGGTGATGGTCATGTAAAGCGGATGCAGGCAGGACATCGTAAGACAAAACACACAGAAAAAGGTCACAAAGCAGAATGATGAGGGGAAAAAACGAGGCACGAGGGAAAACACTTCACAAAGAGGAGAACGAAACAACAAGGGCTCAAAGAGACAGGGAGAAACATAGCTAAGAAAACACAACAGAAATCAATCATCAAACAAAACCACACAGGAGCTAATCAGGTGGACACCGAAGAAGGAGACGATGTTGAGCATGACAAATGAAGTGGTCAAGACAACCATAGTAACATTCAACTTCCGGGTAAGAGCCCGAAAGGTGAAAAAATGCAAAGTAAAAAGCGCTAAGATTGTCAACCAGAGATGAGTAAACTGCCGGATCGTTGGAAGCAATAAAATGATTAAGTGTAGCATCGTGAGAAGAGTCAAAGAACAATGGGAGAGCGGCATCTAGAGAAAGAGTCTGCGTAAACTCGGGAACAACTTGAAGGCGAGCAACAAGATCAGGCACAACAGAGGGACTGTCAAGAACGCGAGCAAAAGTGACGGCAGCAGGATCAGGAGCGGTGCCTTGCGAAGAACGATGAGGAGGAGACATAATCACAGCGGCACGCTTAGCGCGAATCTTGCGATTAGACCGATGACGACGCTTCTTATTAGGAGCAATACCAGTAGGGAAATGTTGACGAAGAGGACGAGACGACGTAGAAGGAACAACAGGCGGCGTCTCGAGATTCTGGCGAGGTTAATAGGGTACAAAGTCGGATGACACATGTAAGGTGGTAGCTGCAGGAACAACAGAAGCCGGGTAGGGTGGGGTTTCAAACGAGACTAGAAGAGGAGCTGTGCGAAAGAGCGGGGACAGACCATGGCGACCAGAAGGTGAAACAAAGACAACGGCACTAGAAGCATCAGAAGAGCCCCGAGAAGGTGAAAAGGGCGGAGAGCACACCGAAGTACTGGAACCAGTGGAGGAAAGATGAGCGTCTGAGGGTGGCGTAGCCGACGTACGCAGCTGCGATGGTGGAGCAGAAAATCCCGGGATCGAGATAGACGAGGTGACTTGTGAAAACAAAGAAGGCAGCACCTGAACAGGCGGAGAAGGTGCAGCAACAGGATGTGACAAAGCGCAAACATCAGACGATGAAAAAGAAAGAAATACAGACGAGGGCACCGAAACAGGAGCAGTAGATCCAGATGTACCCACAACAGACGATGCTGGCGAGGAAGGAAAAAGACCAACGGAGGCAGATGATGGAGATGGAGACTAAGAAGGTGTGAACTGATCAGGCGAAAGCGTGGTAACTGGAAGCGAAGAAAGAGGTTCTGTGACGGGAACTTGAGCAGCCGTTGAAGAAGACTAGGAAGAAATGAGGGGGCATTGCGAGAAATGGTGACCAGGCTGTTTACATGAGATGCAATGATAGGCAGTGAATACGTTGAATGCGACGTTGTGATGACAACAAATCACCAGAAAAGTTGTGGGGCAGTAAGAAACAGTCTGTGTCAGGGAAAAAAACTAAGTCTTGGCGGCGGAAGCCAAAATAAGGACGATCACCTTGATCAACATGGGCGGCGGGTATCTTGCGGATATCACCAAGAACGCGGCCACACCGAGAAGGAAAAGCATGTAAAAACTCATCGGAAACGTCCGGAGGTACAGGTTACAAATTAAGAAAAACGGGAGAATGTGCAAGGAGGATAGGGACCAAGCTATGATCTCCAACGGAAAGGCTAGTCGATAGGACTTGAGGAACAAACTCAGGTGAAAAAATATATACAAGAATGGACTTAGGCTTGCTGGCGAAATGTGTAATTGCACCGGAAGGGAGAAACGACAATGCAGACATACACTGTATAGACGTGCAACTTGACATTGGGTAAGGCGTCGAACTTGACACTTAAACTAAGAGTTGAAAGCATTGTACGTGTGCAATAAGCGTGGAACCTTGACATGAAATATAGGAGTCCAAGGCTGTCGCGAGGAAAGTCGGAGACGTTGAACACGGATCTGTAGCAGGATGAGGAGAAGAGCAGTCCTGGGACGCATCCAACACACTTGGAGGACAAGTCATCGAAGCAGCACATAGTGACGTGAGAGGGAAATAGAATTTAGAAGCAGAAGCACAGGCCATGGACAATGTGTAGAAATGCACGGCGAGGGCACACAGATCCACTATAACAAGGTGGGGCACCAGGAAGGCGATCAGCATACCGAAGAAGGCGGCGCAGAGAACCACTGTCAATGGGTGGAACACAAGGAAGGTAATCCACACACCGGTGAAGGCAGCGCAGAAAACCATTAACGATGATTGGAGCGCAAACACGGAAGGCAAACGTAGACACAGCAGCAGGAAGGCTACTACATGCAGCAGACAGTTTTAGAGCAAAAAGTCAAGGCGAGTCACGATGGGCAGATTGTAAACAGGCCCAACGAGATGAATTGTAAACAGGCCCAACGAAATGAATTGTAAACAGGCCCAACGAAATGAATTGTAAACAGGCCCAACGAGATGAATTATAAAGGAATATCGGCAAAATATGCATGTACCAACTCGAAAGAATGACTAGGAAGAGAGCGCAGACATTCATGCACGAGAGAAACACAAATTAATTCGGCGGTGGGCGCTAGATACAGGCGGAGCACAAAATGCAGAGCTCGAAAGGGCGTGGCCAGCAGAGCAACGTGACGGGATGCTGTGTGAGTCAAATATCGTACAAAGACAATTGTTTGGATGGGACCATTTCAAGAATGTTTGTTTTAAATTTAAGGGTGCATCTGCTTTGCACTTCCTTTCGACCGAAGCGTGGTAAAGTGGAAAAGTTTCCTGCACATTCTTTGAAAACTAAAGGATGTACTTATACCTTCACTATATACATGTATCTGTCTGTATACGTTTATCTGTGTACCTATAAGTCTGATTTAATATCAGCCTCTTTTTGCTTTGGGAAGCTAGAACAGTGAGAACGATGATCCTAGCATTTTAATCTTTATCTGATCCATAATTTCGCCGCCAAGAGCGAAATGCAAATTCCACCGATTTCAAAATATATTTTGCTTCATATCGTTGCTCAAAAATCAGATTGAAACACTTTCGACGCCTATTGAATGTACCATTTTTACGTACAGCTTATTGTATCTTAATATTACCGAATTTTTCTGTTACGACGAGCAAATGCGTACATTACTGTTTGTGAAAATTGCAACGCCAAAAAAGAATCGCACTATTCAAAAGAAATTTATATCACAGATTCCTCATGTTGCAGGAGATAACTGATTTTATTTTTAGATCTATAGAAGATTTTGTCAATTCAAATCTCAGTACTATTTGTTCAGTTGCTGCCTACCAAAGATGTTAGGCAGCAACTGAACAAATAACTAGTATACGAATGAATAATTAATACACACAATTGACGTAGATTTGGGACATCAAACAGATGGCATGGCTCTTTCCACGGTTTTAAGTGAGTCACGGGAAAAGTATCATCGGCCGCCAACGGAAATCGAACCAAGGGTCTTCCAGTTACTCGCTGGACATGCTACCACTGCACCAATTGCTTCTTACCATCTTTGACGAATCTCCACCATTGTGCGGGTCTCCAAGAAGCAACCAGCCATGTGGTTTGGCAATTAATCACATGTGAGTCTGGAGAATTCGAGGCCGCTGCGGTGCAGTGGTAGCATGTCCAGCGCGTAACTGGAAGACCCTGAATTCAATTCCCGGTGGCGGCCGATGATAGTTTTTCCGTGACTCACTTAAAAACGTGGAAAGAGAAATGACTTCTGTTTGATGTTCCTAATCCACGTCGATTGTGTGTATTAATGCAGGACAATTACAGAGGCATCTGTGGCACGTAGTCCGGTCATCTTCAATAGCGCGTCGCACCGCTTCGTGCGGTGATACATGTTGCAATATGGTCCAGCATAGAGGCGAACAGACGCCTGATGTCCTGCTGAAGAGGGCCCACACTTGTTGGACGGTGTGCTCCAAATCCCGGATAGTGCGGCACAGAGTCAACCGGCGTTTCAACTGGTCCCACGCATGCTCGATAGAGGACATGTTCGGTGAGCGGGCATGCCATGGAACTGTATGGACATGACGTAGGCAGTCCTAGAAAACCCGAGCAGTGTGCGGGATGGCACTATCCTGCTGGTAAAGCGCACCTAGAATTCCGCCCAGGAGTGGGAGCACATGGGGCCATATGATCTCATCCACATACCGCTGGCCCGACAATGATCCACGTACCACTACTAGAGCTGATCGGCTATCGTAGGCAATAAACCATAAAGGCTCCCTAGACCGTAATGCCTGCAGTGGGGTAGGTGGGACGCTCGATAGCAAGGTTGGAATTGTGCCGTTGACCCCGGGACCTCCACACCCGGACACGATGATCATCTGTCCCCAAAACGAACCGACACCAATCTCTGAACACCACACGTCGCCAGTCTGTGGCGTTCCACGTTGCTCTCGCCTGGCACCATTGCAAACAGAGCCGGCGATGATCCGGTGTTAATGGCAGAACACGTAAGAGGCGCTGGGATCGCAGATTCGCTTCCGCGAGACTTCAGGAAATGGCTCGTTGGCACACAAGAGCCGCTACATTTGCCTGGGGAGAGGACAGGGTTCTCGTGGGATCCATTCGTGCCTGCCGTACGAACTGTCGATCCTCTCTACGGATGGTCCTCCTGGTTCGTTCGGAGACACCCGCCGTGCGGCAGTGCCGTCACGTGTCCACTGCTCCCAACACAGTCGGACGGTATGGTCAGAACGATCCACGTGGTGGGTTATACGGCGCGCCGACCGACCTGCTGTTTTCAGCCCGATGATCAGGCCTCTCTCAAAGCCCGTAAGTTGCGTACATCGACGTCTCTGGTGTCTACCCGGCATTCTTGTCACTCTATACTCTTGCTTGCGCCGGCCGGTGCTTTTCTCTTTCATGGGGCATCGACTACACGCCGGTTTATAAGGCTGCTGGTTCGTGCTAGCAGCGCCGCCACGAGGTGTGCGGTTATGCGCACTCGCACCAAACGCACCCTAGCTATTTGCAAAGTTTCGCGGTTGTAGCATGTTTTCTTCTAGGTGTGCAAATTTTTTGTCCACGAGTGTACAAGAAGCAAGTGGAAGAATTGAAACTTCACTCGCCCAAGTTTTCACCAGCTGTCTCACCGAAGGTAAGATTCCTGAGTATTGGGATAATGGTACAATGATCCTGCTACATAAAAAAGGTGACGTTGAGGATCTCAGGACCTACAGGCTCATCAGCCTCCTATCAGTTATTTATAAAATTTTCAATTAGGTTCTTTTACATCGCATGAAGGTAAAACTGGACATGGCTCAAGCAAGAGAAGAAGCTGAATTCAGGAGTGGCTACAGCACTGAAGATCATGTCCATGTACTTAGAGAACTAACTGAAAGAACAAGAGAGTATGAACTCCCATTATGCAAGGCTTCTATTGATTATAAAAAGGCCTTCGATTCCGTAAAACCATCAGCAGTTACAACTGCTTTGAAAACCTGCGGTATTGCAGATGCATACATTAGCATTATTAATAGTATCTCTGAAAATGCATTTGCAAAAGTTTGGATATTTGAGGATGCAGCACTAATAAAAATTGGAAAGCTAGTGTGACAAAGTAAAATCATATCTCCCAAACTCTTTAATCCCATATAGCAAAATATTTTTTAATTACTGAACTGGGACAAAGAAAAAAATATTTATGCAGATAATTCGAATCACGTTCGTTTTGCTGATGACGTTGTCATTTTTGCAACTACGACTTCTGAACCGCAGAATACGATCCAGGAACTTGCTGACAAGAGTAAAGAAGTGGAATTAAAAATGAACTTTCAGAAGGCAAAAGTGACGTATATTGCTTTTACAAGAAACGAAGATTTATTTATTGATGGTGAAAAGCTTGAGACAACCGATACCTACATTTATCTTGGGCAGCAGATATGAAGTAAGGATCACATTGATGAAGAAATTAATCGGCGTGTAAAACTTGGATGGATAGTTTTTGGAAGAAGTAAAATTTTTACGAAAAGTATGCCATTGTGTCCTAAAAGATAAGGGTTTAATCAGTTCATCCTGCCAGTGCTTACGTATGGAGCAGAGACATGGACCTTCACTAAACAAGTTAGTAAAATAATGCAATGCATTGAATATGATACGCTTTCCAACATACCAGAAATAATTACTCAAGATATGAGAATAATGGCTGTGGAATAAATCTCGGTGCTGTGCCCTGACCTTTGATCCCATTTCGATGATATTCAACAGAACCGGTTCGGTATACCTCCGAAATAACATAACGTTTTGTCGCAATCGAAGCATTTTTACGTAAGTTATGATGCATAAGGACTATGGAATAGATCCCGCTCCTGTGTCCTAACCTTTGACCCTATTTTGTCCATTTTCTATAGGGTTTGTCCCCAGGGGGTTCCCTACCACATACTAAAATTTCACCGAAATCGAACCATTTTTACGTGAGTTATCATGCCGACAGACGGACGGAAAACGCTGAAGCATATACGCTTCTTCAACCTACGGTTGGAAAGCGTAAAAAAGACAAACAAAGACTGCAGACAACGCAAAAAGCCCAGGAGAGAATCATGCTTGGTGTAAACAGGAAAGATAAGCAGACGGACTCATGGATAAGGAAAACGACAAGAGTTGACGACATCATGACCACAATGAAGTCACTGAAATGGTGAGGGCATGACATGTTGCTAGAAGAACGACCACCGACGGAAAACCGAAATTTTAGAATGAATTTCGAGGGACAGGAAAAGACCCAGAAGAAGACCCTATGATAGAATGATGCATGAAATTCGAAAGCATAGAGGTGTGTCATCGAGGAGACACGCTCAAGACAGACAATTGTGGGAGAAACTTGGGGAGACCTTCATCCAGTAGTGGATTCAAAGATAATGATATATATATATCATTGTAAACCATTATCAATCCACTGCTGGACGAAAGTCTCCCCAAATTTTCTCCACAACGGTTTGTCTTGTGCCAGTCTCCTCCATGTCACTCCCGCATACTTTCGAATTTCTTCCACCCATCTCCATGTGGTCTTCTTCTGGGTCTTTTCCTGTCCCTTGGAATCCAATATAAAATTTCGGCTGTCCATCGATGGTCTGTCCTTCTGGCAGTATGTCCAGCCCATTGTCATTTCAGGGATTTTCTCTGATCATGGTGTCTTCCACTCTCGTCATTTTTCGGATTCACGAGTTCCTCTTCTTATCTCTCCTGGTTACACCAAGCATGCACCTGTCCATGCTGCTTTGAGTTGTCTGCAGCCTTTGTATGTCTCTTTTAGTTAAGGTCAACGTCTCTGCACCATACGTAAGCACTGGAAGGATGCATTGATCAAACACTTTTCTTTTAAGACATAATGGCATATTGCTCTTAAAAATTATGATGTTTCTTCAAAAAGCTCTCCAGGCAAGTTTTGTACGCCGATTAATTTCTTCATCAATGTGACCCTCACTTGATATCTGCTGTCCAAGATAAACGTACGTGTCTGTTATCTCCAGCTTATCTCCATCAATCGATAAATCTTCATTTCTTGTAAAAGCATTGAACATCACTTTTCTCTTCTGGAAGTTCATTTTTAATCCCACTTCTTTACTCTTGTCAGCAAGTTCCTGGATCATACTCTGCAGCTCTGATGGGGTAGTTGCAAAAATGACTACGTTATCAGCAAAACGAAGGTGGGTTAGATAATCTCCATTAATCTTTATCCCTTTGTTTTCCCAGTTCAGTATTGAAAGACCTTTTCCAATGTGGCAATAAAGAGCTTCGGAGATATGGTGTCACCTTGTCTCACTCCCTTTCCAATTTTTATGTGTGTTGTATTTTCAAACAGCCGAAAATTTGCACTTGCATTTTCATAGATGTTATTAATAATATTAATGTATGCATCTTCAATACCGCAGGATTTCAGAGCCATTGTAACTGCTGATGGTTTCACCGAATCAAAGGCTTTTTCATAATCGATAAAAGCCATGCACAATGGAAGTTCATATTCTTTCGCTCTTTCAATTAGTTCTCTCAGTACGTGCATATGATCTATTGTGCTGTAGCCACTCCTGAATCCAGCTAGTTCTCTCGGTTGAGCCATGTTCAGTGTTACCTTTAAGCGGTGTGAAAGAACTTTAGTGAAGATTTTATAAACCACTGATAGGAGGCTGATAGGTCTGTAGTTCCTGAGATCCTCAATGTCACCTTTTTTATGTAGCAGGATCATTGTAGCGTTGTTCCAATCCTCAGGAATCTTCCCTTCATTAAGGCATCGAGTGAAAATTTGGGCGAGTACTGTTTCGATTTCTCCACTTGCTTCTTGTATGGTGTCTACAGTAATTCCATCTTCTCCTGGAGCTTTCCTCCGCTTCATGTTCTTGATTGCATGCGCATCTTCTGCTGGGAGGACTGGAAGAACTCTGGTACTGGTACCTTTCATGATGTCTGGAGAACATGTATCATTCCTTTTATATAATTTGGAGTAGAAATCTTTCACTCTTGTCAAAATTTCGCCTCTATTTCTTGTTACAGAACCATCTTCTTTTCTCAGTGCCATAATCTGTTTTCTTCAGTTACTGAGGGGTCGCTTTGCTATCTTTAGGCTTTGGTTGTTTTCAATTGCTTTCCTCACTAGTTCGCAGTTGAATTTCCTTACGTCTTTAGTGATAATTTTTTGTACTGTCTTGCATAGCTCTATATATTCCACTTTGGAAGTCGCATCTTCTTTAGTTGTCCTCATCTCTCTTCTTTTTGCATCAACATTTTGGTTTTTCCTGATAATTTGTTCACATGCAACTTGTTCTTAGACCCAGCTCATTTTGTTGGTGTTTCCATAAGAGTTTTGGTTACTTTTCTGTTAACTTCAGAAATATCCACTTCTTCCGATGTTAGGCGTTCTAAAGCAGAGAATCTGTTCTTCAGTTCCAACTTAAAGGTATTATGGTGTTTTTTAAGGTTGGTTATGTCAATACATTATGTTTGTCTTATGAGCTTGCCACGTTCGAGTTTAGTGTTGAGGTGGATCTTACATCTCACCAATCTATGGTCACTACTTGTGTTGAACTTGTTCAGCACACTGCAGTCTTCGTTGACGAATTTTTTGTTACACATAATAAAATCAATTTCACTTTTTATCCCATTTGGATGTCTCCATGTCCATTTCCCGTGTGGCTTTTTCTTGAAAAAGGAGTTCAAGATGAGAAACCCTTCTGCCTCTGCAAACTCAACGAGAGTATTTTCACGCTGGTTTCTGTTGCCGTGAGCGAATTTACCTCCTGAAGTTTCATTCTGTTGCCATTGCCCTATTTTTGCATTGAAATCTCCCATAATTATCTTCAAGTGGTGCTTACCTTTATTATTTAGATGACAAATTTCCTCATAAAATTCTTCAATTTCTTCTTCAGGATGACTTGTGGTGGGTGCATAAGTTTGAATAATCTGAGCCTTGTATCTTCTCAAGAGTTGGATAACGAGTCGCGCAGTTCTGTCAGAGGCACTTTCAACTTCTACAACTTTATCCTTCAGTTTCTTGTTTATTATAAATCCAACACCACTAGTTCTGCCAGTATGTGTCCCACGATAGTAGAGGAGATGTCCATTTTTCCGTTCAATGAGATCTTCTCCTTTTCTCCTTACCTCACTTAGCCCGACGATGTCCCACTTGATCCTTTGTAGTTCCTCTTCCAATTCAAGAAGCCTTGAATCAGGAGATAGGGAGCATCCATTGTAAGTAGCCAAGGTCAACATCAGATGGCAGCCTAGTCCGGTCCTCCAAGGATTCTTAGCACCCTCTGCCTTCATGTCGCACTGGCCGCAGCCTTGGCCAGGTACATTCGAGCTGCCGGAGACTGAGGGCCAAGATTTAAGTTGTAGAGTCATTTTGGAGGGGTTTGGCCATAACTCACCACGCTGGCCAAGCGGGTTGGTGAGTGTGGGATAGCATTTCCTCTAATCCCGATGGTATAGTTATACCGCTATTGGCGGTCGTCAGAGCCCCTTTAGTGGGAACAGGATGCACCACGAGAAGGCGGGGTTGACATTTGTCAAGGAGAGGCTGTGATGTTACGCATCACCGGACCTTACATTCGACATATATATATATATATATATATATATATATATATATATAAACGAACGAAGAGTTACATCCGCAGGTGTGGCAGAATTAACACGCATCCCATTGCTTGGAAAGACGACGCATCCCATCGCTGGGAAAGACGACGCATACCGTCTGGAAAAAGGAACTTTAGTTTCTCCTTGAATCATTTGGATATGTCAACATGAAAGTCACATGTTGACAGATCCGGGATATAGGCTGGGTGGTGCAGAACCTCTCACCCTTTCCGTGCTAACGCATCCTGCATAATGTGTGCAACAGAATCACACCACGCGAAAGCATGCCAGGTCACCCATTCTTGATTGCTTTATGCAGCTTGTCCACTGTGTCGATGTAGTGGTTGGCATTGCTGTTCACGTGAGGCTCTTTAAAGTCCACCAACAAAAGCCTTTCAGCATAACCTCCCCGACGGAGTCCTGTGACTTGAATTTTATGTGTTTTGGTGATCCGGGATGTTTCCATTGCATGCTCGCTGGTTTGCTGGATGGCTCAAAGCCGTGGCACCGCGATTCGTCACCTGCCACTATGCGCGATATAAATGCATCACCCTCTGCTTTGTAACGCAGCAAGTGGTTCAAACCCAACCCATACATTCTTCCTTATGGTGGTCAGTCAGCATCCGCGGGATTAATTGTAAACATACTTTCCGATATTGCAGTATCTTCGTAACCACAGTTTGAACTGTAACAAATGTCATAGCAAAGTCCTCCGTTTGCGAACGTCAGCCCCGACGACGGTTTTACATGCATTTCTTTCTCGGTGTGGGCGCATTGTTTGTGTTATTCGCACGCTCCCCGCCGATCAAGGTGATCGTCCTTATTTAGGCTTCCGACGCCAAGCCTTAGTTCTCTTCCCTGATATGGACTCCATTACTTCCTGCCCCACTGTTTTCCAGGTGCTTTGTGTTCATCACAACGTCGTTATAAACGTGTTCACTGCGTATCATTGCTTCTCATGTAAAACGCCTGGTCATCATCGCTTGCAGTGTCCGCTCACCTCTTCTTGTTCTTCCTCAACGGCTGCTCAAGTGCCCATCACAGAACCCCCTTCTTCACTTCCGGTCACCACGCCTGCGCTTGTTTCGCTTCCACCTTCTTAGTCTCCATCTCGATTGTCGTTGCCTTCCTCTGCAGGTCTTTTTCCTTCTCCACTAGCGTTGCCTCTTGTGGATACATCTGGATCTACTGCTCCTGCTTCGGTGCCTTCGTCTGTCTTGCTTTCTTCTTCGTCGTCTGTTGTCTGTGCTTTGTCACATCCCGTTGCCAACCTTTCTCCGCCTGTTCAGGTGCTGCCTTCTTTGTTTTCGCACGTCACCTCGTCAATCCCAACCCCGGGATTCTCTGCTCCATCATCTTCGCTGTGTACGTCAGCTTCGCCACCCTCAGACGCTCATCCTTTCTTCAGCCGTTCCAGTACTCCGGTGGGCTCTCCGCCCGTTTCACCTTCTCCGAGCTCTTCTGATGCCTCTAGTATTGTTGCCTTCCTTTCGATTTCTGGTCCCGTGATCGGTCCCCGCTTTCCAGCACAGCTACTCTTCTGGATTTGTGTGAAGCCTTACCTTCACCAGCTCCTGTTGCCCCATCAGTTGCCTCTTTGCTTGCGTTATGCGCACATGATCCAGATCTTCCTTGTCAGACTTCTCACTTGCTGTCGGTTACTCCTTCTTCACCACGTCCCTGTTGGTATTGCTTCTAATAAGAAGTGCCGTCGTCGCTCTAATCGAGAGACTCGTACTAAGCGAACCGCGGTCGCTCAGCCTTCTCTTCATCGTTCTTCAGGTTCCGCTCCTAATTCTACTGTTGCTGCTTACGCCGACCTTATTGGTACTCCCTCCTTTTCCACTGCAATTGTCGCTCGCCTCCAAGCTGTCCCTGGGTATTCGAAGATTCTCTTCCCAGATGCTGCCAACCCTTGCTCTTTGCCTCTTCTTGTGACGCTGGTTTGGATCCCCTTCTTGACTCCCATGATCCAGCTGATTACTCGAATATGATCGAGGATATTCGCTGCTTCCTCCAAGTTTTCGTTGACCTCACGAGATCTTACCCCTGAGATATTTCGTTATTAAAGTTTTCTTAATTGCTACCTTGGTGATACTCAAAATCGCCTCATTGATCTGGTTCTGACCGATTAGTTTCTGTCTGCACTTGCATGATGTTTCGCTTCCTGCCGTCTTTGCCTTGCTGCTGTTCCGTCTTACTCCTTTGCATGTTTCTGGTATGCGTTGTACCCAACCTTTTTCTTTCCGTTGTATCCTATGCACCGCCATGTTTTCTCCACATCTCGGTTCTTTCAAACATCCGCCCGGTGCCTACTTCCGTGAACCTGTCACATCGTTTTGTTCACAGAGCTTCTTCCTGTGTGCATTGTTATGCGCGATTCTTCTCTTATACCTTTCGTCACTGTCCTGGATTGCCCTATGTTGCTGTTCGCACCCAGTTAGTTTTTTCAGGTGTTTTTCCTGTCTCGTCGAGTATTTGTCTTATGTCATGCCATGTGCCTCGGCATACCTTCTACTGTTGTGCTACGTTACTTGCTCATCCAGTGTGACTCATCTCGTCAGGCACTTACCGTTATTGCTTTGCCTCATGCTAATTGATTGTCCCATACTGTTACCTACACCATGCCATCTTTGCAAGTGTTATCTGTTGCACCTCGTTTTCTGCTTTTCATGCTGCGCCCCGGAGCATGAAAAGCAGTCTCCAGTTCGATGTGTTCTCCATCTCCATGTCCGTCGTTCCTTCTGCTCAGTGACTGTTCCAGTGTGCTTCGCCTATCACAGATTGCCTTGTGCTGCTCGTTCAGCTTCGTTTATCTTTGTATGTCCTGATTGGCTTTTACAGACTGCTTTATGCTGCTCGTCCAGTACCGTTATTCTTATTGTTTTATCATGCCATTTATTTTCCGTTCTCCTGTGTACTAGTCCTCGATACCTACTAAAGCAACGTCACGTTGTTTTTGGAATGTCTTTTCAACTGCTGGGGTTCAAAGCTAGAAACGGGGAGTTCTTTCAGCTAATGTCAGGCACGAATGAAAGACTTTGTGCAAAACAAATTACTTCTTCATTATTCTCCATTACCCTTATTACAAATATCTCAAAAACTATCAAGATTCGAACGATGAAGAAGGAGGTCTTTCTGATTCACACCATGCTAACGAATAGCTATCCTGTAATGGAAAATGTCCAGGTTGGGGTGGGCGGGGGGAAGAGGCAGGTGAAATCGTGGGCTACTAACATTCTTTTTTAAACATCTCCAAAACTATTGCTATTCAAACTATGAAAGTGGCGTTTATTCCGGTTCACACCATTTACTAACGAATGACTATCTTGAAATTTTTAATGAATTTACATGGTGAGAGGGGGGGGGTGATGGTCGGTCTGGAATATATATATACATAAGTTCTCAATATTGTTATTTTTTTCTCAAAAACTGTTGCAGTTCAAACGATGAAAATGGATTTCCCCTCGGTTCATACAATTTGCTAACGAATGGCTATTTTGAAATTTTGAATTTCCATGGGGGGGGGGGGGCTGGTAAAATGGTCGGTCTCTCTGTATATATGCAAATTCTCAATATTATTTTTTAAATATTTCAAAAACTATTCCGGTTCTAACGATAAAAATGGAGTTCATTCCTGTTCATACGAGTTACTAACGAATGGCTATGTCGGAATTCTGAATTTCCATGATGAGGGGGGGCTGGTAAAATGTTCGGTCTCTCTGTATATATGCAAATTCTCAATATTATTTTTTAAATATTTCAAAAACTATTGCGGTTCAAACGATAAAAATGGAGTTCATTCCTGTTCATACGACTTACTAACGAATGGCTATGTCGGAATTCTGAATTTCCATGATGAGGGGGGTGAAATGGTAGGCCTTTAACATTCTTTTTTAAATATCTCAAAAACTATTGCGGTTCAAACGATGAAAATGGAGTTCTTTTCAGTTCATAGGATTTGCTAACGAATGCCTATTTTGAAATTTTGGATTTCCAGGGGGGGGGGGCTGGTGAAATGGTCGGTCTTTCTGTATATATGCAAATTCTCAATATTATTTTTTAAATATTTCAAAAACTATTGCGGTTCAAACGATAAAAATATAGTTCATTCCTGTTCATACGATTTACTAACGAATGGCTATTTCGGAATTTTGATTTTCCATGATGAAGGGGGGGGGGTTAATGGTGTAGGCCTGTGACATTCTTTTTTAAATATCTCAAAAACTATTGCGGTTCAAACGATGAAAATGGAGTTCTTTTCGGTTCATACGATTTGCTAATGAATGGCTATTTTGAAATTTTGAATTTTTCCATGGGGGTGTGTGCAATGGTCGTCCCCCAATTTTCTCAAACTTTTTTTTTTTTTTAAATCTATCAAAAACTGTTGGCCGCTCCGGTGACGCAGTGGTCTAAGCGACGGACTCTGATCATTCGTTCGAACAGGGTCCGGGTTCGAATCCCGGTGAGGCATGAATGTTGTGTTTGTTTAACGGCACTGGCTCTCTCCCTTCCCTGGAACCAGTGACCCTGAATTAGGGACGGGCGACTGCTTATAGCCCATTGAGTTGCTCACGGTGGTCGTTAAATCTCCAATAAAAAAAACTGTTGCGGTTCAAACGATAAAAATTGAGTTCATTCCTGTTCATACGATTTACTAACAAATGGCTATTTCGGAATTTTGAATTTCCATGATGAGGGGGGGGGGGGGTGTGAAATGGTAGGCCTGTAACATTATTTGTTAAATATCTCAAAAACTATTGCGGTTCAAACGATGAAAATGGAGTTCTTTTCGGTTCATACGATTTGCTAACGAATGGCTATTTTGAAATTTTGAATTTCCATGGTGGGGGGCTGGTGAAATGGTCGGTCTCTCTGTATATATGCAAATTCGCAATATTATTTTTTAAATATCTCAAAAACTATTGCGGTTCAAACGATAAAAATGGAGTTCATTCCTGTTCATACGATTTATTAACGAATGGCTATTTCGGAATTTCAAATTTCCATGATGAGGGGGGAGGGGGATGAAATGGCCTGTAACATTCTTTTTTAAATATCTCAAAAATTATTGCGGTTCAAACGATGAAAATGGAGTTCTTTTCGGTTCATACGATTTGCTAACGAATGGCTATTTTGAAATTTTGAATTTCCATGGTGGGGGCTGGTGAAATGGTCGGTCTCTCTGTATATATGCAAATTCGCAATATTATTTTTTAAATATCTCAAAAACTATTGCGGTTCAAACGATAAAAATGGAGTTCATTCCTGTTCATACGATTTACTAACGAATGGCTATTTCGGAATTTCAAATTTCCATGATGAGGGGGAGGGGGATGAAATGGCCTGTAACATTCTTTTTTAAATATCTCAAAAATTATTGCGGTTCAAACCATGAAAATGGAGTTCTTTTCAGTTCATACGATTTACTAATGAATGGCTATTTCGGAATTTTAAATTTCCATGATGAGGGGGGGGGGATGAAATGGCCTGTAACATTCTTTTTTAAATATCTCAAAAATTATTGCGGTTCAAACGATGAAAATGGAGTTCTTTTCGGTTCATACGATTTGCTAACGAATGGCTATTTTGAAATTTTGAATTTCCATGGGGGGGGGGGGGCTGGTGAAATGGTCGGTCTCTCTGTATATATGCAAATTCGCAATATTATTTTTTAAATATCTCAAAAACTATTGCGGTTCAAACGATAAAAATGGAGTTCATTCCTGTTCATACGATTTACTAACGAATGGCTATTTCGGAATTTTGAATTTCCATGATGAGGGGGGGGGGGTGAAATGATAGGCCTGTAACATTATTTTTTAAATATCTCAAAAACTATTGCGGTTCAAACGATGAAAATGGAGTTCTTTTCGGTTCATACGATTTGCTAACGAATGGCTATTTTGAAATTTTGAATTTCCATGGGGGTGGGGGGCTGGTGAAATGGTCGGTCTCTGTGCGTTAATGTAAATTCTATTATTTATTAAATATTTCAGAAACTATTGCGGTTCAAACGATAAAAATGGAGTTCATTCCTGTTCATACGATTTACTAACGAATGGCTATTTCGGAATTTTGAATTTCCATGATGAGGGGGTGAAATGATAGGCCTGTGACATTATTTTTTAAATATCTCAAAAACTATTGCGGTTCAAACGATGAAAATGGAGTTCTTTTCAGTTCACACGATTTGCTAACGAATGCCTATTTTGAAATTTTGAATTTCCATGGTGGGGGGCTGGTGAAATGGTCGGTCTTTCTGTATATATGCAAATTCTGAATATTATTTGTTAAATATCTCAAAAACTATTGCGGTTCAAACGATAGAAATGGAGTTCATTCCGGTTCATACGATTTACTAACGAATGGCTATTTCGAAATTTTGAATTTCCATGGTGGGGGCTGGTGAAATGGTCGGCCTCCTATAATTATATGCAAATTCTCAATATTATTTGTTAAATATCTCAAAAACTATTGTGGTTCAAACGATGAAAATGGAGTTCATTCCGGTTCATACGATTTATTAACGAATGGCTATGCTGAAATTTGAAATATCTATTTTTGGGGGTACCATTTCACCAGCCCCCACTTTGTTTTTTAAATAACTCAAAAACTATTGCGGTTCAAACGAAAAAAATTGAGTTCATTCCGGTTCATACGTGGTACAAACGAATGGTGCAAAAAAAATTTAAAAATTCCATGGTGGGGGGCTATCGTTTCACCAGCCCCCCCACTTTGTTTTTTAAATATCTCCAAAACTTTTGCGGTTCAAACGAAAAAAACCGAGTTCATTCCGGTTCATACGTGGTACAAACGAATGGTGTCTGAAAAATTAAAAAATTCCGTGGTGGGGGCTGGTGAAATGCACCTTGATTCTGCGCTTGAATTCCTTAGAATATGACTACATTCGGTTTTGTACTGTTTAATTATTTTTATTTACTGACGTCAGAAAGAAACTCGGAGAAACAGATTCGTAAAGCAAATACATGAAGTTATTGCCATCTGCAATTCGAATTATTAATTTCAGGAATTGATCCAACATGAGAAAAAGTAAATCCATTTTGACAGCAATAAATTATTAAAATAATTGCGTCAGTATGAAAAAGAAATGAGAGCCACTTAATTATTGAAAGAAAGATATGGACTGTGATGTAGGAATAAAGGCAGCTAATTATTCCTGAATTAAATGAGCTACGACGAAAATATGCGTTATCTCCCTAGCCGAAACCTTACGGTTTCTTTTTTTATGGTTTATCTTCCTACCTCCTAGGTTCCTCTTTTCTGAGATAAGCGACACTGGTTGAGAAATTTCTGAACACTGCTTGAGATCGGAAATTTGATCCCGCTCTCTAGGCATCGGTATCATGTGTTTCCATAATGTTCAGCTAGTCGGGAAAAACCTTATTGAAGAGGTCTCTTCTTTCTATGAGGAATAAATAGAAACTGATGCCAAAACCAATTTATAAATTCAAAAACATCTTAGGCACAAAGGAAGGCACTAGTTCTTTTGTATGTTCTCATACCCTGAAGAGTCGACACATATTTTCTCAAAAGCCAATGAAAATTCGAGAAATGTTGCCGCTGTTTTCTGAATTGTGATCAGTTGTTTTCTTTACTTGGCCATTTCTTCGTTTTTATTTCTTCTCCTTGGATTGAATGCATTGTTTAGATTTAAAAAACTTCTGCTTGTGTAAGCGAGTGAATCTAGGTTTTCTTGATATACAGCAGTGTTTCTCAAACTTTGTCCGCTCATGGACAATTTTAAGCATTTCTTTAGTTATCGCGGACCACCAAGCATAGGTAGGGGTGGAGGGGAGTAGAGTCTGGGTAACTTCCCATGGAAAAATTTGAAATTGAAAAATATATTGTCTGTGAAACTAAGGATTGTAACCTTGGTTAATAATATCAGGACCTACCGGACACAATCATCGGCCGGTGAATGATCACGTCCCCCGCTCCAAGGAAAGTATCCTTCGATTTACGTGATTTATAGGTGGGCTTATAGATATGAGCTGCGGCTCGATTTATCCCCGTTAGTTAATTATAGTTTCTGTGTGACAGGTTTGTCCGAAACGGCCATTGCATCCGTGTCCTCTCCCTCCGGAGTAAGTCGTTCTCCCAACCGAGCTACACAGACAGAATATATCGCTGCAGATTTGTCGTCTTGACACATGTTTTCACCTCTGTAGTACGTCACATCATCTTCCTCTTAATTTTTTTTTTGTCTTTGAAGCGAAGTAGGAATTTTCCATTAATTCCAAATAATATGTGTAACAAGCATCACACATTTTTCGAAGAACCCAACGGCCAGTGGATCCATTTTCCACAATCGGGCGCCAATGTAAAAACTCAAGTTTGTCTGCGACGGGCATTAAATCCCAGTCACCTCACTCCGGAGTAAGTCGCTCTCCCAACTGAGCTAAGCGGACAGAATGTTTCGCTGTATATTTGTCGTCTTGACACATGTTTTCACCTCTGTAGTACGTCACATTTCTTTTGGTAAATTTTAAGCTTTTTTGAGTAAATTTTCAGCTGTTTAATTTTTTTTTTACTTGAAAATAATACCGTCCCCAAATAGGGCTGATAAGCAGTTGGCACCGGTCTTAGGCAGAAAATCGCCAAAAATGCCGACCACGTGATTAAAATACCAGTCGGCTGCCAACCATCACTGAAACAAAGCAATTTTTAGAGTACCTATATTTGATAAAGAAAGGAAGAAAGAGTTTAGTGAGTTATGATTTTTATTTTCTCCGTTGTATAACGAAAAGGTAATCATTCGCTTAATTAAATAATTGGCAATGTAGTCGCAGCATGGGCATAGTTAGGAAAGGAAGTTTTGGGGGTTCAAAAATTGCTTGAACTTTCTCCGATATTCGCAACCCCCCCCCCCCTCAACTTAAATTCTAGCTACGATTATGAGACACGGCAAAAAAATTCTCCATACATTTCCAGTTATATCATATGCAAAATGTGATATGGACAATTATACTTTGATTTCCTCTTTTGATTTTAATACTTTTCCGAGAGTCCACGTATAAAGATTCAGTAATTAATATTAAAAATTATAACTAAAATAGTAATCATAGCATGTATAAGAGGGATGCTGCTGCTGCTTGCGATCTTTTATCAAGCTATCTATATCCAGTTGGATGACCGATAGTTTGAGTAGTAGAGTAGCTTCCACATCTAATCTATTTCTTTGCTTGCTCTTAATTTCAACTAATGTCGAAAATTCAAACTCACAGTTGTAAGTCGTCTGAGAAGGAAGATGTTTAATGGCTCTATCTGATAGCTCTGGATATTCGTGTCGAGCACCCACTCAAATTTAAGAGGAGGGATTCTCAGATTCTTCATTAATTTTTCTACTTAAATTTCCTGCAGACCAATTGACAGGCCGCCGCGGAACGCCAGTGGTCCGTGGACGACACTTTGAGAAGCACTGATATACAAAGTGTGTCTAAAGTCTTTCCTTGATTACGATACATTTCATAAAATGAACCACGCTCGTTAGACAAATACGGTTTTCCAATATAGCTTACCTGAAATCCAGAGTTTTTTTCCGGGTCATGAGTATACCTCAACGTGGGCTCCTTTTGTTACACGGAGGACATCCAGTCGGCGCTCTGTCTCCTTCCATGTCTTCTGCAACATGTCATCTGAGATCATTGCAAAGGCTTCAGTTATTCTTCCCTTCAAAGGGTTAACTGATGTTGCATAAACTTGATCCTTAATGTAGCCCCATAAAAAGAAGTCAAGGGGCGTAATGTCTGGGGATCTTCGTGGCCAGGGTATGGGACCATCTCTTCCTATCCATCTGTTAGGGAATTTGTCATCTAAAAATTGACGGACAGGTGTGCGGGCGCACCGTCCTGCTGGAATATTACCCATGGTTGTAGCTCTTCTAATTCAGGTGCAGCAAACAGCTGCATCATGTCGAGGTAAATACCAGATGTAATAGTGGGGTTAATAAAAAAGTACGATCCACTTTCTTTGTTGTGCATTAGTCCGCACCCCACATTGATTTTAGGGCTATCCCTCTATTTCTTCAAAACCACATGTGAGTTCTCTGAACCCCAGATACGGACATTATGCGTGTTGACTTTACCTGAGACATGAAAAGTTTATTCGTCTGAAAAACAAATCCGTTTCAGGTAATCATTATCTTCGTCTATTCGTTCAAGGATATTCTTAGCGAATGCCCCAAGTCTGGGCCCATCATTAGGTTCCAAGGCTTGAACAATTTGCAATCGTGTGCAACAAAAACGAAGCCGCTTTCTTAAAATGCGGCGCACTGTCTTCATAAGTATTCTCAGTTCACTAGAGGTAGGGCGAATTGACTTCCTTGGGCTTCGTACGAATGCATCACGCACGGCGTCTACAGTTTCCTCACTAATGGAAAGCCTTCCACTTCTTGCACGGTCACCGACACTGCCCGTTTGTTTAAACTTTTGCTAATGTGGCGTGAGTATGCTCTATCATACTCACGCCTAAACTTCCGCTCAACTGAAATTGCAGGTTTGGTTTCATATAACTAGAGAACAGAATTAGCCTTCTCCTGCATAGACGCAATTTCGCGGACTGACGCTTTCAACAACAAACTACGCTGAACACATGCAGCGCCAACTAAAATTCCCAAAGTACAACGAAAAAAAAACCTTCAGGATATGAACCAATCAATGCAACAAACCGCGTACGTCTAACTAGCTTGGTTCATTTCATACGATTTATCGTAATCAGGGAAATACTTTAGAAACAACCTGTATATTTTTAAATGCACTGGGTTCAACTTTATTCTTGTCATTTGGGGTAAAAAAAGATTTATTTCGTGCCTCTCCAAATTCTACCTATCCTTGAGAATTACAGTGTTTTCGAGAAGTGAGGTAAGGTGTGACAAATGTATAGTTATTTATTGTATATTTAAGAGAAGCATGGCAAAAGGGGCAAAAGCGTTCATTGGAGAATTTAATCAGCCAATGACGAAACAATACAGCCATTGAGAAATATATCAGTTACAATGGAAAGGTACAGACATCATCCGGAGAATTAAATCACTGACGACGTAAAAATACATACATTAACCGAGGAAATAAATCATTTGCAACGGAAAACTACAGACATTTGCCGGAAAATTAAATCAGATAAAACAGGAAAATACAGTCAATAGGAAAAGTACAAAAACAATACAGTAAATTCCTGAAAATTAAACATGTTACGATGTAAAAATTCATGCATTGGCCAAACAAATAAATCATTTACGATGAAAAAATAATCATTAAGCGGAGAATTAAATCAGTTATGATCGAATATACGGTCGTTAACAAGAGAACTAAATCAGTTATAACAGCAATATGTAGACTATAACGGAAAATTAAAACATTTTTTTAATAAAATGGTTGTATTTGTCAGCAAATCAAATGAGTTAAGAAGGAAAAATGATGACATTTATGGGAGATTTAAATGAAAAACCACCGAGGAAGTGAAGGTTTTTAGCAGAAAACCAGAATCAGTTGCGCATGAGAATTTTTGCTATTTTTCGGAGAATTGAATGTTATGACTAAAAGGTTCTTACATCATTTTGTGGAAAAATGAGTTATAACTAGAGATGGAAACGAGTCACCGGTCGACAATTTCTTGCGGGTCAAACGGGTCGGGTCAAGGTGTTCCTGACCCGCTTTCGACCAGGTTTTATCTTTTTTTTTAATATTTCAAAGAGCCCTTCACAAGTATTTGGAATAATACTTCAGAGCTGCAGAGTATCGTCGAAGAACTATCTGAGAAAGGTAAAGACATGTGATTGAAAATGAAACTAAGTACAATGATTTCACAAGGAATAAAGATTTATTTGATGGAGAAAAGCTGAAGATAACCAATTCCAACATTTACCTTGGGCAGCAGATATCAAGCAAAAGTCCCATTGATTAAGAAATTAATCGACGTACAGAACTTCGTTGGAGAGCTTTTCGAAGAGACTGTACAATTTCTAAGAACAATATACCATTATGTCTTAAAAAATCTGTTTAATCAATGCATCCTTCCAGTATTTACGTACGGAGCAGAGACGTGGACCTTAACTAAAAAATATTGGGTATATAAATAAGTTTTGAGGGATTTCCGTTCGGTGGCGTACTTATTACTGCTCACATGTATTTTAAGGTGGAAACACTGCGATATCGCAGTACCAGACGCCAGCTGTCAGAGTCAGTATACGACGTTCGATTCAGGTGCGAAAACGTATTTGTTTTACTCGATGGTAAATGGCAACTTTCGTCCCGACAAAACCGAATTTGCGGGAAGTGTTAGTGCATTACTTTATTGTCAAGAAAAGTGCTGCCGACAGCTATCGCTTAATGTCAGAAATCTATGGTGAACATTCCCCATCCATAAAAACATGTGAGTATTGGTTTAAACGATTCAAAAAGAACAATTTCGATGTCAGTGATAAAGAACGTTCTGGACCACCCAAGAAAATTGCTGATGCCGAATTGGAAGCTTTACTCGACGAGGATCCATGCCAGACCCAAAAAGGACTAGCAGCAGCATTAAATGTTAGTCAACCATGCATTTCACAACACTTAGCTGCCATGGGAATGGTGCAAAATAAAAAAGAATTCGGTTCCACATGCTTTGCGGGAAACAGACGTTTAACGTCGAAAAACCATTTGCGAATTGCTGCTTCAAAGGCAAAAAAGAAAGGGATTTTTGCATCGTATTATTACTGCAGACGAGAAATGGATATGGTACGATAACCCTAAACGGCAGAAAGCATAGGTGAAGCCAGGTGAACCAGGTCCTTCAACACCAAAACGCAATATCCATGGTTCAAAGGTAATGCTGTGTATGCCGCCCCGGTGGCGCAGTGGTCTAAGCGATGGCCTCTGATCATTCGTCCGAAAGGGGTTCGGGTTCGAATCCCGGTGAGGCATGGATGTTGTGTTTGTCTTACGGCACTGGCTCTCTCCCTTCCCTGGAACCAGTGACCCTAAATTAGGGACGGGCGATGGCTTATAGCCCATTGAGTTGCTCACGGTGGTCGTTAAACCTCCAATCAAAAAAAAAAAAATGCTGTGTATCTGGTGGGACCAGAAGAGTGTGATCCACTATGAACTGCTGAAACCGTCAGAAACTATTACTGGTGATCGGTATCGAACCCAATTAATGCGTTTAAAACGAGCTCTCAGGCAAAAACGGCTGGAATGGGAGAATAGACACAACAAAGTCATCTTACAGCCTGACAACGAAGACCACGTTTCTCGATCTGTGAAAAAGTACTTAGAAGGAGGTCCGACTGGGAATGGGAAGTTCACCCCCCCCCATATTCGCCAGATATTGCGCCAACGGATCACCATTTGTTCCGGTCGATGCAGTCAGCACTTTTTGGAGAACAGTTTAGTTCTTATGAAGACGTCAAAAATTGGCTGGACAACTGGATCTCTTCCAAAGAACCGGAACTCTTCCTTCGGGGCATACGTTCACTGCCCGAAAGATGGGGTAAAATTGTAGCTTCATAGGGAGCATACTTCGATTAAAATTAAATATTGTTTCTGTTTTCCAACAACGTGTTTTGTTCACCTCAAATCCCTCAAAACTTATTTATATATACCCAATACATACAAAGGCTGTAGACAATTTAAAGAAGTATTGAGAGATGCGGTCTTGGTGTAACCAGGAGAGATAAAAGGATGAGCTCATTGATAAGGAAAATGACAAGAGTGGAAGACATCATGATCAGAGTGAAATCCTCGAAATCGCAATGGTCTTGACAGGTTGCCAGAAGAACGGACCACCCATGGACAACCGAAATTTTAGACTGGATTCAAAGGGACAGAAAAAAGACCCAGAAAAATACCACGTGGAAGATGGGTGGATGGAGAAGACCGGCCCAAGACAGTCCGCTGTGGAAGAAACTAGGGTAGACCTTCATCCAGATGTGGATCGACAATGATGATATATTCGAGTTTATAGCTCAAAGCAGATATGTCCGGGTCAGGTCCAATTTTGTGACGGCCCGTTCGGGACCGTGTGCAAAGTTTTTGACCCGTTTCCAACACTGTTTATGACGGGAAAAGAAAAGCGTGTGCGGGGAATTAAATCAGTTGTGACCGAAAAACCGAGGCATTTCTGAGTAAATCAAATAAGATTCGGCAGAAAACGAAAACATTTATTGAAGAATTTAACAAGTTATAATATAATGCTATTAAAATGGCATTTATGATCATTTCTATAAACGAAAAAAATTAGTCATGTAACAAATTAAACGAACTGAAGGGATACGGCGTCTGCCTAGGTTAAAAACTGTGTCAATAAAATTCACACTTTTTATAAAGTAACTCCTGGGGCTACGACTTCCTTCGGATAATACTGTTTCGGTGACGTTCTTTTTTTTTTTTTTAAATGTGAATATTAATAAATGAATAAAGTAAAAATGTACCTTGATATGATAAATACAAATAAATGTATCCAATACGGCGATTTAGTAAATGTAGCAGAACGCCCCTCTACAAGCCTGTATTTAGCAACATCTCGGGTTTAACGAGCAAAACTGGAACACTTGTTTGGTATAATGTTAATTCAATGCTAATTTAATTATTTTTAACGGAAAATCTTAATCAAATACCCAGATTTAACAATGGAGAGGAAAGCTAAGATGATGGGCAGGGCACACGCACATATAAGTGGATTTCTGGGCGTAAATTGCAGAGAGGCGAGGGGAGAAATGGAATGGAGTTGGTTATGGTGGGGAAGAAGGAGATAACAATTCTTGGAATTGTGTCCCTTTCCTCTTTCGCCCTCCAAGTGGGTGCTACACTGAGGGGCTCGGAGCTGCTTTTGTTACACGTATGTTGTGTCGTTAAACAACGGTCAGCCTCACTTTGCCGGTTTTTTTTTTTTTACTTGAAAGATTTAATTAATTAACTAATAGCACTAATGTAGTTCATTATTTAATTAAATCTTTCAAGTATGCTGAACTGCTATTGATAGACAATATAAACGTATTGTTTTATCAGCACGAATGCATAGTTTTACATGGCGGGAAATTTCACCTAAAAACAAATTTGGCGAGATCTCGGATTTAACGATGGCTCCGTCGGTCTCTAGCTTCTCATTATAAGTGGACTCTACTGTGTTTTTGTTGACCCTCCTCGTTCTAAACAGGCTCTATTGTATTTTATTGAAGCTCAGCCTTATAAGAGGGTTGTACTGAATATTTATTGAAAGCACCTCATTATAGACTGCCGTACTGTATTTTAATTAAACGCTCCTTGTTTTAAGCGGGTGTCACTGCTATTTTATAGGAAGCTTCTCCTTACAAACGGGTTCCACTTTTTTAATGTGCTTTTTTTTTTTTTTGATTGGAGGTTTAACGATCACCGTGAGCAACTCAATGGGCTATAAGCAGTCGCCCGTCCCTAATTTAGGGTCACTGGTTCCAGGGAAGGGAGAGAAACAGTGGCGTAAGACAAACACAACATCCATGCCTCACCGGGATTCGAACCCGGGCCCCGTTCGGACGAATGATCAGAGGCCATCGCTTAGACCACTGCGCCACAGGGGCGGCTACTGTGCTTTTACAGAAAGCTCCTCGTTATAACTGGGTTTTACTGAATTTTTATTGAAAGCACCTCGTTATAAGCTGCCTCATTGTATTTTTGTTGAAAGCTTCTCGTTATAAGCAGATTCCACTGCAGTTTTATTGAAATCTCCTCCTCGTAAGCCCTCTGACGTATTACAGAGGTGAAAACACATGTCAAGTCGACAAATCTGCAGCGAGACATTCTGTCCCTGTAGCTCAGTTGGGAGAGCGACTTACTCCGGAGTGAGGGCACACGATTTTGATGGCCGCCGCGGACAAACTTGTATTTTCACAGAACCCTTATTGTATTTTCGTGGAACGCTCCTAGTTGTAAACGGATTCTAGTGTATTTTTATTCAGAGCTCCGCGTTAGAAGCTGGCTCAGTGTATTTATATTGAAAGCTTCTGGTTACAAGGTATCTCTGCAGTAATATAATTGAAAGCTCCTCCTTATAATCGTGTTCTACTGTATTATCTTTCGAAAGCTCCTCAGCTTTTATTGCACAAGAAAAATATTAACTACGAGGATGAGCTGAAAAGTTTTTCCTGCACTTGAATAAATAATAAAAGTATATTTTTAGTTTTTGTTTTTTTTCAATGAAGCAAAAACAAAAATTTACCTTTATTTTTTACTTAAAAGACTGCGTATTTACTTCTCCAGATAATCACCCCTGACTTCAATTCATTTACTTAAGGTGTAAATAGATTTAAAAGCATCAGGACTTTGTTTTTGGAACCATTGGAGTACTGCTGACTTCACTTCTTCATCATATGTGAAGTGATGGCTCAAGTATTCTTTCAGCTCAGAAAACAAGTGTTAATCGCTAGGAACGAGATCTGGCCTATATCAAAAATGTGACAGCAAAGTAAACCAATGCGCTCGATGGTAGCATCTGTGGGAACATTGGTGTCAGTCCTAACATTGCCATGTTGAGAGGTGTTCGACCTGTTCGCCTTGCTTCCTTTTGGATACGAGTTTAGAGAGTCTACGAGTTTCAATGTATCGTTCAGAATCTATTGTACCCACTTTTTAAACAAAATATTGATTAATCTGGCCCGTTACCATCTCAGGTTTCCGTGACTTCACTTTACCATTCAAATTGATTTTGCTCAGTTCGTAATCTTTATATTGCCATACTTATTTTCTCACAGTTTTCATATCAACACATTGATCCCCATAAAACACTTTCAGCCGCCCCGGTGGCGCAGTGGTCTAAGGCGCTGGCCTCTGATCATTCGTTCGGAAGGGGTCCGGGTTCGAATCCCGGTGAGGCATGGATGTTGTGTTTGTCTTACGGCACTGGCTCTCTCATTTCCCTGGAACCAGTGACCCAAAATTAGGGACGGGCGACTGCTTATAGCCCATTGAGTTGCTCACGGTAGTCGTTAAACCTCTAATCAAAAAAAAAAAAAAAAAAAAAAAAAAAACGACCACCGTGAGCAACTCAATGGGCTATAAGCAGTCGCCCGTCTTCGATTTAGGGCCACTGTTCCCTGGGAAGGGAGAAACCAGAGCCGTAAGACAAACACAACATCCATGCTTCATGGGATTCAAACCCGGACCCTTCACGAACGAATGGTCAGAAGCCAGCGCATAGACCACTGCGCCACCGGGGTGGCCTTTTGGTCTTCTACGGTAGGAACGTTTTTTTGCGGTGAGGAAATCAATAACGGCTCGCTGTTCGAAAAACACGTCTGAATAGCCCCCCAATATGTTTCACATTGTACAGGAACTGTACGAAACTGATGGACTGTTCACCAGTATGGAAGGGGAACTCATGCTACTACCCAAAACCGGTTTTATAGGCCGCTCCGGTGGCGCAGTGGTCTAAGGCGTTGGCCTCTGATCATTCGTCGGAAGGGGTCCGGGTTCGAATCCCGGTGAGGCATGGATGTTGTGTTTGTCTTACGGCACTGGCTCTCTCCCTTCCCTGGAACCAGTGACTCTAAATTAGGGACGGGCGACTGCTTATAGCCCATTGAGTTTTTTTTTTTTTTTTTTTGAGGTTTAACGACCACCGTGAGCAACTCAATGGGCTATAAGCAGTCGCCCGTCCCTAATTTAGGGTCACTGGTTCCAGGGAAGGGAGAGAGCCAGTGCCTTAAGACAAACACAACATCCATGCCTCACCGGGATTCGAACCCGGACCCCTTCCGACGAATGATCAGAGGCCAACGCCTTAGACCACTGCGCCACCGGGGCGGCGCCCATTGAGTTGCTCACGGTGGTCGTTAAACCTCAAAAAAAAAAAACCGGTTTTATCTGGATTTATCCGATCTTGCTCCGAATGTTGTAGCTTTTATACGGTGGCTATTAAAACTCCTGGAATGTACACATCGCTTTTTTTAAGGATTTAGCCACTCCTCAGGTAGCCCAGCCTTGCAATGTAACGTAGGCCCAACAGTGAGCCACAGTCTTCTATTCTAAAAGACGGGGGCCTGACTGTTGGGCTTATGTTAAATTGCAAGGCGGTGCTATCTGGGTCTGTTCTCTTTTCTGAAGATATAGCGAGCGGATTCATACTGGACAAACAATGACACACTCCTCCCTCCCCCCCAAAAAAAGCAATTATACGCAGCTGTAAAATTTTCAGGGTGTGCTTCGAATACCAGTTAAATTGTAGCTATTATTTGCAGCCCAAGTACCAGGAGAAACGGTGTACGAGGATATTGTGAAAAGATTTTGGCTTTCGTAATTTCGGCTTTTTTTCCGACAAGTGAAACACACAATATGTCATATAAAAGTATGTATATTGTAACATCCTTTAATGAACTTTGGTCCCATTGGACGTGAATAAAAATTCCATTGAAGTAAAGATGGCGCCATCTTAAATATATTGGGTGTGTGCATAAGTTCAACCCGTTTTTGTAGGCTACAAAGAAATGAGGAGAACACACAAAATAACGTACCTAGGACTTCACATAATGACATCATTCTATATGACCTCTTGTCATCTCCCTACGAGTAGGTGAAACCCACGCCGGAAAAACTCCTGTGTATTAGAGTCAAAAAAGTCATGTAATGCCGTTTTCACATGGTCCACAACATCACAAGATTGGAGAGCGAAGGCGTTCTGTAATGATTGAAAAAGGTGGTAGTCTGTAGGTGCCAGGTCAGGGGAATACGTCAGGGGAGGTAACACTTCCCAACCGAAATCCAGTAATTTTTGCTGAGTGATTAAAGCAGCATAAGATCTGGCGTTATCATGATGAAGGATAACGTCTTTGCGATTGACCAGCGTTGGTCGCTTCGATGTCAGCTGTTCTTGCAGTCTGTCCAACTTTTTGCAGTAGAAGTCAGCATTTACCGTTCGGTTAGGTGCCAACACCTCCCAGTGGATTATTACCTGGACATCCCACCTAACACTCAACAAAACCTTTTTGGGACACAGTCCTTCTTTTGAGGTCGATGGATCAGGTTCTGCACCCTGGCACACAGGGTGCAGAACCTGTTCTCATCACCCGTTACATTTCGTCCCCAAAACGGTTCATTTCTGTGATGAGAAAGCAAAGAAACACAGGTACGGATTTTCTCCTCTCGTTGCTTTGCAGAAAGCTGGTGCGGAACCCAGTTATCGAACTTGGTGATGAACCCAAGCGCATGCATACGTCTTTCGACTGTTGTTCTGTGTACCGACAACGTTTCCGCTAATTCCTGAAAGGTTAGATCTGGGTCATTTGTCATGGCATGGTCCACATCCTCGTCAGAAACCACGGATGGACGACTAGGACGTTTTGATCTTTACAGCTTCTGTCTCCGACCCGAAATTTCCGAAACCAACGGCGACATGTGCTATCATCAACTGCATCCTCCCCATACACTTGACAGATGTTGCGGCAAGCCGCGGCTGCAGTACTGCCTTTATCGAACTCGTACAGTATAGAATGTCTAATGTGACCCTTATTGCATGCCATGTTACACCGTCCGTGATTTCCGTTATGACTTACTCGGAGAAACCTAGTGCCTATATATGCTCTACTGCTCCACGCTTTTTTTGGCCGAAAATTCGGCATCGCAGCGTCACTTGTGACGTAGCTACTCCAATCGCAATTTGCATCTATCACAAAAAGGGTAGAACTTTTGCACACACCAAATAGTTCACAGCGAAGAAGGGAAGAACGGTAATTAATTTCCTGTTCTTCAAGCGAAAGACAGCAAAGGAAACACACAGTGAAATGTCAGAAATCTCAAGCGATCAGCGTCCTTCCCATTTCACTGTTAAAAACTGAGCTGCCAAATTTAAGCCTTTAACTGGCTGGAACGAATTAACTCTGGGATAGAAAATTTGCGAGAAATTAGCACGAACGAATATATTCGCTCTATCATCAACGCGAGTCGAACGAGTGAACCTGCTCATCGGAAAGCAACGTTATTCAAAGTGGTCATTTAGAGTGGTGTTTGACCCTTACCATTCCTGACTGATTATTTGCTAATGGGACAAATGCAATGTCGACGAATTTAGAAATGAGATGTTTAAGTCGCTCCTTTCTCCCCAGCCGCATGATATCCATGTCGAGAGGACTAGAACTTCCTCATAATGCCTGGAGCCATTGAGCTGAGAATAAAGGATTAAAATGGAGCTCTTACCGGGCGTGATAGGTTTATGGTCGGTACTGTTGTGATGAGAGGGATAAAGGAATTTGTTTACAGTAGCCTTCGTAAAACTTGTCAGCTATGAGAACATTTCTGTTTGGAGAACGCAGAACCTTTTGAACACCATTTGATTAATACACACAATTGACGTGGATTAGGAAAATCAAACAGAGGTCATCCCTCTTTCTACGTTTATAAGTGAGCCACGGAAAAACTAACATCGGCCGCCACCGGGAATGGAACCCAGGGTCTTCCAGTTACGCGCCGGACATGCTACCATTGCACCACAGCGGCCTCGAATTCTCCAGACTCACAATTGTGTGTATTATGTTTTCATTCACATCCTAGTTATTTGTTTCGTTGCTGCTTTCCATCTTTGGTGAATCCCCAGTATTGTGCGGCGCTCCACGAAGCAATCTGCCATGTGGTTTGGCAGTTAGTCATATGTGAGTCTGGAGAATTCGAGGCCGCTGTGGTGCAGTGGTAGCATGTCCAGCGCGTAACTGGAAGACCCTGGGTTCGATTCCCGGTGGCAACCGATGAGAATGTTTCCGTGACTCACTTAAAAACGTGGAAAGAGCGATGACTTCTGTTTGATGATGAACACCATTTGGTTCAGGTCATCTGCCGCTTAAAAGGTCAAGACATAATTTCAGCACTGAGGGTGAAGATCGACCAGGAAGGCTTGTTGTAGTCACCATTCCGCAAAATGTGGATGCTATCAACAACATGATTTTGGAAGACTGCATACCCTCTGAAAAAATGATAATTTCCTGTGAGCGGGTTGGTTTCATTATCTACGAGGCATTTGGAAGCTCTCGGATTAGTGAAAGCCAAAATGCTTGACTACAGATAAGAAAAGGTATCACGTTGCGGCACCTAAGGCAATGTTGAAGCGCTTTTAGCAGAATACGGATAGTTTTGTTTTTCTTTTGGCTATATTGGCAAGCGTATATGAAACTTAGATACATCTGTCGCCCAGAGGAGTCAAAGGAACAACCCAAGGAATTGAGACACAGCGGTTTCGCTCTCCCAAAATATTTTCAAGGAAAGACATCTGCAGCAAAGGTGATGGCCTCTGCATTATTGGACACGGAAAAAGTAGTTCGCTTTGGATTTTCTGCAAAAGCCGGTCAGCACCACTAAAACTCATTGACTCCTTCTATACAAACTGAAGCGTGAACTGAAATCAAAACGTAGTGGTAATTTGTCAAAGAAACTTTCGTGGTTTCCCGACAGTACTTCAACGTACACAGCTGGCGTCATACAGGAAAAATTGCGAGAAATCCAAACTGAAGTGTTAAAATATACTACTTACACACCAGATTTGGCACCGTCTGATTATCATTTGTTCTACAAAGAAAAGAGGAGATTATTTATAATAATGTATTGATACTATTCTCCTCACTTCTTTCTTTCTATGAAAAGACAAGGAATTATCAGCAACCATTCGTATCCATCTTCTGCTGCGTTTAGCCCAGATCTCCTGTATTTCCCGATTTTTTTTTATGTCTTTTGCATAGAGAGCGAACAATCGGAGGAACATTTTAATCCCATCATTATAGCACTTCACACAAAAGTAAAAGATAAAACATAAACCATTTCACTTTTTCTCCGCTTTGCAGTGATTCGGAGTAAATGAATACACGGAGAGTGAAAGGAAACAGTTGCCGTCGTCATTTATCATTTGATAAGAACAGCATCAAATGAGCTTCGACAGAATATGAAAATATTTATTGGAGAATTAAATGAGTTATGACGGAAAAATAAAGGCGCTTGTGCGAAAATCAAATACGTTCCGTTAGGTAAAATAGACATTTATTGGAGAATTAGAGTTACTGTGGAAAAGTAAATGCATTAAACTGAGAATTTAATGAGTTATGACGGGGAAATAAAGACAATTATTGGAGAATATAATGAGTCATGTAGGAAAAACAAAACACGTTTTCGAAAATTTAACCAGAAAATGTAACTAAAATAATCGGCATGTTTTAGAGTATGGGATGAGTTATGACGGGGAAAATAAAAAGTTTTTGTCTTTTATATTTTAAAGAATTAAACAAGTTGAATGCAACAGTTAATACTTTAATAATTCAAGCTGTTAAATCAATGGTGATGAAATTAATTGTTATGCAAATAGCAGTGGAGAGACCAGCGTGGGGCGGTTTGGGCAATCGTCTCAGCCCTCCCCTTTTAAAAATGAATAGCCTTGAAGCTATTTTTTTAAATATGGAGGTAAAATATTTAATTTACCTGATGAAATTAATCTGAAAAACGTTTTTATTAACATAAAATTAAAAAAGCTAACAACGGAACACAAAACTAAATAATTGAAATATGGTCGTGACCAGCGATCCGTCATGCAAATATATACAGTCATTTGCAAAAGTTTAAGACCACCTGTTGGTATTAGGAGATTTCTGCCGATTACGTCAGTTACTGTCTGTATTACTCAAATTTTTGTCAGTGTTGCATCATCCTACAGCGGCAGCTGGAGATACAGCTGGGGGTAGCGTGCGAGAGTTAGTTTGGTTCTGGTTTTCATGCTAAGAGGTTTTGTACATATTTCCTATATTGCAGAAAAGCGTAATTAAGTGTTACTCAGAGGGTACAAATATTGACTTTATATCATGATGTGACTTATATCTCTGAACTTGACATAAGCAGAAAGGTGAATGTGAGCAAGACTGCTATTCATAACAGGATCATGAAATATCGAGCTACAGGTGAATTTAGCGAACGAAAGAGAAGTGGACGTCCAAGTAAAACAACCCCACGTGATGACAATACCACAAGGCGATTAGTTATGCGTTCTCCGAGGAGTTCGCGTAAAAAAATCAAGGCCTTTTTACATTCAAAAGGTCTGATATTAGTATTAGCACTATTTCCTGACGTCTTAGCAAAGATTTTGGATTAAAGTCTTATAAACCTGCACATAAACCTAGACTAACCTCTGTCATGGAAAAAAGATACTCCAGTTTGCGAAGCATCATGATGCTTCGCATCAATCGTGGACTCCTGAAAATAGGAACCAAGTTCGTTTTTCCGATGAATCAACTGTGCGTCAATTTGAATCACGTGAAGCACTTCTTCGACGACCAAAAGGCAAACGTTTTGATGAAAAATACACCGTTAACACCGTTAGACATCCGCCTAGTCAGATGATATGGGGTGCTATGTCAACATCCGGTACTGCTTCATAACCCTTTTTTCCAACAGGCACTACCATGGTTGGTCCTTTTTATGTGTAAATGTTACGTGAGAAGCTGTTAATTCATATGCAAGTGCACATGATGCACAATCTTCATGCATATTGTTGCTCCATGCCACATATAAAAGAAAGTGAAGGATTACCTGAGGAGGAAAACATAACCATGCTTGACTGGCTCGGTAACAGTCCCGACTTTAACTACATGGAAAATTTGTAGACCATTTTAGAAGACAAGGTAGCAGAAAAACATCCGTCAAATTTCCAAGCTTTGATTAACGCGATAAAATGCGTGTGGTGCAAAGACATTTCAAAGGACAACTGCAAATCCTTCATTGAGAGTATGCCACATCGTATTCTGTCCGTTACAAAACAAGTTAGTAAAATCATGCAATGCATTGATTGTGATACGCTTTCCAATATACCAGAAATCATTACGCAAGTTATGAAGATAGTGGCTGTACAATAAATCCCGCTCCTATGACCTGTCCTTTCACCCCATTTCGATGATATTCAACCGAACCGGTTCAGTATACCTTAAAAACAACATGATACACGTTTTGTCGCAATCGAAGCATTCTTACGTAAGCTATAACGCATAAGGGCGATGGAACGGATCCCGATCCTATGTAGTGATCTTTGACCCAATTTCGTCCATTTTCAACAGTGTTTGTTCCAAGGTGGTCCCCTACCACATATTAAAATTTTATTGAAATCGAACCATTTTTACGCAAGTTATGACGCATAAGGGCAATGGAATGGATCCTGCTCCTATGTCGTGACCTTTGACCCTGTTTTGTTCATGTTCGATAGGGTTCGTCCCCAAGTGGTCCCCAACCACATGCTAAAATTTCATCGAAATCGAACCACTTTTACCCGAGTTATCGTGTGGACGGACAGACGGACAAAGCTGGAGCATATACACTTTTTCAACCTACGGTTGGAAAGCGTAAAAAAATGTGGCCCCAGAAAGTATTGATTTCGCTCTTTTTGTGTTTTAAAGAATGCAAGTATTCATCTGTGGTGTCATTTTTTTCAAATATCTCTGACTAGTAATTAGTTGTATCTTTGAAAATCTTAATTTTCAATAAATTGACAGGTGATCTTAAATTTTTGCAAATGACAGTTTATATGATGATGTAATCAATGAATTTGCTAAAAAAATTATCTCAAAGGTTTTTCTAATAATTTTGTGACTATCAGGTTTCTCAATAAATGCCAAGATCATCTTAATGTCAGGAAACTGTTCTACAATAATGCTGGTTATTTTCCTATTCCTAGAAACCAGTCTGTTGTTAGTTTTAAGTATGTAAAGACCTTAAGTTCCTTGGTTAAAACTATACATCAGGTTCTTCGTCTTTTTTACCTGCAGATTTTGAGTGTTCCTATGAAGAATTTAAGGATTCAGTTCACTATAATAGTAATTACAAGCACATTATCCATGGTAACTTAAAGTTTGTTGAGGATGTCAGGCTTCGTAAGTTATGAGGGTTTGGTACTAAATTTAGGCCTTCTTTCATTGTTTCTAAAAAGCAAATTCTTGAAAGCTTTACTCAAGATGTTAACAGTTATATTATTAAGACTTGTTTAGCTTTCAATCAGCCTATTGAGGCCATTGCAGAGTGGAAGTTCAATGTTATCCTTAGCTTCTCTGGCTGGTCTTAGAATATATTTTGACAGCAATCTGCATTTCTCCGGTGCTTCAAAAAGTCCCTCTCTGAACTTCAAGAGCAATATATTTTTACAACAACTGATAAAGCTAGCAATAATTTTGCAATGATCTGTAAAAAATTCTATTTTGAATTGATTAATCAGGAACTTAATGTTAGAGTAACCTACGAGCCAGTCAGCTGCTGTACCAAACAGCTTGAAATTCGGTTTAAAGCATTCTTCAAGAAGCTTAAAATTCCCTCATTTAGGAGCTATGAGTCTGAACTTCCCTTTCGTTTTGCTACTGCAAAGTTTCATAAATGTCCTGTGAAATTCAAGTTCATAGCCAGTGGTGTTTGTAGTCATATAAAGAAAATAGACCAGGCTTTTGAAGCACTTTTGAAACAAAAGTTTTGGAACTTATTAGCAACAGCACTAATCTGCAGAACAGGGATTTTTGGATTATAAATAACAATTCCGAAGTCATTTCCTCTATTCTTAGCTTAAAGCCCATAGATATTAATAGTTATGATTTCGAGAACCTATATACCAATCTGCCTCTTTCAGATATTATTTCCACTTTTAAGGAACTGTTTGTAGAATTTAAAATCAACCAAATTGTTAATGCCAATGCTTGGAATAATTTACTTAACTGTTATATCAATAATAACCATAAGTTCATAATAAAACCATCTATAACCAAATTAATGGTATTCCAATGGGATGTTCCCACTCAACTAGTGTTTGTAACCTTTTTTGTTCTACAAAAAATAAAAATTTATAAAATATAGGTCCTTGAACTCTGATAGCTACTTATACACTTATAGATATATTGATGATTTGCTGTGTATTAATAACTCTGAAATAATAGATAATGATTTTACTGATGGCTACCCTAGCTGCCTTAAATTAAGTAAAACCAACCTAAATACCAGGAGCTTGAATTCTTAGATTTAAGCATTAAACTTAACAACCGTAACCATACCATTAGCCTATTCGATAAAAGAAAGAATTTTCCTTTCAAGGTAATTAAATATTTTCACTGGAATAATAATACCTCAGCCAAAGTAATAGAGAATGTACTTATTTCACAGGTACTTAGAATTTCCAGAATATGCAGCAACAATTCGGATTCCCATGAACACATTAGCATCCTATTAAATAGCTTTCTAAACAACCAAGTTCCAGCTCATTTTATTAAAACAGTCTGAAAAAAATAGTTCTGAAAAATAGAGTAAGGCTAGCAGATCTAATTTAATTACATCACAGTTAATAAAATGATTCTGGCGAATGAAAGCCTTCTTGGAAGTTGGTCTAGAGGATGTATATTAACTAACTATTTGTAACATTTAGTGCTATGGACAGGACAGTTTTATTATAAATATAAAAATAATAAAATATTTAAAAATCCCCCCAAAAGTTTATAATTTATAATTAAATAATTACAAAAAAAGGTTTCAAACGTAAAATAGATATTCTATCTCAAGAATAGCTAAAGTAAAAATGGTAAAACTTACGTAAAACTAAATAAGAAACTGTTTTTGTCTGTAGATGTACATTAAGGTATTTTAATACAGATGAAAATTATTAAATACACATCAGGTGTATTTGTTGATATTTTTCGTGTATACCAGTGAGTTTTTGCTCTTACCAGACAAACAGGTCGTCTTTATCGCTTTGGGAGTTTTTGATTGGCGGAATATTGTATGCGGCGTGCTTTTTTGTGCGGGCCAGTCTCCATGATTTCCCTTCCTTAACCGCCGGATTGGAGTCGGCCATTTTGTTCGTAGGTACAGAACAAGTTGGAGGCTTTGTAGGTAAGTCCTTTCAATTGTTCCTTTTAGGAAACCTTTTTAGATTTTTTATCGTTTCTGTGCTTGCTGAAATTTATAATTTTCTGTTTTGGCTTTGTTTTTACTCGCGTTTTTTTCTAGCTGTTGGCCTTTTTTGCCTAGCTTTTGTGCAATGCTCCATTTGGGGTGCAAGCATCGTGTTTTGGCCACTTGGTTGTGCGTCAACTTTCGTTGTTAGGCGGTACTTTTGCGTAATTGTACTCTGCACAAAGCATTTCTATAATACTCTGCACAAAGCATTCCTATAATACTCTGTACATATTGCAACATTTATTCTTTAATTTTTTAAGGAACTTTCCAATGTGTTACACTGTATTACGTGACTTTGTCTAAAGTCATCCTGTGTATAGTGGGAACTGTCTGTAAAGCATTCTCTGCGATTTGCTCCTTTTCTCTCTGCTTTTTTATGCTTTCCAACCGTACGTTGAAGAAGCGTATATGCTTCAGCTTTGTCCGTCTGACCGTCCGTCCGTCAGTCTGGTTGTCCGCACGATAACTCGCGTAAAAGTGGTTCGATCTCGATGAAATTTTAGTATGTGGTAGGGGACCACATGGGGATAAACCCTATTGAAAATGGGTGAAGTGGGGTCAAAGGTCAGGACATAGGAGCATGATGCATTGCATTTCCCTTATGCGTCATAAATTGCGTAAATATAGTTCGATTCTGATAAACTTTTAGTATGTCGTAGGGGACCACCTGGGAATGAATTCTGTTCAAAATGGGTGAAGTGGGGTCAAAGGTCAGGGCATAGGAGTGGGATGCATTCCATTGCCCTGATGCGCCATAACGTGCGTAAAAATGGTTCGATTTCGATGAAATTTTAGTATGTGGTAGAGGACCACTGGGGCCGAACCTTATTGAAAATGGACGAAATGGGGTCAAAGCTCAAGACATAGGAGTGGGATCCATTCCATCGCCCTTATCCCATACTATTAAATGAACACTTCTTGTATGTATGCGAATTTTATTTTGAAAACGGCTTTAAGGATTTTGATGAAAGTCCTTAATCTACTGTTTTCTGGTACTAGAAATTGATTGAGCTTGATCTCGACTTTAGGAAAATGCATTTAGTGGGTTAAATAACCACCCCGAATTGCCACGTTTTAGTTCCATGGCGTCGTCCCATTAATGTCACCAATGCTTAGAAATCTTATGACGTCACACTCTCATGATTGAGATGTTGGCGCGCGGTCACACCATCTGCCTCATTACGTCACGCATTGTGTGCGTATGTCCGTCCGCACGAAAACTAGCGTAAAAATCGTTCGATTTCGATGAACGTTTAGTATGTGATAGGGGAACACCTGGGAAGGAACCCTATTGAAATGAACGAAATGGGGTCAAAGGTCAGGACATAGGAGCGGGATCCATTCCACTGCTATTATGCGTCATAGCTAACGTAAATAAGGTTCGATTTCGATAAAATTTTAGTATGTGGTAGGGGACCACCTGGGGACAAACCCTATTGAGAATTGGCGAAATGGGGTAAAAGGTCAGGACATAGGAGCGGGATCCATTCCACCGCTGTTGTGCATCGTGACGCGTAAAAATGCTTCGATTTGCATTAAATGTTAGTATGTTGTAGGGGCCTGCCTGGAGACAAATCCTATTGAAAATGAGCGAAATGGGGTCAAAGGTTAGAACACAGGAGCTGGATCTATTTGATAGCCCTTGTGCATCATAACTTACGTAAAAATGCTTCGATTGCGACAAAACTTTATCATGTTATTTCAGAGGTATACTGAACCAGTTCTGTTGAATATCATCGAAATGGGATCAAAGGTCAAGACACAGGACCGAGATTTATTCCACAGCCATTATCCTCATAACTTGAGTAATGATTTCTGGTATATATAACGAAGTAAATTCCTCCGTCATTTTTAATCTACGCCGGGATTCGAACCCGAGTCCGCTTATTCCGGAACAAGTAGCTCTACCAACTGAGCTACGCAGACGTTCATTCTGATTGTTCTGTGCCCTTATGTCGTGTGCGTCCTGCTAGCAGGTACGTCACATATGTTGGAAGGCGTATCATAATCAATGCATTGCATGATTTTACTAACTTGTTATTTATAATTTTTTTATTTTTTTGGTTGTTCCTTAACACAGGGGTTGTTACATTTTATTCGTCCCTTTTTTTGCTGTGGTTACTGGATGAGTTTTACCCTCGGGTAGCATACCACGTGTTTTGGCCATGTGGTATTGTTGTAAAAAATTTGGAACTTCTGGCTTCAAATAAAATCTTTGTACTCGGTGATTTTATTTCTCTTACTGATTTTTTTTTGTCTTCTTACAAGTAGGGCAATTTTTTCATTGCTGAGTTTCTCTAAAAAAATATGTTCTTTGCAGTCGTTTTTCCGCGTTTCTTAGATCTGAATTCTAAGCTTTTCTAACAATATTTGTGGGCTCTGTACAGAAGTTTTTCTGATTTTGTGGACGATGATAGCTATGGGTTCGGCTAGATATGTTCTAGATGTAATGCTAAATTCAAAAAAGTTTTTGCTTAATTTTAAAGTTTCCGTACGTTTGTGGGCGGTTCTGTTAATTTGGTAATTTTGGGGACTTATACTTTTTACATCTATGACATAGCAGAAACCCATATTCAACTAGGTCTTTGTGGAAGTGAGTAAATGCAGAGTTTTGCTGGTCCTTGATAAAGCCAAGGCTCAGCATTTTCAACATTTTTTGCATTCCTGTTTTTTAGCTTCAATCTCCATGCTCGTTGGCTTTGGAGTTTTCATTTTTTTTTTTTGCTGTTGTATTTGCTTCTGCTTTGTAAGTTATATATATATCATCATCATCATCATCATTGTCAACCATTATCAATCCACTGCTGGACGAAGGTCTCCCCAAGTTTCCTCCACAACGGTCTGTCTTGTGCCAGTCTCCTCCATGTCACTCCCGCATACTTTCGAATTTCATCCACCCATCTTCCATGTGGTCTTCTTCTGGGTCTTTTCCTGTCCCTTGGAATCCAATCTAAAATTTCGGCTGTCCATCGATGGTCTGTTCTTCTGGCAGTATGTCCAGCCCATTGCCATTTCAGGGATTTAACTCTGATCATGATGTCTTCCACTCTTGTCATTTTTCGGATCCACGTGTTCCTCTTCTTATCTCTCCTGGTTACACCAAGCATGCACCTCTCCATGCTGCTTTGACTTGTCTGCAGCCTTTGTATGTCCCTTTTAGTTAAGGTCCACGTCTCTGCACCATACCTAAGCACTGGAAGGATGCATTGATCAAACACTTTTCTTTTAAGACATAATGGCATATTGCTCTTGAAAATTATGCTGTTTCTTCCAAAAGCTCTCCAGGCAAGTTTTGTACGCCGATTAATTTCTTCACCAATGTGAACCTCACTTGATATCTGCTGTCCAAGATAAACGTACGTGTCTGTTATCTCCAGCTTTTCTGCATCAATCGATAAATCTTCATTTCTTGTAAAAGCATTGTACATCACTTTTGTCTTCTGAAAGTTCATTTTTAATCCCACTTCTTTACTCTTGTCAGCAAGTTCCTGGATCATACTCTGTAGCTCTGATGGGGTAGTTGCAAAAATGACTATGTCATCAGCAAAACGAAGGTGGGTTAGATAATCTCCATTAATCTTTATCCCTTTGTTTGCCCAGTTCAGTGACTGAAAGACATTTTCCAATGTGGCATTAAAGAGCTTCGGAGATATGGTGTCACCTTGTCTCACTCCTTTCCCAATTTTTATGTGTGTTGTATTTTCAAACAGCCGAATCTTTGCACTTGCATTTTCATAGATGTTATTAATAATATTAATGTATGCATCTTTAATACCGCAGGATTTCAGAGCCATTGCAACTGCTGATGGTTTCACCGAATCAAAGGCTTTTTCATAATCGATAAAAGCCATGCACAATGGAAGCTCATATTCCCTCGCTCTTTCAATTAGTTCTCTCAGTACGTGGATATGATCTATTGTGCTGTAGCCACTCCTGAATCCAGCTTGTTCTCTCGGTTGAGCCATGTCCAGTGTCACCTTCAAGCGGTGTGAAAGAACTTTAGTGAAGATTTTATAAACCACTGATAGGAGGCTGATAGGTCTGTAGTTCCTGAGATCCTCAATGTCACCTTTTTTATGTAGCAAGATCATTGTAGCGTTGTTCCAATCCTCAGGAATTTTCCTTTCATTAAGGCATCGAGTGAAAATTTGGGCGAGTACTGTTTCAATTTCTCCACTTGCTTCTTGTATGATGTCTACAGTAATTCCATCTTCTCCTGGAGCTTTTCCCCGCTTCATGTTCTTGATTGCATGTGCAACTTCTGCTGGAAGGACTGGAAGAACTCTGGTACTGGTACCTTTCATGATGTCTGGAGTACATGTATCATCTCTTTCATATAATTTGGAGTAGAAATCTTTCACTCTTGTCAAAATTTCGCCTCTATTTCTTGTTACAGAACCATCTTCTTTTCTCAGTGCCATAATCTGTTTTTTCCCCTTACTGAGATGTCCCTTTGCTATCTTTAGGCTTTGGTTGTTTTCAATTGCTTTCCTCACTAGTTCACAGTTGAATTTCCTTACGTCTTCAGTGATACTTTTTCGTACTGTCTTGCATAGCTCTATATATTCCACTTTGGAAGTCACATCTTCTTTAGTCGTCCTCATCACTCTTCTTTTTTGCATCAACATTTTGGTTTTTCCTGATAATTTGTTCACATGCAATTTGTTCTTAGACCCAGCTAATTTTGTTGCTGTTTCCATAAGAGCTTTGGTTACTTTTCTGTTAACTTCAGAAATATCCACTTCTTCCGATGTTAGGCCTTCTAAAACAGAGAATCTGTTCTTCAGTTCCAATTTGAAGGTATTATGGTGTTTTTTAAGGTTGGTTATGTCAATACATTTTGTTTGTCTTATGAGCTTGCTACGTTCGAGTTTAGTGTTGAGGTGCATCTTACATCTCACCAATCTATGGTCACTGCCTGTGTTGAACTTGTTTAGCACACTGCAGTCTTCTATGACGAATTTTTTGTTACACATAATAAAATCAATTTCACTTGTCGTCCCATTTGGATGTCTCCACGTCCATTTCCTGTGTGGCTTTTTCTTGAAAAAGGAGTTCAAGATGAAAAACCCTTCTGCCTCTGCAAACTCTACGAGAGTATTTCCACGCTGGTTTCTGTTGCCGTGACCGAATTTACCTACTGAAGTTTCATTCTGTTGCCGTTGTCCTATTTTTGCATTGAAATCTCCCATAATTATCTTCAAGTGCTGCTTACCTTTATTATTTAGATCACGAATTTCCTCATAAAATTCTTCAATTTCTTCTTCAGCATGACTTGTGGTGGGTGCATAAGTTTGAATAATCTGAGCCTGGTATCTTCTCGAGAGTTGGATAACGAGTCGTGCAGCTCTGTCAGAGGAACTTTCAACTTCTACAACTTTATCCTTCAGTTTCTTGTTTATTATAAATCCAACACCACTAGTTCTGCCAGTATCTGTCCCACGATAGTAGAAGAGATGTCCACTTTTCAGTTCAATGAGATCTTCTCCTTTTCTCCTTACCTCACTTAGCCCGACGATGTCCCACTTGATCCTTTGTAGTTCCTCTTTCAATTCAAGAAGTCTTGAATCAGAAGATAGGGAGCGTCCGTTGTACGTAGCCAAGGTCAGCATCAGATGGCAGCCTAGTCCGGTCCTCCGGGGATTCTTAGCACCCACTGCCTTCATGTCGCACTGGCCGCTGCCTTGGCCAGGTACATTTTAGCTGCCGGAGACTGAGGGCCAAGATTTAAGTTGTGGAGTCATTTTGGGGGGTTTGGCCATAACTCACCACGCTGGCCAAGCGGGTTGGTGAGTGTGGGATAGCATTTCCTCTAATCCCGATGGTATAGTTATACCGCTATTGGCGGTCGTCAGAGCCCCTTTAGTGGGAACAGGATGTACCACGAGAAGGCGGGGTTGACATTTGTCAAGGAGAGGCTGTGATGTTACGCATCACCTGACCTTATATATATATATATATATATATATATATATATATTGTGGGCTCTGTAAGTTATATATATATATATATATATATATATATATCACTGAAGACGTAAGAAAATTCAACTGTGAACTAGTGAGGAAAGCAATTGAAAACAACCAAAGCCTAAAGATAGCAAAGGGACATCTCAGTAAGGGAAGAAAACAGATTATGGCACTGAGAAAAGAAGATGGTTCTGTAACAAGAAATAGAGGCGAAATTTTGACAAGAGTGAAAGATTTCTACTCCAAATTATATGAAAGGGATGATACATGCACTCCAGACATCATGAAAGATACCAGTACCAGAGTTCCTCCAGTCCTTCCAGCAGAAGTTGCACATGCAATCAAGAACATGAAGCGAGGAAAAGCTCCAGGAGAAGATGGAATTACTGTAGACATCATACAAGAAGCAAGTGGAGAAATCGAAACAGTACTCGCCCAAATTTTCACTCGATGCCTTAATGAAGGAAAGATTCCTGAGGATTGGAACACCGCTACAATGATCCTGCTACATAAGAAAGGTGACATTGAGGATCTCGGAAACTACAGACCTATCAGCCTCCTATCAGTAGTTTATAAAATCTTCACTAAAGTTCTTTCACACCGCTTGAAGGTAACACTGGACATGGCTCAACCGAGAGAACAAGCTGGATTCAGGAGTGGCTACAGCACAATAGATCATATCCACGTGCTGAGAGAACTAATTGAAAGAGCGAGGGAATATGAACTTCCATTGTGCATGGCTTTTATCGATTATGAAAAAGCCTTTGATTCGGTGAAACCATCAGCAGTTACAATGGCTCTGAAAACCTGCGGTATTGAAGATGCATACATTAATATTATTAATAACATCTATGAAAATGCAAGTGCAAAGATTAGGCTGTTTGAAAATACAACACACGTAAAAATTGGAAAGGGAGTGAGACAAGGTGACACCATATCTCCGAAGCTCTTTAATGCCACATTGGAGGGTGTCTTTCAGTCGCTGAGCTGGGAAAACAAGGGGATAAAGATTAATGGAGATTATCTAACCCACCTTCGTTTTGCTGATGACGTAGTCATTTTTGCAACTAGCCCATCAGAGCTGCAGAGTATGATCCAGGAACTTACTGACAAGAGTAAAGAAGTGGGATTAAAAATGAACTTTCAGAAGACAAAAGTGATGTTCAATGCTTTTACAAGAAATGAAGATTTATCGATTGATGGAGAAAAGCTGGAGATAACAGACACGTACGTTTATCTTGGACAGCAGATATCAAGTGAGGGTCACATTGATGAAGAAATTAATCGGCGTACAAAACTTGCCTGGAGAGCTTTTGGAAGAAACAGCATAATTTTCAAGAGCAATATGCCATTATGTCTTAAAAGAAAAGTGTTTAATCAATGCATCCTTCCAGTGCTTACGTATGGTGCAGAGACGTGGACCTTAACTAAAAGAGACATACAAAGGCTGCAGACAACTCAAAGAAGCATGGAGAGGTGCATGCTTGGTGTAACCAGGAGAGATAAGAAGAGGAACTCGTGGATCCGAAAAATGACAAGAGTGGAAGACATCATGATCAGAGTTAAATCCCTGAAATGGCAATGGGCTGGACATACTGCCAGAAGAACAGACCATCGATGGACAGCCGAAATTTTAGATTGGATTCCAAGGGACAGGAAAAGACCCAGAAGAAGACCACATGGGAGATGGGTGGATGAAATTCGAAAGTATGCAGGGGTGACATGGAGGAGACTGACACAAGACAGACCGTTGTGGAGGAAACTTGGGGAGACCTTCGTCCAGCAGTGGATTGATAAGGGTTGACAATGATGATGATGATATATATATATATATATATATATATTGTGGGATCTGTAAGTTATATATATCTATATCTTGGTTGGACATGACTCAACGAAGCGAACGTGCTGAATTCATGAGTGGCTACAACTAATTGAAAGAACGAGGGAATTTAAACTCCATTATGCATGGCTTTCGTCGATTATGAAACGGCCTTTGATTCCGTGGAACCATGAACAGTTACACTGGATTTGAAAACCTGCGATATTAAAGATGCATGCATTAGCATTATTAATGTTATCTATGAAATGCAAGTGCAAAGACTCGGCTATTTGAGGATACAGCACCAATAAAAATTGTAAAGAGAGTGAGACAAGACGGCACCATATCACCCAAACGTTTCAGTGCTACATTTCAAAGTGTCTTTCAATCATTGAACTCAGAAAACAAGGGTGTAAAGATTAATGAAGATTATTTAACTCACCTTCGTTTTGTTGACGACGTAATCATTTTTGCAACTATCCCTTCAGAGCTGCAGGGTATGATCCAGAAACTTGCTGACAAGAGTGAGGAAGTGGGATTAAAAATGAACTTTTAGAAGACAGAAGTGATGTACAATGATTTCGAAAGAAATGAGTCTACAAATCCCTAGTGCACGTCAAATGTCTGTATTAATTATTCATTCGCCTTCTAATTATTTGTTCAGTTGCTGCTTACCATCTTTGGTGAATCCCCAGCATTGTGCGAGACTCCATGAAGCCATCTGCCAATTGACTTGGCTGTTACTGTATGTGAGTCTGGAGGAATTCGAGACCGCTGTGGTGCAGTGGAAGTGTATCCGGCGCGTAACCGGAAGACCCTGGGTTCGATTCTCGGTGGCGGCTAATGATAATTTTTCCGTGACTCACTTATAAAACGTGGAAAGGGTGATGACTTTTGTTTGATGAAAGAAATGAAGATTTGTCGATTGATGGGGAAAAGCTGGAGATAACTGATACCTACATTTATCTTGGACAACAGATATTAAGCGAGGGTCCCTTTCATGAAGAAATTAATCGGCGTATAAAATTTGGTTAGAGAGCTTTTGGAAGAAACAGTACAATTTCAAGAGCAATACGCCATTATGTCTTTAAAGAAAATTGCTTAATCAATGCATCCTTCCAGTGCTTACATATGTAGCAGAGACGTGGACCTTAACTAAAAAAGACATACAAAGGTTGCAGACAACTCAAAGACGCATGGAGAGATACATACTTCGTGTAACCAGGAAAGATAAGAAGAGGAATTCGTGGATAAAGAAAATGACAAGAGTAGAAGGCAGCATGATCAGAGTAAAATCCCTGAAATGGGAATGAGCTGAACATGTTGCCAGGAGAACGAACCACCGATGGACAAAACCAAAATTCTAGACTGGATTCCAAGGGACAGAAAAAGACCGAGAAGAAGAACTCACTGGAGATGGACGGATAAAATTCGAAAGCATGCCGGAGTGACATGGAGGAGACAGACTCAAGACAGACTATTGTGGAAGAACCTTCGGGAGACCTTCATGAAACAGTACATTGATAATGTTTGAGAATGGTGATAATGATATATCATCATCATCATTGTTAACCATTATTGGCCGTCGGAGCCCACGGACGTTAATGCTCCCTGGGCGTCTACTATTACCCCCGATTGCTGCAGGTCTTGCCAGTTTCTTTCCATTCCTGGAACATTTCAATAGTTGCACCACGTAGGCCGTTTCTGTAATGTTACCACCATTCAGTTGATAACTACCAATCGTTCCTTTTTTAGCACGTCTTTTGTAAAAAAATGATCGTGCTTATGTTAACGGTTTGTCCGTCCGTTTGTAGATACCATATCTCTGCAACTATTAGTCAGACTTCAAAAAATTATGTTTGTATTGAGAAGCTTGAAATATGCAAATTATGATCTTTCATTTCGTTTTTTTTTTTTTTAGGATGTATAATTTAGCCGCTAGTAAATGCAGATGATGTCGAATTTAAAATACATTTTATTCCGTATATTTGATTCTAAACATCCCATTGAAAATATTTTCTTATCTTTCGATTCCATTAATGTCGAAGAGCATTTTAGGTATAGTTACTTTTTCAAGTTAAGTATAGATTTTCCGCTAGGGGGCATAAAAGTAAAATAGTTTTCCTCGATACCTCTTTTTCTAAAACTCCGTTTTGAATTTTTTTTTTTTTAGCGGATTTAGCTCCTGATGGAAAATATATTGCATATAATTTCTAATTTCTGGTAAAGAATACTTTTGACACCAGGCGGCAGTAGCGTTAATTTTTGCTTCCGAAGTATTTGCCATAAAATCTTTGAAAAAATTCGTTCGTGCCCGATGACACTCATATCGAAAAACCTTTTGAGAATACGTTCTTCCTAAAATAATGCATTCTTTCTACGCCAGGGGGCGTAGATGTATATCTTATTTTTGTGAATATCTCTACTTCTAGGAGTCCGATTTCAAAAACTGCTTCTTTGTTCGATAGCGTTTCCGGTGCGAAATGTCTTTCATATAAATTCAAAATTTTTAAGTAAATCATAGACTTTTCTCTACAGGGAGCAAAGGTATATTGCGTATTCTTCGATATTTCTGTTTCTAAAACTCCGATTTGAAACATTTTTCCTGTATCACATAAAGTTCTTGATGGAAAATGTTTTTCATATAATTTCTAATATTTGGTAAAGAATGGGTTATCCACCAGGAGTCATAAGTGATAATTTCTTCTTCTGATTTATTTGCAGCAAAATCTGAGCTCCTGAAAACTCGACTAAAAATGTTTTTTTCTTGGCCCGATATCGCTCACATCGAAAAACCTTTTGAGAATACTTTCTTCTTCAAATAATGCATGGTTTTCCCGCCAGGGCGCGTAGATGCATATCTTATGTTTGTCCATACCTTTGCTTCGAAGAGTCCGATTTGAAAAATTATTTCTTTGTTAGAGACGGTATCTTCTACGAAATGTTTCTCATGCGTATTCAAATTTTTCTTATGCACAAATCTGCAACCACAGGATGTAAGTCCACGATTCCGTTTACAGCAATATATGTGGGATTAAAACCCGAATTGAAACATTACTTTCTTCGGTCAGATACTACTGTTTTCCATACCGGTTCCATTGACTTTGAATAACTTTGATAAATTTAATTTGCGTCAGGACGGATTCAAAAGGCGTGCTCATTACACACGAAATTTCGGTGTCATCTTTCTTGCTCAAATTGTGTTAGGTCACGTTCTTTTCCCATTTTCACTCGAAACTACATACCGTCAGCGAGTTCTTGCCCTCTTACATGCCTTGTATAATTTGTATATGTTGCTACGCACGCCATGTGTCTGCTGGTTACGGCTCCTTCTTACATCAAGGGCTGCACTGTGTGTTTATTTACGCTTTCCAACCGTAGGTTGAAGAAGCGTACATGCTCCAGCTTTTTCCGTCCGTCTGTCTGCCTGTCGGCACGATAACTCACGTAAAAATGGTTCGAATGCGATGGAATTTTAGTATGTGGTAGGGGACCACCTGGAAACGAATCCTATTGAAAATGGGTGAAGTGGGGTCAAAGGTGACGACATAGAAGCGGGATCCATTCCATTGCCCTTATGCGTTATGACGCATAAGGGCAATGGAATGACTTGCGTAAATTATGACTTGCGTAAATATGGTTCGATTTCATTGACATTTTAGTTTAGTGGATTAAAATGGGTGAAGTGGTATCAAAGGTCAGGATATAGGAGCGGGATGCATTCCATTGCCTTTATGCGTCATAACTTGCGTAAATATGGTCCGATTTCCATGAAATTTTAGTATGTCATAGGGGACCACATGGAAATGACCCCTATTGAAAATGGGTGAAGTGGGAAGAAAGGTCAGGACATAGCAGCGGGATGCATTTCATCGCTCTTATCTCATGCTATTAAAGGAGCAATTTTTGTATGTATCTAAACTTTATTTTGAAAACCGCTCAAAGGATTTTGATGAAAGTCGTTAACCTACCGTTTTCTGGTACTAGAAATCGATTTAGCTTGATCTCGACTTTAAGAAAATTCGTTTAGTGGGTTAAATAACCACCCCGAATTACCACGTTTTTAGTGTCATGACGTCGTCCCGTTAATGTAACCCATGCTTAGAAATTTTATGACGACACACTCTCGCGATTAAGATGTTGGCGCGCGGTCACGCTATCTGCCAAATAACGTCACGCGTTCTGTGTGGATCCTATTAAAGTTTTATGACGTAACACTCTTGCGAGCAGATGGTCGCGATTCCCATCTGCCTCATTACGTCACGCGTTGTGTGCGTATATCCGTCCGCGCGATAACTCGCGTAAAAATCGTTCGATTTCGATGAACGTTTAGTATGTGGTAGGGGAAAGCCTGGAAAGAAACCCTGTTGAAAGTGAACAAAATGGGGTTCAAGGTCAGGACATAGGAACGGGATTCATTCTACTGCTCTTATGCGTCATAACTAACGTAAAAAAGGTTCGATTTCGATGAAATTTTAGTATGTGGTAGGAAACCACCTGGGAACAAATCCTTTTGAAAATGGACGAAATGGGGTCAAAGGTCAGTACATAAGAGTGGAATCACTTACATTGCCATTATGCGTCATAACTTACGTAGAAATGCTTCGATTTGGATGAAATGTTAGTATGTTGTAGGATCCTGCCTGGGGACGAATCTTATTGAAAATGGGGAAATGGGGTAAACGTTTAGGACACAGGAGCGGGATCTATTCCATAGCCCTTATGCATCATAACTAACGTAAAAATGCTTCGTTGCGAAAAAACGTTATCATGTTATTTCGGAGGTATATTGAACCAATTACGTTTAATATCATCGAAATGGGATCAAAGGTCACGGCACAGGACCGAGATTTATTTCATAGCCATTATCCTCATAACTTGAGTAGTAATTTCTGGTATGTTGGAAAGCGTATCATAATCAATGCATTGCATGATTTTACGAACATGCCTTAAATTTAACTTTCTGTTTTTCCTTATGGGTCTTTGGGAAAGAGATAAATCCCCTATGACGGAACAGAAAACTCGTTTAATAATTTCGAAAATTTATATTTTGTCATAAAAACAATTATAATTCCTGAATAGCTGAATCAGCGAAGAGCGATTAATAAGTACAAATAATTATTGAAAGTTTAAAAAAAAGAGCAAGCATGATGCAAGAGTAAAGTCCAACAGTGGTTAAAATAGATATGATAGTCTTGACAGCAGAAATAAATTAATAAAAGAAATAAATTTATTATGACCAAAAGATAAGATAAATGATTTAAAAAGAATAAAACTGACTTTAGTAAAGGAATGGAAACAGTTATGTAATAATAAGTAACACTAAACCAACTGTAACAGAAAAAGTAGAATGAAAATAATTGCTTAAGATTGAAAAAATTGGAAATATTATGACTAAAAGATAAGATAAATGATTTAAAAAAAATAGAACTGACTTTAATAAAGGAATCGAAACAGTTATGTAATAATTAATAACACTAACCCAACTGTAACAGAAAAAGTTAAATCAAAATAAGTGCTTAAGATTGAAAAAATTGGAGTAACATTTTTGGCAAATTTTCCCTTATGTGTACTCGAGTTCAAGGTTTATCTTATTTATTAGATTTTAACCGCAGATACTCTGAAAACGTACGAGCAACATTTATGTCAGGCACAGTTGAAGAGGTAAAACTGAGTGCAGAATACATGCAGAAACAGAAAACAAAAAATTAAGTGTTGGAAAAACTGCTATCGTAATAATTTAAATCTTTAGTGAGTTCGTCATACTGATATTATAAGCAAAACGATGATTAAAAATATGTAAGAAACATTGTAATTATTCACACAGCAATCAGACATCTCTAAAATTACCCGTATTTACCGTTCATCACGTAATATCAATCACATCGGGAAAATTGAAAATTTCATCGCCCTGGAGGGGAAATCGAACCCGCAATTTCCCGACTTCTGTTCGAGCATGCTATCCGTTGCACCACACAGAAGGATGTAAGGTCAAGTATCTGAGTGTTAAGAATTAGAAAGTTTTTAGATTTTCTCAAAATCTAAAAACTTTCTAATTCTTAACACATGCAAAGTTATATTGATATAAAAAAAGAATATATCTAGCTGTATCTTAAAAGAGGAAAAAGAAAAAGGCAAGGTTTTTTCTTAGGGGTTAAAAACGAACTGGGGTTATTTGAAGGCAAAATGATGGCAATCTGATTTTTTACGCTTTTCAACAGTAGGTTGAAGAAGCGTATATGCTCCAGCTTTTTCCGCGTCCCTGTTCGCACGATAACTCGCGTAATAATTGTTCGATTTCGATGAAATTTTAGTATGTGGTAGGGGACAACCTGAGGACGAACCCTATTAAAAATGAGCGAATTGGGGGTCAAAGGTCAGGGCACAGAAGCAGGATCCATTCCATGGCCCTTATGAGTCATAACTTACGCCCAGAAAAAACAGGCTTGTTGTGCCAGCACTGGGCCATTTCTGGCAGCCAGCAATGGCCCAGCACTATGTTGCCGCTGCCGAACCGTCAATAAAATGTGTGGGCGGCCAACAGAAGGGCCAGCAGTTCAGGCCAACAGTTGGCACCCCATCAGTTGTCATATGCAACAACAGGGCCATCAGTTGTCCATTACAGGCAGTAGCTGCCGTAAGTGGCCCTTCAGCGGCACGTGCCAGAAATGATGGCCAGCCCAATGTGGTCCGCTAGTTTGCCGGTAGTGGCATCCAGCAACCACGTGACGTAACTGGTGGCTTGCTGAATCTTGTCCGCGAATTTCCCAGTAGTAGCCATAAAAAGAAAATAAAAAACAAGGAGAACCCGCAGTTTCCCAAAGCTACAAATTTTTTTCTACCCTTATGAAACTTGTGAATTTTAGCCCTGCGATGGGGAAATTTTTCAACAAACCGGAAAAACTCCCGTTTGAATCTGGGTGGATACGAACCTGGGCCGTTGACGTGGGAGCTGAGCTTTCTACCGACCGGACTAATTTGCCAAACGGGAGCGAAGGCTTGAAGCTGTCTGTTTCGTCTGGAATGTGTAATCGAATGGTTCCCGCTTTCTTTTTACAATATTGCGAGGTATTTTTCATAAAAGGCAGTTTCATAGAATTCATAAATTAATTTTTCAACGTAACGATAGTTTTTTTTTTTACCTTAAGGGAACTTCATTCATTTTCCAGGAGTGTCCATACTTAGAGTCGCTTTCCAAAGTTTTGTGTGTGATTGTGATTGGAGGTTTAACGACCACCGTGAGCAACTCAATGGGCTATAAGCAGTCGCCCGTCCCTAATTTAGGGTCACTGGTTCCAGGGAAGGGAGAGAACCAGTGCCGTAAGACAAACACAACATCCATGCCTGACCGGGATTCGAACCCGGACCCCTTACGGACGAATGATCAGAGGCCAGCGCCTTAGACCACTGCGCCACCGGAGCGGCCCAAAGTTTTGTACTGTCCTTGCTGTCTTGAAAGGAGATTGTTGAATTAATATATATTTACCCGGGTTCATGTCCCATTCTGTTACATTTTTAACGTTGTATCTTTCCTTTCCGTTGTCCGAAGCTACATTTGTTATGAAGAGGAAAGATATTTTATTTAACTTCTCGTTATTTTTAGAAGTGAATTCCTCCCAGTCTTGTGTATTCAACCCATGGATGAGAACATTATATTCACATAGCGTTGCTTTTTTTTTTCTTTAAAATAATTAATAAAATTTGTACGCGTATAATTCTTTTTTTTTCCCAACAAACGTTTTTAATGATTTTCCAGGGCATTTGTTTCAAGCGGTTTCAAATTTGTTCTTGTTATTAACCCACTTCATTCCATGAATTGTTATTCATGGGAATGGAGTGGGTGTATTTCATGGCTGTAATCTAGTATTTCATGGCTTAATGTGATATCTTCGTAGACGTGGAATTTCATTAGGAAATTAATTCGCGTCTCTAGATATGGATTTTTTTCTTAACATCCACTAAAATAACACGATGGCGATAGCGTCGTCTTCAACTAACTGGTACCATGAGTTGCTTCTGCGCATGCGCAGTCCCGTTGCTTCACCTGCTGTTGGGGTTGCATTGGTTGCCAGCAACGGGGCACTAGTGGCGCTTGCTTGCAGGCTCACAATTCACGGCGATGCTGCAGGGCCATCTATGGCTCACCAACTGATAGCGCTGCGACCAACGGACCGCAGTGCCGTGAACGGCAGATTTCAGCCAGCAGTGACCCAACACTGCCAGCAGGTGGCCAGCAGTTTCCCAGCACTTGTGTTTTTGCTGGGTGTAAAAATGCTTCGATTGCGACATTTTTTCATGTTGTTCCGAAGGTATGCTGAACCGGATCTGTTGAATGTTATCGAAATGGGGCCAAAGGTCATGAGGGCACAGAAGCAAGATTTATTCTACAACCATTATCCTCATAACTTGACTAAAAACGCTACTATTGCGACAAAACTTTTTCATGTTGTTCCGGAGATATACTGAACCAATTCTGTTTAATAAAATCGAAATGGGGTCAAAGTCAGGTCACAGGAGCGAGATTTATTCCATAGATATTATCTTCATAACATGAGTAAAAATGCTTCTGTTGCGAAAAATGTTTAGTATGTTGTTCCGGAGGTACACTGAACAAATTTTGTTTTACATCATCGAAATGGGGTAAAAGGTCAGGGCACCGGAGCGAGATTTATTCCACAGCCATTACATATCTGCTAACTTTTAACCATTACGCGTAAAATTTACTCATTTTAACTGTTCTTTACGATCTTACGCATAGATCACTTTTGTTTACGCATTTCCGTATACTTAAAAAAATATATATATTTAAATCTTCCTTGAGAAAAATTTGTTAATGTTTCAGTTAAATCATAACTGCCAACTCTTCCGGAATTTGCGGGTTTTTAATTTTTTTACAGTCTACCGGTTTTCTGGTCGGAAGAACTTTTCTTCCGGATTTTAAAACAATTCTGTATTTTTGTTAAAAATATCCCTATAAATAAAATATATAACAGAAATGGTAATTTTGCGCCATTGTGCGATAGAACACCCGTGCGTGCCCCGTCGTCATCGTAGGGACTTCGGCACAGTAAATTCTCCATGCTCACTGTTATGCTGAGGCTGAATAAAGATCATGCACACTGTTATTTTGAGGCTGAATAAAGATCATGCGGTGGGAAGAAAGATAAAGAGACTCCAAAACTACTGCGGACTTTACGTAGTTACTATGGAAATAGTCGGTCCTTTACGGACGACGGAAAACATCGAGTGTGCTATGATAATCGTAGGTCCACTGCGGACAACGGAAAATGTCGATTATGCTATGGAAATCGTCGGTCCACTGCGGACGACGGAAAACGTCGAGTATGGTATCAAAATGTGATATAATTTATTTATATTATAAAGGTCAAACAATTATGAAATGAACAAATATTTGCATTTACTTTTACTCGTGCATAGCTAAATTCATTATTAATGTTATTCGCGCATAGTTTAAAAAAAAAAAACTTTACAAATGCCATTCGCCCGCAATTTTACACATTTGAATTATCTTAGGTTGGCAGGTATGCCATTATCCTCATAACGTGACTAAAAATGCTTCTATTGTGACAAAACTTTGGTATGTAGCTCCCGATCAAAGGTCAAGCCACAGAAGCGAGATTTATTCCACAGCCATTATCCTCATAACTTGAGTAATTATTTGAGTAATGATTTCTGGTATGTTGGAAAGCGAATCATAATCAATGCATTGCATGATTTTTTTTTTTTTGATTGGAGGTTTAACGACCACCGTGAGCAACTCAATCGGCTATAAGCAGTCGCCCGTCCCTAATTTAGGGTCACTGGTTCCAGGGCAGGGAGAGAGCCAGTGCCGTAAGACAAACACAACATCCATGCCTGACCGGGATTCGAACCCGGACCCTTACGGACGAATGATCAAAGGCCAACGCCTTAGACCACTGCGCCACCGAGGCGGCTGCATGATTTCACTAACTTGTTTTATATATGCAGGGTGTTTCACTAGATACTCTCCCTCTCAAAGAACCACAGTTGTTTTTTCCCGCTCTACATAGAAATAAGACGTTTAGTTTACAAGTTACCTTGACTTATGAGAAACGCACGGAAGTGATTTTCCTGATAAGGCGATGACTCATTGTGACGTCACCCCACTAAATGGCCGGGCACGCTAATTCTGTATAGAGGCCATCTGAGCGTTTTACTTTGTTGTTGAATATCGTTCAGGATGATTGTGTATAACGTTGCGGAGAGGTCGTTTTTTTTTTTTTTTTTATTGAAGGTTTAACGACCACCGTGAGCAACTGAATGGGCTATAAGCAGTCGCCCGTCCCTAATTTAGGGTCACTGGTTCCAGGGAAGGGAGAGAGCCAGTGCCGTAAGACAAACACGACATCCATGCCTCACCGGGATTTGAACCCGGACCCCTTTCGGACGAATGATCAGAGGCCATCGCTTAGACCACTGCGCCACCGGGGCGGCCCGTTTTTTGTTAAAAGTTATTGGATAGCAAAGTCTATAAAGGTAACGTAGCGTAAATTCCTGGAGAAGTTTGCTAGAAGAAAAGCACCAGACAAGCGTTACATCTTCAGGTGAGCGAAGAAATTTCAAACCACGGGCAGTGCTTTGAACCAATACAGTGGCAGTCATCCTCATTTAGCTGAAGAAAAAATCGAAGAGTTGAAGCACAGGATGCTGGCATCACCAAAGAAGTTACTACGACGTTTGTCAGAAGAAATTGTGAATTCTGTTTCCACCTGCCAAAGAGCCGCTTCATCCATACCGCGTGACACTTGTGCAAGAACCGGATCTTGAAAAGCGTGTGTCTTATTGTCAGTGATTTCCGACATTTTTATTCGTAATTCCGAATATTTTGGATTTCACATGGTTCACTGACATGGTTTCATTTGGACGGGTATGTCAATTCCCAAAACTCCCGCAGCTGGGATACAGATAATCCACGTGAATTACACGAAACCCCATTATATCCTGCAAAAGGCGGTGTTTGGTGTGCTGCGTCTCGAACAAAAGTAATTGCAACCCGTTTTCTTCAGGAGCGCAGTAAACTTGACTTCGCCTCCACGGTGGCACAGTGGTAAAAGCAATGACCTCTGATCATTCGTCCTAAAGGCGACCGGGTTCGAATCCCGGTGAGGCATGGATGTTGTGTTTGTCTTACGGCACTGGCTCTCTCCCTTCCCTGGAACCAGCGACCCTAAAATTAGGGACGGGCGACTGCTTATAGCTTATTGAGTTGCTCACGGTGGTCGTTAAACCTCCAACAAATCAGTAAAATCATGCAATGCATTGATTATGATACGCTTTCCAACATACCAGAAATCATTACTCCAATTATTACTCAAGTTATGAGGATAATGGCTGTAGAAAAAATCTCGCAGCTATGACCTGGCCTTTGACCCCATTTCGATGATATTCAACAGAACTGGCTAAGTATACTTCCGGAACAACATGATAAAGTTTTGTCTCAATCGCAGCAGTTTTACGTAAGTTATAACGCATAAGGGCGATGGAATGGATCCCGCTCCTATGTCGTGACCTTCGACCCCATTTTGCCCATTTTCAATAAGATTCGTCCCCAGGTGGTGGTACCCTACCACATACTAAAATTTCATCGAAATCGAACCATTTTTACGCGAGTTATCGTGCGGACAGACAGACCGACGGACGGACGGACAAAGCTGGAGCATATGCGCTTCTTCTAACTACGGTTGGAAAGCGTAAATAAAAAAACAACAACAACAAAACTCGACTTCATATGTGAGAGCTTTTCAGACAATTTGTGGACCAATTAACCGTCATGGATTTGACAATGGGGGTACTTCCAAAAGAATGGAGAGACATGCCACAAGTCCAGTGTGAGCATGAGTGAAATTTCCTCTTTCTTCGGTGAACGAGTGATCTCCAAAGGACTGTGGCCACCTCGTTTACCCTATTTGACCCTCCTCGATTTTTTTTATGCTGGTATTTGAAGTGTCATGCTTACAACAATAAGTCTCACACGTTAGAAAACTTAGAAAGCAACATCAGTGAAGCAATTCGGACTACTGGTGAATGCATGCTGCGAAGGACCTTTGATAATATGCAGCGTCGCGTTCAAGTGTGTTTGAATGTCGGTGGGGGACATTTCCAGCATTTATTGTGAATGGTGCTACACTCCCATGAACTAAGATACGTTTTGAACCACATGTCATGTCTCTCAGTAGAGTGTGTTGCAAAATATGACTACACCTCGTATAAATTTGTGCTCTTCTATGTGAAGTAGTTATTTTTTTATTTCGGGGTTTTCCGATCACCACGAGCAACTCCTAGGTACATTACTAGTCGCATGTTCTTAATATAGGTTCAATGATACCAGCCAAGGTACGGTGCCAGCCAGCATCATAAGCCAAACACATTACCCATGGATCATCCGGGACTCTGTCTCGTCCCCAGTTCGTATGAATTATCCAAAGCTAACGCCTAAGACCCAGTAGCGTGTAGTCGTTGCACGCAACGAATTCACTGCATGTCCTTGCAAAAACAGTTCTATGAAAAGATAAAGAAATATACGTAGAAAATTCGACGGAGGCGACGATCCCAGAGAAGAAAGTAGCCTCCGTCGACTGGTAACGGACAATCAACGCGCAACAGTGCAGCAACTGACCATGCAATGAACGCTTGATACGCCCTGATAATAGTAGGGCGAACCTTATTGCGCATAGGTCTCCAGAGTTCACGCTGCACCAAGGCGCCTACGTTAGCCCAGGTCCACACGTCCATCCGCAACGACGCCCACAGTTCGCATTAGACTACCGTCATTGCATAGTGAAAGAGTGGGAAAAGGTTGCCTTCTCCGACGAATCGAGGTTTCTACCCCACTGAAGTGGCGGGCGTTGGCGGATACGGCATCAGATCTACGACAACCAACACTCGGACAAGCTTCTCGGTCAAGTTCAGGCAGTGTGGATGTCTGGGGGATGTTTTCGTGGTATGACCTGGGACCGTTTGTAGCACTGGATGGGTCCCTGAACGCCAATGGCTACCGGTCCATCCTCGCTGACCACATGCATCTCTTCATGTTGGACGTTTACCCTGTTGGTGATGGTGTCCACCAACAGAAAAATGAGCCATGCCACGTCGCTAAGGGGGTGCGTGACTGGTTCCAGGAACACGACAATAATGTCTCCGTTCTCCCTTGTCCCTCAATCCTATAGTGCATTTGTAGGATTATTTGGATCGACAGGTTCAACGTGCCGACCCAGAAACATGTCATCTCTGGGACCTCCGTGCTCTGTTGCAGTCCGAATCGGCACGTGTGTCTCGGACAACCTTCAGCAGCGTCGGAGAGACGGCGCTGCTGTCAGACCCAGGGGTGGTTATTCTTAAGTAGGTGCTCATATTATTTTGATACGACTGTGTATTTAGCAAGTGGGGGCAGGGGCAAGGTCGGAAAATAGCAGCTGTGAAACATTCTTGTCTTCATGCGAACTGACCTATCTGTAAGGGAAACCAAGGGGTGTTATCAACAGCAGATAATTCCTTGTTTTCCAGTGAAAAAAGACTGAGTGAATGCCGCTTAGTTTCTTTTCTGATAACCGTGCTGAACTTCGATATTCATTGAAGTGCCAAAAAAACTGGTACAGACGAGCTTATGCAAAATACATAGCAACTTCACCTATGCGCGTACTCGGTTGCGTCCGTCAGTACGTATATAAAGCGATAGACATCCTTGCCAGCTGTCAGAGCTGTTTTCGGCATGAGCATGACAAATAATAACGATTTAAGCGATTTTCAACGCGGTGTCATAGTTGGCGCTCGTGAGATGGGCCATAGCATTTCGGAGGTAGAAACGAATTTCAGATTTTCACGGACGACCAATGCAAGGGTGTACCGTGACTACAAGAATTCCGGCAAACCCTCCAACCTACGATACCAGTGTGGCCGTAAAAAGACATTGGGTGAACGTGACCATCGTCGGCTGTCAAGAATCATTTCACGCGTTACTCTCGCAGGTATCATCGGAATTCAATGCTGGAGCCTCAACAAGCATCAGCGTCCGGACTGTGAAACATATCCTGTACGAAATGGGCTTAGGGAGTCGACGCTCAACTCGAGTCCCTTTGATTGGTGCCCGACACAGAGCTGCGCGCCTCGCTTGGGAACGGCAACACCGCCATTGGGCACTTCATGACTGGAAACAAGTATCCGGGCCTGACGAGTTGCGTTTCCAACTGTATCGGGCAGATGGAAGGATTCGTGTGTGGCGAAACCCCATGAAGCCATGGATCCCGCCTGTTAACAGGGAACTGAACCGGCTGGTGGGAGGTCCTAAATGGTATGGGGTGTGTTTAGCTAGACTTTACTGGGACCCCTGGTACGTCTATAAACATCTGTGACCGGCCAACGCTATGTGCGCATCCTTTCTGACGAGGTACACCCGTTCATGTCCTGCATTCATGCTGATGGGTTGGGCCTGTTCCAACGGGACAATGCACCTCCACACAAGTGTCGGGACGCCACATTATGGTTAGAGGAGCATTCATCTGAGTTTTGGGTGTTGCCATTCAAATCTAAGCCCCCAGATCTGAACGTGAGAGAACACATTTGGGATGCCGTGTAACGCGCTATCGAATACAGGAATCCGAGTCCTCGGAATACACCCGAATTGTGGAACGCTCTGCAGGAAGTATGGTGTGCATTGCCTGCAGCATATTTCCAGAAGTTAGTGGAGTTCATGCCCCGTCGTATTTCTGCAGTCCTGCGCTCCCAGGGGTGACGTACCAAGTATTAGACTGGTGTACCAGTTTTTCTGGCACTTCAGTATATATGCGGTTCCTCCAAAAATTATATTTTGTAATATCAGGTTGAAATCAGAAAAAATTACATTACAAAGCTCAAGAGATCTATAAAACCTTCGGTTCATGCGGAACTTCATATTATGAGAGCTCATTATATGTGAGTTCTTCTGTATATACTAACAGCACCTGAAAAATTCTTTTAATTTCTGTTGACTAAAAGGGATGCTAATGTTATGTCTAATCATTACCAGTTAGTGTATATGGAATTCACATATTTGTGCTTGACGGGGATATAACCAGCCCCACAGCTATGCGGAGCTAGTTGTTCTAACCGACTACACCGACGGAATGTATCGCTGAAGATTTATCGTCTTGATACGTGCTTCACCTCTGTAGTACGTCACATTTCATGAGTGTAGCAGAAATTACAACTAAGAAAAAGGAACAAGAATATGTCAATAGTGGTAAGAATAAAACTTTAAATGCTTTCTTTTAAACATAAGAAGAAGAATTCACATTTATCTGTTGCATGCAGTACTGATTTGGAAAAGAAGTAAACATATTTTGAGGACTATCTTGACATCCTCGCAGAAAAGGTATTTGGGAGTGCGAAGGTCGGTAGCAATAAAGGCGATGCTAGTTGGAACAGTCATGTTAAAAAACTGTAGACGAACTGAAAGAGGCACATCTGATTCCTTTACAAGATAACGTTTCAAAGGATGAATGTCTCTGTGAAAAAACGTGAAGGAGCAAGTATGGGGCGCTAGAGTGAGACACACTGCGAGAACCATTGACTGAATGGAATAAAACTAGGCTTTTTTTTTTTTTTGAATGAAAGGAAATGTTTCGATACGGTATATGAGATATCTTCCAAAGAACAAACAAAGTAAACCTTCAAATTGTGTATGAGGAGCATAAAACGAGAGCAGATCTGGGAGTCTAGGGATTGACCTGAAAGCCAGAGTGAGTACTTCTGTAAGCTGGAAGAACATGGAAGCAAAGATGATTTCGAAAAAGAAGCTGTTCACGTTGCAGACAGAGATAATATCTCAAGATGAAAGGTTTGTAAAGCTGCAATGTCGCTGCAGAATCGTAGGTAACATGGAGTTGATGGCGTAACAGCTAAGTTGTTGAAGTATGGTGGTAATAGCGCTATTGATTGGTTAGATGACATGTATCAGTTGTGTTAGGTGTTATCCCTCAAGATTAGGGGGATGCTATTATTGGTCCTTTGTTTAAGATGATGAGCAGAACGAAAGACTAATTGTGCAATCTGCATAGTGAATGAACCACCAAAACGGTAAAGATAATCAAAGATAAGGCTTGACGTTAGCGCAGGAGTTCGATGTACAATGAGGTTTTATGCCAACTGGGAGCTGTAAAAGTCGAATGCTTGCGTTGTATATTTTGAGTAACAACTACACTATCTACCAACAAGTAATTGGACACATGTGATAGCAAAGGAAAACGAAGTTTATTCACCTTCAATAGTTGGTGGAGCTTCCATTAGCGGCGATTACAGCTGCGACCCTCCGGGGCATACTCTCAACCAGGCATTGTACGACGGCTAGCGGTATTTTCTTCCACTCGGCTTCGCGAAGACAGGTCAGTTCCTTCACCGATTTCGGACGATGGGGGCACCCCTTAAGGCGACGCTCCAACTCTTCCCAGAGGTTCTCGATAGGGTTAAGGTCCGGGCTCTGCACAGGCCAGTCCATTCGATTAACCCCATTGTCACCATCCCACCCCATGGTGGACCTCGCAACGTGACAGGTGGCATTGTCATCCTAAAAGTAACATCGGTCCACCCAGTAAAACTGCCACAACGTAGAAAGCCCATGGTCATCCAAAATGGTGCAGAAGGTCTCGGCGTTGAGTCTACCAGGAATTAAGGCCACGGGTCCCCTGCGATACCAGGAGAAACACCCCCATAGCAAAATTCCACCGCCCCCGAACTTCACAGTTGGCACAATACATTCCCGACAGGAGGCGTTCTCCAGGCAGACGCCAAACCCAGACCCTGCCATCCGAACGGTAGAGGGTGAACCTTGATTCGTCGCTCCAGAGAAGCTGTTTCCACTGTTCAACGGTCCACTGTCGACGTTCTTTGCACCATGTTAGCCGAGCAGCGCTATTGCACTTGGTGATCAAAGGCTTGTGGGAAGCAGCAGATCCATGATAACCGAGCAGATGGGCTCTTTACGGATGGTATTCATCAAAAGAGCACTCCCGGATGCCTGTTGAAACTCCTCGCGGATGTGGACCATCGATTTGGTGCGATTCTTCCGAATTTCTCTAGCCAGCACCCGTCGGTCTCTAACTCTCAGTTTTGTGGGTCTGCCGGGTCGGGCAACATTACGACAGTCACCTCTCATCTTCCACTTGCCAATCACGTAGGTCACTGTCGATTTTAGGTTCTTCAACTCGCTGGATATGTCATGTATGGATCGGCCATTTCTGTGATACCCGAAGATTACACCTTTCTCGAAATCAGAGAGCTCCGAACTGCGTGTCATCTTGCATGCGACTGGTTGCGTTGTTATTTCCCACACGATATTTAACGGCGGCCGTGACGTGTATCAGGATTGCAGATATCGTCGATTGCAGGGGTGTCCAATTACTTGTTGGTAGATAGTGTATTTGCTGCATTTTTAGATTTGGAGAAGTTTTGCGACCGAGTAAAGAAGGTACTTCGATGGGAAGTCTTGAAAAATTACAGCACCAGTGGGAATTTTACTCGAGTGTAAAAGCTACGTATGCTCGCCGTAAAACATCCGTACTAGTAAAAGGTGTTTTATACATTTACTGGTAATACCATTAGCGTAGGAGGGTTTACGTGCATGTTTGACTTAAATATGGAGGCAAGATACTGTACTTGGCATTATTGGTTTTAGTCTAGAGCAGTGGTTCCCAACGTATTATGCTTCACGTTACCACTGGAAATGTGTATATAACTGGCGCACCCCTCGCATCCCTCGCATAGATAGATAAAACTATGGCTATAGTAACAATGGGGATAACATAAAACACATATATGTATATATACCATAAATTTAGCATTCATAAATTACATATCGATAAACACAGTGATATAAACAATTTAGCATGTCATACTTATAAACATTTTACTGGGTAATCAGTGAGATGGTTGCGCTTGTTTACGCTTGCACAATTCATCAATGGCTGGGGTTATCTTACTAAGGTAGAGTCGCAAGTCGTCTTCAACATCCAGCCTGTTCCCGTATTTATTTTGTAAAGCAGTTGAAGATGAAAAACCAGTTTCACATAAAAAAGTTGTTGCGAAAGGTAACAAATATTTGACTATCTCGCTGTCTTTCTTTTCCCCTTGTGCAGCTCTAACGGCGTACCCCTTAGGGGTACGCCTACCACACTTTGAGAACTCCTAGTCTAGAGGATTACCGAATTTGTAAGCTACTGTATTCTTAAGAGTAAGTTGTTCAGTGTTTAAGAAATACGAATTGAGTACAAATGAGGGGAGAAACAAAGCCGTGCTGAATGAGATCAGTCTGAATGGTACAGCGTTAGGGCCGGTGAATGATTTCGTGTATTTAAGAAGCATCTTTGACAGAGTAAGAAAAGTAGATGGCACAATCAGTAGTTCGAAGAACTTAATAAGAGTGATGGATGATTGTCGAAAAGATCGCCAATGGCTGTGTCCGAAAGTGCAATCACCGCAAATCTAATGCATGATAAGCTGGTGCGTTACCAGAAATGACACTTCTGCCATTGTGTGCTGAAAGGAAACGCTGCTTTTGGGTTTTTATGGCCGAACTCGTTAGGATCCTGAACGGAACGAAAATATTTTGTAGATATAGGCTCTATAAAACAAATGCAATACCAGAGATAGTGTCGCAAACGCTCCGAGATTTACTGAACACAAAAGATAGCAAATAGTCATACATAAAAAATGGTAACATTTGCAGATAAAAATATTGGGATGTTGCATAAGTTCATGCCCTTTTTTTCATTGCACTACAGGAATGTATTACATCAGAAGGGAAAACGGAATCAATTAACTGTGTATTCCCCACGCATTGTTTACGATGGTGTCCCTACGTCTGGATAGGTCGTCATGCCATCCATGGAAAAACGTGTAGGTTTTACTGCGAAGAAATCATCAACGAAATTCTGGAGATCAACCTCATTGTTGAACGTTCTGCCACGGATTGCATTCGACAGAGCTCGGAACAGGTAATTGTCTGAAAAGGCGACATCTAGGGAATAAGCCGGATGTGGAAGGATCTCCTATTTCATGTCCTGAATGGTCATTTTGTTCATGTTTGCACAGTGAGGGCTTGCATTATCATGTTGGAGAAGGACATCGTGGCGCCGATGTGGCCGTTTCTGCTGAATTGCTCCCTCCACACGGCGGAGTTGCTCACAATAGAGTGCAGCGTTGATGGTCCGATTCCTCGACAGAATTTCCCAGTGAATAATGCCATCCCTGTCCCACAAGACACACAAAAGGATCTTCGCTGGATGAAGGTCATGTTTTGTACGCGGTGTGGGTGTCTTGTTTGGGCTTGGCCATTCCCTCCGATGCCTGAAATTCACGTACACGCACCACTTTTCACATCCAGTAACAATACGTGACAGAAAGGGTTTGTCTTGCTGAGAACATTCGCGATAAAGGGCGAGCAAGGAACCACATTTGGTAGCACGCTGTTTCTTGTTGTCCTCAGTGAGAGTGTGAGACACCCAAGACTCCAATTTGTGGACCTTTCCCATACACTCCAGGTGTCGCACCACTGTGTCCTGATCACAGTCCATCTCAGTGGCCGATTCGCGTGTGGTTTGACGTGGATTCAAGTGGATGAAATGGTTCAAACGATCTCCGTCGAAGTGAGATGGGTGACCTGAGCGTGGAGAGTCGTTAAGGTCAAAGCTGCCACCTCGGAACTGCTCAAACCATTTGCGGGCTGTCCTCGATGCAAAACATCCTCTTCATACAAAGCACAAATTTGTCGAGTAGCGTCGGCGGCTGTGGATCCCTTGGTAAACTCGTAAAGGAGCAGATGTCGGAAAGGTTCATTCCTCGCTACTTGACACCCCATACTTCCGGACCTGAAAACCAAAAAACCATTAGCCACAATCACACAACGCAATATGATTTATGTACACGATTATACTGGCCACATTTTGATATACAACTGGCAATCTGCACCGTCACTACTGACCTAGGAAACACTTGGGAAATAAAACCGCATGGACTTATGTATCAATCCAATAAATATAAATAAGTCTGTAATAGATATTTACTGAGTTATGCTAGTATGAAGCAATTCCTTTCTCTTGAGCAATGCATTCAGATACAATCGCCGGAAAAATTTGTGCAGACGCCTTAAGAATGCTGAAGCACTGACCACAACTCCTATTCAAGATGGCGTCACAGAATGCCTATATTTTGAAGGGGTTAACAACTACTGTGAGGAAGTCAATGGCCTATAAGCAGTCTCCCGTTTCTAATTTAAGGCCACTGGTTCCAAGCAAGTGATAGAGCCAGTATCGTAAGGGAAAGACAATAGCCATGCCTCACCGGGATTTGAACCGGGAACCATCTCGGACGAATGGTTAGAAGCCAGCATTGCGGCCACCGCTGCGGTATAGTGTCTATTATCGGAGATTGCAGTACACTTTTCTGAAATCTCAAAAATGTATCGGAAATGCACAATTTGCGGCATAACTTCTCATCGTGAACTACGTTCTATGCGGAGAAAGGTGGTTGATGAAGGTGGCCGTCAACGTCTGTCTGGCATAGTTACAACCAATTGCACAGCGACAACAGCAAAAATCACCTCCAACTTCAACGAGGGAGGTGCCCTAAACGTCGCCAATAAGATCATCAGGAGATCTTTATCACCAATACAGTGGTGTGCAAAAGTATTGCGCCACTTAACAAAATTTCATAGTTATATCATCATTTATATGTCATTAGACGAGAAATTTCGTGGATTTTTCAAAAATGTCTTAGTTTTTCCTGTAGCTACTTCTGTTCTTAAGATACTAGGGGTGTTCAAATGAAAAGGTACGAAACGTCATAAGAACGTAACCGTTAACATATTTGCCTGTGCCGCTATGGGAGAACGAGCGACACATCTAGGGATGCGATTGGAGTCGCCGGCGTGGATCGGAGCATGCGCGGGCGCCCACATGCGCAGGAGAGAGCAGTGGCTCTTATAAAGAGCGCCGCCCAATTGACGCGGCAGTGCGTGTGAGGACAGGATGGCGTTCACATTCCAAAATTCGACGATTGAGGAGCAGCGAGGCGTTATCCGATTTCTGACAGCGGAAGGTGTTAAACCGGCCGCTATTCATCGCGGAGGGTGTGGTTCTGCTCCATGATAACGCGCGTCCACACGTCTCCAGGGTCACACACGCGGAACTGGCCAAGTTCCAGTGGGAGCAGCTTGACCATCCGCCCTACAGCCTGGACATGTCGCCCTGCGATTTCCATGTGTTGGGTCCCCTGAAAAAACATCTGAAAGGGAAGCGCTTCCACTCGGACGACGAACTCAAGGACGCTGTGCTGGACTGGGTCTCGTCACGGCCACAGGAATTCTGGGAACAAGGAATTCTTCGGCTCGTTAATCAATGGGATCGTTGTGCTACGGCCTATAGTGTATACCTTGAATAAAGTCTTCATTTATACCCACAGTGTCGTTTCGTACCTTTTCATTTGAACACTCCTTGTGCGTTACAAAAATCATGACGAAGTCGAAATTATTACGAAAAGGATCATTTATCCAATACTTAGGTTTGCAGCAATAAATCGTTTTTGTAATTCATAAGGAATGAAATAACATTTAAATACAGAACTACAATGAGCCAAGACTATAAAATGTACCTAATATTTTGTTGCCCAGCCTTTAGCTTTAATCACAGCTTTGCATCTTGCTGTTATACTGTGAATAAGGTTTTGTACAAAACTGGGTTGAACAATACGATTCCAAATTTGAATTACATCTTCAATGAATTAAATTTTGGTTGTTGGCTTCTTTTTTAGCACGTCTTTTGTAAAAACAGATCGTGCTTATGTTACCGGTTTGTCCGTCCGTCCGCCCGTCCGTACCTACGCTATATCTGCAACTATTAGTCCGATTTGAAAAATTCTTTTTGCATTGGGAAGCTTGAAATATGCGAATGATGATCCTTTAATTTGTTTTTTTTTTTACGATGTACAATTTCGCCGATAGAGGGCGTAAATGCAGATGATGTCGAATTCAAAATTACGTTTTATTCCACATATTTGCTTCTAAACATCCAATTGAAAAAATTCTTTTATCTTCCGATTCCATTTATTGCGAAGAGTATTTTAGATATAGTTACTTTTACAAATTACGCATAGATTTTCCGCTGGGAGGCGTAAAAGTAAATTACATTTTTTCCGATAACTCTTCTTCTGAAACTTCGATTTGAAAATTTTTTGCCTCAGCGGATGTACCTCGTGATGAAGATTCTTTTGCATATAATTTCAAATTTTTGGTAAAGAATACTTTAGCAACCAGGGGGCCTAAGTGTTAATTTTTGCTTCTGATGTATTTGCAATCAAATCTGAGCTTCCAAAATATCGATTGAAAAAATTATTTGATGGACCGATGCCACTCACATTGGTAAACCTTTTTGGAATGCTTTCTTCGTAAAATATTTCACAGTTTCTCCGCCAGAGGGCGTAGATGTATATTTTATTTTTGCCAATATCTCTACTTCTAGGAGTCCGATTTAAAAAATTCCTTCTTTGTTTGATAGTGTTTTCAGTGTGACACGTTTTCATATAATTTCAAAAATTTCAAGTGATTCATAGACTTTCCGCTAGGGGGCGTAGTGGTAAATTGGGTTTTCCCCTATATCTCTGCTTCTAAATCTCCGATTTGAAAAATTATTTCTGCACTGGATACAGCTCCTGACGGGAAATTGTTTACACATAATTTCTAATTTTTGTAAAAAAAAAAAAATAATTTGCCGCCAGGGGACGTAGACTTTTTTTTTTTTTTTTTTTTTTGATTGGAGGTTTAACGACCACCGTGAGCAACTCAATGGGCTATAAGCAGTCGCCCGTCCCTAATTTAGGGTCACTGGTTCCAGGGAAGGGAGAGAGCCAGTGCCGTAAAACAGAAACAACATCCATGCCTGACCGGGATTCGAACCCGGACCCCTTATGGACGAATGATCAGAGGCCAGCGCCTTAGACCACTGCGCCACCGGGGCGGCTGGACGTAGACTTAATTTCCGCTTCTGATGTATTTGCAGCAAAATATGAGCTTTTAAATTTTCGATTGAAAAAAACGTCGTTTGTAGACCGATGGTACTCATGTCAACAAACCTTTTAAAAACTTTTTCTTCTTAAAATAATGAATGGTTTCTACGCCAGGGGGTGTAGATGTATATATCCTTTTAGTCAATATCTCTCCTTCTAGGAGTCCGATTTGAAAAATTCCTTCTTTGATGGATAGTGTTTCCAGTGTGACATGGTTTTCATATAATTTCAGAATTTTCAAGTAATTCTTAGACTTTCCGCTAGGGGGCGTAAAGGTAAATTGCTTTTCCCCTACATCTCTCTGCTTCTAAACCTCCTATTTGAAAAATTCTTTCTGCACCGGATACAGCTCTTGATAAGAAATCCTTTGCACATGATTTACAATTTTTGAAAAAAATGGTTTGGCCACCAGGTGGCGTAAGTCTTAATTTCCGCTTCTGATATATTTGCAGCAAAATATGAGCTTCCAGAATCTCGATTGAAAAAAAAGTCGTTTGTTGACTGATATCGACAAACGTTTTAGTAACATTTTCTTCTTGAAATAATGCATGGTTTTTACACCAGGGGGCGTAGATGTATATCATATTTTTGTCAATATCTCTACTTCTAGGAGACTGATTTGAAAAATTCCTTCTTTGTTGGATAGTGTTTCCGATGCGAAATGTTTTTCCCATAAATTCAAAATTTTCAGTAAATCATAGACTTTCCGCTAGGGGGCACAAAGGTAAAGTGCGTTTTCTGCGTTTTTTCTGCTTCTAAAACTCCGATTAGAAAAATTCTTCCTGTATCGCATACAAAACCTGATGGAAAATATTTTTCTCATAATTTCTAATGTTTGGTAAAGAATGGTTTGCCCACCAGTGGGCATAAGTGTTAATTTCTGCTTCTGATGTATTTGTAGCAAAATCTGGGCTCCTGAAAACTCGACTAAATTTTTTTTTTCTTGGACCGATACCGTTCGTATGGGAAAACCGTTTGGAATGCTTTCTTCCTAAAATAATGCATGGTTTTCCCACCAGGGGACCTAAAGACACATCTTATTTTTGTCGATATCTCTGTTTCTAAGAGTCCGATTTGAAAAATTATTTCTATTTTGGAGAGCTTTTCTGGTGTGAAATGCTTCTCATATAAATTCATGTTTTTCTTAACGCACAAGTCTGCAACCATAAGGCGTAAGCGCACGATTCCGTTTTTCCGTTTACAGCAATATCTCAGAAATTTAAAACCCGATTTAAAATCTTCTTTCTTTCGTCAGATCTATTGTTTTCCATACCAGTTTCATTGACTTTGAATAGCTGTGATAAATTTAATTTGCGTCAGAACGGATTCAAAAGACGTGCTTATTACACCCGAAAATTCGGTGTCATCTTTCTTGTTGATAGTTCATACGACACTTTGAACCACAAATTTTTGATCGGGTTTAAGTTTTGTGACTGTGGTGGCTAATCAAAGTGCTGGACATTTTTTTACCTGAAACCAATTGTTCACTACTTCAGCACTACGACAGTCAGCATTGCCATCTTGAAAAATAAAATTGCTGTCATAAAGTTTTCTAGATGATCGTAGCACCTTGGTTTCTAATATCCAGATGGATTTCTGAGCATTTACCGTACCATCGACAATGCGGTTTACACCGGCCTTGACAGTGGTTTACACCGGCCTTTGCAGCCACGTAAGTCATAGTGCGGCAACCTCCTTCTAACAGTAGATGTACTAACAGTAACATTAGTCACTTCAAATCATCTTTGAAGTAATTCAGGTGAATTGATCCTTCTGTCTACCAAGCTTAACTTTCTGAATAATCTGTCCTGCCTGGTTGGTGGATCTGGGCCTTCCACTGCGACGCATATTTTTTAATATCTCCAGTGTCTTGAACTTTCTTCAGTAGCCTAATAGCTGTAGATAGATTACAGCCGACCCGTTCAGCGATTTGGCTTGAATAATATCCCTCTTCATGCAGAACAACTACACTGCTGCCCACCCAAAATGCAACACCAAGAAGGACACGAGATAGCAAAGACAGATTTACTGGACACATAACAACAGACACAAAGATGAAACGATTGAGCTTACAGGCCCGTGCGACTTACAGAACACGCAGACATCAATAGCTCGTGTGGCCTCCATGGCTGGCATTAACGGCCGCTACTCGCCGCGACATCGAACGAAAGAGGCTTTGGATGTGCGCTTGGGGTATGTCGGTCCAAGCTGCTTCCACACGTTGCCACATTTCATCAGGCGTAGCCACGGGTGGTGCTTGCCGAGCCACTCGGTTGCCGATCAGCGAACAGACGTGTTCGATGGGCGACATATCGGGAGAACAGGCGGGCCACTGCAGCAGTGACACCTGGTAGGCCGTGAAGAATTTTTGCACGATGCGTGCCACGTGCAGGCGCGAATTGTCCTGTTGAAACGTGGCCGCTGGCCGGTCCTACGGGTAAGGGAGCACTACAGGCTCCAAAACGTAGGAGATGTAGTGGTGGCTGCTGTGTGTACCTGCGATGCGTACCAGAGGGGTGCGGGTGTCATATCCAATTGCGCCCTAAACCAAAACGCCAGGCTAGGGACTGGTATGGCGATGCATAATGCAGGCGTCATACAGTCTCTCACCACGGTGCCGCCACACGCGGATCCGACCATCGTGGTGCCTCAGGCAGAAGCGGGATTTGTCGGAGAATACAATGTCGTGCCATTCCGTAGTCCAGGTGCGGCGTTCAACGGCCTACTGCCGCCGCACTCGCCGGTGGTGTAACGTCAACGGTAATCGGATCAATAGGCGCCGTGCGGCTAGTCCCCGCTCCTGCAAACGACGTCGAACGGTACGTGGTGATACAGGTTGTTGCGCAACACACCCTAATTACTGCGCTAACGTTCGTGATGTGGCGGTGTGAGCCGTCAATGCCCGCCGCACAACATGCCGGTTCTCTCGTTCGGTGGTGTGCCGCGGCGGCGGCCATCGCTTACGTCGATCCGTCCGTCCCTCCTGCACCCACCGAACCCATACTCGCCTCACTGTGTCTGGATGTCGTCCCACACGGGCGCCGATGTCTCGGTACGATAAACCGCTGTCACGATACGCCACAATTCGTCCTCTGTCGAACTTCTAAACGTGCTGGAATGACTGCCGTATTTTGCGACGAGGCATCAGGAAGTTTCCAACGCACAGGTCCGGCAGCACAACACACTTCCAGTACTTACACCCCGCCTTCTGTGTACACTTCTTATAGTGTTCCTCGGTGGCGTGCCGGGCGCACATGATTTGCATATGCCCTGCAATGCTAATCGTTTGCATGTCCTCTCGCGGGCGACGCATACTGCGAATTTCAGGCCAATCGGATGCTTCCTTCTTGGTGTTGCATTTTGGGTGGCCAGCAGTGTAAATATAATTAAAAACAAATAGCGCATATTTAAATGGTACATGCCATTCAAGCTTTCTAGGAAACAGTTGAATCATTATACTGGAGATCAATTTTTACCGCGGTGACTGAGTGGTATGAGACATTGGCTTTTGATTAATTGGCCTAGAAAAGCCCGAGTTCAGATCGCGAATGAGGCGTTAATGGTGTATATGACGTCCGCTCTGTTTTGCCCTCAAAACGTTCGCTGGTTTCTTTTCCTGGAACCAGTGGCTCTACATTAGGGACGGAAGGCTGCTTATATTTGTAAGATCTGCTTAAACGCACGTAGTCAAGTGATATGAGTTCCTGGTTTCTGACCATTCGTCCTAGGTGCTCGGTTTTGAATCCCTGATGTGGCATGGGTAGGGTGTTGGTCTTTTCCCACTGGCTCTATTTCTTTCTTGGAACCAGTGGCTCTACATTAGAGACGAACGGCTGCTTATTGTCATACGAATTACTGAAACGCCCAGTGGTCGAGTGGTATGTTGCCCTTCGGCCGAGAGGGGCTCGGGCTCGAATCCCTGTTGTGCCACGGGTAGTGTGCTCGTCTTATGACACTGGTTCTCTCCCATTCCTGGAACCAGCGGCCGTTCAGTAGAGACGGACAGCAGCTTTTTGCGATACGACTTGCTCAAGTGACCAGTGGTCGAGTTGTGTGTGGCCCTGGCTCCCGACCATTGACAAGAAATGCACCATGATTCGAATCCCTTATGTGGCACGGGTAATACACATGTCTTACAGCGCTGATTTTTTACCTTCCCTGAAACCAATAGTCCCAAATTAGCGACTTGTAACTGCTAATAGCACTGCAAAATGTTCATTGTAAACTCCTAATCAAGAGAAAAGAGATCAGTCTCGTAATTTCTTTTCTTCTTTTTTTACGCTTTCCAACCGTAGGTTGAAGAAGCGTATATGCTCCAGCTTTGTCCATCCGTCCGTCCGTCTGTCCGCACGATAACTGACGTAAAAATGGTTCGATGAAAATGATGAAAATTTAGTATATGGTAGGGGAACACTTAGGAAAGAACCCTAATGAAAGTGAACTAAATGGGGTCAAAGGTCAGGACATAGGAGTGGGATCCCTTCTGCTGCTCTTATGCGCCATAACTAACGTAAAAAAGGTTCGATTTGGATGAAATGTTAGTATGTTGTAGGGACCTGCCTGGGGACGAATCCTATTGAAAATGGGTGAAATGGGGTCAATGGTTAGGACACAGAAGCGGGATCTATTCCGTAGCCCTTATGCATCATAACTTACGTACAATTGCTTCGATTGCGACAAAACTTTATCATGTTATTTCGGAATTATACTAAACCAGTTCTGTTTAATATAATCGAAATGGGATCAAAAGTCAGGGCACAGGAGCGAGATTTATTCCACAGCCATTATCGTCATAACTTGAGTAATGATTCCTGGTATGTTGGAAGGCGTATCATAATTAATGCATTGCATGATTTTACTAACTTGTTTTTTTTTGTTGGGGGTTTAGCGACCACCGTGAGCAACTCAATGGGCTATAAACAGTCGCCCGTCCCTAATCTAGGGCCATTGGTTCCAGGGAAGGTAGAGAATCAGTGCTGTATGACAAACACAACATCCATGCCTCACCGGGATTCGAACCCTGACCCATCTCGAATGAATGGTCAGAAGCAATGGTTTAGACCTCTGATCCACCGGGGCGATTAGTTTTGTAATTATCTTCCATGTAATAAATATTTTGATTTTTAAACGACAGTTTGTTAGCTGCCTTTTAACGAAATTTGGTTTGGTGCGTTTTTTCATTAAAATTTCATTCTTTTTCCAAAGGTGAATTGTAAAGATTGTCGGTGTGAAACGGCTTAGCCCAGTAAGTGTTTATTCTCATTCGATAATTATTGCTTATATTTTAGTGAAAATATCAGGGCGCCCCACGAGGATAACTAAATCATGCCAAACAGACGTTTGAATAAACTAAATTTATTCTAAGGGTACATTTCTGCGAAAACGTAAAAATATCACCTGCCATTAAAACATTCGTTCAATCATGTTGTAATATCCCACTCTTACTCTCCGTTTGCAGCCAAATGGTAGTCATCTTCTTTTATGGCTTGAAATTGTGGATTTTGGGATTTTATTCGTAAAGTCAAACTCCGATTGCAAACACTTAACTCTCTTTTGCGTTATAAACAAACCCAAAGGCTGAAGAAGATCAAGATGAGCACAAATGATTCTATGGGATTGATTTCTCGATATCGATCCTCCTAACTGCAGAACAGCAGATCCATGAGCATCAAAGAGAAGACAAAAATGAAAAATGGCTATGACGTCTCACTGAGTTGAAGCCCATAACTCAAGATACCAACGTTCTTGCCACCTCTGCGATTGCGCAGAAAGTAGTTATATCCTAAGGAACTCAAACGCAGAATAGCCTTCCGAAATAAAATCATTGCACAGTTGTACACAGTTGTACGATCAACAGGCACAGTGCTTCGATAAACTGTAAAGTTCCTGAAATTCACGAGCAACTTTCCGAGATTACTTTCGTGAATTAACGAAGCATATTTCTTATTCAACCTCTTCTGATTCCTTTCGTGAATTAACGAACCATATTCCTTATTCAACCTTTTCAGATTCCTTTCGTGAATTAACGAAGCATATTCCTTAATCAGCCTCTTCACATTCCTTTCGTGAATTAACGAAGCATATTCCTTATTCAACCTCTTCAGATTCCTTTCGTGAATTAACGAAGCATATTCCTTATTCAGCCTCTTCACATTCTTTTCGTGAATTGACGAAGCATATTCCTTATTCAATCTCTTCACATTCCTTTCGTGAATTAACGAAGCATATTCCTTATTCAGCCTCTTCACATTCCTTTCGTGAATTAACGAAGCATATTCCTTATTCAGCCTCTTCACATTCTTTTCGTGAGTTGACGAAGCATATTCCTTATTCAATCTCTTCACATTCCTTTCGTGAATTGACGAACCATATTCCTTATTCAAACTTTTTAGGTTCCTTTCGTGAATTAACGAAGCGTATTCTTTATTCAACCTCTTCACATTCCTTTCGTGAATTAACGAAGCATATTCCTTATTCAGCCTTTTCACATTCTTTTCGTGAATTGACGAAGCATATTCCTTATTCAATCTCTTCACATTCTATTCGTGAATTGACGAACCATATTCCTTATTCAACCTTTTTAGGTTCCTTTCGTGAATTAACGAAGCATATTCCTTATTCAACCTTTCAGATTCCTTTCGTGAATTAACAAAGCATATTCCTTATTCAACTATTTCAATTAAATGACGGAAACAGCGTGAATGTCATTAACTGACAGAAATAATCCTGCTCGCCTCTCTCCATTAAATAACGGAAACTTTCCGTTTTTTAAAAGATGTTCACTGAAAATCGTGAATTTTCATGGATAATTTATTCCCATTCAGTCCTAACGGAAAAAATATATTGTTACTGTTTCCTTATCTATATAATGGAAAAATTCGCGTGATGAGAGCGGTTTCCGGAAAATGCCTGTGGTTTTACAAACAATTAAATTTAAATTGTCTGTTGGTAGAGTTGATTTTGATGTTTCATGGCGTGACCGGATATTTTGGATAATATATCGCAAGATATTAAGGTTATTGTGGCAACGAATATTGCTCTCTCCCAGTTGGTGCACCTACTATTGATATCGTGCTACCGTGAGAAGCCGGGTACTTGAACGGTCGTATGGGTGATAGTATGATGTCTGTGTACAATACTTGAACAAGGGATGAAGATTTATCAGTTAATGGGGAAAAGCTGGATATAACCAATTCCAACATTTACCTTGCTCAGCAGATATCAAGATGAAGAAATTAATTAGCGTAAAAAACTTGGTTGGGGAACTTTTGGAAGAAACAGGACAATTTTTAAGAGCAATGTGCTCTTATGTCTTGAAAGAAAAGTGTGGAATCAGTGCATCATTCCAGTGCTTACGAGCGGAGCAGCGACATGGGCCTTAACTGAAAAAACACATACAAAGACTGCAGACAGCTGAAAGAAGCATCGAGAGATGCACGCTTGGTATGACCAAGAAAGAAAGAAAAGAAAGGAACTCGTGGATAAGAAAAATGACAAAATTGGAAGACATCATGGCCGCCCCGGCGCCGCAGTGGTCTAAGCGCTAGTTTATGACCTTTCGTCCGCGAAGGGTGCGGGTTCGAATTCCGTGGGGAATGGAGGTTGTGTTTCTCTCACGGAGCTGACTCTCTCCCTTCTCTGGAATGAATGGCTTTAAATTAGGGATGGGCGACTGCTTATAGCCCATCAAGTTGCTCATGGTGGTCGTTAAGCCTTCAATCAAACAACAACAACAAAAAAAGATATGATCAGAATAAAATCCTTGAAATGGCAATGGGCTGGATATATTGCCAGAAGGACGGACCACCGATGGACAACTGAAATTTTAGACTAGATTCCAAGGGACAGGAAAAGACCCAGAAAACGGGCACTTGGGAGATGGGCGGATTGAAGATACTAGCCCAAGACAGTCCTTGGTTGAAGAAACTAGGGAGGCCTTCATCCAGTACTGGATTTATAATGATTGACAATGATGATGATATATTCTAATGTATAGTACAAAGCAGATTTGTCCGGGTCAGGTCTGGGTCGGTTCCAAATATGTGCCGGCCCGGTCCAGGTGAAGTCCGCATCCAAAATTTTTGACCCTTTTCCAACTTTGATCTTTCGTTCCTTCTTTAAAGGCGTAAGCATCCAAGATCCTCCTTTAGAGCCATATGAAAAAATTAAATCACATTTACCCCAGTTGCTACCGAGTTATTTACGGTACTAATATAAGTGGGAGGAAAAAAGTCCTTCTGGTCTTGTCGTGTTAACCATCAAATTTTAGTCCTACTGCTAACTTATTGTGCTTTAATTTACCATTCATTGCGATTTTGCTCCCGTCTCCCGAGCTGGTCCTTAAACATAAGGTTCTGCTTTGGATGAAAAAACGTTGCAGCTACATGAATCACAATGATGTCGACAACGAAATTATAGTAAAACGTTTCGCGTAAGTAACAATGACTATTTTTAATTCTTTTTTTTTTATTTTCATGGAGGAAGAAGTGAATGAAATTTATTTGTGAAATTTTGGGAACACAAATTTGACGGTGATGGCGGAATTCGTATCCTTCTGCTCCAGAGACAAATGCTTTCCCTATTAAGCTACACCGACGGAATTTATTGCTGAAAATTTGCCGTCTTGACATGTTCTTCACCTCCTGTAGTACATCACATATGCAACTCCCCCCCCCCTCGAGAAATGCGGGGGTAAGGCAAGAAATCGAAGGTTCCTGATCCGCCGCAAAGCATGCTTGAAGTACAGCTGTACCTCTCTGTATAAGAAGGAATTCTCACTAATTCCAAACGATGTGTGGGAGAAACATTACACATTTTTGAAGTGACGAAGGAATTCTCATTATTTTCAAACGATGTGTGGAAAGAACATCTCACATTTTTCTTAAGAACCAAACGGCCAGTAGGTTTATTGCCGCGATGGGGCGCCAATGGGAAAACTCATGTTTTCGAACGACGCACATCGAACTCGCATCTGTCGCCCCGGTGTCGCAGTGGTCTAAGAGCTAGCTTATGATCGTTCGTCTAAGTGGGTTCGGGTTCGAACCCCGTTGGCGGATGGATGTTGCTTTTGTCTTACGACACTGGCTTTCTCTTTTCCCTGGAACCAGTGGCCTTAAATTATGGACTGGCGACTGCTTATAGCCCATCGAGTTGCTCAGGGTGGTCGTTAAACCCTCAACCAACAAAAAAAACAACAAGAACACTGCATCCATTTACTCCTGAAGCGAATCTTTTCCCAATAAAGCTACACCGACGTGGTTTATCCCTGCAACTTACGTATTTTATTCCTGTGCTTTGGCCTCTGTGGTACGTCAGAAAACTTATTTTTATTTCCTTTTAAACAAAACTGGCCATGAAAAAAAACGAGAACAACCTTAACACTGTGACCACATTTTGTTTACACTTAAACCTCAGAAGTGCTCTAAATTAGTTATTTCAGTTTGGCTTATAAATATTTCAATGTTTTGTTACCTTGGGATAACACTCAGGACTACTACAAAATCCTTAAATTGGTTAGAATTAATTAACTGGCGGGTTAGAAAATAGTATCGAATCAGATCGATCGAATGTATTCGCTATTTAAGAAATGTAACAAATGCGGTTGGAACAAATGTGACATATATTCTAAATTAACTTTCCTTTTTAGTTTCTTTCCCTATGTAAATCGTGAGTTTATTCTGTTATTCTTCACTCTTAACGAAATATCTTTTCTCTCAAACGAATACGTTTGGCAACACAATTGAGGTTGAATGCACGTGACGTATGCCTGAGTTTTGATGAGAACAACACATAAAAACGACGACTAATCTATTTCTCGAGATCGTTGGATTGTAAACAGATTATTGAAAGGAGCGTTATGTTAAAGAGGGTTGTGTGGTGTGCGGAGAGTTTAGGGCAATATGCTATGCTACGATGTGTTTGCTACATCCTGAATAAAGCATCTTTTTCCGTAAGTGTGACTTCTGTTGTCTACATGTTTCGTCTGGCCGTTGTTTCTTTCATTTCGGAACTATTTCTTAGTATGTTGATGTTTTAAATTAACGTAGAAGTAAGACAAGACTTCTTCGTCATACAACTGAATCTGATCATCAGAAGACGTTGCTTTACCATTAGCTGCGTTATTCAAACGGGATATTTAGGGTGATAATGGAACTAATATTTTCTGACTCATTATTTGCTCACTGTTACAATGGCGACTAACTCAAGAAAATAGAGAGAAAATATTAGTAAAATGTTTTCACCCAGCAGCATCATGTAAGTGAGGTTAACCCTTCTCCATCATGGCTTGGAACATGCAGCAGCGATTGAAGGGCTAGAAAGAATCCTTTATCACCAATTGCAGGTTTATGGTTTGCACTAATCAGATGAGACGTGGAAAATAATTATTTTGCGTGAACTTTCGAAAACTCTGACGTTCTGTGAATAATTCTGTTTACAAACTTACATACCAACGTCTCTCATAATAATTTTTAAAACTTTTATGTTTGAATTAATTTTACCTGGAAAAAGTGTCATATTTCATGCACGTATTTCAGGCAGAATCTCTACCTCAAATTGCTGCAAGATATTAACACGTCAGAGAATTCTAGGGTGTAATTAGAGTATTCCTTAAATATTTTCCGATACAAAAAGAATCCTTCAAATTGGATTTTTAGAAAAGATAAAACCAGCTCAAAAGAAGCTTTCTCCACGATCCCTAGAGAAAAGGACTTGGGTAATTTAAAACCCGGTCAGTGCAATGCGTTCTTCGTAATGAATGGAAATTCTTACAAAAACAATTCTTGGAACTCGAATTTGACAATCGACAAGTAGAAATAGCTACTAATGGAAAATATGTGCGTAAAGACAAAAAAATCACAAATTGTACGCAAAATATTCATCATAGTGGAAACTATTCGGAGCAAATAGAGTTCTTCAAATTGAACAACGGGTGGGAAGCGGCGATAAGGAGCACACTATAATATAAATTTCCGCTCTTTAGCAGAAAAACTACGAGTTACTGAAAACAAAATACACAAAATGTTCCTCATAATGATGGGCATTTGAACAAAAAAACATTTTCAATTGGATATTTAAAAGCGAAAATACTACTGCAATAAGATGTACACTGAATAGCAATTGAATTAAAGATACCTGCCTAGTAACGTATAGCACCACCTTTTGCCCTGATGACGGCAGCGATTCGTCTCGGCATGGACTCGACAAGACACCGCAAGCGTTGGGAAGCCATACGGATCCACTACCCTTGAACAAGCTCCCGCAATTCACGAAGATTTGATGGAGGGGGTTCAGAGCCTCGAACAACTCTCGCGATGGCATCCCAGATGTGCTGGATGGGATTGAGGTCAGGTGACCTAGCTGGCCAAGGAAGTGAAGTCACGTCGGTGGAGTGTTCATCCAACCATTCCGATACAATTCGGGGGCTGCATTGTCTTGTTGCAGGATGAGGTCCCTAGTGGGATGTTGAAGACGCACAAACGGGTGCAAATGGTCGTCCAAGATATTCCGGTAACGTTGACTTGTGAGGGACGATGTCTCACGTACCAGGGGTCCCAGTCCACAGACGAGAATGCCACCCCCACTAGCTTGCTGGCAAGAAAGATCCATCGCTTCATGTGGTTTGCGCCGTATTTGTATCCTGCCATCCCCATGTACCAATGTGAATCTCGACTCATCAGACCAGGCAACATTTTCCCACATGTCTAGGGTCCAGTGGAGATGTTCCCGCCCCCGTGCTAATCTTTTCACCCTGTGATGTGCGGTCAGCAGCGGTACCGTCGTGGGATGATAGCTTCTGTACCCCATAGCGAAGAGATGGTTCTGGATGGTGTGGCTGCTTACACGTTTTTGTGCACCAGCGTTAAATTGCCGAGTGATTTCTTGCACTGTGGCCCGTCTATCCGCTGTTAAACTGCGAGCTAGCCGACGATGACCCCGCTCATCCCCACGCTGTTGTCCACGGCAGTTGGCCCTTGCAGGGATGGTTTTACTGGATTCGATGTACTCACGGTGCACTCGTGACGCAGTGGCTCGTGAACATCCCAGTGCCTGCACGACTTCCGAGAGAGAGTGACCCATTCGTCGGGCCCCAACAATTTGCCCACGATGAAATGCGCTTAGATCCTTCGTCTTACCTATACTGCGTCCGACTCTACTGATTCCCGTCGCATCACTCCTTATATTGTCGGAACGCGGCATACGTCTTGTCATTTCAGTTTACAGGGCCGCCCACAGTGCTACATTTGCACAACGCCAGCTGTCTCTAATTCAATTGCTCTTCAGTGTATGTGTTAAATACCCTAGTACCAGAACTGTGGATTTTTAACTATCTTTATAACTGAAGATAATCATCATCAATGTCGACAATTATTATCAATTCACTGTTGAATAAAGGTCTCCCCAAGTTTCTTCTATAGTGCTCTGTCTTGTGCCAGTCTCCTCCATATCACTACCGCCTGGTTTCGAATTTCATTCACCCATCTCCTATGTGGTCTTCTTTCCTGTCTTTTGGAATCCAGTCTAGAATTTCGGTTGTCCATCGGTGATCTGTTCTTCTGGCGACATATCCAGCCCATTGCCACTTCGTAGATTTTATTCTGATCATGATGTCTCCCACTCTTGTCTATTTCTTTATCCGTGTGCTCTTCTTCTATGCTCCTTTCAGTTGTCTGCAGTCTTTGTGTGTCTTTTTTAGTTAAGGTTCACGTCTCTGCTTTGTATGTAAGCACTGGAAGGATGCACTGATTAAACACTTTTATTTTAAGACATAATGGCGTATTACTCTTTGCTGTTTCTTCCAAAAACTCTCCAAACAAGTGTTTTACGTTGATTAATTTCTTCCTCAATGTGACTTTTGCTTGATATCTGCTGTCCAAGGTAAATGTAGGTATTAGTTGTCTCCAGCTGCCCCCATCAATCGACAAATCTTATTTTATTGAAAAAGAATTGTATATCATTTTTTTCTTCTCAAAGTTATTTACGTTGTGAAGTCACTTTTTGGGGGAGGGGGTGTGGAGTAAAACGCACCACGCTGTCCAATCGGGTTGATAAAAGTAGGATAGCATTTCTTTTAATCAGGTAGTATAGTTATACCGCTGTTTTTCGGTCGTCAGACCACTTTCAGTGGGAATAGGATGTACCGCGCGAAGGCGGGGTTGGCATTTGTCAAGGAGAGGCTATATCCCAGGTAGCAATATTATGCTTGACCAACAGTGGACTTTCAACGGTTGGCCCAGCGACGTGGCGACGAGGCGGCCAACAATTGGATATGTGTTGGTTCAACGGTTGGACCCACCTTGGAAAACTGTTGCAAACAGTTTTCAAACAGTTTTGTTGCAAACAGTTTTCCAATGTAAAACTGTTGCAAACAGTTTTCCAATGTAATCATGTATTCTTGGACAACCATGGTTGGTCATGTGTTGTTGGACAACCATCGGACAACCGTTAAGTGGTCATTTGTTGATAAATGGTTGATCACGTGTGGTTGGAAAACACGTTGGCCAATCTTCGATAAACAATGCAACTTTCGCCCAACGCTGCCGACGCAAAAATATAATTGGGTCAACCGTTGGCCAATGTCAGTGTGCTACTTGGGATGTTTGTGCATCACCTGACTTTTGCTAATAAACCAATTCTTCAAAGAACAGACAGTAAGAAAAACGTTTATACATATTCGCCCGAAACCTAAAAAAAAAAAAAAAAAAAAAAAAATCATGATTTAAATTACAGTAGAACGCGCTTATAACGAAGAGCTTGGGATCGACAGATATCCCCGTTAAATCCACTTTGGTGTGAAAAATCCTACCACACAACAATATGCATTGCGACGTATTAGAGAGGTGAAAATATGTGTCAAGACGACAAATCTGCAGCGAAATTCTGTCCGCGTAGCTCAGTTGGGAGAGCGAATTATTCCGGAGTGAGGGGACACTGACAAACTGGTGTTTTCACAGCATATAAGCTTACGTTTATATTATACACTCACTTGACAAAACATTAGGGACAGGTTGATGTACAGTTGACATGGGTATCCCCCGTGCAAAGTGGAACTGACCCAAACCGAAAGGTTGGTTGTTTGATTGATTTTTATGGCGCAAGTGCAATGTTTGGCCAAAGAGCGCCAGAAACAAGATCACCAAAGAAAGATACGTAAAAACGTGGTAGTAGAGTAAAAACAGTTGTCCCCTACCACATACTGAAATCTCATCGAAATCGAACAATTGTTTCGCGAGTTATCGTGCGGACAGGCAGAAAGACGGACAAAGCTGGAGCATATACGCTTCTTCAACGTACGGTTGGAAAGCATAAAAAGGGAGAAAGATGAAAAGTGTGAAAGCTATATAAGTTGAAAAGGTCAACCAAGTCGAACGCTAGCGATAAACAGGTGGACACTTGCCGCGTGGAAACCGCTTGGTTAAAAGAAGATCCCTAATCAATCTTAAACCTTTCTATGTTTATATAAGTAAAAACCTTTAGAGAGTAAATCAAAGAAAACTTAAAGAGCGAATTTAGAATAGGAAGTTAAAAGATTTGCAACATCTGTAAGGTACTTCAGCCAGAACTCTGACCATTCTCAAGTACTTCCTACTCACGTGCCGGCTGTGACGTATCTATCTCTAATTTAACCTTTCTTTTGAGTTTCTGTGTTCTCATGTAATTTTAGATTAATCTGGTTAAACAGTTTCTGACCTAACGACACATCATCTTTCCGGAAGAGCTTGCTTAGTTTGGCATCACTGACAGTGGGGCAGAAGTCAATATTGCATCAACATTTATTTAAGGGTGCATTTTTGCAAGCGACTGATTAAAAAGTCATTTTGTAAGAGTGACTTATTAGTTAGAGGTGCATTTTGATAGACGCATTTGATATTACGACTTGTAAGAAGTGGCTCGTTGAAAGTGCATTTGCTATACTGTATTATCAGAAAAATATGTTACGATTTGTGAAAACAGGAATTTGTCGGTGACGAAGATAGATTCTTCGCCTCCTCGCTCCGGAGTGAGTTACTCTATCCGACTAAGTTACACCGACGGGATATATCGCTGCAGATCTGTTGTCTAGACACGTGATTCACCTTTGTGGTACGTCACTGACTACGGAATATCGTGAATGTTATATGAATCGAAGCCAGCAAGTTCATATTCTTACTTGATGTAGCTTTATCTGAAGTGCCATGACAGACATAAAAAAGTGAAGTCATGTAAATCGCTTCAGCTCATTAATTACCTCAGCTATTAGTGACTTCGGTATTTACTAGGGCTCTACATTTATGTTCACAAGTTCAGATATAAAATTTACAAAGCATTTAAGCATACATGAACCCTACATCTGCAGCAAAATCCTTAGAACCATTTATGTGTAATTAATATTTTGCACTGCGTGAGGACAAATCATTAAAATACGAAGTTTTATACTGTATATTGAGGGTGTGAAAACACGAGTTTGCCCGCGACGGGTACCAAAACCGTGTCCCCTCACCCCAGAGTAAGTCGCTCTCCCAACTGAGCTACGCCGACAGAATGTCTCGCTGCAGATTTGTCGTCTTGACACATGTTTTCACCTCTGTAGTACGTCACTGCGGAAAGCAACGGTCAACACTAATAATAACTTTTTTAAATGTTAAAGCACTTTAACCTCGAGTTTTCAATTTGAAGGCGAACTTCGGAAACAAATTTCGTGTGTGCTATCATGTATGAAGCTCTAAAGTAAGTTCATTTGAATCTTTGACGCTGGCTCTTTACAATTTGACTGAGAATATCTAATTAGATTTTCTCAGTAAGGAAATTTATTTTAATTGAGTTCAACTGTATAACTATACTAAAAATTCGAAATTTCTTGGCGTAGAATATAAATAACATTTTTAAAGCTTTCGCACATCAGCCAGATGGCTTTCTCAAGGAAGGTAGACAGCTAACTGCAAACTGGAAAATAGAACGTTTCAACACTTTGAACGCGGTCAAACTCAGATTGATACCATTATGTTTACTATCCAACTTGAGGTGGAAGGTAAGCTGCCATTTCTGGACTTTATGTTTGAAACGGATACTGTGGCAAATACTTTAAATTATTCTGTGTATCGTAAGCCCAATTCAGGCTCATCTATCATTCCCTATAACTCGAATCATCCATATTCTTACAAATTAGCTGCTATTAGATTTTTATTACGTAGACCTTTTACCCATTCCTCGGATAAAACTCGGCGACACAAAGAAATCAATAAAGTGTTTCAGATAACCAGGCAACAGGGTTTTCCGGATCATATGGCGAGGTCGGTTTTAAGAAAGCTCTCTAATAATTCCACTATCACCTTACAAGGTGTAAAGAGGAAATCTAGATACGTAGGTTCTAGGGCATTCCACCCTATCATCACTCCATTCTTAAAAAGCATCTGCAGGAGATTTGATATAGACTTTGGGTCAAAGACTTGCAATATTTTCTCATTGGTCAAAAAAGATCGAGACAAAGTCCTGATGTTGAACAGAAGAGGTATCTACTCCATCCCGTTATCCAGTAGCTATACACGGGATTCCAACTTAGCATACATCGGATCAACATGCCGTACCTTAGGAAAAGGTTTAAAGAACATAAACATGACATAAAATATGGGCTACCGACAACCGCACTCTCTAGATTGGTTAGTTCTAGTACCTACTCTCCGTTCTGGGAGGAAGCACATGTCATGTCTTCCCCGATACACCAATCTAGACTATTATTTGCGGAAAGCCTTGCTATATTCCAGATGGGAACAGGATGCTGTAATGAGGACTTACCTCAATTTATTTCGACTGCCTGGAAACATTGTTTGTTGAAATTACCGTAAGCATCTTTTGTGACTTGAATTTATTATTTTTTTATAGACTGCATCTGTTGATATTGATATATGAGTTGTACATATGATATGGGTATACACTACATCTGTTCACTATATTGATATGAGTTGTACATTTTCCGTATGTTAGGTACGTTCCCAACCTTTCTGGAGCCTCTTTTCTGATAACCTATTCCATCTCTATGACCCCGTTCCACCCCATACACCCCTCTTTTTCCCCAGGCACCTTTTAACTGCTTTTCGTACTTGTTCTACCTTTCCTACATACTAACAACCTATTTGTCTCACTTTAATATCAGTTAACGATGTAGATATCCTGGTGGAAGCTAGGGGACCCCTACACATACGTCATTGTCGAGACCTATACATTAATGTGTTACTCGGTCATATGTTTGCATTTGTAATTCTCATCTGAAGACGGCATCCAGGGTGGACCCGAAAACTCTCATGAAGTGTTTTTAATTTTTATCAGGTTTTAACCTGTATCTTGAGCATAATTAAAGTTATTGTTCATCAATTCAGGTTCTAAACTATGGATTGATTTTATTGACGTATCGTTCACCAAGATGAGCTGCCTTGTATTTTACTTTAATGTTTTTAGCTGCAGGAAAGTATTTATAAAAAAAAGCTAATTAGTGACAACGAAAAAGCTATCAAAATAGTGAAGTTTCCGTAATTAAGAATGGAAAATTTCCCAAGCGGAAATTTCGTTAAAAGTCAGCAGGGGCCTATGTAGAATTTTTTTAGGGGGTGAAACAAAAAAAATGGAAATTTTTGAAATCCATCAGGACAAAATAAGAAAAGATTAAAGCATTTTTTTATATTGTAAGCTAATGCATTTTTATTAAATTAACGCATGTTTATTTTTCTAATAAAACTCGCATTTTAACAAAAAAACATAAAAAAGTGAACTACTTTCGAGTTCTGGATCTTTGCCCCTCCCCCACACTCTAAATACGACCCTGAAAGTCGGTGATCTACTGGCAATTTTGCTGTAAGTTATTTTTAGGATCGAATTTTCCATGAATTCACACTATTTAATTTTTAGAATGTATTTAAGCAGTTGTTGTTTAAATTGTGTTTTGTTCAACCAGCGTAAATTTCCCGAATTTTTTTTTTTTTTTTTTTTGTGATTTAATATTTTGCCGATGTAACTAAGAAATATCTGGAAGCTATATGTTAAATATTTCTGTTTATGTATTTTCGCATAGTCAGACATTTTTACTTACTTTTATTAAAGACTGTAAAATTCCTTCGATAATTGTTGTGGCGAGTCAATCAAATTCGCGGGCATTTCCACTACACCGAAGTCGCCGAAAGTGTTTATTTAGCGATCGCCTGGCTTGATAAGTTGATAGAAAACCTCAGGGGATGTTTTTAATTCATTTTTCCGTACTTCCTTTCGAAATAATTGTCCGTCCCAAGGTACTTTATCTCGCTCTCTACTTATCTTGCCGTGTCTCTAGATAACCATGTTTCGGCGACGCATCGAATCCTCTTTTCTGTTACGACACGGTTAACTGCAAACCAGGTGGACATATATTAGGAACATCAGCAGAGTGCTGGTTGTACACGCCACCTTTTACGACCACCAGTACGGCTTTATCGTCATTTGCAGCGCGCCCATCGTTGTTTGCAGCGACGGGGCTTCGCTTATTCCTGTAATTAGATGCAGGCTTAACTCGGTCACGGGGAACAAATTTATCGCTTCTTTGAGGCCATTAGTATTATTGATTCCGCCGGTGGGCAGTCATTTGTCGGTTATGTGAGGCCGCCGCTCACCTGAAATCTTCCATGTTCGGTTATCTCGGTACAAATGTACAGCACTGAAAACATCCCCAAAATCTTGCCTTCCCCTGCAAATGATATAAGCGACGATTTTAATTCCAGGTAACGCCGTACATTACATCCGTTTCATTCAAACGATTTTAGTCACCCCTGAAGAACAGAATGTCTCTCAGGGCTGTGCGGGCTATACATTACACCCGTTTTATTTAAGCTGTTTTGGCCCTCCCTCAACGTGACTCACAGCTCTGAAACATTTTGGGGCCTTTCGTAAATCATGACTTGGATTTCCCTTTGGTACTCTATTTCAGAACTTCGTGCTCAGAGCAAATTTATTTTCGGTACTTAACAGAGTATTTTATGTCCGCGGGCAACTGCGCATTTAAATTCCTTTCGGATAAAATTTATGTCTGTTGATAAAATAATTAATACATCTTGTGTAAGCATAGGTTACCCAAGAGTACCGACCATCTGTTTTAAACGCCATTTCCTTAAGGATGTTTAACTAAACTTTTTAAAGACCTAGCCCAAACTATAATATTTCAATATGGAGCTGCCATTTGTTCTACTTCTTTATTTCTATCCGAAATAACCATTTCAGTGCGTCCTTAATATCGCGATTACGTTACCCTGTCAACTGTCTCTTCCTTCTCTGTCTGTCTGTCGGCTATGATTTTGAAATTTCCGCCTTTTTAGCTCTTTCGTCTCTTTGTATCTGTACACGATATCACTGCAACTACGGTATTTGTCCGATCTGAAAAATTCTAACCCTGAACCGTTAAACTAACATCAATAAGTAGTAACTGTACACCAATTATACTCAAAATAGTATATCTATACCGAAATTTCTTGGCGTAGAATAGAAATAAAACTTTCCAAGCTTTCGTACATCAACCAGATGGATTTTAAAGGAAGTTAGACAGCTAGCTGCAAACTGAATAATAAAACGTTTCAACAATTTGAACGCGGTGACTTGACTAGACATTAAATAAATAGGCGTAAACGTGATAATTCGAAGAAACGAGGTCACGCTGGTTGGGCACGCAGTACCATGCTAGAAAACGCAGCATTATTTGAAGAATTGATTCCAAATACGTGGCAACTCCAAAGAGACGCTATCATTGCAAGCCTCGCAGCTGGTCAAGATATCCAAGGTTTTGCGAATGGTAGTGTAGATTTGCGTGTGGAGTATGAAGCTAATTTATTTACATCACTCCATATAGGATAATAATGCTGCGCTTTCTACCATGGTACAGCGTGCCCAACCAACGTGACCTGGTTTCTCCGAATTATCACGTTTGCGCCTGTTCATTTATTGTCTAGTCAAGTCACCGCGTTCAAATTGTTGAAACGTTCTATTATCCAGTTTGCAGTTAGTTGTTTACCTTCCTTAAAAAAGCCATCTGGTTGATGTGCGAAAGCTTGGAAACTTTAATTTCTATTCAACGCCAATAAATTTGGATTACTAGTATAGTTATACTATTTTGCGTTAAAACAACATTTCATACGTTTTCGTCTTTCTCCGTTACGTAAATGTTACTACTAAGATGAGCACATGCTATTAAATTCATAGCATATTTAATATCGTGATTGTGTTACCATGTTATTTGTCTGCTTTCCTGTCTGTCTGTTCGCTGTGATTTTGACATCTCACCCGTTTTACTGCTTTCATCTGTCTGTATGTGTACACGATACCACTGCAGCTATTTGTCCGATTTGAAAAATTCTGATCCTGAACTGTGAAAGCCACAATTCATACGTCTTGATCGGTTTCCGATTCATAACTCCGGTTTGGGGCGTAAATGTACATACTATTAAATTCACAATACAGTATATTTTAGTCTATGAAATTACTTTAAAAAATCGATTTAAAGTATTTTAACCTTCAGAAACCATTTACCATCAAGGTTGTTTCGGTTACAGTTGCTATTTGAAGTAATTCACGAAGTTACCGCTAGGTGGAGTAATTATTGTAATTTTTCTTGAAATCTCTGCTTCTAAAACTCGGATTTGAAAAATAATTTTCACGTTAGATAGCGGTAACGATGATATGCATTTTACACGCATATTACGATATTTTGTAGGAAAATGTTTTGCCACTTCGAGGAATAGGTGCTGATTTTGACATGTTTGCAGTTTCATCTCAAAACATTACTCTCTCACTTTAAAAAATCTAACTGGAAAAAAAAGACATTTAAATCAGACGCTGCTCATCATGGAAAGGACTTATATGCCCTTATTTTTCTCTCAAAATAATGTTTTTTTTTTCTGCTAGGGGCGCTAATGTAAATCTGAGAAATGATTGTAGAGCGTGCGTGTATGCTATTATTCTTCAAATTTCATGAAAGGGAGAGAGAGAGAGGAAAGAGAGATTTTGCGACTTTTAAGAGTTATTTAAAATTTTACAAACGTGTTCTTTCTTTGAAAATTAACCAATAATTGCGTATAAATTTTGTGCACTGCTCATCTCCTTACAGGTAGTTCAATTAATGTTAATAATTTTGTACAAGACTATTTTACATGAAAACTACTATTCTTTCTTTCTGACAATGCGGTATCTGTCAAAATACCACACACACAGTGGTTACAAGCACTACTCACGTATGAGAGAGGTGTAATTTAAAGCTTCCGGTGCTGTCCCGTGGAGCGACTTATAAAGCGCTATAATTAAAAACAGAGGCGTGACTCGGCATTTCTGAGCCCTGAGCAAACCACAAAATATTGCGCCCCCATCTGTCATTTATTTTCTTGAACGACAACCATGAGCAATTCTAAGGGTTACCAGCAGTCGCATGTACCTAATTTAGCCACCCTCTGGTTCGAAAGGAGAGAGGGCTAGTGTAAGACAAAAGCACCACCCATGCCTCTTTCGGGACTCGAAACAGGGCCCACTCAGACCATGAGACGAACACGGACAAAATAAAATTAACGGCAGACCCCCTTTTTTTCTCTATGTAAGAGGCACAATCAAACTGTGGCTCCCGGTGGCCAAGTGGTACGAGTTGTTGGCTTCTAACCATAAGCCCAAGGTAGGTCCGTGTTGGAATCCCCGTGAGATATGGATAATTTGCTTGTCCTATCACACTGACACTTTCTTCACAGAAGCCAGTGTCCCTAAATTAGCGACGAGGGAAAGCTTATAGCCCATTGAATTGCTCATAGTAATCACTATACCCCTAAGCAAACAAAACAATCAAACTATGAATGTTTGCGCAACTTTTCCGAACGGCTTTGGAGTTTCGGACCTTCGTTATAACATCAAGCTGTCCGAATGCAGCTGGTACAGGTGGCGCGCAGCCGCAGTAATGATAGAATAGCCCCCAGAGAATCTTCAACAATATATGAATTATACTCTAGTTTAACTTCCATTTTTAGTTTCTTCCTCTATGTAAATTTTGAGTTCATTCTCTTTAGGCGTTTCAACCTGAACGTTATATTTTCTCGCTCACGGAATATGTTGTGGCAACAGTCTTGATGTCAGGATAAAAGACGTATTAATGTGACATGATAAGAACGAGCTACATAATGTCTGGAGATAGAAGACAAAATATGGTGTGGTGTCGTAATCGTGGAAGCTGCATTACGCTGAAGCGGTGTTTACTTGAAGTCTGCGTGTTCTAGTTGTGTTCTTATACACAGTCGAGTCACATTATTGTGACCACCTCCTACTTTTGATGTCAACAGCTCGTAGCCAATGAAAGAAGGCACGTGTAGTGAGCTGGCTTGGAGGGTATATAAGGTTTGTTGTCGGCATTCTGAAAACATATCACTCGTTGCTGTCATAGATAAAAGGAGCAATTTATCAGATTTACAAAAAGGGATGATTATCGGCTTTCGGTCCAAGGGTAGCAGTATTTCTGAAACAGCGCAGTTTGGGAACTTTTGGAGTGCTGCTGTGGTTAAAGTGTATCGTGATTGGAGAAATGGCACCATTGCGAATAAGCGACGTGGAAACTGCGGAGCACCACGTGTCATTGACGTGAGAAGTGAACGTCGGCTTTGAAAGTGCGAAGAGGGCCGATCGGCAAGCTACATTGAAGCAAATCACTGGCCGAATGAACCAGGGGGACTACCGGAAATGTGTCTAAAACGACAGTTCAGCGAACCCTACTGCGTATGGAGCTCCGACGCAGACGGATGGTCACTGCACCTATGCTAACGAAGGTGCATCGGCAGAAAAGGCTTACATTTGCACGGCAGTATTGGAATTGGACTTCCGCTGTTTGGCAAAGTATTGCCTTTTGCGATGATTCACGTTTTCTGCTTCGTCGAACGAATAGACGTTGACGTATAAGGCGAGAAACATCGTAAAAGGGGTATAGTGATTTGTTTGCTTAAAGGTATAGTGATCACTCTTCAACCACTTCTGGAAGAGCACAAGCTGGTGGGGGTAGCGTTATGGTCTGGGAATTCTTTCGTGGCATTCCCTGGGTCCACTCATACATGTGGAAGGCACTATGGACCGAATTCTTTATGAATCCATCCTTGCAGACCACGTAAACCCATACATGCTGATCGTCTTCCGTGGGACGGATGGGAACTTCCAGCACGACAATGTGACGTGTCACACAGCTAGAAATATCGGGAAGTGGTTGAAAGAGCACGATGAAGACTTCAAAGTACTTCCCTCGCCCCCCTAATTCCCCAGACTTAAACCCAATTGAACATCTGTGGGATCACCTCTATCCTGTTGTTCGCTCTATGGATCCTCTACCACTCATCCTCCAGCATCTGTCAGATGCACTGCAGTCAAACATGACTTCACCTACTTGTGAACCCCTTCCTGCACCTTATTCAGTCACTCCCAGCCAGTCTAGCTGCTGTCCGTTCTACACGCAGCGGTTATTCTGGATATTAGCTGGTGGTCACAATAATGTGACTCGACCGTGTGTATTTAGTGTTGGAGTTCTTGAATTAAGTTTTCTGTTTGCCAACTCACGTTAATCAGCTTTAAAATTTGGGAGCTAAGTAACATACGGAGGGATTTCAAGTTCTGAAGTGTTTGGCACAAATTTTGCCAAATAAAAGTTCCGACCATTCAGATTTTACTCCAAGCTAATGATATTATTCCCAGTAGAAAAAAGTTTACAGGTCATACTATACGTAATATTCATTCAGTGTGTGTGTGTGTTTATGTACTGGGAACCATAGTTACGAGCCTCTATGCCCTTTAACTATTCGCAATTTCATCTTTCAAAAATAAAAAAATAAAAATAATAAATAAAGAATCTGTCTTTCAGTAATTTTTTCTTCCAAAATAAAAAATATATAAATAAAAAAAGAATCTTTCTTTTTAATAATTGCAGTCAAAGGCTGTTTGAGAATTTCAGTTTGTTACGTGACACGGAATATCTCTTCCTCTCTCTATCTCATCATTTTAAATTATAATTACGAAAATTGTGTTTTTCTACTACTGTGTTAGACATTCGCTTACATAACCCCCTCGCCGCCCCGGTGGCGCAGTGGTCTAAGCGATGGCCTCTGATCATTCGTCCGGAAGGGGTCCGGGTTCGAATCCCGGTCAGGCATGGATGTTGTGTTTGTCTTACGGCACTGGCTCTCTCCCTTCCCTGGAACCAGTGACCTTAAATTAGGGACGGGCGACTGCTTATAGCCCATTGAGTTGCTCACGGTGGTCGTAAAACCTACAATCACATCACAATCACATAACCCCTCCATTTAACAGAATAAATTCAAATTAACAAGAAATTCGTTTTAATATAACAAAATTTCTGTGAATCAGAAAAAAACACGTACGTTTATTCAAATTCCCAAAACGTTCAGATGGTTGCACTCGCCATGTGTGTTGAGTAATGTGAAAACACAAATTTGCCGCTTCCAAAGCAGGAATCCGCATCCTTCTGTTCCGGAGCCGAATGCTTTCCCAGTTCTACACCGACAGGCACTTTATCACTGCTACTTACCATCTTGGCATGTGCATCACCTTTAAAGTACGTGACATATCCCCCCTCTTGAAGAAGGGCTGGAACGTGATTTTAAGTTTCCGGTCAAGCCGGCAAACCACGCTTGAAGGAGAGTTCACTGTAAAAGAAGAAATTCTAACTAATTCTAGACGATGTGTGGAAGAATTGTCACGCATTTGTCGAAGAACCTGCCGACCAGTAGATCCATTTTTTTACGTTCGGGCGCCAATGTGAAAACACAAATTTGCGGGTGGCGCGGCTCGAACCAGCATCTTTCAGCTACGGAGCTGAACGTTTTTCCAGTTAAGCTACAACAAAAAGTGCTTATCGCTACTACTTGCCGCCTAGACGTGCGTCACCTCTGTAGAACGTCCCATTGCTTAAGTTTTGTTCTTTTGGGGGGGGCTAAAGGAGGGGCTGAAAGAAAAGTTGAGGCCACCCTTTAGCCCACCCCCTAAATACGAGCGTCGTGCCTGATATGTATCGTAAATAATCAGTACCTCCGATATGAAAATTCAGGTAATATTTGCTCATAAATATATGGGGCATTCGCCAGATTATTCACAGCGATTTAGGCGATGTAATTTTCAAGTTTTCTGAGAGGTTTTGCACGGTGATCAGTAATATAGGGCAATGCGATTTTCAAGTTTTCTGAGAGATTTTGCACGGTGATCAGCAATCTAGTGCGATGCAATTTTCAAGTTTTCTGAGAGATTTTGCACGGTGACCAGCAATCTAGGGCGATGCAATTTTCACGTTTTCTGAGAGATTTTGCACGGTGACCAGCAATCTAGGGCGATGCAATTTTCAAGTTTTCTGAGAGATTTTGCACGGTGATCAGCAATCTAGGGCGATGCAATTTTCAAGTTTTCTGAGAGATTTTGCACGGTGACCAGCATTCTAGGGCGATGCAATTTTCAAGTTTTCTGAGAGATCTTGCAAGGTGACCAGTAAACTACAAGCGATTCAGTAACACAATCTGATCGCTGTCAATAATCCAGTGAACTCCCCACGTACTTATGAGGAATATTTCCCCCGAAATTTCTCTATTCTTTTTCTGGTTGTATCCAGGGCCGGTTTATCCCAATAGCACATATAGCCCGTGCTACGGGCCCCGCACGGATGTGTACACTGGTACGCTTGTTCTTAGAAATTGTTATTCTGAAGGTATATTATAGAAATTGTGTTAAAGATTTATCTCACTCTGATGGTTACCAACTGCCACGGTGAACGGTCTTTTTCAAAATTGAAAATAATGAAGAACAAAGTAAGAGCCAGTATGGGCCAAAGAAGACTGAAATGTCACTCTTTGAGTATTCTACATGAGCTATTGAGAGAAATGAACACGTCGAGGATAACTGATGAGTTTTTGGTTGCCAAGCCTTACACATCATCTGAACCATGTAACTAACTAAAGTTTAATAAAAAGTGTATCAGGGGCGCCGACTTCTCCAAATTATTAGGAGGGGGGCAGGCGCGAAGATATCAGACGTGAGAGGGGCACGTCTCTTCCATTGTCAAGAAGAAAATAAACAAGTTAGTAAAATCATGCAATGCATTGATTATGATACGCTTTCCAACATACCAGAAATTATTACTCAAGTTATGTGGATAATGGCTGTGGAATAAATCTCGCTCCTGTGTCTTGACCTTTGACCCCATTTCGATGATATTCTAAAGTTTTGTCGCAATAGAAGCAGTTTTACGCAAGTTATGAGAATAATGGCTGTAGAATAAATCTTGCCTTTGTGCAATGACCTTCGACCCCACTTCGTTGATATTCAACTGAACTGATTCACTATGCCTCCGAAAGAACATGATAACGTTTTGTCGCAATCGAATCATTTTTAGGTAAGTTATGATGCACAAGGGCAATGGAATGGATCCCACGCCAGTGTCCTGACCTTTGACCCCATTCCGCCAATTTTCAATACGGTTTGTCCCCAGTTGGTTCCTTACATCATACTAAACTTTCATTGAAATTGAACCATTTTTACGCAAGTTATGACGTATAAGGGCAGTGGAATAAATCCCGCTCTTATGTTCTGCCTGACCTTTGACCCCATTTCTCCCATTTTCAATAGGGCTCGTCTCCAGGTAGTTCCCTACCACATACTAGAATTTCATCGAAATCGAACCCTTTTTACGCAAGTTATGACGCATAAAGGCAATGGAGTGGATCCAGCTCCTATGTCCTGACTTTTGACCCTATTTCACCCATTTTCAATAGGCAATAGGGTTCAAAAAAATGAAATTCAGTCTGAGATTTTATAAAAATATCCCGAGAGATTTTGTTTTCAAACGTTTATCAGAAATGTGAAAAATTAGCGCTGTTACTCAAACAAAGAACGAGAAGCGCAAAAAATAAATACTAGATACGTAAAGGAGCTAGAGATTATACGTTTCTGTATTTTTATTTATTTTATTTTTCATAATTGTTTTAAATATCACGAGAACATGTCGAACAAAATACGGTGCTCTCATCAAATAAGCAATGCTTTATATGGGGAAAAGATTTTACTTATTTTGTTATTTATAAATGTTTCGAAAATAAATTACTTTGGCTTCATAAGGTAGAGCTTGGTCCGCTTTATGAGACCAAAGCGATTATTTAATTAAACAGGACGAAAAATATTGGGTGGGCACTTCCTCCCAAGTAAAATTATTAGGGAGGCAAATTTCACCATGCCCCCTATAGTCGGCGCCAATGAGGTGACAGTTTACATGTAATTTTTTTTTTGTTAAGCATAGGAAGTGGCTTAAATTAATTTCAGGATAATATTAGCAAATGTTTTCAGCAAAATCATGCTGAAATTTGTTTTAGAGATCAGCTGTATACTTGTCAAATAATGGACCAACCATCCAAATATATGTTGTTCTATGCATCACGCTGAATAAAAGTTTATGAATCCTTTTTATCTTCATATATATCCAAGATTTGAAAGAGCGAGGGAATATGAACTTCCATTGTGCATGGCTTTTATCGATTATGAAAAAGCCTTTGATTCGGTGAAACCATCAGCAGTTACAATGGCTCTGAAAACCTGCGGTATTGAAGATGCATACATTAATATTATTAATAACATCTATGAAAATGCAAGTGCAAAGATTAGGCTGTTTGAAAATACAACACACGTAAAAATTGGAAAGGGAGTGAGACAAGGTGACACCATATCTCCGAAGCTCTTTAATGCCACATTGGAGGGTGTTTTTCAGTCGCTGAGCTGGGAAAACAAGGGGATAAAGATTAATGGAGATTATCTAACCCACCTTCGTTTTGCTGATGACGTAGTCATTTTTGCAACTACCCCATCAGAGCTGCAGAGTATGATCCAGGAACTTGCTGACAAGAGTAAAGAAGTGGGATTAAAAACGAACTTTCAGAAGACAAAAGTGATGTTCAATGCTTTTACAAGAAATGAAGATTTATCGATTGATGGAGAAAAGCTGGAGATAACAGACACGTACGTTTATCTTGGACAGCAGATATCAAGTGAGGGTCACATTGATGAAGAAATTAATCGGCGTACAAAACTTGCCTGGAGAGCTTTTGGAAGAAACAGCATAATTTTCAAGAGCAATATGCCATTATGTCTTAAAAGAAAAGTGTTTGATCAATGCATCCTTCCAGTGCTTACGTATGGTGCAGAGACGTGGACCTTAACTAAAAGAGACATTCAAAGGCTGCAGACAACTCAAAGAAGCATGGAGAGGTGCATGCTTGGTATAACCAGGAGAGATAAGAAGAGGAACTCGTGGATCCGAAAAATGACAAGAGTGGAAGACATCATGATCAGAGTTAAATCCCTGAAATGGCAATGGGCTGGACATACTGCCAGAAGGACAGATCATCGATGGACAGCCGAAATTTTAGATTGGATTCCAAGGGACAGGAAAAGACCCAGAAGAAGACCACATAGGAGATGGGTGGATGAAATTCGAAAGTATGCAGGGGTGACATGGAGGAGACTGGCACAAGACAGACCGTTGTGGAGGAAACTTGGGGAGACCTTCGTCCAGCAGTGGATTGATAATGGTTGACAATGATGATGATGATGATGATATCCAAGATTAGCGTCATGCAGGCATTTTTCCCCTCTCCCCGAGGAAGTTGCAAAATATATATCCCTGGAGAGAAGGCCCATCTGTTAGTACTGCTCCAGAGAAGGCCCCGCTTTATCAGCGCAACAGGACCCGCTGATCCTTAAATCGGTTCTGGTTGCATCCAGAGATGGAAATGGGTCGCGGGTTATCGGGTCGACAATTTCTTTTCGGGTCAAACGGGCCGGGTCCAGGTGTTCCTCACCCGACTTCGACCCGGTTTTATTTCCGTTTTATTTTTTGAAAAGAAAAAAATATTTCAAAGAGCCCTTCATAGGTCTTTGAAATAATGCTTCAGAACCGCAAAGTATGATCCAGGAACTTGCTGAGAAGGGAAAAGAAATGGGATTAAAAATTAATTTTCAAAAAACAAAACTGAAGTACAATGTTTTTACAAGGAATGAAAATTTATCAGTTGATCGGGAAAAGCTGCAGATAATCACTTCCGACATATACCTTGGGCAGCAGATATCAAGCAAAGGTCACATTGACAAAGAATTTAATTGGCGTAAAAAACTTTGTTCGAGGGAAACAGCATAATTTTTAAGAGCAATGTGCCATTATATCTTAAAACAGAAGTGTTTAACCCTTTAACGATCATGACCCAAAAATCATTTATCACTCCAAATACCATAACGCCCGAAACTGTTTGTTCGTTCACTTCTTTGTTTAATAACAACAATAGAAGCCAAGTGTGACACCTGCTGATCCCTAATAGGTCGAGAAAATTTGAAGAACAGGTAATGATAGGAAATCTGATGTACTTTAGATAGGCGTTTCGGGCTGCTATGGCGGTTTGTATAAACGGGCGTTTTGGGCGTTATGGTCATTAAAGGGTTAATCGATGCATCCTTCCAGTTCTTACGTACGGAGTAGAGACGTGGACCTTAATTAAAACGAGTTAGTAAAATCATGCAATTCATTGATTATGATACGCTTTCTAACATACTAGAAATCATCACTCGAGTTATTACTCAAGTTATGAGGATTATGGCTGTAGAATAAATCTCGCTCCTATGACTTGACCATTTCCATGATATGCAATAGAACCGGTAAAGTATACTTTATAATGAATAAACTCTTTCTACCAGCTAAGCTAATTATAATGAATAAAGCTTTCAACTAAGCTAAGTATAATGCTTCTGCTACTGAATTATATGCTTGTACTAAACTTCAAATAGTGAATTCAAATGGTTGTTGTTACTAGTTAATTAAGATCATGAATAAAGTCACCTGCTAGTAGTGTAGTAATAGTAATGAACAAACTTATAACTGGTAGTAATGTTGTAGCAGTAAGTAAGATGAATAAAGTCTTATGCTGGTTGTTACTAGTAATATTAATTGAAATAAACCTAACAGCCAGACAGAGGTCTGACAGTACTATGAACTGAGAAAGACGTACTTACGTAAAACCTTTTATTATGAACTTCTACTGGTATCATCACACACAGCTACTCAAATAACACGTAGCTCCTTGCACATGAACGGAGCTCTAGACTCATAAACAAACGCTCTCTTTCACATAAACCAACACTCTCCGTACAACAACAAACGCTCTCCGTACAACAACAAACGCTCTCATTACAACAACAAACGCTCTCCCTACAACAACAAACGCTCTCCTTAGGTATCGCTGAACGCGCCTATTTATACTGGCTACCACCACGTCATGACTTACACTCATTGCCAGATCTCATTCAGCGGGTGAAATAACATCTTGTTCAGTAAGAAGATAATTTACATAGAAAAATAAAATAACCAGAGATAGTAAAATCAAAAGGAAAGTTAATCTAGAGTATACGTTACAACTTCCAAAACAACATGATAAAGTTTTGTCTCAATCGAGGCATTTTTACGTAAGTTATAACGCATAAGGGCGATGGAATGGATCCCGCTCCTATGTCCTGACCTTGGACCCCATTTCGCCCATTTTCAAGAAGGTTCGTCCCCAGGTAGTTCCCTACCACATACTAAAATTTCATCGAAATCGAAGCCCTTTTACGCAAGTTATGATGTATAAGGGCAACGGAAGGCATCCCTCTCCTGTGTCCTGACGTTTGACCCGATTTCGCCCGTTTCCAATAGGGTTCGTCCCCAGTGGTCCCCTACCCCATACTATAATTTCATCGAAATCGAACCATTTTTACTCGAGTTGTAGTGCGGACGGACAGACGGACAAAGCTGGAGCATATACGCTGAAAAAAAGGACATACAAATACTGAAGACATCTGAAATAAGCATGGAGAGATGCATGCTTGGCGTAATCAAGAAAGATAAAAACAGTAACTCGTGAATAAGGAAACTGAAAAGAGGGAAAAGCATCATGATCAGAGTAAAATCCCTGAAATAGCAATGGGCTGGAGGACATGATGCCAGCAGAACGGACCACCGACATTTGAGACTGGATTCCAAGGGACAGGAAAAGACACAGAAGAAAAGACCACGTGGTAGATGTGTGGATGGAGGAGACTGGCCCTAGATAATCACTTGTTGAAGACTCTTGGGGAGACCTTCATCCAGCAGTGGATTGATAATGATTGGCAACGATGATGATAATGATGATGATGATGATGATGATGATGATGACATATTCGAAATTATAGTTCAAAGTAGATTTGTCCGTGTCAGGTCCGGGTCGGGTCCAATTATGTGACGGGTGGGTTCGGGTCCAAAATGTTTTACTCGTTTCCACCTCTAGTTGCATCTGCCCGCATTACTGAAGTTTAATACTTGACAAATTCCATATTTTAATGCTTTAGATCTGTGGTGTTTTACGTGACGTCAGTGCATTTTTTCGGAAGTAACTAATGTTAATGATGTCACACGGTCATGAGTATTTAGCAGATACTTTGGGCTTAATAAAAACATCAAAAGTGTGCCTAAAATAAGAAAATAACATAACATAACTTTTTATGCGATGTAGTCGTTTTCAAGTTAAATCCCTGAATGGGATGCACGCGTTGGTTTCATCGACATGTAAGAACACGAGAAATTCATATCACAAGTATTAATGGAAATTGCATCTGCTTCTTTAATAATAATCCAAAGAGTGTGTGGCACATTCATTTGAAATATCTAAAAATGTTATCTATTATTTTGTTGCACTGAATGAGCTCTTATAAATCACCTGCTTCTTAAACCCTGGGAAATGCAAGCACTTCTATTCATACATTTTTCTTCCTTTACGTTTTAATAAAAAATGAAAATGGCTTGAACTCTTAGCATTTCATTCCACGTATATCCCCACCCCCTCCCTCTTTTTTTATTATACGACAGAGAAATTTTCTCTTCCGAATTTGAGCTTCGTAATAAAGGAAAGCCCTCCTTTCATGGAATCTTTTCCTTTCTCGAGCCTCAAATGAATGCCAATAGCTCGGAATCCAATGAAATTGCTCTCTGTGTCTCCAACGTCAACAACTCCTAGTAACAGAGAGGGGGGAGGAGAGGCCACAGCCCCCCGCGTTTCAACTGAGATTAACAGAAAGACACCGGCAATTGGACTCCTGTACCCCTTCCACGCTAATTACACGTCCACGCATACATCGTGCAATTACTCCACCGGCTAATATCTTCTTAAAACTCACCATTAAAAAAATCCTCCCAGACAAAAAAAAATAAATAAGTAAATAAAAATGCAGTATCGTATCATATACTTATTTTTTGTTGGTAATTTTTACTCTGGACGTTATCTGTCATGCTGGGACCTCAGCGTGAGAGACATATTTCGCTATAATTATGATGCTGGTGCAGTTTTTTGTATTTGAAGCGATCTGTTTTTCCTGGTGTTTGACACCGGCGAATGTCTGGTCTGTCGGAGACATCTGTCTTCTTTGATGATAAGTGAGCCTGGTGTTAATGTCACATACGTAGATCAGGGGGCTGTTTTCCTGGATGCACATGCCGAATCCTATCATTAGCTACTGTTGGGCCCCTTTCGTTTCAGGGGGTGTGACGGGGCGACTTTTGTGATTGTGGACGATCGTCGACTCTGTCACATACACCCGTGCTGCGTCTATTCATTGGCTGGCACACTGATGGAGAAGGGTCGGGCCGTCACCGCCTGTCTTGCTTTATTTTCTTCAGGACGCAATGCGGCCTTATATAGCATCATGCTCGCTGAGCTGACATCCCTGCTTTTCTGAAGCGCAAATTAGTATTTTAATGTTTTTTCAGAGAGATACACAAATTCTGCACGGAATCTTCATGTTACAATCTCTCTTGCCCTTCGTTTCGTTTAGTGCACTGCAGATAAAAACACAGCTCTCATTTTTTATGCATTTGTTATTCGTTTCTTATTAATGTTTGTGCTAATTTCAAAAACGATGCTGGAATTTGTCTATAATCCATAGAATCAAATTTTAGATAAACGGGTTAAGCGAAAACATAAAGGTTTTATACGTTATTGGTTCTGCCTGAACACACACAGAATACTGTTGCCACTCAAACTTGTTGCGTAATGCCTCTGAACATTAATTTAGCAACATTTGTGAAGTATTGATGGAATTCAGGTAAAAGAGGAAATGAAGCATATGGAAAAAGGGTTCAAACGTGTTCTTCGTGTAACGTACCAGGAGATGTGACGTATAACGAAGTAAATTTCTCCGTCATTTTTGGTCTACGCCGGGATTCGAACCCGAGGCCGCTTATTCCGGAACAAGTCGCTCTACCAACTGAGCTACGCAGACGTTTATTCTGATTCCTATCTGCCTTTATGTCGTGTGCGTCCTGCTGGCAGGTACGTCACATCTCCCCCCCCTCCGAAAGAGGGCCAGGGGCATGGCCCACGGGTCACCCGTGACCATGAATCGTTGCAGGTAGCCATCCACTGTAGAACGTGCACTTGAGAACTCCCAGTCAATCTGCTGTGTGGAATGCAACATCACACATTTTATTTTTCGAAGCGCTGGAGAAAGAATTCTCTGATTTTTCCTGTCTCGCGGTGTGGAAATAACATCACACCAATGCGAGATTTTGAACGGACGGGTCATCCGGATAGTTCGGGCGCCATTATAACGAAGTAAATTTCTCCGTCATTTTTGGTCTACGCCGGGATTCGAACCCGAGGCCGCTTATTCCGGAATGAGGGGATCCGGGTTCGAATCCTGGCGTGGACAGAAATGGCGGAGAAATTTACTTCGTTATAGTCGAAACATGAACTTCAGCTCATCTCCACTTCACCATAGTTTAACGCTGTCAGTTGGAGATTTCTTTTTTTGGAGGGGGAGGGGTGGATGGATAGTGACCACGATGAGCAACTCAGTGGATTTTAAGCATGCAATCATACAGGGTGATTCATAAAGAAGTATACAGTTTCCAGATGCTGTAAAACAGTAACAGTTGAAGACACGGACCACAGCTGCGAACGATTAAGTACATGTACTCATAAAGTTTGTGTCCCACTACTGAGGGAAGTGACGTAGGCGACAGCGCGCGTGCCAGCGTCTGCAGTGGACGAGCCGTGGACTACAACATGCCACTGACCCAGTGGCCACCCAGAAGTCCTGACTTAACACCTTGTGACTTTTAACTGTGGGGGTACGTAAAGGACAAGGTATTCACCCCTCCTTCCTGTTGATCTAGCGGAGCTGAAACAGCGTATCACAGCCACTATCACTGCACTTGATTCAGATATCTTACCTCGCGTTTGGGCGGAAAAGCAGTTACCGGCTCGATGTGTGTCCTGTGAATAAGGGTGCACACATAGAACATCTGTGACTATCACTAAAAAGCTTGAAACATTTCTCTACAATTCTGTTACAGCTATCATAAAATATCTTACATTGTTCTTGTGTAATAGTGCGTTGAAACTGTATACTTCTTCATGAATCACCCTGTATTATAAGCGCGTCGCTGGTCCTTAATTCGGGGCCTGAGGCAAGAGAGTATGCGGCACTGGTAAACACAAAGCGCACTCTCCTACAGCAGGACAACGCTGGGCCTCATACCGCTCGAACGACCCGGACAAAACTTCAGGAACTTGAGGGCATCGAACTGATGCAACACCCACCATATAGTCCGGACTTTGCGCCGTCGGATTATTGCCTGTTCCGGTCCACGGCCCACTTCCTTCGCGGGTGGCACTTCAATAACCAGGAGGAGGTGACAGCTGGGATGAAGGAGTTTTTCGCCTCGAAGGACAACAAGTGGTACCGCCGTGGAATCGGAGAACTGGCAGACAGATGGCTAAAGACGGTGAAACACGATGGCCTATAATTTGAATGCTAGTCAGCTTTCGTTGTATAGGTAGCTATAAAGACATAAAATGATCCAAATATTGCAAAACTTTCGACTCACCATTGGTACTTCCATACAATGAACATTTTTTGTCAGATCCGTACAAGCAAGCATTCCCACACTACGTCCCCGAAATTCTTTCGCAAGGGGGAGAAGGAGGCAAAGTAATTGTGTGTTATTTCCGTGCAAAGGTTGAGGGGTAATTGCTCTTTATTAGCACGGCTTTTGTAAAAAAAGATCGTGCTTATGTTACTGGTTTGTCCGTCAGTCAGTCAGTCAGTCCGTACGTCCGTCCGCCTGTACCGGCGATATCTCTGCAACTAGTAGTCCGACTTGAAAAATTTTTTTTGCATTAAGAAGCTTTAAATATGCAAATGACGATCCTTCATTTCGTTTTTTTTATGATAACCTACATTTCGTTTTTTTTTTTTTTTTTTCGAAAACACGGTTTATTCCATATATATGCTTGAAAACATCAGATTGAAAAAAAAATTTTATCTTTCGATTCCATTTATATCGAGGAGTATTTTAGATATAGTTACTTTTTCAAATTACGCATAGATTTTCCGCTAGGGGGCGCAAAATTAAATTACATTTCCCCGATAACTCTTCTTCTAAAACTCCGATTTGAAAAACAAATTCTTCAGCGGATACACCTCCTGATGGAAAATCTTTTGCATATGATTTCAAAATTTTGGTAAAGAATACTTTGGCCACCAGGGGCGTACGTGTTAATTTTTGCTTCTGGTGTATTTGCCATAAAGCTTCTAAAATATCGATTGAAAAAATTCTTTCGTGGACTGATGCCACTCACATCGGTAAACCTTTTCGGAATATCTTCTTCTTAAAATATTCCACAGTTTCTCCTCCAGCGGGCGTAGATGTAAATCTTACTTGTGTCAATATCTCTACTTCTAGGAGTCCGATTTGAAAAATTCCTTCTTTGTTGGATAGTGTTTTCAGTGTGACATGTTTTTCATATAATTCAAAAATTTCAAGTAATTCATAGACTTTCCGCTAGTGGGCGTAGTGGTAAATTGCCCTATATCTCTGCTTCTAAATCTCCTATTGGAAAAATTATTTCTGCACCGGATACAGCTCCTGGTGGAAAATTGTTTGCACGTAATTTCTAATTTTTGTATTGGGTATATAACTAGGTTTTCATGGATTTGAGGTGAACAAAACATGTTTTTGGAGAACAGAAACAATATTTTAATATTAATCGAAGTATGCACCTTCTGAAGCTACAATTTTACCCCATCTTTTGGACAGTGAACGTATGCCCCGAAAGAAGAATTCCGGTTCCTTGGAAGAGATCCAGTTGTCCAGCCAATTTTTGATGTCTTCATAAGAACTAAACCGTTTTCTAGAAAGTGCTGACTGCATCGACCGGAACAAATGGTAATCCGATGGCACAATATCTGGCGAATATGGCGGGGGTGAGGGTGGAACTTCCCAGTCGGATCCTTCTAAGTACTTTTTCACAGGTCGAGAAACACGTGGTCTTGCGTTATCATGCTGTAAGATGACTTTGTCGTGTCTATTCTCCCATTCCGGCCATTTTTGCGTGAGAGCTCGTTTTAAACGCATTAATTGGGTTCGATACCGATCACCAGTAATAGTTTCTGATAGTTTCGGCAGTTCATAGTGGATCACACTCTTCTGGTCCCACCAGATTACCTTTGAACCATGGATAGTGCGCTTCTCTACATGTAAACCCGTCCTGAGGTGCCGAATAGTGAGACACGTGATTCATCGGAAAACAAGACAGGTTTCCAATGATCCGCAGTCCACGGTTTATGTTCCTGGCACCATTGTACTCTTCGTTTTATATTCATCTGTGATACCAGGGGTTTTGCAATCGTATCTCTGCCGTAAATATTGTGCTTATGCAATTCCCTTCGCACGCTATGGATCGACACTGGGTTTTGGAGATCTGCATTTTAAGCTCAACAGTCACTTTCGTCGCCGTGGTCTTCCTCCTTGCGATCTCCAATCCTCTTTAATGTCCTCCTGTCTCTCGCAGTGAGTTTGGTTTTCCTTCCACAATTGTGTCTCGCAGATGCTGTTGTGCCGTGAACATTGTATGCTGTCATGACCTTCGACACGGTACCTCTCGATACCCCAAATACCTGTGCTAACCGACGCACGAACCAGACGGGGTCCTATAATCCCCTCTTTAGAACTCTGACATTGTGCCTTCACGTGGAATGAAATTATGCAAACACCGATTTACAATGCAATCACACAGACCCTTGAGACTATAAGCAACACTTTGTTACAAAACAAATTTGTAGTTACATATTCGTTTTACTCAAAAAGCAGCACATACCAAAGTCACTGTTTTCAGCGAAGTGTTTCCATTATTATGGACAACCTCTGTATTTCAGCTAGAGTTAGAATAATAAAATACTTATAGCACCAGAATTATGAAAACAAAAATAATTCGCGAATTTTAAAATGAAATATGGCTTTATTTAATAGCCTTATTAAGTGAAGATAAACTAAGGTCTTTCGTTTTAAATAATGAAAGTGTATTGAAGATTAGCATTATGATTTACATTTTTCAAAATGTTTAATTAATTTATATGAAAATTAAGTTTTATTTTCTTTTTAAGGAATAAATGCATAGTAGAGTTTTGTCATTATACCATTCATTAGGAGGCATTCTTTAAAAAGGTAAAATCGAACACGAAGAGCTCTACTTTTATTATTATTTTTAAGTTGGCAGACAAAATTCAAGCAAAAGAACATGCTTAATTGATTGTCTTGAATAACAAGTACTTTTTGCCCAAATTCATTCATTTTTCACCAGTCATCGTATTTTCATGATTTTAATTCATTTTATAATCGTGTTGATTATTTCTTCATTTTCGCAATAATTCTGCGAAAAAGTATTTTATTTTAATTCTATTTAATCTGGATTTTTGGAGATAGCATTAGTCTTGCTCAACTGAACTTCCAGAATTCATTCTACTTGTTTTTCCAGGATTTACATGATTTTCTTTAGAATACTGTATTACCTCCTGTTCATGAGCTAAAGACTGTTTAATCAACTTGCAAAGTAGATTTATCAAAGCTCCTTTTTTCATTAGCATCTACTTAAGCCAACAGAAAGGAGCAAATAATCCTTTAAACACTGGTTGTCGAAGGTAATTCTTTATTTCCAGCTAGTGGTCAATTAATCACACCTACTTGTAGTTAATGCTTAATGTAGCTTTTAATATAAATCATAAATTTCAGTTCAATTAATCCACCTTTGTTTGCAAATAGCATTATTAATGGATTCTTAATAAGATAAGTACTTTTACCCGTTATAGACAAAGTCGATTCCTAGGGAAGGAAACATGTCGCAAAATTAATTTGCGACGGGTTTTAAATGCAGTGCTTGATTTGAGCTGCGTGATTCTATAAGCAAAATGTCTTTTTTTTTTTTTTTTACCTCTCCCACTCCAAGCTCTAACATAACTGTTTTTGTTTTCAGTACCACACACCTATAACTCACGAGTGCATGTACACTGAGTCTGAAAAATATCAGGTACACCCTCACATTATGTGTACTGAAAGGAACACACATAATAAACAAAATAGTTCAAACAAGTGACAGAAATCACAGAAAAGAAATTTAGCTTGATTTTAAATTTTTACGTACATAAGCACACAGGACAAAAAATTAGTCACCCTTAACAGAAATGACAGTGGGAAGTTACCGGTTTCACAAAGAGCGCCATTGTTGGGAGATAAATAGCACTGACGTTTCTACAGAATAATTTCTGTCTCGTGCAGTGGTGAACAGCAACAACGTGTGTGTTGAATTTAGTTTGCAATATGGGTCGTAAAACAGACGTTACTGAGTGGGCAAAAGGAGCCATCGTGTTCGGCCGTGTCCACGGACATAACGTGAGTGAAGTGACACAATTTGTGGGTGTGTCGAAGCGTATTGTTTAGGGGGTGAACAAACAGTGGTGTAGGTCACAGTCAACAGAAAATCGGCAACGTAACTATGGCCGAAAAACGATTCTCACCAACAGGGACGGCTGCCATCTTTCACGCTTAGTAATCGCAAATCGGTTTCAAACCAGTCAACAATTGCTCCAAACAGACAATGAAGTCCACTTCAACCAATTTCTGAAAGGATATTGCGACTACAACTGCATGCGATGGACATCTGGAGCAGAGTACCACGCAAGAGGTCTCTTTTAACAGCAAGTCACAAAGTCCACTCCGATCAATTTCCGAAAGGACATTGCGACGAGAACTGCATGCTATGGACATCTGGAGCTGAGCACCACGGAAGAGGCCCCTTTTAACAGCAAGTCACGAAGTCCACTCCAATCAATTTCCGAAAGGACATTGCGACGAGAACTGCATGCGATGGACATCTGGAGCAGAGTACCACGAAAGAGGCCACTTTTAACAGCAAGTCACAAACTCCACTCCAATCAACGTCCGAAAGGACATTGCGACGAGAACTGTATGCGATGAACATGTGGAGCAGAGTACCACGGAAGAGGCCTCTTTTAACAGCAAGTCACAAAATCCACTTCCAATCAACGTTTTCCGAAAGGACATTGCGATGAGAACTGCATGCGATGGACATCTGGAGCAGAGTACCACGGAAGAGGCCTCTTTTAACAGCAAGTCACAAAGTCCACTCCAATCAATTTCCGAAAGGACATTGCGACGAGAACTGCATGCGATGGACATCTGGAGCAGAGTACCACGGAAGAGGCCTCTTTTAACAGCAAGTCACAAAGTCCACTCCAATCAATTTCCGAAAGGACATTGCGACGAGAACTGCATGCGATGGACATCTGGAGCAGAGTACCACGAAAGAGGCCTCTTTTAACAGCAAGTCACAAAGTCCACTACAATCAATTTCCGAAAGGACATTGCGACGAGAACTGCATGCGATTGACATCTGGAGCAGAGTACCACGGAAGAGGCCTCTTTTAACAGCAAGTCACAAAGTCGCACGTTATCAATGTGCTCAGAGGCACCAAAACTTTTGTGTGGAGGATTGGAAATGACTAATTTGGATAAGAATAAGATATATTGGGAAAGGTACAAAAAGCGAGAATTTGTGCAGTTAAAATGCAAGCGGAGAACAGCATGTTCCTCAAAAGAGACACCACCTCCTTGCCAGGAACGCAAAAAAGATGTCTCCTGAGATCACCACCGGACACAAACTATACAGCATGTCGAGATCCCAGAAGGAATTGCTTTCCTTGTGGCGAAGTTAACTAAGCTCAGAGTTCTGACAGTAATGGGCTAGAGTTTTGATCTCCGTGAGAGGCATGTGTGGTGTGCTTGTCCCATGGCTTTGGATCTCTGCTTTCCATCAGTGGCTCTGCATTAGAAAAGAAAGACTGATTATAAATCCGAATTAAAAAAAAGAGAGAAAGGAATTCGAAAATCAGTCAAAACAAAGTTGTATTTCAGAGGTCAAGTATTCTATTTTTGACAAGGCGAGACACAAGAGGTTAGGCAGCAGTGTTTGATGCCTCCGCGGAGATTAAACATACAGTAGAAGGGCCTTGCAGTCCCTGGGAAAGGAACGCAACTCAGAAAAGAAGTAGGGGCCTACGAAAAGTGAAAGGCTCGAAGGGTTAAGATTGCATTTCTGGCCTGAAAAGCGCAAAGCAAAAGAAATATGCTTGAATGAATAGTGAGTGTATGTCAAAATACAGAAAATTCATGCAGAAATTCCGATTCGCTTTGACCGCGAAATGTCTTAATTACAAGGCCTTCTACCGGAAAAGCAACACGTTGAGGACCGATGTGCGCCGAGGCCACTAGCAAGGCTAGATACGTGACGGACAATAGCCTTTGAAAGGGAACAGATAAGGGCCCCAGAAGAAGAGTGACCAAAGTGCATAGAAGTTAGGATTGACACCAGTCCTTTTTAATACAGCGGAGGATGACCGCAGCCATTTTGAGTGATCGCGCGACCAACTTCGGGAGCTACCAGGGTGTAGCGAACTGTGAAAACTGCTCACTGAGCAGTACGGAAATCTGTCCGCCAAGTGACTGTGCGTGTAACACTGCGAGCATCCTATCATAGCCAAATGAGTGAAAATATGTGATAATACGAAGCGAAAACATACGATATACATTGTAAATTTTACTTGTGTCTTTTCTGGAGATATGTAAGTACTTTTTCTTGAACATGTTTGTGTTAAATTGGAACAAACCACAAGCAAATATTTAGGATTATTTTAATAGCACTGGCACTCCTAAAAGGAGTTTTAATTTGCGTTAAATCGTTATTCGTTAGTATCAGGAACTCATATGTGAATAGCAAATTCCAGACCGTATTCGCTTATTTTCTTACTCAATAACGGTGATTTTAAATTAATTATGTTAAATACCTAAATAAAATACAAGGTTCTGACAATAATGTGTTCAGAATTATCGGCTGCAATTTTATTTGGTGTGTTTAGTCAATTCAGCCTTGACTGTCCAAAACCCTTTAAATTTAGCCATCTCTCACCTGCAAATACAAAAGAACTACAAACAGAGATCATTGTGCTTTCCACGTTTTTAAGTGAGTCACGGAAAAAATTATCATTGGCCGCCACCGGGTATCGAACCCAGAGTCTTCCAGTTACGCGTCGGATATGCTTCCACCGCACCACAGCGGCCTCGAATTCCCCCAGACTCACACACACTAACGAATTTTTCCGTGATTTTGCACACGAATTTTTCCGTGACTCACATTAAACGTGGAAAGAGCGATAACCTCTGTTTGATATTTCTGGTCCACGTCAAATGTCTGTATTAATTATACAAATAAACTACTTCTTTCTCGTTGCTACCCAACTGGCACTCCGAGAGCAAGGTCGTAACGACCGTACATCAAAGTAATAAACAACCACACTTTCATATACAGCCATTTAGAACCTTTTGGACAAACCGTGAGTCTTGCAAAATCCTCCTTTCAAAGATGAATTCCCTCGCATGGTGATATCACCATACAAACAGTCTTGTGTGTCAGACATCCTTCCCCAATACACCAATTCACTCACCTGGTTAAGCTCTGTACCATTTAAACCGAACTTTCGTTTTCAATGAAGAAGTTTTCTTTCTCATAAACATGACTTACGTTTTCCCCTCTGTGATCTATATACAGTAGTGGTATAAGTATACCGCAGGGATTAGAAGAAATGCTATCCCACACTCACCAACCCGCTTGGCCAGCGTGGTGAGTCACTGCTCTCCCCTCCCCCCGTTCCCCCAAGATGACTCCAAAACTTAAAACTTGGCTTAGAGTCTCCGGCAGCTGGAATGTAACTAGCCAACGCAACGGCAAGTGCGACATGTAGGCAGAGGGTGCTGAGGATCACTGGACGACCGGACTAGTCTGCCATTTTATGCTGACCTCGGCTACGTTCACACTGAACGATCTCTACTTTCTGATCAAGACTCCTTGAATTGGAGGAGGTACCACAAAAAATCAAGTAGGACATCATCGGGCTAAGTGAAGAAAGAAGAAAAGGAGAGGGCCTCGTTGAGCTGGAAAACGGACGTCTCTTCACTGTCGTGGTACAGACACTGGCAGAACTAGTGGTGTTGAATGTGTAATAAACAAGAAACTGAAGGATAAATTTCTAGAAGTGTAAAGTTCCTCGTATAGAACTGCGCCACTCGTTATCCAAGTCTCAAAATATATATCAAATTCAGATTATTTCACGCTTTTCACCGTAATACATCCTGAGGAAAAAATTGAAAATTGAAGATTTTTACGAGGAAATTCGGCATCTAAATAACAAGGGATAGACGCACTTGAAGATTATTATGGGTGATTTCAATGCAGAAATAGGGCAATAGCATCAGAATGAAACGTCGATAAGTAAATACGATCACGGCAACAGAAATCAGTGTGGAAAAACCCTCTTAGAGTTTGAAGAGGCAGAAAGATTTTTCATCATGAACTTCGTTTTCAAGAAAAATCCACATAGAAAACGAACATGGGGGACATGCAAATGGAACGACAAGTGAAATTAATTTTATTATGTGTAACAAGCAATTCGTCACCGAAGACTTCAGCGCGCTAAACAAGGCTCAACATAGGTAGTGGCCATGGAATGGTGAGACGTAAGGTGCACTTCAACACTAAACTCGAAAGTGGCAAGCTTATAAATCAAACAAAATGTATGGACATGACCAACCTTAAAAATCATCACAATGCCTTCAAGCTTGAACTCAGGAGCCGATTCTCTGCTCTAGGAGATTTAACATCGGAAGAAGCGGACGTCTCTGAAATTAACAGGAAACTAACCAAGGCTCTTACGGAAACAGAAAAAAAGCAGGTGGTACTAAGAGCAAGTTGCATATGAAGAAACTTTCAGGAAAACCAAAAATGCTGATGCAAAAGAAAAGGGAGATGAGTACAAATAAGGAAAATTTAGCTTCCATAGTGGAATATATAGAGCTATGCAAGACTGTATGAAAAGCATCACTGAAGTCATAAGGAAATTCAATTGTGAACTAGTGAAAACAGCAATTGAAAATACCAAAGTCCTGAATAAAACAAAAGGATATCGCAGCAAGGGATGAAAACAAATTATGGCGCTGCGAAAAGAAAATCGTTCTGTGACAAGACATTAGGTGCAATTTTGAAAAGAGTGAAAGATTTCAACACAAAGCTATATGAAAGGAACAATACATCGATTCCTGTCATTGAGAAAAGTACCAGTACAAAAGTTCACCAGTTTTCCCGGCAGAAGTAATACATGCAATTAAGAACATGAAACTGCTCTAGGAGAAAGTAGAATTACCGTGGATATTATGCAAGAAGCAAGTGGAGAAATAGAAACTACAGTAACCCAAGTTATCACTAGGCCAATTCCGTAAGACCATCAACAGTTACAATTGCTTCGAAATTCTGTGGTATTGAAGAGCATTATTAATAACATCTATGGAAATACAAGTGCAAAGGTTCGGCTATTTGAGGACACAGCACCAATACAAATTGGCGAAGGAGTGAGACATGTTGACACAATATCTCGCAAACTCTTCAGCACCATATTTCCAGATGTCTTTCAATCATTGAACTCGGAAAACATGGGGATAAAGATTAATGGAGATTATTTAACTCACCTTCGCTTTGTGGATGACGTAATCATTTTTGAAACTACTCCTTCAGAACTGCAGAGTACGATCTAAGAACTTGCTGACAAGTGTAAAGAAGAGGGATTAAAAATCAACTTTCAAAAGACAAAACTGGTGTACAATGCTTTTACACGAAATGAATATTTTGCGATTGATAGGGAAAATCTTGTTATACAAGCTAAATATAGGTAACCTTTACCTATATTTAGCTTGTATAACAGATATCAAGCAAGGATCACATTGATGAAGAAATTAATCGGCGTATAAAACTTGGCTGGAGAGCTTCTGGAAGAAACAGTTTACATTTCAAGAGCAATATGCCATTATGTTTTGAAGGAAAATTTTTGAATCAATGCATCCTTCCAGTTCTTACATATGGAACAGAGACATGGACCTTAACTTAAAAATCCGTACAAAGGCTGCCGACAACGGAAAGACGCCTGGAGAGATGCATGCTTGGTGTAGTCCGGAAAGGTAAGAAGAGGAACTCGTGGGTAAGGATAATGGCAAGAGTGGAATACATCACGATCAGAATAAAATCCCTGAAATGGCAACGGACTGGATATATTGCCAAGAGATCGGACCATCGATGGACAACCGAAATTTTATACTGGATACCAAGGGACAGAAAAAGAGACTCAGAAGAAGACCACATGGAAAATATGTGGATGAAATTCAAAAGCATGCCGGAGTAACATAGAGGAAACTAGCTCAAGGCAGGGAGTTGTGGAAGAAACCTGGGGAGACCTTCATCGAGCAGTGGATTGATAAATATAAATATATACGTGTGTATGTTCGAGCTGAAGTTCTATAGGTATTATATTCTACCCCGTAGATCGTAAGTAACTCATAAGAAAAAAAAAAGAGGACTTATCCACGCATCCACTCTCGGAGGAAGAACGGCGTGCGCGCGCGTCATCATCAAGAAAAACACAGGTGACCCACTTATGACTCAGACTTTTTTCTTTTTTTCAGCTTTGTACTTTTTCTATAAAACGTGTGTGTGCAACCCGGATGTGAACAAAATATCGAAACAAGCTGAGTGAAGCTGTTGTTTTACAACTGTTTTTCGATTAACGTATTAAGTGAAGTATTGTTATTTGAAACTCGGCAAATTAATGCCCGAATTTACATACACTCAACTACCTATCATTTGAATAAAATATCTCAGTAGAACCAAAAATTTTGGGTCAACGTTGATGAGTCACACCAAAATTTCACAGTAACATAAAATCATCATCATCATCATCCTCATTGTCAGCCATTATCAATCCACTGCTGGACGAAGGTCTCCCCAAGTTTCCTCCACAACGGTCTGTCTTGTGCCAGTCTCCTCCATGTCACTCCCGCATACTTTCTAATTTCATCCACCCGTCTTCCATGTGGTCTTCTTCTGGGTCTTTTCCTGTCCCTTGGAATCCGATCTAAAATTTCGGCTGTCCATCGATGGTCTGTTCTTCTAGCAGTATGTCCAGCCCATTGCCATTTCAGGGATTTAACTCTGATCATGAAGTCTTCCACTCTTGTCATTTTTCGGATCCACGTGTTCCTCTTCTTATCTCTCCTGGTTACACCAAGCATGCACCTCTCCATGCTGCTTTGAGTTGTCTGCAGCCTTTGTATGTCTCTTTTAGCTAAGGTCCACGTCTCTGCACCATACGTAAGCACTGGAAGGATGCATTGATCAAACACTTTTCTTTTAAGACATAATGGCATATTGCTCTTGAAAATGATGCTGTTTCTTCCAAAAGCTCTCCAGGCAAGTTTTGTACGCCGATTGATTTCTTTACCAATGTGACCCTCACTTGATATCTGCTGTCCAAGATAAACGTACGTGTCTGTTATCTCCAGCTTTTCTCCATCAATCGATAAATCTTCATTTCTTGTAAAAGCATTGTACATCACTTTTGTCTTCTGAAAGTTCATTTTTAATCCCACTTCTTTACTCTTGTCAGCAAGTTCCTGGATCATACTCTGCAGCTCTGATGGGGTAGTTGCAAAAATGACTATGTCATCAGCAAAACGAAGGTGGGTTAGATAATCTCCATTAATCTTTATCCCTTTGTTTTCCCAGTTCAGTGATTGAAAGACATTTTCCAATGTGGCATTAAATAGCTTCGGAGATATGGTGTCACCTTGTCTCACTCCTTTTCCAATTTTTATGTGTGTTGTATTTTCAAACAGCCGAATCTTTGCACTTGCATTTTCATAGATGTTATTAACAATATTAATGTATGCATCTTCAATACCGCAGGATTTCAGAGCCATTGCAACTGCTAATGGTTTCACCGAATCAAAGGCTTTTTCATAATCGATAAAAGCCATGCACAATGGAAGTACATATTCCCTCGCTCTTTCAATTAGTTCTCTCGGTACGTGGATATGATTTATTGTGCTGTAGCCACTCCTGAATCCAGCTTGTTCTCTCGGTTGAGCCATGTCCAGTGTCACCTTCAAGCGGTGTGAAAGAACTTTAGTGAAGATTTTATAAACCACTGATAGGAGGCTGATAGGTCTGTAGTTCCTGAGATCCTCAATGTCACCTTTTTTATGTAGCAAGATCATTGTAGCGTTGTTCCAATCCTCAGGAATTTTCCCTTCATTAAGGCATCGAGTGAAAATTTGGGCGAGTACTGTTTCGATTTCTCCACTTGCTCCTTGTATGATGTCTACAGTAATTCCATCTTCTCCTGGAGCTTTTCCCCACTTCATGTTCTTGATTGCATGTACAACTTCTGCTGGAAGGACTGGAAGAACTCTGGTACTGGTACCTTTCATGATGTCTGGAGTACATGTATCATCCCTTTCATATAATTTGGAGTAGAAATCTTTCACTCTTGTCAAAATTTCGCCTCTATTTCTTGTTACAGAACCATCTTCTTTTCTCAGTGCCATAATCTTCTTTTTCCCCTTACTGAGATCTCCCTTTGCTATCTTTAGGCTTTGGTTGTTTTCAATTGCTTTCCTTACTAGTTCACAGTTGAATTTCCTTACGTCTTCAGTGATACTTTTTCTTACTGTCTTGCATAGCTCTATATATTCCACTCTGGAAGTCACATCTTCTTCAGTTGTCCTCATCACTCTTCTTTTTTGCATCAACATTTTGGTTTTTCCTGATAATTTGTTCACATGCAATTTTTTCTTAGACCCAGCTAATTTTGTTGCTGTTTCCATAAGAGCTTTGGTTAGTTTTCTGTTATCTTCAGAAATATCCACTTCTTCCGATGTTAGGCCTTCTAAAGCAGAGAATCTGTTCTTCAGTTCCAATTTGAAGGTATTATGGTGTTTTTTAAGGTTGGCTATGTCAATACATTTTGTTTGTCTTATGAGCTTGCTACGTTCGAGTTTAGTGTTGAGGTGCATCTTGCATCTCACCAATCTATGGTCACTGCCTGTGTTGAACTTGTTTAGCACACTGCAGTCTTCTATGACGAATTTTTTGTTACACATAATAAAATCAATTTCACTTGTCGTCCCATTTGGATGTCTCCATGTCCATTTCCTGTGTGGCTTTTTCTTGAAGAAGGAGTTCAAGATGAAAAACCCTTCTGCCTCTGCAAACTCTACGAGAGTATTTCCACGCTGGTTTCTGTTGCCGTGACCGAATTTACCTACTGAAGTTTCATTCTGTTGCCGTTGCCCTATTTTTGCATTGAAATCTCCCATAATTATCTTCAAGTGCTGCTTACCTTTATTATTTAGATCACGAATTTCCTCATAAAATTCTTCAATTTCTTCTTCAGCATGACTTGTGGTGGGTGCATAAGTTTGAATAATCTGAGCCTGGTATCTTCTCGAGAGTTGGATAACGAGTCGTGCAGCTCTGTCAGAGGAACTTTCAACTTCTACAACTTTATCCTTCAGTTTCTTGTTTATTATAAATCCAACACCACTAGTTCTGCCAGTATCTGTCCCACGATAGTAGAAGAGATGTCCCCTTTTCAGTTCAATGAGATCTTCTCCTTTTCTCCTTACCTCACTTAGCCCGACGATGTCCCACTTGATCCTTTGTAGTTCCTCTTCCAATTCTAGAAGCCTTGAATCAGAAGATAGGGAGCGTCCGTTATACGTCGCCAAGGTCAGCATCAGATGGCAGCCTAGTCCGGTCCTCCGGGGATTCTTAGCACCCTCTGCCTTCATGTCGCACTGGCCGCTGCCTTGGCCAGGTACATTCCAGCTGCCGGAGACTGATTGCCAAGATTTAAGTTGTGGAGTCATTTTGGAGGGGTTTGGCCATAACTCACCACGCTGGCCAAGCGGGTTGGGGAGTGTGGGATAGCATTTCCTCTAATCCCGATGGTATAGTTATACCGCTATTGGCGGTTATAAAATATGCACTAATAAATCAAACATAAAATATGCACTAATAAATCAAATACAATTACGTACCTTTAATCTTAAGTCTATATGATGCACATTATTGGTGTGTCATTATTCATTGTTTATATAATTATTGATAATTCTCAATACATATCGCGATATTCCAAACGGTAATTCCTTGGGAGATGAAACATTCGATTGTAATCTTTTCTTTTATGTACGCTATGTACAAACACTAATACATTCTGGTTCCAGCTCTTTAAATGTTAAAATCACTATATACATGTTGACAAACTATCCTATTTCATCAATGTTCTCTGTACCTATTGCACTAGTAGTTCAATTTGAAGCTTAAAAATTTATCAGTAAAAGTCACATTCCATCTATGTTCACTGTACCTGTTGCACCAATAGTTAAACTTGAAGTTTAAAATATTTGACTGTTAAAATCCAATAAAAAGTTTAAAATCACAACATGCTTGGGATCCCCAACCATTCCACCAAACACTTATTGAAACTTTTCGACTATTTTTATAGTCATCCTCAGAACATCCGTCCAAACCACGATGTTGTAAACTCACAATGTGCACTAGATGATTTCCTACGGGGTCTCCTACGTGTGCGAAAGGGCTGAAGTATCACGTGCTCCTACTAGCATTCTGAAGTTTCGTGTTTTTTCCTTGATACTATGTTGCCATCTATATTTCATTTGCAGTATAATTCTCCTATGTTTCTTTCATTTCCATTTCTTTTTATTCCTTTACCATTTCTTTCCTTTCCATCCCTCCTTTCCTTCTCCATTGCTGTTTTTTATATTATTTTTCTCTTTTTATCAGCGCTTTCCATGGTTCTGTGTTTAATTTTTTCTATCAGGAGAGCCTGTGAGTACCTCAACTCCCATTCATTCTTATATCCGCTTTTGATTTGAATATCTTCAAATTTGGGTTTCGCATTTTCTGTAATACAGTACTGTACCATTACACTAACATTCTCTCCCTTTCCCCAATTTTTAATATGCTGATTTCTTCATTTCGTAAATCTGTTTTTGGTTGATCCATAGTAATACATACTCTTTTTTTATTTCTTGGCTGTTCTCATGTTCTAAAGGTATTCTATGTACTCTTTTTTTTGTAAGTCGGGAACTTTTTGTCTTGTATTATTTATCATTGTAGACATTTTTGTTACAGATTGTGCAATATTTTTTATATCTTGCTACTTCATGAATAATTCTTCATGTTACCCCATTAATATATGGAAATGATCCTATGTATTGCTTTTGGTCTTGTTCTTGTTTCTCCTCTCTTTTCCTGGAGGTGTTATTCATATTGTTTATTGTAATTTCACATTGTTTTATTATGTCTTCTATTATATTTTCAGAATATCCATATTTCCTTGCTACTGTTGTTATTCACATTAGTTGTTCTTTCTGAAATTCATTATTACTTGTATGTGTATATGCTCTTTTTTCAGATTATAAAGAGCATTGCTTTTTTGTGTTATCGGAGGACAGAGTTATTTGGAATCAATATTGGTTCATAGGATGGTTTTCGATATACTTTAAATTGAAATTCATGTTCTGTTCTTGTTTTACAATATATTATTGGAGTAACAGGAATAATTAATCATGAAGTAGCAAGATATAAGAAAAATATTGCACAATCTGTAACAACAATGTCTACAATCATAAATAATACAAAACAAAAAGTTCCCGATTTACAAAAAGAAGGAGTATATAGAATACCTTTAGAACATGAGAACAGCCAAGAGATATAAAAAAGAGTATATATTATTATGGATCAACCAAAAATAGATTTATAAAAAGAAGAAATCAACGTATTAAAAATTGGGAAAAGGGAAAGAATGTTACTGCAATGGTACAGTACTGTATTGAAGAAAATGCGAAAACAAAAATTTGAAGATATTCAAATCAAAAGCGGATATAATAATTAATGGAAGTTGAGGTACTCAGAGACTCTCAATACAGAAAAAAATAAACACATAGCCTGTAATAATAAAGAACGTATCATCATAACAGAACCATGGAAGGCATTGATAAAAAGAGAAAAAAATATAAAAAACAGCAATGGAGAAGGGAAGGTGGGATGGAAAGGAAACAAAAGGAAAAGGGAAAAAAAGAAATGGGACTGAAAGAAACACAGGAGAATTATACTGCAAATGAAATATAGATGGCAGCATAGTATCAAGTAAAAAACATGAAACTTAAGAATTCTGGGAAGAGCACGTGATCCTGCAGCCCTTTCGCACACGTAAAGAGACCCCGTAAGGAATCATCTAGTGCACATTGTCAGTCTACAACATCGTGGTTTCGACGGATGTTCTGAGGATGACTATAAAAATAGTCGAAAAGCTTCAACAAGTGTTTGGTGGAATGGTTAGTGATCGCAAGCACGCTGTGATTTAAAACTTTTTATTGTATTTTAACAGTCAAATATTTTAAACTTCAAGTTTAACTACTGGTGCAACAGGTACAGTGAACATAGATGGAATGTGACTTTTACTGAAAAATGTTTAAACTTCAAATTGAACTACTAGTGAATAAGTACAGAGAACATTGATGAAATAGGAGTCAACATGTATATAGTGATTTTAACATTTAAAGAGATGGAACCAGAATGTAATAGTATTTGTACTTAGTGTACATAAAAGAAAAGATTACAACAGAATGTTTCATCTCCCAAGGAATTATCGTTTGGAATATCGCGACATGCATTGAGAAGTATCAATAATTACATAAACAAAGAAAAATGACACACCAATAATGTGCATCATATAGACTAAATATTATAGGTACGTAATGGTATTTGATCTATTAGTGCATATTTTATGTTACCTGTCATTTGTCATTACTGCTATGTGTTATATTATGTTTGATTTCTTACTACTATTAATAGCTTGTCATCGTATATGTTTCAAGTTTAAAGGATTGCATGTCTATGATCAGGTGAGTTCTGATTTACACAATTGTATTTACTGGCCCATTCCCTTAAAAAATAACATTGTCTGTACATCTATCTGAGACTATCATCGCTGTCGCCTATTGCATTATCGAGCGAGTGGGAAATAGCATGATCGTGTTGAGTCTCGCTTATATATGATATAAGGGGTGATGGTAAATTTAGGCTTTTTATGTGAATTTTGTCCAATTCAACATTGATTAAGCACTATCTTATGACGCACTTATTATATTCGGTGTCCCTTAGACCAGTACAGTATGTTTCATGGGTTTCCATTACGCGATGTACTCGTAATTAAGATGGCCATTCAACTAGTATTTACTTTTCTTCCAGTATGATTCTGAAGTGTGAATTAATTTAGTTAAATAAGTTTTGTTCTCCTTTTAATTACAACAGAGAAACATTATATCGTTTTTGCTACAGCATAACTGGTTCCCAAACTGAAGAACGTGAAAAAATTCCTGGGGGACTGGGATTTTCATTACGGAACTATATTTTAAAATCAGTATTCCAAAACTCATAACTCTCAGCTGAATTTTGGTCAACAAAGATGTCAACTTTCTGAAAACTAGGGCTTTAAATACGATATCTTTTGCAGCTCTTTATGGACCCTCGACAGCAGCTCACATGTTTCTTTTGATTTTCATGCAAGTTCAATGGCGTTTAAACAGAACATGCTTTCGAGAATATTTGAATTGAAAAGACGAAGTGCACATTTTCCCTAAGTTGCAAAAAAAACCCAAAAAAACCGGTTATATCACGCTTTTCCGGATCAAACGTTGACTTGTTGATATTTTTGAATGTTTGAACAAGCTCAAACTGAAGCCTAAAGCTACAAGGAAACAGCGCAGAAAATATCGTGCCTCACGACGATGCCAGCAGTGTTCACAAAAATAGTTTTGAAAACGTCGAACGTAAATTTAGGCACCTCGTCGTTTCAAAGAAATTTGTTAGGAGGATGCAAAGAAACTGTGTTTCATCTGATTTTCCTTGCTGACAAATTCAGTCGCTATTTTACAGACAGGCTTTTGGCAGCCCTGTTCATACAATGAACAGACAAATCATTGCATACAGCCAGCTAACAATACGCAAACGCATCGTGTCCAGTTAAGAGTAACTCAGCAGCTGGTAACGCTTGTAAATGGAGCAAGTCTCCACGCATTAGAAACTACTGGGTGTTTCAAAAAGTACGCAACTGTGTTATGGACAATATGAAGTTTAATTGATTTCCTATGCAGACACAAAGTACACAAAAGGGAAACAAATATTTTTACTTTACAACAAATGTTGCAAATGGTTTTCTCGCGCCTGGATGCAGGTTCGTACCCTTTACATGACATTTGCAGCCACCTTACGTAATGTCGTTGTTTGAAGCGCCCAGTTGCTTTTAGCAATAAAGTTATGCTGGATAAGTAAATTTTAACACAAGCAACTAAATATGACGACGCATTAATGAGAACAAAAATTAGCTTTATCTGAAGCTTAAATGAATATAGATACAGTTGACCTAAGCTATACACTTCTGTTACCATGTTGTAACTCTCAAAAACGTAGGACGTTCAGTTGAACTCACTGATAAAACATATTATACAATACACTATCAGAAAGAGTTGAAATTCAGCTTTGTTGAAAATATACTTTAGGCATACTGTTGGAGATATCGAGAAGACAGCTACGTGTCACCTTGATCGGGAAAAAACTCCGCTAGACACTTGAGCTGGATCCGTCGTCATAATCCAAAAAGGACAGTATGCACTGTATGAACACTTGAGGCATATCCATAGCATATCCTCATAGTTGCTTCATAATTCCTTCAAACTCCGACAACATCAGACTTTGTCGACATCTGACTCGGACTCTCCAGGTCGTACTCCACAGGCCATACACCGAGACATACTCTGCCTCTATCCGAAGACGGCTCGTCTTTATAAAGGCTTGATGACGGTTTGTGATGTGATACGTCAACGTCGCTGCTTTGCATGATTGTGAATTCTCAAAGTAATCGAGGTAGTTGCCTTCAATGCACGATCTTAAAAACAAGGGTCACTCACAATACAAATTTAAATTCGTTGGCTGAATTAAAAGATTTTATTGTATAAGAACTTTTGGGTTTCCATAGAACCTATCATCAGATACAGGAAAAGGAATAAATTCCTTCTCCTGTATCTGACCCAAAAGTTCTTATACAATAAAATCTTTTAATTCAGCCAACGAATTTAAATTTGTATTGTGAGTGACTCTTGTTTTTAAGATCGTGCATTGAAGGCAAGTACCGCGATTACTTTGAACTATTTCTACACGAATTTGAATTCTCCTAATGATTGTAAATGTTAATATTTTTTTTTTTTTTTTGAGCGGGTTATGAAGCACTGCGGACTCTTTTTCCGACAAATGTTCGTTCAGTTATGATTGAAATCTCACTTTCAATATTTGCTGTCAATTCCTCAAATACATGAGGATTGTTGTGAATCACTTGATCTTTTAAATGTTCCCAAAGCTCTGGAAATCTTGGTGGCCACGTTTTTGTTTTAGATCGAGCGATGCCCGAAAAATTCCTGTAACATGGCCTATAACGAAGTAAATTTCTCCGTCATTTTTATCCGCGCCGGGGCTCGAACCCGGATCCCCCTCATTCCGGAATAAGTCACTCTACCAGTTGAGCTACGCGGACGTTTGTTCTGACTACTATCTGCCTTTATGTCGTGTGCGTCCTTCTGGCAGGTACGTCACATCTCCCCCCGAAACAGGGCCGGGGGCATGGCCCACGGGTCAGCTGTGACCATGAATCGTTGCAGGCAGCCATCCACTGTAGAACGTGCACTTGAGAACTCCCAGTCATTCTGGTGTGTGGAATGCAAGGTCACACACATTTATTTTTCGAAGCGCTGGAGAAGGGATTCTCTTATTTTTCCTATCTCGCGGTGTGGAAATAACATCACATCATTGCGAGATTTTGAACGGTCGAGTCATCCGGATAGTTCGGGCGCCATTATAACGAAGTAAATTTCTCCGTCATTTTTATCCGCGCCGGGGCTCGAACCCGGATCCCCTCATTCCGGAACAAGTCACTTTACCAATTGAGCTACGCGGACGTTTTATTCTGATTCCTATCTGCCTTTATGTCGTGTGCGTCCTTCGGGCAGGTACGTCACATCTCCTGGTACGTTACAGGCCGTCGTTTCATTTGGGGTATGACAGGTCGCACTAACCTGTTGAAATAAACATTCTTACAAATTTGGAAGATGTGAATCCTTTTATTGGTGTAAATTAAATACAGGATTACAATGGTGTAATCCTGTATTTCATTCATCAACATTCTTGTTCATTCACTTCTAATAATGCAATAAACTGTTAGATTATGTCACGATGAACTTCAGCATCTACAGTTTTGTCACAAAATATAGGTCCAAGAACACGACGGCGAGAGATATCATATGAAACCCAAATATTCAGGGTATGTAATTATCGTTCGTGATACACATGACTGTTACCACTGCTCCATATTCGGCTGTTCTGACTGTTCACACAGCCATCCAAGTGAAAAGAAACTTCGTCAGTGAAGTAAACACAATCCAACACACCAGTCTCATTTTCATTAAAAAACAAACGAAACCACGGGCAATACCGTAAACATTTCCCATGGTCTAGTTCTTTCAGTTCCTGAACGCCACCAATATTATAAGCATGCAATTTTAACTTCTTTTTAGCTCGAAAATAGTAGCTGGTGACTGCCCAGTTTGAAAAGATAACTTTCGAAACGATTTCCTTAATGATCCAGTTAAACGTTTATTCAGATCATCTACGAGTATAACTTCCGCAGCGATAGCCGGCATGGGCTATTTTTGTCCTCCATACTCCGGGTCTCATGAAATTTCGCAGTTAAACACGATTCTGTTGACTTGGGGACTGAAGAACGAGGAAATTGCAGCTAAATCTCGTCTTCCACACGTTTGTAAGATTTATACGCTAAGTAAGACCCCACAATAAACACACGTTCTTCCTTGGAAAACAACATGGCCGACACAACCCAACGGAATGGAAGCCTGAGAATGAGATAAGTGCGTGTCAAGGTCGTTCAACTGCTTACGTCGGATAACCTTGAGTGCCGCACTGCCACCTACACTGAAAACTTGACATAACATTTGCCAGTTTTCCTTCTTCTTTTAGGGTTGCGTCCCTTTTCAAATACCCTGTAGTTACGGAAAAGTAATCATGGGTAAATGCGACAATGTGAGTTTGGCCTTGGCCAGATAGTGCAGGTAGATAACTGCAAGGGAGGCCGGTTCTTCAATCACCTCAACTGCTGACGTTTACGAATTTTCAGTTCAGACAGTCGCGTATGTATATAGAAGCTACGTGAAATACGGCAAAATTTCCAACCAACAGGAGAAAGGTAGACGTTTCTCGAGGTGGGTGCACACTGTCCCGCATTGTTACAAGAAATCGTACTGCAACCACGACACAGATAAGCTGGGACTTTAATGAGGTCGCGTTTACAAACTTACGTAAAAAGGCTACACGTTGTAGTATGGAAACAGTAGGCTGTGACATTCGACATTCACATCGTATCACATTTTTGACTTCAAGGCACGAAATCATTAGGTTGCAGTTTGCAAACTCCAATCACAATAGGAGTGCGGAGGACTAGAAACATGACATCATGTCTGACGAATCACAGTTTCAGCTCCGTCACGCCGACGGGAGTTCGCGCGTGTGTGTGTGTGTGTGTGTGTGTGTGTGTGTGTGTGTGTGTGTGTGTGTGTGTGTGTGTGTGTGTGTGTGTGTGTCGCAAACAACACGAAACGATGTACACAGCTTGTCAAGTTGGAGTCATGCAGGCAGGTGGTGACCATGAAACAGTTTGGGATGAGTTTACGTGGAATTTCCTGGGGATCCTTATATCCATCTGACCGTACCAATGGCTTGTGCAGTATGTGAACATTCTCGCCGACTATCTATCTACTCTCCTTCGTAAAGATTTTCTTTCCACATCTTGACGCCGTCTTTCAACAAGACAACGACACAATACATTCCTCCTGAGCGGCGAGCAGTTGACTCTAGAAGCATTCAAGAGAGTTTACCCCATTCGATTAGCCCCATCAATTGCCGAATCTCAAACCTATTGAATAATTATGCGACGAATTGGAAAGATCTGTTAGAGTCAGTAAACCCCCTCTATGGCAAATATGGATTCTTTACGAAAGGCGATACTCGTTTCGTTGGAGGTGATACTTCAGTTGTTGTTTTTTTCAAAACACCTCATTCAGTCCGTGCGATGACTTCTATTGTAATGACGAAAGGTAAAGCAACACGTCGCATAAAGATAGGGATGTTGCAGTTGCGAAGGGGAAAACGTGGTGACATGCAAATTTAGCGACTACTCGAGACCGGCTATCAACGTGCTTATCTGCGTCATATGTAACTTACATAGCTTCATGACAACACAGCACATGAAGTGCAAACTCCGAGAAGAGTATCCTGCGAGAAGTGGAAAACGTGTCGTCTTGCCACTTCGTCTGGAAATTTGCGGAATGTACTGCCTTCAGTGTGCGATTAACCTGAAATGATGTACAGAGGACGTTCAAGCATTTGACAACAGAAATAGGGCTGTTGGCATGTTATAGGCAGGTGTACGGCAGATCGATGTGGCTGCTCTTTTAGGAGTTTTGCAAAGTGTAGTAAGTCAGCGACACAGAAGATTTCTACTGTATGGAAATGTTGCAGACTGACCTAGGAGTGGGCGTCCTGGGATAACAACCAGGAGGGAAGATCGCTGACTAAGAGTATATCATCGGAGAGGGCCTAGTATTACCAGCATCCAACTCCGAAAATCATTTTGAGCTACTTCTTGTGTCACAGCCCATACAGCACAAAACGTGTCAGATATGTATCAATAATGTTACAAACTCTCATTTTCGTTACACTTTCAGAGATATCTTACAATAACGTTTCAGCAACATCTATTTTGGAACATAACTCTTTTTACATTACGATTACGTTAAAAATAGCATTCACTGATACCACTGTTTTATGATTTCCGTTTTACATAATTGCTACCTTGATGTCACATTCCAGCAATATTTAAGATTTTTGGTTTGACAACGGCGTGGATGCGCATGCGCGTTTATTCCATTTCACCAAAACACTCTCGTAGTCGTATTTCCACGTGCTACTGGGATATTATTTGGTGATACTGTCGTACTCGAGTTAGCTAGTTAGTTCATTTAATATTTCACCCTTTTTTTCTTTTTTTTTTTTTTTGTGTTTCAAGATCGTCTGAAAGTAAGTAATTGTTTCGAATATTGTAATTTTTAAATTCTAAAAAGCATTTTACAAAATCTAAGTAGATGGCTGTATTGTTGTATTAGTATACTATACCAGCATGTTTTTTTAATTGCAGCTGAGAAATGTCATATTGTTAGGTATTTAGAGAAGTGACGAATTTAATTTTCTTTCTGTTTTTCGCTGAAATATAATCTATTCCACATGTATAATAGAAATTCGACACCTTCATTTGTAACCGATTTTTATTTTTTTATTTTTTTTTTGTTGTCAATGTATAAACCCCGACACTGTTCCCAATGGACAGTGGACTGCGTTGAACCTGTGAAAACGTAAACAACTCATAATACGACAGTTGTTGCTTTTGAAACAGCTGTCGAGTGTAATATTTTTTATTGTGATTTTATAAAGTTTATTAAAACTATAATGTTTAACGTAGTACACTGTAAAAAACTGCCGTGAATAGTCAGTGTCTCACCCGGATTAAGACGGTTTATAGATCGTAAGCACGCCTACCATAAATTTTCGGTAGATAAACTACATGTTCACGGTGTTTAAACTGCTTGAACTGTTATGGTATTTTAACCATGACAATCTGGCAACGTTCTTCTTAAAGTGGTTAAATACCTGGTTTTTTCATGTGCAATCAATCGACTGGCAACACCACTGTGGGCAAAACGTTTTTATTTCCCGGTCAGTAGACATATTATTTATTTCTGGTAATTAGACATATTAATGAACATTACGGCATTAGACGTTTTTATTTCCCATTAGATATGTTAATGAATATAAAATGTATTATTATTTATTTGTTATTAGACATGTTAATGAACATTATGGTCATTAGACGTTCTTTTCCTGCGTCATTAGACATGTTAATGAGCATTACGCTGTGGTACTGTAAAATTACGGTTTATTGACTGGCCACTCAGCTGACGGTGTATCTATCGTAATTTGACCCTGCAATTTTTTACAGTGTAAATACGTAACAGTAATATGATGATATCACAAATATCTTTCAAAGGCGTAACAGTAACTGAAGTTGGTATGTTGAAGTTACAAAGATCTTTCTCTGTAACGTATCTGTTATGTTTCAAAGTTATGTAACATTTCAGCACGTCGTGACGTAATCGTAAGGTTTCTGAAACATTACTGTTACATTGCGCTACGCATATGAAAAGACTCAATGTTTCAGTGCTACGTACTTGTAACATATACGAAATATTCTGTTCTGTGTGGGAGTATGTACGCAAACCGTACGAAGCCGTCTTCACGAAAAGGGACTCGGGGAAGCAGACCGCTGAGATGTTTCCCAGCAAAAACACAAGTCCTGGGAAACTGCTGGCCACCAGCTGGCAGTGATGGGTCACTGCTGGCTGAAATCTGCCTCTCACGGCCCGGCAACTGTCCGTTAGTGGCAGCGCTATCAGTTGGCGAGCCATTGATGGCACTGCAGCATCGCCGTAAATTGTGGGCCTCTAAGCAAGGGCCACTAGTGGTCCGTTGCTGGCAATCAATGCAACCCCAACAGCAGGTGGAAGCAACGGGACTGCGCATGCGCAGAAACAACACTTCCTGTGTCTCTCATGGTACCAGTTAGTTGAAGACGACGCTATCGCCATCGTGCTATTTTAAAATCGTTTTTCCCATTCATATCCACAATCGAAATCTTACTGGTGTTCGAAAAGCTGGTCTGCCGGATATGTACCGTACGCGGCTTACTAAATCACCAAAACTACTGCAATGCTTTATCTATTATGCTTTGCTTCCTGTGTTTAATGAAAAACCCTTTTTGAACATATAAATAACTAAAGAACGGTCAGGGTCATAGAAACGACCGACTTACGGAACAACCAACTATTTGTTCTTTGAAAGTTGTAGCAAACGCATTGTCATGGAATTTGATATAACAACAATGGCATGCAACAGTAATCAAGCTGTCATAGTAGGCAATTAACAATATCAATCGATAAATGATACGAAGAGAACAACAATATTCTGCAGAATCTCTACGTTCCGGCAACAGTATCTACACCACTCCACAAATTTTGCCCAATAAGATGTTTTATTTACATTGATTTATTATCTCTGTTGTCAGAAAGTGAAACAAAACTCAGGGAAGCAATGTGCCGTTCAGAAGGAGAATCTTACAAAGAATAACAAAATTTACGGAGAAGATATACACGTAACTTGACGGTTAAATTAAAGATATACGTCACATTAAAAAAAATAGAGAGAAAGGTAGAAAAGGAAAAATGCGAAGAAAGAAAGAAAACAAAAATATGAACATTACTACTGCCTTTTGCGAACGTTTATGCTCGAAGCTCATTGCTGCTCTTTTCTAGCTATTCGAGATTACTTTTATTGAAAAAAATTTTATATTTCTATAAAAATGATCTGAAGATAATTTCCTTTTTGATCGTGCAAAATAGATTTATTTTTCCATTTGCAGTGTAAATTCGAATGTGCTGAGGAGGACAGAATAATTTTCGCCTTTATTCATCGCAATTTTAGTTCATTGCATTTCAATTTCTTTTATTTTGTAAGTGAATTATTATTAGATAGATTTTAGTGATTTTGCCTTTGGAATTTGGCAAAAGAATATCAGAGTACACATTTTATACAGCACAAAGTGTGTTTGACCCCTTTTGCCTGAAAACTGAGGTTGAAGTCCAAAACGATGTCCCGGTGGCGTAGTCGTCTAAGCGCCGCTCTTCCGAGATGGGTCCGCGTTCGAATCCCGATGAGGCATGGATGTCGTGTTTGTTTTACTGCTCTGGCTCTCTCCGTTTCCTGGAACCACTGGCTCTAAATCAGCGACGGGCACTTCTTATAGCCTACTGAGTTGCTTGCGATAATTGTTAAACCTCAAAACAATAAAAAAACAAAAAAGAAAAAAAAAGGAAGATGTTCAAACCATTGGAACGCATTTCCAATTTCATCCACACTTTCCAATTTGAAAAATTCAAAATCACTCCGTATACATATTTGCGTCTATTAATTTTCGCCTTTTTTGCCATTCTGCGTTCAAATTTCCCTTCTCTCCAACCAGAATATATTCCTCGCGAAACATTTATTCGTCCATTAGGCGCTAATTATTATCTTAGCGCCTGAAAGAAAAACAAAAACTGTGTCCTTTGTTCACTACGAGTGGAAGAACTGTGCCAAAACTTTCTTTTGAATAATTATTCTGCTCCCTTAAACACGTTTTTTTTTTTCTTTCTAGCGCTTTTTAGAGATATTTCTTTGTTTTACTGAGGATTGTGATTTTTGTTTTTCTGAGTTTTCCAAAACAACTTTCCACGCTGTCACGCCGAAACACAAAAAGTATTTAAAACTGAGATTTATTTTAGTTTTAACTTTTTTTTTATATAAAACTTGAGCATAACTGCTCGTGACGTGGTATCTGAACAAAAGGGCGAAAGCAGGATGACAAGTGGAGAAATCTCACAGAGCATTCATTAACTGAGGGTGCTTTGCAAAAATAACGAATTAACACACATCTTGATTCAACAGACAATGTTCACTCATCAAATCAGGGCTACTTCTTAAACAAAAGAGAAAAGAGAGAGAGAGAGAGAGAGAGAGAAATGTAAGGGTAAATGCACGTGTATAGAAGAAAGAACTCTGGAACGTGATATAAATATTCGTTGATCAGGATAAAATGCTTCGATTTTCCTGTGACTCACTGCATGCGGTGTCTCGATATCATTTTCATCAAAATTCATAGATTAAAATTTATACGGATATGCTTTATGAAATTAGAGGGTTTATCTCAAAACATCCAAATCGAATTCTACTTAAAATAGGATAACTGTACCAGTAATCCGAATTCGTTAGAATAGAATATAAATCAAAGTCTCCAAGCTTTCTCACATGAAGAAGGTGGCTCATTTAAAGAAGGAAGACAGCAAACTGAAAACGAAATAATACACTGCTGGCCACCCAAATGCAACACCAAGAAGGACACGTGATAGCAAAGCCAGATTTACTAGACACATAACAACAGATACAAAGATAAAACGATTGAGCTTACAGGCCCGTGCGACTTGCGGAACACGCAGACATCAATAGTTCGTGTGGCCCTATGGTTGGCAATAACGGCCGCTACACGCCGCGGCATCGAACGAAAGAGGCTTTGGATGTGGGCTTGGGGTATGTCGGTCCAGGCTGCTTCCACACGTTGCCACAGTTCATCAGGCGTAGCCGCGGGTGGTGCTTGCCGGGCAACTCAGTTGTCGATCAGCTACCAGACGTGTTCGATGGGCGACATATCGGGAGAACAGGCGGGCATCGATAGCAGTGACACCTGGTGGGCCGTGAAGAATTATTGCACGATGCGTGCCCCGTGCGGGCGCGCATTGTCCTGTTGAAACGTGACCGCTGGCAGGTCCTGCAGGTACGGGAGGACTACAGGCTCCAAAACGTCGGAGATGTAGCGGTGGCTGTTGAGTGTACCGGCGATGCGTACCAGAGGGGTGCGGGTGTCATATCCAATTACGCCCCAAACCATAACGCCAGGCGACGGACCGGTATGGCGATGCATAATGCAGGCGTCATACAGTCTCTCGCCACGGTGCCGCCACACGCGGATCCGACCATGGTGGTGTTGCAGGCAGAAGCGGGATTCATCGGAGAAGACAATGTGGTGCCATTCCGTAGTCCAGGTGTGGCGTTCAACGGATCACTGCCCACCGCACTCGTCGCATGTGTAACGTCAACGGTAATCGGATCAATGGGCGCCGTGCGGCAAGTCCCCTCTCCTGCAAACGACGTCGAACGGTACGTGCTGACACAGGTTGTTACGCAACACACCCTAATTCCTGCGCTAACGTTCGTGATGTTGTGGTGCGAGCCGTCAATGCTCGCCGCACAATATGCCGGTCTTCTCGTTAAGTGGTGTGCCGCGTCTGCGGCAGTCGCTCACGTCGGTCCGTCCGCCTCTCCTGTACCCACCGAATCCATACTCGCCTCACTGTGGCTGGATGTCGTCCCAACACCGGCGCCGATGTCTCGGTACGATAAACCGCCGTCGCGATACGCCACAATTCGTCCTCTGTGGAACTCCGAAACGTGCTGGAATGACTGCCGTATTCTGCGACGAGGCATCAGGAAGCTTCTCACGCACAGGTCCGGCAGCACAACACACTTCCAATACTTACACCCCGCCTCCTGTGCACCCTTCACATAGTGCTTCTCGGTGGCGTGCCTGGCGCACATGATTTGCATATGCCCTGCAATGCTAAACATTTGCATATCCTTTCGCGGGCGACGCATGCTGCGAATTTCAGGCCAATCGGATGCTTCCTTCTTGGTGTTGCATTTCGGGCGACCAGCAGTGTAGTACACTTCAGCGATTTCAACGCAGTGTCTTGACAAGATAATAAATAAATAGATGCTAGCAAGTCATTATTCATTCACATAAACGAGGCGTCATTTTGGTTGGGCACGCGGTACCGTGGGAGAAAACGCAGCATTATTTGACGGACTGGTTTTAAACTCGTAGCAGTTCCAGAGAAATGCTATTATTGTAGATCTCACCGTTGGTAATTATCTCTAAAATTTCGAGAATAACAGCACACTTAAGCGTGGAGTAGGAAGCTAATAGTTTTATATAATCCCAAACAGGACCAGCCGTTTTGAACTTGACGTCTCTGGACAGGGCAATGGTCACCTTTCCGTCCCTTACATCTCTTTTATGTTCGTTGAGTCCAATTCTATGCAAACGCTTGGTCATTCCGATGTAATATCGCTTAGTGCCGTCAAGATATTGTTGTGGTATGACATAAACCCTTGCCTCATTGAGTAGAGGGGGCTTCCCAATATTTATCTTAAACATGGTATGCACTGAAGAACAATTGAATTAGAGATACCTGTCTAGTAACGTGTAGCACCACCTTTCGCTATGATGACGGAGGCGATTCGTCTCGGCATGGATTCGACAAGACACCGGAAGAGTTGGGAAGCCATACGGATCCACCGCCCCCGAACAAGCTCCCACAGTTAACGAAGATTTGACGGAGAGGGTCAGAGCCTCGAACATCTCTTTCAATGGCATCCCAGTTGTGCTAATGGGATTTAGGTCAGGTGACCTAAATCCCATCGAGCACAACTGGGATGCCAAGGAAGCGAGTCATGTCGGCAGAGTGTTCATCCAACCATTCGGATACAATTCGAGAGCGATGGCACGGTGCTTTGTCTTGTCGCAGGATGAGGTCCCCAGTGGGATGTTGAAGACGCACAAATGGGAGCAAATGGTCGTCCAGGATATCCCGGTAACGTTGGCCTGTGAGGGACGATGCCACACGTACCAGGAATCCCATTTCAGTCCAGGTAAACAGTCCCCAAAGGAGAATGCCACATCACCAGCTTGAAGAGTACCCTGCTGACAAGAAGGATCCATCGCTTTATGTGGTTTGCGCCGTACTGGTATCCTGCCATTCGCATGTGCCAACGTATATCTCGACTTATCAGTCCCGGCAACATTTTCCCACATATCTAGGGTACAGTGGTGATGTTCCCACGCCCATGCTAATCTTTGCACAATGTGATGTGCTTTCAGCAGCGGTATCCTCGTGGGATACCGCTGCTGAAGGCACATCACAGGGTGCAAAGGGTGCAATGTACTCACGGTGTGCATCACAGGGTGACAGGGTGCATCACAGGGTGACAGGGTGCATCACAGGGTGCAATGTACTCACGGTGCACCCGTGCCACAGTGGTTCGTGAAAATCCCAGTGTCTGCACGACTTCCGAGATGGAGTGACCCATTCGTCGGGCCCCGACAATTTAACCCACGATTAAATGCGCTTAGATCCTTCGTCTTACCCATAATGCGTCCGATTCTTACTGATTCCCGTTGCATCACTCCTTATATTGTCGAATCGCTGCATACGTCATGTCCTTTCTGTTTACAGGGCCACCCACAGCGCCACATTTGCATAACACCAGCTGTCTCTAATTCAATTGCTCTTCAGTGTATAATGATGCTGGAGACTTTATGCTGACACCGAATGTGATCCTTCTGAGCGCGTTCTTGAGTTGATAGGAAACTTTTGGTATGTAGGGAATAGAGCCCAGGTAGCGTAGTTGCGCCACATAATAATTAACACGGCTCGATCTCGATTTCTTGATAAAGTTATGTATCTGATTCGAGGTGTATCCTGCCTCAGTGGCCAATTTGACGATGTTTTTGGTTCGCATTGTCTAGAACCAACATCGGAGGAGGCGGTGAAGGCTCTTCTAATTCGAGAACGGAGGAAAGCTGGCTTGTAGAAATCAGGGCACAATGTTCAGGTTGCGGACGGAAGTAGGTTTGTAATAAGCTTCTGTGCGAAGGCACTTGTCTGGCGATTTGTTCACTAAGACGTCCAGATAAGGCAAGGTACCATTGCGTGTGCAATTGATCGTAGGGTGTATATATGTGAATTTATACACGGTCGTGTCACATTATTGTGACCACCAGCTAATATCCAGAATAACCGCCGTGTGCATAGCGGACAGCAGCTAGACAGGTTGGGAGTGGCTCAATAAGGTGCTGGAAGGTGTTCGCAGGTATGTGTAGCCATGCGTACTGCAGTGGTGCGTGGCGGAGGATCCATAGAGCGAAAGACACGATCGAGGTGGTCCCACAGATGCTAAATTGGGTTTACGTCTGAGGAATTAGGTGGCCAGGGAAGTACTTTGCAGTCTTCAGCGTGCTCTTCCAATCACTCTCAGACATTTCTAGCTGTGTGGCACGTCGCATTGTCGTGTTGGAAGGTCCCATCCGCCCCAGGAAAGACAATTAGCATGTATGGGTGTGCGTGGTCTGCAAGGATGGATTCATAACGAATTCAGTCCATAATGCCTTCCACAGGTATGAGTTTACCCAGAGAACGCCACGAAAACATTCCCCAGACCATAAAGCTGCCCCCACCAGCTTGTGTTCTTCCAGCAATGGTTGAAGCGTGTTTGCCCTCCGATGTTTCTCGCCTTATACGACAACGTCCATTCGTTCGATGAAGCAGAAAACGTGACTCATCGGAGAACGCAATCCTCTACCAATCAGCGAGGTCCAATTCCAATACTGCCGTGCAAATGTAAGCATTTTCTGCAAATGGACCTTCGTTAGCATAGGTGCAGTGACCATCTGACTGCATCGGAGCTTTATACGCAGCAGGGTTTGCTGAACTGTCGTTTTAGACACACTTCCGGTAGCCCCCTGGTTCATTCGGCCAGTGACTTGCTTCACTGTAGCGCGTCGATCGGCCCTCACGCATCTTCGAAGCCGACGTTCACTTCTCACATCAATGGCACGTGGTGCTCAGCAGTTTTCGCGTCGCTTATTCGCAATGGGCCCATTTCTCTAATCACAGTACACTTTAACCACAGCAGCAAGCGAACAGTTCACAAACTGCGCTGCTTCAGAAATACTGCCAGCCTTGACCCGAAAGCCGGACTTGGTTCGTGACTGCCAACTTGCTTTCACTACCCTGCAACATGAAATATCTAGTACCAGCTTTGCGGGAGCAATTAGGTTTCTTCCACCTGTTGTGAATGTTTTAAAGAACTTATGTGGAAAACATGGATTAGTCTTTGATGTGCGCACAGTTAATAATTTTGCATTGGTTCGAAAAGATCGAGACAGTGTGGACCCACATAAAACATTACGCGTTTACCAAGTGCCTCTTTTCTCCAGTGTTCAAGGTGTCGCTGATACGTGTTATATTGGCTGTACTATGCGTAATATCGGACTGAGATTATCGGAGCACAAATAAGCAATACGCAAAGGATTGAACTCTACTGCCCTGAGCCGATCTATTGCTAAGGGTGAATACAACCTCAATTGGGATCAATCTTTAATCATTACTTCCGCAGCCAATAAATAGTCATTGTTATTTGCAGAGAGTTTATGCATTAACAGATACTTTTCAACGTGCTGCAATGACGAATTTCCTGTATTCATCCTCAACTTTGGCTAACGCTAATGAATGACTTTCTTCATAGGGATGAGGACGTATCGTCTGTCCGAGATGGCCTTGCGTTTTTAACTTTTCATCTCATACACGGTCTTAGGTGGCAACAAGTATACAAGGCCGCAAAGAATTGTGGTTAAATTTGACTGTATATGTGCGCGTACGTTCGTGATCATTTTGTGCACTTGACCTGAAGATGGGGTTTTGGAAGCCTTAAAAGATCTTGTCCTAGTAATTTTAACTTTTTAGTGCGTGTTCAATCTGTAAAAAAATGTCATCTTTTACTTAGTAGCACTTTGAGTTTCATTTGACGTGTTTCATGGTTTGGCCTTCAAAGAGCAATATACGCTCACACCTCCTTGCGGAACAGATTTCATTAACGACGATGTTGAAAATATGCGAAAAGTACTCTTCATAGAAACGAAATTTTAGAAGCAGAGGTGTAGTTATAAATGGACTTTTAGAAGCAGAGATGTATTTCAAAATGAACTTTTAGAAGCAGAGATGTAGTTCTAAACGAATTTTTAGAAGCATAGATATAAACTATATTGACAAAAGTCACCGGACACCTAAAAGAGAAACACAACATAGGATTCAGTGGCATACATTAGTACGGTATCGGTCCACCTTTGGGCTTAATGCATGCACTGACCTTTCGAGACATGCTTTCAACAAGGTTTTGGAAAAGAGCGACAGGTATTCGCTTTCATTAAGTACATAAAGCTGCTGCTAACTGTTGCTTAGTAGTAGGCATTGGTTCTAAACTTCTTATGCGGCGCTCTAATTCATTTCATAGGTGCTCTATGAAATTAAGATCAAGGCTCTGTGCTGGCCAGTCCACACACGATACGGAATTATCGTCAAACCACGCCGTAACAGTCCTTGCTTTATGGCTCTGTGTATTATCCTGTAGTACCAACAAGGCTCGGTTCGATATTATTGCCACAGAGTTGGTAGAGCATAATTGTCTAGAATATCGTGCTGGTTAACAGGCGTGTCCACGTACTCCGTCGATTAGTTGTAACGACTCTCCTGAGGCTTCGACGTCCTCAATCACTGATTTTCTTTGGTCTGCCGGTACGTTTTGCTGCTTCAGGCACACCAGGTGTCTTCCACTTATTCAGTACATCCTAAACAGTTGCCATGAGTATGTTTAAACGCCTCTCGGTTTCCCTTATGGACAACACACTAATATAACACTCAAGAGTCTTTCCTTTCTCAAAGTCAGTTCTCTCCCGCCGCGACATTTTCACTCAACCTCACAGTGCAATATGATCGCGGTCAGCTGCGGGCTTGTTTTTATACCGTTTGCAGCTGCAACGTGCATTTTAATAACGCATCGAATCCGTTCATTTTCGTTTGAAGGGTTGTCCGGTGACTTTTGTCAATATATTGTAGTTCTGAACAGACGTTTAGATGCAGAGATATAGGACTTACTGTGTATTATTGTAGTTTGCGATTTAAATACGTTCATCAAGCGTATCGTTCGCCTGTCGTAGTTACGAACTCTCATCGGTCATTAATGTCGGCTCTTTGTGGAGATAATTTAGAAATGGTCTTTTAACCTCAAATACCAGTTGGTTAAGATTTTCAGCTAAATCCCTGTACCTCATCTTGCCTAGGGGAGCGGGAGGGGGCCAATCTTCTTCTTGCTTCTTCTGGTTTGCTACTTCGGATACAACTTTTATTTTCCAAATACCGCTGGGTTTTAAATTATTGCTGTCAATTACGTATAATACAAGATGTAGATTTATTGCACTTTTTTGGATTCTTCCATAATATCTTGTTTTCTGTTGATCCATTTTTACCTTGGGTAATAGTCGTGCTCCTTTTCTTTACAGTAATGGACTTTTAAAACTTTTTCTGATTTCATCAACGCTGGGTATTCTGTCAGAACTAATTCAAACACCTACAAAAGCGTATTATTTGAAAAACGTACGTGCCTCTTGCCTCTATATCGGTTTACAGTTTTCAACATCTCAAAAGTTATTTTTGCTCTAAGCTGATGTGCGCTGCAGAGACAAAACGTTGTTACCAGCGCGTCTTTATGCAAATTGAAACAACTGCAGGTAAAACAATTGCTCGTGGAAAGGTGAAGAAACGAAATAACACCTGGAGTACGCTGTGTTTCATTAAAAACTGCTCACCAGTCGTTTGCAGTGGTTCAGAGAACATTAGGACTGGAAAAGTAGCGCAGTGGGGTACGGTACTTTTTACTAAAGAGAGTAGGTTTAGTCTCTCTCTCTCTCTCTCTTTAGCGATTCTGGTCGTAAGCTAATCTGGCTTAAGAAAGGCACTACGTATCGCCTCCGAAATGTCAATGAAAGGGATAGATAAAGCGGCAGCGGTGTTCTCGTATGGGGAGGCATTCTGATTGATTGACGTTCGGAGCTACAGATACTTGAAGGAAATATCGTAATCGGTACGCGCTAATGTAATGTGGTAATCCTTTCCCATGTTCGTCTGTTCCGAGGTGCCACCCAGCAGAAACACAAGTGTTGGGAAACTGTTGGCCACCAGCTGGCAGGGATGGGTCACTGCTAGCTGAAATCTGCCGCTCACGGCACGGTAGCGGTTCATTAGTGGCAGCGCCATTAGTTGGCAGCCATGGATGGCCCTCCCGCATCGCCGTGAATTGCGGGCCTCCAGGCAAGTGCCACTAGTGGCCCGTAGCTGGCAACCGAAGCAATCACAACACGAGGTGGAAGCAACGGGGCTGTCTCTTATGGTACCAATTAGTTGAAGACGACGCAATGTTAAGAAAAAAAAAGCCATATATAGAGAGGCAAATTAATTTCCTAATGAAATGCCACGTCGACGAAAATTAACGTAAGAAGAAAAATGTATACATCATTATTAATGAACAGTGAGAAATAGTCAGTTACTCTCTTGTACTTATAGAAACTCATTTCGTAGCAAAATTCCTGCAATGACACAAAAAAAGATCGAGAATGAAATACACCTTCACCAATTCCCATGAATAACAAGAAATAATTTCTGTGTAATCTTTCGTTTTAACATACGCTAAACCGCTTGAAGCAAAAGTCCCGGAAAAACAATTCAAAAATCGTTATGTTGGGGAAAAGAAAATAATTATACACATACAAAATTTTTCAATTATTTAAAAAAAAACTCTATGTGGATATAATGTACTCATCCATGGGTTGAATTCACAAGTCTAGAGGAATTCGTTGCTAAAAATAACTTCAAGTAAAATAAAATATCTTTCCTCTTTAAAACAAATGTAGTTTCAGACCGCGGAAAGCAAAGATACAACGTTGAAAATGTAACAGAATGTGGCATGAACGGATAAATATATTAATTAACAATCACCTTTGAAGACCCCAAGGACAGTACACAACTTTGAAAAGCGCCTTCAAGTTGGTACACTCGTTGAAAATGAATGAAGTTCACTTAAGGTAAATAAAAACAATCTTTACGTTTAAAAAATAAATTCATGAATTATATGATACGGACATTTATGAACAATATCTCGAAATATTGGAAAATAAAAAAAGAATATTCGTTTCACATCTCGCGGGAAAGAGGATCAGCTTCAAGCAAAGGATCATGCGTGGCAAATCAGTCTAGTTGCTAGCGCGCCCGCTTCACGACCATACAGTCCTTCGTTCCTTTCCAGCAAGATTCAAACGGCCGTTTTTCAGTACTTGTTGAGAAAATTTCCCCAGCGCCGTGCTGTAATGCAGTAGTTTCGTCGGGGAAAAAAAAGGTAGTTGCGCCTTTGGGAAACTGCGGTTATCAGATTTATTTTTTTTTTTTTTTTATGTTTACTACTGGGAAATTGGCGGACAAGATTCGGCAAGTCATCACTTACGTCACGTGACTGCCGGGTACCACTGGCGAGAAACTAGCGGACCACATTAGGCCAGCCATCATTTACGGCACGTGCTTGCAGGGCCGCTTCTGGCAACCACTGCCAGTGATGGATGACTGATAGCCCTTTTCTGGCATATGAAAACTGATGTGGTGTCAACTGTTTGCCAGCTGCTGGCCTGAACTGCTGGCCCACATGGTGGCCACCGGGACATTTTGTTGACGGTTGGACAAACGGCAACATAGTGCTGATCCACTGTCGGCTATGCTTGAGTGCTGGCCCTGGAACACTGTTTTTACAGGACATTGGTTTACAGTTCGTGTTAATGTACGATAACGCCACAATCCATCGTATGGCGGCTGTTGATGAGCTGTTGGAAAGTGAAGACATTCAGCCCATGGATTGGCCAGCACATTTCCCCGACCTAAAACACGTGTGGGATGCTGTGGGAAGATGCGTTGCGGCACGTCAACACACACCGGAAATTGTCCAACAGCTGAAGACGGCGCAGAAGAAAGAATGGGCGATTTTACCCAATAGAACTCTTCAACAACCAACTGCGAAGTATGGAAGCCGCCCCGGTGGTGCAGTGGTCTAAGGGATAGCTTCTGATCATTCACCCGAAATGGGTCCGGGTTCGAATCACTGCGAGGCATGGATGTTGTGTTTGTCTTACGGCCCTGGCTTCCTCTCTCCCCTGGAGACAGTAGTCCTAACTTACGGATAGACGACTGCCTATGGGCCAGTGAGTTACTTATGGTACAAATTTTGAAGATGACAATCCGATTTTTGGCGAAAATGTGACAAGGATGGTAAGTCAGATAATATCCGAAAACTTGAAAATTTTCATCGTCCTGGAGCGGGACTCGAACCCGCGTCTCCCAGATTATGGTAGTCGTTAAACCTCCAATCAAAAACAAAAAGTATGGGCAGACAGTACAAATCATGCATCGATGTTAGGGGTGATCATATCCCCTACTGAGGACCTCTTCCCTTTGTACCTTATAACATAACCCTTTTTCGTGTGCGCGATTGGTGTTACGCTATGTCTAAAACCATGACTAAGGAAAGTTTGAACTAAATCAGAAAACGACGCAATAGTTTCAATTAAGCTTTTACGGCCAGATGAAACATATACAGAAGTCAAACTTACGATAACCTTTCATTGGTCCAGCACAGTAGATGAAATTCACAATACAGCACTGCTAGTTTTATACTTCATATCATCATCATCATTGTCAACCATTATCAATCCACTGCTGGACGAAGGTCTCTCCAAGTTTCCTCCACAACGGTCTGTCTTGTTCCAGTCTCCTCCATGTCACTCCCGCATACTTTCGAATGTCATCCACCCATCTCCCATGTGGTCTTCTTCTGGGTCTTTTCCTGTCCCTTGGAATCCAATCTAAAATTTCGGCTGTCCATCAATGGTCTGTCCTTCTGGCAGTATGTCCAGCCCATTTCCATTTCAGGGATTTAACTCTGATCATGATGTCTTCCACTCTTGTCATTTTTCGGATCCACGAGTTCCTCTTCTTATCTCTCCTGGTCACACCAAGCATGCACCTGTCCATGTTGCTTTGAGTTGTCTGCAGCCTTTGTATGTCTGTTTTAGTTAAAGTCCACGTCTCTGCACCATACGTAAGCACTGGAAGGATGCATTCATCAAACACTTTTATTTTAAGACATAATGGCATATTGCTCTTGAAAATTATGCTGTTTCTTCCAAAAGCTCTCCAGGCAAGTTTTGTACGCCGGTTAATTTCTTCATCAATGTGACCCTCAATTGATATCTGCTGTCCAAGATAAACGTACGTATCTGTTATCTCCAGCTTTTCTCCATCAATCGATAAATCTTCATATATAATATCTTAGTTATCTGTCGTGTAATCTGGCTTAACAATGATCGAACATCTCCACAGACGCACACACTAAGCAACTGCTGTATCGTCCTTTTTATCTATTGTTCTTATCACATTCATACGTCGCTCTCTCTGACCTCAACAGTATTGCAAACCTCATTTATGTGAGAGAGAAGATATCACGTTAAGTTTAGAAAGTGCAAAAGAGAACAAACTCATTTTTACATAGGAAAGGGAACTAAAAATGACAGTTAAATTAGATTATTCGTCACAACCTCTTTAGCAGAGATACATCCAGTGCTATGTACCCAATTCTGAAAAAAATTCCACTATATCGTTTAGTATGTGCAGTTGTGTCGGTGTTGTTTCCATCATCATTTTGGTAGGTAATGTAGTTCCTGTGATTTGAATTTCAAATGTTGAGGCCGCTTCTTTGCGATGTTACAGATCAAAACCTGGCTCGTCTTTGAATTTTGCACGTCAGTGTATTTAAAGAGGCAAACCCAATTTCATGCAGAAACTCAAAACAAAGGTTAAATAGTGGCATACGTCCCACCCCATGTATGGGTTCATTTGCTCAAGCCTTTTAAAACTCATATCTCTTATTTAGCAGATTCGTAGAAAATATATTATCTTGTCGAATTTGCTGTGAATATTATAAGCGCGTATTCTCTTCGGCTTAACAGAGAAGTCTTCATGTACGTCATTCTGTTTCATTTAACGGATATTTTGAATTTCTAGTTCATTTCTTTCAGTGCTTTCGCCTGGAATGTAACGACGAAATGAAATGGGAGATTAAGGATACGTACAACTCGAATACATAAATATTACTTACAAATAAAAGTCGCCCCAGCGTTACATGCTTGATTTAATTAAATTGGAGACGGATGTTTCATCACAATATCCCCGAAGTTTAATTCGTACTAGAAAGTTTTTGTCGCTCTTCCTGATTAAAGTAAACACGTGATGGAGCGGTTGTTAGCTAAGGCGTAGCAAGGAATTTCCTTTCTCGGAGAAGTCCATGAGAGCACACAAGTTCTACTCATTAGAGACCCATTTTTTCGTCTCTGTTTTTCCGGGAAATTCTATTATTGCACCAACTTTGCCCACTCGAACGAATTTCTCGCCAACTAATTCAATTTATTCGTTACCCTCTAATTTGATTTTCTCTGTTGGATTCGGGCTGCGGACTAAACAATCCTGCAAAGTTCTCTTTTCTGAGGAATTATTTATGTCTAATTCTTTGCCTAATATGAATAATAGTGCTGTGGAAACTACGTTTACAAAGTCACTTGCCTAAATTGGTTATTCGCTGTCGCAGGAAATAGTTCTCTTTTTCTGCACACTGTTTCTTTTTTTCTCTTGTGTCATAGTTTAGTGAAGTTAATCTTTAATGCAGATAAGTCAAATTCTATTGTGCTGTATTTAATTCCTCAGATCAGTTCGTTTGAAAATTTTGTGAATCTAGGAAGCTTTGCATTGGTTGAAGTATTAATCTGATGGTATAAAGTTAAGTCCTTGAATTCCATTCTTGGGGTAATTGAGCGAGGCGAGACCAAAGGCCGAGCGGAGCTCTCTTTACGAGACTCGGGACAATTAGTTGTTCGGGCATAGGTACGAGATGACACATCCGATCACCGGGAATTTTTGCATGAGATTGGACATCGTCCATGGTCAGGTTTTGACGGTTTGCGATTCCCGAAATTCTATTTCATTGGGGAATAATCGTTTCAAAACTTGCATTTTCAGGGGTTTTTTCCGGGTTTTGAGAAGGGGTCGTTTGTTACCTATCTCCTCCAACGATCTTCAACCGATCGCGGTGACACTTGTCACAGAGAAAGGAAGGGACATGCTGAGTGAGATGGGGTTGTTATCATGGGGTTGGTATCATGGTGGTTGGTTGTGTCCTATAAAAATAATGACCATTAAAAACCTGACCAATTTTAACGATAATTGAAAACATCCGCTCTCTAGACAAGACTCGGGACAATTAGTTGTTCGGGCATAGGTACGACATGACACATTCGATCACCGTGATTTTTGGCATGCGTTTGGACATCATCCATGGTCACGTATTGACGTCTTCTGATTCCCGAAATTCCGTGTCATTAAGAAATTTCAATTAAAATTTTTGAAATTTGTCCGTTTTTTAATGGTTATTATTTTTATAGGAGAGTGGAAGACATCATAATCAGATTAAAATCCCTGAAATGGCAATGGGCTGGACATATTTCCAGAAGGACAACCCATCGATTGACAGGCGAAATTTTAGACTGGATTCCAAGGGACAGGAAAAGACCCAGAAGAAGACCACATGAGAGATGGGAGGATGAAATTCGAAAGTATGCGGAAGTAACATGGAGGATACTGGCACAAGATAGACCGTTATGGAAGAAACTTGGGGAGACCTATGTCCGGCAGTGGATTGATAATGGTTGACAATGATGATGATGACCATGATACCAACTCCTATCACTAATCATTGATTTTTTCTATTAAAAAAGCACGCGTGGACATTCCATTATATTTGTTTACATTCCATAGTCCCAATTTTTCGCGACGCAATTTTCTCGAGTTTTGTAGTTTTTTTGCCGTCAATTTGAAATTATTTTCGTTCAAACTGATAAAAAAGGAAGCGAAGCACATTGTAGGCACAAGAAAAGCGTTAGAATTGGTACCGGTCAGTTTTTTGTTGTTGTTGTTGTTTCTTTTCTAACTGTAATTTCTGAAGTCGCGGTCGAGGCCAGCAATATGGCATCAATGACGTCACTTGTCGGCTCGGTGAGTCTTGATGAAAAACGTGGTTCTCGATCTAAGTGTGTCTTTCCGCTTTGTTTATATGCAGGCTCATCACAACCAACGTGAAGGCATGAAGGAAAGTAGTTCATGATACATTTTAGGCACTTCATTTTTAGAATGTTTCGTACTTTTGTTCTGGAAGTCCATAAATTTTACGCGTTCCTTTTTTAGAATTTGTTATAAACGACGCCTGAATGAGCTTAGATTTTGCAACAGCTTCGCTCAAAATTTGCCACCTGTACCCGAGTTATCGGTTAGTGTTGGCGGCTTGTCCTAGCAAACGTTTGAGGCTACACATCGTGAGACGGGAAATGGAGACATTGGTGGATTACAGTTAATCGTATGAAATACCACGTGACCCTACTTTCTGTATAATTGAAAAATGATATATGCTGACGGTATGTAGGAAAAACTAAAAAATGTGTGATTGGTGGAGGTGTAAGGCAAGGCCTCTGTCTGTCACCAACGCTCATCAATATTTTTGCAGAAGAAATGATAAAGAGAAAAGAGGAATCACTATAGGAGGGAGAACGATACAAATTATTAGATTTGCAGATTATCAAGCAATATTAGTTAATACTGAAGATAAACTGCGGCATCTAATGCAAAAATTTGAAAGTGTATGCAAAAAAAAATGGTATGAAAACTACCACAAAAGGAACAAAAACGATGATAGTCTCCAGGAAGCCAGGAAATGTTGTTGTGATGATAAATGGATGAAATGTAGAGCAAGTGGGACTATATAAATACCTTGGTAGTATAATCCATAAAATTGGAAAATGTCATATAAAAGAAATAATTCTTAAAAGAAAATATGCATTTTATAACAAGAAAAATTTGTTTATCAATAAAATGTTTAAAAATTTAAAGAAAAGGCTTATTAAGTGCAATATTTGGAGTATAACTTTATATGCGGCGGAAACAAGGACAAATTGGAAAGAAGGAAGCTAAAAGGCTGGAGGCATTTGAAATATGGTTATGCAGAATAATGGGAAAATAAAATAGATTGAAAATAATACCAATGGCGAAGTATTGCAAAGAATTGAAGAAGAAAGGAATTTACTAAAGACTATAAGTAAAATAAAATAAAACGAGATAGGACGTGTGTTAAGAGGAGACAGCCTATGGAAAAGAATGATAGAAGAGAAAATTGAAGGAAAGCGACCCAGATGAAGGAGATGACTAATGATGTTTGATGATATAATGGGCACAGGGGGCAATCAAGAAATGAAGGAGGAAGGAAGGGACAGAGGAAACTGGAGGAAGAAAACTTGCTCAGATAGGGTTGGAACTGTCAAGAGACACTATCCCAGCAAAAACAGTGTTGCTGGGCCAGCACTCAAGCCAGCACTGGCAGCAAGCAGTGGCCAAGCACTATGTTGCCGCTTCCCAACCGTCAATAGAATGTCCCGGCGGCGACCACATGGGCCAGCATTTCAGGCCATCACCTGGCTAACAGTTGGCACTCCGTCAGTTCTCATATGCCAGAACAGGACCATCAGTTATCCATCACTGGCAGTGGCTGCCACAAGCACGTGTCATAAAGGATGGCTAGCCTAATTTGGTCCGCTAGTTTCCCGGCAACGGCTGCAGGCAATCACGTGACGTAACCGATGGCTTGCCGAATCTTGTCCGCCAATTTCCCAGTAGTAGCCATAAAAAAAAGTGATAACCGCAGTTTTCCAAACGCACAACTACTTTTACTTCCCCTTACGAAACTTCTGCATTACGGCACGGCGCTATAGGGAAATGTTCTCAACAGACCGGAGAAACGCCCGTTTCGATCCGGCTGGTAACGAAACAACGACTGTCTGCTTGTGAAGCGGGGGTTCCAGCAATTACACTGGTTTGCCACGCACGATCCTTTTCTTGAAGCTGAACCTCTTTCCTGCGCGATGTAAAAGCAAATGCTCTCTTTTTAATTTTACAGTATTGCGAGGTATTTTTCTTAAATGTCCGTTTCATATAATTCATAAATTTAGTTTTTCAACGTAACTATTGTTTTTATTTACCTTAAGTGAACTTCACTCATTTTCAACCAGTGTACCAACTTAAAGGCGCTTTCCAAAGTTTTGTGCTGTCCTTGTGGTGTTCAAAGGCGATTGTTTAATTAATATACATATTTACCCGTTCATGCCACATTCTGTACATTTTTAACGTTGTATCTTTCCTTTCCAAGATCCGAAGCTACATTTGTTCTAAAGAGGAAAGATATTTAATTTTACTTGACGTTATTTTTAGCATCGAATTCCTCCCCTCTTGTGTATTCAACCCTGGATGAGTACATTATATCAACATAGCGTTGCTTTTTATTTTTTTCTTCATTTTTCAAATAACTGATAAATTTTGTACGCGTATAATTCTTATTATTTTCCAACAGCGATTTTTTAATGTTTTTTCAGGACTTTTGTTTCAAGCGGTTTAGTGTATGTTAAAACGGAACATTACACACAAATTATTTCTTGCTGTTAATGGGAATGGAGTGGATGTGTTTCATGGCTGTCTGTATTGACTATTTTTTTCAGTTAATTAATAATTATTTATACAATTTTCTTTCGATGGTAATCTTCGTCGACGCGGCATTTCATTAGAAAATTAGTCTTTCTACATATGGCTTTTTTTCCTTAACATTCACTAACATAATGACGAAAACGTCGTCCTCAACTAACTGGCACCACGAGAGACAAAGCACGTCTTGCCTCTACGCATTCGCAGTCCCCTTGCTTTCACCTCGTGTTGGGGTTGCTTCGGTTGCCAGCTACGGGTCATTAGTGGCACTTGCTTGAAGTCCCGTAATTCACGGTGATGCTGCAGGGCCATCAATGTCTGCTAACTGATGGCGCTGCCACCAACGGACCCTTACCGTGCCGTGACCGGCATATTTCAGACAGCAGTGATCCATCCATGCCAGCTGGTGGCCAGCAGTTTCACAACACTTGTGTTTTTGCTGGGTAATGATGATGATGATGATAATGTACAATGCTTTTGATATTAACGTAATTTCAATTTAAATGTACACTAGAAAATATAAAGTGTCGATGTTAATTATACACAGTTACTCTGTATGTATAATCTCACAATTTCATGTTATGCTTTCAAATGCGTTGACCTGCATAAAAATATTTATCAATTTGAATGGACAATTTGTTTACCGGACTGACTACTCTTGTGTGCTCCTTGTGGGGACCCTTCTTGGTTGGATAAAAATTCGAACCTAAATTCTATTATAACATAGAATAACGCATTTGTTGAATTGTAAGATTTTAACGATACGATTAAAAAGATTATCTAGTTGGTTTTGTTTCAGGGTTTTGTTGACTCAGGAATAGGTCTAAAGCAAGCGAACGGTGATCCCGTCGTTTACGCTGCAGCAAAATGAATAGTGGTTAAAGCAATTTAAATATAAAAAGGTAAGTTTGGGGAAATTGTAAAATTTTAATCAAATTCGGTTTTGAGAAGTAGAGACAATTTCAAGTGAATGTATCCTTGGCTTTGAAAAGTGGAAATATTTTATTCTGTATATCCTTTAAAATTCGAGAAATAAGTCCACTTTCATTTCGATGTTGTCTAGGTTTTAGAGAAAAAGATACTTCAATCTGAATATTCGCAAAGCTGCAGGCAGTAAGACATTTCGGAATTGTTGTTCTCCGAGTGTTTCAGAAGTGTAAATATGAATTACGTTAATTTGAATGGTTCCTGTAATTTGGAAAACGGAGATATTTTTGTCTGAATGTCCCTTAATTTTCAAGAACCATAGACACATTAATAGGAATGAACCCTCATTTTTGAAAAGTAAATATACTTTTATCCGAAAGTTAAGTTCTGTAGCGTAGAAGACGAAGAAATTTAATTCAAATATTTTCTGTTTTAAAACAAGGGAAGATATTTTAGTGATGTTGTTCTATAGGTTTTAAGAAGGGGTTATACAATCGGAATTTTATCTAGGATTTTAATAAGTAAAGATATTTTAGTTACAGTGTTATGTTAAGTTTTGAGAGACGAAGATAAATTACTTTCAATGGATTCTCAGTTTTGAAGAGTGGAGATACTCCAATCTGAAAAGTTACATAAATCATGAGAAGCTCTTTGATTTGAATGTTCTCAAGCTTTTGAGAATGGAAGGTGCTTAGCGATGTTGTGTTCTTTAGTTGTTGAATTATGAACATACGTTTATATAGATGTCCTCGACATTTTGAGAAGCGGGAACACATGCATTCGGGTATCTGCTATGTTTTAATAAGTGAAAATATTTTAATACGAATTTCCTGTAAGTTATGATATCTGGAGAGTCATATGCGAACACCCATGTCTTGGACGGCCGAAAATTTTATCTGAAATGTCAGCTCTTGGCAAAAAGTGACGTCTCTGTGGAAGCAAAAGGGCAGGTTTTGAAAACTGCGGAAACCTTCATATTTCTGTTCGAGTTTCACGAAACATTTTTCTCAGACTTTCGTGCACTGAAAATAATGACCCATTAATAATGGAGAAGTATTAATCTGGCTGATAAAGTTCCAACGAACGTTCGAAATACACTTTTTGCCAAAAAACGAAAGCACCCCAAGAAAGTCGTTTCATCACGCTGAAACTCCGCATGCAAGTACGTGAGGGCCGAATATGCGAATGATTAAAAAAAATGACCAATAGTCTCCCGCCACAGCGCTTGGGAACCGCGCATCGAAAAAAGGGTATATCAAGGGCAAATCTCCACTTAGGTACAATAGTGTCAGTGGATTGCGCTTCCATTAACTTCCGGGAACCGTGAGGATGCCTCGACGTCAGATTCGTGCACAATACGAGAAATTGAGCGACTTTGAGAGAGGACATATAATTGCGCTGTAAGTGGCCTGTTGGTCAAGTTGCTGAATCGCTAGGCATTTGGGTCGGAGCGAAGCGCCAATCGCACGATGTTTGCGCCAATGGGTCGAGGTGGGCACAACCCAGCGGCACGCGGGCAATGGAGGGCCGAGGGCAACAAGAGAATGCGACGATCCACCGATTTTGAGAACCGCACGAACAGATCAGAACTCGACGTTCTCAACCATCCGTAGCCATGCTGCGTCGTCTACTGGTACGCATGTGGCCATGTTGCGTCTTCTACTGGTACGCACTTCGCCATGTTGCGTCTTCTACTGGTACGCATCTGGCCATGTTGCATCTTCAACTGGTACGCATGTGGCCATGTTGCGTCTTTTACTGGTACGCGTGTGCTCATGTTGCGTCTTCTACTGGTACGAGTGTGCCCATGTTGCGTCTTCTACTGGTACGCGTGTGCCCATGTTTCGTCTTCTACTGGTACGCATGTGTCCATGTTGCGTCTTCTACTGGTACCCATGTGTCCATGTTGCGTCTTCTACTGGTACCCATGTGCCCATGTTGCGTCTTCTACTGGTACACATGTGGCCATGTTGCGCCTTCTACTGGTACGCATGTGCCCATGTTGCGTCTTCTACTGGTACGCATGTGGCCATGTTGCGTCTTCTACTGGTACGCATGTGGCCATGTTGCGTCTTCTACTGGTATGCATGTAGCCATGTTGCGTCTTCTACTGGTACGCGTGTGGCCATATTACGCCTTCTACTGGTACGTATGTGGCCATGTTGCGTTTTCTACTGGTACGCATGTGGTCATGTTGCGTATTCTACTGGTACGCATGTGGCGATTTTGCGTCTTTAACTGGTACGCATGTGGCCATGTTGCGTCTTCTACTGGTACGCATGTGGTCATGTTGTGTTTTCGACTGGTCCGCATGTGGCCATCCAGACCGTTGCCAGACGACTTGCGGCACTGGGACTACATTCGAGGATTTCACTTCGCCGCCTACCACTGACCAGAGGTCATCGCCGGGACCGGTTGCAGTGATGTCTGGCCCTATCAACGTGGGATAGTGTCCAGTAACGTCGTGTTGTCTTCAGTGATGAGTCACTGTTTCCACTTGGCGCCGATAACCAACGCATGCGTGTCTGGAGAAGCGCCGTGGAGTTCACGGATCCTGCCATTACCGTGGAATGGCACATGGTTCGCTCACCGGGATTGAATGTCTGGGTATCCATTTCCTACCATAACCGGACACCCTTGGTAGTCCTCCCTACAACGCTCTCGGCTGAACTGTACGTCGATGATATTCCACGACCTGTTGTGTTGCCATTACTCTCGCAGCGTGACCGAGCAATTTTTCAACAGCCTAATGCCCGGCTACACACTGAACGGCTCTCCCAGGCCTGCCACCGTAATGTCAACACCCTTTCGTGGCCAGCCCGATCGGCCGACCTCCCACCGATAGAACAAGTTTGCACCACCTACGACTATCCCGGAATGTCGTCGAATTGGCCCGCAATTTGGACAGCATCTGGCATGCTCTACCTCAGGAGAGTATACGTGAACTGTATGCGTCTATGACACGCCGGGTCACCGCTTGTATCTGAGCCACAGTTGGCGCTACAACGTATTGACTTATCCACTAATTTTGAATTAAATTTCATAATTTCCCTGGGATTACAACCATTTCCTTTCCTATACATGTGCATTGGATGCAAGGTCAGGTGATGCGCTAACGTATCATAGCCTTTCCTTGACAAACATCAATCCCGTCTTCTTGCTGGGCATCCTGTTCCCACTAAACGTGCTATGACGACCGCCAAATAGCGGTATAACTATACCAATGGGATTAGGGGAAATGCTACCTGCTTGGTCAGTGTGGTGAGTTTCGGCCAAACCCCGCAAAAGATGACACCACAAATAAACTTACTTAAACTGCATTCCAAGTAACAGGAGAATACTTAAACTGGATTCCAAGGGACAGGAAAAGACTTAAACTGGATTCCAAGGGACAGGAAAAGACTTAAACTGGATTCTAAGGGACAGGAAAAGACTTAAACTGGATTCCAAGTAACAGGAAAAGACCTAACCTGAATTCCAAGGGACATGAAAAGACTTAAACTGAATTCCAAGGGACAGGAAAAGACTTAAACTGGATTCCAAGGAAGAGGAAAAGACAGAAGAAGACCACATAGGAGATGGGTGAACGTAATTCAAAAGTACGTGGGAGTGACATGGAGGAGACTGGCTCAAGACAGATCGTTGTCGAAGAACCTAGGAAAGAACTTCATCCAGCAGTGGATCAACAATGGTTGACAATGATGATGATGAAAGACATGTACATTGCACATACCAATTTTCATCTCGATTGGATGGTTTCTTCTGGGTGCTTCGGTTTTTTACTTATTTTGTTTTTTCAGCGATTGGATGTGAACTATTATTGCAGTTCAACTGAATTTTGTGTGGAGACCTGAGAGTCAGTCACATTGTATTAGTGAATTTAACCTTTCCGGGAGTGAAATAAATAACGACATTGGCTTTGGTACGAAAGTCTCGAATTTCTAATGCCGATTATTTTCTCAGCAGTTAATTTATTATTCGAAAAGTTTGAATGTACGTACGAAGTATGGCAATTTAATCTGCAGAATGATCGCGTGGTGTCACCCTTGCGGAGATGCGGTAGAATCACGTGTCTATGCGTGTCTGGACATGTTTCACGTAGTGCATGTGGTAACGCAGACTAGTAGAGCCATTCGGGAATAAGTACAAAGAGCATCCTGAAAGTAATAACCTGTTCCTCATTAGACTATTATTTATTGCAGCAAGAATGATAAACTTGCTGGCAAAATACTTATATATATTGTTAATAATGCTGGCCTATTCAAAGTATTGTCCATAATTTTCTATACATTTCCGCCATCTTTGAACCCATTGGTAAAATCCATTTTGGAAAAATTCCTGAGGCTGTCGTTTCACCCGTGAGTTCACAGCCGGTTTAAGGTCTGTCACATCGTCGAAACTTTCCCCACGACGGCTGTTTTTCAAAGGGGTATAACGAAGTAAATTTCTCCGTCATTTTCGGTCTACGCCGGGATTCGAACCCGAGGCCGCTTATTCCGGAACAAGTCGCTCTACCAACTGAGCTACGCAGACGTTTATTCTGATTCCTATCTGCCTTTGTGTCGTGTGCGTCCTGCTGGCAGGTACGTCACATTCCCCCCCCCCCGAAAGAGGGCCGGGGGCATGGCCCACGGGTCAGCCGTGACCATGAAACGTTGCAGGCAGCCATCCACTGTAGAACGTGCACTTGAGAGCTCCCAGTCAATCTGCTGTGTGGAATGCAACATCACACATTTTTATTTTTCGAAGCGCTGGAGAAGGAATTCTCTGATTTTTCCTGTCTCGCGGTGTGGGAATAACATCACACCAATGCGAGATTTTGAACGGCCGGGTCATCCGGATAGTTCGGGCGCCATTATAATGAAGTAAATTTCTCCGTCATTATTGGTCTACGCCGGGATTCGAACCCGAGGCCGCTTATTCCGAAACAAGTCGCTCTACCAACTGAGCTACGCAGACGTTTATTCTGATTCCTATCTGCCTTTATGTCGTATGCGTCCTGCTGGCAGGTACGTCACAGGGGCAAACAGGAAAAAGTCTGCAGGAGCCAAATCAGGACTGCAGAGGGGCTGGAAATCATCGTCCACCCTATTTAACGGTGACAAAGGAACTAAAGAGTATTCCAGAAATAGAGTTCCAGGTATGTTTCCAGCAATGGCAACAGCGTCTAACTAAATTGCTACGGAAGGGGATTACTTCGAAGTAGACAAAGGTACTCAAGAGTATTTCAGAAACAGATTTCCAGGTATGTTTCCAGCAATGGCAACAGTGGCGTGTCCTGAACGTTTTGTGTTGTCATGCAAAAATTAAAACATGCAAAATAATAAACTTACGTCATTTATAGTGAAATTCCATCCTGCGATATTTACGTATTCTTCCGTTACTTTGGCTTGGAGATAAAAATGCTTAGTAGAATATTTTCAATTGTTATTAAAACGTTTTTAGATAACATGTCTTGGCTTTGCGTATATTGCGTGGATAGGTTTTCATTCGTGCAATTTAATGACACAAGGTATTAGTTCCCTCAAGCATTTATCCAAACCAGGTTCGTGCGAAGCTTTGAACAATTTGTACATTGTTTTAATGCTTAATCCAAGGGGAAGAGTAAATCATACTTAATTCACTCTTTAACTTAACGAAATCGGAACTAGTGGGATGTTACCTTCAGTTAATTCAGGCTCTCTTCTGGAAACTCGATGCTCACAATATTTTGAACTCACAAGCTTTCCATATAGGATAGTTATGGGGGATTATTGTTAATTGGAAAGTACCAGGCAGAAAGACTTTGCCTTTTTGGGTTCTGTCTTCTTGAAAAAGTCATCTAATGGAAGCGGGAAAGCTTTCAACATTTGATTTTTGTTTTACGGCATTAAATTCGAATTACGATTAGGTGTGAAACTTAATTCTCGGCCCCTAACCGCAAGTGATCATAGAACGCCGGCAAATGCAACTAGCTCTATGCGATAATGGCTGATTGCAGCGCCATCCAATAGCTTTCCAGGCAACCGTAGCCGCTCACAACAGTAGTGACAGAAGGGGCGAAAGTTGACGGTGAAAGCAATGTCGTTCGAGAAGAAACTTTTGAAGCACTGCCTGCTGTTCGCGTTTCAACTGATAAAAAGTGCCGCGGAAGTCCAGCAAACGATCTGTGCTGACTTGGGTGCGGCTACTGTGTCCTACAGTACGTGTAAGAAGTGGTTCCAGCCGGTTTAAGCAGGGGAATTTCTATGTCCGTGGTGTACAACGTCCAGGACAGCCACAGAAAGTTGACAGGAACTGGAACAACTGTTGGACGTGGATCCCTGTCGCACACAGTCAGAGCTCGCCCAGCAACTCGGAGTAACACGGCAAGCCATTGCAAAGCGCCTGTACAAGCTGGGGCGGATTCACAAGGAGGGTCGTTGGGTACCACACCATCTCACAGCTGCGAACAAGTCTAGGTGCTACAATGTTGCTGTGTCCTTGCTCTCCAGATTGAAGAAGAAGGATTTCCTCCACAAGATTTTGACCTGTGCTGAGAAGTGAATCCTCTACGATAATCCTAAGCGGCGCAAATCGGGGCTTTATCCAGGTCAGCCTACCACCAGTACCGCCAAACCGAATATCCATGCGAGGAAGTTGTTGCTGTGCATATGGTGGGATCAGCGCGATGTCGTACACTAAGCTTTGCTCAAACTTGGTGACACGGTCAATGCTGAGCGTTATCTTTAGTAACTCATTCATGTGAGTGACGCAATGGAAGCGAAAAGGCCATACACCGGCAAGGGCAGAAGGTTGGTATTGTTGCTTCAGGATAACGCGCTTCCTCACACCGCGAAAGCGACTTTAAACACGATCACCGACCTAGGATGGGAGATTTTGTCCCACCCGGCGTATTCTCTAGACTTCGCTCCGTCGGATTATCACCTATTTCGCTCCCTGCAACACCACCTGAGTAATACGCAGATCACTTCTGTCGACGAGGTCCACACAAGTATTGATGACTTTATCAACTCGAAACATCTTTCTTTTTACCGCAGTGGCATTCGGCAGCTCCCTGACCGATGGCTCAAATATATCCAACACGACGGTGATTATTTCCCTGATTAGGTACGTATTCGATTTGCTATAATTTGCTGTCAACGTGTTGTGCCTGTGGCCGTGAATTAAGTTGCACACCTAATAGAATATTTTCGCTGTTTTAAATCTGAATTTTGACAATTTTAGAGTTTTCCCTTTTTTTCCCTTTAGGAAAGGGTAAACAGTTTCTAACAGTTTCATTACAAAATAATAAACACGGCCAATAAAACAGAGTTGGAGATTTGAAATACTGCAGATCTTGTCTGTTTGGTAAGCAGAATGGCCAAAACGAGTGCAGGCGATAAATAGGTTGACAGCCGGGCTTCTCAGCAGTGTATCACAATCGACGAACATGGGTGAACGTGGTGATCTGAGCGACTTTGATATTACATGCCTTGTCGTACGCAAGACAAATGGGTCATTCTGTCATCCAAGTAATAAGTAACCTAAGGTTCCCGAGAGCAACCTTATCAAAGGTGTGCAGATAGTATAAAATCGAAGGTAGTACCAACGCCCAAAGAGCAAGCGGTGGTCAACTACACGCCATTGATGAGCGGAGTCGACGTAAATTATCCAGGCAGGTACAAACCGACCACTTGGCAACAGCGGCGCAAATCACATCCAGGATAAGGCTCAAACAGCGTCGGCAGTCGAACGGTGTGGCGCACGCTGAATACCCTGGTCTACAGAAGCCGACGCCCTACCCGTGTGTCACTAGTGACAAGTCCTCATCGGAAATTACGCCTGTCCTGGTGCAGGGAACATCTAAGTTGGACCTAAGCAGAGTGGCGCTGCGTCGTGTGGTAAGACAAATTTCGTTTTCAGTTGTACCGAGCTGACGGCAGCATGATGCGTGTTTTGGTGTCTACAGCATGAGACAATAGCCGCATCGTACTAGGTTAGCTCTGTTCAAGGTGGTGGTGGCTCTGTGATGGTTTAGGGAGCTGGACACATTAGATCCCTTAGTGTGTCTGTAGTGGTCCTTAACCACTGGCGCTACCAGCATGTGCTAGCTGATTACCTACAAGCTTTCATGGCCTTCGCGCATGCTGTGGCCGATGATCTGTTTCAGCAGAAACATGCGCCGCCCCAATGGGTAGCAACCACCCAGGTATGGCTCGAAGAATAGAAGAATAGTCATTTGAGTTTGGAACCATCCATTGGCCCACTAGGTGCGGAATTTGAACCCTGTGGAAGCTCTTTGGGATCGTGGAATGGAACATCAGACCCATGGATACTGAACCAACGTCCTGGGCGCAGTTTTGGATAATAACTATAATTTAGAGCCGCTAGTTCCAGGAGAGGGAGAGAGAGCCTGAATCGAAAGGCAAAAACAATGTCCATGCTTCAGCGGGATTTGAAGATGGACACAACTCCGACAAGTGATCAGAAGCTGGCGTTTATATCACTGCACATGGGTGGCAAAAGGAATATGCACAGTCGAAATAAGAAAGAGAAAACAAGAAAATTGAACTCTTGAGCTCTTATCTATAGAGACTTGCACTTTGATTTGTTGTCAGGCGTCGCCGACATTGAACTCATCGGAAAGAAATTTGTGGCGTTTAGTCAGAAAAACCTTTAACGGTAATAAATCAAATTCGCATTATAAAGCAGGAATTAAAAGGGAAGGTTGAATTAGAATATACGTCACACATGGAAGGAATAGTCCTTTAAACTTGGTGAATAAGTATTGCTAATTCTCCAATCCCCGAGCACGAATCTTTGCTACACAGATAACACCAGTAAGTAAATGTTCACCAGAAAATACAATATTACAACCACTTAACAGCGGCAACAGTGCAGTTCAAGAACACTGACCAGAGAAGTTCATGACTTTAATAGCTGTTCATAGAGCGTTTTAGCAATTAGCCAATTAAACACACTTGAAATGATTGCGTCTTTCCAGCATTTCAAGCAGGTAATGCAGAGATTACATACGATAATTAGGCCTCGAAACGGACAAGATGAATCTTTAAGCTATGGCTAGGGTTGAATACGAATGAAAATCTAACAGGCGGAGAAGAATTACTCGAGACGGAAAATTTAAACACTTAGTACCCATTAAACATTACTTCAAATGCATGTTTCCAGAATAATAGGCAACAAGGAACGAACCAATGGACTGCACTTTGACTAACTGTGAGTACCAGGCACATGTTTCTCCCGTTGAAACTAAATCGTGAGCTTTTCTGACGCTCTGCAATTTAACAATTGATCTATGAGAGTGTAAAAGTTTAGCTGCGAAAGTTTGTGCTCCGTTTTAGAGGTTTTCATTAAACACGAATTTATTGTTGCGATGCGTTCGGAAGAATAGCATTCTTATTTGTGAACACAGCGAATAAAAGTTTTAAATTATACACGCCATTACAAATACAGTGTTGTACTACAGGCAACGTAGGCATATACAGGCAACTATTACGAAACACTCAAAGTATCGCAAACAATATAATTAAGTTTGGAAGATGTGAATCCGTTTATGGTTGTAAATATGACAAGAATGTTAAGTCAGATAATATCCGAAAACTCGAAAATTTTGTCGGATAAAACAAACAGATTCACATCTTTCAAATTTTTATTGTACAGTGGTGTAACCCCGTGTTTCATTCATTAATAATAAACTTTGTCTGAATGCTTGACCGTTTGTCTCACTTTGGTGGCGCATTGGAATGAGCACATGCTTTTTTAGCACGTCTTTTGAAAAAGATCGTGCTTCTGTTATCGGTTTGTCCGTCCGTCCGTCCGTCTGTACCCACGATATCTCTGCAACTATTAGTCCGATTTGAAAAGTTCTTTTTGCATTGGGAAGCTTGAAATATGCAAATGATGATCCTTCATTTCGTTTTTTTACGATGTACAATTTCGCCGGTAGAGGGCGTAAATGCAGATGATGTCGAATTCAAAAATACGTTTCATTCCACATGTTTGCTTCTAAACATCCGATTGAAAAAAAAATTATCTTTCGATTCCATTTATATCGAAGAGTATGTTAGATATAGTTACTTTTTCAAATTACGCACAGATTTGCCGCTAGGGGGCTTAAAAGTAAATTACCTTTTCCTCGATAACTCTTCTTCTAAAACTCCGATTTGAAAAAAAAAATTTCTTCAGTGGATACATCTCTCCTGATGGAAAATCTTTCGCATATAATTTCAAATTATTTGGTAAAGAATACTTTGGCCACCACGGGGCGTAAGTGTTAATTTTTGCTTCTGATGTATTTGCCATAAGATCGGAGCTTCTACAATATTGATTGAAAAAATTCTTTCGTGGACTGATACCACTCACATCGATAAACCTTTTCGCAATATTTTCTTCTTAAAATATTCCACAGTTTCTCCGATAGGGGCGTAGATGTACATTTTATTTTTGTCAATATCGCTACTTCTAGGAGTCCGATTTGAAAAATTCCTTCATTGTTAGATAGAGTTTTCCGCGTGACATGTTTTTCATATAATTTCAAAATTTTCAAGTAATTCATAGACTTTCCGCTAGGGACGTAGTGGTAAATTGCGTTTCCCCTTATATCTCTGCTTCTGAATCTCCGATTTGAAAAATTCTTTCTGCACCGGACACAGCTCTTGATGGGAAACCGTTTGCACATAATTTCTAATTTTTGTAAAAAATAGTTTGGCCACCAGGGGGCGTACATCTTAATTTCCGCTTGTGTTGAATTTGCAGCAAAATATGAGCTTCAAAATTCTCGATTGAAAAAAAACGTCGTTTGTTGACCGATACTGGTCATGTCGACAAACCTTTTAGTAACATTTTCTTCTTAAAATAGTGCATGGTATCTACGCCAGGGGCGTAAATGTATATCTTATTTTTGTCAATATTTCTACTTGTAGGAGTCCGATTTGAAAAAATCCTTCTTTGTTGGATAGTGTTTCTTGTGTGACATGTGGTTCATGTAATTTCAAAATTTTCAAGTAATTCATAAACTTTTCTCTAGGGGGCGTAAATGTAAATTGCGTTTTCCCCTATATCTCTGCTTCTAAATCTCCGATTTGAAAAATTCTTTCTGCACCGCATACAGCTCCTGATGGGAAATCGTTTGCGCATAATTTTCAATTTTTGTAAGAAATGGTTTGGCCACCAGGTGACGTAAGTCTTGATTTCCGCTTCTGTTGTATTTGCAGCATAATATGAGCTTCTAAAATCTCGATTGAAAAAAGTCGTTTGTTGACCGATATTACTCATGTCGACAAAACTTTTAGGGAAATTTTCTTCTTGACAAAATGCATGGTTTCTACGCCAGAGGCCGTAGATGTATATCTTATTTTTGTCAATATCTCTACTTCTAAGAGCACGATTTGAAAAATTCCTTTTTTGTTGGATAGTGTTTCCGATGCGAAATATTTTTTGCTATAAATTCAAATTTTCAAGTAAATCATAGACTTTCCGATAGGGGGCACAAAGGTAAATTACGTTTTCTGCGTTATTTCTGCTCCTAAAGCTCTGATTTGAAAAATTATTCCTGTATCGCATACAAGACCTGATGGAAAATATTTTCCACATAATTTCTAATGTTTGGTGAAGAATGGTTTAGCCACCAGTGGTCATAAGTGTTAATTTCTGCTTCTGAAGTATTTGTTGCAAAATCTGGGCTCCAGAAAACTGGACTAATTTTTTTTTCTTCGACCGATACCGCTTATATGGATACACGTTTTGAAAATACTTTCTTCCTAAAATAATGCATGGTTTTCCCACCAGGGGACGTGAAGTCATATCTTATTTTTGTCGATATCTCTGTTTCTAAGAGTTCGTAAGTTCACGATTCCGTTTACAGCAATATCTGAGGGATTGAAAACCAGATTGAAAATCTTCTTTCTTTCGTCAGATTTGTTTTCCATACCGGTTCCATTGACTTTGAATAGCTTTGATAAATTTAATTTGCGTCAGAACGGATTCAAAAGGCGTGCTTATTACACCCGAAAATTCGGTGTCATCTTTCTTGTTTAATTGTCGAATCGGTGACTCAACCAATATACCTTTTTTTATAGTTGTAATGTTCATGAAATATATTTTCACAAATTAATTAAATAACAAGGAACTGTACATCAACTACATACTTTAATAGTATAACTGTAGTAGCGATCCGAATTTCTTGGCGCAAAATTGAAATCAAAGTTTCCAAGCTTTCGTACATCGACTAGATGGCTTTTTCAAGAAAGGTAGACAGCAAACTGCAAACTGCAAATGTCAGAACACTTCAACAATATGAGCGCGGTGACTTGACAATAAACGAATAGGTGCGAATGTAATTATGTATTCAAAAACACGAGGCTTTATGTTTGTTTAGCACGCGGGATCAAGGAAGGAAAGTAAAAGATATTCACTATTTGAAGAACTAGTTCCAAACTCGTGGCAACTCCAGCGAGACGTTATCATTACATGACTCGCTGTTGTTAGTGATCTCCAAAGTTTCGCGAAAGGCTGTAGATTTTGAGGTGGACTAGGAAGCTAATTTCTTTACGTCATTCCACTTAGTAGCAGCGGATTTGAACTTGAATTCTCTAGATAGGGCTGTGGTTACTTTGCCGATCATATCGATATCACAGAATTTGTCATTTTCTTGTAGGACTTCTGTCCACAGTGAGTAAAGTTTAGGTCCCAGCCACCTACAGCGAGATTGCCTTTTGGGCAGGACACAGAAACGGAAGGAATGAGAGCAAGTCTAGCGACTTTGACAGAACAGTTTGTAGTGAGATTAGAGTACAGTACATGGCGTCACCGTACAAGTACGATATTGCACATAGATGGGTGAGAGAATTTCAAGGGGGGCATAGGAAGGATACCCATTTAACCAGTGGGTCCATCCTGGAGGCCGTCACTTAACGTGCTCGTCCGATGCACGGCGGATATTCAGCGATTGTCAGTAAATCACACCATCTCTGAAAGATCAGCCGAGGTTCGAACCTGGGGACCTTGCATCGATAGTCTGAACTGTTAACCACTAAGCCATCCGCGACTGTGGTTACGTTGCCGTTCTTCATGTCACTTTTATATTCGTTGACTCTAATTTTAAATGAACGTTTGGTCATTCCAATGCATTATCGCTTGAAGTCCGGATATTGTAGAGGAATGGCATAAACACCTGCTCCATTAGAAAGTGGGGGTCTTGTCAGTGTTTCCCTTCAGCATGGTATATACCTAGGGGGGCCATAGCGCGGCTCTCTCAAGCGAGTGGGGCGGCTCTTATGCAAATAAAATGTATGTATGAAATATGGTAAACGAAAACTGATCAATGTCCAAAAGTAATGTGACAGTGTTACTTCACATAAAAGACACATTGGTTTCCCGTTCCTCTCCACAAAAACAAATTCTTCTTTCCACTCCACTTTAAATATCCTGTTCTTGTCTTCATATTTGCGTTTTCCAGATAGCATGATTACTTACATTAGATGGGAATCTTTTTAAAAAAAAACTTATAATTTTCTTTTTCACACAAGTTAACTCACGGAATGTAAAAAAGTACTATTAAGCCACACGCCTAGTAATCTACGGCACGCACTGATGTACTGCTAACGTTTACCGTTGCGGTCGTATGTCTACTCTTAGCCACTAAATGGCGTGCTAAATCACGTGTGCTGAACACTCCGTCTGATTGGCTCCAGGCGTCTGAGGGGGGCATCTGCGAGAGGCTGATAGCCGAAAGACAAAACTGCGTTGCTTTCCTCGTTTACAACACCCTTACGGCAATCGCTTTGAGAGCGCACCAACAGCAGTGTTTTTCGTTGGCTGTTCTCTTTTTTAAGGAGGAAATGAAAAAAACAAAACAACTTTGAAAATCAAAGTTGCCCTTCTCTTTTACACTCTTATTGAAGCAAGCAAAAAATATTACAAAACAACAATTGCTTACGTTTGTGAGCATTGTTACGTGCGAGACAGCGAGACTCGTGCGACGTACGTTGTCAAACCAGCGCTCAGTCGGCAAAGCGATATTGTGATATTTTTCACACATTTCTTATGCTGAATCTTTTGCTTTGAGTCAAAGTTGTCTCAGCTAAGAAAGCAACAGAGTTTTGTGTTTCAGCTATGAATCAGGCTGACCGGGGGAAGGGGGGAGCATCTGTGGGTAAACTTTAAAAATTGAACTAATTTCAGTTTGTCATTGTTTGTTTTCTTATCAAAAATAGATAAATGGCTCTTTCAAATATTCCTTCCTGAAATATGGCTTCTAAAGGTAGTGTAGCTGGCCACCCCTGGCACATAAAGACGTCGGAGACCTGATACCAACACCGAGGTTCATCTTCTTGAATGCGCTCTTCAACTGATAGAAAGCATTTCGTACGTAGGGAATTGAGCCCAGGTAGCGTAGCAGCGGCATAGAAAGATTCACATGACTGGTTCTGGTTTTCTCGATATAGCTATGTACCAGGTACGGGGCATACCCTGCCTCAGTGACCAATTCGATAATTTTTTTATAATTCGCATTGTCTAGAAGGAACGTCGGAGGAGTCTGCGAAGTCTCTTCTGGTTCGAGAACGAAAGAAAGCTGTCTTGTTATCAACGGGGCAGAATGAGTGGGAAGCATCCGGTTGGAGAAAGATGTAGGTTTATAATAAACTTGCGTACGAAGGCGATTTTGAGGCAATTTGCTCAGTAAAACATCCAGATAAGGCAAGGCACCATTGTGTTCGAGCTCCATAGTGCAATTGGTCATTGGGTGAGTATCATTGATTTTATCCAGAAAAAACAGGATAGTCTCCTTTCCGTAAGGCCATATGAGAAATACATCGTGCGCATATCTTAGCCAGGTGGTAGACCTTCGGGTGATGTTGGTGAATATATACTATATTGACAATAGTCACCGGACACCTCTTCAAAAGCAAACGAACGGATTCACTGCGTTGCTAAGATGCGCGGTACAGCTGCAGCTGAGAGCGATCATATCGCACTGTGAGGTTGAGAGAAAATGTCGCGGTGGGAGAGAACTGCCTTTAAGAAAGGAGAGATTGTTGGGTGTTATAATAGTAGATTATCCATAATTGAAACCGAGAGGCGTTTAAACATACCCAAGTCAACTGTTTTGGATATATTGAATAAGTGGAACGCACATGGCGTGCCTGAAGCACCAAAACGTACCGGCAGACCAAAGGAAATCAGTGATAGAGGCCGTCGAAGCCTCAGGAGAGTCGTTATAGCTAATCGACGGAGTACTGCACAAAACCTCAGTGTGCATCAGTCTGATGGCCGTGCGTGGGTATGGCGGCAGCCGGAGGAACGCTATTTACCACAGTGTACTGTTCCTACGGTCAAGTATGAAGCTGCCAGTGTATTCGTGTAAGGGTGTTTTTCGTGGTATGGTCCCGGCCGATTGCTTATCGTGAACAAACCTGTTAACCAGCAAGTCCACCTTGATATTCTGGACAATTATGCCCTACCAACTGTGTGGCAATTCAATGGAGCCAAGCCTTGTTGATACCAGCAGGATAATGCACCGAGCCATAAAGCAAGGACTGTTACGGTGTGGTTTGACGATGATTCCCTATCGTGTGTGGACTGGCCAGCACAGAACCCTGATCTTAATCCCATAGAGCACCTACGCGATAAATTAGAGCGCCGCATAAGAAGTTTGGAACCAAGGCCTACTACTAAGCAACAGTTAGCGGCAGCATTATGTACTGAATGGAAGCGCATACCTATCACTGTGTTCCAAAAGCTTGTCGAAAGCATGTCTCGAAGGGTCAGTGCGTGCATTAACGCCAAAGGTGGACCGACAGCGTACTAATGTATGTCAACAAATGCTACGTTGTATTTTTCCTCTAGGTGCTCGATGACTTTTGTCAATATAGTGTATAGTGCAGCCTGCGTGAGTAGGTTCCTTCGCTGCCATACTGGGCTGTACATTCGGCAACATGGCGTAGCATCGAGTGAGAAACTCCTCTGATAGCATTCAGAGGCCACGTGTCTTTTATCTCTGGCCACAGTTCATCGACATTACGAGGGAGTCGTGCAGGGGAATTAAGTTGTCTGCCCCTGAGGTCTCACACGTTCTCAATTGGCGAAAAGTTGGAGATCGCGCTGGCCAAGTCAAAACCTGGACACCTTGTAAGCAGTGTCCGCTGATGATGGAGTTAAGTTGTCTGTCACTGGCGTCCCACACGTTTTCTATTGGTGAAAAATTGGGGTTTGCGCTGGCCAAGTGCACTTGGACATCTTTTCAGTTTTTTTTCTTTTCTTTTTGTTTCTTGTTTTAAAAAATGTAAGCAAACCCCTTTGCATATCTTCATTTTTTTTTTAAGTTTTCTTTTCTTTTTGCTTATTGTTTCAAAAAATTTAAGCAGACCTCTTTGCATATCTTAAGCTTTTCTTCAGTTTTTCTTTCTTTTATGAGCACCACTTTGGTATTTTTTTATTTCTAATTCGATATCGCCTTGTACTCATTCTCTATTTCCTAAAGGGCTAGAAATTAAAAATTTGATATATTCAAATGATGTTCTTTTTAACGTTCTTTGTTGTATTGACAGTAAAAATTAATCAGATAATTGAATATTGATGCTATTTTTACATTTCATATTACCCTATTTCTTGAAACCTCAGATGCAATAAGACTAACTTTCTCGAAATTAGAATAATAATCACTTTGTATTAATTGTACAATATACGTCAAAATCAAAATTTAAGAAAATAAAATCAAGTCGAACTTACATTTCAATTACTGACACAAACTTATAATCACGTTTTCATTTAAAAAATTTACTGCTTTTTTTTTATTTTTGGCAGTTTTAAACAAAAACAAACACGAAAATAACGTAAAGTACATAAGGGGAACCGAGGTTGTTGGAATCTGAAACTATCCCGATTAGAAGGATGGCTTGATTTAGTTGTATTCACACTTTTCCATATTCTATACAGGGGCCTACTGATAGCCCCTGAAACATCCACAAATGCGAGGAAACCTCACTCCTAGGAGGGTCGCTAGCCTCAATAAAAAGATTTAGCAAAATGTTTTAGGGAGACTTAGAGCCGCGAATGGCTTAGTGGTTAGCAGTTCAGTCTATCCATGCAAGTTCCTGAGGTCCGAACCTGGGCTGATCTTACAGAGATGGTGTGATTTGCTAACAATCGCTGAATATCCGCCGTGCATTGGACGAGCACGTTAAGTGACGGCCCCCAGGCTGGACCCACTGGCTAAATAGGTATCCTTTCCTGTGCCCTCCCCCCGCAGCCTGAAATTCTCTCTCACCTCTGTATGTGCAACATCGTACTTGTACGGTGGCGCCATCTACTATAATCTCACTACAAACTGTTCTGTCAAAGTCGCTAGACTTGCTCTCATTCCTTCCGTTTCTGTGTCCTGCCCAAAAGGCGATCTCGCTGTAGGTGGCTGGGACCTGAACTCTACTCACTGTGGACGGAAGTCCTACAAGAAAATGACAAATGTCTGTTCTTTTGGGGAGACTATACGAAACTGGAAAAAAAGAAAAACAGGAATTTTTTTGATGGCATTTTTGAACGAAATAATAAAAAGGGAAGCCATTTTTTGGTAGGGTTTCTTTTTTCAATAAATTTGTCAAATCTTTGGAAATCACCTTCGAGGTTCTAGAGTTTATAAAAACTGGATGACAAAAAAGTAGCTACCCCGGATGACTTGAAGCCCATTTTCACAGTCATAGCAATAGTTCTTACGCATGTATATTAACAAGGAAATGTGAAATAAACATCAGTGTAGTGAATGAAATGAAATTTTTATACCAAAGTATTATGTATTACAGCACATAACCAGAGATGGAAACGGGTCACCGGGTCGACAATTTCTTGAGAGTCAAACGGGTCAAGGTGTTCCTGACCCGGTTTTATTTCCTTTTTATTTTTGAAAAGAAAAAAAAAATATTTCGAAGAACCCTTCAGAAGTCTTTCAAATAATAGTTTAGAGCTGCAGAGTAGGAACTTGCTAAGGAGGGTAAAGAAATGGGGATTAAAAATGAACGTTCAGAAGACAAAACTGAAGTACAATGATTTTACAAAAAAAGCAGATGTATCAATTGATGGGCAAAAGCTGAAGATAACCAATTCCAAGATTTGCCTTGGTCAGCAGATATCAATCGAAGGTTACATTGATGAAGAAATTAATCGACGTATAGAACTTGGTTGCAGAGCTTTTGGAAGAAACAATAAAATTTTAAGAGCAATATGCCATTATGTCTTAAAAGAGAAGTGTTTAATCAATGCATCCTTCCAATGCTTACGTTGTGACGTACTACAGAGGTGAAAACATGTGTGAAGACGACAAATCTGCAGCGAGACATTCTGTCCGCGTACCTCAGTTGAGAGAGCGACTTAGTCCGGGGTGCTGGCCGTTGAGTTATACGAAAAATGTGTGATTTCTGTTCCACACATTGTTTGGAATTCATGAAAAATTCCTAAATCGCTTCAAAAAAAAAAGAAAATTAAGAGGCAGACGATGTGACGTACAACAGAGGTGAAAACATGTGTCAAGACGACAAATCTGCAGCGAAACATTCGCTCCAGATTTGTTATCTCATAGACATCGAATCCGTGTCCCATCACTCTTGGAGTAAGTCGCTCTTCCAACTGAGATAACATAGTCCGCGTAGCTCAGTTGGTAGGAGCGACTTACTCCGGAGTGAGGGGACACGGACAAACTTGTGTTTTCAGAACTTACGCAGCAGAGACGTGGACCTTAACTAAAGAAGACATACTGCACAAAGACTGCCGGCAACGGAAAGAAGCATGGAGAGATAGATACATGCTTGGTGTAACCAAGAATGATAAAGAGAGGAACTCGTGGATAAGAAAAATAACAAAAGTGGAAGACATTACGATCAGAGTAAAATCCCTGAAATGGCAATGGGCTAGACATATTCCCAGGAGAACGGACTACCGATGAACAACAGAAATCCTAGATTGAATTCCAAGGTGAGGAAAATACCCAGAAGAAGACCACGTGGGAGATGGGTGGATGGAGGAGACTGGCCCAACGCAATCCTTGGCAGAAGAAGACCACGTGGGAGATGGGTGGATGGAGGAGACTGGCCCAACGCAATCCTTGGCGGAAGAAACTTGGGGAGACCTTCATCCAGTAATGGATTGATAATGATTAATGATGATGATGACGAGGATATCTTCGAGTTGTTAGCTATAAGCAGATTTGCCCGGGACAGGTCCGGGTCGAGTCCAATTATGTATAACTATGTGACAGCTGAGTCCGAGTCGGGTCCGGGTCGAGTCCAATTATGCATAACTATGTGACAGCTGAGTCCGGGTCGGGTCCGGGTCCAAAATTTTTGACCCGTTTCGAACTGTGCGCATAACTACTAATCCTTCATATGGTAATGAGGGTTCTTCTGGGGTTCGAAGAAACAGAGACTTATGTCGCTTTTTATTGCAGAGTCCACAGGGTAGAAATACTACGTGCAAAGCATTGTGGCAGTTTTTTTATATTCAAGAGTAAATGATTTAAGCTGTCTTTGAATGAGTGTTAGGCTTCATCTTCTGCGATAGATGGCGCAGAATATCACTTCTTGGGCGTGGCTTTTACCTCTTGATTGATTGTCCCAGAAGTTGGCGTCAGCGAATGACTGAAGACCTTACCATATTCAGAATGTAAGCCGTCTCTCGTTGGCTCCACAATGAAAAGACAAAATACGCGCTGTTACGTTTTAACCAATGACATTGTTTGGGGGTGGAGCTTACTAGGTAGGCGTAGTTTCTGTCTCATATTCAAGGATTCTCTGCTAATGTACACATTTTCTCAATTTAAGATGATCTATAGAAGACAAAATTCCAATCTCACTTCAGTGCCCATTCTTTGATTTTATTTGGCCTAGATAATTAAACAAATCAGACAAAAATGAGAGATTACGTTTCTTCCACACAGAAACACGGCCAAGCGAACTTCTGCCGCCATCTAGCGCCATATTGGAATACTTTCCAGTCAGATAAATTGAATTTTTTGAAAACTTCTAACAAATATTTCGGAAAAAGAACTGCGACACGTATTAGCTATGGGTCGTTTTTATTTGTGCTCGAAATTTCAAACGCTACAAAGTAATAGTTTTCGAGAAAATATGTACAAAAGAATTTGCATTACCGATATAGGACAGAATTTCTGTTACACTCATTCAAAGACAGCCTTAAGTAGGTTTACTTTTTGTGCCAAAATTCTTAATTGTTACTTACTTGTTTACTGACTCATGTTCTGGATTCTCGTATAAATCAGAAAAGGTTGTTAGACCTTGTCACAAGGTAGGTTTAGTGTGTGTGATCTTGAAGCATTTCAAAAAAGCTAGCCTTTGTTCGCTGAAAGAATAAAATTTTCATGATTAAATTTGGTATAAGGGGTTTGTAGTACTTTGTGTTAGTATAAAACAAGAGCAGTCATTTAAATTGTAACTTACACATTTGTGCTGCATAAGAAAGTGCAAAAATTTTGGTTTTACGGAGGATACTTGAAGGTTCCAAAGAATTTGAATATGGTTAAAACACCCATAGAACTAGTGAGAAATATGGAATTTCGAAAATTCAGTAATTAAAAACTAATACATTTACGCACAAGGGTTTCGAAGACATTTTCGGCGAGGTGGGAGGGGGGGGGGGGGGTAGTTTTTTCGGTACGGAATTGATTCCATACAAATAAGGTATGATTCGTTTGGTTCATTCATAATTATTTTGTTTTATTCTGTATATTGCATTTTTATGTTAATGATTGTACTTGCTTGTGAAGAGCGGGTCCCCTGACCGCGGGCCTGCTTTCTATTATCGTGTGCTTTTGGAAAAGCTTGCTTGAGCTCCTTTAGGACTGCTATATTCTAGTTGTCAAAGTCCTAGTGAGATAGTAGCGCCCTCTGATGTTTAAGTTTGAATTTAGTAAGCTTACTCCTTCGTCTTTTGATAAAACATGAGAGGAAAAAATAAAAACAGAAAGAAAACATCGATATTAATTTTACATTCAGAATCCTTCAACTCATAATAGTTTTCATATGATCATTGACGAAGCAATTTAATTTCTTTCCGAAAAAAAAATATTTTTCTGAAAAATGAAAAACATGTATCCTGAGAAACAAACTTGAGATTTGGGGTCCGGAAGTAGGACCTTAAATGGGGCTTCAAGTGCTTAAAAGACGGGAAAGTTAAAACATGTACACTTAGTAGTAAACAACTGTACAACGGCCGTTCCTTAAAAACTGAGAGTAAAATCACACAAAATGAATAAATATAGGTACAGCAAAATATATGTTATTCTTCCTCAAAGTATCTTCTCTCGGATTATATACAACGGTTCCATCATTTAATCCACTTTTCAAAGCATGTGGCAAAGGCATTTTGTGGAAGCTGCATTTTTTGGCTTGGCAGTTAGCGTGTGTGAGTCTGGAGGAATTCGAGGCCCCTGTGGTGTAGCGGAAGCATATTCGGCGCGTAACTGGAAGACCCTGTGTTCGACTCCCGGTGGCGGCCAATGATAATTTTTCTGTGACTCACTCATAAATGTGGAAAGAGCAAAGATCTTTGTTTGATGTTGTGGAAGCTGCTTTAGCGACCCGTGTACAGCTAGAATAACATCAGGATCTGTGTTAATTGTTGCGCCATGGAACTTCTCCTTCATTGTTGGAAACAACCAGAAATCACATGGGGCGAGGCCAGGACTGTAGGTTGGCTGTGGCATGATTTCAATGCTGCATTTTGTAAGAAACTGTTGAACACAAGCATCATCCTGTGGGCGGGCGTTATCATGGTGTAAGATTCACTTGCCCACCAGTTCCGGTCTCTTAATCGATATGTGTCGTCGCAGACGCTTCAAGACTTAAATGTAATGTTCAGCATTGACCATAACTTGTGGAGGAAGGGCATGCTGGTAGACTACACTTTATGATCAAATAAAATTATCATCAGCACTTTCCCAGCGGATTTGGTTTGGCGGATTTCTTTCGGAAGAAGACAGCCTGTGTGTTTCCAGATACTCGTTGCGCGCTTCGTGAGGGTGTCGAAATAGTGGACCCATGTTTCGTCGGCAGTTATTGCTGTGCTTAGAAAGTTTGGACCCTTTGCAGTCATTTGCTTCCATTCATGACACACCTGAACTCTGTAACACACACGATGCAGAAGTGAATTATCACGTAGGATGCGGAATGCCGGCGTTTTTAAAATATTAGTTGACACTGCTATGTGTTCACAAGTTATTCGTCAATCTTCTTGCAGGATAGCCCAAACAGTGCCCCGTAACTACACTTTCAGGTCGACCAGGCTTAGGAGCGAGTTTTGCCAACAAACGCCCGTTTTTGAAATTATGGTGCCATCTAAACATCGTTGACTCACCCAAACATTTATCTTTGAAGGCTTTTTTCACTAAATCAACTGTTTTTGGAGCCGTTTTACCCAAACGATAGTAAAATTTTATCGCACAACGCATTTCACTTGTTAACTCTGAATCACTCACCTCCATATCTGTATGGCGAAATGCAGACGTACATTAAACAAATGCGCCATAATAAAACCAGACCACAGCTAATAACTGTTGCCACAGATACTTGCTTAATTCAGTTAGTCGTCTGCGTGGTTATTTTTCCCCTTCGCACTGTTGCCAACTCGAAAAAATTACTCTCAGTTTTTTCATTTGTACATAGGGTGCAGGAAAACATCACGCGCCAGTCTGTGTGTTGCGAAGAGAGCGGCCGTCGTCAGTTGTCTGATTGGACATGTACCCAATAATTTCACTAACTTTCTCGAAGCAGCAAAGGAAGAGACAGATGTAGTCATCATGTACCAATGGAGTTGATAAGGGTATACGGTACAATGTACTCCCTTAAATTTGTGGGATTTTCTAAAAATGCAGCCACTATGACGCAGTTTTAGAAAATCATTCACTCTTCACTCCCATTCTTAGGTTTCATCAATATTTCCTAGCTGACTGCTCACTGACCTAACGGTTGACACATATTAATTCCCGACGTTACTTTTCTTTTGGGGAATTCGTTTCCGAACTTAAGTGATCGGAAAAAAGTTAAACGCGCTGCGACTTCAGCATGTGTAGAGCAGTAATGGCTGCTTGAATGATCATTGACAGCGGTGGGAGCGAACCATTCACCATTCACGGCGAAGAGCCATTCTTTGTGAACGAATCTTTCACGAATGGTCCGTCGCTGTTATACAGTATACTGTCATTGAGAGCGAACCATTGACGGTAAAGAGCCATTCGTCGTGAACCAACTGTTCGCGAATGGTCCGTCACTATTATACTGTATATAATCATAGAGAGCGAACCATTCATCATTCACGATGAAGAGTCATTTTTTGTGAACCAATCATTTACGAATGGTCCGTCACTATTATATACTCTCATTGAGAGCAAACCATCCACTTTGAAGAGCCATTCGTTGTGAACGAATCGTTCACAACGAATGGTCCGTCAGTATTATATACTCTTATTGAGTGCAAATGAATGGAGAGCCATTCGTTGTGAATGAATTGTTCACCAACGGTCCGTTACTATTATATACTGTCATCGAGAGCGAACCATTCACCTTTCACGGTGAAGTCATTAGTTGCAAACGAATCGTTTACGAAAGATCCATCACTATTATATACTCTCATTGAGAGCAAATCATTCATTTTTAAGAGCCATTCGTTGTGAACAAATCAATCGCGAATGGTCCATTTCTTGTTTACAGTATTTAAATTGAACTGTGTTTGGGGCTCTTACAATGTACGTCCAGTATTCAAATGCGCATAAAGCGTTGGTACAAGAGTTTAAGGCGTGATGCCTGTTACAGCACGGCTGACGCAGTTTTTCTAGTCTTATGAAGATATAAATTTTGCGCGGTAAGCCTAGTTCTCTTCGTACTTCCACAAATACATATGCGTGGATTAAAAATCTCGCAAACATTTGGAAGCTGTGGAAAGGAACCACTCCTTCATCAGCAGATAAAAATTGTGTAGAGAGATTGTGGGGCGGTAAAATGAAAATATGGTGGTGCTCCATCTTTGTGGAATATGGTTATTGGATTCAGTTTCCAAATTTATAGAACGGAACACAGCATTTCTAAATTTATGGAACGGAATATATTTCGCGCATTTCTAAATTTATAGAACGGACCACATTTCCAGCATGTCAAGGTAGAAGATGCTGGGGATGCTTTCTGACTGGTCACCATTTTCAACACAACTAGCGAGTGTTCTCTGTAATTCTAGCCATCGCTTAAACTTGCATATACCCGCATTCATATGCGCAATTCTTGGAATCAGGGCTGCTAGACTTTCCTAATACAGAAAGGCCTGGGCCAAATTTTTTGGAAAGACCAAAAAACACCTTAAATTAAGGATTGCTGGATGTTTTCGACACCTAAGGGCTTGGTTTATGTTTACTAAAGGCCTTAGACCCTATTTACATAAATAATATTCACTTGTGATTTAATTATGAAATTCGATATTTCTCACTGATCTTGTTACGTGAGTGGACCAATAGAATAATTATAATAAAAATATACATTTTTGTGTATGGCTCCATAATGTTTAATTTATTTCAAGTAATAAGTTCCTCGGATTTGCATGTTATGAAAATTAAGTTATGCAGCAGCATGGGATTTTTTGTAGATTTGCTTACCTACTTAATTAAGCACGAATACCTGAAATCAAACTTGCCACCGCTAGGTGTAAATTAAGCATAGCAAGAATACACACCAGCTGTTGTTGCCAATTTGGAAAGTAAAAGTCTTCCTAAGAATTAGGAAACATTTAAAAATTGAAAGTGTCAAATGTCAGGTAAATCCTTACCTAAACTAAAGTTACAATAGTTAACTTTCACGTGAAAAGAGACCCAAAAAAAAAAAAAGAGGCCAGGCCTTTTTTTCTTAATTTCAAGCCCTGGATGCTCGGAGAAAAGGCTTAGAGACCTTAAAAGGCGATCCTGGTTGGAAGTAACAGCATGTACAGCTTGAAGAGTGTGACTATCAGGTGATGAAAGCGGTTATATGGTGTCGTGTACGTTTTGAATTTTCGTTAGTTTTCCTATAATGAAAAACTTCATTGTCCAAACTTTCTTTATTGCCTCATGAAACGTGTTTAAAATGTAAAAATAGTTTCTTAGGTGCAGAGAGTTGGTGCGCATACGAATCAGGGACGTAGTTCGCAGGGAGCTAGATGGCGGCTCAGTCCCCCTCCCCCTCCTGCTCCTACAAGACAAGCAATCCCCATCCCTGGAAAATGGACGTTGTTGTAAATTCTTTAAAATCTTTTTTTCAGTGGTTTATGAAAATTAATTTTGTGTTTCATTCTAAGCATACATTCTTTACTTTATACATTCGTGCATACCTTTCTGAAAAAGAGCAAAAGTGAAATGATACCGCATGAACTTTGTTTCTTAAAGGAAACTGCTTGTGAAAGCGTACCAGTAGGAACAGCTAAGCCAATAATATTCTGGCACATGAGCATCGGATTTGTTGCTGCTAAGATTCAGGGAAAAGATAAATCCATTTTATTTATTTATTTATTTATTGAGAAACGTAAAATATAAAAGGACATTACAAAGTGTGAGAGAGAGAGACAGACAAACATACTGACGGACAGAGAGAGACAGTGACAGAGAGAGAGAGAGAGAGAGAAGCAGAGAGACAGAGAGAGAGACAAGCAGAGAAAGACAGTCAGAGATAGAGACAGACAGAGAGCAGCGGAGTTGTTGCGCATATGAATGAAATACAGTTTGTCACTTAGAAAGGGACTGTGAAACACTGCTGTTAAAACAATTCCAGGTGGTTAATTTCCTAAAAAGATGTTTCATCGTAGAAATGTTTTTGCTAAATGTATCCCTCAAGGCGATGTGAATAGTGCTATGAAGAGAAATCTTTGTGCGACAGAGAAAGTAGAAGCCTACAGTTTCTTTCTGTTCATTGTTTTGCAGTCAGTTAGAGTAGTTTGGAGATGCATGTGTGGAAGAAGTGTTCATTAGCAAGAATCTGACGGCTTTTTCTTTTTGAGTGCTGAAAGGAGGTTTTGCTGATGACTAAGGTAAGAAGAGGCTACCTTCGAGCACGAGGAAAGGAAGAATGGGCGATTAAAGATGGAGAAGAACGAGCCGAAATTCGGCATCAATAACTTCTCGATGACATTGTGTGAATCCACTAAAAGGAATCAGAAGAGTAAACAAAGAAATAAACAGTTTTTTCCTACTAGTTGGGAATTATCTTTCCAACTAGCATGGGACCCCCCCCCCCCACCACCACCACCACCAACCCCGGCCCCTTTCTTATTCATAACTTGAATTCCATTTTATCTTCTTCCTTTTACGTTTTGGTATGGAAAAATTGTTCTCTAGTAAAGTAAATTAATAAAAGGAGTAAGAATACGTAGCAAAACATGTATCTGTTTACGTGGATGAATATACAACGGTTGTCCAAAAACAACTGAGAATGTTTTTATAAAAACAAATATACGTACATACATATCACTAAGCTGTTCTCGGAGATTCAGAGGTTAGCTCCACAAAGAAATACGAACTATCAGATAATTTTTACTTACTGTTGCCGTATCAAACTTCTCCATTTACAGTGGTATTGCCATACAACTCGGACTTCACTGACATCTATCACACACCGTACACAAGATCTTCTATACTTCATACTCACAATCTTTTTCTCATACAGACACTCCTGAATCTGATCCTCTCATGACTTCCTTGGCCTTCTTCTGCCTTTATTTCCTGCCATTTGGGATAAAAAGATTTCTTAGTAAACATCTCATCACTCATTCTTTCAACATGGCTAAATCACCGAAGCATATTAATCTCCACCTTGCTAATAACATTTTGCTTCGCATTACACAACTGCAACACATCTTCATTCCTCAAAAGATGAGATCGTGACTTGACACAACCCCCCCCCCCCTCCCCCATATGCAACGCAAATCCAGCACACAAACGAATCCTATGTCTTTTCTCCTCGCTCGAAAACCATAATTTTGGGTTTTCCCCTATTTATAGTTTGAAATTCATGCAAACTTCGTACATCCGAGACAACATATCTGCACTTCACTTTTGCTCTCTACCAACAGCATTTTGTCATCAGCATACAGCAATCTGCACACACTGATATTACCAAGACATAAACTAGTATTGCCCATCTTGGCATCACGTGTGCATGCATCTATAATATAAATATATTAAACAGCCCTGGTGACATTACACAACCTTGTCTGACTCCTGCATCAATAGAAAACCATTTTTATGAAACACCATTCACTCGTACACAAGCTCTATTGACAACATACATGGCTTTTACACTGTTAAGTAGATTCCCAGTAACACCACATTCATTCAATACCTTCCAGAAAAGATTCGATGACGTCACGGACAAACTTATGTTTTCACCCGCTCATTAAAAAAATTTATAAGTACCTTTATTAAAAAGGAAGTGATTGTAATCTTCGAAATACGGTCCGCTGCATGGAATACAGGATTCTCAACGTTCCTCCCACTTTTTCAATGTCTTCTGGAGTTCTTCTTCCGATAGGCTGTTGAAGCACACCTGCGCAGTTGTTATAAGTTGTTGATCAGACTCAAATTGTCCCCGTAATATCTTTTTATAATGGGGAACACCCAAAAGTCTAATGGTGACAAGTCTGGACTATATGCAGATTGGGGCAAAAACTTAATATTCATTTTATCCAAATAAGAAACGGCAGAACGGGCTATGTGCTGCCTTGCATTGGACCGCACATGAAAAGAAATGTGGTACCCAGGTTGAACAAACTTGTTTTATGCCCAAATGCTCGATTGAAATTATGTGAATTGATAATTTTGAAATGTGAATCATATGTGCGATATCTCTAATTGATAGATGTCTTTTGTTCCCGTATAATAGCAACTATTGCTTTGATGTTTACCTCTGTAACACTCGTTGAAGGTCTTCCTCCATGCGCGATTAAAGGCGCCGACTCCCGACCATCCATAAATTCTTTATGCCATCTGGAAACTGTTGTTTTCCCTAGACATTCATCTTTATTAACCTCTTGCATAAGACGAAAAATCTCTGCGACAGACTTTTTAAATGGACAGCAAAATTTGATAGCGGATTTTTGTTCCTCTTTACCATCTATTTTTCGAAACATCACAGCGGGAAAACACTTGTTAGGGGTTCACCAAACAACGCTTATTAAACTGCGCACTACCGACGATGCATGCGTGATAAACAGGTGTGGCCGGTAGGTATGGTTACTACAACGACTACCGTTTTTTCGAGACTTGTGCCAAGGTGAAACGCAGTATTGCACATTTTTTATGGAATCAATGTCACTTGTTTTGGGACAAGCTGTGTAGTTTTTAACACAGCTCTCCCCCCCCCCCCAGATGATCCTTCAGTCTCCCACCCCGGTTTGGAGACCATGGTTGAAGTATAGAGGGCGAGTCGAAAGCTTTGTAATATTTTGCATGAACGCGTGTGCTGCGGCGGGTATGTCACGTGTTTAAACTAGTTCAAGTAGCGCACTGCAGTCAGTCGAAAGCAATATAAAGTGGTAGCCGTTGCTGTGTACAGCATTGCACGTCGTTGTTCTGTCTGTGGTTGGGACGCCTAAAAGATGAACAGCCACAACCGGCTAATTAGGGAACTTTTGCTTTACGGGTTTAAACGTGGCCATAATGCTGCTCAAGCAACACAAAACACGGAAAGGGGAAGGTTTCATGGGCCACGGCACCGCAACCAGATAGTTCAAGAAATTTCGCTCAGGTGACAAAAACCTCGACGATCAGCCAAGGTCAGGTAGGCCGTGAACCGTGAATTCGGAGGCCGTGTGCCAGGCCGTACAGGCAAATCCGACAACCAGCACTCGGAGATAATCAGACGAGCTGGAGAATCACAGATCACCGTGGTTCGTCACCTTCAGGACAACGGCAAAGTCTACAGGAGCTCCCGCATTGTCCCTCACGAACTGACCCCAGCTGAGGCAAACTACCAAGCGGAAGTGTGCACGTAATTCCTAGAAAACCCTCCCGATGTATGTTTCATCAAGAGAATTGTTACGTGCGATGAAAAGTGGGTATATTTCCATATTCTTAACACACAACGGCAATGGTTGAGACCGGGGCCAGCTTCCTGAACCTGGTGCTAAATGTGGGCGTTTCGAGCACAAGGTGATGCTCTGCGTCTGGCGGAATTTCGAGGGGATAATCCATTACGAATTTGTTCCAGACGGTCGAACCATCAACGATAAACTCTACTCTGAACAGTTGGAGCGGATGTATGCCAATTTGGAGGAGAACTACCAGGTTCTTGTGAACAGAAAGCGCGCTCTCCTACAGCAGGAAAACGCTCGGCCACAAACTGGGCGAACGACCCGGGCAAAACTCGAGTAACTTGAGGGCATCGAACTGATGCTCTCAAGTTACTGGAGTTACTACATGCTGATGCCCTCAAGTTACTAGAATTACTATATGCTGATGCCCTCAAGTTACTAGAGTTACTAAATGCTGATGCCCTCAAGTTACTAGAGTTACTATATGCTGATGCCCTCAAGTTACTAGAATTACTATATGCTGATGCCCTCAAGTTACTAGAATTACTATATGCTGATGCCCTCAAGTTAGTAGAGTTACTATATGCTGATGCCTTCAAGTTACTAGAGTTACTATATGCTGATGCCCTCAAGTTACTAGAGTTGCCATATGCTGATGCCCTCAAGTTACTAGAGTTAGTATATGCTGATGCCCTCTAGTTACTAGAGTTACTATATGCTGATGCCCTGAAGTTACTAGAGTTAGTATATGCTGATGCCCTCTAGTTACTAGAGTTACTATATGCTGATGCCCTCAAGTTACTAGAGTTACTATATGCTGATGCCCTCAAGTTACTAGAGTTGCTATATGCTGATGCCCTCAAGTTACTAGAGTTACTATATGCTGATGCCTTCAAGTTACTAGAGTTACTATATGATGATGCCCTCAAGTTACTAGAGCTGCTATATGCTGATGCCCTCAAGTTACTAGAGTTGCTATATGCTGATGCCCTCAAGTTACTAGAGTTACTATATGCTGATGCCCTCAAGTTACTAGAGTTACTATATGATGATGCCCTCAAGTTACTAGAGCTGCTATATGCTGATGCCCTCAAGTTACTAGAGTTGCTATATGCTGATGCCCTCAAGTTACTAGAGTTACTATATGCTGATGCCCTCAAGTTACTAGAGTTAGTATATGCTGATGCCCTCTAGTTACTAGAGTTACTATATGCTGATGCCCTCAAGTTACTAGAGTTACTATATGCTGATGCCGCACCCAGCATATTGTCCGGACCTTGCCCCGTCTTAATATTCGTTGTTTCTGTCCATGGTCCACTTTCTTCGCGTGTGGCGCTTCAACAACCAGAAGGAGGTGGCAGCTAGGGTGAAAGTGTTCTTCGCCTCGAAGAACAAGAACTGGTACCGCCGCGGAATCGAAGAACTGGCAGACAGATGGTTAAAGACGGTGCAACACGATGGCTATTACTTTGAATGATAGTCAGATTTCGTGGTAAAGGTACGTATGAAGACATAAAATGATCCAAACATTGCAAAACTTTCAACTCACCCTCTGTATAATAAGCTCTCTAAGCTGTTGTTTCGTATACTGAAAGCTATATTCTCTTAATTTTCTTTATTGCTTCATAAAACATGTTTCAAATGTACCTATTTATTTTTGAACACCCTGTACAATTTTAAAGAACAGTAATAAATTTCCTTCTGGATTCCTCCGATCATCCATCATCTACAGTCATTCTGACGATAAGTAGGTGTTTTTCAGTGCTTGATGAAAATATTTCAAAAAAAAAAAAAAAAAAAAAAAAAACCCTCTCCTGCAGAATCTACTTCATAGGAATTGCAATTTTCTTTCTCGTCAGACATTGGGTTTACGAGAAACATTTGCTGAATTTATAAAATGGTGAGTTTGTCTAACCTTGAAGTATTATTCCCATATAATGGAGTGATCGATACTTTTCTGAAATCAAAGTGGAAACTTTCGTGTTGAGTAGGAAAGAGCTGTTCTCCTCATTAGCAGTTAGGCACTTGCTAATTGGCTTGAGTACTTTTACAGACATTACGGTGAATCATTTAAGGACAGTAACATGAACTGACAACACACAGCTATGTACTACCTCCTGAATTTATACGATACACTAATAGAGATACTGTCTTCCAACACAGAAATTGAGTTAGACTCGCGCAATCGCTTAGCTGATTTATTCATTCGATCCCGCCTCTGAAAGACTAGAATGTTCTACTTGATGCAATAAAATTTAAGTTAACCATCCCGAGAAAAAGAAAAGAATTCTGCTACAGTCCAATGGATGTATTAGATATTACTCATGCGACTACATTATTTGCCCTTAAAGTCAGAAATACGTCGGCCCTTTTAGGTTTAGTTTCCCTTTCACAAAGCATGTTTTTCTTCTGGTTGAAGTTGGTGTTGACAAGTGCATTTTTACTTTCTTTAACATCTGTTAGTTTATTTTCAACGTAGAAATACCGTATTTTACGGAATATAAGACGCACTCTTATTTTTTGAGAAATATTTAAGGAAAAAAGTAAAAAGCACGTTAAATATTTTTATTAAGAAAAAAATTTTTTTTATGCGCAAAAGTCACAGTTTATGAATATTTCAGTCTTTATGATTTGCGAAATTAGCAATATAAGATACCGCTGATGAAAACAACGTAGAGAAACGCCACTCAGTCCATCAACCAATGGCGTACATGCGCTGCGGGATTTGACTGTGACGTCACACCTTCGTGCAACCAGTGACCTTTATTGCTTCGGATGGTTATCTTCACCGTATGACTGATGTATCAAAATAAGATGGCCTTGGTTGAAATCTATCAGCATTTTGTGGCATATAAACAATTTCTGGAATAAGGTAATTGCTTTATTTTCTTCTTTTCTTCTCTCTTTCTTGTAGTCCAAAGCTTGCCAAGAACCGCTCGAAATAAAAAAAATGCCCTCAAGGAAGCGCATGGGCTAACGTCCGCATATTGTCGGCGAATCGCAAGGATATGAAACTGTCGTACATGGCGGCATCTACCGTCTTAAACTACAAATAAATGTACGTTCCCCCAGTTAAAGACCATGTTTCGCGAATGTATTTTTCCAAAATTATTTCAAAATTAAATTTATGTTACTGTGAATGAATAAGGATTTTGCCTTTGACTACGAAAGTTCTACGTAAACCGAAGAATTTGCAGCAGTAATAATGAACCCCAGTTTGCTGATAGATATCTTAAGTGTCTGTTCGGAAGTATCGTAGCGAGATATGGTTGTTTCCTTTTCTTTTTCTAACACTCTGCTGAAGTTACAAGAATTATGATAGCCCATTTAAGTCCGTTTCAAATCGCTATATACAAAATGCACTATATGATCAAAAATATTCGGAGACTACCAAATATTTGCATAAGTGCAGAGAACGGTTGCGCTGAAAGGTGCGCTATAGTGAATAGGTACGTATATACACTGAAGAGCAATTTAATTATAGACTTCTGGCGTTATGCAAATGTGGCGCTGTGGGCGGTCCTGTAAATGGAAACGACATGACGCATGCAGCGATTCGACAATATAAGGAGTGATTCGACGGTAATCAGTAAGAGTCGGACGCAGTATGGGTAAGGCGAAGGATCTAAGCGCATTTGATCGTGGGCAAATTGTCGGGGCCCGACGAATGGGTCACTCCATCTCGGAAGTTGTGCAGGCACTGGAATTTTCACGAACAACTGAGTCACGGGTGCACCGTGAGTACATCGAATTCGGTAAAGCCATCCCTGCAAGGGCCAACGGTCGTGGACAACAGCGTGTGGATGAGCGGGGTCATCGTCGTCTAGCTCGCATTGTAACAGCGGAAAGACGGGCCACAGTGCAAGAAATCACTCGGCAATTTACCGCTGGTGCACAAAAACGTGTAAGCAGCCACAAAATCCAGAACCATCTCCTCGCTATGGAGTACAGAAGTCATCGTCCCACGAGGGTACCGCTGCTGACCGCACATCACAGGGTGCAAAGATTAGCATGGGCGCGGGAACATCGCCACTGGACCCTAGACATGTGGATAAATGTTGCCTGGACTGATGAGTCGAGATTCAGGTTGATGCATGCGGATGGCAGGATACGAGTACGGCGCAAACCACATAAAGCGATGAATTTTTCTTGCCAGCAGGGTACTCTTCAAGCTGGTGGGGGTGGCATTCTCGTCTGGGGACTGTTTACGTGGACTGAAATGGGACGCCTGGTACGTGTGACATCGTCCCTCACAGATCAACGTTACCGAGATATCCTGGACGACCATTTGCTCCCGTTTGTGCGTCTTCAACATCTCACTGGGGTCCTCATCCTGCAACAAGACAGTGCATCGTGCCATCGCTCCCGAATTGTATCCGAATGGTTGGATGAACACTCCACCGACGTGACCTCACTTCCTTGGCCAGCTGGGTCACCTGATCTCAATCCCATCGAGCACATCTGGGATGCCGTCGAGAGATGTTCGAGGCTCTGACCCCCTCCATCAAATCTTCGTAAACTGTGAGAGCTTGTTCAGAGGTCGTGAATCCGTATGGCTTCCCAACGCTTCCAGTGTGTTGTCGAGTCCATGCCGAGAAGAATCGCTGCCGTCATCAGGGCGAAAGGGGGTGTTACACGTTACTAGACAGGTATCTCTAATTCAATTGCTTTTTCAATGTAAAGCTGAGATGTTCTGTCGTGTTATCAGTTGGCCGCGGAAGGACTAGTGGTCAGCGTTCGTGACTGCCACGGAGTAACCTGAAGTTCGATCCCAGGCAGGCACGAACGCTTGAACCAAACCGCCGTGCGCCGGATGGGCACATTAAGCCGTCGGGCCCCGGGTACTGGCCCCTCGGTAATAAATAAAGGCGCCTTCCTCCCCTTTTCTACCTCGCTTCCGTGTCACTTTCCTATCGGGCACTCTAGCTAAAATCTCCTAGCTTCCTAATTCTAAGGGTTGTTTAAGACCTGGGGTCAGACACTCCCTTCCTAAACTCCTCTACGTATGATCTGATCGTGTTATCAGTAACTTTGAAGCGGATACGCCGCGTGCACGTGTGCTTCCTTAGTTCCAGCGTGGGCTGCTCATAGGATGTCATTTGGGTAATGTTTCCATATGGAGTATTCTAAACATACCGAAATCCAATATAAATAATGTCGTGAAGAGATGGAAGCAGGACGGTGAAACAACAGCAAAGAAAACAAAACGTTCAGAAAGGCCGCACAAACCGCCGGAACGTGACAGAAGAGCCATGGTAAGAAATTAAGCGAAATCCGGTTCTTCCTCTGTCATTTTCATCGCTGATGAAACCGGTAATGCTTGAAATAGCTCGGTTAGTACCATAACTATTCGCAGAGAGTAGTGTGGGTTACTATGGTAGAGCAGCGGAACACAATCCACGCATCACTACCGTGAATGCGAAGCGCCGTTTGTAGTAGTGTTTCTTCCGTCGTTCCTGGACTAATGGCGACTTAAAAGTTGTTTTTCGAAGTGATGAAACGAGCTTTTCACTCTTCCAATCTGCGATAGCCCGGCGAACAATTTTATCCGGACTACGTTCTTTCAACTGGTAAGTTTGGCGAAGGCTCCATCATGGTATGGAGTCGTATTTAGCGAATGGGATTCGGCCAATTAGTTATTATACGACAAACCATGAACTCTGAAGTGTACCTCGTCGTTCTGGATAATTCTACCCCACCAAAAATGTGGAAGTAGTATGAGAATGACCGTTTTCTCTTCCCAACACAATCCATCTCCCTGATGAATTGCTCTTCGTGTGCCGAACTGGTTTTTGGAAAAATGAGGGGAATTGTTAGACTGGCCTGCTCAAAGTCCGGATATTAATCTCATAGAACGCCTCTGGGTCTACCCTACCAAAAATGTGGCAGTGTTATGGGAATGACCGCTTTCTCTTCCCAACACGATCGATCTCCCTGCCAAATTGCCCTGAGTGTGCAGAACTGGTTTCTTGAAAAATGAGGTGGAATTGTTATACTGGCCTGCTTTAATCTCATATAACACCTCTGGGTCTGTCCTGCCAAACATGTGGCAGTGTTATGGGAATGACCGCTTTCTCTTCCCAACACGATCGTGCTACCTGCAACACGGCACGGCGTGTGCGGACTAGTTTCTTGAAAAATGAGGTGGAATTGTTAGACTGGCCTGCTCAGATTGTTAGACTGGCCTGCTCAGAGTCCTAACATTAATCCCATAGAACACCTCTGGGATCACCTGGAGTGATGGATACGAAATCGACCCCCAACGGCCGTTTTCGCTCTGCACTCTGGCGGCAGCTTTACAGGACGAAAGACAAGCCATCCCCATTGAGACCTGACGATGACATTTTTAAAATTTGAGCTGAAATGGAGTCTCGCTCTTTTGCAGCGAAGAGTAGCTTTATTCGGTGATGTATATGCGAAATGTCCCCTTGTCCTGATTTTATAATACTTCCTATTCCTTCTCTCTGATTGAATATGAAGCAATATAAAATTTGACTATCTCTCCCACTTCGGTAATGGTAGAAGGACACCACCATATTCACTTTGACATTAATTTCATATCAGCGTGGATAAACGCTGTGCGTGACAGAGTTTGAAAGAAAGATGATAGCGGGCGGCTCGACGCAATGGTCGCTCCATCGGGCAGGCGAATTGCAGTAACCTTGTTTGACAGTATCAAGAATACATAGGGAATAAGCCATTTCTGAAAAAACGTCACATCGTAGACAGCGCTGTGGGCAGAGAAAGGTGATGGGTGAACGTGGCCGTCGACGCTTGTATCGTATAGTTTCAAACAATCGGACAACGACACTGGCACAAATCACCGCCCACTTCAACAAGACAGTTCATAAAAACGCCTCGACAAAGAACATCAGGAGCTTATTGACTGCAATGGGTTACGGTAGCTGATGACCCACCGGAGTTCCATTGCAAATTCCCCCTTCACCGGACTGTAACAATCAACTGAGAGACAGAATTTTGACAATGGACTTTGTATGATTGGAAACTGGTCTCCTGGTTCGAATAATCGTGTTTTCAGTGTTTTCACGCAGACAACTGGTTGCGCATCTGGTAGAGACCGCACGCACGAAGCGATGTGCCTGTTCGTGTCAACAAAGAAACTGTTCAGGCTCGTGGAGGAATGGTTGTAGTCTGCGGCGTGTTCATCAGGGGCTCATAGGGACCTCTGGTACGTCTAGATGCATATATGAATGGTGTATACAACGCGTTCAGCATTTCAGATCATCTGCATCCGTTCAAGTGTTCATTGCCCCATGGGCGCAATGGACACTTCCAGCATGAAAATGAAGCGGAATTTCCCATGCTGGAATATGGGCACTTCCAGTATGACAGAACCGGTGGACTAGAACATGCTTTAAAGAGCATGCGCAGAAGTTCCCACAATGGCTTCCCTGTTCACCGGACATGAACTCTGTTGAAAATATTTGGTTTGCGGAGGAAATGTTCGTTCAAGGTATGGATCACCAATTTAGGAATGCGATGTAATTATGCACAGGAGTGACCTGTGGACAGCGTTCATGATATAGTGGACGCAATGCCTCACGGCCTGAGTACACTTATCCAGGCGAAAGGTAGACCTTCCCATTACTGGTTAGCTATTCCATGATATACACTATATTGACAAAAGTCACCGCACGCCCGTTCAAAAGCAAATGAACGGATCCGCTGCGGTGTTAAGACGCGCGGTACAGCTGCAAACGGTATAAAAATAAGCCTGCAGCTACCCGCGATCATATCGCACTGTGAGGTTGAGTGAAAATGTCGCGGCGGGAGAGAACTGACTTTGAGAAAGGAAAGATTGTTGGGTGTTACATTAGTGGGTTGTCCATAAGAGAAACCTAGATGCATTTAAACATACCCAAGTCAACCGTTTTGGATGTACAGAATACGTAGAAGATACATGGCGAGCCTGAAGCAGCAAAACGTACCGGCAGACCAAAGAAAATCAGTGATAGAGAACGACGAAGCCTCAGGAGAGTCGTTATAGCTAATCGACGGAGTACTGCACAAGACCTCCGTGCACAGGTGAGTAAAAATGCTGGAACCTCGGTATGTACACGTACTATTCGCAGATAACTTTATTCCATGGGTGACCGTGGTCGTGCAGCTACTCATAAGCCTTTCATCTCCACTTGGAATGCTACTCGTCGTTTAGCATGGTGTAAAGAACATTTATTATTGACCGTAGATCAACGTAAACGGGTCCTATGGACTGATGAATCCAGATACACGATCCATCAGTCGGATGGCCGTGTATGGGTATGGCGGAAGCCGGGGGAACGATATTTACCACAGTGTACTGTTCCTACGGTCAAGTTTGGAGCTGGAAGTGTACATCGTGAAGGGGTGTTTTTTGTGGTATGGTCCCGGCCCATTGGATATCGTAGACAAACCTGTAAACTATCACTTCTACCTCAATATTCTGGGCAATTATACCCTACCAACTCCGTCGCATTACTATGGAATCGAGCCTTGTTGCTACTAGCAGGTTAATCCACCGAGCCACAAGGCTAGCAATGTTACGGCGTAGTTTGACGATAATTCCGTATCGTGTGTGGATTGGCCAGCACAGAGCCCTGATCTTAATCACATAGAGCACACATTGGATGAGTTAGAACGCCGAATAAGAAGTTTGGAACAAAGGCCTACTACTAAGCAACAGTTAACGGCATCATTATGTACTGAATGGAAGCGCATACCTTTCTCTGTGTTCCAAAACCTTGTCGAAGGTACGCCTCGAAGGGTAAGTGCATGCATTAAGACCAAGGGTGGACCGACACCGTTTCAATAAATGCTATGTTGTGTTTCTCTTCTAGGTGCCCGGTGACTTTTGTCAATGGAGTGTATATGGTAGTTAGTCGGTCCACCTTTTGCTTGTATGACACGGGTAACACGTCGAGGCATACCATTAACCAATTTCTGGTAGGTCTCGACTAGAGTGGATCGCCATTCGTCCTGCAAAGCTGCTACTAGAGTGGACAGCGAAGACGGTCGTTGTGTTCGAATAGATGAAATTCATGTAATTAGAGAACTAATTGAAAAATGAGGGAATATGAACTACCATTATGCATAGCATTTATTGGTAATGAAAAAGCCTTTGATTACGTGAAACCATCAGAGTTACAATGGCTTTGAAATCCTGCGGTACTGAAGATGCATACATTAGCATTAATAATAACATCTATGAAAATGAAAATGCAAAGGTTCGGTTATTTGAGGATACGGCACCAACCAAAACTGGAAAGGGACTGAGACAAGGCCATTCTATACCTCCCAAGCTCTTTAAAGCCACATTGCAAAATGTCTTCAAACAGTGAACTGGGAAAACATGGTAGTAAATAAAAAGTAATGAAGATTATTTAACTCACTTTCGTTTTGCTGATGACATAGTCATTGTTGCAACTTCCCCTTCAGAGCTGCAGAATATGATCCAGGAACTTGCTAAGAAGAGTAAAGAAGTGGGATTAAAAATGAACTTTCAGAAGACAAAACTGATGTACATTGCTTTTACAAGAAATGAAGATTTATCGTTTGATGGGGAAAAGCTGCAGATATCCGATACCTACATTTACCTTGGACAGCAGATATAAAGCAAATGTTACTGATGGGGAAATTAATCGACATATAAAACTTGGTTGGTGAGCTTTTGGAAGAAATAATACAATTTTTAAGAGCAATGTGCCGTTGTCTTAAAGGAAAGTGTTTAATCAATGTATCCTTCCAGAGTTTACGTAATCATGCATCCTTCAGGGCTTACGGAGCAGAGACGTGTTCCTTAACTAAAACAGGCATACAAAGACTGCGGACAAGCGAAAGAAGCATTGAGAGATGCATGCTTGGTGTAAGCAAGAGAGATAAGAAAAGGAATTCGTGGATAAGAAAAATGACAAGAATGGAAGACATCATGATCACAGTAAAATCATTGAATTCGCAATGGGTTGGACATGTTGCCAGAAAAACAAACTACCAATGGATAACCGAAATTCTAAACTGAATTCAAAGAGACAGGAAAGACGAAAGGGACGACCCAAAAGAAGACCACATGGGAGATGGGTGGATGAAATTGAAGCATGCAGAAGTAACATGAAAGAGACTGGCGCAAGATAGACCGTTGTGTAAGAAACTCGGGGAGACCTTCATGCAGCAGTAGATTGATAATGGTTGACAATGCTGATTGACGTTATGATACATATCAGATATAAGCGGCCAAAAGCTATTTTGAATAAAGTTCCAGAAAAGAACTCAATTCACAGCTACACTAACAGAAAAAATAATAATTGGGACTAGTGTACGGAGGGTATTCTTCACACATGTGAAAAGATGGTATTCTTCACACATCTGAAGAAACATAGTTGTTAAAAAAAATAGCACCAAACTCCCCACCAGCCAATGGGAAAATTTTGTTCTCTGATTGGCTCCTGAGAAGTGAGGCAAATAGCCGACTTCTACCTGGGAACTGAGCAAACGACAAATTTGTGATTTCAGGTGCCTTTCAAAACATGGATTTGTGAGAGAACTGGATGTCTCTCTGTCGGGATTTTTCTAATGTGTGTGTGTTTTTTTTCAGGTTCCCCTTTTTCCTGTCGTTTCCTCGTTTCCTGCGGCTGGACGTTGGCTGCGGACTGATTTCTCGCAGTGAACTGCTGCAGGTAAGTATTTAGGGTAGCTTGCAACTTCACTACTTAACAGGAAACCGTATAATCCCACTGCTTTAATTTTTCTGTACTATACTTTCATTATTTTCTATCAAGGCATTCTGTTCCCTATTCTCTTATTTTTATTTTCACCTGCCAAAAGGCGCAGAACGCTGTGGGTTCGGGTCTCTCAACCTAAGCTAGGAACTTTCTCACTCTCTCTCTGTTTTGCGTAGCATGTTTTGCGTTATGCAGTGGTGAATTTTGTTTTTATAGGTACCCTACCAATTTTCGGCCCTGAGCCCTCGCGCATCTCTGTTGGGTCCTGCTCACAGCAGCCATTCTTTGGTAAGGTTCAGCTGAATTGTATCTTTGATTTCAGTCGTTCTGGGTTTTCTTGTTAGAGATTACTTCAGGCGCTTTCTTCCATTCATTGCACCCAACTGTCATTCATTTCTTTACAGCCTTTTCGCAGCTAGACTCTTCTATTACTTAATTACTTTATTTATTAAGTGCTAATAAATGTTGTTTACCTCTTGAGTTAACCAACGGATCTGTTTTTACGATATTTACATAAATGTATGCAATGAAAATGCAGTTCAATACGACTTTTTTCGTATGTATATAACTAGCTCAATTCCCTTTTTCACAACTGGAACATTTGTCAGGTTGAGCCTAAGTCCTTAAACTCTTCTATTACTTATTTACTTTATGTGTTATGTACCAATGAATCTTGTTTACCCCTTGAGTTCACCAACGGATCTGTTTTTACGATATTTACATAAATGCATGCAATGGAAATACAGCTCAATACAACTTTTTTCGTATGTATATAACTAGCTCAATTCTCTTTTTCACAACTGGAACATTTGTAAGGTTGAGCCTAAGTCTTTTAACTATTCTATTACTTAATTACTTTATTTATTAAGTACCAATGAATCTTGTTTACCCCTTGAATTCACCAACGGATCTATTTTTACGATATTTACATAAATGTTAGCAATGAAAATGCAGATCAGTACAACTTGTTTCGTATGTACATATCATCATCATCATCATCGTTGTCAACCATTATCAATCCACTGCTGGACGAAGGTCTCCCCAAGTTTCCTCCACAACGGTCTGTCTTGTGCCAGTCTCCTCCATGTCACCCCTGCATACTTTCGAATTTCATCCACCCATCTCCCATGTGGTCTTCTTCTGGGTCTTTTCCTGTTCCTTGGAATCCAATCTAAAAATTTCGGCTGTCCATCGATGATCTGTCCTTCTGGCAGTATGTCCAGCCCATTGCCATTTCAGGGATTTAACTCTGATCATGATGTCTTCCACTCTTGTCATTTTTCGGATCCACGAGTTCCTCTTCTTATCTCTCCTGGTTACACCAAGCATGCACCTCTCCATGCTACTTTGAGTTGTCTGCAGCCTTTGTATGTCTCTTTTAGTTAAGGTCCACGTCTCTGCACCATACGTAAGCACTGGAAGGATGCATTGATCAAACACTTTTCTTTTAAGACATAATGGCATATTGCTCTTGAAAATTATGCTGTTTCTTCCAAAAGCTCTCCAGGCAAGTTTTGTACGCCGATTAATTTCTTCATCAATGTGACCCTCACTTGATATCTGCTGTCCAAGATAAACGTACGTGTCTGTTATCTCCAGCTTTTCTCCATCAATCGATAAATCTTCATTTCTTGTAAAAGCATTGAACATCACTTTTGTCTTCTGAAAGTTCATTTTTAATCCCACTTCTTTACTCTTGTCAGCAAGTTCCTGGATCATACTCTGCAGCTCTGATGGGGTAGTTGCAAAAATGACTACGTCATCAGCAAAACGAAGGTGGGTTAGATAATCTCCATTAATCTTTATCCCCTTGTTTTCCCAGCTCAGCGACTGAAAAACACCCTCCAATGTGGCATTCAAGAGCTTCGGAGATATGGTGTCACCTTGTCTCACTCCCTTTCCAATTTTTATGTGTGTTGTATTTTCAAACAGCCGAATCTTTGCACTTGCATTTTCATAGATATTATTAATAATATTAATGTATGCATCTTCAATACCGCAGGTTTTCAGAGCCATTGTAACTGCTGATGTACATATATAACTAACTAAATTATCTTTTTCACAACTGGAACATTTGTAAGGTTGAGTTTAAATCTTTTAACTCCTGTATTACTTATTTACTTTATTTGTTATGTACTAATAAATCTTGTTCACCCCTTGAGTTCACCAACGTATCTGTTTTTACGATATTTACATAAATGCATGCAATGAAAATGCAGCTGAATACGACTTTTTTCGTATGTATGTAACTAGCTCAATTCTCTTTTCCACAAATGGAACACTTGAAAGGTTGAGCCTACATAAGTCCTTTAACTCTTCTATTACTTATTTACATTATTTGTTATGTACTAATAAGTCTTGTTCATCCCTTCAATTAACCAACGGATCTGATTTTGCGATATTTACATAAATGCATGCAATACAAATGCAGCTCAATATGACTTGTTTCGTATGTATATAACTAGCTCAGTTCTCTTGGCTCTAGAGGAAATGACATGCTCTTGCACAAATGCGACTATGTAATTAAATCTGTCCTGCGATCTATAGCCGCAAAATATCCCTTAGGTACATTTACAGAAAAATAAGGGTGTTTATAGTTTACACACTAGCCTGTCTTTTTTTCTTTGCTTAACGCTCTTTGGAAATAGTTGTTTCTGATGTATTTTTATTCGGAGTGATTCTGCAGAGAAAGCTTTGATCCCCCAGTGTTGTGCTGTACTGGCGTGTTTTAGGTGGAGTTTGGGGGTGGGGGGAGGTATAAGAGGGGAGGTGGAAGCTCTCCTTAATTTGCTCAGAATGGGTGTTCTGCCGAAATTGATTCAGCGAGAAGTGCGCAAAGAGTGCCTGAGTGGAATTTGATTTTGTTCAGTTACGGGAACGTCCACATTAATTACAGAGGCAGGCTGACACTAATGTTTGCGGGAGGCAAAAAACTATTAAGTTAATGCTCGCCTTCGAGAAATGCCGTCTTTGCCGAATAGTCTTCGGTAACCTCTGCGGCATGTGCCTTCGTCACTCTGAAGAAGTCAGTTGTAATTATTCATTGAAATAGGTAACAATAAAGTTCTCCTCTCGCAATGAACAATAAACAACGACTCCCATTTGTTATTAGCTTCATAAAAATATTAGCTCTGTCTCAACTGTAACGGCAGCATTCCGACATGATATATTGTCCCTTAAAATAAGGTATAATACGAAATAAAGAAAAGCGTTAAACATTTGGGAAAATATGTTACTAAATTTCATGAAAATTTTATTTATACAATCATTTTGTATAAAAATCAGTTAGTCTGAATAAAGTGGAAGAACGGCGAATGAAATCACCTTTGGCAGAGTAAATGAAAGTTCACAAAAAAATGTTTTCACAAGCTCAGTGATGAAAAGTGAAAGGATCGAAACTCAATGCCACCTCTCGTCAAATTTCTTCGTGGGCATTAACGTGAATAAGGAAATGTGGAGAAGGACAACAAAAGCCACCTCTGACATTTTGTGACTCCACTTGTACGAGGAACACCCAGGAAGCCATAAATTCATTTTCACTTATTAGAGTGACGCATAACTCGTGCGCTTTTTTCTGTAAAAACTTTGAACTTTCGTACGCTAAGAAGATCGCAAATTTCGTACTTTGACACGTCACCAAAAGCGCCAATACTTCTAGTTTCACACCTCACCGAAATAAAACATTTTGTACTTTGACACGTCTCTAACGTCGGATGTTTTGTGTTTTGAGACGTAAATATAATAGCAAATTTTGTATTTTGTCCCATTAGCACATTTTGTACTTGGACACGTCAGCAAAATAGCAAATATTGCATTTGATCCCATTAGAACATTTTGTACTTTGACACGTCAGCCAATTAGCAAATTTTGCATTCTGTCACATTACCACATTTTGTACTTTAACACGTCACGAAAATAGCAAATTATGTAATTTCGCAGGTCACCAAAATCCCAAATTTTGTGCTTTGACACATCTCGAAATCTCAAATTTTGTTCTTTCACACGTCAACAAAATTGCAAATTCTGTACAAATCACGAAAATCATGAACTTTGTACTTTGACGTATTACCAAGATCGGAAGTTAGTCTCAAATTTCATCAAATTCGCAAATTTTACACTTTCACATGTCATCAAAGTCATAAAGTTTGTACTTTGACACGTCACCAAGATCACAGATCTCGAATTCAGAGTTGTCGATGATGGTGCAGGAACTTGCTGACAAGAGTAAAGAAGTGGGATTAAAATCCAATTTACGGAAAACGAATTTGACGTGTAACGTTTCTATAAGGACAAAAGCTTCCGCAGATTATACACTGCCTGACATGCCACACCATGAAGGTAGTTCTAAACAGACCAATCTGCACACACAGATAACGAATTAGGTCCGGAACAAATGATGTAATTGCAATATACACACTAGGCTTCAGTGGACGAATATACAGGATGATCAGTAAGGAGTGTGACCCCCATTTTGGGCGATACAGCGTTGAGTCCGACGTGCCGTCGAGGCAATGAGAGTCCGAATAGAGTCCTGGGGTATCGTGGATCATGTCGTTTTGATCTGTGTCCACAGTTCACCTTCATTTTGTGGGGGTGGGAGGGCACTCAACCGACGTCCAATAATGTCCCACATATACTCGATGGGCGAGAGGTCGGGGGATCGTGCTGGAAACGGAAGCATCTACACATCATGTAAAGCATTCAGGATGATCCGAGTGGCGTGCGGCCGGGCGTTATCCTGTTGAAAAACGGCGTTTGGGATGCCCTGCAGATACGGTAGTGCCACGGACCGCAGCACCTTGTCAACATAGCTGTGTGCCGTCAGTGTGCCCTTAATGCGTACCAGCGGTGAGCGGCTGTTGGCGCTGATTGCACCCCACACCGTAATTCCACGTTGCCGGGCCGTGTGGTGCTCCACAAGGCGGACCATCCGTCGACCACGTCGTCTCCAGACTCTCACACGGCGATCAACCGTGGAGAGTTAGAACCGCTATTCATCGCTTAATACCACGCTGTTCTATTGGGCACTCCATCCAGCTCTGGAGCGACACCACGCCAAGCGGTGACGACGATGGATCGCAGTTAAGGGTAGTCTTCGCAACGGACGGCTGGACAGCAAACCGGATGCAACCAATCAGCGCGACACTATCCTTGTCGATATCGGAGCGTCTAAGCCTCCACGTGCACTCTGAAAAATGTCGGTCGTTGAGGCCAGTGTGTCTACTACGGCATGATGTCCGATGCGCCTACCGTAGCACTCGAACGTCCGTCTCCGTGCTCCGGTCCATCCTACGACCTTGCATAGATTTTTCATGGGACCAATGTATCCAAATGGGACCGACCGTTGTGGCGTCACTTTGCGTTTCTTCCGCAACACAACGCGAGGACTATCCGGTGGTACGAAGGCCTACGATGATACCTCTCGTGAACATATCCGTTTGACGAAATAGCGTACGACCGCGTCTCGTCTTAACGGCATTGGCACACCTTGTTCGTTCTCCAGATACGGTTACAACCGGTCCACTCCCTTCTCGCGGCCGTGACGGTGTCTCGACTGATAGCCTCAGTAATTGGTTGTCCGCTTATATCCAGCGCGCCGTTTGTTCGGTTGGTATGCAAATGGAATCATTTGCATAACTTGTACGTGTGCACCCACATTGGCATTTGCATTGGGCTGGGTTCACGTCTCTGTGGTGTGGCATTTTCTCTGTGAGGCATTGTATATATATATATATATATATATATATATATATATATATATATATATATATTATCACATGCATTTAGACAGTCACTTATATACATTGACACACATGGAAAAAATGAAGTTAAAACCCTATTATAAAGGGAAATACAAAAGTAAAATGATATGATATATGGACAAGATTAAATAAAAAAAAAACCTGAACTCTCCAAGAACTATCCATAAAAGAAGAACACTACCTGTTATATTTGACTGTTCTCTTCAGGGGAACACCAGTCTAAGGGTGACCTTTCAGAACAGGAAAACGGTTTGTAGTATACAAAAACCGCCTGTGTGTCTCCTAGGTCACCGGATTGCAGTGATGAATAAATTTGAACAAAATCAATAACAGAACAAATGAACAAAAAACGAAATATACAATAATATTGAACAGTAAAAAATCAAAAATCAAAAGTGTCCAATCTTCTTACCCACTTGCAGTTACAAATATCCAAAAGGAACAATCCAATAGATAAGGAGCAGCATGTCCTCCCCTCCCCCTGACCGCTTAAACTGAAAATGCTAGACACGCAATCCCACAAGATAACCCGCACAGAGCAGTATTGGTTACGGTTAAAGTGACAGTAAGTGTAGAAACGACAAAGTGTTAATTGGAAAACAATTTTTTCTGTATATTTTCATTAACTCATATTTTGTGATTCTGATTTTGAACTATTTTACTGTTCATATATATATATATATATATATATATATATATATATATATATATACTGACGGAAAAAAAATCCCAACACCACGAAAAAATAGTTGTAGAGGAATGAAATGGCGGCAATACATTTGTATAGGTAACATATTCAATCGATTAAGGTTTCAAGATCACAGCTTATTGTAAGCGCGAGAAGAGCCATTTCAAATGTGAAATGCTGGTACATTAACAACCGATGTAACCGTCAGAATGTTGAATGCAAGCACGCAAACGTTCATGCATTGTGTCGTACAGGTGCTGGATGTCAGTTTCTGGGATGGAGTTCCATGCCTGTTGCACTTGGTCGGTCAATACAGGGACGGTTAATGTTGGTTGGGGATGACGCTGGAGTTGTCGTCCAATGATGTTCCATACGTGCTCGATTGGTGAAAGATCTGGTGATCTAGCAGGCCACGGCCACATGTCGATACTCTGTAGATCATGTTGGGTTACAACAGCGGTATGCGAGCGAGCGTTATCCTGTTGGAAAACACCCCTGGATTGCTGTTCATGAATGGCAGCACAACAGGTTGAATCACCAGACAGACGTACAACTGTGCCGTCAGGGTGCGTGGTATAACCACGAGAGTGCTCCTGCTGTCATAGGAAATTGCTCCCCAGACCATAACTCCAGGTGTAGGTCCAGTGTGTCTCGGCCGCAGACAGGTTGGTTGCAGGCGCTCACCTGGCCTCCTTCTAACCAACACACGGCAATCACTGGCACCCAGGCAGAACCGGCTTTCATCAGAAAACACAACAGATCTCCACTCCGTCCTCCGATGAGCTCTAGCTTGACACCACTGACGTCGCAAACGGCAGTGGTTTGGAGTAAGTGAAATGCACGCTACAGGGCGTCTGGCTCGGAGCTGTCCTTCAAGTAACCGATTTGTAACAGTTCGTTGAGTCACTGTGGTGGCAACTGCAGCTCGAATTGCTGCCTCAGACGCGGTACGATGCGCCACGGTCATACGCCGTACACGACGGTCTTCCCTTTCAGTAGTGCCACGTGGCCGGCCGGAACCCGGTCTTCTTGAGGCAGTACCTTCCCTTGACCACCACTGCCAACAATCATGCACAGTGGCTACATTCCTGCCAAGTCGTTCTGCAATATTGCGGAAAGAAAATCCACCTTCTCGTAGCCCTATTACACGACCTCGTTCAAACTCCGTGAGCTGTTGATAATGGCTTCTTCGTCTTCTTTAAAGGCATTCTTGACTAACATCAACACCCTACTTCTAATCTCAACGATAACTAACGCTCACGAACGTTACAGCGCGTATTTACAGCAAACCTGCTTTGCATGTTCCGAGGGGCGCTACTAGCGCCACACGTATGCGCCGAGCGCGAAATTTGCATAGACGTTATGTTACAGATGTACTCTCACCGCCTACCAACTGTCGTTTATCTAACACAACCCCTTCTTCGTGTTGGGATTTTTTTCCGTCAGTGTATATATAAATATATATACTATTAAGAAGAGACGGAAGCAAAAACAATTTTCAACAGGTACTAAAACTACAAAAAAAAGCTCATATACTAACAGGTATGAGCAAAAACAAGATAAATTAAAAGCAACCTGAATGTAGAAAGTGTCGAGAATGCCGAGCCTTGGCTTTATCAAGGACCAGCAAAACTCTGCATTTTCTCACTTCCACAAAGACCTAGTTGGAAATGGCTTTCTGCGGAGCCATAGATGCAAATTTTAAGCCCACGAAATTTTTTTTAAATATCATAATATAATATCAACACGTCTATGTATGTAAGAATGCTAAATGAACGAGTGAAATATAAACAAGTAATATAAACCAGCAATATAAATCAACCTGTACTCATCGGGAAAACACCAATATGTAAAACATAGTGTTGCTAGTACAAGGTAAATTATTTACAAAAATATTGTTCTAATCAGTCAAATACCAGCATGAAGCCTGTACACAAGCCTCCCAATAGAGGACATTATCAGTACCCGCAAGTTACGCTTTGTTGAATTTAAGATCTCTTGCATCATTTCGGAAAATTCTTGGAAAATTCCTGGACCGTGGCTTTTCGTACATCAGCAAAAGGTCAGACATTTAATAACTAGCTGACAGTGTTTTCTAAGCCAAGGAGAATAACCAAAATCATGAACCCACTTGAACACACAAAGAACAACTGCTATCAGAACAATCCCAAGCCACAGAAAATAACAATACGCCACGGTAAATAAACAAATATACAAGCACAAAACAATCGCATAAGAGTCTGGAGCATTGAGGAATAGTTGTTATCAGAACAACACTTTAGTTGGTGGCGCAGTGGTCAAAGGCGCTGGACTCTGATCATTCGTCCGTAAGGGGTCCGGGTTCGAATCCCGGTGAGGCATGGATGTTGTGTTTGTGTTACGGCACTGGCTCTCTCCCTTCCCTGGAACCAGTGACCCTAAATTAGGGACGGGCGACTGCTTATAGCCCATTGAGTTGCTCACGGTGGTCGTTAAACCTCCAATAAAAAAAAAAAAAAAAAAAACACTTTAGTTGACACTAGAACACTGTCGATAATCTATTGGCCTCAGATAAGGTTTTGTTTATCCGTGACCATATTCAGTAACCTTTGACACAGCAGCCTTATCTGTAGATCTAGTGTTGTTCTGATAACAACTATTCCTCAATGCTCCAGACTCTTATGCGATTGTTTTGTGTTTGTATATTTGGTTATTTTCCGTGCCGTATTGTTATTTTCTGTGGCTTGGGATTGTTCTGATAGCAGTTGTTCTTTGTGTGTGTGTGTTTTTTTTTTTTGATTGGAGGTTTAACGACCACCGTGAGCAACTCAATGGGCTATAAGCAGTCGCCCGTCCCTAATTCAGGGTCACTGGTTCCAGGGAAGGGAGAGAGCCAGTGCCGTAAGACAAACACAACATCCATGCCTGACCGGGATTCGAACCCGGACCCCTTACGGGCGAATGATCAGAGGCCAACGCCTTAGACCACTACGCCACCGGGGCGGCTCTTTGTGTGTGTGTTCAAGTGGGTTCATGATTTTGGTTATTCTCCGCGGCTTAGAGAACACTGTCAGCGAGTTATTAAATGTTGGACTTTCCGCTGACATGCGAAAAGCCACGTTCACCAACTTGGTGTTTTCCCGATGAGTACAGGTTGGTTTATATTGCTGATTTATATTACTTGTTTATACTTCATTCCTTCACTTAACATTCTTACATACATAGACGTGTTGATATTCTAAATAGGCTTATACTCCTGGTAAGCTGCAAACTGTGCGCAACATGGGTATATTAGCAAATTCTTCCTCTTTTCTTTCTTCCCTGTTTAAGGGTTTGTAGTTCAAGTTTAATTTATTTCAGAGTGCTGTTACTTTGTTCTTTTTATTGTGCTTCGCTTATTGGTTTATTGAATGAGGTTTTTTAATATATATATACATATACACAAAACTAAAACTAAAAACGAAGCAAGAAAAAAAAATGAAAGAAAAATAAAAACAAAAACAAATAAAACCGAGAACTTAGCTGATAAAAAAACCCAAAACATCCGAAGCAAACGAGCCCCGGACCAAGCAAAACACAAAAAACAAAAACATTTTTAAGAAAACAATAAGAACACAGGGATTGCAGACCAATGACAGATTCTCTTATAGCTTTGTCAGGGGCAAGCTTCAAGAAAATCCCTCACGTATCTACAAAGACCAGAAAAGTGTGGGTCTCTGCTAATTTAGTTTGCTACAAGAACAAATTAAATTTAAAGTTAAATTCAACAAATGTTAAAAGGGTTGATGATGGTTGATGGTTTTTTTTTTTTTTTTTTTTTTTGGCGCAAGGGCCAAATTTGGCCAAAGAGCGATGTTAAAAGGGAGAAATAACCCAAATATCAGCAAACTAAAGCACACTGTCCAACGCATACTCTAAATAACCAGCACAAGAGAATTCAGCAAACTACATTTTGAAGGAGGACAATTACACCCAACAACACAAAACAAGAGAAGAAAGTAATTAACTGATGGAAAATGATGAGCTTTCCCTAAATAAAAGGAATACATAATCACTAACATTTGTCCTGAAACTTTGAAATATTGAAAAAATATATTAAAAGAAATACACTAGCTAATGGTGCACGAGTATTAAAGCACTGTGGTGATATGAGAGATGTGATCCACGGAACCAAGGTGCAAAGCTCAGAGAAATAAGAGAAGCGACACACATAAAAATTACCAAAGACGTTAAGCTTAGGGCATACCTAGAATTAACGAATATGCACGCCACTTCTAAAATAATATAGAACAACCATAATAATAAAAGATAATATGTAAAACATAGTGTTGCTAGGACAAGGTAAATTATTTACAAAAATATTGTTCTAATCAGTCAAATACCAGCAGGAAGCCTGTACACCAGCCTCCCGATAGAGGACATTATCAGTACCCTCAAGTTACACTTTGTTGAATTTAAGATCTCTAGCATCATTTCGGAAAATTCTTGGCATACACTTCTAAATTGCTGTATTAAAAATAATTTTCTTCTCTGCAATAATAAGTTTTCAAACATGCTAATGGTATCCCTATGGGCTGTTGACATTCCACTAGTGTCTACAACTCATTCTTGTTCTTCAAGGAATAACAGTTCATGAAGTTAAGTTCTTCCAATCGGGATAGATACTTACAGATACATTAATGACCTTCTTTACTTAAATAATTCCGGAATACCCAAGAAAGATTTTGCAGCTATTTATACTAAATTGTTTAAACTGTATAAAACCAATGACAATAACCAAGTACTTGATCTTTTAGATTTAGCTATTAATCTTAATTCAGGCAAACCTGTTATCAGCCTTTATGATAAGAGAAATCAATTTAATTTCATAATAGTCAAATATGGTATGTGTTGGAGTAATATTTCCAATAAGGTAATAGAAAACGTATTTATTTCACAATTCCTAAGGCTACTTAGAATATGTACCTTATATTCTAAACTAGAGAAACATGTTAAAGTTTTAATCAATCAGTTTATCGATAACCAAGTGCCTAAAAACTTCTTAAAAGTTGCATTAAGTAAAATAGTTTTCAAATATAGAGTTAGGATGGAAGACTTAATTTAAATCTTGGTGACCGAATGAATTGTCTAAATTAAAGCTATTTTTAGAGGTTTAGGCGATGATGTGGTCAACTACAATTTTAGGAACCTATAATAAACTAATAAATACACAGTTGACGTCGATTACGAACATCAAATAGAATTCCTTGCTCTTTACACGTTTATAAGTGAGTCACGGAAAAATTATCATGTGCCGCCACCGGGAATCGAACCCAGGGTCTTCCAGTTACGCGCAGGACATGTTTCCACTGCACCACAGCGGCCTCGATGTTCTCCAGACTCACATACGATAAACTGCCAAACCACCTGACAGGTTGCTTCTTTGGAGCCCCGCACAATGTTAGGGATTCACCAAAGATGAACAGCAGCAACTGAACAAATAATTAGAAAGTGAATGAATAATAAATACACCGTTGCCGAGAATTAGGAACATCAAATAGATGTCACCGCTCTTTCCACGTTTATAAGTGAGTCACGGAAAAATTCTCATCGGTCGCCACCGGGAATCAAACCCAGGGTTATCCGCCGGACACGCTTCCACTGCGAGGCCGCTGTGGTGCAGTGGAAGCATGTCCGGCGGGTAACTGGAAGAACCCGGGTTTGATTCCCGGTGGCGGCCGATGAGAATTTTTCCGTGACTCACTTATAAACGTGGAAAGAGCGATGACTTCTTTTTGATATAATACACTATTTTTCTCCCTCTCCTTTGATTCAAAAAAGTTTATAATTAAAAATATACAAAAAATACATAAAACTCTTACATAAAGATGTAAAATATATATATATATATATATATATATATCATATATATATATATATATATATCATCATCATCATTGTCAACCATTATCAATCCACTGCTGGACGAAGGTCTCCCCAAGTTTCCTCCACAACGGTCTGTCTTGTGCCAGTCTTGTGCCAGTCTCCTCCATGTCACCCCTGCATACTTTCGAATTTCATCCACCCATCTCCCATGTGGTCTTCTTCTGAGTCTTTTCCTGTCCCTTGGGATCCAATCTAAAATTTCGGCTGTCCATCGATGATCTGTCCATCTGGCAGTATGTCCAGCCCATTGCCATTTCAGGGATTTAACTCTGATCATGATGTCTTCCACTCTTGTCATTTTTCGGATCCACGAGTTCCTCTTCTTATCTCTCCTGGTTACACCAAGTATGCACCTCTCCATGCTTCTTTGAGTTGTCTGCAGCCTTTGTATGTCTCTTTTAGTTAAGGTCCACGTCTCTGCACCATACGTAAGCACTGGAAGGATGCATTGATCAAACACTTTTCTTTTAAGACATAATGGCATATTGCTCTTGAAAATTATGCTGTTTCTTCCAAAAGCTCTCCAGGCAAGTTTTGTACGCCGATTAATTTCTTCATCAATGTGACCCTCACTTGATATCTGCTGTCCAAGATAAACGCACGTATCTGTTATCTCAAGCTTTTCTCCATCAATCGATAAATCTTCATTTCTTGTAAAAGCATTGAACATCACTTTTGTCTTCTGAAAGTTCATATTTAACCCCACTTCTTTACTCTTGTCAGCAAGTTCCTGGATCATACTCTGCAGCTCTGATGGGCTAGTTGCAAAATTGACTACGTCATCAGCAAAACGAAGGTGGGTTAGATAATCTCCATTAATCTTTATCCCCTTGTTTTCCCAGCTCAGTGACTGAAAAACACCCTCCAATGTGGCATTAAAGAGCTTCGGAGATATGGTGTCACCTTGTCTCACTCCCTTTCCAATTTTTATGTGTGTTGTATTTTCAAACAGCCTAATCTTTGCACTTGCATTTTCATAGATGTTATTAATAATATTAATGTATGCATCTTCAATACCGCAGGTTTTCAGAGCCATTGTAACTGCTGATGGTTTCACCGAATCAAAGGCTTTTTCATAATCGATAAAAGCCATGCACAATGGAAGTTCATATTCCCTCGCTCTTTCAATTAGTTCTCTCAGTACGTGGATATGATCTATTGTGCTGTAGCCACTCCTGAATCCAGCTTGTTCTCTCGGTTGAGCCATGTCCAGTGTTACCTTCAAGCGGTGTGAAAGAACTTTAGTGAAGATTTTATAAACTACTGATAGGAGGCTGATAGGTCTGTAGTTTCCGAGATCCTCAATGTCACCTTTCTTATGTAGCAGGATCATTGTAGCGGTGTTTCAATCCTCAGGAATCTTTCCTTCATTAAGGCATCGAGTGAAAATTTGGGCGAGTACTGTTTCGATTTCTCCACTTGCTTCTTGTATGATGTCTACAGTAATTCCATCTTCTCCTGGAGCTTTCCCCCGCTTCATGTTCTTGATTGCATGTGCAACTTCTGCTGGAAGGACTGGAGGAACTCTGGTACTGGTATCTTTCATGATGTCTGGAGTGCATGTATCATCCCTTTCATATAATTTGGAATAGAAATCTTTCACTCTTGTCAAAATTTCGCCTCTATTTCTTGTTACAGAACCATCTTCTTTTCTCAGTGCCATAATCTGTTTTCTTCCCTTACTGAGATGTCCCTTTGCTATCTTTAGGCTTTGGTTGTTTTCAATTGCTTTCCTCACTAGTTCACAGTTGAATTTTCTTACGTCTTCAGTGATACTTTTCCGTACTGTCTTGCATAGCTCTATATATTCCACTTTGGAAGTCACATCTTCTTTAGTTGTCCTCATCTCTCTTCTTTTTTGCATCAACATTTTCGTTTTTCCTGATAATTTATTTACATGCAACTTGTTCTTAGACCCAGCTAATTTTGTTGCTGTTTCCATAAGAGCTTTGGTTACTTTTCTGTTAACTTCAGAGATGTCCACTTCTTCCGATGTTAGGCCTTCTAAAGCAGAGAACCTGTTCTTCAGTTCCAACTTGAAGGTATTATGGTGTTTTTTAAGGTTGGTTATGTCAATAGATTTTGTTTGTCTTATGAGCTTGCCACGTTCAAATTTAGTGTTGAGGTGCATCTTACATCTCACCAATCTATGGTCACTGCCTGTGTTGAACTTGTTTAGCACACTGCAGTCTTCTATGACGAATTTTTTGTTACACATAATAAAATCAATTTCACTTGTCGTCCCATTTGGATGTCTCCATGTCCATTTCCTGTGTGGCTTTTTCTTGAAAAAGGAGTTCAAGATGAAAAACCCTTCTGCCTCTGCAAACTCTACGAGAGTATTTCCACGCTGGTTTCTGTTGCCGTGACCGAATTTACCAACTGAAGTTTCATTCTGTTGCCGTTGCCCTATTTTTGCATTGAAATCTCTCATAATTATTTTCAAGTGCTGCTTACCTTTATTATTTAGATGACAAATTTCCTCATAAAATTCTTCAATTTCTTCTTCAGGATGACTTGTGGTGGGTGCTTAAGTTTGAATAATCTGAGCCTGGTATCTTTTCGAGAGTTGGATAACAAGCCGTGCAGCTCTGTCAGAGGAACTTTCAACTTCTACAACTTTATCCTTCAGTTTCTTGTTTATTATAAATCCAACACCACTAGTTCTGCCAGTATCTGTCCCACGATAGTAGAAGAGATGTCCACTTTTCAGTTCGATGAGATCTTCTCCTTTTCTCCTTACCTCACTTAGCCCCACGATGTCCCACTTGATCCTTTGTAGTTCCTCTTCCAATTCAAGAAGCCTTGAATCAGAAGATAGGGAGCGTCCATTGTGGCTGTGATGTTACGCATCACCTGACCTTACATCCCATATATATATATATATATATAAAGCAAGGGGATGTAAGGTCAGGTGATGCGTAACATCACAGCCTCTCCTTGACAAATGTCAACCCCGCCTTCTCGTGGTACATCCTGTTCCCACTAAAGGGGCTCTGACGACCGCCAATAGCGGTATAACTATACCATCGGGATTAGAGGAAATTCTATCCCACACTCACCAACCCGCTTGGCCAGCGTGGTGAGTTATGGCCAAACCCCTCCAAAAATGATTCCACAACTTAAATCTTGGCCCTCAGTCTCCGGCAGCTGGAATGTACCTGGCCAAGGCAGCGGCCAGTGCGACATGAAGGCAGAGGGTGCTAAGAATCCCCGGAGGACCGGACTAGGCTGCCATCTGATGCTGACCTTGGCTACGTACAACGGACGCTCCCTATCTTTTGATTCAAGGCTTCTTGAATTGGAAGAGGAACTACAAAGGATCAAGTGGGACATCGTGGGGCTAAGTGAGGTAAGGAGAAAAGGAGAAGATCTCATCGAACTGAAAAGTGGACATCTCTTCTACTATCGTGGGACAGATACTGGCAGAACTAGTGGTGTTGGATTTATAATAAACAAGAAACTGAAGGATAAAGTTGTAGAAGTTGAAAGTTCCTCTGACAGAGCTGCACGACTCGTTATCCAACTCTCGAAAAGATACCAGGCTCAGATTATTCAAACTTATGCACCCACCACAAGTCATCCTGAAGAAGAAATTGAAGAATTTTATGAGGAAATTTGTCATCTAAATAATAAAGGTAAGCAGCACTTGAAAATAATTATGGGAGATTTCAATGCAAAAATAGGGCAACGGCAACAGAATGAAACTTCAGTAGGTAAATTCGGTCACGGCAACAGAAACCAGCGTGGAAATACTCTCGTTGAGTTTGCAGAGGCAGAAGGGTTTTTCATCTTGAACTCCTTCTTCAAGAAAAAGCCACACAGGAAATGGACATGGAGACATCCAAATGGGACGACAAGTGAAATTGATTTTATTATGTGTAACAAAAAATTCGTCATAGAAGACTGCAGTGTGCTAAACAAGTTCAACACAGGTTGTGACCATAGATTGGTGAGATGTAAGATGAACCTCAACACCAAACTTGAACGTGGCAAGCTCATAAGACAAACAAAATCTATTGACATAACCAACCTTAAATAACACCATAATACCTTCAAGTTGGAACTGAAGAACAGGTTCTCTGCTTTAGAAGGCCTAACATTGGAAGAAGTGGACATCTCTGAAGTTAACAGAAAAGTAACCAAAGCTCTTATGGAAACAGCAACAAAATTAGCTGGGTCTAAGAACAAGTTGCATGTACACAAATTATCAGGAAAAACGAAAATGTTGATGCAAAAAAGAAGAGAGATGAGGACAACTAAAGATGATGTGACTTCCAAAGTGGAATATATAGAGCTATGCAAGACAGTAAGAAAAAGTATCACTGAAGACGTAAGAAAATTCAACTGTGAACTAGTGAGGAAAGCAATTGAAAACAACCAAAGCCTGAAGATAGCAAAGGGACATCTCAGTAAGGGAAGAAAACAGATTATGGCACTGAGAAAAGAAGATGGTTCTGTAACAAGAAATAGAGGCGAAATTTTGACAAGAGTGAAAGATTTCTACTCCAAATTATATGAAAGGGATGATACATGCACTCCAGACATCATGAAAGATACCAGTACCAGAGTTCCTCCAGTCCTTCCAGCAGAAGTTGCACATGCAATCAAGAACATGAAGCGGGGAAAAGCTATAAGAGAAGATGGAATTACTGTAGACATCATACAAGAAGCAAGTGGAGAAATTGAAACAGTACTCGCCCAAATTTTCACTCGATGCCTTAATGAAGGAAAGATTCCTGAGGATTGGAACACCGCTACAATGATCCTGCTACATAAGAAAGGTGACATTGAGGATCTCGGAAACTACAGACCTATCAGCCTCCTATCAGTAGTTTATAAAATATTCACTAAAGTTCTTTCACACCGCTTGAAGGTAACACTGGACATGGCTCAACCGAGAGAACAAGCTGGATTCAGGAGTGGCTACAGCACAATAGATCATATCCACGTACTGAGAGAACTAATTGAAAGAGCGAGGGAATATGAACTTCCATTGTGCATGGCTTTTATCGATTATGAAAAAGCCTTTGATTCGGTGAAACCATCAGCAGTTACAATGGCTCTGAAAACCTGCGGTATTGAAGATGCATACATTAATATTATTAATAACATCTATGAAAATGCAAGTGCAAAGATTAGGCTGTTTGAAAATACAACACACATAAAAATTGGAAAGGGAGTGAGACAAGGTGACACCATATCTCCGAAGCTCTTTAATGCCACATTGGAGGGTGTTTTTCGGTCGCTGAGCTGGGAAAACAAAGGGATAAAGATTAATGGAGATTATTTAACCCACCTTCGTTTTGCTGATGACGTAGTCATTTTTGCAACTACCCCATCAAAGCTGCAGAGTATGATCCAGGAACTTGCTGACAAGAGTAAAGAAGTGGGATTAAAAATGAACTTTCAGAAGACAAAAGTGATGTTCAATGCTTTTACAAGAAATGAAGATTTATCGATTGATGGAGAAAAGCTGGAGATAACAGACACGTACGTTTATCTTGGACAGCAGATATCAAGTGAGGGTCACATTGATGAAGAAATTAATCGGCGTACAAAACTTGCCTGGAGAGCTTTTGGAAGAAACAGCATAATTTTCAAGAGCAATATGCCATTATGTCTTAAAAGAAAAGTGTTTGATCAATGCATCCTTCCAGTGCTTACGTATGGTGCAGAGACGTGGACCTTAACTAAAAGAGATATACAAAGACTGCAGACAACTCAAAGAAGCATGGAGAGGTGCATGCTTCGTGTAACCAGGAGAGATAAGAAGAGGAACTCGTGGATCCGAAAAATGACAAGAGTGGAAGACATCATGATCAGAGTTAAATCCCTGAAATGGCAATGGGCTGGACATACTGCCAGAAGGACAGATCATCGATGGACAGCCGAAATTTTAGATTGGATTCCAAGGGACAGGAAAAGACCCAGAAGAAGACCACATTTGAGATGGGTGGATGAAATTCGAAAGTATGCAGGGGTGACATGGAGGAAGACTGGCACAAGACAGACCGTTGTGGAGGAAACTTGGGGAGACCTTCGTCCAGCAGTGGATTGATAATGGTTGACAATGATGATGATGATGATGATATTAAACAAAAAACAACTTTGAAATTCTAAAGCGTCAAAGGCTGCATAGAAGAAAGATCAAACCAAAATACATAAATAAAGCTAAAACGAAGCAAGAAAAAAAAATATATATATAAGATAGGGATAAAGATTAATGGAGATTATCTAACCCACTTTCGTTTTGCTGATGACATAGTCATTTTTGCAACTACCCCATCAGAGCTGCAGAGTATGATCCAGGAACTTGCTGACAAGAGTAAAGAAGTGGGATTAAAAGTGAACTTTCAGAAGACAAAAGTGATGTTCAATGCTTTTACAAGAAATGAAGATTTATCGATTGATGGAGAAAAGCTGGAAATAACAGACACGTACGTTTATCTTGGACAGCAGATATCAAGTGAGGGTCACATTGATGAAGAAATTAATCGGCGTACAAAACTTGCCTGGAGAGCTTTTGGAAGAAACAGCATAATTTTCAAGAGCAATATGCCATTATGTCTTAAAAGAAAAGTGTTTGATCAATGTATCCTTCCAGTGCTTACGTATGGTGCAGAGACGTGGACCTTAACTAAAGGAGACATACAAAGGCTGCAGACAACTCAAAGTAGCATGGACAGGTGAATGCTTGGTGTAACCAGGAGAGATAAGAAGAGGAACTCGTGGATCCGAAAAATGACAAGAGTGGAAGACATCATGATCAGAGTTAAATCCCTGAAATGGCATTGGGCTGGACATACTGCCAGAAGGACAGACCATCGATGGAAAGCCGAAATTTTAGATTGGATTCCAAGGGACAGGAAAAGACCCAGAAGAAGGCCACATGGAAGACGGGTGGATGAAATTAGAAAGTTATGCGGGAGTGACATGGAGGAGACTGGCACAAGACAGACCGTTATGGAAGAAACCTGGGGAGACCTTCGTCCAGCAGTGGATTGATAATGGTTGACAATGATGATGATATATATATATACCACTAATATTCAGCACAACAAGCGCCAACATCAAAAGTCGAAACCCACAGCCCGAAACCACCAAAAACCACCACAAAAACAACCCCAGAGAATCCCCAAGAAATACACAAAAAAAAACTCTTTACAAGAAGTGGGACAATCGTTAACACAAAACACCAAACCAAAAATGAATTAACCAGAAACACTAACAAGAAACAGTGCCAATAATCAATCAAGTTGTCTTCATCAGGAGTAAAATGGATTCGTGTATAGGCCTTTCGGGCACAGCATAAGATAAGTGCTAACAAAATGTCTAACTGTGGTGTGCTATAGGCTAATAAACCATGAATTCATTGAACAAACAAATACGAGGTCCACCACAATCTCACACATGACGACTGCAAATCATGGAAGGCAAAGCACCTACGAAGTCCACCACAATCCCACACACGACGACTGCAAATCATAGAAGGCAAAGCACAATCAACTGTCATCCAAGTCAAGATTTCATTAGAATAGCTAACCTATCCGGTTACAGATAAATTGTAGTGAGAAAATCTGATAGAATGTTATCTGAATCTCCAGCCACTATCGGCCCACCTAGTGGCAATTTAGAGTGTGTACTTGAATTTTGTAGAACCTATAGTTAATATATATCTGTAACTTCTAAATGAGGAGGATGTACATTGAAAAATGCTGATTCTTCAATAACTGGGTCAAAAACTTATATACAAATCGAAGTGTTCTTGAGATTTTTATAAGGTCTTTGCAGTTCAGATCTTAAAACAGTGTTCGTGCTGCAGATAGCTGAGAATCTATTACAGTGTGATGTCAATAGATTTCTATCTACAGACCTGAAGACAACAGACTTCCAACTCGCGTACATACTTCTTTTTTCATATGTACAGATTACTAAATCTTGTTGTGAAGTGTCAATTTCTACATCCAAGAAATAAACATAATTTTCGGATACATTAATTTTTTCTAGATTTAAATTGGAAGGACATATTTTCGTTGCGTAAATATGAAAAGCGTTGGAACTTTGGCACGAATCTCGAAAAAACGGCAGTACTTATGGTAAATGTAGTAACCGAACACACCTGTTTATCGCGCATGCATCAAAATTTGTATTCAAAATTTAATAAGCGTTGTTTCGTGAACCCGTAACAAGTGTTTTCGCGCTGTGGTATAAAAGAAAAGGATGTGAATGAGGAACAAAGATGCGCCAATAAATTTTTCTGTCGACTTAAGAAGTCGGTCGGAGAGACTTTTCGTCTTATTCAAAATGCTTATAAAGACGTATGTCTAGTAAAGTCAAAAATTTACAGATGGAATAAAGAATTTATGGATGGTCGTGAGTCAGTGGTTTTACTTTAGCGTGGGGGAAGACCTTCAAACATTGTTACAGAGGTAAACATCAATACAATTGGTATTATTCGGGAGAACAGGCACCTATCATGTGAAGATATCGAAGATATCGTTCACATTTCAAAAACACCATTTCACTGAATCTTAACCAAATATTTCGGCATGAAGCGAATTGTTCAACTTGGGTTCCCCATTTCTTTTCATGTGCGGTCCAATGCAAGGGCGCACAATGCCAGTTCTTTCGTTTCTTATTTGTAGAAAATGAATATTAAATTGATGTCCCAACTTGCATGTAGTCAAGACTTGTCACCATGTGACTTCTGGTGGTTTCGCATTTTAAAGAAGAAAGATGACACCGAATTTTCGGGTATAATGAGCACGGCTTTTGAATCCGTTATGACGCAAATTAAATTTATCAAAGCTATTCTAAGTCAATGGAACCAGTATGGAAAACAATAGTATCTTACGGAAGAAAGAAGTTTTTCAATCGGGTTTTTAAACCCGCAGATATTGCTTTAAACGGATTCGTGAGCTTACGCTCTTTGGTTGCAGACTTGTGCGTTAAGAAAAAATTTGAATTTATATGAGAAACATTTCGCAGCGGAAACGCTCTCCAACAAAGAAAGAATTCAAAAAAATCGGACTCTTCGAAGCAGAGGTATGGGCAAATATAAGATATGCATCTATACCCCCTGGCGGGAAAACCATGCAGAAAGAAAGTATTCTCAAAAGGGTTTTTGATGTAAGCAGTATCGGTTCAAGTAAATAAAATTTTAGTCGAGTTTTCAGGAGCTCAGATTTTGCTGCTAATACATCAAAAGCAGAAATGAACACTTATGCCCACTGGGGGCCAAACCATTCCTTACCGAACGTTAAAAATTATATGAAACACATTTTCCATCAGGATCTGTATGCGATACACGAAGAAGTTTTCAAATCGGAGATTTACAAGCAGAAATAATTCAGAAAACGCAATTTATCTTTGCGCCCCTAACGGAAAATTTATGATTTACTTGAAAATTTTGAATTTATATGAAAAACCTTTCGCATTAGAAACACAATCCAACAAAGAAGGAATTTTTCAAATTGGATTCCTAGAAGTAGAGATATTGACAAACATAAGATATACATCTACGCCCCTTGGCGTAGAAACCATGTAATATTTTAAGAAGAAAATATTCCGAAAGGTTTATAGACGTGAGTAGCATCGGTCCACGAAAGAATATTTTCAATCGAGATTTTAGAAGCTTAGATGTTATAGCAAATACATCAGTAGGAAAAATTAACTGTTACGCCCCCTGGTGGCCAAAATATTCTTCATCAAAAATTAGAAGTTATATGCAAAATATTTTGCATCAAGAGCTGTATCCTCTGAAGAAAAACATTTTCAAATCGGAGTTTCAGAAGAAGAAATATCGGGGTAAACGTAATTTACCTTTACGCCCCCTAGCGGAAAAACTATTCATAACTTGGAAAAGTAATTTTACGTAAAATACTCTTCGACATAAATGGAATGGAAAGATAAAATAATTTTTTCATCGGTTGTTTAGAAGCAAACATATGGAATAAAATGTGTTTTGAATTAGATATCATCTGCATTTACGCCCTCTAGCGGCTAAATTGTACATCGTAAAAAAAAAAAAAGAAATAAAGGATCATCATTAGCATATTTCAAGCTTCCCAATGCAAAAATAATTTTTTAAATCGGATTAATACTTGCAGAGATATGGTGTCTACAGACGGACGGACGGACAAACCGATAACATAAGAACGATCTTTTGTTTACAAAAGACGTGCTAAAAATGCATTACGGGCATTTCAATTTGAAACTGATTAATAGCGTATTACAGCTGCGCTGGGTGCTTCAAAGCATTCAACATTACCACATCTGGAATACCTCAAGGCTCTAATTTAGAACCACTCCTGTTTTTCATATACATTAATGACCTTCCTTTTTGCATTGATGGCCCATGTCTCTTGTTTGCTGACGATCTCAAGCTTTATCGCAATGTACATACTCCTGATGATTGTCTTGCTCTTCAAACTGAAGTCAATAACCTGCATCAGTGGTGTACATTAAATGACCTCCACCTTAACATCTCCAAGTGTCATGTCGTTTCCTCTTCGCGGAAAAGAAAACCAATTCTTTCTGACTACAAAGCTGACGACAGTACTCTTATCCGGACAAACGATGTCCAGGACTTGGGAGTTACGTTCGATTCGAACTTGGACTTTAAAAGTCATATCAAAATAACTATACGTACAGCGTACAGAAATCTTGGATTTATCATGCGACATTTCAAGTATTTCTCGAATAATCAGACACTTATTTGCATTTTTGAGACTACCTCACTGGAATATGTGGCCATCATTTGGAGCCCTAGCTCCTTAACGCTAGTAAATGAAATCGAGAAAGTTAAAAAAAAAAATTCTTAGACACCTCTTTTACAAATCGACTAGTGTTTCTATAGGGGACATCCCGGCGGCTGACCTGACATTTTTCAAGATGACCTCTCTGCAATCGAGAAGGTAGGTTCTCCAACTCAAGTTCCTGTACGGCGTCATCAATGGAGAGATTGATGATACTCAAATTCTAAACCAATTAAGTTTCCGTGTCCCACGTTTACCGAGGACAAAATGTGAACTATTTGCATTGCCATTTTGCAGAACTGATGCTGGAAAAAATTATCCGTTATGTAAAATGTATAGGATTCACAACTCACTTGAAGAATGTCCGGATATTTTTAATGTAAGAAATAATTTTTTTCATAAAGCATGTTTTGCAAGATTGTAAATATCCCTTGGTAATTATCACTGTAAATATAAATATCGCAATTCCTGTAACTAGATATACCATCTGTAGGAATGGGCTTACAAATAAATACATACATAAATAAATAAATACGTACATAAATAAATAAATTTCAGAAGAATTCCAGAAGACACTGAACAAGCGGGAGGAACGTTGAGACTCCTATATTCGATGCAAAGGAGAGTATTTCGAAAAAGATGACCACTTCCTTGATAAATAAGGTGAGCATTTTCAAAAAGTGGGAGGAACGTTAGGACACCTGTATTCGATGTAATGGACAGTATTTCGAAAAAGATGACCACTTCCTGGATAATTAAGGAGAGCATTTTCAAAAAGTGGGAAGAACGTTGGGGCACCTGTATTCGATGCAATGGAGAGTATTTCGAAAAAGATGACCACGTCCTTTATAATTAAGGTGAGCATTTTCAAAAAGTAGGAGGAACGTTGGGGCACCTGTATTCGCTGCAATGGACAGTATTTCGAAAAAGATGACCACTTACTTGATAATTAAGGAAAGCATTTTCAAAAAGTAGGAGGAACGTTGGGACACCTGTATTCGATGCAATGGACAGTATTTCGAAAAAGATAACCACTTCGTTGATAGTTAAGGTGAGCATTTTCAAAAAGTATAAGGCACGTTGGGACACCTGTATTCGATGCAATGGAGAGTATTTCGAAAAAAGACGACCACTTCCTTTATAATTAAGGTGAGCATTTTCAAAAAGTAGGAGGAACGTTGGGGCACCTGTATTCGATGCAAAGGACAGTATTTCGAAAAAGATGACCACTTCCTTGATAATCAAGGAGAGCATTTTCAAAAAGTGGGAGAAACGTTGGGACACCTGAACTCGATGCAATGGACAGTATTTCGAAAAAGATAACCACTTCCTTGATAATTAAGGAGACCATTTTCAAAAAGTAAGAGGAACGTTGGGACACCTGTATTCGATGCAATGGACAGTATTTCGAAAAAGATGACCACTTCCTTGATAATCAAGGAGAGCATTTTTAAAAAGTAGGAGGAACGTTGGGACACCTGTATTCGATGCAATGGACAGTATTTCGAAAAAGATGACCACTTCCTTGATAATTAAGGAGAGCATTTTCAAAAAGGAGGAGGAACGTTGGGACACCTGTATTCGATGCAATGGACAGTATTTCGAAAATGATGACCACTTCCTGGATAATTAAGGAGAGCATTTTCAAAAAGTAGGAGGAACGTTGGGACACCTGTACACGATGCTATGGACAGTATTTCGAAAAATGATAACCACTTCCTTGATAATTAAGGAGAGCATTTTCAAAAAGTGGGAGAAACGTTGGGACACCTGTATTCGATGCAATGGACAGTATTTCGAAAAAGATGACCACTTCCTTGATAATCAAGGAGAGTATTTTCAAAAAGTAGGAGGAACGTTGGGACACCTGTATTCGATGCAATGGACAGTATTTCGAAAAAGATGACCACTTCCTTGATAATTAAGGAGAGCATTTTCAAAAAGGAGGAGGAACGTTGGGACACCTGTATTCGATGCAATGGACAGTATTTCGAAAATGATGACCACTTCCTGGATAATTAAGGAGAGCATTTTCAAAAAGTAGGAGGAACGTTGGGACACCTGTACACGATGCTATGGACAGTATTTCGAAAAAGATAACCACTTCCTTGATAATTAAGGAGAGCATTTTCAAAAAGTGGGAGAAACGTTGGGACACCTGTATTCGATGCAATGGACAGTATTTCGAAAAAGATGACCACTTCCTTGATAATCAAGGAGAGTATTTTCAAAAAGTAGGAGGAACGTTGGGACACCTGTATTCGATGCAATGGACAGTATTTCGAAAATGATGACCACTTCCTGGATAATTAAGGAGAGCATTTTCAAAAAGTAGGAGGAACGTTGGGACACCTGTATTCAATGCAATGAACAGTATTTCGAAAAAGATGACCACTTACTTGATAATTAAGGAGAGCCTTTTGAAAAAGTGGGAGGAACGTTGGGGCACCAGTATTCGATGCAATGGACAGTATTTCGAAAAAGATGACCACTTCCTTGATAATTAAGAAGAGCATTTTCAAAAAGTGGGAGGAACGTTGGGGCACCTGTATTCGATGCAATGGAAATCATTTCGAAAAAGATTACCACTTCCTTGATAATTAAGGCACGCATATTTTTTTATAAAAACATTATCAATTGTTTTGGGGCAACCCTTGTTATTCTGCGAAAAAAATTCTTGTGAAAGTTTGCCCCCCCCTCCCCACAAATGTTCTTGGGTGAAAAACATAATTTTCCAATTGTCACAGCGCGCTGATGTTTGGGCACACGTTAAAGCATATGATCAGATGTTCAACCCATCTACGTGATAGGAAAGGAAGTGTATAGAACGATCAGATATTCAATGCATACATGGATCATGCGTTCAACGCATTTATATGATGGGATAGGATCCGCATCGAACTCTCTTTTAAATTCTGGTTTACATACATGCACTGTTTATTTTTTTATTTGATTTCCACGTTCGTGAGAAAGTAAGCTTTCCTGAAGAAGCCTCCATTTTTTGATTAATGGAGGCTTCTTTAGGAAAGCTAGGGAGCCGAAATTTATGTGATTTCCAAGTTCGCCAGGAAGTAAGCTTTCCTGAAAAAGCCTCTTCCTGAACACTTCGCTGGTTTAAAAACACCAGAAACGGAAGTCTCTGTCAATTATAAGTATGCTGAGAGAGAAAATCACAGAGCCATATTGTCATTGAACTAACCACAACGTTTCATTTATCATATTGCTAAATATTAAACCAAATTATTCAGGACCAGAGAGTAATATAATTGGAAATGTAAAATGTCTTATATCCCGTCAGTCTTGCTTGCACGTGATTTCACGCGATTCAGATATTATTTTCACATTTTGGAAGAAGTTGATGTTTTTCAAAAACTTTCTTGTTTTTCAAAAACACTCAAAAACTCTCTTACAGGACTGCTCACCGGATTTCTTTCAGTGGCCCTGTCGCGTGGGTACGTCAGTTCTTTGCTTGTACCGAAATCAAGAAGTTCCACGGTTTTAGCTATCCCCCCCCCCCGATGATAAAATGAGCGAATTACTTCTACAATGGTGCTCTTTATTCAACCCAGTATTTGAGAAAGGTCTAACATTAACTTCTCCTGATTTGTATATCACTCTTTTAATAGAATGAGATGATCTGAGCCCCCTTATTCTATCAAGCGTCTTTTTAGGTTACCTCGCTGTTAAGTTAAATTAATTTCTACCTCGATGTCCGATTTCGAACATCAGAGAAATCTGCATTTCCTTTTCTTTTTTCGGTGGGAGGGGGGATCCGAAAACGCTCTCTGTCAGACGGTAAATCACAAAATTTACCTAGCACCTCCGTTGTTCCTCCTCAGCTGCTAAGAAAACCGCAAAATTCTTGAAATTGCATTTCCCCATCTGTAACTTGCTACAAAGTTGAATCACATTTCAAAACGACAAAGTTGCAGTGATAAATACCGTCGCTGTTGCTTACTTGGGGAAGCATTCGGCTCCGAAGCAGGAGGATTAGATCCTCGTCACTGGAAAATTTGTGTTTTCACATGGGCTCCCAATTGCTGATATGAACATATTGGCAGTTGGATTCCTCGAAAAATATGTGATGTTCCTTCCACTCATGGTCTGGAATGAATGAAAATTCCTTCCTCACTTCAAAACAAAAATGTGTGTTGATTCTACCATACACTGTCCGGAATGAATCAGAATTCCTTCCTCTTTAGCGAGCTACTTCAAGCAGGGTTTGCCGGCTTACCCCGAAACCTGTGATTCGTCCATGCCCCTTTACAAAATGGTGTGATATATGTGACGTACTACAAAGGTGAAGCACATGTCAAGACGGCAAAGATGCAGCGATACATTCCATCAGTGTAGCTTAATTGGGAAAGCATTCGGCTTCGCAGCAGAAGGATGCGATGTCGTCACCTGCAAATTTGTATTCTCCCACCTCTCACAGACCAACTGAGAAGCTCCTAAATCTCATTATCGCGCGATTTTCTTCCTCCTCGTGACTAATTCCTCTAAAATATTAAAGTTGTAAGAAAAGGCCATGTATATTCTAGAATCTCTTCCTACACAGACGATATGTCACTAAATAATTTCCTGAACGATAAATTAATTTCCGAAAAAAAAATTCATGAATAACCGATGCTAAGAAAGTCCAGTGGCTGTGTTTATTCCGAAATTTTCCAAAATAAATTTCATAAGCAACCGATGGTATGAAACGTCCAGTGATTGTGTTTATCATGAAAGTTTCAAAATAAACTTCATGAACACCCGATGGTAGGAAAGTCCAATGATTGTGTTTATTCCGAAATTTCCAAAATAAACTTCATGAACAGCCGATGCTAGAACACGTCCAATCATTGTGTTTATGAGATATTAATCATACATGTACTATGTTGAAACAAAGAACTAAAACCGTCTATACATGTTCCTGACTAGTAAAAATGCAAAAGATAGTTTACTAGCATCGCAATTATAAAATTCTATACACAACTAAAAATTCAGATGTGAGATCTTTCGAGGACACCATGAAAAACCAAAAATGTCTCAACCAGGTATATATAAATGAAATCAAATGACGAAGGCTGACCGGAAAGAGCGCAAAGGAACATGCGCAGGCAAGTTAGCAAATAACAGCCTTCAAAGGCACCAAACAACACCCTCTGCACACACACACACACACACACACACACACACACACACACACACCTCCCCACGGTGTGCCCTGTGACGTACCTGCCAGCAGGACGCACACGACATAAAGGCAGATTGCAGCAACAATGAACGTCCGCGTAGCTCCATTGGTAGAGCGACTTATTCCGGAATGAGGGGATCCGGGTTCGAATCCTGGGGTGGACAGAAATGACGGAGAAATTTACTTCGTTATAATGGCGCCCGAACTTTCCGGATGATCCGGCCGTTCAAAATCTCGCAATGGTGTTGATGTTCTTTCCACACCGCGAGAGAGGAAAAATAAGAGAATCCCTTCTCCAGCGCTTCAAAAATAAATGTGTGTGACGTTGCATTCCACACATCAGATTGACTGGGAGTTCTCAGGTGCACGTTCTACAGCGGATGGCTGCCTGCAACGACTCATGGTCACGGCTGACCCGTGGGCCATGCCCCCGGCCCTCTTTCGGGGGGGAGATGTGACGTACCTGCCAGCAGGACGCTAACGGCAGATTGCAGTCAGAACAAACGTCCGTGTAGCTCAATTGGTAGAGTGACTTATTCCGGAATGAGGGGATCCGGGTTCGAATCCTGGCGTGAACAGAAATGACGGAGAAATTTACTTCGTTATAGCCCACAATGTCAAAAAGTTACATATAGATATAACAATAATGTGGTAAAGAAGGGTGTCACAAAAATCTCGGGTATTCTGTATATAGGTTCCGCCAAGGGTGGGGAATTTCATATGGTATAGAATCGTTACAGCATACCTCCCTTGACGCATAAATGTATAAGCTCTCCGCCAGAAAGAAGGATGGATCACGAGGGGTACATATAATATAGGCTTGGTCCCAAATTGGGAAATGAGTTCCACTAAGAGTCTTTCTTGCCAGAGCTGTATTAGCAGAGCACATTCTCACATTTTTTAATTGTTTTTAGAGTTTTATAATTGCGATGCTAGTAAATTATCTTTTGGATTTCTACTAGTCAATAACGTGTATAGACGGTTTTAGTTCTTTGTTTCATTGTGTTTATGCCAAACATAGGAAGCATCGTAGGGAGTGGTCATTTCTTTTTTCCCGCTTATCAAACTACAGAAGGGACCATCTCAAAACGTCCTCAAAAACACTAACGAAAAGAGAAATTATTTTAACTTATGAGATTATATTATAGATGGTTATTAATACTACCTTTTGCTGGCACTGATGAATCCAGGGTGATAAATGAAGAATTTTCTTAGTATCTACCAAACTGCAGGCATTCGAATATTTCGGAAATAATTTCTGTATCTCTTCAGAAATGGTAAATCATTTTCTTCGGTTGGTTAAATCCTGTAATGAAAGTGTTACAGTAGCCTGTCATAACCAACATTTCCAGTCTTCCTCTTCGAATTACGATAAGGCATCGTCGTTTCTGGTTCAAAACTTTATATTTAAATTAGCGCCAACTTTAGCTGATATCCATCGTGCCCTCAAAACTTTCTCTCCCAAGGATATCATTGATCTCGGATTGCAACTGTGTATTAGATGAATTAATTAGGACGTGGGACTTGTCCAGTACGGTTGCGTACCCTGCAAACGAGAACTTAAGCTCTTAGACAGATGGAGATAAAAGAATCATTCCTGCTTCAACCGTACGGACCTTTTATGTCTATTATCCGGCTGTACAGTTTCTCGGGTTTCCGAAGTCTACTGAACTGCGGACAAGAGTTCTGACCTCTAGGCGCTCTCATAATTTCCGCACTCGAAGTATCGCGTAATTAAAACTGACGTAGCAACTGTATGAGCTCTTCCTTCTGCATCAACAGAGTGAAGATTAGAGAGAAGGAAGCTTTTGAAACTGATATGTGGCCCTACGGGGAGGGATTATTTGGATGGGAGGGGGAGAGCGACTTTCACCTCTTTGTGTACAGCGAGGAGATCCCACGAGGGGAACCTTGTCGGTAGTCAGATTTAAGTAAAATGAGGTGTTCACATGATGGTGTAGAATCCCGTTAACAAGCTGATTTAGAGTGCATCTCGTGGGTAATTGGGGTACCCGTTGCCATGGTTACGAAGGTCTTGGAAAACAGAGATATGCCGGAGAGAAGGATGGTTCTAATCCACTTGCGGGAGATAGCTCAATGTGAGTGGCGCAGCGCAAGTAATATATTTCGGTTTCTGAGTCTTGCAACATTGTACACAAACTTCTTTAATCAAGATAGCCCTACATCACGCAATCAGGACAGTAACTGCCTGACGTTCGATAACTTATATTGAACCGGCTTTTTCTTCTTTTGCTTCCAACTGGACGTCTTTGTCATTCAGTAGACACGAAGAGTGCTACTGAATTCTGCTGCGGTTGATTTAAGTTTTCACACGAGACATTGTGTAGGAAAAGAGAAAAATTGCCTCAAATTAAGATTATGCCTGCAGCGACATTACCCGTGGAGCAAATTTACTTCTGGGGTTTGATGTGTCACGCGTTAAAGTAAACGCACTAAAACGATGTACTGCATCAATATGCACTGAAATCTAGATTGCGTTTCTAACATCGTATATACACCAGCCTGCCAAAGCACTGAACAATTGTTCCTTTTAACATCCACAAGTAGTACTTCTGTTTTGACGCCGTATGGCTCTTTGTGTTTTAGTTTCTAGGTTAAAGACCACCACGAGCATCTCTAAAGTCCAGAGGTAGTCACCTTACCAAATATTGGCGCAACTGATGCCAGGGAAAGGAAGTGGTCAGCGCCGAAACATAAACCCACCATCCATGCTTCATTAAGGATCCTACCCCTAGTCATGCTTGTATTCTGAACATCATGTGCTTGTCAAGCTGCCATGACACTCAATAATTGTGTTTTCCAATATCCTGAAGTAGTACATCAGTTATGATGTCATAAAGCTCTTTGTTTTACGGTTGCAAGGTTTAAAACCCAAAAAGAGAAGCTGTAAGCAGGGAGTTGCCTTTCCGTAATTTGCAGCAATTGTCTCCACGAAAAGGAAGTGGTCAGCGCCGAAAGATGAGCGCACCACCCATGCATGATCACAGACAGTATTCCGAGCCAAGGCCGTCTATAAAACACAAGGCCATGACATTAGAGAGATGAATTATCTCCGTTTGTGACACCACTCTCATGTTACACGAATCAATACGTCGGTGTCGTGTTTGACGTCACTTATAACAAGGTTGGAAACCAATGAGAAGCCTTGGTTTTCTTGTGACGTCACTAACAGAGAGAACTGATCTCTCAAATGTCACGGTCTTGTGTTTTCTAAACGGCCTTCATCTGTGTCGTGTTTGACTTCATCACGACACCGTTGGAAACCAATCAAAAGCCTTGGTTTTCGCGTGACGTCACTAAAAGAGGGAACTCATCTCTCTAATGTCATGGCCTTGTGTTTTCTATACGGCCTCAGTCCAGGGCGTGTGTGGCTTCATACACGACACCGTTGTAAACCAATCGAAAGCCTTGGTTTCCGTGTGACGTCACTAAAAGAGGAAACTCATGTGGAGCTACTGGTTTCAGGTAAATAGAAAAGAGTCAGCAGTCTAGGACAAGCACACCATCTATTAAATACATAAACCCGAGCACAGCTCGGATGACTGGCAAGAAAACTATTTTTTCTATTCAAGGTTTAATGACCATCACGAGCAACTCAATGGGCTATAAGCAGTCGCCCGTCCTTAATTTAGGGTCACTGGTTCATGGGAAGAGAGAGAACCTGGAACGTAAGACAAGCACAACATTACTGCTTCAGTGGGATTCGAACACAGACTCCTCTCGGACGACCGGAGAATTATGCCTATGACCATCCGGGCACCGTTCGACATACACGACTCCCAAAAATTATAAATATAGCTAAATGCTCACTTTAGGGTAATTGCAGCACTAACACGAAAGGAAGGCAACAACAGAAATTCACGATGATAATGACTGTAGATTCTAATGCATCGCGGACATCTATACCTACATCTGTAAGACTACCAAAGCATTGATGCTGGTTGTTGTCTAGTGTATGTGTAATGAGCGGTTGTCGTCCGATTAAAAAAACTTTACAAAGGATTTTTTTATTGGGGATTTAACGACGACCGTGAGCAACTCATTGGGCTATAAGTAGTCACCCGTCTCTAATTTAGGACCACTGGTTCCAGGGAAGGGAGAGAACCAGGAGCTTAAGACAAAAAAAACATCCATGCCTCACCGGGATTTGAATCTGGATCCCACCTCGAAAGAATGGCTAGAAGCCAGCGCTTAGACCACTGCGCTGCCGTGGCGGCTAATGAAGGACTGGTGTAGTTAGAAACAATATTCAGTTTCTGAAACTCTACCTGTGAGGTTCACACTGTACCCAACAATCGCTAGGTTATTGCGGGCGGTTCTCATCTGCTTTAGAGGTAAACGAGAAGAATACCTCGTTACAGGAGCTCTCAGGTGATCAGCAGCTCTTGGTTGCAACGGAGGAATCGTTTATGAACGAAACAGACTGTTTCTTATACAGTGGCATCATGAACTATGATAATGGTCATTTGATCGGAAGAAATCTATAACATAGTCAGATAAATCACATTTACCCGTGGATATATGAGTGATGCGGAGAATTTAGGACACAATGGATTCGGATTGTATTCAGGCGTCTGCGGTCGTACTCGACTTTAAGGAACCTCATTTTGGTATGGGACAGCTCCACTCCCTAACCTGGAACGACGGTAGTTTCGAGAAAGAAACTGAGCGCAAACTTCATGCTGAGTCCACAGTGATGGCATTATATGCAGTAAAAATAGAACTATTTCAAGCCAGCAGTAAATTAGCACAGGGAACAGTGATCATTCGTGAAGCAATCCTTTGATATGCAGAATTTGCACGCAGTTGGACAATATGAATTCTCTCGAACATGAGTACGATCATCTGGACCGAGGCATCCATGATAGACCACAGCGACCAACAAGTCTGAGATATTTCAGGACTAGTTCTGCGGTTAGCTGCATACAAGGGTCAACGCAGTATAGTGTAAGTTCTCTAGTTCACTACATAAAATTCGGTTACCACCTCATACACTATTAAACAACATTTTTGAATTTTCAGAACCAGGAGCGCACGCACTGGGGTTTATTAGGGCACTACAAAGGAAAGGGAGCACTGGCGCATCTACAGTATAATACCACATTGGAAGCAGTTATGAAGCTAGGAGCCGAACTGACGGATTTTGAAAGCCTCGTGCTGATTGGATACCGCCTGAGTAAACAATCAGTAATAGCATTGTCGCTTTTCTGCAGTTTCGGTAATCTGCTGCCCCTGATATTCTACAGCGGTGGAAAGCATATAGGGCCAATGCATCGATGCCGTGCTCTGCTTGTGAGCACAAACTCGATGATCGTTTCAAACGAAGATTATTGAGGAATGTGAAGCAGCTGGTATGCATGTCCTCCGCTACAGACCTGGCCGCCGGCTTTGCAAGCCATTAGAACAGCTATTTGAAAGGCAATCATCCGGTAAGATAAAAAAGGTTAAGGGAACCTCAGTGTTCCAAGTCTTTCCGAAAGTGTTTAGCAAAAGGTACCAGACTATTAAATATCTCGATCAACTATTACAGGAAATTACCTGCTTATATTAACAGATTTTCTACCTAGAACACTGCGTGCGCATGCAGTGAGGCAAGTTTACATCATCTGGCGTTTCACTTCCCCGGTCTTACCGTGTTGAGGAAAGAGCATATCCTTTCGGGGTTTCCGTAAAACCTGAAAGAGAAAGGGGTTGTCTTCTTCAAAATTGAGACCGGAAGTTTCATCAATGATATTTCAATTTTCTTCAGATCTTCCTCCACTCTCCTTCTCTCGGACAAAAGTAAAGGAGAAGAGCGACTACTCATCAGATTCGGAATAATATTTCTAGAGGCTTCTGCGCCTCAGTAATGAAATTTCGATGTCATTAACTGGTTTTCGTAGTGATTGTAATTCATTTTTTTCTGATTTGTAATGAATTGGGCTCTTTTTTTAGCCCAAGGGAGGAGTTGCGGTAAATTGGTTTTTCGCAGGTAGTTTCCGTGCTTGTTTTTTTTTCCCCCATTCGATGTTGCCATTTCATTTCTCTCTATAATTGTGATAGATTTTGTGATTTTGTACATTAAAACTCAAAACTTTGTTTTGTTAAATTAGGAAATGACCAATTCTTGTGCTCCGAGATAAAAAAAAAAAAAAACGCGGTGGCGAACAATTCCGCCAGTGGCTTTTCTGTTTTCTCAGTCTTCGGTCATGGATTCTGGTCTCATGGCTGGCTGCGTTATCATCTTGTGATACGCCGAAAATTGAGGCCCTGGGATTTTTGTCCCGCAACGGCAGGATAGCGATTGCACCAATTATCCTGTGACGTACTACGAGGTAAAGCACGTGTCAAGACGACATGTCTGCAGCGATACAATCCGTCGGTGTAGCTTAGTCGGTTAGAGCATCTCACTCCGGAGCGAGGAGACACGATCTCAGTCACCGACAAATTCCAGTTTTCATATTGGGTAAAATGGATCTTTGGGTTCTTCGAAAAATGTTTGATGTTTATTCCACATATGAACTGCAACTAATGAAAGGTTCTTTCTTCGCTTCAAAAAAAAAAAAAAATTAGGAGGGAGTTGATGTGACATACTACAGAGTTGAAACACGTGTCAAGACGATAAATCTGGAACGACACAATCCGTCGGTGTAGCTTAGTCGGTTAGAGCATCCCACTCCGGAGCGAGGAGACGCGATCTTAGTCACCGATAAATTCCAGTTTTCATATTGGGTAAGATGGATCTTTGGGTTCTTCGAAAAATGTGTGATGTTTGTTCCACATATCAACTGCAATTAATGAATGGTTCCTTCTTCTCTTCAAAAAAATAATTAGGAGGGAGATGATGTGACATACTACAGAGATGAAAAACTTTTAAAGACGACAAACTAGCAACGATACAATCCGTCGCTATAGCTTGGTCTGTTAGAGCATCACACTCCGGAGCGAGGAAGCACGGGTTCGATAAATTCTTGTTTTCGCAATTCTTCTTCTTTAGAATGAATTTCGTTATTCCGTGCTATGTCTTCGGACGTTGCGGGATTAGGTCATCCAGAACTTTGCGGCGGAAACTACATGCCCGCTGTTACCATGCTTGTTCAGCTGGCACAGTTCCTACATCACTCCACACACTGCCAGACGACGACTTCTGCAGAGCTGCCCCCTGTCATTCATGAACAACAGAAGAATGGTAGATAGTCGTATGGAGTGACGATTTAATATAGATCACAAAGAAAACATAGCCCACGCTGCTATTTACCAGAGATAATGCAGATCAAAAACAAAAGTGGGTATACTTCTTATTCCTGTCGTTCTCCATAGGCTATGTAGATCACGAACAAAAGTAGGTACACTCTTTATCCTTGTTGTGTACCAGAGTTACGTAATGCAAAGGTAAAAAAAGTGGGTATACTTCTTATTCCTGTCGTTTTCCATAGGCTACGTACATCACAAACAAAAGTAGGTACACTCCTTATCCCTGTCGTACTTCAGAGTTAATGTAGATGCAAAACAAAAGTGGCCGCAGTCCACTTTGTTTGTTGATAAGGAATAACTTACTTTTGTTTTTGACATGAATTAACTCTGTGCCCAAGAACTAATACAGGTCAAAAACAAAAGTAGTCACACCTTATCGGTCTATTACACAAGAGTTTATACACTGACGGAAAAAAAATCCCAACACCACGAAAAAATAGTTGTAGAGGAATGAAATGGCGGCAATACATATGTATAGGTCACATATTTAATCGATAAAGGTTTCAAAATCACAGCTTATTGTAAGCGCGAGAAGAGCCATTTTAAATGTGAAATCCTGGTACATTAATAACCGGTGTAACCGCCAGAATGTTGAATGCAAGCACGCAAACGTTCATGCATTGTGTCGTACAGGTGCTGGATGTCAGTTTGTGGGATGGAGTTCCATGCGTGCTGCACTTGGTCGGTCAGTACAGGGACGGTTAATGCTGGTTGGGGGTGACGCTGGAGTTGTCGTTCAATGATGTCCCATACGTGCTCGATTGGTGAAAGATCTGGTGATCTAGGAGGCCACGGCAACATGTCGACACTCTGTAGAGCATGTTGGGTTACAACAGCGGTATGCCGGCGAGCGTTATCCTGTTGGAAAACACCCCCTGGAATGCTGTGCATGAATGGCAGCACAACAGGTTGAATCACCAGACCGACGTACAACTGTGCCGTCAGGGTGCGTGGGATAGCCACGAGAGTGCTCCTGCTGTCATAGGAAATTGCTCCCCAGACCATAACTCCAGGTGTAGGTCCAGTGTGTCTCGGCCGCAGACAGGTTGGTTGCAGGCGCTCACCTGGCCTCCTTCTAACCAACACACGGCAATCACTGGCACCCAGGCAGAACCGGCTTTCATCAGAAAACACAGCAGATCTCCACTCCGTCCTCCAATGAGCTTTAGCTTGACACCACTGACATCGCAAACGGCAGTGGTTTGGAGTAAGTGGAATGCACGCTACAGGGCGTCTGGCTCGGAGCTGTCCTTCAAGTAACCGATTTGTAACAGTTCGTTGTGTCACTGTGGTGGCAACTGCAGCTCGAATTGCTGCCGCAGACGCAGTACGATGCGCCACTGCCATACGCCGTACACGGCGGTCTTCCCTCTCAGTAGTACCACGTGGCCGGCCGGAACCCGGTCTTCTTGAGGCAGTACCTTCCCTTGAGCACTGCTGCCAACAATCATGCACAGTGGCTACATTCCTTCCAAGTCGTTCTGCAATATTGCGGAAAGAAAATCCACCTTCTCGTAGCCCTATTACACGACCTCGTTCAAACTCCGTGAGCTGTTGATAATGGCGTTTTCGTCTTCTTAAAGGCCTTCTTGACTAACATCAACACCCTACGTCGAATCTCAACGATAACTAACGCTCACGAACGTTACAGCGCGTATTTACAGCAAACCTGCTTTGCATGTTCCGAGGGGCGCTACTAGGGCCACACGTATGCGCCGAGCGCGAAATTTGCATAGACGTCATCTTACAGATCTACTCTCACCGCCTACCAACTGTCGTTTATCTAACACAACCCCTTCTTGGTGTTGGTATTTTTTCCGTCAGTGTATTTTAGGCGTACAAATGAGTTTTAAAGCGTTTTTTGTGTGACGTATACCGCTAATTTATATATCCGACATTCCCCTGGGGTTGTTGTCATTTGACCGTAACTGGTCCAGAGTATAAAATGTGGCACAGAGGTTTGCCCAACAGTCTAAACGCACTTGCACATCGGTAGGTGAAATATGGCAAGCAATACTGCATTTATTCGACCCTGCATTCGTTATGAGTTTCATCAAAGAAAACGTGCTGCAAAAGTATGTGCGTCGCTCTGTTCTGTTATTGTATCGAAAAGCACGTGTGTTTTGGTTTAGACGGTTTAAATCACGTGATTTTGATGTTAGCGATCGAGAACATATCGGCAACCCGCATAAGGTTGCACATGAGGAACTGCAAGCATTACTTAATAAAGATTCATCTCCAACGCAAAAAGAACTAGCTGAACAACTGGGGGTAACTCAATAAACCATTTCCAGTCGTTTACGCCCAATGGGAAAGATTCAGAAGGAAAGAAAATGGGTACCTTATGACCTGAGCCAGAGGAACATGGATGAGCGTGTCATCAAGTGTTTGAATCTGTTGAATAAACAACACAGACAATCTTTCCTGTGGAAAATCGTTACTGGTAATGAAAAGTGGATATAGTATGACAATCCCAAACGAAAAAAAAAAAAAAAAAAAAATTAGGTAGACCCCGGTGAAGCAAGGACTTCGACACCGAAGTGTCTACCGAAGTGAAATATTCACTCCAAGAAAGTTCTGCTGTGCATCTGGCGGGATATGAAAGGTGTGCTCTGTTATGAACTGTTGGAACAAGGTCAAACTGTTACTTCTGATCGCTATAAGCAACAATTACTGCGGTTGAACCAGGAAATCTGTCGGAAACGTCCATTCACAGGCAAAGGATTACGTCCCGTGAAATTACTGCATGACAAAGCTTGTCGCGAAATCGATCAAGGAAACGTTATTGACGCTTGTATGGGAAGTTTTTGAGCACCCGGCGTATAGTTCCAACATAGCCCCTTCAGACTATAATTTGTTCTGATCGATGTAACTTGGTTTGTCTGCTGTACGGTTCCGGACATGTGACGATGTGCAAAAATGGGTTGACGACTTTATCGCGTCACACGACGAAGTATTCTTCATGGCTGCAATCTGTCATCTGTCCGACCGATGGCAGAAGGTACTATTAGGTGTGCAACGTAACTCTCGGCTCCTAACCGCAAGCGATCATAGAAAGTCGGCAAACACAAATAGCTGTGTGAGATAATGACTGATTGCAGCGCCATCCAACAGCTTTCCAGGCAACGGTAACCGCTCACAGCTGTAGTGACAGAAGGGACGAAAGTTGACGGTGAAAGCAATGTCGTTCGAGAAGCAACATTTGAGGCACTGCCTCCTGTTTGCGTTTCAGCAGAAAACAAGTGCCGTGGAACCCCAGCAAATGATCTGCACTGCTTTGGGTGAGGCTGCTGTGTCCTACAGTACGCGTAAGAAGTGGTTACAGTGATTTAAGCTGGGAAATTTCGATCTCCATGATGCAGAACGTCCAGGACAGCCACAGAAAGTTTACGATGAGGAACGTGAACAAATGTTGGACGCGGATCCCTTCCGCACACAGTCAGAGTTCGCCCAGGAACTCGGAGTAACACGGCAAGCCATTGCAAAGTGCCTGCACAAGCTTGGACGGATTCACAAGGAGGGCCGTTGGGTACCCCACCAACTCACAGCTGCGAACAAGTCGAGGCGCTACGATGTTGCTGTGTCTTTGCTCTCCAGATTCAAGAAGAAAGATTTCCTCCACAAGATTTTGACCTGTGATGAGAAGTGAATCCTCTACGATAATCCTAAGCAGTCTCTCACAGGAACGAGAGTTTTTCCAGGTCAGCCTACCACCAATACCGCCAAACCGAATATCCATGCCAGGAACTTGTTACTGTGCATATGGTGGGATCAGCGCGGTGTCGTACACTAGGAGTTGCTCAAACCTGGTGAAATGGTCAATACTGAGCGTTATTGTCAGCAACTCGTTCCTGTGAGTGACGCACAGGAGACGAAAAGGCCATACACCGGCAAGGGCAGAAGGTCGGTCCTGTTGCTTCAGGATAACGCGCGTCCTCAAACAGCAAAAACGACTTTACACATGATCACCGACCTGGGATATGAGATTTTGTCCCGCCCGGCGTATTCTCCAGACTTCGCTCCGTCGGATTATCACCTATTTCGCTCCCTGTAACACCACCTGAGTAATACGCACATCACTTCTGTCGACGAGGTCCACACAAGTATTTATGACTTTATCAACTGGAAATATCCCTCTTTTTTCCGCAGTGGCATTCGGCAGCTCCCTGACTGATGGCTCAAATGTATCCAACACGACGGGGATTATTTCCCTGATTAGGTACGTATTCGATTTGCTATAAATTGCTCTCAACGTGTCGTGCCTGTGGCTGAGAATTAAGTTGCACACCAATAAATAATGACGGCGCATGTTTTGAATCGTAAAGGTATTGTTGTTTTCTCCCAAATTACACGTTGCTTTGTCTTAAAACGCTTTAAAACTTATTTGTACACGTAATAGATCCCCCCAAAAAAATGGGTGCAGTCCTTATTCATGTCGCATTCCCGAGTTAGGGTAGATCACAAACAAAAGGTGGTACACTTTTTCCCTGTAATGTTACAGAGTTGATGTAGATGAAATACAAACTCGGGTGCGTTCCATACCCTTGGGTTATTCTAGCGTTATAGTAGGTTATAAACAGAGGTGGATATGTTACTGCAAAAGTCCGAACATTGGTAAATCCTAGGTTTGAGAGGTAAATCCTGGCATTTACCATACAAAGGTGGTAAAAGTCTGAAAAATACTTGAAAACGCTTTCATTTCGGGTTTCTACCAAACCATTTCGGTAAATACCAGCATCTACCAACACCAATTGGTTAAAGTCGGAAGAAACGTATCACGAAGATGTGTTTGTGCAAATCAGCCAATATACTTTGTAACTCCAAATGTCATAACAGTCAACCTTGCTGTAATAAGTAAGATTGATATTATAATTTGATAATGTTGAAGGAAATCCTGATTAATAAGTTACTTTTATTTCATGAACATTTTCTTTTTGTACATTAATTAAATGTAATAAAATAATAAAGTAGTCATGTTTAATTAATGTTATTCGGGATATTATGTTTGAAATTTAAATTGACAAAGGCAAATTATTATAATGTATTAGTTTAATAGTGAAAAATATAGAATTGCATCTCATAATATAAGGAAATTCAATTTCTTATCCCAATTACACACTTTTTAAATACACAAAGATGATTAAAAATATGGTCCCAGTACAACAGATATCATATAAAAGTATTATGCAACGTAAATAACTGTTTCAATATTTAAATCTTACAAACAAAACGCACTTTTACCAATTGGTGTTGGTAAATTACCGAAATTCTTTGGTAAAAGCCCGAAATGAAAGCGTTTACAAGTATTTTTCGGACTGTTATCACCTTAGTATGGTAAATGCCAGGATTTACCTATCAAACCTAGGATTTACCAATGTTCAGGGTTTTACAGTAACAGATACAGCCTGTCTTGTTGCATAGTTAATATAAATTACTCTCAAAGTGAATTCAGTGCATATCCCTGTTTTACGCCAGAATTAATACATATCGCAAATAGAAGTGGATACATTTCTTATCCTGTCTTAGTCCAGAGTTAATATTGCTTGCAAATAAGGGTTTATAGTTTTTATATTGTTTTGTTCCAGAGATAATATAGATCGCTAACAAAGAGGGTCAACTATACATTCATGTCTTTCACCAGAGTATTACATTATAGATCACAAACAAAAGTCAGATCAGAAACAAAAATGTGTACAGTACTGATCGTATTTGCTGCGCACAGTTATTATTTTGTTTTTGTTGATTGGAAGTTTAACGACCACCGTGAGCAACTCAGTGCGCTATAAGCAGTCACCCGTCCCAAATTTAGAGCTACTGGTTCCAGGGAAGGGATAGAGCCGTAAGACCACCACAACATCCATGCTTCACCAGGATTCGAACCCGAATCCCTTTCGGACGAATGATCAGAGGCCATTGCTTAGACCACTGCGCCACCGGGGCGGCCCAGTTAATTTCGAAGCATTTACTTGTATTTTCTTCCATTCTGACTGCACAAGACCCGTAGGATAGAAAGGAGGGTTTGCCGGCCCGGTGGCGCAGTGGTCTAAGGCGCTGGCCTCTGGTCATTCGTCCGTAAGGGGTCCGGGTTCGAATCCCGGTGAGGCATGGATGTTGTGTTTGTCTTACGGCACTGGCTCTCTCCCTTCCCTGGAACCAGTGACCCTAAATTAGGGACGGGCGACTGCTTATAGCCCATTCAGTTGCTCACGGTGGTCGTTAAACCTCCAATCAAAAAAAAAAAAAAAAAAAGAAAGGAGGGTTGCCATTGGTTTCAGTATTCAGCAAATACGACTTTCTCATTTGCTTTTCAGCACGTCTTTTGCAAAAAAAGATCGTCCTTCTGTTATCGGTTTGTCCGTCCGTCCGTCATTCTGTACATACGATATCTCTGCAACTATTAGTCCGATTTGAAAAATTCTTTTTTTATTCGGAAGCTTGAAACATGCAACATGATGATCCTTTATTTCGTTATTTTTTTACGATGTACAATTTTGCCGCTAGGGTGCGTAAATGCAGATGATGTCGAATTCAAAAATACGTTTTATTCCACATATTTGCTTCTCAACATCCGATTGAAATTTTTTTTATCTTTCGATTCCATTTATGTTGAAGCGTACTTTAGATATAGTTCCTTTTTTCAAATTGCGCATAGATTTCTCGCTAGGGGGCGTAAAAGTAAATTCCATTTTTCCTGATAACTCTTCTTCTAAAACTCCGATTTGAAAATTTTTTTCTTCAACGGATGCATCTCCTGATGGAAAATCTTTTGCATATAATTTTTAATTTTTGGTAAAGAATTCTTTGGCCACCAGGGGGCGTAAGTGTTAATTTTTGCTTCTGATGTATTTGCCATAAAATCTGAGCTTCTAAAATATCGATTAAAAAAATTCTTTCGTGGTCTGATGCCACTCACATCGATAAACCTTTTCGGAATATTTTCTTCTTAAACTATTGCAGTTTATCCGCCAGGGGGCGTACATGTACATCTTATTTTTGTCAATATCTCTATTTCTAGGAGTCCGATTTGAAAAATCCCTTCTTTGTTGGATAGTGTTTTCCGTGTGACATGTTTTTCATATAATTTCAAAATTTTCAAGTAATTCATGGACTTTCCGCTAGGGGGCGAAGAGGTCAATTGCGTGTCCCCCTGTATCTCTGCTTCTAAATCTCCGATTTGAAAAATTCTTTCTGCACCGGATACAGCTCCTGATGGGAAATCGAAATTTCTAATTTTTGTAAAAAAATAGTTTAGCTACCAGGGGTCGTAAATCTTAATTTCCGCTTCTGTTGTATTTGCAGCAAAATATGAGATTCTAAATTCTCGATTGAAAAAAACGTCGTTTGTTGACCGATACTAGTCATGTCGACAAACCTTTTAGAAACATTTTTTTCTCAAAATAGTGTATGGTTTCTACGCCAGGAGGCGCAGATGGATATCTTATTTTTTTCAATATCTCTAATTCAAGGAGTCCGATTTGAAAAATTCCTTCTTTGTTGGATAGTGTTTCTAGTGTGACATATGGTCCATATAATTCCAAAATTTTCAAGTAATTCATAGACTTTCCGCTAGGGGTCACAAAGGTAAATTGCGTTTTCTGCGGTATTTTTGCTCCTAAAGCTCTGTTTTGAAAAATTCTTCCTGTATCGCATACAAGACCTGATAGAAAATATTTTTCACATAATTTCTAATGTTTGGTAAAGAATAGTTTAGCCACCAGTGGTTATAAGTGTTAATTTCTGCTTCTGAAGTATTTGTTGCAAAATCTGTGCTTCTGAAAACTGGACTAATATTTTTTTCTTGCACCGATACCGCTTATATGGATAAACCTTTTTGAGAATACTTTCTTCCTAAAATAATGCATGGTTTTCCAACCAGGGGACGTAAAAGTGACATCTTATTTTTGTCGATATCTCTGTTTCTAAGAGTTGGTAAGCTCACGATTCCGTTTACAGCAATATCTGAGAGATTAAAAACCCGATTGAAAATCTTCTTCCTTCGTCAGATGTATTGTTTTCCATACCGGTTCCATTGACTTTGAATAGCTTTGATAAATTTAATTTGCGTCAGAACGGATTCAAAGGACGTGCTTTTTACACCCGAAAATTCGGTGTCATCATAATTTAATTTGGGTCAGAACGGATTCCAAAGACGTGCTTATTACACCCGAAAATTCGGTGTGTTTTGAGTTGGATTTCATAATAGGAACCTTGTCCACCTTTGCTCAAAAAGGGACTTGTCGTAAACAGGACATAGCGAAATTTTCGATACACTTTGTGTCTGACATTAGTAAATCATTTGGTGTTATGGCTGGAAAACTGGAAAATGAACTTTCCGATCACGAAATTTCTTCTTCCCGTAACTAAATGAGTCATTCATCCATTAAGCTTAGTGTTTCCGTTTGTGCTGATATCATGCTGTTAAAGCATTATTCTTGTACACGCACTTTCTTATTTTTGTTAATAACATGAATAATGACTTATACGTAGTTAATCATGCCTTCTACCTGCGTTAATCGGCAAGCATAGCTTTTAAAATAATAACTTTGATTTATTCAAGTACAACAGTCTCTTAGCTTTTCCGCATCATGAGAAAATAATATTTCTGCATCTTAGGATTTCTATCAAAGCTGTCGTTTCGCAATTTATATAATTAATCAAAATAAAATGAATTCTATTGTATAAAAATGAAATTCCATTGCATGACTTCGTAGACGTAATTAGCCTCCCCCCTCCAGAACTTTATTAGGGCTCATGGCTTCATGATTTTCTCAAAAAATAATAAAAAATTTGTAGTCGCTCACGATCAGGTACCCTGCAGCGAAACACAGCAAACTTATTTGTGTAAGATTAAGGCCACGAAGACTGAGGAACCGTTGCTAAAAGAAAAGCCAACAGACCTTTTGTATTTACGCAGTGTCACTGGCGCATAGTCGTTTAAAACGATTCAATAATTTATTATTTTCTAATCTGAAAATTTTCTTTGATCGCTACCAACGGAACGGTAAAGTGCAAAATGTTGCGAAAGAACAAAGCTTAATATCCGTTTGTTTAATAATGGACTTAGAAACGAATAAAATTAATTACTTCAAAGAACGACTGAATGCTACAGAAATGATGTACTTTCGCAAAGGCTATTATAAAAGGATTTTCTTCGTTTGTATTTTTCGGGATTTGGAGGAATGGATTTCAATCATAGAATCGCATTAGAACCTTACAAATATAGAGGGAAAACATTGAAAGAAAAATAATGAAAGCTTGTATTACATTTGTTTTTAATTCCGTTTTATTTAAGTTAAGACGTATTGTATTTAAAGAGTCCATTGATCGGAAACCTTGTGTTTCCACATGCATGCAAAGACATCTTATAAATCAGACGCTGCTTTTCATTTGAAGTTTATTTTTATATTATTTATACACCGAGGGATCACTGAATTATGACTATCTCTATAAAAAGTGGATACGGCCCGTTAACCACATGATTTCCGAGAGTGTGCGATTAGTCTACTGACACAGCATATCCACTCTATTAAACAAAAGTCACCGGCCACCTAGAAGATAAACATAACATAGCATTTATTGACATACGTTACTACGGTATCGGTCCACATTTGGTCGTAATGCATGCACTGACCCTTCGAGACATGCTTTCGACAAGGTTCTGGAAAACAGCGATAGGTATGCGCTTCAGTTCAGTACATAATGCCCCCGCTAACTGTTGCTTAGCAGTAGGCCTTGATTCCAAACGTCTTATGCGGCGCTCTAATTCAGTCCATAGGTGCTCTATGGGATCAAGATTGGGGCTCTGTGCTGGCCAGCCTACACACGATAAGGAATTATCGTCAAACCACGCCGTAACAGTCCTTGCTTTATGGCTCGGTGCATTATCCTGCTGGTACCAACAAGGCTCGGTTTCATAGTATTCCGACAGAATTGGTAGGGCATAATTTTCTAGAATATCGAGATAGACGTGCTGTTTAATAGGTTTGTCCACGATAACCAATGGGCCGGAACCATACCACGAAAAACGCCCCCACATGAGTACACTGCCGCCTCCAACCGTGACCGTAGGAAGAGTACACTGTGTTAAATAACGTTCCCCCGACTGCCGCCATACCCACACACGCCCGTCAGGCTGATGGATCGTGTTGTTTGATTCATTAGTCCATAGGACCCGTTTCCATTGATCAACGGTCCACGATAAATGTTATTTACGCCATGCTAAACGACGAGTAACATTCCAAGTGGAGATGAAATGGTTATGAGCAGCCACATGACCACGGTAACTCATGGAATAAAGTTCTCTGCAAATGGTACGGGTACATACCGAGGTTCCAGCATTTTTACTGACCTGTAAACTGAGGTCTTGTGCAGTACTTCGTCGATTAGCTTTAACGACTCTCCTGAGGCTTTGATGTCTGCTATCACTGATTTTCTTTGGTCTGCCGGTACAATTTGCTGCTTCAGGCACGACATGTGTCTTCCACTTATTCAGTACATCCAAAACAGTTGACTTGGGTATGTATAACGAAGTAAATTTCTCCGTCATTTTGGTCCACGCCGGGGATCGAACCCGAGTCCTCTTATTCCGGAACAAGTCGGTCTACCAACTGAGCTACACAGGCATTCGTTCTCGCTGCTGTCTGCCTTTATGTCGTGTGCGTCCTGCGGAGCAGGCACATCACATATGTTTAAACGCCTCTCGGTTTTTCTTATGGACAACCCACCAATATCACACCCAACAATCTTTCCTTTCCCAAAGTCAGTTTTCGCGACATTTTCACTCAACCTCACAGTGCGATATGATCGCGGTCAGCTGCAGGCTTGTTTTTATACCGTTTGCAGCTGTACCGCGCATCTTAACAACGCAGCGGATCTGTTCGTTTGTTTTTGAAGGGGGCGTCCATTGACGTTTGCCAATATAGTGTGTAATGTGTGAGCGGAGCAGTCGATAGTAGAATTTAGAGCGTGACGGGTAAACGGAAGGATTTATCAGACTTTGAGGAAGGACAGATTATGGGAACTCAGACAGCGGATGCCTCGATTTCTCAAACGGCTGAACTTGTAGGTTGTTTGCGGACCGCTGTAGTTAATGTGTTTCATATTTTGGCGTGATAATGGTTAAAACAGCGACCCGGAAGTAAAATTGAAGAGGACGCGAAATGTTCCTGTGAGAGGTGAGCGCAGGTTCCGACGACTCGTGCAGGCCAGCAGACGCATTACTGTTCAACAGTCGACTACCCTATACCACAGAGATCAACCAGGAACACAATCTGCCATGATCATGCGTCGCAAGCTTGCATGTATGGGCTATAACAAGAGACTACTCCGACAACATCCTCACCTACCCATGGTTCATGGGTGCAAAAGACTAGCCTGGTGCAAAGATCATGGTAGTTGGACGCCGGATAACCGGAAAAAAGTGTGCTGGTCTGACGAGTTTTTTTTTCACTCCATTCCATGGATTGTCGTATGCGTATTCGGCGAATACAACATGAGGCAGTCGATGTCACTTTTGCTCTCTGCTAACAGGACTGTGTTATCAGCATAGAGCAATCTGCACACACGGATACCACCAAGGCATAAATTCGAGTTGTCTATTTCGGCATCATCATGGGCGCATCCAAAATTGTATTAAACAGCCATGGTGACATCACACAACCTTGTCTAATTCCTACATTGGAGTGTCCGAAAAAAAAACCAGCATTTGAATACAACAGTTTCACTTAGCAAGAACCTGATAAGAATTCAAACAAATATTTCAAAATACACGCCATGATTTTCAATAGTTTGAATCCGTCTGTTTACCAGTTGTTAAATTCCTGCACGTTGCCAAACTTTCGATTTAGAGGGGACTTGACACTCCCGTTCGAAATGATCCAAAGTACTCTAAATTGTGTCCCGGAGAAAATGAAACAACGCCGAAAAAAGTGATAGGCTAAAGGAGAAACGTCGTGGCTATATGCTGGATGACGCAGCAGCTCAATTCCATGCAGTCCTTGACATTTAACTTGGATCCTATTAGCGGTATGAGATTTTGCATTATCTGTTGCAGCAGTGCTCGCTTTCGGTTGACTAGGGCAGGGCACTTCCGCTGATGTTTGCCATAAATCCTGTCCAGTTACTGGGAATATAGTTCGGCATTGATGGGCAGACCATTTGGAATGAGGTCAAAGTGGACTACACTTTCATAATTCCACCAGACACAAAACTGAGCTTTTACTCAAAACGTCCGCGTTCGGGAGTAGGTAAAGTTGCATTCAGTCACTCACCTTCACCTCCACTCAGCCACTCTACTCAAACTCCACTCAGTCACTCCATTCCACCTCCACTCAGTCACTTCACTCCACCTCCACTCAGTAACTCCACTCCAACTCCACTCAGTCTTCTCAGTCACTCTACCTCCACTCAGTCACTGTTGTGAAGAATCAGGATTAACCAGATATATCCACTTTTCATCCCCAGTAAAGAGTCGTTTGATAAATTGAGTATTGAGTGAATTTCTGAGCAGTTCCAAGCGTATCTCGACAATTCGTTTATCTTGAGCTGGAGTGAACTCACGAGGCACCTCAAGGCATCGCCTGGAAACCTTTCCAATCTTGTATTGCTGCTCAGCAATGAAAGATTTAGAAACTCTCAGTTCTTCTGACAATTTGTATTGTCTTCCACAGCCACTTTACCGGGCGTCCAAACTAACACCAGAGGGTCAACCGAACCTTCATTTGTTTTCAAGCTCAAGTCCCAGCACCAAAATTCTTGAACAATGTTTGGGTGGCTCGAGTAAACTCCAGGCATTCACCTTCAATGTTGTTCATTTTTAGGGATTACTTCCGCAGCTTTGAGCCCCTGCTTCCAGTAATGTCGCAATAGAACCAATATTTCAAACATGTAGCCATGCAATTGACCGCGGTATAAGTTCAGCGCATTGGTCGCGATAAGTGATTCACGTCTTGTTTGATTCCACACAATACGCACTTTTAGTTGCGAGCACAGCAAGTTTATGTCTGTTCCATGTGAAAACGCCGCTTTTTTTCGAACACCCCAGTGAAATCATTTCGACAGAACACCATTCACTCGTACACATGCTCAACTACCATCATACATAGCTTTCACACTATTGAGCAAATTCCCAGCCACACCACATATAATGAATTAGCTTTATTTTGCTTTCCGTTAAGCTAATTATAATGAATAAGCTCTTTTTACCAGCTAGCTAATGATAATAATGAAGCTTTCCTACTGAGCTAAGTATAATGCTTCTGCTACTGAATGATATGCTTGTACTAAGCTTCAAATAGTGAATTCAATTGATTGTTGTTACTAGTTAATTAAGATCATGAATAAAGTCTCCTGCTAGTAGTGTAGTAATAGTATTGAACAAACTTATAACTGGTAGTAATGTTGCAGCAGTAATTAGAATGAATAAAGTCTTAACGCTGGTTGTTAATGGTAATAAACTAATGATATAAACCTAACAGCCAGACAGAGGTCTGACAAAAACTATGAATTGAGAAAGACGTACTTACTACAAGCTTTTTTATTATGCAACTCTTGGTCATCCAAAGCACACACACACAACTTGTTTCACAATAATGAAGAATCCAACTAATGGCATAGAACGAAACTCTCTCCTCTAGTATAACAACAAACGATCTCCCTATAACAACAAAAGCTCTCCTTATAACAACAAAATCTCTCCTTCGCTATCGATGAACGCGCCTATATATACTGGCTACCACCACGTCATGACTTACACTCATTGCCAGATCTCATTCATCGGGTGAAATAATATTTCGTTCAGTAAGAAGATAATTTACATAGTAAAATAAAATAACCAGCGATAGTAAAATCAAAAGGAAAGTGAATATAGAGTATACGTTACACACATTTATTCATGGCCTTCCACAGAAGTATCCCGTAGAAGGTCTTGAATATATGTGATATCCTATGAAGGAAGCAAAAACGTTTTTTCCAACAGACAGACACTTTTCGATCATCTTACCTAAAGCAAAAATTTCATAAGTATACAATATCATCATACCAAGGCATAGAAATCCCTCTGAACATTCCACACCTTCTTACCTACACTCATTGTCATAAAAATCCACGCACCAAGAAAAAACCGTACGATTAATGTGAAACGTCGAATATAGATATCCATGTCCATTTCTGTTACGTATTTTTGGCGTCGAATTTTAAACCTATTAAGTCGATGTCAAGTCAACAGTAGACGAAGATTTGACCTTTCGAGAGAAACATATAGACTGAAGTGCCAGAAAAACTGGTATAGACGAGCTTATGCAAAATACATAGCAACGTCACCTATGCGCGTACTCTGTTGCGTCCGCCAGTGCGAATATATAGCGATAGACATCTTTGCCAGCTGTCAGAGCTATTTTCGGCATGAGAATGACAAGTAATAACGATTTAAGCGATTTTCAACGTGGTGTCATAAGTTGGCGCTCGTGAGATGGGCCATAGTATTTCGAAGGTAGAAACGAAGTTCGGATTTTCACGAACGACTAATGCAAGGATCTACCGTGACTACAAGAATTCCGGCAAAACCTCCAACCTACGATACCAGAGTGACCGTAAAAAGACATTGGTTGAACGTGACCATCGTCGGCTGTCAAGAATCGTTTCTCGCGATAGGCGTGCAAAACTCTTGCAGGTATCACCGGAATTCAATGCTGGAGCCTCAACAAGCATCAGCGTCTGGACTGTGAAACGTACCCTGCACGATATGGGCTCTTGGAGCCGACGCCCAACTCGACTCCCCTTGATAGGTGTACAACACAGAGCTATGTGCCTCGCTTGGGCACGGCAACACCGCCACTGGACACTTGATGACTGGAAACAAGTATCCTGGTCTGACGAGTCGCGTTTCCAACTGTATCGGGCAGATGGAAGGATTCGTGTGTGGCGCAAACCCCATGAAGCCATGGATCCGGCCTGTCAACAGGGAACTGTACCGGCTGTTGGGGGAGTACGTATTGGTATAAGGTGTGTTTAGCTGGACTTCAAAGGGACCCCTAGTACGTCTACTACAAACGTCTGTGAGCGGTCAACGCTATGTACGCATCCTTTCTGACGAGGTACACTCGTTCATGTCCTGCATTCAAGCTGATGTGTTGGGCTTGTTCCAACAGGACAATGCACCTCCACACAAGTGTCAGGACGACACATTATGGTTAGAGGAGCATTCATCTGAGTTTGGGGTGTTGCCATTCCCGCCCAAGTGCCCAGATCGGAACGTGATAAAACACATTTGGGATGCCATGTAACGCGCTATCGAACACAGGATCAGACACCTGCGAATACACCCGAATTGTGGAACGCTCTGCAGGAAGTGTGGTGTGCGTGGCCTACAGCATAATTCCAGAAGCTGGTGGAGTCCATGCCCCGTCGTATTTCTGCAGTCCTGCGCTCCCGTGGGGGACCTACCAAGTATTAGACTGGTGTACCAGTTTTTCTGGCTCTTCAGTGTACATCGTTGCTACCTAGTGTAGACGTCGATTCAACTTTGATATTATGCAGTTTAGTCATCGATTCCAGTACTGTTTTAATGTCGAATCTACGTTTACTGTACAATTTAAATGTTGAAACATGAAATTCTAAACTTTTAATTGTGGCATAAAACGTAGAATGTATTCGCATTTGTAGTCCGATTCTACGACGTTGTCCACGATTAAAAGATCATATAATTTTTTTTTATTGTTTCAACATCCAAGTCTTTTCGGACTCATTCGAAAAGACACATATTTCTCAAACATTTCACAAAATTTTTGGTGATCTGTCAGCATCGCGCTAGGCCTATCCCTAATTGAGATATGCGTACGTAATTATACATCTTAAAAAGTAAATCTACATAAAGGAACGAGACTCAGCTTCTTATAAGCATACTTAAGCAAAAAAACAACAACATTTGATTTACCGGCGAAAAAGGAGACAGGTAAATAAGAATCTCGTCTTACAACAGAAATGAAACAACCGACCAACACCCCAGTATCCAAAGAGTTTATTTGACGTAATGGTTGCCAAGGCGCATGCGCGCGATGCTTACAGATAGCATAAAAAACATCGATTATTCGAACTAATGGAACTAAAGTGATAAACCTCGTAAAACCGTCTACATGCATACTGAAATTCAATGTAATGGTTTTCTTTACGTTCCGTCTCATCGGTTTTACGTTGAAAACTATGCCTCGACGTAATATCGACTTGGTAACCAAAAATCGACGTCGATTCGACATTACTGTGCTACCTGGGGTGAAATTTAGTACTACCGGTGCTATTTAGTGCTACCGGTGTAGTTTAGTCGGTTAGAAGTTACGCCTCCTAGATTCTAACCGACAAAACTACACCGACGGAATGTATCGCTGATGATTTATCGTCTTGACACGTGGTTTTCCTCTGTAAAACTTCGCAAGCAATGATCACCTGTGATACAGGATCCACAGCTTCCGGTGGAGGTTGGCTAGCTCGAACAGATCTCTCCGAGTCGTCCCACAAATCGTCAATGCGAGTGAGGATAAGCGATCGATGAAGACATTCGAGCGTGGTAAATTCACTTCAATACTCTTAGAGCCAGCTGGTCTCCATTCAGGAAGTGTGCAGTGGGACGTTGTCATGTTGAAAGATAGCGTCATGGTGAGGTAAGAGAATCGTCACGAAATGGTAGGTGAAGATGTTATCATAACTTGTGGGGGTGACCGAGGTCTCAATGGGTTCAAGGGACCCCAAGAGAGCCCTTGTAAATGTACCCAAAGAAGATGTTCACATAACTTGTAGTGATGACGGAGGTCTCGATGGGATCAAGGAACCCCAAGAGAACCCTTGTAAATGTACCCAAAGAAGATATTCACATAACTTGTGGTGATGACGGAGGTCTCGATGGGATCAAGGAACCCAAAGAGAGCCCTTGTAAATGTACCCAAAGAAGATATTCACATTGTAACGTACCAGGAGATGTGACGTACCTGCCAGAAGGACGCACACGACATAAAGGCAGATAGGAATCAGAATAAAATGTCCGCGTAGCTTAATTGGTAGAGCAACTTATTCCGGAATGAGTGGACCCGGGTTCGAACGCGGATAAAAATGACGGAGAAATTTACTTCGTTATAACATAACTTGTGGTGATGACGGAGGTCTCGATGGGTTCAAGGGACCCCAAGAGAGCCCTTGTAAATGTACCCAAAGAAGATGTTCACATAACTTGTGGTGATGACGAAGGTCTCGATGGGATCAAGGAACCCCAAGAGAGCCCTTGTAAATGTACCCAAAGAAGATATTCACATAACTTGTGGTGATGACGGAGGTCTCGATGGATTCAAGGGACCCCAAGAGAGCCCTTGTAAATGTACCCAAAGAAGATATTCACATAACTTGTGGTGATGACGAAGGTCTGGATGGGATCAAGGAACCCCAAGAGAGCCCTTGTAAATGTACCCAAAGAAGATATTCACATAACTTGTGGTGATGACGGAGGTCTCGATGGATTCAAGGGACCCCAAGAGAGCCCTTGTAAATGTACCCAAAGAAGATATTCACATAACTTGTGGTGATGACGGAGGTCTCGATGGGATCAAGGAACCCCAAGAGAGCCCTTGTAAATGTACCCAAAGAAGATATTCACATAACTTGGGGTGATGACGAAGGTCTCGATGGGATCAAGGAACCCCAAGGAAGCCCTAGTAAATGTACCCAAAGAAGATATTCACATAACTTGTGGTGATGACGAAGGTCTCGATGGGATCAAGGAACCCCAAGGGAGCCCTAGTAAATGTACCCAAAGAAGATATTCACATAACTTGTGGTGATGACGAAGGTCTCGATGGGATGAAGGAACCCCAAGAGAGCCCTTGTAAATGTACCCAAAGAAGATATTCACATAACTTGTGGTGATGACGGAGGTCTCGATGGGTTCATGGGACCTCAAGACAGCCCTTGAAAATGTACCCAAAACTCTTAAACCGACTCAACCTGCCTATATGACACCAGCTTGAAAAGCCAGGTTTATCGTTTCATGTCGTTTACGCCCTTCACACACACACTTCCATCGGCGTAATAGAGTGAAACCGTGACACGTCAGACCAGGGAACGTGTATCCAGTAGAGCTGAGTTCGGGCTCAATTTTCGGAGTCCGAGCCCGTCCGATCCCGTCCGATCCCATGGTGTATCAGCCCAAGCCCACCCGAGCCCGAATTTTATATTGCAAGATAGAGCCCAGGCCAGAACGAGCCCGAGAACTGGCTAACTTGTTCAACCATTAATAAAAAGCATCTCCTTTTCCACACTTCTACTCTCCCCTCCTCCTGCAATTAACCATAGTATTTCTCAAATGGGGAAGGGACCTCTATCTATTTTTGTAGTGTAACTGTACAATTTTTTGTGACCGTTCGCTTCCACCTGAAGTGCTTCGGGCTGCCGGACATCCAAAATTATAGGGCGGTACTGCAACTGTATGTTGCTTAAATAATGCTAATATTATCGCGCCATAATGCGCTGAAATATGTACGTTGCTAAACAGAATTAGAAGGGAGCTATTGCGTGGAGATAGGTGGTAAATTATCGTCGGCATGCTATCAACTGTCCAATATCTATAGTTCTTGAAAAAGCTTTTTCTCCTCTCAGCCTATGGCATTTTCTACCCAAGTCCGGAGTAAATAGCCATCCCGAATGCCTGCTTCACAACCAGGACCAGTTGCCGAAGACACCCCTTTACCAACTACACTGGTGTGCAAAAATTAAGGACGAAGAGGAGAAATGAGCACAGCAGCGGAACGAGCACGCAGAACGAGCACGCAGAACGGACCGAAAGACCACTCAGGAGATAGACTAGGGTCCGGTACGGTAGGGCATGCGCATATATGCAGCATGACGTAGAGGAGGAGTGTCGGAAGGGTATAAAGCACACGGGCGGTGTACGCTCAGCACTACGGTGAAAGCAATTGCACAGTGTGCATCGCTTTGAACGACGTCCGGTCGCTGCCAGCGTGTGATATGGCCAACAGGCAATCCAGTAGACGACATTTGGATTGCCTTTCCCGAGGTCGCATCTTTGGGAAGTTGGAAGAAGGTCGAAGTGTGACTAGTGTGGCCGAGGAGTTTGGGATCGTTTACAGCATAGTTTCACGAGCTTGGAGAGCATTTCAAACGACCGAAACAGCTGTCCGAGCGTTTAGCAGTGGTCGTCCACGAGCAGCCATGGCGGCGGATGACAGGTATATTGTCATACAGGCGAGAAGAGACAGACGGCAGACAGCGGGAAAAATAGCACGGCACATGCAACAGACAACTGGACGTCCGTTATCGCGTTTTACCGTGGCCAGGAGGCTGCACAAAGGTGGTCTATTTGCACGATGACCAGTACGGTGTGTGCCATTAAGGCCTGCTCATCGGAGACGGCGGTTTCTGTGGTGCCAGGAACAAAAGAACTGGACACATCAGCAATGGGGTCGAGTTCTCTTTACGGATGAGAGCCGATTTATTCTGACGAGCGATTCTGGACGTATACACATCTGGAGAGAGTAGCGAACATGCAGTCACACCTCCAACATCATCGAAATGGACCGGTTTGGAGGTGGCGGAGTTCTCGTTTGGGGCGGGATCATGCTTGGTAGTCGTACTGACCTCCACATCTTCCAAGGAGCTTCAGTCACTGGTGTCTGCTATTGTACCTAGGTTCTCCTGCATCACGTGCATCTGATTGGAGGTGCTGTGAGTCCTGAGTTCCTCTTAATGGACGACAACGCTACACCTCATCTAACAGTGGTCGCAGAGCTGTTGGAGAGTGAAGATATTCAACGCATGGATTGGCCGGCAAGGTGCCCGGACCTAAATCCAATCGAACATGTGTGGGACCTTCTCAGGAGACGCTTGGCAGCACGATACTAGCCGCCAGCAACGATTCCGCAGCTGCGATTGGTGTTACAAGAGGAATGGGCCGCGATGAATCAACAGATCCTTGAAAAACTCGCCTTCAGCATGGACAGATGTTGTAAATCTTGCAACGCAGTCAGGGGTGATCATATCCCCTACTAAAGACTGGATTTTTCTTGGCATCTGCCTGTAACATGGACGTTTCTGTCTTCTGTCCAGTTGTGCTCGAAGCTACCTTTTCAATAAAGTGCCTTTGTATCCTTTGGATTCCTTGTTTGGACGGTTTAGCTCACTTGTCCCATATTCTTACATCTTGGGGTTCTTATGGTATGATCTGAATCGATGTGGAGCACTTCTGCACGACGTTACATTCGAAAAACCGTCTGGTCCTTAATTTTTGTACGCCAGTGTTTAAAGTGTCTCATTAGCTAAATCATAAAAAATCACATTTATATATAAACACAAATTATATCGCTCTCTTTTCGCTAAAAATCCGAGCCCAAAGCACAGCAAATATTCTACAGCCCATGGACGTCGACAACTATGGGCTATTATATTTCCCATGGTACGACGGATAGTTTTTTGTGAATAAACTTCTAGACGTTTCTTCTTTCAATTCCGAGGTTAACTGATCCGTGGTAGTCGTGAGATATATGCGCAGCCTATCCCACATTATGAAACGATGTGGGATATGATAATTCACACAGCAACCGGACATATCTGAATTGACTGTATTTACTGTTCTTCACGTAATGTCAATCACATCAGAACTCTTGAAAATTTCATCGCCCTGGAGCGGAAATCGAAACCCGCATCTCCCGATTACCGTTCGAGCATGCTAACATTTACGGTAATCGGGAGATGCGAGTTCGATTCAATTACTGTATTTTGAATTCCTGCTTCAGGGCGATGAAATTTTTAAGTTTTCTGATGCGATTGCTATTGCATTAAGAACAGTAAATATAGTCAATTCAGGGATGTCTGACTGCTGTGTTAATTATCATGACGTATTTTCCACGTATTATGAGAAGAATATTTCTTCCACACTATATACTTGGACGACTGGTGATATGCTAAATAACGGTAGATGGCAGCACACTTTGCTTCGATTAAGAATGCGGTTCGTCTATTTTCCGATGCTCTTATTCCTCAGATACTAGTGACTTCCTCGTCCTGGGTGATGTAACGGTTAGCATGCTTAAGCGGTAATCGGGAAGATGCGAGTTCGGTTCCGGCTCCATCTTCAAGTTTTCTGATGTGATTGATATTACGTGAAGAACAGTAAATACAGTCAATTCAGGGATGTCTGATTACTGTGTTAATTATCATGACGTATTTACCACGCATTATGAGAATATTTGTTCTACACTATATACGATGTGGGATAGTCTGCGCCCTTCAACTGCACATGTACGGTTACATACCTTATAACGTCATTTTTGTCCACGCCGGGCATCGAACCCGAGTCCCCTTATTCCGGAATAAGTCGCTCTACCAACTGAGCTACGCAGTCGTATGTTCTCGCTGCTATCTGCCTTTATCTCATGCGCGTCCTGCGGGGCAGGCACGTCACAACCTTCCCTTGGTTTTTTCCGTAATCTTGGAATACCCGCGCGACAGTCAGACGTAGAAATCTCCGCAGTCCAGCAGTTGCAACGATTGAACAACGGGTCTTCTTCGCAGCTATTATCTGGCCACACTCATTCTCACTCATGTCGCTACCTTTACTCATGATTATTTTCCGCGAGAATGGTTTTAAATACGTTGTGGCCTGCTCTATTTACAGACACTAACTAAATAATTACGATACTAAAGCAATTTGTCCCAAAACATTGTGTTGTTCAAATAATTTTGATAATACACTTATCGTTAAAAAAATAAGCTGCACACTGAAGGGAGCAACCGACAGGAATGAAACTTCGTGGGTAGGTTTGACATTGTGAGACATGCAAATGATTCAAGTATCACGCTCGGCGGCGCATGTGACGCAAGCAAGGAGGGTTGTAGCGCTTTGCGTATGCTTGCCATTCTGACTCGTGCTGTAGTGTTGGTTGCATCCTTTGCAAGTGGAGTATGCCTCTGAGAAAAATTCGGAAGCATTTCGATCAGTTGGAGGAATTTGAGAAGGGCAGCATCGTTGGGTTACTGGAAGCGGGATGGTCTTATTGTCGTATAGCGCGCCATACAGGTCACGCGGATATTACCATAGCACGCTGTTGGCGGCAGTGGATAGAATAAAGCACGCTGTTGGCGGTAGTGGATAGAATAAAGCACGCAGCAGCAATAGGGAGGGTTTGGGAGACATAGACGAACCACGGATAGAGAGAACCGACGGGTTGTCCGACATGCGCGGAGTAACCCAACAGCCACGATTGCGGATATTCAGCGAGAAATGGTGCCCTCCATGCATCGTCCAATTAGTGCCAGCACCATTGGCAGACGGCTGCATGACGTAGGACTACACGCACGAAGATTGTTACGACGACTGCCCTTAACACCATTGCATCATCGCCAAAAACTGCAATGGTGTCGTTCCAGAGTGTCCAGGAGCCACTCAGAATGGCAGCGGGTGATTTTCAGTGACGACGCCCTCTTTTGTCTTGGAACAGACAACCACCGAATCCGTGTGTGGAAGCACCGTGGTCAGCGCCAAGATCAACGGTTTCTTCTCGAGCGTCACATGTCCAGAAGGCCTGGTGTCATGGTGTGGGGTGCAATTGCCTAAGATGCCAGATCACCTTTGGTGTTCATTACAGGCACTTTGACAGCCCAACGTTACGTTAATGATGTCCCGCAACCAGTGGCTCTACCTTTTCTGAACGCTCACTCAGGTGCGATTTTCCAACAGAACAAGGCTCGTCCGCATATTGCTGCTGTCTCGAGAGCTTGCCTTCAAGGCACTAACACTCTGCCATGGCCAGTCGCATCGCCAGACCTATAGCAGATTGAAAATGCGTGGGATGCTATTAGACGCGCTATCCACACTCAACCCCTGTCGCACAATCTGCAGGAACTGCGTGAGAAGGTTCAAGCTGCATGGGATGGCTTATCGCAAGTCACCATTAGGAACCTGTACAATTCCTGCCGAGACGTCTGGTATGTTGTGTGAGCAAACATGGCAGCCCTACGCCATACTGAATGACACTACTTATTGTCGTGTAGTTTGTAACGTACTAGGAGATGTGACGTACCTGTCAGAAGGACGCACACGACATAAAGGCAGATAGGAATCAGAACAAAACGTCCGCGTAGCTCAATTGGTAGAGTGACTTATTCCGGAATGAGGGAATCCAGGTTCGAATCCTGGCGCGGATAAAAATGACGGAGAAATTTACTTCGTTATAATGGCGCCCGAACTATCCGGATGACCCGGCCGTTCAAAATCTCGCATTGGTGTGATGTTATTTCCACACCGCGAGACAGGAAAAATCAGAGAATTCCTTCTCCAGCGCTTCGAAAAATAAAAATGTGTGATGTTGCATTCCACACAGCAGATTGACTGGGAGTTCTCAAGTGCACGTTCTACAGTGGATGGCTGCCTGCAACGATTCATGGTCACGGCTGACCCGTGGGCCATGCCCCCGGCCCTCTTTCGGGGGGGGAGATGTGACGTACCTGCCAGCAGGACGCACACGACATAAAGGCACATAGCAATCAGAACAAATGTCTGCGTAGCTCAGTTGGTAGAGCGACTTGTTCCGGAATAAGCTGCCTCGGGTTCGAATCCCGGCGTAGACCAAAAATGACGGAGAAATTTACTTCGTTATAAGTTCAATAAATATTGCCGATATCAGTCGCAATGTTTAATCGTTTATTGTTCCTGGTAACCTTTACCTTCATCCCGAATGCCATTGCAATCCAACACGCCCTTCAGGGTGCAACTATTTGTTTGACCATGAGTGTATAGTATACATTCTGTTCAAGTATCTGCTTGTGTAGTTTTATAAATTCCATCTCAGAGGTTAATTATTCGTGTTACTACTTATCGGTGTTTCTGATTAACCAGGAAAATGCACTGCGCTCCGGATAATCGAGTTCGTTGTGCTTATTCGGAAACACTGACACCTCTTAGATATATTTTGCTCGTCATTCAAAAATTGAAGCGCACTTAGAGCAATGTTTTCTCAAATAAATTTCCACACATATGACGAGCATGTTGAACTTTATAAAATATTTCCAACACATATTATTTTCGAGTAATCCTCACTTTCGAGAAATTGCTCCGTGAGGTGTTCCAGCACTTTATTGTAGGATGATATTAAAGGAGAGCGTTTCTTTTCTACGCTCTTCAACTGGCATCTTCCATCCGTGTACGGCAGGAAAATCCTTTTCAAAGAATTTACCTTTGAGATATATTCAATGAAAGAAGTTTGAAAGGACTTGACGCGGACGTAATAGGACAACAACAACTGGATGATCATGAACAACGGTACGTAGAACGCAAGCGTAAGAAACTCGCTTATTGATTCTGGAAAGCCTCCGAAAGAGTCCAAGACATCCTTTGTTTGAAGGATGATATCGCGAAGATAAGCACTTTTAGCCGCTTTTCTTCTGAAGAAGAGTTTAAAGCGGTGGTTTTCCGTGCTTAGTATTTTAGATGTACTGTTGGGATAAAACTTCTGAAATATCTCGACTGCTCCTACAGAGAAAAATTTCGGTGCGTTGGCGAATATCTGAACATCAAGGCACGTATGGTACAAAATTTGTTAGAATATAATTTGGTTCAATCGTATAATATATATGTACACTGACGGAAAAAAATCCCAACACCACGAAAAAATAGTTGTAGAGGAATGAAACGGCGGCAATACATTTGTACAGGTAACATATTTAATCGATTAAGGTTTCAAGATCACAGCTTATTGTAAGCGCGAGAAGAACCATTTTAAATGTGAAATACTGGTACATTAATAATAGGTGTAACCGCCAGAATGTTGAATGCAAGCACGCAAACGTTCATGCATTGTGTCGTACAGGTGCTGGATGTCAGTTTGTGAGATGCAGTTCCATGCCTGTTGCACTTGGTCGGTCAATACAGGGACGGTTAATGCTGGTTGGAGTGACGCTGGAGTTGTCGTCCAATGATGTCCCATACGTGCTCGATTGGTGAAAGATCTGGTCTTCTAGCAGGCCACGGCAACATGTAGAGCATGTTCGGTTACAACAGCGGTATGCGGGCGAGCGTTATCCTGTTAGAACCCCTCCCCTGGAATGATGTTCATGAATGGCAGCACAACAGGTTGAATCACCAGACCGACGTACAACTGTGCCGTCAGGGTGCGTGGGATAGCCACGAGAGTGCTCCTGCTGTCATAGTAAATTGCTCCCTAGACCATAACTCCAGGTGTAGGTCCAGTGTGTCTCGGCCGCAGACAGGTTGGTTGCAGGCGCTCACCTGGCCTCCTTCTAACCAACACACGGCCATGACTGGCACCCAGGCAGAACCGGCTTTCATCAGAAAACACAACAGATCTCCACTCCGTCCTCCAATGAGCTCTAGCTTGACACCACTGACGTCGCAAACGGCAGTGGTTTGGAGTAAGTGGAATGCACGCTACAGGGCGTCTGGATCGGAGCTGTCCTTCAAGTAACTGATTTATAACAGTTCGTTGTGTCACTGTGGTGGCATTTGCAGCTCGAATTGCTGCCGCAGACGCGGTACGATGCGCCACGGCCATACGCCGCACACGGCGGTCTTCCCTTTCAGTAGTGCCACGTGGCCGGCCGAAACCCGGTCTTCTTGAGGCAGTACCTTCCCTTGACCACCGCTGCCGACAAGCATGCACAGTGGCTACATTCCTGCCAAGTCGTTCTGCAATATTTCGGAAAGAAGATCCACCTTCTCGTAGCCCTATTACACGACCTCGTTCAAACTCCGTGAGCTGTTGATAATGGCTTCTTCGTCTTCCTAAAGGCATTCTTGACTAACATCAACACCCTACTTCTAATCTCAACGATAACTAACGCTCACGAACGTTACAGCGCGTATTTATAGCAAACCTGATTTGCATGTTCCGAGGGGCGCTACTAGCGCCACACGTATGCGCCGAGCGCGAAATTTGCATAGACGTCATCTTACAGATGTACTCTCACAGCCTACCAACTGTCGTTTATCTAACACAACTCTTTCTTGGTGTTGGGAATTTTTTTCCGTCAATGTATATAAAAAATGACACCGAATCTTCTGTTGTAATGAGCACGTCTTTTGAATGCGTTCCGACTCGAATAAAATTTATCGAAGGTATTTAAAGTAAATGGAACTGGCTAGGAAAATAAATTAGTCAAAAGCCATCGCTGTCTAATCCGATGTACGTTCTAAACAATCAGAGCTAAGAAAACATCGTCGAATTGGCCACTGATGCAAGATGTACGTCGAACCAGATGCATAACTTTATCGAAAAGCCAGAACTAGCCATGGTAATATTTCTATGCCGCAACTTCGCCTACTTGGCTCTAATCCGTACATACCAAAAGTTTCCGTGATCAAAAACGCGCTCAGAAGGATGAACTTTGGTGTCGGCATAAGGTCTCAGGCATCTGTATATACGATGCTTAAGAGAAATATTGACAAGCCCCCTCTTCTCAATGAGGCAGGTGCTTAAGCCATCCCACTACAATATCCGGACGGCTCCAGGCGATACTACATCGGAATTACCAAACGTTAGTTTGGAATTAGAATCAGGGAACATAAAAGGGATACATAAGACGGAAAAATGACCACTGCCCTATCAAGAGTATTCAAGTTCAAGTCCCTCCGATCCTATGTGGAGCGATGTAAAGAAATTAGCTTCATACTTCACACCCACGGTTTCGCCATTTGCAAAAGTTTGGAAATCTTGGCCAGCAAAGAAGCTCACAATGATAGCATCTTCGTGAAGTTGCCACGCATTTGAAATCAACTGAATTTGAATTGAATTTGAATTTAATTTTGCCGTGTTACACTATCAAATCGCACATGCAATTTCTGTACCAGAAAAAAAAAGATTAGCTAAATACAAATTGCACCATATGCAAACACAAAAGAAATACAATACATATATGTGAGAAAATCGGATTGTCACCTTCAAAATTTGTATTATATGGCGTAATCCCGTATTTCTTTCATGATTTATCTGCTTCTCCGGGCAATCACGGGATAGGATTATTAACCTCCAGATTCGCTAAACATGAATGCCGGTTGCTTCGACTAGCGAATCCTGTGATGGTTAAATTCAAATTGATCGGAAACTTGAAACTTGGTCGTTCTGGGTGGTGTAGTGGTTAGCATACCTAGGCGTTTTCTGGGAGACGCGGGTTCGAGTCCCGCTCCAGGACGATGAAAATTTTCAAGTTTTCGGATATTATCTGACTTACCATCCTTGTCACATTTACGCCAAAAATCGGATTGTCACCTTCAAAATTTGTAATATAACATATAAATGCAAACATATTAATAATAATACAAGTAACACAAACACATAAACCATCAAACAAATAATGCTGCGTTTTCTACCATGGTATCGCGTGCCCAACCAACGTGAACTAGTTTCTTCGAATTATTACATTTGCGCCTATTCATTTATTGTCTAGTCAAGTCACCGCGTTCAAATTGTTGAAACGTTCTATTATCCAGTTTGCAGTTAGCTGTCTACCTTTCTCGAAAAAGCCATCTGGTTGATGTGCGAAAGCTTGAAAATTTTAGTTTTATTCTACGCTAAGAAATTCGGATTATTAGAATAGTTATGCTATTTGGAAAATTAGTCAGATTCCTGCAATCGACAAAACATCCAGAAATATTGAGTTGGAAAGAAAGTGTTCAGTTTGCAGTTAGCTGTCTGCCTTCCTCGAAAAAGCCATCTGGTTGATGTGCGAAAACTTGGAAAGTTTTGTTTTTATTCTACGCCAAGAAATTCGGATTATTAGAATAGTTATACTATTTATCCATCATCAACAATCGTGATCCATCATCGATGATCGTGATCCATCACCTATGATCATGATCCATCATCTATGATCGTGATCCATCCTGATCCATTATCAGCGGTCGCGATCCATTATCGATGATCGTGATCCGTCATCGATTATTGTGGTCCATCATCGGTTATTGTGATCCATCATCGATAATTGTGATCCATCATCAATAATCGTGTCCATCATATCATCGATGATCGTGATCCATCATCGATAATCGTGTCCATCATATCATCGATGATCGTGATCCATCATCGATGATCGTTAACTATCATAGATGATCGTGTTCCATCATATCATCGATTATCATGATCCATCATCGATGATCGTGAACTATCATCGATGATCATGATCCATCATCGATGATCGTGAACTATCATCGATGATCATGATCCATCATATCATCGATGATCGTGATACATCATCGATTGATCTTGATCCATCATCGATTATAGTGATCCATCATCGATGATCGTGTTCCATCATATCATCGATGATTATGATCCATCATCGATGGTCGTGTTCCATCATCGATGATCATGATCCATCATCGATGATCGTGATCCATCGTCGATGATCGTGATCGATCCTCGATGATCGAGTTCCATCATCGATGATCGTGATCCATCATCGATGATCATGATCCATCATCGATTACCGTGATCCATCATCAACGATCGGACATTGCATCCTCAGACTTTCATCTGTTTCGCTCTATGCAACATGCCCTAGCCCAACAGCGGTTCTCTAGCAGTTCCAGTGATGGAAAATTTCGTCACTGCGTTCTTCAGCTCAAAACCCGAGTCCTTCTATCACAAGTGCATTCATTTGTTGCCTTAAAAATGGCAAAAGGTCATTGTTGCTAACGGCCAATATTTCGTTGAATAAATGTATACTGGTTTGCTGATTGTTCCTGTCTTCTTTCTCCTTTAAAAGGCCGAAACTTCTGCATAACTCTAATAAATAGCTTTCCCTTTATTTTGATTATGTCTCGTGTAAATATATTTGTCTTGCATTAAAGGTTATATCCTGACCAGAGTTGGGCAGGAATGCATTACAAAGTAACGAAAGTACAGATTACAATTAACGTGTAATTCATTACAAGGTAATGGGGAAAAGGTGCTGTTGTGTGTGTGGTGGGATATGCAGAAGATTTAGGTCCTTTCGTGAAGTATATATAAAGGAGTCAGTCGCTCGCAAGTCCAGTGTTCGGTGCCGCGGGTGCCCTAGTGGTCAAGGTTCGTGACTGCCACGGAGAAGACCTCTGGTTCGATCCCAGGCAGGTACGAACGCTCGAACCACTAAATATCCTCCGTGCGTCGGATGGGCACGTTAATCCGTCATGCCCCGGGTACTGGCCCCTGGTAAGCGTCTTCCTTCCCCTTTCTACTTCGCTTCCGTGTCAGTTTCCTATTGGGCACTCTAAGCCAAATCTCCTAGCTCCCTATTTCTAACGGTTGTTTAAGATCTGGGGTCAGACACTCCCTTCCTAAAATCCTCTTCATATAATCTGATCTAGTCCAGTGTTCGCATCGTACAAGTAACGGACAACAACACTTGAGAAGTACGGCAAAAATGTCAAGAGTTCGCAAATTTCTGTAATATTAGGCAATGCACCCCGAGTTGCTGAAGTGTGAGTGTAGTGCTAATATGTGCTTGTGGCTGTAGTGGGGTTATTATTTTGGACAGTGAAACGTATGCAATGGACGAGAATACTGTACTGGAGATGGACGAAATGAGTATTTCGACAACGCAATCTGTCAACCAGTGGCAGCCACGTATTGTTACCCATGAGTTATTGGCTAATTACCAACATACAGTTAACCATTAACCATTAGGAATATAACGGGTAACTGCCACATGTCATTACTATTACCATGCGATTCTAATGACCAGCTTACCATTACCATGTAATGGTAACGCTAAGTTCTTGTTCTCATTACCATTACGCTGTAGTGCATTACCGATTAATTCAATTACAATTTTGCCCAACTGTGGTCCTGACCAAAAAAGTGAAGCCATGCGTTTCTAATTTTGGTCCACTAACTTCAGCGAAGGGAGATATCCAGAGACGTGTGAGAAACACACCGCCCATGCTTCGTCTCGGATTCGAACCCTAGAAAAGCTCAGGTAATTAGCTTGAAGCTCTCCCTCCTGATCACTTTTCCACGCTGCGAAACTTTAAGTACTTATCATTCATCTGAATATTCTGAAATCATCCTCAACCATTAACAATCCACTGCTGGATGAGTCTCCAAAAGTTTATTCCACCTGAGTCAGTCTCATCCATTCAACTCCAGCATGCTTTATTCTGAAATAATCACAATGTAATAATATACTGAATAAGAATATGTTAACAGACGTCTTAATTTAACTAGTGTTAAACCTAAGCGGCCGGAAATTACCAAAGTAGTTATAATGTGGAATTTTTTAAATCTATTATTCTAAATTTTCCAGCGTCGCGATGACAGGTAGATTAAAATGTACGTATGTAGATACTATCAGAATCTATACTAGGCGGCAGAAAGTTGGAACAACGGGGAGAAAGGAGGAGACATAAAATTTTGAAACTTCAGGGAAGAGCAGCTCGAACAACACAGTTCGTCCACTCTTCTGCATGAATAAATCGGGAGAGGGAAAAAAAATTAAAGCACGGTGTGATCATTTTTTAATACCTTACTGCGAGAACTGCTGTCTGCTGATAAGGGCTATGATGAAAGAAGTGAACACTTGTGTTAATTGAGTTTGAAAATTAATTACGCTAAAAGTCAAGATTGGAAGAGGAGTTAATAGTGAAGGTGGGGGAGAGACAGAGAGAGAGAGAGAGAGCGGGTGGGAGCTCGCCAAAACAGAAGGGATAGAGGAACGAAGCCAAGCAGCTCTTGCTTGAATTCGCACGAAGAATACTCTCCTTTTTTATTTATTTCGTCCCCTTCATCCCCATAAACTCCTATCACTTCCTCCCACATTTTTATTTTATCAAAATTCGCCAATCATCTCGAGAGGGTATGATAATTATCTGATGCGTATCCAGGAGAGCGTACAGAGAAAGATAAATTTGCAGCATCTCCATTCATATACTGATGATTCCATCTTTTTCTAGAAAAAAAAGGTTTTTATTTTTTTATTTTTCGCTTTTCTTCTTTGTGAAAGCATAAGATCTTGTTTTATAAAAATCGCAGCTCGTTGATGGTGCGATAAATCAGATGCTAATGCCTGTCAACAGCATCAAAGGCTGTGTGCATACAACTTTTATCCGGCATTTAAAACGTGGTTTTGCTCAGATGGTGAAAGGTTATGTCTGCACCCACATCCACGCACGCACGCACACACGCACGGTCGCCCCGTGGAATCTAAATTAGTTTTTCGGTTTTGGGCAACAGGAAAATGATCTCATGCTACAGCTGTGCCTTATCGCTTGGCAACTGCGCTTTAAACTTTTCCGAGTCTTATTCCTAAGGTACATGGTATCTTATCTTTAGTCGCAGAATGATTTAGACTCATCAGGAAAGAAAGTTTACTCTCTTTTTTTACATTTGTACCTTTAAGCCTCTAAATATAGCATTTTTCTGTCATGTTGATTGTACTTTATCGGCTGCGATTTCCTACATTACTCAACAAGAAAAGAAATACTGTTTCTGTCTCTTAAACACAAACATTGCGGTGAACCTCATTTATTAAAATGTTTCAAGAAGTTACTGATATGATGCGATACCTCCAAATAACAATTATTTAAAAAATGATTTTAAACGCAAGCAACTTTAAGGAAAATTAAATGCACAGGAATTGATTTTATGAAAGTGGAATACATAACGACCGTCCCATAAAAACTGAGAGTAAAATCACACAAAATGAAGAAATATACACTGGCGGAAAGTGAAAAAGAACACCAAGATGGAATTGGCGGACGATCATAAAATTTGCAGATGTTAATGGGGTCGAGTTTACGTAGGTGTGATGTTAATTTCGGGACCAACCGGTGAGCGCTTACTCCACAGCACGCCATATTATGCAAATTATCGTCGGTGGTATTTAAGGAGTACGGCGAAGTGAATGTAATTAGTCGCCGGCGTACGGACACGTGCGAAGACCCTAAAGAAGCTCCAATGCCTGGACATGGAAGACGTGAACGATTTCAGCAGTTATCGGACTTTGAGCGAGGTCGTCTATTCGGACTCCGCGAGGCCGGGTGGTCGTATCGTCGTAGTGCGGAGCGAATTGGACGGAAAGTACCGGTGGTGGTACGATGGTGGCGTAGATGGTCCGAGGAACATTCCCACACGAGAAGACGTGGAACCGGGAGTTACAGACGGACTGATGAGCGGGCCGATCTAAGCATAAGAAGAGCGGCGTTGTCAAGCAGAACATTCACTGCGACGCAAATCCGAGCTGCCGTTGCACCTGAGGTGACTGTGCGAACAATCCGCGACCGTCTACTGGAGTCAGGACTACGTGCACGTGTGCCTCTGACATGTGTACCTCTGACCCCAGCCCACCGTCAGGAATGGCTGCAGTGGTGTCGCCAACGTCTGCACTGGAGAACGCAATGGCGATCTGTCGTGTTCAGCGATGAAAGCAGATTCTGATTGGGAGCCCCCGATGGCCGTATGCGTGTTCACAGACGCACAGGGGAGCGTCTTCACCCTTCTTTAATCCGCCAGCGACACCCAGGGCCTACACCTGGTCTCCTGGTGTGGGGAGCGATCAGTTATCGCTCCTGTACACAACTAGTGTTTGTACCGGGTACGTTAAACTGCACTTCCTACATCAACAACATCATTAAGCCCGTTGTTGTGCCATTTTTAAGGTCCGTCTATCGTGGTGTTTTCCAGCAAGATAACGCACGCCAACAGACGGCACGTGCAACGCAACATGCACTTCAGGGTGTGAGACAACTTCCATGGCCTGCACGTTCACCATATTTGTCCCCCATTGAGCACGTGTGGGATTTTATAGGATAACAACTTATCCGTTCTCCACGGCCAGCCACGACCATCCCCGATTTACGCGTCCAGGTTGAGGATGTTTGGAACTCAATACCCCAAACTTACATCCAACATCTGTACGACAGACTCCATGCCAGAAATGCACAGTGTGACGCAGTTCATGGCGGTTCAACCCCGTACTAACCATGTTACATGGAAATGTTATTTTTCAGTTTACCAGCAAATACAGCTGTATTTTGCCATAATGTTTTGATCACGTTATCCTCTGTATTCCGTTATTATGCTGTATAAATTTCGTTGGTATCAGACGTGTCCTTCTTGGTGTTCTTTTTTCACTTTCCGCCAGTGTAGGTGCAGAAAAGTAAATGACATTCTTTCTAAAAGTATCTTCTCTCGGATGATATGCAACGGTCCCATCGTTCAGTAAGCATGTGGCGAAGGCATTTTGTGGAAGCTGCTGTTGCGACCCCTGTGTAACTTGAATAACGTCAGCATCTGTATTGAATATTACGCCACGGAACTTCTCCTTCATTGTTGGAAACAACCAGAAATCGCACGTGGCGAGATCAGGACTGTAGACAGGCTGTGGCATGATTTCAATCCTGCATTTCGTAAGAAACAGTTGAACACCAGCAGCCACCTGTGGGCGGGCGTTATCATGGTGTAGGATCCACTTGCCCACCAGTTCCGGTCGCTTAATCGATATGTGTCGTCGCAGACGCTTCAAGACTTAAATGTAATGCTCAGCATTGACAGTAATTTGTGGAGGAATGGCATGCTGGTAGACTACACTTTTATGATCAAAGAAAAGTATCATCATTACTTTCCTAGCTGTTTTGGTGGATATTTTTCGGTGGAAGGGAGCCTGCGTGTTTCCAGACACTCGATGCGGGCTTCGTGAGGGAGTCTCATCACGCCGCGTTTCTGTCCCAATCTAGCTCTAATTTCTTCGGCCATCTTTTTGTTCGAAACAATATATCAGAATATCAACAAACGGAAGAATTCTCTCGGTTACGAATTCTGTGCTATATGTTCAAAATACCTCAACTCAAAATCCCGGCATGGATGCCATATATAACGTGTCGCCGTTCAAATCAATCAGGAATGCACAGTATTGAATAAAAAAAGACTTCTTACCTGCCATTCAATTTTTGAACGATGGTTCTTGGGTGCCGTGTGTTGAGGTCGATATATCCAAAGGAAATAAGAAAGAACGCAGCAGTCGAAATGATTGACAAGAGCCTCAAATTAACATCTAACATACACATGTATATTTTACACTACACAGATAACCGAACGCACACATACTAAAAAAGACAAGTAACATAAACACGCCGGCGGTATTTTTCCTGTTTAGTTTCATCGTGTTCAAAACACACAAGTTCTCCTTTTCGAGTTCAAATTACACGATTTTTTCTCTCCTCTCGCTTCCCACGAAGCGACAGCGCCCTCTATCAGAAACAGTTTTCACAGCTGCTCGGATTTTATTTATTTTTTCTTTTCGGGAGCTGTTACTCTTCCGACAGGACCCATATTTTATCGGCAGTTATTACTGTGTTTAGAAAATATAGATCCTTTGCAATCATTTGTTTCCACTCATGACACACTCTGGCTAACAATTGTTCTCTCGTCAGGTGACGAGGTACCCATCTGGAACACACACGATGCAGCAGTAAATTGTCGCGTAGAATGCGGAGTGCCGACGTTTTTGAAATATTAGTTGACACCGCTATGTCTTCATACATGATTCGTTGATCTTCTTCCAGGATTGCTCAAACAGTGTTAACAATACGCTCCGTAACAACACTTCCAGGTCGACCGGGTCGAGCAGCTAATTCTGCCGACAAACTCCTTTTTTGAAATCATGGTGCCATGTAAAAATCGCTGACTCACCCAAACATTTATCTTTGTCAGCTTTTTCATTAAATTAACTGTTTCTGGAGCCGTTTAACCCAAACGATGGCAAAATTTAATCGCACAACGCATTTCACTTCTAAACTCTAAATCACTCGCTTCTATAGCTGTATGGTGAATTGTAGACGTACCTTAACAACTGCGCAAAACCAGAATCGTCTACCACGGCTAATAACTGTTGCCGTAGGTACTTCATTAGTTCAGATAGTCGTCTGCGTGGTTATATTTGCTCTTTGCGCTGTTGCCAACACAAACAAATTGCTCTCAATTTTTATGGAACGACCTTTGCACATTATTTGCAACACGAGGTCGGGTTTATACGTGGAGAACCACCCAATGTGCATGTAATTCGGAATGCCTGGTTCGTACTGTCAAACATGGGGGTAAATCTGTGATGATTTTGGCGGACATATCTTGGCATTCGTCTATCCCCATCGTTATGCTACCAACAAACGCCCTTTAAAAATACTAGGACATCAAGGACGTGTTACTGCTAGCGAGTACTAGGACATTAACCCTTTAACGACCATAACGCCCAAACGCACAAAGGGCCATAGTCGCCCGAAGCGCCTGTCTAGAATGAGTCAGATTTCTTACCGTTACTTGTTCAAATTTTCTCGACCCATGAGGGATCACCAGGAGTCAGTCACTATTGTTGTTATTAAACAAAGAAGTGAAGCATCTGACAGTTTCGGGCGTTGTGGTATTTAGACTGATACAATATTTTTGGGTCATGGTCGTTAAAGGGTTAAGGTGATCACGTGCATCATATAGTCAAAATATTGTTCCCCAGCAATGATGTCATTTTTCAAAATGATAATGCGCCCATACACTTAGCCAGAACAGTTCAATCTTGGTTTGAGCAGCACAAAGAAGAAATTCAACATCTGCCCTGGCCAGCTCAGTCCCCTAACTTGAATATCATCAAACCACGGTAGGCAGAGTGAGAAACAGGTTCTCTCCTTAAACATCTCTGATACAACTGCCTGATGTTCTGATCGACAAATGGTACAACATTCCACTGGAGGTTTTTCAAAATTAATATGAAGCTATTCCAAGAAAGTTGAAAGCCGTATTAAAGGCAAATGGTGGTCCATCACTTTATTAATAAATCCCCAGGTGTTCACATTATTTTGTCCTGCCCTGTATTTATAAGATTTTGTATTTCAACTATGTTAGATCATCTTAATTTTTTCAGTATCATATATTTTCGGTAAAATGAGCTGCTCGTAACATACAAAAAGTCATGTTATTGTTATGGAAGAAACTCTTAGTGAAAAATGTATGATTTGTAGCTCGTTGAGCATACTTTTTTTTTTTGATGTGAAACAAGTTTGCAAAATCAGCACATCATTTTGTGCCATTTGTTATTAGCAATCCAGTCCCTCCACGAATTTGAAATCGCATTCTAAAGAAAGTATTGCCAAAGAATTTCCACTGAAAACACTAAATTAGTGTTTCGTTCTCAATATGAGCAGACAAGATATTTCTGGAATCGATCGTATAAGTAGTGAGAAAAGCCGTGTCCACTGTTTACCCATCCCTCCTCAGGAAAGAAAGACATACGGGCTCCCTAGAGAAAAGTTCTTCACTATATTGAACTCTTCGTTCGATGTAATACCTGCATGTCTATTAAGTAGCAGTTTGTTTCTAAAGGTAAAAAGTCAATAGCTAAAACGGAATTCACATTTTGCCCTTTATCCGTGGATCGTGACGTGGTCGTCTTCTACTCTCGTTCCCCTTGTTTCGGTTTTCGCGAACTGACTTCTTTCACCAAGAAAAAATAAAGAGAAAAAAACCTCGTCCCCAGTGCTTTTCCAATATCCTCGAGAAAAGGCGGTGGTTAAACAGAAGGACGACTCTTTTTTTTTTTTTTTTGGATTTTTTTTTCTTCGTTTTTTCCTCTTGTCTCCCGTGTTTGTCTTCTTGTATCGGTATACGTTCGCTTTGCCAGGAGGGTTTTCCATTTCGTCTCGACGGAAATGTTATTTTGAGTTTGTTACCGGCGATGAAAAAGCTCGTTCATACTCTTGCTTTCTTTTCCCACGGGAAAAAAAAGCATGAACTCTAAGCAAAAAAGGCAAAAGCCATCTGCTAGAAGTTCTAATCTGAATGATTAGGAAGAACACTGCAGAAAGTACAGCGCTGGAAGTTCGGTAGAAATATTCCACGAGGAGAGAGTGGGATTGATAAATATCACTGAAAACAAAACAAAAAAAATATGCGAAGAAATAAAACAGTTTGCGATAGCAAATTTTTTCTTGAATATGCGAGGTAAAAAAAACTTTCATCACGAAAGTACAGGAAGTAGTACGCAAATTTGGCTTCAAATTAAGCCTGCGAAAACGCATTATGAAAATGAAAACTTGGACGTCCTGCGAAAACCAACAAGCGTCTCTATCAAAAGAATTAAAAACACGAATAAAATGTTTCACAAATTCCAAGAAGGGAACATCAAAAACAATTTTTCAGATGTAACTAATATTTTATTTGCTGCAAAAATCTCCTGATGATGAATTTTTCACAAAAAAATGGCTGTTTCAAAACAGTAGAAGGTTATGTAAGAGATTATAAAAAAAATAAATGGTATTTTACTTCATAAATAATTTTTTAAGAAAATAATATATTTTTATAATAAATGTTATGAAAAAAGATTACAAAAGAAATAAACGTATTATATATTTATTTCAAAATATAAATGTTATTACAAAAGATAATAAAAGAAATAAACGTTATATATATTTATTAAATATTAATATAACGATTGCCAAAAAAAAACCGTTTTGTATATTTATTTCAAAAATAAATGTTATTATAAAAGAATTTTAATAACAAATAAATATATATATATAACGTTATATATATTTATTATAATTCTTTAAAATAATAATTATTTCAAAAATATAAATTTTTTTAAAGATTACAAAAGAAATAAACGTTATACAGTATATATTTATTCAAATTAATTTCTTAAAAGATCATTATGAAATAAGAGGTCATTTATTTCTTTTGTAATAAAAAAAAATAAAGTTTTTTTAAAGATCATTGATTTCTTAAAATAATATTTTTTAAGGATCATTTATTTCTTTTATAATAAAAAAAGTTTTATAAGAAACAAACATTTATTTTAAAAATAATGTTTTTTAAAAGATCATTATATTAAAAAAACATTATTTTAAAAAATAAATAATTTTTTTTTAAAATAATGTTTTTCATCAGATCTTTTAAGGAAACATTATTTAAGAAATAAATGATCTTTAAGAACCATTTTTTTAATCAGATCATTTTTTTATAAATTTAAAAATTAATTTTTAAAAAAGATCTGATAAAAAACATTATTCAAAAAAATGTTTTAAAGATCATTTATTACTATAAATGTTTTATATCAGATCATTTTTTATAATGATCTTTAAAAAAACAGTTTTTATAAAAAAATATAAATGTTATGATAAAAGATTACAAAAGAAATAAACGTTTTTATAAATGCTGGACAAGGTCATAACAAAAGCTCTGCACACGTTAATCTAAAATGGAAGCGGATGATGCAGTCGGGAAAACGATTGTGTCATGTCAAGGTCTGGCTCTCAGCAGCGCAGTGGTGTCAGAACGACTGGCTATAATTCGTTGTGTGAACGTGGGAGTGTTTTGAAGTGCAGCTCCTCAGGTCGAGTCACGGCGTTAGACCAGCGTTCTTACGTAAAAATAGAAACTCTGATGGGAAAAACATCGACACAGATCCACACTGCCTTGCAAGACGTTTGTGGGGAAGGAACTCTTGATCGAAGCACAATTTCTATCTGAGGACAAAGTTGAGACAGAAAATTCGTCAAAATCACCCCAACGTTTTGGAAGCGGGAGCGATATTGAAGCAAGACAACGTATCGGTACGGGGGATTTTTTCGAAATATGGCTGGAAAATTTTATCCCACCCACCATACAGCCCTGATCTCAGTTCACCCGACTTTGATCTTTTCCCAAAGTTAAAAAATCAACTCCGTGGCATCCCCTGCGAATCGCTGGACGAACTGTCGTTGGATGTGACCCGAGTATTACGACAGTTGAACAAAGATGGAGTACTACGGAGCATCCAGGACCCACCTCACCGCTGGAAAGCTGCCGTTAGCAGCGGAGGGGAGTACATTGAACGACAATAAGGTAAGTTTTCCCCGTTACTTCAAACTTTTCTCAAAAATGGACAGTGTGCAGAACTTTTGTTAGGACACCTGTACAATTAGAGTGAACACACAGCATAAAACCAGCGGGAACTGAATTTCTAATGGTTAACCCATTAACTAGCTGGAACAAAGTAACTCGAAATTAGCAAAATGTACAAAATTCAGCTCGAACGAATATATTCGCTAATTAAGAAGTGCGTAAAATGCAGTTTGAATTCGTGAGCCAGAGCAGCAGGAATCGTTGCATTCCCCGTAAGCGTTGTTATCCAAAATGGCCACTGAGGTGGATGATTGACACTTATTCTGCAAAAAGAACTGTAACAATGACGAATAACTTAAGAAAGACGAGAGATGTTTGATTTATTTATTTCTACCCAGTGGCATGATGTTCTTGTCGGGGGAACTAGCACTTTCCTCTTTCCGTGAGTCACAGAGCAAAGAACTGGAAAGGAGAACTTATGACCAGTGAAGATTTATAGTTGGTACTGCGAAGATGGGCAGGAGAAAGGAATTTTTCGTCGTAACTTTCACAAATTTTCTGTTTCCTGGATTATTCAAAGGCATTTGATACCGTCAAATGGAGTCGGCTCTGCCGAGTTCTTGGACAGATGGCCATACCGGGTCATCTTATCTTTTTAATTAAAAGTAATTAATGTTTTAATTAAGTCACTATACAAAGCTAAAAAACCTGTGAAAACATAAGTTTTTGCGTGTCCTCCTCACTCGTTGCTCTCCAAAATGAGCTACGCTGATAGAATGTCTCGCTGCAGATTTGTGGTCTTGACACATGTTTTCACCTCTTTAGTACGTCACAAGCCTCCGTCGCAATTAATGGCCAAACGTCTGACACATTCACCGTAAGAAACGGACCTCTCCAGGGTTGCACTCTCTCACCCATTCTTTTTGATATTTATGAGGAATGGATGATCAGGAAAGCGATGGAAAACTGGTATGATGGGCTGTCAATAGGCGGTAGGAAAAGATCAAATGTACACTTTACGGATGACTCCACTATAATAGCTGGTTCAGAGGAGGAGATGGTGCAATTTCCCAAACGCATCAAAGCTTACAGCGCCGAAGCTTGTCTCAAACTATATAGAGTCAAGAGCTGCATTATGGTGGCTGGCAAGGCCGGAGTGCTTCTTCAAAACTTCGAACCCGATATTGTCTGCAAATCAGAAGTCACACATACACTGAAGAGCAATTGGATTAGAGATACCTGTCTAGTAACGTGCAGCACCACCTTTCGCCCTGATGACGGCGGCGATTCGTCTCGGCATGGACTCGACAAGACACCGGAAGCGTTAGGAAGCCATACGGATCCACGACCCCTGAACAAGCTCCCACAGTTCACGAAGATTTGATGGAGGGAGGTCAGAGCCTCGAACATCTCTCACGATGGCATCCCAGATGTGCTCAATGGGATTGAGGTCAGGTGACCTAGCTGGCCAAGGAAGCGAGGTCAAGTCAGTGGAGTGTTCATCCAAACATTCGGTTAAAATTCGGGAGCGATGGCACGGTGCATTGTCTTGTTGCAGGATGAGGTCCCCAGTGGGATGTTGAAGACGCACAAACAGGAACAAATGGTCGGTCGTCCAGGATATCCCGGTAACGTTGATCTGTGAGAGACGATGTCACAAGTACCAGGGATCCCATTTCAGTCCACGTAAACAGTCCCCAGACGAGAATGCCAACACCACCAGCTTGAAGAGTACCCTGCTGGCAAGAGTACGGCGCAATCCGCTTCAGGTGGTTTGCGCCGTACTCGTATCCTGCCATCCGGGTTATACGTCAATTCGTCGCGTGCGACAATTCTTCGCGCGTCAATTCGTCGACTGCGTCATTTCGTCGAGCGTCAATTTGTCGCGGACAAATTCGTCGACTACGTCAATTCTTCGCGTTTGCAGATTTTGGTTACATAAAAAACGAATGCAGGAAAACGTTCGATTTCGAACGCCTTTAGACCTGATCAAATTTATAAGGTTTGGACACTAAGACAGGATAGGAATATTACGCTTTTTCTTTGGCTCTAAAAATATTAGACGGTAGACGGTTTTTGGAAGGGGTCAGGGTCCGATTGGTCAGAGACCCCAAATAAAAATTTTTCGTAAAATCTACAGTTTTCAATTCAGAACCACCAAATCTGGTTTACTATCTCATGGTACTCTAATTTAGACGGTTGTCGGTTTTGGGAACGAGTCAAGGCCCGGGGGGGGGGGGTCGGAGGCCCCCACCCACATACAACATTTTCGTAAAATCTATTTTTGATTTCAGAACCATCAAATTTGGTATCATGAAACTCCAACTTAGACGGTACACGGTTTTTGTAAGGGGTTGGAGCCCGGGGTGTCAGAGCCCCCTCAATAATAATTTCGTAAAATCTACAGTTTTCAATTTAGAACCACCAGATTTGGTATACTATCTCGTGGTACTCTAACTTAGACGGTAGACCGTTTTTGGAACGGGTCAAGGGCCGTGGGGTCAGAGCCCCCACATACAAAATTTTTTTAAAAATTACTGTTTTCAGTTCAGAACCACCAAATCTGGTATACTATCTCATGGTACTCTAACTTAGACGCTAGAAGGTTTTTGGAAGGGTTGGAGCCCGGGGTGTAAGACCCCCACACACACATGAAAAATGTCGTAAAATCTACAGTTTTCAATTTAGAACCACTAAATTTGGTATACTATCTCATGGTACTCTAACTTAGATGATAGATGGTTTTCAGAACAGGTCGTGGCACGGGGGTTAGAGCCCCCGCCACACAAAATTTTCGTAAAATCTACAGTTTTCAATTTAGAACCACCAAACTTGGTACACTATCTCATGGTACTCTAACTTAGACAGTAGACGGTTTTTGGAACGGGTCAAGGCCCGGGGTAAAAGCTCCCCGCCCCCTACAAAATTTTCTTAAAAACTACAGTTTTCAATTCAGAACCACCGTATCTGGTATATTATCTCATGGTACTCTAACTTAGACGCTAGACGATTTTTGGAAGGGGTTTCTGCCCAGGGGTTAAGGGCCCCCTCATAAAAAATTCGAAAATTCTACAGTTTTCAATTTAGAACCACCAAATTTGGCATACTATCTCATGGTACTGTATCTTAGACGGTAGACCGTTTTCAGAACAGGTCAATGCCAGGAGGATCAGAGCCCTACACATACAAAATTTTCTTAAAAACTACAGTTTTCAATTCAGAACCATCAAATCTGGTAAACTATCTCATGGTACTCTAACTTAGACGTTAGACGACTTTTTGAAGGGGTTGCAGGCCGGGGGGTAGGGGCCCCCTTCATAAAAAAATTGCAAAATTTACAGTTTTCAATTTAGTACCAGCAAACTTGGTATACTGTCTCATGGTACTCTAACTTAGACGGAAGACCGTTTTTGGAACTGGTCAAGGCCCGGGGGCCAGAGCCCCCTAGAACTTTTTTTGTAAAATCTACAGTTTTCAATTCAGAACCATTAAGTATGGTATCATCAAACTCTAACTTAGACGCTAGACGCTTTTTGGAACGAGGTTAGAGCCCGGGGGTGAAAGCCCCCCCCCCTCATAAAAATTTCTTAAAATCTACAGTTTTCAATTTAGAACCACCAAATCTGGTATGCTATCTCATAGTACTCTAACTAAGATGCTAGACGGCTTTTTAAAGGGATTGGAGCCCGGGGTTCAAAGCCCCTCCCCCAAAAAAAAAATTTCGTGAAATCTACAGTTTTCAATTTAGAACCACCAAATTTAGTATACTATCTCATGGTGCTCTAGCTTAGACAGTCGACGGTTTTTGGAACGGGTCAAGGCCCGGGGGTCAGAGCCCTCTCCCACACACAGACATACAACATTTTCTTAAAATCTACAGTTTTCAATTCAGAACCACCAAATCTGGTATCATGAAACTCTAACTTAGACGCTAGACGGATTTTGGAAGGGGTTGGAACCCGGGGGGTGAGAGCTCTCCCTCCTCATAAAACTTTCGTAAAATCTACAATTTTCAATTTAGAACAACCAAATTTGGTATACTATCTCATGTTTATCTAACTTAGACGGTAGACGGTTTTGGGAAGGGTCGGGGCCCGGGTCAAGGGAGCCCCATACAAAATTTTCGTAAAAAGTTCCGTTTTTTACTCTTAAGAATAAATACCCTATCTACGTTCTAAGGCGCTCTTTGGCCCTTTGAGGGCCTTGCACCATAAACCATCAACCAACCAACTAACCAACCTAATATGCGTTTAATGGTGTATTAAAAACACAAATCAATATAGTTTAGCTTTCACTACCAACGAACGGCTTATCAGGAAGAAATATAATGTAATGTAAATAGAGAGTTCCAGATATTCAAAATTCAAAACAGTAAGAAAAAGATGATCAATGTCAATGTGAAGTCGAACGCAATCGACATCACCTAGGTACATTGCATTTCTGTGTTGCGGGATTCACAGAAGCACACGCCACATGTTCGGTAGTTCTATAGATGTCTCCTAAAAGGTAAGTATTCCCATTCCTTTTTCTTTCTTTTTTGTTTCGCAAAATTAAATTAACTAAATCAAAAAATTTAAAATAAGTTTACTGGAAAATTGCAGGAATATATTTTTCATTCATTAACTTTCACCCGCTGAACTTGGTGATTCCACAGATAGTAATATGTACCTGGCAAATAACTGGTATCCCTGCTAGTACAAATTATATTAATGATTTATTTGCGTCCAGTTCAATCTAGTATGTCCATAAGAGCGTTTGAGGCCGTATGAAAAATACATTTCAACGTGTGCCGATACGGCGGCGGAGTGATCTAGGGGCTGGCTTCTGACCACTTGTCAAGAAGAATTTTGTATGTGGGGCCCTTACCCCCGGGCTTTGACCCGTTCCAAAAACCGTCTACCGTTTAAGTTAGAGTACCATGACATAGTATACCAAATTTGGTGGTTCTAAATTGAAGACTGTAGATTTCACGAAATTGTTTTATGAGGTGGGCTCTGAACCCGTGCCCGTCCCGTTCAAAAGACCGTCTGTCCTCTAATTTAGACTACCATGAGATAGTATACCAAATTTGGTGGTTCTGAATTGAAAACTGTAGATTTCACGAAAATTTTGTGTGTGTGGGGTCTGTAACCCCCGTGCCACGACCCGTTCCAAAAACCGACTAAGTTTGATTACCATGATATAGTACACCAAATTTGGTGGTTATAAACTGAAAACTAGATTTTACGAAATTTTAATGGGGGAGGGGGTGTGCTCTGAACCCCGGTCTCCGATCCTTTCCAAAAAACCGTCTACAGTCTAAGTTAGAATACCATGATATAGTATACCAAATTTGGTGGTTCTAAATTAAAAACTGTAGATTTTACGAAATTTTTTATGCGGGGGTGGGGGGCTTTAATCCCCGGGCTCCGACCCTTTCCAAAAACCCATCTACAGTCGTAGTTAAAATACCATGAGATAGTATATCAAATTTAGTGGTTCTAAATTAATACCGGTATATTTTACGAAATTTTTGTACTGGTGGGGGGGGCTCTGAGACCTCATCCCCGACCCGTTCCAAAAACCGTCTCCTGTCTAAGTTAGAGTTTCATGATATCAAATTTGGTGGTTCTAAATTGAAAACTATAGATTTCACGAAAGTTTTGTATGTGGGTGGCTCTTACCCCCCGCGCCTTGACCTATTCCAAAAACCGTCTGCCGTCTAAGTTAGAGTACCATGAAATAGTATACCAAATTTGGTGGTTCTAAATTGAACGATAATTTTTGTATGGAAGGGGTGGCTCTGACCCCCTGGCTTTAAACCACTTTCAAAAACCGTCTACAGTCTAAGTTAGAGTTTCGTGAGATAGTATACCAAATTTGGTGGTTCTAAATTGAAAACTGTAGTTTTTACGAAAAAATTTTATGGGGGAGAGGGGGGGGGGGTCTCTGACTCCGTGCCCGACCCGTTTGAGAAACCTTTTACTGTCTAAGTTAGAGTACCATGAGATAGTATTCCAAATTTGGTGGTTCTATATTGAAAACTATCATGTTTTTAACATATATGTCCCCTGTGATGAACGTCTGTTACCTGATCTTCTCTCCACACTCCGTACAGAGCTGTCATGCATCCCACCGTCTGAATACATTCTCGTCGGCGGAGATTTCAATTGTACGTTGTTGCCGGCCCTTGACCGCAATTCAACCGTTGGAGAATACCGCAGACAACGTGTATTACAGATTTCCCAGCTAGTTGATGATTTTCAATTGGTTGATGCGTTCCGGCATCTACACCCGTCGGAAATCTCTTTTACCTGGCGCTCTTCCATCCATGGCAGCACTACGGCAGCACGGTTGGATAAATTTTATGTTTCGACTGCTCTTCTCCCGTCGATCGCAGCTGCTGCCCATCATCCTTCCGCCGCTTCAGACCACAGTATTGTCAGTCTGTCGGTGTGTGTTTCGCCTTCACCTTCAAGGACTCAACGAGTATGGACTTTTCCGGACTCGCTCCTGGATGATCAACAATTTTGTGTTGCTGTGCGTGAGTTCCTCCGAAGTCGTCAGCCCCTTCTTGATACTACGTCCGACGCGATGCAACTGTGGCTCAGTGTCAAACATGACTTGGTCCTTTTTGTACGGCGCTACTCCCATGCCTCTCGGAATGAGAGCGATATGAAAATTGCGAATCTACGTGCTCTATTGTCGATGCTCTCTCTTGATGATCCGCAATACCCCTGCTATCTGGCAGATCTCCATGCTTTGCTTCTTCCTCGCGCATCCGCTGCAGCCTGCAGGATGCATTTCTTGCATCTCTCCCCTACAGCTGATTCTCACGATTACTTAACCGCCTTGGAATCTCAACATCGTTCTGCTACATCTTTGCGTCATCTTCGCCTCCAGGATGGTTCCATCACTTCGAACCCATCGAAGCTATGCACTTTCACCAGACAGTATTTCATCGCCAAGTACAGTGCGGTAACGCAGTCTTCATCCTCATTAGCTTCTCCTCTTCTCTCCTCTCTTCCTCAGGTCCCCTCTACTTTATCTACTTCTTTACTCTCTCCTTTCTCTCTTCGCGAACTCCGCGAGGCGTTCGCTACTCTCAATCCTCATGCCGCTCCTGGACCTGACGGCCTTCCTCTGTCCTTTTATCGTGCTTTTCTACCGTGCCTTCTGCCTTTTCTGTCTGCGTGTTTCTCGTCTGCTTTTTCCTCTCCTGCGTTACCGCCCGACTTTACTTTGGCACACACCATCCTCCTTCCTAAGAAGGGTGACCTCTTGGATCTTGGAAACTGGCGCCCTATCTCCATCCTAAACACTGACTATAAGTTCTATACAAAACTCTTATCCCGTCGCCTTAATTCTGTTCTCTCTTTCGTTATTTCTCCTGACCAGACATACACTGTGCCTGGTCGGACTATTTCCACTAACGTTTCTCTTCTCCTTCATCTTCACTTCCTCGCTCGCTCTTTTTGTGAACCTCTTGCCTTCCTCAATCTGGATCAAAAGTCCGCTTTTGATAACGTTTCTCATTTTTATCTCTCTGTTGTCCTTTCACAATTTGGCTTTCCTCCTACCTTTTCTTCCGCACTCTTGGCCCTTTATCAGGGAGCTAGTTTCCATGTTCGAGCGGCCACATTTCTAACCGCTCCAATTCCGTTTAAGCGAGGCATCCGGCAAGGATGTCCGCTCTCCGGCCAGCTATTCGCTCTCGCTTTTGAGCCTTTCCTGTTAGCAGCCCGAAGATCACTCCTGGATGTCCTACCGCCGACAGTGGCTAGTACTCGTCATCATCGAATAATTTTCACCGCCTATGCTGATGATGTGACCTTTTGCGTCCGGGATGAATCTCAATTTGATCGCCTGTATTCTGTATATCAACAGTATGTTGCATTATCTGGAGCAGCGCTGAATGCCACTAAAAGTACTGGCTTATGGTGCGGGGCATGGGCTGCCCGCACTGATGCTCCTTGGGGTGCGCAGTGGACAGCCACTACACAGAAGATCCTCGGTGCGTATGTCGGATTGCCCTTGGCTTCTGCATCTGCCACCTGGACTGCTCTTCTTCCCCGGATACAACGGACTGCTGCCTACTGGAGTAAGGCCCGCCCTTTCACATCGTTCCGTCAACGAGCAGCCGTTGTTCGTCGACAACTTATCTCTCTATGCGAATACTCTTGGTTGTCGACGGTTGTGCCCGTGTCACAAATGATGACCATCACTCGCCTCTCAACTTCCGTCATCTGGTCTTCACATCACTGGGTTAAACCTGCCACGCTTCATCTGCCAGCCTCTTTGGGTGGCATCCAGCTTCCTGATCCAGCTTTCCTTTATAAAACTCATCGCATTATTCATTTCATTCGCCTTGCCACTTCAACTGTTCCGTCCCTTACCACTACCTTGAATGTTCTAGCTTCTTTCCGTGACCCATCTTTCACCTTCCTACTGTTTCTGAAGATGGATGCATACTCTCTTCTCCCGTCCCACCTCCCTCCTGTCCTGCGAGAGGGCCTTTCTCTCTTTCGTTCGCTTCCTCTTCTCCGTTCATTTCCTTCTTCAACTCTTGATCTCCTAGATGAACCTCTCTTCTTCTCTTCTCTTATTCACCCTCCTAACCTCCCTTACTTTTACTTTCCTCATTGGATCCGCTCTGGTGTGATAACTGTCCGTTCTCTCGTAACTTCTGATCTAACCTGGAGACCTCTTTCTTCCCTGTTTCTATCTCCAACCATTACTCTTGCTAACGAATATCTTCTTCTTCGCACAGCGCTTTGGAGCCTCTTTCCACTCCTCGCTTCACCTGATGGTCTCTTCTCGGTCCCCTCTGCTCCTCTTTCCCTACCGTTCTTTCTCCTCATTCGTAGCTCCCCGGTTCTAGTTACTTCTCTCTCCTCCTCTTCTCTTTATTGGCTTCTTCTTTCCCCTCCCGCACTTCCACTTTCTGTTCATTCTGCTCCTCCTTCTCTTCTCCCCGCCATCTGGACAGCATCTACCTCCCCCCTTTCCTCCCCTCTTGAACTCAATGTCCATTGGCAATTTCTTCACCTTCGTCTCCCAGCCCCATCAGTACTGTTTCGCATGACCCTTCTCACCTCTCCGCAGTGCTCCTTTTGCCCTGAAGTCAGCGACGTCCAACATCAATACCTATTCTGCCCCGTTCTCCTGCCAGTCCTAAACACAGCATTTCGTCTTGCTGATCGAATTTGTGCTCGATCGTTACCATTTCTTGCATATGCTTGGCTACTCCAAACAAAGCATCCACCTACTCACTTGCCTCCTGTGTGCCGTTATATTTTTCTTCTTGTGAAGTTCACTGTCTATGCTTTCCATCTTCAACAACGCTTCCCCGCTCTTATTCCACCTCCTCAGGAGGCAAGTGCTATCATTCGGAGACGCTTCCTAGCACGGTTAACCACTCGCCTCCAAATGGAGCACTCTCGTGCTGCCTCAACAAACACCGATAGCGTTTTTCAATCCACTTGGGCCCAATCGGCTGGGTGGTTCCATATCCACAATTTGCAGTTACATCTCAACCTATAAGTGGGATTTTTGTTGTCGCCCACGTTCACTGTAACAAATCATGTTTTTACGTATTAATTTTGGTGCTTCGCTATTTGTGATTTTTCTGTTTTAATGTGCCATTGAAGATAGCTCAATATGTTTCCCATGTTCTCTTCGATAATGTTGGGTTTTATGTTGTTGTATATAATTCTTCCTACTGCACAGTTTACTGCCCACGCAATGTCCCCTTCATTATGTTGAATATTTTTTTAAAATATTAGTCACTGTGTGTATAATTTAATGCAACAAGATGCCCTTCTGAGTACATTTAGCGTTATTTCCCCTTGTCACTGAATACTTCTGTACATATGTTGTAAATTTTGAATGTAGCATCACTGTTGCATTTCTGTGAATTAGTACCTAATGTTTAATCTTTAGTATGGTAGTAATGCTTAATTGGAATTTGTGCATAGTATAGAATCATGTCTTGCCCTGTCTACAATACTGTAGGTAAACATTTTCGTTTGTATCGCTCGTGCTTTATTGTCTGCCTCTCCTTCGCCCTACGTGGCGAAATATTTTTTTATGATTTTAACAATATTTTGTTTTACGTTTCACTGGAACTTTCCAGCTGATGTATATACCGCTGTATTTATTGGCAGAATTCCATTGTCATGTACATAGAAATGTTATTTTACTGAAGAATAAAGGCAATTTTGAAATGTAGAGTTTACAAAATTTTGTAGGAAGGGGGGTTAAACCCCCGGGCCCCGACCCGTTCCAAAAACCGTCTACCGTCTAACTTAGAGTACCATGAGATAGTATACCAAATTTGGTGATTCTAAATTGAAAACTGTAGATTTTACGAACATTTTGTACAGGGGGAGAGGGGGGGAGTTCTGAACCCCCGGACCCCGACCCGTTCCAAAAACCGCCTCCCGCTAAGTTGGAATTTCATGACATCGAATTTGGTGGTTCTGAATTGAAAAACGTAGATTTTAAGAAAATTTTGTATGGGGGCTCTTACCCCCGGGCCTTGACCGGTTCTGAAAACCGTCTGCCGTCTAAGTTAGAGTACCATGATATAGTATACCAAATTTGGTGGTTCTAAATTGAAAACTGTAGATTTCACGAAAATTTTTATGGGGGGGGGGATGGCTCTAACCCCGGACTCCGACCCTTTACAAAAAACAGTCTACAGTCTAAGATAGAATACCATGAGATAGTATACCAAATTTGGTGGTGCTCAATTGAAAACGGTATATTTTACGAAAATTTTGTGGGGGTGGGGGGAGGGCTGTGACCCACCACGCCACTACCCGTTCCAAAAACCGTCTCCCGCCTAAGTTAGAGTTTCATGATACCAAATTTGGTGGTTCTAAATTGTAAACTGTAGATTTTACGAACATATTGTATGTTAGGGGCTCTTAACCCCCACGCCTTGACCTATTCCAAAAACCGTCTACCGTCTAAGTTAGAGTACCGTGAGATAGTATACCAAATTTGGTGGTTCTAAATTGAAAACTGTAGATTTTACGAAAATTTTGCCTGGGGGTGGCCGGCTCTGACCCATCTGGCTCCAACCGCTTCCAAAAACCAATCGTCCACAGTCTAAGTTAGAGTTTCGTGAGATAGTATACGAAATTTGGTGGTTCTAAATTGAAAACTAGATTTTACAAAATTTTGTAGGGGGGAGGGGGCTCTAACCCTCCGGGCTCTGAACCCCGGGCTCCGACCCCTTTGCCAAAACCGTCTACAGTTTAAGTTAGAATACCACGAGATAGTATACCAGATTTGGTGGTTCTGATTTGAAAACTGTAGATTTTACGAAAATTTTGTAGGGGGGGGGGGCTCTAACACCCGGGCCCCGACCCGTTCCAAAAGACGTCTACCGTCTAAGTTAGAGTACCATGATATAGTATATAAAATTTGGTGGTTCTAAATTAAAAACTAGATTTTACGAAATTTTGTTTGGGGGGGGGAATCTGAACCCCGGGCTCCGACCCCTTCCAAAAACCGTCTACAGTCTAAGTTAGAATACCATGGATAATATACCAAATTTGGTGGTTCTAAATTGAAAACTGTATATTTTACGAAAGTTTTGTATGGAGGGGGTGGGGCTCTGACCCCGCGGCCCCGGCCCCGACCCTTTCCAAAAACCGTCTCCCGTCTATGTTAGAGTTTCATGGCACCAAATTTTGTGGTTCTGAATTGAAAATTATAGATTTTGCGCCAATTTTTTATGTGGGGTCTCTTGCCCCCGGGCCTTGACCCGTTCCGAAAACCGTCTACCGTCTAATATTTTTAGAGCCAAAGAAAAAGCGTAATATTCCTATCTTGTCTGAGTGTCCAAAGTTTATAAATTTGATCAGGGGGAAGACGTTCGAAATCGTACGTTTCCCTGCATTCGTTTTGTATGTAACCAAAATCTGTCAACGCGACGAATTGACGTAGTCGACGAATTGACGCGCGACGAATTGACGCAGGCGACGAATTGACGCACGCGACGAATTGACGTGACACCTGCCATCCGCATGTACCAACGTGAATTTCGACTCATCAGTCCAGGCATCATTTTTCCACCTATCTAGGGTCCAGTGGCGATGTTCCCGCGCCCATGCTAATCTTTGCACCCTGAGATGTGCGGTCAGCAGCAGCACCCTCGTGGGACGATGGCTTATGTACCTCATAGCGAGGAGATGGTTCTGGATGGTGTGGCTGCTTACACGTTTTTTGTGCACCAGCGTTAAATTACCGAGTGATTTCTTGCACTGTGGCCCGTTTATCCGTTGTTATAATGCGAGCTAACCGACGATGATCCCGCTCGTCCGCACGCTGTTGTCCACGGCAGTTGGCCCTTGCAGGGATGGTTTGTTTTACGGGATTCGATGTACCCACGGTGCACCCGTGACACAGTGGCTCGTGAAAATCCCAATGCCTGCACGACTTAAGAGATGGAGTGACCCATTCGTCGGACCCCGACAATTTGCCCACGATCAAATGCGCTTAGATCCTTCGTCTTACCCATACTGCGTCCGACTCTTACTGATTCCCGTCGCATCACTCCTTATATTGTCGGATCGCTGCATACATCATGTCGTTTCCGTTTATAGGGCCGGCCACAGCGCCACATGTGTATAACGGCAGCTGTCTCTAATTCAATTGCTCTTCAGTGTATCTAAGAACTTTCATAACCAACAAAGACAATTGCGAAGGCGAGATCAAAAGGAGGATCCGGATGGCCAAATCTGCTCTGATAAGGATTACAAAAATCTGGAAAGTTAGCCACATCAGCAAAGCCATTAGGGTGAGGCTGGTCAAGGACCTTGTGTTCTCTGTCGCAACTTACGGTTCTGAAACATGGACCTTAAATTCAGCATTTCGCAGAAGAATTGAGGCGTTAGACATGATCTGCTACAGATGCAGGCTGAGAATATCCTGGGTCGTGCACAGGACTAATACATCAATCTTGAGAGATATCGGCGTAGATGCGTACAAGCGACTTCTTCCGACAATCCAACGACATATACTAACCTTCTTCGGCCACACAATCCATCAAGACCGTTTAGAAAATTTTCGTATTCAGGGGAAAGCTGACGACAAAGAACGAGATGACATTCCCTAGACAGGTCCATCGGTCAAATAAAAACTCTCACAAATCGAGGCTGTGGATTAGACACGAGGCTACGGATTAGTCAACTGCGCCACGCTTTTGGTTAAAGTTTCGTTTCATATGTAAACTACTTAAAAATATGTTCAATAAACTTGCATACAAAACATTTTCCTCTTTCGGAGCAGCTGTTTTCCCAAGTGAATTACACCGGCAAGCATATCTCTGTGACATTGCCGACTTGAATCTTACGCCACCGCACTAGTGCATACATTATATTCACAAAAGTCACCGGACACCTCTTCAAAAGCAAATTAACGGGTCCGCTGCTTTGTTAAGATGCTCGGTACAGCTCCAAACGGTATTAAAACAAGCCTGCAGCAGCTGACGGGGATCATACCGCACTGTGAGGTTGGGTGAAAGTGTCGCGGCGGGAGAGAACTGACTTTGACAAAGAAGAGATTTTTGAGTGTTATATTAGTGGGTTGTACATAAGAGAAACCGAGAGGCGTTGAAACATACCTAAGTTAACTGTTTTGGATGTACTGAATCAGTGAAAGACACATGGCGTGCCTGAAGCAGCAAAACGTACCGGCAGACCAAAGAAAATCGGTGATAGAGGACGTCAAAGCCTCAGGACAGTCGTTACAGCTAATCGATGGAGTACTGCACCAGACCTCAGAGTACAGGTGTGTAAAAATGCTGGAACCTCGGTATGTACACGTACCATTCGCAGAGAACTTCATTCCATGGGTTACCGTGGTCGTGCGGCTGCTCATAAGCCTTTTATCTCCACTGAGAATGCTACTCATCATTCAGCATGGTGTAAAGAACATTTATCGTGGACCGTAGATCAATGGAAACGGGTCCTATGAGCTGATGAATCCAGACACACGATCCATTAGTCTGATGGCCGTGTGTGGGTATGTTGGCAGCCGGGGAACGCTATTTTCCCCAGTGTACTGTTCCTACGGTCAAGCTGGGAGCTGGCAATGTACTCGTGTGGAGGTGTTTTTCGTGGTAAGGTTCAGGCCCTTTGGTTATCGTGGACAAACCTGTTAACTAGCACGTCTACCTAGATATTTTGGACAATTATGCCCTACCAACTCTGTGGCAATAGTATAGAACCGAGCCTTGTTGGTACCAGCAGGATAATGCACCGAACCATAAAGCAAGGACTGTTACGGCGTGGCTTCACGATAATTCCGTATCGTGAGTAGACTGGCCAGTACAGAGCCCTGATCTTAATTCCATAGATCACCTATGGGATGAATTAGAGCGCCGGATAAGAAATTTGGAGCCAAGGCCTACTACTAAGCAACAGTTAGCGGCATTATTATGTACTGAATGGAAGCGCATATCTATCACTGTGTTCCAAAACATTGTCGAAAGCACATCTCGAACGGTCAGTGCATGCATTAAGGCCAATGGTGGACCGACACCGTATGAATGTATGTCAATAAATGCTATGTTGTGTTTCTCTTCTAGGTGTTATGTGACTTTTATTCTCGTCATGTCATGTAGTACTTTACCAGTCCTGCAGCATTAAGCAAAAAGTGTTTATTGGGATGGAATATTGCAAAAAGAAATTTAAAGTGCTTTGGTACGAGAGAAAGATAGCAACAACACTCCGTCCTGCATGTTGAACGCACATGGCATACAATGTTTAGGTTAGTGTACGCAACTAAATTGACAGGTCTTGTTTGCAACAAAAGGACTGTCAATCCACTGGAAGTTAAGGGTGCTATGAAATCCCTTCTGTATATCATACGAAATAGCTGTTTCTTCTTTAACGAAAAAAAAAATTCATCAAACTGATGCAGCCACTACGACCTCATCAACCTCTTCGCGGTAGTCATTGTGAAAACATTTGGGAAAAACACCCTAAGATCTCATGTTAAAAATATCTGAACTATACTGCGGAAGTGGAGATGGCTCCCTGTATTTTGTGGGCTATTTTCCCCGAAAACATTAATGGTTTTAAAGATTCCATGTCAAATGTTACTAATCTGTACCGTATCTAGACTTCGTTTTTCTTCGCGGGGGAGGAGGGTTAACAAGCACAATGAACAACTCGATGGGCTACAAGCAGTCGCCTTTCCCTAATTGAGGGTCATTGCAAATGGCGGTCCCAGGTACGGGCATACCGGGCAATCGGCCAGGGCCCCTCTAGGCGCGGGACCCCGTACCGCCGCCAATTAATTAGTAGTTTTTGTCTGGGTTATCTAAAATATTGTAGTTGTAGTTCACGATCATATACAAATGAATATCAATTTAAATACTTGTTTACTGCTTTTAATTAGTGACATCAAAAAGTTACTCTGTCAGATTTTTTTTTATTTTTGTGGTCAGAGGCATTTTTTCAGCTGGAAAGTTGTGGAGAAATGTCTGAATTTAATTTTTTTCAAGATAATTTTCATAGGAGTTTTGCCGCAATTTCGGGTACAAGTAGTGAGTTGCAATGTACGCACGGAAGCCAGCTACCGAGAAAAGTTGCGAAATTCTTCTTCTAATAATAGACTTATCTTATACAAAAATTTTTAATTATACAACTATCCGTGTTTATTTAGTAACAGGTCATTTTGGTACAGGTAATATTTTGGATTCCTCATTATATTAATAAACAATGTATTTTATTATATCGTGTGCATTTCATATAAATCAATACCACAATTCTCGATGAAAAAAAATTGCTTTGGGTTCGCATTCACCCCCAAGTGAGTGTTTGTGTGAGAAAAAAGAACCGAAAAGCGTGCGACTGGTTTACGGTTAGAGTAAGCAACATGTAATTTTTTACGCATATGCAGTATGGCACAACGCCATACTGAGATACACTGCTTACTGGCATGTTGCTCAATAAATATTGCCCATAACAATCTCAATGTTTAATCATTTATTGTTGACGATGAGTATATTTAGGCTGCACCTAACAGGAAATACCCAAAAGCTTTACGAAAGCTTTATAAATACGTGATCATTTTTTACTTTCATTATTTTTTTCTTTAAGCTTCTCGTCACTCCTCTCAAAATACCTTTTGGTGTAGACAGTTCTTCATTTTTTTCTACAAAATCTCATCAGTTGGGGCTTCTTTAATTTCACCAAAATTCTTTTAGCATTTGAATTACTTTTCCAATTTTGTTTTTCGTTTCTGGTTTAATGACCACCATGAGCAACTCTCAGGGTTATATGCAGTCGCCCGTCCCTAGTTTAGGGCCACTGGTTCCTAAGAAGGAAGTGTTACAGTGACTGCCTTTTTTTTATTAGAGATTTAACGACCACCGTGAGCAACTCAGTGGGCTATAAGCAGTCGCCTGTCCCTAATTTAGGGTCCCTGGTTTCAGGGAAGGGAGAGAGAACCAGCGCCGTAAGACAAACTCATCATCCATGCCTCACCGGGATTCGAACCCGAACCCATCTCGGACGAACGCTCAGAAGCCATTGCTTAGACCACTGCGCCACCGGGACGGCCCGGGAAATTTCAATCAACTATTAGGACATTTTAATTGTTAAATGTTATTTAATGATAAAAAAGAATTAAAGAACGAGGAAAAGAAAAAAAAAAGTGATATTAGCAGAGACAAAGAGTGACCACCAAGAAATGAAAAACAAAGTGTGACCACCCAGAAATGAAAAACAAAAGGAACTGTTTTCATTTCAAACGAAGTTGGAGAATGCCCCAAACGTATAAATTTAGAACATAGAATAAACATTTCAGAAATCACCAGTGATATTGTTTTCATACAGCAAGACAACCCGGGATAAGCACCACGAGAAACGAACTCGTAGGGTGTGTTAATGCTTTTCCCGTTTTTAGGAATTCTCGATGGGACTCTCCACAGACAGGACACACCAGACAGCAGAGGGAAGAGAGAGAGAGAGAGAGAGAGAGAAAAGGAAGACACAAAGAATGTTCAAAAGATTACACCGAGCGTTTTACAGATATGGAGGAAAGAGGAGGAAATAATGCACTAACAAGGGACCAGCGGTCAGAATTTTGTGTCCGAGTGAAACAGGCTGCATTTCTTAAAAGGCAAAATTTGAGGGAGCACTGAGAGACACTTACGAAAACGTAAAGTGGTTCTCTCTAGCTCAACGAAAGAACAACCCCGAGTCTGCCGCATTTATTTTCTGTTTATATATTTTAATTGAGTAGGGCAGGCAAGCAATATTTTTTTATATTTTTCAGTGTGCATATATTTCTACGAGAGTGTTTCCAGTTTCCATCTTTGGCTACAAACAGTCAGCCATCTCTAATTTAGAGCCAACGGTTTCAGGAAAGGTAGGGGGTAAGTGCTGCAAAACAAACACAACATCTATGCCTTACCGCGATTCTGGCCTGGACCCATCTCTGACGAATGGTCAGAAGCCGGCACTTAGACCACTGGGTTACGGGCGGCCTTTCTGGCAGTTGACTTGGAGCTGGTAATCACCATTTTTTTAACATCTAACGGAACTTTGTTGATTTATACACAACTTTAGTTTCGTAGGCAGAACTTATTGAGCGTGAAGGTTATTAAGATAACATAAGGCCAATTTTTAATCAGTCAATCATACAAAACACGTCTTTTGTAAGAAAAGATCGTGCTAATCATCTTACTTAGTACGATCGTCTGACCGTCTTTCTGGGCACACCATATCTCTGCACGTACAATGGTTATAACGAAGTAAATTTCTCCGTCATTTTTATCCGCGCCAGGATTCGAACCCGGGTCCCCTCATTCCGGAATAAGTTGCTCTACCAATTGAGCTACGCGGACGTTTTATTCTGATTCCTATCTGCCTTTATGTCGTGCGCATCCTTCTGGCAGGTACGTCACATCTCCTGGTACGTTACATCATCTCCCCCTTATTTTTTTTTTTTTTTTGAAGTCCTGGAGAAGGGATTCTCTTATTTTTCCTATCTCGCGGTGTGGAAATAACATCACACCATTGCGAGATTTTGAACGGTCGGGTCATCCGGATAGTTCGGGCGCCATTATAACGAAGTATATTTCTCCGTCATTTCTGTAAACGCCAGGATTAGAACCCGGATCCCCTCATTCCGGAATAAGTCACTCTACCAATTGAGCTACGCGGACGTTTTATTCTGATTCCTATCTGCCTTTATGTGGTGTGCGTCCTTCGGGCAGGTACGTCACATCTCCTGGTACGTTACATCACCTCCCCCAAAGTCCCTGTTCGGGCGCCATTATTACGAAGTAAATTTCTCCGTCATTTTTATCTGCGCCAGGATTCGAACCCGGGTCCCCTCATTCTGGAATAAGTTGCTCTACCAATTGAGCTACGCGGACGTTTTATTCTGATTCCTATCTGCCTTTATGTCGTGTGCGTCCTTCTGGCAGGTACGTCACATCTCCTGGTACGTTACATGGTGGCCTAAAGTCCTGCACCAATAGACTGAAAGTCACGTTTTTGATGATTGAAGTCAACTTATACAGCGTAATGGTAAAATCAGGAATACATATTATACATCATTTTAAATGAAATTTTATACTGAATTCAAATACTTTTACAGAATGTTATTATCAGCAATAGAAGTGAAGATACAAGCAAAAATACAGAGTCAAGTCATAAAAAACAACAAATAGTGGAATTTGTGAAATTAGTGCACAATGCATTTAACGTAAAATTACTGTACAGTACCTTATTGACACTATGCAGGACACTTGAAATAACTGACTAACAAGCAAAATACGCTTTAATATTTAATTTGATAATCACTGTTACTTAGTAACAAAGTGTACCTTCTTGGCATGGAACTAATGAGCTTCTCTATAGTTGTCTATTGGGAATAACATGGTGCAATACGGCCCTTACAGACTCAATTAAAGATAAAAAAAAAACCGTGGTTATCCAATTAAATATTAAAGCGTATTTTGCCTGTTGTTCAGTTATTTCAAGTGTCTTGCAAGTGTCAATAATGTACTGTACAGTAATTTTACGTTAAATGCATTGTACACTAATTTCACAAATTCCACCATTTTTTGCATTTTATGACTAGACGCTGTACTTTTTCTTTTAACTTCACTTCTCTTACTGGTAATGACATTCTCTAAAACTATTTGAATTCAGCATAAAATTTCCTTCGAAATGATGTATAATATGCATTCCTGACTTTACCATTACGCTGTATAAGTTGACTTCAAACACCAAAAATTTGACTTTCGGTCTACTGACGCAGGATGTTTGGCCAAGATTGTATTAGTCCAATTTGAAAAATTCTTTTTGCACTGCGAACCTCGAAATGTGAGAATGATGATCATTGAATTCTTGCTCTTTTTTTTCCGATGCACAACTTCGATATCATCAAATAGAAGTCGTCGCTCTTTCCACACTTATAAGTGAGTCACGGAAAAATTATCATCGGCTGCCACGGGAATCGAACCGAGAGTCTTCCAGTTACGCGCCGGATATGCTTCCACTGCAAAGATTATTTTAGGTACTGCCTTTTTTTAAGTAATGCATAGGTTTTTTGCTAGAGGCGCAAATATAAATTGAGGTTCCCCCGATATCTCTGCTTCTGAGAGATGGATTTGAAAAATTCTTCCTGCATCGGATACTGCTTCCGAGGGGGAATGTTTTGCATGTAATTTCTAATTTTTGCCTAAGAATGGTTTGGCCACCAGGGGTTAAAATCATTTATTTCTGCTTCTGATGTATTTTCAGCAAAATCTGAGCTGCTGAAAACTCGACTGAAAAAATTCTTTCGAAAACCGATACCGCTCACCTGGGTTAATCTTTTCAGTTCTGTTTGCTTAAAATGATGCATAGTTTTCCCGTCAAGCGACAGAGATGTAGATTATATTTTTGTTGATATCCCTTCTTCTAAGATTCTTATTTGAAAAATTCTTTCTTTGTTGGAAAGAGTTTCCGGTGCTACATATTTCTCATGTAATTTCAAAATTTTATTAACGCACAAGTGTGCCACTAGAGGCCATAGCCGACGTATCCGTTTACAGCAATGCGTGGAGGCAAAATGCCCAACTGAAAAAAAAATTGTCAGATGGTACTAACTGTGAAAACTCTTTGTGTGTATTTTCTTCTCAAAATAATTAAAAATTTGCCGACAAGGGGCGTAAATTTTTATTCTGTGACAAAAAAAAAAGAATTTATTTTCAATATCTGTTTCTGAACGTGCAATTGCAAAAACGTATTTTAATTCCGTATACCATTTACTTTGTGGAAAGCTTTAGGTTTGAATATGAGGAGCTTTGTTCACAGTTCTGTCGCTAGATTGTGTTTTTGTACTTCGTTCGGAGCTGTCTCTCCGCTTCTGAAAACCCTATTGAGAAATTCCTTCCTTTACTGTAATACCATTCGCTTGCATGAAGATTTGGATCATTATCCTCTTTAAATATGGCACAACTTTGCCGCTACAAAAACTTAAAAACAAAAAGGTCAAAAACTTTTCCTATATATCTCTGCTTCCGGGAGATGTATTTGAAAAGGTTTTTTTACCTTAGCACAACTTTTGCCATGAAGACCTTTCGTCTATTTTTTTGTTTTCCATTATGCGAAATTCTCCCGCTATGGGAAGCAGAATTGTATACTTTTTCCTTTTATATTTCTTCTTTGTACTGTTTGATTTTAAAATTATTTAGTCTCTGATACCTTCTTCCAGTTATAAGAAAATTTTTGTGCATCATTTGTTAATTTCCGTGGCATAATTTTTAGCCGCTGGTGGAAGCAAGTGGCTGTTTCTATTTCTAGATATTTTATCGATTGTAGAAATCCGGTCGATTTTTTTTTTGCAACCCGTTCCATTGACTTTCAATAATTTTATAAATCTAATTCGCATCGGAAAGGATTCAAAGTACGTGCTCATTACACCCAAAAGCTCGGTGTCATCTTTCTTGTTACTTGATTATTTTGCTAACCCGAAACGAGCTAATGACTGTGTGAGATATAAATTGGCTTTAACTGTTGTAGTCGTAAGTTTAATATTCAACTTCAAGGTTTACATTAGCTTAATCGTTTATTAATTAAATAATGAGAAACTATACACCAACTGTACTTAAATAGTATAGCTGTACTAGTGATCCGAAATTTATTGGTGTAGAATAGAAATAAAAGTTTTCAAGCTTTCGCACATCAACCAGATGGCTTTTTCAAGGAAGGTAGACTGTAAAGACTTTGCTGTCTACTTTCCTTGAAAAAGTCATCTGGTTGATGTGCGAAAGCTTGGAAAATTTGTCAGGTAGACAGCAAAGTTTGCTGCAGAATAGAAATAAAAGTTTCCAAGCTTTCGCACATCAACCAGATGGCTTTTCCAATGAAGGCAGTTGCTGTCTACCTTCCTTGAAAAAGCCATCTGGTTGATGTGCGAAAGCTTGGAAACTTTTATTTCTATTCTACACCAAGAAATGTCGGATCACTAGCATAGTTATACTATTAAGTTAATCGCTTACATTGCTTAAGTTATGAACTTTTCCCATAAACATCAAACTAGTAAATATAGAAATCACTAACGTTCAAGGTAATGAAACAGCTTACATGAGTCAATTTTTATTTTTTTCTCTGGAAGTTCAAAACAGGAAAATTATTCCAACCAAAATGCAAACTTCTTGGATTTAATTCATATCGCAAAACTTCGTAACCGTAAAATGAGTTTCTAACAAGTGTGTCGTACTACAGAGGTGAATCACGTGTTAAGACGACAAATCTGCAGGGATTCATTTCTTCCATGTAGCTTAGTTGGGAGAGCAACTTACTCCGGAGCGAGGGGAGCTCAGGTTCGATACCCGTTACGGATAAACTTGTGCTTTCACATTGGCGCCCGAACGTAAAAAATGATTGTAATGGAATTTGGGTTCTTCAAAAAATGTGTGATGTTTGTTCCACACAACGTTAACATTAATGAAAAATTCCTACTTCACTTCAAAAAAATAAAAATAAAGAAGGAGATGATGTGACTTGCTACAAAGGTGAATCACGTGCGAAAACAAAGAACTTACAACGGTACATTTCGTCCGTGTAGCTGTGTAGCTTGATAGGGAGAGAAACGTACTAAGGAGTAAGAGGACGTGACTCGGTCTCTGTCACAGACAAGACGCTGTATGAAAATGCATTTCTTACAAGTCGGTATATGAAATGTCTCTTCCAAAATGTATTTGAAACAATTTACTATATGTCAAATGCTCCTTTCAAAGTGCATTTTGAAAGAAGCATTTGATATATAGCAAATATATATCAAATGCTCCTTTTGATGTACACTATCTACCAATAAGTAATTGGACACCCCTGCAATCGACGATCCGTTAAATATCGTGTGGGAAACAACAACGCAACCAGTCGCATGCAAGATGCCACGCAGTTCGGAGCTCTCTGATTTCGAGAAAAGTGTAATCGTCGGGTATTACAGAAATGACCGATACATACGTGACATTTCCAGCAAATTGAAGTACCCAAAATCGACAGTGGCCTACGTGATTGGCAAGTGGAAGATGAGAGGTGACTGTCGGAATGTGCCCCGACACGGCAGACGCACAAAACTGGGAGTTAGAGACTGACACGGGTGCTGGCCAGAGAAATTCGGAAGAACCGCGCCAAACTGATGGACCACATCCGTGAGGAGTTTCAACAGGCATCCGGGAGTGCTCTTTCGATGAATACCATCCGTAAGGAAGCCCATCTGTTCGGTTATCATGGACGTGCTGCAGCCCACAAGCCTTTGATCACCAAAACCAATAGCGCTGCTCAGCTAACGAGGTGCAAAGAACGTCGACAGTGGAAACAGGTTTTCTGGAGCGACGATTCAAGGTTCACCCTCTACCGTTCGGATGGCAGGGTCTGGGTTTGGCGTCTCCCTGGAGAACGCCTCCTGCCGGAATGTATTGTGCCAACTGTGAAGTTCGGCGGCGGTGGAATTATGCATTATGCTATGGGGCTGTTTCTCCTGTTATGGCACGGGACCCTTGGTCGCAATTCCTGGTAGACTGAACGCCGAGACCTACTGCACCATTTTGGATGACCATGCGCTTCCTACGTTGTGGCAGTTTTACGGGGTGGACCCATGTTGCTTTCAGGATGACAATGCCACCTGTCATGTTGCGAGGTCCACCATGGCTTGGTATGGTGACAATGGGGTTAATCAAATGGATTAGCCTGCGTAGAGCCCGGACCTTAACCCTATCGAGCACCTCTGGGACGAGTTGGAGCGTCGACTTAAGGGTGCCCCTAGCATCCGAAATCGGTGAAGGAACTGACCTGTTTTCTCCAAGCCGAGTGGAAGAAAATACCGCTAGCAGTCGTACAACGCCTGGTTGAGAGTATGCCCCGGAGGGTCGCAGCTGTAATCGCCGCTCGTGGAGGCTCCACCAACTATTGAAGGTGAATAAACTTCGTTTTCCTTTGCTATCACAGGTGTCCAATTACTTGTTGGTAGATAGTGTATATTTGCTATATATCAAGTCTGTTTATCAAATGCCTTTTTCAAAATGCAATTCTAACAAGTCTCTTTATCAAATGCCTTTTTCAAAATGCAAATCTAACAAGTCTCTCTTAAAGTTGCACATTTAATAAATGAATGTACTCTTTCTACATTCAATGTTGATGTTCTATTGACCTTCGACTTACTCTGCCAAACTCAGAAAGCTCTTGGGGGGAAAACAAAGTGTTCGTACAATCAGAAAAGGTTTTTCGAGAAGAAAACCAGATTTACATAAAAACACAGGAACTCAAAGGAAAGGTTAAATTAGAGCTGGATTGTGATGGCGAAATTTTTTGAGATAACTGAAGAATTGTGCACAAGGATTTATAAAACATTTAGGGTTGTGTTGAAAGGGTGTTTGATAATGCACAAAGATTATCGAACACCCCTTCAACATATCCCCTAAATTTCGTGAGGCACACTTTCCCATAAAAAATTTCATCACCTACATTTGAGGGTGTGTAATACTCACATAGATTTAATCACTTTTTTTTTTTTAGCTTTTTTTATTTTTTGCAGCACAGCTGTCAATAGCAGTTCGCATTTTCATGAATTCCTCAGCTGTACTTTAAAATACCTGCTATCATAATGCAATATTTTTATTTAATTTCTAATCTGTTTTTTTTGTTTAAAAGTCCGTCATTGCAACTACAAAACGTACGTGCTTATCTTTTTCATCATGTACAAGATTTTTGAAACTGTCAATATGGGTTTTTTTTAGCAATCCATATTATTACGTCTTTACTGTAGTATTGTCTACAGAAGCATTTAGACATGAGAGATAAGAAATCAGAATGGCACAAAAAACTAAATTACGGGGTGTAGTTTTGAGAAAATGATTTCCCGTTTCAATCATTTTTTATTACAAAAAAATCAACAGTTCTCGATTTTTTTTAGGTTTTGCCGATTTTGAATCCTAAATATAAATCCTGAACGTTACACTGTTAACATTTCTGCTTTCAAAACATTCGCTTATCAGCAAAGTTTCATCAATACGCCGCTAAACTGTTTAAGCACCTCTTCATTTTGAAATTTCTGGGTGAATTCCCGATTGTGCACTCTTGCGAGCAACGGTTCTGCAGGGTCTACTATCGGAGAAAAATTCAAAGTGCTAAGTACTGTTGCATAGCATATTAAGCCGGCATACAACATTTATCTGGGCAAGGTTATAAAAATTACCATGCCTTAAAGAAATAATTTGTACCTTCTTAATTTTATGTTTAAGAGACAAAATGCAGAACAAATAACTTAATCCCTCTAAATCCTCGCTGAACTCTCCTATCATAAAATCTTTGTGGGAGACAACAAGCCTCTATTTATATTCTGTCCCTTTTTTTCGTTTTCCTTGTCCCTTTATTTCCGCGCTGCGTGTTTTATTCCAACCAGGACATTTCATCAGCGCATAAGCTTCCATGATCCTGGGTCCAACGCACTGGCAAGGAAAGTTTTAACAGCTTGCGTCTTTCCTGTAGTTTGATTTATACCTTTAGATCCATTGTGCTGCCCAATCTCCCAAACCGTGGCCTTAACCAATCTCGCCTTGGGACGGCACTTTCAATGGGCGGTTATTTCTACCCGGATTCTGTCTATACGGCGCATCTTTACAACCTCCTCCGAGTGGCAGAGATATAGGCGATAAACCTCCTCTTTATAAGGGTTATAAAACCCTTTTATGGTTCCCAGGCAGGTGGATGTTAGTGGTCCAGATAGCAGCCGTCTCTCCTGGCGAAGTACCTGCCTCTAGTCGTGAAAGTACTTCTGCAGGCAAGATTCGGTGGTGGCTGTATTTTTTTTCACCCACACCGAGACCTTGCCATATTTCCTCAGTAAATTCATCAAACATGAAAAGGAGAAACTTTGCTGTGACAATGTTTCGTCTCTCAAATTTAGCGTTAGAGGGCAAATGTTACGTGTAGCGGAAACTCATATTCAAACGAGATCATTTCATTTGGGATTCAAAACAATACATGTCAGTTCAACCAAGATTTAAGGAGCATTACTTCACAGGGAGAGCAAATTTTATACTTAGGACTAACATATTCTTTTTTAATTAGGTATTCAGAATCATATACACCAAACGCACGCGAAATTTAAGCCTAAACAGCATTAGTTCATGTCGACCGCAGTTACTGTAATAGTTATAGCAAAAATTCAGAATATGTTCAGTGCCGATTCCTACACACTGAACAAGAGCGAAAGTCATTATTCTTATCAGCAGAATGTGACATGAAAGTTAAATTTTATATGAAGCAAAACTTAACAGTCGCGTTAAATCATGGGAGCCCACTTAAAATACAGAAGGTGAGTCGAAAGTTTTGCGATATTTGGATGACCTTATGTCTTCATACGTACCTTTAAAACGAAAGCTGACTAGCATTAAAAGTATAAGCCATCGTATTGCACCATCTTTACCCATTTGTCTGCCAGTCTTCGATTCCGTGGAGGGACCAGTTCTTGTCCTTCAAGGCGAAGAACTCCTTCACCCCAGCTGCCACCTCCTCTTGGTTGTTGAAGAGTCACCGGCGAAGGAAGTGGGCCATGGACCGGAACAAGTAATAATCCGACGGGGCAAGATCCGGACTATATGCTGAGTGTGGCATCCGTTTGATGCCCTCAAGTTCCTGGAGTTTTGTCTGGGTCGTTCTCACGGTATGAGGCTGAGAGTTGTCCTGCTGTATGAGACGTGTTTTCTGTTCACCATAGCCGTGTACTTCTCCGCCAAAACGGCATACATCCGCTCCCGCTGTTCAGAGTAGAGGTTGGCGTTGATAGTCCGACCGTCTGGAACAAATTCTTAATGGATTACCCCTCGAAAGTCCACCAGACGTAGAGCATCACCTTGTGCTCGAAGCGTCCACGTTTGGCAACCGGTTCAGGAAGTCGGCAAGGGCTCAACCACTGGCTTTGTGTGTCAGGATTACGGAAATAGACCCACATTTCATCGCACGTAAGAGTTCTCTTGATGAAACGTACATCGCGCTGGTTTTCGAGGAGCCTCGTCCCCACTTCCACTCGGCGGTTGCTTCAGGTGGCGTCAGAGGGACAATGCGGCAGATCCTGTAGATCTTGCCGAGGTCCTGGAGGTTACGAAGCACGGTGGTCTGTGATATGCTCAGCTCGGTCGCTTGATAACCTCCGCGTGCTGGTTGTCGAATTTGCTTCTAAGGCCTGACACACGGCCTCCGAATCTACGGTTTGCGGTCTACCTGACCTTGCCTGATCCTCGAGGTTTCTGTCACTTTCTTGAATCATCTGATTGCGGTGCGATGGTCCACGGAACCTTCTCCTTTCGCATGACAAATGCTTCGTGTTGGTTGAGCAGCGTTATGTCCAAGTTCAAACGCGCAAAGTAAATGTTTCCTAATTAGCCGGTTGTGGTTGTTCATCTTTTAGGCGTCCCAACCACAGACAGAACAAAGACATGCAATTCTGTTCGCAGCAACGACTACCATTTTATATCCCTTTCAACTGACTGCAGTACGCGACTTGAACTAGTTTAAACACGTGACATACCCGCGGCAGCACATGCGTTTCTGCAAATATTGCAAAACTTCCGTCTCACGCTCTGTAGGGAATAAAAGCAGAATAGCGAAGGGATGATTTTCGATTGTTTTACAGATCAGAAGCTGTGCCTTTATCCTTGTTCGCTACTCTCACTACGGTAATACACGCTTGGTGTAGTTCTCACTTGCTGTCGTCCAAGTAGAACTCTCAACAGCTGAACCCCCCCCTCCCGCAAAGGTGGCCAAACAGGTGCATCGATCAAATGTAACACCAAATTCAGTGGAGGAGCATTACCGTCTATGTATCCCCATTCCGCATCAGGATTCCTTGATAACTTCTCTGAAAAGTAGAAAAACCCAAGAAAGATGACACCGAATTTTCGGGTGTAATGAGCACGTCTTTTGAATCCGCTCTGACGAGAATAAAATTTATCGAAGCTATTCAAAGTCAATGGAACCGGTATGGAAAACAAATGTATCTATCTGAAGAAAGAAGTCCTTCGATCGGGTTTTTAAACCCGCAGATATTGCTGTAAACGGAATCGTGAGCTTACGCCCTTTGGTTGCATACTTGTGCGTTAAGAAAAATTTGAATTTACATGAGAAACATTTCGCACAGTGAGCGCTCTCCAACAAAGAAATAATTTTTCAAATCAGATTCTTCCAAGCAGAGATACGGACAAATATAATTTATGCATTTAGGTACCCTGGAGAGGAGAGGGGGATATGCATTATTTTAGGAAGAAAGTATTCTTAAAAGGATTTTCATGGTGAGCGGTATCGGTCAAGAAGAAAAAAAAAATTAGTCGAATTACAGGAGCTCAACTTTTGCAGAAAATATATGAGAAGCAGAAATTAACGCTTATGCCCCTGGTACCCAAACCATTCTTTACGAAGTATTAGAAATTATATGAAAAACATTTTCCATTAAGAGCTGTATCTGATACAGGAAGAATTTTTCAAATCGGAGATTCAGAGGCAGAAATATCGGGGGAAAGTCTATGATTTCTTGTGCCCCCTGGCGGAAAGTCTATGATTTACTTGAAAATTTTGAATTTATATGAAAAACATTTCGCATCGGGAGCACTATCCGGAAATGAAGGGATTTTTCAGATTGGACTTCTACAAATAGAGATATTGACAAAAATACGATATACATTTACGCCCCCTGGCGTAGAAACCACGCATTATTTTATGAAGAAAATATTCCTTAAATGTTCGTCGATGTGAGTACTTCCGGTCAACAAACGATGTTTTTTCAATCGAGATTTTAGAAGCTCAGATTTTGCTGCAAATACATCAGAAACGGAAATTAGGGCTCACGCCCCCTGGTGGCCAAACCATTTTTTTGCCAAAAATTAGAAACTATGTGCAAATGGTTTCTCGCCGCCCCGGTGGCGCAGTGGTCTAAGGCACTGGCCTCTGAGCATTCGTCCGTAAGGGGTCCGGGTTTGAATCCCGGTGAGGCATGGATGTTGTGCTTGTCTTACGGCACTGGCTCTCTCCCTTCCCTGGAACCAGTGACCCTAAATTAGGGACGGGCGACTGCTTATAGCCCATTGAGTTGCTCACGGTGGTCGTTAAACCTCCAATCAAAAAAAAAATGGTTTCTCATTGGGAGCTGTATCCGGTGCAGAAATAATTTTTCAAATCGGAATATTTCAAGCAGAGATATCGGGGGAAACACAATTTACCTTTACGTACCCTAGCGCAAAGTCTATGAATTACTTAGAAATTTTCAAAGTATATGAAAGACATGTCACACCAAAAACTCCATCCAATAAAGAAAGAACTTTTCAAATCGGACCATTAGAAGCAGAGAGATTGACAAAACTAAGATATACATCTACGCCCCCTGGCGGAGAAACCATGCAATATTTTTAGAAGAAAATATTCCGAAATGGTTTATGGACGCGACTGGCATTGGTCCGCCAATGAATTTCTCAATCGAGAGTTTTAAAAGCTTAAATTTTATGGCAAAAACATCAGAAGCAAAAATTAACACAGGTGGTTAAAGTATTCTTTACCAAAAATTAGAAATTATATGCAAAAGATTTTCCATTGGGAGCCGCATCCGCTGAAAAAAAATTTTGAAATCGGAGTTTTGGAAGAAGAGATATCGGGGAAAACGTAATTTACTTTTACGCCCCCTAGCGGAATATTTATACGTAACTTGAAGAAAGTAACTATACCTAAAATACTCTTCAACATAAATGGAATCGAAAGACAAAAGAATTTTTTCAATCGGATGTTTAGAAGCAAATGTATGGAATAAAAAGTGTTGTGAATTTGATTTGATCTGCATTTACGCCCTCTAGCGGTGAAACTGTACATCGTAAAACAAAATGAAATGGAAGATCATCATTCGTATATTTCAAGATTCCGAATGCAAAACGAAGTTTTCAAATCGGACTAATAGTTACAGAAATATGGTGTCTACAAACCAACGGACAGACGGACGGACGAATAAACCGATAACATAAGCACGATTTTTTTTTTTTACAAAAGACGTGCTAAGAAAGAAACCTTTATTTTTAGCACGTCTTTTGAAAAAAAAGATCGTGCTTATGTTATCGGTTTGTCCGTCCGTCCGCCTGTACCCACGATATCTCTGCAACTAATAGTCCGATATTTGAAAAATTCATTTACCATTGGGAAGCTTGAAATATGAAAATGATGAACCTTCATTTCGTTTTTTTTTTACAATGTACAATTTCGCCGCTAGAGGGCGTAAATGCAGATGATGTCGAATTCAAAAATACGTTTTATTCCACATCTTTGCTTCTAAACATCCGATTGAAAATTTTTTTAATCTTTCGATTCCATTTATGTCGAAGAGTATTTTAGATATAGTTACTTTTTCAAATTGCGCATAGATTTTCCGCTAGGGGGCGTAAAAGTAAATTACATTTTTTCTGATAACCCTTCTTCAAAAGCTCCGATTTAAAAAAAATTCTTCGGCGGATACACCTCCTAACGAAAAACATTTTGCATATTTCTATTTTTTTCGTAATAAATAATTCAGCCACCAGGGGGCGTAAGCGTTAATTTTTGCTTCTGATGTTTTTGCCATAAAATCTGAGCTTCTGAAATATCGATTGAAAACATTATTTTGTGGACTGATGCCACTGACATCGATAAACCTTTTCGAAGTAGTTTCTTAAAATATTCCACAGTTTCTCCGCCAGGGGGCGTAGACGTATACCTTATTTTTGTCAATATCTCTACTTCTAGGAGTCCGATTTGAAAAATTCCTTCTATGTTGGATAGTGTTTTCAGTGTGACATGTTTTTCATATAATTTCAAAATTTTCAAGTAATTCATGGACTTTCCGCTAGGGGGCGAAAAGGTCAATTGCGTGTCCCCCTATATCTCGGCTTCTAAATCTCCGATTTGAAATATTCTTTCTGCACAGGATACAGCTCCTGATGGAAAATCGTTTGCACATAATTTCTATTTTTTGTAAAAAAAATTGTTTGGCCACCAGGGGGCGTAAACCTTAATTTCCGTTTCCGATGTATTTGTAGCAAAATATGAGCTTCTAAATTCTTGATAGAAAAAAACGTCGTTTGTAGACCGATACTACTCATGTCGACAAACCTTTTAGAAACATTTTCTTCTTAAAATAATGCATGGTTTCTACGCCCGGGGATGTACATGTATATCTTATTTTTGTCAATATCTCTACTTCTAGGAGACCGATTGGAAAAATTCCTTCTTTTTTGGATAGTGTTTCCAGTGTGACATTGTTTTCATATAATTTCAAAATTTTCAAGTAATTCATAGACTTTGCGCTAGGGGGCGAAAAGGTAAATTGATTTCCCCTATATCTCTGTTTCGAAATCTCCGATTTCAAAAATTCTTTCTGCAAAGGATACAGCTCCTGATTGGAAATCCTTTGCACATAATTTCTAATTTTTGTGAAAAATGGTTTGGCCACCAGGTGGCGTAAGTCTCAGTTTCCGCTTCTGATGTATTTGCAGCAAAATATAAGTTTCTAAAATCTCGATTGAAAAAAAGTCTTTTGTTGGCCGATACTACTCATGTCGAAAAACCTTTAAATAATATTCTCTTCGTAAAATAATGCGTCGTTTCTACGCTAGGGGGCGTAAATGTATATCGTATTTTTGTCAACATCTCTATTTGTAGAAGTCCAATCTGAAAAATTCCTTCTTTTCCGGATAGTGTTTCCGATGCGAAATGTTTTTATTATAAATTCAAAATTTTCAAGTAAATCATACCTTTTCCGCTAGGGGGCGCAAAGTTAAATGGTGTTTTCTGCGTTATTTCTGCTCCTAAAACACCGATTTGAAAAATTCTTCCTGTATCGCATACAAGACCGGATGGAAAATATTTTTCACAAAATTTCTAATGTTTGGTAAAGAATGGTTTGTCCACCAGGGGGCATAAGTGTTAATATCTGCTTCTGATGAATTTTTAGCAAAATCTTGGATCCTGAAAACTCGACTAATTTTTTTTTTCTTGGACCGATACCGCTCTTATGGATAAACCTTTTGAGAATACTTTGTTCCTAAAATAACGCATGGTTTTCCCACCAGGGGACGTAAAGTCACATCTTATTTTCGTCGATACCTCTGTTTCTAAGAATCCGATTTGAAAAATTATTTCTGTGTTGGAGAGCGTTTCCGGTGCGAAATGTTTCTCATATAAATTCATGTTTTTCTTAACGCACAAGTCTGCAGCCAGATGGCGTAAGCTCACGATTCCGTTTACAGCAGTATGTGAAGGATTAAAAACCGGATTGAAAAACTTCTTTCTTCCATCAGATACTATTGCTTTCCACACCGGCTCCGTTGACTTTGAACAGCTTTGATAAATTTAATTTGCTTCAGAACGAATTCAAAAGACGTGCTTATAACACCCGAAAATTCGGTGTCATCTTTCTTGTTTTAATTGTTATTTACTTCCCGAAAATATTAAAAAACTTTATGAGATTATACCATACTTAGTTTTTCGGTCAAGCAAATTTCGGTGTGTAACTTGAAAATTTAGACGTTTAATGAAGATCATGGTACCACTTTTGGAAACACAAGTCTGTAGCTAAAACAGAAAATATGCAGAATGCGCAGTAACTTTACCCGGCGGTTTCAAAGGCTCTACAAATCGCACCAACACTCTCCGTAACAGCATGTATAACTGAAATATCTTTCAGTAGCCTACTTAGTAGGCAGTCTTGTTTGAGATCAATAATATTTGATCGAATCGAGCAAAGCAATAAAAGATTGAAATTTTTATTTTCTTCCATCTAGGAATAACACAACCACCATGCTGTTTAATTACCGTAATAGGTTTTGCTAAATAGGTTATGCAATATTTATTCAATAGTTTTTTGCTTAAAATGTCATTAAATATTCTGTGACATTTTTTGTCTTAATAAATAAATGCATCTCCCTTTACGAAGCGTGACTGAGACCGCATTTCTCTCATTTATCTTGAAGGGCATAGAAATTAGATAGTTCATGTGTGCTGGAACTTTGCTTTGGCTCATACCCCTCCCTAGAAAAATGCTGCGGGTGCCCATGTGTCGAACTTTTTAAAATGGGTTTAAAATCGTACACACCAATGCAATGCGAAATTTATCAAATTATGGCTGCCACACACTATATTGACTAAAGTCACAGGACACCTAGAAGAGAAACACAACAGAGCATATACATTAGTACGGTGTCGGTCCACCTTTGGCATTAATGCGTGCACTGACCTTTCGAGACAAGCTTTCCACAAAGTTTTGGAACACAGCGACAGATATGCGCTTCCATTCAGTACATAATGCTGCCCCTAACTGTTGCTTAGTAGTTGGCCTTGGTTCCAAACTTCTTATGCGGCGCTCTAATTCATCCCATAGATGCTCTATTGGATTAGGATCAGGGCTCTGTGCTGACCAGTCCACACACGATGCGGAAGTATTGTCAAACAACGCCGTAACAGTCCTTGCTTTACGGCTCTGTTCATTAACCTGCTGGTACCAAGAAGCCTCGATTCCATAGTATTGCCACAGAGTTGGTAGGGCATACATTTTTAGAATATTGAGGTAGAGGACCTGGTTAACAGGTTTCTCCACGATAACCAAACGGCCGGGACCATACCACGAAAAACACCCCCACACGAGTACACTGCCAACTCCAAACTTGACCTTAGGAACAGTACACTGTAGTAAATAACGTTCCTCCAGCTGCAATCATACCCACGCACGGTCATCAGACTGATGGAGCATGTATCTGGATTCATCAGTCCATAGCACCCGTTTCCGTTGATGTACGGTCCACGATAAATGATCTTTACACCGTGCTGAACGACGAGGAGTAGAATTCCAAGTGGATATGAAAGGCTTGTGAGCAGCCGCACGACCACGGTAACCCATGGAATGAAGTTCTCTGCGAATGGTACGTGTACATACCGAGGTTCCAGCATTTTCACTCTCCTGTACACTGATGTCTTGTGCAGTACTCCGTCGAATAGCTGTAACGACTTTCCTGTGGCTTGATGTCCTCTATCACTGATTTTCTTTGGTCTGCCGGTACGTTTTGAAGCTTCAGACCCACCATGTGTCTTACAGTTATTCAGTACATCGGAAAAAGTGGACTTGGTATATTTAAACGCCTCTCGGTTTCTCTTATGGACAACCCACTAATATAACACCCAACAATCTTTCCTTTCTCAAATTCAGCTCTCTCCCGCAGCGACATTTTCACTCAACATCACAGTGCGATATGATCGCGGTCAGCTCCAGGCTTGTTTTTATACCGTTTGCAGCAGTACCGCGCAACTTAACAACGCAGCGAATCCGTTAATTTGCTTTTGAAGGGGTGTCCGGTGACTTTTGTGAATATATTTTGTATGTCGTTTACGTCAGGAACGTACTTCTCGTATTACTGAAGACCTTACTGTTATTATTTCACTCTGTATGTTGGCAAAGCGTCCTGGCATATAAAAATTGTCACTTGTTCCACTTTGGGTCTTACCATCTGAAGATGAGCCTGACGCACGCTTGAAAGATCTTATGTGTGTGTTTTTAAATATGTATATATTTTAAATTGTGTTTTTAAGTGATTAAATGGTTTAGGGCCTGTTAACATTTTTTGGTTCACAAGTTTGCTTATCGTGCAAAAGCAGCAGTATTTTAGACTCGTTCATGATTTGCCCGAAGTAATTTTATGTAATAGAACACAGTCCGACGAAAATCGTTCGCCGAACTGTCGCCAAATCCGAACACGTCTATTCGATTGTAAGAGTGAAAAGAGTGGCTCATCTCTCCAAAGAACTGCTTTCCAGAAGCCCATAGTCCAGGTTCGACGGGAGACACACCGTCCCAAACGGCGCTTTGCATTCACGGTAGTGATGTGTGACTTGTGTGTCGTTACTCTACCATAATAACACACGCTACGCAACTCTCTGCGGATAGTTATGGTACTAACCGAGCCATTACAAGGATTTCCTACTTCAGCAGCAACTGAAATCGCAGAGGAAGAACGGGATGTTATAACATTTCTTGCCATGGCTCTTCTGTCATGTTCTATCAGTGTGTAAGGCCTTCCTGAACTTTTTTTTTCTGTAGTTGTACCGTCCTGATTCCAGCTGTTTACATCACTTACAGTCGATTTTGGTATGTTTAGTTCAGCTGCTATGCTCCGTATGGAAACGTTACTCAAATGACATCCTATGAGCAACCCACGCTGGAACTGGGAAAGTTCACGTCCACGTGGCATATCCTCTTCAAAGTTACTGATAACAAGACAGAACATGTTAGCTTTATATACACACCTCCTCACTAACAGCTCACCTTTCTATGAAATCCTAATTTAATAGTAAAACATTTCGTTTATACGACGCGCATCTTCAATTATACATCGTCGCTTTCCCTCCTTCCTTAGTCGAAGTTCGCCACTGAGGCCAAATATTTCTTACCTCAGTCATTCTTTGACAACCTTTTCAAACGCAGGCACGAGGCCTGTTTCTTCAGCAGAGACAGAAGAACCGTCCATTGACCAGTGCGGACTGTCAAGGTAGGGCCTATACCTGAAGGTACGGGGCTCCTCTTTCCTGACAGGTAACCCTGAATGAGGCGGATCGTATTGCTTCGTTGTTTCGTCAAAGGAGGTTTTCCAATCTCGGAAACAAACAACAGCGCAGACGGTTACGAAAGCGATGAAGAAACTGTAATTATGGATGATAAAGATTAGAACCTTCATCCATAACTGATTTCCTTCGAGGAATATGTAAATTGCGATGCTGACATGATCACTTCAAAACTATGCACAGTAGAAAAATTAACAGACGCTAATTTGGAGAATGGATATTCCAGCGGCAGTGATGAAAGTGAAGAACCAGTTCAACCGTCCTCTCAAGATGCAATGCATAGTATTGATACACTGAGAAGTTTCTTTGTTTTTCATGCCAACACCAGTGAGAAAACAACTTAATTCTCTCCGTAGTGCTCTCCTTAGAATGCAAAATCAAACAACCATGCAAACGTCACTAAAATACTTTTTCAAATGAATTTAAAAGTGCTTATTAACTGTCGATGCGATCCAGCATTTTTTCTTGTTCTAAAGAAAGTGAATCAAGATGTGATACTGAAATAAAGGTATGAATTTTTCTTAGTTGTATGTTATATGTATGCAATTTGAGTACATTTTGATTTTTTGAAATTAAACTTTAAAACACTTCTTAAATACTGAATAAATAACTTAATAAGCGTAAATATTTCTACGTAACAAAATATATTTTCATTATCCGTAACAGGTACTAAATTAGTACTGTACATGTTATACGTGTGTACCAAAGAAATTCGCTTCGCATTTTAGACTTTAGTTTCAGTTATACGTCTTTTATACGGTCCCTTGAAAGACGTATAAACGGAGCTTTACCGTACGACCATAAAGTGGTGCATACCTCTGCGTATTACGACGTACGCAGTTGCATTAAAAGTCACGTCTCTGAGCATATGGTTCACACTATTCTGTCCAACCGCTGTAAGTGCTTATTATTACATATAGTAATTTCTACATGGCAGGATTTTTTTCACCAAAAATCGGATTTAGCGAGGATTTTCCATCGCCCCCGAGCTCGGTGTTAGAAGCAATTTCTGCTAGGTATGCTTTTTGAAAGTGCTGTATAAATATTGTTATCCTACACAATGGGCACCAAATGATAAAAATGCCATCAATTTTCCATTTTCTAGTTAATTTACTTTTGTAACGTCATTTCGGGTGTTTCATTATTACATATCAAGCACTGTGATCGCATTTTCTGATATTCTGAAATTTTCCCAAAATACTTTCTGAATCTCGTTGCATGATCGGATCGTAAAGCAAAAACAGATGTCTTTACTTCAAGCCTTCAATCAAAAGATTTATTTACGAGCATTTTAAATGCGGTACGTCAAAATAGTAAGACACATTTATATGACATTCCTTAGAAGAATAAAGAATTGCTCTTTGAAACAAATGAACGGAGTTACTTCTTGGACATGTACACGCACAACGATTCATCAATAGATAAAAGGCAAACGTCAGGCAGTTGATAGTTTGAGCGCAGTTTCCTTCGATCATCCATCAGAGATTATTTATGACGCTGTACAAACCACTTACCTAAAGTATAACTGCTGAAAAGCAGTTGTAAGGAACAGATGAAACAAATTTGTTTATTCACCTTCTTTTCTGTTACCAAGAAAATCTTCCATCTGCAGCGAATTTTGAAGGAAACAAACTTGTGAAACCGAAGGAATCAAATTTCGCACACCAATATTGAATATCAGGGGGTAATTATTCTATGAATTTAAATATGAAATGCATGCCTTTCACGTTCAAGCTTTTGGCACTAACTTGCTTTACGAAGAAGTGCTGCAGTGAATTGTCTATTTTCCAAAAGGAAAGAGGACTTTAAGTAAGTTAAACACGTTAAGAAAAACTAGAAGCTTTGTGACGTACATACTTCAAAGGTGACACATGTCATGACGGAAAACGAACAGCGATAAGCTTCGTCGGTGTAGATTAGATAAAACAACTGGATCCGGAGCGAGAAGGTGTGCCTTCGAACCGCACCGCTGGCAAAAAAGGCTTTTCTTCACATAGGAACGTAAAATGAATCTCGTGCCCGTGAGGTACAAAAAATGTGTGGAGCTTCTTCCACAAATCGTCTGGAATTAATGAGAATTATTTTTTCTACGCTTCTAAAAATGTGTGATGCCTCTTCGACAGATCGCCTGTAATTAAGGAAAAATCCTTCTTCAACGCATCAAAAAATGTGTGATGATAATTCCGCACATCATCTGGAATTAATGAGAATTCCTCCTTCTACGCTTCTAAAAATGTGTGGTACTTCTTCCACACATGGAATTAATGAGAATTATTTTTCAACGTTTCGAAAACTGTGATGTTTCTTCCACCCATCGTCTGGAATTAATGACAATCTTTTCTTCAACGCTTCGAAAAATGCGTGATGCTTTTTCTACACATTGTCTGGAATTAATGAGAATTCCTTCTTCAACGCTTTGAAAAATGTGAGATCTCCTACTCATCGTCTGGAATTAATGAGAATTACTTTCTTCTGTCTTTCAAAAATGTGATATGTTTCTTCCATAGGTCGTCTGGAATTAAGGAGAATTCCTTATTCAACGCTTCGGAAAATGTGAGATGCTTCTTCCGCACTTCGTCTGGAATTAAGGAGAATTCCTTCTTCAACGCTTTGAAAAATGTGTGATATTTCTTCCACACATCGCCTGGAATCAAAAATAATTTCTTCGGCAACGCTTGGAAAACTTTGTGATGTTTCTTTCACACATCGCCTGGAATCAAGGAGAATTCCTTTTTCAAAGCTTCGAAACATGTGTGATAATTTTCCACACATCGTCTGGAATTAATGCGAATTACTTCTTCTATGCTTCGAGAAATGCATGATGCATCTTCCACACATCGTCTGGAATTAATGGGAATTACTTCTTCTAAGCTTCGAGAAATATGTGATGCTTCTTCCACACATCGTCTGGAACTAAAGATAATTCCTTCTGAATGCTTCGAAAAATATGTGATCTTCTTCCACACATCGTCAGGAATTAAAGATAATTCCTTTTGAATGCCTTGAAAAATATGTGATCTTCTTCCACACATCATCTGGAATTAATGAGAATTACTTCTACGCTTCGAAAACTGTGTTATGCTTCTTCCACACATCATCTGAAATTAATAGGAATTACTTCTTCTACGCTTCGGGAAATGTGCGATGCTTCTTCCACAGATCGTTTGGAATTAATGAAAATTCCTTCTGCAAGTTTCGAAAAATGTGTAATTTTCTTCCACACGTCGTATGCAATTAATGAGAATTACTTCTTCAAAGCTTAGAAAGATGTCTAATGCTTCTTCCACACATCGTCTAGAATTACTGAGAATTATTTTTTATACAACGAGCTACTTCAAGCATGGTTTGCAGTGGACCAGAAACCTGCGGATTTCGTGCCTCCGGCTTTCTCAAGATGTGGATACATGTGACGTATCTACTTGAGAGGGGACACACATGTCAGGACGGCAAATTTGCAGCCATAAGATTCGGCGGTGTATTTCAGTTGGGAGAAAAACTGGATCCGGAGCTAGGAGGAGTGAGTTCGAATCGCACCATCAGCAAAAGGGCTTTTTATCACAATTTATATAAATATATATGCACTATACAAGTTGAACAATTCCTGTTAACCGAAATTCGGAATAGCTCTGAAATCAGCATTTCATTTTCGAGCAGTGACACAACGCCGCGGATAAAAAAACTCCCCTACTTAGCTGATAGCGAAAATTGCAGAAATGTATCTTAATCCAGGTACTCGTGATTATAGCAGGGGGGGGGGTGAATATGTGGAAAAATTAACTCAGTGATATGGTGAAATTTGCTGAAATGGTTCTGAGTATAGCTAATCGTGATGATAACAGAGAAGATGAATATGACGTGAAAACTTCAGTAGTGCAGTGGAAATAGCTGAAATATTCCTAAAAGAAGGTAATCGTGATGATAGTCATGGGGCTGAAGACGATGTGCTGAATTCCGCTCAGCGATATGGTGAAAATTGCTGATGTGGTTCTAAATTAAGCTAATCGTGATGATAACGGTGACGATGATGATACGTAAAATTCCGCTCAATGGCAGGCTGGAAATTATACACATAAACACCCAGATCTCTCTCTCTTTCTGTCTAGAACGCTTGACGTCACAGCAACGTCTACATTGTTGCGCCATCACGTATCGGTCAATTCGTGTGTGCTCTCGAGATGTCAAAGTGATTGCCTGCTGTATACTGTAATAGCACGCGATCCCTTTTAAATGTCAAGTAATTGCGTGCTAATTTAAAAACATTGGATTATCAGTGACTCGAGTTCTATTTTTCCGATCTACAAAATATGAAATGAATTCTTAATATCAGGGCAAGTTGCATTTATATATTAATTTAATTTAGCACAATTCGAATATTAATTTGTACGCTTTAATTATTTTTTACTTTTTTAATTTAACTAACTTTCCGAGATAATATTATTAAATTTGCGAAATATCGATCTATCTAAACGCTCTAACCTACAATAAAAACTGAAATCTTGAGATGTCAAAGTGAGCAAGATTGCATCTAAAAGCAGATGTCGCCCCAATAGCACATTGTCGATAATTTAGATAGTTCCGATTTCTAATACCAGATGTCGCATTATTTTACAGAAAAACTTCTGTATGAAGTTTCAAACTAACCGTCGAACAAGACACTGTAAAACAAGCCGTGAAGGGAATAACAAGTGTGCCGGAGAAAAAGTAATTTAACGCGGAAATCAAAGTGAAAGTTATTAAGCTAAGTTTACACGAAAACATCTTTCTGACTTTAGTGCAGATTATATTACATATTTTGCAAAATATCGATCTATCTAAACGCTCTAATCTACGATTGTTAAATAACAAATATTTTACACAGAATGTTATTTATCGCAATGTCATGAAAAACGGTAATAAATAGCATACGATTTTTAGTTCTAACATGAATGAGTTCTTACTATATAAGTTTTTACCATATTTCCTTACTGAAATCTGGCGTTTATTTGATTTTTTTCAGTTTGCTTTAATTAAAAAGTTCACTCCATCATAGAACGGGCAACATCCTATATATTTATATATATATATATATATATTAAAATATTATTTAAATCTTAAAAACCACTGTCCTTGGACGGGCTATGCGCTAGCAGTTAAAATAGTTTTCAATGATGTCTTGAGTCAAAGATTTGATCATATGACCTCCCAAATGCTTAAATCTGATACTTCATTTGTTCGAAAGCTTCCTAAAAATTCAGTTTAATGAGGTATACTTCTAATTACACCTTCATTTTGAATTTTTGTACTCTCATGTAAATTTGGTTTCTGTTCGTTAAATTTCTCATTCCCTCAACGAGTTTTTTAAATTGGCATTCTAACAGTGGGTCCAAGCTCAGTCTAGACCAAAAGTTTAGTGTTTCGAGAAAGACGCTTTGAGAGATAACAACAAGAGTTTATATATTCTTAATTCACAAGTTATTAATAATGATGAATACATCCTCATGAGATGACGGCTGTCCCTCAGCCTCGTCTGTGTATTACGTTCAGAACCTCTTCTTCCTGTCCTACACCCTTTTTCATTCTATTCGATGCACGCTCTTCCCACGATGGTCACACTACGCCCCTCATCACCGGCAGTCTCCCGGAACAAAGCTTCGGAGCATCTGATACTGACAATGCGTCCTATGTAGAACCCTTTGATCTGACTTTACGACCGTCTTACACGACAACGAGGCATACTTACCTACTGCTTAGAACCTCTTCTTCGTGTCCTACGCCCTTCTTCGACCTACTCCCTTCACAATCTTTCCACGACGGTCAGACTACGCCCCACATGACCGTCAGTCTCCCGGAGCAAAGCAATGCAGAATCTCATACTGATAATGAGCCCTACCTTTTGATGTGACTGTACGACTGTCTTACACGACAACGATGCATTCTTACCGACTGCTTAGAACTTGCTTTTGCTTAGAACCTCTTCTTCGTGTCCTACGCCTTTCTTCGCACTATTCCCTTCAAAATGTTTCCACGATGGTCACACTACGCCCCACATGACCGTCAGTCTCCCGGAGTAAAGCATTACAGTATCTCATACCGATAATTCGTCCTATCCTTTGATGTGACTGTACGACTGTCTTACACGACAACAATGCATCCGTACCGACTGCTTAGAACTTGTTTTTGCTTAGAACCTCTTCTTCGTGTCCTACGCCTTTCTTCGCACTATTCCCTTCAAACTATGTTTCCACGACGGTCACACTACGCCCCACACGACCGGCAGTCTCCCGGAGCAAAGCATTGCAGCATCTCATACTGATAATGAGCCCTACCTTTCGATGTGACTGTACGACTGTCTTACACGACAACGATGCATCCTTACCGACTGCTTAGAACTTGTTTTTGCTTAGAACCTCTTCTTCGTGTCCTACGCCCTTCTTCGTACTATTCCCTTGAAACTATTGCCACGACGGTCACACTACGCCCCACACGACCGGCAGTCTCCCGGAGTAAAGCATTGCAGCATCTCATACTGATAATGAGCCCTACCTTTTGATGTGACTGTACGACTGTCTTACACGACAACGATGCATCCTTACCGACTGCTTAGAACTTGCTTTTGCTTAGAACCTCTTCTTCGTGTCCTACGCCCTTCTTCGTACTATTCCCTTCAAACTATTGCCACGACGGTCACACTACGCCCCACACGACCGGCAGTCTCCCGGAGTAAAGCATTGCAGTATCTCATACCGATAATTCGTCCTATCCTTTGATGTGACTGTACGACTGTCTTACACGACAACGATGCATCCTTACCGACTGCTTAGAACTTGCTTTTGCTTAGAACCTCTTCTTCGTGTCCTACGCCCTTCTTCGCACTATTCCCTTCACACTCTTTCCACGACGGTCCCACTACGCCCCACATGACCGTCAGTCTCCCGGAGCAAAGCTTGGAGTATCTCATACCGATAATTCGTCCTATCATTTGATGTGACTGTACGACTGTGTTATACGACAACGATGCATCCTTACCGACTGCTTAGAACTTGCTTTTGCTTAGAACCTCTTCTTCGTGTACTACGCCCCGCATGACCGTCAGTCTCCCGGAGTAAAACATTGCAGTATCTCATACCGATAATTCGTCCTATCCTTTGATGTGACTGTACGACTGTCTTACACGACAACGATGCATCCATACCGACTGCTTAGAACTTGCTTTTGCCTAGAACCTCTTGTTCATGTCCGACGCCCTTCTTCGCACAATTCCCTTCACACTCTTTCCACGACGGTCACACTACGCCCTACATGACCGTCAGTCTCCTGGAGCAAAGCATTGCAGTACCTCATACTGATAATGCGTCCTATCCTTTGGTGTGACTGTACGACTGTCTTACACGACAACGATGCATCCATACCGTCTGCTTAGAACTTGCTTTTGCTTAGAACCTCTTCTTCGTGTCCTACGCCCTTCTTCGCACTATTCCCTTCACACTCTTTCCACGACGGTCACACTACGCCCCACATGACCGTCAGTCTCCCCGAGCAAAGCATTGGAGTATCTCATACTGATAATGCGTCCTATCCTTTGATGTGTCTGTACGACTGTGTTACACGTCAACGATGCATCCTTACCGACTGCTTAGAACTTGCTTTTGCTTAGAACCTCTTCTTCGGGTCCTACGCCCCTCTTCGTACTATTCCCTTCATACTCTTTCCACGACGGTCACACTACGCCCCACATGACTGGCAGTCTCCCGGAGCAAAGCATTGCAGCATCTCATACCGAAAATGAGCCCTATCCTTTGATGTTACTGTACGACTGTCTTACACGACAACGATGCATCCTTACCGACTGCTTAGAACTTGCTTTTGCTTAGAACCTCTTCTACGTGTCATACGCCCATCTTCGTACTATTCCCACATGACCGTCAGTCTCCCCGAGCAAAGCATTGGAGTATCTCATACTGATAATGCGTCCTATCCTTTGATGTGTCTGTACGACTGTGTTACACGACAACGATGCATCCTTACCGACTGCTTAGAACTTGCTTTTGCTTATAACCTCTTCTTCGGGTCCTACGACCCTCTTCGTACTATTCCCTTCATACTCGTTTCACGACGGTCACACTACTCCCCACATGACTGGCAGTCTCCCGGAGCAAAGCATTGCAGCATCTCATACCGAAAATGAGCCCTATCCTTTGATGTTACTGTACGACTGTCTTACACGACAACGATGCATCCTTACCGACTGCTTAGAACTTGCTTTTGCTTAGAACCTCTTCTACGTGTCATACTCCCCTCTTCGTACTATTCCCTTCACACTCGTTCCACGACGGTCACACTGCGCCCCACATGACCGTCAGTCTCCCGGAGTAAAGCATTGCAGCATCTCATACTGATAATGCATCCTATCCTTTCATGTGACTGTACGACTGTCTTACACGACAACGATGCATTCTTACCGACTGCTTAGAACTTGCTTTTGCTTAGAACCTCTTCTTCGTGTCCTACGCCCCTCTTTGTACTATTCCCTTCAAACTATTGCCACGACGGTCACACTACGCCGCACACGACCGGCAGTCTCCCGGAGCAAAGCATTGCAGCATCTCATACTGATAATGAGCCCTACATTTTGATGTGACTGTACGACTGTCTTACACGACAACGATGCATCCGTACCGACTGGATAGAACTTGTTTTTGCTTAGAACCTCTTCTTCGTGTCCTACGCCCTTCTTCGTACTATTCCCTTCACACTCTTTCCACGACGGTCACACTACGCCCCACATGACCGTCAGTCTCCCGGAGCAAAGCATTGCGGCATCTCATACTGATAATGCGTCCCATCCTTTGATGTGACTGTACGACTGTGTTACACGACAACGATGCATCCTTACCGACTGCTTAGAACTTGCTTTTGCTTAGAACCTCTTCTTCGTGTCCTGCGCCCCTCTTCGTACTATTCCCTTCATACTCTTGCCACGACGGTCGCACTACGACTCACACGATCGGCAGTCTCCCGGAGAGAAGCATTGCAGTCTAAGCAGTGGGTAAGGATGCCCCCACTGTAGAACCATTTGATGTGACTGTACGACTGTCCTACACAACGACGAGGCATCCTTACCCACTGGTGACCAAGCACTGACATGCCGACCGTGACACGAGGCGCTTATAACAGGAAAACGACTGATTTCAGCTGTGTGTGGTTGCGATATCTGATTTGCCTAGACCTGGTACGCGCGCACCTATGACGCTGAAAGGCTAATCATCTCTGCCATATTCGTGGTTAGCATATCCGCTAAGAAACGAAGTCGTAGTTCGACTTCTTTCAGGTGTTCTGTCTATTATGAATATGATTGTATATTTATGAACATACATAGTGGTATCAGAATAATGTGAACACCCCTGGAATCACAGTGTACCCGTCCAGGCGCGTTACAGAGTGCACGTGAGAAAGTCGACCACACGGATATATAATCATCCGGACCCGGACAGATGAGCCATAGTGAATAACGTGAGCACAACTGGCAGAGATAGTGATTTGACGGACGTTCAAAAAGGAATGATCATCCGCTACCGCGCTACGGGTGGAAGCATCTCAGAAACAGCAGACTTCGTTGGCTGTATGCGAGGTGCTGTAGTAAGGGTGTACCAAGAATGGACCGCTGGCACACCGAGTACCTCCCGATGTCATAACTGTAGAGCCCTAATGCCCATCGACTCCAGAAGAGAACGTCGACTGTTAAAGGGAAATCCACGCCAAACAGTGCAGCAATTGACCACGCAAATGAACGCTGGACACCCAGGTACGCGTCCCCGACAACAGTGAGCGAGCCCTGTTACGCATGGGTCTCCGGAGTCGACACTGCGTTAAGGCGGCCATGTTAACCCAGGTCCATCGGGAACGACGCCTGCAGTTCGCATGGGACTACCGCCATTGGAAGAGCGGGAAAAGTTTGCGTCCTCCAACCAATAGAGGTTTCTACTCCACAGAAGTGACGGGCGGTGGTGGATACAGCGTCAGACACATGAGAATCAACACCCGGACAAACTTGGCGGTCAAGAACAGGCCGGCGGTGGCAGTGCGCATGCTTGGGGGATGTTATCCTGGTATAACCTGGGACCGCTGGTACCACTGGATGGGTTTCTTAACGCCAATGGCTACCTGTCCATCTTCGCTGACCACATGCATCCCTTCAATATAAACAATATAAACAACACTTTCCGTTTTTACACGATATTATAAAAGTTGATGATGCTGACTATAAAACTTTAATCAAAAGGTTGTAATACATTAGTACTTTCGGGTCTACTATAGACCCATCTTCAGATTTGAATTAATCGAACTCTGAGATTACATATGGTTATATCAAGAACAATGCCAGATTACAACTTAAAACTTGAGAAGTAAAACACATGTGACGTAGTCAATCAAAATGCCTGTGCACGAGAGTCAACGTCTTGTGGGAGGGGGCACTGTTTGTTCAAAATAAGGTTCTTCCAAACTCCCGGAATGTAATTAGGTAAATCATCATTGCAACAAGAGTCAAAGTTCTTAAGTATAAGTAAACTTTCTGTAAATAACAAATTTGATTTACATAACGGAGATGCCAGAATTGACAAATTGTCCCAATCTGGAAAAAACTTACCACTGTTAACTGCTCTTGCCAAGGCAGTCGTTTGTGATCCGTTCCCAACATTGTATTTATGTTCAACAAGTCTAGTATGAACCTTCGTAGAAGTTGATCCGATATATAGAGAATCGTTAGTTCCTGGGTCGTTTGATCTCAACGGAATACTGTAAACACCCCATTTGTCGAGGCTTGGCACAGGATCACGGTCGCTACGGATCGATGATAAGATGTTCATGGTTTTGATATCAACAGATATCAAGTCGACTGACACGTTCGACGTGTCAGTCGACTTGATATCTGTTGCAGGCATTCTTTAGGGCATGAACAATGAGTGGAATAAATTGTACTGACCCCACAAATCTTGGCTTCTGATTCTACTTAGACAAGGAAGTTAGTGTCCTATTTGCAACTTTCCCAATTATACGTTGAACTGTTTTTTCGGGGTACCCATAAATTCATGCTAAGTCTGTAATTTTCTTGAACTCCTGATTACGAGTAATTGAAGAAGAAGAATGTGAGAAGGCGCGATTAACCAAAAAGGTAAAACGTTAAACGTGCATCCCTTCATGTTAGACGTTTACCCTTGTGATGCTGGTGTCTACTAACAGGACAATTCGCCCTGCCAGTGGCTAAGTGTGCACGGGACTGGTTCCAGGAACATGTATGTCTCCGTTCTCCCTTGGCCTGCGAAATCGCCCGAATTCAATCCCATATCGCACATGTGGGACTATTTGGATCGTTCGACGTGTCAACCCACAACCATAGTCCGAATGCGCACGTGTGCCTTTGGCAAACTTTCAGGACCTCATTGCGTCCATTCCACGCCGTCTCCCCGCTCTTATCCGAGCCAGGGCTAGTGTTTCCCATTATTAGGTAGGTAGTCACATTATTCTGATACGACCGTGTATATAAAAGCTGCATATCCAAGAAATTATGTTTATGTGAAACGAAAATTCAATCCCATTACATTCTAATCAATTATTTTTCTGGTTTTGAATAGAGCATTGGCTGCGATAGTTAGCATAACTACAAGAGCTTAAATATTCTTCATTCAGAAGTTATTAATAGTGATGAATACGGTTTATTAACAACGGATCTGGAAAACAATTAACGAAGATTTCTCTTCGGCAAAGAAACATCAGCACCACTGGTTCGCTAATCGTCGAGAAAATACCGGTGAAAACCCATTTCGAAAATATACTTTCTTCGTAAAATTAATGAGCTTGGAACGTAACGCCAGAGCTCAGCTTAATTAGGAATTTAATTGAAGGCACCGCAGTTTAACTTCTGAACCCCAAAAAGGAGGAATCTCTGAAAAAGAATTAAAAAAAAAAAAACATATTTCGAGGATCTTGTAATGGGCAATATGAAGCGTTGCAGTTTTTCCCCGTTTAATCTACTCTGAACGTCTCAGAACTGAATACTATTAAAAAGATTCACTTATTTAATCCTAAACTCAAACCCCAACTTGCGTCCTGAGCCGCTATTTCAGCGAAAAAATTTTTTTCCTTGTAGATCTGAACCGTAGAGAAATAATTAATCGCTAGAGGAAAATAATTGCAACTATTACTTTTAAGCAAATTACACATCGGCTGAAGGAAGCGTATAAAAATGTACAGTTTAATTGGGAAGCTGTTTGATGGGTCGAAAGTAATTTGAAACAGTTTCACTGCAGATCGAGCACATGCGAATTGAAGAGCCGTTCGAATTCAGTTTTTTTCAGTCATAAAAAAGTTAGCGTTCGAAAAACATAATTGCAGAAAAGTTTTCCAGAAGTTGAAACTTTCGCGCAATATGTTTGTTCTTTTTTTTCTGTCTTTTTCTTTTGCAGTCGAATAATTATATGCTTATGAAATTATTTGTACCACTGTTTTATTACTTTTCCGTTTCCATATGGAATAGCGTACATCTCAAGAGAAATCAGTTATTAGATTACAAGATATGACAAAAAAAACCTTGTAATAATTTTTTGCCGTCCTTTCCCGCAGATTTTGTTCGCCTGGTTAAAGTCAACAATCTGGAAATAACGTGGAATGGCTTGAGGAACGCATGAAACACAAGTAATTAAAGATCATCATTTCGAGTTTTGCTTTTTTACAGATGGGAATTTGAATATATTTAATGATGCAATTTTCCTTTTCTTTTTTTCGCCCTTCAAGATAAGAGGAATGCGGGGGAATTTCTTTTATAAGAACTCGATTCCAGTTTATATCTCTTTTTACAACGCTTCAATTAATGCAAATACTCAGGTGAGATTCTTCTACAGAACCTGTGAAATGATAACGCCTTTCATAGTTCAGCAACCAGGCGTCATAATCTCAACTTTGGTATTAATGGCTGTAAGGGAAATAAGTATTGATTATGATACATTTTCCAAAATACTAGAAACCGTTACTTAAGTCATTACACAAGTTATGAGGAAAATGGCTGTGGAATAAATCTCACTCCTGTGCCCCGACCCTTGATAACATTTCAATGATATTCAACAGAACTGGTTCAGTATACCTCCGAAATAACATGATAAAGTTTTTTCGCAATCGAAGCAATTTAACGTAAGTTATTATGCATAATGGCTATGGAATAGATCCCGCTTCTGTGTCCTAACCTTTGACCCCATTTCGCCCATTTTCAATAGGATTCGTCTCCAAGCAGGTCCCTGCAACATACTAACATCTCATCCAAAGCGAAGCATTTTTACATAAGTTATGACGCATAATGGCGATGGAACTGATTCTGCTCCTATATCCTGACCTTTGATCCCCATTTCGCCAATTTTCAATAGGGTTTCTCCCCTACCACGTACTAAAATTTAATCGAAATCGAACCATTTTTACGTTAGTTATGACGCATAAGAGCAGTGGAATGGATCCCGCTCCTATGTCCTGACCTTTGACCCCATTTCGTTCACTTTCAATAGGGTTCCTTCCCAGGTGATCCCCTACCACATACTAAAATTTCATCTAAATCGAACGATTTTTACGCGAGCTATCGTGTGGACGAACATACGCACACAACGCGTGACGTAATGAGGCAGATGGGAATCGCGACCATCTGCTCGCAAAAGTGTAACGCCATAAAACATTAATAGGATCCACACACAACAGGTGACGTAATGAGACAGATGGCGTGATCGCGCGTCAGCATCTAATGGGACGACGCCATGACAGTACTCTAAAAACGTGGTAATTCGAGGTGGTTAGTTAACGCACTTAACGAATTTTCCTAAAGTCGGGACCAAGCTAAATCGATTTGTAGTACCAGAAAACGGTAGGTCAGCGACTTTCATTAAAATCCTTAGAGCCGTTTTCAAAATAAAATTTACATACATACAAGAATTGCTCCTTTAAGGTGAACGTCAAGTAATTTTGCTTCCTGTATTTCGAAAGAAAAATTTCTGTACACATTTTCTTCCCAAGGATGAAAATTTGAACATCGATTAAAATATCTTCAATATATAACTAGGAATACTTAATATTTTCTAAAACATAACCATAATTATGCAATCCCACATTTGTTTGTCTACTGACGTCATTCAACACCACCAAAGGAAACGTTATTGATTTTTAATATAATTATGGTAAGTCTTTCATCTCCCCTCGGAATGATACTCGTCCTTTAGCATGGTGTAAAGAACATTTTTCGTGGACCGAAAACTGGCCCTATGAACTGATGACTCCAGATACACGATCCATCAGTCTGATGGCCGCGTGTGGTTATGGCGGCAGCCGGAGGAACGCTATTTACCACAGTGTACTGTTCCTATACCGTCAAGTTTGGAGCTGGCAGTGTACTCGTGTGGAGGTGTTTTTCATGACATGGTTCCGGCCCATTGGTTATCGTGAACAAACTTGTTAACCAGCTCGTCTACCTCGATATTCTGGACAATTATGCCCTACCAACTCTGTGGCAATACTATGGAACCGAGCCTTGTTGGTACCAGCAGGATAATACACCGAGCCATAAAGCAAAGACTGTTACGGCGTGGTTTGACGATAATTCCGTGTCGTATGTAGACTGGGCAACACAGATCCCTGATCTTAATCCCACAGAGCACCTATGGGATGAATTAGAGCGCCGCATAAGAAGTTTGGAACCAAGGCCCATTACTAAGCAACAGTTAGCGGCAGCATTATGTTCTAAATGGAAGCTGATATCTATCGCTGTGTTCCAAAACCTCGTCGAAAGCATGTCTCGAAGGGTCAGTGTATGCATTAAGGCCAAAGTTGGACCGACAGCGTACTAATGTATGTCAATAAATGCTATGTTGCATTTTTCCTCTAGGTGCTCGATGACTTTTGTCAATATAGTGTATATATATTAAATAGCTGGTGTACAAAATAGTGGAAAGGACAAGAAATATCTTGTGCCACAATAAAGAAAATGCATGTGATATGCTATACACATTATCTGATCTCGCTACAGAACTTCAAAATTCGACAGACGATTGAAATTTAAAAGTTAATGAAACCTCAAGTATTCTCACCAATCGCTCCTATTACCGGTAATTTCTCGTCATACTGATACGGAAAAAGTGAGAACAGAGTTTTCTGTTAATATACGAAAGGAATTGTGGAAAGGTTTCCGAAAATTCAGAATTTTACCGTGGTACGAAAAATCCGAGAATTCAGGTTTCTTTCAGTCATTTCACGGAAATGGTTGTATCAGAAATATGATTTGTTAATTCACGAAAGATATGACGGAAAATGGCACGTGAATTTCAGAAAAAGTTTTACAGAGTATATTCGTTCTAGCTGATTTCAGCCCATTTTTCCAACCACCAGTTATTTCGTTGCAGTCGGTTAAAACCTTAAATTATACAGGTTACAACAACAACAAATTGCGCGTTTTTCCTCTTCAAGCAATGGTGAGGCAGAAGAAGTCGATCGTTGACCCGGTGGCCGAATGGTCAGAAGAGAGGGCATCTAACCAGTCGTTCGAGATGGGCTGGGTTCGAATCCCGATGATTCATATGCTGTGGTTTACCTGAGGTGCAAGTTCTGTCCTTTCTCTAGAACCAGTGGCCCTAAATTAGGGTCCGGCATCTCCTTATAACCCTAGACACCATATTAACGAGTCAATTAGACAACTATTCCTGATAGATTCCACCGAAGGAAGGTTTGGATTCAGATACCTTGGTACCAGGGATGATACGCCGCGTACTCGAAACGGGAGTGAGGGATTGCGACTCTTGTGACCACGATTGGAATGCGGACAGACAGATAGAAATGATTAAAAGTGCTATCGTGGAAGAATGCTGAACGACACAAGAGCAGAGTGAAAAATCTTCGGGAGAGCAGAAGCACGTGACCTCATTTTTTACGCTTTCCAACCGTAATTTGAAGAAGCGTATATGCTCCAGCTTTGTCCGTCTGTATGCCTGTCCGCACGATAACTCACGTAAAAATGGTTTGATTTCGATGAAATTTTAGTATGTTTTAGGGGACTACCTGGGGGCAAACCCTATTGAAAATGGGCGAAATGGGGTCAAAGGTCAGGACATAAGAGCGGGATTTATTCCATTGACGTTACGCATCATAACTTGCGTAAAAATAGCTCGATTTCGATGAAAATTTGGTATGTGGTAGGAGACAACCTCGGCACGAACCCTATTAAAAATGGGCGAAATAGGGTCCAAGGTCAGGACACAGGAGCGGGATTCATTCCATTGCCTTTATGCATCATATTTTGCGTGAAAATGGTCCGATTTCTATGAAATTTTAGTATGTGGTAGGAGACCACTGGGAAGGAACCCTATTCAAAATCGGCGAAATGGGGTCAAAGGTCAGGACATAGGAGCGGGACCCATTCCATTGCCCTTATGCGTCATAACTTTCGTAAAAATGGTCCGATGTCGATGAAATGTTAGTATGTCGTAGGGTAGCACCTGGAAATGAATCCTATTGAAAATGGGAGATGGGGTCAAAGATCAGGACATAGGAGCGGGATTCATTCCATGGCACTTATGCGTCATAACGTAAGTAAAAGTGTTTCTATTGCGACAAAACTTTAGTATGTTGTTCAGGAAGTATACTGAAACGGTTCTGTTGAATATCATCGAAATGGGGTCAAAGCTCAGGGCACAGGAGCGAAATTTATTCCACAGCCATTATCCTCATAACTTGAGTAATAACATGAGTCAAGTTATAAGTTATTACTTATTACACATATCAGTTAGTTACTCAAGTCATGAGGATTTCTGGTATGTTGGAAAGCCTATCATAATCAATGCATTGCATGATTTTACTAACTTGCTAACAAGTGTTTTAATTCCCCGGAAGTCCCGGCATAACAAACCCTCTACTAACATTTAGTGATTGGAGAGGTCAGACTGGGATCGAACCTTTGATCAACGGAATAGCAGCTCTACTACTCTTTCCTCTGGGCTATCATGGCTGCCCTATAATACAATTTGTTCAGGAGGCATTTAAATTCTTAAAAGCTGCAGCAGAGCAACAAATCCTTGGAATTCGAACCAGAGTTTTCAAAAAAACAAATGACAAACGGGTAATAATATGGGGATCAAGCTTTCCAGTCCCTATGTCCCCTTTCCCCCGAGGAATTCAAAAACCACACCCTCTTTCTTTGTCACAAAGTAACTTCTAATCTTTCCAAATACCGTCCCCTTTCCTCGATGAGATTCTTCTCGCACAACGCAGTTGATCTAAATCACATTAGAAAAGAATTAGAGTTTTTTTTTACTAACATTTCGCTTGACAAAATGTTAGTAAAAAAAAGAACTAAATAATGAGCCTTGTTTGCCTAGAGCTGCATTTTCGTTGAAAGAGTAACTGTAGTTTGCTGAGATGAAAATCGGGATATCTTAATCCGATTTCCACTCCTTCTAATCGATATTATTTCCAGGTTTGTTTTTTTTTTTTTTTTGATTGGAGGTTTAACGACCGCCGTGAGCAACTCAATGGGCTATAAGCAGTCGCCCGTCCCTAATTTAGGGTCACTGGTTCCAGGGAAGGGAGAGAGCCAGTGCCGTAAGACAAACACAACATCCATGCCTGACCGGGATTCGAACCCGGACCCATTACGGACGAATGATCAGGGGCCAACGCCTTAGACCACTGCGCCACCGGGGCGGCATTTCCAGGTTTTCTGAAGAGTTGGTTAGATGGCTGAAAGCTGATGTCGTCATCACTGTGTCGTGAAATATTCTGAGTCTCTCTTCCTCCAGTGCAAAATGTAGTTAGTCGTCCCCGGTGGTGCAGTGGTCTAAGTGGCTTCTGATCATTCTTCCCTGATGGGTCGGGCTTCGAATCCCGGTGAGGCATGGATGTTGTGTTTGTCTTACGGCGCTGGCTCTCTTCCTTCCCTGGAGCTAATGACCTTAAATTAGGGGCACTCGACTATTTATAGCCCACTGAGTTGCTGACGGTGGTCGTTAAACCTCCAATCACAGAAAAATGTAGTTAACTTCTTTATTGTTTACTGACTTTAGGAAAAGTAATGTTTTCATGTGTCTGCATTTCTCATCTATTTCAAACAACTTCATTCCCTTTATACTTGATTTTCATTTCGACCTGCAGTTCCACTGCATCGTTTAGTATTTGCAGTTGAGTAGGTGTTGTTTCCGTCATCATTTTGGTAGGTAATGGATTTCCTATGGATTACATTTCACGTATGGGTGCCATCCCGGTGCGACGCTACAAGTTAAAACGTAGCTCGTCTTTACGTTTTGCACACCATTGTACACTAAAGAGCAATTGAATTAGAGACAGCTCACGTTATGCAAATGTAGCGCTGTGGGCGGCCCTGTAAACGGAAACGACATGACGTATGCAGCGATCCGACAACATAAGGAGTGATGCGACGGGAATCAGTAAGAGTCGGACTCAGTATGGGTAAGACGAAGGATCTAAGCGCATTTGATCGTGGGTAAGTAGTCGGAGCTCGCCGACGAATGGGTCACACCGTCTCGGAAGTCGTGCTGGCACTGGGATTTTCTCGAGCCACTGTGTCACGGGTGCACCGTGAGTACGTCGAATCCAGTAAAACCATCCCTGCAAGGGCCAACTGCCGTGGACAACAGCGTGTGGATGAGCGGGGTCATGGTTAGCTAGCTCGCATTGTAACAGCAGATAGACGGGCCAAAGTGCAAGAAATCACTCGGCAATTTAACGCTGGTGCACAAAAACGTGTAAGCAGTCACACTAACCAGAACCATCTCCTCGCTATGAGGTACAGAAGTCATCGTCCCACGAGGGTACCGCTGCTGACCGCACATCACAGGGTGCAAAGATTAGCATGGGCGCGGGAACATCGCCACTGGACCCTAAAAATGTGGAAAAATGCTGCCTGGACCGATGAGTCGATATTCCCGTTGGTACATGCGGATGGCAGGATGCGAGTACATGCAAACCACATGAAGCGATGGATTCTTCTTGCCAAAAGGGCTTCAAGCTGGTGGGGGTGTCATTCTTGTCTGGGGACTGTTTACGTGGACTGAAATGGGACCGCTGGTACGTGTGACATTGTCCCTCACAGGTCAACGTTACCGTGATATCCTGGACGTCCATTTGTCGCCGTTTGTGCGTCTTCAACATCCCACTGGGGACCTCATCCTGCAACAAGACAATGCATCGTGCCATCGCTTTTGAATTGTATCCAAATGGTTGGATGAACACTTCACCGTCGTGACCTTGCTTCCTTGGCCAGCTAGGTCACCTGACCTTAATCCTATCGAGCACATCTGGGATGCCATCGAGAGAGATGTTCGAGGCTCTGACCTCCTCCATCAAATCTTCGTGAACTGTCGGAGCTTGTTCAGGGGTCGTGGATCCGTTTGGCTTCCCAACGCTTCCGGTGTCTTGTCGAGTCCATGCCGAGGCGAATCACCGCCGTCATCAGGGCGAAAGGTGGCGCTACACGTTACTAGACAGGTATCTGTAATTCAATTGCTCTTCAGTGAATAATACCGAATGATTTCATTTATTTGACCTCAAAGTGTTGAAGATCATAATCCAACACCCTATTTCGAAACATGTGTAGAACAAATTCACGTTGCAGATATAAGATTGATTTTCCTTTGAGGTGCCCTTGAAAGAAGTAGAAATGAGATATTTTGATTAATCTTCTTCTTATTGTAAAATAATTGCTGGAAGCAGAGGTGTGTTTTTCATCAATATGTTCAAAAACAAGAACTTCCGGCGTTCCACAAGCTCAAAAGGGAAACACACTGAGTATACAGAACATTATAGATACGGGTGATGAGCAGTTGACATAAGCATCCCCGCGCACAGTGAAACAGACCCAAAACAGGAGATAAATAGGCTTTCGGACAATGTATTGCAATCGACGAATATGATATTTATATCCAAAGCAGGAGATAAATAGCTTCCGAACAAGGTATTGCAATCGACGAATATGCGCAAACGTGGCTATCTGAGATACTTTGAGAGTGGAAGCATTGTCGGAGCAATGTAGGTGCGTCTATCTATAACCCAAGCGGTGAGAACCCTAGGGTCCCCGATGGCAAGCATAGCAAGGATGTACCACAAGCATACCATCGACAGACGTACCAACTCCCAAAGAACATGCGCTGGCCAACTACACACCAGTGATGACCAGGAACGACGTGGACTGTCCAGAACAGTACAAACCGGCACTTGGCAACAACAGCGGAAATCACATCCAGGCTAAATGTCGGAGGCACAAGCAGTGTCAGTGAGTGAACGGCGCGCGCTGCTTACTCTAGACTAGGGCAGCCGACGCCGTACTCATATGCCTCTGTAGACTGCTCGTCATCGGGTAATACTCCTCGCTTGGTGCCGGGAACATCAAAACTAGACCGCTGCAGAGTCGTGTAGTGAGATGAATCGCGTTTTCAGCTGTACCGAGCTGACTGTAGGATGCTGATGTGAAATCTGCTGTTTACTGCGTAGTGGCTCTTTGACTGTTTGGAGAGCATTCTCGTGAGACTCGTTGGGTGTCTTCGTCTGTCTGGAGAGGTCCGTAATGGCTGAGCACTACTGAAAAATGCTAGCAGATCTCCTACACGCTTCCATGGCCTTCGCGCATCCTGCGGCCGGTGGACTGTTTCAGCAGCACAATGCGCAGCCCCACCGGGAAGCAACCGCACAGGCAATGGCTCAAAGAACACTCATCTGCGCTTGGAACCATTTAGTGGCCCCCAAAGTGTCCGGATTGAAACCCGGTGGAAGCTCTCTAAGATGCCGTAGGACAGAACATTAAACATGGATCTCGGACCGACGTCTCGGGAAGGTTTGGGGACAATGCTGCAACATACACATGGCTGGCATTACCTTCAGAAATCCTCCGGCATTTGGAAAAGTCGATGGCGCGGCGTGTAGAGGCTGTTATTCGCGCTAGAGAAGGACGATCACACTATTAGGTAGGTATTATAATGGTTTGTGGATGTGGATGTGGATTGGAGGTTTAACGACCACCATGAGCAACTCAATGGGCTATAAGCAGTCGCTCGTCCCTAATTTAGGATCACTGGTTCCAGGAAAGGAGAGAGCCAGTGCCGTAAGACAAACACAACATCCATGCCTCACCGGGATTCGAACCCGGACCCCGTTCGGACGAATGATCAGAGGCCATCGCTTAGACCACTGCGCCACTGGGGCGGCATTCTAATGGTTTGTTCATTGAGTGTATGAATACCTTTGTTAACGCTTTCTGTTGATTTTTCTATTTGGTCTTTTTTTTTTTTTTTTTTGATTGGAGGTTTAACGACCACCGTGAGCAACTCAATGGGCTATAAGCAGTCGCCCGTCCCTAATTTAGGGTCACTGGTTCCAGGGAAGGAGAGAGCCAGTGCCGTAAGACAAACACAACATCCATGCCTCACCGGGATTCGAACCCGGACCCCGTTCGGACGAATGATCAGAGGCCATCGCTTAGACCACTGCGCCACTGGGGCGGCATTCTAATGGTTTGTTCATTGAGTGTATGAATACCTTTGTTAACGCTTTCTGTTGATTTTTCTATTTGGTCTTTTTTTTTTTTTTTTTTTTTTTTTGATTGGAGGTTTAACGACCACCGTGAGCAACTCAATGGGCTATAAGCAGTCGCCCGTCCCTAATTTAGGGTCACTGGTTCCAGGAAGGGAGAGAGCCAGTGCCGTAAGACAAACACAACATCCATGCCTCACCGGGATTCGAACCCGGACCCCGTTCGGACGAATGATCAGAGGCCATCGCTTAGACCACTGCGCCACTGGGGCGGCATTCTAATGGTTTGTTCATTGAGTGTATGAATACCTTTGTTAACGCTTTCTGTTGATTTTTCTATTTGGTCTTTTTTTTTTTTTTTTTTTTTTTGATTGGAGGTTTAACGACCACCGTGAGCAACTCAATGGGCTATAAGCAGTCGCCCGTCCCTAATTTAGGGTCACTGGTTCCAGGGAAGGGAGAGAGCCAGTGCCGTAAGACAAACACAACATCCATGCCTCACCGGGAGATTCGAACCCGGACCCCGTTCGGACGAATGATCAGAGGCCATCGCTTAGACCACTGCGCCACTGGGGCGGCATTCTAATGGTTTGTTCATTGAGTGTATGAATACCTTTGTTAACGCTTTCTGTTGATTTTTCTATTTGGTCTTTTTTTTTTTTTTTTTTTTTTTTGATTGGAGGTTTAACGACCACCGTGAGCAACTCAATGGGCTATAAGCAGTCGCCCGTCCCTAATTTAGGGTCACTGGTTCCAGGGAAGGGAGAGAGCCAGTGCCGTAAGACAAACACAACATCTATGCCTCACCGGGATTCGAACCCGGACCCCGTTCGGACGAATGATCAGAGGCCATCGCTTAGACCACTGCGCCACTGGGGCGGCATTCTAATGGTTTGTTCATTGAGTGTATGAATACCTTTGTTAACGCTTTCTGTTGATTTTTCTATTTGGTCTTTTTTTTTTTTTTTTTTTTTTTTTTTGATTGGAGGTTTAACGACCACCGTGAGCAACTCAATGGGCTATAAGCAGTCGCCCGTCCCTAATTTAGGGTCACTGGTTCCAGGGAAGGGAGAGAGCCAGTGCCGTAAGACAAACACAACATCCATGCCTCACCGGGATTCGAACCCGGACCCCGTTCGGACGAATGATCAGAGGCCATCGCTTAGACCACTGCGCCACTGGGGCGGCATTCTAATGGTTTGTTCATTGAGTGTATGAATACCTTTGTTAACGCTTTCTGTTGATTTTTCTATTTGGTCTTTTTTTTTTTTTTTTTTTGATTGGAGGTTTAACGACCACCGTGAGCAACTCAATGGGCTATAAGCAGTCGCCCCCGTCCCTAATTTAGGGTCACTGGTTCCAGGGAAGGGAGAGAGCCAGTGCCGTAAGACAAACACAACATCCATGCCTCACCGGGATTCGAACCCGGACCCCTTTCGGACGAATGATCAGAGGCCAGCGCCTTAGACCACTGCGCCACCGGGGCGGCCTATTTGGTCTGTACATACCCAGCAAAAACACAAGTGTTGGAAACTGCTGGCCACCAGCTGACAGTGATCGGTGGCTGAAATATGCCGCTCACGGCGCGGTAGCAGTCCGTTGATCGTTAGCAGCGCCATCAGTTGAGCAGCAATTGATGGCACTGCAGCATCGCCGTAAATTTTGGGCCCCCAAGCAAGTGCCACTAGTGGCCCGTAGCTAGCAACCGATGCAATCTCAACACGAGGTGGAAGCAACGGGCAAGCGCAGAAGCAACACGTACCGTGTCTCTCGTGGTACCAGTTAGTTGAAGACGTCGTTATTGGCATCGTGTTATTTTAGTGGATTTTAAGAAAAAAACATACATAGAGAGGCGAATTAATGTCCTATGAAATGCCACATCGACGAAGATTACTGTCCGAAGAAAAATATATAAATAATTATTAATGATGAAATAAATACGGGATTATACCATATAATACAAAGTTTGAAGATACTAGCGAATACTATGACGGTTATGTTCAAATTAATCGGAAACTTGTGACTTGGTCGGTCTGGGTGGTGTAGTGGTTAGCGTACCCGGGCGCTATCTGGGAGACGCGGGTTCGAGTCCCACTCCAGGACGATAAAAATTTTCAAGTTTTCGAATATTATCTGACTTACCATCCTTGTCACATTTACACCAAAAATCTGATGGTCATCTTCAAAGTTTGTAACTATTAATGAACTGTAAGAGATAGTCAATTACTCTTGTGAATTTATAGAAACTCATTTCGTAGCAAAATTCCTGCAATAAAACGCGAAGAATTCAGAATACAGAGAGCCATGAAATACACTCACTCCATTCCCATGAATAACAAGAAATAACCTAATTTTGGTGTAATCTTTCTTTTTAACATGCAGTAAACCGCTTCAAACAAAAGTCGTGGAAAAGAATTAAAAGCACGTTATGTTGGGAAAAAATAAGAATTATACGAGTACAAAATTTATCAATTATTTGAAAAAAAAACGCTATGTATACATAATGTACTCATTCATGGGTTGAATACACATTACTGGAGAAATTAATTCCTTGCTAAAAGTAACGAGACGTAAAATAAAATATATTTCCTCTTAAAACAAATGTAGCTTCGGACCGCGGAAAGGAAAGATACAAGAGTAAAAATGTAACAGAATGTGACATGAACAGGTAAATATATTAATTAAATAATTGCCTTTCAAGACCACAAGGACAGCAAAAAACTTTGGAAAGTGTCTTTAAGTTGGTACACTCGTTGAAAACGAATGAAGTTCGCTTCAGTTAAACAAAAACAATCGTTACATTGAAAAAACAAATTAATGATTTATATGAAACGGACATTTATGAAAAATACCTCGCGCTATTGCAAATTTGAAAAGAGATCCCTAAGTCTCACATCGCGCTGGAAAGAGGTTCAGCTTCAAACGAAGAGACATGCGTGGCAAATCAGTGTAGTCGGCAGAGCGCTCGCTTCGCACGCAGCTGGACGTTGGTTTGTTTCCATCCAGATTCAAATGGGCATTTTTCAGGACCTATTGAGAAAATTTCCCCAGCGTTGGGCCATCATGCAGAAGTTACCTAAGGGAGGTAAAAGTAGTTGTGACTTTGAAAAACTGCGGTGGTGGTTTTTATTTTTTTTATTGCTACTACTGGAAAATTGGCGGACAAGATTCGGCATGCCATCAGTTACGTCACGTGATTGCCAGCTGCTACTACCGAGAACCCAACGGGCCACATTAGGCTAGCCATCATTTGTGGCACGTGCTTGCAGGGCCGCTGAAGGGCCACTTGTGGCAGCCACAGCGTGTGATGGATAGCTGATGGCCCTGTTCTGGCATATAACAACCGATGGGGTGAAAAGTGTTGGCCCATGTGGTGGCCGCCGGGACATTTTAATGACGGTTGGGCGGCGGCTACATGGTGTTGGGCCATTGCTGGCACTGCTGGCTGCTAGTGCTGGATTGAGTGCTGGCCTAGCAACACTGTTTTTGTTGGGTAATACTGTATATAACTTTTCTGAGTAAGAAGTAATTCCTTAATGTCTCTATGAAGACTGTTAAAAGGAAAACAATAAATCACTTGATTTTCAAAAGGAAAACATTTTAATATTCAGTTTTATATGGACATAAAAGTAACAAAACTCTTTATCAGAACGATACCAACAGTACTCAAAGCTGCTTTTTTTGCCATTGTTTTCTTATATTGTTAATTATTATTATCTGCAAGCTGGGAAGATAATATATTTATGAGTTGGAGTTCTTGATCATAATGAAAACAGGCGGAACTAAGAGATATTTAGAGAGCTGTCCTTACGTTTCAAAACTTGTTTGGATAACTTTACGCTAGAACAGCAACCGTAGCGATATTTACGAAGTTATTTACGCCGTTGAGAGCAGAATTTATAAAGCATGCAATTCTTGATCGTGAAATCTGCATGATTTAGCACACAATAGATGCCAGAAATTTTGTGAAACTATTTCAGATATTTCAGCCCATGTACGCTGAATGTCTTTGCCTAGCGGCCAAGTGCATTTTGTTTTGCGTTTTGCAGATTTAAGCCAACTCTACGTTATTTTTCTCAACAGACACAAGGGATTGCGTACAAAATTTCGTGCACATTTTTTTAGGTATTTATTTATTGCGACCCGAAAATGAACTAACTTTCACATTTGTTTTTTGAAAGTAATAATCCTTATCGCAAAGAATTTAATTTAAAACGACCGGTAATTTTCTAGAACCGCGTGTAGTTTTTAACACTGCTGGCCACCCAAAATGCAACACCAAGAAGGACACGAGATAGCAAAGCCAGATTTACTGGACACATAGAAACAGATACAAAGATGAAACGATTGAGCTTACAGGTCCGTGCGACTTGCGGAACACGCAGACATCAATAGATCGTGTGGCCTCCATGGCTGGCAATAAAGGCCGCTACACGCCGCGGCATCGAACGAAAGAGGCTTTGGATGTGGGTTTGGGATATGTCGTTCCAGGCTGCTTCCACACCTTGCCACATTTCATCAGGCGTAGCAGCGGGTGATGCTTTCCGGGCCACTCGGTTGCCGATCAGCTGCCAGACGTGTTCGATGGACGACATATCGGGAGAACAGGCGGGCCACGGCAGCAGTGACACCTTGTGGGCCGTGAAGAATTGTTGCACGATGCGTGCCACGTGCGGGCGAGCATTGTTCTGTTGAAACGTGGCTGCTGGCAGGTCCTGCAACTAAGGGAGGACTACAGGCTCCAAAACGTCGGAGATGTAGCGGTGGATGTTGAGTGTACCGGCGATGCGTACCAGAGGAGTGCGGATGTCATATCCAATTGCGCCCCAAACCATAACGGCAGGCGAAGGACCGGTATGGCGATGCATAATGCAGGCGTCATACAGTCTCTCGCCACAGTGCCACCACACGCGGATCCGAACATCGTGGTGTTGCAGGCAGAAGCGGGATTTGTCGAAAAAAACAACGTCCTGCCATACCATAGTCCAGGTGCGGCGTTCAACGGCCCACTGCCGCCGCACTTGCCGGTGGTGTAACGTCAATGGTAATCGGAGGAATCAGCGCCGTGCGACAAGTCCACGCTCCTGCAGATGACGTCGAACGGTACGTTCTGACACAGGTTGTTGCGCAACACACCCTAATTCCTGCGCTAACGTTCGTGATGTGGCGGTGCGAGCCGTCAATGCCCGCCGCACAACATGCCGGTCCTCTCGTTTGGTGGTGTGCAGCGGCTGCGGAAATCACTCACGTCGGTCAGTCCGTCCTTTCTGCACCCACCGAATCCATACTCGCCTCACTGTGGCTGGATGTCGTCCACACGGGCGCCGATGTCTCGGTACGATAAACCGTTGTCGCGATGAGCCACTATTGTTCCTCTGTCGAATTCCGAAACGTGTGGAATGACTGCCGTATTCTGCGACGAGGCATCAGGAAGCTTCCCACGCAGATGCCCGGCAGCACAACATCCTTTCACTACTTACACCCAGCCTTCTGTGCACCCTTCTTATAGTGCTTCTCGGTGGCGTGCCGGGCTCACATGATTTGCATATGCTCTGCAATGCTAATCGTTTGCATGTCCTGTCGTGGGCGACGCATGCTGCGAATTATAGGCCAATCGGGTGCTTCCTTCTTGGTGTTGCATTTTGGGTGGCCAGCAGTGTAGATAACTTCAGAGTAACGGAGATGTCGCGTGACTCAGCAGAAAATATCTCGATTATTTTCCGAAGCAAACAGAATTATTTAAAACTTCGGAAACAAAAATTTTCATTCTTCGCTTTGGAAGTCGACGGTGAGTAAGTGATCGGAGTAGCGGGTTTCTGTCTAGTCGCCATCTTTTGACATGGATCATCATGACATTTTACTCAGGAAGTTAAGCTGCCTTTTCTTTTTATGAGTGTCGATTAGAAGGAATGAGCACACGTTCGAATAGCAGAAAAATTCACCAACCAAAAAGTGTTTGTGCGATGTGTACACAAAGCTCAATATTTCTCGACGAAAGCATCATGGCGATTCAGACATTTGTCGGATCACACGACGAGCTTGTGTGCTGTTTCAGAGCGCAAAATGAGTCATTAGGAGCCCAGTGTGGGTTGTAGGCCGGTTACTTCCACACCTCCCACCGGAATTTGTGGAGCAAGTGCTTTGTGGTACTGGTAATGTGTGTGGCCTCGCCTTATAGTGAAGGAGAATGACATCATCTCTCAGCAGACCTGGTCGTTTTCGTCGGAAGCTATCGCGCAATTTTTTTAGCGTGGTACAGTACCAATCAGAGTTGATGTTGCGTCTATGATCCAAAAAATCCACCCAACTTGAAGAATTCCAGAAAACGTATGTCATGATTTTTCCAGCAGAATGATGTGACTTTATTTCGGCGGTGAAGAAGCGTGTTTCCATTGCATTGAAGCTCTCTTGCTGGTGGAAGCGAAGTAGCTGAGCCACTTTTCGTCCACAGTCACAACACGGTGAAAAACGTCATATTGTCATCATAAACTTCGATGAGCTGTCGATGAATTTCCGCTGCGAGCACATTCTTGGCCTATAAAAACCTTATCTTTCTCTCACTTCGTCCTGAGACCACGTTGCGAAACGCGTCGCCATTTCGAAATGTCACTGCACATCTCACGCTGTGCGCAGAAGTTCACAGAAGTTCCGGGAGTACTTGCGCCATCTGTCGAACGTACATGTTACCTATACTTCCCGAACGACATTCCGCATTTACTTTATAGCTCGTGTAACCTTTTTAGCACGTCTTTTGTAAAAAAAGATTGTGCTTCTGTTATCGGTTTGTCCGTCCGTCTGTACCCCCGATATCTCAGGAAGTATTAGTCCGATTTGAAAAATTCCTTTTGCATTGGGAAGCTTGAAATATCCAAATGATGATCCTTTATTTCGTTTTTTTTTTACAATGTACAATTTCGCCGGTAGAGGGTGTAAACGCAGATGATGTCGAATTCAAAAATACGTTTTATTCCACATATTTGCTTCTGAAGATCCGATTGAAAAAAAATGTATATCTTTCAATTCCATTTATGTCGAAGAGTATTTTAGATACAGTTACTTTTTCAAATTACTCATAGATTTTCCGCTAGGAGGCGTAAAAGTAAATTACATTTTCCCCGATAACTCTTCTTCTAAAACTCCGATTTGAAATTTTTTTTTTCAGCGGATACATCTCTTGATGGAAAATCTCTTGCATATAATTTCAAATTTTTGGTAAAGAACACTTTGGCCCCCAGGGGGCGTAAAAGTTAATTTTTGCTTCTGATGTTTTTGCCATAAAATCGTAGCTTCTAAAATATCGATTAAAAACTTATTTCGTGGACAGATGCCACTAACATCGATAAACCTTTTCGGAATATTTTCTTCTTAAAATATTCCACAGTTTCTCCGCCAGGGGGCGTAGACGTACATCTTATTTTTGTCAATATATCTACTTCTAGGAGTCCGATTTGAAAAATTCCTTCTTTGTTAGATAGTGTTTTCCGTGTGACATGTTTTTCATATAATTTCAAAATTTTCAAGTAATTCATAGAATTTCCGCTAGGGGGAGTAGCGGTAAATTGCGTTTTCCTCTATATCTCTGCTTCTAAATCTCCGATTTAAAAAATTCTTTCTGCACCGGATACAGCTCCTAATGGGAAATCGTTTGCATATAATTTCTAATTTTTGTAAAAAAATAGTTTGGCCACCAGGGGGCGTAAATCTTAATTTCCGCTTCTGTTGTATTTGCAGCAAAATATGAGCTTCTAAATTCTCGATTGAAAAAAACGTCGTTTGTTGACCGATACTACACATGTCGACAAACCTTTTAGGAAAATTTTCTTCTTTAAAAAATGCATGGTTTCTACGCCAGGGGGTATAGATGCATATCTTATTTTTGTCAATATCTCTACTTCTAAGAGTACGATATGAAAAATTCCTTCTTTGTTGGATAGTGTTTCCGATGCGAAATGTTTTTTCTATAAATTCAAAATTTTCAAGTAAATCATACACTTTCCGCTAGGGGACACAAAGGTAAATTGCGTTTTCAACGTTATTTCTGCTACTAAAGCCCTGATTGAAAAAATATTCCTGTATCGCACACAAGACCTGAGGAAAATATTTTTCACATAATTTCTAATGTTTGGTAAAGAATGGTTTAGCCACCAGGGTCCATATGTGTTAATTTCTGCTTCTGAGTATTTGTTGTAAAATCTGGGCTCTTGAAAACTCGACTAATTTTTTTTTCTTCGACCGATACCGCTTATACGGATAAACCTTTTGAGAATACTTTCTTCCTAAAATAATGTATGGTTTTCCCAAAAGGGGACGTAAAGTCACATCTTATTTTTGTCGATATCTCTGTTTCTGAGAGTTCGTAAGCTCACGATTCCGTTTACAGCAATATCTGAGGGATTAAAAACCCGATTGAAAATCTTCTTTCTTTGGTCAGATCTATTGTTTTCCATACCGGTTCCATTGCCTTTGAATAGCTTTGATAAATTTAATTTGCATCAGAACGGATTCAAAAGACGTGCTTATTACACTCGAAAATTCGGTGTCATCTTTCTTGTTATTTTTCTGATCGACCTACGTATTTATGATCTTTCAAACGGAATCCAATCTGCTTTTATAACAACCATGTTTCAGATCCCTTTGTTGCATCGCCTGGAATGATATCCCAAGGCTCTAATTTAGAACCACTATTGACTTTGAGATATACATCAATGGACAAACATTTTTCATTTCATTTCATTTATTTATATACTTTTGTTGTTACACGATTCTGAGAAAAAAAAAGAAAGACTTTTTTTTTGATAATTCATAAATTTCGATCATGTGAAGAAACAACAGGGAAGACTAGGAAAAAGGCCAAAAATTGCCTGACATAGCCCTCTACTTGCCGAAGAAGAAAAGATTTGAATTCTTTTAAAATAAATTAAAATTATTCAAATTAGTCACTGGGTAAAGAATTCCAGTAGTGATTACCTCTATAATTTAAGGAAAGTTTCAATGATTCCGTTTTTGGAAAAATAGCTTTTAATTGTAATTTATTCCTTGTTTGATAAGAACGTTCGTGTGTATTTAGTAATATAAGACATAATTTTACCAAGATTAAAATAGTATAGCTGAGTAATAGTTAGTATAGTATCATCATCATCATCATCATTGTCAACCATTATCAATCCACTGCTGGACGAAGGTCTCCCCAAGTTTCCTCCACAACGGTCTGTCTTGTGCCAGTCTCCTCCATGTCACCCCTGCATACTTTCGAATTTCATCCACCCATCTCCTATGTGGTCTTCTTCTGGGTCTTTTCCTGTCCCTTGGAATCCAATCTAAAATTTCGGCTGTCCATCGATGATCTGTCCTTCTGGCAGTATGTCCAGCCCATTGCCATTTCAGGGATTTAACTCTGATCATGATGTCTTCCACTCTTGTCATTTTTCGGATCCACGAGTTCCTCTTCTTATCTCTCCTGGTTACACCAAGCATGCACCTCTCCATGCTACTTTGAGTTGTCTGCAGCCTTTGTATGTCTCTTTTAGTTAAGGTCCACGTCTCTGCACCATACGTAAGCACTGGAAGGATGCATTGATCAAACACTTTTCTTTTAAGACATAATGGCATATTGCTCTTGAAAATTATGCTGTTTCTTCCAAAAGCTCTCCAGGCAAGTTTTGTACGCCGATTAATTTCTTCATCAATGTGACCCTCACTTGATATCTGCTGTCAAGATAAACATACGTGTCTGTTATCTCCAGCTTTTCTCCATCAATCGATAAATCTTCATTTCTTGTAAAAGCATTGAACATCACTTTTGTCTTCTGAAAGTTCATTTTTAATCCCACTTCTTTACTCTTGTCAGCAAGTTCCTGGATCATACTCTGCAGCTCTGATGGGGTAGTTGCAAAAATGACTACGTCATCAGCAAAACGAAGGTGGGTTAGATAATCTCCATTAATCTTTATCCCCTTGTTTTCCCAGCTCAGCGACTGAAAAACACCCTCCAATGTGGCATTAAAGAGCTTCGGAGATATGGTGTCACCTTGTCTCACTCCCTTTCCAATTTTTACGTGTGTTGTATTTTCAAACAGCCTAATCTTTGCACTTGCATTTTCATAGATGTTATTAATAATATTAATGTATGCATCTTCAATACTGCAGGTTTTCAGAGCCATTGTAACTGCTGATGGTTTCACCGAATCAAAGGCTTTTTCATAATCGATAAAAGCCATGCACAATGGAAGTTCATATTCCCTCGCTCTTTCAATTAGTTCTCTCAGCACGTGGATATGATCTATTGTGCTGTAGCCACTCCTGAATCCAGCTTGTTCTCTCGGTTGAGCCATGTCTAGTGCTACCTTCAAGCGGTGTGAAAGAACTTTAGTGAAGATTTTATAAACTACTGATAGGAGGCTGATAGGTCTGTAGTTTCCGAGATCCTCAATGTCACCTTTCTTATGTAGCAGGATCATTGTAGCGGTGTTCCAATCCTCAGGAATCTTTCCTTCATTAAGGCATCGAGTGAAAATTTGGGCGAGTACTGTTTCGATTTCTCCACTTGCTTCTTTTATGATGTCTACAGTAATTCCATCTTCTCCTGGAGCTTTTCCTCGCTTCATGTTCTTGATTGCATGTGCAACTTCTGCTGGAAGGACTGGAGGAACTCTGGTACTGGTATCTTTCATGATGTCTGGAGTGCATATATCATCCCTTTCATATAATTTGGAGTAGAAATCTTTCACTCTTGTCAAAATTTCGCCTCTATTTCTTGTTACAGAACCATCTTCTTTTCTCAGTGCCATAATCTGTTTTCTTCCCTTACTGAGATGTCCCTTTGCTATCTTTAGGCTTTGGTTGTTTTCAATTGCTTTCCTCACTAGTTCACAGTTGAATTTCCTTACGTCTTCAGTGATACTTTTTTCTTACTGTCTTGCATAGCTCTATATATTCCACTTTGGAAGTCACATCTTCTTTAGTTGTCCTCATCACTCTTCTTTTTTGCATCAACATTTTGGTTTTTCCTGATAATTTGTTCACATGCAACTTGTTCTTAGACCCAGCTAATTTTGTTGCTGTTTCCATAAGAGCTTTGGTTACTTTTCTGTTAACTTCAGAGATGTCCACTTCTTCCGATGTTAGGCCTTCTAAAGCAGAGAACCTGTTCTTCAGTTCTAACTTGAAGGTATTATGGTGTTTTTTAAGGTTGGTTATGTCAATAGATTTTGTTTGTCTTATGAGCTTGCCACGTTCAAGTTTAGTGTTGAGATGCATCTAAAATTATATCCTAATAAATATACTATAGTATAGTATATTTATTAGGATATAATTTTGTTCTAAAATTTATATATTTATGTCTCTTGTCTTTTTTGCTAATGATGTCAAAATATAGCACGATCTGCAGACACTTGATGGCTGTCTTGTCTTTCAAACTGACGTCAATAACCTGCTTTAGTGGTGTACTTTAAACCATCTCCCCTCAACATCACTAAATCTCATGTAATTTCCTCTTCGCGGAAAGAAACCCAATTCTTTCTGCCCACAAAGCTAACGATTATACTCTGGACCAGACAAACAATGTCGAGGATTTGAGAGTTACCTTCGATTCCAATAAGAACTTTAACGTCCAAGCGAAAAAAATTGTACGTTCCGCCTATAAAAGTCTTAGATTCATTATGCGATTTTTATTAAATAAATACTGCTTTTATGAGCCTCAGACACCTATTTGCATGTTTGAGACTACAATCAGACCTTCATTAAACTATGCGGCTCTCATTGGAAGTCATATAGTCTCATGACAGAGTAAATGACATCGAAAATGTTCAAAAAACTTTTGTACGACACCTTCTTTCACTGATCACTTGGAGTATATATCGCGCTAACGTTTTTACGGCTAACGTTTCTCCTTTGCAAACATGACCTCGCTACATTCGAGAAGGAAGGCTAGCGTCTTAAATTCGATTTTTAGTTTGGAGAACAAAGTAACTGCCAGGGCTGGGCTGTTTTTAGTTTAGAGAACAAAACAGCTGGCCATGCCGGGCTTTTTTTTTTTTTTTTGGTTTAGAGAACAAAGCAACGGGCAGGGCCGGCTCGGGCTGTTTTTATGTAGTTTAGGGAACAAAACAGGGGGCCAGTGCGAGCTTTTTTTAGTTTAGAGAACAAAGCAAAAGGCCGTGTCGGGCTTCTTTTAGTACAGACAAGAAAGCAACGGGCCAAGCTTTATTAGTTTAGAGAACAAAGCAACGCGCCGAGTCTAGCGTTTTTAGTTTAGACAACAAAGCAATGGCCCGGGTAGGGGTTTTTTTTTGTTTAGAGAACAAAGCAACGGCCCGGGTACGACTTTTTTAGTTTAGACAGCAAAGCAATGGTGGGGGCTGGGCTGGGCTTTTTCAGTTTAATTAACAAAGCAACGGGCCGTGTCGGGCTTTTTTAGTACAGACAAGAAAGCAACGGGCCAAGCTTTATTAGTTTAGAGAACAAAGCAACGCGCCGAGTCTAGCGTTTTCAGTTTAGACAACAAAGCAATGGCCCGGGTAGGGGTTTTTTTTTTGTTTAGAGAACAAAGCAACGGCCCGGGTACGGCTTTTTTAGTTTAGACAGCAAAGCAATGGTGGGGGCTGGGCTGGGTCTTTTCAGTTTAATTAACAAAGCAACGGGCCGTGTAGGGCTTTTTTTAGTGTAGACAACAAAGCAACTGGCCGAGCCAGGCTTTTTTAGCTTAGAAAACAAAGCAACAACCGGGCCAGGCATTTTGAGCTTAGAGAACAAAGCAACGGGCCGGGTCGAGCTTTTTTAGTTTAAAGAACAAAGCAACGGCCTCGGTAGGGCTTTTTTTAGCTTATATAACAGAGCAACGAGACAGGTTGGGCATTTTTAAGTTTACAGAACAAAACCATGGATCAGGCTGCGCTTCTTATAGTTTAAATAACAAGGCAACGGGCCGAGCAGGCCCGGGACGGGCTTTTTTCCAGATACCTACGACATGACCAGGCGAACTCTACCCATTCTTTTTATCGCAATGGTAAAAATAGAAAAAAAGTCATATTTCCGAAATTCGTGGTCTGCTTAACAGTTTCGGTGGATTAACTTACTTCCATGACTTAGCGCAGGACGTAATCACAGAGGCGAGGAGAGGCACTCACATCGTTTTTACTATCTGTATGTATTAAGACGGTAATACATACAGATGAGCTTTTTGACAGCTACAAGATTCGACCCCGAGCGAGTATATGTTTGTTGTATGGAGTGGGGGGCGAGGGTGTCAGCAGTTGGGTTGTGTGTTGATACGTGAGAGAGAGGGGGGGGGTGTGACATCGAATCGATTGTTTCCTCCATCCCTGATCTGTATAGGGACTGACTTTTGTAGTGCTACTGCTTGCTAGTTCAGAGAAAGGGGGATTTTTGAAAGCGCTTAGTCTTCTCTCTCTCTCTCTTTCTCTGTTTTTTTTTCTTTATTTTTTTTTTTTTTTTTTTTTTGATTAGTGGTTTAACGACCACCGTGAGCTTCAACAATTTTTATTTGGAGCAAACATGGGCAGGAAGATACAGATGGCCTGTGCTTAACAGTTACCAAAAGATAAACAAGTGGATGACCTTTTTACAATGACGATGAGATATTTACACTATGTGGATGCACTATATGCAATGTAAGCAAATTCATAACACTGACAATACTGGACTGAAGGGTTGACTTACTCTATGTACAACATATGTTCGCAATGTGCATCAGCAGAGTGCCATCTCTAATAGGTGAACACCAGTACAAGGTATAACTATAAATTTTACAGTGCAAAAACAAACATGTATATTTTGAGCAATCTTGAAAAAAAGAAGAAAAGAGCAGAAGGCTTATACTTTTCAGTGCCTGAAAGATAAGCGAATAAATGATCTAATTACAATGATGGTGCGAACTCTATACAAATTGAATGCAATATCTCTATTGTGAAACACTGTCAAATTATAAAAAGAACTATTACTTAGGCTTAAACAAGTGCCTCAATCACAATACTATAGATTAACTTGTAATGAACAACAACATATGTACACAAGATGCAACGGCATAGGGAAGACACTAATAAGGAATTACAATTCCATGGTACAACTGTAAATTTCACAGTGCAAAGAGTAAAGTATATTAGTACAAACAGAACTTGCGTTTTACAGAAAATTTATACTTCGAGTACAATACAAATAATGAAAATATGAAACTGACTCTTTGTACAGCATATATGCAATACAGCGCAGAACATTATCTAATAGACTGATTATTTCCTATTAGGCACATGTGACATGAGAAAAACCACACTGTGTAACATAAACATATAATTGAAATACTATCAAAACGTATGCTCCGCACCATGAGCATAAAACTTAAGACATCTAATCTTGACCCAACATGCGAGATGTGCCGAACATAAATTTTACAGTGCAATTAGGAAAGTACATTAGTATATACAAAACTGAGCTTTTGGCATAGCAACTATACTTCAGGTATAGTACAAATATCTGAACGAGGAACAATTACTCTTTGTACAACAAAAGTGCTAAACCTCGCTGAACATTGTGTAATCGACTGATCATATACCTTTATGTACATGTAACATGATCAAAAACCCCACTGTGCAAAATTAATAATTAAACTTAAACACTAACAAACATTTGCTCAGCACCGTGAGCATGAACCACAAATTATAAAGCCCGGCAGACATAAGGAAAGCGCTGATCATAAAACTTTAAACTCATTCTAAGTGCCTGTGGTGTAACAAAAAAAAACTCACCTACAGGACCTTGTTGGTGAGAAACATGCAGATGTGCAGTAACATTAGGCAGCAATGATGAAAAGGGCACCTAAGAACACGTTAATCACAAAACTATACTTTAGTTAGTCCAAACAAATTCACAGAAGTCAGAACAATAGTCTAAGGTCTTCTGATGGACCAGAAAACCATTGACGAAAAGGTGACCACACTGACATAAAGTGTGGGATTCGATTCGCAGCCTTAGCAACAGTGAAAGCAAGCCTCAAACCTGAAATCAGTCTGTTCCGGAACTGACTGCACATCGCATCTCCCGCCTGAAAGATGGTAGGCTGTATAGGGGTAGAACGAAGCTGTTGATAGTAGCAAAAAATCACATGTTTTGCTAATATGAATACATAAGCACATGACTCTGATATAGGAATAGGCGGAGTACTTGAACTGAGTAGCGTACTATAGGCTGAGAAGGAGAGATCATTAGTACTAAGGCACTGTGCAGTAGTGAAGGTCAGATGTAGCAAGGGAAGAAGCACTGTGCAATGTTGATATACATGATCTACATCCGCAATCGTAGAGCAAAACATGCAGTTAAGCGAATCAACAAGCGTCATCCTGAATAATCTGGTTTGGAACTGGTAACCGCCGATGAAGAAACAACCATTGGATGTTTCTTTCTGCTGGAACAGATAGTGGCGAATTAGACATCGACCACACTTGTGAAAGGGCGACATTCGGAACATCTGGAATCATCAATGGTGTAGCATACAGTGGATCAATGAGACAACGGTAAAGAGACGAGATAGAAAAACTGGAGAGAGGAAGTGATGAGCCCCGAACGGAAAGAAAAAAGGGAAGAGGAAGAGAGGCAGAGGGAACAAGAGTTAACCCAGCTTGAGAGGCAGAGGGAACAAGAATTAACCCAGCTTGAGAGGCAGAGGGAACAAGAGTTAACCCAGCTTGAGAGGCATGGTTAGGGAAGAGAGTAATGATTGAACAACGGAAGGAATCATACAGCGAAAGAGAGGAAGAGGTAGGGGGAAGGAGGGGGAAAGATAAGAGAAGGGTTTCCAAGAAAGATCTGGAGAAATTAGATCCTGAACAGATACTATTCCAGCGGGGAACCAGGAATGGTCAGTAAAGTAGGGAGCATTAGAGGGATGAAGGATGGAAGAAAAGAACAGGGGCTCAGCTAATAGTTCAGTGGTGGAAGCCGGTGGAGCACGGAAGAGGGGTAGAGAACGGAGAAAGGAAAGGACCTCCTTGTAGAAAGGGGAAAGTTTAGAATGGAAAAAAGGAGATTGATCCATTAGAAGATACATGATGAAAGTGATTCTGGAATTCCTAGGCGATATCATGACATCTCTAACGAGCGTACCTGGCGACTCTGGTGCACTTAGTAGCCGCAGGAAAGAAACCACTTTGTGTGCTTTATAGTAGGTGCGAACTTCCAGCAGTGAAATACCTCCACAACAGAGACGACAGAGACTGGAGACCTGGATCCAATGACAGAGAGTGGAGACCTGGATCCAATGGTATCTGTTCCATATTATCGTTGAGAAGATTCGAGTGATTTCATTGAGGTGATAAATGGGCATACGTTCAGCTGACCATGCGTATAGGAATGGTGAAAGAATATAAGTCTGAGCTATTCTAGCTCTTGAAAAGTAAGAAGTACAAAACTGGGAACCTCGCCAGAAGGCAGCAGTTCGAGTAAGGCGTGTTCTGAGAGCATTCCATGTTTCATTTTGAGCAGAAAGATGAACTCCGAGATGGACCCCAAGGAATGTTTGGGATGAAGCAGTCCATGAGGCGCCCCACGGGGTGTCAGTCCTAGAGTCCCACGCTCCGCTCCATAGACCTGCACTCTTGGATGTATTAAGTGATGCCGCTGAACATGAAGAATATTGATCGTAAATCTGGAGCAAGATGTCGAATTGAGTGTCAGTCCTTACACAAAAGGTCGCGTCATCGGCATATGCAGAGTATGTCACAGAAAAGTGCCTAGTACTTGCAGTAGGAGGTGGCAGTGCATCTATAAAGGCTCGATGGACAGACCGAAGAAACGGCTCAAAAGCAATGGCAAAGAGCTGCCCAGAAAGTGGGCAACCCTGTCGAATGCCTCGCCGAAAAGGAATAAGTGCAGTCAAGAAGGCGGCCGTCTTGACATGGAAAGCAGCGTCCTGATAAAGGGCAAGAATAGAGGTAACAAAAGCAAAAGGAAAGCCGAAAGCAATAAGAACAGCAGAAAGATATGAATGTGAGATATTGTCGAAAGCAGCTCTTTGGTCAAGATTAAAGAGGGCAAGTGGTTCAGAGTTAGTACGAGCCAGATGTAGGAGATCTCGAAGGAGATTGAGATTAGAAGTGATGGACCGACCAGGAACCGTGTAGGTCTGGTCGGGAGAAAGAAGAAATGGAAGAACTTGGTTGAGTCGACTGGAAAGGAGTTTAGTGAAGAGTTTATAGTCAATGTTTAGTAGCGAGATAGGACGCCAGTTTCAAAAGTCAAGCAGATCGCCTTTCTTGGGAAATAACACCATACGAGCCTCTGTGAAACCCCTCGGAAGAGAAGAGGAAGAAAGAGCAGCATTGAAAGCGGCGAGAAGAAATGGAAGCAACGAAGGGAGAAAAGTACGGTAGAAAAGGAGCGGAAGGCCATCTGGACCTGGGACAGCACGGGAATTTAGAGAGGGAAGAATGGTCCGAAGTTCAGTCTCCGAAATAGGTTGTAAAAGGGAATCAGAGAGATTGGAAGGAACTTGGTGAAGAGCAAAGAGTAAAGTAGCAGAAGCAGAAACAGAAGGCTGAGGAGTTTCACTGTATTTGATAGTAAAATATCGACGAACCTGAGAGCAAACTGCATCCGGATCAGAGATGATTTCACCATCAGGCCGCCGAAGTAGTCGAAGCTGATGCGACGAGCGGCGTTTTTCTTCTAACGCGGATAGAAACTCAAAGGAGCAGTCCTCTGGTGATAGATCTTGTAGACGGAGACGAAGAATTACCTGACGTGCACGAGGCTCAAGAAGTGCTTTAAGATCCGCTTGGTAAGCTGTATACATGGGATGACTCGCACCAAGCTGTAACAGGATGTTTCGGAGATTTTGCTCTTCCATTGAGCGCTTCGTGCCTTCGGAGAGGGAATGACGTCTGAGAAGATAAATTAGGCAAGATTTTACCTCGAGCCAGTAATTGATGGCACAAGGTGCAGTGGACAGGCCCTCTCGCATATGATCAAGAAGATCTGTGATCTCGGTGCACATATTCTCATCAGCTAGGAGAGAAGTGTCCAGTGTCCATGACCGAGGCCTAACATGCAGACGAGATGAAGAGCTACAGGAGATAGTGATGGCACAATGATCCGATGAAGCTCTAGGAGAGTGCATACAATCCGTTGTGATGGGCAATAACGGAGCAGAAGCGTAAAATCGATCCTGCCTGGCAAAAGGAGAGGAGGATGCAGATGCAGATCTCCAGGTATGTGAAATGGATGTCGGATGCAATCGTCGGAACACGTCATGTAAATCAAAAACAGACACTAATTATCGCAATTGCTCCACAAGACGTGAACGATGTTCAATCCTCGAAGGAGAGCGATCGAGCTCTGGTTGAAGTGTACAGTTAAAGTCTCCTCCAATGAGCACATGATCTGATGGTAATGCTGACTGAAGTGCAGTGCGGAGCGACAAAAATAACAACGTTAGATATGTAGATGAACATGGAGTATATATGTTGAAAACTAAATATCGTTGTCTATCTAGGACGAAAGTGAGTCGCTGCAATAAATCTCGGCACAGGTTATGAACTTTAACAGAGGAGAGTGCTTGACGAAATCTATTATGTACACCAATCGCTAAACCTCCACGAAGAGAGAGCCTATACGCGTGATGAAACTGATAGTCCTATCTCCTCCAGCGATGGAAGGGTGAAGTGGATAGACAATTTTTCTCTTGCAAAAGTAGAAGATCTGCTTTGAGGTGGTGGACGTCTTCATACGCTAAAGCATTCGCCAAAGGGGTACACATACCCCTACTATTCAATGAGTCTGTCTTGAACAGAATAGTCTGATGATGGTTGGAGGATGTTGGCTGCGTTCTGTAACTAGGCGAGACGGCTACGGAACTTCTTTGCCCAGTAGGGACCACCCAGATCTCTGCCCGGAACGGTACGTAAATGAGAATGTATCGCCAACATTTGATTCATGGTGTCAGACAGACAGTGGGAGTAACCTTCCAAAAAATTGCGAGACAACTTGTCTCTACGGGGATTTATTAGGAACGCATACACTTTCTCCCCAGACACAGGTGTCTGTTGAAGAGAGGATGCCTCTAGAATATTTAAAAAGTTTTCACAGGAGATCGGAATAATTGTTCCATCATCTGTATCAGATTCCATAGAGCCTTCAGACCAGAGCATCTGACTACTAGAACGATCACGTCCTGCCCTAAGGGTGGTTTTAATTCTAACCTTTTTATTCTGGGCGCGTGAAGTTCTACGTCGCTTCGTCCGTCCACGACATTGTGCTGTAACCGGAATTGGAACTTCCGGCAATTTAAAAGGAACTGAAGAAGCAACCTCAACGGTCGGTGTAGCAGTATGACGGGAATCGTCATCAACCATCTCTATAGGAGACTTTGGATTAACAATTGATGCCTCTTTCGACTGAAGAGATGATGGGGGCGCCAATGCATCACCCGAGGTCGAGGGTTTACCCGGAGACATCGGTTGACCAACGGCTGTCTCACAAATTATGGGAGACGTCGGTAGACCAACGGCTGTCTCACTATTTCTGGTAGACGTCGGTTGACCAACTGCTGTCTCACTACTTTTTGTAGACGTCGGTTGACCAACTGCTGCATCACTACTTTTTGAGGAAGTCTGCTGGGGCTAGTCTTTAGCACCAGAAGAGGATGCCGATTGACGTGACAAAGAGGAAGAAGGTCGTGCTGTTGATTTGGAAAGACTATTCGCATTATGAGGGCATAGAGCGCGGGGATGTCCCGTGCCTTTACAATTCAGACAGACGGAGCCTACTGTGATGAATATCTCTCTAATGTGCGTACAACAGCGTACACGTAAAGTGGGTGGAATACGCAGCATGTGCTCCTCTGAAGGGAAGACCACACGAACATTGCGCCGAAACCCGAGTAGGTATCTATCTTCTGGCACCTCTGGAAACGAAGAGTAGGTAGTTACACCTCCAATGATCCGGCCATAAGGAAGAAGAGCAGCAATCAAGAGATCATCTGAAACCTCAGGTGGAACTGGTGAGAAGCTTACAACAACGGAACTCTGTGAAACAGGTTCAGCATGGATGTGACGATCACCAATTGAGATGCCCTTGGTCAGTACATGTAGGGAATGGGCAGGAGAAGAGAAGTAAACAACTACTTTGTAAGGCTTCCTGCCCACATGAGTTATGGCTGATGCAGGAACAATCTCTCGAAGAGCAGCAGTATATGCAGTGAGTTTTGTATTTCTCAGGCTCGGAAATACAACACCATTCTCCATAGTTTGAAGGAATTTCAGCCCAGAAGGGGTATCTTTTTTAAGGACAACCTCAATGATTTCGGCATTATGCGTCATCTCATATTGCCCAGGAGAAAAAGAAGACTGGGAAGGTCCCGACTTAGATGCGGTTACGTCAGCATATGAGAGGGTAGTTGTACGTTGCTTTGAAGATGATTCCGGCATGGAGTGCGAAACATCCAAGGCGTGATCATTAGCTTTCAAAGAAGACATCGTATCGCCGCTAGGAGACTTGGAAGAAGAGGCGATATCCGATGGTAAGGCAGCAACAGAAGGCTGCAAGGAGGAGTGGTTTATCGAGATAGACTCGTCATTGGTAGTAGGATTTAGAGAAGCTGTTATCGGGAGATCATCATTTCCGGTAGCAAGGGTTAGGACGTCATTCTCCCCGGATGCCGCCATTTGCAATATCGAGGAAAAGCTTAGCCCTTAGCCAGCTTGGCCAAGGCAGAAAAATAAGGTAAACCAATCAAAATAAGCACTTACCAGCTCGGTAGGCATATAAAAAGAAACACGGAACCTTCACACACAAAACACACACGAAATAGAACACTGACAACAAAGAAAAATAACACACCAACGAAAACTTGAGGAGCACAGATAAACACGACTAACCCACCGTGAGCAACTCAATGTGCTATAAGCAGTCCACCTTCCATAGTTTAGGGTGACTGGTTCCAGTGAAGGGAGAGAGCCAGGGCCGTATGACAAACACAACATCCATGCCTCACCGGGATTCGAACCCGGACCCCTTTCGGACGAATGATCAGAGGCCATCGCTTAGACCACTGCGCCTCAGGGGCGGCCTCTCTCTCTCTCTCTCTCTCTCTCTCTCTCTCTCTCTCTCTCTCTCTCTCTCTCTCTTTAAAGGTTATATTTTTCTATAATTGTCAAAGTTTAGTTCATGTTTTTAGGCTTACATTCAACTAAATATTTTCAACAGTATCTCATTTCAATATTTAATTTTCACATTTTAATAAAATACAATAGAGAGACAAAATAATATAAAATTACACATCACGGGCCGGACCTGTCTAATAATTGAAACGGGACGGGCCGGGCTCACCAAATAAGACCCGTTTAGACCTCTAATCGATGACATTCTAATTCGTAATCGATGAAATTTCCGTGTTCCACGTTCATCAAGTACAAAATGTGAAGTGTTTTCTGTGTCGTTATGTAAAATGTATAGACTTCATTACCAACTTGAAGGCTGTCTGAATAATTTTAATGTAAGTTATAATTTATTTCTTAAACCATGTTTTGAAAGATTGTAATTATTAATTTTAATACTCATTTGGTGTTATGGAAATCTCTGTAACAAGATCTTGTCTCTAGAGATGTACTTACCAATAAATAATTGAGACATAGATGGTGTCATCCACCGCACGGGGCTGTGGTCCTTTCTACCGTGGAACTACACTGCTGGCCACCGAAAATGCAACACTAAGAAGGAAGCATCAGATTGATCTGAAATTCGCAGTATGCGTCGCCCTCGAGAGGACATACACACGATTAGCATTGCAGGGCATATGCAAATCATGTGCGTCCGGCACGCCACCAAGAAGCACTATAAGAAGGGTGCACAGAAACCTGGGTGTAAGTAGTGGAAGTGTGTTGTGCTGCTGTTACTGTGCGTGGGAAGATTCCTGATAGCCTCGTCGCAGAATACGGCAGTCATTCCAGCACGTTTCGGAGTTCGACAGAGGACGAAGAGTGGCTTATCGCAACAGCGGTTTATCGTACTGAGACATTGACACCCGTGTGGGACGACATCCAGCCACAGTGGGCCGAGTATGGATTTGGAGGGTGCAGGAGGGACGGACGGACCGACGTAAGCGATGGCCGCAGCCACGGTACACTACCGAACGAGAGGACCGGCATGTTGTGCGGCGAGCATTGACGGCTCGCACCGCCCCATCACGAACGATAGCGCAAGAATTAGGGTGTGTTGCGCAACTACCTTTGTCAGCACGTACCGTTTGACGTCGTCTGCAGGAGCGGGGACTTGTCGCACGGTGACCATTGCTCCGATTACCATTGACGTTACACCAGCGGCGAGTGCGGCGGCAGTAGGCCGTTGAACGCCGCACCTGGACTACGGAATTGCACGACATTGTCTTCTCCGACGAATCCGGCCTCTGCTTGCAACACCACGTTGGTCGGATCCTCGTGCGGCGGCACCGCGGCGAGAGAATGTATGACGCCTGCATTATGCTTCGCCATACCGGTCCGTCGCCTAGCGTTATGGTTTAGGGCTCAATTGGATATGACACCCGCACCCCACTGGTACGCATCGCCGGTACACTCTACAGCCACCGCTACATCTCCGACGTTTTGGAGCCTGTAGTACTCCCTTTTCTGCATGACCTGCCAGCTGCCACGTTTCAACAGGACAATGCGCTCCCGCACGTGGCACGCATCGTGCAACAATTCTTCATGGCCCACCTGGTGTCACTGCTGCCGTGGCCTGTATGTTTGCCCGATATGTCGCCCATCGAACACGTCTGGCCGCTGATCGGCAACCGAGTGGCCCAACGAGCACCACTCGCGGCTACGCCTGATGAACTTTGACAACGTTTGGAAGCAGCCTGGACCGACATACCCCAAGCTCACATCCGAAGCCTCTTTCGTTCGATGCCGCGGCGTGTAGCGGCCTTTATTGCCAGCCATGGGGGCCTCACCAAATGTTGATGTCTGCGTGTTCCGCAAGTCGCACGGGCCTGTAAGCTCAATCGTTTCATCTTTGTATCTGTTGTTATGTGTCCAGTAAATCTGGCTTTGCTATCTCGTGTCCTTCTTGGTGTTGCATTTCGGGTGGCCAGCAGTGTAGGAGCTTCAAAGTAAGAAAGGATGATTGTAAAAATGTGTACGGTATAACGATGCTTGCTACAATGCACAACATTTTCGAAACAATGAGATACAGATGGCGGTAGGCGTATCAGAGAAAAGACACTACAAGTAACACGTCATCATCTTAGATAACCGCACAATGTTTTTAAACATAGAGGTGTCTTTTTGTTGTTTTCGTAGAACTAAATCTTTTCTTCCAAAGAATTACAGTATTGTACAAGATTCTGTTCAAAGGATGTGCTGACTAAGTCTATGACGTGAAATACAACGGCCGTTCTATAAAAACGGAGAGTAAAATCACAGAAAATGAAGAAATATAGGTACAGCAAAATATATGTCATTTTTTCCCACAGTATCTTCCGTCGGATGATATACAACGGTCCCATCGTTCAGACCACATCTTAAAGCATGTGGCGAAGGCATTTTGTGGAAATTGCCCTGTACAACACGTCAGATTCTGTGTTGAATGTCACCACGGAACTTCTCCTTCACTGTTGGAAACAACCAGACATCGCACGAGGCGAGGTCAGGACTGTAGGCAGGCTGTGGCATGATTTCAATATGTACTGCATTTCTTAAGAAACTGTTGAGCACAAACATCTTCATGTGGGCGGGTGTTATTATGGTGTAGGGTCAACTTACCCAGCAGTTCCAGTCGCTTAATTGATATATGTCGTCGCAGAAGCTTCAAGACTGAAACGTAATACTCAGCATTGACAGTAATTTGTGGAGGAACGGCATGATGGCAGATTGCGTCTTTGTGACCAAAGAAAATTATCATGACCAATTTCCCATCTGATTTGGTTTGACGGACGTTTTTCGGAGGAGACGAGCCTGTGATTTTCCACACACTCGTTGCCCGCTTTGTGAGAGGGTCGAAATAGTGGACCCGTGTTTCATCGGCTGTTATTGCTGTGTTTAGAAAGTATGGATCCTTTGCAAACATTTGTTTCTACTCATGACACACCTGAACTCTGGTTAACAATTGTTCTCTCGTCAGGTGATGAGGTACCCATCTGGAACACACACGATGCAGCAGTAATTTGTCGCAGTAAAATGCGGAATGCCGACGTTTCTGAAATATTACTTTTCGCCGCTATGATTTCACACGTCATTCATCGATCTTTTTACAGGATTTCCCGGACAGTGTTAACAATACGCTTCGGAACAACACTTTCAGGTCGACCAGGCCTGAGAGAGAGTTCTGCCTACAAACGCCGTTTTGAAATCATGGAGCGATCTAAAAATCGTTGACTCACCTAAACATTTATCATTGTAAGCTTTTTCATTAAATCGACTGTTTTTGGAGCCGTTTTACCCAAACGATAGCAACATTTTGTCGCACAACGCGTTTCACCTTTTAACTCTGAATCACTCACCTCCATGGCTGTACGGCGAAATGCAAACGTACCTTTAACAACTGCCACTAACAAAACCGGAATCGCGTGCTACGGCTAATAACTGCTGCCATGGAATCTTCCTTAATTCAGTCAGTCGTCTGCGTGCTTATTTTCCCACTTCGCTTTGTTGCCAACTCAAAACAAATCCCTCTCAGTTTTTATGTATTATGGAACGGCCTTTGTATTATAAACTAATTTTATAGCGTGATACTGCATTGACCAGTATCGTATCAGACAGACGTCGTGCTTTAAATTGTTGAACACTTGATAGACATTGAAATCATCTTAGGGCATTGTCGCCGAAAATCTCTATGGCTTGCTTTTCTTCTCCCAGTTGTTCTTGTCGTGAGGATTTCGTAATAGGGCAACAAGTATTTTTATGTGTCATCCCCAGATCATCAGCTGTGTTCAGGTATTTGTTACAAGGAGATATCCAAACGGCTGAAGCGTGACTGAATGAAATAAGAACATTAGGATATGGGGCAGAAGAAACCCATATACACCGCAAGAATTAAACCAGCTTTCACCTAAACTCGATGTATGGTGCACGATGTAACTCCCATTTGTGCTGCCCATTTTCTTTAAAAAGGGGCTGCATTCCGACATGTACCTTCAACGTTTTCAGTAGTTACATAGAAATCCGTCGCCGCGCCGGACGAGCTGTCAGATGCACAGGACTCTTTATAACCATTCGAATTTTAAATGGACTGGAGCCCCTCTCTGGAACCAGTGCCCATAAATTAGAGACAGGCGACTGCTTATAGCTCTAAGAAGTACGGGCTATATATTTTGGTTTGGTGGTCGTCAAATCTCCAAACCAAACCCGCACTCTCTCTCTCTTTCTCTCCCCCTCTCTCTCTCTTCCATCTTCCTGTCCTCTCTCCCTCTCCAGCTCCCCCTCTGCCCCTCTCTCTCCCTCTCTTTCTCTCCTCCTCTCTCTCTCTTTCCCTCTCCCTGTCCCTCTCTCCCTCTCCCACTCCCCCTCTTCTCCTCTCTCTCCCTCTCCCTTCCCCTCTCCCTCTTTCGCTCCCTTCCCCTCTCTCCCTCTCTCTCCCTCTCTCTCTCTGTCTCTCTCTTTTTCTCTCCCTCTCTTCTCTCTCTGTCCCCTCTCTACCCCTCTCTCGCCCACTCTCTCCCACTCTCTCGCTCCCTCTCTCCTTCTCGCTCTCTCTCTCTGTCCCTCCCTCTGTCCACTCTCTCTCCCATTCCCTCGGTCCCCATCTCCCTCTGTCCCCCTCTCTCTCCCTCTCCCTCGGTCCCCATCTCCCTCCCTCTCTCTCTGTATACCTCTCTCCCTCTTCCCTCTCTCTCTCTCTCCCTCCCTCTTCCCTCTCTCTCTCTCTCTCTCTCTCTCTCCCTCTTCCCTCTCTCTCTCCCTCTCGCTCTTACTCTGTCGCTCTTTATTTCCCCCTTCTCACTCACCCTCACTCTCCCCCTCTCTCCCTTTCCCCCCGCTCTCTCTCTCCCCCTCTCCCTCACTCCGTCTCCCTCTCCCCCTCTCTCTCTCTCTCTCTGTCTCTCTCTCTCTCTCTCTCTCTCTCTCTCTCCCTCTCTCTCTCTCTCTCCCTCGGAAGGTAAATACCAGGCCATTCGGAATATAACGGCCGATTTGAATGGTTAAATTGAAAGAGACATTCCTCATAGCATAGAACCTTGTTTAATTTGAAATAGGCGCCTTCAGTCGCTGCGCACCTCTACCAGCGAGTGACAAGTGCTTCAATGCCAGTCCGGAAAAAAATTGGCTCCATGAATCCAAGTAAGTTCCGGAATGCAATTTCCTTCTCCTCACGATTTCTGAAGGTCCTACACTTGAGGTAATTAATAAAGTGAATGAACAGGCGGAAATCGGTAGATGCCAATTCAGGCCAGTAGGCTGGGCATGGGAGAGTTTCGAACCTCAATTCGTGTATTTTGTGTTTCATCATTTGTGACACGTGTGGTCTCGCGTCATGATGGAGAAGAATAGGACTCTTCCTGTTCAACAAAGTTTGCTATTTGGAACACACATTTTTGGTGCATTCGGTCAACTTCTTCACAATATTTGACTGTGGTAATGCTTTCAGCAGCATCCAAGAACCAGTACTGTGTGACACCGTGAACAGTCCACCACATTGTCCACAAAACCTTCTTTGGCGTCAACCTCGGTTTAGGATGTTGTTTCGGTAGTTCACCATGGTTCAGCCACTGTTCATATCGATTACGGTTGTCATACATCACCCACTTTTCATCACAGGTTGCAATGCGATCACATAGAGACTATTTTTTGTCGCGAAGCAGAAGGTTACTGCACATTTCAAACCCTCGTTGTTTCTGATGCTCTCTCAGTTTGTACAAGACCCACGAGTGTCATGACCTGCTGATTTGCTTCAAACATACAGTCTCTTTGAAACGTTTCGCGTTCTGCATCCTTGAGAGCGTTCGTTCATCTGTTTTTCCCCTACTTCTTCTTCTTCTGATGCTGCAGCTCGACAAGATCAGATTTACGTTTCTGCCGTTCTTTGTCCGAGAATTCTTTAGGCTGTGTGTCTCACGGATCATAGCAAGTGCACTATCTCTGTTTCACTCTCTGTCCCGGTTCGTCGATCATTTCATCAATGGACACTTCCTAATGCGCTTCTCAAAGATATTGTTTTTCACTCCGGAGTAACAACGATCCTTGAATCCGTTATCCCTTGCCTGTCACCTTCGGATTCTAATCCGGTATCTCACTGGTTAGAAACGAAGGCTTGCCTCACAGCCTATTCAGGACAGTACTCCCTTCCTACTACATATCTTTATTCCATGAAAACCGATCGGTCGAGTCTCGAGCTTTCTCCTTTTGTTTTTGTTCCTTCTTCAGGCAAATATACCAGAAAAACTAGGCTGAGCTAAATAACCAGGGCTTAAAAAATGCGGTTGCCTGCTCGTCTGAGACGAGTGAAAAGTTTTAGTTGACGATTGAAACATTCAGTAGAGCAATCGGCAATTATTTACACATCATTTTGGTTATTATTTGATACGTAAAACCATTAGGTTCTTAATAAAGCTTATTTTAATTCGCAGAAGTGATGCGTGATTGTGCGCTAGCATGGGAAATCGGTCTCTCCCGGAAAGAAATTCAACAGCGAATGCCCTGAGTCAAAACATGTGGGCTTAACAAGGAAAACGAGGGCTAACAAGAAATGGGCAAAAAAATTATTGCCTCATATGGCAAGCCGCCCATGCTCTACCTCCTGATCCGTCTATCCGTTTTTACACGAAGTGAGTCGTGCTCAAGCTCCTATCACTGCCAATGAGCACCACGAGGCTTTGTTCTCTTTGAACCTGAGCTCATCTCCTGGTATTGATGGACGACCCGTTCGTTTCTTACGCTCACTTTCGACGAATATCGCGCGTTGCACTTGACACAAGCACATTCTCGTACTTCATAAATCCCAATTTCGCATCGCCACATGCGGCTCGCTGGTTGACAATTGCTAAGAAATAACTGCATTTTAGCGTAAAACAACAAATGGGTGCAACTCTTGTGGTAAAAATCAAAATAGAAACAATTCAGAGGCTATGAATTTATTATTCACGCTGAAGAACAAACAATTAAACAAACACAAATGTAGCAAATGCAAGATATGTAGAATGTGAGCTTTCGAATGGTTTGACTCAATGACCAAAACACAAGCTTTAAACAATATCAACTATCAACAAGGTGTCGTCAATAGAGGATATGACCTCCTCGGACCGCAATACACATATTACACCTGTTCAGCATGCTTAGAATGAGAGTATTTATAAGTTCTGTTGGGATTTCACCATACTGCTCTTCCAATGCCTACTTCAGGTCCTGGAGATTCGAGGTGGTGTTATCACATAGCAATACGCCTTCCAAGAGCGCCCCATGCGTGCTCTATCGGATTTAGCTCAGATGAATAGGCAGGCCAGTTCATTTGTCAAATATCCTCACTCTGTAGTACTTCAGGTAACTGGATCCTTCTGTGAGGTCTGGCATTACCATCTATGAAGACGAATCTAGGACCACTGCCCTACGGAACAAGAGAACATGGCCTTCTAAGACATCTTTATGATATACTGAAGAGCAATTGACTTAGAGACACCTGACGTTATGCAAATGTGCCGCTGTGGGCGGCCTTGTAAACGGAAACGACATGACGTATGCAGTAATCCGACAATATAAAGAGTGATGCGACGGGAATCAGTAAGAGGCGGACGCACTATGGGTAAGACGAAGGATCTAAGCGCATTTGATAATGGGCAAATTGTCGGGGCCCGACGAATATGTCACTCAATCTCGGAAGTCGTGCAGGCACTGGGATTTTCACGAGCCACTGTGTCACGGGTGCACCGTGAGTACATCGAATCCGGTTAAACCATCCCTGCAAGGGCCGACTGCCGTGGACAAGAGCGTGTGGAGGAGCGGGGTCATCATCTGCTAGCTCGCATTGTAACAGTAGACAGACGGGCCACAGTGCAAGAAATCACTCGGCAATTTAACGCTGGTGCATAGAAACGTGTAAGCAGCCACACCATCCAGAACCATCACCTGGCTAGGATACAGAAGCCATCGTCCCACGAGGGTACCGCTGCTGACCACACATCACAGGGTGCAAAAATTAGCATGGGCGCAGGAACATCGCCACTGGACCCTAGACATGCGGGAAAATGTTGTTTGGACCGATGAGTCGAGAATCACGTTGTTACATGGGGATGGCAGGATACGAGTACGACGCAAACCACATGATGCGATGGATCCTTCTTTCCAGCAGGGTACTCTTCAAGCTGGCGGGGGTGGAATTCTCGTCTGGGGACTGTTTACGTGGACTGAAATGGGACCCCTGGTACGTGTGACATCGTCCCTCATATGTCAACGTTACCGGGATATCCTGGACGATCATTTGCTCCCGTTTGTGCGTCTTCAACATCCTACTGGGGACCTCATCGTGCAACAAGACAATGCACCGTGCCATCGCTACCTAATTGTATCCGAATGGTTGAATGAACACTCCACCGACGTGACCTCGCTTCCTTGGCCAGCTAGGTCACCTGACCTCAATCCCATCGAGCACATCTCGGATGCCATCGAGAGAGATGTTCGAGGCTCTGACCCGCCTCCATAAAATCTTCGTGAACTGTGGGAGCTTGTTCAGGGGTCGTGGATCCAACGCTTCCGGTGTCTTGTCGAGTCCATGCCAAGACGAATCGCCGCCGTCATCAGGGCGAAAGGTGGTGCTACACGTTACTAAGCAGCTATCTCGAATTCAATTGCTCTTCAGTGTATGTCTTCTGTGAGAGGCCCTCCGTTGAACACATGCAACTAAGTTCTTGCATTCATCATTATGCCGGTGGACTCCATGGCCGCCATAACTGTGCTGGTTACGGATGGTATGAGGTTGAGAGTATGTTGCATGCTCTGTCCACAGCAGTTGATATCCTGAGTCACTCTGTAAACTGAAACAACTCTCATCCGAGAATATCGCTATGGACCACCTCTGCCTTTCCCACTCTCTATTTAATTTACACCAAATGAACCGAGCACCGCGATGCTGGGATGATAACTTGACACATTTCACAGACTTTCAGATACACAACTCGATCGTGTTCAGTCGCCGACTGATTCTTCGACTCCCCAGCTGTGTTGCAGTTGCAGCACGGAAGCCTGCAGCGAACTGTGCTTGTGTAGCAGTCCTGTTTCGTCGAGCCATGACGGACACAAGTCCGTCGTTTTGTGATGTTGCTGCCCTTCTACGGTCAACACCGTGCATGTGGAGTCCTGTTCCTCTGGTTACCACAGCTTTTTGCAAACGCGCTATGATGCGTTTCGCTACAGCAATGGCTCGAACAATTATTGTTACTCTTTGTCCAACCTCGAGCCGTCCAACGACACTTCCACAATCATCATCATCATCATCATTGTCAACCATTATCAATCCACTGCTGGACGAAGGTCTCCCCAAGTTTCCTCCACAACGGTCTGTCTTGTGCCAGTCTCCTCCATGTCACTCCCGCATATTTACGAATTTCATCCACCCATCTCCCATGTGGTCTTTTTCTGGGTCTTTTCCTGTCCCTTGGAATCCAATCTAAAATTTCGGCTGTCCATCTATGGTCTGTCCTTCTGGCAGTATGTCCAGCCCATTGCCATTTCAGGGATTTAACTCTGATCATGATGTCTTCCACTCTCGTCATTTTTCGGATCCACGAGTTCCTCTTCTTATCTCTCCTGGTTATACCAAGCATGCACCTCTCCATGCTACTTTGAGTTGTCTGCAGCCTTTGTATGTCTCTTTTAGTTAAGGTCCACGTCTCTGCACCATACGTAAGCACTGGAAGGATGCATTGATCAAACACTTTTCTTTTAAGACATAATGGCATATTGCTCTTGAAAATTATGCTGTTTCTTCCAAAAGCTCTCCAGGCAAGTTTTGTACGCCGATTAATTTCTTCATCAATGTGACCCTCACTTGATATCTGCTGTCCAAGATAAACATACGTATCTGTTATCTCCAGTTTTTCTCCATCAATCGATAAATCTTCATTTCTTGTAAAAGCATTGAACATCACTTTTGTCTTCTGAAAGTTCATTTTTAATCCCACTTCTTTACTCTTGTCAGCAAGTTCCTGGATCATACTCTGCAGCTCTGATGGGGTAGTTGCAAAAATGACTACGTCATCAGCAAAACGAAGGTGGGTTAGATAATCTCCATTAATCTTTATCCCTTTGTTTTCCCAGTTCAGTGATTGAAAGACATTTTCCAATGTGGCATTAAAGAGCTTCGGAGATATGGTGTCACCTTGTCTCACTCCCTTTCCAATTTTTATGTGTGTTGTATTTTCAAACAGCCGAATCTTTGCACTTGCATTTTCATAGATGTTATTAATAATATTAATGTATGCATCTTCAATACCGCAGGATTTCAGAGCCGTGGTAACTGCTGATGGTTTCACCAAATCAAAGGCTTTTTCATAATCGCTAAAAGCCATGCACAATGGAAGTTCATATTCCCTCGCTCATTCAATTAGTTCTCTCAGTACGTGGATATGATCTATTGTGCTGTAGCCACTCCTGAATCCAGCTTGTTCTCTCGGTTGAGCCATGTCCAGTGTTACCTTCAAGCGGTGTGAAAGAACTTTAGTGAAGATTTTATAAACCACTGATAGGAGGCTGATAGGTCTGTAGTTCCTGAGATCCTCAATGTCACCTTTTTTATGTAGCAGGATCATTGTAGCATTGTTCCAATCCTCAGGAATCTTCCCTTCATTAAGGCATCGAGTGAAAATTTGGGCGAGTACTGTTTCAATTTCTCCACTTGCTTCTTGTATGATGTCTACAGTAATTCCATCTTCTCCTGGAGCTTTTCCCCGCTTCATGTTCTTGATTGCATGTGCAACTTCTGCTGGAAGGACTGGAAGAACTCTGGTACTGGTACCTTTCATGATGTCTGGAGTACATGTATCATCCCTTTCATATAATTTGGAGTAGAAATCTTTCACTCTTGTCAAAATTTCGCCTCTATTTCTTGTTACAGAACCATCTTCTTTTCTCAGTGCCATAATCTGTTTTTTCCCCTTACTGAGATGTCCCTTTGCTATCTTTAGGCTTTGGTTGTTTTCAATTGCATTCCTCACTAGCTCACAGTTGAATTTCCTTACGTCTTCAGTGATACTTTTTCGTGCTGTCTTGCATAGCTCTATATATTCCACTTTGGAAGTCACATCTTCTTTAGTTGTCCTCATCTCTCTTCTTTTGCATCAACATTTTGGTTTTTCCTGATAATTTGTTTACATGCAACTTGTTCTTAGACCCAGCTAATTTTGTTGCTGTTTCCATAAGAGCTTTGGTTACTTTTCTGTTAACTTCAGAAATATCCACTTCTTCCGATGTTAGGCCTTCTAAAGCAGAGAATCTGTTCTTCAGTTCCAACTTGAAAGTATTATGGTGTTTTTTAAGGTTGGTTATGTCAATACATTTTGTTTGTCTTATGAGCTTGCCACGTTCCAGTTTAGTGTTGAGGTGCATCTTACATCTCACCAATCTATGGTCACTACCTGTGTTGAACTTGTTTAGCACACTGCAGTCTTCGATGACGAATTTTTTGTTACACATAATAAAATCAATTTCACTTGTCGTCCCAATTGGATGTCTCCATGTCCATTTCCTGTGTGGCTTTTTCTTGAAAAAGGAATTCAAGATGAAAAATCCTTCTGCCTCTGCAAACTCAACGAGAGTATTTCCACGCTGGTTTCTGTTGCCGTGACCGAATTTACCTACTGAAGTTTTTAAATGACATCAAACAGAAGTCATCGCTCTTTCCACGTTTTTTAAGTGAGTCACGGGAAAATTCGCATTGGCCGCCACCGGAATTCGAACCCAAGGTCTTCCAGTTACGTGCCAGGCATGCTACCACTGCACCACAGCGGCCTCAGCAATGTGCGGGGCTCCAAGAAGCAACAGCTCTAAGATCCCGACAATTATGCGGGGCTGCAAGAAGCAACCTGCCAAGTGGCTTGGCAGTTAGTCGTATGTGAGTCTGGAGGAATTCGAGGCCACTGTGGTGCAGTGGTAGCATGTCTGGCGCGTAACTGGAATACCCTGAGTTCGATTCCCGGTGGCGGCCAATGCGAATGTTTTCGTGACTCACTTATAAAACGTGAAAAGAGCGATGACTTCTGTTTAATATTCCTAATCCACGTCAATTGCCTGTATTAAATGACAACGCTGAGACATTTCTTACCCAACGAAACGAAATCAACCCATCACCAATGAAATTTCATTGCAAGTATAATAAGCTTCCGTCGTGACTTTTACGACAGCATGACTTGGAGGGAGTCTTGTCCCTTAAACATCCAGCCGGCCAGTTCATTCATGTCTGCGGTTGGTTATACACACTACGCAGCGCCATCTATTGGCTTTCCTTCATGATTATAGCGTGCTGTATTGATGTTGCACGCTGAAATGCCGTTGTTCCTTTGCAACTGTCAGTAGGAAGCCTCGAGCCCAAGCTGCATTTAGAATGAATAATGTTATATGCGTCAACTGCTACGAATAACTTAATAGTTTTTCAAATCAAATGTTCACAAAGCAAACTTCTTGATATCCCTCGACATTTTTAAATCTCTTGTTTTTAAAGAAGCACAGAATTTTCCCACGTCATGTCTGCTCTTTTGATTGATCTCCTTCGCGTTTCTATTTGCATAGTTCGAAGAATACAAAACTACGTATCATATATTCGTAAATATCAATTTTAATCCTGCAACACAATTTGTCAAAATCATTTCAACAGCGTTTTCGGATGACAGAAGAAAACGTATCTTTCAAGTCAGAAGTCTTCACGTTGCATCATTTGTCTAAATAAGAAATACGCCGCTCTAAGAATCGATCAGTCTCAGCCACAATAGCTTTCTTCCTCCTTTCTCGAGTATCCACTGAGTTTTTCCAGCTTATTTTCTTATTTACTTTACACTGTAAAAAAATTTTCTGAAATTCACGAGCCGTACGCCAGAAAATTATGAATTTTCAGAAGTTTCTTTCTTATATTGAAGGTAAATTACCGTTTTCAAGAGGTGTGAACGGAAAATTCTGAATTTTGAGAAACCTTTATTTTATTTTTTTTCAATTGGAGGTTTAACGACCACCGTGAGCAATTCAATGGGCTATAAGCAGTCTCCTGTATCTAATTTAGGGTCACTGGTTACGGGGAGAGCCCAGTGCCGTAAGACAAACACAACATTAATGCCTCACCGGGATTCGAACCCACACTCCTTACGGCCGAATGAACAGAAGCCATCGCTTAGACCACTGCGCCACCCATGTGGCTCAGAAACCCTTCCGCAATTTATTTCTGCCACCCTGGTGGTTTAGTGGTCTAAGCGCTGGCTTATGATCATTCGTCCGTGAAGGGTCCGGGTTCGAATCCCGCGAGGCATGGATGTAGTGTTTGTCTTACGGCACTGGATCTCTCCCTTTCCTGGAGTCAGTGGCCCTAAATTAGGGACGGGCGACTGCTTATAGCCCATTGAGTTGCTCACAGTGGTCGTTAAACCTTCAATCAAAAATGAAATCCTTTCTTATATTAACGGAAAAAATCCGTTCTCATTTTTCCGTATCCATATGGCGAAATATTTCTGCCGTCCCTGTGGTGCAGTGGTCTAAGCGCTGGCTTCTGATCGGGCGGTCACGTTTACTTGTGCTCCTGCACTTTGAGTGATATTAGTTGTTTTTGGGAGTTTTCCTGTTAGGTTTTTTATGTTATTTAGTTTTGTGAATGTTGTATGCTTAAGTTGAACCTACAAATTCGTTGGGACAGCCTTTATTATTTTTATTTTTTTGGTGTATTTTCCACCGACGTGGGTGACTAGGTCAGTTACTCACTTCAGTGTTACAAGGTTACTCAAGGAGAGTACCTATGCCTTCAAGCATACTGTTGAAGGTGGGTTCTTTTGTTTTTAGTGTTGCAAGCCGCAACACTAGGTTTTAGTTTAAGTTCTGTGTTAGTAGTCAAGATGATTACGACCTCAGCGTCTAAGTCGACGTCTGATGCTTCTGTGCCTATTCTACTCGAATCTTCTATATCAACGACCAGTGTGTCTGCTTCCCAGGATATATCAGTAATGGATACCTCCACTGTGATCTGTCATTCTTCGGAAAGTGTGTTAAGTGTTGTGGAACAAATTGTGCATGAAGGGGTCGGAGCCGAGGGCCCACCCCCACCCCCTCTCAGCACCTATGCGACTGCTGTCCGTCCTGCGAATGTACCTTCTGCAGCTTCAATAGACTCTCAATATACGATTACACGTGTGGATAAAGTTTTACGACTGAAAGTTCCGGATGACTCTGTTCTAGGTAAGCGTTTCTTAGAAAATTTATCTTTCACTGTTTATGTTCCTGCCCTAAAGGACACCCCAATCCCTCGGTACCTGGATGCAATTTCAATGGTTGTTTCCAGAGAATTCATCAAATCAGCCATCCGTTTTGGTGGGGGAATCGAAGTGCGCTTTACCCTAAAATCTGCTGTTGAAAAAATTCTTCAATGTGGTGTAGACATTGGTACTGTGCATCTGCAACCGACACCTTCTATTCAGCGCCCTGTTACCGTCACTCTGACACCCGTTCCCTCGGGACTTCCTGATGAACTATTAGTAGATGCGCTTAGTTCCATCGGCAGAGTAGTAGGTACAACAAAATTTCTCTCTGCTGCAGGCTTAAACACCCCCTATGCCTATGTGCAAGGAGGACGTCGTCAGTATAGGGTGATTTTCCCTACGGAACAGGCTCTGAAGGACAGGCCTACCTCCGTTGAGGTTATTACAGACTCAAGAAAATACACGTTTGACTTATTTGCAGGAATGCAGTGCTTTTATTGTAAAGGGGAAGGGCATCGGGTGACCTCGTGTCCTCACAGAAATGTGCAGAATAATTCTACTTCAAATCCTGGAGCCGTTGAGTCATCATTCTGTTCTGAGCCGTCAGTTGCCCGGACACCAAACCTGGAATCAGTAGATGATGCTATGTTGAGTACAGACAGCACATTTCAGAGTCTTATTATTCATGACTCTGCAGCTCAGCGATCCCCTTCTGTGGAAGTACCTGATAGTGGTTATCAATTAGAAGATTACCCTGCCTTGCCACCGTCGGGGGAACACGAGTTTCTACAACTACGTGTAAGAGACCTTTGACCCCGACATCTCCTAAGAAAAAGAGAGGTCGACCACAAACCAGGTCCAGCTCGAAAGCGACACGTTCTGGTGGACCCTCTCAGTCGCCGAGTCTTGAACGAAGCAACTCTTCCACTTCAACCCTAAAACAGCCTGAAACCAGTGTGAGCTATCAGGAGGTTGACATGGAAATACCTGATAATCTGAGTGACACCACGTCGACACATTCTGATATTGAACCATATCCAGAGTGTGCGGAAGACTTTGATAGATATCTTAAAGATATAGAAGTGCCAGTTACGCCATTATCTTACTTCGAACTAGTCTCTCTGTATGCGGTTCCTAAGAGAACTAGCATCATGAAAATTCCTTGCATTCAGAAAAATCTGTCTAAAGTGCCGGAATTGGTTTCACAGTTATCTTTTTTACATGAACTGTTCCACAAGCACTCGACTACCACACCAAAAGTGCATTTATTTTGTCGACGTATTCGTTATTTATTAACAATGCTTGATAAACGAGTTGAGGGGGTTTTGCAGCCACCAAAATGAACTCTAAGGTACTATTTGTTTCTTTTAACTGCCGAGGTTTAGCGGCGTCAGCAGCAAACGCATTGGTTTTGAAGATGTCCGACCTTTAAAGGCGGATGTTCTAATGTTGCAAGAGACTAACTGTTCGGCAGGAATCAATTTTGCTCGCTGGCGCCGCTGGCCTTATGTTTTTTATCATAATTACAGGACACATGTTGGGTCCGGAACTGCAATAGCATTTCATTCCCGATTTCACTCTATATTACAGAATATTGTCGAGTCCCAGAGCCGCCTGGGAGTTTTTCAATGTATTTCGTTTTGCCTTCAGTCCAGTCGAATTCATCTATTAAATATTCATGTACCTCAAAATAATAATGAAGCTACTGATCTCCTGGTTCATGTTGCTGCCGTGCTTGCGAATATTCCTCCCTCAGACCTTATTCTTTTTGCTGGTGATTTTAATTGTACACTTCAACCTTACGTTGATAGAGATAATTCACATGAAAGCCGTCATTCTTTAGTTTCTCAGCTCTCTCAGATTGTCTTCAACTTTGACCTCCAAGATGCCTTCAGATATCTACACCCAACTGAACGAGAGTTTTCTTGGTTCCCCCCTATTCATTTAAATTGTGCTGCAGCCAGACTTGATCGATTTTATGTCTCCCGTTTTATTCGTCCGTCTATTATTTCAGTCAATCACGCACCTTCTGTTTCTTCAGACCATAAGCCAGTTATTCTTTCCCTCTGTTTTCAGTCTATTGGTATTCCACGGCCGAGTGTTTGGTCTTTAGATGATTCATGTCTTCAAGATCCTGATTTTAATACTGAAGTTGTTCTTATTATCACTCAAGCTGTTACTCAATTGTCTTTTGTTTCCGACCCAGCGGCTCTGTGGATCTCGACAAAACAATCTGTTGTAGCTTTTGCGAAGAAATATTCTTTTACTATCAGAACCCGGCGTAATATGACTGTGGACAGTCTCCGGCGCGCGCTTCAGCGAATCCCACGAACCTCATCGGATTATGATCTCCTTGAAACGAAATTACGAGAATGTCTTCAAGCCTCTGTTTCAAATGTACTGACCCGTCTGAAATACTCATTTCTCAGATTCGAAGAAGATCCTTTTCGCAGTCTCCGTTCCCTCGAGGTACGAAGGAAAAAAAATAATACCATTGTACAACTCACCCTCTCTAATGGCTCAGTAACTACTGACCCATATGTTATATGTAATGAAACTCATGCGTATTATAGCCAACGTTTTCAACGTACATTAACACAGCCAGCCTCTTCTGCACCACTTTTGCAAGACCTTCCGCAAGTTCCTGAATGCTATGTGTCCTCTCTAAATGCTCAGATCACCCCTCAAGAAATCCGCAATTCGATTTACAGTTTAAATGATCGTTCCTCACCAGGAGAGGATGGGCTTTCCTTAAAATTCTACAAAACATTCCTTCCTTATCTCATGCCACTTCTCCTCAGTTGTTATACTTTCCTTTTTTCGTCTTCAAGTTCTTCTTCCAATGCTTTCAGCTTTGCTCTGCTTCGCCTTATTCCTAAATCTGGCTATCTTGGTATTTTATCTAACTGGCGACCCATCTCTATACTTAATACCGACTATAAAATCTTTGCTAAACTACTCGCACTCCGTCTGAATCCTGTTCTATCCTATTTAATTCATCCTGACCAAACTTACACTGTTCCCACCCGCTCTATCGCTTCTAATATTACCACGATCCGCGATCTTAACACTCTCGCATACCAGCTAGCAGAACCCCTTGCTATTTTTAATATTGATCAACGACAGGCTTTTGATTCCATTAACCATACTTATATCTTTACTGTCCTTCAACGCTTTGGATTCCCTCCCTTCTTCTGCCAGGCTCTTTCTAATCTGTATTCGAACTCTTTTTTTCGGGTTCGTACTTCGACTTTTATTACTTCTGCTATCCCTTATTCTAACGGTATCCGGCAGGGCTGTCCCCTGTCGGGTCAACTTTGCACTCTGTTTTGAACCTCTTCTAATCTGTCTCCGTTTCCGACTTCTTTCTTCTGTCCCCCGTGGAGTTGTGTGCACCCGGCACCATCATACTGTCTTGACTGCATATGCCGATGACTTGACGTTATTTTTACGAACAGAATCTTCGTTTGGAATCTTATTATCAACATATAACGAATATGCCGTAATTTCTGGATCAGCCTTAAACACTGAAAAATGCTCAGGTTTATGGACGGGAGCGTGGGCGACCCGTGGTGACCGTCCGTGGGGTACCCGATGGTCTTCCAACGTAGTCAAATTTCTTGGTGTGCACTTCGGAAAACCGGAGGCGGTTGCTGCTGCAGCATGGAACCCCCTCGTTCATCGAATTAATCGAAGACTTGCGCCTCTCCGTCAGCTCAAACCCTTTCTTTCATTTTTTAGTCGGGCAATGCTACTAAATGTGTTTGTGCAACCGAAATTGTTTCACAGCTGGATTGCTCACCTTCCGCCACCTTTCTTGCTGAATCATCTGCAGAGAACTTTAGTGGACTTCATTTGGAATATTATTCATTGGGTGCATCGCTCTACGCTTTCTCTTCCGATTTCGTATGGTGGTCTCTCTCTTGCTGATATCACTCGAAAATTTCAAGCCTTTCATCTTCATAACTTTCTTAAGATTTTTTCAACGCCTCTTTCTTCAACGCAAACCATTATCGATACTCTGTTCTTCCCCGGAGTCCCCACCTTACAGTTCAAACTTTTCTGCGAATGGACCTGTTCCCATTCATTCCCACTCATTTCCCTGACACTTACAAGTCTGCACTTACCCTTTGGCGCTCCCTGAATCCTGTCCGACTCCCCCTTCCACTACTAATGACCTCCTTGCAGAACCCCTCTTCTTCTCCTCTGCTATCTACTCTTCTACCTCTTCGTACCTTCACTACTCCTCATGGTTTGCCAGTGGAGTTGTGAAGGTCTCTCAACTCGTTGACATTGATCTCCTTTGGAAACCTCTTTCTCGCATTTCTCCCTTGTTTGCAGATACCCCTGTTCATCGTGCTCAACTTCGGCATATCCAGATTTGCATTCAGAGACTCTACCCACAACTTGCCAATCAGAATGGCCTTATTCAGAACTCATCAGCCTCACTCAGTCTCCCGTTCCTTATTTATCTAGATGACCAGCCGTTTCTTCCACATCAAGTATCTGCTAAACTCATTTATAGGCATTTCATTACATATTTTACCGATCCAATGCAGATTCCCTCCGTGCCAGAGGCAGAAGTGCCAGCAACATGGAGTGATTCACTAACCGCCTTGGCTTCTCCAAAGGCAAGGGATATCCATTGGTTACATCTACATAGTCGCTTATTAACCCTACGCACCCTTCATCGTTTTCGGCATCTTACATCGTCACTATGTTATTTTTGCAATACAGAGGGAGATGTATTTCACTCTTACTCGATGTGCTTGTTTTTACAGCCTTTGTTTTCATTGATGTTTCTTTTGCTTCAGAATGTTTGTGCTTCTTTACATACCATGTTTCATTATAATGTTCTTCGCTCACATCACCCATCTGCTTCATCACACAATTCTGTATGCATTTTTCTCATATTGCAAGCAAAATATACAATTTATCAGTACTATCATATTAGTGTCGATTGTCCTACCCTTAGACGTTATAACGTGGCAAGACGTTTTCTTTGTCGCAGATACCGTCAGTCTGTGACTGCGATATTGCAGGTCGAGTATGATACTGCAGAGACGAGTAACAGTCTTGACAGTTTTCATGCTAAGTGGTCCCCAAGTCATATCTGGTTTAATACGAATAATGGTATTGTAACACTAACCGTGTAACGTCCACGACATTTTGTTGTGGTCCGATCTCTGCCTTCGTATTGTACTGGAGCGTTTTTTGGTTTTTTGGGTTTTTTTGCACTATGTTGTGAGTATTTTTGTATATTTACGCAGGTTAGTTGCCCGACGAAGTGTTCGGCATAACCTCTTTTTCCATAAATTACTGTTAAGTAATATGTCGTTTTATTGGACTACCTAGTTACGTTTCTCTGTTCAATTTCATAAAGTTAGTGTCTTATGAATTGTTCTGCTTCATTGAGTGTCACGTGAGAGTATTTTATGTTATTACGTTGCACCGTCATGTGCTGTTAAGGTTTTTCCTAATCATTCGTGATTATAACTGAATTTTGTATTTATTGTTGGGGAAAATTGAATGCTTGAAGTTGCTTGCACTGTCTAGCGATAACATAATGGTCTTTTTTCTGCATTATCGAACCCATAGTGGTTAATAAGAATTTTACTATGTCTGGAGGTTTTTTTTTCAGTTGTAGTATTTGTCTTTGCAAGCCTATTGTTAAAGTGACAGACTAATTTAGCTATTTAGTTTTTGTCTAGCAATAAGTACTTTCTCTGTATGAAAATGACGGTTTCTTTAAGATAATGTAATGCTCATTTGTTGTAATGTCATGCAGTTTTCTGTACTTCTAATTTACGATTCTTCCCATTGAATTTAGCAACATTTGCAATATATCCTGTACATTGAATTTTTGTATTTATCACATCTGAATGATGAGTCCTTTTTGTTTGTTTGTTGCATCTACTGCTACGAGATTTTTACTCACCTACTTTTTCCGCAACTTGTTGATGAAAAACGTCTGTGTTTATAGATTGAGAAGTAGATGATTTTTGTTTTCAAGTGAAACTGATTCGTATGTATAATGTTTTTTTTTTGTTGCGAATTATGTTGCTCATAGTCTCACTTAGCGATATTTTTTCTTTTTATGTAATATTGAGGTACTTACAGACAGACAGAAGAGCCTATTTTTGTATTAGAAGCAGCGTACCCGCTTTAAGCAGGTTTTTTAGAGTTAAGGTTTACGCTTATTTTGGTTCATGATTCTTAATGAATTAATATGTCTGTCGTAAAATATAGTTTTACAGCCTAGCAGGAAAAAAACAGTATATCATGTTGTTAGTGGTAGCGTACATGTTACGAGCAAGGTTTTTTTTTTCCTGGCTTGATGTTTTTTTTCATGAATGACATGCTTAAATATTTTTAACTTTGTGCGGCCTTTGACAATGTTCAGTTTTACAGATTTTGTGTTTTGTTTAATTTTAATGTTCATTATTGTGAATTACCTGGTGCTTTCTTTTTTTTTTTTTTTTGGCTTTCTGTGGTAGACGGAGAATGTTAAATTGATCTCGTTTCTGTGTTCTGTCATTGTAATTTCGCAATACTGTATGTTTGTTGAGTCTTTTTGTCTTCCGTGTAAAATATGCCCAAATGGAAAGTGTTCCCGGTGAACTTACTGTAAATATTGTTTATATGGTTTTATGGCAATAAAGATATTTTGAAGTTCTGACCATTCGTCCGAGATGAGTCAGGGCTCGAATCCCGTGAGGAATGGATATTGTGCTTGTCTTACGGCACTGGCTCTATCCCTTCCCTGGAGTCAGTGGCTGTAAATGGGTATCTTTCACTTGATCGAAAGATCATTGGACCGAAAATCAGTTCGTCGAAAATCACATGACCGAAAAGTACATTTCGCCGAAGAATTACTTCATTCATTATATAGAAAGGTCATTTCACCGAATGGTCAGTTTATCGAAAACTTAGAATTTTGTTGTTAGAGATGTGTTGGAGTGTGGTGCGGGTTTTTGAAAAACTGGTCGCTCACAGCATCGCTTTACGAGCTTGGAGAGCATTTCAAACTACAGGAACAGCTGTCCGAGAGTTTAGCAGTGGTCGTTCACGAGCAATCACGGCGGCGAACGACCGGTATATTGTCCTACAAGCGAGAAGAGACAGACGCCAGACAGCAGAAGAAATCGCAAGGCACATGCAACAGACAACTGGACGTCTGTTATCGCGTTTTACCGTGGCCAGGAGGCTGCACAAAGGTGGTCTATTTGCACGACGACCAGTATGGTGTGTGTCATTAACGCCTGCTCATCGGAGACGGCGGTTTCTGTGCTGCCGGGAACAAAAGAACTGACATATCAGCAATGGGGTCGAGTTCTCTTTACGGATGAGAGCCGATTCAGTCTGACCAGCGATTCTGGACGTATACACATCTGGAGAGAGCAGGGAACACGCAATCACACCTCCAACATCATCGAAAGGGACCGGTTTGGAGGTGGCGGAGTTCTCGTTTGGGGCGGTATCATACTTGGTAGCCGTACTGACCTCCACATCTTCCAAGGAGGTTCAGTCACTGGTGTCCGCTACTGTACCGAGGTTCTCCTGCCTCACGTGCGTCTGTTTAGAGATGCTGTGGGTCCTGAGTTCCTGTTCATGGACGACAAAGCTACACCTCATCGTACAGAGCCTGTTGAAAAGCTGTTGCTGAGTGAAGATATTCAACGCATGGATTGGCTCGCAATGTCGCCCGACCTAAATCCAATCGAACACGTGTGGGACCTCCTCGGGAGACGCTTGGCAGCACGTCACCAGCCGCCAGCAACAACTCCGCAGCTGCGATTGGAGCTACAAGAGGAACGGGCCGCGATGCCTCAACAGCTCCTTGACAACCTCGTCCTCAGCATGGACAGACGCTGTAAATCCTGCAACGCAGTCAGTGGTGATCATATCCCCTACTAAAGACTGGATTTTTCTTGGCAGCCGCCTGTCACAACGAAGTCTCTGTCTGCTGTCCAGTTGCGCTCGAAGCTACCTTTTCAACAAAGTTCCTTTGTATCCTTTGGATTTCTTGTTTGGACGGTTTTGTTTACTTTTCTCATATCCATACATCTTGCGGATCTTATGGTATGATTTGAGTCGATGTGGAGCACATCTGCATGACGTTACATTCGAAAAACCGTCTCGTCCTTAATTTTTGCATGCCAGTGTATATATAGGTTCAACATTGCGCAGCTTTGGATTACGCAAGGCTGAACATGAAAATTCCATTCATAAAGGTGCTTCTAACACATCATTTGCCCGATGTGTAAAACATGGAACCCACATCCCATTATGCAATGAATATGTTGTCTTACTAAGCACTACTACCAAAAAAAGCACTTTATTTGCAGAAGCACTGTTCATTCAGCATTATTTTTAAATTTGCACTAATGATGATACACCAGCATTTGTTTCTTCAGAGTGGAAGGCTTTGCTAAATACTCTTACTACACTGCGGGCCACCCAAAATGCAACATCAAGAAGGACACGAGATAGCAAAGCCAGATTTACTGGACACATAACAACAAGTACAAAGATGAAACGATTGAGCTTACAGGCCCGTGCGACTCGCCGAACACTCAGACATCAATAGTTTGTGTGGCCCCCATGGCTGGCAATAATCACCGCTACACGCCGCGGCATCGAACGAAAGAGGCTTTGGATGTGTGCTTGGGGTATGTCGGTCCATGCTGCGGGTGGTGCTTGCACGGCCACTCAGTTGCCGATCAGCGATCAGACGTATTCGATGGGTGACATATCGGGAGAACTGGCGGGCCACGGCAGCAGTGACACATGGTGGGCCGTGAAGAATTGTTGCACGATGCGTGCCACGTGCGGGCGCGCATTGTCCTGTTGAAACGTGGCCGCTGGTAGGTCCTGCAGGTAAGGGAGGATTACAGGCTGCAAAACGTCGGAGATGATTGATTGATTGATTGGAGGTTTAACGACCACCGTGAGCAACTCAATGGGCTATAAGCAGTCGCCCGTCCCTAATTTAGGGTCACTGGTTCCAGGGAAGGGTGAGAGCCAGTGCCGTAAGACAAACACAACATCCATGCCTCACCGGGATTCGAACCCGGACCCCGTACGGACAAATGATCAGAGGCCATCGCTTAGACTACTGCGCCTCCGGGGCGGCACGTCGGAGATGTAGCGGTGGCTGTTGAGTGTACCTGCGATGCGTACCAGAGGGGTGCGGGTGCCATATCCAATTGCGCCCCAAACCATAACGCCAGGCGACGGACCGGTACGGCGATGCATGATGCAGGCGTCATACAGTCTTCTCTCGCCGTGGTGTCGCCACACGCGAATCCGACCATCGTGGTGTTGCAGGCAGAAGTGAGATTCGTCGGAGAAGACAATAACGTGCCATTCCGTAGTCCAGGTGCGGTGTTCAATGGCCCACTGCCGCTGCACTCGCTGGTGGTGTAACGTCAATGGTAATCGGAGCAATGGGCGCCGTACGACAAGTCCCCGCTCCTGCAGACGACGTCAAACGGTACGTGCTAACACAGGTTGTTGCGCAACACACTCTAAATGCTGCGCTAACGTTCGTGATGTGGCGGTGCGAGCCGTCAACTCCCGCCACACAACATGCCGGTCCTCTCGTTCGGTGGTGTGCCGAGGCTGCAACAATCGCTCACGTCGGTCCGTCCGTCCCTCCTGCACCCACCGAATACATACTTGCCTCACTGTGGCTGGATATCGTTCCACACGGGCGCCGATGTCTCGGTACGATAAACCGCTGTCGCGATATGCCAGTATTACTCCTCTGTCGAACTCAGAAATGTGCTGGAATGACTGCCGTATTCTGCGACGAGGCATCAGGAAGTTTTCCACGGACAGTAACAGCAGCATAACACACTTCCACTACTTACACCCCGCCTTATGCGTCATAACTTGCGTAAAAGTGGTTCGAATTCGATGAAATTTTGGTTTTGGGTAAGGGACTACATGGGGACGAATACCATTGAGAATGAGCGAAATGGTGTCAAAGTTCAGGACATAGCAGTGTAATAACTTGAGTGATGATTTCTGGTATGTTGGAAAACGTATCATAATCAATGCATTGCATGATTTTATTATGATGATCCCAAACCAAAAAAGGAAAAACTTTCCATCTGTTTGCCCTTGACTCTAGTGTTCTCAGTAAAAAAGTTTCTTTAGTGCTCTTGCAATTCTTCTCGGAAAACACTGTTCACGATGAAACCAATACATTTTCTCTTTCTTTGTTTTGTGATGAGATCCTCCCCTGAGCGTTTTCAAACACCAATCACGAAAAATGAAAAAAATATCTCACAAAAATAGAAATAAATGGCGCCAACAGAATATAATTATGAAGCGTAGAATATCAACAGAATTAAAAAGGAAATATTTTTTACCTTGTATCATAAATAAGTAATTTTGTAAAGCTAATATTTAGTAATGTTGGCTGGATGTATTTTCGCGGCAATATATTAAATGCTTATTTGATTATAAGAAAAAATTCAATCAAGCTTAGGCATGTATAGAATTCAAACAAACTAAAGCATGCAGCCTTCCCTATTTTTAATGAAATTTAAGAAAAAAACTGTGTTACGGGATCCTAATTTAGCAGCTTGAAGTTAACAAATTATTTTAATATGATGATAAATTCACGTGTTTTACGCGGAGTTACAAGAAAGCCTTTCCTCTGAGTTATGAATAAACTATTTATGACAAAAAGCAGATATCGGTAAGGGATTTCATCAGATACGTCAATTAATTGGTAAATGTAACCTTGAGAGAAAAAGGCAAGAACACGTTTGAATATGTTGATAAAAATCATTCTATCACCAGATAAGAGAAAACTAATTATGATGTACTTTCTTTTAATCAACTTTAAACAAGCTTGTGACGAACGAGCTAAAACCACTTTCCCTGTTTCTGAAAACATTGCAGAGTGAGTTAAGAAATTTCGTAATGGAAGTCTTCTAAGATGCAAAATTCATTGCGTTGTTTTTTTACTGCGCACACTCATGAAACTTATGTATAATTCAAATTTAATGCAAGATAATTTCTACACATCTAAAGGGGTTACATTCTTAACAGTTTAAGCGGCTGATATATCTGCACCAGATTGTGCCCAACATTTGCTGCGCCCTACCCCCAAACAGAAATGTTTACATAACAGATGCGTTTTGCAAAAGCTACGAGAAAACAATCCTTTTCACAAGAAGATGTGAAAGCTGTTAAAGCACTGTAACTTTTCTGGAGCATCCAAAGCACACACACACACACACCACACTTTAAATTTCTTTTTAAAAAACGTAGGATCTAAAAAAACGTCTTTATTTACAATTTAAACATATGGTAGATGAAAGCTCTGAAGAGCACTTTCGCGACCACTATGGTCGCATCGTCCGGCAGCTGAGTGAACCCAAATTAGAACGGCACAAGGTTAAATAGTGGCAGATAGGAGTACAAGTAATACACATTATGTAAATGAACACATAATTTATCGCCATTCACTACGAATTGTTAAAAGTCCCTGATAATCATTCAGATTCTGTCTCCCGTGAGTATTGCAAAATCAGGTTTCTCCAGGTAGAGAGAATGTATACAGGCACGTCCTCATTACAGCATTCTGGTCGAAATTTTATAATATATAGACTCTCTGTAAAACGCCTAGAGCGTTTATTAGAAGCAGTCGATATTAAGTTCGCATTGTCCCGAACCCAATAGAGTATTTTTTACATGTGTAAAAAAAGCTCGATTGGGTTCAGGGTTAAAACCCAAAACCTATTTTCATTAATTCGAAGTGATCGAGACGTAGTTCCAACTACTTCTCGTTTTGGAATGTATAACATCCCTCTAGTGGACAGGAATGGACAATCAGCAGATATTTGCTATGCGGGCTCGACCTTTCGAAGCCTAGGTACTTGCTGGGCTGTACACAGGTATGCCATCCGTAAGGAATCTGCTGCTTCGGCATTGTCAAAAACTGTTAAGTGTTTAGACCTGATTGGGACAATGCGAATTTGCTATCGACTGCTTCTACTAAACGTTCTATGCTTTTTACCGAGAATCTATATATTATAAAATTTGGACCAGAATGCTGTAATGAGGACGTACCTGTATATATAATTCCTCTACCTGGAGAAACCTGATTTTGCAGTACTCACGGGAGACAGAATCTGAATGATTATAAGCAACTTTTAACAATTCGTAGCGAATGGCAATGACTTATGTGTTCATTTACATAATGTGTATTACACTGGCGTGCAAACATTAAGGACGAGACGGTTTTTCGAATGTAACGTCGTGCAGAAGTGCTCCACATCGACTCAGATCAAACCATAAGATCCCCAAGATGTAAGAATATGGGACAAGTGAGCAAAACCGTCCAAACAAGGAATCCAAAGGATACAAAGGCACTTTATTGAAAAGGTAGCTTCAAGCACAACTGGACAGCAGAAGACAGAAACGTCCATGTGACAGGCGGCTGCCAAGAAAAATCCAGTCTTTAGTAAGGTATATGATCACCCCTGACTGCGTTGCAGGATTTACAACGTCTGTCCATGCTGACGACGAGGTTGTCAAGGAGTTGTTGAGGCATCGCGGCCCATTTCTCTTGTAGCGCCAATCGCAGCTGCGGAATCGTTGCTGGCTGCTGGTGACATGCTGCCAAGTGTCTCCCGAAAAGGTCCCACACGTGTTCGATTGGATTTAGGTCCGGAGAGCTTGCAGGCCAAACCAGGCGTTGAATATCTTCACTCTCTATTAGCTCTGCGACAGCCACTATATGATGAGGTGTAGCGTTATCGTCCATGAAGAGAAACTCAGGACCCACAGCACTTCTAAACAGACGCACGTGAGGCAGGAGAACCTCGGTACAATAGCGGACACCAGTGACCAAACCTCCTTGGAAGATGTGGAGGTCAGTACGACTACCAAGCATGATACCTCCCCAAACGAGAACTCCACCACCTCCAAACCGGTCCCTTTCGATTATGTTGGAGGTGTGATTGCGTGTTCCCTGCTCTCTCCAGATGTGTATACGTCCAGAATCGCTCATCAGACTGAATCGGCTCTCATCCGTAAAGAGAACTCGACCCCATTGCTGATGTGTTCAGTTCTTTTGTTCCTGGCAGCACAGAAACCGCCGTCTCCGATGGGCAGGCGTTAATGGCACGCACCGTACTGGTCGTCGTGCAAATAGACCACCTTTGTGCAATCTCTTGGCCACGCTAAAACGCGATAACGGACGTCCAGTTGTCTGTTGCATGTGCCTTGCGATTTCTCCCGCTGTCTGCCGTCTGTCTCTTCTCGCCTGTAGGACAATACACCGGTCGTCCGCCGCCGTGGTTGCTCGTGGACGACCACTGCTAAACTCTCGGACAGCTGTTCCTGTCGTTTGAAATGCTCTCCAAGTTCGTGAAACGATGCTCTGAGCGATCCCGAACTCCTCGGCCACACTAGTCACACTTCGACCTTCTTCCAGCTTCCCAATGTCGCGACCTCAGGCAAAGTCATCCAGATGTCGTCTACTGGATTGCCTGCTTGCCATATCACACGGTGGCAGCAGCTCGACGTAGTTCAAACCGATGTACAACGTGGAATAGCTTTCACCGAATTGCTGAGCGCACACCGCTCGTGTACTTTATAACCTTCCGACACCCCCCCCCCTACGTCACGTAGCATATATGCGCATACCCTACCGTACCGGACACTAGTCTATCTCCTGAGTGGTCTTTTTGTCCGTTCTGCCTTCTCGCTCCGCTGTTATGCTAATTTCTCCTCTTCGTCCTTAATGTTTGCACACCAGGTACTTGTGCTCATATCTGTCACTATTTAACCTTGTGTCGTTAGAATCTGGTTTCACTCAGCGGCCTGATGATGCGACCATAGTGGTCGCGAAAGTGCTCGCCAGAGCTTTTATCTAACATATGTTTAAATTGTAAATAAAGACGTTTTTTAGCAGGAAAGTTAAAGTGTGATGTGTGTGCTTTGGCTACTCCAGAAAACTTACCGTGCTCTGACAGCTTTCAGATCTTCTTGTCTACAACTCAGCACGAAATACTTTTAATTCTAAAATCCCTTTCACAATCTCGGTTCTACAGACCATAAATCTGTCAATGTTAATAAGCGTTTCCTTCTTGTCCTTTATTGTCTGCTCTGACAAGACCTGATAGGGAAGGGGTAGAACCCCTGACATGAACACCATGCCACTGGGTAGAAACAAGTGACATAAACATCTTCTCGCTCCTTTCTTAGATTCTATTCCATTTTGCAGCCCTTTTACCAGGTAATAACTGTGGAAGTTTTAGTGTCAATCATTTCCTCTCAATGATCACTTTATATAACGAAGCTAAGTGGTAAGCACCTCTCTCCGATGAGCAGGTTCACTTTATCCAGCTGCGTTCGTCCCATTTCTTTAGACAGCGAATATATTCGTTCGTGCTGATTTCAGCCCATTTTGCTAGCCCAGAGTTAATTCGTTCTAGCCCGCTAATGTGTTAAAACAAGCACGTATGAGAAAAGGTGCTGCCATTGATCCTCCGAAAAATTAAAGACCATTGTTATCGTTAATTCGTCAAAACGTGAAAACCCCGAAACTCATAGTATTGGCCGAAACGTAAGCGAAGCAATTTGCTATTAACAGACAGAAACATGAACGAAAAAGAGGAAACTGGAAAACTTATATCGGAAAACTCAAAAGAACTTTCGCTAAGTTAAATAAAAAGAGGATACAAATGCTACTGTGAATGAAATTAAACATTACTGCAATACTACCATTAATATAATAAATCAAAGAAAAAGATAGGGTTATCCATCAATCGATTAAAAAGAGAAGCAAGTGGTATTGCAAACAGTTTACTAAGAAAACAAAAAGAAGCCGCGTTGACATTAATCGGTTAGAACGCAGAACGTGCAGATCCGCAAGTTTTCTAACCCAAGAGAAAAGTCTTGTTGCCATTAATAGGAAAAAAATGTGTTGCTGCCACCAATTTACTAAACCAAGAGGTTGCTATGAATGGATGAAAACCAAGAAGAGCAAATACTGCCATGAATTCACTAAACCAAGAAAGAAGCGATACTTCCACAAATTTACTGCACTAAGAAAGCAGCTGCACTACAATCTGTTTACTAAACCGAGAGTAAAACAACACTGCCACCAATTTACTAAACCGAAAGTAAAGTATTACTGCCATTAATCGGCTGAAACGTGAAGAAGCAGTATTGCAATTAATCGGCTAAAACCAGAAAACAGTAATCTCATCCATCCTACTCAACCAAGAAAACAGCATTGCCATTAATCCGTTAAAACTACAGAGAAGCAATATTGCTATTATTATAATTAGTTAAAACGAGAAAGAAGCATTACTGTTGTCATTAATCAGTTAATAAGAAAAAGAAGTAATAAAATACCACCAAATTACTAACCAAGAAAAAAGCAATCTTGCAATTAATTAGTTAAAATCAGAAAACAGTACTCTCGCCAATTTACTAAATCAAGAGGGAAATGGGAATTCTGTTAATTGGTTAAAACAAGAACAAATGCTAGTATTGGTTAAAACGAAGAAATAGCAGTAATGATTACAGTTTACTAGAACGAGAAAAGAACAGTACTGCCATTAAACGGTTAAAACCAGAAACAGTACTCTCACCAATTTACTAAACCAAAGGTGAAACAATATTGTCTATATTTGGTTAGACTAGAATGACAAAATATCGCCATTCAATTGTTAAAACAAGACGAAAATGTAGTGCGGTCACCAATTTATTAATCGAAGAAGCAGTATTGCCATTAGTCGGTCAATACGTAAACAAAATAAAGCTGCCATCAATTTACTAAACCAAGAATGAACATTATTGTCATGATGTATAAATTTGATAAAACGAGATAGAAACAGTACTGCCATTAATCTACTAAACTAACAGGGAAGACGTATTGCCCTTATTTGGATAAAACAAGGAACAAAATATTACTGCCATTAATTGGCAAGAATTCTTATTTCATAGACCGAAATTTTAGGTTTTGATGAACATAAATTTCACATTGTATACATTGTGTACACATTTCCGTTCTGGATTTCTTCATCCCTTGAAATCAATAATCTTATAGTAATACGAGAAAGAGATTTTCGTATGATTCCACTGAATTATCTTATTTGTGTCAATTTTCTAGGTGCAGTTGTCCATATTTACAGAAAGGAATACTCTTTAATAGAACTATAATCTTGTACAGACAGATAGATATTGCTCGTTTTTGTTTAATTACACCTACAATGATCCAATTGTAAAAAGAACATGTACTTTCTATTGCACATTTGTCCTTTCAAAACATGGGGAACGAACTGCATCACAGAATAGTACCACGCAACATGTGAAATGCAAATCCTGTTCTTTACTCTAAAAGTTGGCATCCATGGCTCTGGTCCCCTAAGCCGTATTTTTTTTTTTTTTTTTTTTTTTTTTTTTTTTTTTTTTTTTTGTGGAGCTCTTTCTACTCTGAAGCATGAAACGCTTTATTTTCTTGCCACCCTAGTCTTGTTATCATCCCCTGAGTTTTAAGTTAAACCTTTCGAAATACGTCCAGTCGTATTTCGAAACAGTGAACTTTTGCATGAATAAATTTCAATAGGTTACCCAGATTTCAGCTACGAATAAACGCAAATACATCTCAATGGAAGCACAGTGGCATGTAAACAGAACAAGTACAACAACTTTATCATGCCGCTTCTTCATCCTCGGTGGTGTTTGGCAGCGGCACACACACACACAGCAGAATGAAAAGAATCTTTTCTCTTTGCGTTTGTTATTTTCTGCCATGATACTTTAGGGAATTGGAGACGAGATTTGTTTGAAAAAGAATGAAGGAGCCCGAAAATAATCCTGACCCCAAAAGACACTGGAACCTTAATCCCATGTACAAACGAACATGAGCGAATGAGGAGGAGGGGGACATCACACTGAGCTATATTAATTTCTGAGGAGATAAGAGCTCTGCTATCTACGTTGCCAGGTTTCCTTAAAGGAAAGTCTAATTAGTCCAGTGTTTTCGCTTGGCGAAGGGCGACGGTAGCCATTTTAATGATATATGTCCCTCAAGGAGTAAATATTTCAGCAAGAGCCGAGCTTCCTTTGTTTAAGCATATCCATTCGTCGCAGCAGGCGGTCTCTCGCGGTTAAAACTTTTAGTTCCAAGATTGTGCAGCAAACAGTCGTCTTTGTCTGAGGGATAAATTTTACAAAGTCGGTAGATGCTCAGAAATTATGCAGGTGAAGTGCATCAGGAGAGATTCTAGTTTTATAAAGTTTCTAACTCGACATATTTTTAAATTCTGCGATTCCTAAATTGAGAGGCAATTTTTCAGATAGTTTACTGCCTGCATTTGATTGCAATCGTTGAGAGAGAGAGAGAGAGAAAGACCCAGGGTAGCAATTTATTAAAACAGCTTAGGTTGTTCACCGGCACATATTTGTAGAATTTCCGTATAACTAAAACTATTTTTATGGGTCTATACATAATAAATTGCAATGATATGATAAATAAGTTATAGCTCCTAAAGATGAAATATAGATTTATAAACTACAATTTCCCCCCACAAATTCCTCAAAATCCCAAAACAAAAAAGATGCACTGAATTCTTGAATGTAGTGAGCCCGTCATTTGAATATTAGGTGGAAACAAAATTCGAACGGATTTTTAGAAAATCAGAAAATTAACAATAACAAAAATACATTGTAACGTACCAGGAGATGTGACGTACCTGCCAGAAGGACGCACACGACATAGAGGCAGATAGGAATCAGAATAAAACGTCTGCGTAGCTCAATTGGTAGAACAACTTATTTCGGAATGAGGGAATCCGGGTTCGAATCCCGGCGTAGACCAAAAATGACGGAGAAATTTACTTCGTTATAATGGCGCCCGAACTATCCGGATGACCCGACCGTTCAAAATCTCGCATTAGTGTGATGTTATTTCCACACCGCGAGATAGGAAAAATAAGAGAATCCCTTCTCCAGCACTTCGAAAAAAAAAAAAAAAATAAGGGGGTGATGATGTAACGTACCAGAAGATGCGACGTACCTACCAGAAGGACGCACACGACATAGAGGCAGATAGGAATCAGAATAAAACGTCTGCGTAGCTCAGTTGGTAGAGCGACTTGTTCCGGAATAAGCGGTCTCGGGTTCGAATCCCGGCGTAGACCAAAAATGACGGAGAAATTTACTTCGTTATAACATTTACGCTCCCGTAGCAGAAAAGCGGCTCACTATTTAAACTACACGTCTGTGTATTTCATAATAGATGGAATCACATACAAAAAAAGGAGAGAGTGCCCTGGTATTCTTTGTAGATATCTTAGGCTATGTAACGTTAGCATGCCAAGATCGTCTGATTATAATTAGACACTACGTAAGGTGATTCGCGAGTATACATTTATTTAGCACAACACAATCCATTTTTTCGTGTCACTCAAGGCAACACCGAGCCACAATCCGTTACATACTAAGTGGAATTAAATCATAACAACAAACAATAAGGCTTACCATCCCTGACACTGAGCGGTACTTCGGTAGCTGGATAAATGAATGCTATTGTCGTAAAAGCAATAAAAGAAGAACTGTGAGTCATAAAAGTAAATACACTGACGGAAAAAAATCCCAACACTAAGAAAAAATAGTTGTATAGGAATGAAATAGCGGCAGTATAATTGTAGAGGTAACATATTTAATCGATTAAGGTTTCAAGATCACAGCTTAATGTAAGCGCGAGAATAGCCATTTTAAATGTGAAATGCTGGTACATTAATAACCGGTGTAACCGCCAGAATGTTGAATGCAAGCACGCAAACGTTCATGCATTGTGTCGTACAGGTGCTGGATGTCAGTTTGTGGGATGAAGTTCCATGCCTGTTGCACTTGGTCGGTCAATACAGGGACGGTTAATGCTGGTTGGGGGTGACGCTGGAGTTGTCGTCCAATGATGTCCCATACGTGCTCGATTGGTGAAAGATCTGGTGATCTAGCAGGCCACGGCAACATGTCGACACTCTGTAGAGCATGTTGGGTTACAACAGCGGTATGCAACCGAGCGTTATCCTGTTGGAAAACACCCCCTGGAATGCTGTTCATGAATGGCAGCACAACAGGTTGAATCACCAGACCGACGTACAAATGTGCCGTCAGGATGCGTGGGATAACTATGAGAGTGCTCGTACTGTCATAGGAAATTGCTCCCCAGACCATAACTCCAGGTGTAGGTCCAGTGTGTCTCGGCCGCAGATAGGTTGGTTGCAGGCGCTCACCTGGCCTCCTTCTAACCAACACACGGCCATCACTGGCACCCAGGCAGAACCGGCTTTCATCAGGAAACACAACAGATCTCCACTCCGTCCTCCAATGAGCTCTAGCTTGACACCACTGACGTCGCAAACGGCAGTGGTTTGGAGTAAGTGGAATGCACGCTACAGGGCGTCTGGCTCGGAGCTGTCCTTCAAGTAACTGATTTGTAACAGTTCGTTGTGTCACTATGGTGGCAACTGCAGCTCGAATTGCTGCCGCAGACGCGGTACGTTGCGCCACGGCCATACGCCGTACACGGCGGTCTTCCCTCTCAGTAGTGCCACGTGGCAGGCCGGAACCCGGTCTTCTTGAGGCAGTACCTTCCCTTGACCACCGCTGCCAACAATCATGCACAGTCGCTACATTCCTTCCAATTCGTTCTGCAATATTGCGGAAAGAAAATCCACCTTCTCGTAGCCCTTTTACACGACCTCGTTCAAACTCCGTGAGCTGTTGATAATGGCTTCTTCGTCTTCTTAAAGGCATTCTTGACTAACATCAACACACTACGTCGAATCTCAACGATAACTAACGCTCACGAACGTTACAGCGCGTATTTACAGCAAACCTGCTTTGCATGTTACGAGGGGCGCTACTAGCGCCACACGTATGCACCGAGCGCGAAATTTGCCTAGACGTCATCTTACAGATGTACTCTTACCGCCTACCAATTGTCGTTTATCTAACACAACCCCTTCTTGGTGTAGGGATTTTTTTCCGTCAGTGTATTTACTAAACTATGGCGGCGGCAATAGTAAGTATTTTGTCTGTTTTAAAAAACATACTATTGCTGCCGCCATAGTTTAGTAAATCAAAAACAACATTTATTTTATTATTATTAATATACACTATTCATATTTATACGAACGTATGAAACGACGCTGAAACGGATAATATGTGATGTTGCTACGAAAGTCCATCTGTACATGAGCAAACTAAAACTTGACATCAAGATTGAACGAAAAGCTGAATCGCAAGTGCGTTAGCGAGGAGGATTGGTAACTTTTGTATAGGATATCTACAGGTTCCAACCAATCACGTTATATATCCCTGTACTAGTAGCAGGTAACTTCCCCTTGGAAGAGTTGTGAGGCAGATAAATTTCGCGAGGACGCACTGTTTTTATAGCATCAAAATTGCATTTTTGTAATGGCTTTTATCACATTTAGCATCAAGTTCTCGTAATTTACCCAGATTATAATTAGACACTACGTAATTCTCTCTTAATTTACGCAGATTACAATTACATATGTTTATGTATTACGAGGGTTGTACCGAAAGTAATGCAAAAGTGAGCTTACTTTCTTTTATTAACTGACAGCAAACGTACAAATTTCACATGCTGGTAGACTGATTATTCCTCTATAGTAACCTTTCTTCTTTATTGCAGGTTTGAAGGACAGAAGGGTGGAAGTCTGCTCTGATCTGTTGGAAGCGTTTGAAGCCAATGAACACACGTTTTATTTTCCATCTGGTGACAAGGTATGAAACGTAGGCATATCTTGACGATCCAGAAGCGAATAGTCAATCCACGGAATAGCGTCACACCTCTTCACCAAGGCATAAGAAGTACAAGAGCCAGCGATCAGCACAGAAAGTCATGGTGACTGATTCTTTTAGGGGGAGGGGATAACAAGGGTGTCGTTCTCCTTGAGTTTCTGGAACGTCGCCATACCGTGAGCAGCGAGAGGTACATTGAGAACATCCAAGAAGCTTAGAGAAGCCATGAAGAGGAATAGACCGAACAAGAATCTGAAAAAGATCCACAATCACCATGACAATTCGAGACCGCACAAAACTTTGGCAACAAATCAGGCGATCAGCAATTTAGGCTGGACGGTGGTCCCCATCCACCGTACAGCCCAGATCTGGCACCCTCCGACTTCCACTTGTTCGTTCCAATGAAGGAAAGTCTCCGGGGCCAAAGATTTGATGATGCAGATGAGGTGAAAGTAGCTGTGAAAAAGTGGGTACAACAATCCACACCTGAATTTTTCCAAAGAGGATTCAAGAGTTGGTTTCGCCGATGGCGCAAATGCATCGCTTGTGATGGTGACTAGGTTGAGTAGTCTCTTTGTATAGAGAAGGAGTTACTCTACCAACATGTTCAATTTGAATGACCTCTGTCAGTTAATAAAACAGTTATGCCCACTTTTGCTTTACTTTCGGTACAACCCTCGTATTTACCAGCAATGAGGAAGGGTTAGTATAGAGGAAGAATTACTCTACCAATATATGCAATTTGAAAGATCTCTGTCAGTTAATAAAACAGTTATGCCCACTTTTGCATTACTATTATGCCCACTTTTGCATTAACTAATGTTGCTTCACTTCATGGGACAGCATGCGGCACGATCAGATTTCAACAATGGTTTTGACCACTTCCGTTACCAATATCCGTTACATCGAAATTTCTTACTTTAAAGTTTTTTACTACTGTCGGGAAAGATGCACAGCACCAAAAATTATTTTTTTCAACCGGTTACCCATAACAGGGAAATCTATTAGGAGCATAAATAGTTCCTAAGGCCTATTGAGTTCAAAAGTATGATCCTAAGTCATTGCTTCCGGTCACACGTGAAAAGCAAAATGACTTTTTTCAAATTAAGCAAAAAACGCGGTAGGGATATACCAAAAACCGTAACATAACTTGTATCCTCCTAGTGAGGAAACTGTGCGTTATTTGAGAGAGAAAATTGACTCAAAATGATCTTGATAGTAAAAGATATTATAACGAAGTAAATTTCTCAGTCGTATTTGGTCCACGCCGGGTATCGAACCCGATTCCTCTTATTTCGGAACAAGTCGCTCTACCAACTGAGCTACACAGACGTTGACTCTCGCTGCTATCTGCTTTTATGTCGTGTGCGTCCTGCGGGGCAGGCACGTCACACTCCCCCCCCTCCGAAAGAGGGCCGGGGCATAGCCCACGGGTCAGCCGTGACTATGAATCGTTGCAGGCAGCCATCCGCTGCAGAACGTGCACTTGAGAACTCCCAGTCAATCTGGTGTGTGGAATGCAACGTCACACACATTTATTTTCGAAGCGCTGAAGAAGGGATTCTCTTATTTTTCTTATCTCGCGGTGTGGAAAGAACATCACACCATTGCGAAATCTTGAACGGCCGGGTCATCCGGGAAGTTCGAGCGCCATTATAACGAAGTAAATTTCTCCGTCATTTTTGGTCCGCGCCGGGGATCGAACCCGAGTCCACTTATTCCGGAACAAGTCGCTCTACCAACGGAGCTACGCAGACGTTCGTTCTCCCTGCTATCTGCCTTTATTTCGTCTGCGTCATGCGGGGTAGGCACGTCACAATATCTTAATAGGAGAAAAATATTTCAGTTGGATTTTTTGATTCGGAGATACTCTCTTAAATAGAAACACAGATTAGTTCCCCAACCTGGGAAACATTACATTATAGAAATATAGAAACTACAACGGTCGCCTTAAAAGCAATGCCTCTTTGCAAATATACTCCTCTGTCCGTTGAGGCATTTTAATGAAGTTTACCATGAAAATACATCGTAATCTGTTGAATGTATTAGTGCTTCTCTTAAAAGAGTCTCCCATTGAAATCAAGCATTTACGTCATCGTTAAACCCAATACGTGCAATCACTTTGGAAAAATTCATGTGACTGTCATTTGCCCAAGGAACTCACAACCTGTTTAACCTAATCTGTATCCTCAAACAGTTTCCCCCGAAGATTATACTTCAAGGGGCACTACAGGCAAAAGTCAGAAGTTGCGAAATCAGGACTGTATGGTCGATGAATGATTTCTTCGCAGACCATTTTGGTTATGGCCAGAGATCTTTTAGTTGAGGCTGGGTGTTGTGCTGGTATAGGAGGACAGAACGAAGACGCATATCTTGTTTTTCTTGCGTATAGCTACCCTATTCTCCATCTTTGCTGTACCGAAGCGCTTACAGTAAAAAAAAAAAGAAATTTTGCAATAGGATACTTAGAACCAAAGACACAGCTGAAAAGATAAATACACACTCACGCCACCTAGCGTCAAAGCTATAAACTACAAAATACCCACGAGTACAGGCAAAAATTTTCCGCAAGATAAATGGAATACTGTATTAAAAGCATTTTTTCAATCGAACTTTTAGAAAAACAGATATCAAGAAAAAGAAACATTTTAAATATCTGCGCCACTTAGATGGGAAATTGTGAAAATTTTTGGAAAGAAATCCCCAAATTTTATTAGATCTCTGGCCAAATCCACAAATATATTTTATAGTTAGTAGTATCTGTCTGGAAAAGGATGTTTTCAGCCGGGTGTTTGGGAGTATAAATACTGCAGACAGAAAATATATTGTAAAGGCAAAAGTGACATTATGCCCTCTGGTGGAAAAATTGGTATGTTAGAAAATTTTTGTAGTCTTGTGCAAAACATTTAGCAGAAGAAACACTCGCTGACAGAGGAAGAATTTTTCGAATCGTACTGTTAGAAGCAGAAATATTAATAAATATAAGATAGAGAACTACGCTCTCTGGAGGAAAAATAGGCATTACTTTGGGCAGAGGAAGTTTTGAAAAGATTATTCTTAGTGATTGGTGTCAGACCACAAAACAATTTTTCCAGTCAAGTTTTCAAAAGCATAGTATTACTCCACTTACAGCAGAAGCAGAAATGCATGCTTACGATCTCTAGCGGAAAATCTGGTCTTTGCGAAAAACTAAAAAATAATATGCAAAGCAATTTCCACCTAGAGATCTATCAGTTGCAAAAAGAACTTTTCAAATCAATCATTTAGATAGGGAGATATAGGAGAAATTGCAATTTACTTTTACGCGCTCTAGCGGAAAAACTATGCATTACTTGAAAAAGAAACGCTACCTAAAATAGTCTTCGTTATAAGTTAAATGTTATCAAAAATAAGAAATAATTTTCTTAAGTCGGATGTTTAAGAAGCAGTGATATGGAATAAAATATATTTTGAATTCGATAGCATCTGCATTTACGCCCACCAGCGGCGAAGTTGTGCGTCAGAGAAAAACTGGAAAACGAAGATAATCGTTCTCACATTTCGGGCTTCTCAATGTAAAAGTGTCGCCTCGGTGGCGCAGTGGTCTAAGCGATGATCCCTGATTATTCGTCCGAAAGGGGTCCGGGTTCGATTCCCGGTGAGGCATGGATGTTGTGTGTGTCTTACGGCTATGGCTCTCTCCCTTCTCTGGAACCAGTGGCCCTAAATTAGGGACGGGCGACTGCTTATAAGCCCATTGAGTTGCTCACGGTGGTTGTTAAACAACCAATCAAAAAAAAAAAAAAGTCAGGTTTGCCTATACGTTGAAGACTGAAGTTAGGCTTGCCTATACGTTGAAGACTGAAGTCAGGTTCGCCTATATGTTGAAGACAAGTAAGTTTTGCCCTCCATTAACTGGCAAAACGTTAGACTTTAAAATATTCTGTCGAATATCTTGACATTGGTTTACAATACATGAGTTACTGGTATCGAACCAAGTCCGGTAGTAAACGCCGTAGTATTTGTACTACAGCGCAAAGCACTTTTTTTATTGAAGGTTTAACGAACACCGTGAGCAACTCGGCGGGCTATAAGTAATCGTCCGTCCCTAATTTAGGGCTACTAGTTCCAGGGAAGGGACACAGCCAATGCCGTGAGACAAACACAACAGCTATGCCTTAGAAGAATTTGAACTCAGACCCATCACGAAAGAGTGGTCAGATGAAAAGGTGTATCCGCTGAAGAAATCATTTTTTAAATCGGAGTTTTAGAAGAAGAGTTATTGGGAAAAGTGTAATTTACTTTTACAACCCCTAGCGGAAAATCTATGCGTAATTTGAAAAAATAACTATATCTAAAATACTCTTCGACATAAATGGAATGGAAAGATAAAAGAATTTTCTCAATCGGATGCTTAGAAGCAAATATGTGGAATTAAATGTGTTTTTGAATTCGACATCATCGGCATTTACGCCCTCTAGTGGCAAAATTGTACATCGTAAAAAAATGAAATAAAGAGTCATTATTCGCATATTTCAAGCTTCCCAATGCAAAAAGAATTTTTCAAATCGGACTAATAGTTGCAGAGATATCGTGGGTACAGACGGACGGACGGACAAACCGATAACATAAGCACCATTTTTTTACAGAAGACGTGCTAAAAGAGCAATCACAATGAAATTCATGGGAGTGATTAGTTATGGTACTAGCTGTAAACGATCACAATTACATACCGCTTTGTGATGAGGAAGGACAAAAAATTAGTAAGAAGTAAATCCACCATTGTGGTGGTAACCGACCCCAAACGCCGTGGAATCGAATGAAAGGGAGTTTGGATGGTCGTTTGCGGTAGTTCATTCCATTCTTCTTCTGCACGCATCCACCATTCGTTGGTAGTAAAAGGCGGCGAATTCATGCGAGCTAATCGCTGCGCCATGATACCCCAGTCGTTATCTATAGGCGACAAATCTGGCGGGCAAGCAGTCCAGGAGAGACGACGAGTGACTTGATGCGCACAGAGTACGTCTTGGACAGTACGAGCAACATGGGAGTCAGGTATTGTCTTGTTGGAAGACGAATCCCGGGATCGTCTGAAGAATGGGTAGAAGATCAGCTTCCAACACTTCCATGATGTAGCGTTAGCTGTTCAATGTGCCTGTGATGCATAGTAGGCGGATGCGTGAATGAAACGCAATAGCGCCCCAGACCGTCACGCTCGGCGTGGGATCGGTATGGCGTTATACAACGCAGCCTTCTAGATGCCATTCACGACGGTATCTACGAACAAGGATTCGCTCGTCGTGATGCATTAGATTGAATCTCGACTCGTCCGAAAACACAGTATTCTCCCATTCAGCACTCCAGTTTCGACGTTCGCTGCACCACTGCAATCGGTGGCGCCTATGGTTCAGAGTCAAGGAAAGTCGCAGCAATGGGCGGCGAGCAACGAGGCGTCTCTTCAGCAATAGGTGACGAACAGTGCTTGCAGACATTGGACGATGTGTGGCCATCCTGCATTGCTGCGCGAGTATCGTGGATGGTGTTGTGCGCGACGTCACTGCCATACGGTGTAAAGGGCCTGTCTTCCCACTAGGTCGTGCGATTTCGAGCTCCAGGTCCTGCACGACGATGCGTAGAACCTTCTGCAGTCCATTGACGCCATGTACGCCTTATGGTGATTGCGTTACGCCTAATGCCTGCAGCAATATCACGGTATGATAAACCACCTTCTCTGAGTCCAACTCTTTCAAACTCCATCAAGTGTTCGTATGGTTGTCTCGTCCTCCTACGCGCGGCATGCTTACATGTTAACAACTGCGTACGGTTGAGTTCAGAGATAGCAAGTTTAAAAACCTGCTCTCTGTACGCCTTCTTCTATACCCTCTTATTATGTGACGTTTCTGATGGCGTTACGCTTGCCTCACATTTGCATGTTCACTGCAATTGCAATCATTTGCATGGTGCCCAAGCATCCTACAAAAGCACCCTACAAATTTTGTGCAAATAAAAACCTTAAAAATATGAAATATAAACCCTACAAATTTATTGCAGATCCGAGCATTTCTTCATGGTGTTGCAATTTCTGTTAACGGCCGTAAAGGAACCCTGAATTAGCAACTGCCGGCTGCTTATAAATTGTACGGCTGTCAAAAGTTAAGTAGAAAAAAACGATTCCGAAAGTACCTATGCAATGTATGTCAAACTTCGTAACATGGTGTAATGATTATAATAGATTGCTCATCTTTTTACACATTTCCCTGCACGTTTTATTCCTTTAGTTGTCTTGCTTGGTTCAAGCCCCTGGTGCGGTGCTCCATTTTCGTCTTCAGGTTCTTTCAAATGCTCGACGAATGCTCAAGTCCACGATGTGCACTATTTTAATGACTCTAGGTCCCAAAACTGTATCTTCCTCCCTCCCCACCCTTCCCACCAGCGTGTAAAACCCAAGCTTCGTTGGTTGGTTGACATATATTAAAAACCCCAATTCTTAAACTCAAAACCTTTTGATATTATCAACGAACATAAACTGTCTATTTACATACATACAAAATACCGAACAAAATATTTAAAATAAAGATGACACCGAATTTTCGGGTGTAATAAGCACATCTTTTGAATCCGTTCTGACACAAATTAAATTTATCAAAGCTATTCAAAGTCGATGGAACAGGTATGGAAAACAGTAGATCTGACGAAAGAAAGAAGATTTCAATCGGGTTTTTAATCCCTCAGATATTGTTGTAAACGGAATCGTGAGCTTACGCCCTCTGGTTGCAGACTTGTGCGTTAAGAAAAGCATGAATTTGTATGAGAAAAAATCTATCAGTGGGCAGGAGTCAAAATCAGTAGAATGGCAGAATTGATTGCAACACATATCCCTAGAGTATGTACAGAAGAGGAACTGGAAGATAGCAAACACGTCCTTTGGGCAGCACTCAACCCTAGCATAGGATCGAGAAAGGAACTGGGGATAGCAACAAATCATCTCTTATCCCTAACGCAGGTTCACGATTACAAGTAGAGGGGTAGAAACACTCATCCCCATGGTCGTTTCAGGGTTGGAGCTGGAGGGTCACACCACTCGTCTCTAGAGCACGTTCCTGATAGGAAAAAGGGGGTTAGCAACAAATCATCCTTTATCCGTAGGGTAGATTTAGAATGAGAATTGGACGATAGCAGTACTTATTCCTAAGGCAGGTTCGGGATGGGAACTAGAGGTAGCAACAAATCATTCTGATCTCTACAAAAGGTACAGGTTGGGAACTGAAGGGTAGAGCAACACGAATCCCTAAGATTTGTTTCGGGATGGGAAATCGAGGGTAGCAGCACACATTTTAAAGCCTTTAACCGGCTGGAGCGAATTTACTCTGAGTTAGCAAAATAGGCTGAAATCACCTTAAACGGATATATTCCCTGTCTAAGAAGTGGCCCTAACGCGGCTGGAACGAGAGAATCTACTAGTCAGAAAGTGTTGCTTTCTCCTTCAGCTTTGTTATTCACGGTGAATCGGTGATAATTTAGGGACATGATTGACTCCAAGTATTTCTGACTGATTACCAGGTAAGAGGGCTATAACAAAGGCGACAAACCTAAGAAAGAAGATATATGTTTGAGTCACTTGTTTCTGCTTAGTGACATGGTGTCCATGTTAGGAGAACTTGCCCTTCTGTATTCTGCCTTAGGTCATGCAGCAGAGAATAGAAAACTAGAAGAGGGATCTTATCACGAATAACGGATTTGTGAACGGTACACCTGAAATGAGAGATGAAAAGGCAATGTCTTTCCACAGCATTCGTAAAATTCGGCTTCTAGTGAAAAATTTTCTGTTTGGGAGCTCAGAAAATTTTCAGCACCATTTGTTTCAGGAACTTCGGCGGCTTAAAGGATTATGGAATGTTCAGGATGAGAAATGGAGGGTAGCAATACACATCTTTAAGGGAAGTTCCGGTTGGAGAAATGGAGGGTGATAACTCTCATCCCTTGGAAAATATCAAGACGAGCATTTCAAGATACCAACACTCATCTGTAAGGCAAGTTCGGGATGGGACTGGAATGTGTCATGATCCATTTCTAGGGCAGTTTCAGGATGGGAATTGCAGGGTAATAATATTCACCTTCTTGGGGAGGATCAAGCTGGATACTTCAAAATACCAACACTCATCTCTAAGCAAGTTCGGTATAGGAACTGGAATGTGGCAACAAATATTTCTAGGGCAGTTTCAGGATGGGAAATTGCAGGGTTGCAACATTCAGCCCTTCCGAAGGATCAAGATGGGCATTTCAAAATACCAACACTCATCTCTAAGCAAGTTCGTGATGGGAACTGGAATGTGTCAACACACATTCCTAGGTCAGTTTGAGAACTAGAATTTCAGAGTAGGAATATTCACCCATTGGGAAGGGTCAAAATGGCCATTCACCTGTAAGACAAGGTTGAGACGGGAACTGGAATGCGGCAACATACATTCCTAGGGCAGTTTCGAGATGGGAATTGCAGGATAGAAACATTCACCCCTTGGGAAAGAACAAAATGGGCATTTCAAGATACCAGCTCTCATATCTAAGGTAAGTTCTGGATGTGAACTAGAATGCGGCAACACACATTTTTTTTTTTTTTTTTTTTTTTTTTTTGATTGGAGGTTTAACGACCACCGTGAGCAACTCAATGGGCTATAAGCAGTCGCCCGTCCCTAATTTAGGGTCACTGGTTCCAGGGAAGGAGAGAGCCAGTGCCGTAAGACAAACACAACATCAATGCCTGACCGGGATTCGAACCCGGACCCCTTACGGACAAATGATCAGAGGCCAGCGCCTTAGACCACTGCGCCACCGGGGCGGCCACACACATTTCCAAGGCAATTTCAGAATAGGAATTTCAGGGTAACAACATTCACTCCTTGGAACGTACCAAGATGGGCATTTACGGATACCAACTGTGACGTATATTCTAAACGAACTTTCCTTTTTAGTTTCTTTCCCCATGTTAATCTTGAGTTTATTCTGTTATTCTTTACTCTGTAAGACAAATTTGGGACGGGTACTGGAATGCGCGGCAACACACATTCCTAGGGCAATTTCAGGAATGGAGCTGCAGGGTAGGAACATTCACCTTTTGGGAAGCATCAAGATAGCAATTTCAAGATACTAACATTCACCTGTAAGACAAGGTTGAGACGGGAACTGGAATGCGGCAACATACATTCCTAGGGCAGTTTCGAGATGGGAATTGCAGGATAGAAACATTCACCCCTTGGGAAAGAACAAAATGGGCATTTCAAGATACCAGCTCTCATATCTAAGGTAAGTTCTGGATGTGAACTAGAATGCGGCAACACACATTTTTTTTTTTTTTTTTTTGATTGGAGGTTTAACGACCACCGTGAGCAACTCAATGGGCTATAAGCAGTCGCCCGTCCCTAATTTAGGGTCACTGGTTCCAGGGAAGGGAGAGAGCCAGTGCCGTAAGACAAACACAACATCAATGCCTGACCGGGATTCGAACCCGGACCACTTACGGACAAATGATCAGAGGCCAACGCCTTAGACCACTGCGCCACCGGGGCGGCCACACACATTTCCAAGGCAATTTCAGAATAGGAATTTCAGGGTAACAACATCCACTCCTTGGAACGTACCAAGATGGGCATTTACGGATACCAACTGTGACGTATATTCTAAACGAACTTTCCTTTTTAGTTTCTTTCCCCATGTTAATCTTGAGTTTATTCTGTTATTCTTTACTCTCAACGTGATATATTTCTCTCAAACGAATACGTTTGGCAACACAATTGAGGTTGAATGCACGTAACGTATGCCTGAGTTTTGATAAGAACAAGAGATAAAAACGACGACTAATCTATTGCTTGAGAGCGTTGGGTTGCAAACTGATTATTGAAAGAAGCGTTGTGAAAAGAGCGTTGTGTGGTGTGTGGAGAGTTTAGTGCAATATGCTATGCTACGATGTGTTTGCTACATCCTGAATAAAGCAACTTTTTCCGTAAGTGTGACTTCTGTTGTTTGCATGTTTCGTCTGGCCGTTAAGGTTTCTTTCATTTAGGAACTATTTCTTAGTATGTTGATGTTTTAAATTAACGTAGAAGTAAAACAAGACTTCTTCGTCATACAACACTTATCTCTAAGGCAAGTTCAGGGAAGTTCCAGGATGGGAATTGCAGGGTAGTGGCATTCACCCGATGGGAACTGGAGTGCGACAACACCTGTTTTTAGGGCAGTTTCAGGACCGGAACTGCAAAGTAGAAACATTCACCCCATGGGAAAAATCAAGATTGGCATTTCAAGATACCAACACTCATCTCTAAGCAAATTCGGGAGGGGAACTGGAATGTCGCAACACACATTCCTTTGGGCAGTTCCGGGATCGGAAATTGCAGGGTAGCAACATTTACCCCATGGAAAGAATCGAGATGTCCATTTCAAGATACTAACATTCACCTCTAAGACAAGTTTGGGAGGGGTACTCGAATGTGGCAATACACATTTCTAAGGTAGTTCAGAATGGGAAATGCAGGATAGGAACATTCACTCCTTGGGAATGATCAAAATGGGCATTTCAATGCACCAGCACTCATCTCTGAGAAAGTGCTGGATGGGAATCGGAATGCGGCAATACACATTCTTAGGGCAGTTTTATGATGGTCATTGCAGGGTAGCAATATTTACCCCATGGGAAGGATCAAGATGGGCATTTCAAGATACCAACACTCATCACTAAGGCAAGTTCGGGATTGTAACTGGAATGTTGCAAAACACATTTCTAGAGCAGGTTCAGGATGAGAATTGCAGGGCAGCGACATTCACTCTTAGTGCAGGTTTAGAATGGGAATCGCAGGGAAGAAAATCAGGTTCCGTATTAAGGCCTTTGGGACTAGGATGATCCCTGTGAACGACGAGTAATGAGAAGTATACTATGATAAAACATCCTTACACCCCGAGATCAGTACCGTCAATACTCAGCTGTCAACGCCTCTTTTGTAAGAAAAGGATATAACTTACATAGACGGCGTTGGCATTATATTAGAAGACGCTTGCATCGTTTAATCATTAATACTCCCTACGAGGAAAAACTAACACCAAAATAAGTTTTAATGCATCGGAAAACAAACATCATTTTCCAACACTCACAACAAATATGAATTTCCAATTAAATAAACTTGCTTACTGTGACGTATATCCTAAATTAACTTTCCTTTTTAGTTTCTTTCCCTATGTAAATCTTGAGTTTATTCTGTTATTCTTCACTCTTAACGTAATATCTTTTCTCTCAAACGAATACGTTTGGCAAAACAATTGAGGTTGAATGCACGTGACGTATGCCTGATATTGATAAGAACAAGAGATAAAAGCGACGACTAACTTGTTGCTTGAGGAGCGTTGGGTTGTACACTGATTATTGAAAGGAGCGTTGTGAAAAAAGCGTTGTGTTAAGAGTTGTGTGGTGTGTGGAGAGTTTCGTGCAATAGGCTATGCTAAGATGTGTTTGCTACATCCTGAATAAAGCATCTTTTTCCGTAGGTGTGATTTCTGTTGTTTACATGTTTCGTCTGGCCGTTAAGGTTTCTTTCATTTAGGAACTATTTCTTATGTATTTTGATGTTTTAAATTAACGTAGAAGTAAGACAAGACTACTTCGTTATAATGGCGCCCAAACTTTCCGGATGACCCGGCCGTTCAAAATCTCGCAATGGTGTGATGTTCTTTCCACACCGCGAGATAGGAAAAATAAGAGAATCCCTTCTCCAGTGCTTCAAAAATAAACGTGTGTGACGTTGCATTCCACACACCAGATTGACTGGGAGTTCTCAGGTGCACGTTCTACAGCGGATGGCTGCCTGCAACGACTCATGGTCACGGCTGACCCGTGGGCCATGCCCCCGGCCCTCTTTCAGGGGGGGGATGTGACGTACCTGCACAGCAGGACGCACACGACATAGAGGCAGATAGCAGTCAGAACGAACGTCCGCGTAACTCAATTGGTAGAGTAATTTATTCCGGAATGAGGCGACCCGGGTTCGAGCCCCGGCGTGGATAAAAATGACGGAGAAATTTATTTCGTTATACCACCGTGAACTGAATTTTTAGTCTCTTCCAATATTGTGTTTCAGCACATCCTCTCTACAAAAAGTTTCCTCTCGACAGTGATTTGACAAATTTATATTTTCCTCTTTCATTAATGCAAAATCGTATATGTGATTCGTTTGATGACCGCATGTTCCCAAAGCCCTTTTAGTCTTAAACGCTGCTAGACATTGTCTGCTATACATAAAGAGTTTTTTTGTCGTGACAATAATTTTGCGTAAGATAAATGCTATTAGTGAAGCAGAGATAGATCTCGAAAAAGATACGTTTTTAATAGTGTCTTGAATTCATTCGTCTCTTCGTTATGTATAACCCGTCGTTATATTTAAAATGAAGCCGTGGAAATCCATTATCTCCAGGGCTGCATTTCAAATATAAGGAAGGAAGAAACAAAAAAATGAAGAGAACAGCTGATTCTGCAACTTACATTTTACGTCCGCTAATGTTGGGAGGATCCATTATTTCCAGTAGGCACAGGAAACGATTCTTCTCTAAAATTAAAACTGTCTCTCGCAAAAATGCAATTTTCGCAAGATGCAAATTCTCAATTCCATAAAACACTTCCCTCTTTCCTCGGCAGGGACATAATTATTTCCTTAAAAAAAAAGGAAAAGAAAAAAAGAGAGAGAACTGGACAAAAGTATGGCATGTGAAAGGACCTTAGTTCCCGACAAATTATGAATCTAAAGCATTTGTGCTGACGCAGCTGAATTTTAATTATCGTTTTTTTGTCCGCCCTAAAGAAGAGCGGCTCGAAATATTTCTTCTGACATTTCTGCATTTCTCTTAACTTCGCATTTTTTTTTCTTTAGCATTTTTTCCCATCATCCCTAGTGCATTAGCAAGATATTAAGGGTATCGATTGCCGTGTCAATTGCAAAGCGCGGACATGATATAAATGACACTAGAAAATCACTAACGGGCTCCTAGAAGGACAAAATTGGGATTGTGATGAAGATAACAGGATTTAATACACTCTCCTCTAAAACGTTTTCTTACTAATAACTCAGGGGAGGAACATCTTCTATTGAGCGGAAATCTTTACTTTGTGATTTATAGCTTCGTTTTTTTAGATGCAGCCGTCGGACGGAAGGTTTAATATAAGAGGGCATCTCAGAGTTTAGGTTCAAAATATCTAAGATTATGCGACTCGTTCTTACTTTAAAATCGTATCCCTTTATTCGTCAATTTTGTAACATCTAACTTACTGACCAAACAGTATTAAACCAGATATTCGAAAATAAACTCGAAAAAAAACCACGCAAAGGTTTCTCTGTTTGTTTCTTTCTTCCAATTTCCATGATTTCATATCTCTGAACTGAAACGAAAATGTTGAATTGATCGTGCCTTGAACGCGATGAAGGCTTCATGCAAAGTGAGTTACCGCTGATACTTTACACTGAAGAGCAATTGAAATAGAGACAGCTGGCGTTATGCAAATGTGGCGATGTGGGCGGCCCTGTAAACGGAAACAACATGACGTATGTAGCGGTCCGACAATATAAGGAGTGATGCGACGGGAATCAGTAACAGTCGGACGCAGTATGGGTAAGACCAAGGATCTAAGCGCATTTGATCGTGCGAAAATTGTTGGGCGCGACGAATGGGTCACTCCATCTCGGAAGTCGTGCAGGCACTGGGATTTTTACGAACCACTGTGTCACGGGTGCACCGTGAGTACATCGAACCCGGCAAAACCATCCCTGCAAGGGCCAACCGCCGTGGACAACAGCGTGTGCATGAGCGGGGTCATCGTCGGCTAGCTCGCATTGTAACAGCGGATAGACGGGCCACAGTGCAATAAATCGTTAGGCAATTTAACGCTGGTACACAAAAACGTGTAAGCAGCCACACCATTGAGAACCATCTCCTCGCTATAAGGTTCAGAAGCCATCGTCCCACGAGTCTTCAGCTGCTGACCGCACATAACAGGATGCAAAGATTAGCATGGGCGCGGGAACACCGCCACTGGACCCTAGACATGTGGGAAAATGTAGCCTGGACTGATGAGTCGAGATTCACGTTGGTACATTCGGATGGTAGGATACGAGTACGGCGAAAACCACATGAAGCGATGGCTCCTTCTTGCCAGCAGGGTACTCTTCAAGCTTGTGAGGGTGGCATTCTCTTCTGGGGACTGTTTACGTAGACTGAAATGGAACCCCTGGTACGTGTGACATCGTCCCTCACAAGTCAACGTTACCGGGATACCCTGGACGAACATTTGCTCCCGTTTGTGCGTCTTCAATATCCCACTGGGGACCTCATCCTGCAACAAGTCAATGCAGCTCCCGAATTGTATCCGAATGATTAGATGAACACTCCAACGACGTGATTTCGCTTCCTTGGCCAGCTAGGTCACCTGATCTCAATCCCATCGAGCACATCTGTGATGCCATCGGGAGAGATCACCCCCTTCCATCAAAGCTTCGTGAACTGTGGGAGATCGTTCAGAGATTGTGGATCCGTATGGCTTCCCAACGCTTCCGTTGTCTTGTCGAGTCCATGCCGAGACGAATCGCCGCCGTCATCAGGGCGAAAGGTGGTGCTACACGTTACTAGACAGGTATCTCTAACTCAATTGCTCTTTTAAAAACGGGTGACGGCGCCTCTTGCCTTGATAACAGCATCAATCCGATGTCATAGAGACTCCACGAGGTTGTGGATGTATTAAACATCGATTTGCAGCCACTCGTGCGTCAATTGGTCCCGAAGTTCCGCCAGAGTACGTGGGTGTCTGTACCGGCGTTTTACCTTCTGTTCCAAATGATCCCAGAGATTTTCAATAGGATTTCAATCTGGGGATTTAGCGGGCCAGTCGACGTGGCACTACTGATTGTTCATCGTGACACTTAGACACAGTTTTAGCCCGTATGCACATGGCAATTGTCGTCTTGGAAGACAGGAGTGGCAATGTGATGCTGCTTCTGGAGATGAAGGACAAAGGGCAACACTTCGTCATTCAGAATGCGGAGCTACGCATGCTGGTTCAAATTCATCGTCACTGCATCAAGAGGGCCCGTCTCGCGGCACGAAAAACATCCCCAAAACATCTCAGAACCCCTTCCAGCTTGAACACCTTTGACACAATCAGGATTAAAGGCTTCATTGGATCTGAGATGCACTCGTCCCCTCCCATCATTGGAGTACAAACAAAAACGAGACTCACCAGACCAAATTACTCGATCCCAATCCTCGACACTAACGTTTTGTTTCCCCTCAACCCATTAACAACGTGCGTATTTGTGACTTGATGTTAAAAGAGGCTTCTTCCGTGGTACTCTGCTCCAGAAGTCCATAGCATGCAGTTCTCGTCGCAATGTCCTTTCGGAAATTGATTGGAGTGGACTTTGTGACTTGATGTTAAAAGAGGCCTCTTCCGTGGTACTCTGCTCCAGAAGTCCATAGCATGCAGTTCTCGTCGCAATGTCCTTTCGGAAATTGATTGTAGTGAACTTTGTGACTTGCTGTTAAAAGAGGCCTCTTCCGTGGTACTCTGCTCCAGAAGTCCATAGCATGCAGTTCTCGTCGCAATGTCCTTTCGGAAATTGATTGTAGTGAACTTTGTGACTTGCTGTTAAAAGAGGCCTCTTCCGTGGTACTCTGCTCCAGAAGTCCATAGCATGCAGTTCTCGTCGCAATGTCCTTTCGGAAATTGATTGGAGTGGACTTTGTGACTTGCTGTTAAAAGAGGCCTCTTCCGTGGTACTCTGCTCCAGAAGTCCATAGCATGCAGTTCTCGTCGCAATGTCCTTTCGGAAATTGATTGTAGTGAACTTTGTGACTTGCTGTTAAAAGAGGCCTCTTCCGTGGTACTCTGCTCCAGAAGTCCATAGCATGCAGTTCTCGTCGCAATGTCCTTTCGGAAATTGATTGGAGTGGACTTTGTGACTTGATATTAAAAGAGGCCTCTTCCGTGGTACTCTGCTCCAGAAGTCCATAGCATGCAGTTCTCGTCGCAATGTCCTTTCGGAAATTGATTGTAGTGAACTTTGTGACTTGCTGTTAAAACAGGCCTCTTCCGTGGTACTCTGCTCCAGAAGTCCATAGCATGCAGTTCTCGTCGCAATGTCCTTTCGGAAATTGATTGGAGTGGACTTTGTGACTTGATATTAAAAGAGGCCTCTTCCGTGGTACTCTGCTCCAGAAGTCCATAGCATGCAGTTCTCGTCGCAATGTCCTTTCGGAAATTGATTGTAGTGAACTTTGTGACTTGCTGTTAAAAGAGGCCTCTTCCGTGGTACTCTGCTCCAGAAGTCCATAGCATGCAGTTCTCGTCGCAATGTCCTTTCGGAAATTGATTGTAGTGAACTTTGTGACTTGCTGTTAAAAGAGGCCTCTTCCGTGGTACTCTGCTCCAGAAGTCCATAGCATGCAGTTCTCGTCGCAATGTCCTTTCGGAAATTGATTGTAGTGAACTTTGTGACTTGCTGTTAAAAGAGGCCTCTTCCGTGGTACTCTGCTCCAGATGGCCATTGCATGCAGTTCTCGTTGCAATGCTCTTTCGGAACTTAAATAAGAATTCATCGTGCGTTAAGCATTATTTCATTCAGAAAAAGCCTTCATAGCACAATAATGTGTTTGTTATTAAATGGGGATTCTCATTATTTTGGTGAAAAAATCGATTTGTTTTTTATGTTATTTCTTTATTTCAGGTCTTACGAACACTTGTACCAAATTATAAGTGGAAATTCACAAAATTGGCCAAGTTATGATCTATTAATGTCCAGCGGGGTAACAGAGAGAAAACTCTGGAAGAATTCAATCACGAACCGCCACTTCATAAAGATGTCGAAAATGCTATGAAACCAATTTACAACGATTTGTCATCAAGAGGGTTGCTAGAAAGGTGTTTGGGTGGTGACATTCAAAACAACGAAAGTTTCAATTCTACTGTTTGCCGTTGTGTTTAATGAAGGTTTTTCTGCCTTCCTGAAAATGATGACAACGATAGGAATCGTTATTGGCGAGCAAACGAAAATATTTGCCAACGCGCGGGACCAACAGCGTCTGTAAAGATCGTCGAGACGCAGCCCCGAGACTACAAAAGAGGCTCGTACAAGGCGTCGAAGCGAGAAAATGTCCGTAAACGAGTTCTACGAAGCAGAGGAAGGAACACTGTGCGGCCCTGGTATAGCAGATTAGCAGAAGAATACTGTAAGTACTCGATATGCCTCCGCAAACTGTACTTGAAATTTTAAATGCGTTTTTCTGGAATGGTCGGCATGATATTTCAAAAACTATTGGACCGATCGACTCCAAATATAAAGATGCATGTTCAGCAAACATCCTCTTATCGTTTTATGAACCAGAAACACGATACGTTATGTATATAATATCAAAAAACACTTCAATTTTTTTAGCTAAATTGATAATTTGTGTATTTTTTCTGGTTCATCAAACGATAACTACTTGTGTATAGAGCAAAACGCCGTTCGAGTATTTTGTTTCAGATCACCAGGAGTGGAGAAATCATGCCAACCAGGGACAGCGGATCTTCGCGTAGTGTCATGGTCGAGGGGGATTTGCGTGCATGCTTCTTTATAAAACTTATTATAAATTATTTTGTAAATACCTGTAACGGTAATAAATAGATATACCTACTTTGGAAACAATTGATTGCATAGTGTCGTCAATAAACACTCCAAAAAAAGCTGTAAATTTAGCGCAAAAAATGAGAATCCCCCTTAATGCCTGTACGTAGAAAATATACATTTTATATAGCACAGCAGCGTAGATCTTTCAAAGCACCAAATGCTCCATCGTCAGGTATTTCAATACGTTGCTGTGCTATATAAAATGTTTATTTTCTAAGTACAGGCATTAATAATAAACATATTATCGTGCTATAAAGGCTTTTTCTCAATGAAATAATGCTCTTCCGGAAATTCGTTGGAGTGGACTTTCATTGACTGTTTGTAGCAATTGTCGTCTGGTTTGAAACCGATTTGCAGTTACTAGGCGGGAGACATGGCGACGTTCCTTGTTATTGAGAATCGTTTCCAGGCCACAGTTACGTCAACGATTTTCAGTTGACTGGGAACTACACTACTATTTGTAGACCCGCTGCACAGTCTGCTTTGACATACCAACAAATTGGGCGACTTCATTCACTTTGTGTCCGTAGGCACGGCCAAACACGATGGCTCCTTTTGGCCAATCAGTAAAGTCTGTCTTACGACCCATATTGCAGACTAAATTCACCAAACACGTTGCTCTTCTCCACTGCACGAGGCAGAAATTATCCGACAATGCTATCACGGTGCCCTCTGTGCAACCGGTAATTTTCTACCGTCATTTATGTTAGGGGTGACTAATTTTTTTGTCCGGTGTGCTTATTTCATGCATAACGAAGTTAAAAAATGATGCAAACCACACAAAAGTAATCTTGTTGAAAAGAACGAATAATTTATTCAATAATTACAGATACAAACGTAAAAGAGCCTTTTGATTGCCAAAATAATCTTCTTTTTTACAACATCTATGTAAGTTCAGAACATACTAAAGTTGTGTTGAACTTAATGTACGTGGATATATCGATTATTACTATTTGTTCATTAATTGAACCAATTTGACTGTCTCTCACGTTCAATAATGTTCTACAGATATGTGGGAAAACAGCATCCTGTCTCTGCTATATGTATAAATTATATGTTAAATTGCGAACAACGAAAGTCAACCTTACCCTTTCATTGTTCCGTGCTGCAAATCAATTAGTACCTTCTGAATTTCGTCAATAATTCTCATTCCTTTTACTTATGACGATGTTTTTGCAAATGGAATTAATTTCTTGTGCACAATGATATGAAGTGTCAAACTGACTTGAAGTCACCACCCAAACATCTTTCTAGCAACTCTCTTGATGACAAATCGTTGTAAATTGGCTTCACAGCATTTTAAACAGTCATGTAAGAAGTAAAAATGAGTGAAAGTTGAAATCATTTTTAAACCGAACCACAAAGAAGAACGCAATACCAATTCTTAGAACTTCGGGTATCGGCGTTTCCATATTCATTTTGTCGACCAACACAGCGCGACGATGATTGAGCCTAAGTTTTAGATTACTGACGATAAACTTATTTACAGGAACACCAACCTCCCTTCCGCAGTTGTACCCCTACTAGTTTCGACTATTATTCTTAGTCCTCATCAGTGACAATTAACGTAACTCTACATTCATGTTGTTATACACTGCTGGCCACCCAAAATGCACCACCAAGAAGTTAGCATCTGATTGGTCTGAAATTCGCAGTATGCGTCGCCCGCGAGAGGACATGCAAACGATTAGTACTGCAGGGCATATGCAAATCATGTGCGCTCGGCATGCCACCGAGAAGCACTATAAGAAGGGTGCACAGAAGGCGGGGTGTAAGTAGTAGAAGTGTGTTGTGCTGCCGGACCTGTGCGTGGGAAGCTTCCTGATGCCTCGTCGCAGAATACGACAGTCATTCCAGCACGTTTCAGAGCTCGACAGAGGACAAATACTGGCTTATCGTGACAGCGGTTTATCGTACCGGGACATCGGCGCCCATGTGGGATGACATTCAGCCACAGTGAGGCTAGTATGGATTCGGTGGATGCAGGAGGGACGGACGTGAGCGATTTCCGCGGCCGCGGCACACCACCGAAAAAGAGGACCGGCATGTTACGCGGCGGGCATTGACGGCTCGCACCACCACGTCACGAACGTTAGCGCAGGAATTATGGTGTGTTGCGCAACAACCTGTGTCAGCACGTAGCGTTCGACGTCGTCTGCAGGAGCGGGGACTTGTCGCACGGTACCCATTGCTCCGATTACCATCGATGTTACACCACCGGCGAGTGCGGCGGCAGTTGGCCGTTGAACGCCGCCCTGGACTAAGGAATGGCACGATATTGTCTTCTCCGACGAATCCCGCTTCTGCCTGCAACAGCACGATGGTCGGATCAGCGTGTGGCAGCACCGCGGCGAGAGACTGTATGACGACTGCTTTATGCATCGCCATACCGGTTCGTCGCCTGGCGTTATGGTTTGGGGCGCAATTGGATATGACACCCGCACCCTTCTGGTACGCATCGCCGGTACACTCAACAGCCACAGCTACATCTACAACGTTTTGGAGCCTGTAGTCCTCCTTTACCTGCAGGGCCTGCCAGCGGCCACGTTTCAACAGGACAATGCGCACCCGAACGTGGCACGCATCGTGCGACAATTCTTCACGGCCCACCATGTGTCACTGCTACCGTGGCCCGCCTGTTCTCCCGATATGTTGCCCATCGAACACGTCTGGTCACTGATCGGTAACCGAGTGGCCCGGCAAGCATCACCTGCGGCTGCGCCTGATGAATTGTGGCAACGTGTGGAAGCCGCCTAGACCGAAATACCCCAAACCCACAACCCAAGCCTCTTTCGTTCGATGCCGCGTCGTGTAGCGGCCGTTATTGCCAGCCATGGGGGCCACACGAACTATTGATGTCTGCGTGCTACGCGAGTCGCACGGGCCTGTAAGCTCAATTGTTTCATCTTTGTATCTGTTGTTACGTGTCCAGTAAATCTGGCTTTGCTATCTCGTGTCCTTCTTGGTGTTACATTTTGTGTGGCCAGCAGTGTATATTGCCTCAAACTGGTTACTGGTTTTAACTTTCACTGATTTTTACTTCTTTTATGACTTATGAATTTTTTTCGGTTGTAATTTTGAAAAGTTATATTCTTCAAGTCGGTTTGAAACTTCATATCACTGAACTCAATTAATTAGTGCCATTTAGCAAAAACATCGTCGTAAATGAACAATAGTAAAAGGAATGAAATTTGTTGATGAAATTTAGTAAGCAAGAAGAAGGTACAAATTGATTTGCAGCAGGTAACAATGAAAGGGTACGTTTGACGTTCACTGTTCGCAAAGTAATATACACTATATTGACAAAAGTCACCGGATTAATGCATGCACTGACCCTTCTAGACATGCTTTCGAAAAGGTTTTAGAACTCAGCGATAGGTATGCGCTTCCATTCAGTACATAATGCTGCCGCTAACTGTTGCTTAGTAGTAGGCCTTGGTTCTAAAGTTCTTATGCGGCGCTATAATTCATCCCATAGGTGCTCTATGAAATTACGATCAGAGCTCTGTGCTGGCCAGTCCACACACGATACGGAATTATCGTCAAACCACGCAGTAACAGTCCTTGCTTTATGGCTCGGTACATTATCCTTGCTGGTACCAACAAGGTTCGATTCCATAGTATTGCCACAGAGTTGGTAGGGCATAATTGTCCAGAATATCGAGGTAGACGTCTTGGTTAACAGGTTTGTGCACGATAACCAATGGGCCTTGAACATACCATGAAAAACCCCTCCACATCTGTACACTGCCAGCTCCAAACTTTACCGTAGGAACAGTACATTGGGGTAAATAGCGTTACCCCGGCTGCCACCATACCCACACATGGCCATCAGACTGAAAGATCGTGTATCTGGATTCATCAAACCATAGGGCCCGTTTCCATTGATCTACGGTCCACGATAAATGTTATTTGCACCATGCTAAACGACGAGTAACATCCCGAGTAGAGATGAAAGGCTTATGAGCAGTCGCTCGACCACAGTAACCCATGGAATCTGCGAATGGTACGTATACTTACCGAGGTTCCAGCATTTTTACTTATCCGTACGCTAAGGTCTTGTGCAGTACTCCGTCGATTAGCTGTAATGACTCTCCTGAGGCTTCGACGTCCTCTATCACTGATTTTCTTTGGTCTGCCGGTATGTTTTACTGCTTCAGGCACGCCACGTGTCTTCCGCTTATTCAGTACTTCCAAAACATCTTACTTGGGTATGTTTAAACGCCTCTCGGTTTCTCTTATGGACAACCCACTGATATAACACCAAACAATCTTTCCTTTCTCAAAGTCAGTTTCTTCCCGTCGCGACACTTTCACTCAACTTCACAGTGCGATATGATCTCTGTCAGTTGCAGGCTTGTTTTTATACCGTTTGCAGCTGTACTGCGCATCTTAGCAACGCAGCTGTCCGTTTATTTGCATTTGAAAGGGTGTCCGGGGATTTTGTTAATACGGGTTTTATACACTGAGACAGTAAAATTAGTTAATTAATGAAGAAATTGTAATTATGTTTTTTACATTTTCCGAGACAAAAGTGTTTCAAAATGATATGACCACATGACTTTGTAGCCAGTATATCCACCAGAGTTCTTAATGAATGCAAATTCTGTATCAGGCATGGAATGTACCAATCCTTGTAATGCTTTCTGGTCTATTTAAACCCATTCTAAAACAATATCTGCCTTTAAATGGGTAATATTCGTACACTGCCTTGCGTTTCCGTAGTAATCTTTTGCTAGAATTATCCACATATTTTCAATGGATTTAAGATCACGTGACAGAGATGCCTATTCTATTGCACCCACCCTGTTTTTCAAAAACCACTTCCATGTGCTGTTAGCTGTATGAATCGGTGCGTTATCTTATTTCAGAATATATCTAGATCCACCAATTTCATCAGCACACGGTAGCAGATTGTCCTGAAGAAACTTTTGCTAACCCGTAGCCTTCATTCTACTTGATACAAAAGCTACGACAGTTTTATCCTTAAATTTGAAGCCAGCCTGAACCAAAACGAACCTACAACAATGATGTCGTTTCAATTTTCCCTGCCGTGAAAATTGAACTTTCTCTCATCAGTAATGATGACTCCTACTGAACTTACACAGATGTTGTAAAAAAAGAGGACATGTGATAACTTGGCCACTTCAGTTGATTTTCGCTGTGCAGATGAGTCATTCATGGTTACGATTTTCGTTTTACATAAGCTAAGTTCTCGCAGGTCCTGGCAAGCCTGGACAAAGTCGATTTGGAGATAGATAACATTGAGTTCTTCGATAACTGTTTCAGAGAAACATTTCTACTTTGGTAGTTTCCTTATAACAAATCTTTTTTACGTTTTCTACAGTTTTTCCTGATGCTCTTGAGATTTCTTCTGACCGTAAGCTTGGCGTAACTTCAGATAATTTAGTATTGTTGTATGCGACCTGCCACTGTTTTTTTTTTTTTTTTTTTGCTATTGATCTGGATGATTCACCGAACTCTTTCCAATCCATAATTCGATCTTTCTCAAACTGATTCGACACCTTTCTTCGACCGGTATTTCCAACGTTCAGTTTGGGAGCTGCTAATGCTACCAAATGCACCAGAAACGATGTTTTTATACACGGTTGAGCCACATTATTGTGATCACCAGCTAATTTCCAGAGTAACGCACGTGTGCAGCGCGGACAGCAGCTAGACGACCTGGGAGTGACTCAACAAGATACTGGAACGTGTTCACAGTTATGTGGAGCCATGATAACTGCAGTGCATCTGACAGCTGCTGGAGGTTGCGTGTTGTAGGCTCCATAGAGCGAACAACACGATTGAGGTAGTCCCACAGATGCTCAATGGGGCTTAAGTATGGGGTATTAGGGGACCAGGAAAGTACTTTGAAGTCTTTATCGTGCTCTTCCAACCACTCTCGGACATTTCTAGCTGTGTGATACGTCGCATTGTCGTGTTGAAAGATCCCATCCTCCCCAGGGAAGACAATCAGTCTGTATGAGTGTACGTGGTCTGCAAGAATGGTTTCATAACGAATTCGGTCCATAGTACCTTCCACAGGTATGTGTGGACCCAGGTAATCCCACGAAAACATTCGCCAGACCATAACACTGCTCCTACCATCTTGTGTTCTTCTAGCAATGGCTGATGAGTGTTTGCTCTCCGATGTTTCTCGCCTCAAACGCCAACGCCCATCCGTTCTATGAAGCAGAAAACGTGACTCATCGGTGAAGGCAATCCTTTGCCTCGTAGAGGAGGTCCAATTCCGATACTTCCGTGCAAATGTAAGCCTTTCTGCTAATGCACCTTCGTTAGCATAGGTGTAGTGACCATCCGTCTGCATCGGAGTCCCATACGCAGCAGGGTTCGCTGAACTGTCGCTTTAGACACACTTCTGGTAGCCCCCTGGTTCATTCGGTCAGTGAGTTTCTCCACTGTAGCGTGTCGATCGGTCCTCACGCACCTTGAAAGCCGACGTTCACCTCTCACATCAATGGCATGTAGTTCTCAGCCGTTTGCACGTCGCTTATTCGCAATTGGGCCATTCCTCCCATCACGATACATTTTAACCACAGCAGGTGAAAGTGTATCGTGATGGGAGACATGGCCAGAGGTGGTAACAAAACAGTTCACAGAAATACTGCCACCCTCGGCCCGAAAGCCGATAATTAGTACATGGCAGCAATGAATGATATGTTTTCAGAATGCCTACAGCACACCTTATGTAGCACCAAGCCAGCTCACGATACCTGCCTTCTTTGATTGGCTACGTGGTGTTGACGTCCAAAGTAGGAGGTGGTCACAATAATGTGACTCGACTGTGTATAACAGGCGTGAATTTCATACTTCCACAGTTTTGTGCGCTTAAAATAACATGCAGTGTTGCCATCTTGCGTTACATAAATCACGATTCTCTCATTTTGGCCTAAAGTAGTGATACGATTTTGCAAATCATTATTCCAAATAAAAATACATTATAGCTACAGTTAGGATATGTTTAAATATTTTTGGGTCACTTATTCATTACCTCATACAGACTGTTATGGAGGATTTTGCTTTTTCGAAATTAACGTTGTTTTTGCAGTGTTTTCTTCGAAATGGTGAGTGGTCATATCATTATGAAACGCGGTGTGTAATATATGTAACGAGGAGAAGGACGTAACCTGTAGGTTAAGGGAATTAAAAGAGTGTATACAATACGCCAGAAGTCAAGTTGAGAGCAAAGTTATGGACGTGTTGAGAGCTGAGAGAGAAGTGACGGACAAGTTATCAAACCAAGGTTTTATAGGAGTTTACGAAAGGCCAACTTGTGTACGCATAAAGGGATTGTTTATACATTTTTAAAATGAGACACTTCTGGGTTACTCCAGGATGGCCCTCCGTAGTTAAAGTGTACCAAGACGTCTTCCATAATGGTAAAACCACCAGCCGGCGACAAAACTGTAAAGTGTGGCAAAAGATGGATTCCAGAAGTGAACGATAGCTTCGTCGAATCTAAATCTCAATTTCAGAGTCGTGCAGAGAAGCCCACCCTTTGAAACGGGTGACAGTTTCAAGCTGCAATACCAGTTTCCTGCGCTGACGGAAATTGGCTATTTCATTTTTAAATGCCTGCCTTTTCTTGAAGCGACTACTGCTGAACTAAGTAGCGTTTTCGAAGCAGTTCTTTCGGATTCGCCAGGCGGACGGAATGGTATAAAATTTTGAAACACATCTGAGGAGAAAATAGAACGGCAGACCAATTCTCGCGAACATTTGTTATCTGCAGGCGTGAGAGTGCAGGCAGACTTCTCTTTCCAAAATACTTGGACCGAACGGAAGGGCTATATCCTCAGCGTGCTGCTATACCTTTAAGAAAATCAAGTTCATTCTTCAAGGAATCTTCAGTTCAGCCGATATGTACTGTATAATAATAACTGTAAATTTTAGTTTGAAAGCACTAAAGTTATTGGTAAATCTAGTTCAATTATCAAACTTAATATTTTGGAAGGTTTCCACATACACCGACAAGCCATTACATTATGACCACGTACCAGATAAGTTGTAGGACTCCGTTTAGCCGGCAAAACAGCTGCCTCTCGGTGAGGCATCGATTTGATGAGTGGGCGATAGGTATCCTTGGGTATCTGGTACCATAATGTCAACAGTAGGTCATCCAGTTCCTTTACATTTCGAGATGGTGGTGGTGATTTAGCGCGAACCAGCTTTTACAAGTCGAATCACAAATGTTTGATTGGGTTCATGTCATTTGAATTTGGAGGACAGGGCATTAGCAGAAAGACACCAGAATGTTCCGCGAACCACTCCCTGACGATTGTGGAATTTGGCAAGGCGCATTATCCTGTTGGTAATGGCCATCTGCAGCAGGAAACAAAGTTGCCATGAATGGGTGAACTTGGTCCGTAACGATGTTCTGATACCTGACAGCTGTCAGGGATTTTGCTATTGGGTTAACGTGGCCTAAAGTCTCCCAAGAAAACATCGCCCACAGCATAACACCTCCATCTCCGCCGGGCCTGTTTACGCCCAGTAGTGCATCCAGGTGCCATAGCCTCCGTTGGTAATCGGCGTATCGCGCTTGGCCGTCTACGTGATGCACCAAGAATATTGATTCGTCAGACCAGGCCACTTTCATCCAATGTCCAATCTCGATTATCTTGGGCCCATTTCCATGCGTTGTTGCCGATGACGTGCAGTGAGCATGGGGACGTGGCTGGCTCTTCGGCTACGTAGGCCCATACGCAAAAGGCTGCGATGAACTGTGTGCTGTGACACATTGCCCTGATCACCACTTTGTTGTATCTGCGGGTGATTTGTCGCAGTGTGGCCCGATGGTCGCTGTGAACAATGCGCGATAGTCTCCGCTCCCCTCTGGCATCAACGAACTGCAGAAGACACGCGGCTGGACGACGGTTCGTCGTTTGGCTATCTCAGCACCACTTTTGATACGCACTCACTACAGCGGCACGTGAACAACCCACAAGCTGCGCCGTTTCCGAGATCGTAGTTCCGAGGTGCCGTGCTATTGCAGTTCGTTCTTTATCAAACTCCGATAAATCGGCAGCTTTTCCCATTCTGACTCCGAACACTCTACTAACCACAAGCCGGTCCTCCGGTTGTATATATACTGCTCTGTGAACTTCACTTGCGCCATTGTTCAGTCTCCAGACGCTCTCATTTTTCTACCCTGGATAGCTTATCGGTGTATATCGCAGCTCCCACGACGTATCAATGACATCACCAAAATCGTGACCGTCGAAATGCTGATGATTTCAGAATGATTTAAATATTTAATCTCCATTTTTCCTGATGAAGCCGAGCCAAACGTTCAGCGAAATTATACTGGGCCATAAACTAAAATGGAATTGTGAATAAACGTTTTCTTTCGATTTATCTCAGCACCACAAGGATTGTAGACATAGAATCCTTAATATACCATGTATTAGATTTGCTCTAAAGCTGAGATCGAAACATTACTGACATTGCTACCAACCTAAAATGTAAACAGAACTTCGTCTTTAATGACAATGCTGAAGTAGTGACTTGTATTTCATTCAACGATTAACCACGGCATATAATACAAATTTTGAAGATGACAATCCGATTTTTGGGGTAAATGTGACAAGGATGGTAAGTCAGATACTATCCGAAAACTTGAAAATTTTCATCATCCTGGAGCGGGACTCGAACCCGCGTCTCCCAGAAAACGTCCGGGTATGCTAACCACTACACGTTTCTGGGAGACGCGGGTTCGAGTCCCGCTCCAGGAAGAGGGAAATTGTTTTTTCATGTTTTCGGATAGTATCTGACTTACCATCCTTGTCACCTTTTCGACAAAAATCGGATTGTCATCTTCAAAATTTGTACTTCATTGTTTAAGAAAGTGTTATTGCCCAGGAAGATAACCACTTGTTTCCAGATCAAAGGAATCCGTGTGGTAAAAATGTAGCTGTTAAAGACATCATCTCGGTTAAACGTATGCTGTGCAACTAATGAATAGCTTATAGAAATGTAGGTGTTAAAGACATCATCTCGGTTAAACGTATGCTGTGCAACTAATGCATAGCTTATAGAAATGTAGGTATTAAAGACATCATCTCGGTTAAACGTATGCTGTGCAACTAATGCATAGCTTATAGAAATGTAGGTGTTAAAGACATAATCTTGGTTAAACGTATGCTGTGCAACTAATGCATAGCTTATAGAAATGTAGGTGTTACTCTTCCTTCGTTTTGGAAGGAAACTACTTTGCGTAGGTCATCAATACCTGAAGCGCGATATATACAACGCAATCCAGATTTTCCGCAGCTTGATGCAATTTTTATCATCGGGGAATTTAATGCGTGAATACTTGAGTGCTTCGAGAAGACACATGGAGTCGGTGATTGCGTTTTAATACGCCTTCGTGTGAGAAATATTGGAAATCGTGAGCGGTCTTTTACAGAAACAGCTCTTCACCAGCGTGGTTTTGCTCTTCAAACTTCGAAGTTAAGCAATATATTGATGTCTCGTAAAATTGAATCAAATTATGTGCAAACTTGGATGTATTGGCTTGAGCTTTTAAAAGGAGTTTTGTTACTCAATTAGAAACTGTTGCTATTTCTAAAGTAAGATTTGTTTTACTATTTCCTAGGCAATGTTACACACGATAAACGAATTGAAACACAGCTCTGATTTTAATCTTAAATTTTGCATTTCTTCTGAAGTTTCACAAATGCCGCGGAAAGTTTTACATCAAATTAAGTTACATATTAAGCTTCTTAAGTTGCCTTTCGGCATACGGGTATGACTTCGTCTTGTTAGCCAGCCCCTGTCCACTGCTGGATGAAAGCCTCCCCACCCATGTTTCCCTCCAGTTGTCTATGTCATCGGATCTTGATCTCCACTATCTTCCTGCAGTTCTTTTGATTTCCTGCCACCATCACCGTTTACGTCTTACTGGACAAAAGCCCTGAAAGACCCACACAGTTGTGGTCTTGCGGGACGAAAGCCACCACGATTGCTTCTCTTTTGTGATCTTGATCTCTATTCTCTTCCTCGAGTTCTTCTTTTCATCTCACCTAACCTCCACTTCTGGATCTCCTGCACCATGTAAGCCTGGCCCGATATATTGCTGGACGAAGGCTGTCTGCCTTTCTCTCCAATCGTCCTCATTCTTTATTCAGCATTTCTTTATTTCTTTTTATCTCTTCTGACCACCACTGTCTGGATCTTCCGCTTCATGTAAGCACAGTCAGATCCACTGCTGGACGAAGGCCTTCTACGTTTCTCACCCGATGCCTCTGTCTTTCGATTTTGGTCTCCATTCTTCGCCCAGCATTTGTTTTCGTGTCGTCTATCCACCGCTGTCAGGATTTTCTGCAATATATAATTTGGTTCAATCTTCTGCTGAACGAAGCCCTTCTACGCTTCTTTCCAATTGTCTCTGTCTTCGAATCTTCGTCTCCATTACTTATTCAGCTTTTCTCTTCATATCCTATAACCACTACTGTCTGGATTGTCTGCACCTTGTAAGCTTGGTCAGATCTACTGCTGGACGAAAGCCTTCTACGTTTCTTACCAGTTGCCTCTGTCTCGGTTCTTGGTCTCCATTCTTCGCCCAGCAGTTGTTTTCATGTTATCTAACCACCACTTCGTCGTAAAGGTACGTGTGAAGACATAAAGTGATCCAAATACTGCAACACTTTCGACTCACGCTTTGTAGAACACCGTATAGGATGCTTCTCTCAATCCGGTTGAAAATAATATTTTTAAATCTGGCTTCAGTGGTTAAAGTTGGCATTCAGGCCTCATCAGAGATAGGAAGACAAACAAAATGTAATGCTCAGGCGGGCATGCAAAGTAATGAGCTAAACCAAAGCCGTCTAGAAAACACAGGGCCCTGACATTAGAGAGAAGAGTTCCCTCTGTTTGTGACGTCACGCTCATGTTACATGGGCTGATACTCTAGTGTCGTGTTTGACGACAAAACCAATCGGAACCCTTCGTTTCCCCGTGATGTCACTAAAAGAAGGAACCCATTTTTCTAATGTCAGGACGTTGTGTTTTCTAGTAGACCTTGATTAAGCACGTCTTCTTAAGTACATGCGTATTAGTAAACGGAGTTTTCACAAATGTAAAAGCTGTAAAGTATCAATCAAAAAAGTTGGTTTTTATGTGTCTACTAAAAACAAATTTTAAAATGTTTCCCGTTACAGTGCCGTTAAAGGAAGATTTGCAAATAAAACCAGGTTTCTTCTTATTTCCTAAACAGGCTGTAACCAAAGTTTCAAAAAAATATATCACAAGAATTTAACGAAAGGAAAAGTGCAAATATGGCCTTTTTGAAAAAGAAAAAAACGATGTACCTATTCTAAACAAAGCTACTAACAGCTAAAAATTGTATTATAGAAAGAACCCGCCGACCAAGAAAACAGAGTTCGCCTTCAATAAGCCGATCCGAATGAAGTTTCAGAAAGTTAGAGTATTATGTATCTCTCAGTATTTCAGCAGCAGCTTTGGAATGTAAACTGTTTGGATGTTTCTTTTCCATGAGCCAAAATAGCAACATGAAAACAAGCTTGTTTTAGCGCTTTCTCTTCGTAAATACGATAGGCGATCTTTAATGTTTGCCGGTGCAGAAACGATATTCGGTTTCAAAGCAAAATCGCATTGGAATATTTCTGTGGACGAAGTAAACAAGATTTCAAAACATCCTAACACTACAAAGTCAGAGGCCCCTCCTGCTTCGTTGTTCTTTTTTTTTTAACTTTTTTTTATTGTTTCTAGTTTTTATCTTCCGGCTCGTAACTCCTTGCACATCACATTTCTCTCCAGCATCTAATTCTGACCAATATTTGTGACTTGCTACAGAAACAATAAGTTTAATGATGTTTGTTTCGAGACCTGTAGACTTCTAGGCTTCCGAGGAATATTTCCTGTATTTGTTGTTCTCCCCCGTTTTTGTTTCTGTTATTTTATTTCTTTTTTCTTTTCCTTTTTTTCACTTTTTTTATCGGAAGTATGAGAGCTAGTTCGGCAACCTCTCACGATCTCTCAGGGTAGCGGCCGAAATGTTATTGGCTTGTTATCTAATATGAAAGCGAAAATTCGCCACCTGAGCTCCTGGAAGTTGTCTGTTGTAGAAGCCACGTGCACTTCTAACTAGGAGCTCTAATAGATGAAAGGAGAAAGGTGTTTCCACTGCTCTACACCACTTCAGGGAAAGCAGTACCCTAAGAATTAGGGATGAAATTAGATTAAGGGTGATACAAACCTAGAATTCGATTCCTCATTTGATTTGTTATTTATTTCTTCTAGCTCTCTTTCCTATCCAGTTTCTTCCGGAGACGTAGATGTAGCTTCACAAACCCCATTTTATACTTTTTTGTTCTGTTTTTCCTTTCCTATTGATTAAAAAGAACGTGAGATGTACAGCGCCCAAGCAGTTAACGAGAATTCCTGGCGTTCAAGCACTTGCTTGGGAAAGTAGATGATTCTGATTGTAATTCTGGAACGTGTTCCGTCTCCGGGATCCTTTTCTCCAAATCAAGAAGAAAAAAATAAAAGTCCTTAATCACGTTACTTCAGTAGAATACAAATGTCGTTGGAAGCTCGGCTAAGATTAAAATGAACATGCCTGAAGGGAGAAAGTCCAAAAAAAATGTGTGGCAGATTGCCTGGAAGAAATTCGTCGTTTACATTAACTAATTTCTAACTTCAACAGAGCTTCAAAAGAAAACGCAAAACTAAAACTCTTTTTGGCATATTTCCGAACACAAATACCTTCCTTTTAGCAATGCTCGTTATAAATAAAAAAGATCAAGAACTTGTAATATCACTTTTTCTGTCTGTGTCTCATGGTATACAGCAGACATTTTCGCACGTTGATAACTCGTGCAACTTCAAATACCTGAGTATAAAGCGTCACGATGATAACTCACGCAGTTTCAAACACAGAAGTGCAAAGCTCTACGATGATAACTCATACAATTTCAAATACCTGAGTGCAAAGCTCTACGATGATAACTCATACAATTTCAAATACCTGAGTGCAAAACTTCACGAAGCTAACTCCTGCAATTTCAAGTACATGAGTGCAAAGTTTAACGATGATAATTCATACAATTTCAAATACCTGAGTACAAAGCTTCACAATGATAACTGATACAATTTCAAATACCTGAGTGCAAAGCTTCACGATGATATCCATGCAATTTCAAATACCCCTGTGCAAAGCTTCACGATGATAATTCACGCAATTTCAAATGCCAGAGTGCAAAGCTTCACGATGATAACTCATGCAATTTCAAATACCAGAGTGCGGAGTTTTATAATGATGACTCACGCAATTTCAAATACCTGAGGGCAAAGCTTCATGATGAAAACTCCTGTAATTTCAAATACCCCAATACAAAGCTTCATGATGATATCTCATGCAAGTTCAAACACCCCAGTGCAAAGCTTCACGATGATAATTCATGCAATTTCAAATACCTGAGAGTAAAGCTTCATGATGAAAACTCCTGAAATTTCAAATACCCCAATACAAAGCTTCACGATGATATCTCATGCAATTTAAAACACCCCAGTGCAAAGCTTCACGATGATAATTCGTGCAATTTCAAATACCGGAGTGCAAAGTTTAATAATGATGACTCACGCAATTTCAAATACCTGAGTGGAAAGCCTAATGATGATAACTCATGCAATTTCAAATACCTGAGTGCAAAGCTTCACGATAATATCTCATGTAATTTCAAATACCCAAGTGCAAAGCTTCAAGATGCTAACTCCTGCAATTTCAAGTACATGAGTGCAAGGTTTAACGATGATCGCTCATGCAATTTCAAATACTTGAGTACAAAGCTTCAAGATGATAACTCATGCAATTTCAAATACCCCAATGCAAAGCCTCACGATGATAGCTCATGCAGATTCAGATACCTGAGTACAAAACAGCACGATAGTAACTCATACAATTTCAAAGGCCTGAGTACTAAGCTTCACTATGATAACTTATGCAATTTCAAATACCCCAGTGTAACGCTTCACGATGATATCTCATGCAATTTCAAATACCCCAATGCAAAGGCTCACGATGATAACTCATGCAAATTCAGATACCTGAGTACAAAGCAGCACGATAGTAACTCATACAATTTCAAAGGCCTGAGTACTAAGCTTCACTATGATAACTTATGCAATTTCAAATACCTGATATGCACACTATTTTCACTATGTGGTGCACTGAATTTATAGTCCAGTCTGGAGAAATGTTTATCATTCCATTCAATAAGATAGTACAACTATACTAGTTATCCGAATTTATTGGCGTAGATAAAATCAAGGTTTCCAAGCTTTTGCACATCAACCAGATGGTTTTTTGAAGTTCGAAAGCTTGGAAACCTTGATTTTATCTACGCCAATAAATTTGGATAACTAGTATAGTTGTAATATCTTATATATAGTTGGTGTACAGTTTCCTATGTTATTATCCCATTCAATATTTATCATATTTTTCTTCTTATAGTCCGCTGCGACACATAATCCACTGAGTGTGAATCTTAGAAATGCATATTGCCGTATAATCTGCACCTGTAGTGTTGATCCCGAGCATCACTTCCAACAGAAAAGTCATGATTCATGGAATGGCTCAGCAGTTCAAAGAAATTGGAAACCCACAATCTTTTAAAAAAAAAATAACTTTAATTTTTAAGTGCCTTTGTGCTACTTTCAAGTGCACAAAGAATAAAAATTACGCGACTCTTTCAGCATTACCACAGTAGTTCCGTAGTTAAACCTGCGGAATCTACGAAAGGGTGTGACACTGAGTTCCCACAGTATGTAATCGTTTTCACAAGCAAATAACGTCGCTTTCGTTGCGTCATATTTTATGTCAAAATGCTTCTAGGTAAAAAAAAAAGAAAAAGAAAAAAATTCTTTCCGATTTTGCATGCCCCTCCGTTCGTATTGCATTACTTTTGTCTGTTGTTAACGCACTTTTTGGTAATTTCCCAGATATACTAATTATCCTGGAAACAACAGCGTGGTTTTTTTTTTGAACTCGAAGTTCCGCAAAAACGTTATCTTTTCTTTTTAAAGAGGCGTACTGTTTCTAGAGCCTAGATATTTCACTTTTTTTAAAGAAGCGTACTGTTTCTAGAGCCTAGATATTTCACTTTTTTTAAAGAGGCGTACTGTTTCTAAAGCCTAGATATTTCACTTTTCTTTTTAAAGAGGCGTACTGTTTCTAGAGCCTAGATATTTCACTTTTCTTTTTAAAGAGGCGTACTGTTTCTAGAGCCTAGATATTTCACTTTTCTTTTTAAAGAGGCGTACTGTTTCTAGAGCCTAGATATTTCACTTTTCTTTTTAAAGAGGCGTACTGTTTCTAGAGCCTAGATATTTCACTTTTCTTTTTAAAGAGGCGTACTGTTTCTAGAGCCTAGATATTTCACTTTTCTTTTTAAAGAGGCGTACTGTTTCTAGAGCCTAGATATTTCACTTTTCTTTTTAAAGAGGCGTACTGTTTCTAGAGCCTAGATATTTCACTTTTCTTTTTAAAGAGGCGTACTGTTTCTAGAGCCTAGATATTTCACTTTTTTTTTAAAGAGGCGTACTGTTTCTAGAGCCTAGATATTTCACTTTTCTTTTTAAAGAAGCGTACTGTTTCTAGAGCCTAGATATTTCACTTTTTTTTAAAGAGGCGTACTGTTTCTAAAGCCTAGATATTTCACTTTTCTTTTTAAAGAGGCATACTGTTTCTAGAGCCTAGATATTTCACTTTTCTTTTTAAAGAGGCGTACTGTTTCTAGAGCCTAGATATTTCACTTTTCTTTTTAAAGAGGCGTACTGTTTCTAGAGCCTAGATATTTCACTTTTTTTTAAAGAGGCGTACTGTTTCTAGAGCCTAGATATTTCACTTTTCTTTTTAAAGAAGCGTACTGTTTCTAGAGCCTAGATATTTCACTTTTTTTTTAAAGAGGCGTACTGTTTCTAAAGCCTAGATATTTCACTTTTCTTTTTAAAGAGGCGTACTGTTTCTAGAGCCTAGATATTTCACTTTTCTTTTTAAAGAGGCGTACTGTTTCTAGAGCCTAGATATTTCACTTTTCTTTTTAAAGAAGCGTACTGTTTCTAGAGCCTAGATATTTCACTTTTCTTTTTAAAGAAGCGTACTGTTTCTAGAGCCTAGATATTTCACTTTTCTTTTTAAAGAGGCGTACTGTTTCTAGAGCCTAGATATTTCACTTTTCTTTTAAAGAGGCGTACTGTTTCTAGAGCCTAGATATTTCACTTTTCTTTTTAAAGAGGCGTACTGTTTCTAGAGCCTAGATATTTCACTTTTCTTTTTAAAGAGGCGTACTGTTTCTAGAGCCTAGATATTTCACTTTTCTTTTTAAAGAGGCGTACTGTTTCTAGAGCCTAGATATTTCACTTTTCTTTTTAAAGAGGCGTACTGTTTCTAGAGCCTAGATATTTCACTTTTTTTTTAAAGAGGCGTACTGTTTCTAGAGCCTAGATATTTCACTTTTCTTTTTAAAGAGGCGTACTGTTTCTAGAGCCTAGATATTTCACTTTTCTTTTTAAAGAGGCGTACTGTTTCTAGAGCCTAGATATTTCACTTTTCTTTTTAAAGAGGCGTACTGTTTCTAGAGCCTAGATATTTCACTTTTCTTTTTTAAAGAGGCGTACTGTTTCTAGAGCCTAGATATTTCACTTTTCTTTTTAAAGAGGCGTACTGTTTCTAGAGCCTAGATATTTCACTTTTCTTTTTAAAGAGGCGTACTGTTTCTAGAGCCTAGATATTTCACTTTTCTTTTTAAAGAGGCGTACTGTTTCTAGAGCCTAGATATTTCACTTTTCTTTTTAAAGAGGCGTACTGTTTCTAGAGCCTAGATATTTCACTTTTCTTTTTAAAGAGGCGTACTGTTTCTAGAGCCTAGATATTTCACTTTTCTTTTAAAGAGGCGTACTGTTTCTAGAGCCTAGATATTTCACTTTTCTTTTTAAAGAGGCGTACTGTTTCTAGAGCCTAGATATTTCACTTTTCTTTTTAAAGAGGCGTACTGTTTCTAGAGCCTAGATATTTCACTTTTCTTTTTAAAGAGGCGTACTGTTTCTAGAGCCTAGATATTTCACTTTTCTTTTAAAGAGGCGTACTGTTTCTAGAGCCTAGATATTTCACTTTTCTTTTTAAAGAGGTGTACTGTTTCTAGAGCCTAGATATTTCACTTTTCTTTTTAAAGAGGCGTACTGTTTCTAGAGCCTAGATATTTCACTTTTCTTTTTAAAGAGGCGTACTGTTTCTAGAGCCTAGATATTTCACTTTTCTTTTTAAAGAGGCGTACTGTTTCTAGAGCCTAGATATTTCACTTTTCTTTTTAAAGAGGCGTACTGTTTCTAGAGCCTAGATATTTCACTTTTCTTTTTGAAGAGGCGTACTGTTTCTAGAGCCTAGATATTTCACTTTTCTTTTTAAAGAGGCGTACTGTTTCTAGAGCCTAGATATTTCACTTTTCGTTTTAAAGAGGCGTACTGTTTCTAGAGCCTAGATATTTCACTTTTCTTTTTAAAGAGGCGTACTGTTTCTAGAGCCTAGATATTTCACTTTTCTTTTTAAAGAGGCGTACTGTTTCTAGAGCCTAGATATTTCACTTTTCTTTTAAAGAGGCGTACTGTTTCTAGAGCCTAGATATTTCACTTTTTTTTTAAAGAGGCGTACTGTTTCTAGAGCCTAGATATTTCACTTTTCTTTTTAAAGAGGCGTACTGTTTCTAGAGCCTAGATATTTCACTTTTCTTTTTAAAGAGGCGTACTGTTTCTAGAGCCTAGATATTTCACTTTTCTTTTTAAAGAGGCGTACTGTTTCTAGAGCCTAGATATTTCACTTTTCGTTTTTAAAGAGGCGTACTGTTTCTAGAGCCTAGATATTTCACTTTTCTTTTTAAAGAGGCGTACTGTTTCTAGAGCCTAGATATTTCACTTTTCTTTTTAAAGAAGCGTACTGTTTCTAGAGCCTAGATATTTCACTTTTCGTTTTTAAGAGGCGTACTGTTTCTAGAGCCTAGATATTTCACTTTTTTTTTAAAGAGGCGTACTGTTTCTAGAGCCTAGATATTTCACTTTTCTTTTTAAAGAAGCGTACTGTTTCTAGAGCCTAGATATTTCACTTTTCGTTTTAAAGAGGCGTACTGTTTCTAGAGCCTAGATATTTCACTTTTCGTTTTAAAGAGGCGTACTGTTTCTAGAGCCTAGATATTTCACTTTTCTTTTTAAAGAGGCGTACTGTTTCTAGAGCCTAGATATTTCACTTTTCTTTTTAAAGAGGCGTACTGTTTCTAGAGCCTAGATATTTCACTTTTCTTTTTAAAGAGGCGTACTGTTTCTAGAGCCTAGATATTTCACTTTTTTTTTTAAAGAGGCGTACTGTTTCTAGAGCCTAGATATTTCACTTTTCTTTTTAAAGAGGCGTACTGTTTCTAGAGCCTAGATATTTCACTTTTCTTTTTAAAGAGGCGTACTGTTTCTAGAGCCTAGATATTTCACTTTTCTTTTTAAAGAGGCGTACTGTTTCTAGAGCCTAGATATTTCACTTTTCTTCACAGAAATTGCGTGGATTACATGACGAGAGTTTTGATACTTGAACTTCCCATGCTATTCGAGCTTTCACATCTTACAGTTTCCCGTAAACTGGAGTAAACACATAATTCGGAAATGTGTATTTTTATATAGTGCCATATTTCCGCTCCTAAGTAAGATTTGTTTTTGCCCTGTAGCTGCAATTACTACCAAACATTTTTCAGCTTTTTCTGATTCAAATGATAAGTACATTTTGAATAAAATAAAGCTGGCACAAGTTTCATATATTGTGTTTGGACAATGAGCATCAATTGGATTGTGAGGGTGAAACCTAAGTTAGATTTCCCATAAGTTTCACGTATTGTATTTCGGAATGTTTTGCAATGGTTTAGTTGCATCTGGAAATACCAGATAGCATACGTGAATTATACCTTATATTTTATTTAACTATATCTCGTATTTATTTTTTATATCTCATATTTTATATTTGAGTTGATATTATAATACAGATGACGTTCCCGCATTTTCAGAACGACTTTCCAGAAATATAATTAATGTTTAAAAAAATATATTTCTTTTTCTTAAATGTTCTATCTAATAGCCGTTTCTCTGCATGTGAACCTACATCTAGATTTCCAAGATAACAGGTCATTTCTTATAATTGTTAGAGGAATTTTATTCCACTCCTCTTCCGCTGATTTCCACAGTCTTTTTCTGTTCATTATTTTCGGTCTGCGTTTAGAAATCGCTCTTTTTAGCACTGACTGAATTACAGCCGTCTTTACACAATCTTAGTAATGCCCCATTAAAATCATTGACAAGTTAAAACCTATAATGGAATAAAAGACTGTTTTAATATACACCATATTGACAAAGGTCACCGGCCACCTAGAACAGAAAAAAACATAGCATTTTTTGACATACATTAACACGGTATCGGTCCTCCTTAGGCCTTAATGCATGCACTGACCTTTCCAAACATGCTTTCGACAAAGTTTTGGAACCCAGCGATAGATATGTGCTTCCATTCAGTACATAATGCTGCCGCTAATTGTTGCCTAGTAGCAGGCCTTGGTTCCAAACTTCTTATGCGGCGCTCTAATTCATCCCACAGGTGCTCTATTGGATTAAGATGAGGGCTCTGTGATGGCCAGTCCACACACGATACGGAATTATCGTCAGACCACGCCGCCCGTAACGGTCCCTGCTTTATGGCTCGGTGCATTATCCTGCTGGTACCAACAAGGCTCGGTTCCATACTATTGCCACAGAGTTGGTAGGGCATAATTGTCCAGAATATCGAGGAAGACGTGCTGTTTAACAAATTTGTCCACGATAACCAGTGAGCCGGGACCATGCCACGAAAAACACCTCCACACGAGTACACTGCCAGCTCCAACCTTGACCGTAGGTACAATACACTGTGGTAAATAACAATCCCCCGGCTGCCGCCATAGCCACACACGGCCATCAGACTGATGGATAGCGTATCTGGATTCATCAGTCCATTGCACCCGTATCCACTGATCTCCTGTCCACGATAAATGTGTCTCTGTACCATCATGCTAAACGACGATTTGAATTCCGAGTGGAGATGAAAGGTTTATGAGCAACCGCACCACCACGGTAAGCCATGGAATGAAGTTCAACGCGAATGGTACGTATACATACCGAGATTCCAGCATTTTTACTCACCTGTACATTGAGGTCTAGTGCAGTATTCCGTTGATTAGCTGTAACGACTCTCCTGGGGCTTCAACGTCCTCTATCACTTATTTTCTTTGGTCTGCCAGTACGTTTTGCTGCTTCAGGCACGCCATGTGTCTTCCACTTATTCAGTACATCCAAATCAGTTGATTTGGGTATGTTTAAGCGCCTCTCGGTTTCTCTTATGGACAACCCACTAATATAATACCCAACAATCTTTCCTTTCTCAAAGTCAGTTCTCTCCCACCGCGACATTTTCACTCAACCCCACAGTGCAATATGATTGCGGTCAGCTGCAGGCTTGTTTTTAAACCGTTTGCATCTGTACCCAGGATCTTAACAACGCAGCGGATCCGTTCATTTGCTTTTAAAGGGGCGACCGATGATTTTTGTCAATATAGTGTAAATATATATATATATATATATATATGTATATATATATATATATATATATATATATATATATATATATATATTCTATAAAGAAGATACCTAAGCAAAAAAATACATATATAATTTTGACTCACACCTAATACAACATAGAAAAGGTTATGTATCTACCTGTGTGAGTAAAAAGAGAAAAGATAAAAAAATAAAATAAAACAACTGAATGTAGAAGGTGTCGAGAATACTGAGCCTTGGCTTTATCAAGGACCAGCAAAAACTCTGCATTTTCTCACTTCCACAAAGACCTAGTTGGAAATGGGTTTCTGCAAGGCCATAGATGCAAGTAACATTCCCACCTAAAATAGTTTAAAAAATATATATATAAGTCATGTCCTCCGTAGAGTAGCATGACCTAGCACTAGTTAACAATTTCGCTTGCATTTTGCACCCTTCGTTTTAAATTCTGAAATTTTTTCCTTAGTCTTCAGTTTTGCTCTTAAGTATATATATATATATATATATATATATATATATATACCCCTGTGATGAAATTCCGGGTCATGAGAAGAGAAATTATTTTGGAAGGCAACTCATAAAAGTTTGGAGAAGTCGTGTTCACGCAAATAATTGTCGAGTGAAAGGAACAAGTGATAGTGTGAAGGTGTGATATCTGGTGAGTAAGCTACATGACATAAAAGCTCCCACCCAAGTTCTTTGATAGTATTTCTGGTCAATGAAACGGAGTGGGCACGAGCGTTACCTTGAAGGGGCAAAACTCCCTTTCTGTTGACCAATGCTGTTTCCTTCTTTTTCAGGTCCTCATGCACACGTTCCACAGTAATGATGTTATATGACAGCGATTAGATGTTGATGTTAAACGTTTGGAGGTAACGCATGCTCTACGTGGAACAACAGTGACGAGAGTGAAGTGTTTAGTCAGGGCATGCTTTCAATTCTTACTCATGAATCAGCGACATGAACCTTCCCTATTGAAGAACTTTAAAAGTACTGCATGTATTGAAAATGTTTTTTTTTTTTTGCTGACGTGTAACTTGACGTGTTCTATTTCAGGTGGTTTCAATGTAATGCTCTAGAGACATTACGAGGGTAAGTCAGAAAGTACCTTTCCCTATTGAAGAACTTTGAAAGTACTGAATGTATTGAAGATGTTTTCTTGCTGACGTGTAACTTGACATGTTCTATTTTAATTGGACGCAATTTGAAGATCCAGAGGCATTGCGAGGGTAAGTCAGAAAGTACCTTTCCCTATTGAAGAATTTTAAAAGTACTACATGTATTGAAGATGTTTTTTCTGACGTGTAACTTGACATGCTCTGTGTTTTAGGTGGCTGCAGTTTGAAGATTCAGAGGCATTACCTTCCTGAACTACACATATTCAAAATCGCTACTGTACTAGTTGAATGGACAAAGAAGAAGTCCAAGGAGTCATTCGCTTCTTGTGGGCGAAAGGGACGCTGCCTATTGAAATTCACCGTGAACTTCAAGCTGTGTATGGCCCAAATATGATGACTGCAGCAGGTGCTAACGTGGGGTCGATATTTCAGTAGTGGTAGAGTGCATGCCCATGATGAACCAACGACCGAAGGTGCTTCCACATCAGCAGATCATGCCGATGCAATTGAGAAATGCTTACGTGAAGATCGCGGTATGACATTGCATCACCAGAAAGAAAAATTCCATCTTTCGTATGGCACCGTGGGTGACTTTGTTCATGATCGTTTGGGATATCGAAAAGTGTGCAGTAGTTGGGTTCTCAGAAAAGAGGAACACAAGAATAGCCGCATCGGTGATTCTCTCATCCATTTGCTTCGCTTCAATGAACATGGTGACATTTTCTTAGGGCTCATCATCACCGGAGATAAAACATGGATATTCCGCTACACTCTTGAGTTAAAGTTTCAATCCATGGTGTGAAAACATCCAGGATCACCTTTTTCCAAAAAATTCAAGACGTCCACCAGCAGTAGGAAGATCATGCCGACCGTGTTCTGAGACATGCATGGTATGCTTCTGGTGGATTTCGCACCTTTCACGACAAGAATCAATGCTGCTGTTTATCAAACTACCCTGCAGATAGCTGTTTGACGGAAAAGGCCTGAAATATCATCCCAATGCGTGCTTTTGTTGCATGACAACGCTCACCGGCATACGGCTCGTTACACAGTGAATCTGTTGGAAAACTAGGAATGGAAAATTTTGCAACATCTGGCGTACAGGCGCTCCATTCACCACTTTCCACGATGAAGCAGCGTCTTCATGCGAAACTATTCCCGTCGGATAATGCTGCGAAATGAGCAGTTAGACAATGGCGGTATGGACAACCTCCAAATTTTTATAGACAAGGTTTGGACGCATGGATCACGCGGCTTAACAAGTGTCTCAACAGACAAGGTGATTACGTTCAAAAGTAGTGTATGGATGGCCATATCTCATAGACAGAAATGAAAAGTGAGATTACTATGACTGAGAGAGAGTTCAGGAAATCTGTGGTTTTTCTTGATGCGCGAAGGAAGAGAAATCCCCCTCCCTGATCTCTTGAGCTTTATAGTCAAGTTTGCAGATTTTGGAACCTATTGTAATTCTGCATTGCAGGACACTATGTGTATAAATCACAGGGAAATGGAGGGTTCTCCTATGGAGTTAAATGTTTTGGTTTTGAATGATAGAAGGAGGCCTGAACAGAGGCTCAAAGAGGTAGTCAAGATAATTGAAAGGTTTAGGAAGAAGATACTTTCTTTCATACTAATAAATACAAACTGAATGATGTTGGAAAAGTTACTTTCTGACTTTCCCTTGGGCAAAGGCTGCGGACAATTCAAAGAAGCATGGAGAGATGCATGCTTAGTATATATAATCAGGAAAGGTAGGGAATGGAACACACAGATCAGAAAAATAACAAGATTTGGGGACATTATGATCAAATTGAAGAACCTCAAGTGGCAGTTTGATGCACATATGACTAGTAGAACTCACCGTCGTTGGACAACTGAAATACTAGATTGGATGTCAACGGACAGAAGCCCAGAAGACCATGTGGGAGATGGATGCAATGGAATTTTAAGAAAGCCGCAGTGGCATTGAAAAGACTTGCTCAAGAGGGTTGTTGAAGAGACTTGGGAGATCTACATCAATTAGTGTGTGACGTATTACATGGGTGACGTACATGTCAGGACGGCAATGTATCAACGGAAAGCTCTTGCGGATGTAGTTTAACTGGGAAAGCATTCGGTTCCGGAGCAGAAGATGTGATTTCGGGTGACGCCACGGATTAATTTCGGTTTCACACTGGCGCCCGAAAATAATAATGACTCTTCAGGCAGGTAAGTTTTTCGAAAGATTTGTGATGTTCTTTCCACACATCGTCTGGAATTAGTTAGAAATCCTTCTACAGAGAGTTACTTCAAGCATGGTTGCCAGCTGCCACGCAGACATATAATTTCGTCCCAACCCTTTCTCAAAGGGGAGATATCCCAGCAAAAACACAAGTGTTGGGAAACTGCTGGCCACCAGCTGGCAGTGATGGGTCACTGCTGGCTGAAATCTGCCGCTCACGGCACGGTAGCGGTCCGTTGGTGGCAGCAGTATCAGTTGGCGAGCCATTGATGGACCTGCTGCATTGCCGTGATTTTCGGGCCTCCACGCAAGTGCCACTAGTGGCCCGTAGCTGGCAACCGATGCAACCCTACAACCAGGTATAAGAAACGGGACTGCACATGCGCAGAAGCAACACTTGCTACGTCTCTCGTAGTACCAGTTAGTTGAAGACGACGCTATAACGAAGTAAATTTCTCCGTCATTTCTGTCCACGCCAGGATTCGAACCCGGATCCCCTCATTCCGGAACAAGTCACTCTACCAATTGAGCTACGCGGACGTTAGTTCTGACTACTATCTGCCTTTGTGTCGTGTGCATCCTGCTGGCAGGTACGTCACATCTCCCCCCCCGAAAGAGGGCCGGGGCATGGCCCACGGGTCAGCCGTGACCATGAATCGTTGCAGGCAGCCATCCACTGTAGAACGTGCACTTGAGAACTCCCAGTCAATCTAGTGTGTGGAATGCAACGTCACACACATTTATTTTTCGAAGCGCTGGAGAAGGGATTCTCTGATTTTTCCTATCTCGCGGTGTGGAAAGAACATCACACCATTGCGAGATTTTGAACGGTCGGGTCATCCGGAAAGTTCGGGCGCCATTATAACGAAGTAAATTTCTCCGTCATTTCTGTCCACGCCAGGATTCGAACCCGGATCCCCTCATTCCGGAACAAGTCACTCTAACAATTGAGCTTCGCGGACGTTTGTTCTGACTACTATCTGCCTTTATGTCGTGTGCGTCCTGCTGGCAGGTACGTCACAACGCTATCGCCATCGTGTTATTTTAGTGGATGTTAAGAAAAAAAAAGCCATATGTAGAGAGGCGAATTAATTTTCTAATGAAATGCCACGTCGACTAAGATATCAGATTAAGCCATGAAATACTAGATTGCAGCCATACAATACTAGATTACATCCATGAAATACACCCACTCCATTCTCATGAATAACAAGAAATAATTTCTGTGTAATCTTTCGTTTTAACATATGTGACGTACCTGCCAGCCGGACGCACACGACATAAAGGCAGATAGGAGTCAGAATGAACGTCTGCGTAGCTCAGTTGGTAGAGCGACTTATTCCGGAATAAGCTGACTGGGGTTCAATTCCCGGCGTAGACCAGAAATGACGGAGAAATTTACTTCGTTATAATGGCGCCCGAACCATCTGGATGGCCCGACCGTTCAAAATCTCGCAATGGTGTGATGTTATTTCCACACCGCGAGATAGGAAAAATAAGAGAATCCCTTCTCCAGCGCTTCGAAAAATAAATGTGTGTGACTTTGCATTCCACATACCAGATTGACTGGGAGTTCTCAAGTGCACGTTCTACAGTGGATGGCTGCCTGCAACGATTCATGGTCACGGCTGACCCGTGGGCCATGCCCCCGGCACTCTTTCGGGGGGGGTGATGTGACGTACCTTCCAGCCGGACGCACACGACATAAAGGCAGATAGGAGTCAGAATGAACGTCTGTGTAGCTCAGTTGGTAGAGCGAGTTATTACAGAATAAGCGGACTCGGGTTCGATTCCCGGCGTAGACCAGAAATGACGAAGAAATTTACTTCGTTATACATACACTAAACCGCTTGAAACAACAGTCCTGGAAAAACATTAAAAAAACGTTTGTTGGGGGAAAAAGATAATTATACGCATACAAAATTTATCAATTATTCGAAATAAAAAGAAAAAAAAACGCTATGTGTATATAATGTACTCATCCATGGGTTGAATACACAAGACTGTAGGAATTTGCTTTTGAAAATAACGAGAAGTTAAATAAAATATATTTCCTCTTTAAAACAAATGCAGCTTCGGACAGCGGAAAGGAAATATACAACGTTAAAAATGTAACAGAATGTGACATTAACGGGTAAATATATTAATTCAACAGTCGCCTTTTAAGACGACAAAGGTAGCTCAAAACTTTGGAAAGCGCCTTCAAGTTGGTACACTCCTTGAAAATGAGTGAAGTTTCCTTAAGGTAAAAAAAAACTATCGTTACCTTGAAAAAATAAATTTACGAATTACATGAAACTAACATTTATGAAAAATACCTCACAATATTGTAAATTTAAAGAGAGAATCATTCGATTACACATTCCGCAGGAAAGAGACTCAACTTCAAGCTAATGCTACTGCGTGGCAAATCAGAACAGTTGGTAGATTGCGCGCTTCCCGCACAGACCGTCCTTGGTTCGTTTCCAGCCGGATCCAAACGGGCGTTTTTCCGGTGTGTTGAGAAAATTTCTCCATCCCAGATAATTCAGAAGTTTTGCAAGGGGAAAAGAAAATTTGTAGCTTTGGGAAACTGCGGTTATCCTTGACTTTTATTTATTATTTTTTTTTTACGGCTACTACTGGGAAATTGTCGGACGAGATTTGGCAAGCCATCGGTTACGTCACGTGATTGCCGCTGCCACTGCTGGAAAACTAGCTGACCACATTAGGATAGCCATCATTTATGGCACGTGCTTGCAAGGCCGCTGAAGGACCACTTATGGCAGCTACTGCCTGTGATGGATAACTGATGGTCCTGTTGTGGCATATGACAACTGATGGGGGTGCCAACTGTTGGGCAGCTGCTGGCCTGAACTGCTGGCCCTTTTGTTGGCCGCCCACACATTTTATTGACGGTTCGGCAGCGGCAACATAGTGCTGGGCGAGTAAGACTGTTTTGCTGGGATATGTGACGTACTGCAAGGGTGACGCAGGAATCAAGATGGCAAGTAGCAGTGATAAGCCGTTTTCTATGTAGGGAAAGCATTCCCGGAGAAGAAGGATGTAGAATCGAGACTTACCGCCGACAAATTTGGCTTTTCGCAAGGCAATTGGGAGCAACTGATAAAAATAGTGGTGATGTTGGCGGTCACTCGCATTCCCCGGTTAGCTGCCAAAGCGGACAGTTTTGTCTGGCACAGATGTTATAACTAATAGGTGCAATGCATAAGAGACCTTTATTTAGTGGACACCTGTGAGACGCGGCCACGAGCATTCATTTTTTAAAACCTAAGAGAATATACCTTCAATCTCGGTCACCAACAGGCGGAACTTACCCCAAAAAAAATATTTTGGGAAGTTCTAGATGCATAGTGAAAAGGCTCTGAGTTTAAAAATATGAAACACCCGTTTCTTTTTCTCTCTCTCTCTCTCTCTTTGTTACTACCATCCACGAGATGGGAAATTGTGGGTGGTCCTTGGTGTCTGTCAAGTTATTAGAACTTTGTCTGCAGATGGTATGGTTGCATGTTAACTAGGGTACACATGTTCATTCTCTAGTTGTCTTAAATGAGCGCGTGAAGCCCACCCAGTAGTTCTTCCACCCGCAGCTCCGTTACTCCAAAGAGCATCGTCTCACATAACGGCAATATTATTTGAGCATGTTTGATGGTCCTCTCGAGATGACAAAAGAACTTATAGCTGACCTTAAGGAAGAGAAAGAAGCAGCATGATAGAAGCGGCCTTAATGCTCAACCGCAGTAGTGCTGCTATTGCGTTCGGCATCTCGTTCCCTTCCATTTCCTCCGGTGAAACATGAGGAAGAAATGCTCGATTTGCGATAATGTACATATGTTCTGAACACTTTACCTCATTTCTCAGTCTTACTTGTGGCTCTTAGATCGAGGTTTAGTAAATAATATTCCTTGGTAACAAATTCTTAGGAAAGAAAGAAAGAAAAAGTAAACACTTCGCAACAGGCTGCATTAAAAATGGTAAGACTTCTTTAATTTTACTTTCCGTGTGGAGGGGATATATTTTCCCAAATTGAACCCTGAACCACTCTGGCAGTCAACTCTCAAGACGGTCGCTTTTTCACAGAATCGAAGGTGACCTTGATAAACAGGTTTAACTGTATTGCGTTATGCTATGCAACATCTATGTACATAACGTAATACAGCATCATCATCAACAACAGAAGGCTACAAAACGTATAGCGAAAATGCCATTTGCCGGTGACGAGAATCCGCATCTGCCTGCTTCAGAGACGAATGGTTTCCCAATTAAGCTACACCGACATGGGCTTATCACTGCTACCGGACGTCTTGACATGTGCGTCACCTTTGAGGTAGGTACATCACATACATATGTTCAGCCCTTAAGAATGGGCTGGGACGTAATCGTAGGTTTCTTGGTCAGCCACCAAACCACTCTTGAAGGGGAGAACACTGTAGAAGAAGGACTTCTAATTAATTCCAAACGATGTGTGGGACGAACACCACACAGTTTGCGGAGAACCCAACTGCCAAGAGATTCATATTGCGTTCGGGCGCCGATGTAGCGAAACACGTATCTGCTGGTGGCGGAGCACGACCGCGCATTCTTCTGCTTCGAAGACGAGTGCTTTCCCAATTAAGCTACGCCGACAAGGGCTTATCACTTGTCGTTTTCCCATGCACGCACCTCTGATGTAGGTGCGTTAAACATTTTACGATATTAAATGTCATCGACACAATTTTACACAACTCGGTGTTCCCAAGTGGCAGCATATCTTTGTTCTAAAGCTCTACACAAATTTTGCTGTACACCGATTTTTGTCAGGCAAACACATCTCGCATCCGAGATAATGCGAACAGCGATGCCATGTATTACTTGTGTGGCCAGCAGAAAACAAACGGATTCAGTAAGAAGTGCCATATTTTTAGCAATATCACCCTGCGAAATGCTCTCTTCATTCCTTCAGATAAACATAAGGACAATGAAATGCCCCTTCAGTGTGGATTAAAATGCATTTACTGCACATCCAACACAGTGCAGCCTGCTTTCTGACAAAGAAAAATAAAAAGAAGGTTTGCGAAACACATTGCGGAGAAACATTAATGGAACTGCCAGCGCCAATTACGCCTTTTCCCTGGCATTTGAAAGAATGACAAGTTGGGTGAAGGTGAGTGGTCATAATAAATTTTTGCAGATCTCCGCTGCCTCGTGTTAGTTACCTGGAATTAATCACAGGAGAGCGCGTTCCACGATCATAATCACAAAGCGCGAATAATTCTTGATGTTTGGAAACAGAGTTGTTGTTACTTAAGGAGCTATACACGAACAAATCCTTTTGCACTGGAGACAGGAAACTTTTAAGAGAAAATAATTCTTGAACATTCTTCAACGCAAGCATTCTAACTTGTTGGGGCAATAGGTGTGTTCTAGATTGTACCACAGAAACGTAAATGCCTTCAGAATTTGGTGATATAATTTAAATGCTAATGCTAGTTAATGATATGTATTTCAACATGGCACACACTGTAAAAAAATAAGTGGAATTCACGGAAAATTTCTGAAAGAAATGTTTAGCAAAGTCGCCGATAGATGTCCGTCTTTTAAGGAAATTTTCGTTTTAAAAGTTTCCGGTACCTCTAACTTCAGTATGTTGACAGAATTTCCCCATCGCCAGTAATTTCGTTTATTTCAGAAAAATCGGATTTGGGTATTATGTGTTTTTACTAAAATTTCGCAAAATTTTCAGTTCCGACTTTTCCTTTCAAGGCGAAGTTAACCAGCCTTTATTATCTCGTAACTGGTGGAATTTCAACCAGAGATCTCCTGAACGGAAAGTGCGTGGCTTACCGGAGATGCAGAAATTCCCATTAATATCTAATTACACACGATAGGAATTAGAAACAATGAACATTCTCTTTTTAAAAGTTATTTATCAGATAGGCAACAATATACACAAATTAACCAACATCAATTCACTCTTCAACTCATACCAACTGGTGTTCCACAGGGTTCAATTTTGGTACTTGCACTTTTCAGTATATACATTAACGATATATTTATTTCAATGAGTGATATAGACCTTCTACTCTATGCAAACGACATAACCATCCTCACTTCATTTAATTTAACAACTAACACTACTAGTATTATTAATACTCAACTTAATAACATTTCGGATTGGCTAAATTCCAATGAATTAGTTATAAATACTACCAAAACAGAATCTTTAGTTTTATAAAAACAAAATATTTCAAAACCTCCTACCACCACATTATCTATTAATCGTACAAACATAGAACAGGTTAACTCCTTACTTTATTTGGGGATTACCTTACATAGGGTCCTCAGATGGAACCAACATGTGGACTCTCTTCTTCTCAAACTTATAACGAAGTGAATTTCTCCGTCATTTTTATCCGCGCCGGGGTTCGAACCCGGGTCCACTCATTCCGGAATAAGTTGCTCTACCAATTAAGCTACGCGGACGATTATTCTGATTCCTATCTGCCTTTATGTCGTGTGCGTCCTTCTGGCAGGTACCTCACATCGCCTGGTACGTTACATCATCTCCCCCTTATTTTTCTTTCTTTTTTTTTTTTTTTTCTTTCGAAGTGCTGCTCACATTTTTCCTATCTCGCGGTGTGGAAATAACATCACACCAATGCGAGATTTTGAACGGTCGGGTCATCCGGGTAGTTCGGGCGCCATTATAACGAAGTGAATTTCTCCGTCATTTTTCGGTCTACGCCGGGATTCGAACCCGGGTCCACTCATTCCGGAATAAGTTGCTCTACCAATTAAGCTACGCGGACGATTATTCTGATTCCTATCTGCCTTTATGTCGTGTGCGTCCTTCTGGCAGGTACCTCACATCGCCTGGTACGTTACATCATCTCCCCCTTATTTTTCTTTCTTTTTTTTTTTTTCTTTCGATTTCTTCGTCATTTTTATCCGCGCCGGGGTTCGAACCCGAGGCCGCTTATTCCGGAACAAGTTGCTCTACCAATTAAGCTACGCGGACGATTATTCTGATTCCTATCTGCCTTTATGTCGTGTGCGTCCTTCTGGCAGGTACCTCACATCGCCTGGTACGTTACAAACTGTCTAAACACATTGGAATTATCAGCATGGTATTTACAAACCTTACCTATAAAACACTAATTCATTTATATTATACCATGTTTCATACTCATATTAATTATGCTATCTTATCGCGGGGACGGACAACTAAATATAATTTCAAAAAACTTTAAATTCTTCAAAACAAATATATAAGATTCATTGACCTAAAATTTGATAGAAATACACAGTTAACACTATATACTACCACAAGAGTTTTCCCAAACAAATATAACATTCTCACGATTAACCAACTATATTACTTCAATATCGGGAAAATTATGTTCAAAACCATTAAGAATAATCTACATGCTGACATCATACAAATTATACCCCAGATACACACACATGACACACGCACTAAATCACATATTCGGCCTATTCATTCGAAAACGGAGACCATGAAGCAAAGTTTAAATTACATTGGCCCACACTACTGGAACTCATTACCTACGGAACTAACTTTAAATAATTTTAACCTTTAAAAAACAAAATTTATAATGAATTGTAGCTCCTCAAATTAATGATTACAGTGGATGGGAACTATGACTAATATTGAAACTTGTATATCGTGATGTAAATTGCTTTTTCAATGGCATTTATTATCTGCTCCTACACTGAAGAGCAATTGAATTAGAGATACCTGTCTAGTAACGAGTGGCACCACCTTTCGCCCTGATGACGGCGGCGATTCGCCTCGGCATGGACTCGACAAGACACCGGAAGCGTTGCGAAGCCATATAAATTCACGACCCTTGAACAAGTTCCCACAGTCCACGAAAATTTGATGGAGGGGGTCACAGCCTCGAACACCTCTCTCGATGGCATCCCAGATGGGCTCGACGGGATTGAGGTCAGGTGACCTAGCTGGACAAGGAAGAGAGGTCACGTCGGTGGAGTGTTCATCCAACCATTCGGATACAATTCGGGAGCTGCATTGTCTTGTTGCAAGATGAAGTCCTAACGGGAGGAAATGGTCGTCCAGGTTATCCCGGTAACGTTGACCTGTGAGGGACGATGTCACACGTACCAGGGGTCCCATTTCAGTCCACGTAAACAGTCCCCAGACGAGAATGCCACCCTCACCAGCTTGAAGAGTACCCTGCTGGCAAGAAGGATCCATCGTTTCATGTGGTTTGTGCCGTACTCGTATCCTGCCATCCGCATGTACAAACGTGAATCTCGACTCATCAGTCAAGGCAACATTTTTCCACATCTCAAGAGTCGAGTGGCGATGTTACCGCGCCCATGCTAATCTTTGTGATCATGTGTGGTCAGCAGATGTACCCTCGTGGGACGATGACTTCTGTACCCCATAGCGAGGGGATGGTTCTGGATGGCGTGGCTGCTTACACGTTTTTGTGCACCAGCGTTAAATTGCCGAGTGATTTCTTGCACTATGGTCCGTCTATCCGCTGTTACAATGCGAGGTAGCCGACGATGACCCCGCTCATACACACGCTGTTGTCCACGGCAGTTGGCCCTTGCAGGGATGGTTTTACTGGATTCGATGTACTCACGGTGCACCGGTGACACAGTGGCTCGAGAAAATCCCAGAGACTGCACGACTTCCGAGATGGAGTGACCCATTCGTCGGGCCCCGACAATTTGCCCAATATCAAATGCACTTAGATCCTTCGTCTTACCCATACTGCGTCCGACTCTTACTGATTCCCGTCGCATCACTCCTTATATTGTCGGATCGCTGCATACATCATGTCGTTTCCGTTCACAGGGCCGCCCACAGCGCCACATTTGCATAACGCCAGCTGTCTCTAATTCAATTGCTCTTCAGAGTGTATATCATTACATTTTGTTTTGTTGCTATGATACTCTTGTTTGTAATTACAACTACTGACCTCAGTGTGAAACTGACCTAGGGAGCATGGGACCCTGTAAGGCCTGGCTGGCCTTTTGTCCCTGCTTCTTTGCTGTGCATTGTTTCAACTGATTTTTCTGAAACACAGTTTTTTTCTTGTTTTTTTTTTTTTTTGGCTCAGCAAAATAAATGAATTGAACTGAATTTAATTGAATCTCTCGCGTGCAATGTACATTTCTAATTTCTGATGATGATTTTTTGTTGTTGTTTTTGAACAAGGCTGTAGTGGCTCCCCTGTTGTCCATAGCAGCTCAAAGTTTGGATATAAACATATCTTATGATCCTCTATCTACACAACATACTTTGGTTTTGCAATCAGCGACAACCACATGTCCGTTTCCTTGTGAGTAGCAAAAAGAGGCCATTGCTTTTGGCCCAGAACATGGTCATTCCTTACAAGACGTGGCGAAGTTCGTTGGGTTGTCTGAGTCAACAGTCAGTAGTGTCCATTCCAAGTGGACGAAGTATGGAAGCTATCACTGTAGGCGGAGCAACTGTTGTACAATCTGTATGTTGACAAAATCTGGATCGCAGGCATTATGGGACATATAGTAACTGTTTCATGTTTCGAGATTCGTCAGGGACCACTGCAAACGTACAATGCTGGACCCAGTAAACCAGTCTCAGAGAGAACTGCATGGCATGGGTATTTTCAGTCGTGTTGCCCATATACGTCCAAAGTCAACTACTGTCCAGAAGAAAAATCACTTTGCTTGGGCAAAGCAGCATCGTTACTGGACCATTGAATAGTGGCGGCAACGAATAATATGGTTCGACGAAAGTAGACTCTGTTTGTTTTCCATTCACGGTCGCTCCGGCGTTATGAGAGTCGTCCCCGTGATTACCTGGTTGATTCATTAACTGGATCAACCTGGTAATGGTAATATAGGAGGATGTACTCTGCCTACAAATCCCACCAGGATTACCACCACTAACTCAACAACCGTTATTGTTGCGTTTACACTCACAGGGAAGGTTTCGACTAGACTAGATTAGCATGACGCATGCCTGGTACCCGCTTTAAAGGCATGCAACATGCTACCAGCAACGAAATAACATTAGGTGGAAGCCGGAGGTTCAAGATAGGAAAGCTGATAGACAGAAAGAAATCAGAATCGTGGGAAGCTGAAACTGGCAGTGCTTATAAAATGTAGCAGGTCTCTACGCACTCCAAACCGGTCACGGATATGTAATCAGGGGTAAAGGCACCTCGGCCAGATAGTACCTGCGAGGAAGGCCAGTTGTTCAATAACCACAACTGCTAAACTGTTGGGATTTCTACGTCAAACCATCGCACGTGTATACAAAGACTACTGTGGAACAATTCCCATCAATGGGGGTAAATGTTGCCGTTAATGTGGGATTTACTCTCCAGGTAAACGCAGACCCTTCCACACCTTTACAGCGAATCGCACAGCTACTGCGCAGAAGATAACGTCGGAATTAATTAGGAGTCGCCCTCAAGCTTATGCACAAAGACTATGTCGGGCCATGGAAAGAATGGTCTATGGCAGTCGACATCAACATCGTATCCCCTTGTTGACTGCAAAGCACCGAACATTTAGGCTGAAATTTGCAAGAGCTTATCGCCAATGGAAAGCAGAGGAACAGAACACGTTATTGCCTGACGAATCCTGGATTTAAGTGTATCACGCCGATGAGACGGTGCATGTGTGGCGTTAAGCACACGAAGCGGTGGACGCTCGTTGCCAAGTTGGACTTTCTTAGGCAGGTGGAGATGGTGTAACTGTTTGGTGTGCGTTTACATGGGTTTCCTTGCCCGTCCTACCTGTCAGTACTTCCGTCACCGACACAAGTTATATGAACATCCTCGTCGGCCGTCCACAGCCATTCGTAACGATTCTTTTTCCGCACCATGAAGCCATCTTACAACACGACGAAGCTACACCACCTACATCACAGGCAGAAGGCTTGTGGACATCCTCTCCTACCATCCACACTCGTTCTTAATGATTCTCTTTCAGCAGCACCATGACGCCATTTTCCAGCAGGAAGACGCTACACCGCAGTCCTACATCACATGGCACAAGGCTAGTTAATATCCTCGCCGACTATCTACACCCGTTCTTAATGATTCTCTTTCAGCACCATGACGCCATTTTCCAACAGGACGACGCAACACCACAGACCAACGTCTCAGGCACAAGGTACATGAACATCCTCGCCGACCATCTACACCCATTATTAATTATTCTCTTTCAGCACCATGACGCCATTTTTCAACAGGACAACGCCGCACCCCATACCTCCATAGTGGCTACCAATTGGCTCCAGGTGCATTCACGTGAGTGTACCACCCTCGAATGGCATCCCTTGATTTTCGGACCTCAACGTCTTAATGAATTTGAGGGACGAATCGGAAAAATCCATCGGCAACTGTGGATGCCCTACGACAGACAAATTCTCATTTCATGGGTGGCAATACCATTTACGTGTTTTCAACATCTCAGAGTCTTAGCGATTCGTCTGGCTACTGTTGTGAGGGCATAAAGTAGAGCAACACATTACTAAGTTGGTGTATATAATAATTTGTCCATACAGTTTATATAACTGATACAGGGTGTTTATAAATGGTTCGAACATTTTCAGTGATTTATTGCATCAAGATTAAGACAGATATCAGTGTCATATACATACATATCTTGTGAAAATGTCCTGGTTTTCATTTTACATCACATCACTTTATGTCGATTCAGTGTGAACCACGTGTGGCACTGCAAATGTCGACACTGTAATCGAAATCTTGCCCTACTCTATGGAGCACATCCTGTGTGACCGTTGTGGTAGTTTCTTCAGATCTCTGCTTTACTTCCTGAACGTCACGTGACAAAGATGATACATAACACGGTCCTTTATGTAGTCCCACAAGAAGAAATCACAAGGAGTTAAGTCCTTAGATCTCGGAGGTCATTTCAAGGAACATTCGTCCCTTTCTCCAGCACGTCCGATCCAGCGCTTGTGCAGCCCGGTATTAAGGTAACCCCGAACGTCATTACATAAGTTGGTTAGTACGTCTTGCTGGTAAATAAAGTCATCACTATATGACGTATTATGAAAACTGACTTCCATTTTTAGATGCTTCCTCTAAACAAATTTGTGTTCATTCTCTTTTAGTGCTTTCAAACTTTAACGTTATGTCTTCTCTCTCGCGGAATGAGGTAGGCAACACTTCTAAGGCCAAAGAGCATGACGTATGCATGTGAGAGATAGGAACTTGAAGATATATAATGTAGAAGCAGCGGCCAAAAGGAGGAATATGGTGGTGTGATGTTATAATGGTGGAAGCGGGGTTGTGTACTATGTGTCACATGCATAAGTCATGCTCTCTGACGTAAGAAGTGTTTCCAACCTGATTTCGCGGCAGAGAAGATATAACGTTAAGGTTTGAAATCGCTCGCCACCCCAGTGGGACAGTGGTCTAAGCGATGGCTTCTGATCATTCGTCCAAGATGTGTCCGGATTTGAATCACGGTGTGTGTTGTGTTTGTCTTATGGCACTGTCTCTCTCTGCCTTCCCTGGAGTCAGTGACCCTAAATTAGGAACGGGATACTGTCTATAGCCTATTGAGATGCGCACGGTGGTCGTTAAACCTCTATTAAAAAAAGAAAGAAATGCTAAAAGAGAATGAACTCAAATTTCGATAGAGAAAGCAACTAAAAATGAAAGTTAATTTAACGCATACATTAGAACTATCTTCCTGAACTTGAGGCATCAATCATTGCTGCAGCATATCGAGGGAGGAATGCCCCTCGGCAAAGAAAAGGGTCCGTACAGTTTGCGGCGTGACAAAGCGTAGAAAACATTCACCTTCCACGAATCATGCTCATATTCTTCAGGTTTCTGAGTGCCCGAGATTTGACAATTGTGTCGATTGACCATTCCATTGGTGTGAAATGTGGCTTCATCTCTAAACACTACTGCGATTAAAGAAGTCATCATGTCATTTTGCCAGTCCTTGCAGTTCACAACAAAATTGGAGACGCTTCTCTTTGTCGTCTTCCTTTAACATATGCACCAAAGGCAATTCACAGTGCTTCATAGTTTTACAAAGAAGCAGCCACACTGTCGTATCTGGCATTTGCAGCTCATGTGATCCAGGTTACAATGATTTATTTAGGCCCCATGTGAATGTCTCTCTCAATCATTGCACATTATCAGCAGGAACGCTAGTACTGCCTCTGCTCTTTCCCGAACACAAGCAACCCGTGTTTACAAATTGTTGGTGTCACTTGTAAATAGCCTTCCTGGTTGGTAGCTCTATACCGTGCACATTTCGAAATTTCTTTCGAGCGGTTCTTGCCCATTTGTGCTTTTCAAACAGTAGCACATAAAATTTCGGGAAAAGAAGCCGCCATCGTTTAACAATGCTGTGCGTGTGCCACAGGTACACTGCTAAAAATTCTCTGGTAAGTTGCACCAAAACGTGGTGCTACACCAACTACACCCCATTGTGGGAAAAGATGCAACACTGTGTGGTGCAAGCAAAACCGAGCAATATGGTGCAACCTTGAACCATAACGTGGTGCAAAGTTGTACCATGTTGTTGGGTTTTGTTTGCACCAGACAACGGCGTATCTTTTCTGAGAAACTGGTGCAGCTGGTGCAGCACCACTTTTTGTTGCAACATACCACAAAATATTTAACAGTGTAACGCCAACAGACGGTGAGTGATGGAAATGAAAGCCTTAGGAGTAAGAACGGGGAGACTTTTATGCTTGCTCTTTCCCATAGTGTAGTTAAGTCAATGGTATCTCTCTTACTCCATGTGCAATAAATTTTTGAGAGTGTTTCAACTATTTATACACATGTTCATTCTGCGGTATACACTCAGGACTGCATTCCCGCTAAAATCAAAATGCAATCTAAATTTCCGATGCTGGTAGACATACTTTGTTGTAACCTACACTGAAGTCCCAAAACTCATGGGATAGCAGTATGCAAGTTTTTAACTGCCGCTGCTGTCGCATAAAGGCTTCGACGCATGCCACGATTTTTATGAATTTCTATATGTAATCTCGTGAGTCAGGGTGAAAAACCGCCAGGCAAGCTGAAGTGAATTATCGGAGTTTGAAGGAGTCATGGTAGTGGGAGCCAGACGGATGGGACATTCAATTTCCAAAGTTGCGCGAACATTGAACATTCCTCGATCCACAGTACCACGTGTGTACCGAGAATACTTCATGGAAGGTATTACCACCCGCCGTGGACAGCGTAGTGGCTAACCATGGGTGCTGAATGACAGCCACCAACGGAGTCTGACCAGAATTGTCCATGCTAACTGACAGGCGCCCCTGGGTCAAATAACATCCAGATTCAATGCAGGAGGTACCAGAGACATATCAATGAGGTCAGTGCAGCGTTATTTAGCGTATGGGAGCATAAGACCCACAAAAGTGCCTTTGTCAACACCACGACATCTGACACAGCGAGTCCCCTGGGTTCGTGAACACGGCAATTGGAAACTGGAAGACTGGCAACATGTGGCGTGTTCCGATAAGTCACGCTAGCAATTGTTACGAGCTAGTGTTAGGGTTCGGATGTGACGCAGTTCCCATGAGGCCTTGGACCTAATCTGTCAACAAGGCCCTGTGCAAGCTGGTGGTGGTTGCATACATGTGTGGGGTATCCATACGTGGCACGGTATGGGCTCTGTGGTCCTCGTAAACACGTCATTAACCGGTACTTGCTTTGTTGCTCTCCTGGGTGGCCATTGGCAACCCTTCATGGACTTCATGTACCCCAACAACGATGGGATTTTCCAAGCGAACAATGCACCTGGTTGATCAAAATTGGTTCGAACAGCATTCTGGATAGTTTGCGCGGATGGTGTGGATCCACGTTCGCCCGACATAAACCCAATAGAGAACTTATAGGACGTGGTAGAAAAGTCCATTCGCTCCCAAAATCCTGCACCTACAAATACCAGGGAACTGTATACGGCTGTTCAGACAACATGGCTCAACATCTCTCTAGAAGTCTTCCAACCAGTCGTGGGATCGATGTCACATCGAGTTGCTGCAATTCTCCCGGCTAGAGCAGGTCCTACACGATACCAAGTATACTCATGTGCAAAAAAACTGTTACAGACAAGCTTATGCAAAATACATAGCAACGTCACCTATGCGCGTACTCGGGATCGTCCGCCAGGGCGTATATAGGGCGATAGACATTCTTGCCAGTTGTCAGAGCTGTTTTCGGCATGAGAACGACAAGTAATAACGATTGAAGCGATTTTCTACGCAGTGTCATAGTTGGCGCTCGTGAGATGGGCCACAGTATTTCGGAGGTAGAAACGTAGTTCAGATTTTCACGAACGACCATTGCAAGGGTGTACCGTGACTACAAGAATTCCGGCAAAACCTCCAACCTACGATACCAGTGTGGCCGTAAAAAGAAATTGGGTGAACGTGACTATCGTCGGCTGTAAATAATCGTTTCACGCGATAGGCGTGCAACACTCTCGAAGGTATCATCGGAATTCAATGATGGAGCCTCAACAAATATCAGGGTCCGGACTGTGCAAAGTACCCTGCACGATAAGGGCTTTGGGAGCCGACGCCCAACTCGCCTCCCCTTGATGGGTGCACGACACAGAGCTATGCGCCTCGCTTGGTCACTGCAACACTGCCACTGGACAATTGGTGACTGGAAACAAGTATCCTGGTCTGACGAGTTGCGTTTCCAACTTTATCGGGCAGATGGAAGGATTCGTGTGTGACACAAATCCCACGAAGCCATGGATCCCGCCTGTGAACAGGGAACTGTGCCGGCTGGTAGTGGGGGGGGTCCGTAATGGTATGGGGTGTGTTTAGCTGGACTTCACTGGGACCCCTTGTACGTCTACAAACGTGTCTGACCGGCGAACGCTATGTGCGCATCCTTTCTGACGAGGAGCACCCGTTCATGTCCTGCATTCATGCTGATGGGTTGGGCCTGTTCCAACAGGACAATACACCTCCACACAAGTGTCGGGACGCCACATTATGGTTTGAGGAGCATTCATCTAAGTTTGGGGTGTTGCCATTCCCACCCAGGTCCCCAGATCTGAAGGTGATAGAACACATTTGGGATGCCATGCAACTCGCTATCGAACACAGGAATCCGAGACCACGGAATACACCCAAATTATGGAACGCTCTGCAGGAAGTATGGTGTGCATTGCCGACAGCATATTTCCAGAAGCTAGTGGAGTCTATGCCCCGTCGTATTTCTGCAGTCCTGCGCTTCCGTGGGAGACCTACCAAGTATTAGACTGGTGTACCAGTTTTTCTGGCACTTCAGTGTATATATCTCATGACTTTTGGCACTTCAGTGTATGTATCTCATGACTTTTGGCACTTCAGTGTATAAAGCATTAAAGAATGTGCATGTTGAGACAATTCGGAAAATTTCTTTTTGTCATTCCTCACCTGAGAGATGATAATGAACTAGAGGTTCTGCGATCAATTTCGATCAACTGTAATTCGGATGAGTACGGTGTTAACATTTGTTTTTATTTTAAATTTAAGTTTTTATTTGGAATTCCATAGAGTTACTCTTAAGCAATTTCTTTAAAAATGACACACCTTCGAATTGGACGAGCGCGGATGACAAATTACAATATAAAAAAATATGATAAACTGACAACTCTAATAATGGAACAGGCCAGAATTAATAACGGTCGAGTTACCGATGAAAAGGAGAGAAAAAAATAAAGAACCCGGTCTTCATATTTTTATTTTTTCGGCAAAATGCTGGAAAGGGTGTTGCGAGTAATCATGATTAATATTTTGCATTTTTTAAATTCATGCCTTTCTTTTTAATTAAGTGTTTGTGATTTATGAATACTCAAGGTTCATTAAACAGTCGACTTGAAGTCCAAGTTTTTCAGTGGGATTGAATAAAATCCGAAGATAAATAGTGACGCTCTAAACATTGTAGCAGACCTGAACGCAGAGTTGCATTAATTAAACAGATCTTCGGGAAGAGGAGACCTTGTATTACAAAAACTATCGGAAGAAGATGGAGAAATGTTTTTCCTGAATCGATGATTTCTGGGTTCTTTTAATCACGTTGTGCTAATTAAGAAAGAGAAACGTTTATAAGCGAGCATGAAAACTTGAACTCTCTTCTGGGCACAGAATTAAGATTTTAAATTCGATTTAAATATTTGATCAAATTGCTAACAACATGCAAATCGAAAAGGCATTTTTCTCTGTATCGAATTTGAGCACTCTTAATGATAAACTTTTCTTGCTTCATTAACATTCGATGCGTTTAATAAGCACACGAGCACTCTCGTTTATAAGAAGAGACATAAGATTTACTTCTCAGTATCTTATTACTGAAATGAAAGAACTGCAATAAATATTAATGGATCTTTACTTCCGCAGAGAAGGAAACTTCTATTAAATTTTCGAAAACTGGAATTTTGTTATTTCTGCTCCTTCTATGCAAAACCGTTCTTTTGAAAGATGATTAAGTTAAACAAAGATTAAATTTCGACATTTCGCATTCTGTTCAATTTTGTTGTGAGAATGAGAAAAGGTATACGCATGAAACACATGTTTAGTTCTTTTTTACGCTTTCCAATCGTAGGTTGAAGAAGCGTATATGCTCCAGCTTTTTCCGTTCGTCCGTCCGTCCGTCCGTCTGTCTGTCGGCACTATAACTCACGTAAAAATGGTTCGATTTCGATGAAATTTTAGTATGTGGTAGGGGACTATCAGGGACGAACCTTATTGAAAATGGGTGAAGTGGGGTCAAAGGTGACGCCATAAGAGCAGGATCCATTCAATTGCCCTAATGCGTCATAACTTGCGTAAATATGGTTCGATTTCGATGAAATTTTAGTATATGGTAGGGGACCACCAGGGAACGAACCCTATTGAAAATGGGTGAAGTGGGGTCCATTTCATTGCCTTTATGCGTCATAACATGCGTAAATATGGTTCGATTTCGATGAAATTTTAGTATATGGTAGGGGACCACCAGGGAACGAACCCTATTGAAAATGGGTGAAGTGGGGTCAAAGGTCACGCCATAAGGGCGGGATCCATTTCATTGCCTTCATGCGTCATAACATGCGTAAATATGGTTCGATTTCGATGAAATTTTAGTATGTGGTAGGGAACCACTGGGCGCGAACCGTATTGAAAATGGGCGAATGGGGTCAAAGGTCAGGCAGGGCATAAAAGCGGTATTTATTCCATTGCCCTTATGCGTCATAACTTGCGTAAAAATGGTTCGATTTCGATGAAATTTTAGTATTTGGTAAGGAACCACCTGGGCACGAAATCTATTGAAAATGGGTGAAATGGGGTCAAAGGTCAGGCAGGACATAAGAGCGGGATTAGTTCCATTGCCCTTATGCGTCATAACGTGCGTAAAAAGGGTTCGATTTCGATGAAATTTTAGTATGTGGTAGGGAGCCACTGGGGACGAACCCTATTGAAAATGGACGAAATGGTGTAAAAGGTCAGGACACTGGAGTGGGATCCATTCCATTGCCCTTGTGCATCATAACTTACCAAAAAATGTTTCGAATGCGACAAAACGTTATCATGTTGTTCCGGAGGTATAGTGAACCGGTTCTGTTAAATATCAACGAAATGGGGTCAAAGGTCATTGCACAAAAGCAAGATTTATTCCGTAGCCATTATTCTCATAACTTGCGTAAAACTGCTTCTATTGCGACAAAACTTTAGTATGTTATTCTTGAGGTGTACTGAACCAGGTCTGTTGAATATCATCGAAATGGGGTCAAAGGTCAGGACACAGGAGCGAGATTTATTCCACAGCCATTATCCTCATAACTTGAGTAATAATTTCTGGTATGTTGGAAAGCGTATCATAATCAATGTATTCCATGATTTTACTAACTTGTTTCTACTAATTTGCAACCATGCCGCCAGATGTAAAGCATTGTAAAACTAATAACAATATTTCGAAAAAGAAAATAATTCGTAAGAAAACTATATCATTTAATAAGGTACATAATTTTTTTATAATTATTATTTCTACATACAACAAAAATTATGTACCTGATTTTATTTTAGATCCTCATAATGACACAGGGCCGTATCACCAGCGTGGCTCAGCTTACTAACCGTCAGTCTCCTCTTTAGGGTGAGTGTCGCGAGCTCTAACCCCGGTGCCGACTGTTAAATCCTTGGATTGTAGAGGTATGAACAGTTTACCCTTATTACAGTGACACCTCAATTGACAGACACTTCCCAACAACGGTAAGCTCCGAGCAACGGCAAGTTCTGGTTGGAATAGAACAGCTGCTATAAAATTACCATTAACGATAACCCACGAACAACGGCAAGTTTTAGCTGACACAGAACAGCTGCAATAGGATTAACATTAATGATAACCTCCGAACAACTGCAAGTTTTGGCTGATACAGAATAGCTGCCATAGGATTAGCATTAACAGTAACTTCCGATCAACGGCAAGTTTTGGTTGACACAGAATCGCTGCCTTAATATTTACATTAATGATAAGCTCCGAACAACGACAAGTTTTAGTTGACACAGTGCAGCTGCAATAGGATTAACATTAATGATAACCTCCGAACAACGGTGAGTTTCAGTTGACACAGAACAACTGCAATATGAATAACATTAATCATAACCTCCGAACAATGGCACGTTTTACTTGACACAGACCAGCTGCCATAGGATTAACGTTAACGATAACCTCCGAACAACGGTAAGTTTTTGTTGACACAGAGCAGCTGCCATAGGATTAAGATTAACGATAACCTCCGAACAATGGAAGTTTTAGTTGACACAGAACAGCTGCAATAGAATTAACATTAATGATAACCTCCGAACAACTGCAAATTTTGGCTGACACAGAATAGCTGCCATAGGATTAGCATTAACAGTAACTTCCGATAAACGGCAAGTTTTGGTTGACACAGAACCGCTGCCTTAGGATTAACATTAACGATAACCTCCGAACAACGGCAAGTTTTAGCTGACACAGAACAGCTGCAATAGGATTAACATTAATGATAGCCTCCGAACAACGACAAGTTTTAGTTGACACAGTGCAGCTGCAATAGGATTAACATTAATGATAACCTCCGAACAATGGCACGTTTTACTTGACACAGACCAGCTGCCATAGGATTAACATTAACGATAACCTCCAAACAACGGCAAGTGTTGGTTGGCACAGAACAACCGCCATAGGATTAACATTTAGGATAACCTCCGAACAACGGTAAGTTTTTGTTGACACAGAGCAGCTGCCATAGGATTAAGATTAACGATAACCTCCGAACAATGGAAGTTTTAGTTGACACAGAACAGCTGCAATAGAATTAACATTAATGATGACCTCCGAACAACTGCAAGTTTTGGCTGACACAGAATAGCTGCCATAGGATTAGCATTAACAGTAACTTCCGATAAACGGCAAGTTTTGATTGACACAGAATCGCTGCCTTGGGATTAACATTAACGATAACCTCCGAACAACGGTAAGTTTTAGTTGAAACAGAACAACTGCAATAGGATTAACATTAATGATAGCCTTCGAACAACGGCACGTTTTGCTTGACGCAGACCAGGTGCCATAGGATTAACATTAACGATAGCCTCCGAACAACGGCAAGTTTTGGTTGGCACAAAACAGCTGCCATAGGACTAACATTAACGATTTTCTCCGAACAATGGCAAGTTTGGGGTGGCACAGAACAGCTGCCATAGGATTAAAATTAAGGATAACCTCCGAACAACGAAATCTCTTAACAAGAGAAAATGGAACCGCAGTCTTCTAACGGATATCTGGTGTTTTCAGCTTTTACGTAGTTCCTTAAGTACTTCAGCGAGAGGTTAAATAAGGGGATAAAAAGTATTATTGCTAAAGGAGGAATATTTCAAGCGGGAGGGGCTGGATTCCGGCAGATTAAATGGTGTGCTTAGCTGAAATCAGAAAGAGGTTGGAGTTTAATTCTACGTGACACGGGCTCCAGCTCTTACGTATGTTTCATTTGCCCCAGGCAGTAGTTTCTCATTCTCGTGCCATGAACATTGTCCGCTGGCGGCAGTACTTCTTGGTTTGGTTGCTATGTACTGTATTACTGTTTCCCGGAGCGGGGCCAGCTAACAGTGCAATTCCACTTCATTGTCTAGCAGGTTTTTTTCTTTCCCTTAGTGTACTCTAAACTTAATCTACAAGCTTCCTATTTCTAAGGGCTGTTTAAGACCAGCGATCAGGCACTACCTCCCTAAAATACTCGTATCATGACATATTTATTTTATTATTATATTGAGCTTTATTCAAAATTCTGCATTTGGAGAAAGCTGTGAAACCCTTATGTGCATAAGCTGCGTATACTTATCCGGGCTAGCAATGCTAACTTACGGCTGGCCTCCGAATAACGGTTACTATTTTCGGTCCAAGCAGTAACCGTTATTCGGGTGTTCGACTGCATTCGAAACTTGCTCCCGCACTGGATCAGCTACCCAATGTTATGTGTCTTCGGATTAGAAACCTCCCATGAGAAGGCGGCACCCATGTGTTCCTTAATTAGCTCCACGGAGACAAAGGCAATGAGACAATTACAATTAAAACGTTGATGAAGAGAAGAACTTTGTGCTGTATTTTTACATATGGAAAAAAGCGTACGATAGATTTCCCCGTAAAATGATATACTGATAATTACAGAACAAAAGAAAAAAAGATTCGTAAACCTCGGAAAGGATTTGTGAAGCAATGCACAAAAATGACATATCAAGCTACACTGGTGCACAAAAGCAATGCTCAAGACGGACTGTCAAAAGCAATGCACAAAATTGGTTGACCAAGCTACACTGGTGTCCAAAATGGACTGATCAAGCTACATTAGTGTCCAAAATGTACTGGTCAAGCTACACTGGTGTACACAAGCAGTGCACAAAATGTTCTGATCAAGCTGCACTGGTGTCCAAAAGCAATGCACAAAATGGGCTCATCAAGCTACATTAGTGTCCAAAATGTACTGGTCAAGCTACACTGGTGTACGAAAGCAATCCACAACATGTTCTGATCAAGCTACGCTGTTGTCCAAAAGCAATGCACAAAATGTGCTGATCAAGCTACATTAGTATACAAAATGTACTGGTCAAGCTGCACTGGTGTACGAAAGCAATGCACAACATGTTCTGGTCAAGCTACGCTGGTGTCCAAAAGCAATGCACAAAATGGGCTGATCAAGCTACATTAGTATACAAAATGTACTGGTCAAGCTGCACTGGTGTACGAAAGCAATGCACATGTTCTGATCAAGCTACGCTGTTGTCCAAAAGCAATGCACAAAATGGGCTGATTAAGCTACATTAGTGTCCAAAATGTACTGGTCAAGCTGCACTGGTGTACGAAAGCAATGCACAACATGTTCTGATCAAGCTACGATGTTGTCCAAAAGCAATGCACAAAATGGGCTGATCAAGCTACATTAGTGTCCAAAATGTACTGGTCAAGCTACACTGGTGTACGAAAGCAATGCACAACATGTTTTGATCAAGCTACGCTGGTGTCCAAAAGCAATGCACAAAATGGGCTGATCAAGCTACATTAGTGTCCAAAATGTACTGGTCAAGCTACACTGGTGTACGAAAGCAATGCACAACATGTTCTGATCAAGCTACGCTGGTGTCCAAAAGCAATGCACAAAATGGGCTGATTAAGCTACATTGGTGTATAAAATCCTTGCGCAAAAAGGACTGATCAAGATACACTGGTGTCCAAAAGCAATGCACAAAATGGGCTGATAAGCAACACTGGTGTATAAAATCCTTGCGCAAAAAAGACTGATCAAGATACACTGGTGTCCAAAAGCAATACAAAAAAAGGGCTGATCAAGATACACTGTCGAAACGAAATGCACAAAAAGGACTAGTCAAGCTACTCTGGTCCAAAATTAAAGTCCAGATGTTATTCAGAGGGATAAAAAGGAAACCATGTGACAACAAGTAGAGATGTTTGGCATGTAACGACAGACAGATATAAGGGTAATAAACCTTTTATAAAAACACACAAATATATGCACATTTTGCGTATACAGGGTCATATACGCAAATGTCGCCAAGATGAGATGTAAGAATGTATTCTCATCATCTTGCAAGAAAAGGACTGATCAAAATACAACATTTTTTATATTTTTATCGAAAATTATCTTAATAAGGAACATTATGACCTCGTACTGATAGACTACTCTCACAATGGCGATACATATTATATTCACCGGGTTGTTGGTGAGCTTTAGAGCAAAAGAATTCCGTTTTTCGATAAGGGTGGCGAGTAGCTAGGGAAGGGTTCTGAGAGGAGGCTGACAAACTGCTACGTTAGGAACATCTTGACTCGACTCGTTTGATCAGCAAGAAAGTGTCGACACGGTGACCTGTAACCCGTTTCAATCTCTGTTCCGTTCACGTGGAGATTCGTCGTTGAGATATCATACTCGCGTAGTATGGGGCAATACTATTTGTATTTGTTCAGAAGATTTCTTCATGTCCCAGGACAAGAATTCTTTGCACGAATGCGGGTGAGTTATGGTTTCAACACATTCCCGAATAGCTGTGCCAGTGTAGTTTGTGTATAGCTGTGCCAGTGTAGTTTGTGTATAGCTGCGCCAGTGTAGTTTGTGTATAGCTGTGCCAGTGTAGTTTGTGTATAGCTGTGCCAGTGTACTTTGTGTATAGCTGTGCCAGTGTAGTTTGTGTATAGCTGTGCCAGTGTACTTTGTGTATAGCTGTGCCAGTGTGGTTTGTGTAAGGTCTTTTCATCCTCTTCCGTAATGCGATTACTCCGTTTTGGATGTCCTCCCTGCATAGAGCCGTTGTCGTTTTCTCATTTTTATGTTCCCTTGCTCCGTGCCAGGATGGATCTGTTTGTCAAGACTACGTACGAATTTTAGCTGCCGTCTGGATAGATTAGTGGTATGTCGTAAGTTACCGCTGAGATTTCTTTCTTTACTGTGGCTAGCATGTTGATACAGCGTCGTATAACGGTATTTGACTTGAGTTCCTTGGTAGTCATTCGTGTTCCATTGCAGATTATTTGTGGATCCAGCTTTAGTCGAGAAAAAACAGATGAATAGTCGAGAGAAGTTGTGAAAATGCCCCTCCGAAAGAATACCAATGTTGAGCTTTGAAGAAATAAAATGCTAGAAAATGTGAATTTGTTTCACATTTCATTTCATCAATTCAACTTGTACTTCATTGAAATACACTGCTGTTAATACAAATTGCAGCACCATGAAGAAATGCTTAGATTTGCACGAAATTCGCAGGGTGGATAGGGCACTATGGGAGATGCAAATGATTACAATTGCAGCACACGTTCAAACGTGAAGTGCGCGCATCGATATCAAAAACGTCACACCAGGGGGTATAAAAGGTGGCCTACAGAGAGCAGGTTTTTAAACTTGCTATCTCTAAATTCGACCGTACGCAGTCGCTAACGTGCAGACATGCCGCGTAGAAGGACAAGACAACCATACAAACATTTGACGGAATTTCAGAGAGGTAGAATCATTGGACTCAGAGAAGGTGGTTTATCTTATCGTGATATTGCTGAAAGCGTTAGGAGTAACGCAACTACCGTTATGCGTACATGCGTCGATGGACAGCAGAAGGTTTTACGCCTCGTCGTGCAGTGTCTGGAGCTCGAAATCACACAAAAACAGGCACTTGCACCGTATGGGAGTGACATCGCACACAACACATTTCACGACCCTTGCGCAGCGATGGGGGATGACCACACTTCGTCCGTTGGCTGCAAGCACTGTTCGTCACCGATTGTTGCAGAGAGGCCTCGTTTGCTCGCCGTCTATTGCTGCGACTTCCATTGAATCTGAACTATAGGTTCCAGCGATTGCAATGGTGCCCCGAACATCGAAACTGCAGTGCTGAATGTTGGCATATTGGGTTTCCGGACGAGTCCAGATTCAATCTTATGCATCACGACGAGCGAATCCTTCTTCGTAGATACCGTGGTGAATGGCATCTGGAAGGTTGCGTTGTACAGCGTGATGGTCTGCAGCGCTGTTGCGTTTCATTCACGCACTCGCCTACTATGCATCACAGGCACATTGAACAGCCTACGCTGCATCCCGGAAGTGTTGGAAGATGAACTTCTACTTTTCCTTGATGCGATTCTGGGAGCAGTCTTCCAACAAGACAATGCCCGGTCGCCTGCTACTCGTAGTTTCCAAGACGTACTCTGTCCGCATTTCCAAGACGTACTCTGTCCGTATCAAGTCGCTCGTCTTCCTTGCCTTGCCCGCTCGCCAGATTTGTCGCCTATAGAGAACGTTTGGGGTGTCATCGCCCAACGACTAGATCGCAAGGCATCGCCGTCTGTCACAACCAACGAATAATGGATGCGTGTAGAATCAGAATGGAATGCCATACCACAGACGACCATTCAAACTCTATAGTAGTGGCCAAAATTGTGGAAATCTTTTGGAAATTATGTATTTTTGAGGTTTGATTGCTCATAACACCACTTTTGTTTTTTTTGAGTAATACCGTAAAATTATATATCAATGGAACGATAATTTCATCACGAATGTAATGCAATAACTTTTATGAAGGATTTGGTATTAGAACAGCAGTTATAAAGAAGTAAAGTGAAACACATAGAAAAAATGAGATAATACACAAATTCTTACCATGCTAGTTAATACTTAGTTGGGTAACCTTTAGCGTTAATTACGGCCTTTTCCCATGAAGTGAACCAATCTTTTTAGTTCTGCAGCTGTTATAATGTGAAACCAAGATTGAATTATTGCTTCTATTAATTGGGTTTTATCGCTGGGTTGCTTCTGACTAACAAGTTTCTTTAGTCGGCTCCATAGATTTTTGATGGGGTTAAGGTCTGGGTTATTCCCAGGCCATTCCAGCCGTGGAATGTGAATATCTTGAAACCACTTTTTGCACACAGCAGCAGCGTGACATGGGGCTAAATCCTGTTGAAATATAAATGCTTCATTATCTTGGAAAAGATAACGTGCGGAAGACTTTAGTTTGGGCTCAAGTATTTCATTAATGTATTTTTGGTCATTTATATTCCCATTAATCACGCAAATTCTGCCACACTTTTTGATGTCATACAACCCCAGATTATAACATTAACTTGGTGTTTCACGGTACATGTAATGCAATCAGGATGCAAATCATCACCGATTTTTCTCCTTACGTTTTTTTATGCCATCACTACCGAACAGGAAGTCCTTGGTTTCATCACTCCAAATAACACTGTCCCATTGCTCCGCTGTCCAGTTAACTTGGGTTTCATCCCATTTTAATCATTTCAATCTTTGTTTGTGAGATGAAAATGGCTTTTGTGGTGGAATTCTAGCTGTTAGACCAAATTCCTGCAGTCTGCGCCGAACAGTCCTTGCACTCAACTTCATATTGCATTGCGCCAATTCATCTAGTATATACCCAGATGAATTTCTTTTGTAACCTAAACACAGTCTCTTAATTCTTCTGTCATCACTTGCTGGTGTGCACCTTTTCCTGCCTTTACCAGTCTGGTTTTGTAGTGACTAAGTTTGCTTATACCTTTTCAAAAATTTAGAAATGACACCTTTAGTTAAGTTTGAACTAATGTTTCTTCTAATTTCTTCATAACTGAAGCTTTATTTCCTTTATAGTACTATTTTACATCGCTTTCTGGGTGACCAGTTAACACTTTGCGCCATTTCTTTAATTTTATTACGTTTTACAAGCTTACTAAATGAAAGAACAAACACAAAAAAAACAACTTGATAGCAATCACATAACACACTGACAAATGTCCTCCTCTCAGCTCCAATACATGATACCACTAGCTGAATCCTACTGTGACCTGATTGGCTCATTGCAAACACAAAATGGCACCTGATTGGCTCTCTAAACACCCATGCTCATTGGCTACATTCAAATGAAGGAAAGCTACTTCATATCAACCTAAGCAAGTTGTGCTTCCTTTTTCTGGTTATTTGGCTATAACTTTTCAAAGAATACAGATAATTAAAAAAAAATTTTGCATTTCATTTTTGATAAAATTATCTTTCCATTGATATATAATTTTATGGTATTACTCCAAACAAAGTGGTGTTATGAGCCATCAAACCTCAAACATACACTTTTTCCAAAAGGTTTCCGCAATTTTGGTGATTACTGTATTTCTTTCGATCCCACGGAGTGTGGTATCGGTTATCATCGCCCATGGTGGATGTACTTATTACGAGTTTTTCGGCCTTTCTCATCTCGAACCGGAATGTAATTGTGGTCGTTTACAGCTTGTGCCATAATTAATCACTCCCATAAATTTCATTGTGATTGCTTGTTTCTTTCTTGGTGTTGCAATTTCTATTAACAGCCGTGTATATTTCCTTCCGAAAAGAAACGCAGAACTATCTATATATTAATTCTCAAAGGTTTTTTACTGTGAGTCCTATTTTGAGAGAACGGCTGAATGTGAAGATATTTTTGAGATATCAAAATAAAGGTCTTACCATGTAGATGTGCTAGTCGAAGAGAAAAATTAGATTGGGGCAACAGTTCGGGCATTGAGGGGCAGCAAAGTTCCTATGGGAGAAGCGTGCAGTTGACATTCGATCCCCTGCGGTTGACTCGCGCGCTTTTGAAGGTGGAAGCATGGAGCACCTGATATAGTCCAAAGTTCGAAGTCTTCTCTTTTCTGAGCGAACTGTTGCGCAAATCAACACTAGCAGGCATTCGTATCAAAGTTCTTCTCATCGGAACAGCGAACACTTTCAAAGACCGTTATGCCGTTGGACTATGTGATGTATATAATACAATTTAATATTCATTCGATCCAGTTTATTCACGTAGGTAAGGCGTTTCCCATAATGTAAAGATGTAAATGAACATTCCGTTGACCATTGTCAGTTAAAGCCCATTGAGGTGTTCACGGTGTCAGTTAAAGCACATTGATTTGTTGTTTAAAAAAAAATCCCGAACCTGGACTAATATTGTCTTTACTGAAGTCTTTGAATGTATTTGTCAATCAAATAAAGTTTACACTTGTTGTTTCACAAGAGTTTGTTTTTTTCAAAAAAAAAAAAAAAAAAAAAAAACTGACCGTCGTTTCCGACGGGTGAAGAGTATTCGCAACGCGAATCTCATTCCAACAACATTTACAAATACAGTTGTGATTGAAGATGAGAGTGAAAGAGTGCGCTATCCATTTGGATTTTTGCACACGATCGACATGAGTGGACTTCCGCCTCACATTCTACCACTGAAAAAACGGTGCATTCGTAATGCTCATCACGAACCCGGCTGCACCGGTGGCGCAGTGGTCTAAGCGCTGGCTTATGATGATTCGTTAGTGAACTGTTCGGGTTTGAATCCCGGTGAGGCACGGATGTTATTTTTGTCTTATGGCTCTGGCTCTCTCCCTTCCCTATAACCAGGGACCCTAAATTATGGACGGGCGACTGCTTATAGCCCATTGAGTTGCTCACGGTGTGTGTTAAACCTTCAGTCAAAAAAAAAATCACGAACCTGGACTATCGTCTTTACTGAAGTGGTTGAATAAATTTGTCAATCAAATTAAGTTCACATTTGTTGTTTCATATGAGTTTATTCCTTTAAAAAGAAAACCCGTCAATTCCGACGGGTTTCGTCTAGTAACTTTTTAAAGAGTGGAACTACACTGAAGAGCAATTAAATTAGTGATACCTATCTAGTAACGTGTAGCACCATCTTTCGTCCTGATGACGGCGGCGATTCGTCTCGGCATTAACTCGACAAGACACCGGAAGCGTTGGGAAGCCATACGAATCCACGACCCCTGAACAAGCTCCCACAGTTCACGAAGATTTGATAGAGGGGGGTCACAGCCTCGAACATCTCTCCCGATGGCATCCTAGATGTGCTCAATGAGATTGAGGTCAGGTGACCTAGCTGGCCAAGGAAGCGAGGTCACGTCGGTGGAGTGTTCATCCAACCATTCGGATACAATTTGGGAGCGATGGCACGGTGCATTGTCTTGTTGCAGGATGAGGTCCCCAGTGGGATGTTGAAGACGCACAAACGGGAATAAATGATCGTCCAGGATATCCTGGTAACGTTAACCTGTGAGGAACGATGTCACACGTACCAGGGGTCCTATTTCAGTCCACGTAAACAGTCCCCAGACGAGAAAGGCTACCCCCACCAGTTTGAAGAGTACCCTGCTGGCAAGAAGGATTCATCGCTTCATGTGGTTTGCGTCGTATTCGTATCCTGCCATCCGCATGTACAAACGTTAATCTCGACTCATCAGTCAAGGCAACATTTTTCCACATCTCAAGAGTCGAGTGACGATGTTACCGCGCCCATGCTAATCTTTGTGATCATGTGCGGTCAGCAGAGGTACCCTCGTAAATCTCGACTCATCAGTTCAGGCAACATTTTTTGCCTGAACTGATGAGTCAACATTTTTTTATCAGTTCATGCAACACAGCAGAGGTACAACGTGAATCTCGACTCATCAGTTCAGGCAACATTTTTTCACAGGTCTAGGGTCCAGTGGCGATGTGTCAGCGCCCATGCTAAACTTTGCACCTTGTGATGTGCGGTCAGCAGGGGTACCCTCGTGGGACGATGGCTTCTGTACCCCATAGCGAGGAGATGGTTCTGGATGGTGTGGCTGCTTACACGATGCACCAGCGTTAAATTGCCGAGTGATTTCTTGCACTGTGGCCCGTCTGTCCGTTGATGACCCCGCTCATTCAGCCGACGATGACCCCGCTCATTCACACGCTGTTTTTCACGGCAGGTGGCCCTTGCAGGGATGGTTTTCCCGGATTCGATGAACTCACGGTGCACCGTGACACAGTGGCTCGTGAAACTCCCAGTGCCTGCACGACTTCCGAGATGGAGTGACCCATTCGTCGGGCCCCGTTAATTTGCCCACGATCAAATGCGCTTAGATCCTTCGTCTTACCCATACTGCGTCCGACTCTTACTGATTCCCGTCGTATCACTCCTTATATTGTCGGATCGCTGTATACGTCATGTCGTTTCCGTTTACAGGGCCCGGTCACAGCGGCACATTTGCATAACGCCAGCTGTCTCTAATTCAATAGGTGTTCAGTGTATTTATTGGTATGATACGTAAACAAACCCGCTAGCAACTGCGACGAACGGATGCACGTAACACTTCGGAAGCGTATCCCAAAAGTTTTGGAACAACCTACTAATATTGACGCTCCTATTCTACCATATGTCTTATTTCGCATATGGTTGTGGTATTAGTCAGCCACGATAAAAACCACCTGTACGTGTGTAAAGATTTGCCACTATAAGTTGCTACCCCAACAAAACCGGAATGTTTTAAAAGCTTTTCTTTTATCACGGTTGGGGTGACGTTCTCGTACTTTACACAAAAGCGCAATGAGATATCGTTGGGCGAAAGCGCAATGAAATAATTTGCGTAACAATGAAATATGAGCTATTTTTGAGTGGCCTCACGCCAAATCATTCACAAGATCAGATTTCAAGAATGGTGAAAAGCCAAAACATTTAAATGAAATAGTGAAACAAAAAATGTGACACCCAATTTTCGGTTGTAATAAGCACGTCTTTTGAATCCTTTCTGACGCGAATTAAATTTATCAAAATTATTCAAAGTCAGTGGAAAAGTCAACCGGTTTTCAATATAAAGAATCCAGAAATGGAAACAGCAACCTACTTCCACCAGCTGCTAAAAATTATGTTAGGCAAAGTAAAAAATAGTACAAAAATGTTTCTCATGGGAAAAGGTGTATCACAGACAAAGACATTTAAAAATCGCACATTTAAAAGAAAAAATATAGCAGGAAACATTATACACCGTCGAGTCACATTATTGTGACCACCAGCTAATATCCAGAGTAAGCACCGTGTGCAGCGCGGACAGCAGCTAGACGGGCAGGGAGTGACTTAATAAGGTGCTCGAAGGTGTTCATAGGTATGTGGAGCCATGCTGACTGCAGTACATCTGGCAGATGCTGGAAGGTGCGTGGTGGAGGATCCATAGAGCGAACAACACGATCGAAGTGGTCCCACAGATGCTCAAATGGGTTTAAGTCTGAGGAATTTGGGGGCCAGGGAAGTCCTTTGAAATCTTCATCATGCTCTTCCAACCACTCTCGAACATTTCTGGCTGTGTGACACGTGACACGTCGCAAGATCCAATCCGCCCCAGGGAAGTCAATGCGCATGTATGAGTGTATGGTCTGCAAGTATGAATTCATAACGAATACGATCCATAGTGCCTTCCACAGGTATGAGTGGACCCAGGGAATGCCACGAGAGCATTCCCCAGACCATAACGCTGCCCCCACCAGCTTGTGTTCTTCTAGCAATGGTTGAAGAGTGTTTGTTCTTCAATGTTTCTCGCCTTATATGCCAACGTCCATCTGTTCGATGAAACAGAAAACGTGATTCATCGAAGAAGGCAATTTTTTCTCAATCAGCGGAGGTCCATTTCCGATAGTGCCGTGCAAATGTAAGCCTTTTCTGCCGATGCACCTTCGTTAGCAGAGGTGCAATGACCATGCGTCTGTATTGGACACCCAAATGCAGCAGCGTTCTCTGAACTGTCATTTTAGACACACTTCCGGTAGCCCCCTGGTTCATTCGGGTACTGAGTTGCTCCACTGTAAGTGCCAATCGGCTCTCACGCACCTTTGAAGCCGTCGTTCACTTCTCACATCAATTGCACGTAGTGTTCCGCAGTTTCCACATCGCTTATTCGCAACGGTGCCATTTTTCACTTTAACCGCAGCAGCACGCGAACAGTTCACAAACTGCGCTGTTTCAGAAATACTGCCACCCTTGGCTCGAAAGCCGATAACCATCCCTTTTTGCAAATCTGATAAATCTCTCCTTTTATCCATGACAGCATGACAACAACGAGTGATAAGTTTTCAGAATACCTACAGCACACCTTGTATACCCTCTAAGTCAGCTCACGACACGTGCCTTCTTTCATTGGCTACGCGCTGTTGACGTCAAAAGTAGAAGATGGTCACAATAATGTGACCCGACTGTGTGTCAACTAAAAGAAGATATGCGTCTACGCTCCCTGGCGGGAAAACTATGCACTATTTTAGGCAGGCGGTGTTCTCAAAGGTATTTCCGATGTGATTGGTATCTGTTTCCGAAATAATTTTTTCAATCGTTTTTTCAGAAGCTCAGATTTTGCTGCAAATACATCAGAAGCAGACATAGACACTTGCGCCCCCTAGTGGCCAAATCGTTCTTTATCAAAAATTAGAAACTGTATGCAAAACATTTCCCTGTTTCCAATGCAAGAATAATTTTTTGAAATCGGACTTGCAGAGATATCGAGGAAACGCAATTTACCTTTACGCACCCTAGCGGAAATCTATGCTTTACTTGAAAAATAAGCCGTGCCTGAAATAAACTTCGTTATAAATGGCATCGAAAGAGATAATTTTTTCAATCGGACATTTAGAAACCAATGTATGGAATAAAATGTATTTTGAATTTGATATCAGCTGCATTTACGCCCTCTAGCGGCGAACTTTTGCTTAAAAAAACGGTATGCAAAAAACATGATTATCAATATTTCAAGCTTCCCAATGCATTCAGAATTTTCAAATTGGGCTAATAGCTGCAGAGATATTGTGTCCACAGACAGGAAAACAGACAGACGAATGGACGAAGTGATAAAATAAGCACGACCATTTTTTCACAAAATACGTCCTGAAACTGGTAAATTCGAATTTGAAAAAAAGCTGCAAAGTGCACACTAGCACTTCGTGACATACCTAATTTAGAGGTAACGCACGCGTCAAGTCGGAAAGCAATAGTAGTAAGCACTAGCCGGTGCTGCTTCATTGGGGAAGCACTCAGCTCCGAAGCAGAAGAATGAGATATCGTGCTCCGGCACCGCAGATTTAGGTCTTCAGCTTGCCTCTCGAACGTAAAATAAATTTCCTGGCCGTCGGGTTCTTCGAAAAATGTGTGACGTTCACTCCACATATCGTTTGAAATTAATCAGAATTGCTTATTCTACAGTGATCTCCTTTGCAAGCATGGTTTGCAGGTTAACCCAGAAACTTACGATTACGTTCTAGCCGGGAGCAGGCGAATTCATCGAAAACAAATTAATCGAACGCGAATTCATCGAAAACAAATTTATCAAACGAGCAGTTTGCCGAAATACTTTTTCGAAAAAATATGAAACGAATTCATCAAAATGGCTACAAGACAAATGGGCCAGAGGGAAACTCGGCACGGACAAGTGGACAACCACTTTACGGGCTGTATAAAAATTGAAATTTCTTGGTTTCAGATGTGCGCAATGCCCTAGGAATTAATTTTTAATACCTTAGTAAAAGGGCAGTAATGCTAGTCTTTGTGCCCAAACCTCATGAATCTGAGCACGAGGCAATATATTCATAAAGTTTACATACTAAATCAAGTTAATAATGCTGGGCTTTTACTTAAGCATCAAATATGAATAAACAGGCCTAGGCCTTTTTAGCAGTTTTTATTCCGTCGTTCTCATATTCATAAGGTTTAGGTACCACTAGAGTTATTGAGCTTTTACTTAGGCATTCAATATTAATACATAGGCCTACGACTAGGCCTTTTTAACAGTTTTTATTCTATTGCGTACATATCTATTAAGTTTGGTCACCATTAAATATTAATACTTTGGCCTAGGCCAAGGTATTAATATTTAATACCTAAGTAAAAGCACAATAATACTAACTTGACATGGTGTCTAGACCTTATGAATATGAACACGATGGAAGGAAAAATGTTAAAAAGGCCTACGCCAAGGTATTAATATTTAATGCCAAAGTAAAAGTGCAATAATACTAGCTTGGCTTGGTGCCTAAGCCTTATGAATATGAACACGATAGAACAAAAATTGTTAAGAAAAGCCTATTCCTGGACCAAGGTATTAATATTTAATGCTTAAGTAAAAGCGCAATAATACTAACTTAACTTGGTGTCTAAACATGGTGAATAAGAACAGGATTGAATAAAAACTGTTTAAAAGGCCTAAGCTTAGGCCTAGGCACATTAATTTATTTTTAGTGCAAAAAAAAAGGGTAATATTACCAAACTGTTTCGATGTCCAGACCTTATAAATATGATCACGTCGGAATAAAAATTGCTGAAAAGGCCCCTAGGCCGTATCTTTAGAGGCGGTCTACGGGAAAAGTAGGCACGATGATATCAAAAGTCTAATTCTTGTTAGACTCTCTAACTGTGTTTTGGTCATCCTACATGAAAATGTAATCATAAGAAATAAAAAATGCAATTTTTATAGGTTCCCCAAACGCTTTTATGGCCACTTAGCTGTATTCTAATTATAGACAAAAGCTTACCCTACGATATTGTATCTTTTGGTATTTGCTTTTCGATGAATTCTCTGTTCGATGAATCCGTTTTCGATTAATTCGTTTCCGATGAATTCGTTTTGGACGAATTCGCTTTCGATGAATTCGTTTTCGATGAATTGACCTGGAGCTGTCCTAGCCCCTTCTCAAGTTGGATGGTGGAGACATATGAGACGTTCCTACCTCAGAGGTGAAGTTATATGGCAAGGCTGCCAGTACCAGGGATAAGCCCGCGTCGGTGTAGCTTAATTGGGAAAGCATTCGGCTCCGGAGCAGAAGATTGGGTTCTAGCCCCGCCTTCTGAAAATTTGGGTTTATGCTATAGCCTTCTTCTGAGCACGTGTATTAAATTTCAAGTGTATACGGTCAGTAGTTTCATCTGTAGCCAACTGGCAGACAGACAGGACGCCTCCCCGGTGGCGCAGTGGTCTAAGGCGCTGGCCTCTGATCATTCGTCCGTAAGGTGTCCGGGTTCGAATCCCGGTGAGGCATGGATGTTGTGTTTGTCTTACAGCACTGGTTCTCTCCCTTCCCTGGAACCAGTGACCCTAAATTAGGGACGGGCGACTGCTTATAGCCCATTGAGTTGCTCATGGTGGTCGTTAAACCTCAAAAAAAAAAAAAAAGACAGACAGGACAATTTTATTATTACAGATGTGTGTGAGAGAGAATTAGTGGATTTAATCTAATGAATACATCATATATTTTGTATGCTCTTACAGTTAAAGGTATATGCACCTTTATTTCACATATACTTTTCATCTCCGAAATTTTCCATTAAAATGTTCTCTTTTCAGAGTCTGTTGTAGTTGATTCAGTTGACAGTGGAGGTCTTATACTATTTCCTCACCAGCGTGAAATATCTCCGGGGAAATAAAGACTTTGTGTTTATCTACCAAGAGAAAAATACTTTCTGCGCCTGTATTTATAAGAACCTGTTGCTCGGAAGATGAAAGTCTGTGCTTTACTATTGAAATATTCAAATCAGATTTATTCAAATCCAAATAAAAGAACGCGAAACAGAATAATACTGGAATTCAACGGAGATTCAAACCGAAAATAAATGAATTTGCATAAACGCTCACGTAGTGGGTTCTTTCAAGACGCCGCGACAACGCATAAATCATCTTTAGCAAAGATGAGAATAGCAATGCCGAACCTTTAATTATTCGAGATTTCATATCAAGAATGAAAAATACTATTTTCTCATGCTGTCAATTATTGAAAACACAAAGGTTGAATAATTTATTAACGGATATCTAACTTTTTCTATAATAGGGGTAAAAATATAAAATAAGGTGAAGTGAAGGAAAGTCAAAGTATTTTTAAAATTACGCATTTACAGTTAGGAATAAAATAATCTATATCACATATACAGTCATTTGCAAAAGTTTAAGCACACCTGTCAATTTATCGAAAATTAAGATTTTCAAAGAAACAATTAATTCCAAGTCAGAGATATTTGAAAAAATGACACCACAGATGAATACATATATTCTTTGGAACACAAAAAGACCGAAATCAGTACTTTGTGTAGCCAATTTTGTTTTTTATAACAGGCAGAATGCGATGTGGCATACTCTCAATGAGGGATTTGCAGTGGTCACTTGAAATGTCTTTAAACCACACGTACTTCATCGTCAATCAAAGCTTGGAAATTTGATTGCTGTTTTTTTTGTTTTGTTTTTTTGCTCTACCTTGTCTTTTAAAATAGTCCACAAATTTTCGATGGGGTTAAAGTTGGGACTATTACCGGTCCAGTCAAGCGCAGTTATGTTTTTCCTCTGCAGATAGTCCTATACTGTCTTTTATCTGTGGCATGGAGCACCATCACGCATGAAGATTGTGCATCTGTGCAGTTGCATATGAGTTAACAGCTTCTCACGTAATGTTTCCACATAAAAGAGACCACTCATGGTACTGCGTGTCTGCAAAAAAGATAATCAAGCAGTAGCGAAAGTTAACATAGCACCCCATATCATCTGACTATGCTGATGTCTCACGGTGCGAACGGTATATTTTTCGTCAAACCGTTTGCCTTTTGGTCTATGAGCATGTGCTTTAAGTGATTCAAACTGACGCACAGTTGATTCATCGGAAAAAGAACTTGGCTCTAATTTTCAGCAGTTCACGATTGATGACGCTTCGCAAACTGGAGTCTCTTCCTTTTTATGACAGAGGTTAGTCTAGGTTTATGTGCAGGTTTATAAGGCTTTAATCCAAAATCTTTGCTAAGACGTCGGAAAACGATGCTGTTACTAATATCAGACCCATTGGAATTTAGAAAGACCTTGATTTTCTTTCACGAACTCCTCAGAGAACGCATAACTATTCGCCTTATGGTATTGCCATCACGTGAGGTTGTTTTCCATGGACGTCCACTGGTCTTTCGGTCGCTAAATTCACCTGTATCCTGATATTTCATGATCGTATTTTGAATAACAGTCTTGCTCACATTCACCATTCTGCTTATGTCACGTTCGGAGTATCCTTTATGATATAGAGTCACTATTTATACCCTCTGAGTAACACGTAACGACATTTTTTTGCCCATTTTTCGCTATATAGAAAACACGTCCAAAGACTATCAGCATGAAAACCGGAAGCAAACTAACGCTCGTACGTTTCCCCCAACTCTATCAACTGTGACGTACCTGCATGCAGGACGCACACGACATAAAAGGCAGATAGGAATCAGAATAATCGTCTGCGTAGCTCAGTTGGTAGAGCGACTTGTTCCGGAATAAGCGGCCTCGGGTTCGAATCCCGGCGTAGACTGAAAATGACGGAGAAATTTACTTCGTTATAATGGCGCCCGAACTATCCGGATGACCCGACCGTTCAAAATCTCGCATTGGTGTGATGTTCTTTCCACACCGCGAGATAGAAAAATAAGAGAATCCCTTCTCCAGCGCTACGAAAAATAAAAATGTGTGATGTTGCATTCCACACAGCAGATGGACTGGGAGTTCTCAAGTGCACGTTCTACAGTGGATGGCTGCCTGCAACGATTCATGGTGACGGCTGACCCGTGGGCCATGCCCCCGGCCCTCTTTCGAGGGGAGAGGAGATGTGGCGTACCTGCATGCAGGACGCACACGACATAAAGGCAGATAGGAATCAGAATAATCGTCTGCGTAGCTCAGTTGGTAGAGCGACTTGTTCCGGAATAAGCGGCCTCGGGTTCGAATCCCGGCGTAGACCGAAAATGACGGAGAAATTTACTTCGTTATACAACAGCTGTCGCTGTAGGATGATGCAACGCTGACAGGAAGTTGAGTAATACGGACAGTAGCTACTGTAATAGGCAGCTACTGTAAGTGTAAGACCAACAGTTGGTCTTACACTTTGTGACGTATATTGTAGAATAACTTTCATTTTTAGTTCTTTTCCAATGTAAATTTGAGTTTGTTCTCCTTTATACTTCCAAACTTAACGTTATGTCTATTCCCATAAACAAAAATACTGTTGGCAACACATTTGCTGTCAGAGAGAAAGTGACGTATGACTGTAATAAGAACGATAGATAAAAAGGATGATACGACATTTGCTCATGTAGATGTGTGGGTGTAGAATTTAAATTAGATAAATGCAATCTGCTGTCTCATATTAGGGAGTTCTACTGAAATTCGTGCTGGACCAATAAAAGGTTATATTAAGTCTGACCTCTGTTTATGTTTCGTCTGGCCGTAAAAGATTAATTAGGAACTATTGCGTCGTATTCTTAATTATGGTTTTAGACGTAGCGCAACACCAATCTTGCTCACGAAAAAGACATTGCGTCACATTGCCGCCCGAACTTCAAGGATGACCTGGCCGTTAAGGTTCTCGCAATGATGTGATGTTCTTTCCACACGGCGAGACAGTAAAAATGAGAATCCCTTCTTCAGTGCTTCGAAAAAATAAATGTGTGTGATGTTACGTTCCCCACACGAAATTGTCTGGGAGTTCTCAAAAGCACGTTCTTCATCGGATGACTGCCTACAGCGACATATGGTCCCGGTTGACCAGTGGGTCATGCCCCAGCTCTCTTTCGGGGGGAGAGATGTGACGTGCCTGCGCCGCAGGGTGCACATGACATAAAGGCAGATAGCAATGAGAGCACATTTTCCCCGCAGCTCATTTGGGTGAGCGACTTACTCCGAAGTGATGGGACACGGATTCGATGACCGGCTAGAACAAGTCAGTGTCTTCACAACTTTTGCAAATGACTGTAAAATAATTCATATTACCATTGCATTGCTCCACTAAAACACACACAGTACGGCATTTAAGTAAATCGATAATCAAATGCTTTTAAATTAGCACGCGATCACTTTGACGTCTCAATGTGATAGCGTGCGAACTCAACTTGCTGTGATATTAATAATTCAATTCGAATTTTGTGGATCGGAAAAATAAAACTTGAGTCATTGATAATCCAATGTTTTTTAATTCAGCTATCACCTCGACATCTAAAGGTGATCGCGTGCTATTATATAGCAGGAAATCACTTTGACATCTCGAGAGCACACACGAATTGATTGATACGTGATGGCGCAAAAATGCAGACATTGCTGTGACGTCAAGCGTTCCAGACAGAAAGAGAGAGAGAGAGAGATTTGGGTTTTTATATGTATAATTGTTATTATTTTCATGTAAATAAATTACTACGCCGCCCAGAAAGTTGTGTAATAAACTAGTTTTCCACGCCACGTAAAATACGTATAAAGTACACGTGATTTATGTAAAATATGAATCATGTAATTTACGTGGCCTGACTGCCGCTATAGCCAGAAAACAGTCGGTCCTGTTCAACTTTTTTTTGTAGTGGGTTTCATTTCCTGAAAATGAATTCAACCTGTCGAAACTACTTTTCTCGAATTAGTGAGTCATTACGTCCCTAATTTAGGGACACTGATTCAAGGCAAGGGAGAGAGCCAGCCAGGGTAGTAAGACAAACACACTACCCATGCCTCATCCGGATCTCGAACTCGGTTCACTCTGAAGGTTGGTCGGAAGCTAGCGCTTAGACCACTGTGATGCTGCGCCGATGAGTATTATGGCCATCTACCTAATACGCTAAGGACCCCCTTTAGCCCCGCAAAAAAGCAGCCACTTGCCGAGGCATCGATTAGATGAGGTGGCGATAGGTACCCTGGGGTATCTGGTACCATAGTCAATAGCAGGTCCGTGCACCGGTTCCCGTACATTTCGGGGTGGTGGTGATTTAGCGCGAACCCGCTTTTTCAAGTCGAACCACAAATGTTTGATTGGGTTCATGTCAGGTGAATTTGGAGGACAGGGCATTAACAAAAAGTCACCAGCACATTCCTCAAAACATTCTTTGACGATTCTGGCAGTGTGGCATGACGCATTATCCTGTCGGTAATGGCCATCACCAGCAGGGAACACAGTTGCCATGAATGGGTGAACTTGGTCCGCAACGGTGTTCAGATGCCTGACAACTGTCAGGGATTGTGCCATTGGGATAATGGGGCGTAAACTGTCCTAAGAAAACATCGGCCACAGCATAACACCGCCGCCGCCATCCTGTTTCCGCCCAACCATGCATCCAGGTGCCATAGCTTCCGTTAGTAATAGGCGTATTCGCGCTCGACCGTCTACGTGATGCACCAGGAATCTTGATTCCTCAGACCAGTCCACTTTCTTCCAATCATCCACGGTCCAAGCTCGATGATCTTGTTGGCGATGACGTGCAGTGAAAATGAGGACCCGGCTAGGTCTTCTGCCTACGCTGGCACATGCGCAGAAGGCTGCGATGACCTTTGTGCTGGGACACTTTGCCCCGATCACCACTGTCTTAGTTGCGGGTGATTTGTCGCACTGTGGCCCTGCGGTAGCTGTGAACACTGCACGACCGTCTTCGCTCCCCTCTGGCATCAATGAGTTGCGGACGACACACGGTCGTCGTTTGGCTATCTGTGCACCACTTTTGATACGTGCTCACTAGAGCGGCACGTGAACAACCCACAGGCCGCCCCGTTTCCGAGATCGTAGGTCCGAGGCTCCGTGCCATCACAAATTGTCCTTTATCAAACTCCGATAAATCGGTACCTTTTATCATTTTGACTCCGAACACTCTACAAATCGAAATCCGGTCATCGGGTTGTATATGTATATGCTCTGTGAACTTCACCTGCGCCACCGTTCTGTTTCTAGGCGCGCTCATTTCTCTAGGGTGGGGGTGGTCATAATGTAATGGTTATCGGTGTAAGTGACATTCTGGGAGGAAAAACATCGCACAATATTTTCATAATTGCTTGCGCAGATACAACGCGGAGAACAAAATATCTGAAATATTTTACAAAAAGCTGAATCTAACCACCTGCTGATAAACAGATAGAAAGTTCATTAAGGTTTCTCAAATTGTACATCATGAAATGTTCCTAAACAATACCAAAAACGTCTTAGTTTTTTTTCTCCTCACACTTGATTCCTGTTACATATAATTTGTATTGTGCCTTGAAACATTTTACTTTGAACTGCACATTGCACACTTTATTTGTGCATTTTAGAATGCACATAACAATAAAATATGTCCCACACAAGCATGTGAGTTTAGGCTTTTCCGATTTACTATAGCACTTAGCAAGTTAAACTCGGCAATTCACGACATTTCAATTTTTGTTCTTTGCAACTGAAAACGAAATTTTAAAAGCAACCGGACTTAAAATTACCTTAAAAGGTAACACACACATACACACAAACACTTTTCTCTGAATCTCTTTTAGCTAACATAAACTCCGGGAATGCTCAGCATCCACTTTCAACGGAGAGTCCAAATTATATGTCTCCCAGCAAGCGGAAACTACGCATTATCACAAATGCACGATAGCACCTTCTGTCGTTAACAATGTCAGCAGTCTTGCGTGCATCTCCGGAGATGTTTCCTCATCAATTTTCATATTCGCCGCCATTGTGATTTTTCTAAACAAACATTTTAGAGTTAAAACAGCTGTTGATTTCACCACTAAAAGCTGAAGTTTGGAAGAATCACAAGTCACGCGAAGGCAAAAATTTGCATGTAGAGGAAGGGAAACCGTTTGGTTCGCCATTACTTCACCCTTTTGTCCTTTAGTATTTTCTGCTTTATTTCCGAACTTTACGGCAATTCCCTACGTGACAATGCTGCGGTATATTCGATCATGAAACGAGATAATCAACTGATTTTCTTTCGGTAATTAGTTTTTTCTTCGAGACGTCTGGAGATGTTAATACGGCACATTGTGGAACACGAATTGTTGTCTAATTTTCAGCGTTGTTCATGAGCGTTTGAATTTTGCATTCTTGACGGTACGCCAACAAAATATTTCGACGGCTGGACTTCCGAATCAGAACGCTTTAAAGTAGTTCCCGATTTCAAGTGTATCGTTCCGCTTTGTTTACATAGAACCTGATCACACCCAACGTGAAAGAAAGTAGTTCACGAAAAAGTGTATGCGGATTTTTTTTACAATTTGGTTGTAATAAGCTTTTAATGACTATTTCTATTTGCAAATATATTTTATAAAGAAAACATGTTGAATAATAATACCACGTTCCTTTTTGTTTTGTTTTTTATCCAGAAAAACCTGAGAAGCCATACTTCCAAATTGAAAGAACTATTGGCCGACAGCCTAATGGAATATTTGCTCCCACGATTTTGTAAAAAAACAAAATTTTGATCCATTTGAACAGCTCATTGAAGTACTTCACTCTACCGAGTGGAATGAATGTTAGACGCATTAATTTTGTGCTACTACACCACAGGAAAAAGGGCGTTGCATTATGATACTTTATGGAATTATGATGCATAAATCTGTGATGTAAATTGAATGTATTATTATTTCCCATAATAAAATAAATATATATAATTATTTATATTACAATAAGATTTTTTCCGGTGAAAATAGTAAAAACAAATGGTATCTATCGTGGACTACTTTCTTTTTTCATTGGGTGTAATCAGGTTCTATGTAAACAAAGCGGAACGATGCACTAGAAATCTGGAACTACTTGAAAGCTTTCTGATCAACGAGATAGAAGTTGTTTCAGATAAAGATGCACAGCCCATTTCTACTAGGCATCGAGCTTCTTGTTTTTTGCAACAATGAACAACAATTTTGAACGAAGTTCATGCTTCCGAGATAAATGTAGCAAATTCTGAATGAATACGACGTGCTCAACACGAATATGACCATAAAAAAGCTCAATTGGCTAGGGTTTGTTTGTAATGGATATCTATTTCCTTGCATATTAGAGATATATGTATACATAAACATATTAAATTCATTGCATTATAATATTAAAATAAATATAATAAAATGTAATGAATTTATTTATTTAATTAATTTGAGATTGCATTGATTAATTTTATTGATTTTTTATTGATTTTTTTATTCATTTATTTTATTTATTTAATTTGAGAATATATGTACAGGAATTTATTTATGTCAATTAGTTTCCTGTTTCTGACTTTAAAATTCGACTTGATTTTCGCTTGTATTCCACCTGAGGGGCATCTCTGAAGAGCATCCAACAGAAGTCCGCCATCATCGAGGTGGACCACTTTCCCTGGTATCGTTGCTCAGTCACAGCTACATCCTTGCGGAAACGCTGACCGTGCTCATCACTGACCTTCCCGCAGTTATCCGGGAAAAAATCCAAATGGGAATCAAGGAAGTGGATCTCTAAGGACATTCTGCAGCCAAATTTATGAAACAGAGCCAGCATGTTCTTTAGCAAATCCTTGAAATTTTTTGGGCTGGCATTCCCCAGGAAGTTTGTTGGCACTAGGCAAAATGCACCCGACACTTGTTTTTGTCACGCTGAAGGATTTTCTCAAACTTCGTGCCTCTGAAGAGCTGTCTGATCTGAGGACCCACAAAAACTTCCTCTTTAATTTTGGTTTCGCTGAGTCGAGGAAATTTTCCATGCAAGTACTTGAACGCTGGTTTATGCTTGCCCATGGTTTTAACCTAGTTTGTAACGTACCAGGAGATGTGACGTACCTGCCAGAAGGACGCACACGACATAAAGGCAGATAGGAATCAGAATAAAACGTCCGCGTAGCTCAATTGGTAGAGCAACTTATTCCGGAATGAAAGGACCCGGGTTCGAATCCTGGCGTGGACAGAAATGACGGAGAAATTTACTTCGTTATAATGGCGCCCGAATTATCCGGATGACCCGACCGTTCAAAATCTCACATTGGTGTGATGTTCTTTCCACACCGCGAGATAGGAAAAATAAGAGAATCCCTTCTCCAGCACTTCGAAAAAAAAAAAATAAGGGGGAGACGATGTAACGTATACTCTAGATTCAGTTTCCTTTTGATTTTACTATCTCTGGTTATTTTATTTTCCTATGTAAATTATCTTCTTACTTAACGAGATGTTATTTCTCCCGCTGAATGAGATCTGGCAATGAGTGTAAGTCATGACGTGGTGGTAGCCAGTATAAATAGGCGCATTCAACGATACCTAGGAGAGCTTTTTGTTGATGTGCGTAGGGAGAGCTTTGTTTTATGTGTAAAGAGATCTTCGTTTGGTGTAAAGAGAGCTTCGTTTATGTGAGAGGAACTTCGTTATATGTGAGAGCCAGATATCGAGTAGTTGTGTGACCTATGAAGTGTGTGTGGATAATACCAGGAGTTTCCCTAATAAAAGGTTTTCTTAGTAAGTACGTTTTTCTCAGTTCATAGTTTTGTCAGCCCTCTGTCTGGCTGTTAGGTCTCTTTCATTAAGTGTTACTGTTAACAACCAGCATAAGACTTTATTCATGATAATAATAACTACTACAACATAACTACTAGCAGTTAAAAGCTTATTCATTATAAGTTTTTAATAAGACCGAGTTTGATGTGTAGAGGAGGTAGGATGATTTTATTCGGGTGGGTTCTGCACATTCATTTCTCCGGGTTTCAAACACGCACTCAAATGCCAGTCTCTCTGTATGTAGTGCGAATCTGTAGCTCGGCTGTCCCACTGACGAACAAATCATCAATGATTGGTTCATCTCTGTTGATGGGCCTGTTGTATCTCTGTTGATGGGCCTGTTGAAGGCCCATCAACAGAGATGCAACCTTTAGGTCAGCACAGATTCATATGCCAGCCATACGATTTGTAATGAATCCTCTCCAACAGCTGCTTTATGTTGTCATAGGTCTCCTTCATGTGGACCGCATGTCCAAGAGGTATGAATGGAAGCTGATTCCCGTTATGCAGCAAAACCACCTACAGACTCAATTTTCACGATTATTTAAATAGCCGCTATTCCTGTGGATTGTGCACTATTCCGAGTTCTTGTAGCAGGCCATCAACATTCCAGCAGAACATAAGGCTTACTATTTTTATTTTTATTTTTTTTTGAAAAAAGGTTCGAATTGCCGATGGCGAATACGAAACGAAGTCCCTTGGACATTTCGTTCCAGAAGATTCTATTGTCGTAGTCTTGACGCCACTATCTCCACTTTTGTTTTAGATAGATCCAAATCGCGAATAAGGTGCGATTCCGTGTGGCGCAGCTGTTTCGGCATCACATGAATATTCGTCATCCTTACTTTCATGAACCTCAGAAGTTGGCGTTTGAGTATACGCATCGTGTTCCTCGTTCTCGTCTGAATTTATGACAAAATCTGCCGGAGGCTTAGGAATGGGAAGTTCTTCGCAATGCGGTACAGGTCGCACAGCAGAGCCTATGTTAGGATAGTCTCTAGACCACTTCTTTTTCTTCGTTACGCCTCCACAAACATATGGCACCATAAAAAAGTAACAGTCATTTACATGATTGGTTGGCTCTCTCCAAATCATGGGAACATCAAGGGCATCGCCTTCCCTTTGCCATTAAGCCACTGTGAAAGATTCGTTTGCACACGTGCGGCAACATATGTGTGGAGCCTAGTCTTTAACTTGGTCGCCTACCTTGCAGCCGAAATACAGATGATAAGCTTTTTTAACTACCTTAGTGATGTCCTTTTTCTGTACAGCAAATATAATAAAAAATATTTACAGTATTAACACACCTACGTGGCGTTGCCATTGCTGATTTTGAAGTGCAAGGATCACTTGTATAGGCTACTTCTTCGAAGGAAACACAGAACGCTCCACGACGAACCGAAAGAAATTGACTCAGAACGCGCCGCCTCGCCTATAAAAACTAACGATTGCATCTTCTGGCGTCATGAATACGAAGTTACCGTCACTCTAGATGTAGCACAGGATGATGCAATAACTTCTCGGTATGGGGTACACCAAGGGATGAAGAAATATGAGGCAAAAATTCGTAACCTTGTGTTATAATAATAATAAATTATATTAATAACCTATATTAATTATAAATAAATAAGATAACATTAATTAATATTCTAATAAATATAATTAATATGTAGTTATAATAATAATAATTAATAATAACAAATGCCCAACCAACAACACAATAGTATGGAACCGAGCCTTGTTGGTACCAGAAAGATAATGCACTGAGCCATAGACCTAGGACTGTTACGGCGTGGTTTCACAATAATCCCGTATCGTGTGTGGACTGGCCAGCACAGAGCCCTGAGCTTAATCCCATAGAGCACCTATGGGATGAATTAGAGCGCCGCATAAAAAGTTTGGAACCAAGGCCTTTTACTACGCAACAGTTAGCGGCAGTATTATGTACTGAATGGAAGCGCATACCTATCGCTGTGCTCCAAAATTCTTGTCGAAAGCATGTTTCGAAGGGTCAGTGCATGCATTAAGACCAAAGGTGGACCGAAAACGTACTAATGTGTGTCAAAAAATGCTATGTTGTGCTTCTCTTCTAGGTGTCCGGCGACGTTTCTCAATATAGTGTATATAGCTGTATTCTTCGTGTACAAATATAGTTTTCATCAGTTTCGATATTATATTTGGTTTAACTCTTTTTAGCTATATAAAGATGGAGTGCCAAGTAGACCGAAATGAGCATTTTCGACACTTGCTTCTCTTCACTTTCTGTCAAGGTTCCAAAGTTACCAAAGCAGCTCGAGACATTTGTCCTGTGTACGGAGAAGGCGCTGTTACTGACAGAACTGCACAGAAATAGTATTCACGCTTCAAGAAGGGGAAATTCGACCTCACAGTCTCCATGTTGCGGTAGACCTGTTCAGTTCAATGACGATGGATTGAATGAGCTCATCCACAAGGATCCGCGTCAATCCACTAGGGAATTGGCCCAGCAAATGGGATGTTATCATGATACCGTCGCCAGACACATTCACTCGAATGGTAAGGTCCAAAAACTCGGTGCATGGGTACCACATTCTCTGAACACAAGAAACAAAATCCAGTGCTTAACTACCGCCGCCAGTTTGTTCGCTCGACAGCAGGCTACTCGTGGGCATAAACAGAGATTTCTCATCGCATCGTCGCCGGCAATGAAAAATGGTGCCTCTATGTCAATATGAGGCAGAGGAAAGATGGCTGAGTCCTAACAAGGAACACCACATCGAGCCAACCCCGAGATGCATCCACGCAAGTCCATGATTTGCTTTTGGTGGGATTGGGAAGGTGTAATCGACTACGAATTGCTTGAAAACATCACCACGATCGATGCACAGCTTTACGTTCAGCAATGCACCGTCTCAACGAAGCAATTCAACTGAAACGACCCAACCGGCGGCAAGGTGTGTTTCTTCAACATGGCAACGCTCGCCCCTATCGTTTAGCAACGACGTCGACCTGAAACGGTGCCTCGATGACTTCTTCGAATCGAAACCCGGGGATTTCTACCGTCGAGGCATAGACAATCTAGTTGAACGTTGGCAAGAGGTCGTGAACCATGAAGAAGAATATATTAACTGATTTCTGAAAACTTTTTCATTAAAAATAAGGATTCTCATAATAGGGAAAAAACCGAACGAACCTATTAGACAACCCAACATATTGAACAAAGTTGTTGATTGAAGTTTGATTCAGTGTGCTTTGTTACGAGCAAGGAATCGCTTCTACTGGTGACGTGCTTCGATGCTAATGAAACGGAATTGCACATAGTGAATTGTAGCGTCCTTTACTACTTGAATCTTGTATATGTAGCTTTGGGACCACCATGTGAAGTTTTTATCTTAATCACTCACTTTAAGTGTAACAGGAGTCACTCAAATAAAGTTCAAGAAAAAATTACAGTTCGTCTTTTATTTCAGCTGCACTTCACTAATAAAGACCCTTAGGTAATTATTCTAATCACAGCAATAGCCACTTAGTCGAATTAGGAAGCACAATAGAAATTTAAAGACACTCTAAAACGAAATACATATATTCACCGCTTACCGAGAGACGCTATCTGCATGAGCAATGCCGCTTACAGGTTCCACGACTACCGCTAATGTACCGCACTTATAAATGCTTGCTCCAACATTATATAGCTCGTTATAATCATGTACACGTTACGCTCCCTGACTCCAAAACTGCTGCCAACATAACATTCAGTGAGTGAGAAAATATAAGTTAAGGTTGAAACTCTAAAAGAGAAAGAACTCAAATTTACATAGAAAAAGGCAACTAAAAATGAAAGTTGAATTAGAGTGTACGTCATAAAGCTGAATCGTGTATTTCTTTATACCTTGGCTGTTATTTGAAAGTGAATGATATGTGTAATTAAGCCCTCCAGCCACAACTAGCAAGTGATTCCTTTCTACTGGAGACTTGCTTCGATGCTAATAAAACAGAATTGGACATAATAAGTTGCATCCTGTACTTCGTCATACCTTAGCTGTAATTTGAAAGTGGAAGTTATATGCTATTAAGACTTTCGGCGCTAACGAAAAGGCTGAAGTAAACAGGGGTTTACAGTGACGGTAATATCTCTAAGCTAAGCTTCAAGTCAAGCTGAAGTTAAATCTAACGCAACGTTAAAGTATATTACACATTTAAACGATTTTGTCATAAGTATTTTAAGACTTAAATTCAGAAGTTCACTAAACAGCTGCACGTAATTTAGTGCCAGGCATTTGTCGAGGAACTTATAAACAACGTTTTTAAAAGTAGTCCACGCTCTTTTTTCTTTAATTTGGATATAACACACTGTCAACGAGTTCGCCGTCCATGAATTTCTTTGTCTGAGAGCTCACAAGTATTCCCTCCCTTATTTTAACTCGACTGATTGAAGGTAATTTTCTTTGATATACTAGAAACCTTTCTTTTCTTCAGTCTTGGCTTTGACGAAGTTTTTCATGAGACCGAGCTTAATATGAGGAGAAGGTAAGTCCATACGATCAAAAATTACCTGGCACCGCTTTTTGGTACACTTTCAAAAATGACTATCTCATCAGCAAGGCGAAGTTGGGATAAACAATCTCCATTAACTTTGTCCCTTTGTCTTCCTGGTTCAATGACTGAAATATATTCTGCAATTGAAGAGTTTCAAGAATGTGCGGTCATTTTGGCTCACTTCCTTTGCAATGTTTATAAATGCGATGTCCCGGAACAGCCTCGTCTTTGTGCTTGCATTTTTCTTACGTGTTTCTAATTATGCTACTGTATGTATGTTCGATACCACATGATTTCAAAGACATTAAAACTGTTAACGGTTGCATGGAATTAGAATTCTTTTCACAATCAATAAATATGAACTCACATAATATGAACATGAGCAACACTATAGCAGTCGTATCTGTTCACACCGAGAGTATCATCTTTTACTTAAATCCCTTCACACCGAGAGTATCATCTTTTACTTAAAAGAAACTTTTCAAACCGAGAGTATCATCTTTTATTTAAATCCCTTCACACCGAGAGTATCATCTTTTACTTAAAAGAAACTTTTCAAACTGAGAGCATCATCTTTTATTTATATCTCTTCACACCGAGAGTATAATCGTTTTCTTAAAATATCGTCACACCGAGAGCATAATCTTTTACTTAAAATCTTTTCACACCAAGAGTATAATCCCTTACTTAAAATCTCTTCACACCAAGTGTACCATCTTTTACTTAAGTCTCTTCCCACAGAGAGTGTAATCTTTTACTTAAAATCTCTTCATACCAAGAGCATCATTTCTTACCTAAATCTCTTCACATCGAGATTATCACCTTTTATTTAAATCTCTTCACACGAAGAGTATCATCTTTTACTAAAATATCTTCACAGCGACCTTTTACTTAAATCTCTTCACACCGAAAGTATCACCTTCTACTAAAACCTCTTCACACCGAAAGTATCTTCTTGTACTTAAATATCTTCACACCAACATTATCATCTTTTACTTAAATCTCTTCACACCGAAAGCATCATCTTTTACTTAAATCCCTTCCCACAGAGAGTATAATCTTTTACTTAAAACAAACTTTTCAAACCGAGAGCATCATCTTTTATTTGTATCTCTTCACACCGAGAGTATAATCGTTTTCTTAAAATATCGTTCACACCAAGATCATAACCTTTTACTTAAACTCTTTTCACACCAAGAGTATAATCCCTTACTTAAAATCTCTTCACACCAAGTGTACCATCTTTTACTTAAAATCTCTTCATACCAAGAGCATCATTTCTTACCTAAATCTCTGCGCATCGAGAATATCATCTTTTATTTAAATCTCTTCACACCAAGAGTATCATCTTTTACTTAAAATCTGACAGTTTTGCTAATTGTTGCCAAAACGTGCTGAGCAGTTTGTAGGTTCCGACATGGCGTTCAGAATGAAAATACAATTAAGAAATAACAACTTTTATAAGAGAAAGAAAATAAAAGGAGAGGAAGGTTAAAATGGAGATATACTCTTACGGCAATGTTCACCAATTCAGATAAGTTGAAGAAATCATCCCGGTCGCAGAGTTTTAAATGGCTTAGGTGTCTGGCCAGTGGTGTACACAGACCTCGGATTTCAGTCCCAGATGGATCGTGAGTTGTGTGTTTGTACTACGGTGCTGGCTTTCTTCCTTCTGTAGAACAGATATCTCCGAAGCAGGGAGAGTGACTGCATACAGCTTTTGGAATTGCTTGCTGGTATCCTTAAACTATCAAAAATCCGTGTGCATATATAAGATCTTTCATAGAAAACGTCTGAGAAATTTCGCAACAAATAGAATACAAATGTCCAGCGCATACAATATATGGTAGCCTGAAATGCTGTGGATCACACTTCTCCAGGGTCAATTAATTAGTTAATAGATATGTTTGACTGAGAACACCGTGATGTACAACTCAGGTGCCGAAAAACCTAGGAAAGTCGCTTCCATTTCCATTACGTGCCACCACACACGTGTCGTAAACGGTATCGTCCGCAGACGACGTATATAGAGAGGATGATACTTCCGAAAGCTTAAGTAGAAGCATTCGCATTTCATATGGTAACTTATCAGGATTTAAGCGATTTCGAACATGCTATGATAGTCGGCGCCCGAGAGATGAGTCACTCCACCGCTGAAATTACTACGAAATATGTATTTACAGGATCAAAAATTTCAAGGGTGTACCTGGATTTCACAAACTCAGGGAAAACATCCAGGGTGCAAGGTGTGGCTGTAGAAAAGCCCTGGACGATCGTGGACAGCGTCGTCTGGCATGTATTGTGTCATACACCCGGCTTGCAACATTGCCGCAAATCACAGTGTAAATCAATGCTGGGGTCGGTAGAGGCATCAACGATTGCCATTGCTGACACGACGACATAAGGCTGTGCGTCTCGCCTGGGCTCCAGAACACTGTCATTGGACGCAAGATGACTGGAAACGTGCAGCCTGATCCGACGAATCACGGTACCAACTGTTTCGGGCAGATGGCCGACTCCTAGTGCGGCGACAACCCCAAGAGGCAATGGATCACGCATGCCTACAAGAGAGAGTGAAGACAGGCGGTGGCTCTGTTATGCTGTGGGGTGTTTTCATCTGGAACGTATTAGCACCTATCATACGTCTTCAGACCGCTATGACCGGTAAAGGCAACCAACGTAACCATCCTTGGGAATCATTTGCAATCGTTCATGTCATGCAACCTCTCTGGCAGGTACGACGTCTTTCAGCACGACATTGCACCACCACATACGTCCATAGTCCCCCGATTATGCCTGTAGGAACATTCCACGGAATTTTACATCCTGACATCGTCAGATTTCAACGCCATCGAGCACATCTGGGATGCTGTTCAACGTGCCTTCAATACCAGGAACCCTCTACCGGCGAATATTACGGAATTGTGGAAACTTTTTCAGGAAACATGGTGCGTACTGTTTTCACAGTACTACAGACAGGTGTGGAGAGTTCCGAAGCGTTGCTGCCGTTATCCGATCGTGAGAAATACCAGCGTGGTATTAGAGAGATATTCCAGTTTTTTTTTTCTTTGGGGGGGGGGGGATTGGCACTTCAGTGTATAACATCCTAATTTATCAGTGTTTTTCGGAAAGAAGTAGTTTTATTATATACAGCTTCTAAGAGGTGTGGAAAATAAATGAATTAAGCTGAAAGTTTGTTAATAAAATCAGTTAAAGTAGCGCAAGAGGAATGTGCAGCTGTTTGTAATGAATATGTCATTTTCCAGAACACAATGAGCTAAAAACCTGGCAAAACAGCCAGGTGATCAAAAACTGGACAAAGAGAAAGAAAAAAGAGTTATTTGTTGTAGGATTATGTCTGACTTCTGTGAGTAATGAGTAAACAACATTTAATAACAAACATAGTGCAAATAGCGAAAACATCACTATTTATTTGTCATAAAGAATTAAAGTCAATCAGCAGATGCATAAAGTTTAACTTCAACACTAATCCCCGAGAAATTCTAATTCTAAAGCAAACGGATGTGAATCATTTTAGTACTGTTGTATGAAAAGCAAGTAAATTTGTTTAATTATTGCTTACAGAAAATAACGGAAAACTGACTTTAACCTTTCAAGTTTCGTCTTCTGAAGCTAATAAGCTATGTATATTTTGCACTATTTTTCTTACATTTCATTTCTTCATGTTTATTCAGTTGTTCAAGAACAATGCATGTGATATCATTTTGCTACCTCATTTCGTTCTGAACTCTTTAATTGCCACTACTATAATACAGGATGTCCCATTCGCCACTTTGTCTAAGTTTTAATTTATAACTTTGTGAACAATTACAGATATTAAATGGTATTTGGTATGAACATACCTTCATTCATGGAAAAGAGAACCGTATCATAAAAGATGTTGAAAGTGTGCACCCTGTGCATCGAGACAGGGTTGAACACGTTACTCCATATTTCAGAAAGTTCGCGCCAGTTGCTTCGGCGTAATCGCTGCAACTGCCTCGCACATGTTGTTCTTCAATGCCTGTTGACGCGCTCGTTGTAACCTTGAACGTCGCGCATATTAAGTTCATGATTCCCCGGGATTAGTTCATTTGTTTGTTTGCCTCGAGGCTGATAGCATGTTTTAATAGTGTCCTCCAGGTTAACCATAACCGAGAGTGTGTTTCTTTTTCGTATTTATTGGGAGTGTAAGTCGATAAAGAAGTGTCAGTGTGAATTTCATAGGAAATTCAGATGTCGGACAGTATCAGGTAAGCCGTCTATTCTGCAACTGGTTAAGAAGGTGGAATGGAGTCACCTTCTTAACCAGCCATACATCACATTGTCACCCATACATCACATGTGAGTATGGCTAAAATTGAGTGATTCTTTGGAGATCGCGTGATTTCCAAAGGAATATGGCCATCTCGATCTCTTTACCTAACACCCTCTGATTTTTTCCTCTGGGGATATCTCAAATCAATGGTGTTTTAAAACAAGCCGACAACCCTTAAGGCTTTGAAGAACAACATCTGTGAGGCAGTGGCAGCCTCACAGATGTTGTTCTTCAATGCCTTAAGCCGGAACAACTGGTGCGAACAATTACGCCTGAACAACTGGTGCGAACTTTCCGAAATATGGAGTCTCGTATTCAACTCTATCTCGATGCACAGGGCGGATACTTTCAGTATCTCTTGTGAAATGGCTCTGTTTTCAATTAATACAGAAATTTAACGTGGACCAAGAACATCAAACAAAGATATTCGCTCTTTCCACGTTTATAAGTGAGTCACGGAAAAATTCTCATTGGCCGCCACCGGGAGTCGAACCCAGGGTCATCCAGTTACGCGCCGGATATGCTTCCGCTACACCACAGCGGCCTCGAATTCCTCCAGACTCACACATGCTAACTGCCAAGCAAAGTTGGCAGGTTGCTACCGGCAAATGAGAATTTTTCCGTGACTCACTTATAAACGTGGAAAGAGCGAATATCTTTGTTTGATGTTCCTGGTCCACGTTAAATTTCTGTATTAATTATTCATTTGCCTTCTAATTATTTATTCAGTTGCTGCTTACCGTCTTTAGTGAATCCCCAGCATTGTGCGGGGCTCCAAGAAGCAACCTGCCAACTTGGCTTGGCAGTTAGCATGTGTGAGACTGGAGGAATTCGAGGCCGCTGTGGTGTAGCTGAAGCATATCCGGCGCGTAACTGGAAGACCCTGGGTTCGACTCCCGGTGGCGGCCAATGAGACTTTTTCCGTGACTCACTTATAAACGTGGAAAGAGCGAATATCTTTGTTTGATGTTCCTGGTCCACGTTAAATTTCTGTATTAATTATTCATTTGCCTTCTAATTATTTATTCAGTTGCTGCTTACCTGTGCGGGGCTCCAAGAAGCAACCTGCCAACTTGGCTTGGCAGTTAGCATGTGTGAGACTGGAGGAATTCGAGGCCGCTGTGGTGTAGCTGAAGCATATCCGGCGCGTAACTGGAAGACCCTGGGTTCGACTCCCGGTGGCGGCCAATGAGACTTTTTCCGTGACTCACTTATAAACGTGGAAACAGCGAATATCTATGTTTGATGGCTCTGTTTTCCATGGATGAAGGTATCTTCTTACCAAATATCATTCAATTACTGCAATGATTCACGATGTCATTAACAAAACCTTGGGTTAAGTAGCCTGTGGGGCACCCTGTATTTTACATCATCCAGCACAGGTGCCCGACTGTTCGTTCAAAGGTGACTGGCTGCTTTCCAATTCTGCCAAAAGTGGTTACTTCGTCCAAACTCCTTTTCTCCAATGGTAAATTTCGTTTAACACTCATTTGTGAAGTGGATTCTTTCAAAAGTACGATACGTTCTGTATCAAATTCTTCAATTCGGTACAGTTCGCCTAATACCCATTCGTCCAGTAATAAACTTCGACCAAAAGTATGTTACGTGCAATATTCATTCGTCGAATAATAGGACTCATTCAACAGCAATTGCTGACTGCCATTTGTTGAGCGGTACGTTTTGTCCAATGTTATGATCAGGTTGATAAAATATAGCACCCAGCAACCGAGCAACTGAAATCCACTGCTCAATAAAGATTTTGATTCCTCTTTGTCTCACTTTCTCTTTTTATTTACTGGTTCGTCAAGAACGCGTGGTATTTGCAAAATGGATTACTGAGACGAGCAACGGAAAAAATAAAGGCGCATAAAGAAATAGATTTAGTGTAGATTTTCTACTGATATTAAAAAGAATTTCTGTTCATAATAAAAGCCTAATTTTATGAAAGACATTTTAGTAATGCAATAAATGAAGAAAATGATTGTTATAAACTATTTATATACCTATTGCTTATGAGAAAGGTTTTTTAAGTAATATATTATTGGATTTAGGGAATGAAGCGAGACATCATGTTCCAATTTCTTAAACCGATGTCATAACAACGTAGTCGCTTTGGAAAAGAGTAATGAGTACGAAAAATTAAAAGTATTCACCTTTTCTTCACTAAAAGTAAGATTCAGTATCAGGACGGAGAAGTTAAAGATGGAATTTTTTTTCCTGTTGTTTTCTTTCAAAATTGTGTGTGTGTGCGCGCGAATGTGCGGTTTTTACTTACTTCGGGAACTGCTAGCTAAATTTGGAGTAATAGCGTGTGTATCCTGCTCCTCGAAAAACTGTTTTGTAAACCTCAGCAGGCATAATTAAACAAGAAAGATGACACCGAATTTTAGGGTGTAATAAGCACGTCTTTTAAATCCGTTCTGAAACAAATTAAATTTATCAAAGCTATTCAAAGTCAATGGAACCGGTATAGAAAACAATAGTACCTGACGGAAGAAAGAAGTTTTTCATTCGGGTTTCTAACCCCTCAGATATTGCTGTAAACGAAATCGTGAGCTTACGCCATCTGGTTGCACACTTGTGCGTTAAGAAAAACATGAATTTATTATATGAGAAACATTTCGCACCGGAAACGCTCTCCAACACCGAAATAATTTTTCAAATCGGACTCTTAGAAACAGAGATATCGACAAAAATAAGTTGTGTCTTTACGTTCCCTGGTGAAAAAAACATGCATTATTTTAGGAAGAGAGTATTCTCAAAAGGTTTTACCATATGAACGGTATCGGTCCAAGAAAAAAAAGTTTTAGTCGAGTTTTCAGGAGCCCACATTTTGCTACAAATACATCAGAAGCAGAAATTAATGCTTATGCCCCCTGGTGGTCAAACCATTCTTCACCAAACATTAGAAATTATGTGATAAATATTTTCCATCCGGTCTTGTATGCGATACAGGAAAAAATTTTCAAATCGGAGTTTTAAGAGTAGAAATAACGCAGAAAACGCAATTTACCTTTTTGCCCCCTAGTGGAAGGTCTATGATTTACTTGAAAATTTTGAATTTATAGGAAAAACATTTCGCATCGGAAATACAGCAAAGGAGGAATTTTTCAAATCGGACTCCTAGAAGTAGAGATATTGATAAAAATAAGATATACGTCTACGCCCCCTGGCATAGAAACGAAGCATTATTTTAAGAAGAAAATGTTTCTAAAAGGTTTGTCGACATGAGTAATATCGGTCAAAAAACGACTTTTTTTTTCAATCGAGACTGGCTGTTCAGTAGACTTACTCTGTCTCTCCATTCCTCTCTATTCTCCGGCATTGTCTTCAAGTCATAGTATATCCTAGTATTGGTGTCTTGGAGTAAATGTGCCACAAAACTTTTCCTTGGCCGCCCTCTTCCTATCTTGCCTTGAACTTTCCCTTCCAAAACTTTCAGAATCGGGCCTCCATGGCGCAATGTGTGTCCCATCCATAACATTCTTCTTCTTTTTAACTTGATCAGATTGCTGTGTTCTCCCACGCTCTCCAGGATCACCTCATTAGTCTTTCTATCGAGCCAACTTATTCTCTCCATTCTTCTATAGCTCCAGATCTTAAATGCCTCCAGCCTTTTCACTTCCCTCATGGTTAATGCCCATGTCCCAGAACCGTAGAGTGCTACTGGCCAAACATATATATGCCTTTAAAATTCTCTTCCTCAGTTTTAGATCTATATTTTTGGCTGTCAGTAGTCTTTGATTCTCTCTAAGCGCCGTTTTTGCCATTCCCAGTCTCAATCTAATTGCCTTTTCACATCTCGCATCTTCAGTAATAATGTGACCCAAAAGCGAAATGATTTAACTTGTTCAATACCATATATAACAAATTAAATAAACTCTTTGAAACCATACTCGACTAGCTCATTCCAACTCTCCGATCTGCAAGTCGTAATCCTACGTTCCAAACTGACGGCTCAATCAGAACGCAGTCTCCCTGTATTTTTTTTAACTGTTTGATTTGAAAACCTCTTTTTCTCTGATACCTTCCTTCTGCTATGGGAAAAACTTTTGTGCGCTATTTTTTAATTTTAGTAAGATACGTTTTATCCGCTCGTGGAAGTAAGTAGCTGTTCCTATTTCTGAATATTTTATCGATTGAAGAAATCTTTTGATCTTTTGTCTAACTGGATTCATTGACTTCGAATAAATCTGATAAATTTTATGCGCGTCAGGAGGAATTCAAAAGACGTGATCACGTGTTCATTACATTAACAATCTGGTGTCATCTTTCTTGTTCTCTATGATAACTTCCCACACGGCACACCCAAAATTAATACAAATATAAGAAGTTTTGAGCTTTTCTAAATAATAAATAGTGGAGCTCTTTTCAACAAAAAGGAATTCAGCTTTTACTTTAAAACCGGATTCACTCTTTTCTTCTTACAGAGAGCGTCGTTTGGTTAAACGTACAATAAATGGCGTATTGCGCAAACCAAAAGAAGAACATTAATCTCTAGAGCAAATAAATGCGAGTAAGAATCACGTGATTGATAAGGGCTCAGAAAAGAAGATGCAAGAAAATAGAGACGTAACAATAAATCCTAGAGGTCAAATTTCTCGAGTTTTAGTTAGAGATGCGAACGAGCATATATACTTTGGACAGAAAATGAAGCTAAAAGAGAATAGAATTAAATGGCAGATTGCCAGAAGGAAGAAGATTTCAGGAGGCGTTAGGAAAGAGTAATCCGGAAATCCAAAAAATTTAGAGTAAAGGAATCAAGATGCAGAGGGGAGATGGATGAAGATGGGGAAGATAATTAAAACGCAGAAGGCATGCTTGCCTACTAATGAAGTGCCATGAAAAAACCGGGCAAAAAATGTCATTAAATAGAAAGAAAAATTTTAATAATTTACATAGCTGCAATCTACAAAAACCGCATTAAACTCTGTGATTTTTAAAGCTATTCCATGTTGTATAAAGCTGATCTATGATTTGTAATATACTTTTCGGAGGACACAACAATTCACAGTGAGTAGCTATGTTGTCAAACGCATCGGTAAGTTTTAGAGGGTTTTTAATTATTTATTTTATGGATTAACGATTTTCAGGATTTTCATTTTGGTATGAACGGAGATGTGATTTTGAATTTTTTTCTATTTTGTGGGAAAATAGCTGCTATTTTTTTTCTTCTTGGGAAGCTCTTGTATTTATACACTAAAGAGCAATTGAATAAGAGATACCTTTCTAGTAACGTGTGGCAACACCTTTCGGCCTGATGACGGCGGCGATTCGTCTCGGCATGGACTCGACAAGACACCGGAAACGTTGGGAAGCCATACGGATCCACGACCTCTGAACAAGCTCCCACAGTTCACGAAGATTTGATGGAGGGGGGGGTGAGAGCCTCGAACATATCTCTCGATGGTATCCCAGATGTGCTCGATGGGATTGAGGTCAGGTGACTTAGCTGGCCAAGGAAGCGAGGTCACGTCGGTGGATTGTTCTTCCAACCATTCGGATACGATTCGGGAGCGATGGCACGGTGTATTGTCTTGTTGCAGGATGAGGTCCCCAGTGGGATGTTGAAGACGCACAAACGGGAGAAATGGTCGTCCAATATACCCCGGCAGCGTTGACCTATGAGGGACGAAGTCACACGTACCAGGGGTCCCATTTCAGTCCACGTAAACAGTCCCCAGACAAGAGTGCCACACCCACCAGCTTGAAGAGTACCCTGCTGGCAAGAAGGATCTATCGCTTCATGTGGTTTGCGCCGTACTCGTATCCTGCCATCCGCATGTACCAACGTGAATCTCGACTCATCAGACCAGACAACATTTTCCCACATGTCTAGGGTCCAGTGGCGATGTTCCCGTGCCCATGCTAATCTCTGCACTCTGTGATGTGCGGTCAGCAGCGGTACCCTCGTGGGACGATGGCTTCTGTACCGCATAGCGAGGAGATGGTTCTGGATGGTGTGGCTGCTTACACGTTTTTGTGCACCAGCGTTGAATTGCCGAATGATTTCTTGCACTGTGGCCCGTCTATCCGCTTTTACAATGCGAGCTAGCCGACGATGACCCCGCTCATCCTCACGCTGTTGTCCACGGCAGTTGGCCTTTGCAGGGATCGTTTTACCGGATTCGATGTATTAATGGTGCACCCGTGACACAGTGGCTCGTGAAAATCCCAGTTCGTGCACGATTTCCGAGATGGAGTGACCCATTCGGCGGGCCCCGACAATTTGCCCACGATCAAATGCGCTTAGATCCTTCGTCTTACTCATACTATAATATACATAAATAATTGTGCAACTCATAAATTATGTATATCTTTTTGTTTTCATTGTTGAAGACTCAAAGTGGATATGTAACATTACGCTTTTCTGGCATTAGGAGTGGAATGCGGCCCTTGGTTCCATCGCAGATATTGTTCGTCTTGATATGTACTATCACCCCTTTTGTTTGTTGAAGGAGTTTACAATCACCCTGTATAAACAAATACTTCGGACCTAATGGCGCCAGAAGCTCGTTTTGGTTTTATGAAGCTAAAAAGTCTGCTTATGAAAATTTTTCCGGGAAAAGAGCCACATGTTTTAGTCGCTAAAGCCAAAGACGCGAAAACGGAATTTGATTTTAACTTTAGAAGAAATAAAACGCCCCATTTCAGATTCTTATTTTGCAGCCACGATTTTCGGATTCAGTGGTGTCCGCTAATCAAAGCTAAATTCTCGGAAGGGTTACCGGCTGCGTCCTCCTTTCCGGATGCGCGATCAAAAGACCTGAGAATCTGAAAATGGCTCCCGATCACTAAAGGTGTCTAAACAAAACAAAAGTTGAATCCTACTGAAAGCCCGTCTCGTTGGGAACTCTCTGAGAAAACTGTCTGCATGTGGTACAACAAGGCGCCTACCCACAGGTTGCTTTATTCAGATAAGGGGAATGAAACCGTTGCTCCCATATACGATGAAACAAAGAAAACTAAATGGTGAGATTGAAAATGTGTTACGAGGATGGATTTAATATTACTATCTAAACTTCCTATATTAAATCCTCGTAACACTACCCACCAACGTTAGGGTTGAGTAGAGAAAGAGGAGGACTGATTACAAGTCATTTCATGAAATTTCTGTCTTCCGAAATACCCAGCAGTCTAAGACGGACTATGATATGATGATCTCGGATAAAGGATCACAAGCGAGAGCTTAGAACAAAGCGGCACGGGGACGGCAAGTTGTTTCACCTACCCATTCCACAGTTATTAAAGCCCAATTTTTTTATGTTTGACATTGTGTATCCCGCTTAGCTCTGCTAATGTGCTGGATGGGTTATTATAGTGAGACTTTGGCATCTTGTTCTTCTCAAGAATGTACAGCTAATTCCTGAAAGAAATTAGCTGTACATTCTTTGAGAAGCTGCTTGCGTGCAAACGTTATGTTTGAAATCTTGTTATAATCAATGAAAGGGTTGAAAATTCAACGCAGCTTCCGTTAGTAGGAATGTTATGTCTCTCGTTTTTTGTATATTGAGAATTAGTGTATGCATGTATGCGTTGCTCAAATATATGGATTTCGCTTAGAAAAGATAAAGGAAAAACAGCATCCTAAAACATAATTTCCGCTTCCTGATTCTCTACACAGCAAATTTACTATCTTGTGTGTAAGCAGGAGAGAGGAAACCCTCTAATGCTTGTAAGCTTACCAGCTTTTTTTTCCACTGTTCTTTAATGGAGAGAGAGATACTTTTTACAAAAAAAAAAAAGAGAATGTCGCTTAATAGAGTACTTTTTATAACTAAATAATCGATCGATGGAACACCGCTGTTGCCATTCGGGTGGAAAATCTGCTGCACGATGTCAGGTTTCTTTTATTCCTTATTACATTCGCCATGGAAACAAAGTGTAATTTAAATGGAATTCGCTGCACAGCGAGCCGCATATCCTAAGATGTTCAGTACTCCTTGTGTAATAGCGAATTTAGCAAGATTATTTTTTCTTATTTTTCACTTAAAATTTGAAAGAATAGTGGTATAATGAGCACGGCTTTGGAGTAACAGAAGAAAAGGAACACGAGTTGCTAAAGTTGAAAATCTTTCAAACTGGTGTGAAACTTTGAAGCAAATTCCAAAACACTAAAGTCTTCTTTCTCTAGAACATGTAATATTAATTTTTGTTTCAATTTTTCAATGTGTTGAAGTGATCCTACGCCTAGATGTGCAAACAACATATTTGCTAAGAAAATTCCAAGGTTCTGAAGCGATCTACCAAAAGCATGCAATATCGTAGGATTTTTCAGGAAAATATCCCCGCGATTCACAAATTACACTTAAAAGCATATAGCTGTAAATTTTTGCCTTCTATAAAAAAAAGTAGACGAAGTGATAGAACTGAGAACGACAAAGACTGAGTAATAGAACCTCTGAGCGACTAAAACTCAATAAGAGATATCAGAACGACTAAGTAATGAAACTGACCAATTAATAGAACTCAGAAAGACTAAGACTAATTAATAGAACTCAGAACCGCTAAAACTAAGTAATAGAGTTCACGACGACTAAGTCTAAGTAATGTAGCAGAACACAGATAGACTATGATTAAGTGACAGAAACCAGAACGGCTAAAGCTATAAGTAATGCAACATAACTCAGAACGTCTAAGTAATAGAACTCAGAGAGACTAAGTAATAGAACTCAGAGAGACTAAGTAATAGAACTCAGAGAGACTAAGACTAAATAATAGAATTCAGAACGACTAATACGAAGTACTAGAACAAAGAACGACAAAAATTAAATAATAGAACTCAGAACCGTTAAGACTAAGTAATAGAACTCAGAACGACTGAGAGTAAATAATAGAACTCAGAACGGGTAAGACAAAGTAATGGAACTCAGATTAAGAAATAGAACTCAGAACGGGTACGACAAAGTAATGGAACTCAGATTAAGAAATAGAACTCAGAACGGGTACGACAAAGTAAGAGAACTCAGGTTAAGAAATGGAACTCAGAACGACTATTACAAAATAACAGAACTCCGTACGACTAAGGCTAAGTAATAGGACTCAGAACGACTATTACACTGCCGGACAATTGCTAAGGACGGATGACAATAGCAACGATAGCAACCATAAAATGGAAGGCAGGAAAATGTGGAAATTAGCATAAGTGCGGGATACAGTAAGACGTGTTGTGCGTATGCAAATTTTGGATTGCCGAACTTGTTCGTGACGTCATAGCGCTGATAAGAGATACAAAGGATTTGACGCGCATTGACCGTTGTTGTTCAAACGCAAACTTGAAAGGGAAAGAATCAATTGACGAACTTGCAATTTTCAGTATGTCTTCCCGACATCCCCTAGATGATTTTACGCTTGGCCGTATTATTGGCAAGATTGAAGAAGGGCGAAAAATAACAGATGTTGCCAGGGAGTTCGACGTCAACCACAGTGTTGTTTCAAGGCTTTGGAAATGATTTCAAACAAATGGAGAGTGTAGCAAACGTCACGGGGGAGGTCGTGTTCGCAGTACGACACCTGCAGAAGATCGGTACATAGTGCTATCAACAAAAAGACACCGGCACAGCACAGCTAGTGAGGTAGCAAATCAGTTTATGGCTGCTACTGGCAAGCGGATCTCCCGAAAAACTGTCGCTAGACGTTTGCATGAAGGAGGACTATACGCCCGCCGTCCTGTTGTGTGAATCCCATTGTCCAGACGTCACCGTACCGCCCGTTTGCAATGGTGCCATCAACATCGCAATTGGACTGATAACCACTGGTCTGCTGTCCTCTTCTCAGATGAGAGTAGATACAGTCTATCGTCTGATTGTCGACGACAACTGATCTGGCGTGATAGTGGTATTGCATATTGTCCATCAAACATACAGGAAAGGGACCGATATCCGACATGTAGTGTCATGGTATGGGCTGGCATCATGATCAATGGCCGTACGTCCCTCTATGTGCTTCCAACTGGGACTATGACTGGCCAACGATACATTAATGATGTTCTGCTACGTCATGTTCGCATGTTCCGTGGTGCTGTCTGGGATAGATTCATTTTCATGGACGACAACGCAACATGTCATCGAACAGTCGCTGTCCAGGAGTGTCTTGAGAGCGAGGATATTCAACGCCTCGCATGGCCAGCACGTTCTCCAGATCTGAATCCCATTGAAAATGTGTGAGATGCTTTGGGGAGGAGTCTTGCTGGTCGCCAATGCCCTCCAATAAACAAGGACACCCTCATCCGTGCACTGAGAGAGGAATGGGATAAATTACCCCAACATTGATAATGTTGGGAAAAGCATGACACGACGTGTGGAATCTTGCATCGCCCTCCATGGTGGCCATATCCCGTATTGACATCTTACGCCGGAACGCCTGCGGACGGTAATTGCATTTTTTTCACGTTTACGTATTCTGCACAAAATGGCCTGTTTGTCCCTTGAACACGTTCCAAAGCCTTCTGGATTTCAGAGCACAATAAATTGTCTTTCTTGTAATGTCCTGGCATTCTGACATTATTTTATTTCACTTGGCATCCAACCACACTTACTTTTTTATGCGCCGTATAGCCGTTTATGATCTGTCCTTACAAATTGTCCAGTAGTGTATTAAGTAATGGAACTAAGAACGCACATTTTTTTCCATGAAAATTTCATGACACGCAAAAAGAAAAATTAAAAATGCAGTCTCTGGTATTTTGTCTTTTTAAGAAACCTTTCAAAGAATATAAAATATCACACCAGAGAACTGTCTTATATTTTTTTTTTTGTCAAGAAAATTCCACGACTCTGAAACAAACGTACTTAGATCATTTTTAACGTAGAAAAGAAATTCAGAACCGTGTGACGTGTACATATTGAGATCGTTCAGCAAGTACGTGAGCAATTTCATTGGCGTGCATTTCGGGACCTAATGTGGGCCCACAGGCGATGATTGGCTGATGCGTAGTCCATACCTCGAAATCAGTTCGTGCTTACGGATCAGCTAGTGAAAGTCATGATAACGGTGGTACAGTTTAAGCGATCAGCGACAGTGAACAAAGCTCATCTTTTTTTTTTTTTTTTTTTAGTTTTGTATCTCATTACAGTATTCAGAGGGCGTGGCACAAAGTCTTCTGCGGGCAGCAGCATGTCAAAAATGCCGTCAAGACATCACACAAAGACGAGGTCGACAGATATCGACTTCGGGACAAAACACCAAGGGGGCGCATTCAAGAGGCCATATAGCTGTCATACAGGATGTGTGCCAATAAGCTTTCCGCACAATTGGGTATTCCTCACACACACACACACACACACAACTGCTTATACTGTGCTAATGGAAGATTTAAGACAAATGGGTAAATTAGCGACGTAGATGCAGCACAGAATGACCACGAGAGAGATGTAATTCAGCTACGAAAATGCACGGAGTAAATAATAGTTTCGTAGCAATAATTGAGTGCCTACAAGGCTGTTCTGCTTAGATGAAATTTAATGAGTGGAATTTTACACAGCTAGGCAAAAAATATTCACGGCTTTGTGTTGAACCCGGTACTAGAGTTGGTTGTTAACGACATGGCCTTTCGGAAACGTTAGAGTTGCATGAGCATAAAATTTTTTATCAACGACATGGCCTTTCGGAAACGCCGCGTAGAGTTGCATGAGCATAAAATTTTTCATGGATGTTAACGACATGGCCTTTCGGAAACGTTAGAGTTGCATGAGCATAAATTTTTTTATCAACGACATGGCCTTTCGGAAACGCCGCGTAGAGTTGCATGAGCATAAAATTTTTCATGGATGTTAACGACATGGCCTTTTCGGAAACGTTAGAGTTGCATGAGCATAAAATTTTTTATCAACGACATGGCCTTTCGGAAACGCCGCGTAGAGTTGCATGAGCATAAAATTTTTCATGGATGTTAACGACATGGCCTTTCGGAAACGTTAGAGTTGCATGAGCATAAAATTTTTTATCAACGACATGGCCTTTCGGAAACGCCGCGTAGAGTTGCATGAGCATAAAATTTTTCATGGATGTTAAAGACATGGCCTTTCGGAAACGTTAGAGTTGCATGAGCATAAAATTTTTTATCAACGACATGGCCTTTCGGAAACGCCGCGTAGAGTTGCATGAGCATAAAATTTTTCATGGATGTTAAAGACATGGCCTTTCGGAAACGTTAGAGTTGCATGAGCATAAAATTTTTTATCAACGACATGGCCTTTCGGAAACGCCGCGTAGAGTTGCATGAGCATAAAATTTTTCATGGATGTTAAAGACATGGCCTTTCGGAAACGTTAGAGTTGCATGAGCATAAAATTTTTTATCAACGACATGGCCTTTCGGAAACGCCGCGTAGAGTTGCATGAGCATAAAATTTTTCATGGATGTTAACGACATGGCCTTTCGGAAACGTTAGAGTTGCATGAGCATAAAATTTTTTATCAACGACATGGCCTTTCGGAAACGCCGCGTAGAGTTGCATGAGCATAAAATTTTTCATGGATGTTAACGACATGGCCTTTCGGAAACGTTAGAGTTGCATGAGCATAAAATTTTTTATCAACGACATGGCCTTTCGGAAACGCCGCGTAGAGTTGCATGAGCATAAAATTTTTCATGGATGTTAAAGACATGGCCTTTCGGAAACGTTAGAGTTGCATGAGCATAAAATTTTTTATCAACGACATGGCCTTTTGGAAACGCCGCGTAGAGTTGCATGAGCATAAAATTTTTCATGGATGTTAACGACATGGCCTTTCGGAAACGTCAACGCACGAGCGCACAAGGCCATCAGTGCTCGGATGTTCAGTGAACAGAACAGTTGGGTTGTGCTTCCACACACACCGTATTCACCTTATATGAACCTCTGTGATTTCAACCGTTTTGACGATTTGAAAACGGAGTTGCCTGGTACTCGCTACAACAGCAAACAGGTCTTGGATCCCCGAAGTCCGAAATACAGACATTTTTTTCCAGGCTTAATAGCACTGGTACTTTTAATGGCATTCGTTCACTGCAAAAAATGTCTTGAAATTCACGAGCCATTTTGTGTGATCCCTTTTGTAAACATACGAAGCATATTTCTGATACAACTTTTTCCGTGAAATAAGGAAGGAGAGGGGCTGAATTTCCGGATATTTCACACGCCATTGAAATTCTGAATTTTCCGAAACCTTTCCGCAATGTCTTTCCTACATTGACAGTAAAGTGCCGTTTCGAAGAGGTGTTAACGGAAAATTCTGAATTTTTAGAAACTTTTCCGCAGTTCCTTTCGTATTGTAACGGAAAATTCTGTTCTCACTCTTTCCGTACCCATAATTCCGATAATAGGAACGTTTCACGGGAATGAAGTCTATTGTATATGTATCAGACTGTAGGCTCCTGGAGACAAAAGCAATTATAGCTATCAAGAATAAATTATATATTTTGCAGTTTTGTGAAAAAATACTATTAAACAGTATATTTGACCTTTTCTTAAAGATCAAACAGAAGTCATCGCTCTTTCCACGTTTACAAGTGAGTCACGGAAAAATTATCATCGGCCGCCACGGGGAATCGAAACCAGGGTCTTCCAATTACTTGCCGGACACGCTTCCACTGCACCACAACGGCCTCGAATTCTCCAGACTCACATACGATAAACTGCCAAACCACTTGTGACGTGCATGCCCAGCAGGACGCACACGACATAAAGGCAGATAGCAGCGACAACGAACGTCCGCGTTGCTCAATTGGTAGAGTGACTTATTCCGGAATGAGGGGACCCTGGTTCGAGCCCCGGCGTGGACTTCATTATACACTTGGCAGGTTGCTTCTTGGAGCCCTGTACAATGCTACGGAGGTTCTGTCAAAATACCGAAGATAGAAAAAAAAACCCGGAAATTTCATTAAAAAACGGTCACCTACTTTCAAGTTTGATGCACGTTATCTTCAGAAATTTTCCGTGAATTCACACAACTTATTTTTTATAGTGTAAACTGCCCACAGTTTATAATGAGGGAAAATTTTAACAATCTTGCGCATGAGCGTAATGAAAGTATCAGAATTATATTAATGTAGCTTTCGGATTTGGAATCATATTTTGCTTTTAGAAATAACTTTATAATCGCTCACACACACACACACACACACACACACACACACACACACACACCAGAGACAGAAATGGGTCAAGGGTCAACGGGTCGTCAATTTTTAGCAGGTCAAACGGGTCGGGTCAATATGTTCCTGCCCCAATTTTGCCCAGGTTTCATTCCCGTTTTATTTTTGAAAAGCAAAAAGAATTTAAATAAAAAAAATTATCACTGTGTAATTTTGTGCTCGATACTGGTGCCCGCGGACTGAAAGATTTGTCATGCGATATTAAGGAAGAGTGTACTCAGAAGGAGAAGTATCTCTTCCTTCTAAGGGCAACGTTTCAAACAACATCCACATTTTGGAAACTTTCAACTCATCATAAACTTTTGTAAGTTGGTGTTGCTGTGAAACATATTCTGAAATTTGATATTTTAGCAAGAAAACAGCAAAAATGAAATTAAACCTACAACGAGTTGCTTAATTCAAGAATTTGACAATAGCGCCATCAAAATAAGGTACACCAGGCTTAACATTACTGTAAAGGGACATTTTGACTCTCGCAGATGTGTTTGAAAACATGTGTGAAACAGTCTTGCAAATGAAGAACAACAGTTTTAAAACTTCCTTTAGGTAAGTGTGTAAATTATACGTTCCTATAACACATTTGTTTGATTTCAATATAACTTAAGACATCCACTGTGGAAAGACTTTTGCAACGCCCAATGCATATTACTAGGTGAAAACCCGTTAATAATGACGGGGAAAAATAAAATTTACGATACAGAAATTATTGACTTTTATTTATTGTGTTTTTGAGTTCCACGTCGGCAGATGGCGACGTTGGCTCACAGCTTTCTGAAAATTTCCCGAGCTGTCGTTTATGGAATTTGTTACGACGGGCTGTCTGTTTGTTATGTGTTTTGTATAAAACTTTTAGACCCTATTTCGTCACTTCTTTTTACACAACATTTTTCGTATACACTGACTGTGAACCCTGTATCAATTTCCCTTGTTCTTTTCCGTGAACTATTTTTATCTTGACGTCGTCAGATCGTCGTACTCTTAACGTTGCCACATACAGATGGCTAAACACCGGTTCAGTTAGTGAACCAAAATTTCTGATGTAAAGTTTTCGTATCTCTAGAGTTGACCGTGTGACGTAACGCATCTCTGACGTCATGTGAGAATGATTTGAATTAGATGACGTCATACCAGCAGCTGTGTTCTTTGTTGCTATGACAACAAAACAAAGTGATTTTCCCCTTTGATCAGTGCGCGTGTAAGTGGTGACGTCACCTACACGAAAAGCTAAGCGTGACGTCACAAACATTTGTTTCGCGGTTGTTGCTATGACGACCTAAAAAGTGGCACGGAGGAGGAGGACTCTAGCAAATTATACACTGCTGGCCACCCAAAATGCAACACCAAGAAGGACACCAAATAGCAAAGCCAGATTTACTGGGCACATACAACAGATACAAAGATGAAACGATTGAGCTTACAGGCTCGTGCGATTTGTGGAACACGCAGACATCAATAGTTCGTGTGGCCCCCATGGCTGGCAATAACGGCCTCTACACGCCGCGGCATCGAACAAAAGAGGCTTTGGATGTGGGCTTGGGGTATATCGGTCCAGGCTGCTTCCACACGTTGCCGCAGTTCATCAGGCGTAGCCGCGGGTGTTGCTCGCCGGGCCACTCGTTTGCCGATCAGCGACCACACGTGTTCGATGGGTGACATATCGGGAGGACAGGTGGGCCACGGCAGCAGTAACACCTGGTGGGCCGTGAAGAATTGTTGCACGATGCGTGCCACGTACGGGCGCGCATTGTCCTGTTGAAACGTGGCCGTTGGCAGGTCCTGCAGGTAAGGGAGGACTACAGGCTCCAAAACGTAGAAGATGTAGCCGTGGCTGTTGGGTGTAGCGGCGCTGCGTACCAGAGGAGTGCCGGTGTCATATCCAATTGCGCCCTAAACTATAACGCCAGGCGACGGACTGGTATGGCGATGCATAATGCAGGCGTTATACAGTCTCTCGCCGCGGTGCCGCCACACGCGGATACGACCATAGTGGTGTTGTAGGCAGAAGCGGGAGTCGTTGGAGAAGACAATGTCGTGGCATTCCGTAGTCCAGGTACGGCGTTAAATGGCCCACTGCCACCGCACTCGCCGGTGGTGTAACGTCAATGGTAATCGGAGCAATCGGCACCGTGCGACAAGTCCCCGCTCCTGCAAACGACGTCGAACGGTACATGCTGACACAGGTTGTTGCGCAACACACCCTGATTCCTGCGCTAACGTTCGTGATGTGGCGGTGCGAGCCGTCAATGCCCTTCCCACAACATGCCGGTCCACTCATTTGGTGGTGTACCGCGTCTGCGGCAATCGCTCACGTCGTTCCGTCCGTCCCTCCTGCACCTACCAAATCCACACTCGCCTCACTGTGGCTGGATGTCATCCCACTCGAGCGCCTATGTCTATGCATGATAAACCGCTGTAGCCATAAGCCACTATTCGTCCTCTGTCGAATTCCGAAACGTGCTGGAATGACTGCCGTATTCTGCGACGAGGTATCAGGAAGCTTCCCACGCACAGTTCCGGCGGCACAACACACTTCCACTACTTACACCCTGCCTTCTGTGCACTCTTCTTATAGTGCTTTTCGGTGGCGTGCCGTGGCGCACATGGTTTGCATATGCCCTGCAACGCTAATCGTTTGCATGTTCTCTTGCGGGCGACGCATGCTGTGAATTTCAGGCCAATCGGATGCTTCTTTCTTGGTGTTGCATTTTGGGTGGCCAGCAGTGTATATTAGGATATGAAATAGAACCAAAATGCTGACGTAAAATTTTCGAATCTCTAAAGACTTGACCATGTGACGTAATGCATCTCTAACGTCATGTTAGAATGATTTGGATTATGTGACGTCACACCAGCAGCTGTGTTTTTTTTGTTTTTTTTTTTTTGTTGGTATGAAAACAAAACAAAGTCATATACGCGTAGACTTTGAGTGTGTATGTGATGACGTTACCTACACAAAAACACGAAAAGCAAAGCGTGACGTCACAAACATTTGTTTCACGGTTGTTGCTATGACGACTTAAAAAGTGGCACAGAAGGGGACTCCTCTAGCAAATTATATATTAGGATATTTCAAAGGAAATTTAGCCGGGTCGTGTCCAGTTAAATGACGTCCGTGTCGCGTCTGGGTCAAACTTTTTAGCCCTTTCCCAAATCTGGCACACGCACACACTCGCAACTCATTTATAGACATGCTGTATATTTAATCTGTATGACACCTAAATCTATGCCCTGTCGACTGAGATGAAGTAACACTACATCAAATATATTTAACCGACCATGAGATGGAAGTATTTCCACATTTCTCTACCATAACAGATTTTCCCTAATGCAAAGTATAATTCTGAATAAAGATACGCTAAAAAGAAGCACTTTTTTCAGGACCGATTAAATAATTTTTGCAAATACACGGTTCATTAGCGTTCGTAGTATCCAAAGACACTTTTCCTTCTTCTTTTATGGTGTCCTCTTTTATTTATTTATTTAATGACAGTCCCGTTTTCATTGTCCTTTGTTGAATAACAAAAAAATCTTTACGCTCAGTGAAAAAAAGAAAAAAGATAGAATCCAGCATCAGTGCGGGAAATTTAAACGAGGCTGTGCAGTTATTGAACTGGGAAATTATATCGGATCATTTCCATGTTAAAAATTATTGATTTCTTTTCTTGCATAATTACGTAAGCGATTTTACTTACGATACGTCCCATACACTTCGGATTTCTAAAAAGCTGAAACGTCGGGGCGAAAATAATAAAAGGGAGCAAAAAATAAAAACTCTTAAACTTTCGTAACATTCCGCATCATTTCATATGCAAAGATAAAACGAAAATTCGATTGCTTAATTGCATTTAACAGAGCTCGTTAGTCAAATGGACTTCCTTTTCCATCTCCCACCCCCTTCCATTCCGGGATCCCTGTGAATAAGCGCCGTTGATCGCCCTCCTTATTCTCCCCCACCCCTCCCTTCTGCTGCCATCACGATGATATGTTTGATTTTCCAATTATTCGGTAATGGCGTTTTGCAGATGACAGAAACAGGCCGCCATTTTTGCTTCACTGGATTCGCAAAGTGGCTTGCTTGCGGTATAATCTTTAATAGTGTCATTAATAAATAATTAAATATCACTTTTTTGGACATTAATCTTCGGGAAACAAGAAAAAAATGAAATTTTAATAACCGGGTAATGTATATAGAAGCTAAAATCGCCGGAGGTAATTTTTTTTACTTTATTCTTATTATGTATTAATGAACTTTAATCGCTGTTTTTAGCTTTACAGTAACTAAGTGAAATGTGAGCAACATTTCATTTCATAAATGAAAAAATAAGTAAAGTTTTTAAAAACGCTGACTTTTTCTTATTTTTATGAATATAAGCATTTGTTGAAAACAATTACTTATGCATCGTTTAGCAGGCATTAACGAAAAAGAAAGCATTATTTCTTGCTATGAACTCCAAATAGTGGTAAAATGCGAGAAGAAAAGGAGTCTAAGATGTATTTCGTGAAACAGACCTGCTTCGTTTCTCCCTGAAAATGCTGTTCAAGGACAGCATTGATTCCAAAAGTTGTTGACTTACATTTGCAGAAAATAAAAAATTCGGGGTTGGTAGCGTCGGGGTCACTAACGCTGAGGATTTTGGCGGTGTTGTCAGTGTGGAGTGTTTGTACGGTAGGTAAGAAGAAATTTAGCTCAACGAACTTGCATGTCTTTTCTTTTATTTATTTCTCACAATGCTAACTAATCTGTAAAATTTTGTTGAAGACAGGGCAATGGTACGAGTAGTACGATATGTAAGATTTACATGCTACACTTATATCTCTAGAGAACGTTAAGTCTAACGTTGTATTCTTCAAAGTTGTGAAGTCAGTTGGATCCGTGGCCAAAACCAATCTGAACGTATCGTTCTGAAACTGTTTCAGACGATCATTCCACGCCTCAATGTTAAAGTCCCCAGTGTGCAGAAGCGGTATGTTGGGATCGCAGGGCCAGTCGCTAACTATTGTTCTGACCTGCTCTGTGTGGTAAAGCATTAGTTGAAAGAGAAACATATCGATGTAGTTGAGTGGTGTCTGTGGATGAATATAGACTGACACCAGAACGAATTTGAATTAGTTCGGTATCTCAACTTTCACTAGTACGCCTTCGAATACATGAATATCCTGTAGACAATTGAATCCAGAATCCTTGGGTATTGGCCGTCGTGGAACGGGTCTAGCGACATGAGTCATGCACCTTTTCTGATTCTTGAAGACTGCCGTGCCACCGTACAGTCCACTACGGTTCTTCTTGCCAGTGTCACGACTCGTACTGGGCTGTTGGTCGTCGTTATCTCCGTGTTTGTCGCACTCTTTGGACTCATTGCGTTTGCAGCCGGGTATGTCAACGGTTTGGTCTTTATCCATCCAAGTCTCCGTGAGTGCCAAGTAGTCGGAGCGTGATACGTGAAGCCGTTACTCTTACTCAACGTTGGCACCATTCCTTGCTTTGCTGATGTCCAGCAGTTTGGGCACAACATAAACTGTTGAACGTCTTCATCAGTGAATTCCTGTTGTAAGAAATGCAAAATAGCTGCATTGGGCGGTTTTACATCGCTTTGGAACCATAAGCGATCACAAACTCCACAAACAAAACCCAACTTGTTACCATAGAACGACTTTTCAAAGTGTTTCGTCGCCATACGCCAATATGTTATAAACGCTAAATCTCGATTCTCAAACGTCTCATCTGTTTGTATTTCGTGGTATTCCATCAGGTTCTATCTCACTGTCGACATCCATTGCCTGTGAACTGGCGTTAGGCGTTGCGGCGCCTGCGTGACTGGTATTCGCCTCAACTTGCCGACGCTGCGTCATCCTCTCCATTCGTTCTTCTGCTGTCATAGGTGACCTTTTTGATTCCTCATTTATTCTTCTTTCACTTTGTAAGCGCTTACGATAGACATTTACCTTTTTTGTTTTGAAGATATTTCGACATTTTTTAAATTTTAACGAAAATTTGCCCAAGTTCAACATTTTGCCACTGCATATTTTTTTAAGTTCTTTTATTATGGTCACTATGAGTATTTTATTATTTTATTTTATAGTACTTGTCAAGCTCTGTTAAACGACACCTCACACAACATTCTACGAGTAGGCGTTCCCGAGCTATGCTAATTTTGCCGCGCGGCGAACCGGTAATTTTCCACTCCAACTTGGCAACCATCTTGTGGCTGCGTGTGAGGTCACGCGCTCAAGGCTAATGTCGCGTGACATTCTTTCATCCTTGCTCTTTTAAACGGTATATTGCTTATTTCGATATGTGTTGTAGTTTTAAAGTTATTAAGATCTGTCTAGTATACACAAAATCGTAACATCGACTTACAGTTTTCGCCCATACCGGACCCGCGTAACATCGACCCATAGTTTCCGCCCATACCGGACAAAAATCGTAACATCGACCCATAGTTTCCGCCCATACCGGACCAAAATCGTAACATCGACCCATAGTTTCCGCCCATACCGGACAAAAATCGTAACATCGACCCATAGTTTCCGCCCATACCGGACAAAAATCGTAACATCGACCCATAGTTTCCGCCCATACCGGACAAAAATCGTAACATCGACCCATAGTTTCCGCCCATACCGGAACAAAATCGTAACATCGACCCATAGTTTCCGCCCATACCGGACCCTCGTAACATCGACCCATAGTTTCCTCCCATACCAGACCAAAATCGTAACATCGACCCATAGTTTCTGCCCATACCGGACCCGCGCAACATCGACCCATAGTTTCCGCCCATACCGGTCCAAGCCGCCCCGGTGGCGCAGTGGTCTAAGGCGCTGGCCTCTGATCATTCGTCCGTAAGGGGTCCGGGTTCGAATCCCGGTCAGGCATGGATGTTGTGTATGTCTTACGGCACTGGCTCTCTCCCTTCCCTGGAACCAGTGACCCTAAATTAGGGACGGGCGACTGCTTATAGCCCATTGAGTTGCTCACGGTGGTCGTTAAACCTCCAATAAAAAAAAAAAAAAAAAAAAAAATACCGGTCCAAAATCGTAACACCGACCCATAGTTTCCGTCCATACCGGACCCGCGGGGTAAGAAGTCTTCCGTCAAAACAATGCATTAACCTCAACGAAACTTTCATTGTCCTTCGAAGTACTCTCCTTCAGTATCTATACAAAGTTCTTGACATGCATTTGCAGAAGGAAAACTAATGCACTAACCTCAGCGAAACTTTTACTGTCCTTCAAAGTACTTTTTTTACTGATGGTTTAACGACCACCGTGAGCAACCCAATAGGCTGTAACCAATCGCCCGTTTGTAATTTAGAGCCACTGGTTCCAGAGAAGGGAGGGAACCAGCACCATAAGGTAAACACAGCATTCAAACCTCACGGGAGTAGAACACGGACTCACCTCGGACGAATGGTCATTAGCCATCGCTTAAACCACTGCGCTACATGGGCGGCCAACGTACTTTCCAACAGCATCTATCCAAAGTTCTTCACATGCACCTGCAGAACAAAAGCCAATGCACTAGCCTCAACGAAACTTTTACTGTCTTTCAAAGTACCCTTCTTCAGTATCCATGCAAAATTATTGATATGCATCTGCAGAACAACATCCATTGCACTAACTTAAACGAAACTTTTATTGTCCTTCAAAGTAAGCCCCGACAGCATCTATGCAAAGTTCTTGATATGCATCTGCAGAACATAAACCAGCGCACTAACCTCAATGAAACTTTTACTGTCCTTCCAATCACTCTCCAGTACCTATACAAAGTTATTGACAAGCATCTAGATATATACAACCTATTACAACAAAGGGAATTTTACAATCGTGTCCGTGTTCCTCCAACCAATCGGTAGTTACACCCGCCCGATGCCACGGTGCGTTGTCCTGTTGAAAGATGTCACCTTAGCTCGGTAAACCTTTTGAAGATATGGATGGAGATGGTCGGGTAACAGATCCTTGTAGCGTACACCAGTCCGTGTTTGTGGGATCTATAACGAAGTAAATTTCTCCGTCATTTTTGTCCACGCCGGGCATCGAACCCGAGTCCGCTTTTTCCGGAATAAGTCGTTCTACCAACTGTTACGCAGACGTAAGTTCCCGATGCTATCTACCTTTATCTCATCTACGTCCTGCGGGGCAGGCACGTCACATCTCCCCCGCCCCGCCCTAAAGAGGGCCGGAGGCATGGCCCACGGGTCAGCCGTGACCATGTATCGCTGTAGGCTGTCATCTGCTTAAGAACGTGCATTGGAGAAATCCCAGTCAATTTGGTGTGTGGAACGTAACATCACACACATTTATTTTTCGAAGCGCTGATGAAGATATTCTCTAATTTTTCCTGTCTCGCGGTGTGGAAAGAGCATCACACCATTGCGAGAACTTTAACGGCCAAGTTATTCTTGAAGTTCGGGCGCCAATATAACGAAGTCGCACTCTTTGGACTCAATGGGTCATTTTTGTTCACGCCTTTCTCCGTCATTTTTGTCCACACAGGGCATCGAACCCGGGCTCCCTATTCCGGAAAAAGTCGCTCTACCAACTGAGCTACGCGGACGTATGCTCTAGGAGCTATCTGCCTTTATCTCATGTGCGTCCTGCGGGGCAGGCACGTCACAGAACATAACCAACTGAGCTACGCGGACGTATGCTCTAGCAGCTATCTGCCTTTATCTCATGTGCGTACTGCGGGGCAGGCACGTCACAGAACATAACCAACGGACTTGGTAGGAGAAAGATAACCAGACCGGAACATCACCTCCATCGGCCTGTTGAACCCTAACTGTGCAGCCAATACAGAAACTATCCATCTGCGCCACAACTATCTGGCCACGGTCAAATTGCCTCAAGTAGCTACGTTTCCCCATTACTGGCAAACGTTTATTGATTGCGTATGGAGGACAGGTGTACACAATTTATAGTAGTCACACGTGACGTTGATATCCCGTGGCACTTCGTTATCGCTCCAAATATGTAAAACGGGGTGTTCCTAATGCAAAGTTTACTCTGACTGAGGTGGACGTGTGTATCTCCAGATATTTTGATCATCTGCGTGAGTTTTGCTTCCTGTCGTCTCTCCTATCTGTGTGTTTTGTCATTATGAAGGTACGAACTACGTTTCCACTTACTCTTACCTCATAGTTTGCTCTCATTATTAAGTGCCGCTCATTTTACATCTTTAAACCCAGTTTGTTTAAATTTGGAAGTCGCCAAAATGATGGCTTCCGGTGTTCCTGCCTTCGCGTTAGCACGGACGGAAATTGGTCGCACCCTACTCTCCAACTCCATGGTAGTAGATGTACCCTCGCTCCTAGATGCCACTGTCATTAATGGCGTCATGCTGTCTACCAAGACGTCTCCCGTCTCGGTACTCAGTTCAGAATGCTACCTCTCTCTGCGACTGCTGCGCCTTTTTCTTCTGTGGTTCCGTGGCATAGTTGCCTTCTCCACCTCTCTAGCCGTCGGGAAAGGCATCCTTCGTGAGTGCTCTTCAGCGTGGTTCAACTCTATCTCCTGCTCCTGGCTCTTCAGTACCGCCGTCGCTAGGTATCCCGATTGTACAGATCTCCAACAAAACTGCTACCGGTACAGTGATGATCAGTTAAGGCAGGATGAGGCTTTGCCTCCTTATAAGATCGAGGTGTACTCTTTCATGCAGTACCCAACACTCCTCTACCTCGTTATATGGAGGCTCTATCTATGCATATTGCTGCAACAGCCATTTCCGGAATCGCCAATGGTTAGGAGAGTATGTCGTATGGATCGTCTGCTGTTATGGCCCATACGTGTGAGCGTGCGACTAATGGTCATGACAGATACTGTTCCGGGTTGACCTCTGTTGTATTGGGTAGTCAACTGTTGAACAGTACTGCGTCTGTTGCCCTGTACGAGTCGTTGGACCCGGCGCTCACCTCTTACATCAACATTTGTCTGTCCTGTGTAGCTTTGCCTCCGGGTCGTTGTTTGACTATTTTCACGCCAGTCCTAATACTTTAACTACGGCATCTCGCGAGCAACCCACCAACTCAGCCGTTTGGGAAATCGAAGCACCACATCTCCGGGTTCCCGAGAGGAGCGGATCCGATAAGATCCTTCCGTTAACCCACCACGCTCCTAATTTTACTACCTACTGCTCCACTCACACTTTATATACACTATATTGACAAATGTTACCGGATACCTAGAACAGAAACACAAATAGCATTTATTGACATACATTAGTACGATGTCGGTCCATCTTTGGCCTTAATGCATGCACTGAGGCATGCTTTCGATGAAGTTTTGGAACAAAGCGGTAGGTATGCGTTTCCATTCGGTACATAATGCTGCCGCTGACTATTGCTTAGTAGTAAGCCTTGGTTCCAAACTTCTTATGCGGCGCACTAATCCATTCCATAGGTGCTCTATGGGATTACGATCAAGGCTCTGTGATGACCAGTCCACACACGATATGGAATTACACGCCGCAACAGTCCTTGTTTTATGGCTCGGTGCTTTATCTTGATGGAACCAACAAGGCTCGGTTCGATAGTGATGCCTCAGAGTTGGTTGGGCATAATTGTCTAGAATATCGAGGTAGACGTGCTGGTTAACACTTTTATCCACGATAACCAATGGGTTAAGGCCATACCACGAAAAACAGCCCCACACGACTACACTGCCAGCTCCAAACTTGACCGTAGGAACTGCACACTGTGGTAAATAGCGTTCCTCCTGCTGCCGCCATACCCACACACAACCATCAGACTGATGGATCGTATGTCTGGATTCATAAGTCCATAGGACCCGTTTCCATTGATCTACGGTCCAGGATAAATGTTCTTTACACCATGCTAAACGACGAGTAGCATTCCGAGTGGAGATGAAAGGCTTATGAGCAGCCGCACGGCCACGGTAACCCATGGAATGAAGTTTTCTGCGAATAGTACGTGTTCATACCGCGGTTCCAGCATTTTTACCCACCTGTACACTGAGGTCTTGTGTAGTGTACTCCGTCGAATAGCTGTAACGACACTCCTGAGGTTTCGACGTCCTCTACCACTGATTTTCTTTTGTCTGCCGGTACGTTTTGCTGCTTCAGGCACGCCACGTGTCTTCCACTTATTCAGTACATCCAAAACAGTTGAGTTGGGTATGATTAAACGCCTCTAGGCTTCTCTTGTGGACAATCCACTAATATAACACTCAACAATCTTTCCTTTCTCAATGACAGTTCTGTACCGCCGCGACATTTTCACTCAATCTCACAGTGCGATATGATCGCGGACAGCTGCAGGCTTGTTTTTGTACCGTTTGTAGCTGTACCGCGCATCTTAACAACGCAGTGGATCCGTTCATTTGCTTTTGAAGGGTGTCCGGTGACTTGTCAATATAGTGTATGTTAACCCGGTGGACTAATCGCGCCCTCTCGGAAATCCCGTGGTCAAAGGGCGACATACGCTTTTGATAGAGGTGGCCGTTATTCAGTGGTCACTCGGTGTATTAGATTGCTCCATAGTAGCAAGCGCATCTTTTAACGGAATCAGTAGGCTGCTATAAAATATAGTAATTAACGCGATAAACAGGAACATTTTCGCCTTAGGAAACTTGGTGGTGTCAGTAAATTTTTGTTGTTGTCCAGCGGTGGCCAGTTCTTTTACCAATATATCCAGTCGATTGCAATTTCAAGGATTTTATCTTGATCATGATGTCTTTTATTCTCGTCATTTTTCTGATTCATGTAAAGTGTATATACCACTTCGTAACTTTCCGGGTTAAACCAAATATGCAAATTCCATGCTTCTTTGAGTTGTACGCAACATCGGTATGTCTTTCTTGCCAGATAAACTGCGCCACAGCGCATCTATATACACTATCTACCAACAAGTAATTGGACACCCCTGCAATCGACGATATCTGCGGTCCTGATACACGTCACGGCCGCCGCCGTTAAACATCGTGTGGGAAACAACAACGCAACCAGTCGCATGCAAGATGCCACGCAGTTCGGAGCTCTGTGATTTCGAGAAAGGTGTAGTCGTCGGGTATCACAGAAATGGCAGATCCATACGTGACATATCCAGCAAGTTGAAGTACCCAAAATCGACAGTGGCCAACGTGATTGGCAAGTGGAAGATGAGAGGGGACTGTCGGAATGTGCTCCGACCCGGCAGACCCACAAAACTGGGAGTTAGAGACCGACGGGTGCTGGCCAGAGAAATTCGGAAGAACCGCACAAAATCGATGGGCCACATGCGCGAGGAGTTTTTCAGCTATTAATCAAGTTTCACCCTCTACCGTTTGGATGGCGGGGTCTGGGTTAGGCGTCTGCCTAGAGAACGCCTCCTGCTGGAATGTATTGTGCCAACTGTGAAATTCGGTGGCGGTGGAATTATGCTATGGGGGTGTTTCTCCTTGTATGGCACGGGACCCTTGGTTGCAATTCATGGTAGACTCAACGCCGAGACATACTGCACCATTTTGGATGACCATGCGCTTCCTACGTTGTGGCAGTTTTACGGGGTGGAGCCATGTTACTTTTAGGATGATAATGCCACCTGTCGTGTTGCGAGGTCCACCATGGCTTGGTATGGTGACAAGGGGTTAATTGAATGGACTGGCCTGCGCAGAGCCCCGACCTTAAACCTTATCGAGCACCTCTTGGACGAGTTGGAGCGTCTACCCACCGTCCGAAATCGGTGAAGGAACTGACTTGTCTTCTCCAAGCCGAGTGGAAGAAAACACCACTAGCCGTCGTGTAACGCCTGGCTGAGAGTATGCTCCGGAGGGCCGCAGCTGTAATCGCCGCTCGTGGAGGCTCCACCTTCTATTGAAGGGGAATAAACTTCGTTTTCCTTTGCTATCACAGGTGTCCAGTTACTTGTTGGTAGATAGTGTATTATAATACACAATTCATATGAGTCATGTGTTATAATACTTACATCGTATTTAGCTGACCGCAGCTTTGCTGCAAAGATTAGCAGTGAGCACTCTTTTGTAAGAAAGACACGGGATGTTGTCATAGGTTTGGGTTCTTGGACCGATGCCGTTTTCCACAAGTCTTCAGGACTTGCCGAAGTACATGTACAGGCATGCGCGCAAATCATACAGATGTTACCATCAGGTCCTCGATCAAACTCACAGCTGCGACACCCTTATAGACCTTTTTCTGCGCTGGAGACTTAATATATTGTGTGATAGATCAAAAGAAATCCGCTGTCGAAGAGCAGTGAGTAAATTTTTTTGAACATCTCCAAGGAGTACAAGGACTGGTCATGCTCCAAGAAACAATCCTGTGGGTTACTTATCTTACGTACCTATGGTTACAAATAGATTGTCAACTCTCGTTGGTATCCAACACCAGCTACGTCAAGAGAAGAGACAGACGAAGCCTCGGGTAGCTAGTTCATTTCCTTCACCTGGGAAATTTATTAACAACACGCCACAAAGTTCTTCTACATAAGACAATCGTCAGGCCAGTATTCACATACGTTGTCCTCACTTAGAAGGCTTAGAGAAAAGATTCAAGGTGGTGCAGAGGATAACACTCCGAATGAACACTGGTGCTCTGTGGTAGACCCCTAGTCGGAATTCGAGGGACCGCTTCAGTATCGTGATGGTACGAGAGTTTACTGTCAGATTCACCAAGAAGTTCCTCAAAAGAGCGGTTGCTCATCCTAATAAACTTGTGAAGGGTGGGGTTGAATAAATCCTAGTGTAGTCTTTAGGCGACCAAGACCTAAGACAGTGGTCACTGTCTCCCGCCTACAGGGAAAACAGCACTGTTGAGCACTGGTTCTTGGGTTGGAGTCTTTTGGATCAGATGAGTTAATGTATCAGCACGTAAAGCCGTTTGAAGTTACCAACATAATCATCAACCATGGGTACAATTCCCGTAGATGTCTGTTGCCATTTCAACTACAAATTTCTATATTGTTCCATTGAAATCTGTTCTTTGCAGAGTGGCACAGTTAGTGAAGAGTTCCACTGCACTCGTTTTTAATATCGTCATCCCACACACGGTGAGGGCGTGCTCTTGCATTTCTTCCCTTCACTAAGCCAAACACCAATGTCTTTTTTCTTTCTGTCATTTCTAATTCTGCATATATGTTCAAAGAGTTTGGACAGGGTCTCTTTTAGTTGTATTCTTCTGTACAATTCTTCATTTCTTATCCTCTGAGTCCATCCGATTCGTAAGATTTTACGATAGCACTTTCTTTCGAAGGCAAGAATCCTTCTCCTTAATTCCTTTATCAATGTCCAAGTCTCGCATCCATATAGCATGCTGCTGAAGATGCATATTTCGAGAATACTTAACTTAGTTTTGAGGCTAATAGATCTGCTCTTCCAAAGTTTATCCATAGCTTTTAACAGTGTATAACGAAGTAAATTTCTCCGTCATGTTTGGTCTACGCCGGGATTCGAACCCGCGTCCGCTTATTCCAGAACAAGTCGCTCTACCAACTGAGGTATGCAGACGTTCGTTCTGACTGCTGTCTGCCTTCATGTCGTGCGCTTCCTTCTGGCAGGTACGTCACTCTCCCACCCCCACCCCCCGAAAGAGGCATTATAACGAAGTAAATTTATCCGTCATTTTTATCCGCTCCAGTTCTCGAACTCGGGTCTCCTCATTCCGGAATAAATCACTCTACCAGTTGAGCTACGCGGACGTTCGTTCTGACTGCTATCTGCCTTCATGTCGTGTGCTTCCTGCTGGCAGGTACGTCACAAGTGTTACAGCCTTTGCAATTCTAATTAAAGTTTCGTTTTTCCTGTTTAGGTCATATGTTACACAGCTTTCGAGATAAGTGAATTTTTCCACATTTTCAAATTCTTTGCCTTCCAGAATGATATTTTTCTTGATCTCTTTGCACCAAATACCATTGTTTTGTCTTTTCTACGTTCATCTTTAGACCATATCTTTCACCCTCTTCTTGTACCATTTAATCCAGTTTCATTTCATCTTCTTCAATCAGTACAATGTCATCTGCGAAACACAGATGGTTGAATCTTTGTACTCCAATTGAAATTCCCGTGTCCTCATATCTGATTTTGTCCAACACTGTCTCCAGATGTGAAACGAAGATGCATGGTGATATTGGATGTCCTTGTCTTGTACGTCAGCTAGTGGTAAACTAAGTTCCACATCTGTCTCCTCTCCTGACAGCTGTCTGTGCATTCATGTTTATTTGGAGTTACAAAGTGGGTGAAAAACAATCCAACAGACAAGTGTCACGAATAGACAGTCCTTCTGTTCTTTTAAATGTTGGCGTGCGGTAGTAACTATATCAGAGCAAGCTTTTCTCATCTGGGAAGGCGAGACTTGAAATTTCGCCTTTTCGAGTTCAAACGTTACCCACTTTCATTCAACTATTACATAGTTTTTACTTTCTCATACCTCCGCTATAGATGATCGTAAGAAATTCGTCCTTCCGGTTTTTGACATAATTTTACAAAAAATGTGAAAACTACGTAAATAATCAATAGTCAACGGTTGTAAATATCACGTGAAACGTCAAAGTTATATCAACGTTGACAACACAGCACTCCGGAGAAGTGCAACATGAAATACGAACCAGAACAATATGAATGAGTATTGGATAGTAGGGTTAACATTAGTAGGACGTTTTAGGGTAGAGCTTGGAAAAATTCCGTTCAAGGTTCTGCACCTATGAACCATTATACTGTGACTGCCTACCTACTGAGATGTAGGACCCCCTTTAGCTAGCAAAACAGCAGCCACTCGGCGAGGCATCGATTCGATGAGCTGGCAATAGTATCTGGTACCGTGATGTCAACAGCAGGTCTTCCAGTTCCCGTAAATTTCGGGGTGTGGTGATTCATCGTGAACCCCCTTTACCAAGTCGAACCCCAAATGTTCAATTGGGTTCATGTCGTGAGAATTTGGAAGGCATTAACAGAAAGTCACCAGTTTGTTCCTCGAACCACTCCTTGACGATTCTGGCAGGACGGCACGGCGCTTCAACCTGTTTGTAATGGCCATCACCAGCAGTGAACACAGTTGACATGAATAGGTGAACTTGGTCTGCAACGATATTCAGGTAACTGACAGGTGTCAGAGATTGTGCTATTAGGATAACGGGGCCTAAAGTGTCCCAAGAAAACATTGCCCGAAGCACAACACCTCCGTCGTCGGCCAGTTTCCGCCCAAAAGTGCATCCAGGTACTATGGTACCTGGATGCACTTCGGCCGTCGACGTAATGCACCAGGAATTTTAATTCGTCAGACCAGGCCACTTTCTTCGAATGATCCACGGTCCAATCTCGAAAATCTTGGCCCATTTCAAGCAGCATGGGACCAGGCTGGGTCTTCGGCTACGCAAGCCCATGCGCAGAAGACTGCGATTAACTGTGTGCTGTGACACATTGCCCAGATCCCCACTGTTGTATCTGCGGGGGATTTGTCGCTCTGTCTTTCTGCGGTAGCTGTGAAAAATACGCGACAGTCTCCCCTCCGCTCTGGCATCAATTAGCTGCGGACTACTCACGGCTGAACGATGATTTGTCGTTTGGTCATCTGTGCATCACTTTTGATACGTACTCACGACTGCTGCACGTGAATAACCCACAAGCCACGCCGTTTCCTAGATCGTAGTTCCGAGGCGCCATGCCATCACAATTTGTCGTTTATCAAACTCCGATAAACCGGCACCTTTTCCCATTCTGACTCCGAACAGTTTACTAACCGAAAGCCGGTCCTCGGGTTGTATATACACTGAAGAGCAATTGAATTAGCGACAGCTGGAGTTATGCAAATGTGGCGCTGTGCGCAGCCCTGTAAACGGAAACGACATGACGTATGCAGCGATCCGACAATATAAGGAGTGATGCGACGGGAATCAGTAAGGGCCGGACCCTATATGGGTAACACGTAGGATCTAAGCGCATTTGATCGTGGGCAAATTGACGGGGCCCTATGAATGGGTCACTCCATCTCGGAAGTCGTGCAGGCACTGGAATTTTCACGAGCCACTGTGTCACGGGTGCACCGTGAGTACGTCGAATCCGGTAAAACCATCCCTGCAAGGGCCAACTGCCGTGGACAACAGCGTGTGGATGAGCGGGATCATCGTCGGATAGCTCGCAATGTAACAGCGGATAGACGGGCCACAGTGAAAGAAGTCACTCGGCAATTTAACGCTGGTGCACGAAAACGTGGAAGCGGCCACACCATCGAGAACCATCTCCTCGCTGTGGGGTACAGAAGCCATCGTCCCACGAGGGTACCGATGCTGACCGAACATCACAGGGTGCAAAGATTAGCATGGGCGCGGGAACATCGCCATTGGACCCTAGACATGTGGGAAAATGTTGCCTGGACTGATGAGTCGAGATTCACGTTGGTACATGCGAATGGCAGGAAACGAGTACGGCGCAAACCACATGAAGCGATGGATCCTTCTTGCCAGCAGGGTACTCTTCAAGCTGGTGGGGTGGCATTCTCGTCTAGGGACTGTTTACTTGGACTGAAATGGTACCCTTGGTACGTGTGACATCGTCCCTCACAGGTCAACGTTACCGAGATATCCTGGAAGACCATTTGCTCCCGTATGTGCGTCTTCAACATTCCACTGGGGACCTCATCCTGCAACAAGAGAACGCACCATGCCATCGCTCCCAAATTGTATCCAAATGGTTGGATGAACACTCCACCGACGTAACCTCGCTTCTTTGGCCAGCTAGGTCACCTGACCTCAATCCCATTGAGCACATCTTGAATGCCATCGAGAGAGATGTTCGAGGCTCTGACTCCCTCCAGCAAATCTTCGTGAACTGTGGGAGCTTGTTCAGCGGTCGTGGATCCGTATGGCTTCCCAACGCTTCCGGTGTCTTGTCGATTCCATGCCGCGACGAATCGCCGCAGTCATCACGGCGAAAGGTGATGATACACGTTACTAGAAAGGTATCTCTAATTCAATTGCTCTTCGGTGTATACTGCTCTATGAACTTCACCTACGCAACCGTTTGGTATCCAAGCGCGCTCATTTCTCTATTCTGGGGGTGGTCGTAGTGGAATGGCTCTTGGGTGTATATGTGTGCTCAGAGGGGCTTCCTCAACAGTCCACAGATGACTAATTAGCTCTTCATTGCTACGGCATATTTGGAAAGGTCAAGGAAGTTAGGCATATCCTCATATTCTTAATACGCCTCTCACCACTGTATTTCGGAGAGTCCACATCTCTTTTGCATCATAAGAGCTGTTCGAACCTCATATGTATGAAAAGAACAATCTGCATCCTGATTAGAGGCGTGCAATACTGTAGGTGGGTATCTAAGGTTTTAAAAATCAAAATACTGAAGTGTGTATTTTATTCCCCACTTATATATCTTAAAGCACGATTTTACGCCCTTAGTAAGACCATTGTGGGTGGGCAACCGGTAGCTACGGACACAGGCCATCCGGTAACTACGGCACTGGGTAGTGTGTACGACGTTGTTCCAGCTCCCGAGGTTTCCAGTTTTTCATCCCCCTGCCGTCCACGGAGAGTAGCGATGGTGGATTATTTTGTGGATTGTGTGTGTGTATGTGTGTGTCAGTCCGTACCATACCACGTTCTTTGTCTCCTTTCACTGGACACGAGCAAAGTGCTTTCAGCAAAAACAACACCTTCAGTCTCTAATTTTTCTGTACTATTCAGTTCCCTTGCCCAAATCTATTAGCTTTCTGTTCTTCAAACGGCAGATTTCGACTTAAAATCAGGTACTACCTTATTAAAACTGCTTCAATCAAATTGCAACAAATATAGAAATGATACAAATCAAGTGCAGGATCAGTGTCAACTGAAGAGCAATTGAATTCGAGACAGCTGGCGTCATGCAAATATGGCGCTGTGGGCGGCTCTGTAAACGGAAACGACTTGACGTATGGAACGATCCGACAATATAAGGAGTGATGCAACGGGAATCAGTAAGAGTTAGACGCAGTATGGGTAAGACGACGGATCTAAGCGCATTTGTTCGTGGGCAAATTGTCGGGGCCCGACGAATGGGCCACTCCATCTCGGAAGTCGTGCAGGCACTGGGAATTTTACGAGTTACTGTGTCACGGGTGCACCGTGAATACATCGAATCCGGTAAAACCATCCCTGCAAGGGCGAACTGCCGTGGATAACAGCGTGCGAATGAGCGGGGTCGTCATCGGCTAGCTCGCATTGTAACAGCGGATAGACGGGCCACAATGCAAGAAATCACTCGGCAATTTAACGCTGGTGCACAAAAACGTGTAAGCAGCTGCACCATCCAGAACCATCTCCTTGCTATGGGGTACAGAAGCCACTGTCCCACGAGGGTACCGCTGCTGACCGAACATCACAGGGTGCAAAGATTAGCATGGGCGCGGGAACATCGCCACTGGACCCTAGACATGTAATAAAATGTTGCCTGGACTGATGAGTCGAGATTCACGTTGGTACATGCGGATGGCAGGATATGAGTACGGCGCAAACCACATGAAGCGATGGATCCTTCTTGCCAGTAGGGTACTCTTCGAGCTGGTGAGGGTGGCATTTTCCTCTGGGGACTGTTTACCTAGACTGAAATGGAACCCCTGGTACGTGTGACATCGTCCCTCACAGGTCAACGTTACCGGAATATCTTGGACGACCATTTGCTCCCTTTTGTGCGTCTTCAACATCCCACTTGGGACCTCATCCTGCAACAAGACAATGCAGCTCCCGAATTGTATCCGAATGGTTGGATGAACACTCTACCGACGTGACATCGTTTTCTTGGCCTGCTAGGTCACCTGACCTTAATCCCATCAAGCACATCTGGGATGCCATCGAGAGAGATGATCTAGGCTCAAACCCCCCTCCATCACATCTTCGTGAACTGTGGGAGCTTGTTCAGGGCTCGTGGATCCGTATGGCTTCCCAACGTCTCCGGTGACTTGTCGATTCCATGCCGAGACGAATCGCGGCCGTCATCAGGACGAAAGGTGGTGCTACACGTTTCTAGACAAGTATCTCTAATTCAATTGCTCTTCAGTGTATATATACAGTCATTTGCAAAAGTCTAAAACCACCTATTGTTATTAGATTTCTTCCATCTGCGTCAGCTACTGTCTGTATTACTCAACATCCTGTCGGTGTTGCATCATCCTACAGCGGCAGCTGTTGAAAGAGTTGGAGGGAAAGCGTGCGAGCGTCAGTTTGCTTCTGGTTTTCATGCTGAGAGGTTTTGTACGTACAGTAATTTCTATACAGCGAAAAATGGGCAAAAAATCGTTATTAAGTTTTACTCAGAGGGAACAAATAGGGACTTTATACCATGAAGGATACTCCGAACGTGATATAAGCAGAAAGGTGAATGTGGGCAAGACGGCTATTCATAATGCGATCATGAAATATCGAGATACAGGTAAATTTAGCGACCGAAAGAGAAGTAGACGTGCAAGGAAAACCACCCCACGTGATGACAATACCATAAAGCGAATAGTTATACGTACATCGAGGATTTTGTGAAAGAAAATCAAGGCCTTTCTACATTCAAAAGGGTCTGATATTAGTGTCAGCACTATTTACCGACGTCTTAGCAAAGATTTTGAATTAAAGTCTTATAATCCTACACAGAAAAACAGGATAACCTCTCTCATGAAGAAAAGAGCAGACCGCAGTTTGCGAAGTGTCATCAATCGTGGACTGCAGAAAATTGGATCCCATTTATATTTTTCCGGATGAATCAACTGTGCGTCAATTTGAATCACGTGAAGCACATGTTCCACGACCAAAAGGTTTGATGAAAAATACACCGCTAACACCGTGAGACATCCGCCTAGTCAGATGATATGGGGTGCTATGTCAGCATCCGGTACTGCTCCGATCATTATGTATAACGTAACTTTTTTTACGCTTTCCAACCGTAGGTTGAAGAAGCGTATTTGCTCCAGCTTTGTCTGTCTGTCGTTTCGCCCGATAACTCGCGCAAAAATGGTTCGATTTCGATTAAATTTAAGTATATGGTAGAGGGCCACGCTGGGACGAACCCTACTGAAAATGGGACAAATGGGGATTAAAGGTCAGGACATAGGAGCGGGATCCATTCCATTGTCCTTATGCGTCATAACTTGCGTAAAAACGGATGGAGTTCGATGAACGTTTAGTATGTGGTAGGGGACTACCTCGGGACAAACCCTGTTGAAAATGGGTGAACTGGGGTCAAAGGTAAGGATATAGGAGCAGGATCCATTCCGTTGCTCTTATGCGCCATAACTTACGTAAAAATGCTTCGATTGCGACAAAACGTTATCATGTTGTTAAGAAGTTGCACTGAAACGGTTTTATTTAATATCATTGAAATGGGGTCAAAGGTCAGGACACAGGAGCGAGATTTATTCCACAGCCATTATCCTCATAACTTGACTAAAAGTGCTCCGATTGAGACAAAACTTTAGTATGTTGTTCCGGAGGTATGCTGAACCAATTGTATTTAATATCATGGAAATGGGGTCAAAGGTCAGGTCACAAGAGCCAGATTTATTCCACAGCCATTATCCTCATAGCTTAAGTAATAACTTGAGTAATGATTTCTGGTACGTTGGAAAGCGTACCATAATCAATGCATTGCATGATACAACTAACTTGTTTTACGTTATGCGAGATTCGTGGCTATGTTAAAGTTCCAAATGTACGGCTGAGTGGATGTTGAACTAAGGGTAAATGCGATGCACTGATTGTACCGGATAGTTCACTTTAAATTAAGGCTTTTAGGGCCAGACGAAACATATACAGAAATCGAAATCACTTACGTAACTTTTTATTGGTACAGCAACTTTTAGACGAAATCACAAACATATCAAGGCGAGGTACACACACAACTTCACAACGTAGTTAGGCAGACGGTAATCAAAATATAACTTCACATACGTTAATTAGCTGTCGTACAACCAAACGCAGCAACGATCTAACATCTCCACCCACAAACAACTGCGTCGCAAAAAAATACATATTTTCTTGTTCTTATCCAAATGCATACGTTACTTACGTAGTGACCTCAGAGGTGCAGCCAAACCTCATTCATGTGAGAGAGAAGATGTCACGTTAAGTTTGGAAAGTGCAAAGGAGAACAAACTCAAATTTACATCGGAAAAGGAACTAAAAATGTAAGTTAAAATAGAATATGCGTCACATCATCTCCATCTTATTTATTTTTTTAATTTTTTTTTTTGAACCGAAGAAGGAATTTTTCATTAATTCTAAACAATGTGTGGAACAAACATCACACATTTTTTGAAGAACCCAACGGCCAGTGGATCCATTTCACACAATCGGGCGCCAATGTGAAAACACAAGTTTGTCCACAAGGGGCATTGAACACATGTCCTCTCACTCCGTAGTAAGTTGCTCTCCCAACTGAACTACGCGGACAGAATGTACCGCTGCACCTTTCTCATCTTGACACATGTGTTTACCTCTGCAGTACGTCGCATATACTTTTTGCCGGCAGGTATTATCATGACTGGTCCTTTTTTTGCGTTTTCCAACCGTAGGTTGAAGCAGCGTATATGCTCCAGCTTTGTCCATCTGTCCGTCCGCCTATCTGTCCGTTTGTCTGTCCGCACGATGATAACTCACGTAAAAAAGGTTTGATTTCGATTAAATTTTAGTATGTGGTAGGGGACCACTTGAGGACGAACCCTATTGAAAATGAACGAAATGGGGTCAAAGATCAGGGCATAAGACTGGGATCCATTCCATCGCCCTTATTCCATATTATTAAGGTGGACGTCAAGTAATTTTGCTTCCTGTACTTCCAATGGAAAAACTTTTGTATATTTTCCTTCACAATTAATGTGTTCCCAAGCATAAAAATTTTAACATCGATAAAAATAACTTAATATTATAACTTGGAATACTTAACATTTTCTAAAAATATAACCTAAATTATATTAATAAACAATAACGTTTACTTTGGTGGTGTTAAAACCAGAAAAAAGATGGCGCGACCTGTACTTTGATGACGTCAGTAGACAAATAAATGTTGGATTGCATAATTATGGTTATGTTTTAGAAAATATTAAGTATTTCAAGTTATAAAATGAAGCTATTTTAATCGATGTTCAAATTTTCATCCTCGGGAACGCATTAATTGTGAAGAAAATGTGTACAAAAGTTTTTCCATTGGAAGTATAGGAAGCAACATTACTTGATGTTCACCTTAAAGGATCAATTCTTGCATCTATAATAAATATTATTTTGAAAACGGCTCTAAGGATTTTGATGAAAGTCGTTAACCAACCGTTTTCTGGTACTAGACATCGATTTAGCTTGATCTCGACTTTAGGAAAATTGGTTTAGTGCGTTAAATAACCACCCCGAATTACCATGTTTTTAGTGTCATGGCGTCATTCCAATAATGTTACACATGCTTAAAAATCTTATGACGTCACAATCTTGCGACTGAGATGTTGACTCGCGGTGACGCCATCTGTCCCATTACGTCACGCGTTGTTTGTGGATCCTATTAACGTTTTATGACGTCACACTCTTTCGAGCAGATGGTCGCGATTCCCATTTGCCTCATTACGTCCCGCGTTGTGTATGTATGTCCGTCCGCACGATAACTCACGTCAAAGGTCAGGACATATGGGCGGGATCCATTCCACTGCTGTTATGCGTCATAACTGACGTAAAAAAGGTTCGATTTCGATGAAATTTTAGTATGTGGTACGGGATCACCTGGGGACAAACCCTATCGAAATGAGGTCAAAGGTAAGGACATAGGAGCGGAATCACTTCCATCGCCATTATGCGTCATAACTTACGTAAAAATGTTTCAATTTGGATGAAATGTTAGTATGTTGTAGGAGCCTGCCTGGTGACAAGTCCTATTAAAAATGAGCGAAATGGGGTCAAAGGTTGGAAACAGAAGCGGGATCTATTCCATAGCCCTTATGCATCATAACTTACGTAACATTGCTTCGATTGCGACAAAACTTTATCATGCTATTTCAGAGGTATACTGAACCAGTTCTGTTGAATATCATCGAAATGGGATCAAAGGTTAGGACACAGGAGCGAGATTTATTCCACAGCCATTATTCTCATAACTTGAGTAGTGATTTCTGGTATGTTGGAAAGCGTATCATAATCAATGCATTGCATGATTTTACTAATTTGTTTATGTGTAAATGTTACCTGAGAAGCTGTTAACTCATATGCAAGTGCACAGATGCACAATTTTTATGCATGATGGTGCTCCATGCCACAGATCAAAGACAGTAAAAGGCTATCTGCAGAGAAAAAACATAACTATACTTCACTGGCCCAGAAATAGTCCCGACCTTGACCCTATCGAAAATTTGTACACCATTTAAGGACAAGGTAGGAAAAAAACAGCCATCAAATTACCAAGCTTTGATTGACGTGATAAAATACGTGTGGTGCAAAGACATTTTAAGTGACTACTGCAAATCCCTCATTAAGATTATGATACATCGTATTCTGTCTGTTATAGAAAACAAAGGTGGCCACACATATTATTGATTTCGGTCTTTTTGTGTTCTACAGAATGTGAGTTTTCATCTGTATTGTCATGTTTTCAAATATCTCTGACTAGTGATTAGTTGTTTCTTTGAAAAACTTAATTTTCAATAAATTGACAGTTGGTCTTAAACTTTTGTAAATGACTGTACATTCACTGTTCCCTTTCTGACACACGGATCGTGGAAATGAGTTGATTGAAAGAGCCACGCATCTTTGCAGTTCAAAGATACACGAACGAAACGAAATCTTGTGACATCATTTATCAAATGCGCTTTTATGCTCACTTCTTTTATTTTTCGGCAGTTTCCTTGCAGGAAACAGGACAAATACACTAAGCGCACAAAACACTCCGGAACTGTCGACAGGATCTCAAGAATGGCATCCAAGGGAAACCCGTTAATGCTGTTAACACCCAAGAAACTCAAAAGAACTCGAGTTCTAATAATGTTAAACGATTCAGGAGTAATCTCATCAGTGCGAGCAAGTCCAGTGTTTCCCTTCCAACAGAGGCTCCTGCAATCCACAAATCACAGAGGGTATCGATAATTCTCGCCATCTAACAATCCCGGAGAGTATCGCATTCTGTTTGAAGAAAGTACCGCTGTTCCCCAATGCACTGCAAGCAATTTAGTTACAGCGCTCTTAAGTTTAGAGGATTGAGGCTATCGAAGAGGAGGAGGAGGAGGAAGAAGAAGAAGCAGGAACTGGAAGTCGTAAAGACCTCCCCTCTTAATGGTCTCACTTCCCAAGATGTGCTACAACAATGGGGGGTTCGAATGCCTTGTTTTCTGCATGGCTTCTTAATGGATAAGCCTTATTTCTCTAAAAGCCTTTATCTATAAATGAGACTAATTTTATGCTTGGTTTATGCATATTAGCTTCAAGCCGGAGCGAAAGCAAAAAAAAAAAAAGCATCCTAAGTGCGATTTCAAAATTCGATAATGTTCATTAAGTATTTCCCCCGGAATAAACGAATTTCCAAAGAGTAGTAAAACACAGTTGTTACGCGTCAATCCTAATTAAGTGGGACAACGCAAAAGCAATTGCAGAACTACTCTGAAACGTGATCGATATATTCCTCTGTGAACGATTAAACTTTCTTAATCTTAATCGCTATTCTTAAACTATTATGAATTTTGATCTGCTGCAGCTTCGCTTCTTTCCTTTTTCAGGTTATAACTGCCATATGATAAAAAGATGATGCCACGGAATTTTGGGGTGTAATCCGCCCCCAGTGGCGTGATAGCCTCTGACTGCTTGCCTAAGTGGGTCTGAGTTGAAATAAAAAATCGATAATGTGCATTAAGTATTTCCTCCGGAATAAACGAATTTCCAAAGAGTAGTAAAGCAAAGTTGTTACGCGTCAATCCTAATTAAGTGGGACAACACAAAAACAATTGCAGTACTTCTCTGAAACGTGATCGATATATTCCTCTGTGAACGAATAAACTTTTTTAATCTTAATCGCTATTCTTAAACTATTATGAATTTTGATCTGTTGCAGCTTCGCTTCTTTCCTTTTTCAGATTATAACTGCCATATGATAAAAAGAGGATGCCGCGGAATTTCGGGGTGTGATCCGCCCCCAGTGGCGTGACAGCCTCGGACTGCTTGCCTAAGTGGGTCTGGGTTCGACTTCCGATGAAGCATGTTTTTATTGGAGATTTAACGACCACCGCTATAAGCAGTCTCCCGTCCTTAATTTAGGGCCAGTGGTTCCAGGGAAGGGAGAGAGCCACCGCCGTAAGACAAACACAACATCCATTCCTCAACGGGATTCGAACCCGGACCCATCTCAGACGAATGATCGTAAGCCATCTCTTACACCACTGCGCATTCGGGGAAGGCTTCAATGAAGCATGCGTAGTGTGTTTGCGTTATGCCACTGGTTCTCTTTCTTCCCTGGAAGCAATTACTCTAAATTAGAGACGTCGTCCCGGTGGCGCAGTGGTCTAAGCGATGGCTTACGACCATTCGCTCGGAAGGAGGTTCGGGTTCGAATTCCGGTTTCGCATGGATGTTGTGTTTTTCTTACAGCATTGGCTCTCTCCCTTCCCTGGACCAGTGACCTCAAATTAGGGACGGGCGACCGCTTATAGTCTATTGAGTTGCTCGCACTGATCATTAAACCTCGAATAAAAGAAAATTAGAGACTAGCAACTGTTCATGGACTCTTAAATTTGCTCACGATGGTCGTGAAACGAAAAACATTCCCAAGTGTAAGGAGCATGTTCTTTGAGTGTTTTTTGATAATTGTTGCGGTGGGTAATTTAAATAACAACCATTAAACGCACAACCCCTTTCTATTCCACTCCGTGAAGGAAGTACATTTGCAACGTACGGTTCCACGAACACTAGACACAACGCTTACTGAGGTAGGGTCAGCGTCATTTTCTTGTAGGACTTCCGTCCACGGTTAGTAGAGTTTAGGTCCCAGCCACCTACAGCGAGATCGCCTTTTGAGCAGGACACAGAAACGGAAGGAATGAGAGCAAGTCTAGCGACTTTTGACAGAACAGTTTGTAGTGAGATTAGAGAACAGTAGATGGCGCCACCGTACAAGTACGATATTGCACATAGATGGGTGAGAGAATTTCAGGGAGGACATAGGAAAGGATACCCATTTAACCAGTGGGTCCAGCCTGGGGGCCGTCACTTTACGTGCTCGTCCGAAGCACGGCGGATATTCAGCGATTGTTAGTAAATCACACCATCTCTGAAAGATCAACCCAGGCTAGAACCTGGGGACCCAGCATCGATAGCCTGAAACACTAACCACTAAGCCATCCGCGGCTCAGACACAACGCTTAATCTTGCACACCACTTGAAATATCAGGTTGCCGCCCCGGTGGCGCAGTGATCTAATGCGTTGGCCTCTGATCATTCGTCCGAAGGGGTCCGGGTTCGAATCCCGGTGAGGCATGGATGTTGTGTTTGTCTTACGGCACTGGCTCTCTCCCTTCCCTGGAACCAGTGACCCTAAATTAGGGACGGGCAACTGCTTATAGCCCATTGAGTTGCTCACGGTGGTCGTTAAACCTCCAATCAAAAAAAAAAAAAAAAAAAAAAAAAAAGAAATATCAGGTTCACAACTTTATAAAAACTAACTTAACTTAGTAATACCAAAATAGTGCAGTTTATGAAAGTCTAATTACGAATTTCTGCAAAGCAAATTATCGTCGTAACAAACAAAGTTCAGATGGGACTAACACCACATATCCTACAAAACACATAATGATTCTTGTCTTTTCCGTCATCTGTCGCCTGCTGCCACATCAAGACACATCTTAGGGAGTTCAGACGTGATGTTAAGTTCAGGAAGTGTAAGCGATGGAGAAACAAAATTTGCACAAGAGATAGAAGTACAAGTTATTAAAATCATGCAATGCATTGATTATGATACGCTTTCCAACACACCGGAAAACATTACTCAAGTTATGAGGATAATGGCTGTCGAATAAATCTCGCTCCTATGACCTGACCGCCGCCCCGGTGGCGCAGTGGTCTAAGCGATGGCCTCTGATCATTCGTCCGAACGGGGTCCGGGTTCGAATCCCGGTGAGGCATGAATGTTGTGTTTGTCTTACGGCACTGGCTCTCTCCCTTCCCTGGAACCAGTGACCCTAAATTAGGGACGGGCGACTGCTTATAGCCCATTGAGTTGCTCACGGTGGTCGTTAAACCTCCAATCAAAAAAAAAAAAAAAAAAAAAAGAAAATGACCTGACCTTTGACCCCATTTCGATAATATTCAACAGAAAGTTTTGTCTCAATTGAAGCATTTTTACGTAAGTTATAACGCATAAGGCCGATGGAATGGATTCCGATCCTATGTCCTGACCTTTGATCCCATTTCGCCCATTTTCAATACGGCGCGTTCCCAGGTGGTCCCGTACCACATACTAAACTTTCATCGAAGCCGAACCATTTTAAAACAAGTTATGACGCATAAGGGATTTGGAATGCATCCCGCTCCTGTGTACTGACCTTTGACCCCCACTTCCCTCTTTTTCAATAGAAGTTGTCACCAGGTGGTCCCTACCACATACTAAAATTTCATTGAAATCGAAATATATTTACGCAAGTTACGGCGCATAAGGGCAATGGAATGGATCCCGATCCTATGTCGTGACCTTTGACCTCATTTCGCCCATTTTCAATACGGTTTGTTCCCAGATAGTCCCTTACCACACACTAAAATTTCATCAAAATCGAACCCTTTTTACGCGCGCGTTATCGTGCGGACGGACAGACGGGCAAAGCTGGAGCATATAAGCTTTTTCAACCTACGGTTGGAAAGCGTAAGGAATTGGATAATCAAATACGTCACACTGTTTGTGATAACCATAACTGTGCGTAATGGAGAATGTAGTAAAATAAAAAAAGGTTTTTAATAGGTCCTTTAGAAGCAGAAATATGGTGGCAAACAGAGTCATACTCGTACATTTGCTCGCCATAGCGAAAAGTTGAAAATTACTGGAATCAGGATATGATGATAGACGTCCTACTCTGAAATAAACGTTTTCTGATGTAGTTCTTTACGCGTGGAGATACCCTATCTACCAACAAGTAATTGGACACCTGTGATAGCAAAGGAAAACGAAGTTTATTCACCTTCAATAGTTGGTGGAGCCTCCACGAACGGCGATTACAGTTGCGACCCTCCTGGGCATACTCTCAACCAGGCTTTGTACGACGCCTAGCGGTATTTTCTTCCACTCGGTTTAGAGAAGACAGGTCAGTTTTTTCACCGATTTCGAACGGTAGGGACACCCCTTAAGTCGACGCTCCAACTCGTCCCAGAGGTGCACGATAGGGTGAATGTCCGGGCTCTGCGCAGGCCAGTTCATTCGATTAGCCCCATTGTCACCAACCCAAGCCATGGGGGACCTCGCAACATGACAGGTGGCATTGTCATCCTGAAAGTAACATGGGTCCATCCCGTAAAACTGCCACAACGTTGGAAGCGCATGGTCATCCAAAATGGTGCAATAGGTCTCGGCGTTGAGTCTATCAGGAATTGCGACCAAGGTTTCCGTGCCATACCAGGAGAAACACCCCCATAGCATAGTTCCACCGTCGCAAAACTTCACAGTTGGCACAATACATTCCAGCAGGAGGCGTTCTACAGGCAGACGACAGACCCAGACCCTGCCATCCGAACGGTAGAGGGTGAACCTTGATTCGTAGTTTCCACTGTTCAACGATCCACTGTCGACGTTCTTTGCACCACGTTAGCCGAGCAGCGCTATTGGACTTGGTGATCAAAGGCTTGTGGGCGGCAGCACGCCCATGATAACCAAGCAGATGGACTTCCTTACGGATGGTATTCATTGACAGAACATTGCCGGATGCCTGTTGGAACTCCTCGCAGATATGGCCCATCGATTTGATGCGGTTCTTCCGAATTTCTCTGGCCAGCACCCGTCGGTCTCTAACTCCCAGGTTTGTGGGTCTGCCGTATCGGGGCACATTCCGACAGTCATCTCTCATGTTCCACTTGTCAATCACGTAGGCCACTGTTGATTTTCGGTAATTCAACTCGCTGGATATGTCACGTATGGATCTGCCATTTCTGTGATACCCGACGATTACACCTTTCTCGAAATCAGAGAGCTCCGAACTGCGTGGCATCTTGCATGCGACTGGTTGCGTTGTTGTTTTCCCACACGATGTTTAACGGCGGCGGCCGTGACGTGTATTAGGACCGCAGATATCGCCGATTGCAGGGGTGTCCAATTACTTGTTGGTAGATAGTGTATATATGGTCGCAATTGTATTTATATGTTTACTCCCTCTGGTGGAAGAAACTGTGTATCATTAGTACAAACCATATTCTTATTATCGTCCTTCCACGCGTTTTTCACGTCTATGTACTTGTATGAATGTGTGGAACTGTTTATTTTCTAGCTCAAACTGCGGAGCTGCGATACTGACCCTGAATTTCTGGGCAAGAACAAGTCATGTAAAAGATGCATAGTGACTTTTCAGATGTCAAAAGACAGAGACTGTTCACGATATCTTCTTGACCTGTTCCCACCTTCTGACAATGATAAAAACGTTTTTTATTATTAATGTTGCAAACTAACGTATAATAAACATAATTTTGCCATTATGCGGAAATACTTTCAAAGGAACACTGGTTTTAGTGTAGTGAAGGTGACAGTTTTTAAACAGTGTTCAAAGGACAGTCATTCATGAATTTGTGAGCGTAAGACATAATTTCTAGGTCCTCATATCTTGGATTACTATTATTAATTTTGTGTTTATGTATGTCTTTATGTTTTCTGGTTACCATATCAGGTTCTCGCATAAATAGCTTATATGAAAGAAATGAAAAATTTTCTGCTGCCTATATACATTGTAATATGGTGATATTTATACCTCTATAATGCATCATTATTTCAAAAAAGATTATGCAAAGGTTTTTTTTTATTGGAGGTTTAACGACCACCGTGAGCAACTCAATGGGCTATAAGCAGTCGCCCGTCCCTAATTTAGGGCCACTGGTTCCAGGGAAGGGAGAGAGCCAGTGCCGTAAGACAGACACAACATCCATGCCTGACCGGGATTCGAACCCGGACCCCCTTACGGACGAATGATCAGAGGCCAGCGCCTTAGACCACTGCGCCACCGGGGCGGCATGCAAAGGTTTGTCACAGTTAATAGTTTGATTAATTCCAGCCGACAGTTTAGCATCAGAGCAAATGCTTCATTTTCACCCCTAACGGCAAAACTATGTGTTATAAAGCTGCAGAAAAATCTAGACTAAATTATAGTGAGAAGTGTCCGCAAAAGAAATCTTTTCAATCTGACTAATAGCTACACTTGTCAACATTTTAAAACTTTGTTTTCATAAAACAGGTGAAATGAGGCGTTTTCAACTAATTTCGGGGGGCTGAATTAAAATATGACTGTACAAACTCTCCAGCACGTTCAATGTTTCGTGTATGAACATTTGCTATACTTCGAGATACATTTCCAATACAATGCAAGAAATACACATTACAGCTTCACATTGCAATGTATTACGATTCGCATTGTACTGTATAACGAAGTAAATTTCTCCGTCATTTCTGTCCACGCCAGGATTCGAACCCGGATCCCCTCATTCCGGAATAAGTCACTCTACCAATTGAGCTACGCGGACGTTTGTTCTGACTGCTATCTGCCTTTATGTCGTGTGTGTCCTGCTGGCAGGTACGTCACAACTGTATTACAGTATTTATGTGCCTTGTTAACTATAGAATTAGTGTTACAAAGTATAAATATTACACTGCCGGAAAGTGAAAAAAGAGCACCAAGAAAGAATTGGCGGACGTTCATGAAATTTGCATATGTTAATGGGTTCGAGATTACGTAGGTGTGATGTTAATTTCGGGACCAACCGGTGAGCGCTTACGCCACAGCACGGCATAATATGCAAAATATCGTCTGTGGTACTTAAGGAGTACGGCGAAGTGAATGTAATCAGTCGTCGGCGTACGGACACGTGCAAAGACCCTGAAGAAGATGCAATGCCTGGACATGGAAGACGTGTACGATTTCAGCAGTTATCGGACTTTGAGCGAGGTCGTCTAGTCGGACTCCGCGAGGCCGGGTGGTCGTATCGTCGTATTGCGGAACGAATTGGACGGGAAGTATCGGTGGTGGTACGATGATGGCGTAGATGGTCCGAGGAACATTCCCACACGAGAAGACGTGGAACCGGGAGTCACAGACGGACTGATGAGCAGGCCGATCGACGCATAAGAAGAGCCGCGTTGTCAAGCAGAACATCCACTGCGACGCAAATGCGAGCTGCCGTTGCACCTGAGGTGACTGTGCGAACAATCCGCGACCGTCTACTGGATGCAGGACAACGTGCACGTGTGCCTCTGGCAATTGTACCTCTGACTCCAGCTCACCGTCAGGAACGGCTGCAGTGGTGTCGCCAACGTCTGTACTGGAGAACGCAAAGGCGATCTGTCGTGTTCAGCGATGAAAGCAGATTCTGCTTGGGAGCCACCGATGGCCGTATGCGTGTTCGCAGACATACAGGGGAGCGTCTCTACCTTTCTTGCATCCGCCAGCGACACACAGGGCCTACACCTGGTTTCCTGGTGTGGAGAGCGATCAGCTGTCACTCCCGTACACAACTAGTGTTTATACCGGGTACGTTAAAAAGCACCTCCTACATCAACAACATCATTCAGCCCGTTGTTGTGTCATTTGTAAGGTCGGTCCATCGTGGTGTTTTCCAGCAAGATAACATACGCCCACACACGGCACGTGCAACGCAACATGCACTTCAGGGTGTGAGACAACTTCCATGGCCTGCACGTTCACCGGATTTGTCCCCCATTGAGCACGTGTGGAATTTTATGGGACAACGACTTATCCGGTCTCCACGGCCAGCCACGACCATCCCCGATTTACGCGTCCATGTTGAGGATGCTTGGAACTCAATACCTCAAACTTACATCCAACAACAAAAGCACAAGACCATGTTGCCTCAAGCAGCACCAGAATTGAGCACCAGTCGGAATGACGCAGTTTCCGTCATAACAGTTCGTCGGTAACTCCATCGTGCAGGTATTTATGGCCATGATGCAATCCACAAACCTCTGATTACATGCAACAAAACATGTAGTGTGGGGCAAAGCACGTAAAAACTGGGATGCTAAAGACTGGAAACGTGTCATCTTGTCTGATGAATCGTGTTTCCTATTGTTTTCCAGCACTGGTAAAGTGTAAGTCTGGCGAAAACCTTCAGAAGTGTACCAACCCGACTATTTAGTTCCATCTGTGAAGCATAGAGTGAGATCCGTGATGCTTTAAGTGTCATATTATGGTATTCCTTAGGAACACTGGTTGTTCTAAAAGGTCGTGTCACATCTGCAACATACGAATCCGTTTTTGGGGACCACTTGCACCTGGTGTTGCAGACATTGTTCCCTAATGACCATCCCTGATTTCAAGCATATAATGCACCCATGCAATGTCCGAACGAGCTAAGTTGTGGTTTGCAGAGTATGAGATGAGGCGCAGCAGCGAGATGAATCTCCAGATCTCAATATTATTGAGCATTTGTGGGAATATCCGGAGCGAAAGGTCAGGTCACACTTTCCACCTCCAACATCACTAGCACAGTTGGGACATATTTTACAGGAAGGATGATCCCAAATTCCATTATCGTATGTGAAGGACTTGTGTAAGTCTATTCCAAGACGAGCTGTTTTCGTTCTGAAAGACACAGGTGGGCTTACAGCTCATTAATAAAAAGCTCACCAGGAACAGTAAGTGTTTGCATTATTTTCATAAATCACTGTAGTTCAACACAGGAAAAGGCCTTCTTAGTCATTACAGAGAAATCAGAATCGCACCGTGCTTTTTACCAATGAGAAAATGTTTGCCATTGAGACGATCAACAGGAAGAACCGCAAGATGTGCATGTATGTCCAGAGCAATGAGGTGCAGTCCCAGTTGCGCACTGATCTAAGTGATGGCTTCTGACTTTTCGTCTGAGATGGGTCCGGTTTCGAATCGCGGTGTCTGTTTTGTTCGTTGTATGGCCCTGGCTCTCTCCCTTCCTTGGTGTCAGTGACCCTGAATTAAGGACGGGCGACTGCTTATAGCGCATGGAATTGCTCGCGGTAGTCGTTAAACTTCAACTAAAAAAAATTTCAGTAAGGAACTTTCCCATTCTTTCTTTCGTGTTCAGCTTGTGGAGTATCCGGCGTTAGTGCTAGTTTAGTTGGAGTGTCATATCATGGTTCAGTCTAACTGCATTTATGGGGAAAGAGCTCAAATACAGCGCCGTGGCCTATAAGGAAACAGTCTTGAAGTAACAAGTGCCGATTCCTAGAGACCTGGAAGTTTAATTTGCATAATTTTCCCTCCGTAAAATATATGTTCAAGAAGTTAATTAAGTACTAATCAAGAGCACTAGTTTATTCATTCATCAATGAGTTAAATATGGTCTCTAATGCGTTAATTCAAATAGTAAAGCAACTTCCAAATACTAACTCCACCACTTTTTAGATATTTTCCTTGAGCTTTATTATTGTTTATAGAATAAATTTGAAATGATAATCAATCATATAAAGTTTCGAGTATCAAATTTTTCGAACTACCAAAGTTTTACTGAATGCTGTTGTTTCATTCCCACGGGAGGCTTGTATTTTACGCTTTGGGAATTTAAATTGATTAGTGATTCATTCACCCACAGTTCGAACAGTTTATTTTTTCTATATTCCTTTTATCACTTCTTACCTTTCTATAAACATTTCTTTGCCTCAGATAACTGGATATTGCAGCTTCTTGTTCTTTGCAAATAAATGCATATCTTTCGTGATAAGTAATAAACCGAATGCTGGGAAACGCTAGCATAATTCTGTACGATATTCATGAAATCTGGTGTCAGAAAATGTTAGATGTCATCCATCAAATGGCAATTTAAAAACCGAAGTTTAATTTGAAAACAAGAATTTATTTTACGGACTTCGTAGAAGTCGTTGCTGTAGCAAATGTTTTATCTAAATCGTCAGATTTGGAGTTCTTCCTTTTCATTTTGCACCGACGCTCGGATTTCGATTAATTTCTTGATTTTGCTGAATTCATTCAATAAATTTTGATAAAAGAGACGGCACGGAATCCTTCTTTGCCGGCCATGTGACAAGGAATGAGTGATCGCAGAGATTATTAAAAGGAAGAAAAGAAGTTCACACCAACACAGAAAAACGAAAGCAAGAAGAAGTTTGTTGCGTTGATTTCATGGTAAAATAAATCCGATGTCTGGCAATATTTTGTGTGAAGCATGTTGAGGGAGCAACTTGTCCAATAAGGAGCTGTCGATTGGGTCCCTGATTTATGATCCTTCAGCACATTCATCAGCAACACCAATTCTGCATAGCTTGAAGCCAGGAGCAACCACTGCGAGGCGAGCACAGAGAACACGTTCTGCTCTCCGTGTAACACTTTTGTCAATAAACAGCGCTTTCTGTCGGTCTTATTTTTACCCCTCGGAACAGATGTGGCTCAGTGAACAAGATAGAGGGGAAGGAACTTCAAGGAGAGGTCTTAAAAATATTCCCTCCCTGAGCGTCAAAGATATACTTCGACTTCCGTTCGCAGGAAACGGAGCCGTTCGCTTAAACAGCATATTTTTTGCCACCGTCTTACATTTTATTATTTGAACAAAAAAAAAATATGAATTTATGGATCGGTTAAATATATTTTACAATGTGTTGAATATGCAGATATTGTAAGGAAAGGGGAATGAGTCATACATAATAACGTCTGAAATCGGAAGTACACCACTGCCTTGATTCTGGCATGTATGAATATCGATTATTTTGGATACTCTCTTAACATACAAACGATGAAAATCATCTTACCTTCGGGTTTCTAACAAGTGTTTTCATGCATTCCTGACTAATCACGTGTACGGCCTTATCTGAGAATTTCAAATTGGGGTTTGGATTGTTGAGAACGTTTTGGAGGTCTCAAAAAAACTGTTGTTTAAAAACAAATTTTTCAAAGGCTGAAAATTTTTATATTAAAATTGCACTTTTGCCAAAAAAAGAAGAGGCACCCTGAGAGATTCTTTCGATCCCGATTAAACTCCGCATGCAAGTACCTCAAGTCCCAATATGCAAATAATCAAAATAATAAGGACAAAATATTGAATAGTGGCCCGCCACAGCGTATGGGAACCGCGCATCGCGGATAGTATATCCAAGGTACCTTGAGTATATCAGTCCGACGCCTTCTCGAATGTAGTGCCCGAGCCAATGACCTGCTGTCATGGTGACGTAGCTATTTTTATCACTCTCTTCTCATTGGGTGAAAGGACAGGCTACAATCAAACTAGTAATGACGCACTGCTTAATGACGTAACGACGCTTTTAAAGTTCCCGATTTTTCCGCCGGCGTACGTGAATACCTATGTAAATATATGCTTTCGCCTCGCACCTATATATAAAAAGCAAGGAAGGAAAATGCAAGTGTATTCGTCCGCGAATTGTTCAAACACTTCTAAATGACCTAGAGATCTGAAAATTAGCATGCTGACAGATCTTAGGATTAGGATACCTACAAAAATCCGAAAACCAGACAAACCAAAGTGGTGGCTTTGGAACATTGCCTGCTTGAACTTTTCGCGAAATTTTAGACCACTTCTAAATAACCTAGAGATCTAAAAATTGGCATGCTGGTAGGTCTTAAAGTACGGATAGCTGCAAATGCACGAAAAAAAACCCCAGCGCTGTGGAACATTATCTGTCGAATTTTTCTACTTCTACACCTAGAAAAAAGTCTAAAAACCAAAAAATTCAAATTGGTGGCTTAGCTTTACAGTTTTAAAATGCTTATAGGTATAAAGATAATTTTGTCAGAATCATTGAAATGCTTTGAAAATTTCAAATTTTGATTTAAAATTAAGGGGCACCAAAGCGTGCTCCGTTTTATGTCAAACCGTATGCACTGACGTGACGACCCTTTTCTAAGTCGTAAAACAGTTACGGATTTTAAATTACTTTTCTTTCCCTCAATTATTTTTCCTTTTCTTTAATTTTATGTCCAAAAAAGGGTTTTATAGGTTCACCGTTCGGAGAACGGGCATGATTGCTAGTATAATAAAAAAATATATAACATTTGTGATATTTTCTTTTCAAGTTGACCAAGGTTTCGCTGGGTTCTGGCCTAGCTTTGTCAAAACGAATGGCACGTAAATATTCAAATTGTATATGATATCATAAATGGTGTTTACAGTCACGGGTTGTGGTTAGTTGCTTCCATGCGCTTGATAGAAATGGCGTAGATGCCATGTCATTAAAAAATTACAAAGAATTCTGATATATGTGGAAAGCTTCTAAAAACTCAACTTCGGTGGTTGAATTTGACTTGTCAATTAGTTTTGCTTCTTCGAAGATAAATTTATGGTCTTTTTCGTAACAGTGTTTAGCCATCGATGACTTCTTTAGGTCACAGTTTCGAATATAGGTTTTGTGCTCCTTCAATCGAAAACGACAGATCCGTAGAGCCTTTTCAGCATACACAACTTTGCCGCTGGAAGGCGTAAATGAACAATATATGGAATTCAAAATGCATATTATTCCTTCTAAATATCCAATTCAAAAAATTATCTTTCTTTTCCGTGCCATTTATATTGAAAACTATTTTAAGTATAGTCTCTTTTTCATACAGTACATAAATTTTCCCCTAGGTACGTAGAGATAAATTGCGTTTTCCCCGTGCTTCTAAAGTCCGATTTGAAAAATTCCTTTTTTCACTGTGAAGCTTGAAATATGAGAATGACGATCATAACTTCGCTGCTAGTCAGCGTAAATGCAGATGATATGGAATTAATTCCATATGTTTTTTTTACATCCTGCTGAAAAAATTATTTTTGCTTTCAATCCCATTTATACCGAAGACTACTTTAGGTGCAATTTTTTTCCGCTAGAATATGTAAAGATAAGTTGCGTTTTCGCAGATATTATATCTTATAAAAGTCCGATTTGAAAATTTCTTCCTGCGTCGGATATAGTTCGTGATGGGAAAAGTTTTGGATATGAATTCTAATCTTTGATAAAGAACGCTTTGACCACCAGGGTGCATAAGTGTTTGTTTTTGCATCTGATGTCATTGCAGCAAAATCTGAGCTTCTGAAATCTTGATTGAAAAAATTCTTTCGTGTATCAATACCGATCACATCAGAAAACTTTTTCGAAACACCTTCAGCTTAAAATAGTGCGTAGATTTCCAACCAGGAGGCGCAGATGTATATATTATTTTTGTCGATGCCTCTGTTTCTCAGAGTCCGATTTCAATTTTTTTTTCTTGTTTTGATGCGAAATGTTTCTCACATATAATTTTAATTTTTTTGGTAAAGAATGAATTGGCTGCCAATGGGCGTAACAGTTTTTATTTCTGCTTCTGTGGTATTTGCAGCAAAATCTGAGCTTCCGAAAACAAGATTGAAAAAAACATTTGCAGACCAATACCGCTCACCTCGGAAAACATTTTGAGAGTACCTCCTGCTTAAAACAGTGCATAGTATTTCCGACAGGGGGCGGAAAAACTAGATGTATATCTTATTTTGGTTGAAATCTTTACCTCGCCCGATTTGAAAAAAATCTTTCTTTATCGGACAGCGTTTCCCGTGCGAAATGTTTCTCATATAGGTAATTTCGTGTTTTTTAACGCTCAAGTGTGAAACTGGAGGGACTAAGCTCACATTTCCTGTTACATCAATATCTACGGCACTGAACACCCGATTGAAAAAAATCCCTTTTTTTTCAGATACTACTAACCATGAAAACTCTTTATGTTTATTTTCTTTCCAAAATAATGCACAATTTTGGTGTTAGGGGACGGAAATGATTAATCTGTTTTCCTCAATATCTCTAGTTCTAAATGAGCGATTTAGAAAAACTTTTAACACCGAATATCGTTTATCTTGTGGAAAACTTTATGCTTGTCTTTGAGAAATTATTAAGTATTCCAAGTTGTAAAATGAAGCTATTTTAATCGATGTTCAAATTTTCATCCAAGGGAACGCATTGGGAAGAAAATGTGTACACAAATTTTTCCATTGGAAGTATAGGAAGCAAAATTACTTGAGGTCCACCTTAAACAACTGAAATAGCTTTACCAACAAAACATATGCATAACGAATAAGTAGAGAGAAATGAATAAAAACACGTCTTAGAAGATAAGTAGAAATACATTGGAGAACTTAACTTAACCATAGACAAAGAAATGAACACACTTACAAGAGAGCATATGAATTAGGATTCCATTTTTTGAAAACGAAAACCCAGCGCACATAACAAATGTTAAGCAGGAGAACAAAAATGTTTAACCGTCACTAAATGAAAACAAGTTAGTAAAATCATGCAATGCATTGAATATGATAAGCTTTCCAATATACTAGAAATCATTACTCAAGCTGTTACTCAATTTATGAGGAAAATGGCTGTGGAATAAATCTCACCCCTGTGCCCTGACCTTTGATCCATTTGGATGATATTCAACAGAACTGGTTCAGTATATCTCCGAAATAACATGATAAAGTTTTGTCGCAATCGAAGCAATTTTACGGAAGTTATGATGCATAAGCGCTATGGAATAGATCCCGCTTCTGTGTCCTAACCTTTACCCCATTTCGCCCATTTTCGATAGGATTCGTCCCCAGATAGGTCTCTACAACATACCAACATTTCATCCAAATCGAAACATTTTTACGTAAGTTATGACTCATAATGGCGATGGAAGTGATTCCGTTCCTATGTCCTGACCTTTGACCCCCATTTCGCCAATTTTCAATAGGGTTTGTCCTCAAGTGGTCTCCTACCACATACTAAATTTAATCAAAATCGAACCTGTTTTACGTTAGTTATGATGCATAAGAGCAGTAGAATAGATCCTGCTCTTATGTCCTGACCTTTGACCCCATTTCATTTACTTTCAATAGGGTTCTTTCCCAGGAGTTCTCCTACCACATACTAAAATTTCATCGAAATCGAACGATTTTTACGTGAGTTATCGTGCGGGCGAACATACGCACACAACGCGTGACGTAATGAGGCAGATGGGAATCGCGACCATCTGCTAGCAAGGTGTGATGTCATAAAACTTTAATAGTATCAATAAACAACGCGTGACGTAATGAGATAGATGGCATGACCGCGCGCCAACATCTAATGGGGCGACGCCATGACACCACACTTGGAATACTTAATATTTTCTAAAACATAACTATAATTATGCAATCCAACATTTTTTTGTCTTCTGACGTCATGAAAATACAGGTCGCGCCATCTTTTTTCTGGACAATTAATGTGTTCACAAGGATGAAAATTTGAACATCGATCAAAATAGCTTCTTCTTTTTTTTTTTGATTGGAGGTTTAACGACCACCGTGAGCAACTCAATGGGCTATAAGCAGTCGCCCGTCCCTAATTTAGGATCACTGGTTCCAGGGAAGGGAGAGATCCAGTGCCGTAAGACAAACACAACATCCATGCCTCACCGGGATTTGAACCCGGACCCCATTCGGACGAATGATCAGAGGCCATCGCTTAGACCACTGCGCCACCGAGGCGGCTAAAATATCTTCATTTTATAACTTGGTAGACTTAATATTTTCTAAAACATAACCATAATTATGCAATCCAACATTTGTTTGTCTACTGACGTCATCAAAGTACACGTCGCGCCATCCTTTTTCTGGTTTAAACACCACCAAAGGAAAAGTTATTGATTTTTAATAGAGTTATGGTTATGTTTTAGAAAATATTAAGTATTCCAAGTTATAATAGGAAGTTATTTTAATCGATGTTCAAATTTTCATCCTTGGGATTACATTAATTATGAAGGAAATGTGTACAAAAGTTTTTCCATTGGAAGTATAGGAAGCAAAATTACTTGACGTCCACCTTAATAATATGGGATAAGAGCGATGGAATGGATCGCAATCCTATGTCCTGACCTTTGACCCCATTTCGTTCACATTCAATAAGGTTCGTCCCCAGGTAGTCCCCTACCACATACTGAAATTTCATCGAAATCGAACCATTTTTACGCACGTTATGACGCATAAGGAAAATGGGATGCATCCCGATCTTATGTCCTGAGCTTTGACCCCACTTCACCTATTTTGAACAAGATTTGTCCCTAGGCTGTTCCCTACCACATAGTAAAATTTCATTGAAATCGAACCATATTTACGCAAGTTATGACGCATAAGGGCAATGGAAGGATCCCGCTCCTACTTTGTGACCTTTGACCCCATTTGTCCCATTTTCAATAGTGTTCGTCCCCAGGTGGTCCCCTACCACGTATTAAAATTTCATTGATATCAAACCATTTTTACGCCAGTTATCGTGCGGACGGACAAAGCTGAAGCATATACGCTTCTTCAACCTACGGTTGGAAAGCGTAAAAAAGAGTATCAATTTATTAATATTACAGGAAACTCCTTAACAAAATCTTTAAACATGGATCGGAAAAAGAATGAGAGAAAGGTGAATAGTCAAATTAGTTACTCAGTTCACTAATTAAGTTTTCTTCAGATATCTGGTCTTCGTCGTTCACGGTCAGAGCCCAGACTTCATAAACACTAAATATATAAATTATTATATTGTATTCAACCGTATAACAATATATAAAAGACAAGTATCGCGTCCAATCACGCTAGACGTATTAACTGGCAATGCCTGTACATACAGCAGTTATCTACGAATTCGGAACCAGTCACGGAGAAATAATCACTAGTAAAGGCGACGTGAGTGAATTTGGCCGTGGCCAGATGGTATATTCCAGGATGGTGGAATGTTCAATCACCACAAAGTATGAACTTTTGATATTCCACGTCCAACCGCGGCATGTGCGTACCAAGACTACGTGAAATAAGAGAAATCTTCAAACAAACGGGGGAAATGTGACTGGAAACGTGCAACTCACTCTCGAGGTGAGCGTCCTGCATTGTTTCAAAGAATCGTATGACTTCCGCGGAGCAGATATTTTCGGAATTTAAGGAGGGAGCGTCCACAAGAGATTAGGAAAAAAGACTGTCAGTCTCACCATGGAAAAATTCGACGTCCACTTCGTGTCCTTTTGTTGACTGTAAGGCACAGAAAAATTAGGATGCAGCTTACAAAGGTCTACAACAATTGGAAGGCTGGACATATGTCATCTTATGTGATGAATCATGGTTTCAATTCTATCACATCGATGGGAGGGTGTATGTGTGTGTGAACCACACAAAACGATAGTCCCATCTTTCAAGATGGGATAATGCAGGCAAGTTGAGGGGGTGTAATAATGTGGGATGCGTTTCTGTGGGTCCTTTGTGGAACTTCCACTGGCAACTGGGAATGCTGTACGACAAGCAATGCTCGCTTCATTGCCTAAAATACCGCCATTATGTTTTCAGCATGTCATTGAGTCCTCGTTTTATATTAGGTGCTTGAATTAATTCCCGCTGTTGCCCAATAAAGCGTAGCTGTGGTGCGCTGAGACTCGGGCCACAGGTGATCTCCCTTGCACACGCACGTACCGTCCGTAGTCTGGGCGAAGCAGTATGTAACACGCGATCGGTGGGCACAGAACACGAGTTTGTATCGCATTCACGATGTCGAGTTTCGTTTCAAAATAGGAGCATTTGCGGGAAGCATTACTCTTCTGCTTTCATCTCAAGAATTCTGCAGCGGAAAGTCATAGTTTGCAAGTGAAGGCCTATGGGGAACATGCCCTATAGGAAACAACATGCAGAGAGTGGTTCCGGCGCTTCAAAGCCAACAAATATGACGCGAAGGACAAAGAGCACCCTGGGCAGCCGAAAAAGTTCGAAGGTGGCGCATTGGAGGCCTTATTGGACGAGGGTTCATGTCAGACGCTCCACGAGTTGTCTAAAACACTTCGGGTCGATGAGTTAACGGTTAGGAAACGCCCAAAGGTATTGGAAATTATTCAGAAGCTCGGAAACTGGATCCCACATGACAATGTTATTCTTCTCCACGACAACGCTAGACCTCATGTCGCCAAATCCGTGAAGGAACTCTTGGAGGCACTTGGCTGGGATTTCTTACCCCACTCGCCTTATTCCCCGGACATTGCTCCCTCGGACTTGCATTTGTTCCCGTCGCTACAACATGGCCTGACAGAGCAGCACTTCCTTTCTGTCGCGGATATCCAAAAATGGCTCGATGAATGGTTCGCCTTGAAAGAACTTGCATTTTTCTACCGCGGAATCCATTTTTTACCCCAACGGTGGGAAAAGGTCATAGCTGCCAACGGACACTAGTTTGAATAGACTATCCTGTACCATTCTGTGGCAACACACAGGTGTTTGTGTGGCAAAAAACAGCGGGAATTAATTCAAGCACCTAATAAGATAAAGGACCTCGTGAAATTCACTACAAAGTGAATTCCCGTGAGGATCTCAGAAGTTCCCGTATCTCTCTCACCCCAAGGCGAGGGAAGGCACCGAGATTAATATTCAGAACTCTGGTAAAACTCTCTTAGCCATAAAAGAATTGGAACGGCCTCGAAAGTCTCAACTCTGAAAAAAAATACGTCCTTTCTTTTTTTTATTGAGGTTTAACGACCTCCGTCAGCAACTCAATGGGTTATAAGCAGTCGCCCGTTCCTAATTTAGGGCCACTGTCTCCTGGGAAGGGAGAGAGCCAGTGCCGTAACACAAACACAACATCCATGCCTCACGGGATTCGAACCCGGACCCATCTCGGACGAGAGATCAGAAGCCATCGCTTAGACTACTGCGCCACCTGGGTGGCACATACGTCCTTGCAAACGCCCTTTCGCACAACTTTTAAACCACATTCTCACCACATACTATCTTTCTCACAACTTCATACTAAGATGCAACTTCTTTCGCTCACTCTGTGAAGAAGACTCCGGGAACATGGAAACCTGCAAGAAAGCAAAACCAGCTGCAAGTAGATCAAGAAACCTAAAGTAGGAAGAATGGGGAAATGACCCCTTCCTCATGCAATAGGAAAAATACCCTAAACTCTGGATTATCTCAAACATATGATATTTTCACATTATATTTCAGCCAAACTAGTTTTGCTTGTAATATACTTATTTATATTTTAACCTCAATTAGCTACCGCTGTTTGCTTTCACTGTTAATTTAATGTTTTAATAATAATTATTTTACTTATATAAAAACATTTTAATATAACTTTTTTCGCTAAAGCTTAGGCTAAGAAAGTCATTCATTTTTCAAATATAAATTTCAGAGACTTCAATTTTCAAAAACTTCCAAGATAACTATTAATTTCAAAAATCAATTTAGTGAGGGCAAAAGATGAAGCAACGCATTACTCGGTTGGTGAATACATATAATAATTTGGTTATCTGATGTGTATCTTCTTTGAGATTGAATTCCATCACATGTCTTTTGAGTATCTTTTCTTGAACTGGAATTCTATAAAAGTATCTTTTGTGTATCATCTCTGAGCTTGAATCCCGGCACAATATTTTCCTTGAGTTATATTCTCTGAGGCTGAATTTTAGCACAGCGTCTTTTGTGTATATTCTCTTAGCTGAAATTCCATCACACTCTCTTTTGAGTGTCGTCTCTGAGTTTTTCATTTATTATACTGATGCGAAAATTGGGTCTAAATTAGTAACTATTAAAAAGGGGGGACGGTCTTAATAGGCGTGGTTAAATTATGTTGATAATTAAATTAAGTATTTGACCTATTGCAAATTAATTGGAAAACTAACTTATTTTAATTAGGGAAGTCTTGTAATTCTCTTTGTCTGGGTGGAAACAAAGGAATTAGTGGATCATCTCTGGGGGGTCTGTGAGCATCATGGGACCACACCAGACGGCAATTGAAAATAAAGACGGTTTCAAGTGGGACATTAATGCCAAAAATCGGGACATTAATGCCAAAAATCGGTAGGGAACGAGGGAAATTATGATTATGAGGGGCAAGAGGCAACGACGCTTCGTGGGAGAGGCACGAGAGAAATCTCTAAGTGTCGAGTGACAAGAAACAGATGAGGCCCACGTGACAGGGAATGGCAAAAAGTAGGAAAGGAAGAAAACAGTTGTGATCTCGGTACGTTGGCAGGATGACAGACGGAAAAATACACCCAGGAATCATCTCGGAACGCCGGGCCGACAGATTGCTATGGAGAGGGTACGCTGTACGGCTCTACGCAGTTGTCAGACGTAGCTAGCCTGCTAGGTACGAAACCTGAAGTCCGACGCTTATCTAAGATTGCCACGGTACTTCTAGCGCAGCGGTAAGCCGCTAAGTACGATGAAAAAGGGAGAGCTTAACAATAATTAGGCGGCTGGGTAAGACCACCAAAAATGCCAATTTGAGAAAGCATACTTAAAACATTATAAAAAATCATTAACTAACTACACTGCCAGCAAACCACCCTCTCGAAAACAACCGTTCTCCGACGAGAAAGAGTAGAGGTCGCCGACTTCTGGGAAAGCGTCAACGGGTCCTCGCTCCCAGCAAACTACGCATCTCTATCCACGGGGTAAAAGAGAGCTACCCTTGACCATTCTACTGCCCCCGGTCTGCTGTGCGAAGAGGAGTCAGCGCTGGGTGTTGCTTTCCCCCTACCAAGAGCGGTCGGGGAAGAGAGAAGAAATGTCTTTTCTGCGGCTTCGAAAGAAAGAGTGGAAAAGCAACAAATTAGTGAAGACCCTCTGTGACACACAGGTGAAAAACCACCCCCACTACCACTAATACAGAGGGCGCGCACATGTGTGTGTGTGTGTGTGTGTGTGTGTGTGTGTGTAAGTGATACCGAAAGAGTGTAATAAATACATGGATTGTCCAACATCGTCCAGCTATTCGTAAGTACTGACTTTTGATTATCAGCTTGCATAGCTCATTTTGGAAATGGGGTTGTAACCCGTTCTCTAATGCCTAGACTGCCACCTGAACTTATTAGCCGTACACTGGTTATCCAGAACTTTAAATATTCCCGTTATGGTGAACTGAAATTCTCTCAAGTGATAATTACAAATGAGTAAGGACTGAATTAGGAGGGAAATCCCTCCCATTTCTTTTTATGTATGCCTACCGAATGTACGGAATTTACATCCTAGCAGACCGGATGTTCCGTTAATTAAATAGATTGGTGTTAACTGATTATTTGCACTCTGTTCTTTTAGGCTCTGGTGTATTACTTCCCTGTGTTTCAGCAAGCATCACGTTCTCGCCCATTTATACCAGCTCCCGAATTAAAAGAACCTTCACGTCTCGTTTTTGTATCAATTTGTTGGTCAACGGTGGGATATAACAACCAACGACCACGATTGAAATTTTGTATCAAATGGTGACGAGTGCTTATAAATTATATCGCTCGGCACGTTCTGATCAAATGCTGGCGAGCAGTGGGATGATTAATCCAGCTCGGCCCGGTATTGTATCAATACTATCTTTTGGGTATCTTATTTGAGATAGAATTCCATCACAATTCGTTTTAAGTATCTAAATTCGTTTTAAGTATTAGTATCTTCTCTGAGATTCGTTTTAAGTATCTAAATTCGTTTTAAGTATTAGTATCTTCTCTGAGATTCGTTTTAAGTACTAGTATCTTCTCTTAAGTATCACAATTCGTTTTAAGTATTAGTATCTTCTCTGAGCTGGAATTCCGACATAATATTTTCTTTGAACATCTTCTCTGAGTCTGAATTCTAGCTCAGTGCCTTAATTGTGTATCTTCTCCTATAGCTGGAATTCTGTCACACTGTCTTTAGAGAGTCGTCTCTGCGCTTCCTATAGTATCTTTTGAATATGTTCTTTGAGGTGGAATTCCATGGCAGTGCCTTTTGAATATCTTCTCTGAGCTGGGATTCCATCACAGTAACTTTTGGGTATCTTCTCTGTTCCTGAATTCTAGCACACTGCTTGCTTTTTGTGTATCTTCCCTTAGTTAAAATTCCATCACATTGTCTTTTGAGCATCTTATCTTTGCTGGAATTCCCTCACATGGGGTTTTGAGAGTCTTCTCTTAGTTTAAAATCTTTTGAGTGCCTTTCCTAAGTTGGAATTTCCTCACCTTGTTTTTTGGATATCGTGTCTGATGTCAAATTCCAGTAAAATGTATTTTGAATATCTTCTCTGAGCCTGAATTCCAGCACAGTGCCTTTTGAGTATCTTCTCTTGGAAGAAATTCCATCACAGTGTCTTTTGAGAGTCTTCTTTTAGTTGGAATTCTATCAGAGTGTTTTTGCGTATCTTCTCTCAGCTGGAAATTCAACACAATATCTTCTTTTGAGTATCATCTCACAGCTTGAATTTCATCATGTGTCTTTCTGAGCATCTTCTTTGAGCTTGAATTTAGGTATGGTGTTGCACAATTATCTTCTTTGAACCGTAGTTGGCTGTTTTAGTGAACCATTCTTTTTAACATTTTGTCAAAGAGATTAATGGCGTTGTTCAGTTCCTGTTACGGACAACTTGTTCCGCAATCACCATTACGAACAGAGCTAACTCACGAATTTCAGTCTTCCTTCTCCACCACGTATGAATACTTAAGTACATGTCCATTTTTACTGTAAAGGTATCTAGAAACGTCCTGTTCTTTCCACAGCCTAGAACGAATTGCATGATATATCTAAGTGCAAAAGCCAATTTGCGTGGTCAAATTTATTTATTTATTTCTGTGTCACAGAATGTTTACCTAACAACCATCTCAGGAATTGTAATCACTTTTATGCCTCAGCTAGCACAACGTTATTAGCATCACTGGGCCTACAGACTTTGTGGGATTGCAATTTGAAATGAATTTAAATGTAGCATAATCTCAGAAAGTTGTTTTTATTTCCCCCTTAGTTGCAGATTGAACCAATTAGTGGAGAACCGCATCTCTTCCTAAAGCATTTCTGTGATACATTTTTGCATAACCAAACTATATAATGACGACATCATTATAATCCTCACAAACCCCTCCACTCTGTCCACTGAAGCATGAAATAGAAAAAGAAATCGGAAACTACATGAAACCCAGTTCTTTCAGTTGAAATCTTAAAAGAAAATAGAGGCTTCGCTGCATGTTCATGCGTAAGCAGAAAAACGAAAGAAAAAAATTATTAGTCTTAAGTTCACAGAACCATTATGTTTGGCTATTATCTGGAAGTCGGTATCGGGAAAACATTTAATCTAAAAACAATATCAAACTTCGCAAACTCACTTCCAACCAGATATGCTTTCGATTATTGTTTGTTCCTTCGATCGTTAGAGCTTGCCCCTTCAGAACGTATGTTCAAATGGTTTTGACATTTTTTCCATTCGATGCACATGACTGATATCTCCAGGAATTTTTTGTTTTGTTTTGTTTCCTTTGAACAAATTCTATTTTGTCTTTAGTTCCCTCATGAGATCAGCGAAAATCGGCTTTCCGGAGGAAACTGTTGTAATAGAAATCTCTCTGTCATTTTCCGGGTTTTAATATGCAGATTCTTGGGGAAATCGATTTTCCAGTTTTCGTTTTCGTCCTCTTGAGAATGCACGTTAAGGAACTAAGTGCTTTGCTCATACAGAGTGCATGCATGAATTAAAAATTAAATGCAATTTCCTATAATTAAAACTTTTCCAGTTTTCATTGTAAAGGAAGCAGTACGAAGTTTCAGAACATTTTAAACGAAAAAGAGACAGCTGAGTCTCAAATTTTACTCAAAGAGGATCGACTTGTTTTTCTAGAGATATAATATTTTTTAAACCAGAAAAATTCATCGGCGTACTCTAAAAAAGGTTTAGTCGATTGATGATGGAATTGCTAGTGTAAATGTTTTCCTTCTTTTTCTTTCTTTCTTCATTTTATCTGTTTTTCATATAAGACGGTACTGTTTTCTGGGATTTCTGTAAATGGAAACGTTGATGATGAGTGTCCTGGATTTACAAACCAAGCCGGCAATAAGAAAAAAACATCGGATTTACGGCTAGTATTAGATACTTTTACTTAAGTTTCTTAAAAAAAAAGGCAATACTGTTGCTTGTTGTTTCTCTGAATAGAAACCTCTACGAATAGAAATTCCTAATTTGTAAATGAAAAAACTGTATCAAAAAATCCTTACGTGAAACTAAAATAGAAATTATTACTTAGATATTCTTTTACAAAAAGGATGCCGTTTGTTGTTATTTCTGTTAATCAAAACGCCTATAAAATGATGCAGCATTTTTGAAATAAAAGGGAGTACAGAAACTAAAGCATAGGATTAACGGTGAACTTACTCGTGTTCGCATTATCCTTTTGTTCTCTTTATTTAAAAAAAAAAAAAGGCGACGCTGTTTACTGCAGCTTCTATTAACGGGGCCCCGCTGCGAAGAAACATCCCCAGTTTGTAAATAAAAGGACCTTCTAAAATTAAATTAGATTTCCATTTCCTAATTACATATTATGTTCTAGTTGCAAGAATGAATACAACATAAAAGTTATTTTCTGGATTTGGAGAATTGAGTTTTCCGTTACGTTTAATTCTAAGGTTTAACGCCACTTGGGATGCTGAAAAGTTCTCGGCCTCACCCATTTTCTGTAATTGTAGCATTATTTTGTCACTGCAGCTCGAAAGAGTGTTCTTTCGTATTGTAAAGTGCCAATTTTCAGACTAATAGCTCTTTTTTTTTTGCAGATGTTTGACGTCCTGAGCTGAGTCATGTCAATGCAAAAGCGTTGAATTTTCGAATGTGGAGCTCCGGGCTGATATGAAATCTCTGTTCCTGCAGGAGAAAACTGCAAAGGAAATCTATGAGTGTATGACGGAAACATTAAGTGACCAGTGCCCTTTACATTTTACTGTAAAGAAATGGTGTGCCGACTTTCAGCGAGGAGACTTTTGACCGAAGGTGTAGCAAGATGATCTGGGAGGCCTTCAACATTGACAACACCCGAAATTGTTAATCGTGTTCATGATTCGATTTTGCCAGATCTTCGAATCTCGGCTAAAACAATAGCTCAGACACTAGAGATGTACAGATAACGTGTTGGGTTCATAATTCATGAGCGCTTGGATATGCAGAAGATGTCGGCTATGGGTGCGCAACTTAATTCTCAGCCCCTAACCGCAAGCGATCATAGAACGTCGGCAAATGCAAATAGCTGTGTGCGATAATGGCTGATTGCAGCGCCATCCAACAGCTTCCCAGGCAACCGTAACCGCTCACAGCTGTAGGGACAGAAGGGACGAAAGTTGACGGTGAAAGAAATGTCGTTAGAGAAGCAACATTTGAGGCACTGCCTCCTGTTCGCGTTTCAGCTGCAAAAATGTGCCGCGAAAGCCCAGCAAATGATCTGCACTGCTTTGGGTGAGGCTTCTGTGTCCTACAGTACGTGTAAGAAGTGGTTCCAGCGGTTTAAGCAGGGAAATTTTGATCTCCGTGATGTAGAACGTCCGGGACAGCCACAGAAAGTTCACGATGAGGAACTAGAACAACTTTTAGACTCGAAGCCCTGTCGCACACAGTCAGAGCTCACTCGGAGTAACACGGCAAGCCATTGCAAAGCGCCTGCACAAGCTTGGACGGATTCACAAGGAGGGCAGTTGGGTGCCCCACCAACTCACAGCTGCGAACAAGTCTAGACGCTACGATGTTGCTGTGTCCTTGCTCTCCAGATTCAAGAAGATGAATTTTCTCCACCAGATTTTGACCTGTGATGAGAAGTGGATCCTCTACGATAAAACTAAGTGACGCAAATCGTGGGTTTATCCAGGTCATCCTACCACCAGTACTGCCAAACCGAATATCCATGCGAGGAAGTTGTTGCTGTGCATATGGTGGGATCAGCGCGGTGCTGTACACTATGAGTTGCTCAAACCTGGTGAAACGGTCAATGCTGAGCGTCATTGTCAGCAACTCATTCGTGTTGGTGATGTAATAGAGGTGAAAAGTCCATACACCGGCAAGGGCAGAAGGTCGGCCTTGTTTGCTTCAGGATAACGTGTGTCCTCACACCGCGAAAACGACTTTAAACACGATCAACGACCTGGGATTAGATATTTTTTCCCACCTGGCGTATTCACCAGACTTCGCGCAGTCGGATAATCACCTCTTTTGCTCTCTGCGACATCACCTGAGTGATACGCACTTCACTTCTGTCGAGGAGGTCCACACAAGTATTGATGACTTTATCAACTCCAAACAGCCCTCTTTTTTCCGCAGTGGCATTCGGCCGCTCCCTGGCCGATGGTTCAAATGTATTTAACACGACGGGGATTATTTCCCTGATTAGGTACGTATTCAATGTGCTATAATTTGCTGTCAATGTGTCGTGCCTGTTGCCGAGAATTAAGTTGCACACCTAATAAATAGGTGCCCAAATGTTTGAATACCGATGAGAAACAAAAACGAGTGAACACTTCCAAATTGGTTTAGCAGCATTTTGAGCGATCTGGTGATAATGGGAAATTTTTCGCAGCGACTTGTCACTGTTGATGAAAAGTAGTTACATCAATACGATCCAGAGATCAAACAATAGTCCCTGCAGCTGCAGCACTCAGGCTCAGGTTTTCCACGACAAAGGAATTGAAGATTCAAAGGTCTGTAGGAAAGTTTATAGCAACGGATTTTTTTTTTAGATTCGGAAGGCGTTTTATTGACTGACTATCTCCAGAAGGGCCAAACAAGAAATGTTCTATACTACTTCCAACTTGCTGTACCGATTAAAGGATGAGTTGAATGAAAACTGGGGAAAGGTGTCCTTTTTTTGCAGGGCAATGCGACGGCTCTCAAGGCTGGATAGACAATGGATGTTTTGAGGCATATGGGGTTTAAGTGCATAAACCATCCACCCTACTCACCAGACCTTGCTCCATTGGACTATTTCCTGTTGCCAAACCTTAAAATAAGTTTAAAAGGGAAACATTTTTCGGACGATTCGGAGGTGATATCAGCAACAGAGTAGTAGTATTTGAGTGATCAGATATCAGAATTCTTTGGAGGGGTTAAAGAATCTCTAGAAATGCTGTGGCAAGTGAGTTAAACTTCGGGGTGAATATGTGGAATAGTCTACGTTTCATGGTTTAGCCCATTTCCTTCTTAGTGAAGCCGAGAACTTATCAGCATCCCTTCGTAGTTTCAATTGTAATTCGAATCTTAGAGCTTTTCGTTGAACTAGGATGAATTCTCAAGCGTTTGTAGCAGGTGAAAACCTCAACTAAACATATATACGTCGTATATTTTCAATAATATTTCCAGGATTCAATTCTAAAGTCCCAGTAGCACAGCCTTGCAATTTTACGTATGCCCAACACTGAGCCACCATCTTTTAGGAATAGGATACAGTGGCTCAGTGTTGGCCCTAGGTTAAATTGCAACGCTGTGCTACATGAGGTCTGCTTACAGGTTTTCTTTCTTTATTCAGAAATTAGGCACGTTCAAGTCCAATATCAGTAGGTCTTTCACAGTACGACAGACAGACTTTAGTGAGGGAATGTATCTACTTAGCTCTTAAACAACACTTAAAAGTTAGAAGCTAGGAGATTTGGGCTAGAGTGCCCGACAGAAATTCATTCATTCTGAAAGTCTCCAAGTCACTTATTAAAAGTCTCCAAAAGTTAAAATAACTCCCTAAACATGGTTTTAAATTTAGTTAATTTTTTGTACTTATCTGTGTGCGATTTAATATATGTATATAATGCATTATTGTTATTATTATTATATTTAATTTAATTTTCTCACCTACAGCAATGGCATCAGAGACTTATGGTTTAAAAATCGTCGTACGATGTGGCACATATCCAGAATTACTGCTTCTTGGATTTTGGGTCTTGTAAACCTAAAGCATCAAGCTGAGTCATAAAAGTCTGAGGAATTAAAACAGCTGCAGAGATAACTAGTGGACGTATGTGAACTGTTTTCATCTTTCACATCTGTTTAATCTTAGCAGCTAGTTCCACATACTTGTTGATTTTTGTTACATAGGTAATCGGAATATTACAGTCCACCCGGTACCGACGTGTCGATTATTACTGCTCCCTTCTGCCTTTTATCGTATAGCAAGCACTATATCTGGACGATTGGTAGAGATGGTTATGTCTGTTTTAATTTCACCGTCCCAATATAATTTATAATACAAATTTTCAAGATGACAATCAGTTTTTTGGTGTATAGATGACAATGGTGTTAAGTCAGATAATATCCGAAAACTTTAAAATTTCGTCGTCCTGGAGCGGGAATCGAATCCGCGTCTCCCAGATAGCGCTGTGCCTGATCGGCTATAGAAGGTCGTCCCGCTGCGCGTGCTAGCCATTCTGACTCGTGCTGCTGTAATGTGTGCATCCTTTGCAAGTGAAATGTGCCGCGGAGAAGAGTTCGGAAGCAATTCGATCAGTTGGAGGAGTTCGAGAGGTGCCGCATCGTCAGGTGCTCCAGGAAGAGGGGTTGTCTCACCAACGTAGTGCGCGCCATACCGGTTGTGCGGATATTACCATAGCACACTTTTTGGCGGCAGTGCATAGAACAAGGCACACAGTAGCAACGGCAAGGATCTGGGAGACCTACACGAACCTCGGAAAGAGAGGACCGACGGGTTTTCCGACATGCGCGAAAGTAACCAACAGCCACGATTGCTGATATGCAGCGAGGAGTTGTACCATGCATGCATCGCCAGATTAGTGCCAGCACCATTGGCAGACGGCTGCAGGACGTAGGACTACACGCACGCAGACCGTTACGACGACTGCCCTTAACACCATTGCATCGTCACCAAAGACAACAATGATATCGTGCCAGACTCACGGAGCGACGCAGAAAGGCAGCGGATGATCTTCAGTGACGAGTCCCGCTTTTGTCTTGGAGGAGACGACCATCGAATCCTTGTGTGGAGGCAGCGTGGTCAGCGCCAAGATGAACGGTTTGTTGTCGAGCGTCACACATCTAGAAGGCCTGGTGTCATGGTGTGGGATGCAATTGTTTACGATGCCAGATCACCTTTGGGTTCATTACAGGCACTATAACAGGCCAAAGTTAAGTTAATGAGGTCCTGCAACCAGTGGCCCTACCTTTCCTGAACTCTAACTCCGGTGCGATTTTCCAACAGGACAACGCTCGTCCGCATACTGCTGCTGTCTCGAGAGCGTGCCTTCAAGACACTGACACTGTGCCATGGCCAGCCACATTGCCAGACCTATCGCTGATTGAAAATGTGTGGGATGCTATTGGACGCGCTATCCACCCCCCAACCCTACGGCAGAATCTGCAGGAACTGCGTGAGAAGATTGAAACTGCATGAGACGGTTTATCGCAATACACCTTTAGGAACCTGTACAACTCCATGCCGAGACGTTTGGCATGCTGTATGAGAAAACATGTCGGCCCGACGCCATACTGAGAGACGTGTAGCACAATATATATTGCGCATATCAGTCTAAGCGTTTGATCATTTATTTTTCCTGATAACATTTACCTTCCTCCCGAATAACAATACAATCCGACACGTCCTTCTGGGTGCAACTATTTTTTTGGTGTACAGTGTATGCATAGTTTTCGGAAAAAAAAATAAAGCATGTTTTACACCAACTGTCACGAATCATCAATCCCATTCTTAGAGATACTCTGTGAAAAAAATTCTTTTTAATCCGATTTAGAGACACAGAGATACACTATCTACCAACAAGTAATTGGACACCTGTGGTAGCAAAGGAAAACGAAGTTTATTCACCTTCAATAGTTGGTGGAGCCTCCACGAGCGGCGATTACAGTTGCGACCCTCCGGGGCATACTCTCAACCAGGCGATGTACGACGGCTAGCGGTATTTTCTTCTACTCGGCTTGGAGAAGACAGGTCAGTTCCTTCTCCGATTTCGGACGGTGGGGGCACCCCTTAAGTCGACGCTCCAACTCGTCCCGGAAGTGCTCGATAGGGTTTAGCTCCGGGCTCTACGCAAGCCAGTCTATTCGATTAACCCCATTGTCACCATACCAAGCCATGGTGGACCTCGCAACATGACAGGTGACATTGTCATCCTGAAAGTAACATGGGTCCACCCCGTAGAACTGCCACAACGTAGGAAGCGCATGGTCATCCAAAATGGTGCAGTAGGTCTCGGCGTTGAGTCTACCAGGAATTGCGACCAAGGGTCCCGTGCCATACCAGGAGAAACACCCCCATAGCATAATTCCACCGCCGCCGAACTTCACAGTTGACACAATACATTCCGGCAGGAGGCGTTCTCCAGGCAGACGCCAGACCCTGCCATCCGAACGGTAGAGGGTGAACCTTAATTCGTCGCTCCAGAAAACCTGTTTCCACTGTTCAACGGTCCACGGCCGACGTTCTTTGCACCACGTTAGCCGAGCAGCACTATTCGATTTGGTGATCAAAGGCTTGTGGGCGGCAGCACGTCCATGATAACCGAGCATATGGGTTTTCTTACGGATGGTATTCATCGAAAGAACACTCCCGGATGCCTGTTGAAACTCTTCACGGATATGGCCCATCGAATATCTCTGGCCAGCACCCGTCAGTCTCTAACTTCCAGTTTTGTGGGTCCGCCGGTTCGGAGCACATTCCGACAGTCACCTCTCATCTTCCACTTGCCAATCACGTAGGCCACTGTCGATTTGGGGTACTTCAACTCGCTGGATATCTCACGTATGGATCGGCCACTTCTGTGATACCCGACGATTACACCTTTCTCGAAATCAGAGAGCTCCGAACTGCGTGGCATCTTGCATGCGACTGGTTGCGTTGTTGTTTCCCACACGATATTTAACGGCGGCGGCCGTGACGTGTATCAGGACCGCAGATATCGTCGATTGCAGGGGTGTCCAATTACTTGTTGGTAGATAGTGTAGCATGCCTGAAAGAAGGTGAAGCGGATTGATAAAGCAATGCTATAAGCGTTTATTGTTTTTCAAAACACGAGAGAGAAACTAAGAAGCATCAAAGCGAAAGAATATAATCATTGCTAAGAACATTTTCCACTTGAAAAGATAAACTATAACCAAAGTTTATGCGCAATTCGTGTGTGTTACTTTGAGTGTTAGTATAAGTGTGCAGTTTTAAACATTAATGCGTCTTAAACAAGTAAAGAGCAAATAAACTAAAATTATAATTAATACTTATGAGAATCAGGGGATTTGTAAAAGACTAATATCCGCTTCTAAAGTTAGAAATGTTCTTTCCTGTAGTTATTGGATTAGCTTGTCCGGGTTCCCGCTGATTATAAGATTAGTTAGGCAATTCTGCTTCTCCTCGTATTAAAGAAATTACGCTTCCATGAAGCATTCTTTTAATCTAATAATCCAGGTCACTGAAAATTATTGGTTTCTTCTAGCAGTTGATGCACATACGAGGACTCCTCGCAATGAAAAAAAGTGAGCAGTTTTTTTCCTCTTCAATGTAAATCACTGTTTTGTACTAGTTAGCTGTTCTTATTGGACATAAAAATTCAGTGAAACTAATAATACCTTCAACAGAAATTCCTCTTACTCGACATAGCTGAACAAATCGTCCAGATAAAATATTTATTTTCGAAATGCACCCTTTCAGCAGTTGCTTAATAAATTTAAACAAATGATGGTTAACTAAAAGCGAGTAACTTCTCTAAGTGTATTAAAAACACTCGTAAATCATTGAATAATATGTTGTTTCAGGAGAAATTTAATCCAGAATGTCCATAGAACTCGTATAACAAACTTAATGCAATATCTGTATCAGTTGTTTTAATTAAAATTTAATAAGTTCTATAAACATATACACTGCTCGACATAGAAATTTTTGCACCCATTAAGAGCGAGGGTAGAGGGGTGAAATTGAGAATGCAAACAGGAATACATAAGGGTTTACCTGGATGGTATTTTTAGCCGCGTACAGTGTTCCTTGCACCGCCGCGAACGGCAATACAGGCAGCAATACGGCATTGCAATGAGTCACACATTCAACGAATATCCTCCTGAGGAATGGTACACCAAGCATGGTCAACTGATTCCCATAATTCATAGAGATTGTGCGCAGGCCAATTCGATTACAGACGACGTCCAATGTGGTACCACAGGTTTTCAATTGGAGATAAATCGGGCGATCTTGCTGGCCATGGCAGCGTTTGAATATGTTGCAAACATTCGTCTGGAGACTGGAGCGGTGTGTAGACGGGCGTTATCTTGCTGATAAATGCAGTCTTCTACGCCAGTCAAGAACGGTATAAAAATGGGCTGCAGAACCTTGCTCACGTATCATGCAGCTCTCAGTGTGCCCGTGATGCGAACAACAGGTGACCTGCTGTCATGCGCAATGGCACCCCATATCATGATACCTGCCTGACAGGCGGTGTGGCGATCGCCAACGGAACCGGAATCCGTCCGACACGGATCCGTCAATCGTCAGCACCCAGACAGAAGCGGGATTCATCACTGAAGACCACAGTGGTCCATCGGTGATCCCAGTTGGCATGGGTTCGGCACCAAACCGGACGAGGTTTGCGATGGCTGGCCAACAATGGCAGTCGACGTAACGGTTGCGTACTGCACGGGTATGCCACATGTAACCTTTGGTTTACAGTTCGGGTCGTTATGGCGACGCCCATGGCCAATCACCCAGCACGTCGAAACGAGCGTGTCAAACAGTCAGCCGGTTCAGGCCTGCTGATGTAAGTCGGATTGCACCACTGCAGCTCCGATTCACGTACGAAACTTCTTGGAGCCAGTGGTTCTAACAGCTTCCAACAGTTGGTGCATCCAGTTGCACACACGCACCGATACTACGTATAGACCAGTCCACACACAGGCCTATAACTCTTTCTCTCTAAAACGCATCCAAATGGCGATAAATCTGCCTACGATGTGTACGTGTACCCGGCATTTTCTGCCTTCGCTGAACAGTTCCTGGCACAAACAACACATCTGAACATTTCCACCAGCGATCACACATTACCATCTCTGTTGCTGTTGACACCTTTATCTCACGAACGTGTGACGTCATCGGCTCCGGATTAACATATCTCGAGTGGGTACACATGCGATTTGCATGTTTATAGCACACCTCTTTCTGGGTGGGGCAATTTCTATGTCGAGTTATGTAATTGCAGCATATAGTGAAGCCAGACGAAAAAAAAAGTTTTAAAGATGCGTTAAATCAAATTTATTTTATAAAGGAATGAAGATGAGGAATAACGAAAAGTGCGAAGTTTAGCACTAAAGATATGCATTTATGGTTTAAATATGCATGTATATGATGGCGCCCCATACCGAGGAAACAGCACGTTTGGAAAATCGAACCCTGTGAATATTTTATTGATCAAGCAGGGTGAAGACGTTAATTCAACGTTTTCAGTGGGACAATCATAAGAAACGTAATCTTCAAACTAAACTTTTGAATTTGCACTTCTAGGGGAAAGCATTTCACACCACATGAGGTTCAGAAATTCATGAATACTTTTTGGTATCGGCTTCAGAAGTACGAGAAGTAATCAATAGATGGTAATTACTGTTGTCGGCTGGTAGGGATATGTAAATCGGCGTCACCCAACGTCGTTATACTCTCGTGACCAGAGGGCGTTGTTTGGCACAAGAGTTTGAATAAAAAGACAACTTCATGCAAAGCAAATTCAAGTTAAAAATGACCGAGCTGCGCAGGTCTCACTCGGTTGGCTCTGCAGATTACCTAGTGGTCAACGTTCATGACTGTGACGGGGTAACTCAGGTTCGATCCCGAACAGGTACAAACGCTGGAGCCACTAAATATCCGCCGTGCTTCGGACGGGCACGTTAAGCCGTCAGACCCCGAGAACTGGTCCCCACGGAAATAAATAAGGGCGTCTTCCTCCTAATAAATCAGGGCGTTCTAGCCCAAATCTCCTAGCTTCCTATTTCTAACGGTTGTTTAAGATCTGGGGTCAGATACTCTTTTCCTAAAAACCTCTGCATATGATCTGAGGTTTCACTCGTAGGTACACGGGGTGATTAAGTTGAACGATTGTGACGCGCGATACCGAAAGAAACAAAGCAATCTGTCGCTAAGTCTTTTCGTACCAGTGTCTATATCAAGGCCGTCCAGAAAACACAAGGCCATTAGATTAAAAAAATGGGTTCCCTCCTTTAGTGACGTCACGCAGAAAAGGCTTCCGATTGGTTTCCAACGCTGACGTGTGTGACGTCAAACACGACACCTACGTATCAGTCCGTGTAAACATGAGAGTGACGTCACAAACGGGGGGAACTCATGACTCAAATGTCATGGCCTCGTATTCTCTAGACGGCCAATTTCTATACCCGCCATGTCGCTGTCTATTGCTGATGTTGAAAACCTAAGACTACGACACGTCAACGCATTTCCCCCTTGCTCGAATTTTAAGCACCATTCTATCGAGTTCTGGATGCTTATGACTTGATGATCGTAAGACTTCTGAAGGTTGGCGATGGATTTCATTTTGCGGGGGTGTTGTGCGTCCTAGACACTTGCCACCACGTGTTCCACCTATTTGTCACAATATTTGTATACTTGTCACCATGTTCCCAAACGGTCGTTAATCTCACTAGAATTGTTTCAGCAACACTCTGCCTTTTCCTTCTAACTCCTGTACTAAACAACGCTTTCTCGTCAACAGGGAGTAATGACGATGGGAGACGCCAATTTACAGATCTCTAGCCTTCAAATGTCATTAGTAGTTACTAATTGATTGTCCTAGGTAATTTGGATATCTAGCTTATAGAAGTGTGGATACAGTTTTAAAAGCACATACACATTTCTTTTTTATTTTCGCTTGGGGGTTTAAAGACAACCGTGAGCAGCTCAATGGGCTATAAGCAGTCGCCCGTTCGTAATTTAGGATCACTGGTTCCAGTGAAGGGAGATAGCCAGTGCCATAAGACAAACAACATCGATACCTCACCAGTATTCGAATCCGGACCCGTTTCAGACGAATGAATCAGACGCCAGCACTTATACCACTGTGCCATCGGGGCGGCATGCCCAAATTTGCATAACCTCGCAGAAACATGCCTTTGCACCACTATGGAAGTCTTTGGCGATGACGATGCAAGGGTGTTAAGGGCAGTCGTCGTAACGGTCTGCGTGCGTGTAGTCCTAATCGCACAGCCGTCTGCACGAGTAGGACTACTCTCCATACATCGGATCACCAGGTCTCGGAGACCTAGTGATGCCATCCATACATCGGACGATGTATGGAGGCATCACTCCTTACTAATTATCCGCAATCGTAGCTGTTGGGTCACTCTTCGCATGTCGGACAACCCGTGGGTCCTCTTTCTGTGGTTCGTCTAGGTCTCCGAGGCCCTTCCTATCGCTGCTGCATGCCTTGTTCTGTCTACTCAAAGAATATCTAACGCTTAAAGAAGGTCAACTCTCATAGAGATAACGTAAAACAGGTGGCAACAGCGCCACCACATCTAAAGAGATGATATGCTCTGCAGGAAAATTACCATTCAGGAGCAAAACATTTTAGGGGAAACTACGGCAGTGACTGAAGCTTTTCTTTGATTCACGATGGTTTCCTTCGATCTGAAAACTACTTTCAGATGCAATAACGTTAGTCATCATCATCATCATTGTCAACCATTATCAATCCACTGCTGGACGAAGGTCTCCCCAAGTTTCCTCCACAACGGTCTGTCTTGTGCCAGTCTCCTTCATGTCACTGCCGCATACTTTCGAATTTCATCCACCCATCTTCCATGTGGTCTTCTTCTGGGTCCTTTCCTGTCCCTTGGAATCCAATCTAAAATTTAAAATTTCGGCTGTCCATCTATGGTCTGTCCTTCTGGCAGTATGTCCAGCCCATTGCCATTTCAGGGATTTAACTCTGATCATGATGTCTTCCACTCTTGTCATTTTTCGGATCCACGAGTTCCTCTTCTTATCTCTCCTGGTTACACCAAGCATGCACCTCTCCATGCTTCTTTGAGTTGTCTGCAGCCTTTGTATGTCTCTTTTAGTTAAGGTCCACGTCTCTGCACCATACGTAAGCACTGGAAGGATGCATTGATCAAACACTTTTCTTTTAAGACATAATGGCATATTGCTCTTGAAAATTATGCTGTTTCTTCCAAAAGCTCTCCAGGCAAGTTTTGTACGCCGATTAATTTCTTCATCAATGTGACTCTCACTTGATATCTGCTGTCCAAGATAAACGTAAGTGTCTGTTATCTCCAGCTTTTCTCCATCAATCGATAAATCTTCATTTCTTGTAAAAGCATTGAACATCACTGTTGTCTTCTGAAAGTTCATTTTTAATCCCACTTCTTTACTCTTGTCAGCGAGTTCCTGGATCATACTCTGCAGCTCTGATGGGATAGTTGCAAAAATGACTATGTCATCAGCAAAACGAAGGTGGGTTAGATAATCTCCATTAATCTTTATTCCTTTGTTTTCCCAGTTCAGTGATTGAAAGACATTTTCCACTGTCGCATTAAAGAGCTTCGGAGATATGGTGTCACCTTGTCTCACTCTTCTTCCAATTTTTATGTGTGTTGTTTTACTATTAAAATTAAATTTCAGCAAATATTACAGTTAGGCCTAAAGATCCATACAAAATGCAGACATTCCGTAGGATTTGGCATTACTGAAAATGTTTCTGAAAAACTGAAGAACAAACAAAAGCCTTAACTAACCTGACTGGCGTAACAAAACTAGCATATCCGATTTGCGAAGTGATTATGCTACCGAGAAGGTTACAATCACGTGCTGTGAGTCTGAGTAGCTCGGCTGACTCTTCTTTACCCAAAGAATTGAAGTCAACAGAAGTACGCATGCGCAGTCTGCTCCGGCGTCAGCCTATCAGCCTGTATGTTGGCTTCTATGCACCGCATGTTTTCCGTGAAGATACGGCGGCGCTAGTTACGTCTCGCTGAGCCTTAACTTCTTCTCGTTGCATGTTCTTTGGTCTACTACCACAAACAGCGTGCTATGGGGATATCCGCACGACCGGTATGGAACTCCTCCAACTGCTCGAATTGCTTCCGAACTTTTCTCCGAGGCATACGTCACTTGCAAAGGATGCAACCAACACAACAGCGCGAGTCAGAATGGTAAGCACGCGCAACGGAACGACCTTATATAGCCAGTCAAACACAGCGCTACGACCCCTTTTTGCTTGCGTCACATGCGCGGCCGAGTGTAATACTTGAATCATTCGCAGGTCTCACGACGTTAAAGCTACGCACCAAATTTGATTCTTGTCGGTTGCTTCCTTCTGGGTGTAACTATGTTTTTGACGATGTGTGTACATCAAAAGGTTTGATTATTGCATCTTACTAAACATGACAATGATTTGCATGTTTAGTTTAAATTTCTGCCTTTCTTTTTACACGGAAATACTTATTTATATTCTTGTTAATGCATCAGAAATGTAATTTCTAACTGCATAAATTTAAATTCGAAAATTTAAGATGAAACTTTATATATATCTGCTTAAGATATCAAGCATCGGTGTATTAGCCTTAGTTTTCCTGGTCATCCAGGAGCATTTTTAAAGTAATCGACAACGCATACTTGCTTTCGAGAGTGGAATAGTGAACTCAGAACAATCTGGATGTATTTTCTGAATCTTATAAAACATTTTGAAAACTGATTCTGATTAGAAAATAAAAAAAAATATTTTGTTGCGATGCTTACTCATACTCTATTTTCTTACAGTAAACATTTTTCTGCTTCCTAAAACTAAACACGTTGCAGAAGTGAATCAAGAAGAAAAGTTATTGTCATCTGCGATTCCCCAAACCCGGATATCTCGAGAAAGAAACTCAGAAAAATTTAATAAAAAAGGATGAAAAGAACCAGCCACTTGTGTGATTGTTCGGAGATATCTCGATCTATCTGCGTCGAACCACAAAATCAGAAGAATAGGGTCCTTTCCTGCGGTGTAAAGATAGAAAGAAATTCACTAACGGAAGTATGGCCGTTTTTCTTTCCTTTTGTGAGTTACCATGGAAGTACTGTAGCAACAGAATGAAGAAGGAAAAAGAAAACAAAGAACTAGCACGAAAAAAAAAAAAAGAAAGGAGGAAGAGAGAGAGAGAGAGAGAGATCTTAAAAAGAGACTTAGAAGAGTCTGCAATATTCTATTTTTCATCACTAATACATTATGTGAATGAATGAAGCTATCCGGAATAAATGTCAGTAGCAATGTTGCACTAAATTGAAGATAATGTTTATACGGTAGAAAAAATGCAAAAAAAAAAAACTAAGGTTGTGTGACGTGCCTGCCAGCAGGACGCACACGACATAAAGGCAGATAGCAGTCAGAACGAACTTCCGCGTAGCTCGTTTGGTAGAGTGACTTATTCCAGAATGAGGGGACCCGGGTTCGAGCCCCGGCGTGGACAACAATTAACGGAGAAATGTACTTCGTTATAATGGCGCCCGAACTTTCCGGATGACCCGGCCGTTCAAAATATCGCAATGGTGTGATGTTGTTTCCACACCGCGAGAGAGGAAAAATCAGAGAATCCCTTCTCCAGCGCTTCGAAAAATAAAAAAATTGACTGGGAGTTCTCGAGTGCACGTTCTACAGCGGATGGCTGCCTGCAACAATTCATGGTCCCTGCTGACCCGTGGGCTATGCCCCCGGCCCTCTTTCGCGGGGGGGGAGATATGACGTGCCTGCCAGCAGGACGCACACGACATAAAGGCAGATAGCAGTCAGAACGAACGTCCGCGTAGCTCATTTGGTAGAGTGACTTATTCCGGAATGAGGGGACCCGGGTTCGAGCCGCGGCGTGGACAAAAATTAACGGAGAAATGTACTTCCTTATAGTTGTTCATAATAAAATACACTTAGTAGACAAAACGTTAGAGATATAGGTGATGGGCTGTTCACATGGGCATCCTCCGCGGAGAGTGGAGCACACCCAAACCGTACGTAGGCGATAAGTAGGAAGCACAGCAGGACTTTCCAACACTGTATCGAAATCGAAGAACATGGGTAAACATGGTGATCTAAGCGGCTTTGATCGTAGAAGCACTCCCGGCCCAAGAGTGATGGGTTATTCTATCTCCCAATTGGTAAGAACCGTAAGATTTCCGAGGGCAACGGCATCAAGAGTGTACCGCGAGTACACCATCGACGGACGTACCACGCCCGGTGAGCAAGTGGTGGCCGACAAGACGCCACTGATTATCGGATTGGACGTAGACTTTCCAGGCTCATACAGACCATCGGGGGCGCAAATCTCATCCATGTTATATGTCGGAACCCCCAGCAGCGTCAGCGAGCTGACACACGCTGCATACCCCAGGCTACGGGAGCCAACGCTTTTCTCGTGTGTCCCTATGGACTGCTCGTCATCGGAAATTACGCCCCGGGTAATATCAAAACTGGAACTACGCAGAATGGGACTGCGTCGTAAAGTCAGATGATTCCGTTTTCAGCCGCACCGAAGTGACATGAGGGTGTGGGTGTGGTATCGACAGCATGAAGATATGACCCCATCATGCCACGTTGGCCCTATTCAAGACCGGCCTGGCTCTGTGATGCTTTGGTGAGCTTTCTGCTGGGACACATTTGGTCCCTTATTGTGTCTGGAAAGGTCTTTAACCGCTGCGCGCTACAAGAATATGTTGTCTGATCACCTACACGCTTTCATGGCTCTCGCGCGTTATGCGGCCGATGGTCTGTTTCAGAAGGACAATGCGCCGACACACCCGGCATGGCAAGAGGAACACTAATCCGAATTTGGTACCATCCAGTGGTCCCCAAAGTCTCAGGAATTAAACCCTGTGGTGATCCCTAAAATTAATCGAAATCGTCCCAACTTGTTGGAAGCGGGAACGATCTTGCTGCTTGACAACGCATCGTGTCATAGTGCAGCGTCGGTACGGGGACTTTTGTCCAAATATGGCTGGAAAACTTTATCCCACCCACCATACAGCCCTGATCTCAGTCCACCCTACTTTGGTCTTTTCCCAAAGTTAAAAAATCAACTCCGTAGCATCCGCTACGAATCGTTGGGCGTACTATCATTGGACGTGACCCGAGTAATACGACAGCTGAACAAAGATGGCATACTACGGGGTATCCAAGACCTACCTCACCGCTGGCAAGCTGTCATTAGCAGCGGAGAAAAGTACATTGAACGGCAATAAAGTAAATTCTCTCCGTTACTTCACACTTTTCTGAAAAATGTTCAGTGTGCACAACTTTTGTTATTACCCCCATACATATATTTTTGGGTAGCAACAGTACGAAATGCATCAGGCTTCTGGCTGCAGTCTAAGCTCAGAAACGGGTAGCAAGTGAATCAAGACGTTTTCAAATGATGTCTTTGTCTGTATGTTTTCCCAGATCTGTACTTGCAGCTTAATATAACGGAGTCAGTTCTGTTCGCAGACGTTATTTTATGAGCAAGCTACGAATGATCCGACAAAAGATGGTCCAAGACACAACGGGAAAACTTTGCAATGATACTGAACGTGTGGAAATTGTGGTCTGGCATTAATGTTCTGCAATGTAGTCTTTGGCATGCTCTTGAAGAACAGTAAAACCACAGGGCAGAGAATGGTGTCCACATAAACATGGGGTTATATTATCTTCAGTAACAGTCAAAAATGACCAAGTGATGTAAGATTTTACGCTCTGTTGTAGTATTCAAGTACTAAGTGCTATATGGTAATACAACACGTGGTAGTTATTTTGCCCGCGCCTCACTACAGGCTAGTGAGACGTCGTACTAAACAAACAGATGCGATCCTCATCGTTGAAGATTATAGTTCTTGAATAGTAACTTCATTTATCTAGCCTGTTTCACCATTGCAGTCTGGCATGCCTCTGATATCGAGTGAGTGGTGTACGAAGAAGACGTCGCCTTTCTCAAATACCAGCTTTCTAGCAGGCGTCAGTGAATGACAATGACAAACACTACCGTTGTTCTATGTCTGTCGCTTTGTTCAAACACGTTGAACAGATTAATCAATCCGATCAAAACGTTCCGAGACAAGGCCGATATACAACAAGGTACTTACGTTACTTAAGGCTGGCTATGATCTCCTTCAAGCCGCCCCGGTAGCGCAGTGGTCTAAGGCGTTGGCCTCTGATCATTCGTCCGTAAGGGGTCCGGGTTCGAATCCCGGTCAGGCATGGATGTTGTGTTTGTCTTACGGCACTGGCTCTCTCCCTTCCCTGGAACCAGTGACCCTAAATTAGGGACGGGCGACTGCTTATAGCCCATTTGAGCTGCTCCCGGTGGTTGTTAAACCTCCAATCAAAAAAAAAAATTATCTCCTTCAAAGTAGTCTCCTTGGGCAGCGCTACACCGCTGCCAGCGTTTTTGCCACTGTTGGAACGCTCCCTGGAAGTCATGTTCGCGAATCTTGTCAAGAACCGTCTGCGATTCGCGCTGGATCTCGTCCACGGTTTCAAAACGGCGACCCTTGAGCTTCAGCTTCATCTTCGGGGACAGAAAGAATTCGCAGGTGGTCAAATCCGGCGAGTAAGGCGGGTGAGAAAGGATAGTCGTCTGTTGCGGCTGCAAAAATGGCGTGTTGCCGACAGTGCTGAGACGGGCCGAGCCCAGGCACGAACCAGGCTCGGGCTGCATAATACTTACTGGAGTTCGGGCTCGGGCTCTAATAGTGGAACAGAATTTTTTTTCCCCTATTTTTTTAAATCTGATTTTTTATGATTTATCGCACGAGACTTTTATTTACACTTTCTAGTAGTTAAATAGAATCCTTCGGCAACTGAGCCTAGATAGAAACTCGGCAAAGCTATTTATGTGGGTCATGAATTTCTGCAAAGAAAAAGTTTCTTTAAAAACTTTAGATAGTAAGTAGATAGCAAGCTGACGAAATTTTGCTCCCTACCTCAGAGGAGAAGTTCCCTGCTAATTCTATGGAGCAACCTACGGCGTACATTGTTGTGCCTCCCGATTTTTCCTGATCCCGGCCACCAGAAACGTTCCAGGAAGAAATGAATGGTCAAAGAAGCTACAGAAATAGATGGACATCCTTTCTGCATTGGGCGGCTGAGAAAGACATCGGTTAATTACACGGGTAAGAAAGTGTGGGAAACATTTGTTTAATGCCTAAATAGGTTAATCATAGTTTTCGGGCTCGTTCGGGCCCGGATTGTATCTTGCAATATAAAATTCGGGCTCGGGCAGGCTCGGGCTCTTAAAATTGAGCCCGAACTCAGCTCTGATTGATAACTCTCTGTGAGCTTCTGCATTGTCGTGACGGAGCAGGAAATCGCCTCTGCATTGTCGTGACGGAGCAGGAAATCGCCTCTGCGCCACATTTCAAGTCGTTTGCGGCGAAAGCCCTCCTCAAGACGCCGCAGAACATCGCAGTAAAAAAGGACAGTGAAGCTCTTGCCCTGGGGAACGAATTAACGAAGCACAAACTCACGAATGTCGAAGAACACGATGAGCATGCGCTCCGGACCTGTCGGACCTTCTTCGGTCGTGGAGATGCCGGGCTCTTCCACTGCGACGACAGTTGTTTGGTCTCCGCGTCGTAACCGTAGACCCAAGTCTCATACCCAGTGATGACCCGCGACAGGAACGTTAGTTCATTGACTACCTGCTCACGAAGAACTTGACAGAGTTCGACACGGAGCGCATTCTGTTCGGGTTCAGAATATTTGGTACAAACTTTGCAGCAATGCGGTGCATGTTCAAAACCGACGTCAAAATTTCTTGCACTCTTCCGTATGATACATTGACGATGGTAGCAATGTCTTGAATGGTTCTCCGACGATCCTCATGCACCAGTTCCCTAATTTTGTCCTCATTTTCGGTGGTGGCAATCGTGGACGGTCGCCCTGACCTCTCGTCGTCTCCCAGTGCCGTTCTGCCACTCTTCAAGAGCGCGAGATCCACTCAAAAGCACCTCGCACGACTCATTGTTTCATTGCCATAAGCTTGCCGCAACATTGCATGCGTCTCCGTTCCCGATTTGCAGAGTTTGACGTAGAATTTGATGTCCGCTCGCTGCTCAAGTTAGCAGTCCATACCGAAATCGCAGCTGTGCTCACCAAATATCGTGTAACACAGCTCTCGATGTTCACAGGACGATGCCACTCGATGCAATGACTCATGAAGGTTACTGCCATCGACTGCTGCTCGCGCGTCCGCGTACTGCCATCTATTAGTGCGCTACATACCTAGTCTCGGAACTTTGTGATCACACTACGTACATACACAGTCGTATTAGAATAATATGACCACCTACCTAATAATATGAATAACCACCATTGTCCCAGATGACAGCGGCGAGTAACGCGGAGTTGACTCAAAAAATGTCCTAGAAGACTGCCCGAGGCAAACATGCTCATTGGGACTGCAGCAGAGCACGGAGGTCCGACGTGGTTTTGGGTCGGCTTGTCGAACCTGTCGATCCAAATTGTTCCACAAGTGCTGTATGGGATTGAGGTAGAGTGATGTCGCCGGCCAAGGGAGAACGGAGACATCACTGTCGTGTACCTGGAACCAGTCACACACCCACTGAGAGAAGTGGAACGGCGCACTGTCCTGTTGGTAGGCACCATCACTACCAGGGTAACGTCCAACATGAATGCATGCATGTAGTCAGCGAGGATGGACAGGTAGCCATTGGCTTTCAGTAAGCCATCCAGTGGTACCAGCGATCCCAGATCATACAAGGAAAACATCCCCCATACTGGCGCACTGCCACCGCTGGCTTGCACTTGACCTACAAGCGTGTCCGGGTGTTGATTCTCGTGTGTCTGACGTCATGTCCGCCACCACACGTCACTTCCGTGGAGTAGAAATCTGGATTAGTCGGAGAAGCCAACCTTTTTTCCCTCTTCCATTGTCCAATTACGGTAGTTCCATGTGAACTGCAGGCGTCGTTGCCGATGAACCTAGGTTAACATGGGTGCCTTGAAGCAGCGTCAACTCCGGAGTCTCATGCGTAATAGGGTTCGCTCTACTGTTATCGTGGACACGTAACTGGGTGCCCCAGCGTTCATTGGCGTAATCAATTGCTGCACTGTTGCACGTCGATTGCCCTTAACCAGCGACGGAGGCGTCCTTCACCTCTGGAGTCTATGGCCTTTATGGCTCCACAGTTATGGCGTCGGGAGGTATTCGATGTGCCAGCAGTCTATTCTTGACACACCGTCACTACAGCACCTCGCAAACAGCCCACGAAGTCTGCTGTTTCTGAGATGCTTCCACACTTTGCGCAGTAGCCGATGATCATTCCTTTTCGAACATTCCGTCAAATCACTACATCTGCCCATTGTGCTCACGTCAGGCACTATGGATCATCTGTCGTAGCCGGCAGTTTTTATCACCGTGTGGCCGATCTTGTCACGTGCACTATCAGACGCGCTTGGGCGGGTACACTGTGATTCCGGGGATGGCCATGTTATTCTGATACGACCGTGTACGTGACTACTAATCTTTGATGGTAACTAAATTCACGGATGAAATTTTGATAGATAATGTTTCTTTAACCCCATAAGGATCACTTGCTATTTGAAACCCATAAAAAAGTACTTATTTTCGTATTCAAGAAATTTAACCCTTGTGACGTGTACTCTTATTTTATTTTCATTTTTAGTTACTTTTCCCCTTTTAGCGTTTTTTTTACCTTAACGTTATACACGATATTGACAAACATCACCGGACACCTAGAAGAGAAGCACCACATAGCATTTATTGACATACATTAGTACAGTGTCGGTCCACCGTTGGCCTAAGTCACGTTTTTCTGAGCTCCGTGTTGTGTGCCTATTAAGTGTGTTTTATCGTGTGGTTCGTCATTTTCCTTTCATGTTCCTTCAAGCTGAAGGTTCGTGCTTTGTTTTGATACATCTCCCAAGTTGGTGAGTAGTTTATTTTTTCTGTTATCATCATTTGAATTGTCGACCGAGCTGGTCGATTTCTCAGGTAGCCCTCGTCATTAACAATGGCGGCGGCTGCTGCTGATAAGAGCGATGTCCACGCCCATATCAGCGAGGCATTTCCTGCCGCCTCCTCCTCCTCCTCGACACGAGACCAATCTCCTCCAATGCTTGTAGGTGACGTCACCCAACCACTAGAAGTGGAAAGTGACTCCTCAACTACAGCTCAGCCGCTCCGGTGGCGCAGTGGTCTAAGGCGCTGGCCTCTGATCATTCGTCCGTAAGGGGTCCGGGTTCGAATCCCGGTCAGGCATGGATGTTGTGTTTGTCTTACGGCACTGGCTCTCTCCCTTCCCTGGAACCAGTGACCCTAAATTAGGGACGGGCGACTGCTTATAGCCCATTGAGTTGCTCACGGTGGTCGTTAAACCTCCAACCAAAAAAAAAAAAAAAAAAACTACAGCTCAAGCTTCTTGCCCTGCTTCGACCAGTGACGTCAGTGCAGCGCAACTCTCTGTTGCTTTAAGTGAAGACATGGATGTGTCTGACAGCGCTGCTAATTTACCCTCTACTTCAACTCAGTTCAAACAGCCGGTTGCGTTGCAGCCCTCACGCTCGAGTCCTGCTCCTAGGGCATTATCTGCCGCTCTTACTGGAACAAAAGCTCCTTCCAAGTTTGTTGCAGAAGTCTTACCAGACTCGTACGTCATTGTTGATGGCATTACTACCACCATAGATATTCCCGAAGATTCCCCAGCGGGAAAACAATTCTATTCTAGAATGGACTTCGGAGTGTGTTTTGATGCGCTCCCAGACACAAAGTTGAAAGAATATAGTATGGCTCTCAAGCAGATACTTCCAGCTGGAGCCAGTATTACTCACATGGCTCGAAAACCTCGAGCTGTGTTGGTGTACTTTGCTCTTAAAGAGCATGCGGATCTTGTCTTGACAGAAGGTTTGTCCCTCAAAGACGTCCATCTTCTACCAGAACCTATCTCTCAGCGTTCAATCCAGGTTACATTTTATCCGGTTCCACCTGAGGTGTCAGACGTTGCGCTGTGCACTGTACTCAGTAAGTTCGGCTGAGTTGTTGGGCCAGTTACTACTCTTTCAGCCGCGCCGAGAGATCCAGACGATAAATCCATAGGGGATTTCGCCGAAGTGCAAGAGTGATCTTTCCATCTGATGAACATTTGCTTGCCTGCCCAAAGGTGCTCAACGTTCGTTGTGGACAGCAACGTAGGAGAATTGAAGTGACTACCTTCCTCCACTGCACTTTTTGCCACGGAGAGAATCATTTACGTGTGCATTGCCCACATCTGGCATCACAGGCTCCTAATACTTCTCCTACAACTTCTGGCCCTCTTCTGAGCCGAGCAACACCTTCTTCCACTGCACAGAAAGCTTCAGAATCGAAACTTTCACAAAAGTCGACTGCAGGAGTTGGTCAACGCGTGTCTACGGACCCTTTATCCTTCGACCAGCAACTGGATTTTCCTTCACTTAATTGTTCGCTTCCCATGCGTCGTCATTCTGTTGCGGAGTCCCCTTCAGGGGTTTCTCCACTGCCCTTATCATTGATACTTCTAAATCTGCTGATGACGGATTTTCTGGCCACGAATCTCGAGTTGATGAGAGCTCAACTGAGCCTTCGCTGAAACGTCGTGGTTCTTCTCGAAGACGCCCACCGAAGAAGCCGACTGCTGCATCACCCCGTACCTCTCCCCGTACTGGTAGTGCCTCTCGAAAGAATTCACCATCAAAGGCTGCTACCTCTTCTGTCCAGGCCGACGAAGAGCCTCCTCTTAAATTTGAGGATCTTGTCGAATACCTTAAGGATGGACTACCTTCCTCCACTGAAGATTTACATACCTGTCACACATACCTGTACACTTCATTTGAAGATTTACATCAATACCTGTCACATAAGACAGACCACTCCACAACGCATGCTTTACTCTCAAAGTATGCATCGTTTCTCCCTCTAGTGCTTGATCAGATCCAAGTCCTTAATCAATGCATCTCCCGCCTTCGCAAGGAACATCCGTGGGCTAAAACCTATTTTAATCGACTCAAATCATTTCCTCCTGTTGTGAAGGCTCTTCAGCAAGCATTAATGGAAAAAAGTCTTCAAGATTGTATCTCTTAATTGCAGGGGATTTGCATCCCCATTTTCTAATGCCTTGGTACATGAAGACCTCACTCCGTTAGGAGCTGATCTTCTCTTACTACAAGAGACAAATTGCCAATCCACTACGATATTCTCACGATGGCGCCAGTGGAACTACACATTTCACCACGCCTACCAACTATCATCCCATAGTGGTCTAGCTATAGGTATCCGCCATACTTTCAACTCCATAATCACCTCTTTTTCGGTTCGAAACTTATGTCGAGAACTATTACAGTGTGCATCATTCACCATAGCTTCCACATCTTATCATATATTTAATATTTATATTCCAAGCTCTTCAACCCACTTGACAATACTTTTTACTCGCCTTCGTCGTGCCTTGTCTCGCATTCCTCCTATAGATCATGTTTTAATTGGAGGGGATTTCAATTGCACTCTGAATCCTACCCTGGACCGATCTCCTTTCACCAGAGAACGCCGTGTTAACTTGGTGAATCTTCTTCAGTCAGTGGTCTCCGACAACTCATTCATTGACGTTCACCGTCACTTCCATCCTTCATCGACTGTACATACTTGGCGCTCGCAACATAATCAAAATCCGTACACAGCTCGCCTTGACAGATACTACGCCTCATCTACTCTGCTTACAGCTGTGACAGAATCTATTATCACTCCTACAGCTTCTTCTGACCATTGTGCCATCGTTCTTATTATTCAAGCAGTTCCAGCACAACCCCGTACAATTCGTCCATGGACTCTTGACGACACTCTTCTTACAGATCCAGACTTCTGTACTTCAGTACGCTCCTTCCTTGAGGACAAATGACCTCAACTTCAATCAGCTCCTTGTGGTCTGACTTTTTGGTTGGACATTAAACAGCAACTCGTTCTCCACGTTCGCAAACTTTCTTTTAAAGCAAAAACGCTTCAAAACATGCGTCTCAACCATGTCCGTTCCATGCTCTCCATCCTAAGCCTAAGTGATCCTCTCTTCTGCCACTATCAAGAAGAACTGCGATCAATCCTCCTTCCTCTGGCTCAACAAGCTCTACGACGTCTCCGGCTACAACATCTATCGCCAGACGCATCCAATTACGATTTCCTTACATCCATGGAAAAAACACGAACAGCATCGAATTAACTTCGGCACCTTCGCCTCGCATCTGGAGAGGTGTCTGATGATCCACTCACTCTATGTTCCCAGGTCCGAAAGTTCTATACAGAGAAGTTCTGTGAATCTCCTCCGCCATCCTCTTCAGCTTTGGCATCACTTCTTTCTAACCTACCACAAGTTCCTCCCCATCTTGCCTCTTCCCTCCTCCTTCCTCCCACGTTCTCTGAACTATCCTCTACGTTTTCTTCTTTAAACTCTAGGGCCGCACCGGGTCCGGACGGCCTCACTTTCCTCTTCTATAAAACCTTTCTACCTCTGCTTCTACCATTTCTCTTTTCTGCACTTTCTGCTGCTTTCAATCACTCCCCTCTACCAAGGCGATTCACAGTAGCATATGTTGTACTATTCCCTAAGAAAGGGGATCTCCTTGACCTGGGGAATTGGCGCCCTATCTCCCTCTTAAATCTAGATTATAAACTTTATACTAAACTTCTTTCCCAACGCCTTAACCCCATTCTCACTCACATTCTCTCCCCAAATCAAACTTACACAGTTCCCGGCCGTTCACTTTCTCATAACATCCATCTACTAAATGATCTAATCCATCTTGCCCGATCTCGCTCTGAACCCCTCGCCCTTCTCTCTCTTGACCAACAATCCGCTTTCGATAATATATCACATTCCTATCTATCGGCTACACTCCTTCACTTCGGTTTTCCTCCTTCCTTCGTCTCTCTTCTTTTCTCACTCTATCAAGACGCCGTTCTCCAGGTCAAGCTGCCCACCTTTCTCACAGCGCCTATTCCCTTCCGCCGGGGAGTGCGGCAGGGTTGCCCACTCTCCGGACAACTCTTTGCAATCGCAATTGAACCCTTCCTCCGCTCTGTACACCAATCCTTTAAAGCAGTTCTGCCACCACTCTCTGCCTGCACAAGACATCATGCCACTACCTCTGTTGCATACGCAGATGATGTCACCATCTGCATCCGTCATGATTCACAGTTTCCGTGTCTCCAACGTCTATTCGCAGCTTATGCCTCATGCTCCGGTGCAGCGCTCAACTCATCTAAAAGCACTGGTTTATGGTGCGGCTCATGGGCACATCGTGTAGACACCCCTTGGGGAGCAAGCTGGTCGTCCATCTCACAGCGCTTCCTTGGAGTTCATCTTGGTTCCTTGCAAGCTGCCCCCTCTACACGTGGAATGCTATTCACCCACGCTTGCTCAGGTCAACTGCCTCCTGGAGGAGAGCCCAGTTCTGCTCATCATTCTTCCAGAGAGCTCGCCTCTCTCGAACTTACCTGATCTCCTTGTGCACACACTCATGGCTTGGTGTCAAGTCTCTACAACTCCGCCTTCATGAAATTACCCGATGTCTTACTTCTCTGATATGGACCTGCCACCACTGGGTCAGTGTCACAAAGCTTTGCCTCCCTCCGGATCACGGCGGCATCGGACTCATTGATACACAGGAGTACTACAAGGCCGTCAGAATTACTACTTTTCTCCGTCTCTTCACGTCGCCAGTACCAGATGCCGTTTTAGCTAGGGACGTCATCGCCTCCCCGAGCAACCCTAACTTTTCTTTTCTCTCCTTACTACTCATGGACCACCGACCCCTCACCCTCATTCGACTTCCCCCTGTTTACCGTGAAGCTCTAACTTTCCTTCGTTCCCTCCCTCTCTCTCGTTCTCCACCTGATTCCACAACTGAGTTCCTTGCTGAACCCCTCTTTTATTCTTCGATTCTTCACCCCTCTCATCTTCCGTACTTTGCCTATCCTACCTGGCTCCGAGCAGGTGTAGTAACAGTTAAAGATCTCACTAACCTTGACCTTTCCTGGCGACCCTTCGCCAGCCTCCCTCCCTCTCTTCTCCTCTCCTCCTCCTCTCGTGACATCTACGACTCTATTCTTTCATCTATCATTTCTCAATTTCCTCATCTTGCTTCCCACTCAGGTCTTTCCTTTGTTCCTTCTGCTTCTCTCCCATTTCCTCTTTTCTTGCTTACTTCTGGCTCAGCTCATCCCATTTCTTCTCTCTCGGTGTCAGCTCTTTATCGGTTCCTCTCTATGTCCCATTCTTCTCCTCCTCTCCCCATTCCTGATGTTCCCCCTGCTGCCACTGCTACGGTGTGGTCAGCCGCCCTGTCTCCTCTTTCTGCTCCTCTAGAAATTAATACCCATTGGCTTTTCCTCCATCGCCGCCTTCCTGTTCCTCCGTTCTTTTCCGAATGTCTCTTCTCGATTCCCCTCTTTGCTCTTTCTGTGCTCGGGAGGCTGATGTCTCCCATGTCTATCAACACTGTGTTATATTACTCCCAATGCTGAACTTGGCATTTACTATCGCCCAATGTTCCATTACAGCAGATCTTACATTTGATGCATATCGGACTCTTCTGCTACAGAACTATCCCCCAGTCAAGCTCCCATCAGTCTGTGCCTATATTTTTATTTTAGCGAAGCATGTAATCTACGTGTTTCATCAACGCTGCAGATATTTGACTACTCCTCTGACTGTGCATGAAGCTTCTACGGCATTATTATGCCATTTCCGCGACCGTCTGACATCTCGACTTCGGCTAGAGTATTCTGTTGCAGTTACTCAGCGTCGGGAGAGCCAGTTCCTTGCCACCTGGTCACCGGCTGCCTCATGGTTTACCAGCTCGCCAGCGTCATTGTACCTGACGGTCGGCAGATTTGGTATTTGACCTTTTTGAATCAGAAATGCATATGTAAATCTCAACAATCTGTTTTCAAGATCTTTGCACAGCTTTGGAAATTTACCGCATGGGTTTTTTTTCTAAAGGGCTGTACGTGTTTACACAGCAAATTGTTTTTTGTGACACTCATCTTGTATTTTTTTCTTACATTGACGTTCAAGTTAGTTCGTCTTTAGTTTACATTTTGAGTATAAATATTGCAGTTAGTCATTAGCATAGTGCTGTATAAACATAGAAATTGTTTCTGCAGTGTAGTTTTTTGTAATTTTGTTCTATTTTGTTTCCCGAACATGTTTGCACTGTGCTGTATAATTGTACATAGTTTTAAAATTATTGCGGAACAAGTAATCCATCTTATTTGCATCAGGATGTCCAAGTTTAGTTATTTCCTGTTATTAAACATTCCAATGATTTGTCTGATAATCAGTTTTTTAAATTGCATAGTACTGTACATCCTTGTAAATATGTTGTGTTAAAACTCACTGTCATATCGTACCTTCTTTCAAGAGACATGTTGACTAATGATTCTTACTGTATTTATTTTTGCACAAGTTAGTCAATTGCATGGTGTTGTACTCATGAGTAATATATTTTGAAAAACATTTTACCTATTTTGTTCTTTTGTGTGAGGTGATGCTTGGTACTATCATTCTTCTATTACTACATATGGATAGTGAGAATATGTTAAAGCTTTATTCATCGTGTGTTTTCTTATTATACTTACATTTTCTATCTAATCAACAGAATAGTGTTACATTTCTGTATATGGTCCGATTTTGATTTGTAACATGTTGACACTGTGCTGTATATCTGTACATTGTTTCTGAATATTGCCGAACAGGTAATTTATTATATTTACACCAGGAAGTCCAAGTTTGTTCTTCTCCTGATATTCATCATTTCACTGATTTGTCTTATGATCAGTTCGTCAATTGCTTTGTACTGTACATTCTTGTAACTATGATGTGTTACAACTTACTGTCTTATTGTACTTTTTTTTTTTTTTTTTTTTTTTTTTGCAAGAGAAATGTTGTCTCCTGAAGCTCTCAATATTTTCTTGAACAAGTTTGTTAATCACACAGCAATGCACTTATGAGCAATAAGTTTTTTGTTAAAATCCTTCCTAAATGACCAGACATGCTTGTCGCTGTTCATTTATCACGAGCTGTAATTTTGCTCCATTTTTCAACTTGTGCACTATGCTGTATATTTTTATATAGGTTTTAGTGGTTTAACGATCTTTGATCGTATTTTATTTGTATTAAGACGTCCTTATTAGTTCGTCTCCTGATTTCTACCTTGAATAAAGATATTTTGAAACCACCTTTGGCCTTATTGCATGCACTGACCCTTCGAGACATGCTTTCAATAACGTTTTGTAAAACAGCGATACATATGCTCTCCCATTCAGTACCAAATTCTGCCGCTAACTATTGCTTAGTAATAGGATATGGTTCCAAACTTCTTATGCGGCGCTCTAATTCATCCCATAGGTGCTCTATGGGATTACGATCAGTACGCTCTTCTGGCCAATCCACACTCGACACGGAATTATCGTCAAACCACGCCGTAAGAGCCCTTGCTTTATGGCTCGGTGCGTTATCCTGCTGGTACCAACAAGCCTGGGTTCCATAGTATTGCCACAGAGTTGGTAGGGCATAATTGTCCAGAATATCTAGGTACACGTGCTGGTTAACAGGTTTGTCTACGATAACCAATGGGCCGGGACCATTCCACGAAAAACACCCCCACACGACAACACTGCCAGCTCCAAACTTGACCGTAGGAACAGTAAGCTAGGGTAAATAACTTTCCCCCGGCTGCCGACATACCCACATACGGCCAACAGACTGATGGATCGTGTGTCAGGATTCATCAGTCCATAGGACCCATTTCCATTGATCTACGGTCCACGATAAATGTTCTTTACACCATGCTAAACGACGAGTAGCATTCCGAGTGGAGATAAGAGGCTTATGAGTAGCCGCAAACCGCGGTAACCCATGGAATAAAGTTCTCTGCGAATGGTACGTTTACATACCGAGGTTCCAGCATTTTTACTCACCTGTACACTGAGGTCTTGTGCAGTACTCCGTCGATTAGCTGTAACATCTCTCTTAAGGCTTCAACGCCTTCTATCACTGATTTTTTTGGTCTGTCAGTACGTTTTGCTGCTTCAGGCACGCCATGTGTCTTCCACTGATTCAGTACATCCAAAACAGTTAACTTGGGTATGTTTAAACGCCTCTTAGTTTCTCTTATGGGCAACCCACTAATATAACACCCAACAATATTTCCTTTCTCAAAGTCAGTTCTCTCCCACCGCGGCATTTTCACTCAACCTCACAGGGCGATATGATCGCGGTCAGCTGCAGGCTTGTTCTTGTATAGTTTGCAGCTGTACCGCGCATCTTAACAACGCAGCGGGTCCGTTCATTTGTTTTTGTAGGGGTGTCCGGTGACTTTTGTCAATATAGTGTATCTTCTCTCTCGCTGAAGATGGTTGGCAACATTTTTGAGGTCAGAGAGTATGACGTATTCATGTGACCGACAATAACTGGAAGTTGTATAATGTTGAAGTGGCAGCCAAAAGAGTGGAGATATGGCGTGATGTTGAGGTTGCGCTATATTGAAGTTTCATTTACTTGAATGCAACGTGTTAAGTGTTTTTATATATAGTATATTTTGCGTTCGGATTTAAAAGAGTTATGTCTACTAATGTTTGTTCATTAGTTATGAAGTGTTAATACCAGAGGGATTAATTTAAGCTTGTTTGAATAGTAACCTTTTGAATGAACCGTGTTCACGAAGTTGTGGCAGAATTAAGGAGCAGATTTGCAAGTAATTATTTCTTTGGACTTTAATTCGAGAGACTCCTGCTTCATTTGGGGTGAGGTATTTAAGAACTGATTGTATGTAGTATTCAATAAGCCGTATATACAAGAACATTACACAGTTACTGAGTTTCTAAATTTCATATACAGTGATTTTTAATTTTTGGACAACTCACAAAATGTTCAAAATCTTCCATAACACCCAAACTTGGGTCAAAACTGACAATTAGGTAACGCTATTATTGGCATGTTTGCACCTTATTCCATGTCACGTCCTGGAGGGGAGATTGAACCCACACCTCCGATTTCCGTTTGAGCATGCTAGTCATTACATTACCCAGAACAAGGACGCTACGATGGGGCAGATATAGCTTCGCTAGCGCAAAATCTGAAGATTCTCAGATATACACTGAAGTGCCAGAAAAACTGGTACACCAGTCTAATACTTGGTAGGTCCCCCACGGGAGCCCAGGACTGCAGAAATACGATGGCGCATGGACTCCACTAGTTTCTGGAAATATGCTGTAGGCAATGCCCACCATACTTCCTGCAGAGCGTTCCACAATTCGGGTGTATTCCGTGGCCTGTGTTCGCTAGCGCGTTGCATGGCATCCCAAATGTGTTCTGTCACGTTCAGATCTGAGGACTTGAGTGGGAATGGCAACACCCCAAACTCAGATGAATGTTCCTCAAACCATAATGTGGCGTCCTGACCCTTGTGTGGAGGTGCACTGTCCTGTTGAAACAGGCCCAACCCATCAGCATGAATGCAGGACATGAACGGGTGTACCTCGTCAGAAAGAATGCGCACATAGCGTTGGCCGGTCCCAGACGTTTGTAGACGTACCAGGGTTCCCAGTGAAGTCCGGCTAAACACACCTCATACCATTACGGACCGCCCACCGCCGGTACAGGTCTCTTTTGACAGGCGGGATCCATGGCTTCATGGGGTTTGCGCCACACACGAATCCTTCCATCTGCCCGATACAGTTGGAAACGCGACTCGTCAGACCAGGCTACTTGTTTCCAGTCATCAAGTTTCCAGTGGCGGTGTTGCCGTGCCCAAGCGAGGCGCATAGCTCTGTGTCGTGCACCCATCAAGGGGACTCGAGTTGGGCGTCGGCTCCCAAAGCCCATATCGTGCAGGGTACGTTGCACAGTCCAGACGCTGATGTTTACGGTACACCCTTGCAATGGTCGTCATTGAAAATCCGAACTTCGTTTCTACCTCCGAAATACTATGGCCCATCTCACGAGCGCGAACTATGCCACCGAGTTGAAAATCGCTGAAATCGTTACTACTTGTCATTCTCATGCCGAAAACAGCTCTGACAGCTGGCAAGGATGTATATCGCTTTATATACGCTCTGGCGGACGCAACCCAGTACGCGCATAGATGACGTTGCTATGTATTTTGCATAAGCTCGTCTGTACCAGTTGTTCTGGCACTTCAGTGTATATGTTCAGTTTCTTGGAATTTCCTTGTCCAGGGTAGTGTAATGACTAGCATGCTCGACCGGAAATCTGGAGGTGCGGGTTCAAATCAATTTTACGTTTTCTGAAGGAAGTGGTGACATGGAATAAAGTGAAAATATGCCATTAATAGCATTACAATGCCTACCATGTATTTATGAATAATTATTTCTTCGGCGAAATTTGCTTCCCAATTGTATATGATGATAATTAGGTGTTGCAAAAAATCTAAACTGTGGGGGAGCAGAATTTAGCCCTGCAAGCAAAATATCGTGTCATTCACGTGCAGGTAACAATAGTGCTCCACCAACGCTGTCATTAGATTCATTATTTGTACTATCATAAAATTCACTTACTTCAGTGTCAGTGCCAGATTCACTAATTGTTATCCAAATCGCTTGCATCATCCGATTCCATAACGCATACAAACACACACAAAAAAAACAGGGAAGCTTTTTCAGAAACCAAAAAACCGCGTCAAACAAAATACAAAAATCTGCTCATAATGTCAGAGATATACTCTACATGATACACACATAGGGATTGGACAGAATAATGTGAAAAACTAATCAAAGAAGGTTTTACATACCTAGTAGGGTGTGGGACCACCTTTGGCATTCAAAACCGCGTGAATCCTCCTTGGAGTGGACACATGCAAAGCCTGAATGGTGGTTAGTGCGATGTTACACCATTCTTCATGCAGAAACTGCTCCAGGTCCTTGACAGATGCAGGAGGGAAATAACTGGACCTTTACTCCGTTTTTACATCGCAGACTACAGTAGCTCGATGATGTTTTAGTCTGGTGATTGGGAAGGCCAAGGAAGGTGTGAAAGTTCGTTCTCATGTTCCTCCAACCGTGAGTCGACATTCCGGGGTTTGTGAGCTGGGGCGTTATCATCTTGACAGATGGTATCCCCTGCAGGAAACATTGCCTGAGCCATTGAATGGACTTGGTCGGCCAAAATTGTTAAATAAGCCCTGCCAGTCATCCGTCCTTTCAAGGTGATCATGGGACCAGCTGAAAACCACGATATGACAGCCCAGAGCATGACAGAACCACCATTATGCGGCATTGTTGGGAGCAGACAGTCTGGGTTGCATGCTTCTGACGGTTGTCTCCACACGTAAACACGTCTTGCGGTGGGGAATAGTGTGAATGAGGATTCATCTGACCCCATTCACGGTTTCATACATCGGTTGTATGCTCCTGACACCTCGGCCGTTGCGGGTGCATTCACTCGAGTCACCAGAGGTTTTGCAATGGCAGTTCTGCCATGAAGATCTTGTTCTCTGCCATGAATATCTTGCTCTCTGCCATGAAGATCTTGTTCTCTGTCATGAATATCTTGTTCTCTGCCATGAATATCTTCTTCTCTGTCATGAATATCTTGTTCTTTGTCATGAATATCTTGCTCTCTGTCATGAATATCTTGTTCTCTGTCATGAATATCTTGCTCTCTGCCATGAACATCTTGTTCTCTGTCATGAATATCTTGTTCTCTGCCATGAGAATCTTGTTCTCTGTCATGAATATCTTGCTCTCTGCCATGAGAATCTTGTTCTCTGCCATGAATATCTTGTTCTCTGCCATGGATATCTTGTTCTCTGTCATGATTATCTTGCTTATGCAATTCCCTACGCACTTAATACAAACAACTGACGTGGATTAGGAACATCAAACAGACGTCATCGCTCTTTCCACGTTTACAAGTGGGTCACGGAAAAATTTTCTCATCGGTGGCCACCGGGAATCGAACCCAGGGTCTTCCAGTTACGCGCTGAATATGCTACCACTGCACCACAGCAGCCTCGAAGTTTCCAGACTCACATACGACTAACTGCCAAACCACATGGCAGGTTGCTTCTTGGAGCCCCGCCTAATGCTGGGGATTCACCAAAGATGGTAAGCAGCAACTGAACAAATAACTAGGAGGCGAATGAATAATTAATACACACAATTGACGTTGATTAGGAACATTAAACAGGAATCATCATTCTTTCCACGTTTACAAGTGTCACGAAAAAATTCTCATCGGCCGCCACCGGGAATCGAACCCAGGATCTTCCAGTTACGCGCTGGATATGCTACCACTGCACCACAGCGGCCTAGTATTCTACAGACTCACATACGACTAACTGCCAAACCACATTGCAGGTTTATTTCTTTGGAGCCCCGCACAATGCTGGGGATTCCCCAAAGATGCTAAGCAACAACTGAACAAATAACTAGGAAGCGAATGAATAATTAATACACATAATTGACGTTGATTAGGAACATCAAACAGAAATCATCGCTCTTTCACGTTTATAAGTGAGTCACGGAAAAATTATCATCGGCCCCCGGTGGCGGCCAATGATAATTTTTCCGTGGCTCACTTATAAACGTCAAAAGAGCGATATCTTCTGCTTGATGTCCATACGCACTGTTTGTGCTGATACTGGGGCCTGAAGATGCAGATTGAGTTCTGCACTAATTTTGGGCGCCGTGGTCTTCTTATTACGCGTAACAACCCTCTTTAATATTCTCCTCTCTATATCAGTCAAGGTCATTTTCTGGCCGCCTTTGTGTTTCGTAGCGAGGTTTTGCCAAGAACACTGTATGCTGTCATTACGCTATACGCAGTAGCTCTGGATACACCCACTACTCTGGCGACCGTTGTCAGGGAGGCACATACCAGCCGGCCACCAACAATTAACCTTCTTTCAAAGTCAGTTATGTCGCTCATTTCGTCGTCACTCTGAAAGAAATTTTGCAACAAGACACTTTAAATGCATTTAAACATGACCTTGAGGTTCTAAAGAAAGCTTTTGCGTATTGCGATGTACGCAGCTGCATTACAAGTCGCGTGTCTGATCGCGGTGTTTACATTATTTTGTCCAACATCTATACATGCTTAGTGTTGCTAACTGGTGTTACGGGCATGATATATCAGTTGTGTTTTCACTATCCAGTATGTAAATTCTTTAACGCCTCAGCCAGGCAATGTCGCAGGCGCGGGAAACAGGGATCGATACCACAACCGTCATATTGATGGAAACGGTTCTTAAGAGATTAATCCACAATTTTCTCTTTTCCATGACAGCTATAATTACAATTGAAGTAGTCCGTGCCATCTGCGGAAGTTGCAATATAGCCAGGCACGCGATTCCCTCCCCCACGTCCCACGTTTGTGTATGCCATTATACCGCTGCCCATACTAATTTTCATAAACACAATTTACATGCAGACGAATTAACAGATACGTACACGAAATTCATTGCCCTGACTAAAATTTTAATACCTATCGTTTAGTAAGAAAAACACTTTTTTTTTCTTATTTTAGTAACAGACGAGAGGACGGGATTCAATACCTTCATTTTCCATAGGTGATTTCTATTGAACGTAAACTCTGTCCAGTAAAACATTAAACTTGAAAATAATTAAAATCTGTTCACACAAAAAAAAAAGAAAGGTGCACTTGAATAAATTATCTGTGAAAGGAAAAAATGGCGTGAAAAGTGGCCTCTTGGAAATTTATCTATTAGGTTGTTCCTGACGAAATGTCCGAATATTGATGGAAACTTCTAGAACCATACATTTTGGTGCAAAATAAATTTTGTTAATCAAAATAAGCACGGCCTGCAGGAGCACACTTTTGCCGACGAGATACAAGTTATTGTATATACACTGGAGTGACAAAGGTCATGAGATAGCAGTATGCGAATTTTGAACTGGCGTTGCCGTAGCATTAAAGCTTCGACGCACGCTACGATTTTTATCAGTTGCGAGGTATAATCTCGTGAATCAGGATGAACAACCACCAGTAGGATCATGGAAAGCCGACCAGAATTATCACAGTTTGAACGGGGTGTTGTAGTGGGAACCAGACGGATAGGGCATTCAATTTCCAACGTTGTACGAACATTCAACTGTCCTCGATCCACGCTGTCACGTGTGTACCGAGAATACCTCATGGAAGTCATTACCACGGACTGTGGACGGCGCAGTGTTCGAACATGGGTGCTGAATGACCATGACCAGTGGCTTCTGACCAGGATAGTTCATGCTAAACGACAAGAGACACTGGCTCAAATTACATCCACATCATTTAGCGTCCATGAGGTATGGGAGCACAAGACCCACCAGAGTGCCTTTGTTAACACCACGACATCGGACACAGCGACTCACCTGAGCTTGTGAACACAGTAACTGGACTCTGGAAGACGGGCAACATGTGGTGTGGTTCGATGAGTCACGCTACCAATTGTTACGAGCTGATGGTAGGGTTCGGGTGTGGAGCAGACCCCATGAGGCCATGGACCCAAGCTGTCAACAAAGCACTGTGAAAGCTGGTGGCAGTTCCATGCATGTGTGGAGAGTCTTTACGTGGCACGGTTTGGGTCCTCTGGTACTCGCAAACACGCCATTAACCGATAATCGCTTAGTTGCTCTGCAGATGGATCATTTACAGCCCTTCATGGACTTCATGTACCCCAACAACGATGAGATTTCCCACGCGGACAATGCACCATCTCATCGTGCCCAAGTTGTCCAAAATTGGTTCGAGAAGCACTCCGTACAGTTCGAAGGGTGGCGTGCACAAAACGTTCGCCCGACATGAACCTAATAGAGCACTTATGGGACATGGTGGTAAGGTCCTTTCACACCCAAGACTCTACACCTACAAACACCAGGGAACTGTGCGCAGCAATTCAGACGGCATTGCTCAACATCTCTCCAGAAGCCTTTCGGCCACTTGTGGAATGGGTCCCAATTGAGATGCTGCAGTTCCCCGGTCTAAAGAAGGTCCTACGCCATACTAGTCACGTATCTCTTGACCTTTGGCACTTAAGTCTATATTTTGACTACAATGCTCGTGAAGTTGAGGTACAATAAATAAGCAACGTTCATTCACACTAAAATATTTTATTTAAAAATCTGCTACAGTTTCGCTGAGCGTTTGACTCGGCTTCATCAGGACAAATGGAATGCTTTTCTAACAGACAGAAGTTCTTCCAATGTCTAGCCCACTTTTGCTTGTGTTATGTGACGTCTATGCCGTACTTTCAGGAGAACCTCTTCCAACTTGTTACATTCGACCTGTGGATTCGATATGTAGATGACACCTTTGTTTTCGGGAATAGCATGAATTCGGAAACACCTACATTAGTTGAACTTATCAATTCAATTGATCCTCATACACAGTTCACTTGTCTGACTGGAAACGAAAGGCTGCTTACCATTCCTAGATGCCCTTGTGTCACGCTCCGAAGAATTCTTCAGCATAACAGTTTATCATAAACCATATTCTATCTCCTAAAGTAAAATCGCCCATGGAAACATAAAGTCAGTGCTTTCTCACATGACACCCCTTCAAAAGCAAATGAATGGATCCGCTGCGTTGTTAAGATGAGAAGTACAGCTGCAAACGGTGTAAAAACAAGCCTGCAGCTGACCGCGATCATATCGCACTGTGAGGATGAATGAAAATGTCGCGGAGGAGAGAACTGACTTTGAGAAAGGAAAGATTATTGGGCGTTATATTAGTGTGTTGTCCATAAGAGAAACCGAGAAGCGTTTAAAAATACCCAAGTCAACTGTTTTGGATGTACTGAATAAGTGGAAGACACATGGCGTTCCTGAAGCAGCAAAACGTGCCAGCAGACCAAAGGAAATCAGTGATAGAGGACATCGAAGCCTTAGCAGAGTCGTTACAGCTAATCGACCAAGTACTGCACAAAACCGCAGTATACAGGTGGTAAGAATTCTGGAACATTGGAATGTACACGTACCATTCGCAAAGAACCTCATTTCATGGGTTACCGTGGTCGTGCGGCTGCTCATAAGCCTTTCATATCCATTCGGAATGCTACTCGTCGTTTAGCATGGTGTAAAGAACATTTATCGTGGACCGTAGATCAATAGAAACGGGTCCTATGGACTTATGAATCAAGATACATGATCCATTAGTCTGATGGCCGTGTGTGGGTATGGCAGCAGCAGGGGTAACGCTATTTACCACAGTGTACTGTTCCTACACTTAAGTTTGGAGCTGGCAGTATACTCATGTGTCGTGGTATGATCCCGGCCCATTGATTATCGCGTACACAACTGTTGACCAGCTCGTCTACCTCAATATTCTGGACAATTATGCCCTACCAACACTTTGGTAATACTATGCAACCGAGCCTTGTTGGTACAAACAGGAGGGGCACCGAACCATAAAACAAGGACTGTTACGGCGTGGTTTGACGATAATTCCGTATCGTGTGTGGACTGGCCAGCACAGAGCCCTGATCTTAATCCCAAAAAGCATCTATGGGATGAAATAGAGCGCCGCATAAGAAGTTTGCAACCAAGGCCTACTCCTAAGCAAAAGTTTGCGGCAGCATTATGTACTGAATGGAAGCACATACCTATCGCTGTGTTCTAAAACTTTGTCGAAAGCATGTCTAGAAGGGTCAATGCATGCATCAAGGCCAAAGGTGGACCGACACCTTACTAATGTATGTCGATGAATGCTATGTTGTGTATCTCTTTTAGGTGTCCGGAGACTTTTGTTAATATAGTGTATATATGCTGAACTGAGGATTCTATGTAGAAAGAACTTGATGTTCTTAAAGGCGTTGCAGCACACAGAGGTTATAGCCCTTCCGTTATAGACAAAGCTGTACCAAAAATTTAGGAAACCGAAGACGGTCTGCAAGCTCACGCCAATAGAACTCTCAGTACGAGGGAATTGGGCTGTTGCTACTCGGATTTTCTTCATAATTTCAAAAATTCTCAAAAGTTTTAATTTTAAAGTTATTTTCAAACCTATAAACAAAGTGAATTGTAACGGATCCAAAGACTATGTCGAAGACAAATTCCGGGGAATTTATCAAATCTCTTGCGATTGTGAACTTTCATGTATTGGACAGACCTGCAAATTCTTACGTTTCGGTGTGAAGGAACACAAGACTTACGTACCGTACTGTGAACTGAAGATGTCGTCTATAGCCTAACATTGTCACGAAATTTTGAAAACTCTAAGTTTATCATAAACCTGATTCGACTATCAAGCGTAATATAGTAAAAGCTTTCCAGGTGTACAGCAACTTTTCACTGCTTGTCAACGACATGACATCTACTTCATTTCTTTCGAGCGCGTGAAGACTGCTCACCAGAATCCGTGACAGGCAGAACGCTGATCATGTCACAATGAGTTGCATCTTTACGCTCCATTTGTCTTGATGAAGCAGAGCCAAACGCTCAGTGAAACTACAGTAGATCTTTAAATAAAATACACCGATGAGCGATTACATTATGAACACCTACGTCCTTAATACGCTGTAGGACACCCTTTAGCCCGCAAAACATCGCTCACCCGGCGAGGCATCGATTAGATGAGGTGGCGATAGGTATCCTGCGGTATCTGGTACCATAATGCCAACAATAGGTCCTCCAGTGCATTTCGGGGTGGTGGTGATTTAGCGCGAACCCACTTTTCCAAGTCGAACCATAAATGTTCAATTGGGTTCATTTCAGGTGAATTTGGAGGCCAGGGAATTAAGAGAAAGTCACCAGCATGTTTCTCGAACCAATCCTTGACGATTCTGGCAGTGTGTCATGGCGGATTATTCCATCACTAGCATTCATCACTAGCATGGAACACAATTGCAATGAATGGGTGAACTTGGTCCTAAACGATGTTCAGACACCTGACAGCTGGCAGGAATTATGCTATTGGGGCAATGGGACCTAAAGTGTCCCAGGAAAACATCGCTCACTGCATAGCACCGCCTCCGCCGGCGTGTTTCCGCCCAACAGTGCATCCAGGTATCATAGGCTCCGTTGGTAATCGGCGTATCCGCGCTCGGCCGTCTACGTGATGCACCAGGAATCTTGATATTAGGCCGCCCCGGTGGCGCAGTGGTCTAAGCGATGGCCTCTGATCATTCGTCCGAACAGGGTCCGGGTTCTAACCCGGTGAGGCATGGATGTTGTGTTTGTCTTACGGTACTGGCTCTCTCCCTTCCCTGGAACCAGTGACCATAAATTAGGGACGGGCGACTGCTTATAGCCTATTGAGTTGCTCACGGTGGTCGTTAAACCTCCAATAAAAAAGAAGAATCTTGATTAGTCAGAGCAGGCCACTTTCTTTTAATCAACCGCGGTCCAATCTCTATGATCTTGGTCCCATGTCATACGCTGTTGGCGATGACGTGCAGTGAGCATGAGGACCCGGTTGGGTCTTCTGCTACGCAGGCCCACGCGCGTAAGGCTGCAATGAACTGTGGGCTGTGACACATTGCCCTGATCACCACTGTTGTAGCTGCGGGTGATTTGTCGCACCGGGGCCCTGCAGTCGCTGTAAACAACGAGCGACAGTCTCCGCTCCGCTATGTCTTCAACAAGCGGCGGACTACACACGGCTTGAGTACGGTTCGTCGGTTTGCCATCTGTGCACCATTTTTGATACGTACTCAGTACAGCGGCACGAGAACAGCCCATCAAGCCGCGCCGTTTCCGAGTTCGTAGTTCCGAGGCGCCGTAAACCCTTAAAACTTGTTAATCAGTGTTCTGAATTGATTATAAAAAATATTGTCGTTCAATTAAAATTCAAGATCAATCTTCATTTAAGTATTTAGCCCTTTAAGAAACATTAAAAAAAATAAATTATGGTAACCTAGAAACAGCGTAAAAGGAAACCGATATTTCTCACCCCATTACCTTTCCAGGTGTCGATATGTTACGAGATAATAACTCCGAATATATCGAGCTAACCTACACTTTTGAGCACTTCATTCATGTGAAATACATATAAAGAGAAGCTACCAAATTTGACTTTTATATCACTGTTTAGATAAATATGCCTTTCCAAATACGTCGTTTGTGCTGGAAAGAAAAGGAACCTTTTTTTATATATCAGTGGTACTGGCGAATTTCTCCTTATCTTTACACCCCAGAACTCAATTCAGAACTGCATTTGCTCGATTTTGCGGTCGAACGCAGACAAATCCAGATAACTTCGAACAATCACACAAGTGAGCGGTTCCTTTTATCCCCTTTATTAAATTTTTCCTTTTTTGACAAGAAAAACGTCCTCTATCACAATCGGCTACGACACGGTTTCCTTTTATGCCACATCGTTCACTAGCACATCTACCGGAAATGTCGGAAGATGGCTGAAGAAGACAAGAAGATTGGGTTTCTGCATGAAATGAAAAACTTACTGTCTTTGACGTGTTCCTGGGACAAGAATTCAGGGGGAAAAATCAAGGATATGCATCCATGTTCAAATAAACATGCATATGCATGAATTCAACGACACATGAAAGAATTCTTTTACATCCGTTTCTCAGCCATTTGTGGTTTAAATCAGTCGTGAAGAATCCGATGGGTTGTGAAAGAAATGTCTCTGTTTTGAAAACTTAAGAGCACCCTCAGCTACGCAGAAAAGAAAAAAGAATAGATATCCAGCGGTTTTCATTTATGTTAAAAACAACTGGAAGGATTTTGTGTAAACTTAGCTGGCATTTCAGTCTATATGCGCCATATGAAATGTGTAAAATAGGATACATCCAATCAGGCGCATAACCAGTTTGCTTTTTGTGGAAAAGGGGAGGGGGTACTGACGGCGGATTTCAATCTAGAAGTACAGAACCTATTAATAATAATAACACATTATTATTATTATTACATTTTATTTAATTTTCTCGTTTACAGCAATGGCAACTGTAGCATGGTCCACTTGTAGGTATGGACATGAAGTCAAGTAAAGACATAGTTATTCATAGTTTAAACAAGAAAGATGACACCGAATTTTCGGGTGTAATAAGCACGTCTTTTGAATCCGTTCTGACGCAAATTAAATTTATCAAAGCTATTCAAAGTCAATGGAACCGGTATGGAAAACAATAGTATCTGACGGAAGAAAGAAGTTTTTCAATCGGGTCTTTAATCCCTCAGATATTGCTGTAAACGGAATCGTGAGCTTACGAACTCTTAGAAACAGAGATATCGACAAAAATAAGATGTGACTTTACGTCCCCTGGTAGGAAAAACATGCATTACTTTAGGAAGAAAGTATTCTCAAAAGATTTATCCATACAACCGGTACCGGTACAAGAAAAAAAAATTATTTGAGTTTTCAGGAGACCAGATTTTGCAACAAATACTTCAGAAGCAGAAATTAACGCTTATGACCCCTGGTGGCTAAATCATTATTTACCAAACATTAGAAATTATGTGAAAAATATTTTCCATCAGGTCTTGTATGCGATACAAGAAGAATGTTTTCAAATCAGAACTTTAGGAGCAGAAATAACGCAGAAAACGCAATTTACATTTGTGCCCCTAGCAGAAAGTTTATGATTTACTTGAAAATTTTGAATTTATAGGAAAACCATTTTGCATCGGAAACACTATCCAACGAAGAAGGAATTTTTCAAATCGCATTCTTAGAAGTAGAGATATTGACAAAAATAAGATATACATCTACGTCCACTGGCGTAGAAACCATGCATTTTTCCAAGAAGAAAATTTCCCTAAAAGGTTTGTCGACATGAGTAGTATCGGTCAACAAACGACGTTTTTTTTCAATCGAGATTTCAGAAGCTCATATTTTGCTGCAAATACAACAGAAGAGGAAATTAAGACTTACGCCACCTGGTGGCCAAACCATTTCTTACAAAAATTAGAAAATATGTGCAAACGATTTCCCGTCAGGAGCTGTATGCGGTGCAGAAAGAAGTTTTCAAATCGGAGATTTAGAAACAGAGATATAGGGGAAAAGTAATTTACATTTACGCCCCTAGCCGAAAGTCTATGAATTATTTGAAAATTTTGAAATTATATGAGCCACATGTCACACTAGAAACACTATCCAACAAATAAGGACTTTTTCAAATCGGACTCCTAGAAGTAGAGATATTGACAAAAATAAGATGCCGCCCCGGTGGCGCTGGCCTCTGATCATTCGTCCGTAAGGGGTCCGGGTTCGAATCCCGGTGAGTCATGGATGTTGTGTTTGTCTTACGGCACTGGCTCTTTCCCTTCCCTGTAACCAGTGACCCTAAATTAGGGACGGGCGACTGCTTATAGCCCATTGAGTTGCTCACGGTGGTCGTTAAACCTCCAATCAAAAAAAAAAAAATAAGATATACATCTGCGCCCCTGGCGTAAAAACCATGCACTATTTTAAGAAGAAAATGTTTCTAAAAGGTTTGTCGACATGAGTAGTATCGGTCCACAAACGACGTTTTTTTCAATCGATAATTTAGAAGCTCATATTTTGCTGCAAATACAACAGAAGCGGAAATTAAGATTTACGCCCCCTAGTGGCGAAACTATTTTTTTACAGAAATTAGAAATTATGTGCAAACGATTTCTCACCAGGAGTTGTATCCGGTGCAAAAAGAATTTTTCAAATCGGAGATTTAGAAGCAGAGATATAGGGGGAAACGCAATTTACCGCTACGCCCTCTAGCGGAAAGTCTATGAATTACTTGAAATTTTGAAATTACATGAAAAACATGTCACACGGAAAGCACTATCCAACAATGAAGAAATTTTTGAAATCGGACACCTAGAAGTAGAGACATTGACAAAAATAAGATGTACATCTACGCCCCCTGGCGGAGAAACTGTGGAATATTTTAAGATGAAAATATTCCGAAAAGGTTTTTCGATGTGAGTGGCATCAGTTCACGAAAATTTTTTTCAATCGATATTTTAGAAGCTCCGATTTTATGGCAAATACATCAGAAGCAATAACACTTACGCCCCCTGGTGACCAAAGTATTCTTCACCAATAATTTGAAATTATATGCAAAAGATTTTCCATCAAGAGATGTATATGGTGAAGAATTTTTTTTTTTCAAATCGGAGTTTTAGAAGAAGAGTTATCGGGGAAAATGTAATTTACTTTTACGCCCCCTAGCGGGAAATCTATGCGTAATTTGAAGAAGTAACTATATCTAAAATACTCTTCGGCATAAATGGAATCGAAAGATAAATAAAAATTTTCAATCGGATGTTTAGAAGCAAATATGTGGAATAAAACGTATTTTTGAATTCGACATCATTTGAATTTACGCCATCTAGCGGCGAAATTGTACATCGTAAAAAAAAAACGAAATAAAGGATCATCATTTGCATATTTCAAGCTTCCCAATGCAAAACGAATTTTTCAAATCGGACCAATAGTTGCAGAGATATCGTGGGTACAGACGAACGGACGGACGGGCAAACGATAACAGAAGCACGATCTTTTTTTACAAAAGGCGTGCTAAAATTGTTGTACAGAATTTTTGCTAAAATTGTAAGAATAATGCTAAAATTGTTGTACGATGTGGCACATATTGAGAATTACTGTTTCTTGAATTTTGTGCTTTAGGTATTGTAGACCTAAAGCATCAAGCTGAATTATAAGAGTCTGAGGAATTATACCAGTTGCAGAGATAATCAGTGGACGTATGTGAACTGTTTTCATCTTCCACATCTGCTCATTCTCTGCAGCCAGTTCCACATACTTGTTGATTTTTGTTGCATAGGTGTTATGAATATTACGGTCCAACGGTGCAGATATGTCGATAATAACTGCTTCCTTCTATCTTTCGTCATACGATTGGAAGAGATGGTTATTATTGCATATCATTATTACTTTTACTTGAAATACACGAAACACAGCTTATGACAAACAAAAATTAACAACAAAATTATCATTGACTGGTGTTGTTGAGCTGATACGAGTATCCGCCGGAGACCTAGGTATCAGTCAAGAATGGGCGTAATATACACTATAGTGACAAATACCACCTGACAGTTAGAAGAGAAACAGAACATAGCATTTATTGACATACATTAGTATGGTTTCCGTCCCCATTTGGCCTACACGTGTCTTCACGAGCTCCGTGTTTGAGTGCTTCACGCACGTGTTTTGTGTGTCCCATTATTGTTCATCTGTGTGTGTGCCGAAGTTAAATGTCTATGCTTTCGTTTAAGATCCCTCACGAGTTGTTGAGTGCTCTTTTTTTTTTCATTATCAGTGTTTTAATTTCCACACCGAGCTGGCCCTTTTCTTCCTTAACCCTTGCCATTGATTATGGCATCTGCCGATGAGGGCGATGCTGGTGACCGCATCGCTGCAGCTCCTCGCGTCGCCTCTTCAACGACAGACGCAGTCGATCAATCATCTTCGCTTGCTAGGGGATAGCCTCTTAATTTTGCCTCCTGTCATTTGCACGTCTTCCCTTGCTCAGGTCTCCGACTCTGCCATTGAGAACGTGGATGTGACATCCACGTTCTCAATGGCAGAGTCGGACGATGATGAATTCATGCCTATGCTGACGATGATGAATTCATGGACTTCTCTGTTGGAGTCGCTAATCTGCCCTGTACAGTTTCTACTGCCTCTGCTTCCAGTACATTGTCTTATGCTGCGTCAATGCCTTCCAGAGGAGGCGCTTCTGCACGCACGTATTCTGCGGCTGCCTCTGGTATTCCACCGGTTTTCTCCTCGTCTCGTCTGCCCCCTGTGGATTCTTACGTTACTCTCAACGGTGACACCATCTTATTAGACATTCCCGAGAACTCTCCTGCTGGTCATCGTCTTCATTCGACCCTCGAGTTGGGGGTTTGTTTTGATGCGCTGCCCAACACTCATTGAAACAGTACAGCTCTGCTCTCAAGAAGATGCTTCCTTCTGGTGCCATCACCTACTCAGCCGAAAGCCACGAACTGTGATTGTTTATTTTTCGAAGAAAGAATATGCCGAGCTTGTATTGTCTCGGAGCCTATCAATTGGCGATCGTCACCTCTTAGCCGAATCCATCGCCCAGCGTCCTGTTCTGGTCTGTAAACATCCGGTCCGCCAGGAGATCTCTGATGATATGCTGTGTGCTGCACTTAGTCGATGTGGCAGAGTAGTCGGCCCATTGAAGACTCTCTCCTCTTTCCCCCACTGACTCCGATGATAAACATATCTGTGGCTTCCGAAGAACTGCTTGCATCATCTTCCCGTCGGAAGAGCATCTCATAAAGTTTCCACGGTTCCTCGGTTTTCGTTGCGATAACGAGCGCCGCCGCATTCAGCTCCTCACCTCTGCTCATTGCTCCCGCTGCAAGGCTTACGGCCATCAGCAGACGCATTGCCCCCATGCAGACCCAGTGACTCCTGCAGTTTCAAGGCAGCATTCTACCTCTTCCTCCGTTTCTGCTGCCATGCCTCCTCCTGTGTCTGCACCTCCTGCACCCAGTTCTGCCGAAAATCTAATTTAAAGCCTTCGATCAACACGTGTCTTCCGATGTTGCTTTCTCCACTCTGTCGGATTTTCCTGCGCTTGACTCCTCCTTGCCTTCCCGTGTTCTCTCTCCATTAGACGGCATCACGGCTGATCCTCAAGCTTCATTCACCGTCAGCACTTTTGCTCCCGGCGATGAGGTGGACCTTTCCTCTGATTCCACATCTCGTGTGTCATCGATCCATGGCAAACGTTGCTCTACTACCAGTACTGAGGTCCGGAGGGAAAAAGAAGAAATCACCTTCTCCGACTGATCGCTCACATCGTTCCACCCGTCTAGCATGCTCCAAGTCTCCCCTGTCACGTTCTATATCTTCCTCTTCAAAGTCCAAGGGTCCTCTGCCTACGTTTGAAGATTTCTCGACTCCGCTTACCAATGCCTCTCTTCCTTCAGAACCTGTCTCTTTTGAAGATCTTTACGAGTTTCTCACTCATAAAACAAAACGGGAGGCTTCTCTCATCTTTTTACAACAGTTTGAAGCAGTTCTTCCCGAGGTATTTGACCAAGCAGCCTCCATCCTCAAATTCCTCCGGCATAACTCCAAGCAACCCGACTACGTCTTGTGGTGTCGTGGTATCATCGATCGCCTCGACACATTCCGTAAAGCTGCCATAGCTGCCCTTCATCCGACGTCGGACTTACCCATTCAACTTCACCACCCTGAATTGTAGGGGGTTTGCTAACCCCTCACTAACGCTCTCGTTCTGAAAGATCTCTCGCCCCTTGGTACTACTGACTTACTCCTTTTACAAGAGACGAACTGCCATTCCTCTACACTGTTTCATAGATGGTGCACTTGGGACTTCACCTTTCACCACGCTGTCCGTTACTCTGTGCAGGGTGGTCCAGCAGAAGTATCAGTCTGCCATCTCCGCATGCCGTGAAAACTACTCCTATGCTACGTGGTCGCCAGTGACCCCGTGGTTCGCTGTTACATCAAATTCGTTACATCTCATGGTGAGTTAAGACTCTGCATTAACTTATTGTTGTTCTTTTGCACTGCGGCGTCCCGCCTGTGATCATCTTGCTCTTCCTCAAGCATTGTTCTGTTTGCATCACGTTGTAAATTTGTCATTACTCATTCAATGTACATATCATCGCTTTTATCGATTTGCATCATTCCTGTCCGTTTTGTTCCGTGTTGCTCGTCTCCTCTGTTTTGTTACACTAAAACGATTCTTAAACCACCTTTGGCCTTAATGCATGAACTGACCCTTCGAGACAGGCTTTCGACAAGGTTTTGAAACACAGCGATAGGTATGCGCTTCCATTCAGTACCTAATGCTGTCGCTAACTGTTGCTTAGTAGTAGGCCTTGGTTCCAAACTTCTTATGTGGCGCTCTAATTTAGCCCATAGGTGCTCTATGGGATTAAAGTCGGGGTTCTGTGCTGGCCAGTCCACACACGACACGGCATTATCGTCAAATCACGCCGTAACAGTCCTTGTTTTATCCTGATAGCACCAACAAAGCTCGGTTCAATAGTATTGCCACAGAGTTGGTGGGGCCTAATTGTACGAATTACGCCCCACAAACTGGATGGAGTGCATGATGCATGTTCAATAACTTTCGAGTTTTCCGATCCGTTATTTCTAATTCGCTTTGAGTCCAATCGATTATTCCAACTGGGTATCCGATTACTGGAATGACCCATGTATTTATGGCTTTGATTGTATTTCCACCATTTAATTTTGGTTTCAATACTTTCAGTACTCTCTTAATTTACTCACTCTGAGTCAGACTTTTGACTTTTGTTCGCAAAATGTTGTCTGTTTTAAAAATTGCAAAGTACTTGTAATTTTCGTTACCTGACAATGATTTCATAATACACTGACGGAAAAGAAAATCCCAACACCATTAAAAAATAGCTGTAGAGGAATGAAATAGCGGCAATACATTTGTATAGGTAACATATTTAATCGATTAAGGTTCCAAGATCACAGCTTATTGTAACCGCGAGACAAGCCATTTTAAATGTGAAATGCTGGTACATTAATAACCGGTGTAACCGCCAGAATGTTGAATGCAAGCACGCAAACGTTCATACATTGTGTCGTACAGGTGCTGGATGTCAGTTTGTGGGATGGAGTTCCATGCCTGTTGCACTTGGTCGGTCAGTACAGGGACGGTTAATGCTGGTTGGGGTGACGCTGGAGTTGTCGTCCAATGATGTCCCATACGTGATCGATTGGTGAAAGATCTGGTGATCTAGCAGGCCACGGCAACATGTCCACACTCTGTAGAGCATATTGGGTTACAACAGCGGTATGCGGGCGAGCGTTATCCTGTTGGAATACAGCCCCTGGAATGCTGTTTATGAATGGCAGCACAACAGGTTGAATCACCAGACCGACGTACAACTGTGTCGTCAGGGTGCGTGGGATAACCACAAGAGTGCTCCTGCTGTCATAGGAAATTGCTCCCCAGACCATAACTCCAGATGTAGGTCCAGTGTGTCTCGGCCGCAGACAGGTTGATTGCAGGCGCTCACCTGGCCTCCTTCGAACCAACACGCGGCCATCGCCGGCACCCAGGTAGAACCGGCTTTCATCAGAAAACACAACAGATCCCCACTCCGTCCTCCAATGAGCTCTAGCTTGACACCACTGACGTCGTAAACGGCAGTGGTATGGAGAAAGTGGAATGCACGCTACAGGGCGTCTGGCTGGGAGCTGTCCTTCAAGTAACCGATTTGTAACAATTCGTTGTGTAACTGTGCTGGCAACTGCAGCTCGAATTGCTGCCGCAGACGCGGTGCGATGCGCCACGGCCATACGCCGTACACGGCGGTCTTCCCTCTCAGTAGTGTCACGTGGCCGGCCAGAACCCGGTCTTCTTGAGGCAGTACCTTCCCTTGACCACCGCTTCCAACAATCATGCACAGTCGCTACATTCCTTCCAAGTCGTTCTGCAATATTGCGGAAAGAAAATCCACCTTCTCGTAGCCCTATTACACGACCTCGTTCAAACTCCGTGAGCTGTTGATAATGGCTTCTTCGTCTTCTTAAAGGCATTCTTGACTAACATCAACACCCTACGTCGAATCTCAACGATAACTAACGATCACGAACGTTACAGCGCGTATTTACAGCAAACCTGCTTTGCATGTTCCCAGTGGCGCTACTAGAGCCACACGTATGCGCCGAGCGCGAAATTTGCATAGACGTCATCTTACAGATGTACTCTCACCGCCTACCAACTGTCGTTTATCTAACACAACCCGTTCTTGGTGTTGGGATTTTTTTCCGTCCGTGTATTATCATTTTCTAGTTCTATTCCATCTATGTTTTGGGATTCTCCCAGGAGCATGGATTCTACTGCCCACTCACCTGTCCAAATTCCATTTGCATTATTATTATTATTATTACAGTCATTCGCAAAAGTTTAAGACCTCCTTACAATTTATTGAAAATTAAGAATTTTAAAGAAACAACTACTTACTAACCAGAGATATTAAAAAAAAAAGACGCCAGAGATGAATACGTGCATTCTGTAGAACACAAAAAGACTGAAATTAAAACTTTATGTATGTGGCCACCTTTGTTTTCTATAACGGACAAAATACGATGTGGCATACTCTCAATGCGGGATTTGCAGTAGTCAATTTGAAATGTCTCTGCACCACACGTACTTTATCGCGTTAATCAAAGATTGGGAATTTGATGGCTGTTTTTCTCCTAGCTTGTCTTTTAAAATGGTTCACAAATTTTCGATGTGGTTAAGGTCGGGACTATTACCGGCCCAGTCAAGCAGAGTTATGTGTTTCCTCTGCAGGTAGTCATTCACTGTCTTTGATCGGTGGCATGGATCACCATCGTACATAAAGATTGTGCATATGTACATTTGCACGCGAGTTAACAGCATCTGACGTAACATTTAAACAAGTTAGTAAAATCATGCAATGCATTGATTATGATATGCTTTCCAACATACTGTACCAGAAATCATTACTCAAGTTATCACTCTTGGAATAAATCTCGGTCCTGTGGCCTGACCTTTGATCCCATTTCAATGATATTCAACAGAACCGGTTCGGTATACCTCCGAAATAACATGATAAAGGTTTGTCGCAATCGAAGCATTTTTACGTAAGTTATGATGCATAAGGCCTATGGAATAGATCCCGCTCCTGTGTCCTAACCTTTGACCCCATTTCGCTCATTCTCAAAAGAATTCGTCCCCAGGCAGGCACCTACAACATACCAACATTTCATCCAAACCGAAGCATTTTTACGTACGTTATGACGCATAATGGCGATGGAAGTGATTCCGCTCCTATGTTCTGACCTTTGACCCCATTTCACCCATTTTCAATAGGGTTTGTCGCTAGGTGGTCCCCTACCACAAAGTTTCATCAAAATCGAACATTTTTTACGTTAGTTATGACGCATAACAGAAGTGGAAGGGATTCCGCTCCAGTGTACTGACCTTTGACCCCATTTCGTTCACTTTAAACAGGGTTCCTTTCCAGGTGATCAACTACCAGATACTAAAATTTCATCGAAATCGAACGATTGTTACGCGAGTTATCGTGCGGACGAGCATACGCACACAACGCATTACGTAATGAGGCAATGGGAATCGGGACCATCTGCTCGCAAACGTGTGACGTCATAAAACTTTAATAGGATCCACACACAAAGCGTGACGTAATGAGACAGATGGCGTGACCGCGCGCCAACATTTCCAAACACCAGATTGTGATGTCATAAGATTTCTAAGCATTGGTAACATTAATGGAACAACGCCATGACATTAAAAACGTTATAATTCTGGGTGGTTATTTAATCCACTAAACGAATTCTCCTGAAGTCGAGATCAAGCTAAATCGATTTCTAGTACCAGAAAACTGTAGGTTAATGACTTTCATCAAAATTCTTAGAGCCGTTTTCAAAATAAAATGTACATACATACATACATACAAGCATTGCTACTTTAAGGTGGACGTCAAGTAATTTTGCTTCCTATACTTCCAATGAAAAGACTTCTGTACACATTTTCTACACAATTAATGCGTTCCCAAGGATAAAAATTTTAACATCGATTAAAATAGCTTTATTTCATAACTTGGAATACTTAATATTTTCTAAACCATAACCGTAATTATGCAATCCAACATTTATTTGTCCACTGACGTCATCATAGCACAGGTCGCGCCATCTTTTTTCTGGTTTCAACGCCACCAAAGGAAACGTTACTGTTTTTTAATATAATTATGCTTATGTTTTAGAAAATGTTAAGTATTCCAAGTTATAGTATGAAGTTATTTTAATTGATGTTCAAATTTTCATCCTTGGGAACACACTAATTGTGAAGGAAATGTGTACAAAAGGTTTTCCATTGGAAATATAGGAAGCAAAATTACTTGATGTCCACCTTAATAGTGTGGGATAAGGGCGATGGAATGGATCCCGATCCTATGTCCTGACCTTTGACTCTATTTGTCCCATTTTCAATAGGGTTCCTCTCCAGGTGGTCTCCTACCACATACTAATATTTCATCGAAATGAAACCATTTTAACGCACCTTATGACGCATAAGGGCAATGGAATGCATCCTGCTCATATGTCCTGACCTTTCACTCCAATTCATCCATTTTCGATAGGGTTCGTCCCCAGGTGGTCCCCTACCACATACTAAAATTTCATTGAAATCGAACCGTATTTACGCAAGTTATGATGCACAAGGACAATTGAATGACTTCCGCTCTTATGTCGTGACCTTTGACCCCACTTGAACCATTTTCAATAGGTTTCTTCCCCAGGTGGTCCCCTACCACATACTAAAATTTCATCGAAATCGAACCATTTTTACGTGAGTTATCGTGCCGACAGACAGACGGACGGACAAAGCTGGAGCATATACGCTTCTTCAACCTACGGTTGTAAAGCGTAAAGGAAAGGACCAGTCATGGTAGTGCCTGTTGGCAAAAAGGATAATGAAGCAGTACCGGATGCTGACATAGCACCCCATATCATCTGACTAGGCGGATGTCTAACGGTGTTAACGGTGTATTTTTCATCAAACCTTTTGCCTTTTGGTCGTCAAACATGTACTTCACGTGATTCAAATTGACGCACAGTTGATTCATTGGAAAAAAGAACTTGGCTCCAATTTTCAGTTTTCCACCATTGATGATGATACGCAAACTGCAGTCTCTTCTTTTTCATGACAGAGGTTAGTCTAGGTTCATGTGCAGATTTATAAGACTGTTATCCAAATTATTTACTAAACGGTCTGGAAACAGTGTTGATACTAATATCAGGCTCTTTTGAATGTAGTTAACCCTTGATTTTCTCATACGACTTCTCGGAGAACGCATAACTGTTCGCCGTATGGTAATGTCATCAGTGGGGTTGTTTCCCTTGGACGTCCACTTATATTTAGGTTGCTAAATTCACCTGTATTTCGATATTTCATGACCGTATTATGTATAGCAGTCCTGCTTACGTTCACCTTTCTGCTTATGTCACGTTCGGAGTATCTTTCATGATATAAAGTCATTATTTGCGGCCTCTGAGTAACACTTGACGCTTTTTTGCCCATTTTTCGCTATATAGAAAATACGCACAAAACCTTTCAGCATGAAAACCAGAAGCAAACTGACGCTCGCACGCAACTCTATCAACAGCTACCGCTGTAGGATGATGCAACACTGACAGGAAGTTGAGTAATACAGACAGTAGCTGACGCAACAGGCAGAAAACCCTTAATACGAACAGGTGGTCTTAAACTTTTGCAAATGACACTATTATTATTATGATTTACTGTTACTTGAAATATATGAAACACAGACTGTGATAAACAAAAATTAACAACAATATCATCATTGACTGGCTTTGTTGAGTTGATACGAGTTTCCACCTGAGACGTAGATATCAACCGAAGAATCGGGAAACGCTGTATGTGCACGATGAATTTGAAGTGATGACGGTATTTCAATTAATAAAATTAATTTGCTAAGACACTACTCAATTAAAAGCTATATACAAGTTAAGAAGACTATGTACAGTTGTTTAAAATACCAGAACTTTCGTGCTAGAAACTAGCACGAAAAATCTAGTATTTTAAACTACTGTTCATAGTTTTCTTAACTTGTATATAGCTTTTAAATTAGTAGTGTTTTAGTAAATTGATTTTATTAATTGAAACACCGTCATCAGTTCAAATTGATCGTTCACAGACAGCGTTTCCCAATTCTTCAGTTAACATTTACATGAAAATTCATCTGTTTTAAGTTAGCTAGATATCAGTCAAGTATCGGCGTAATACTGTATAATGTTGAAGCAGGCAGCAAAAGAGTATGATGGTGGTAGTGTGATGTCATAATTGTGGGGGTTACATTAGGCTGGAGCTGTGTTTTTGAAGTCTGAGTGTTCGAGTTGTGTTGTTTACGCTTTCCAACCGTAGGTTGAAGAAGCGTATATGCTCCAGCTTTTTCCGTCCGTCTGTCCGTCCGTCCGTCTGTCGGTCCGTCAGTCTGTCTGTCGGCACGATAACTCACGTAAAAATGGTTCGATTTCGATGAAATTTTACTATGTGGTAGGGGACCACCAGGGGACGAACCCTATTGAAAATGGGTGAAGTGGGGTCAAAGGTCACGCCATAAGAGCGGGATCCATTTCATTGCCTTTATGCGTCATAACATGCGTAAATATGGTTCGATTTCGATGAAATTTCAGTATGTGGTAGGAAACTACCTGGGCATAAACCCTAATAAAAATTGGCAAATTGGGGTCAAAGGTCATGCAGGGCATAAGAGCGGGGTTTATTCCATTGCCTTTATGCGTCATAACTTGCGTAAAAATGGTTCGATTTCGATGAAATTTCGGTATGTGGTAAGGAACCACCTGGGAACGAAACCTATTGAAAATGGGTGGAATGGGGTCAAAGGTCAGGACATTAAAGCGGGATCCATTTCATTGCCTTTATGCGTTATAACATGCGTAAATATGGTTCGATTTCGATGAAATTTTAGCATTTGGTAAGGAACCACGTGGGGACGAACCCTATTGAAAATGGGCGAAATGGGGTCAAAGGTCAGGGCATAAAGGTGGAATCCATTCCATTGCCTTTATGCGTCACAACATGCGTAAATATGGTTCGATTTCGATGAAATTTCGGAACCACCTGTGCACGAACCCTATTGAAAATGGGCGAAATGGGGTCAAAGGTCAGGCAGGACATAAGAGCGGGATTTGTTCCATTGCCCTTATGCGTCATAATTTGCGTAAAAATGCTTCGATTTCGATGAAATTTTAGTATGTGGTACGGAACCACCTGTGGACGAACCCTATTGAAAATGGGCGAAATGGGGTCAAAGGTCAGGCAGGACGTAAGAGCGGGATTTGTTCCATTGCCCTTATGCGTCATAATTTGCGTAAAAATGCTTCGATTTCGATGAAATTTTAGTATGTGGTAGGGAGCCACTGGGGACGAACCCTATTGAAAATAGGCGAAATGGGGTCAAAGGTCAGGGCATAAAAAAGGAATCCATTCCATTGCCCTTGTGCATTATAACTTACCAAAAAATGTTTCGATTGCGACAAAACGTTATCATGTAGTTCCGAAGGTATAGTGAACCGGTTCTGTTGAATATCAACGAAATGGGGTCAAAGGTCATTGCACAAAAGCAAGATTTATTCCACAGCCATCATTCTCATAACTTGCCTAAAACTGCTTCTATTGCGACAAAACTTTACTACGTTATTCTTGAGGTGTACTGAACCGGTTCTGTTGAATATCATCGAAATGGGGTCAAAGGTCAGGACACAGGAGCGAGATTTATTCCACAGCCATTATCCTCATAATTCTGGTATGTTGGAAAGCGTATCATAATCAATGCATTGCATGATTTTACTAACTTGTTCCTTTTATTTTCAGTCAACTTTGACTTCCACCAATCTTCACAAGCACGTAGAACTGTTCTGTTCGTAACACCTGCAAATTCAGCTATGAAACCTTTTTCCGGCATAAAAGCTATGACACCTATAACGTAACCATTTTTTGAGTGCGCGAGATTGGTCTAAAACCATGTCTAAGAAAATGTTAAACTAAATGAGAATACGATGTAATAGTTCCTAACTAAGCTTTTACGGCGAGACGAAACGCATACAAAAGTCAAACTTACGATAACCTTTTACACTGAGTGGCCACTTTATTATGACCACCCCCTCAGTACTTCGTTGGGCCACCTTTGGCCTTTAATACTTCATCTATTCTTCGTGGCATGGACTCCACGACCTGTTGATAGGTGGTTTGTGGAATCTGAGACCATGCTTCATGAATACCACTTTCCCGTAGTGTGAGATTGCAGGGTTGTGGATCCAGCTGTCTGATGGCTATTTCAACTTCATCCCACAAATTCTCAATGGGGTTGAGATCTGGAGATTGTGGGGGCCACCTAAGCAAAGGTAAACTCACAGGCATGTTCCTCAAACCAATCCTGTACAATACGAGCACTATGGCAGGACGCATTATCTTGTTGAAAGTAGCCATCGCCATTGGGATAAACCATCCTCATGACAAGGTGCACTTGGTCCGCAACGATGTTTAGATATGATGTACCAGTTGGACGTTGATGAACACGAATTAAAGGGTCCAAAGCAGGCCAGGAAAACATTCCCCAAACCATAATGTTGCCACCACCAGGTGGAAGAGTTGTAGCAATGCATTTGGGGTCCATGCTTTCGTGCTGTTTTCGCCAAATTCTCACTCAGCCATCGGCATGGTGCAACTGAAAACGTGATTCATCAGACCACATATTTTGTTTCCAATTATCGACTGTCCAATTTTTGTGCTCCTGTGCGAACTGGAGACGTTTTCTCTTGTTAACTTCAGACAGTAAAGGTGTTCGAACAGGCCTTCGGCTGTTCTATCCCATCCGATGCAGCGTACGGCGAACAGTGCGTGCAGAGATCATTTGAGGGGATCCTTGATTAAGATGGTCTTTAATTTGCTGCACTGTTTCCTTTCTGTTGTCTGTTACCAGTCTGAACACTCTCCGTTCCGCCCGAGCAGTCACTATTCGATGACGACCACACGTTGCACGTAGACACCCAGTTTTTTGGCTGACAGTCCAGTCTTTAAACACTTTAACAACAGCTGCTCTGGAACATTTCACGAATGCGGCGGTTTTGTTGATACTCGCTCCATGGCTCCGAGCTCCTACAATTATCCCACGTTGAAAGTCCTCCGGCAAATCGCATTTTTTACCCATCTCTTCACCCAAAAATTACTTCTACTACTGTCGCAAGCGCTAAGCTTTCCCTTTTCATACTAGCCTCGCCCTCTGGCGGCAAATGCGTGAAACCATAGCTCATTTGCTTAAAACTTTCAGTATGGCAGTATGGTATTGGTCTAGCAATATTTGGAGAACTCCAAAAAATGACACTACAAGTTTTAAATTTCACATTTATCTTAACAGCGATCGAACATCTCCACACACACACACACACACATACGCTGAGCAACTGCTGTATCGTCCTTTTTATCTATCATCCTTATCACATTTATACGTCACTCACTCTGACCTCAATTGTGTTGCCAACCTCATTCATGTGAGAGAGAAGATATCACGTTAAGTTTTGAAAGTGTAAAGGAGAACAAACTGAAATTTACATAGGAAAAGGAATTAAAATTGAAAGTTATTTTATAATATACATCACACACCTTTTTCCAAGTCACGTACATCTGTCTTTCGACCCATTGTTTCAAATTTTTCAAAATTTCAAATTACTATTTGGCATGTAGAAAGAAATAACACATATATTTTTGTTATATTACCCTGAAATATTTAAATAAAATTCTAATTATACCCTCCGAATTATATTATATTAAATGATGACACATATTGCTGCAGGTCAGTAATTTTTTGTTCGGTGTCTTTATCTCGTAAAAGATAAGATTTACGTGAACGCGGACGACACAGCGCTCTGCAGAATGGAAAACGAACGGAATGAGTGTTAGATTGTGAACGCAAGAATAAGATTCTTTCCGAGTAGAGCTCCGTTCAAGGTTAAACGCTCTGAGGGTCTTTCTGCGACAAAGCACAGGTGGCAAATTGGCTCTTCACTCTACCATATATTCAGAAAGTTAACCGAGGTTAATAATATTCGCATATTGTTTTACATTCCTCTTTCTACGGTTTTGGGCAGTTGATAAAGTGCGTCGCATAAATATAGAGACAGTCGACTTTGCGCCGTGAACGCAATGCGAATATAGGTAGGAAGCTGAAGTGGTACCTATAATTAGACAAACCCTACAACAAACGTCTCGATCCGTCGAGATGACCGGATTGTGTGAAAAGAACACCACAAATTGAAATAGTGTAATTTTATGTATCTCATAAATATAAAGACAACTATGTAAAGTAGCCGCATGCAAATGAGATGTACAAATTAGCATGTTGTACGCACGCGCATGGGCCGTAATTCGGCTCAGCCTACAAAAGACAGCGGACCCGCCGTCAGACATTCATTTGCCGAAATGCCACGCAACAGTCAACTTTCTGGTGAGGAGGTGCAAAAGATTTGGAGACTGAGAGCAAATGGATTGCCTGTAGCGAAAATTTGTAAAGTTGTGGGGAAAAGTAGGGCAGTCATTTATAAGACTTTATCGAAACGCGGTGCGTTAATTGCCAGAAAACGGCCTGGTAGGCCTCGAATAACAACCAAACGAGATGATCGTGCCATCATGCGTCTAGTTTCATCCCAAAGGTTATCACTACGTCATGTTTGTCGGTCTGTTGGTGTCACCGTCTTAATGGACAGAGTTCATCGACGAATCAAGGAAAGTCGCAACATTGTGGTCCGTAAAAATGCGCCGTCTGCCACACCTCACGCTGCGCCACAAGGAAGCTAGATTGTTATAGGCAAGCAGCCACATGCACTGGACGGTCACTTCATCACGCATTACTGAATTTTATGCTACATTCGGTGTGGGATCTGCTGTCGAATATTATCAGATTCCATAGTCCTGGCAGTTCGCCTAAAGAACCCGAACGTAGAAAAAATTGATTAGCGTGTCTCGTAAAACCAAGTTCTCAACTGCCAGTTTACTCGTATGGTAAGAGTATTGTGATTGCCTCTTATAATGGACCGAATGCGTGCAAAATGTTAAGAAAAAGGTGAGCTTTCAAAGTACGTACGGGATTAAAGAGAAAAATGTTCATTACATTTTAAATATATCTGCCAGAAATAACAGTCCAATCTCTGGGCTTAGTTTTAACCCTTTAACTGGATGGAACGAGTTAACTCGATGTTAGCAAAATGGGCTGAAATCAGCTCGAACGAATATGCTCACTTCCTAAGAAATGAATGAGTGAACCTGAGTATCAGAAAGTGTTTCTTTCCTCTTGACTTTGTTATTGAAAGTATTTTTAGAGGATTGATTGACACTAATCCTTTCTGAGTTATTACCTGCTGAAAGTGATTTCTGAGTGACTAATCCTTTCTGGGTTATTACCTGCTGAAAGTGACTTCTGAGTGACTAATCTTTTCTGAGTTATTACCTGCTGAAAGTGATTTTTGAGTGACTAATCCTTTCTGAGTGATTACCTGCTGAAAGTGACTTCTGAGTGACTAATCTTTTCTGAGTTATTACCTGCTGAAAGTGATTTCTGAGTGACTAATCCTTTCTGAGTTATTACCTGCTGAAAGTGACTTTTGAGTGACTAATCTTTTCTGAGTTATTACCTGCTGAAAGTGATTTTTGAGTGACTAATCCTTTTCTGAGTTATTACCTGCTGAAAGTGACTTCTGAGTGACTAATCTTTTCTGAGTGATTACCTGCTGAAAGTGATTTCTGAGTGATTACCTGCTCAAATGGGGTGTAACAACGGCGACGAACCTAAGGAAGGAGACAAAAGATGCTTGAGTCACTTGTTCCTATCGAGTGGATGATGCCTATGCCAAGGGAACTAGCTCTTGCCTATCATGCCTTGCTTCATGGAGCAGAGAATAAAGAACTAGAAAGAGAACGCTTATCGCCGTTAATAGGTTTAAGGCTGGTACTGCTGTGATGAGAGGGAGAAAGGAATTGCTTTGACGTAGCTTTTGTAAAACCCGGCCATTATGTGACCATTTCTGTTTAGGAAGCTCCAGAAACTTTGGTCACCATTTATTTCAGGTACAGCGGCCGCTAAAAGGGTTAATGTACTATCAGGTTGTAAAGAATGTTTCCGGAAAAAATCATATGGTGTGTATAATGCAAGATACTGCGGGCCTGCGATGACGTAAACATCTAAGTGTGCTGCGCGTGAAAGAATAGATTCTAAGGACCGAGCGTACATTGTTGCAGTGAAGGTTAGTTGCACGTGGCGACGATATTATGGCGATTTCGGGGGAAGATGTGCGTGAAAGTTATAGGAAGTACTGGAAAAAATGCGAAACGCGTTTAAGTGATGACATTATTGGACAGAGTACTTGTTATGACTGGTACAGAAAATTCGACAATGGTGAACGGGATTTGTCTAATGCGCTCAGAAGTGGCAGACCCAATAATGTTGAAGATGATATACTGCAGCACGTGCTATCAACCAAGTCTGATGCAAAACTACGGGAACTGGCAGAGGAACTGAAGACCTCCCATACGACCATCAACACCCGACTTCGGAAGTTGAGACATACGTGTAAACTGTGCAAATAGTTACCCCATGCGTGGTCTAACCAGAATCGGACGCAACGCTACTTCATTGATGTTGCTCTGCGCGGAAGAGAAAAACGGGAGGGCTTTTTTGCATCGGTTGGTCATGGGTGACGAAACATGGGTTTCATACGTGAACTTTAGGCGAAAAAAAGAATGGACAAAGCAGGGACAACCGCCACAGGAGGTCACTAAGTCACCCCTTCATGGACGGAAGGTGATGCTGAGCTGATGGTGGGATTGTCTGAGTGTGGTTCACTATGAACGTTTACCGCAGAACAATAACATCACTGCGGATCTTATATCCAACAGTTGGACCGTCTCTATGCTGCACTGCAAGAAAACCGCCCAGCGGTGATTAATCGCCATGGACTTGTTTTTCACCAGGATAACGCTCGTCCACATGCTGCTTTACGGACCCAGCAAATCTTGCACGAGCTGGAATGGGAAATATTGTCACACTCCCCTTATTTTCCGGACTTTGCCGTGTTGGTGTTTCATCTCTTCCGGTCTTTGTCGAATTTTCTCTCTGAGAAAAACTTTGTTAATGACGACGATGTGAAACGTTGCATGGATGACATGTTCAACGCCCGCTTGCCAGACGTCTGTCGCAATGGGATGTTTCAACTCGTATGTCGATGGAACAATGTCATCAGTTCCAATGCGGACTATCTGGACGATTAGGTTAAGTATTTTTTACGATTTTGTAAGCTTGAAATATATGCTTCTCTACTTTCTGGATACTTTGTTTGCAACGTGATATTAAGTGATATTACTGTCAAATTAATACAGATATTTGACGTGGACTAGAAACATCAAGCAGAAGTCATCGCTTTTTCCACGTTTATAAGTGAGTCACGGAAAAATTCTCATTGACTGCCATCGGGAATCGAACCCACGGTCTTTCAGTTACGCACCGGATATGCTTCCACCGCACCACAGCGGCCTCGAATTCCTCCTGACTCATATACTTTCTCTTCCGCGCAGAATAACTGCAATGGAGTAGCCATATACGAAGCGTAACTGGAAGACCCTGGATTCGATTCCCGTTGGCGCCTAATGAGAAGTTTTCCGTGACTCACTAATAAACGTGGAAAGAGCGATGACTTCTGTTTGATTACTGTCAAAAACGTAACTTTTAGTCAGCCTGCATTTAAGTTAGTAACATAATACTTGTAGATGAAACTCTTCGAATACAGACCAAAACATGCTCCCAAACCAAGAACAGCACACTTGTACCGCAATCTATGCTTTTTAGTTTTATTTGAAAAGCTAAACGAAAAAAAAGGAAACGAAAATCGTCGATTCCGAGGCCCTCCAACGCCGCGAGTCCCCGCGCCTGTAGACTTCCCTGTAAATTCTCTCTTTGCTTTTCAAATACAAAATGGTGTTTTCGCCGTATGTATATGAAGTAAAAGGGCAGCCACCTCTCTGCTCAAACTCGATGACTTTTTTTACTTCTTGGAATGCTTTCTCTTGCATTCTTCAGATGACTGTTGCAATATGTCATACGTATCCGTTGCAGATCTCTAGGTACAATATCAAATGGTGTATTCGTCGTCACACTGTTATGTGAAGCGCACCTAGCTCTTTGCTTGTTCTTTGGGACTTATCTTGTTCCTTGGAATGCTTCATAACACAGATTTACACTGCCTGTGGCAATAAGTGAAATCTTCCCGTCGAGGGATTTTGAACAACATCTAAACTTAATCGTGTACCGTTGCTCCACATTTTGTTTCATTCTTTATCTTTAGGAGTTAGCAATCAATCGTCTACCCTCTCACTGGATGAAAATCGACACGTGTCTACAGACAAGTTGTCCTTCAAGTCCTCGCCGACTCATACACAGCGGCGTGTCGCAATTTCCCTCCTGAAAGAGTCACAGAAATTGTTGATACACCCTCATGAAATGAAAGCCTTCCGTCGATTCAAAGAAAATGTCGAATGAATAGCGGGATTCACTCTTAAAAGAAAAGTATGCCCGCATCATTTTTTACTCGCATGCTATTCAATAAAATATTTTAATCTCAAGGTCGGTGATTCATGCTTATAAAAAAACGACTGCCGACAAGAATTTGTAAAATAAGAAAATAAGATCACCAGGTGCCAAACAGCTTACAGACAAACCGCACCGAGAGATGACACTTGTTGTTCGCCTGCATTATATCATTAATGAAATTTTCTGTGGCGTTGTTGTGAACTTGCTTCATAATCCATAGCTTATCTTAGTAAACAAGACTGGCCTGCATCATCAAAAACGGTTATAGTTTGCTTCGAAATTAACTGCTTTCCATAAATTAAGGAAAACCCGGAACCATCACGTTTCTTTATGAAAGAACAGTTGGAAGTGCTCAAAACCTGGGTTTATGACGTGCAATGTAACGCAGAGTCAGGTTCATCATCATTAGTGTTCTGTCTCTTGACAATTCCAACGGTAACTCAGCAAGTTCTCTTCCTTCAGTTTCCTCTGTCCCTTGCTTCCTCCTCGAATTCTTGATTGCCTTCTGCGCTTATTATATCATCAAGCATCATTAGTCGTCTCCTTCCTCTTGATCGCTTTTCTTCAACTTTCCCTTCTATCATTCTATTCAGTAGGATGTCTTCTCTTAACAAATGTCCTATCCAGTTATATTTTCTTTTCCTTACGGTTTTTAGGATATTCCTTTCTTCTTCAACTCTTTGAAATACTTCATCATTTGTAATTTTTTTCAATCCACTTTATTTTTTCCATTCTTCTCCATACCACCCCGGTGGCGCAGTGGTCTGAGCGATGGCCTGTGATCATTCGTCCGTACGGGGTCCGGGTTCGAATCCCGGTGAGGCATGGATGTTGTGTTTGTCTTACGGCACTGGCTCTCTCCCTTCCCTGGAACCAGTGACCCTAAATTAGGGACGGGCAACTGCTCATAGCCCATTGAGTTGCTCACGGCGGTAGTTAAACCTCCAATCAAAAAAAAAATTATTATTCTCCATAAGCAGGTTATGGTATATATTAGGGGGAATGCAAAAGTTTCCACCGACCCCGCTAGCGGGCGCTGTAGGGGACACACCGGCCGGCTACCCGTGCTGTCAGTTCGTACATGAAGCCAAGCATGGCGGTCGATAAAGTTCATTTGCGGCACTGTTTGTTATTCATGTTTAATTTAGAGAAAAGTGCCAGTGAAGCATGCGGTTGAATATGTCAGGTGTATGGCGAAATGGTTATGGGTGAGCGGACTGTGTCTAGAAAGGTTTGCCGTGTTTAAGAAATGTGATGTAAGCTTGGAAGACAAGCCACGTGCAGGTAGTCAGTAACTCGCAGACGAGGAGCTGGAATCGCTGTTGCAAGAGGATGCCACACAATCAAACATGCAACTGGCAAAAAGTCTGAAAGTGGCTAAATCGACAGTGGTACGGCGTCTACAGGCCTTGGGGAAGATCCAGAAGATTGGTACATGGGTTCCGCATACTTTAACGGAGCGTAATATTGGTCAGTGATTGGTCATCTACATGCCGTTGCTGAGTAGGTTTCAAGAGAAGAAATTCTTGTGGAAGGTTATCACCGGGGATAGAAAATGGATCTCTTGCGACAACCCCGAACGCCAGCGATCCAGAGTCGACCTAGGCCAGCCATCAACATCCACTGCAAAACAGGATATCCACTGGGAAAACGTGCTGCTGTGTGTGCGGTGGGATATTCTTGGAGTGCTGTACTTCGAACTGCTGAAACCGGGCGAAACAATCACTGCACAACGATATGGCGATCAGTTGATGAAACTGAACGCCGCAATCGAACCAAAAAGTTATTGGATAGGTAAAGGACGCCGCCTAGTCATCCTATTACATGATAATGCCAGACCACATGTAAGTGCCACACGAAATCAACCCTTGAACAGTTACACTGGGGGGTTTCACTGCATCCTCAGACTTTCATCTGTTTCGCTCAATGCAACATATAAACAGCGGTTCACCGCAGTTCCAGAGCTGAAAAATGTCGTCATTGCGTTCTTTTGCTCAAAACCCGAGACCTACTATCACAGGGACATTCATTTGTTGCCTAAAAAATGGCAAAATGTTATTGATACTAACGGCGAATATTTCGTTGAATAAATGTGTACTGGTTTCCTGATTGTTCCTTTCTTCTTTCTTCTTAAAACGACGGAAACTTTTGCATACCCCTAATAAATGAATAGAGATGGCATCAGTTTATGGAAATGAGCCTCAGCATAAAAGAAACTGTTGCGGAACTGTGCGTCACATCGTTTGCAGAGTACAAAGAAAGGAGTTTGAGACAGTAGGTTTGTTTTAATGACCGCAACACATCATTCAACTGATGAACTGTGGTGGAGTGAGATCGAAAAGATTAGACGCAGGCCAAAGTTAAGCGACAGTTTCAAGATGGCTGCATGTGAGTCCTTATGTTGCCCACAGACGGAGAAACAAATTTCAAAATACTCAGTCAGCTTCTCCAAGATACAGCGAAGGAAGGCCTACAACACCTTTTGATGACCGATATATCCGATTAACTCTGCGGAGAAGCAAAACGGCTACTCGGACACAGCTGCGATCTGGCTTTTCAGCGGCTACGGGAAGAGTGTCATATTCTTGCACTTGCGCATAAGTTTCCACGAGAGAGGTCTCTGTACTTTACAGCCAGCACTCGGCGTACCTCTTATTCACCGTCACAGGGAGGAGGGGGAACGTTTGAATCTGGTACCGGCCAATTGTACTGAAAACCAATGCAAAACAGTACTCTTCACAGATGAGTTCAGATTTGCTTGCAGAGCGATTCCAGGCGTGCTTTGATCTGAAGAGGTCGAGGAAGACGCTATCATCCGTCTATGACACGTGAAAAGGACACTCATGGTGGTAGTAGCGTGTTGGTTTGGGGTGGCATCGCGTTATCTGGACAGACAGAACTCTATGTGCTTCTCAGAGGAACCAATTGATGATGCCCTGGGCCCCCAATGTTCGCCATTGGAGATACAATTCTCTTACAAGACGGTAACGGTCTCCCCAGTGAGCGAGGCTGGTTGAACAGTATCTTCAAGAGGAGACCATTATCGCCGCCCCGGTGGCACAGTGGTTTAAGCTCTGGCCTCTGATCATTCGTCCAAAAGGAGTTCGGGTTCGGATCCCGTTGAGGAATGGATGTTGTTTGTCTTACGGCACTGACTCTCTCTCTCCCTGGAACCAGTGACCCTAAATTAGGGACGGGCGACTGCTTAAACCCATTGAGTTGCTCACGGTGGTCGTTAAGCCTCCAATAAAAAAAAAGACCATTATCCATATGGAATGTCTATAATGTCCATACAGGTCTCCCGACTTTAATCCGATCGAGCATGTCTATAGAGAGATACAATTTAATCCGATCGAGCATGTCCATAGGAGATAAAATTCTCTTACAAGACGATAACGGTCTCTCAAGCGAGCGAGGCTGGTTAAACAGTATCTTCAATAGGAGACCATTGTCCACATGGAATGCCCATAATGTCTATACAGCTCTTCCGACTTTAATAGCATGTCTATGATGCTCTAGGAATCCGTGTTGCTGCCCTCGACCGCATTGCAAGACCCGATGAAAGCTTTGCAGGAACAATGGTTGTTGCAATCTACTGTGCTTTTAGATACCAGCAGCATGAAAAAACCGTCTGTGGTGTGACCCCACTCAACAGTTGTGGCACTTTGGATATTTCATTTCGGCGCCTTATACTATATCATCTGGCTCTCTATGTAGTCTTTTTTGTCGGAAGGAAGCTTTTTTACGAAATGATTAGGGTCTTTTTCTAACATACGAAATGTCACAGATTTTCACCAAATTTCATATTTCATCACAAATTTTTTGAGTTATCGCAATTTTTCAATTCTCTTCTCCTAATTTATGGCGACGTCTGTAGTTTTGTGGAGGCAAGATTTTCTATCGTATATATTGTGAGTAGATAGTAGTGTTTCAATCAAAATTTATGAAAATTCCAAAACAAAATCTTGCTTGTATATGAATCTAAAAAAATATGGTGTGAATTGATACTGACATCAATAACTTATACATGATATAGGCACAACCAAATGAGTTTTCAAATTATACAGTATTCGCATTTCCAAATTATTATTCGTATCATTCTCAGATTAAACTCATGCTCTAAATGGAAAATGATTTCCGATTAAACTCATGTTCTAAATGGAAAATGAGCAGTTTTAAAAAAATACTTATAGGAAACATTCAAGCGTTGCAAAAACAAATTATTAGAAACGCAATAGTAATCATGCATGCCGTTCTCACTTACGTAGGTAACTATGGGATTTATATGGCTTTATAAAAAGCTTACTGGAAACGATTCAGGAGGGCAGGAAGCATACACTGCAGCTGTATGAGAAAACCTCGTGATTTAAGTGACTTTGAAAGCGTCATGTATTGCTGGCTATGAGAGCAGGTGCAAGATCCCAGAAACCGAAAACTTTCTTTGCTATGAGGACTGATGCAAGCATCTCAGAAACTGTAAACTTTCTCTGCCATGAGGACAAGTGCAAGCATCTCAGAAACGCAAAACTTTCTTTGCTATGAGGACAGGTGCAAGAATCGCAGAAACGGAAAACTTACTCTGCTATGACGTGTCTGCAAAAGTTCTGCCCGTTTTTCATGATGCCATTTCCAAGTAAAAGATTTAATTAGCAAGTGCAATAACAGAGAGTTTGTGAAGTGTATGGCATAGATGCCGTAGACGAAAACACATGTCGCCACTGGTTCCGGAAAGTCCATGATGAAAAGAGACGTTGCCACGTTTTGAACGTCAATCAGATGTTCCTGAAGAGGATCACAACCAAGCCATATCAACTTCCCAACATCTAACCATTGAGGAATTATCACAAAGGTTTTATGTGCGTAGGACTGCAGTAAAACGATAGAATGCATGCATCTTGGTTAATCACAAAGTTCGCCCAATGGGTTTCACATGACATATCCGAAAGAAATCGATCGGACACAATGCCCACTTGTGTTTCATTGCTGGTGCACCACATAAATGAACCTTTCTTGGAACTGTTAGTCACGGGTGATAAACAGTGGGCCCTTTAAAGAAATATAAATCGTCAAAAAACTGTATGCCGAGTTGGAGAACCTGCGAAGCGTCATCAATCATGAACTGCTGAAAATTGGATCCAAGTTCTTTTTACTGATGGAACAAAACTGTGCGTTAATTTGAAACACGTGAAGCACATGTTCGACGACCAAAAGGCAAAAGGTCTGATGAAATATACACCGTTAGCATCGTCAGACATCCGCCTAGTCAGATGTTATAGCGTTCTATAGCAGCATCCGGTACTGCTTCATTATTCTTTTTGCCAACAGGCAATACCATGAGTGGTCCTTTTTATGTGGCAATGTTACATGAGAGGCTGTTAACTCACATGCAAGTGTTCAGATGCACAATCTTTATGCATGATGGTGCTCCATGCTACAGATCAAAGAGAGTAAAGGACTACCTCCAGAGGAAAAACATAACTGTGCTTGACTGGCCTGGTAATAGTCCCGACCTTAACAACATCGAAAATTTGTGGACCATTTTAAAAGACAAGGCAACAGAATAACAGCCATCAAATTCCCAAGCTATGATTGACGCGATAAAGTGCGTGTGTTGCAAAGACATTTCAGGTGACTAGTGCAAATCCCTCATTGAAAGTATTCCACATTGTACTTTGTCCGTTATAAGAAGCAAAGGTGACTACACAAATTACTGAGTTTGGTATTTTTTGTTTTCTAGAGAATATAAGTATTCATCTGGGGTGTCATTTTTTGAAATATCTCTGACTAGTAATTATAATAGTTGTTTCTTTGAAAATCTAAATGTTCAATAAATTGACAGGTTGTCTTAAACTTTTAGAAATGACTGTACTCACACCCTTATCAACAACACAGACCTTATATCTAGGTTTGCTTTCTGTTCCCTCTTCCACATATTTTTTGGGGGTGCGGAGTTTAATGAACACAGTGAGCAACTCAATGGGCTATAGGCAGTCGCCTGTTCCAAATTTGGGGCCACTGTTTCCAGGGAGGGCAGAGAGCCAGTGCCGTAAGAAAAACACTCCATCCGTTCCTCACAAGGGATTCAAACCTATAACCATCTCGGAGAGAAACCAGCGCTCAGACAGTTACTCCACCGGGGCTGCAGAGTACTTTTCGTTTTAGGTGACGTGTGTTTCCTTATTTGCAGATCATTACTAGAGAATATTTCCAGAATGCTTTTCGAAACTTTTTCTGCAAACAGTTACCGAAAATGCTTCGTAAAACCTCTCTTGTAACTGCTTCTTGTAATGAACTTCAAATAAGCAACTGCGATACCATTGAGGAAAAGGACTTTAATGTTTTGAGAGCATTAACCTTTGTAGCCTTTTCTCAATTGGCTTTTATTTTTTTTATTTTGTTCAGATTTAATTCCTCCTTCGAGCATTTAAGCCTGGCGTCATCCCTAATTTAGGGTCATTGGTTCCAGGAACCAGAAAAACCCAGCGCCGAAATTGTAAACACGTATGTATGTATTTTCTCGCAATTATTGGGCGTGTGCAAAAGTTTCACCCGTTTTTGTTACAGATGCAAATTGCGATCTGAGTAGTTACGACAGAGATGACGCTGCGATGCCGAATTTTCTTCCAATAAAGCGTAGGGCTGTAGAGCATATAGAGACACTAGGTTTGCCCGAGTAAGTCATTCGTAACGGAAATCACGGACGGTGTAACATGGGATGCGATACTGTACGAGTTCGATGAAGACAGTACTGCAGCCATAGCTTGCCACATCATATATCAAGTTTATGGGGAGGATGCAGTTGATGATTTCACATGTCGCCGTTGGTTTTGGAAATTCCGGGACGGAGACAGAAGCTGTAAAGATTAACCACGTCCTGGACGTCCATGCGTCATTTCTAATGAGGATGTAGTCCAAACCGTAACAAATGACCCACATCCAACAGTTCAGAAAGGGATTATCGAAAACGTTGTCGGTGCACAGAACAACAGTCGAAAGACGGATGCATTAGCTTGGGTTCATCACCAAGTTTTGATAACTGGGTTCCGCACTAGCGTTCTGCAAAGTGTCGAGAGAAGAAAATCCGGATATATTTCTTTGCTTTCTCGATACAGAAAAGAAACATTTTGGGACAAATTGTAACGGGTGATGAGAAATGGGCATTGTACCTTAAAGTAAAGCAATTGACGGACTGTGTGCTAAGGTGCAGAACCTGCTCCATCGACCTCAAAAGGAGGACTGCATCTCACAAATGTTTTGTTGAGTGCTTGGTGGGATGTTCAGGGAATAATTCACTGGGAGCTGTTGGCACATAACCGAGAGATAAATGTTGACATCTACTGCCAACAGTTGGACAGATTCTGGGAACAACTGGTGACATCGAACCGGCCAACACTCTTCAATCGCAAAGACGTGATAATTCATCATGATTACGCCAGACCTCATGCTGCTTTAATCACTCGGCAAAAATTACTGGACTTTGGTTGGGAAGTGTTACCTCACCCGACGTATTTCCCTGATCTGGCACCGTTTTCGATCGTTACACAAAGCCTTCGCTCTCCAAACCTTCGATGAAGTGGACGGTGTGAAAACGGCATTACATTACTTTTTTGACTCTGAAAGACGGGAGTTTTTACGGCGTGGGATTCACCTACTCTTAGACATATGATAAGACTTCCTACAGAATGATGGCAATTATTTGGACTCCTAGGTACGTTATTTGTTGTGTTCCCTTTTCTTTCTAGGCTACACAATCGGGTAGAACTTATGCACGCACCCAATAGAAAACCCAACAATAAGGAAAATCGGCCATCCGCGCACTAGGCCCCACTGTGCGACACTATTACATTTTATTTTCCCTATTTCAGTATGCTTACTTGGTTTTCGATTTCCAATGATCACCAATGTTGAAAACGTATTTTTTTTCTTCTTAGAATTCAGTAAACCTGTGACGTACTACAGAGGTAAAGCACGTGACAAGACGAAAAATCTGCAGCGATGCATTCTGTCGGTGTAGCTTAGTCAGGTAGAGCAACTCACTCGGAGGCGAGGAGGCGCGAATTCGATCTACGTCACCGACAAATTCCTGTTTTCACAAATCCAATTAATGTTTGGAATAAAGCTGACTATGTGTTTAATCCGTATGAAAGTCTTTTCTGGAACGAATAGTAGCTAACTCGCAACAATTAGTTGTAAGAACTTGCCTGAAATTCATAACTCAACGTTCTGCAACAGTATTTCGATCGTAAATTTAACGAGATACAGAGGTGTGTGTCTAACACGATTTTCTTAAGGTTGAAGTGTTGGTCTCCTTCAGCTTGACAATGTCATGATGTAGTCAGCTTGACAACGTCATGTATTTGATAATCAAACTAGATTAACGGTTGTTGCGTGTCAAAGTTAGACTCTTAGTCACAACAAAGCATTAATTGATCTCACAGTTGCTTTTACGAAATCTGTAAAGCAATCCGTCATTAAGCACATATTAGAGCAAAAAATAAGGAACACCATTACTTCTATAAAAAAAATGCAGAAAAGTTGTAAAGTTAGGTTGAAAAATGCTACCATTCTGTATGGAATGTAATTTATTGCAAACTTGCGACAAGTGGGAAAAATTGAAGTCGAAAGGTCTGACTATAAAGGATCAAAAATCACTAAAAATGGTAATAGTTCAAATGAAATACAGACCAACGACCTTATTTCATTTAACTTCTTGTTAACAAAATTGTTAAAACACACAGAGATCTTTCCACCTTGAAAGAAAGTACTGATCTTTTATTCCAGACTTTTACTAATGACTACTTACTGGCGCCCAAGATTGCCCAAAAGGAAATGGCAGGAAGAAAACTTGTGTATTTCGAGCATTATAAAATTAGTTGGCTGTAATATTTTGCAATTAGATTGTTGCATATATTGCAACATTTCGCTCATAATACACTCCAGTTTTCTGCCATAGTTTGTATGTCCATATGGTACAGCTTTATCAGAAGGAGTGGTAATAGATAGTAAACCTATACTAGTAATCTGATTTATTCACGCAGGAATATATAAAGAGCGTTTCCAAGCTTTCGCACATCAACCAGATGGCTTTTTTCAAGGGTTAGACAGAACTGCAATCTGAATAATAGAACGATTTAAAAATTTGAACGCGGTGACTTAATTTGACAATAAACAGAAACGACGTTGTATTCATTTAAAGATACGAGGTATCACGTTGTTTGTGCACGCGGTATCCTGGTTGGGAAAAAGCGTTACTTGAAGAACTGGCTCCAAATTAATTGCAATTCGAATGAGACGCTATCATTGCAAGTATCACTGTTGGTGATGATCTCCAAGATTTCGCGAAAGGCAGTACATTTAGGAGTAGAATAGATAGCTAATTTCTTTATATCATCCCACATTAGAGTAGCGGACTTGAATTTGACTTTTCTGGATAGAGCCATGGTTACTTTACCGTATTTTGTGTCCCTTTTATGCTCGTTGACTCTGATTCTAAACGAACGCTTAGTCATTCCAATGTAGTACCGTTTAGAGCGGTCCGTATATTGTAAGGCGATCGCATAAACCCTTGTTTCGCTGGAAATAGGTGGTTTTCCAGTATTTCTCTTCAGCAGAGTATATAAAAATGAAGGATACCTTATGCCGACATCGTAGTTCATCTTCTTGAAGATGGTCTTGAGTTGTAAAACACATTTGGTATGTAGGGAATTGAGGCTAAATAACGAAGCTGCGGCACAGCAAGATTAAAAATGCTGACCATGGCTTTTTGGATAAAGTTATGTAACTGATTCACTAGAACTGATTTTTAGCTAACACGCATCAAAGATAAAAAGAATAACGTTTACACTGTTGACAAGTTATGGTTAATTTTGATACATGCCGAGTGGTCACTGAATTATAACCACCCCTATCAAAAGTGGATGCTGCCTATTGATTGCGTAATTTCAGATAGGGGAGCGATTAGTCTACGAGTAGCACAAATAAGGTGTGACGTGCTTGCCCCGCAGGACGCACACGAGATAAAGCCAGATAGCAGCGAGAAGGTACGTCTGCGTAGCTCAGTTGGTAGAGCGACTTATTCCGGAATAAGAAGACTCGGGTTCGATGCCCGGCGTGGACAAAAATAACGGAGAAATTTACTTCGTTATAATGTCTCTCGAACTTCCCGGATGATACGGCCGTTAAAGTTCTCGCAATGGTGTAATGTTCTTTCCACACCGCGATACAAGAAAAATAAGAGAATCCCTTCTTCAGCGCTTCGACAAATGAATGTGTGTGATGTTGCGTTCCACACACCGGATTGGCTGGGAGTTTTCAACTGTACGTTCTTCAGCGGATGACCGCCTACAGCAATACATGGTCCCGTCTGACCCGTGGACCATGCCCCCGGCCCTCTTTCGGAGGAGGGGGGAGATGTGACTTGCCTGCCCCGTAGGACATACACGAGATAAAGGCAGATAGCAGCGAGAAGATACATCTGCGTAGCTGAGTTGGTAGAGCGACTTATTCCGGAATAAAAGGACTCGGGTTCGATGCCCGGCGTGGACAAAAATGTGGGAGAAATTTACTTCGTTATAAAGGTGTGAGTGGAGCAGTTGGTAGTAAAATTGGGAGCGTGATGGGAAAACGGAAAGATTTATCGGACATTGAGAAAGGACAGATTATGAGAGCCCGGATAGCGGCTGCCTCGATTTCCCAAACGGCTGAACCGGTGGGCTTTTCGAGTGTATCAAGACTGGCGTAAAAATGGACAAAAAACGATCAGAAGGCAAAACTGCACAGGAGAACGAAAGGTTGATGTGAGAGGTGAGCGTAGGGTCCGACTACTCGTACAGGCCAACATACGCAGCACTGTTCAACAGTTGACTACCCAATACAACAGAGGTCAATAAGAAACAGTAACTGTCATGACCATGCATCGCACATGGTTATGACAGATACATAGATCTAAAACACCAGACGATCCCGACGATATCATCTTTTAACCACGATTCACCGGCACAAAAAAAACTCGCTGGGTGCAAAGGCGACGATGCCAGTTGGTCGTCGGATGACTGGAAAAAAGTGTGCTGGTAGGACGAGTTGAGTTTCTTTACCCCACTCTGTGGATGGTCGTAGTACGTATTTGGTGCAAACAACACCAGGCATTCCATCCATCCTGCGACGTCTCCACAATACAACCAGGTGAAAGCATGTTTACCTGGTAGGAACTTGGACCCCTGTTGCATGTGGAACAACGTATGACTGCTGCCCTATATTGTGAATTTCTTGGTGATTCTGTGGGCCCAGCATTGTTGCACGTTTAAACGCGGATGCGTCTTTAAAATCGATACCATACGGGTACTCTCTAGGAAAACTTGACCCACATAATTTCTTAAGATTGATCAAATGCTTATAATTCCTAAATTATAACAAATAGCTAAAATCTAATAACTGACATAAAAAGAGTGATAACCAATGATTCTAAAAATATCAACTTCAAGGTCATGCGCATGCGCGTGGAGAGGGTAGGGCGTCCGCCATTTTCGGGTCGAATACGCTGAGTCAAGAGCCTTTAAATCAGTATAACTCGAGATCGCGTAGAGGTAGGATCGCGATATTTATCTAAATCGATTCGACTGGATGCGATCTATCTAAAAACCAATAGTTTATGAGCATTTAATAAGTACTTTATACGTTATAAACGAAAACATTTGTGAGAAGAAGAAAACGTCCAAATATTTGAAGCAAAAGTCCGACTCAAAATACTACAAACGTATATCAGAAGAAAGAACTCAAAAGGAATCGAATAATCTCAAAACGACTAATGCATAAAGGATGTAGGGCTTATAGAAAGCCGAAGCGGCGCAACGCGTATAGTCACAACCAAGCACTTCTACAGCTAGTACATGTGAAGCGATGGACTACTTGGCCGTGAGTAAAACTTGGATGGATGATTCTAGTCCCATACATTTGCCCGGTTTCAAATTGAAGGTGAAAAGAAATAAGGCAATAGCCCAACACAAACCATCCACTTCCAAACGTACTACTTCGCCCACAAAACAAACTGCAGGGGAGTTGCCATTTGCAGAAACATCAATTGTCTAACAGATTGCCAACCCGTGAATGTCTCAGTCAACCGCAGACTGAGAATTGAAGATGACTATGTGGATGACATGTGTCTAGTTGATGTGACAGTGTCTGCTCAAACTCGTTTCATACTTGGTTCGGTTTACCTTCATCCCAACGTTTCACAAACATCACTAGAGGTCTTCATCTTCCGGATGCTATGCGATTACTCTGAAAACATCAAGAAAATCATACCAAGTATGGTACCGGATATCCAAGTGCCTATCATTCTCATTGGTGACTTTAACATTGATGTGCAACAAAACACCAGCTTACTCAAGTCCATGAAAGACAATTTTAGCTTAACTTACGTAAACTCTCCACAAACTACCTTAGGCAATACTTGTATCGACTTAACCTTTGTACGAAACATAGATGGGGATTGTATGCCATATGTTTGTTTCATCTCATATCATCGCCCTTTAATAAATAAAATTATAGTCTAACTGCATTCCTTTTTCATTTATCAACCGACTTCCCAAACCACTCACTGTCAAACACGTATCCACGTAACTAAAACCTGCGGGTGTGTCTCGGACACAGCCGTCCCGGTTTTTTTTCGAATGGCTACGGTGCGTTCAATGGTGATAATGCGCAGAGCCACAGGTCCAATATTATGCACGAAGAGTTTGAGAAACACAGTTCAGACTTCCAGCACATCTATTGGCCTCCGCATTCCCCCGATATACTGTAGTTGTGCGACACTATGGAACGGCATATGAGGTGTCTAGATACACCAATATCCTCCATATCTGCACTGAAGGCAGCATTACACACAGCTTGGTTGGCTATACCTCCAACTGCTTCTGGTATCTTAGTGAATCCATACCTCGTCGGACAGTTGCTGTACTGAGGGAGAAATGAGGACGTAGGTAGTATTAGGTACGTGGTCACAATTCAGCGATCAGCTAGCGTGTGTACTGTTACGGATTTCGGGTGGTGCAATTAATTCAATAGCTGGATTCGCATCAGTCGGGGACAGCTTTGATTGTTGGTTACCAAAATTAGCACCTAGTGACATTCCCCTAGCTTGGGAAAAGGAATACAAACAGATAGAAGTTATTGACTTTGCCGTTTCCCGAGAGGGAACAGCCGACAAGGCAGTTTGTGGGAGAGAATGCATTGTGGCTCCTGTCACTAATGTCACGTGGAAGGTCCCGTTTCCACGTACTGAAAGAATCGAGCTTCGGCCCGTGGTCGGAGAACCGTTTAAGTGTCAACCGGGGAAACATAACCGAAAATTTATGGCGTTCTCGATGGCCGAAGTGAAGATTCAAAAGAGTATCAACTAAGAGTTATATGTTTGGTAACTACTGACCAAAATATTTCGAGCAATATGTTTGGTCGTCACTGACCGAAATATTTCGAGCACGAGTGCTGTTACAATCGTGCTAAGTGCTTTTAAAGCAGCTAAATTGTCAACTGAGTGAACACAGGTAGCAACGGTAGTTTAACGTACGCCCAACACTGAGCCACCATCGTCTATTGCTAAACGATAGCGGCTCAGTGTTGTGCTACGTTAAATTGTAAGGCTGTGCTACCTGGGAAATCCCTACAACAAGAGAGAGCCCTTATAGAAGAAAGGGGTTGGACTCTATATCTGAATCTGGGATGATTCTGCGCTGCGGTGTTAGGCGGCACCAAAGCATCTGTCGTAGGAAGTTCGGCCTGTTAGGAGCTCTTAAGCTCGTTAAATTTTGCGATGGCTGAAGTGAGCGTAATTTAATCCGCGAGAACAAAAGGTTGAAGTTACCCTTTTCGGGTGCATGACTGCACGTAAGCCGATTTAGAGGTATTAATTCCCTCGAAATGAAACCTTCTGGAGGATGGGGAGGACCTGTGATGTAAGAAAAATCACCGAGTTACATCCGGGAGCTAGGACAACTGGACGAAATCATCCGTCGAGTCTAAGGCATCTGTAAATCACGGCATCCATGCCAATGGACGCGTGCGAGACATCATTCAGCATACCTTCCCAATTAGAGCGTATGCTTTAATAATCTGATCTTCAATACACCCCTGTTCATACGGAAGATAACCGAAGTGTGCAAGGGTGTATGCGCGTATGTGTTCAAAGTGAGGTGAACACATGCGCGTATACATCCTGATTCCCCTCCGCTGAGTGAATACATCGACTAGTAAGTGCTCCACATTTGCGCGTTTGTGTTTCTGTTATAGATTAAGATCTTCAGGACACGAAGTCTTTCTGAAAGTATTTTATTTTATCATGCATGCCAATTTCTGAGTGAAATGGATATTGTCAGCCAATTTACTCAGAAATTGGAATTACATCTGCTAAAAACTGTTTAAAGCCGGACAACATACACGGTCTTATCAGAATAATATGAACACCGCCGTGAATCACAGTGTACCCGCCCAGGCGCGTCACAGAGTGCACGTGACTAGGTTGACTACACGGCGATATTAGCGGCCGGCCGCGACAGATGAGACATTGTGCGTAACCTGAAAACAATGGGCAGAGATAGTGATTAGACGGAAGTTCAAAAATGAATGTTTATCGGCTACCGCGCCAAGGGTAGAAGCATCTCAGAAACAGCAGACTTCGTGGACTTTTCGCGAGGTGCTGTAGAAAGGGTGTACCAAGAATGAACCGCTGGCACACCAAGTACATTCCGACGTCATAACTAGACATCAACCCTAGAAGAGAACGTCGCGTCCGTCGACTGATAAATGGCCATCGAAGTGCAACAGTGCAGCAATGGATCACGCAAAAGAACGCTGGGGCACCCAGGTACATGTTCCCGATTACAGTAGAGGGAACCCCTAATACGCATGGGTTTCCGGAGTTGACGCTATGTAAAGGCTACCATGTTAAACTAGGTCCATTGGCAACGACGCCTGCAGTTCGCATGGGACTACAGTCATTGGACAATGGAAGAGTGGGAAAAGGTTGCCTTCTCCGAAGAATCGAGGTTTCTACTTTACAGAAGGGATGGCTGGTGGAGGATACGGCGTCAGACACACGAGAACCAACACCGGACACGCTTGTTGGTCAAGTACAGGCCGGCAGTGGCAGCCCTCATGTCTAGGGGGTGATTTCCTGGTATTTCCTGGGATCGCTGGTGACACTGGATGGGTCCCTGAACGCCAATGGCTACCTGTCCATCCTCGCAGACCACATGCATCCCTTTATGTTGGACATTTACCCTGATGGTGATGGTTTCTACCAAGGACAACAGGACAATGCGCCGCGCGACCTAGCCAAGGAGGTGCGTGACTGGTTCTAGGAACACGACAGCGATGTCTCCGTTCTCTCTTGCCAGGCGAAATCGCCCGACCTCAATCCCATAGAGCACTTGTGGGACTATTTGAATCGAAAGGTTCGCCGTGCCGACCCACGTCTCATCTGCGGGACCTCCGTGCTCTGCTGCAAAAAAAGAGGTTGCCCGAGGCACGTATGCCTTGGGCAACCTTCCAGGACCTCATTGCATCCATGCCACGCCGTCTCGGCGCTGTCATCCGGGCCAAGGGTGGTTATTTCCATTATTAGGTAGGTGATCATATTATGTTGATACGACTGTGTATGCCCGTGAAACATCATTCAGCCTGTAATGATGCATTCAGCCGTAGGGCTAACAAAAATGTGTCGAGATCATTTTACGCCACTTCCTTCTTCTTCTGTATTTCAACTGCCGTTTTCATCATTTTGATTATATTATGTTTATTAAATATATGTTGTCTCGTGCCATTTCAGAGAGGATTAGGTCATTTTCGAGGATAAATAAAAACCAACGCAGAGTGTAAACTGTAGTGGTGGCCTTACGAAAGATGATTTACTGATTAAGTTTTTACCGCATGATATGTTGTTGATCTGTGTTCTGAATATTTTATCTAAGAGGTGGATATTTAGTCAGTGGAGCTCTGTTAGTTGTTGAAAGAGGAATTATACTGTATACAGGAATCCACAATCATGAAGAGAATATACAAGTCTTTCATCTACATGCTGCGTTAAGCATTTAGTATTATTTCAACACAAAACCTAAAAACATTTAACCGTTTTTAACGAAGTAACTCGGTGTGGGAGAAATGGTCTGAAACCAGCTCGAACTAATATATTTACTTCCAAAGAGATGGGCCGAACACAGCTGGAACGAGTGAGCCTGCGCAAAAGAAAGCGATGCATTCTCAGCTTTGTTAGTCAAGGTGGTCATTTAGAAAGATGTTTCACACTAATATTTCCTGGCTGACAACCTGCTAATCTAATAACATGAGAGAGACGATATTTAAGTCTCTTGTTTCTACCTAAGGGCATGATGTCCGAGTAAGAGGGACTATACCTACAAGTATCTTTTGTAAAACCCGGTCACCATGTGAACATTTCTGTCTCTGGATAGCAGATAGGAAATTGGCACCATTTGGTTCGGGTTCATCAGCCGCTTACAGGGTTAAAACATTACAAAATATTTGCCAGTTCCATGAAAACCGAAACTGGGGAAATAATAAGTGGAATTAGCTAAGCATCTAACGAAATCCTTTCTTCTTTACGTCGTTGGAGATATGCAATGAAGGAAGCAAAATAAACGGAAGTTTCATCGTCAATGGCCAATGCAGTCCATAAACAACGGGAGTAGGTCGAGAAATGTTATGTGTCACTGAATGCACGTTCAGCCACGCGACTTGGTACTTCTGCTTCAACTGAAAGACCAATCGTCTATGAAAGGAAAATGGTACGTGTAACAATTTCACTACAAGAAACGCTGGAGTCTTTTCACTTCTTATTAGGTGTACAAATAAGTTTTAAAGCGTTTTTTGTGTGACGTATACCGCTAATTTAGATATCCAACATTCCCCGCGTTGTTCTCATGTGACCATGACTGTTCCAGAGTATAAAATGTGACACATAAAAATTTCCAACAGTCATACGCACTTGCACATCGGTAGGTGAAAGACGGCAAGCGATACAGCATTTATTCGACAATGCATTCGTTACGAATTTCATCAAGGAAAAGGTGCTGCAAAAGCATCTGTTCTGGAAGTGCTGCAAAACATCTGTTCGTGCTGCAATATCAACTGTTCTGTTCTGGGGAGAATATTGTATCGAAAAGCACGTGCTAGTTTTGGTTTAGATGGTTTAAAGCAAGTGATTTTGATGTTAGCGATCGAGAAAGTAGCGGTGCCTCGCAGTAGGTTGCACATGAGGAAATGCAAGAATTGCTGAATGAAGATTCGTCTCAAACGTAAAAAGAACTAGCTGAACAACTGGGGGTAACTCAAAAAGCCATTTCCAATCTTTTACGTGCAATGGGAAAGCTTAAGTATGAAGAAAAAGGGGTGCAGCATGACCTCATCCACAGGATAAAGGATGAGCGTGTCATGAAGTGTTTAAATCTGTTAAATAAACAACACATAAAGTATTTCCTGTGGAAAATCGTTACGGGTGATGAGCAGTGGATATGGCACGACAATCCCAAACGCAAAAACATTGGGTTGACCCAGATGAAACAACGACTTCGACACCGAAATGTAATATTCACTTCAAGAAAGTCCTGCTGTGCATCTGGTGAGGTATGAAGGGTGTGCTCTATTATGAACTATTGGAACAGGGTCAAACTGCTACTGCTGATCGCTACAAGCAACAATTGCTGCGATTGAACCAGGAAATCCGTCCGAAACGTCCATTCACAGGCAAAGGAATGCGTCGTGTGAAATTACTGCATCACAACGCTTGTCGCGAAATCGGTCAAGGAAACGTTATTGACGCTTGGATGGGGAGTTATTGGAGCACCCGGCGTATAGTCCCGACATAGCTCCTTCAGACTATAATTTGTTCTGATCGATGCAACATGGTTTGTCTGCTGTACGATTCCGGACATGTGACGAAGTGCAAAAATGGGTTGACAACTTGATCGCGTCACACGACGAAATATTCTTTATGCCTGGAATCTGTCAACTGCCCGACCAATGGCGGAAGGTGATAGATAATGACGGCGCCTATTTTGATTCGTAAAGGTATTTTTTTCTTCCAAATTACATGTTGCGTTGTCTTAAAGCGCTTTAAAACTTATTTGTAGACAATACTTTCTGCCCCTAGCGCAATCTGTGCAAACCGTGCTACCGAAACCATCTAAAGCACACTTTTCTTCATGAAACACGTTGCTCTTACGTTTGTTTTTTTGAAGGTTTAACGAACGCCGTGAGTTACTGGATAAGCTACTAACAGTCGCCCGTCCTGAATTTATGGCAACTGTTTCCAGGGAAGTTAGAGAGCCAGTACCGTAAGACAAACAGAATATTCATGCCTCACTGCGATTTCAACACTGCATCGACAGTTAGAAGCCAGCCCTTAGATCACTTCGCCATCGGGGTGGCCCTTCCTGTTTCCCCAGAAGTTTGCGCTTAATTTAGTTTCAGGTGTATTACACTCAATTTACAAAATATTGGGGGACTGGAAAGTAATATCGTTTTGGGAAAAGAAGAGAAACACTGTTTTTAACAGATCAAATTTATTTCTTAATGAATTATATAATCGCCATCATTATCGATCTCACTTGCCTATCGTGAAACCAAAATTTTTATGTCGACTTTATAAAAAGACGTTACTCTGAATCAAAGAAGTCCGAGAGCACTGTTTAGACAACATCAATATTGTGGAATCTTTTCCCATTAAGAAAATGCTACAGAGATTTGAACAAATGGTAATCAGATGGTGTAATGTCAGGGGAATGAGGGGCATGGGACAGAACTTCCCAGCCAAAATCTATGTTCGTCTGCTGGGTACGTCTCGCCTTGTGAGGTCTCGATGCTGTAGGATGACATCTTTTTTGTTGACCAGTATTGGATGTTTTAACGTAAGAGCTTACTTCAAATTGTCCAGTTGTTAACAATAGAGGACTACCGTTACGGTCTGTCCGGGTTCTACGAGCTCAAATTGAGCTATGCTAGCGATAGTGCACCAAACACAGAGCATAACCTATTTGGGGTGTAGGCCTGGTTTCGGCTTGGGAACTGGCGTCTAACCTGGAGAAAGCCATTGATTTTTGCGCATTTGTTGTCACGTAAAGAACCCATTTTTTATCTCCAGTGGCAATTCGATAAAGAAATGAATCATTTTCCTGTCGACTGAGCAAAGAGGCGCAGATGGTGGAACGCTGGGCTTTGCTGTCAGGTGAAAGTTGGTGTGAGACCCAAACTCCTTGTCTATAGACCTTCCCTATCTGTTGCAGGTGCTCTTGAACAGTAGACCATGATGAAAGAGTTTAGCAAAGAGTGGCAGATGGTGGAACGCGGGGCTTTGTTGTCAGGTGAAAGTTGGTGTGGGACCCAAACTCCTTGTCTATAGACCTTCCCTATCTGTTGCAGGTGCTCTTGAACAGTAGACCATGATGAAAGAGTTTAGCAAAGAGTGGCAGATGGTGGAACGCTGGGCTTTGTTGTCAGGTGAAAGTTGGTGTGAGACCCGAACTCCTTATCTATAGACCTTCCCTATCTGTTGCAGGTGCTCTTGAACAGTAGACCATGATGAAAGAGTTTAGCAAAGAGTGGCAGATGGTGGAACGCTGGGCTTTGTTGTCAGGTGAAAGTTGGTGTGGGACCCAAACTCCTTGTCTATAGACCTTCCCTATCTGTTGCAGGTGCTCTTGAACAGTAGACCATGATGAAAGAGTTTAGCAAAGAGTGGCAGATGGTGGAACGCTGGGCTTTGTTGTCAGGTGAAAGTTGGTGTGGGACCCAAACTCCTTGTCTATAGACCTTCCCTATCTGTTGCAGGTGCTCTTGAACAGTAGACCATGATGAAAGAGTTTAGCAAAGAGTGGCAGATGGTGGAACGCTGGGCTTTGTTGTCAGGTGAAAGTTGGTGTGAGACCCAAACTCCTTATCTATAGACCTTACCTATCTGTTGCAGGTGCTCTTGAACAGTAGACCATGATGAAAGAGTTTAGCAAAGAGTGGCAGATGGTGGAACGCTGGGCTTTGTTGTCAGGTGAAAGTTGGTGTGAGACCCAAACTCCTTGTCTGTAGACCTTCCCTATCTGGTGCCGGTGCTCTTGAACAGTAGACCATGATGAAAGAGTTTAGCAAAGAGTGGCAGATGGTGGAACGCTGGGCTTTGTTGTCAGGTGAAAGTTGGTGTGGGACCCAAACTCCTTGTCTATAGACCTTCCCTATCTGTTGCAGGTGCTCTTGAACAGTAGACCATGATGAAAGAGTTTAGCAAAGAGTGGTAGATGGTGGAACGCTGGGCTTTGTTGTCAGTTGAAAGTTGGTGTGAGACCCAAACTCCTTGTCTATAGACCTTCCCTATCTGGTGCAGGTGTTCTTGAACAGTAGACCATGATGAAAGAGTTTAGCAAAGAGTGGCAGATGGTGGAACGCTGGGCTTCTGGTGCAGGTGCTCTTGAACAGTAGACCATGATGAAAGAGTTTAGCAAAGAGTGGCAGATGGTGGAACGCTGGGCTTTGTTGTCAGGTGAAAGTTGGTGTGAGACCCAAACTCCTTGTCTATAGACCTTACCTATCTGTTGCAGGTGCTCTTGAACAGTAGACCATGATGAAAGTGTTGAGCAAAGAGTGGCAGATGGTGGAACGCTGGGCTTTGTTGTCAGGCGAAAGTTGGTGTGGGACCCAAACTCCTTGTCTATAGACCTTCCCTATCTGTTGCAGGTGCTCTTGAACAGTAGACCATGATGAAAGAGTTTAGCAAAGAGTGGCAGATGGTGGAACGCTGGGCTTTGTTGTCAGGTGAAAGTTGGTGTGGGACCCAAACTCCTTGTCTATAGACCTTCCCTATCTGGTGCAGGTGCTCTTGAACAGTAGACCATGATGAAAGAGTTTAGCAAAGAGTGGCAGATGGTGGAACGCTGGGCTTTGTTGTCAGGTGAAAGTTGGTGTGAGACCCAAACTCCTTGTCTATAGACCTTACCTATCTGGTGCAGGTGCTCTTGAACAGTAGACCATGATGAAAGAGTTTAGCAAAGAGTGGCATATGGTGGAACGCTGGGCTTTGTTGTCAGGTGAAAGTTGGTGTGAGACCCAAACTCCTTGTCTATAGACCTTCCCTATCTGTTGCAGGTGCTCTTGAACAGTAGACCATGATGAAAGCGTTTAGCAAAGAGTGGCAGATGGTGGAACGCTGGGCTTTGTTGTCAGGTGAAAGTTGGTGTGAGACCCAAACTCCTTATCTATAGACCTTCCCTATCTGTTGCAGGTGCTCTTGAACAGTAGACCATGATGAAAGAGTTTAGCAAATAGTGGCAGATGGTGGAACGCTGGGCTTTGTTGTCAGGTGAAAGTTGGTGTGAGACCCAAACTCCTTGTCTATAGACCTTCCCTATCTGTTGCAGGTGCTCTTGAACAGTAGACCATGATGAAAGAGTTGAGCAAAGAGTGGCAGATGGTGGAACGCTGGGCTTTGTTGTCAGGTGAAAGTTGGTGTGGGACCCAAACTCCTTGTCTATAGACCTTCCCTATCTGTTGCAGGTGCTCTTGAACAGTAGACCATGATGAAAGAGTTTAGCAAAGAGTGGCAGATGGTGGAACGCTGGGCTTTGTTGTCAGGTGAAAGTTGGTGTGGGACCCAAACTCCTTGTCTATAGACCTTCCCTATCTGGTGCAGGTGCTCTTGAACAGTAGACCATGATGAAAGAGTTTAGCAAAGAGTGGCAGATGGTGGAACGCTGGGCTTTGTTGTCAGGTGAAAGTTGGTGTGAGACCCAAACTCCTTGTCTATAGACCTTCCCTATCTGGTGCAGGTGCTCTTGAACAGTAGACCATGATGAAAGAGTTTAGCAAAGAGTGGCAGATGGTGGAACGCTGGGCTTTATTGTCAGGTGAAAGTTGGTGTGTGACCCAAACTCCTTGTGTATAGACCTTCCCTATCTGTTGCAGGTGCTCTTGCACAGTATACCATGATGAATTAAGGTTTTAGGATAATTCATAAATAGTTTGACAAGGATCAGCTTCAACAGCTGCTCGCAGCAGGTCATTGTCCAGCTCCATTTGGCCTTCCTGCACGAGGGCCATCAGAGAGGTCAAAATTGCCCAACAGGAATTGGGAGAACTAACGCTGGAACTTGCGGACATTTAACGGCTTAGGATAAACAGCGCAAATGTTATTGGTAGCCACTGTTGCATTGCTCCCTTGTAAAATTCATACAGCATACAATGACGAACATGGATCTTCTCGGGTTTTATGTCTCATTTTGTTCTGCAAATCTGGAAGACAAAAACACCTGCATAAGTTAAAGGCGATTAGTTCATTCACTTGTACATACACTTACTTTACTTTGAACGTATAATACACAAACACCTTAGAACTGCTCACTCGGCGCATTTTCCTGCTGAAACAGAGCATCAGCCGCAGGTTATGCAAGGCCATTAAAGCGGGTAGGCCAGCACATGCTGGTAACGCGAAGCAGTTAAGTACCTCACCAGACACACTAAGAGATCTAATATGCCCCATAAAAAGGCTTCCCAAACCACGACCTTGAATAGGGCAATCCTGGCAAGACAGGGCCATGGCTGTATGCCGTCGACGCCACACTCGCACCCTCCGGTCAGCTCCGTACGGCTGAAAACGGACTCATCTGACCACACGACGTGGCTCCACTCTGTAGACGTCCAGTTTTGATGTTCTCAGCACTAGGCTAGGCGTAATTTCCGATGACGGGAAGTTCATAGTCCACACTAGTAGGGCTTCGGATCCGTTAAGCCAGGTTATATAGCATGCGTTGTAATGTTCGCTTGATGACGCTGATTGTGCCTCCGACCTTCAATCTGGATGTGATTTGTGCCGCAGTTGCCAAGCGGTCGGCCAGTACGAGCCTGGAGAGTCTACGTCTAACCCAGTCATTAGTGGCATGTGGTCGGCCATCGCTTGCTCTCTGGCTGATGGCACGTCCGTAGATGGTATACTCGCGGTACACACACTTGGTACGGCTTCCCTCGGTAACTCGAGGTTTCATACCACTTGGGCGTTACAATGACCCATCTGTCTTACGCCAACATTGCTTCCACAATCAAAGTCGCTGAGACTAACACGTTTACTCACATTCGTCGATTGCGATACAGTGTTGGGAAGATCAGATCATATCATATGTAGAGGATTTTAGGAAGGGAGTGTCTGACCCCCAGGTCTTAAACAACCCTTAGAAATAGGAAGTTAAGAGATTTGAACTAGAGTGCCCGATAGGAAAGTTACACGTAAGCGAGGTAGAAGACGCCCTTATTTACTACCGGAAGGCCAGTGCCCGGGGCTTGATGGCCTAACGTGCCCATCCGACGCCCGGTGAATATTTAGTGGTTTGAGCGTTCGTACCTGAATGAGATCATGCCCAAGGTCTTCTACATGGTAGTCACGAACATTGACCACTAAGCCACCCGCGGCCCAGTGTTGGGAAGCCCCGCTACGAGGCTATTTATGGCCTGCGTTCGGTTTCGATCTGTTCCACTTTGCGCTGGGGGAAGATACCCACGTCAACTACCCATCACCCCTATCTGTAATGTTTTGTCTACTGGGTGTACATTGTTAAAATTTTTATGGTAGGTTGCACGAAAAAGTGGCGCTACACGAGCTGCACCACTTTCTGAGAATAGATACACCATTGTGTTTTGCAACAAAACTCAACAACATGGAGTCTGGTGGAATTCGAGGCCGCTGTGGTGCAGTGGAAGCATATCCGGCGCGTAACTGGAAGACCTTGGATTCGATTCCCGGTAGAGGCCAATGAGAATTTTTCCGTGACTCACTTATAAACGTGAAAAGAGCGATGACTTCTGTGTGATGTTCCTAGTCTACCTCAAATGTCTGTATTAATTATTCATTCGCCTTCTAATTATTTGTTCAGTTGCTGCTTACCATCTTTGGTGAATATCCAGCATTGTGCGTGGCTCCAAGAAGCAACCTGCCAACTTGGATTGACAGTTAGCGTGTGTGAGTCTGGCTGAATTCGAGGCCGCTGTAGTACAGTGGAAGCATATCCGGCGCGTAACTAGAAGACCTGGGTTCGATTCCCGGTGGCGGCCAATGAGAATTTCTGCGTGACTCACTTATGAACGTGGCAAGAGCGATGACTTCTGTTTGATGATCAATAACATGGTTCAACCTTTCACCACGTTATGGTACAAAGTTGCTCCATGTTGTTGGGTTTATTTTGCACCACATTATGTTGTATCTTTTCTAAGAAAGTGGTGCAGCTGGTGTAGCACCAATTTTTGGTGCAACTACCACAAAAATTTTAACAGTGCACAACGATAATTTAAAACATTTTATTATGCAAAATCAATTTTTGTAGGATGAGCTATATTATTAATAACTTCGCTATATTAACAAATACGGAAGTATTGAAAATCATCAGACAACTTGCTTATTTTCTCTGCGTTGTGCATGTTGTCTTATTATGATAAACAACCCATCAACTAAATCAAAACGAAAGGAAACGTGAAATTTTCAAATAAGCCAAATGCAGATTCTGAAAGCTGAAACTGAAATTAAAAGAAGTCTTTCTTCGGAAAAGAGTTTTATGAGGTCTAATATACAATACAGTATCTTTAATAAACATATAAGTTACAAACATCTTTTCTTGATAATGAATATTCTAAGTAAAATAGATTGGTAGCATAAGAAATATATTTGATAGTTCTGAAATAAATAAGTACTGCGCTCCCCAGAAGTATCCCTCCTGTGAGAACTGAAGGCACTGCCGCTTTTGCAAGTCTGATTACTTAAGAAATTCAATATTTCCAAACAACAGATTGGCAAAGTATGCCTCAGAAGTAATTAAGAGATGCTCCGACATCAAATCTTTGAAGTTTCACTCCACGTTTTGCAAAAAAAACAAAAAAACATATTCAATCACGTCTGATGAGCTCTTATGCGCTCTCGGGCATTTTAAACTGATGAGTATGGATTGGTATCAAAGTAATATTCTGTAAAACTCAGAGACCGCTAAGTAAAAATTTAAACCGCCTAAAATTCAGGAGTTTCTTTAATGTTTGTGAAAATTGCAATACCGAGAAAGAATCGCGCTACTCAAGTTGAATTTATATCACAGATTCCTCATTTTATAGGAGATAATTCATAACATTTGAATTGAATTTGAATTTGAATTTTATTTTGCTATCTTACACTATCCAGCATACAATCAAATCGCACATGCAATTTCTGTACCAAACAAAGATTAACCAAATACTAATCGCACCATATGCAAACACAAGAGAAATACAACACAAATATGTAAGGAATACATATTTGTGAAATATGTATTCCTTACATATTTGAATATGTAAGGAATACATAAATACAAAAATAGGAATAATAATACAAGTAACACAAACGCATGAAGCATCAAACATGCAAATACAAATATTATACAATAATAATTTACATCAAGATATGAAGATATCAGGTTCTCGTGCGGAATGAGTCAATCATAAAAACTTAAGGTAGCAATCTTAAAGGCACGATAATTAAAACAACATCCAGGCCTCCGATGAAGTGAAGAACTTATTTAATGCATAAGTTAAAAGATTAAAAATAAAGCCATAAGAACTTTCGGTCTTCCTAAAGATCATTATCAGATGGAAGTACTGAAGGAACATTCTTGGGTGGGGAGACATATAAGTAACTTACAGGCGTGACGTACAGAACAGGTGATCATGTCGTCAATCCAGATGACGACATGATCATTTGATTGTATGTATTCATATATCGATTTTAAATCGATATATGAATACATACAATCAAATGATCAAGTTATCAAAAACTTAGCATAAAAGACAAGTAAGACGTAGAAAAAGAGTAAATCAATGAAGTAAGGCAAATACAGAAAATAAGGAGGCAATCTTACATAACTTATCTACAATAACCGGATAACATGCTTTTTTTTTCTTTTTATATATTTTCATTCTTCACATTTGGATGGGAAAGTTTTAATAGTTGTGTCCAAGGTTTTGGTATGTAGACTGGAGTATTGTCATTACACGTGGTGTAACACTACGTACTATCTCCTCCTTGTTATTCACCGAAAGTTTGATAATTGCAGAACATGGAACTTCCTGTTGTAATGACAATACTCCAGTCTACATACCAAAACCTTGGAAAAAACTATTAAAACTTTCCCCTCCAGTTGTGAAGAATGAAAATATTTAAAAAAAAACATGTTATCCGGTTATTGCAGGTAAGTTATGTAAGCTTGCCTCCTTATTTTCTGTATTTGCCTTACTTCATTCATTTACTCTTTTTCTACGTCTTACTTGTCTTATATGCTAAGTTTTTGATAATTTGACCATTTGATTGTATGTATTCATATATCGATTTAAAATCATCATACCTGGATTGACGACATGATTACCTGTTCTGTACGTCACGCCTGTAAGTAACTTATATGTCTCCCCACCCAAAAATGTTCCTTCAGTACTTCCATCTGATGATGGTCTTTAGGAAGATCGAAAGTTCTTATGGCTTTATTTTTAATCTTTTAACTTATGCAATAAATACGTTCTTCACTTAATCGGAGGCCTGGGTGTTGTTTTAATTATCGTGCTTTTAAGATTGCTACCTTAAGTTTTTATGATTGAATAATTTACATAAAATGCAAATTACAAATGAAGTTATAGTAATAACAAAACACGTGTGACAATACGAATAGTACTACGTATATTACATGCACTTATTCAACCAAATCTAGTGCAACATATCAGAGAGCCAGGAGGAAAGGCTAGTGTAAGCCTGACAAGCCCCTGGTCCCCTAGTAAAAAACAAAAGTGCCAAGTCAAGAAATTATCCTCCTATAGAACTGAAATTTACATAATCGGAGTTGCAGATAATGAAACCAGAAACATATTAACTGTATATCAAGTATTCCCTTAACTCTCTTTTAAATGAAGCATAGTTAACAATTAATCTAATATAAATCGGCAACTCGTTTCAGAGTCGAGGGCAAGTGGCATTGATATTACAATATAAAACGTTTGTCCGAACTCTGGGGATCACCAAATCGGTATATCCACTAGTGTGATAAGCATGCGCAGGACGACACACAGTAATTAGATTTAAATACTTATTAGCATAGTCACGCTCATGCATTAGGAACATAAGTCTGAATATGTATAGTTTCTCAAAACACAGTAAATTATAACGATACAAGAAACTATCCACGTTTTCCGATTGATTTAACAATCCAAGAATTTTTTTTGTAAATTGAAAATTCTATTATTTTCTCTAGTTGTCATTCCCCAAGCTAAATGACAGTAAGACAGAAGTGGGTAAATAAAATAATAATGAAGTATTAACTTCATTTTAATTGGCAAGCAACTCGAAATCCTGGACAAAACTCCAATAAGATTCTCAACCTAACCGCCACAGCATCAACATGTACATGCCACCGTAAAATTTCATGCAGATGAACTCCCAGAAATTTAACATTTGCCTGAAAAGCCAAAGGACTATCATTCAAACAGATCCGGTGAGTAGTTACTGTCACAACCCTTCGACCAGAGAAAAGAACACAATTTGTTTTAGAAACATTGAGAGCAAAGAATTGCAACAGAATCAAGTGAAATACTCTCGCAAGTCATGGTTGACACGTGGTATCAACTCAGATACCGCATGACCAGGGAAAAATGAACATGTGTCGTCAGCAAATAAAAGCGCTTTTACACTGGAAGAAACATTGAAGATATCACTGACATAAATCAAAACAAGGAAGATGGCACTGAATTTTCGGGTGTAATAACCACGTCTTTTGAATCCGTTCTGATGCAAATTAAATTTATCAAAGCTATTCAAAGTCAGTGGAACCCATATGGAAAACAATAGTATCTGACGGAAAAAGAAGTTTTTCAATAGGGTTTTTAATCCCCCAGTTATTGCTGTAAACGGAATCGTGAGCTTACGCCCTCTGGTTGTAGACTTCTGCGTTAAGAAAAACATGAATTTATATGAGAAACATTTCACACCGGAAACGCTCTCCAACACAGAAAGAATTTTTCAAATCGGAATCTTAGAAACAGAGATATTGACAAAACTAAGATGTGACTTTACGTCCCTTGGTGGATAAATCGTGCATTATTTTAGGAAGAAAGTATTCACAAAAGGTTTTTTCCATATGAGCGGTATCGGTCCAAGAAAAAAAAAATTGTCGAGTTTTCAAAAGCCCAGATTTTGCTACAAATACATCAGAAGTAGAAATTAACCATTATGCCCCCTGGTGGCCGAACTATTCTTTACCAAACATTAGAAATTATGTGAAAAATATTTCCCATCAGGGCTTGTATGCGATACAGGAAGAATTTTTCAAATCGGAGCTTTAGGAGCAGAAATAACGCAGAAAACGCAATTTATCTTTGTGCCCCCTAGCGGAAAGTCTATGATTTATTTGAAAATTTTGAATTTATAGGAACAGCATTTCGCATCGGAAACACTATCCAACAAAGAAAGAATTTTTCAAATCGGACTCCTAGAAGTAGAGATATTGACAAAAATAAGATATGCATCTACGCCCCTTGGCGTAGAAACCATGCATTATTTCAAGAAGAAAATGTTCCTAAAAGGTTTGTCGACATAAGTAGTATCGGTCAACAAACGACTTTTTCAATCGAGATTTTAGAAGCTCATATTCTGCTGCAAATAAATCAGAAGCGGAAAATAAGACTTACGCACCCTGGTGGCCAAACCATTTTTTACAAAGCTTAGAAATTCTGTGCAAAGGATTTCCCGCCAGGAGCTGTATCAGGTGTAGAAAGAAATTTTCAAATCGGAGATTTAGAAACAGAGATATAGGGGGAAACGCAATTTACCTCTACGCCCCCTAGCGGAAAGTCTATAAATTACTTGAAAATTTTGAAAATGTATGTAAAACATGTCACACTGAAAACACTATCCAACAAAAAAGGAATTTTTCAAATCGGACTTATAAAGGTAGGCTTTTGACAAAAATGAGATATACATCGACGCCCCCTTGCGGAGAAACTGTGGAATTTTTTAAGAAGAAAATATTCCAAAAAGGTTCATCGATGTAAGTGGCATCAGTCCACGAAAGAATTTTTCAATCGATATTTAGGAAGCTCAGTTTTTATGGCAAATACATCAGAAGCAAAAATTAACACTTACGCCCCCTGGTGGCCAAAGTATTCTTTACCAAAAATTTGAAATTATATGCAAAAGATTTGTCATCAGGAGGTGTATCCGGTTAAGAAAATATTTTTCAAAACGGAGTTTTAGAAAAAGAGTTATCGGGGAAAATGTAATTTACTTTTACGCTCCCTAGCGAAAACCTATGCGTAATTTGAAAACGTAACTATATCTAAAGTACTCTTCGACATAAATGGAATCAAAAGATAAAATAATTTTTTCAATCGGATTTTCAGAAGGAAATATGTGGAATAAAACGTATTTTTGAATTCGACATCATCTGCATTTACGCCCTCTAGCGGCGAAAACGTAAAAGAACCGAAATAAAGGATCATTATTCGCATACTTCAAGCTCCGCAATGCAAAAAGAATTTTTCAGATCGGACTAACAGTTGCAGAGGTATCGTGGGTACAGACGGACGGACTGTCGGACAAACAGGTAACGTAAGCACGATCTTCTTTACGCTTTCCAACCGTAGCTTGAAGAACCGTATATGCTCCAGCTTTGTCCACCCACATGTCAGTCCGTCCGTCCGCACGATAACTCACGTGAAAATTGTTCGATTTCGACGAAATTTTAGTATATGGTAGGGGACCACATGGGGACGAACCCTATTGAAAATGGGCGAAGCAGGGTCAAAGGTCAGGGCATACGAGCGGGATCCATTCCATTGTTCTTATGCGTCATAACTTGCGTAAAAATTGTTCGATTTCGATGAAATTTTAGTATGTGGTAGGGAACTGCCTGAGCACGAACCCTATTGAAAATAGGCGAAATGGGGTCAAAGGTCAGGCAGGACATAAGAGCGGGATATATTGCATTGCCCTTATGCGTCATAACTTGCGTAAAAATGGTTTGACTTCGATGAAATTTTAGTATGTGGTTGGGAGCCACTGGGGACGAACCCTATTGAAAATGGGGTCAAAGGTCAGGACACTGGAGTGGGATCCATTCCATTGCCCTTGTGCATCATAACTTACCTAAAATGCTTGGATTGCGACAAAACTTTATCATGTTGTTCCGGAGGTATGGTGAACCGATTCTGTTGTATATCAACGAAATGGGGTCAAAGGTCATTGCACAAAAGCGAGATTTTTTCCACAGTCATTATTCGCATAACTTGCGTAAAATTGCTTTTATTGCAACAAAACTTTATCATGTTGTTCCGGAGGTACAGTGAACCGGTTCTGTTGAATATCACCGAAATGGGGTCAAAGGTCAGGACACAGGAGCGAGATTTATTCCACAGCCATTATCTACATAACTTGAGTAGTAGTTTCTGGTATGTTGGAAAGCGTATCATAGTCAATGCATTGCATGATTTTACTAACTTGTTTTTTGTTGGAACTTTTTTCAAAACCTTTTCCTCGCTATCTTACCTCCCGGAAGCAGAGATAGCGGGGGAAAGGTTTTGTCTTTCACGTCCCTTAGAGGGGAATCTATGCACTATTTAAAGAGGATAAGTCTCCACAACTCTATTGTAGCGAACGGCATACAGTAACAAAAGAAATTTCTCAATAGCGTTTTCAAAAGCGGAGATACAGTTGCAAACAGAAATACACAAACACCACATACCGACAGAATTGTGAACTATAGAACTCCTCAAATATTAACCTAAAATGTTCCACGACGTAAATGGCATCCGGTGTTGAAAGAATGTTTTAAATGACACATGCAGAAGCAGAGATATTGAAGAAAATAGATTAAACATTGGCGCCCCTAGCGGCGAGATTGAGAAACACATCGCATGGGAAAAGCTCCCTAATAAAGAAGTAATTTTTCAAAAGGGAATCATAGAAGCAGAGATATCGTCCAAAATATGATGTGTATCTACTCCCCCTGGCCGAAAAATCATGCATTATTTTAAGAAGAAAGGGGCTGTTTTTCTGATTGAAATACTCTGGCAAGGCTCATCGCTGCAACTAGCCCTTTTCACTCATGCGTCAGCTACGTCAAAAATCCTGAATCCAGCATGCTCTCTTTGTTGTGCCGTGTGTATGGATATGATATATTAACTATTATTTACACTCAAAAGACAAAACGTTAGAGATACCTACCTAATAGTGTGTTGGTCCTCCTCTAGCGCGAAAACAGCCTGTACACTCCGAGGCGTCGACTTCATTACATGCCGGAAGGTTTCTCAATATAATGCCAGTCATGACTGTTGCAGCAATCTCCACAACTCCCCCGATCCAATATCCAAGGATCTGACGTTCCAGAGAGCTTCCACATGGTTTAAATCCGGAGACTATGGGGGCCAATGGATGGTTCTAAACACAAATGAGTGTCTTTAGAGCCATGCTAGGGTGCTTGCGGCCCAGTGTGGCTGTGCATTGTCTTGCTGGAACAGACTATCGGCTGCAGGTTGCGCGAAAGCCATGATAGCGTGCAGGTGATCAGCAAGCATTTACTGGCTGATTACAATGCATCCACGATTAAAGACGCTCATATCACCATACACGGTCGTATGAGAATAATATGACCACCCCGGAATCACAGTGTACCGGCCCGGGCGCGTCACACAGTGCACGTGACAAGATCGACCACACGGAGAGAGAAGCGGCCGACTACGACAGATGGTCCATAGTGAGTGACGAGAACTCAATGGGCAGCCGAGGTAGTGCTTTGACGGAACGTTCGAAAAGGAATGAACATCGCCGGCAAAGTGGAAGCATCTCTGAATCATCCGCGGCAAAGTGGAAGCATCTCTGAATCATCCGCGGCAAAGTGGAAGCATCTCTGAATCATCCGCGGCAAAGTGAAAGCATCTCTGAATCATCCGCGGCAAAGTGGAAGCATCTCTGAATCAGGAGACGTCGTGGGTTGTTCGTGAGGTGCTGTAGCAAGAGTTACCAAGAATGGACCGCTGGCACACCGAGTACCACTCGACGTCATAACAAACGCCATCAATCCCAGTGGAGAACGTCACCTCCGTAGACTGGTAAAGGGCAATCGACGCACAATAGTGCAGCAATCGACCACGCAAATGAACGCCGGGGCACCCAAGTACATGTTACCGATAACACTAGAGCAAACTCTGTTACACATAAGTCTCAGGAGTCAACGCTGCGTCAAGGCGCTCATGTTAACCCAAGTCCATCGACAACGACGCCTACAGTTCACATGAGACTACAGTCATTTGACAGTGGAAGAGTGCGAAAAGGTTGCCTTCTCCGACGAATCGAGGTTTCTACTCCACAGAAGTGATGGGCGGTGGCGGATATGACGTCAGACACACGAGAACCAACACCCGGACACGCTTGTCGGTCACGTACAGGCCGGCAGTTGCAGTGCGCATGCTTGCGGGAATATTTTCCTGGTATGATCTGGGACTGCTGGTACCACTGGATAGGTTCCTGAACGCCAATGCCTACCTGTCCATCCTCGCTGACCACATTCATCCCTTCATGTTGGACGTTTACCCCTACCACACGACAATGCGCCCAGCCACGTTGCTAAGGGCATGGGTCTGTTCCATTCTGCGCGGGGGAATGCCATGTAAACTACCCATCACCCTTATTTCTAGTGTTTTGTCCACTGAGTGTACATTTTTCGAATATAATTTATGTTACTTGTTGAAACCATTGAAAGAGATAGTAATAGCTGGGAGGGAGTTATAAATGTGTTCGCGAGAGTTAATTGCGCTTCAATGAAATGTAGCAATCTTGCTTTCAAAGTTATCAAACCACCGCTGTCTCGAATGGATTAAATTTAATTGCCTATTTAATTTCATTGCGCAGGCGGAAGAGAGTATTATGTTCTGTTATGAATACGCGTTTATTCTCAAATAACAATTTGCTCCGGTTTAAAAGATAAGGGACTTTCTTTATGCGAGTACAATGCCAATCTTGTTTCTTTCTCATTTAAAATAAAATCTGCGTAGAAATCTCTTAGATATGAATTTAACTAATACTAAAATATTCGTTTTTTTTTTGTTTTTTTGTTTCGCGTAGATGTGTATAGTTCTTCCAATATCTACTGCCCAAGGCAAGGTCTTGTGTTAAAGACCACAGTTGCATTAAGACATTTTCTTCTGCTTTAAAAGCGACTGTGTCAAGCTGGCGATATTCCTCCTAATGGTTGGAACTTAATTCCCAGGCTGTGGTAGAGACATCATTATCGTTACCAGCGCTCATTTTTTTTTTCTCCTTCTCCCATAATTTTTTTTTCTCTTCTGGCGTACTCTACAATTCTCTTACATTTTGCTGGGATAAAAATTTCTGGTGGTAAAAGAAGAAGACAATTTACTCCGGCATTAATGACCTATCTAATGATCCCGCAAAACCATGTAGCGAAGCATGCTTAGGCTATGGGAGCAGTAACGGTCTTAATGCTTTTATTTCTGCGAAGGAAAAAAAATCTCCTATATACAGGAAAAAATATCTATACACCGAAAGAGGCAGAAAAATACACCAGAAATACATCATAACGATGGGTCAAAAGTCAGTCGAAGATAATGAATCCCGGATTCTTTTGCTAAAATCCCTTTCTTCCGCCTTTTTTTCCTCTTTTTTGTGCGTGTGGATTTTAGGAACAAAGATTAAAAGCAAGAGCCTCGATAAAAATGTATCTTACAAGACACTCGTTTTGTCTTTTAATGAAAATTTGAAACCGGTTGAAGTACTGCGTTCCGCCGCTATTAGATTTCATTCGATTTTTCTTTAAGTCAAAAACCGCATAATAAACTACCAACCACTTTGGTATTTAAGAGCACATGAATACGATTTTATTATTTTTCATTTTGTACATGTTTTAAGAGTGCTTCTTTTGACAACATTTTAACAAGCAGGCTTTATCTGAAGGTACTCGGAACACCAAAACATTTTAAGCCTTTTCTGCTGTACTTGGTCTTTTCAATTTTTTTTTTCTTTCTCCTCTGGTTCATCTCAACAAATTCGCTGAACAAGATGTTTTTATGTAATACCTTATTCATATTTCGTCTTGAGATGTCGCATTTACATGCACTGGTAAAAAAAAAGGCACGTAATGTAATATACATACTGTGTTATTTGAGCAGCGTCAGAGAAAATTAATGAGCGGAAACTCCTCAGGTGCAAATATCTACCGTACTCAGCATTTTGTGTGTTTCGGACGCGGTTTGCCTTGTAGTTATCTGTAAATGCTTCACAGCGTAACATTTATTCCCTTTTTAGCGAGAATTTTCAGGAATATCGGTAGAAATGGAGATCACCATTAATTCTTTTTGGCAAAATCAAAACAAAAGCCTCAAGGTGATATATTTACGTAGTTCGAAAACATGTATAAAGACAGTTTATCCAGGAAAAGGAAACGTGCAAAATGAAAAAAAAAAAAAAAAAAAAAAGATGAGTGAACAACAGTCTTCATTATTATTATACTAATTATTGTTATATTATAATATTTATATAATATATATATATATTATATTATAATATTGATATAGTATATATATTTATATAAAACCCTTTAAACGTGTACAACGAAGTTGCTTTACTCATCCGGGAACTGCCCACTGCAGCAAAAACCACTGGTGGAGTATATAAGTCAAATTCTCTGCAGCTTCAACCAAGAATTTCCCGTAGAAATCCCTGAATCCCACTAAATTAACACACCTAAACTAAAACGCCAGCGTGGTGAGTTATGGCCAAACCCCTCCAAAATGACTTTTTGCTCTACGCCGAGAATCGAACCCGAGTCCGCTTATTCCGGAACAAGTCGCTCTACCAACTGAGCTACGCAGACGCTCATTCTGACTGCTATCTGCCTTTATGTCATGTGCGTCCTGCTGGCAGGTACGTCACACTTGGGGAGACCTTCTTCCCGCAGGGGATTGATAATGGTTGAAAATGATCATGATGATCATCATCATTGTCAACCATTATCAATCCACTGCTGGACGAAGGTCTCTCCAAGCCTCTTCCACAACGGTCTGTTTTGTGCCAATCTCCTCCATGTTACTCCCGCATACTTTCGAATATCATCCACCCATCTTTCATGTGGTTTTCTTCTGGGTCTTTTCCTGTCCCTTGGAATCCAATCAAAAATTTCGACTGTCCATCGATGGTCTGTCCTTCTGGCAGTATGTCCAGCCCATTGTCATTTCAGGGATTTTACACTGATCTTGATGTCTTCCACTCTTGTCAATTTTCTGATCCACGAGTTCCTCTTCTTATCTCTCCTGGTTACACCAAGCATGCACCTCTCCATGCTTCTTTGAGCTGTCTGCAGCCTTTGTATGTCTCTTTTAGTTAAGGTCCACGTCTCTGCACCATACGTAAGCATTGGAAGGATGCATTGATCAAACACTTTTCTTTTAAGACATAATGGCATATTGCTCTTTAAAATTATGTTGTTTCTACCAAAAGCTCTCCAGGCAAGTTTTATACGCCGATTAATTTCTTCATCAATGTAACCCTCACTTGATATCTGCTGCCCAAGATAAAGGTACGCATCTGTTATCTCCAGCTTTTCTCCATCAATCGATAAATCTTCATTTCTTGTAAAAGCATTGTACATCACTTTTGTCTTCTGAAAGTTCATTTTTAATCCCACTTCTTTACTCTTGTCAGCAAGTTCCTGGATCATACTTCGCAGCTCTGATGGGGTAGTTGCAAAAATGACCCACGTCATCAGCAAAACGAAGGTGAGCTAGATAATCTCCATTAATCTTTATCCCTTTGTTTTCCCAGTTCAGTGATTAAAAGACATTTTCCAATGTGGCATTAAAGAGCTTGGGAGATATGGTGTTACCTTGTATCACTCCCTTTCCAGTTTTTATGTGTGCTGTATTCTCAAACAGCCGAATCTTTGCACTTGCATTTCATAGATGTTATTAATAATATTATTCTATTCATCTTCAACACCGCAGGATTTCAAAGCCATTGTAACTGATGATGGTTTCACTGAATCAAAGGCTTTTTCATAATCGATAAAAGCCATGCACAATGGAAGTTCATATTCCCTCGCTCTTTCAATTAGTTCTCTCAGTACGTGGATATGATCTATTGTGCTGTAGCCACTCCTGAATCCAGCTTGTTCTCTCGGTTGAGCCATGTCCAGTGTTACCTTCAAGCGGTGTGAAAGAACTTTAGTGAAGATTTTATAAACCACTGATAGGAGGATGATAGGTCTGTAGTTCCTGAGATCCTCAATGTCACCTCTTTTATGTAGCAAGATCATTGTAGCGTTGTTCCAATCCTCAGGAATCTTCCCTTCATTAAGGCATCGAGTAAAAACTTGGACGAGTACTGTTTTAATTTCTCCACTTGCGTCTTGTATGATGTCTACAGTAATTCTATCTTCTCCTGGAGATTTTCCCCGCTTCATATATATATATATATATATATATGTATATATATATATATATATAATCACAGTAGACATAAAATTGCCAAAATATAATGCCATGACCTCGCGCTCTGCTGTAGGGGTCAATGCCACCTGCAATAAAATACATAAATAACGCAGACACTACAAGCACAATAAAACTCAATTAAATATGTGACAACGATAAATAATACAAGGTCAATAAAAAAAAGCAGGAAAAGTATTTCAGGATAAGCTACAAATCATCTTTAACAATATAAAAGATTCAACGTGGATAATAAATGATAATAGAAAAATTCTCAACTTTATTAAAGTTAATGACATTTTGAAAAATGTTGAAACTTTTGATTTTACTAATTTATTTACTACAATTGATTTGGAAGATTTCTGTACTGTTCTCGACCATTATTATATGCGTTTTGAAGAATCTATTAATTATGATAAAAATTATTGGGATGTTCTTTGTAGACTGTGTATATTTAACAACTATATATGATCAGAAGAATATTTTGGTACAAATTATGGGTGTCCCTATGGGCACCAATTTTTCAAGTTTATTGGCCAAATTGTACCTACATGCTTATGAAGAAAAATACTACCACTTAGAAGTCAGATGTTTTCGCTATGTTGATGATTTGATCTATTTTAAAACCAGTATTGCCGACTTTAGACCTGAAGATATCTATCCCTGGGGTCTAAGTTTACTTAAGACAAATAATGATATAAACAACATTAATTTTCTTGATTTGCGGATAGAGTTCAAGAGAGGTCAACCAGAACTAGATATTTATGAAAAAAAGAGCTGTTTAATTTTAAAATCAAAATATACAGTCATTGGACTTCCAGCCTTTCAACAAGTATTTTCCGTAATTTGATTATTTCACAAATCTTGCGAATTATGCGAACATGTAATAAAAAGCATAATATTATTGAGCAACTAAGAAGATTATATTGGAGATGTTTAAATAATGAATATCCACAGGCCTTATGTAACTATCATTTCGGCAAACTATTAGAAACACATGAGCCACTTACTTCATTACGATTAAGGTTTTGTAAGATCAATAAACCAGAAGCCCATCCTTACTAACTTTCAGGGCTACATAAAAAACTGTATTTTCTTCCGAGTTGACCAGGAGCATTTAACCATTCTCTCCTAGCATACATGGTATATTTTACAGTGGGGAAGGACAATTTCACTATTCTATATAATTATGAACGTACCCTTTACCTACTCAATAACCTAATAATGAACTCTATAGGTGGATGGCCACGGTAAATTGTGTTTACCGGTCGTGGGCACCAGTCAGGGTTAAGGTAGGTCTATTTTGAATGTTTAAATTTATTTTCTGACAGGTAGGGAGGCTGGGATGTCCAGTTTATTCTTATTCGGTTGGGGTTGCTAAATCAGAACGTCCGCATGAAATCTGTCAGAAGCTCAGTCGTAGGGAGCATCCTCCCCTAAAGATTGGCACCCGGTGGCTGACCTTGAATTATTTATGGTTGTCACATATTTAATTGAGTTCTGTTGTGCTTTTAGTGTCTGCATTAATTATGTATTATATTATATATATATATCATCATCATCATCATTGTCAACCATTATCAATCCACTGCTGGACGAAGGTCTCCCCAAGTTTCCTCCACAACGGTCTGTCTTGTGCCAGTCTCCTCCATGTCACTCCCGCATATTTACGAATTTCATCCACCCATCTCCCATGTGGTCTTTTTCTGGGTCTTTTCCTGTCCCTTGGAATCCAATCTAAAATTTAAAATTTCGGCTGTCCATCTATGGTCTGTCCTTCTGGCAGTATGTCCAGCCCATTGCCATTTCAGGGATTTAACTCTGATCATGATGTCTTCCACTCTCGTCATTTTTCGGATCCACGAGTTCCTCTTCTTATCTCTCCTGGTTATACCAAGCATGCACCTCTCCATGCTTCTTTGAGTTGTCTGCAGCCTTTGTATGTCTCTTTTAGTTAAGGTCCACGTCTCTGCACCATACGTAAGCACTGGAAGGATGCATTGATCAAACACTTTTCTTTTAAGACATAATGGCATATTGCTCTTGAAAATTATGCTGTTTCTTCCAAAAGCTCTCCAGGCAAGTTTTGTACGCCGATTAATTTCTTCATCAATGTGACCCTCACTTGATATCTGCTGTCCAAGATAAACATACGTATCTGTTATCTCCAGTTTTTCTCCATCAATCGATAAATCTTCATTTCTTGTAAAAGCATTGAACATCACTTTTGTCTTCTGAAAGTTCATTTTTAATCCCACTTCTTTACTCTTGTCAGCAAGTTCCTGGATCATACTCTGCAGCTCTGATGGGGTAGTTACAAAAATGACTACGTCATCAGCAAAACGAAGGTGGGTTAGATAATCTCCATTAATCTTTATCCCTTTGTTTTCCCAGTTCAGTGATTGAAAGACATTTTCCAATGTGGCATTAAAGAGCTTCGGAGATATGGTGTCACCTTGTCTCACTCCTTTCCAATTTTTATGTGTGTTGTATTTTCAAACAGCCGAATCTTTGCACTTGCATTTTCATAGATGTTATTAATAATATTAATGTATGCATCTTCAATACCGCAGGATTTCAGAGCCCTGGTAACTGCTGATGGTTTCACCGAATCAAAGGCTTTTTCATAATCGATAAAAGCCATGCACAATGGAAGTTCATATTCCCTCGCTCTTTCAATTAGTTCTCTCAGTACATGGATATGATCTATTGTGCTGTAGCCACTCCTGAATCCAGCTTGTTCTCTCGGTTGAGCCATGTCCAGTGTTACCTTCAAGCGGTGTGAAAGAACTTTAGTGAAGATTTTATAAACCACTGATAGGAGGCTGATAGGTCTGTAGTTCCTGAGATCCTCAATGTCACCTTTTTTATGTAGCAGGATCATTGTAGCATTGTTCCAATCCTCAGGGATCTTCCCTTCATTAAGGCATCGAGTGAAAATTTGGGCGAGTACTGTTTCAATTTCTCCACTTGCTTCTTGTATGATGTCTATAGTAATTCCATCTTCTCCTGGAGCTTTCCCCCGCTTCATGTTCTTGATTGCATGAGCAACTTCTGCTGGGAGGACTGGAAGAACTCTGGTACCTTTCATGATGTCTGGAGTACATGTATCATCCCTTTCATATAATTTGGAGTAGAAATCTTTCACTCTTGTCAACATTTCGCCTCTATTTCTTGTTATAGAACCATCTTCTTTTCTCAGAGCCATAATCTGTTTTCTTCCTTTACTGAGATGTCCCTTTGCTATCTTTAGGCTTTGGTTGTTTTCAATTGCTTTCCTCACTAGCTCACAGTTGAATTTCCTGACGTCTTCAGTGATACTTTTTCGTGCTGTCTTGCATAGCTCTATATATTCCACTTTGGAAGTCACATCTTCTTTAGTTGTCCTCATCTCTCTTCTTTTTTGCATCAACATTTTGGTTTTTCCTGATAATTTGTTTACATGCAACTTGTTCTTAGACCCAGCTAATTTTGTTGCTGTTTCCATAAGAGCTTTGGTTACTTTTCTGTTAACTTCCGAAATATCCACTTCTTCCGATGTTAGGCCTTCTAAAGCAGAGAATCTGTTCTTCAGTTCCAACTTGAAAGTATTATGGTGTTTTTTAAGGTTGGTTATGTCAATACATTTTGTTTGTCTTATGAGCTTGCTACGTTCCAGTTTAGTGTTGAGGTGCATCTTACATCTCACCAATCTATGGTCACTACCTGTGTTGAACTTGTTTAGCACACTGCAGTCTTCGATGACGAATTTTTTGTTACACATAATAAAATCAATTTCACTTGTCGTCCCAATTGGATGTCTCCATGTCCATTTCCTGTGTGGCTTTTTCTTGAAAAAGGAATTCAAGATGAAAAATCCTTCTGCCTCTGCAAACTCAACGAGAGTATTTCCACGCTGGTTTCTGTTGCCGTGACCGAATTTACCTACTGAAGTTTCATTCTGTTGCCGGTGCCCTATTTTTGCATTGAAATCTCCCATAATTATCTTCAAGTGCTGCTTACCTTTATTATTTAGATGACGAATTTCCTCATAAAATTCTTCAATTTCTTCTTCAGGATGACTTGTGGTGGGTGCATAAGTTTGAATAATCTGAGCCTGGTATCTTCTCGAGAGTTGGATAACGAGTCGTGCAGCTCTGTCAGAGGAACTTTCAACTTCTACCACTTTATCCTTCAGTTTCTTGTTTATTATAAATCCAACACCACTAGTTCTGCCAGTATCTGTCCCACGATAATAGAAGAGATGTCCACTTTTCAGTTCAATGAGATCTCCTCCTTTTCTCCTTACCTCACTTAGCCCGACGATGTCCCACTTGATCCTTTGTAGTTCCTCTTCCAATTCAAGAAGCCTTGAATCAGAAGATAGGGAGCGTCCGTTGTAGGTAGCCAAGGTCAGCATCAAATGGCAGCCTAGTCCGGTCCTCCGGGGATTCTTAGCACCCTCTGCCTTCATGTCGCACTGGCCGCTGCCTTGGCCAGGTACATTCCAGCTGCCGGAGACTGAGGGCCAAGATTTAAGTTGTAGAGTCATTTTGGAGGTGTTTGGCCATAACTCACCACGCTGGCCAAGCGGGTTGGTGAGTGTGGGATAGCATTTCCTCTGATCCCGATGGTATAGTTATACCGCTATTTGCGGTCGTCAGAGCCCCTTTAGTGGGAACAGGATGCACCACGAGAAGGCGGGGTTGACATTTGTCAAGGAGAGGCTGTGATGTTACGCATCACCTGACCTTACATCCCTATATATATATATATATATATATATATACACTGAAATGCCAGAAAAACTGGTACAGACGAGCTTATGCAATATACATAGCAACGTCACCTATGCGCGTACTCAATTGCGTCCGCCAGTGCGTATATAAAGCGATAGACGTCCTTGCCAGCTGTCAGAGTTGTTGTCGGCATGAGAATGGCAAGTAATATAACGATTTAAGCGATTTTCAACGTGGTGTCATATTTGGCGCTCGTGAGATGCGCCATAGTATTTTGGAGGTAGAAACGAAGTTCCGATTTTCACGGACGACCATTACAAGGGTGTACCGTGACTACAAAAATTCCCGGAAAAACCTCCAATCTATGATACCAGTGTGGCCATAAAAAGACATTGGCTGAACGTGACCATCGTCGGCTGTCAAGAATCGTTTCATGCGATAGGCGTGCAACACTCTCGCAGGTATCATCGGAATTCAATGCTGGAGCCTCAACAAGCATCAGCGTTCGGACTGTGCAACGTACCCTGCACGATATGGGATTTGGGAGCCAACGACCAACTCGAGTCCCCTTGACGGGCGCACGACACAGAGCTCGGGTGCACGACACAGAGCTTGGGTGCACGACACAGAGCTATGCGCCTCGCTTGGGCACGGCAAGACCGCCATTAAACACCTGATGACTGGAAACAAGTAGCCTGGTCTCACGAGTCGCGTTTCCAACTGTATCGGGCAGATGGAAGGATTCGTGGGTGGCGCAAACCCCATGAAGCCATGGATCCCGCGGCTGTCAACCGGGAACTGTAGGCTGGTGGGGGTCCGTAATGGTATGGGGTGTGTTTAGGTGGACTTCACTGGGACCCCTGGTACGTCTACAAATGTCTGTGACCGGCCAACGCTATGTGATCATCCTGTTTGACGAAGTACACCCGTTCATGTCGTGCATTCATGCTGATGGGTTGGGCCTGTTCCAACAGGACACCTCCACACAAGTATCGGGACGCCACATTATGGTTAGAGGAGCATTCATCTGAGTTTGGGGTGTTGCCATTCCCATCCAAGTCCCCAGATCTGAATGTGATAGAACACATTTGGGATGCCATACAACGCCCTATCGAACACAGGAATCCAAGACCTCGGAATACACCCGAATTGTGGAACGCTCTGCAGGAAGTATGGTGTGCATTGCCTACAAAATATTTCCAGAAGCTAGTGGAGTCCATGCCCCGTCATATTTCTGCAGTCCTGCGCTCCCGTGTGGGACCTACCAAGTATTAGACTGGTGTACCAGTTTTTCTGGCACTCCAGTGTATATACAGTATATATACATGTATATTGGGTTGATGCATAAGTTCATGCCGTTTGATTTCACGAGTGTGTCCCAGGTCAGTAGTGACGGTGCAGATGGCTAGTTGTATATCAAAATGTAGCCAGTAATATCTTGTATCTAAATCATATTGCGTTGTATTATTGTAGCTAATGTTTCTTTGATTTGCTGGTCCGCAGTGTCAAGTAGAGAAGAATGAACATTTCCGACATCTGCTCCTCTACGAGTTTAACAAGGGATTCACAGCAGCCGAGGCTACTCGACAAATTTATGCTGTGCAGGGGGGGGGTGCTATTGCTCAGAGGACAGCCTGCAAATGGTTTGAGGGGTTCCGAGGTGACAATTTTGACCTCAACGACTCTCCACGCTCAGGTCGTCCACCTCACTTTGATGAGGATCGTTTGAACCACCTTATCCACTTGGATCCACGTCAAAGCGCACTCAAATTGGCCACTGAGATGTACTGTGATCAGGCCACAGTGGTGCGACACCTGCAACGTACGGGAAAGGCCCAGAAATTGGAGACTTGAGTGCTTCACACTCTCACCGAGGAAAACAAGAATCAGCGTGTTGCCATATGTGGTTCCTTGCTCGCCCGTTATCGCGAATGTTCTCAGCAACACAAACCCTTTCTGTCACGTATTGTTACTGGAGATGGGAAGTGTTGCCTGTATGTGAATTCCAGGCATCGGAGAAGGGAATGGTTAAGCCCAAACAAGACGCCCACACCACGTCTAAAACCTTACCTTCATCTTGCGAAGATCATGTTGTGTGTCAAGTGAGACATGGAAGGCATTATTCACTGAGAAATGCTGCCAAGGAATCGAACCATCAACGCCGCATTCTATCGGGAGCATCTCCGCCGTGTGGAGGGTGCGATTCAGAAGAAACGGCCACATCAGTGCCATGATGTCCTTCTCCAACATGATAACGCACGCTCTCACAGTGCAAATATGACCAAAATGGCCCTTCAGAACGTGAATTGGGAGCTCCTTCTCCGTCCGGCCTATTCCCCAGATGTCGCCCCTTCAGACTATCACCTGTTCCGATCTCTGTCGAATGCACTCTGCGGTAGAGCGCTCCACAGTGTATTGATCTCCAGAATTTCTTTGATGGTTTCTCGCAGCAAAACCAGCACGTTTTTTCAAGAATGGCATTCCAGACCTAACCAGACGTTGAGACACCATCGTAAACAATGTGAGGGGGATACATAGTTGATTGATTATGTTTTCCCTTCTGATGTAATACATTCCTGTAGTGCGGTGAAAAAAACAGCATGAACTTTTGCATCAAACCAATACAAGAAGAACGTACTTATACACCGAGGACGCATGTTACCTGCAAAGAATATGCTTCAGAATTTTAGCAGACGAATTAGTAATAAGGAAGTAGAGAGGTGAAAATCCTCCAAATACGTGGCGCCAGTAAATAAATAAATACATCGCTCTTTCCACGTTCCAGAAACACATAGCAACCGAAAAATTCCCCGGCGGCGGCTGAAACCAACTTTTCGGTTGCTATGTGTTTCTGGAACGTGAAGTAGAGAGAGAAAAAGAGAGAGGGAGAGAGGAATTATTTCCTTACAGTATAAAGCTCTAATTTTAATGTTTTAAATAAGCTTGGGGTGTAACTGTAACTCTAGTTACTGTAATTGCTTTTAACTGTTCAGTGTGTTCAGCCGACCTCGCAACTTAAGGACACCCGATCTTGATATCGTCTTCGACTATGTCTCCGCCGAAGAAAAAAAATTTTGTGCGATCGAAAAAGCGGATCTTCCTAATAGTTTTTCCTATCGTGTGCTGACTTATTGAACACTAATCAATCAATTCTCAAAACTTCTCCTATAGTGAATCAAGAGTAGCTCAAATACCTTCAAAAAGGTTACTTACTAATCGATCTTTTATTTCATCCAACACTTCTTATAGCATACTATAATAGCCGCACAACGTTAGTCGTAACTTGTACTTATAAATAGCCCAACACGCAACATTTAAATAATTCAAACGGTAATTAAACAGTATCGTATCCACAATTAACATTAATGTTCACCATCAAATCCCACACTCTGCTGCTTCACAAATATCATACACACCCATGGGTCTTTATATTATGACCACCCCCATCCTAGAGAAATGAGCGCGCCTGTAGACCGAACGGTGGCACAGGTGCAGTTTGCAGAGCAGTATGTATCCTCCTCGGTTCTAGAGCATCACATGTGATACCATGGTTTTAATTTTTTTTTAAATTCCCAATGGCAGAATATTTTCCAGAAGCAGTTGTATCACATGCGAAACTATGTAAAATACTTTGCTAAATTTTCTCTTATCGTCAATAAATGGCAGCACAAGTCCACTTTCGTGACTTGTAGCACCGTCTTGTAAGAAAACACGATGTTTTTACAGGGTCCTTATTATGTAACCCTTTTTCGTGTGCGAGATTGGTGTTACGCTATGTCTAAAACCATGTCTAAGGAAATGTTGAATTAAATGAAAATACGATGCAATAGTTTACTGACAGACGAAACATATACAGAAGTCAAACTTACGATAATCTTTTATTGTTTCAGCAATATTTGATGAAATCCAACATATAGCACGGCGAGTTTTACACTTCACATATAATGCCTTAATTATCTGTCGTATAATTTTTCTTAACACCGATCGAACATCTCCACACACACACATACCCTAAGCAGATCAGATCAGATCATTTGTAGAATATTTTAGGAAGGGAGTGTCTGACCCCAGGTCTTAAACAACCCTTAGAAATAGGAAGCTAGGAGATTTGGGCTAGAGTGCCCTACATGAAAGTCACACGGAAGCGAGGTAGAAAGGGGAGGAAGACGCCCTTATTTATTACCAGGGGGGCCAGTATTCGGGGTCCGACTGCTTAACGTGCCCATCCAACGAACGGCGGGAGTTTAGTGGTTCGAACGTTCGTACCTGCCCAGGATCGAACCTGAGGTTACCTCCATGGCAGTCACGAACGCTGACTACTAGGCCACTCGCGGCCCTACATACCCCAAGCAACTGCTGTGCCTTCCTTTTTATCTAACGTTCTTATCACATTTATACGTCACTCTCTCTCTCTGACCTGAAAAGTGTTGCAAACCTCATTCATGTGAGAGAGAAGATATCACGTTAAGTTTGAAAAGTGCAAAAGAGAACAAACTCAAATTTACATATAAAAAGGAACTAAAAATGAATGTTAAATTAGAATATACGTCACATCCTGGTAAGTGTTTTATAACTACCTAATTAAAAAGGTTATATCGATTTAAGCATATACAATCCATTTTGGTAAGTTAGTTATTTAAAGTAAATAAGTTTAATTTCGTCAACATGTTAGATAGTAGTAACTTCGTAAACATTTTTGTATCACTGGTGATACAATGGTTTCCAATTCTGTCGGAAAACATTTTATGAGTTATTTTTACAGGATGTTTACACTTGCATTTCCTAAACATTTTCTACAATATATGTTATATTTAATAAATATAATTTAAGATAAATTTTCAAGTAAGGATGTTAACTCACGTTACTTGTGTTAACATCATTACTTGAAATATTCACTTATAATATTATTCATTTTCTTCTGATGAATCCTCAGATGATAACAAACCACTTCCTAAACGTAGGATTATTCCTACATCCATGCCAAATGATTGAGCACGAAATGAGAAGTACAGCGCACACAGAAGGAGATGCAAAAATTCAAAGTGCAATGAGTTAAATACAGTACGGTATTCAGATTGTAGGGTGTTCATGTGTCTCACTGGCTCCAGAAATTATTTTAAATTGTTCCATCAAATATAAATTATGATATACACTGAAGTGCCAGAAAAACTGGTACACCAGGCTAATACTTGGTAGTTCCCCCACGGGAGCGCAGAAATACGACGGGACATGGACTCCACTAGCTTCTGGAAATATGCTGTAGGCAGTGCACACCATACTTCCTGCAGAGCGTTCCACAATTCGGGTGTATTCCGAGGTCTCGGATACCTGTGTTCAATAGGGCGTTGCATGGCATCCCAAATGTGTTCTATCACCTTCAGATCTTTGGACTTGGGTAGGAATGAAAACACCCCAAACTCAGATGAATGTTCCTGAAACCATAATGTGGCGTCCCGACACTTGTGTGGAGGTGCATTGTCCTGTTGGAACAGGCCCAACCTATCAGCATGAATGGAGGACATGACCGGGTGTACCTCGTCAGAAAGGATGATCACATAGCGTTGGCCGGTCACAGACGTTTGTAGACGTACCAGTGGTCCCAGTGAAGTCCAGCTAAACACACCTCATACCATTACGAACCCTCCCCCCCACCACCACCAGCCGGTACAGTTCCCGGTTGACAGGTGGATGCATGGCTTCATGGGAGTTGCGCCTCCCACGAATCCTTCCATCTTCCCTATACAGTTGGAAACGCGACTCGTCAGACCAAGCTACCTGTTTCCAGTCATCAAGTGTCCAGTGGTGGTGTTGCAGTGCCCAAGCGAGGCACATAGCTCTGTGTCGTGCACCCATTAAGGGGCTCGAGTTGGGCGTCGGCTCCCAAAGCCCATATCGTGCTGGGTATGTTGCACAGTCCGAACGCTGATGATTGTTGAGGCTCCAGCATTGAATTCCGATTATACCTGCCAGAGTGTTGCACGCCTATCGCGTGAAACGATTCTTGACAGCCGACGATGTTCACGTTCAGCCAATGTCTTTTTACGGCCACACTGGTATCGTAGGTTGGAGGTTTTGCCGGAATTCTTGTAGTCACGGTACACCCTTGCAATGGTCGTCCGTGAAAATCCAAACTTCGTTTGTACTTCCGAAATACTATGACAAATCTCACGAGATCCAAGTAAGACACCGCGTTGAAACTCGCTAAAATCGATATTACTTGTCATTCTCACGCCGGAAACAGCTCTGACAGCTGGCAAGGATGTCTGTCGCTTTATATGCGCACTGGCGGACGCAGCCGAGTACGCGCATAGGTGACGTTGCTATGTATTTTGCATGAGCTCGTCTGTACCAGTTTTTCTGGCACTTCGGTGTATTATAATATTTCATAATGTAACTTGAAAATCGATGAATTAAACAAGTAAGTTTCGAATTTTTAAATATTACAAGTACAGCATCTCGGTCCTGATGCATCACATGGGATACAATCTCCGTAACCCCCCCCCGCCTCTCATCCTTTCCATGAAAAATTAAAGAATTTATTTTCCAGTTTACAATGCAGTAAACATCAATTTTTTAAGCCTGTTTTAAAAATTCAAGTGTTTAACATCATCGCAGGTCTGAGGAGGATGTACAACCCGAAGACCGGCTTTCGGTTAGAAGAGTGTTCGGAGTCAGAATGGGAACAGATGCCGATTTATCGGAGTTTGATAAAGGACAAATTGTGATAGCTCGGCGCCTTAGTACTATGATCTCGGAAACGGCGCGGCTTGCGGGTTGTTCACGTGTCGCTGTAGTGAGTACGTATCAAACGTGGTGTGCATATGGCCAAACGAAGAAACCTTGTCTAACCGTGTGTCGTCCGCAGCTCATTGACTGGAGAGGACGGGGTGGGTACTGTCGTGCATTGTTCACAGCGACCGCAGGGCCACTGTGCTACAAATTACCCGAGCTACAACAGTGGTGATCAGAGCAATGTGTCGCAGCCCACAGTTCATCGCAGCCTTCAGCGCATGGGCATGCGTAGCCGAATACTCAGGCGGGGGGGTCCCCATGCTCAATGCACGTCGTCGCTAACAATGCACGAAATGGGCCCAAGATCATCGAGATTGGACCGTGGATGATTGAACAAAAGTGGCCTGGTCTGACGAATCAAGATTCCTGGTGCATCACGTAGACGGCCGAGCACGGATACGCCGATTACCAACAAAGGCTATGGCACCTGGATGCACTGTTGGGCAGAAACAGGCTGGCGGAGGCGGTGTTATGCTGTGAGCGATGTTTTCTTGGGGCACTTCAGGTCCCATTATCCCAATAGTACAATCCCTGACAGCTGTCAGGTATCTGAACATCGCTGCTAAGTTCACCCATTCATAGCAACTGTGAGCCGCCCCGGTGGCGCAGTGGTCTAAGGCGTTGACCTCTGATCATTCGTCCGTAAGGGGTCCGGGTTCGAATCCCGGTCAGGCATGGATGTTGTGTTTGTCTTACGGCACTGGCTCTCTCCCTTCCCTGGAACCAGTGACCCTAAATTAGGGACGGGCGACTGCTTATAGCCCATTGAGTTGCTCACGGTGGTTGCTAAACCTCCAATAAAAAAAAATAGCAACTGTGTTCCTTTTCGGTGATGTCCATTACTAGCAGGGTAATGCGCCATGCCGTACTGCCAGAATCGTCAAGAAGTGGTTCGAAGAGCATGCTGGTGACTTTCTGTTAATTTCCTGGCCTCCACATTCACCTGACATGAACCCAATCGAACATTTGTGGTTCGACTTGGAAAGGCGGAGTTCGCGCTAAATCAATACCACTCCGACATATACGGAAATCGGAGGTCCTGCTGTTGACATTATGGTACTATATACCCCAGGATGCCTCTTGCCACGTCATTGAATCCATACCTGAGTGGCCGCTGTTGTGCGGGCTACAGATTGGTCATAATGTAAAGGCTGATCGGTGTATACATCCTTCTGTTCTTATCTCAACAAGCATACGTCACTCTCACATGCCTCAATGTTGCCAACAGTAGTCGTGTGAGAGAGAAGATATCACGTTAGGGTTGAAAGGTGCTAAAGAGAACGAACTCAAATTCACATAGAAAAAGGAACTAAAAATATAAGTTAAATTACAGTACACGTCACACGTGCTGAACATCACAGTCATGTTCCCAAATTCACAAGGAACCTCATGCAGACATGTGATAAATGACAATAACCAACTTAAACAAAATAACATAAATGCTGCATCGAAGCTAACTAACATGTGAAAGCATGTTTGAACGAATCTATTGAGGCATGCTGTGTCTTTAAACTGTTAAACAAAATAGCGGAGTTGCGCTGTTTTCTACTAAATTAAACTGTCAAAATTAGACAGCATAAATAAGGGCTTTAGGAAAGAGTTATAAAAAGGTCTGGTCTTAGTTTAGAAGGAAGTCAGTTCTTTGGAAAGAGAGTTGTCATGTATTTGCTTCAGCGTTTCTCCTAACCCTCGCCTTCCCATTCTCTCCACAGTTTCGAATCATAGTACATCATTGTTTAAATGACTTATCCATCGGCTTTGCGAAAAAGACCGAGATCTGAAACATTGAGGAAGCAATCGGAACGAATTGGGTTCTTACGTCTCCCTAATCAGTACGGCCGCCCTTCGTTTAAGGAGATTTTGGTTTGTATATCTGTGGGATTAAGTCTCGGTGATAAAGTCTGAAATCAATTAGAGCTAGCCCTTAATCTTCGAAATCCTATCTCATTCCGAAAGAGGTTTTTTTTTCCTCTCTCGAAGGTAATCCTCCGTGTCATGGCGCGAACGAAAGAATTCTATTCAACTGCAAGTCGCAGGAATCTCACCAGATCCATTATTCAGCAAAGGTTGTTTTTATTTTCTCTATGCGAATTCCCTTGTAAAAATTTTAACGTGTTCTTAGTATACTAAAATATGCGCAGACGTGCAATGTTACCGTTATTTTACTGTACTTGGACAGGTTAGGATTTTGGAAGTGTATGATGTGTATTCCAATTAAATTTTCATTTTTACGTAGCAGTGCAACTATCAGTGAAAAAGATAGTTGTATTCGCATGTAAAAAAGGTGAACATTTTGGGAAATGGGAACTATCTTATATGAATCCAAACTTTGTGTTTTCGGGTCATTAATGAGATAATCTTACAATAACTTGAAAGCAAAGTAATAAGCACATCAACAGAACAACCATTAATATATAAACGTTATGTAGATGACATTTTTTATGGTTTCAAATATACAAGAGGAGAACTGAAAAATCTTGGCCAAAAGGTTTACAGAAATGTTTCCAACCATAATTCTGACTTTAGAAATGAAACAGAACAAGAGTGTAGCTTTTCTAGATGTGTGGATAGCAAGAACAGATCATGAGTTTCAATTTAAAGAACAGGGTGATTCATAAAGAAGTATACAGTTTGAACGCCCTATAAACCAAGAACAATGCAAGATATTTTATATTACCTGTAACAGAATTGTAGGGGAATGTTTCAAGTTTTTTAGAGACAGTCACAGATGTTCTATGTGTGCACCCTTAGTGACACGACACACATCGAGCCGGTAATCCTTTTCCGCCCAAACGCGAGGTAAGATATCTGAATCAAGTGTAGTGATAGTGGCTGTGATACGCTGTTTCAGTTCCGCTAGATCAACAGGAAGGGGAGGGGCGAATGCCTTGTCCTATACGTACCGCTACAGGAAAAAGTCACAAGGTGAAAGCTGAAACAGCGTATCACAGCCACTATCACTACACTTGATTCAGATATCTTACCTCACGTTTGGGCGGAAAAGGATTACCGGCTCGATGTGTGTCGTGTCACTAAGGGTGCACACATAGAACATCTGTGACTGTCTCTAAAAAACTTGAAACATTCCCCCACAATTCTGTTACAGGTAACATAAAATATGTTACATTGTTCTTGGTTTATAGTGCATTGAAACTGTATACTTCTTTATGAATCACCCTGTACATCGAAAAACATCCTATGTACCAATACTAATTCCGAATAACTCTAACCATCCGATAGCACAAAATAGAAAAGCTCTTTATAATTTGATAAAGAGAGCATATACACATATAAGCAAAATTGAATTTCAGAAAGAAGAATTAATGTGGATAACAACAGTTGCAAGGAAATACGGTTATTCTGAACATGTAATAAATGACTTAATAAAATAATGCAAAGCTGCGATAAACAATATGAACAAGATCACCAACCAAAGAGGTGATAAACATGAGTAAGATCAAAAACAATACATAGGATTTTTTCCATATATTGATAAAGTAACAGCAAGAATTAATCATGAAGCAGCAAAATGTAAGAAACATATTGGACAATCTGAAACAGCAATGGCAACAATGATAAATAATAAAAAGTAAAACATTCCTGACTTACAGAAAAAGAGAGTATACAGGGTGTTCGTAAACTGTTTTGACAAAAGAAGAGGGGTGATAGTACCCATCAAGACGAACAATATTTACAATGGAACCTAGGGTCGCATTCCACTCTGAGTGTCAGAAAAGAGTAACTTCGAAATACGTCCAACAAGCACAAGTCGTCACCTCAGACGTCATTTCTTTCGTGCCGGAGAAGTAGCATATCGCCAGAACATCACCGTCAAGCATTTACCGTATGCAAATTTTAAGCAGCATCGACAGTTGCAGCTGATTGGCTTATCAAGGTGCAGTAGACACTTCTTGAATGCCACATATCCCGCACAATGGATTGGACGTGGCGGACCTGTGGCATGGTCTCCACGCTCACCGGACTTAAACCCACTGGACTTCTTCTTCTGGGGGCACATGAAATCATTGGTGTACGAGAAGCCTATGGACTCCGTAGAAGATCTCGTCGCGAGAATCGTTGTTGCAGCAGACAGGATAAACACTACAGCAGGAGTCTTCGAGAGGGTGCGCCAGTCTTTCATTTGCCGGTGTGAATTGTGCAACGGCACCCTGCGGCCGCCACTTTGAGTCTGTCCGTGGTCTCCATAAATGGGATTGTGCAACTCATGATGTCGTTAATTCTCTTTCTTTGCACTGTTGAAATGTGTATACAATACAATACAATACAATTATTTATTGCACACATTTAAAACTTACAGTTATATGAAAATGCAATACACCAGGAGGAATCTGAACACATTGGTTGTAAGGCGATTCCCCCTATCAGATGTAAGAAAAAGAATAAAACATATTTCATATATGAAAGCAAGTAAGATGGTTATAACAGAAGCACCACTGTTAGCAGAATGCTTGGAACTACAATTTAATGATAGGGTTGAGATTCGTTATGGAGATCAGGGTGATTTACAATGTAATTTCGCAGAGACAAGGAAAACTTTTTGATATTTTCCAGGGATCCGATGCTCTCTGGGAGATTATTTCATAGGATAATGGCTTTATACAGTATGCTATTTAAACCATAATTAAGTCTAACACACGGCTGACAAAATTTGTTGTTAGCAACACATCTGGTGAAGACAGAATAATCCAGATGTTTGATGTCAGATTGAAAAATAGGCAGTTTAAGATGCATTATTTTAAAAAACATGATACCTAGTTTCAAGGTAAAAATTTCATGAATTTTTAGTATATTTACTTGTAGTTTTAGAAATAATGGTTTTGAATGAGACATGTAATCTGTGTTCAGCATACAGCGAACAGATTTCTTCTGTAATTTGAGCAAGCATAACTTATTGTTTGCACTTATATTTAAATACCAAGATTCCAGACAATAGGAGAGATGGGTATAAATAAAAGCATAGTAAAATGTTTTTAGGACATTGATAGGGAAGAGATGCTTAATTTTACCAAGCAAGCCAACCAGTAAGGAAACGTTTTTCAAAACAAACTGAACATGCGTATTCCAGTTAAAGAATTCATCAAACCAAACACCAAGATACTGAACTTTGTCCACAATTTTAAGAGGGAGATCATTAATCCTGACTGAAAAGTTATTTATGTCCTCTCTTTTATGAACGTTTCGGAAATATACGGCGTTGGTTTTTAGAATATTAAGTGATAATTTGTTAGAGCATTACCAATGAGATAAATTTGATTGATCATTATCTGTAACTTTACAAATCATAACATTTTTGAAAAATGACAGTGTCATCAGCGTATAGCAAAGCATGAGTTGCTTGCAGGCACAGAGGAAGGTCGTTAATATATAACAGGAACAGTAACGGTCCCAATACCGAACCTTGAGGCACTCCACATGAAATTTTAAGTAGATCGAAGTTTATTTTATTTACAGTAACATACTGTTTGCGATGAGAGAGGTAGCTCATTAAGAGGGAAAGAATTTTGCCACGAAAACCGTATTTGGGTAATTTATGTAACAGAATGTCGTGATTTACCGTGTCGAAAGCTTTTTGGAAATCAATAAAAACATAAATAGTATAATAACTGTCATCTAGTGATTCGGAAATGAAGTTTGACAACTTAGCAACAGCCATTTCAGTAGATCTGTTTCTTTGGAAACCGAACTGTCCCAAAGAGAGCATACCATGGGTGTGTAAAAAATCAACCATTCTGCTGTGAATAGACCTTTCAAAAATCTTACTCAAAACGGGTAACAAAGATATCGGTCTGTAATTACAGGTAGATTCCTTATCTCCTTTTTTAAAAATAGGAATAACCTTAGCGATTTTCAGACTGTCAGGAAACTGACCTGAATAAAAACTCAGACTAATAATATGTGTTATAAGTGGTACTAAAATAGAGATCGAGGATTTTATGACTCTGCTATTAACATTGTCTGAACCAGCACTTCTTTTTAGGGACAATGAAGTGATAATATTATAGGTTTCAGTATCATCCAAAGGGTGTAGAAACATTGAAAAAGGAACTTCCTCAATTTTGGATAAAGAATCATAACCTTTAGTATTTGTGGGCAAGTTTTGCTGAGATGCTAAATCATCACCTATGTTAATGAAGTAATTGTTTAATTCATCAGCGACTGATTTTGAATCAACATTAAAATTCCCAGAATTTCCTTTTAACGTCAGCGGGCCGCCCCGGTGGCGCAGTGGTCTAAGGCGCTGGCCTCTGATCATTCGTCCGTAAGGGGTCCGGGTTCGAATCCCGGTGAGGCATGGATGTTGTGTTTGTCTTACGGCACTGGCTCTCTCCCTTCCCTGGAACCAGTGACCCTAAATTAGGGACGAGCGACTGCTTATAGCCCATTGAGTTGCTCACGGTGGTCGTTAAACCTCCAATAAAAAAAAAACAAAAAAACGTCAGCGGAGTTTCAGTAGCACAGGATCATTTGTTAATATCTCATTTGATTATTTTCCATTTTTGATATCAGTTATTTTCTGCATCTGAAATAACGAGGTTGTAATAAGCAACTTTCGCATCCTGAATATCATTTCTTAGGGCATAATTATACCTTTTATACTTATCACGTAAGTGACTGTTATAAGGATTCTTTCTACTTTTTTTACGAAGCTTATCCTTTTTTTTTTTTGAGAAGGAACTAAAAATGAAAGTTGTTTTAGAATATACGTCACACATCATTATGAGACACCCTGTACTTACGTAGGAAACACAATGGAAAAGCTATTTTTCGATGTAATCGCCTAGCTTATTTAAACATTTATCGTAAATTGGCACGAGTTTGTCTATCCCTTTTTGAAATAATTGTCCAACTTGCGATAACCATTCTCGCGTCGCATTTTTTGACGTCTTCACCGGATTGATATCGCAGCTTCGCAAGGTCATTTTTCATGAAGACGCGCACATGGAAATCACAAGACAAAAGCTCTGGATTGTACGGTGGGTGTCCCTACACCTCCCATTTGAATTTGTCAAGGAGGGTCTTCCAGACGCGTGCCGAATGTGGTGTCGCGTTGTCATGCAGAAGGACCCTGCCCCTTGATAGTTTCCCTGGCCGTCGATCTTTAATCGCCTTGCGCACCCTCTTAAGGGTTTCACACTATGATGCCACATTAATCATGGTGCCCTTCGGCATGAATTCATAACGCACAACACCTTGATTGTTGAAGAAAATAGTGAATTCCTAATGAATTCATGAATTCATAATGCACAACACTTTGATTGCCGATGAAAAGGGTGAGCATAACCTTTCCGGCGGAAGGAACAATTCGGCACTTTTTCGGAGGCGGAGAATGTGAATGCGAATGTTTCCACTCACATGAAGTCTGCTTCGTTTCTGTGAGAAATGATGGGCCCAAGTCTCGTTTCCGGTCACGATACGGTTGTGACGTATATTCTAATTTAACTTTCATTTTTAGTTCCTTTTCTTATGTAAATTTGAGTTTTCTCTCCTTTACACTTTTCAAAATCAACGTGATATTTTCCCTCTCACATGAATGAGGTTGGCAACACTTTTGAGGTCAGAGAGAGTGGCGTATGAATGTGATACGAACGATAGATAAAAAGGACGACAGCAGTTGCTTAGGGTATGTGTGTGTGTGTGGAGATATCCGATCGCTGTTAAGATAGATGTGAAGTTTTCAATTTGCAGTGATTGTGGAGTTCATCAAATATTGCTGGACCAATAACAGGTAATCGTAAGTTTGACTTCTGTATAAGTTTCGTCTGGCTGTAAAACCTTAATCCGGTGCAACTATTGCATCGTATTCTCATTTAGTTCAACATTTCCTTAGTCATCGTTTTAGACACAGCGTAACACCAATCTCGCACACCAAAAAGGGTTACGTTATATGGTCCAAAAATTCATTTTCTTCTCTGAAGTAATGATCTAAAAAAAAAAGAGAGCTGCTTGAAAGCGTTGCGCCTTGTGTTGTTCTGTGAGTAAGCGAAGCACCCATGGTGCAGAAACTTTACGGAACTCAAGATTCTTGGTGATGATGTGCTATACACTTCCATGCGAAATATTCAATTCATCTGCGATCTGATCCACTGTGATTCGCCTGTTTGCATGAATCAATTTGTTAACGAGGTCCGCATTTTCATTCGTCGTAGAAGTTGACGCCCTTCCTCCCGTTAATCGTACCCCGAAAACACGGTGTATGACAAGTCAGGTAATACGACTCTTAGTACTGTCAACAGTTTGAACAAGAAAGATAACACCAACTTTTTGGGTGTAATAAGCACGTCTTTTGAATCCGTTCTGACGCAACTTAAATTTATCAAAGCTATCCAAAGTCAATGGAACCGGTATGGAAAACAATAGTATCTGACGGAAGAAATAAGTTTTTCAATCGGGTTTTTAATCCCTCAGATATTGCTGTAAACGGAATCGTGAGCTTACGCCCTCTGGTTGCAGACTTGTGCGTTAAGAAAAACATGAATTTATATGAGAAACATTTCGCACCGGAAACGCTCTCCAACACAAAAAGAATTTTTTCAAATCGGACTCTTAGAAACAGAGATATCGACGAAAATAAGATGTAACTTCACGTCCCCTGTTGGAAAAAACATGCATTATTTTAGGAAGAAAGTATTCTCAAAAGGTTTTTCAATATGAACGGTATGTGTCTAAGAAAAAAAAAAGTTAGTCGAGTTTTCAGGAGCCCAGATTTTGCTACAAATACATCAGAACCAGAAATTAACGCTTATGCCCCCTGGTGGCCAAACCATTCTTTACCAAACATTAAAAATTATATGAAAAATATTTTCCATCAGGTATATGCGATACAGGAAGAATTTTTCAAGTCGGAGTTTTAGAAGCAGAAATAACGCAGAAAACGCTATTTACTTTTGTGCCCCCTAGCGGAAAGTCTTTGATTTACTTAAAAATTTTGAATTTATGGGGAAAACATTTCGCATCGGAAACGCTATCCAACAAAGAAGGAATTTTTCAAATCGAACACCTAGAAGTAGAGATGTTGACAAAAATAAGATATACATCTACGCCCCCTGGCGTAGAAACCACGCATTATTTTAAAAAGAAAATGTTCCTAAAATGTTTGTCGATATGAGTAGTATCGATTTACAAACGACTTATTTTCCAATCAAGAATTTAGAAGCTCATATTTTGCTGCAAATACATCAGAAGCGGAAATTAAGACTTACGCCCCCTGGTGGCCCAAACCATTTTTTTTTAACAAAAATTAGAAATTATGTGCAATCGATTTCCCATTAGAAAATGCATCCGGTACAGAAAGAATTTTACAAATTTGAGATTTAGAAGCAGAGATATAAGGTAAAACGCAATTTACCCGCACGCCCTTTAGCGTAAAGTCTATAACTTACTTGAAAATTGTGAAAATATATGAAAAACATGTCACACTGAAAACGCTGTCTAACAAAGAAGGAATTTTTCAAATCGGAGTCCTAAAAGTAGAGATATTGACAAACATAAGGTATACATCTACGCACCGTGGCGGAGAAACCATGGAATATTTTAAGAAGAAAATATTCCAGAAACGTTTATCTACGTGAGTGGCATCAGTCCACGAAATAATTTTTTCAATCGATATTTTTGAAGCTCATATTTTATGGAAAATACAGCAGAAGCAAAACACTTACGCCCCCGGTGGCCAAAGTATTCTTTACCAAAAAATAGAAATTATGTGCAAAAGATTTTCCATCAGGAGCTGTATCCGCTGAAGAAAAAAATTTCAAATCGGGATTTTAGAAGAAGAGTTATCGGCGAAAATGCAATTTACTTTTACGCCCCATAGCGTAAAATCTATGCGTAATTTGAAAAAGTAACTACATCTGGAATACTCTTCGACATAAATGAAATCGAAAGATAAAAGATTTTTTCAATCGGATGTTTAGAAGCAAACATGGGGAATAAAATGTATTTTTTATTTCGACATCATCTGCATTTACGCCCTCTAGCGGCGAAATTGTACATCGTAAAAAAAAAAACGAAATGAAGGATCATCATTCGCATATTTCAAGCTTCTCAACGCGGAAATAATTTTTCAAATGGGACTTATAGTTGCAGAGATATCGTGGGTACAGACGGACGGACAAACCGATAACATAATCACGATCTTTTTTTACAAAAGACGTGCTAAAAACGGACTCTTACTGTCACAGCTCGGCTCGCCAGGGGGCGTTCAGGAGTTGTAAGCCGGTTGTTCATGCTAGCCATCATAGGATTACATGATGTTTATGATTTCATCAATGCTAAATCGGTATTTGTCTTGAGTATTTTTTATTTATTACTTTGTGTAATTATATTGTATGGAGTTCCAGAAACGTTGAAGTTTCTGTACAGAAGGTAAAGTACGTCAAATTTCTTTTTACTTAACGGGATTTAAATTTATAGTGTAGCTAAATGTCGAGCTAGAATCTGTTCAATTTTGTTTTATGTATAGGGAGAATTTTTTTTGTACCGAACTATCGGTTATCGGCCAGGTTATACGACTTATAAAGAACTTGCATTCAGTCTTTAATGACCCAACAGTTTTGGAAAAATGGCAGCAAGAATTAGGATGTGATACATTTTTCCACAGCTTATAATGTGGAAAAAGTTTACGTTAAGAGCATTAACCGTTGTTTAAATGTATAACTATTAATTTTATCCCTTGATATCAAATATGTTTATCGTACTACGTATATGCACGCAGGTCGGGGAAATCTCCGCCGAGAAAAAGCAGCCATTTTGTTGCGATGCACTTTCTCTGCCGTCATCGCCAGCACAGATGGAGGCAGAGCTTTATTCATTAGTATGATTAGGTACAAAAATAAAACAAATGTGTAAGATATATTGTTTATTACTAAATGCAAACATCAGTAGTGAATGATTTCTCGAGGGAAAGATTAATCAACATTATTTTTTGCGAAAACTTTGTCAAAACCTGCAGTTTCCGTTAACAATGCCAAAATCTGATATTCCATGTTAAAATTGCTCCTCCGAATGCACAGCTCCATCTCATTTTACAAGAAATACACTTTTTTTTTACGATAAAGGGTCTATTTTCTGTTGCCTCAGTAAAAAAACTCAGAAGAGTACTCATGATGTGGCTAAAATATATATATAATGCTCATTTGATGAATTCCATGTGATAGGCACAAAAGTGTATGTTTGCGAAGTGTTCCAGGTTATTGTTTTTTTAATTCCAAGCAAAATAGTATTCGTAAAATACGAATGTTTCTGCCGCTTCCTTCCATAAGAAAGCATAGGTTGTATCAAATCATCGGCCCACACGTTCGTCGCGCCATCTAGTGACAAGTAACATTAACCGGCGATTTTTCTTTCCAGAGTCGTATCACTTGACATCATACACCTTGCCCGAAAATGATTTGTCACCGTACACTTCAATTAATTGGTGGTGAATTTCAGTGGGGTTCAACATTTTGGCCCACATAAAAAAGGGATCATGGCGCGGATTACAAGTTTGGACGCTACTTCCTACAGACACGACATCTTCCAGGAGTGATAACAGGCGAACTGTTCCCACCACGTCAACAAAGTTAGCACGACGGCTTCGAGGAGGCAGTACATCACTTTACTCCCATAGCGCCTAAAGGTCAGTCGGTACCATGTGTTGCTGTAGGAAGTCATCCTCTGAAGAACGCGCATTTGAGAAATCCCAGAAAATTTAGTGTGTGGAACGTAACATCACACGGATTTATTTTTTACGTAGCGCTGAGGAATGATTCTCATTTTTTCCTCTCTCATAGTGTGGAAAGAACATCACACCATTGCCAGAAACCAATCAGCCTTCAAGTTCTGGCTCCAATATGACGAAGTAAATTTCTTCATCATTTCTATGCCAGAGGATGGATTCGAACCCACAACTCTCGGCTCCGGAGCTCCGAGTGCTATCCACTATACTACACTGGCATGTGCTCTCACTGCTATCTGCCTTTATCTCACGTGCGTCCTGCGGGGCAGGTACGTCACAACTGGTGCTCCCCATTAGTGTTGTTCACAATGGGGAAAAAACAAAGTATCTTTCGGAGTTCGATAAATGGCTTATTGTTGGTGCCCATCTTGCTGGAGCGAAGATTTTGAAAACAGACTGGTTTCTCAAAAGGTGAAATATCCCGGATCTTTTATCAGTGACAATATAACCCATGTGAATACACAAGTTTGTCCGCGACGGTCATCGAATCCGTGTCCCCTCACCCCAGAGTAAGTCGCTCTCCCAACAGAGCTACGCGGACAGAATGTCTCGCTGCAGATTTGTCGTGTTGACACATGTTTTCACCTCTGTAGTACGTCACATCATTTCCCCTCTTAATTTTTTTTTGTTTGAAGCAAAGTAGGAATTTTTCATTAATTCCAAACAATGTGTGGAACAAACATCACACATTTTTCAAAGAACCCAACGGCCAGTGGATCCATTTTCCACAATCGGGCGCCAATGTGAAAACAAAAGTTTGTCCGCGTCCCTTCACTCCTGAGTAAGTCTCTCTCCCAACTGAGCTACGCGGACAGAAAGTCTCGCTGCAGATTTGTCGTCTTGACATATGTTTTCACCTCTGTAGTACGTCACGAGGGATTTGTTTCATGATTTTGTGTAATCTACACCGTAGGTAATTAAAATATTAGCTTTAAGTCTGTGAAAAAATTACAACGTCTAATTTAGTTGAGCAGTGTTATCTATCTCGTGCACAAATACTCCTATGGCATGCTCGTTTCAAGCATCGGCGGGAAGACTTGGAAAATGACGAAAAGCCCGGACGCTGGATTTCACTAAGCTTGTCTGAACTCATTGAGAAAGTTCGCGAAAGGATAAAAAGTGATCGGTTCGTGACTTTGACGATGCTGGAATGTGACCTCTGTGTTAATAAGGAGACCATTCGTCAAATTTTAGTGCAAGATTTGGGGTGAAAGTTTGTGCTCGTTTTTTTCCGCATGCATTGTCAGACGGCCAGAAACATTCACGAGTAGAGTGCGCAAAAGACATCCTGAAGACTCCAGAAACAACGCAAAATTTTCTGCAAGGCATTGAGGAAGGTACCGAGACATGGTGTGTTCGCTAAGATCCTTAAACAAAGAGCAAGAGGGCTCAGTGGAAGTTGCCACAGTCACCCAAAGGAAAGAAGATCAGGTTACAAAAGGGCAAAATCAAGACAATGGTCGTGTGCTTTTACGACAGCAAGGAAATTCTGCGTCACGAGTGCATTCCTGAAGATACAACTGTCATTGGTGATGCTTGCGCAACCATCTTGGAAAGATTGTGGAAGAGGATTGATCGTGTTAGGACTAAATAAAAATAAAAGGCCAATGGTTATTCTTCACGATAACGCACCCGCACACAAAGCAGTCAGTGTACAGCAATTTCTGGCTCAAAAACAAGTGTGTGTACTCAACCATCCCCCGTATTCTCCAGATTTGTCACCGTGTGACTACTTTCCATTCCTTAAATTATAGCTGCCTTTAAGAAGAAAAGTTATTCAAGACAATGAAGACTTACAAAGAACTGTGATATCAGTTCTTCACTCTATACCAAAAGATGACTTCTGCAAGTCCTTCCATCCGTTGCCTGATCGTGCCACTTCTTGTACTAACACAGGAGGAATGTACTTTGAATAAATATGAAGGCATACAAAGAACTGCGACATCAGCTCTTCACTCCATACCAAAAGATGACTTATGCAAGTCCTTCCTTCCGTTGGCTGATCGTGCCTCTTCTTGTATTAACACAGGAGGAATGTACTTCGAATACATATGAAGACATACAAAGAACTGCGACATCAGCTCTTCACTCCATACCAAAAGATGACTTATGCAAATCCTTCCTTCCGTTGCCTGATCGTGCCTCTTCTTGTACAAACACAGGCGGAATGTACTTCGAATAAATATGAAGACATACAAAAAACTGCGACATCAGCTCTTCACTCCATACCAAAAGATGACCTATGCAAATCCTTCCTTCCGTTGCCTGATCGTGCCACTTCTTGTACAAACACAGGCGGAATGTACTTCGATTAAATATGAAGACATACAAAAAACTGCGACATCAGCTCTTCACTCCATACCAAAAGATGACCTATGCAAATCCTTCCTTCCGTTGCCTGATCGTGCCACTTCTTGTACAAACACAGGCGGAATGTACTTCGATTAAATATGAAGACATACAAAAAACTGCGACATCAGCTCTTCACTCCATACCAAAAGATGACTCTGCAAATCCTTCCTTCCGTTGGCTGATCGTGCCTCTTCTTGTATTAACGCAGGGGGAATGTATTTTGAATAAAATGCATTCAGGTAAGTTCTGATTTTCCATTCTTTTACGCTTTCCAATCGTAGGTTGAAGTAGTGTATATGCTTCAGCTTTGTACGTCTGTCTGTCCGTCAGCACGGTAACTCGCGTTAAAACGGTTCGATTTTGATCAAATTTTAGTATGTGGTAGGGGACAACCTGGGAACGAATCCTGTTGAAAATGGGTGAAATGGGGTCAAAGGTATAGGAGAGAAATCCATTCCATTGCCCTTATGCGTCATAACTCGCGTAAAAATGGTTCGATTTCGATGAAATTTTAGTATGTGGTAGGTGACCATGGGGACGAACCCTATTGGAAATGGGGTCAAAGGTCAGGACATACGAGACGGATCCATTCCTTTGCACTTATGCGTCATAACTTATGTAAAAATGCTTCGATTGCGACAAAACTTTAGTATGTTGTTCCGGAGGTATACTGAACCAATTTTGTTTAATATCATCGAAATAGAGTCAAAGGTCAGATAACAGGAGCAAGATTTATTCCACAGCCATTATTCTCATAACTTGAGTTATGATTTCTGGTGTGTTGGAAAGCGTATCATAATTAATGCATTGCATGATTTTACTAACTTGTCCATTTTATTTCAAATGCAGCCTCATTTCTTAATTGCCGCCCTGCGAATTACGAAAGCAATTGATGGACTGACGCATTAACCCTTTAACCAGCTGGAACGAATTAACTCGGGGTAAGCAAAAACGAGCTGAAACCAGATCGAACGAGTGTATTTGCTGTTTACATTGGGCCGAAAGCGGTTAAAATCTGATGCGCAGGTGTGAACATCGGAAAGCTTACTTCCCCTTGGCTTTCTTGTCCAAAGCGGTCCTCGTTGACACTGATCCTTTTTGACTGTCGGCCTGCTAAAGGAGCCAATAAAAATGGCGACGAACCTAAGAAAGGAGAGAGAGAGAGAGAAGATGTTTGAGGAACTTCTTTCTTCCCAGTGGCATGATTTCCGTGTCAGGGGAACGAGCCCTTTGGTAAAGTGCCTTAGGTCAGGAAGAAGATAGGGAGTAAAGGACTAGAAGCGAGTGCTTACCTCTGTTGATAGAATTGTGGCTCATACTGCTGAGACGAGAAGTATAAAAGAATTGTTTTTCTGTAGTTTTCGTAAACCCCGCTGCTGTATGAACATTTTTATTTGGGGAGTGCAAAAAATGTTAGGCACCATTTGGTTCAGATACCTGGTCACTTAAAGGGTTAATTGAGGATTTGCAATGCTTGTGAAAATACGTATGTACATGTAAGCACACGAAGAGCTGGCCTTAATATATTCTACTGTGATTGCTTTTCCCTGCTGCGGAAGAGTATCAGTTTTCTGATCAACTGCAAATATCGATATTTAATCGGTCACCTGACGCGAGCGCCTCGCAGAAACTGAAAGACTTTACAAACTGTAGAAAATTGGATGGCTTATATTATTTTCAGTTCTCCTAAAGTTTCGTGGAATGACATTCGAGTGGCGAAGAATACAGCATTTGACCCTTAATGAGAGTTCTTGAGTTCTTTTTATGTTCTTTTTTTTTCCCCAACCCTTATTTTTCGTGCCTCTGTAATCCGCGAAAAATACTTTTAAGAAACACAAGGAAACGAACTCTCGGAGAACACAAGTGAGAACTTTGGCAACTTCGATCTCTCAAAGGGTATTTTGTAGACGCAGGTCATCAACAGCGTTTCGTCGGAGAAGTCACTCGACACTTTCCGACTGTTGCTGCTCTGTAATGGGTGAGCACAACTAATGATGTCACGTGACTGTTGCTCGTTAGTACAGAAGAGCTAGGAGCTTTTGTTTCTATCTCTTCCCTTAACCAGACCCCATCAAAACACTGTTGTTTAGGAACATCTGTGAAAAATGTGCAAAAGGTACAGGATGCCGTATAAGCTCCGTCCTCAAAGAGGAGCACGCTTTGATTTTTTTAGCTGATATTCGGATCTTATCGACGTTTTCTTACAACGTTGCGTTTCTTTGAATGAAATCAATGGGAAGGATAGTGAGAACAAAAACAATCAGACAATTTTTCTGTTCCATAATCTTATCACGAATCCATAATTTTGATTTACATTAAGTATGAAGCACGGTAAACATGAAAATTATTTTGGAAATACATATTATTGTGCAAAATTAAAGCATAATCTACAAAATTCTACATTACTCGTCACTGACGAAAGGAAATGCGATGGAATTCGACGCAAAAACACAAATTTGTCGGTGACAACGATCGAACTCGCGACAGCTCGCTCCGGATTAAGTTGCTCTCCCTATAAAGGTTCACGGACGGAATGTAACGCTGCAGATTTGTCGTCTTCACACGTGCTTTACCTCTGTAGTACGTCACATCACCTCCCTCTTAATTTTTTTTTTCATTTGAAGCAAAGTAGGAATTTTTTTAATTAATTCCAGACGCGGTGTGGAATGAACATCACACATTTTTTGAAGAACCTAACGACCGGTACATCCATTTGTACGTTTGGACGCCAATGTTAAAACACAGATTTTTCCGTGACGGACATCGAAACCGCAACTCCTCGCTCCGGAGTAAGTTGCTCTCCCAACTAGCTACACGGACGGAATGTAACGCTGCAGATTTGTCGCCTTCACACGTGCTTCACCTCTGTAGTACGTCACAAATTTTGAGACGTTCTACAAGGTTTACATATTGCAGATCTTCGCAATTAAAGCACAAACAAGAAATATGCACATGGAAACAGGAAGAGAAAAATATGAGTTCTACATCGTCGTTATCCGGAACAGTTAGTAAAGCGTATGATTGGCTCTAACAGACATACAACGCTGGACACGACGCCTCACAATGCTAATGAGACTGTCAATTCAGGCTTGTAGAATTATCACCCACTCTTCTAGAAGTTACTTGAAGTTCCTGGAGGGTCCTAGGTGGCGGCTGGCGTTCTGCAACTAATCTTTCCAAGACATTCTAGACATGCTCAATAGGATACATGTCCGGTTGACATACCGGGCACTAGATTAGAGCGATATCTTTTCTTTCCAGATACTCATCCACTAGATGAGCTGTCGATGCCGTCTAGCTTTATCATTTATTAGGAGGTAATCTGGGCAGCCGTACCCCTAAACAAGCTAACATGGAAGACCAGAATAATGTATCTACATCTCTGTTCTGTCACCGTGCCACTCTAGAAGATGTGTAGACTGTTTGTAATACCTCCCCAAACAAGCAAACCACCGTCATGAAACCCAGGCCTTTCACGAGTCCCTGGTTCTCGCCAAAATGAGAGTGCATCGGCAATCAGTAATGAATCTGAATCACGGCTCATCCGTAAAAATTACACGTGCGCAGTTGTCTGTGCTCCACATGCACTGTTTGCGACTCCATCTTAAACTCGACCCTTCCGAAGGTGGGAATCAGGGTGACGTTAACCATTCGTCTTCTAGCTTAGAGACCTCTCTCATGCAACCTACGGTAAACTGCAAATAGAGTAATTCTTGTGCCAGTGGCTGCTGAAATCTCCAGTCAGTTACCTATTATCATCTGATGTCCTTTTGCTGCTAGAACCCTATAGCCGTCTTCTTCAGCAGTAGTAGCCCTGGGAAGGCCGTGTCCTTAGTGACGACGAACCTGTTATCAGCTGATATCACTTTGCTGTTAGAAGCCTATTGCCGTCCTCGTCAGCACTGGTAACCCTGAGAAGGACACGTCCTTACTAACGACGAACTTGTTATCATCTGATATCCTTTTGCTGCTAGAACCCCATAACCGCCTTCTTCAGCAGTGGTAGCCCTGGAAAGGCCGTGTTCTTATTGACGACAAACCTCTCCTATTTTCTAAGGAACTGCCTCCATAGTCTTGAGATGATATTTTGTGAAGTATTTAACTCTCTGGACACTTCCGACTAGGATTGACCTATTTTCATCTTACCAATCAATCGCCACCGTTGTGAATCGATCAAATGGTGTTTTAGAGACATTTTCAGCTCAATCTGGCCTTGCAATAATGTTCAGCCTGATTCGAGAGAGAGAATAGAGGTGCAATAATTAGTAAACTGCTTTGAAATGAGGTACGATTTGCATATTCCGGGCAAAAAGAGACACATGTGCACATGGCTTTTTCTTTGTGATCATTATATTTGCATATTCATCCGCTTTCACTGCATTTCCATCCATGCATCGCGTGTTAAGTGCGATTTTCACAATCATCTTTTAATTTTACACACGAGTATAATGCCACTAACTAGGCGATTTATTCTATAGTTTTGTTGCAAAGTGTGCACAAAGTATATCAACAAGTCCAGGGTAGTCTTTGTGACTTACTACAGAGGTAAAGCACGTGTGAAGACGAATCTGGAGCAATACATTCCTTCGGTGTAGCTTAGTCTGTTAGAACAACTGGCTCCGGAACAAGGAGACGTGCGCTTCGATCTCCATCACCGAAAACTTTGTGTTTTCACATTGGCGCCCGATTGAGGTAAACTGATCTAGTGGCTGTTGAGTTCTTTGAAAAATGTGTTTGTTGAGTGTTCCACACATCGTCTGGAATCAATACGAAATCCTTCTGCTCTTCAAAAAAAAAAAAAAGAAGAAGAAGAAGAAGAGGTGACGTAGTACATAGATGAAGCCGTGTCAAGATGGCAAATCTGCAGCGATACCATTCCGTACACCATACCGTTTTAGTTTAGTATGTTAGAACAACTGGCTCAGGAGCAGGAAGGCATGTCAAGATATCTGTCACCGACAACTTTGTGTTTACACAACATCTAATTTAACCTTCTCTTTCAGTTCCTCGGTTCTTATATAAATTTAGATTCTTCTCGTTAAATGTCTTTCTGACTCAATGCCATAGAGGTTCTCTGGATGATTTTGAAGTCGGCAATTCCTCAGAGTCGGTTAAAGTGCAAGTAACATACTAGTACGTTCAAAACGTTCCGGAACTTTTAGAATATTGCCAAATGTCAGTGAATTACGTCATTCCCAGCAAGCAAGCGAAGAGCATCATGTGACCGACCAGCCAGAACCGGTTTGATCCAGATCCAATCCGTACAGCGTATTGCGTAGTTCTTGATTACAGTCATTAGAGGCTCTCCGTCGCGAAGGCAACGAATTCGAATTTTGAACTGCGTTCAAGTGTAAAATTTCGTGTGGTCTTCTAGGGAAAATCTTTCTCTGAGACTTTTCAAATGATTAAGTCAACGGACTGTAAGAATGCAATGAGTCGACCTAGAATTTTTGAGTGGCATCGATGATTAGAAAACGGGCGACAGAGTATCGAGGATGATAAGAGGTCAGGACGACCTTCAACATCCACAACGGATAAACAAATCGCCATTGTCAAAGAAATTGTGAAAAATGACCGTAGAAAAACTGTTGCAGCGATTGCAGAAGTTGCCGGCATCTCAGTTGGAAGTTGCCATGCCATTTTAACAGAAAAACTGGGCATGCATCACGTGTGCCAACAAATTGTTCCCTAAAACCGGACACAAGGGAAAATGGATGAGCGTATGTAAGTTTGCGTGGATAACATCGATGCAGTGAATTCGGATCCCGATCTATTGATTCAATTGATCACTGGCGATGAGACTTGGTGCTTTCTGTACGACCCCCAATCCAACCGACAGTCAGAAATGTGCAAATTACCGTCGTCACCACGACCAGAAAAGTTCAAGGCTGACCGCTCCAAAAGAAAGGACTTGTTAACAGTTTCTTTCGATTGCAAGGGGATCGTACACAAGGAATTCTTTCAACATGGTCGTACAGTCACTAAAGAAGAGTACGTCAACGTCCTGAATCGTCTTCGAGAAAAAGTGAGACGCACGCGATCCGATCTTTGGAAGACCAACTCGTGGGTGCTCCATCATGATAATGCGCCTGCTCACATATCCCTCCTGGTGTCCAATTGCCTGTCCAAACATCACATTCTCGTTCTTCCACAACCAGCTTATTTTCCTGATCTCGTCCAGTGTGACTTTTTCCTTTTTCCCCTGATGAAGAATTTGCTTAAGGGCCGGCGCTTGTAAAGTTCCGAAGAAGTGTAACGACGGATGCACTGGAGGATGTGGCAAAAGAAGGCTTGCAATCAGCATTTAAATCTTTGTATGAACGCTGGCAAAAATGCATAGTTACACAGGGTAACTACTTCGAAGGAAACATCGCATAACTTTTAATATAAAAAGTTCCGGAACTTTTTGAACGTACTGGTAGTAAGACTTTGAGATAAGAGCTCAGTGTGACTTTTTCATTTTTCCCCGGATGAAGAATGTTAGAAGTTTCCTTTTTCCCCGGATTAAGAATGTTTTGGGAGCACTGTTTCGTACAATGCGAGATTAAGCCCTGTTGATAAGTCAATTGTAAACCACTGTTCTTTACGCTATTATGAGACTAAGTTTTATGTGTTGTCATAATCAAATTCACGATTGCTTAAATGGCAAACGAAAGTTTTGTAAGCTCAATATAATTTCAAGTAGAAACTATGATGATGATTGAAGTTGGATTGAGACACTTTGCTTTGTGATTTTGATCCAAAGCCAACTTGATTTTCGGCTAGTGCTTGTGAGTCGGATGACACGCCATAACAGCCAATAAAAGAAAATGGATAAACTCATAAGTTACTTTATTCATTTCCTTATCCCTGGACATATTCTGAAGAATCTTATGTGTTTAGTTAAGTTCTTTTCAGCTGTAACGAAAAGTCAAATATCCGGGTTCAACGAAATACAAATTCAGTTCGCATTAAGTTAAGCGTTAGCTGTGTTGCAGCAATGCAAGCTTAAAGCAAAAGCAACGGAACAACCAATATTTAACTAAAACATTACATCTTACGAAAAGTCATCCGTGCAGAATTCATGGCTGGAAAAATCTGAACAATATTTGACAAGTACCTAGCGCCTAATAATTTCCAGTGGGTCGAATTAGGACCCTGGCTCATCAAATAAAATCCTTTTTTGCCATTCCTTGATTTACGAAGACGGAGGTAAAGCACACAGGTTTCAAAAGTACAAAGGGCATCCTGAAAGTAATGCCTCATCCTTCAGAAGATTTTTATTTGTAGCAGCAAAAATGTGAAACTTGCTGGCAAAATACTTATATATATTGTTAATAATGCTGGCCTATTGAAAGTATTGTCCATCAATTTCTATACATTTCCGCCATCTTTGAACCCTTTCGTAAAATCCATTTTGGAAAAATTCCTGAGGCTGCCGTTTCACCCATGAGTTCACAGCCAGTTTAACGTCTGTAACATCGTTAAGGAGGCAAACAGAAAAAATTCTGAGGGAGCCAAATCAGGACTGTAAGGGGGTCGGCGCATCACCATCACAGCATTTTGGTAATAGCCTGTGAAGTCCCCACTGACGTGTGGGGACATGTGTTAGCATGGTGTGAAACAACACGGTGAAGTGGAATGTCATGTCTTGTCCTTTTGAAAGCTTCCTTTGGCTTCTTCAGTGTCTGCACATAGTGAGCACTGTTTATTGTTGCACCCCGTTCAAGGAAATCAGTCAAAATTACACCACGTTTGTCCCAGAAAATTATCACCATCACTTTCCCTGCGGAACGAATTCTTTTCTTTTCAGGTTTTTTCTGCCGAGGTGAAGATGTGCGGAGCCATTCCATTCAAGCACGTTTTGTTTCTGGGTCATGAAAGAACACCCAGGTTTCATCCCCCATCACAACATTAGAGACAACCTTCTCCCCCTCCCTCTTATAACAGTCCAAGAGGTTCCTCCACATGTCCACCCTTTGCTCACAATGTTCACGCGTTAGGTTTCTTGGGATCCACTTTGAACAAGTTTTTTTGTAGCCCAGATCTCTAATTAATGTTTCCGTAGCAATATAATTACAATAAATTGCATCACGCAACTTCTGGATGGTGACACGACGATCAGCTGAGATCAGGTCTTTCACTCTTTGCCTGTTGGCATCTGTCACTGCAGTTGCGGGTCTTCCACTCCGTTGTGTATCCGACACTGAACTTCCTGCCTCTCGAAACCTCTTTATCTATCTTAGGACATTACTCATATCGATTGTGGCAGCTCCGTAAACCTCCAGGAGTCTTCTGTGGATTTCTGGAGCCTCACATCCCTCTTTTCCAAGGAATTCAATTAGAGTTCACTGCTTTTCTCTGTCATTTTTTATGTTTATTTCCGATTCTGAAAGAAATTTGTTCCCACATTGGTAACATATCATAGTACATGTCGATGAAGTTTCATGAAAATCACTTCAAACTTTTAAAAACTATTAAGGAGGAGGCGTTACTTTCAGGATGCCCCTTGTACATTAACACTTTAACGACCATATCTTCCGAAACGCCCTTACTTCGAACTACCACGACGACCGAAATCCCAAAGTGAATGGAATTTCCTACACCACCTGATCCGTGAATTTTCACTGCCTCTACGGATGAGCAGAAGTCACCCACATTATTGACGCTAAATTAAAATGTAAAGCAGGCACTGGTATTTCCCAGAACAAAATTACTTACTCTCATAACAGCGCATGCCTACTTCGTGTTAAATGCAACAATCGCCTCCTCGAAACTTCTGGACGTTAATGGACATAAAGACTGCAGATCGAAAGTTTGTGTGGTGGCCGAACACTAATCTTTCTTTTGTTAACTTGTAAAGAAGACATTCTGAAAGGAGCGACAAGTAGTTTCGGGTGTTATAGTTTTCTGAGGGACACAAGATTTCAGGGTCCTGATCTTTAAAGAAATAAAATAAACAGCCGCTAAATAAGCTGTTCAAAAATATAAAGGAACAGACGAAAATATATTACGCGCAACTGATGCAGAAAGCAATTTTAGCAACGCTAAATATAATGTCACACTTTAGAATGTGAATGTAACGAACTCGTTGGAGGGTGTTACTTGATTTGCGATACGCAACTCAAGCCCCGATACAATCGCTTTTATCTTATGCAACACGAAATTACTATTGAAAAAGTACTACGTTCTCAACCAATAGCTAGTTTTCTCATGTTATATAGTGTTTTCTACACTTTAAGAAGTTGGTAAAATCATGCAATGCATTTATTATGATAAGCTTTCCAACATACCAGAAATCATTACTCAAGTTATTACTGAAGTTATGACGCATAAGGGCAATGAAATGGATTCCGCTCCTATGCCCTGGACCTTTGACCCCATTTCGTCCATTTTCAACAGGATTCGTTTCCAGGTGGTCCCCTACCACATACTAAAATTTAATCGGAATCGAACCGTTTTTACGGAAGTTATGACGCATAAGAGCAATGGAATGGATCCCGCTCCTATGATCCCATTTCGTCCATTTTCAATAGGGTTCGTCGCCAGGTAGTCCCCTACCACCTACTAAAATTTACTCGAAATAGAACCATTTTTGCGCGAGTAATCGTGCGGATGGACAGACAGACGGACACAGCTGGAGGATATACGCTTCTTCAACCTACGGTTGGAAAGCGTGAACAAGTGCTGGAAGAAAACAGGACTACACTGGTGTCCAAAAGTTAACCATAATCAACAAAAAGTGTTGAATTACAAAAACGAGAAGACACAATGAAATAAGCTGTTTACTATACATGGAGGGGTTGAATATAATAATGTGAAACACCCAGGAGAAGAAAGTTTTATGTTCTTCGTAGGGTGTAGTACGACCTTCGCCATTCAAAAACCTCCTGAATCCTCATTGGAATGGACGCCTACAAATCCTGAATGATGGTTAATGGGATGTTACAGAATTCTTCATGCAGAAACTGATCCAGTGCTCCAGGTGCATGATAGATGCAGGAGGAGGATAATGGGGTCTTACTCTGTTTTCCAGCACAGACCACAGTGGCTCGATGATGTTTAAATCTGGTGATTGGGGAGGTCAAGGAAGGTGTGAAAGTTCGTCCCTATGTTCCTCAAACAATGATTGGACATTTCGAGCTCTGTGAATCGGGGCGTTATCATCTTGAGAGATGGCATCCCCTGCACGAAACAATGCCTGAGCCATTGGATGGACTTGGTCATCCAAAGTGGTTTCATACGCCCGTCCAGTCATCCGTCTTTTCAAGGTGATCAGGGGACCTGCTGAAAATCACGATATGGCCGCACAGAGCATGACAGAACCACCACCATGCTGCACTGTTGGGAGCAGGCAGTCTAGGTTGTACGTTTCTGACGGTGTTCTTCACTCGTAAACACGTCCTTCGGTAGGGAATAGTGTGAATGTGGATTTATTCGACCACATTACACGCTTCCATGCATCGGCAGTCCACGTTGTATGCTCCGTTGTGCATTCATTCACTTGGATCACCAGAGGTTTTGTAATAGCAGCTCTGCCATGATTATGTTGTTTATGCAGTTCCCTGCGCATTGTGTTCGTTGGTACTGGGGTCTAGAGATGCAGATTAAACTCCGCATTAATTTTAGGCGCCGTGGCCTTCTTCATACTGGTAACAATCCTCTTTAATGCTCTCCTGTCTCTATCAGTCGGGGTCGTTTTCCGGCAGCTCTTGTGTCTCGCAGACGAGGTTTTACCACGAACACTGTATGCTGCCATGACGCTAGGCGCAGTAGCTCTGGATACACCCACTACCCTGGCGACCGTTGTCAGGGAGGCACAAACCAGCCTGCCGCTAACAATTAACTCTCTTTCAAAGTCAGTTAGGTCGCTCATTTCGTCGTCACTCTGAAAGAAATTATGTAACATGGCACTTTAAATGCACTTAAACAGGACCTTGAGGTTCTAAACAAAGCTATTACAACCAAAAATGTGGTGGATACCTTTGCGTGCTGTGACATACGCAGTTGTATTAAAAGTCACGCGTCTGAGCGTGGTGTTCACGTCATTCTCTCCAACCTTGTAGATACCTCGTACCTTAGAGAGGAACTAAAGGCGAAGTACAAATCACATAACGAATGATGAAGCAGGGAAACGTGCTAATAGTCCAAAATGATGAAAACAGACAGTTGTACAAATCCGAAGGTGTTTATGATTTTGTACAACTGTCAAGTAAGGCGTATGGTGACCTCTTGTGCTGTTGACAACGGAAACAAGAAGACTCTGTGGCAGCAAATCCCACTTCTATACAAGAGAAGATCAGAGTTCCTCCAGAGTTCTACCAGGAGTTTGACGACCGGCAATGCGTCTCCCTAAGGCATCCCCCACACGCTCTTTTAGGTTGAGTTCTGAGGAATAAGCTGTCACTGACATACTGTGTATATCTACACTTTTCGGAAAATCATCAACAATGAGGTCTCCTGTTGAACAGGAAATCTGGAGCAAATGAATGGAAACCTGGAGCAACAGCTCCCAGAGAATCAAGCATTTCGTCTTTATACATCCGATCCGTTAAAGTTCCACCAGAATAGACATGGAGCTGCGTGCTCCCGTTATATAATGCCACCAAAGGCACGTACACCACCACCTCTGTAATGATGCATTTCTCAGCTGTTTGTGAGGGAATAACGTGTTCCAGGTTCTCTCCAGTTGAGAACATGATGACTCTCACTTTCGAGACTGAACTTGGATTCATCGGAGAAGAGGATTTGGGTCCCATTCTCGATGTTGTCTGCACAAAAGTGCCCTGGTATTTCTTGCTGATCGAGTGAAACTACACGTCTTCTCGCGTATTACCTTTGATCGTTGAGCCGGCCCACCAAAAAACAAGAAGAAACTGTTAGTCCACGAGCCGCAAACAGCTCTGAAAAAGCGCATTCGCTGACATCGACCTATAATGAATAAACTCTTCTTCTGCCAGCTAAGCTAATTATAATAAATAAAGCTTTTAACTAAGCTAGTAATGTTTTATAATGCTTCTGCTACTGAATTATATGCTTGTACTAAGCTTCAAATAGTGAATTCAAATGGTTGTTGTTACTAGTTAATTAAGATCATGAATAAAGTCTCCTGCTAGTAGTGTAGTAATAGTATTGAACAAACTTATAACTGGTAGTAATGTTGTAGCAGTAATTAGGATGAATAAAGTCTTAACGCTGGTTGTTAATAATAATCAATTAACGACATAAACCTAACAGCCAGACAGAGATCTGGCAAAAACTATGAATTGAGAAAGACGTACTTACGAAAAGCTCTTTCATTATGTAACTCTTGATCATCCAACGCACACACACAAATCGTTTCACAATAATGAAGAATCAAACTAATCACATAGAACGAAGCTCTCAATACAACAACAACAACAAACTCTCTCCTTCACATAAACCAACGCTCTCCGTACAACAACAAACGCTCTCCCTTCAACAACAAACGCTCTCCCTAGATATCGCTGAACGCGCCTATTTATACTGGCTGCCACCACGTCATGACTTACACTCATTGCCAGATCTCATTCAGCGGGTGAAATAACATCTCGTTCAGTAAGAAGATAATTTACATAGTAAAATAAAATAACCAGAGATAGTAAAATCAAAAGGAAAGTGAATCGAGAGTATACGTTACAGACCTTTTAGGTTTTCCTGTTAGTGCCACATACCTATCACCCTGAGCCGTTGTAATCAGTTGACGTCTTGCCACAAGTTGGCGATTAGCATCTCTAATGTCCTGCTATCTTCTCCAAAGTCTTGATGCAATGGGTTGATTCCCGCCAGTGGAACTGGTAACATAACTTTGCGTCTGGATGGATTCGAACTTATCGGTAATCCGACCACGTGTAAACACATGCACTTGCTGTCTTTCTGACATACTTTTTTGATAAAAAATAAATTCTACTAGTAGGACGCAATGACGAGAAGAAATGTCTCGTTTCGCATTTTTGCAGCTCTTCCTCAACTACACAAGTTTGGTACTTCGCCTTTTATGCCAATTATGGTCCGTCACGTGGTATTGCGTTATGATTGCCACATCTGCGTATTCTCACGTCCTCTGTACTTTATTACCCTACTTTCCCCTTTCGTTTGTTCAAAATGTTGTTTCCTTAACTAATGTTTAACGTGTGTACTGCCACCCCGGTGACGCAGTGGTCTAAGCAATGGCTTCTAATCATTCGTCCAAAAGGGGTCCGGGTTCGAATCCCGGTGAGACATGGATGTTGTGTTGGTCTTCCGGCACTGGCTCTCTTCCTTTCCTGGAACCACTGACCCTAAATTAGGTAAGGGCGGCTGCTTACAGCCCATTGAGTTTCTCACGGTGGTCGTTAAACCTCCAATCAAAAAGAAAAAATATTCATTCGTCCAAAAATGATCTCATCTAATACAAATTTTGAAGATGACAATCCGATTTTTGGCGTAAATGTGACAAGGATGGTAAGTCAGATAATATCCGAAAACTTGAAAATTTTTTCATCGTCCTGGAGCGGGACTTTCTTTCATGAATGATCTCATCGCTTACACCTCTGCGAGCGGCAGTACAAACGTTAAGCATTAGACAAACACAACATTCATGTGTGGCGCGGGTGTTCTGTTTGTCTTACCGCACTGGATCTCTTCCTTCCCTGGAACCAGTGACCCCAAATTAGAGACGGGCGACTCCTTATAGCCCATTGAGTTGTTCACGATGGTCGTTAACCTTCAATCAAAAAAAAAATTACCTCAAATAAAAAAAAACGAAAAAAAAATCCGTTTGTGCACCATTGTAGTATCTTTGACTACTGCTCTTTCACAGCAATCACTCAGAATGCTCGCCATATCGTTTCCGTGAACGAAATCGGAATTTCGTCCTGCTCATTTGTGGAATGGATCCCGATATTTCAGTCTGTCAGAGATTATATTAAATGGCAAATGTACGTTTCCCCTGTATTTCGTAAACTATCGGTTACGGTTATTCTTTTTTTATTGAGGGTTTAAAGGCTACCATGAGCAACTCAATGGTCTATAATCAGTCACTTGTCCCTAATTTAAGACCACTAACTCCAGGGAAGGGAGACGGCCATTGTCGTAAGACAAACACGACATCCATGCCTCACCGGAAGTAGAACCCGGACCCATCTCGTACAGAAGCCATAGCTGTGGCCACTGTGCCACCGGGGCAGCCTTTTTTTTTTTTTTTTCAGTTTTCTTTTTCAAAATGGCTGTTAAAAAGACATTTTTTGTGCCTACAAAAATAGCTAACTACTTTTGAAAAAAACATTTCTTATAAGCGCAGCATATCTCTCGCATGCAGTAATATCTCCGGTACGAAGCGAATGGAATCCTTCCTCTCAGCTAAGGAATAACAAGAGACATAGCTTCTACGAACTCAATGTTTTTCCTTGTGGAAGTGTGCACAGAAAACTCGCAATCTTCTTTTTTCTTGTTGTTATTGACGTTGTTTTTTGATTGAGGGTCTAGCGACCACCGCGAGCAACTCAATGAGCTATAGGCAAACGCCCGTCCCTAATTTAGGGTCACTTGTTCCATTGATGGGAGAGAGTCAGTGCCTGAAGACAAACAAGAGATCCAAGGCTCACTGGGATTCGAACCTGGACCCTTCTTGGACGAATGGTCCTCGCGATCTTCTGTCATCCTGGTCCCTATCATTTTGAAGCACTTAGCCTCCGAGTCGTCACGTCTAAAAACTCACTTAAAAAAAATCTACTTTCGGTCGGATATCACTAACTACCATAACATTTTATGTGCATTGCCGGCCAAAAATAACGCACAATTTCCCTGCTAGAGAGTACAAATGTTTAATCTGTTTTTGTCGATATCTCTGCTGCTAAAAGCCAGATCGAAAAATCTTTAACACGAGATACCTTTGCCTTGCGGACATTTCGCTTGTTTCTGTGTAGTTCACAGCTCCGGCGACAGGTGGTGTTAGTAAGTATTTTTGTTTGCAGCTGTATTTCCGCTTCGAAAGATGCTATTGAAATATTTCTTTTCCTAAGGTATGCAGTTCGCAACAGCAGAAATGGAGAGCATCATCCTAGCACCGTTTTCTCGCTAGGGACGTAGGCAGAGATAGCATAAAGCAGAGATAACGAGAAATATTTCTCGCTGTCTCTGCTTTCAAGACTCAGATTTGAAAGTTTGTTTTTTCCTTAGCATCATTTTTGCTATAAGGAATACTTTCCGATAGAGTAGAGCGTCGAAAATCCGAACTCATTGGGACCACTGGTAGTTCGGATTTTCGACGTGTTCGGTTTATCAAACATGTAAAAAAGTACAAATAAGCTAATATTTCTACATCATATTATCCAAATACATGTACCAAAAACAAGCAACTATATACAAAAAAATTACATAAGGCAAAGATTGTTTTTGCCATTATGCAATGCGAAACAAGTTTGCCCTTTTTACTACTGCTGTGAAATTTTTAAACATAAAGTACAAATTCCAAAACTTATCAATCATTACAAGCTGGTTCCGATTGCCAAGGTGGTGTACTTTATGCTGAGTGTCGAGGGAGTAACTTTTCTTCGGGCACTCAGTGAACAATGGGGTTGAGGGATGAAACAAGGGATGGTACTGGCGTGGTAAGGGGTCGTACAATCTTATCCCCGCAGGAAACAAGTGACTGGGGAAGTTTTCGCCTTTTGTCTCTGAGTATCAGAAGTCACCTCCAGCTTCGACACGTAGCCCTCAAAATGCTTGCTCCCACAAAATTAGGTGTGCCAAATTTAAATGAATTGACTATACTTAAGCCGTTCGATTTGAAAATCCCTTCGCCCCTGATATCTTCCTTCAGCTACGAGAAACTTTTTGTGCGCAGTTTATTAATTTGTGTAGCATACGTTTCATTCGCTAGGGGAGAAGACGGCTATTTCTAATTCTCGGTGTTTCATCAATTGTAGAGACCGGGTTGATTTTTTTTTTCGTAACGAGTTACATTGCGTATGAATACATTTGAAATATTTCATTCGCGACAGAAAGGACGCACTCATTACAAATGAAAATTCGATGTCAGCTTTCTTGTTTTTTTCTTCTTTTGAGTTTTCTGTCTGTGTTTGTGCTTGACAGCCGTCTGCCAAGCGTAGGATTATTTTTATTTTACCTGTTTTTCTTTTCTAGTCTCCTGACTATTGTAGGGTTAAAACATTTTATACCGCTATCTTTAACTTTGCTGCTTTTAGTCTAAGAGAAGCGACTTGACTTCCTTAAAATAACACGGATTTGGGAATTTTTGTTCTTATAATCATATTCACTCATACAAAAATTGTGAAACTATCTGCAGAGACTTTGCCATTAACATATTTATCACCTTTGAATTTATAATTCATGTTTGGAGTTGCAATACAGTTTTCAATACGTCGCAGATTTCCTGCTATTTTCTTGCTTATATTCTAGCAAACCACATTTCAGGAGCTCACTTGCTTTTTTCCATATTAGTTGGCGGCGCCTGTCTCTTGGTTTTGACAATGTTTTCCAGATTTTTAGGGGGATCAAAAGAGAGCCGTCTGTTATATCCTGTATAAATTCTACTGCTTTAGTATACAGTATAGCAAATGTTTTGTCTCTGTATTTAAAATGGCACCAATGAATATTTAAACAGTAAAGGCATTTCAACATTTAGCTGTCATGAATTCGCATATCTTTTTTTTTTTTTTTTTTTTTGCTTGTAGAGAAGTGGTTTTCTTAAATAGGATAAAACTGCTTCGTTTTATTATTCAGTGGAAAAAATAAAGATACATATAATTGTCGGAAAGTGAAAAAAAAAGCGTTAAAAATTGCAGCTGTTTATGTCGTAGCAACAACTTGTTAAGAAAGGAGAGTAATGAAATGTGTGAAGTGATTCAACCTTTTTTTTACCTTTTAATGCGTATTACAGTGTACAGAAGGCACATTTTAATAAGACGTTGCACCTCCTGCAGATGCAATACTAGCTTCAAGTCTGGCATGCAGTCGGTCATTCAAATGCTGGAAATCACGCAAGGGAATAGCATTCCATGCTTTTCCACTTGGACGCGTAATTCAGAGACGGTTCATGCATGCCGGGGTCAGCGGAAGAGTGTTTGGCAGATGGAATCTCAGATATGCTCAATCGGAGTCAAGTCCGGAGAGCGTGCTGGCCAAGGGTGTTGATATACAGCCTGAAGAGCATGTTAAGTTGCTTGGGTGGAGTGTGGGCGGGAGTTATCCTGCTGGAATATCGCCTTTAGGATCGCACTCAAAAATAACAGTACCCGGTTGCACGATGCCGTTAACGTACGTAGTGCTATTCAGTGTACCCCGTACATTCACCAGACTTGTACGAGAGTGATAGCTATATGCTCCCCACACCAAAATGCCCAGCGTGGGGCCTGGGTGTCGTTGGCGAATAAACGATGGCAGAAACCGCTCACTTTGTCGGCTTCTGACGCGTACACGACCGTTAAACGCTTGCAAGCCAAATCGGCATTCATCACTGAAAACCACATACTACCACTCTTCCATCCAATGAACTCGTTCTTGACACCACCACAAACGTGCTCTACGGTAACCAGGGGCCAGTGGTAACCGTGCCAGCGGCAAGTGTGTCTGTAGTCCTGCTTTCAACAAACGATTCTGTATCGTTCTGTCAGACACCCTAGGTATGACAGAGGATCGAACTTGTGACGCCGTAGCTATCCCGTCTACAAACACCGCACTCCAGATACGTTGATCCTATCGTGCGTCCGTGGAACAAGGCCTGTCAGTGTGCGAATGGTCCTCTGACCACCGATGCCAACATTTTACCACGGCCGATACCTCTCGTCTAACTCGGTCCGAAATTTGACGTAAGGAACAACCTCCTTCCAGCAGAACCCGCACGGGGATAACTGGTTTTCCGGTTATTTGGGGAGCGGCGCTCCCACGGCCCGAGCTGACCTTGTGACTGGTCAACATCTGATGTCATGCCACCGCTTGTTTTTTATTTCGGTGCTGTTGGAGTTTGCAGGGACGGCTGTTCATCCAGCTTTTGGGGAGTCGCGGCCCCACGTTCCCGAGCTGGTCTTGTGTCTCGCTTTTTCGTTTTTATTTATTTTCTCCACTGGCTAGTTGCCCGTGTTGTATACTCTACCTAATCGCTACCACGCTATGTACTAACACCCCGGTCTTGTGGTTTTGTTACCCTCCACCACTAACTGTTTTATATTAACCGCTCAGTTCGTAGGTTGCTGAGATTCTGTTTAGGTTCCCTTCCAGGATTTGTCTTCTTTGGATTTCTTTTTTACTTTTACCTGGTTTGGGTGCTAGACCTACCTGCATGTTTGCCGCGTGCGGAGACCCGTGAGGCGGAAATGGGATGTCTAGCGGCTGAGGTCGCAGGAGACCGGAGCAGTGCCTCCTGTGTACCAACACTCCTCTTCGACCCCGGCTTCGCTGTAAACGGGAGGCTAGAGACTAACCCACCTCTAGTCAGAAGTCTTGTACCAAGTTGTGTTCAGGGCTTTAGCGGCTTTTTTGTCGTATAGCACAGCAGGGTAAGCCCGGAGGCTGTGGGATCATGCCAAAGGCGTTGGCATGACGGTACCCGGAGGCCGAAGTGTCCGCCGAGTGCGTGTGATCACAGCCGACGGACTATATCTGCAACGTATAAGCTCCAGAACTGTGTCCAGCGTCATTTTCTTGGCTTGCAGACCTCCAGTTCTCCCTTGTAGGGCTCGGTGGTGGGTGGAGTAGTCTGCAGACGAATCTTCCTCCTTTTTTCCATGGGTAAAAACAAAAACAAAAACTCCAAATTCAAGTCACCTGAGAAATGATGGTTGACAACGACTCTCCTTCGTCTTCTCAACCTACCAAGTCTCATAACCTCAAACGATCTTTCGACCATGACCTGGACCAAGAATGTGGAACCTCTTCTTCGGCAGCTGTACCAGTCGCTCCGAAGCGTCGTCTCCCCTCGTTTGCTGTGAATACGCATGCTACACACTTAGTTGTAGAATCCATCGATCCGAATGAGAGACTGTCCACCAGATCTCCCTTTTTCATTTCTAAAGTTTTGGACGCTGCGGTTGGCCCCTTGAAGTCTGTGAGCAAGCTTCGCTCTGGGGACCTGCTTGTCCAAACTTGCGGTGTTTCTCAGAGTAACACTCTTCTGCACCTCACTAGTCTTCAAGGCATTCCTGTCAAAGTGACACCTCACCCGTTTCTTAACACCTCTCGGGGTGTTATTTCGGATTTTGATCTCTTGCCATGCACTGAGGACGAATTGGTGAGTGAACTTGCAGATCAGGGTGTTATTGCTGCACGTCGTCTGATGTTCCGGCACGATGGTTCTTTGATTAAGTCTAAAAATGTAATCTTGACTTTTAACTCCCCGAAAGTTCCGACCGAAATCAAGGCTGGCTACTTGGTCTGTGGAGTTCGCCCGTACATTCCCAGTCCTCTGCGCTGTTTCAGGTGCCAGAGGTACGGGCATTCACAACGTTCTTGTAACAGTTCCGCTCGTTGCGCAAATTGTGGCACCAGTGAACATGACGGGGAAGGTTGCACTTCTGCGGCCTGCTGTGTTAACTGTGGTGAGGCCCATGCAGCTTACTCCCGCAACTGTATGAAATGGAAGGACGAGATGGCGATCCAGCGCCTCAAGACCCTGGAAGGCCTCTCGTACCCTGCTGCCAAGGCCAAGTTGGGTATTCCCAACAACCGACAGCGTACTTTTGCCGCAGTAGTTCAGTCTCTGCCACAACCCGTGCAGCCCTTTGTTCCGCGCCCTGTAGCTCTCGCCGCACTTGCCAAGAGATCTACAGCTGAACAAGCGACACAGGTGGATTTCATCGAGCTCCAGTTTATTCGACCAGCTGAGTCTGCGCCTTCTCTTTTAAAGACGACCGACTCTTCCAGTTCCCAGCAGAAAGCCTGCACGTGCGGAAGACCCGGCCCTCAATCCGCAAAGGTGTGCAGTGTCCATCCAACTGTCGCGGTCCGCCTGACCAACATTGCAACTGTCTCGGACTCAGCGAGGTCCCCACCCTCAACCAACATTATAGAGGAACATAGGGGGAGGAGAGTGACAGTTCGTCCCCACCCTCATCCAACATTACAGAGGGACATAGGGGGGAGGAGAGTGACAGTTCGTCCCCCTCCTGGTGACTCATCCTATGTGTAGTTGTGTTCGATTTCGTGATGTGTTTTATCATTCTCATTCCTCAGTTTTACTTAATCGGCTTGTTTCTCACCATTGTACCATGTTTTTCATACTGTTTGTTTCATTGTCTTTTTTGGCCCTTCCTTCGTACTCATGGTTCGGTTTTACTTGGTCAGCCAGATTTGGGGATTTATGCCACGTTTTTTAATTCTGTCTGTTTGTCTTGTGTCTGGCGCTCTTTGGCCAACCATGGCCCTTGCGCCAATAAAATCTACTAACCAACCAACCAACCTTCCAGCAGACCTACTAAACGGCCTCGCTCGAACTGCGATAACTGAACAAATGTTGTTCACCTGCGTCGTTCAGGCATGATAGCTTCTTCAACGAGTAATTAACACCACCACATCAGACGAGTGACTTCGAGCCGTGCGCCCTAATCTTTAACTATACGCGCTGTATACATTTGCATGTTGCCCGCAGTGACTTCATTATTTATTCCAATGACATTCTAACTTGGATCACAGTTTCTGCTGCCCTTAATAATTGACATATTATAATACGACCTCCCTACAGGCATTCCTTCTGGGTGCTCTTTTTCCACTTTCTGGCAGTGTATTTAATATTGTAAACTTCAACATTTTTTCCACACACTAAAACTCGAAATATAATCCTTTATCATATTCTTTTTTATTTTAGAAATTGTGAGCACCCGCTAAGATACTCAGTTTATTCGCATTAATGCATACAGGTAGAACATGAGACATGCAAAAACTAACAGCAACAAGTTAGTAAAATCATGCAATGCATTGATTATGATACGCTTTCCAACATACCAAAAATAATTACTCAAGTTATTACTCAAGTTATGAGGATAATGGCTGTAGAATAAATCTCGCTCCTGTGCCCTGACCTTTAACTCCATTTCGATGATGTTAAACAGAATTGGCTCAGTATACCTTCGGAACAACTTATTAAAGTTTTGTCGCAATAGAAGCATTTCTAGTCAAGTTATAAGGATAATGGCTGTGGAATAAATCTTGCTCCTGCATCCTCACCTTTGACCCCATTTCCATGATATTCAACAGAATAGGTTCAGTATACCTCTGAAGCAACATGATAAAGTTTTGTCGCAATCGAAACATTTTTGCGTAAGTTATGACGCATAAGGCAATGGAATAGATCCCGCTCCTATGTCCTGACCGTTGGCCCCATTTTGTCCATTTTCAACATGGTTCGTCCCCAGGCGGTACCCTACCGCATACTAAAATTTCATCGAAATCGAACCATTTTTATACGAGTTATCGTACGGACGGATAGACAGACATACAAACGGACAAAGCTGGGGCATATACGCTTCTTCAACCTACGGTTGGAAAGCGTAAAAAATAAAGGACACAAAATATATATAGGAGTGCCCACAGAATAGAACAATGAACGCTCTCACGCGGGGCACGTTAAATGAAAAACACAGGGTGTCAGCAATCTCAGTGACAAAAGAACATACGTAGGGAAAAGAACAATGGTAGATGCATAAATGTGAACAGTATGACAAATAGCCAAATGTTCTGGGTCACAGTATACCACGATATTCACAAAACGTGGAGAACGACAGACAAAGAAACTTAAAGTGCACGGTACAAGATGGAATAACAGCAAACGAGCAGTAGAGAGTGATACATAATAACGTATGACGAAGTAAATTTCTCCGTTATTTTTGTCCACGCCGGGGCTCGAACCCGGGTCCCCTCATTCTGGAATAAGTCGCTCTACCAATTGAGCTACGCGGACGTTTGTTATCGCTGCTATCTGCCTTTAAGTCGTGTGCGGCCGGCTGAGCAGGAACGTCACATCTCCCCCACCCGAAAGAGGGCCGGGGGCATGGCCCATGGGTCAGCCGTGACCATGAATCGTTGCAGGCAGCCATCCGCTGTAGAACGTGCACTTGAGAACTCCCAGTCAATCTGGTGTGTGGAATGCAACGTCACACACATTTATTTTTCGAAGCGCTGGAGAAAGGATTCTCTTATTTTTCCTATCTCGCGGTGTGGAAAGAACATCACACCATTGCGAGATCTTGAACGGCCGGGTCAGCCGGAAAGTTCGGGCGCCATTATAACGAAGTAAATATCTCCGTCATTTTTGTCCACGCCGGGGCTCGAACCCGGGTCCCCTCATTCCGGAATAAGTCGCTCTACCAATTGAGCTACGCGGACGTTCGTATCGCTGCTATCTGCCTTTAAATCGCGTGCGTCCTGCTGGGCGGACTTCAGACATACAAACACATAACAAAATAAAATCACACATAATGTAGCGGGAAGAAGCCTAATCCAGAGCTTCATCGAAAAGAGCAGCCTAGAGGCAGGAGTTCCTGACCGTGGGTGACCACTAATAGTCGCAAGATCAGCGAACACTAGGTGGAAGAGTCTCACACAGAGGCGACTCAAAAATTCTTCGAGACGTCTCAAGCTTCAAAGATAGGTGGAGACGAGGGCGCAGTATCGTTGATCAGAAAAGCGGTGCGATTGAAAATGGCGGTTATATTGTTCGAACTGAGAAGCAGCAGTTTGAATGTCCAAGCCAAAAGACCGGTGAAACTTCGTTGAAAAAAATCTGTGTATTCGTGCTAGTAGAAAGAAAGAGAAGAAGTTGCTTACGGGATAACTGCCCGGAAATCAAAGGAATTGGGTCTACCGTGTGTGCAATGTCGGTAGCTAGCAATGGCGGCCGGAGTCTCGGACGTTGTGCTGGAGCGAGAGCGCAGCGGCACAGTACGTTGGGTGGCCGGGATCGAAGAGGTGTTAGGAAGAGTCGAACTATCGGAAGTATCTGTAAGAAGCGAGCTGCATAGTTGACGAACAAAAACAAGCGGAGTTTGATGATGAAAAAATGAGGAGAACTTAATGATGAGAGAAAATTCTGAGGTAAGAAGAAGGGAAAATGCAGTACTTAACTTAAGAATTTGTGACGTGCCTGCCCCGCAAGACGCACACGACACAAAGGCAGATAGGAGCGAGAACGAACGTCTGCGTAGCTCAGTTGATAGAGCGACTTGTTCCGGAATAAGTGGACTCGGGTTCGATCCCCGGCGTGGACCAAAAATGACGGAGAAATTTACTTCGTTATAATGGCGCCCGGACTTCCCGGATGACTCGGCCGTTAAATATCTCGCCATGGTGTGATGTTCTTTTCACACCGCGAGACGGGAAAAATATGAGAATCCCTTCTTCAGCGCTTCGAAAAATAAATGTGTGTGATGTTGCATTCCACACACCAGATTGACTGGGAGTTCTCAAGTGCACGTTCTTCAGCGGATGGCTGCCTGCAACGATTCATGGTCACGGCTGACCCGTGGGCCATGCCCCCGGCCCCCTTTCGGGGAAGGGGAGATGCGGCGTGCCTGCCCCGCAGGACGCACACGACAGAAAGGCAGATAGCAGCGAGACGAACGTGTAGCTCAGTTGGTAGAGCTACTAGTTCCGGAATAAGTGGACTCGGGTCCGATTCCCGGCGTGGACCAAAAACGACGGAGAAATTTACTTCGTTACAGATTACAATACACACAGATAGAAGTGGCAAGAAGGAAAACGCGCTCAAAATATCGGGAAACGAGATACACTCAGCCAGCTCAGTTGGAGTTAGCTTTGCTTTAGGGGCACCTACCTAATAACGCGTGGTTTCATCTTTCTTTTTAATAATCACGGCTCGCAGACGCTTAGGAACGGATTGTGCAACTTGACTCATGTCTGTTGAAGCAGCTCCGTCAGTTTACACTCATCTGTGGGGTAGAATTAGCAGTCCTCACACTCCGTTCTGGTATATCGCACAACTCTTCAATACGGTTACAGTCAAGGGGCGATTGGGTGCCTAGGTAATGCGACGAATTCGTTTTTGTGTTCCCCAACCACTCAGTATTTATATGAGCTCGATGACATAGTTCGTCATCCTGTTGAAAGATGGCGCTGTGGTCCGAGTAAACCTCTCGTAGTTTCGAATGGATATGATCGCGTAAAAGGTTCCTGTAGTGTCTGTCCACCATTCAACGTTTGTTGGATGAAAAAGCTCCCCACACCAGAACACCACCTCCTCCAGCCTTTTGAACCCCCAAGGAATAGGGACTCATGCTGTTTAAGCCATATGCAAATCCGTCCATCAGCGTGATGCAAGAGGAAACGGGACTCGTCACTGCAGACACTTTTTTACGCTTTCCAACCGTAGGTTGAAGAAGTGTATATGGTCCAGCTTTGTCCGTCTGTCCGTCCCCACGATAACTCGCGTAAACATGGTTCGATTTCGATGAAATTTTAGTATGGGGTAGGAGACCTCCTGTGGACGAACCCTATTGAAATTAGACAAAATGAGGTCAAAGCTTAGGACATAGGAGATGGATCCATTTCATTGCCCTTATGCGTCATAACTTGCGTAAAAATGGTTCGATATCGATGAAATTTTAGAATGTCGTAGGGGAACAACTGGGGACAAACTCTATTAAAAATGGGAAAAATCAGGTCAAAGGTCAGGATATAAGAGCGGGATCCATTCCATTGCCCTTATGCGTCATAACTTACCTAAAAATACTTCGATTACGACAAAACGTTAGTATGTTGTTCAGGTGGTATACTGAGCCACTTCTGTTGAATATGATCGTAACGGGATCAAAGGTCAAGACACAGGAGCGAGATTTATTCCACAGCCATTATCCTCATAACTTGAATAATGATTTCTGGTATGTTGGAAAGCGTATCATAATAAATGCATTGTATAATTTTACTAATTTGTTTCCATCTGTCGAGGGTCATTATCAACGCCCCTTGGCCGATTCGAGGTATTGTTTAGTTTCGGATGACTGGGGGTCATCATAGGTGCTCTTGTATGTCTTCGGATGTGGAACCCCAGGTGAAGCAAGATACATCGCATCATGCGTGTGGAAACAGATCGAACTGCACCGCTGTTGTACTGGCGGGTGAGTTGCGCGAGTGTTGCACGTCGTTGTAGAGATATCAGTTGTGACACCCGACGCTCACCTCTAGGATCAACCGCGCGTGGTTGACCAATGTGAGCCTTTCTGCTGAATGTCTGTGTAGGCTTGATACCCTCGTGATACACCCTCTGTTGACGAATTCTTAAATTGGATGTGTAGTTAAATAGTTAATACCATCACACTAATCGCCTAGGTACTTAGTAGAAAAAACAAGGTAGTAAAGTCATGCAATGCTTTGATTATAATACGCGTTCCAGCATACCAGAAATCATTACTCAAGTTATGAGGATAATGGTTGTGGAATAAATCTCACCTCGCTCCTGTGTCCTTAATTTTGACCCCATTTCGATTATATTAAACAGAATCAGTTCAGTATATCTCAGGAACAACATGAAAATTTTTTTCTCGCAATCGAAATATTTTTATACAAGTTACGACACATAAGAGCGATGGACTGGATTCCTCTCCTATGTCCTGACCTTTGACCCCATTTCGCCCATTTTCAATAAGGTTCGTCCCAAGGTGGTTCTCTACCATATTCTAAACTTTCATCGAAATCCAACCATTTTTACGTAAGTTATGACGCATAAGAGCACTGGAATGAATCACGCTCCTATGTCCTGACCTTTGACCCCACTTCGCCCATTTTTAATGGAGTTCGTCCCCAGGTAGTCCCCTACCACCCACTAAAATTTCATCCAAATCGAACCATTTTTACGCGAGTGATCGTGCGGACAGGCGGACAAAGCTGGAGCATATACGTTTCTTTAACCTAGGGTTAGAACGCTAGAGCTTTCTTATTCAGCGAGCATATACGCTTCTTCAACCTACGGTTGAAAAGCGTAAATAAAACTATATACCGACCTGAGTTGTATGCTAACAAATAGAAAAACTTTTTAATTATAATACAAAGGATGATACCTAGACACACTGATATGCAACTTGAGGTAATATGTTCACAACACGTAGATGCTCCACGATAATACAATAACGCATTTCTTACTGACGGCATATTTGTTGTAGAAGTTGACTTCAGTCTTGCAATATAATTGCATCGCTGTTAGAGAAAACACTTCCTTAATGATAGGAAATACACATCCAAAAAACAGTGCAGCGTAACTGAGTCTAATGATCGGGAACATTACATTTAATAAAGTTGCTTCCCTTATTAAAGAGCAGTTAGTTCTATTAATAAACAACACACAGACAACATCGTAACACACGACCGCGCACAAGCATTAACCAAAGCATACACACGGTTTTCTTCCCAACCTCGCTCACATCAGAGAGCGGGAGAGATACACGGATGTGCGGTTTCAAGGTACACGGGGCTTCTCTCGATGGGTGAACCTGCCACGCAGTGATGTCGCAATCCATCTGGAGTGGTTGCAAATCTTCTCTTACGATCCGCGTTTCTTTTTTAAACGCTGGGAGGCTATATTTTCAACACCTTTGATACAGTAGTTCGGGAGTATCCAAGAAGTGCTGCTGTTTCCGATATACAGGCACCTGCCCTCCGGGTTTCAACTATCTGGTCGCGGTCAAACAGGTTCTTGCGTCGCCATGTTTCCGCTTTACGCGCAAACGTTAACTGATTACGTACAGAGAATAGGTGTGCGCAATTTATAGCAACCGCTCGTGACGTTGATATCACGTGGTACATCATTATCACTCCGAATATGTAAAACTGGGTGCGTTCCTAATGCAAAGCTAGCTAACTCAGTGTACATCCATTTATTTACAGACCGATCAAGGGCGAAAGTTGCTCATATTCTTATAAAGAATAACTAAATCTGCACGAGATGAGTTGATTTCGTGCGAATAAAATCATTCAATAATTAAAGCTCCATCAGTTACACGATCATGAAGTTTAAAAAATTTATTAACTTAAAAAGATTAAAAAAGACACGTTAGATCTTTCGATCCCACATTGGGATCATCATCAAATGTTAAAAGGACACAATAAACCTTGGTGAGGGGTATATGCAATGTGTTTGTAAAGTCCTTCAACAAAACAAGGGGAGGGGTAGTGCATTAAGACGAACAATATTTACAATGAAACCTAGGGCCACATTCACCTCCTTGTGCCAGAAAAGAGTAAAGTTACATATGAAGTTAAGCCTTCAACAGTGAAAACAAAAAGACGTACCTAATTTATGAGTTGCACAATTCCAGTCGCATCAAAGAAAGACTCAAAGAAGCTTCTCAATCTGGCGTCCAAGGACGTGGTTGCACAGCTCACACCGGCGAATGAAGGACTGTCGCACCCTCGAAGATTCCCGGTGTGGTGTTGTTCTTGTCCGCAGCGACAGCGATTCGCGCGACGAGATCTTCCAGGGAGTCCACAGGTGTCTAGTACACCAATGTTTTTATGCACCCCCAGAAGAAGATGGCCAGTGGATTAAGGTCTGGGGAGCGTGGATGCCAAGCCACAGGTCCACCGCGTCAAATCCACCTCCCGGAATATGTCGCATTCAGGAAGTATCGGACCTCGGTGGCAAAGTGTGCTGCGGCCTCATCATACACAATCCCCATGTCCCTCCGTGTGGTGAGCGGAATATCCTGCAACAAACCGGGAAGCACTTGCTCCAGAAACACGCGGTATGCTGTGCTGGTTGGACGTTCTGGCAAGAGGTTAGGTCCCACATAGACAATCACCACGGATGCCTGTCCAGATGTTTTGGGGCCAAATATCTGCTGGTGTTTACGAGGGTCCGTGAAGTGTGGATTTTCTTGAGCCCAAGCGTGCAGGTTGTGACTGTTGAAAATGCATTCCCGAGTAAATGTGGCCTCATCACTCAATTACACTGCTGCGGGAAAGTGTAGATGAGCAGTGTTCATCTGCAGCATTCACCTTGCAAACTCTACCCTGCGGGGATAGTCATCTTCGTTCAAAGCTTGTACCTTTTGCATGTTGAAGGGATACATCCGTGCCTCATGCAGAACACTTCATACCTCCGTTCCACTCCTAGTACCAGAAAAGAGCACGTTTTACGAACGTGCGCTTTTCTGGCACTAGGAGTGGAATGCGGCGCTAGGTTCCATTGCAAACATTGCTCGTCTTGATATGTACTATCACCCCTCTTGTTTTGTTGAATGAGTTTACAATCACCCTGTATACAGAACAAAGACGTAAAACATCATGCCAGATACATAAAAAGAGTGTTTAAATGAAAAGGTACGAAACGACACTGTGGTTATAAATGAAGACTTTATTCAAAGTATACACCATAGGCCGTAGCACAACGATCCCATTGATTAACGAGCCGAAGGATTCCTTGTTCCCAGAATTCCTGTGGCCGTGACGAGACCCAGTCCTGCACAGCGTCCTTGAGTTCGTCGTCCGAGTGTAAGCGCTTCCCTTTCAGATGTTTTTTTCAGGGGACCAAATACATGGAAATCGCAGGGCGACATGTCCGGGCTATAGGGCGGATGGTCAAGCTGCTCCCACTGGAACTTGGCCAGTTCCGCGTGTGTGACCCTGGAGACATGGTGACGCGCGTTATCATGGAGCAGAACCACACCCTCCGCGATGAATAGCGGCCGGTTTAACACCTTCCGCTGTCAGAAATCGGATAACGCCTCGCTCCTCCTCAATCGTCGAATTTTGCAATGTGAACGCCATCCTGTCCTCACACGCACTGCCGTGTCAATTGGACGGCGCTCTTTATAAGAGCCTCTGCTCTCTCATGCGCATGCGGCCGCCCGCGCATGCTCCGATCCACGCCGGTGACTCCAATCGCATCCCTAGATGTGTCGCTACGTTCTCCCATAGAGGCATAGGCAAATATGTTAACGGTTACGTTCTTATGACGTTTCGTACCTTTTCATTTGAACACCCCTAGTAAAATACACTAATAGAATGTGTAGTAGTGAACATAATACAGATCAAATTTACATAGTTTTCACTCATGATGAATGGCATGCACATGAGTGCCGTTTTCTTTCTGAATAAGTAATTTCCACGGGTGGGGGATATGTTTCTGCAAAAAGTCATTATAACGTAAAGTGCCACAGTTAAAAATACGCAAAGTTTCAGCAAAGAGTAAAACAGATTTGTTGGAGATGATTAATATGATGCGTGCTTCATCCTAATTAGGGATTTAAGTACCCTCAGAAACCAGGCGGGCTGGTGCTGTAGATGTAGATCCTGTACGTATGTTATATTTATGTTCCGTGACGCGAATTTTTACTTAATAAAATTTTTAAACTTCATGATCGTGTAACTGACGGAGCTTTAATTATTGAATAAATACACTGGCAGAAAGTGAAAAAAGAACACCAAGAAGGAGACGTCTGATACCAAACAAATTTATACAGCATAATAACGGAATACAGAGGATAACGTGATCAAAACATTATGGCAAAATACAGCTGTATTTGCTGGTAAACTGAAAAATAACATTTCCATGTATCATGGTTAGTACGAGGTTGAACCGCCATGAACTGCGTCACACTGTGCAATTCTGGCATGGAGTCTGTCGTACAGATGTTGGATGTAAGTTTGGGATATTGAGTTCCAAGCATCCTCAACCTGGACACGGGGATGGTCGTGGCTGGCCGTGGAGACCGGATAAGTCGTTGTCCTATAAAATCCCACACGTGCTTAATGGGGGACAAATCCGGTGAACGTGCAGGCCATGGAAGTTGTCTCACACCCTGAAGTGCCTGTTGCGTTGCACGTGCCGTGTGTGGGCGTGCGTTATCTTGCTAGAAAACACCACGATGGACCGACCTTACAAATGGCACAACAACGGGCTGAATGATGTTGTTGATGTAGGAGGTGGTGTTTAACGTACCCGGTACAAACACTAGTTTTTTACGGGAGTGATAGCTGATCGCTCCCCACACCAGGAGACCAGGTGTATGCCCTGTGTGTCGCTGGCGGATGCAAGAAGGGTGGAGACGCATACGGCCATCGGAGGCTCCCAAGCAGAATCTGCTTTCATCGCTGAACACGACAGATCGCCGTTGCGTTCTCCAGTGCAGACGTTGGCGACACCACTGCAGCCGTTCCTGACGGTTGGATGGGGTCAGAGGTACACATGCCAGAGGCGCACGTGCACGTAGTCCTGCATCCAGTAGACGGTTGCGGATTGTTCGCACAGTCACCTCAGGTGCAACGGCAGCTCGGATTTGCGTCGCAGTGGATGTTCTGCTTGACAACGCCGCTCTTCTTATGCGTCTATCGGTCCGCTGATCAGTCTGTCTGTGACTCCCGGCTCCACGTCTTCTCGTGTGGGAATGTTCCTCGGACCATCTACGCCACCATCGTACCACCACCGATACTTCCCGTCCAATTCGTTCCGCAATGCGACGATACGACCACCCGGCCTCGCGGAGTCCGACTAGATGACCTCGCTCAAAGTCCAATAACTGCTGAAATCGTACACGTCTTCCATGTCCAGGCATTGCAGCTTCTTCAGGGTCTTCGCACGTGTCCGTACGCCGACGACTGATTACATTCACTTCGCCGTACTCCTCAAATACCACCGACGATAATTTGCATATTATGCCGTGCTGGGGCGTAAGTGCTCACCGGTTGGTCCCGAAATTAACATCACACCTACGTCAACTTGACCCAATTAACATATGTAAATTTTATGATCATCCGCCATTTCCTTCTTGGTGTTCTTTTTTCACTGTCTGGCAGTGTATGTACGTTTAGTGGGAATTTATATTCTAGATCTATCCTGTGAAATAAACTTAAAACATGCAAACAAAAACTTTCAAAACAGATACGAATTTTTCAAATATGCGAGGTCCGATCAAAAAGTTCCGAGACTAGGCAGATATACAAAACATTACTGACATTACCTAAGTCTAGCTATGATCTCCCTCAAAGTAGTCTCCTTGGGTAGCGATACACCACTGTCAGCATTTTTGCCACTGTTGGAACGCTCCCTGGAAGTCCTGTTTAAGAATCGTGTCAAGCACTGTCTGCGATTCGCGCTGGATCTCGTCCACGGTTTCAAAACGGTGACCCTTGAGCTTCAGCTTCATATTAGGGAACAGAAAGAAGTCGCAAGGGACCAAATCTGGCGAGTAAGGCGGGTGATGAAGAGTTGTCTTTCTGTTGCGGCTGCAAAACGTGGCGTGTTGCTAACGCTCTGTGAGCTGTTGCATTGTCGTGATGGAGCAGGAAATTGCACGTACGCCACATTTCATGTCGTTTACAGCGAATATCCTCCCAAAGACGCCGCAAAACATCGCAGTAAAATAAGGTGGTGACGGTCTGGCCCTGGGGGACGAATTCACGGTGCACAACCCCACGAATGTCGACATTTGTCCACAGTTTCGGGGGTTTTGCTCGTGGACGGCCACCCTGACCTCTCGTCGTCTTTCAGTGCCGTCCTGCCGCTCTTGAAGCGCAAGTGCCTCTCAAAACAACCTCGCGCGAATCATTGCTTCATTGCCATAAGCATGCCGCAACATTTCATGCGTCTTCTTTCCCGATTTGCATAGTTTGACGCAGAACTGGATGTTCGCTCGCTGCTCTCGTTTATAATCCATACCGAAATCGCAGCTGTGTTCTGCACGTGGTCACCACATATCGTGTAGCACAGCTCCCGATGTTCACAGAGCGACGTCACTCGGCACAATGACAGATGACGGTCACCGCCCTCGACCGCTGCTCGCGTATCCGCGTGCTGCCATCTGTTGGTGCGCTACGTTCCTAGTCCCGGAACTTTTTGTTCGCACTATGTAGATTTATACATTCCGTTATTTTCTTCTGTATATGTTCCTCTTATTCAATCCATAGCTGCAAAATCGGTTTTTAGAATTAATGATAGATTTCAACATAACAAAATTCAATCCGGCTGCCAGAGATTCTTCCATGAAGTTTGAATCCGAGGTTTAAATTTACGGCAGGAAGTAGCAAATGTGTTCTTAGATCCCCGTACGGTAATACGGTATCATTAGGTGAGAGGAACCCAAAAAAAATTTCGCGTGTTTCAAATTGGAAACGGGCTTTTTTAATTCTTTAAAACCTACCTGATATTCTCTTGTTAGTTGCATTTTGTTGTTTAACAGTATATACCCTTGTTTTAATGATCTGTTTGCATCAAAGATAACTAATTTTTCATCCTCAGTCTTCGAAAATATTTTTCTATAACTACAGAAAAACTTAAATATATCTATGCTGTGATACTGCTCCTATCGATTTCCTCTTTGGATACTTAAGAAATGGAGCGCTTTATTATCTTGAGCTTTGAAGGATTTTTTTCCCTACATTTATACATTTTAATGAGAATTATTCATAAGAAATTCCGTCATTTTAATCTTCACTAATGTGTATGGGATCTTTTCTCGGGGAGAAACCTGATTTTTTATTTGCACCTAAATGGTTTGATGAAGTCTTCGGAGATAAGAGAAATGACAGAAACGGAAAACAACAGACTGCGTAGAAGGGAGTGAATTCGTGCTTTCCTTGAAATTGATGAGGCCATAAAATCTAGTGGCACCGGTAACATCTCAGGAAAAAGCTTTATTCTGCCTCCTGTGGAGATTTTGTAATAGATCTCTTTGGAGTTTATCACCCAATTACGAGCGTCGAAATGCTCACTATAAATCAGGAAGATAAATTGTTAATTTAAGTTGAACAAGTCTTCAAAAGTTCTCTTGAATCAGATCATTTTCGAGAAAAGTTGTCTCTTGGTTTTCTTATCAGAGATACGCCAGGAATGCTTCCATGTTCGACGCGAAGAACACGGCACTCTTCATTAAAAATTCTAATCATTGCCTCTTAATCTTTATTCGATATTAGAATCATCCTTCTGGAGAGCAAGTCCAAGAATGCTGCAATCCTTTTTCACCATGGCTAAAAATGCTGCTAATATTTTATGAAGTGGTCTCCGTAATTCATATGAGACAAATGAAAAATATGGCATAGGAATTAGTGAAGCACTATTTTATTCTGAACAAAGACCAGTATTAAAAATTCTAATCATTGCCTCTTAATCTTTATTCCATATTGGATTCATCCTCCTGGAGGACAAATCTAAAATTGCTCTAATCCTTTTTCACCGGGGCTAAAAATACTCCTACTATTTAATGAAGTGATCTCGGTAATTCGTATGAGACGATTGAAAAATATGGTACAGAAATTCCTGTAGCACAATTTTATTTTAAGCAATCTGAGAGGAGCAATTAAATGTCTCTGCAAATTATGATGCTGAAACATTAAGTTAATACCTCGTGATAGGATTCCACAAATAGAGCATAAGCACCGGACTTTACCGAAAAGCAGTTTTCTAAAAAAATTTTGTCTCCTGATTATCATCCAATTTCTAAAAAAGAAATAGATGTCACGATTTTTTCTCAATCATGAAATCAGTAAGCAAATTAATTTAGAAATAATTTGACATCAGCAATTAAACACTTGTAGTTATCAGACACAAAAACTATTGTGAAAAAGTCTTCAAAGGTTCTCTTGAATCAGATTATTTTCGAGAAAAGTTATTTCTTGGTTTTCTTATTAGAGATACGCCACGAATTCTTTCATGTTCGACGCGAAAATCACAGCACTCTTCATTAAAAATTCTAATCATTACCTCTTGATTTTTTTTCAATAAATTGTCCTCTTGGAGAACAAATTCAAAAAGGCTGTAATCCTTTTGTAACAGGGCTAAAAGTAAGCATCTAATGAAGTGATCCCGGCAATTCATACGAGACGAATTAAAATATGGTATAGCAAATCTTGAAGCACTATTTTATTTTGAGCAATCTGAGACGAGCAATTAAATGTCTCTACAAATTATGATACTGTAACATTAAGTTAATACCTCGTGATAGGATTCCACAAATAGAGCACAAGTGCCGGACTTAACCGAACCAACAGTTTTCTAAAAAACAATTTGTCTCCCGATTAACATCCAATTTCTAAAAAAGAAATAGATGACACGATGTTTTCTTAATCATGAAATCAGTAAGCAAATTAATTTAGAAGTAATCTGACATCAGCAATTAAACACTTGTAGTTATCAGACACGAAACCTGTTGTGAGCAATTCTTCATAAGTTGTCTTGAATCAGATCATTTTCGAAAAAAGTTGTTTCTTGGTTTTCGTGTTAGAGATACGCCAGGAATTCTTCCATGTGCGTCACGAAGACACGGCACTCTTCATTAAAACTTCTGATCATTCCCTCTTAATCTTTATTCGATATCAGACTCATCCTCCAGGAGAACAAATCCAAGAAGTATGTAATCCTTTTTTTTACCGGCAGAAGTGGTCTCGGTAATTCCTATGATATGAATGAAAAATACGGTATAGCAATTCTTGAAGCACTCTTTTATTTTGAACAATCTGAGACCAGCAATTAAATTTGTCGATAAATTATGATAGAGTAAAATTAAGTTAATTCCTCGTGACACGAATCAACAAATAGAGGACAAGCACCGGACACTGAACAAACAGTTTTCTAATAAAAAAAACAACAACTAGATATCTCCCGATTGCCACCCAATTCCTAAAAAAAATAGATATCACGATACCTTCTCAATCATGAAATCAGTTAGCAAATTAATTTAGAAAAAACTTGACATCAGCTATTAAACTTATGTAGATATCATGAAACCAAAGTCATGCTTTTTACGTTAATTTGGAAATAAATGTTGATATCGAATGATTCCAACTGTAGAGCTTGTGCCAGTTTGTAAACAAATATAGAAGACAAGAGAGTTCCTTAGTAACTATTATGTTACTTTGCGAACTGACTTAAGTTAACTCTTTGAACGACCCGGCCTTGAAATCTCGTGTCGTTCAAGACAGCAAAGCGCCCAAAATTGTTTGTTACGCCTTTTAGAGTTTCGCCCCCTCTCCTTTGTAGGTTAACAAAGGAAGAATTAGTGCTGAGTCTCCACACGAAACTTCGGATCTGCGTCTTGCAATTGTCCTTCAGACGTTTCCCGGAGGGCGATCACTGCATTTTTCCACGAAGTGGGTATGCACTGTTGTTACAGTAAACATATCGCCTGGGAGATAGCAACGCCTGCGTTACTTATTTGTTTAGTAAGAGCAATGGTAACTGAGGATGGCTTCTGCTAATTCCGTAGAGGCCGTGTAAAATTCAAAGAAATACGAGTATTATTGCCCCAGGAGATACAAACGCCTACTTTACTTACTTATTTTGTTACAACATTGGTAACTGAAAGTGACTTCTGCCAATCCCATAGAGTCCGTGTAAATTCAAAGACGAAATAAGAGTAGTATCGCTTATGGAGATATCAACGCCTGCTTTAATTACTTGTTTTGTTACAACATTGGCAACTGAGGATGACTTCTGCTAATCCCGTACAGGCCGTGTAAATTCAAAAAAAAATACGAGTAATATCACCCCGGGAGGTACAAACGCCTGCTTTACTTACTTATTTTGTTACAACAATGGTAACTGAAAGTGACTTCTGCCAATCCCATAGAGTCCGTGTACATTCAAAGAAGAAATACGAGTAGTATCGCTTTGGAAGATATCAACGCCTGCTTTACTTACTTGTTTTGTTACAACAATGGTAACTGAGGACGACTTCTGCTAATCCCGTAGAGGCGGGTAAATTCAAAGAAGAAATACGTGTAATATCGCCCCGGAAGATACAAACGCCTACTTTACTTACTTATTTTGTTACAACAATGGTAACTGAAAGTGACTTCTGCTAATCCCGTAGAGGCCGTCTAAATTCAAAGAAGAAATACGAGTAATATCGCCCCGGGAGGTACAAACGCCTGCTTTACTTACTTATTTTGTTACAACAATGGAAACTAAAAGTGACTTCTGCCAATCCCATAGAGTCCGTGTACATTCAAAGAAGAAATACGAGTAGTATCGCTTTGGGAGATAACAACGCCTGCTGTACTTACTTGTTTTGTCACAACAATGGTAACTGAGGACGACTTCTGCTAATCCCGTAGAGGCCGTGTAAATTCAAAGAAGAAATACGAGTAGTATCGCTTTGGGAGATATCAACGCCTACTTTACTTACTTGTTTTGTTACAACAATGGTAACTGAGGACGACTTCTGCTAATCCCGTAGAGGCCGTGTAAATTCAAAGAAAAAATACGAGTAATATCGCCCCGGGAGGTACAAACGCCTGCTTTACTTACTTATTTTGTTACAACAATGGAAACTAAAAGTGACTTCTGCCAATCCCATAGAGTCCGTGTACATTCAAAGAAGAAATACGAGTAGTATCGCTTTGGGAGATAACAACGCCTGCTGTACTTACTTGTTTTGTCACAACAATGGTAACTGAGAACGACTTCTGCTAATCCCGTAGAGGCCGTGTAAATTCAAAGAAGAAATACGAGTAATATCGCCCCGGGAGGTACAAACGCCTGCTTTACTTACTTATTTTGTTACAACAATGGAAACTAAAAGTGGCTTCTGCCAATCCCATAGAGTCCGTGTACATTCAAAGAAGAAATACGAGTAGTATCGCTTTGGGAGATAACAACGCCTGCTGTACTTACTTGTTTTGTCACAACAATGGTAACTGAGGACGACTTCTGCTAATCCCGTAGAGGCCGTGTAAATTCAAAGGAGAAATACGAGTAATATAGCCCCGGAAGATACAAACGCTGACTTTACTTACTTATTTTGTTACAACAATGGTAACTGAAAGTGACTTCTGCTAATCCCGTAGAGGCTGTGTAAATTCAAAGAAGAAATACGAGTAATATCGCCCCGGGAGGTACAAACGCCTGCTTTACTTACTTATTTTGTTACAACAATGGTAACTGAAAGTGACTTCTGCCAATCCCATAGAGTCCGTGTACATTCAAAGAAGAAATACGAGTAGTATCGCTTTGGGAGATATCAACGCCTGCTTTACTTACTTGTTTTGTTACAACAATGGTAACTGAGGACGACTTCTGCTAATCCCGTAGAGGCCGTGTAAATTCAAAGAAGAAATACATGTAATATCGCCCCGGAAGATACAAACGCCTACTTTACTTACTTATTTTGTTACAACAATGGTAACTGAAAGTGACTTCTGCTAATCCCGTAGAGGCCGTGTAAATTCAAAGAAGAAATACGAGTAGTATCGCTTTGGGAGATAACAACGCCTGCTGTACTTACTTGTTTTGTCACAACAATGGTAACTGAGGACGACTTCTGCTAATCCCGTAGAGGCCGTGTAAATTCAAAGAAGAAATACGAGTAGTATCGCTTTGGGAGATAACAACGCCTGCTGTACTTACTTGTTTTGTTACAACAATGGTAACTGAGGACGACTTCTGCTAATCCCGTAGAGGCCGTGTAAATTCAAAGAAGAAATACGAGTAATATCACCCCGGAAAATACAAACGCTTACTTTACTTACTTATTTTGTTACAACAATGGTAACTGAAAGTGACTTCTGCTAATCCCGTAGAGGCCGTGTAAATTCAAAGAAGAAATACGAGTAGTATCGCTTTGGGAGATATCAACGCCTGCTTTACTTACTTGTTTTGTTACAACAATGGTAACTGAGGACGACTTCTGCTAATCCCGTAGAGGCCGTGAAAATTCAAAGAAGAAATACGAGTAGTATCGCTTTGAGAGATATCAACGCCTGCTTTACTTACTTGTTTTGTTACAACAATGGTAACTGAGGACGACTTCTGCTAATCCCGTAGAGGCCGTGTAAATTCAAAGAAGAAATACGAGTAATATCGCCTCGGGAGGTACAAACGCCTGCTTTACTTACTTATTTTGTTACAACAATGGTAACTGAAAGTGACTTCTGCCAATCCCATAGAGTTCGTGTATATTCAAAGAAGAAATACGAGTAGTATCGCTTTGGGAGATATCAACGCCTGCTTTACTTACTTGTTTTGTTACAACAATGGTAACTGAGGGTGACTTCTGCTAATCCCGTAGAGGCCATGTAAATTTAAAGAAGAAATAAGAGTAATATCGCCCCGGGAGATACAAACACCTGCTTTACTTACTTAATTTGTTACAACAATGGTAACTGAAAGTAACTTCTGCCAATCCCATAGAGTCCATGTACATTCAAAGGAGAAATACGAGTACTATCGCCTCGGGAGATATCAATGCCTGCTTTACTTACTTGTTTTGTTACAACAATGGTAACTGAGGGCGACTTCTGCTAATCCCGTAGAAGCCGTGTAAATTCAAAGAACATGTAAGTGTAGGAAATCCAAATCACTCTAGGTGGACATTTTCGAACCGTCGTGTTTGTGTGGATGTAAGGGCGTTTAGGGCGTTATGGTCGTTAAAGCGTTAATATGTAGAATTTTTAATTTCTAAAAAAGTCTTTGTATCAGTACACTGAAGCAATGTTTAGAATTTGGATATCCTATGCCTACAAATACATCACAACTCAATCTGTCAGGATATCATAAAACTGAACTATTCATCGAGACGTCATTCTGATAACTAATTCTGAAGTAGTCAGGCTGATTCGAGATGGAGTATCTGATGTCCGTTAGTAAATATAGGTGTAATGATACTAGTACAAGATATATTAAGTCAGCCAGCATTCTTGAATATCTTGAGACTCCATCAACAAAGCTGATGTCATCTCATTAAAAAAATTATATAAGACGGAATACTGATGAAATTTTTGGCTTTCACACCTCCTTTTCCCGATAAATGTGCTTGAATGTTTATTTATATTCAAATAGCAATGCATTCATATAGAGCATAATTTGCGACATTCTTCTAAAGGATAAAGTAAGTATAACAGCGTTTTACTTCAATTATATCTTAAAGTTGGATATCTTCTTTCGGTTAATTTATACTCTATTTTAAGAATGACTGATGACGTTGCATTTTAATAAAAACAAAACCAGTGGTGCCGACATAAAAAAAATGCGATGTTTTTCCTGTTTAAAGTTTTTTGATTAAAATATAACGATTTGAAATTTTATTTTCATTAAAACCAGGAACTGAACTTTGAAGAGCTTTTTAACTATTTTCTGTGGTATGATCCCAATCACTCTCAGTCAAAAAAAAACCTAAATATACTGAAAAGCTAAAAACTACTGTATATGAAAACAATATACAAGATGCATTTCAAAACATTAAAAGATCTTGGTGAAACTTTGCTTTGTGTCGTAGTGACTGGCATCGTGCTGCACGAAAGAAATAAAATGCTCTTCAGGGTTCAGTTCCTCGTTTTAAATAACATTTAAAATTAAGTTTTTCCTGTTTAAGTTTTTGAATCAAAATACAACGATTTTAAATGCTATTTAAAGTAAAACGAGGAGCTAAACTTTGAAGAGCTTTTTGACTCTTTCGTGTGGTACAGATAATAATAAATTAATAAATCAAAGTTTTACAAAAATATTTTAATGTTTTGAAATACATCTTATATACAATTCAAACACTCGACGTCGATCAGGAACACCAAACAGAAATCATCGCTCTTTCCATGTGAATAAGTAAGTCCCGGAAATATTCCCATCGGCCGCCACCGGGAATCGAATCTTCCAGTTACACACCGGACATGCTACCACTGCACCACATCTTCTATCTTTGGTGAATCCCAGCATTGTGCGGAGCTCCATGAAGCAACCTGCCATGTAGTTTGCAAGTTAATCACATGTGAATCAGGAGAATTCGAGGCTGCTGTCGTGCAGTGGTAGCATGTCCGGCGCGTAACTGCAAGACCTTGGGTTCGAATCCCGGTGGCACCCGATGATAATTTTACCGCGACTCACTTATTAACGTGGAAAGAGCGGCGATTTCTGTTCGGTGATCTTATATACAGTTTTCATACAGTTCTTAGCTTTTCAGAGTATTTATTTTTTATTTTGATTAATTGCTTATAACTTCCGTATTGCTTATTATTATTATAAGTGCAATAATAAAATGTATTAAGTATTAATTCAGCAATATTATATTTTATTCGTAAACAGTTTATTCTAATACCAATAAATGTGCTGGATAGAAAGTGGAAAATTTCCCCTTTCTCCTTATGTAAAAAGTCTCTATTTTCCTTCTCTCACACCGAAAATTCATAGTATACACTGACAGCAAAAAAAATCCCAACACCAAGAAGGGGTTGTGTTAGATAAACGACAGTTGGTAGGCGGTGAGAGTACATCTGTAAGATGACGTCTATCCAAATTTCGCGCTCTGCGCATACGTGTGGCGCTAGTAGCGCCCCTCGGAACATGCAAAGCAGGTTTGCTGTAAATACGCGCTGTAACGTTCGTGAGCGTTAGTTATCGTTGAGATTCGTCGTAGGGTGTTGATGTTAGTCAAGAATGCCTTTAAGAAGACGAAGAAGCCATTACCAACAGCTCACGGAGTTTCAACGAGGTCGTGTAATAGGGCTACGAGAAGGTGGATTTTCTTTCCGCAATATTGCAGAACGACTTGGCAGGAATGTAGCCACTGTGCATGATTGTTGGCAGCGGTGGTCAAGGGAAGGTACTGCCTCAAGAAGACCGGGTACCGGCCGGCCACGTGGCACTACTGAGAGAGGAAGACCGCCGTGCACGGCGTATAGCCGTGGCGTATCGTACCGTGTCTGCGGCAGCAATTCGACCTGCAGTTGCCACCACAGTGACACAACGAACTGTTACAAATCGGTTACTTGAAGGACAGCTCCGAGCCAGACGCCCTGTAGCGTGCATTCCACTTACTTCCAAACCACTGCCGTTTGCGACGTCAGTGGTGTCAAGCTAGACCTCATTGGAGGACGGAGTGGAGATCTGTTGTGTTTTCTGATGAAAGCCGGTTATGCCTGGGTGCCAGTGATGGCCGTGTGTTTGTTAGAACGAGGCCAGGTGAGCGCCTGCAACCAACCTGTCTGCGGCCGAGACACACTGGACCTACACCTGGAGTTATGGTCTGGGGAGCAATTTCCTATGACAGCAGGAGCACTCTTGTGGTTATCCCACGCACCCTGACGGCACAGTTGTACGTCGGTCTGGTGATTCAACCTATTGTGCTGCCATTCATGAACAGCATTCCAGGGGTGTTTTCCAACAGGATAACGCTCGCCCGCATACCGCTGTTGTAACCCAACATGCTCTACAGAGTGTCGACATGTTGCCGTGGCCTGCTAGATCACCAGATCTTTCACCAATCGAGCACGTATGGGACATCATTGGATGACAACTCCAGCGTCACCCCCAACCAGCATTAACCGTCCCTGTATTGCCGACCAAGTGCAACAGGCATGGAACTCCATCCCACAAACTGACATCCAGCACCTGTACGACACGATGCATGAACGTTTGCGTGCTTGCATTAATCATTCTGATGGTTACATCAGTTATTAATGTACCAGCATTTCACATTTAAAATGGCTCTTCTCGCGCTTACAATAAGCTGTGATCTTGAAACCTTAATCGATTAACTATGTTACCTATACAAATGTATTGCTGCCATTTCATTCCTCTACAACTATTTTTTCGTGGTGTTGGGATTTTTTTTTCCGTCAGTGCATATCAGTCTGAAGTTTTTTTTAAATTACTAATACGCAAATTATAAACAATTAATAATACAATTAAAAATAAATACACTAAAAACCTAATAACCATATGAAAACATTATACAAAATGTATTCCAAAAACAGTAAAAGTTTTTTTAAAAAGCTTGGATTTATATCGCAGTGATTGCCATCGTACCACATGAAAGAGTTAAAAAGCTATTCAAAGTTCAGTTCCTTGTTTTACTTTAAATGACATTTAAAATTGTCATATTTTAATAGAAAAACTTAAACTAGAAAAAAAAATCGGATGTAAGCAATGTCTGCTGACTTTTTTTTTTTCGCATAGTAACAAAAATTCCATCGAAACGGAAAATGTCCACCGTATTCCATCCATTCTGCTGACGAAATGAATGTGAGCTAAATGCTGACAAAGTGAACTGTGGAAGAAATGATCTGGACCAAGTGAACATGGACGAAATGAAGTGGACGAAGTGAACGAGGACGAAATGATCTGGACCAAGTGAACGTGGACGAAATGAACTGGACGAAGTGAACGTGGGCGAAATGAACTCGACCAAGTGAACGTGGGTGAAATGAACAGGACCGAGTGAACGTGGACGAAATGAACCTGGACCAAGTGAACGTGGACGAAATGAACTGGACCAAGTGAACGTGGGCGAAATGAACTCGACCAAGTGAACGTGGACGAAATGAACTGGACCAAGTGTACGTGGACGAAATCAACTGGACCAAGTGAACGTGGGCGAAATGAACTCGACCAAGTGAACGTGGGTGAAATGAACAGGACCGAGTGAACGTGGACGAAATGTACCTGGACCAAATGAACGTGGACGAAATCAACTGGACCAAGTGAACGTGGACGAAATGAACTGGACGAAGTGAACGTGGGCGAAATGAACTCGACCAAGTGAACGTGGGTGAAATGAACAGGACCGAGTGAACGTGGACGAAATGAACCTGGACCAAGTGAACGTGGACGAAATCAACTGGACCAAGTGAACGTGGACGAAATCAACTGGACGAAGTGAACGTGGGCGAAATGAACTCGACCAAGTGAACGTGGGTGAAATGAACTGGACCAAGTGTACGTGGACGAAAGGAACTGGGCCAAGTGAACGTGGACGAAATTAACTGGACCAAGTGTACATGGGTGAAATGAACTGGACGAAGTGAACGTGGACGAAAGGAACTGCACCAAGTGATCGGGTACGAAATGAACTGGACCAAGTGTACGTGGGCGAAATGAACTGGACCAAGTCAACGTGGACGAAATGAACTCGACCACGTGAACGCGGGTGAAATGAACAGGACCGAGTGAACGTGGACGAAATGAACTGGACCAAGTAAACGTGGTCGAAATGAACACAGACAAAGTGATCCGTCACCGGCATGAAGATTATCAAGTGATGATGAATTTTTTTATGCTCTTTTGGGATCGGGTTCCTTACTATCACCGTGAGACAATCAATGAATAAATGTCTCAACTCGTTTAGAAACAATCGCCCATCCGTTATTTAGGTCGAATTGTTTCAGGAAATAGGGAACTATTTCCGTAAGTCAAACACGTAATTCATTCCTTATCTGGGGTTCGAAACCGCACCTAACGTGGACAAATTATTAAAATCCGATGCATTATACCACTTGGGCGCTAGGGCGGGGATTGATCGGGGATTGATGAGATAAAGATCTCACCTGAAATGAAATATAAAGCAAAAAAAAATTCCGGAATTGTGCCTACTGTCGCTGCTTTTACACATCTTGTGGTGTAAAAGGTGTGAAGCGTACTAAGGAGCGAGCTAATGGGAAAGAGCAAAAGTGATGCGATTTACCCATCTATTCCGCTGGACTAGTTCCCAGGCACTCTTCTGTTGCTAAGCTACGCATAAATCAAGTTAAGTTTCTTCAGATCTCTCAGATACGATTCGCTTCGCCTGCAGTTTTGCTCCTTGTCATTAGGGAAAGAAAGGTTAGTAGTCTCAGATAGCCGTCAGGTAGGAAGTGCTGAACTTTTATAAGTGACGAAATATCTGTAACGGAAAGGCTTTGCTCTTAGAAGAAGAAAAACAGCCGACATTCGAGGATAGAAAATAGTGCAAAATATACCTCGATGTGCAAAAAAGAAGAGCATTCTCGTCTACTACTTTTCGAAATTAGCATTTCTCATCTCACAGTGAATTTACCAAACACTTGGACTTAGGAAGAATTTTAATTGGTTTCCAGCTTCTTGTTAAAAACTACACTGACGGAAAAAAATCCCAACACCAAGAAGGGGTTGTGTTAGATAAACGACAGTTGGTAGGCGGTGAGAGTACATCTGTAAGATGACGTCTATCCAAATTTCGCGCTCGGCGCATACGTGTGGCGCTAGTGGCGCCCATCGGAACATGCAAAGCAGGTTTGCTGTAAATACGCGCTGTAACGTTCGTGAGCGTTAGTTATTGTTGAGATTAGACGTAGGGTGTTGATGTTAGTCCAGAATGCCTTTAAGAAGACGAAGAAGCCATTACCAACAGCTCACGGAGTTTCAACGAGGTCGTGTAATAGGGCTACGAGAAGGTGGATTTTCTTTCCGCAATATTGCAGAACGACTTGGCAGGAATGTAGCCACTGTGCATGATTGTTGGCAGCGGTGGTCAAGGGAAGGTACTGCCTCAAGAAGACCGGGTACCGGCCGGCCACGTGGCACTACTGAGAGGGAAGACCGCCGTGTACGGCGTATGGCCGTGGCGCATCGTACCGCGTCTGCGGCAGCAATTCGAGCTGCAGTTGCCACCACAGTGACACAGCAAACTGTTACAAATCGGTTACTTGAAGGACAGCTCCGAGCCAGACGCCCTGTAGCGTGCATTCCAATTACTCCAAACCACTGCCGTTTGCGACGTCAGTGGTGCCAAGCTAGAGCTCATTGGAGGACGGAGTGGAGATCTGTTGTGTTTTCTGATGAAAGTCGGTTCTGCTTGGGTGCCAGTGATGGCCGTGTGTTGGTTAGAAGGAGGCCAGGTGAGCGCCTGCAACCAACCTGTCTGCGGCCGAGACACACTGGACCTACACCTGGAGTTATGGTCTGGGGAGCAATTTCCTATGACAGCAGGAGCACTCTCGTGGTTATCCCACGCACCCTGACGGCACAGTTGTACGTCGGTCTGGTGATTCAACCTGTTGTGCTGCCATTCATGAACAGCATTCCAGGGGGTGTTTTCCAACAGGATAACGCTCGCCCGCATACCGCTGTTGTAACCCAACATGCTCTACAGAGTGCCGACATGTTGCCGTGGCCTGCTAGATCCCCAGATCTTTCACCAATCGAGCACGTATGGGACATCATTGGACGACAACTCCAGCGTCACCCCCAACCAGCATTAACCGTCCCTGTATTGACCGACCAAGTGCAACAGGCATGGAACTCCATCCCACAAACTGACATACAGCACCTGTACGACACAATGCATGAACGTTTGCGTGCTTGCATTCAACATTCTGACGGTTACACCTATTATTAATGTATCAGCATTTCACATTTAAAATAGCTCTTCTTGCGTTTACAATACGCTGTGATCTTGAAACCTTAATCGATTAAATATGTTACCTATACAAATGTATTGCCGCCATTTCATTCCTCTACAACTATTTTTTCGTGGTGTTGGGATTTTTTTCCGTCAGTGTATTTCTACTTTATATTAGATTCAATTCGAAGATTTTTTTTATGGTCCGTTAGAAATCGGGTGTTGCGGAGTTGTAACTGCGATAGATGGAAATACGGAAACTTCCAAAAACATCACCTTTACTACATGCCTCTCGTAATTGTGCAGTTCATTTCCTCGATGACTACTTCATCGAATGGTCACTTCTCCTAAAACCAGTTCACTGAAACAGATCCTTTTCCCAAGAGGTTATTTACAGAAATGATCATACTAGCAATATGTTGTTTAACGGAAAATTGACTCTACCATTAGTTGCTCACAGTATAGTCATTTTTGAAAATACTACCTGAGAGCGGAAGAGTACGGTCCACGAACTTGCTGACAGGACAAAAAAAGTGATTTTAAAGATGAACTTGCGGGGGAAATGGACGCCGCCCCGGTGGCTCAGTGGTCAAAGCGCTGGCTTATGATCATTCATCCGTAAGGGGTCCAGGTTTGAATCCCGGTGAGGCATTGATGTTGTGTTTGTCTTACGGCACTGGCTTTCTCTCTTCTCTGGAACCGGTGACCCTAAATTAGGGACGGACGACTGCTTATAGCCCATTGAGTTGCTCACGGTGGTCGTTAAACCCCAATTCCCGCCCCGATGGCGCAGTGGTCTAACCGATGGCCTCTGATCATTCGTCCGAAAGGGGTCCGGGTTTGAATCCCGGTGAGACGTGGATATTGTGTTTGCCTTACGGCACTGGCTCTCTCCCTTCTCTGGAACCAGTGAACCTAAATTAGGGACGGGCGACTGCTTATAGTCCATTGAGTTGCTCACGGTGGTCGTTAAACCTCCAATCAAACAAAAACTCGACGTACAGTGCTTTTTCAAGAACTGAAGACATATGAAAGATTTATGACAAAATTCGGAAGCATATGGGAGTGACATGGAGAAGACTGACCCAAGACATAAAGTTGTGGAATAGACTTGGGGAGACATTCATTCAGCAGTGGGTGGAGACTGGCTGTTGAAATTTTACTAAACTGTTTATTCACTAGAAGTAATGTTACCGAAGAGGGCATTATACCGAATTGTTAAGTCAGATAAAAGTTTATTGCATCGTAAAGTCATTTCAAAGCGTCAATTTATCGAAAAGTTAGCATCTTACATCTACACTGTTAAAGGTTTTGTGGTAGGTTGCACCAAAAAGTAGTACTACACCGGATGCACCACTTTCTGAGAAAAGGTACAGCTTCGTGTGCTGCAAACAAAACCCAAACACATGATGCAAAACTACACCACATTATGATACAAAATTACCTCATGTTATTGTGCAAGGTTACAGTATATTGTTTGCACCACATAATGATGCATCTTTTTTCAGAAACTGGTACAGCTGGTGTAGTAGCACTTTCTGGTGCAACCTACCACAAAATTTATAACAGTGTACAAAGATAACTTATCTAAAATTTAGGTTTTATTGAAAACGTTTTATTTCGTCGTTCACGGAGATATTAATTATTACCGGAGATACTTCACTGCAGCTTATACGGTCACTTAAAAATTTTGTGGTAGGTTGCACCAGAAAGTTGATATAACGTACAAGTTTACCAGCGCCGGTCATCGAAACCGGGTCCCCCACTCCTGAGTAAGTCGCTCTTCCAACTAAGCTACACGGACATGCGCTCTCACTGCTATCTGCCTTTATCTCATGTGCGTTCTGAAATGCAGGCACGTCACATGGTGCTACACCAGCTGCACCACTCTTTTTAGAAAAGATACACCATTCTGTGGTACAAAATATACCCAAAAACATGGTGCAACCTTGTACCGCAACGTGGTGAAAAGTTCAACCACGTTGTCGGGTTTTGTTTGCTGAACATTATGGTGTATCTTTTCTCAGAAAGTGATGCAGCTGGAGTAGCACCACTTTTTGGTGCAACCTACCACTAAACTACTAACAGTGTGATCCAAACGAATTTATTTCAATCACAAATCATTAGAACAGCTTCGTTCTTAAATTTGGGAGACAATTCTTTTAAAACACAGAACGAAATATTTAGCTATTTCCCCGAATATTTCGCACCAGTGTGTTGTAATTTTGTGAGGCAATGAACATTTACCGTCTTGGAATTAAAACTACAGGAAAACCCATTTGTGGTATTTCCTGCAAAGTCATTTCGACAAAAGCATGAATAGGATACGATAATGTTTTTTCGTTTAATTATCTCTACTTCACTACTTAAAACTTTATCTATCGTTCTACCTGTCTATTGAACTCGTAGCACTGTAACTTCGAAGTCTTAAGCACCAGATGGCTAGCATACAAAAATCGTTAATTATACACTGAGCTAAAACTGAGCTACGTTTGACGACGCAATGGCCAGAAGAGAGAAGACTTCAAATACTCACATAAATGGTATTTATTGGTTCCAGGAACAGCATAAACATACTGTAAGGCACTTCAAATTAATCAAAGATGATCGCATCCCCATCAGTTACAATACTGAACCTCTATCACCTTAGGTACGACTTCTTTACATCAGAAAACAACAACAACATTTTGCGGCAGTACTCTACATAACATACATCACGATTATGTAAACCACGCAACCCCACGTTTTCGTTGCTTGCTTCAACATTATACACTTAAGAGCGATTGAATTAGAGATACATGTCTAGTAACGTGTAGCACCACCTTTCGCCCTGATGACGGCGGCGATTCGTCTCGGCATGGACTCGACAAGACACCGGAAGCGTTGGGAAGCCATACGGATCCACGACCCCTGAACAAACTCCCACAGTTCACGAAGATTTGATAGAGGGGGTCAGAGCCTCAAACATCTCTCTCGATGGCATCCCAGATGTGCTCGATGGGATTAAAGTCAGGTGACCTAGCTGGCCAAGTAAGTGAGGTCACGTCGCGTCGGTGGAGTGTTCATCCAACCATTCGGATACAATTCGGGAGCGATGGCACGGTGCATTGTCTTGTTGCAGGATGAGGTCCCCAGTGGGATGTTGAAGACAAACAAACGGGAGCAAATGGTCGTGCAGGATATCCTGGTAACTTTAACCTGTGAAAGACGATGTCACACGTACCATGGGTCCAATTTCAGTCCACGTAAACAGTCCTCAGACGAGAATGCCACCCCCACCAGCTTGAAGAGTACCCTGCTGGCAAGAAGGATCCATCGCTTCATCTGGTTTTCGCCGTACTCGTATCCTGCCATCCGCATGTACCAACGTGAATCTCGACTCATCAGTCCAGGCAACATTTTTCCACATGTCTAGGGTCCAGCGGCGATGTTCCCGCGTCCATGCTAATCTTTGCACCTTGGGATGTGCGGTCAGCAGCGGTACCCTCGTGGGACGATGGCTTCTGTACCCCATAGCTAGGAGATAGTTCTGGAAGGTGTGGCTCCTTACACGTTTTTGTGCACCAGCGTTAAATTGCCGAGTGATTTCTTGCACTGTGGTCCGTCTATCCGCTGTTACAATGCGAGCTAGCAGACGATGACCCCGCACATCCACACGCTGTTGTCCACGGCAGTTGGCCCTTGCAGGGATAGTTTTACCGGATTCGATGGACTCCAGGTGCACCCGTGACACAGTGGCTCGGGAAAATCCCGGTGCCTGCACGACTTCCGAGATGGAGTGATTTATTCTTCGGGCCCACGGATTAGTTGATCCCCCTCATCTCAACTAAAATTAAACTTTCCCATACAGAGGACGTATTTTTGAACAAGCTTGAAGGTCCGCTCCAGATGGCTAAACACATCGCTGACTTCAAGGAAGAGAAAGGAGTGGAAGGATAGATGTGGCTTAAAATGTCAACCGCAATAGTGCTGCTATTGCTTTCGGTATCTCGTTACCTTCCATTTCCTCCAGGAAACATGTGGTAAATGTCCCCTTCTTGTGAAAACGTGCGTATGTTCCGGACCCCTTTCCCCTTTCCTCAGTCTTACTCCCGACTCTTAGCGAAAGATTTAGCGAACAACATTCCTAAATAACCAAATGGCAGGGAACCAAGAAAGAACAAACACTTCACAACAAGCATCATTAAAAAAGGCAAGTCATTTCCATTTTATTTTCAAGTGGTTGTAGTGATTTTTGTTTAAAACGTCACTACTTAAAACATTACTATCGTACTATCTGTCAGTTGAACTCATAGCACTGTAACTTGGAAGTCTTAAGCGCCGGGTAGCTAGCATATAAAATATATTAATTATAGACTGAGCTAAATTGGACGATCCAACGGCCAGAAAAGAGTCGATTTCAAGTTAAGAAAATCACTGTCCTTTATTATTCAAATATTTCAGGTCAATAAGGTATCTACGATAATCATCGGCCGCACATTAACGAGTAGTTCTACTTTTCAACGAAAACCACAACTTCTTTGCATATAGAAAGTCGTGAAAATACAACGTAACACAATATTAATACACAACATCGCCACACACACACCACACTTTTTCGCTACTTGCTTCAACATTATATAACTCTCATTCTTACCTGTCCACATGCACATATTACGCACTTTAACCTCAAGACTGTTGCCAACATACATTCAGCGACTGAGAAAATATAACGATAAGGTAAAGAACGCTTAATGACAATGAACTCAAAATTTACATTGAGAAAGAAACTAAAAAAGGAAAGTTAAATAACAGTGTACGTCATATGGGAAGGGGAAAAACACTGAAGTGTCAAACGTCATGGAATACGTACCAGGTATTGTGTAGGAACTCCTCTAACACTGCGAATTACAGCAACTCGACGTGGCATCGATTCCACACAAGAGACCGGAAGACTTCTGGAGGGATGTTGAGCCATGCCGTCTTAACAGCCGCCCACAGTTCCCTGGTATTTGTAGGTGCAGGATCTTGCGTGCGAATGGCCCTTTTCATCACGTCCCTTAAGTGATCTATTGGGTTCATGTCGGGTGAACTTGTTGGCCTCACCATCCTTCGGAACTGTCCAGAATGCTCCTCGAACCAATTGTGGTAAACTTGGGCGAGATGACATGGTGCATTATCCGCCTAGAAAATCCCATCGTTCTTGGGGTACATGAAGTCCGTGAAGGGCTGCAAATGGTCACCCAGCAGGGCAATAAATCGATTATCGGTCAATGATGAGTTTATGAGGACCAGAAGACCCAAACCGTGCCACATAAAGACATCTCACACGTGTATGGAACCATCACCAGCTTGCACATTGCCTTGTTGACAGCTTGGATCCATGGCCTCAAGGGGTCTGTGACACGCCTGAACCCTACTATCAACTCGTAACAACTGGTAGAGTGACTCATTGATCACGCCACGTGTTGCCAGTCTTCCATCGTCCAATTATTAAGTTTACGAGCCCAGGTGAGGGGCTGTGTCCGACGGCTTGTTGTTAACAAAGGCACTCTGGTGGGTCTTCTGGCTCGTGACTCATTGGACCACGCCACATATTGCCAGTCTTCCTCATGGACGCTACATTACGCTGCACTGATCTGATGGATATGTCTCTGGTACTTCTTGCGTTGAATATGGATATTATTTGAGCTAATATCGGTTGTCTGTTAGCATGGACAATCCTGGTCAAATGCCGCTGGTCACGGTCATTCAGCACCCGTGCTCCGCCACTGCCCTATCCACGGTGGGTGGTAATTCCTTCCAAGAGGTATTCTCGGTACACACGTGACACCGTGGATCGCGGAATGTTGAATGTTCCCACTACTTCAGAAATTGCATGTCCCATGCCTCTGGCTCCCACTACCGTGCCTCGTTCAAACTCCGATAGCCGCCCCGGTGGTGCAGTGGTCTAAGGCGTTGGCCTCTGATCATTCGTCCGTAAGGGGTCCGGGTTCGAATCCCGGTCAGGCATGGATGTTGTGTTTGTCTTACGGCACTGGCTCTCTCCCTTCCCTGGAACCAGTGACCCTAAATTGGGGACGGGCGACTGCTTATAGCCCATTGAGTTGCTCACGGTGGTCGTTAAACCTCCAATCAAAAAAAAAAAAAAAAACTCCGATATTTCAGGTCGGCTTACCATAACTCTACTAGCGGTTATTCAAATTGACTCACGGGATTACACCTCGCAAATGATAAGGATCGTGGCATGCGTTTGAAGCCTTTATACGATGGCAGAGCCTGCTAAAATTTTGCATACTGCTATCCCGTGACTTTTGGCCCTTTAGTGTATTTTTGCAGATTTTACCATTCTGTTCGGCGGTCATCTGTTGAGTCGGTTATTTTTTCATAGAACCGTGGATGACCTTGCTAGAGGGGTTATAACGAAGTACATTTCTCTGTCATTTTTGGTCCACGCCGGGAATCGAACCCAAGTCCACTTATTCCGGAAAAAGTCGCACTACCAACTGAGCTACGCAGACGTTCGTTCTTGCTGCTATTTGCCTTTATGTCGTGTGCGTCCTGCGGAGCAGGCACGTCACATCTCCCCTTCCCCGAAAGAGGGCCGGGCGCACAGGTCAGCTGTGACCATGAATCGTTGCAGGCTGCCATTCGCTTTAGGGCGTGCACTTGAGAACTCCCAGTCAATCTGGTGTGTGGAATGCAACGTCACACACATTAATTTTTCGTAGCGCTGGAGAAGGGATTCTCTTATTTTTGTTATCTCTTGGTGTGGAAAGAACATCACACCATAGCGAGATCTTTAACGGCCGGGTCATCCGGGAAGTTCTGGCGCCATTATAACGAAGTAAATTTATCCGTCATTTTTGATCCACTCCGGGGATGGAACCCGAGTCCACTTTCTCCGGAACAAGTCGCTCTACCAAATGAGCTACGCAGACGTTCGTTCTCGCTGCTATCTGCTTTTATGTCGTGTGCGTCCTGCGGGGCAGGCACGTCACAAGGTTTCATTGTCCGTCAAGTGATCTTCCAGTTAAATGTGACATACCTCTTTCAAAGTGGTGCGAGAGACATTATCCGAGCTTACTTCTGCCGCGACTGTATATTTTATAATGCGAAAGGTTGCATCGCGCGCTGTTTTGTCGAAGAAGTGTTCAAATACTTATGCTGCTACAGTGTACAGGAAGGACAACGTGCCGGTTGCTGTTGTTTTTCTGTTTACAGATATCCGTTTGCCAGACTCATTGCCTAACAGAGAGAAAAATGTCTTTGATCATTTTTTTTTTTTTTTTGGTATTGTTCTCACTTCCTGCAGGCACTCATTTGTTCAGTTCACGGCTCATTCAGAAGACACGAAATAAATCGTTCTGCCGGTAGTTGAAGCAAATCGCATCCGGAAAGACCTCCGCTGCTCGCAACGCTCTTCTTACTATTTCAAGTAAACCTTCCCCATACTAAGTAAGTGTTACAAAACAAAGATTTCATCTTTCTCGCAGTTGACTTTGCGGAATCGTTTCTTAAATTTTATCAGTACATCATACTGATTAAAGCAGCAGAGTATTCGATTCAGCGTCTCCATCTGTCAGTAGCGATCATCTGCAGTTTTCGAACTGACGTCACTCCCTTGTCCAATGAAATATGTCCGAAGCCAAAAGAAATGACCTGAAACTCAACTCAATATAGAGAAAGCTACGAAGATAAAAAGAAAAATGAGAGTGAAATGTTTCATTTATTTTTCTTGGACATGTGCCCCTCACCAGTGATATATATATATATATATATATATTCCCCGACAAAACAAATGACTTGCAACTTAATATTCAGACAACAACGAAAAAAAAAACGCACCAGTCATACATTTTTAGAGAAAAAATGCGACATTACTAGATTTATATTCACTAAAAGTCAAGGGAACCTCCTATTGGTCGCCCAGGAATCGAGTCGTCGAGGTCGCGGCCCCTAATTTCTCGTACTACCGAGTCTGGGGTCAAATCCAAGGAAAAGTCATTGATGTTGCGTTGGTCCTTCCGGCACGGGTTCCCTCACTTTCCTGAAATATTTTTTTCAAGTTTAATAAAAACAATGAGGACTTCTATGGCAGCTATAAGCAGGGAAACCCTAGCTGCTTCCGTAAAAAGGGTAGGGTCAGCGCTGTAAGGCAAACACATCACCCATGCCTATTCCTGGACATGAACTTTAACCCATCACGGAAAAGTAGTCTGAAATTCAGGTCTCTGGCCACTCAGTTCAGGGAAAGGGGATTCCTTGAAATCAGCTATTCTAAATTAAAATAGTTCTAAATTAGGGACGGATGTTTTTTCATGGCTACCGTCGGACACCGAAAAAACAAAATTAATTATCTAACTACAGTTGTCTTCCAAATAAAATCTCATCTTTCTTAAAAAAAAGGTTTCCTAAAAGAATTTCATATTGAGTAATGCATTTTTATAAACAACTGGACAATTTTGTTGAACTCTGGGCGAGTAGGCAGACTACCAAGATTAACGAATTTCATGCAGTAGATGGTCGTTCATTGACTGACGACCAGGAAGTAAGCATTATGATTTACACTGAAGAGCAATTGAATTAGAGATACCTGTCTAGTAACGTGTAGCACCACCTTTCGCCCTGATGACGGCGGCGATTCGTCTCGGCATGGACTCGACAAGACACCGGAAGCGTTGGGAAGCCGTACGGATCCACGACCCCTGAACAAGTTCCCACAGTTCACGAAGATTTGATGGAGGGGAGTCAGAACCACGAACATCTCTCTCGATGGCATCCCAGATGTGCTCGATGGGATTGAGGTCAGGTTACCTAGCTGGCCAAGGAAGCGAGGTCACGTCGGTGCAGTGTTCATCCAACCATTCGGATACAATTCGGGAGCTGCATTGTCTTGTTACAGGATGAGGTCCCTAGTGGGATGTTGAAGGCGCACAAACAGGAGCAAATGGTCGTCCAGGATATTCCGTTAACGTTAACCTATGAGGGACGAAGTCACACGTACTAGGGGTCCAATTTCAGTCCACGTAAACAGTCCCCAGACGAGAATGCCACCCCCACCAGCTTGAAGAGTACCCTGCTGGCAAGAAGGATCCATCGCTTCATGTGGCTTGCGCCGTACTCGTATCCTGCCATCCGCATGTACCAACGTGAATCTCGACTCATCAGTCCAGGCAACATTTTCTTACATGTCTAGGGTCCAGTGGCGATGTTCCCGCGCCCATGCTAATATTTGCACCCTGTGATGTGCGGTAAGCAGCGGTACCCTCGTGTAACGAGGGCTTCTGTACCCCACAGCAAGGAGATGCTTCTGGATGGTGTGGCTGCTTACACGTTTTTGAGCACCAGCGTTAAACTGCCGAGTGGCTTCTTGCACTGTGGCCCGTCTATCCTCTGTTACAATGCGAGCTAGCCGACGACGACCACGCTCATCCACACGCTTTTGTCCACGGCAGTTGGCAGTTGCAGGGATGGTTTTACCGGATTCGATGTACTCACGGTGCACCCGTGACACAGTGGCTCGTGAAAATCCCAGTGCCTGCACGACTTCCGAGATGGAGTGACCCATTTCTCGATCCCCGACAATTTGCCCACGATCAAATGCGCTTAGGGTACTCTCATTCCGGAATAAGAGCAACTTATTCCGGAATGAGAGGACCCGTGTTCGATGCCCGGCGTGGGCAAAAATTACGGAGAAATTTACTTCGTTATACTGGTTTCACTACTATACATCAGAGTAGGAACAATTTTACTTTCATACACAGCCTATAACGAAGTGAATTTCTCCGTCATTTTTATCCGCGCCGGGGTTCGAACCCGGGTCCACTCATTCCGGAATAAGTTGCTCTACCAATTAAGCTACGCGGACGTTTCATTCTGATTCCTATCTGCCTTTATGTCGTGTGCGTCCTTCTGGCAGGTACGTCACATCTCCTGGTACGTTACATCATCTCCCCCTTATTTTATTTTTTTTTCGAAGTGCTGGAGAAAGGATTCTCTTATTCTTCCTATCTCGCGGTGTGGAAATAACATCACACCAATGCGAGATTTTGAACGGTCGGGTCATCCGGATAGTTCGGGCGCCATTATAACGAAGTGAATTTCTCCGTCATTTTTATCCGCGCCGGGGTTCGAACCCGGGTCCACTCATTCCGGAATAAGTTGCTCTACCAATTAAGCTACGCGGACATGTATTCTGATTCCTATCTGCCTTTATGTCGTGTGCGTCCTTCTGGCAGGTACGTCACATCTCCTGGTACGTTACAAGCCATTCGGAATTTTCATGAGAACCCATCATTCCTGTGAAATCCTCCTAAGGCAGCAGCTCTGACTTCCTATGAAGAATTCACTCGCCTACTAAATTCACCATCTAATTTGCGCTATCGCGTAAACTTGGAGGATTCAATCGCCTTCACTAAGCATACGCGATGCCTAAAAACTATATCACCAAATTCCCCTTCATGTAGCATGAAAGTCACGAAAATTCTTCCAGGTTTTCTTTGTTGACGACAAATATGATCAGCTACGTAATTTCCGAACTCTCAAATATGAGGATTTTGTTATTTCCCAAGGGGTCCCCCTTTATTTCGAGAACGATATCAGTACGCTTTCGTTCCCTGAAAGCAATCGATTGTGGAAAGCCAATGTATTAAAAAAAAATCTGATGAGAAATGTTTTTGTGAAACAAGTGAAAGAAGGCTTCTTAGAAGAGTTGTTTGTGAGAGCGATTGCAATGTGAGTGGCACGATTTGCGGACCGTATTCGATTTTTGCCCTGTTGAATGAATTCAGTATTGAAGTCCTATAAAGCAGAATGCGTTGGCATGGGACTTTATTACTGTATAGGAAAGATATACCAAGGTGGTCGAAAGCTTCAGAATGTGTTCATAATCGTCTAAGGGGGGAAGGGGGGGCTGCGATAACAAAGACATATTTTCAAAATTTATTTCCCTAATAATCTGATATCGTAAACAGACGAAAAATCTCTAAGTAAGAACTGGCAATCACGCTTCAGCAGAGATTGCCGAACCTTCCGATTTCTATCGCGATGCTTTTTGTTTATCATTTTTTTTTTTGTTTAGACCTAAACCAATGCTCATAACTCGCTATTCTAAATGAAATGTATCTATTGTTACTATACCGTGCAAATTAATTGGGACAAGCTATTTTAATTCTCTGAATTGTAATGCGATCGCCAGTTGATGTCGGTAACCCACGTAAACCGGTTTTATCAGCTTTGAAGTGGTGTGACTGTTAGAGCTTGATAGTAAGAATGTGGTGTGACCGGTTTTAAACAGGGAATTGCACTTCAGCTTCAGTTGTGATCTTTCGTGCAGGTAGTTGGATGTTAGTTTTTGCTTTCTGTGAGTACGTGTTGCTTTCGTGTATTGAAAAATGGATATTTCCCGAAGGAAGCGTGCAAAAATAATTGCTCTGAAGGATCACACTTCTATGACAGTGAGAGATATCGCTTCTACAGTTGGTGTAGGCAAATCAAGTGTATCAAGACTGCTTACACGATACAATGCGTCTGGATCATCGTCTCCAAAAAGGAGAAGTAAATGTGGAAGAAAACGAAAAGCAACTCCACGAACCGATAAATATCTAATCAAAAATAGTAAGATGAATCCAAAGAAAAAAAAAAAAAAAAAAAAAAAAAAAACAAGCACCGACCTTCAAAGAGATTTATTGGCTAGTGGTTGTGATGTTAGTGATTCAACTGTACGCCGTAGGCTTCTGGAAGTTGGCCGGAAGGCAAGAAGACCAACGAAAAACCAATATTTGAATGCGAAAATGAAAATAAAACGTTTAGCATGGGCCATAAAATATAAATCATGGACTGCTGACGACTGGAAAAAGGTAATTTTCAATGATGAAACTCGTTTATTTGTGCAGGGTTACCAAGCAAATGTCGTTAGACGAAGCAACTGTGAACCCTTAATACCTGAACATGTCAAACAAACTGTAAAACACCCTCTGCAACAGATGTTTTGGGGTTTTTTCACATCAAATGGCACTGGAAGCTTAGTTCCTGTTCAAGGTATAATGAATTCAGCCAAGTACGTAGAAATATTAGAACGTAGGATTGTTCCATTCTTGCAAACTTTTGACGGGACATTTCAACATGACTTGGCCCCATGTCACAATTCGAAATTGGTCAAGAATTTCATGCTGGAAAATGAAATTCAATTGCTTGATTGGCCTGGAAATTCACCAGACCTTAATCCCATAGAAAACTTGTGGAATATTTTGAAGAGACGTTTAGGTGAAATGGACTGCACAACCAAAGAACGCATGATAACGAATGCTATAAAAGGGTGGTTCCATGATTATGAAGTCAAAAATATGTGCACTCAATTAGTGGAGTCAATGCCAAAACGAATTCAAGAGGTCATTTCTGCTAAAGGAGGACATACTTCATACTAATAAAGGTATTTATCAGTATATATCAAGGCACAGAATGATATAAAGGCATAGTTTTGGAAAACAGAGTGATTTTTTACTTTATCCCAATTAATTTGCACAGTATAGTATATTACACAGGGTGTCCCCAAATTCGTGCAACAAACAAAGAGGGGTGATAGTACACATAAAGACGAATGGAACGTAGGGTGGCACTCCGCTTGTAGTGCCCGAAAAACGTTAATAATTAATAGGAAAGTCTGCAAAATAATAAATAGGAAACTCTGTATATGCGGATATCTTTAAAATGTTGCAAGACGTTTACGTAATAGTGCTACTGTTCTGTGCGGGTACCTTTCAACTGACCTGACTGGTTCCCAAGTGATGCACGACGCCTGTATTGTTCCAGAGCCATACTGAAGCTTTCTCAATCAATTTTTTTATCCATCCCATTCGAAAATCTCACACTTAGGAAATGACACTGACGTCGCCAAAGGACGAATATCTATATTTTTTAGAAACGCTACTGAGGATATGAAAATGAATTTCTTTGAGAGATTCTTACCTATCTCGATTATTATTTTTACTGATGTTTATTTTAGTTTGAACAAGAAATCGTCCCGTCTAATAACGTACGTGTGACCAAAGTACCGTATTTTCGACTTACAAGTCGATACTTTTTTCTGCAGAAGTCCGACCACAACTTATATGCCACACCCACATCAACTTATTTATTGAAATTTCTCAATCAGAAAAAAAAAATGTTGTACCTTAAATTCGGTCATTAGCCATCCACCCTGAAAGGAAATATTATGTTCATAAGAAATCATCCCAGAAATGTACAAAATGTAATATTCCGTTAACTAAGAACTCGTTTAAAAAGCTGCTTAAACGGATATTTCCGTTCGACAGAAACATTAAAATCTCCTTGACCGATTTGGAGTTGCAGCTGTCGTATGTTAACTGCATCTCCCTTGCGACCCTCCCCCCCTAGACCCAGTGGGTAACATTTACCTCTGTTTTTTTTAAAGCCATCAGAACTACAATGGGTGTATCTCGCAGTTACTAAACTTTGGCACACATCTGCCACACCTCGTTGATTGGCTGGTCGCAATCGTGTCGACAGCCAGCGGCGTATGCGCTTTAACAATAGCAATGACCAGTTGCTAGCGAAGGCAGTCTTTTTTTCGCTCTGCCTCAGTTAAATATCTCAGCTTAATTAAAATCAACTATTTGCTTTCGTTTTTCGTGCTTCCAATTTATTTCACGCTTCGGATTGAAATCAAAAGCTCTTTCGGTTTTTGTTTCGATCGGACTCGGAGAAAGTGAAGAGCCATAACTAACGCTGCAAGCTTCACTCTTATTTATTACAGTTGTGCGACCTTGCTTTTTGTTTCAGGGGTTTTCGCCGTTGCGGGGCCGCATCTCCGACTAGTAGGTCGGAGGAAAGGGATACTGTAGCGTCAGTTAGTAAGAAAAACAATAAACTTACGAAATTCTGCTTTTTTTTTTTCCGGAAAGAATGCGGAAGTTTCTTCACTTTCTAAACATTAGAGACACATCCCTAATAACGTTTGATCCTCCTCTAGCGCAAATAATAGCCTCTAAGCGCCGAGGCATCGACTCCACCAGATGCCGGAGGGATTCCGAAATTAATGCCAACCATGCCATTTGCGGCATTGTCCTCAACTCCGCGCGAGACTTCGGTGGAGGATATATGGAGCTGATGTTCCACTCCACGGTATTCGGGAGATCTTCCATCCGGGGACCTTGAGAGATACTCGACGGTTCTAAACACAGATGAATGTACAGTCTTTGGGCCATGCTTCGGCGATTGCGTCCCGGTTTGGCGATGTATTGGAACAGATCAACGGCCGGAGGATGCGCGACGGCCATGAAAGCGTGTAGGTCGTCCACAAGCACATGCTGGTAGCGCGCAGACGTTAAAGACCTCTCCAGATACACTAAGGGACGTAATGAGCCGTATGATAAGGCTCCCCGCACCATCGCAGAGCCACCACCGCCTACATTGTATATAGCCAACCTGAACTGGCAGGGCCATGACCGACGCCACACCCACATTCTTCCATCAGCTCGGTACACCTGAAAACGGGATTCGTCTCGCTGCACGACGTGGCGTCACTCTGCACATGTCCATTTTTAGCACGTCTTTTGTAAAACAAGTTAGTAAAATCATGCAATGCATTGATTATGATACGCTTTCCAACATACCAGAAACTATTACTCAAGTTATGAGGATAATGGCTGTGGAATAAATCTCGCTCCTGTGTCCTGACCTTTGACCCCATTTCGATGATATTCAACAGAACTAGTTCAATATACCTCGAGAACAACATACTAAAGTTTTGTCGTAATAGAGGCAGTTTTACGCAAGTTATGAGAATAATGGCTGTGGTATAAATCTTGCTTTTGTGCAATGACCTTTGACCACATTTCGTTGATTTCAACAGAACCGGTTCACTATACCTCCGAAACAACATGATAACGTTTTGTCGCAATCGAAACATTTTTTGGTAAGTCATGGTGCACAAGGGCAATAGAATGGATCCCACTCCAGTGTCCTGACCTTTGACCCCAGTTCGCCCATTTTCAATAGGGTTCGTCTCCACTGGCTCCCTACCACATACTAAAATTTCATCGAAATCGAACCATTTTTACGCAAGTTATGACGCATAAGGGCAATGGAACAAATCCCGCTCTTATGTCCTGCCTGACCTTTGACCCCATTTCGCCCATTTTCAATAGGGTTCGTGCCTAGGTGGTTCCCTACAACATACTAAAATTTCATCGAAATCGAACCATATTTACGCATGTTATGACGCATAAAGGCAATAGAATGGATTCCACTTTTATGCCCTGTCCTTTGACCCCATTTCGCCCATTTTGAATAGGGTTCGTTCCCAGGTAGTTCCTTAGCAAATACTAAAATTTCATCGAAATCGAACCGTTTTTACGTAAGTTATGACGCATAAGGGCAATGGAAAAAATACCGCTTTTATGCCCTGCTTGACCTCTGACCCCATTCGCCCATTTTCAATAGGGTTCGTGCCCAGTGGTTCCCTACCACATACTAAAATTTCATCAAAATCGAACCATATTTACGCATGTTATGACGCATAAAGGCAATGAAATGGATCCCGCTTTTATGTCCTGACCTTTGACCCCGTTCCACCCATTTTTAATAGGTTCCGTTCCCAGGTGGTTCCTTACCACATACCAAAGTTTCATCGAAATCGAACCCTTTTTACGCAAGTTATGACGCATAAGTGCAATGGAATAAATCCCGCTCTTATGCCCTGCCTGACCTTTGACCCTAATTTGCCAATTTTCAATTGGGTTCGTGCTCAGGTAGTTCCCTACCACATACTGAAATTTCATCGAAATCGAACCATATTTACGCATGTTATGACGCATAAAGGCAATGAAATGGATCCCGCTCTTATAGCGTGACCTTTGACCCCACTTCACCCATTTTCAATAGGGATTGTCCCCTGGTGGTCCCCTACCACATAATAAAATTTTATCGAAATCGAACCATTTTTACGTGAATTATCGTGCCGACAGACGGACGGACTGACAGACCGACGGAAAAAGTTGGAGCATATACGCTTCTGCAACCTACGGTTGGAAAGCGTAAAAAAGATCGTGCTTATGTTATCGGTTTGTCCGTCCGTCCGTCCGTCCGTCTGTACCCACGATATCTCTGCAAATATTAATCCGATTTCAAAAATTATTTTTGCTTTGGGAAGTTTGAAATATGCGAATGATGATCCTTTATTTCGTTTTTTTTTTTACGATGTACAATTTCGCTGCTAGAGGGCGTAAATGCAGATGATGTCGAATTCAAAAACACGTTTTAATCCCCATATTTGCTTCTAAACATCCGATTGAAAAAAATATTTTATCTTTTGATTCCATTTATGTCGAAGAGTATTTTAGATATAGTTACTTTTTCAAATAACGCATAGATTTTCCGCTAGGGGGCGTAAAAGCAAATTACATTTTTCCCGATAACTCTTCTTCTAAAACTCCGATTTGAAATTTTTTTTCTTCAGCGGACACATCTTCTGATGGAAAATCTTTTTTATATAATTTCAAACTTTTTGTAAATAATACTTTGGCCACCAGGCAGCATACGTGTTAATTTTTGCTTCTGATATATTTACCATAAAATCTGAGCTTTCGTGGACTGATATTTTCTTCTTAAAATATTCCTCAGTCAGCTTTCGTGGACTGATATTTTCTTTTTAAAATTTTCTTCTTAAAATATTCCACAGTTTCTCCGCCAGGGGGCGTAAACGTATATTTCATTTTCGTCAGTATCTCTACATCCAAAAGTCCGATTTGAAAAATTTCTTCTTTGTTGGATAGTGTTTTCAGTGTGACATGTTTTTCATATAATTTCAAAATTTTCAAGTTATTCATAGACTTTTCGCCTAGGGGGCGTAGAGGTAAATTGTTTTTCCCCTATATCTCTGCTTCTAAATCTCCGATTTGAAAAATTCTTTCTGCGTCGGTTACAGCTCCTGATGGGAAATCCTTTGCACATAATTTCTAAATTTTATGAAAAATGGTTTGGCCACCAGGGGGCGTAAATCTTAATTTCTGCTTCTGATGTATTTGCAGCAAAATATGAGCTTCTAAAATCTCGATTGAAAAAAACGTCGTTTTTAGACCGATATTACTCATATCGACAAACCGTTTAGAAACATTTTTTTCTTAAAATGATGCATGGTTTCTACGCCAGGGGGCGTAGATGTATATCTTATTTTTCTCAATATCTCTACTTTTAAGAGTCCGATTTGAAAAATCCTTTCTTTGTTGGATAGTGTTTCTCTAGTGTGACATGTTTTCTATAGAACTTCAAAATTTTCAAATAATTCATAGACTTTCCGCTGGGAGTGTAAAAGTAAATTGCTTTGCCCCCAATATCTCTGCTTCTAAATCTCCGATTCGAAAAATTCTTTCTACACCTGATACAGCTCCTGATGGGAAATCCTTTGCACATAATTTCAATTTTTTGTAAAAAATGGTTTGGCCACCAGGTGGCGTAAGTCTTAATTTCCGCTTCTGACGTATTTGCAGCAAACCATGAGCTTCTAAAATCTCGATTGAAAAAAGAGTCATTTGTTGGCCGATACTACTCATGTCGACAAAGCTTTTAGGAACATTTTCTTCTTGAAATAATGCATGGTTTCTACGCCAGGGGCGTAGATGTATTTGTTATTTTTGTCAATATCTCTACTTCTAGGAGTCCGATTTGGAAAGGTTCTTCTTTGTTGGATAGTGTTTTCGATGCGAAATGTTTTTCCTATAAATTCAAAATCTTCAAGCAAATCATAGACTTTCCGCTAGGGGGCACAAAGGCAAATTGCGTTTTCTGCGTTATTTCTGTTTCTAAAATTCCGATTTGAAAAATTCTTCCTGTATCGCATACAAGACCTGGTGGAAAATATTTTTTCACATAATTTCTAATGTTTGGTAAAGAATGGTTTGGCCACCAGGCGGCATAAGAGTTAATTTCTGCTTCTGATGTATTTGTAGCAAAGTGTGGGCTCCTGAAAACTCGAATAATTTTCTTTTTTCATGGACCGATACCGCTCATATGGAAATCCTTTTGAGAATACTTTCTTCCTAAAATAATGCATGGTTTTCCCACCAGGGGACGTAAAGTCACATCTTATTTTTTTCGATATCTCTGTTTCTAAGAGTCCGATTTGAAAATTTCTTTCTTTGTTGGAGAGCGTTTCCGGTGCGAAATGTTTCTCAAATAAATTCATGTGTTTCTTAACGCACAAGTCTGCAATCAGAGGGCGTAAGCTCACGATTCCGTTTACAGCAATTATTACCACCCCCTACTCGATGTGAGGGCGAACCATCTGCTGCGTCCTATTCGCTGCAGTGGGATTAATTATTAAAAAGACCGTTAATTTTCGTAACTCTTTATCTTCTATTATCTTCCGCTCTATGGGTGTCTACCGTGAAGTTGGGTTCCCTAATTGAGGGTCTCCAAGCTCAAGGTTGACGGGTGCATTGCGTTGTGTTTCATATGGGAGAACATGGGAAACCCATATTCCTCCATATGCCGCTTGAAATTTAAAAACTCATGATGTCAGATTTGGACTTTTATCCTGTGACTGGGCTTGCTAAATGCTAAAAGTTATTTTCTTCTTAAAATCTTGGAGTTGCTACTCTATCAAAACTTTACGATTGTTCTACTTAATTATTCAGGTTAAAATAAACAAAGATTCACTTATTTTGAATTTTCAAAGATTTGAGAAACTCGGGTAAATTTCATTATAAAATACAGAATTTATTTTCATTAGTGTTTCCTTAAAATCTATTACACTGATCGGTGGAGATTTCTATTAATTAAAACCAAAATATATTTTAAGTTCATTATGCTTTTTGATATTCGCAAATCATATTTTAAAGTTCACCTTTCACAAAATATAAGACACATTATGTTATCCAGCACTTGCAAGAGATTAAAAATATCTTTTCTACCGAGGATGTATAGGAGACAAAATCATGATCATGCTAACGAGATATTGGGAATTATGAAATTTTTCTCACCAAATTATTTTCTTTTCATCACATTCGTTGTCGTCCGGTATTACTCATAGGTATAAAGTCTATGGTTGGGACCTCATCCGGTCCTGCTGGATGCACACTGCCCGCATGAGATCACTCGATGCTTCACCCAAAAATTGTAAAAACCTCTCAGGAAAAAACATCATACTTCCCTTGCTTGGAAATCATCTTGCTCCATTTTGAGCGTCCTCCCAGGAAAACTCCTAACTTAATTTTCTCTGCGATATTCTGCCCAGGATTCATCTAGAGTCCATTCTGTCCTCTCTGCGTTCACCCAGAATTAGCAGTCAACATTCCATTCCGTGTTCTCTCAAAATCATGTCTGCTCAGAACCCTTCCAAAACCGTTTTTTTCTCGTCTATCCTTAAAGGGTTCGGGGGTGTTCCTGTCCTACCCAAATGGCTCTCCCCTTATTGGTTGGGCCGCTTTTCCTCGCTTCGGCATTGGTTTACATCCCTGTATGGGAATCCCTCCGATTCGTTGGCAAAGGCTTGAGAACATGGAGTTTTCTTGAAGATGAATATTCCTTTATCTTGTCAACTGCTCCGCGGGATGGCCGCGCTGCCTTAGAATTTTCACGTACGCTTCCTGCGTGACTCTTTCTGTTGGTGTCAACCAGTTACGCCCACTACGAGAAATATGCCCTGTTCGTTCCCCGCTAGCGTGCGTAAAACGTGACTTCGATAATAGAAGGTGGTCCAGTAAATTGGCCCCCACCTGTGATTGCGAGCATTTCACTCTCGTAGCGTTGCTTGTTATAACCTCCGAGTTTTTCTCTTTACTAACCTAGGGGTGTGTACTAACCTAGGGGTGTGTTTCGAGCGTATTCTTACTTGAATTCCGGCGAGCTCGGGGAACGCAAAATAAAAATAAAAAAAAAAAACAGCAATTCAAAAGAATGATGAAAAAAAATAAGGAATTTCCTCCTCAAGAAAGAAATCTGCTCAGCCAGGTCTTAGAAAAATTATGAAATATGTATTATAATTATCCTCTTAGAATGCCTGTCCACATTATGCTTCTCGGATTTTCTTTCCCAATTCCCGCGCTCTCTAAATGGTCTACTTGGTAACTACTCTTCCTCGTTTAACTATTTCCTCGTACTATGCGATACCGTAGGAATTATTTGGTGAATATATTGCTTTCCCACACTTACTAATTTGTAGGCCCCTTTCCGAAATTCATACCTACGAAATCATGGTCCTCCAATGTTACACGATATTCCGGAGGACATACGGGTAACATTATCTCCCTCTCCCATAGGGTTGAAGAGTTTTGTCCCCCAAAGTTAGGTGCTGTGGATTCCTTCCTCTCTTGCAAGGCTGCTCGTTTTCGCTCATTTCAACATGCGATGAATTACAATTATTTGCGAAAACTTATGCACACATATGACACATAATGTAATTATAAGCACATACAATAAACATAAAACTACGAGTAAGATTATTATAATAATGTTCAATAAATATTAAATTCCTCCACCGAATCTAATTCTAAGTTTGACATTGACAGATAACATATGCACTGTATATATATATATATATATATGAATTCTTTCCGATAGTGACAGATTTCTTCAGCCGCCGTCTTCTCGGCGACACACAATATTTGCTCGGGTACGCGCCTCCGTTCGGCGATATGGTTTCGGTTTTGGGCGTTCCCATCTCTTTAAGCACTCAGCTAGTTTCTCAGAGTTCCTTTGGAGATCAGCCTCCCCGACGGGAGTGATGTAGGCTAACACCATCTCCACGTTCAGTTCATAAGGGTGCCGTGCCATTACGCCGAGGAATAGTTCCTGGTAACATTTACCGCCTGCAGCAAGTGATGACCGACGAAGCGATAAACAGAATTATTATTACCGCAGCGGCTCCGGCTGCGATTATTTTGAAAGCTCCGAACAGGGAAGTGCCGAAGGCGTTGAACAGTAGCCCACTGCTCCATTCGGGTGGGCCTGCTGGTTGCCAGTATGCGCTGGAGATATTAGGATAAGTCAGCTGAACTGAAGGTTGTTCTAAGCAAAAGTCTAAAGTGGTACAAGCGGTAACGGTTCGGGCCTTTAAGCAGAGTTTTTCGCTGTGGCACTTAGCGTCCGTCTTTAGATTTATCTTGATCGTTCGTCTTTCCGTCTGTAGCTTTACCGATCGAGTGTGCACCGTGAGTTTTTCGAAGTGAACGTCCACAATCCCGGCTGCGCACGATGAGAAAGCTTCGATCTCTACCGTAGCCAAGGGCTCGCATGCAAAACAGCCTGTTACCTTGATTTCTGCCTCCGTGTATTTTGGGCAGACAGTTCTGGTTTCGATCGAGTACTTGTACTTCTGGAATTGAAGATTTACCACTATAGGGGCTGAGTGTAACAGTTCCGAAACAAGTTGGCCATTTCCGTCAACCTTCAGTTGATGCCATGCTGATGCCATTGGTAAGGCGCTCTTTTTTTTGTTCTATCATACTCAGTAAATACGACTGTTGTCGGTGGCATTTCATAGAGTCCTCATAATAGCTACAAGAAAACATGCTTTCGTCGAAGATAAAATTTTTCGACATCGATTCGTTGCTCTGCGTATCGCCGATATGTCCTTTCATCGGTCGTGAAGGTAAGCTTGCCCTTTCAATATAACTCTCTTGAGGGTTTCCCACTCGAGAGATCAGATGTGTGTTCACGATTTGTGTAGGCTGGTCCAGTGATCCGACTACTTGCACTGTGATGCCCGTAGAGGTCGTGGCTTGGTTCTTAACCGTCAGAGTCTCTACGGTGTCGTTGTTGTGCTGTTGAATTAGTAGCTGATAACTACACTGCATCGATACTATTCTGCGTACGTCGTATGCTCGCAGGAAATCTGCTTCCAGCCATATCCGAAAGAAATGGCAATGTTGCGAGTCAATGATCCAGCATGACGTGGACCCACTGTCGGACGGCTGACACCCTGTGATGCCGGGCCAGTCTAGCGATTGTTTTGTCAGTGCGTCAAATTGTTTTGATCGCACACATCCTTTTCCCCAATTGCAAGTCTCGTGATTTGCACAAACCAATTGGCTGAGATAACGCATTGTAGTCACGTGCGTAAAATAGTCTCTCGTCGTGTGCCAGATACAGTTTGCCTGCTGGTAGGTTACTTTCAAGGAAAAAAGTGTATGGTCATTTTCCTGGTCCGTAAACCATATGCATTGTTCATGCCCCAAATTCATTAGGGTTACCTGCGCATTAGTAGTTAGACGGCAGTTGTGCTCTACCTCTGAGTCCGTGCACTCCTTCACCTTTGATGCAACAATCGAATGTGCGTTACATTCCGCGGAAGTTCCGTTTACCAACAGAAATAAGCTCAAAAGTACCAGTCCGTGTAAAGGCGGTTGCGCCGCTGGACGGGCAACTTGCCTCTCCAAATATTCGTGCATCTGATTTACTCCGTTACGTAAAGCATTTCCTGTTAGGCTCCTGTCTTTACTGCCACAAACGTTGTTCCTCTGAGGAATCTATATGACTTCCAAAGAATTGTTCCGACTCCATACAACAGCTTCCAGATGCTAATTACTACTTTCCTGGCATATAGAAAGGTTACCGCTGAAATTAAGACTAGTACAATATACACTACATAAGCGACTGCGTGGGGTAAACACTTTAGCTGTCGTAGCATCTCACGACACAGTATGCACTGTAGGGGTCTACACGTTGTTCTACCTACGATTTGCAAAAGCACCCCTTAGGGTTTTTCCATCCGTGGTAACGAAAATCAAAGTTAGTTCCGCAGAAAGCTCTAGTAGTTCCGGTGGCAATGATGTCTGATACGGAGCGTTCCTTAAAGTGATAACCCGCTCCATACCTCGAACTCGAATCACCAGGGTTCCTGGAAGTGAGCTGGTGATGATTGGGTCGTTGTATGATACTTTGATATTTTCCCTTTGAAATACTGCCTCTTCGTCAGACAGCAAATGTCTCTGGTGACGGCGCCGAGGTGAAATATTAGTGCGCGGTTTTCCAACGCACTCTGTGAAAGAGATCAGCGATGGGTTCGAAATCCGTAGTCCTTCCGCTTCATGTATCAGTGTAGATACTGCTGGCGTTAGGCGGCAGTTGCACGTAGTGACGGATTTATTCACACAGCTCGCCAGTGCACAATATTCGCTCGTTCCACTGCACGGTGCATCGGCAGTGCAGGCACAGTGTAAACCGTCTCTTGTGCACTCCATTAATGAAAGGGCTCCTTGTGGGTTCGGTTCCTGCTGAACGAAGAAATTTCTCGGTTCGATAAGCTCATGGTTGTGCGTAATAAATGTCCTCCAGGCTTTCACGCACTCGTCACATGAAAGTGCATGACAAGCACTCCGCGGCATTCCTAGTTTCAAAAGTTCGGCCCGAGATGCTACAGTGCACTGATATTTATCTCCCTTCAAATGACAAAGTTCGTGATTAGCAGCTACTCCGCTAACTGTCCAGATTACTAAGGAGAACGCAATCACGTTCATCTTGTCCATTTTATTGACGAAATGTCACTCTCTTCAAATATCTTAAAAGTGGTAATGGTTCTGTCGACACTTGTCGGCCATAATTATCTCAAAACAAACATACACATGAAATCACTCCTTATCACCTCGGTATTTTCTCTTGCACATGCATTATATACGCTTTACATTAAGAACTAGTAATATTTCCTTCGAAAAGCTCGTTTCACTCTGACCTACGAGAAGTGAGGGTTTTTATGTGCATATTTATTTATATATATATATATATATTTCGAAATTCCGAAGCGCATTCCATCCCAGGCTTCCCTTTTCTCTAATTGTATTTTTTTTCTTCCTACTTGTAGGTTTTCTCCAACAAAACAACAAAAATAAAAATCTCATCACTCGTGTTTCTTAAGCTTACTAAATTATAATTAAATAACGGTTGTTTACTTCCCATTTATCTATTCTGCAGCTATTATTTCCATTCGCTGGTGCGTCTACTACTTCTAAAAGAAAAATTATTAATTTCCCTTTTCGTGTTTGTCGTATTGTCTACCAGATATTACCCGCGTATAGTCGCTTATTTCCCTTTTACGTTGTTTAACTTAATCGTTAGTTCTTTGCTGAACTATTTCTTGCCATTTTATCTTTAGTGCTTTACTCTCTTTTTTTTTTTTCTTCTCTCTCTTTTTTTTTTCTCGCGTATTACCATTGTATTCTCATTCCTGGCTATTTCTGATTTCACGACCAGATGCTTTTCTCGTGTATTCGCAGGTGTGCGGCGACCATTTAAGGAACGCCGATGATTTCGGAAAATAGGGGATTTCCTCGAAAATGCTTGCGAGGGTCCCCTTTGGGCGATGTCACCCTGCAAATTCGTCGCTCCAAAAATTTTGGGTCGTTCCTGTGTTGACCGTCTCTCACGGCTCGAAATCTGAAACACCTGCGCTGATGCCTGTGGGTGTAAGTGAGCGCACAATAGCGTAGCCTCTTGCATGTTTTGCTTACATCGGAGGCTTCTTGTTTAGCCTATGTAGAAGCATCCACTTAGTATTCTGTTAACTGGGGCTAAACCACCCCTCTAATTTCTGCCGGTCAGTGCTCAGTTTGCTGACGGATTTCATTGAAACATCACGCTTCTTTTCGTCTGGTGCACTTGTCATTCAAATTTCCTCTTCTGCTTTATCTTTTTTTTTTTTACTTTGTCTATTGGTATCGTTGCACCATGTCTGCACGTATTAATCCTCATCTCACATCGTCGCATTTTTCGCATGCTCGACGCCAGTTGTGGTTTGGGAGAATCTGCAACTGCTCCTCGTGTGCTGTGGTGGTAGAGGATGGGGAGCGGGGCCTGGTGAATTTGTCATTCACATTTCCTCTTCTGCTTTTCTCAACCTCTAACCTCACGATGTACCTAGTGCATTTCTACCTCGATTTCATTTCTATACTTTTCTTCCGTTATAATTGCCTTCCTTATCAATTAAAACTGAATTTTCCTACTATCCACAAAAAAAAAAAAAAATATATATATAGTACCTTTGGATATTTCACTTCAAGGTAAGTGCTTTTTACTGTCATTTCGATAGGTTATGGTTAGGCTATGTTAGGTGACGTTTAGGCTACGCGTCGATCATGTTTGTTGCTACTTTCTTATACCATGTTTGTTTCAGGTTCGCGTATTTTAATTGCTTTGAATACCTGATTGGATGCCAATTTTGAACCACTGCATTACCCGATACGCTGCTAATCTTATTGCGTTCCGTCGGTGTTTCCGCACGGCTATTTCTCCGCAGAAGGTGCTTACGTTTTTTTTTTTCTTTTCTCTAGTGATATATTACTCCGGCCTATGCTTCTGCTACAGAAAAGTTTCGAGAGAAAAAAAAATATTTTTTTTTCCGTCGTGCTGTGCTCCCGTTTATAGTTTCCATCCTTTGAAATGCTCGGCCTTTGCTGTACAAAATATCTTACTGAGCGTTCCCGTTCTTTTAACGATAAATTTTCCTTCTTTGCATTCTTGCTTCAAGATGGCGGCCCAAGATGGCGTCTTCCCATTCTTCCTTTTGCTCCTTGCCAGCCAGTTTGTGTACGGGTTTCTCAAACTGGAAACACGGTCCGTCCGTTCCTCTACTCTTGCAAGCCCCGTGCATGAGCGACATCATTCTGCCTACGATTACCTTCGCTTATCCTCTGACTGCCTATCATTAATAAAATTCGAGCGGAAAATTATTATTTTTTCTCTTTTCTTTTCTTCTCTCTTTCTCTTCCAACAAAAAATTTTTTGTAAAAGGAATGATTTCTACTGTTCAGTCTTTTCCCTGAAATAAAAACATTGCTTCCTCCGCAGGTTTTTTTTTTTTTTTTTTTTTTTTTTTTTGCTGGGTGCTTAATTCCTGACCCATTCTTTCTCTTTTTACTTACGTAATGTATTTTCCTTACTTAATATTAATTTTCCCCTTATCGTAGCAAAACAAAAAATTTTTTTTCTAGTTTTCCGTGGTTCGTGAACTCAAAACTGGAAAGATTGCGATGCACGTACTAGGCTGCGGTCCTCCTATGAATATTATTAATTACTTCCTGCATATTCTTCCATGTTTATACACCATTTTCTAGCTAGCTCTCTTTACGAATTATTTTCGATTACTGATCAGATCGCAAAAATTGTTTTTTTTTTTTTCTCTACACACCCAAAAAAAAAACTAAATCTTCGCCCAGCGTTCTTCCTACTTCCTCGGGCTTAAACCAATGATTCCTGAGGTTTCGCCACGATTTTCCTCCACTGTGGATAAAGATTATTGACGGGTGCTCCTTCTGGTGTTCCTGCGCTTAGGTTTTCTTGAATGCGCTGCGACAAATAGCGGTCGGCTAAATCGAACCAAGAGGTTCCCTCTGGATTACTGGGTTGACTGAGACTTTTCAACATTCTATTTACTAAGCTAGTATCTTCCGGCTGCTCATGTCTTTCGGTCGAGTCGCTGACCACAATTTCCTTTGGGTACGTGCGATTCAGGCCTATTTCCAAAGTGTTGGGCCCTTGTGAATTTGCTGTGGGGTGTATTGCTGCTGTCAGCTGAATTCTGTCCTGCGAACGTAGTAGATATGGATCTCTAATAACCCTTTGGCGCGTTGCTTCTTGTGTTTGTCGGCTGCTACTTTCCTGATAAGAATCCTGTGACGGTATGGTCTCCTCCGTTGGTTCCGCGATTGCCTGTGACGGTATGGTCTCCTCCGTTGGTTCCGCGATTGCCTGTGTGCGCCTCGGCTCTTCAACATGTTGCAAGGGCGGAGGTACTTCCTGTTTGTCTCCCTTCGCGCTGAACTCGACGTAGCGGGCGGCGAATTTATCGGTACTCCGATGTTGGGCGGTTTACTTACGGGCGGCATTGCTCTACTGCTTGTCGGTTGCGGCATGACTACTCTGGGAAAATCGACCCAATCCAGATAGTCGTAGTCCTGTGTGCTCTCCGATCCGTCGTCAGAGAAATCCTGCGATTGTCTGGGTACTTGTACCTCTATATTGTCCTGTACCGGTGACTCTGCTGTAAGCTGGGGTAGGCGTTCAGTCCGCTTAAAGACTCGATTTTTATGCACGGTCTGATATTTGTTCGGATTTTCGACTGACCTCAACTGAACATTTACTGGGGTGGGGAACGAAACTATCTCCCAATCTCCGCAGTTAGTTCGAGCTAGCTTACGCGATAAATGTGGCTGTGAAAAAGGGGTGTGCAAAAATACTCTGTCGCCTAAATGTAGATTCTTTTCCGCAGCGTGCCTGTCTGCATACTTCTCTTGTTTCGCCGCAGCTTCTTGCAAATTTCCGTATACAATTGGTTGAATTTTCGCTAATCTGGTCTTCTTATTGAAGTGAATGGGACGATTTGTGAGGTTAGCTATCAATACGGGTATGATGCCTGATTTGTCCAGCGTGTTTACTGAACGACCCAAGCGTACTTTTCCCTGGGCGTATCTTTCTAACGGCTGTACTAGCACTTGGTTAACCTGACATCCCGAAAATTTCCCACATCGGATCCGAATAACCCTTTCCGAATACGGTGGGATGAGTTCCTTGTGGACGGTCCTTCCTATCTTGGTTACGTCGGGGTTAATGGGATTGGTCCTTTCCGCTGAAGGTACGGACAAGACCTGGGTTCGAATTTTCGACTGACGTGCTTTTCCTTTAAAATTTCTTTTCCGGTTATTCCTTCCTCTACCGTACTCTGCTCTAGCTAAATTTGCTCTGCTTTCCCGTTTCAAAATTCCTTTTCCTGCGTCGAATATGTATCCGTGCTCCTTCAATAGATCCCAGCCTAAGATTAGAGAATAATCTTGATGCAACTTCCGCTGAGTAACGTGATAGGGATGTAAAATGGTTTCTCCTCCGATTTCTACCGGTATCTCATAGCACTGAGATGTAGGTAAAGTGCTTCCAGTAATGCCTTTCACTAAAACTGCTGATCCTAAGTCACGTATACGAATCTTTCCCTTTAACTGCTCTAATAGTGAAGCACAAAAAATTGAGATACAAGCTCCGCTGTCGATGAGTGCAAACGCGTGAGTATCTCCTATCCTAACTTTCACCAACGGGAGTGCTCCATCACCTCGGACGTAACAGTTTGTTAAAGTAACTCCACGGACCTTATTATAATTCCGGCCAAGGGCGGTCCCCTTATCTTGACCCGAAATTAGTTTAAAGGACGCGAATTTTGCCTGGAATACCTATTGCAATCTTTTCCTGGTGCATCCTCTTCAAAACGAACGCGGTTTTCTCTTCTGTTCCCCAAATTCCTTGGATTCTGTGGGACGTGAGCGTCCTGTCGGTAAGTGGCGCTGTAGTTCCTGTAGGAGCGATACTGATTACCGCGGCTGTCGCCAGGGGAGAAGTTATTCTGCTGTCGCGGGTACGAAGGGTTGAGTGCCCTGTCCCATGAACCTCTTTGAGCTTGCTGCGATGGTTGCGTATAAGCTGCTCCTTCCCGATTGTTCCGATAACAAAATCGCTTGATATGGCCAAAATTTCCGCAGTTATAGCAGATGGCCGAAGTAATGTCTACGTCGGGTAAATTTCCCTAGATTGATAATTAGTGCTCTGAAAATTTCTCATGCGATTTACGTGCGTCCGATGCGAATTCTCTGCTTGCCTTAGCCTTTCCCTCAAATTATCTGCCTCACTTTTCAGAGCGTTCACCTGCATCTCATGAGTTGCTAGCTGCTTCGCCATCATAGAACACAAGTCGGCTATCTGGTCCGTTGAATTGGTCTGTTGCCCTAGTGAAGTCCCTGGGATCGAACTCGATTCCTGCTGTGCATCGTAAGCGTTAACGTCCCGGTCTAATAAGAGATTGTGAGACTGTTCGGCCAGCGCTCTCTGAACTGCTGCCTGAAAATTTTCCGGGGTGAAGGATAAAACCGTGCGCCTCAATTTGGGGTTTAATCCATTCAACAACTGCGACATTTTAGTGCTGTCTACCAGTCCTCTCGCACTTGCTCATTTTCTAAATCCATCGTCTCCATGTAGGAATAAGCTAAGCCGTTAAGACGAGCTACATACTCGGCCACCCGTTCTCCTGGTTTTTGTCGGCAAGTCGTAAATTTCTGCATTCTCACGGTAACCGGTTGCAATGTGTCGAATCTTTGTACTATCGCCTGCTTAAATCGTTCGTACTCGGTCTCCCTCCTAATATCGACGTCCTCCGAAAGAAAGTGACTGGCGGCTCCTTTGAATTTTGCTTTAGCTGACAAAATTTTAACGGCGTCGTTCCATCCTGACAGTGCGGCGGTACTCTCCAACGTTTCGAAAAATTGACGTGCGGTCAGATTTTCATCCGATCCGCTGAATGTGGGGATATACGCCAACATTCCCGCCATTATTGGTACGTTCTGCGGGGCTACTACACAATTTTCTGACACGGCTTCTCCTTCTAGAGTGCCCTGGAGGTCGTTCTCCTGGTTCTGTTGATCAACTATGCAATTTTCCGAAACAAAATTCTGTTCACCGTTGCTCTGTTCTCCGTTCTGTTGGTTAGCCATATATTTATTCTTTAACCTTACAAACTTAAATTCCCACGGCTTCTACTATATGCTTCGTAATCTCGTAAAGTCACATAAAATTAGAAAAATTCCGGTGAAGCTACCACGTAAAAATAAAAATTCACTCTAACGTAACTCGCTGCTTCGTCTGCTAACCCACTTGACTTATGATCAGAAAACAATTGTCTACGAATAAAATGATTAACGTTCCTAGCTTACTCATAAATTGCATTCGACTTTCAACTTAACTGTACCTAACTCGCGACACACTAAACAAAATTCCCTCAAAATATGCACATATATAACCAGCACTTCACACTAAGATATGTAATAAATTTGAACGTCTTAAATATATATATAAATACACTAGAAACACTTGAGATCAAATTATGCACTTGCAACAAAATTATATACGATAACCACTTTTCCAAGAAATTAGAACCACACCTTAAATACTTATGCTGACTTCCTAAATTCATTAAATTTTAGTATACTAGCAATAACCTCTGTCTACTTCCCTTGCTGGATGCATATAAATCACACATTTAAAGCACAATAAATCACACTTCAATAAACACTATTTTCATTTCAAAAATTTTTTCCAGCATTATTCAATTATTACTCCTACCAATTATTTTTGCACTAGTCCTTTTTGCTACTCTTTTCCAAATATTAATCCACTCAACTACTCTCTGTCTACACTCCCAAGTACCTCTACACATTTAAATGCACAATAAACACACACTTAGATATTACATTCCCTTTTAGTCTTCCAAAACAAATCAAGATTACTGCTTAACCTTCTATTAGCTCATATATCTTACAGAAAAAAAAATTAATTCCTCTTATCAATAATTAACCTGCCTATTCCTTCTTAAATGATCAGTTTCTTATCAATGCATCAACACACATAATAAAATCACACTTCAATAATAATGCACTTTTGATTTTAAAATATATATATATCACTACAACTTCTCATCACTACTCTTCTATCAGTGCCTCACCGTTAAATTATACAATCCCCGAGTTATCAATGAACCTATTATTATTCTTAGTTACCGATTTAAAATCACAACACTCAAATGCACAAATAAACAACACATCAAAAATAATTTCACTTTGATTTGCAAGGAATTTTCCCTTGATTTTCAACGATAAATCAAAATTATTCATGAATTACACTTGTATAAATTTATTTTCTCCGTACTATTAATTTTCATGTATTTTCTGTAAGATTTCATCTATTCATTTGCTAAATTAGCAGTATCACTCTTATTTGTTTTTCTGCCTATTTCCTTAGAAATTTAAATTTATTTCAGCATAATCTGATTTCTGCAACTTATTTACTTGCATTTCACCTTCACTATTTTTTTTTTGAAGTTAAAATCTTGCTACAATTTCCTTAATTTTTCTATAAAACCTGCATCTTGTTACTCAGAATTGAAGGAAAGATAATAGAAACACATCGCATTCTTCTGTTAATTCAGTATACTCGATTAATTAGCGGCTCCAATTTTATATTAATTAACCAAAGATCTGAAAAATCCTGGTCACACGGCACCAGTTTTATATTACCACCCCCTACTAGATGTGAGGGCGAACCATCTGCTGCGTCCTATTCGCTGCAGTGGGATTAATTATTAAAAAAGACCGTTAATTTTCGTAACTCTTTATCTTCTATTATCTTCCGCCTATGGGTGTCTACCGTGAAGTTGGGTTCCCCAATTGAGGGTCTCCAAGCTCAAGGTTGACGGGTGCATTGCGTTGTGTTTCATATGGGAGAACATGGGAAACCCATATTCCTCCATATGCCGCTTGAAATTTAAAAACTCATGATGTCAGATTTGGACTTTTTATCCTGTGACTGGGCTTGCTAAATGCTAAAAGTTATTTTCTTCTTAAAATCTTGGAGTTGCTACTCTATCAAAACTTTACGATTGTTCTACTTAATTATTCAGGTTAAAATAAACAAAGATTCACTTATTTTGAATTTTCAAAGATTTGAGAAACTCGGGTAAATTTCATTATAAAATACAGAATTTATTTTCATTAGTGTTTCCTTAAAATCTATTACACTGATCGGTGGAGATTTCTATTAATTAAAACCAAAATATATTTTAAGTTCATTATGCTTTTTGATATTCGCAAATCATATTTTAAAGTTCACCTTTCACAAAATATAAGACACATTATGTTATCCAGCACTTGCAAGAGATTAAAAATATCTTTTCTACCGAGGATGTATAGGAGACAAAATCATAATCATGCTAACGAGATATTGGGAATTATGAAATTTTTCTCACCAAATTATTTTCTTTTCATCACATTCGTTGTCGTCCGGTATTACTTATAGGTATAAAGTCTATGGTTGGGACCTCATCCGGTCCTGCTGGATGCACACTGCCTGCATGAGATCACTCGATGCTTCACCCAAAAATTGTAAAAAAAACCTCTCAGGAAAAAACATCATACTTCCTTTGCTTGGAAATCATCTTGCTCCATTTTGAGCGTCCTCCCAGGAAAACTCCTAACTTAATTTTCTCTGCGATATTCTGCCCAGGATTCATCTAGAGTCCATTCTGTCCTCTCTGCGTTCACCCAGAATTAGCAGTCAACATTCCATTCCGTGTTCTCTCAAAATCATGTCTGCTCAGAACCCTTCCAAAACCGTTTTTTTCTCGTCTATCCTTAAGGGGTTCGGGGGTGTTCCTGTCCTACCCAAATGGCTCTCCCTTATTGGTTGGGCCGCTTTTCCTCGCTTCGGCATTGGTTTACATCCCTGTATGGGAATCCCTCCGATTCGTTGGCAAAGGCTTGAGAACATGGAGTTTTCTTGAAGATGAATATTCCTTTATCTTGTCAACTGCTCCGCGGGATGTCCGCGCTGCCTTAGAATTTTCACGTACGCTTCCTGCGTGACTCTTTCTGTTGGTGTCAACCAGTTACGCCCACTACGAGAAATATGCCCTGTTCGTTCCCCGCTAGCGTGCGTAAAACGTGACTTCGATAATAGAAGGTGGTCCAGTAAATTGGCCCCCACCTGTGATTGCGAGCATTTCACTCTCGTAGCGTTGCTTGTTATAACCTCCGAGTTTTTCTCTTTACTAACCTAGGGGTGTGTACTAACCTAGGGGTGTGTTTCGAGCGTATTCTTACTTGAATTCCGGCGAGCTCGGGGAACGCAAAATAAAAATAAAAAAAACAGCAATTCAAAAGAATGATGAAAAAAAATAAGGAATTTCCTCCTCAAGAAAGAAATCTGCTCAGCCAGGTCTTAGAAAAATTATGAAATATGTATTATAATTATCCTCTTAGAATGCCTGTCCACATTATGCTTCTCGGATTTTCTTTCCCAATTCCCGCGCTCTCTAAATGGTCTACTTGGTAACTACTCTTCCTCGTTTAACTATTTCCTCGTACTATGCGATACCGTAGGAATTATTTGGTGAATATATTGCTTTCCCACACTTACTAATTTGTAGGCCCCCTTTCCGAAATTCATACCTACGAAATCATGGTCCTCCAATGTTACACGATATTCCGGAGGACATACGGGTAACACAATATTTGAGGGATTAAAAACCCTATTGAAAAACTTCTTTCTTCCGTCAGATACTATTGGTTTCTATACCGGTTCCATTGACTTTGAATAGCTTTAATAAATTTAATTTGCGTCAGAACGGATTCAAAAGACGTGCTTTTTACACCCGAAAATTCGGTGTCATCTTTCTTGTTTTATATTCCCGATAGCAGGCGAGGTAGGATTCGACGATATCCCATAGTTCAGGATATGCAGCGTGTGACGCTGACGCTACTTGGGACAACGACAATTTACCTGAATGCGATTTCCACCGCCATCGCCAAGCTGTCAGTCTGTACGTGACTGGATATTATACGTCGACTGCGGTCATCAGTGGCGTGTGATTGGCAACCGCTCACTCTTTGGGCGCTAGTACGTTCATCGATGGTATATTCGCAGTTCGCCCTTGATACAACTGCGCTCGGGGGAACTTAACGTTTCTTATTACTTAGGCGGTAGAATGACCCATTTGTCTTACGCCGACAATGCATCCACGATCAAAGTCGCTCAGATCACCACGTTTACCCATGTTCGTCGATTCCGATACACCATTGGGAAGCCCTACTCCCTGCGAATTTATCGCCTGCGTCGGGTTTAGGTCTATTTCACTTTGCCCGAGGATGTCAGCTGCCATGGACGCCCATAGCTTAGTTTCCAAGAGGGGCAAATAGGAATTGTAAATACACTGGAGGAAAGTGAAAAACGAACACCAAGAAGGAATTGGTGGACGATCATGAAATTTACATATGTTAATGGGGTCGAGTTTACGTAGGTGTGATGTTAATTTCGGGACCAACCGGTGAGCGTTTACGCCACAGCACGGCATACTATGCAAATTATCGTCGGTGGTATTTAAGGAGTACGGTGAATTGAATGTAATCAGTCGTCGGCGTACGGACACGTGCGAAGACCCTGAAGAAGATGCAATGCCTGGACATGGAAGACGTGTACGATTTCAGCAGTTATCGGACTTTGAGCGAGGTCGTCTAGTCGGACTCCGCGAGGCCGGGTTGTCGTATCGTCGTATTGCGGAGCGAATTGGACGGGAAGTATCGGTGGTGGTACAATGGTGGAGTAGATGGTCCGAGGAACATTCCCACCCGGGAAGACATGGAACCGGGAGTCACAGACGGACTGATGAGCGGACCGATCAGCGCATACGAAGAGCGGCGTTGTCAAGCAGAACATCCACTGCGACGCAAATCCGAGCTGCCGTTGCACCTGAGGTGACTGTGCGAACAATCCGCAACCGTCTACTGGATGCAGGACTACGTGCGCGTGTGCTTCTGGCATGTGTGTCTCTGACTCCAGCCCATCGTCAGGAATGGCTGCGGTAGTGTCGCCAACGTCTGCACTGAGAACGCAATGGCGATCTGTCGTGTTCAGTGATGAAAGCAGATTCTGCTTGGGAGCCTCCGATGGCCGTATGCGTGTTCGCAGACGCACAGGGGAGCGTCTGCACCCTTCTTGCATCCGCCAGCGACACACAGGGCCTACACTTAGTCTCCTGGTGTTGGGAGCGATCAGCTATCACTCCCGTAAAAAACTAGTGTTTGTACCGGGTACGTTAAACCGCACCTCCTACATCAACAACATCAATCAGCCCGTTGTTGTGCCATTTGCAAGGTCGGGCCATCGTGGTGTTTTCCAGCAAGATAACGCACGCCCACACACGGCACGTGCAACGCAACATGCACTTCAGGGTGTGAGACAACTTCCATGGCCTGCACGTTCACCGGATTTGTCCCCCATTGAGCACGTGTTGGATTTTATGGGACAGCGACTTATCCGGTCTCCACGGCCAGCCACGACCATCCCCGATTTACGCGTTCAGGTTGAGGATGCTTGGAACTCAATACCCCAAACTTACTTCCAACAACTGTACGACAAACTCCATGCCAGAATTGCACAGTGTGACGCATTTCATGGCGGTTCAACCTCGTACTAACCATGTTACATGGAAATGTTATTTTTGAGTTTACCAGCAAATACAGCTGTATTTTGCCATAATGTTTTGATCACGTTATCCTCTGTATTCTGTTATTATGCTGTATGAATTTCGTTGGTATCAGACGTCTCCTTCTTGGTGTTCTTTTTTCACTTTCCGCCAGTGTATGAATAACCTGTACAAACACCATATGTAAATTGAAGACAAAGCCTACATGAAAAAAAACTTGAAGACCCAAAGTCTACATATAAGAAAAGGATGGCTAAATGAAATCAAACAGCATGCTAGTACAAAATGGAAATTTACTTGGACATTTTGATCCTTTGAACCATTTGGTTCGCATGCTGTACTAATGCCGAGCCAGAGATCACTTAACTGGTCATCGAGATTAAAGAAAAAAACCCAATATAAATTACTAAGGAATATTTTGAAAGATCTTTGTTTAGCAGTGAATAGCTGTTGCAGAGGGTGAAATGCATGTATATTTAAATTCTTCGCCTTTCATACTTTTCAATATTGTACACCGATGATCAATTACATTATGACCATCCCCAGCCTAAAGAAATGAGCGCGCCTAGAGGCCGAACGGTGGCGCAGGTGAAGATCACAGAGCAGTATATACATACAACCCGAGGACCGGCTTTTGGTTGGTAGAATGTTTGGTTTCAGAATGGGAAAAGCTGCCGATTTATCGGAGTTTGATAAAGTACAAGTTGTGATCGCACGGCGCCTCGGAACTACGGTCTGGGAAACGACGCGTCTTATGGGTTCTTCACGTGCCACTGTAGTGAGTAGGTATCACAAATGGTGCACAGATGGCCATACGACCAACCGTCGTCCAGCTGTGTGTGGTCCGCAGCACATTTATGTCAGAGGGCAGCGGAGGCTTTCGCTATTGTTCACAGTGACGGCAGTGTGACAAATCTCCCGCAGTTACGCCACTGTTCATCAGGGCAATGTTTCACAGCGCACAGTTTATCGCAACCTTCTGCGCATGGGCCTGAGTTGCCGAAGACCCAGCCGGGTCCTCATGCTCACTGCACATCATCGCCAAGAACGCATGAAATGGGCCCAAGATCATCGAGATTAGATTGTGGGTGATTAGAAAAAGTGACCTGATCTGACGAATCAAGATTCCTGGTACATCACCTAGACGATCGAGTCTGGATACGTCGATTACCAACGGATGCTATGACACCTGAATACACTGTTGGGTGGAAACAGGCCTGCGGCGGCGGTGTTATGCTCTGGACGATGCTTTCTTGGGACACTCTAGGCCCCATTATCCCAATAGCACAATCCCTGAGAGCTGTTGGGTATCTGAACATCATTACGGATCAAGTTCACCCATTCATGGCAACTGTGTTACCTGCTTGTTTTGTTTGTTTGTTTGTTTGGAGGTTGAACGACCACCGTGAGCAACTCAATGGGCTATAAGCAGTCGCCCGTCCCTAATTTAGGGTCACTGGTTCCAGGGAAGGGAGAGAGCCAGTGCCGTAAGACAAACACAACATCCATGCCTGACCGGGATTCGAACCCGGACCCCTTACGGACGAATGATCAGAGGCCAGCGCCTTAGACCACTGCGCCACCGGGGCGGCTTACCTGCTTGCGATGGCCATTACCAACAGGATAATGCGTCATGCCGCACTGAGAGAATCAAGAAATGGTTCGAGGAACATGCTGGTGACTTTCTGTTAATACTCGGGCCTCCAAATTCAACTGATATGAACCCAATCGAACATCTGTGGTTCGACTTGGAAAAGCGGGTTCGTGCTAAATCACCACCTCTTCGAAATGTACAGGAACTGGAGGACCTGCTGTTGACAGTATGGTACCAGATACCCTATTGCCACCTCACCGAATTGATACCTCGCCGGGTGGTCCCTTTTTTGCGGGCTAAAGGGGGTTCTACACCTTATTAGGTAGGTGGTCATAATATGATGGCTCATCAGCGTACTTATGTACGCTGTTCTCCAACATGCAAAAGGAAATTTCATTAATACTTTCTATGGTAAATTTTGGCTTTTTCTACTTGAAATTCCCTGCTTTCCCTATTTCTACTGCTCCAGAAGTAGTTCTACAGAAAACAGTGTTATCGTGAAAATCTCTGTAGCACCTTCTCAAAACAGAAAAAGAACTGTCCGATTTCCAGGAAAGGGCAACTGCCCCTCTCTTACCCCCTAGTATGAGCGCCCATGTCAGCTACCCATCACCTCTATCTCTAATGTTTTGTCTATTGAGTGCAGTTAAAAACTCGGAGCACTAACTGTGTTTGTTCTAGCCTCAACCTATACTCAGGATCGACTTATTTATGAATGGAGATAAAGAAATTGAGGAATTTAACCCATTCGATTTACACTTCATATCGACTTTTAAGATGAAAATACTGTCTACAAATTTTCTTTAGTTTACACTTTCCTCATCATCTCCAATTTCTTCAAAATGAAACTGCGACAACGAATAGAAGTGTTCCCGCCACTAACGAACCAAAATTTGTCAGCTTTACTCATTATCCGGAGGTCTTACTATCCAGTGAAATCAACAAAACGCATTTCTCAATAGATTGTTTCATCTACATACTCATATTAACCCAGGACTTACTCATCTTACTACTACTTCCTCCCAGTCAGCAAAATTTCTATTTTTAATAAATATTTGACAGATAACCGGGTTTTTTTCTCCCATTTTCCTATAATCGCGCTTTTTGCACACGGATTCAGTCTCAGATAATGTTGAATAGAAAAGTTCAGCTAACGATATGCTTTCTTTTCGTTTCCTGTCTGGCTCTAGAGGGGAGGGAGGGTCATAAGTGAGCATCCATATAGCATGTTCAGAATTCAGATGAGCAACGTCTCTTCCGCAGGATATGACGGTAGGGGGTGTTGCGGATGCAGCAAAAATACAACGGGAAAGCTTGAATCACGATTGCTTGTGAATGGCAAAATTCGAAGCAAATGAAGAAGAAAAATCATTTATAGATGCCAAAAGATCTATTCTCCAAAAAATCTGTTGTTCGTCTTTTCTCTCTTTTTTTGTCACATGTTCACAAACCATGGAGTTTTGTATACTTAGGTCGCAGTGTCTGCCAAAAGAATAATGGGACTTTTTTCATTTATGTACAAGTCTGTTCATCGAAATGGGAACTCCTACTTTTCCCGAAAAAAAAAAACTTAGACCGCAGTTTTGGAAGTGTGAACAATTTTTCGCATAAGTAATGTAATTAGAAATTTTGAAGATGACAATCCGTTTTTTATTGTAAATCTGACAAGGATGGTAAGTCAGATAATATCTGAAAACTTGAAAATTTCATCGTCCTGGAGCGAGACTCAAACCCGCGTCTCCCAGATAGCGCCCAGGTATCGGAAACTTGGAGCTTGGTCGTTCTGGGTGGTGTAGTGGTTAGCATACCCGGGCGCTATCTGGGAGACGCGGGTTCGAGTCCCGCTCCAGGACGATGAAATTTTCAAGTTTTCAGATATTATCTGACTTACCATCCTTGTCACATTTACACCAAAAATCGGATTGTCATCTTCAAAATTTGCATTAAATGGTGTAATCCCGTATTTCTTTCATAATGTAATTAGAGATGGGGCTTTCAACCTCTTAGCTGTAGTTTTAAATGGACTAATAAGCCAGCTAATTGGTTAAAGTTCTTAAATAGTTTTGTTGCGCATAAATGACACTGTCAAAAAAAAAAAAAAAAAAGACCAAACGCCCAGGCATAAAGAATCAGCAAATAAACTTTCGGTATCCCACCAATTTATTTTTTCAACGCTTGTGTTTCAAGACATCAAGATAATATCTTGCCGGTATATGAACCCGCTGAATTCAACACAGATCTTATAACAATTATATCTTCTGACATGTGTACACTATATTGACAAAAGTCACTGGACACCTAGAAGAAAAACACAACATAGCATTTATTGACATACATTAGTACGGCGTCGGTTCACCTTTGGCTTTAATTCATGCACTGACCCTTCGAGACATGCTCTCGACAAGGGTTTGAAACACAGCGATAGGTATGTGCTTCGTTTCAGTACATAATGCTGCCACTAACTGTTGCTTAGTAGTAGGCCTTGGTTCCAAACTTCTTATGCGGCGCTCTAATTCATCCCATAAATGCTCTATGGAATTAAGATCAGGGCTCTGAGCTGGCCAGTCCACACACGATATGGAATTGTCGTAAACCCACGCCGTAACGTCCTTATGCTTTATGGCTTGGTTCATTATCCTGCTGGTACCAACAAGACTCAGTTCCATAGTATTGCCACTGAGTCGGTAGGGCATAATTGTCCAGAATATCGAAGTAGACCTTCTGGTTAACAGCTTTGTCCACGATAACCAATGGGCCGGGACCATAACACGAAAAACACTCCCACACGAGTACACTACCAGCTCCAAACTTGACCGTATGAACAGTACACTGTGGTGTCCCCGGCTGCCGCCATTCCCACAAACGGCCATCTGACTGATTAATCGTGCATCTGGATTCATCAGTTCATAGGACCCGTTTCCATTGATCTACGGCCCACGACAAATGTTCTTTACACCATGCTAAACGACGAATAGCATTCCGAATGGAGATGAAATGATTATGAGCAGCCGCACGACATCGGTAACCCATCGAATGAAGTTCTCTGTGAATGGTGAGTGTACATACTGAGGTTCCAGCATTTTTACTTACCTGTACACTGAAATCTTGTGAGCAGATTAGCTGTAACGACTCTTCTGAGGTTTCGACGTCCTCCATCACTGATTTTCTTTGATTTGCAGGAACGTTTTGCTGCTTCAGGAACGCCATGTGTATTCCACTTATTCAGTTCATCCAAAACAGTTGACTTGGGTATGTTTAAACGCCTGCCGGTTGCTCTTATAGACAACCTACTAATATAACACCCAACAATATTTCCTTTCTCAAAGTCAGTTCTCTCCCTCCGCGACATTTTCACTCAACCTCACAGTGCGATATGATCGCAGTCAGCTGCAGGCTTGTTTTTATACCGTTTGCAGCTGTACCACGCATCTTAGCAACGCAGCGGATCCGTTCATTTGCTTTTGAAGGGGTGTCCGGTGACTTTTGTCAGTATAGTGTACATCTCATTCGAATTGATATCACAGTTTAACAACCTACTCTGCAAAAACTCTTTTCTCTCTCTACCAAAACCAACTCTCGTTCATAAATCTCGTGTCTCTGATATGTATTCAATCTAGTCACTGTTTCTCACCTCCTAAAACGCCAGTTTATTTTGTTCTCTTTACCTTATTATTATTCCTTCTGTACGAAACCCTACTTTCTGAGTTGTCAGAAGTACGGGCTTCAGAATGCTCTCCCGAGCTGGGCATTTGGTTCGAGCCTGCGAAGGCTTTTGGGCAGTGAGTTTTTCCTAGAGAGCTGGGACTGATCATTTCCTGTAATCAGTATAGCCCTAAATTAGGAACCAACTCTTCAGTGAGGTAGTCAACTACAGGTCTACAACAGCCTTAATTTGGAAAACATTGCCCTGCTCGGTTCGGAATTTTGAGTTTACGGCCCGTCCCAGTTCAGACTTTGATCAAGCGTTAGTCACCAGTTATTGCAAAAAACGCAAGGCTTACCCTAGAATAGGGTTCTTTATCCCGTGACACACACAGTATTTGCCATTTTCTTGAAGGACTTCCGTCCACAGTGAGTAGAGTTTAGGTCCTAGCCACCTACAGCGAGATCGCCTTTTGGGCAGGACACAGAAACGGAAGGAATGAGAGCAAGTCTAGCGACTTTGACAGAACAGTTTGCAGTGAGATTAGAGTACAGTAGATGGCGCCACCGTATAAGTACGATGTTGCACACAGAGGGGTGAGAGAATTTCAGGGGGGAGCATAGGAAAGGATACCCATTTAACCAGTGGGTCCAGCCTGGGGTCCGTCACTTAACGTGCTCGTCCGATGCCCGGGGATATTCAGCGATTGTTAGTAAATCACACCATCTCTGAAAGATCAGCCCAGGTTCGAACCTGAGGACCTTGCATCGACAGTCTCACTCGCTAACCACTAAGCCATCCGCAGCTCTTCTTTATCCCGTGACCTACGGAGCCCTTTTTAAATAGCCAGATTGACGTCAGCAAAGGAAATTTTAAAATGGAAGAACATACACTATCGAAATGAACAAATGAATAGCCAGGTACCTTGGGTGCATCGAATTTCCAAATATGCTACAAGCTATCATATGGACTACTTTATTCGTGCTGGAAGATATTAAAATACATATTGCCGTCTGTTCACGATTACTAAAAGAACACTTAAAATACATACAAGGTTAAAACATTAGCACTTCCAAGTCCACTATGGACCTGTCATTAGATGATGTAGTTACGATTTGCCTTGGAAAAGTTTTGTCCATACGCATGCTCATTACATAGTCATGTTGTTATACATCCGAGATCGGGTCGTTATCTGCGTTGTCCCCCTCACCATAGTTATTTCAAAGAAGTTTCCATTGCAACGTATGGTAATAGGGGTATCGTCGTTACAAATCTCTCCTGCTATAAGCTATGCTATAAATTATATAACTGAAATTTTTAAAGAAAAAAGGAAATAGGCATATCAGGTACCTACTTCGGAATTCTTTGTAACATAGATATCATGTTAAGGCTGTCTTTGAATGAGTGTTAGGGTTCATTTTCTGCGATAGATGGCACAAAAAATCACTCCTTGGGCGTGACATTTACGTCTTGAGTGACTGTCCCAGAAGTTGGCGTCAGCGAATCACTGCAGATCTCAGCATATTTAGAATGGAAGCGGTCTCTCGTTGGCTCACAATGAAAAGACAAAATACGCGCTGTTACGTTTTAACCAATGGCGTTATTTGGGGGAAGTAGGCGGAGTTTCTATAGCTCAAATTCAGGGGTTTTCTCCTAATGTACGCATTTTCTCTACAAAAAATGAAAGTACTGTAGGATTTAAGATGATTTATGGGACACAAGATTCCAATCTCACTTTTAGTCCCATTCAATGATTCTTTTTGGCCTAGAAAATTAAAAACATCCGACAGAAATGAGAGATTTCGTTTTTTCGAGACAGAAACACTGCTAAATTAACTTATCGAGCCATATAGCACCAAATTGGAATACTTTCGAGTCAGATAAATTGGATTTAAAAAAGAATTCTAACAAATTTTTCGGAATAATAACTGTGGCATATATTAGCTACGGGTCGTTTTTATTTGTGCTCAAAATTTTAAACACTGCAAAATAATTGTCTTCGGGAAAATGTGTACAAAAGAATTTACACTGCTGATATAGAATAGAATTTCTCTTACTCTCATTCAAAGACAGCCTTTACTGCATCGTTCATTTTCCCGAAAGTTCAGTTTTAAAGATTCAAAAGCGCTTTGAAATAATTGATATTAAACACATGCATTTTGCTCTTCTTTTTCATATGGTCTGTGAGTGCTATTCCATTTTGTCATGTTGTCCGCGATTCAGAAAAGGCTGATGACCTCTTGCTCTAAAGAAACAGAGCTTCTCTATTGAACTGTGTTACCTGTGACGTATACTCTAACTTAACTTTCATTTTTAGTTGTTTTCTCTATGTAAATTTGAGTTCATTCTCTTTCAGCGTTTTAAATCTTAACTGTATATCTTCTTTCTCGCGGAATGAGGTTGGCAACAATTCTGATGTCAGAGAGTGTGACGTACGCATGTTGACAGATAAGAACTAGAGATATATAATGTTGAAGCAGCAGCCAAAAGAGGTGTTGGTATGTTATAATTCTGAAAGCTGGGTTACGCTGAAGTTTGATTTACTTGAAAGCTACGTTTACTTGACGTCTACGTGTTCACGTCTTGGTGTTGGAGTTTTCATTAATCAAGTTTTCTTCTTACCAACTCACATTCATCAGATTAAGTTAATACTGCTGTTAAAAAATGAGTTGTAGTTCTGCATTAGTAAAGTGCCAACGGAGTGTTGGCTGAATAAAGAGGAACTGTTTTTCTTGAAGTTCACTTGAGTGACTCCTGTTTCACTTAAAATGCAGTACTTAAGAAGAACTAACTTTATGTAGTGTCAAGTAAGCCATAAATACACGTTTTCAAATATTAAGAACGCAACATACCTTAATAGTAAAAGGAATGTAAAGCACCAGACTACATGTTTCTGTTGCGTGTATGTAAAAGTTTTTCCTCTTCTACACCTACGAATAAACAAGGTGTCCCTTCATTCCCTAAATATGTAAACAAATACTTCCAACTTCCTCATTTCCGTAGTAACAACGAATGGTGCCATAAATTGGTTTTGGTTTCGTGTAGCGGTAAACTCTGTTCATGCAAACATTTCTTTTTCTCTTCTACCCTTAAGTATAAACAAGGTAGCCCTCGTTCCTTAAATATGTAAACAAATACTTAGAATTCCTATTTCAGTTGTAACAACGAATGATGCCAGATGTTGGTTTTGGTTTCGTGTAGCTGAAAACTCTGTTCATGCAAACATTTCTTTTTCTCTTCTACCCTTAAGTATAAACAAGGTAGCCCTCGTTCCTTAAATATGTAAACACTTTGAATTCCTCATTTCAGTTGTAACAGCGAATGATGCCAGATGTTGGTTTTGGTTTCGTGTAGCTGAAAACTCTGCTAATGCAAACATTTCATTTTGATTTTCTCTTCTACATTTAAGAATAAACAAGGTAGTAGTAAATAGTAACGCTGTACTAGTGATCCGATTTATTGGCGTAGAAAATAAACAATAAATCGGATCACTAGTACAGCATTACTATTTACTACTTAATTGGTGTATTGTTCCTCGTTATAAACAAGGTAGTCCTCGTTCCCCAAATGTGTAAACAAATACTTCCAACTTCCTCATATCCGTTGTAACAATGAATTGCGCCAGAAAATTGGTTTTGGTTTCGTGTAGCTGAAAACTCTGTTCAAACAAACATTTCATTTTTGCTTCTACATTGAAGTATAAACAAGGTAGTCCTCGTTCCCCAAATATGCAAACAAATATTTAGAATTCCTCATCTCAGTTGTAATAACGAATGATGCCAGAAGTTGGTTTTGGTTTTGTGTAGCTGAAAACTCTGTTCATGCAAATATTTCTTTTTCTCTACTACCCTTAAGTATAAACAAGGTAGCCCTCGTTCCCCAAATATGTAAACAAATACTTAGAATTCCTCATCTCAGCTGTAACAGCGAATGACGCCAGAAATTGGTTTTGGTTTCGTGTAGCTGTAAACTCTGCTAATGCAAACGTTTCGTTTTCATTTTTTCTCTTCTACATTTAAGTATAAACAAGGTAGTCCTCGTTCTTCAAATATGCAAACAAATACTTCGAATTCCTCATTTCAGTTGTAACGACGAAACCGCCACAAGTTGGTTTTAGTTTTGTGTAGCTGAAAACTCTGTTCTTGTAAACATTTCTTGGAAACGAAGAACAGCACGTGTTCTAATCTCTAAGGCCAACGAAATGAGAACTGAAATTTTGATTTAAACCATTAAAGAAATACACCGTCCTCATTCAGGTTCTCATCTTACACCTCGGCTATGGGTTTCAACTGTTTATATATAACTACGCAACAGGTGAATGCTGGGGTCGTTTTAAAACTGCGAAGATCAATACATTCCATAAACTTCGCCATTTGATTATTTAGCAAGACAATTTTCATTTGGTGAGACAAAAAGATTTCTTTCGATGCAGGTGAAAAGTGCTAAACCTTCCGGTACAGTCCTGGCCCGGCCCAGGCCCAACCCAGAAAATTTCACTTAACTGATGAAAAGAAGGCCCGGCCCACCCCTCGGACCTGGTTAGGCTCGTACAGACGTCTACAGTCAACTCTCTCTTCCCCATCCCAAAGAAAACAGATTTATTTCTGTAATTGGGTTATTGAGCCTGTGATATTCGTGGGTGAGATATATAAATATACGTCTGAAGAGCCAAAACAGACAGACGGCAAGTTACAAACCCATTGCAAAAAGAATGCAGTTGAAGATTCATTTGCTTTATGTTTCTAACTTTTACGCTAGAAAGCCAGTTCTGCACTTAGTTTAGGAAAAGTTCTGTTTCCTGGAAAACTTAAGAGTATTGTAAACGACGGCACAGCCTTGAGGTTTCGCATTCAGACCTCACTCACTCCCGTTCCCTATTTCTTTCAGTATCCTGTATGTAAAGTATATTAAACGCAGCAGTTTGCATTCGTGTTATTTTCTTTGTCAACAGCAAAGCATTTTAACCAAATACTTGGCGCACGTAATTGGTCTGCGTATTTGCAAGCATTTCGCAAGGAATGCATAAAAGGAAGCCCAAGAATGGACCAGACGCTTCGCCGTAAATTCTTCCAGAATTCTCATTCAATGTGGCTCTGACGCCAGGGGAGACTAATGAATAATAAGTATTGTTCTCTTTTCTGAGCTCGGCGGTTAAGTCGGAGAATTCCGTTGTGATTCTGCAGTAAAATCCGAGTAGTTTTAAGAAGTGTACTGAGGAAGAGCAAATATTCCTTTTTGCCATGTAAGGAATCGTAGGCATGCAGAGCAGAGGGATCCGAAAAGCCATCTTCTCTGACACATCAGCTTCCGTTTCCACAGTCATTTATCTTAGAAGAGAGGGGTGGGGGTGGAGCACCACAGACATTTCGAGTGGAAGGGCATTTATTTGCACCCTCCCGTGAAGTGGCATTCACTCGTGGCACCAGGGGAACCCGAAAAGGAGAAAGAACATTGAGTAATGGGATAAGGGACTCGGCGAACGCATCCCAAGGGAAAGCACCATCCCAATCACCCCACCTGACGTTCTATCCAATCCTACTCACAGTGAGACAACAATAGATGCAAAGATACAATGAAAATGATTGCGGACAACAATGTTTGCTCTAAGCAGTGTACTGGGATTCCTGCGGGCAATTTATCTGCTTGTCACAGAATATGCAACGCAGGAAATTCCTAAGGAATTTTCCTATTTTTCTTAAGCATTGTCGCTAATTATGCATGGATACATGGTCTATAATTTCTTTTCAGCGAAATTTGACGTGGAGTTCATGAGATCAAGAGACTTCATTTCGTACTTCGCGATTTTATTTCTTATTCCTTTTCAATAAAGGCAACAATTGCCTGTTCGACGCTTATTCAGTTGCACACAATAAGTGTTTTCGTGTTCCATTAAACAATATTTAAATCTCCCTCTGACACAAAATAGAAGCCTGAATGGTTTTGCAAAGAGTAAAATGAAACGTTGCAGGGTGATTTATGTGAGATAAATAAATAACAGAAAGCGACCGTGCAAACTCGTTTTCGCCAACAAACGCTTTAATGAAGTCGCAGTTGATCTGACTTCAAATCACGCAATGGTTGCATACGTATACAGAGGTTGTTTCATTTCTATAGTGACTAAGTACGTTTGTAGGATCTTACAGTTGAAGGGTAAAGGGAAAGAACATGCAAGGTCGCAAAATTGCTTTACTAAGAAATTCCAATTTTTAACTTTCAATCTGACGAGACTGAAATCAAGGCAAAATAAAAATAAGGCAAACATTACTAAAATGATGTTTAAAATGCAGATAGTATGAAAACGCAGGTTTATCCATATCGATTCCGGGTCCTCTCACTCCGGAGTAAGTCGCTCTCCCAACTGAGATCCGCGCCCATGCGCTCTCATTGATATCTGCCTTTATCTCATGTGCGTCCTGCGGCGCAGGCACGTCACATCTCCACCCTCCCCCGAAGCGAAAGAGGGCCGGGGGCATGGCCCACGGATCAGCCGAGACCATATGTCGCTGTAGGCAGTCATCCCATGAAGAACGTGCATTTGAGAACTCCCCGACATTTTGGTGTGTGGAACGTAACATCACACTGATCCATTTTTTCGAAGCACTGAAGAAGGGATTCTCTTATTTTTCCTGTCTCGCGGTGTGGAAAGAACATCACACCATTGCGAGAACCTTAACGGCCAGGTCATCCTTGAAGTTCGGTCACCAATATGAAAACACAGGTTTGTCCACGCCGCGCATCGAAACCACGTCCCCTCACTCCGGAGTAAGTCGCTCTACCAACTGAGCTACGCGGACATGGGCTCTCATTGCTATCTGCCTTTATCTCATGTGCGCCCTGTGGCGCAGGCACGTCACAATAGATAGTCCTACAAAATTCATAAAAAGGAATTTATTGTTGTACGGTACAAAAAAAATTATTGTCGTTAACACACAAGAAAATTGGTAAACAACTAGTAATGTTCAAATTTCTGACACATCAGCACTGTAAATGTCCACCATTGCGGTTAATACGAATGCACTAAAGTTTTACTTAATGATGAAGTTACATCTAGTAGAAGTGCTGTGCTTCAGAATGGCAGAATCTGTACAGAACCTGCAAATCGTCATACTTAGTGGGCGAAATCAGCAGATATACCTATGTCCCGTAAGCGGTCTGGTTCACTTCGTCGATAATCACTTCGTCGACAACTCATTTCGTCGACAGGTACATTTCGTCGACACTATACAGTATATGCTTTCGTAAAATCTACAGTTTTCAATTTAGAACCACCAAATTTGGTATACTACCTCATTATACTCTTACACCAACTTAGACAACAGGCGGAAGAGGTCGGGGCCCGGGGTCAAGGGGGCCCCATACAATGTTTTTGTAAAATCTGCAGTTTTCAATTTAGAACCACCAAATTTGTTATACTATCTGATTGTACTCTTACACCAACTTAGACCACAGACTGAAGAGGTCGGGGCCCGGGGTCAAGGGGGCCCCATACAACATTTTCGTAAAATCTACAGTTTTCAATTTAGAATCACCATATTATGTATACTATCTCATTGTACTCTTACACCAACTTAGACCACAGACGGAAGAGGTCGGGGCCCGGGGTCAAGGGGGCCCAATACAACAGTTTCGTAAAATCTATAGTTTTCAATTCAAAACCACCAAATTTGGTATACTATCTCATTGTACTGGGACCGTACATGGTTTTTGGAAGGGGTCGGGATTCGGGATAAAGGGAGTATCATACAAAATTTTCTCAAAACTTTCAATTTTTTACTTAAGAACTGCAACACAATTCTGCACTCCAATACCCTATCTGCGAGCTAAGTTAGAGTACCATGAGATAGTATACCAAATTTGGTGGTTCTGAATTGAAAACTGTAGATTTTACAAAAATGTTGTATGGGGCCTCCCTTCACCCTGGGCCCCGACCTCTTCCGTCTATGGAATAAGTTCGTGTAAGAGTACAATGAGATAGTATACCAAATTTGGTGGTTCTAAATTGAAAACTGTAGATTTTATGAAAATGTTGTATGGGGCCCCCTTGACCCCGGGCCCCGACCTCTTTCGTCTGTGGTCTAAGTTGGTGTAAGAGTACAATCAAATAGTATACCAAATTTGGTGGTCCTAAATTGTAAACTGTAGATTTTACGAAAGCATATACTGTATAGTGTCGACGAAGTGAGTGTCGACGAAATGTACCTGTCGACGAAGTGAACCACTCCCATGGTAAGCACTATCTCGAAGCTGAAACTCCCCTTCTCTCAAAGTCCCGTTTGCTGTAGTAATGGTTATAACCTTGGTAGTTTTCTTCTGTTTAATGGATGTTTGGTTGCCTAATCCGGCCAGTGAGGTCAAATCTTCGAAGCGCGGGTTAATTTCCCGATCTGATTTCGTCATCCTCTCGCACGTGAGCAGAGACATTTCTTGTTCTTTCCCAATAGCGCGCGCGTGTGGACATAGTGTTTTAAAACAGTAAACCGAATCTATAAACCTAAATTTTGAAGACACTGTTACTTTTGAACCCAATGTGATTATATATATATAACCAAAATAATGAGTTATCAAGCGAAAAATAGCAAAAGATGGACATCGCATGTTCTTTCCCCTTACCCTTCAGTTATGAAATACCATAGCGCTAACTTTTGTTGTGTTCTCTGTGCTTACCATGTTTCCGTAGTATCCTTCGGTAGCGCAAATTTCACTGCTGCAGGATCCTTTGCAGACAAACAAGATCAACTCTCTCCCACTCATCTTTGAAAATTTTCCAAAGGCCGTTAATTGTTTTGGGTGGTCAACTTTTGTGGGCACGTTTAAGTAAACCTAAGCCGCTGAAATCCATGTGAAAGGCATCTGGGGATTTGACAAGGATTGAGAAGAATGGCATAGCCTCAATTCCGGTCTAAGTTTCCTCCTTCGGCATGTATGCCACTGGAATCCTTATCTTGGTGGATCCATACATTTGAAATCATAGCACAGTATAATTATGGAATTTCTTCGCTGTAAATTGGGTCACGAATGTCTGTGTGATAATTAGCTGCCTTAATTTTGGCGTTATTTGCAACTTTTCTTTGCATTCACGTACCATTCCGGGTATGTCTTGGCGCCCTTTTCTTGTTAGAATATCCCCCGGATTTTACTTCTGTCACTAAGGTATCTTCATGCTTCATCCAAAGTGACAACAAACTTCCACCTCTTCCTTGCTGGGTGTCTCATATACACTGCTGGCCACCCAAAATGCAACACCAAGAAGGACACGAGATAGCAAAGCCAGATTTACTGGACACATAGCAACAGATACAAAGATGAAGTGATTGAGCTTGCAGGCCCGTGCGACTTGCGGAACACGCAGACATCAATAGTTCGTGTAACCCCCATGGCTGGCAATAACGGCCGCTACACGCCGCAGCATCGAACGAAAGAGGCTTTTGATGTGGGCTTAGGGTATGTCGGTCCAGGCTGCTTCCACTCGTTGCCACAGTTCATCAGGCGTAGCCGCGGGTGGTGCTTGCCGGGCTACTCGGTTGCTGATCAGCAATCACACTTGTTCGATGGACGACATATCGGGAGAACAGGCGGGCCATAGCAGCAGTGTCACCAGGTGGACCGTGAAGAATTTTTTCACGATGCGTGCCACGTGCGAGCGCCCATTGTCTCGTTGAAACGTGGCCGCTGGCAGGTCCTGTAGGTAAGGAAGGACTACAGGCTCCAAAACGTCGGGGATGTAGCGGTGGCTGTTGAGTGGTCCGGCGATGCGTACCAGAGGTGTGCGTGTGTCATATCCAATTGCGCCCTAAACCATAACGCCAGGCGACGGACCGGTATGGCGATGCATAATGCAGGCGTCATACAGTCTGTTGCCGCGATGCCGCCACACGCGTATCCGACCATCGTGGTGTTGCAGACAGAAGCGGAATTCGTCGGAGAAGACAATAGCCTGCCATTTCGTAGTCCAGGTGCGGCGTTCAACGGCCCTCTGCCGCCGCACTCGCCGGCGGTGTAACGTCAATGGTAATATGAGCAATGGGCACCGTGCGACAAGTCCCCGCTCCTGCAGACGACATCGAACGGTACGTGCTGAGACAGGATTTTGCGCAACACATTCTAATTCCTGCGCTAACATTCGTGGTGTGGCGGTGCGAGCCGTCAATGCCCGCCGCACAATATGCGGGTCCTCTCGTTTGGTGGTGTGCCGCGGCTGCGGCAATCGCTCACGTCGGTCCATCCGTCTCTCCTGCACCCAGGGAATCCATACTCGCCTCACTGTGGCTGGGAATCCATACTCGCCTCACTGTGGATGTCGTCCCACACGGGCGCCGATGTCTCGGTACGATAAACCGCTGTCGCGATAAGCCACTATTCGTCCTCTGTCGAACTCCGAAACGTGCTGGAATGACTGCCGTATTCTGCGACGAGGCATCAGGAAGCTTCCCACGCACTGGTCCGGCAGCTCAACACACTTCCAATACTTACACCCCGCCCTCTGTGCACCCTTCTTATAGTGGTTCTCCGTGGCGTGCCGGGCGCACATGATTTGCACATGCCCTGCAACGCTAATCGTTTGCATATTCTCTCGCGGGCGACGCATGCTGCGAATTTCAGTCCAACTGGATGCTTCCTTCTTGGTGTTGCATTTTGGGTGGCCAGCAGTGTAGTTTAATGCAGTACGCCAGCCGCTCCGACATGTGGCGTGGAAAGAATTTGTGAACGTTAGGCTTAAACCGTTTTTCTAAGTGTAGCTCGGATTTGATAATGCGGTTCACAGTGTCCTGTAAGATACCTACATGCTGTGCAATGCTTTTTGCGTTGCTGGATTCTCTTTCTTTACAAGAGACCTGAGTTTTCGCACCACTGTGAAAACACAACTTTTTCCGTGAGAGAATCGAAACAGTGCCCTCTCACTCCGGAATAAGTTGCTCTCCCAACTAAGCTACACAAACGGAATGTATGGCTGCAGTTATGTCGATCTTTCTTGATACGTGCTTTACCTCTGCAGTACGTCACATCTCTCCCTCTTAACTTTTTTTTCTTTGAAGCGAAGAATGAATTTTCATTAATTCCAGAGAATATGTGGAACAAACATCAACCTCCCCGGTGGCGCAATGGTTTAAGCGATAGCTTCTGATCATTCGTCCGAGATGGGTCCGGGTTAGAATCGTTATAAATCATGGATGTTGTGTTTTTCTTACGGATCTGGCTCTCTCCTTTCCCTAGAACCAGTGGCTCTAAATTTAGGGCGGGTGACTGCTTATAGCCCACTAAGTTGCTCACTCCCATCCAAAAAAAAAAAAAAAAAAAAAAAACAGGACAAACATCACACATTTTTCGAAGAACCCAACGGAAAATACATCCACTTTTACGTTCCGGCGCCAATGTGAAAACACAAATCTGTCTGCTACAGAGTTCGTAACCGCGCCCACTCACTCCGGATTAAGTTGGTCTCCCAACTAAGCTACTCGGAATATTAAAAGAAAACTACTTTTTTAAGACTACTATTATATATATGTATATATAATATATTATTATTATCTGTATCAATAATATCATCATCATCGTTATTGTCAACCATTATCAATCCACTGCTGGACGAAGGTCTCCCTAAGTTTCTTCCACGACGGGCTGTCTTGTGCCAATCTCCTCTATGTTACTCCCGCATACTTTCGAATTTCATCCACCCATCTCCCATGGGGTCTTCTTCTGGGTCTTTTCCTGTCCCTTGGAATCCAATCTAAAATTTCGGCTGTCCATCGATGGTCTGTCCTTCTGGCAACATGTCCAGCCTACTGCCATTTCAGGGATTTTACTCTGATCATGATGTATTCCACTCTTGTCATTTTTCTGATCTACGAATTCCTCTTCTTATCTCTCCTGGTTACACCAAGCATGCATCTCTCCATGCTTCTTTGAATTGTTTGCAGCCTTTGTATGTCTCTTTTAGTTAAGGTGCACGTCTCTGAACCATACGTAAGCACTGGAAGGATGCATTAATCAAACACTTTTCTTTTAAGACATAATGCATAATTTATACGTAAATTAAGCAAAATGTGAAGATAAATTTTATAGTTGTTTTCTGTGAACAAACTTGTCTTTCTCAGCTTGCTGCGCTCCAAATGAGCATGAGTGTCGAGTGCACGTTTATTTTTAGGCAAACGGTTTTTTTTTCCTTTTGGAAGGTACCACGATTAAAACGATGTTAAAGGAATGTTGGTTTTAAAATTTGATTTCAGTACGAGCTCGTATGAAACACAACGCGTACAGGTCCCAACAATGAGGTTGGGTCGCCAGTTCTAGGAAACCCAATGTCATCGTCGCCACGATCGGAATTAATTAGCAAAATTGATGCCCTCAAGTTCCCAAACGGGGCTTAACGTGGTAATAGCCCTGAGAATCATATTTTGATAACCTTTCTATAAAAAAGTAAACAACGCACTTAATAGGGGAAAACACGTAGTAGTACACGACGAAAAAACACGTTTGTCCACGTTAACCAATGGGCCGTAACCATACCAGGTAAAACACCCCCACACGAGTACACTTCCAGCTCGAACCTTGACCTTAGGGACAGTACACTGTGGTAAATAGCGTTCCTCCGGCTGCCGCCATACCCACACACGGCCATCAGACTGATGGATCGTGTATCTGGATTCATCAGTCCATAGGACCCGTTTCTATTGATCTACGGTCCACGATAAATGTTTTTTACAATGCCAAATAACGAGTAGCATTCCGTGTGGAGATGAAAGGTTAATGAGCAGCCGCACGATCACTGTAATCCGTAGAGTGAAGTACTCTCTGCGAATGGTACGTGTACATACCGAGATTCTAGTATTTTTTTTAAATAACCAACAAATTTCGCATCTAATGGCATATAAACGATAAAGTAACTATGAACATTGGTTGGTTAAAAAAGAGTAAAACTTACAAATGCATGGTTTTTGCAGGTTATGTTAGACTAAATTAGTGAATCAAAGTTCTTCGACCAACAATTTCGCATCTAATGGCATATAAACGATAAAGTAACTATGAACATTGGTTGGTTAAAAAAGAGTAAAACTTACAAATGCATGGTTTTTGCAGGTTATGTTAGACTAAATTAGTGAATCAAAGTTCTTCGACCAACAATTTCGCATCTAATGGCATATAAACGATAAAGTAACTATGAACATTGGTTGGTTAAAAAAGAGTAAAACTTACAAATGCATGGTTTTTGCAGGTTATGTTAGACTAAATTAGTGAATCAAAGTTCTTCGACCAACAATTTCGCATCTAATGGCATATAAACGATAAAGTAACTATGAACATTGGTTGGTTAAAAAAGAGTAAAACTTACAAATGCATGGTTTTTGCAGGTTATGTTAGACTAAATTAGTGAATCAAAGTTCTTCGACCAACAATTTCGCATCTAATGGCATATAAACGATAAAGTAACTATGAACATTGGTTGGTTAAAAAAGAGTAAAACTTACAAATGCATGGTTTTTGCAGGTTATGTTAGACTAAATTAGTGAATCAAAGTTCTTCGACCAACAATTTTTCAGATAAAAAATCACTGGCTTTAGCATTCGCTTTCTAAATGATCGAGGCTGTACGTGAACCATGTCGCCTTTAAGTTAGATCCTAAGCATTCCTCCGACGACATCTATTTATGAATCAAAGAGAAAAAATATCTAAAGCATACGATTTAGCTAAGGGGAACAAAATGAAAATTTCAAAGCGGAAGCGGTACCAGGAAACTGTCCCCGTATTTCAAAGTACACATTGTCGATGATGATGTGCAGCTTCGGGTACCCCCTCTGCGGCATCTCACCGATATAGACCGCTACCCTGATAGTATCTTTTTTTCCCCCTCCAGGGACGTCGTCATCAAGGGTTCCGTCGCCGATGAAAATCGAATCCGCTGCAATAAAAATGAACTACGGGCTCATAAAATATAAGTTGCTAGGAGATACATATATATTTTTCTTTCTTTCTTCTCATTGCATTCTGTTCTCTCTTACCCTGGAAACCATTTCCCTTCCCTCCTTCATATTCCTTAGGATGTTGCTCGAAGGGACACGCCCGTGTGATTCTGTCTTTCCTGCTATATTTTTAATGTCGTTCACATAAAAAGCGATATATACTGAACTCATTCCTGGAGAAAGAAACGTCCACGAATGCATTAATGTTAAACGTTCCAATTTCTTTTTGCCCGAAGCCATTGGCAAAATATTTGGTTTTCTGATTGCTTCAGTACATATTGAAAAGTTGTTCAATTTACTACTGTAAAGGAAATGTATTTTTTATACATTCGCTAAAATAAGTTCGGTTTTGCTGTTGTTTGAGAACTATGCAGCTCTATTTTATGAGGAGGTATGAAGTCTCACAACATCGAAGTTAACGATGCCATGAAGAAAATCGCAAACGGATGACCCACTAATTAATACCGATTTAAAATACGTTTGAGTTCTTTTGGCAGATGAACATGTAAGTTGTTTGAGTTTTACTGCACTGTTTCTCCATTAATATACTGACATCCTTCTATTGATAGTTAATTACTGCACACTGAAGAGCAATTGAATTAGAGACAGCTGGCGTTATGCAATAATGGCGCTGTGGGCGGCCCTGTAAACGGAAACGACATGACGTATGCAGCAATCCGACAATTTAAGGAGTGATGTGACGGGAATCAGTAAGAGTCGGACGCAGTATGGGTAAGACGAAGGATCTAAGCACATTTGATCGTGGGCAAATTGTCGGGGCCCGACGAATGGGTGACTCCATCTCGGAAGTCGTGCAGGCGCTGGGATTTTCACGAGCCATTGTGTCATGAGTGCACCGTGAGTACATCGAATACGGTGAAACCATCCCTGCAAGAGCCAACTGCCGTGGACAACAGCGTATGGATGAGCGGGGGAATCGTCGTCTAGCTCGCATTGTAACAGCGGATAGACGGTCCACAGTGCAAGAAATCCCTCGGCAATTTAACGCTGGTGCACAAAAATGTGTAAGCAGCCACATGCACCTTCCAGAACCATCTCCTCGCTATGGAGTACACAAGCCATCGACCCACGAGGGTATCGCTGCTGACCGCACATCACGGGGCGCAAAGATTAGCATAAGCGCGGGAACATCTCCACTGGACCCTAGACATGTGGGAAAATGTTGCCTGGACTGATGAGTCGAGATTCACGTTGGTACATGCGGATGGCAGGATACGAGTACGGCGTAAACCACATGAAGCGATGGATCCATCTTGCCAGCAGGATACTCTTCAAGCTGGTGGGGGTGGCATTCTCGTCTGGGAACTGTTTACGTGGACTGAAATGGGACCCTCTGGTACGTGTGACATCGTCCCTCACAGGTCAACGTTACCGGGATATCCTGGACGACCATTTGCTCCCGTTTGTGCGTCTTCAACATCCCACTGCAACAAGACAACGCACCGTGCCATCGCTCCCAAATTGTATCCGAATGGTTGGATGAACACTCCAGCGACGCGACGTGACCTCACGTACTTGGCCAGCTAGGGCACCTGACCTCAATCCCATCGAGCACATCTGGGATGCCATCGAGAGAGATGTTCGAGGCTGTGACCCCCTCCATCAAATCTTCGTGAACTGTGGGAACTTGTTCAGGGGTCGTGGATCCGTTTGGCTTCTCAACGCTTCCGGTGTCTTTTCGAGTCTATGCCGAGAAAAATCGCCGTCGTCATCAGGGCGAAAGGTGGTGCTACACGTTACTAGACAGGCATCTCTATTTCAATTGCTCTTCAGTGTATATCGTACGCAGCCTACACTACAGCGACCCAACTTTGAATATGCTGATAGGGCAATGATGAAATAAGAGCACGACTGGAAATGCTAGGTGCCTCGATCAAAACTGATTTCCAGCGCGTATTGATAATGAGGTGTCACGTACGTAATTGCTCCGTAACTGACTTTTTGCGATATTGAAGGTCGGTACATTGACCGATGGTGATGCGATATGGAAGCATTCTGGGGTTTATTCTGCCAAGGAACGTTTTTGTTTTGTTTTTTGTTTTTGATTGGAGGTTTAACGACCACCGTGAGCAACTCAATGGGCTAAAAGCAGTCGCCCGTCCCTAATTTTGGGTCACTGGTTCCAGGTAAGGGAGAGAACCAGTGCCGTAAGACAAACACAACATCCATGCCTGACCGGGATTCGAACCCAGACCCCTTTCGGACGAATGATCAGATGCCATCGCTTAGACCACTGCTCCACAGGAGCAGCGAAACGAATTGGTAAATTTCCAGTGCTAACAGAACATGATTGGAAAGCTCTGCAAAACGCTATCCTCCCAGGAAATTAATCAACATTGTTTTTAGTCACACAAACCCTAAATGAGATTATTGGGACTGGTATTAGTACCAGTATCCTGTACAGAATGTTGAACGATATGGGTTGCCGTGGTGCACAAACCGTTTATCACTTCGACTAACGCCACACACGTATTAACGTGATGTATAAAGCGTCGATGTTGGACTGTACACTAGTGGAAATTTGCGCTTTGGGATTGTACAAAAACAAAAGGTTGCGCTTCTTTGGACTGTACATTAATGGAAAATCTCTCTTTGAACTGTACACTATCGGAAAATGGCGTTTTTGAATTGTACAATAACGGGAAATTGCACTTTGGACTGGGCACTAATTCAGAAATACACCGTGTACTAATGGGAAAATTGTGCTTTGAAATGTACATCAATGTAAAATTGCTCTTTGAACTGTACGCTATCGGAACATTCCGCTTTGGGATTGTACACTAATCGAAAATTATGCTTTGGAATGTGCACAAATTGAAAATTGTGCTTCATACTGTACAATAATGTAAAATTGAGCTTCGGATTGTGTACTTTCTGTTGAAACATTAAAGCGATCGCTAATGATGTGAGCTTTCTCGGTCTCCCAGTTCACTGATAAGAATGGTATCGTTAGCCTCGTCTGAGCAAAGCTTGGAGTCCAAAATGACTGTGACCTCATAGTTTCGGTTACGATGTCACCATATCTAAACAATTTGTCTCCTTTTCTGTTGAAACATCATAGAGGTCGCTAGTGATGTAAGCTTTTTCCGTCTGCACTTTTTCCCACGCTTAAGATAGTTTTTGTTTGGACTTTCGCTGTTTGTCCGCTTTTAAACAGAGAATTCAAAGCGAGTCGATTGCAACAATTATGTTGTCACTATTACAAGCGAGACGCTGACCCGTCGTTCTGGTACTGTTCCGTGACCCCTGTCATAACCAGTGATTTTATCGTTGTTACAACTAAGACGGTGACTCGTAATTCCGGCTTTTTTACAGCTCCGTCACCGCTGCAGTAAACCGTGACAAAACCACCGTTTAAAGTCACCTTTACTGTTGCAGAATTCTCACCGTTGTCACTGTAACAGGAAAATCCTTCTTAAGTCTACCTCTAGTTGAATCCTTACACACTACAAAGGCGAAAGCAGGAGTCATCCTTGTGGCTTTTTTGGTTGTCTTCAGATTATTAACAAACCAAACCTAATTGCTAATTGAGATGAAAGAAGTTAAATCTTTTTCTATGGGCATAACAAAGACCTTTTTCATATGATTTATCACTTCAGCAATAGTCTCCGTCTGTTTCTAAAATCCATGGCACTGACGAATTCAATGTTTTCATCAGCAACAGGCATGCAACATGTACAAAATTTTATGAACTTCTATCACACTTGTGCGACCTTTTTTTGTTTTGTTTTGTTCGGAACTGAGCATACCGCCGTGGCAAATCACCGTTCCCATACTGTGCTCACAATCTTCGATGAATTGCCAACCCTAGTGCACATTCAACCTCCCCAAAAACGTACATCACTGCTAGCTGCTCTTTTTTTGGTGCATCTGGAAAGCTGAGTGGCCATTTTAAAGGCAGAACAACATAAGAACTGATCAATCGAGGGCAAACCTTCAACACAGTGACACCACAATTACATATGTGCGGTCAACAATCAATACGTCTAAGTGTTGGTTTCTTACTATCTGTCCGAGATAGGTCAGAACCCAGATTTTGTTTCCCTTCCCTGAAACCAAGGTCCCTTAAACAGGAACAGCCAACTTCTTATAACCCATCGAGTTGATGACGGTGGTTGTTAACAACACACATACACACAGACAATATCAGCATAAAAAAGATTTGAACTACACCGTTGGCTAAATAAGTTTTGATACTGGTAAATAAAATTTTGTCAAAAGATAAACTTACCATATTTTTAAAAATTGAAAAATTGAAAGTTGCCTCCTCTGAGTTTAACACACTTAGCCAAACGATTTTTCTTTTGCTCCAAACAGCTCTAGAAATCGCCTAGAACTGTGGTAAATTTTGTAAGCTGTTTAAATGTGTTCAATACTGGAGAAATGTTTTTCTTTTAGGTTGTTTGTCCAGTTTGGGAAGAGCCAGAAATGTGTAGGTGCTACATTAGAAGGATACGGTGTAACGTTCATGAGACCATTACTATTTTTTATTTATGTTAATGATATTTTTCATGTTCGTTCATGTGCGTACACACTTCTTTTTGCCGATGACACGAGTTGTTTTTTTTTCCGGTCGTGCGGTGTCTGACTTAATACCCCGTGTTAACACCCCTTTATAGGAATTTGAGACTTGGTTTCGTTCAAAATGTTTTAACTCTTAATTCCAAAAGAACTGAATGTATGTTTTTCTGGCCGAAATGCTCGAGTTGAGGCTCTAGCGGAAGTGCTTTTGAATGATACTCCTTTGATTTTTCAAGATAAGGCTATGTTCTTAGGTGTTTTGTTTCAGGAGAATTTAAAGTGGGATATCCATGTTGAAGCTATCTCGCTGGACTTGAGGTCTCGAATAGGATTTTTATATATGTAGAGTCTCTAGTCTATATCCAATAAATATTAAATTGGCGCTCTATTATTCTTTTATTTATCCCTACCTGTCTTATTGTCTACTTTCTTGGTGTAGGACAATTAAATGCAACATTAACAGACTTTCTTTTCTTTACAAAAAAATTCGTTCGTTTGGTGATTTCACTGGAAAATGTGGAAATCCTGTTCAGTAGTTATACGTTATTGATCTTTGAGAGATTACATAGTTATCGACTGATGTTTTTAATTCATGAGTACATTTATGCTAACAAATCTCTCAATTTAATAAATTTATTTTATTCTGCACATAGCTATCAAACTCGTGGGTATGTTAACTTTTTAATTCCAAGAGCTCGAACTAATGCGCTGTATTTTAATATTAATGCTCATTGCCTTCGGTTCTGGAACGAGTTGCCGATTCATATAAATTCACTTGCCAGTTTTGTATCGTTTGAAAAAAGCACTAAGGGAATATTATGTAATTACTTGGCTGACATTTTTCTTATTTTAGGTTACACGTAAATATTAGCCTTTTCCCTGGTTCCATGCTATGTTGCTATGGAGTTAATTACGTGTAACATGGAAAATAAATAAATAAAAACAAAATAACTGGATTTGTCTACATTTCAGGAATGCCTTTACCGAAAGGTGGGGCCGCTTTGTAGTTACTCTGGATCCAAGGTTTGTTGGTCAATTTCACTTCTTCTGTGACTGTATTACTAAGTCGTCTAAAACATACATATACACTGAAGAGCAATTGAATTAGAGATACCTATCTAGTAACGTGTAGCACCACCTTTCGCCCTAATGACGGCGGCAATTCGTCTCAACATGAACTCGACAAGACACCGGAAGCGTTGAGAAGTCATACGAATCCACGACCCCTGAAAAAGCTCCCACAGTTCACGAAGATTTCGATGGACGGGGGTCAGAACCTCGAACATCTCTCTCGATGGTATCCCAGATGTGCTCGATGGGGTTGAGGTCAGGTGGCCTAACTGGCCAAGGAAGCGAGGTTACATCGGTGGAGTGTTCACCCAACCATTGGGATTCAATTCGGAAGCGATGTCACGGAGCATTGTCTTGTTGCAGGATGAGGTCCCCCAGTGGGATGTTGAAGACGCACAAACGGGACCAAATGGTCGTCCAGGATATCCCAGTAACGTTAACATGTGCAGGATGATGTCACACGTACCAGGGGTCCCATTTCAGTCAGCGTAAACAGTCCCCAGACGAGAATGCCACCCCCACCAGCTTGAAGAGTACCCTGCTGGCAAGAAGGATCCATCGGTTCATGTGGTTTGCGCCGTACTCGTATCCTGCCATCCGCATGCACCAACGTGAATCTCGACTCATCAGTCCAGGCAACATTTTCCCACATGTCTAGGGTCCTGTGGCGATGTTTCCGCGCCCATGTTAATATTTTCAAGCTGTTGTGTGCGGTCAGCAGCGATACCCTCGTTGGACGATGGCTTCTCTACCGCATAGCGAGGAGATGGTTCTGGATGGTGTGGCTGCTTACACGTTTTTGTGCACCAGCGTTAAATTACCGAGTGATTTCTTTCACTGGGGCCCGTCTGTCCGCTGTTACAATGCGAGCTAGCCGACGATGACCCCGCTCATCCACACGCTGTTGTCTCTTGCAGGGATGGTTTTACCGTATTCGATGTACTCACGGTGCAATCATGACACAATGGCTCGTGAAAATCCCAGCGATTGCACGACTTCCGAGATGAAGTGACCCATTCGTCGGGCCCCGACAATTTGCCCACGATCAAATGCGCTTAGATCCTTCGTCTTACCCATACTGCGTCCGACTCTTACTGATTCCCGTCGCATCACTCCTTATATTGTCGGATCGCTGCATGCGTCATGTCGTTTCCGTTTACAAGGCCATCCACAGCGCCACATTTGCATAACGACAGCTGTCTCTAATTCAATTGCTCTTCAGTGTACAATGTAACTTGGATAATTCGAAGCTGAAAGGACCACGCAAATAATTTGAATTATCGACAAATTCGAATTAGGCAAGTTTGAATATGGGCACATTCAAAAATCACTTCAAGTACTGTAAAAACCAACATATTTATTCATAACATACAAAAAAAAGTACAGTACGGAAAATTTACAATTTTTTTGTAAAAAAAACGTGAAATTTTGGCCTGATTCTTAGAATTTATGTTATGGGTAAGTGTAAATTCCTCAAGTGAATGAAATAGAAAGTAACTTACATTCTTCTGTCCCTTAACAAACTTCCTTAACTGTTGGAGGTGAACCAAGGCCTCTACTGAATTTGGAAGGCGCTCTTCAGGAAATTCTGGCCGTTCCAGTTCTTCATCTGAAGATACACAGCAGGTCTTCTTATTCATAACATCAGCCAAGATCTCATAATCTGTGAGCTCACCACAAACAGCTAAATTGTCATCAACGCTCACAAAAGCCTCATATGGTACATCACGGCCTACGTCTTCCCAGTACTCCACAGTGGGTATAATCTCCTCGCCCCCATTACCTTGATGTAGTTGAGACTGATCATCAGGGTGCTGGAAGCCTGCTTTTCCGAAGCAGTTGGCTATAGTTTCAGGTTTAACTTGTTGCTTCATTCAGAACCTGGAATTTCATTCAGAACAGTACGTACCCATTTTAAAAAGGAGTTTTTTCGAAATAAACAAAAAAAAGTTTGAATTAAAGGGTCTTTTTTTTACATTATTCATATAGAAAATTCAAGGGACCAAATTAAAAATTTGAAAAGTTACACTGTATTTAGAATTCTTCATTCGCAGTGTGAAAACACAAGTTCTTCCGCAAAGGGAATCGAAAGCCACACACCCCTCACTCCGGAGGAAGTCTCCTCTCTCCCAACTGAGCTACGCGGACAGAATGTTTCGCTGCAAATTTGTCGTCTGGACACATGTTTTCACCTCTGTAGTACGTCACAGCAGTTCGAACCTGGGGTTAAAGTTCACTGTGAACGATTCCACGAACATCAAAGACACAAATGAGTGTTGTTCACAATTTTGATTTCGAAATCATTCTTTCAAGAAAATTGCCAGTTCCAGTGGCTTCAGATGGTTGCCTGAAGTGTGTAGGTGTCGTTCTTTGTTTAACACTTTAAGCGACACGGGGCCACCTTGGTGGTGCAGTGGTCTAAGCGCTGGCTTCTGATCATTCGTCCAGTCGAGTCTGAGTTCCAATCCCGGTGAGGCATAGTTGTTGTGCTTGTTTTACGGCACTGGCTCTGTCCCTTCCCTGGAGCCAGTGACTGTAAATTAGGGATAGGCGACTGCTTATAGCTAATCGAGTTGCTCACGGTGGTCTTTAAACAAAACAAAAAGCGACAGAAGTACCTGAACCAAACAGCACCCCCACTTTTCTGTGTTAACCAAACAGAAATGTTCACATTGCGAGGCTTTTCACAAAAGCTACAGCAAAGCAATTTCCTTTGCCCTCTCATCTCCACAGTACCGACCATAAATCTGTTACTTGTGACAACGTGGTCTCGTCTATTCCTTCAATCTCTGCTCCATGGCTTAAGGCATGATGGGAAGAGGCTAATCCCCCTGATACGGGCATCATGCCACTGGGTAGGAAAACAAATTGACCCAAAGATGTTCTCTCTTTTTTTAGGTTCGCCTCCGTTGTTACATCCCTTGTAGTTACAGCCCTCCGTTGTTACAGCCCTTCAGTCAGAAAGTTGTAGTGCCAATCATCCCCTTAAATGACCTCTTTGAATAACAAAGCTAAGGCGGAAGCAATTCTTTCTCATGTGCAGGTTCACTCCTCCAGCCGCGTTCGACCCTCTTTTTAGACAGCAGATATATTGGTTCGAGCTAATTTTAGTCCATTTTGGTAACACCGAGATAATTCGTTCTAGCCAGTTAAGAGGATGAATGACGGTGCTCTTGGGACAAATTTCGTTCCAGCCGGTTAATGGGTTAAATCACAGTGATATCGGGACAAATTTCGTTCCAGCCAGTTAAAGGGTTAAATGACAGTACTCTAGGGACAAATTTCGTTCCATCCAGTTAAGGGTGAAATGACAGTTATCTCGGGATAAATTTCGTTCCAGCCAGTTAAGGGGCCAAATGACAGTGCTCTCGGGACAAATTTCGTTCCAGCCAGTTAAGGTGCACTCGGGACAAATTTCGTTCCAACCAGTTAAGGGGTTAAATGACAAAGCTGTCGGCGCAAATTTCGTTCCAGCCAGTTAAGATGCCAAATGACAGTACTCTCGGTACAAATTTCGCGAAAATTTAGCACACTGCTAGATCTCTGTGAGTACCTGGCAAACTGATTAGCGATAAATATCGAACTCGTCGCTATCATTTTGCAGAGACCACCAGTTGCCTAATGCAATCAGCTTTTGGGGAGTTCAATGCTCGATGTTCTGGGCTTAGTACTCCTTTATTCTTCATTCTTGCCCTCCCATGTTTTTAGGAAATCTGTTTTTGCCACAAGAAACGACGTTAGCTCGTGACAGAGTTTTGCCACCGCACACAGTCTATAACATTTGTGAGGTTTCTGCATACAAACTGTGCCCGTTGAGTAAGGAGACTGTTTTTTTACGGGACAGCTCTTTAAATAAAATGCAGCCGCGGTGGCGCAGTGGTCTAAGCGATGTCCTCTGATCATTCGTCCGAGAGGGGTCCTAAATTAGGGACGAGTGACTGCTTATAGCTCATTGAGTTGCTCACGGTGGTCGTTAAACTTGCAATAAAAAAATGAAATTAGCAAACGTGTTTACAGTTTTGGCCGCTAGAGTGAGCTGCAATCGCAGGAGCAACGTTTGAGTCGACTGATGCAACTGTCTTTGTGTGGCCACCGTTTAAGTAAGACTGTATGAGTGGATCGTGTCAAAATTTGTGTAATGGAGAAAAGACCTGTGATAAAATTTTGCTATAAATTAAGGAAAACTGCCATTAAAGGGGTTAAAGGAGTGGGTTAAGCGTTTAATGGCTAAGACCTAAAAAAAAAAGCTTATTGTGATCGTGCACAGGTGTTCCACTGTATTTCAGCGTTTAACTCTTTAACGACCATAATTCCCAAAACGCCCTTACATACAAACTACTGCGACAGACCAAAAACACTCGTCTAGAGTAAGTAGGATGTCCTAGCCCCACCTATTTTGTGAATTTACACGGCCTCTGTGGGATTACCAGAAGTCACTATTGTTGTGTCTAAACAAATAAGGGAAGCACTAGGTGGTATCTTCCGGACCGATAATATTTACTCTTATGACATTGCACACTTTCTGCATGGAAGAATGCAGTGATCGCCTCAGGGGAACACCTGAAGATCAATGCATGTTAATACCGAAAATCGGAAGTTTCGTGAACGAGCAATCATTTTTCTTTTGTTAACTTGTAAAGGGGAGAAGAGAAATTCTGAAACAAGAAATAGACGGTTTCGGACGTTAAGGTATTCTGATCGACCCAACATTTCAGAGCTCTGGTTATCATAGGGTTAAAAATGGGAGTGTGTACTTCGATGATGAACCACGCACATCGCTTTTGCGAAACAGTTCTGTCCTGACAGAACTCTTCCGCAAAGACAATTGGTCTTTGTGCACAACAATGCGCTCCCGAACACTGTGCGTTGCTTATGAAGGAGTTTCTGGCTGAAAAGTAGGTTTGTGTGATCAAACATCCGTCCTACTAGCCAGATTGGGCTCCTGCAGACTTTTTCCTTTTCCCAAAGTGCCTTGAAAGGGGAGCGGTTCAGGTGTGGATATCCAAGAAAGTGTGATGAACATACTGAAGGACGTTCCGGTTCAGAACTTCCACCTTGCCTTCGAACACTTGTACTAAAAGTCGCACTGTTGTGTGGAGTTGTAGGTAGATTATTTTGAATCTGTGTGAGTGGCAATTCAAAATATAGTTTGTTGTTTTGATATAATTAATTTTGTCTCATTACTTAATGGGCACCCTGTATGTTCTACCAAGGCGCGCAAAATATTTGATGCTCATATGTTGCTCAACTGTATGCTCTATTCTCACCACGAAACACCATATACTGACTTTCATAATGCAATAATTAATAAACGATTTACGTAACGAAATTAAATTTGCATGTGTACGTCATGCCCTTGACCGGCATGCTAGCGCCAGTGTGGCTCAATCCCCGAGCGCTAAACTACAAACCTGTCTCGAAACTCAATTTTCCGATAATGTACATTGAGGATAATTATTGACTCGCTCTTATTCTTCCCCAGCTCTTGTACAGAGAAATAAAGAATTATTTCTAATTCTTTCTTTTCTTAACTGTTTCATATGATTCCTCAGCTCTTGTGCTATGACTTATACGTACTTAACTTTCCTATTGAATTTCTGTGTTATGTAAATTTGGTTTTCTCTCGTTAACGTTTTTCTGACTTAACGACGCATTATTTCTCACGTGGAGTTTTCAAAGTTGGCATCCTGACAGTGAGTCAAAGGTTAATAAAACTATATAAATGTTTTACGTGAGGTGTGATAGGTATTGTATGAGAATATAAGTGGCATATTTGAATTACGCTTTGTTTTAGCGAGCGAAGGTATTGGTTGTCAACTTATTATTGCAGAGTGAAAAACACACTGCCGGCCACCCAAAATGCAACACCAAGAAGGACACGAGATAGCAAAGCCAGATTTACTGGACACATAACAACAGATACAAAGATGAAACGATTGAGCTTACAGGCCCCGTGCGACTTGCGGAACACGCAGACATCAATAGTTCGTGTGGCCCCCATGGCTGGCAATAACATCTGCGGCATCGAACGAAAGAGGCTTTGGATGTGGGCTTTGGGTATGTCGGTCCTGTCTGCTTCCACACGTTGCCACAGTTCATCAGGCGTAGCCACGGGTGGTGCTTGCCGGGCCACTCGGTTGCCGATCAGCGACCAGACGTGTTCGATGGGCGACATATCGGGAGAACAGGCGTGGCACGGCAGCAGTGACACCTGGTGAGCTGTGAAGAATTGTTGCGCGAAACGTGCCACGTGCGGGCGTCGGTGATGTAGCGGTGGTATGCGGGCGTCAGGCTACAAAAGCGTCGGAGATGTAGCGGTGGCCGTTGAGTGTACCGACGATGCGTACCAGAGGGGTGCGGGTGTCATATCCAATTGCGTCCCAAACCATGACGCCAGGCGACGGACCGGTATGGCGATGCTTAATACAGGCGTCATACAGTCTTTCGCGGCGGTACTGCCACACGCGGATCTGACCATTGTGGTGTTGCACAATGGTCAGATCCGCGTGATGGATCTGACCATTGATTATCTTCTCCGACGAATCCCGCAGAAGCGGGATTCGTCGGAGAAGATAATTTCGTGCCATTTGGTAGTCCAGGTGCGGCGTTCAACGGCCACCGCCGCCGCACTCGCCGCTGGTGTAACGTCAATGGTAATCGGAGCAATGGGCGCCGTGCGACAAGTCCCCGCTTCTGCAGACGACGTCGAACGGTACGTGCTGACACAGGTTGTTGCGCAACACACCCTAATTCCTGCGCTAACGTTCGTGATGTGGCTGTGCGAGCCGTCAATGCCCGCCACACAACATGCCGGACCTCTCGTTCGGTGGTGTGCCGCGGCTCCAGCAATAACTCACGTCGGTCCGTCCGTCCCTCCTGCACCCACCGAATCCATACTCGCCTCACTGTGGCTGGATGCCGTCCCACACGGACGTCGATGTCTCGGTACGATAAACCGCTGTCACGATAAGCCACTATTCGTCCTCTGTCGAACTCCGAAACGTGCTGGAATGACTGTTGTATTCTGCGACGAGGTATCAGGAAGCTTCCCACGTTTGCATGTCCTCTCGCGGGCGACGCACGCTGCGAGTTTCAGGCCAATCGGATGCTTCCTCCTTGGTGTTGCATTTTGGGTGGCCAGCAGTGTATTATAAGTTGTTCGTCCTCACGTTTCTATCTCATGACTCGCCAGAAAGTTCTTCAAGAAAGCGGAAACCCACCGTAATGAACTTGTTAGGGGCGCGGTTGATTACAATCCCAGCGAATTCCTCAGGTATCCCAGAACTAAGGCGGCGATCATTGAGGGTCCCTTGACAGAGAGAGTGAGTATGTGAACACTGGTGGGTGTTAGATAGACCACCACCCCCTTCTTTCTCAGATGGAATCGAGATGGTGAAAATGGATTCTGCTCGGATATTTGAATTTGGTATCGTTGAGTCTCAGTCACACCCTGCCGTGTCGGCGGCTGGTTGGTGTTGTGGTTCTCTGTGATGTTGTGCGGTGCTTCATTCCCTTTTGCCCCCTTCCACACAGACTGGTGTCACGGATCACCCTCTTCTTTCACTACATTTTTTCTGTTTGTCTTTCCTATTGAGTTCATTTACTCAGATCTCCTAGCTTCTTATTTCTATGGGCAGTTTTAGACCTAGGGTCAGACACTCTCTTCCTAAAACTTCTTCAAATATCGTACCGTATCGTTTCTATATCATGAATAAAGCTTGCTTGGACATTGAATTTCTAACTACTGATTCCATTGGTCATTTACTCTGGATGTGTACCTTACAAAATTTAATTAAAGACTTCGGAATTCTCAGTTAAGTTTGCAGCTTACAGCGAGCAGCGACTTAAACGCGTATAATGGAGCTTTTACGCCACCTGTATTTCTTTCTGGGGCTTTGAAACTCTTTAAAACAGTAGACGATTTAGGAGATGCATGCAACTCCAGAAAACCTCAGAGGTATTGTTTGGAGGACCTGTTCTGAGACTTTAATCAATAGAACTTTCATTAGCAAGAATAAAAAAGCTGGAACAGAAGTTTAGTAAGTGCTATGTAATTACTGAGCTCTGGGTACAAACGTTATAGTTCATAATTATCAGAATACAAGGCACTGGTATGTTTGGCTTAGAAATTATTCAACTCCACTCTTAAATGGGAACTATTACGGCAAGATAACTTCATACGATTTTTTTGTTACCTGGTGGGTTTATTGGTTTGGGAAGCATGAGACAAAAAAGTCTTTCTGGCTATTTATCTGATTGAAAACGAGTTCCAGAAAACAAAAAGATGCCTCGAGCAAAGGACACGAGTAATAAGGAGTAAACCTAATTACGATTTTTCATTTAGTTAGAGTTAGTTAAATTGTCCGTAGAGATCATCCTGCTCTCGCAGTCTGCTATTACACTTAGCAATTAAGAGAGATTCCTTCCTCTTCAAACGTCAAAACAACTTTCCAAATAACTTCTGAGCAGAATAAAATTAATGTTTCACCTGAGGCTGCGGTCGTTTGAGACAAATGACTTTGCAATGTGACTTAACTAATGCCGAATAGTAAGAAAGAACTCAGCCGTGCCAAAAAAAAAAACGGTTTTAACTTCAAAGTGATTGAGACTCTTCTATTTCATGACAATAGCACTCATGTCTGTATTGAATGAATGCACTATTCTTTCCAGAAAGACAAAATACAGCGACCATAAATTTAGGGCAGTCGTTGAATTATAATTATAATACAAGGCGTTTTGGAAAAGTGCTAGACCATATTTTCCCCATATGAAATATTAGCTTTAAATTGCGTTATAGAATTATTTTCTTTTACCGGTTTAATTCCACGTAAGGCTTAAATCTGCAATTGAACTTGGCTTAGTGAGTTAAATGCCACTTTCCGGGATCACTTCAACTTCTCCGTTCGTATCTGAAATCTTAATTAGAACATGAAATATAACTTTCAAGATAACACAGCTCAAGAGTGACAACAAAACTCTTTTCACAGAAATTCTTTAACTCGCATTCCAAATCCAAGCATGTTGATAGAACTAACTTCATTCATAACAAAGCACAGAATGAAGTTCATTAAATCTCTCACAATATACGTTGACACTTATCTCTCTGCATATATCGCCTATCTCAGCATTGTTCTTACAAGAACCGCTCTTCTCAACGTTACACACTCAGCTCTAACTTCATTACACTTTTTAACACGTCTTTTGTAAAAAAGACCGTGTTTATTGTTTTCGGTTTGTCCGTCCGTCCATCCATGGACATCATATCTCTGCAACTATTAGTCCGATTCGAAAAATTCTTTTTGCCTTGGGGAGCTTGAAATATGAGAATGATGATCTTTTATTTCGTTTTCTTTTTTCTTTACGGTACACAGTTTCGCCACTAGAGGGCGTAAATGCAGATTATATCGAATTCAAAATACGTTTTAATCCATATACACTGGCGGAAAGTGAAAAAAGAACACCAAGAAGGAGACGTCTGACACCAACGAAATTTATACAGCATAATAACGGAATACAGAGGATAACGTGATCAAAACATTATGGCAAAATACAGCTGTATTTGCTGGTAAACTGAAAAATAACATTTCCATGTAAATGGTTAGTACGAGGTTGAACCGCCATGAACTGCGTCACACTGTGCAATTCTGGCATGGAGTCTGTCGTACAGATGTTGGATGTAAGTTTGGGGTATTGAGTTCCAAGCATCCTCAACCTGGACGTGTAAATCGGGGATGGTCGTGGCTGGCCGTGGAGACCGGATAAGTCGTTGTCCCATAAAATCTCACACGTGCTCAATGGGGGATAAATCCGGTGAACGTGCAGGCCATGGAAGTTGTCTTACACCCTGAAGCGCATGTTGCGTTGCACGTGCCGTGTGTCGGCGTGCGTTATCTTGCTGGAAAACACCACGATGGACCGACCTTACAAATGGCACAACAACGAGCTGAATGATGTTGTTGATGTAGGAGGTGCTGTTTAACGTACCCGGTACAAACACTAGCTGTTTACGGGAGTGATAGCTGATCGCTCCCCACACCAGGAGACCAGGTGTAGGCCCTGTGTGTTGCTGACGGATGGAAGAAAGGTGGAGACGCTCCCCTGTGCGTCTGCGAACACGCATACGGCCATCGGAGGCTCCCAAGCAGAATCTGCTTTCATTGCTGAACACGACAGATCGCCGTTGCGTTCTCCAGTGCAGACGTTGGCGACACCACTGCAGCCGTTCCTGACGGTGGGCTGGAGTCAGAGGTACACATGCCAGAGGCACACGTGCACGTAGTCCTGCATCCAGTAGACGGTTGCGGATTGTTCGCACAGTCACCTCAGGTGCAACGGCAGCTCGGAAACAGTGGATGTTCGGCTTGACAACGCCGCTCTTCTTATGCGTCGATCGGTCCGCTCATCAGTCCGTCTGTGACTCCCGACTCCAAGTCTTCTCGTGTGGGAATGTTCCTCGGACCATCTACGCCACCATCGTACCACCACCGATACTTCCCGTCCAATTCGCTCCGCAATACGACGATACGACCATCCGGCCTCGCGGAGTCCGACTAGACGACCTCGCTCGAAGTCCGATAACTGCTGAAATCGTACACGTCTTCCATGACCAAGCATTGCAGCTTCATCAGGGTCTTCGCACGTGTCCGTACGCCGACGACTGATTACATTCACCTCGCCGTACTCCTTAAATACCACCGACGATAATTTGCATATTATGCCGTGCTGTGGCGTAGGCGCTCACCTGTCGATCCCGAAATTAACATTGCACCTACGTAAACTCGACCCCATTAACATATGTAAATTTCATGATCGTCCGCCAATTCCTTCTTGGTGTTCTTTTTTCACTTTCCGCCAGTGTATTTGCTTCTAAACATTCGATTGAAAAAAATAATTCACTTTTCCAATTCCATTTATGTCGAAGAGTGTTTTGGGTAGAGTCAATTTTTAAACTAACGCGTAGATTTTCCGTCAGGGGTCGTCAAAGTAAATTGCGTTTTCCCCGATGTCTCTACTTCTAAAACTCCGATTTGAAAAAAAACGTTTCTTCAGCGGGTACAGCTCCTAATGGGACACCATTAGCATATAATTTCTCATTTTTGGTAAAAGGACGGTTTGGCCACCAGGCAATGTAAGTGTTACTTTCCACTTCTGATGTATTTGACACAAAATCTGACCTTCTAAAATCTCGATTGAAAAAATTCTTTCGTGGACCGATGTCACCTTCTCGGAATATTTTCTTCTTAAAATATTGCATAGTTTCTACGCCAGCGGAGGTAGATGCATACCTTTTTTTGTCAGCATATCTGCTTCTAATGGTCCGATTTGAAATATTCCTTCTTTTTTTGGATAGAGTTTGCGGTGCGACATGTTTTTCATATAATTTCAAAATTTCCAGGTAATTTACCGACTTTCCGCTAGGGGGCGTAAAGGTAAATTGCGTTTCCCCCGATATTTCTGCTTCTAAAATTCCGAATACAATTTTTTTCTTCAGCGGATACAGCTCCTTATGGGAATCTTTTGCATATAATTTCTATTCTGCTATAAAATATGGTTTGACCACCAGGGGGCGTAAGGGTTATTTTCCTGATGTATTTCACACAAAATCTGAGCTACTAAAATCACGACTGAAAAAATTATTTCGAGGACCGATACTACTCACGGCGATAAATCTTTTCAAATATTTTCTTCTTTGAATAACGCATGGTTTCTCCAACAGGAGGCGTACATATATATCTTATTTTTGTCAATATCTCTACTTCTAAGATACTGATATGAAAAATCCCTTCTGTGTCGGATAGCGTTTCCGGTGCGAAATGTTTTACATATAATTTAAAAATTTTCAAATACTTCATAGACTTTCCGCTAGGGGCGTTAAGGTAAATTACGTTTTCCCTGATATCTCTGCTTCTAAAACTCCGATTTGAAAAATTCTTCCTGTATCGCATACAGCTTCTTATGGAAAATGTTTTCCGTGTGGTTTCTAATATTTGGTAAAGAACGGTTTGGCCACCAGTGATCATAAATATTAATTTCTTCTTCTGATGTATTTGCAGCAAAATCTGAGCTCCTGAAAACTAGACTGAAGAAATTATTTCCTGGGCTGATACCACTCACATCGAAAAACCTTTTGAGAATACTTTCTTCTTAAAATAACGCATGTTTTTCCCGCCAGGGAGCGTAGATGCATATTTTATATTTGCCGATATCTCAGCTTCTAAGAGTTCGATTTGAAAAATTCTTTCTTTGTTGGAGAACGCTTCCGCTGCGAAACGTTTTTCATATAATTTCAATTTTTTCTTGGCGCAGAAGATTACAACCACATGGCGTAAGATCACGATTCCGTTTACAGCAATATATCTGCGGGATTAAAAACCGGATTGAAAAACTTCTTTCTTCAGTCAGATACTACTGTTTTTCATACCTGTTCCATTGACTTTGAATAGCTTTGATAAATTTAATTCGCGTCAGAACGCATTCAAAATACCTGCTCATTACACCTGAAAATTCGGTTTCATCTTCCTTCTTTTATTTTCGTTTGGGGTTTAACAACCACCGAGAGCAACTCGATGTGTGATAAGCAGTCTCCTGTCTCTAATTTAGAGCCACTGATTCCAGAGAAGTGAGACAGCCAATGTCGTAGGACAAACATTATACAGTATCATCGGGATTCGAACCAGAACCAATTTCTGACGAGTGATCAGAAAACAGCGGTTAAACCACTGCTCCAACATGGCGGTACACTTTATTTACAATGCTTGTCCTATGACCCTACGGTCAGGTTGCCAACTTCGAGCTCCTCTGGAGAATCTTTGTGCCGTCAACCCTGCTTCTGTGTTCATATCAAGCACACACTCACTGTGTTCGGGCCCATGGGCCCCTGATGTGCAATTTGTTATACAACTTTAGTTGGAATTTAAAAAAAAAGTAACACATCTATTAACTCCAGTACAAATTTTAATATAATGCTTCATAATGATTTTTAGTAAAACACAAAAAAATTATGTGAATGCAAGTGGACGTTATGACAATTTCAATTTGTCGCACAACAAAATCTACACTGATGTTCAAAATTAAGAAAATTTGCACATTTTGTCGAATTTCTGAAAAACTAATGGACACATTTTAATGAAATTTGGTATGGATACACAGTTATATAAGATACAAAATTATACCATACAACAGTCATGGTACGCACTCATGATCGTCAGTAAAGCTCATCAGCGCAGGAATGTCCAAAATCCACGTTGCAAGATCGAACATAAAATGACTCTAATATGGGGTATGGTCCCCTCTCACATTCATACAACTCTAATATGGGGTATGGTCCCCTCTCACATTCATAAAATGACTCTAATATGGGGTATGGTCCCCTCTCACATTCATAAAATGACTCTAATATGGGGTATGGTCCCCTCTCACATTCATACAACTCTAATATGGGGTATGGTCCCCTCTCACATTCATAAAATGACTCTAATATGGGGTATGGTCCCCTCTCACGTTCATACAACTCTAATATGGGGTATGGTCCCCTCTCACATTCATAAAATGACTCTAATATGGGGTATGGTCCCCTCTCACATTCATACAGCTCTAATATGGGGTATGGTCCCCTCTCACATTATAAAATGACTCTAATATGGGGTATGGTCCCCTCTCACATTCATACAACTCTAATATGGGGTATGGTCCCCTCTCACATTCATAAAATGACTCTAATATGGGGTATGGTCCCCTCTCACATTCATACAGCTCTAATATGGGGTATGGTCCCCTCTCACATTATAAAATGACTCTAATATGGGGTATGGTCCCCTCTCACATTCATACAACTCTAATATGGGGTATGGTCCCCTCTCACATTCATACAACTCTCCCAGCGCTACGTCATACTGGAAACGAGGCAGTTTATGAGTCCCTGTGGAAGTTGGTCCCACTCCTGCAGCAACGTGGTTTTCAGCTCCTGGATGGTTCTCGGAGGGGGATGGCGAGCTGCGATTGCCCTTATGTTCGATAGGGTTTAGGTCTGGCTACCTGGCTGGCCACTACATCCGGTGAATATCCTCACTTTAAAAGTAATCGTCGATATTTCTGCTTCTAAAAGCAGAAACATCGTAAGTTATGTCCTTATGTATCATAACTTACGTACAAATGCTTCTATTGCGACGAAACTTCAACATGTTGTTCCGGATGTATACGGAACCGGTTCTGTTGAATATCATCGAAATGGGGTCAAAGATCAGAGCACAGGAGCGAGATTTATTCCACAGCCATTGTACTCATAACATAAGTAAGAATGATTCTATTGCGACAAAACTTTAGTATGTTGTTTCAGAGGTATACTGAACCGGTTCTGTTTAATATCTTCAAAATGGGGGCGAATGTCAAAGCACAGGAGCGAGATTTATTCTACAGCCATTATCCTCATAACTTGAGTAATGATTTCTGGTATGTTGGAAAGCGTATCATAATCAATGCATTGCATGATTTTACTAAATTGTTTCTGTTTGTTCTAGTTACGTCAAATGCCTTGGGAATACAGTGGTCATCTTTCTTTGTTTGGCTTTGTTAATTTTTCACCATTTCAATTGCTGCTTTTTCTCTTGGAAGCACCTCTCGTCTACGAATGTGTAGTAGTGACATAACTAAAACGTCGTCTCTTTCTCAGCGACTTCTGTTTCCAGTTAAGATTTATTTCTCTAAATAGTATGTACGCATTCACTGCTGAAATATGAAGAACACTTGAGCACACCATAGCTGGCCATCCGTTAGTTTTTCTCCAATAGGTGTAACATGAAATCATTTTATCTAGTGTATCCCTTGGTAGAACTATAATCTAGAATTACTTGTGGTTTTTTCGAATCTGAAATATCAACTATTTTTTCCAAGTGTAATATACTCTGAACAACAACAAACTTATTTATTTTAGGAATATATGACACAAGCATGGTACTACACTATCTACCAACAAGTAATTGGACACCTGTGATAGCAAAGGAAAACGAAGTTTATTCGACTTCAATAGTTAGTGGAGCCTCCACGAGCGGCGATTACAGCTGCGACCCTCCGGGGCATACTCTCAACAAGGCGTTGTACGACGGCTAGCGGTATTTTCTTCCACTCTGCTTGGAGAAGACAGGTCAGTTCCTTCACCGATTTCGGACGGTGGGTCACCCCTTAAGTCGACGCTCCAACTCGTCCCAGAAGTGCTCGATAGGGTTAAAGTCCGGGCTTTGCGCAGGCCAGTCCATTCCATTAACCTCATTGCCACCATACCAAGCCGTGGTTGACCACGCAACATGACAGGTGGCATTGTCATCCTGAAAGTAACATGGGTCCACCCCGAAAAACTGCCACAACGTAGGAAGCGCATGGTCATCCAAAATGGCGCATTAAGTCTCGGCGTTGAGTCTACCAGGGATTTCAACCAAGGGTCCCGTGCCATACCAGGAGAAACACCCCCATAATATAATTCCACCGCCACCGAACTTCACAGTTGGCACAATACATTCCGGCAGGAGGCGTTCTCCAGGCAGACGCCAAACCCAGACCCTGCCATCCGAACGGTAGAGGGTGAACCTTGATTCGTCGCTCCAGATAACCTGTTTCCACTTTTCCACTGTTCAACGGTCCACTGTCGACGTTCTTTGCACCACGTTAGCCGAGGAGCGCTATTGGACTTGGTGATCAAAGGCTGGTAGGCGGCAGCACGTCCATGATAACCGAGCAGATGGGCTTCCTTACGGATGGTATTCATCGAACGAACACTCCCGGATGCCTGTTGAAACTCCTCGCGGACGTGGCCCATCGATTTGGTGCAGTTCTTCCGAATTACTCTGGCCAACACCTGTCGGTCTCTAACTCCCAGTTTTGTGGGTCTTCCGGGTCGGGGCACATTCCGACAGTCACCTCTCATCTTCCACTTGCCAATTACGTAGGCCAGTGTCTATTTTGGGTACTTCAACTCGCTGGATATGTCACGTATGGATCGGCCATTTCTGTGATACCCGACGATTACACCTTTCTCGAAATCAGAGATCTACGAACTGCGTGGCCTCTTGCATGCGACTGGTTGCATTGTTGTTTCCCACACGATATTTAACGGCGGCGTCCGTGACGTGTATCAGGACCGCAGATATCGTCGATTGTAGAGGTGTCCAATTACTTGTTGGTAGATAGTGTATTTGTCAACGCAAAGGTTGATTAGTGAACTTATTTATCCTTGATCTGGAGCAATTCAGGTGAAATGGAAGGTTTGTTCTTACTAACTGTTCTATCATAGGTACATTTCATTTGAGCAACATTTGATCAAGTAAGTATGATGTGAAAATGTTATCACAGGTGATGTTTTGTCCCTTCAAACCAAAAGACAAATTAAGAGCAAATCTAAGCACCTGATTTTTCCCATGGCGCTGGTCCGGTGCCTTTCCAGTGTATGGCTGAAGATTCCATACGTAAGTGGATTGATTTTCACAGAGAATCCAAAATTTTATACCATACTTAGCCGGTTTTCTGGGCATATACTGTCGGAAAGGACAGTTTCCTCTAAATGAAACCAACTGTTCATAAACTGTACAAATGCACTCGGGTGGAAAAGTTTTGGCAATATCACCACCCATGAATCTCACAAGTCGCGAATGGCTTATAACGTACATGTTTGTTCGTGGCCGGCATCGAACCCGGGACCCTCACTCTGGAGTAAGACGCTCTCCCAACTAAGCTATGCGGACATGTGCTCCCACTGATATCTGCCTTTATGCCATGTGCGTCCTGCGAAGCAGGCACGTCACATCTCCCTCCCCCTCCCCCGAAAGAGGGCCGGGCGCATAGCCCACGGGATCAGCCGGGACCATGTGTCGCTGTAGGCACTCATCCCACGAAGAACGTGCATTTGAGAAATCCCAGACAATTTAGTGTGTGGAACCTAACATCACACTGATTTATTTCTTCGAAGCACTGAAGAAGGGATTTTCATTTTTTCTGTCTCGCCGTGTGGAAAGAACATCACATCATTGCGAGAACCTTAACAGCCGGGTCATCAAGGAAGTTCGGGCTCCAGTATAACGAACGCGCTGGGCATCGAATCGGGTCCCCTCACTCCGGAGTAAGTCGCTCTCCCAACTGAGCTACGCGGACATGCGCGCTCACTGCTATCTGCCTTTATCTCATGTGCGTCCTGCCGGGCAGGCACGTCACAGGCTGCAAACTTGTCTTTTTGTCTCCTATAGGAACGAGTTTTACAGTCATCGAATCTCAGAGCACGTGAAATTCAAAAAATCTTTGCCAACTCCTAGTTGCCGTGAAAACTGCTCTTCCCTTTTCTTCATCCCACAGGCTTTCTGTTGATTCATTACAGGACTTGAAAACTGCAGGTAGTAAAAGTAAACATATGTAAGCACTGAGTTCAACACTGTCAATAGTTTTCCATTTATCCCGGCACACACTAACTCCCTCTGAATTGGAGTTCATGAGGATAATTTTTCCATATCTTTTGTAAGAAACAATTAAAAAGCAGAACGTTCATCTAAAATACGTGAAGTAGCATACGTGGTAAGTCTTGGTGTAATTTTGGTATATATTTGAGGCACGTCTTCCTGCTTTCAATGGAAGTTTACTTCTATATTGAAAAGACTTATCCTTAGATAAGTAAGAGCAGCCAGTAATTCCATACTCTTCTTTTTCTGACGATGAATCAAAGATTCCAGAATTATTATGTTTCTGTCTGAATTAGAAGATGATCTTCTAATTCATACACAATTTCTTCGTCTTCTGAAGCAGCTGAGAGTATATCTTCCATTTCAGTAGGTGATAAAGGTCGATTCATTATTGTGAAGTGTGACGTATATTCTAGATTAGCTTTCCTTTTTAGTTTCTTTCCCTATATAAATCTTGAGTTTATTCTCAGTATTCTTCACGCTTAACGAAATATCTTTTCCCTCAAACGAATACGTTTGGCAAAACAATTGAGGTTGAATGCACGTGACGTATGCCTGATATAAGAAAAGAGGAAGAGATAAAAACGACGTCTGATCTATTGCAAGAGAGCGTTGTAAGAAGGGGCGTTGAAGAGAGCGGTTATTAAGAGCGTTGTACGGGAGCGTTGTATTGTAAACTGATAATTATTGAAAGGAGTGTTGTGATCATGTGTGGTGTGTGGAGTACATTGTGATGTTATCGTTCAGAAGGAAGTGTCTTCTACAGCCTGAATAAAGTTTTTCCGTAGGTTAACTTCTGTTGTTTCGTCTGGCCGTTAAGGTTTTCTTCCATTTAGGAAATATTTCCTAGTGTATTGATGTGTTAAAACAGCGTAGAAGTCGAAGGGACTTTTACGCTACAGAAGCTTCATGTAATATCGACAACAACACTTAATAAGCGAATGTCACTGGGGATCTGCGAATGGAACTGAACAATATGCAAACTGCAGCACTTCCGTCAACAGAATGAACACGGTCGTTCAAAACAAAGAAAGGCAAATTTCCGTCGAGCTGGGAAGGGCCCCGGGAAGTACTGAAAACAAGAAAATATCGAGGAAACCCCAATGTAAAGTCTCTCAAGACGCTAACATATATGGTCTTGGTTATATAAGCGGAAAGCTATGTATTCGTTCTATTGTAAGAATAGACAACGATTATAATGAATTAGTTTTTTACTGGTTTGTTGTGTGGTAATTATTATATCATGAATAAAGTTTTATGCTGGACTTAATGGAGGCACTTAATGAATAAGACCTAACAGCCAGACAGAGGTCTGACAGTACTATGAACTGAGAAAAACGTACTTACTTAAAAACCTTTTATTAGAGAACTCCTGGTATTATCCAACACACACTTCACAGATCACACTAATCGTATCACAATAATGAAGAAGAACCTAATCACATAGAACGAAGCTCTCTCACGTAACACAAAAGCTCTCTCACGTAACACAAAAGCTCTCTACGCACATAAACAAAAAGCTCTCCGCGTATAAACAAAAGCTCTCCTCATATAAACAAAAGCTCTCCCCAGGAATCGTTAAACGCCTATTTATACTGTCTACCACCACGTCATGACTACACTCGTTGCCACACATCATTCAGCGGGAGAAATAACATCTCGTTAAGCAAGAAGATAATTTACATAGGAAAATAAAATAACGAGAGATAGTAAAATCAAAAGGAAACTGAATCTAGAGTATACGTTACACGACCAGTGCGTTGATTTCTGCAAATTAACATGTATTTTTTTATAAGTATCCAAAAGGACTCGAACACAGTATGTGTAAAGTTTTTTATTACGAACAAGTTGTTGTTCAAATAGTAATAAAAACCATTAGTATTACTTAAAACACTAAAAGGAACAAAGTCACAAAGCTACAAATTGATGTCACTAATATTTTTGTTTTATTAAAAAATAAATTTTCTTTCGGGTTCAAATGCACCCGAACACAGTAGCAGGGTTAAGTCAAAAATTATTTACGGAAGAACCAAACTTACATACTAACACAAAAACTCACAAGAAAGGTTAAATAAGAGCTATATGTCGCAATCGTAAAGTCCTATTAGCTCCATCTGTCTGAAAACTTTTAAATTATTGAACATCAACCTTGCCCTAAGTCGTGTCTGAGTGTTCAGCAAATGAGTAGTAGACCGACCTCTACTGATTGTACCCCTAAGAGCGTTCATAACTTCCTTGTCCAAGGAATATGCACTGAAATGCCAGAAGCCATGGGATACGTACCTAGTATCGTATAGGACCTCCTCTAGCCCGGCGAAGTGCAGCAACTCAGCGCGACATCGATTTCACAAGTGGCCGAAAGACTTCAGGAGAAATGCTGTCTGACAATTCCCTGGTATTTGTAGGTGCAGGATCTAAGGCGCGAATGAACCATTCCGCCCACAATTCCCTGGTATTTGTAGGTGCAGGATCTAAGGCGCGAATGAACCATTCCACCACGTCCCATAAGTGCTCTATTGAGTTCATGTCGGGCGAACGTGGTGGCCACAGCATCCGTCGGAACTGTCCAGAATGCTCCTCAAATAAATTTTCAACAACTTGTGCCCGATGATATGGTGCATTGTCCGCCTGGAAAATCCTATCCATGTTGGGGTACATGAAGTCCACGAAGAGCTGGAAATGGTTACCCAGCAGAGCAACCATGCGATTACCGGTTAATGACATATTTTCGAGGACCAGAGGACCCAAACTGTGCCACGTAAAGACACCCACACATATATGGAACCACCAATAGCTTGCGCAATGCCTTGTTGACAGCTTGGGTCAATGGCCTGATGAGGTCTGGACACACCCGAACCCTGCCATCAGCTCGTACCAACTGATAGCGTGACTTATCGGACCACGTGACATGTTGGCCAGTCTTCCATGGTCCAATTACTGTGTTCACAAGCCCAGGTGAGGCGCTGTGGTCGATATTCTGGTGTTAACAAAAACACTCTGGTGGCTCTTCTGCTCCTATACCCATGGACGCTACATTACGCTGCACTGACATGATGGATATGTCTCTGTTACCTCCTGCATTGAATGTGGATATCATTTGAACCACTGTCGCCTCTCTGTTAGCATGGACAATCCTGATCAGACGCCGCTATTCACGGTCAGTCGTGGTCGGCCACTGCGCTGTCCACGGTGGGTGGCAATGTCTTCCATGAGGTATTCTCGGTACACATGTGATATTGTGGATCAAGGAATGTTAAATGTTCGCACAGCTTCAGAAATTACATGCCCCATCTATCATGCTCCCACTACCGTGCCACGTTAAAACTCCGATAATTCACGTCGGCTTGCCATAATCCTATTGGCGGTTGTTCAGCCTGACTCACGAGATTACACGTCGCAACTGATAAAACTCGTGGCGTGCGTCGAACCCCTTGTACGACTGCAGCGCTAGTTGTACAAAGGCTTCGCTGTAGCATCCTTTCCAGCGCCGAAACGATGCTGCAGCGAACAATTTGAAGCTCTGTGCCACCGACCCAGATGACTTCTTTCAAAGGCTTTTTACTATGGATGAGTGCCAGGTGTACCAGCCCGACTCCGAAACGAAGGAACGGAACAAACAGTGGAAGCACTTTGTGTCACCGACGCCAGAAAAAAAGGCGAAGATGCAAGTTCCTTGGGGGAGGTCATGCTCAGCGTCTTCTGGGACTGCCGTGGTGTGATCCTTACAGATTATGCCCCTAAGGGACAAACAATGACGGGGAAGTATTACCGGGACCTTCTTCAGAAGTTACGAAACACCGCGGAAAGCTGACGAAGGGGGTGCGTCTCCTTCATGACAGCCTTCCAGCCCATTTCGCTCAAGAGACGATTTCACTTGCGGTAAGTTTGCGTTATGAAATTCTGCCTCAGCTACCTTATTCCCCTAATCTGGCACCATCCGACTTCTTCCTATTTCCTCGGATAAAGAGCCCGATATGTAAGGCAGGTGTTTCATGGACGGTTACGAGGTGGTTTTCGAGGTGGCGCACTTCCTGAATAGCCAGACAGAGGACTTCTGAAGCACAGGTCTACGGCAGGTCATCCATCCCTGGGAGAAGAGTGTTGCCCTGGATGGGAGATATGTGAAGAAGGTCTAACTCCATCAACAATGCTCGTGTACGTAGCTGTCTTTTTTCTTAGTGATAATAAAAATTTTTTGACCGCTCCTCGACGTCCTCGCCTATCGCTTTCATGTGGTCCATCAGATTTTTAATCACTTCTGTCACACCTACTTCTCTACATGTGTGGTAAGTTTCATCGCATTTTGTGCGTTTCCTCATTGTCTGGCATTTTCTATGTCAAGCCGTGTACAATCACTATTTCACCTGAGTGCTCTCAAGGCGTAACTAAATCGCAGTTATTATATCCCAAGAGTACTTTCAGCAGATGGTTAATGGAATTGCACGTAGTTTTCCCCAGGACAGTTCACAACTTCCCTGTTTAAAGGTGCCCACACACGCGCTCTTGAGTGTCACACCAATGCGGCGAGATTAACCACTGACTTCCTGGGGTCTCGGATTTGGCCACGGACAGTCGTCACCCTTGAGTGAGCTTCTGTGGAGCACGTCTCATTTGCGCATCTTTTAAAGAGTGAAAATGTCTGATTTCTCATCGAAAATAGGTAGTTCTATCTATGACTATTTTGAAAAATGAAAAACTGAAAACAGATGGGAAAAAGCTCAGAACTACAGTTCTGTCCCTCTCAAGGTCAAGATTTCAGGCAGGCGCAGAAGAGCTCCACTCCACGCTACTCTTCGCCCCGGGCCCCAAACCTCCCTTAGTTTCCGGCGTGACTTCAAACGTGACACTGAAGAGTGTGTGGGGAAGGGCACCTTAAGAAATGCAATCGTTATGTCAAATTGGTGCTCTTAAGATGTTCCTAAAACTTAATAATTATATCCAAAGAACATGATCAGTATTTCAGTGGAGTAATTTCACTCAGTACGCTCTAGAAGCATTGAAAAAATTTGCATTTGTTCGTAAAGTACAATATTCGTGCTCAGCTAATGTTTTCAAAGTGTTTCCCACAAAGGTAGTATAAACCTGCAAGCATGCCCTTCATTGTTTCAGCGAAGCTGACAAAGCAGAAAACAGGTTTCTAATTTGTTCCTCTGTTTTATATCGTAGTACTGGTTCACGTGAATATTTTTATCAAAGAAAGGCATGTTAACTTAATTAATACCGCTATAAATTACCCGAAATGAAAAACATCTTTGTATTTGATTCTTTTACGAAATATATCTAGCTGTATTCCTAATAGTACTTTATCTCAGCAGATTACAAATTGCTGAAGCGCATTTGAATTGGAAAGCGAATCGCAGATATTATATTCATCAGGACTTATCTTTTGTAGAGGGTAATCGAGCAATTTGCATTTTTTTCTCCCCCAAAAAATAGGGGGTGGGAACACACTTGAACGCGTTTGGAGTGATAAATATTAAAAACAGGTACTTGTGCCTGAGTTGTTAGGAGTTACTTAAGTAGGAAAGATATTAAAATGCGCATATAAAACGGAGATTATCACAGCCACGTTATTCTTGTGATTTATTAACTGCTATCAGCTGCCTTTGCTTGTCTTGAAAACAAATGTAGAACGATATTTCACAACGAGCGGCACCGCCAGTGCGGAGCGCAGATGGAGTGAAAATAATTTTCCACGCTCTTTCTCCAGAAAGGAACTGAAAATTTCAACATAAATGATATTCTGGATGCGGAACACGCAAATGGCGAAGTGAGAATGTGGATACCGTTTTGACATCTTTTGCTATATTGCTGAATAATATCAGAGTGCACTTATTTATGTTAGAAACATTTCCCGTCCTCAAATTGATTTCATCGCAACATATAGTTCAAATAAGCAGAAATTAGACCGAAACGAATGCAGTTATGAATTTGAGGACTAATATCTGTAAACTGCTGAATTGTGGGAACTTGGAGTGAAATGGTTTCTTTATTGCTTTACTATGGCGTTTTCTAAAGGAATTGTATAGGGAACGGATCTTAAAGAAGCCTTTAGGCTTGTTAAATGTTATGTAAAACTTCTTTTCCTTACATTTAGCCGTGGTATCGTGATAGCTGATGTACTTTCTCCTTATCCATAAAGCATCTTCCTTCGTCTTAATCTGAGAATTATTTATCACAGGAAAATGTCAGCTAACTGAGGATATTTACTCCCTTTGCATTATGCACTCCACCAAAGCTAGAGGGAGGGGCAAATGGAAACAGCAAATGTGAGATGGACAAATGTTCATACATTTTTAGAACCATTTTTCCGCAATATAAATGTTGTTTAAAATAAAATTATTTCCTTCATAAATGTTCTATCTGATAGCCCTTTCTCTGTATTATGAACATACATCTAGATTTCCGAGATACCAGCACATTTCTTGAAGTTGGTAGTGGTATTTTATTCCACTCCCGAAGTTCCACTGCTTTCCATAGTCCAGCCATTATTTTGGGTCTGCGCTTAGAAAGCTCTTTTACGATGGTAAATCGGCCTTTTTTGCTACAGTCGTTTAGGTAGGTAGGTCCCTGCTTCGTAAATTGTCACAATAAATTTCCACCTGCCTCCAGATAAGTAATTTTCAGACGTCTACACCGTATTCTGCGCTCTGCTGGGATAGCCCAGTAGCAGAGGACCGTTGTCTGGCGTTGTATTGATGTTCATACATGTGACGTGTCTGGGTTTGGTTCATTTGCCCGACGTTTACTTCACCGAAGGGTCACTTGACCGAAAATCACTTCACCGAAGGGTCACTTGACCGAAAATCACTTCACCGAAAAGATTGTTTCACCGAAAGATCACTTCATCGAAACATTCATTTCACCGAAGGGTCACTTTATCGAAAGGGACATTTCACCGAAGGGTCACTTGATCGAAAGGGACATTTCACCGAATGGCCACTTGATCGAAAGGTACATTTCACCGAAGGATCACTTGATCGAAAGGGACATTTCACCGAAGGGTCACTTGATCGAAAGGGACATTTCACCGAATGGCCACTTGATCGAAAAGTTCATTTCACCGAAAGGTCTCTTTCCCTAAAAGTTCATTTCGTCGAAAGGTCGTTTCATCGAAGGGTGAGTTTTTATCGAAAACTCTGGATTTCATTACAGGATCTGTTGAATCATGGTGCCAATTCGGAAGACAGGCCACCTAAACGTTAAGGGATCATACTCAAATTGGAGTTTTGATTTCTCCGTGTCACAAAGAGCACAAAGATTTAGTTTTAAGACAAAAATAATTAATTTTAAGTCCTTATGCCTCAGCTTAGGCATTTTTAGCAAATTTTAGGTTTACGAAAAAAGTCAGTTAATAATGTTGCACATTTATTCAGGCAAAATGAATCAATTTTAATTCCCTAGGCCTCGGCTTAGGTATTTTAACAATTTTAATCGTGTGTGATCGTGTTCACAAGGTTTACATAAACACCTTATGAACTTTCAAAATTCCCAGATCTAGGTCTAAGGCCTTAAAATTAAGGTTTTAGGTTTGAGCAAGAGTGCAACATATCTTACTTTAAATATTATGTAACGCTTATGAATATGAGTAGGGTTAAAATCTATTAAAATGGCCTGTATCTAGGCCTACGGTTAAAAAATTTATGTTTTGTGGTTGAGTATAAAAGATGGAACATTGTTTACTTGACTTGCTATGTAACCCTTATAAACATGAGCTCGGAAGATTAAAATTTGATAAAAAGGCCCAGATATATGCCTTACAATTAATGTTATACTTCGAAAAACCTACTTATGGAGAGGTGTTTCATAGAAATTAAAAGTGCATTTTTTATACATTACCATAACGTTTAGGTGGCCAGATTTTCAAAAACCCGCACCACGCTCCAACAACAAAATTCAAAGTTTTCGACAAACTGACCATTCAGTGAAATGTAACACATGTTCAACACTGGTTATCTGAGAGCCAGTGCCGAAAGATGAACACAAACATCCATGCCTCGACGGGATTCGAACCCGGACCCCTTTAGGACGAATGATCAGAGGCCATCGCTTAGACCACTGCGCCACCTTAAACCACTGTGCCCTTTATTTTTGATGAACTTCATTAATTCAGATTATAATGGTGCATTTTAGATAGACACCTTTGAAGGCATTCCTTTGTACAAAACCAGTGATTGCTGAAACACATTATATCCTCAATGCCATATTAAGAATTTAATAAACACGTTGCAGGCCAGCCGACTTCATAGCATTAAAAGGTGACTCCATTGTTCTTTCTGAATTGATTTTAGGCGTGCTACCGATATAAAATCGAACAAGCTTTGACATTTAAATTTAGGAAGACCAATTCTTGCTTATCGTCCTTCCACATAAAAACGAGCGAAAGCCTTTTATGCCATATCTGAATGCAAACTTCCTATTCCAGCTATTCGAATGGTCGTGCAGGCATTGCAAAAAGCATTTCTTTTTGCCCGCGAAATGACTCCGCTTTCTGCTTTGTTTCCAAATTTAGGTCTCCGGATTATTTCGGTTTCCCACGAAGAACACTAAAAATTCGATATGTTTCAATAAAACCTGGGGATCCACGCTCGTATGTGTGGAGAAATTGCGTTATTAATCATTCCGTTGAAGTCACATTATCCATAAGAACAGAAGGGAACTCCTTTTCCTGTGGTGGCAGGCCTCAATGTATTCATCGCAGAACTGTTTCGCCAGCTTTGTTCAATACGAGGCGTATAAAGAAGCGTGCATATTTCTACTATTCAAAATGGCTCTTTGATATTTCGGTTTCCTGTCGCTCGACGCAGGCTGGGTAATAAATGAGAAATTTCCATAGGGTCGATTGCAGTGTTTCGACACAGAAGTTAATGGTGAAACCCTTTCTTAATCGTTGAAAATCTACATTTAAAAGCGCCAGTCGTAATACTCCTGTTTTATTCTCATCATTTCGTCAGGGGAAAAAAATATGTTTTTTTAACCTTCGGAAACTTATATAATGGAAATGCTTTTCCGAATCTAAAATCAATGATATTATTTTTGGAAACTTTCTGAAAAGCTTACGTACTTAAGCTCCCATTACAGATTGTTCAAACATATGGTAGCAGGAAATGGCGGATTTAATGCATTTTAGCAGATTGTCCATGGCATGCCTGCAGTGCGTATCTCATAAATACAATTTAGCATCATAGTGCAGTGCATAACAAGCATATTACAAAAATATAAAAATATATATATTTAAAAACAAGATTATTAAAAAATATAAAAATATTTTCTTTATTTTATAAAAAAATATTTTTGTTAAGATGTTTATTTTTTATAAAAAACATATTTACAAAACTTTCTTTTAAAAATAACACTGGTCAGCAGCGATTTTATTGCCGACAATATTTCAGTGGTTTTAGGCTGACTTTGTGGCTCTGATTAAGAATATGATATCAGTTTTGCCATATTCGTAATCAGCGTTCCAGCGTTAGACAGTTCTTTTCCTTTAGCCTGGATGTTAAAAGTTCAGATGCTTGCTTTGACAGATTGAGTCCTCATGTCAGATCATTTAGTTCTTTTTGGGAGAACTGCTGAGGTGTTGAAGAGCTTCTTTCATATTCATTTCCACTGACACTACACTGGTGTGCAAAAATTAAGGACAAATAGGAGGAAATAGCATAACAGCGGAACGAGCAGGCAGAACGGACCGAAAGACCATTCAGGAGATAGACTAGGGTCCGGTACGGTAGGGCATGCGCATATATGCAGCATGACGTATGGGGAAGGGGGAGTGTCAGAAGGGTATAAAGCACACGGGCGTTGTACGCTCAGCAATTCGGTGAAAGCTATTCCACGGTGTACATCAGTTTGAATGACGTCGAGTTGCTGCTACCGTGTGATATGGCCAACAGGCAATCCAGTAAACGACATCTGGATGACTTTACCCGAGGTCGCGTCATTGAGAAGTTCGAAGAAGGTCGAAGTGTGACTAGTGTGGTCGAGGAGTTTGGGATCGCTCACAGCATAGTTTCATGAGCTTGGAGAGCATTTCAAACGACAGGAACAGCTGTCAGAGAGTTTAGCAGTGGTCGTCCATGAGAAACCACGGCGGCGGACGACCGATATATTGTCCTACAGGCGAGAAGAGACAGACGGCAGGCAGCGGAAGAAATCGCATGGCACATGCAACATACAAGTGGACGTCCGTTATCGCGTTTTACCGTGGCCAGGAGGCTGCACAAAGGTGGTCTATTTGCACGAAGACCAGTATGGTGTGTGCCGTTAATGCCTGCTCATCGGAGACGGCGGTTTCTGCGGTGCCAGGAACACAAGAACTGGACACATGAATAATGGGGTCGAGTTCTCTTTACGGATGAGAGCCGATTTAGTCTGACGAGCGATTCTGGACGTATACACATCTGGAGAGAGCAAGGAACACGCAATCACACCTCCAACATTATCGAAATGGACCGGTTTGGAGGTCGCGGAGTTCTCGTTTGGGACGGTATCATACTTGGTAGCCGTACTTACCTCCACATCTTTCAAGGAGTTTCAGTCACTGGTGTCCGCTATTGTACCGAGGTTCTCCTGCCTCAGGTGCGTCTGTTTAGAGGTGCTGTGGGTCCTGAGTTCCTCTTCATGGACGACAACGCTACACCTCATCGTAAAGTGTCTGTCGCAGAGCTGTTGGAGAGTGAAGATATTCAACGCATGGATTGACCCGCAAGCTCCCCTGACCTAAATCCAAATGAACACGTGTGGGACCTTCTCGGGAGACGCTTGGAAGCACGTCACCAGCCGCCACCAACGATTTTGCAGCTGCGATTGGCGCTACAAGAGGAATGGGCCGCGATGCCTCAACAGCTCCTTGACAACCTCATCCTCAGCATGGACAGACGTTGTAATTCCTGCAACGCAGTCATATCCCCAACTAAAGACTGGATTTTTCTTGGCAGCCGCCTGTCACATGGACGTTTCTGTCTTCTGTCCAGTTGTGCTCGAAGCTACCTTTTCAATAAAGTGCCTTTGTATACTTTGGATTCCTTGTTTGGACGGTTTAGCTCAATTAACGCATATTTTTACATCTTGGGGATCGTATGGTATGATTTGAGTCGATGTGGAGCACTTCTGCATGACGTTACATTCGAAAAACCGTCTCGTCCTTAATTTTGGCACGCCAGTGTACCTGTGGTTACACTCCAAGTCCTGCATTTCTTCAACATCTGACAATGGAAGGTCAGGCAGTGAGGTAAACACTGGTATGGGAATGTCTTCGCAGTGTGGCACAGGCCGTCTTGCTGATTCCAAATCAGGATACTCTCACTTATGTTTCTTGTGTCGATTTAAGCCTTTCACATTAACAACACAAGAATAACAATCATCGTGGTGGTTTTACGGTGCTCTCCACACCACAGGCCCACCAAAGTGTAAACATTTCCTTTCTCCATTTTTCCACTGCCGTAGGCACTCTACACAAGTCTAGGAGTTTTCTATTTATCTTGATTTATCTTGGTCTCCAAGCTTCATTTCAAAATAAGCAAGGTATGCCTGTCTTACAAAGTCAGTGGTGCTTTTGCCTTTATTTTTGCAAAGTGTATTCGCCAGTAATGTAGCAGCATTCATTAGGACTGTTTACGCAGCTTGCCTCACCGAGATTCGAACTTCGACTCATCTTGGACGAATGGTCAGGGGTCAGCGCCTAGACCACTGCTTTACCGGAATTTCCTCTTACATGTTTGTGCGTATGTCTCTTTCTGCTACTAACTTGCATCACTTTCTTATTCGATCTATGATTATCTCTCATCAGAGTCCCATTTTGAGAGAACGGCTGAATGTAAAAATATGGTTGAGGTATCAAGATAAAGGTCTTACTATGTAGATGTGTGCAGGTCGAAGAGAAAAATAAAATTGGGGCAACGTTTCAGACGTTATGGGGCAGCTAAGTTCCCATGTAAAGTCTATGGGAGAAGCGTGCGGTTGACATTTGATCGCCAGCGGTTGACCCACGCGCTGCTGTTGAATGCGGAAGCATAGAGGACTGAGATAGTCCGAAGTATTCTCTTTTCTGAGCAAACCGTTGCGCAAAGCAACGCTCGCAGGCATTGTTTTGCGCAACGGTTCACTAAAAAAGAGAAGACAGTATCAAATGTATCAAAGCTCTTCTCATCGGAACAGTGAACACTTTCGAAGACCTGCTTGCGTTATGCCGTTGGATTGTGTGATTCGTATATACAGCACAATTTAATATTCATTCGATCCAGTTTATTCACTAGGTAAGACGTTTCCCATTATGTAAAGATAACCATTCCGTTGAAAATATTTAGAATGTAGATGTTGCGTAGTGCCATCTATAAATTCATTCTGTAAGGTTTTTTACTGTGAGTCCGATTTTGAGAGCACGGCTGAACGTAAAAATATGGATCAGGTATCAAAATAAAGGTCTTACCATGTAGATGTGCAAGTCGAAGAGAGAACTGAGATTGGAGCAGCGGTTCGGGCTTGCCGGGGGTGCAAAGTTCCCATGTAAAGTCTATGGGAGAAGCGTGAGACCCTTATCTACATCAGAAGCTCAGTTCAGTGTCAGACTTGGTATGTGTATGGTGTCCTATGATCAGTCCTAAAATAAGTAAATACTTTGTTGCATACCTTATCCTTAACAGAATGTTTCTCCCGCAGAAAAAGAAAAGGAAACGTAAAAGCCTTACTGGAAGGCGTGAGCGATCAATGGGTCGCAACTATATGTCTCAGACAAGAGAGAATGAAGAGTATTCACAACGCGAATCTCATTCCAACAATATTTACAAACACAGTTGTGACTGAAGATAGGAGTGAAAACGTGCGCTATCCAGCTGAATTTTTGCACGCGATCAACATGAGTGGACTCCCGTCTCACATTCTACGACTGAAAAAGGGTGTAGTCGTGATGCTCATCACGTACCTGGCGTCCCGGTGGCGCAGTGGTCTAAGCGCTGGCTTATGATGATTCGTTCGTGAAGGGTCCGGGTTTGAATCCAGTGAGGCCTGGGTTTTGTGTTTGTCTTACGGCACTGGATCTCTTCCTTCCCTGGAACCAGTGACCATAAATTAGTGACGGGCGACTGCTTATAGCCCATTGAGTTGCTCACGGTGGTCGTTAAACCTTCAGTCACAAAAAAAATCACGAACCTGGACTATTGTCTTTGCTGAAGTGGTTGAATGAATTCGTCAATCAAATAAAGTTTACATTTGTTGTTTCATGAGTTCATTCTGCACAAAATAAAAAAAGGAAAGCTAACCGTTCGATTCTGACGGGCAGCTTGAACAACGTCAGCATCTGTGTTGAATATTGCGCCACGGAACTACTCCTTCACAGTTGGAAACAACTAGAAATCGCACGGGGTGAGGTCAGGACTGTAGGCAAGCTGTAGCATTATTTCAATACTGCATTTCGTAAGAAACTGCTTAACACAAGCAGCGAGATGTGGGCGGGCGTTATCATGGTGTAGGGTCCACTTGCCCACCAGTTCCGGTCGCTTAATCGATATGTGTCGTAGGAGACACTTCAAGACTGAAATGCAATACTCAGCATTGACAGTAATTTGTGGAGGAACTGCATGCTGGTAGACTACGCCTCTATGATTAAAGAAAATTATTATCATCACCTTCCCAAAAGGTTTGGTTTGGTGCACTTTTTTTTTTTTTTTTTTTTTTTGGAGGTGGCGAGCCTGTGTGTTTCCCGATACTCGTTGCGCGCTTCGTGAGGGAGTCGAAATAGTGGATCCATGTTTCATCGGCAGTTATTATTGTGTTCAGAAAGTTTGGATCCTTTGCAATCATTTGTTTCAGGGTCGCCGTTAAGGGTGAGAGGCGCGAGCGACCGCACAGGGCCTCGCGCTTTGAGGGCCTCGCGCTGGTGGATAAATAAGATAAAACAAAACAAAAGAGAGAAAGAAAGAAAAATATAACATTAAGTATACAGACAAAGAAAAAAAAAGATCGATAGTTTAAAACATATGAATTACCATCCCAGTTCTCCGCGAGTCCTCATACAAAAACATCACAGTAATGTCATACATACGCTCCCCTTCCTGAGAGACCCTGATTCTGGTGGGTGGGGCCAAATGGTGTTATCTTGATAAGTCCAACGCACGCCGCAGCGCCGACAGCAATATATTTTCTTCTCGCCGCAGGAAACTCTGTGATTGACGTGTGTGAGTGGATATCACGTCGCGACATTCTTTGAGTTTTACCACCTATGTTCAGATCCACTTTTTGTGGATTTTCCTAAACAGTTTTTCCAAAGCAAAAACAGTTGTGTATGTGTGCGGGTGTGTGTGTGTGTGTGTGTGTGTGTGTGTGTGTGTGTTTGTGTGTGTGTCAAGTCAACTGGCCGCTGTGTTTTTCGATCTATTAACTTTCTTCGGTTGCTCATTCGTGCTTGTTTTAACGTTTTAACCAGGTTCACTTCTCTTCTTCGAATGTAACTAATTAACTTTTCAAGAATAGAGTTTGCGTTAAGTGAGTTGAGTTCAGATGTCTAGAGAACGGAATAAGTTCCGTAAATTCAAATCAAGTTAGCAAAAAGCAAAGAAAAGGGAAATAAGAGAAATGTTTTTACGAAGTCAGGAAGGTGCCTTCGATAAATTTTTACTACCTTCAGCTTCAGTTCCTGTGGCCAGCAGTTCATTGTTTGCTTCAAATTGCATTGAAGACAAAGAATCCAGTGATAATAATGTGGATGTGGTTCAAGTCAGAGCAAATGATAATAATGTTGCAAGTGCCTCTGGCCACCTTACACTAATGTCTGATGTGAAGGAATGTGATTCATCATTTCAAACAAGTGAAGAATTTGTTCTACTGTTGTTTTAGGCAACACACAGTTTGATGTAATCTTGCAAAAGCGCCCGATTTATGTTGTAAACTATGATTACCCACGTGATGTCGAGAAGCTGCACTTTTCGCCAGAACACTATAAGCGTATTTTACACAACGGAGAGACAGTAGACAGGAGGTGGTTGATTTACTCAAAGAAAACAGATAAAGTTTTCGGTTTTTGCTGTAAATTATTCGGAAACACAAATGGGGGCATGTTAGATTTCATTTTTTTAAATACAGAGCTATAATAAAACAGATTTAAAAAAATCATACTGTATAGTGCGTAGTATTACTAACATTTATCTTATCTTTTTTATTTTGCAAAGGAGAACGATAATTGAGCTTAATAGTAATAATAATAATAATAGCAGTTACAGTTACAAGTTTAAGAAAAATATCAGTTCCTTCTATAACAAAAAAATGAGTGAAAAGCTTATCATCACTTTATCAGAAAATTAAAATATTCTATTGCTTACGTGCGCAAAGTACCGTTAGCCAGGTTGATTTAGCAAACATCTTTGGTTAGCAAGAAGGCCTCGTAGGGAGAGTTCGCGCAGGGCCTCGCCAAAGCTTGCGGCGGCACTGATTTGCTTCCACTCATGACACACCTGAACTCTGGCTAACAGTTGTTCTCTCGTCAGGTGATGAGGTACATATCTGGAAGACACACGATGCAGCAGCAGTAATTTGTCGCGTAGAATGCGGAATGCCAACGTTTTTGAAATATTAGTTGACGCTGCTATGTCTTCACACGTAATTCGTCAATCTTCATGCAGGATTGCCAAAGCAGTGCTAACAATACGCTCTGTAACAACACTTTCAAATCGACCAGGCTCCTAGGAGCGAGTTCTGCAGACAAACGCCCTTTTTGGAAATCATTGTGCCATCTAAAAATCGTTGACTCACCCAAATATTTATCTTTGCAAGCTTTTTTCATTAAATCAACTGTTCCTGTAGCCGGTTTACCCAAACTATGGCAAAATTTTATAGAACAACGAGTTTCACTTTTTTATTCTGAATCACTCACTCCATAGTTGTATGGCGAAATGCAGACGTACCTTAAATAGCTGCGCAAAAACAAAACCAGAATCGTCTGACACGACTAATAACTGTTGCCATAGATACTTCCTTAATTCAGTTAGTCGTCTGCGTGGTTATTTTTACCCTTTTCACTGTTGCCAACTCAAAAGAAATCACCCTCACTTCTTATGGAACGGCCGTTGTACATCTACTCTATTATTTCCTATGTCTCAGTCAAATTTCCCATCTATCAAAATTTTCTGTTCTTTCCTTCCACCTCTATCTCCTAGGTCTATCGTAATCTGCTCCTTGCAATTTGTGTCACTCCATCTTACCCGCTTAATTATATTTCAGCCTGTCTTTCTCTCTCTCTCTGTCTCTCTCGCCCATTCGCTCTCCGTCATGGCAGTTATCTCACTTTCTTTCTCTCTGTCTTATTCCATTCCTTTCTGTTTCTTCCTTTCTTTTCCGAAGTTCCTAAGTTTTAGTTTGTCCGTTTCGCGACTTCCTGTCTCTCTCTCTCTCTCTCTCTTTCTCTCGCCCATTCGCTCTCCGTCATGACATTTATCTCACTTTCTTTCTCTCTGTCTTATTCCATTCCTTTCTGTTTCTTCCTTACTTTTTCGAAGTTCCTAAGTTTTAGTTTGTCCGTTTCGCGACTTCCTGTCTCTCCGTCTCTCTCTCTCTCTCTCTCTCTCTCTCTCTCTCTCTCTCTCTCTCTCTCTCTCTCTCTCTCTCTCTCTCTCTCTCATACTCTCACTACATCACCGCGAGTATCTGCTTCACAATTCTATTTTCCTCTATCTCATACACACACTGTCACTTGGGCTCTCTCTCTCTCCCTCTTTTAATCTCAATTTCTTTCTCTCTCCCGACTCATCTCACACTCGCATGCTGCTCACGTGGGTCACCCAGTTTCTCTCATTTAGTGTCTATCTCTGTTGCTTTGATTTTTATTCAATTCTGACGCTTTCTCCCAAGAACAGCCTTTGTGTATTATTATTCCAAGAGTATTTATCTTTTACTTCGATTGTCATTGCCAGTACTTACACTTAGCTATTTTTATTTATTTTCTGTGATGAGTGTTCTGAGTTTATGCGTACGCTTGTAAGACTCTCTCTCTCTCTCTCTCTCTCTCTCTCTCTTTCTCTCGCCCATTCGCTCTCCGTCATGGCATTTATCTCACTTTCTTTCTCTCCGTCTTATTCCATTCCTTTCTGTTTCTTCCTTACTTTTCCGAAGTTCCTAAGTTTTAGTTTGTCCGTTTCGCGACTTCCTGTCTCTCTCTCTCTCTCTCTTTCTCTCGCCCATTCGCTCTCCGTCATGACATTTATCTCACTTTCTTTCTCTCTGTCTTATTCCATTCCTTTCTGTTTCTTCCTTACTTTTCCGAAGTTCCTAAGTTTTAGTTTGTCCGTTTCGCGACTTCCTGTCTCTCTGTCTCTCTCTCTCTCTCTCTCTGTCTCTCTCTCTCTCTCTCTCTCTCTCTCTCTCTCTCTCTCTCTCTCTCTCTCTCTCTCATACTCTCACTACATCACCGCGAGTATCTGCTTCACAATTCTATTTTCCTCTATCTCATACACACACTGTCACTTGGGCTCTCTCTCTCTCCCTCTTTTAATCTCAATTTCTTTCTCTCTCCCGACTCATCTCACACTCGCATGCTGCTCACGTGGGTCACCCAGTTTCTCTCATTTAGTGTCTATCTCTGTTGCTTTGATTTTTATTCAATTCTGACGCTTTCTCCCAAGAACAGCCTTTGTGTATTATTATTCCAAGAGTATTTATCTTTTACTTCGATTGACATTGCCAGTACTTACACTTAGCTATTTTTATTTATTTTCTGTGATGAGTGTTCTGAGTTTATGCGTACGCTTGTAAGACTCTCTCTCTCTCTCTCTCTCTCTCTCTCTCTCTCTCTCTCTCTCTCTCTCTCATACTCTCACTACATCACCGCGAGTATCTGCTTCACAATTCTATTTTCCTCTATCTCATACACACACTGTCACTTGGGCTCTCTCTCTCTCCCTCTTTTTAATCTCAATTTCTTTCTCTCTCCCGACTCATCTCACACTCGCATGCTGCTCACGTGGGTCACCCAGTTTCTCTCATTTAGTGTCTATCTCTGTTGCTTTGATTTTTATTCAATTCTGACGCTTTCTCCCAAGAACAGCCTTTGTGTATTATTATTCCAAGAGTATTTATCTTTTACTTCGATTGACATTGCCAGTACTTACACTTAGCTATTTTTATTTATTTTCTGTGATGAGTGTTCTGAGTTTATGCGTACGCTTGTAAGACTCTCTCTCTCTCTCTCTCTCTCTCTCTCTCTCTCTCTCTCTCTCTCTCTCTCTCTCTCTCTCTCTCTTTGCCTGTGCAGCAATACTTCTCGTTTCTGAGACTTCTTACTGCGATAAACCGATAAAAATGAAAGAACTTTTCCTACCCAACAATCTTAAAACACGCTCACCTGCTTTTCCCTTAGGCATCATAGCAATTTTTCAAAGTCTAAAGCCAAAACAAAATATTGGGAGAAAGCGAGCATAGATGGCGTTGCAGCTATAATCAAGTTGCCAGATACAATTTATAGATCATTCTTTCCAAATAGCGTTCACCAAAATTTTGCAACAGGTCATAACAATGAAACCATATTCTAAACAATCGAATAAGTGTCTTAGGAAAACAATCAGTCAAATGTTTTTTTGTTTTCACTATACTTTTATTTGGGACAAAAACATCAATATTTTGAGTAGTATAACTATACTAGTAATCCGAATTTCTTGGTGTAGAATAAAGATGAAAGTTTCCAAGCTTTTGCACATCAAACAGATGGCTTCTTCAAGGACGGTAGACAGCAAACTGTCTGCTGTCTAGCAAACCGTTTGCCGTTTCCTACACAAACAGCAAACTTGTTTACTGCCTACTTTCCTTGAAAACGCCACCTGGTTGATGAGCGACAACTTGGAAACTTTGATCATTATTCTACACCAATAAATTCGGATTACTAGTACAGTTATACTATTTTAAGTATAGTTAGTGTACAGAATCTTGTTATTTAATTAATAGTTTGATTCAACATAGTACAACTGTACTAGTGATTCGAATCACTAGAACAGTTGTACTACGCTGCTGGCCACCCAAAATGCAGCACCAAGAAGGACACGAGACAGCAAAGCCAGATTTACTGGACACATAACAACAGATACAAAGATGAAACGATTAAGCTTACAGGTCCGTGCGACTTCTGGAACACGCAGATATCAATAGTTCGTGTGGCCCCCATGGCTCGCAATAACGGTCGCTACACGCCGCGACACCGAACGAAAGAGGCTTTTGATGTGGGCTTGGTGTTTGTCGGTCCAGGCTGCTTCCACACGTTGCCACAGTTCATCAGGCGTAGCCGCGGGTGGTGCTTGCAGGGCCACTCGGTTGCCGATCAGCGACCAGACGTGTTCGATGGGCGACATATCGGGAGAACAGGCGGGCCACGGCAGCAGCGACACGTGGTGGGCCGTGAAGAATTATTGCACGATGCGTGCCACGTGGGGGCGCGCATTGTCCTGTTGAAACGTGGCCGCTGGCAGGTCCTGCAGGTAAGGGAAGACTACAGGCTCCAAAACGTCGGAGTTATAGCGGTGACTGTTGAGTTACCGGCAATGCGTACCAGAGGGGTGCGGGTGTCATATCCAATTGCGCCCCAAACCATAACGCCAGGCGACGGAACGGTATGGCGATGCATAATGCAGGGGTCATAGAATCTCTCGCCGCGGAACCGCCGCACGCCGATCCGACCATCTGGTGTTGCAGGCAGAAGCGGGATTCGTCGGAGAAGGCAATGTTGTGCCATTCAGTTGTCCAGGTGCGGCGTTCAATGGCCCACTGCCGCCGCACTCGCCGGTGGTGTAACGTCAATGGTAATCGGAGCAATGGGCGCCGTGCGACAAGTCCCCGCTCCTACAGACGACGTCGAACGGTACGTGCTGGCACAGGTTGTTGCGCAACACACCCTAATTCCCGCGCTAACGTTCGCAATGTGGCGGTGCGAGCCGTCAATGCCCGCCGCACAACATGCCGGTCTTCTCGTTCGGTGGTGTGCAACGGCTGCGGCAATCGCTCACGTCGGTCCGTCCATTCCTCCTGCACCCACCGAATCCATACTCGCCTCACTGTGGATGGATGTCGTTCCACACGGGCGCCGATGTCTCGGTACGATAAACCGCTGTCGCGATAGGCCACTATTCGTTCCTCTGTCGAACTCCGAAACGTTCTCTAATGACTGCCGTATTCTGCGACGAGGCACCAGGAAGCTTCCCACGCACAAGTCCGGCAACACAACACACTTCCACTACTTACACCCCGCCTTCTGTGCACCCTTCTTATAGTGCTTCTCGGTAGCGTTCCGGGCGCACATGATTTGCATAGGCCCTGCAATGCTAGTTGTTTGCATGTCCTCTCGCGGGCGACGCATGCTGCGAATTTCAGGCCAATCGGATGCTTCCTACTTGGTGTTGCATTTTGGGTGGCCAGCAGTATATTTTGAGTATAGTTGGTGTATAGTTCCTTGTTATTAATTAATATTTGACGTTTAGTAAACAGACAGAAATGCTATAATGTGAGGAAATGTTTTACTCGCGTTCTGTAGAAGATATAATTTTTCGGGCGGCCTTTGCATAAAATAATAACATGAGAAAACTAGCTAATTTCTAATGTTTTGTAAACTATGTAAAACCTTTGTTTAATGTAATTTGTCTTACTCCTGTGTACTCACGTTATTGTTTGTCCGCAGACAGCTCTTACTAACAAAGCAGTATAGCCCAAAGAAGTAATTTTTTTCCTACGTCACGCGATATAAAGAGCTCGTCAGAAGCTAAAACTTTCCTTGCATCCTTGTGTACTTTTACCCACCTTCTTTTGCTTTCCCATTAAATGGGCATTATCGTTCGTGAAATCTTCTAAACGCAAAGAAAATAAAACACAACTTTAAACCTTCTCCACGCAGAAGCCACAAAGGAAGAATTGCTCGCAATTAATTTTCGTTTAATTGTTAACATTTGTTTTCTCTGTCTGTCCCTTAATTAAATATCATAAGGAATTCTTTACTCAGGGGAACCAGGTGTAATTCATGCAATAAACTCGAGCTTTTCGATTTTTTTGCGCAGATTAGCAAAGCCTTCATGTATCATAATTACTTTAATTCAGAAAGACGTGTGCTCACTGGAAGACATCAGCTCATAACCAAAACAAAATTAGGATAGCCCTGCAAGACTGAGAACTTATTCGACAATATCTGCATAAGCATTCTTTGCACGAAACTTACTTGATTGTTTTTCGTGAAAAGTTTGCTACATTCACATTTAGTCTACGTAGAGTGGAATCTGAATTATACGGCTTTACCTTTTATACGTTGTGAAAACACAAATTTGTCAGTGACGGAGATCAAATCCGCGACCCCCTCACTTCGGAGTAAGTTGCTCTCCCAACTAAGCTACACGTACGAAATACACCGCTGCAGATTTGTCGACTTGACCAGTGATTCACCTCTGTAGTGCGTCACATCATCTCCCTCCTAATTTTTTTTTTTTTTTTTTTTTTTTGAAGTGAAGTAGGAATTTTTCATGAATTCCAGGTAATGTGTGGAACGAACATGACATATATTTCGAAGGACCCAATGGCCAGCAGACCCATTTTTATGTACGAACGCCAATGTGAAAACACAAATTTGTCCGTGACCTGGATCAAACCTCGCCCCATCCAGAGATGGAGACGGGTCACGTTTCAACGGGTAAACGGGTCAACGGGTCGACAATTTCTTGCGGGTCCGACGGGTCGGGTCAAGGTGTTCCTGACCCGATTTTACTCCCGTTTTATTTTGAAAAGAGAAAAATATATTCCAAAGAAAAATGCGCGTTGTGGAATTCTGTAGTCGATACTGGTGCCCACGGAGAGAATAATTATTTGCCATGAAAAAACATTGTCGTCTCTTTCTAAGGCAACGTCAGACAACCGACACCATATCGCAAAAAGATACTTCCTTTGCGTTCTTTTACAGTGCGATTGTCTTGGGCAAGGTACAGGCAACCGCCATTCGCCTGCTTCTCAGCTGATTCACTCTCTCCGTGCGAAGTTCATTGTATGACTAAGAGTTACTTTTCACATCACATCTTTTACATTGAGCATTCAGAGGTTTTCGATTGATGTGCTAACATTCCGTTCCCGTGACATGTCATGTCGAAATTAACTCCTTATTTGTTAATATGGATGGATTTAATATTAAGGATGTTGAGAAAGGCGTCGAATCCAACAAATACGGCGAATTCACTCGGTGTTAGAAAAATTGGCTGAAATCAGCTCGAACGATTATATTCGCCGTCTAAAAAGAGGGCCGATCGGTGTTGGGCCGAGTGAACCTGTGCATCAGAAACGTTGCTTTCCCTTAGCTTTGTAATTCAAAGTGGTTATTTGAAAGAATGTAATCTTCTCTGACCTGCTGATAGGGCTGCAACAATGGCGACGAGCCTAAGAAACGGAGAGAGAAGATGTTAGAGTCACTTGTTCCTACCAAGTGGCGTGATGTCCGTGTCCCGGACACTTTCCCTTCCCCATCAGGATCACGGAGCAAAGACTGAAAGACTATAAGTGAGCACTTATCACAAGTCAATAGTCGGTTCTTCTTAGGTGAGAGGGGAAAAGGAATTGTTTTATCGTATTAGGTGTCCAACTTAATTCTCGGCCCCTAACAACAAGCGTTCATAGAACGTCTGCAAATGCAAATAGCTGTGTGCGGTAATGGCTGACTGCAGCGCCATCCACCAGCTTTCCAGGCAACCGTAACCGCTCACAGCTGTAGTAACAGAAGGAACGAAAGTTGATGGTTAAAGCAACGTCGTTCGGAAAGCAATATTTGAGGCATTGCCTCCTGTTCACGTTTTTGCTGAACAAAGAGCATCGAAAGCCCAGCAAATGATCTGTGCCGCTTTGGGTGAGGCTGCTGTGTCCTACAGTACGTGCAAGAAGTGGTTCCAGAGGTTTAATCAGGGAAATTTCGATCTCCGTGATGCAGAATGTCCGGGAGAGCCACAGAAAGTTGACGATGAGGAACTGGAACTACTGTTGGACGTGGATCCCTGTCACACACAGTCAGAGCTCAACCAGGAACTCGGAGTAACACGGCAAGCCAATGCAAAGCGTCTGCACTAGCTTGGACGGATTTACAAGGAGGGCAGTTGGGTGCCCAACCAACTCACAGCTGCGAACAAGTCGAGGCGCTACGATATCGCTGTGTCCTTGCTCTCCAGATTCAAGAAGAAGGATTTCCTCCACAAGATTTTGACCTGTGATGAGAAGTGGATCCTCTACGATAATCCTAATCGGCGCAAATCGTGGGTTTATCCAGGCCAGCCTACCCCCAGCACCGCCAAACCGAATATCCATGCCACGAAGTTGTTGCTGTGCATATGGTGGGATCAGCGCGGTCTCGTATACTATGAGTTGCTCAAACCTGGTGAAATGGTCAATGCTGAGCGTTATTGTCAGCAACTCATTCGTGTGAGTGACGCACTGGAGGCTGAAAGGAAATACACCGGCAAGGGCAGAAGGTCGGTTCTGTTGCTTCAGGATAACGCGCGTCCTCACACCGCGAAAACGACTTTAAACACGATCACCGTTCTGGGATAGGAGATTTTGTCCCACCCGGCGTATTCTCCAGACTTCGCCCCATCAGATTATCACCTCTTTCGCTCCCCGCAACATCACCTGAGGGATGCGCACTTCACTTCTGTCGAGGAGGCCCACAAAAATATTGATGACTTTATCAACTCGAAACAGCCCGCTTTTTCCCGCAGTGACATTCGTCAGCCCCCTGACCGATGGATCAAATGTATCCAACACGACGGGGATTATTTTCCTGATTGCCGCCCCGGTGGCGCAGTGGTCTAAGGCGTTGGCCTCTGATCATTCGTCCGAAGGGGTCCGGGTTCGAATCCCGGTGAGGCATGGATGTTGTGTTTGTCTTACGGCACTGGCTCTCTCCCTTTTCTGGAACCAGTGACCCTAAATTAGTGACGGGAGACTGCTTATAGCCCATTGAGTTGCTCACGGTGGTCGTTAAACTTCCAATCAAAAAAAAAAAAAAAAAAAATTTCCTGATTGGGTACGTACCTATTGCTGTAATTTGCTGTCAACGTGTCGTGCTTGTGGCCGAGAATTAAGTTGCACGCCTAATAGCTTTCGTAAAACCCTGCCACGATGTAAGCATTTCTCTTTGAGGACCACAGTAAATATTTCCGTACCATTTGGTTTAGGAACGTTGGCTGCTTATAGGGTTAAAGCAATATAGGAGTGCTGAAAGGGACAACAGAAAGAAATGGAACAAATAGTTTATGCATGGGTCATTAAGAAGGTCACCGCAATATTCCGAACGTGTGTGGCATTCTTACATCTTGCGGTTTAAAAGCTCCGTTCAATTAAATGGATAATTAATGGAAAACAGAAGCCCCAGCAGAGAAAAAGGAAAAGCAAGGAACAAAAAGATGAAGCAATTTTGTGACACCACTGCAGGAGATAAATCTGCTGCGCGAGCTGATAGCTTGGAGAAAAGGCGGTTGAATTTGACAGCGAAAGAAGAAGGTTGAAGATACCCCTTTTCTGAGGCATGACTACTGATGAGCCACCGTTGAATTATGAGGAGTTCTCTCCGAAGCCCCGGTCGGCTTGTGGGCTTAAATTAAGTACCCAGCTTTGTGTTTATAACATCGAAATTGGTAAACCATCGAGCTTGCTTACGTTACGAAGAGAACAGTCTTCTACCCTACCGAGACGACGGAGTTCAAGAGCAGACCTTTCGGATGACACATTCCACAAAAGTCATCAGGTTGGGGAAATTACGCAAGCACCGTGTGACGGTGATCGGACGACCTGTGATAAAATAGCAGTTCAGATATCACGGAACTCGCGCCATGGATGCAACAGTGAAGGTAGGAAGTACGCTCGCTGCCTTAAATCAATGGGCGTGTGTAGGGGCCTGTAAAGCTAAGAGGGCTTCGATCCACTCTGGAAATCACATTGAAACAGAACATTCCTTAAATGGGTATATCTTCTTACGGGTCAAATACACCTAATCTTAATACAGAAGGTGTTTGTGCATAAAATGAATTGAGTGGATTAACATTTTCAGGACACGAAGGTTCACTGTAAGTAGCTTATTGCAATTTTTTTATGCATGGCAGTATTTCCGATTATCCTGTACGAAATAAAATTAAAACTATACGCAGTCGGGCAATATAAGCCTGTGAACATTCATTGAAATGTAAAGATGCTCTCAACCTAGATGCGAAATGAATACGGCGAGGTGTTTGCCGCCCCTCCTTCCTTCAGTGTATCCCGAATAATAAATATCTTCATTTTATCTGTCGTATGTTAATTAATTAAATTGTCGGTTGTCTCGAGCCAATCGTGAAGATGAATGAGCCATTTTTTAGTGTTAGCGGAATTTATCGATTTTTAGCGGCTGAATTTTAAGGGCAAGCTCTCTTGCCCCAATCAATAAGATTGCGGTGATCAAAGACCCCCACGGTAATGATTTTACACCATACTGCTTGCCTCAGAGTCGTCAACCAGTACACAACCATATTAAATCTAGAAGTTTTCTTGCGAATGAGTTTGGTATCCCGGGGTGTAACAGTATTGTATAGCCTTCCTTAGAATTCTTTTCGTAAGGAGTTTTTGTATTATTGCTTAGGAAAACTCAAATCTATTCAATCATAAGTGTTCTTACGGTACCTTGAGATTTAGGAAGAAGTTTCATTCATTTGTTCATGACTAGTAAAGGACCACGACGTTGCACGAGTTTCACAAAAAATATATCAACTAGCCTCTGTGCCAACTTTTCCGAGTTTTCCTAATCACTGATGTAGGGTAACCCTTAACTTTTTCCGGGACTAAATACAGAGGGCGAGTCAAAAAATTTTCAATATTTGCATAAACGCGTGTGCTGCGGCGGGTATGTCACGTGTTTAAACGTCCAAGTCGCGCACTGCCCCATCAGTCGAAAGAGATATAAAGTGGTAGTCGTTGCTGTGAACAGCATTGCATGTCGTCGTTCTGTCTGTGGTTGGGACGCCTAAAAGATGAACAGCCACAACCGGCTAATTAGAGAACTTTTGCTTGCTTTGCGAGTTTGAAATCGGTCATAACAGCAACACGAAACATTTGTCATGCAAAAGGGAAGGTCCCGTGGACCACAGAACCGTAACCATATGGCTCAAGAAATTTCGTTTAGGTGACAGAAACCTCGACGATCAGCCAACGTCAGGTAGGCCGCAAACTGTGGATTCGGAGGCCGTGCGCAAGGACGTAGAGGCAAATCCAACTACCTGCACTCAGAGATTATCACGTGAGCTGGGCATATCCCAGACCACCGTGGTTTGTCGCCTTCTGGACCACGGCAAGGTCTACAGAAGCTGCCGTATTGTCTCTCTGACGCCAGCTGAAGCAAACCACCGAGTGGAATTGTACAAAAAATCGTATAAAACCCAGGCGATGTACGTTTCATTAAGAGAATTGTTACGTGCTATGAAAAGTGGGTCCATTTCCGTAATCTAAACACATAACGGCAGTGGTTGAGCCCGGGCCAGTTTCCAGAACCTGTTGCCAAACGTGTGCGCTCCGAGCACAAGGTGATGCTCTGCGTCTGCTGGAAATTCGAGGAAGTAATCCAATACGAATTTGTTCCAGACGGTCGGACCATCAACGCCAACTTCTACTCTGAACAGCTGGAGCGGATGTATGCCGTTTTGGAGGAGGAGTTCCCGGCACTGGTGAACAGAAAGCCCGCTCTCCTACAGCAGGACAATGCTCGGCTTCGTACCGCGCGAACGACGAGGTCAAAACTCCATGAAATTAAAGGCATCAAACTGATGCCACGCGCAGCATATAGTACAGCCCTTGCCCCATTGGATTATTACTTGTTCCGCTCCATGGCTCCCTTCCTTCGCGGGCGGTACTTCAACAACCAGGAGGAGGTGTCAGCTGGGGTGAAGGAGTTCTTCGCCTCGAAGAACAAGAACCGGTACCGCCGCGGAATCGCAGAACTTCATGGAAGATGGCTACAGACGGTACAACAAGATGGCCTATACTTTGAATGCTAGTCAGCTTTCGTCGTAAAGATTCGTATGAAGACGTAAAGTGATCCAAATATTGACAAACGTTCGACTCATCCTCTGTATTTCTACAACTGCTCTCAACCTTCTTAGTACTGTGAAATATAATTTCAGTGGATTGTGACGTTTCCGATCTATTAACCTGCTCAAATCATACTTAACCAAATAGAATAAGGTAAAAAAATCATGTATGTGCCGTGGGGTATAGCATAAACAAGTTAGTAAAATCATGCAATGCATTGATCATGATACGCTTTCCAAAATACCAGAAATATTTACTCAGGTTATGAGGATAATGTCTGTGGAATAAATTTCGCTCCTTTGTCCTGACCTTTGACCCCATTTCGATGATATTAAATAGAATTGGTTCAGTATACCTCCGGAACAATATGCTAAAATTTTGTCGCAATACAAGCATTTTTAGTCAAGTTATGAGGGTAATATCTGTGGAATAAATCTCGCTCCGGTGTTCTGACCTTTGACCCCATTTCGATTACAGAATTGGTTCAGTATAACCTCCGGAACAACAATACTAAAGTTTTGTCGCAATAGAACCATTTTTAGTCACGTTATAAGGATAATGGCTGTGGAATAGATCTCGCTCCTGTACCCGAACCTTTGACCCAATTTCGAATATATTAAACAGAACTGGTTCAGTATACCTCCGGAACAACATGCTAAAGTTTTGCCGCAATAGAAGCATTTTTTGGTCAAGTTATGAGGATAATGGCTGTGGAACAAATCTCGCTGCTGTACCCTAACCTTTGACCCCATTTTCAATATATTAAACAGAATTGGTTTAGTATATCTCCGGAACAACATGCTAAAGTTTTGCAGCAATAGAAGCATTTTTGGTCATGTTATGAGGATAATAGCTGTGGAATAAATCTCGCTCCTGTGTCATGACCTTTGACCCCATTTCGATGATATTCAGCAAAACCGGTTTAGCATATCTCCGGAACATCATGTTAAAGTTTTGTCGCAATCGAAGCTTTTTTACGTAAGTTATGACGCATAAGGGCAATGAATGGATCCCGCTCCTGTGTCCTGACCTTTGACACCATTTCGACCATTTTCGTAAGGTTCGTATCCGGGTGGTTCCCTACCACATACTAAAATTTCATCGGAATCGAACCATTTTTACGCGAGTTATCGTTCGGGTGGACGGACAGACAGACAGATAAAGCTGGAGCATATACGCTTCTTCGACCTACGGTTGGAAAGCGTAAAAAAGTAGAAACCAAACAGCAGAAGCAAACCAAAGTATGTTTGCTTTCGTTTTCACTTAAGCAGGATATTTTTCTATACCACTGTTAAAAGTTCTAGACTGATTCTTATGTTTTCGCAGCAAACAAATATTTGGTCGATGTGTACCCAAGTCTATAACGTTTTCTCTTTCTTCATCCCTTAATGAACTAAAACATGTCCCAATAAAAAATCCCCATTGTTCATTTTGCTTGCACGAGCGAAACTTTCAGCTGAACTACACAAACGGAAATCAGCCGCTCACTGTCTGACGACGCAAAAGCGACCAATCCCGAAAGCCAGTTTTTACGCTTACTCAGTTCAGCGCGCATCTGCCCATTTCCCTGCTGTTCTTCGAAGCTTCACGAGGCGACGAGATGAGAGTCGCTCTCACAGAGTGGGCTCTAGTAAACGGATATGGAAGGCTGTAGTGTGTTAGCCAGTTGTTCAACGATGTAGTGGCTCACATTTCATTCAGAAAATCTGAGGACAGGTTGCTAATACGGATTTTCTTTCGGAATTTTTCTCATTAAAAAAAAAATCATTTTTTTCTCGTTTTCATGCTGGGCTTAGCCCCGGATGTACATAATGACCCGACGCCACTGTGATTTATTGAGCCGTAACATTTAATTTAAATGCAGTAAGTCTCCGACTTAAGCGGTTAATTCGTTCCGAAGATTTCCGCGTAAGTCGAAATGTGCTTAAATACGGTGAATTGCTGACATGTACGTTCATTTCAAGAGTCATGTAATGCTAACTATCACGACATTATATGATGAGATCAGCGAAAAAGTGCAAATTAACCCTGAGATGTAACTGAAAGAAAACTCGCATGGTTACAGTGATATACTTGTATATATTAGTTGTATAAATAAGTTTTAAAGCGTTTTAAGAGAACGCAACATGGAATTTGAGAGAAAACAACAATACGAATGAAATTATGCGCCGTCATTATCTATCACGTTCCGCCATCAGTCGGGCAGCTGACGGATTCCATCCATGAAGAATTTTTCGTCGTGTGACGCGATGAAGCTGTCAACCCATTTTTGCACTTTGTCACCTGTCCGGAACCGTACAGCAGATAAACGATGTTGCATCGAGGGGAACAAATGATAGTCTGAACGGGGCTATGTCGGGACTATACGCCGGCGGCTCCAAAACTTCCAATCCAAGCGTCAATAACGTTTCCTTGACCGATTTTGCGACATGCGGCCTAGCATTGCCATGCAGTAATATCACGGGATGCAATCCTTTGCCTGTGAATGGACATTTTCAACAGATTTCCTGGTTCAATCGCAGAAATTGTTGCTTGTAACGATAAGCAGTAACAGTTTGACCCTGTACCAGTAGTTCATAATAAAGCACACCCTTCGTATCCCACCAGTTGCATATCAGAACTTTCTTGGAGTGAATATTGCGTTTCGGTGTCGAAGTCGTTATTTAGTCGGGGTCTACCCAGTGTTTTTTTGTGTTTGGGATTGTCATACCATATCCACTTTTCGTCACCTGTAACGATTTTCGAAAGGAAAAATTTTCTGTGTTGTTTATTCAACAAATTCAAACACTTCATGACACGCTCATCCTTGTTCTTCTTGCTCAGGTCATGTGGCACCCATTTTCTTTTCTTCTGAATCTTCCCCATTGCGAGGAAATGATTGGAAATGGTTTGCTGAGTTACCCCCAGTTGTTCAGCTAGTTGATTTTGCGTTTGAGACGAATCTTCATCCAGCAATTCTTGCAGTTCCCCATGTGCAAACTTCTGCGGGGTGTCGCTACGTTCCCGATCGCCGACATCAAATCACCCGCTTTAAACCGTCTAAACTAAACCTCACACGTGCCTTTCGATACAATATTCTCCCCCAGAACAGAACAGATCGATGCAAATGCTTTTACAGCACTTTTGCTTTGGTGAATTTCGTAACGAATGCATTGTCGAATAAATGCAGTATCGCTTGCCATCTTTCACCTACCGGTGTGCAAGTGCGTTTGACTGTTGGGGAAACTTCTGTGTCACATTTTATACTCTGGACCAGTTACAATCACGTGACAACAACGCGGAGGAATGTCGGATATGTAAATTAGCGGTATACGTCACACAAACAATGCTTTAAAACTTATTTGTACATCTAATACAACATGTTAGAACATGTGTATTTGGACATTACACTTTCTCAAACCATGTGTTAAACTGCTTTTGGCACCGCCGATGTCGTAAACACTTTGAAATCTTGTCCAAGGACATCTGTACACACGCCTTCCTTTTCTTCTCGTAAATCACTTTGTATACAAGCAATGGCATCATACACTGCTCCAAACACTTTTAATGTTTGCTGAAGACCCGCGGTAACCAATAAAACAACCAATACGCAGCTGCGGAGAAATGGAAAACAAAATGGCGTAACTGTGTGCCGGTGCACGCTATCGATAAGCCATTACAGATGGTCGCGGTTTTTACATCCAGCGGGCAGCCCATTCAGCTTTAACCCGCTGCCGAGCACACCAACGCCATCTCGTAGTCGTAGTTGTAAGCGAAAGATGCGCCACGAAATGCAACCGCGTAACTCCGAAATCGGGAAAGTCAGGACCAACTATGTATTCCTGTACTCAAAAAAAAAAGGAATTAGAAAAATGAATAAAATCTATACTTGTACCGTGGCACAGCTGACTGAAAAGATCAGCCTTTATTAACTGTGAATAAAGGAAATTTTAAATATTTGAATATTATAAAAAGAAGTTAGCTAAATTAAATATTTGAATATGATATAAAGAAATTAGCTACCTACTCTACCACTAAATGTACACCCATTCGGGAAAACTGGGAGATCATTACCAACTGTGATACTTGCAATGATAGCGTCTTACACGTGGTGCAACGAATTTGGAGCTAGTTCTTCAAGTAACACCTTCTCCCTATCAGTATACCGCATGCACAACCAACGTGATACCTCCTATCTTTAAATGAATATGACGTCGTACCTATTTATTGTCAAATCAAATCACCGCGTTCAAATGGTTAAAGTGCTTTGTTATTCAGATTGCAGTTTCTGTCTATCTTCCTTAAAAAAGCCATCTGGTTGATGTGCGAAAACTTGGAAACGGTTATTTATATATTCCTACGCCAATAAATCGGATTACTGGTATAATTCAGCTATTTTCTGTGAAAGCATTCCAGTTTTTTTAAAACCTGCAGTTTCATTACTGATAATTCGACGAACTTGGATTAGCTGATTGACGAGGTTTTCCTCTCAATCAGATCGATATAACGCGCTTTAAGTGTCATACTGATTTTTTTTTAAATCATCTTTTTTAAATATGGCATGTGAGAATTATTATTGTGTTTGTTGATTCTTTCGTAGAGAGAGGCTCAAAACTTTTCAGGGAAAGCTGATCCTAATCTAGATATCAGGTTCTCGTGCGGAATGAGTCAATCATAAAGCTTAAGGTAGCAATCTTCAAAGCACGATAATTAAAACACCATGCAGGCTTCCGATGAAGTGAAGAACTTATTTAATGTATAAGTTAAAAGATTATAAATAAAGCCTTAAGAACTTTTGGTCTTCCTGAAAGTTAGTTTCAGTACTTCCATCTGATGATGGTCTTTAGGAAGAGCGAAAGTTCTAATGGCTTTATTTTTAATCTTTTAACTTATACATTAAATAAGTTCTTCACTTCATCGGAAGCCTGCATAGTGTTTTAATTATCGTGCTTTTAAGATTCCTACCTTAAGATTTTATGATTGATCCTAATCTGGTGGACCCCAAGCTACGACCCTGTGTGGCAGCTTGACGTCACTCCAGTTCTGCAAGTCGAGCAAACACTAGACACTGTACAACGTCAGTGGAAGTTTAAATTTTCTTATTGATGTTTCTACCACCTGACCGCACTCGTATAATGCCCTTGGAATGGAAGCGAGGGCGAATTACACTCATCGTCAAAAAAATAGTTGCACCCAGAAGGAAGCAACCGACAGGAATAAAACTTGGTGGGTAGGTTTGACATTGTGAGACATATAAATGATTCAAGTAATACACTCGGCCGCGCATGTGACTCCAGCAAGGAGGGGTCGTAGCTCTGTGCCTTACCGGCTATATGAGGTGGTCCGTTTGCGCGTGCTTGCCATTCTGACTCATGCTGTTGTGTTGGTTGCATCCTTCGCAAGTGAGGTATGCTTCGGAGAAAAGTTCGGAAGCAATTCGTGCAGTTAGAGAAGTTCGAGACGGGCCGCATCGTCTGGCTCCGGGAAGCGGGATGCACTTATCGCCGTATTGTGCGCCATACCGGTCGTGAGGATAGCACCATAGCACGTTGTTGGCGGCAGTGTATAGAACAAAGCACGCAGCAGCGACAGGAAGTGTCTGGGAGACCTAGACGAATCACGGAGAGAGAGAGAACCGACGGGTTGTCCGACATGCGCGGAGTGACCTAACAGCCACGATTGCGCATATTCAGGGAGCAGTGGTGTCCTCCATGCATCGTCCGATTAGTGCCAGCACCATTGGTAGACGGCTGCACGACGTAGGTCTACACAAACGCCGACCGTTACGACGACTGCCCTTAACACCATTGCATTGTCGCCAAAGGTTGTAATGATGTCTGGCCAGAATGTCAAGGAGCCATTCAGAATGGCAGTGGGTGATCTTCAGTGACGAGTCCCTCTTTTGTCATAAAGGTGGCGACCAAAGAATCCGTATGTGGAGGCACCGTAGTCAGAACCAAGATAAACTGTTAGTTGTCGAGTGTCACACGTCCAGAAGGCCTGGTGTCATGGTGTGGGGTGCAATTGCCTACGATGCCAGATCACTTTTGGTATTCATCACACGCACTTTGATAGCCCAACGTTACGTTAATGAGGTCCTGCAACCAGTGGCCATATCTTTTGGGAACGCTCATTCTGGTGCGGTTTTCCAACAGGACAACGATCGTCGGCATACTGCTGCTGTCTTGAGAGCTTGCCTTCAAGGCACTGAAACTCTGTCATGGCCAGCCGCGTTGCCAGACATATCGCCGATTGGAAATGTGTGGGATGCTATTGGACGAGCTATCCACACTCCACCCCTGCCGCACAATTTGCTGGAACTGCGTGAGAAGGTTCAAGCTGCATCGGATGGCTTATCGCAGGACACCATTAAGAACCTGTGCAACTCCATGCCGAGACATATGGCATGCTGTGAGAGCAAATATGACGGCCCGACTCCATACTAAGAGACACTACTTATTGGCGTGTAGCTCAATGCATATGCCCATATCAGTCTCAATGTTTAATCATTTATTGTTTCTTGTAACCTTTACCTTCTTCCCGAATATCATTGCAATTCGACACGTCCTTCTGGGTGCAAGTATTTTTTTGACGATGAATGCATTTGGGTGTCGAGCGGGATCTGATGTTGGAGAACCGCCTGCCTCAAACTAGGAGTTATCATTTGTTTACGCATTAAACGTAAATTGAATAAAGTGAACCCACAGAACCGTTACGGCATGAATAGATATGGTGTAACTAGGAATCTACTTAGTAGTGTAAAAACTATGTATACAGGCAGTAGAGCTTGTGTACGAGTGAATGGTGTTGTATCAAAATGGTTTTCTATTGCTGGAAGAGTCAGACAAGATTGTGTAATGTCACCATGGTTGTTTAATATATTTATGGATGCGTGCCTACACGATGCCATGATGGACAATCCTGGTTTATGTCTTGGTAATATACGTGTGTGCTGATTGCTGTATGCTGATGACACTGTCCTGTGGGCAGAGAGCAAAAGTGAGTTGCAGAGTATGTTGTCCCGGCTGTACGGAGTTTGTATGAAATTCAAAATGAGTGTAAATAAGGGAAAAAGCAAAGTTGTGGTTTTTGAGCGAGGAACTGTTAGCACTGAATACAAAGTAAGTCTTAATGGCACGGAGATTGACCAGGTGAATGAGTTTGTATATTTAGGAAGCGCGTTTGACAGAAAGAACAAATTGGATATTGAAATTAGTAGGCGAGTGAATTCTTCATTGAAAGTCATAGCCGCTTTAGGAGGTTTTCACAGGAATGATGGGTTCTCAAAAGAGTCCCGAATGCCTGCGTATGAAAGTGTAATTGTTCCTACTCTGATGTATGGCAATGAAACCTGGGTATTGCAGAAGATACATAGGAGTCGTTTGTATGCTGGAGAGATGAATTACTTACGGTGGGTTTGTGGCAAGACATTGATCGTGTGAGTAATGAAGGTGTGTTGCAGTTGAGTAATGTGAAGCAAAATGTTTTTACAAGGGTGAGACTAATATTCTTTGGTGGTTTGGCCATGTTGAAAGAATGAGTGATGAGATGCTTACTAAAAAACATTTCTCAGCCAAAGTGGCAGGAAAGAAAGGCAGAGGAAGGCCAAGGAGGTCATGGAAAGATCAGATTCAGAAATGACTGCATGAGAAAAAGATTATGAAAGTGAAGTATAGAAGAGCTTGTGTAATTCGTGGGATGGATGTCAGTGGAGCACAAGTTGTGTGTCAAGATCGCTGTAAATAAAGAAGTTTGATGCGGCAACAGTAAGTAAATAATCTGTTAACAATTTATCTGGTGGTTTGTATTTCTTTGTGGAGCTCACCTCTGAATCTCAGAGAATAGCTTAGTGATATGTATGTGTGTACATAACATAAAAACAGCGAAGACTGTGACGTATACTCTAATTTAACTTTCCTTTTTAGTTTCTTTCTGTATGCCAATATGAGTTAATTCTTCTTAGTATTTTTCAAACTTAGCCTGATATCTTCTCTCTCGCAAGAGTATGGTTGACAACACTTTGAGGTTGGAATGTATGACGCGTGTATGAGGCCGATGAGAACGGGAATATATATAATGTGTGAGGGGCAACAAAGGTGTGGAGATGGTAGTATGTTGATATAATAGTAGTTGAACGTATGACGTGTGGATGTATCTGATGAGAACAGGAAAATACATAATGTGTGAGCAGCAGCAAAGGTGTGGAGATGGTAGCATGATGATATCATAGTAGTTGAACGTATGACGGGTGTATGTGTCCGAAGAGAACTGGAAGATATACACTGCTGGACAATTGCTTAGGACGGATCATAAACGGCTATATAGCGCATAAGAAAGTAAGTGTGGTTGGATGCCAAGTGAAATCAAATAATGTCAGAATGCCAGGACATTACAAGAAAGACAATTTATTGTGCTCTGAAATCCAGAAGGCTTTGGAAAGTGTTCAAGGGACAAACAGGCCATTTTGTGCAGAATACGTAAACGTGAAAGAAATGCACTTAACGTCCGCAGGCGTTCCGGCGTAAGATGTCAATACGGGATATGGCCACCATGGAGGGCGATGCAAGATTCCACACATCGTGTCATGCTTTGCACAACATTATCAAGCAGCTGTTGGGGTAATTTATCCCATTCCTCTGTCAGTGCACGGATGAGGGTGTCCTTGTTTATTGAAGGGCATTGGCGACCAGCAAGACTCCTCCCCAAAGCATCCCACACATTTTCAATGGGATTCAGATCTGGAGAACGTGCTGGCCATACGAGGCGTTGAATATCCTCGCTCTCAAGGCACTCCTGGACAGCAACTGTTCGATGACATGTTGCGTTGTCGTCCATGAAAATGAATCTATCACCGACAGCACCACGGAACATGCGAACATGAGGTAGCAGAACATCATTAATGTATCGTTGGCCAGTCATAGTCCCAGTTGGAAGCACATAGAGGGACGTACGGCCATTGATCATGATGCCAGCCCATACCATGATACTACATGTCGGATACGCCAGATCAGTTGCCGTCGCCAATCAGACGATAGACTGTATCTACTCTCATCTGAGAAGAGGACAGCAGACCAGTCGTTATCAGTCCACTTGCGATGTTGATGGCACCATTGCAAAACGGGCGGTACGGTGACGTCTGGACAATGGAATGCACACAACAGGACGGCGGGCGTATAGTCCTCCTTCATGCAAACGTCTGGCGACAGTTTTTCGGGAGATCCGCTTGCCAGTAGCAGCCATAAACTGATTTGCTACCTCACTAGCTGTGTGCGCCGGTGTTTTTTTGTTGATAGCACTATGTACCGATCTTCTGCAGGTGTTGTACTACGAACACGACCTCCCCTGTGACATTTGCTACACTCTCCATTTGTTTGAAATGATTTCCAAAGCCTTGAAACAACACTGTGGCTGACTTCAAACTCCCTGGCCACATCTGTTATTTTTCGCCCTTCTTCAATCTTGCCAATAATACGGCCACGAGTAAAATCATCTAGGTGATGTGGGGAAGACATACTGAAAATTGCAAGTTCGTCAATTGATTCTTTCCCTTTCAACTTTGCGTTTGAACAACAACGGTCAATACGCGTCAAATCCTTTATACCTCTTATCAGCGCTATGACGTCACGAACAAGTTCGGCAATCCAAAATTTGCATACGCACAACACGTCTTACTGTATCCCGCACTTATGCTAATTTCCACATTTTCCTGCCTTCCATTTTATGGTTGCTATCGTTGCTATTGTCATCCGTCCTTAGCAATTGTCCGGCAGTGTATAATGTGTAAGCAGCAGCAAAGCTGTGGAGATGGTAGTATAATGATATAATAATAGTTGAACGTATGATGGGTGGATATGTCCGATGAGAACTGGAAGATATATAATGTGTGAGCAGCAGCAAAGCTGTGGAAATGGTAGTATGATGATATAATAGTAGTTGAACGTATGACGGGTGGATGTGTCCGATGAGAAATGGAAGATATTATACATACGGTGTGAGCAACAGCAAATGATTGTGGAAATGGTAATATGATGATATAATAGTAGTTGCGGAAGTTGAGTTACTTGAAGTTATTATTTCGTTACGTCTGCGTATTATATCTTTAGCGTTGATGTTTAGTTTTTCATTAATAAAGTTGTCTCATATTAATTGGATTACGTCAATAATTGAGCGAAGCCAGGCCGAAAGCCGAGCGGAGTTCTGTATACGAAACTCAAGACAATTAGTTGTTCGGATATAGGTACGAGATGACACATCCGATCACCGTGATTTTTTGCATGCAATTGGACATCGTCCATGGTCAGGTTTTGACGCCATTCGATTCCCGAAATTCCGTATCATTGAGGAATAATCGTCCAAAATCTTGGATTTTTAGTGTTTTTTCCGGGTTTCGAGAAGAGGTCGTTTGTTACCTATCTCCTCCAAAGATCTTCAGCCAATGCCGCAGAGAAAGCGAAGTACATGATGAGTGACATGGGTTTGGTATATTGGTGATTGGTCGCGTCGTATATAAATAATGACCATTAAAAATCTGACCAATTTTAATAGTACTATAATTGAAAAAATCCGCTCCCTATACGAGACTCGGGACAATTAGTTGTTCGGGCATAGCCACGACATGACACATCTGATCACCGTGATTTTTGGCATGCGATTGGACATCGTCCATGGTCAGGTTTTGACGCCTTCCAATTCCTGAAATTCCGTGTCATTGAGTAATTTCAATTAAAACTAGATGGCATTTTACTTGAACTGCTTCACGAAAGTCGGCTCACTAACATCAATTTAAAAAAACCGTTTGAATTGAAAAACGAAGAAATGAGAAGACTCCGTCTGTTAGCGCAACAATTGCTTAATCTATAATAATAAAATAACTTTTGTGTATGTGTATGTGTGTGTGTGTGTGTTTCGCGATACAAAATGGAAAACGTAGTTCCCGATCTGAGTGTGTCTTTCCGCTTTGTTTACATGCAGCCTGATCACAACCAACGTAAAGGCGTGAAGGAAAGTAGTTCATGATAAATTTTAGGCATTTCTTTTTTAGAATGTTTCGTACTTTTGTTCTGGAAGTCATAAATTTCACGCGTTCGCATTTTAGAATTTGTTATAATAGACGCTTTAATGAGCTTAGTTTTTGCAATAGCTTCACTTAAAATTTCCGAACTGTACCCGAGTTATCGGTTACCGTTGGCTGCTTGTCCTAGTATTGTTGAAGACAAAGTTGTGCCAAAAGAGTTTTGGCTGCATAAAGACTAAATATAAATAACTTTTTCTCGACGTTTTCTTGAATGGCTCCTGTTTCACTGTAAGTGAAGTTTTTGAGAACAGATATATGTAGTTTTCAGTCAGCTACACATACACCAAAATCACATATTTGGCGCTCAAACCTAAAAATGAATATACTGGCTGTTCGGTTTTTCGAGAAATGTGTGATGTTTGTTCCACATATCGTCTAGAATTAGTGAAAGTTCGTTACTTTGCTTACAAAAAAGAAATTAAGAAGGGAGATGATGTGACGTACTACAGAGGTAAAGCACGTGTCAAGACGACAACCCTGCATCGATACATTCTATCGGTCTAGCTTAGTTATGAGAGCAACTTACTCCGGAGTGAGTAGGCGCGTTTCGATCGCCGTCACAAACAAATTTGTGTTTTTTACAAGACTTTTTCGAGAAGGCAACCCAAAAACTTCAGTGCAGTACATCTCTTCAGTACTTCCATCTGATGATAACCTTTAGGAAGAACGAAAGTTCTTATGGCTTTCAGGGCCTGATTTCTGCACGTGCACAGTGCCTCGGAATTTGGGAGGCCTCCAAACTACCTTTAAAAACCAAATATATTTTTAAGTCTACTCGTGCCAAATTAATGAAAAAAAGAGACTGCTTTGTTAATGATTATCTGAGACAATATTGCAACGAATCAACAAAGTGAGCACTTCCCTTTCAATCTTCCATGGGCAATTTGCCGTTAGTTTTACCATAACATGCATCCTGAATTTCGTGAGAAAAAATTTCGAACTGTTCGAGAAAGAATCCAAATAGTTGTTAGGAAGAGAAATGGATTATGAATCCTCAAGAAGGAAGAAAATACCCAAGAACCGACTTCTAGATGATTCATCAAGTCCAGACGTTGTTTTTAATAATCGAGATTCCTTCATCACTCAAACTTATTAGGTAATATGTGACAATCTTGTTTCACAGTTCCAAACCAGAAAGAATTCATATGAGGAATTGGACTCTAGATTTGGATTTGTCTACAAGAATGACCTAAGTAATGTGATGGAAGCAGGTGAATTGTTGCAAAAGCAGTATTCAAATGAACTTGAAGAAGACTTTGCTGAAGAGTTCCTTCAGTTTCAAATCCTGGCGAAACAATTCATTCACTGAGAGCACAGATCCCCTCACTTGCCTTGAGAAGTTAAGGGACTTGAATTTAGTTCATATTTTCCCATTGTTGACACATGCCTCAGGATTTTTTTACCAATACCAATTTCCAACTGTTCAAATGAACGCTTGTTTGCGGTTCTGAAAAGAACAAAGCATAAAGCTTAAAAGAAGTGTCAATTGATGCTCTTCATATACTGTCCATTAAAAGTGATGTAACAGCAGATTTACGTTTTGACGACATAATTGATGATTTTGCAGCCACAAAAGGTAGAAAAAGGCCATTTTTAAATATCCTGCTACCAATTCAACAGTTAAAAGTTATCAAGTAATTTTTTAAATATTTTATTCATACATTTTTAATGGTTTGTTTAAAAATGGGGTGTGACTTATAATCACACGCCTGTAATAACATGTAGTTATAGTAAATTCTACATGTTTTGCTGAAAAGCATTTCAGCAAAACATGTAGAATTTACTAAAGATATTTTTATGAATATTAGTTTTGTGAGAGCAAACTTTGTGAATCAATATTCATAATTATATAGGGTTTATTTTCACATAAATGAAAATACGGAAAAAGTTCAAATGACACCACTTTATTTAAAGACTGTCGCAATAATTTATCCCACAATGTATGTTTTCACTTGTCAACTGTAACATTTTGTGAGGGATTACTTCTTACAGCTTAAACTACCATCGGTTCATCATTTCCATTAAATTTATGGTAGACTAGAGGTTTTAAATTATATCTCTGGTAGGATAGTTATTTGTTTTGTAAATGATACCATGAAAAAAAAAAAGAATTCCAGAGAAATTACTGATACAGCTGTAAGCTGTGCGGATGCGGGGAAGTACAAGTGGTGTGAATGCTCGTCTATTACAATCCGCATTTTCTGTAAAGATGACTAGTATGTGGGATGTATTTTAATGTTTTACTACTAGAAAAATTGCTTGCAAAAAAAATATTTACCAGCAAATATTCTTTTCAACTGTTGGCTGATAATTTTAATCGAGGGGGCCCCTGATATAGTATGTGCACAGGGCCTACGCTGACCTAAATCGGGCCCTGGTGGCTTTATTTTTAATCTTTTAACTTATACATTACCTAAGTTCTTCACTTCATCGGAAGCCTGCGTAGTGTTTTAATTATCGTGCTTTTAAGATTGCTACCTTGAGCTTTTAAGATTGACTCATTTCGCACGAGAACCTGATATCTTAAACTATATTGCACTGAGTATAACGAAGTAGATTTCTCCGTCATTTTTATCCGCGCCAGGATTCGAACCCGGGTCCACTCATTCCGGAATAAGTTGCTCTACCAATTGAGCTACGCGGACATTTTATTCTGATTCCTATCTGCCTTTATGTCGTGTGCGTCCTTCTGGCAGGTACGTCACATCTCCTGGTACGTTACATCATCTCCCCCTTATTTTTTTTTTTTTTTTCGAAGTGCTGCTCTTATTTTTCCTATCTCGCGGTGTGGAAATAACATCACACCATTGCGAGATTGTGAACGGTCGGGTCATCCGGATAGTTCGGGCGCCATTATAACGAAGTAAATTTCTCCGTCATTTTTATCTGCGCTAGGATTCGAACCCGGGTCCACTCATTCCGGAATAAGTTGGTCTATCAATTGAGCTACGCGGACATTTTATTCTGATTCCTATCTGCCTTTATGTCGTGTGCGTCCTTCTGGCAGGTACGTCACATCTCCTGGTACGTTACATCATCTCCCCTTATTTTTTTTTTTTTTTTTTTCGAAGTGCTGCTCTTATTTTTCTTATCTCGCGGTGTGGAAATAACATCACACCATTGCGAGATTGTGAACGGTCGGGTCATCCGGATAGTTCGGGCGCCATTATAACGAAGTGAATTTCTCCGTCATTTTTATCCGCGCCAGGATTCGAACCCGGGTCCACTCATTCCGGAATAAGTTGCTCTACCAATTGAGCTACGCGGACGTTTTATTCTGATTCCTATCTGCCTTTATGTCGTGTGCGTCCTTCTGGCAGGTACGTCACATCTCCTGGTACGTTACATGAGCTGACGAAAAAAGAAATACATTTCTTTATCTATGATGCTAACGGATGCCTATTTTCTCAGGGGCTTGTTAAAACTGGCCATGAAGTGTATAACTTCGGAAGAAGTGAATTTATATTAAATAAATCATTCCGTTTTCTCATGTTCTGATGCTTCAATCAAAAATCACGAGAAGACGGTCGCAAAACTGCATGTAACACCAGAAATGAATGGACGAACGGAAATTCCTCAAGACGTAATCGCTTTAGCCATGAAACATTCATTGACATAAACCATTTATTTCGCATCACGAGAGAAAGCTAGTAAAAATGAAATCATTAGCATTGAGGAAAAGATATATACAAAGAATTCCCCCTCGAATAGTGATCGTTCTTCTGTAAGTTATCCCCACTTTTTTTCCTTTCATCCACCCACATGACATGCATGAACTTCCGCTCTGAACCTCCTTTTCTCCTCTAGCCAATAAAGATCGTCAACTGTTCAAAGATTTCTGACTTTCTACTTTGGGCATTAAATCTTTTCTTTGGAAAGAGAAGTAACAGAAGAAAAGGAAGAGTAAAGAAAGAAAAAAGTTTTCGAAGATTCATCTGCTTCGAACTTGAAGCTTGATTGTCATTCTCTCCCCTTTGCAGTGTGCTCCCTGGTGAGAAGATCAGCAGTCGTTGAGTTCTTTTCTTGGCGTTTTCTCAGGAAGCGGGGCCGACTCGGTGGAGCTGGGACCCAGTTTCCTTTATAACAGCTCGGATCACCGGCCAACTAATGATTTGTGTCTCATCCCAGATGCGGACGGATGCTCTCTTTTCTTTTTTTCGTTCTTTACCCCATTTTTTTATCTCGTCTGATGTAGCTCACTGCTGGAAATTTCCAGAAGGAATCAATCATTATAAAAAAAAAAAAGAATCGCTGAGACTACTCATATCTTTGGAGGTTATTTAGTCTCCGAATTTCAAATTCTTGTTCATGTTGTCTTGGCCCGAATTCAAATGCTGATGACTATGGTAAACAAGAGCACAAATATTTCCAGTGTCAGAAATGTAAAGCAGTTTCATAGCAAGAAGAGAAAATCGAATTGAAAAATAGGGTTTCTCCACGAGATATTATTTTGCCGTATATTATATTGCGGGTGTGCAAGGTTTATCTTAAACCTTTCCTGCATTTTGAATAAGTTTCCAGTAGCATTTATTTGAAATGACTATATTTTAATGCAACATGAATTCGAGACCCATAAAAATCCAGACAGTTTTAATTTCTCGCCCGTTTTAATACGTTTCCAATAGTTTTTATTCGTAATCCTATATTTTAATTCAAAATGAATTGAAGACGCAATAAAATTTAGCAAGCTTAAAGTTCGCACCGCATTTTAAATAATGTTACGATAACTTTTGTTCTTAATGACTATATTTTAATGTAACATATGAATTGGATACCCATTAAAATTTGGGAAGTTTTATCTTAACGGCTTTCAGCATTTTAAATAAATTTCCGGTGGTTTTTATTGGTGATGTTAGATTTTAGTGAAATATATGAGTTAGAGACGAATTAAAATTCAGCAAGCTCTGCCTTATCTTCTTGTCGTATTTTGAATAATATTCCGATAGTTTATATCGGTATTAATTAAATTTTAATGCACCATGCATTAAAATTCACCAGGTTTTATCCTCTCGCCGTATTTTAAATAAGTTTCTACAAATGTTTATTCAGTGCTTGGATTTTATGTAAGAGATATTAATTGGAGGCGCATCAAATCCGACAAGTTTCATCTTAACGTCTTGCAGCAATTTAAATAAGTTTCCAATAGTTTTAATTCGGAATGATTACATTTTAATGCAGCCTGAATTGGAGAAGCATTAAAATCCAGAAAATGTCTCATAACTTCTTGCAGCATTTTAAGTTTCCGATAATACATTTACTCTTAATTATTATATTTTTAATACAACATGAAATGCAGACACGTTAAAACTCAGTAAGTTTTAACTTCGCGCTCGCCTCAGTTTAAATAAGTTTTAAATAGTTTTTATTCAGAACAATTAGATTTTAATGCAACATTAAATGGAGACGCATTACAAATGTAGATATTTCCAGAACCCGTAAATGCTTTTCATTTACCTTCTTTAAAAAAAGTTTTTGTAAAACACGAATGACTTTAGCGTCCTTTACATCACTATTTAAACATATTCACAAGTTTCATATTACAGTAACATTCGCTTACAACGAGGAACTCGAGACCAACGGAAATCCTTGCTAAATGGGAATTCCCACATGTAGAAATACGCATACAAAAAAACATGCATACACGCTTATATTATATACCTATATATATATAAATACACTCATCGTCAAAAAAAATAGTTGCACCTAGAAGGACGTATCGGATTGCAATGCTATTCGGGAAGATGGTAAAGGTTACCAGGAACAATAAATGACTAAACATTGAGACTGATATGGGCAATATTTATTGAGGTACACGCCAATAAGTAGTGCCTCTCAATATGGCGTCGGGTCGCCATGTTTGTTCGCACAGCATTCCAGACGTCTCGGCATGGAGTTTTACAGGTTCCTAATGGTGTTCTCTGATAAGTCATCCCATGCAGCTTGAATCTTCTCATGCAGTCCTGCAAATTGTGTGGTAGGGGTGGAGTGTGGATAGCGCGTCCAATAGCATCCCACACATTTTCAATCGGCGTTAGGTCTGGCAATGTGGCTGGCCATGGCAAAGGGTCAGTGCCTTGAAGACATGCTCTCGGGCCAGCAGCAGTATCCGGACGAACGTTCTCCTGTTGGAAAATCGCACCAGAATGAGCGTTCACAAAAGGTATGGCCACTGGTTGCAGGACCTCATTAACGTAACGTTGGGCTATCAAAGTGCGTGTAATGAATACCAATGGTGATCTGGCATCGCAGGCAATTGCACCCAACAACATGACACCAGTTCTTCTGGAGGTGTGACGCTCGACAACAAACCGTTCATCTTAGCGCTGACCACGGTGCCTCCGCACATGAATTCGGTGGTCGTCTCCTCCAAGACAAAAGCGTGACTCGTTGCTAAAAGTCACCCGCTGCCATTCTCCGTGGCTCCATGAGAGTCTGACACGACTCCATTGCAGCCTTTGGCGGAGATGCACTCTTGTTAAGGGCAGTCGTCGTAATGGTCTTCGTGCGTGTAGTCCTACGTCGTGCAGCCGTCTGCCAATGGTGCTGGCACTAATCGGACGATGCATGGAGGGTACCACTGCTCGCTGAATATCAGTAGTCGTGGCTGTTGAGTCACTCAGCGCATGTCGGACAACCCGTCGGTCCTTTCTCTCTCTCTCTCTCCGTGGTTCGTCTAGGTCTCGCAGACCCTTCCTGTCGCTGCAGCGTGTCTTTTTATATCCATTGCCGCCAACAGCGTGCTATGGTGATATCCGTACGACCGGTATGGAACGCAATACGGCGATACAACCATCCCGATTCCCGGAGCCCGACGATGCGGCCTTTCTCGAACTCTTCCAACTGCTTGAATTGCTTCCAAACTTTTCTCCGGGTCATACCGCACTTGCAAAGGATGCAACCAACACAACAGCACGAGTCAGAATGGCAAGAACGCGCAAACAGACGACCTTATATAGCCGGTCAGGCACAGCGTTACGATACCTCCTTGCTGGCTTCATACGCGCGGCCGAGCGTGATACTTGAATCATTTGCATGTTTCACCATATTAAACCTACCCACCAAGTTTAATTCCTTTCGGTTGCCTCCTTCTAGGTGCAACTATTTTCTTGACGATGAGTTTATATATACCGTTACGACTTCCGGCCCAATCGGGTCCCGGATAATCAGGATGCCAAAATATTTCTGGACTGCGATCCGATCGCTGGATCCGCAAATATACCAAATATACCTCGTTAGCCAATTAGCCCGCGCAGTACACTAAGAAACCAATGAAGGCACGGTATAACAATTAAAACAAGGATTTAATGGATACAGGCATAATTTACACTGGATACTTCGTGGAATAGTAAAAGCTATAATATCCGGCCAGCTTTGGGCCCTCTTTGGTATTTCCGAAAATATGACGCAACGAAGAGTCTGTTCGTTCACAATGGGCCGCAAAGAAATACTAATAAAGTACTTACGTATAATTTCGAGTATCCAAAGTACGGATGACACCGACAAACACAAATACACGCACACACACACGGGTAGGTTGATCTTAACTTCCATCACTTTTCTTTCCATGTTTTAGGCGAAAACGGCGTCGCTCTTCGGCTGCTGGAGGTGCGCACTCAGACACACACACACGAGATTTCTCCCCTACTCGAACACGAAGAGGCGGCGGTTAACTTCAGATTCTCTCTCTCTCACTCTGCAGGGGGGCTCCTTAGTTCCTGAAGCCAGGCATTCCTCTGTCTCTCTCTCTCTCTCTCTCTCTCTCTCTCTCTCTCTCTCTCTCTCTCTCTCTCTCTCTCTCTCTCTCTCTCTCTCTCTCTCTCTCTCTCTCTCTCTCTGGATTTTGAGCGGCGGTTACGTGTTTCTTTTCTCTCTGCCGGTCACCTGAAATGGCTCCTTTACGGCAGGTATCGGTGGTCCGGCGAGGTGATGAAAGTTCCCAGGCAAAACTAGTGCTGGTTATTCCTCAGCTTATGTTTTTAGCTGGATTTCCTTGTGCTCAGATTTTCTAGATCGGCAGAAGACGACAACAAATTTCGAGTGCGTGAAAGATCCCCGTCCTATTTCTCTCGGCTATCAAACGGATTCTGCTACTCAACAACAGTTTCTCGTCTCCAAGAGGTGGTAAGCGGTGAATTTTACCACTTGAAATCGCGGCATGTTTATTACAAAACGCTTCAAGTTCAAAAGCTTTCCCATTGTTTCGCGCGCGGCGCTGACAAAAGCTTCAAAAGCGCTTGCCGTTTAAAAACAACTTTTGAGCTATGGGAAGAAGCTTTTAAACTCTGACCTGTCCCATTTCCGTTTATGAGCTTATTGTTCTCGTGGCAAACAGCTGCATCTTGCCTTCGAATTCAAAGTGCTAGAAAATCTTCTCTTTTTATACCGCCCCTCGCAAGTGTTTAAATTATAACTCTGTTAATTAAACCCCAATCAAGTTTCAATTACCATTCATTAGCCACGCCTCTCGCCAATTAATTATGCGAGGGGGGGGGGTCGTCATAATACTATCAAAAGTATTCGGAAACAACAATGTTTTGGGACAAATGGCTTTACTATCGCAATTAGTAGTTAGTCGGTCCACCTTTTGCTTGTACGACAACAGATATGAAGGCATACTATCAACCAATTTAAAGTACTTCTGGACAGGAATAGCTCGCAATTCGTCCTGTGAAGAGGTTTCTAGAGTGAAGATCGAAGACCGTCGTTGTGGTCAATTTTTATGTCCGTCGCTCCAGTTCATCATACAGATATTCTGTGGTATTAAGGTCAAGAGTCTGAGCAAGCTATTCTAACAATTCCACCTCATTTTCAAAAACCCAGTCATGCACACGCCGTGCAGTGTGGCAGCGAGCTCGATCGTGTTGGTAGAGACAACGGTCATTTCCATAACCCTGCCACATTGTTGGTAGGGCAGAATTATCCAGAACTTCGAGATACATATACTTCATAGTTCATGGTTTGTGGTATAGTCGTCAACGGGCCGAGTCCCATCCATGAAAAGCAACTCCATACCATGATGGAGCTTAAGCCGAACTTAACAGTTGGAAGAACATAGTCCGAGGAAAATCGTTCGCCTGGCTTTCGCCAAATCCAAGCACGCCCATCAGTTCGGAAGAGTGAAAAGCGTGACTTATCACTCCAAAGAACAGCTTTCCAGTCGCACACAGTCCAGGAACGACGGAAGATACACCACTCCAAACGGCGCTTCAGGTTGCCGGTAGCGTGATGTGGCTTTTGTGCCGCTGCTGTTGTACCATAATATCCTACACTGCGCAACTCTCTGCGGATAGTTATGGTACTAAACGAGCCATTACAAGCATTTCCTACTTCAACAGTGATGGAAACGGCAGCGGAAGAACGACATTTCTTAACATTTCTTTCCATGGCTCTTCTGTCACGTTCCGTCAGTTTGTGTAGCCTTCCTGAACATTTCTTGCTGTAGATGCAAGGTTCCATCTACGTATTTACGACATCACTAGTTGATTTTTGTATGATTAGTTTAACTGCAATGTAGCGTGTGGAAACCTTTGTGCTCCGGAGTAAGATGTTCTCCCAACTGGGCTACGCGGAAACCTTTGAGCTCCGGAGTAAGATGCTCTCCCAACTGAGCTACGCGGGAAGAATGTCTCGCTGCGGATTTGTCGTCTTGACACATGTTTTCACCTCTGTAGTACGTCACACGTTACTGAAATGACATCGTATGACCAGCCAACGCTAGAATTCGGAAAGTTGACGTCCACGCGGTATGTCGGCTTCAAAGTTACTGAAAACATGACAGAACCTTATAACGAAGTAAATTTCTCCGTCATTTTTATCCGCGCCAGGATTCGAACCCGGGTCCCCTCATTCCGGAATAAGTTGCTCTACCAATTGAGCTAAGCGGGACGTTCTATTCTGATTCCTATCTGCAATTATGTCGTGTGCGTCCTGCTGGCAGGTACGTCACATCTCCTGGTACGTTACAACCTCTCAGCTTTATATACATACTTACCCCCTCACAGCGCACCTTCTTGCGCAGCTGTTCTTTGTATTTGTTAAAATACTTGGTAGTGTCCGAATACTTTTAATGTGACACTCGCGAAGCAAAAGCAGATCTTCTCAATAAAACACTCACTTAGAGGGTGAAAGATGAGATGAACAGAATTCCTGAAATTGTTATCTCCCCTTTCCCTCGGGCCACATCCCTATTCCATTAATTCCCTATTATTCTCTGCAATCGTTGCCCAGAAATTCACTAAATACACGAGGTTTTGGAGCCAACCTATCCTCTTTTAGCCTAGGAGTTGGGTGCCGGTTTTCAACACTGCTGGCGCGATACTTCCAAGGTACTTTCCTTTGGAGTGATTTGCGGATATTCTTTTGCATGACTCACCTCTTGAGCGTTTTATAGGCTCACTCTCCATTGCTGTCAACATTCTTCAACTAGGACTCCAAGATTCCATTGCGCTGTAGCAATTTCATCCTGTATGCCACAATTTCAATTCCTCCCTTCTAGGACAGTGCACAGCCAGGTTTTTACTTGGCTTATCAATTTGATCATCTTAGCCGTTCTCTCCATCGTTAAAATTCGCTCGTTAAAAACGATCAAATTAGCTTTGAATTAAAATTATACACCCAATCAAAGGTTCTTGATTTTCTCGTCAAATCCGTTATCACCCTAAATGCGGGCTTGTTGTAAGCGGGTTCTGCTGTATTCTGTTTCACCTTATCTTCATTAAAACAAATTCTGGTAAAAGGTAATGTTCATCGTATTATACAGGTTCTGAAATATGTAAATGCTATTTCCCTTGCCACTCAGGTGGCGTAGTGGTCTAAGCGATGGCTTCTGATCATTCGTCCGAGATGGAAACGTGCTCGAATCTCGGTGAGGTATGGATGTTGTGTTTGTCGTACGACACTGGTTCTCTCCCTTCCCTGGAACCAGTGAACCTGATAAATTTTAGCCTCATCGGAAAAGGCTTCAAAAAACGTGCTTATTACAGCAGAAAATTCGGTTTCATTTTGCTTGCTCCTTTTGTGATATTATCTTTCATGTACATTCTGTAGTACTGTCCTTCACTTTAATTGCTTAAATAACAATAACCATGAGTTACTCATTATACATACACTGAAGAGCAATTGAATTAGAGATACCTGTCTAGTAACGTGTAGCACCCCCTTTCGCCCTGATGACGGCACCGATTCGTCTCGGCCTGGACTCGACAAGACACCGGAAGCGTTGGGAAGCCATACGGATCCGCGACCCCTGAACAAGCTCCCACAGTTCACGAAGATTTGATGGAGGGAGGTCAGAGCCTCAAACATCTCTCTCGATGGCACCCCAGATGTACAAGATTTGACTGAGGTCAGGTGACCTAGCTGGCCAAGGAAGCGAGGTCACGTCAGTGGAGTGTTCATCCAACCATTCGGATACAATTTGGGAGCGATGACACGGTGCATTGTCTTGTTGCAGGATGAGGTCCCCAGTGGGATGTTGAAGGCGCACAAACGGGACCAAATGGTCGTCCAGGATATCCCGGTAACGTTGAGCTGTGAGGTACAATGTCACACGTACCACGGGTCCCATTTCAATTCACGTAAACAATCCCATGACGAGAATGCCACCCCCTCCAGCTTGAAGAGTATCCTGCTGGTAAGAAGGATTCATCGCTTCATGTGGTTTGCGCCGTACTCCTATCTTGCCATCCGCATGTACCAACGTGAATCTCGACTCATCAGTCCAGGCAACATTTTTCCACATGTCTAGGGTCCAGTGGCGATGTTCCCGCGCCCATGCTAATCTTTGCACCCTGTGATGTGCGGTCAGCAGCGGTACCCTCGTGGGACGAGGGCTTCTGTACCCCATAGCGAGGAGATGGTTCTGAATGGTGTGGCTGCTTACACGTTTTTGTGCACCAGCGTTAAATTGCCGAGTGATTTCTTGCACTGTGGCCCGTCTATCCTCTGTTACAATGCGAGCTAGCCGACGACGACCACGCTCATCCACACGCTGTTTTCCACGGCAGTTGGCCCTTGCAGGGATGTTTTACCGGATTCGATGAACTCGCGGTGTACCCGTGACACAGTGGCTCGTGAAAATCCCAGTGCCTGCACGACTTCCGAGATGGAGTGACCCATTCGTCGGGCCCCGACAATTTGCTCACGATCAAATTCATTCGCTTAGATCCTTCGTTTTACCCATACAACGTCCGACTCTTACTGATTCCCGTCGCATTACTCCCTTATATGGTCGGTCGCTGCATACGTCATGTCGTTTCCGTTTACAGGGCCCCTCACAGCGCCACATTTGCATAGCGCCAGCTGTCTCTAATTCAATTGCTCTTCAGTGTATAAACAACCTGATCTCTTTGTCATTCTCTCTCTCTCTCTCTCTCTCTCTCTCTCTCTCTCTCTCTCTCTCTCTCTCTCTGTCTGTATGCAGCGCTTGACGTCACAACAATGTCTGAATTGCGTCTTTATGCTGATAGGAAACGCAGTCAAATACGCCACATGTGTCTGGGTCTGGACGACCCAGACACATCACCAGCCGAGAGGACCGTGAGATCGTGAGAGCGGCACTCACACATGCAACGACGTCCATGTTTAATATCCAGAGTCATGTGGTGGCTGTACAAGGGACTCCTGTGATGCCAGAAGCATTTCCTGACCCCTGTCAGAAGCGAATCTGCGCTATCAACGGTCCTTACGTTTTCTGTCTTTAACACCTGACCATCGTCGGCGTCGATTGCAGTGGTGTCAGCAGCGAGCAACGTGGAATGCTACGGACTGGCGATGTATAGTGTTTACCGACGAATCCCGCTTCTGTATGAGAACGGACGACTACCGTGTCAGAGTGTGGAGGACCGTAGATGAGAGTTACAATCCCAACCCCACTTTACAGCCGCACATGTCCCGAACTGCAGGCGTGAAGGTCTGGGGAGCCATCGCGTATGACAGCCCGACTTCCCTCGCATTGATCCAGGGAACGTTGATAGCCCAGCGTTACGTACAGGAGGATACTATGGCCCCATGAGCTGCGTTTCCAGGCGAGGCGGCTCGGAGCCGTTTTCCAACAAGATAACGCCCGTCCGCACACGGCTCGGGTTTCCCAGGACTGTCTGCGTCATGCTTCGACGCTTCCGTGGCCTGCCAGATCGCCCGATCTCTCGCCCATCGAGTACGTGTGGATCCAGATCGGACGTCAGCTTTCTCCATGTCACAGTGTTCGTGATTTAGAGCGTCAGTTGCAAGAAGTGTGGGTCAATCTATCCGAGGATAACATACGGCGTCTCTTTGACTCCATGCCGGGCCGTATTACCGCATGTATCCTAGCACGAGGCGGTCCAACACGGTTTTAAAGCTTACCGGAATATCTACCGTATGTCAGCGGGAAAACGTCCTGCTGCTGTGATATTGTAATCACTTCTGTCCTTGGTATGTACCATCTCACTATTAAAATCTCATTTCAATCCGACACCTCTTTCTTGGTTAACGAATGTTTATGACAATGAGCGTATAAATAAATACCCACCTCTATTTAAAACGGTCTAACCTATAATAAAATCCGAAATTTTGAGATATCAAAGTGAGCAAAATCGCATCTAAAAACATTTTCAGCTCTTACATGAATGAGGTTTTACTATATTTCCTTACAGAAATCCGGCGTCTATTTGATATGTTTTCAATCTGCTTCAATTAAAAATGTCATTCCGTCCTAGATCGGGCAACATTCCCTATATCATCATCATCATCATCATTGTCAACCATTATCAATCCACTGCTGGACGAAGGTCTCCCCAAGTTTCCTCCACAACGGTCTGTCTTGTGCCAGTCTCCTCCATGTCACTCCCGCATATTTACGAATTTCATCCACCCATCTCCCATGTGGTCTTTTTCTGGGTCTTTTCCTGTCCCTTGGAATCCAATCTAAAATTTCGGCTGTCCATCTATGGTCTGTCCTTCTGGCAGTATGTCCAGACCATTGCCATTTCAGGGATTTAACTCTGATCATGATGTCTTCCACTCTTGTCATTTTTCGGATTCACGAGTTCCTCTTCTTATCTCTCCTGGTTACACCAAGCATGCACCTCTCCATGCTGCTTTGAGTTGTCTGAAGCCTTTGTATGTCTCTTTTAGTTAAGGTCCACGTCTCTGCACCATACGTAAGCACTGGAAGGATGCATTGATCAAACACTTTTCTTTTAAGACATAATGGCATATTGCTCTTGAAAATTATGCTGTTTCTTCCAAAAGCTCTCCAGGCAAGTTTTGTACGCCGATTAATTTCTTCATCAATGTGACCCTCACTTGATATCTGCTGTCCAAGATAAACATACGTATCTGTTATCTCCAGTTTTTCTCCATCAATCGATAAATCTTCATTTCTTGTAAAAACATTGAACATCACTTTTGTCTTCTGAAAGTTCATTTTTAATCCCACTTCTTTACTCTTGTCAGCAAGTTCCTGGATCATACTCTGCAGCTCTGATGGGGTAGTTGCAAAAATGACTACGTCATCAGCAAAACGAAGGTGGGTTAGATAATCTCCATTAATCTTTATCCCTTTGTTTTCCCAGTTCAGTGATTGAAAGACATTTTCCAATGTGGCATTAAAGAGCTTCGGAGATATGGTGTCACCTTGTCTCACTCCCTTTCCAATTTTTATGTGTGTTGTATTTTCAAACAGCAGAATCTTTGCACTTGCATTTTCATAGATGTTATTAATAATATTAATGTATGCATCTTCAATACCGCAGGATTTCAGAGCCGTGGTAACTGCTGATGGTTTCACCGATATATATGAATATTTATTTAAAACTTAAAAGCAGCCGTTCTAGGACGGGCCAGTGCAGTTGAGTTAGCAAAAAGACGTTTTGCTTCACAGCGTTAAAAAGGAATAAAAGAAACTTCCTTTTGATGATCCGCACAAAAGCAACCTCAATTTTCGGTTTTAACGACTTTCTGTTTTTTGTCGATGTACTTTGTGATTCCGTACAATACAGAGTTATTTTCGGAGAAAAGAGTAACTTTCCCTTTCTAGGGGGATCAACGTTAATACTTACTTGCCAGGGTTCATCCTGCTTAGTACACAGCTCAGCCTCATACCCAATGAAAGGAAAACTCAGGGCATTTCTTCTGATATTCCAACTCGTGTCCTTTCCATCTTTCTTAACCCCAGTCACACTCACAAGCACAAGGGAAGACAAAGAAGGAGAAATACTTGACACTTACCAAGAGCATGGAAACAATATCCCTCGCATGCGATTTTCTTTTTACAGCACCTCTGAGGAGATTCTATTCTTTTGCCTAGGAAATATCCTTCGCCTTTTTTTTATGTTGGTTTTTCTAACCAAAGACCAATATCTTGGACTTGGTGTCACAATCCCTCTCCACGTACAAATGCTCTCAACGGTGGACGTGGGGTGGGGGTAAACCCTCGGGGGGATGACGCTTATGTCCAGTGAAAAGAACCCCCCATGGAGACACATAACTTCTTGTAAGCTTCGCGACTCTTTCGCCTACTTCAAACTGTCGTTGTCGTTCTTTTCTAGGGCGGCTACGAACAGCAGATATAAATGCCACTTTTTAGACAGCTCCCTGGGATAATATTTGTCAAAAAAAAAAAAAAAGGGAAGAAAGACGCTGCGTGATGAAAAAAAATTATTGCTGGCGTAAGAAAAAATTAAATGCCACTGTCCAGTAGACAGATGATAAAGTTAATATATTCCATCAGCTTAAAAATAGAATGGATATTTTAATACATTCTTGTTTGATCTACCGACTGCATTTTTGCTGTGTAGAACAGAATAAATGGAAATTATTATTCTAAAAGTCATAAGTGCATAGGAAAGAAAACAAGAAACATGACAGCGAATGCTCCGTTGTAAAGAGCATGCCTTTTGAATCCTTTTCGATACGAGAAAAAAAAATTTTCAAAGTAGATTTTGGAAATAAAACATTTTTCTGTTGGCCCTCAGTTCTTTTTAATGAATGATAATGCTCACCCGCACGAAGCTCAGCTTGTCAGTGATTTCCTGCAGAGCGAGAATATTCCGCATATGGACTAGAATGGCCGTAGCTAGTGGTACAAAAGAAGAAGGGGTTTTTTGAGTTTTTTTTTTTTTTTTTTTGATTGGAGGTTTAACGACCACCGTCAGCAACTCATTTGGGCTATAAGCAGTCGCCCGTCCCTAATTTAGGGCCGGTGGTTCCAGGGAAGAGACAGAGTCAGGGCCTTAAGACGAACTCAACATCCATACCTCTCCGGGATTCGAGCCCGGACCCATCTGGGACGAATGCTTACAAGCCAGCGCTTAGACCACTGCGCAACCTGAGCGGCACAGATGTTCACACAATATAATTAATGTTTAAAATAAAATTATTTCTTTCTTAACTGTACTATCTGAATGCCCTTCCTTTGGACTATGGGTCTGCATTTGGATTTCCATGATATGAGGGCATTTCTCAAAATTGGTAGTGGTATCTTATTCCAACTCTTCCACTGCTTTCCATAGTTCAATCATTGTTTTACGTCTGCGCGCTCTTCTTAGCAGTCCAAGGGCGCAATAGTCCGTTGAGTGACACATGAGAAAACTTTGAAGGAATATGAGCAAAAGGTATAGACTTGATACCCGTCTCTTTTTTTTCTGTTTTTCAAGAAATAAAGTGGCAGATTTGGATGTATGACTGGTAGCCTTATCCCAATGGAGTTCTACTCTTTTAAGGCTCTGTGGATAAAGGAATGGTATTTACTCTTTAAATATAGGAGTTAAAACATTATTTTGGTAATGTGTAGAATAAATTTCAACATTCTTTTCAACTTTCCTCAACTTTACTTTCCCATCTTATGAGAAGTCAGAAATATTCTTGAATCCTTTACCAAAACTTTCTTTGCATTCTTGGAACCAAGTTTGTAAATCTATTTCTGCCTTTTTGTGATAGTAATCAACCGTCTTTTGCTACTGTCGTTTAGGTAGATTCAATAGTCACAATAAATTTCCACCTTTTTCGGGCTAAATGATTTTCATAAAGAGGTCTACACCGTATTCTGAGCTTACCCATGTGCCTAGGCGAAAGGCTTTTTTTCTTTTTATTCAGATCTTTGTTTCTTGCCTTATTTACATTTGATACAAAGATTTTAACGACTTAGAAATTGCTCTTTGGCTCAGTGGATTTTCTATTAAAGCCAGAAACCTTACTTTTGAAATAGTTGTAACCGTTCTTTGGATATTCGGTTTGCGTTTTTTCCTGTTAAAAGCAACTGTAACGTACCAGGAGATGTGACGTACCTGCCAGAAGGACGCACACGACATAAAGGCAGATAGGAATCAGAATAAAACGTCCACGTAGCTCAATTGGTAGAGCAACTTATTCCGGAATGAGGGGACCCGGGTTCGAATTCTGGCGTGGACAAAAATGACGGAGAAATTTACTTCGTTTAATGGCGCCCGAACTATCCGGATGACCCGACCGTTCAAAATCTCGCATTGGTGTGATGTTATTTCCACACCGCGAGATAGGAAAAATAAAAGAATCCCTTCTCCACCACTTCGAAAATAAAAAAATAAAAAAATAATAATAAGGGGGAGATAATGTAACGTACCAGGAGATGTGACGTACCTGCCAGAAGGACGCACACGACATAAAGGCAGATAGGAATCAGAATAAAACGTCCGCGTAGCTCAATTGGTAGAGCAACTTATTCCGGAATGAGGGGACCCGGGTTCGAATCCTGGCGCGGATAAAAATGACGGAGAAATTTACTTCGTTATACAACGCATGACGATTTTCTCTTTATTATTAATAACATTGCTTACTTTACATTTAGAAATACTAATTCCACGATTTTCACAGCGTTTTGTAGTTACAGAATACGAATATTTCTCTTCGTGAAGAGCAAAAACGTAACTTCCTATCCACAGCTTGTTTACGTTCGCCATTTTCTTAGCAGACGATATTTAACTGCAGCAGATGTTTCTCTCGTGTTCATTTCACACGCTGTTGCCAGTTTCTTATACGGGGTGTATAGGAAAGTCCTTGAACAGGGAAATAACTTTTGAACGCAAAATGCTAGAGTTGTGGAAGTAGTGTGTACATATAGTAAAGTGGCTATGTTTTATCAGATGAGACCGATTGCAGCACCCCTCGCGGCGAATTTTGGAAGTTAGCTATCCTATCGCCAGAACTAAGAGAGATAACGAAAGAAATTTAATAGCAAACGTGTAGAGCGTCGCCGATTTAGTATGAAATGACGCCCTACATTCACCAAAAACTCCAATAAAAGTCCGGAAATGCAGATCTCTCGGTATCCGATGACCGGCATAAATACGTCACTCAGCGCGTGCAGAAGTGTGACAATAGAAAGCGATGCAAATTTACTAATAAAACTAATACAAGTACGTGTCAGCAAGGTATAATTTATTATGTACTGTACAGTAAAGTAGTAAAACATTCATACAGCAGAAAGACATTATGAAGAAGAAAAACACAAAATAATGTTCTAGAAATACAAAATGTCAGTACTAATACTAAAGCATTCGCGATCTGTCCATCATCGGTAGCAATACACATCTGTATTCGAGCTAGAACTTCTTGTTGGACGTTCTGCAGCATTTCAGGTGTTACGTTACCGCATGCTTGGATAATACGGGGTTGTAGAAATTTGCCATACACGACCAAATGTAAGGCCACATGTCGCACTGATGTCTCTCGTACTGCAGTGTGGGTGGGCTAGTGTATAGGCTAGGACGTCCACTGGCTGCACGTGCACACCTGCAAGTGTCGGCCTACCTGAACAGGAACGACTTGTAATGCTCCCGGTTTCTTTCAGCCGGCGAACGACACTGATGACAGTAGCCGCAGTAGGATGAGAACGATTAAGGAAACGTAATGCATATTGGCGTACTGCCTCTCTTGCCCGACGACCGCATTCCCCATACAACATAACCATCTCGCAGTATTCCTCGTTGGAAAAACTAGCTATGTGTAGACTCGAAGATCCAGTAAACGCACTGTCTGACAAACCTTCCGTGATCGCTAATTTATGCTTCCCGATGAGGTATGACGTAGCGTTTCCATTTGCATACTTTCATCCATCCTTCGCTGTTTTGCAGGCGAAATTCGCTTACAGATTTTACGCTTAGCGATGTCATTCGTGACGTATTTATGCCGGTGATCGGATATCGAGAGATATGCATTTCCGGACTTCTGTTGGAGTTTTTCGTGAATGTAGGGCGTCATTTCCTACTAAAGCGGTGACGCTCTACACGTTTGCTATTGACATTTTTTTGTTATCTCTTTTGGTTCTCGCGATAGGATCGCTTATCTCCGAAATTCGCCGCTAGGGGTACTGCAATCGGTCTCATCTGATAGAACATAGTCGCTTTACTATATGTACACACTTCTTCCACAACTCTAGCATTTTGCGTTCAAAAGTTATTTCCCTGTTCAAGGACTTTCCTATACACCCTGTAAATGTACTGTATATACATATATATACTAACAAAATTGATGCAAGCTGAATTAGTTATGATACAATGTACAAACGTAGAATTCGCACAGAAGCGCTAAAGCAGCAATCCGGAACGAATCACATCATACTATCGATAAAAACATTCAACTACAAACCACAATTTCAAAAACCAAACAAACCAGAAACTAAAAAATAAAATATATTAGTACAAAGACACTCAAAAAAGCATTATAATCATATGCAAGCCTCTGAAGCTCTGACCAGGCGAACACACACACACACACACACACACATATATATATTGTAACGTACTAGGAGATGTGACGTACCTGCCAGAAGGACGCACACGACATAAAGGCAGATAGGAATCAGAATAAAATGTCCGCGTAGCTTAATTGGTAGAGCAACTTGTTCCGGAATAAGCGGCCTCGGGTTCGAATCCCGGCGTAGACCAAAAATGACCGAGAAATTCACTTCGTTATAATGGCGCCCGAACTATCCGGATGACCCGACCGTTCACAATCTCGCAATGGTGTGATGTTATTTCCACACCGCGAGATAGGAAAAATAAGAGCAGCACTTCGAAAAAAAAGAAAAATAAGGGGGAGATGATGTAACGTACTAGGAGATGTGACGTACCTGCCAGAAGGACGCACACGACATAAAGGCAGATAGGAATCAGAATAAAATGTCCGCGTAGCTCAACTGGTAGAGCAACTTATTCCGGAATGAGTGGACCCGGGTTCGAATCCTGGCGCGGATAAAAATGACGGAGAAATTCACTTCGTTATAATATATATATTTAAATTAATACTTCAAAAAAATTTTGATAGTAGATTTGACTGAAATTGGACAAAAGTATCCTTTATGTAATGTGATACCGTTGTTTGCTTCCGGTAATTTCAAAATGGAATTCGGAAGAAATTATTTTGAGGTCTCCGAACAGAAATCATTCTTGGAAGAGCGAAGACAATATGCTGTTAATTTTCGGACCATGAATAATTAGTGAACTATTAATTTAAAATTGTATTAACGGAAACGCAACATAATTTAATTTATCCCTCAGTCACGTGTTTTTAAATGATACAGGTGTGTCTGCAAATACCCTACATGTATAATAATGGCATCTTTTGAATTACGTTTCTGTTTTTTGTCTAAACTTCTGACACATGCTGATACTCTTCCTTTCACTTATGAAAAGTACACGTTCTGTTTGAATTGGTTTTCCATTGCATAGCGCGTCACAGTTTGAAGTGTTTTACTTGCTTTTCAATGATTGTGTTCCTGTCCTTCGTATTTTTACACTTGAGCGTCGATATTTTTTGTTGTTTTTCCTAAACTTTTGCGACGAACTTCAATGTATGCAAAATATTTCTAAAATGAGTAATCTTAATGAGTATTGGGAAATTGACAGGCTTGCGGTGTAGGATTGCAACAGTTTGTTCTGGAAGTAAGAACGACCAATTGATCTGCGAATCTTCTGTGAGAACACTTCAGTGTATTTGGAGATGATCCTCAGAACATCACTGTATTCAGAGATGACCTTCGGCATATCATGTATTCGGAGATGACGTTTGGCACATCAGTGTCTTCGGAGATGACCTTCGGCACATCAGTGTATTTGAAAATAACCCTCGGCGCATTAGTGTATTTGGAGATGACGTTTGACACATCAGCGTCTTCGGAGATTACTTTCTGCACATCAGTGTATTCGGAGATGATACTCGGCACATCATTATATTCGGAGGTGACCCTCAAAACATCAAGGTACTCGTGTTCGGAGATGACTATCGACGCAGCAATCAACTCAGAGATGACCCTCGGAACATCACTTTCTTCGTAGATGAACTTAGGCTCATTAGTGTCTTCGGAGACGACCTGCGGCACATCGCTGTATTCGCAGGTGACCTTCGGAACACCATTGTATTCAGAGATGACCTTCGGCACATCATCGTATTCGAAGATGAACCTCAACATCAATGTATTCGTGTTCGAGATGACTTTTGGCACAGCAATCTATTCAGACATGACCTTTGCAGCATCAATTTCTTCGTAGATGACCTTCGGCTCATTAGCGTCTTCGGAGATGATCTTCGACACATCAGTGAATTCGAAGGCGACGTTCGGAACACCATTGTATTCGGAGATGACCTTCAGCACATCATTGTATTCGGAGATGAACTTCAGAACATCAATGTGCTCGTGTTCGGAGATGACTTTCAGCACATCATTTCATTCGGAGGCGACCCTCGGAACATCATTGTATTCGGAGTTTACTTTCGGAACATCACTGTATTCGGAGATGACGCTCAGAACATCAGTGTTTTCCGAGATGATTCCTGAAACATCAGTGTATTCAGAGATGACACTCGGCTCATCACTGTATTCGGAGATGACGCTCAGAACATCGGTGTTTTCCGAGATGATTCCTGAAACATCAGTGATTTCAGAGATGACACTCGGCTCATCACTGTATTCGGAGATGACGCTCAGAACATCGGTGTTTTCCGAGATGATTCCTGAAACATCAGTGTATTCAGAGATGACACTCGGCTCATCACTGTATTCGGAGATGACGCTCAGAACATCGGTGTTTTCCGAGATGATTCCTGAAACATCAGTGATTTCAGAGATGACACTCGGCTCATCACTGTATTCGGAGATGACGCTCAGAACATCGGTGTTTTCCGAGATGATTCCTGAAACATCAGTGTATTCGGAGATGACACTCGGCTCATCACTGTATTCGGAGATGACGCTCAGAACATCGGTGTTTTCCGAGATGATTCCTGGAACATCAGTGTATTCGGAGATGACTCTTCAGCACGTAAAACGGAAAGTTACCGCGACGTAGCTCAGAGGGGCGAACTAGTCTAGCATCAGTATGGCCAAAACGAGTGATCAGATTTGATAATGTAGTTTACAGTTGCCTGTGAGACACCTACATGCTGTGCAATGCTTTTTTGCGTTACTGAATTCTCCTTCTTTACAGGAAACGTGACTTTTCGCAATACCTCAACGGCCCTCTTTGGTTTGGGGTGTGTTTTTCGTGACGTTTGCACGCCACTAGAACAATCTGCAAAGTTCTCTTTTGCACGCTTAATTACTTGACTTATGCCATTTTTAGAAATCATACAACCATTTTCTTTGCACCTTTTTTGGATTGCTGTATACGATAGAGATAAAAAAATAACGCCGTCTTTACACGATTGAATTTTTTACTATACAAAATGAAAACCCAACTGGTTAAAAACTTTATTTCACACTAACAATACACAAGATCTTTCAACCCTACGTTAGGAACATCGTCAGGTATTAAACTAAAAATTGCGTGGGTGGAAACAAATCTTCTATACATTGACTGGCTAGTGGTTAGTGACGCAGTCATGTCATGGTGCATGCGTTTTGTGAGAATACATCACGCTCGGCAATAAACACAGTTATGTGCATATACTGCATATTGTTATTATACGAGTCTTTGACTTTAAGTTTCTTCTTGATGATTAGGATTTTTTTTCAATAACAAATATCTCCACGATTGTGGTATGTATGCGGGAATATTGTCTTTACAACATATATATTCGTAACAAAATATATGTGAACTTTCTGTAAACAAGTAGGATGATTTTGACGGTGGAGTAGCGATGACTGAGGCCTCCTCCCAAACAAGGTAGTATTTACCTTCGTTCACCAATCTTGATAATGATGTTGATACGAACCATTTTTAATAATGTATTTGTGCTCTGTAATTCTTGTCTCTAGGGTGCGTCTTGTGGATCCTATATAAATCTTTTCGGGTTCATTCTGTTTCACACTTCGTAATGGAATATCATCAATGTACTCGTGTTCAGAGTTAGACATGTATATTCCATGTCTAACTCTTTGTCCCACGTGGTTACTATCATTGTTGATGGTTGCCAATATATTTCGCACTCTTGTCACAAAGTTCAGACCAAATTTTCAACAGATTTGTTTTAAAATTGGGGTAACTGTGGGGTGGTATATCATTGGTCCTATGAATTTAGGTTGCGGTTGATGTATATTGCTGTATACAAATGCTCTTAAAGCAGAAGGCTGTTACTGCACGATAAACATGATTACGTAATCGTAACTCACACGATTTGCATATGACGTGCATTTTACTTTGTCCCTATAAACGTGAATCAACCCCTGTATTTGATGCTCGTAGAGCTTAACCGCCTGGTTTCTACCCTGTTCACGTGCCGTCTCGCGTGTTGGTGTGAGCAATTTATGTGACGAAGGCAGGTGTATCAAATAAACTGTCATCTGAGTGTATAAGTTCTTTCGCGTTTTAACTTTCGATTATCATCAGTGTATCTGCAATGTGTGACATATGCGTAGTACTGACAGGTAAGTGCACCCAGGTAGAATTGCAACAGAGAGCGAAAGTGCTTATAAAAGTCAGGAGATTAGCTAATGAAAAAAAAAGACGGGAACGGAATTCTTCAAATGAATGAGCTGCCAACCACTTTTTAAGATACGACCGACTTGTATAAAGTGGCTCTCCAACATTCCTCGTCCTCTCCATCTTCCACTTGCATCAACGAAATTTAATTTTGTGAAATTCTAAACTTAGTTTTCCCACACGAATTCGCCTCGTGTTTCTCATTCAGCGGGAGGAAAATTTAATTTTGCGAATTTCTGACCCTAAATTACGCCAGCGTACGCTATTTGCAATTTGTTCCACCCAACGCTTCATCACCTTCCGCAAGCTGAAGATTCCACCGCCATAATTAAATCAGCCTTTTAATAATACAACAATCAAGAGTTTCGACTCAGCCTCGCGAGCTGGAAAGGAGCTTTTGCATTATTGCATCCCATCTCCTTTTGCTCCTTTTCTGCTCCTTCCGGATTCTTATTAACACAAGCAGGTACCGGGACAGGGAGCTCAAATTGAACGGGAAGTAAAAAAGGAAAGAATCCAATACTGGCGGACTATATTAAATTTTGTAGAGGACAGATTAGATGCGGGAAAAGTTACCAAATGAGCTCATTGCATGCGTTCCTTTACGGCACCGATGCCTTCCTCTTACTATTTCGAACATCAAAGGCCAGTAACAATTACCGTATTATCTCCCTCCTCCCCTCTTTCGTTTCCCCGCACCACTCAATATCCGCCTACCTCCCATCTTCAAATACTAAAATGAAAAGATGACACCGTCATAAAGTTCCAAAGAGAACTTGATTTAAGACGTGGGAGGATGAAAATTAAATGAGGTTTTAAGAGGTGACAGGCAAGCTCTCTTCATGTTTGCGACTGCTAAGCCGGTGGATTCGTCTCGTTGAAGATTATACATCATAGCGCGAAAGATAATAGCCTTCTGAGGATATCTGCACTTCCGACTCCACATCACAAAACGGAATTTATTTCCGGATGGATCATTATTACTTTTCCCTCTCTTCCTCTTATCCGGATTCCTGAAGACAACTTCCTGAACGATCACGAAAGCGTGTGAATATTTCTGAGAAACCCCTCTAAGAGCTTGACTTGCTTCAAACTTTGCATTCATGGATGTACGTTGTCCTAGCGCCATTTATTCCCGCCGTGAATTGCGAACAATAAATGTGGAATGTCTGCGCTGAATGCTCAGTCGCGTTAAGTCTAGACATTCAACTCAACACAAAAGAAAATTTCTCAGGAACTATTCTATAAATATCGTTCAACTCATTTATCATTATAAAAAAATCTGGCTAAATTTTACTGCAGTTAACCGTAAACGAGGTTGCATTAACAAAACCGCAAAATTTTATGCTGAATTATGTGTGCATAATAACTACAGGGTGTCCCAAAAGTCCTTGACATATGCTAAAAATTTATTTAAAAAAGCTATTCGGGATAGGAACAAGGTTTTTCAAGATCTTGTAAACTCACTCCAAAAATGCAAATTTGGAAGATGTGAATCCGTTTACTAGGGTAAATATGAGATGGATGTTAAATAAGATAATATCCGAAAACTTGGTCGTGCTGGATTGGGAATCGAACGGGTGTCTCCCGGATAGCGCCCGAGTATGCTAACCACTACACCACCCAGAACGAGTAAGTTTCAAGTTTCCGATTAATTTAAATATACCCATCACAGGATTTGCTAGGCGAAGCAACTGGCATTCATATATGGCGAAACTGGAGGTTTAGAATTCATTCCCGTGATTGCCCGGGGTTGCAGAATATAAGTGAATGAAACTCGGGATTACACCATTGTACAATAATTTTTACCATTACATCAGCGCGTGAATATTTTCAAGGGATCAGAAGTCTTCATTATAACAGAGCGTTTTGGAGGACTAAACGGGAAAAGCAACCTGAAAGTCTTAACAAATTTGGTGTTAATGTCAGAGCAATATGATGAGAAGTAGATTCTCACGCCCGTGTACACCGAAGTACAAAAGTGTTAGGATTACACACGTAATAACGTGTTGTGCCTTGTGACGTATTACAGAAGCACGTGTCAAGACGACAGATCTGCAGCGAAACATTCCGTCGGTGTACCTCAGTCTGTTAGAGCAACTCATTCGGGAACGAGGAGATGCGGGTTCGATCCCCTTCACTGACAAATTCCTGTTTTCACATTGGCTCCCGAATGTAAAAATGGATCAACTGGCTGTTGGGTTCTTCGTAAAAAATATTTTTGATGTTCTTTCCGCACATCGTCTGGAATCAATAAAAGATTCCTTCTTCGCTTCAAAATACAAATTAAGAGGGAGATACTATGACGTACTACAAAGGTGAAACACGGTTAGAACAAGTCACTAGAGAGCAAGGAGACGCTGGTTCGATCCCTGTTACGGCAAATTTTGTGTTTCCACAGCATTCCTTGACTCTCAAAAATAGCCTATTCGATATGGTATGGATTCAACGATGTGCTGACATCGTTCAACAGATATGCTCATCCAAGTGGGTATGATGACGTCTATCAATGTCCTAATGCTAACTGAAGGTGGATCTTTGTTATGAATGTCTCTCTCAATCTCATTCATTCGTACACTCGTCCTTTTCTTGTTCTGTGATCGAGCAGGTATAAATTAATTACGACGATTTCTAAAACTTTATAGGAAATTTATTATCCAGCAAAATGATTTCCCTACTAGCTGTTTCGAATGTTGCGAAAAACGCGATGCCACCCTGGAGGCGTAGTGATCTAAGCGCTGGCTTATGACCATCCGTCAGAGATGGGTCCGGGTTCGAATCCGGTGAGGCCTGGATGTCGTTTGTCTTACGGCATAGGATCTCTCTCTTCATTGCAGTCAGTGGCCCTAAATTAGAGACATACGAATGCTGATAGCCCATCGAGTTTTCACGGTGGTCGCTAAATCCTCAATAAAAAAAAAATAATAAAAAAAACTCGATCTCGTTCAGTCTACGTATTCTTCTCTCTCACCCCTCGTACTCACCTCGACCACACTGGACTTCGGATGTTAGCCTCCCTTACTGTGACCTTGGCAGCTTGCGGGCATGTATAATATGACCAGGTCAGGCTTTTGACTGCCTGCGGTCTTGGCAGTCGAACAGCAGAGTCTCTGCGTCCTCCGCGAGACTGCTGGTCGAGCGCCAAAAAGTTGGTAATTACCCAAATTAGCGTCACCCTCCTCATTCCCTGGCTTTTGCCTTGAGATCACGCCAAAGAAACTGTGGCCACAACTGGTCCATACCACGTGGTCTCTCGTAAAGATCGTTTCTCGCAAACATAATTTCGGAAACACCTAAAACTGTAAACCAATGCAGCATTATTAATACCAGCACCGCCTGTGGAACTGTTATATAATGACAATCCTCTGCCAACCGTAAGCTAGCTTAAGTTGAGTTATAAACTGTCAAAGATCATTAGGGGTTAAGAGGATTCTCGATCCATTGTCTGTTTCCAAGGTTTTTCTAGTGATTTTCAGATGCTTATCCTGTACTTCTCCAGAAGGCTCAGGCTCCTCTTATTTTCCAACAAAGGAACCGTCTTTCGTGCTTTTATCGAAGTGGTAAATATAAAATGTTCATTTTTGATATCCATTAAGTAATCAGATTATGCATACCCAAGTAGCAGTGAATATCGGCTAGATATTGGGCCGATATTGGTTATGTCGGCCGAATGTCGTTAATATCAGTCGACATTGACCCGATATCGGCATTGTCGACATATCCGACATTGTCTTGCCGTTCTTCAGCCGATATCGGCGCGATATATACGACATCGTCTTGCTGTTGTTCGCCCGATATTGGCATTGCCATCTTTCCGTTCTTCACCTTTTATGCAAATGCGTAAATTAAATAATCTAAAGTACACCGCTACCAGTTTTTATATCATGTAAAATAAAAATAGTATTATACGTATATACTCTATAGCCGAGTAGAAATAACAAAATACTATTATGCTTCTCGATGTTGTGTAATTTTTTCTTTTATGGTTAGAGGTTTACCGACCACCATGGGCAACTCAATGGGCTATAAGCAGTCGCCCGTCCCTAATTTAAGGCCACTGGTTACAGGGAAGGGAGAGAGTCAGCGCCGTAAGATAAACACAACATCCATGCCTCACGGGATTCGAACCCCGACCCCTCTTGGTCGAATGATCAGAGGCCATCGCTTAGACCACTGCGACACCGGGGCGGCGGATGTTGTGTTTGCCTTACGGCACTGGCTCTCTCCCTTCCCTGGAACCAGTGTTCTTAAATTAGGGACGGGTGACTGCTTATAGCCCATTGAGTTGCTCACGGTAATCGTTAAACCTCCAACCAAAAAAAAAAAAAAAAAAAAAGCCAAGAACGTAAGCAGAGAGTTCTTGATGACACCTGACGCTGAAGTTTTAGCCAATGAATTCTAATCCCGTTTCGTAAACAATAATCGTTACCTTTAGATACCAGCGCATTGTGATCGTGCAAATCACACACGAGCTTTATTGTTGATTACTGTTTTCTGATTCTACTTCGCTTCGATGCCTAATTCCTTTGCACATTTTTTTTTTTTTTTTTTTTTTTTTTGATATCAGCTGGTGTGTATAAAACTAAACTTACTAAATCTCGGTTTGCTCAAAAACGTGTCGCAGCTGACATGCTTACAGTTTTTTATGCTTTCTAACCGTAGGTTGAAGAACCGTATATGCTCCAGCTTTTTCCGTCCGTCTGTCCGTCCGTCTGTCGGCACGATAACTCACGTAAAAATGGTTCGATTTCGATGAAATTTTAGTATGTAATAGCGGACCACCAGGGGACGAACCCTATTGAAAATGGGTGAAGTGTGGTCAAAGGTCACGCCGTAAGAGCGGAATCCATTCAATTGACCTTATGCGTCATAACTTGCGTAAATATGGTTCGATTGCAATGACATTTTAGTATATGGTAGGGGACCACCTGGGGACGAACCCTATTGAAAATGGGTGAAGTGGAGTCAAAGGTCAGGACATAGGAGCGGGATGCATTCCATTGCCCTTATGCGTCATAAGGTGCGTAAAAATGGTTCGATATCGATGAAATTTTAGTATGTGGTAGGGGACCACCTGGAGAGGAACGATATTGAAAATGGGACAAATGGAGTCAAAGATCAGGACATAGGATCGGGATCCTTTCCATCGCCCTTATCCCACACTATTAAGGTGGACGTCAAGTAATTTTGCTTCCTATATTTCCAATGGAAAACCTTTTGTACACATTTCCTTCACAATTATTGTGTTCTCAAGGATGGAAATTTGAACATCGATTAAAATAACTTCATACTATAACTTGGAATACTTAACATTTTCTAAAACATAAGCATAATTATATTAAAAAACAATAACGTTTCCTTTGGTGGTGTTGAAACCAGAAAAAAGATGGCGCGACCTGTACTTTGATGACGTCAGTGGACAAATAAATGTTGGATTGTATTTCTATCTCGTTGGTTGGATTGCATAATTACGGTTATGGTTTAGAAAATATTACGCTATGGTTTAGAAAATATTATTACGGTTATGGTTTAGAAAATATTAAGTATTCCAAGTTATGAAATGAAGCTATTTTAATCGATGTTCAAATTTTCATTCTTGGGAACGCATTAATTGTGAAGAAATTGTGTAAAGAAGTTTTTCCATTGGAAGTATGGGAAGCAAAATTACTTGACGTCCACCTTAAAGTAGCAATTCTTGTATGTATGTATGTACATTTTATTTTGAAAACGGCTATAAGAATTTTGAAGATCTAAATCGATTTCTAGTACCGTTTCCTGGTACTAGAAATCGATTTAGCTTAATCTCGACTTTAGGAGAATTCGTTTAGTGGGTTAAATAACCACCCCGAATTATAACGTTTTTAGTGTCATGGCGTCGTTCATTAATGTTTCCAATGCTTAGAAATCTTATGACGTCACAATCTCACGTTTCAGAATGTTGGCGCGCGGTCACGCCATCTGTCTCATTACGTCACGCGTTGTGTCGTTACCTCCGAGATCTTAAAGGCCTATCAAGTCGTGACGTCATTTTCAGTGACGTCACAATCGTCGATCTACTGATCAAAGAGTCCCTGTCTGCATTACCACGCTGACTTGTATTTAAACGTGTGACTTGTGTTCTTTTTTAATGCTTTCTAACCGTAGGTTGAAGAAGCGTATATGCTCCAGCTTTGTCCGTCCGTCCGTCCGCACGATAACTCACATGAAAATGGTTCGATTTCGACGAAATTTTAGTATGTGGTAAGGGACCACCTGGGGACGAACCCTATTGAAAATGGGCGAAACAGGGTCAAAGGTCAGGACATAGTAGCGGGATTCATTCCATTGCTCTTATGCGTCATAACTTGCGTAAACATGGTTCGATTTCGATGAAATTTTAGTATGTAGTAGAGAACCACCTGGGCACGAGCCCTATTGAAAATGGGCGAAATCGGGTCGAAGGTCAGGCAGGACATAAGAGCGGGATTTATTTCATTGCCCTTGTGAGACATAACTTGCGTAAAAATGGTTCGATTTCGATGAAGTTTTAGTATGTGGTAGGGAACCAACTGAGGACGAACCCTATTGAAAATGGGCGGAATGGAGTCAAAGGTCAAGACATAAAAGCAGGATCCATTTCATTGCCTTTATGCGTCATAACGTGCGTAAATATGGTTCGATTTCGATAAAATTTTAGATGTGGTGGGGAACCGCCTGGGTTCAAACCCTATTGAAAATGGGCGAAATGGGGTTAAAGGTCAGAACACTGGAGTGGGATCCATTCCATTGCCCTTGTGTATCATAACTTACCTAAAAGTGCTTCGATTGCGACAAAACATTATCATGTTGATCCGGAGCTATAGTGAACCGGTTCTGTTGAATATCAACGAAATGGGGTCAAGGTCATTGCACAAAAGCAAGATTTATTCCACAGCCATTATTCTCATAACTTGCGTAAAACTGCTTCTATTGCAACAAACCTTTAGTATGCTATTCCATTTCGATGATATTCAACAGAACCGGTTCTGTTGAATATCATCGAAATGGGGTCAAAGGTCAGGACACAGGAGCGAGATTTATTCCACAGCCATTATCCACATAACTTGAGTAATAATTTCTGGTATGTTGGAAAGCGTATCATAATCAATGCATTGCATGATTTTACTAACTTGCTAGTATTGGAGCATCTGATAATCGCCATAATATTTTGAACGATAACGGAGTTCCTTGTAAAATGCCTAAAATTAATGAAAACTCCCAACAGCCTTTTCCCGTTTTTATTGCAGCTAATAGTCCTGTTTTTCATGGTGAAACAACTTCACAGAACGCAGTGTTCATTGAAAATGCTGATGAAATATAGCTGTCACCTAACCGATATCGGCTCCATGTCGGGAGCTAATATAACGATATCGGCTAAATATCACGGAGGATAACTTTTTACAATATCGGACCGATATCGGCTGCAGATATTGGACCGATATCGGCTACAGACATTGGACCGATATCGGCTACAGACATTGGACGGATATCGGCTACAGACATTGGACGGATATCGGCTACAGATATCGGCTGCAGATGTTGGACTGATATCGGCTACAGATATTGGGTCCATATCGGCTACAAATATTGGGCCCCATATCAGCTACAGATATCAAACCGTTAGTGCAAAAAGTTATCCTCCCTGATATTTAGCCGATATCGGTTATATCAGTTACTGACATGGAGCCGATATCGGACCGACATTAATTGCTACTTGGGTATCTTCACATTCGTGTAATTAAATAGCTATTTAATTGCGGTGGCGCTAAAAAAATTTAATAGCTCTTTAATTTGCCTCTTAGCGCTAAAAAAAACACAAATCATCAGAGAAGATTTGTAGCTGCTCCAAATGGATTGCGACATCACTGCGTGGCACGTACAGCTGTTTTTTACCCATCGAGAGAAGCGTTGTGTATCTTGAAACCACACATCCGGGTCTCTCTCCCTGTCTCTGGTGTGAGCGCGGTTGGGAAGAAAACCGTGTGTGCTCTAGTTAATGCTTGTGCGCGGTCGTTTGTTACGATGATGTCTGTGTGTGCTGTTTATTAATAAAACTAACTGCTCCTGAATAAGGGAAGCAACTTTATTAAATGTAATGTTCCCGATCATAAAACTCAGTTGCGCTACGCTGTTTTTTGGATGTGTATTTCCTGTCATTAAGTGTTTTCTTCTAACAGCGACGCAATCATGTCGCAAGACTGAAGTCAACTTCTACAACAAATATGGCGTCTGTAAGAAATGCGTTATTGTATTATCGTGGAGCATCTGCGTGTTGTGAACATATTACTTCAAGTTGGACATCGCTTGTCTACGTATCATTCTTTGTATTATAATTAAAAGTTTTTCTATTTGTTTGCACACAACTCAGGTCGGTATATGGTTTTATTTTTATTATTTTAGTATGATGTGCTCTCTGTTCTGTTATTTTTAAGCACACATTCTTCCACCTTGAATGAAGTTCCAGCAAAAAAACTTTTTTTTCTTTTCTACTGCATACCAAGCCGATTGGTGTGTTGGTATTAACTGTTTTACTATACGTCTAATTTAAGAATTTATCAACAGGAATAAGATAATGTAACAACACCACATCATGCAGATGATATTTTTCAGGATAGATTGATAAAAACACATTTAAAAGAGTGATCTCTTCGCAAGAGAAGACAGAACCGGTACTGTAAATGTCAGCTCTTGTGATATACGTAATCGATGTTCATGTGACAAACAATCGATACTAATATCCCAACCAGTCGTTAAATTTATATGTACTTTCCCTTTCTCTTCGTTAACGTTTGAAACTTATTGTATCAAAATTATATGCTTTGTGTGGTGAACGATGGTAGAGGGAATCGAGATTTAGTTCAGGTGTTCTTTCTTTTTTCCGCAAAACTAATGAAGAAATCGTAGACGACGTTTTCTTCTTGAATATTTTCAAATTTCTTTTTTGATCTCTTTTGTAAACGGAATGTGTTGTAATCTTCTCTAATTACATGGCACCACATCATTAAAAAGAATTCTTACGCGATATAAATGTAATAATATTTTTCACGAAACGGATATGCTCCTTTTTCAGATGCATGCATGCAGGCTGAGATGCAGAGATGAAAGAAAATGAATAAGACACAGAGGAAGCCTTTGATAATCTGTTATCTGAGAGATTCCGATGTTACAGAAGGAGAACGACTCCAGGGAAATGAAGTATATTGTTAACATGCAAGTTGGGAAGGACCATAAGTCGTTTCCTTGGGCTAAGTCGTTATTTCCTGGTAAAATGGGAATGCACGGTAGGATGACAGGACATCGCTTACATCCTGAGGGTAACAAGAACGTCGGTCGTGCGATAACGATGAACCAATCACGAAAAAAAAATGGAAAGAAAAGAAAATGCCCCTGTTCGTGACAGATTTAAATTCTTCCTAATGGTGTCACGTGGTCATACTCGTTTCCATATCGTCTGCTCGTTTGGCGGTATTCAATCGCTTTTCATTCCTATCTCATCTTTCTCTTCGAGTGGCTTATTTTTTGATTTTCCACTTTCTTCCATACTTAGTTATTTCCCATTTTTCTGCAGTTGTCTCTGTCAACAGTGAGTAACGACACAATATGCTTAAGTAGTAACTCAACTGTAACATTTAAACCACTGTTTAAACAACCTTCACAACAGTTTGTTGTTCCTTTGTTCTTTGCAAAATACACGTAAGAAACATATATTCGTATATATACGATGGCAATTCGAAATATATTTATAATGCATTATTCCAATTTAAACAGCAATGCGTGCTACTTTTGAAAGTAGCTCTTCACTGAAGAAAATAAATGATGTGAATTCACGGAAAATTCCTGAAAATAAGGTGCACAAAAAGTGACGTAAGCGATGGCTTCTGATCATTCGTCCGAGATGAGTCAGGGTTCGAATCCCGTAGACATGGATGTTGTGTTTGTCTTACGTCACTGGCTCTCTTGCTTCCCAGGAACCTGTGGCCTTAACTTATGGACAGGTGACTGCTTATAGCCCATCGAGTTGCTCACGGTGGTCGTTAAACATTCAATCAGCCGGTGGCGCAGTTGTTTAAGCGCTGGTTTAAGACCATTCGTCCGAGATGTTCCCGGGTTCGAATCCCGGTGAAGCATTGGTGTTGTGTTTGTCTTACATCACTGGTTTTCTCCCTTCCCTGGAGCCAACGCCTCTAAATTAGGGACAGGATACTGCTTATAGCCCATCGAGTTGCTCATGGTGGTCGTTAAACCTTCCCTCTGCCACCACAGTGGCGCAGTTGTCTAAACGCTGGCTTAAGGCCATTCGACAGAGAAGGATCCGGGTGCGGATCCCGGAGAGGCATGGATTTGTTTGTCTTACGGCACTGGTTCTCTCCCTTCCCTGAAACCAGTGGCCCTAAATTAGGGACGGGCGGCTGCTTTTAGCCCATCGAGTTGTTCACGGTGGACGGTAAAGCTTCAATCAAAAAAAAAAAAAACTTTAAATTAAAAAAAAAGGTTGACGTAAGTCTCCGACTTATGGAAAAGTTATTCTTTCTATTAACCAAAATTTCAGTACTTAGGGCAGATTTTCCATTGTCATCAATTCCTGTTTGTTTCTGTTTTTAAGAAACGCCATTTTCCGTTTTTTCGATATTTAGAAAGAAATTTCCCTAATTTCCAACAAAAACTGACCAGCGTTACATATTGATGCGTTCCAACATCATATTAGATAGGTGGTCATAATGTTTTGATGTATAAATAACACTTCAAAATCGCGGTCAAGGTTTAATGAAAACAAAGTATACACAAGTGGTCAAAATTATGAAAATCTTTACGAAAATTCGTATTTCTGAGATTTAATGGCTCATAACTTCCGTCTGTTTTAAAATAATACCTTAAAATTATATATCATTAGAAATGCAATGTAATGCTACAAACTGTGTTGAATTATCTTTATTCAATCAAATGTTATAGCCAAATAACCAGAAAGAGAAACCAAAACTGCCTTCCCAGCAAAAACAGTCTTCCTGGGCCAGCATTCACAGCCATTGGCCCAGCACTATGTTGCCGCTGCCCAACCGTCAATAAAATGTCCCGGCGGCCACCACAATTCAAGCCAGCAGCTGGGCAACAGTTGGCACCCCCATCAGTTGTCATATGCTACAACAGAGCCATCAGTTATCCATCACTGGCAAAAGCTACCACAAGCGGCCCTTAAGCGGAGCTGTAAGCACGTGCCGTAAATGATGGCTAGCCAAATGTGGTCCGCCAGTTTCCCGGCAATCACGTGACATTACTGATGGCTTACCGAATCTTGTCCGCCAATTTCCTAGTAGCAGCCATATAATAAAAAGAAGAAACAGATATCCACAGTTCCCCAAAGACACAACTTCTTTTTCTTTCCCAACGGAACTCATCTGCATGACGTCACGGAGCCGAGGAAATTTTCTCAACAAGTACGGAAAAATATCTGGTGAATCCGGAAAAACTCCCGGTGGATCCTGCTGGCATCGTACCAATGACATCTTGCTTACGAAGCGGAAGTCTTAGACACTACACTAGTTTGCCACATGCGAGAGCTCACTTAAAGGTATGCCTCTTTTCTGCGCGATCTAAAACGAAGGGTTTTCTTTTTAATTTTACAATATTGCGAGTTAGTTTTCATAAATGTCCGTTTCATATAATTCATAAATTTATTTTTTCAACGTAACAATTTTTTTTATTTACCTTAAGGGAACTTCACTCACGTTCAACGAGTGTACCAACTTAAAGATGTTTTTCAAAGACGCGATAATTAATATATTTACCCGTTCGTTTTACATTCTGTTACATTTTTAACGTTGTGTATCTTTTTTTTCCACTGTCCGAAGCTACATTTGTAAACAGGAAAGATATTTTATCTTACTTCCGGTAATTTTCAGCAGTGAATTCCTCCATTCAAATACTTGATCATTTCGTAATGAAAATACCCATTTTGTACGCGTATAATTCTTACTTTTTTCCAACATAACAATTTTTCAATGTCTTTCCCGGACTTCTGTTTGAAGTCCGGAATTTCTTGTTATTCATGGGAATGGAGTGGGCATGTTTCATGGCTGTTTATATTCTCGATTCTTCGTGTGTTAGTGCAAGAATTTGGCTACCAAATGAGTTTCTATAAATACGTGAGAGTAATTGACTTTTTCTTACAGTTCATTCATTATTTATATGATTTTCCTCCGATGGTAATCTTTGCAAACGCAGCATTTCATTATAAAATTAATTCGCCTCTCTACATATGGCTTTTTTTTTCTTAACATCCACTAAATTAACACGACGGCGATGGCGTCGCCTTCAACTAACTGGTATCAAGTGAGACGCATGTGTTGCTTCTGCGCATGCGCTCTCCCGCTGTTTCCATCACGTGTTGGGGTTGTTTCGGTTGCCAGCTACGGGCCACTAGTGGCACTTGCTTGGTGGCCCGCTACTCACGGCGATGCTGCAGGGCCATCAATGGATGCCAACTGATGGCACTGCTACCTTACCGTGAGCGGCAGATTTCAGCCAGCAGTGACCCATCACTTCGAGCTCATGGCCAGCGATTTACCAACACATGTGTTTTTAGTAGGTTATGTCACAAGTGGACTTCCGAAATTCAAAACTAGCCAATGAGACTGATTGTCCTGAGAGCCAGTCAGGTGTTTTTTTTAACAGCATGGAACCAATAAGGTGCTAGTATAAGTCAGCTCTCATTTCCAAGAGTCAGAGCGAATAATAGAACCCCTATTCAATTGTGTGAGTGTCATCACGTTGGCCACTGGTTGTTTCACGGATTTTTTTATTCCTTGAAGACTTAGTAAGCTGTGAAACTTAATAAGATTACAAACAGAGTGAAAAGAGTTGACTGGTGAAACAGAAAGCGATGTTAAATACTAACGCGAAGAAGTTTAAACTTATGAGGAACTCATAAACAGCTAGGTAGAAATCTAACCAAAGGATCATTTCTAAACTGCGCAAGACGTATCAGCAAACTTAGTCAATTCAAAAACCAAATTGGTAAAGGCAGCATGTGGTGATAGAAGAATTAAGAGACTATTTAAGTGACAGAAGAAAGTCATCTGAGTCAATTAAAAATGAATTGTATCAATGTGGTTTGAAGACGAGTGCGAGAACTGTTAGACCCAGACTCAAAGACTTCGGTTTAAATTCTAGAATTCCAAGAAAAAAAGCCATTTCTATCTCCCAAACAAAGAACGAAGAGATTAGAGTCGCCTAAAAATCATGTTAATTGGTATGAGAAACAATTTGACAGAATTATCTGAAGTGATGAGACCAGAATATCCATATTTTGTTGTTGTTGTTGTTGTTGGAAGCTTAATGACCACCGTGAGCTACTCAATGGGCTATAAGCAGTCGCACGTGCCTAATTTAGAGGCAATGGTTCCAGGAAAGGGAGAGAGTCAATACCGTAAGACAAACACAAGAGCTATGCCTCACCGCTATTCGGACCCGGGCCCAGCTAGGACGAATGATCAGAAGCCAGCATTTAGACCACTGCGCCACAGGGGTAGCATCATATTTGGTAGTGATGGAATTAAGTATGTAAGAAGAACAATTGAAGATTTGCTGCTGGAATGCATTACAGCTACCATGAAGCATCCAGTTAGGACAGTATTATGATCAGAGATTGTATGACAGCAAAAGGTGTAGGCAGAATTTGTGTGATTAATGATACTTTAAATGGCAAAAAATACATTATTGATATACGTAAGCTAAAACTAAAGCCTTCGGCACATGATATTTTCCATAATCATGAAACTTAATTACACTGGCGGAAAGTGAAAAAAGAACACCAAGAAGGAGACGTCTGATACCAACGAAATTTATACAGCATAATAACGGAATACAGAGGATACGTGATCAAAACATTATGGCAAAATACAGCTGTATTTGCTGGTAAACTGAAAAATAACATTTCCATGTAACGTGGTTAGCACGAGGTTGAACCTCCATGAACTGCGTCACACTAAGCAATTCCGACATGGAGTCTGTCGTACCGATGTTGGATGCACGTTTGGGGTATTGAGTTCCAAGCATCCTCAACCTGGACGCGTAAATCGGGGATGGTCGTGGCGGGCCGTGGAGACCGGATAAGTCGTTGTCCCATAAAATCCTACACGTATTCAATGGAGACTAATCCGGTGAACGTGCAGGCCATGGAAGTTGTCTCACACCCTGAAGTGCATGTTGCGTTGCACGTGCCGTGTGTGGGCGTGCGTTATCTTGCTGGAAAACACTACGATGGACCGAACTTACAAATGGCACACCGACGAGCTGAATGATGTTGTTGATGTAGAAGGTGCTGTTTAACGTACCCGGTACAAACACTAGTTGTTTACGGGAGTGATAGCTGATCGCTTCCCCACACCAGGAGACCAGGTGTAGGCCCTGTGTGTCGCTGGCGGATGCAAGAAGGGTGGAGACGCTCCCCTGTGCGTCTGCGAACACGCATACGGCCATCGGAGCCTCCCAAGCAGAATCTGCTTTCACCGCTGAACACGACAGATCGCCATTGCGTTCTCCAGAGCAGACGTTGGCGACACCACTATAGCCGTTCTTGAAGGTGGGCTGGAGTCAGAGGTACACATGCCAGGGGCACACGTGCACGTAGTCCTGCATCCAGTAGACGGTTGCGGATTGTTCGCACAGTCACCTCAGGTGCAACGGCAGCTTGGATTTCCGTCGCAGTGGATGTTCTGCTTGACAACGCCGCTCTTCTTATGCGTCGATCGATCCGCTCATCAGTCCGTCTGTGACTCCAGGTTCCACGTCTTCTCGTGTGGGAATGTTCCTCGGACCATCTACGCCACCATCGTACCACCACCGATACTTCCCGTCCAATTCGCTCCGCAACACGACCACCCGGCTTCGCAGAGTCCGACTAGACGACCTCGCTCAACGTTCGATAACTGCTGAAATCGCACACGTCTTCCATGTCCAGGCATTGCAGCTTCTTCAATGTCTTCGCACGTGTCCGTACGCCGACGACTGATTACATTCACTTCGCCGTACTTACTCCTTAAATACCACCGACGATAATTTGCATGTTATGCCGTGCTGTGGCTTAAGCGCTAACCGGTTGGTCCCGAAATTAACATCACACCTACGTAAACTCGACCCCGTTAACATATGTAAATTTCATGATCGTCTGCCAATTCCTTCTTGGTGTTCTTTTTTCACTTTCCGCCAGTGTATTTCAACAGGATTCAGCTCCTTGTCATGTTGCTGTTGTGTGCAAAAAGTAGCTTCAGGTAAATGGTATTACTCTGTAAGAATGATCAGGTAATAGCCCTAACTTGAATCCAATACAAAATCTGTGGAGCCGATTAAAGAAACTTGTTGGTCAGAAGCAACCAAGGAATAAAGCACAACTGATAGAAGCAATCATACAATCTTAGGTTCACATTGATTGAAACACTTGATGAACTCAAACGCTTTGTTCACTGCATGGGACACCGCTGTACGGCTGTAATTGCGGCAAAAGGTTTCCCGACTAAGTACTAGCAGAAATGATGAGAAGTTATTTAATACGCTTTATCATGGTTTTCTGTGTGTAACTTCTAAAATGCAATTTTTTAAAATAAAGTATGTTGTATTACATTCCGCGTTAAATTATCTTTTTAATGATATGTAATTTTATGGTAGTACTAGCTCATAGCCCGTGTAATGCACGGACGAAAAAGCTGTGACTGAAATTTTCATAACACGAATCGTAAAATACATATACATAACTATAATAAACGGTTGAATTATTAATGGGCAGTCTATAAGATAGGTCACCAACAACAAGAATTTGTAATATATTCCCATTCAATATTTCCATGACAGAAGCCTACTATAAAATAAAGCTGATTCTTTTTTATGAAATTACTCTGCAATACGAAGAAAGTGAAATAAAACACGACATAATACCTACGTAACAGAACAAACTTCCAGACAGTTGTTCGAACACGTGCGTGTTGAAACAGATGAAGTCCTTTGTCTTACTAACTTTATTTCATTTTCCGGTATTTCTCCTTGATTTTACGTATCGTGTGACAGCAGTGAGATTAGTTCCTATTTCGGCCATCGTATAAAAGCAGATAACAGACACGTACGTTTATCTCGGACAGCAGATATCAAGCGAGGGTCACATTGATGAAGAAATTAATCGGCATACAAAACTTGCCTGGAGAGCTTTTGGAAGAAACAGCATAATTTTCAAGAGCAATATGCCATTATGTCTTAAAAGAAAAGTGTTTGATCAATGCATCCTTCCAGTGCTTACGTATGGTGCAGAGACGTGGACCTTAACTAAAAGAGACATACAAAGGCTGCAGACAAATCAAAGCAACATGGAGAGGTGCATGCTTGGTGTAAACAGGAGAGATAAGAAGAGGAACTCGTGGATCCGAAAAATGACAAGAGTGGAAGACATCATGATCAGAGTTAAATCCCTGAAATGGCAATGGGCTGGGCATACTGCCAGAAGGACAGACCATCGATGGACAGTCGAAATTTTAGATTGGATTCCAAGGGACAGGAAAAGACCCAGAAGAAGACCACATGGGAGATGGGTAGATGAAATTCGAAAGTATGCGGGAGTGACATGGAGGAGACTGGCACAAGACAGACCGTTGTGGAGGAAACTTGGGGAGACCTTCGTCCAGCAGTGGATTGATAATGGTTGACAATGATGATGATGATGATAAAAGTAGATGGCGCTGCAAGTACTGAATGACGTCAGAGCGTTAGGGACATACGTAACCTATTATATAGGTTTTATTTTCAAAAAGGCTAATGTTATGCGACATCAAACCTCAGAAATACTAATTTTCCAAAAAGTTTCCACAATTTTGGCTACTAGTGTAATTATGATGATCCAAACCACTTTCTTTATTCGGAAATCCGGCACATTTAAAGTCAACTGATCGTCGTAAAGCAATGTACGTTGAATGGAACTTTTCAATGATATTTCACAAAATGCGTGGATCTACTCTCTCAATACCAAAAACCCTGTAACAAAATTAGCGTCCTGGCTGCTTGTAAATCACTCAATTCACATCGCCCAGGATCAATCAAAAAGTAACAAGACTTTATTTTACATGGGGCATAAGTGTAGTGCAGTAAACATATTTACACGTACATTCTTTCGAAGTATTCTCCCTCTTCCTGAATGCACCGGTCCCACCTTTCTATCGACTTCCGGAAGGTGTGTTAGAAGTCCTTCCTCATGTGGTTGAGGATACCCATCACAGCATTGTTCAGTTCAGTATTTGATGCAAACCGACGCACACGAAATTGTTTTCTCACTTCAGGGAATAGTCACACGGCACCAGTTCCAGTGAATACGGAGGGGGAGACACTGTTTCGATGCCTAGAACTTGGATAACCTACTGGGTAAGAAAAACACGATGTGCAGTGCATTGATGCAAAATCCAACCGGCCAGTGCATATCCTGGGCGTTTGAGGGAATTTTTCTCTTTAGATGACCTTTGAAAACTTCAGAATAATAGGCATCTGTAACAGTTTTCCCTTGTGGAATAACATGGTCATACACAATTCCTTTTCTATCGAAGAAACCCAAGGGCATGATAGAAGAAATCTGTTCGCTATATGCTGAACCCAGATTACATGTCTCATTCTAAACCATTATTTCTAAAACTAAATATTCTAAAAATTCATGAAATTTTTCCTTGAAACTAGGTATCATGTTTTTTTAAAATAATGCATCTAAAACTGCCTATTTTTCAATCTGACATCAAATATCTGGATTATTCTATCTTCACCAGATCTGTTGCTAACAACAAATTATGTCAGCCGTGTGTTAGACTTAATTATGGTTTAAATAGCATACTGTATAAAGCCATTATCCTATGGAATAATCTCCCAGAGAGCATCAGATCCCTGGAAAATATCAAAAAGTTTTCCTTGTCTCTGCGAAATTACATTGTAAATCACCCTGATCTCCATAACGAATCTCAACCCTATCATTAAATTGTAGTTCCAAGCATGCTGCTAACAGTGGAGCTTCTGTTATAACCATCTTACTTGCTTTCATATATGCCATATGTTTTATTCTTTTTCTTACATCTGATAGGGGGAATCGCCTTACAACCAATGTGCTCAGATTCCTCCTGATGTATTGCATTTTCATATAACCGTAAGTTTTAAATGTGTGAAATAAATAATTATATTGTACTGTATTGCATTTGCTTGAACCTTTGCTTTCTGGGACTAGGAACTCTGGGGTGTTTCCATTGGGTGCTCTGTTGGTTTCTTTCTTCTGGATCGAAATGGTGAAAAAATGTTTCATTATATGTGACGACTTGATCCAAAAAGTGTGGCTTACGTCTTAGCCGGCACTTCCATTGGAGACTAGTGATAAAACGCTTTGCCTTGTGTTCATTCGTGAGCAAGTGAGGAATCCACTTTGTAGCGAATTTTCGTTACCCCAACCAGTTTCTCGCAATGTCATGAACGGAACCAACGGACAACTACGTCACATTAGCAACTTCCTCAATAGTCATTCGGCGGATTTCGCAGGAGTGCTACGGTGGTATTGATGTTGACCTCGCAGTCGATGTCGAAGGCCTACCGCAGCGTGGCGCATTTTCCAGACGCTCTCTATACCATTCACAAATATCTTTTTCCACTCAAAACCTATTGCACGGGATAGAGCATCTTCGTTATAGGTTGTTTTAATCATTTCGTGCGTTCCTGTGGTGGTTTTATTCGAACGCAAGCAAAATAATTTTATAGCTGCTCCTTCCTACAGTTTTAAATCCATACTGGGTTACAGAAACACGTGTAATTCTACGCTGTCTACTACAAGAATGAACTAGCGGAGCGCTGTAACGACGTGTCGTCACGTGACTGACGTTGCTGGTGTTCCGACACAGACAGCTGCACTTGTCTGCGTAGGTCTGTTTTGGAAGCTATGACATCAGTCTCGTTACTTTTTGACCGAATTACGTATTTATATAAAATAGAATGTCTGTGTGCATGTTCTCTATGAACCCCTATCCCCTTTGACCGATCCTGACAAAATTGTGCGTAGTTACTATCTCGGACCCTGCGGAAAATAACCACTCCGGACAAAAACTTAGTTACCCCTAACAGAAATTACAGTAGGAAATTACCGGTTGCCCAGATGGCGCCGTGCTGGCATTGTTGGGAGATAAATAGCACTAACGTGGTCCACATGATCATTTCTGTCTCCTGATGTGGTGAAGAGTAAAGCGTGTGTTGAATTTAGTCTGCAATATAGATCGTAAGGCAGGCGTGACTGAATGGCAAAAAGTAGCCTTCATGTTTGACCGTGCCCACGGACACAAAGTGAATGAAGTCGCCCAATTTGTTGATGTAACGAAGCGTACTGTCCGGCGGGTCTATAAACAGTGGTATAGTTCACAGTCAACTGAAAATCGACATCGTAACTATGGGCGGAAAACGATTCTCAACAACAGGGACCGTCGCCATGTTTCAAGCCTAGTAACTGTAAATCGGTTTGAAACCAAGCAATAATTCCAAACAGTCAACGAAAGTCCACTCCAACCAATTTTCGAAAGGACATTGCGACGAAAACTACATGCGGTGGACATCTGGAGCAGAGTACCACGGAAGAGGCCTTTTTTAACAGCAAGTCACAAAGTCCACTCCAATCAATTTTCCGAAAGGACATTGCGACGAAAACTACATGCGATGGACATCTGGAGCAGAGTACCACGGAAGAGGCCTTTTTTAACGGCAAGTCACAAAGTCCACTCCAATCAATTTCCGAAAGGACATTACGACTAGAACTGCATGCGATGGATATCTGGAGCAGAGTACCACGGAAGAGGCCTTTTTAACAGCAAGTCACAAAGTCCACTCCAATCAATTTCCGAAAGGACATTGCGACAAGAACTGCATGCGATGGACATCTGGAGCAGAGTACCATGGAAGAGGCCTCTTTTAACAGCAAGTCACAAAGTCCACTCCAATCATTTTCCGAAAGAATATTATGACGAGAACTGCATACGATGGACATCTGGAGCAGAGTACCACGGAAGAGGCCTCTTTTAACAGCAAGTCACAAAGTCCACTCCAATCAATTTCCGAAAGGACATTGCGATGAGAACTGCATGCGATGGACATCTGGAGCAGAGTACCACGGAAGAGGTTTTTTAACAGCAAGTCACAAAGTGCACTCCAATCAATTTCCGAAAGGATATTGCGACGAGAACTGCATGTGATGGACATCTGGAGCAGAGTACCACGGAAGAGGCCTCTTTTAACAGCAAGTCACAAAGTCCACTTTAATCATTTTCAGAAAGGATATTGTGACGAGAACTGCATGCGATGAACATCTGGAGCAGAGTACCACGGAACAGACCTTTTTTAACAGCAAGTCACAAAGTCCACTCCAATCAATTTCCGAAAGGACATTGCGACAAGAACTGCATGCGATGGACATCTGGAGCAGAGTACCACGGAAGAGGCCTTTTTTAACAGCAAGTCACAAAGTCGCACGTTATCAATCGGTTCAGAGGCAGCAAACTTTATTGTTGAGGATTGGAAACCAGTAATTTGGTCTGATGAGCCTCGTTTTTTATTGTACTCCAATGTGGGAGGCGACGAGTGCATTGCAGACCCAATGAAGCCTTTAATCTTGATTGTGTCGAAGGTGTTGTTCAAGTTGGAGGGGTCCTATGATATTTTGAGGATGTTTTTCGTGCCATGAAATGGGCTCTCTCGTTCCAAGACAAAAACTGCCATGTGCACAGGGCTAAAACTGTGTCTGAGTGACACGACAAACAATCAGCAACACTATGTCATCTCGACCGGTCGGCCAAATCCCCAGATTTAAATCCCTATTGAAAATCTGTGGGATTATTTGGAACAGAATGTGAAATGCTGGAATAGACATCCACGTACTCTGGCGAAACTTCGGGACCAATTGACGCACGAGTGGATGCAAATCGATGTTCAATACATCGATAACCTCGTGGAGTCTCTAGCACATCGGAATCGTGCTGTTATGAAGGCAAGAGGCGCCGTCATCCGTTATTAGGTAAGTTCTGACAGGGGTGACTAATTTTTTGTCCAGTGTACTTATATGGGCTACCATGAAACCTAGACAACCCACTTCCTCTTCCAATTTCATCCTTTTGACGCTTTGTGGTAAGTTTAATGCATGAAGGCGCCAGTTAATTTTAAAATATTATATTTTGATATAATTTCTGCAATAAAAGAACAAACGGATTTGTTTACGTTTCAGACCACGAATCTCTCTGTGTCGCTATGCAAATAGTTTCAATTTATTTATACGGGAAGATTTTGCGGAGGTTTCTTCAACCATTGCTTCGAATTTGACACAACACGCTCAACTCACAATTTTAAATTTGATTTTTGTGTTAGATTTCCAATGCGTGAATCTTTGCGGCGAAGTTTCCAGAAAGTTTGTTTACGTTGAAGATCGCGGCTCTTCGTGTGTTACTACGCGCTATAAGTAGTTCCACTATTTAAAAATATATTAAGGCCATTCTGTTTAGAGAGGAAACATATTTCAATGAAATGCAAATAGAATAGGAGCAACGAAAACTGAGAAAAATGTAAATTTTCCTGCATTTCATTTCTTCAAAGCTGATCATTCTTATTCCTCTATTCGCGCATTCTCCCATCTCATCTTGCCTTTCTTTCTTTAATCTCGACGTAATCTGGCTGCACCAAATCAATCTGCAGTGGAATACCACTGACTCTCAAGGAACGCATGTAAAATATCATCCAAGTTACCATCATGTCTGGCAGGCTGCAGAACGAAACGCCTACAGTTTCATGTTCTCAGTTTTGCCTTAAGTATCAACAAGACGCAGGTGTAATCGTTAAATGTTTTTGGACTCAACCTGCAAAGTTCATGCTTTTCGAAAGGACAGCTCTATGTTGGTTTCTTCAGAATTGGTAGAAATGAAAACCTCTTCATCTTTGTTCCAAACAAAGCACTCAAAGTCGTTGACCCAGAGGATATTCAAGGACACACTTACTTGCGCTTCGAATTACCTGTACATTGCGATTACCTTTCATTATAGTCTATTATTGTTATTATTATTATTATATGGTCATGTATTTTTTGTTAAACCAGCAACGTCAGGTATCTCCGCTAGATACCCCGAAAATAAATCTGTGTTCTGCAGATTGCTCATCAATCGCTCATCTAAGATAGTGCATCTAACAGTGCGCATTCGTGAATTGCTCATTGCAGTGAATATCGCTCTACTCTCTCGCAACATTAAATATCGCTCTACTTTCTCGTAACATTGAATGCCGCTCTATTTTCTCGTAACATTAAATATCGTTCTACTCTCTCGTAACATTAAATATCACTCTACTCTTTCGTAACATTAAATATCACTCATTCTCTCGCAACATTAAATATCACTCTACTCCTGTAACGTACCAGGAGATGTGACGTACCTGCCAGAAGGACGCACACGCCATAAAGGCAGATAGGAATCAGAATAAAACGTCCGCGTAGCTTAATTGGTAGAGCAACTTATTCCGGAATGAGGGGACCCGGGTTCGAATCCTGGCGTGGATAAACATGACGGAGAAATTTACTTCGTTATAATGGCGCCCGAACTATCCGGATGACCTGATCGTTCAAAATCTCGCAATAGTGTGATGTTATTTCCACACCGCGAGATAGGAAAAATAAGAGAATCCCTTCTCCAGCACTTCGAAAAAAAAAAAAATAAATAAAAAATAAGGGGGAGATGATGTAACGTACCAGGAGATGTGACGTACCTGCCAGAAGGACGCACACGTCCGCGTAGCTTAATTGGTAGAGCAACTTATTCCGGAATGAGGGGACCCGGGTTCGAATCCTGGCGCGGATAAATATGACGGATAAATTTACTTCGTTATACTCCGTCGTAACATTAAATATTGCTCTATTCCCTCGGGACATACAGTGTCGCTCTATTCTCTCGTAACATAAAATATCATTTTACTCTCTCGTAACATTAAATATAGCTGTACTCTGTAGTAACATTAAAAATCGCTCTATTATCTCGTAACATAAAATATCGCTCTACTCTCTCGTAACATTAAATATCGCTCTATTCTCTCGTAACATTAAATATCGCTCTACTCGCTCGTAACATTAAGTATCGCTGTACTCTCTCGTAACATTAAATATCGTTCTACTCTCTCGTAACATTAAATATCACTCTTCTCTTCCGTAACATTAAATATCACTCATTCTCTCGCAACATTAAATATCACTCTACTCCGTCGTACCATTAAATATTGCTCTATTCCCTCGTGACATACAATGTCGCTCTATTCTCTCGTAACATAAAATATCGCTCTACTCTCTCGTAAAATTAAATATAGCTCTACTCTCTCGTAACATTAAATATAGCTGTACTCTGTAGTAACATTAAAAATCGCTCTATTATCTCGTAACATAAAATATCGCTCTACTCTCTCGTAACATTAAATATCGCTCTATTCTCTCGTAACATTAAATATCGCTCTACTCGCTCGTAACATTAAATATCGCTGTACTCTCTCGAAACATTAAATATCGCTCTATTCTCTCATAATATAAAATGTATCTCTATCTCTCGTAACATTATATATCGTTCTACTCTATCGTAACATCGAATGGAGCTCTATTCTCTCGTAACATTAAATATCGCTCTACTCTCTCGCAATATTAAATATCGCTCTACTGTCTCGTAAAATTAAATATAGCTCTATTCTCTCATTTAATATCGCTCTATTATATATCGGGACTAATGCAGAATTATGTATAAAAGTGAAAAACGTATAACCGGAATTCCACTGTACTTATCCGGTTACGGGCATTATTAGAAAGGAAGAAAAGTTATGACATACCGGGTTACGTATGAGGGAATCAAACAACTGTGTATTTTTGATAAGCCGAAATTCAAATTTTAACTTTTAATAGCATAGCGCATATAAAGGAATTACGTATAACATAGCTAGAAAAGCGATATAAACTACAGTCAAATATCTGGACTAATGCAGAATTATGTATAAAAGTGAAAAACATATAACTGAGAAACGTATAACCGAGGTTCCATTGTATTTACCTGATTACGGGCATTGTTAGAAATGAAGAAAAGTAACAGTGTGATAATATGAAATTTCGCCCCTTTACGTCAATGAGCATGGGGACAGTTGCCCTCTCTGCTCCCCGGGGTTCCGAAGCCACTACTGAAATTCCCTTGACGCATTCCATACCAAGAAAGTTCGTGCGGTTTTCGGTAGAGTTCGCTGCAATGACTTGTTTTCTGTTGTAGTGGTTTGCACAGCGCAAATTTGCATGTGCGTCATATGGACAGATGCGCGTTAGTCAATCGGTGAGCTCCAACTTAGTGTGTCTCCTTTTTCTGTGACTTGAACCCTTTTAAATTGTCAGCTGAACCTGATGTAATTCGGGCGTTTTTGCTTTACGAATTTAAAATCGGTTCGAAGGCTTCAGAAGCGTCCCGTATGTGTGGCGTTTGGAAAAGATGCAGTAGCAGAACTGAGCAGAAATTGTTTAAAAAAATTGTGTCTGGTGATGCATCAGTTGAAAATGCACCACGTTCAGAAACTCCCTCCATTATTAATAATTAAGAATTACTTGCCGCTACTGAAAATAATTCTAGATTAATATATCAAGAACTTTCGCAAATGTTTAACGTCAGTGATGAAACAATTCGTTTAGTAGATTAATATATCAAGAACCTTCACAAATGCTTGACGCGAGTGGTGAAACAATTCATTTACTAAGTTAATATATCAAAAACTTTCACAACTGTTTGACGCTAGTGGTTAAACAATTCAATTACTAAATTAATATATCAAGAACTTTCACAAATGTTTGACGCTAGTGGGGAAACAATTAATTTACTAAATTAATATATCAATAACTTTCACAAATGTTTAATGTAACTGGTGAAACAATTCGTTTACTGTATTAATATATCAAGAATTTTCACTAATGTTAAACGTGAGTGATGAAAAAATTCGTTCATTAGATAAATATATCAAAACCTTACACAAATGTTTAACATCAGTGGTCAAACAATTCGTTTACTAGATTAATATATCAAGAACTTTCACAAATGTATAACTTGTATAGTGAAGCAATTCGTTTACATTGCCATCAACTAGGAAAATCATGAAGCTAAGCAAGTGGGTCCCACGGGCGTTATAAAATCACACGAATCTTTTTGGTCACCTGGTAATAAAATTGTCAACAAGAAAATCTTATTCAAACTAGTGATTGATATATCCTGTGATATTATATATTGCAGAGAAAGGACTTCTTTATTGGCTAATGTTTACATTCCAAAATTGCCTTTCATGTTACATATATCATTATAATTTTTAGTTCTGATATAAATGCACTTCACGTAAGCCGAGAAGCAAATTTTGTAAGCGTCTGTGTAGGTTTAAAACTTTAGCGTGTTTTGGTCGCAGTAGCAACTCTAGTGTGGGAATATTTTTTCTTCTGAAAATTCAAACAAAGAAATCCAGTAAATCGTTTCTTAAGAATAATGAAGATAGATACTTTCCCTTTTCACAGTAGATTAAACCTGATTCTTTCTGTGCTCATTTTGTTGTGGTTAGCAGAAGAAGTGGATTTTCCAAGGTAGAAATAAAAAAGAAGGACATCTCAGAAAGCCGTCATTCTCAGGGAAGGAAAAAAAAAGCTGAGGAGAGGAATTATTTTCACTCAGTAAGCAAGAAGGGTTTTGGGCAAATGATAAGAGGCTTTTTGGCAAACTTTGAGAGCTACGCAAAATGAGTGTCCCACTTCTTTATAACAGGGGAACATTGTTCTCCCCCACCCCCTTTTTATCCTCCTTCTTCCAGCATTTTGACTTTGAACCTTCGTGGTCTAAGAAGACGCCTTCCAATCTTTGGTTTCCATATGAGCATTGAAGATCTCGAGATGCGAGTAAGAGTGGGGAGGAGTGCAATTGGATTAAAGCCTCTGCTTTATTGAATCACAAGCTAGTAAGGGGAAGGCTGGGATATCTCTGTCGCCAATACAATTAGTCCAGCAGACACAAAGTAAAAAATGGCGCTTGACCAGTCATTCGCGAGGAAAGTCGTTCAGCGTTTTACTCTTGGAAGAACAATTCAATTACTTCCGTTTTGGAGATGGTGAGCGTTGACGTTCCAGAGACATGGATCACTGATGATGCCATTCGAGAGAGCATAAGAGAGAGATGAGGGGGAAGTTAGTGAGAGCTGATAAGTTGTCAACGCATTTGTCTTCTCTTCATTAAGCTCATTTCTCTTTCTAGAGTTCGCTCATCCCTCATCACAAATGCTTAGATCGTCCGGCGTTAACTTCCACAGACTTATTTCTGGAAACCACCATTATCAAATAATGTGCTCTGCATACGGTACACTTGACTTAAAGTAAGAAACATTTCGATCATAAATAAATTTGATGAAATTAAGGTTACAATTTAAAATAACGCAATGTTCGTTTATTCGATATGGATAATCATTCTGGCTGCAACTGCTCCGTGAAATAAGGCAATAAAAACTAGGCTGGCAAGGTTTTTCCGTTTCCCTTGTTTCAAAAGAAAGTCGCCTTTCTCAGACCTGACAACTCGATAAGTTAAAAAAAACTTACAAATCGTTTTGACATTGTCATGATCGAAGACATGACGTGCAGTGTTTGTTCACTGCACGCCATGTCTTCTTGTGCCTATCAAAATGGAAAGTTCTTTACACGTTAATTTTCAAATATGCCACATTTCTTGTATCACTATTTGTGGACAAGATATCTTCGTTTCTAACAGCATCGCTAAACAAACGTTTCGCATGGAACACAAGAAGCATACCCAAGATTTTTTAACGTTCTTCCCCCCAAAATATATACGTACAATGGTAGTTGGTTGTTTAAGTGGAGCTGATTAGTTGCTTTTGCTTTAAGTTAGTTTTACTGCAACACACTAAAACTTGCAGCTTACCTTGATGTTACCTTTACTGCAGCACGCTAAAAGTTGGAGCTTACTTTTCTGCTAACTTTACTGCAACACACAGAAGCGGGAGCTTACCTGATGTTAGCTTTACTGCAGCATACTAAAAGTTGAACTCATCTTGATGCATACAGGGTGATAATGTTAAGACAGGGTCTTAGAGGTTGGGTGTGGACGGTTTATTCTTTTCTTTATGTGCTGGTAGGGGGATAGCAGTTATGAGATTTGAAATAAAGTGGGATAAACACAGTGGTGGACTTGATGAATGACAGGAGAAAGATTGTTATAATTGGGATGTTATCTATAGGAGGGATACCCCCTCTTTTAGGGTTTATAATAAAGTGGGTGGTCTTGAGAGAAATGGTGGTTAGAGATGTTGTTTCAAGCCAAGGGTTAATTGTTAGTTCTTTAATGATATTCTATGTATATTTGCGAGTGGTGTACACAAGATTGTTAGGGGGTAGTGTTGATATAGTTGGGGAGAAAAAGGTAGGGATTGGGGGGATGTATGTTGTTCCTGTAATTTTGGGTAGATTTATTATACCTTTGGTAGTGCTGGTAGTCGGAGTGTAAGAAAAGTAGGATATATTAATCTGTAAGCTTTCAAAGTTTACAATGTGACTTGAGCAGATTTACAGTCGTCCATCTTTTAGATCTCCTTGATTATTTAAGAACTTGCAATTCATTGTTTTTATTTAAAAAATATTACTGCGATTGTTTTATTCTACAAATCACAAGGATATTGGAAGTTTGTATTTGGTATTTGAGTTTGATCAGCTATGGTAGGGACAGCGCTAAAAGTTGGAGCATACCTTGATGTTTGTAGTATTTTGCAACAGTGTTTTTCCCAGTCACATGATATGAAACCGAAACTGGGGCAGCCATGTTGTATGGAAAAATGGAGTGTATTGAATTTGTTGTACGATACGGCTGTTGTTCCTAATCTAACGTTTGTGCAGTAATAAATGTGTTTAGTGTATCCTGTCTTGGGATGTTTCTTGGATTAATCGTAAAGATAATACAAAGTTAACTTTACCGCACCTCACCAAACGTTTAAGCTCATCTTGATTTTAAGTGTACTGAAACACAACTCGAACCTAGCTTAACTTAACGCTTGTAGTATTGGATTTTCGTTGAATCCTGATATTTGATCTTCCGTTGAGACGCAAAACTACTTGTCTAAACATGAAATCACTTCAGTACACAGGTAAGATCAGAAATGAAATAAAATGACTTACATTCTGATTTCACCTTTGTTATTCGTTATGGCTTTTTGCCCAAATCGCGTGCACTTTATCCAGCACACTAACTAGCCGGAACCAAAATTACCACATAAATGGCTTAATTCACAATCACTAACATTCTGTCTGCGCTGAATATACAGTACTTGATGTTACAAAAACTTTCGCCCGTGAATTATTTTACGAAGACATAAAACATTGCCTTACTATTACCGAATCTACCTTGCTCTCGAACATTAGAATAAACAGTGTTTGACAATTGTGTACATAACAGAGCTCTCGTAACAGAACAAGATAAGGCCTCTCCAAATATTTCGCACAGAGCTCTTATCTCTCGAATCTAACTACGTAATTTGTACACTGACCGGTGTTGCGAACTTTAAATTCATAACGAGAAACTCCTGACGTTAAGCTTAGAAAACGTTTAAGGAGAAAAAAAAATTGCGTAAGAACACAGAAACTCAAAAGGAAGGTTTAATTAGAGGTAGACGGCACATACTTCATGTGTTGTTAAGTCACAAAATATTTAACGAGAAGAAACCAAATTTACATAAGAACACAGGAACTCAAAAGGAATGTTAAATTAAAGGTAGACATCACATGCTTCATGTGTTGCTAAGTCAGAAAATATAGAAGAAACCAAATTTACATAAGAACGCAGGAACTCAAAAGGAAGGTTAAATTAGAGGTAGACAACACATGCTTCATGTGTTGCTAAGTCAGAAAATATTTAACGAGAAAAACAAATTTACATAAGGGTACAGGAACTCAAAAAGAAAGTAAAATTAGAAGTAGACGTCACATGCTTCATGTGTCGTTAAGTCGGGGAATATTTAACAAGAAAAAAATTTACATAAGAATACAAGAACTCAAAAGGAAGGTTAAATTCGAGGTAAACGTCATATGCTTCATGTGTCGTCAAGTCGGAAAATATTTAACGAAAAAAAGAGAACAAATTTACTTAAGAACTCAGGATCTCAAAAGGAAGGTTTAATTAGAGGTAGACGTCACATGCTTCATGCGTTGTTAAGTCACAAAATATTTAACGAGAAGAAACCAAATTTACATAGAACACAGGAACACAAAAGGACGGTTAAATTAGAGGTAGACGTCACATGCTTCATGTATCGTTAAGTCAGAAAGTATTTAACGAGAAAAAAACAAATTTACATAACAGCACAGGAATTCAAAAGAAGGTTAAATTAGATGTAGACGTCTAATTTAAACGTTGAACCCAACTCTCGAATCCTCTTTGAAAAAATTCAGATGTGGACTGTTGTACTCACTTCTGCACAGCCACTTTCACCTGTGTCATCAAATCCAAACAGGTGAAAGTCGGAGGGCGCCAGATCTGGGTGTACGGCGGATGGGAAACCACCGACCAGCCTAATTTGCGGATCGCCTGATTGGTTGCCAAAGTTGTGTGTAGTCTAGCATTGTTATGGCGCATGTGGATCCTTTCCAGATTCTTTCGGTCTCTTCCTCCTTATGGTTTCTCTAAGCTTCTTGAGTGTCTCAATGTACCGCTCGCTGGTCACGGTAGGGCCACGTTCCAGAAAATCAAGGACACCCCTGTCATCCCAAAGAACAGTCACCCTGACTTTCCGTGCTGATCGCTGGCTCTTGAACTTCTTAGGCTTAGGTGAAGAGGTGTGACGCCATTCCATGGATTGATTCTTCGTTTCCGGATCGTAAAGATACACCCATGTTTCATCCCCTGTCACCAGATCGAAAACCAACGTGTCTTCATTGGTTTCAAAAACTTCCAGCAGATCGCAGATTTCGACCCTTCTCTCCTCCAATCTGCAATGAAGACGAACGGTTACTATAGAGGAAGAGTTACTCTATCAGCATGTGCAATTTGAATGACCTCTGTCATTTAATAAAAAAGTTATACCTACTTTTGCATTACTTTCGGTACAACCCTCGTAATCTGTTTACCTAATTTACCTGCTCTATTTTCATGCTATTTATTTCATTCTTCTACCGTTTGACTTCAGACAAATGGGTTTCGGTTTTCGCCTTGGGTGCTGTTCAGACTTGTTCTTGTTTATGTGCGTTCCAGCCATCGTCTGGCAAGTTTTTTTGTTTTTAGTTTTTTTTTTACTTGATTTATTTGAGTAATTTTTTTGTAGGATTTGTACCTTGAACAGGCTTCATATCGCTTGTTTCTTTTGGTTTTAGTGGGTTCGGGAGCATTGTCAGTTGACATTTAGATTTTCCAGTCTTTTACTGACACTAGAAAACCCACTCGCCTAGGTTGATGCTCTCCTGTAGAAGGTTTTTGGTTGATGCTCTTCTGAATCTTGTTTTCATTTTTTCGTTTTTCAGTTTACGACTGGTATTTTTCATATTTCTACATTTTTGTTTTTTGATTGGAGGTTTAACGACTACTGTGAGCAACTCAATGGGCTATAAGCAGTCGCCCGTCCCTAATTTAGGGCCACTGGTTCCAGGGAAGGGAGGCAGCCAGTGCCGTAAGACAAACACAGCATCCATGCCTCACCGGGATTCGAACCCGGACCCCTTTCGGACGAATCACCAGAAGCCATCGCCTAGACCAACGCGCAACCGAACGGCTTGTACATTTTTTAATCTACAATACTTTATTTGGATTTCTGGTTATCAGATTTCTTTGTTATCATAAACACTTGCCAATTTTGAATATTGCAGTTTTCTAATTCGTTTATACTTTGTGTACTTCCATTTTAAGGTATTTTATGGAAACTTCTGTGTTTTTTTTTTTCATTTTTATACTACGTATACTTCTTGCTATTCAGATGATCCCTTTGGTATGCTTCTAAAAGCACAACCTGGACATTTAGCCTGTTGTAATTGCATTTGATTTCCTTACGTGTACTCTACTATATAATCTACTATATAATGTTAATATTAGTATATATATATATATATATATATATATACTAAAGAGCAAAACTGAAGACTAAGGAAAAAATTTTAGAATTTAAAACGAAGGGTGCAAAATAACCTGAAAATCAAAACGCGCAACGCAGCAGTTTTGAAAATTCAGAATTCACATTCTATAAAGAAGATACCTAAGCAAAAAAATACATATATAATTTTGACTCACACCTAGTACAACATAGAAAAGGTTATGTATCTACCTGTGTGATCAAAAGGAAAAAGGTAAAAATAAAATAAAACAACTGAATGTAGAAGGTGTCGAGAATACTGAGCCTTGGCTTTATCAAGGACCAGCAAAAACTCTGCATTTTCTCACTTCCACAAAGACCTAGTTGGAAATGGGTTTCTGCAAGGCCATAGACGCAAGTAACATTCCCACCTAAAATAGTTTAAAATCATCATCATCATCATTGTCAACCATTATCAATCCACTGCTGGACGAAGGTCTCCCCAAGTTTCCTCCACAACGGTCTGTCTTGTGCCAGTCTCCTCCATGTCACTCCTGCATATTTACGAATTTCATCCACCCATCTCCCATGTGGTCTTTTTCTGGGTCTTTTCCTGTCCCTTGGAATCCAATCTAAAATTTCGGCTGTCCATCTATGGTCTGTCCTTCTGGCAGTATGTCCAGCCCATTGCCATTTCAGGGATTTAACTCTGACCATGATGTCTTCCACTCTTGTCATTTTTCGGATCCACGAGTTCCTCTTCTTATCTCTCCTGGTTATACCAAGCATGCACCTCTCCATGCTTCTTTGAGTTGTCTGCAGCCTTTGTATGTCTCTTTTAGTTAAGGTCCACGTCTCTGCACCATACGTAAGCACTGGAAGGATGCATTGATCAAACACTTTTCTTTTAAGACATAATGGCATATTGCTCTTAAAAATTATGTTGTTTCTTCCAAAAGCTCTCCAGGCAAGTTTTGTACGCCGATTAATTTCTTCATCAATGTGACCCTCACTTGATATCTGCTGTCCAAGATAAACATACGTATCTGTTATCTCCAGTTTTTCTCCATCAATCGATAAATCTTCATTTCTTGTAAAAGCATTGAACATCACTTTTGTCTTCTGAAAGTTCATTTTTAATCCCACTTCTTTACTCTTGTCAGCAAGTTCCTGGATCATACTCTGCAGCTCTGATGGGGTAGTTGCAAAAATGACTACGTCATCAGCAAAACGAAGGTGGGTTAGATAATCTCCATTAATCTTTATCCCTTTGTTTTCCCAGTTCAGTGATTGAAAGACATTTTCCAATGTGGCATTAAAGAGCTTCGGAGATATGGTGTCACCTTGTCTCACTCGCTTTCCAATTTTTATGTGTGTTGTATTTTCAAACAGCCGAATCTTTGCACTTGCATTTTCATAGATGTTATTAATAATATTAATGTATGCATCTTCAATACCGCAGGATTTCAGAGCCGTGGTAACTGCTGATGGTTTTCACCGAATCAAAGGCTTTTTCATAATCGATAAAAGCCATGCACAATGGAAGTTCATATTCCCTCGCTCTTTCAATTAGTTCTCTCAGTACGTGGATATGATCTATTGTGCTGTAGCCACTCCTGAATCCAGCTTGTTCTCTCGGTTGAGCCATGTCCAGTGTTACCTTCAAGCGGTGTGAAAGAACTTTAGTGAAGATTTTATAAACCACTGATAGGAGGCTGATAGGTCTGTAGTTCCTGAGATCCTCAATGTCACCTTTTTTATGTAGCAGGATCATTGTAGCATTGTTCCAATCCTCAGGAATCTTCCCTTCATTAAGGCATCGAGTGAAAATTTGGGCGAGTACTGTTTCAATTTCTCCACTTGCTTCTTGTATGATGTCTATAGTAATTCCATCTTCTCCTGGAGCTTTCCCCCGCTTCATGTTCTTGATTGCATGTGCAACTTCTGCTGGGAGGACTGGAAGAACTCTGGTACCTTTCATGATGTCTGGAGTACATGTATCATCCCTTTCATATAATTTGGAGTAGAAATCTTTCACTCTTGTCAAAATTTCACCTCTATTTCTTGTTATAGAACCATCTTCTTTTCTCAGAGCCATAATCTGTTTTCTTCCCTTACTGAGATGTCCCTTTGCTATCTTTAGGCTTTGGTTGTTTTCAATTGCTTTCCTCACTAGCTCACAGTTGAATTTCCTTACGTCTTCAGTGATACTTTTTCTTACTGTCTTGCATAGCTCTATATATTCCACTTTGGAAGTCACATCTTCTTTAGTTGTCCTCATCTCTCTTCTTTTTTGCATCAACATTTTGGTTTTTCCTGATAATTTGTTTACATGCAACTTGTTCTTAGACCCAGCTAATTTTGTTGCTGTTTCCATAAGAGCTTTGGTTACTTTTCTGTTAACTTCCGAAATATCCACTTCTTCCGATGTTAGGCCTTCTAAAGCAGAGAATCTGTTCTTCAGTTCCAACTTGAAAGTATTATGGTGTTTTTTAAGGTTGGTTATGTCAATACATTTTGTTTGTCTTATGAGCTTGCCACGTTCCAGTTTAGTGTTGAGGTGCATCTTACATCTCACCAATCTATGGTCACTACCTGTGTTGAACTTGTTTAGCACACTGCAGTCTTCGATGACGAATTTTTGTTACACATAATAAAATCAATTTCACTTGTCGTCCCAATTGGATGTCTCCATGTCCATTTCCTGTGTGGCTTTTTCTTGAAAAAGGAATTCAAGATGAAAATCCTTCTGCCTCTGCAAACTCAACGAGAGTATTTCCACGCTGGTTTCTGTTGCCGTGACCGAATTTACCTACTGAAGTTTCATTCTGTTGCCGGTGCCCTATTTTTGCATTGAAATCTCCCATAATTATCTTCAAGTGCTGCTTACCTTTATTATTTAGATGACGAATTTCCTCATAAAATTCTTCAATTTCTTCTTCAGGATGACTTGTGGTGGGTGCATAAGTTTGAATAATCTGAGCCTGGTATCTTCTCGATAGTTGGATAACGAGTCGTGCAGCTCTGTCCGAGGAACTTTCAACTTCTACCACTTTATCCTTCAGTTTCTTGTTTATTATAAATCCAACACCACTAGTTCTGCCAGTATCTGTCCCACGATAATAGAAGAGATGTCCACTTTTCAGTTCAATGAGATCTTCTCCTTTTCTCCTTACCTCACTTAGCCCGACGATGTCCCACTTGATCCTTTGTAGTTCCTCTTCCAATTCAAGAAGCCTTGAATCAGAAGATAGGGAGCGTGCGTTGTAGGTAGCCAAGGTCAGCATCAAATGGCAGCCTAGTCCGGTCCTCCGGGGATTCTTAGCACCCTCTGCCTTCATGTCGCACTGGCCGCTGCCTTGGCCAGGTACATTCCAGCTGCCGGAGACTGAGGGCCAAGATTTAAGTTGTAGAGTCATTTTGGAGGTGTTTGGCCATAACTCACCACGCTGGCCAAGCGGGTTGGTGAGTGTGGGATAGCATTTCCTCTGATCCCGATGGTATAGTTATACCGCTATTTGCGGTCGTCAGAGCCCCTTTAGTGGGAACAGGATGCACCACGAGAAGGCGGGGTTGACATTTGTCAAGGAGAGGCTGTGATGTTACGCATCACCTGACCTTACATCCCTAGTTAAAAATATATATATATAAGTCATGTCCTCCTTAGAGTTGCATGACCTAGCACTAGTTAACAATTTCGCTTGCATCCATTAACCTTCCTGGCCCGACCCATACTCTTCATCTGTTACTATTAAACAGAGAGAAGAAGATTAAAGAGTACTCAAGCTGTGAGAGTGACATAATAATTAGAAATGATTTTCAGCCATAACGAAATTCCAAGTTCGTTTGAGAGAGAATTTAAACCTGAAAAACAATGCAAAAGAAATCCAAATTTTACATTGCAATTAAAAAAGGAAATGTTAATTTATAACGAACAGATTTTTGAAAGAAAACTTGAGTCTAAAACCCCCTACTCTACAACTTATGACAACACAAAAACGAGAATAAGTTAAAGATAATAATTAACTAAAGAAAACTTTGTGAAAGTTATATACCTTAAACAGTTAGTTGCAATATGTACAAAGTATTTCAGCAGTGCTTTAAGTGCATAATTAATTAGTTATTAAGAACTTAACTACTTTGAAAAAACAGCGCATAGACAGCGCATAGAAAAGGAACAAGCTAAGCCATCTTCTGTTCCTAGGTACCCCAAAAGACGCTCAAAGTTACAAAGAAAAGAAAGAGTTAAAACCCGCAAAAATGTTAACAGACAAATCAATGCCTAAAAGTTGAAAAGCTAAAAAACGACAGAGAAAAGGTACATGAAGTACAAACATTGAACTTATAAAACCTAGAACCCAAAAACAAGGAAGAGAGCTTACCTCTTGTGTTACAAAAACTTTTCTCCTCACAAGAGAAGAACATGGCTGACCTCTTCTGCCACTCCCTAGACGCTGGGGGCAGTGAGGGTGGGGCTGATGGCCTCCTCATACAGCAAGAAAACAACGCGCGGAGATTTTAACCAGAGAAAAAAAAATATATAAACATAAGACTGTGGATCTGTATGATCAGAAAGAGCAGAATTAACTCTCCAGAATACATGAGAAATATTATAAAATACACGAGCAGTTTATTTAATAATCTTTGCATGTATTAAATCACCTTAGTGAGCTTCTATAGATTAATCAGAATCTTATTAATTTTAATGTTGGTTTTACTATTTTTAGTATAGCTATCCTAGTGATGAATAACTAGTTTTCTTTTTTATTTGTTTTTATTTTCTTTTATAAACGGATTTTTAAGCTTTTTTTGTGATTTTGTTTATATTATTTAATTTTTTGTTTTAATAGGACCGTCATATCCATAGCACTAAGGTTCCTTTAGGTAGTTAATAGGCATCCTCTAGCCAACTTCCTTACGGCTTTGATTGGTCAGAATCATATTATTAACTGTGTAGAAAATTAAAGCAGATCTGCCAACCTTACTCTATTATTCAGAATAATTTTTCTTAAAGTTCTTTTGATGAAAGAAGAAGGAATTTCGTTCTCTAGAAAACTTTCTAATAGTGTATTAATGTGGTAATTGAAGTCCAAATTGTTGCTGCAAATTCTTGAAATTCTTAGGACCTGAGAAATTAGTACATTCTCAATTACTTTGGTTGAAATGTTATTATTCCAGTGTAGATATTTAATTACTTTGAAAGGAAAATTAACTCTTTTATCATAGAGGCTAATAGATGGGTTACCTCTGTTGAGCTTAATGCTTAAGTCTAGGAACTCAAGTTCCTGATTACTGTGGTTGGTTTTACATAAGTTAAGAGAGCTAGGATAGATATTATCAAAATCACTCTCTATAACTTCTGAATTATTGATACACAGCAGATCATCAATATATCTAAAAGTGTAAAGGTAGTTATCTGAGCAGGTGGGGTGATTTTTAATGAATTTATATTCCTTAAAGAACAGGAATAGATTAGCGATATGCGTGGACGTTGATGTTCCCATTGGAATACCGTTCACTTGCTTATAGAGAGTATTATTATATAAGATATGGTTATTTATTATGCAGCAATTGAGATAAGAGTTCCAAGTTCCTACATCAACAAATTGGTTAAGTTTAAATTCTGCATACAGCTCTTTAAAGGTAGTGATTATATCAGATAGAGGCAGATTAGTATACAGGTTTTCAAAATCATAACTATTAATATCTAGGGGACAAACTTTGAGTATAGTAGAAATTACTTCTGCATTATTATTAATTATCCAAAAATCTCTGTACATCAAGTTAGAACAGTTTCTAATGTGTTTCAAAACCTTCTTTAAGACATCTTCAAAAGCAAGATCTATTTTCTTTTTATGACTCCTTACTCCACTAGCTATGAACCTGAACTTCACAGGATCCTTATGAAACTTAACCGTTGCAAAAAGAAATGGAAATTCAGGCTCATATCTTCTAGTTTGTGGAATTTTAAGTTTCTTGAAGAATGCCTTAAACCGATTTTCTAACTGCTTGGTAGAATAACTTACGGGCTCGTATGTTACTCTATTATTGAGTTCCATAGTTAACAATTCAAAATAGAACTTCTTACAGATAATTGCAAAATTATTGCTAGCTTTATCCGTAGTGGTAAAAATAAATTGGTCTTGCAGTTTGGAGAGTGACCTTTTAGCTTCTCCAGAGAAAAAGAGATTTCTGTCGAAACAAAAGTCCAGACCTGCCAACTCACCGGTGAAGCTATTGATTATATTATATTTCCATTCTGCGAAGGCCTCAATAGGCTGATTGTACGTTAAACTGGTTTTTACGATGTATTTATTTACATCTTGAGTGAAGCTCTCAAGAATCCTTTCTTTGGAAATTGTGAAGGAAGGTCTGAATTTAGAGCCATACTCTAATATTTCTCTGGTTAAAATCTCCGCGCGTTGTTTTCTTGCTGTATGAGGAGGCCATCAGCCCCACCCTCACTGCCCCCAGCGTCTAGGGAGTGGCAGAAGAGGTCAGCCATGTTCTTCTCTTGTGAGGAGAAAAGTTTTTGTAACACAAGAGGTAAGCTCTCTTCCTTGTTTTTTGGGTTCTAGGTTTTATAAGTTCAATGTTTGTACTTCATGTACCTTTTCTCTGTCGTTTTTTAGCTTTTCAACTTTTAGGCATTGATTTGTCTGTTAACATTTTTGCGGGTTTTAACTCTTTCTTTTCTTTGTAACTTTGAGCGTCTTTTGGGGTACCTAGGAACAGAAGATGGCTTAGCTTGTTCCTTTTCTATGCGCTGTCTATGCGCTGTTTTTTCAAAGTAGTTAAGTTCTTAATAACTAATTAATTATGCACTTAAAGCACTGCTGAAATACTTTGTACATATTGCAACTAACTGTTTAAGGTATATAACTTTCACAAAGTTTTCTTTAGTTAATTATTATCTTTAACTTATTCTCGTTTTTGTGTTGTCATAAGTTGTAGAGTAGGGGGTTTTAGACTCAAGTTTTCTTTCAAAAATCTGTTCGTTATAAATTAACATTTCCTTTTTTAATTGCAATGTAAAATTTGGATTTCTTTTGCATTGTTTTTCAGGTTTAAATTCTCTCTCAAACGAACTTGGAATTTCGTTATGGCTGAAAATCATTTCTAATTATTATGTCACTCTCACAGCTTGAGTTCTCTTTAATCTTCTTCTCTCTGTTTAATAGTAACAGATGAAGAGTATGGGTCGGGCCAGGAAGGTTAATGGATGCAAGCGAAATTGTTAACTAGTGCTAGGTCATGCAACTCTAAGGAGGACATGACTTATATATATATTTTTTAAACTATTTTAGGTGGGAATGTTACTTGCATCTATGGCCTTGCAGAAACACATTTCCAACTAGGTCTTTGTGGAAGTGAGAAAATGCAGAGTTTTTGCTGGTCCTTGATAAAGCCAAGGCTCAGTATTCTCGACACCTTCTACATTCAGTTGTTTTATTTTATTTTTTACCTTTTTTCCTTTTGATCACACAGGTAGATACATAACCTTTTCTATGTTGTACTAGGTGTGAGTCAAAATTATATATGTATTTTTTTGCTTAGGTATCTTCTTTATAGAATATATATATATATAGAATATATATATATATATATATATATATATATATATATATCATCATCATCATCATTGTCAACCATTATCAATCCACTGCTGGACGAAGGTCTCCCCAAGTTTCCTCCACAACGGTCTGTCTTGTGCCAGTCTCCTCCATGTCACCCCTGCATACTTTCGAATTTCATCCACCCATCTCCCATGTGGTCTTCTTCTGGGTCTTTTCCTGTCCCTTGGAATCCAATCTAAAATTTCGGCTGTCCATCGATGATCTGTCCTTCTGGCAGTATGTCCAGCCCATTGCCATTTCAGGGATTTTACTCTGATCATGATGTCTTCCACTCTTGTCATTTTTCGGATCCACGAGTTCCTCTTCTTATCTCTCCTGGTTACACCAAGTATGCACCTCTCCATGCTTCTTTGAGTTGTCTGCAGCCTTTGTATGTCTCTTTTAGTTAAGGTCCACGTCTCTGCACCATACGTAAGCACTGGAAGGATGCATTGATCAAACACTTTTCTTTTAAGACATAATGGCATATTGCTCTTGAAAACTATGCTGTTTCTTCCAAAAGCTCTCCAGGCAAGTTTTGTACGCCGATTAATTTCTTCATCAATGTGACCCTCACTAGATATCTGCTGTCCAAGATAAACATACGTATCTGTTATCTCCAGTTGTTCTCCATCAATCGATAAATCTTCATTTCTTGTAAAAGCATTGAACATCACTTTTGTCTTCTGAAAGTTCATTTTTAATCCCACTTCTTTACTCTTGTCAGCAAGTTTCTGGATCATACTCTGCAGGTCTGATGGGGTAGTTGCAAAAATGACTACGTCATCAGCAAAACGAAGGTGGGTTAGATAATCTCCATTAATCTTTATCCCCTTGTTTTCCCAGCTCAGCGACTGAAAAACACCCTCCAATGTGGCATTAAAGAGCTTCGGAGATATGGTGTCACCTTGTCTCACTCCCTTTCCAATTTTTACGTGTGTTGTATTTTCAAACAGCCTAATCTTTGCACTTGCATTTTCATAGATGTTATTAATAATATTAATGTATGCATCTTCAATACCGCAGGTTTTCAGAGCCATTGTAACTGCTGATGGTTTCACCGAATCAAAGGCCTTTTCATAATCGATAAAAGCCATGCACAATGGAAGTTCATATTCCCTCGCTCTTTCAATTAGTTCTCTCAGTACGTGGATATGATCTATTGTGCTGTAGCCACTCCTGAATCCAGCTTGTTCTCTCGGTTGAGCCATGTCCAGTGTTACCTTCAAGCGGTGTGAAAGAACTTTAGTGAAGATTTTATAAACTACTGATAGGAGGCTGATAGGTCTGTAGTTTCCGAGATCCTCAATGTCACCTTTCTTATGTAGCAGGATCATTGTAGCGGTGTTCCAATCCTCAGGAATCTTTCCTTCATTAAGGCATCGAGTGAAAATTTGGGCGAGTACTGTTTCGATTTCTCCACTTGCTTCTTGTATGATGTCTACAGTAATTCCATCTTCTCCTGGAGCTTTTCCCCGCTTCATGTTCTTGATTGCATGTGCAACTTCTGCTGGAAGGACTGGAGGAACTCTGGTACTGGTATCTTTCATGATGTCTGGAGTGCATGTATCATCCCTTTCATATAATTTGGAGTAGACATCTTTCACTCTTGTCAAAATTTCGCCTCTATTTCTTGTTACAGAACCATCTTCTTTTCTCAGTGCCATAATCTGTTTTCTTCCCTTACTGAGATGTCCCTTTGCTATCTTTAGGCTTTGGTTGTTTTCAATTGCTTTCCTCACTAGTTCACAGTTGAATTTTCTTACGTCTTCAGTGATACTTTTTCGTACTGTCTTGCATAGCTCTATATATTCCACATTGGAAGTCACATCTTCTTTTGTTGTCCTCATCTCTCTTCTTTTTGCATCAACATTTTCGTTTTTCCTGATAATTTATTTACATGCAACTTGTTCTTAGACCCAGCTAATTTTGTTGCTGTTTCCATAAGAGCTTTGGTTACTTTTCTGTTAACTTCAGAGATGTCCACTTCTTCCGATGTTAGGCCTTCTAAAGCAGAGAACCTGTTCTTCAGTTCCAACTTGAAGGTATTATGGTGTTTTTTAAGGTTGGTTATGTCAATAGATTTTGTTTGTCTTATGAGCTTGCCACGTTCAAGTTTAGTGTTGAGGTGCATCTTACATCTCACCAATCTATGGTCACTACCTGTGTTGAACTTGTTTAGCACACTGCAGTCTTCTATGACGAATTTTTTGTTACACATAATAAAATCAAAATCATATATATATATATATATGATAAAATCATATATATATATAATATATATGTATATATATATATATACATATATATATATCATCATCATCATCATCATTGTCAACCATTATCAATCCACTGCTGGACGAAGGTCTCCCCAAGTTTCTTCCACAACGGTCTGTCTTGTGCCAGTCTCCTCCATGTCACTCCCGCATACTTTCGAATTTCATCCACCCATCTTCCATGTGGTCTTCTTCTAGGTCTTTTCCTGTCCCTTGGAATCCAATCTAAAATTTCGGCTGTCCATCGATGGTCTGTTCTTCTGGCAGTATGTCCAGCCCATTGCCATTTCAGGGATTTAACTCTGATCATGATGTCTTCCACTCTTGTCATTTTTCGGATCCACGTGTTCCTCTTCTTATCTCTCCTGGTTACACCAAGCATGCACCTCTCCATGCTTCTTTGAGTTGTCTGCAGCCTTTGTATGTCTCTTTTAGCTAAGGTCCACGTCTCTGCACCATACGTAAGCACTGGAAGGATGCATTGATCAAACACTTTTCTTTTAAGACATAATGGCATATTGCTCTTGAAAATTATGCTGTTTCTTCCAAAAGCTCTCCAGGCAAGTTTTGTACGCCGATTAATTTCTTCACCAATGTGACCCTCACTTGATATCTGCTGCCCAAGATAAACGTACGTGTCTGTTATCTCCAGCTTTTCTCCATCAATCGATAAATCTTCATTTCTTGTAAAAGCATTGTACATCACTTTTGTCTTCTGAAAGTTCATTTTTAATCCCACTTCTTTACTCTTGTCAGCAAGTTCCTGGATCATACTCTGTAGCTCTGATGGGGTAGTTGCAAAATGACTATGTCATCAGCAAAACGAAGGTGGGTTAGATAATCTCCATTAATCTTTATCCCTTTGTTTTCCCAGTTCAGTGATTGAAAGACATTTTCCAATGTGGCATTAAAGAGCTTCGGAGATATGGTGTCACCTTGTCTCACTCCTTTTCCAATTTTTATGTGTGTTGTATTTTCAAACAGCCGAATCTTTGCACTTGCATTTTCATAGATGTTATTAATAATATTAATGTATGCATCTTCAATACCGCAGGATTTCAGAGCCATTGCAACTGCTGATTGTTTCACCGAATCAAAGGCTTTTTCATAATCGATAAAAGCCATGCACAATGGAAGTTCATATTCCCTCGCTCTTTCAATTAGTTCTCTCAGTACGTGGATATGATCTATTGTGCTGTAGCCACTCCTGAATCCAGCTTGTTCTCTCGGTTGAGCCATGTCCAGTGTCACCTTCAAGCGGTGTGAAAGAACTTTAGTGAAGATTTTATAAACCACTGATAGGAGGCTGATAGGTCTGTAGTTCCTGAGATCCTCAATGTCACCTTTTTTATGTAGCAAGATCATTGTAGCGTTGTTCCAATCCTCAGGAATTTTCCCTTCATTAAGGCATCGAGTGAAAATTTGGGCGAGTACTGTTTCGATTTCTCCACTTGCTTCTTGTATGATGTCTACAGTAATTCCATCTTCTCCTGGAGCTTTTCCCCGCTTCATGTTCTTGATTGCATGTGCAACTTCTGCTGGAAGGACTGGAAGAACTCTGGTACTGGTACCTTTCATGATGTCTGGAGTACATGTATCATCCCTTTCATATAATTTGGAGTAGAAATCTTTCACTCTTGTCAAAATTTCGCCTCTATTTCTTGTTACAGAACCATCTTCTTTTCTCAGTGCCATAATCTGTTTTTTCCCCTTACTGAGATGTCCCTTTGCTATCTTTAGGCTTTGGTTGTTTTCAATTGCTTTCCTTACTAGTTCACAGTTGAATTTCCTTACGTCTTCAGTGATACTTTTTCGTACTGTCTTGCATAGCTCTATATATTCCACTTTGGAAGTCACATCTTCTTTAGTTGTCCTCATCTCTCTTCTTTTTTGCATCAACATTTTGGTTTTTCCTGATAATTTGTTCACATGCAATTTGTTCTTAGACCCAGCTAATTTTGTTGCTGTTTCCATAAGAGCTTTGGTTACTTTTCTGTTAACTTCAGAAATATCCACTTCTTCCGATGTTAGGCCTTCTAAAGCAGAGAATCTGTTCTTCAGTTCCAATTTGAAGGTATTATGGTGTTTTTTAAGGTTGGTTATGTCAATACATTTTGTTTGTCTTATGAGCTTGCTACGTTCGAGTTTAGTGTTGAGGTGCATCTTACATCTCACCAATCTATGGTCACTGCCTGTGTTGAACTTGTTTAGCACACTGCAGTCTTCTATGACGAATTTTTTGTTACACATAATAAAATCAATTTCACTTGTCGTCCCATTTGGATGTCTCCATGTCCATTTCCTGTGTGGCTTTTTCTTGAAAAAGGAGTTCAAGATGAAAAACCCTTCTGCCTCTGCAAACTCTACGAGAGTATTTCCACGCTGGTTTCTGTTGCCGTGACCGAATTTACCTACTGAAGTTTCATTCTGTTGCCGTTGCCCTATTTTTGCATTGAAATCTCCCATAATTATCTTCAAGTGCTGCTTACCTTTATTATTTAGATCACGAATTTCCTCATAAAATTCTTCAATTTCTTCTTCAGCATGACTTGTGGTGGGTGCATAAGTTTGAATAATCTGAGCCTGGTATCTTCTCGAGAGTTGGATAACGAGTCGTGCAGCTCTGTCAGAGGAACTTTCAACTTCTACAACTTTATCCTTCAGTTTCTTGTTTATTATAAATCCAACACCACTAGTTCTGCCAGTATCTGTCCCACGATAGTAGAAGAGATGTCCACTTTTCAGTTCAATGAGATCTTCTCCTTTTCTCCTTACCTCACTTAGCCCGACGATGTCCCACTTGATCCTTTGTAGTTCCTCTTCCAATTCAAGAAGCCTTGAATCAGAAGATAGGGAGCGTCCGTTATACGTAGCCAAGGTCAGCATCAGATGGCAGCCTAGTCCGGTCGTCCGGGGATTCTTAGCACCCTCTGCCTTCATGTCGCACTGGCCGCTGCCTTGGCCAGGCATGTACATTCCAGCTGCCGGAGACTGAGGGCCAAGATTTAAGTTGTGGAGTCATTTTGGAGGGGTTTGGCCATAACTCACCACGCTGGCCAAGCGGGTTGGTGAGTGTGGGATAGCATTTCCTCTAATCCCGATGGTATAGTTATACCGCTATTGGCGGTCGTCAGTGCCCCTTTAGTGGGAACAGGATGTACCACGAGAAGGCGGGGTTGACATTTGTCAAGGAGAGGCTGTGATGTTACGCATCACCTGACCTTACATCCCATATATATATATATATATATCATCATCATCATCATTGTCAACCATTATCAATCCACTGCTGGACGAAGGTCTCCCCAAGTTTCCTCCACAACGGTCTGTCTTGTGCCAGTCTCCTCCATGTCACCCCTGCATACTTTCGAATTTCATCCACCCATCTCCCATGTGGTCTTCTTCTGGGTCTTTTCCTGTCCCTTGGAATCCAATCTAAAATTTCGGCTGTCCATCGATGATCTGTCCTTCTGGCAGTATGTCCAGCCCATTGCCATTTCAGGGATTTAACTCTGATCATGATGTCTTCCACTCTTGTCATTTTTCGGATCCACGAGTTCCTCTTCTTATCTCCCCTGGTTACACCAAGAATGCACCTCTCCATGCTACTTTGAGTTGTCTGCAGCCTTTGTATGTCTCTTTTAGTTAAGGTCCACGTCTCCGCACCATACGTAAGCACTGGAAGGATGCATTGATCAAACACTTTTCTTTTAAGACATAATGGCATATTGCTCTTGAAAATTATGCTGTTTCTTCCAAAAGCTCTCCAGGCAAGTTTTGTACGCCTATTAATTTCTTCATCAATGTGACCCTCACTTGATATCTGCTGTCCAAGATAAACATACGTATCTGTTATCTCCAGTTTTTCTCCATCAATCGATAAATCTTCATTTCTTGTAAAAGCATTGAACATCACTTTTGTCTTCTGAAAGTTCATTTTTAATCCCACTTCTTTACTCTTGTCAGCAAGTTCCTGGATCATACTCTGCAGCTCTGATGGGGTAGTTGCAAAAATGACTACGTCATCAGCAAAACGAAGGTGGGTTAGATAATCTCCATTAATCTTTATTTCCTTGTTTTCCCAGCTCAGTGACTGAAAAACACCCTCCAATGTGGCATTAAAGAGCTTCGGAGATATGGTGTCACCTTGTCTCACTCCCTTCCCAATTTTTACGTGTGTTGTATTTTCAAACAGCCTAATCTTTGCACTTGCATTTTCATAGATGTTATTAATAATATTAATGTATGCATCTTCAATACCGCAGGTTTTCAGAGCCATTGTAACTGCTGATGGTTTCACCGAATCAAAGGCTTTTTCATAATCGATAAAAGCCATGCACAATGGAAGTTCATATTCCCTCGCTCTTTCAATTAGTTCTCTCAGCACGTGGATATGATCTATTGTGCTGTAGCCACTCCTGAATCCAGCTTGTTCTCTCGGTTGAGCCATGTCCAGTGTTACCTTCAAGCGGTGTGAAAGAACTTTAGTGAAGATTTTATAAACTACTGATAGGAGGCTGATAGGTCTGTAGTTTCCGAGATCCTCAATGTCACCTTTCTTATGTAGCAGGATCATTGTAGCGGTGTTCCAATCCTCAGGAATATTTCCTTCATTAAGGCATCGAGTGAAAATTTGGGCGAGTACTGTTTCGATTTCTCCACTTGCTTCTTGTATGATGTCTACAGTAATTCCATCTTCTCCTGGAGCTTTTCTTATTCACCTTCAATAGTTCGTGGAGCCTCCACGAGCTGCGATTACAGCTGCGACCCTCCGGGTCATACTCTCAACCAGGCGTTGTACGACGGCTAGCGGTATTTTCTTCCACTCGGCTTGGAGAAGACAGGTCAGTTCCTTCACCGATTTCGGACGGTGGGGGCACCCCTTAAGTCGACGCTCCAACTCGTCCCAGAGGTGCTCGATAGGGTTATGGTACGGGCTCTGCGCCGGCCCGTCCATTCGATTAACCCCATTGTCATCATACCAAGCCATGGTGGACCTCGCAACATGACAGGTAGCATTGTCTTCCTGAAAGTAACATGGGTCCACCCCGTAAAACTGCCACAACGTAGGAAGCGCATTGTCATCCAAAATGGTGCAGTAGGTCTCGGCGTTGAGTCTACCAGGAATAGAGACCAAGGGTTCCGTGCCATACCAAGAGAAACACCCCCATAGCATAATTCCACCGCCGCCGAACTTCACAGTTGGCACAATACATTCCGGCAGGAGGCGTTCTCCAGGCAGATGCCAAATCCAGACCCAGCCATCCAAACGGTAGAGGGTGAACCTTGATTCGTCGCTCCAGAGAACCTGTTTCCACTGTTGAACGGTCCACTGTCGACGTTCTTTGCACCACGTTAGCCGAGCAGCGCTATTGGACTTGGTGATTAAAGGCTTGTGGGCGGCAGCACGTCCATGATAACCGAAGAGATGGGCTTCCTTACGGATGGTATTCATCGAACGAACATTCCCGGATGCCTGTTGAAACTTCTCGCGGATGTGGCCCATCGATTTGGTGAGGTTTTTCCGAATTTCTCTGGCCAGCACCCGTCGGTCTCTAACTCCTAGTTTTGTGGGTCTGCCGAGTCGGGGCACAATGCGACAGTCACCTCTCATCTTCAACTTGCCAATCACGTAGGCCAGTGTCTTTTTTGAGTACTTCAACTTGCTGGATATGTCACGTATAGATCGATCATTTCTGTGATACCCGACGATTACACCTTTCTCGAAATCAGGGAGCTCCGAAATGCGTGGCATCTTGCATGCGACTAGTTGCGTTGTTGTTTCCCACACGATATTTAACGGCGGCGGCCGTGACGTGTATCAGGACCGCAGATATCGTCGACTGCAAAGGTGTCCAATTAATTGTTGGTAGTTAGTGTATATATACACACTGTCGTATTAGAATAATATGTCCACCCCGGAAACTCAGTGTACCCGCCCAGGTGTGTCACAAAGTGCACGTGACAAAATCGACTACACGGAGACGCAAGCGGCCAACCAGGACAAATGAGCCACAGTGCATAACGTGAGCACAATGGCAGAGGCAGTGATTTAACGGACTTGAAAAAGGAATGAAAATCGGCTACCGTGCCATTGGTGGAAGCGTCTCAGAAACAGAAGATTTCGTGGGCTGTTCGTGAAGTGCTGTAGTTAGGGTGTACTAAGAGTGGACCTCCCACACACCGAGTACCTCCCGACGTCATACCTGTGGAGTCCAAAGGGCCATCGACTCCAGAGATGAACATCGTCTCTGTCGACTGGTAAAGGGCAATGGACGTGCAACAATGCAGCAGATGACCACGCAAATGCACGCTGGAGCACCCAGGTACCAGTACAGCGAACCTTGTTATGCATGGGTCTCCGGAGTCCACGCTGCATCAAGGCGCTCATGTTAACCCAGGTCCATCCGCAACGACGCCTGTAGTTTACATGGGACTACCGCCATTGGACAGTGGAAGAGTTGGAAAAGTTTACCTTCTCCGACTAATCGAAGTTTCTACTCCACAGAAGTGACGGACGGTGGCGGATATGACGTCAGACACACGAGAACCAACACCCGGACACGCTTGTCGGTCAAGTACAGGCCGGCGGTGGCAGTGTGCATGTCTGGGAAATGTTTTCCTGGTATGACCTGGGACCGCTGGTACCACTGGATGGGTCCCTGAACGCCAATGGCTTCCTGTCCATCCTTGCTGACCACATGCCTCTCTTCATGTTAGACGTTTACTCTGGTGGTGATGGTGTCTACCAACATGACAAACCGCCGTGCCACGTCGTTAACGGGGTGCGTGACTGGTCTCAGGAATACGACAGCGATGTGTCCGTTCACCCTTGGCCAACGAAATCGCCCGACCTCGATCGACAGGTTCGGAATGCCGACCACAACCACGCCATCTCCTGGAACTCCGTGCTCACCGCAATCCAAATGGGCACGGGTGCCTCGGGCAACCTTCCAGGGCCTCATTGCGACCAGGTCAGGTAGGCGGTTATGTTATTCTGATACAACTGTAAGCATACTAGGCAAAACAAAATTAAGTTTATACTCCAATGCTATTTTTATGCGAGAGGCGCAATTAAACTGTGATTGCTTGTTCAGTTTTTCGCAACTGCTTCGGAGTTCGGACTTTTGGTTCCCACATCAAACGCACCAAATGCAGCTGAAAATCCTGGCTGGTAGCCGTGCAAATGATTCTATAGCCCCCAGAGTATTTTCAGCAGTGTGAATCATATCCTCACCTTATCCATCTAACTAAAGAAATATGTGGGGCCCCATTGTTGTCGACAAAGGCCGTGGTGCCTCTTTAGTTGGACGGACTATACAACCACTCCTTTATATTTCAGTGTAAACAACTAGCTTCCTCTGAAAATTTTGAGGAACAAATTCAAATTATAAGTGTACCAGAAACTGGTGTTAAAGTTTCAATTTAAATCACATTGCAAACATTGATTTTTGCACGCTACCTTGAGCTGCTCTCGGGTCCAATGTTGAGCAGGATTGGTTTCAGGAACACACTTAAAACTTCCAGCATACCTGTGGCATTGATACCGGGGGGCTCAGAACTCCCCGATATCAATTCCAGAGAGCACGTGTGGAGCACTCTCTCTATATATATCTCGTCCGCCCATGGCGATTGAGTTCCGCAAAGACGACAATGCGCCTTAAAAGATTACTAGTAAATTAATACAGCCGGCTTGCCATTCCTGTGCTGCATACGGGTAAGAGACAAAGTGCGTCCGGGGCCGACTTCACAGGGAACCATCGATGCATTCGCTTCCACAAACTCAGTGAGTCTGCGGAAAACCCCGGAAAAACTACATAATAGATGGCTGGCAGGACTGCTGAGATTGTGAGACACTATGGAACGGCATATCAGGCGCCCGGATGCACCAATTACCTCCATACCTGCATCGAAGACAGCATTACACACAGCCCTTACAAAAGACTTATTATATGCTACTATAATTCAGGTCTAAAAAACCTAGTTTTGCTGGTTTTCCTTATTCTTTTGTTGTTTTTATCTCTTTTGTGAGTTTTCAGTTTCCAGAGATAAAATATTTGATCATTTTTCCTTTAACGCTAGGCTGAAAATAAAGAATACAGGTTATATAGCACATTCTTGTTCAGCGATCAATAATCTTCTACATTAGTTCTAAAGCTATCCACGTTTTTTAATGGTACAGTCCATTTTCTGCTATATATATTTCAGGTTATTTCAATCATAACAGCAAACAAAGGGATTCACATCCCATCTGTATCCCTCACAATCTCGTTGAATTCAGTTGATTCAAGGCAGAACTTCTAGTGTACTCTGTTTGAGGAAATATCAGAGTTCATTATCAGATTTTGTATTTAATAATACTCACACAAGGTAACCCATTGTTCGTTTCTGAGATTGAATATTTGAACCTGTGTTTCCATTATTTGCTTAGTTAAATCTGCGAGGAACGTCGAATCTGTTTCTCAGTTTCAGGTATTTTAGTAATGGTTTTCCTCTAAAGAAGTGGTGTAATATCTTTGCATAGAAAGCGAGGTCGGAATTTATGTTTTACATATAAGTGGTGGCGTTAACAAAAGATATGAACGCATTTAATCTAAAATGGATATGAGGGAATGAAAGATTTCGTCATGTACACACAAGTAGAGCACGAAAGAAATCACGTGAGCAAACAGCGAATTCATTCTTTCACAGTGCCAAAAAGTGTTAAGCAAACATTTCATGCATTATTCGATTTTAAATTAAGGGAACATTTTATCAAATTCCGTTTCACCTTCATATAGTAAGATAATTCTTCAATGCTTGAAAAAGATTTATAATTTTGTTAAATCTTTCCAGCATTTCTGCTTTAATAATGCTATTTTTGAAACTGGATTACACGTTAGTTAATTTCATTTGAACGTTACGGTGGAGAACACTAAAATGTTTAAGCTTACCAAGCTTACATTAATTTCAGCTATTACGCAAGCTTCTCTGCAAATGTTAAATTCCAACTTTGAACTTCGAAGTTGTTGTCCCGTATAGCTTCACTCTTCATCCAGCTAAAACCCTAATTAGACATATAATTAGTTCTTTCAATTAACGACTAGGATTTCAAGGAGTGCAACATTCATTTACTATGTCCCAATCCTTTTATGATCTACGCACGTAAGTCACTCAAACAGCAGATACAGTATAATGGCCACTAAATTATTCACAAATAGATTTTGTTCACTTATACTCGCAGTTGGAAAAGTAATCTTGCGCAGTCGTAAACAAGAATTATCTGTGTCGTTAACAAGAATGCTCTCCAATCATTACAGTAAAAGTACTAGCCTCAGATCAGTGTTCATGAAAATGGGCTTGCCAACAGTGCTCACGAAATACTCTTATCTCTAACTTGAGCATACACGGTTGTATCAGAATTATATGACCATCCCCGGTATCACAGTGTACCCACACAACCGCGTCACAGACTGCACGTGACAAGGTCGACTACACGGAGATATCAACGGACGGCCAGAACAGATGAGCCATAGTGCGTAACGTGCGCACAATGGGCAGAGGTAATTATTTGACGGACGTCCAAAAAGGAATAATCATTCGGCATTGGCTACCGCGCCAAGGGTGGAACCATCTCAGAAACATCAGACTTTATGGGCTGTTCGCGAGGTGCTGTAGTAACGGTGTACCAAGAATGGACCGCTGGCACACGCAGTACCTTCTGACGTCATAAAACCCCAAATGTCATCGACCCCATAGGAGATCATCGCCTCCGTCAACTCGTAAAGGGCAATCGACGCACAGCAATGCAGCAGTTGACCACGGAAATGAACGTTGCGGCACCCAGGTACATGTCCGAGATAATAGTAGAGCGAAGCCTGTTACGCATGGGTCTCCGGAGTCGACGCTGCGTCGAGACGACCATGTTAACCCACGTCCATCGGCAACGACGTCTTCAGTTCTCATGGGACTGCCGTCATTGGGCAGTGGAAGAGTGCGAAAAGGTTGCTATCTCCGACGAATCGAGGTTTCTACTCTACGGAAGTGACGTGTGGTGGCGGATATGACGTCAGACACACGAGAACCACCACCCGGACACGCTTTTCGGTCAAGTAGAGGCCGGCGGTGGAAGTGTGCATGTCCAGGGGATGTATTTCTGGTATGACCTGGGACAGCTGGTACCACTGGATGGATCCCTGAACGCCAATGGCTACCTGTCCATCTTTGCTGACCACATGCATCTCTTCATGTTGGACGTTTAACCTGGTAGTGATGGTGTCTACCAACAAGACAATGCGACGTGCCGTTTCGCTAAGGTGGTGCGTGACTGGCTCCAGGAACACGTCAGCGATGTCTACATTCTCCATTGGCCGGCGAAATCGCCCGTTCTCAGTCTCGTAGAGCACTTGTAGGACTATTTGAATCGATAGGTTCGACGTGCCGACCGACAACCACGTCATCTCCGGGACCTCCATTCTCTGCTGCTGTCCGAACGTGTGCCTCGGGCAACTTTCCGGGGCGTCACTGCGTCCAAATCACGCCGTCTCGTCGATGTCATTCGGGCCAAGGGTGGTTATTTCCATTATTAGGTAGGTGGTCATATTATTCTGATACGGCTGGGTACATCCTTGACTTCTGATGTGTTGTCAGGGTTGCCTAAAACAAATTCGTCGAGAGAGAGAAATGTAGCATTCAGAGTGAAAATCATTTTACGAGAATAACCCAAATTTACATGAGAAGACGAGACATACGGGGAAGATTAAATTAGAGTATGTATCACACTTTATGAATCAATTAAAATATGAAACATCATTACAATGCGTTCTGTCAATCCTCTACAGCAAACTGGTTATCATTCACGATAGATGGTACTTTGTAGTAATAACTCGTTCACTGATATCATGAGTATTAGCTTTGCTTTTGCTTTTTGCAATGCCTCACTGACAATGCACAACTCTTCTTGGCAACGCAGCAAGAGAGAGACGAACACGCGACACACCTTTTCTTCCCACAATTTTTCCCACCCATTAGAGATCGCCATGAAGTTCAGCGAAAAATAAATAACATTCTGGTCATGGTCATCTTTGTGTGAAAAAAAGTCCTAAAAGACAAAAAGACAAGCGACTCTTTTGTACATATAGACATGTACTTTCTTTTAACGTTTTTTTTTTTTTTCTTAGTGGTAAATGAAGATGCAGCGTGCCGCCCCAGTGGCGCAGTGGTTTAAACGATGGTTTCTGATCATTCGTCCAGAAGGGGTCCGGGTTTGAATCCCGGTGAGGCATGGATGTTGTGTTTGTCTTACGGCACTGGCTCTCTCCCTTCCCTGGAACCAGTGGCCTTAAATAAGGGACGGGCGACTGCTTATAGCCCATTAATTTGCTCACGGTGGTCGTTAATCCTCCAATCAAAAAAATGCAGTGTGAGCTTCGAGGGAAAATAAAACATGTACATTTTTTCCTTTTATCGGTAAATTATTTTCTGGAAGCTCTTTTTTGTCACAGCATCACGACGACTTAAATAACAACGGTAGATTCAACCCTTTAGCGCTATCAACACTCATAAAGGAAACATTTTATGCTATTGCCTAGTTGCTGTTTTTTTTTTTCTTTTTTGTTTAACGACCACCGTGAGCAACTCAATGGGCTATAAGCAGTCACCCGTCCCTAATTTAAGGCCACTGATTTCAGGGAAGGGTGAGTGCCAATGCCGTAAGACAAAACACGACATGTATACCTCAACAGGATTCGAACCCCAACCCATCTCGGACGAATAGTCAGACGCCAGCGCTTAGACCACTGCACCACCGGATCAGTTAAAATTCCATACAGCATAATATTATCCAGCAATTTCGCGATATCGAAGAATAAACGTTACGTAAATTTCTGTTTATGTCATATACCGGTGTCATCATCATTGTCAAACATTATAAATCCCCTGCTGGATGAAGGTCGCCCCAAGTTTCTTCCACGACGATCTGTCTTGCGCCTATCTCCTTTATGTCATTCCTGCATGCTTTCGAATTTCATCCACCCATCTCCCATGTCGTCTTCATTCGGGTCTTTTCCTATCCCTTGGAATCCAATCTAGAATTTCGGTTGTCCATTGCTTGTCCGTTCTTCTGGCAATATGGACAGCCCATTGACATTTCAGTGATTTTACTCTGATCACGATGTCTTTCACTCTTGTCATTTTTCTGATCCACCAGTTCCTCTTCTTTTCTCTACTGGTTACACCAAGCATGCATCTCTCCATGCATCTTTCAGTTGTCTGCAGTCTCTGTATATCTTTTTTAGTTAAGGTCCACATCTCTGCACCATACGTAAGAACTGGAAGGATGCATTGATCAAACACTTTTCTTTTAAGACATAATGACATAATGCCCTTAAAAATTGTACTGTTTCTTCCAAAAGTTCCCCATTCAAGTTTTATACGCCAATTAATTTCTTCATTAATGTGACCCTCGCTTGATATCTGCTGTCCAAAGTAAATGTAGGTATTGGCTATATCCAGCTTTTCTCCATCAAATGATAGATCTTCATTTCTTGTAAAAGCATTGTACATCACTTTTGTCTTCTGAAAGTTCATTTTTAATCCCACTTCTTTAATTTGTCAGCAGGTTTCTGGATCATACGCTGCAGCTCTGAAGTTGTGTTTGGAAAAACGATTACGTCATTAGCAAAACGAAGGTCAGTTAAATAATCTCCATTAATCTTTATCAAGCTCAGTGATTTTGAAAGACATTTTGCAATCTGGCATTAAAGAGTTTGGGTGATATGATGTCACCTTGTCTCACTCCCTTTCTAATTTTTATTAGTTCTGTATCCTCAAATAGCCGAACCTTTGCACTTGCATTTTCAACCGGTGTATGTAAATTTAAACACAGTTTCGAAATTTCATAATATCTTACCGAGTCTTTCGACAAAGCTTCCTGCAAAAAATACAAAAAAAAAAGGGCTTGTGAAACCTTTTGAAGCATAAGATATTTAGCGTCGTGTAAAACATCCCTTAAATATGTCAAAGAATAGCTGAATGTTGACGATACTTCACTGAAAGCTCTTCCTAAGTCGGCAGTGCCAGTGTTACAGGATAAAAAGTATGCTGCAATGAAAAAAAATGTATGTATAAGGTATTAGAATTTTTCTTCCCTAACTGCAGTTCTGTGATCCTGAGCTTGTTATTTTGGCGATAAAAATTGGATCTTATTTTTCTGTTTCTCAGTTTAATGTTTTTTCCAGGGGTTTTTTATTTACTCATTTTTTTTCACGGGTTATTTGGTCTGAGTAACCCACGGTAGTGGTGTTATCCTGTTTCAGAGACAGTTCGTGGTGGAAAGGATTTCATTATGGAAATGTGCGGGAGGACGAAATAGCATTATCTAAAGAGTAGGGTATATAGGACAGCTGGGAGAACCCTGTCGTTGAGGGAGGGAAGGAGCAAAAGGGATGCGGGGGGGGGGAGAGAAGGTTGAGAGATGAGAGGCGGTGTCTTTGTACTTCTGAAATCGGAGGCAACTTTTTTTTTCTTTGTAAGGAATACGAACAACTTCAAAACATCATGTCTGGAAGGAGGCCGGAAATTCAGATACTCAACGCGACTTGGTGTAAATCAAGAGAATGATTCTGGCGCCGGAATACGAGAAAACGCTGACCCGTGAAAATGCTTACGCATTCATCGTAGCGAAACGTCGAATCTTTTTCTATTACTGTTTACAGAATTGGTTACTTCTTTCCTACAATCCCCCCGCACACCTCTCCGGACGTTTCTCTCCAACCCTTTCAATCACTGATTTGTTTAACCAGCACGAAGAACAACTTTAAACAATGTTTTCCAACCCCGTTGTACCAAAATTTCGCCGAAATCCCTTTACCTGCACTAGGAAGTAATCATCATAATAGAAATTGTTGTCGCTTCGAGACAATTACATGTTAGAAAAGTTCGCTTAAGGAACAACTGATTTTGCAATTTGTATCGAAACTATTGCCACATTCGACTTGGTAATTTCTTCTTGAACTTTTCATTTCTTTTCTCTTTAAAAGCTTTTCGCTTTTACAGATAGATGGTTTCCGCTCTGTTGCTTTGCCTTCTGCATAAAAAAATGGTTCAGAGCTATAACATTCTTGGTGAAAATCCTCTAAATACGTGGCGTCAATAAATAATTAAATACATCGCTCTTTCCACGTTCAAGAAACACATAGCAACCGAAAAATTGTTTTCAGCCGCCGCCGTGGAATTGAATCACGGAACTCTCGATATCTAGCCGAGCGCGTTAACTTTACTCGGCTAGATATCAAGAGTTCCGTGATTCAATTCCACGGCGGCGGCTGAAAACAATTTTTCGGTTGCTATGTGTTCCTTGAACGTGGAAAGAGCGATGTATTTATTTATTTATTGACGCCACGTATTTGGAGGATTTTCACCTTGGATCTCGCCCTTTGGATTTAACTGCTATAATATATATATAGCCAGTGCCGTTAATGCCCACCAGATGGAGACGTCTCAGTAGCTGAGCCCATCTTGCGGATTTATGATGTCAGAAGCTGACTTAAAAATACACATAGCACCGTGGATTGTTGGTCACCGTGGTGTAAAGTTAACGCGCTCGGCTAGTTATCGAGATTTCCGTGGTTCAATTCCACGGCGGCGGCTGAAAAACAATTTATCGGTTGCTATGTGTTTCTGGAACGCGGAAAGAGCGATGTATTTATTTATTTACTGACGCCACGTATTTGGAGGATTTTCACCTTGGATCTCGCCCTTTGGATTTAACTGCTATAATATATATATAGCCAGTGCCGTTAATGCCCACCAGATGGAGACGTCTCAGTAGCTGAGCCCATCTTGCGGATTTATGATGTCAGAAGCTGACTTAAAAATACACATAGCACCGTGGATTGTTGGTCACCGTGGTGTAAAGTTAACGCGCTCGGCTAGTTATCGAGATTTCCGTGGTTCAATTCCACGGCGGCGGCTGAAAACAATTTATCGGTTGCTATGTGTTTCTGGAACGCGGAAAGAGCGATGTATTTATTTATTTACTGACGCCACGTATTTGGAGGATTTTCACCTTGGATCTCGCCCTTTGGATTTAACTGCTATAATATATATATAGCCAGTGCCGTTAATGCCCACCAGATGGAGACGTCTCAGTAGCTGAGCCCATCTTGCGGATTTATGATGTCAGAAGCTGACTTAAAAATACACATAGCACCGTGGATTGTTGGTCACCGTGGTGTAAAGTTAACGCGCTCGGCTAGTTATCGAGATTTCCGTGGTTCAATTCCACGGCGGCGGCTGAAAACAATTTATCGGTTGCTATGTGTTTCTGGAACGCGGAAAGAGCGATGTATTTATTTATTTACTGTCGCCACGTATTTGGAGGATTTTCACCTTGGATCTCGCCCTTTGGATTTAACTGCTATAATATATATATAGCCAGTGCCGTTAATGCCCACCAGATGGAGACGTCTCAGTAGCTGAGCCCATCTTGCGGATTTATGATGTCAGAAGCTGACTTAAAAATACACATAGCACCGTGGATTGTTGGTCACCGTGGTGTAAAGTTAACGCGCTCGGCTAGTTATCGAGATTTCCGTGGTTCAATTCCACGGCGGCGGCTGAAAACAATTTATCGGTTGCTATGTGTTTCTGGAACGCGGAAAGAGCGATGTATTTATTTATTTACTGTCGCCACGTATTTGGAGGATTTTCACCTTGGATCTCGCCCTTTGGATTTAACTGCTATAATATATATATAGCCAGTGCCGTTAATGCCCACCAGATGGAGACGTCTCAGTAGCTGAGCCCATCTTGCGGATTTATGATGTCAGAAGCTGACTTAAAAATACACATAGCACCGTGGATTGTTGGTCACCGTGGTGTAAAGTTAACGCGCTCGGCTAGTTATCGAGATTTCCGTGGTTCAATTCCACGGCGGCGGCTGAAAACAATTTATCGGTTGCTATGTGTTTCTGGAACGCGGAAAGAGCGATGTATTTATTTATTTACTGTCGCCACGTATTTGGAGGATTTTCACCTTGGATCTCGCCCTTTGGATTTAACTGCTATAATATATATATAGCCAGTGCCGTTAATGCCCACCAGATGGAGACGTCTCAGTAGCTGAGCCCATCTTGCGGATTTATGATGTCAGAAGCTGACTTAAAAATACACATAGCACCGTGGATTGTTGGTCACCGTGGTGTAAAGTTAACGCGCTCGGCTAGTTATCGAGATTTCCGTGGTTCAATTCCACTGCGGCGGCTGAAAACAATTTATCGGTTGCTATGTGTTTCTGGAACGTGGAAAGAGCGATGTATTTATTTATTTACTGTCGCCACGTATTTGGAGGATTTTCACCTTGGATCTCGCCCTTTGGATTTAACTGCTATAATATATATATAGCCAGTGCCGTTAATGCCCACCAGATGGAGACGTCTCAGTAGCTGAGCCCATCTTGCGGATTTATGATGTCAGAAGCTGACTTAAAAATACACATAGCACCGTGGATTGTTGGTCACCGTGGTGTAAAGTTAACGCGCTCGGCTAGTTATCGAGAGTTCCGTGGTTCAATTCCACGGCGGTGGCTGAAAAACAATTTTTCGGTTGCTATGTGCTTCTGGAACGTGGAAACAGCGATGTATTTATTTATTTATCACATTCTTGCATGCTGAAGACATAACTCATTTTATGAGTTTCAGCTGAGATGCCATACCACTTATATTCTTTTGACATGTATGAAATTCCTTGATGTAAAAATTTGTCTTACGTGTTATCAATTTAATTTTGTATTCAATTTTGTCTTACGTGTTATCAATTTAATTTTGTATTAAAATTTTGTCTTACGTGTTATCAATCAAATTTAAATTGCAATTTTGTCTTATGTGTTATCAATCAAATTTAAATTATCAATCAAATTTAAATCAATACTTTACAATACTGTATAGTACTTTTACCATACTACAGATAACGGGCGGCGGACACGGGGGTCGGGACCCCCTCCCCTTGAAATTTCATGGTCTCCCTCACTGGGGGTTCTTTTTAAAAAAGATTTCCAGTTCACATCCGTCATTTCCAGAAATTTCCATTTTTAAAAGTGCCTGTTTATTTTAACTTCCGTATTTGCATCGATTTTCCGTAGCCAGAAATTCCGTTTATTTCAGGCAAGTCCGTTTCACGTTTTTCCGTATTCATCCAGGAATTTCGCAAAGCTGACCTTAGCCCTGACACCAGATAATTCTTCCACTGCAGACATGGTCTAACCCCCCGTTGTTTGTGTAGGTAACGCACGCCTTTAACCACTGAGCCACAGACGCTCAGAAAATCGATACACGTACATCGGAAAACAAATTGCGCGACAATGAATTTTTTTCTTTTCGTCATTAATGCGAGTGATTTAGTTATTTTATTTTCTGTTGGAGCTTATTTTTTTTCTGAATACTTTCGTAATAATTTTTATTTTCTGTAGGAGGATTTTACACAAATTAGGCATTTTTCATCTGGAATTTTCAAAGCAACAAAATGCTTTGCAACTTGATCTTTTTACACTGACAATGACTTTCAATTATATTTTAAAAAACGGAAAAATGTACCTTTTTTTAGGCTTTCCACCCGTAGGTTGAAGAAGCGTATATGCTCCAGCTTCGTCCGTCTGTCTGCCTGTCAGCACGATAACTCGCGTAACAATGGTTCGATTTCTATGAAATTTTAGTATGTGGTAGGGGACAACCAGGGGACGAACCCTATTTGAAATGGGCGAAATGGGGTAAATGCTCAGGGCATAGGAGCAGGATCCATTCCATCGCCCTTATACGTCATAACTTACGTAAAAATGCTTCGATTGCGACAAAGCTTAAGTATGTAGTTTCGGAGGTATACTGAACCAGTTATGTTGAATATCATCGAAATGGGGTCAAAGGTCAGGGCACAGGAGTAAGATTTATTCTACAGCCATCATCTTCATAACTTGACTAAACAGTCTTCTGTTGCGACAAAGCTTTAGTACGTAGTTTCGGAGGTATACTGAACCGGTTATGTTGAATATCATCGAAATGGGGTCAAAGGTCAGGGCACAGGAGTGAGATTTATTCTACAGCCATTATCCTCATAACTTAACTAAACATGCTTCTGTTGCGACAAAACTGTAGTATGTTGTTCCGGAGGTATACTGAGCCAATTCTATTTAATATCATCGAAATGGGGTCAAGGGTCAGGGCTCAGAAGTTAGATTTATTCCACAGTCATTATCGTCATAACTTGAGTAATGATTTCTGGTATGTTGGAAAGCGTATCATAATCAATGCATTGCATGATTTTACTAACTTGTTGTAGTATTATTTCACAAAACTCCTAAGTGTAAAAATTTCTCTTGATAGCTATAATAGTCTCTGTTTTAAGGGGTCCAAATCTTGATGCACAGACATCGTATGATCACCTGTACAATAAGTTAAGTAAACGGTTTTTTACAGTAACACATTATACCATAAACAGCTGTTGCACCAAATGAGGAAGAGGAGAAGAAATATTCCATGTTACACAATAAACAAAATTCCTGCGATGTGCTATCCACAATATCCGATCTCGTTACAGAACTTCAAAATCAAATACTACGGCAGACTATTAAAATTTAGCATTTACTCAAACTTCCAAGTATTCCCGTGAATCACTCCCATTACCGGGAATTTTTCGTCGTATGAATACGAAAAAAGTAATAACGGAGGTTTTCCGTTAATATGAGAAAGGAACTGCCAAAGATTTCTGAAAATTCGGAATTTTCAGTTAACACATATCTTAAAAGCGGTAATTTACCGTCAATATGAGAAAGAAATTGCGGAAACGTTTCTGAAAATTCAGAATTTTCCGTTAACACCTCCTGAAAACGTTAATTTAGCGTCAATACGAAAAAGAAATTGCGGAAAGGTTCCTGAAAATTCAAAATTTTCCGTTAACACCTCCTCAAAACGTTAATTTACCGTCAATATAAGAAAGGAATTGCGAAAGGTTTCTGAAAATTAAGAATTTTCCGTTAAGACATCTTGAAAAGGGTAGTTTATCGTCAACGTAAGAAAGGTATTGCGGGAAGGTTTCTAAATATTCAGAATTTTATCGTGGTACGACAAATCCGTGAAATCTAAGTTTCTTTCCGTCATTTCACGGAAAAGGTTGTATCAGAAATATGCTTCGTTAATACACGAAAGGAATGGCGTAAAGTGGCTCCTGAATTTCAGAAAATGTTTTACAGTGTATGCAGTTATCCGGAAAACGCTTCAAAAACAAAACAAAAAAAATATGTTAAGCATTTGCAGTGATATGCTACATTTGTGATGCAATTTTTCACTGTAATATCAACATTCTAAAACAATGATCGTTACCATCGGAAATATGCTCCGATGCGCCTAGTCTCTCTCTCTCTCTCTCTCATGGGCGGCGACGATCCACCGCCAGTGACGTCACAATCCTGTGCGCTGGCCTTCTTTTTTCGGGGGTCACGGGCTGACTCCAGATTAGAAAACCCAATACATCTGCCAAATAAATAACTGAAAAAACAAACTCAAACTCAAATTAAGCGGCACTTATATTGCTTCACACAGGTATTTCTTGGAGTTTTGTCACATAGAAAATAAACGAACCTGGACGAATATGTGTACTTATGCTGCTAGACCCTCAAATAACAATGGGCTGGACGTATTGCTAGAAGGACAGGCCAGTGTTGAACAACTGAATTTTACACTCGATTCCATAGAGCGGGAAAAGAACCAGAAGAAGACCACGTGAGGGATGGGTGGATGGAATTCGGAATGTCGGAGTGACAAGTTCAAGAGAGAAAGTTGTGAACAGCACTAGAGGAGAAAATCAAGCAGTGGATTGATGATGACTGAGAATTTAGGGGCGTATACAGAAATTTTTATTTCGGGGGTTGGGCGACAAAAGTGGAAGTTTTTGGAATCCATCAAGATAAAATAAAAGGATAAATAAATTTTAGAAGAAAAACTTAAAGCATTATTTCCTAATGTAAATTGATGCATTTTTTAAAGTAAAGCAATTTTTTTAATGTAAGTCGCATTTTAACAAAAACAATGAAGCACTTCGACGGGCAAGGCCCCTTGCCTCCCTAAATACTCTGGATGATATGTACGAATATATATCAGAATGAAACTTCAGTAGGTAAATTCGGTCACGGCAACAGAAACCAGCGTGGAAATACTCTCGTTGAGTTTGCAGAGGCAGAAGGATTTTTCATCTTGAATTCCTTTTTCAAGAAAAAGCCACACAGGAAATGGACATGGAGACATCCAATTGGGACGACAAGTGAAATTGATTTTATTATGTGTAACAAAAAATTCGTCATCGAAGACTGCAGTGTGCTGAACAAGTTCAACACAGGTAGTGACCATAGATTGGTGAGATGTAAGATGCACCTCAACACTAAACTGGAACGTGGCAAGCTCATAAGACAAACAAAATGTATTGACATCACCAACCTTAAAAAACACCATAATACTTTCAAGTTGGAACTGAAGAACAGATTCACTGCTTTAGAAGGCCTAACATCGGAAGAAGTGGATATTTCGGAAGTTAACAGAAAAGTAACCAAAGCTCTTATGGAAACAGCAACAAAATTAGCTGGGTCTAAGAACAAGTTGCATGTAAACAAATTATCAGGAAAAACCAAAATGTTGATGCAAAAAAGAAGAGAGATGAGGACAACTAAAGAAGATGTGACTTCCAAAGTGGAATATATAGAGCTATGCAAGACAGCACGAAAAAGTATCACTGAAGACGTAAGGAAATTCAACTGTGAGCTAGTGAGGAAAGCAATTGAAAACAACCAAAGCCTAAAGATAGCAAAGGGACATCTCAGTAAGGGAAGAAAACAGATTATGGCTCTGAGAAAAGAAGATGGTTCTATAACAAGAAATAGAGGCGAAATTTTGACAAGAGTGAAAGATTTCTACTCCAAATTATATGAAAGGGATGATACATGTACTCCAGACATCATGAAAGGTACCAGAGTTCTTCCAGTCCTCCCAGCAGAAGTTGCTCATGCAATCAAGAACATGAAGCGGGGGAAAGCTCCAGGAGAAGATGGAATTACTATAGACATCATACAAGAAGCAAGTGGAGAAATTGAGACAGTACTCGCCCAAATTTTCACTCGATGCCTTAATGAAGGGAAGATTCCTGAGGATTGGAACACCGCTACAATGATCCTGCTACATAAAAAAGGTGACATTGAGGATCTCAGGAACTACAGACCTATCAGCCTCCTATCAGTGGTTTATAAAATCTTCACTAAAGTTCTTTCACACCGTTTGAAGGTAACACTGGACATGGCTCAACCGAGAGAACAAGCTGGATTCAGGAGTGGCTACAGCACAATAGATCATATCCACGTACTGAGAGAACTAATTGAAAGAGCGAGGGAATATGAACTTCCATTGTGCATGGCTTTTATCGATTATGAAAAAGCCTTTGATTCGGTGAAACCATCAGCAGTTACCACGGCTCTGAAATCCTGCGGTATTGAAGATGCATACATTAATATTATTAATAACATCTATGAAAATGCAAGTGCAAAGATTCGGCTGTTTGAAAATACAACACACATAAAAATTGGAAAGGGAGTGAGACAAGGTGACACCATATCTCCGAAGCTCTTTAATGCCACATTGGAAAATGTCTTTCAATCACTGAACTGGGAAAACAAAGGGATAAAGATTAATGGAGATTTTCTAACCCACCTTCGTTTTGCTGATGACGTAGTCATTTTTGCAACTACCCCATCAGAGCTGCAGAGTATGATCCAGGAACTTGCTGACAAGAGTAAAGAAGTGGGATTAAAAATGAACTTTCAGAAGACAAAAGTGATGTTCAATGCTTTTACAAGAAATGAAGACTTATCGATTGATGGAGAAAAACTGGAGATAACAGATACGTATGTTTATCTTGGACAGCAGATATCAAGTGAGGGTCACATTGATGAAGAAATTAATCGGCGTACAAAACTTGCCTGGAGAGCTTTTGGAAGAAACAGCATAATTTTCAAGAGCAATATGCCATTATGTCTTAAAAGAAAAGTGTTTGATCAATGCATCCTTCCAGTGCTTACGTATGGTGCAGAGACGTGGACCTTAACTAAAAGAGACATACAAAGGCTGCAGACAACTCAAAGCAGCATGGAGAGGTGCATGCTTGGTATAACCAGGAGAGATAAGAAGAGGAACTCGTGGATCCGAAAAATGACGAGAGTGGAAGACATCATGATCAGAGTTAAATCCCTGAAATGGCAATGGGCTGGACATACTGCCAGAAGGACAGACCATAGATGGACAGCCGAAATTTTAGATTGGATTCCAAGGGACAGGAAAAGACCCAGGAAAAGACCACATGGGAGATGGGTGGATGAAATTCGTAAATATGCGGGAGTGACATGGAGGAGACTGGCACAAGACAGACCGTTGTGGAGGAAACTTGGGGAGACCTTCGTCCAGCAGTGGATTGATAATGGTTGACAATGATGATGATGATGATAAATTAAACCAAACTTAAGCCAAAAACAGATAAAAATAAAAAAACATTTTACACAAATTTACAATCTGAAAACCAAACGAGCAAAAGCAGCAGTGAAGAATTCTCAGAAACAACAACTAGCAAAGCAGAAACAATTACGACAGAAAAAAATTACAAAAAATAAAAACTCCAAAACCAACGAGCAGGGAGAAAAAAATAAAAAAATATAAACGGGGATCCAGAAAATGTTGAAAATGCTGAGCCTTGGCTTTATCAAGGACCAGCAAAACTCTGCATTGACTCACTTCCACAAAAACCTAGTTGAAAATGTGTTTCTGCCATGTCATAGATGCAAAAAGTATAAGTCCCCTAAATTACCAAATTAACACAACCGTCCACAAAAGTACGGGAACTTTAAAATTAAGCAATTTTTTTTTAATTTAGTATTACATCTAGGACATACCTGGTCCAACCCAGGGCTCATCACCTTCCACAAAAACAGTAAAACGTCTGTACAGAGCCCAAAAATAGTGTAAGAAAAACTTAAAATTTAGACCTAGGAAACGTGGGATAAAGATTGGAAAAAAATGTTTTTAGAGGAGCACAGCAACGCAAAAATTACCCTACTTGTAAGAAGACCAGAAAAAACACAAATAACAAAAATCACCTAGTACAAATATATTATTTGTTGCCAGAAGTTCCAAATTCGTAACAGCAGTACCACATGGCCAAAACGCATGGTACGCTACCCGTGGAGCTTGATAAAGCCCAGACTCAGCATTTTCAACACTTTCTGCATCTCTGTTTTTATTTTTTTCTCCCTGCTCGTTGGTTTTGGAGTTTTTATATTTTGTGTTTTCTTGTTTTGTTTTTTTGCTGTTGTAGTTGTTTCTGCTTTGTTAGTTTTTAATTATATATATATATATACTATGTTGACAAAAGTCACGGGACACCTAGAAGAGGAACACAACATAGCATTTATTGGCAAACATTAGTACGATGTCGGTCCACCTTTGACCTTAATGCATGCACTGACCCTTCGAGACATGCTTTCGACAAGGTTTTGGAACACAGCGAAATGTAGCGCTTCCATTCAGTACATAATGCTGACTCTAACTGTTGCTTAGTAATAGACTTCGGTTCCAAACTTCTTGTGTGGCGCTCAAATTCATCCCATTGGTGCTCTATGAGATTTAGATCAGGGCTCTGTGCAGGACAGTCCACACACCATACGGAAGTATCGTCAAACCACGCCATAACAGTCCTTGCTTTATGGCTCGGTGCATTTTCCTGCTGGTACCAACAAGGCTCGGTTCCATAGTATTGCCACAGAGTTGGTAGGGCATAATTGTCCAGAATATCGAGGTAGACGTGCTGGTTAACAGGTTTGTCCACGATAACCAATGGGCCGGGACCATACCACGAAAAACACCCCCACACGAGTACACTACTAGCTCCAAACTTGACCGTAGGAACAGTACACTGTGGCAAATGGCGTTCCCCTGACTGCCGCCATACCCACTCACGGTCATTAGACTGGTTGATCGTGTATCTGGATTCATCAGTCCATAGGACGCGTTTCCATTGATCTACGGTCCATGATAAATGTACTTTACACCATGCTAAACGACAAGTAGCATTCCGAGTGGAGGTGAAAGGCTTATGAGCAGCCGCACGACCACGGTAACACATGGAATGAAGTTCTCTGCGAATGGTACGTGTACATACCGAGGTTCCAGCATTTTTACTCGCCTGTACAGTGAGATCTTCTTCAGTACTCCGTCGATTAGCTGTAACGACTCTCCTGAGGCTTCGACTTCCTCTATCACTGATTTTCTTTGGCCTGCCGGTACGTTTTGCTGCTTCAGGAGCGCCACACAAGAAGTTTGGCCATGTGCCTTCCACTTATTCAGTACATCCAAAACAGTTGACTTGGGTATGTTTAAACGCCTCTCTGTTTCTCTTATGCGCAACCCACACCCAACAATCTTTCCTTTCTGAAATTCAGTTCTCTCCCGCTTAATCATTTTTACTCAACCTCACAGTGCGATATGATCGCGGTCAGCTACAGGCTGCCCAACTTACGTCAACTTTTTATTGGTCCAGCAACATTAGACGAAATCCAAAACACACCACTTCACATATCTTAGTCAAGAAGTATACAATCAAAACTCAGTAACGATCTAACATCTCCACAAACCAAAGCAACTGCTGCATTGTGTTTTTACCTAACGTTCTTATCACATACATACTTCACTGTTGTCCTGGCCTCAGATTGTTGTCAACATTATTCTCGTTTGAGGGAGAAGACAAAACGTTAAGGTTTGAAAATGTCTAAGAGAACGAACTCAAATTTACATAGAAAAAGAAACTCAAATGGAAAGTTAAAATAGAATATACGTTGCATATCGTTTGATAGCGTGAGAGTCGCCCGCTATCAAACGATATTAGCATCGTTGTCTCGTTTGACATTTAGTGACAATTATAAGTCATGGGGCCGGCGGATCAATGGCAGTTCGTAACAGCGCGACGAAGTGGATGGTCATTTTTGTGCTCTACACCGCACGTATGCTTTTGTTTTCGTTTTCAATTCTTCTAAACTAAAGGTGATTGAACCTTGATTCTGGTATGTAATTAATGTTAACATAATGGACTAGTTGTGTGAATTGAAAACATTACAATTGCGACAGTTAACAATAAAAGTCAATGTTATTGTAACTGTACTTTATTATTATTGCTCTGCTTAATTACTTTTAAATGATCCCGCTAAATCCGGTGATTTTGCACGTCGCTTATATCATTGATATTCCACAGACCATAAAGGCGGATAGTGGAACCACTACCACCAACACCTACAATTTTAATCAGAATTTTTTTTTCGTAGATTTATAGAATTACTGGGGAAAAAACATCAAAATGCCACGAAAATGAGGAAGTTGCGCGTAGAAAGGAGCTAGGGAAACTGAAAAGATTGGCAGAACAGCAAATTTGTGGACCCAAGAAACTCCGAACTACCAATGCCGAACGCTGCAATTTTTATTCACGATCTTATCATAGACACGAGACAGGGTATATGTAGTTCTACGTTTAAACACAGCGGGCGAATCCATTTCAGCCCTATCGGATTTTTACGCTTTCCAACCGTAGGTTGAAGAAGCGTATATGCTCCAGCTTTGTCCGTCCGTCTGTCCGTCCGCACGATAACTCGCGTAAAAATGGTTCCATTTCGATAAAATTTTAGTATGTGGTAGGGGATCACCTGGGGACGAACCCTATTGAAAATGGGCGAAATGGGGTCAAACGTCACGACATAGGAGTGAGATCCATTCCATTGCCTTTATGCGTTATAACTTGCGTAAACATGGTTCGATTTCGATGAAATTTTAATATGTGGTAGCGGATCACTGGGGACGAACCCGATTGAAAATGGGCGAAATGGGGTCAAAGGTCAGGACATAGGAGCGGGATCCATTCCATTTCTCTTATGCGTCATAACTTGCGTACAAATGATTCGACTTCAATGAAATTTTAGTATGTAGTAGGAGACCATCTGGGGAGAAACGCTATTGAATATGGGCGAAATGGTGGCCGAGGTCGGGACATAGGAGCGAGATCCATTCCATCGCCCTTATGCGTTATAACTTACAAAAAATGCTTCGATTGAGACAAACCTTTATCATGTTGTCCCGGAAGTATACTTAACAGGTTCTGCTGAATATCATCGAAATGGGGTCAAAGGTCAGGGCATAGGAGCAAGATTTATTCTACAGCCATTATCCTCATAATTTAAGTAATGATTTCTGGTATGTTGGAAAGCGTATCATAATCAATGCATTGCATGATTTTATTTATAATTCGCGATTGCTTTTTGACATGACCTTAGACTATTAATGTGCCTACAAATATAATTTCTAAGTCTTCTTAGCAACATTAACAGAAATTCAAATATTTTCAGAAGTTTTGTTTAAAATACCTTCACGTACTAGAAAACGGACAAGAAATTGCCTGATAAGTCTTTTTTTCCCTCTGGAATAAAATACAAAGCACATTCCAGTAAAAAAAAAAAAGAGGTACGTTGGGTAAGTTCTTTTCCCTTAACATGTAAATTTCCTTCAGCCTATTTACCGAATGAATGTGAACCGCAGAAAAAGGAATGGGATTCTTGTTTACCGAAAAGAGAAGTATAGTTGGTTTAAGAAAACATCTAAGTGAAATGGCTCCTAGAATAAAAGTCCAGAGTAGAAATTACCCAACAAATTGCATTTGCACAAGTTCCTATCACGGAAAACAACTACTCTTACACAGAGTAAAAAAAGTCAAATGATTAATTTCTCGGTTTTGAGTTTTAGCTATCTAGAGTAATTAAGTACAATCCGCAGGGACTTGTTGTTCTTCTTAGTATCTTAATGACTGTTTCATTTTTATTTTATATTATTTTTACCTTTTACTGCTCTTTTTGTGGTTGTTATTTACAGGCAACATACTGTTTTAAGGGACAGATTTAATTCGGAAAAAATACGCAATTAAACTGTGAGATCTTTCGAAAATATAAAAACGAAACTAGGCTAGATATAAAAATATTAGTTAAATTTTAATGAGGCTAATTTCTAGAAAACACGGCAAAGGAAGTAAAAAACCCGCTGAAAACCGAAAGTCGCAGTAGTAAATGTGATGTATCGGACTGTATTTGCGTACAATTCGTATTAAAGGTAATGTATGAAATTAATTTAATTACTTCATGCGTCGACAATATATGATCCTAACATACGTAAATTGCACAGAATTGGATTCAGGTCAAATTAATAAAGACTCATTTTCTGTGGGCATTTTATTTTTGGTGTGAAATAAGTCTTTCTACAGAAAAAAAACTGATCACTCTGTGCTACATTTCTGGCATGTTATTTTTCTACGATTTGATGTTCTCTTTATGGTATGGAATTTAATACAACTTACTGGTTCTTTTGCCAATCGATAAATTTCAACGTCAGTGTTAAAACTGCATCACCAATGTTCCAGTAAAAGGAGCTCTGGAATCCCTAAAATCAAGTCTTGTACAGCATCATTACAGCCAACCTGAAGTTGAGGAAATAACAAGACTAGTGGACATTTGCATAAAAAAGAACAGATTTACTTTCCGTGGAACGTTTTATGAACTGACGGAAGGTCTAGCCATGGGCAGCCCACTGTCACCTATATTATGTGAAACCTACATGCGTCGATTTGAAGAAAAACTTTTCAAACTCGTGAAATTTGACTTATGGTACGATATGTAGACGATACTTTCGTTCTATGGAAGGGAAAACCTTCTGAAATTCCAGAATTAGTAAAACTTATAAATTCCATTGATCCTCACATTCAATTTACCTACGAAATTGAAAATAACTGATGCCTACCATTCCTTGACGTCCTGGTAACTTGCTTAAATAAATCTCTCGCAACCACAATTTATCAGAAGCCTTTCGCTATTTTTTCACCTCCACATGCCAAGTCCAATCATCCTTATCAAAAAAAAAAACCTCAGCGCTTTTTACAGTTGCGTATATCGCGCGATACATATATGTTCAGATAAGGACAGTATGGAAAAAGAACTTTATTTCCTTAAACGTGTTGCAGTACAACGAGGATACAACCCTTCCATTATAGACAAGGCTCTAACAAAATTCCGGAAACCAAAGCCCATCTCCACATTAACTCCTGTGATGCGACCATTGCGAGAGAATTTTGCCATTATTCCATTTTCCCGTGACATTGCCTTCAAAATTACAAAAATTATCAAAACCTTTAATTTTAAGGTGATTTTTAGACCCACAAACAAAATGAGATTTTTAGGATCAAAGGACTATGTTGAAGACAAATACTCGTGGGGAATTTATCAAATTCCATGTGAATGTGGCGCTTCGTGCATAGGACACACCCGTAGAGCCTTGCGTTTTCGATTGAAGGAGCACAAGACCTACATTCGGAATTGTGACGTAAAGAAGTCATCGATGGCTAAACACTGTTACGAAAAGTACCATAAATTTCTCTTTGAAGAAGTAAAACTAATTGACAATCCAAATTCAACCACCGAACTTAATGTTTTGGAAGCTTTCCATATATATCATGAGGCTTCGTAACTTGTTAATGACATGGCATCCAGGCCATTTCTAACAAACGCGTGGAAGCATCTAACCAAAACACGTGACTGTAAACACCAATAAAGATCATGAAAGAAATCGGATTGTCATCTTCAAAATTTGTACCATTAATGATGTCATATACAATTTGAATATTTACGTGCCATTCGTCCTGATGAAGCTAGGTCAATACCCAGCGAAACCATGGTCTACTTGAAAAAATAAATATTTATGACAAAATACGTTGTATTATCTTAATCTATATGTAATCGTCACAAGACTGTAGTCTTTGAGATAAAAATTTAAGGTAATATCTGTTGATTTTGCATTTAGCATATCGTTTTCATAAGGTATGTGTCCTTTAATATTGAGTATTTCAATATCCCATAATATTCCTAACAAAAAAAGTCATAATTTACAATTTAATGGTTATACACCGATCGGCAAAAACATTAAAACCACCTGCTTAATATGATGTATCTTCTCCTCTCTCTGCCAAAAGAGCTCTCAATCAATGGGGCGTATTCAACGTGATGTTGGTAGGTTTTTCTTGATATTTGGAACCATGACTACAACAGACGATCCCGTAGTTCCAGTGAATTACGTGTTTGAGGTGATGCTGTTCATACCTCTTTCTCGAGCTCAAACCAGAAATGCGCTAAAGATTCATGTACGACGAATTTAGGGGCCATGACAATAAATGGAATTCCTCTTCGTGTTCTTGAAACCATTCCTGAACCTTCTTTGCAGTGTGGCATGGAGCATTGTTCGTTGAAGACGCCATCTCCGCCAGGGACACATTCTCCCTAAAAGGGGCTTACTTGGTCAGCCACGATGTTCAGGTACGTGACAGCTGCCTAGTGGAATAGCGGTAATGGGTCCAAGTGTTCCGCAACAAAATATTACCTAGACCATCAAAATCCCTTCACCAATTAAGATCTGTCCCAAAGGGTGCTCAGATGAGGGTGCTTGCTTAGGTAAACGTCAAATACGAGCTCGTCCGTCGACGCAGTGTAACAGGAAACGAAATTCATCTGACCATGAAACCCTCTCCCAGTCTTTTACGGTCCAATGTCGATGACCACGTGCCAACTTCAAGCGTTGTCGACGATGAACGGCTGTGAGCACAGAAATGGGTCTTCGGCTGCGGATACCAGGGCCAGATTGAAATTTTGCGGGGCCCAGGGCAAAATTTCATATACTAAAGTTTTGTCGCAATAGAAGCATTTTTACTCATGTTATTACTCAAGTTATGAGGATAATGGCTGTGAAATAAATCTCGTTCATGTGCCATGACCTTTGATCCTATTTTGATGATATTAAAATAATTAGTTCAGTATACCTCTGGACCAACATACTAAAGTTTTGTCGCGATAGAAGCATTTTTACTGAAGTTATGAGGATAATGGCTGTGGAATAAATCTCGCTCCTGTGCCCTGACCTTTGATCTAATCGACTAGCGAATCTTGTGATGGTTTTATTCAAATTGATCGGAAACTTGAAACTTGGTCATTCTGAGTGGTGTAGTGGTTAGCATACCCGGGCGTTTTCTGGGAGATGCGGGTTCAAGTCCCGCTCCAGGACGATGAAAATTTTCAAGTTTTCGGATATTATCTGACTTACCATCCTTGTCACATTTACGTCAAAAATCGGATTGTCATCTTAAAAATTTGTATTATATGGCGTAATCCCGTATTTCTTTCATGAGTCCTTTCAAATTCAAAAGCTGAGATTCAAAATTTCACTGCCGTCTCAGATTTCAATATCTGGCGTCAGAAGAACAATTGAAATAAAATAAAAACTACCACGCAATATGTAATAATCATGAATAATTGAAGCAGAATTTAAAACAGAAAATCCTCTCATTCCCACCAAATTAAAAATCTGAATTCCTGCTTACAAACTTAAAAACTCCACCTAATATTTGCATGGTAGATAGTCCAAGAGAAAGAATTTCATTTCTTTCATAAAAATGCAGCACCAGCGTCTTTAATTTTTCCCGGAATCGTTTCTCCTATTTTTCTACACAGTCTCTGTGGACCTTTGCTTGGGTTTAATTGCAGTTACATATAAAAATTCTCCTTCAGAGAAGAACAGCGTGATCGGAAACGGTTCAGGGATTTTCAAATCTGTGTCGAATAACGACTTCAATTTTTCTGCAACTTTTATCCTAAGCCCTTTCAGAGAGACACCTGAAAACATTCTTTTTAAATTTCAGTCAACTTGATCGGAATCACTTTCTGCCGTTCCACAAGCAACCAATCAAAGAATGCATTGCAACACGAAGATATCCGTCGAGTCTTTCTTTGAATGTATGCAAGGGAGATGTCTTTCTAAACTTGTTTTGATAGTGTTTACCTTTACGGAAATTAATTTTGTTTTTTAACACAGTTTTCTTCCCACTCTTCAAAATTAAAGTGCTACATGAAAAAGGATCTGTTATATGCTTTGTTTTAAATCCTAAAGCGATTTATTTGTATTAACCTTAATTTGATCCTGTGCCAGAAGAGAGATTCAGATCCTTTAATCAAGAAATAACATGTAGGACATGTAGTTGCGTAGAAAATAGCTACAACATTGGTTTAACTTGCGATTTCGATATTTTCGCTTCGTGTTCATGAATTCAATTTGAATTGGATCAAAGGATAAACTTAGAAAAACAAATTCTGCGATACGCAGACTGCAGCTACATATTTGATGAACTTAAGAGTTTGCTTCTTACACGCCAAACCGATTTTCTTGGTTTGAACTTAATAACATTTGGTTCTATGGCAAATAAGCATTGAGGTGCATAAATTAAGGAAGTTTCAGTTTTCGTGTGTTTTTTTAAACCATGAAATGATTTTCAGTTGCAATTATTGTACATATATGCAGCAATGAAATGATCACAGAGAGACAGAGAGAGCGAGAGCAAAATCTATTCAAATATTCTGACGCAGCACCTGACATGCAAATTGGGAGCAACTTTCAAAGAAGCTTTTCTAGTACATACCTTTCATTCCTCATTTAGCGATACCATAATCTCGATTACTAGCAATTTTTGGTTCCAAATGTACACTACTGTTTCTGAAAATTGCAACACCAAGAAGGAATCATGCGATTCGAATGAAATTTATTCCACACATTACTGATATGATTGCGCATCAGTTATTTAATTTTTAGAACAACACAAAAAAAAAATTTCCTGCAAAAATCGGTGTCTTGTGCGGCCTCTGCGAGCAGCAATAAGAGCTTCTAAATGGCCTGGCATTGAATCGAAAAGGCGTTGGATGGTATCCTGGGTAATTGCTTGCCAAAGCAGCATGTATGCGAGTCCACAGGTCATTGGTACTGACCGCTGGAGGACTTTAATGGGCCAGTTGCCGAGTGACCATATCCCAGACATGTTCAATAGACGAGATGTCTGGCAAACGTGCAGGCCAGGAAAGAAGCGATATCTGCTGTGCTGCGAAAAGGGCTTGAACATTCTCGGCAACATGTCATCCGGCATTGTTCTGCTGGAATGTAGCACCAGGAGTGCTCTGAAGGCAGGGTATGACTTCTGCCTGTACAACTTTTCTGATGCAGCGGTCGCTGTTAAGATTACCCTCAAGTCGTAGCAGCCGAGATCGCGAATTGTACCCAATGGTACCCCCACACCATCACACTTGGCGTTCGGCCTGTATGACGCTCGACAATGCATGCTGGGAAAAGGCGCTCACCACAATTCTGTCTAATGCGTATGCAGCCAACATGGAAGTCGAAGTTGAATCGGGACTCGTCCGAAAACACGACATGTTGCCAATCAGCACGCCATTGTCTGTATTGAAAACCCCATTCCAGCCTTTGGCGTCCTGACTTAGGGTCAAAAGAAACCGCCACAAAGGGATGCGTGCAACCAGTCCTCTGTGCAGCAGACGACGTCGAACTGTGGAGGCAGACAATGCCACACCTGTTGCAGTGCTCCACTGTTGTGCTAAAACTTGCGAAGATGCGGAACGGTTCTACACTGAGATGCGGATGAGGTGTCGGTCATGCCGCGGTGTCGTCACATTTCTCGGCCCACTGCCGGATTGTCGATGCACCTGGTTCTCCTCGGTCCACTGCCGCCACACGCGCATCACTGCCGTAGCGTTACTTCCTTTCCGAGCCGCAATGTCGCGGCACAAAAATGCACTTTCGCGCAGACCAATCATTCGTTCCCGTTCAAACTCTGTCGTACGGTGATATGGCGTCCTTGCTCGTCGCCGAGGCATTATTGAATCCTGTAGACCCTTTCACAACTCGCTGTCCGCGATGCACAACTGGTGTGTATCCTAAATAGCTCTCTCTCTCTCTCTTTATACCCCTCACTTGATTGTCCATAGGGCACTGCCGGGCCCAGACATGCGCAATGACTCTGCACTTCTAATCATTTGCATGTCCTACCCTGCTCTGCATATCCTGTAAATGTCACGTGACTCCCATCATTCCTTCATGGAGTTACAATTTTCTCACACAGTAGTTTATTTACGACGCCATTTGAATGATACTGAGAGACGGAGAACCACCGGAAGAATGGAACAGGGTCAAATCAAGACCATTTAGAAAGTATAAGGCCATTTATATTAGTGAAATGGATTCCCTCTTTTAGTGACGTCACGCAGAAACTAAGGCTTCCGATAAGTTTCCAACACTGTCGTGTATGAGGTCAAGCACGACACCGGCGTATCAGGCAGTATAACGTGAAAGTGACTTCACAAACGAAGGGAGTTCATCTCTTTAATGTCATGGCCTTGTATTTTCCAGACGTCCTTGGTCAAAATCCAGAGCTTTTTAGTTACATTATATGAATGTATCCGAAAGTGTAGTATCAAAGCTCTGCTAACAGTTCCAAGATATAGCAGTGCTTTTTTACCGTAGGTAACGGAACTCTTAAACATAAGTTTTAAAAAAGGAGGGCGGGTGTGGAGGTCTGCACGGGCCAGGCCGGGTCAGGGTTTTTTGTTGTTGTTGTTGCTGTTGTTGTTTTTATTGAAGGTTTAACGACCACCGTGAGCAGCTCAATGGTCTATAAGCAGTCGCCCATCCCTAATTTGGATGGGTCCGGGTTCGAATCCCGGTGACGCTTGGATGTTGTGTTTGTCTTACGGTACTGGTTCTCTCCCTTGACTGGAACTAGTGGCTCTAAACTAGGGAGGGGAGTCTGCTTGTTGCTCACTGTGGTCGTTACACCATGTGACGTATACCTGTTATGAGATAAGAACAAGAGATAAAAAGTGACGACTGATCTGTTGTAGGAGAGGTGTTGATAAGAGCGATTATTGGGAGCGTTGTTAAGAAAGTGTTGTACGAGAGAATTGAATAGTGTTGAGATAATGTGTGGAGAGTGAAATGCATTCCATTCCGAATAAAGAACTTTTTCCGTAAGTTGACTTCTGTTTACATGTTTCGTCTGGCCGTTAAGGTTTGTTTCATTTAGGAACAATTTATTAGTATGTTGATGTGTTTAAAATAGCGTGGAAGTAAGTCAAGACTTCTTTTACGCTATAACCCCCAATAAAAAAACATTTTCATTGTTGATGAAACATACTTTCACATTTGTACATATAAAAGAATACCTGGTTGTTAAAAAAATACTCTACATAACTTATTTTGCCCCGTCATTATTGACAGGCTTTCACGTAGTTTTATAATATTCACGTACTTTTGTCGAAACATGCAAAGAAAGAAATAAAATCGCATTTTCGAAAAATGCAGGACATCAACACTTGAAATTACGAGTAAAATAAATCCAAGTAATGTTTTAATAAAGTCTGTTCTTACTTTTTCATAATGAAAACATTCCGCAATGTTGTATAATTTAAGTTATTTTCTTACGTTTGCAACCAGTGAACTTGATTGTACGCAAGGCATATCTTTTGTCCGCTTAAAGCTGTCAGTCTGATCCTTCTTAATGCATTAGATGCGGCATCCGTTCTAGCATTTCTATTCTATTTTAACAAGCACTAAGCCGCGCTATCAATTTTTCCTTTTTAACGTCTTCCCCGTCACAGAAGCTTAAAAGGTATTAAACGAAATCCTTTATTCTCTATCATATCTCGTTGTCTCCTTCTGTTTACGCATTTCTCGTTCCGTTTTTAGAAGGATTAATTGCACTTTCCAGAAAGAAAATGGTAGCAAACGAAATAATGTCCTCTTGTATTGTGCGTCAGAAATTATAACATCTTAGCCCAAGAAAAAGGAACTTTATGCGAAGTAAAAATAAATGCGCAGGAAGTGTTATGAATTAAACTTTCCGAAACTAAACTAACTTTCAGATATTGAACACCAAATACAGCAACCCAAGAAAAAATATCTTGGGGAAACGTAGACGAAAATCAAGGTTAATAGACAGTAAGTTTTGCTCATCCAGCCTTCTTCGCAGACTAATAATCGTGACGCTTCTAATAGTGAATTCAAATGGTTGTTGTTACTAGTTAATTAAGATCATGAATAAAGTCTCCTGCTAGTAGTGTAGTAATAGTATTGGACAACTTATAACTGGTAGTAATGTTGTAGCAGAAATTAGGATGGATAAAGTCTTAACGCTGGTTGTTAATAATAATCAATTAACGACATAAACCTAACAGCCAGACAGAGATCTGACAAAAACTATGAATTGAGAAAGACGTACTTACGAAAAAGCTCTTTTATTATGTAACTCTTGATCATCCAACGCACACACACAACTCGTTTCACAATAATGAAGAATCAAACTAATCACATAGAACGAAGCTCTCAATACAACAACAAACTCTCTCCTTCACATAAACCAACGCTCTCCGTACAACAACAAACGCTCTCCGTACAACAACAAACGCTCTCCGTACAACAACAAACGCTCTCCGTACAACAACAAACGCTCTCCGTGGCTACCACCACGTCATGACTTACACTCATTGCCAGATCTCATTCAGCGGGTGAAATAACATCTCGTTCAGTAAGAAGATAATTTACATAAAAAAATAAAATAACCAGAGATAGTAAAAATCAAAAGGAAAGTGAATCTAGAGTATACGTTACATCATCTCCCCCTTAATTTTTTTTTTCCGAAAAACCTATCAATTTTGGAGTGTAAGTCTTACACTTCGTTGATTGACGTTTCTCGACCTCTTTTTTGTTTTGTTGTTTGGTGGCAGCAGTATTTACAATATGAAACTTGGCATGACAAAATCAAGAAATCTGTATTCGTCTGTGAAACTTGTATTTTTGAACAAAACAAACCTGCATCGGCATACCTTCCTTTTATTCTGCCTAGCAGGAATCACTTTTTTAATTTCAAATTACGTTCTCATTATTCGTTGAATACACACCAACTGTATCAGCAGCGAAGATTGCCTGGAGCTGCCTAACAGTAACAATTTTATTATTTTACCCCTAAGCACATAGATATATAAAAAAATTTGGATTAGTAGATGGACATAGAAGAAATATAAAAAAACACATATATACCCAAAAAAAAGAATGCATAGGCTCACACGAAAAAAAGAAATTCTGACACGCCAACTGGTCGTGCAGGAAAAACAACAAACGGAGAAATGAACCTGTCCACGAGAACTTACTTATTTCGAGGACGCATAAAAAACTCTAGTACGATAACGTTTTCCAGGCCTAATCGGACTGGTAAATTCAGGTGGCTTAGATCTTTTCAAGGACTTGAGTGGATCTGGAACATCGGTATGCTGTCGGTCAAGAAATCCCGGCGGCTGACAGGAACGGTCAGGAACGGCTGAAGTCTGTGGGTCCGGAAATCCCTGCGGCTGATAAGAACTGTCAGGAACGGCTGAAGTCTGTGGGGTCCGGAAATCCCTGCGGCTGATAAGAACGGTCAGGAACGGCTGAAGTCTGGCGGTCCGGAAATCCCTGCGGCTGACAGGAACCGGTCAGGAACGGCTGAAGTCCGTCGATCAGGAACGGCTGAAGTCCGTCGATCAGGAACGGCCGAAGTCTGGCGGTCCGGAAATCCTTGTGGCTGATAGGAACAGGCTCCCCCAGGCTTTTGATATGGAGTCCCTTTGTGCTGGAGCCCGTGTTTTCCTTCCAGCATTCTTTTGGAGGGACGTGGCTCCGGCCACATCGTTTGCTTTCGCTTACGCCCTCGTGGCATGAGAGTAGCAGCAGGCATCGGCCCTGTTTGCCCTGAGCGTAGGTTCCAGGGGCGAAACCCGGGCGGATGCAAGGATCTCTGCCTTCGTCGCTGTTGCGGCGAAGCAGATTGGGGAGACAAGTTACGTTTTCGCCCAGCTTTTGGTGGTTCTGGACGGTTTGTAATAGTCAAACTATTGTCCATAACTGATAAATCAGAAATGTCCGAAGCCTCTGAGTCGCTGCTGTAATTTAGTGGTCGTGCAGGGCGATGTTTATTTTTTCCTATATGAATACTTTCTGACGAGGTATTCAAGGAAGTAGAAGCCGGTGTTGGTGTAGAGTTATCAGGAAACTGCGCAGCAATAGTCTTGGCAATGGTTGGAGGGAAAGGAACGATACTAGTATTCGAAGAACTTGATTCGAGCCTTGGTCTCATGGGAGAATCAAGTTGCGTGTTTGGAAACCCGTCTTGAGGAGGGGAGGGTGAAGAAAAAATCACTGGAGATTCTTCAAAAATGTTTGTTGGTTCGTCCAAAATTTCTGGAGGTTGATCGTGAGATATAGACTCTTGAGTCTGTGGAACAGAAGGTTGAGTAGGATTGATTATAAAATCGATATTTCGTTCATGATACTTGCGACACTGAGCAACGTGTACGTATTGAAATTGATTGTCAGGTTTTTCAAGAACAATGTTATTTTCAAACACATTTGCCACCCGATATGGACCTTCGTAGCTGGGTGCAAATTTCTTCACTAAAGTATGAGAAACAGAAGACTGGAAGTGCGTTTCCACGAGAGTGAGATCTCCAACGACAAGATCTGGTTCCCTACGCCTAGTATTATAATATCTTGCTTGAGCCGCTCGTGCTCCTAGCATTGCAACACGAGCTTTTTCTGCCATGATTCGTACTGATTGCAGAGTTGGTCGCTGGCTTAGTTCGTCGATAATCCCCGTTAAATTTTCAAAAGGGGTTTTAATTTTGCGACCCAGAAAAAGTTCTGCAGAAGTAATTTTAGTAGATTCGTGAACAGACGAGCGGAGGGCGAACGAAAAAAGCTCCAAATGGTCATCCCATCGTTCATGATGACCCATTACAAATGTAGCAATCATTATCACTAGCGTGCGGTTTACGCGTTCCGCAGGATTACTCTGGGGATGATATGGGGAAATGAATTTATGTTTAATGTGTAGTCTCGCACACATTCTTTCAAAAATGTCAGAAATAAATTGAGGACCATTATCCGAAACTACTTTATTAGGTGCACCATATCTAGAAAATACTTCATTAACTAATACATTACAAATAACTTCTGCCGTAGCGGCTTTAATGGGAAAAACTTCAACCCATTTAGAAAAATTATCAGTTAGTACTAAAACGTAACGTGCTTTGTTTTTAACAGATAAAGGATAAGTTCCCAATAAATCTATTGAAATAATGTCAAAAACATGAGAACTTGAACTAGATTTCAAGTGACCGGCCGATCTTACATTACGGTAATTATTAATCTGACACAAGTGACATGATTGAACGTATGCGAGCACACTTTGGTACATGCCAGGCCAATAGGCAACATCCCGCAATTTACAACGGGTCTTGCGAATACCTAAATGGCCTGCAAGAGGTTTGTCATGAAATTCGTTTAAAAGGGCCATTCTAAGGGTTCGCGGAATACATGGGCGAAACTCTGCCCTAGTAGTCCTAGATTTTGTATAGTAAAGAAGACCCTCTATTACTTCAAAATGTTGTGACCTTCCAGCCAGAGAAGGATTACTTTGTAGGGGCGAACTCGCAAGCAAAAAATTATAGATATCCCCAAAATCTGGAGCATTTATTAATTCAGCCATTATCTGCTCTCTGGATGTTATATCAGCTATTAGAAGTAAAGGCTGACATCCAGGAGTAGTTTCTGTGGGGACCCCACTAATCGGAACGCGAGACAATGCGTCCGGTAATTGATTCTTATGACCTGGCTGATAGGAAATTTTGATATTGCTCTCTTGTAACTTCAGAGCCCACTTCATAAGTCTTTGAGATAGGTGCTTAGCAGAATTCAAATACTGAAGGGCAGAATGATCCGTAATTATGTTAACTGTCAATTCGTTAAGATAACATTGAAATTTATTAAGAGCATACACAACAGCAAGACATTCACGTTCCGTAGCTGAATAATTGCGTTCAGCTTTGGCTAAAGTACGAGACGCAAAAGCTATTGGATGCCCAGCTTGTGACAAAACGCAACCAAGACCAACTCCGGATGCGTCAGTATAAATATCAAATTCCTTAGTATGATCCGGGAAAGCCAACACAGAAGGCTGAGTCAACGCAGATTTCAGTGTTTCGAATGCAGCGTTAGCCTCAGGTGTCCAAACAAACTTCTTATATTTACGTTTCAAAGCATACAATGGCTCACAGATTGTAGCATAAGCGGGGACGAACTGCTGATACCATCCGGTCATTCCCAGAAAGCGTGATAGTTCTTTTGCTGTTTTAGGCCGAGGAAAGTCAACAATAGGCCTAATTTTTTCATTATCCGTAAATAAGCCGTGGGGAGTGATTTTCAACCCCAGATATACAATCTCGTCCCTCGCTATCTGGCATTTACTAGGTTTTAACGTCAAGCCAGCATTGTATATGAGTTGGAACACCTGTTTGAGCAGAGAAAGGTGCTCGTCAAAAGTCTCGGATGTAATAATAATGTCATCCAAATATACATGCACATGGGGACCCAGACAGGTCTGAGAACCGTATCCATAAGCTTTTGGAAAGTAGCAGGTGCAGAAGCTAGTCCAAAGGGCATACGCAGGTATTCATAAGCCCCAAAAGGAGTCACAAAGCCTGTTTTATCGACAGAGTCCGGATGTACTGCCACCTGCCAATATCCACTCGCCAAATCTAAGGTTGACATCCATTTGGTTGACGACAGGTCATGTAAAATATGCGACATGACAGGTAGCGGATAATTGATCGTTTTTGTGACTTGGTTGAGCTTGCGGAAATCTGTCACGAAACGAAATTCATTGGGTTGTTTCTTTGGAACCAAAAAGGCAGGAGCAGCCCAGGCGCTTGTTGATTCCCTGATTATGCCCTGTTTAATCATTTCAGAAATTTGACGTTGCATTTCCTGTTTCTTATGTGGAGCACAAGGGTAAGGTTTCGTCGCAATCGGTTTCGAACCCTCAGTGTCAATGACATGATAAACCACCTGTGTGAAACCAGGTTGATCAGAAAATAAACCAGGGCTTTCCTGTAAAAGGAGAGAAAGCTGGTTTCGTTGCCTCTCATTCAATTGGCTACTCAATAGCAAACTCGTTACATCCATAGGGACCGTAGGAATCATTTCGACAGGTTCCGGAAAGGAAATCACATGTTGTACGAAATTCAAAGTTATTTGAAACGTATGAATAAAGTCCATGCCCATTAGACATTTCACAGGTAGTTCGTCTATAAGCAGGAAAGAATGCGTAAAACGAGCCTTTCCCAGCCCTAAAGATAATGTGACAGTTCCTGTGATACTGAAGATTTCGTTATTTGCACCTCGCAAATACTGCGTCGCAGGCTGAACGAGGACTGCAGGAAAATTGTCAGTGCAAAACTTCGTATTTAGGGCTGATATTTCAGAACCAGTGTCGAACTTTGTCTCGACAATAATATCTTCAATTGTCAAGAATACATCAGGCAACTGAGGAGTTTGGACAGTCACTAATACTGTTTTAGGGTCAGAATGCTTGGTATCAGGAAGCAAGACCGACCCTTGGTCTACTTCCTTTGGAAGTTTAAAGGATTCCTGGTTGGATTATCATGCGGTCTGAAACCTCGACCCTGCCGGGTATCGGGAAAATTTTCACGATGAGGAAAACTGCGTGAAACCTGCGTCTGGAACTCCGCGTGTCTGATGACATTTTCATATCTATTACTTCTTCCCTCAGCCCGGGCAGAAAAATCATCATTGCCCTGAGCATGAAAACGTTCCGAATGCTGCGGATTGGAACGGGGTCGAGCATACTGTGCATTTGTACGATATCCCGAAGATTGTTCAGAAACTAGCTGTTGGTTTGCCACTCTTCTGTGTGGTGGGACGTATGAAGCTTGGGTGTGCACTTGTGTATGCTCGCGCTGAAAGTTATTATGCCTATTATGCCGCTGAGGGTTTTCGTAATAAGCCTCGCGTTGTGCCCGAGCATGGTGAGTTGAACCATGTTTGCCATGTCGCTCTTCATACGTGCGTATGAGGCGAAGGCATTCATGAATTGTGGCAGGGTGTCGAACCTCAAGAAAATCTTGTAAAAATGGGTCGAGCTGCTGCAAGAGGGTATCCAACATGTCGACATGACTGGCATGTGGATCCCATAAGTTATATAAGCGTGTTGTTTCCAACGCAAATGCAACAGGGCTATCGTTGGGTCCTTGCTGACGAAAACAAAGCTGTTGTGCAAGGCTAGCTCGACTGAGGCAGAAAGGAAAGACCTCCAAAAATTCTGCACGGAAATTCTCATAATGAGAATCCAGGTTCGACACTCTCCACTGCCGATACCAGGTCTTAGCGGTATCCTTCAAGCAAGTGCCTGCGATTTGTACTTTGCAGTCTTCAGGAATATTGTTTAGAGCAAAATGATCTTCCAGATCTTCGAGGAACTTTAAGGACCCCTCCAACCCATTGAAACGAATTGTTCCTGCATGCGGCATGAAATGGGCAAGCATTCTGCTTCGCTGAGAGGATTGAACTCCCTCAGGTACGACCCGCGACTCAGAGTAATAGGAAGCTGGTGCATTACGAAATTGTGAAGAATGCCTGGGTACGTGTAGATCACTTATATCAAAGTGAGCCCCACAGGCTTCTTGCAGATGGTCGAGATTAATCCCATCACCACCGAAAGTTGTCTTAGGGTGGAAAATTGAAGTTGTCTCAGGTAGTGAAGACATGGGTAATAATTGTCAAGACCTCGTGTTCGAGAAAAGTTCGGGCGCCAATTATAATGAATAAGCTTCTAATAGTGAATTCAAATGGTTGTTGTTACTAGTTAATTAAGATCGTGAATAAAGTCTCCTGCTAGTAGTGTAGTAATAGTATTGAACAACTTATAACTGGTAGTAATGTTGTAGTAGAAATTAGGATGGATAAAGTCTTAACGCTGGTTGTTAATAATAATTAATTAACGACATAAACCTAACAGTCAGACAGAGATCTGACAAAAACTATGAATTGAGAAAGACGTACTTACGAAAAAGCTCTTTTATTATGTAACTCTTGATCATCCAACGCACACACACAACTCGTTTCACAATAATGAAGAATCAAACTAATCACATAGAACGAAGCTCTCAATACAACAACAAACTCTCTCCTTCACATAAACCAACGCTCTCCGTACAACAACAAACGCTCTCCGTACAACAACAAACGCTCTCCCTAGATATCGCTGAACGCACCTATTTATACTGGCTACCACCACGTCATGACTTACACTCATTGCCAGATCTCATTCAGCGGGTGAAATAACATCTCGTTCAGTAAGAAGATAATTTACATAGAAAAATAAAATAACCAGAGATAGTAAAAATCAAAAGGAAAGTGAATCTAGAGTATAAGTTACAACGTCACCGTCCTAAAATGTGAATCGTAGTTCCGAACTTATGGAGGAAGATTCCTTGTCGACAATTTCTATAACTCAAACACAGAACAAAAGCTTATGCAAAAGCACGTTTACATTAAATACAGAAGAAATTCACAACCATGTCTTTTCACCAAAGTTGATTGTTTCTGTAGCAATTTCCTGTGCATTTGATGTAATTCAGCACAATAACGTTCGGCAGTGATGGTTTGGCCTCTTGCCAAGAAACTCCGATGAATTATCCCGGCTGTGGACCACCAGACAAGGATCATCATCCTCTTGGTGTGTAGGGGTGGCTTAGGATGCCGTCCAGCAGGCTGTGCCCTGCGTAACCATTGTGCACATCGTTTCCGAATATCATAATGGACCCACTTCTCGTCGCAGGTGACGATTCGATGCAGTGGAGGTCCCTGTTTATTCCTGGCAAGCAGCGACGTGTAGACTTCCAAACGCCTAGTCTTGTTGGCAGTTGTCAACTCATGCGGCAGCCACATGTCCAGCTTTTTGACCTTACCCGGCGCAGCCAGACGCAGAAGAACTGTCGTGCGGTGGACACCTAACTCTGTCGCTATCTCACGACACGCTTTTCGGGGGTCCACTTCAACCACACGTAACAGAACATTGTCAGAAACAGCAACAAGTTGGTGACCCCGTGCTTCGTTTTGCAGGTCCGTATCTGGGTTTCGAAACTTCACAAACCATCGCGAAATGGTTCGTTCGTTGACTGTATTCTCCCCAAACACTTTGTTAACATTTCGAGCGGCAATTCCTGCACAATGGCCCAATTTAAATTCATACAGGAAGATGACTCTCAATTCTGGCGTCTGCATGTTTCCTTTGCAAGCCACGTTACGTTCAAACATACCACGCCTGAATCTTGTTCTTCACACATGTGCTAGCTATTTATAGTAACTATGTGACGCATAACGACGTTATACGTCACAGAGTAACGAAGTACATTTCTCCGTCATTTTTGTCCACGCCGGACATCGAACCCAGTCCCCTCATTCCGGAATAAGTTGCTCTCCCAACTGAGCTACGCGGTCGTATACTCTCGCTGCTATCTGCCTTTATCTCATGTGCGTCCTGCGGTGCAGGAACGTCACATCTCTCTCTCTCTCTCTCTCTCTCACGGGTTAGCCGGGACCATGTGTCGCTGTAGGCAGTCATCCGCTGAAGAACGTACATTGGAGAAATCCCAGTCAATTTGGTGTGTGGAACGTAACATTACACACATTTATTTTTCAAAACGCTGAAGAAGGGATTTTCTTATTTTTCCTGTCTCGCGGTGTGGAAAGAACATCACACCATTGCGAGAACTTTAACGGCCAGGTCATTCTTGAAGTTCGGACGCCAATATAACGAAGTAAATTTCTCCGTCATTTTTGTTCACGCCGGGCATCGAACCCGGCCCCCTCATTCCGGAATAAGTCGCTCTCCCAACTGAGCTACGCGGATGGATGCTTTCGTTGCTATCTGCCTTTATCTCATGTGCGTCCTGCGGTACAGGCATGTCACAGACGTAATACCCGCAGCACCTGTGGGTGGTTCTATTCCGCTGCTCGTTCGCGCCGGACATTTCATTCGTACCAACCCAAAATATTTCGGCAAGGCAAAGAAGTAAAAAGCGCTAAAACTGTGCATCTCTAAACTGTTTAAATACCCGATTCCTTGTTCTCCGCTTGCGTTTTCTAACTTAGAAATTCCTTTTTTACGCTTTCCAACCGTAGGTTGAAGAAGCGTATATGCTCCAGCTTTGTCAGTCCGTCTGTCCGCACGATAACTCACGTGAAAATTGTTCGATTTCGACGAAATTTTAGTATGTGGTAGGGGACCACATGGGGACGAACCCTATTGAAAATGGGCGAAGCAGGGTCAAAGGTCAGGACATAGGCGCGGGATCCATTTCATGGCCTTTATGCGTCATAACATGCGTAAATATGGTTCGATTTCGATGAAATTTTAGTATGTGGTAGGGAACCACCTGGGCACGAACCCTATTGAAAATTGGCGAATGGGGTCGAAGGTCAGGCAGGACATAAGATCGGGATTTGTTCCGTTGCCCTTATGCGTCATAACGTGCGTAAAAATAGTTCGACTTCGATGAAATTTTAGTATTTGGTAAGGAACCACCTGGGGACGAACCCTATTGAAAATGGGCGAAATGGGGTCAAAGGGCAGGGCATAAAAGTGGAATCCATTCCATTGCCTTTATGCGTCATAACATGCGTAAATATGGTTCGATTTCGATGAAATTTTAGTATGTGGTAGGGAGCCACTGGGGACGAACCCTATTGAAAATGGGTGAAATGGTCAGGGCATAAAAGCGGGATCCATTCCTTTGGCTTTATGCGTCATAACATGCGTAAATATGGTTCGATTTCGATGAAATTTTAGTATGTGGTAGGAAACCACCTGGGCACGAACCCTATTGAAAATGGGCAAAATGGGGTCAAAGGTCAGGCAGGACATAAGAGCGGGATTTGTTCCATTGCCCTTATGCGTCATAACTTGCGTAAAAATGGTTCGATTTCGATGAAATTTTAGTATGTGGTAGGGAGCCACTGGGGACGAACCCTATTGAAAATGAGCGAAATGGGGTCAAAGGTCAGGACACTGGAGTGGGATCCATTCCATTGCCCTTGTGCATCATAACTTACTTAAAAATGCTTCGATTGCGACAAAACGTTATCATGTTGTTCCGGAGTTATAGTGAACCGGTTCTGCTGAATATCAACAAAATTTGGTCAAAGGTCATTGCACAAAAGCAAGATTTATTCCACAGCCATTATTCTCATAACTTGCGTAAAACTGCTTCTATTGCGACAAAACTTTAGTATGTTATTCTGGAGGTATAGTGAACCGGTTCTGTTGAATATCATCGAAATGGGGTCAAAGGTCAGGACACAGGAGCAAGATTTATTCCACAGCCATTATCCTCATAACTTGAGTAATAATTTCTGGTATGTTGGAAAGCGTATCATAATCAATGCATTGAATGATTTTACTAACTTGTTCAATACGTATTCTAGAAACAGAGATATCGCACTTGCAGGTGGACAGACAAAACGCTATTCCCTAAAAACGAGCAAATGCTTTATCAAAATGAATAGCAATCCAGCAACGAGATTATGGCTTTAATGCGGTAAGATCGTGAACATATATCTGTAATTTATGGGAATCATTATTTTCGGGGTTTCTTATGCGAGTGCTTTTCAATAAATATGCCATTAAATGGGCATTTGCGCATCCTAAATATCAAGCTATGTCTTATCGCTGCATTGTTAATGGTGGGTGTTTCATTTTAAGGTGTAGCGAATCCTTCAGAGCCCTGAGGCCAAACAAAAAAAAGTAATTAGCCAAAACAAAGAGTTAAACAAAACTAAAAATGAAAAACACATTGCTTACTGTGTTCTTATTCCAGAAACACTTGCCATTTTTCCTACCCAATTGACTGCAAAAACACTGCGAATCAGCTTTTGATTAATTTCAGAGGAAAATTTGCAAACACAGCAGTAATTAACTTCATTAACTCGAACTTCTTTAATAGCATGAGGCAGGGAAATAAAGCTGCACGCAGGAGGTATTCCTCCGAGTAAACAATCTGTGTTTGTATGTTTGATAATTGTTTGCTTTGCGAGGGAAAGACGGAGGATTAAGGCAGGAACAAAGAACCCTGAAAAGCCACGTTGTTCTACCTCTGTCTTTCCAGTGCGTCTATTGAAAAGTTTAATATCAGTCGTAGTTTAAATTCATGACGGGGTCATACGCTTGTGAGGATGGAAAAATGGACGGGCTTAATTATGCTTAATAACGTCTGTACCGGCTCACCTGAAACAAAATAAAATTTTAAACCAACAGTAATATTTGAGAAAACTCCATTGTGCTCTCGAATTTAATTACTGCATTTCCGAGAATATTGGATGAGTTTTCTGTTTACTTAACTATTCCCATTGTTTTGAGAGTATTGTGATTTCGAATGCTCAACAGTGAAAAACTTTATAAATAAATAACTGCGAAAGGAAGAAACTGAATGTTTTGGTATTACAATAACATGCTTTTTTTGTCGCTGCTTTTAGGATAAAAAGCCTTCATTCTGATTCCAAAGTTGTTTATTCCGTTTTACAAATTTCGAGCTGTTGAAATCTCTTTCAGCTGACAAGGTGCAGACCAATGAAGCATTAGCCAAAAGAAAAAAAATAATTTGACAATGTTTTTAACGAGTTTATACTTCGGGGAGAAACTTTTGTCGAGTTTTTGTAAATGTGTTTTGGTAAGGTTATGAAGTCTGCTTGACATTATAATTTATTTACGAGTGTATGTCGAATTAATTTAACGAAATAATGCCTGTCTCTGCAATTTTGAAATTTCCAGCGAATTAGGAGCTTAGTTACATAAGACTAAATATTTTGTTATTTCTGGTTGAAGCTTTATGTTGCTCATGTTTATTTTGTGAATCACAGCCGTAATTAACTTCATTAAGTTGTTGATATAATAACACTGAATATACATACACATTACCACAATACTAGGAATAAACCACTACTAATTCCAATGTTCCCACAAACTGAGAAACTTAAAATGAATATAAATTATAGTGCCCCAAGAACTAACATCTATTAATAATTTTCATTTATTTAAAATAAAATTAAAAGCACATCTTGTAAAATAATTAATAAACAATAGGCAATTTTGATTGACCGGATGATGATACTGAGTAGTGGACTGTAAGTTGTATATATTGAATACGCTACAATACGATGCATAATGTTACATGGGAAAAGGGATACGATAAAAGATGATAACTATAATATAAAGTGAAAGGATAGAAGTATAGCTGCCAAGACTAATTAAAAAGAGTAAAACTGAAGAAATGTGAGTTAATGTGACTATAGAGTGAGGTGCAAACGATATTTGCTGTTTATATTTACATATATATGTGTGTGTGTGTGTGTGTGTGTGTGTGTGTGTGTGTGTGTCTGATCATATAGTGAGGTGCAAACGATATTTGCTGTTTATCTTTACATATATATCATCATCATCATCATTGTCAACCATTATCAATCCACTGCTGGACGAAGGTCTCCCCAAGTTTCCTCCACAACGGTCTGTCTTGTGCCAGTCTCCTCCATGTCACCCCTGCATACTTTCGAATTTCATCCACCCATCTCCCATGTGGTCTTCTTCTGGGTCATTTCCTGTCCCTTGGAATCCAATCTAAAATTTCGGCTGTCCATCGATGATCTGCCCTTCTGGCAGTATGTCCGGCTAATTGCCATTTCAGGGATTTAACTCTGATCATGATGTCTTCCACTCTTGTCATTTTTCGGATCCACGAGTTCCTCTTCTTATCTCTCCTGGTTACACCAAGCATGCACCTCTCCATGCTGCTTTGAGTTGTCTGCAGCCTTTGTATGTCCCTTTTAGTTAAGGTCCACGTCTCTGCACCATACGTAAGCACTGGAAGGATGCATTGATCAAACACTTTTCTTTTAAGACATAATGGCATATTGCTCTTGAAAATTATGCTGTTTCTTCCAAAAGCTCTCCAGGCAAGTTTTGTACGCCGATTAATTTCTTCATCAATGTGACCCTCACTTGCTATCTGCTGTCCAAGATAAACGTACGTGTCTGTTATCTCCAGCTTTTCTCCATCAATCGATAAATCTTCATTTCTTGTAAAAGCATTGAACATCACTTTTGTCTTCTGAAACTTCATTTTTAATCACACTTCTTTACTCTTGTCAGCAAGTTCCTGGATCATACTCTGCAGCTCTGATGGGGTAGTTGGAAAAATGACTACGTCATCAGCAAAGCGAAGGTGGGTTAGATAATCTCCATTAATCTTTATCCCCTTGTTTTCCCAGCTCAGCGACTGAAAAACACCCTCCAATGTGGCATTAAAGAGCTTCGGAGATATGGTGTCACCTTGTCTCACTCCCTTTCCAATTTTTACCTGTGTTGTATTTTCAAACAGCCGAATCTTTGCACTTGCATTTTCATAGATGTTATTAATAATATTAATGTATGCATCTTCAATACCGCAGGTTTTCAGAGCCATTGTAACTGCTGATGGTTTCACCGAATCAAAGGCTTTTTCATAATCGATAAAAGCCATGCACAATGGAAGTTCATATTCCCTCGCTCTTTCAATTAGTTCTCTCAGCACGTGGATATGATCTATTGTGCTGTAGCCACTCCTGAATCCAGCTTGTTCTCTCGGTTGAGCCATGTACAGTGTTACCTTCAAGCGGTGTGAAAGAACTTTAGTGAAGATTTTATAAACTACTGATAGGAGGCTGATAGGTCTGTAGTTTCCGAGATCCTCAATGTCACCTTTCTTATGTAGCAGGATCATTGTAGCCGTGTTCCAATCCTCAGGAATCTTTCCTTCATTAAGGCATCGAGTGAAAATTTGGGCGAGTACTGTTTCGATTTCTCCACTTGCTTCTTGTATGATGTCTACAGTAATTCCATCTTCTCCTGGAGCTTTTCCTCGCTTCATGTTCTTGATTGCATGTGCAACTTCTGCTGGAAGGACTGGAGGAACTCTGGTACTGGTATCTTTCATGATGTCTGGAGTGCATATATCATCCCTTTCATATAATTTGGAGTAGAAATCTTTCACTCTTGTCAAAATTTCGCCTCTATTTCTTGTTACAGAACCATCTTCTTTTCTCAGTGCCATAATCTGTTTTCTTCCCTTACTGATATGTCCCTTTGCTATCTTTAGGCTATGGTTGTTTTCAATTGCTTTCCTCACTAGTTCACAGTTGAATTTCCTTACGTCTTCAGTGATACTTTTTCTTATTGTCTTGCATAGCTCTATATATTCCACTTTGGAAGTCAAATCTTCTTTAGTTGTCCTCATCTCTCTTCTTTTTGCAACAACATTTTGGTTTTTCCTGATAATTTGTTCACATGCAACTTGTTCTTAGACCCAGCTAATTTTGTTGCTGTTTCTATAAGAGCTTTGGTTACTTTTCTGTTAACTTCAGAGATGTCCACTTCTTCCGATGTTAGGCCTTCTAAAGCAGAGAACCTGTTCTTCAGTTCTAACTTGAAGGTATGATGGTGTTTTTTAAGGTTGGTTATGTCAATAGATTTTGTTTGTCTTATAAGCTTGCCACGTTCAAGTTTAGTGTTGAGGTGCATCTTACATCTCACCAATCTATGGTCACTACCTGTGTTGAACTTGTTTAGCACACTGCAGTCTTCTATGACGAATTTTTTGTTACACATAATAAAATCAATTTCACTTGTCGTCCCATTTGGATGTCTCCATGTCCATTTCCTGTGTGGCTTTTTCTTGAAGAAGGAGTTCAAGATCAAAAACCCTTCTGCCTCTGCAAACTCAACGAGAGTATTTCCACGCTGGTTTCTGTTGCCATGACCGAATTTACCTACTGAAGTTTCATTCTGTTGCCGTTGCCCGATTTTTGCATTGAAATCTCCCATAATTATTTTCAAGTGCTGCTTATCTTTATTATTTAGATGACAAATTTCCTCATAAAATTCTTCAATTTCGTCTTCAGGATGACTTGTGGTGGGTGCATAAGTTTGAATAAACTGAGCCTGGTATCTTTTCGAGAGTTGGATAACAAGTCGCGCAGCTCTGTCAGAGGAACTTTCAACTTCTACAACTTTATCCTTCAGTTTCTTGTTTATTATAAATCCAACACCACTAGTTCTGCCAGTATCTGTCCCACGATAGTAGAAAAGATGTCCACTTTTCAGTTCGATGAGATCTTCTCCTTTTCTCCTTACTTCACTTAGCCCCACGATGTCCCACTTGATCCTTTGTAGTTCCTCTTCCAATTCAAGAAGCCTTGAATCAGAAGATAGAGAGCGTCCATTGTAAGTACCCAAGGTCAGCATCAGATGGCAGCCTAGTCCGGTCCTCCGGGGATTCTTAGCACCCTCTGCCTTCATGTCGCTCTGGCCGCTGCCTTGGCCAGGTACATTCCAGCTGCCGGAGACTGAGGGCCAAGATTTAAGTTGTGGAATCATTTTGGAAGGGTTTGGCCATAACTCACCACGCTGGCCAAGCGGGTTGGTGAGTGTGGGATAGAATTTCCTCTAATCCCGATATTATAGTTATACCGCTATGGGCGGTCGTCAGATCCCCTTTAGTGGGAACAGGATGCACCACGAGAAGGCGGAATTGACATTTGTCAAGGAGAGGCTGTGATGTTACGCATCACCTGACCTTATATCCCATCATCATCATCATCATCATCATTGTCAACCATTTTCAATCCACTGCTGGACGAAGGTCTCCCCAAGTTTCCCCCACAACGGTCTGTCTTGTGCCAGTCTCCTCCATGTCACCCCTGCATACTTTCGAATTTCATCCACCCATCTCCCATGTGGTCTTCTTCTGGGACTTTTCCTGTCCCTTGGAATCCAATCTAAAATTTCAGCTGTCCATCGATGGTCTGTCTTTCTGGCAGTATGTCCAGCCCATTGCCATTTCAGGGATTTAACTCTGATCATGATGACTTCCACTCTTGTCATTTTTCGGATCCACGAGTTCCTCTTCTTATCTCTCCTGGTTACACCAAGCATGCACCTCTCCATGCTGCTTTGAGTTGTCTGCAGCCTTTGTATGTCTCTTTTAGTTAAGGTCCACGTCTCTGCACCATACGTAAGCACTGGAAGGATGCATTGATCAAACACTTTTCTTTTAAGACATAATGGCATATTGCTCTTGAAAATTATGCTGTTTCTTCCAAAAAGCTCTCCAGGCAAGTTTTGTACGCCGATTAATTTCTTCACCAATGTGACCCTCACTTGATATCTGCTGTCCAAGATAAACGTACGTGTCTGTTATCTCCAGCTTTTCTCCATCAATCAATAAATCTTCATTTCTTGTAAAAGCATTGAACATCACTTTTGTCTTCTGAAAGTTCATTTTTAATCCCACTTCTTTACTCTTGTCAGCAAGTTCCTGGATCATACTCTGCAGCTCTGATGGGGTAGTTGCAAAAATGACTACGTCATCAGCAAAACGAAGGTGGGTTAGATAATCTCCATTAATCTTTATCCCCTTGCTTTCCCAGCTCAGCGACTGAAAAACACCCTCCAATGTGGCATTAAAGAGCTTCGGAGATATGGTGTCACCTTGTCTCACTCCCTTTCCAATTTTTACGTGTGTTGTATTTTCAAACAGCCGAATCTTTGCACTTGCATTTTCATAGATGTTATTAATAATATTAATGTATGCATCTTCAATACCGCAGGTTTTCAGAGCCATTGTAACTGCTGATGGTTTCACCGAATCAAACGCTTTTTCATAATCGATAAAAGCCATGCACAATGGAAGTTCATATTCCCTCGCTCTTTGAATTAGTTCTTTCAGCACGTGGATATGATCTATTGTGCTGTAGCCACTCCTGAATCCAGCTTGTTCTCTCGGTTGAGCCATGTCCAGTGTTACCTTCAAGCGGTGTGAAAGAACTTTAGTGAAGATTTTATAAACTACTGATAGGAGGCTGATAGGTCTGTAGTTTCCGAGATCCTCAATGTCACCTTTCTTATGTAGCAGGATCATTGTAGCGGTGTTCCAATCCTCAGGAATCTTTCCTTCATTAAGGCATCGAGTGAAAATTTGGGCGAGTACTGTTTCGATTTCTCCACTTGCTTCTTGTATGATGTCTACAGTAATTCCATCTTCTCCTGGAGCTTTTCCTCGCTTCATGTTCTTGATTGCATGTGCAACTTCTTCTGGAAGGACTGGAGGAACTCTGGTACTGGTATCTTTCATGATGTCTGGAGTGCATGTATCATCCCTTTCATATAATTTGGAGTAGAAATCGTTCACTCTTGTCAAAATTTCGCCTCTATTTCTTGTTACAGAACCATCTTCTTTTCTCGGTGCCATAATCTGTTTTCTTCCCTTACTGAGATGTCCCTTTGCCAATTTTAGGCTTTGGTTGTTTTCAATTGCTTTCCTCACTAGTTCACAGTTGAATTTCCTTACGTCTTCAGTGATACCTTTTCTTACTGTCTTGCATAGCTCTATATATTCCACTTTGGAAGTCACATCTTCTTTAGTTGTCCTCATCTCTCTTCTTTTTTGCATCAACATTTTGGTTTTTCCTGATAATTTGTTCACATGCAACTTGTTCTTAGACCCAGCTAATTTTGTTGCTGTTTCCATAAGAGCTTTGGTTACTTTTCTGTTAACTTCAGAGATGTCCACTTCTTCCAATGTTAGGCCTTCTAAAGCAGAGAACCTGTTCTTCAGTTCTAACTTGAAGGTATTATGGTGTTTTTAAGGTTGGTTATGTCAATAGATTTTGTTTGTCTTATGAGCTTGCCACGTTCAAGTTTAGTGTTGAGGTGCATCTTACATCTCACCAATCTATGGTCACTACCTGTGTTGAACTTGTTTAGCACACTGCAGTCTTCTATGACGAATTTTTGTTACACATAATAAAATCAATTTCACTTGTCGTCCCATTTGGATGTCTCCATGTCCATTTCCTGTGTGGCTTTTTCTTGAAGAAGGAGTTCAAGATGAAAAACCCTTCTGCCTCTGCAAACTCAACGAGAGTATTTCCACGCTGGTTTCTGTTGCCATGACCGAATTTACCTACTGAAGTTTCATTCTGTTGCCGTTGCCCTATTTTTGCATTGAAATCTCCTATAATTATTTTCAAGTGCTGCTTATCTTTATTATTTAGACGACAAATTTCCTCATAAAATTCTTCAATTTCTTCTTCAGGATGACTTGTGGTGGGTGCATAAGTTTGAATAATCTGAGCCTGGTATCTTTTCGAGAGTTTGATAACAAGTCGTGCAGCTCTGTCAGAGGAACTTTCAACTTCTACAACTTTATCCTTCAGTTTCTTGTTTATTATAAATCCAACACCACTAGTTCTGCCAGTATCTGTCCCACGATAGTAGAAGAGATGTCCACTTTTCAGTTCGATGAGATCTTCTCCTTTTCTCCTTACCTCACTTAGCCCCACGATGTCCCACTTGATCCTTTGTAGTTCCTCTTCCAATTCAAGAAGCCTTGAATCAGAAGATAGGGAGCGTCCGTTGTAAGTAGCCAAGGTCAGCATCAGATGGCAGCCTAGTCCGTTCCTCCGGGGATTCTTAGCACCCTCTGCCTTCATGTCGCACTGGCCGCTGCCTTGGCCAGGTACATTCCAGCTGCCGGAGACTGAGGGCCAAGATTTAAGTTGTGGAATCATTTTGGAGGGGTTTGGCCATAACTCACCACGCTGGCCAAGCGGGTTGGTGAGTGTGGGATAGAATTTCCTCTAATCCCGATGGTATAGTTATACCGCTATGGGCGGTCGTCAGAGCCCCTTTAGTGGGAACAGGATGCACCACGAGAAGGCGGGGTTGACAGTTGTCAAGGAGAGGCTGTGGTGTTACGCATCACCTGACCTTACATCCCATATATATATATATATATCCCTTACATATATATCCCTTACATATATATATATGTGGGATGTAAGGTCAGGTGATGCGTAACATCACAGCCTCTCCTTGACAAATGTCAACCCCGCCTTCTCGTGGTGCATCCTGTTCCTACTAAAGGGGCTCTGACGACCGCCAATAGCGGTATAACTATACCATCGGGATTAGAGGAAATTCTATCCCACACTCACCAACCCGCTTGGCCAGCGTGGTGAGTTATGGCCAAACCCCTCCAAAATGACTCCACAACTTAAATCTTGGCCCTCAGTCTCCGGCAGCTGGAATGTACCTGGCCAAGGCAGCGGCCAGAGCGACATGAAGGCAGAGGGTGCTAAGAATCCCCGGAGGACCGGACTAGGCTGCCATCTGATGCTGACCTTGGCAACGTACAATGGACGCTCCCTATCTTCTGATTCAAGGCTTCTTGAATTGGAAGAGGAACTACAAAGGATCAAGTGGGACATCGTGGGGCTAAGTGAGGTAAGGAGAAAAGGAGAAGATCTCATCGAACTGAAAAGTGGACCTCTCTTTACTATCGTGGGACAGATACTGGCAGAACTAGTGGTGTTGGATTTATAATAAACAAGAAACTGAAGGATAAAGTTGTAGAAGTTGAAAGTTCCTCTGACAGAGCTGCACGGCTTGTTATCCAACTCTCGAAAAGATACCAGGCTCAGATTATTCAAACTTATGCACCCACCACAAGTCATCCTGAAGAAGAAATTGAAGAATTTTATGAGGAAATTTGTCGTCTAAATAATAAAGATAAGCAGCACTTGAAAATAATTATGGGAGATTTCAATGCAAAAATAGGGCAACGGCAACAGAATGAAACTTCAGTAGGTAAATTCGGTCATGGCAACAGAAACCAGCGTGGAAATACTCTCGTTGAGTTTGCAGAGGCAGAAGGGTTTTTCATCTTGAACTCCTTCTTCAAGAAAAAGCCACACAGGAAATGGACATGGAGACATCCAAATGGGACGACAAGTGAAATTGATTTTATTATGTGTAACAAAAAATTCGTCATAGAAGACTGCAGTGTGCTAAACAAGTTCAACACAGGTAGTGACCATAGATTGGTGAGATGTAAGATGCACCTCAACACTAAACTTGAACGTGGCAAGCTCATAAGACAAACAAAATCTATTGACATAACCAACCTTAAAAAACACCATAATACCTTCAAGTTAGAACTGAAGAACAGGTTCTCTGCTTTAGAAGGCCTAACATCGGAAGAAGTGGACATCTCTGAAGTTAACAGAAAAGTAACCAAAGCTCTTATGGAAACAGCAACAAAATTAGCTGGGTCTAAGAACAAGTTGCATGTAACACAACTAAAGAAGATGTGACTTCCAAAGTGGAATATATAGAGCTATGCAAGACAGTAAGAAAAAGTATCACTGAAGACGTAAGAAAATTCAACTGTGAACTAGTGAGGAAAGCAATTGAAAACAACCAAAGCCTAAAGATAGCAAAGGGACATCTCAGTAAGGGAAGAAAACAGATTATGGCACTGAGAAAAGAAGATGGTTCTGTAACAAGAAATAGAGGCGAAATTTTGACAAGAGTGAAAGATTTCTACTCCAAATTATATGAAAGGGATGATACATGCACTCCAGACATCATGAAAGATACCAGTACCAGAGTTCCTCCAGTCCTTCCAGCAGAAGTTGCACATGCAATCAAGAACATGAAGCGGGGAAAAGCTCCAGGAGAAGATGGAATTACTGTAGACATCATACAAGAAGCAAGTGGAGAAATCGAAACAGTACTCGCCCAAATTTTCACTCGATGCCTTAATGAAGGAAAGATTCTTGAGTATTGGAACACCGCTACAATGATCCTGCTACATAAGAAAGGTGACATTGAGGATCTCGGAAACTACAGACCTATCAGCCTCCTATCAGTAGTTTATAAAATCTTCACTAAAGTTCTTTCACACCGCTTGAAGGTAACACTGGACATGGCTCAACCGAGAGAACAAGCTGGATTCAATAGTGGCTACAGCACAATAGATCATATCCATGTGCTGAGAGAACTAATTGAAAGAGCGAGGGAATATGAACTTCCATTGTGCATGGCTTTTATCGATTATGAAAACGCCTTTGATTCGGTGAAACCATTAGCAGTTACAATGGCTCTGAAAACCTGTGGTATTGAAGATGCATACATTAATATTATTAATAACATCTATGAAAATGCAAGTGCAAAGATTCGGCTGTTTGAAAATACAACACACATAAAAATTGGAAAGGGGGTGAGACAAGGTGACACCATATCTCCGAAGCTCTTTAATGCCACATTGGAGGGTGTTTTTCAGTCACTGAGCTGGGAAAGCAAGGGGATAAAGAGTAATGGAGATTATCTAACCCACCTTCGTTTTGCTGGTGACGTAGTCATTTTTGCAACTAGCGCATCAGAGCTGCAGAGTATGATCCAGGAGCTTGCTGACAAGAGTAAAGAAGTGGGATTAAAAATGAACTTTCAGAAGACAAAAGTGATGTTCAATGCTTTTACAAGAAATGAAGATTTATCGATTGATGGAGAAAAGCTGGAGATAACCGACACGTACGTTTATCTTGGACAGCAGATATCAAGTGAGGGTCACATTGATGAAGAAATTAATCGGCGTACAAAACTTGCCTGGAGAGCTTTTGGAAGAAACAGCATAATTTTCAAGAGCAATATGCCATTATGTCTTAAAAGAAAAGTGTTTGATCAATGCATCCTTCTAGTGCTTACGTATGGTGCAGAGACGTGGACCTTAACTAAAAGAGACATACAAAGGCTGCAGACAACTCAAAGCAGCATGGAGAGGTGCATACTTGGTGTAACCAGGAGAGATAAGAAGAGGAACTCGTGGATCCGAAAAATGACAAGAGTGGAAGTCATCATGATCAGAGTTAAATCCCTGAAATGGCAATGGTATTGGTATTGGTAACTGTGGGTACCATAGTGGTACCCAGTTTATTGCTATAACGAAATACAGACATAGGAGATTCATTAAAAGCTGCAGTACAGAAAACAACAGTGCGGAAAGTAAGTATATCCACGATGCAGCACAACGTTACACAGAAAGGAAATGAATATGCACACGAACAATGAAAGGCCTAACGGCATGTCAAACACTATAACACATATGCACAAATGCATGAAATGTACTATGCTATCATAAATCAACAGAACGGAACTGAAATGTGGTTAGAGAGCTGAACAACATGGAGTACCTCAGCAACTATACAAAAATAACAAAGGTAACAAACGTACCACTATAATAATCCGCGATAGAGGAAAGCACTAACACAGCAAACACTCACAATTATAGGTAATTTAAAAACAGGCACAAATTCAGGAAACAACAGATAAGATAATGATGAGATAATGAGGAGATCACACAAGTAACGAGACCGATTAGTTGTGAAAACACAGCAAAAACACGCAATTATCGCAAATTTAAAATACATCACTTGTGAAACACAGAACACTCAAATAAAGCAATTTTACAATACATGACTTGTGAATCACAGTAAAAACACACATGGAAAACATCAGAATCAACATGCACTAAGTCTGCAAAACCAGGGAATCTGCGAACGGGTTCGCAAATCCTCTAGCATTGACAGAACTAAAAGTAATCTGTGTGAGGAAGAGAGCTAAAGGTCATCGGTAAAAGGATAGAAGGTATCACATATATGCTTCTCAACGAGCTCCTTCAAGGAGGCGAGACGGCGCGTGTAACGTCTCAAAAAGGCTGATACCGAGGATCGGTGGCACACAGAGATTTAAAAAGTGACACATATGCTTCGAATTGCGTTACCGCTGCATACAGGTCCAGATCAGGTGAGTGAAGGAATTCTTCAGAACCAACAATCGTACGTGCAGGTTGAAAAAGACGTAAAAGTTGCTGTCTGGTAAGTGGGCCAGGAACTGGAGGAAACGTATCAACTGCCTGTAGAACCTCAGCATCAGAGAGAGGATTGACAGGACCTGAGCGGAGAAGCATACTGTTTGAAGAAACATCAGGTGGAGAAACACCGGAACCAGAAACCTCGGGAATACTAGATGAGTCCTCAGAATGTGGCACAGAAAGTTGTTTTAACTTTTTCTGTTTTACAGCGCCTTTGGAAGTTCCAATCCGCTTCGAAGAAGTAGCTGAGGCGGATGTATCCATTAGTGGATCAGGCTCACCTCCCAAGTCAGGAGACGAGGAAACGAACTTCGCCGAAGAAGCAGTACGTAGCTGATCTGCCTTAGTGGAGACTGGTATAACAGCCGAGGCTTCAGGAAGATGTTGCAACAAGGGTATGGTAGACAAGGTTGTAAATGGAGATCCGATATCCGAGAGGCTAGGAGAAGAGCCAGACGGCCGATCCGCCAAACCACCACTCAACACACCCGGATCGGAACACTCCGCTGTAGACACATCTCTACTCGAAGACAACTCTGTCAATCTTGAAGGTGGATGCACAATCGTACGGGTCGGGAGAGGAGGAAAGGCAGCATTGTCCGTGACGGAAAATGTTCGTCTGACGGAGAAACGAAGAATTCGCGTCAGGCAAACTACCGGTAGTGGGGATAGTAGAAAGACCAATGTGGTCATCAGTGGGATGCGAACTTGATGAACGTCCACGTCGAACGCGGTCACAGGAGGCAGTGGTGTGATTTTGTGTTAAACAGTGTGTACAATAGTGAGCAGTGAAAATCTTGAAACTGTACGTTCGTGCGCCAATTTCAACAGTAGCTTCTGTAGGGCAATCCGCCAAGGCTTTCTCGGTGGGAAAGACGACCAATAACTGACGGCGAGGTCCTGTAGCATGTGCAAATCGAGTTCCGCGGGGAGCGTCAGAAAGGCGACGGACCTTGCCAACAATTTTACAAACATGACTGACAAGGAGAGGAAGTGCAGTATCCGGAACTTCCTGTGGAACAGGATAGAACGTGATGTTCACCGGTCTCTTGGAAAGAGGCGACGGGATGAGATGATCTGTCCCAATCGAAAGTCCGTTTGCTAGAAAAAAGTCAGCATCCTCCTTGTGATTGAACTGTACCGAAATACCCCGAGGAGTACGGGAAATTCCTGCAATGGACGCAGACGACACATGTACAGAGAGGGCTTCCATGTAGCGTGGCAATGGAGTATGTGGTAAAGCATGAAAGAGCACACCTCTATCCAGGAGGTTATGGAACTCACGGCCAATCTGCGAATTGTCATCAATCGTTACCTTCACCTTGTGGTTGGATACCTGAACAATAGGTGTTGCTTGCAAAAGACCATCTGGTTGAGAGGAATCGGACGTAGAAGTAGCGCCTCGTTGCACTTTAGAGGCAAATGACATCCTCGGAAGAGAAGTCTGTTCGGATCCGGCAGGCACAGAATGCTGTGAGGGAAGAGAAGCACAGGCCGAAGGCAAGGCAGTAGAATCAGTAGATCCCAGGGAGGGCACCGAGACAGATGCAGGAGCTGAAGAAGAAAGGGCAGCCAAGTCCAGTGAAGGCACCGGTGCAGGAGTACTAGAAAGCTGGGAAGGCATCTGAGCAAACACGTCTGAGGACGAGAGTATGTTAACTTCCATGGACGTGGGAAGTGTGACGTGACGTGCATCCGCCACGCCCATAGATGATAACGAAATACCGGAAGCCGCCATGTTGGCAGCTTCCAAACGTAAACAAACGAGCAAACGATAAGAAAACGGATGAATATGAACTAATATGAGGATGAGAACGCTAGAAAAGTAGCTCAAAACGTACACAGTACCTTTAGACAGCCGGGCCACGCAACAGGTGAGTGAGGGACAAGGTATTCCACACTAAAACGCATAAAATATTGGAGCCACCAACACTACGTCTATCACGAACGAGAAATGGGCTGGACATACTGCCAGAAGGACAGATCATCGATGGACAGCCGAAATTTTAGATTGGATTCCAAGGGACAGGAAAAGACCCAGAAGACGACCACATGGGAGATGGGTGGATGAAATTCGAAAGTATGCAGGGGTGACATGGAGGAGACTGGCACAAGACAGACCGTTGTGGAGGAAACTTGGGGAGACCTTCGTCCAGCAGTAGATTGATAATGGTTGACAATGATGATGATGATATATATATATATATATATGTGTGTGTGTGTGATCATATAGTGAGGTGCAAACGATACTTGTTGTTTATTTAAATATAATGAAGACTATTAATTATAGAACATATTGATACATGTGTTGGCTATGAGCTAGTTCATGTTTTATTCACAAATTAACCTACCATGTATACACTGAAGTGCCGGAAAAACTGGTACACTAGTCTAATACTTGATAGGTCCCCCACGGGAGCGCAGGACTGCAGAAATACGACGGGGCATGGACTCCACTAGCTTTTGGAAATATGCTGCTGTAGGTAATGCACACCATACTTCCTGCAGAGCGTTCCACAATTCGGGTGTATTCCGAGATCTCGGATTCCTGTGTTCGATAGCGCGTTGCATGGCATCCCAAATGTGTTCTATCACGTTCAGATCTGGGGACTTGGGTGGGAATGGCAGCACCCGAAACTCAGATGAATGCTCCTCTAACCATAATGTGGCATCCCGACACTTGTGTGGAGGTGCATTGTCCTGTTGGAACAGGCCCAACCTATCAGCATGAATGCAGGACATGGACGGGTGTACCTCGTCAGAAAAGATGCGCACATAGCGTTGGCCGGTCACAGACGTTTGTAGACGTACCAGGTGTCCCAGTGAAGTCCAGATATACACACTCCATACCATTACGGACCCTCCACCAGCCGATACAGTCCCCTGCTGACAGGCGGGATCCATGGCTTCATGGGGTTTGCGCCACACACGAATCCTTCCATCTTCCCGATACAGTTAGAAAAGCTACTCGCCGTACTAGGTTACTTGTTTCCAGTCATCAAGTGTCCAGTGGCGGTGTTGCCGTGCCCAAGCGAGGCGTATAGCTCTGTGTCGTGCACCCGTCAAGGGGACTTGAGTTGGGCGTCGACTCCCAAAGCCCATATCGTGCAGGGTACGTTGCACAGTCCGGACGCTGATGCTTGTTGAGGCTCCAGCATTGAATTCCGATTATGCCTGCGAGAGTGTTGCACACCTATCGCGTGAAACGATTCTTGACAGCCGACGATGGTCACGACCACCCAATGTCTTTTTACGGCCACACTGATATCGTAGGTTGGAGGTTTTGCCGGAATTCTTGTAGTCACGGTACACCCTTGCAATGATCGTCCGTGAAAATCGGAACTGTGTTTCCACCTCCGAAATACTATGGCTCCTCACACGAGCGCCAACAATGACACTGCATTGAAAATCGTTATTACTTGTCATTCTCATACCGAAAACAGCTCGCTGGCTAGGATGTCTATCGCTTTATATACGCACTGGCGGACGCAACCGAGTACGCGCATAGGTGCCGTTTTTTGCATAAGCTCGTCTGTGTCAGTTTTTCTGGCACTTCAGTGTATCTTGTCTTGTCTTTTTTGTTAAGCTTCATGTTTTTCGTATTCTGGGAAAAGGAGGGCTATGTCAGGTCTTACGGTCTTTGCCCTCCTTTTTCTAGTTGATGCAATGGCAACTGAAGGAATAAATAAATAAAATGCAAAAAAATGAAAAATAAATGAAATCGGGATGTTGTTTAAGAGACTGAGATCTTAACATCGGGAATTCACTCGTTGTTCGTTGGACCACATTCCAGCCTGTTCCGCAGCTCATATCGTTCTTACTAACTCTATAATATGACTATAACGCCGAGAAAACTTATGTGTTTCCTAGATGGGATCTTGTTCTTTCGGGACGGGATTCTGTCACGGCGAATTGAAACTATCACTGGTTAGAATGGAATATGCGCTCTTTTCCAAAAAAAAAAAAACCCTAAGCACCCTAAGAGAATCGTTCGATCCTGTTAAGACTCCGCATGCAAGTACTTCAGGACCGAATATTTAAATTATTAAAAAATAACGACCAATGACGTAATAGTGGCCAGCCACAGCGCATGAGAACTGCGCATCCAGGAAGGTATATCAAGAGAAGAGCTCGCACACAGGGACAATTGTGACAGCGGATTGCGGTTGCATTAACCTCCACGGACTATGAGGATGCCTCGACGTCGGATCCGTGCACACTACGAGCAGTTGAGCAAGTTTAGAGAGGACGTATAGTTAGGCTAAGAGAGACCGATTGGTCAAGTGGCCGTATCGTCAGGCATTTGAATCGGAGAGACGCGGCAATCGGACGGTGTTGGCACCAATGTGTCGAGAAGGGTACAACCCAGCAGCACGCGGGCAGTAGACGGCCGAATGCAACGACAGAACGCGAGGATCGAGTGATTGTGAGAGCAGCACAACCAGAACCGAATTCGTCGCACTTAACCATCCGCAGACATGTTACGTGGTCTACAGGTACGGAAGTGGACATCCGGACCATTGCCATACGACTTGCGGCGTGAGGACGGCATTCGAGGAGGCAACGCCACCGTCTACCATTGACCAGAGAGTTGTTGGGCCGATTAAACTGGGATAGTGTCTAGTGACGTCGTGTTGTCTTCAGTGATGAGTCACTGTATGCAATTGGGGCCGATGACCAGCACATTGCTGTCTAAGACGAACCGACCAGCGCACGGATCCTGCGTTTACCGTGGAATGGCACATGGCTAGCACAACGGGAGTGACTGTCTGGGGATCCATTTCTTCCGATAGCCGAACACCCTTGGTAATCCGTCGTACCACCTTCACGGCTCACCAGTACGTCCACGACATTCTACGACCCGTTGTGTTGCCATTCCTGTCTCACCATCACCGAGCAATTTTTCAAAACGATAATTCCACGCCATGCACAGCACTGCTCTCCCAGGTCTGCTTCCGTAATGTAGACACCTCTCCATGGCCAGCACAATCGCCTGACCTCTCACCGATCGAACATGTTTGGGACATAATGGGACGCCCATCCCGGAATGTCGGCGAACTGGCCAGCAATTTGGACACCCTCTGGCATGCTATACCTCAGGACAGTATCAGTGAACTCTTTGTGTTTATCCCACGGGTTGTATCCGAGCGAGAAGTGGTGCTACAACGTACTGACTTGCTGTACTCGTGCAGCTGTTTTATTCGAATAAGTGGCCCACTTGCTTTGGAATCGCAATCATTTTCTTTCCGATACATTCCACATACCAATTTTCATCTTGATAGGACGATTCCTTCTAGGTGTTTCGTTTTGTTCGTTCTTTTCTTTTTTTTAAGAGTGTATAACATGTTAGTGAGGTCTAAAGGAGTGTTACTGTAAACTGGAACCTTGTTTAGCCCCTAGTTCGAACTTCACTGAGTCACATTCGCTCAAATTTTACTTTGGTGGGGAACTGTATTCCGCCGCCCCAGTGGCGCAGTGGTCTAAGCGATGGCTTGTGACCATTCGTCTGGGAGGAGTCCGGGTTCGAATCCCGCGGTAAAGCATGGATGTTGTGTTTGTCTTACGGCACTGGCTCTCTCCCTTCCCTGGAACCAGTGGCCCTAAATTAGGGATGGGCGACTGCTTATAGCCCATTGAGTTGCTGACGGTGGTCGTTAAACCATCAATCAAAATTTTAAAAAAAACTGTATTCCTGGGCTGATGACTTCGTTATGAGTCTGGTAACCGCTTGATCTTCTCTCTTTCTTATTTCGATTAGTCACTTTGTTACACTGGTTGCCGTGAGATGCGAATTTTGTTGTTGTTAATACAGCCAAGCTGTAGCCTTACATAGGCTGGTTGGGATATTATTAGCGTAAATTAAAGCTTTGCGTGTTGGAACAGTACCCATACAACTGGAAAAGTTGTGACGTGCCTGCACAGCAAGACGCACATGAGATAAAGGCAGATAGCAGCGAGAGCATACGCCCGCGTAGCTCAGTTGGGAGAAGCGAGTTACTCCGGAGTGAGGAGACCTGAATTCCATGCCCGGCGTGGACACAAATGACGGAGAAATTGACTTCGTTAGCAGTTAAACTACTGAACTTAGTGGTTGCCATTTAGCACCATGTTACCCTAGATTGGGACTTGCTGTTTTGAATTAGCACTATGCTACTTCTGTATGAAGCACGTTAAGATCTCATCACGAAAGTTTTAAAGCTATTACAGCGATTTACTGTTTAGGGATACCTTTAATTACTTCAAGTCTGGATCTAGAAATTTGGAATAGAAAGTTGTTGCTGACTGGTAGAGCCTAATGAAGGCTGGTTTGGACCATATTTCGGTGAATTCGTACTTCGTTAATACAGCTTGGAACCGTACAGCACAAAAAAAAAAGAGTTTTAATTTAACTTCAGTGGCAGTCACAAATTACAGGTATTTTTGGAACCTGAATCTCTGTAGTTGCTGGTAGAGACCTTCTTACCTCAAATAAGCTCTTCACACATGTTTAGAAACGTATTTTTCAGTGGAGGTTTAGGAAGTTGTTACTGTGAGCTGTAACCTTGTTATCGCTGATAGGGAACCTTACTACTGCACGATTTCACTTCAGGTTAAACCTTGTTAGTATATTATACACTGCCGGACAATTGCTAAGGACGGATGACAATAGCAACGATAGCAACCATAAAATGGAAGGCAGGAAAATGTGGAAATTAGCATAAGTGCGGGATACAGTAAGACGTGTTGTAAGTATGCAAATTGTGGATTGCCGAACTTGTTCGTTACGTCAAAGCGCTGATAAGAGATATAAAGGATTTGACGCGTATTGACCGTTGTTGTTCAAACGCTAAGTTGAAAGGGAAAGAATCAATTGACGAACTTGCAATTTTCAGTATGTCTTCCCGACATCACCTAGATGATTTTACGCGTGGCCGTATTATTGGCAAAGTTGAAGAAGGGCGAAAAATAGCAGATGTTGCCAGGGAGTTCGACGTCAGCCACAGTGTTGTTTCAAGGCTTTGGAAATCATTTCAAACAAATGGAGAGTGTAGCAAACGTCACGGGGGAGGTCGTGTTCACAGTACGACACCTGCAGAAGATCGGTACATAGTGCTATCAACAAAATGACACCGGCTCAGCACAGCTAGTAAGGTAGCAAATCAGTTTATGGCTGCTACTGGCAAGCGGATCTCCCAAACAACTGTCGCCAGACGTTTGCATGAAGGAGGACTATACGCCCGCCGTCCTGTTGTGTGCATCCCATTGTCCAGACGTCACCGTACCGCCCGTTTGCAATGGTGCCATCAACATCGCAATTGGACTGATAACGACTGGTCTGCTGTCCTCTTCTCAGATGAGAGTAGATACAGTCTATCGTCTGATTGTCGACGACAACTGTTCTGGCGTGATAGCGGTACTGCATATTGTCCAGCAAACATACAGGAAAGGGACCGATATCCGACATGTAGTGTCATGGTATGGGCTGGCATCATGATCAATGGCCGTACGTCCCTCTATGTGCTTCCAACTGGGACTATGACTGGCCAACGATACATTAATGATGTTCTGCTACCTCATGTTCCCATGCTCCGTGGTGCTGTTGGTGATAGATTCACTTTCATGGACGACAACGCAACATGCCATCGAACAGTCGCTGTCCAGGAGTGTCTTGAGAGCGAGGATATTCAACGCCTCGTATGGCCAGCACGTTCTCCAGATCTGAATCCCATTGAAAATGTGTGGGATGCTTTGGGGAGGAGTCTTGCTGGTCGCCATTGCCCTCCAATAAACAAGGACACCCTCATCCGTGCACTGACAGAGGAATGTGATAAATTACCCCAACAGCTGCTTGATAATGTTGTGCAAAGCATGACACGACGTGTGGAATCTCGCATCGCCCTCCGTGGTGGCCATATCCCGTACTGACATCTTACGCCGGAACGCCTGCGGTCGGTAATTGCATTTTTCACGCTTACGTATTCTGCACAAAATGGCCTATTTGTCCCTTGAACACGTTCCAAAGCCTTCTGGATTTCAGAGCACAATAAATTGTCTTTCTTGTAATGTCCTGGTATTCTGACATTATTTTATTTCACTTGGCATCCAACCACACTTACTTTTTTATGCGCTATATAGCCGTTTATGATCCGTCCTTAGCAATTGTCCAGCAGTGTATGAAAGTTATTCATGCTATATGGGTCTCAGCGGGTTGCAGGTCACTTGTTTAAATCTTTCTGTTGTAAGAATGTTTTACCAGACTGGAACCATACACTTAGGTAGCAATTTTTTAAAAACAGATACCTAATATTGCGTTGAGCCTCCCTTGGCTTGCAGAATATCCTCGATCATGTAGGGCATGTATCATTATTCTCACAGTTTTGGTTTTCGACTGAAAAAAGAATTCTTCCAATCGCATTAATAGTTGAACAGATATGGTGTTCACAAAAGGACAGGCGGGACATAGTGATATTATAAGCACATTTTTTCAAAAGATGTCCTTAAAACTGCAGTTTACTTTTTCAAACAAGTGTAACGTGAGAGTTCCCCAAGCACATTTTCTCCTCCCTTACGGGAAAACTGTGGAACAAAAAAAGCTGATAAACATAAGCAAACTCTGCATCTGGCTTATTACATGATGCAAAATTATTATCCCAGTCTGCCTCCTCGGAACACTTGTGTCGTTACCAACTGAAGCATTTCCACCCAGAAGAAAAAAATTGGGTATGCTTTACCCTATCCGACCTGAGAAGAATCAGTGCAATCCTTCTTCAGGAATGTTGACTTGAAGAAGCGGAGATACACTGTGATGTACTACAGAGGTAAAGCACGTGTCAAGACGACAAATCTGCAGCGATACATTCCGTCAGTGTAGCTTAGTTGGGAGAGGAAATTACTCCGGAGTGGGGGCCGCGGATGGCCAAATGGGCAGCGTTCGTGACTGCCACGGAAAGAACCTCGGGTTCGATCCCAGGCAGGTACGAACGCTCGATGCACTAAGTATCCGCCGCGCGTCGGATGGGCACGTTAAGTCGTCGGACCCCGGGTTCTGGTCCCCAGGTAATAAATAAGGGCGTCTTCCTCCTCCCTTTTTACTTCGCTTCTGTGTCGCTTTCCTATCGGGCACTCTAGCCCAAATCTCCTAGCTTCCTATTTCTACGGGTTGTTTAAGACCTGGGGTCAGACACTCCCTTCCTAAAATCCTCTACGTACGATCATTTGATCATACTCCGGACTGAGGGGCGCGGACAAACTTGTGTTTTCACATTGGCGCCAGAACGTAAAAATGTATGTACTGGCCGTTGGGTTCTTCGAAAAACGTGTGATGTTTGTTCTGCACATCGTCTAGAATTAATGAAAATTCGTTTTTTACTTCGAAAAGAAAGACAAAAATTTAAGAGGGACATGAAGTGACGTATTACAGAGGTCAAGAAAACAAATCTGCAGCGATACATTCCGTGTAGCTTAGTTGGGAGAGCAACTTACTCCGGAGTGAGGGAGGGCGGGTTCGATATCGTCACGGACAAACTTGTGTTTTTACAACACTAAAGACCCAAAATATTAGCACCACTTGCCTAATATGATGTTGATCCCCCACGTGCCCCCAACACAACTCTTACCCGGCGAGACATAAACGCTACAAGATTTCTAGTGGTGTTTTGTGGTAGTATCTGGTAACAACACGTTACCAACAGATCCTTTAATTCCTGTAAGTTACGTGATTAAGCAGCCACAGATCAGATTTGCTATTCGAACACGAACTACAGATGCTCGATTGGATTGATGTCTGGGCAATTTGGACACCAGGGCAATTCCTTGAAGTTTCCCTCATGTTCCGGAAAAAACACTCTCAAACAATCCGAGCAGTGTGGCATGACGCATTATGCTGCTGAGAGAAGACACTATTACAGGGGAATAGCGTTTCTATGAAGGAATGGACCTGGTCGGCAATGACCGTTAGCTAAGTGGTAGACGTCAACGTTTCCTGCACATGAATGATTGGACATAGGGTTTCAACATTGCCGGAAGCTTGACAGTTCCTCCGCCGGCTTGTTTTCGCCCCACGGTGCATCGTAGTTCCAACACTTTCTCGGGTAAGCCACGCCCATGTAGACGGCCGTCTACCTGGTGTAACAACAAACCAGAGTAATGGGAAAAAACGACTTTCTTCCAACCACTCAAGGTGCAGTTTTGATGCTGGCGTGCCCATTGCAGCGCTCTGGACGGTGAAGCCTGAGCACGTGGAGCTCCCTGTGGATATGCAGCCCGATTTTCAGCAGGGTTCGATGTATACTCTGTGTTGTGACACATTACTCACCTCACCAATATTCAAATCACGGCGAATTGCGCCACAGTATCTCTTCTGTTGGTTCTTCCCGTACTGGATATCCTTCGATCACCTCCAGCATCGACGAGCCGTGGTGACCCTACACCATGCCGGCAATTCGTGGTTTTTCCCTTGTGACGTATACTCTAATTTCACTTTCTTTTTTAACGCTTTCCAACCGTAGGTCGAAGAAGCGTATCATCGAAATGGGGTCAAAGGTCAGGGCACAGGAGCGAGTTTTATTCCACAGCCATTATCCTCATAACTTGACTAAACATACTTCTATTGACTTTAGTATGTTGTTCCGCAGGTATACTAAACAAATTATGTTTAATATCACCGAAATGGGGTCAAAGCTCAGGGCACAGGAGCGAGATTAATTCCACAGCCATTATCCTCATAACTTGAGTATTGATTCCTTTTATGTTGGAAAGCGTATCATAATCAATGCATTGCATGATTTCACTAACTTTTACTTTCGTTCTCGATGTAAATTTGAGTTCATTCTCCTTTAGCGGTTTTCAAACTTAACGTGATATCTTCTCTCTCGATGGAGTGTCGGTGGCAACACCTTGAGATCGGAACGTATGACGTGTGTATGTGCCCGATGAGAACTGAACGTTATATATGGTTTGAGCAGCAGCAGTGGGTGCTGATGGTGGAAGTTATTATGTTCATTGTAGAAGAGACGTTGTCTAATTGAAGTTTGAGCTATGAAATTACACAAAAGATTACACTAGTATATACAATGCAAATTTGGAGTTGTGATTGCGTCAATTGGTGTAAATTATGACAAGAGTGGTAAGTCAAACAATATCCGAAAACTTGAAATTTTCATCGTCGTGGGGTGGGAATCGAACACGCGTCTCCCGGTTTGCGCCCGAGCATGATCGGGCGCAAACCGGGAGACGCGTGTTCGATTCCAACTGCACGAAGATAAAAATTTCAAGTTTTCGGATATTATTTGACTTACCACTCTTATCATAATTTACTCCAATTGACGCAATCACAACTCTAAATTTGTACTGAAATTTGAGCTATTTGAAGGCTGGGTGTTATATTCTATTGTTGTTGTTTCCTTAATCAAGTGTTATTATAATTATCTCACGTTCGTTTGCTTAAGATAGTAATATTAAAAAACAAAGTTGTACAGGGTGATTCAAAAGTCTCCGAACTCTGAATTCAAATATTTCTACCACGAATATAGTGATGTATAACTACTTTTACATACTGTTATATTGACACTCATACCTACAGGTAATGAAAACCACTTTTCAATAGATGCTGGAATTGTCCACCATTCTGTTGAAGACACAAATTCACCCGACGACACATATTGGCGGAAACTCTTTTCAGCGTGTTGGCTGGCATGTCCCTCACGGCTGTAATGATATTGTTCCGCAGGTCCTGTACCGTCTTAGGGTTGTGGTAAACTGTGTCTTTCAAATAGTCCCACAAATAAAATTCTGGAGGACTCAAGTCCCATGAGCGAGGCGGCCAAAGTTTTTTCGAGATTAATCGATTGTGGTAGAACTCAAGGAGCATCGCCACTGTGTCGTTTGATGTGTGGCACGTTGCTCCATCTTGTTGAAACCAACAGCAACGTTCGTGTTCTTCCAGCATCGCTACGAATTGATGGCTGATATCTGCATACACAGCGGAATTTACAGTTGTGTCGAAAAAACGGCCGTACAATTCGCCGTCTCGACATGGCGAACCACACTCCAACTTTCCGACAGCAAAGCCCAACCTCATGCAATGCGTGTGGATTCTCCGAAGCCCATATGCGAGTGTTTTGGCTATTGTCATATCCATTCAAATGAAACCATACCTCGTCACTGAAAAAGGTGTTGTTAAGCTGGTTAGTCACATTGTTGCGCATGAAACTCTTAAACCATTGGCAGTAGGCAATGGGCTTTTCCGAGTCCAAAGGACGTAGCTCTTGGACTACTCGAATTCTGTACGGCCGCAGCTTTAGACGTTGAGTAGCCCTCTGGCAGGCGGAATACGATGCCCCTAACTCTTGAGATAGCCGCCGAAGTGACTTCCAGGGACAGGGCTGCTAGGAAATGTGAAGTTTCTCCAGAAACATGGTCCTCACCACGGACGGACGCCCTCTGTTAGGCTTATCCTGAACACTGCCTGTCTCGCGAAACCTGTTCACAAGGTTATACACATTTGTTTTCTCTGGTATAGGAGCATCAGGAAACTTCCTTCGAAAGAGCTGGATGCAACGTTGGTAATATTTTCCCGCAAAAATAAACTTCTAACAAAGCGACTCTCTGTTCTTGCGTGAGACTCATAGCTGACTGAACGTTCCTGCTTGCCAGCGCCCACGTCACGTGGTGCTCTCACATGTCACGTGGTGCTCTCACATGTCACGTGTGTCACGTGATGCTATCGTTCCCCAAGGTCACACACAACAGCCACAAGCAGCAGTACTCGAATATCTTTTATGGTTTTACAGCAAATACTTTTCAAAATATAGAGTTCGGGGACTTTTGAATCAATCTGTGCTTACGCCTTGTTGAAGTGCTGAAAGATTAGTGGCTGAATAAAGACTAATCGTAACATTTTCTCGACGTTCTCTTGAATAATTCCTGTCTCACTGTAGATGACGTTATTGAAAATTGATTTATGTAGTGTTCAGTCAGCTATACATACACGCACATTACACCCTCCTCGGACCTGTTTTTGAAAGTACCAATCACGGCTGACGGTGAGCACCCCACAAGCCTGGAAGTTTCATAGATGCTCTGATCTAGTTGTCATGTCATTACCATTTGGCCTTTGTCAAACTCGCTTCAGTTGGCTGCCTTTCCCATCTGAAGAACAAGATCAACGCTGATTAACAAAGCTCAGCATCAGGTGTTAATTATACCGTTTCATGACCTTGACACGCGTCATCGTTTACCTAAAGTTGCTTCGATTTGAATAAAGACGCGCTGGTTATAACGTTTTGGTTCTTCGGTGTATAGTGTACAGACGGACATAAAGAACGAAAACTTTTCCTCGTCATTTTTTACGAAGAAATACATAAACTCATGGAAAAAAGATATAAAATAAACTCAGTTGGGCCTCCTTTTTTCCATAAATAGTTCTACATATGAAATTAAAACTACTGCTGTTGAAAATAAGCACATTTTTTCCACGTTAGAGGTGTTCGATGATTCGAAATTTCCGATTTATACATCGAAGTTCGCCATTCATTTTTGATCTTAAATCATGAAACTAAATAGCGCAATTTTAATATCTCCAGTAGATACTAAATGCTAATTTGGGTATAACGGCGTGTTTTATTATATTTTTTTTATTTAGATAGTTTTGTATAAAAATTCGCTACTTCAGGCACTGCAAGCTAATTGTCTTGGGAATATTCAACCCAAGGGGTTACTAGCCTTTCGAGAAAAGTGTGGTTTATCTTCGTCAGCCTGTACGCACATGCTGTCGTTAATCAAGTTACACTAAAGCATGTCCGGAAAAACAAATTCTTTAATCATGGTGACTTCAGCGTGATCTAATTAACAATAATGTCCGAGGAAAGTTTGGTGTGGTTCCGTGGTACCTTGAAAGAGAAGTTCCGAACTTCTAAGAGGAGTTATTCCACAGATAATGGAGAACACGTTTGAGACCTTTACATTAGCAGCCTTCTTGTAACGGCTCTACCCTCACATGATGTAATTTCCAATTGTGTGACCACAGAAGTTCGAAGGCATTCTACTGAATAAAATTCCATTTTCGAATCAATTGATAACTACATCTCATTTAAAATTTCAAATCTACGTGGAATTTCTTGCTCATTAACGCCAGAGAACAAATATTTATTTCAAGCATCTTTTTTTTTTTTTATTGGAGGTTTAACGACTAACGTGAGGAATTCAATGGGCTGTAAGCAGTCGCCCGTCCCTAATGTAGGGTCACTGGCTCCAGGTAAGGAAGAGAGCCAGTGACGTAAAACAAACACAACATCCATGCCTCACCGAGATTCGAATCCGGACCCCTTTCGGACGAATGATCAGAAGCCATCGCTTAGACCACTGCGCAACCGGGACGGCGCAAGCATGTTTAAAATTGAATAATTGGAGGTGATATCAGGATTTTATCATCTCCTCTTTCGTGAGAAAAAAATTTTGCATATCAACTCATAAAATGGAGAAGCGATTATAGTATCCCTTTGTCCGTCAGTCCCTCAGCCTACAAATACACTATATTATCAAAAGTATTCGAACTCTACCAAATACACAGTCAAGTCACATTATTGTGACCACCTCCTACTTTTGCCGTCAACAGCGCGTAGCCAATGAAAGAAAGCACGTGTCGTGAGCTGGCTTGGAGGGTATATAAGGTGTGCGGCAGGCAATCTGAAAACATATCCCTCGTTGCTGTCATGGATAAAAGGAGCGATCTATCAGATTTGCAAAAAGGGATGATTATCGGCTTTCGGGTAAAGGCTGGAAGTATTTCTGAAACAGCGCAGTTTGTGAACTGTTCGCGTGCTGCTATGGTTTAAGTCTATCGTGATTAGAAAAATGGCGCCATTGCGAATAAGCGACGTGGAAACTGCCGAGAACCACGTGCCAATGATGTGAGAGGGGAACGTCGGCTGCGAAGGTGCGTGAGAGCCAATCGATACGCTGCAGTGGATCAACTCACTGGTCGATTGAACCAGTAAGTTGCTAAAAGACAGTTCAACGAACCTTACTACGTATGGGACTCCGATGCAGACGAATGGTCGCTGCACGTATGCTAACGAAGGTGCATCGGCAGAAAAAGCATACATTTACACAGCAGTATCGGAATTGAACCTCCGCTGATTGGTAAAGGACTTCCTTCTCAGATGAGTGGAATCACGCCTGCCGCCCCGGTCGCGCCGTGGTCTAAGCGATGGCTTCTGATCATTCGTGCTAAAGGTGTCCGGGTTCGAATCTCGGTAAGGCATGGGTGTTGTGTTTGTCTTACGGCACTGGCTCACTCCGTTCCGTGGAACCAGTGGCCCTAAATCAGGGACGGGCGACTGCTTATAGCCCACTGAGTTGCTCACGGTAATCGTTAAACCTCCAATCAAAAAAAAAAAAAAAAAAGAAGAAGAAGCGTGCCTCATCTGTAAAGGAAGTCACGTCCAGAATGTCCTCACCTTCTTGAGACAGGAACTCTTGGAACCACCTGCAATACCGAACACGGGTCACGTGGTCTGTTTCTTTTAGTTGATCCACGACAGACATTTTGTACGGTTGCACTTCGCCCGTGTACTTGTCGTCATGGTGGAAGACATGTTCCACCAAAACAACACTCTGTTCAACCGTCAACCGAGACGAGTGATCAATCGACATGTCTGCCTCCGTCGACCAAGCACTCGAGAATGACCTTCGCTCGGAATGACAGCTGCCGCGCTTCGGGGTTGGGAGACATGAAGGTTACCAGATGCAAAAGCACTTCCACGTGGCAGGTCACTTCTACTGTAGTTCTATTCAAAAAATTTTTATTATTACATTACTGCACTTCGTATATTCAGTGCACAGTCGTTATTTGGACGCCCTGTATATACACGTGTATGTCTGTCTGTCTGTATGTATGTATGCATGTATGTACATGATATTGTCAAAAATCACCGCACACCCCTTCAAAAGCAAATGTACGGATCCGCTGTGTTGTTAAGATGCGCGGTGCAGCTGCAAACGGTATAAAAACAAGCCTGCAGCTGACCGCAATCATATTGGACTGGGAGGTTGAGTGAAACGTCGCGGAACTGATTTTGAGAAAGGAAATATTGTTGGGTGTTATATTAGTGGGTTGTCCATAAGAGAAACCGAGAGGCGTTTAAACATACCTAAGTCAACTGTTTTCGATGTACTGATTGAGTGTAAGACACATGGCGTGCCTGAAGCAGCAAAACGTACCGGCAGACCAAAGAAAATCAGTGATAGAGAACGTCGAAGCCTCAGGACAGTCGTTACAGCTAATCGACGGAGTAATGCACAAGACTTAGTGTACAGGTGAGTAAAAATGCTAGAACCTCGATATGTAAAAGTACCATTCGCAGAGAACTTCATTCCATGGGTTTCCGTGGTCGTGCGGCTGCTCATATGCCTTTCATCTTCACTGGGAATGCTACTCATTTAGCATGGAGTACAGAACATCATCGTGGACCGTAGATCAATGTGAAATGGTTCCAATGGACTGATGAATCCAGATGCACGATCCATCAGTCTGATGGCCGTGTGTGTGTGTATGGTTGCAGCCGGGGAACGCTATTAACCACAGTGTACTGTTCTTGCGGTCAAGTTTGGAGCTGGCAGTGTGCTCGTGTGTGAGGGGTGGTGGTGGTGGTGGGGTTTCGTGGTATGGTCCCTGCCCATTAGTTATCGTGGACAAACCTGTTAACCTGCATGTCTACCTCGATATTCTGGACAATTATGCCCTACCAACTCTGTGTCAATACTATGGAACCGAGCCTTGTTGGTACCTGCAGGATAATGCAACGAGCCATAAAGCAAGGACTGTTGCGGCATGGTTTGACGATAAATCTGTATCGTGTGTGGACTGGCCAGCCTATGGGATGAATTTGAGCCCCGCTTAAGAAGTTTGGTACCAAAGCTTACTACTAAGCAACAGTTAGAGGCAGAATTATGTACTGGATGGAAACGCATACGAATCGCTATGTTCCAAAACCTTGTCGAAAGCATGTCTCGAAGGGTCAGGGCATGCATTAATGCGAAAAGTGGATCTACACCGTACTAATTTACGTCAATAAATTCTACGCTGTGTTTCTCTTCTAGGTGTCCGGTGGTTTATGTCAATATAGTGTACAACGAAGCGCCAAAAATATCATCTCCAGCACGTCTTTATGCAAATCGAAGTGAAGATTACGAAACGGTGTGAATAACAACTGCACCAAGTTCTGTTAATAAGTGGTCTTTTCGTTCTTCAGATGGGAAAGGCAGCGGACATGAGGGAGTCTGAAAAATGCCCAGTTGCAATGGCTTAGATAAATATATTTCCGAGTGGTCAAAGCTTGAGAGGTGCTCGAGGTTAGCCGTGGTTAGTACATTCAAAAAGTGCTCCGAGGAGGTAAAAACCACGAGCCGGGTGGCAAGGTGTGCGCCGACCATGGCGCGTCGATACTTGAGATGAGTGAAGGCTATTTTATATAGAACGAGCCAGCGTGATAAATATTGTGGCGCATCCCGTCCTTAATTTGAATGCTGGTTACGAGAGTAATATGTCACAACGCACAGTACATCAAACCCTGCTGAAAATGGGGTTACATAGCTGCATAGCCCTCCGAGTGCCCATGCCAACCTCGGTTCACGGTCGAAGGGATCTTCAGTGGGGTTGCGAGCATCATAACTACCTTGAATGATTGGGAAAAGGTCGTCTGGTCCAATTACTCTCGTTTCGTTTTGCACCATGTCAACAGCTGGGTACATGTGCGTCGTTTGCCTGGGAAAGTATCGGAACCAGGATGCACCATGGGAGGTAAACAAGCCGGTGGATTAAGTGTAATGCTTCGGACAATGCTCTGCTGGGAACCCCTGGGTGCAGGTGTTCATGTGCAGCAAACAATGACATCTACCACTTACTTGAACATCATCGTCGACCAGGTAAGATATTTACCTCTAGTAGTACCTTCTTTCAGCTGGATAATGCGCCATGCCCCACTACCCGGTATGACGAAGTAAATTTCTCCACCATTTTCATGCCAGGGCGGGATTCGGACCCACAACTCTCGGCGCTGGAGCTCCGAGTGCTATCCACTATTCTACACTGTCATGTGCTCTCACTATTATCTGACTTTATCTCATGTGCGTCCTGCGGGCATCACTACTATCTGTCATCATCTCATGTGCGTCCTGCGGGGCATAACTGCTATCCGACTTTATCACATGTGCGTCCTGCGGGCATCACTGCTATCTGCCTTCATTTCATGTGCGCCCTGTTGCCATCACTGTGCCTTTATCTCATGTGCGTCCTGCTGCCATCACTGTGCCTTTATCTCATGTGCGTCATGCGGGCGTCACTGCTATCTGCCTTTATCTCATGTGCGTCCTGCGGGCATCACTGCTATCTGCCTTTATCTCATGCGCGTCCTGCGGGCATCACTGCTATCTTCTTTTATCTCATGTGCGTCCTGCGGGCATCAGGAGGATCCAACAACAAAGAGCGTCCGGGGCCGATTTCAGAGGAAACCATCTACGCATTGACGCCCCCAAAACACGAGTTGTCTGCGGAAAACTCGGGAAAAACTGCAGACTCGATGGCCGGTAGGACCGGGGTTCGAACCCCCGACAGGAACATACACAGTGCATAGGCCCTTCATGTATTCGTGAAGACTTATTTCTTCCTGGGATTCACTTCACCATTCGTTTCTACCATATAATTGTCACTGGATGCGGTTTTCAACATTTTCAGTTATTTTATTGGGCTGTTTCTATTTAATCGGAATAAATCAAAAGCAGTAATCCATCATAGGAAGCTCAGACTACCCAGTTTTCATGAAGACCATCTTTTTTGTTCATTCTTATCCGTGTGATGTTCCGCTCTTGTCCTTTAACTTGTTTAGTGCTTCATTCACCGACAGTTTCTTTAATCTAAACTGAAAATATCATGTCTACTAACTGACTGACAAATTATAGTGAGCACGTGATCTCCTCAAAAATCGTGCTGATAACAAATGCTTGTGAATTTACGGAGAAACGCAAAGTGAGATAAATAATGCAAAGGGGTTTTAACGAGACACTGCATTTTCAATTTTTTCTTCGAAGGAGCATCGCTGCGCGTTAGGTCGTTTGAAATTTAATCCCCAGACGTTCTCTTCAGCCTAACATCTTTTGCATCCTCATAGTTGTTTACTGTGGCTCTAATATTTCATGGTTGGATTGAAGAGACAAAGTGCAAGGATTGCATCAAATGTGCTGATCTGGTACGCTAGGCTAATTGCTTAAGCGCCGGGATTTCTGACAACGGAAATCCCAGTAGAAGACAGTATGTTACCGTGACGTTCTCTCCACCCTGCTGGGTGCTGCCGTCGCTTCACGTACGCTCAGCCTTAATAGTAACCTCCAACTGCTTTTGTGTAACAAGAGAATAATTGTTCGCATCTGATCTTCATGGTCAATATACTCTAAAAGCTCGCTTTAATGAAATCTAAGTACTTAGGAGACGTTTGGAACGCATAAAAGTTTTTGAAGGACTTGTGAATGCATTTTGCAGTGTCGTGTAATTTGCATGCTCGTGTTATAGCTACTACTGACTAGTTGAAGAGGTTGACGACACATTAAAAATTAATGTTTTCTCTTTGCGGTGAGAACTGGCAAGTAGCCTTTCGGCGCTTCTGTTGTTTACTCGTTCCACAGAATAAGTTTTCTCACCGAATACCGAACTCTGAGGTTCTGGAGCTAGTGTAGGCCGTTCAGAATTAAATATGCTAATCTGCAATTTTCGCAGTTTGAAATTAATGAGTTGGCATCAACTGAATATGAGTCTCGTACGCGATGACACGCATGCACTTTTATGTGCGTTCATATATGCTTACCTATTACCAGAAGTTCTCTTTAACTGTTGAACTTTCTAAAAATATTCCTGTTATATTTTTATAACTCTGCCTTTTCTCTTTATCGTTAAAAATGCATATATTTTATTGCATTTTAGAAAGAGCATTCAGCTTCTTTTGCCTAAGATTCTAGATTTTACAGTTGAAATTGCAGTGCTTAATATACACTAACGGACAATGAAATTTGCGCACCAAGAAGGAAGCATCGGATTGAAGTGAAATTTTATGGACGTAATGATACATATGATGGCAAAAACAGAGCTGCAGGGCAATTACAGAGGGATCTGTGGCACGCAGTTCGGTCCTCTTCAATAGCGCGTCGCACCGCCTCGTGCCGCGATACATGCTGCAATACGGTTCACCATGGAGGCAGACAGACGCCTGATGTCCTGCGGCAAACTGGCCCACACGTGTTGGACGGTGTGCCCCAAATCCAGGATAGTGCAGAACGGCGGCAGCTGGCGCTTCGACTGGTCCCACACGTGCTCAATAGGGGACATCTCTGGGGAGCGGGCAGGCCATGGAAGCATCTGGACATGACGTAGGCAGTCCTGGGCAACCCGAGCCGTGTGAGAATGGGCATTATCCTGCTGGTATAGCGCACCTGGAACCCCGTCAGGAATGGGAGGACACGGGTCAGTAGGATCTCATCCACATACCTCTGATCCGTGAATGACCCACGTACCAGTACTAGTGCTGATCTGATATCGTAGACAATGGCTTCCCAGACCATAATGTCTGCAGTGGGGGAGGTGTGGTGCTCGACAGCGAGGCTAGGATTGTGCCGTTGATCCGGGGATCTCCACACCTGGACACGATGATCATCTGTCCCCAAAACAAAACGGCAGTCATCGCTAAACACCCTACGTCTCCAGAGTGTGGCGTTCCACGTCGCTCCGGTCTGGAACCACTGCACACGGAGCCGGCGATATTCCAGTGTTATTGGTCGCACACGTAAGGGGCGCTGGGATCGCAGATTCGTTTCCGCGAGGCGTCGAGAAATGGTTCGTGGGCACACAGGAACCGCTACATCTTCCTGTATAGTGGACCAGGTCCCGGTGGGATCTGTTCGTGCCCAGGGCACGATCCGTCGATCCTCTTTGCCGGTGGTCCTCCTGGTTCGTCCGGAGCCGCTCCGTCGTGGTGCAGTTTCGTCCGTCACGTGTCCACTGCTCGCAACACAGTCGGACGGTATGGTCAGAACGATCCACGTGGCGGGCTATACGACAGCCGACCACCCTGCGGTTTTCAGCCGGATGATCAGGCCAAGTCCGCGAGTTGCGTAAATCGACGTCTCTGGTGTTTCCCCGGCATTCTTGTCACTCTGTACTCTTGCATGCGTCGGCCGGTTCTTTTCGCTTTGATGGGGCATCGACTACATGCTGGTTTATTAGGCTGCCGGTTGGTGCTTGCAGCGCCACTACAGGGTGGGCGGTCATGCGCACTCGCACGCACTCTAGCTATTTGCAATCTAGCTATTTTCATTGGCCGTTTGTGTACACAGGGCATCCTGAAAGTAGTGCCTCGTTCCTCATAGGATATTTATGTCAAGGAGCAAAATATGAAACTTAGTGGCGAAATATTCGGACATATTGTTATTAATGCTAGCCTATTCGATATCTCTTTCTATGCATTTCCGCCATCTTAGAACCCATTGGTAAAATCCATTTTGGGAAAATTCCTAAAACAGGCGTTTCACCCATGAGTTCACAGCCAGTTTAACGTCTGCCACATCGTCGAAACGTTCCCCACGAAGGGTGTTTTTCAAAGGGACCAACAGGAAAAAGTATGAGGGAGCTAAATTAGAACTATAGGGGGTTTGGGGAATCACCATCCACCCCATTTTGGTAATAGCCTGTGAAGTCTGCATTGAGGTATGGAGACGTGTGTTATCATGGTGTAAAACAACAACACTACGAAGTGGCAGCTTCCTTTAGCTTCTTCACTCAATTGAATCTGGTCAAACAATTATTAAAGCCAGAGGAAAGAATGAAGTTCGTCTCTTTGGGGTACTTCCTATTGACTTCAAGGTAACAAGTGGCAGCGGATGATTAAACGGAGGGAAACAAACACCTACAAACCTCCATTAGTTTGAAACATGTCCGATTCTGAGTTACTGGCGGTGGTAGCTACGCCATTAGAAGTACAAAGTTTTAAGGGCCCTCACTCAGATTTTAGAGGGTTCAGTCAAAGAAGTTACCAAGGCTTCACAAAAGGTGAAAGTTTAATGATAGAGAAATACATGTGGTTATCAAATATGTAACCCAAAATGCCACTATCGATTAATAAAATTAAATATTTCACCTATATGTTGCAAGTTTCGAAGATTTCTGCTCTAATATACTTGCTTTTGTTGAAAATCTATCTTCTTCAACTTTTATTACCCTTGCAAAAACATCACATTTTTACCCCGAACATGTTAATTACTGTTTCTAACCCGAAAACTCGTCTCATTGGGCTAATTTTGCAAAAGCACATTAATCAGTTGAGATGAGAAAGGTCAGCATATTGACCAATTTAGCTGAAATGTTGGATTTAAATATGTGTACTCCATGGGCATAAGATAGTGTGAAAGGAGATAAACATTTTGAATATTTTTTTCGTGAACCACCTTAACGTGCATGGTGTTTCCGGATGGAGTGGGCTATTGTAGCATGACACAAGATACTGTGTGTCCTACAGTAGTTCCTGGAATTTGACTTCAAAGTTGTAAAATTGCCACCACAATTCCCGAAGCTTTGCCCAGTTGAACACCAGTGCGATGAGATTGAGAGAGAATCGTAACAGAGACTCTCTTCCAGCGACTCTCCTTCAGCGAACATTGGACGGACGCTATCACATTTGCTTCGCTTGAGCATACCTTATAACGTAATTTTCTTTCCTTTGTAACATAGTCCTTATGTCAATAATTACGTTATGTGTGCTAAGTCAATGCAATATTAGAAGGTATCCATACACCTTAGAAGAAAGAGGTTAAATAGTACTTACAAAGACTTTTATTGTGCTTGCATATGTTGACTCCACACTCACATATGATATGGCTCACTCGATACAATATCAGTGATTTAACATCAATATACAAGCATAACACAACAGCACGTCGATCTTCACTAATATCAATCCCCTTAAACAACCGCTGCTTTGCATTTTTATCTATCGTTTTTATCCGGCCACACATACGTCACTCTTGTTCTGACCTCAGGGTGTTGCCAACGTCATTCTCGTTTGAGAGAAAAGACATACCGTTAACGTTTGAAAATGTCTAAGAGAGCGAACTCAAACTTACAGAGAAAAAGAAACTCAAAAGGAAAGTTAGAATAGAATATACGTTGCAACCTATAGAATGATATCAGCACCTCGTTGAATGCATGACTCATCGAATCGTTGAATGCGTGACTCATCGAATCGAAGCTGAAAGTAAAGGGCGGAACAGCATATTATTAGGCCTGTGTTTCCAATAATTCACCATTTCAGTGTACATTTTAAACAAATCAAACATACGGCGAAGATCAAATCGTACAGAAAAAAAAACTCCAATCCGCGTCTTTCTTTCCTGATAAATGGATATAAGACATCTTCTGCCTTTACATTCCCATTAAAATGTTGGTCTCTTATTTTGAAATAAATGCCTTCCCTTTTTTTACCTTCCTTAGAGATTTATGAAATCTCATTCAAATACTTCGATTTTTTCATTTCCTTTTCCCAAAGGCAGTGGGAACATCACGCGGGACACGTAAATATTCCTAGTACGTAATTGTCGCCCGTGACAAGTAGTTACATTAAATGGCAATTTTAAACGCAAAAAGTTGCTAATTACTTGAAAGTACTTATTTCACGGACTTCTACGAAAACTCCAATTCGCAGGCGCATATTTTTCTTGCAGTTAAACAGCCGTAAAGAGTCTTCGCTTCTTGAAAGCGGGAAAGAGGGAGGAAAAAATACTTTGCTGGCAGTTATAAATGAAAACAAATCTGCAGAGCACTTAAACATTTCATAAACTTATGTTGAAAAGTTGCGTCGTCAAGGTACCAAAAATTAGTTTTTCTTTTATTAATGCTCGTCTTAAAATTCCTGAATCTTTATTACCAGGGTGAAGAGAGACATCTAAGGATGACTCTGAAAGAACCGAATTCGAAGGATATGAAACCAAAAAAACTTAGCAGGAAAAGAATGTATTGACATGTCATTAGAGAGGCGACATCCTTTGCCCATAAATGTCTTTCGCACGCTTTGTCCATCACAAACTTTGCCCCAATTTTTTGATCTTCCTACTGCACTTTTCACCCTTTTACGACATCTCATTAAAGGCAAGATATCTTCTTTTTTTTTTGTTCGCCTAGCGCACCCTTAATTAATTTTCTAACAAGCATTGTTTGGTAGATATCATACTCATTTTTCTGATCTGGAAGTAAAATTAATTTCCTCATCAAAAATCAACAGCTTAATTTCTATTAAATAGCTAATCGATAACTCCGAGTTCATATAAATGACTAAAATATTTTAAGTGCGAATTTGTTTTTCACCTTAGCCATCTTGGCTCTCTCTTCAGAACACCAGCACCATACAGGAACATAATTATCGGAAGCTTTTAGATTTTTGTTCTTTTCCCGGGACAAACATTTTCTCTCTTATCTTCGGACGACTGATGTTTTACCTTCTCTACAAATGTCATGCATCCGCTCCTAATCTCCATTACGCCCGGCCTTCTTATGATGAAAGCAAAATCTTACGTGCGCTTGTAGAATAAAAGTTGTTTAATGACACTTAGCTTTAAATCACCAAAGACCACGGCTGAATTTTTTCATTTAGGTTTGGGGTGCAACAGGTGTTCAGAATTTTTTCGTGGTACTATTTATCTTAACAGCAGGACTAGATGGTGCCTCTGATACTCAACAGAAGGCAGCTAATCAGATCAGACGGCGAACATGTTGAGAAATGCTCTTTTGCTGGTGTGAAACACGTTTATAATGAAAAGAACATCAAATACTAAGGTCATTTCAAAAGTTGTGCACACTGCGCAGGCGTTTCCCGTAGAATGATGCAATCGCTCCAATCGTTGCGCCAGTTGTGAGTCACACTTCAGTATACAAAGTTGTGTCTACTTTGAATAATCAGAGGCCATCGCAACAATGCACCACCGTGGGGGAGCGTCCAGCACGTTACAAGACCACCGTAACAAACAAGCTGCAATGTAGTTGCATAGCAATATATATAAATTATGACTACTAAACTTGAGGTGTTAATATAGAATAAAAATACCAACGTTTCTTACAATGAAATAACCTGTACACTAACGCCACCTATTGACTCCATTAGGAAGCGCAAACTCACTCCAGCCAAAGAGTCTCACTGTTTATTGAACAACCCTTCATATTCAAAGTTATCAGTAATATAAAAAAGGGGCGAGAATTAAAACGTCAGCGCGTTACTGCCTGGAAAGTTTTGTAAATTTAGGAATATAACAAAACCTTATTTAAAGCTGCAGCACTTTCCTGTCTCAAGACACTGTATGAATTTACGAATCTAAAATGACTTTATATTCCAAGACTTATGATCAAAAAGACTCCAAGGCGTTGCGTTTGTTTCAAGTTTGCGTACTTACTGCATATGAACCACACGAAATGATGCTTGTCGAAGAAATATTTATACTTTTGTGACATTTAGAAAAATATTCTTTGCATTTTCCCTAGCTAACTCAAAGAATATCACGAGATATTTGTAATTACGAGAATAAAAATCTATATAGGACATTATGAGAGACTGAGAAGTGAGGGGGAGGGGGAGCCACAACATGAAGAAGAGCAGCTAGACAAAAATAAATATTTTAGATGTATCCTACACAAATGAATTTCTGATAAGCATTGAGCTGCCTCACCATCTTAACCAAATAATATGAAAACTAATCCCTGGATACACATAAACGAGAGAAACCAATACCGAGATATAAGAATATCCTTCCGTTTAGAAATTCCGATGATATTCCGTAATAGTTACCATTCAGCGCACATTCCTTTCGAAACTACCTCATTAACATCGCCACAAAGACTCATTGCTTGGGTCGTTTCATGTGTAGTAGTTCCCTCCGAGTTTTTACCGCATGTTTATTCGCATTTAGGGTTCTACCCTTAAAAATAACAGGAACTCGCGCCGGGTAACGCAGAGGAATTCTCATCGCGAAGGAAATTAAAGCAGCGATATTCATGAATTCAAGAATAGTTCCTCTCCGTCTTGGCAGTCGGCGAAATTTCCTTGCTGTTAGAGCAATCAGCAATGTATGGTATGGTGGCTTGTAATGTACGGTGGCTTGTAAACAGCAAAGTTCCGCATCCTCTTTAATGCAGTTTCCCGGAAGGAAAAGGAATTTTTCTGTGCTTATGATTTTCGGGGAATCACGCACGATGAAAGGCAAATACATATTGCGTTAACACCCCCCAAGAATTTCTGCATTGAAGAAGTTTTACGGCAGGTGGACAATTTCTCATATAACAGATGCCATTAATAGGAATATTGTACCACATGCAGAAACAATGGCTCATTTCAAACGAACCGGATATGCACCATTGAAGAATTGTTTCTCTACGATGTATGGTTCAAGAAATAGCTAGAACTGCACCAGATGAAATATGCACCGATACAATATGAACACTGCTCAAAAGAATTACAGTTCTTGAAAGGAAAATCGTGTGCTACTGACGTTGTTGAACGAATAATTACAGTCCCATTATTGTGACCACCTCCTCCTTTTGACGTCAACAGCGCGTAGCCAATGAAAGAAGGCACGTGTCGTGAGCTGGCTTGGAGGGTATATAAGGTGTGCTGTAAACATTCTGAAAATATATTGGGCCGCGGGTGGCCTAGTGGGCAACGTTCGTGACTGCCACGGAAAGAGCCTCAGGTTCGATCCCAGGCAGGTACGAACGCTCGATCCACTAAATATCCGCCGTGCGTCGGATGGGCACTAAATATCCGCCGTGCGTTGGATGGGCACGTTAAGCCGCCGGACCCCGAGTACTGGCCCCCGGTAATAAATAAGGGCGTCTTCCTCCCCCTTCTACTTCGCTTCCGTGTCACTTTTCTATCGGGCGCTCTAGCCCAAATCTCCTAGTTTCCTATTTCTAAGGGTTGTTTAAGACCTAGGGTCAGACACTCCCTTCCTAAAATCCTCTACATATGATCACGATCATGAAAATATATTAGTTGCTGTCATGGATAAAAGGAGCGATTTATCAGATTTGCAAAAAGGAATGGTTATCGGCTTTCGGACCAAGGGTAGCAGTATTTCTGAAGCATCGCAGTTTGGGAACTGTTCGCGAGCTGCTGTAGTTAATGTGTATCGTGATTGGAGAAATGGCACCATTGCGAATAAGCGAAGTGGAAACTGCGGAGCACCATATGCCATTGATGTGATTAATGAACGTCGGCTTCGAAGGTGCGTGAAGGCCTATCGGCACGCTACAGTGGAGCAACTCACTGGCCGAATGAACCAGGGGGCTACCGGAAGTGTGTCTAAAACGACAGTTCAACGAACCCTGCTGCGTTTGGGTCTCCGATGCAGACGGATGGTCACTGCACCTATGCTAACGAAGGTGCATCGGCAGAAAAGGCTTACATTTGCACGGCAGTATCGGAATTGGACATCCGCTGATTGGCAAAGGATTGCCTTCTCCGATGAGTCACGTTTTCTGCTTCATTGAACGGTTGGACTTTGGCGAATAAAGCGGGAAACATCGGACAACAAACACTCTTCAACCACTGCTGGAATAACACAAGCTAGTGGGAGGACAGCGTTATGGTCTAGGGAATGGTTTCGTGGAATTATCTTGGTCCACTCATACCTGTGCAAGGCACTATGGATTGAATTCGTTATGAATCCATCCTTACAGACCACGTACACCCATACATGCTGATTGTCTTCCCTGGGTCGGATGGGATCTTCTAGCACGACAATGCTACGTGTCGCACAGCTAAAAATGTCCGAGAGTGCTTGTAAGAGCACGATGAAGACTTCAAAGTACTTCAGTGGCCTACTAATTCCCCAGACTTAAACCCAATTCAACATCCGTGAGACCATCTCGATCGTGTCGTTTGCTGTATAGATCCTTCACCACGCACCCTCCAGCAGCTGTCAAATGTACTGCAGTCAGCATCGCTCCACATACCTGTGAACACCTTCCAGCACCTTATTGAGTCACTTCCAGCACCTTATTGAGTCACTTCCAGCCCGTCTAGTTGCTGTCCGCGCGGCGAACAGCTGGTGGTGACAATAATGTGACTCGACCGTGTATTTTTATGTAAAGGTACCCCCCTCCCCCTCGCACACACTCTTGAGCGTCAGGTCAGGGTGGTGAGATTAAACGCTGATCACTGGGGTCTCGGTTTTGGCCACAGACAGTCATTATTCGTGAGTGACACCTCTGTTTAACACGTCACACTTACGTATCTTTTAAAGAGTGAAAATGCCTTATTTCTCATTAAAAAATTGCAAAGTTTTGTCTATGTCTATTTTGATAAATGAAATGTTGAAAACGGTTAGAAAAAAGCTCTGAACTGCATGCAGTTCTGTCTCTCACAAGGTCAAGATTTCAGGTATGCGATGAAAAGCCTCACTCCTGCTTCACTCCACCTCACACTTCGCCTCGGGCACCAAATCTACCCCAGTTTCTGGCGTGACATTCAAACGTGACACTCAGGAGTGTGTGTGGGAGAGGGGCACCTTAAAATATAATAGAATATCCAGTAATATGGGTAAGATAAAGCACTTAGAGAATTTTCGTGCATTATCATCATTTAATACACATGGTGTGATATGCTACAGAACAATATGCAGTATAGCAAGAAAAAATGACTTTTTGAAGGTGGTAACTGAGTAGCAGGTTGTGTGATCCCCCTCGATTAACTAAGACCACTGCACACCTGTGTGGAATATATCTCTTAAGCATCGTATATATTCGGTGTCGGCATAAGATCTGCGGCATCTTTATATACGATGCTTAAGAGAAATATTAAAAAGTCCCCTCTTCTCAATGAGACAGATGTTTATGCCATCCCATTACAATATCCGGACGGCTCCAGGCGATACTAAATCGGAATGACCAAACGTTCGTTTGGAATTAGAATCAACGAACATAAAAGGGATACAAAAGACGGGAAAATAAGCACTGTCATATCAAGAGAAGTCAAGTTCAAGTCCGCTGATCTTATGTGGAATGATATAAAGAAATTAGCTTCACACTCCGTACTCAAATCTACTGCCATTCGCGAAACCTCGGAAATCTTGATCAGCAGCGAGGCTTGCAAATTGTTGAAGTGTTCTAATATCCAGTTTGCTGTCTACCTTCCTTGAAAGCGCCATCTGGCTGATGTGCGAAACCTTGGAAACTTTGATATCTACGCTACGTCACGAAATTCGGATCCCTAGTATAGTTATACTATTTTTAGTATTGTTGGTGTATAGTTCCCTATTATTAATTATTTTCAACACGGTTCATGTCCGACGAACCGGGACGCCCCTCCAGGGTGGGAACTTCAGCGAAATACTCTTCTAAACGTTCTGGCCAATACGGCTCTAAGGGGAGACGCATTGTCCTACTGGAAGAGTCCATTACACTGTGCGTGCATGATGTTCATGAACGGATGCAGATGATTTGCAAGAATGAAGACGCAGCGTGGAACGTTCAGGGATAGACGTACCAGAGATCACAAAGTGTGGCAGTTGAACACTCCCAAGACCATGAACGTGACTTCACCTGCCAGGACAATTCCTCCTAAACATGTCGGGTCCATCGCTTCGTGTGGTTTCCGCCAGATCTTCACCCTCCCGTCTATGCGAAATAACTGGAAACGGGACTCATAGGAGCAGAAGACCTGGCCGCAATCAGCCAGTGCCGCCGATATTCTTTCGCTATAATTGAGGCGTACGGTCTGGTGATGTGGCGTCAGCAATGGGACTCGGTAGCTCGGTCGCTTACATAACTTATTGCAGGTAACGAAAGCATGGTGGTCTTAGTGGAGATGTTTCCAGCCCCTTCCTCGTTGAAGTGGGCGGTTATTTGAGCTGCTATCGCCCTGCCATTGGTTGCAAAGAGAGGAGACAGGCGTTAAAGGCTACATTCATCCACAACCTTTCCCCGGCCACAGCGCTGTTCACGATGCGAGGTTATCTTGAGAATGATCGAAGTTATCTCTGAATCTAGGAGTACCGATTGAAGTAATCTCTGAATATAGGAGTACCGATTGAAGTAATCTCTGAATATAGGAGTACCGATTGAAGTAATCTCTGAATATAGGAGTACCGATCGAAGTTATCTCTGAATCTATAAGTACCGATCGAAGTTATCTCTGAATCTAGGAGTACCGAACGAAGTTATCTCTGAATCTAGGACTACCAATCGAAGTTATATCTGAATCTAGAAGTACCGATCGAAGGCATCTCTGAATCTAGGAGTACCGATCGAAGTTATCCCTGAATCTAAGAGTACCGATCGAAGTTACCTCTGAATCTATGAAGTACCGATCGAAGTTATCTCTGAATCTAGGAGTACCGATCGAAGTTATCTCTGAATCTAGGAGTACCGATCGAAGTTATCTCTGAATCTAGGATTACCGATTGAAGTTATCTCTGAATCTAGGAGTACCGATCGAAGTTATCTCTGAATCTAGAAGTACCGATCGAAGTTATCTCTGAATCTAGGAGTACCGATCGAAGTTATCTCTGAATCTAGGAGTACCGATCGAAGTTATCTCTGAATCTAGGAGTACCGATCGAAGTTATCTCTGAATCTAGGAGTACCGATCGAAGTTATCTCTGAATCTATATGTACCGATCGAAGTTATCTCTGAATCTATAAGTACCGATCGAAGTTATCTCTGAATCTAGGAGTACCGACGGAAACACATGTAGGAGTGTTTCTGTCGGTACTGCTAGATTTCTTCAAATTTAAGTCAATGCACATAGAATATGTGAGCTCATATTTAGCTAATAAACACAGTTTTTTTTCTTTTTGGTCAGAATGATAGTTTTTTTATTATTTGGTATTCTCAGAAGTGTGTAGCAGTTATCTTTTGATGTTGTGAGTCGGGCACGATTTACACAGAATCAGGCGCTGGGCACAGCACAAGATGAAGCCCCCACTTGTCCACATTCTTAAAAGTGTAACTACATTAGTCGCCACTAAATATTATCAATCAATTTAAAAGTTGATTTAATAAACGAAACACTGGGCTGGGAAAAATAAGAAATAATATCTATTTTTATTAAATCTTAATATTAGAAAGTAAATTCGCCCTTGAAAATATAGATGGGTAAGTAAAACATTATTTGAATTGCTATTTACGTATCTAATTATGTAATAATTGAAATATCCACAGATGTATGTTATCCATCCCTTTTTAATTTTAGTCTTAACCGATGAACATTATTTAGACTTGGTACAGACTGATTTTTTGGGGCAAGGTGAACTTCCATGTAGTTCATTAATCACCAGTGATGTGTTCAATATTATTGTATTGTAATAGAATAATTCTAATAACAGAGGAATGATAGCTAGATTTGAGCAAACATGCGTAAAAGGATAATTCTCAACCTCATAAAAGCACATTATTCAGCTCATTAATTCACTTTATTTAGACCCAAGCAATTTTAAAATCTGATATTTTACAATATAAAATAGTCAAAGCATCTACAACGTTCTTAGCAATGCAAAACCTCTCTCAAGAGGTGTACATCAAAGAGCCATTACGTTATGACTAGAAAAATGAGCGCACCTGGAAACCGAACGATGGCGCAGGTGGTCAGATCATATGTAGAGGATTTTAGGAAGGGGTGTCTGACCCCAGGTTTTAAACAACCCTTCGAAAATAGAAGCAAGGAGATTTGGGGTAGAGTGCCCGATAGGGAAGTGACACGGAGGCGAGGTAGAAAGGGGGAAGAAGACGACCTCATTTATTACCGGGGGCTAGTACCCGGGGTCCGACGGCGAAATGTGTCCATCCGACGCACGTCGAATATTTAGGGGTTCGAACTGCCTGGGATCAAACCTGATGTACCTCCGTGACAGTCACGAACGTTGACCACTAGGCCATCCTTGGCCCGGTGGCGCAGGTAAAGTTCACAGAATATATACAACCCGAGGATCGGCTTTCGGTTAGTAGAGTGTTCGGAGTCAGAATGCGAAAAGCTGCCGATTTATCAAAGTTTGATAAAGGACATATTGTGATAGCACGGCGCCTCGGAAATACGATCTCGTAAACGGCGCGGCTTGTGGGTAGCTCACATGCCGCGGTAGTGAGCACGTATCAAAAGTGGTGCACAGATGGCCAAACGGCGGACCGTCGTCCGGCCGCGTGTCGGCCGCAGCTCATTGATGCCAGATGGGAGCGAAAACTCTCGCGCATTGATCACAGCGACCGCTGGGACACAGTGCGACAAATCACCCGCAGCTACAATAGTGATGATCATGGCAATGTGTCACAGCACACAGTTCACCTCAGCCATTTGCGCATGGGCATGCGTAGCCGAAGACCCAGCGGTGTCCCCAACACGTCACCGCCACCGACGCATGAAATGGGCACAAGATCATTGAAACTGGATCTTGAATGATTGGAAAAAAGTGGCCTGGTCTGGCGAATCAAGATTCCTGGTTCATTATGCAGACGGCCGAGCGCTGATACGCAGATTACCAACTGGTTCACTGTTGGGCAGAAAGATGCAGGCGGTGGCGGTGTTATGCTGTGGCCTATGTTTTCTTGGGACACTTTATGTCCCATTACCCCAATAGCACAATCCCTGACAGCTGTCAGACATCTGAACATCGTTGCGGACCAAGCTCATCCATTCATGGCAACTGTGTTCCCTGCTGGTGTTGGCTATTACCAACAGAATAATGCGCCATGCCAGACTGCCAGAATCGTCAAGGAGTGGTTCGAGGAACATGCTGGTGACTTTCTGTTAATGTCCTGGCCTCCAAGTTCACCTCACATGAACCTAAACGAACATTTGTGGGCCGCCCCGGTGGCGCAGTGGTCTAAGCGATGGCCTCTGATCATTCGTCCAAAAGGGATCCGGGTTCGAATTCCGGTGAGGCATGGATGTTGTGTTTGTCTTACGGCACTGGCTCTTTCCCTTCCCTGGAATCAGTGACCCTAAATTAGGGACGGGCGACTGCTTATAACCCATTGAGTTGCTCACGGTGGTCGTTAAACCTCCAATAAAAACAACAACAACAAAAAAAAACGAACATTTGTGGTTCGACTTGGAAAAGTGGGTTCACGCTAAATCACCACCAACGCAAACTGTACGTGAACTGGAGTACTTGCTGTTGATATTATGGTACCAGATACCCCAGGATACCTATCGCTACCTCATCGAATCGATGCCTCGCCGAGTGGCCGCTGTTTTGCGAGCTAAAGGGGGTCCTACAGCTCATTAGGTAGGTGGTCATAACGTAACGGCTCATCGATGAAGAGTATAAAAAAATAATTTTTTTCCCCGAAATGTTTTTTTTCATTCATAATAATGAATTAATAAAAAAAAAGCTAAACTTTTTTGCATTGCAATTCTGGGGCCCCCTAAAATGCTGGTCCCTAGGCTATAACGAAGTAAATTTCTCCGTCATTTCTGTCCACACCAGGATTCGAACCCGGGTCCCCTCATTCCGGAATAAGTTGCTCTACCAATTGAGCTACGCGGACGTTTCTTCTGACTACTATCTGCCTTTATGTCGTGTGCGTCCTGCTGGCAGGTACGTCACATCTCCCCCCCCGAAAGAGGGCCGGGGGCATGGCCCACGGGTCAGCCGTGACCATGAATCGTTGCAGGCAGCCATCCACTCTAGAACGTGCACTTGAGAACTCCCAGTCAATTTTTTTTCGAAGCGCTGAAGAAAGGATTCTCTGATTTTTCCTATCTCGCGGTGTGGAAATAACATCACACCATTGCGAGATTTTGAACGGTCGGGTCATCCGGATAGTTCGGGCGCCATTATAACGAAGTAAATTTCTCCGTCATTTCTGTCCACACCAGGATTCGAACCCGGGTCCCCTCATTCCGGAATAAGTTGCTCTACCAATTGAGCTACGCGGACGTTTCTTCTGACTACTATCTGCCTTTATGTCGTGTGCGTCCTGCTGGCAGGTACGTCACAAGGCGTAAATTAGGCTTTGGTCAGTATGACGTGAGCGTTAACAGCTATGAAAAGTTGAAAATTAAGAAACAGAAATATCGCATTGATATAATGATTCAGGAGTTTGCAGTCCTACATCAGAATAAAAGCAATTTTCACTTAATGGGTATTAAATCATTCCGTTCTTCCATAGCGGGTGACACCTGAAGAAAAAAATTTGTAAGGAAACAAAATACGCGGATAAATAAAATGCATTAAAGCAAAAAAAAAAAAGGGGGGGGGTACTTTTTCGAAGCAGATTTTGATGTTTATTTGTAACGAGATCACGAACGGAAGACTGAATTAAACAACGTTTCTCTAGTGAAACAATATGTGACATGCATATAATTTTCTATGATACAAAACATGAAGCGTGGAGGTTGCGTGCTACTTTACTAAGTTTTTGTTAATATGGAAAGACGCAATTTAAAGACGCAATTTAAAGACGCGCACACTTTAAGTACATGATATTTAGGGATCGATGCTGCGAAAATGTGCGATCAAAGATGACAAAATAAATATTTGTTTTTTCGAGTGATACGCTAAACAAACGAAATAATTTAGTGAGAGTATAATCATCATCTAACTCTGAATTTTATCAAAATAAGATCGAAAATAAGACTATAGCTGTCAGAAGAATTCTCCCCAATAAGGTTTCCCATTAACAACGCTGCCCAATAGGATTCTGAAAATAATAACCAACATTTTTTTTTTAATTTGCGCTTAATAAACAGGCAATCTTTATTCCTCGTTCTGATCACAGTTGCCAAGAAACGACGATTTCGCACGTTCCAGAGAACAAAGAAATGTTTCGAAAAGGGAGTTCTATTTTTTTTTTTTTTTTTTTACTCTGTTTCATCCCGAGAAACGCGTAAACAGATGCTAATGACATCTCGGCTATTTAAAACGCACAAACGGTCTGAAAAGATAAAAGGGAATTCAAACCGCTCTCATGGAAACTGCAACTTATTTATTACTTTGATTTCTTATTCAGGTTGCAGCTGTCATTGTCATTAAAGCCTGCGCTCTTTATTTGTAATCAAGCAAACACAATGCAAATTCCGACTGACGCCTACACCTGATAACGACGGATTTCCCCGGATTTCTTTGTTGAAACGTATCTGCTTTTCCCTTGGTGAATCATTATCGTAGAGATTCATTCTAATCAGAGGACCCTTAATTTAGGCTTACCATTCAGCATCAGACAACAGGTATTACTGACAGAGCTTTCTCGAGTTAGAATCTTGATTTCCCCCTAAAAAGTAACTCTTTACGAAAGATTTTAATGATTGTGAGAGGAGGGATTACTCCGTTGGTTATTTCTGACTGGTTTGGTGGGTTTTCGCTATTGTTTGTGGTTGGGTTTGTCACAAACATTAGATATTATCTTTTGCTGCCGGAAATTCTATGCATCAAAGTGCAGGAAATATCGTACGCGTTAACATTGTGCCCAAAAGTTTATTCCTTTTATTGGCCTGGAAATTATATATTTATTTACGATACAGCTGGTGTTACATCACTTACTTTTCGAAGTAATCTCCTTCGTGGTCCATACATTTTTTCCAGCGTTCCGGAAGCTTCTGGATCCCAGTTTCATAGAATTCTTTACTCTGTTGTTTGAACCATCTCAGGACGACACTTTTCGCCTCTTTATTTGATCTGAACTTCTGCCCTCCCAAAAATTACTTTAATGGGCCGAACAGGTGGTAGTCACATGGTGACATATCCGGGCTGTACGGAAGGTGTGGTACAACGTCCCATCACAATTTCTCCAATGTTTCCATAGTTACCTGAGCGGTGCGGGGCCTGGCGTTGTCTTGGAGAAGGCATAATCCACTGTTGAGGAGCCCTGGTCTCTTCTTTCTCAGTGCTGCCTTAAGGGCGTTCTTGAGGAGATCACTGTAATAGGTGGCATTGATTGTTTGACGATCTTCCAGGAAATCTGTAAGAATAATACGGCTGATGTCCCAAAACACCGTAGCCATTACCTTCATGGCTGATACCCTGATCTTGAATTTTTTGGGTGGGAGCGAATCACTGTGTCTGCACTCCATGCTTAAACGTCTGCTTTCCAGCGTATGATGATGAATCAATGTCTCGTCCACTGTCAACCACACGTCTGAGAAAGTTGTCTCCTTTTCTCTGATGTCTTCGGAACAACATGCTTGCAATTTGCAACCTGCTGGCTTTCTGCTCGTCGGACAGCCGCTTCGGTACAGATCTGGTACACACTTTGCTGAAGTGTAGCTTATCGTGGATGACGGTATGCACGCTGCCGGTGCTGATGTTCAGTGCAGAGCTCAGATCCCTTACAGTAATCCTCCTGTTGTTCCGTATGCTCATTTACGAGCGCAGTCATGGCGCCGTTAACAGCAGTTGCCAGTCGTGCATTGTGCGGTTCGTTGCCGACGCTTTGTCTGCCTTCATTGAACGCTTTACACCATTCGAAGACGTATGAACGGGACAGACACGAATTACCAAACGGCGTTTGAAGTCTTTGGTGAGTTTCACTGCCACTCGCACCTTCGTTGCAAAGAAATTTGATGATTATTCTCTGCTGCACCGAAGTCGAAACACCTTCACTCGCCATTTCTCTTTCTGCAATGCGGTAGTTGTCATGGCAACGAAAAATTTACGAAACAAGTGGCGTTCTAATAGCGTGAGATACCCGTGTTGCCAAACGCGCAATAATAATACGCACAATTTTTAAAACAAATGTATTAGAAACAAAAGTCCAGGTCAAATCTGAACGCCCATAATGTATAAAATTGGATGCCCCAGTTTAAAATAAGTAACTTTCCACTGTTAGCTCTGTGAAGTAATGCAGAGGTGAAGCAAGGGCAATTTTCAGAAATAAATTCCATCGACGCAGCTTAACTGGCAAAGCGTTCTGTTCCGGAGAAGAGTATTGCGAGTTCGATCGTCGTCACCGGCGAAAAATGTGTTTTCATAGCATCGCGACAGATACATAAAAAGATAATCACAACGTTTGTTTTTTTCAGTGTATTCTACACGAATAACATTAACTCCTATAATCCTAATGTTCACATTAATTTTACCAATCTGTGTATATTTCTGCACTATCTACCAATAAGTAATTGGACACCCCTGCAATCGACGATATCTGAGGTCCTGATCACGTTACGGCCGCCGCCGTTAACTATCGTGTGGGAAACAACAACGCAACCAGTCGCATGCAAGATGCCACGCAGTTCGGAGCTCTCTGATTTCGAGAAAGATGTAATCGTCGGGTATTACAGAAATGGCCGATCCATACGTGACATATCTAGCGTGTTGAAGTACCCAAAATCGACAGTGGCCTACGTGACTGGCAAGTGAAAGATGAGAGGTGACTGTCGGAATCTGCCCCGATCCGCCAGACCCACAAAGCTGGAAGTTAGAGACCGACGGATGCTGGCCAGAGATATTCGGAAGAACCGCACCAAATCGATGGGCCACATGCGCGAGGTGTTTCAACAGGCATCCGGGAGTGTTCTTTCGACGAATACCATCCGTAAGGAAGCCCATCTGCTCCGTTATCATGGACCCACAAGCCTTTGATTACCAAGTCCAATAGCGCTGCTCAGCTAACGTGGTGCAAAGAACGTCGACAGTGGACCGTTGAACAGTGGAAACAGGTTCTCTGGAGCGACGAAGCAAGATTCACCCTCTACCGTTCGGATGGAAGGGTCTGGGTTTGGCGTCTGCCTGGAGAACGTCTTCTGCCGGAATGTGTTGTGCCAACTGTGAAGTTTGGCGGCGGTGGAATTATGCTATGGGGGGTGTTTCTCCTGGTATGGCACGGGACGCTTGGTCGCAATTCCTGGTAGACTCAACGCCGAGACCTACTGCACCATTTTGGATGACCATGCGCTTCCTACGTTGTGGCAGTTTTACGGGGTGGAGCCATGTTACTTTCAGGATGACAATGCCACCTGTCATGTTGCGAGGTCTACCATGGCTTGGTATGGTGACAATGGGGTTAATCGAATGGACTGGCCTGCGCAGAGCCCGGACCTTTACACTATCGAGCACCTCTGGGACGAGTTGGAGCGTCGACTTAAGGGGTGCCCCCACCGTCCGAAATCGGTGAAGGAACTGACCTGTCTTCTCCAAACCGAGTGGAAGAAAATAAGCTAGCCGTCGAACAACGCCTAGTTGAGAGTATGCCCCGGAGGGTCGCAGCTGTAATCGCCGCTCGTGGAGGCTCCACCAAGTATTGAAGGTGAATAAACTTCGTTTTCCTTTGCTATCACAGGTGTCCAATTATTTGTTGGTTGATAGTGTATATTCTCAAGCAAAAAGCCATATGTTAATTGACAGAGGAATTTCAGTAGAAAAAAACCTATTTTGAATGGAATTCCTTGAACGTCTGGGTGAATATCAAGCTAAAATATTTGGTTAATCCGCAAAACCTTGGAAACTTGGATTTCTATTTTACACCTATAAATTCGGATTATTAGTATAGTTTTACTACGTTAAGTATAGATAGTGTCAGGGACGTCGCCAAAGGGCTGCGAGTGGCACCCTGAAATTTGTCTTACCCACCCAGTTCAAAATTTGCCGTTTTTCTATATACTTACCGTAAAATATAATCTGGACTCGCCAAGTAAATGATAAGTCATGTGCTTTACGTCGGTTTTTTTTTCTCAGAAATATAAGTCTTTCACGTCTCCGTAAATATGTTATCAAAATAGCATCTTTAGGGCCATGAAAATTCAATTGTTCTCAACTCTTCCAATTTTTTAGTAGACGAGTTTCAGTTGTAGGAATTCACTGAAGGTGTATAATGAATACGGCTTCTTCTACTAATGCTTCTTCTAATGCTTGTTGTGTTAATTATATCATGAATAAACTTTCCTGCTAGTAGTGTAGTAATAATAATAATAAGCTTTTAACTGCTAGTAATGTTGTAGTAGTAATTAAGATGAATAAAGTCTTATGCTGGTTGTTAATAATAACCACTAATGAAATAAACCTAACAACCAGACAGAGATCTGACAAAACTATGAACTGAGAAAAACGTACTTACAACACAAGCTTTATTCAGAGAAAGTCCTGGTATCCTCCAACACACACACACTAGTCACATTAATCGTATCACAATAATGAAGAAGAAATCTAATCACATAGAACGAAGCTCTTGGCACAAAATAACGTAGCTCTACTCACATAAACGAAGCTCTCCCTACGCACATCAACAAAAAGCTCTCACCATACAACAACAGCTCTCTGGCACATAAACAACAGCTCTCCCTGGTATCGTTGAACGCGCCTATTTATACTGGCTACCACCACGTCATGACTTACACTCATTGCCAGATCTCATTCAGCGGGAGAAATAACATCTCGTTCAGTAAGAAGATAATTTACATAGTTAAATAAAATAACCAGAGATAGTAAAAATCAAAAGGAAAGTGAATCTAGAGTATACGTTACAGGTGGTAGTTTACTAATTGCTCTGCTGTTTGATTTTTTTACAAAATTGGGGGTTCTAACACGGAAAGTGGAGTCTTAAGACTTTCCCCGGACAGTGAAAGTGCAGAACGTGGCTGACGACTGCTTTGTAGGAGAAGAGTGCAAGGCAAAGTCGCTGGCTGGAAGGAAGAAAGTTAACGAGGGTGGAGGTATTGTGTCTACGTGGCACAACGTTAAAATTTGATTTAGATTAACAAAGACGACATTTTCTTTTAAATAAATTGTTCAAGTACAGTACTATTTTCGCAAGCAAAAATGGAAAAGTTTGAAAAGAAATTTAAGACAATGCATCCAGAGCAAGCAAAAAGTTGAAGGCAACATTCTGCTAATACACCTGTGGCGTAACTAGTCAGATCCATGTATGTATGCATGTCCAGGCGGAGAGCGTCGGAATTGCACAAATTCTTTTGTAGCCGGTAGTGAAAAGCCTTGAAGCCGACCAGGTGACGCAGCTGAAGTGGGGCGGATAAGTGATAAAACCGTTCACTTGTGGATACAAGCATTAAAATTGGTGTGGTTATCAGTCATGATGCAATAATTTGAGAAACCACATCAGCCACTTGAATTTCCAAGATGGCCGCCATATTCCAACATAGCTACCATTCCTATTTCTACCACAGAATTAAACCCACTGGACATGTTTCAACTACTTTTATTGATTCCTTTGTTTGTCACATAAATGGGGAAGCTAAATGTACAACTATGTAAAAAACACCTTAAGCTGCTTTCTTAAATTTTTAGCAATACACTAATTTTAGCAATGCACAAACTAACATAATTGCACCAAGCATGATGAAACAAAATATGTTTGGATAAGTCTAAGGCAAATCTAGTGACATTTACAGTTATGTCGTATGCAGCACCTAGTCCTCGCAGTGGTATCTGCATAGTGTTGCGCACGTAAGACCAAAGTGGAAGCATTTGCATCTTCCTCGGCATTCAAACTTGCATCTGCACTTAGTAAGTTGCGGACAACTTTCTGCAATCGGTGAAAGCTCACTCCACATGATCTGCCAGAAATCACCATTTTTAGTCCATTCCCTTTTAGAAGGACTCTATATATCTGGATGGCATAATGTTGACTGACCCCATATCTAGCCAGCCTGGTAGGCTGCAGGCTTCACGTGCTGCAATAGAGAAGCTCTAGTTGGAGGAATGGCTTGGTATGGTCTCTGTTTTCTTGCAAACATATCCAATCTTGCATCATTTTTAACCACTTGAAATGCACTTGACCTATCATACATCAGGACCACAAACGTCTCCGAGATCCTGATGCCATCATCATCTACTATTATTGGGGTATAGCTGAGTCTGACGAAGACATTAGTTTCCTCATCGTATACGTCCCATGTTGGCTAGGCTGTTTTCTTACCTTTACCAAAGAAGGCTGAAACAACATCACAGCCGGTGAAGGCATGGAAGAAGAGAATCCCTCTGCTCTTTTCCAGCCCAGTAGAAAGGTAAAAGTCTTGTACTGCGATACCCCTCAGGTTCCGTTCTTAGCCGAAAGCAATACACTGCTCATCACACCAATCTCTGAAGTTTACAAATTTTGAAGATGACAATCCGATTTTTGGCGTAAATGTGACAAGGATGGTAAGTCAGATAATATCTGAAAACTTGAAAATTTTCATCGTCCTGGAGCGGGACTCGAACTCGCGTCTCCCAGAAAACGCCCGGGCATGCTAATCACTACACCACCCAGAACGACCAAGTTTCAAGTTTCCGATCAATTTGAATTTAACCATCACAGGATTCGCTAGTCGAAGCAACCTGCATGACAATCCGATTTTTACACCAAAAATTGGATTGTCATCTTCAAAATTTGTATTGCCGCCCCGGTGGCGCAGTGGTCTAAGCGATGGCCTCTGATCATTTGACCGAACGGGGTCCGGGTTCGAATCCCGGTGAGGCATGGATGTTGTGTTTGTCTTAAGGCACTGTCTCTCTCCCTTCCCTGGAACCAGTGACCCTAAATTAGGGACGGGCGACTGCTTATAGCCCATTGAGTTGCTCACGGTGGTCGTTAAAATTCCAATCCAAAAAAAAAAAATTGTATTATATGGCGTAATCCCGTATTTCTTTCATGATTTCTTTCATGACTCCGAAGTTTAATTTTCCCTCGGTGTTGCCAACTGTTTCATTACAATAGCCAAAGTAGGATTCCTTCAAAGCCTCGTTCAAAATTCATACTGTTACTTGGTGCATCTGTCGTGTTCTAGTTACGCTGGAGGCTGTCAGAAATGATTCTGCAGTACGAGAGGTACTATGCCTGCTTCAACAAAAGCACCAGTACAACCGCTGGCCTGCAGTATAGTGCCGTGTGACTTCAATGCAGCCATCTTTGTATGTAGGCCTCCAAACATTATGATAAATTCGTCTTCTCCATAGTTCTAAGGGCAGTGCCACTGAATTTGTTTGGCTACTGCATAGATGGGTGGATCAGCTGCAATAATAGGTACCTGCCCTTAATTCAAGAATGAAACTATGTCCTTGATCTTATCCATGACATGTCTGACTGTAGCCAGTGAGTGGGCCTGATCTCGAAAGAGAGGTAAAAGTGAGGTAATGTTGGCTTCAAATGCAAGGCTTCTCTTTTTTGATGCGTGGTGGGCTGACCAAATAACATCCACTGGGCCATCAGTCACACTTGCCTTCTAAAGCCACTCATATTCCAGTGCCAGTTGTGATCTCAACAGACATGTTCCAGTATCTGTCACAGTCTTGTCTATCTCTGTAGTATCTGTGACATTTGTCTTCGGAGGTGAAATATCCTTCTTGATGAAGAAGGCAGGGCGAATATTCGTGAAAGAGTCAGGGAATTCAGGAACTTTCCTCACTTTCTTCTCGCTGAACTTGAGCTTCCCACGATGTGCACCTTTGCTGTTTTCGGTTATGTTCTGAAACGTAGAGAGACTGGTATCATGGAAAGAGATGGTTGCTGTTATTGCAGTAGGGTTATGATCGATGTTGTCCAAGGCTGCTGTTGTGAACAACTGTCTTAGCAAAATTGTTGGATATACCAGCCCATCTTTCACATATTTGGTAACTGCTGCATCACCTAGCTGTGCTGATGTTTCTAAAACTCTGTCATGGGAAATTCTGAGACCATGCTCATATAGCTGATCCACCAACGATCTCTTCCTTGTATTTTCATGTATGAGCATCCTCATGTAAACAGGGAATGGTGTTTAATGGTTTATCGAGTGTCTGTGAGTAGAAGCCGCTGTCTTCATCCTTGTGTGGCAGTTGTACTGTAACAGCTGGGCTAATGTCAGGTGGTCTTTCGTGCAACCATATGTAAGCTGAGATTTGATATTAGTCCCATATTCAACCATGCCAACAAACTGAAGAAGAGTAGGTGGAATAGCCTCATCAACACAACCATCATGGAATGTCCCACCAAATGTAGACTTGCAGTCAAGCATGCGCTTTCGCAAATTTTTGCAGCCTTACTCAGGATGATGGCATTCCTGTAGTCTGAGGCTTGTGATAAGTCAAAACCAGCGTCTTCTGTAAAAGCCAGAAGGAAATCTCTTCCCTGCTTGTGATCTGCCCGCTCAGGCATTGCTTACAGCGACTTCTCCTTCAGTCCAGGGGAGTTTACATGAGGTGCCTTGACACCAAGCTGTTTTAGCCGCTGCTGGTAACGATGAACCATGTCTGCAAGACGGATGACTGCAGGACCCCCAGTGCTGAATTCTGTCTCCACTATGTAGATCATTAGTTCAAAAAATGCAATGGGTAGCTTCATGTTCTGGTGGCTGGTCATTTTCATGTCTTCTGACGTTTCTGAGGTGTGTTCTCTCTAGGTTATACAAGTCAGCCAAACATGCAATGTGGTACTTCAGCTCATGCGCAATGGCATCTCCACCAATAACTTTTGAGAGAAGTTTCCATCATTAAGACTGTGGGCACATTATTTCAGGCTTTGATTAAGATGCATTGTCAAGGCTTGTGTCAGTTCGGATGTTAGAGCTTCGTTTTCACATAGGAAGCACTGAGATTCTTGTAGTTCATGGTTACGTCTTGGGAACTTGCTGCTCTCTCCTTCATCCTTAGTACCGCTCTCTGCATGTATTTTTCTCTTTCTTGCTCGATCAAGTTTGTTGTTGAACAGAAGATGACAACTCTGGTGGTACTGGGCTTCGTTCTTTCTTAGTATTTCTTCTATATGACCACTTTCACCCAGCCTTCCAGGATCCAGAACAATTGGTAAATCATATATGGCTTGAAAGAGAGGAACATTTGTCGCAATCATGTTGTATCAATCATTTTCACAGTTATAACGTGTTGGTGGGGATTTCAGTTGTTCGTTCTTGTCGTTTTGGCACGAACAGCATTTGGTCCAGTCAGTTTGCCATGTTGGAGGCAATAGTGAAGAACTCGCCATGTTCTTGAATTGTACGTCTTTCACTGTGGAGTATTTATTATTTCACTACCTGGTACAGAAGGTCATACTCGTAATTGAAGTTTCTAACATTATAAACAAGAAAATAATAAAAACATTTATTGTAATGTTCAAACATTAAACATGGCGTACTATCCTTGCAAAAGTGTCGGCAATGTTGGAAAAGGTCGCAATCCTGAATTTTTGATTAGCAAATGCTCTACATGAAAAGTGTGATTTTCAATGGTAAAGTTTATTATTTGCATAAATATTAGAACGATTTCTTCGAAATATTCGTTTATCATGTGTCGGCCATCTTGAAAATGGCGGCCATTTTGAATTTTCGAGTGGCTAACGTTTTATATGAAAAGTGCAATTTTCAATGAGTATGTATGCCAACTTTGGTACTTTTATCCGCATCTGAACAATTCGTCTGAAAATATGCACGTCAGAAAAGAGTCCGGGTTCGAATCCCGTGAGGCATGAATGTTGTGGCTGTCTTACGGCACGGGCTCTCTCCCTTCCCTAGAACCAGTGACCTTAAATTAGATACGGGCGACTGCAGATAGCCAATTGAGTTGCTGAAGGTGGTCGTTTAACTTTCAATTAAAAGAGAAAAAAAAAAAGCAAGAAAAAAAGGCATTCAAAATTCAAAATTCATTCTTTCAGTGTTTTTTTTTTTTTTTTTTTGTTAAAGTTGCTATCAAGCTTGTCCCACCTGTCGCCCATCCTGATTTCGAAGTTTAACGACGTTCCTGGATGGTGTACAGTTACTAGCTATTAATTAGAGAAACATGATTTTGATGAAAGAGAAAAGCATGCTGCCTAGAAAAGTCGGTATACCTGCTTACATAAATTTCAGCCGTATAAAAGCAAACTGTATGTTAATTGCAATTTTCATTGAGTAGCGTGTGTTCCGAGTTAGGGTGTTTCAAATAGGACGCAACCCCAAAATGAAGAAGGAAGAACTTACAGGCAGGAAAATGTAGTGCCAAGTTTTCAGTGTAGATGGCAGCACGCGGCACCCAAGGTTGCCTGAGGTAAGCAGTTGAATCACCTTGACACGCGCTAGTCTCGCTCAGGCTTCCATTCCGTTGTGTTGTGCCCAGGAAGGGCTTGCTCACCCTTTTGTCTTGCGGTCTCAGTTTCGTTCTCCGACCGAGGGGCAATTAAAAGGCTCTGTGATGTCACTGCGAGGACACTCGGTGACCCCTGTGCCAACCCAGGGCCGGAGTGTGGTGACCTTCCAGTCATTCTGTCTATTTCTGTTGCTCTCCATTTACTGGTAGTGGTTTATGCAGTTGTTTATTAACGTCTGTTTTTAACTGATGTAAGTTTTATTTTAACTAAAATTCAGCGTCTGTTTTTTTTGTTATTCAAAGTAATACGCAATATGCCTTCATCCTGTGCTGTCGCTAATTGTACAAATACGCTTAAGAAAACAAAAGAACGTGGCGTTATTTACCATGTTTTCCCTTTAAATGTTAATGTGATAAAAGAATGGATTGTTAAGTGTAAGCGTGCTGACAAGTTTAAAGTTGGAAGTGCAAGAATATGTAGTGATCATTTCCAAAATTCAGACTACAAAGATGACATGCGAAATAGCCTGCTTGGGCTTTCGGAAAAAAAAATAATTCTGAAACACACAGCTGTTCCCAGTTTGAATTTACCGAATGAAAAATGAACACTACATACAAGCCGAGAACATAGAAGAATTAAGAGAGATATCCGTATAATGACATTGAATCTAACTCCGGAACCAAGTCCTGAGAAGTTACACATCGATGAGGTTGCTTGCAATTCTGACAATGGATATTCAGAAGAAAAGTATGCATCAGTTCAGTGCATGACTTGCTCAGAGGTTAGAAATCAGAAAAAATTCTCACCGAGAAGCTTGACAAACTGGAACGAGAAATGCTTAGCTTGAAAAGCAAACACAAAAATACTGTTCGAGTTTTGCGTCAAAAAAATATCAGCATACGAAATAAGACAGCAGAAATTGTGCTAATACGAAAAGCCTTGTCAAAAGCTAATATGAAAAATAAAATACTTGAACAGATGGAAATGAACCTTAGGAAAATGTTTACACCAACACAGATAAAGTTCTGCGCAACACAAAAAAATTATTAACAAATGGACAGAAGAAGATATATCTAGAGGAAAATAGTAACTGGAGCTATTTCAAGAAAAGCTTACGAATTTTGGAAGTGTAAAATTGGCATTCCTTTGCCAAGGAAGAACTTGTGTTTATTGTGAAGTCTTGCTAAGCGTTTAAATCCCATAAACACGTGCAAGACGAGTTTCAGTTGCTATTTCTTCGATATTTAGTCCCCAACAGGTCAACAAAATCGCGTTTACTGCGAAATGTTGTGAGACTGGGAATGCCATTGCTGTTAACTGCGAAAGTTTTTTATCATCTGAATAAACTTTAACTCTCTCACCAAGAAAATCACTTCGAAAGTTATATGCTGCACTGTTACCAGCTACTGTTTTCAGGCTGCAAAGAAGTTAAAATTGCATGCTTACAGTATTGGTGTTGTTTAGGAACTGAAAGAACCAGAACACGAAAAACATTGACGGTACTATTGTTGGTTTCGTTCGTTTTAACGTAGGACCGCATCTAACTCTGCTGGTAGTATGAGGCAACTTACACCTGACCGCCTGGGGCAAAAATAGGTCCCCATTGAAATCATCATAGCGTTAAAAATACGTGCCGCACACTAATCTTGTTAGCTTATTCGTAAACAGCATGGGGTCCAATCAAGGAGGTTATATTACTGGAGACATCACTCCTATCCACGCAGCATTGGCCGCCATAAGTCACCGTCTGTGCTGCAAATGACGTCATGAGCAGGCACGACGCAGCCGCAGAAGAGAAGCTGCTTGGAAACCAATGGAACAAAAGCTTCTAAGCGTATAAACAGATAAAATGAGTAATTCAATAATCTTTGGCAATGATTCAAAAGCTTACTGTTTTATCAACGGTATAATTTAGTTCATTCTTGCCTGCTTGTGACGTCACACCACAGATTAGCTGTGACCTATGGCGGCAGAGCCAGTGGTGTCTCCAGTAATATAACCTCCTTGGGTCCAATTAGCGTACTGCACAATACATCGTGAGCGCGACGCCCCCTCGCTCCCTGTGTGCGGCGGATATGATGCAATATTTCTGATTATGCCGCGGCGGTTGACTCAGTCTATTTCGGCAACTCTGAGCGCAACACGACTCTGTGCGTGGTGTCGTTTTAAAGCTCTCGACGAGATCTACGTATTCAAATATGCGAAGTACATTTCGCAGTGATTTGAACTGAACCTTTTTTTTTTATTGGAGGTTTATTGACCACCGTGAGCAACTCAGTGGGCTATAAGCAGTCGCTCTTCCCTAATTTAGGGCCACTGGTTCCAGGGAAGGGAGACAGTCAGTGCCGTAAGACAAACACAACATCCATGCCTCTCCGGGATTCGAACCCAGACTCATCTCGGACGAATGATCAGAAGCCATCGCTTAGACCACTGCGATACTGGGGCAGCAAACTGAACATTTTCAAAATTGTTTTTCTTGTGAACCAGTGAACACTCTTGACAATATCGCGGCGGTTTATCTGGGCAACCGTGAGTGCACAACGACTGTGCGTGGTATCGTTTTATTCTTGACGAGATCTAATCAAATATATAAAGAACATATCGCAGTAGTTTAAGTATTTTCGACATGCAGCGGAATTCGCAGAATGAACGCAAGCAAAAGTGGAGAAAATCAAAACGAGAGTCAAGAGCAGGTGATGAGGAACGTAAGAAGCCCAAGAAGACTGTAGCCCAACGAACTAAATAAACTAAAGGGTATCGAGAATGCCTGAAAGCAGCCGCCGTCATACAAAAATTCAACACACTGATCGGAACAGTACCTGGCCCATCTCGAATTCGCGCAAAGAAGCATAAATCGGAAGTTGCTTATGGTTTCAATCGGCTGCTCTTTCTCTGAAGTCGTTTCTGTCGATTTATTGACAGAAACGACTTCAGAGAAAGAGCAGCCGATTGAAACCATACTCGACTAGCTTATTTCAACTCTCCGATCTGCAAGTCGCTGTCCTACGTTCCAAATTGATGGCTCAATCAGAACTGAGGCTACCTGTTTTTTGTTTTTTTTTGTTTTTTTTTTAATGAAAATGGGATTGAGGTGTTGGATTGCGTTTACTTTAGTGACGAAGCTTGGGTTCACTTCGATGGTTATGTGAATAGTTAAAACAGCCGGATATGGAGTAGTCATAGCCCTCATCAGTGGCGTAACTAGCACAGATTTTCTTAAGTACCCCCTAAGCACAGTAATTTTCCCAGAATTTCGAACACGAGAGAGGATGTATTTTTCGTGGTGTGTGTGTGTGTGTGTGTGTGTGTATTGGTTGGGGGTGAGGGGTTAGGAAGTCAGAAAGAGTGTGTGCAAAAGTAATTGTGGTACTTAGAGCCATACAGTATTAACATTTTAAGTAATATATTTGACAATACGTGTAATTGCTTTGTCCAAAACTAAAATACATCACGTGAAGAAATCATCCTCTTACACATGGCAGATCTGCGGCTGCTGTGAATAAATGTTGACTCCTGTCGTGCACGTAATCCAAGACAACTGACTGTTTTCCCACATTCTCCACGGGGAATCCCACTGTAGCCTCGGTCTTTAATTCAGAAACGCAAAGAGAGGGCAATTGGAGAGCGATCGTATTATTTACAATCCATTGCAGAGCAATCGTATTACAACCCGCAGTCAAAGAGCCGAACACTTCCAATCTGTAGGACATTCAGTGTTTTAAAAGTGAAACTAGGCATTTATTTAGGCATAGTTAAATATATCTTAAAGCAAAATATGAATCTTTGGGTAAATTGTTGTGCGTGTTCAAATTATTTCATAAAACTATAACTGGCAGCTGCAGTATGCCCCTTCGTTACCTGAAACCCCCAAGTAGCTTCAGGAGTTGCGGAGGTGGGAGTTACGGCACTGTTTGCATGGCAAATCATTTAAACTTCATACACGGTTGCTTACTTTTCGAAACAAGCGTATAAGTGCTTTAATCATTGGCGTAACGATGTTTCAAATTTTGAGGGGGTCCAATCACACATTGTATGTCTACATACACTGAAGAGCAATTGAATTAGAGACATCTGTCACTATGCAAATGTGGTGCTGTGGGCAGCCCTGTAAACGGAAACGACATCACGTATGCACCGATCCGACAATAAATGGAGTGATGCGACGGGAATCAGTAAGAGTCGGACGCAGTATGGGTAAGACGAAGGACCTAAGCGCATTTGATCGTGGGCAAATTGTCGGGGCCCGACGAATGGGTCACTCCGTCTCGGAAGTCGTGCAAGCACTGGGATTTTCATGAGCCACTGTGTCACGGGTACACCGTGAGTACATCGAATCCGGTAAAACCTTCCTTGCAAGGGCCAACTGCCGTGGACAACAGCGTGTGGATGAGCGGGGTCATCGTCGGCTATCTCGCATTGTAACAACGGATAGACGGGCAACAGTGCAAGAAATCACTCGGCAATTTAACGCTGGTACACAAAAACGTGTAAGCAGCCACACCATCCAGAACCATCTCCGCCCTATGGGGTACAGAAGCCATCGTCCCACGAGAGTACCTCTGCCGACCGCACATCACAGGGTGCAAAGATCAGCATGGGCACGGGAACAACGCCACTGGACCCTAGACATGTGAAAAAATGTTGCCTGGACTGATGAGTCGAGATTCACGTTGGTACATGCGGATGGCAAGATAGGAGTACGGCGCAAACCACATGAAGCGATGAATCCTTCTTACCAGCAGGATACTCTTCAAGCTGGAGGGGGTGGCATTCTCGTCATGGGATTGTTTACGTGAATTGAAATGGGACCCGTGGTACGTGTGACATTGTACCTCACAGCTCAACGTTACCGGGATATCCTGGTCGACCATTTGCTCCCGTTTGTGCGTCTTCAACATCCCACTGGGGACCTCATCCTGCAATAAGTCAATGCACCGTGCCATCGCTCCAGAATTGTATCCGAATGGTTGGATGAACACTCCACCGACGTAAACTCGCTTCCTTGGCCAGCTAGGTCACCTGACCTCAATCCCACCGAGCACATCTGGGATGCCATCGAGAGAGATGTTGGAGGCTCTGACCCCCTCCATCAAATCTTCGTGAACTGTGGGAGCTTGTTCAGGGGTCGTGGATCCGTATGGCTTCCCAACCCTTCCGGTGCCTTGTCGAGTCCATGCTGAGACGAATCACCGCCGTCATCAGTACGAAAGGTAGTGCTACACGTTACTAGACAGGTATCTCTAATTCAATTGCTCTTCAGTGTATATATACAATATTGTTACGACTTTGGGGTACGGTAATTAATTCGATTAGCAGGTTTTGCAAGAGGCGGAAACAGCGTTAACTGTTGTTTGAAAATTAACAGCTGGTGGTTTCCCCCATTGCAAAAGAAGAAAATAAATAAGCGCCCCTTTTTCTTGGGAGGGTGAAATGTGAAGCCTGGGTCGTCTGGTATGGGGAATGCAATGCCTGGCCGCTCACCCTTACGCGCGGCGGTCACGTTGGGTGGCCGTGTAATAAGTGTGAGATGGTGGGATGTTTGGAGAAACCGTTAGAGTGTCACCAGATCGGGAAACTTATGGAGTTTTCTAATCCGTTACTTGGCTGGACAAAGAAGTGTTAGTTATGTGTTTGCCCACGTATTCCGATTGCAGAGACGTGCATTTTTTACCTCTTCATCGTGCCGAAGGCTTTTAGGCAGCAATCAGACTGACAAGAGAGTTAAAATAGACCCCTAGCGACAGAGCAAAGAATTTGTTGACGAAATGTGAACAAGAGAAAAAGATTAGTCTGGTTCAAAGCCGTGAATGAAGCTAGATTCAGGGAGCTGGATCTGGATTGATCCCTCTCGGTGTTAGCAGCGGAAGAAAAGCCTCTGCCCGAAGAAGTCGGCCAGCTAAGCGAAGAGCTGCCGGGCGGTTGACGTCACCGCGAGGAAAGTGGAGAGGGGAAGATGCCTCTTTTTCTGGTGCTAGATTGCACGAAGTCCTGGATGTAAGTTTCTACAGAGAAAGCTAGCCGCATCCCGGAGGTCAGACGAAATGATGGAATTGCAGCCCCGAGTGACTGAGGTGTACGACCGGTGATGTAAAGAGAATCACTTTTGGGACAGACGGACGGATCAGCTGGGAAGAACGGACGGACTGATCCTGCTATCAAGATAGCGACCTCGTTCGACCTTGACGTTAGTGCGCATAGATGCGTACCGGACTTCATACAGGTGAATGCAGTACACGAGAGTAAGTGAGAGACAGGGTTCGACTCCCCTCTCAATGGGTCCTAGTGCGCGCTCTGAAATGGGCGTGTCTTCCCACAGGTGTGCTTCCAAAGCCAAATAACCGAGTACATCAAATATTAGTGAGTGCATCAAACATAAGTGAGTGCATCAAACACGGATACCTGAGGATAAGCTGCATATCTGTAAGTACTGAATTTATGTATGCATGCCAGTTGTGAATAAATTGGCTCCGGTCAGCCAACAGACTTTCGTCGGCTGAGAATTCGTTTAAAGCCGGACTGTTAATGGGCCAATGAGTAATAATTGAACTTTACTGATAAACTCAGCCCATGAGCTATCCCGAAACAGGCGAGTCTATTTGACGTCCCTACTTCACCATCCTCTGTATATTGACTCCTTCATCATTATTTTTATGTTTTATTTTTAATTGATTAAATGTCTGCTGTCTCGTGCCAGTCCTGAAGTTGCACATGCATAATTTTTATGGGTATCAGAATTTCTTGGTTTTAATTGGCTAAATTGTAGGCTAAATTCTTTTCACTAGTACATAAAATTTCGGCTATGAAAGGGCTCACAAATATTTATTCAAAATTCTAATGTCTATCTCCGGGTCGTCAGCCATTGCCTGACATTTTGACATCTAAATTCTTAAAGCTATTTACATTTGGTAGTCTGGCGCCCCGGGGCGTAGCAATATTATATAATAATCATCATCATCAGTGTCAATCATTATCGATCCACTGCTGGATGAAGGTCTCCCCAAGTTTCTTCCACAACTGTCTGTCTTGAGCCTGCCTCCTCCATCTCCGGCATGCTTTCGAATTTCATCCATCCATCTTCCACGGAGTCTTCTTTTGGGTCCTTTTCTGTCCCTCGGAATCCAGTCTAAAATTTCGTTGTCCATCGGTGGTCCGTTCTTCTGGTAACATGTCCATACATACTGTATAAGATGGAGTTTATGACCCCCTCCCCATACACACGCACACACGCATGAGCAAAGCTGTTGCTGAAGCGCGATCTAACGGGCACGACATAGGCGCCTCTGCTGGCGAATTGTGGAACTCAGCGAACACATCTGTAAAACTATGATAGATGGGGCAGAAATGTAAATTACAAAGTTGTAGAACTGACTTTGCTTATTAGGAATCGATATCACTGTTTTATTAAGTACCCATTATACACGTATTTGCAATCTACGTAAAACTACAATCTTATATTATTAAATTTAATTTGTTCACATCATAAAGTGTGCACTATATCATTATATTCCCGAAAAACGTGTGTGTGTGTGTGTGTGAAGAGGAGGGGGTTCCTTTACATTGGGGATCCCCGATTCTAAAAATCTGGGGGTCCTGACCCCCCCCCCCCCCCCGTTGTTACTCATATGGCTTTAATACTACCACATACGCCTTTATAAAATAATTTTCGGTGATATGCCTCGATTTTCAAATTTTTGTGATGAATTCAAAACAACAACAACCCCGATGTGGTCGATGTGGATCCGCTCGCTGTGTTAAAACGTAGAGCTACTACGTATGACGTTAAATGAATGAGCCAATGAGAGCGTAGATCGCCAATGGATCCAACCTATGAGATATCTAAGAGTCTTGCTGTGATTTATCTGCTACTTCTGAAATAGTAAGGTCAAGCTAGCTGCAGAATGCGCAGGTGTGTTTGTTCTATTTTTTTTAACAGAGTGGTATGCCCTGTCTTGTGTCTATACACAGTGGAAGTCGCAGACGTCGCATACTCGACCAAACTCGTTGTTGATGATTTTTTTCTGGAGTTCCACTGTTGCTATTTCATAAATATTTTTAGAGTAGTTGGCTTTACGTAATCCGGCTCCTTTGACACCAGTCAATATCCGAGTGCATATGAACGTCCATTGACCGGTGCGCTCAAGGTGCTCGCGACGGGCTCAGTTTGACGCGCTCGTTTGGCATCGCGAGAGCGTTTGCAGCGCTCGGCATTGGTAGTTCGATGTTTCTTGGGTCGACAAATGTCCTGTTCTAGCAATCTTATTCAGCTTCCGCAGCTCTTTTCGACGGTCAACTTAGAATTTTCCAGGCATTTTGAAGTTTTCTCGCTCTAATTCTACAGATCTAAGAAAATAATAACAATGCAGTACAGTTATATTACCATTTAGTCTTATTGTTAACAGTTGCAATTGAAAGTTTCTTCAATTCACACAACCAGTCCGCTATGCTAACGTTAATTACATATCAAAATCAATGCTCAATCGCCTTTAGTTTGAAAGTACTGAAAACTAAAACAAAAGTATACTCGCGGCGCAGAGCACAAAAATGACCATCCATTTCGGCGCACTGTCACGAACTGCCATTGATCCGCCGGCCCCACCACTTATAATTGTCACTAAATGTCATCTATGGCTATCAAACGATACTAGCACCGTTGCCACACCCCCGATAACGCCGGAGTTATTGCGAGTTGATATCGGTCACACAATTATGCCGCGTCCACCGCTAACATGTATCGTACCATAAGACGTAGTTCTACGTCGAAAAATAATACGAGGGTTGTACCGAAAGTAATTCAAAAGTGGGCATAACTTTTTTATTAGCTGACAGAGGTAATTCAAATTGCACATGTTGGTAGAGTAATTCTTCCTCTAGAGTTACTCTTCTTCTTCATTACAAGTAAATAATGGTTTCCAAGCAGAAGCAACTTGCCGTCATTGAGTTCTTGACGAAGGAAGGATGCAGGCTGTCCGACATCCACAGAAGGCTACAGAATGTTTACGTAGATGTCACCATTGACAAGAGCAATGTGCACAGATGGATGAAGAAGTTTAAAGAAGGGGAAACCAGCATTGAAGACAAACCACGCAGTGGGAGACCATAATCTGCGACCACTGACACGAATCGTATCGTCAGCGAGTGGATGAATTGATTTTCACGGAGAGACGAGTCACAATCCGTGAGCTTGTTGCACAACTGGACTATAGTCACAATGCCATACAGAAGATGGTGGAAGACTTTTGGGTATGGGAAAGTATGTGCAAAGTGTGTGCAAAGTGGGTAGCTCGGCAGTTGACATCCCATTTTAAGGCAAGAAGAGTGGACGTCCCCTCTAATCTGCTGGGAGCGTTCGAAGCCAATGAAAACACGTTTTTTTTGCTCGGTCTGGTGACAGGGGATGAAACGTGGGGGTATCATTATGATCCGAAAAGGAAGAATCAATCCATGGAATGGCGTCACACCACTTCACCAAGGCTTAAGAAGTTCACGAGCGAGCGATCAGCACAGAAAGTCATGGTGACTGTTTTTTGGGATCACTGGGTTGTCATTTTCTTTGGTTTACTGGAAAGTGGCCGTACTGTGGTCAGCGAGCGGTACACTGAGACACTCAAGAAGCTTAGAGAACTCATAAGAAGGAAGAGACAGAACAAGAATCTGAAAAGGTTTCACATTCACCATGACAATGCGAGACCACACACATCTTTGGCAACAAATCAGGGGATCAGCAAATTAGGCTGGTCGGTGGTTCCCATTCACTGTGCAGCCCATAACTGGTGTCCTCTGATTTCCACCTGATTGGTCCAATGAAGTACAGTCTCCAGGGACAACGATTTGATGACACAGAGGTGGTGAAAATGGCTGTGAAGAAGTGGATACAACAGTCCGCACCTGAATTTTTTCAAAGAGGATTCGAGAGTCGGGTTCAACGATGACACAAATGCATCGCTTGTGATGGAGACTATGTTGAGTAGGACCTTTGTACAGAGAAAGAGTTACTCTACCAACATGTGCAATTTGAACGACCTCTGTCAGTTAATAAGAAAAGTTATGCCCACTTTTGCGTTACTTTTGGTACAACCCTCGTAATTCGTATATAGTTTTAAAGAACGAAATGGCAGAAAAAGAAGTCCTGGGATTTATTTCTAGTAAATTCACATGAAAACAAAGTGTTCGTGAAGGAGTTGATTTATTCAGAAGAGAACGATATGGTTTAACAAAGGGATAATACTGTATAACGTAAAAGAGGTTGGATCCGATTTCTTATGATCTATTTGGAGCTCACAGCGAAAGAGGTTTTCATTGCTAAAAGAGCAAAAACCTTATGTTCGAAGGAAAATCATTTTTACTATCAAGCTAAGGCAAAACACCAACGATATAAATATAGATACACATGAGAAAAAAAATAGAAGTATGAAGGAACCGCCCTTCTATTTCCTGGTCGTTATAGTACTGTATTTCGCAACAACTTCCTCCGGTGCAGAAATGCTCCAACGGAAGGAAACAGAAAATCTTTTACGGCGCTGAGGAGATCGAAACTGGCGCCGAAAGGGAAAATTGTTAGACCAAACAATAGTTGTTTCTTCCACTTTCTAGATTGACAGCCCACTACCTCTTTCGAAAGGCGTCTTGTTACACAAGATGCCAGTGCGCATAAAACTTGCCCTTTCGTGACAAACTATCGGGTATGTTTATGTTTCAAAATAACTTCTCTTATTTCTTCGAAGAAAATATGCATAAAAAAACCCATACTTTTACATTTTCCCAAGAAGTCACATACACAGCAAAACTACTACAATAAACAATAAAAAACTTTTTTGAAAAACTATGTTTAGAACTGTAGCAAGTTCTATGGTACATTTATTTGCTAGATCATATCTCTGTCGAAGGCTACGTTGCACTTATGAATAGCAACAGCGCCCGATACGCAAAATTTTATAAAAAGATAAAGCAAATATTGGAAATATGAGTGAAGCTACTTTGCGACAATTAAAACAGGATAAGAAATCCGTGACTATAGCTACGGATTTCTTGTGTAAAAAGTTAAGGGAACTAAATAACTAAACATTTTTATCACGACGAAACAAATGCTAAATTTTCAAGATTATCTGCACTTGATTTTATAGTCGGTAGATTTTCGTTTTTCAAGGTAATTTTTTGATATGCCCTTTCATGCGTACAAAACGTACTAGCCACGCTCTCAGTAGCGAAATAGACCGCAATACACACTATATTATCAAAAGTATTGGGACGCTATAAAATATTTGCATAAGTGTAAAAAACGGATGTGCAGAAGGTGCGCTGTGAGAGGGGCGACACATGTATAAAGCTGAGATGTTCTGTCGTGTAATCAGTAACCTTGAAGCGGATATACCGCATAGACGTGGACTTTCCGAGTTCCAGCGTGGGATGGTCATAGGATGTCATAGGAAGGTGCGCTGTGATTGGGGAGGTACAAATAGAAAGCTGAGATGTTCTGTCGTGTTATCAGTAACTTTGAAGCGGATATGCCGCGTGAACGTGAACTTTCCGAGTTCCAGCGTGGGATGGTCATAGGATGTCATAGGAAGGTGCGCTGTGATTGGGGAGGTACAAATAGAAAGCTGAGATGTTCTGTCGTGTTATCAGTAACTTTGAAGCGGATATGCCGCGTGAACGTGAACTTTCCGAGTTCCAGCGTGGGATGGTCATAGGATGTCATAGGAAGGTGCGCTGTGATTGGGGAGGTACAAATAGAAAGCTGAGATGTTCTGTCGTGTTATCAGTAACTTTGAAGCGGATATGCCGCGTGAACGTGAACTTTCCGAGTTCCAGCGTGGGATGGTCATAGGATGTCATAGGAAGGTGCGCTGTGATTGGGGAGGTACAAATAGAAAGCTGAGATGTTCTGTCGTGTTATCAGTAACTTTGAAGCGGATATGTTGCGTGAACGTGAACTTTCCGAGTTCCAGCGTGGGATGGTCATAGGATGTCATAGGAAGGTGCGCTGTGATTGGGGAGGTACAAATAGAAAGCTGAGATGTTCTGTCGTGTTATCAGTAACTTTGAAGCGGATATGCCGCGTGAACGTGAACTTTCCGAGTTCCAGCGTGGGATGGTCATAGGATGTCATAGGAAGGTGCGCTCTGAGTGGGGAGGTACGTATATAAAGCTGAGATGTTCTGACGTGTTATCAGTAAACTCACGCTGTGGATCATGCAATATAATTTACGACTAACACTGTAAGTCACGCAATAAAAACGTTGTTAGACATGCTTTCACAAAGAAAATTAAATAAATTCATGCATGTGTTGGATGCAATAATAAATACAAAAACATTGTAATAAAAATACTAGACTAACGACCATACAAATGTAAGATAACATGTGCGGCTTCTTCACACGTGTGAATCATAACTACAACTCACACTGTGGGTCACTCTAATTGAAATACATTTACATTTTAGTTCAGTAAACTTTTTAAAAAGTATGAATAAATATATATAAATTTAAATTTATTGTATTAAAAGTAATGGAAGATACACACTTTTTGGCATTTTTATGAGGAAACGTTGAAAAAAAAAAGAGCCATTTTAAGGACAAACTCCTAATTCAGAAAAGTTATTGAAAATGATTTTAGATGTACCCTCATAGAAAATAAAGAAGTTCATGCATCTGATAGACGCAATTATAAATAATATAAAATTGTAATAAAAATAAAGGATTACAATCATATTAATATACGATAACTTGGGTGGCTTCTTCGCACGTGTGAATCATAACTACAACTCACATAGTGGATCACTCTAATAAAACAACTACATTTCAGTTCAATAAATTTTCAAGAAAGGATAAATATATATATAAATATTGAAAATGATTGTGCTAAAAGAATTGGAAGATATACTCTTTTTGGCATCTTATTGAGAAAAAAGCTGAAATAAACAAGTTAGTAAAATCATGCAATGCATTGATTGTAATACGCTTTCCGACATACCAGAATCATTACTCAAGTTAGGAGGATAATGGCTGTGGAATAAATCTCACTCCTGTGCCCTGACCATTGATCCCATTTCGATGATATTCAATATCTCCGAAATAACATGATAAAGTTTTGTCGCAATCGAAGCAATTTTACGTAAGTTATGATGCATAAGGTTTATGGAATAGATCCCGCTCCTGTGTCCTAAACTTTGACCCCTTTTCGCCCATTTTTAATAGGATTCGTCCCCAGGCAGGCCCCTACGACATACTAACATTTCATCCAAATCGAAACATTTTTACGTAAGGTATGAAGCATAATGGCGATAGAAGTGATTCCGCTCCTTTGTCCTGACCTTTGACCCCTATTTCGCCAATTTTCAATAGGGTTTGTCCCCAGGTGGTCCCCTACCACATACTAAAATTTAATCGAAATCGAACCTTTTTTACGTTAGTTATACGCATAAGAGCAGTGAAATGGATCCCGCTGCTATGTCCTGACCTTTGACCCCATTTCGTTCACTTTCAATAGGGTTCTTTCCCAGGTGTTCCCCTACCACATACTAAAATGTCATCGAAATCGAACGATTTTTACGCGAGTTATCGTGCGGACGAACATACGCACACAACGCGTGACGTAATGAGGCAGATGGGAATCGCGACCATCTGCTCGCAAGAATGTGACGTCATAAAACTTTAATAGGATCCACACACAACGCGTAACGTAATGAGACAGATGGCGTGACCGCGCGCCGACATCTAATGGCACGACGCCATGACACTCCACTAAAAACGTTGTTACTCGGGGTGGTTATTTAACCCACTAAACGAATTTTCCTAAAGTCGAGATCAAGCTAAATCGATTTCTAGTACCAGAAAACGGTAGGTTAACGACTTTCATCAAAATCCTTAGAGCCGTTTTCAAAATAAAATTTACAAGTAATTTGCTTCCTGTACTTCGAATGAAAAAAATTCTTCACACATTTTCTTCCCAATTAATGCGTTCCCAAGGATGAAAATTTGAACATCGATTAAAATATCTTCATTTTATAACTTGGAATACTTAATATTTTCTAAAACATAACCATAATTATGCAATGCAACATTTGTTTGTCTACAGACGTCATCAAAGTACAGGTCGCGCCATTCTTTTTCTGGTTTCAACACCACCAAAAGAAAAGTTATAGATTTTTAATATAATTATGCTTATGTTTTAGAAAATATTAAGTATTCCAAGTTATAATAGGAAGTTATTTTAATCGATGTTCAAATTTTCATCTTTGGGAACACATTAATTGTGGTGTCGCCCCGGTGGCGCAGTGGTCTAAGCGATGGCCTCTGATCATTCGTCCATAAGGGGCCCGGGTTCGAATCCCGGTGAGGCATGGATGTTTGTGTTTGTCTTACGGCACTGGCTCTTGCCCTTCCCTGGAACCAGTGACCCTAAATTAGGGACGGGCGACTGCTTATAGCCCATTGAGTTGCTCACGGTGGTCGTTAAACCTCCAATAATAAAAAAAAATTAATTGTGAAGAAAATGTGTACAAAAGTTTTTCCATTGGAAGTATAGTAAGCAAAATTACTTGACGTCTATCTTAATAATATGGAATAAGGGCGATGGAATGGATCGCAATCCTATGTCCTGACCTGTGGCCCCATTTCGTCCATTTTCAATAGGTTTCTTCCATAGGTGGTCCCCTACCACATACTGAAATTTCATCAAAATCGAGCCATTTTTACGCACGTTATGACGCATAAGGGCAATGGAATGCATCCCGCTCTTATGTCATGACCTTTGACCCCAATTCGCCCATTTTGAATAGGGTTCGTCCCCAGGCAGTCCCCTACGACATAGTAAAATTTCATTGAAATCGAACCATATTTATGCAAGTTATGACGCATAAGTGCAATGGAATGGATTCCGCTCCTACGTCGTGACCGTTGACCACATTTGTCCCATTTTCAACAGGGTTCGTCCCCAGGTAATCCTCTACCACATACTAAAATTTCATTGAAATTGAACCATTTTTACGCCAGGTATCATGCGGACAGACGGACGGACAAAGCTGGAGCATATGCGCTTCTTCAATCTACGGTTGGAAAGCGTAAAAAAGGGCCCTTTTAAGGACAAACGCCTATTTCGGATAAACTCGTAATTCAGAAAACTTACTGAAAATGATATTAGTTGTATTTTCACAAACAAAATAAAGGAGTTTATGCATCTGATAGATGCAATAATAAGTAATATAAAATTGCAATAGAAATAAAGGACTACAATCATACTAATATAAGATAACATGTGTGGCTTCTTCACACGTGTGAATAATAACTACGACTCACACTGTGGGTCACGCCACTAAAAATGTACATATATAATATTTTGAAATTCTTCACATATATGAATAAGCTAAGCTAATATTTCAGCAACACTTACTAATTCATTATTACTTCAAAACAAATGAGTGCAACTAACACTGATTGGCCCTGAAAAGAGAGTAAAATATAGTATGCTGTTAATAAATCCATATTTCTTTAACCTCCGCAAATAAGTCTAAATAAGTTAAATCAACTGAATATTTTATTAAAACGATGCTCCTATAGAATCTGGATCATTAATATATAACAATTATAATTGGCAAGTTATACCCTGGACATATTGAACTACATATTGAGTTAAATAACAAATTGACGAAGAACATGAATCAATTTAATTTCTGAAAATATTAATAATTTACCTTCCACCAAAACAAAATAAATTAATTTCATTAACACGGTGCCAGAAGGGGTTGTTTTTTTTTTTGTATTTAAATTTTTTGCACTGATAAATGGTTACAGAATGGCGAAATCCCCCCAAAATGACCTAGTTTGCTTCATTACTTAGCATTCAGCATTGAAGCGATGCATACACTCTTCTTCTTTTTTTCACCTTCTTTTCATTCTGATCTTTTCTTTGGAGCTCCTGCTCCTTCCTACTTTCAAGCACGGCTGGACCTATGGCGTCACGTCTTTTTTCCCGGCTGAAGAGCTGTCAGCAGCTTACATACAGTCGATTTAATCTATGTTAGGGGCAAGACACGCTGACCGTGTGCTAGGTTCGAACGATTGGGGATTCCCCAATGTTTGAAACTTCGGTTCGTGTTTTATGGATCGAATCCACGTGTTATCAGTAACTTTGAAACGGATGTGCCGCATGGACGTAAACTTCCTGAGTTCCTTAATTCAAGCACTCGACGTGGATCAGGAACACCAAACAGAAATCATCGGTCTTTTCCACGTTAATAAGTGAGTCTCAGAAAACTTATCATCGACCGCCAGCGGGAATCGAACCCAGGGCTTCCCGTTACGCGCCGGACATGCTACCACTGCACCACAGCGGCCTCGAATTATCCAGACTCTCGTGTATGGGTACCAAACTACATGGGTGGGTTGCTTCATGGAGCCCCACACAATTCTGGAGATCTTTCAACGTTAATAAGTGAGTCTCGGAAAAATTCTCATCTACCGCCACCGGGAATCGAACCCAGGGTCTTCCAGTTACGCGCCGGACATGCTACCACTGCACCACAGTGGCCTCGAATTCTCCAGACTCTCGTGTCTGGGTACCAAACTACATGGGTGGGTTGCTTCATGGAGCCCCGCACAGTTCTGGGGATCTTTCAACGTTAATAAGTGAGTCTCGGAAAAATTCTCATCTACCGCCACCGGGAATCGAACCCAGGGTCTTCCGGTTACGCGCAGGACATGCTACCAGTGCACCACAGCGGCCTCGAATTCTCTAGACTCTCATGTATGGGTGCCAAACTACATGGGTGCGTTGCTTCATGGAGCCCCGCACAGTACTGGGGATTTCCCAAGCATGGAAAGCAGCTACTGAACAAATAACTAGGAGGCGAATCGATAATTGATTCAAACACTCGACAGAAATCATCGCTCTTTCCACGTTAATAAGCGAGTCTCTGTTGCTGCTTTTCATCTTTGGTGAATCCCCAGCACTGTGCGGGGCTACATGAAGCAACCTGCCATGTAGTTTGGCAGTTAATCACATGTGAGTCGTGAGATATTCGAGGCCGCTGTGGTACAGTGGTGGCACGTCCGGCGCGTAACTGGAAGACTATGGGTTCGATTCCCGGTGGCGGCCGATGAGAAGTTTTCTAAGACTCGCTTATTAAAGTGGAAAGAGCGATGATTTCTGTTTGGTGTTCCTGAGTTCCAATGTGGGCTGGTCCTAGGGTGTCATGTGAGTAACGTTTCCATTGCAGGTAAATTAAGCAAATCAAAATCGACTGTCAGTGATGTCGTGAAGAGATGGAAGCTGGACAGTGCAACTAAAGCAAAAAGAAAAAAAAAGTTCAAGAAGGCCGCACAAACTGACGTAACGTCACAGAAGACCCATAGTAAGAAATGCTAAGAAATTACGTCCTTCCTCTGCCGTTTCCATTGCTGCTAAAGTTGGAAAAGCTTGTAATGGCTCGGTTAGTACCATACCTATCCGCAGTGAGTTGCACGATGTTTGTTATTATGGTACAGGAGCGGCACACAAGACACACATCACTACCGTGAATGCGGAGCGTCTACGGCACTGGTTCTCTCCCTTCACTGGAACCAGTGACCCTAAATTAGGGACGGGCGACTGCTTATAGCCCATTGAGTTGCTCACGGTGGTCGTTAAACCTCCAATCAAAAAAAAAAAAAAAATGCGGAGCGTCATTTGGAATGGCGTGTTTCCCGTCGTTCCTGGACTGTGAGCGATTGGAAAGTTATTCTTTGGAGTGAAGAGTCGCGTTTTTCACTCTTTCAGTATGTTGGCCGTGTATGGATTTGGCGATAGCTCTGCGAACGATTTTTGTCGAACTGTGATCTTCCAACTATTAAGTTGGGCGGAGGCTCCATCATGATATGAAGTTGTTTTTCGTGGATAGGACTCGGCCCGTTGGGAGAAGGGGGGCGCAATTATTCAACAAACCATGAACTATAAAGTGTACCCCGACATTCTGGAGAATTCTGCCCAACCAACAATGTGACAGTATCCTGGAAATAACCTTTGTTTCTTCCAATACGATTGAGCTCCCCGCCACACTGTACGGCGTGTGCAGGACTGGTTTCTTGAAAATGAGATGGAATTGTTAGACTGGCCTGCTCAGAGTCCTGATCTTAATCCTACAGAACACCACTGGGATGAATTGGAGGGACGCATACGAAATGGACCACAACGACCGTCTTCGCTCTCCACTCTGGAAGCAGCGTTGCAGGACGTATGGAGAGCCATTCCTGTCAAGACATACCGGAACTTGGTAACCGTGCCGTATGAGACCTACCGGAACTTGGTTGATATTATGCTTCGATATATTGCCGCTGTCATACAAGCAAACGGTGGAGCGACTAAGCTATTAATTGTGATAACAAAGCCATCTGTCCCAACAAAATGTGGTCTGAGTACTTTGAATGGTATAGTGTATTTTAAGGAATTAGTTCAATAGCAACAGAATCAGGAATTACAGTATTGGCGTATAAAGTGAGACCTTTTTACTTCAGAAGTCCGGTTTTGACTTATTTCGTCAGATTGACTTATCTATTGATCGGTTATCGAAAATTTTCAATGAAAAAAGATAAACATTGTGGCTTAAATTCGGTCGTGATCTGAGCACCACAAATGCAATATTACGTTTGTAAGAAATCAATCTGAAAGTATGCGAAGCGTAATATTCTGTTCATTAAGAACTTGTTTAAAAGCTGCTCAAACGGATATTTCCGTTCCACAGAAACATCATTAAAATCACCCTGGCTGGTTTGGAGTGTTTACTGTCATGTATTAATGCATCCAGCTAGTGATCGCTGCGAGTCTGAATGGGTGACATTTACGCCTGGATTTGCAAAGCTGCCGGAACCACAATGGGTGCACCTCATTTATCTCGCAACGATTAAACGTCTGAAACACGTCGTTAACAGGAAGTTGATTGGCTGGTGACAATTGTGTCGACAATCTGCGGCGCATGGGCAATAAAAGCAGCGATGACCAGCGGCAAGCGAAGGCAGTCTTTTTTCCGCTTTGCCAGTCTCTGAATTCTAACTCTCAACTAAATTAAAATGAGTGATTGCTTCCATTTATTATGCACATCTTCATTTATTTTGCGTTTTTCACGGTAATGAAAAACCCTTTTCGTTTCTGATCTTAGTCGGAAAACAGCGAACGCTAACTCTCGCTGCAAATATCAGTCGCCGCCCCGGTGGCGCAGTGGTCTAAGGCGTTGGCCTCTGATCATTCGTCCGTAAGGGGTCCGGGTTCGAATCCCGGTCAGGCATGGATGTTGTGTTTGTCTTACGGCACTGGCTCTCTCCCTTCCCTGGAACCAGTGACCCTAAATTAGGGACGGGCGACTGCTTATAGCCCATTGAGTTGCTTACGGTGGTCGTTAAACCTCCAATCAAAAAAAAAAAAATATCAGTCTGATATTTTTTTTGTTTTGCTTCGGGGTTTACGGGGGTCATAACAAAAGTTCTGTACACTGTCCATTTTTGAGAAAAGTGTGAAGTATTGGAGAAAACTTGCCTTATTGCCGTTCAATGGACTTTCCTCCGCTGCTAATGGCATCTTGCAAGCGATGAGATAGGTCCTGGATGCCCCGTAGTACGCCATCTTTGTTCAGCTATCGTATTACTCAGGTCACGTCCAATGACAGTTCGTCCAGCGTTTCGTAGCGGATGCCAAGGAGCCAATTTTTTAACTTTGGGAAAAGATCAAAGTCGGGTGGACTGAGATCAGGGCTGTATGGTGGGTGGGATAAACTTTCCCAGCCATATTTCGACAAAAGTCCCCATACCGACGCTGCCCAATGACACGATGCGTTGTCATGCAGCAAGATCGCTTCCGCTTCCGACAAGTTGGAACGATTTTCACGAATTTTCGGCCACAACGTCGTCTTCCGAAAAATAATGTGCTTCGATCAAGAGTTCCTTCGCCACAAACGTCGTGCATGGCAGTGTGGATCCTGTGTCGGAGTTTTTCCCCGCAGTTTCTATTTCAGGAATTGCACGCTTCCATTTCCAAACCCTCCCCTTCCACATAGCAAATGATAGCGCGTCGTTCTGACACCAACGTTGCTGAGAGTCTGGCCTTGACATCAGGCGATCGTTTTCCCGATTGCATCATTCGTTTCTGTTTTAGATTAAGGTGTGCAGAATTTTTGTTATGCCCCTCTTAACGACCACAATGAGCAACTCAATCAGCTATAAGCATTCGCTCGTCCCTAATTTAGGGCCACTGGTTCAAGGGAAGGGAGAGAACCAGAACTTGTGTTTTTGAATTTTCATCTCAGGGCCGCGGCTTCTACTGGTCAGTCGGAGTATAGGAATACAGCAGCTTCATTTCGTAAAAAAAAAGGTGTTAGTTACCTCACTTTCCTTCCTTTTCATATTTACTGAAATATTAAAAATATTGTTACAGAATTTCAGGACACTGAGTGTATTTGTTCTAGCGTCGTCGTACAGCCATGATCGACTTATCTGTGCATGACGAAAAATACAGTACTTGTTATTTTTGCTTAAATAAAGTGATTTACGTCCATATTTGTGTTTTTGTCTACAAAATGGATTCGGATATCTTGTGTGCGCTATTTGGTGCTGTTATGCGACACATTAAAGTTATTGTACAGTGTGTCAGAAAAGTCTGGTATCAGTTAGACTTGCACTCCATACGCTTACACTCACTTTTTGTTTTAGCAGGTAACATTAACAAGGTGTTCTACGTTTCCAACCTGAAGTCTACGCATTTTTTCAGCCTATGTATTATGTTTGCTTGCATTCCTCTCAGGCATATGCTAAGAATACGTGACAGCCATTATGAAAGAATTTACCAGCATATTTAGAATTTACCAGCATGATTTACCAGCATATTTAGTGTAAATTCCACTGGTTTCAGTTTTTTCATTCACACCCATTGGTTGATGACCCAGTGACGCAGTAGTCTGACCGCTGGCTTATGACCATTCATTCGAGATGGATCTGGGTTCGAATCCCGGTGAGGGATTGATGCGTTGTTTGTCTTACGGGACTGATTCTCTCCCTTCCCTGGAACCAGTGGCCCTAAATTAGTGGTGAGCGACTGCTTATAGTCCTATGAGTTGCTCAGCGTCGTCGTTAAACCACTAAGCAAAAACAAAAACACTTATTGGTTCGGCTTTTAGGACACCTTGTAGAACTGATTAAATTTACTCTAGTAGTTGAAATTGATAAATTTTCAAATGCACATGTTGAAATCAAATTGCTCAAGACCAAGAAGCTCTTTATTATTTATTTGACTAAAACCCTCCTCTCAGTGACTCAATCGATGTGCAAAATATTACGATGATTGGTGAAGTGAACGTCGAGCAGAAGCGTCACGTATATTTTGCAACAGGCACTGAAGTAGCAAAATATTAAGGACACCAGCCTAGTAACCTGTTGGGAAGTCTTTTTGCCTTCAAAACGTCTTCGTTTCGAAGCGTCCTGGATTCAATGAAGTGCTCATATCGCTCCATAAGTTTATTTAGCCAAACGGACGTGATGGCGTCTTTCTATTATCGAATGCTCGCTGGAGGAGGATTTCTGTTAGGAACGGCTCTCTCAGTCTCATAGTTTTTCAATTGAGTTACGATCTGTGAACTGTGTCGGCCATTAGACCTTTGAAATGCTTCCAGAAGCAAAATATGACAATCCGATCCCTGTGGCATGGCGTATTATACAGGTTAACGTTGCTCTCTTCATCAGGGAACACTACGTACGGGTGTGCCTGGCATTCAATGATAAGATACCTCATGGTATCCAAATGTGGTTGCAGAGGTATTAAGGAACCCAATGCTAGCCAAGTAAACTGTCCCCAGACTACTACACCGCCGCCACTAGTAGCAAAAATTTATCGATCTGTTGTCTTGACGCCAAGTCTTGGCCAGTCAATCGGCTTGTATTAACTGAAAACGTGATTCACAGGTCAAGGCTATCTTTTAACAATTTTCAAATGTTCAGTTTTGGTGTTCCTGTGCCCATTACAGACGAATTTGTCAGTTTTTAGCAGGAAGAGTGGTACACGAACCGGATGTCTACTGTTACATCCAATTTGCTCGAAACTGCGGCGGGCTGTGCATTCTGAAGTTCTCCTCTCGACACGGCTTTTGTTTATTTGAAGCAATAAACGTCGGCTGCTACCTCGTACAATTACAGCAAACCACTACTGTCCTGGAGTATCGATCAGTCGTTTTCCGCCCAGAGGAAGATCGATAACGGCATATTCCACACATTATACACCCTCGATACATAGTCGAGAAGGTTTGCCGTTCCTTATAGCCCAGTCGAGAAGACTCGCCATTTTCTCCAGCATAGTCGAGAAGGTTTGCCGTTTCGTTTAGCATGGTCGAGGTTTGCTGTTTTCTCTAGCGTAATTGAGAAGGTTTGCCGTTTCCTCTACAATAGTTAAGAAGGGTTGCCGTTTCTTCTAGCAGTCGAGAAGGTATACCATTTTGTCTAGCATAGTCGAGAAAGTTTGCCGTTTCCTCTACAATAGTTAAGAAGGGTTGCCGTTTCTTCTAGCAGTCGAGAAGGTATACCATTTTGTCTAGCATAGTCGAGAAAGTTTGCCGTTTATTTGGCATATTCGAAAAGGGTTGCCGTTTTCTCTAGCATAGTAGAGAAGTTTTGCCGTTTCCTCTAACATAATCGAAAAGGTTTGCTGTTTCATCTAGCATAGTCGAAAAGGTTTGCCGTTTCCTCTAGCATAGTCAAAAAGGTTTGCCGTTTCCTCTAGCGGGGTCGAGAACGTTTACCGTTCCTTCTAGTATAGCAAAGAAGGTTTGCCGTTCTTTCTAGCATAATCGAGAAGATTTGCTGTTTCCTTTCGCATAATCGCGGAGGTTTGCCGTTTCCTCTAGCATAGTCGAGAAGATTTTCCGTTTCCTCTAGCATAGTCGAGAAGATTTTCCGTTTCCTTTAGCATAGTCAAGCAGGTTTTTCGTGTCTTCTAGCACAGTCGAGAAGGTTTGCCGTTTCATTTAGCATAGTCGAGAAGGTTTGCCGTTTCATTTAGCATAGTCGAGAAGGTTTGCCGTTTCATTTAGCATAGTCGAGAAGGTTTGCCGTTTCGTTTAGCATAGTCGAGAAGGTTTGCCGTTTCATTTAGCATAGTCGAGAAGGTTTGCCGTTTCATTTAGCATAGTCGAGAAGGTTTGCCGTTTCGTTTAGCATAGTCGAGAAGGTTTGCCGTTTCATTTAGCATAGTCGAGAAGGTTTGCCGTTTCATTTAGCATAGTCGAGAAGGTTTGCCGTTTCGTTTAGCATAGTCGATTAGGTATGCTGTTTCCTCTAAAATAGTCGAGAACGTTTGCGTTTCCTCTGGCATAGTCGAGAATGTCTACCGTTTCCTCTGACATAGTCGAGAAGGTTTGCCGTTTCCTTTGACATAGTCGAGAAGGTTTGCCGTTTCCTCTGACATAGTCGAGAATGTCTGCCGTTTCCTCTGACATAGTCGAGAAGGTTTGCCGTTTCCTTTGACATAGTCGAGAAGGTTTGTCGTTTCCTCTGACATAGTCGAGAAGGTTTGCCGTTTCCTCTGACATAGTCGAGAATGTCTGCCGTTTCCTCTGACATAGTCGAGAAGGTTTGCCGTTTCCTTTGACATAGTCGAGAAGGTTTGCCGTTTCCTCTGACATAGTCGAGAATGTCTACCGTTTCCTCTGACATAGTCGAGAAGGTTTGCCGTTTCCTTTGACATAGTCGAGAAGGTTTGCCGTTTCCTCTGACATAGTCGAGAATGTCTACCGTTTCCTCTGACATAGTCGAGAAGGTTTGCCGTTTCCTCTGACATAGTCGAGAATGTCTGCCGTTTCCTCTGACATAGTCGAGAAGGTTTGCCGTTTCCTCTGACATAGTCGAGAAGGTTTGTCGTTTCCTTTGACATAGTCGAGAAGGTTTGTCGTTTCCTCTGACATAGTCGAGAAGGTTTGCCGTTTCTGAGATGCATGCATTTTCTCGCCTAGCGCCTACATCATGCCTCTTTCAAAGTTGTTTAAACAACGAGTTCACATATTGTTGTTATCTATTCTTCGTGAACACCTGAATTCTTTGCAGAGAGCTGTTTACAAAGCCATCTCAACGTCATAGTTTCGTGCGTAGGTGAGAATGCCACGTCTCTGATGGGTGTTCTTTATTATTTGCTGCTATACTGTATATAGACAGCTCATTAAGATTCGAAGAGACTTTTCTAATGCGCGTTGTAGATGCAATGAAAATGTACACTATATTATCAAAAGTATTCGAAAACCACAATGTTTTGGGACAAATGGCTTTATTATTACAATTAGTCATTAGGCGGTTTACCTTTTGCTTGCATGACAGCCAGAACACGTCGAGGCATACTCTCAACGAATTTCCGGTAGGTGTCGGTAGGAATGGCCCTCCATTCGTCCTGCAAAGCTGCTGCCAGAGTGCAGAGCGAAGACTGTCTCTGTTGTCAATTTCGCATCCGTCGCTCCAGTTCATCCCAGAGGTGTTCTAGCGATAAAGATCAGGACTCGGGGCAGGCCGGTCTAAGAATTTCACCTCGCTTTCAAGAAACCAGTCATGCGCACGCCCTGCAGTGTGGCACGGAACTCGATCGTGTTGAAAGAGACAACAGTCTTTCCATAATACTGCCACATTGATGGTAGAGCAGAATTATCCAGAACGTCGGGGTACACTTCAGAATTCATGATTTGTGGTATAATAACCAACGAGCCGAGTCCCATTCACGAGAAACAAACTCCACATCATGACGGAGCCTCCACCGAACTTAACAGTTGGATGCACACAGTCCGATGAAAATCGTTCCCCGGGCTGTCGCCAAATCCCAATACGACCATCAGACTGGAAGTGTGAAAAGCGTGACTCATCACTCCAAAGAATAACTTTACAATCGCTCCCAGTCCAGAAACGACGGAAGACACACCGTCCGAACGCCGCTTCGCATTCACGGTAGTGATGTATGGCTTGTGTGCCTCTTTTCTACCATAATAACCCACATTGTGCAACTCTCTCAGGATAGTTATGGTACTAACTGAGCCATTACAAGAATTTCCTGCTTCAGCAGCGATGGAAAGAACAGAGGAAGAACGGGATTTCTTAACATTTCTTACCGTGGCTCTTCTGTCACGTTCCGTGAGTTTATGTCACCTTCCTGAACGGTTTGTTTTTGCTGTAGTTGCACCGTCCTGCTTCCATCTCTTCATGACATCACTTATAGTCGATTTTCGTATGTTTAGTTTAGCTGCAATGCTCCACATGGAAACGTTAGTCAAATGACATCCTATGACCAAACCACGTTGGAACTCGAAAAGTTCAGATCCACACGGTATATCCGCTTCAGAAGGTATTGATAACACGACAAAACATCAAAACTTTATATACATACCTCCCCATTCACAGCATACTTTCCCGCGCAACCGTTCTTTGCACTTATGCAAATACACGGTCGAGTCACATTTTGTGACTACCACCTAATATCCAAAGTAACCATCCTGTGCAGCACGGACAGCAGTTAGACGGGCTCAGAGTGACTCAATAAGGTGCTGTAATGTGTTCATTGGTATGTGGAGCCATGCCGACTGCAGTGCGTCTGACAGCTGCTGGAGGGTGTGTGGTGGAAGATTCTTAGAGCGAACAACATGATCGAGGTGGTCCCACACATGCTCAATTGGATTTTAGTCTGGGAAATTAGGGGGCCACTGACGTACTTTGAAGTCTTCAACGTGCTCTTCCAACCACTCTCGGATATTTCTAGTTGCGACGTGTCTAGAAATACCACTCTCGGATATTTCTAGACACGTCGCATTGTCGTTCTGGAAGATCCCATCCTCCCCATGGAAGACAATCAGCATGTATGGATGTACGTAGTCTGCAAGGATGGATTCATAACGAATTCGGTCCATAGTTTCCTCCACAGGTATGAGTGGACCGAGAGAATTCGATAAGAACATTCGTCAGACCATAACGCTTCCCCCACCAGCTTCTGTTTTCCCAGCAATGGTTGAAGAAAGTTTGTTCTCCGATGTTTCTCGCCTTATACGCCAACGTCCATCCGTTCGATGAAGCAGAAGACATGACTACCTGTCCGGGTACATCAACAGCCAAAGCACTCGTCTGTTGGGTTCTGAAGATCCCCACGAATACAAGGAAGTGCTTCTCCACAACCAGAATGTCGGTGTTTGGTATGCTATGACTCGTACGCGTATTATTAGGCGCATTTTCTTCAGTAAAACCATTAACTCAGAACGGTACCGTGCCTAGATTATGCAACCCTTCATTTACGAGATCACGGAACGGAAAATCAACGAAGGGGGGTTCCAGCAAGACAGAGCAACTGCTCACAGCGTTAGCGTATCAATACAGCTTCTGGAGGAATTCTTCGGAAATTGCATCATCTCCCGGGGACTGTGGCCTGCCATGTCACCGGATTTGACACGCCTGACTTTTTTCTGTGGGGAGCACTGAAAAGGAAGAGAGCTGCAATAATGACCCACATCCTACAAATCACACCACATATTCTGAGAAAGGTATTCACCAACATGCAGAAGCGTGTGCAGACTTGTCTGGACGTCAGTGGGGCCCATTTCCAACACCTCCTGTAGGAACTAGTTCGACATGGTAAGTGTTACTTTATAACGAAGTAAATTTCTCCGTCATTTCTGGTCTACGCCGGGATTTGAACCCGAGTCCGCTTATTCCGGAACAAGTCGCTCTACCAACTGAGCTACGCAGACGTTTATTCTGATTGCTATGTGCCTTTATGTCATGTGCGTCCTGTTGGCAGGTACGTCACATCTCCCCCCCCCCAGAAAGAGGGCCGGGGGCATGGCCCACAGGTCAGCCGTGACCATGAATCGTTGCAGGCAGCCAGCCACTGTAGAACGTGCACTTGAGAACTCCCAATCAATCTGGTGTGTGGAATGCAACGTCACACACATTTATTTTTCGAAGCGCCGGAGAAGGGATTCTCTTATTTTTCCTATCTCGCGGTGTGGAAAGAACATCACACCATTGCGAGATTTTGAACGGCCGGGTCATCCGGATAGTTCGGGCGCCATTATAACGAAGTAAATTTCTCCGTCATTTCTGGTCTACGCCGGGATTCGAACCCGAGTCCGCTTATTCTGGAACAAGGCGCTCTACCAACTGAGCTACGCAGACGTTTATTCTGATTGTTGTCTGCCTTTATGTCGTGTGCGTCCTGCTGGCAGGTACGCAGAACTTTCAGTGCACATTTATTTTTCGGACACCCTGTATAAATATTACGTAATCATATAACTCATTCTTCCCCCAAAAAATATAAAATCATTAATACATTTAACAAACATCCCCCCCATGACACTAAGTTAAGACATCCGATCAAACTGATAGCAGTATTAAGGTGACCCCCTTTTTCAAATTTCTGCAACCGTCACTGCTGAAGCCTGACCGAAACTTCCTGTCTATTACCACTCAGTGGAAAAGAAAGAACGGTTTCCAGTTTATGTTAGTGCTCATTTCTTTCACTCTGGTAGTTTATTTGCGATTTGTCAAATTTAGTTAATTTTGTGATTTTCTCTACGAATCATTTAGCGAAAGACATTCGCTAGTAAATTCAGTAACAACTATTACAGCCCCTAAAAACATTACCGTCTTACCTTGGTCTTGAATCAAAGCCCACATAGTGTTGGGTTGGTGCGAATGAAATGTCCGGCAAAGGACCAGCAGACTTGGACGGCGAGAGTGGAAAATCAGGACAGCTTACCTAGGCCAAATAATCCCTCTCGGTATCGATACATAGTTGTCATCTGTCCGGCAAGGTCATGATCCCCGAACGAAAAACGTCTTGTGGTCCGAAGAACTCATCAACTGCACGTTGAACCTCGTTGTCTGTCGTGAACTGCTTCCCGGACAGGAAGTGATCCTGGCGACGAAATAGATGATAGTTTGTAGGAGACAAGTCCGGGTAATAGTAAAAATGAGGCAGTGCTTCATAGCCCAAGGCACTTAGTGTCAGCATCGTTCGTTGTGTGACATGTGTGCGGACGTTGTCCTGGATCAGAAGAACATCATGCCTGTTGACCAAATCTGGTTCTTTCTGCAGCAATTTCCGGTGCATCTGGTGTAATTCAGCGCAATAACGTTCTGCAGTGATGGTTTGGCCTCTTGCCAAGAAACCCCGATGAATTATCCCGGCTGTGGACCATCAGACAAGGAGCATCACTTTCTTGGCGTGTAGGTGTGACTCAGGAAGCCGTCCAGCAGGCTGTGCCTTGCTTAACCATTGTGCAGATCGTTTCCGATTATCATAAAAGGCCCACTTCTCGTCGCAGGTGACGATTCGATGCAGTAGAGGTCCCTGTTTATTCCTGGCAAGCAGCGACGTGCAGACTCCCAAACGCCTAGTCTTGTTGGCTGTTGTCAACTCATGTTATTGACCTTGCAGCCAAACGCCAAACAACTTTTTGACCTTGCAGCCTGACGCCGAACAACTGTTGTGTGGTGGACAGCTACCTCTGTTGCTATCTCACCACACGTTTTTCGGGGTCCGCTTCAACCACAAGAAACAGAACATCGTCAGAAACAGCAACAGGTCGGTGAGCGCGTGCTTCGTTTTGCAGGTCCGTATCTCCGCTTCGAATCTTCACAAAACATCGATGAATGGTTCGTTCGTTGGCTGTATTCTCTCCAAACGCTTTGTTAACGTTTCGAGCGGCAATTCCTGCAGAATGGCCCATTTTAAATTCAAAAAGGAAGATGTCTCTCAAATCCGGGGTCTGCGTGTTTCCTTTGCAAGCCACGTTACTTCTAAACAAACCACGCCTGAACCTTGTTCTTCACACACGTGCTAGCTATTTATAGTAACTCTGTGACGTAATACCCGCAACACCTGTGGGTGGTTCCATTCCGCTGTGGTGGGGGCCTGTCTCCACTGCTCGTTCGCGCCGGATATTTCATTCGCACCAACCGCATATTAGCCGTAAGAATTCAGCCCCCTTTTCTACAAACTAACAAAGAAACATGGTTATTTCTATTTATTAAAGAAAAATTACTTCAATGTATACTTCGAAAAGCGCAGAAATAGTGTCCGAAGGCAAAATGACAGACGGACGGAAGGTCAATGCATGGAGTTGACCTTAGTCACACAATGAATACCTATCACTATTTCCTTTATATGCAAAATATATTTTCAAGGTACACGATCACAATCACTGAAAGTCTGCTACGTGCATTATCGTGTTCATGAATGTCAAAGGACATGCTAAAGAAGTAAAACACGTATCCCAGATTCATCCATACTAGCCAAAATAGAAAATGTCCTCTAATATGAAAGCATTCCGTGTCAAATTTTCAGCCTTCAATATGGAATTTCTTTTCGCACGACAGCATCTCTACGTCCGCGCAACAAAGAAAAAGCAGAAGCGGAACGAAAGAAACCGCTGTTCACCGTCTGCCTCGTGTCAGCGTAGAAAAGTTCTAGAAAAATCCCGAGCGATATTTTCGGATTCTCTTTTCCTGCCAGCAGTGCACGGAGAGATTTCACAATTAATCGATATGGAAGCATCACATCGATTTTGGAATATCTCTTGCAGTTAGTTCTGTAAAATAATTCAACGAGTGTTGCGCAGTAACGGAAACGATAGAATTCTTTTGTTTCCACCGAAAAGAAACAGATCTGAAGAGAAATGCGATTTTTCACTTCACATCCGAGCTCTAGTTTCAGCGGTTTAAATGGAAATTTCGAAGCTTCGTTGTATTTCAAGGGTTGTGAGATAAATGTGTGGTATTAGAATAAATGATCAGTACTTCAGATCTTTCGAATGCTGTAATACTGCAAACAAACTTCAATTACCGCAAGACTTTGACTACGTGCCTGATTCCAACGCAAATTCTTTCTGAAACAATTAACAAGCAGTTGAAATTTCACTATTTAATGCATGGTTTTGTGAGGGAAAAAATCTTATGAATTCGGAAACCTTTGAAGCACACGATTTTAAGGATCAAATCAATAAATCCTATGAATCCCAGGCTTGTTCACGAAGTCACGAAATTTTTAGTATGTAGCGATCAACACAGTCTTTAATTAATTCCGAGGAACTGTGCAGCAACTGTACTTAAAATATTAAAACTATATTAGTAATGCGAATTTATTGGCGTAAAATAGAAATCAACTGCCATTTGAGAAACCTTAGAGATCATGCCAAGAGTGAGGCTTTCAAAGATGACCTCCATCTAGGGTTGCCATGGATGTGGAAACAATTCTTCCTTCCACGATACCGCGTGCCCAATTAACATGACGCCTGGTGTCCTTGAATGAATAATTACATTCGCATCTACACCGATCAGTCATTACATTACGACCACCCCCAGCCTAGAGAAATTAGTACTCTTGGAGACGGAACGGTGGCGCAGGTGATGTTCACAGAACAGTATATACACAACACGAGAACCGCCTTTCGGTTAGTAGAGTGTTCGGAGTCAGAATCGGAAAAGCTGCCGATTTATCGGAGTTTGATAAAGGACAAATTGTGATGTCACGGCGCCCCGGAACTACGATCTCGGAAACGGCGCCGCTTGTGGTTTGTTCACGTGTCGCTGTAGTGAGTACGTATCAAAAGTGGTGCACAGATGGTCAAACAACGAACCGCCGGTCAGCCGTGTGTCGTCCGCAGCTAATTGATGCCAGAGTTGTGCGGAGACTCTCGCGCATTGTTCACAGCGACCGCAGGGCATCAGTGCGATAAATCCCTCGCAGCTACAACAGTGGTGATCAGGGTAATGTGTCAGAGCACACCGTTCATCGAAGCCTTCTGCGCATGGGCCTGCGTAGCCGAAGACCCAGCTTGGTCTCCAAGCTCACTGCACATCATCACCAACAACGCTTAAACTGGGCCCAAGATCATCGAGATTGGACCTTGGATGATTGGAAGAAAGTGGCCTCGCCTGACGAATCAAGATTCCTGGTGCATCACGTAGACTTCCCAGCACGGATAAGCCGATTACCAGCGGAGGCTATGGCACCTGGATGCACTGTTGGGCGGAAGCAGGCGGACGGCGGCGGTGCTATGCTGTGGAGGATGTTTTCTTGGGACACTTTAGGCCCCATAATCCCAATAGTACAATCCCTGACAGATGTCAGGTATCTGAACATCGTTGCTGACCAAGTTCATACATTCATGGCAACTGTGTTCCCTGCTGGTAATGGCCATTACCAACAGGATAATGCGCCATGCCACACTGCCAGAATCGTCAAGGTGTGGTTTGAGGAACATGCTGGTGACTTTCTGCTAATGCCCTAGCCTCTAAATTCATCTGAAATGAACCCAATGGAACATTTGTGGTTCGACTTGGAAAAGCGGGTTCGCGCTAAATCACCACCACCCCGAGTTGTACAGGGAACTGGAGGACCTTCTGTTGACATCATGGTATCAGATACCCCAGAATACCTATCGCCACCTCAACGAATCGATGCCTTGCTGTTTTGCGGGCTGACGGAGACACTACAGCTTATTAAGTAGGTGGTTATAATGCAATGATTCATGGGTGTGCTTGTTTATTGTCCATACAAGTCACCACTTTCAAATTGTCGAAGCGTTCTATTATTCAGTTTGTTGATTACTTTCCTCGAAGGAGCCATCTGGTTGATGTGCGAAAGCTTGGAACCTTTTATTTTTACTTTACATCGATAAATTGGGATTACTAATATATGAGATGTGATCAAATGAAACCAGTTCGCGCCGCGTCACGTGGACCGGCGCATGGGGAGCATGATGACGTCATAGCTCGCGTGATAAGCGCAGAGCAATGAACAAGCGAGCATGAGTTCGTTCTTCTCCCATGTGTACAACGACCAAAGGTACGGTGTTTACTGAGTTCCACTAATTTCTACGAGCTCACCTCCTGCTAACACTGTCTACGTGGGATCTACCACGCGCTCGTTACAAACAAGACTGAAAGAACACAAATACACAGTCAAAATGCGTTCCCAAAATACTGCACTATCTCGACTTACTTCGAAAGGGTCTCAACAGTCTAGCTGGGACGAAACACGCTTTCTGACCACCCTATCTTCGAAGCCTAATACTCTGTTTGCTGAAAGCTTAATTATTTACGAATTTGGGTCTGCATGCTGCAATGATGATTACCCTTCTATTATTCCTGTTGCATGGAAACTCGCATTGACAGTCAGAAACAACTCCATTCTGAACTTGATTATTTTTAAATAACATCAATTAAGCCTTTTCTTCTGGGTTCATCTGTGCATACAAACTACGCCGCCTAACCATGTGACTGTTTTCTTGATGTATTTATATCATTGTTCCTTCATGTATTGTGTGATTGTGTTACACCTGAGGATGGGACCGATGCGGCCCCGAAAGGTCTTATGTTTTTTAACTGTGATGTTCTAATTGTACTTAGTAAAGTCTTTAATTTATCATCAGTTTTTTTTTTTTTTGTTTTTTGTTTGGAGGTTTAACGACCACCGTGAGCAACTCAATGGGCTATAAGCAGTCACCCGTCCCTAATTTAGGGTCACTGGTTCCAGGGAAGGGAGAGAGCCAGTGCCGTAAGACAAACACAACATCCATGCCTCACCGGGATTCGAACCCGGACCCCTTCGGACGAATGATCATAGGCCAACGCCTGAGACCACTGCGCCACCGGGGCTGCCATATCATCAGTTTTTAACTACCCTTTTTTATCGTGCGAAAACAGTTTGTGATCTTCGATTCCTTGTCTCTCATGTGTGGTTTATGCTTCAGTTAGTAGATAAAACGCCATGTAGCTGAAACGCTTTAAATGCGCGATCAGTCAGTATTTAACTTAATGGCAAAACACTTTCACCGCTTCGTTCAATTTTGTTCCGCTGTGTGGTTGTTTACATGAACACACAAGTTCTTCTCTCATTTTTTTTTATGATGGCTGTTCTAAATTAACAGAATATATCCCATAATTCCATCACGCAGACTTGATGTGTGTACCACCACGTAGATCAAAAAACGAAATTCAGAGTGCGGCAATTAAGCAACGAGACTAATTTTTTTTTTTTAATCCCGGTGAAACACAAGTGTCGGGAAGACATGATTTTTTTATAATTCATTTATCAGCTATGCGGTGGCAACAGCGTTTGCGTCAGAACTACGCAGATGGTTATTTACTCCCTGCATGACGTCATTCGGTGGAAGAACATTGCCATTGCTCTGTCGTGGAGCAGAGAGCAAAGCTTCAGTTCTCTTTGAAAATCGGTAAATCTGCATCTGAGACAGTTGAATTGTTGCATGTTGTGTATGGAGCTAATTGCCTATCTCGTGCACAAATATTTCGATGCTATGCACGTTTCAAGGATGGGCGGAAAAATCTGGAAAATGACGAAAGGTCCGGACGCCCGATTTCAGTGAGCACGTCTGAACTCCCTACGAAAGTTCGCAGCCGCCCCCGGTGGCGCAGTGGTCTAAGGCGCTGACCTCTGATCATTCGTCCGTAAGGGGTCCAGGTTCGAATCTCGGTCAGGCATGGATGTTGTGTTTGTCTTACGGCACTGGCTCTCTCCCTTCCCTAGAACCAGTGACCCTAAATTAGGGACGGGCGACTGCTTATAGCCCATTGAGTTGCTCACGGTGGTCGTTAAACCTCCAAAAAAAAAAAAAAAAGTTCGCAAAAGGATAAAAGTGATCGTTGACCTTAAGAGTACTTTAATGTGAGCTCAGTGTTAATAATGAGACGATTCATCAAATTTTAGCGCAAGATTTGGCGAGAGATAGTTTGTGCACAAACTTGTTTTGTTACTAAAAGTTTCTAAACAACGTTATTCTGCATGCTTTGTCAGACGATCAGAAATATATACGAGTGGAGTACGCAAAAGATATTCTGGATACTGCAGAAACAATGCAAAATTTTCTCCAAAGCATTGTGGTACGTGACGAAACATGGTGTTTTTGTTTCCACCCTGAAACGAAGCATCAGAATGCGATAAATCTTTCATATCCCAGCAATGTTGAGAGAATATCCACAGTGCAGAATATGTAGGGATATACAGTGCATCACTGTTGAAGTAGCCACAGTCAACCAAAGGAAAGAACATAAGGTTACAGAAGTCCAAAACCAAGACAATGTTCATGTGCTTTTACGAAAACAAGCGAAATCTGCATCACGAGTTCATTCCTGTATATATATTTTTTTACTGGCAATGCTTACACATCCATTTTAGAACGATTCTTGAGGAGAACTGTTCGTGTCAGTCCTGAATACAAAAACGGACAATTGTTCCTTCTTCACGATAAGGACGTCATCTGCAGGAGCGGGGACTTGTCGCACGGCGCCCATTGCTCCGATTACCATTGATGTTACACCACCGGCAAGTGCGGCAGCCGTGGGCCGTTGAACGCCTCACCTAGACTAGGGAATGGCACGACATTATCTTCTCCGACGAATCCCGCTTCTGCCTGCCACACGCGGATCCGACTATCTTCCACGATAGTCGGATCCGCGTGTCGCGGCACCGTGGTGAGAGACTGTATGCCGCCTGCATTATGCATCGCCATACCGGTCTGTCGCCTGGAGTTAAGGTTTGGGGCGCAATTGGATATGACACCCGCACCCTTCAGGTACGCATCGCCGGTACACGCAACAGCCACCGTTACATCTCCGACGTTTTGGAGCCTGTAGCTCTCCCTTACCTGCAGGACCTGCCAGCGGCCTCGTTTCAACATGACAATGCGCGCCCGTACTTGGCACGCATCGTGCAACAATTCTCCACCTGTTCTCCCAATATGTCACCCATCGAACATGTCTAGTCGCTGATTGGCAACCGGGTGGTCGGGGAAGCACCACCCGCGGCTACGCTTGATGAACTGTGGCAACGGGTGGAAGCAGCCTTGACCGACATACCCCAAGCCCACATCCAAGGCTTTTTTCGTTCGATTCCGTGGCGTGTAGCGACCGTTATTGCCAGCCATGGGAGCCACACGAACTATTGATGTCTGCGTATTTCGCAAGTCGCACGGGCCTGTAAGCTCAATCGTTTCATCTTTCTATGTGTTGTTACGTGTCCAGTAAATCTGGCTTTGCTATCTCGTGTCTTTCTTAGTGTTGCATTTTGGGTGGCCAGCAGTGTACTTCGAATAAATATGAAAACATACAAAGAACTGTGACATCAGCTTTTCACTCCATACCAAAAGATGACCTCTGCAAGTCCTTCCTTTCGTTGGCTGATCGTGCCACTTCTTGTATTAACACAGGAGGAATGCACTTCGAATGAATATGAATACATACAAAGAACTGTGACATCAGCTCTTCACGCCAAACCAAAAGATTACTTCTGCAAGTCCTTCCTTTCGTTGGCTGATCGTGCCACTTCTTGTATTAACACAGGAGGAATGTACTTCGAATGAATATGAATACATACAAAGAACTGTGACATCAGCTCTTCACGCCAAACCAAAAGATTACTTCTGCAAGTCCTTCCTTTCGTGGGCTGATCGTGCCACTTCTTGTATTAATACAGGAGGAATGCACTTCGAATGAATATGAATACATACTAAGAACTGTGACATCAGCTCTTCACGCCAAACCAAAAGATTACTTCTGCAAGTCCTTCCTTTCGTTGGCTGATCGTGCCACTTCTTGTATTAACACAGGAGGAATGCACTTCGAATGAATATGAATACATACAAAGAACTGTGACATCAGCTCTTCACGCCAAACCAAAAGATTACTTCTGCAAGTCCTTCCTTTTGTGCGCTGATCGTGCCACTTCTTGTATTAACACAGGAGGAATGTACTTCGAATAATTATGAAGACATACAAAGAACTGCAACATCAGATCTTCACTCCATATCAAAAGATGACCTCTTCAAGTCCTTCCTTTCTTTAGCTGATCATGCCACTTCTTGTATTAACACAGGAGGAATGTACTTCGAATGAATATGAATACATACAAAGAACTGTGACATCAGCTCTTCACTCCAAACCAAAAGATGACCTCTTCAAGTCCTTCCCTTCTTTAGCTGATCCTGCCACTTCTTGTATTAACACAGGAGGAATGTACTTCGAATAAATATGAAGACATACAAAAAACATTGACATCAGCTCTTCACTCCATACCAAAAGATGACCTCTGCAAGTCCTTTCTTTCGTTGGCTGATCGTGCCACTTCTTGTATTAACACAGGCGTAATGCACTTCAAATAAATATGAAAACATACAAAGAACTGCGACATCAGCTCTTAACTCCAAACCAAAAGATGACCTCTTCAAGTCCTTCCCTTCTTTAGCTGATCATGCCACTTCTTGTATTAACACAGGAGGTATGTACTTCGAATAATTATGAAGACATACAAAGAACTGTGACATCAGCTTTTCACCCCATACCAAAAGATGACCTCTGCATGTCCTTCCTTTCGTTGGCTGATCGTGCCACTTCTTGTATTAACACAGGAGGAATGTACTTCGAATAAATATGAAGCCATACAAAGAACTGTGACATCATCTCTTCACTCCATACGAAAAGATGACCTCTGCAAGTCCGTCCTTTCGTTGGCTGATCGTGCAACTTCTTGTATTAACACAGGAGGAATGTACACTGCTGGCCACCCGAAATGCATTACCAAGAAGGAAGAATCCGATTGCCCCGAAATTCGCAGCATGCGTTGACCGCGAGAGGACATGCAAACGATTAGCATTGCAGGTATGCAAATCATGTGCTGTCGGCATGCCACCAAGAAGCATTATAAGAAGGGTGCACAGAAGGCGAGGTGTAAGTAATGGAAGTGTGTTGTGCTGTTGGACCTGTGCGTGGGAAGCTTCCTGATGCCTCGTCGCAGAATACGGCAGTCATTCCAGCACGTTTCAGAGTTCGACACAGGACGAGCAGTGGCTTATCGCGACAGCGGTTTATCGTACCGGGACATCGGCACCCGTGTGGGACGACTTCCAGCCACAATGAGGCGAGTATGGATTCGGTTGGTGCAGGAGGGACGGACGGACCAACGTGAGCGATTGCCGCAGCCGAGGCACTTCACCGAACGAGAGGACCGGCATTTTTTTCGGCGGGCATTAACTGCTCGCACCGCCACATCGAGAACGTTAGCGCAGGAATTAGGGTGTGTTGCGCAACAACCTGTGTCAGCGCATACCGTTCGACGTCATCGGCAGCAGCGGCTACTTGTCGCATGGCACCCATTGCTCCGATTACCATTGACGTCACACCACCGGCAAGTGCGGCAGCAGTGGGCCGTTGAACGCCGCACCTAGACTACGGAATGGCGCGACATTGTCTTCTCCGACGAATCCCGCTTCTGCCTGCCACACTACGATGGTCGAATCCGCGTGTGGCGGTACCACGGTGAGAGACTCTATGCCACCTGCATTATGCATCGCTATACCGGTCCGTCGCCTGGAGTTATGGTTTGGGGCGCAATTGGATATGACACCCTCACCCCTCTTGTACGCATCGCGGGTACACTCAACAGCCACCGCTACATCTCCGACGTTTTGGAGCCTGTAGTTCTCCCTTACCTGCAGGACCTACCAGCTGCCACGTTATAACAGGACAATGCGCGCCCGTACGTGGCACACATCGTGCAACAATTCTTCTCGGCACACCAGGATTCACTGCTGCCGTGGCCAACCTGTTCTCCCGATATGACGGCTATCGGACACGTCTTATCGCTGATCGGCAACCGAGTGGCCCGGCAAGAACCACCCGCGGCTACGCTTGATGAACTGTGGCAACGTGTGGAAGCAGCCTTGACCGACATACCCCAAGCCCACATCCAAGGCTTCTTTCGTTCGATGCCGCGGCGTGTGGCGACCGTTATTGCTAGCCATGGGGACCACACAAACTATTGATGTCTGCGTGTTCCACAAGTCGCACGGGCCTGTAAGCTCAATCGTTTCATCGTTGTATCTGTTGTTATGTGTCCAGTAAATCTGGCTTTGCTCTCTCGTGTCCTTCTTAGTGTTGCATTTTGCGTGGCCAGCAGTGTACTTCGAATAAATATGAAGACATACAAAGAACTGTGACATCAGCTCTTCACTCCATACCAAAAGATGACCTCTGCAAGTCCTTCCTTTCGTTGGCTGATCGTGCCACTTCTTGTATTAACACAGGAGGAATGTACTTCGAATAAATATGAAGACGTACAAAGAACTGTGACATCAGCTCTTCACTCCATATCAAGAGATCACCTCTGCAAGTCCTTCCTTTCGTTGGCTGATCGTGCCACTTCTTGTATTAACACAGGAGGAATGTGCTTCGAATAAATATGAAGACGTATAAAGAACTGTGACATCAGCTCTTCACTCCATACCAAAAGATGACCTCTGCAAGTCCTTCCTTTCGTTGGCTGATCGTGCCACTTCTTGTATTAACACAGGAGGAATGTACTTCGAATAAATATGAAGACGTACAAAGAACTGTGACATCAGCTCTTCACTCCATATCAAGAGATCGCCTCTGCAAGTCCTTCCTTTCGTTGGCTGATCGTGCCACTTCTTGTATTAACACAGGCGTAATGCACTTCAAATAAATATGAAAACATACAAAGAACTGTGACATCAGCTCTTCACTCCATACCAAAAGATGAACTCTGCAAGTCCTTACTTTCGTTGACTGATCGTGCCACTTCTTGTATTAACACAGGAGGAATGTGCTTCGAATAAATATGAAGACGTATAAAGAACTGTGACATCAGCTCTTCACTCCATACCAAAAGATGACCTCTGCAAGTCCTTTCTTTCGTTGGCTGATCGTGCCACTTCTTGTATTAACACAGGAGGAATGTACTTCGAATAAATATGAAGACGTACAAAGAACTGTGACATCAGCTCTTCACTCCATATCAAGAGATCGCCTCTGCAAGTCCTTCCTTTCGTTGGCTGATCGTGCCACTTCTTGTATTAACACAGGCGTAATGCACTTCAAATAAATATGAAAACATACAAAGAACTGTGACATCAGCTCTTCACTCCATACCAAAAGATGACCTCTGCAAGTCCTTCCTTTCGTTGGCTGATCGTGCCACTTCTTGTATTAATGCAGGAGGAATGTACTTCGAATAAATATGAAGACGTACAAAGAACTGTGACATCAGCTCTTCACTCCCTACCAAAAGATGACCTCTGCAAATCCTTCCTTTCGTTGGCTGATCGTGCCACTTCTTGTATTAACACAGGAGGAATGTACTTCGAATAAATATGAAGACGTACAAAGAACTGTGACATCAGCTCTTCACTCCATACCAAAAGATGACCTCTGCAAGTCCTTCCTTTCGTTGGCTGATCGTGCCACTTCTTGTATTAATGCAGGAGGAATGTACTTCGAATAAATATGAAGACGTACAAAGAACTGTGACATCAGCTCTTCACTCCCTACCAAAAGATGACCTCTGCAAATCCTTCCTTTCGTTGGCTGATCGTGCCACTTCTTGTATTAATGCAGGAGGAATGTACTTCGAATAAATATGAAGACGTACAAAGAACTGTGACATCAGCTCTTCACTCCATACCAAAAGATGAACTCTGCAAGTCCTTACTTTCGTGGGCTGATCGTGCCACTTCTTGTATTAACACAGGAGGAATGCACTTCGAATGAATATGAATACATACAAAGAACTGTTACATCAGCTCTTCACGCCAAACCAAAAGATTACTTCTGCAAGTCCTTCCTTTCGTTGGCTGATCGTGCCACTTCTTGTATTAACACAGGAGGAATGCACTTCGAATGAATATGAATACATACAAAGAACTGTGACATCAGCTCTTCACGCCAAACCAAAAGATTACTTCTGCAAGTCCTTCCTTTCGTGGGCTGATCGTGTCACTTCTTGTATTAACACAGGAGGAATGTACTTCGAATAATTATGAAGACATACAAAGAACTGTTACATCAGCTCTTCACGCCAAACCAAAAGATTACTTCTGCAAGTCCTTCCTTTCGTTGGCTGATCGTGCCACTTCTTGTATTAACACAGGAGGAATGCACTTCGAATGAATATGAATACATACAAAGAACTGTGACATCAGCTCTTCACGCCAAACCAAAAGATTACTTCTGCAAGTCCTTCCTTTCGTGGGCTGATCGTGTCACTTCTTGTATTAACACAGGAGGAATGTACTTCGAATAATTATGAAGACATACAAAGAACTGTGACATCAGCTCTTCACTCCCTACCAAAAGATGACCTCTGCAAGTCCTTCCTTTCGTTGGCTGATCGTGCCACTTCTTGTATTAATGCAGGAGGAATGTACTTCGAATAAATATGAAGACGTACAAAGAACTGTGACATCAGCTCTTCACTCCATATCAAGAGGTCACCTCTGCAAGTCCTTCCTTTCGTTGGCTGATCGTGCCACTTCTTGTATTAATGCAGGAGGAATGTACTTCGAATAAATATGAAGACGTACAAAGAACTGTGACATCAGCTCTTCACTTCATACCAAAAGATGACCTCTGCAAGTCCTCCCTTTCGATGGCTGATCGTGCCCCTTCTTGTATTAACGTAGGAGGAATGTACTTCGAATAAAATAAAATCATAGTCAAAAAAATTGTTGTACCCAGAAAGAAGCAACTGACAGAAATGAAACTTGGTGGATAGGTCTGACATCATGAGACATGCAGATCATTCAAGCATCACGCTCGGCCGCGCATGTGGCGCAAGCAAGGAGGGGTAGCAGAGCTGCACCTGACAGGCTATATAAGGTCGTCCCGTTGAGCTTGCTTGCCACTCTGACTCGTGTTGTTGTGTTGGTTGCATCCTTTGCCAGTGGGTTTGCATCGGAGAAACGTTCGGAAGCAATTCGAACAGTTGGAGGAATTCGACAGGAGCCGCATCGTCGGGCTCCGGGAAGCGCGATGGTCGTATTGCCGTGTTGCGCCCCATACCGGTCGTGCGGATATCACTATAGCACGCTGTTGGCGGGAGTGGATAGAACAAGTCAAGCAGCAGCGACAGGAAGGTTCTGGGTGACCTTAAAAGAACCACGGAGAGAGAGAACCAACTGGTTGTCCGACATGCGGGGAATGGCTCTACATGTAGGTAGGTAGCTCTACAGTAAAGGTAGGTGGCTCTACCTTTACTGTGGCTCTACGTAAAGGTAGGTGGATCTACCTTTACTGGATCCAACAGCTACGATTGCGGAAATTCAGCCAGCAGTGGTGCCCTCCATGCATCGTCCGATTAGTGCCAGCACCATTGGCAGATGGCTGCACGACGTAGGACTACACGCAAGCAAGCCGTAATGACGACTGTTCTTAACACCATTGTATCTTCGCCAAAGACTGCAATGGTGTCGTACCAGACTGTCATGGAGCCACGCAGAAAGGCAGCGGGTGATCTTCAGTGACGAGTCCCGCTTTTGTCTTGGAGGAGACGACCGCCGAATCCGTGTATGGAAGCACCGTTGCCTGCGCCAAGATGAACGGTTTGTTTTCAAGCGTCATTCGCCCAAAAGGTATGGTGTCATGGTGTGGGGTGCAATTGCCTACGATGCCAGATCACCTTTGGTATTCATTACAGGGATTTTGAGAGCACAGCGTTACGTTAATGAGGTCCTGCAACCAGTGGCTCTACCTTTACTGAACGCTCTTTCCGGTGCGATTTTTCAACAGGACAACGCTCGTCCGCATACTGCTGCTGTTTTGAGAGATTGTATTGAAGGCACTGACATCTGCAGGAACTGCGTGAGAAGATTCAAGCTGCATGGGATGGCTTATCAAAGGACACCATTAGGAACTTGTACAACTCCGTGCCGATACATCTGGCATGCTGTGTGAGCAAATATGGCGGCTCGAGTAGCTCAATAAATATTGCCCATAACAGTCTGAATGTTTAATCATTTATTGTTTCTGGTAACTCTTACCTTCCTCCCGAATAGCATTGCAATCAGACACATCCTTCTGGGTGCAACTATATTTTTGATAACGAGTGTATATTCACGTAAGTGTCCCTGCTTTTTCCATTTTTTTTTAATTGAGACTTATTACTTAACTGCCGTACTGTGTATAGTGTAGTTAGTACATATTCGAAAGGTCGAGATTCCGTGAGAAACAAAGCACCCCATCTTTGCGATTCTTCATGATACAGGCAAACTACGATGTGAGGACGTTACGGAATTAAGGAAATGGATATTTGACGTTCCTAAAATTAATGGAAGTTTACAGAGACAGGTGAAATGTGAGCGCATGCCGATGTAAGTTTGCTAAGCAATCCAATCTCAACAAAATGGACTGTCCTCTGGCCCGAATAGGGTTAAAGCTGAGATGTTGAAAGAGAAACTTTCATTAATTGGATGAATGAAATTCGGCGAATGTGCCCGGATTTCGTTCACATAACTGGATAAATGACGTCATAATGTGATCGTGAAGACCTAAAGATGAGAAAACTGAGCACATGAGTTACCGAAAGGCAGTTAATCTCGTATGATGCATTGGGAGAAATCACTCCTGACAGAATTAGAAATCTCAAGTTTCGTACCTAAGTTCCAAGTTTACAGGAAGCCATAGACGCAGAAATGAAGTCGCCAATGAGATTAAAAATTTATAACAATGTTCGAATATTTAACGATGAGTGGTCCTATGAACTTCATTGAAGGGGAATATGTTAATCCGAGAATAAGGAGAAATCGTTGTTTGGTTTATTTAAAAGCGGAGGAAATGCCGTTTCGCAGTTCGTGCTTTCACTGAAATTCCCAAGAGTCGTATTGCATTGAGCGTGTTTGTTTTTAATACGCGCCATGTTGTAGTTTTCTCATCCGTAACAGCGAAGCGCATAGTAGAGGTGGCGATACTATCAATTGCACTATCGATAGTATCGATAATTTTGTCTAACTCAATACATCGATAGTTTTACTTAACTATCGATGAGTTTACGTTTTTTTTTATTGGAGGTTTAACGACCACCGTGAGCAACTCAATGGGCTATAAGCAGTCGCTCGTCCCTAATTTGGGGGTCACTGGTTCCGAGGAAGGGAGAGAGCCAGTGCCGTAAACAAACACAACATCCATGCCTCACCGGGATTCGAACCCGGACCCCGTTCGGACAAATGATCAGAGGCCATCGCTTAGACCACTGCGCCACCGGGCTTACGTTTTCCAGTGCTGTAAGTGTAAACTATTCAGCTTCCACTGATGGCATTGATTTTTTTTTTTTTTTTTTTTTTTGATTGAAGGTTTAACGACCACCGTGAGCAACTCAATGGGCTATAAGCAGTCGCCCGTCCCTAATTTGGGGGTCACTTGTTCCGAGGAAGGGAGAGAGCCAGTGCCGTAAGACAAACACAACATCCATGCCTCACCGGGATTCGAACCCGGACCCCGTTCGAACAAATGGTCAGAGGCCATCGCTTAGACCACTGCGCCAACCGGCTTACGTTTTTCAGTGCTGTAAGTGTAAACTATTCAGCTTCCACTGATGGCATTGATTTTTTTTTTTTTGATTGAAGGTTTAACGACCACCGTGAGCAACTCAATGGGCTATAAGCAGTCGCCCGTCCCTAATTTGGGGGTCACTGGTTCCGAGGAAGGGAGAGAGCCAGTGCCGTAAACAAACACAACATCCATGCCTCACCGGGATTCGAACCCGGACCCCATTCGGACAAATGATCAGAGGCCATCGCTTAGACCACTGCGCCACCGGGCTTACGTTTTTCAGTGCTGTAAGTGTAAACTATTCAGCTTCCACTGATGGCATTGATTTTTTTTTTTTTTGATTGAAGGTTTAACGACCACCGTGAGCAACTCAATGTGCTATAAGCAGTCGTCCGTCTCTAATTTAGGGTCACTGGTTCCGGGGAAGGGAGAGAGCCAGTGCCGTAAGACAAACACAACATCCATGCCTCTCCGGAATTCGAACCCGGACCCTTCTCGGGCGAATGGTTATAAGCCATCGTCATCGCCGCCCCCACTGCTCCACCGGGGGCGGCGATGCGATTTTTGATTTTTGCACTATCTTGTTCTTCACGTTAAGTCAAGCTCAAAGCGAAAGTGTACGTTTCAGTCAGATAAAGACAAAGTCAAAACAATTGTTCTTGTTGCTTGTATTGGAAGTTTAAACGTGAGTCAGTTGCTGAAACAGTTTTGACATAGGACCACGTCTAACTCCGCGGAGAGTAAGGGGCGACTTACGGCCGACCTCCTGTGACAAAAATAAGTCCCAATTGAAATCATTATAGCGTTAAAAATACGTGCCGCACACCAATCGTGTTAGCATATACATGAACAGCATGGAGTACAATTCGCGTACTGCGCAATACATCGTGCGCGCGATGCTCTCTTAGCTCCCTGTGCGCAGGGGAGATGATGCAATATTTCTGAGTGTGCCGCCGTATTTGACTCAGTCTATCTTGGCTATCGTGAGCGAAACACGACTGTGTGTGGTATCGTTTTAAAGCTATCGACGAGATCTATCCAAATATATGAAGAACATTTTGCAGTGGTTTGAACTGAGCATTTTAAAATTTGTTTCCTTGTGAACTGGTGAACACTTTTGACAATATCGCGGTTTATATGGACAACCGTGAGTGCAAAACGACTGTGCGTGGTATCGTTTAGAAGCTCTCGACGAGATCTATTCAAATATATGAAGAATATATCACAGTGGTTTAAACTAAAATTTTGAAAAATTGTTTTATTGTGAACGGGTTAACATTTTTGACAATGCCGCGGAATTCGCAGAATGAACGCAAGCAAAAGTAGAGAAAATCAAAACGAGAGGAAAGAGCAAGTGATAAGGAACGTAAGAAGCCCAACAAGACAGAGCACCACGTTGGGTGGGTAATTCGCGTATCGATCGGCTTTGTGTTTGCGATGTATCCAGCATTATTTGTAAAAATTATATAAGCTATTTTTCATATCATAGACCTGTGTTGGCTACAACAAATTAAATAAACGCTTTGAAACCATACTCGACTAGCTCATTTCAACTCTCCGATCTTTAAGTCGTAGTCCTACATTCCAAACTGTCGGCTCAACCAGCACTAAGCCTGTCTGTATTCTTTCTTTTCTTCTTCTTTTTTTTTTTTTTTTTTTGTTGAAAGTAAGTAATCAGTAATAATGTGTAAACGTAAAATATCTCTTGTGCAGCATTTTTTCTGTTTTGGTAAGGATAAATTCAACGAAAAATATAGCCTTTGCTGGAAATACATATTACAAAACACGTCTGGAAATATGTCAAAGCTTTGAGATCATTTAAAACGACAGCATCCATTTTCTATTGTTTTAAATGATCCCAGAAAAAAAAAACAATTGAGCGACAACCCAATCAAAACTTTATTTATTCAATTTCTCACGGATTATTCCTGCAATTTTGCCAAACATTATAGAAAAAATCATTTTGCATACAAAACTGCTGAATTCTCTTCTTTAGCTTTTGTGAACAGAGACATAAAAGAAATCATACATTGCAAACGGAGAATTAGAATCAAGGCGCTACGAATTAGCTCGTCGTTCAAAGCATATTTTTCCTGACTTTTGTTCACTCACATTGGGAGGATATGCCAAACCGTTAGATTCGCTGCTCCGATTAGATTATCACCTCGTCCCTCATGCAGTGGTCTAAGCACTGACTTTTGACCATTCGTCAGAGATGGGTTCGGGTTCGAATCCCGTGAGGCATAGATATTGTAGTTATGTTTGTCTTATAGCCTTCCCTGAAACCAATGGCCCTAAATCAGGGACGGGGAACTGCTCTGAGCCCATTGAGTTGCTCACTGTGGTTGTTAAACCCCAAACCAAAATAAACAAGTTAGTAAAATCATGCAATGCATTGATTATGATACGCTTTCCAATATACCAGAAATCATTGCCCAAGTTATGAGGATGATGGCTGTGGAATAAATCTCTCTCCTGTGTCCTGACCTTTGACCCCATTTCGATGATATTCAACAGAACCGGTTCAGTATATACCTCCGGAACAACATGGTGAAGTTTTGTCGCAATCGAAGCATTTTTATGCAAGTTATGAAGCATAAGGGCAATGCAATGAATCCCGCTTCTATGTTCTGACCTTTGACCCCATTTCGCACATTTTCAGTAGGGTTCGTCCCGAGGTTGTCCCCTGCTACATACTAAAATATCATCAAAATCGAACCATTTTTACGCGAGTTATCGTGCGAACGGACAGACGGACAAAGCTGGAGCACATACGCTTCTTCAACCTACGGTTGGAAAGCGTAAAAAAAAGGTTGGCGTTAAAGTTTATCGGAGCTTAGCTTTATGATAATGTGGAAAGGTAAGAAAAATTGTTGCCAGAAATACTTTTTCATCCAGGAAAACTAATTTTCTCCCGCGCAACTTTGCCTACACACTATCGATAGCTACCAATTGTTATGTTTTGACTATGGAAGACCATCCGTAGTTACAACTATCGATAGTTCTCCACCTTTAGCGCAAAGCACTGTGTTTTGCTATGCTTATAGTGGCTAGAAGAGATAGTGTGCTGTGCGTTAATACCTCGCTGTTTAAATTTTAGTTCTCTCTCTTCATGAAACCGCGAGATGGCGCTCCTGTGAGTTTCGATGCTATGATTTCAAACTATTAGCATGCTTTTCTATGGCGCGTTTGTTGGATAGCGATTGAAAACGCGATTTATTTATTTGATCGGTCATGAATCGTAGTAGTAATAAATGTAACGTTGAGAACGTGTTTCTTACCTGGATGCAATAGCGGTTACAGGTCCTGTAAACAAAAAGTAACTATTTTCCGTGCCAAAAAAATGAAGCAAGGTGGAACGAATGCAATCTTTTACTTGTCCTAAATCAAGTTGGCAGCCGTTCAGTAATTATATACACTGCTGGCCACCCAAAATGCAACGCCAAGAAGGAAGCATCCGATTGGCCTGAAATTCGCAGTATGCGTCTCCCGCGAGAGAACATACAAACGATTACCATTGCAGGGCATATGCAAATCATGTGCTCCCGGCACGCTACCGAGAAGCACTATAGGAAGGGTGCACAGAAAGCGAGGTGTAAGTAGTGGAAGTGTGTTGTGCTGCCGGACCTGTGCGTGGGAAGCTTCCTGATGCCTCGTCGCAGAATACGGCAGTCATTCCAGCACCTTTCGGAGTTCGACAGAGGACGAACAGTGGCTTATCGCGACAGCGGTTTATCGTACCGAGACATCGGCGCCCGTGTGGGACGACATCCAGCCTCAGTGAGGCGAGTATGGATTCGGTGGGTGCAGGAGGAACGGACGGACCGACGTGAGCAATTGCCGCAGCCGCGGCACATCACCGCACGGGAGGACCGGCATGTGAACGATCGTGATGTGACGGCTCACGCCGTGACATCACGATCGTTAGCGCAGGAATTAGGGTGTTTTGCGCATCAACCTGTGTCAGCACGTACCGTTCGTCGTCGTCTGCACGAGCGGGGACTTGTCGCACGGCGCCCATTGCTCCAGTTACCATTGACGTAACACCACCGGCGAGTGCGGTGGCAGTTGGCCGTTGAATGCCACACCTGGACTACGGAATGGCACGACATTGTCTTCTCAGACGAATCCCGCTTTTGCCTGCAAAACCATGATGGTCGGATCCGCGTGTGGCGGCACCGCGGCGAGAGACTGTATGACGCCTGCATTATGCATCGCTATACAGGTCCGTCGCCTGGCGTTATGGTTTTGGGCGCAATTGGATATGACACCCGCACCTCTCTGGTACGCATCGCCGGTACACTCAACAGCCACCGCTGCATCTCCGACTTTTGGAGCCTGTAGTCCTCCCTTGCCTGCAGGACCTGCCAACGGCCACGTTTCAACAGGACAATTCGCGCCCGCACGTGGCGCGCATCGTGCAACAATTCTTCACGGCCCACCAGGTGTCACTGCTGCCGTGGCACGCCTGTTCTCCCGATATGTCGCCCATCGAACACGTCTGGTCGCTGATCGGCAACCGAGTGGCCCGGCAAGCACCACCCGCGCCTACGCCTGATGAACTGTGGCAACGTGTGGAAGCAGCCTGGACAAGCTCACATCCAAAGCCTCTTTCGTTCGATGTCGCGGCGTGTAGCGGCTGTTATTGCCAGCCATGTGGGCCACACTAGCTATTGATGTCTGCGTGTTCCGCAAGTCGCACGGACCTGTAAGCTCAATCGTTTCATCTTTGTATCTGTTGTAATGTGTCCAGTAAATCTGGCTTTGTTATCTCGTGTCCTTCTTGGTGTTGCATTTTGGGTGGCCAGCAGTGTACTTCCCTGGCTCCCTAATTGCCCAGACTTAAACCCAATTGAGCATCTGTGAGACCACCTCGATCGTGTTGTTCGCTCTACGGATCCTCCACCACGCACCCTCCAGTGGCTGTCAGATGCACTGCAGTCAGCATGGCCCTACATACCTGTGAACACCTTCCAGCACCTTATTGCGTCACTCCCAGCTCGTCTAGCTTCTGTCCGCGCTGCACACCGCGGTTATTCTGGATATTAACCGGTGGTCACATAAATGTGACTCGACCGTGTATTTTTTTTTTTTCGCTGTTGCTGATATTCCCAATTTTCGAGTTCTTATCGATGTAGTTATTATGAAAGGAACGGTTAAAATAACTTTGCCTTCCCTTTAATGGCAGGTAAAGGAAGTATTCACGCATCCATCCCACACTATAAATTTCTTTCATGCTACTTCCAGCTAAGGGAACAGATCTGTGTTGGAACGATCCAGTCTTCCCCCGAGTTGCGATGAGGAGTTCTTTTAAAAACCTTCCTGATGATCGGGGAGGTTTGCTGTTAATTGTTTTGTTTGTTTTCTTCCTTTGTGGTAGGATAATAAAGTTCTTTCTTGGCCCTAATCCCTCTAAACCAGCCTAAACCAAAGGATATAATATTTAGGCTGCAAAAAAAAAAAAATCGAGAATATCGCACTATCTATCTTTTTCTTATTTAATAGTGTTAAAAGTAATTTATATTGTATTGCTACAACATTTGCTTATTACTTTCTCCTTCCCTGATTTATTACTGATAGTTATCAAGTATTCTCATCTCCGTATTCCTTAAATCGACATAAAACTAACTTTTGGAAAACCAATAAAAACTTTCCATCATACTCTTACTCAAAATCCTGTGGTTCCTTTTTTTCCATTTTCAAACCGGATCATTTGCATTTAATTCTTTAGCTTCTGTTTCTGATAACTGCAGTGCAGGTACAAAACAAATCTCGCGCATCTTTTTGACAGAATAAAAACAAGAAATAGGACACCGAATTTTCGGTGTCATCTATTTTTAGCAACTTTTTTTTTTTTTTTTTTTTAGCACGACCCAGGACGCAAGCGATCCGGGGTAGTGCTAAAAATGAAGACCTAAATCTTCCGATGAAAATAATAAGACTTTCAATAAACTCTTCACATTCTCGCTTTCTTGCACTGACTGATGAAATTCTTAGTGTCCAGCTTTGGTGGTTAATGGCATTCGTCTATACCATGGACGAACGACTGCATCTCTTCGATCTATGGAATTGTTTGCAACAGGAAAACTCCTCCAAGAAAAGCCATCCACTCTTTTCAAGTGAAGTACTATAACGAAGTGAATTTCTCCGTCATTTTTATCCGCGCCGGGGTTCGAACCCGGGTCCACTCATTCCGGAATAATTTGCTCTACCAATTAAGCTACGCGGACATTGATTCTACTTGCTATCTGCCTTTATGTCGTGTGCGTCCTTCTGGCAGGTACGTCACATCTCCTGGTACGTTACATCATCTCCCCTTCTTTTTCTTTTTTCGAAGTGCTGCTCATATTTTTCCTATCTGGCGGTGTGGAAATAACATCACACCAATGCGAGATTTTGAACGGTGGGGTCATCCGGATAGTTCGGGCGCCATTATAACGAAGTGAATTTCTCCGTCATTTTTATCCGCGCCGGGGTTCGAACCCGGGTCCACTCATTCCGGAATAAGTTGCTCTACCAATTAAGCTACGCGGACATTGATTCTACTTGCTATCTGCCTTTATGTCGTGTGCGTCCTTCTGGCAGGTACGTCACATCTCCTGGTACGTTACAGTACTATGCACAAATTGCACTTTACGCCAATTTTCTAATGTGGAGGACTTTTCCAGTTGCCAATGTCTTCAAGCAGGAGCGTATATAGAATTTTTTTTCAGGGGGGGGCCGAAAATAGAAGTTTTGGAAATCCTTCAAAACGAAGTAAAGGTTAATGAAAAATAGAAGAAAAAAATAAAGCATTGTGTTGTATTGTGAGTTGATGCATTTTTGTTAAATTAAAGCATTTGTTTTTTAATGTAAGTCGTGTTTTAACAAAGAAATGAAACACTTTCAGTGGTCAAAGTCCCCTTGCCCCCCTAAATACGCCCCTGTCTTCAAGTATTTTATTTTTGCTTGATATCATGCTCGTTGCCTACTAATTTGCTCATAACGTAAAAACAAGATGATTTTCCAAAGCTGAAGCAATAGAACAAGTTAGTAAAATCATGCAATGCATTGATTATGATACGCTTCCCAACATACCAGAAATTATTACTCAAGTTATGAGGATAATGGCTGTGGAATAAATCTCGCTCCTGTGTCCTAACCTTTGACCCCCTTTCGATGATATTCAACAGAACTGGTTCAGTACACCTCAAGAATAACATAGCAAAGTTTTGTCGCAATAGAAGCAGTTTTACGCAAGTTATGAGAATAATGGCTGTGGAATAAATCTTGCTTTTGTGCAATGGCCTTTGACCCCGTTTCGTTGATATTCAACAGAACCGGTTCACTATACCTCCGGAACAACATGATAACGTTATGTCGCAATCGAAATATTTTTTGGTAAGTTATGATGCCCTAGGGCAATGGAATGGATCCCACTCCAGTGTCTTGACCTTTGACCCCATTTCGCCCATTTTCAATAGGGTTCGTCCCCAGTGGCTTCCTACCCCATACTAAAATTTCATCGAAATCGAACCATTTTTACGCAAGTTATGACGCATAAGGGCAATGGAACAAATCCCGCTCTTATGTCCTGCCTGACCTTTGACCCCATTCCGCCCATTTTCAATAGGGTTCGTGCCCAGGTGGTTCCCTTTCATTAGGGTTCGTGCCCAGGGTTTTCCCACATACTAAAATTTTGTCGAAATCGAACCATATTTACGCATGTTATGACGCATAAAAGCAATGAAATGGATCCCGCTTTTATGTCCTGACCTTTGACCCCATTCCACCCATTTTCAATAGGTTTCGTTTCCAGGTGGTTCCTTACCACATACCAAAATTGCATCGAAATCGAACCATTTTTACGCAAGTTATGACGCATAAGGGCAAAGGAATAAATCCCGCTCTTATACCCTTCCTGACCTTTAACCCCAATTTGCCAATTTTCAATAGAGTTCGTGCCCAGGTAGTTCCCTACCCCATACTGAAATTTCATCGAAGTCGAACCATATTTACGCATGTTATGACGCATAAAGGCAATGAAATGGATCATGCTCTTATGGCGTGACCTTTGACCTCACTTCATCCATTTTCAATACGGTTAGTCCCCTGGTGGTCCCCTAACACATACTAAAATTTCATCGAAATCGAACCATTTTTACGTGAGTTATCGTGCCGACAGACAGACGGACGGACGGACGGAAAAAGCTGGAGCATATACGCTTCTTCAGTTCAACACAATTTTATTAACAAGGTTGGGTTCACGAGGCGAACATGGGCGTCCTGATACATATATTGTACGGTAAAATATACAAACTCTAAAATTCCATGTACATTATATACAGCACGATGTATTGATTCACAAAGGAGCCTCGTGGTAAGAGGTGCAGGCATTTTGCACAAGAACAATAACAGAGATTGTCGAAACATTTCGTCTCGAAGCATAAATAAATATATTATAGTGCTGACAAATAACAGAACGAGAATATTTTAATGAAGCACTGTACAAAAGGAGAACTGTGGATGACAAAGTAGACAATGTGAAACCTAAGGCAAACACAATAACGGTGTCTTAGCACCGGTAGAAAAAATGATAATCAAAGAAAAAAACAAGAAAGACTATATACATTTGTACAGTATGGTGCATATTATATTCACATTTGTTAGAAGATATAAGCTTTATGTTGAAGTTTGATTCCGAAAACCAATGGTGAGCATGCACGTTGAACTGAAGATCAACACAGCTAGGATAAACTACCGACAGTCAGTTGCAACGTCGCTGGCATGCCGGTGAACCAGGAAGCGGCCGGAGACCAGGTGGAACGGAAATGTTGTTCTCTCTGTTGGGCAACGGCCACAAGGTTCTCTAGACGAAGTCTTGAGAGGAGACGCTCCCGAAAGTGGCACAGTAGTTCCACAGAAGCTTGGTGGATGGTGTAAGGAATGAGATATCTCGGCAGCGCTGATGAAATACGTTGATGACGGGTTTCACCAGGATGAAAATATATGAGCAGATGAGTGGAAGCTTGACTGGCGGAGAGACCTGCAGGAGGAGTGTCTTATAGGCATCGAAAGGAAGATCAGTTGTGGCTGAACGTTGAGCAATGGAAAATGCAAGATGGAGTAGTGGAAGGAGGATGACACAATGTAGATAAACGTGAGAGACATCAGCTTCTTGAGCACAGAAGGGGCAAAGAGGTGAGTCAAGAATGGTCATGCGGTGTAAGATGGATGGAACGGGAAGACGGCGGTGGAGAAAAAGCCAGTGAGTGTTTATTTCAAGAGGAGCTGAAAGAGGAGAAAGGGTGGCAGACCAGACAGCGGTGAGAGAGGATTGGGAGACATCAGGGAAGTGAAGGGGAGAAGGAGAGTGGGGTTTTAAAAGTAACCGATAAAGAACTGAGGTTGAAAGAGAGGAGAGTGGAAGTGTAGATCTGCCGACTGAAAGAAAGAAAGTAAGGGGGAGGGAGGCGGAAGGAACAAAGGTCAGGCCGGTGGTGATTGCGAGATGAGGAAACTTAGCAATGATGGTAGAGAGTAGGGAGTCATAGACAGAGCGAGAGGAAGGTGAAAGAAGAACAGTGCGAGGGAGGCTGGCGTAGGGTCGCCAGGACAGATCTGAGGTAACAAGGTCTTTGACGGTTACAACTCCGACTCGGAGCCAAGAAGGATAGGCGAAGCATGAAAGATGAGGGGTGAAGAAGAGAGGAGAAGAACAGGGTTTCGGCAAGGAGTTCAGTGGTGGAAACGGGTGGGGAACGAGTGAGCGGGAGAGAGCGGAGAAAGGTAAGAGTCTCCCGTAGGGCAGGAGGAAGGCGAGTGTGACTGGTAGTTCGGAGGTCCATTAGAATGAAGGAAGTGAAAGTGAAATTAGTGTTGTTCGAAGAGGTGATGACATTCCTTGCGGTGACGGCGTCGGCAACAGGTAAAGTAAGAAGGCGGAGGAACGAAGTAATCCGGAGAGCTTGATAGTGCAGTCGTGTATCAATTAGGCCAATGCCACCTTGGTCAGGAGGAAGGCTGAGCTTGGGGGCACTGTGCCAGTGGTGTCCGGTCCAGATAACTGAGGTGAAGCAGCGAGTGATATCATTGAGACGAAGAAGTGGGGATTTAGTAGCAAGCCAGGAATGTGTGCACATGGAGAGAAGATAGGTTTGCGCAAGACGTGCACGTTGAAAATATGAAGTACAGAACTGCGCTTTTCGCCAAAACGCAGTTGACCGAAGAAGACGTGGCTGGATGGAATTCCACGTTGTGCTGGAGGCTTCACCTGTGACGCCAAGATGTACGCCAAGGAAACGTTGAGAGGCTGAAGACCAGTGCGCTCCCCATGGGGAATCCAAGCGGTCAACCCATGAGCCGCACCACAGGCCTGTGCTTTTGGTTGTATTAATCGCAGCTCCGGAGCAGGAGGCGTAATCGGCGAAAAGACTTTGGAGCAAAGAGAATTGAGAATCTAGGCGTATACAGAAGGTAACGTCGTCTGCATACGCCACGGAAGTGGTGACATGGTGTCTCGTGCGGGCGATGAGTGGCGGCAGGGTGGCTTGAAAGGAGCGTTGAACGGAGCGGAGAAAAAGTTCTAAGGCTGTGGCGAAAAGTTGACCGGAGAGTGGGCAGAGTTGCCTCACCCCACGGCGGAATAGGATTGGTGCTGTAAGAAAGGTGGGCAACTTGACCTGGAAACTGGCGTCCTGGTAGAGGGAGGTGATGAGAGAAATAAACGGAGGTGGAAATCCAAATTGGAGAAGTGTGGCAGAGAGATAAGTGTGGGAGATGTTATCAAAGGCGGACTGTTGGTCTAAAGAGAGGAGGGTGAGGGGTTCAGAGCGGGGGCGTGCAAGGTGAATTAGATCAGTCAGGAGATGGATGTTGTGAGATAGGGAATGGCCGGGAACTGTGTAAGTCTGGTTAGGGGAGAAGATGTGAGTGAGGATGGGATTTATTCGCTGTGAAAGAAGCTTGGTATAAAGTTTGTAGTCGAGATTCGGTAAAGAAATTGGGCGCCAGTTCACCAAGTCAAGGAGATCACCTTTCTTGGGGAAAAGGAAAACGTATGCAGTTGTGAATCCCCTCGGGAGAGGAGAGTAAGTAAAGGCAGCAGAGAAAGCGGAAAGGAGGAACGGAAGAAGAAGAGGCAGAAACGTTTTATAAAAGCTAAAGGTTAGGCCGTCCGGACCCGGAGCGGCACCAGAATTCAGAGAAAAGAACGTAGTGTTTAGTTCAGAAGGCGTGGGGGAAAGGAGAAGAGAAGAAGCGAGATGGGGGGAAGACCTGAGGTAGATTAGAAAGGAGAGAATCCATTGCTGCAGAGGATGGTTGAGGAGGTTCACAGAACTTCATGGAAAAGTGCTGACGGACATGGGAACAAAGCGCAATCGGCTGATCTGATACCTCTCCAGAAGAAAGGCGTAGATGATGAAGTATGGACGAAGCTCGTCGAGTGTTTTCCACCGACGTCAGGAACTCATAGTTGTGAACATCCGGCGTCAGGTGTTGCAAACGAAGTCGGCGGAGAGCTTGTTGCGCCAGAGGAGTGAGAAGAGATCGAAGCTCTTCTTGAAAGGAGGAGAAGAGAGGATCACTGAGACTGAGCATGGATAGCATTGAACGAACATAGTCTAGGCGCATGTTCTGTAGTGTCTTTAATTGGAATGAGTAGTTTCGGACATGAAGAACGAGCTGTTGCTTGATCTACATCTAAGAATTTAATCCGCAGAGTGCAGATTGAAGCTGCGGTCGTCTGTCAATCAGAAATGACCGGACCGAAGAGCAGAATGCCGGGTCGGAGAGAAGTGCATCATCAAATGTCCACGGGCGTATTATCCTGGGTTTGAATGGTGCAGTATGGACTATGATGGCAATGGCGCAGTGGTCAGATGAGGCCGTGGAATGCACACTCGATTCTGTCACGGCAGGAAGTAGAGTACTGGAGGCATAAAACCTGTCAAGGCGGGCTAAGAAAGGATTTTGCGCATGAGAGGAGCGCCAAGTGTAATTAGTCGACCATGGATGAATATGCCGATGTACATCATGAAGAGCGTTGTTGGTGACAACTGTCTGGAGCAGGTTCGCCAGGGAATGGCGGCGCTCTCTATTGGTAGAAGACCTATCCAGAAGAGGATCCAGGGTACAGTTATAATCCCCACCAACGAGAACATGGTCTGACGGTGGGATACGGTCCAGTGCTCTGCAAAGACGTGTGAAGAGAATCGATAAATGAGTTGTAGTGCTTGGAATATAGATATTAAATAAATGGTATCTGGAAGACCCGATGGTAAAGGATGCATGCTGTAAGAGATCTCGACAAATATTTCGCACAGAGAGGGATGTGATAATAGAATTGAGAGTATGACTAATGCCGATGGCAATGCCGCTATGAGATGTTAGTCCATAGGCGTGATGAAACACAAAGTTCCACTGGCGCCATCGAGGATAGACGGTAGTTGGTTTACAATTTGTCTCCTGAAGGAGGAGAATATCAGCCCCCAACGGGTTGAGGTCTTCATATGCCAGAGAGTTGGGAAAGGGAATCCCCTGTAATTAAGCGACACGATCTTGATTTGTGGGGTTCCTTGCCTCTAGCTGAAGATCTTTCATAGCTGGAGGAAAAGACTTGAGACGATTGTAGAAGATTTGTGCCCACGGATGGGTGGGAACATTCTGGCGGCAGAAATGCGACACATTGAAGATCTGCTCCGGCACAAGTTGGCGAAGCGATGGATTCTTGACTGCTAAGGCACGCGCTATTGCGTAGGTTGTCGGATTCGTTAAGTATGTATGGAGATCAATGTATGAGAGTGGTACGGGAGGCATATTGGCTGTCTGGAGAAGTGCAGCAAACTCTTCGACCGTGGGAAAGGAGACTTCGGCTGGCGAGGTGTGTCGAGGAGAATTACTGGAGAGGGAGGTTGAACGAGGTGAAGTAGAGTTTTGCTTCTTCGCTACTCGCCTGCTGTGGCCAGAGCCGCGGCGCTTCAGTGGAGGCTCGGTCGTCTCATCCTCACACTGCGTCTCTGGACCAACGGACTCCACATCGGCTGTTTCGGAGGTTCCAGTGGTAATAGCTGGTTGTGAACCCACTGAAAGGGACTCAGTAGTGGAGCGACGACGTTGCGGGAGTGAGGAGGCAATTGTAGGAAAGTCCTCTAGTGAAAAGGAGGAAACGGCTGTGGGAGCGTTGCGTTGACCAACGTCTGTAAGCGAACTTTTTTCATCATATCTTGGCTCCGAGGTCTGCTGTGCTGAAGTAGATGGTGTGGTACGCTTCGAGGTAGGAACAGTACCTGTAGGAGCGCCAGTCGAAGTCGGTGGAACTTGATGTGGGCAGTGCCCGCGTAGATGGTTTTCGCCATGGCAAAGCATGCAGTGCAAGGAGGAAATGACGTCGATTCTCCGACGTTTCTGGCCACACCGTACGGTTAGGATCTTCGGGCACGCAAGCAGATGATCGTCAGACGGAAATATGACACGGGCACTTCGACGAAACCCTGCTATGGATTTGTCATCGGGATCTCTGGGCGCCGCCGAAAGAGTCGTTATTGGTCCAACCACTCGGGCAAATTTGCTGAGTAAAGTGCATAGAGTGACATCTGAGACTTCAGGCGGGACTGGGTGGAAAGTGACCTGGATATGTCGCCGCGCCACCGCTTCAGCCAGAAGATGCACATCTTTGATGGATAATCCATCAGTCATCACAAGGTCTGCATGTTCTTTACGGGCAAAATACACTAATACGGCCCGTGGCTTTCGAGCCATATGAGTGATATAAGCTCCTGTAGGAAGCATCTTCTTTAGGGCAATACTATATTCTTTGAGTTTCGTGTCTGGTAATGCATCAAAACAGACACCGAAATCCATTGTGGAGAAAAAGTTTCCCGGCTGGGGAATCCTCTGGGATATCGATGGTGGCAGAACTACCCTCAACACTGACGTAAGAGTCAGGAAAAACTGCAGTAATAAACTTAGAAGGAACTTTCGCTCCGGAGGTCACTTTGGAGTAAGTGAGAGAAGTAGAGTTGGCAGAGGAAGGATGCGACACAGAGCTGATTGCTGGTAGCGGCTTGGTAAACTGAGTTAAGCCAGTTGAAGGCAACGCAACCGTGCAATCGGTCATATCCATAGCTTCGGCAAATGAACCAAGGACGTGCGTCAAGGTGACGTCACTCTCCTGGGCAGGGATATCAGCTTGAGCCTTTTCAGAGGAGTCGCGCGCTACATCTTGTATGAGTATGACGTCTCTGACGTGCATAAATGCTGATTGGTCTCCTGAGAGTGAGGAGGAGGAAGAATGAGCATCACTGATGTGGGCGTGGACATCACCCTTCTCAGTGCCCGCCATTGTAAATGGCGAGGAGTAACTTAAGGATCGATCAGCTTTTTTTTTTTTTTTTGATTGGAGGTTTAACGACCACCGTGAGCAACTCAATGGGCTATAAGCAGTCGCCCGTCCCTAATTTAGGGTCACTGGTTCCAGGGAAGGGAGACAGCCAGTGCCGTAAGACAAACACAACATCCATGCCCGACCGGGATTCGAACCCGGACCCCTTACGGACGAATGATCAGAGGCCAGCGCCTTAGACCACTGCGCCACTGGGGCGGCTCGATCAGCTTGATCGAAAATAATAAAACGCTGAATGCCAACAAAATATGCAACTCACCGACTTGGGAGCTGAGCTAAAAGACGATACAGATCTTCTTCTTGAAGGGGAACACAAAAATAGGAACAAACACTCACTATACACTTCCAAAACTGGGCACAAACACAGAGCTCGAAACGAACGTGACTATATCGGTTATACGCTTTTTCAACCTACGGTTGGAAAGCGTAAAAAAGCACGTTTTGTAAACGGAACGCATTCGAATTTTATGACAAATACGCAACGCACTGATAAATGCAGAGAAATTTCATTTTCAGCCTCCTTAGCGTCAAATTTGCCACGTAACTTGCAAATGAAAAGCTGGTAAAGTAATCGGTTTTGCCTAACATATCAAATTCAAGAACTTTTGCTGTAACTGAAATGGCCTCTTCGTAGCGTAAAGCTAAAATTTACTAAATTTCCACTTTCAGAACCCCTAGCGAGAAATTTATGAACCAGTAGTGAAATTTTAAATGAGCAAAATTTAATTGTATGTCCTTCCATTTTCAAAAATAATGTTTCAAAAATCTGTGAAAACCAAATTATTTGGACTTAGTGCCTCTAGCAGGAAAGAAACGTACTAATTGGAAAATTTAAATATTTGAGAAGGAACAGTTAAACCTAATCTGAGATGCACAAAAATTATTTTTTCCTCTAAGTTAAATAATTTCTTCACAACAGAACTGTAATTTTTTTAATTTTCGACTTTGACAGCCCTTTAGGGTAAATTCATGAAGTACACTCACGGACAATGAAATTTGAGCACTGAGAAGGAAGCACCAAATTGAACTGAAATTTTACGTACGTAATGATACAAATTAATGATACACATTATGGTAAAAACAGAGCTGCAAGATAATTACAGATGGATATGTGGCACGCAGTCCGGTCATCTTCAATAGCGCGTCGCGCTGCCTCATGCGGCGATACATGCTGCAATACGGTCCGGCATGGAGGAGAACAAACGCCTGATGTCTTGCGACAGACTAGCCCACACGTGTTGGACGGTGTTCTTCAAATTCCGGATAGTGCGACACAGAGGCAGCCCGCGCTTCCACTGGTCCCACACATGCTCAATAGGGGACATGTCAGGGGAGCGGGCAGGCCAGGGAAGTGTCTGGACATGACGTAGGCAGTCCTGGGCAACCCGAGCTGTTTGCAGCGGGCATTATCCTACTGCTATAGCGCACTTGGAACCCCGGTCCAGAATGGGAGGCCGTAGGATCTCATCCACAAACCGCTCACCCGTCAATGATCCACGTACCACTACTAGAGCTGATCGGCTATCGTAGGCAATGGCTCCCCAGACCAAGATGCCTGCAGTAGGAGAGACGTGGCACTCGATAGCAAGGTTGGGATTGTGCCGTAGATCTGGGGACCTCCACACCTGGACACGATGATCATCTGTCCCCAAAAGAAAGCGGTACTCATCGCTAAACACCACATGTCGCCAGTCTGTGGCGTTCCACGTCGCTCTGGCCTGGAACCACTGCAAACGGAGCCAGCGATGTTTCGGTGTTAATGGCAGCACACGTAAGGGGCGCTGGGATCGCAGATTCGCTTCCGCGAGGCGTCGGGAAGTAGTTCGTGGGCACACAGGAGCCTCTACATCTGCGTGTATAGTGGACCGGGTCCCCGTGAGATCCGTTCGTGCCTGGGGCACGATCCGTCGTTCCCCTCTACCGATGGTTCTCTTGGTCCGTCCAGAGCCGCTCCGCCGTGTGGCAGTGCCGTCACGTATCCACAGCTCCCAACACAGTCGGACGGTATGGTCAGAATGATCTACGAGGCGAGCTACACAGCGCGCCGACCACCTTGCGGTTTTCAGCCCGATGATCCGGCCTCTTTTTAAGTCCATAAGTTGCGTAAATCGAAGTCTCTGTCGTCTACCCGGCATTCTTGTCATTCTGTACGCTTGTTTACATCGGCCGGTGCTTTGCGCTTCCATGGGGCATCGACTACACGCCGGTTTATAAGGCTGCCGGTCAGTGCTTGCAGCGCCACCACAGAGTTCGCGGTCATGCGCACTCGCACCAAACGTGGATCATTTGCATACCGGCACGCACTCTAGCTATTTGCAAAGTTACGCAGTTGTTTTCTTCTAGGTGCGCAAATTTCATTGTCCGTGAGTTTTAAAGAACATTTAAAGTGCTAAACTTTATATCCTTTGATTTCGTGTTGGCCGAAATCACTTTTTGTTTTTAGAGATATAATAATTTATGAAATATATCTAAAAACAAAAAGTTCGATGTGCACGGGCAGACGAAATGATTACATTAGCACTGTTTCTTACCTTTTCCTTGGATTCCCAATTTTTTTTTTTTTTTTTGTTGTTAATCTAACGGTTGAAAATTTTTGAGGCTATAAGAAGGAGATGCGCCTGAACCTTTCAGCACCTAAACTCCAAAAGATATAAAGTCGCCTCTGCTCCCCAGACAAAATTCGCAGTTGCACACCTGCTCCATAAAATACGGTGCTACCTTTTTTTTTTTTTTTTTCGTTTTTGTTTTCTCGTCTCTTTTCTTCGTTTAAAGCACCATAAGAGTTATGAAAGTCACTGATACTCTTTACGAAAGATATTTGTAATAACCTTAAATAGCGCCATTTTGTGATAAATGTAAGTTTCCTCTTTGGCTTTTGAAAGTTAACCCCTCCTAAATTTAAAATAATAAAAAAACAAATCTTCCCTGCGGTATGCTGGGGCTGTGTTCCCGATTGTTTGAATTCAATCATCATTACGAAGAAAAATCAAGCACGTGACTTCCTGAATTTTGCACAATTTCTCCACATTAAAGAATTACCACAGTGACTTAGGTCGTAGCCAATTTATAGGATAAAATAATAAGTGTAAAATCATATTCACTTAAACTATATCTGAAACTCTGAAACTGAATCTTTTTTTTTTTTTTAATTTGATTGAATTAAAGAAAGTTCCTGTGAAGTAAATGATATTCGGAAATCACAAGCAGTAAACTTGGAAACTTGGAAAATTAATTAGATGAGGGTATTGTGCTGCCATCTATTAGTCATTTGGGACATCATTGTACATAAATTGCTTTAGAAAATTATCTTTTCATTACAAAACTTGAAACGACGTTTGGTTATTTATTAGTTAATGCTGAAATAACGCTGTTTGTCATTCACAACCTGAACTAAAGCCAAAGGTGCGTAACGCATTACTGTTAAAACAGGATTTTAATTCCTCGTGCAGAAGCTGTTTTACCGGATGCTACTTTACCTTCCCCAGTTCGCGTATGTCAAACAAAACCTTTACGAAGGACTCGTTTAAACATGAATACTCATTAGAAAGTACAAATGAATACCAACTTAACAAACGTCGCTAATAAAACTGAAGCAATAACGAAAATAGTGGACTCCCTTAACCGATATAACTTTGACCATTGTTCTCTAACGCCACGCTTTCATAAAGCCCATTGCAAGTCCTTTACCTCATGGTATACATATACACTGAGTGGCCACTTTATTATGACCACCCACTCAGTACTTCGTTCGGCCACCTTTTACCTTTAATACTGCGTCCATTCTTCGTGGCATGGACTCCACGAGATGTTGATAGGTGGTTTGTGGAATCTGAGACCATTCTTGATGAACAGCACTTTCCAGGAGTGTGAGATTGCAGGGTTGTGGATCCAGCTGTCTGATGGCTCGTTCAACTTCATCCCACAAATTCTCAATGGGGTTGAGATCTGGAGATTGCGGGGGCCACCTAAGCAAGTAAACTCACCGGCATGTTCCTGAAAACAATCCTGTACAATACGAGCACTATGGCAGGACGCATTATCTTGTTGAAAGTAGCCATTGCCATTGGGATAAACCATTCACATGACAGGATGCACTTGGTCCGCAACGATGTTTAGATATGATGTGCCAGTCAAACACGAATTAAAGGGCACAAAGCATGCCAGGAAAACATTCTCCAAACCACAACGTTGCCTCCACCACCTTGAAGGGTTGTAGCAAGGCATTTGGGGTCCATGCTTTCGTGCTGTTTCCGCCAAATTCTCACTCGGCCATCTGCATGGTGCAACTGAAAACGTGATTCATCGGACCACATAATTTGTTTCCAATTATCGACTGTCCAATCCTTGTGCTCCTGTGCGAACTGGAGACGTTTTCTCTTGTTAACTACAGACAGCAAAGGTATTCGAACAGGCCTTCGGCTGCCATATCTCATCCGATGCAGTGTACGGCGAACAGTGCGTGCAGAGATCATTTGAGGGGATCCTTGATTAAGATGGTCTGTAATTTGCTGCACTGTTACCCTTCTGTTGTCTGTTACTAGGCTGGACGCTCTCCGTTCCGCCAGAGCAGTTACTAGTCGATGACGACCACACGTTGCACGTAGAGACCCAGTTTTTTGGCTGACAGTCCAGTCTTTAAACACTTTAACAACAGCTGCTCTGGAACATTTCACGAATGCGGCGGTTTCGGTGATACTCGCTCCGAGCTCTTACAATTATCCCACGTTGAAAGTCTGTCAAATCGCATTTTTTACAGATCTCATCACCCAAAAATCACTTCTACTACTGTCGCAAGCACTAAGCTTTACCTTTTTATACTATCCTCGCCCTCTGGCGGCAACAGCGTGCAGCCATAGCTCATTTGCTTAAAACTGTCGGGTGGTCATAATAAAGAAAGTGGCCACTCAGTGTATATTTCTCATCCTATGAGTGGCTCTCTACATCATTTTTTTATTTATTTTTTTTTGATTGAACGTTTAACGACCACCGTGCCGCCCCGGTGGCGCAGTGGTCTAAGGCGCTGGCCTCTGATCATTCGTCCGTAAGGGGTCCGGGTTCGAATCCCGGTCAGGCATGGATGTTGTGTTTGTCTTACGGCACTGGCTCTCTCCCCTCTCCCTTCCCTGGAACCAGTGACCCTAAATTAGGGACGGGCGACTGCTTATAGCCCATTGAGTTGCTCACGGTGGTCGTTAAACCTCCAACCAAAAAAAAAAAAAAAAAAAAAAAAAAAAAACGACCACCGTGAGCAACTCAATGGGCTATAATGTAGTCACCCATCCCTAATTTAGGAAAACTCGTTCCCGGTAAGAGAGAGAACCAGTGCCGTAAGACAAACATCAGAACATCCATGGATTACGGGATTAGAACCCGGACACTACACGGGCGAATGGTCAGAAGGCAGCGCTTGGACCACTGCGCCATAGGGTGGCCTCTACATCATTGCAAAATATTTGCTGTTTAAGATCTAGAGCAAAAAGCTGCTTAAGATTATGAGAAAGAGAACTTGGTTATACAAGCGAAAATAACTTCTTTGGTATACTGATGCTCTGTGGCGTACTACGGAAGTAAAGCACGTGTCAAGACGACAAATCTGCAGCGATACATTCTGTCGGTGCAGCTTAGTTGGGAGAGGAGCTTACTCCGGAGTGAGGGGGCGTGGTTTCGATCTATGTCACGGGCAAAGTTTGTGTTTTCACAGCTCTTGAAATGCATAATATAGTTTTTCGACTGTCTGAATGAAACTCCATAAAAAATAAAATAGTGTGTGTGTCAGTGTGTATTCTGCAAAAGGAATAACTTCTTAACGTAGAGTTTTGAAGTCTGACATAAACTCTCAGAAACATGTAGCGACGTGCACCATAGAGACTGACTTTCGGATTCATATTTGCAAAGTTTTAATTAATTTTTTAAGTAATCCTTCTAAAGAATAATATTGCTAAAAGCATGCTGAAGGGAACATTTTGGCATTCTGCCAAACGTATGCTCTGTGAAAAGAGACGGTACTTTCTAGTAAATAACGCTCAGTGTGACTATCCCATGCAAGCAAACAAGGCTCTTTTTTCAAGGAAAAACGTCACTTCATTTGGAATAACTGGTAAGCCGAACCATATATTCTTAGTTAAACCACAACAACGCCAGGACCCTTTGCTACGCACAAAAATGAAACTGAAGTGATAGATAAGTTTTAATGAGGACTATGATAGCACAAGGATATCATCAGAGTCTAGTTTCAAATACTGAAACATTTTTCAACGATTTTTTGTTAGGAAAATTATTGATTTCATCTTCAAGAAATGAGACGCCCGGATTCCCTCTTTCAATGTACATATTCTTTGTTCAAGGCTTTTCTTATGACATTACTATCCACATCTGATTGTGTTAGAAGCATTACAGAGATTTGTGACGCGTATTGCCAACTTAACCATTCGGTTCCTGATGTTTGTATCTTATGAAAATTCTGGCTATATTTCGTTCTACTTTCTGGACTTAGCCTCATGTCTGAACTATTCAATGCTTTCTTCTGTGTGGTAACACTGGCAATCAATCAGAGGTCAGGCAACGAATAAAAACACAATTATGTCGACCACAGTGTAGGTAAGGAGATAGATTGTTACTGCAATGAACGGATGGGTAAGGAGATAGATTGTAATTGCATTTGGTGTAGTGATTTCATGTGTTTGAACTAGCTGTAATCAATTTGCTAGAAGAGATATTTTATTCATCACCAGAGCCTTTGCCAAATCAACCTTAGTTTAATTGTTAAGCGTCATAGTTTAATAACGATTTTGTGAGTTCAGCCTAACTGATCATGTTATAAGTCGTGCTAAGTTCCATATTACGGAATGGTGACAAGTTTTGAACACCATTTTGTCAACTGTACGAGTTCGTCAGTTTGTAATAAAGACGAGTAAATAACACACATACACACAGAGTCAGTCAGTCAGTGTCGGAGCAATCTTTGTTTCCAATTCAGGAGGGCGAGACTTGAAACTTTGCCGCTTCGAGTTCAAACGTTTCCCACTTCCACTCAAGTAGTACACAATCACACCTTTCTCACATCTCCATTGTAGGAAAGTATTCCTCTTCTTCATCATCATCATCATCTGCTTCTCCTTCATCATCATCTTCTTCTTCTTCTTCTTTTTCTTTTTCTTAGCTTGTTGGCACCCACTGTAGCATATAGGTCTCCTCCCAGTCTTTTCCAACTTCCTCTATCCTTAGCCTCAGTCCACCATTTAGCACCTCTAAATTTCTGAAGGTCATCTCTCCATCTTATTCTCTGGCGTCTCTTTCCATCTCTCGGTTGCCATTCTGTTATTGATCGTGTCCATCTTTCAGTCTTCCAACACGTGCATTCCATCTCCACTTTGATTCTTTTATTATTTTTATAATATCTATTATTCCTCTTCTTTCTCTTACAATTTCATTTCTAACTCTATCTCTTCTTGTTCTTCCTAACACTCTTCTCTCTAACTTTTTTACCGATACTCTTACTTTTTTACATTGTCGCTCTGTGATACTCCATGTTTCACTTCTATAAGTAAACACGGGGATAATACGTACATTGAAGATTTTTCTTTTTAAACACAATGGAAGATCACCGGTTAAGTAGTCTTTAAATCTAAAAGGCTCTATTACCTCGGATAATTCTTCTATTGATTTCTCTCTCTTGTCTTTTTTTAAACCAGGTTACTCGACCAAAATAGATGTATTCGTCTGCAATTTATTTTCTTTCTATCAAATTCTTTCCTGTGTCCTTTTCTGTATTGTTCATATATATAGTTTTTTCTATGTTTATTACCAGACCTTTTTTAAGACTCTCCATCCATAAATCCTTTATCATATTCTGCATTTCCCTATTGCTAGTTGCAATGATGACTATGTCATCAGCAAATCTTAAGATATTTAGGTAACGCCGTTCTAAAAATCGATCAGCCTCAGCCACAATAGCTTCCCTAATCCTTTTCTCGAGTATCCACTGAGTTTTTTGAGCTCATTTTCTTATTTACTTTACTATGTGAAAAACATTCTGAAATTCAGGAGCCACTTTCCATGATTTCTTTCGTGAACTAACGAAGCATATTTCTGATACAACTCTTTCCCTGAAATGATGAAAAGAACTCTGAATTTTACTGGAGAGTCACCTGGGGAGGGGGATCTGTGTTCAACAAACTACATTTTTCCACTAATGCAGGAGAGTGTTTTGCTTTGATTTTTTGCTCCTTATGTCTATTTACTTCACTAGCGAATAATATCTCCACGCTGAAAAATAAAATCAATAATATAGAATATATCAGAAATGGAGGGGAGCAAAAATAATGTCTTGAAATATGAAAAAATAAATCACATTCTCCGAATCTGCTTGATGGTGGTTTAGTTCCGCGTTTCTTATCATCTGAGTTAAATAACTTCCAAGTGTCTTAGTTAAATATTCTGCTGGTTTTCAGTGGATCCACGCAGTGTTATCGAAGAGTAATTGATGTTGTATTTCGACTCTTTCTACTCCTCTTTTAGGGCTCCGCTTTTCCCAGCATCCTTAGTCGTACACTCTCTATTTTCTGGTGGTTCGTAGCAATTTTTTGTCATGGTCGAATAACCAAACCTCTTCCAACTCAAAAATCAAGAAACCCCTCGTATTTTCCCCAACGAACCTCTTTTCTCCCACAAAAAGAATAATATAACGACTTACAGAAAAGCAATGAACAGTAAAAAAATTCTCTCTCTCTCTCTCTCTCTCTCTCTCTCTCTCTCTCTCTCTCTCTCTCTCTCTCTCTCTCTCTCTCTCTCTCTCTCTCTCTCTCTCTCTCTCTCTCTCTCTCTCTCTCTCTCTCTCTCTCTCTCTCTCTCTCTCCCTCTCTCTTTGTCCTTCTCAATCTCTCTCCTTCCCTTTCTTTCTCTCTCTTCCTCCCTCTCACTTTCCCTCACTCTCCCTTTCTCTCTCTCTTTCTTTCTCTTTCTCTGTTTCTCCTTTTCTCTCTCTCTGTCCCTCTCTTTCTTTCTCACTCTCTCTCTTTCTCTCTCTCTCTCTCTCTTTCGCTCTCTCTCTCTTTCTTTCTCAATCTCTCTCTCTCTCTCTCTCTCTCTCTCTCTCTCTCTCTCTCTCTTTCTCCCTCTGTCTATTTCTCCATCTCACTCTCTTTTTCTCTCTCTCACTCTCTCTCTATCTCTCGCACTCTCTCTTACTCTTTTTTTCTCTCTCCCTCTCAGTTTCTTTCTTTCTCACTCTTCCTCTTTCTCTCTTAACCTCTCCCTTTCTCTCTCTTTCTGTTTCTATCTTTCTCTCTCTCTCTATCTCACTCTTTCTGTTTTCTCTCTCACTCTCTCTGTATCTTTCTCTCTCTCACTCTCTCTGTCTCCCCCTCTCTCCCTTTTCCTCTCTCCTTCTCTCTCTCACTTTCTCCCTCTCTCCCTTTTCCTCTCTCTTTCTCTCTCTCACTCTCTCTGTCTCTCCCTCTCTCTCATGCACGCACACGCACACGCACACGCACACACACACACACACACACACACACACACACACACACACACACACACACACACACACACACACACACACACACACACACACACACACACACACACACACACACACACACACACACACACACACACACACACACACACACACACACACACACACACTAAAATTTCCCTCCAGAACTATTTTCCAACGCCTAAATAAAGGGATACGTTTTGCTAAAGCTTCCCTACGACACTTTTCTGTAAGTAATTACCTACGAGGCAGTTTTTAAAAGAACAGCTTAACATTTCATAGCCCTGATGCAATGACGAACAGTGAACAGTATTTTAATCTTCAGCGCAATTACGCCTCCACTATTGCCTCTTTTCCCTTTTTTCTTTTAATGATCTGGCATTTCTTTATTCTCTGAAACTTGACGCCAACAAGTCCTGGTCCTACGTGAAAGAGAATCATTGCCGCAGCTGCTTCTTCTAATTCACATCAAGAAGTCATTTCTTTTGATCTATCCATCTCTTGTCATCCAATTTTGCTTTTTTAAAACAGAAGTGCAATACGTGAATAAAGTATTTAGGCTTAAAATGAAACAAAAAAGGTCGTTTTCATAAACTGCAATCAGAGAATTTACAGCAACGTCCATTTTCCAGATATTAGGTCTTGTTCGACTTTTAGGCGGCAGGGGCCTCCTCTAGCCACCGATAATCCCCTTTCTGTTCGTTTGGATAATCCGAATCCAAACTTTTGTGGCATGTATAAGGAAGTAAATTTCTCCGTCATTTTTGTCCACGCCGGGGCTCGGACCCGAGTCCACTTATTCCGGAATAAGGCGCTCTACCAATTGAGCTACGCGGACGTTCGTTATCGCTGCTACCTGCTTTTATGTCGTGTGCGTCCTGCTGGGCAGGCACGTCACACGTGTTTACTGTGCAAGGCCAAGATCTTGGCGATGCAGAAGTGCCTTTAGCTTTCATTCAATTGAGGATTGCAGTTCCGATGCTGGAAGTTCTTCGGTCTTATTTTCTTCAATCTGACAATACCGTTCTTGAATCTGACAAATATCAGATGTTCGACGATCTTGTTTTGCTATGCATATGGAATTCCAAATTTAACAACTCATCACGGGCGTTTTTTTCCACCATTTTCGAGAATCTATGGTCTTAGTGTAAAAGCTGATAAAAGCAGAAGTGGGGTTTGCTTTCCTGTCCTCCTTAAGAACTTCAGATTTTTCAAGAGTCGTTCAGCAGACCTATTTTCCTGTCTTCTTTCTGGGTATCATATATTATGACAGCAGAGATTGATTACACTTATTTTGTTGTGGCTTCCTACATACATACATACATACATACATACATACATACATACACCGATGAGTCATTACATTATGACCACCTACCTAAAAAGCTGTAGAACCTCCTTTAACCCGCAAAACAGGGGCCACTCGGCAAGGCATCGATTCGTTGAGGTGGTGATAGGCATCCTGGGGTATCTGGTACCATAATGTCAACAGCAGGTCCTCCAGTTCCCGTACGTTTCTGTGTAGTTGTGATTTAAGCACGAACCGGCTTTTCCGAGTCGAACCACCAATGTTCGATTGGGTTCATGTCCGGTGAATTTGGTGGACAGGGCATTAACAGAAAGTCACCAGTATGTTCCTCGAACAACTCCTTGACGATTCTGGCAGTGTGGCATGGCTCATTATTCTGTTAGCGATAGCCATCACCAGCAGGAAACACAGTTGCTATGAATGGATGAACTTGGTTCGCAACAATGTTCAGATACCTAACAGCTGTCAAGGATTGTGCTATTGGGATAATGGGGACTAAAGTGTCTCAAGAAAATATCGCCCACAATATAACACCTCCGCCGCCGCCGGCCTGTTTGCGCCCAACAGTGCATCGGGACATTCATGCACAGATGCCATGGCCTCCTATGGTAATCGGCGTATCTGCGCTCGGCCGTCTACGTGATGCGCAAGGAATCTTGATTCGTTAGGCCAGGCCACTTTCTTCCAATCATCCACAGTTCAATCTCGATGATCTTGAGACCATTTCATACCCTGTTGGAGATGACGTGCAGTGAGTATTTGGACCCTGCTGGGTCTTCGGCTACGCAGGCCCATAAGCAGAAAGCTGCGATGAACTGTGCGTTGTGACACATTGCAATGATCACCATTGGTGTAGCTGCGGGTGATTTGTGGCACTGTGCCTATGCGCTTCAGGCTCCGCTACCCTCTGGAAGGAGTGAGCTTACGACATCACACGACTGGACGACGGTACGTCGTTTGGCCATATGTGCACCACTTTTTATACGTACTCACTACAGCGGCACGTGAGCTACCCTCAAGCCGCGCCGTTTCCCCTTGATCGTAGTTCCGAGGTGCCGCGCCATCACAATTAGTCCTTTATCAAACCGATAAATCGGCAGCTTTTCCCATTTTTACTCCAGACATTCTGCTAACCGAAAGCCGATCCTCGGGTTGTATATATTTTGCTCTGTGAACTTCATCTGCACCAAAATTCGGTCTCAAAGTGCGCTCATTTCTCTAGGTTGGGGGTGGTCATAATGTAGCGGCTCATCAGTGTACACACATGAGCTGTTCTCAGAGATTCAGAGGTTAGCTAGTGCCCCAAAGAAATGCCATCTGCAAATTTAAGTGTGAACTTATGATGCACGATTTTACTTACTATTTATGTATCAAACACGTCTCCACTTACAGCGATCTTGGCACACAACACGTGCTTTACTGACGTACATCTATGACGTGCTACAGAGCTCACGCACATGGCAACACGGTAAGCAGCAGTTATAAGCTCTTGCCGGTGTAGCTTAATTGGGAAAGCATTCGGCTGCGGAGCAGAAGGATGTGTTTTTTTTTTTTCGGGTTCCGCCACCGGCAGAGAGAGGGTTTGAATTTCACATTGGCAGCCAAATGTAAAAATGGATCTTCTGGTCGTTGAATTCTTCGAAAAATGCGTGATGTTCCTTCCACACATAGTCTGGAATTAATTAGAATTCCTTTTTCGACGTGTAGTGCTTCTTCCACACATCGTCTGGAATTAATCAGAATTCCTTTTTCGATGTGTGGTGCTTCTTCCACACATCGTCTGGAATTAATCAGAATTCTTTTTTCGATGTGTGGTGCTTCTTCCACACATCGTCTGGAATTAATCAGAATTCCTTTTTCGATGTGTGGTGCTTCTTCCACACATCGTCTGGAATTAATTAGAATTCCTTTTTCGATGTGTAGTGCTTCTTCCACACATCGTCTGGAATTAATCAGAATTCCTTTTTCGATGTGTAGTGCTTCTTCCAAACATCGTCTGGAATTAATTAGAATTCCTTTTTCGATGTGTAGTGCTTCTTCCACACATCGTCTGGAATTAATCAGAATTCCTTTTTCGATGTGTAGTGCTTCTTCCAAACATCGTCTGGAATTAGTTAGAATTCCTTCTTCTACAGGGAGCTTCTTAAAGCATGGTTTGCCGACTGACCAGAAAACCTACGATTCCGTTTTAGCACTTTCTCAGGGGGGAGGGGGAGATACATGTGGCGTACTACAGAGGTGACGTGACGTACATGTCGAGTCGGCAAGTAGCAGTGAAAAGCCCTTACCGACGTAGCCTAATTGGAAAAGCATTCGGCTACGGAGCAGAAGGATGTGGCTTCTAGGTCCGCCTCAGAAGGATTTAAATTGCACACATCAGACTTTTCACATAAAACGTTTTGTACTTCATACTCTTTTTTTATGCAGATACTCCTTAATCTTGTCCTTCCATGATTTCCTATACCTTTCTCAACCATTCTTTCCAGTTACTTGGGCTGAATAAATTATTTTAGTAAACATATCAACATGGGCAACCACCTCAGAGTATGTCTCCAGCTTTCAAACAACGTGAACGTCTCTAATGCGCCTTCATTTCTCACATGATCAGAAAGTGTCTTGCCACAAAAAACTCCAGCACACAAAAGACTCCTATGTCTTTTGTGTGCTTGTCTTTTGTGTGCTTGTCTTTGTGTAAACTTCAGCACGCAAAAGACTCCTATGTCTCTTCTAGGGTAACCAGGTTTCACTGCCGTACATCTGAAGAGGAACAATTATACCTGCATGCAGATCCATTAGGGACATTTTAAAGAACCCGTCAATCTTCCTGAGGCATCTTTAACAACCTAGGCTTTAAAATCTGAGAGAAAGAAATATCCACAATGGGTTCAGGATTTTCAACAGCACTGGAAATCAACATTCTAGTAACATATGCAGGTATTTTATTTTCCTCTACATTTTAGGATGCCGCTCCGCGAACTTCAAATCTAAGCTTGCATTCCTCCAAGTGCAAGAGAAATTCAGGATATCCAAAAGCGAAGCGTGAAGGGTCCGTCAGGTCCATTCATTCTTTCCTTTACTGAATTTCCAATTACAGCATAATATTCTCATGCATTTCGCATTCGCAAGTGGCAGATCGACTCCTAAGGCAGAAATTATCAATTTAATCTACTGCATTAAGATTTCGCTGAATGTATTAGAAAGTCATGTTTGTTCTAGAAGGTATTTCGCTGTCACAAATTCTTCGGTAAAAGGGATCTGGAATGAAGAAGGCATCTGTAATTTTCTCATCAACCATCATCAGTGACTTATTGGAAGGTCCTAATATCATTTAAGTTGTAGCTTGAGTTCCTCGGTAATAGCATCCAGACTTTCGTAATGTTGGGATTTAAATGCCCTTATTCAATTCGAAGTTTAAGTTGTCGTTACTTAGAACAATAAGTCCTTCCGCATTAACGCCTCTCAGTTTTATGCCTTTTAACTCTCGATGGGCAATTCATTAACAATTAAATTGCTTGAAACTCTAAGTCCGACGACGCAAAGAACTTCTGCCAGTTTTCACTGCTGATTTTCCAAATGCCTTTAATGTAAGAAATTACCACATCGAGGACATTTTTCAGATAATCTCAAAACACCTAGACGCAACTGCCTATTCCGGCCGAGTTAAAATTGCATTTATGTATCTTTTTCTCAAAATCTATTAAGGTCTGGTAGTTGAAATTTGGAGCAGTTACGGAATAAATCTTTTGGTATAAAATTGACGCTTTTACAAAAGCATACACTATATTATCAAAAGTATTCGGACACTACCAAATATTACAGAGAGCGGTTGCGCAGTAAGGTACGCTATGAGTTGGGAGGTACATTTATAAAGCTGAGATGTTCTGCCGCGTTATCAGTACCTTTGAAGCGAATATGCCGCGTGGGCGTGAACTTCCCGAGTTCCAGCGTGGGATGGTCATAGGATGTCATAAGAAGGTGCGCTGTGAGTGGGGAGGTATGTATATAAAGCTGAGATGTTCTGTCGTGTTATCAGTAACTTTGAAGGGGACGTGAACTTTCCGAGTTCCAGCGTGGGATGGTTATAGGATGTCATAGGAAGGTGCGCTGTTAGTGGGGAGGTATGTTTATAAAGCTGAGATGTTCTATCGTGTTATCAGTACCTTTGAAGCGGATATGCCGCGTTGGCGTGAACTTCCCGAGTTCCAGCGTGGGATGGTCATAGGATGTCATACGAAGGTGCGCTGTGAGTGGGGAGGTATGTATATAAAGTTGAGATGTTCTGTCGTGTTATCAGTAACTTTGAAGGGGACGTGAACTTTCTGAGTTCCAGCGTGGGATGGTCATAGGATGTCATAGGAAGGTGCGCTGAGAGTGGGGAGGTATGTATATAAAGCTGAGATGTTCTGTCGTGTTATCAGTAACTTTGAAAGGAACGTGAACTTTCCGAGTTCCAGCGTGGGATGGTCATAGGATGTCATAGGAAGGTGCGCGGTTACTGGAGAGGTATGTTTATAAAGCTGAGATGTTCTGTCGTGTTATCAGTAACTTTGTTCTGTCGTGTTATCAGTAACTTTGAAGCGGATATGCCGCGTGGACGTGAACTTTCCGAGTTCCAGCGTGGGCTGGTCATAGGATGTCATAGGAAGGTGCGCTGTTAGTGGGGAGGTATGTTTATAAAGCTGAGATGTTCTGTAGTGTTATCAGTAACTTTGAAGCGGATATGCCGCGTCGGCGTGAACTTCCCGAGTTCCAGCGTGGGATGGTCATAGGATGTCATAAGAAGGTGCGCTGTGAGTGGGGAGGTATGTATATAAAGCTGAGATGTTCTGTCGTGTTATCAGTAATTTTGAAGGGGACGTGAACTTTCTGAGTTCCAGCGTGGGATGGTCATAGGATGTCATAGGAAGGTGCGCTGAGAGTGGGGAGGTATGTATATAAAGCTGAGATGTTCTGTCGTGTTATCAGTAACTTTGAAAGGAACGTGAACTTTCCGAGTTCCAGCGTGGGATGGTCATAGGATGTCATAGGAAGGTGCGCTGTTACTGGAGAGGTATGTTTATAAAGCTGAGATGTTCTGTCGTGTTATCAGTAACTTTGAAGCGGATATGCAGCGTGGACGTGAACTTTCCGAGTTTCAGCGTGGGCTGGTCATAGGATGTCATAGGAAGGTGCGCTGTTAGTGGGGAGGTACGTATATAAAGATGAGATGTTCTGTCGTGTTATCAGTAACTTTGAAGCAGATATGCCGCGTAGAAGTGAACTTTCCTAGTTTCTGCGTGGGCTGGTCATAGGATGTCATTTGGGCAATGTTTCCATGCGGAGCATTGCAGCTGAACTAAACATACAAAATTTAACTGTAAGTGGTATCATAAAGAGATGGAAGCAGGACAGCGCAACTACAGCAAAAAAAACATTCAGGAAGGCCACACAAACTGAGGGAACGTGACAAAAGAGCAATGGTAAGAAATGTTAAGAAATTCCGTTCTTCCTTTTCCGTTTCCATCACTGCTGAAGTAGGAAGTGTTTGTAATGCCTCGATCAGTACCATAATTATCAGCAGAGAGAGTACAGTGTGGGCAGGGCCGTATTAAGGCCTTACTGAGCCCCTAGGCTAAGACATTTGAGTGGTCCCTAAGGCTAAGACATCTGAGTAGGCCCCCAAAGAACTTGGAATCACTATAAAAATCCGTTAAAACACGAAACTATATTGACTAAATTATCTGCAGAGTTTCCATAATAAGTCACCGTATTTTTCATTGTTCTCATAAGAAAATGAGCTAAAAGCTTAAGGTTCCCAGATTTTGTCTTGGATTTTTTAATGATTAAGCATTACATACTTTTCTTAGTCCATCTCTTTTGTTATGCTATATGACGCCACAGGGGACTTCGAACATTAATGTTTCAAAGTGCAAATTAGGAAATGTGTGTTAATGGTAGTGAAAAACCTGAAACTGTCTCACCGATCCTGCTGTAAACTGGGACATGAATCTTTGACTCTTGGTGAGTCATGGCTTTGAAATCTGTTCGTCTTCTAGCCTGTGTTTAACCAAAGTGGAAATCATACAACACAAAAGTAAAACTATTTTATAAACCTCTCTCTCTCTCTCTCTCTCTCTCTCTCTCTCTCTCTCTCTACCTATCTATCTATAATTTGCCCAAACATGCCTCCTGGGTCCTTGGTTATGCTGAACCCCAAGGCTATAGCCCCTGTAGATTCGCCCCCCCCTCCTCCTCTTAATCCGGCCCTGAGTGTGGGTTATTATGGTAGAGGAGCGGCACTCAAGCAACACATCATTACCGTGAATGCGAAGCGCTGTTTGGAGTGATGAGTCACGCTCATCCAATCTGCTGGGCGTGTTTGGATTTGGCGACAGCCCGGCGAACGATTTTCGTCGGACTGTGTTCTTCCAATTGTCAAGTTCGGTGAAGGCTCTATCATGGCATGGAGTTGGTTTTCGTGCATGGGATTCAGCCCGTTTGTTATTATTTCACAAACCATGAACTCTGAAGTATACCTCGACGTTTTGGATAATTCTGCTCTACCAACAATGTGCCAGTACCGTCAACTCTCGTTATGAGAAAGTTCTAGGGGATTGAAACTCAGTTTCTTATAACCGAATTTGGATTAAAATGGTTAAAACTTTGAAATTAAATCAGATACATAACTTATAGTAAAACAAAACAAGTGAATAAACAAGTGTACATCAATACATACCTTTCATTAAAAAAATATGTTATAGAAGTTTCCTTTTTTGTATTTACCATTACAATCGTCTTACATTTTTCGGAGTCGAATCAAACATTGCTCTTCCTCTGCTTCTTGAGCACTTGGAATAATACTCACATAGTTCTTCACCTTCTGAATCATATTCATGACTTCCACCCGCGTCGGTAGCTGCAGCTCAGAAAAGTTGACATCCTCTTCTTCACAGCTGCTTCCAGTTTCTTCAACAGGATTCACTTGGGCCAACATTTCGAAGTCTGTCAGCTCAGGCGATGTTTGCACACCGTTATCTGTGGTGACAAAATCGTTTTCCGATTCTGCTTTATAGCATTGGACAGGATTTTTTCCCGCGCGCTTAGAATTCTGGAAAGTGTGGAGGCTGGACTTCCGAATTTTGCGGCAATATCCAACGTCTTCCAATATCCATCTTCTTCCTTTTTTTGTTGCAGCTATCAACAGCTGCGATGACCTTTATTTTTTGCTCGATTGACAGAACTTTACGCTTTGGTGCCATTGTACACGAGCAACTGAAAATAATCTAACAACTCAGAACTGCCACAACTCTAACGCTTCATGTGAAGCCTGATTGGGCTGGACAACATGACAATCCTGAGCCCCATTAACTGCACACCGACTTCTCCCTGCCCACCTACCCTGGAACTGCACACAGGCAAATGTCCACAACGAGCTTTGTCCGCTTACACTCGCTCCAGGTACGTCATTAAAACATAGCTTCTTCCAAAGTCGTTCCAATCTTAGGCGAGCAATTTTATATTAAACAGTCAGATTGTCAGTTCGCTCGCTAATGCAAACAGAAAGACATTGAACTCAAAACTAGCGCAAAATGAAATGATGAGAACAAAAAACGTGCTGTTTGTAGCAATGTACCGATCTTCATCTACGACGCGCAAGTGACGACCTAGAATTCTTGGAAAGGGTAAGTCAAAATGGGATTTACCCCTTCCGAGAAAACGTTTACCATGCATTGTGGGAGGGGTGAAGGGAAAAAAACGACGTGCATTATCTAGTGGAAGTTGCTCCGAAAATGGCCTTAAAATTCCATGGGAGTTAAAGAGAAGAAACATTGCAAAAAAAATGTATTTTGGAAATAAATTTTTTGAAACTTTCTTAAACCGAAATTTGACTTTTTTTGCTTCCTTATAAACGTGAAACGTTCCTATACTTCAACATTGCGCCAAGCAAAGTTGCAAATTTCTTTCTCATAATCGTAAATTTATTATATCCGAGTTTCTTATAACGGGAGTGTACTGTATTATGGAAATGACCGTTGCCTCTTCCAACACGATCGAGCTTCCTGCCATACTGCACGACACATGCAGGACTAGTTTCTTAAAAATGAGGTGGAACTCTTAGACTGGCCTGCTCAGAGTCCTGACCTTAATCCCATAGAACACCTCTGGGATCGCCTGGAGCGACGGATACGAAGTCAACAACAACGACCGTCTTCGATCTCTACTCTGGCAGCAGCTCTGAAGGGTGAATAGCGAGCCATTCCTATCGAGACCTACCGGAAATGGTTGGTATTATGCCTCGACGTATTGCCGCCAGAGTTGGAAACGGGTCAAAAATTTCGGACCCGACCCTGACCCAACCCGATCCGGACCCGTAGCTGACCCGGGCAAATCTGCTTTGAACTATAAATTCGAAACTCAATTTATATACATATATCATCATCATCATCATCAACCATTATCAATCCACTGCTGGACGAAGGTCCCTCCAAGTTTCTTCCACAACGGTCTGTCTTGTGCCAGTCTCCTCCATGTTACTCCCGCATACTTTCGAATTTCATCCACTCATCTCCTATGTGGTCTCCTTCTGGGTGAATCCAATCTAAAATTCCCGCTGTCCATCGATGGTCTGTCCTTCTGGCAGTATGTCCAGCCCATTGCCATTTCAGGGCTTTACTCTGATCATGATGTCTTCTAATCTTGTCATTTTTCGGATCCACGATTTCTTCTTATCTCTCCTGGTTACACCACGCATGCACCTGTCCATGCTACTTTTAGTTGTCTGCAGCCTTTGTATGTCTCTTTTAGTTAAGTTCCACATCTCTGCACCATACGTAAGCACTGGAAGTGTTTGATCAATGCATCATTCCAGTGCTTACGTATGGTGCAGAGACGTGGACCTTAACTAAAAGAGACAAACAAAGGCTGCAGACAACTCAAAAATCATGGAGAGGTGCATGCTTGGTGTAACCAGGAGATATAAAAAGAGGAACTCGTGGGTCAGAAAAATGACAAGAGTGGAAATCATCATGATCAGAGTAAAATCTCTGGAATGGCAATGGGCTGGACATACTGCCAGAAGGTCAGACCATCGATGGACAGCCGAAATTTTAGATGATTTCCAAGTGACAGGAAAAGACCCAGAAGGAGACCACATGGGAGATGGGTGGATATAATTCGAAAGTATGCGGCAGTAACCTGAAGGAGACTGGCACAAGATAGACCGTTGTGGAAGAAGACCTTCAAGTCCCAAGATAGACAGTTGTGGAGAGACCTTCGTCCAGCAGTGGATTGATAATGGTTGACAATGAAGATGATGATAATATATGTTTATAAATTGAGTTTCGAATTTATAGTTCAAAGCAGATTTGCCCAGGTAAGCTACGGCTTCGGATCGGGTTGGGTCGGGGTCGGCTCCGACATTTTTGACCCGTTTCCAACTCTGGCGGCAATACGTCAAGGCATACTATCAACCAATTGCCGGTAAGTCTCGACAGGAATGGCTCGCAATTCGTCCTTCAGAGCTGTTGCCAGAGTGGAGAACAAAGACGGTCGTTGTATATATACACTGCTGGCCACCCAAAATGGAACACCAAGAAGGAAGCATCCGATTGGCCTGGAATTCGCAGCATGCGTCGCCCGCGAGGACACATGCAAATGATTAGCTTTGCAGGGCATATGCAAATCATGTGCGCCCGGCACGCCACCGAGAAGCACTATAAAAAGGGTGCACAGAAGGCTAGGTGTAAGTAGTGGAAGTGTGTTGTGCAGCCGGACCTGTGCGTGGGAAGCTTCCTGATGACTCGTCGCAGAATGTGGTAGTCATTCCAGGACGTTTCAGAGTTCGACAGAGGACGAATAGTGGCTTATCGCGACAGCGGTTTATCGTACCGAGACATCGGCGCCCGTGTGGGACGACATCCAGCCACTGTGAGGCGAGTATGGATTCGGTGGGTGCAAGAGGGACGGACGGACCGACGTGAGAGATTGCCGCAGCCGCGACACACCACCGAACGAGAGGACCAGCACATTGTGCGGCGGGCATTAACGGCTCGCACCGCCACAACACGAACGTTAGCGTAGAAATTAGGGTGTGTTGCGCAACAACCTGTGTCCGCACGTACCGTTCGATGTCTTCTGCAAAGAGCGGGAACTTGTCGCACGGCGCCCATTGCTACGATTAACATTGACGTTACACCACCGGCGTGTGAGGCGGCAGTGGGCCGTTGAACGCCCCACCTTAACTACGGAATGGCACGACATTGTCTTCTCCGACGAATCCCGCCTCTGCCTGCAACGCCAAAATGGTCGGATCAGCGTGTGGCGGCACCGCGGCGAGAGACTGTATGACGCCTGCATTAGGCATCTCCATACCGGTCCGTCGCCCTGCGTTATGGTTTGGGGCGCAATTGGATATGACACCCGCACCTCTCTGGTACGCATCGCCGGTACACTCAACAGCCACCACACCATCTCCGACGTTTTGGAGCCTGTAGTCCTCCGTTACCTGCAGGACCTGCCAGCGTCCACGTTTCAACAGGACAATGCGCGCCCGCACGTGGCACGCATCGGGTAACAATTCTTCAACCGCCCAACAGGTGTCACTGCTGCCGTGGCCCGACTGTTCTCCTGATATGTCGCCCATCGAACACGGCTGGTCGCTGATTGGCAACCGAATGGCCCGGCAAGCACCACCCACGGCTACGCCTGATGAACTGTGGCAACGTGTGGAAGCAGCCTGGTCAGACATACCCCAAGCCCACATCCAAAGCCTCTTTCATTCGATGCCGCAGCGTGTAGCGGCCGTTATTGCCAGCCATGGAGGCCACACGAGCTATTGATGTCTGCGTGTTCCGCAAGTCTCACGGGCCTGTAAGCTCAATCGTTTCATCTATGTATCTGTTGTTATGTATCCAGTAAATCTGGCTTTGCTACCTCGTGTCCTTCTTGGTGTTGCATTTTGGGTGGCCAGCAGTTTAGTTACTGATCCCCACTGACGCAGCCAAAAGTATCACTATAATTCAACGATCTTTCTTTAACTGATTCCGCGCCTCTTCGTGACCGCCTTACCATTTGAAAAATGTGACTTTGTTCCAATATGGCGGATTTCAAGATGGCGGCCATGTTCCGGAAATAGCTTGAAAGATAGGCCCCCTCACACCGATTCTTTGTTGGGGTATTCAGATATTTCATTTTCCTTCACGTTTATGAAATACAATGACGTCCTGCGACTTTTGACTCGCCCTGTATATTGTGTATCTCAAAACTCGCAAGACTGAATTAAATGTTGCGTACATACTAAGGTTTTCAACCTGTGCCTTGCGGGCTACTAGTGACCTCCAGAGCTCTCTTTAGTAACCCGCGAGATCTTTTTCACATAAATTAAAAGAATGAAAAAGACAAAAAAAAATTAAAAGATGTTATTCTTTTCATTCATTTCCCTGCCAAGAACTGTATAGTTTAGCATTAATTTCGATTACACTTTGATTAACAAATCGTATATTTCTGTACCACTTCACTTGAATGCCAGAGATTTAAGAGTAATTATTTTAAATACCTGTTCAACTTTTAAAAACTGTTATTTCAGTAGGTACTCGTGCTTTGTGTCCATGGACTTGAAATTCCCAAATCTGCAATATTGGGATAAATTATGTATTTCAAATTGTGCTCAAAGTACAGGAACATCAGCTTCAGACTTCTTTCTAACATTGATATATCTCATTAACTACATTGTTTCTTTATCAAAAACTTACGTTTTAGGATTCAAAACCTTTCTGACACAATCTAATTTGTATTCATAACGAATTCATTTTGCTCTTCTTTGTCATGTGGCACGACAGTCCTTTTGATTTTAGACCTATTCACCGCAAGTCCAATTTGTGGCATGTAACTCGCAGTCCCATTTCATTTTGCCACGTGACCTGCTTCACACTTTGTTTTGTCACGTGACCCGCTAATCTCGCTTCGTTCTGTCACGTGAGTGGTAGTCTCATTTCATTGGCATGAGGTCAGCAAGTTGCATTTCATTTTGTTGCGTAACCACCAGTTTCATTCCATTTGCCATATACACTATCTACCAACAATTAATTGGACATCTGTGATAGCAAAGGAAAACGAAGTTTATTCACCTTTAATACTTGGTGGAGCCTCCACGAGCGGCGATTACAGCTGCGACCCACCGGGGCATACTCTCAACCAGGCGTTCTACGACGGCTAGCGGTATTTTCTTCCACTCAGCTTGAAGAAGACAGGTCAGTTCCTTCACCGATTTCGGACGGTGGGGGCACCCCTTATGTCGACGCTCCAACTCGTCCCAGAGGTGTTCGATAGGGTTAAGGTCCGGGCTCTGCGCAGGCCAATCCATTCGATTAACCCCATAGTCGCCATACCAAGCCATGGTGGACCTCGCAACACGACAGGTGGCGTTGTCATCCTGAAAGTAACATGGGTCCACCCCGTAAAACTGCCACAACGTAGGAAGCGCATGGTCATCCAAAATGGTGCAGCAGGTCTCGACGTTGAGTCTACCAGGAATTGCGACCAAGGGTGCCGTGCCATACCAGGAGAAACACCTCCAAAGCCTAATTCCACCGCCGCCGAACTTCACAGTTGGCACAATACATTCCGGCAGGAGGCGTTCTCCAGGCTGACGCCAAACCTAGACCCTGCCATCCGAACGGTAGAGGGTGAACCTTGATTCGTTGCTCTAGAGAAGCCTGTTTCCACTGTACAAAGATCCACTGTCGACGTTCTTTGCACCAAGTTAGCCGAGCAGCGCTATTGGACTTGGTGATCAAAGGCTTGTGGGCGGCAGCACGTCCATGATGACCGAGCAGATGGGCTTCCTTACGGATGGTATTCATCGATAAAACACTCCCGAATGCCTGTTGAAACTCCTCACGGATGTGACCCATCGATTTGGTGCGGTTCTTCCGAATTTCTCTGGTCTCTAACTCCTAGTTTTGTGGGTCTGCCGGGTCGGGGCACATTCCGACAGTCACCTCTCATATTCCACTTGCCAATCACATAGGCCACAGTCGATTTTGTGTACTTGCTGGATATGTCACGTATGGATCGGCCATTTCTGTGATACCCGACGATTACACCTTTCTCGAAATCAGAGAGCTCCAAAATGCGTGGCATATTGCATGTGACTGGTTGTGCTGTTGTTTCCCCACGATATTTAACGGCGGCGGCCGTGACGTGTATTAGGACCGCAGATATCGTCGATTGCAGGGGTGTCCAATTACTTGTTGGTAGATAGTGTAGCTCCCAGTCTCATTTCATTTTGTCACATGCCAGCCAGTCCCGTTTCATTTTTCATGTGGTTAGCCAGTCATATTTCATTTTATCCCGTGGTCAGCCACTCCCATTTCATTTTGTCATCTGCCCTACGATTAATAAGAGGTTGAAGATCTACCACGACACCTGGTATACAACATTTTCTGAATTTCATTCATTCGTCTATTCCAGAGCTGATAAAAGCAAAAATTATGTGTGTAACATTAAGCATCGTATAAAACAGCATAGATATCAGTTAAGGGTATAACCAACTACGCAAGATTGAAGAGGAATATTGAAGACCTAGCACTTATGAATGGATAATAGCGTTTTATGAATGGATTTATGATGTTTAATTCTAAACACTTATAAGCGTAGTACAAATCCGCTTACCCATTCGTCCGAGAAAGAGTCTAGGTTCGAGTCCCGGTGAGGCATGGATGTTGTGTTTGTCTTACGGCACTTACTCTCTCTCTCTCTCTTCCCTGGAACCAGTGGTCCCAAATTAGGGACGGGCGACTGCTTATAGCCCATTGAGTTGCTCACGGTGGTCGTTAAAGCTTCAATCAAAAAAAAACATCCGCTTATTCGGCGCCTTAATACAATGTGCATAATCGCCATGCTTTCGCTCTCCACTGGGATACGTTTTAAAGCAGCGGTTGGAAGCATCCAGAATCACCTCGCCAGAAAAAATTCCGCCGCCAACAATCGAAGGTCATGCTGATGATGATTATGGTCTATGACAAGATTGGAGTGACAGCAACAGACAGAGTGCACGAGCGGACAACTGTAACAGCGGAATACTACAGAAGGTTGCTGTAAGATGTTTTGCACCCAAATTTTCTCCAGACAAGGCCTGGCATGCTTGAAGCTGGTGTCACCATTTTGCTCGACAACGCGAGGAATCATGTTGCCCATACAGTAAGAGACATTCTAGAAAAGTATGGATGGGAAGCGCTTCCCCGCGCACCATACAGCCCTGACATGAGCCCACCAAACTATGACTTGTTCCTAAAGCTGAAGAATCCACTCCGCGGGAAACGATTCAGTACAGTTTAGGATATTTCTAATGACGTGACCCGAGTAACCCGACTCCTCAACAATGGAGGTTTCCTGACTGGAATACAAGACTTGCCCAAACGTTGGGCCGCTGTCATGAAGAAACATGGCGATTACTTCGAAGGCCTGTAAAGGTATGTTGTTAAATAAATTCGTTTTTTAAGAGATAACCCACAGTATGCAAAACTTTTGACATGATCCTCGTATATGAAGAAATGATACACAAACGTTAATGACAACTTTTGTTTTTTCAGTGTAGTCTACACGAATAAGATTGATCTCAACAATCATGGCGTCCGCATTATTTTATACAACCTCTGTATGTCTTGAATATTCCTCTTCGATTTTATAAAATAAGGATTCATCAAATAGAAGTCATCGCTCTTTCCACGTTTTATAAGTGAGTCACGGAAAAATTTCTCATCGGCCGCCACCGGGAATCGAACCCAGGGTCTTCCAGTTACGCGCCGGATATGCTTCCACTATACCAGAGCGGCCTCGAAATTCTGCAGACTCACAAACGACAAACTGCCAAACCACATGGCAGGATTGCTTCTCTGGAGCCCCGTACAATGCTGGGAATTCACCACAGATGAACAGTAGCAACTGAACAAATAACTAGAAGGCGAATGAATGATAAATACACAGTTGGCGTGGACCAGGAACATCAAATACACTATCTACCAATAAGTAATTGGGCACCCCTGCAATCGACGATATCTGCGGTCCTGATACACGTCACGGCCGCCGCCGTTAAATATCGTATGGGAAACAACAACGCAACCAGTCGCATGCAAGATGCCACGCAGTTCGGAGCTCTCTGATTTCGAGAAAGGTGTAATCGTCGGGTATCACAGAAATGTCCGATCCATACGTGACATATCCGATATCTAGCAAGTTGAAGTACCCAAAATCGACAGTGGCCTACGTGATTGGCAAGTGGAAAATGAGAGGTGACTGTCGGAATGTGCCCCGACCCGGCAGACCCACAAAACTGGGAGTTAGAGACCGACGGGTGCTGGCCAGAGAAATTCGGAAGAACCGCACCAAATCGATGGGCCACATCCGCGAGGAGTTTCAACAAGCATCCGGGAATGTTCTTTCGATGAATACAATCCGTAAGGAAATCCATCTGCTCGGTTATCATGGACGTGCTGCCGCCCACAAGCCTTTGATCACCAAGTCCAATAGCGCTGCTCGGCTAACGTGGTGCAAAGAACGTCGACAGTGGACCGTTGAACAGTGGAAACAGGTTCTCTGGAGCGACGAATTAAGGTTCACCCTCTACTGTTCGGATGGCAGGGTCTGGGTTTGGCGTCTGCCTGGAGAACGCCTCCTGCCGGAATGTATTGTGCCAACTGTGAAGTTCGGCGGCGGTGGAATTCTGCAATGGGGGTGTTTCTCCTGGTATGGCACGGAACCTTTGGTCGCTATTCCTGGTAGACTCAACGCCGAGACCTACTGCACCATTTTGGATGGTCATGCGCTTCCTACGTTGTGGCAGTTTTACGGGGTGGACCCATCTTACTTTCAGGATGACAATGCCACATGTCATGTTGCGAGGTCCACCCTGGCTTGATATGGTGACAATGGGGTTAATCGAATGGACTGTCCTGCGCAGAGCCCGGACCTTAACCCTATCGAGCACAGCTGGGACGAGTTGGAGCGTCGACTTAAGGGGTGCCCCCAGCGTCCGAAATCGGTGAAGGAACTGACCTGTCTTCTCCAAGCCGAGTGGAAGAAAATACCGCTAGCCGTCGTAGAATGCCTGGTTGAGAGTATGCCCCGGAGGGTCGCAGCTGTAATCGCCGCTCGTGGAGGCTCCACCAACTATTGAAGGTGAATAAACGTCGTTTTCCTTTGCTATCACAGGTGTCCAATTACTTGTTGGTAGATAGTGTAGAAGTAATCGCTGTTTCCTGGAGAATTTCGAGGCCGCTGTGGTACAGTGGAAGCATCCGGCGCGTAACTGAAAGACCTTGCGTTCGATTCCCGGTGGCGGCCGATGAGAAGTTTTTCCGAGACTTACTTATAAAACGTGGAAAGAGCGATGACTTATATTTAATGTTCCTGGTCCACGTCAACTGTGTATTTATTAAAATAAGGACAGACTATTTTTGAAATGATGTGTACATAACAAACATTCATTTGTATCTTAAATGTTGAAGTTCCTTCAACACTACCGAAAAGAAATTAAGAAAATCACGTTTATTATCTTCTCGCAAATGAAAAAAACAAAACAAATTATTACAGTATTGGTGTTCTGCGGCTTAGAAGCCGTGATTAAAACATGAAAAAGAGACCTGGCAGCTTTAAAACATGAAAAAGAGATCGGCAGCTTTGTGACTTGAGATAACAAATGCATATTTGTTTATTAATTTCCGAATATACCTTTTTCAGGTGAAACAAAAGAAAGCATCTAACAGAAAAGAAGGAAATATTGTTCCAACATAACGCTGTCAGACCCAGAAGAAGACTTCTGATAAATAGCGTAATATGCTCTTGTCTTCACGTATTCTTGGAGGTATTGAACAACGAAAAAAAAATCGGAAGAATAGAATATGACCAAATAAACAAATACTAAATGAAAGCAACGCGAATCTAATAAAGCAATATCATGCATAAAACTAAAAGTGATGCCTCCTCAATTCAGCCTCACAAAAACATGGCCGAAAGAAAAATCTGCTCCACGCTTGATTTAACTTTAAATTGTCACATCGCTGAGCAGATGAGAACGGAGAGGGACTTAGTATACAGCGAAACAGCAACTTGAATAGAAAAATCAAAAAGTTCAAGGGGTAACTAAAGAGTTAAAAAAAAAGGTATATGAAAAGGAGCAACGGATTTCTATGCGAACTCCCTCTCTTTTATGAGTAATTCACTCTTTACGACAAAACCTTAATGAGTTATTGATTTTCTTTAAGCCCTAGGAACAGATTTTTTCCCTTGCGTGAACTCCGTTTATTGAAGTGATCATTACTTCTTACTTCTAGATGATTATATAACTTGGAGTAAGAAAATAATTAGATTTGCATCAAGAATGCTCATTATATTTCGCTCCGAAATATATATATATATATATATTTAATTTCTCTCAGTTCTTTGTACAAGTTTCAAGGAATTTGTACCAGGGCGAGCAATGAGGAGACAGATTTTCTGGTCCGCTAAAATGGATTTCCTCTTGTGCCTTCTACAAAAGAACTGTTGGGTGAAGCGTATATAAAAAATTAACGAGACAGACGAATCTTTCAATACGTCTTAGCATTCTAAGGCTCTCAGAGCTTCAAAATATACAAAAAAAGCCTGTCGTACACAAAGAAATCGTTCTTTTTTTTTCTAATTACTGTGTTTAGTGTAAATAGCGAAGAGATAGCTTGATAACAAACGCTCTGTGAGTTATTATACACGCATTTGTTTGCTATTAATTACGAGCGCAAACGTTCGAGTTGTGTTAAAAATTTCTTAATAAGGATTTCCAACATGCATATTTAGTTCCGAAAATGTTGATTCTATTTTTTCCCGACGCATTAAATTCACATTAGTGTCTGACGCTTATTAGTTTTACATCTCATTGTCTAATAACTGCACTTCGACAGTTTACGAACACTTCTTAGCCACGCGCGCATTGCATGCTTGGCCATTAATTTGGTGCACAAAGCGTGGGCCTGTGAACAATTATTCCACGATTTATGTTTTAACTGAACCAACAAATACATGTTAATCTGTTTGATTTTGCTTGGGTATTCAGAGGGATTTAAATACGAATGACTCCCCCTCCCCCTCCGTACACACAAACACACGCACATTTCACAGATTTCACAGAACAGAAATTAAAATTTTGCTAGTGAATCGAGACACTATCGGGTCAAATGTCAAATATTTGCTTTCGAGATACATGGGTTAATAAAGAGATTTCTTTCTAGTAGAGGAAACTGAATTAAGAGCTTCCTTCGTGCCCGAAAAGACTGGATCAGGAGCTGCATTAAAAGGACTGAATCAAGAACTTCCTTCCTAGTAGAAGGGACTGCATCAAGAGCTTCCTTCCGAGTACAATGGACTAGATCACGAGCTTCCTTTCGAGTAAAGAAACTGGATCAAGAACTTCCTTCCGAGTAGGAGGGATTTTATCAAAAGCTTCCTTCCGAATAGAAAAGGAGGGAGCAAGAGCTTCCTTCCGAATAGAAAAGGAGGGAGCAAGAGCTTCCTTCCTTTAGAGTAGAAGAGACTGGGTCAAAAGCTTCCTTCCGAGTAGAAGGAACTGGATCAAGAACTTCCTTTTGAGTCGTAAGGACTGGATCACGAGATATTTTTTAGACGAAGGGACTGTATCGAGAACTTCTTTCTGAGCCGTAGGTATCGAGAACTTCTTTCTGATCACGGGATACTTATTTAGCAGAAGGATCTGTATTAAGAGCTATTTTATAGTCGAAAAGGCTGGATCAGGAGCTATTTTTCTAGTCGAAGTAAGTGGATTAAGAGCTACCTTCCGAGAAGAAGGGACTGGATCAAGAGCTTCCTTCTGAGTAAAAGAGACTGGACCAAGGAGGTTAGAAGTAAGAGGAGCTGGCAACAGCCCCTCTCCCTGTGCTTCTGGCGTGACGCACTTTTTATCAGCTGACTACGCCAATGCGCCCAACCTAAGAATCTCCTGTATATCTCTATGGGGGAAATCGCGATTTTGAACGGGTTTTTCAGACCCTTACTCTACCCACACAGGCATGAAAAAAATTGAGGCTGAAATATTCATTCCCATAATAAAACATTTCTAGAAAAAACAGGAAAATATGTGTTGGTATTTCTTTAAAAATTTGAACAAAATAATGATTTTTTGAGCGGAAATGCATAGTGCGCATGGTTACTTACTGCCCATGTGCAAGTAACCATGCATACTGCTCATGTGCAAGTAACCATGTTTAAAATATAACCAAAAGCCTAATGTTAAGAAATAAGAAGTCCGAAATATTCCTTCTTTCCATCCTTGGTTTGCATGCGCTAAGCAAAACTGCTTAAGCCACAGGAAGTGACGTCACGTTCCCGAACTCTCGCAGCGCAGACTCCCACCACCTCAGAGATAGGACAGAAACAGCTGATCTGTTTTGGCTTCACTCAAAACGGGTCCCTTCACCTCCTCTTATTCTAACCTCCTTGGACTGGACCAACAGCTCCCTTCTGAGTCCAAGAGATGGGATCAGTAGATACTTTCCTGGTAAAAAGGACTGAAGCAAGAGCTATTTTTCTAGTCAAAAAGACTGGATAAGGAGCTACTTTTCGAGTCGAAGGGACTGGATCAGAAACTGCTTTTCTAGTCGAAGCGATTAGATCAACAGCTTCCTTCCGAGTTGAAGGAACTAGAAAGAAGTCCTAAACAGCTTCTTTCCGAGCAGAAGAAAAGAAAGAAGTCCTAAAAAGACCATCTGGGGGGAAGAAGTGGGGACATTTTTACGAATTTTCTTTATGATCAATTAAGGTACTACGTAGATCAGATTGTTATTCACAGTTTCTCCCATCTACTCTGATTTCAGTACCAAGTTCCGCTTTACCCTGTTTCGAGACGTTACAGATGCTAGACAATATGACAATAGCAAAGAACTAACAAAGAATATCCCCATGTTTTTTATCCCCGCTGTCCCTGTTTACCCTTTACCTTTTGCGCTCTCTTTCTCTCTCTCTCCCTACCTCTCTCTCTCTCTCTCTGTCTCTCTTTATTCTATTCCCTTTTCTTTCTTTTTTTACTGAACCTAAATCAATGTAATAAATATTTCAAATCCTCCGTACTAAGTTTAATTGTTAATTTTTTTTAGAAAAACTGGAAACAAAATGTGCGAATTTTATCATTTACGATCTTCGCTACTTTAAACGCAAAAACTTCGTCAGGGTTTAGGGGGGTGATAGCCCCAGTCGCCCCGGCTGGATCCGCCACTGGTGGTCGCCTAACCACCAATATAACAAAAAAAGGGGGGTTAAACTGTCACCCGATTTACACTGTCAGGTATTGATGATTTCCAAAATGGTATACTGAAAAGACGAAAAGGATGTACACGAATGGATCACCAATGGATCTACACGAATGGATTACCAATTTTTTTCCCATCCAGTCATGCCACTTAAAAGTGCACCTACTAATTGTAAACAGTACTTCGTAACCGTTTTCAGATGAACAATTTTCTGATCTTGTAAATCTTTGATGTACTTTTTAGCTGTCTATTTGTTGACAAAATGTTATGTCTTTAAATGTGGCTGAGAGATGGCAGCACAAGTCGGATGAAAAATTTTAGTGCCCAGTTATAACTTTAATTTGGACTTATATAATTTCACTCTCGGGACTGAATTCTCCAAGTATTTGTAAATGAAGATTCCTTAATTATTTTCATGTGATTGACGGCAAACTGAATGCAGTAATTGAAAATCGTAAGGATCAAGCAAAGGAAAGCATCGCACAGCCTGCAGGCAAGTCAAGCACTAATAAACTGGACCAGTAGCACACCCAAGATTTCTTAACGGGAATGGCCGAAAAATATTGAAGATGCAAATAAAAATCTCGGAGAAAACACCTAAAATATTGGAAAGCGCTAAAAAAGATATCTCCACCATATTAAAGTGTGTTTCCAATGATTCTTAAAATACATATTTGAAACCGTATGTATACAGGCAGGACTCAATTTACTCTGGGTTTAGGTTCCACCCTAAAATGAAGCAAAAATATAATGCAAACACATATAAATACATTAGGTTCCGTTCCAAGATTTCCAGCGTAAACTAAAACAAAATACTCCCAGCCTAGAGAAATGAGTGCGCCTGGAGACCGAACGGTGGCGCAGATGAAGTTCGCAGAGCAGTATATTCGGAGTCAGAATCGGAAAAGCTGCCTGATTTATCGGAGTTTGATAAAGGACTTATTGTGATGGCACGTCGCCTCGGAACTACGATCTCGGAAACGGCGCGGCTTGTGGGTTGTTCACGTGCCGCTGTAGTGAGTACGTATCAAAAGTGGTGCACAGATGGCCAAACGACGAACCGTCGTTCAGCCGAGTGTCGTCCGCGCAGCTCATTGATGCCAGAGGGGAGTGGAGACTGTCGCGCATTGTTCACAACGACCGCAGCGGCCACAGTGCGACAGATCACCCGCAGCTACAACAGTGGTGATCAGGGCAATGTGTCACAGCACACAGTTCATCGCAGCCTTCTGCGCATGGGCCTGCGTAGCCGAAGACCCAGACAGGTCCTCATGCTCACTGCACGTCATTGCCAACAACGCATGAAATGTGCCCAAGATCATCGAGATTGGACCGTGGATAACTGGAAGAAAGTGGCCTGGTCTGACGAATCAAGTTTCTTGGTGCATCACGCAGTCAGCCGAGCACGGATACGCCAATTACCCACGGAGGATGCACTGTTGGGAGGAAACAGGCCAGCGGCGGCGGTGTTATGCTGTGGGCGATGCTTTCTTCGGATACTTTAGGACCCATTATCCCGACAGCACAATCACAGACAACTGTCAGGTACTTGTACATTGTTGCGGACCAAATTCACCCATTCATGGCAATTGTGTTTCCTGCTGGTGATGGCCATTTTTTTTTTTTTGATTAGAGGTTTAACGACCACCGTGAGCAACTCAATGGGCTATAAGCAGTCGCCCGTCCCTAATTTAGGGTCACTGACTCCAGGGAAGGAGAAAGAGCCAGTGCCGTAAGACAAACACAACATCCATGCCTCACCGGGATTCGAACCCGGACCCCATTCGGACGAATGATCAGAGGCCATCGCTTAGACCACTGCGCCACCGGGGCGGCCGGTGACGGCCATTACCAACAGGAAGATGCACTATGATACACTGCCAGAATTATCAAGGAATGGTTTGAGGAACATGCTGGGGACTTTTTGTTAATGCACTGTCCTCCAAATTCACCTCACATGAACCCAATCGAACATTTGTGGTTCGACTTGGAAAAGCGGGTTCACGCTAAATCACTACCACCCCGAAATGTACTGGAACTGGACGACCTGCTGTTGACATTATGATACCAGGTACCCCAGGATACCTATCGCCGAGTGGCCACTGTTTTGCGGGATAAAGGTGTCCTACAGCTTATCAGGTAAGTGGTCATTATTTAATGGATCATTGGTGTATAATCCGAACATATGTAAATACATTAGCCGCACAGGTGGCGCCGTTGTCTAATCTATGGCGACTGCTTATAGCCCATTGAGTTGCTCACGGTGGTCGTTAAACTTCCAATCAGAAAAAAGTAAATACATCAGGTTCCTTTCCAAGATCTCCGTCGTAAATCGAACCAAAAATATAATGCGAATATATGTAAATTCATGAGGTTCTATTCCAAGATTTCTGGCGTAAATTGAAGCAAAAGTATAATGCAAACATATGTAAATACAGTTGGTGCCGTTCCAAGGTTTTCGGTAAAAAACGCAAAATGTTCTAATTTATAAAATTTATGTAAAATTTGTATAACGTTTAATACTTAAGAAAAGGAAAGAAATTTTACCGCTTTAAAAACCATAGAACAGATGTCAGTTTGGTTTTATTTTATTCTGATAATAAGTTATAGTGTGGTTGTAGAACCGTCTCAATTTTGCTCTTTACTGTTGGACTCTGATCCTAGTTGTGGTCGTTGCAACAGAAGATCTCGTATCCCTTATTAATAAGAACAATAGCGTCTTGCAATAATTTCGTTGTTAGTGTTTCTAATCCGCACTGCAGAGTCAGTTTCACTTTATCCTGTATCTTCTTTGGACCGTTGTTAATCTAGATCTTCCATTAAAAGCTCTTCGCCATGACTCTCACGAAGCTCATTTATGTCACCAGCTTCTACACTGGCGTGCAAAAATTAAGGACAAGACGGTTCTTCGAATGTAACGTCGTGCAGAAGTGCTCCACATCGACTCAAATCATACCCTAAGATCCCCAAGATGTAAGAATATGGGACAAGTGAGCAAAACCGTTCAAACAAGGAATCCAAAGGATACAAAGGCACTTTATTGAAAAGGTAGCTATGAGTACAACTGGACAGAAGACATTAACATCCATGTGACAGGCGGCTGCCAAGAAAATTCCAGTCTTTAGTAGGGGATATGATCATCCCTGACTGCGTTGCAGGATTTACAACGTCTGTCCATGCTCAGGACGAGGTTGTCAAGGAGCTGTTGAGGAGTCGTGGCCCATTCCTCTTGTAGCGCCAATCGCAACTGCGGAATCGTTGCTGGCGGCTGGTGACGTGCTGCTAAGCGTCTCCCGAGAAGGCCCCACACGTGTTCGATTGGATTTAGGTCCGGGGACCTTGCGGGTCAATCCATGCGTTGAATATCTTCACTCTCCAACAGCTCTGCGACAGCCACTGTACGATGGGGTGTAGCGCTGTCGTCTATGAAGAGGAACTCAGGACCCACAGCACCTCTAAACAGACGCATGTGAGGCAGGTGAACCTCGGTACAATAGCGGACACCAGTGACTGAACCTCCTTGGAAGATGTTGAGGTCAGTACGGCTACCAAGCAAGATACCTCCCCAAACGAGAACTCCACCACCTCCAAACCGGTCCCTTTCGATGACGTTGGAGGTGTGATTGCGTGTTCTCTGCTCTCTCCAGATGTGTATACGTCCAGAATCTCTCGTCAGACTAAATGGGCTCTCATCCGTAAAGAGAACTCGACCCCATTGCTGATGTGTCCAGTTTTTGTGTTCCTGGCACCGCAGAAACCACCGTCTCCGATGAGCAGGCGTTAATGGCACACATCGTACTGGTCGTCGTGCAAATAGACCACCTTTGCGCAGCCTCCTGGCCACGGTAAAACGCGATAACGGACGTCCAGTTGTCTGTTGCATGTGCCTTGCGATTTCTCTCGCTGTCTTCCGTCTGTCTCTTCTCGCCTGTAGGACAATATACCGGTCATCCGCCGCCGACGTTGCTCGTGGACAACCACTTCTAAACTCTCGGACAGCTGTTTCTGTCGTTTGAAATGCTCTCCAAGCTCGTGAAACGATGATGTGAGTGATCCCGAACTCCTTAGCCACACTAGTCACACTTCGACCTTCTTCCAACTTCCCAATGACGCGACCTCGGGTAAAGTCATCCAGATGTCGTCTACTGGATTGCCTGTTGGCCATATCACACGGTGGCAGCAACTTGACGTCGTACAAACCGATGTACACCGTGCAATAGCTTTCACCGAATTGCTGAGCGTACACCGCCCGTGTGCTTTATACACTTCCGACCCCCCCCCGTCATGCTGCATATATGCTGATGCCCTACCGTACCGCACCCCAGTCTATCTCCTGAGTGGTCTTTCTGTCCGTTCTGCCTGCTCGTCCCGCTGTTATGCTAATTTCTCCTTTTCGTCCTTAATTTTTACACACCAGTGTACATCATCTAGTCCTTTTTCCTTTGCTATATTTGTCACATTCTCTGTGATTGACGCAAAGGTAGTGTGACCAGTGGCGTATCTTGGGTCCTACACATGGGCCATATCACCCCCCCCCCCACACACACACACACAGTACTGTTTTTTACGCTTTCTAACCGTAAGTTGAAAAAGCGTAATAGCGTATATGCTCTAGCTTTGTCCGTCTGTCCGCACGATAACTCGCATAAAAATTGTTCGATTTCGATGAACTTTTAGTATGTGGTAGGGGACCACCTGGGGACGACCCCTGTTAAAAATGGTATTAATGTAATAGGGTCAAAGGTTACGACATAGGAGCGGGGTCCATTCCATTGCTCTTATGCGCCATAACTTGCGTAAATATGGTTCGATTTCAATGAAAGTTCAGTATGTGGTAGGGGACCACTTGGGGATGAACCCTGTTGAAAACGGGTGAACTGGGGTCAAAGGTCAGGACATAGGAGCGGGATGCATTCCATTGCCCTTGTGCGTCATAACTTGCGTAAATATGGTTCCATTTCGATGAAATTTTAGTATGTCGTAGGGGACCTCCTGGGGATGAACTCTTTGGAAAATAGGTGAAGTGGGGTCAAAGGTCAGAACATAGGAGCGGAATGTATTCCGTTGCCCTTATGCGTCATAACTTACGTAAACATGGTTCGATTTCGATAAAATTTTAGTATGTGGGAGGGGACCACCTGAGGAAGATCGCTGTTGAAAATGGGCGAAATGGGGTCTAAGGTCAGGACATAGGATCGGGATCCATTCCATCGCCATTATACGTTATAACTTGCGTAACAATGCTTCGATTGAGACAAAACTTTATCATGTTGTTCCGGAAGTATATTTTACCGGTTCAGTTGAATATCATCGAAATGGGGTCAAAGTTCTAAACAGCCAATATCTTCATAACTTGAGTATAAATTGGTGTAATGATTTCTGGTAAGTTGGAAAGCGTATCATAATCAATGCATTGCATGATTTCACTAACTTGTCTTCTTTATTGCGAAGTTTATTTTTTAATTGTTAAGTAATAGAAATAACGTTTTTTTCTAAATTTTAGGTACATGCTATTGCTAACACGATACCAAATAATTATGAGGATCAGGATTTGACCACTTATTTGTACATGAACTCCATTCTTCTTTCCTTTTGTGTGAACTTGAGTGTTACCTTTTTCACTAAAATGTTTCTTCCGAGTACTTTTGTCATATTTAAAAATAATGTTTTTCTCTATTAACAAACCAGCTAAGTTACTCGAATGTACATATATCCTTGTGTGGCTCTAAGATATATCTTGATTCTTTTTAATACGGAAAAACTTCTTTCGGCAGTTGCAGTTGTTGGAAAGTTTAATATTAGATCTCTTAATTTGTACACCTCAATAAACACTATGTCCAATTATTCAACTTTATGTAACAAGTAATGTCTCTTACGGATTTGTTTTGTATTAATCAAGGAAATAAAACACCTTCAGTTTATTTTTTAATCGAGCTGTATCAAAATTTGAAGCATAGAGTTCTTTAAGCTCTGATAGTAGATTTACAGGTAAGCTTTCACAAAATTTATCAAAACAGTTCGAATTCAACAAAGCCACGAATTTAAGATATAATATCACTGATTTTAATTCATTGACACTTCACACAAACTGAAGCAACACTCGCGAAACACGCGCTGGAAGCATGGAGGGACAGAGGTAGTCCGAAGTCTTCTTTTTTGAGCGAACCGTTGCGCAAAGCAATGGTACATTCACCTCCATACGCTCATTCATGTTGATGGAAACGCTAGCAGGTGATCATATCGAAGTTCTTCGCATTAGAACAGCGAAGAATCTAAAAGTTCTACTTGCGTTATACCGTTGGTCATCGCTCGCCAGACTGGTTCTCATAATCGAAAGAAGAGAATCCACTCGTGTTTTTTCGCACCGAAAGCATCGAGATATCTTAACGCCATTGATAATTGGCTTTTATTTGTGCATTCTCTGGGCTTCGCAGCTAGCCTCGAATATACGTCACTGGTAGTGTCGTGCTTTCGCGCATCCGGAATGCAATCAGGACAAAGCTTACACCAGACGTCATTCGTACATGATTTGACACTTCACTCCATGCCGCTGAAATTTGGAGATCCTATTCACGATGTCTCATGATTTCCATTAGTTTCTCAACGTGACATTGTTGGACTTTTAAATAGCCAAAGAAATCCCCTTGAGTGCTGTCCGTAAGTATTAAGCAATAAAGATTAAGAGAACGCCGACAGTCACTTCTAACCTTTTGGCGTTTTGTTGTCTAGATATCAGTGAACGTTTATCATTTCACTTGCAGTTCTTATTCCTTGGATAATGTATTTTTTCTGGTCGCATTTGATATTCCGTTGTTTGCTTAGTTAGGCCGTAGTTTAATCATTTAAGAGTATAATTTTATCACGATGTAAGTTTTATTAAAATGTCGAGACCCCCGTGCCTAGGAAGTCAAGCAGAGTCATGATTCATCACCCCACCCCCACCCCCTCCCCACCCCACCCCCCATTCTGATCGATAAAAGGCGCAAATGTTAAGCTGGCGTAAATTAATACCCGGTAAACCAAGTCCTACCTGTACAAATATATTGAACTATAACCAGCCAATAGCAAAAAAACAAGTTAGTAAAGTCATGCAATGCATTGATTATGATACGCTTTCCAACATACCAGAAATCATTACTAAAGTTATTACTCAAGTTATGAGGATAATGGCTGTAGAATAAATCCCGCTCCTGTGCCCTGACCTTTGACCCCATTTCGATGATGTTCAACAGAACCGGTTCAGTATACCTCCGGAACAACATACTACAGTTTTGTCGCAATCGAAGCATTTTAAACGCTTTCCAAACGTAGGTTGAAAAAGCGTATATGCTCCAGCTTTGTCCGTCTGTCTGTCTGTATGTATGTCTGTCTGTCCGTCCGCACGATAACTCACGTAAAAATTGTTCGATTTCGATGAAATTTTAGTATGTGGTAGGGGACAACCTGGAAACGAATTCTATTGAAAACGGGCGAAATGGGGTCAAAGGTCAGGATATAGGAGCTGAATCCATTCCATTGCTCTTGTGCGTCATAACTTGCGCAAAAAGGGTGGTTCGATTTCGATAAAATTTTACTATGTGTTTGGGAACCATCTGGGAATAAACCCTATCGAAAATGGGCAAAATGGGTTCAAATGTCGGGACATAGGATCAGGATCCATTCCATTGCCCTTATGCGTCATAACGTGCGTAAAAATGGTTCGATTTCGATGAAATTTTAGTATGTGGTAGGGAACCATCTGAGAAGAAACCCTTTTGAAAATGGGCGAAATGGGGTCAAAGGTCAGGACATAGGAGCGGGATCCATTCCATTGCCCTTATGCGTCATAACTTATGTAAAAATGCTTCTGTTGCAACAAAACTTTGTCAAATTTCCGGAGGTATACTGAACCAATTATGTTTAATAACATCGAAATGGGGTCAAAGGTCAGGACGCAGGAGCGAGATTTATTCCACAGCTACTATCCTCATAACTTAAGTAATAACTTGAGTAATGATTTCTGGTATGCTGGAAAGCGTATCATAATCAGTGCACTGCCTGATTTTACTAACTTGTTTTTATTTACTATACACCTCTTCCGACAAGTTTTGCATTACTAAGACACTTTGTACAAGCTTTGACTATTTCATATTGTAAAGTATCAGATTTTAAAATCGGTTGGGTCTAAATTAAGTGAATAAATGAGCTGAATAATGCGCTTGTATGAGTGCGAGAATTATCTGGTTATGCATGTTTGCTCAAATCTAAGTATCATTTATCTGTTAATGGAATTATTCAACTATAATATGGAACACAACACAGGTGATTAATAAATTACATAGAAGTTCACCTTCCCCTATAAAAATAAGTTTGTACCAGGTCTAAATAGTGATCATCAGTTAAACAGAAAATTAAAAAGGGATGAATAACTTAACATCTGTTGATATTTGAATTATTACATAATTGAATGTGAAAATAGAAATACTAAACTATTAAGTAGTGTTTTACTTACTCGTCTATATTTTTAAGTGTAAATGTTTTGCTAATATTAATATTTAATAAAAGTAGATGTTATTTCCTATTTTTCCTCACCCATTGTCCCATTTATTAATTCAACTTTTAAATTAATTGATAATATTTAGTGGCGACAAATGTTCTTAATGTTTCAAGGGACCAAAATTAAAACACGTATAACTGTAAAAAAAAAAGGTGCTTAAGAAAAATTCAGAGCTTGCATAATTATATTGTATATCCGTTCCAGTCTTTGAAACATATCACCTATTAAATCGCATGCCGAATTGGCATATAACTGATATTCCACTATACAGTTATGTATGTGCGTTTGTAAAGAGGTCGAACACTTATTGGACTTCACACGTCTTTAGCTCCACTACCAAAAAGAGTTACAGTATTTATTTTAGCTCGAGCACTCAGTGGACTTCACCTGCAGATTAAACTCAAGAACAAAAAAATGTTTTCTTGTTTGCTAAGAAACTACCCATAGATTCAATATATAGAACTAATAAGAACATATATTAAGATTTTTGGTATCTTAATAAACGGAGGTTGAACCGAAAGTAATGCAAATGTGGGCATAACTATTTTATCATGTGACAGAGGTCGGTAAAACTACACATGTTGATAGAGTAACTTTTCCTCTATGGTAACCGTTCATGTTCATTGCAGGGAAATAATGGATTCCAAGCTGAAGCAACGTACCATCATTGAGTTCTTGATGACGGAAGGGTGCAGGCTGTCTGACATCCACAGAAGGCTACAGAATGTTTACGGACACCATTGACAACAGTAATGTGCACAGATGAATAAAGAAGTTTAAAAAGGGGAAACCAGCATTGAAGACAACCACGCGGTGGGAGAACATCATCTGCTACCGCTGACACGAATCATCAGCGAGTGGATGAATTGATACACGCGGAGAGACGAGTCACAATCCGTGAGCTTACTGCGCAACATGATTGCGGTCACACTGCCATACAGAAGATGGTGGAAGACTTAGGGTATCGGAAAGTGTGTGCAAAGTGGGTACCTCGGCAGTTGACACCCGATTTGAAGAAGAGAAGGGTGGAAGTTTGCTCTAATCTGCTGGAAGCGTTTGAAGCCAATGAAGACCCTTATTTTCCGGTCTGGTGACAAAGGATGAAACCTGGGCGTATCTTTACGATCCGGAAACGAAGAATCAATCCATGGAATGACATCACACCTCTTCACCAAGGCCTAAGAAGTTCAAGAGCCAGCTATAAGCACAGAAAGTCATGGTGACTGTTTTTTTTTGGGGGGATGACAGGGGTGACATTCTCCTCGATTTTCGGGAACGCGGCTGTACCATGACGAGTGAGCGGTACATTGAGACACTCAAGAAGCTTAGAAAAGTCATAAGAAGGAAGAGACCGAACAAGAATCTGAAAAGGATCCACATTCACCATGACAATGCGAGACCACACACATCTTGGCAACAAATCAGGCGAGCAGTAAATTAGGCCCACCCACCATACAGCCCAGATCTGGTGCCCTCCGACTTCCGTCTGTTCGGTCCAATGAAGGACAGTTTCCGGGACAAGATCTGATGACACAATGAGGTGAAAGTGGCTGTGAAGAAGTAGGTACAACAGTCCACACCTGAATTTTTGCGAAGAGGTTTCGAGAGTTGGGTTCAACGATGGCGCAAATGCATCGCTTGTGATGGAGACAAGTAGACCTTTGTATAGAGAAAGAGCTACTCTACCAACATGTGAAATTTGAACGATCTCTGTTAGTTAATGAAAAAGTTATGCCCACTTTTGCATTACTTTCGCTACAACCCTTGTATGTTTGAACACAGTCGAGACACATTATTGTGACCACCTCCTACTTTTGACTTCAGCAGCGTGTAGCCAATGAAAGAAGGCGCGTATCGTAAGCTGGCTCGGAGGGTATATGAGGTGTGCTGTAGACATTCTGAAAACATATCACTCGTTGCTGTCATGGATATAAGGATCGATTTATAGATTTGCGAAAAGAGATGATTATCGGCTTTTGGGCCAAGGATGGCAGTATTGCTGAAACAGTGCAGTTTGTGAACTGTTCGCGTGCTGCTGTGGTTAAAGTGTATAGTGATTGGAGAAATGGCACCATTGCGAATAAGCGACTTGCAAACTGTGGAGCACCACGTGCCATTGATGTGAGAGGTGAACGTCGGCTGCGAAGGTGCCTGAGGGCCGATCGACACACTACAGTGGAGCAACTCACTGGCCGAATGAACCAGTGGGCTACCCGAAGTGTGTCTAGAACGACAGTTCAGCAAACCCTGCTGCGTATGGAGGCTCCGATGCCGACGGATGGTCACTGCACCTATGTTAACGAAGGTGCATTGGCAGAAAAGGCTTACATTTACACGGCAGCATCGGAATTGGACTTCCGCTGATTGGTAAAGGATTGCCTTCTCAGATGAGTCACGTTTTCTGCTTCATAGAACGGATGGACGTTGGCGCGTAAGGCGAGAAACATCGAAGAACAAACACTCTTCAACCATTGCTGGAAGAACACAAGCTGGTGAGGGCAACGTTATAGTCTGGAGAATGTTTTCGTGGCATTTCCTGTGTCCACTCCTAAGTATGAAAGACACTATGGACCGTTTTCGTTATGAATCCATCCTTGCAGACCACGTACACCCATACATGCTGATTTTCTTCTCTGGGGTGAATGGGATCTTGTAGAACGACAATGCGACGTGTCACACAGCTAGAAATGTCGCAGATTGGTTGGAAGAGCACGATGAAGACTTCAAAGTACGTCCCTGGCCCCCTTATTCCCCAGACTTAAACCCAATTGAGCATCTGTCGGACCACCTCGATCGTGTTGTTCGCTCTATGGATCCTCCGCCACGCATCCTCCACCAGCTGTTAAATGCACTGCAGTCAGTATGGCTCTACATACCTGTGAACACCTTCCAGCACCTTATTGAGTCTCTCCCAGTCCGTCTAGCTGCTGTCCGTCCTGCACACGGCGGTTACTCTGGATATTAGCTGTTGGTCATAATAATGTGACTCGACCGTATATATTCGTTACATATTAAGGTATTTTTATCTTCCTCGCCGATCACATGATTGTTCCGCCACTGCAATCGTGTACGTAACCCAAATCTTGTTACATAGCAAAGAATTTGCATGACGCTGGACGAGAGGCTCATACTTAATTATTTTCAGTCGCCTTGACAGTCTATTCCGTTATTTTGGGGTTTAAAAACCACTACGTCTAACTCCTAAAACTATCAGTAGTCCTTGATTTATTGGCACTGGTTCAATGGAACAAACAGCACCACTACCATCAGACAAGCGGACCAGCAGTGGGTCACTCACGACGAGATCCTAAACCATATGTCAGGCCATTCAGGAAAGCCATTGGTCCACATGTTATTCTTATGGACGATAATGCCTAGTCTCATTTGGTCGACGATTTTCTCGAAGATGAAGATATTCTCCAAAAGGGTGACCACCCAGATCCTGTGATCATAATCCCATTGAGCATGTATGGGATGCTCTCCATCTCCATTCCAGAACACTTCATGAACTCAGAACAGCTCTTGTTGAGGAGTGGTCGTTAATCCCTAAGGACTTCATCTATAACCTCATAAACAGTATGAGAAGTCGTTGCTTGACCGGCTTTCAGGGGCCATCATACTCCATATTGAAATATCACGTCTAAAGCAAAACACTTTGAACATTGTTCTAGAACTGCTCTTTCATATAAATTACAGGATTATGATGTGCACATCTACAAATTATAAGATTGTTATTTTGTTTTTCTTTTTTTGATTGGAGGTTTAACGACCACCGTGAGCAACTCAATGGGCTATAAGCAGTCGCCCGTCACTAATTTAGGGTCACTGGTTCCAGGGAAGGGAGAGGGCCAGTGCCGTAAGACAAACACGACATCCATGCCTCACCGGGATTCGAACCCGGACTCCTTTCGGACGAATGATCAGAGGCCATCGCTTAGACAGCTGCGCAACAGAGGTGGCGTTATTTTCTTTTGACTGAGTTACATAAGTGATGTAATAAAAAACCCTCTTTGCCAAATTTCATTTAATTTCTTCGTAAACACTTCAAATTATGTACGAATTAAAAAATTATTCTTTAATTTTGAACCCCAGCTTCCCCTCCCCTTCCCGGTGCAGTAGTCTAAGAGCTGGCTTATGACCACTCGTCCGTGAAGGGTCCGGGTGTTCGAATCCCGGTGAGGCATGAATGTGTTGTGTTTGCCTTTCGGCACTGGATCTCTCCCTTCCCTGGAGCCAGTGACCCTAAATTAGGGACGGGTGATTGCTTATAGCACATCGAGTTGCTCACGGAGGTCATTAAACCTTCAATCCAAACAGAAAAAGAACCACATCGTGGTTTACGTGCGCTTTTCAGGTTTTTAAAACTTTTTTACTTGATGGCTTGAAGTTCTGTTTCTTGTCCTTTTTATTTAAAAAGGTTACCTTTTTTGCACAGCGAAAAGGCGTTCATGCTAAGAATTCAGTAGTCACTAAACTCAAAAAGTTGTCACGGCGTCAAATTCACTATTGGAATTTATTGGAGCATCATAAACTTTAAAGTTTCATTTGAAATTTAATTATCCCAAAATTTATGATTGTTACAAAAGTTTAGTAAATATGTATTAGTACAAGGCATGTTTGTTCATGATAAATAGCTATAACTACGTACATGAAACAACTTCATAGATCAATTTAACAAAGCATTAGAACCCTAAGGTTTAATCACAATTAATTTCGTTTAAATGAAGAATTTCTACATTAAATACACTAGAATATTCGACCTCAATGCCTCTAATGAGGAAATGGAAAGAACGCAACGATAACAGCTAACGGGGAAAATGATCTCATGGTTCAACAGTCGCTTAAAATTACTTTCTTGATGACTTCGCTGAACTTGCAGATGTCTTTTCGCTTTATTCCTGTCACCGCATGGAGATGTTCTGTCACCTGATATGAAATAGGAAATAACACGTTTACAATTAGCTTTAATTTAACATAATTCAAGTGTGTTTTACAGAAACATAAATACTGAAAGAGCTTTACAAGAAAATTAAATGAATTCTATAAGTATGTATTAATGACAAATGTCGTATTACCCATCTACTTTTCACAACTTACCGAATCAAGACTGGTCAAGAACTATCGAGGCGAAATTTTAATTTTAAAGCAAGCTATTCTGTGAAAGGATTACAATGCCAGTTCCTTTGGAAATCGGGATAATCGCACAGATGCTTATTCATTTGCCTTGCAAATAAGCGCAGGAAATGCCTCACATTCTTATTTTTTCGAGTTGCCAAGAACTTTTTGGATGCATTTTGGTTAATCATTAGAAATACTTCTCAAACTTTAGAATCTCCAAGAGCTTCTTGAATGAATTGCTGTGTAATATTCGGAAACAACAATCAGAAAAAAGTTTTGGAATCATTAAGAGCTTCTCTTGAATGCATTTTTGTTGAACAGCTATAAACATCTACGAAACTTAAGTTTTTGAATATTCAGGAGCTCACCGGATGCATTTCTATGCAGTCGTTAGAAATACCTCTCAAACTTAATTTTTTTAATATCGGAAAGTTATTTGGATACATTTTTGTGTAGGCGATAGAAATACGATCTAAAATATTATTTTTGGAATCTCCAAGAGTAATGGATATAGTGGTTATAAATATCTCTCAAATTCCATTTTTAGAATCCCCAAGAGCTTTATCGATGCATTTTTTGTAGGCGTTAAAAATACCCAAAAATTGAATTTTTGGAATTCCCAAGGGCTTCTTGGATGCGTTTTTATGTAATTTTTAGAAACAATTCTAAGATTTAATTTTTGGAATTCCCAAGGGCTTCTTGGGCGCATTTTTATGTAATTTTTAGAAACAATTCTAAGATTTAATTTTTGTAATTCCCAAGGGCTTCTTGGGCGCATTGTTATGTAATTTTTAGAAACAATTCTAAGATTTAATTTTTGAAATCTCCAAGAGCTTGTTCAGTTTCATTTTGTGTAACCTTTATAAGTACTTACCGAACATAATTTTCTTAATCTCCGAGGACTACTTAAATGCGTTTTTTGTAGTCCTTAGAAAAACCTTTAAAACTTACTTTTTGAAATCGGGATCTTCAAGAGCTTCTTGTTTGTATTTTTATGTAGTCATTAAAAACACCTATCAAAAACTTATTTCTTTGCATCTCCAAGAGCTCCTTGGATGCATTTTTGTGTGATCTTTACCAAACTTAATTCCTTAAATCCCCAAGAGCTTCTTGAAAGCATATTTGTGTAATATTTAAAATATCATATTTTTTTGTCTATTATTGTTTCTCTTAACTGCAACAAAAAGCCACGAGATGCGAAATACATATGCATCCACTTTCTCTTTCTTTCGCCTTCTTTTTCCAGAGTTGAGTGCCTCCTGTCAGCATCTAAAGACACACAGTCTCCCATGTCTAATATCAGGCCACAGAACCAGTAAAAGCCACTGTCGTAAAAATGAACGATATTTCAGCGTTCTTCTTACAATTTAAATGTGTTTCGAAATTTTTCAAACCGATGGATGCATTCATCCGTGAAATAATACTTTCTCTAAAAACATTTTTTTTTAGCTAAATAATTGTTTGACAGCTGAAATACATATTTTGACTCTCGAGTGGTGTAGTGGACTAAGCGATGGCTTCTGATCATTCGTCCAAGATGTGGTCCTGGTTCGAGTCCCGGTGAGGCATGTTGTGTTTGCCTTACGGGACTGGCTCTCTCCCTTCTCTGGAACTAGTGGCCCTAAGTAAGCAGCCCACTGAGTCGCTCACGGCGGTCGTCAAACCTCCAATAAAAAAATACACACAGTAGACTCTCAGCTATCCGACTCTGTGTGTGTATCTTTCTTTCTATCGCTCTCTCTCTCTCTCTCTCTCTCTGTCTCTCTTTATCTGTCTCTCTCTTTCTCTCTGTCTGCGTCTGTCTGTCTGTCTTCTTCTCTGTGTGTGTCTCTGTCTCTCTCTTTCTGACTCTGTCTCTCTTTTTTTATCTCTATCTGTCTCCCTTTGTTTGTCTATTTCTCTGTCTGTCTGTCTGTCTCTCTTTCTCTGTGTGTGTATGTGTGTGTGTGTGTGTGTGTGTGTGTGTGTGTGTGTGTGTGCGTGTGTGTGAACTTTCAATTCATATTATGGTCTCTTTCTTAAGCTCACAGTAATTTGAGCTTATCATTTTCTTTATGATAATAATTTTCTTGTTTTCATTTTTCACGTAATGATTTCATTGAACTATGAGATTTATTTTCGATTCTCCCTCGGAAAGGAAATCGTAAATTTTGCCACAGGCCCCGCTATGATATTTCGCCCCGGCCTCTGCAAAAGTTCCATCCGGCCCTGGCTCAAGGTCATTGCCCTACCCTTTTTTTGTAATTTTGAAGGAGACCTAATGCCCATTTTGATGGACTATGATCCCCTTCCCCTTATCCGCAGACTGAAACAGAGCCCAAAGCGATTCTCCCGTAAAGATACCGAAATCCGTGTCCCACCCAAATTTATATTCATAGAAATAACGTTTTATCTGTGCTAGTTAATGGGCGAAAATAGTGAGTAATCGGTCAAAATGGTGTTTCATGCCTCAAAATAATGAGTGGCTTAGAAAAGGTATCTAATCAAGAGCAGATACAGTGTTCAGTAAGGGACTGTAAACAAATAAATATAAAATGTGATTGTATAGGGAATTTGCTATGAGGCAAGTGCAGGTTTGAACTTTCAGAATGATATTCATGATGATTTAGTTAGAAATGAGCTTCAAATACTAGTTATCTTCTGATTTTTTTCCTTTTCAAACCCGAATATTTCAGTTAAAAAAAATTATCTGATACAACATCCCGTTTTAGGCGTGGTTTGATGCTACCTTTAATCATAAACGGATTTTTTTATTTGCCATTAAATTGTTAAAATTTGTACACGACTGAATTCGTTTCAAAAACGTACAACGTAATTTTCTTTCCGCAGTAACTGAGTCCTTACGTCAGTAATTAAGTTATGTGTGCTACGTTAATGCAACACTAGAAGGTACCCACACACCTTACAAGAAAGAGGTCAAGTAGTACTTATAAACACTTTTATTTTGCTTGCATGGGTGGAGTCCACACTCACATATGGTTTGCTGGCTTACTCGGTGGAATATCAGTTATTTAACATCCAAACATAGTATAACAGCATGTCTATCATCAATAACATCAATCACCCCGTAAACAACCACTGCATTGCCTTTTTATCTAACGTTCTTATCCGGCCACACTTACGTCACACTTGTTCCGACCTCAGGGTGTTGCCAACATTACTCTCGTTTGAGAGAAAAGACATAACGTTAAGGTTTGAAAATGTCTAAGAGAACAAACGCAAATTTACAGAGAAAAAGAAACTCAAAAGGAAAGTTAAAATAGAATATACGTTGCAGACGCGTATTTCAATAACCCTCTTCTATCGAGGATCTGACACAAAACTTTTTATGAGGGAATCCAATGAGAATACTCGTGTGTTAATTTTATTGTGGGCCGAAGAATAAAATTCTCGGACTGGTTTAGTTATCCCAATCACTCCTGTTTGTATTTGTTTTAACGCTTTCTTCCTCATAATTTCTCTGTATCTACTATTGGTGGTATTTTATTTATGGTTCACCCCGCACTTTATTGGTTCAATTTAAACAACGCATTTTTTCTTGGGGAGCCAAGAGAGTGAATTTAGGTTATAAAGTAATACACGTAATGACATCTTTCGTTCGTATGCTTGGGGATTGACATCATCACTAACAACAAGCAATGCCAAGGTTCCACAAAATCTTTTCGACTGCCAGAAATGCAACTGTAGCGCTACTCTTGTATCTGACGATGTTAATCAATCCATTCTTGTACTTCTAACGCAGCTATTCCTGCCGCACATTTTCCGTTCTCCTGAAGATTGTGTGAGTGTGTGTGTTCGTTACATGGAAACACCTGTTCGAGGCTGTTCCCATTTATTTCCCACTGAAATAAATGGGAACAGCCTCGAAGATGATTTCGAAAGTAAAGCTAGTCGAAGCTTCGACGAAGAAACCTCGTTCAAATCCCCAAGTCCACTGACTTCCCCAAGTTGTGCTTGTGCTTTCATGTCGTTCTGCCGTTTATTACATTTTTCAGACTGGGCAATAATGTTGCAGTGTGACTCCATAACGTTGTACTATACTGGTTTTTGTCCAGTTTGCATTCCTGCTAAGCCTCTGCTGTCTCCCTGCCTTTTTACGGTGTTCATCAGAAATTCGACCAGTCGATGTAAGAACCAATTCAATAAAATTAAGGCAATATAGCAAACGTTAATGGATAATTCTTCAGAACTACATGACAGGCATACAGAAATGATATAATTAACGGAATTTCGGTGTGAATAATAAAAATATACAACAAGAACTATCAAGAGATTAAGTCTTTCATGTGAAATCAATTTCATGTGCGGCATAATATCAACAGCAAAAGCAGTTATTCTTTCATCTAAAAAAAAACAATTGCATCTTGATGGAAAACTTACACGTGAGTTCAGTTCCGGGTCGTACAATTGAGCTGATACAGCAATGATAGCAGTGGCTAGCAGGACGTAATTCATCTTAATTGCAGCAAATCTTTTCCTAAGAGGAAAATGCAGATTAAAAAAAACGAAAACACTTGATTGGAATTGCATTTGCATTTCCACAAAAAAGTTTAATATGACTAATATGCATATCTACGTAGGTCATTTTAAAAAATTTGCACACTGCGCAGGCGCTGCCCGCAGGATGATGCAATTGCTCCAATCGATGCGTCAGTTGTAAGACAGACTTAAGTGTACAAAGTTGTGTCTACGTTTGGTGGCTAATTTGTTCCTGTTTCGAAGCATTCTGCCTAGAAAAGGAGGAAGAAAATAAGTCAGGTCATATCACGCGTAGCGACCAGCGATCCTACATTAAATGTGAAACTTTGCGAGGAACATCGCCTACGAAATTCATAAAGCTTTGTGTGAAGTTTAACGACCAGCGATCTTACAGTAAAATTAAAACATTGCGAGGACATTTCTCTACCGAAATTTATAAAGCTTTGTGTGAAGTTTAACGACCAGCGATCTTACAGTAAAATTAAAACATTGCGAGGACATTTCTCTACCGAAATTTATAAAGCTTTGTGTGAAGTTTAACGACCAGCGATCCAACAGTAAAATTTAAACATTGCGAGGAAAATTCTCTACTGAAATTCATAAAGCTTTGTGTGAAGTTTAACGACCAGCGATCCAACAGTAAAATTTAAACATTGCGAGGAAAATTTTCTACCGAAATTTATAAAGCGTTGTGTGAAGTTTAACGACCAGCGATCCAACAGTAAAATTTAAACATTGCGAGGACAATTCTCTACCGAAATTTATAAAGCTTTGTGTGAAGTTTAACGACCAGCGATCCAACAGTAAAATTTAAACATTGCGAGGAAAATTCTCTACTGAAATTCATAAAGCTTTGTGTGAAGTTTAACGACCAGCGATCTTACAGTAAAATTAAAACATTGCGAGGAAAGTTCTCTACCGAAATTCATAAAGCTTTGTGTGAAGTTTAACGACCAGCGATCCTACAGTAAAATTAAAACATTGCGAGGAAAATTCTCTACTGAAATTCATAAAGCTTTGTGTGAAGTTTAACGACCAGCGATCTTACAGTAAAATTAAAACATTGCGAGGAAAGTTCTCTACCGAAATTCATAAAGCTTTGTGTGAAGTTTGTGGGGTTAGTGTAGTGGATCGTATCACAGTGTCCCGGTGGGCTTCTGGTTTTCGCCAAGGTCGGGAAAGAATCGAAGACGACCCAAGAAGCGGCCTGCCATCAGATGCAACGGATGACAGTTCTCTTCACCCATTCAAATACAAAGTAGCAACTTTTCGTTCTTTAATCAACCGTGCTTACTCGCATTCTTCAAATATACATTTACGAAATCTTGAACTAGATAAAATCATGCTAATCGCAGAACAACATGGATACAAGAGACGTTTAATAAATGACTTAATCACTAATTATCGTAGAAAATCTAGCTCCTCATTACTCAATTACGCACGCGATATTAAATTCATCGGGAGAATGGAATATGAACCACAAATTTATCGTATCCTGCACAATGTTTGCCACAAATATAATTTATCCTTCAGTGAATCGACCAGTAATATATTCCGTGTGCTACGTACTGACCGTCCTAAAACAGTAGAGGACGATAGATGTGGTGTATAGTGCATACCATTGCGTACTACTGGTCCTAATGAACCTGACTCTTTATACAAAATGTATATAGGTTCAACATTGCGCAGCTTACGATTACGCAAGGCTGAACATGAATATTCCATTCGTTAAGGTGCTTCTAACACAGCATTTGCCCGATGTGTAAAAAATGGAACCCACATCCCAATATGGAATGAATCTGTTGTCTTACTGAGCACTACTACTAAAAAAGCACTTTATTTACAGAAGCTCTGTTCATTCAGCATTATTTTGAACTTCGCTGTAATGATGATACACCAGCATTTGTTTCTTCAGAGCTTTGCTAAATACTCTCACTATTAAACATAAACTTTCATACCTGTTTGCGTCATCCGGAACTTTACGCCTTTCTCATCATAATACTAGGGGTGTTCAAATGAAAAGGTACGAAACGTCATAAGAACGTAACCGTTAACATATTTGCCTATGCCGCTATGGGAGAACGTAGCGATACATCTAGAGATGCGATTGGAGTCGCCGGCGTGGATTGGAGCATGCGCGGGCGCCCGCATGCGCAGGAGAGAGCAGAGGCTCTTATAAAGAGCGCCGTCCAATTGACGCGGCAGTGCGTGTGAGGACAGGATGGCGTTCACATTGCAAAATTCGACGATTGAGGAGCAACGAGGCGTTATCCGATTTCTGACAGCGGAAGGTGTTAACCGGCCGCTATTCATCGCGGAGGGTGTGGTTCTGCTCCATGATAACGCGCGTCTACACGTCTCCAGGGTCACGCACGCGGAACTGGCCAAGTTCCAGTGGGAGCAGCTTGACCATCCGCCCTACAGCCCGGACATGTCGCCGTGCGATTTCCATGTGTTTGGTCCCCTGAAAAAACATCTAAAAGGGAAGCGCTTCCACTCGGACGACGAACTCAAGGACGCTGTGCAGGACTGGGTCTCGTCACGGCCACAGGAATTCTGGGAACAAGGAATCCTTCGGCTCGTTAATCAATGGGATCGTTGTGCTACGGCCTATGGTGTATACTTTGAATAAAGTCTTCATTTATACCCACAGTGTCGTTTCGTACCTTTTCATTTGAACACTCCTTGTAGTAAGCTTACAGCCACCAATTAACCCTCATCTTAATAGTTTGGTCCTTCGTACTTACGTATATCACAATCATACTACTGACGTTACTGTTTATCATACTATTTAATAGGTTGCTGCCTGCGTTGCAGTTGGTTTACTTGATGATACGGTGGTCGCCCTCGCGAAAGATCTTGTATCGATTTTAACTTTGTACATATTTTTTATATCGTGCCAAAGACAGCATTTGTTTCGGTACATATTTGTCACTTCGCACGACTTTGTTCTTTGGTTTGGATGACACTTCTGTGGTTATCGTCAACAGCATTTTGGAAGAAGATCAACGGAAAACATGTGAGGAGATTGCATATGAAGCAAACATGTCTACCGTTTCGGTTTTCAGAATCCAAACTGAAAAATTACAGAAGAGAAAAGTGGCTGCCAAATGGGCTCCGCAGAGAGCTGAGACGGTCTGGGCCCGAGCCCGAAATCCCGAAGCAGATCACGGGCCCGAATCGGGCTCGGGCCGTAGAATATTTACTGCGGTTTGGGCTCGGGCTCTTACATGGAAAACTGTCGGACCTCCCGACGACAATCGTCACGGAAATTTCTGCGGTGGACAAGCATGACACCAAAGTAACATGTGTGAAGTACAGCATCTCGCAATCACCCGCAACCCCTAGAACATGGCTTATAAAAGTGGGACGCCCGCCTGTAATATATGCAGCCATAAAGTGTCAAACAACATGTATTAAATGTGGGTGTGATGTGATTGGGGGATACTGGACATGCCTGGAAGGTGTCCTGCGTTGTGTACGTCGGTGACTGTTAAGCGTAAGTAGTGTGAGACAACGCACGGGCCTGTTCGTAGGCATACAAATATTGTGTTGTGTGTTTTAAGACAATGGCTTGTAAACCTCATGCCGTAGTACATATATTGTTAAACGAGGTGACGCAGAAATACCAAGCGGACAACACAACTCCAACGCACATCGACATGCGAATTGCAAGGCAGTTGTATAGCGGTTTGGAGCAACATGTCTTTGGAGGCGTTGACATGTTTGAAGCACAGACATTGTGGCGTGATAGTGATGAAACGTCGGACACGTTATCTGAACCTAGTGGTACATCGGGAACTCCAGCACACAACGTGCCAAGCAGTTCGAGTTTCTGTGAACCATTACTACCAAAGTGAAACGGAAAAGCATTCACGAACAGTTTCCCGGACAAATCATGCAGAGTGTCAATGGCAATGTGAAGGTCGCAAAGAAAACCGTTGCAGCACTGCCTTCTTTCAACACATTACCATGACGTGGAGTAAGGTAAGCATATGACATTTGCAACTTCATAGTGTTGTACGTGGTCTCTCTCGACATTTGAGTGCCTCATATCTAACAGGCAAATGTTTTTTGACACTTTATGGCTGCATACATTGCAGGCGGGCGTCCCACTTTTATAAGACATGTTCTAGGGGTTGCGGGTGATTGCGAAATGCCGTACTTCCCACCTGTTACTTTGGTGTCATGCTTGTCCACCACAGAACGTTCCGTAATGATTGTCGTCTGGAGGTCCGATATTTTTCCTTGTTAGAGAGAGGGAGAGCGTATAACGAAGTAAATTTCTCCGTCATTTTTGGTCTACGCCGGGATTCGAACCCGAGTCCGCTTATTCCGGAACAAGTCGCTCTACCAACTGAGCTACGCAGACGTTCATTCTGATTGCTATGTGCCTTTATGTCGTGTGCGTCCTGCTGGCAGGTACGTCACAAGCGAGAGAATTGTTTTTATATATAAAGGTGATTTTATATGATATAGCAAATGAGACATTTTATAATTGGTAAAGGGAATTCTTCGGCAACTGGTTCTGGTTGGGAGCGAGCATTCGAGATGGCTATTTATTTCGAGATTGAGCAGAAAATGCCATAGGACACGCATTATTGTGCTTTTGCAGAGAAGAAAAAGCTTTTTCAAGAACCAGAGATATTGCATAGTATAACGAAGTAAATTTCTCCGTCATTTTTGTCCACGTCGGCCTCGTACCCGGGTCCCCTCATTCCGGAATAAGTCGCTGTACTACCAATTGAGCTACGCGGACGTTCGTTGTCGCTGCTATCTGCCTTTATGTCGTGCGCGTCCTGCTGGACAGGCACGTCACTCTCCCCACCCCCGAAAGAGGGCCGGGGCCATGGCCTATCGGTCAGCCGTGACCATGAATCGTTGCAGGCAGCCATCCGCTGTAGAACTTGCACTTGAGAACTCCCAGTCAATCTAGTGTGTGGAATGCAACATCACACATTTTATTTTTCGAAACGCTGGACAAGGGATTCTCTGATTTTTCCTATCTCGCGGTGTGGAAAGAGCATCACACCATTGCGAGATTTTGAACAGCCGGGTCATCCGGAAAGTTCGGGCGCCATTGTAACGAAGTAAATTTCTCCGTCATTTTTGTCCACGCCGGGGCTCGAACCATGGTCCCCACATTCCGGAATAAGTCGCTTTACCAATTGAGCTACGCGGACGTTCGTTGTCGCTGCTGTCTGCCTTTATGTCGTGTGCGTCCTGCTGGGCAGGCAATTCACAATAGTTAATAGGATTCCAACGATAATTTACCCCTTATATCCACGCAGTAGCTCCCTGCTAATTCTATTTAGTAACATACATATTGCGGCGCATTATGGCGCGATAATATTAGCATTATTTGAGCAGCATACAGCTGCAGCACTTCCCGATCATTTTGGATGCCCGGCCGCCGGAAGCACTTCAGGTGGAAACGAACGGTCAAAGAAAATCGTACAGTTACACTGTAAAAAATAGATAGAGGTCCATTCCAACCACTCCGCATTTGAGAAATACATTGGTTAATTGCAGGAGGAGGAGAGAGTGGAAGTGTGGAAAAGGAGATGGTTTTTTTATTAATGAATGAACAGGTTAGCCAATTTTCGGGATCGTTCGGGTCCGGTCTCTATCTTGCAATGTAAAATTCGAGCTCGGGTGGGCTCGGGCTGATATGCCATCGACTCGGACGGGCTCGGGCTCCGAAAATTGAGCCCGAACTCAGCTCTATACTCTAAGTGGAGAGCAGCAAGCAGTTTGCAAAGTGATCGCAGAAGAATTGCTTCAGCGGTACGAGACAGAAGGAGAGCAGTGTTTGGACAGAATTGTTGTTATAAACGAAACCTGGACCCGAAAATTTGAACCACGACTGAAATCTCAGTCCGTTCAGTGGAAACATCTAGAATCACCTCACCAGAAAAAATTCCGCTGCCAACGGTCGAAGGTTTAGCTGATGATGATTATGGCTTATGACAAGTTTGAAGTGATAGCAATAGACAGGGCGCCCGAAGGGACCACTGCAACAGCGGAATACTACAGAAGGTTTCTGCAAAATGTTTTGTTTCCAAAGTTTCGCCAAAGAAGGCCCGTCATGCTGGAAGCTGGTGTCATCATTTTGCGCAACAACGCGAGTCCGCATGTTGCCCGAACAGTAAGAGACATTCTGGAAAAGTATGGATGGTAATTGCTTCCCCACGGGCCGTACAGTCCTGACATGAGCCCACCAGACTATGACTTGCTTCCAAAACTGAAGGAGCCACTCCGCGGGAAACGATTCAGTACGATTCATAATACACTGACGGAAAAAAATCCCAACACCACGAAAACCTAGTTGTAGAGGAATGAAATGGCGGCAATACATTTGTATAGACAACATATTTAATCGATTAAGGTTTCAAGATCACAGCTTAATGTAAGCGCGAGAAGAGCCATTTTAAATGTGAAGTGCTGGTACATTAATAACCGGTGTAACCGCCAGAATGTTGAATGCAAGCATGCAAACGTTCATGCATTGTGTCGTACAGGTGCTGGATGTCAGTTTGTGGGACGGAGTTCCATGCCTGTTGCACTTGGTCGGTCAATACAGGGACGGTTAATGCTGGTTGGGGGTGACGCTGGAGTTGTCGTCCAATGATGTCCCATACGTGCTCGATTGGAGAAAGATCTGGTGATCTAGCAGGCCACGGCTAGATCACCAGATGTCGACACTCTGTAGAGCATGTTGGCTTACAACAGCGGCATGCGGGCGAGTGTTATCCTGTTGGAAAACACCCCCTGGAATGCTGTTCATGAATGGCAGCACAACAGGTTGAATCACCAGACCGACGTACAACTGTGCCGTCAGGGTGCGTGGGATAACCACGAGAGTGCTCCTGCTGTCATAGGAAATTGCTCCCCAGACCATAACTCCAGGTGTAGGTCCAGTGTGTCTCGGTCGCAGACAGGTTGGTTGCAGGCGCTCACCTGGCCTCCTTCTAACCAACACACGGCCATCATTGGCACCCAGGCAGAACCGGCTTTCATCAGAAAACACAACAGATCTCCACTCCGTCCTCCAATGAGCTCTAGCTTGGCACCACTGACGTCGCAAACGGCAGTGGTTTGGAGTAAGTGGAATGTACGCTACAGGGCGTCTGGCTCGGAACTGTCCTTCAAGTAACCGATTTGTAACAGTTCGTTGTGTCAATGTGGTGGCAACTGCAGCTCGAATTGCTGCCGCAGACGCAGTACGATGCGCCACGGCCATACGCCGTACACGGCGGTCTTCCCTCTCAGTAGTGCCACGTGGCCGGCCGGAACCCGGTCTTCTTGAGGCAGTACCTTCCCTTCACCACCGCTGCCAACAATCATGCACAGTGGCTGCATTCCTGCCAAGTCGTTCTGCAATATTGCGGAAAGAAAATCCATCTTCTCGTAGCCTTATTACACGACCTCGTTCAAATTCCGTGAGCTGTTGATAATGGCTTCTTCGTCTTCTTAAAGGCATTCTTGACTAACATCAACACCCTACGTCGAATCTCAACGATAACTAACGCTCACGAACGTTACAGCGCGTATTTACAACAAACCTGCTTTGCATGTTCCGAGGGGCGCTACTAGCGCCACACGTATGCGCCGAGCGCGAAATTTGCATAGACGTTATCTTACAGATGTACTCTCACCGCCTACCAACTGTCGTTTATCTAACACAACCCCTTCTTGGTGTTGGGATTTTTTTTTCCGTCAGTGCATTTCTAATGAGGTGACCCGAGTAATCCGACGCCTCAACAATGGAGGTGTCCTGACTGGAATACAAGACTTGCCCAAACGTTGGGCCGCTGTCATGCAGAAACATGGAGATTACTTTGAAGGCCTGTAAAGGTACTGTATGTTGTGAAATAAATTCGTTTTTTTAAGAGATAACGCTGTGCAAAACTTTTGAAATGACCTTCGTATGACTAATATTCACAAATTTCTATAACGCAACAATTTATGTCTCACGCTTTCAGTGAGATACTCCCCAAAGCAGTCAAATCATCAAGACTAAAACGTTTACTTCCCGATTATATCATTAAGAATAATAGCCCTTTAAGCAGCGATGTACCTGAACAAAATGCTCTGCTAATCCCAAGCAAAAATGTTCCGTAGTGTAGTCTGTTACAAAACAAACCATATTTACCCGCACCAGAAGGTTGTGCGATTAATATACGATGACGTTCGCTGCATCATGAAACTCCATCTACAGAGGATTTCCGCACATTTTTAGAACGATATTCTAGCAATATAATTAATGTTTAAAATAAAATTATTTCTTTCTTAAATATTCTATCTGATAGCCCTTTTTCTGGGCTATGAACCTACATCTAAATTTCCAAGATAACAGGGTATTTCTTAAAACTGGGAGTGGTATTTTATTCCACTCCTCTTCCACTGCTTTCCATAGTCCAATTCGTGTTTTAGGTCTGAGTTCAGAAAGCGCTCTCTTTTAGTAGTCCGAAGGCTATAACAGCCCATTGGTGACATATCAGGGGACATTGAAGGAATATGAACAATAGGTGTAGACTTGATACTCGTCTCTTTTTTCATTTTTTCAAGAAATAGAGTGGTAGATTTCGATGTATGACTGCCAACCTTAACCACATGCAGTTCTATACTCTTTGAAGGCTCTGTGGATCAAAGAATGGTATTTCCTCTTTAAATATAGGAGTTAAAAACATTATTTTAGTAAAATGTAGAATTCATTTTAGCATTCTTTTCAACTTTTCTTAACATTAGTTTACACTGTACGAGAAACAGCAAAAAGTTTCTTTGGATTCTTGGAACTAATTTTGTAAGTCTTTTTCTGCTCTTTTGCGATAGTAATTCGACCTTTTTTCTTACAGTCGTTTAGGTAGATACATGCTTCTTTTTTTTTTATTTAAGGTTTAACGACCACCGTGAGCAACTCAAGGGGCTATAAGTAGTCGCCCTTCCCTAATTTAGGGTCACTCGTTCCAGGAAAGGGAGAGAACCAGTGCCATTAGACAAACACAACATCCATGCCTCACCGTGATTCGAACCCAGACTCTTTCTCGGACGAATGATCAGAGGACATCGCTTAAACCACTGCGCCCCCGGGGCGGCAATTGGAGGTTTAACGACCACCGTGAGCCACTCAATGGGCTATAAGCACTCGCCCGTCCCTAATTTAGGGTCACTGGTTCCAGGGAAGTGAGAGAGAGCCAGTGCCGTAAGACAAACACAACATCCATGCCTCACCGGGATTCAAACCCGGACCCATTTCGGACGAATGATCAGAGGCCATCGCTTAGACCACTGTGCCACCGGGGTGGCAATTGGAGGTTTAACGACCACCATGAGCAACTCAATGTGCTCTAAGCGGTCGCCCATCCATAATTTAGGGTCACTGGTTCCAGGGAAGGGAGAGAACCAGTGCCATAAGACAAACACAACAACCATGCCTCACGGGATTCGAACCCGCACTCGTCTCGGGCGAACGGTCATAAGCCAGTGCTTAACCCACTGCGCCGCCGGGGCAGCGATCCATGTTTCATCAATAGTCACAATAAATTTCCATCTGTCTCCGGCTAAGTGATTTTCATAAAGAAGTCTACACCGTGTTCTCCGCTCAGCCACGTGACTAGGCAAAAGGCGGTGAACATTAAAAAATTTTTCTCAGATTCGAATCTCTCTTTATTACCTTGTTTACAGTTGATACAGGGATTTTTAACGATTCAGCGATTTCTCTTTGGGTCAGTGGATCTTCTTTCAAGAGTAGAGACCTTACTCTTGAAATAGTTGGTGAAAAGTACGTACTTTCGTTGGATATTCATTTGATGTTCTTTTTCCTGTTAAAAGCAACGCATGACGATTTTCTCTCTTATTAATAATATTGATTACTTTACATTTATAAATGCTAATTTCATGGCTTTCACAGCATTTTTTTAATTACAGAATACAAATATTTCTCTTCGTAAACGGCAAAAACATGACCGCTGCTTGTGTACGAGCGTCATTTTCTGAGCAGACTACATTTAACTGCAGCAGATGTTTTTTTCGTGTTCATCTAACACGCTGTTGCCAGTTTGAATTCCTTGAACTTCTTTTGTTTTCTGCAATTTCTAATCAAAGATGCTCTAAAAATGAGGGAACATCCTATATATATATATATTTCTTCCGTCTCAAACATTCCTCCTGAAAATTTCTGATACGGGTAAGTTATCGAGTAAAACCATCCCCTGATCCTGATCTTGAAGCAAACAATGATTACCGGTGGTTTTAAAGTAATGCAAACAAAAAGGAACAATTTCACTTCTTAATAATTTAGGAGTCAGATATCTCCAATCACTAAGCGTCACATTTTTTCCCATAAGAATATGATGAGCGTGTCTCAATACCTTTAAATATCTGATACCGATTTTTTTTTAATTGTTTTCCTTTGTTTCTCTAAGGAATCACTTTTACTAGGCATGACAAACTTTCGGAAAACATTTCATCGTTCATTCCCGCTGAGAGAACTTCAGCAATTTTAATAAATTTTGATAGTTTGAGAATAATTTCAGCAAAATTTTTTTTTATTAAGACTCTCAAGAGAAGCTTTGAGCTGGTTAGTAATATGAAATTCGTGACATCTCATTAATGTAAGGCATATGACCCGATTCTTCCCAGTACACCACTGAGGCCATACAGATCTGCAAATCATACTTCTTAGGTAATTAACATCCAGATTTTCTTAAAGCGTATATCGCATCCAATTGTTTTTGTGAGTGTTCAAAGCAGTGATTCCGTTAGTTTGTTTCTTTGTTGATATAACAAGACTAGAATTCATGCGAATTTGTGCACAAGGTAATTATCAACAAGTAGTTTTATTTTTAAAAAATGAACATACAGGGAGCTTACCTTTCCTCGGGAGATGCTGCTTCGCCACTTTCCCTGGCGCCGGTAAGCTCCTGGTATAGTCGTCCGTATACGCTATCACGATTAACATAAATGGAGTCCAAAACCTTCAGTGCCAAAATCCGTAGCATTTTGATATCCAGCGTCGGATCGTTGTGAGCTTGAAAAGAATAAGAAGAAATCAGAGAGTGTGTGTGTGTGCGTGTGTGTGTGTGCGTGTGTGTGTGTGTTATTTTTTGTTTGTTTGATTTTCAATTGTTTCAAGTGGTACGTATAATTTAACACCACGATATACACCATAGGTTGCTATATTTACAATGAAGTAGAAAATTACTAGAAACACCCCATAGCAATCAGATACGTGCCATTTTCACTTAGTTGCGCTACTGTCACATTCAGATGGCTTTATAAACTGCTCATTGCAAAGGGTTCAGACATACACTATATTGACAAAAGTCACCGGACACCGCATTAGTACGGTGTCGGTCCACCTTTGGCCTACACGTGTCTTCACGAGCTCCGTGTTTGAGTGTTTCACGTACGTGTTTTGTGAGTCACATCATTGTTCTTCTCTGCGTGTACCGAAGTTAAAGGTCTGTGCTTTCGTTTAAAATCCCTCACGAGTTGGTGAGTGCTCATTTTTTTCATTATCAGTGTTTTAATTTCCTCACCGAGCTGGTCGTTTTCTTCGTTAACCCTTGCCATTGATTATGGCATCTGCCGATGAGGGCGCTGTTCCCGCCCGCATCGCTGCAGCTCCTCGCGTCGCCTCTTCAACGACAGACGCAGCCGATCAATCATCTTCGCTTGCTAGTGGAGAGCCTCTTAATTTTCCGCCTGTCATTTGCACGTCTTCTCCCGCCCAGGTCTCCGACTCTGCCATTGAGAACGTGGATGTGACGTCCCTGGCCTCTGCTGGCGATGATGAATTCATGGACGTTTCTGATGGTGTCGCTAATCTGCCCTCTACATTTTCTACTGCCTCTGCTTCCAGTAAATTGTCTCATGCTGCGTCAATACCTTCTAGAGGAGGCGCTTCCAGTACATTGTCTCATGCTGCGTCAATACCTTCCAGAGGAGGCGCTTCCAGTACATTGTCTCATGCTGCGTCAATACCTTCCAGAGGAGGCGCTTCCAGTACATTGTCTCATGCTGCGTCAATACCTTCCAGAGGAGGCGCTTCTGCACGCACGTATTCGGCGGCTGCCTCTGGTATTCCACCGGCTTCCTCCTTGTCTCGTCTGCCCCCTATGGATTCTTACGTTACTCTCAACGGTGACACCATCTTATTAGACATTCCCGAGAACTCTCCTGCTGGTCCACGTTTTCGTTCGACCCTCGAGTTGGGGGTTTGTTTTGATGCGCTGCCCAACACTCCTTTGAAGCAGTACAGCTCCGCTCTCAAGAAGATGCTTCCTTCTGGTGCCATCACCCACCTCACCCGAAAGCCACGAACTGTGATTGTTTATTTTTCGAAAAAGAAAATGCCGAGCTTGTCTTGTCTCGGGGCCTATCAATTCGCGATCGTCCCCTCTTAGCCGAATCCATCGCCCAGCGTCCTTTTCTGATCTCTCTATATCCGGTACCCTCGGTGATCGCTGATGATATGCTGTGTGCTGCACTTAGTCGACGCGGCAGAGTAGTCGGCCCAGTGAAGACTCTCTCCTCCTCTCCCTCTGACCCCGATGATAAACATATCTGTAGCTTCCGTAGACCTGCTCGCATCATCTTCCCGTCGGAAGAGCATCTCATAAAGTTTCCACGGTTCCTCGATGTTCGTTGCGGTAACGAGCGCCGCCGGATTGAGTTCCTCACCTCTACTCATTGCTCACGCTGCAAGGCTTACGGCCATCAGGAGACTCATTGCCCCCATGCAGAGCCAATGACTCCTGCAGCTCCAAGGCAGCATTCCACCTCTTCCTCCGTTTCTGCTCCCATGCCTCCTCCTGCGTCTGCACCTCCTGGACCCACTTCTGCCGAAAATCTGATTAAAACTTTCAATCAACACGCGTCTTTCGATGTTGCTTTCTCCACTCTGTCGGATTTTTCTCCGCTTGACTCCTCCTTGCCTTCCCGTGTTCTCTATCTCCATCAGAAGACATCACGGCTTATCCTCAAGCTTCATTCACCGTCGGCATTTTTGCAACCGGTGATGAGGTAGAACTTTCCTCTGATTCCACATCTCGTGTGTCATCGATCCACGGCAAACGTCGCTCTACTACCAGTACCGAGGCCCGTAGGAAAAAGAAGAAATCACCTTCTTCGACTGGCCGCCCACATCGTTCCATCCGTCTAGCAGGATCCAAGTCTCCTCTGTCACGTTCTTGCTCTTCCTCTTCAAAGTCCAAGGGTCCTCTGCCGACGTTTGAAGATTTCTCGACTCTACTTACCAATGCCTCTCTTCCTTCAGAACCTGTCTCCTTTGAAGATCATTACGAGTTTCTCACTCATAAAACAAATCGGGAGGCTTTTCTCATCTTTTTAAAGCAGATTGAAGCAGTTCTTCCCGAGGTCTTCGACCAAGCAACCTCCATCCTGAAATTCCTCCGGCATTATACCAAGCAACTCGACTACGCCTTGTGGTGTCGTGGTATAATCAATCACCTCGACACATTCCAGAAAGCTGCCATAGCTGCCCTTCATCCGACGTCGGACTTACCCATTCAAGGTCGCCACGCTGAATTGTAGAGGGTTTGCTAACCCCCTCGCTAACGCTCTCGTACTGGAAGATCTCTCGCCTCTTGGAGCCGACTTACTCCTTCTGCAAGAGACGAACTGCCACTCCTCGACACTTTTTCATAGATGGCGCACTTGGGACTTCACCTTTAACCATGCTTTCCGTTACTCGGTGCACGGTGGTATAGTGGGTGTCTGCCATCTCCGCATGCCGTGAAAACTCGTTCTATGCTACGTGGTCGCCAGTGACCCCGTGGTTCGCTGTTACACCAAGTCCGTTACATCTCACGGTGAGCTACGACTCTGCATTAACTTTTTGTTGTTCTCTCGTACTGCGGTGCCTCGCCTGTGATCATTTTGTTCTTCCTCAAGCATTACTCTGTTTGCACCACGTTGTAAATTTCTCATTACTCATTCAATGTACATATCATCGCTTTTATCAGTTTGTATCATTCCTGTTCTTTTTTTATTCTTTGAGACGATTCCATGTTGCTCGTCTCCTCTGTTTTGTTACATTAAAGCGATTCTGAAACCACCTTTGGCCTTAATGCATGCACTTACCCTTTGAGACATGCTTTCGGCAAGGTTTTGAAACAGAGCGATAGGTATGCGCTTCCATTCAGTACATAATGCTGCTGCTAACTGTGGCTTAGTAATAGGCCTTGGTTCCAAACTTCTTATGCGGCGCACTAATTCATCCCATAGGTGCTCTATGAGATTAAGATCAGGGCTCTGTGCTGGCCAGTTCTCACATGATACGGAATTATCGTCAAACCACACCGTAACAGTCCTTGCTTTATGGCCCGGTGCATTATTTGCTGGTACCAACAAGGCTCGGTTCCATAGTATTGCCACAGAGTTGGTAGGGCATAATTGTCCAGAATATTGAGGTAGACCTGATGGTTAACAGGTTTGTCCACGATAACCAATGGGCCGGAACCATACCACGAAACACAACCCCACACGAGTACACTGCCAGCTCCAAACTTGGCCGTAGGAACAGTACACTGTGGTAAATTGCGTTCCCCTGGCTGCCGCGATACCCACACACGGCCATCAGACTCATGGATCGTGTACAAGGCCATGAGACTCATGGCCATGCTACAAGGCTCGGATCGTCACACAGAGCTGTCAAGCTCTCGATAGGGATTTTAAAGGGGTAAAACGCCTTCCACAGTCCCCAGATCTTAAAGCATTTGAACACTCATAGGATGAGATTGAGAGAGCTATTTCTGACAGAGATACTCCTCCAGATATCACCACCACGTTTAATCGATACCATATCAAATCGATACTGTTTTGAAAGCCCATGGCAGCCCAACACGCTATTAGGTAGGTATTTCTAATAATTCTCAATTTCAATGTATGTTAAATACATAGACATGAAGAAAGCTTACCTGCGATGGAAGCAACTTGGCGAATGGTGAAACGACTTTTAGGTGCGTGTGTGTGAGTGACATGGTTATTTGTCTTTCGTGAGCATCGACCTCACATACAGGTAGAATGCGAATGACGTCACAATTTATGGCTCCAACATCAGAAAGGAAAATGTCACGTGATCTTGGTCAAATATGTTAAAAGAAAATTCTACAACTTGTAACCAGTGAGAAACGAATTCAATTATTAAGCAGATTCTATGTCTCTATAGTAATAACGTGATTCCAATCTACAGTAATTTTGTATTTCGGTTAGTATGGGCTACCATTCCACCTGAGTTTTATTTTTGTATTACGGTTAGTATGGGCTACCATTCCACCTGAGTTTTACTTTTGTATTACGGTTAGTATGGGCTACCATTTCACCTGAGTTTTAATTTTGCATTACGGTTAGTATGGGCTACCATTCCATCTGAGTTTTAATGTTGTATTACGGTTAGTACGGGCTACCATTCCACCTGAGTTTTAATTTTGTATTACGGTTAGTATGGGCTAACATTCCACCTCAATTTTAATGTTGCATTATGGTTAGTATGGGCTACCATTTTTTTTTTTTTTTTGATTGGAGGTTTAACGACCACCGTGAGCAACTCAATGGGCTATAAGCAGTCGCCCGTCCCTAATTTAGGGTCACTGGTTCCAGGGAAGGGAGAGAGCCAGTGCCGTAAGACAAACACAACATCCATGCCTCACCGGGATTCGAACCCGGACCCCTCACGGACGAATGATCAGAGGCCAGCGCCTTAGACCACTGCGCCACCGGGGCGGCCGGGCTACCATTCCACCTGAGTTTTAATGTTGTATTACGGTTAGTATGGGCTACCATTCCACCTGAGTTCTCCATATTTGTAGTAATGATTATCACATACGAGAGAAAATAATCAATATTGAGGTTCAATTCCCAATCAAGAAAACGTGTGCATATTAAAGTAATAATATAGTCATTCGCGTTAAGAAATGAATCGCCGCCCCGGTGGCGCAGTGGTCTAAGGCGCTGGCCTCTGATCATTTGTCCGTAAGGGGTCCGGGTTCGAATCCCGGTCAGGCATGGATGTTGTGTTTGTCTTACGGCACTGGCTCTCTCCCTTCCCTGGAACCAGTGACCCTAAATTAGGGACGGGCGACTGCTTATAGCCTATTGAGTTGCTCACGGTGGTCGTTAAATCTCCAATCAAAAAAAAAAAAAAAAAAAAAAAGAAATGAATCTACGTGTTGTAAATTTTTCACAAATATTCATCGCAATATTCTAATCATGGCCTGTAATAAAGTCTACCTATACATATAAGTACATATTTTACAAAAGTGAAGTTACTCTGAGTACGGTAACGGCATTTCCGTATATTTTACGAAATATTTAACAATATACTTCTGGATTTTTCACATTATAATACACTGAGTGGCCACTTTATTATGACCACCTGACAGTTTTAAGCAAATGAGCTATGGCTACATGCTGTTGCCGCCAGAGGGCGAGGCTAGTATAAAAAGGGAAAGCTTAGTGTTTGCGACAGTAGTGGAAGTGATTTTTGGGTGACGAGATGGGTAAAAAAGGCCATTTAACGGACTTTCAACGTAGGATGATTGTAGGAGCTCGGAGCCATGGAGCGAGTAACACCGAAACTGCCGCATTCGTGAAATGTTCCAGAGCAGCTGTTTTTAAAGTGTTTAAAGACTAAACTAGTTAGCCAAATAACTGGGTCTCTACATGCAATGTGTGGTCGTCATCGACCAGTGACTGCTCGGGTGGAACGGAGAGTGTCCAGACTGGTAACAGACAACAGAAGGGCAACAGTGCAGCAAATTACAGACCATCTTAATCAAGGATCCCCTCAAATGATCTCTGCACGCACTGTTTGCCGTACACTGCATCGGATGGGATATGGCAGCCGAAGGCCTGTTTGAACACCTTTGCTGTCTGCAGTTAACAAGAGAAAACGTCTCCAGTTCGCACAGGAGCACAAGGATTGGATAGTCGATAATTGGAAACAAATTATGTGGTCCGATGAATCTTGTTTTCAGTTGCACCATGCCGATGGCCGAGTGAGAATTTGGTGGAAACAGCACGAAAGCATGGACCCCAAATGTATTGCTACAACCCTTCAAGCTGGTGGAGGCAAAGTTATGGTTTGGAGAATGTTTTCCTGGCATGCATTGGGGCTTTTAAGTCGTGTTGATCAACGTGTGACTGGCACTTCATATCGAAACATCGTTGCGGACCAAGTGCATCCTGTCATGTGGCTGGTTTATCCCAATGGCGATGGCTACTTTCAACAAGATAATGCGTCCTGCCATAGTGCTCGTATTGTACAGGATTGGTTTCCGGAACATGCCGGTGAGTTTACTTTGCTTAGGTGGCCCCCACAATCTCCAGATCTCAACCCCATTGAGAATTTGTGGGATGAAGTTGAACGAGCCATCAGACAGCTGGAACCACAACCCTGCAATCTGACACTCCTGGAAAGTGCTATTCATGAAGCATGGTCTCAGATTCCACAAACCACCTATCAACATCTCGTGGAGTCCATGCCACAAAGAAACGACGCAGTATTAAAGGCAAAAGGTGGCCCAACGAAGTACTGAGGGGGTGGTCATCATAAAGTGGCTACTCAGTGTGTACTGTAGCTCTGTATTATAAATTATTAATGAGAACACCACTTTACATAAAGTACAAACGTAGCCAGTTCATACGAGAATACACTAAACAAATGACCTCCTTCGTCCTAACGACTCATCTTGTAACTCCGAAATGTCTGCAATAAATTTCTATAAATTTAGGCAATTTCTTAATGAAAATATCCTTAGGTTTATTATTCCTAAAAAACGCACTTGTTACGTACATGATTTACTAAATGGGGATATTTAAAAGTAGCCGGTCATATCATAAAAAAGCATTCGAACTGGATAGCACGAAATCACTTCAGCCTAATGTCACGGGATCTGACAGCTCTCATGTTGGGACAACGACAGCTCTCATGTTGGGACCACGGCAGCTCTGTGTCAGTCACTGCGAGTGCGCGGTCTATTACTATATATGGTCGAAGTTCGTGAGTTTCATAATTGTTTTGCTCTGTGCTATATTTTTCTTTGGTTTACTAAATCAAGTTGGAGCTTAGCGCTTTATAGCCAACAGAAGCTCTTGCGCTAATAAACTGCAAAAAGCCAAGCAACCAATAGTTCATAATTTGTAAACTCTGAAGTAACTCATTGAAATAATCACAATGACGACACCGATTTCTATGACGTAATGAGTCAGTCTTTTGATAAAAGAAAAAGTCTACAGTTGGGTTTCCTATAAATACTGTAGTTCAAAGTATGTTTTCATTTCAAATTCAACAATCAGTAGCATTCGTATTCTCTAAAAAAATCGAATTTTATGAGAGTATGGGAAATGCATCAAATAATGAAAGGCTACATATACAGTATATGTGAAAACTTGTGTTCTTTGTTACGGCAATCGGAGAGAGAGGATTTTTAAAATGGGACTTTTAAAAACGAATACAGAGACAAAGCCAAAGATATGGTACAATACTATGTCCTCAAGAAGAAAAAAAGTGAATAGTGAAAATCAGAAAGAATGTGGATAATATTGAACGCTTTAATAGCTAATGCTCAATAGATTTTTTATGAATATCATTGTTTGAAGCTGACGTGTCTTTGAATGGAATTTTTTTTATTTTGCGCCATCTAGCAGAAAAACTTTGTTTCGCAATAGCTAGAAAAATGCATAACTGCAGCAATTGGATGCATTTTTTCTACTTCAACTTTGCAAGTGTATATGTCTTGCCAAACGCCCTACGTCCGAAAAGTTTCACGACTGACCGTATAACTGACGTAACAGTAATGGGATGGAAATACCACGCGTGTGCCAGAAAACAGCAGTCCTTGAACAATCAGTGAACAGCTGGAAACCGGTTTGTACCTGTAGCGACAGGTGACAGACGGGCATTAAGGGAGTCATAGAAAGCGTTCTCGTCCCATTTAATTTTAACCATGGAAGAGCAGAGAGTAAACATCCGTTTGTTACGCTTTCCAACCGTAGGTTGAAAAAGCGCATATGCTCCAGCTTTGTCCGTCTGTCCGTCCGCACGATAACTCGCGTAAAAATCAATGCAATTTTAGTATGTGTTAGGGGACCAACTGGAAACGAACCCTATTGAAAATGGGCGAAATGGAGTCAAAGGTCACGACATAGGAGCAGGACCCATTCCATTGTTCTCACAGTTCATCACTTGCGTAAAAATGTTTCGATTTCGATGAAATTTTCGTATGTGGCATGGGACCCCGTGGAATGAATTCTATTAAAAAAGGACGAAATGAGGTCAAACGTCAGGACATAGGAGTGGGATCCATTCCATTGCCCTTATGCGTCATAACTTGCTTTAAAATGTTTCGATTTCGATGAAATTTTCGTATGTGGCAGGGGACCACCGTGGAATGAATTCTGTTAAAAATTGAAGAAATAAGGTCAAAGGCTAGGACATAGGAGTGGGATCCATTCCATTGCCCTTATGCGTCATAACTTGCTTAAAAATGTTTCGATTTCGATGAAATTTTCGTATGTGATAGGGGACCACCGTGGAATGAATTCTATTAAAAATTAACGAAATTAGGTCAAAGGTCAGGACATAGGAGTGGGATCCATTCCATTGCCCTTATGGGTCATAACTTGCGTAAAAATGTTTCGATTTCGATGAAATTTTAGTATATGGTAGGCGACCACCTGGGGTCAACTTTTATTGAAAATGGACGAAATGGGGTCAAAGATCACGATATAGGAGCGGGATCCATTCCATTGCCCTTATGCGTCATAACATACGTAACGATGCTTCGATTGCGACAAAACTTTATCATGTTGTTGCGGAGGTATACTGAATCGGTTCTGTATAATATTGTTGTGGGGGTGGGAGGATACTAAATTAAAATGAAGTTGGCATATGCAAATTTAAATTTAAAATTCCACCCTTTCCTCAGAGTATGGATATTAAAGTAGACAAGCAAAACTTACGGGTATTTCTATATGAAGACCCAATTTATTCCCACAACTGATGACAATAATAGGAAATTAGTTGTTGTAGTACATGACAGTTATTCCACTTTTATGGCCGAAAAAAAACAACAAAAAAAAAAAACAATTTGTGTTATTCAAGAACTTTTGCTGTCTGTGACGTGCAAAATAAATGGGCAGAGCCCCAAATCCGATCCACCCACTAGTCTAAGCTAATGTGGATACATGCTATTGACTAACATATATTAATCACACAACACATGACAAACTCAAGAAATCAATTTTGTAAAAGACCAGTCGGTCTGCATTTATTTGTAAACAATTTAATCAGTGACTTTAAATTCCCTTTCTTTTTGTAATTTGAATTTCTGCTTTGCTTTCCACAAACACACAGGAAGGTTACATAAATTTTACATTTTTGTTTATATTTCTACACAGCAATTTTTTTTTTCGATTCCTTAAGGACAACTTTGAGAAAAAAAAATGTTGTATACTTTCTAGCGTTATTCAATATATATATATATTTTCAGGCAATTTTACTCTTACATGGGAGGTGTTGGCCAAGATTCTAAAATCTAGTTTTGTTTTTTTTTTGTTTTTTTTTTATTTTACGTCACCACATTTTCTAAACTGACAGAAATATTACCTTGGGGAGTAACTCCCAGAACAAAGTAGATTTTTTTTTTGTATTTAGTTTAGTTGTTTGTTTGTTGTTTTCAAATAGGAAGGTGGAAAAAAAAAAAGAAAGTCTCGTAGTGACAAAAGAGTCAACTTCTGAAGGACCAACATGGCGGCTAGTAGGTTATACGTTCGGTGTGACGAGGATGATTTAAAAATTTCTGCTTACCGCTTCCGGAATACAGCATACCTCTCCACGTTTTGTTTCACCTCTAGTCTCTGAAGAAATGGGTACCTCCAGTGTACAGGACTGGCACTAGCAGAAGTCCAGGAAGTTAGTCCTTCGGACTGCAATGTGAATTTTTTTTTTTCTGTTGATGTTCTAATTACATCTACCATGGGACTGGTAGTACAGCAGCAGTTCTCCTTCCGAGCAGCCCTTAGCACACATCCCAGGATGATAACCCTTTGTTTTGTTTTTTTAATGATGAGTCGATGTGACGGGTTGATTAGCGAACTTGCCCGGTCGCTGAGGTAAGCAGGCTCTTCCAAGAGCCGACGCTCCGGTTACAAACCCGCACATGGAGACAGGGAGCAAATCCCTTTTTGTTAATCCTATGCTGCTCTTAGTTTTCGGTTTTTTTTTGCCGTCGTTCATCTTTCATTTACCGGGCAGGTTATAGGACTTCCCGAGAATTTGGGATATCTCGGGGACCACGAAATTTTCTTCATCTTCCGGAGAGGACTCGGTCTTAGCCGCCAAAAAAGTAATCGAAGAGTGTCAAAAAAAAAAAAATTTCAACTCACACGTCTTCTCCGAAGGATGAGAGAGTACGCCAGCGCCCTCTGCACCGACGCTACTTTCCTCCAATAAGATTGCCCCCATCCAGCTGTTGCGTGAAAAACGCGGTCGCCCCCCACACCGCTTGACTAACGCTTGCGTCTTATGACATAACATGGAAAGGGCGATTCCAGATGCGAAATTTATCACCATTTGCAAAAGAGTGAACGCATTCCAAAAATGTGTAATCTGATACCACTCTGCCTTCAACGACTTTCTCTTCTCCTGGGAACGCAGGTGCACTGCTGGCCGGAAATGCTTGACCAACTTCTGGTCATCCCATAAATAAAGAGAGAGATGCTGCAAACCACCCCCTCTGCGTACCAGCAACACTTGGTAAACCCGAGTACGCGTAAAGCTTTTCCCTGTTACTGGGGCCGGAAGCAAGCTGAGCTTTTCTTTCACACCATCCCGTAAGAAAGAGGGGGGGGGGGGGGAAGCAAGGAACCTTTCTGGTTAACCATCTCTACGTGGTAGCTTCACTTCAAGACAGAAGACGGGGGAGGAATAAAAAGAAAAAAAAAATAAATCTCAAAGTTATCATGTACATTTATATGGCACCTTTATACATATATATCCATAATTCTACGCGGGACAGACTGTTCCATACAACAAATACTTATTTCCTAATTATATTTGTAATCGACACAGAATTTTCTTTATAATGGTGGTTACATAAATACAAGTAGATGGTCGATCAACACCATAATTACTATACACACACATATACCTATATATATATATATTTCTCCTACATGGAGGAGACTGGCACAAGACAGACCGTTGTGGAGGAAACTTGGGGAGACCTTCGTCCAGCAGTGGATTGATAATGGTTGACAATGATGATGATGATGATATATATTTCTCTTTTTTTTTTTTTTTCTTCTTCTCCCAGAAAAATAAAAGAGGAAAACAAATTTATGAAATGACGTTACAACGATTCACCTAAAATACAATATCCTCACTCCGACCTACTGACAGCATAAAAAAAGAACTACAGTTACCTAAAGTACACACACACACAGAGCACACTCACCAGAAAGATAGATTAATTTTGAAGGAGAAATTTCCGAGACAAGATTTCTGACTTTTTCTCAACCTTTTTTTTTTCTTAAGAGGACATATATATGGATATATATATCTACCACCTGCACAATGCCAAGAAAAGTGAGAGACCACCTAAAAAAATTATGATCACACATTTTCTCATTTTCTTTTATAGAAAATGCGTTGGACTGTTGTCAGTCCTGAATGAAAATTCACATAAATTGGCCAGATTTATGTGTTTCCAGGACTGAGCAACAGGACAATATCATCGAAATGGGGTCAAAGGTCAGGACACAGGAGCGACATTTATTTCACAACCATTATCCTCATAACTTGAGTAATGATTCCTGGCATGTTGGAAAGCGTATCATAATCAATGCATTGCATGATTTTACTAACTTGTTGTTGTAAACTTGGTAGATGAGCTACTGAAACTTACAGGATGTTAAAAGAAGCGTATGGAGACACAGCATTATCCCACAGCAGAGTTTTCGAATGGTACCCACTGTTTCTTGATAGGCGGGAATCCTTGGATGATGATCCGAGCTCTGGGCATCCTTTCAGTGTGGAAACAGCGTAAAAAATCAAAGAGGTGCGGAATCAGTTAAAGAAAGATCGCCGCATTACAGTGAGCCTTTTGGCTGAGTCGGTGAGCATCACTAAGCCTATTTGTCATGAGATTCTACGCGAGGATCTGGGAAAACGAAAACTTAACGCCTGATTGGTACCCCGCATTCTGAATTATAACTGAACAAAAAGAGGCTCGTTAATCGATCTGTTCCGATCTGCCTGGCATTGCAGCTGAGGATCCTGATTTTTGCTCCAGAATTATTGCAGGCGATGAAACATGGTGCCTGCAGTATGTGATCCACAAACCAAGGGACAAAGCGCTAAATGGTGAGGTACCCACTCACCATCGACCTGGAAAGCCAGCATGAAATCATCAAAGACAAAGACAATGCTAATAGCCTTTTTCGATTCGAAAGGTATAGTCCACAAGGAATTAGTACTAGTGGATCAACAACGGTAAATCCATAATTCAACAAGCTAGTCTTTTTTACGCAGCAGTAATTGTCGCCGTCGTCCCAAGTTATGGGAATCCGGAAATCGGTTCTTGCTACATGATAACGGGTTGGAAATCGGTTCTTGCTGCATGACAACGCGTTGGAAATCGGTTCTTGCTCCACATACCGCGTTGTCAGTCCAACAATTACTGGCTCACCATCAGATCACTGTGTTGCCACATGCGCAACATTCCCCTGATTTATTGCCCTGTGACATCTTCCCGCCGTTTCCTAGGACGAAACGGGAACTAAAAGGACAATATGATGCGGACATTACATCTAGCCAAGCAGCCGTGATGAAATAACTTGCGGACATCCTGGAAAGTGCCATTCAGAACTGTTTTCAGGATCTTTAGAAAGGCTGGAAATTGTATGTTGATTCAGAAGAGCCGTATTTTGAAAATGACTAGCATTATTTGTGAGTATGGTATGATTTTTATATTCTTTATTGCGCGAATCCTGGAACTTTTCGGACGTAGGTTGTATGATAATACATTAACGTCATCTAGCTGAGAAACTTTGCATCAGTTTGAAGTACAGGAATCAACGTGGTCTTCGCTATACAGTGCATAAGAGACTGTTTGGAATATAAATTATAGATATTACATCTATAGGCGGATGCCGATTGATCAGCGGTGCTAGTTTCTGACCAATCCTCCGAGATGGGCCTAGATCCAGCCTTGAATGAGGCGCGCTTTTTGCTTGTGATGTCTTCTAACTCCGAATGTTCAGCGGTCGTTTACTTCCTTAACTACATTTTGTAGATTGCGAAGTAAAATCCAACGAAATTCGCAAGCCATCAACAACGTTTTCAATTTTGATACACAAGGGCAGTAATGTTATCGGTAGTGGGCAAATATAGAGGTGGACTTAACAGGGATTTTTCTGCCACTGTGACGGTGGTGACAGTTCCACAGAAATAACAATGACTTTAAACTGTGAGAAAATCCCCCTTTTACGACAGCGGCGACGAAGCTGTAAAGAAATCGAAATTGCGAGTCACGGTGTGACTTAAAGAAATCGAAACTGCGAGTCTCGGTCTGACTTAAACAAATCGAAACTGCAAGTCACGGTCTGCTTTAAAGTAATCGAAACTGCGAGTCACGGTCTGACTTAAAGAAATCGAAACTGCAAGTCACGGTCTGCTTTAAGGAAATCGAAACTGCGAGTCACGGTCTGCTGTAAAGAAATCGAAACTGCGAGTCACGGTCTGCTGTAAAGAAATTGTAACTGCGAGTCACGGTCTGACTTGTAACAGTGACAAAACCACCTTTTGTGATGGATACGATGCAAAGCAAGAACACAGCGAAGAATCACTGTTACAGAAGCTGAGCTCTAAATGGAAGAAAAATAATAGTAAAGATATTTTACCCTAATCAGCAAAACTAGACTAACGCTTTCGCCGATACACGTGCGTCACCACTTAATACAACGGAATTACGGTGATAACTATCTTTAGCGGTGAACAACCCAAAGGGTAAAACTTCTACACATATTTGACGTGGATTAGGAACATCGAACAGAAGTCATCGCTCTTTTCACGTTTAGAAGCGAGTCACGGAGAAATTCTCATCGGCCGCCACCGGGAATCGAACCCAGTCTTCCAATTACGCGCCGGACATGCTACCACTGCACCACAGCGGCCTCGAATTCTCCAGACTCACATACAACTAACTGCCAAACCACATGGCAGGTTGCTTCTTCGAGCCCCGCACAATACTGGAGATTCACCAAAGATGGTAAGCAGCAACTGAAAAAATAACTAGGAGGCGAATGAATAATTATTACACATACATTATAATTGGTGCAGTGGTAGCATGTCCGGCGCGTAACTGGATGACCTGGGTTCGATTCCCGGTGGCGGCCGATGAGAATTTTTCCGTGACTCACTTATAAACGTGGAAAGAGCGATGACTTATGTTCGATGGGGTAAAACTTCCCTACAGAAGGGATATTTATCTTAGAATAAAGTGAGGTCACCAAGTTCGAAACTGTGATATGTAACAGAGATTTGGGATCTGTTTATTTCCAGGCATTGCCCTGATTGTAACACAGCTAACTGTACCACCTTAACAGTTATTTTTGAACTGATACTTTTAGTCACTGGTCATAACGGTGACAATGATTTTCAATAACGGTCGCGCGATTTCCGTACCATTTGTAGTTGAAGTCTTGATCGCCCTGATTTTTTCTGCGTTCTTAATAGGCGGCATTCCATGTTCGAAAACTGGTCAAGGAGGTCACAAATTTATAGTACTTCAGGGTTCTGTATACAGGATATAGCTGCCAATAACGTTAAACACCAAAAATGTTAAGGATCCCCATTGTTCTTCTATAGTGTGACGCTAGAGATAGGTCGAAAATCACGTCACCGTTACTGAAAAATAATTTTCACTGTATAGCGTGAAATCTTTTTATTGGTGGTGATTCCAAAGCACGTCACCCAGCTTCAGAGCTAGTTATTCTCCCTACTGAACTACACCGACTGCGACTTATCGCTGCAACTTACCGTTTTGACTCGCGCGTCACCTCAGTGGTACGTCACATATAACCCGCCCTTGAGAAAGGCGGGGGCACGAAATCACAGGTTTTGGGTCAGCCTTAAACCACGCTGTAGAAGAAATTCTGATTAATTCCAGACAACGTGTGGAAGAAGCATCACAGTTTTTCTCGAACCTCGCGGCTAAGAGATTCATTTTTTTTTTTTTTTTTTTTTTTGATTGGAGGTTTAACGACCACCGTGAGCAACTCAATGGGCTATAAGCAGTCGCCCGTCCCTAATTTAGGGTCACTGGTTCCAGGGAAGGGAGAGAGCCAGTGCCGTAAGACAAACACAACATCCATGCCTGACCGGGATTCGAACCCGCACCCCTTACGGACGAATGATCAGAGGCCAACGCCTTAGACCACTGCGCCACCAGGGCGGCAGATTCATTTTTACGTTCTTCTTCTTCTTCTTTTTTTTTTTTTTTGATTGGAGGTTTAACGACCACTATACCGTGAGCAACTCAATGGGATATAAGCAGTCGTCCGTCCCTAATTTCTGGCCACTGGTTCCAGGGAAGGGAAAGAGCCAGTGCCGTAAGACAAACACAACAGCCATGCCTCACCGGGATTCGAACCCGGATCCCTTTCGGACGAATGACCAGAGGCCATCGCTTAGACCACTGCGCCATCGGGGCGGCCATTTTTACGTTCAGGCGCCAATATAGAATAAAATCTTTTTTCCGTGGTGAGATTCAAACTTACGTCTCCCCACTCCGGAGCCGTTTATTCTCCCAACTGAAACACAGCAATCGCCCCGGTGGCGCAGTGGTCTAAGCGATGGCCTCTGACCATTCGTCCGAAAGGGGACCGGGTTCGAATCCCGGTGAGACATGGCTGTTGTGTTTTTCTTACGGCACTGGCTCTCTCCTTTCCCTGGAACCAATGACTCTAAATTAGGGACGAGCGACTGCTTATAGCCCATTGAGTTACTCTTGGTTGTCATTAAACCTCCAATTAAAAAAATAAAAGACTTACAGCGACCTTGACTTATCTTCGTAATTGCTGTTTTGGCTCTTGCCATAGTGGTAAGTCGTAACTCTTATGGCCGCCCCGGTGGCGCAGTGGTCTAAGCGAAGGCATCTGATCTTTCGTCCGAAAGGGGTCCGGGTTCGAATCCCGGTGACGCATGGATGTTGTGTTTGTCTTATGGCACTGGCTCTCTCCCTTCCCTGGAACCAGTGACCCTAAATTAGGGATGGGCGACTGCTTATAGCCCATTGAGTTGCTCACGGTGGTCGTTAAACCTCCAATCAAAAAAAAAAAAAAAAACTCTTATGACAAGTGACTCTAAGTAACAGTTTCAAAATAGCTGTTAGTATCACAGCTTTGGCTTTTGTGGTTATCGCGTTCTAAGAAAATTGTCCCCTGTTCGGGGGTGTTTCACCCAAAGGGCATTTGGCCTGTTAAGATTAGTTGAGAGAGATCGTTATCACTTTAATCCTGTCGAGGTAAATGTTGGGAACAACACCTATATAATTTTTTTCTTCCATTTATTGCTCAGCTTCTGTCACGGTGATTCTTCGCTGTGTTCCTGCTTCGTTTCGCATCCTTCACAAATGGTGATTTTGCCACTGTTACAAGTAAGACGATGACTCGCCGTTCAGACTTCTTTATAGCTCAGTGACTTTTATCGAAAACCGCGACTTTGTCATACATAAACCATTCCGGAAATAGGGCGGTGCGTACGTACAACTATCTGTTCAGTGTTGAAAGTTGCACGGCTTCTTCGATGATGGAATTTGTCTCATCGGTGGAAGAGAAAAATGCGCTTAAGTACGTGGTAAGCTGTGAATGAAAGTGAGACACGCTTATCGGTTTTGTGTCGAAACACATCTGTCGTTTTCATATTTCACGTTTATGCACAAATTTATAAAAGCTGAAAAGAAATGTAATCTTACCCAATACTTGGAGTAGCACTTCTAGGTACGTCAATGGACTTGTGACGTTCAGTTGATACTGAAGCGTATCCAGTAGTTTGAGCTCGGAAGCTAATATGTTTGGGAGTTGGTAAGAAGTCCCAGTTTCGCTTATCAAAGCGTTCACTTCTAAAGGACTCACGCACTGAAAACATATTGTAGCATTTATTTTAATTGCTAAATCAAACAACATTTTTATTAATATTATCGGTGAGACTTAGAAAGATTCAACTCCACTCAAGTACAATGGTCAAAAAGAATATCTGTTTGCATATATGGAAAATCCCTGATGAAATAAAATACGATAAAGTGTACCAACATTAACACCCTCAGTGAAGACTGAGACTGACTCTTGGCCGAAGAATAATCTTAAATGAGAGCACGTGATACAATATCGGTTTGAGACATTTTGAAGGCCCCACGTGAAACAAGATTTCATAACCTTGTATATGTGCCACTGGACATTTTCGTAGAAAATCAAGCGCTGAATCACGACTAAATCTACACTACACAATGTTTGTGCTGTACGTTAACACAAAAATGCATAGCACAATTCTAAAATGTATTTATTTTTCAATTTTTTGCCAAAAATTTAGAAATTTTTAATGTTTTGCTCGCTGTCTTGATCCCCAAAAGTTGCAGTGGTTGCGATAGTCTTACATTGGACCCGATCTCATGATAAATATCCTTCGATATGCCACAAAACATGAGCAACTCCCCTTTGTTTCTCTGGTATGGACACCGAAATTATTGTACAAACGGAATGTTTAGCGTAAGAATGAGACGGTATTGTCACCTACCGGCCAAAATTATTTAAAATACATTATAGAAACGTCTTTTATTTGTTTATTCGGGACTTTTTATGACAATTCCTTTCTCATTGTCAACGTACTGGACCTGTACCATGCGTGACTCGGTAGCATCCAAAGTATGATATTTCCGCCTTGTATATACACTGCTCTCTCTTAAAAATGCAACACTAAGAAAGACCTGAGATATCGAAGTGATAATTATAGGATAAATGATAAAACAGTAAGTGATCAGATCTCTACTCAGCACCTTGTGTATCCTCCACGAGCGACGATAATGGCTACTATACGGCGTGGCATTGACTGGAAGACTTTCTGGATTTCGCACTACTGGTCATTCCATTCTGTCTCAATTCGTACCTAAAATGCATCTGACGGCGGAGACTGACGGGCCAGGATTCGAGCGACAATACCTCATACCTGTTCAATAGGCGAAAGATCAGGCGGATACGCTAATCAAGGAAGGTGTGCCACATATCGAGCATCCAGGAGCTGTACGACATTCCGCGCCACATGTGTTCGGGCACTGTCCTGTTGAAAGAGAGTACAGGGGACCTTCTGCAGACATGGTAGCAGGGCAGCCTGCACAACAGTTGGCATGTACCAATTGGTTAAGTTTCCTGCAAGGCGTAGGAGGTGGGAACGTGAATGGAACTCAACAGCACCTTACACCAGAACGCCTGACGACGGTCCTGTACGATTCTGCATAAGGCATTCCTCCAGCAGCCGCTTCCGGGTCCATGATACTCAGCGTTGGCGCAGAACATCATGGACCCAAAAGCGGCCGTTCCTACAAGTCGTTAATTCCCCAAGGCACACTTCCAGAGTGATCTGCCGAAAACTACAGGAATAGGACGGAGTAGAGATCCCATCCCATCCTCCATACAATCCGGATCTTGCCCCATCCAACTACCACTTCTTTTGCTCCAAAGCCCATTTCGTACAAGGATGGCACTTAACTTCAATGGTGGATGTGGAATCTAGCATCAAAGAGTTTCTGTCCTAGGAACCTGGTGAGCGGTACCACCATGGGTTCGTGGCTCTGGCGGAACATTGGCAAACAACTAGAGAAAACAATTGCCTGTACCTCTTTACTTTGGGGAAATGAGGTGAACGTGCTTATCTTTCTTGCATCATTAAACATGTTAGCTGCAAACAGAATGAACGTTTGCTCTCATCCAGACCCCGGTAATAGTAATATGAATATTTAAAATCATATGATAAACACTGAGATAGGACTGAACGGAACCATTCATATAAATAACGTTAATAGTAGGCTAATAAAAAAACCTTACGAATTTTATTATGAAAAATTCCTTTTTCACTAAACTTAAGTGAACAGGAGGGATTTAACTACCACCATTAGCAAGCTTGCGTACTATGAGCGATCGCCCATCCCTAATTTAGGGTCACTGGATCCCGGCACGGAACCATGCATCATCCGAGACTCAAGCCCAGTTCGGACGACTAGTCATTAACATGTACCTCTGATTACTTCACCACCGGCACAGCCAGGCGCGTCTTAAGAGTATACTCCATAATACTGCACATACACTGTATTGACAAAAGTCACCGGATACCCAGAGGAGAAACACAACATAGCATTTATTAACATAAATTAGTGCAGTGTCGATCCACCTTTGGCTTTAATGCATGCACTGACCCTTTGAGACATGCTTTCGACAAGGTTTTGGAACACAGCGATAGGTGTGTGCTTCCATTCAGTACATAATGCTGCCGCTAACTGTTGCTTAGTAGAAGGCCTTGGTTCTAAAGTTCTTATGCGGCGCTCTAATTCATCCCATAGGTGCTCTATGAGATTAAGATCAGGGCTCTGTGCTGGCAAGTCCACACACGATACGGAATTATTGTCAAACCACGCTGCAACAGTCCTTGCTTTGTGCATTATCCTGCTGGTACCAACAAGGCTCGGTTCCATAGTAATGTCACAGAGTTGGTAGGGCATAATTGTTCAGAATATCGAGGTAGACGTGCTGGTTAACAGGTTTGTCCACGATAACCAATGGGCCGGGACCATGCCACGAAAAACAGCCCCACACGAGTACACTGCCAGCTCCAAACTTCACCGTAGAAACATTACACTGTGCTAAATAGCGTTCCCCCGGCTGCCGTCATACCCACACACGGCCATCAGACTGGCGGATCGTGTATCTGGATTTATCAGTCCATAGGACCTGTTTCCATTGATCTACGGTCCACCATAAATGTTCTTTAAAACATCTTAAACGGCGAGTAGCATTCCGAGTGGAGATGAAAGGCTTATGAGTAGCCGCACGACCACGGTAACACATGAAATGAAGTTCTCTGCGAATGGTACGTGTACATACCGAAGCTCCAGAATTTTTACTCACCTGTACACTGAGGTTTTGTGCAGTACTCCGTCGATTAGCTGTAACGACTCTCCTGAGACTTCGACGCCCTCTATCACTGCTTTTCTTTGGTTTGCCGGTACGTTTTGCTGCTTCAGGCACGCCATTTGTCTTCCACTTATTCAGTACATCCGCAACAGTTGACCTGGGTATGTTTAAACACCTCTCGGTTTCTCTTATGGACAACCCACTAATATAACACTCAACAATCTTTCCTTTCTCAAAGTCAGTTCTCTCACGCCGCGAGATTTTCACTCAACCTCACAGTGCGGTATGATCGCGGTCAGCTGCAGGCTTGTTTTTATACCGTTTGCAGCTGTACGGCGCATCTTAACAACGCAGCGGATCCGTTTATTTGCGTTCGAATAGGTGTCCGGTGACTTTTGTCAATATGGTGCACATGTTTGTGAGTAACTTCCATATACTGCACATACACGTTTTATGTTCCTTGTGAAGTGTGAGTGACAATCGATTTCCGACCATTACGATCACTTTTCGACAAATAGTTCTGAAGGTATCAGATATCCCGACTGTAAGTCATGTTCTATGCCTTCTGCTTTGCAATCACCTAACCACATGAAAAACATTATTTCGTCTGCACGAACTCATAGTGTTTTATGGAAATCAGCAGCATTTTTCTCTCTACTGTCACTAAACACTCAATCATCATTCTGTGTTCTTGCAATTCATAGTTTTTTACGAAGGGTCGAAATGTAGGCTCAGTAATACATGACTGGTACAATGCAACAAAGTAAACTAAATCCAGGTACAATAACAAAACTGGAAACTTCCGTTTTTGCCAACATGCACTACCTCACGGGTATACTGTCATATCATCATCACCAACAACTATTCTTTTCTAGATGAAAGTCAACCCAAGTTTCTTAAACAATTATCTGTGAGAAAATCGCTTTCATGTCACACCGGTATGCTTTCGAACTGCATCCACTCTCTCCCACATGGTCTTCTGGATATTTTCCTGTCCCTTAGAATCCAGTCTAATGTTTCAATTGTCCAACGGTGGTCAATTCTTCCAGCATTATGTTCAGCCCATTGCCATTTCAGCATTTTAGCTTGAACATGGTGACATTAACTTTTGTCATTTTTCAGATCCATGAGCTCATTTCCATAAAAATCCTGAAATGGTAATTTGCTGATTTCATCCAAGCATTCACCTCTCCATGCTTCTTTCAGTTGCCTGCAACTTCTGTTTGTCCTTTTTAGTTACAGTCCACGTCTCTGATTCATTAATAAATGAATCAGCTGGAAGAATGCATTTACTAAACACTTCTTTTAAAACATAATGGCAAATTGCTTTTCGAAATTTTAGTTTCTTCAGAATGCCCTCCTGCTAAGTTTAATACGCCTGTTCGTTGCTTCTTCGAGAAGATTCTTGCTTGATGTCTATTGTCCGAGGTAGATGTAGGCATCAGTTTGTTTCATCAACCTCTAAATCTTCAGTTCTAATAAAATCATTGCACATCAATTTTGTTTTCTGTAAATTCATCTTCAATCCAACTTCTTTACTCTTGTCACCAAGTTCTTGGATCATATTTCGCAGCTCCGAGTGTTATGGCTCAAAATATAGGGTGCCCGAATAATGACTGGGTACTGAATGTACAAATTGCAGTTATACACGGTCGAGGTACGTTATTGTGACCACCATCTAATATCCAGAGTAACCGCAGTGTGGAGCGCGGACAGCAGCTAGACGTGCTGGGAGTGACTCAATAAGGTGCTGGAAGGTGTTCACAGGTATGTAGATCCATGCTGACTGCAGTGCATCTAACAGCTGTTGGAGAGTGCGTGTTGGAAGATCCATACAGCGAACAACACGATCTATTGGGTTTAAGTCTAAGGAATTAGGAGGCTAAGGAAGTACTTTGAAGCCTTCATCGTGCTCTTCCAACCACTCTCGGACATTTCTAGCTGTGTGGCACGTAGCATTGTCGTTCTGGAAGATTCCATCCGCCCCAGAGAAGACAAGCAACATGTATGGGTGTATGTGGTCTGCAAGGATGGATTCATAACGAATTCGGTCCATAGTGCCTTCCGCGGGTAAGAATGGACCCAGAGAATGCCAAGAAAGCATTCCCTGAACCATAACGCTGCCCCCACCAGCTTGTGTTCTGCCAGCAATGGTTGAAGAGTGTTTGTTCTCCGATGTTTCTCGCTTTATACGCCAACGTTCATCCGCACGATGAAGCAGAAAACGTGACTCATCGGAGAAGGCAATCCTTTGCCAACAGCGGAAATCAAATTCTGATACTGCGGTAAAAATGCAAGTCTTTTGTGCCTCTGCATCTTCGTTAGCATAGGGGCAGTGACCATCCGTCGGCATCGGAGCCCCATTTGTAGCAGGGTTCGCTGAACTGTTGTTTTAGACACACTTCCGGCATCCCCCTGGTTCATTCGGCCAGTCAGGTGCTCCACTGTAACTTGTAGATCGGCCCTCACGCACCTTCGCAGCCGACGTTCACCTCTCACATCAATGGCACATGGTGCTCCGCCGTTTCCACATCACTTATTCGCAGTGGTGCCATTTCTCCAATCACGATACACTTTAACCACAGCACAAGGCGAACAGTTCAGAAACTACGCTGTTTCCGAGATACTGCTACCATTGGCCCGAAAGCAGATAATTATCCCATTTTTCAAATCTCATAAATCTCTCCTTTTATCCATGACAGAAACGAGTGATATGTTTGCAGATTGCCAAGAGCACACCTTATATACCTCCTAGCCAGCTCACGACACGTGCCTTCTTTCATAAGCATAGCGCTGTTGACTTCAAAAGTAGGAGGTGGTCACAATAATGTGACTCGACTGTGTATAATAATAAAGGAATTTTGAATGGAATTACAGTAGAAGTGATCCGCCACGTGGAAGTGCTCTGTGTCTGTTAACCTTCAAGTTTCCCCACCCCGAAGCTCTCGCAGATGTCATTCCGAGAGAAGATCATTCCCGAGCGACTCGTCGACGCAATCTGACGAGTCGAATGATCACTCTTCTCGACATAAGGACAATAGTGTTGACGGCTGAACAGAGTATTTTTAGCGGAACATGTTTTTCTCCACAACGACGAAGTGCCTAAACATTTCTCTAGAAAATTTCGTGATGCAGACGTCCCCCACCGTAATGCGGTACGTCAGCTCATAACGAAGTTTCGGGAAACTGTCATTATGCTGGACGTCTCATGCCCCGGGAGGCTATCCACGGCAGACGATACCGTAGAGGATATCCAGGACAGGATACAGCGGAGTTCACACAAGTCCGTGAGGCGGCTGTGACAACAAGGTAATGTGCCAAAGAGTACAGCCCACGATATTCTGAAAAGGAGTTTGCGTTTCCACCAGTACAAAGTGTATGTCGTGCATCAGCTGAAAGAAACAGAGCACGAGGCCCATGTTCGGTACCGCAGGTGGTTCCAAGAATTCTTGTCTGAAGAACGTGAGGACACGTGACTTTCTTTACAGATGAGGCATGGTTCCACCTGTCAAGTACATCAACAGCCAAAACATTCGTCTGTGGGGGTACTACCGCATACACTTCAAGAGTTACAGGCTACAATAATGACCCACATCCAACAAATCCCACCAGTTACCCTGACAAAGGTCTTCACCAACAGGCAGAACTGAGTGCAGACATGTCTGGGCGTGTGGGACCCAGTTCGACATGGTAAGTATTACCTTCAGTTCACAGTTATTTTTCAGACACCCTGTGTTAATGCCTCCACTTTATTATCAGGTCTCAAACGTTATTTATCTGTGGCGTACTGCAGAGGCGAAGCACATGTCAAGACGGCAAATCAGCAGCGATAAATTCCGTCGGGGTAGTTTGGTCGTCAGAACAATTGGCTCCGGAACGAGGAGGCGTGGTCTCGAATGCGACCACCGGCAACTGGGCTTGTTTCTTCTCACCGAAGCCCGAACATAAATTGTATCTCCTGGCCGTAAGGTTCAAAAAAATATGTAATGCTTCTTTCACACATCGTCTGGAATTAATGAAGAAGTTCCTCTTCCAATGCTCCGAAAAACGTGTGATGCTTCTTCCACACATCGTCTGGAATTAATGAAAGAATTCCTTTTCAATGCTTCGAAAAATGTGTCATGCTTCGTCCGCACATCGTCTGGAATTAATGAAAAAATTCCTTTTCAATGCTTTGAAAAACGTGTGATGCTTCTTCCACACATCGTCTGGAATTATGAAAGAATTCCTTCTTGAATTCTTCAAAAACTGCGTGCTGATTCTTCCACACATCGCCTGGAATTAATGAAAAAATTCCAAAATTCCTTTTCAATGCTCCGAAAAATATGTGATGCTTCTTCCGCACATCGTCTGGAATTAATGAAAGAATTCCTTCTTGATTTGTTCAAAAAATGGGTGCTTATTCTTCCACACATCGTCTGGAATTATTGAAAAAATTCCTTCTTCAGTGTTTCGAAACTTGCGTGATGCTTATCCCACACATCGTCTGGAATTAACAAGAATTTCTTCTTCTACAGCGAGCTACTTCAAGCATGGTTCCCCGGCTGCCCCGGAAACCTACGATTACATCCAAGCCTTTTCTCAAGATTGTGCGAATGGATATATATAACGAGCCTGCCTTGGAGGCCGCGCGCATTTCACGACTGCAAAGTTGCTTCGTCGCTGTAGTTCAGTTGGAAAAACAACTGGTTGCGGAGCCAGAAGGTGTGACTTCGAATCTCACCACCGGCAAAAAGGGCTATATTTTCACACAACCTGAAGATCAGAAAAACATTGCGCACCCTATGACGTTGAAACAACGCGCATTTTTTTTTTTTTTCGCTAGTGGTTGTAAGTGCGGTTTTTTTTTTTGTTTGTTTTTGTTTTTTTCTGATGTCCTTTTCCCAAAAGTCGCTTTGAAAAATAAAATATAAAATTCTTTTGGATCAGTCGATGCTTTGAAAAACGTGTGATGCTTGATGAGAAACCTTTCGCCTGCATCTCTGATTTTTCCATAATGAACAGTTCTATGACTAAGGATCAGAAATGCACATCGACATACGAAGTCGTAGCTCGGGTTCTAAAATACCAATTGAAAAAAGATTTACGCGCATTTCTGCTTCTAATGACGCAAAGCTTTTCTAATGGGATTGTAAGTGGTTAATATTATATACTTGTACTACCTAATTTCCGTTTCTCAAAGTTCCACCGAAAAGAATGGAAAGCGTTTTGTCTTTGTGAATAACATCTTGGACGAATTTTCAATTGTAATTTAGTTTTCTGGTACGAGAATATGGGTATATTTCATTTTCAACCGTTTTTATTGCTCTAAAAGAGCGATTTAAAAGCTGATTTTTTTACTTTGTCATTGATCTGCAGTGTACACTGGTGCTCCAAATTAAAGCAACCACAGAAAACCTAGTGTGAAATATATTTTTTCATTCACCATTGTACGGCTTTATTACTGTGTTCCGGAAAAAACTGAAATTCTAAATATTGAATAAAATTGTTATTACCTTGTAATGCGAGTCCAGTTTACTGGCCAACTGAATTGACGTTATAATCTGTAACATACTTGAACTCGTCAGCCTGCTTTCAATGAATTCCCTGGTAAGACATTCACAATCCTCTTCTGCTGCCTTGATCAAAGCCTCTAATTTTCTTCGTAAAAACCTGTAAAACCGAGATCGATTTAGTTCAAATATAAGTAATTAAAGTTCATTAGTTATTTTGACAAGATGCTGGAATAATTGATCAGTCGTAGTTCGTGAGCACAGGGAACTTTAAAAAAATCGATTCTGTGTTTACGATGACTTAGAATCCTCGAGAAACAGATTTCAACTCGTCTCAATTAATACGTAGGTCATTTTAAAAGTTTTGCACACTGCGCAGGCGCTGCCCGTATTTTATCTTTTTTTCCTTGTAGGACTTCCGTCCACAGTGAGTAGAGTTTAGGTCCCAGCCACCTACAGCGAGATCGCCTTTTGGACAGGACACAGAAACGGAAGGAATGAGAGCGAGTCTAGCGGCTTTGACAGAACAGTTTGTAGTGAGATTAGAGTACAGTAGATGGCGCCATCGTACAAGTACGATGTTGCACACAGAGGGGTGAGAGAATTTCAAGGAGGCATAGGAAAGGATGCCCATTTAACCAGTGGGTCCAGCCTGGGGGCCGTCACTTAACGTGCTGGTCCGAGGCACGGCGGATATTCAGCGATTGTTAGTAAATCACACCATCTCTGAAAGATCAGCCCAGGTTCAAACCTGAGGACCTTGCATCGATAGTCTGACTCGCTAACTACTAAGCCATCCGCAGCAGGCGCTGTCCGTAGGATGATGCAATCGCTCTAATCGTTGCGCCAGTTTTGAGTCAGGCTTCAGTATACAACGTTGTGTCTAGGTTTGCTGGCTAATTTGTTCTTGTTCCGAAACATTCTGCCTAGAAATGGGGGAAGAAAGTGAGTCAGGTCAGATCTTGCTCAACGACCAACGATGCTACATTAAAATTGAAACTTTGCGAGGAAAATCCCCTACCGTAATTCATAAAGCTTCGTGTGAAGTTTGTGGCGTTAGTGTAGTGGATCATAGCACAGTGTCACGGTGGGCTTCTCGTTTCCACCATTAAAATTGAAACTTTGCGAGGAAAATCTTCTACCGTAATTCATAAAGCTTTGTGTGAAGTTTGTGGGGTTAATGTAGTGTGTAACGTACCAGGAGATGTGACGTACCTGCCAGAAGGACGCACACGACATAAAGGTAGATAGGAATCAGAATAAAATGTCCGCGTATCTTAATTGGTAGAGCAACTTATTCCGGAATGAGTGGACCCGGGTTCGAATCCTGGCGCGGATAAAAATGACGGAGAAATTCACTTCGTTATAATGGCGCCCGAACTATCCGGGTGACCCGACCGTTCACAATCTCGCAATGGTGTGATGTTATTTCCACACCGCGAGATAGGAAAAATAAGAGCAGCACTTCGAAAAAAAAAAAAAAAAAATAAGGGGGAGATGATGTAACGTACCAGGAGATGTGACGTACCTGCCAGAAGGACGCACACGACATAAAGGTAGATAGGAATCAGAATAAAATGTCCGCGTAGCTTAATTGGTAGAGCAACTTATTCCGGAATGAGTGGACCCGGGTTCGAATCCTGGCGCGGATAAAAATGACGGAGAAATTCACTTCGTTATAAGTGGATCATAGCACAGTGTCACGGTGGGCTTCTCGTTTCCACCATTAAAATTGAAACTTTGCGAGGAAAATCTTCTACCGTAATTCATAAAGCTTTGTGTGAAGTTTGTGGGGTTAGTGTAGTGGATCATAGCACAGTGTCACGGTGGGCTTCTCGTTTCCACCATTAAAATTGAAACTTTGCGAGGAAAATCCCCTATCGAAATTCATAAAGCTTTGTGTGAAGTTTGTGGCGTTAGTGTAGTGGATCATAGCACAGTGTCACGATGAGCTTCTCGTTTCCACCATTAAAATTGAAACTTTGCGAGGAAAATCCCCTACCGTAATTCATAAAGCTTTGTGTGAAGTTTGTGGGGTTAGTGTAGTGGATCATAGCACAGTGTCACGGTGGGCTTCTCGTTTCCACCATTAAAATTGAAACTTTGCGAGGAAAATCCCCTATCGAAATTCATAAAGCTTTGTGTGAAGTTTGTGGCGTTAGTGTAGTGGATCATAGCACAGTGTCACGATGAGCTTCTCGTTTCCACCATTAAAATTGAAACTTTGCGAGGAAAATCCCCTACCGTAATTCATAAAGCTTTGTGTGAAGTTTGTGGGGTTAGTGTAGTGGATCATAGCACAGTGTCAAGGTGGACTTCTTGTTTCCGCCAAGGTCGGGAGGTCATCGAAGACGACCCAAGAAGCGGCCGCTCATCCGATGCAACGGATATGCCATGAGATGCAACAATTTATGGCCTATGACAAGGTTGGATTGATAACAATAGACAGAGTACCCGAGTATAACGTTATACCTTTTTCGTGTGAGAGATTGGTGTTACGCTATGTCTAAGGAATGACTAAGGAATGTTGAACTAAATAAGAATACGATGCAATAGTTTACGGCCAGATGAAACATAAACAGAAGTCAACTTACGACAACTTTTTATTGGCCCAGCACTACTTCAGTAGATCCAACATATAACACAGCAGGTAAACTTCACATTTATCTTAGCGATCGAACGTCTACACACACACACATCCACTAAGCAACTGCAGTATCGTCCTTTTTATCTAACGTTCTTATCACATTCATACGTCACTTTCTCTCTGACCTCAATTGTGTTGCCAATCTCATTCTTATGAGAGAGAAGATAATACGTTAAGTTCGGAAAGTATAAAAGAGAACAAACTCAAATTTACATAGGAAAAGGAACTAAAAATGAAAGCTATTTTAGAATATACGTCACACGAGGGAACCACTGTAACAGCGAAATACTACAGAAGGTTTCTGCAAAATGTTTTGCGCCCAAAGATTCCCCAAAGAAAGCCCGACATGCTCGAAAATGGTGTCATCATTTTGCACGACAACGCAAGGCCGCATGTTGAGACATTCTGGAAAAGTAGGAATGGGATTTGCCTCCTCACGCGCCATACAATCCTGACATGAGCCCACTAGACTATGAATTGTTCCCAAAACTATTGTTCCCAAATGTAAGAGACATTCTGGAAAAGTATGAATGGGATGTGCTTCCCCACGTGCCATACAATCCTGACATGAGCCCACTAGACTATGAATTGTTCCCAAAACTATTGTTCCCAAATGTAAGAGACATTCTGGAAAAGTATGAATGGGATGTGCTTCCCCACGTGCCATACAATCCTGACATGAGCCCACCAGACTATGACTTGTTCCTAAAACTGAAGAAGCCACTCCGCGGGAAACGATTCAGGATGTTTCTAATGAGGTGATCCGAGTAATCCGACCCCTCAACAATGGAGGTGTCCTGACTGGTATACAAGACTTGCCCAAACGTTGGGCCTCTGTCATAAAGAGACATGGAGATTACTTTGAAGGCCTGTAAAGGTATGTTGTGAAGTAAATTCGTTTTTAAGAGATAACCCACAGTGTGCAAAACTTTGAAATTACCTTCGTAGATATAAGATAAATTATACCACAGCCACTGTGGATGAAAGTAAGAATACCCTGAAATACGCACGTTAGTTTCGGAATTGATTATATCTGTGCACCTCCCCACAACTGAGAAGAATTTATTAACAGACATTAAATAATTACATTTCCGTTGGCATACAAAAGATGGCACCATTGCTTAAGATGACAATTTGACGCAAGCAGTTGTCGATAGGAATCGTTATTCTGGGAATTGTTGCAAATGTCTGTTGACGTACGATGTCGTCCAAAAAGTTCGTGTTCTAACCTACTTCGAGTGAATATGAAAATACAGTAGCTTTTCTGCAGGTGGTACATATTCTTTTATGCAGGACTGCCCCTAGGATGCGTGGGGCTCGGCAAATATCTTCGCAGAGCCCCTGTCTAAAAACTCAATGGACAAAACATGAGAGATGTCTACCTAATAGCGTGTTGGTCCTCCTCTAGAGCGAATAACACGAGGCGTCGCCTCCACCAGAGCCGGAGGGTTTCCGGAGGCAATGCCAGCCATGCCTGTTGCAGCAATGTCCACAACTAATCCCGAGGCGCTGGTCTGGATCCATGGATCTGAAGTTCCGCTCCATGGCCTCCCAAATATATTCGACAGGGTTGTAATCGTTACCCTGAGGGCCATTGGATGGTTCTAAACTAAGATGAGTGTCCCTCAAGCCATGCCTGGGTGGTTGTGGCCCGATGGGGTGGCGCTTGTCCTGCGGGAACCGGCCGATGGTATGTTACAGTAGGACAATGACAATTCTTTCTTTCTTTCTTTTTTTTTTTTTTTTTTTTTTTATAAACCAGATCTGGATTTGATTTACTACTTTTCGAGCCTTACTGTTTACACGAATTCCTGAAATTCAGCTCTGGAAAGTTTGTTTCGACTGCAGCAAAAATACTTCTTCAATTTGAAAGTAAATAAACAAAAATTAATTTTCGCAGTCCTTAATTTCTCTCTTGATAAATTTGCACTGGAATTCTTGCAGTTCTGGACATTTCTAGTCCCCCTGTGCTATTCCCGCCCCCTTATGGGTATGGCGAACCACTACCACGTCTTATTCGCCGTACTGGGATTATTTTAATTTAATGGCGAAAATACGCAAAATTTCCCTCAGTGGTTTTTCCCTAGTGGTGTCGGCGAGGAAATTGGGTTTCCTAAATAAGGGTCTCCAATCTCGACAAGATCTTACGTTGTGCTTCATATGGAACAACATGGGTTTTCCATGCTCTTTCATACGCCGCAATAGTTTTTTATTTAGTTACTTACAGCAGAGAAACAAAACAGTTTGTGAAAAATTATTATTTTGATTGAATTTGAAACTGTGAACAGCTTAGAAAATGACTGAGTGGCACAGTTACATACAGCTTAATAATTTATTTATATGAAATGTTCTTAATTTTAGGTACATGAATACCGATGGAGTTATTTATTTATAACTACAAATGACTACAAAAGTAATTTGTAGTAATTTGTAACGGTAACCAGGGCAATTATTTCAGTTATAACGTGCACATTTTTGTGTTTCACGCAATAAAGTGAAATAATTTTTATTTTACGAAAAATGCTCGTAGGTTCCAAAGAATCTGATTTGTTAAAACACCCGAAAAGCCTAGTTAATAAATAATATGGAAGTTAAAATTTTGAGTAATTGAAAGCTAATGGATTTTCGCACAAGGGCCTCGAAAACTTTTTTGCTTGCTGGAGTTCTTCCGGTACGCCACTGACGTGGTTATTTCTAAAATTTAAAAAAAATAGATTTACTTCGAAAAAAAACATTATCACGGTCGATATAAGTGTGATGGATGACGTAAAATAAATCACACTTAGTAATTATGGGAGGACCCTTGTACTTTTCCACTGATTCCTTTTTTCTTAGAAATCAAAACACACGACAGGGCATAAGGAGCTGCTTTTTTCTATTAATTTTGTGAAGGATAATTAAAAACCTGTACATTTCTTTTTCTTTTCCTCTCGTTGAGGATTAATATCTAGTTGCGCTTCGTCTGTAGCTGAATTTCGAAAGCAAGAAAAAAAAGGGGGGGGGGGGCACGTACAGAACGTGTTTTAACTTATCATTGTGGTTGAGAAAATCCTGATGCCCCGTAGGAATCTCTAGTGTAAATGTAAAATCAAAACTCAGTGTTTTCCCAAAGTTTAGGAAGAGCTCAAAATGCAATTCAACTGCAGAGATGCTTTGGATCATTTCTAGGTGCTGGTGAAGCGGCAATTGCCTGAGGTTACAGGCCCAGTGGAGCGTAAATACTTGCGAAAAAAAAAAAATGCTCCTCTATTTCTTTTGAAGGAGGAGATTTCTTTCTTTTTCTTTTCAAACCGAAAAAAAACTTGCGTGAATCGAGAGCCAGGTGCTGCAGTTGGAACAGATGTATTTTACTTCAAGATTTTTTATTAATCAATAAATAAATTTTAGTAACTATAAGAGAAAAAATTTAAGTTAATGCGTCAAATCATCCATGATTGAAGTAAAATGCCTTCGTACAAAATTAGCTGATATTTTGTTTTTATGCTTCCGATGGAAATCAAGGTTTTTATTTCTCTTCTTTCTCTTCTATTAAATAAAGGAAGATTACAAAAATAACATGATACGCCCTAGTAATGCTGCCACCCGGATGAGCGAGTATTCAACGCGGCAGAAATCGCTGTTGTACGTGGTCAAGTGGTTAGGTTTTAAATAACGTTTATGTTACGTCGATGAAAATGATCATAACAGTGTGATTTTGGAAGCATTATATGAGTTGACGACATCGTTTTTTTTTATATGACAGCCTCTCAGGAGCTAAACAAGTTAACGATCTGGATTAGCAAAATACAATAAACCTTCTGTTGCACATTTTACTATAGGCAGTGGCCCACCAAAAGTGTAAAAATGTGAACAAAACTGTCAAGGAAACTTAATGATTTGAAAGCTCCCCGGAAAGTTTCTCGAAATTTTAGATTACGGCGCATTATGAAGTCTGAACACTTTCTTAACTAACTTAAACCTATTTTGACTTTAATTTGATTACTTTAAATAAACCTAGCAACGGTGCCATAAGGAACTTTAAACTTGACAGCATTCACTGGAAATTGAAACAGTGACGTAGCTGAACTTAAATAAAACGCAGCATAGCAAAAATGTACGGGGCGTGTGACGTATAGTTTAATTTAACTTTCACTTTTGGTTACTTTTTCTATGTAAATTTGAGTTTATTCTCTTTCAGCGTTTTTCAAACTTAACGTTATATCTTCTCTCTCGCGGAATGAGGTTGGCAACATTTCTGAGGTCAGATAGTATGAGGCATGCATGATGAACTGGAAGATATATAATGTTGAAGCAGCAGCCAAAAGTGTGATATGGTGGTATGATGTTATAATCGTGGAAGCGGCGTGGTTTACCTGAAGTTGTGTCTATTTGAAATCTGCGTGTTGAGTGCTGTGTTATACAGGGTTCCCATTAAGTCTTTCCCACATTACAAAAATTAATACAAAAAATATTTGTAAGTTAAAATAAAATGGTTGGCAACATAATATAGCAGCACTCACAAAGTTGTTTTTTTTTCCTGTTTCTTAGGTGTGCGCTTCTGCTGAATAAGAGGAGCGATTCGTCGATAATGACTTCCATGCAAGAAAAAGTGGCGTGCGTGTTGCGGTCCATGAGACCAAATCGACGGTTACTGTCCAGCGCAGGGGCGCCGACTTCTCCGAATTATTGGGGACGGGGAGGCAGCATGAAGAGATCAGACATGGGAGGGGCAGGTCTCTTCCATTTTCAAGAGGAAAATAAAATAAAGGAGCAAAAAGATAAACTATGAGATTCGACGTATATTTTAAAACGCAACTGTAATTGTTCATCAGCAAATGAACAAGGAAACAGAAATTTTATTTTGCTGAATATTAATATTTCTAAAAATAAAATTAAGCCTGTGATTTCATAAAAATATCCAGAGAGATTTTATTTCCAAAGTTTAGTAAAAAATATGAGAAATTAGCTGGGTTACTCGAACAAAGAACAAGAAGCGCAAAAAAGTAAATAGATAAATAAAGGCGCTAGAGGTTATACGTTTCTGTTTTTTTATTTGTTTTATTTTTGGTAATTGTTTTAGACATTTACCACATACCATGTCAAACACAACATGGAGTTGGCAATCCAGTTTCTTATCAAATGAGCAATGCAGATAATGAGAAAAAAGTTTTTATTTATTTTGTCATTTATTATTTTTTGGAAATAAATCGCTTTGGCCTCATAAGGTCGTCAATCTTATGAGGCTAAGGCGATTATTTAATTAAACAGGATGAAAAATACTGGTTGGGCATCCCCCCCCCCAGTAAAATTATTGGTGAGGCAAGATTCACCTTGCCCCCTCTACTCGGCGCCTATGGTCCAGTTGTGACGTACCTGCCAGCAGGACGCACACGACATAAAGGCAGATAGTAGTCAGAACAAACGTCCGCGTAGCTCAATTGGTAGAGTGACTTATTCCGGAATGAGGGGATCCGGGTTCGAATCCTGGCGTGGACAGAAATGACGGAGAAATTTACTTCGTTATAATGGCACCCGAACTATCCGGATGACCCGACCGTTCAAAATCTCGCAATGGTGTGATGTTATTTCCACACCGCGAGATAGGAAAAATCAGAGAATCCCTTCTCCAGCGCTTCGAAAAATAAATGTGTGTGACGTTGCATTCCACACACCAGATTGACTGGGAGTTCTCAAGTGCACGTTCTACAGTGGATGGCTGCCTGCAACGATTCATGGTCACGGCTGACCCGTGGGCCATGCCCCCGGCCCTCTTTCGGGGGGGGGGATGTGACGTACCTGCCAGCAGGACGCACACGACATAAAGGCAGATAGTAGTCAGAACAAACATCCGCGTAGCTCAATTGGTAGAGTGACTTATTCCGGAATGAGGGGATCCGGGTTCGAATCCTGGCGTGGACAGAAATGACGGAGAAATTTACTTCGTTATACAGTGTCATTTTTGAAAAGAGTACAGACGATCGCCACCGGACCAAAAAAGCATAAAAGCTTGGTATAAAAAGTTTAAAGCGACGGGTAGTGTTGGCGATCTCCCCCGAGTGGGCAAACCACCGGTTACATAAGAGACAGCTGGAGCTGTTCAGGAGACATTTCTGCGAAACCCCAGGAAATCCATTCGTCGTGCTTTACTGGAAACTGGGATTCCCCGTGCCACAGTTCACAAAATTTTACAGAAACGTCTTCGTCTGTATGCTTATAAGGTACAGATCGTTCAAGCTCTTCAGCCTGGTGACCGGCCTCACCGTGCTGCATTTGCGACGGAGATGTTGCAGCGCATAGCTTGTGATAGTGATTATCTGCAACATGTCTGTTTCTTAGATGAAGCCACATTCCACGTCTCTGGTACAGTAAATAGGCACAATGTGCGAATCTGGAGATCAGAAAATCCCCATTATGTCATCGAACAACAGAGGGCTAGCCCGAAAGTGAACGTATGGTGAGGCCTGATGTATGACAGAATCATCGGACCCTTCTTTTTACAGGGCCCACGGTAATGTGTACTGGACATGCTGGAACTTATTATAGCACCTCAGTTGCATGCACTCTAAGCTTCGGTTATTTTCCAACAAAACGGTGCCCCACCACATTGGTCAATGATGGTTCGTGAGTTCCCAAATGTCACATTTCTTGAAATATGGACTGGCCGCGACGGTCCCTAGACATGGCCACCTTGATCGCCTGACATAATCCCTCTAGTCGTTTTCCTGTAGGGTTATGCGAAAGACCACTGCTAGAGAGTTTACTCTAGCAGTGTTCCGGATGTCGAGACGTTGAAGAGCAGAATAACGAACGTCATTGGTTCTGTCTCTACTGAGATGTTAAACAAAACATGGCGTGAAATCGAATTTCGCTTAGACGTCCTCAGGGTCACAAATGGCGTCCATGTGAAGGTGTACTGAAACTGGAAAAAAAAAACTTTACTTGTGCACCATCATTGTTGTGCAACCCTTTTTTTTTTTTTTTTTTTGTACCTGTTATACATTTTTTACATTAACTTTTGTAATGTGGGAAAGACTTTATCGACACTGTACGTTTAACGTTTGGAAATAGAAATATTCTTCCTACTAAGCTTACTTAATTAGTTCTGAAGTGTTAATACCATTGTAATTATTTCAAGTTGGAATAGTAACTTTCTGCATGAACAGAATTCATTAGGTGTTGGCAGAATAATGGAAAAAATCTGTTAGTAACTATTTCTCTGGACTTTATTTACGTAACTCGTGTTGCACTTTAAGTGAAGTACTTAAGAACTGATTGTATAAAGGGTTCAATAAGGTGTATATATGTTACGGGCAAATGCCGAATTCCGGAGAGATCGTGATCTGCCCTGGCAAATCGCGATGTGCCTACCAGTTTCGGGGAAAGCCCGATGTATCTTGCTATTTCGGGGTGTGTCTGGGCAAATCAAGACCTGACCGATCGTCTCTGGATAAATCGCGATTCAATCAATTAAAGGGACCATTCTACGTTTTTATATTTGCTTCAAAGGTCTTTAAATCAGTTTACTGAAATATAAAACAAAAATGTAAAGAATAATGCAAATAAAAAAAGCAAAGAATAATGCAAATAAAAAAAGTATTGACAGTACAGTTTTATTCTAAAATTGATTTTAGAATTTTTTTGAATTACAACTTGTAATGAAACAAATTTGAAATCAAACATTACAATTTAATAGCATTAAATTGAAGAACACAAAAAAAGTTTAGTAAAAAATTAAGAAACTACTGAAATAAATGTCTCTTCTGTAAGAAAGATGTTCAACTTAGTGAATTAAAGTCATATGAAGTAAAATAATATTTATGTGATAAAGCAAAGGAATTATAAATGATAAAAACGTTTGAAAAAATATAAACGGACTCGCGGTTCATTTGTTTGTGCACAAAAGAGACAAATGACACTTTGAATTTCATATTATGTTGTTTGCGTTGCATTTGCATTTTTTATTTGAACATTTCTTCTTGCAAGAGCAGTTAACGTACCCTTACCCACCAGTACGCGATGTTTTTCTGCTTGTTTCTCTGAGACTTACATCTTATACTGGAATGTCGACTTACCACCAGTCTGTCGATGAAATGTAAAAAAAAAGAAGATATAATAGTCTGCAAAGATAAACGATTGGAGATATTTTTTTTTCATATTCGAGGTTTAACGACCACCGTGAGCAACTCAGTGGGCTATAAGCAGTCGCCAGTCCCTAATTTAGAGCTACTGGTTCCAGGGCAGGAAGAGAGCCAGAGCCGTAACACAAACACAACATCCGTGCCTCACCGAGATCCGAACCCGAACCCATCTCGGAACGAATGATCAGAAGCCATTGCTTAGACCACGGCTTCACCGAGACGGCGATTCGAGATTTGCACAGTGTTAAATGGTAGCATCGCGATTTGCCTGGCTACATCCCGATATGCAACGGCATATGGGGGTTTGCCCCAAAGTAGTAGGCACATTGCGATTTGCCCGGGCAGATCGCGATCTGTCTGGTTTTGGTTTCTGCTCGTAACATACTATACACGTATAAATAGTAAAGAACATCACAGGCGGACAACATCAGATCAGAAGTATACATACGAATCTATCCTATTAAAAGTTCTTTAAATTATAAATATTAATAAGAATATGACATGGAAGTGGAATTGTGTTTATCTGTAAAAATAAATACACTGGTGTGCGAAAATTAAGGACGAAGAGGAGAAATTAGCATAGCAGCGGAACGAGCAGGCAGAACGGACCGAAAGACCACTCAGGAGATAGACTAGGGTCCGGTACGGTAGGGCATGCGCATATATGCAGCATGACGTAGGGGGGTTGTCGGAAGGGTATAAAGCAATCGGGCGGTGTACGCTCAGCAATTCGGTGAAAGCTATTGCACGGTGTACATCGGTTTGAACGACGTCGAGTTTCTGACACCGTGTGATATGGCCAACAAGCAATCCAGTTGACGACATCTGGATGACTTTACCCGAGGTCGCGTCATTGGGAAGTTCGAAGAAGGTCGAAGTGTGACTAGTGTGGCCAAGGAGTTCTGGATCGCTTACAGCATCGTTTTACGAGCTTGGAGAGCATTTCAAACGACAGGAACAACTGTCCGAGAGTTTAGCAGTGATCGTCCACGAGCAACCACGGCGGCGGACGACCGGTATGTTGTCCTACAGGCGAGAAGATACAGACGGCAGACAGCGGGAGAAATCGCAAGGCAGGTGCAACAGACAATGGGACGTCCGTTATCGCGTTTTACCGTGGCCAGGATGCTGCACAAAGGTGGTCTATTTGCACGACCAGCAGTACGGTGTGCGCCATTAACGCCTGCTCATCGGAAACGGCGTTTTCTGTGGTGCTAGGAACACAAGAACTGGACACATCAGCAATGGGGTCGAGTTCTCTTTACGGATGAGAGCCGATTTAGTCTGACGAGCTATTTTGGACGTATACACATCTGGAGAGAGCAGGGAACACGCAATCACACCTCCAATATCATCGAAAGGGACCGGCTTGGAGGTGGCGGAGTTCTCGTTTGGGCGGTATCATGCTTGGTTGTCGTACTGACCCATATCTTCCAAGGAGGTTCAGTCACTGGTGTACGCTATTGTACCGACGTTCTCCTGCCTCACGTGCGTCTGTTTAGAGGTGCTGTGGGTCCTGAGTTCCTCTTCATGGACGATAACGCTACACCTCATCGTACAGTGGCTGTCGCAGAGCTGTTGGAGAGTGAAGATATTCAACGCATGGATTGACCCGCAAGGTCCCCGGACCTAAATCCAATCGAACACGTGTGGGACCCTCTCGGGAGATGCTTGGCAGCACGTCACCAGCCGTCAGCAACGATTCCGCAGCTGCGATTGGCGCTACAAGAGAAATGGACCGCGATGCCTCAACAGCTTTTTGACAACCTCGTCCTCAGCGTGGACAGACGTTGTAAATCCTGCAACGCAGTCAGGGGTGATCATATCCCCTACAAAAGACTGGATTTTTCATGGCAGCCGCCTGTCACATGGACGTTTCTGTCTTCTGTCCAGTTGTGCTCGAAGCTACCTTTTCAATAGTGTGTTTGTATCCTTTGGATTCCTTATTTGGACCGTTTTGCTCACTTGTCCCATATTCTAACATCTTGGGGATCTTAAGGTATGATTTGAGTCGACGTGGAGCACTTCTGCACGACGTTACATTCGAAAAACCATCTCGTCCTTAATTTTTGCACGCAAGTGTACTTTAATGAAATACCATCCGTGAACAGTAGACAGGGCGTATAAAAGAAGCATCTGCGATATCACGACTGCGAACTCATTCTTGCTGAAAGTTTCAGATTTGAACTTTTCGACTGATCCCAATTTCTTACCTTTGGTGCAATTTAAGTTCAGGGACCTTTCTTGTTATCTGCTCACCACTATTTGCTATTGCTGATTGGTATATAAAATGACATTTTACGTAGCAAATATCTACTTATTCATTTTTTAATGCAATTGAAGCTGTTTAAGAAATATATATGAAAGAAAAAATTATACAGTGTAAGAAAAAAATATCAACAAATTAGGTAGCAGTGTCACTCTGGGGGCCAATACGCTGCAATCTCCTCCAGGATTTTGAAAAATGGATAGTCATTACTATTCAACCTTTTCCGCCACATAAATTCCCATAGATACGAATCCAACATGGTCCTATGGGTGCCCCAACGGGTTTTGTTGTTAAATTTCGCCTTTTCCCCATATGGATTCCACTGACTTAGTGTGGACACCTGTGTTCGGATTTACAAAGTTCAGTGAACGATTTACCAGCAAATATAAATAATCTTCATCAGGTAGACGGTTGTACGATCGCCATTCGTCAGATATTATTGTAGTCCTAGGACGTATATACTGCTTAATAATGCGCATTAAAATACGGCTACTTCGCTCTAGAACAGCGATAAGGAAGCACTCATGAGTTTCCCTGCAATATCCTCCTAAAACCCATTACTCTGGTAATACAAGGCCAATGTTGTTTTTCCTTTTAGAAAATAAACTTTTATCTATTGCTCTGTCAGTCCCGGTCCTCCTATCAATGATGCGAAGGATTCCTGCTGCAGAAACCTTTCTCGTGTAATTATTCCAGTCCGCACAAGTTTTCTTGTTTATACGTAGTTCAATTTCACAAACCGATGTTGTTGTATACTCGTAACTCCAAGAATACGCGAAAAATATAACCGTTTTGAAGTCTAATTTAGAAGCTGTGAACCACGTATTAGAAAGTAAAGGTATTTCTTCTCGGCATCCTCGTTTATAACATTTCCATCTCTCTCTTCTACTTGATGCCCATGTCATCTCATGACCTAAAGAGCAATTTCTTCGAGCATGTAACACTCCTTTGTCTTGAAGGAAACGTGTGGCTGATTATCGGTCTTTAACCGTTGTCGATGAATCAAGGAAAGTCATTACTAAGGTGGGTTATAGAAACTCTACTGAATGGACAGCATTCACGACCTCAACACACAAGGTGAATTCTTTCGCTTCTTCCGAATACCCGCGCGGAACTCCCAAGCGTAGACAAGGGGTCACCACAGACTGAAACACGCGGACGGGATTGGCTCCCTGGTGCCGCTGCACGCTGGTATACATACAGTAGCACGTGATCACTGAGCATCTGCTACTCGGAGAGCTCGTTGACAAAATGGGACTTTTTGAAATTTTTGTTAGAAGACAGTGGCGGCGGGCAGAGTTTCGTTTCCAAGGAATAACAGGAGTATGGCTGTTTGAACAAATAATTTACAATTGTAGCACTTGATAGCAGGCAATGGACTTCACAACTGTGAAACAGGTAAGAACACTACACCAAAACGAACACGTTTTTTCCAGCAAACGAAATGGCAATGGACCAAATCACATTTGTTCTCGTGTATGTTTCTCTATAAATATGCATGATTTGACGCTTGACTTATATGTAAATAACCGTAACTGTACAACATATATAAAAAGATAAAGAAAAAATCGAAAGACGTTACCTATCAAAAATTTCAACCGCCAAATACTTCACTTCTCTTGTCACATTTAATCTCTGGCAGTACAAAAACATAAGTTCAATCGTCCCGCCATCGATCCAGGTTTCCTGAAACAAAAATGGAGAGATAACGTCAGATATTTAATAAATCAAATTCACTTCAATTTATGAGTCTCTGATACGAGCTTTCATTTTCAACGTGTTGTTTTTCACTTTTTTTTTTTTTTTTAGTTTTTAATTTTGAGATACGTAAAAGTGCTGGATCTGTTTTTTTAAGTGTTTGTAGGGAAATGTACGATGGTAAATCGATATGGAAATCTGTGTATATCAGTATATCCAAGGATTACTACCAAGAGCTAACCGAAAAACGTGAAGGCGAAATTCGTAAACAAAAAAACAAAAAAAGAAGAAAAGAAAACGTTCCACGCAGAATTAAAAACATTGCTATACACAAAAACTACTGCGTAGCAGATTTATTACACAGAATTTTCTTTACAAATTTCAACCTGCAACTGACCGAAGTGCGCGGTAACTCTAAGCTCCCTCGGAAAACGAATATGAGAGGACTTGTCTAAAATGCTTCACGCTCTTCCTTTTTACAAAGTGTAACAGGGAGTGAGTGTTCCAGTCACACCTGTTTGAGGCAATAAACTTCCTGTAACCTTCAGACTATAATCCTAATGCAGCACTATTCTATTAAGCAGCTTCATATTGTTCCTGGTAAATGTGATTCAATTTACTTCAGGCACCGCTACACATTTTAATTCTTCAAATCACAGAACGCAAGTTAACAGATCACGGGACAAATTCTTTGTGACCGTTAAAAATTGGCATATTGCGCTCCTGCTTTTGCATGCACCGAGCAAGTGACTTTGAATGCCATGGAAATAAACTTAGAAACATGACAGGCTAAATGAAATGGCTCACAGCATATCGTTTGCTAGATTCCCTCGATATCGGCTAGAATATGGCAAACAGATTTTCGACACCATTTTCCATCCATTGTCGCGAGCTCAAGACTATATCGATCGCGTAAACTCCCTCATTCAAGAAGTCTGACGGAATACCATGTATGCTGTGGCTGATATACAGTACAGTTATTAGACACCAGTTATGGTTCTGCTTGGATGCCATAAACTTTATGCCATGTGGGGGCTGAAACAGATGACCGATCAACAAAAACAACACCCTATGGAGATTTTCGTCCTTTCTCAGCGTTGGGGGAAGATCAAGGTTTAATGAAATGGACTGTCAAGACCTGTGTGCCCCATTTTGACCCTGAAAGCAAGAGATAAAGTTCAGTGAAAACGCTTTTCACTCCTGCAATAAAAGGAGTTCAAAAGTGTACAATGAATCAAAAAATATTGCTAATCTTGTTTTGGGATGTATACGCGGCCAACTTCTTTGGAGCATTATCATGAACACCGCCTAACTGTTAACTATCAACTTATTCAGCAATGTCAAAGACAAGCTGAAACGTGCAATTCACAACAAAAAAGGATTTTTGTCTAAAATTCTTATTTTGTACCACGACAATACCCCCTCCCCCAGCAGCTGCAACGATGAGGACAATTGAAAACCTGAAGATTGAGGTTACTCCTCATTCATCTTACTGTCGAGAACTCACACCAAGCGATTTTCGTCGCTTCTGTATGCTTGAAGAAGTGTTACGTGGTGAGTGACTTGATAGCGATAAAAAAACAATAAAGATGACACCGAATTTTCGGGTGTAATAAGCACGTCTTTTGAATCCGTTCTGACGCAAATTAAATTTATCAAAGCTATTCAAAGGCAATGGAACCGGTATGGAAAACAATAGTATCTGACGGAAGAAAGAAGTTTTTCAATCGGGTCTTTAATCCCTCAGATATTGCTGTAAACGGTATCCTGAGCTTACGAACTCTTAGAAACAGAATTATCGACAAAAATAAGATGTGATTTTACGTCCCCTGGTGGGAAAACCATGCATTATTTTAGGAAGAAAGTATTCACAAAAGGTTTTTCCGTATGAGCGGTATCGGTCCAAGAAAAAATTTAGTCGAGTTTTCAGGAACCCAGAATTCGCTACAAATATATCAGGAGCAGAAATTAACACTTATGACCCCTGGTAGCCAAACCATTCTTTACCAAACATTAGAAATTATGTGAAAAATATTTTCCATCAGGTCTTTTATGCGATACAGGAAGAATTTTTCAAATCGGAGTTTTAGGAGCAGAAAACGCAATTTACCTTTATGTGCCCTAGCAAAAAGTCTTAAATGATTTACGTGAAAATTTTGAATTTATGCGAAAAACATTTCGCATCGGAAATATTATCCAACAACGAAGGAATTTTTCAAATTGGACTTTTAGAAGTAGAGATGTTGACAAAAATAAGATATACATCTACGGCCCCTGGCGTAGAAACCATTCATTATTTCAAAAAGAAAATGTTCCTAAAAGGTTTGTCGACATGAGTAGCATCGGTCAACAAAATACTTTTTTTCAATCGAGATTTTAGAAGCTCATATTTTGCTGCAAATACATCAGAAGCGGAAATTAAGACTTACGCCACCTGGTGGCCATACCATTTTGTTACAAAAATTAGAAACTATGTGCAAACGATTACCCATCAGGAACTGTATCCGGTGCAGAAAGAATTTTTCAAATCGGAGGTTTAGGAGCAGAGAAATAGTGGAAAACGCAATTTGCCTTTACGCCCCCTAGCGGAAAGTCTATGAATTACTTGAAAATTTTGAATTTATAGGAAGAACATGTCACACTAGAAACACTGTCCAACAAAGAAGGAATTTTTTTTTAAATCGGACTCTAGAAGTCGAGATATTGACAAAAATTAGATATACGTCTACGCCCCCTGGCGCAGAAACCATGCACTATTTCAAGAAGAAAATGTTCCTAAAAGGTTTGTCGACATGAGTAGCATCGGTCAACAAACGACTTTTTTTTTCAATCGAGATTTTAGAGGCTCATATTTTGCTGCAAATACATCAGAAGCGGAAATTAAGACTTACGCCAACTGGTGGCCACACCATTTTTTTACAAAAATTAGAAACTATGTGCAAACGATTTCCCATCAGGAGCTGTATCGGAGCAGAAAGAATTTTTCAAATCGGAGATTTAGAAGCAGAGATATAGGGAGAAACGCAATTTACCTTTACGCCCCTTAGCGGAAAGTCTATGAATTACTTGAAAATTTTGAAATTATATGAAAAACATGTCACACGGAAAACACTATCCAACAAAGAAAGAATTTTTCAAATCGGACTCCTAGAAGTAGAGATATTGACAAAAATAAGATATATATCTACGCCCCCTGGCGGAGAAACTGTAGGATATTTTAGGAAGAAAATATTCCGAAAAGGTTGATCGATGTGAGTGGCATCAGTCCACGAAATAATTTTTTCAATCGATATTTTAGAAGCTCAGATTTTATGGCAAATACATCAGAATCAAAAATTAACACTTACACCCCTGGTGGCCAAAGTATTCTTTACCAAAAATTTGAAATTATATGCAAAAGATTTTCCATCAGGAGGTGTATCCGCTGAAAAAAAATTCAAATCGGAGTTTTAGGAGAAGAGTTATCGGGGAAAATGTAATTTACTTTTACGCTCCTAGCGGTAAATATATGGGTAATTTGAAAAGGAAACTATATCTAAAACACTCTGCGACATAAATGGAATCGAAAGACAAAAAAAAAATTTTTCAATCGGATGTTTAAAAGCAAATATGTGGATTAAAACGTAATTTTGAATTCGGCATAATCTGCATTTACGCCCTCTAGCGGCAAAAGTGTACATCGTAAAAAAAAACGAAATAAAGAATCATCATTCGCATATTTCAAGCTTCCGAATGTAAAAAGAATTTTCCAAATCGGATTAATAGTTGCAGAGATACCGTGGGTACAGACGGACGGACGGACAAACCGATAACAGAAGCACGATCTTTTTTTACAAAAGACGTGCTAAAAAGTGAAGATGAGGTACACACACATTGCTTCAGAAAGAGCTGAAAACCTTCTTCTCCAATGGGACCAAAAAGCTCGTGGACCGTTACGAAAAGCATATAGAGGAACTGCATGGTACACAACGAAAAATAATGCTGTAGTTACGCAAGTTCAATTTTACGTTTCCCCTTTTCTCTGCGTTTCCTGCTGGAAATTCGTAATCATTCTATGTACACTGTAAAAGAATTTCTGAAATTCGCGAGTTACTTTCCGTCATTCCTTTCGTGAATTAACGAAGCATTCAGAAGACAAAAGTGATGTACAATGCAAGAAATAAAGATGTATCGATTGATGGGGAAAAGCTGGAGATAACCAATACCTACATTTATCTTGGACAGCAGATATCAAGTGAGGGTCACATTGATGAAGAAATTAATCGGCGTATAAAACTTGTCTGGAGAGCTTTTGGAAGAAACAGTATAATTTTCAAGAGCAATATGCCCTTATGTCTTAAAAGAAAAGTGTTTGATCAGTGCGTCTTTCCAGTGCTTTGGTATGGTGCAGAGACGTGGACCTTAACTAAAACAGACATTGCAGACAACTCAATAGAGGCATGGAGAGATGCATGCTTGATGTAACCAGGAGAGATAAGAAGAGGAACTCGTGGATCCGAAAAATGACAAGAGTGGGAGACATCACGATCAGAATAAAATCCTTGAAATGGCAATGGGATCGACATACTGCCAGAAGGACAGACCATCGATGGACAGCCGAAATTTTAGACTGGATTCCAAGGGACAGGAAAAGACCCAGAAGAAGACCACATGGGAGATGGGTGGATGAAATTAGAAAGTATGCGGGAGTAACCTGGAGGAGACTGGCACAAGACAGACCGTTGTGGAAGAAACTTGGGGAGACCTTCGTCCTGCAGTGGATTGATAATGGTTGACGATGATGATGTTGATGATGCAACGTTTTCCGTGAAATGGCGGAAAGAATCCTGAATTTCACGGATTTTTCATATGCCATTAAAATTCTGAATTTTCAGAAAACCTTTTCGCAATTCCTTTCGTATATTAACGAAAAAACCCGTTTTCACTTTTTCCGCATCCTTATGACGAGAAATATTTGGTAGCAGGAAAGATTCGAGAGAATACTTGAGGTTTGATTAACTGTTCAATTTCAATCGTCTGTCGAAGTATCTGATTTTGAAGTTCTGCAGCAAAAGCGGATATTGTGGATAGAATATCGCGCGAATTTTGGTTATTGTGGCACAGAATATTTCTTTTCGTCTCCCCCATTTTGTGCATTAGCTATTATATATTGTTTTATTGTAAGAAACTGGGTACTTAAGGTAGTTCCACCTAAAATCTCTGCCTTATGTTTCCAATGATAAAACTTCTTTACATATTTTCTTCGCAATTAATGTATTCCCAAGGATGAAAATTTGAACATCGATAAAACTAACTTTAAGTTATAGCATGGAATATTTAATACTTGCTAAAACATAACAATAATTATATTAAAAATCAATAATTTTTCTTTGAGTAATGTTCAGACCTGTTAATAGATGGCGCGACCTGTACATTGATGACATCAGTAGACAAACAAATGTTGGATTGCATAATTATGGTTATGTTTTAGCAACTGTATCCCATGCTAGAATTTTAAGTTAATTTCATCCATGTGCAAATTTTCATCCTTGGGAATGCATTAATTGCGAAGAAAATATGTAAAGAAGTTTTACCATTGGAAACATAAGGCAGAGATTTTAGGTGGAACCACCTTGACGTATTACTAATACGTCAAGGTGGTTCCACCTAAAATCTCTCAATTTAGTACTGCGATTTCAGATCGAAAGCTACCTGAGTCACATTTAATGATTTCCATTACTCGAGCATCTGCGTCATACATTCTTAAAGATAGCAACGTACACAGCGATTTTTCCCACTAATGTACAGCATTACAGAAGGCATTTCAAAAGGACTTACTGCATATAAGGGATTATTCTTGATAAACGCCTTGTTTTGTTTCGCCAAGTTGTACAGCCATTCTTCTAGCATTTCAGCGGAAGCAGAAACCAGTAGAGATCTGTTCTCTGAGTTTTGCGAAGCGTTGTTCATAATGTCGGCAATCTTGAGTGCCCTAAAATGAAATAAAGTGCTTACTCAGAATAGTACCAGCTAATTCATTTTACTATCTTCGCATGCGAAATCTGATCACAGTAAATCATTCTTTGACGTAATTTCTACGCTGCGCTATGATTACAGTTTCGTTTAAGAAAGGGAGAGGGGTCGAAAGGTCAATGGAATCCAGACCTCTGAAAATTTTTATCACTTCTTTTTTTTTTTTTGATTGAAGGTTTAACGACCACTATATAAGCAGTCGCCCGTCCCTAATTTAGGGTCACTGGTTCCAGGGAAGGGATAGAGCCAGTGCCGTAAGTCAAACACAACATCCATGCCTCACCGGGATTCGAACCCGGACCCCTTTCGGACGAATGATCAGAGGCCATCGATTAGACCACTGCTCCACCGCAGCTTTTAGCACTTCATTTGAGAAAAAAAAAATGGTAGCTTTCAATAAGAACTGAAATATTTACTAGTTAAAAGACAAGAAGTGTAATCAGCGAAGCAAACAAATCTTCGTAAAAGACGGAACAATATCATTTAGCAGTGTGCACAGAACGACTTTGTGTATAAGGCCTACACATAAGTATACAAAGCCACATACAGAAAGGCGGAATGAGTTAAGCAAGTAATTTACTTCAGCAACATTCGAAAAGACCGTACGGACCTAACGCCTGAAGCTGCGTACGTGACGGAAGAGTGGGATTTCAGTGGAAGCTATGACATGTTGGAAACTTCGGACGATCTTACTGTAGCGCCTCAAACGCTCGCCAGCATGTCTTCGGGGATCTGTGGTGGTACGTTTGATAAAGTAACAACTAAAAGCAGTTGTGTAAGAGCTTTAGGTACGAAATGGTAGTGTTTAACATTCATGCCACGAGCAAGTAATTGGTCATTCACATTCAGAAGTAAGATAGACCAGCACGGCGATATCCACCAGTCAATGTTGACAGCTGAATACGTAGGGATAGCTTTTCCAAGGGCAGAAAGATAGTCGTCTACCGTCGTATCCGGGAGCGGTGTAAAGGACACACCAAGTTTATGTTCAAGAATGGCACAAGAGCGATGAATCCCGACACTAGAAGAAGCAATAAGACAAGTACGTAGTAAGTGCAGAACTCAAAATGCTAATACGTGGTATGCTTCCGGAGGAAGAAATGCTAGTGGAGGTGTCATTAGTCTGCACTTCTCCTGCACAGGTACGTTGGAAATATGACGGCCGCCACGGTCGCGCACTGGTCTAAGCGATGGCTTCTGATCGTTCATCCAAAAGGGGTCCGGGTTCGAATCCTGGTGAGGCATGGATGCTGTGTTTGTCTTACGGCACTGGCTCTGTCCTTTCCCTAGAACCAGTGACCTTAAAATTAGGAATGGGCGACTGCTTATAGCCCATTGAGTTGCTCACGGTGGTCGTAAAACCTCCAATTGAAAAAAAAATGCGACGCAGCAGTCCGTCACTAAGCGAGAGATAATCAAAGAACAGGAGGGAGCACAGAGCAGGAGACTCAGAGGTAAATCTTCCATAGAGACTCATGGCAACAATTTGGCCCCGAAGATCTCAATAGAACAGCGCCCCAGTGGACGGACATGGAACTGAAACGTCGAACCGTAACCGTCTGCCTTTTTTTTTTTCAAGAGTTCACAAATCAGATCAGATCATACGTAAAGGATTTTAGGAAGGGAGTGTCTGACCCTAGGTCTTAAATAACCCTTAGAAATAGGAAGCTAGGAGATTTGGGTTAGAGTGCCCGATAGGAAAGTCACACGGAAGCGATTTAGAAAGGGGGAAGAAGATGCACTTATTCATTACCGGGGGCCAGTATCCGGGGTCCAACGGCTTAACGTGCCCATCCGACGCACGGCGGATATTTAGTGGTTCGAGCGTTCGTACTTGCTGGGATCGAACCTGAGGTTTCTCCGTGGCAGTCACGAGCGTTGACCACTAGCCCATCAGCTGCCCGAGTTTATAAATCTCTCCGCGGTGCTACTTATAAAGCCGCTGGTACCGTATCACGTGAAAGACGCTATCGTAGTTTCATGCCCAACCACTGGGGATATCTTAAACACGAGAGTTGGACCTATGTCTCTCCTCCTCTGTCGGAGGGAGAAGGATTGGGCAAGATAGCAGGGCGAAGCACATGTGGACTTCGCGAATTTCCATAAGTAGAGTTCATCACAGATGAAGCAGTTGGAATTAAGGCGGATGTCTTGCCAGCGGAAATGCTAGGACAGGATTGGTTGCTTACGCTGGTAATGCAAGAAGTGGCCATCTTTGCAACTTTCGACAATGATCAATATTCGACGAAGATTACAAAAGAAAAACACAAGTAATCGAACTTCGTCCATAAATTTCAGGTTCAAAAGAAGATAGATAGCTTAAGGAAACAGCTCGACACTTTTAATACAGAATGCACTCCTAAAAATCGCCAAACACTCCCAAAATGTAGAAGCACGACCAAACGTAACTTCACCTCGAAAAAAACGTATGTGCTTATGGTGTCACTAGGCCCATCCGTCCGTCTGTGGACACAGTATCTCTGCACCTAACGATTTGAAAGCTTATTTTTGCAGCAGAAAGCCTGAACTGTGAGAACGACATTTGATACGTTTTGTTCTTTTTCCTATGCATAATCTCGCCGTTAGGGAGCGTAAGTGAACATGCCGTTAAATTCAAAGTATATTTTACTCTATACGATTGCTTTAAAAAAAAAAAGAGTAAAACGCCGCCCTGGTGGCGTAATGGTCTAAGCGCTGGCTTCTGACCATTCGATCCTGGTGAGGCATTTCTGTCGTGTTTGTCTTACGGCAATGGCTCTCTCCCTTCCCTAGAGCCAGTGACGCAAATTAGGGATGGACGACTGCTTATGCCCCATCGACTTGCTCACAGTGATTTAATTGTTAAACCCTCCTGCCAAGAAAAAAGTATTCAGAAAGTTATTTTTATCTTATGATATCTTTACCACGGAGACCATTTTATGTATGGTTTCTTCATCCGTTATAGTGGCAAAAAGCAGCTATTTCTATTTGTAGATGATTTACCGACTGTGCCGAACGCCGTTGATATCTTTCTTTTTTCTGACCGGTTCAAAACACTATAAAGAACACTGCTTACATTGCGTATTTTAAATTATGCGCAGATTTTCTCTACCAGGAGTAAATGAATTTCCTTTATCGCTGAATTTTTTTCTTCTGAAAATGTGCTTTAAAGTATATTTTTCGCATCGGAAGGGATTCAAAAGGCGTGTTCATTACACCTGAGAATTCGATGCCATCTTTCTTATTATCTATCGTTTCAGATTGATGCGATAAAGTCAATACAAGTTAGATTTATTTTTATAAATGTTATCATCTTGCAGTCTATTTCTTCCTCGTCTACACCTGTCCCAGGGTAGGCTGTTCCCATGAAGTTAAAGTTCGAAACGTTGAAATGAAATTTTGTTTTTTTTGTCTGGAATCTTTTCTGTTGTGTCTAATTGCCCTCGAAAAGGTGTAGGAACGCGTAAGGTCACAGAGTGAAGAGTAAGTCATGTACATAAGTACAACACGAACCGAGTACATTTATTAAGTATAACAGATATCCACAAGCCGAACTGTAAGTTCGTAAGTTTAAAAATGGTCGGACACGAACAGAACCTTCATTGTTAGGGTATAGGCCTGGCTTCGCTACCCAAATTTAGGCCCGCGAAGATCTGTAATCACATGCAGTGTAAAGAAAGGTGTAAAGTATGCTGTACAAGTTAGAGATGAGTTCGGGCTCAACTTTAGGAGTCTGGACCCGGCCAGCTTTCTTTGATTACACGTGTTTGCTAAGCCCAGGCCCGCCCGGGCCCGGGTTCTCAGAAAATTTTCCTTAGCAAGGCTTGTATTATGCACAAGCCAAAGCTATGAAGCTATGGCTCAATCAAGGATTAGTTTAAAAATCATTAATTTAAAAAGTTTACTTCAGTTAATCCACTTCATAATATTAATACGTTCTTCGAAACACTATGCATAAAAGCAAATATTCTAAAATGTGTACTAGAAAATAAATAAATAATCGATGCACATGCCGTTCAACTATACCAGGGGATTCAGTGATTTTGTCAAAATCTGAAGATGAGAAAATATTTCAGAAACACAAAACATTCCATTCGTTATTTCTTTTGGATTTCTAAATTTACTTTTATTTTGAATAAATTGCATTACAAAACATGCAACTCTTTACAGACAGTCGCATGTTTTAAATTTTGACTCTTAGAATGCAAAACTTTGCAATATAATTTACATATATTCTAACTGGTAAAGATAGTTTACAGTCATGTAGTAGAGTATAAAAAAACATGTAAGAAAATTTCAAAAAAAAAAAAAAAAAAAAAAAAAAAAACCGCATGAACATTCGAACATTCCAGACCAGATTATTCTGCATTTTGTAACATTAACAAAGCTTTACACTTAATAGTGTAATAACCACGATATTATTCCATGCGTCTACAGTTTCCAGTAAGTTCATCGTGAAAATTGCTTACTGTTTAAGCCTCTCGAAAATCTTCAAAAAAGAATCGTATCTAATGCTTCAGAGCTTAACCTTGATCTCCTTTCCTCTAAAACTTGACCTGCTGCACTAAATGCTCTCTCGCTAGCAGAACTACTGGCTGGTATACATAGTACACGTCTCGCAATGGCAGCTATCTAAGGAAATTGGAAATTCTTCCACCAAGGTAACAGATCCACAGCTTCGAAGTGTGTTTCTCCCATGCGCAATTCCACATACTTACAAATTTCATTTGGATCAGGATCATGAATTTCAAACTCATCTTCCAAATCTTCAAACAAGCCTGCTGATATTTTTCCGGGAAAAAAATCATTGCTGAATAAATCAAGCTGCCAATCTAGAAGTGGCACCACCCTTGTATTTAACACTAGAAATTCGTTAATTTTTGGTAACCAGTTATAACAATAATATTCAGGGTATTATTTTTTAATTACAGTTTTTCGTGAAGGTAACTTATAAACAATGAAATTGGATATATATAAAGAATTCAGTAATGAAATTCAACATGTGTAATGCCAAGCCCGGACCCGGGATTTTCGGCTCTTATTTAATCCTGAGCCCGCCCAAGCCCGAGCTCTTTTCTAGTACAAGTAACTTCGTTCTCACTACCTGGACAGTTTTGCACCAATTCATCAACGTGGAAAAGAAGGAAGAAACAAAAAGTGAGGAGAAAGAGATACACAGACAGACAGAGAGAGGGTCAGAAGTCTCATCATGCTGGCTGATTTCTTCCCATTGCTTTTAATGCCGAATGATTTCGATTCACGTTGCAAATGTTCAAGTCCTACAGTTCGTATCAAGTGCACAGCGCCGGAACAAGCTCTATCTATATGGGAGATCGAGACTGGAAATTACCCCGCTGAAGTTCAAAATTTCCCTGCCGCCCCGGTGGCGCAGTGGTCTAAGCGATGGCCTATGATCATTCGTCCGAAAGGGGGTCCGGGTTCGAATCCCGGTGAGGCATGGATGTTGTGTTTGTCTTACGGCACTGGCGCTCTCTCTCTCCCTTCCCTGGAACCAGTGACCCTAAATTAGGGATGGGCGACTGCTTATAGCCCATTGAGTTGCTCACGGTGGTCAAACGTCCAACCAAAAAAAAAAAAATTCCCTACTTCCCCTCTAATAGTGCGCAGTTTCTACCTTCTCATACCGCTATAATAGAAAAGTGCTATGATCCATTAAAAATCTCACTTCCAGTTTGGGGCAAAATTTTACTAAAAATGTGAGAACTAAATTTCCAAGACTCAAGTGAAACTTAAAGTTATGCGAATGTACAGCCCTCCACAGAAATACAGAATGAAAAACGAACCAGCGCAGAACGAATGAGTATCAGACACCGAACGTTACAATAAGAAGATAATTTCGGGGTAAGGCTTGGAAAAATTCCGTTGAAGAGTAAACGCTGAAAGAGGCTTTATACGACCGGGAACAGATGACTAATTTGCTCTTCATCCCTTCAGCGTATTCCGAAAGGATACGGAGGTTATTCACATCAGCATATCGTTTTATATGCCTCTCTCCGCTTTTTTGAACAACTCCATTTGTGCACATGAGAGGTCCACACCTAACAGAGTGGTTACTCTGGACCCAGGTTAGCTGCGCGGAATACTCCGCGCTGCTAACTAAAGTATTTAAAAATGGAAAATAGTAAAGTTCATAAATTTAGTTTTCAGTTAAAATTTTCAGCAAATTTATTCACACGTTGTGCATGTCCATTTTTGTGTCCTTCAGAGCACAAATTTACGCCCCTACTATTATAACGAAGTAAATTTCTCCGTCATTTTTGGTCTACGCCGGGATTCGAACCCGAGTACGCTTATTCCGGAACAAGTTGCTCTACCAACTGAGCTACGCAGACATTTGTTCTGATTGCTATCTGCCTTTATGTCGTGTGCGTCCTACTGGCAGGTACGTCACACTATGACCGTGCTGGAAGGGCATCGGCCTTCCCTATAGCTACGGTCCTGGCAGGGCACAACAATGTCGAACTGGCATGGTGAAATAACTCCTTGTTATAAAAACACCATGGCGAACTTTAATTTCACTTCACGCTCTAGCCAATATTATAGGCTCTTTAGATATTGATAGCATTATCGGAATTGGCAACGATCAGTAACTTGTTTGCATAAATCTTCTGTTAATTGCTTTGTCAGGTGAAAAGCATGATAGGATCGCCAACGCGCGACGACAACCCGGGGATTGTAAATACTTGTATATACACTGACGGAAAAAAATCCCAACATCAAGAAGGGGTTGTGTTAGATAAACGACAGTTGTTCGGCGGTGAGAGTACATCTGTAACATGACGTCTATGCAAATTTCGCGCTCGGCGCATACGTGTGGCGCTAGTAGCGCTCCTCGGAGCATGCAAAGCAGGTTTGCTGTAAATACGCGCTGTAACGTTCGTGAGCGTTAGTTATCGTTGAGATTCGACGTAGTGTGTTGATGTTAGTCAAGAATGCCTTTAAGAAGACGAAGAAGCCATTATCAACAGCTCACGGAGTTTGAAAGAGGTCGTGTAATAGTGCTACGAGCAGGTGGATTTTCTTTCCGCAATATTGCAGAATGACTTGGCAGGAATGTAGCCACTGGGCATGATTGTTGGCAGCGGTGGTCAAGGGACCTTCCCAGTACCTTACTGCCTCAAGAAGACCGGGTTCCGGCCGGCCACGTGGCACTACTGAGAGGGAAGACCGCCGTGTACGGCGTATGGCCGTGGCGCATCGTACCGCGTCTGCGGCAGCAATTCGAGCTGCAGTTGCCACCACAGTGACACAACGAACTGTTACAAATCGGTTACTTGAAGGACAGCTCCGAGCCAGACGCCCTGTAGCGTGCATTCCACTTACTCCAAACCACTGCCGTTTGCGACATCAGTGGTGTCAAGCTAGAGCTCATTGGAGGACGGAGTGGAGATCATGTTGTGTTTTCTGATGAAAGCCGGTTCTGCCTGGGTGCCAGTCATGGCCGTGTGTTGGTTAGAAGGAGGCCAGGTGAGCACCTGCAACCAACCTGTCTGCGGCCGAGACACACTGGACCTACACCTGGAGTTATGGTCTGGGAAGCAATTTCTTATGACAGCAGGAGCACTCTCGTGGTTAACCCACGCACCCTGACGGCACAGTTGTACGTCGGTCTGGTGATTCAACCTGTTGCGCTGCCATTCATGAACAGCATTCCAGGGGGTGTTTTCAAACAGGGATAACGCTCGCCCGCATACCGCTATTGTAACCCAACATGCTCTGCAGAGTGTCGACATGTTGCCGTGGCCTGCTAGATCACCAGATCTTTCACCAATCGAGCACGTATGGGACATCATTGGACGACTACTCCAGCGTCACCCCCAACCAGCATTAACCGTCCCTGTATTGACCGACCAAGTGCAACAGGCATGGAACTCCATCCCAAAAACTGACATCCAGTACCTGTACGACACAATGCATGAACGTTTGCGTGCTTGCATTCAACATTCTGGCGGTTACACCGGTTATTAATGTACCAGCATTTCACATTTAAAATGGCTCTTCTCGCGTTTACAATAAGCTGTGATCTTGAAACCTTAATCGATTAAATATTGTACCTATACAAATGTACTGCCGCCATTTCATTCCTCTACAACTATTTTTTCGTGGTGTTGGGATTTTTTTTTCCGTCAGTGTATTTGTTTCTCAAATACCAATTGAATTCTGATCATTCGTCCGAGATGGATCCGGGTTCAAATCCCGCGAGGCATGGACGTGTGGTTTTCTTCCGGCGCTGGCTCTTTCTCTTCCCTGGAGCCAGTGGCTCTAAATTAGGGACGGGCGACTGCTTATAGCCCACTGAGTTGCTCACGGTGGTCGTTAAACCTTCAATCAAAAAAAAAAAAAAAACACTGTTTCTTTTATAATGTGAACCCATATAATTTAACATCTCATCCATTTTCAGCTTCTCTGTTTACCGTTCAAGGCTGCAGAATAGAAAATTATACGAGCTAAGCTTTGCAGAAAGTTCATTTGAAAAGCCTTTAAAGATAAAGAAAGGGAATGCACATTTTGGTAATTAGTTTGTTTGTTCGGGAGTTTAACGACCTCTCCACACATGAACAATTCATTAAGCTATAAGCATTTGCCCGTCCCATTTGGGACCACTGGTTCCAGGGAGCTCACATAGTCATAGGACATGCGCAGAGCCTGTATACCTCAACAGAGTCTCGAGTTCAGATCCATCTAGAACGCATAATTCAAAACCAGCGCCTAAGACCACTTGGCAACCGGCGCTGAGGGGATCCTTCTTCGTTAATTAAGAAAATATATGAATATACAATGATCTACATATACATATTAATTCTATAAGGTCTTTTACTGTGAGTCCTATTTTGAGAGAACGGCTGAACGTAAAGATATAGTTGAGGTATCAAAATAAAGGTTTTACCGTGTAGATGTGCCAGTTGAAGAGAAAAATGAGATTGGGGCAACGGTTTGGGTGTTGTGCGGCGGCAAAGTTCCCATGTAAAGTCTATGGGAGAAGCGTGCGGTTGACATTCGATCGCCTGCGGTTGACTCACGCGCTGTTGAAGGAGGACACATGGAGGGACTGAGATAGTCCAAATTCCTAAGTCTTCTCTTTTCTGAGCGAACCGTTGCGCAAAGGAACGCTAGCAGGCATTCGTATCAAAATTCTTCTCATCGGAACAGTGAACACTCTCGAAGACCTGATTGCGTTATGCCGTTGGACTGTGTGATGTATATATACAATATTCATTCGATCCAGTTTATTCACGTAGGTAAGACGTTTCCCATTATGTAAAGATGTAAATAAACATCCCGTTGACCATTCTTAGTGAAAATATTTAGAATGTACATATCGAGTTGCGCCATTTATACGTATCTTCATTCTATAAGGTTTTTTGCTGTGAGACCTATTTTGAGAGAACGGCTGAACGTAAAAATATGGTTCAGGTATCAAAATAAAGGTCTTACGATGTAGATGTGCCAGCAGAAGAGAAAAGTGAGATTGAAGCAACGGTTCGGCTTGGCGGGGCGGCAAAGTTCCCATGTAAAGTCTATGGCAGAAGCGTGCGGCCCTTGTCTACATCAGGCGCTCAATTTAGTGTCAGACTTGGTGTGTGAATGGTGTTCTATGATGATCAGTCCTAAAGTAGGTAAATACTTTATTGCATACTTACCCTTAACAGAATGTCTCTCCCGCAGGAAAAAAAATTAAAAAGCGTAAGAGCCTTACTGGAAGGCGTGAGCGATCAATGGGTCGCAACTATATGTCTCAGACAAGAGAAAATGAAGAGTATTCGCAATGCGAATTTCATTCCAACATTTACAAACACAGTTGTTACTGAAGATGAGAGTGAAAGAGTGCGCTATCCAGTTGAATTTTTGCACACGATCGAGATGAGTGTACTTCCGCCTCACATTTTACGATTAAAAAAGGGTGCAGTCGTGATGCTCATAACGAACCTGGACGCCCCGGTGGCGCAGTGGTCTAATGATTCATTCGTGAAGGGTCCGGGTTAGAATCGGGGTGAGGCATGGATGTTGCGTTTGTCTTACGGCACTGGCTCTCTCCCTTCTCTGGAGCCAGTGGCCCTAAATTAAACGGGCGACTGCTTATAGCCCATTGAGTTGCTCACGGTGGTTGTTAAACCTTAGGTCAAAAAAAAAATCACGAACCTGGACAATTGTTGAAGAGGTTGAATGAATTTGTCAATCAAATAAAGTTTACATTTGTTGTTTCATACGAGTTTCTTCTTTAAAAAAAAAAAAAAAAAAAACTAACCGTCGATTCCGACGGGTTTCGTCTAGTTTCTTTAAAATATCATGCCAGTTTTATTCTTGACCCAGTTAGCATGTGAATTTTATTATTCTATGTCATACCAAGTAAATCTATATCTTTAGCCATCATGGCTTTAATAACTATAGACGTGCATTTATGTGACGTACCTGCCAGCAGGACGCACACGACATAAAGGCAGATAGGAATCAGAATAAATGTCTGCGTAGCTCAGTTGGTAGAGCGACTTGTTCCGGAATAAGCGGCCTCGGGTTCGAATCCCGGCGTAGACCAAAAATGACGGAGAAATTTACTTCGTTATAATGGCGCCCGAACTATCCGGATGACCCGACCGTTCAAAATCTCGCATTGGTGTGATGTTCTTTCCACACCGCGAGATAGGAAAAATCAGAGAATTCCTTCTCCAGCGCTTCGAAAAATAAAAATGTGTGATGTTGCATTCCACACAGCAGATTGACTGGGAGTTCTCAAGTGCACGTTCTGCAGTGGATGGCTACCTGCAACGATTCATGGTCACGGCTGACCCGTGGGCCATGCCCCCGGCCCTCTTTCGGGGGGGGGGGGAGATGTGACGTACCTGCCAGCAGGACGCACACGACATAAAGGCAGATAGGAATCAGAATAATCGTCTGCGTAGCTCAGTTGGTAGAGCGACTTGTTCCGGAATAAGCGGCCTCGGGTTCGAATCCCGGCGTAGACTAAAATTGACGGAGAAATTTACTTCGTTATATTTAATTATTTTAAAAAGTGTTATCATGTGAATTTAAATATTTCAACAATTTCAAATACCATGTGAATTTCTTTAAGTATGACAGTGGATTAACTGATTTAATAGTCTAAATCTTTTAAGGTTGCTGAAATAAATATCGCTGTTTCAGTAACCTTATCATGTGTTGTAGTGAAAAATTACAGTAACGCGCGGTGCCTTTACATCTTGAACATCCCCCACCCCAACCCCGCGCATTCCGGCTTCCACATTTTACTGTTTTATATGTATATTGTAAGACAGTATAGTGATCGGTCGAGATCAGATTTCCGGAATTACACGTTTTGGCATTCAAGGAACAAGATTTCAACATTTTGGTAAGAAAACACTGAAATGTTAGGGCCCAAATTGGAACCGTTTTGTGGTGTAAAAACTGAAATCATCCCCATATTATCGAGTAAGATAATATGGGGCTGATTCGTTGGAAGCGGAAACTAATTTAGAGTGCAATGATGAAAGCCATTTATTACTCTGTGGCCGTCGCCCGTCAGATGGCATTTCGGACTGTTTACCTGCGTTCTCCTGTAAGGTAGATGTGGAAGCTCTCGAGAGAGACATATACTTCGTGATGTTTACACACAATCTATTATTCAGTCGTTCAAGTTCATTATTTGAGATAAGATATATTCCGTTATGTAAAGATATAAATATTCATGCGATCGTTATTAGTAGATTAAGAATGGTATGTCTTCAGTTGTGCTGCTTAGTTTAAGTCTGAGTGAATGGATGCCGTTAACGTAAAATAGTGTTCATCGAATGATGTTTGCGTTATTTCCAAACGGCATGTAAATTGGTGGCCCTCTACAGCTAAACACCAAAGCTGTATGTCTTAGTTCTCGAGATATTTGGTATGGGGCAGTTCCTGTACAGCACGGACAATTCTACAGTCCTGAAAACGAGAAATAGAACAGCCTGGAGATTTATTGTTTCGAAGAATTTTTTCCGCCAGTGTGAAATAGGCCTAAAACTCCATAGAGAAAAATAATCTCCTCTCCTTCCAACATAATTAAGGGGTCACTCGTAACTGTACTAAATTCACTGAGACCCATAACTAGACCTTAATAATGACTAAATTAATTAAATTCCCAGTTACAATAATTTCCCACTGCAATGTCCAAACCTCAAAGTTCTTAAGAGCAGTAGAAAAAGGAGTTTCAAACAAGAGACTGCCAATAGACAATAGATTCAGAGACTAACTCCGCCTTCAAAAAAAAAAAAAAAAAAAAAAAAAAAAAATATGGAATGCTAATTCCACTAACTGTGCAGTTTTACTGCTGCATTATTTTTTATTGGAAAAGAATTACAAGGCTTGTATATAGGGTTTACTGGAACGCGTGTCCTCTAGAAAAAAGTAACTGCTTATCATATAAGTATTTTACGTCAGCCATCTTAAATACCATTAGTATTTAAACGAACCTCATTGCTTGTGTTTTCTGTTCATTTCATTTGAAAACTAATGAAAATCTTCCGTACTAAAAAAAAGTAACACCTAAATTTAGGCTTCAAGATTTATTGCAAATTCTCTGGTAACTTTTTTGCTTTCACCTGGAACCGAAACAATATTTTTACTCTGAACAGTTTCACATTTGATCACACAACAGCCAGCGTTTTCTTTTTTACTTTCTATGGGAACTAACTTCGTCTGCTTCAAAAATCTCTCCTCTGCTGTTTTACCAAAGTAATTCCGACGCAATTTCTACTCTAACTGAAAAACAATGAACATTCAAGTTAGTTACTAAATGAAAGTTTGGTAAAATATCAGTTCTCGATAACAATAAATAAAATCTACAAAGAAAAAGCAGAAACGCAATATCAAACAAGGTTATGGTTAGTGAAAGACTGTCTGCATTCATTCAGCGTACTTTTAAGAAATCGTTTGGTACAATTTTCTCTTTGTTTAAATATTTGCAAGTAATTTGCAAATTACGCAGGGCAGCATCGTTTAAACCCGCAGTTGGGTTTTGTGTAATGAAAACTTCAAAATGATAACGCCTAAAAACATGGTCGTACTTACCTTGATCCGCAGTCTTTCTTCTTAACGTTGTAGTAAAGCCAAAGCATCTGCTCGTACTTCTGCGTTTACTAACAAGCGTTGCCAATTTTTCAAACCGTAGCTTCACAAATGACCAACGAGATAGAAATACGTAGAGCGCTTACGTCGGGGAACGGGTGAAGCCACCGGAAACAAGTGGCAGCCATGTTTGATGAGGTACAGAACGATTTCCGTTCCGTGTTAAGCAAGGGAGTTTTCGTAATATATGGTTTGATGTTAAATAAGGATATAACTCAGAAATGTTGTTATAAACACCTAGGGGTGAGACTAAAACGTTAACGTATCAAATAACGCTTTTCATTGTTAGTTGACGGCAATAGTGTTTTTAAAAAAAAAAAAGATATTTTAATGGATGCAGCTTGCTGTCGTTGAATAAAATCTCATGCCGTAATTTTTTGACATTTAACAAATTTTTTGGAGCAAATTTTCAGAGAAATATAAGTCAGCGGTAATAGAGTAAATGGAAAAAAAAAAGAAATACAAAAATAAAAAATACAGTTGCAGTCAATCCGCAATTTCGGTAAAAATTTTAGATATTCGTGGGTCATCACCATGAGAATGCTGAATCATCCCACAGCTTATCACTCCAAATACATAGACGCCAAATATTTTATGAGAGTTTTAAATGAAAAAAAAAAAGTTCGAAGAAAAACGGAAAACAAACAATGAGTTTACACAGCCAAGAGGTACCAATATTAAAATACTTTTACCAACTGCCCCTATCTTATATAATCAGAAGAAAACTACTACTTACCTGGTTTTTATTTAATAAAAATTAAAAGTCCTTAGCACTGGGCATGTTTCTAATCTGTTTGTTAGTCTTGACATTCAACAACACAAATCTGTAAGCCTTATTCGTGGGTACGCAAGGCAATTGTGGTAACTTGACCATAATAAAGGTGTCTCCCAGCACATACACTAAATACTTAACACAATATAATATATATCATATATATGGTATATATATATCAATATATGATATATATATACCATTATCAATCCACTGCTGAATGAAGGTCTCCCCAAGTTTCTTCCACAATTGTCCGTCTTGAGCCTGCCTCCTCCATATTACTCCGGCATGCTTTCGAATTCCATCCACCCATCTCCCATGAGTCTTCTGTCCCTCGAAAACCAGTTCAAAATTTCAGTCGTCCATCGGTGGTCTGTTCTTCTGGCAACATGTCCAGCCCATTGCTATTTCAGTGATGTCACTCTATCTCTCTCTGTATATATATTCTTTGAGTTGTCTGCATTCTTTGCATGTCTTTTTTTGGTATCAAAAGAAAAATATTTCTATATATCCTGCTTTTCTTTTTTAGTTAAGGTCATACATACAGTATATATATATATATATATCATCATCATCATCATCATCATCATTGTCAACCATTATCAATCCACTGCTGGACGAAGGTCTCCCCAAGTTTCCTCCACAACGGTCTGTCTTGTGCCAGTCTCCTCCATGTCACTCCCGCATACTTTCGAATTTCATCCACCCATCTTCCATGTGGTCTTCTTCTGGGTCTTTTCCTGTCCCGTGGAATCCAATTTTTTATGAATGAAATTTTTTTTATTTATGTATCTACATATGTTTATTTGCTATGTTTTATTTAACTATCTTCCAAGGCTTATCCGTAAGAAAAAGAATTGAAAATAATTATTCTTAAGTGCAGTTTAAATAAACTTGGTGACCTAATATATGTTGTAGTCAGATATATATATATATATATGTATATATCACTTCTGTAACTACCCTGTGACTTAGGTATAGACAGACATTGGGGCAATATGATGCTCCAAATGGTATTTACAGTTAGCAACACCAGTACCGAGTAGCTAAAAATAGTTTTATGTACTTTTTCAACCTAAAAAGACATAATTTTTGGTATAAAAAAATCTTTCTACACATCCTGCTTTTAATATCTGGGCAGGTAAATTTTCTCTGGGCATGTATTATTTTAGATATTATTCAAGCTCTGGGCTGAGTGACCAAAAAATTCAGATTATGGACTTTAATTTTTTTATGGGACAAATAATTGCATTTTTTTTTGTTTCAGTATTAAGTATTTAATATTTTTTATTTGCACTTTCATATTTTACTTTTTTTTTTTTTTAAGAAGCCTAGTTTTTTGTTGTCCCAAAGCTGAAATTTTGTAGTTTTGTTCAATTCAAAGAAAGATTGATTTACGTGAGTGATATTTGTTCAATACTAACCTCTCATATATATGGTTGATGCAAAAGGAATAACTGGCAATTTATACATGGACATACTGACTGTACATTCATCATGAATCAGAGGTCACATTCTTCAAAAAAAAAAAAAAACCCACCACCTATCACGCAAAAATCAAATGCAAGTAGTTATTACAAAATGTTGCTAGTCCCTTTCTTTTGTATTATTCCATAATTTTTTTCAATTGTCATTTCATAATCGTTTGTGCCAGTTTTCATAAATATTTTATGTTGTTTGCATTTTTGAGGTACCATTGTACTCCCTGTTTCCTATTTTCAGTTTTAAATCAATATTGCCTGTATTTTTGCTACCCCAAAACCACACACATTGACTAACACATTCACAAATAAAGAGTATTCTGTCAAGAAATTTTCAAGCTCCCCACTCTCACTTTGTTGAAGTAATACTACAGATTAATCAGTAATCAGAGACAAATGCCTAGAACACAAGCTGGGTGACCCTGTGCTTTCAGATAAAATACTAGATTGTTTCCTGACAGGTGTCAGCAAGCAATAAATTTATATTACCAATCACAATTATTACTTCTGCAATTTAAGTAACCATAAATTGATTGCTTTACCAGTATTTGCTATCTAATGGGCATTAGCCATGGGTACATGATCTTTATCACATAAAAAGAAATTGCTGCTTCCTAAGATTTTGAAATATTTGTTGTCTTGTCAGACAAGTTGCAAGTACACTGTACAGATTCTAGAATATATATGCAAATGCCATTTTCAAAACATCCTCAAGTATATGTAAAACAAAAACAAAAACAAAAAAACCACTAGCGTAAGTAAAAATTGTTCCCAAAAAGCCTCAAAGTTTGTAACTCACAATTAACCTCATCTTCCCATAAACATGATTCAGTGTTCACATTGAGTACGACTGTTTACAAAATATAAGGAATAAAAAATCTTAAGATAACACAGATTATGAAATGGTTCATCTGCTGGTTTAATCACCAGCTATACGGATTAGATGTCCTATTTTCTGCGTTTGATTAACTGAGCATTTACAGCTCAACCTTATTTAAAAATGCTTACTTGTGAAATGTAGGGCTAACCTTCCAAAAGTGGAGTAAATGGCATTTTATTGTTGAAATAATTATCCAAAATGTGCTGATAATTGTGAATATTCACAAATCATAATACGATCGCCGAGCAGCTGAACGAACCGAGGTGACTCCTTGACACACACAGAATTTGTACCTCATCAAAGATGGCGGGCTCTCCCCTCGTTGGCTTCAGTTGCCACAGCAGAGAACTAATCACAGAAGCACTCTATGTATTTCTATCTCGTTGCAAATGACACAAAACAATTTCACGCGTCTTCTTCTTAGAATAGATATGAAATTGTAAATTTCTTACGCGTTTCACCGACAGAAGAATCACCATCTGCTTCAAAATTTTTGCCCAGTCAAAAATTCTCCTATTACAACAAAAACTTTATGATTAGTGAAAGACTGTCTGTATTATTTGACACTTTTTGACTTCGCAGTTCTGATGCGAAGTCAAAAAGTGTTAAATAATGAAAACAAACAAACAAACAAACAAAAAAAACGAAGGCTACGGTTGTTAACACGCGTTTCTTTAGATCTGCTACAGTGACGTCATATTTTTCGCCGGAAGACTTTGTTATAAATGTAAAAGGTTTTAGACGGTTATTCATTAATTTATTAGAAAAATTAGTGAGTGAAAGTAAGACGTCTATTTAATCGCTTGATATGTGCTGTAAAAGCATTTTCTGTTCCCAAAGATTACGTATTTGAAACATAAATTGCTAATACGGTATACATTTTTCAAAAACGAAGGGAGCTAAACTTCCTTGGTCGTGAGAGACGTAGGCTGAGAAATGATGTATAAATTGATTTCCCACTTTAAGTAGTGAATTTATATATATGTATATATACACCAATTTAAGAACTGCATGTGTCACGTATACATGTGAGGATGTAAAGAGAGAAAGTAATAAAAAGTAATTGATGCACTGGTTACCAAAAGCAATTCTTAACGTATAACCTGATTCTATAATCTCTTACCTAGGAATCAATTCTTTTCCTTTCATCATTAAAATCAAACGTTTGAATATTACTTCAGTTCCCCAGATAGCTGAGTGATTTTCTGGTTCCATTCGTTGTTCGGTTCTGCTTCTTAGTCTTCCGTGAAACAAGCAGCCATAAATTCATATATTCAGGACGACTGCCTTCTTCCGGAACCCACCTCTTTTTTTTTCAGTTATTGTCATTAAACCACAGTAAAATTAAAAGAAACAAAAAGAAAATCCTTAGAGTTCACTGTACAAACAATTTTCGCCACTCGGTATTAGGATATCTACTTTGGATTAGAAGTAACGTGTTCGTGCAATTGAACTAATTGCTTTCCACGAGACGGCCATATTTTTTTTTGTGTGTCACATTGTGTGCTCTCACTTTCATGTTATTAAACCACTGCATAATTTTTATTTTAATAATTGTCGTACTTTAGCGGCTAATGTTGAATGACTATTCCTGAGGAAGGGAAGAAACTGCTAATGTTTCCTTCACTAGTTTTGAACAACTATTCCTAAGGGAGGGAAGAAAACTGCTAATTTTTTCTATGACAAATTTTGAATAATAATAATAGGGGAGAAAGCTGCCCCGGTGTCGCTGTTGTCTAAGCGCTGGCTTCTGACCATTTGTCCGAGGTGGGTCCGGTTCGAATCCCGGTGAGGCATGGATGTAGTGTTTGTCTTACGGCACTGGCTCTTTCCCTTTCCTGGAACCAGTGTCCCTAAATTGGGGACAGGCGACTACTATATCCCATGAAGTTGCTCATGGTGGTCGTTAAATCCTCACAAAAAAAAAAAAAGAGGGAAGAAACCAGAATGGGAAATAGAGCACCTGTGTCGTAATTGGAATGCGAATTCGTAGTTCATATACGAATTAAAATTTCTTCTGCTGTTCTATTCAGATTTTTCTGTACGAAGCAGATTCTTCAGATTTTTTAATAACGAGAAAATTGACAAATTTAACGAGACTTAATTTTATTTATTTTGTATTTAAAAGACACTATTACGTTTAAAGCTACTTATGTAGCTCAGAAATAAGATACTTTTTTCGTTAGTAAAATGAACTTACTAAAATTTTATTACACAATACAGCATCTGTATCCGAGTTAGCTATCTAACACAGGTTTTGGCGTAAAAAGGAAATATTAGCTTTAGTCTCAGATCAAATTTCCGTCTCCATTCGCAAGTAGTGCGCATGCTCACTGTAGAATGTGTTCCCGTTTTATTACCGTAGCACTATTTTTGCTCTTAATGACGTCTTACTCACCATTGTATTTGCTGGGCTTGCCAGGTTGGTTGGTTGGTTGTTTGGAGGTTTAACGACCACCGTGAGCAACTCAATGGGCTATAAGCAGTCGCCCGTCCCTAATTTAGGGTCACTGGCTCCAGGGAAGGGAGAGAGCCAGTGCCTTAAGACAAACACAACATCCATGCCTCACCGGGATTCGAACCCGGACCCCTTACGGACGAATGATCAGAGACCAGCGCCTTAGACCACTGCGCCACCGGGGTGGCGGCTTGCCAGGAAAAGCACAAAAGTAAGTAACTATTGGATTGTTAATCAGCGACCTCTATTAAAGGCGAAAGATGAGATGATGCACGCTTTTCGAATCTTTTAACAATTGAAACTCCGATTCTTCAGACATCAAAATTTACCCATTTCAAGGTATTATTTTTCATGACAAATATTCATAGCGTACGTCCGTCCGTCTGCGGACTCCATATCTTTACACCCATAAGTACAATTTGAAAACTTTCTCTTCATGCACCGGCAGTGGCGCTGCCAGAAATTTCTTAGGGGGGGTATGGATTTGGTTCATTAGTGAAAGCCTCGTATATACATATATGTCGCTTTAAATTCGTACTCAATCCACTCTCAAGGGGGTCCGAACCCGAGGCTACGCTTCTATGCCTCGGTTATAGTGGCTAGAAGAGATAGTGTGCCGTGCGTTAATACCTCACTGTTTAAATTTTAGTTCCCACTTTTCATGAAACCGCGAGATGGCACTCTTGCGAGTTTTGATGCTTTGATTTCTAAACATTAGCATGCTTTTTTATGGCGTGTTCGGTGGATAGCATTTGAAAAGGCGATTTATTTGTTAGATCGGTCATGAAAAGTAGTAGTAATGAGTGTAACGTTGAGAACATGTTCCGTACATGAATGCAACATTGGTTACAGGTCCTGTAAACAAAAGGTAACTATTTTCCGTGCCGAAAGATGAGGCAAGGCGGATGGAATGATTTTTTTTTTTTTTTTACTTGCCCTAATTTAAGTTGGCAGCCACTCAGTAATTATTTAGTTAAGTATGCCAGGTTTTTTTTATTCTTTTATATGTCATCGCATTTTGTCTAAAATTATTATGGAATTTTTTTCCCCAATGTTCCGTAAACTTTATCATAGGAAGATTAGGCCTAAGTGCAGTATCATGTGACACCCAACTAAACATTTTGTGTCCTGTAGAGAGAGAGAAAAGAGTTGCAACAGGATCAGTACAGAATTCAATACAATGATTGGGAAAAAATTCCAATTATTACGGAGAAAATTTGCGTCTAGTAATGTATTTGTACTAACCAGCCTTGTGATACGCAGATTCAATGCGAGATAACGCATTTACCGAATAAAGTTGACGAAGGTTCCCCAAAACACAGCATTTGGAAGAATATTCACTTATACCTTTTTTTTTTTTTTTTTTTTGATTGGAGGTTTAACGACCACCGTGAGCAACTCAATGGGCTATAAGCAGTCGCCCGTCCCTAATTTAGGGTCACTGGTTCCAGGGAAGGGAGAGACCCAGTGCCGTAAGACAAACACAACATCCATGAATCACGGGATTCGAACCCGGACCCCTTTCGGACGAATGATCAGAGGCCATCGCTTAGACCACTGCGCCACAGGGGCGGCACACTTATACCTCTCCATACATGACGTTAATCACTTTTAGTATAACTGCAGGATAAAAATAAAGGGTGATTCTTCGGTAAAAGTTTTATACTGCCTGGAGCGAGAAGCACGTATATCTATGAGAAGAGTTTGCAGCAATAGCACCGAAGCTGTTATCAGCGCCCTCTCTGATTTCATGATTTCAAGAACCCGTCTGCAATAGCCCACGGCACACTATCTCTTCTAGTCACTATACCTCGGTGGCCCTACGGTCTGAGGAGTCGTCTTCTAATTATACGTACGAGTTGCGTCCATGCTCCAGCTCCGGATGAAGCTTGAGATGTGCGTTTGCCTTAAGGCGCTGCCCCGCCCGGGCCCCACCCCCTCCCTCACTGGTATCAGTGGCCCTAAATTAGAGACAGGCGACTGCTATATAACTTATAGAGTTGATCATAGTTGTCGTTAAACACCGAAATAAATAAACAACATGAACAAATTATTTTCGCCGCCCCGATGGCGCAGTGGTCTAAGCGATGGCCTCTGATCATTCGTCCGTAAGGGGTCCGGGTTCGAATCCCGGTGAGGCATGGATGTTGTGTTTGTCTTACGGCACTGGCTCTCTCCCTTCCCCGGAACCAGTGACCCTAAATTAGGGACGGGCGACTGCTTATAGCCCGTTGAGTTGCTCACGGTGGTCGTTAAACCTCCAATCAAAAAAAAAAAATTATTTTCGCGTTGGAAAGAATGAACTGTGAGAACTAACTATGTGATCGCCCTTTCCTTTTGGTCTGTGTCAGATCCACACTCACCTTCAGGAATGTAATGTAACAGATGTGTGTTGGTTTGTCTGTAACTATTATCTTAACGGTTTAACTTCAACCGAGCGCTTTACTGATGACTTAACTCGTTATTTTTAACTTAAAGGTTGCCTTTCCGGATGAGTCTCAGTTGTTCGTATCTGCTGAAAACTTCCTTAGTCATATAGTCACTAGAGGAAAATACGGCTGGCGTTCACAGACAAACAAATTTGCTTACGAGCTCAAACTGTTTATTAAACAGGATTTCAGCACGTCATCACTTCAAATATTCACTATCAATAGGTTGTAGTAACTCAAGCATCGAATGTAATCCGCTTATACAACAGTCTTTCGTTTCACATAGATACAGCTCGCTCAAATTCTGTCCAGTGAGATACGATATAATCTCTACCCTCGCGCAATATACACTACTGCTTGCGAAAATTGCAACACCAAGAAGGAACCATGCGATTCGAATGAAATCTATACCACAAATTCCTGATATGACTGTACATAAATGACAGAATATTCAAGAAAAGCAAATTCAGTTTGCTTGTACCACTTACTGGTCATCCATGTAACCCTTCTCAGAAAACTCGAATCCCGCATCCCCCGATTCGATTCCCGCTTCAGGACGATGAAATTTTCAAGTTTTCTGAGAAGTGTTACATGGATGACCAGTAAGTGATACAAGCAAACTGAATTTGCTTGTATCACTTACTGGTCATCAATGTAACACTTCTCAGAAAACTCGAATCCCGCATCTCCCGATTCGATTCCCGCTACAGGCCGATGAAATTTCCAAGTTTTCTGAGAAGTGTTACATGGATGACCAGTAAGTGGTACAAGCAAACTGAATTTGCTTGTACCACTTACTGGTCATCCATGTAACACTTCTCAGAAAACTCGAATCCCGCATCTCCCGATTCGATTCCCGCTACAGGCCGATGAAATTTTCAAGTTTTCTGAGAAGTATTGCATGGATGACCAGTAAGTAGTACAAGCAAATTCAGTTTGCTTTACTTGAATATTCTGGGAATTTTCCATGTATTATGAAGAATATTTCTTCCTTCATTGTAATACATAAATGATTTAATTTTCAGAACAACACAATAATTTTTACCTGCAAAACGCAGTATCTCGTGAAGCCTCCGCGAGCTGCAGTAAGAGATTCTAGACAGCGGGGCATTGATTCGAAAAAGCGTTGGATGGTGTCCTGGGTAATCGCTTGCCAGGCGGCATGTATGCGAGTCCACAGATAATTGGTACTGACTGCTGGAGGACTTTGATGGGCCGGTTACCGAGTGACCATATCCCAGGCATGTTCAATAAGCGACATGTCTGGCGAACGTGAAGGCCAGGGAAGAAGCGGTATTTGCTGTGCTGCGAAGATGGCTTGAACATTCCTGGCAACATGTAGTCGGGCATTGTCCTGCTGCAATATAGCGCCAAGAGTGCTCTGAAGGAAGGGTATGATTTCTTCCCTTACAACTTCCCTGATGTAGCGGTCGCTGTTGAGATTACCTTCAAGTCGTAGCAGCCGAGATCGCGAATGGTACCCAATGGCACCCCCACACCATCACACTTGGCGTTCAGTCCATATGACACTCGACAATGCATGCTGGAAGAAGGCGCTCACCACAATACCGTCTAATGCGTATGCGACCATCATGGTAGTCCAAGTTGAATCGGGATTCGCCCGGAAGTACGACATGTTGCCAATCAGCACGCCATTGTCTCTCTTGAAAACCCCATTCCAGCGTGAGGCGTCTATGATTCAGTGTCAAAGGATTTCGCAGAAAAGGGATACGTGCAGCCAGTGTCGTATATTCGACGCTAGCTAGGCTAGTTGTGAAGACCAGAGAATGCACAAATAAAACTGAATTAAATATACACAAATAAAAGTCAGTTATCAACGGTATTAAAATATGTCCATGCTTTCAGTGCGAAAAAAACCGCGTGCGGATTCCCTTCTTTGTCTCAGTCTGGCGAGCGAAAACCAACGGCATAACGCAAGCAGCTCTTCCAGAGTCTTTGCAGTTCTGATGCGAAAATCTTCCGTACAATAGCCTGCTAGCATTTCCATGACAACATGTATCAGCTGGTAGAGGGGATTTTTTTTTTTTTTTTTGATTCGAGGTTTAACGACCACCGTGAGCAACTCAATGGGCTATAAGCAGTCGCCCGTCCCTAATTTAGGGTCACTGGTTCCAGGGAAGGGAGAGAGCCAGTGCCGTAAGACAAACACAACATCCATGCCTCACCGGGATTCGAATCCGGACCCCTTTCGTACGAATGATCAGAGGCTATCGCTTTGACCACTGCGCCACCGGGGCGGCGTAGAGGGGATTAGCTCATTGCTTTGGGAAACGGTTCGCTCCTAAAAAAGAAGACAGACTATCTCAGTCACTCGCTACTCCCGCCCATAAGAATGTTTCGCGAGAGTTGTTTCAGTTTTTGTGAAGTGTCAATGAATTAAAATCAGAGATATTATATCTTAAATTCGTGGCGTTGTTGGATTCGAACTGTTTTCATAAATTTTGTGAAAGCTTCCCTGAACATCTACTGTCAGAACTTAAAGAACTCTATGCTTCAAATTTTGATACAGCTCGACTGAAAAATGAACCGAAAGTGTTTTGTTCCCTTGATGAATACAAAAACAAATGAGTAAGAGACATTACGTGTTACATAAAGTTGAATAAATTGGGCACAGTGTTTAGTGAGGTGCACAAATTAGCAGACCTCATATTAAACTTTCCATCAATAACTGCAACTGTCGAAAGTTTTTCAGCATAAAAAGAATCAAGGTATATCTTAGAGCCACACAAGGACATGCACATTCGAAAAACGTGGCTGTTTTGTCAATAGCAAAAAACATTATTTTTAAATATAAAAAAGTACTCACAAGAAACATTTTATGAAAACGTAACACACAAAAGGAAAGAAGAATGGAGTTCATGTACAAATAGAGTATTCAGAAGAAGAGTAGAGTTCATGTACAAATAAGTATTCAAATCCTAATCCTCATAATTATTTGGTATCATGTTAGCAATGGCATGTAAATAAAATTTAGAAAAAAGTTACTTCTTTTACTCAACAATTAAAAATTAAACTTCGCAATTTAAAAAAAAACAGTACTGGGGGAAGGGGAGGGGCGTGATAGCCCAGGTCTTGGACACAAGATACGCCGCTGCGTGCAACCATTTCCTCTGTGTAGCAGACGGCATCAAACTGTGGAGGCAGACAATGCCACACTCGTTGCAGTGCTCCACTGTTGTGCTAACACTTGCGAAGATGCGGAACGGCTCATCCCGCGATGTCGTCACATTTCTCGGTCCACTGTCGGATTGTGGATGCACCTGGTTCTCCTCGGTCCACTGCCGCAGCATGCACATCACTGTCGTAGCGTTACGTCCCGTCCGAGCCGCAATGTCGCGGCACAAAAATGCATTTTCACGCAGACCAATCATTCGTTCCCGTTCAAACTCTGTCGTATGGTGATATTGCGTCCTTGGTCGTCGCCGAGGCATTATTGAATGCTGGAGACCCTTTTACAACTCGCTGTCCGCGATGCACAACTGGTATGAATCCTAAACAGCTCTCTCTTTATACCCCTCACTCGATTGTCCAGAGGGCGCTGCCGTGACCGAACTTGGGCAATGACTCTGAACTTCTAACCATTTGCGTATCCTACCCTGTTCTGCATATTCTGTAAGTTTCACGTGATCGCCATCATTCCTTCATGGCGTTGCAATTTTCACAAACAGTAGTTTATATAGAGCTTTGTACAATAAATATTCGTGCAACATTACAAATACTTCATAGCGTAAATCTTTCCCTAATCATCGCATAAGAAACATATCGCACTGAACATTGCACAACCGAGCTCTTATCTCTCTAGTCGTACAACACAGTTTAACTTTGACATGCTGTTAAGTTGTTGCGAACGTCAATCGAGAAACCATCTGTGACGTTAAATCAGAAAAGCGATTAATGAGGAAAAACCAAATTTACATAAGAACACAGGAACTCAAAGGAAAAGATAAATTCGAGGCATACATCACAGGGGACGTGCATGCAGATGCTATTGCATTTAAAATATATTTTACTCCATATCAGTGATCTTGAAAACGCAATTGAGACATTTTGTATTCTTTGATGCTCTCATCGCGAAGACCATTTTCCATACAGTTCCAAGCAATTAACAGTTTTTCCACTAGAGAGCGTAAACGAATGTCGTATTTCCCCCGGTATCCCTAATTGCATAAGCCTCATTTCAAAATTTCGTATTACGACAGATCTTCGATCGGGTACATATCCGGCGAACGTGCAGGCAGCGATATCTGCCGTGCATGGAAGAAGTCTTGGACATTCCGGGCCACAAGTGGCCGACCATTTTCCTGCTGGAATATAGCGCCAGGACAACTCTAAGGAAGGGTACCGCCTCTGCCTTTAAAAGATATCTGATGCATCGCTGGCCATTGAGGGTTCCCTCAACTTGTATCAGACGAGATCGTGAATTGAACCCAATGGGGCACTAAACTATGACGCTTGGCGTTGAGCCGGTATGACGCTGCAAGGTGCCGTTCGCCATGATGTCTTCGAACACGTGTGCGGCCATCATGGTGCATCAAGTTGAATCTTGACTAGTTAGAAAACACAACCTGTTGCCAGTCAGAGCGCCAATGTCCGTGTTCGAGACCCCGTTGTAACCTGAGGCGTCTGTGATTGAGGGTCAAACGAATGCGCAGCAATGGGCTGCTCGCGACCAATCCTCCGTCAAGCAGACGACGTTGAGCTGTGATGGAGGACAAATCCTGACCTGTGACAGTGATCCCCTGCTGCACTGACACCGTGGATGTCGCTGTGCGATCGGTACCTGCCATGCGGTAGAGGTGTCTGTTATCCCGTGCAGTCGTACAATTTGTGATCCATTACCCGGATTTTTGTGCGTCCGAGCTCACCTGTGCACTGACCCCACGTTCGCATCGCCGTATTAGCATTTGTCCCGTACGAATGGAAATTTCGCGGTAGGAAAATCCAGCTTCTCACAGCCCAACAATCCTTCCTCGCTTGAAGTCCGTCAGATGTTCATAATGCAACCTTCTTCAGCAACGAAGCATAGTGAGACACAAGAAACACCCTTGAGACTCAATGTTGGTTCTTCACTGATTGCGACATCTCGTTTGAGCCAGCTCTTTATACCCGAGACCGGACAGTTCATTAGGCGCTTCTCCGAAACGGCGTGCGTATTTTGACTGACGTTTTAATTTGTATGTCCCAATCTGTTTTACATATCATGCAAATTTAAAGTTACTACCATGCAGCAGCCCTTCATAGTGTTGTAATTTTCACAAACAATAGTATGTACATCCCTAACCCGCCACCAAACGCCATTGCAAGTTACTTATTGATCAGTATTGATCAACCTACGTATTAAAAGCTAAATCATTTCAAAATTCCACTACCTAATATGAGGCAAGTGTTGCACCTTGCACCTTACGTCGGGCCATGCTCATTTTACACCTTACGTCGGCCATGCTCACATTGCACCTTACGTCGGGCCATCCTCACCTTGTACCTTACGTCGCGCCATGCTCACCTTGCACCTTACGCCGGGCCATGTTCACCTTGAACCTTACGTCGGTCCATGCTCACCTTGCACCTTACGTCGGGCCATGCTCACTTTGCACTTTACGTCGGCCATGCTCACCTTGCACCCTACTTAGGGCCATGCTCACCTTGTACCTTACGTCAGGCCATGCTCACCTTTCACCTTACGTCGAGCCACGCCCACCTTTTATCTTACTTCGGGCCATGCTCACCTTGCACCTTACGTCAGGCTATGCTCATTTTGCACCTTACGTCGGGCCATGCTCACCTTGCACCTTACTTCGGGCCATGCTTGCCTTGCACATTATGTTGGCCTTGCTCACTTTGCACCTTACTTAGGGCCATGCTCACCTTGTACCTTACGTCTGTCCATGCTCACCTTGCACCTTACGTCGGGCCATGCTCACTTTGCACCTTACTTCGGCCATGCTCACCTTGCACCTTACTTAGGACCATGCTCACCTTGTACCTTACGTCGGGCCATGCTAACCTTTCACCTTACGTCGGGCCACGCTCACCTTGTACCTTACGTCGAGCCATGCTCACCTTGCACCTTACTTAGGGCCATGCTCACCTTGCACCTTACTTCGGGCCATGCTTGCCTTGCACATTACGTTGGCCATGCTCACTTCGCACCTTACTCAGGACCATGCTCACCTTGTACCTTACGTCGGGCCATGCTCACCTTGTACCTTACGTCGGGCCATGCTAACCTTGTACCTCACATCGGGCCATGCTCATTTTGTACCTTACGTCGGGCCATGCTCACCTTGCACCTTACGTCGGGCCATTCTTGCCTTGCACACTACGTCGGCCATGCTCACCTTGCACCTTACTTAGGACCATGCTCACCTTGTACCTTACGTCTGTCCATGCTCACCTTGCACCTTACGTCGGGCCATGCTCACTTTGCACCTTACTTCGGCCATGCTCACCTTGCACCTTACTTAGGACCATGCTCACCTTGTACCTTACGTCGGGCCATGCTCACCTTTCACCTTACGTCGGGCCACGCTCACCTTGTACCTTACGTCGAGCCATGCTCACCTTGCACCTTACTTAGGGCCATGCTCACCTTGCACCTTACTTAGGGCCATGCTCACCTTGCACCTTACTTCGGGCCATGCTTGCCTTGCACATTACGTTGGCCATGCTCACTTTGCACCTTACTCAGGGCCATGCTCACCTTGTACCTTACGTCGGGCCATGCTCACCTTGCACCTTACGTCGGTCATGCTCACCTTGTGCCTTACGTCGGGCCATGCTAACCTTGTACCTTACGTCGGGCCATGCTAACCTTGTACCTCACATCGGGCCATGCTCATTTTGTACCTTACGTCAGGCCATGCTCACCTTGCACCTTACGTCGGTCATGCTCACCTTGTGCCTTACGTCGGGCCATGCTAACCTTGTACCTTACGTCGGGCCATGCTAACCTTGTACCTCACATCGGGCCATGCTCATTTTGTACCTTACGTCGGGCCATGCTCACCTTGCACCTTACGTCGGGCCATGCTTGCCTTGCACCTTACTTAGGACCATGCTCACCTTGTACCCTACGTCGGGCCATGCTCACCTTGCACCTTACGTCGACCATGCTCACCTTGCACCTTACTTAGGGCCATGCTTGCCTTGCACATTACGTCTTGCGATACTCACCTTGCACGTTACGTCGGGCCATGCACACCTTGAATCTTACGTCGGGCCATGCTCACCTTGTTCCTTACGTCGGGCGATGCTAATTTTGCACCTTACGTAGGGCCATGCTCTGCAGTATTTTAAACGGCAATTTTTAAGAAGACACGCGTCAAATACAATTTGAGCTGCAAGTTAACCGATAACGACTGTACGTTTCCGTAGACATTATTTAGTATTCCTAGTAAAAGGACCTGGTGGTCTAGTTAATGCACGAATCGACGAGAGACAAAAGTTCAGAGACAATGTTGTTGAGATCCCAGTACATTTGTACGATTCCAAACAAGAGCCATTTTGCAATCTAGTTTTGTTTGTTTTTTCTTATCTTAAACGGATACTGACTTTAGTATTTGGCGATTTTTTACCGTCATTGTTGACATTTCCTCAGATGCAAGCGCATCCCTGACGCAGTCATAATACTCTACTATAATTTTGCCAGTGTTAAGCTGATCCCTTCCAGAATGAACAGAAAATATGGAGGAGCGAAAATCAAAATTATATTATGACTAGCAGGGTACCCGGTATTTTCTGGGTAAATATTACTGTTCGTGGAATCACCAGTTCACGGGGCGAAAGTTAATGAATGAAAAAGATATTCCTGTAATTTTCCAGTAAATTAATAATTTATTTAGGTTATTGCTTCTTGGTAAACAATATTTTTGGTTTTTCCATTGGGAGCAAAAATGTAGAGATTTTTAGGACTGCCAACCCTTGAGTAGGCGACGTAGAGTTGTCCGTATGAAAAGTTTCCTCCAAATTAATGCCAGCCACTGCCAATGACTGGCTGATGCAGTAATATTCCTGCCAAAAAAAAAAAACAAGAGGGGTAGAGCCGGGATTGCTGCAAATAGAAAAAAATAAAAGAAATCGATTTAGTTCATTTATATTTACGAAACAAAAAATAAAGGAAGATGAATGGAAACACTTAACCTTCGAAGAGTCATCTATAGAACCGCCGTACATCTGAGAATCCCGCGACACTGAAATGCAATGTACCTATGTCATGTCACGTGCGTGCGACTTAAACATTGATCATCCTTTTGTTCAGCGTTTTGAATTTTGAATATCTGGAACTCTCTATTTGCATTACATTGTACAGTATTTCTGCCTGATGAAGTAGCCCATTGGTGGTGAAAGCTAATGTTTATTAATTTAAAAAAGAATTGTGTTTTTAAAACACCATAAAAGGATATTTTTACACTTTATTGTTATCTACCGTCTCTAATTTAGACCGTAGAGAGAGTATTGGAATTCTGAACCGTGTTGCAGTTCTTAAAAGTAACCTCTCTTGTTACGCTCAGATTACGAGTTACAAAGTCTCCGTTCGTAACCTCCATTACTAAAAGAATTTGTGTTGAAACAAAAGAAATTGCTTCAACCATCCTAAGCTGAATGGTTGAAGCAAACACCTGAACTGTATGATTGTTTCAACGGTTGTTGCTGTGGTTTAATAAAATCTTCTCCAGTCTCTCTGTTAGAAAATGTGCCATCTCTATTGCTTCAGTAACGGAAATGATTTTTTTTCACATTAAATTTTTACTTGTGTTAGGCTATTTTATGCTGCAGTCCAGAAAAATGGGGGAAATGAAAAATTTTGTTAATTAGCTATTGCCTCAACATGAGCACTGCAGTAATTCCTAAACTTGGATAGAAGGACTTTTAAACAAGGGACAGTGATGTTAAGATACCATTAATTACAAGCTGGGCACTTTGATAATTTTTAGTGGGACGCGAAAAATCTGTTTCGAGGACCGTTTATGGATTGTCAGTCCGCCACTGACTGTTGGTGCCAAGTGGGGACTCTCACTTCACTCGATCAAGGTGAAGTGACAACCAGTGGAGCAGGCTATCACTTCACTTCGTTCATTGGCGACATTGGTTGCCATAGCAACACCCTTATTCAGTAACTCTAGGTTCCTACGTTGCCCCCTTGGGAGTGCATCTATTTGGAACTGCGGCTAATATCTTTTCATATAACCTATGCGCAGTTACAGGTCGTCTGTTCATCAATTCGTAGAGCCATCTGGAACGTCGTGCTGACACTTCTAGCTTGCTTTTAGAAACGAGAGAACTTTCGTTTCAAAGCCACAACATTTTCCAGAAATCATTCTAGTAAACGAAAAAGTGACTAATTTTAAGAATCCGCTAAATCACTCGAAACAATACTTTATTTTTTCATAAATTTCAGGTGAAGTGGCACTTCACTCACCTCACGTGACCCGCCACTGTGCACTGGAAATTTTAAACTCGTGGAAAACTTATTAGTGATTGAATAAGGTAAGTTGAATGAAATGTTACTCAAAGTGGTTAGAGCCTAGGCCGTCTCGAGCACTAGAAGCCTTACTCCCCGATTCGTGACGTCACCAATAGGGTCACTAAAAACGCTGCTGTGATTGCTATCTTAGCTGGCAGTGCGGTTACAGCGAGGCTATATCAGGATTCTAATTTCTCCTAACTTCACAAAATGGATGGAAAAAAGTTATATAGTTCGGTAAATGCAAAACATTTGCTAAAAATCAAAATTCAAACACTTTATGAGTCATGAGAGCGATTAATTCAGTGATTATTTCATATCTACAAATTAATTCAGATATAAAAGACTTTTAACTCTTTCTTTTTTTTTTTTTTTTTTTTTTTGATTGAAGGTTTAACGACTACCGTGAGCAATTCCTTTTTCTTTTTACATCACTCGCAGGGGCGGGTTTACCATTGGGCCAACCTGGGCCATGGCTCAGGGCGCTGTACATAGAGAGGCGCCAAAATTTTGGGAATACATGTGGCACAAGACGTTTTATCCCCCCCCCCCCAAAAAAACATTATGAAATGAGATGTTTCATTTCTACAAATTATAAACTGAGTGGTATAATACCTTTAATACTTAAGAAAATATTATATGGTGTTAGTAAATTCGATGTCTTTAATTATTAAAAATATTAATTCATTTTGAAAGTGAATTCAGTGAGACTCAGAAGCCCCCGAGGAAGTTATTTCTTCCTGTTTTCTGGCAAGGTCAAAACTCAGAAGGAGACAGAGGGGGAGCATTTCTTTTACAGGGCCCGCAGACAACGGGAAACAAGAGTGGGTGGCTAAGGGAGGGGCACTACAGTGGCGCATAGTTTTTACAAGGCTTTGAAAATCTGAGCGTGAGAACAACCCTGGAATGTGGGTTGAAAGACCGGAATCGGACTCCATGAATTCAAGGTCAAGGCCCCAGGGTATTGTGGGTGACAAGAGAGGACAGAGGGTATTGTGGGTGACAAGAGAGGTTAGAATGCATTCCCATTCAGCTTATGACACCAGTTGCCTGCTTTGGGATTCCCCTTCCGCCCTCCCGCCAGTATACATGTGTGTTTTCATTCTCGCTTTGTTCTTTTGGGGGAAATCAATACTATTAATCATCACCGTCAGCGAAAATGTCGACTACGAAGTTTTCTGAATACGAAAATAGAAAAAGAAAGCTTAAAAAGATTGAAAAAGAAGGGCAACTGTTAAAAAAAATACCAAAACTGAAAACGTTTTTAAACCGGCAGAAGATGACCCAGTAAGTGAAAAGAAAATGCAGTGTTTGGTTGCAAGATCTACCAATGAAGAAGTGAAGGAGCCAACTGAACAAGAACTAAGGGCTCAGGGCAAAGATCAAATTTGTGAGTCTTTCGATGGTGAGGATGAGGAAGGTAAGTCTAACACAAATCTTGGAGGAAATATTCAAGCTGTTGAAGGAAAGGATCTTTTGTTACATCATATGATATTAGATCCTGCTAAATGGAAAGTATACGATTCATTGGTTGATTATATTATAAAAAATTCTCCCAATCGAAATTTAAACGAAATAGATTTTACAATTTCAAAAAGATCTTATACTTATAGTGATCGATTTAGATCTGCTTCAAAAGGATTATTTTATAACGGTCTTCAAAATGGAGAAATTAAAAGAAGAGAATGGTGGCTACTGTATTCTGAGTCAACTGGACGCGTTTTTTGTTTACCATGTAAACTGTTTGCAAAGCGAGAGAGTTATTTCTCAAGTATAGGTTTCAATGATCGGAAGCATGGAAACCTTATACGAGCACATAGTGCTTCATTTGAGCATGTAGAGTCTGTAAAATGTTTCATAACACGTGCAGAGAATAGTGGGGAAATTGATTCTGCTGTAATTAAGCAACTGATGAATGAGAAAAATTATTGGAAAGCAGCACTTTTACGGATTATCGAAGTCATTAAATTTCTGTCTTCCCGTGGATTAGCATTTAGTGGAAATGGAGCAAACGGCAAGTTAGAGAATAATAATAATGGCAATCATCCAGATATTTTTGAACTGACAGGAAAATTTGAGCCTTTTGTGGAGCAACATTTGAAAAATTTTGGAAATAAGGGAAGTGGAAATGTTTCATACCTTTCGAAGGATGCATGTTTTTTTTTTTTTTTTTTTTTTTGATTGGAGGTTTAACGACCACCGTGAGCAACTCAATGGGCTATAAGCAGTCGCCCGTCCCTAATTTAGGGTCACTGGTTCCAGGGAAGGGAGAGAGCCAGTGCCGTAAGACAAACACAACATCCATGCCTGACCGGGATTCGAACCCGGACCCCTTACGGACGAATGATCAGAGGCCAGCGCCTTAGACCACTGCGCCACCGGGGCGGCGAAGGATGTATGTGAAGAATTAATTTCATTAATGGCCTTATGCAATAGTTAAAGAGTTGAAGTCGAGCAAGTATTACTCAATTTGACTCCACTCCAGATTTGTCAAAAGTTGACCAGTTGACTGTTATTTTTTCGTTATGTTCTGAAAAATGGACAACCAGTGGAACCAGGGGCGGGTTTACCATTGGGCCAACCTAAGCCATGGCCCAGGGTGCTGCACATAGAGGGGCGCCAAAATTTTGAGAATACTCCACTCCAGATTTGTGAAAAGTTGACCAGTTGACTGCTATTTTTCGTTATGTTCTGAAAAATGGACAACCAGTGGAACCAGGGGCGGGTTTACCATTGGGCCAACCTAAGCCATGGCCCAGGGTGCTGCACATAGAGGGGCGCCAAAATTTTGAGAATACTCCACTCCAGATTTGTGAAAAGTTGACCAGTTGACTGCTATTTTTCGTTATGTTCTGAAAAATGGACAACCAGTGGAACCAGGGGCGGGTTTACCATTGGGCCAACCTAAGCCATGGCCCAGGGTGCTGCACATAGAGGGGCGCCAAAATTTTGAGAATACTACACTCCAGATTTGTGAAAAGTTGACCAGTTGACTGCTATTTTTCGTTATGTTCTGAAAAATGGACAACCAGTGGAACCAGGGGCGGGTTTACCATTGGGCCAACCTGGGCCATGGCCCAGGGCGCTGCACATAGAGGGGCGCCAAAATTTTGAGAATACATGTGGCACAAGACGTTTTATCTCATCCCTCCCCCCCCCTAAAAAAAGAGAATGAAATGGGATTTTTCACTTCTACACATTATAAACTTAGTAGTATAATACCTTTAATTCTTAAGAAAATGTTAAATGGTGTTAGTACATTCGGCGTGTTTAATTATTAAAAATATTAATTCATTCTGAAAGTGATTTTAGTAAGACTCAGAAGCCTCCGAGGAAGTTATTTCTTCCTGCTTCCGGGCAAGGTCAAAACTCAGAAGAGGGCGGAGAGGGGGAGCATTTCTTTTACAGGGCTCGCAGACAACGGGGAACAAGAGTGGGGGACTAGGAAAGGGGAACTGCACCGGCGCCGTATAACTTTTACATGGCATTGAAAAATCTGAGCGTGAGGACAGCCCTGGGATGTAAGTTGAAAGACCATAATCGGAGTCTATGAATTCAAGGTCAAGGCCCCAGGGTATTGTGGATGACAAGAGAGGGTAGACTACTAGTTAGCTGGGCCCTGACTGGTTAGAATGCATTCCAATTCAGCTTATGACACCAGCTGCCTGCTTTGGGGTTCCCCCTCCGCCCCTCGTAAGTTTGCATGTGTGTTTTCATTCTCGCTTTGTTCTTTTGGGGGAAATCATTACTGTTAAGCATCCTCGTCAGCGAAAATGTCGACTACGAAGTTTTATGGATGCGAAAATAGAAAAAGGAAGCTTAAAAAGACTGAAAAAGAAGGGCAACTTTAAAAAAAGTACCAAAACTAAAAAACTTTTTTAAACCGGCAGAAGATGACACAGTAAGTAAAAAGAAAATGCGGTGTTTGGTTGCAAGATCTACCGATGAAGAAATGAAGGAGCCAACTGAAAAAGAACAAAGGGCTCAGGGCGAAGATCAAATTTGTGAATCTTCCGATGGTGAGGATGAGGAAGGTAAGTCTAACACAAATCTTGGAGGAAATTTTCAATCTGCTGAAGGAAATGAACTTCTGTTACATCACATGATATTAGATCCTGCTAAATGGAAAGTAGACGATTCTTTTGTTGATTATATTAAAAAAATCCTCCGAATCGAAATTTAAACGAAATAGATTTTGCAGTTTCGAAAAGATCTTATAGTGATCGATTTAGATCTGCCTCAAAAGGATTACTTTATAACGGTCTTCAAAATTTGATCGTTTTCTGCAGCAACATTTGAAAATTTTTGGAAATAAGGAAAGTGGAAATATTTCATACCTTCCGAAGGATATATGTGAAGAATTCATTTCATTAATGGCCGTATCAGTCACTGACGCAAAAGTTAAAGAGTTGAAGTCGAGCAAATGTTATTCTATTATTATAGACTCCACTCCATATTTGTCAAAAGTTGACCAGTTGACTGTTATATTTCGTTATGTTCTGAAAAATTGACAACCAGTGGAACGATTTATTTGTTCCTTGCCCAACACTGGTCATAAGCAGTAGACATGAAGAAGGCTTTATTGAAGCTGTTAAAAGATTTAAAAATAGATGTTAAAGAAATTACTGCAGAGGCCAAAGTTAGGACAATGCGGGAAATATGTCTGGTGAATATTCAGATCTTCAAGCTCGATTAAAAAGTCATAACAGTTTAGCCTACTACAATATTCCATGCGCAGCACACTCTCTTAATTTGGTTGGGGAATCCGCATCGGGATGCTACTTTGAAGCTACATCTTTTTTTATGTTCGTATAGGAATTATACAACTTTTGGTCATCTTCATCACATATGTGGCAAATCTTGAGGACAAGTCTTCAAGATAATTCTAAGCTCCACAGCGAATCTGGATCGCAATCGCCACTTCTTGTACCCAGAAGGTTATGTGAAACCCGATGGTCAGCAAGGGTGGATGCACATGCAAGACCTTACGCTCTAATTATTCCTGCATTAGAGATGCACTTCAAGACTTCGCAGAAAACACTGGTGAAAAATTAGAAGCACAGGTATTATTAAGTAAGGTGAATTTGTTAGAAATGCGCATTCTCTTAGAGCTTTGAAGTGATATTTTACAAAGAATTGATAGTTGCAACAAAACACTGCAGAAAGTGAATATTGACCTTTCAGTTGCTGTAGAACTGTACGATTCACTTATTAAATATTTAAGTGTTTTTCGCAATAAATTTGATAAGTATGAAGAAGATGGAAAACGCCGCCCCGGTGGCGCAGTGGTCTAAGCGATGGCCTCTGATCCTTCGTCCGTAAGGGGTCCGGGTTCGAATCCCGGTGAGGCATGGATGTTGTGTTTGTCTTACGGCACTGGCTCTTTCCCTTCCCTGGAACCAGTGACCCAAAATTAGGGACGGGCGACTGCTTATAGCCCATTGAGTTGCTCACGGTGGTCGTTAAACCTCCAATAAAAAAATAAAAAAAATAAAAAAAAGAGAAGATGGAAAACTATTGTCTCAGTACGACGAATATAAGAAAAATGTTACTAGAACCCGTCGGATAAAACTAGAATTTCATGAGATGAATGGTAATAAAGAAACTGTTTTCACTGGAAAGGAACATATGCGAATATGCGCTTTTCGTACGATCATTGATAACTTGGTGCAGCAGTAGAAACGTCGACGAGATGCGTATTCCGATGTGGAGAGCATGCTTGGCTTTCTAACGCAATTATCAGATGTTGATGAGACAACAGTATCTGAAAAGGCAAAAAAATCTACTGACAGTTTACTCTCAAACTTTAGGCCCAGAATTTGAACAAGAATGTCTTCATTTCCAGAAATTTTGGAATAATTTAGATAGAAAAGCAGTGACAGACTCAAGTGTTAGTGTTCCTGTTGAGGATATGTTGAAACTGATTAGCGAAAAAAGAATTGATTCAACTTTTCCGAACATTGATGTTTTCCTAAGGATTTGCCTATACATACCCATCACTAATGCTTCTGGAGAAAGAAGTTTCTCTGTTTTGAAAATTATCTACAATTATTTGAGGACATCTAGTTCTCAAGAATGAACGAGTGCACTGGCAACTTTGTCACTTAATTCGAACACTGCAGAAATATTAACATTTGATGATATAGTAGAGGATTTCGCCACAAAGAAATCGAGAAAAAAATCTTTTAACGGAGAGTAATTCTACTATATATAAGTTATAATTCTACTATATATAAGTTATAATTCTACTATATATAAGTTATAATTCTACTATATATAAGTTATAATTCTACTATATATAAGTTATAATTCTACTATATATAAGTTATTCATTTCTTCTATCTCTCAGTCACTTAATCGATATACAATAAACCATTGCAATAAACATTGGTAGCAGCACTATCATTATATTTTTAAAAAATTCTAAAATTAATATTGCATACGTTGTAAATTTAAATCCAAAATTTTGCAAGCAAATGTTTAAGAAGTGTGTTAAAAAAGCAATTTCATTTGTGAATATAAAAATTTACTGTGAAATGAGGTTTTAAAATTATGCGAATTAAACTTGTGAGAAAACGACATTTATAAATTTGTTTCAGTGTCCAGTTTTAAATAATACATGTGCTAAAAAATTACAGGGTTGGTTGGGTTGTTCTTGAGAATATGCTGATTCTTTGTGTGATGAAAAATCTGTGTGTAATATGTAATTTAAATATGAAACTCTAATCGGCCTCAAATTTCTTACAATAAGTTTACTTAGGGGCGTTGGATTTTTCTTGGCCGAGGGCGCTTTAATGCTTAAACCCGCCCCTGTGTGGAACTATTTGTTTGATTCTTGCCCAACACTGGTCCTAAAGCAGAAGACATGGAGAAGGTTTTATTGAAGCTGTTAAAAGATTTAAAAATAGATGTTAAGGACTGCAGAGGCCAAAGTTATGACAATGCGAGAAATATGTCTGGTGAATATTCAGGTCTCCAAGCTCGATTAAAAAGTCATAACAGTTTAGCCTACTATATTCCAAGCACAGCACACTCTCTTAATTTGGTTGGGAAATCCGCAGCGGGATGCTGCCTTGAAGTTACATCTTTTTTTATGTTCTTACAGGAAATATACAACTTTTGGTCATCTTCATCACATTGGTGGGAAATCTGAAAGACAAGTCTTCAAGATAGTTATAAGCTCTACAGCGAATCTGGATCGCAATCGCCACTTCTTGTACCCAAAACGTTATGTGAAACCCAATGGTCAGCAAGGGTTGATGCATGCAAGACCTTACGCTCTAGTTATTCCTGCATTAGAGACGCACTTCAAGACTTCGTAGAAAACACCGGTGAACAATTAGAAGCAAGAGTAGAAGCAGGGCGATTATTAAGTAAGATTAATTTGTTAGAAATGGGCATTCTCTTAGAGCTTTGGAGTGATATTTTACAAAGAATTGATAGTTGCAATAAAACACTGCAGAAAGTGAATATTGACCTTTCTGTTGCTGTAGAACTGTACGATTCACTTATTAAATATTTAAATGATTTCCGGAATAAATTTAATAATTATGAGGAAAATCGAAAACTTTTGTCTCAGTGTGAGGAATATACGAAAAATGTTACAAGAACCCATCGGAGAAAACTACAATTTCAAGAGATGAATGGCAATAAAGAAACTGTTTTCACTGGAAAGGAACATATGCTAATATGCGTTTTCCATACGATCATTGATAACTTGGTACAGCAGTTGAAACGTCGACGAGATGCCTATTCCGATTGGTTTTACCATTAATAATGGTGCAGCTCATGTGTTTGGAGTGTAATTTATTCTGTATATTACCCCATTGTAGTATTGCATTAATATATATATATATATATATATATATATATATATTCTATAAAGAAGATACCTACAAAAAAATACATATATAATTTTGACTCACACCTAGTACAACATAGAAAAGGTTATGTATCTACCTGTGTGAGTAAAAGGAGAAAAGATAAAAAAATAAAATAAAACAACTGAATGTAGAAGGTGTCGAGAATACTGAGCCTTGGCTTTATCAAGGACCAGCAAAAACTCTGCATTTTCTCACTTCCACAAAGACCTAGTTGGAAATGGGTTTCTGCAAGGCCATAGATGCAAGTAACATTCCCACCTAAAATAGTTTAAAAAATATATATATAAGTCATGTCCTCCGTAGAGTAGCATGACCTAGCACTAGTTAACAATTTCGCTTGCATCCATAAACCTTCCTGGCCCGACCCATGCTCTTCATCTGTTACTATTAAACAGAGAGAAGAAGATTAAAGAGAACTCAAGCTGTGAGAGTGACATAATAATTAGAAATGATTTTCAGCTATAACGAAATTCCAAGTTCGTTTGAGAGAGAATTTAAACCTGAAAAACAATGCAAAAGAAATCCAAATTTTACATTGCAATTAAAAAAGGAAATGTTAAATTATAACGAACAGATTTTTGAAAGAAAACTTGAGTCTAAAACCCCCTACTCTACAACTTATGACAGCACGAAAACGAGAATAAGTTAAAGATAATAATTAACTAAAGAAAACTTTGTGAAAGTTATATACCTTAAACAGTTAGTTGCAATATGTACAAAGTATTTCAGCAGTGCTTTAAGTGCATAATTAAATAGTTATTAGGAACTTAACTACATTGAAAAAACAGCGCATAGACAGCGCATAGAAAAGGAACAAGCTTAGCCATCTTCTGTTCCTAGGTACCCCAAAGACGCTCAAAGTTACAAAGAAAAGTAAGAGTTAAAACCCGCAAAAATGTTAACAGACAAACCAATGCTTAAAAGCTGAAAAGCTAAAAAACGACAGAGAAAAGGTACATGAAGTACAAACATTGAACTTATAAAACCTAGCACCCCAAAACAAGGAAGAGAGCTTACCTCTTGTGTGACAAAAACTTTTCTCCTCACAAGAGAAGAACATGGCTGACCTCTTCCGCCACTCCCTAGACGCTGGGGGGCAGTGAGGGTGGGGCTGATGGCCTCCTCATACAGCAAGAAACCAACGCGCGGAGATTTTAACCAGAGAAAAAAATATATAAACTTAAGACTGTGGATCTGTATGATCAGAAAGAGCAGAATTAACTCTCCAGAATACATGAGAAATATTATAAAATACACGAGCAGTTTATTTAATAATCTTTGCATGTATTAAATCACCTTAGTGAGCTTCTATAGATTAATCAGAATCTTATTAATTTTAATGTTGGTTTTACTATTTTTAGTATAGCTATCCTAGTGATGAATAACTAGTTTTCTTTTTTATTTGTTTTTATTTTCTTTTATAAACAGATTTTTAAGCTTTTTTTGTGATTTTGTTTATATTATTTAATTTTTGTTTAAATAGGACCGTCATATCCATAGCACTAAGGTTCCTTTAGGTAGTTAATAGGCATCCTCTAGCCAACTTCCTTACGGCTTTGATTGGTCAGAATCATATTATTAACTGTGTAGAAAATTAAAGCAGATCTGCCAACCTTACTCTATTATTCAGAATAATTTTTCTTAAAGTTCTTTTGATGAAAGAAGAAGGAATTTCTGTTCTCTAGAAAACTTTCTAATAGTATATTAATGTGGTAATTGAAGTCCAAATTGTTGCTGCAAATTCTTGAAATTCTTAGGACCTGAGAAATTAGTACATTCTCAATTACTTTGGCTGAAATGTTATTATTCCAGTGTAGATATTTAATTACTTTGAAAGGAAAATTAACTCTTTTATCAAAGAGGCTAATAGATGGGTTACCTCTGTTGAGCTTAATGCTTAAGTCTAGGAACTCAAGTTCCTGATTACTGTGGTTGGTTTTACATAAGTTAAGAGAGCTAGGATAGATATTATCAAAATCACTCTCTATAACTTCTGAATTATTGATACACAGCAGATCATCAATATATCTAAAAGTGTAAAGGTAGTTATCTGAGCAGGTGGGGTGATTTTTAATGAATTTATATTCCTTAAAGAACAGGAATAGATTAGCGATATTCGTGGACGTTGATGTTCCCATTGGAATACCGTTCACTTGCTTATAGAGAGTATTATTATATAAGATATGGTTATTTTTTATGCAGCAATTGAGATAAAAGTTCCAAGTTCCTACATCAACAAATTGGTTAAGTTTAAATTCTGCATACAGCTCTTTAAAGGTAGTGATTATATCTGATAGAGGCAGATTAGTATATAGGTTTTCAAAATCATAACTATTAATATCTAGGGGAAAAACTTTGAGTATAGTAGAAATTACTTCAGCATTATTATTAATTATCCAAAAATCTCTGTACATCAAGTTAGAACAGTTTCTAATGTGTTTCAAAACCTTCTTTAAGACATCTTCAAAAGCAAGATCTATTTTCTTTTTATGACTCCTTACTCCACTAGCTATGAACCTGAACTTCACAGGATCCTTATGAAACTTAACCGTTGCAAAAAGAAATGGAAATTCAGGCTCATATCTTCTAGTTTGTGGAATTTTAAGTTTCTTGAAGAATGCCTTAAACCGATTTTCTAAATGCTTGGTAGAATAACTTACGGGCTCGTATGTTACTCTATTATTGAGTTCCATAGTTAACAATTCAAAATAGAACTTCTTACAGATAATTGCAAAATTATTGCTAGCTTTATCCGTAGTGGTAAAAATAAATTGGTCTTGTAGTTTGGAGAGTGACCTTTTAGCCTCTCCAGAGAAAAAGAGATTTCTGTCGAAACAAAAGTCCAGACCTGCCAACTCACCGGTGAAGCTATTGATTATATTATATTTCCATTCTGCGAAGGCCTCAATAGGCTGATTGTACGTTAAACTGGTTTTTACGATGTACTTATTTACATCTTGAGTGAAGCTCTCAAGAATCCTTTCTTTGGAAATTGTGAAGGAAGGTCTGAATTTAGAGCCATACTCTAATAAATTCCTAAGCTTTTCATTTTCAACAAAACTCAAGTTTCCGGTGATAATATGGTTGTAATTCTTATCATAGTGAACTGTTTCTTTATGTTCATCACAAGAACAAGTAGTAATTACAGGAATGTAGCTCGAAGAGTTAAGTTTGTAGTTTTTAACTATTGACCCTAAGGTCTTAACGTATTTAAAACTTACAATAGACTGGTGCCTGTGGATGGGAAAAAAAATTGCATTATTGTAGAACAGCTTCCTTACATTGAGATTATCGTAGGCTTTATTTAGGAACCTGATGGTAACAAAATTACTGGAAAATTCTTTAAGAGAAATTTTATCTTTAAGAATATGTTTAAGAATGTCCAGAACCAAAGCAAAAACATGCTTATCAACATGGTCAGCAGTTTCATTCCAGAATTTGAAAAAACATTTAAGGACAGAGTGCTTGAAGGACTTGAGAATTTTGTAAGTATTTTTAACAAAATTAGTGCCAGTTTTAAAGCATTCCAGAGTTTTTAGCAAGTTAGCAAAATCAACTTTGCTTGATGTGCGAAATAACCTCTGTCCTCTATTACCTCTAGAGCAGCTCTTATTATTAACAAGAAAGAAGAGTTCACGAATTGAAAATTTATGCTGATTATGCTTATTGTCAGATAGAGTGGAATTAAGGCCATAGGGATAAAGAGACTGATGCTGCAAAATTTCAAGGATTCAGTTTCTAGCCGAGCATAGAGGTCAGGGATAATATGTAGTACCTCTATTTTCACTTTGTCAAAACCATGAGTATGGAAATGCTCTAATTCAAAGGTAGAGTACTGGTTGGCGTTTGTGGAGGGGTTCACTCCTGAATTAGAGAACTTGTTTACTAGAGACCTGTGACCATTAATCCTAAGATGAAGAGGATTTTTACTTTGGCCAATATAGCTAAGGTTGCAGACAGTACAGGTGAGCTTATAGATGGTATTGTAGGCTTTGGAAAGTGAGAAAATGCAGAGTTTTTGCTGGTCCTTGATAAAGCCAAGGCTCAGTATTCTCGACACCTTCTACATTCAGTTGTTTTATTTTATTTTTTTATCTTTTTCTCCTTTTACTCACACAGGTAGATACATAACCTTTTCTATGTTGTACTAGGTGTGAGTCAAAATTATATATGTATTTTTTTGCTTAGGTATCTTCTTTATAGAATGTGAATTCTGAATTTTCAAAACTGCTGCGTTGCGCGTTTTGATTTTCAGGTTATTTTGCACCCTTCGTTTTAAATTCTAAAATTTTTTTCCTTAGTCTTCAGTTTTGCTCTTAAGTATATATATATATATATATATATATATTATACCAATGTGTTTCCTCATCTACATTTACCAGTGCCAACAAACAAAATGTTATCGCACAAGCAAATAATAGTAATAATACACACGATACATGGTTTAAATGTGTTCCGTGTTAATTTAAAGCAGATGAACCTTGGGAAGGGAAAAAGAACTGATCCTAAGACCTAATGAAATATTGTTGTTTTCTCAAGTTTGTCTAAAACTATAACTGAAGCACTATTAAATATAAATATACAACAGGTAATACATTCTGAAAATCATAATAAACAATAATGTTTAACCGTAAGTGCACTCCATACAAAACTAACCTATATATCAGTTATTAAAGAAGGTAAGTATGAATGAATTAATTTACTACAAATTTTCACTTTCATACCGTACAATATTTCAAATACAGAATTTATATTTATCTGTTCCATATCAATATGCACTGAATCAATATGTATACCAGTACTATATATGTTATTCCATGAATAGGTTCCTGATAATTAGTAAAAAAAATAAATCCCAAATTTGTTAAACTGACTTTTCCCTGAAGGTATTCTTCACATTAAAAAAAAAAAGAAAAAAAAAGGATTAAGTACAGTATACAGCAATTTTCTATTATGTCTTAAAATAATGTTTAATAAATGCATCCTTTCAGTTCTTACTTGTGGACCAGTGACATGGATCTTAACTAAAAAGGACATACAGATGCTGTGAACAACTCAAAGAGGCATGGAGAGCTGCATGCTTGGCACGTAACCAGGAACTCATGAATCCAAAACATGAAGATCAAAGTAAAGTCTATAAAGTGACAATGGATGGGACACATTTCTAGAACTGACCACCATTGGACAACTGAAATATTAGACTGAATACCAAGGGACAGAAAAAGACCAAGAAGAAGACTGTCGGGAGAAGACTAGCTTACGACTGAAAATTGTGGTAGAAACTTGGGGAGAGCTTCATCCAGCAGTGGATTGGTAATAGTTGATGATGATGTACATACTCGTAAAGGGGAGGAAGCATTTACAAAACAAAAAATCTTATATAAATCAACATGTCCATCATGATGGCTTAATAGTTATCAGTTCAGATTATCGATGCAAGGTCCTTGGGTTCGAACCTGGGCTGATCTTTCAGAGATGGTGTGATTTGCTAACAATCGCTGAATATCTGCCGTGCATCGGACGAGCACGTTAAGTGACGGCCACCAGGATGGACCCACTGGTTAAATGGGTATCCTTTCCTATTCCCCCCCCTGAAATTCTCTCACCCTTCTATATGCAATATTGTAATTGTACGTTGGCGTCATCTACTGTACTCTAATCTCACTACAAACTGTTCTGTCAAAGTCGCTAGACTTGCTCTCATTCCTTCCGTTTCTGTGTCCTGCCCCAAAGGCGAGCTCGCTGTAGGTGGCTGGGACCTAAACTCTACTCACTGTGGACGGAAGTCCTACAAGAAAATGACAAATACTGTAGCCGTGCATTTACTGATTTTTGTGCAATATAAGTTTTGTTAGGTCTGAGAGTATATTCATTCATATCATTTTCTGTGAAGCTTGTTTAGCTGTATGGTGCAATCTAATAGTTGTATGTTCTCTTATAATTATTTTTTTTAATGTCGTGACGTGATTCAAAAACTTTTTTTAATGTTGTGACATTAAAAAACATCTCTCACTTCCCCACTTTTAAATTTATTGTTTTTGTGGTATCAGAAATGGGAAAAAGGTTATCCCACCCACCTCACAGTTTCATTACCAACTGAAGAACGGGTTGGCGAGACAACTCACTATATAAGATGCTCATGAGATATGCAGAGGTGAAGCGGTGTGTGCCGCCCCGGTGGCGCAGTGGTCTAAGCGATGTCCTCTGATCATTCGTCCGTACGGGGTCCGGGTTCGAATCCCGGTGAGGCATGGATGTTGTGTTTGTCTTACGGCACTGGCTCACTCCCTTCCCTGGAACCAGTGACCCTAAATTAGGGACGGGCGACTGCTTATAGCCTATTGAGTTGCTCACGGCGGTCGTTAAACTTCCAATAAAAAAAAAAAAAAAAAGGTGTAGCGGTGTGTTCTCGTCTCCCCATCCTAGTTACTGAATAAATGGCTCACCTATTTACTTCACTAAAGCAATGGCAGTGATTATGAGTACCTAGCAAATTTGATACCAATGTGGACTACAGTGACTTTATTTATATATAGCCCCAAGTACAGCAAAAAATATGCAGTTTTGGGATTAAATGCCAACACCCATGTCATGCAACCTGTGTCATCTAGTGCTTTAAAAATATACTGATGCATGGCTGTAACTAAAAATTGAAAGAGTAAGTTTCAGAAATGACTAGCATGTTAGGTAACATGAACAATTCGGTTAAGAGTGTAGTGAATATTAAGAAATATATATTTCAATGGGCTGCACACAACTTAAAAGAAGTCAGAAAAGCAGATGGACATCAAAATTATTCAGAAAAAAAAATGCAAGTTTGTAAGTTTTCTACATTAAGTATTGCTCAAAAACATGTAAAACCAAGTCAATTTTAAATGTATTCCCTCCTAGTAGCACAGCCTAGAAGTAAAATAAATGATGTGTTGTAACTTTCAATATGCAACTGGTGTATACATTTGATTTCAATTTAATGTGTTTTTTAACGTCTGGTTTGGTTTCAGACAACTAAATTAAGAAATATATAGATGCTCATAAGTTTACACAAGTTCTGAAAGTGTCGATTTCAAAGACTTTAAAATCACCCATTTATATGTTGAAGTACTTTTGAAGAGAAGCTGCAATGCGCGATTATCGTGCTAAATGTTTATATATATATTATACAATATCGGATTTTTATTTCAATGATAGCTGTTACATGCCTTTTACATACCTATTAAATTCAGTGTAATCCGTTTATTTTATATTGCGGTTGCACAATACGAATGTAGCACCTAAAGCACAACACGAATGTAGCACACTTACATGTATCTTTTCAACCAGAAAGTTTGCTTTTGCCTGCTTGTGACGTCACGTTACAGATTAGCTGTGACTTATGGCGGCAGAGCTAGTAGTGTCTTCACCGAATACAAGCTCCATGGAGGTTGGGTAGACCACCGAGGTAGACCTTCAAATCATCGATAATTCACTTGTTGGTGATTGTGGGAGTTATCGATATGAAGTGCAGAAGCATTTTCCACTCGTTCAACTACCGTGTGACATTTTCCCGTGTATTCCTTTACAACCTAAATAGGTGAATCGGTTTGTAAAATTTCGTGTGAATGAAGTTAACTTTGTAAATCTTCCGGTTCCGAACTGAACTGTGTGTTGTATGTGATTTGCGGAAGCAGCGGTGTTGGCGCCTATTTGTGTTGTATATTAGTGCTGAATGCTGTTATTTTCGCGGAAAAATAAGTTGAGGTAAACAAGTGCCACTGGGGTAAACAATTGTCAGACAGTGTTAAAGAGTCGGCCACCAAGTGCGTAATCATTTTTGTTTGTATTTATATATTAAATTTATAGTAAGCACTTTTAATACTTCCACCCATTGCTCTGGTAAGAGCCTTGATGGGTGTTTTTCATATCATAATTTTAATAATCTTTCTCATTTGCTTCCGTACATTGAAAGTCAGAAATATAAACCATGACATAATTCAAAGGAAAATGACTTGTAACATGAAAATATTACTGGATCTTTATATTAAGGGAAAATCAAATATGAGATCCGTCAGAGGTGTGTATTTTAGCCTGGAAATTATTGTAAACGACATATTTCAGGGACTTAACAAAAACAAACAGGGGCATCATAGAAGCAAATTTGTAATGTCAGGATGATTTTAATTGCTCAGTTTCATAAGAGCAATGCACCTTTCCCATTGACATTACAATTTTTGAATAGAATAAGGTGTGAATATAGGCGTGGTTTCATTGCTGTGGCCAGTTAAAAACATGGGTGTTTTCAGAATTTTGTTATGGATTAAACTGAAGATGTAAAAAAAAATAATTTGTGTAAATATAAACATGATCAGGTTACATAGCTACAGTGTCTTTTTTTTCATTTATTTTTATACATCCATATCACGAAAAAAAAAAAAAAAATACTACACACACACAGACAAGGCACTCTCAAGCAGGTAAGCAAGGCATAGGGGCACCTCCTCTATGAAATGTACATCTGACCACAATTTATATTTTATGTTCATGTCATTGTTTTGTTGGTGAGTGTGTTCATCATTTTCTTTTATCCACTTCACCAGACAACTCAGTGACTTTGTGAGACTTTTAAATGATCAGTCTGATGTGCAGTGGTGGCACCAGACTTTTTTGTCTGGGTGGGCCAGCAAATTTTGGAATGGACCATGTGTTTGAATTACATAATGTAGCCATGAAAAAGTACTAACCTCATATAAGAAAAACCAAGGCAAGTAATATACACTGCATTTTATTTGATCAGGTAGACTAAGACTAGATACTTCAAATCTAATTAAACAGCACAAATGAAGCAAACATATGGTAAATGTGTAAATTAGTGTCCTAAATTATTTTGTTGGAAAAATGTTCGTACCGGGAAAAAGTGTGACTCACAGATTTTAGAGTATGGAAATTAATGGCAAATAGTGCAGAAATTTCATATTTTAAATGTCTTTTAAAGATTTTTATCATAATATTTACCTGTAAGTATGATGCTGTAAAGAGACGCTGTGTAATTCACTCATAGATGACTATAAGTGCAACCAGGTACGTTCTTGTCAGGAGAGCAAACTATGTTGTACTCATACGCTACAGCATATAGTTCGTTCGTGTTCTGTTATTTTTTTTGAAAGCAGATGTTGGAAAAATGTTTGTTCTTTTGCATATGGCTTCCTGATTAGAAAGTACGACTATGCCTTTCTAAGTTGTACAGAAAACTGAGGAAGTATAACTTTCGATTCTGCTTTGAACACCTTCCAATCATAGCTGATTTGCTGTAGCAGTGCAGTTTTAGTTCTCCTGTTAATACCTTGTTTACAGGTGTTTCTATCTCACTGATAATGCATCTTTTTAAATCAAAGAGGTTTTATCTGGTTTTTCCTGCCAACAATGTACAGGATGCATCATAATAAAGGGAGGGTAATGTGGAACTATTTTGTGTAGCGCATCACTACATTTATTGCTCTTCTGCCAACAATGTAGCTGCTTTCTCTTGTACTCTTCTGCCCGTCTTTTCGGTGCAGCAACAAACCTTCCTTTTAATGGAGCAAAGCTTCCCATTGTCGCCAGAGCGATGCGTTAGGCCTACCGCAGCTTTTCTTCACAGCATCGTATTTGCAGGTAAATATTACGATAAAAATCTTTAAAAGACATTTAAAATATGAAATTTCTGCACCATTTGCCATTAATTTCCATGCTCTAAAATCTGTATGTCGCACGTTTTCCAGGTATACTAACATTTTTCCGACGAAGTAACTTAGGACGCTAATCTACACATTTACCAAACATTCATTTGGATGTTAAAAACACAGTTTGCAACTTTCAACTCAGATAAGACTCCTTAAAGTTTAAAAAACTGGTCATTAGTCTTACTTTATTAATGCGGGTAAATTCTCCTATTATGATGCTCAAACTCAATTTATCTACTACCCCATTAAAATCAAGTTGTCTCACAAGTTTCTTTTCAATAGCCAGTAAAGCAAGATCACAGCCGTGTGTCAACCGTGGTATTCCTAAGATAAGTTTTGAGGTGGTTAAGATAGGTGAAAAGCCCATCTCACAAGCAGCACTGGATGCTGGTATTGTTGCCGCAATAACCACTAATTTGTATACCTTATGGAATGCCAGGTGGCACACCCCAAGCAGATTCAGTATATGTGAGTGTCTTTATTTCACACTGGCTTTCCTTTCATACCATCTTATCTTCATTGGCCAAAAATTATCACTTCAACACTTTCCTCATCACAATGGTAATGTTCAGCTAATAGCTTGAAACATTGGTAAACATGTAGAATAGCATCCTAAATGATTTCGTCGGAAAAATGTTAGTACCTGGAAAAAGTGCGACACACAGATTTCAGAGTATGAAAATTAATGGCAAATGGTGCAGAAATTTCATATTTGAAATGTCTTTTAAAGATTTTTATCGGAATATTTACCTGTAAGTACGATGCTGTGAAGAGAAGCTGCAGTAGTCCTAACACATCGTTCGGTGATGATGTGAAGCTTTGCTCCATTAAAAGGAAGGTTCATTGTTGTACCGAAATGACCGGCAGAAGCATACAAGAGAAAGTGGTTACATTGTTGGCAGGAGAGTTATAAATGTTGTAGTGATACGTTACAGAAAAAAAGTCCACATTACCCACCCTTTATTTGTTGTATCCTGTACGTTGTTGGCAGGAAAAGCCGGATAAAACCTTTTTGATTTGCAAAAGATACATAATCGGTGAGATAGAAACTGACCTGTGAACAAGGTATTAACATGAGAACCAAAAGTGCACTGGCACAGCAAATCAGCTACAAATGGAAGTTGTTCAAAGCAGAACCAAAAGTTGTACTTCCCCAGTTTTCTGTACAACATATTTGTACTTTCTATTTCGAAGCAGGGAATCATATGCGAAATGACATAAAACTTCTCAACATGGGCTTTAAAAACTGACAAAACATGAAAAAATTTCTGTACTGTATGTGTACAACATGGTTTGCTCTCCTGGCAAGAACGTACGCAGTTGCACTGGTAGTTGTGCGCTCGTGAATTACACGGCACAACGAAACTTCCTTCCAACGGAGCAGAGCTTCGCAGCGATGCGTTAGGCGTACTGCAGCTTCTCTTCACAGAATCGTACTTACAGGTTATTATTACGATAAAAATCTTTAAAAGGCATTTCAAATATGAAATTTCTGCACCATTTGCCATATTAATTTTCATACTCTAAAATCTGTGTGTCACACTTTTTCCAGGTACCGTAATTTTTGTCGTATAATCCACGAATTATCTGTTAAAAATATAGGTTCTGCGGATTATACGCCGATGCGGATAATACACTGATTTTAAAAAAAAAAAATTACGACCCTCTGATTTAAAAAAAAATCTACAGCGTAATTGTGCAGGGAAGGGGGTGTAATTGGAAACAGAACTCGCTCGGAAGAATTTTCCTCAGTTCAGGAGTTTGTACGTATTGGGGAGGAGGGGGGAAGAATGTTGTAACGAAAGATTGGGAAAGTTGTGGGGTGGCACGGCAGGGGTCATTTTGTTATCGTTGAGGACAGCTCTGACTGTCGTGAAGTCTCTGTTTTTGGCAAAAAGCCAAAGAAGTACGCACAGCGCTTGCTGCACAAACCTATGCGTTCCTCCTTTTGGATCTTGTGTGCGCTGCCTTGTGTTTAGTTCATCTTTCCCCGTTTTGACCGTCCTTGCTGCTATTTTTCTTCATTGCTATTCAAGATGTCTTTGAAAAGGAAACATTTCAGTTACACTGCCGAATTTAAACTTAAAGTGGTGGACAGAATTTAGGATATGATTGTGTCACTGCGCGATAGTTTTGAGGTCAGAACATAATCGTGTAGTAACATGCAAAAAGCCTCTGTGCCGCGGTCTAAAACGTAAACAAATTCGTTGGTAAATTTCGCGGGAGAATTCACTGAAGTTTTTTTATTGGCCCACGTATGAGCCAATCCCCCAACTCTGAAAGCGGGAATTCCTCCCAAAACTTTCGACTTAGGTAAATTGGATTCTAAGGTCAACTTATTTCTTGACTTTGATTTGTTCGGATATCCCCAGTACCTTTAAAAATGAATTTCTTCATTTAATTAAATCGTTTTTTTTTCTCTTACTTCTTCGGACTCATGAGTGTGACCGACTTTTCTGTCGGAAATTCCTTTTCCGGTTCAACATCTATGATGTGCGGATTATACGTCGATTTTCCCCCCTGAATGTTCCTTCACTACCACTACTGTATTGTACGAAGGGAAAAAAAAAATTATGTGAATTTCGCGGTCTGCGGATAATACGACAAAAATTGTGGTACTAACATTTTTCCGATGAAATAATTTAGGACGCTAATCTACACATTTACCGAAACATTGACTCTATATTAGACTAATGTACAAAGTTCAGTTTTTTCGGCATCAAAATTTCCTGGGTGGGTCATGGCCAAAGATGTCTCCAGTACCATCAGGTCTTAGTCCTCGATTCATGATATCACCATCAGGATCATAACAAATGCTGCCGTGACTGTCATCTTAGCTAGCAGTGGGGTTACAGCGAGGCGATATCGGGATTCTAAGGTCAACTTGTTTCTTGACTTTGATTTGTTCAGATTCATCAATGAAAAAGTTTGTTCACAGATATAGGTGCATGCAAACATAGTGACTCACACAGCTGCATAACGTTTTAAACATAAAAACTCATCTGGTAATAAAAATTGAGTTGAAATTTGTACGTAATAACTTAATGGTCAATGTGTAGCTGTCTCACTGTACGATAAAACACTATGTCTCCAAGTTGCAAAAATTAAAACATTTATATTTACAAATTAAAAACCTAGTTGAAAGCTAGTACTTTCGGAGATCTCCAGTCTCCATCTACAGGCTCCAGCGCCACAAGACAAGACAGTGTATCAGACATATATATGCACCCCCCCCCTATACCCACAATGCATCACTCACTCCCCCGTCGGCAAATGGCATTCGCTGCGCAGGAGGTAAAATAAAAGTGAAAAATTATATAGGTGTAATAAAAACCACTTATAACTAAAAAAGTGAAAACACAACAAAATTAAAGAATAAGAAAGCTGAATAAGACAAGTTCATTTACGAAATCAGGGTCCTACATCAGTGTGGAACTCATGAGAAGTGGCCAGTCTTATCCAAGGGCTAGGAACATATGCAGGAAGTTCCAAGTTACAGCAAGAGTCACTATGGTGAATTATGCACAGACTTTCTGCAAGAAAGATAGTAGATTTTTCGACATCAGAGTTCAAAATTGTAGTACCATTCCAATCTCTGGTAATGATGCATAGAAGTGAAGTATTGAATTCTCTTTGAACTGATTTTTGCAAAATTCTGAGCTCTGCAAATCAATTAAACTTAGCTGCATATTATCTGGTACTGAGTTCACAGACATGAAAAATGGATTGCCAAATAAATCAGTTTTCATATTACATTTCTCAAATTCTGAAAACCGCTCACTGAATGGTTTAAGTAAAATATTAAAGTGAGCTTCATATTCCATTTTCATGTGAGAAAAATTTTCTTTCATTTTTTTACAATAGGGAAAATGCGCAAAGTTTTGGTTTTGTAGCTGTTGTTGAAATAATGTCAATTTGCTTTTAAATCTATTTATGTTGTTCACCAGCTGAAAAATGAACTGATTTTTCCCTTGAAGTTTCATGTTCAAATTATTTAAATGTCGTGTTATGACAGTAAGAAACACTAAATCGCATTGAAAACTTGTTTGTTTCAAACGCTTCGTGTCCTTTCCATTTTTATGTAGAAACGTAACAATTTTATGAAATAATTCCATAAAACGCTTAAGTGCAGTTCCACGACTAAGCCATCTTACTTCTGTGTAGTACACAACATCACAAGGAAGATTTTCAAATTTTGTTAAAAATTCCTACTCTCTGTACCATAATTCGCTAGTACGAATAAAGTTAATTCTTAATCTAAAGCAACTTTTATGGGAATTTTACTAGGAAATTTTTTCATTAATAGCAAATTTTCGGAGAAAACTCTTCTCCTTCTTCAGGCTGTCTTGTTGTTGTCACTTTTTACTTGTCACTATCACGGTTACGGTTTACCTTGACGGTTTAGGTTATTTTTCAACAAATCCTGCCAAATGTTAGGCAGGGAAAATCCTTTGCAGTCATTGATGATGGAATTTTGATTTTTCTCAATCTCTATTCCTTCTTTCAGTTTTCTTTTTTGGAAATTGCTTTGGAAACTGATTACTTTAAGGGAATTCCAATCCATGCTGTGCCCAGTTTCTCTAACATGCCTATCTAATCCAGTCTTGTTGGAGCAATTTTTTATAGCTGCTTTATGCTCAGCTATACGAGTTTCTAGTCTGTGACCTGTTTCACCTATGTAAGATAGTCCACAACTACAATTTACTTCATAAACTACTCCTTGCATTTTTAAAATATCTTCTTCTCTTTGAACTATTTTAGGGAAAAAATTTTTTAACTTTGTTCTCTAAACTTGGAGCTAGCCTAATATTGTATTTCTTACTAATTCTCTTTAAAGACTCAAATAAACCTTTGTGATAAGAAATTTTTCTAGTGAATTTTACTTGTTGCTTTTGTGGGTTCTTCGTACCATTAAAATTCAGAAGCTTCTCACAACCCTCATTAACTGCTGAAAATCCAATTCCTTAGCACACAAATTTTGTTAGTGAATGATGCAGTGGTGCTGTAGTAATTTTGTTTCATGCTCTCTCAGATATTGTTTCAGCAATGATACCATACCGTTTTTTGTTCCAACCATGGATGATACCCCATCTGTCGAAATGCTGAGAAATTTGTCCATATTTAAACCAGCTCCACTACGCAAGTCCAACAAACTACAAAGAAGTTCCTTTCCAGTTGTTTGGCCCTTCATAGGATACATTCTAAAGAGTCCCTTGTCAATACCAGGAATAAACACAAGGGATTGAGTTAAGTGACTCAGGTGTTAGCAGTCGATTCATCAACAGCAAGGGAGAAATATTCAAATTGCGTAGCTGCCTGCTTCAATTGCTCATCAATATCTTTATTTTAACTGCTGCATTCTTCTTTGAATAGTCATCCAATTTAAATTTAATTTCTGAAATTTGTGTTTTGCTTCAGGACACAGTTTTTCTGATGCAATCAATAAACAGTCTTTCACAAAATTGTCTTAAATAAGCGGTTGCCCACATTTTGCAATTTGCTCTCTCTGGGCAGCACTCAAGCTTACTTCAACACAAGAATGTAACTCAGCTGTCTGTTTCTGAAAATAGTCCGCATGATTTTTCAGAGACTTCTTCAGGCCCTCAATTTTTCAAGAACGTTCATCTCCTTGAACTAATAAGAATGCGCTGTGCTTCTTTTCACGTTATATTCCTTCACTACCACTACTGTAGCATTGTACAAAAGACATGTTATTACATCATTGTTATTAACAAAATAGTATTTGTATGTCCAAGCATCAAGGAACTTCTGATTTTGGAAATTGCCTTTTTTTTTTCTTGCTACTCATCATTCTTTACCACCCTTAACTTCTCTATTTTACACGTTTTCACAAAGCTAAAACCCTAAAACTGATATTTCATTCCTCGCGGCACGAAACACATGGCTCTGAAAAGCGATCGAGAAAAAACAAGCATTGTCAGAAGATCAACAGCCAATGGGAAGAAAGTAAACAAAAGGAGCATCGGCGCCAGACTGGCCATTCACTGGTGCATTTTGTTGCATGTGTACAGGTATGAACTCGCATTCAGCGCAAAAAAAAATAATTTGGTGGGCAATTACAAAAAATTTAGGGTTTTATTGGGGTCATAATGGCGGGCCGTTGCGAGCCAGTTTTTGGCCCGCGAGCTGTAGGTTGTGCATCATTGTTTTACATGCTAGTTATGTTTAAACAAAACAAAAATAGTACTGAAAACTTTCAACCCAGCTTGGGTCTTGATCACCCGTAAATGTCCAGAGTGAGACTGGTTGCCAGATTTCTATTTTTGTGTACTTCATTGCCAACTAAAAGAAGATATTTCTAAAAAAATGGATGAGTTTGGGCTTTTAGTATTGCAAAATTAGACAAAGTACAAATTCCAGTACTTTTACAAATATGTATTGCCTCTCAGTTGACAAAAGGAGCAATTTGTATGGCATGCAATGTTTAAACTGTCGCTTGCATTTTTGCCAAATCACAATCAAGACAGTAATTTTGCAACAAATAAGTCCCCACTGAATTGCCAAAAATTGGATAAAGCTCATGTTGAGAATTGGCTTCCTAGTTTCTTAATTACTAATCAAAAACTACTATTATGGGAATGTTTACTAGGATTTTTTTTTATTTTAATTGCAAATTTTCGGAGAAAGCTCTTCTCCTTCTTCAGGCTGTCTATTTGTTGTCAACAGCCTGAAGAAGGAGAAGAGCTTTCTCTGAAAATTTGCAAATAAAATAAAAAAACAAATCCTAGTAAAAATATCCCTAATAGTAGTTTTTGATTAGTAAAAAAATTGAATTTGTTTCTTTGGCAGCTCGCCACCACAGCAGCGACTGCAGGAGCAGCATACGCCATTTTAGTTTGGGTCGTTGGTTGTGACTTTGTCAATCCTGGTCTTTGTATATGTTTTCACAAACTGCATTCATCAGCAAGTGTAAGTATTTTCATTAAACTTAGGAGTGTAAAAGCCTATTTGTTTTTATTCTTGAATTCTATTTAAAGTACAAAAGTTTTATTTAGCCAATGCATTGTGCTTGTATTTTCGTAAGTAAATGTAGCAAAAAATAGAACCATAAATTTGGCTAATCTGCATAGCCTTTTGCTACAACTTTTGCTGACAAAATACCCAAATTGCTACAAGAAAAAAAAATCAGTTAAACACTGGTGGTATGTTTCCAAAGAGAACCTGCTAATGCATCTATGAGAGTCGGTAACACCAAGGAGGAATTTGGTTTTCCCTGGGTAAAATCCCCTTTATGTTCAAAGGTCACTTTTTTGTGGTCCAAACGATGACCATTATTCATAGGTTTTGCTGTATCATCATTGTCAACCATTATCAATCCACTGCTGGACGAAGGTCTCCCCAAGTTTCCTCCACAACGGTCTGTCTTGTGCCAGTTTCCTCCATGTCACCCCTGCATACTTTCGAATTTCATCCACCCATCTCCCATGTGGTCTTCTTCTGGGTCTTTTCCTGTCCCTTGGAATCCAATCAAAAATTTCGGCTGTCCATCGATGATCTGTCCTTCTGGCAGTATGTCCAGCCCATTGCCATTTCAGGGATTTAACTCTGATCATGATGTCTTCCACTCTTGTCATTTTTCGGATCCACGAGTTCCTCTTCTTATCTCTCCTGATTACACCAAGTATGCACCTCTCCATGCTGCTTTGAGTTGTCTGCAGCCTTTGTATGTCTCTTTTAGTTAAGGTCCACGTCTCTGCACCATACGTAAGCACTGGAAGGATGCATTGATCAAACACTTTTCTTTTAAGACATAATGGCATATTGCTCTTGAAAATTATGCTGTTTCTTCCAAAAGCTCTCCAGGCAAGTTTTGTACACCAGTTAATTTCTTCATCAATGTGACCCTCACTTGATATCTGCTGTCCAAGATAAACGTACGTGTCTGTTATCTCCAGCTTTTCTCCATCAATCGATAAATCTTCATTTCTTGTAAAAGCATTGAACATAACTTTTGTCTTCTGAAAGTTCATTTTTAATCCCACTTCTTTACTCTTGTCAGCAAGTTCCTGGATCATACTCTGCAGCTCTGATGGGGTAGTTGCAAAAATGACTACCTCATCAGCAAAATGAAGGTGGGTTAGATACTCTCCATTAATCTTTATGCCTTTGTTTTCCCAGCTCAGCGACTGAAAAACATCCTCCAATGTGGCATTAAAGAGCTTCGGAGATATGGTGTCACCTTGTCTCACTCCCTTTCCAATTTTTATGTGTGTTGTATTTTCAAACAGCCGAATCTTTGCACTTGCATTTTCATAGATGTTATTAATGTTATTTGCTGTATATATATATATATATATACTTAAGAGCAAAACTGAAGACTAAGGAAAAAATTTTAGAATTTAAAACGAAGGGTGCAAAATAACCTGAAAATCAAAACGCGCAACGCAGCAGTTTTGAAAATTCAGAATACACATTCTATAAAGAAGATACCTAAGCAAAAAAATACATATATAATTTTGACTCACACCTAATACAACATAGAAAAGGTTATGTATCTACCTGTGTGAGTAAAAGGAGAAAAGATAAAAAATAAAATAAAACAACTGAATGTAGAAGGTGTCGAGAATACTGAGCCTTGGCTTTATCAAGGACCAGCAAAAACTCTGCATTTTCTCACTTCCACAAAGACCTAGTTGGAAATGGGTTTCTGCAAGGCCATAGATGCAAGTAATCAATAGCTTCACCGGTGAGTTGGCAGGTCTGGACTTTTGTTTCGACAGAAATCTCTTTTTCTCTGGAGAAGCTAAAAGGTCACTCTCCAAACTACAAGACCAATTTATTTTTACCACTACAGATAAAGCTAGCAATAATTTTGCAATTATCTGTAAAGTTCTATTTTGAATTGTTAACTATGGAACTCAATACTAGAGTAACATACGAGCCCGTAAGTTATTCTACCAAGCAGTTAGAAAATCGGTTTAAGGCATTCTTCAAGAAACTTAAAATTCCACAAACTAGAAGATATGGGCCTGAATTTCCATTTCTTTTTGCAACGGTTAAGTTTCATAAGGATCCTGTGAAGTTCAGGTTCATAGCTAGTGGAGTAAGGAGTCATAAAAAGAAAATAGATCTTGCTTTTGAAGATGTCTTAAAAGAAGGTTTTGAAACACATTAGAAACTGTTCTAACTTGATGTACAGAGATTTTTGGATAATTAATAATAATGCAGAAGTAATTTCTACTATACTCAAAGTTTGTCCCCTAGATATTAATAGTTATGATTTTGAAAACCTATATACTAATCTGCCTCTATCAGATATAATCACTACATTTAAGGAGCTGTATGCAGAATTTAAACTTAACCAATTTGTTGATGTAGGAACTTGGAACTCTTATCTCAATTGCTGCATAAAAAATAACCATATCTTATATAATAATACTCTCTATAAGCAAGTGAACGGTATTCCAATGGGAACATCAATGTCCACAAATATCGCTAATCTATTCCTGTTCTTTAAGGAATATAAATTCATTAAAAATCACCCCACCTGCTCAGATAACTACCTTTACACTTTTAGATATATTGATGATCTGCTGTGTATCAATAATTCAGAAGTTATAGAGAGTGATTTTGATAATATCTATCCTAGCTCTCTTAACTTATGTAAAACCAACCACAGTAATCAGGAACTTGAGTTCCTAGACTTAAGCATTAAGCTCAACAGAGGTAACCCATCTATTAGCCTCTTTGATAAAAGAGTTAATTTTCCTTTCAAAGTAATTAAATATCTACACTGGAATAATAACATTTCAACCAAAGTAATTGAGAATGTACTAATTTCTCAGGTCCTAAAATTTCAAGAATTTGCAGCAACAATTTGGATTTCAATTACCACATTAATATACTATTAGAAAGTTTTCTAGAGAAACGAAATTCCTTCTTCTTTCATCAAAAGAACTTTAAGAAAAATTATTCTGAATAATAGAGTAAGGTTGGCAGATCTGCTTTAATTTTCTACACAGTTAATAATATGATTCTGACCAATCAAAGCCGTAAGGAAGTTGGCTAGAGGATGCCTATTAACTACCTAAAGGAACCTTAGTGCTATGGATATGACGGTCCTATTAAAACAAAAAATTAAATAATATAAACAAAATCACAAAAAAAGCTTAAAAATCTGTTTATAAAAAGAAAATAAAAACAAATAAAAAAGAAAACTAGTTATTCATCACTAGGATAGCTATACTAAAAATAGTAAAACCAACATTAAAATTAATAAGATTCTGATTAATCTATAGAAGCTCACTAAGGTGATTTAATACATGCAAAGATTATTAAATAAACTGCTCGTGTATTTTATAATATTTCTCATGTATTCTGGAGAGTTAATTCTGCTCATTCTGATCATACAGATCCACAGTCTTAAGTTTATATATTTTTTTTTCTCTGGTTAAAATCTCCGCGCGTTGGTTTCTTGCTGTATGAGGAGGCCATCAGCCCCACCCTCACTGCCCCCCAGCGTCTAGGGAGTGGCGGAAGGGGTCAGCCATGTTCTCCTCTTGTGTGGAGAAAAGTTTTTGTCACACAAGAGGTAAGCTCTCTTCCTTGTTTATGGATTCTAGGTTTTATAAGCTCAATGTTTGTACTTTATGTACCTTTTCTCTGTCGTTTTTAGCTTTTCAGCTTTTAAGCATTGGTTTGTCTGTTAACATTTTTGCGGGTTTTAACTCTTACTTTTCTTTGTAACTTTGAGCGTCTTTTGAGGTACCTAGGAACAGAAGAAGGCTAAGCCTGTTCCTTTTCTATGCGCTGTCTATGCGCTGTTTTTCAAAGTAGTTAAGTTCGTAATAACTAATTAATTATGCACTTAAAGCACTGCTGAAATACTTTGTACATATTGCAACTAACTGTTTAAGGTATATAACTTTCACAAAGTTTTCTTTAGTTAATATTTATCTTTAACTTATTCTCGTTTTCGTGCTGTCATAAGTTGTAGAGTAGGGGTTTTAGACTCAAGTTTTCTTTCAAAATCTGTTAGTTATAAATTAACATTTCCTTTTTTTAATTGCAATGTAAAATTTGGATTTCTTTTGCATTGTTTTTCAGGTTTAAATTCTCTCTCAAACGAACTTGGAATTTCGTTATAGCTGAAAATCATTTCCATTTATTATGTCACTCTCACAGCTTGAGTTCTCTTTAATCTTCTTCTCTCTGTTTAATAGTAACAGATGAAGAGCATGGGTCGGGCCATGAAGGTTAATGGATGCAAGCAAAATTGTTAACTAGTGCTAGGTCATGCTACTCTACGGAGGACATGACTTATATATATATATTTTTTAACTATTTTAGGTGGGAATGTTACTTGCATCTATGGCCTTGCAGAAACCCATTTCCAACTAGGTCTTTGTGGAAGTGAGAAAATGCAGAGTTTTTGCTGGTCCTTGATAAAGCCAAGGCTCAGTATTCTCGACACCTTCTACATTCAGTTGTTTTATTTTATTTTTTATCTTTTCTCCTTTTACTCACACAGGTAGATACATAACCTTTTCTATGTTGTATTAGGTGTGAGTCAAAATTATATATGTATTTTTTTGCTTAGGTATCTTCTTTATAGAATATATATATATATATATATATATATTGCAAATTTATAAACTGTACAAAATGTCAAATAAAAACTGCAGACATTTCAACTTATCTTTTGCCTTTTGTGTGACTGTCTTTTGTTATTGACATTTGTTTTTAACTCTTTATTTTTGTTCATTTTAACGTAGTGTTTGATTTTTTTATTTCAGGATATTTCAGAGTTCTATGATGGTGCTGAATGAATGTGGTAAACATGTCATTTGATCTATCGTACTTCTAAAAGCCAGTACACAGATTTTACCTACTACAAACATGCCACCTTCTTCTGGTGAGTTATGGGGGCATCATTTGATGCCCCCAACTATTGTGGTTGATTGTTTGATGCCCACCGGAATCATAATACCTCTGACGTGTGTGAGAGATGCTACTTTGGAAACCGTCAAAAGTAAGTTCTGAGCTGTAACTTGCAACTGTGTTTTGAATGAAAACATTTTGCATGTTTTCTCAAGTTGATGGTAACTGTATACTAATAATAATTTTTAATCATAGCTGTTTTATAGTCTGTGGTTATAAATTGTCTCACAAAATGAAGAAATACTTGGTATCTAAAATTGCAAAGTAGTTAGTAATTGGTAAATTTTTATAGGAATTACTTTGTAATAGCATACTTACCATTAAATTTTTTAACCATACCCTAATTGAGGAGATTGTATTATTGTATGTACTTAGGACATTTCAAAATGATAGTGTTTCTCAATACTCATGTTGCCATTCATACTTCAGTGAATGGGAAGGGGAGGTACAGATAGACGTACCTTCCTTATAAGTGCAAGAGTTCCATAACGGGAATTGGTTTCTGTCTGTCAGAATTTTTCACTTAAATATTTTAATTGCTTAAATATACTGGCATTTAAAATTAAAGTCCAAGAAGCATTTTTGATAAAAAGAGAAATAACAATGCAGCAGAATCAGCAGAGGTGCTAACCATTATGAATTTTCCGTAATTATTACGGTTTCGGCTGCCTGTTTACGGACTTACGTACATGTTGGAAGAATTACGGATTTCAGTGTATTTCGTAAAAGTTCTGAATTTTGTGTTTTTGTTAAAATCACGGTTTAAAGTGCGATCGCATTTTGCGAATACAGTTTTAGTTCTTTTCGCACAAATGCGAAAACGTTTGATTGGTGCTGTTTCTAAGTAAGCGCCATTAAATTTCAGATATTGGATACGTCGGCAAAGCCAATATCAGACGGATATCAGGTGAAGGAACGGCAGGGCGATATTACGTATTATGTCGGAAAAGCCGTTATCAGCGCAGTAACGTCCACATACCTGCCAAGTATATTCCGGATTTTCTGCAACGGATTTTGGGGTAGTTTTACGGACGGAAGATAGTTTCTTTCGGATTTTTTCCAAAACGGCTTGTGAATTTTTCTTTTATTGATGAAAATTGATATCGTTGTTATTGTTGCTTAATGTAAACTCCTGCTTTTGTTTTATTATGATCTCGTAGCGATTGAACCTTATGTTATCTCATGTTTCTAGCAGTGAGCGATATTTATTTACAGATTACACACATCCCCTCCCGCCAATCCTTCCAAACTCCCTTTCTTTCAGTGTTGGAATAGCTGCGCTAATTGCGCCGAAGTTTGAATTTTTTTATTCTGCGACGTGCAGAGTTCACCAAAATGCGTGATTACGCGTCTAGTATGCGTCAAAAAGTGTGTTTACGCATCAAAATTTTACCAATGTATAAAAATACGCTTCGGGAAACGTGCAGAATACACATCAACGCGTAGAAATATGCATAGAAGAATTTTACCAACGTGTAAAAATACGCATTGGGACTGTGTTTTGTCTTTCAAAAACGGAAGTAAGTGAAATAAAAATTTTTTCCGTAATCATAATTTCATTTTCCTGCGATATTGCCTCTGTCAAGTATTGTTGTTATACATAACTTTATCCCAAAAATATTTGTATTTCAGTGTGAAAGTGGAGGGAATATTTCCGAAAACGGAAATTCGACGGCGCAAGAATTCACCTGTAATCTTCAGGCATGAGCGTGCAACGGCTTCGAGGAATTTCTCCTTTTTCTGTCATAATTTGAGTTATCCTCAAGATCAATACATAACTGAACAGAAATGTCGGGGTAATTGGTAGTGAGGAAGAATATTTTTCGCCTGAAACTCGAAAACGGAAGTTTCGTCTTTCAAAACTTTCGAAAACGGAAGTTAGACACAGTAAAGATTTCTCCCGTAATCGTAATTTTATTTTTCACGCGATGTTTCCTCTGCCTAGAATTGTTGTTAGATATCATTTTATTTCATAAATATTTGTATTTTAACTGGTAAATGGAGAAATAATGTCCGAAAACGGAAATCGGACTTAGAAAAGATTTCTCCCATAACTGTATTCTTTTTCCCAACGATGTTCTGAACATTTATTCTTAAATATTCCCCCACCCCCCCAAAAAGTTTTGCATTTCAGCTTGATAAAGAGAGGAGGGGGGGGGTTCGAACACGAAAGTGACGAAGCTGAAAATTTGTTTTCAAAAGTATTCATATTCTCAAAGTTACACTATTCGTCCTTTATCTTAAATAATGCTGTCATGCATTCATGATGGATAAAATTGTCATCCAACATCCAAGGGCATAAAAAAAAAGGTCACTGTCTTGTCATTGCTTAAATGAAATCGTTATTTCTAAAATTGCGTCATTCAATTTTTAAAAAAAAAATCAAAACCTTGAAAATCATAACAATTTCTGAACTCCATCTATGAGTCACTGATACAGAAAAATAATTGAAAACAAGTATCATCAAACATACTGCTAGCATCCCATACATTACCACTCTCCCCTAATAATAGGTAATCATGAATTAACAGTTCTGGTACTGACACCCAAATTGTGTAATAGCCAGACAACTGGTTCAGAGAATCTTCGATACAACAAGCCTTGTAAGGTGCTCACAGTCAGCTGTGGTTATAGTACTTTCAAGAAGTGGTCCAAGACCACAAACTGCCGGCAAAGTGAAGGCCTTCTACTGGTCATGGATGGTAAAGTCGAGTAAAGGCTATCCTGTATTGTACAAGCCAACAGAAATGATGATGTGGTGCAACTTGCCAATAATTTGAGTGCTGGTGACAGGAGTAATGTGCCACAACACACACTGCATCTAACCCTCTGAAAATGTGGCTGCATAACTGCAGGCTGCTCCAAGGGCACATGCGAACCCTGGTTCACCTTCAAAAGCATCTCCATTGGACACACAAGCATCAAATCGGAACCTTGAATGATTGGAAGAAGTTCATCTGGCCCGATGAATCTAGTCTCCTGTTGCACCATGTAAACAGCTGGGTATGTGTGCGTCGTTTACCTGTGGAAGTGTTGGCACCAGGATGTACCATGGGACAGAAACAAGCCATTGTAGGAAGTGTAATGCTTTGGGCAAAGCTCTACTTGTCCATTCATTCATGTGCAAGAAAGTATGGCATCTACCCCCTACCTAAATATCATTGCAGACCAGGTACATCCTTTCATGGCAGTGGTATTCCTCTCTAGTAGTGTATTTTTGCAGCAGGATAATGTGTCGTGCCACACTGCCCAGATTGCTTGAGAATGGTTTGTGGAGCATGAGGAAGACTTTCAGGTATTGCCCTGTCCTCCAAATTCCCCAGACATCAGTTCAATTGAGCATCTGGGGTTGGTGTTGGAACAACAAATCTGATAGTTTGCGACGGCTCAACCATGTAACTTACAAGAGTTAAAGAATCTGCTGGTAATATATTGGTACCACATACCACAATACACCTAGAAATCTTGCAGCGCCGCCCCGATGGCGCAGTGGTCTAAGCGATGGCCTCTGATCATTCGTCCAAACGGGGTCCGGGTTCGAATCCCGGTGAGGCATGGATGTTGTGTTTGTCTTACGGCACTGGCTCTCTCCCTTCCCTGGAACCAGTGACCCCAAATTAGGGACGGGCGACTGCTTATAGCCCATTGAGTTGCTCCAATAAAAAAAAAAAAAAAAATTCTTGCAGCATCAGCCAGGTAAGAGCTATTGACCATCTCTGCCTTGCCAGGTAAGAGCTATTGACCATCTCTGCTATGCCAGGTAAGAGCTATTGACCATCTCTGCCTTGCCAGGTTAGAGCTATTGATCATCTCTGCCCTGCCAGGTAAGAGCTGTTTTGGCGGCACATGGAGGACCAACATCATATTAGGCGGTCATAATGCTTTGGCTCTTTGCTGTATATACAGGGTGATTCCTAAAGTCCTAAGTCACCTCAATAACTTGGGAACAAAGACAGCTAGAGCTATGGAAGTAAGGTATGGTATAGTAAAACAACCATGCACTATCGGATGAGAGTGACTGCAGCACCCCTAGTGGCAAAATGTGGAAGTTAGCACTCCTATCTCGGAAACCATTACAGATACGGGAAAGAGATCACTTAGAAACTTGTAGAGCATCAACGAATTAGTAGGAAATGACATATGGTAGAAATGGCTGGGGTACATAGAAGGCTGGAAACACGAACTTGTGCGAAGTTGGTTCATGTCGTTGTCGCAGTAACAGTCTAGCAGAGAGAAATGTATGATGTATGCGACTGCATACCTGTGAGTGTCGTATGCAAATTCTGGTGTGACATAATGCCTCACCTGCCATATTAGGCACGGTGTGGCAATGTATAAAGGATCCTCGGTCAGGAGCTATGTCATTCGTAACGTGAGTATCGGGTAAAGAACGAGCATAGCAAGCTATTCGAATGAACAGTATTGCAAGATGGTACTGCTATATGGAGAATTCAGACGCAATGCGAGAGAAGGGTCATGGCAGTATGGCTTACGATTTCCGACTCATCCATCGCCGACAGCGTGGACCATCAGTCACGCGTTTCGACGGTTACAAGAGACAGGCGGTATTGCAGCGCGTTCCCGTTCGGACTGACCCACCGGAATGGGTAGGGATGTGCAACCAGTCGATGTTTTGACTTACGTTTTGGCCAACCCACACACCAGTACGAGAGAAGTCAGTATAGCATGTGGCTTATCACAATCCCATGTGTGGAACATTTTGCATCAGCATGGTGTCCACCCGTACCATACAGTACCGCTGCACATGCTGATGCCAGGGGATAACCAACGACGTCTAGATTGGTGCAATTTTGTAATGAACACCGTAGAAGAAAATGCGGCCTTTCTATCAAACATCCTTTGGACTGACGAGGCACAGTTCAAATGTGCCGGGGTGCTGAACAAACAAAACACCCATTACTGGGCAGTTCAAAATCCATTTTTTACACGGGAAATGAGGCATCAGGTGCACTGGTCGATCAATGTCTGGTGTGGCATCTGGAAGGACCAACTTGTTGGGCCTGTGTTCTATGAGGGCGCATTAAATGGACGAAGATACCTGCAGCTGTTACAAAGCACATTACATGAGTGGTTAGATGATCTGTCTATGCAAGATGTGCATTCATTATGGATTCAGTATGATGGTGCTCCGGCACATCAACCAACAGCGGTACAACACTTCCTGTCCGACACTTTTAGGAAACAGATCATCGGTTATAGTGGTCCCATTGTGTGGCCTCCACGATCCCTGGATCTAACTCCCATGGATTTCTTCCTCTGGGGTTACCTAAAGGGTCACGTGTACAGGGTGGAACCGACGAGTGTCCATGATCACCGACTGCGTATCATCGCTGCGTATGAGAGCGTGACACCTGTTATGCTGGCGAACGTACAACGGGAAGTTCTGTCTCGCATTCAAATTTGTATTGTGGCAGATGGTGGTCATATTGTACCCTATTTACGTTAAATGCAACGTTATGTAAGTACCGCTGTTGCATTAAATACGACCAATGTACTCCATTTGTATTCATGCCTGAGTATAATAAATACCTTGTGTTTCCCTCACGTTTCCAGCCTTCTACTTACCCCAGCCGTTTCTACCATATGTCATTTCCTACTAATTCGTTGATGCTCTACAAGTTTCTAATTGATCTCTTTCCCGTATCTCTCATGGTTTCCGAGATAGGAGTGCTAACTACCACATTTTGCCACTAGGGGCGCTGTAATCACTCTCATCCGATAGTGCATGGTTGTTTTACTATACCATACCTTACTTCCATAGCTCTAGCTGTCTTTGTTCCCAAGTTATTGAGGTGACTTAGGACTTTAGGAATCACCCTGTATATAGCATCTTCATTCACAGTGATCTTGGTATGTAACACAAGCTTCACTGATATTCATCACACATACCATACAAGACCTTTTGTACTTCATACTTGTTATCTTTTGCACGCTTTCCTCAATGTGACCATCCCATAATTTTCTTGACTTTCCTCTACCTTTCTTTTATCTGCCACGTGGGCTTAATAAATTCTTTTGGTCAATAACTCAATGCTCATTCTTTCAACATGACCAAATCGTCTCAGAATATTTGTCTTCACCCTGCTGAAAGCATTTTACTTCATATTACACATCTGCACCACATTTTCATTTCTCACATGATCAGAACATGTCATGCCAAACTCCCATAAGTAATGTGTCTCTCAACATACAAATATCTGCTATGTGTTGTCTGCAGTGCCTAGGTTAACTACCATACATCAGAGTAAAATAGTTGCACTTTCATATATGTTGGACGTGTGCTGATTTACCCCACTGATGTAGTTTGTATGATTTATCAGACTCAAAGAAAAATAAATGTTCTTACGGGGATCTTATCAAAAGTTCTGCACACTGTCCATTTTTGAGAAAAGTGTGAAGTAATGGAGAAAACTTACCTTATTGCCGTTCAATGTTCTCCCTCCGCTGCTAATAACAACTTGCCAGCGGTGAGGTAGGTCCTGGATGCCCCATAGTACACCATATTTGTTCAGCTGTCGTATTTCTCAGGTCACGTGCAATGACAGTTCATCCAGCGATTCGTAGCAGATGCCACGGAGCCGATTTTTTAACTTTTAGAAAAGATCAAAGTCGGGTGGACTGAGATCAGGGCTGTATGGTGGTGGGATAAAGTTTCCCAGCCATATTTCGGCAAAAGTTCCTGTACCGACGCTGCACCATGACACGATGCCTTGTCAAGCAGCAAGATCGCTCCAGCTACCAACAAGTTCGGAAGATTTTGACAAATTTTTTGGTCTCCACTTTGTCCTCAGTAGGTCACGATAATATCGTGCTTTGACGTTTTGCCGTACCAGCACTCAATCTGAGACCACAACACCCTGGGCATCGTACGTGAAAATCATAATTTGCTTCACTTTGGATTGTTGCCGACAACACTTTGAGGAGCATGGGAAACTTGGATGCCTCCGTTGCGCTGATTGTGACTTCAGTTCCAGCTCAAAATCACGGGTGCAAGTATCATCAATTGCGACAGTTCTGTTCAGGAAGGTGTCACCCTCCTTTACGAACCTGTGGAGGTGATCCTGTGCGATGCTCACTCTGGCTGCCTTCTGCTTGGGGGTGAGTTGGTGGGGCACCCAGCGCGCTGATTTTTCTTTTTTCCAGTGAGGCAGTCAAAATCTGGTGAAGAGACATGGTGGACAAATTTGCCTGATGAGCAATTTCCTCGATTGTCAAATGGTCTTCGAGAAGCGTTGCATCAATGGTGACAGATGATTTTTTGTGTCGCCGTTTGAGGTCTGCCTGAGCGGTGATAATTTTCGATGCTCCTTCGGTCCTCCCGAAAGCACAACTCCCAGCAAGAAATTACGTTTCGATCAAGAGTTCCTTCCCTACAAACTTCGTGCAAGGCAGTGTAGATCTTTGTCGGAGTTTTTCCCCACAAAGAAACTCTGACACAGATCCACACTGCCAATTTTCACGTACGGGCATTGGTCTGACACGAGTCGACCTGAGGAACTGCGCGCTTCCATTTCCAAACCCTCCTACATCCACACAGCAAATAATAGTGCATCATTCTGACACTGCTGCATTGCTGACCTTGACATGATGCAGTCATTCTCCCGATTGCATCATTCACTTCCATTTTAGATTAATGTGTACAGAACTTTTATGACCCTCGTAGAGTTGTAAATATATCCAGCAATCGGAAACTTGGAGATTCTTATCTATGTTTGTGTGGTGTGGCTCCAAGAATTTGAATGTGAAAGGAGTATCTTATTCCAAGCTAAAATAAATGTAAAGAGATGACTGTTATTGTATTGATTGTATGAATCTGTGCACAAGTTTTCTTTTTCGAGTAATTAGTGAAATTTTGTAATGAATATTTCCTAATTTTATTGACAACTACATAATTTATGACTGGTTACTCATATCATGTAGATGACCTATGGCATGAAGCTAAGCATTATCCTCTGTACCATAAACTTGGTGAGCAGATGTCATATATCTTTGTGTCCATTACACAAGATGCAGAGAGAGAAGAATTCTATGATGAGTCACGTAGGCTGTGTGACCTCCGTCTTTTTCAGCCCATACTCAAAGTGGTTGAACCAAAGGGGAACAAGGAAGAAAAAATGCTCAATTCTGAAATTGGTACGTACCTCTTCTTCTTTTAACAGACATTTGATTTAACTCAGGCAATTTTTGTGGTCACGTTTCATTCATTATCCTTCGTCTTGCCCAAACTGGCAACACATTATTGGAGTACTTTTGAAGTGTTGGTGCAACTACACTCTATACACAATTGGGGAAAATAGGATGCAATTCAAAGGGCAGGCAAACCTGCCAACTGTTACGATTTTATCATATTTAGTATGATAAATCACACTGCAGTATGCTAATACGATTTTGCAGCCAAAAATACGATTTTTTTTAAATAGTCATGTTTACCCCCATTTTTTCTCTTTTCAGACAGAAGCCTTGTAGCAGAATCGTGGCGACGGGCGATGTACATTGCAGATTTATTTTGGTCCTGTAGACAAAAATGACATCCCCAGAACCCTATTAAACTATCTTGCAGACTCCCTATCATAGATGCAAGTTTTCCGCCTTTCAAAATTTCCGAAAACGGAAGTTAGGCATAGTGAGGATTTCTTCCGTAATCATAATTTTTTTCCTAGTTGTAAATGAATTTATGGCACCTCTATTCATAGTGTACTGTGGAATTAACTTTTTTACGGGTCTTGTAGAGGTTATTATTCAAAAAAAGTTGGTCAAATTTTTGAACTAAAGCCTAGTTTGTCAACCTCTATAAGACCCGTAAAAAGTTAATTCCGCAGTAATTTTTTTCCTTGCGAAGGGTGATGTACGTCGCAGAATTATTTTGTATCCTCCCCGTAGCAGAATCGCGTCGACGGCCGACGTACTTCGCAGATTTATTTTGTACTCGTCCCTGTAGAAGAATTGCGGCGACGTACATCGCAGATTTATTTTGTACTCATCCCCGTAGAAGAATTGCGGCGACGTACATCGCAGGTTTATTTTGTACTCACCCCCATAGCAGAATGGCCGACATGCATCACAGATGTATTTTGTACCCACCCCCGTAAAAGAATTGCGGCAACTGCCGACGTACATTGCAGATTTATTTTGGTCCTGCAGACAAAAATGACATCCACAGAAGCCGATTAAACCATCTTGCAGACCTCCTAAGACGCAAGTTTTCCACCTCACAAAATTTCCAAAAACGGAAGTTAGGCGGAGTGAGGATTTCTTGCTGTAATCAGAATTTTTTTCTAATAATTAACAACGTAGAAATGTTTGCTGTTTAGATTTAATTAGTTTCTCAATAAAATTTTGATGTAGGGAAAAAATCCCTTCATTCTCATCATCAAGAATTTATGTTACTGAAATAGGCTTAAAAAATTATCAGCATGCGTCGTGTTACGATTTTTCTATCTGAGTGTTATGTTTTTTGGTTCTGAGAGGTTGGCAGGTCTGGGCAGGCTATCTGGTTAGTTTCTCAGCCATCATTTTACTTTTATTTCTGCTGTTTGCTTGTAGTTGTGGCATCAAATAATTATTATGTAATTTGAAGTAAAACCACTTCAGGGAATTACATTGCTCAGATTTCTTTCTGAATACAAGAACTGTTTATGGGGTAATGGAGAGGAGTATGAATTTTTATAGACATGCCAAATGCATTGAGTAGCTAGCTATGTATATTAAGTGATGAACTACTCTAGAACATGATTTTGCTGAAATTCAACAGCAAGTCCCACAGTTGTAATACAATGCAGGCTGCTTTGAAGCATTGTGGAAGACTAAAGGTGAAGGGTAGCATTTAACCTTAAATATTGTTTTGAACAAAGAGTTGTTTGCTAGTTTGCCATCAGAAAGCAAATTTTTTAAGAAACACTTTTTGAGGTAGGAAAGCTCACTTTTCATATGTATTCCTTGTAGGTATGGCTGCCATATATCCCAGTTTCACCCATAAGGTCTCAGTTGTGGAGGTTTTTAATAGGTCCCAATATCCAAATAAATTCATCTCGGGACATCAAATGTGCCAGTTTTACCTGTAAAATTACAGGTTTTTTTTTTAAGAACTCTATTGCAGTATCCTGATAAATTCTTCTTGGGACACCATATGTCCCAGTTATACCCAAATAATCCATTTTTTAATAGCTCTTCTGTCCCAGTATCAGACAAATTCTTCTCCAGGACTCCAAACGCCCCAGTTTTTTTTTTTTTTTTTTTTTTTTTCCAAGAATGCTGTACTAGGTTTTTGCAGGTGGTAAAATATGACCTGTCTTGCATAGAAATGATATGAACTTCACACAGGAAGGTCATGTCACTTGGCAGTAGTAGCTAACATTGTGCTTTGCTTGATGGCCTGCCATGTGCAAATACAATATTTTGATTTTGCCATTGGGGAAAGCTGTCTTAGTTCTAAATTGTCATCTGCCCATTTTCCCATCATTTCTGCAGTCAGAAGTAAGTTAGTTTTCTGTTTCACTACACAGTTAAGGATTACCTTTCATGCAAGCAAAATGCCTAAGTCAAAATGTCTTTTTATTGACAGTTCAAAAGAGCAATTCTAATTTTTTAAAGTTGGTGGTATTGATAGTTCAAAAATGAAATGTTCTTTGTGTCTGTGCAGTGTTCAGCATTTTTCTTGGAGGAAAGACAGATATAGTTTACCAGCATCAGCTCATTAAAATATAAGAATGTTGTGTTTGTAAAGACTGCAAGTTCACCACTAACATCTTTTTTTCAGCCAAAAAAGATGGCTGAACAAGAAAGACAGCTAGATGCACAAGATACATTTGTTTTCACACCATTAAATGCAAACAGTTTCCTATATATGAATTGTTACTTCATCTATTTTTTCAGAAATTTCTCAGTTAAAATTTCAGCAGTGCAAGGCTGCTGCTGTGAATATCTTAGCACCCCCCCCCCCCACACACACACACACACACAGTAAATAAATAAAATAAAAATAAATAAGTAAATAAAAAATGAAATAGTGAAAGACCTAAAAAATACAAAATATTTATGTTTGGCTAACAATGCTTCTTTCTAATCATATTGATTTAAAGATTGTAACTAGTTACTAGTTAGGTAAAACTAAGAAGTTATGCATGAGTGTTTATTATTGTAAAATGCAACCTAAAAATGTAAAGTTTTCTGTAAAATTTATCAGGATATTGTATTAACAGAATTTAAATTAATTTATTTATGACAGTTTACAATATGTCAGTGGGCTGTTGGATTTTCAACACTGTTTATTCATGTCTTGTACAATCCTTTTGGTGTCCACAGGCCTTGCAATTGGAATGCCTGTCCATGAATTCGATGAAGTAAAAGACCAAGAAGTGATCGAGTTTCGTCGTGACATTTTAAATGTCTGCAAAGAAGCAGTGGAAATGCGTGACTCTGGAAATGAGGACAGCCTTGCAGCATATGTTTATCCACCAGAGATTGAAAGTTCCAAAGAATTGCCTCCAAATTTGGAGAAAAAGTTGGATAAAGGTAAGGACAATGAGTCTAAACGGTATTTTAGAACCAAACCTCTGAAACGTTTAGTGCATGGAAATATTCTCAGGTACATTTGATTGTAGTACTCTAGATTTTGAAATTACTTGTAAACCTTCTAACAATTCCCTGTCTTTTGCTTTTTATCGAAAACCCACTTCCACACCCACTCTAATTCCGTACAATTCTGCCCACACTTTTCAGCATAAAATTTCTGCTCTGCATTTCCTATTTAGAAGAGCATATTCACATTCTTCTAGCCGTTTCATCAGAGCTCAAGAACTACAATGGATATCATCCTTTGCTAAAAAACATGGTTATCCGGGCAACGTTGTTAAGGGGGTGCACAATAAAGTACGATTTGCTATGTCAACTGCTTTAATTAGTGAACAAGTGCCTAAAAAGTAGGCTGGATCTGTTGATTTCAATCCACATATTGTAAACCTTCTTACCAACATATGCTCCCGTCATAAAATACAATTTGGAATACGATCATGCAATCTATATTCCATTATCCGCAACGATCGTGACAAAATTAACAAAGGGAAAAAATGGGGTGTGTATGTTATTCCTATGCTCGACACTTATTTCTGGTGAACTAAATAATCATTATGTGGGTTCAACCAAAACAAATTTGGATTTGAGATTAAATGAACACAGATATAATTTAAAAATGAATCACCAAAGCACCTCTTTTGCAAGAACTGTAAGTGCTGGAAATTGCATCCCAGACTGGGACAACGCTAAGATCATAAACACATCTAACTCTGTTTATTCCTTGTTATTTACAGAGAGCCTCTATATTTTAGCTTATAATACACGTTTGCTGTAATGACTATTATCCTTGTGTTTTACCTGAACCCTGGAGCAATCTTATTGGGGCAGACAGCACAATAACTATTGTTTCTGTTGAGTAATTTTCATTGGCTAATTATGCTTTTTTGATTGTCTTGTTATCTGGTATATCATGTGACACTGACATTACCTTTCCCATGATGCATCTGCTTCACGTATTTAAGACCAGCATGTAACCACATGATGGAAATCACATCTGATGAAGGTGTCACTGTGACACCGAAAGTGTTCATGTGTTTTTTAACCTGTACATAGATTTCGTTTTTTAGCTGAATAAATATCATCGTGCAACAAGACGAATTTCTTTAATACTAATAAACAAATTATTGTGTTTACCGTAGTATTTGCAGTTTCACACTAATAAGGATGAAAAACATTTTAAAGAAAAGCTGAAATACCATGTGCACAATTTGTTATGTAAGTCTTACTTTTTGTTTTACAGAAGTATATGTAATTATCTCTGTAATATGGAAATGTAGGAGGAGGTTACATATCTGAATATTTTAGAACTTCATCATAATCTTCTTGTTCTGAATGTATCATTTATTATTAAAAAATGTATGTATGTGCACTACTTAAAAAATTGCTCATGGGAACAAATATATTTGCAAAAACTTCTCAAAGTATAATTTTCAAAAACTTTCTTGGTCTTGATTTAAAAATGCTAGTTAAGGATTAACTGGAAAGTCTAAAGTCACAACAGATCTCAGTTTCCAGCTAACTGATATGTGCAAATGTTTCCCTCTTAATTTGCTTAATGAAGAGCTCATTCAGTACCTCAATGAATGCAAGCAAGAAGATAATCACCTTTAAATTTTCATGAATTCTTGTTTGGGTAAAATCTTTTGTAAATTACATGATATTTATTTGTCTTTAGAGGAATTAGTGCACACAAAAGCACTTCTTTTTAATAGCAAAAAAAAAATGTTTGTTAATCTGCATAAATTAAGCACTATGTTATTTTGGCATGTCTTAAATTCAGGGTGTCCAAAACTCCTGATGAGTTGAAACATTCTGTGAACCAATAAGCCAATGATAATGAATAGGCAATACTTAGTTATTTCAGACTTCTTTTTTTTGTTTTGTTTTTGTTCTGCATGCAGTTTTTTACTCAAAAGAAAGAAACATTTTAACACAGATCTACAAAAAATCCACTAAAACAGACAAGACAATTAGACTGCAACTCATACCATCCCAGACTATATAAAGTCTAATACTGTGAGACAATTTTTGGAGAAAATCAACTTTCTATTCCCTACTGAAGCCCAAAAAAGCACCCACAAAGAAGAACTGGAAATAATTGTGTCTGAAAATAATTTTTACTCCACATTCATAAAGCATATTTTTAAGAATACAGTAAGGCAGTTAAGAAGAAGCAAGAAAATTACATTTAGTTTATAAGGGACCATCCATAAAGTATGTCCATGATTTTTTTTACTATTTTTAGACACCTCCTCCCCCATGTCACATTTTGTCCGATTGTTGACACCTCCCCCTAAAAAGTATGTCCTAATTCCTTCAACTTCCTTTATTTTTGACAACTGCTTTTAGAAGTCCATTGAGAAACAGAAAAAAAAACATGTAATTATTTAAAGGAATCTGCCATATATTTACACTTTTTCTTCAGAAAATATTTATTATTTAGGCATTAATTTATTCTCAAATTCTACCCGGACTTTTATCATTCTGAAATAAAGATCTACAAATGAACACATGCATTCAAGGTTGCAATACTCCCAATCATACCATCTACAAAACACAATAGATTTGGTAGTACAAATACGAGAACTTAATATTATGATTTAGCTAAATATCATCAGAAATCTGAAATATTTCATACCTCTTTTTTAACTGTTAAAAGAAGAAAAAAGGAGAAAACAAAACAAAGACATACCATCAAATATATTTTTGCCGCTGGACGTCCGAATTACTAAACCTCCCCCTCCCCCATGTCACACTTGGTCTGGTTGTCAGGAACTCCTCCCCCCACCTGTAATCTTGGACATACTTTATGGACGGCCCCTAAGCAAACTTACTTACCACGTAGGTTTCTTCGTAAAACTAAAAAGATCAGTGAAAAATATAAAATTAGGTTTGCCCTAGATCTGAATAGCAAGTTTAAAAAAATTCCTTCTATCTCTAAAACAAGAAAAAAACCTCCAATTTCAAGAAGGGGTTGTCTACAGCATAGACTGTTCCTGAGGACTAAGCTATATCTAGGTGAAGTTTGGAGAAGTATAAAAGTCCATTAGGAGGAATGCACTGAGCTATTGAAAACAAGGTAGGGTTAAATAGGCATGTCCATAAAATGGGACTCCAAACAAATAACCACCCACCAATCACATTTAGTAGAGAGGAAACTTGAAGGAACAGAAATTGCAAGAAGAAAAAAGTACCACACTTAACGATAATTGCTGTTGGGCACTCTCAGCCGAATGGCAACAACTACTGTAGTGGCACAGTCCTGATGATGAACTAGCTTCTTGTTCAAAATTTTGACTACCAAATGTAAATGTATTAAAAATTACCTTTATAAAATCCATAATTAAAAGATTTTCACTGAAGAGAAGGAAATCAAGGAAGAAATATTTTTCATAAATGCATGAAAAAATCACATTATTATTCACTCAGAAATCAGATTATGACCCTAAATTGCTTTAGTTTACTGTTTACCGTGTAACTTTATATCAGAAAACTTGAAAATTGCATTACCATTGAGCAGGAATCGAATCCCCATCTCCTGATTTTCAATCGAGCGTATTTAGAGAGGTCCATACATTATAGAATTAAGAAAGGATGTTATTGTGGTTCCAGATATACAGTGTGAAGCTTTTCTCAGCATCCATACAAATGTGTACAGACTTCACAGTATTTTGCTTCTTCTGTTAATGCTCCCATTAATACTGTTGTAACTTACTAGCTTTCCCTATCATGGTTCCCCAGGCATAGTAGTTAGTTTCCCTCCTTACAAAGATACAGTCATCATATCCCACCACAATTGGTACCCACTATGGATGAACTAAGTACAGTTGTTCAGGGTTCCCACAGTCCTTGAAAGTCCTTGAAAACTACTTGAAGTTAGTTTTCTTTTTCAAAGGCCCTTGAAAGTCCTTGAATTTTGTAAGAGTCCTTGAAAAGGACTTGACCCCCCACCCACTTTCACCAAATTTCGAAATAGCCGCAGTTCGTTGAAGAGAAGTTATAATAAAAATGTCACAGGTGGCCATGCTGTATTGTGAAACGCTGTCTTGTTATCAGCAGCACGTAGCTGTCATCTTTCTAGTTTTCACGTGGTTGTGATTCTGAATTATGATAAGCGAATACAAGGGGAATTCTTTTGAACTACGATAAGTGAATGCAAGGGAGTGTAAGTGTAAGGTACTAGCATCTCAAATCGGGTTTCTGATCTGCTGAATGCTTGTAGCGCAGGAATCCAGTCTAAAATTCCGGTTGTCCATCTGTGGTCTGTCCTTCTAAAATATGGCAAAATGTCTTGCCCATTCCCATTTTGGGGATTTTACTCGGATCATGATATCTTCCATATATACAGCATATCATCATTGTCAACCATTATCAATCAACTGGTGGATGAAGGTCTCCCCAAGTTTCCTCCAGAACAGTCTGTCTTGTGCCAAGTCTCCTCCATGTTACTCCTGCATACTTTCAAATTTCATCCACCCATCTCCCATGTGGTCTTCTTTTATATATATAATCTTGTGGAACAATAATACCTCACCAAGGTATGTGCCTATGTTTAGATATAACTATAATTTTAATTTCAAATAACTTCTTGACTGTTTGTTACAACTTATTTTAGTGTTTCATGTGGTTTCTTATTGGGCACGAATATAGTCTTGAAAATTGTTATGAGTCCTTGAAAAGTCCTTGATTTTTTTGGTGGAAAAAGAATGGGAACTATGTTGTTATACTTAGATTCCCTTAAGCAGAATGCTTTAGGGAATCTAGTATAATACAGTACTTGTGAGCTCCATATGAAACATGTTTGTTCTGAAATGAAATAAGATTTCAATCATATTTGAATCGTATTTCAAAATGAAATATAATTCAAGTGCAAAAGATCATTTTGCAGATTCAAGCTTAGAGAAATTTTGGATAAAATGTTTCTCACTTTATCCGAAAGTTGGAGAAGATGAACTATGTATTATTATTTTGTTCTCATCAATTTACTTCTGTGAAAAAGCTTTTCAAGTTTAATCAAAATTAAAATGAAACAAAAGATGCACTGTATGCCAAAAATAGTTTATGTGACACATTTTCATCTTTGAAGTCTAGGATTTCCCAGTGTGTGAAGAAAATGCAGCAGCATGTCACATTAAATTTATTTTGTTTCTGATGTTTCTTAAGGTAAACTGCGTTTTTAACAACTTTTTGTCATAAGAAAAACTATATATGTAGATTTTTTTATTTTAAATTACTTTCTGAAATGATTTTTTTTTTTTTTTTTTTTTTTTTTTTTTTTTTTTTGTTAAAATGGGGTTGGTGGTGGTGCAGGAGAAACTGGAAGATGTGATGGTTTCTAAACAATCAAAAGGCCATGTGATGCAAAATGGTTTGGGAGCTACTTGAATAGAGTAATGAGCTTTATTTGTTGCTTGAATTTTAGCCCAAACTGACATGTTGATTATCAGCCTCTGACACTGTTATATTTTAATCATCATAGAGAGTATAGTGCATTTTGTAGTTTTTCAGTATAACTAATCAACTCAGAGGAATTATGAGTTTTAGATGTAGAGTTCCTTTTCTGCTTATGATTGGGTTTGTGGGAAGAAATACAAGTTTTGTTGTGGAAATCCTATTTGGCCCAAAATGGCTCACATTTGTTTATAAAGTTGAAAGCTGGTCTCCGACCCCAAAAATACCTAACTTTTAAGTTTTATTACATTAGCACATTCACCTGATGTTTATGAAGTTAATAAAATCATGTCCTAGATCCCTATTTTTTATTTTTCTGTTGATGCCTGAATTTTTAGAAATTTTTCTGAAATGTATTCTTGGTATTTTTCTGGAATGCATTCCACAGGTAAGTGAAAGTCCAGCTGTGTTACCTTTGGCTTAAATATGGTCTTTCAAAACTGTGGATTCCTTTGAGAATGTTTGTCATAACATTTGTGAAAAACAAATTTATATTTTATTTTTTCTCATTTTAATTTCCAGGTCTTATCATTGTTTGTGTATGGGTTCTTTCACCAACTGGAGAAAAGCAGAAGTATACTGTCAAGGTCTCTAAAGATGCCTACCCTGAAAGTATTACTCAAGAAGCCATTTTGAAAAAACTTAAATGTATGAAGTTAACTAAGGAGGAACAACAGCAACGTGCACGGGAGCACCAATATAGTTATTTACTCAAAGTCTGTGGAATTGATCAATATTTGTTGACAGGGTTCCCGTTAGCCCAATACAAGGTATGCATTTGCTTCTTAGTAATTTGACATTCATTCTTTGATTTTTCCTGTTTGTGTATTTTACATGGTGTTGTGTGAACTCATAAAGCATTAATTGAGATCATATGCTATTCTGCTATTGTTACTGCTTCTTTCCCTTTCCTTCTTATGGAAAAAAACTGGTCACTTGTCTGTGTAGTGATGTCCTCATAACCTGAGCTAATCGTGCGACTATAGCATATGCTATATCATGCAACATTTAATAACATCCTCTAGCAATCAGGAAGCACCACAGCCTAGAGTTTTTATTTAGCATGGTCTATATCCTTTAATGGAATCTGGCAACATAATTCAAATTGCATTCAGTGTCAACAGACTTAGAGAACTGAGTTTCAAAGCATTGAGAACAGTCTTTGGCAGTGAACAAAAGGCCAGAAATGTCTGCTAATAAACACAAACTCAGACATAAAGAAGGATAAGGGACGTCTTAAACTGAATATGATCATGTGGTCATATACCATGTGGATTTCTTGTGTTGTTTTTATTTCATTTTTCAGTCTGTGATCACCCTGCAACTAGCTGGAAGCTATTGCAAGATGCGTCCGGTTTTGCCATGGCTGATGCTGGATTTTATACCTATTGGGCTTCAGGTTTTGAATTTTTAGATGTTTTTTTTTAATCCATTCAATTTGTAAATTCATTCAATTATATTTTTAAACTTTCATTGGATTTTAAACCTCAATTTAGTATCTTTAACGTGGTTTCATAGTTTTTTAAATTCTGGTCATTTCACAAAATCATGCAATCAGTTCTGGAAGAATTACGATTCTTTATTATCACTCGTTCAATAATAATAATAACCTTGATAGCTATAAATATATTGAAATATATCTACAAAGCAGAGAAACATCATAAAAAATCAATTGCAGTGCCAACATAAGTTGTTTCTGGGAACATTTAGATAGGCTTAGCAACAGTGACAGTGTTAGGCCTAACAAATAAAAATGAAGACAAATAAAAGAATGGTACCCTCCAGAACAGATATCAAAGCAAGGTATGTAATAAATCATAAAATAGTTAATCTGATACAGTAGACTCCAGTTAATTGGGCCATTGGTTAATCAGACAGTAATTTATTTGAGACAGTTCTTGAAGAACACCCCAAATAAGCTCTTTGGGATAAAGCTTCATATGATTGGGGCAGCTGCTTAATTGGGCCAAAGTGGTCTAGTCCTGATGTGTCCCAATCAGCCAAAATCTACCATTTATATAAACTAGGCTCAAAAACGTGTTTGGGATACTTAATAAACATGTGGAACAGAAGTAAAAAATGGTACAGATAGCCATAATATATGCTTAACTGTAACTAGATGTTTAAGACACTAGATTCTGATGCACAAGTTCTAAGTTCTTTCAGCGAGATTGTTTTTTTGGTTCTAGCTCTCTACCTTCCCTTGAAGCAGAAACCTTCTTTTGTAGTTGTGAGCTTTTATCTGATCTTTCACATTCAAGTTAGTAGTGGTCCACTAACTTGAACATACATCCTAACCTACAGTCAAGACAACTAGTTGTTGTCTAATACAGGGTGATTCAAAAGTCTCCGAACTCCGAATTCAAATATTTCTACCACGAACATAGTGATGTATAACTATTTTTACATACTGTTGTTATATTGACACTCGTACTTACAGGTAATGAAAACCACTTTAACAATAGATGCTGAAATTGTCCACCATTCTTTTGACTTAAAACTGCGGAAACTTTTGTGTACCCTAATAATCCACATCTTTGCTATTGCTGTTTGGGCGTGCAACCATTACACCACCCAGAACCACGTTTCCGAGCAAATGTAGCTGAGGAATTTGGACTAAATTTAGTTTTTGCAACATGCTTCCTCATAGCATTGACGGCCATTCTCATCCTAAAATGGATGTCAGGTCACAAATCACCAATCCACCCTCACCCTTCATGTATTATCTTTTGAGATACAACAGTGAAATGACAGCTCTTCTGTGCCAAAAATGATGTTTACTTTCCAGTTACTTGAGATTTCTTTATTATGAATTCCTGTGGGAAATAATCTTATATATAGTTCCATAGTGCCCCACAAAATTGCGGAACATAGGTATGTTGTACAAACTTGGGAAATAGCTCATTTTAGATATCTTGATTCCAAGAATCAGGAAAAAATAAAAAAAAAATCTTATAAATTTAATCAGCTGATTGCTGTACATGTCACAACTCTCAGTTTGACTTGTTCATCGCAATGCTGGGCAGACAGGGAGTCATGCGACCTTGAGTGATGGCACCAGCCAGATCCAGGAATTTCATGAAGGGGGTGTAAGTGTCAGGAATAACCGTGGACCTTTCTGATATTTTCTGGCAATATGAAAAAGTGTTCCTAGTATGTCTATTAATTCTTCTAATTAATTAATGAAAGTAATATACTTGTAAGTAATACTTTCTTTCACGAAAAAATATTCATTTTTGTCATTAAAACCTAACAAATTTAAACTTTTCCTTGGTTTCTCAGAAGGGGGCCTGCACCCCCTGTGTTCTCTGTATCTGCCCTGGCCAGAGCCAGCAAGCAAAGGATCTGATTGGCTATTATCAAGGAAAAAGCAGCTGCATGTGCTTCCACTGCTATTCAACTGTAAATTGTGTTGCAGTGAGGACGGAAACAGAGTTCTGTTACGAGGAGCGTTCGAGGGAGACCACTCAGATGAGGGCATGTTTTCCATAATGTACATGAGGAAAGGAATTTTGAAAGCACACATCATGATCACAGTAATACATGTGGCAAGTTATCCTTCTGGAAAGCTTTATTGGATGAAACTGTCATACATGAGCACAGCTTGGGTGCAATGAATATTGAGTGTGCTCACTGCCACTCTTTGCATTTCGCTAATGAGGAAATTAATGGTCATTTTAATTTCTGTTGTTGTAACAGCCTTATTTCCCTTCCAAAACTACAGATGGAGTTGAAGGACTTACTTATGAAAAGTCCTAAATTTATCCAACACATCCGGAAATATGATAGTGCAATGTCATTTACTTCCCTCTCAGCCACAAAAAAGGAGATTCCAGGTAATGGTCCGTACTGCTTTAAAAGTCCAGAACAGATTCACCGGTGCATCTTGAATTTATTACTACTTACTGATGAAAATTGTAATTTATAGATTCCTCGGCAGCTACTTATATACACTATATTGAAAAAAGTCACGGGACACCCCTTCAAAAGCAAATGAATGGATCCGCTGCATTGTTAAGATGTGTGGTACAGCTGCAAACGATATAAAAACAAGACTGCAGCTGACCGCGATTATATCGCACTGTGAGGCTGAGTGAAAATGTTGCGGCGGGAGAGAACTGACTTTGGGAAAGTCAAGATTGTTGGGTGTTATATTAGTGGGTTGTCCATAAGAGAAACCGAGAGGTGTTTGAACATGCCCAAGTCAAGTGTTTTGGATGTACTGAATAAGTGGAAGACACATGGCGTACCTGAAGCAGCAAAACGAACCGGCAGACCAAAGATAATCAGTGATGGAGGACGCTGAAGCCTCACGAGAGTCATTACAGCTAATCGACGGAGTACTGCACAAGAGCTCAGTGTACACATGAGTAAAAATGCTAGAACCTCGGTATGTACCCTTACCATTTGCAGAGAACTTCATACCATGGGTTACCATGGTCGTGCGGCTGCTCATAAGCCTTTTATCTTCACTCGGAATGCTACTCTTCTTTTAGCATGGTGTAAAGAACATTTATCATGGACTGTAGATCAATGGGAAATTAGTTCTATGGACTGATGAATCCAGTTACACAATCCATCAGTCTGATGGCTGTGCATGAGTATGGCAGCAGGCGGGGGAATGCTATTTACCACAGTGTAGTGTTCCTATGGTCAAGTTTGGAGCTAGCAGTGTACTCGTGTGGGGGTGTTTTTCGTGGTATGGTCCTGGCCTATTGGTTATCGTGGACAAACCTGTTAACCAGCACGTCAAACCTCGATATTCTGGACAATTATTCCCTACCAACTCTGTGGCAATTCTATGGAACCGAGCCTTGTTGGTACCAGCAGGATAATGCACCAATCCATAAAGCAAGGACTGTTATGGCGTGGTTTGATGATAATTCTGTATTGTGTGTGGACTGACCAGCACAAAGCCCTGATCTTAATCCCATAGAGCACCTATGAGATGAATTAGAGCGCTGCATAAGAAGTTTGGAACCAAGGCCTACTACTAAGCAGTAGTTAGCGGCAGCATTATGTACTGAATGGAAGCGCATACCTATCGCTGTGTTCCAAAACCTTGTCCAAAGCATGTCTCGAAGGGTCAGTGCATGCATTAAGGCCAATAGTGGGCCGACATGGTACTAATGTATGTCAAAAAATGCTATGTTGTGTTTCTCTTCTAGGTGTCCAGTGACTTTTGTCAATATAGTGTATGTAGTGGTCATAATGAAATAAAGAATTAGAGCAATTGATATTGACAGCCCTGGCAGATATTCTGGTTAACAACCCTCACACCCAAGCATACAAGACCAGCTGAGATGGCTGAACATGAAGTAGCAGGACACAACCTGGACCTGCATTTTGTTGATAACATATATTTACAAACTCTATATTCCCTCAACAGAATGCATAGTTAATGAAAAAATGGCACAATTTTATTACCACTTTACTTTCTTGAAAACTGTGAAAAATACTTCTTACCAGATTGGGGCTTTTGCTCCACCACACCACTAGTAATTAAATAATTAATAAATAATAAGTATGCAATACACACATAATGAATAATTTAAGGTAATTAAATATCACGCTTGTTAGATTCAAGAAAAATCGAAAAACACAGAAGCCTTTTTGACACCATCTTGAGTCTTGTTCACCTTTGTTTAAAATTTTTTTATATAGATTTTATTAAAAACGTTTAATTTACAAATGTCAATTATGTTACAAATTTAATATTATGGAAATATTATGCTTGTGATATCAATGTGTCATGTCACATTGTAATATGTGTTCTCATATTTATGATCTTATTAGTATATTAGAAGCTGCATAGCCAAAGGTGAAATCCCTCAATTAATGCTGATGTCCAAAGATGGAGTTTGCAAATCTTTGCCTCATTGTGAATTCCATATGCCATCCTTCCTTCGACGAGCTCCTGTTCATCCTACTAATCAGCAGACCATGTCCTTATGGCGTGTGGATGCCATGCTTAGGATAAAAATACTCTGGGCCACATATGTCAATGTTAGAGACGTTGAAAAGGTATGAATGTCATGTTTTAAAATTTTGCTTGATTGTATTGTATGAGTGCAGCAAATATATCAGTCAAATATAATAATGCAGCAAATATATCAGTCAAATGTAATAATGCAGCAAATATGGCAAATATATATTTAATTTTTTTGTATGTGAGATGTAAATCTGTCCTTAAGTTCACCCCCCCCCCTCTCTCTCTTTGCAGAAAATGAGAGCGTAGAGACTGCTCACAGGCTTTTACTTGAACAATTGTTTGGTTTAGTTTGAAACATTTCTACTATCTTATTTTTGATGCTAATGTTTAATGTAACATAAGGGTATTACTTCTTGACAGTAATATCAAAGGATATATCATATTATGTAAAATATTAGGAGGAAAAATGGACAATAGAAACATAGGAGTAATAATACATCTCCTAATCTAAGTTTTGGTAAATCCATACACACAAGTGTGCACACATACACACATGTCAAAACTAATTATGCAAAAGTTGTATGTAGTTATTCCAAAAGTAAAATTCTGTCTATCATTATATCATTCAGTAACTTCTTACATTATGTAGGTTGCCGCTTCCACTGGTTTTTAAAAAGTGTTCAATGCCAAGCAAAAGTGCATCTCTCCATGCTTCTTTGAGTTGTCTTTAGTCTTGGCATGTCTCTTTTAGTTAAGTTCCACATCTCTGCACCATATGTAAGCACTGGAAGGATGCATTGATCAAACACTTTTCTTTTAAGACATAATGGCATATTGTTCTTGAAAATTATGCGGTTTCTTCCAAAAGCTCTCCAGGCAAGTTTTATTCGCCGATTAATTTCTTCATCAATGTGACCCTCACTTGATATCTGCTGTCCAAGATAAATGTAGGTATTGGTTACACTGGTCGGCATGAAAATCGGCCCTGACACCATTCCTGCTGATTCTTATGTAAAACGATCTCCTGATTCCGAATATGACCCCCGTTTCCCCCATCACCCACCGTTTTCGGGGGAGACCCCCCACCTAATTTTATCACTTTCCGATAATTTGGAGGGATGAAAAGAATTATTTCAGCCTTTACATTTCTTCTGAGGTGCTACAGAGGTGAAAAGTTATAAAACGTGAACATCTGTATCAAGGAGGTAGATTTGGGCGGATTTGCCCCCCCCCTCCCAATTGTAAAGAAATCATTAAAAATGATTGATTTTTCCGTTTTTTTGGCAATTTTTTCACTTATTTGCTACATATTCCAGCTTCTAGCCCCTCTGATCCTCCCCCAAAAAACCCGCAAATAATAAAAATATATAGCAACAGTAATAAAAATATATAGCAACAGTTCGGAACATTCACTCTACCACGCTGGCTCTCTCAATATCTCGCGCGAACAGGTTCCCACGGGAATCGCGCACAGGTTTGCACGGGCTTTGACAATGTCAAACTTGCATTGCTCTTATCACGATAATCCTGCACTGTAAGCATTATCTTCCCTCAGTTGATCTGTAGCGATCATTGAGTCTACTTGTCGGTGTTCTAGGCGGGGATTCTGTGTTTCCAAGTTGTTTAAATTGTGTCAAACGGTAGAAATTTGTTTACACCGGCCTTTTCCAAGTGAATTACAGTACGTGAGTGTAATTTGTGATTAATATAGAACATTTATTTACTGTTTAATTATGCCACGCGAGTGTATAAATCATCCCGATAGATTCTGTTATTTTTGCGGGGAATTAACTTTTAAAGCGCAACGAAAACCCCTTTCACCTCTTCTTAAAACTGCTTATAAATTTTACTTTGATTGCAAAGTTGGCGATCAGGACAAGAATTGGGCTCCCATAGTTTGCTGCACTACTTGTTACAGTAGCTTGACCAAATGGCTCAAAGGTACCCGTAAATCAATGCCATTTGCTGTGCCCATGGTTTGGCGCGAACCTCGCTGTCATCTCACAGATTGTTACTTTTGTACGACTACCACCATCGGGTTATCTAGCAACAAAAGTAAGCATACAATTCAGTATCCATATATCCATTCAGCTCTAAGACCAGTTCCTCACAACGAATCATTGCCAATCCCAGTGCCCCAAAAAACTTATACTCTAGAGCCAGAAACGGATGTGACATACTTTGAGCCACAGCTTGGACGGCCATCACATGATACGTCCACCGATGATGAAGAGTGTTCTGCTGATTCTGCTCATCAAAAACCTCACCTCGTTACTCAGTTGGAATTGAATGATCTTGTCAGGGATTTGGAGTTACCTAAGACTAAATCTCAACTTCTTGGATCTCGACTTCAGCAGTGGAATATCTTAGAAAAGGGCATAAAAATCTCTTCTTACAGGACCAAACAGTCAACCCTGCAATTACTTTTTTCAGAAGATGAAGGCTTAGTGTTCTGCCCTAATTCAAATGCATTGATGATAGAATTGAAGATGACATGTGACCCAGACAAATGGCGACTGTTTATAGACTCATCAAACACAAGCTTGAAAGTTGTCCTGTTGGCCAATGGGAATGAGTTACCATCAGTCCCGGTTGCATACTCTGTGGATATGAAGGATACGTACGAAAACATCAGCCGAATCCTTGATAAAATCAGTTATCATTATTATAATTGGAAACTTTGCGCTGACTTAAAAGTTGTTGCTGTACTCGCGGGCCTGCAATCAGGCTTCACAAAATACTGCTGCTTCCTATGCGAATGGGACAGCCGAGCACGAGACAAACATTACATCGTACGGAACTGGCCTCTGCGAGAAAGTTTTACTCCCGGTCAGAAAAATGTCGTTCATGATCCTCTGTTCCCGAAGGAAAATACTTACTTGCCACCTTTGCACATCAAACTGGGATTGATCAAACAGTTTGTGAAAGCAATGGACAAGACAGGTGATGCATTTCAATTTTTGAAAAATAAATTTCCTTGTCTTAGTGAGACTAAAATCAAGGAAGGAGTTTTCTTGGGCCCCCAGATTAGACAACTTTTCAAAGATTCGACGTTTATTGAACTCCTGAATCGAAAAAAAAAGAGCTTGGCTTGCATTTCAAAACGTGTGTAAGAACATTTTGGGTAACAACAAAAGTGATGATTATGCCGCTCATGTCGAGGAATTGCTGTCAGCGTACAAGGCCATGGGGTGTAACATGTCTCTTAAAGTGCATTTCCTGCACTCACACCTGGACTTCTTCCCTGAAAATTTAGGAACAATTTCCGATGAACACGGGAAACGATTCCATCAAGACATCAAAAAGATCGAGAGGAGATTTTCAGGGAAGTGGAATACGAGCATGTTAGCAGAGTACTGCTGGTGTTTGGTACGAGAAACTTCTACCTCAGGGTACAAAAGGAAAGCAAGCACCAAATGAAGGTACTTATCTTATTTATTTATTATACTTTACATTTGTACTTTACTTTTTATATATTATTATTTACAGCTAAAATAAATAATCCTTTTCACCCCTCCAAATAAAATTCATGTCCATAACATATTACCAAAGATTGAAAAAAAAATTGATCATTTTTAATGATTTCCTTACAATTGGAAGGGGGGGCAAATACCCCCAAATCTACATCCTTGCTACAGATGTTCATGTTTTATAACTTTTCACCTCTGTAGCCCCTCAGAAAAAATGTAAAGGCTGAAATAAACCTTTTCATCCCTCCAAATTATCGGAAAGTGATAAAATTAGGTGGGAGGGTTCTCCCCCGGAAACGGTGGGTGATGGAGGAAAATGGGGGTCATATTCGGCTTCAGGAGGTCGTTTTACATAAGAATCAGCAGGAATGGTGTCAGGGCTCGAAAAAAAAATTTTTTTTTTTTTGCCGACCAGTGTTATTTCTAGCTTTTCCCCATCAATTGATAAATCTTCATTTTTTGTAAAAGCATTGTACATCACTTTTGTCTTCTGAAAGTTTATTTTTAATCCAACTTCTTTACTCTTATTAGCCAGTTCCTGGATCATACTCTGCAGCTCTGATGGGGTAGTTGCAAAAATGACTACATCATCAGCAAAATGAAGGTGAGTTAGATAATCTCCATTAATCTTTATCCCTTTGTTTCCCAGTTCAGTGATTGAAGGACATTTTCCAATGTGGCATTAAAGAGTTTGGGAGATATAGTGTCACCTTGTCTCACTCTCTTTCCAATTTTTGTGGGTGCTGTATTCTCAAATAGCCGAATCTTTGCACTTGCATTTTCATAGATGTTATTAATAATATTAATGTACGCATCTTCAATACCGCAGGATTTCAAAGCTATTGCAACTGATAATGGTTTCACCGAATCAAACACCTTTTCATAATCAATAAAAGCCATGCATAATGGAAGTTCATATTTCCTCACCCTTTCAATTAGTTCTCTCAGTACGTGGATATGATCTATTGTGCTGTAGCCACTCCTGAATCCAGCTTGTTCTCTCGGTTGAGCCATGTCCACTGTCACCTTCAAGCAGTGTGAAAGAACTTAAGTGAAGATTTTATAAACCACTGATAGGAGGCTGATAGGTCTGTAGTTCGTGAGATCCTCAATGTCACCTTTTTTATGTAGCAGGATAATTGTAGCATTGTTCCAGTCCTCAGGAATCTTCCCTTCATTAAGGCATCGAGTGAAAACTTGGAGGAGTACTGTTTCAATTTCTCCACTTGCTCCTTGTATGATGTTTACGGTAATTCCATCTTCTCCTGGAGCTTTTCCATATTTCATGTTCTTGATTGCACGTGCAACTTCTGCTGGGAGGACTGGAAGAATTCTGGTACTGTTACCTTTCTTAATGTCTGGAGTACATGTATCATCCCTTTCATATAGTTTTGAGTAGAAATCTTTCACTCTTGTCAAAATTTCACCTCTATTTCTTCTTACAGAACCATCTTCTTTTCTCAGAGCCATAATCTGTTTTCTTCCCTTACTCAGATGTCCCTTTGCTCTCTTCAAACTTTGGTTGTTTTCAATTGCTTTCTTCACTAGTTCACAGTTGAATTTCCTTACACTTCAGTGATACTTTTTCGTACCGTCTTGCATAGCTCTATATATTCCACTTTGGAAGTCGCATCTCCTTTAGTTGTCCTCATCTCTCTTCTTTTTTGCATCAGAATTTTTATTTTTCCCGATAATTTTTTCGTATGCAACTTGTTTTTAGTACCAGCTATTTTTGTTGCTGTTTCCACAAGAGCCTTGGTTAGTTTTCTGTTAACTTCAGAGATGCCCACTTCTTCCGATGTTAGACCTTTTAGAGCAGAGAATCTGTTCCTCAGTTCCAATTTGAAGGTATTATTATTTTTTTTGAGGTTGGTCATGTCAATACACTTTGTTTTATGAGCTTGCCACGCTCGAGTTTTGCGTTGAGGTGCATCTTACATCGTACCATTCTATGGTCACTACCTGTGTTGAACTTGTTTAGCACACTGCAATCTTCCATGACAAATTTCTTGTTGCACATAATAAAATCAATTTCACTTGTCAATCCATTAGGATGCCTCCATGTCCATTTCCTTTGCAACTTTTTCTTGAAAAAGGAGTTCATGATGAAAAACCCTTCTGCTTCGGCAAACTCTACGAGAGTATTTCTATGCTGGTAATACACGGAATGTTTTGGTAGTTGCTGCAACCTTTGCCAGTTGTGAAATAAATTTAAATGGTATGAGATGTGCATTCAAATGTTGCCAGATTTGACAATAGATTTTTATGTGAGAGGAATATGACATGATGAGACTGTATTGTGAATGTTTTGGGTAAGGTAGAAGTCAGCCCTTAGCAATACCTAGAGATTTTCAGATGTAATTGTGAGCACAAAGATGCCATGTTTTCAGTTTCCCATGTAGCCGTCTTTTCAGAAAACTTGAAAATTGCTTCTGAAGTTTTTTGATGAGATGGAACTTCAATGGCCTGGATGGTGTAATAGTAGCATGCTTGAATAAAAATCAGGAGATGCTGGTTCAATTCCAAATGCAATTTTCCCAATACAGTTTCACGGTTTGTACGCTTCTTGAAAACCTTAAAAAGTCCTTTGAAAAACAGTCCTTGAAAACCTGAAAAAGTCCTGAAAAGTTTAAGACTCACTAAACAGTACTTGAATTTTTTTTTTTTTTTTTTGCTCTTTAAGTAATGGTATGAAAGAGCATATGTAATATATACACTGCTGGACAATTGCTAAGGACGGATCATAAACGGCTATATAGCGCATAAAAAAGTAAGTGTGGTTGGATGCCAAGTGAAATCAAATAATGTCAGAATGCCAGGACATTACAAGAAAGACAATTTATTGTGCTCTGAAATCCAGAAGGCTTTGGAACGTGTTCAAGGGACAAACAGGCCATTTTGTGCAGAATACGTAAACGTGAAAAAAATGCAATTACCATCCGCAGGCGTTCCGGCGTAAGATGTCAATACGGAATATGGCCACCATGGAGGGCGATACAAGATTCCACACGTCATGTCATGCTTTGCACAACATTACCAAGCAGCTGTTGGGGTAATTTATCCCATTCCTCTGTAAGTGCACGGATGAGGGTGTCCTTGTTTATTGGAGGGCATTGGCGACCAGCAAGACTCCTCCCCAAAGCATCCCACACATTTTCAATGGGATTCAGATCTGGAGAACGTGCTGGCCATACGAGGCGTTGAATATCCACGCTCTCAAGACACTCCTGGACAGCGACTGTTCGAGGACATGTTGCGTTGTCGTCCATGAAAATGAATCTATCACCGACAGCACCACGGAACATGCGAACATGAGGTAGCAGAACATCATTAATGTATCGTTGGCCAGTCATAGTCCCAGTTGGAAGCACATAGAGGGACGTACGGCCATTGATCATGATGCCAGCCCATACCATGACACTACATGTCGGATATCGGTCCCTTTCCTGTATGTTTGCTGGACAATATGCAGTACCACTATCACGCCAGATCAGTTGTCGTCGACAATCAGACGATAGACTGTATCTACTCTCATCTGAGAAGAGGACAGCAGACCAGTCGTTATCAGTCCAATTGCGATGTTGATGGCACCATTGCAAATGGGCGGTACGGTGATGTCTGGACAATGGGATGCACACAACAGGACGGCGGGCGTATAGTCCTCCTTCATGCAAACGTCTGGCGACAGTTTTTTTGGCAATCCGCTTGCCAGTAGCAGCCATAAACTGATTTGCTACCTCACTAGCTGTGCTGTGCCGGTGTCTTTTTGTTGATAGCACTATGTACCTATCTTCTGCAGGTGTCGTACTGCGAACACGACCTCCCCGTGACGTTTGCTACACTCTCCATTTGTTTGAAATGATTTCCAAAGCCTTGAAACAACACTGTGGCTGACGTCGAACTCCCTGGCAACATCTGTTATTTTTTGCCGTTCTTCAATCTTGCCAATAATACGGCCACGCGTAAAATCATCAAGGTGATGTCGGGAAAACATACTGAAAATTGCAAGTTTGTCAACTGATTCTTTCCCTTTCAACTTTGCGTTTGAACAACAACGGTCAATATGCGTCAAATCCTTTATATCTCTTATCAGCGCTATGACGTCACGAACAAGTTCGGCAATCCAAAATTTGCATACGCACAACACGTCTTACTGTATCCCACACTTATGCTAATTTCCACATTTTCCTGCCTTCCATTTTATCGTTGCTATCGTTGCTATTGTCATCCGTCCTTAGCAATTGTCCGGCAGTGTATATATATATATATATGTATATATATGGGATGTAAGTTCAGGTGATGCATAACATCACAGCCTCACCTTGACAAATGTCAACCCCGCCTTTTGTGGTACATCCTGTTCCCACTAAAGGGGCTCTGACGACCGCCAATAGCGGTATAACTATACCATCGGGATTAGAGGAAATGCTATCCCACACTCACCAACCCGCTTGGCCAGCGTGGTGAGTTATGGCCAAACACCTCCAAAATGACTCCACAACTTAAATCTTGGCCCTCACTCTCCAGCAGCTGGAATGTACCTGGCCAAGGCAGCGGCCAGTGCGACATGAAGGCAGAGGGTGCTAAGAATCCCCGGAGGACCGGACTAGGCTGCCATCTGATGCTGATCTTGGCTACGTATGATGGACGCTCCCTATCTTCTGATTCAAGGCTTCTTGAATTGGAAGAGGAACTACAGAGGATCAAGTGGGACATCGTCAGGCTAAGTGAGGTAAGGAGAAAAGGAGAACAGGGTTCCCACTCAACCTGGAAAACAGGGAAAACCTGGAATTCTCAGGGAATTTGAAAATGGTTCCAAAAATCAGGGAAAACTCAGGGAAAATTACGCTTTTTTGTAAAAATCAGAGAAAAATCAGGGAAAATTATCCCTTTTTTTGTAAAAATCAATGGATACTTTATTTTGCCAAAAAAAACTTATTTTTTCAAGATTTCAAACTTTTGCTTGCAATTACTGCTTGCCTAGAATTTGGTAGATCTTACTTTCAGTTATATTAAGTATTTCCTTTATTCTCTAAAAAAAGATGCAAAATTAAATTTTTAAAATTGCCAGTTATTAAGCTTTCGTTCAATTTCTGCAGGCAGTTTAACATGGAACAATTAGGCACAATGGCTCCTGCTTGAAGAAACACTTCACAAGAGAACCAACCAAATAATACATCAAAGTCCTTTGTCTGTTGGTTCTCTTGAAATGTGTTTCTTTGAATAGAGCCATTCCATCATTAAGCTTAGCTGCATTGTGTTATAGAAAAACTGAAACTATTCAACTGACAGATTTTTTCTTACATATGACCTGCTTCATGGGAATGTATTTACAAATTACGTGTGGGTAGTATTCACAAAAGTTCACGGAACTCTGGTACAGAAAATAATGTGCACAGTTAGTGGTTATTAATGAAAAATAGGTAATTTTATAAAGACAAATTACATAAAGAATTTACAAGTGTGTGCTTTGGTGAAAAAAATGAATGGAATGGAATGTAACAATTCTTTGCAACATGCCACTCTGGAAAATTTTAAAAACCACCTGGAGAACCTGGAAAAGTCAGGGAATTTTTTTATTACTTTTGAGTGGGAACCCTGGAGAAGATCTCATTGAACTGAAAAGTGGACATCTCTTCTACTATCGTGGGACTGATACTGGCAGAACTAGTGGTGTTGGATTTATAATAAACAAGAAACTGAAGGATAAAGTTGTAGAAGTTGAAAGTTCCTCTGACAGAGCTACACGACTCGTTATCCAACTCTCAAGAAAATACCAGGCTCAGATTATTCAAACTTATGCACCCACCACAAGTCACCCTGAAGAAGAAATTGAAGAATTTTATGAGGAAATTCGTCATCTAAATAATAAAGGTAAACAGCACTTAAAGATAATTATGGGAGATTTCAATGCAAAAATAGGGCAACGGCAACAGAATGAAACTTCAGTAGGTAAATTCGGTCACGGCAACAGAAACCAGCGTGGAAATACTCTCGTAGAGTTTGCAGAGGCAGAAGGGTTTTTCATCCTGAACTCCTTTTTCAAGAAAAGGCCACACAGGAAATGGACATGGAGACATCCAAATGGGACGACAAGTGAAATTGATTTTATTATGTGTAACAAAAAATTTGTCATAGAAGATTGCAGTGTGCTAAACAAGTTCAACACAGGTAGTGACCATAGATTGGTGAGATGTAAGATGCACCTCAACCCTAAACTCGAACGTAGCAAGCTCATAAGACAAACAAAATGTATTGACATAACCAACCTTAAAAAACACCATAATACCTTCAAGTTGGAACTAAAGAACAGATTCTCTGCTTTAGAAGGCCTAACATCGGAAGAAGTGGATATTTCTGAAGTTAACAGAAAAGTAACCAAAGCTCTTATGGAAACAGCAACAAAATTAGCTGGATCTAAGATCAAGTTGCATGTGAACAAATTATCAGGAAAAACCAAAATGTTGATGCAAAAAAGAAGAGAGATGAGGACAACTAAAGAAGATGTGACTTCCAAAGTGGAATATATAGAGCTATGCAAGACAGTACGAAAAAGTATCACTGAAGACGTAAGGAAATTCAACTGTGAACTAGTAAGGAAAGCAATTGAAAACAACCAAAGCCTAAAGATAGCAAAGGGACATCTCAGTAAGGGAAGAAAACAGATTATGGCACTGAGAAAAGAAGATGGTTCTGTAACAAGAAATAGAGGCGAAATTTTGACAAGAGTGAAAGATTTCTACTCCAAATTATATGAAAGGGATGATACATGTACTCCAGACATCATGAAAGGTACCAGTACCAGAGTTCTTCCAGTCCTCCCAGCAGAAGTTGCACATGCAATCAAGAACATGAAGTGGGGAAAAGCTCCAGGAGAAGATGGAATTACTGTAGACATCATACAAGAAGCAAGTGGAGAAATCGAAACAGTACTCGCCCAAATTTTCACTGGATGCCTTAATGAAGGGAAGATTGCTGAGGATTGGAACAACGCTACAATGATCTTGCTACATAAAAAAGGTGACATTGAGGATCTCAGGAACTACAGACCTAACAGCCTCCTATCAGTGGTTTGTAAAATCTTCACTAAAGTTCTTTCACACCGCTTAAAGGCGACACTGGACATGGCTCAACCGAGAGAACAAGCTGGATTCAGGAGTGGCTACAGTACAATAGATCATATCCACGTACTGAGAGAACTAATTGAAAGAGCGAGGGAACATGAACTTCCATTGTGCATGGCTTTTATCGATTATGAAAAAGCCTTTGATTCGGTGAAACCATCAGCAGTTACAATGGCCCTGAAATCCTGCGGTATCGAAGATGCGTACATTAATATTATTAATAACATCTATGAAAATGCAAGTGCAAAGATCGGCTGTTTGAAAATACAACACACATAAAAATTGGAAAAGGAGTGAGACAAGGTGACACCATATCTCTGAAGCTCTTTAATGCCACATTGGAAAATGTATTTCAATCACTGAACTGGGAAAACAAAGGCATAAAGATTAATGGAGATTATCTAACCCACCTTCGTTTTGCTGATGACATAGTCATTTTTGCAACTACCTCATCAGAGCTGTAGAGTATGATCCAGGAACTTGCTGACAAGAGTAAAAAAGTGGGATTAAAAATGAACTTTCAGAAGACAAAAGTAATGTTCAATGCTTTTACATGAAATGAAGATTTATTGATTGATGGAGAAAAGCTGGAGATAACAGACACGTACATTTATCTTGGACAGCAGATATCAAGTGAGGGTCACATTGATGAAGAAATTAATCAGCGTACAAAACTTGCCAGGAGAGCTTTTGGAAGAAACAGCATAATTTTCAAGAGCAATATGCCATTATGTCTTAAAAGAAAAGTGTTTGATCAATGCATCCTTCCAGTGCTTACGTATGGTGCAGAGACGTGGACCTTAACTAAAACAGACATACAAAGGTTGTCGACAACTCAAAGAAGCATGGAGAGGTGCATGCTTGGTGTAACCAGGAGAGATAAGATGAGGAACTCGTGGATCCGAAAAATGACATGGGTGGAAGACATCATGATCAGAGTTAAATCCTTGAAATGGCAATGGGCTGGATATACTGCCAGAAGGACAGACCATCAATGGACAGCCGAAATTTTAGATTGGATTCCAAGGGACAGGAAAAGACCCAGAAGAAGACCACATGGAAGATGGGTGGATGAAATTCGAAAGTATGCGGGCGTGACATGGAGGAGACTGGCACAAGACAGACCGTTGTGGAGGAAACTTGGGGAGACCTTCGTCCAGCAGTGGATTGATAATGGTTGACAATGATGATGATGATATATATAATTGTGTGTGTGCTAAAAAATTGTATATAAGAGATTTCTGTGTATTTCCGATAAAAACACCAAGCTGATCAAATAGTGCAGAACTTCCGTTGCCATCCAGGTGGAGCAGTGATCTAAGTGCTGGCTTCGTCTGAGTTGGGTCTGGGTTTGAATCCTGGTGAGGCATGGATGTTGTGTTTGTCTTATGGGACTAGCTTTCTCCCTTCCCTGGAACCAGTTGCCCTAAATTAGGGACGGGTGACTGCTTGTAGCCCATTGAGTTGCTCACAGTGGTCGTTAAACCTCCAATAAAGATAAAATAAACAACTTGTGTTCAACACATGGGAGCTCGTGGACAGCTGGTGCCTTGGCTATGACATCACCAGAGTACAACATCAGCCATGTGAGTAAAATAAGTTTATTGATGTATTCGCAAATCGTGATGGGGGATTCTGTTGACTGGGGTTAGGGTCACATTCTTACCGGAGGGTGAATACTAAAATAATGTACCCTTTCAAAATATTCCACAAAATAAAATTATTTCAAGAAACACCAAAGCAGTGGAGCAATTCAAATTTAATAAAATATACCAACAGGGGAGGCAGAGGTATCAGGCAGGTCATTAAAGGTGTGTCCATCCAAGTTTAATGGTTTGAACTTGCTAAAATATCTACCTGCCCATACTGACCGACTGACAGCTCACACACGTATAATAATTTGGTTTTAAAAAGTCCTTGAAAAGTGCTTGAATTTGTTTTGCTTGGAAGTGTATGAACCTTGAATTTTCCCAATACAATTCAATTCTAAATACAAATTTTGCAATGCAATTTTCCTGAAGAGATTGCTGTATGAGAAACAGTATAAACCTTTTTTGCTGAAAATGAGATTTGCATTTGCCTTTCATGTATTTCTGAAGAATTATTTCTTCAGGGGGGGGATATGATTCCAATTGATATCTATAATGATCTCTTAAAGTACTATGACCTGTAATCATACATGAATGAGAAATGGGTTATCGACGCTATGAGGACACATTGGATTGCTTCGACTAGCACAAATCTGAATGATACTCAGATTCCTAAGCTACTTCTGCTTGGCTTCAGTTTCTTTGAACTTCACCGTCCTTGGTGGTGTAATGGTAGCATGTTGTAATGGTAATCAGGGGATGTGGGCCCAGGGTAATGCAATTTTCAAGTTATCTTAAGAGTTGGCTACATGGGGAACAAGAAAATACTGCACCTTTGTGCCAGTAGTGACCTTTTTATATATGCCATCCATGTACCATAATTTTCATCATATAATCCGCATACCGCGAAATTTATATAATTTTTTTCCTTCATATAATCCGCAGACTGACATTCATGAAAAAAAAAAAAAACCACCATATAATCTCCACATCATAGATGTTGACTCGGAAGTGGAATTTCCGACAAAAAATTCAGTCACATAATGACCCAGGAGTCCGAAGAAGTAAGAAAAAAACTATTTTATTTAATGCAGAAATTCATTTTTAAAGGTTACTTTTTTATATTTTTATCTTTGGGCTGATAAAGCTCAGTGGCATGGCATCCATAGATCACACCTATGCAGCTCAAAGTATTGCATTTCATCTTGCCAATGACGAAATGATGATACGAAACAAGTCGTAGAAATACTGTATGTACTCGCATATAAATCAGAATTTTTTTTAGGAAATCCTGCTTTCACAGTTGGGGGATCGGCTTATATGTGGGCCAATAAAAAATGGAGCTAGACTTCCGTGAATTCTCCCGCAGAATTTACCGACAGATTTGTTTATGTTTTAGACCGTGGCACAGCAGCTTCCACTTGTTACTGTGCGATTGTTGACAATTATGGGCAAAACACGTAACAATATTAACAAAGAAAGGTGACTTGATCACGCTAGTTACGTTAACTAAAACTTTTACAAAAGTTCGTAAGTTGGAAGCTTTCGACCTTATCTTAGGTCTTCATCACGCCAATGGAGGACTAAGATTGTTGCCAGATTCTACATTTGAATTTTTCTTATTTTTGTTGCCAAAACTTAGAATTGATCTCCAGATTAACGGAATGTAGAGAGGAGATTCGGAGTTGCAAGTCATTGAGTTGAAAATAATTTCTATGCTTTCACGGTAACGGAGGGCAAAACGATTGTCAAACGAAGCAATTCGTTTTGCTTCGTTCCAGTGGGGAACTGCAGATGTGTCTTCCATTGTCAAAATAGACAAGGCAGTGTTGGGATTGCCTTTCGAAACATCTTTTCTATGTTCTAAAATTCTATGGCTTATGCTCCTGTATGTGCTTCCAATGTATAAGTTATCCCCAGTAGAAGAAGAGATAGGAATGCAGTAAACTCCTGGGAGGTTCAGGCTTTCAACTTTGTCCCTATCCCTTTGTAGAAGTTTCAAGATGTTTGGGGTAGATTTAATGGCAAGATGGTAACCAAAACTTCTAAAAAGAATCTGTAACTTATAAGCATAGGAAGGATGGTAAGGAACAGAACCACAGAATTTCAGGTCTTCTTTCTTGTGAGGAAGGAGGCATTCGATTTTCGAATGGTTTTCATATTTCTTTACGAGGGAGTTGACTGTAACAGCAGGGAAACCATGAGAGAGGGCTATTGTAGAAATTTTGGAGAGTTCTTCTTGAAGAGAGTTGGCTGTTGCAAATGATATGAGCCCTGTGGATGTAGGACTTCAATGCTGCAAGCTTGTAGAGATGCAGGGTGCAAGATTTGTAGGGAATGATGTTAGTGGCTGCAGAAGGTTTTCGATAGACGGAACGAGTAATGGAGAGATCAGCGTTTCTGCAGATAGATACATCCAGGAAATCAATTTTGTGATTTACTTCCTTAGATATAGTGAGCTTAATGGAAGGAGCTTCCCTATATTTTAGATATAGATTAGATAATGGATAATGGAAGGAGCTTCCCTATATTTTAGATATAGTGAGCTTAATGGAAGGAGCTTCCATTAAGCTCACTATATCTAAGGAAGTAAATCACAAAATTGATTTCCTGGATGTATCTATCTGCAGAAACGCTGATCTCTCCATTACTCGTTCCGTCTATCGAAAACCTTCTGCAGCCACTAACATCATTCCCTACAAATCTTGCACCCTGCATCTCTACAAGCTTGCAGCATTGAAGTCCTACATCCACAGGCTCATATCATTTGCAACAGCCAACTCTCTCTTCAAGAAGAACTCTCCAAGAATTTCTACAATAGCCCTCTCTCATGGTTTCCCTGCTGTTACAGTCAACTCCCTCGTAAAGAAATATGAAAACCATTCGAAAATCGAATGCCTCCTTCCTCACAAGAAAAGAAGACCTGAAATTCTGTGGTTCTGTTCCTTACCATCCTTCCTATGCTTATAAGTTACAGATTCTTTTTAGAAGTTTTGGTTACCATCTTGCCATTAAATCTACCCCAAACATCTTGAAACTTCTACAAAGGGATAGGGACAAAGTTGAAAGCCTGAACCTCCCAGGAGTTTACTGCATTCCTATCTCTTCTTCTACTGGGGATAACTTATACATTGGAAGCACATACAGGAGCATAAGCCATAGAATTTTAGAACATAGAAAAGATGTTTCGAAAGGCAATCCCAACACTGCCTTGTCTATTTTGACAATGGAAGACACATCTGCAGTTCCCCACTGGAACAGAAGCAAAACGAATTGCTTCGTTTGACAATCGTTTTGCCCTCCGTTACCGTGAAAGCATAGAAATTATTTTCAACTCAATGACTTGCAACTCCGAATCTCCTCTCTACATTCGTTAATCTGGAGATCAATTCTAAGTTTTGGCAACAAAAATAAGAAAAATTCAAATGTAGAATCTGGCAACAATCTTAGTCCTCCATTGGCGTGATGAAGACCTAAGATAAGGTCGAAAGCTTCCAACTTACTGAACTTTTTGTAAAAGTTTTAGTTAACGTAACTAGCGTGATCAAGTCACCTTCTTTGTGCGATTGTTTTCTGACATTCTGAGAAACTGTTGCACAGTAACACGATCCTATCATCAACTGTGCCCACCACTTTAAGTTTAAATTTAGCAGTGTAACTGAAACATTTCCTTTTCAAAGACATCATGAATAGCAGTGAAGGAAAATAGCAACAGCCGAGATGTTGGTTAAAACAACGAAGGATGAACTAAACTCATAGCACAGCGCACATGGGATCTGAAAGGAGGAACGCATAGGTTCGTGCAGCAAGCGCTGTTCATACGTTTTCATTGGCTGGTTGAAAAAAAAGACATCACAACAGTCAGAGTTGTCCTTCTCAACAATACAAAATGATTACCTCTGTCCCTCCCCACCTACTTTCTGGATCTTTCATTACAACACCCCTCCCACCTCCTCTCCACTCCGTACAAACTCCTGAACTAAGGAAAATTTTTCCAAGGGAGTTCATATTCCAACTATACACCCCTCCCCCTCTCCTGTACAATGTACAATTACCTGCAGATTTTTTTAAAATCGAAGGGCCGTACAAACTTTTTTAAATCAGCGTATTATCTGCAGAACCTATATTTTTAACCTTTTTAGCAGATAATCCGTGGATTATATGGCAAAAATTAGGGTATTTATAACGAATTATTTCTTCTAGGTAATTCATTTCCCATTAGAATCTATGATATTAAAGGGATTTTTGTTTAATGGAAGGGTGCTATACGTTTAGTGTTTATCCAGAAACAGCAGAAGTACCATCGATGATTAACTGTAAAAACAAGGTTTTGCAGGATTTCCTTTCTTTACATTGGAAATATAATCCTATTAATGCTTTGATGAGTGCTATAAATGTAAAAGATTACTCCCGCAGGAGTGACGATCAGAATAGCACAAACGCTGGGAGAATCAAGAATTCTAGTTGAATCTCGGCCACTAAGAATGAATTTTTGAAGTTGTGGTGCATGCTTAACAGCAAGGTTATATTCAGAGGATTTGAGGATTGTGCAAAGTTTTTGTCAAATCTGGCTGTAAGAGATAGCGCTGACAAATAGACTGGTAACGGAAACTTGAGCAGGTAAAACAAGTAACAATAATACAGTGAAATCAGCTTAGCATGATTTTCAAGGGACCAATGCAAATAAGCTTCTTAAATGGGAAAGCATCTTAGCCAGAAATAGAAAATAAATACAACCTACACTACATACCATTGTATATGTTGGCAGCACATTCACAAAACTGTTGGGGAACACCAAAAATAATAGTTCCTATGCTTTCTCCCCATCAAGGTTGTGGAAAAAGGGACTTTTATGCACCAGAAAGCCACACCTGAATGTTGAAAACCACAAGCTGAGCCCACGACAAGCCTGTTTTGTTAGCAGGGAGGAATAGGGGAGTTTTCTGTCTAATCAAAGTAAACATCCAGTGACTCATTTAGCATGCAACTGAACCATTTTTTGCATAGTATTACTATTCACCCGAATTCAAATGTACATGATGCTACAAATCTAAGCACTTATTAAGCGGGATTCAAAGTGTATTAAATAGGGTACATTGGTATTTATTTGCCTCTCAATTCTAAGGACTGCATGAAAAATGTGTATTAAGCGGGAAATTGTATTAACTGTGAGCGCATTAAGTGAATTTCACTGTATTTACATATTTATCTGTTGATTATAAAAGAAGGGAAGTTATGTGAAATTCCAGTGCTAGTAATTTTTTATATTCTTTCTGTAAAGCAGACGGACTATTTCAAATAAGTATAAGGGAAACTATTACATATAAGTGTAGTGTTTTGTATTTAAAAATGTAAATGAACCCGTACACTGTCAACTTGTTATATGAGTAACTGCCATTGCTTATTATTATGCCAAAATATTTATTTATTTTGTTAAATCATTGTAATATTTTGTATTTAGATTTATGTGAGGACTGGGATATTCCATGGTACTGAATCCTTGTGTCAAACACGAGATACCCAGCAAGTTGTATTTTCAAATCCCAAGTGGGAAGAATGGCTGGAGTATGACATCTATGTACCTGACATTCCTAGAAGTGCCAAGTTGTGCCTTTCTATTTGTTCAATATCTCGTAGGAAAAGGAGAGAGGTGAGTTTCTGAACTGTAATCATAAAAGGGAATGTATTTGTGAGAGAGAGGGAGAGTGAGAATGAGCGGCAACCATAACTTTATGGGAAATTGTGGGAGACTATTCAAAATTGAACAGATTGTTTTCCTTTTTTTTTTTTTTTTAAATTTTGATTGACATTAAATGTCTGTAATTACCGTTTCACATGTTATGCAAGTTCAGCAGTCGGGAGATTGCTAAATGATGTTAACATAGTATTGGCAATTGAAATCAAGAAAAATAATAAGTATCTGCACTTACAATATTCATAGTGGCTGTCGGGGCTTCATATGTACGTCTTCAAAGAATGTGAACTTTTTCAATTGTGAAGTTTAGATTAAAATTCATGATATTGTAAAATCTGCACCAGATGAAATTAAACAAGATGAATTTTTACAATGCAGGAATTTTTTTTTTAACATCCACGAAATATGAAACTGAATTAAAACCTTGTTGAATTTTTTAAAAAACGAACTATAATCTCGAAGAGGAAATAATCTTGACTGCGAAGCACCTTGATAAACAACGAATTTTGCTGAAATTTTAAAAACGAACAGTCTTGAAAAAGAAAAATAATCCAAAGAATATAAATCTCCCGACTGCGAAGCACCAAACTAGTTTCTGCTAACACTCGTAGCCATCATCAGTGGTAGGTGCACGGACATTGGAATTACCGCACTCACTCGCTCAGGTATGCTGCTTAACCCTAATGCATGTTCAACCCTCTCCTGTAGATATTTGCGCATCATGATTTAGGTTCTATTGCGCACATCAATGGTGCCGCCATCTGTAGTTAAACAAAAATAAACAAGTAGTATTTTTAAGTGATATTTGATGTCACTTGTTTTTTTGTTAATGTTTTTCTTCTTGAAATGTTTTCTCTCCTGTTCAATAAGGTAACTCCATGCAAACTGAAGCTGCACTGGACTATTAACGTTACAGTTGTATCTTTTGGTTTTCTCAATGACTACAGCCTCAGAGGTTAGAATCTGGGCATGTGATCTATGTGATGTTAGAATTTTCGTGTTAGTCCAATCAGGAGTTACATGATTTTTGATACAATGTTGTATTAAGTTGTATGTTGTATTAGGTTGTTTTCCATTATAGTTCGAGTTGCAGTGGCCAGTTCCAAGTAGAAATTCCAAAACTGTTTAAAACAGACCATTTTGTAATCCGGGTGTAGCCTGGAATTCTGGGGTTTTGTCACCTTCTAAATCCAGAAGTCTTGGTTTTTTAAGCTTTAAAAGAATTTGGAAATCCTCAGTCATTTCATTTCTAACAATGCTATGAAATGATAACTAAAAGTTCCTTTTGAGTTCCATTTTCTATGGGAATTACAGTGTTTCATTGAAAACACTGCATTTCCATGCAAGATGGTGAATGTAGATGATTTGTGACATCTTGAGAGTTTGTTTTGTTGTCAAACAACCTCTCAAGATAACATGCTGAAAGGAAGGCTTTTTTCATCATTTTAGAAGTTGCACCTATCCTGCATCAAATAACACTAGCCAACAATGGTTCTGCGGTAAACGTGAAAGTAGGTGATTCTTGTGGAAATCTTTGTCCTGAATCCGAAAATAACGTTAGTTTTGGTCCATCACATTTAGTTGTTTCGCAATATTGTTTTTTCCGTGTACGTGAATTGACGTATCCACATTGTATGTAATATAGAGCCATCTCCTCACAATTGCACTTAAATATCCACAAAGAACTTGACTTAAACCTAGGAAATTCTATATTACTATGAGAAATGCCCCTTGCCAACGAATGTTCCTGCATACTTCTGTGTTTCGTTATTATTTATGTTTTCAAATGCTGCTACGTCGCGTCAGAGCCGTCGGCGCAATACTAGGCGGCGCACCGCCACTTGTTTATTGTACGCCTGGGAGTTTCTGTTTAAAGAGCCCTCACATTTCCTCACAGAATATCCTATCAGTTGAGCAGAGGGCAGGCATCCTTGTGCATGTGCCTGTCCTATATTGAAAGTGTGAAATGTGCCTGTCATGTGCCTGTCTGTCAAATGTTTTGTGAAATGTGCCTGTCAAATGTCTTGTGCATCTGCCTGTCCTATATTGGCCTGTTCTATATTGGAAGAGTTTGTAAGTATGGCTAGTGCATCGGGATTGTGTAGAAGACGGTGTGTGCGAAGTCCTCAGCAATTTTGTTACATTTGTGGATGTCATGTGTTTGATGGTAAGGTATGTAAACTAGATTCATTCGTGAAGAAACTATACTTTGCGTACTTCAAAGTGAAAGTCGGCGACCAAGATAAGTCGTTTGCACCTCACGTTGCTTGTAACAGTTGTGTCGAGGGACTGCAGTACTGGTACGAAAGAAAATGGAAGGCAATGCCGTTTGCAATTCCAATGATATGGCGTGAACAGAATAACCACCATGATGACTGTTATTTCTGTATGGACAATGTTACTGGTTTTAACAAAAAGAATAAGAAAGGAATTAAATACCCAAATCTGGCATCAGCCATACGGCCTGTTCTCCATGGACTTGACTTACCAGTACCTACACCACCAGCTAACTTGAGTGATGAATCTGAAAGCAGTTCTCTACATTCAGACACTGAGGACATAAGTTTTGAACCAGAAGACTTTGACCATTCACCAGAAATGTTTACTCAGCCCGAGTTGAAAGACTTTAAAGAGAACTGGGGCTCACAAAGGAAAAGAGTGAATTACTAGGCTCAAGACTTTATGAGAAAAACCTGCTGGCACCTGGAGTTACATTTTCTTGGTACAGGAATTGTGACATGTTTTCGGAAATACTACTCAAAGGGAGATGATCTGGTTTTTTGTATGGACATCCGTAATCTTATTCATCAGTTGGGGGAGGAAATCTATCAACCTAGTTCCTGGCGCCTTTTCATTTACTCTTCCGAAAGAAGCCTCAAGGTGGTTTTACTTAATAATGGCAACAAATTTGCTTCTGTACCACTTGCTCATTCCACAAAATTGTCAGAATCATACAAAACATTACAGTTAGTGCTTGAAAAATTTAAATTCCATGAATATGAATGGCAAATATGTGGTGACTTGAAAGTCATTGGAATATTGTTAGGACAGCAGAGAGGATACACAAAATTTCCCTGTTTCCTTTGCAAGTGGTATAGCAGAGCCAGGGACAAACATTGGGATACTGCACATTGGCCTGAGAGGAAGCAACTAACAACAGGTTCCAAGAATGTCATTAACGAAAGTCTAGTTGATCGTGAGAAAATTCTACTCCCTCTGTTACGCTTAAAACTTGGCATTATGAAACAGTTTGTAAAGGCACTAGACAAAAGTCGCCCATGCTTCCAGTACTTATGCACAACATTTCCTTCATTGTCACAAGCTAAAATCAGAGAGGGAATATTTGATGGCCTGCAAATTCGTAAACTGGTGATGGATAACAATTTCACCTTTACAATGATCGAAACTGAAGAAGAGGTGTGGAACGCTTTCAAAGAAGGGGTGAAAATTTTCTTGGAAACAAAGGACCCGTCGTACAAGACAATTGTACAAAATGTGTTGGACAAATTCAAATTGCTTGGTTGTAATATGAGCCTACAACTTCATTTCTTAAGTACACATCTCGATTACTTCCCTCTGAATTTGGAAGCTTTGAGTGAAGAACAAGGTGAAAGGTTCCACCAGGACTTAAAAGAGGCAGAGCGACGTTGGGATGAGGGTATGATGGCTGATTACTGTTGATCATGTGAGGAACCTTCCAGAGAACACTCAAGGGCATCGCGAACATTGAGCTTCCATGGCAAGAGAAGAAAAAGAACTGCCGACTAACATTAAGGAATGTAATTAGGTAAGTTTTTAACTCTTGTACACTTTTTATTTTATTTCTATGTAGTTTTTTTTTTTTTTTTAATTATTCCCTTTCACTTTTAAAGGTTGTTCTTGCTTATGTTTAGTTTTAAAAATGGTTAAATATGCATGCTATATATGCAAAGACATGAAATGTATCGCTTCGGTCAACAGAAATTTATGAACTTACATTATACCATATTGGCCTAAGAAATCCAATGTGATACAGCAGAACCGAATGCATTTTTGAATTCAGCATACAAAGATTAGTAAAAGTCGCATATTCAAGTTCATACCGCAGCAAAAAAGTTTTCATTTGCAGGCTAGTGTGATTTGGTTATATTAGATTCAGTTTATCCCATGAACTATATTTAAAAATTGAATGGAAATCACTGTAGGCTTTTGGAACTGAACCAATCTCCATCGACTGCCCAAATAATATGAAGTGCAAAATTTGACTTCAAATGAGCTCAGAGTTTCTGGTTTTTGTTTCACCTCACAATCACCCCTGTTAAAGGTAATGAGAGAAATTTTGATAACACTGATGGTGCACATATTTTGGGTGCACATATGTACATAGCATTAAGCTGTTCTCTTCAATTCAGAGATTTCCTGTTCAAAGAAAGACAATCTGCCAGTTAGATGTTTAACTAATTGGAACTAGATTTTACTTGTTGGTGTATTGGACGTCTCCATTTACAGAGATTACAGCACACAGCTCGGGCTTCACTTACATCCATCACCTGACGCATGTAAGACCTTTTGTATGTCATACGCATAATCTCTTTCTCAAGCAAGCATTCCTGAATCTGGTCCTACTATGATTTCCTTGGCCTTCCTCTACCTTTCTTTCCTGCCACTAGGGCTGAAAAAATTTCTTAGTAAGCATCTCATCACTGATTCTTTCATACATACATACATATCACTAAGCTGTTCTCTGAGATTCAGAGGTTAGCTCCAAAAAGAAATACAAACTTCCAGATATTTTTACTTATTGTTGTCGTATCAAACTTCTCCATTTACAGCAGCGATCTTGACATACAACTCGTGCTTTACTAATATCCATTACACGCCGTACACAAGATCTTTTATACTTCATACTGATAATCTTTTTCTCATGCAGACACTCCTGAATCTGATCCACCCATGTCTTCCTTGGCCTTCCTCTGCCTTTCCTTCCTGCCACTTGGGCTGAAAAGATTTCCTTAGTAAGCATTTCATCACTCATTCTTTAAACATGGCCAAACCACCGAAGCATATTGGTCTCCACCTTGCTAAAAAAATTTTGCTTTACATCACACAACTGCAATACATCTTCATTCCTCACACAATCAGACCATGTCTTGCCACAAACCCAACGTAAGTAACGCATTTCTCCAGCACACAAACGACTCCTATGTTTCTTCTGCAGTACCCAGGTTTCACTGCCATACATCAGAGTAGGAACAATTACTGTTTCATACACAGCCATGCCGGACTCTCTAGAGAGCCCATCATTCCTGTGAAAACCTCCTAGAGCAGCTATGACTTTCAAAGAAGAATTCACTCGCCTACTGATTTCACCATCCAACTTGTTCTCTCTGTCAAACATGCTTCCTAAATACACAAACTCACTCACCTGGTCAATCACAGTGCCATTTATACTTACATTACATTCAGTGCTACCCATTCCTCTCTCAAACACCATAACTTTGGTTTTTCCCTTATTTATACTCAGTTTGAAATTTCATGCAAACTTCGTGCATCCGAGTCAACATACTCTGCAACTCACTTTTGCTCTCTGCCAACAGTACAGTGTCATCAGCATACAGCAATCTGCACACACAGATATCACCAAGACATAAACCACTATTATCTATTTTGGCGGCACGCATGCATGCATCCAGAAATATATTAAACAGCCATGGTGACATTACACAACCTTGTCTAACTCCTGCACCAATGGAAAACCATTTTGATAAAACACCATTCACTCGTACACAAGCTCTACTACCAGCATACATGGCTTTTACACTATTAAGTAGATTCCCAGTAACACCATATTCATTCAATACCTTCCACAAAAGTGTCCTATTCACTCGGTCGTAAGCTTTCTCTAAATCTATGAAGGCAGTAAAAACTTTCTTCCCAAGATCTAGATACTTTTCAATCATCATGCGTAATGCAAAAATCTGGTTAGTGCAGCCTTTACCAGGCATAAAACCACTCTGAACATCCCACACTTTCAATGATGTAAGACCTCGTACTTTTTCATGGGTTTGCCTCCTCGGGGCGCTCCGTGGTAACAATAGCACACACAACAGCAACTAGGGCTTTTGTGAATCTTGGAGAGGTACAAGCTAGTTCTGTGTGACATTGGCGAAAAGACCCCAACTCACTGGGTTTTGTTCCAGAATCCTTAGGTTGAATGACCAACTGGAACCCTCAGCTGTTGGATAATCCCCCACACTGATGTATTTACCTGATTAAAAAGACAAAAAGAAATATTAAGAATGACTCAAGTGTGGGATATGGTGGACCTACCACACTTGAGAAGGACGGTCCACCATGGAATCGACCTGGACTTTCTAAATGGCGTATGAGAAAGAGATCTCGGCTGAGTGAATGTAAGATTGGTGTATGGAATACTAGAGGTATAAATGGCAAGATGAGTGAGGTGATTGAGGAAATGAATAAATATAGACTGATTCTTTCAACACGGCCAGACCACTTAAGAATATTTCTCTTCACTTTACTAACTAAATTTTGCCTCACATTACACATCTGCAACACTTCCTCACATGATCAGAGCGAGTCTTGCCACAAACTTCCTGTAAGTAACATATCTCTCCATCACACAAACATCTCCTATGCCTCTTCTGCAGTACCCAGGTTTCACCGCCACTTTCACACATAGCCATATGGGACTTTCTTGAGAAACTATCATTCCTGCGAAATTCTTCTAAAGTAGATGTGACTTTTATAGAAGAATTCACTCACCTATTAATTTCACCAACTAATTTGTTCTCCCTGTCAAAGTGCTTCCTAAATATACAAACTCATTCACTTGCTCAATTTCTGTGCTATTTAGACTTATCTTGCATTCAGTACTAACGCTTCCCACTCAGAAACCATAATGTTGATTTTTTTCATATTTATACTCAGTTTGAATTTACACAAATTTCATACATTTGGGCCAACACATTCTGCAACTCACGTTTGCTCTCTGTCAACAGGACTATGTTGATTCCAAACGCAATTTTTATTTTACTCTGTATTCTAAGTTTTTTCACACAATGATGTAGCACTTAGGGAAGAGTTCATGTAAAATTAGTAGGCTATCAAATAAAAAAAAATATTGAATTTTTCTTTAATTATTGAGGGTATACCCATAACATTTAAAACATTAATGGATACCTTTTGTTCTTATATCTAATGAGTTTCTCACTCTGTCTTATTAAGTCTCTGTCTTTCCCTGCAAAACTACACTTTTGTCATTTCCATTTGTGTGTTTCTTGTGGTGTGTCTCTCTGCAACATCTAGCAGTGATTGCCTGTCATACCGGCACTCCATTTTCCGTTCGTACCTTCTCCCTCTTTTCTTCATTTACTGATGAAATGTTTTACCTTGCTTTACACTCAGAACTGCCAGATTTTCTGAAAAGGAGTTCAAATGAGCATCTGGGAAACGCACTGTGGGTCTCATATTGCATCCTAATGCCATGGACATCCCATAGCTGGTTCATGCATTTTTTTTTTTTAGTTTTGGACCTTGTAGTTTCCTAAGTTCTTTTGTATGACATCTTTGAAAGCAATCCAGGCTTCTTTTTCAATGCTGAGCACTGAGTTTTCAAACTTCTTACCCTGAACTAGTTTCCTTGTGTCTGAGGTCCTCCATCAAATATACCTTCTCTGAGTTTGCCATCTTACAGTTCTGGAAATTTTTTGCACAAAAATACACAGTCGAGCTACATTATTGTGACCAAATCCTACTTTTGACGTCAACGGCATGTAGCCAATGAAAGAAGGCACTTGTCACTGAGCTGGTGTGGAGGGTATATAAGGTGTGCTATAGGCAATCTGAAAACATATCTCTCGTTGCTGTCATGAATAAAAGGAGCGATTTATCAGATTTGCAAAAGGGATGATTATCGGCTTTCGGGCCAAGGGTGACAGTATTTCTGAAACAGCGCAGTTTGTGAACTGTTCGCGTGCTGCTGTGGTTAAAGTGTATCGTGATTGGAGAAATGGCACCATTGCAAATAAGCGATGTGGAAACTGCGGAGCACCATGTGCCATTCATGTGAAAGGTGAACGTCTGCTTTGAAGGTGCATGGGGGCTGATCGACACGCTACAGGGGAGCAACTCACTGGCCGAATGAACCAGGGGGCTGCCGGAAGTGTGTCTAAAGCAGTTCGGCGAACCCTGCTGCATATGAAGCTCTGATGCAGATGGATGGTCACTGCACCTATGCTAACGAAGGTGCATCGGCAGAAAAGGCTTACGTTTTCACAGCTGAATTGGACCTCCGCTGGTTGGCAAAAGATTTCCTTCTCTGATGAGTCACATTTTCTGCTTCATCAAACAGATGGACGTTGGCGTGTAAGCTGAGAAACATCGGAGAACAAACACTTTTCAGCCATTGCTGGCAGAACACAAGCTGTTGGGAGCAGTGTTATGTTCTGGGGAATATTTTCATGGCATTCTCTGGGTCCACTCATACCTGTGGAAGGCACTATGGACCGAATTCATTATTAATCCATCCTTGCAGACCACGTACACCCATACATGCTGATGTTTTCCCTGGAGCGGATGGGATCTTCCAGTACTACAATGCGATGTGTCACATAGCTGGAAATATCCAAGAGTGGTTCAAAGAGCATGATGAAGACTTCAAAGTTCTTCCTTGGCCCCCTAATTCCCTAGACTTAAACCCAATTGAGCATCTGTGGCACCACCTCGATCATGTTGCTCGCTCTATGGATCCTCCACCAGGCACCTTCCAGCAGCTGTCAGATGTACTGTAGTCAGCCTGGCTCCAGATACCTGTGAGCACCTTCCAGCACCTTATTGAGTCACTCCCAGCCCGTCTAGCTGCTGTCCACCCTGCACACAGCGGTTACTCTGGATATTAGGTGGTGGTCACAATAATGTGACTCGACCGTGTATAAATTCATCCCCATCTCATGGTGAAGCGAACAGAAGTATACTTGCTGCCATTGTGTAAAAAAGCTGCCATAAGATTTTTTTTTTGAATAATCAATGAAAATCTCCATTCATCATATGATCAGGGTTTCCACAGCCCCTGGAATTCGATTTCCCTTTTTCCCAGGCCTGGAAAGTCCTTGATTTTTCATGTTTTTATAGAAAGTTCCTGGAACAATCCTAGAATTTTTTTCTTGCAATGAGAAAAGAATTGCTCCAAATGTTTCAATCGATTGTGCCGCTTTGTTCTCACTCCCTACGCTGTCTGCTCGCAATGACATCACTTTTTTATATGGAGTGTGGATGGAGGCATGATGTCATCTCTCTCATCTCATCTCATCTCACGCTGCAGTGTAAAGTGTTTGAGTGCCATGCCATGTTTCCAGCCATCTTGGTTTGTGCCATAGTTGTTGTGTGCAGTTGGAGTCACAACAGCATGTGGAGACCTACCCATGACTCCAAAATAGCCGTTCTTTCTAGCACACATTTTCCATTCCTCACTGAAGGAGATTGATATCTGGCTTCTGTGCCACTAGTGTGCATGGGAATAGACGACTCTGGAACAAGGGATCTTCAGTGCCATGGAAAAATCATTTTATATTATTATCATTGTGCTTGGTTCCAGATTGCATCATGTAAGTTTTACACAGAGCAATTTTTATACTGAGAAATTTTGTCACTTCCTCAAGAACATTTTAACTGCAGAACCCACTGGACTTAATAAGAATTCTAAATGCATAGTAATTTTCAATCCAATTTGCAAAATAAAAAACAAGGTAATGTGATTCTAGCAAATATTTAAGCCCCTGGCACTTTTGACGAATTCCTGGAAAAGTCCCAGGTTTTTTTTTTCTTCAAGTGTTTACAAACCCTGTGTACTTAGCACCAAAGTTTTCTATGAAACCAGTAACATCTGTGTAGTAGATTAAATCGCCTTAATCAAAATATGGAACAAATTATTTCACATGGTTCTCATAGCAATAGAATAATGGGCCAGGTACTAATTATTATTATTTTTTAAATTTCAGTCTAGAATGTCAATTCCTTAGAAATTTTTTTTTTGCAAGGCTTAAGTCCTCACCAGTTCATTAAGCTCGCTATGAGAAAAAAAAAACTTGAGATACTGTGTTAAAATTATCTGCCGCCTGGTGGCACAGTTGTTGAAGCAATGGCCTCTGATCATTCGTCTGAAAGGTGTCCTGATTCAAATCCCGGTGAGGCATGGATGTCGTGTTTGTCTTATGGCACTGGCTCTCTCCCTTCCCTGGAACCATTGGCCCTAAATTAGGGACAGGCGACTGCTTATAGCCCATTGAGGTGCTCATGGTGGTTGTTAAACCTCCAATCAAAAATATATATATATATATCTCATTGGGATTCTGTGTCCTTATTACCACTGCTTTTTTCATTCAGAGCTAACAGAAGCATCTTCAAGGGGATTTCAGGTGATATTGGCTTTGCTATACCTGGTCCATGAGCAACAGCTCATATAGCTGTAGGAAGGTTTGGATACAAAATCTCTTTATTTTGTAGTGTTTGTATCTTTGTACATTACGAGAGCAAAAGTAGCAGCCAGCACTGTGATTTTTTGGACCCCATCCCTCCTCCCCAAATCACTATCATGCCAAAACAAATAGATTTTATCTTACCTTTTGTCCACTATCTCAGTTCTTCAAAACAAACAGCAGAAACATATGAAGCCCATGATTTGTTCTGATCTCCAAGTTTCACTACAACAAAATATGCATAGTATTTTTTTTTTTTACAAAGCCTATGATGTTCCTCTATAGTTTCTCTATAACTCTCCACAAATATAACAGAAACTGTCCATACAGTTAATAAGTTAGTACATCCTTGTGTAACCATGAAAACTGAACATAATTGCAACAGACAACAATTTGGTGCAGAGACACAACTTGGCAACTTTCAGCATTATAGGCTGCAATCGTGGTGGAATGCCACCCCAGTACTTTTTGCAAATACACCTGTCCTGATCACATAAATGTTGCACTCCATCACTTAAGATAGCACATGGATGTGATGTTCGGTGTAAGCAGACAGATCAGTTGTTCAAGCATCAGTTTGTGTACGACTGAGGATCGGATTGGGCAAAATGAGTAATCCGACAAGGAAAGGCCGTGATCTGGCTACCTGTGATCATACTGAGATTTTGCTACATTATTCTTCGTACAAAAAGAGGAAAATCTGCACTTGGGTTCATTTTGCAATCTCTTCAATTCAAAGATATCGCACCAAAAAGGTAAAACACAACATTAAGCTATGCATATGTAATTACCCCATCAGAGCTGCAGAGTATGATCCAGGAACTTGCTGACAAGAGTAAAGAAGTGGGATTAAAAATGAACTTTCAGAAGACAAAAGTGATGTTTAATGCTTTTACAAGAAATGAAGATTTATCGATTGATGGAGAAAAGCTGGAGATAACAGACACGTACGTTTATCTTGGACAGCAGATATCAAGTGAGGGTCACATTGTTGAAGAAATTAATCGCCGTACAAAACTTGCCTGGAGAGTTTTTGGAAGAAACAGCATAATTTTCAAGAGCAATATGCCATTATGTCTTAAAAGAAAAGTGTTTGATCAATGCATCCTTCCAGTGCTTACGTATGGTGCAGAGTCGTGGACCTTGACTAAAAGAGACATACAAAGGCTGCAGACAACTCAAAGTAGCATGGAGAGGTGCATGCTTGGTGTAACCAGGAGAGATAAGAAGAGGAACTCGCAGATCAGAAAAATGACAAGAGTGGAAGACATCATGGTCAGAGTTAAATCCCTGAAATGGCAATGGGCTGGATATACTGCCAGAAGGACAGACCATTGATGGACAGCCGAAATTTTAGATTGGATTCCAAGGTACAGGAAAAGACCCAGAAGAAGACCACATGAGAAATGGGTGGATGAAATTCGAAAGTATGTGGGAGTGACATGGAGGAGACTGGCACAAGACAGACCGTTGTGGAGGAAACTTGGGGAGACCTTCATCCAGCAGTGGATTGATAATGGTTGACGACGATGATGATGATGTAATTACGCATATATTCTGTGCCAGTATGCAGAAAGGTCATGCTTCCTGTTGTACATTTCGAGCGTAATTTACTCAAAACATGGAATTTGCACTGTCGGGGTTTTGGCATTTGACAACTAATGTTGGGTTTAGTTCTAACATACAGTTGTACTAGGTAAAGGAGTATTATTACAGAAAACTTGTCTGTTAGTCGTAATATTCTCTTGCTTCGGTGTAACATTCTTTAAATACTTGTCTAAAGTACCTGGAATGCTCTTGCCAAGCTCACTGTGGTTGAGTATGATAATTTTAGTAACATTTCACAGAGCTGTGTCAGGTTTTTTCACTTACCTTATCTGCGTAACTTGATGTATTGTACCTTTTCGGCGCGATATCTCTGCATTTAAGAGATTGCAAAATGAACCAAAGTGCAGATTTTCCTCATTTTGTGCATAGAATAATATAGCAAAATCTCGGTTAGATCCACTGTAGCCAAATCGTGGCCTTCCCTTTTGAGTGACTTTAAGCCAGGCATGACTATTGCTGCTTGGTGTACCAGTTCATCAAGCATATCCTGAATGGCCATCCTCCTGGACTTTTTTAACTCACGATTGGTGCGAAAGGTACAAAACTTCCAGCAGTCGTCAGTGCTGTCGACGAAAACAGCTGGTGGATCATAGAGATCAAAGCAAATAGGCAACATGGTTGTCAACTGTTGTACCCCATTCGCAACACTGTCAGATACGGGGAGAGTCCATGAGTGACTCGTGGCATGCCAATATTGAATTTTGCAGTGATTTGCTGAGTTGTGGTCCAACTGTTCGCATGTTCTTGTCAGTTTCCTTTGGTCCCTCTATCCTCTTGCTGTTTCCATCCACAGGATTACCTTCTTCCTGGTGCCAACTATCATGCAACACTCAAATTCACTCAGATCACTCACTTTTCCCATTATGACCCTAAGTCAAGTGCTGATTGATGCTTGACAAGCTGGTGTTCCTCATTTATATCACAATCACGTTCCATCTTACATACTGGAGTGAGCATTTATATGATGAAGGAAGATGTACCTAATAAATTGGCATTTTAGTGTACATATAACATTAAAGGTGTATTAGGTGTGTAAAAATTGGCAAATCCAATATCATGTCTGCCTTCCTTGTGCGAGGAGATCCTTGGCACCACACTTAACTCACTGCCCCACTTCTTTTTTAGATAGGATTGCAGCAGTGATAAAAAGGTGTAGATGAGCTCAAGTTCAAGTTCAGGCATGTCTGAATCCTGTTTCCACATGTTTTGCTGCCCTATTACTACCACCTGCTGTTTCATTAATTTTTATCCCCTCCTCAGGTGTTACCAGATTCATGTTCACACCTGTTTTACAACAAGTTTGAGTGGCAACATTGTACGTGATCAGATAGAATCAGCAACTTATAAAACCTTAAAATTAATAATAACTGATGACATGGCTATTCCTAGACTTAATGAACTACAATTACCTCAAATTATGGGTTTTTACTAAGGAATAAAAATAACTATTTACAGTCAAATTTTTGGATAATACCCCTACCCTTCCTCAGGACCACAGCTATATATAGTAAGTGTTGCCATCCAAGTGTTAAATTCCAACCTTTCAACTTACTATAGCTGTAGTCCTGAGAAAGGGTAGGGGTACTAGCCGAAAATTTGACAGTAAATATTATTTTTATTTCTTAGTAAAAACTCATAATTTGAGATAATTGTAGTTTTATAAAACCTTTATTTTTTACTTAACCCAAATATCTAAAAAAAAATTATTTTGTGAAAAAACTGTATGTGAAGGAAAAGTTAAGCATGTTTTTTGACATGAGGTCAACAAAATTAATATGATACAGGCCACAAATTCCAAACAATAAAACACTGTTGTTGACAAGTGTGATAATTATAAGCACAGCTGAAGTATAACAATAAAATTGCAACAAATATTTTTTTTCCAAGTGAAAATTTTAGGGTGTGCCAAAAATAAGGAATTTTATGTTCTGTAAATATGTAACATTTTGTGTGGTGTCATTCAAAGAAGTTTTTCTCTCAGAAAATGTAAAATACTCGTGTGCACAAATGCTTCCTTTCTCATCACTTTTAATAGAATAATAATTGTCATAATGAGTTATGTTTTTATTATTCCATTTAAATATGTATTTTGTCTTAAAATTTAAATGAAGTAATTATTTCATTTTCTCTAGAGAAGACTATTGCACAAAGGGACATTAATTTGTATTTTGGTTTATATTATGGTACCTTTTGTCTTTCAAAAGTATTTAGATGTCACTGAATTTTTGTTTTTGGTACATTTCAGGAGCATTGTGCTATTGCATGGGGAAACATCAACTTATTTGATTACAAAGAAAAACTGTTGAGTGATCGAGTCAGCATTCACTTATGGGCTATGCCGAAAGGTATGGATGAGTTGTTAAATCCACTTGGTACTACTGGGGTGAACCCTAATAAGGACTCACCTTGTCTGGAAATAGAATTTGATCGTTTTGGTAGCACTGTTGCCTTTCCATCAATGGAAGAAGTTGATGAACATGCTAGTTTCATTCAGTCAATGGAGAAAGAGATGAGAAATCAAGGGAAAGCTGATTCATCAGTAAGTATTTGTGTTGGTGAGTTTTCAGTAATGTCTGTAACAACTGCTGAAGTGAATGGTGATAATTTTACAATTTTTCATATAAAATGTGCAGTTATAATATCTCCAAAAAATGAGATATACATACAATAATTATAGATAATTAGTCGAATGTTAATAAAATTTCAGTAGCACCTGTACAAAATCAATAGTGAATGCAGGTGTTGTAAATAATCAATTTATATTTACCACAGATTTTGAAGATGACAATCCGATTTTTTGGTGTAAATGTGACAAGGATGGTAAGTCAGATAATATACGAAAACTTGAAATTTTTCATCGTCCTGGAGCGGGACTCGAACCCATGTCTGCCAGAAAGCGCCCGGGTATGCTAACTACTACACCACCCAGAACGACCAAGTTTCAGAACAGCCAGAACAACCAAGCTTTCTGGGAGAGGCGGGTTCGAGTCCCGCTCCAGGACGATGAAAATTTTCAAGTTTTCGGATATTATCTGACTTACCATCCTTGTCACATTTACGCCAAAAAATCGGATTGTCATCTTCAAAATTTGTATTATATGGCGTAATCCCATATTTCTTTCATGATTTATCTGCTTCTCCACGCAAACACGGAATAAGATTCTTAACCTCCAGATTCGCTAAATATGAATGCCGGTTGCTTCGATTAGTGAATCCTGTAATGATTATATTCAAATTGATCGGAAACTTGGTTGTTCTGGGTGGTGTAGTGGTTAGCATACCCATTCAAGACTTTTTAAAAACCATCATTCCTGTAAACTGCTCCTAAAGCAGCAAAGACTTTCAAAGATGAATTCACTGACCTACTAATTTCACCATCTGATTTGTTTTCTCTGTCACGTATACTTCTTAAATATACAAATTCATTCACTGGGTCTATTTCTGTGCCATCTAGACTGATCTTGCATTCAGTACTTGCTCAAAAACCCCGACTTTGTTTTTTTAGTGTTCTCCCTAAAGCCCTTTTACTGGGTGGCCCGCCCACCTAATTTTCTCTGCTGTCCAGCTAAATTTCCTTTAATAAACATTTTCAAAATGCATATAATAGTAAAAGTGGAAAATGTATTCCCATATTCACTATAAATATTGATGAAAACTGGCTGAAATGTGTGTCGAATATGATTTATTAGTAAGTACTAATTTTTTTTATCATTTACGAACAATTTTCTAATGTTATTTTTCATGTTATGTTACATTAATGCCTATCACGCTGCTAAAGATGTTCAATAAGTATAATAACGTTAAGCAAAACAACATCCTTTTTTTCCTTGATTGGGGAAGGAGTCATTAATACCATCCAGCTAAAATTTCTTGCCACACAGCTGTAAAAAATACCTAGGGAGAACACTAGGTTTTCCCCTTATTTATAATAAGTTTGAATTCCATGGAATCATTGTAATCTGAACAACATTTTTTAATGTATGGTGTTCAAAAGCATTCATATTCTCGGAGTTACACCATTTATATATCTAAAATAGTGAAAGCTTTGATAAAAGTATTCATACTCTCAAAGTTACTCCATTTATCTAAAATTGTGAAAGCTTTGTTATCATGCATTCATGGTCCTCAAGCTGGAAGTTCTTTCAGCATGATGTATAAAATTATTGTTATCTGAGGGCATAAAAAGAAGAAAGAAAGGAAAGAGCAAAAATAAAGAAATGGGAAGGGAAAGATATCAGCAAAAAGAAAAATTAAGCAATGGATGCTGTACAGCTGCAGAGACAACAAAGACTTGCTGAGAAGAAAGCATGGCTTGCTTGTAGGTGGAAACCTGAGCTGATGTTCTAGCAAGAAAAACTAAACAAAGGAAAAAAAATGTGCTTGAAGCAGCATCTTTTAAAATGATTTTATTTTTAATTGTAATATTATATTGTGAATATAATGATGTGCTTACAGTGAACAATTCCATCTTGCTCATGCTGCATTATACTCTCACTTTTTTTGCTGCACATTCTATTTTTTCACCCAATTATAAAGTTAAGCCTTTTTTTTTTTGTTCATTATACTCTCACTTTTTTTGCTGCACATTCTATTTTTTTACCCAATCATAAAGTTCAGCTTTTTTTTTTGTTCATTATACTCTCACTTTTTTTGCTGCACATTCTATTTTTTTACCCAATTATAAAGTTCAGCTTTTTTTTTTTTTTTTTGTTGTTGTTGATCAGTGTCATGTGTGAATATTGGCTTGAGATCAAAATTTAAGGTTAAGGTCACATAACAGCATAGTTGGTGATTTTTGCTTAAACCATGGCATAACCTAAGGTATGAATAACCTGGGACATCATATCAGGAGCATTGTAAGTAGTGCTGCACTTACCATCTATGATTGATAATTACCAGGCATTGCATAAAAGTTGGAGCTAACATTCTTCATGTATCTATAAATGGACAAACTCAATTGTCTCTTTTGTGTACAGATCATCTGGGTTTGTAAATTGAATTTTAAAGTTTGACATTCATAGTATTCAATTTCAACTTTCTATGCATTTCACATTTTCAATGGAAATGGCTGTTGCATTAATTCTTAAATTCTTTGAAAGTGCACAGATGAAGTTTCACAGTCTGACTTTGAGCAGCTGCATGGAAGTCATAAACAGGGACCCATTATCAGAAATTTCTGAACAGGATAAAGAATTGCTGTGGAGATTACGACGGAGGTGCCTTACAATACCTGATTCCTTGCCGAAGTTATTGGAGGCAGTCAAATGGAATTGCAGAGATGATGTTGCACAGGTAATCGGTAGTCAAATATTTTTTTCTTTCAAATTTTTTTTTCTATTTATTTTTTCTCAATGGTTAAACTTGTGCAAGTTGAATTCTTCTAAGTTCTAACTTGCACAGCTCAGACATTTACAGTAATGGCATTTACAGTAAACATGTTTTCGACCCTGAAAACGTGTGTGTGTGTGTGTGTGTGTGTGTGTGTGTGTGTGTGTGTGTGTGTGTGTGTGTGTGTGTGTGCGCATGTTTAGCATAGAGCAGTGGTTCTCAACTGGGAGTACCTTGGGCATTGCATCCAAAATGGCAGATTTTGGTGCATATCAGTTTTAGTAAAGTACTTATCAGCTAATTGAAAAATCATTTAGATTCTAAATGATATTAAAAAGTCAACAAAATTGCTAAAAATCTGTTACAGCAGGTGTCATTATATTCATGTGGGGTAAGTATTTTTTAATTTGGAGTCTTAATACTTACATGATTTTAGTTTAAATTTTTAAAAATAGCAATTATTTTTAGGTTCCACTATAATGCTGTACCAATAGAAAAAACTTGGAAAACTCCCCTTTTTTAGAGTTCTATGGCTACAGTAATTGTAGGGGTACCTGAGGTCCTGGCTGACCCTCCAGGAAGTAGCTCTGTGAAACAGGTAGAAAACCACTGAATTAGAGTATTGCACCTTTGTCCTACTTTCAAGTAAAAATTAGTAGCTGTTCAATGCTGTTTGTATATAGAAACCCAAAGTAATTCCTAGTAACATCTTAAATTGATTTTCTATATCATTGCATTATATTTGATAGCAACATTTTAAAAGTAGGATCTGTTTTTGGTAAATATTATATTATTGAAAACACACCTATTATATGGAAGGAGAAAGTATGTGCAATAGTTTCACAACATACTGATGTACACCCCACTCTCATTCTATGGGGTGTGACTTAATACTAACAATATTTGTGCGACAAAAATTCTTACTATTGCATATGAATCTCCCCCCCCCTCCCACTGATATTTCAATAAGAATGGAATATTCACATGGCATGTACAATAAATGTGTTGTCCTCCTTTCATTGAGAACAAGATGTGGTTGGTGATAATGTAAAATAAAAATGTGTTCAGAGCTTTATGTATGTTAAGAAGTAGGTTCTCTTCTCTTCCTTGCAGATCTATATGCTTTTTAATGAGTGGCCTGAGGTGTCACCAGAAGTAGCACTGGAGCTCCTGGATTGCAAGTATGCTGACAAGATTGTGCGCCAGTATGCTGTGCTCTGGTTAGATGCATCTTTGGCTGATGATTTGATGTCCCAGTATCTTCTACAGCTAGTGCAGGTAAAATTTAGAAATTTTGGGTACTGCATGTTATTTCTTTTGAAATGTATTTTCATATTATCTCTCCAAAAAAAGCAAAAGGAACTAGTATTGCTTTCTGGCTTGGTTTGTTTGCCTCTGAGGTAGTAATAGGTTTTACAAAGGTACAGTTAGCCCTGCTGAAATGCGCACATGTTGTTCCTAATCGTTCTATGCAGTTAAGCATTTACATTCAGGTTAGTGTGAAATATTCTTTTTAGTTGCATAACTTATTTCATGGCTGTAAGAAAACACTGTCTCATACATACATGTCATTAAGTGTTCTCTGAGATTCAGAGGTTAGCTCCTCAAAGAAAGACCATGTGACAATTATACATTTGACTGATAGAACTAGAATTCACTTACTGTTGATCCATACATACATATCATTAAGCTGCTCTCTGAGATTCAGAGGTTAGCTCCTCAAAGAAAGACCATGTGCCAAGTACACATTTGACTGATAGAACTAGAATTCACTTACTGTTGATCCATACATACATATCATTAAGCTGCTCTCTGAGATTCAGAGGTTAGCTCCTCAAAGAAAGACCATGTGCCAAGTACACATTTGACTGATAGAACTAGAATTCACATACTGTTTATCCATACATACATACCATTAAGCTGCTCTCTGAGATTCAGAGGTTAGCTCCTCAAAGAAAGACCCTGTGTCAAGTACACATTTGACTGATAGAACTAGAATTCAGTTACTGTTGTACTGTTGATCCATACATACATATCATTAAGCTGCTCTCTGAGATTCAGAGGTTAGCTCCTCAAAGAAAGACCATGTGCCAAGTACACATTTGACTGATAGAACTAGAATTCACTTACTGTTGATCCATACATACATATCATTAAGCTGTTCTCTGAGATTCAGAGGTTAGCTCCTCAAAGAAAGACCATGTGACAATTACACATTTGACTGATAGAACTAGAATTCACTTACTGTTGATCCATACATACATATCATTAAGCTGCTCTCTGAGATTTAGAGGTTAACTCCTCAAAGAAAGACCATGGGCCAAGTACACATTTGACTGATAGAACTAGAATTCAGTTACTGTTGTACTGTTGATCCATACATACATATCATTAAGCTGCTCTCTGAGATTCAGAGGTTAGCTCCTCAAGGAAAGACCATGTGCCAAGTACACATTTGACTGATAGAACTAGAATTCACTTACTGTTGATCCATACATACATATCATTAAGCTGCTCTCTGAGATTTAGAGGGTAACTCCTCAAAGAAAGACCATGTGCCAAGTACACATTTAACTGATAGAACTAGAATTCACTTACTGTTGATCCATACATACATATCATTAAGCTGCTCTCTGAGATTTAGAGGGTAACTCCTCAAAGAAAGACCATGGGCCAAGTACACATTTAACTGAAAGAACTAGAATTCACTTACTGTTGGTGTATCAAATGTCTCCATTTGCAACGATCTCGGCACACCGCTCGAGCTTCATTAACATCCATCACACGCCACACACAAGTTAGTCCTTTTGTAGTTCATACTCATCTTTTTCTCAAGCAGACATTCCTGAATCTGGTCTTCCTATGATTTCCTCTACCTTTCTTTCCTGCCACTTGGGCTGAAAAAATTCTCTTAGTCAGCACCTCATCACTCATTCTTTCAGCATGGCCAAACCACCTAAGAATATTAGTCTCCACCTTACTAACAACATTTTGCCCCACATTACATATCTGTAACACCTCTTCATTCCTCACATGATCAACGCGTGTCTTACCACAAACCCCCCTTAAGTAACACATCTCCCCAGCACACAAACGACTCTCATGTATTTTCTGCAGTACCCCGGTTTCACTGCCGTACATCAGAGTAGGAACAATTACACTTTCATACACAGTCATTTGGGACTTCCTTGAGAACCCACCACTCCTGTGAAATCCTTCTAAGGCAGCTATGACTTTCAATGAAGAATTCACTCGCCTATTAATTTCACCATCCAATTTGGTCTCTCTGTCAAATATATTTGTATATACAAATATACAAATTAAGGCTTATCTTGCATTCAGTATGAACAGTTTCTTGCTCAAAAACCATAAGTTTGGTTTTTCCCTTATTTATACTCAGTTTGAATTTCATACAAACTTCATACATCCAGGACAACATACTCTGCAACTCACTTTTGCTCTCTGCCAACAGGACTGTGTTATCAGCATAAAGCAACCTGCACATTACCAAGACACAAACCAGTATTACCCATTTTGGCATCACGCATGCATGCATCCATAAATATATTAATTAAACAGCCAGTCTCGATTTTCTCAAAGTTGATACAAGGTTACATATAAAAAATAAAATCAAAGAACCTTTTTTTTTTTTTTTTTTTTTGATAATCGGAAATTTGGAATTTATTGTATATAATCGCAAAAAATTGTAAATGAATTATGTGTAACTAAATTGAAAAGTGATAGAAACTACAGTAAAGTACCAGAAGTAGTGCAGAATTACGTATGAAAGTAAAAACTTAAAACTGGGAAATGTATAACAAGGTTCCACTGTAAATATTTTCTCACAAAACTGTCTCATTTCAGAATTCATTGTCACTCATACATTAAGTAGCCAGTAACTGGTTGCTTCATAATCTATATTACATGTGTATATTATTATTTGTTTCAAAAGCTGTTACATTTTTTAATTAACCAGCAACTGTGTTTGCATGGTTTTTATGTATTTTTTCACTAACATGCAAGATATGTGTGTGTGCTAGTCAGTTTTGCTTCCCCCTTTTGTTTTCATGAATGTTTAAACCACTGATTTCATTGCATGTGCTTAAGGATGTTAGGGTCTAAAATTCAAAATTAAAAGAAAAAATAGTCAATTAGTGTTATGGTATAAACCTATCATTTGGTAGGAGGATTTCACAGGAATGATGGATTCTCAAGGATGTCCCGAATAGCTGTGTATGAAAGTGTAACTGTTCCTACTGGGTACAGCAGAAAAGATATAGGAGTCCTTTGTATGCTGGGAAGATGAGTTACATATAGGGGTTTTGTAGTAAGACACACTCTGATCATGTGTGGAATAAAGATGTGTTGCAGATGTGTAATGTGAGGCAAAATGTTATTAGTAAGGTGGAGACTAATATTCTTAGGTGGTTTGACCATATTGAAAGAATGAGTGATGAGGTGCTTACTAAGAGAATTTTGTCGGCCCAAGTGGCGGGAAAGAAAGGTAGAAGTAGGCCAAGGAAATCATGGGAGGACCAGATTCAGGAATGTCTGAATGAGAAAAGGATTATGAGTGTGAAGTACAAAAGGTCTTGTGTGTGGGATGTGATGGATGTTAATGAAGTTCTAGCTGTGCTGAGATCGTTGTCAATGGAGTACACCAAGAGTACACAAATTCTAGTTCCATCAGTTAAATGTTAATTTGGCAGATGGTCTTTTCTTTGAGGAGCTAACTTCTGAATCGCAGAGGGCAGCTTAATGATATGTATGAATGCATAAAACGTAGTGTAAGTAAATAATGGTTTCTGTGTAGTCAGAATTACTCTCTTGAAGAACAACCGTGACCTCTCATTGACACTCAGTTCAAGTTTTTTTATGACATTCATCTGATCAGGTAAAAGTATAGTTGTAGCAATATGATAATCATGTGTTGTGTTATTTTATAACACCAATAGCTTTAAAAGTAACATACTTGTATTATGGTTTCAGTAGATGTGGTTGGTTCAGTGTGTGTGGTAACCCTCCAAGTAACAGGAATGTTTTTTTTTTCTGCCAGAATTATGAGTAAACCTGCATCTGCACATCTCTGTTCAGGTATGCTAGCGATCAGTGGCTGCTCATGGTTTGGTAAGCTGGGTATGGAGCACAACATTGGCATCAGAATTTTATGCATCAAAAAAGTCATAAAAGTAGAGGGTGTCTCCCACTTGCTACTTTACCCAAGTTTTTATTAATAGCATAAAATAATTAGAGTAATTGATTGATATTTGGTAAGGACATGCCTTCATCTATGGAAAACAGAACCATATCAGAAGTGATGTTGAAAGTGCCAGCTCTGTGCATTGAGACAGGCTTGAACACGAGACTCCATATTTTTGAAAGTTAGCCCTAGTTGTTGTAGCATAATCGCTGCCACTGCCTTGCAGATGTTGTTCTTCAATGCCTGAAGGGTTGTTGGCTTGTTTTGAAACACCACTGATTTTGAGATGCCCCCAGAGAAAGAAATCAAGAGGTGTTAGGAGATTGAGGTGGCCACATTCCTTTAGAAATCACTTGATCTCCAAAGAATGACTCAATTTCATCCATACTCACGTGCAATGTATGGCAAGTTGCCTCATCTTGTTGAAAATATCCAGTAGTCAACTCTTCAAGGTGCAGTTGATTAATGAATGCCTGAAAATTTTGACCGTATCCTGAAAGAAGATGGGCCCATTGATCCACCAATGTGACAGTGCACTGTGTGGCCTGTTGCGTCAGTGTGCACCACACTGCAATTTTTTGTGCATGAAGTGGTTTCTCGATAAATTCATGAGAATTTGCACTTGCCCACATACTTGTGTTTTGTGCATTTATGTATCCCAATAAGTGAATCCACACTTAGTCAGAAAAAAGGTGTAGTCCAAGATGTCTGGTGATTCTGCAACAAATGACTGAAACCACCGACAGTACCTCATTCGTTTTTCTTGGTCTGGCGCTTTCAGTTCATGAACTGAAGACAAACGGTACAGATAAATTGCAGCCTTCTTCTCTGCTCTATGACATGTGCTTTTTGACCTACTAGTTTCCTGGGCAAGTCTATACAAAGATTTCCATTGCAAAGCAAGAACTCTTTGCTGGATGTCCTGCACTACTGTTTCTGACTTCGGGACGGCCCCTCCGTGCAAACCATGTGATGCTCCATAGGCCACCAGCATTAACCAGTTGCAGAATACAAAGTTTACTTGATGCTGTACGACAGCTGAATTTCCTAAGAAATTCATGCTGACACTTTATTGACTTACTCTCCCAATTAATACGGGCAAGAAACATACACTTGGGTATGGTTAACTGGGAGGACATCATTAACACATACGATCAGCCTTGCCTTTAAGAAACAACTGAACTAATCATGTACCTGACATGCGTGATGTCCAAGGTCACAATGATGCACCAACAGGCATTGAAGAACAACATCTTCGATCCAGTGACAGCAATTATGCCGGAGCAACTAGCGTTAACTTTCCGTAATATGGAGTCTCGTGTTCAAGCCTGTCTCGATGCACAGGATGGACACTTTCAACATCTTTTATGATACAGTTCTGTTTTCCATGAATGAAGGTATGTTCATACCAAATATCATTAAATTACTGTAATTATTCACGATGTTATTAGGTAATAAAAAAAATCTTGTGTAAAGTAGCAAGTGGAACACCCTGTACTTCCAGATATTGAAATTCCTTAAAGTTTTTAATCTTAAAAAACACATGTACTTCAAAACCAGACACATTTTTACGAACACTCGCTATTGTATTGTGTTATGAATTTATGCCTTTAATCTCTATGATCAATACCAAAACACCAGTGCTACATTCACTGATATGACAGTGATGGATGTGTGTGTAGATCACACAAGCTGTATTATGATCATTTCTTTCTCCAAATTATGCTATACATTTATTTTTTGTAATAAAATTTAAATTAAATAATTACAATCAGGGGAAGATTTCCTGGAAATATTTAAATTTTGTAGAAGTGGATACTTCATGAAATTAAAAAAAACATTTCCTAATACACATATGATTAACTAAGAAAATAAAATATGATTTTAAACTTTGACTATCTTAAAAAAAAAAAAAAACGTTGTTGAGGCAAATTTTTAGCATATACTTTGTCATTAACAATATGCTGGTAAACAAATACCATTTGAAAAATGTGCAAACATCTTTTGTCTATTTTAATTTAAATATTTTGGCTCATGAAAGCCAAAAATATCTTACATAAATGTGCTACTAACATTAATAATAGAGAATCTCATCTCAACACAATGACAATTCCAAATTAACATACACCAATGAGCCATTAGATTATGACCACCCCCAGCCTAGAAAAATGAGCGTTCCTGGAGATGGAACGATGGTGCAAGCGAAATTCCCAGAGCAGTATATATACAACCCGAGGACCAGCTTTCGGTTAGTAGAGTGTTCGGAGTCAGCTTGGGAAAGGCTGCCAATTTACCGGAGTTTGATAAAGGACAAATTGTGATGGCACGGTGCCTCGGAACGACGATCTCGGAAATGGCGCGGCTTGTGGGTTGTTCACGTGCCACTGTAGTAAGTACATATCAAAAGTGGTGCACAAATGGCCAACGACAAACCATTGTCCAGCCATTTGTCATCCGTAGCTCGTTGATGCCAGAGGGTAGTGGAGACTGTAACGCATTGTTCACAGCAACCACAAGGCCACAGTGGGACAAATCTTCTTCAGGTACAACAGTGATGATCGGGGCAATGTGTCACAGCACACAGTTCATTGTAGCCTTCTGTGCGTCTGCCTGCGTAACCAAAGACCCAGGTCGGTCCTCATTCTCAATGCACATCATCACCAACAACACGCGAAATGCGCCCAAGATAATTGAAATTGGACAGTCAATGATTGGAAGAAAGTTGCGTGGTTTAACAAATCAAGATTCCTGGTGCATCATGTAGACAGCCGAGTGCTGATGCTCCAATTACCAACGGAGGCTGTGGCACCTGGAATCACTGTTGGGCGGAAACAGGCCGGCGTCGGCAGTGTTATGCTGTGGCCGATGTTTTCTTGGGACACTTTAGGCCCCATTATCCCAATAGCACAATCCTTGACAACTGTCGGGTATCTGAACATCGTTGCTGACCAAGTTCACCCATTCATGGCAACTGTGTTCCCTGCTGGTGATGGCCATTGCCAACAGGATAATGCCCTATGCCACTCTGCCAGAATCATCAAGGAGTGGTTTGAGGAACATGCTGGTGACTTTCTGTTAATGCCCTGGCCTCCAAATTAACCTGGCATGAACCCAATCGAACATCTGTGGTTCAACTTGGAAATGCAGGTTAGCGCTAAATCACCGTCACCCCGAAATGTATGGGAACTGGAGGACCTGCTGTTGACATTATGGTACCAGATACCCCAGGATACCTATCGCCACCTCATCGAATCAATGCCTCGCCGAGTGGTCGCTGCTTTGCTGGCTAAAGGGGGGTCCTACTGCTTATTAGGTAGGTGGTCATAATGTAAGGGCTCATCAGTGTATACATGCGCATATAAGTCAATCATTCTCCATACTGTATCCACTTTATTATTCCCATAATGCCATAACTTATAGCACCTAAAAGCATTTAAATATTTAAAAACTTGTTATTATTAAAATTTTCATGGGAGGTCCAAGATTCATAAATGTCTGCATGAGAAAAAGATAAGTATTAAGTATAAAAGGATTTGTGTGGGACATGTGATGAATGTCAATGAAGCTTGAGCTGTGTGCCGAGATCTCTGTAAATAGTAACGTTTGATACATCATCAACAGTAACAACTGAAATCTAGTTCCATCTGTTTGAAATGTTAGTGTGGCAGATGAACTTTCTTTGAGTAGCTAACTTCTGAATCTCTGAGGACAGCTGAGTGATATGTATGAAAACCTATATGCAATTAAAATTTTATATTGGGCATATAAATAAATTTTGAGGGATTTCCGTTCGGTGTCGTACTTATCACTGCTCGCGTGTATTTTAAGGTGGCAACACTGCGATATCGCAGTATGAGACGCCAGCTGTCAGAGTCGGTATACGACGTTCGATTGAAGTGCGAAGACGTATTTGTTTTACTCGATGGAAAATGGCAACTTTCTTCCCGACAAAACAGCATTTGCGGGAAGTGTTAGTGCATTACTTTATTGTCAAGAAAAGTGCTGCCGACAGCTATCGCTTAATGTCAGAAATCTATGGTGAGCATTCCCCATCCATAAAAACATGTGAGTATTGGTTTAGACGATTCAAAAGGAACGATTTCGATGTCAGTGATAAAGAACATTCTGGACCACCCAAAAAATTGCTGATGCTGAATTGGAAGCTTTACTCGACGAGGATCCGTGCCAGACCCAAAAAGAACTAGCAGCAGCATTAAATGTTAGTCAACCATGCATTTCAAAACGTTTAGCTGCCATGGGAATGGTGCAAAAAGAAGGGAATTGGGTTCCACATGCTTTGCGGGAAAAAGACCTTGAACGTCGAAAAACCATTTGCGAATTGCTGCATCAAAGGCAAAAAAGAAAGTTTTTTGCATCGTATCATTACTGCCGACAAGAAATGGCTATGGTACAATAACTCTAAATGGCAGAAAGCATGGGTAAAGCCAGGTGAACCAGGTCCTTCAACGCCAAAATGCAATATTCATGGTTCAAAGGTAATGCTGTGTATCTGGTGGGACCAGAAGGATCCACTATGAACTGCTGAAACCGTCAGAAACTATTACTGATGATCAGTATCGAACCCAATTAAGGCGTTTAAAATGAGTTCTCACGCAAAAACAGCCGGAATGGGAGAATAGACACAACAAAGTCATCTTACAGCATGACAACGCAAGACCACATGTTTCTGGACCTGTGAAAAAGTACTTAGAAGGATCTGACTGGGAGGTTCTACCTCACCGCCATATTTGCCAGATGTTGCGCCATCGAATTACCATTTGTTCCAGTCGATGCAGTCAGCACTTTCTGGAGAACGGTTTAGTTATTATGAAAACATCAAAAATTGGCTGGACAACTGGATCTCTCCCAAGGAACCGGAATTCTTCCTTCGGGGCATACGTTCACTGCCCGAAAGATGGGGTAAAGTTGTAGCATCAGAGGAAGCATACTTCAATTAATATTAAAATATTGTTTCTGTTCTCCAACAACGTGTTTTGTTCACCTCAAATCCCTCAAAACTTATTTATATACCCAATATATTTAATTAAAACAAATATGCCCAAACCGTGTAGTTCATGGAGCCTAAAAACTTACAAATGCTATTTGGATATCTAAACTACTTATTATATTTAAATTGCTTACTTAATAGTAAGTTGTTTAAATTTACAACAGGTGTTTCTAGAAAGAGTTTTCAGGCTGCATGGAACTCTTTTAAAATACGTGCTGGAAATTTAAACTTTTTACTTTATTTAAGCTGCTTACTTAATAGTAAGTAGTATAAATTTCCAACTGGGGTTTTGTAACAGTTCTTAGGCTCTGTGCATGATGTGGTTTGGGCACATTAGTCTTGACTAAAGAAACAAATTTTAGTTACATGGAGGTTTTTTATAATAAGTTTTTAAATATTCGAAAGTTTTTAACTGCTGTAAGTTAGGGCATTGTGGAAATGATGAGGTTGATACAGCCTGGAGGGCGATTGAGGTTGTATGTGCATGTATTTGTTTTTAGAACAGTCATTGTGTTGAGATGAGATTCTTGTAACTCACTTTTGTATGCATGTGTCTAGATGTTTTTGGAATAGTCATTGTGTTGAGGTGAGATCTTGTAACTCACTTTTTATATGTGTGTGTGTATATTTTGTAGGACTTTTTTTTTTTTACGATTTTATAGGTTTTAAAATATGAACCCTACTTGGATAACAGTTTGGCGAAGTTCCTTATCAAAAGAGCTCTACTGAACAGAAAGATCGGCCATTTTTTCTTTTGGCATCTCAAGTATGTCAGTTGCATTTATTAAGAGTTATAAAAATGTGGAGTATGTAATAATGGTTGTAAGTTAATGTGTAACATTTTACTGGTATGCTAAGTACCGTAGTTTTCTTCATGTAATCAGTGGATTATCTACTAAAGAAGTTATACATTTAGGTTGTGCAGATAATACTCTGGCTTGAAAAAAAAAATTGTGTCCTTTTGATTCTTAAAAAAAAATCTGCAAGTCTACTTGTGGTGGAGAGGTGGTATAATTGGAAAAGGAACTTGGGGAAATTTCTTTCTCACTTCAGGAGTTTGTACAGAGCAGAGTGGAAAGGGGTGTCTTTTTTTTTTTTTTTTTTTTTTTTTTTAATAAAAGGTCAGGAAGTTTGTGAGACAGCAGCAGGAGGCTGCTTTGTATTGTTGAGAAGGACAAAGCTGATTACTTGTGCAGTCACAAGCAAATAAACATCTCTATATTTGTCAATCTTCCATTGAAAACATATGCACAAACATCTCTATATTTGTCAACCTTCCATTGAAAACAGCTTACATCAAATATTACCTAAAAATACAAGTGCATATTTCTACTCCTAAATTATACTTGTTTATTTTGTTTAACTACAGATGGTAATACTATAGATGTGCGCAGTAAAACCCAAACCATGATGCGCAAATATCTGCACGACAGGGCTGAACACGCATTCGGGTTGAACAGCATACCTGAGCGAGAGAGTGCGGTAATTACAACGTCCGTGCACCTACCACTGATGATAGCTATGAATATTAGCAGAAACTTGTTTGGTGCTTTGCAGTCGGGAGATGTATTTCTTTGGGCTTTGTAATCAAGATGATTATTTCTTTTTCAAGACTTTGTTTTTTAAAATTTCGGAAAAGTTGTAATTCGTTTTCATATTTCGTTGTTGTCGTGGTTGCTTTGCAGTCAAGATGATTTCCTCTTCAAGATTTTTGTTCGTTTTTTAAAAATTCGGCAAGATTTTAATACAGTTTCATATTTTGTTGTTGTTAAAAGAATTTTTTTCCTTCGTTGTAAAAATTCATCTTGTTCAATTTTATCTGGTGCAGATTTTACAATATCATGAATTTTATTATTTTTAAACTTCACAATTGGAAAAAGTTCACTTTCTTTGAATGAGTCGGATAGTTACGACAATGTCTTGTGAATAAACACATTACAGGCGTTCATAAGAAGCCCCGACAGCCACTACGAATATAGTAAGTACATATATAGTTCATTGCTTCTTAATATTAATTGCCGATACTATGCCCCATACGTATCTAACATAATTTAATAATCTCCCGATTGCCGAACTTGCATAACGTGTGAAACAGTAATGACGGACATTTAATGTCAATTTAAGTTATATGCACAGTGCTTGCTGGATGTCTCCTTTCAAAGTTTCTTGTTCTCATGTGTCTTGTGTGTAGTCCTGGATGTTGGCATTAATAAATATTTTAAATATAAAGTGTGGAAGCCTTGGAGAAATTGGACGATGGAAGGATGTACACATTTTCCAAGAGCAATAAGATGTGATAAGCAGCTTCCATAGAAGTTGCAACCTGGGTAAAAGAAAAAGCATGATATTTCACCAGAAACTATTAAAAATTTATTCTGGAAATCGGGCCTTTGTTAGAATCCAGGTCAAAATCCTACAGACAAAGATTATTGTAGCAATGATAAAGAAGAAGCAAATGGCTGCATTTTACTGGAAGAACGCTTTCACATGTTTCATTCCGATTCAGAAGGGTTGGATTTTGAAGGCGTTCAATAAAGTTTTTGTTTCCTGATTAATTCAGAAGTCCTTTTCTGTATTGATGTAAGAACCTCTTTCTTTTCCTTTTACTTTTAAATATATTCCTAAGACTTGCTCTGTTTTAGTGTCTGGTCATTGGCAAGGTGTGATGCCATACTCTGTTGCTGCATCGGCGTGATTAAACTTTCTACTCTATGGATGCCACACCACTGAGTTTTATTTGTCAGGTGTTAAAAACATAAAAAATAACTCTTAAAAAACACATTTATTTTATAAGATCGTTATTTTTTTCCCACCTTACTTTTTGGACTGTTGTCATCCTTTGACTGACTTTTCCATCTAAAATAACGGTTCCTGATCAATATCTGTTGTATGGATTTCATGGTCTGCAGATTATATGATGAAAGTTACAGTGCTATCATTGTTATTGGCAGAAATTCCATACTGCAATGCATAAGTTAACAAAGGAGAAAAGTTAACAAGCATCTGACTTTGTTTCTGTTACTTTTAAGCATTCGGGTAGTGTTTTCAGATGTGTGTGTAAATACACTGAGTGACCAACTTATTAAGAACAATGCACTATACTTTACAAATAGTCCGATATGTAATTAATTATCCTCATGTTACTACAAGTACATAATAAAGTAATTGGGAACACATTATTGTAGGTCAAAGGGGAATACAGCATGATGTAATGGACTTTGAACATGGATTGATAGTGGGTGCTCCAGGGAGTATTGCAAGTATTGGCAAAACTTCTTCCCTTGTGCTGTGAGAGCAGTGATATTATGGTTGTAAGAAAAGTGTTGATGCTGGGGGGGGGAAGAAGAAAGAAACAGGCAGTGAATGCCTTATCTCTGATCAGAAAATGCTAGTTGATGCCTGAGATGATTGGAGGATTAGTATCGGGTCAACAATCATGCAACAGTGTGTCAAATAATAGAGAGTTTAAATCAGGGATAATACCTGAAGAACATGCATCATTGCTGTCTGCAGTGAATAATACAAAATGTCTCCAGTGGGCTCTGGAACATCAGGGTCACTACTAGGCTAAAGACATTTTCAAAACATTTTAAAATCCATTTAACTTTATGTTGAATGGGATATCAAAATGTCTTCAAAATGTCGTTTACAACTTTATGGTGAATAGGTGAAAATGTTTTTCAAAAGTTTGAAATGTGGTGCTCTGACTAACAAATTTAATCAGTGTTTATGCTTCTGCATGATCCATTTCAATTTGATATTTCTCATTTCAGCAAGGAAGAGGCTTCATTTTCTTTGGATAGGTGAGGTTTAGAAACAGGCATGTTTGCCCTGAAAAGCCTTGAGCACTTACCGGCATATAAAAACCTTTCAGTCATTCAGATGTGGGAATTGGGCTATAGATGGCCTAGTGGTCAACATTCGTGCTGCCAGGGAAAAGTCTTAGAATCTATCCCAAACAGGTACAAACATTCAAACCACTAAGTATCTGCTGTGTGGTCGGATGGGCATGTTAAGCTGTCGTCGACCCCTGTGTGCACCCCCTCCTGGTTATTAATACAGACGTCTCTCTACATTGCCTCCGTGTGACTTTCCTGTCAGCCATAATTAAACAATCAGGCACTGTAGCCCAAATCTCCTAGCTTCCTACTTCTAAGGGTGTTTTTTTTTTTTTTTAAGGCCTGGAGTCAGACACTCCCTTCGTAAAATCCCCTACATAAATCTCAAATGTGAGAATTAATTTTGACCGAACAGCGGTCTTTACCAGCTTTGACACTCAAACTTGCCAAATCATTTTTAGTATGTGGGTCAATGCGGTTGTATGAATCAATGTTTTCTAAAGTGGTTATTACAAAGTAAAAAAAAAATTCAGTTTCATACAATCTAGGAAATGAATTACCTTGTGCAACTTTGATAATTGAACCAGAATTTCTAAAGTTTGTCAAATAAGAATGTCATTCTCATTGATTTATGGTCAGCTTTCCACATGTTTTCAAAGCTAAGGGGGACAAACTAAAGAAATGTAAACAAATAACTGATTAAAAACTTTCTATATGTGTGTTTTTCAATACAACCTAGATTTGAGTTTAATTTTTAGTGTTGTGAATTTTGCAATGAATTTGCCCCAAGTAAAGGAAACTTTGGCTACTGCGGATTTAGCAGAATGACCATGTGGAGCCATGAACTGGTATACCAAAAAAGAAGTCAACCCAGGAAGATAAGGTTGGATGAGACAACCAAAAACTGGATGAGAAAAATGGCTATCAAGATCAAAAGCAGAGACAACTGGAGAGAAATGGGAGAGGCTTTTGTCCAGCAGTAAACTGAATCAGGCCGACAAGAAGAGCAAGATAGGTACAAATTGTCTTCCTTCTGAAAGCTGATGGTTGTTTTTGCTGTTACAAAGCTCTAAAAGCCCATACATCCCATTCCATGTTTATCATTCTAAGAACTAAAGCTTTAGGTTTTGCAGTCTACAGCCAGCATGTAAAACTATATTGTGTTGGGAGCCAAAGGATTTTCTTCCCTGGAATAAAATTGACATGTAGAACTAACTAACAGCAGCAAAGAGGTTATTGCACATTGTGGTTAGAGGTAATGCAGAACAATGTGTAACATGTAAAAATAAACACTGTGCAAATCAGATGTATAAAATCCTTTTTCTTTCCTTGCCTAGTGTCCTTAGTTAGGCACTCAAATGGAAAGCCAAAAGAGATATCACAAATTTAGCAAACTTGGAACATCACTATGAACAGTTGATTTTCATGGGGAAAAAATGCACTTTACTGACCCATTAATAAATCAGTTAAAAAACTGATAATCAATTTCACTAATCACATTAAAATATGGAAGTATTCAGTGGTGTTTTGAAAAACCACCATTTTTTTCTCTCTCTCTCTGTTGAAATAGGTCTGAAATGCATGATCCGTCAGTTACTACCAGGTTTGGGCTGATGCTAGAAGCTTATTGCCGTGGTATTGGAACTCACTTAAAGTCCGTTGTCAGACAAGTGGAAGCTCTTGAAAAACTAACGAAACTGACTGACATCTTGAAAGAAAGAAAGGATGAGACTCAGAAGGTACTGCTGTTAAAGATATTAGTATTTCAAAAATGCCTCTCTGTGTTATCATGTATTATCTGCTTAAAATTATAAGTCAAATTAACTTTTAGACAGAAATTTTTTGTACTTTGTATGTCTGCCTTTGGTACTAAATGCTTTCCAAACATAAATTAAAGAAGCAGTTATCAATTTGAGTTATGACTTGTGTAAAAATTGGATTAATTTTTTACTAAATATAGCATAAAAATGAAAGCCTGTTCAGTTTTTCAGATTTGGCTGTTAGATGAAATATAAGCCATAGTGTAGTATGATTTCTCTATAATGTAATGAAACTTTTTTTTTTTTTACCCAGATGTGTATTAAAATTTTCTGCGTCTGCCACTGTATTATTAAAAGCTTGTCAGAAAAATCTGCAAACCTTATGGTAGGGAAATCACACAGAATTAATTATATGTCCCATTCAGTGAAAGGACTTCATATTAACAGATAATAGCTGCCCAAACATGTGATGAACTGAAAAATATTATTATTAATACTTTCTTCGTTTTTCACACTTTTCAAAAAAAATTCTGCTTATGATGTTAGTTTGTATCCATCTGTACCTAGGCATGATATGTACCTACATCTGCATATTATATTTTAGAATGATCTTGTTGCACTGGACATCATAAGCTGTGAGAATGATAGTTCATGCATTTAAAATTTTTTTGTGTTGTGTAGTTTTTCTTGCAGGGTGGCATAACCATGTTTTAACATTTGGACAGCACCTTCACTTCTAAAAGTGAGGAATTTGACATAAATACACTTATTTGGTGGTACTCCACTATATCTCAAATTCCATAAGCATTTCATCGCACACCCACACTATAGAATGACTGCTGCTACCCAACGTAACCCTAATGCTTACTTATCAGCTAACCTTAATTCCATTCTAAAACTTTAGAATTTCAAACACCAACATTTAAAAACTTTTTTTTTTCCACAATAATGTACATTATTTACAAATATATTTGCCGGGCTTGAAAAATACTATGCCCGGGGCATGTAAATGGCCTGGGCGGGTAAATTAAAATCTAGTTGCCCAGGTCAAGTTTGGAATAGAATTTCAACTAACAAAAAAAAAAGACAGTTGCGTTTCTTTTCATTTCACTGCCAATCAATTATTGCAGAGATGCCAACTTTTACGGATTTTCCGTAGTTTGTACGGACTTACACTCCATCTTACGGTTTTACGAAAGTCACCCAAAAAACTACGCCCACGCACGGAATTTTATACTTTTTGCCACCTTTTGGTTGAAAAAACGCACATTACGGGTGGTCTCTATATGCCTTCGATGTTCTGATTTCCCCCACCAACGCAGGCGGAGCTTCTCGTACTCTGTTTGTCATGTGATTCCCCGTACAGCCATTTGAGAGTGCTGTGCGCAAAAGCCGAGAGGGAGCTCTGCTCAGCGCCTTTTGCGAATTATTTGCATTGATTACATGTGGCTTTGTGCTTGTGAAAATTCCAGAGCAAACGTTTTAACCCTTTCTGCTCAACTGTCAGGTGACACCCGACATTACAAAATCGCTGAATAGCTCGCATGTCGGGTGTCACCCGCCACACTAATGATGCCTCTAGCTCGTATGTCCGGGCTGGTGAGCCAAACCTGAACTTTCACTGCTAAATTATAGCTTCTACTACAGAAATATATACTTTTAAAATAAAACTACATTTTGGAACTTATTCATTTTATTAAAAAGTGCTATAAACGATTCTGAGATTTTAAAATAAATATTTTTGATATACTGAAAATCTTACTGATGGTTGAAGCGGTTTTACTGAAAATTTCAGATTTTTTTACTGATGAACCCTTTCTCAGGTTGGCATCTCTGTTATTGTTACGGAGTACCAAGGATAGAAGAATATCACTTCTATAATTATATTATGCTCTAGGGCCAGGAATGGGAACCATATGTCTAGTTTTGCTTCAGATGCTGTTTATAGATGGAATGCATGCCTCTGATCTAACTAGCCTGTGGTGTTTAGTGACAAAGGCCAAAAACTTTAACAAAAGGAACATGGCAGAATCACTAAATTTCTCAAATACCAATTTCATCATCATACCATTTCATACCAGTTTCAGCATCTTAAAACTTGAGATACACCCTTTTGTGCTTGGAACATTTTGAATACAGAGCCTTAAAACGAAAATGCAAAACATGTAAAAAAAGTTCATATTTTTTAACTTAAAAAAAAAAAAAGTAGGGTTCTGATTTGTTATTTTGAAAGATAAATTTTCCTGGGCATCTGGCTCTTACTACCAGGGCAAGTAAATAATTTCTGCACATGCCCAGTTGGGCATGTAACTTTTCAGATATTTTTCCAGCCCTGATTTGCATTCATTCTATCAAGTACAGTAGAACTTGCTTATAAGAAGCACCTATTTCGCATGAGATCTCTGATTTGACAAGCAAAACAGAAAATTTTGTTTAGTATAATGTTAATTCAAAGATAATTTAATCGTTTTTAATGATCAAAATTTAATATATACATTACTTACAATTACATTTACATTCATTCTATCAGCTTCAATAGAACTTGCTTATAACAAGCCCATATTTTGCGAGATCTCTGATTTAACAAACAAAGCAGGAATTTTTGTTTGGTATAATGTTAATCCAAAGATAATTTGATCTATTTTAACAAACAAAATTTAATGAAGTCCGAGATTTAACAAGGGAGAGGAAAGCTAAGATCACTTTTAGTAAGTAAAGCAACAAAATTTAATGAAATTCCGTATTTAACAAGGCAAAGAAAATGTGCTGCTCACTGTGCTGGTATAGAGAAATAGAAATGGTGTCATACAGGACAAAACTGCAACAGTGGAGGGGAATCCTATTGTGGTGATGGATGAATGTTGACAGAACAGCAATAAGGAAGGAGTACATCAAATTCTGAACAAGCAAATTATGCAAGAGACTCTCCCTGCCACCCACTCCAAGGAGCTGTGGCTTGGGAGCATCACATCAGCAGATTTGTAAACAGGCCACCAAGTCCTAGGAAATAGAGGATGGGTGGTACTCACACATGTAAATGGATTCCTGGGTGAGATTTGCAGAGAAGTATAGGGGAGTAATAAAATAGGAATGTTGCCGAAAACAGAAGTTAGAAATTCCTAGAATGGTGTCCTTTTTTTTTTTTTACCCTCCAACTGAATGTTGCATTGGGAGAATTGGTGCTGCTTTTGCTTTGTGTGTGCTGTGTAGATAAACTGTGGTCAGCCTCACATGGACATCAGAAGTTGAATATGATTGAAAGATTTCATTAATTAACTATAGTGCTAATGTAGTTAATTGAATCTTTCAAGTATATCCAATTATCATGGATATATGTATAAACTCACCAGACAAAAAATTCTGGAATGCTGATTGAAACTTATACACAGGGCTTGACAAATGTGTTCCAGATCTAGGAGCCAGGTGAAACAAAGTCAAATTTCAAAGAATAACACATTAACGTAATGTGTGGTGATGATGCTGGAACAAAAAGTAATAGTCTTTTTCTTTCTTTGTTTCTACCCAAATCACTGTGAAATAAAGTTCCAATTTACTCCATAATTTTCTCTTCTTGTTCTTCCACTTGCTGCTCTCAAAAAATAGATTTTGGTTTGTTTAAAATTTGTGGAAGTCAGATTTTGTGCATATTAATTCAAAGTACAGTACTTTCTTTCATATAATCTCCAGACCATAAAATTCAGAAAAAGAAAAAAACTCCTTCTGAACATCTGTGGTGGCGTTATAATCCACAGGCCGTAAAATAAAACATAGAATTCTGACGCATAATTTGCGACGATGTATAATCCATCGATCGTGAAATTCTCAGGAAAAAAGATGTTTTCCTTCGTATAATTTTCGGAGGTATGTCTGTAGACAATGCAATTAAAAATAAATAAATAAATAAAAAGATCTTCGTGTAATCCACATGTGTCATGTTCATCTGAACCGTAATTTCCGACAAAAAGCTGCAATTCACAGGATGACCTACCCAGAAGTCCAAAGAAGCAAAAATGAAACGATTGTCTTATTAAAAAAGCAACTGTCATTGTTAAATACTTCTGCACTACTTTAAAGTAAACAAAGAACAAAAATCTCTGGCTTTTGCATTACCATAGTTCATTAGTTAGACCTAAAATATCAGGCAGAAATTACAAACAATCCATAGCACTTGCCTCTTTTCTAAACATATTTCAACTGAATAGGGAAATAAATCCATAAATAATATGATTAGCATAGCAAAACTAATGAATGTGATTTGCAAAGTGATTACGTGCCATGAATTAGCTCTGCGGGCTTTTCACAGTATGTAGGGTTCTGCGAGTGCAAATATAGTACCGTGGTTGTCGCATCATTTTTTTTATTACCACAATTTCAGTACTTTTTCCAATGAAACCACTTCTACCCATGCAGATTTTTTAAAAAGCCACAAAAACTTTTTTTGTGTTTGTTGTTTTTTTGTTTTTTTTACCGGTGTATTACCTGGTGAACCTAAACTTCTAACTTTTGGACAGATAATCCACAGAAATTACGGTGTTTATTGCAAATTACGAAATCTGAAGTAGAAACAAAATTGGGCGCCTGGGTGACCTGGCTCCCGGTATTTGTCGAGCCCTGCATGTACACAAGTATAAAATTGATAAATGTAACAAGTTGTATACATGTGGAGAGTGAAACTGCTGGATTGTGATTGTGGATGTCTGAGGTGTTTGTTTAAAGCATCTGTAGTACAAAAATCTAGCGGATAATGCTTACCTTGGCATTCCTTTCTAGCGACGGGAACGTTTCACGCACGTGTTTTCCGGTCTTTGTTGATGTTATTGTCCTAAAGTCCGTTGTATGCGATGACTGGCTTTACTTCTCACACTTTTCGCTGGGTATACTCATTGGATCTTTGCCTTAGGATTCAAACATCAATTTTTACCGTTCTTTATACTCGAATAGCATTATCCGCTAGATTTTTGTACAAGTTACTTTGAAATATCGCACGTAAAAGAGAATAGTACAATAATTAGAGCTATATAATAGTCAGAATTAGAACTACTAAGTGGAATTGCATCTGTAGTATTTTGCATTTCCTGTTACAGGTACAGCTATGGGTCATAAAGGTGATGTTACTAAGTGGCAAAAGGGGCCATTGTTTTTGGCTGAGAACATGGTAGAGAAGTTTGTTGGATTGTCCAAGTCAACAGTCAGTAGTGTCCATTTCCAGTGGAAGAAGTATGGAAGCTATCACTGTAGATGGGGCAACTGTGGTAGAAGCTGTATGATGACAAATCGGAATCGCAGACGTTTGTGAGGAATAGCAACTCCTGCACATTTCCAGACTCATCAAGAATGAACGCTACAGAGAGAAGTGTATGGTTTGGGCATTTTCAGTTGTGTTGCCCAGATACGTCCGAAGTCAACTGTCCAGAAGAAAAATCAGGTTGCTTAGGTAAAACAGCATCTTCACTGGACCATTTAATAGTGGCAACGAATAGTATGGTCCAACACATCCAGATTCTATTTGTATTCCAATGATGGTCACTCCAGAGTCAAGCGAAAAATAATAATACAGACATTTGACATGGACTAGGAACATCAAACAGAAGTCATCGCTCTTTCCACGTTTATAAGTGAGTCACGGAAAAATTCTCATTGGCCGCCACTGGGAATCGAACCCAGGGTCTTCCAGTTACGCGCCGGATATACTTCCACTGCACCACAGCGGCCTCGAATTCCTCCAGATTCACATGCACTAACTGCCAAACCAATCGGCAGATTGCTTCTTGGAGCCCCGCACAATGCTGGGGATTCACCAAAGATGGTAAGCAGCAGCTGAACAAATAATTAGAAGGAGAAAAATAATAAAAGACATTTGACGAGGACTAGGATATCCAACGCGTAACTGGAAGACCCTGAGTTCGATTCCGGGTGGTGGCCAATGAGAATTTTTCTGTGACTCACTTATAAACGTGGAAAGAGCGATGACTTCTGTTTGATGTCAAGCGATAAGCTGGAGAAGCATTTAACCTAGAATGTGTCCAAAGAGCTGTGCAAAAAGGAGGTGGAAGTGTCATGTTGTGGGGTTGTATTTCAAGAATTTTTGAATTGGACCATTTGCTGAGGTGTCCAATCACATGAAATCCATGGATTATGTGTCACTTTTAGATAATGCATTATTGTCATTTGTCCAGTTTTCGTAACAAGAAGGACTATATGTCCTTCTTATTCCGAAAACTGGACAAATGAGACTATGTTTCAAGATGATAACTCTCCTGTCCATCGAGCTGGAACTGTGTTGGATTGGTTTGAAGAACATAGGAGAGACGTTCCACATCTCAATTGGCCTGCAAATTCACCCGATCTAAATGCGATTGAAAAAATCTGAGGCATGTTGGAAAGTGTCGTGAAGAAGAGAAAACAACATCTTGCAAATTTGGCGGAATAAAGGGATCTTTTGAGCATGGAGTAAATAAACTTGAAACGCATGTGATACTGAGCCATACTCATACCTGCCAATTACTATGCAATATCTGTATTTTCTACGGATTCAGTTGTCTGATTACATTACTATGGAACACATTGTTAAAACTACGGATTCTACCCGTTTTCCTTTTGTTTTTCTACATTAGTGTTTTTGCTATCGCGAGGTCCATTTAAAAAGTTCCGAGACTAGGCCGATACACAACAAAGTACTTAAGTTACTTAAGTCTGGCTATGATCTCCCTCAAAGTAGTCTCCTTGGGCAGCGATACACTGCTGCCAGCATTTTTGCCACTGTTGGAATGCTCCGTGGAAGTCCTGTTCACGAATTGTGTCAAGTACAGTCTGCGATTCATGCTGGATCTTGTCCACGGTTTCAAAACGGCGACCCTAGAGCTTCAGCTTCATCTTCGGGAACAGAAAGAAGTCCCAGGTGGCCAAATCCGGCCGGTGAGGAAGGGTAGTCATGCTGTTGCGGCTGCAAAACTGGCATGTTGCTAACGCTCTGTGAGCTGCTGCATTGTCGTGATGGAGCAGGAAATTGCCCCTGCGCCACATTTCAGGTCGTTTGCGGCGAATGTCCTCCCTAAGATGCCGCAGAACATTGCAGTAAAAAAGGGCGGTGACAGTCTGTCCCTAGGGGGAACGAATTCACGGTGCACAACCCCACGAATGTCGAAGAACATGATGAGCATGCTTTTGGTTGCACTCTGGACCTGTCGGGCCTTCTTCGGTCGTGGAGATGCCGAGCTCTTCCACTACAACGGCTGTTGTTTGATCTCCAAGTCGTAACCATAGACCGAAGTCTGGTCCCCAGTGATGACCTGTGACAGGAACATTGGTTCATTCACCTCCTGCTGATGAAGTTCTTGACAGAGTTCGACATGGAGCACCTTCTGTTCGGGGTTCAGAATCTTTGGCACAAGCTTTGCAGCAATGCGGTGCATGTTCACAAAACCGACGTCAGAATTAATTCACTGTTCTGTATGACACATTGACGATGGTAGCAATGTCTTGAATGGTTCTCTGACAATCCTCATGCACCAGTTCCCTAATTTTTGTCCTCATTTTCAGGGGTTTTGCTCGTGGACGGTCGCCCTGACCTCTCGTCGTCTTCCTGTGCCGTTCTGCCACTCTTGAAGCACAGGTGCCACTCAAAACACCTCGCACGACTCATTGCTTCATTGCCATAAGCCTGCCACAACATTTCATGCATCTCCATTCCCAGTTTGCCGAGTTTGATGCAGAATTTGATGTTTTCGCTCGCTGCTCTAGTTTGCAGTCCATACTGAAATCTCAGCTGTGTTCTGCATCTGGTCACCAAATATCGTGTAACACAGCTCCTGATGTTCACAGAACGATGCCATTCAGCACAGTGACTTATGAAGGCCACTGCCCTCAAACGCTGCTCGTGCATCTGCATACTGCCATCTGTTGGCGCACTACGTAGCTAGTCTCTGAATTTTTTATCACACTGCGTATTTCATGATATATATAAATTCTCTTTAATGTCCTAAAGTGCAATTTTGGAGGCTGCCCCATTAATGTATGACCACGTGGTAAGGTCATACCCACATGGTCATAATCTTACCGATGACTTACCTCCACTTCTTTTTGGTGCATTTTTGTTTTGTAGTGCATGTTTCTTTTTCATATTTTCACAAAGAGATGGATTGTTTCTTAAGAAAGTGTCAAAATGAGGAAGCGGCTTCAGTAACATAAGCACGGGCGTGCGTGCACGCACGCACACACAAAATCAAGAATTGCCAGAAATTTAAGGAAGAATCTTCTAAACAGTGGCCCTGTGTTATTGCATCAGAGAAAGAGGGATATGCCTGTTACCCCTACATCAAAATTTACGAGATATACCTGTTACCACTAGGTAAAAACAAAAAAGTTGCACTGAGCCATTAGAGAAGTGTACATTATAAATTCCATGAAATAAGAACATTCACTCAGATGAAAATGCAGCAGTAAATTAAATTGTAACTATAAATTTTTAAAATGCGTGTGTGTGTGTGTGTGTGTGTGTGTGTGTGAGAGAGAGAGAGAGAGAGAGAGAGAGAGAGAGAGAGAGAGAGAGAGAGAGAGAGAGAGAGAGAGAGAGAGAGAGAGAGAGCCATGTAGAAGAATGTAAGGGATTACTTTTTCGGGATCGGAACCAGTAGCTATGTATGCCAACATTCTGTGCAATAATACTAGTAACTACGGGCAGTCCTGTGGCTAATATCCGCAGGTACGCATACTGACAGCTTGCCAAACAAAATTAAAGCTGTAATTAGAGCAGGTGGTGATGTAAATCCATATTAAAGGACAAAGTTTGCATTCCATACCTTTTTGTCTGGTGTGTTAAATATATACATGCATATTATCACATATGCATATTTTAACATGGTGGAAATTTTCACCCAAAAATGGATTTAGTGATTGCTCGGATTTAACGAGGGTTACCTCTGGTCCCGAGCTCCTTGAAATGATATAAATGGGCTCTACTGTATAGTTTTCCAGAAAATAGAATTTGATATGAACAAAATGCCTATATTACTAAAATATGCCCTTATTTTTAAATTTGGCAAAATATTTCCAAAACTTAAAAATGAGACAAAATATTCATTTGGGTGCCAAAAAGAAACCATATCACTTTAATGAGAATATGCTAAAATGGCCTGATATTAAAGTTTATGATGATAATAAAGGCAAGGAAAATAATATGACATATAAACTTCTGGGCCCTGCTGATGTGTTTCAGTATCTCTGCTGGTAAAATACGATTATTTTACTTGTTTCATTTCCTAAGCATGTAAAATTCTTAGACAGTATGTTTATCATAGTATTACCTTGTACGATTATGATCCATACAAGGAATGTCTTTGAAAAAGAGTCCTTTAAAATGTGAACATTTCTGAAGCTGTACTTGATTCCACATGTACTTTGTGCCCATTTTCTAACTTGTTGCACTTAGATATTTCATGTGTGACATATCAATGTTTTTCAGTAACTAAGGAAAGCCTGCAAATGCAATCCATCATTTTGGTTGCCAGCTTGATAGTTCTGTTTAAAAATTTAGTATAAATCATTGTTTCCATGCCGTTAGTAAAAGTTGGATGCAGCACTAATCAAACTCTGCATATTAAAAAAAAAGTATAATGGATGGGCTGAAGGAATGGAATGAACTGTAAATATTGCTTCTACATATGGTATATTGTCAGTATTACTTCCATACTATCAGTTCTGAAATGCATTGGGCTGTCCAGAAAATCCGTGCCAAAAATACAGCATGTAAAAGTACATCACGTATTTGGGGGGGGGGAGCAGACCTTTACATACATACATACATACATACATACATACATACATACATACATACATACATACATACATACACTGGCAGAAAGTGAAAAAAGAACACCAAGAAGGAGATGTCTGATACCAACGAAATTTATACCGCATAATAACGGAATACAGAGGATAATGTGATCAAAACATTATGGCAAAATACAGCTGTATTTGCTGGTAAACTGAAAAATAACATTTCCATGTAACATGGTTAGTACGAGGTTGAACCGCCATGAACTGCGTCACACTGTGCAATTCTGGCATGGAGTCTGCCGTACAGATGTTGGATGTAAGTTTGGGGTATTGAGTTCCAAGCATCCTCAACCTGGACACGTAAATCGGGGATGGTCGTGGCTGGCCGTGGAGACCGGATAAGTCGTTGTCCCATAAAATCCCACACGTGCTCAATGGGGGACAAATCCGGTGAACGTGCAGGCCATGGAAGTTGTCTCACACCCTGAAGTGCATGTTTCATTGCACGTGCCGTGTGTGGGCGTGCGTTATCTTGCTGGAAAACACCACGATGGACCGACCTTACAAATGGCACAACAACGGGCTGAATGATGTTGTTTATGTAAGAGGTGCTGTTTAACGTACCCGGTACAAACACTAGTTGTGTACGGGAGTGATAGCTGATCGCTCCCCACACCAGGAGACCAGGTGTAGGCTCTGTGTGTCGCTGGCGGATGCAAGAAGGGTGGAGAGGCGCCCCTGTGCGTCTGCGAACATGCATACGGGCATCGGAGGCTCCCAAGCAGAATCTGCTTTCATCGCTGAACACGACAGATCGCCATTGCATTCTCCAGCGCAGACGTTGGCGACACCATTGCGGCCGTTCCTGACGGTTGGCTGGAGTCAGAGGTACACATGCCAGTGGCACGCGTGCACGTAGTCCTGCATCCAGTAGATGGTTGCAGATTGTTCGCACAGTCACCTCAGGTGCAACGGCAGCTCAGATTTGCGTCGCAGTGGATGTTCTGCTTGACAACGCCGCTCTTCCTATGTGTCGATCGGTCCGCTCATCAGTCCGTCTGTGACTCCCGGTTCCACGCCTTCTCGTGTGGGAATGTTCCTTGGACCATCTACGCCACCATCGTACCGCCACCGATACTTCCCATTCAATTCGCTCCGCAATACGACGATACGACCACCCGGCCTCGCGGAGTCCGACTAGACGACCTCGCTCAAAGTCCGATAACTTCTGAAATCGGACACGTCTTCCATGTCCAGGTATTGCAGCTTCTTCAGGGTTTTTGCACATGTCCGTACGCCAACGACTGATTACATTCACTTCGCCGTACTCCTTAAATACCACCGACGATAATTTGCATATTATGCCGTGCTGTGGCGTAAGCGCTCACCGGTTGGTCCCAAAATTAACATCACACCTATGTAAATTCAACCCCATTAACATATGTAAATTTCATGATCGTCCGCCAATTCCTTCTTGGTGTTCTTTTTTCACTTTCCGCCAGTGTACATAGATACATACATACATACATACATATCACTAAGCTGCTCTCTCAGATTCAGTGGTTAGCTCCTCAATGAAAGAATATCTGCCAAACTGTTTAACTTTTGGACCTAGAATTTACTTATTGTTGATTTATCTAATGTCTCCATTTATAGCAATCTTGGCACAAGTTCCACCTAAGGATTCTGGAACATAATCCAGTGAGTTGGTGTCTTTTTGCCAATGTCACACAAAACTAGCTGGTACCTCAACAATATTTATACTGAAGTTTAAATTTGTGTCAGCTCCTGAGATTCATAGAGGCCCTTGTTGCTGTCATGTGTGCCATTGTTGCCCAATGGAGCTCCCCGTGGGGGCAAACCCATCTCTCACTAAGATTGCCCGCCAAAAGCGGACCTCTAATCAATGATTTTTTTGTTTTTTTGACTGAAGGTTTAACGACCATCATGAGCAACTTGATGGCTATAAGCATTCGCCCGTCCTTAATTTGGGGCCTCTGGTTCCAGGAAAGGGAGAGAGCCATTGCTGTAAGAGAAACATGACATCCATGCCTCACCAGGATCCGAACTGGCAGACCCTTGTTATACGAACGGTCATAAGCCAGCGCTTAGATCACTGCACCACCCGGGGTACCCGGTGATATATGTGCCCTGTTGTTGTAGAACCTTCTGCCATTGGTCATGCAGGCTGAAGATTCCGTCCTCCCAGAATTTCACAGGTTTCAGTGCAAAAGGGGTCTTAAGTTATTTTTTGGCATTGTCCGAAGAATCAAACCTCGTGCCATTAAGGAAATTCTGAAGCAATCAGACTTTTGAAAGCTTTTTCTCTGAGGAAGTAATGTCCAGAGAATATGTCAGGTGTGGTAGGACATCCCAACGAAACTATAGCAAGTTCTGTGGGGTAACTACCACCCCCGCAGCTGGGGGGGGCAGGTAACAAAGGGGCATACTGCAGCTGCCAGTTATAGTTTTATGAAAAAAATCGAACACTTAAAATAATTAACCCAAAGATTCCTATTTCGTTTTAAGATGTATTTAGCTTTGCCTAAATAAATGCTTAGTTTCACTTTCAAGACACTCAATGTCCTACAGATTAAAAGTGTTCGGCTCTTTGACTTTGGGTTGTAAATAATATGATCGCTCTCCAATCGCCCTCTCTTTGTGCTGCTGAGGAAAAGCTCGAAGCCACAGTGGGATTCGCCGTGGAGGATGTGGAAAAACAGTCAGTTACCTAGAGTTACGTGTGCGACAGGCATCAATATTTATTCACAGTAGCCGCAGATCTGCCATGTGTAAGAGGGTGATTTCTTCAAGTGATTTTTTTTTTTTAGTTTTGGACAAAGCAATTAGACGTATTGTCAAATCTATTACTTAAAAAGTTGAAACTACAGGGCTGTAAGTACCACCATTACTTTTGGAGGCACTCTCCCTGATTTCCTAACCCTCCCCCCCCCCCAACCACCACTCATATACACTCTCGAAAATGCATTCTCCCTCATTTTCTAAATCTTGCCGGGGGGCGTGTTGTGCTAGTTATGCCACTGGGCACAAGGCCTGCCCAGATGCTCTTCATCTTCGAGGTTAAAGTTTCCATCTTGAAATCTGGCAAACCTCTTGCAAACTGTTCTGTCTGCTACAGCACCATCTCTGTACACATCACATATTTTCCGTGCAGCTTGCATTGCATTTAGTCCTTTATAGTAGAGGTAAATCATGACACATATCATAAACTCAAAAGATCATCAGTCATTGTCCTATGACTTTACAGCCACTTCCTTGTCATTCTTTCTGCAGCTTTCAGCACAAACCGATACACAGAATTCTCACATATTATTTTATGTAGCTGCCTCATCTACATGTAGGGACGGTGACACACCGGAACCAATCATCAAGTTATGCAAGTTCGGCACGTACTTTCCGGACAACCCAATATACTGCTAAAATTTTGAGTAGATTGGCATGATGTTGAAGAGTAAGTAATATTTCATGGGTTCTAGCTGTTTTGAATATTATTTTATGTCAGGATTTCTGTTTTCTTCCATACAGGAAAGACTGAAATTTCTGTATGAGCAAGTCAGGCAAGCAGACTACTTAGAAGCTCTTCAGCATTTTCCATCACCATTAAACAGCAATCATGTGTTGGGTAACTTAATGTAAGTTATTAATTGTATTTATCCCCTGTAAAAATGCCATTTTTAATACAGTTGTTCTTTTCTTTCTTTAGATAATTATAATTTATTTAGCATGTGACATGACTTGTTCTGATCACATGCACAAGGAAGGTGTATTGTATTTGCGTAATATGAAGCAAAATGTCTTTGGCTAGATGGAGAAATATAACCTGAAGTGGTTTGCCAAGTTGAAGGAATGAGTAAGGAGGTAAGATATTCAAATCCAAGTGGCAGGAAAGAAGTTATACATTCACCAAGGGCCAGATTCAGGAGTGTGTGAAAAAGTAAATGATAATGCGTATGATGTCAAAAGGTCTTGTGTGAGGTGTATGATGGATGTCAGTGAAGCTCAAGTCTCGCATGTGCCAAAAGCACTGTAAATGGAGACATTTGATGTAATCAACAAGAAGCAAAATCTAACACCATCAATAACCCTGATTTGGCAGATGTTCTTGCTTTGAACAGCTAACCTCAGAAGCTCTAGAAAATAGCTTTGCGATATAAATATGCAGTATACGTATATGATATTTTAGCTTTGCATGCAAGGTTAGGTTATTTGTGTTTATTTGGATTCTCCCAGAATTAATTTAAAATGTAGAAATGGCACATATGAACATAGTGTTTCCAGCCAGAGAAAGGTTAGTATTTGTGCAGGTGTCCTTAGATAATCATATTTATCATGTTAGAATTAGAAATAAATCTTCTATTGACCCAGAAGACCACTAGAATTTGCAAACCACTGATCCACCAAAATGGCCACTGGTCCGTAGAAAAAAATATAATAATAAAAAAAAAGACATTTACAATACAGTAGACTCTTGCTAATCTGGCCCTTGATAATCCACCCTCTCTGTAATCCGGCCCTTGATAATCTACCCTCTCCGTAATCCGGCCTCCTTCTGCCTTGTGGTTTTTGGTTGCAGAAATTGTGTTAATATCAGACCGGAATGAATTATACTTCATACACGAGTGAAGTTTTCAATTTTAACGTTATGCTTTGTTTTGAATTGGCACTAACGTTCGTGTAATTCAATTTAAAATAAAAGTAAGAAAGATCCTCAAAATAATTAAGAATATTACAAAAAGCATCTTCATAAAAAAGTGGACAAAAATCTGTGACATGTTTTGAAGTGATCACACTGAGTAGAAAACGTAAGATTAAATCTGTGCTGTATTGCAATTGTACATTTCTTTTACTATGTATAGTGCGTACACATACACATTGTGCTTTACTGTAGGCCTACTGATAATATGAAAAGATCATTTCATTGTCGTAAAGGAGACGCTGGAGTATGTACTGATCATGTTCTTTTACTATTATAATGTGCTTGTCTCTTATTTATGTTTTTTTAAATGCATGTGTACTACACATAGCAAACTTGTAATTGTAACATCAAATTTAATGAAGAATTAAACTGAATTTTTATGGACTCTCAGTAATCCAGCACCCCTTGTGCAAGGAATGGCCAGATTAGCAAGAGTCTTCTGTATATGTAGATAGTAACATATCATTTCAATGGAATTATATCCAATATTTGTTTTTAAGCCTGTCATTAGTTTGCAGCTTAAAAAGTAAACCATACAGCAAGGTAAAAGAAATAGAAATTTATTTTTTAACTTGTGACAACAAATTAGGAAAAAAACAAAAAAAAAAAAAACTTACTGGCCATCCGGGCCAGTAAAATGAATAGTTCAGTGGTCCGACTGAAGTTTTACTGGCCAATGGCAAGTGGACCACTGGGTAATTCAAGGTCCCCACTCAACCTGGAAAACAGGGAAAACCTGGAATTCTCAAGGAATTTGAAAATGGTTCCAAAAATCAGGAAAAACTCAGGGAAAATTACCTTTTTTTGTAAATATTAGGGGAAATTACCCCCTCCCCCTTTTTTTGTAAAAATCAATGGATACTTTATTTTGCCAAAAAAAAAAAAAAAAAAACTTATTTTTTCAAGATTTCAAACTTTTGCTTGCGATTACTGCCTGCCTAGAATTTGGTAGATCTTACTTTCAGTTATATTAAATATTTCCTTTATTCTCTAAAAAAAGATGCAAATTTGAATTTTTAAAATTGTCAGTTATTAAGCTTTTATTCAATTTCTGCGGGCAGTTGTTATAACATGGAACAATTAGGCACAATGGCTCCTGGATGAAGAAACACTTTACAAGAGAACCAACCAAATGATGGATCAAAGTCCTTTGTCTGTTGGTTCTCTTGAAACAATGTTTCTTTAAACAGAGCCATTCCATCATTAAGCTTAGCTGCATTGTGTTATAGAAAAACTGAAACTATTCAACTGACAGATTTTTTCGTACATATGACCTGTTTCTGTGGGAATGTATTTACAAATTCCATGTGGGTAGTATTCACAAAAGTTCACGGAACTTTGGTACAGAAAATAATGTGCACAGTTAGTTGTTATTAATGAAAAGCAGGTAATTTTATAAAGACAAATTACTTAAAGAATTTACAAGTTTGTGCTTTGGTGAGAAAAATGAATGGAATAGAATGAAATGTAATTATTTGCAACATGCCACTCTGGAAAACTTTACCTGGAGAACCTGGAAAAGTCAGGGAATTTTTTTATTACTTTTGAGTAATTCGAACATTGTTTATCCTACCATGTTAGTACCTGTGTTTTCCAAGTAATGAATAATTAAAATAAAAAAAAAAAAAGTTTGCATTCTGATTTTCACGTGGAATGTTATCAGTTTTGATATATCTCTTTTCCGATGAAAATTCACTCATTCTATCATTTTAAAACATGAAAACTAAGAGACAGAAGTTATTTATATCATGTTATGAGCACTACAAAGCTACTTTTGCTTAGAAAAATTATCATGATGATCAATATTCCGTCATGGTTTCCTTTTCTTGGCGGGTTGAGTTCCGTAAGGACAACGATGCACCCTTTAGGATTACTGGCAAATTAATACAGCCAGCTTGCCATTCCTCTGCTGCATAAGGGTAAGGGACAAAGTGCGTCCGGGGCCAACTTCACAGGGAACCATCTACGCATTCACATCTCCTAAGACAGGAGTCTGCAGAAAACTCTGGAATAATCACAGACAAGATGGCTGGCAGGATCAGGATTCGAACACAGGTCAAGAATGTCCGCCTACCACATGGTGTATATTGATGAACTGTGCTGTGTTGGTGGTCCTTTCCATGATCAATACTCAAAAATTGATGAATAAATACAAATGCAAAGAAAACAATAATGGTATAAATAAATAAAAAGTCAGATGCATTAATTCATCACTGAAACTTTAAGAATTTAGAGCTGAAGAAATTTTATATTTCATAATACACTGGTGTGCAAAAATTAAGGACGAAGAAGGAAAATTAGCATAACAGCGGAACGAGCAGGCAGAACGGACCGAAAGACCACTCACAAGATAGACTAGACTAGGGTACAGTATGGTAGGGTATGCGCATATATGCAGCATGACGTGGGGGGGGGTGTTTCGAAGGGTATAAAGCACATGGGCGGTGTACGCTCAGCAATTCGGTGAAAGCTATTGCACAGTGTACATTGGTTTGAACGCCGTCGAGTTGCTGCCACCGTGTGATATGGCCAACAGGCAATCCAGTAGACGACGTCTGGATGACTTTACCCGAGGTCTCATCATTGGGAAGTTGGAAGAAGGTTGAAGTGTGACTAGTGTGGCCGAGGAGTTCGGGATCACTCACAGCATCGTTTCACGAGCTTGGAGAACATTTTAAACGACAGGAACAGCTGTCCGAGAGTTTAGCTTAACAGTGGTCGTCCACGAGCAACCATGGCGGCGGACGACTGGTATATTGTCTTACAGGCGAGAAGAGACAGACGGCAGACAGCGGGAGAAATTGCAAGGCACGTGCAACAAACAACTGGACGTCCGTTATTGCGTTTTACCGTGGCCAGGAGGCTGCACAAAGGTGGTCTGTTTGCACAACGATGACCAGTACAGTGTGTGCCATTAACGCCTGCTCATCGGAGACGGCAGTTTCTGTGGTGCCAGGAACACAAGAACTGGACACATCAACAATGGGGTCGAGTTCTCTTTATGGATTAAAGCCGATTTATAGTCTGACGAGCGATTCTGGACATATACACATCTGGGGAGAGCAGGGAACACGTAATCACACCTCCAACATCATCGAAAGGGACCGGTTTGGAGGTGGCAGAGTTCTTGTTTGGGGCTGTATCATGCTTGGTAGTCGTACTGACCTCCACATCTTCCAAGGAGGTTCAGTCACTGGTGTCCGCTATTGTACCGAGGTTCTCCTGCCTCATGTGCGTCTGTTTAGAGGTGCTGTGGGTCCCGAGTTCCTCTTCGTGGATGACAACGCTACACCTCATCGTACAGTGGCTGTCGCAGAGCTGTTGGAGAGTGAAGATATTCAACGAATGGATTGGCCCACAAGGTCCTCGGACCTAAATCCAATCAAACACGTGTGGGACCTTCTCGGGAGATGCTTGGCAGCACGTCACCAGCCGCCAGCAACGATTCCGCAGCTGTGATTGGCGCTGCAAGAGGAATGGGCGGCGATGCCTCAACAGCTTTTTGACAACCTCGTCCTCAGCATGGACAGACATTGTAAATCCTGCAACGCAGTCAGGGGTGATCATATCCCCTACTAAAGACTGGATTTTTCTCGGCAGCCGCCTGTCACATAAGCGTTTCTGTCTTCTGTCCAGTTGTGCTCGAAGCTACCTTTTCAATAAAGTGCCTTTGTATCCTTTGAATTCCTTGTTTGGAGGGTTTTGCTCACTTGTCCCATATTCTTACATCTTGGGGATCTTATGGTATGATTTGAGTCGATGTGGAGCACTTCTGCACGGCGTTGCAATCGAAAAACTGTCTCGTCCTTAATTTTTGCACCCCAGTGTAGGTGTGTGCAAATATTTTTGTTCTTTATTGATTTTAATATTACCAAATTTTCAATATCTGTTTGAAATTTCTGAAAAAACAAGTGTACTGCAAACAATCAAGTCTATATAAAATTTATTTATTATATCACCTAATATGAAATATGTAACAGTTTTAAAAAAATGTACAGATTGCACATAAATTGTGTGTGTGTTTGCATGGCTTAAAAAATACCATGCCTGAGATGCCCGTGGCATGTAAATTATTGGCCCGGGCAGGTAAATAAAAAATCTAGTTGCCCAATTTGGTCAATAAAATAAAAAATAAAAAAGTTTGGAATAGAATTTTTTACTACAAGAAAAAAGACAGTTGTCACATATCTTGTTCCATTTCAATGCTAATCACTGGGAGTTGTATTATTTATACGAAGTGCCAAGGACAGAAAATATCACTTTTTTAATTATATTATGCTCTAGGTCCAGAAATTGGAACCACATGTAGTTTTGCTCCAAATGTTGTTAATAGTCAGTGACAGGATGCATGCCTCTGATGGAACTGGCCACCATTGTTTAGTGACAAAGGGCTAAAACTTTAATGAAAGGAACATGGCAGAATCACTAAATTTCTCAAATACTGATTTCATCATCATACCATTTCATACCAATTTCAGCATCATCATATTCAAACTAGATATACACGCTTTTGTGCATTTAACATTTTAAATACAAACACTTAAAATGGAAATGCAAAACATGAAAAAAAGTTCATATTTTTTACTTAAAAAAAACGAGGGTTCTGATTCGTTATCTTAAAAGATGAGTTTTCGTGGGCATCCAGCTTTTAGTACCTGGGCAGGTAAATAATTTCTACACATGCCCAGCTGGGCATGTAACTTTTCAGATATTTTTATATTTTTGAAGCCCTGGTTTGTGTGTGTGTGTGTGTGTGTGTGTGTGTGTGTGTGTGTGTGTGTGTGTGTGTGTGTGTGTGTGTGTGTGTGTGTGTCCGTCCGTCCGTCTGCGTGTGCATAGAAAGGGAAATATACTCTGCAAAGGCGTTGTACACCATTTGTTTAAAAAACACTTACACAGATCTTGTGGGATACATCTTTTTATTTTCCATTTATATTTGTATTATTGCTATGCATTTAAAACACATTTATTTCATTAATATATAAAAATATTTCAGAAGACTTAAAAATTGTGTAATTGATGTATATAGTATATTTTTTTATTGCTATTGTGGGAAACTTATTGCCATATTCACATTGCATCTCCCCAAAGCATTGAAAGGAGTGTAACTAATAAAAATATCATATAAGTTATATAGTTAATATGAAATCACTCAGTGATATGAAGTAAGAATTCTAAACCTAATTCAGAAGTAAGTGATACCTACATCAACCTTTGAAAACAGATATCAAGCAATAGCAACATCAAAGAAGAAATTAATTGGCATATAAAACCTGGTTGGAGTGCTTTTGGAAGAAACACTACGCTTTGCAAGAACAATTTACCATGACTTAATAGAAAAGTATTTAATCAATTCATTCTTTCAGTTCTTGGAAAGGATCAGAGACATGGACCTTAACTAAAAAAGGCATACAGATGATGTGAGCAACTTGAGGAAGCCTGGAGAGGCATGCTTGGTGTAACAAAGAAAGATAGGAAAATGAACTCATGGATTAGAAAAAATGGCAAGAAGTGATTACATCATGATCAAATTAAAGGCCCTTAAATGGCAGTATGCTGAATGTTTTTGCTAGGAAAACTGATCACCATTGGACGAATGAAATTCTAGACTGGATGCTAGACCCAGAAGAAGACCATGTGAGAGATGGGTGGATGAAATTCATAAGCATGCCAAACTAACATAGAAGAATATTGCTTGAGGTATAGAGATATAGAAGAGACTTGGGGAGACCTTCATCCCACAGTAGATTGGGAACATTTGACGTATTTAAAATATACAAATTCCAAGCTTCACGTCAACTACAACTGAGCTTCTTTAGGAAGCATTTTTTTCAGAATACCTGAAATCTTTATTTTCTAAATATATACAAGGGGCATCCTTAAAGTAATGCCTCCTTTTTAATAACTTTTGAAGTGATTTTAATGAAGCTGCATTGACATGTACTGTGATATGTTACCAATGTGAGAACACATATTTTTCAGAATGTGAAATAAAGATCATGAATGACAGAGAAAAGCAGCAAGCCATAATTGACTTCTTGGAGAAAAGAGGGATGTGAGGCTCCAGAAATCCACAGGAAACTTCTGGTGGTGTATAGAGCTGCCACAATCGTTATCAGTAATGGTCCAAAGATATCCAAAGAGGCTTCGAGAGGGAGAAAGTTCAGTGTCGGACAAGCAATGGAGTGGAATACCCGAAACTGTAGTGACAGATGCCAACAGACAATGAGTGAAAGACCTGATCACAGCTGATCGTCGTGTCTCCATCCAGGAGTTGTCTGATGCAATTCGTTGTGGTTATAGTGCTAGGGAAGCATTAATTAGAGATCTGGGCTACAGAAAAATTTGTTCAAAGTGGATCCCAAGAAACCCAACCCTTGAACAATGTGAACAAAGGGTGGACATGTGTTGGAACCTCTTGGATTGTTATGAGAGGGAGGGTGAGGTGTTTTTCTCTTATTTTGTGACAGGGGATGAAACCTGGGTGTTCTTTCATGGCCCAGAAACAAAATGTGCGTCAATGGAATGGCACCGCACGTCTTCACCTCGACAGAAAAAGGTGAAACAACTCGTTCCACAGGGAAAGTGATGGTGACAATTTTCTGGGACAAACGTGGTGTCATTTTGACTGATTTCCTTGAACGGGTTGGAACAATAAACGGTGCTCACTGTGTGCAGACATTGAAGAAGCTAAAGGAAGCTGCCACTTCATAGAGTTGTTTTACACCATGATAACGCATGTCTCCATACCTCAATGGAGACTTCATAGGCTATTACCAAAATGGGGTGGATGGTGATTTCCCAACCCCCTATAGTTCTAATTTAGCTCCCTCATACTTTTTTCCTGTTGGTCCCTTTGAAAAACACCCTTCGTGGGGAACATTTCAATGATGTGACAGACTTTAAACTGGCTGTGAACTCATGGGTGAAACGACAGCCTCAGGAATTTTTCCAAAATGGATTTTACCAATGGGTTCAAAGATGGTGGAAATGTATAGAAAGTGATGGGCAGGCAATACTTTGAATGGGCTAGCATTATATATGTTCAAGTATTTTGCCTCCAAGTTTCACATTTTTGCCGCTACAAATAAAAATCTTATGAGGGATGAGACATTACTTTCAGGATGTCCTTTGTATAATCTCTGAGGAGAGCAACCATAATTGAATGAAAGTTTGGAATTTATGTATTTTAAATATATCATATTAAAATAAATTTAGCAGTCTCATTTATAAGGACAGTTGGTGGAGAAACTGTAAAAGAAATTTTCCAATAGTACTTTGCAAACAAAGTTTTACGCTAGACATGTGAAACAGAGTTAAGAAGAGTTATTCAGATCTTTTGTGTGCTGTTATAGGAAAAATCTGTAAAAGTGTTACCATAGTTATAATCAGATAAATTAAAATTTATATCATTATGAAAATGCAATGTGTAATAATAAAATATCGTGTCTGTGTGGTGTCTGTTGGTTACCTAAAAAAAAAAAAAAAATTACTAAACATAGAAGAGATAAAAGAGATTGACATAAACTCATAACAGCAAATGTCTGTGTATCCTGAATTCTTTTTTTTTTTTAAATTTAAATTTCTAAAATTTTTAGGCAATCTACATAGGAACATTGAAATAAAATTTTCAGTGGATTACAGCATATTCATTCATAAGGCTGTTTTTTTAATGTGTGTGTGTGTGCTAGAAAATTTTTTTGCCTTTAGTTGCCTTTGTACAGCTGAGTGTCCCTTTGTGGTTAGCTGTTTAGCTGTGTGGGCCTATTCAGAGGACTTTTCTCTCGTTTGGGTGTCTTATTTGTTTTACTGCAAGTACATTCAAATCTGCATATAAAGCCCATGTCAAGCAAGTGTGCTGCTACGAGGCACCAAAGAAGACTGGGATTTCTGCTGTTAAACAACAATATACAGGGGTTGGACAGAATAATGTGAACACCACGCTCAGACATGACTTTTAATGCAGCTGCGTACATTGCAATATGCAAAGGTATCCACCACTTTTTGGTTGTAATAGCTTTGTTTAGAACCTCAAGGTCCTGTTTAAGTGCATTTAAAATATCTGGTTGCAAAATTTCTTGAAGGGTGATGACGAAATGAGCGAACTAACGGACTTCAAAAGAGAGCTAATTGTTGGTTCCTCCATGGCAGTAGTCGCCAGGATAGTGGGGGTATCGAGAGCTACTGTGTATAGCATCATGACAGCATACCATTCATGGTAAAACCTCATCTGCGAAACACAAGAGCGACCGGAAAACGACCCTGACTGTTATAGACTGGAGAGCATTAAAAAGGATTGATTCCCATAATAAGAAGACCACAGCACTGAAAATTAGTGCTTAGCTCAATCTGCATCTCCGGACCCTAGTATCAATAGAAACAACACGCAGGGAACTGCATAAACAAGATATTCATGGCAGAGCTGCTATTGCAAAACCTCTGGTGACCCGGATGAATGCTCAACGGAGACGGCAGTGGTGCCAGGAGCATACAACGTGGACTGCCGATGCACGGAAGTGTGTAATGTGGTCAGATGAATCCACATTCACACTAATCCCCATGGCAAAACGTGTTTACATGTGGAGAACACCATCAGAAGCGTACCACCCAAACTGTCTGCTCCCAACAGTGGTGGTTCCGTCATGCTCTGGGTGATCATATGGTGGTTTTCAGCAGGTTCCCTGATTACCCTGTAAGGACGGATGACTGGCAGGGCGTATGAAACCATTCTGGCCGACCAAGTCCATCCAATGGCTGAGGCATTGTTTCCTGCAGGGGATACCATCTATCAAGATGATAACACTCCAATTCACAGAGTTCAAAATGTCCAATCATGGTTTGAGGAACAGGAAGACGAACTTTCACACTTTTCTTGGCCTCCCCAATTGCCAAACTTAAACGCCATTGAGGTGTGATCCGTGTTGGAAACCAGAATAAGATCCCGTTATCATTCTCCTGCATCTCTCAAGGACCTGGAGCAGTTTCTGCATGAAGAAAGGTGTAACATTCCACCAACCACCATCCAAGATTTGTATGTGTCCATTCCAAGGAGGATTCAAGTGATTTTGGTGCCAAAGGTGGTCCCACACACTATTTGGTACATAAAACCTTCTTTTTCTAGGTGTTCACATTATTCTATCTAACTCCTGTATATGCCTTGTATCTGACAATGAAGAGCTGCAAACTCTTAAGAGGATGTCTGATATCTTATCTCTTTAGTGAAAGAAAGGATTGGAAAGTTATATTTATTTATATATTTCACAGTTGCTGTGCCATCCACCCATCAAATGGCACATGTAAGGTTATTCATTTTTGTAATTTTATAAAATGCCATTGTTTAAAATTTAGTTATTTGTTTTGTTTGATTATTCAGCTGTTTTCCCATATATTTTTTCACCCATTTTAAAATAACTTCATTTGTATTTTTTTTTTTTTTTATGTCTCAACATTTCCTACTTTGTGTTTTTAACATTTGAATTGAGAGTTACAGTCTTAATATTAATAAATGCTTTTGGATTGAATCTGAATCACATCCCTTTTCCTATTGATAGTGTTGAAGATTGCAAGATTTTGGATTCTGCAAAGCGTCCATTGTGGCTTGTCTGGTTGAACCCTGATCCCATGGCAGAATGTTTATTCAAGTTCAACTCCATTATATTCAAAAATGGAGATGGTAAGTATTATCATTATATGCTGAAGGCACAGAAAATTCTAATGTATGCAGAATCATAAGTCAAAAAAAAAAAAAAAAATTGGGCTTTAAAAAGTGTGCAATCATGTTGCATAAGAACATTTTCCATGCTCACTCTTATTTTAAAGTTCACTGTATCGTGGTGATTATTTCATCATTTTTTATCTTCGGTATTTATACTTTTCGTTCATTTTCCAGCTTTGCATATGTATTTTTTTTTGTTTATATAATATCACATATATATATGCTTTTAAGCATGGAGAGATGCATGCTTGGTGTAGCCAGGAAAGACAAGAAGAGGAACTCGTGGATTAGGAAAATAACAAGAGTGGAAGACATCATGACCAGAGTGAAATCACTGAAATGGCAATAGGCTGGAATGTTGCCAGAAGAATGGGCCACCGATAGACAACCAAAATTTTATACTGGATTCTGAGGGACAGGAAAAGACCCCATGGGAGATGGAAGGATGGAATGCTGGAGTGACGTGGAGGAGACAGGCCCAAGACCGACAATTTGGGGAGACCTTCATCCAGCAGTGGATTGATAATGGTTGTTGATGATGATGATGATCATGATGATGATATATGCTTTTACAAGAAATTAAGATGTATCGATTGATGGGGAAAAGCTGGAGATAACCGATACCTACATTTATCTTGGACAGCAGATATCAAGTGAAGGTCTCATCGATGAAGGAATTAATCGGCGAATGAAACTTGCCTGGTGAGCTTTTGGAAGAAACAGTATAATTTTCAAGAGCAATATACCATTATGTCTTAAAAGAAAAGTGTTTGATCAATGCATCCTTCCAGTGCTTACATATGGTGCAGAGACGTGGACCTTAACTAAAAAAGACATACAAAGACTGCAGACAACTCAAAGCAGCATGGAGAGGTGCATGCTTGGTGTTACCAGGAGAGATAAGAAGACGAACTCTTGGATCAGAAAAATGACAAGAGTGGAAAGACATCATGATCAGAGTAAAATACCTGAAATGGCAATGGGCTGGACATATTGCCAGAAGGACAGACCATCGATGGACAGCCGAAATTTTAGACTGGATTCCAAGGGGACAGGAAAAGACCTAGAAGAAGACCACATAGGAGATGGGTGGATGAAATTCAAAAGTATGCAGGAGTAACATATAGGAGACTGGAACAAGACAGACAGTTGTGGAAGAAACTTGGGGAGACCTTCGTCTAGCAGTGGATTGATAACGATTGACAATTATGATGATATATATATCATCATCATCATCATTGTCAACCATTATCAATCCACTGCTGGACGAAGGTCTCCCCAAGTTTCCTCCACAACGGTCTGTCTTGTGCCAGTCTCCTCCATGTCACCCCTGCATACTTTCGAATTTCATCCACCCATCTCCCATGTGGTCTTCTTCTGGGTCTTTTCCTGTCCCTTGAATCCAATCTAAAATTTCGGCTGTCCATCGATGATCTGTCCTTCTGGCAGTATGTCCAGCCCATTGCCATTTCAGGGATTTAACTCTGATCATGATGTCTTCCACTCTTGTCATTTTTCGGATCCACGAGTTCCTCTTCTTATCTCTCCTGGTTACACCAAGCATGCACCTCTCCATGCTTCTTTGAGTTGTCTGCAGCCTTTGTATGTCTCTTTTAGTTAAGGTCCACGTCTCTGCACCATACGTAAGCACTGGAAGGATGCATTGATCAAACACTTTTCTTTTAAGACATAATGGCATATTGCTCTTGAAAATTATGCTGTTTTTTCCAAAAGCTCTCCAGGCAAGTTTTGTACGCCGATTAATTTCTTCATCAATGTGACCCTCACTTGATATCTGCTGTCCAAGATAAACGTACGTGCCTGTTATCTCCAGCTTTTCTCCATCAATCGATAAATCTTCATTTCTTGTAAAAGCATTGAACATCACTTTTGTCTTCTGAAAGTTCATTTTTAATCCCACTTCTTTACTCTTGTCAGCAAGTTCCTGGATCATACTCTGCAGCTCTGATGGGGTAGTTGCAAAAATGACTACGTCATCAGCAAAACGAAGGTGGGTTAGATAATCTCCATTAATCTTTATCCCCTTGTTTTCCCAGCTCAGTGACTGAAAAACACCCTCCAATGTGGCATTAAAGAGCTTCGGAGATATGGTGTCACCTTGTCTCACTCCCTTTCCAATTTTTACGTGTGTTGTATTTTCAAACAGCCTAATCTTTGCACTTGCATTTTCATAGATGTTATTAATAATATTAATGTATGCATCTTCAATACCGCAGGTTTTCAGAGCCATTGTAACTGCTGATGGTTTCACCGAATCAAAGGCTTTTTCATAATCGATAAAAGCCATGCACAATGGAAGTTCATATTCCCTCGCTCTTTCAATTAGTTCTCTCAGCATGTGGATATGATCTATTGTGCTGTAGCCACTCCTGAATCCAGCTTGTTCTCTCGGTTGAGCCATGTCCAGTGTTATCTTCAAGCGGTGTGAAAGAACTTTAGTGAAGATTTTATAAACTACTGATAGGAGGCTGATAGGTCTGTAGTTTCCGAGATCCTCAATGTCACCTTTTTTATGTAGCAGGATCATTGTAGCGGTGTTCCAATCCTCAGGAATCTTTCCTTCATTAAGGCATCGAGTGAAAATTTGGGCGAGTACTGTTTCGATTTCTCCACTTGCTTCTTGTATGATGTCTACAGTAATTCCATCTTCTCCTGGAGCTTTTCCTCGCTTCATGTTCTTGATTGCATGTGCAACTTCTGCTGGAAGGACTGGAGGAACTCTGGTACTGGTATCTTTCATGATGTCTGGAGTGCATATATCATCCCTTTCATATAATTTGGAGTAGAAATCTTTCACTCTTGTCAAAATTTCGCCTCTATTTCTTGTTACAGAACCATCTTCTTTTCTCAGTGCCATAATCTGTTTTCTTCCCTTACTGAGATGTCGTTTTGCTATCTTTAGGCTTTGGTTGTTTTCAATTGCTTTCCTCACTAGTTCACAGTTGAATTTCCTTACGTCTTCAGTGATACTTTTTCTTACTGTCTTGCATAGCTCTATATATTCCACTTTGGAAGTCACATCTTCTTTAGTTGTCCTCATCTCTCTTCTTTTTTGCATCAACATTTTGGTTTTTCCTGATAATTTGTTCACATGCAACTTGTTCTTAGACCCAGCTAATTTTGTTGCTGTTTCCATAAGAGCTTTGGTTACTTTTCTGTTAACTTCAGAGATGTCCACTTCTTCCGATGTTAGGCCTTCTAAAGCAGAGAACCTGTTCTTCAGTTCTAACTTGAAGGTATTATGGTGTTTTTTAAGGTTGGTTATGTCAATAGATTTTGTTTGTTCTATGAGCTTGCCACGTTCAAGTTTAGTGTTGAGGTGCATCTTACATCTCACCAATCTATGGTCACTACCTGTGTTGAACTTGTTTAGCACACTGCAGTCTTCTATGACGAATTTTTTGTTACACATAATAAAATCAATTTCACTTGTCGTCCCATTTGGATGTCTCCATGTCCATTTCCTGTGTGGCTTTTTCTTGAAGAAGGAGTTCAAGATGAAAAACCCTTCTGCCTCTGCAAACTCAACGAGAGTATTTCCACGCTGGTTTCTGTTGCCATGACCGAATTTACCTACTGAAGTTTCATTCTGTTGCCGTTGCCCTATTTTTGCATTGAAATCTCCCATAATTATTTTCAAGTGCTGCTTACCTTTATTATTTAGATGACAAATTTCCTCATAAAATTCTTCAATTTCTTCTTCAGGATGACTTGTGGTGGGTGCATAAGTTTGAATAATCTGAGCCTGGTATCTTCTCGATAGTTGGATAACGAGTCGTGCAGCTCTGTCAGAGGAACTTTCAACTTCTACAACTTTGTCCTTCAGTTTCTTGTTTATTATAAATCCAACACCACTAGTTCTGCCAGTATCTGTCCCACGATAGTAGAAGAGATGTCCACTTTTCAGTTCGATGAGATCTTCTCCTTTTCTCCTTACCTCACTTAGCCCCACGATGTCCCACTTGATCTTTTGTAGTTCCTCTTCCAATTCAAGAAGCCTTGAATCAGAAGATAGGGAGCGTCCATTGTAAGTAGCCAAGGTCAGCATCAGATGGCAGCCTAGTCCGGTCCTCCGGGATTCTTAGCACCCTCTGCCTTCATGTCGCACTGGCCGCTGCCTTGGCCAGGTACATTCCAGCTGCCGGAGACTGAGGGCCAAGATTTAAGTTGTGGAATCATTTTGGAGGGGTTTGGCCATAACTCACCACGCTGGCCAAGCGGGTTGGTGAGTGGGATAGCATTTCCTCTGATCCCGATGGTATAGTTATACCGCTCTGGGCGGTATAAATAAACACGAAGTATGTTAACCAGTATTTAAGCTGGAATTTTTTTCTCTTGTAGCAATTTGGCTATTTTGTCAACAAAAGTTGTAGCAAAATGCTGTGCAGATTAGGCAGATTTACGGTTCTATTTTTTTATATTTGCATACGAAAATACAAGCACAATGCATTGGCTAAATAAACTTTTGTACTTTAACTAAAACAAATAGGCTTATATACACTTCTAATTATGATTAAAAAATACTAACATTTGCTGTTGCATGCAGTTTGTGAAAATACAGGGTGTCCGAGAATTATTGGACACATTACAAAACTATGTACAAAAAAAAAACCAACCTATGAGCATTGTTGTTTTTCTATGTCACGTATTACTAACACGGTTTCTATGTTTTTGTTTTGCAGAATTGTTATTCCTAGAATCCGATAGATGGCTCCAGGTGTGGCCTGATGAGGAATGTATGAGAAATGTGCAATCAGTAGTCATGTCATCCGTAAAGCAGAAGGTGATGTGTGTGTTATGGCTTGCAGAATTAAAGTCTGTCATTAAAGTTAAAAGACAGTACCGTTTAGAGTATGGTTGTAATCCTCCATCAACGAATTCAATTAAGCGGGGGATGAAACAGTTTAAAGAAACTGGCAATGTGGAACATCATGGAGGAGCCGGTAGGCCTAGCACCAGGGGTTAGATGGTTGACCAAGTTAATGAAAATTTCCGATGAAGCGCCTGGAAATCTGTTCGTAAAGCAAGCTGAGAACTGTGCATTCTGAAATCGACAGTTAACGATATCTTGCACAAGAAATTAAAGTTTCATGCTTATAAAATTCAAATAGTGCAAAAGATGCATGTAAATGATCACACTCTGCGATACGAATTCGCTGTGGATATGCAGGATCGAGTGGAAAACAACGAAAACTTTCTCAGTACTGTAATTTTTAGTGATGAATCCACATTTCATGTATCAGGTATTGTGAATCGTCACAACTGTAGGATATGAGGCAGTGAACCGCCTCCTGCTGCTATTGAACTGGAATGTGATTTTCCAAAAGTTAATGTGTAGTGCGCCCTATCAAAAAGAGAAGTGATTGGCCCTTTCTTCTTCTGCGAAAAAACCATAAATGGTGACATTTACTTGGATATGCTAGAAAATTTTGCTATACCCCAGATCAAAAGATATGACATCATTTTCCAACAAGACGGCGTGCCTCCGCATTGGTCAACGTGTGTACGTAAGTGCCTAAATGAGCATTTCCCCAACAGATGGATTGGGCGTGGTGGTCTCATTCCGTGGCCTCCTCACTCTCCAGATCTAACTCCATTGGATTATTTCATGTGGGATTATGTGAAGGACCGCGTCTATCAGACGCCTTGTACTGATTTGCAGGAACTGAAGCAGCGTGTCACAACTGCTATTAATTCCATAACTCCTCAGATACTTGCCAATACATGGCATGAAATTGAGTATCGCTTGGACATACTATGAGCAACCAAGGGATCTCACATCAAAATTTATTAACTTGTGTAGTTACATTGTAAGTTAGTACAGTCAGTTTCGTTCTATCTGTTTAATGTTTTGTTTTATATAATTTTGTAATGTGTCCAATAATTCTCAGACACCCTGTATATACAGTAGTAACACCAGGACTGAGAAAAGCCACAAAGAATGACACATCAACCAACCGGCCAAACAGAAATAGTGCATGCTACTTTGGTGGCAAACTGCCAAAGAAACAAACAAAATGCCTCTTTCTTTATCCATTGCAGCAAAGTCCTTGCAAAAGGTGCTCTTGAGACTCACTTGTGCTTTTCTACAATGGAAGAAAAGACAAATTGGATGAAAAATGACAATAGAGCAAAACAGCGTGCGGCAGCAATCACAGAAAGAAAATTGATGGGGAAGGACACCAGGTCAGCAGGGTGACACAGCGACGATGTAACGACAAAATGACGGTTATGAAAAATGACACAAAGGCAAAGCACGCATGGGCTAGATGATTAAAAGAAAATATGATGGAGAAAAGATAGCAGGTTGGAAGGGTAGAACAACAATGATGGAAAAAAGTGTGATGGGGATGAAAAACATAGCACAAGAACGAAAAAAGAGGTAGGCAGAGGATGATGGACAGGAAAGATGATGGGGGAAAGAAACTAGGTTGTCAAGGCAAAGCAGCAATGATAGAACAGAAAAAAAAATGACAGGGATGAAAAACAATGCAAAGGCAGGCAGGCGTGGGCGAGATGGTGAGAGAAAAATGACAGGAAACATTTGCTGTTTGCAATTCAGTGGGAACTTTTTGTCGCAGAATTACCATCTTTATCTTGATTTGATGAAATGCAGACAAGAGCTTAAACAGCCATGCCCCTCCCCCACCCCTTTCTTTTTTAACACAATCTTACGTAAACTGAAAAAAATAATCATAGATTATGTGACGACCATGATCTCACAAATATAAAATTATAAATCAAAAAAAGAAATGTAATAGCAAAAAGGGAGAGAAAAATGAGAAAAGTAGCTACATATCTAAACAACAGATGTTGCCACCAAGAGAAATAAGCAATAAAGAGGGTGGAAAATGCTCATAAATTCCAAAATGTCACTGTCCCCAGGAAAAGAGCAATTTTCAAAGAAGTGTGTATGTGGCCATCAGCTGAGGTGGACAGAAATGGGATGCAGACACAAGAAATGCTGTATATGGAGCATATCCACGAAGATGTGGTCAGTGCAAGACCACAAAACTGTTGTGATGTTTTTGTGATAGTTTTACCAGAACCTGGATACGTGCTGTGTTTACAGTGTAAAAAAGACTAAATAAAAAAAAAAAAAAAAAAAAAAAAAAAAAAGAAGCTGGGAATGAAGGATGCGCCTATTCAGAAATTCAGAAATTGAGAGCAGAGAAGTGAACTTTAAATATTTTTTTAACTTTTTTATTGTTTTAAAACCTGGGATGTTTTTATAATATTTCACATTCTAATCATGATACTTGCTGTATCTTCAGTGCAAAAATGAGTGAAAATTAAAACAAAACTGAACTACACCCATATGCAGAAAAAAAAAAAAAATTATAAGTGAACTTTAAATAATGCTTGAACTTTTTTTAACCATATGAAGGGTTTAAATAAATTTTATATAAATTTTCAAAATAGCTGGTTTTGGTGTTTAATATTAATTTTGAAATATTTTTAATTGTGAAAAGTGAGATTAAACCTCAAAACAGAAATAAAACCAAAGGAGAGAAAAACTTTGCATAAAATGTAAAATATTTATATGAAAAATTTTTTCAGATTAAGGTTATGAGACAAAAAAAATAGGCCAAAGAAATATGCATTATTGGAAACAAAAAAACAACAACTGAAGTGCGAGTAATGTCTTAGAATAAAGTAATTGTAGCAGTGCTGTCAGTTTTTTCAAACTGTAATTGCCTTGGGTAGTTGTGACACTCGCTGATTTAATAGCTAGTCGACTACAGACTTCTAACCCCAGTTACATGTATGTAATTGTTCTGGATTTTTGCCTTCCCTTGAACCAGTAACCCTTGTGTGCATTGAAGGCCAAGGGTTTTCTAGTAAATTTAAGCCACAAAACTATTTACTTTCAGTGAAAGTGATTAAGATATAATGTGAGCATAAATAAATAGTTATTCCTTATACAAAAATTTTGCTTTAATTTAACCTATGATGAAACCATTGCATTTGTATATTCCTGTGAAATTACACGTCTTAAATTATTTAAATAATTATATTGTATTATATTAATATTCATTTTGTACTATGCTTTTATTTTTCCCTTGTGCCACCAGATCTGAGGCAAGATATGCTGACTTTGCAAGTCATACGAATTATGGACTGCATATGGCAAAATGAAGGTTTGGATCTGAGGTAACTAAAATATATTTTACATCATGGAATTTATTTTGCACCATTTGAAATACATTTTGTATTATGAAAAACTATTAGAAAGTACCAATCACTCATCCTAAAGATCATGGTAACCTCCATCGACAACACACTTCCAACATGTCAATCATCGTAATGTTTCTGGGCTTCCAAGGTTTACAGACATCTTGCTTACGATTCTTACTTCCGGGTGTGAAACATCGTATTTTTTTTTTAGCCTTATGAGATGTTACAATAAAGCTTGTCAATTCCATAAAAACCACACATACTACTCATTCATACAATTCAATTAAAAACTATGTACATATTTACATAACCTTACATTCCGAGGTGGTTAAACCCTTGTCAACTGTAAGTACCAAACTGCTCCTTCTGTTTCACAACCCCTGCCACTCCCACTGCAAGTGTCACACCCATTCAGCCCTTCACACACAATCCTCTAGTACTTTCAACAGACCTCTGTCATCATCAGGAGGCAGGTGTGTCTCACCCGCCCACCACAGCTCAAGTGAGCAGAGCCATCGAGGCACGGGCCCCAGTCGCTATCTCTGAATCATTGTGTCTCTGGCGCCATCTATTGTCCTTACTGTTCTTTTTTCCCTTTTTTTTTTTTCTAAGCTGCTGTTCAATTTTTATTAGGGCTTTCCATTGTTCGTTTAAGTTACTAGGCTCATTAATGTTGCATAATCTTGATCTGTTTTTTTCAATTAACACTGATTCTGCAATTCTTAACTGCCTTTCGTTTTTACAGCTCTTAATAATTTTAATATCTTCAAACCTTGGACATTGTTGATTTTCCATACAGTATTGGGTTAATGCTGTCTTAGCTTCTTTTTTATTCCAATTATTTATATGCTGGTTCAATCTATACTTTAATTTATTCTTGGTGCTGCCTATATATGACACAGATGGTTGCTGGTTTATTGGGATTTCATAAATTCCTGCTGTATCTAATTGGCTGATTTTTTCATTTTTAATCACTAAATTTTTTACAGTAAGTAAAAAATTTAGTGATTAAAAATGAAAAATCAGCCAATTAGATGGCGCCAGACACACAATGATTCAGAGATAGCGACTGGGGCCCGTGCCTCGATGGCTCTGCTCACTTGAGCTGTGGTGGGCGGGTGAGACACACCTGCCTCCTGATGATGACAGAGGTCTGTTGAAAGTACTAGAGGATTGTGTGTGAAGGGCTGAATGGGTGTGACACTTGCAGTGGGAGTGGCAGGGGTTGTGAAACAGAAGGAGCAGTTTGGTACTTACAGTTGACAAGGGTTTAACCACCTCAGAATGTAAGGTTATGTAAATATGTACATAGTTTTCAATTGAATTGTATGAATGAGTAGTATGTGTGGTTTTTATGGAATTGGCAAGCTTTATTGTAACATCTCATAAGGCTAAAAAAAAAAAAAAAAATATGATGTTTCACACCCGGAAGTAAGAATCGTAAGCAAGATGTCTGTATACCTTGGAAGCCCAGAAACATTACGATGATTGACGTGTTGGAAGTGTGTTGTCGATGGAGGTTACCATGATCTTTAGGGTGAGTGATTGGTACTTTCTAATAGTTTTTCATTTATGAATTGCACGTAAACTATGCGCACTTTGCAGGAGGTTAATACCTTAAAAGTGCAAATATAATCATTTTGTATTATGTTTTGTGAAATGTATTCTTATCTTAGATTGCAGTCTGAATCTTTTTATTGTTTTGTCAGGAGTGTTAAAATCTGAGAAATGCTGTAGGCACCATGTAGAACCACCCAAATATAATGCATAGTTTGAGAGCAGGGTGTTGGTTACATACAGTATTCATTGCAGGATCAGTATTAGAGTATTATTTAACTTCAATTTTGATTGTGGAATAACTTTTTTACGGGTCTTATAGAGGTTATTTTTCATGAAAGTTGGTTGTCAAATTTTCGAACTAAAGCCTAGTTCGTCATCAGGACTATGTCACTGGAGTAGTTGCTGCCACTCATTGGAAGAGTCCATCCGCAATTATCGTTAATTGTGGTACTTCTTCTTCTTGCTATTTCAATCCCTTCTTCTAGTTTCCTCTTTACTAAGTTTGACTGGTGGGCGATTATTTTCACTGAGTCCCAATTTATGGAGTGTCCACTTGCTTGTATATGTCTGTCTAGCCTGTTTTGTTTCCAATGTTCCTAATAGCTGCTTGGTGTTCTTTCATTCGGACCTTAATACTTCTCCCTGTTTCTCCTATATAGCTGAGTCCGCAGTTACAGTCGATGCAGTAAATTACTCCTTCCTGCAATTGGATGTCCAATTCTTTCTGCTTTAAAGCTGGCAGGAATTTCTTTATTTTGTTATTAAGATCTGGAGCTAGCCTGATATTATATTTTGCTCCGAGAAGCTGAAAAGGATCGGAGCAAAATATAATATCAGGCTAGCTCCAGATCTTAATAACAAAATAAAGAAATTCCTGCCAGCTTTAAAGCAGAAAGAATTGGACATCCAATTGCAGGAAGGAGTAATTTACTGCATCGACTGTAACTGCGGACTCCGCTATATAGGAGAAACAGGGAGAAGTATTAAGGTCCGAATGAAAGACAGCAAGCAGCTATTAGGAACATTGGGAACAAAACAGGGCTAGACAGACATATACAAGCAAGTGGACACTCCATAAATTGGGACTCGGTGAAAATAATCGCCCACCAGTCAAACTTAGTAAAGAGGAAACTAGAAGAAGGGATCAAAATAGCAAGAAGAAGAAGTACCACAATTAACGATAATTGCGGATGGACTCTTCCAATGAGTGGCAGCAACTACTCCAGTGACATAGTCCTGATGACGAACTAGGCTTTAGTTCGAAAATTTGACAACCAACTTTCATGAAAAATAACCTCTATAAGACCCGTAAAAGTTATTCCACAATCACTATGAATAGAGGTGCCATAAATGCATTTACAACTTCAATTTTGAGTTTTTAATTTCTGCCAAATAATTATTACATCATATAGGGCATTATTCAAAACATCAAAACTGCTCTATATTTGCTGTAGAGCATTTCTGGATGGCTACTACCCATTCGTTGACACTTAAACTGTTGAATTTACATTAGTTTTAAGATTTCCTATTTCTGCAAAAGCAAACTTTGCTGAAAATGGATATACTTGAAAAATTGATTTAAAGAACAAATTTGACTGCCACTCGTTTACAATTTTAAAAGTTTTTAAAAGAAATTGAAATATTTATACCTTATGAACTTCAATTCACAAAAACCAAGTGGCTTTTTTTTTTTCTTTTTTTTTTTCATTCTTGGAGCACTTGCTTACCAGGGTCATTTCCTCAACGTGAAACATCAAATTTTTTTATATTAAAATCTTTGAGCTCTTCATTAACATTTTCAACTGTTATAGAAATTGTTGAAAATTTTCATCACTTAGTTGCTTTTTGGATAAACTAGTTTTCGATTCTCACTTGGATTCATCATCAGATCTGCACAAAATTCTCAGTGGCCAGTACACCCCATCAACTAGGTGTAACTACTTTATTGTTGGAAACAGAATGATACACTACCCTTGGATATGGTTGTTCACCTATGCTCAGGTCTGAGGTTCCATGGTTTCAAATGTAAAAGTTCAAAGTGCTGCCATCTGTTGGGGAGGAGATCCAAAAATAATTGTAATTTGAAGTAAATTGTTATTTTTAGTGATATATTTATTATAATTTTTGGTAAAGGTTGAAGATTTTAATAACAGAAATTTTAATGTTTCACATCAAGAAAATGACACAACACACTTCTTTACAACAGACTTCTGACTTCAAGTACAACATGCTTCTCTGTCTCTCATGAACATCCTGGTATCAGTGTTTACCAGCATGATTAGTGCTTGTCTTGGCTCATCAGTACCAGCACACTTCTGTCACTCAAGAATATCTCAGTATCAGTGTTTTCTAGCATGATGAACTGATTGTCTGGATTCATCAGAATCTGTAGACTTCTACTCATGAGCATTCCAGTGTCAGTGTTTTCCCAGCATGATGAAGTGGTTGTCTGGGCTCATCCATCAGAACCAGCCAACTTCTTCCCATCCACTGAAGAACATCCCAGTATGAAAGCTCTTGACACCAAGCCAAGTTCAGTTTTTCTTGTATAGCACTGACAACTGGATGGCTAATCAGCCACCAGCACCTGTATTGCAACCATTGCAGAACAGGACACAGTGTCCAAGTGGAAATTGGTCAGCTGGATTTCACATTATTTGGATACTCCCAGAGCTCTTGCTTATTGGTCTGTTATCAAGCACAAACTGTTCCACTCATATCTCACTCTTTGTGGTCACTGACTGTTCTGTCCATTATTTTATTGTTTTACTATTGTGTTTTATTCAATCTTTGCATTTTGTGAACACATTTGCCATCATGCTGTGATAATATTTAACACACTGAAGATCAGCCAACCAATAACTATCCGCCTCTAAAATTCCATCAAGCTGCACTTTTTCCCCATATTGTGTCCTGCATCTGTTTGATGGGAAAGGAAGGCAGCTTCTTGGGTTTATTGCCCTCAGAATCAGTTCTGGTCAGAAAGAGGTGGTGATCATAAATTTTTCTCACCTGTGTTTAATAGCAACTATATTTTTGAGAATAACACCAGCTCAACAAGTTTTTTACTACTCTTAAATCAAATTTGAGTAAACCAATGCAGAAAAAGTGGATTAGATCCAGTTCCAGAAATATCAGGTTATCCAGAAAATAATGGCCAACAATTTTCTGAGATTCAACTCACCCACAATGAACTCACCCACAATGAACTCACCCACAATGAACTCACCCACATTCAACTCACCCACAATGCTTGTAGACCAACCTGCTCACAGTGCCATTTGGACGAGTTGAAGAGCAACTCAGGCACCACATACACACCATAATTTGTGTAGCTGCAGTCGTTGCTACTTGTGTGAGAGTGGTCTGTACAACATGTTAGGAGGGAATGAGTTGCAGGTGATTCTGCTTGAGTTCAGATTGGGTCAAAATATGGCACAAACCTACCATAATGTGGTCAAGGCATGGGGAGATGAGGCAGCACGTGAATGTACTGTTTCTCAGTGGTTGGTAAAGTTATGTTCCAGTGACATGAGCCTACAAGATGAGGAGGGCTGAGGACGACATTCGGTCATTGATAACGATGCTCTGAAAGCAAATTCTCATGTCACAGTCAAAGAACTCACCAAACAGTACAATGGTCAGTGTCAACCATTTCCAAACGTATCCACTAAATTGGGAAGTCGTGGTTAGTACGCTCCTTGAAAAGTCCTTGAATGAAAAAAGTTCGTTTTTAAGTCCTTGAAAGTACTTGAAAAAGTTTAAGGCTCTGTAAATAGTACTTGATTTTTTTAAATTAATGATACGAAAAAGCATGTGTTAAATAATTGTCTGTGCTAAAAAGATATATAGGAGATTTCTGCGTAGTTGTAATAAAAACACCAAGCTGATCAGCTAGCACAGAACTTGCATTCAACCCAGGGGAGTGTGTGGACAGCTATGGTGCCTTGGCTATGATATCACTACAGAGTAAAGCATCAGCCATGTGTGCAAAATAAGTGGAATGATATATTCCCAAATCATGATGGGCTTCTGTTTATTGGAGTTAGGGATGTATTCTTGAGGGATGGTGGAACTTCCAGGAATTGCTTGTGCTTCATGCGTGGACCCTTTATCTCCTGGCTGCATGAAAAGGTGCATCAAAGTCATGCATCAAAAATAAAAAGTTAAAGCAAACAATAAGTGTCATACCAGCAGATGAATACGAAAATAATGTACCCTTTAAAAATATTCCACAAAATAAAATGATTTCGAAAATCACCAAAACAAAGGGGCAATTCAAAGTTAGTAAAATAAACCTACTGGGGGCAAGGGGTAACAGGCAGGTCATTGAAGATGTGCCCGCTCCAGCTAAGATTAATGGTCTTAACTTACTATTGGGTTGTCGGAAAAGTCATGACGTATTTTAGCCATGTTTTGCAAAGGTCATTTATTGATAGAAAGAACAAAGATCAATCAATGATATAATGCCCGTTTTGTTCGATAACCTTTTGCCATCTTTCAGTGAGCTGCAGAATGCCTCGTTCATAGAAGGACCTGTCTTTCATGGTGAAAAACTGTACAAGGTGCTGATTTACAGCCTCATCTGAATTGAACGTTATACCATGCAAGGACTGTTGAAGAGAGCAAAACAAGTTGAAGTCTGATGACGCAAGGTGAGGCGAGTATGCTGGGTGTGGCAACACATCCCACCCAAGCTCCAATAATTTTTGGCGGGTGATCAAACTTGTGTGTGGTCTCGCGTTGTTGGGATGGAACACAACACCTTTACGATGAACGAGCTGTGGACCTTTCTGGACAATGGATTCGTTCGAATTGATTGTTTGGTTTCATGGTAGGAGCTCGAAAAACACGACACCTTTAAAATCCCACCACACTGAGACCAGAACCTTCTGCTGATGAATGTCTGCTTTGGATGTCGTTTGAGGCGAAGCAGCACGTCAGGGCCAAGACTGTTTGCGCAGCACATTGTTGTACCCAATCCACTTTTCGTTACCAGTTATCAGTCGCTTCAAAAAAGGATCGTTTTCCTCACGTTTAATGAGCATATCGCAGGTGTTAATACACACCGTCAATTGAGCTTCTTTGAGTTCGTAAGGAACCCACATATCGAGCTTGCTTACATATCCCAGCTTCTTCAGGTGGTCGTGAACGCTTGAATGATAGATGTGCAATGTGTCTGCAATCTCTTGTGTCGTGTAACATGGGTTTGACTGGATCAATGCCTTGATTTGGTCATCGTCATCCTCGGTGGGCCTCCCGGATCGAGGAGCATCGTTGAGGTCAAAATAGCCAGCACGGAATTTTGCAAACCACCGCTGGCACTGACGTTCTTGTAGAGTATTATAACCGTACACTTTACGCAACTTTTCACAAGCTTGACACGCGTTCTTCCCTTTACGGAAGTAAAACAGTAAAATATTGTGAAAATGCACAGTTTGGTCTTCCATCTTCAACTTGATGTCAAATCTCCGCAAATCAACCAAATCGCTCACTATTCCTTTTAGACTGCAGCTAGAACTGGCACCTGTCGAATGCCATAGCGATAACAGAGCTGCGCATGCCTCTTGTACTTCCAAAACCGCCCTACCGCCACGGATGCCAAAATATGTACATGACTTTTCCGACAACCCAATAAATACCTGCCTACTGATCAACCAACAGTAGGCTACATACATATGATGATTCAGGTTTAAAAGTCCTTGTAACATGCTTGAATTTATTTTGCTTGGAAGAGTACGAACCTTGGGAAGGTCAAGGAGCTTGATACATGGGTGCCACATGAACTGATGGAGCATCAGAAACAACAACATGCAGTAACCTTCTACTTCGCAACACAAGTTAGTAAAATCATGCAATGCATTGATTATGATACGCTTTCCAACATACTAGAAATCATTACTCAAGTTATTACTCAAGTTATGAGGAAAATGGCTGTGGAATAAATCTCACTCCTGTGCCCTGACCTTTGATCCCATTTCAGTGATATTCAACAGAACTGGTTCAGTATACCTCTGAAATAACGTGATAAAGTTTTGTCCCAATCAAAGCAATTTTACGTAAGTTATGATGCATAAGGGCTATGGAATAGATCCCGCTCCTGTGTCTTAACTTTTGACCGCATTTCGCCCATTTTTAATAGGATTCGTCCCCAGGCAGGCCCCTACAACATACTAACATTTCATCCAAATCGAAACATTTTTACGTAAGTTATGACGCATAATGGTGATGAAAGTGATTCTGCTCCTATGTCCTGACCTTTGACCCCCAATTTCGCCAATTTTCAATAGGGTTTGTCCCCAGGTGGTCCCCTACCACATACTAAAATTTAATCGAAATCAAACCTTTTTTATGTTAGTTATGACGCATAAGAGCAGTGGAATGGATCCCGCTCCTATGTCCTGACCTTTGACCCCATTTTGTTCACTTTCAATAGGGTTCTTTCCCAGGTGTTCCCCTACCACATACTAAAATGTCATCAAAATTGAAAGATTTTTATGCGAGTTATCAGTTATCGTGCGGACGAACATACACACACAATGCGTGATGTAATGAGGCAGATGGGAATCGCGACCATCTGCTCACAAGAGTATGACGTCATAAAACTTTAATAGGATCCACACACAAAGCTTGACGTAATGAGACAGATGGCGTGACCGCGCGTCAACATCTAATGGCACAACGCCATAACACTTCACTAAAAACGTGGTAACTCGGGGTGGTTATTTAACCCACTAAACGAATTTTCCTTAAGTCGAGATCAAGTTAAATTGATTTCTAGTACCAGAAAACGGTAGGTTAACAACTTTCATCAAAATCCTTAGAGCCGTTTTCAAAATAAAATTTACAAGTAATTTGCTTCCTGTACTTCGAATGGAAAAATTTCTGTACACATTTTCTTCCCAATTAATGCGTTCCCAAGGATGAAAATTTGAACATTGATTAAAATATCTTCATTTTATAACTTGCAATACTTAATATTTTCTAAAACATAACCATAATTATGCAATCCAACATTTGTTTGTCTACTGACGTCATGAAAATACAGGTCGTGCCATCTTTTTTCTGGACAATTAATGCATTCACAAGGATGAAAATTTGAACATCGATTAAAATAGCTTCCTTTTATAACTTGGAATACCTAATATTTTCTAAAACATAACCATAATTATGCAATCCAACATTTGTTTGTCTACTGACGTCATCAAAGTACAGGTCGCGCCATTCTTTTTCTGGTTTCAACACCACCAAAGGAAAAGTTATTGATTTTTAATATAGTTATGGTTATGTTTTAGAAAATATTAAGTATTCCAAGTTATAATAGGAAGTTATTTTAATCGATGTTCAAATTTTCATCCTTGGGAACACATTAATTGTGAAGGAAATGTGTACAAAAGTTTTTCCATTGGAAGTATAGGAAGCAAAACTTGACGTCCATCTTAATAATATGGAATAAGGGTGATGGAATGGATCGCAATCCTATGTCCTGACCTTTGACCCTATTTCGTCCATTTTCAATAGGGTTCGTCCCCAGGCGGTCCTCTACCACATAGTAAAATTTCATTGAAATCGAACCATATTTACGCAAGTTATGACACATAAGTGCAATGGAATGGAACCCGCTGCTACGTCATGACCTTTGACCCCATTTGTCCCATTTTCAATAGGGTTCGTCCCCAGGTGGTCCGCTACCACATACTAAAATTTCATCGAAACCGAACCATTTTTACGCCAGTTATCGTGCGGACGGACGGACAAAGCTGGAGCATATACGCTTCTTCAACCTACGGTTGGAAAGTGTAAAAAAGGGAGCCCCTACTTGATCACATTGTAACCTGTGATGAAAGTGGGTGCTATACGACAACTATAAGCGATCTGGACAGTGGATGAACTATGGTGAACCACTGAAACAAACATCCTAAACCAAGGTTAATACCAAAGAAGGGTTTTGTTGACAGTATGGTGGACTGTTCACAGTGTCATACACTGCAGGTTCTTGATGTTGGTGAAAGCATTACCTCAGTCACATACTATAAAGAAATTGAGTGAATGCACCAGAAGTTGTGTTCCAGACGGCCATCTCTGGTGAACAGGAAGGGTCCTATCCTCCACGATGATAACACGTGGCCACACATGTCCCAAATGACGAAACAGAAACTACACGAACTGATATTTGAAACCCTCCCACATCCAGCCTACTCACTTGACTTGGCGCCTACCAATTTCCACCTATTAATGCATTTTAGCAATTACCTGAAGGACAAGACCTTCGGAAACTGAGAGGAGGCCGAAATTGCAGGCACTTTTTTTGCATCCAGGAAGCCAGATTTCTTCTGGACTGGCATTGAAGCACTTGTCTCTCACTGGCAGAAGGTGCCTATTTTGAATAAAAGAAGGTTATGTGCTATGTAGTATGTCTCTTTTATTTTTTTTGTTGATGTTAAGGATGATGTGCTATGAAATATGCCTCTCTCATTTTACTTTTGAAATTGGCCATTATTTTCTGAACAGCGTTGTATGCTCTCATTCATATAGGGACATCATGAAATAATTTTCTGGAAATAATTGATTAAATAGTTAATTGTCTCCTTGTTGTGTACATCTAATATACAGGGTGTCCAAAAATTATTGGACACATTGCAAAATTATATAAAACAAAACATTAAACAGATAGGAAGAAACTGACTGTAATAACTTACAATGTAACTACACAAGTTAATAAATTTCGATGTGAGATCCCTTGGTTGCTGGTAGTATGTCCAAGCGATACTCGATTTCATGCCATGTATTGGCAAGTACCTGAGGAGTTATGGAATTAATAGCAGCTGTGACATGCTGCTTCAGTTCCTGCAAATCAGTACAAGGCGTCTGATAGACGCAATCCTTCACACAACCCCACATGAAATAATCCAATTGAGTTAGATCTGGAGAGCGAGGAGGCCACGGAATGAGACTACCATGCCCAATCCATCTGTTGGGGAAATGCTCATTTAGGCACTTACGTACACACGTTGACCAATGCGGAAGTGAGGCGTCTTATTGGAAAACGACGTTGTCATATCTTTTGATCTGGGGTATAGCAAAATTTTCTAGCATATCCAAGCAAATGTCACCATTTATGGTTTTTTCACAGAAGAAGAAAGGGCCAGTCACTTCTCTTTTTGATATCCTACAGTTGTGACGATTCACAATACCTGATACATGAAATGTGGATTCATCACTAAAAATTACAGTACTGAGAAAGTTTTTGTTGTTTTCCACTCGATTCAGCATATATTCACAGCGAAATCGTATCGCAGAGTATGATCATTTACATGCATCTTTTGCACTATTTGAATTTTATAAGCATGAAACTTTAATTTTTTTTATGCTAGATATCATTAACTGTCGATTTCGGAATGCACAGTTCTCCGCTTGCTTTACGAACGGATTTCCTGGGGCTTCATCGGAAACTTTCATTAACTTGGTCAACCATCTCAACCCTGGGGCTTCATCGGAAACTTTCATTAACTTGGTCAACCATCTCAACCCTGGGGCTTCATCGGAAACTTTCATTAACTTGGTCAACCATCTCAACCCTGGGGCTTCATCGGAAACTTTCATTAACTTGGTCAACCATCTCAACCCTGGGGCTTCATCGGAAACTTTCATTAACTTGGTCAACCATCTCAACCCTGGGGCTTCATCGGAAACTTTCATTAACTTGGTCAACCATCTCAACCCTGGGGCTTCATCGGAAACTTTCATTAACTTGGTCAACCATCTCAACCTGGGGCTTCATCGGAAACTTTCATTAACTTGGTCAACCATCTCAACCCTGGGGCTTCATCGGAAACTTTCATTAACTTGGTCAACCATCTCAACCCTGGGGCTTCATCGGAAACTTTCATTAACTTGGTCAACCATCTCAACCCTGGGGCTTCATCGGAAACTTTCATTAACTTGGTCAACCATCTCAACCCTGGGGCTTCATCGGAAACTTTCATTAACTTGGTCAACCATCTCAACCCTGGGGCTTCATCGGAAACTTTCATTAACTTGGTCAACCATCTCAACCCTGGGGTTTCATCGGAAACTTTCATTAACTTGGTCAACCATCTCAACCCTGGGGCTTCATCGGAAACTTTCATTAACTTGGTCAACCATCTCAACCCTGGGGCTTCATCGGAAACTTTCATTAACTTGGTCAACCATCTCAACCCTGATGCTAGGCCTGCCGGCTCCTCCACGACGTTCCACATCGCCAGTTTCTTTAAACTGTTTCATCCACCGCTTAATTGATTTCGTTGACGGAGGATCACAACCATACTCTAAACGGTACCGTCTTTTAACAATTCCACAAGCCATGACACACATCGCCTTCTGCTGTACGGATGACGTGACTACTGATTATGCATTTCTCCTACATTCGTCATCAGTCCACACCTAGCGCTATCTATCGGTTTCTGGGAATAACAATTCTGCAAAACAAAAATATAGAAACCATGTTGGTAATATGTGACATAGAAAAACAGACAATGCTCATAGTTATTTTTGTACATAATTTTGTAATGTGTCCAATAATTCTCGGACACCCTGTATTTGTTAGCCATTTTCTTCTTTCCTTTAGTTGCTATGATGTAGAATTTTCCAACAGAGTTTGCCAAACAAAGCAGAAATCCAGTTTTCTACTGAAATAAATGCACTGCTTAATATTAAATATAAAACATGAACTATATTAATAATCTAAAGCAACTTATGGGAATTTACTAGGAATTTTTTTCCATTTATAGCAAATTTTCGGAGAAAACTCTTCTCCTTCTTCAGGCTCTCTTGTTGTTGTCACTTTTTGCTTGTCACTATCATGGTTACGGTTTACCTTGACGGTTACGGTTAACCTTGACGGTTTAGGTTATTTTTCAACAAATCCTGCCAGATGTTAGGCAGGGAAAATCCTTTGCAGTCATTGATGATGGAATTTTGATTTTTCTCAATCTCTATTCCTTCTTTCAGTTTTCTTTTTGGAAATTGCTTTGGAAACTGATTACTTTAAGGGAATTCCAATCCATGCTGTGCCCAGTTTCTCTAACATGCCTATCTAATCCAGTCTTGTTGGAGCAATTTTTTATAGCTGCTTTATGCTCAGCTATACGAGTTTCTAGTCTGCGACCTGTTTCACCTATGTAAGATAGTCCACAACTACAATTTACTTCATAAACTACTCCTTGCATTTTTAAAATATCTTCTTCTCTTTGAACTATTTTAGGGAAAAATTTTTAACTTTGTTCTCTAAACTTGGAGCTAGCCTAATATTGTATTTTTACTAATTCTCTTTAAAGCCTCAAATAAACCTTTGTGATAAGAAATTTTTCTAGTGAATTTTACTTCTTGCTTTTGTGGGTTCTTCGTACCATTAAAATTCAGAAGCTTCTCAATTTCTTCTTTAGGATAGTTATTTTCTGCAAGTATGACTTTAAGCTCTTTCTTTATGGGCTTCTTTTTATCTGCAGTAGAAACTATTTTATTAATTTTTTCTAAAAACTGACTTGCTACATTTTTCTTAATAGAAACTGGATGATACGAATTGAAATCCAGTAGTCTTTTTGTATTCATTGGTTTTTTATACCAACTAGTGAGGAATTTTTCATCTTCATAATAGATAGTAATATCTAAGAAGTTTATTCTTCTTTCTTTTTGAAGTTCAATAGTGAACTTAAGGGAATCATCTAATTCATTGAATGAGTCTAGAATTCTTTCTGGAACAATTTCTGAGCTATCTATTATAAATAAGATGTCATCCATGTATCTGCTATATAAGCAGAAGTATGTGGGTTGTACTAGTATCTTTTCTTCTAGTTTTCCCACATAATAGTTAGCTAAGAGTGGGGAGAGTGGGGAGCCCATAGCTAGCCCCGATTTTTGAATGAAAAAAGTTTTCCCAAATTGAAAGTAGTTGTTCTGCAAAGAGAAAGTAAGCATTTCGAAAATTCCTACTAATATGTTTTTTTCCTTGTTGTGAAAAACTATTAGGTCTGCCAAGTCTTCCGCTATAAAGTCTATAAGTTGATCTATATTAATGTGAGTATACATAGACACTATATCTAAACTACCCATAATAGGAGAATCTAATTTAGGAAGAAGTTCTAGTTTTTTTCTTTTAGCTGCATTGAGTTTTTAATCAAGTTAGGTGGCTCTTTTAAAAGATTCTGAAGGTGTGACTTTAAAAAATAGTTTAGATTTGAAAGAATAGAGTTTTTTGAGTCTATTATTGGTCTAATTGGTTGGTGTTCTTTATGCAGTTTGACTATTCCATATATTTGAGGTAATCTGAACTGTAATTTTGAGAATTGTTTATAGTTTTCTGGAAGCTGGTTTTTCTTTTTTTGAAGTGAAATAAGCTTAGAGACTTTTTTAATCAAATCTGGTAGTGGGTTTTCTTTTACTTCTTCATACATAGGTTTTTTTAGTTCTTCTTCCATCTTTTCTAGATAATCTTTCTTATCCATAATAGTAATCAACTTACTTTTGTCTGTTTTCACAGCAACTATACTTTCATTTTTTCTGAAATCTTTAAGAGCTTTTAATTGACTATTATCAAAATTTTTTTGAGGTTTCCTTACTTGCTTCTGGAATTTTGTAAGGCTATTGTAGTAATCTTTTCTGAGGAGGTCTGCTTTAATTTGGTCCTCTTTTTCTAAAGTGCTGCAGATGCTTTCCAATTCAATTACCAATTTTTCTGGATTTATTTTTTCTTTGGATAGATTGAAATTACTTCCTTTATTTATCACTTGTAATAATTCTTGGCTAACTCCAGTAGCAGTGTTGTCCTTCACATGACTAAGAACTGCAGTTTTTTTGTTTTTACTTGAATAGTTTTTCTTCAAAAATTTTTCTTCTTTAAGGTTCAGCTTTTTAACAAATTTCTTATTTTTGTTGCTTACTCCAATTTTTAGCCAGTCATCCAATTCTGCTTTTACTGTATCCTTAAGATTCCAGAAATTTTCTTTTCATTTTCTACTTTTACTTTTTTATAATAAGCAACATTTTTATATTTTGCTTCAATACTTCTTTTTAACGTTTTTTGCTCTATTTTTCTTATGAAGTTGGCTGAAAGTAAATCTTTAAATGGTTTTCTAAGTCTAAATGAATTTGGAATAAAGTTATTTACCTTGCAATTTTTCAGGAACTTGATTTGAGCTATGGATCTTTCCATCTTCAATGTAGCATGTTGAACTTTCTTTATTGTTTGCCAAGTATCTGACCCATACTCTGTTCTAATTCTTTGAATAAAGCTCATATTGAGAAATGGCTTCCTAGTTTAATTGAATTAATAATCTAAAGCAACTTATGGGAATTTACTAGGAATTTTTTTCCATTTATAGCAAATTTTCGGAGAAAACTCTTCTCCTTCTTCAGGCTCTCTTGTTGTTGTCACTTTTTGCTTGTCACTATCATGGTTACGGTTTACCTTGACGGTTACGGTTAACCTTGACGGTTTAGGTTATTTTTCAACAAATCCTGCCAGATGTTAGGCAGGGAAAATCCTTTGCAGTCATTGATGATGGAATTTTGATTTTTCCTCAATCTCTATTCCTTCTTTCAGTTTTCTTTTGGAAATTGCTTTGGAAACTGATTACTTTAAGGGAATTCCAATCCATGCTGTGCCCAGTTTCTCTAACATGCCTATCTAATCCAGTCTTGTTGGAGCAATTTTTTATAGCTGCTTTATGCTCAGCTATACGAGTTTCTAGTCTGCGACCTGTTTCACCTATGTAAGATAGTCCACAACTACAATTTACTTCATAAACTACTCCTTGCATTTTTAAAATATCTTCTTCTCTTTGAACTATTTTAGGGAAAAAATTTTTAACTTTGTTCTCTAAACTTGGAGCTAGCCTAATATTGTATTTTTTACTAATTCTCTTTAAAGCCTCAAATAAACCTTTGTGATAAGAAATTTTTCTAGTGAATTTTACTTCTTGCTTTTGTGGGTTCTTCGTATCCATTAAAATTCAGAAGCTTCTCAATTTCTTCTTTAGGATAGTTATTTTCTGCAAGTATGACTTTAAGCTCTTCTTTATGGGCTTCTTTTTTATCTGCAGTAGAAACTATTTTATTAATTTTTTCTAAAAACTGACTTGCTACATTTTTCTTAATAGAAACTGGATGATACGAATTGAAATCCAGTAGTCTTTTGTATTCATTGGTTTTTTATACCAACTAGTGAGGAATTTTTCATCTTCATAATAGATAGTAATATCTAAGAAGTTTATTCTTCTTTCTTTTTGAAGTTCAATAGTGAACTTAAGGGAATCATCTAATTCATTGAATGAGTCTAGAATTCTTTCTGGAACAATTTCTGAGCTATCTATTATAAATAAGATGTCATCCATGTATCTGCTATATAAGCAGAAGTATGTGGGTTGTACTAGTATCTTTTCTTCTAGTTTTCCCACATAATAGTTAGCTAAGAGTGGGGAGAGTGGGAGCCCATAGCTAGCCCCGATTTTTGAATGAAAAAAAGTTTTCCCAAATTGAAAGTAGTTGTTCTGCAAAGAGAAAGTAAGCATTTCGAAAATTCCTACTAATATGTTTTTTTCCTTGTTGTGAAAAACTATTAGGTCTGCCAAGTCTTCCGCTATAAAGTCTATAAGTTGATCTATATTAATGTGAGTATACATAGACACTATATCTAAACTACCCATAATAGGAGAATCTAATTTAGGAAGAAGTTCTAGTTTTTCTTTTAGCTGCATTGAGTTTTTAATCAAGTTAGGTGGCTCTTTTAAAAGATTCTGAAGGTGTGACTTTAAAAAATAGTTTAGATTTGAAAGAATAGAGTTTTTTGAGTCTATTATTGGTCTAATTGGTTGGTGTTCTTTATGCAGTTTGACTATTCCATATATTTGGGGTAATCTGAACTGTAATTTTGAGAATTGTTTATAGTTTTCTGGAAGCTGGTTTTTCTTTTTTGAAGTGAAATAAGCTTAGAGACTTTTTTAATCAAATCTGGTAGTGGGTTTTCTTTTACTTCTTCATACATAGGTTTTTTTAGTTCTTCTTCCATCTTTTCTAGATAATCTTTCTTATCCATAATAGTAATCAACTTACTTTTGTCTGTTTTCACAGCAACTATACTTTCATTTTTTCTGAAATCTTTAAGAGCTTTTAATTGACTATTATCAAAATTTTTTTGAGGTTTCCTTACTTGCTTCTGGAATTTTGTAAGGCTATTGTAGTAATCTTTTCTGAGGAGGTCTGCTTTAATTTGGTCCTCTTTTTCTAAAGTGCTGCAGATAGTTGCTGTGAAAACAGACAGTTGCAGATAGTTGCTGTGAAAACAGACAAAAGTAAGTTGATTACTATTATGGATAAGAAAGATTATCTAGAAAAGATGGAAGAAGAACTAAAAAAACCTATGTATGAAGAAGTAAAAGAAAACCCACTACCAGATTTGATTAAAAAAGTCTCTAAGCTTATTTCACTTCAAAAAAGAAAAACCAGCTTCCAGAAAACTATAAACAATTCTCAAAATTACAGTTCAGATTACCTCAAATATATGGAATAGTCAAACTGCATAAAGAACACCAACCAATTAGACCAATAATAGACTCAAAAACTCTATTCTTTTCAAATCTAAACTATTTTTTAAAGTCACACCTTCAGAATCTTTTAAAAGAGCCACCTAACTTGATTAAAAACTCAATGCAGCTAAAAGAAAAACTAGAACTTCTTCCTAAATTAGATTCTCCTATTATGGGTAGTTTAGATATAGTGTCTATGTATACTCACATTAATATAGATCAACTTATAGACTTTATAGCGGAAGATTTGGCAGACCTAATAGTTTTTCACAACAAGGAAAAAAACATATTAGTAGGAATTTTCGAAATGCTTACTTCTCTTTGCAGAACAACTACTTTCAATTTGGGAAAACTTTTTTCATTCAAAAATCGGGGCTAGCTATGGGCTCCCACTCTCCCCACTCTTAGCTAACTATTATGTGGGAAAACTAGAAGAAAAGATACTAGTACACCCACATACTTCTGCTTATATAGCAGATACATGGATGACATCTTATTTATAATAGATAGCTCAGAAATTGTTCCAGAAAGAATTCTAGACTCATTCAATGAATTAGATGATTCCCTTAAGTTCACTATTGAACTTCAAAAAGAAAGAAGAATAAACTTCTTAGATATTACTATCTATTATGAAGATGAAAATTCTCACTAGTTGGTATAAAAAACCAATGAATACAAAAAGACTACTGGATTTCAATTCGTATCATCCAGTTTCTATTAAGAAAAATGTAGCAAGTCAGTTTTTAGAAAAATTAATAAAATAGTTTCTACTGCAGATAAAAAGAAGCCCATAAAGAAGAGCTTAAAGTCATACTTGCAGAAAATAACTATCCTAAAGAAGAAATTGAGAAGCTTCTGAATTTTAATGGTACGAAGAACCCACAAAAGCAAGAAGTAAAATTCACTAGAAAAATTTCTTATCACAAAGGTTTATTTGAGGCTTTAAAGAGAATTAGTAAAAAATACAATAATAGGCTAGCTCCAAGTTTAGAGAACAAAGTTAAAAATTTTTTCCTAAAATAGTTCAAAGAGAAGAAGATATTTTAAAAATGCAAGGAGTAGTTTATGAAGTAAATTGTAGTTGTGGACTATCTTACATAGGTGAAACAGGTCGCAGACTAGAAACTCGTATAGCTGAGCATAAAGCAGCTATAAAAAATTGCTCCAACAAGACTGGATTAGATAGGCATGTTAGAGAAACTGGGCACAGCATGGATTGGAATTCCCTTAAAGTAATCAGTTTCCAAAGCAATTTCCAAAAAGAAAACTGAAAGAAGGAATAGAGATTGAGAAAATCAAAATTCCATCATCAATGACTGCAAAGGATTTTCCCTGCCTAACATCTGGCAGGATTTGTTGAAAAATAACCTAAACCGTCAAGGTTAACCGTAACCGTCAAGGTAAACCGTAACCATGATAGTGACAAGCAAAAAGTGACAACAACAAGAGAGCCTGAAGAAGGAGAAGAGTTTTCTCCGAAAATTTGCTATAAATGGAAAAAAAATTCTAGTAAATTCCCATAAGTTGCTTTAGATTATTAATTCAATTAAACTAGGAAGCCATTTCTCAATATGAGCTTTATTCAAAGAATTAGAACAGAGTATGGGTCAGATACTTGGCAAACAATAAAGAAAGTTCAACATGCTACATTGAAGATGGAAAGATCCATAGCTCAAATCAAGTTCCTGAAAAATTGCAAGGTAAATAACTTTATTCCAAATTCATTTAGACTTAGAAAACCATTTAAAGATTTACTTTCAGCCAACTTCATAAGAAAAAATAGAGCAAAAAACGTTAAAAGAAGTATTGAAGCAAAATATAAAAATGTTGCTTATTATAAAAGTAAAAGTAGAAAATGAAAAGAAAATTTCTGGAATCTTAAGGGATACAGTAAAAGCAGAATTGGATGACTGGCTAAAAATTGGAGTAAGCAACAAAAATAAGAAATTTGTTAAAAAGCTGAACCTTAAAGAAGAAAAATTTTTGAAGAAAAACTATTCAAGTAAAAACAAAAAAACTGCAGTTCTTAGTCATGTGAAGGACAACACTGCTACTGGAGTTAGCCAAGAATTATTACAAGTGATAAATAAAGGAAGTAATTTCAATCTATCCAAAGAAAAATAAATCCAGAAAAATTGTAATTGAATTGGAAAGCATCTGCAACACTTTAGAAAAGAGGACCAAATTAAAGCAGACCTCCTCAGAAAAGATTACTACAATAGCCTTACAAAATTCCAGAAGCAAGTAAGGAAACCTCAAAAAAATTTTGATAATAGTCAATTAAAAGCTCTTAAAGATTTCAGAAAAAATGAAAGTATAGTTGCTGTGAAAACAGACAAAAAGTAAGTTGATTACTATTATGGATAAGAAAGATTATCTAGAAAAGATGGAAGAAGAACTAAAAAAACCTATGTATGAAGAAGTAAAAGAAAACCCACTACCAGATTTGATTAAAAAGTCTCTAAGCTTATTTCACTTCAAAAAAAAGAAAAACCAGCTTCCAGAAAACTATAAACAATTCTCAAAATTACAGTTCAGATTACCTCAAATATATGGAATAGTCAAACTGCATAAAGAACACCAACCAATTAGACCAATAATAGACTCAAAAAACTCTATTCTTTCAAATCTAAACTATTTTTTAAAGTCACACCTTCAGAATCTTTTAAAAGAGCCACCTAACTTGATTAAAAAACTCAATGCAGCTAAAAGAAAACTAGAACTTCTTCCTAAATTAGATTCTCCTATTATGGGTAGTTTAGATATAGTGTCTATGTATACTCACATTAATATAGATCAACTTATAGACTTTATAGCGGAAGACTTGGCAGACCTAATAGTTTTTCACAACAAGGAAAAAACATATTAGTAGGAATTTTCGAATGCTTACTTTCTCTTTGCAGAACAACTACTTTCAATTTGGGAAAACTTTTTCATTCAAAAATCGGGGCTAGCTATGGGCTCCCCACTCTCCCCACTCTTAGCTAACTATTATGTGGGAAAACTAGAAGAAAAGATACTAGTACAACCCACATACTTCTGCTTATATAGCAGATACATGGATGACATCTTATTTATAATAGATAGCTCAGAAATTGTTCCAGAAAGAATTCTAGACTCATTCAATGAATTAGATGATTCCCTTAAGTTCACTATTGAACTTCAAAAAGAAAGAAGAATAAACTTCTTAGATATTACTATCTATTATGAAGATGAAAAATTCCTCACTAGTTGGTATAAAAAACCAATGAATACAAAAAGACTACTGGATTTCAATTCGTATCATCCAGTTTCTATTAAGAAAAATGTAGCAAGTCAGTTTTTAGAAAAAATTAATAAAATAGTTTCTACTGCAGATAAAAAAGAAGCCCATAAAGAAGAGCTTAAAGTCATACTTGCAGAAAATAACTATCCTAAAGAAGAAATTGAGAAGCTTCTGAATTTTAATGGTACGAAGAACCCACAAAAGCAAGAAGTAAAATTCACTAGAAAAATTTCTTATCACAAAGGTTTATTTGAGGCTTTAAAGAGAATTAGTAAAAATACAATATTAGGCTAGCTCCAAGTTTAGAGAACAAAGTTAAAAATTTTTTCCCTAAAATAGTTCAAAGAGAAGAAGATATTTTAAAAATGCAAGGAGTAGTTTATGAAGTAAATTGTAGTTGTGGACTATCTTTACATAGGTGAAACAGGTCGCGGACTAGAAAACTCAGTATAGCTGAGCATAAAGCAGCTATAAAAAATTGCTCCAACAAGACTGGATTAGATAGGCATGTTAGAGAAACTGGCACAGCATGGATTGGAATTCCTTAAAGTAATCAGTTTCCAAAGCAATTTCCAAAAAGAAAACTGAAAGAAGGAATAGAGATTGAGAAAAATCAAAATTCCATCATCAATGACTGCAAAGGATTTTCCCTGCCTAACATCTGGCAGGATTTGTTGAAAAATAGCCTAAACCGTCAAGGTTAACCGTAACCGTCAAGGTAAACCGTAACCATGATAGTGACAAGCAAAAAGTGACAACAGCAAGAGAGCCTGAAGAAGGAGAAGAGTTTTCTCCGAAAATTTGCTATAAATGGAAAAAAATTCCTAGTAAATTCCCATAAGTTGCTTTAGATTATTAATTCAATTAAACTAGGAAGCCATTTCTCAATATGAGCTTTATTCAATGAACTATATTGTATTATCTTGTTGAGATTTTTGTGTGTGTGTTAAAGGATGATGCCGTATGCGTGTCTTGCTACTGGTAAGCAAGTAGGCATGATTGAGGTGGTCAGAAATGCTAAAACAGTCATGAATATACAGAGGAAGGGAGGACGAATGGCAGCCTTCCAGGTGGACTCCTCTCAGCTTCATAAGTGGATTAAAGAAAAGAACAAAGGTTCCAGGTTAGTGTAAATTTTCACATTTCTCTTTGGGAATGTAAGTTCAGTGTTGTCATAGGTATGTTGTACAAGCTAAAAAGAACATTTCTGTTTAAACTAGATATTGAAGGCACACATATATATGCATCTTATACATGAAAATGAAACCATGATTCATATCATCATCATCATTATTGCTCTTTGATTTAAACAATTTCAGAGTTGTTTCCTTGCCATGTCTTGCAGTACTCTTACATATCAAATTGTAAATGTTTTATGATCAGCACAAAATGAAAGATAAAGATATAGGATTTTCCAAAATTTGGTGTTGGAGATGTACATTTGTGGAAAAGGATCAAGGCTGATTACATTAGCACTGTTTGAAACAGTGCTAATTTAATAATGAAAATAAATATTTATATATATTAATGCAATATGTAAAATGTATATATTAATGTATATATTGGGTATATAAATAAGTTTTGAGAGATTTCCGTTCTGTGTCGTACTTATTACTGCTCGCATATATTTTAAGGTGGCAACACTGCGATATCGCAGTACGAGACGCCAGCTGTCAGAGTCAGTATACGACATTCGATTGAGGTGCGAAAACGTATTTGTTTTACTCGATGGAAAATGGCAACTTTCGTCCCGACAAAACAGCATGTGCGGGAAGTGTTGCATTACTTTATTGTCAAGAAAAGTGCTGTCGACAGCTATCGCTTAATGTCAGAAATCTATGGTGAACATTACCCATCCATAAAAACATGTGAGTATTGGTTTAGATGGTTCAAAAGGAACAATTTCGATGTCATTGATAAAGAACGTTCTCGACCACCCAAAAAAATTGCTGATGCCGAATTGGAAGCTTTACTCGACGAGGATCCATGCCAGACCCAAAAAGAAATAGCAGCAGCATTAAATGTTAGTCAACCATGCATTTCAAAACGTTTAGCTGCCATGGGAATGGTGCAAAAAGAGAGGAATTGGGTTCCACATGCTTTGCGGGAAAGAGACCTTGATCGTCAAAAAACCATTTGTGAATTGCTGCTTCAAAGGCAAAAAAGAAAGTTTTTTTTGCATCCTATTATTACTGCTGACGAGAAATGGATATGGTACGATAACCCTAAATGGCAGAAAGCACGGGTGAAGCCAGGTGAACCAGGTCCTTCAAGACCAAAACGCAATATCCACGGTTCAAAGGTAATGCTGTGTATCTGGTGGGACCAGGAGGGTGTGATCCACTATGAACTGCTGAAACCATCAGAAACTATTACTGGTGATTGGTATCGAACCCAATTAATGCGTTTAAAATGAGCACTCGCGCAAAAACAGCCGGAATGGGAGAATAGGCACAACAAAGTCATCTTACAGCATGACAACGCAAGACCACATGTTTCTCGATCTGTGAAAAAGTACTTAGAAGGATCCGATTGGGAAGTTCTACCCCACCCGAACATATTTGCCAGATACTGCGCCATCGGATTGCCATTTGTTCCAGTCGATGCAGTCAGCACTTTCTGGAGAATGGTTTAGTTCTTATGAAGACATCAAAAATTGGCTGGACAACTGCATCTCTTCCAAGGAACCGGAATTCTTCCTTCGTGGCATACGTTCACTGTCCGAAAGATGGGGTAAAGTTGTAGCTTCAGAGGGAGTATACTTCGATTAATATCAAAATATTGTTTCTGTTCTCCAACAACGTGTTTTGTTCACCTCAAATCCCTCAAAACTTTTTTATATACCCAATATATATTAATGCAATATATCTAATGTAAAATGTAATAATTTTATATTACAATGCAATATACCAGATAAAAATTTATGACGAATTTGTGTATTTGCTGCAGCAATAGCCACAAATAGAAATAAGTTTTACTGAAAACTCATGCTTGACTTACTGTGACTATTTCAGTTCTTCTTTTTCTTTTCCCTAAAGCTTAGCCACACCTGAACTTCAAAGTCAAACTTATAGGCAACATGAAAGATGACACCAAATTGCCAAGAAATTCCTTTGTGCCCCTGTCACAAAACTTAATTATGGTAAAAAAAAATTCCTATTGTACTGCTACCAGAAAAAACTGAATTATGGTTGTAAAAAATTGCTTTTGCATCCGCCCCTATCAAAAACCTGAATTATGATTGTAGAATTTTCTTTGCGTCCTTATCAGAAAACTGAATTTGTGATAGTAAAAATTCCTTTTGTACCCCTACCAGAACACTGAATCACAGTAGTAGAAAATTAAAACAATGTGTTATTTACAAAGGTATCTATCCAAAGCAAAAAGTTTTTTTCTTGTTAGGCTTTCAGAACTAGAAATTGGTATTTGTTCCCCATAGTAGAAAAACTGGATGGAAAGTCTTAAAAAAGGTCTGACAATGAACACAGCAAAAACTAACTACTATATGAACAGTGCAGAAAATGATGCAGAAAAGATTTTGATAGAAGGAAAAGAAATTGAAAAAGTAGACAACTACATCTGTTTAGGGCAAGTAGTCAGTTTTAAAGAAAGACAAGAAAGAAATCAATAGAAGAATTATCCAAGGTAATAGAGCCTTTTGGATACTTAAAAACTATTTAACCGGTGATCTTCCACTGTGTTTAAAAAGAAAGATCTTCGATGCATGTATTTTCCCAGTGTTTACTTATGGAAGTGAAACATAAAAAGAAAGATCTTCGATGCATGTATTATCCCAGTGTTTACTTATGGAAGTGAAACATGGAGTATCGCAGAGCGACAGTGTAAAAAAAAAAAAAAGTGTAAGTAAGAAAGTTAGAGAGAAGAATGTTAGGAATAACAAAAAGAGATAAATTATAAGAGAAAGAACAGGAATAACAGATATTATAAAAGTAATAAAATAATCAAAGTGGAGATGGACTGGACATGTTTTAAGACTGAAAGATGGGCACGATTAATAACAGAATGGCAACTGAGAGATGGAAAGAGGTGAAGGGGGTGCCAAAGAACAAGATGGAGAGATGACCTTCAGAAATTTAAAGGTGCTAAATGGTGGGCTGAGGCTAAGTATCGAGGAAGTTGGAAAAGACTGAGTGAGGCCTATACCCTGCAGCAGGTGTTAACAGGCTAAGAAGAAGAAGTAGAGAAGCTGTGCATCATTTGAGCATAAAATATACTCAAATCATTGTCATAGTGACTGGTATCCCACACAGAACACATTATTTCAATTAATGCTTTAGAAGCAAAGCTGTGACTTCAGACATGAATATGTATTTCTGCCCCCTTGCAGCAGAATTGTTCATTATGAAAAGATAGAAAATGTGTGCAAAATATTCTTCACAATGGGTGCTATGCAGTGAAAGAAGGATTTTTCAGGTGCAGCTTTTACAAGCAGTGATGGCCAAAAAACTGTATGTATGCAAATATTATTATGATGAGTGGCATCCAAGAAAAAAAAAAAATTTTCAATCAGATTTTTACAAGGGGAGATACAATTGTAAATATAGAATTACATGTTTATACCACATTGTGGCAGAACTGTGCATTGTGAAAAGATAGAAAGTGTGTGAGTGCAAAATGTTCCTCCTACTGGAAGAAGTGTGTTCAAATGTTTTCTATTCTGAAACACAAAAAGAACTTTTTTGAATCAGACTTCTAGAAGTGCAGATAGTGAGAAAAATAGAATACAAAATTCGCACACACATACATGGCAAAAGTGTGGATTATGTTAAGAAAACCTGCATAAAATGTTTTTCATAGTGAGTGGTATCTGTCCAGCAAAGATTTCTTTTGTAAGCAGAGATCCAGTTGAAAATAGAAAATTGTTCTTACTCTTCCTGGTGGCAAAAATGAGAAATCAGGAGATGCACTAATATTTTTAGCTATGCAACACCAAGGGAATTTTTCAAATCGGAATGTAGAAGCAGAGGTGTTGAAAAAAAATAGTAGTAAAGAATGTATTTCAATGTAAATAAACAAAAAAATTTTGAACTGTCTTTTAACTTTAAAACTTGTAATGACAGTGGTGCTGTGGTCTAAGTGATGGCTTTATGAACAGAATAATTTATGAAGCTTATGTCACAATATGAAAAAAAATAGTAATAAAAAAGATATTTATTTTCCTAACTTGAAAATATTCGTTTTTTAAAAGTGGAAAGGGTGTGCAGAATGGTATTTCCTAGTAAATGGCATATGAAGGAAAGAATAATTGATTCTTTTATTCAGATTTTTAGAAGCAGCGATATGAAGTAAAATAGCTTCCCCTGGTGCAGTGGTCTAAGTGATGGCTTTATGAACAGAATAATTTATGACAGCTTATGTCACAATATTAAAAAAAATAGTAATAAAGAAGATATTTATTTTCCTAACTTGAAAATGTTCGTTTTTTAGAATTGGAAAGTTTGTGCAGAATGGTATTTCCTAGTAAATGGCATATGAAGGAAAGAAGAATTGATTCTTTTATTCAGATTTTTAGAAGCATCGATATGAAGTAAAATAGCTTCCCCAGTGGTGCAGTGGTCGAAGTGATAGCTTCTGACCATTCGTCCCAGATGGGTTCGAATCCAGTGAGTCATGGATGTTGTGTTTGTCTTACGACACTGGCTCTCTCCCTTCCCTAGAACCAGTGGCCCTAATTTAGGAATGGGCGACTGCTTATAGCATATAATGAGCTCGGATATAAGGAAGGTTCATATATAACGATGTCTTTGCAGTTCCCTGAATTTTCAATGCCATCGTAATGTTATTTCAACTGGATATTACGAACAGCAGTTTTGTCCAAAATCATATATAACGAAGTTTTTGCCTTTTTCCCATTCAACATTTCTCTTGCGGGAGAGGTAGCCATTTTCTGTTTTTCTTCTTCAGGGTATCTTGAGACCTCTGACTCAGTGAAATGCCCGAAGACTAGCCAGGCGGTGTCGGAATCCCCCACTTTTCCTTAATCCTCCTTCACTGGAAGAACCCCCACTTCATCACCCCAAGAGCTTAGAGGGTAAATGATATGTTTCCCAGCTTGAGAACAGAAGGAGGAATGCAACAAGTGATCAGGGGGTGGGGTGTTGGGGAATCGTGCCAGGCGTGTCCAATGTCAGCGTCTTCATTTTGGGGCCATATGTTAAATTGTTCGGATGGACCAGATAGGCAGATGTTTGTCTTAATCGCACTTCTGCAATTCCTAAGCAGGTGCATCTGATGGTTTAAAACTTTGGAAGCAGCAATTTTTCTCACAAATTCGTTCGTTAGAACGCATCAACACAAGCTGGCAAATCATGGCAGTTGTTAAACGAAAAACACTGAGTTTAAGTGAAAACATTAAAGCAATAAATTTGGTGGAGAAAGGGAAAAAGAAGTGCGACGTAGTCAAAACATTTGGCATTCCGGCAAATTCACTATCCACAATTTTAAAAAATAAGGATGGTTTGAAGCGAATGTTCTCAGAAGGTTCTTTTAGCCATGATAGAAAACGATTTCGTGAAGGTCATATATCGTTGTTCAATTTTCGCTAAGTTGCGATGAACATACATAGGGCTACTGGCTGAAGTCGTTCTGCAAGATATTGAAAACTGTATATTAGATCATTCTAATATATACTTACCATATGTATATCTCCGATATGTAGATGATATTTTACTGTTTTGGCAGCACTCCAATCTTGAAATGGATAATTTCATTGCTAAATTTAACAATTGTTATCAATCTATACAGGTTAGTAAAGAAATTGAGGTTAATGGCCAGCTAAACTTCTTGGATATATCTATACAAAAGGATAACGGAATTATAGAATATTCTGTATACCGGAAGCCATCATATGTACAGGCAATGATCCCAAGAGATTCTACACACCCTTGGAAATATAAGACTGCAGCATTCCGCTTTTATATTAAAAGAGCCATGACACACTCATCCAATAAAGAATTGGAGATCAAAGAGCTAAAATGGATTGAAAAAACTGCAGAAGAATTTGGATATAGTAAAGGATTAGTCAAATCTTTATATAACAACATTACGGCCAATATACATCGTTTCGATAATAACATTAAAAAAGAAATACAGCAATATTATGGAAAATTTCCATACTTACCTCCTATTAGTACTTTTTTTAAAAAAGAATGTTACAACAACAATATTAACATTGCAGAAACAGTTATTGACAATGGAAGCATACTTGCTACTACTAATAATAGATCAATTCTAAATAAATCTGGTGTTTATGTCATTCCAACAGTTACGGATGATAACCAAAAAGACAAAGTACATATCGGAAGTACGCGTAGAAGATTTTTGACTAGATTAAATGAACATATTACGAACTGGACAAGAAAAGAGGAAAAAACTTCATTAATACAACATTGTATCAAAAATCATGTAACTCCTGATTGGACTAACACAAAAATTCTAACATCACATAGATCACATGCCCAGATTCTAACCTCCGAGGCTGTAGTCATTGAGAAAAACCAAAAGATACAACTGTAGCATTAATAGTCCAGTAGAGCTTCAGTTTGCATGGAGGTACCTTATTGAACAGGAGAGAAAACATTTCAAGAGGAAAAACATTAACAAAAAACATGTGACATCAAATATTACTTAAAAAATACAGTTGAATATTTCTACGTAAATGCTACTAGTATATTTTTGTTTGACTACAGATGGCGACACCATTGATATGTGCAGTGGAACCCAAATCATGATGCGCAAATATCTACACGACAGGGCTGAACATACATTGGGGTTAAGCTGCATACCTGAGCGAGTGAGTGTGGTAATCCTAATGTCCGTGCACCTACCACTGATGATGGCTATAAATGTTAGCAGAAACTAGTTTGGTGCTTCGCATTCGGGAGATTTGTATGTTTGTATTTTCTTTTTCAAGATTGTTTATTTTTGAGGTTTTGGCAAAAGTATAATTCATCTTCAGTTTTCATTATGTATCCAGGGTGCTTCGTGGTCAAGATTGTCTCCTCTTCAGGATTGTAGTTCGTTTTTAAAAAATTCAACAAGGTTTTAATTCAGTTTCTTATTTCATCGATGTTAAAGGATTTTTTTGCATTGTAAAAAATTCATCTTGTTTAATTTTATCTGGTGCAGATTTTACAATATCATGAATTTTAACTTCACAATTGAAAGAATTCACATTCTTAGATGACGCACATATGAAGCCCCGACAGCCACTATGAATATTGTAAGTACAGATACTTATTATTATTATACTTGACTTCAATTGCCAATACTATGTTAACGTCCTTTTGCAATCTCCCGATAGCTGAACTTGCATAACGTGTGAAACAGTATTTACAGACATTTAATGTCAACCGAATTAAAAAATTTGTGAAGATCTTTATACAGACATGGAAGCAGCGCTGTTAAGTGGTTCCAAGAAGTGAGAAGCAAAAATGTTGCAGTCCCTGGCTCTTTGCTGAAGGAAAAAGCATTAGATTTTGCCCGATTTCTAGGAAAACCTGATTTTCAGCCAAGCAATAGTTGGCTTCAAAGATTTAAAGAGCGTCTGGAATCATATTTAAGTCCATTTGCCGAGAGAGTGCTTCCGTGGATGATGAAACAACCCAAAAGTGGCTGAAATCAAGTGAAACCTTAATTTCACAGTATGAAGCTTGCGATGTTTACAATGCTGATGAAACTGGTGTTTTTTATCAGTTATTGCCAGAAAAAAACTTAGCTTTCAAAGGTGAAAAAAGGTTCTGGTGGGGAAAATTCTGTTTAACTGTATTGCTGTGCGCAAATATGGATGGATCCGATAAAAAGGAACTTTTCGTAATTGGAAAATCAAAAATCCCAGATGCTTCAAGAAAGGTGAAAAATTACCAGTAAGTTACAGAGCTAATAAGAAAGTGTGGATGACATCGGAACTCTTTACAGAATGGTTGAAACAATTTGACAACGAAATGACAAAGAAAAATAGGAAAGTTCTGCTGCTCATCGATAATTGTGTAGCACATTCGTCTAACATAGTGTTAACGTCTACAAATGTACATCAGTTTCCACCAAACACTACATCAAAACTTCAGCCCATGGATCAGGGTGTTATAAAAAACCTAAAACTTCATTACTGCAAAATTTTACTCAGAAAAATTCTTATTAATGTGGAAAAGAGGCAACCAACTGTAATCGATGTTCGAATGACATGTGATATGCTATCTAATGCTTGGACTACTATAACTGATGTAACCATAAGAAATCGTTGGAAACATGCTGGTTTTGGTATTTCAGTAGTAAATGAAGACACAGTGGTTACTACTAAAGACGAAACATGGAATCACCTGAGTGCAAAAGGGCTCATTTCATCGGATTTATCTTTTCCAGATTATCTGCTGGCTGACGATGACATCTCAATGGAATCTCAAAATACAGATCAGGATATCGTTGATGGCGTGTTGAACTCTCAATATGACGTGTCCACTGATGAGGAGGAAGAATATGCAGAAGTTAAAAAATTTCAAATACGGTGGCAATTGAAAGTCTTGATAATTTGCGTGCTTTTTATTGCATCAAAAAATCTGTTTTGTTCAGCCTTGTTGGATCAAATAGAAAAACAGCTGTCTACAGCAATTGTTCAATCCCAAAAACAGGCAACTCTGGATAGTTACTTCCAGAAGTGTGAATGAAAAATTAAAGGTAAATGTTTCAATTATTGTACTTCTGCTTTCTAATACATACGTACTATAGTAGTATACTGTATGTGCTTTTTTACATAACTTTTGCTCGTTTGCTGATACATTTAAGGCAGAATCGGATAAAACGAAGTTTGCGTATAACAAACTTTTTCTTAACTCCCTTCAACTTCCTTATAAACGGTTTCGACTGTATATGTTTCAAGACTCATAGTGTCTGCATTTATACTTTCTAACTGCTAGGTTATACATTCTCACAGTTCAAACCTCAAAGTTCAAAATGAATTCTTTGGACTAATAGGGGCTTAGATATGGTACCCCAGCTGACGGACGGGCAGATGAATGGACTTATAAATTATACTGTAAGTGCATTTTTTTTTCAATAGAGGTTCTAAAAATTAGATGTAAAAATAATGCCGTGCGTGGCTCAAGTTAAACATGATTTAATGGGATATGATTTCAAATTCTCCAAATAGTTTGATGATTGCTCTTCACATTATGCAAAATATTTTGTTCAGTCACACACATTAAAATTATATTTCAGAGTCATCCTTTTAGCTTGACTATTTTTACTATATATATGCCAAAAGCTATTCATTATACACGCCCATTTAATAAGGTGTGGGCCCACATTTCATGCTCACAACAGCAGGAACATGGCTGTTGCATGGGCTGTACCAAGTTTGGGAATCATTAGAATGGTGCAGCAGCCCATGATTCTAGAATAGCCATTCATAAAGCATCAGAGTTGCTTAGGGTGGGTTTCAGTCTCAAACGCGTCATTCGACTTCATGCCACAAATACTCGATTGGGTAAAACTCTGGAGAGTGAGAGGGCCATTTGAATGTTGTGAACTCAATGGATAGCTCTTCCAATCAGTTCTTCACCAGATAGAAGTGATGAGATTGGGAATTGTCTTGTTGAATGAAGGCTGTGCGAAATGGATATCCATAGTGTAGGTAATTGGGGCATACATCAACATAGTTTTGTGCTGTGATGGTAATTTCAGTAAGTCCTTAGGTGGCTCATGTAAACATGTCCTAGAACGTTACACTGCCTCCACTGGCAGTGTAAATAACTCTCATGGGATCTGTGCCACACATGCATGCTCTCTGATTGCCATGTTTTGAGTGCAAACAAGGGTACTCAATGTGGGCATCATCTTCCATAACCCAGTCATGCCATCATATATCAAATGGTCTTTGCACAAACCTTCATATGTGCCCCATTGTTGAATACCAATATTATCCTTTCCAATGTGGCACTCCATTCCGATGCTACAATAATGGAGAGGTGGTGCTCACCTTGAACATCGGTGGACTATGTGCAATCACATTTCCTCTGGCGACTGCCAGTTTTGATGTCCTGGTATGCACGTGCGACAGCTGCACACTAAAATCTCAGACTTTCTATAGGTGTACAGATGGAGCTCACCACCTTCCTCACCCTGACTGCCTGCTTGTGATTGGACTCATTCGCTGTTTACTCTTCATCACAGTTGCTGGTATGCTACTCAGGAGATAGATATCTGACATATTTATAGCCTACAGGTGGTTTTGGGTGGGCACATTTTAATGACAGGGTAAAGCATCTTTGTGAATGAATGCTGTGTGTGTATAACAAATTTTGGTTTCGGTGTATGTAGCATGTATCTCTTTATGTTGTTTTGGTATATGTAAGTTATATATTTTAAAATGCATTGAACTGTTCCTTTTATGTAGTGGAATTCCTTATGATTATAGGTATGAACAAGCTATTGAGACATTTACACATTCGTGCGCAGGATATTGCGTTGCCACCTTTATTTTGGGAATTGGTGATAGAAATCCTGATAACATTATGGTTAATGAAGAAGGCCAAGTGAGTGATATTCCTTTCATGCTTATATACCATGACGTGGATGTGTGAGTGAGTGAGTTGTAGTCTCTCACAGATTTATATAAAGTAAATATCTGTAGTGAAGGAGTTTTTCTATTAAATAGCATATAGTGTAGTGAAAGATTATGCATGGACTGAGTTAGCTTTTGCATTAGGTACACCTACCTAATAATCAGTGGTGTACCGGAAAATGTAGGGGCCCCCCTGCAAAAAATATCTTCAAGGCCCTTTTGCAAAAATTTATTAGCTTTCAATTACTGAAAATTTAAAGTTCCATATTATTAACTAGGTTTTATGGGTTTTTTAATAATTCAAATTCTGTGGAACCTACAGGTATTTTTCGTAAAACCAAAATTATTGCACTGTGTTGCATAAAACACAAATGTGCTCATTATAGTTAAATTATTGTCTTAGTTTTATACCATTACAAAGTACTACAAAAAAGAAATCTGTAATAGTATGAAACTAGGCCCAAGCTAATCATATCATGCAAATTTTATTCTTTTAGAGAACTAAGGCCAGCCTCTTGAAATGTCTCACGATGTTACACACAAAACACCTAACTGTAGTGTGACAGTGTCTAATGACTTTTTCCAATATATACAAAACATAAGGAAATGTACACAAAAAATAAATAACAAGAATTGTGTACTCTTGAATATATAAAAAATACATTAAATTATTTTAATTCTCATATGTATAAATAACACACTTCACATAGTGCCAAAATATTTTGCACGTAGTAAATTTTTTTCTCTTGACTCTGTTATAAAAAATGAAACAGGTTTCAGTTTCTTGACCCCCGAATAACATCTTTCAGTTCATAATATTCTAAATGATGCGTAGTTATGTGCAAACACCTGTAATATGTGACATCCCATCCTCATTGGTATAAAAATTACATTCATTGAACTGATATTTCTTTCACATACATGTATAGCAACTATTGTTTGGCTGTGAATAGGGGCCTCCAGTTGTCTAGAATAGCTACTGTTCCGTCATTTAGTTTTTATAAACGAAAGCCGCGGAAGTGATTTTCTAATGTTTACGTACTTATTTAATGGGGGGTGGGGAATACTAAAATTTGCTTTCCTTTGTAATACTTCAAAGCTCCTGTAAAAAAAAAAAAATCCTGGCCATTTCTTTAACCAGCTTCATATGCAGTTTCCGGGAAAAAAGATTTGTGAAACATTTTTTTCAGTTTGGAGGCCCTGTGAGCCACGACCCCCTTCCTCCCCCCGCGCTGCGAGGGCTGTCAGTACACCCCTGCTAATAATTCATTGGTCCACCTCTCAGTTCAGTGATGGCTTGCTAACGCCTAGGAACAGATTCTACATAGTGTCAAACATCCTCCATGCATAACTTGATCCATATCCGCTGCACAGCTCTATTAGTTCATACTCATTCCATGGAGGAGAATCAGCAGTTCTCACACCCTGTTCTAGCATATCCCACAAATGTTCAATGGGGTTACAGTCAGGGAAGTTTGGGGGCCAAGGCAATGTGGGAAATTTGTCATCTTGTTCTTCCAACCACTCAGTAGTTATACAAGCATGATGACACAGTACATTGCCCTGTTGAAAGATGGCACTGTAGTCCAAGTAAACCTCCTGCAGATATGGATGGAGATGGTCAGTAGCGTCCACCGTTCAGTGTTTGTGGGATGATAACCAAGGGATCTAGGGCTTGCCAGGAAAAAGCTCCCCAGACCAGAACACACCTCCACTAGCCTGTTGAACCCCAACTGCGCAACCAGGGGAGAGAGTTTCATGCTGTTTACGCCATAAGCAAATCCAGCCACCAGATGGTGCTGCAGGAAATGGGACTCATCACTCCAGATGACCTTTTTCCATCTGTCAAGGGTCCATTGCCGATGTTCCACTCCAGATTACCTTTTTCCATCTGTCGAGGGTCCATTGCTGATGTTTCATTCCAGATGACCTTTTTCCATCTGTCGAGGTCCATTGCCGATGTTTCACTCCAGATGACCTTTTTCCATCTATCGAAGGTCCAATGCTGATGTTTCACTCCAGATGACCTTTTTCTGATGAGGTTCCATTGCCGATGTTTCACTCCAAATGACCTTTTTCCATCTGTCGAGGTTCCATTGCCGATGTTTCACTCCAGATGACTTTTTTCCATCTGTCAAGGGTCCATTGCTGATGTTCCTTTGCCCATGGGAGGTGTTGTTTGCGATGACCGAGTGTCAGCATGGTTGCCATTGTTGGTCTCTGGCTGTGGAACGGCAGGTGAAGCAAGGTACGTTGCATGGTGCTTGTAGAAATAGGTCGAACTGCACCCCTGTTGTACTGGTGGGTGAGCTGGGTGGCTGTTGTACTGATGGGTTAGTTGGGTGACTGTTGTTCTGATGGGTGAGCTGGGTGAACGTTTCAGGGCATTGCTGAGATACCAGTTGTGACACTCGACACTTCTGGGATCAGCTGTGCTTGGCTGACCAATGTGAGCTTTCTGCTGGATGTGTGTACATGGTTAATCCAGTCCTGCTACACCCTTAATGCAGTAGTTCAGGAGCAGCCAACAAGTACGGCTGTTTCCGAAATACTGGCACCTGCCCTCTGGGCCCCAACTATCTGGTCGCAATCGTATTGGCTTATGTCTTCCCATTACTGGCAAGTGTTTACTGATTATGTGCAGAGGATAGGTCTACACAGTAGCTGCATGTGACATTGATATCATGTGGTACTTTATCACTCCGAATACATACCTGCCAACTACTACGGAATGTCCGTAGTTTCTACGGATTTAGTTGTCTGACTACGGAACTACGGAACTCGCTATTGAAACTATGGATTCTACGAATTTTAATTTTGCTATTATTTCATAATATATGTGAGATTCTTAAGCGGATTCGCAGAATTTCGCTTTTTTGTCATTATTTAGATCATTCTTAAGATCGAGGCAAAGCTGAAGAGAATGGGGGAGGGTTCGTTTGTTCGTTTTCCGCCTACGGATAGTATTTCGTGTTTCAAAACTTTCGAAAACGGTAGTTAAACGGAGTACGAATTTTTGCCGAAATCATAATTCCCCCCCCCCCCGATGTTGCCTTTGTGTCCAATATTCTTGTTAAATATCATTTTATTGTATAAATGTTTTTATTTCAGCTTGAAACTGTAGGCTACAGTTTGTGAAAACGAAAGTTAGACGCCGCGAAAATTTCCCCGTAATCTTGAAGCATAAGATTCTTCTGCAAATTCTAGGAATTCCACCTTTTCCATTATTATTTTGGTCATTCAAGCGATTGATGCCCAATTGAACAGAAGGGCGGGGGGTCGGTGGACGGAATTCCATCTTTATGAAACTTCCAAAATCGGAAGGTTGATGGAGTTCAGATTTTTTCCGTAATCATAATTTCTTCTTTCTCGTGATGCTACTACCTCTGTGCAGTATTATTGTTAAATAACCTTTTACTGCATAAGTATTTGTATTTCAGCTTGAAAATGGGGGGGGGGGGTCCAAAACCAGAAGTCGGACGGAGCAAAGATTTCTCCTGTAATCGCTCCCCTCCCCTCCGGCGATGTTTCCACTCTTCTGCGTCTATGTATGCCGCGTAAAAATACTAGTTACTACTGACAAGGCTCTTGCCAATGTTGGCAGTTATGCGAATATGTAAAATGCTGGGTGTTCCTAATGCAAAGTTAGCTCAGTGTATATTTTTTATGAAATGTAGAAAAGCCGCCCCGGTGGCGCAGTGGTCTAAGGCGTTGGCCTCTGATCATTCGTCCGTAAGGGGTCCGGGTTCGAATCCCGGTCAGGCATGGATGTTGTGTTTGTCTTACGGCACTGGCTCTCTCCCTTCCCTGGAACCAGTGACCCTAAATTAGGGACGGGCGACTGCTTATAGCCCATTGAGTTGCTCACGGCGGTCGTTAAACCTCCAATAAAAAAAAGAAAGAAATGTAGAAAAGTAAACAGAGTGTACTGTGATGAGTTTTTATGAAGAAATAAGTATAATGCATGCATTGCACACATTTAAGCAGGTGTGAAAGAGTTCCGCCTTTTTGGAAGTCGTCTTGGGAGTTTCTGAGATCAATGCAGAAATGCAATAATTTTTGCATGTGTGGTGGTGGGGGGAGGGGGTTCTGTTTAAACTGTCTCTCAAAGCTGGAATTAGATAAAGCTGTTGCAGATCAGGAGGATGAATTACAACCCTGAGCAACACCAGCATCAAGTTCTCCATTCCAGATGTCTCTAGGCTGGACTGCAGGGCCAGATTTCTGCACGTGCACAGGACCTCAGAATTTGGAGGGGCATCCAAACTACCTTAATAATAATATAATTTTTCAGAACCAAAATATATTTTTCATTATAGCACGAAATTACTATATGGTTCGGTTTAAAAATTTCGGATGAGATTTTGGAAATCAAATGTTACTATTTCATATAATAGAGCTCAAGTGTTGTACTGAGCTGTGATCAGCCAGTGTAACATCTTAATCTGACCCTTATTTGTAACAATCAAAATGCAAAGGGAACAGCCTGAATTCGGAGCAATATGGTATAGTATACATGAAAAGCATTCCAGCAAACATGTATAATTTACTCAAAATATTTTTATTTTATTATTAATATTGGTCTTGTGAAAACAAAAATTGTGAATCAATATTCACAATTATGTAGGGTTTATTTTTACATAAATAAAAATGCAAAAAAGTTTAATTGACACTACTTTATTTAAAGACTGCTGTAATAATCTACATAGAGTGTTGCAATAATTTCTTGCAATGTGTGTCATCAGCTGTAACACTTCATGAGGAATTGCTTCTTACAGCTTAAACTACTAAAGTAACACAAGTGCAATGTGTGTCGTCAGCTGTAAGACTTCGTGAGGAATTGCTTCTTACAGCTTAAACTAACAAAGTAACACAAGTGCAATGTGTGTCGTCAGCTGTAAGACTTCGTGAGGAATTGCTTCTTACAGCTTAAACTAACAAAGTAACACAAGTGCAATGTGTGTCGTCAGCTGTAAGACTTTGTGAGGAATTGCTTCTTACAGCTTAAACTAACAAAGTAACACAAGTGCAATGTGTGTTGTCAGCTGTAAGACTTCATGAGGAATTGCTTCTTACAGCGTAAACTACCACGGGCCCATCGTTTTCATTAATTTTATGGTAAACTAGATGTTTTAAATTATATCTCTGGGAGGATAGTTATTTGTTTCCGTAAATGATACTATAAAAGAAAAAAATAATTCCAGAGTAATTAATGTTACAGCTGTAAGCTCTGTGGTTGAGAGGAAGTACAAGCGGTGTGAATCCTGCGTCTATTACATGCCACATTGGCTGTAAAGTTGAGCATGTGGGATGTGTTTGATTGTTTTTACTGCTAGTGAAACTTCTTGCAAGAAAAATATTTACCAGTAAATATTCTTTTCAACTGTTTGACTGAAAATTTTAATCAAGGGGGCCCCAGACATAGGACATGCACAGGGCCTCAACTGACCTAATTCGGGCCCTGGGCTGGAGGACTTGACTGTGATTGGCTGCAGTAGGTGGGGCTTCTCTGATGAAGGCTTGGTCTTACAGCTAATTGACGTGAGACTAGCGTGGGTGCAGAGACGTCACTCTCTTTGCGCCGACCATAGTTTTCTATGTGGCCATAGGGGATTGGGTAACTGCTTTTTCAAGATGCTGTACAAAGACTTTATTAATCGCCATTGTAATCATTTTGTAGTCTAGTTGGCAGTTCAGAGTTTGCAATGAGCACATGTGTGTTTCAACTGTTGGAGAAACTATCAAGAAAACGGATGTAAGTGTGAAAGTTTTGTGCACTTTATGTGCAGATTTAATATATTATGGAAATAAAGGGTTCACTGCTATTTCAACCATTTGAAGTATAAATAGATCAGTATAAATATGGGGTTGGCATTATTGGTTTGGTGTAAGCACATTGAATAAAATAAAATTATTATTCATTCCTAAAGACAATTTTATGGCTTTTATATATATGCATATATTGTGCTTAGGGCAGCTAATAAATGCTGAAAGGTTAATTATTTTTGCATATTCCTATGTGGGAAAAGTTAAGCCTTTTCCTTCCGTGACCACTTTCATGTCTGTTTAAGAAGTGGGCTCCATATGTCATACAGCAGCATCTACTGTATTTATTTGTGAACTTTTATAGTACATTAAAGTGTATGTGAGGTAGATTCTATGTGTGTTAACAGAGGTAAGCAAAAGAATCTGAATAATGGACTGTCATGTTGCTGCAAAATTATGCACAAGATGAGAACCAGTGTCTTCACTGATCTAAAGAAAAAACAGTTACTTCTGACTTTACTTAGATATGCAAACTCATATCTGAGTAAAGCCAAAAGTAACTCACTGCTGGTTTATATATTAAAGTTGAAAAGGTGTTCCTCTTGAACTTATATTCAGTTCAAGAGGAAAACTCTTTCTACTTTTGCATTTAAAGTTGAAAATACTTTCAAGATGCTGATGACTAAGGCACAGCCGACACTGTGTATTTTTATTTGGAACCTGCCATTGCACAACTGAAATTGAATTCGATAATGTGCATGCTTGCTTTGATCAGCAGCCATTGTTTGTTCTAAAAATGAAAGTCACAGGGGACAAATCTGGGCTGTATGCCAGATGCTGGAGTGTTTCCCCACTTGAATTTGCAAAGGTAATCCGGAATGATTTTTGCAGTGTGGAGACAGGCATTGTCATGAAAAAGAATGACTCCTGCAGTGAGCAGCCCAAGTAGCTTGGACTTGAGTGATGGGTGCAGAAATTTGAATGTGAATACCAGGTAGCATTTGTGGTGTTCCCGTTGGCAAGAAACTTGATCGACAGAGGGCTCTTGTGGTTAAAAAGGTCAACATGACCTTTTATGCACTTGTCTGCATTCCCTATGACTTCTTTGGTAGTGGAGATGACATTTGCTTCCATTGGCTGCTTTGTCTTTTGCTTTCAGGTTGATAAAGAAGCCACCATATTTCATCTCCTATAATGATTCTGTCGATAAAATAGTGAGCTTCTTCGTGATACTGCAATAAATGTTCCAAAGACACACCCATGCGAGTGTCTTTCTGCACAGATTACAAGTTGTGTGGCACCCACTGAATGTAAATCTTCTGGTACTGCAGACGATCCCGAATATTGATGCACGCTCCTTAAACTGATTCCAGTTTGTCGGCAAGTGCTTCCACCGTGACTCTTCTGTCGTCTTGAATGAGACTATCCACTTTGGCGACGGAAACATCGGTGATCACATGGTGTGCATACCTGCCAACTTTTATGCATTACATGTAAAATTTACGCATTTTAACTGTTCTTTACAATTTTGCGCATAGATCGCATTTTTTTTTTTTTTACACATTTCTGTATATTTAAAAAAAAAAAATCTTCCTTGAGAAATATTTGTTAATGTTTCAGTTAAATCATACCCGCCAACTCTTCTGGATTTCGCAGAAGTTTTCCGGGTTTTTTTTATACAGTCTTCCGGTTTTACGGCTGGAAGAACTTTTCTTCCGGATTTTCAAAATTTTCTGTACTTTTGCTAAAAATATCCCTATAAATAAAATATATAACAGAGATGAGAATTTTGCGCCAATACAAAAGTCTTGCACTATCTTGCTACAAAAGGCAGATTTTGCGCCATTGTGCACCAGAACACTCGTCATCGGGACTTCAGCACAGTAAATTCTCTGTGCAAACGGTTCTGCTTGATGCTGAATAAGATCATGCGGTGGGAAGAAAGATTCAGAGACTCCAACTACTGTGGATTTTATGTAGTTACTATAGAAATTGTCGGTCCTCTACGGATGACAGAAAACATCGAGTATGCTATAGAAATCACCGGTCCACTACGGACAACGGAAAACGTTGAGTATGGTATCAAAATGTGATATAATTTGTTTGTATTATAAACATCAAAAAGTTATCAAATGCATAAATATTTTCATTTATTTTTACTTGTACATAGTTAAATTCATTATAAATGTTGTTTGCACATTGTTAAAAAGATAATTAAAAATGTCGTTCGTGCATAGTTAAAAAAATCATTAGAAATGTCGTTCGTGCACAGTTAAAAAAAATTAGAAATGTCGTTCGTGCATAGTTAAAAAAATCATTAGAAATGTTGTCCGTGCATAGTTAAAACAATCATTAGAAATGTCGTTCGTGCATAGTAAAAAAATCATTAGAAATGTCGTTCGTGCATAGTAAAAAAAACATTAGAAATGTTTGTGCATAGTTAAAAAATCATTAGAAATGTTGTTCGTGCATAGTTAAAAAAATCATTAAAAATGTTGTTCATGCACAAATTTACACATTTGATGGTTTAAAACTCAGGCTTCATGTGTTCATCGCGGGTGATCAAGGTCGTAGGATGACCGAAAGCTACTGCTAAATGAACCTTTTACCATACATGACTGTGTGTTTCGCTCGTTTTATATGTTTATCACACATTTGAATTTTCTCAGGTTGGCTGATATGGGTGTGCTTGCCCTGGCCTCGAATCATCAGTCAACGATGACTGCTCCTCACAGAGCCACTTACTCCAGTTTTAACACATTACAAAGACATGCAGTTGTCATACATGTTACTCGTGCAGTGATGAATTTCTGTACTCCTGACACCTTCCATGGTTAAAAACCACATAACTACTCTCTGTGCAACATGAATTGCTTCAATTATGACTGGTTAGTCTGAACACCTGCATGAGGTCCTGTACAAATTCCAACTGCTCCCATCGTCACATGATTGCAGCACCACATTTCTCTGTGTCATAACACTACAGTGGTGCCACTACATTTTGGGTCGACACTTCCACTGTAAATCCATTCGGCAGTTTGCTATGTCCCATTGGTTCATTTTCATTTGAATGACCCATATAACTTGTAGTTAGAAATAGATAAAAATAATTTGCTAAGTAAAAATAAAAGTTATCCACATGCAGCAGGTAGCTCATAAAATAAATTTGAAAAAGCTCTGTAATGAAAGTAAAATGTATATCATCATCATCGTCAACCATTATCAATCCACTGCTGGACGAAGGTCTCCCCAAGTTTCTTCCACAACGGTCTTGTCTTGTGCCAGTCTCCTCCATGTTACTCCCGCATACTTTCGAATTTCATCCACCCATCTCCCATGCTGTCTTCTGGGTCTTTTCCTGTCCCTTGGAATCCAGTCTAAAATTTTGGCTGTCCATCGATGCTCTGTCCTTCTGGCAATATGTCCAGCCCATTGCCATTTCAGGGATTTACTCTGATCATGATGTCTTCCACTCTTGTCATTTTTCTGATCCACGAGTTTTTCTTCTTATCTCTCCTGGTTACACCAAGCATGCACCTCTCCATGCCTCTTTGAGTTGTCTTTAGTCTTTGTATGTCTCTTTTAGTTAAGGTCCATGTCTCTGCACCATATGTAAGCACTGGAAGGATGCATTGATCAAACACTTTTTTTTTAAGACAAAATGTCATATGTTGCTCTTGAAAATTATACTTTTTCTTCCAAAAGCTCTCCAGGCAAGTTTTATACGCCGATTAATTTCTTCATCAATGTGACCCTCACTTGATATCTGCTGTCCAAGATAAATGTAGGTATTGGTTATCTCCAGCTTTTCTCCATCAATCGATAAATCTTCATTTCTTATAACATATATATGTAATTTGCCACCTAAGAACACATATGTATGCAATATGCAAATACAACAGTGGTGACAGCAAATGCATGCTTTTTAAAAAACAGAGACTCAGAATTCCTGCTGTTTTCAGATTCTTGCACAAGTACAGTTGATAGAACTCTGAGTCTTCTGTGATAACTATTGGAAGTCGAAACTAGAGTTTGTCCGCAGTCAGTTGCTTCGCTATCTACTTTTTCACAAAGCAGATTGGCACACTATGTCTTTCAACTGCCAATATGTAATGAATAACATGATGCATAATCTGCACTGCATTAGTTTCCTATTTGAATAAATTATTTGTGTCTACTTAAAACTGAATGCCAGCATGCTTCTTCCCTGCTGATATCACTGCTACATGCTAGACTCTTTCCTGTCTCATAATGATCTGGTCCTTGGTTGTATTTTAAAGATAAAAATACAGTTTTATGACTATATGTGACACCATTTAATTATCATATTTGGAATTAGTTTATGATCACTTTCCAGATTTTCCACATTGATTTTGGTCATTTCTTGGGGCACTTCAAGAAGAAGTTTGGCATAAACAGGGAAAGAGTTCCTTTTGTCCTCACAGAAGACTTCCTTTATGTGATAGCCAAGGGTGCAGAAAACCCAAAGAAAAGCAAAGAATTTCAAACGTAAGTTCTTCTCTAATACTTTTGATTATTTTCTTGTTCTTTTTAAGTAGATTATGATCTTCTGATTCTTGTCTGCATCTGTCAGCCATTTCATCATTCCAACTTTGAAAAAAAAACATTTTTCGGAAAATGAACTAAAAAAAGTAGTGTGAAGCATCAAATCAGAATACATATTCTGCAAAAGAAGTTAATGAAAAAAAAAATACTAAAATGTAACCTATAAAAAAATGTACTGAATGCAAAAGTGTCAGATGCACCAGATGCACCTTTTTGTACAGAACAAAATGAAAAGTATAAAACAATTTGTGTCTCAATCTTCTAAATATTGATTTTAGTGAAAGATTAAAGTAGTACTGTATATACTCGCATATAAGTCGACCCCCACTTTCAGAGTAAAGAAATCGTAAAAATAAAAAACTCGCATATAAGTTGATCCCAGAATGAGAAAAAAAAAATTTCAATGAATTTATTTAAAAACATTTGAAAACGAAAAAAAAATTATATATAATAATAGTAAATTTAATTTGCATGCCCAAAAACTTCATCGGAACCCTTCAAAATCCGATTTTGAGTCAGACTCGCCAAACAATTCAAAAAAGTCTTTCTCCGTCATCGGCGCATCATCGTAAACATCAGTATTTCTACCTATGTCTGTGTCATAAGAATCACTGTCGTCGTCACTCATAAAAATCTCATCATCCTCTGTGCCATCAAGTTCGTTACTAATGCAACATTTCTTGAATGATTTCACGGCCATTTCCACAGGTATCGTATCCCAAGCATCCTTGACCAAGCCCGATATGTTCGAGTAATACGTAGGATATCGCTGCAACAAAATGTGCCGACTAAATTCTTAAAAGTCTAAACTCAAGAGCCTGATGAGAACAGCCATACAAAGATTCAAACATCGACCACTTAGAACTGAGAGGTACACACGTGAAAAGTTTTTCTTGAATTACGTTTGATTACCGAGGTATTTGTTTGCAGTAAATACTAATAATTTCCAACTGAGAAATTGCATTTCACACAAAGGAACTACAACATGTAAAAAAGTTCCAACAGTTAAACCACTATTGAATGGTTTAACTGAAAAATAATAATGTATATAAAACATGTTCTTTAATCTCGACACGTCAAGAAATACGTGCGTATTAAATACCGTCACTTTACTGATTTTTTAATTTTTTTTAATGTACATACAGAAAATAAAATGAAATACATTTCTGCTTTCGTAGCAAAAAGCTTGTTACACGGAATCCAGAATTTTCAACTGCAAAATGGCAAAAGATGAGAGATGGAATAGTGCATGTGCGGCATTAGGTACGACGTCGTCAAGGATGCCAGGAAACATGCGGAAAACGGTAATGCCTGGGAAGCCAATATTACGGCGGGCATCACAAGTGGGAGATGTCAAGGTCACACGTGAAGGGAAGAAGCAACTGTTGTTTAGTTGCATTGGTTAATACTGGGTCACTCCAGTATTAACAAATGAAACTAAACGAGGGATGACTGGGGGGGGGGGGCGGAGATAGGTGGGAGAGAACGGAAGAAGAAAAAATAACTGCGAAGTCGCTATCCTTACACACACACACACACCGCTTCAGGTGTAAAATTCACATGGGAAAAACTTTGAGAGGGAATGAAGGAAGCAGGACATTGGCTTAGTACGTTAAAATTTTGGAAGGGAGGGTGTTGCCGCAAAACTATTTCGCCAAAGCAAAGAACGGCTAAAATAATCGCTTAAGAGAATGCTTAATTTCGTAAAACTGGCACTTGGCATGCAAATTTTAAATTGGCAAAAAAAAAAAAAAAAAAAAAAAGGAAAATAAAAATGTTCTAATCACAATCATACTGAAAGCTTGTGGAAAAAAGGGCCGTCCGCACGGACATCGTGGTCGGCAAATTAATCGTCCGCAATGAATTCTTGACCGCCGCGGACGGACGGTTTTGCGCGCTCTACGTGGCGGTTTCATCCATGTTCTCTATTTGGGAAAGTTCAAAAGCAGTCTCTTCTGAATTACATACTTTTGACATTCCATTATCTTTGCATCAAGGTCACGAGGTAACTTTTGCGCAATTTTGGTGCGCTGGCGTAGACGCAACCCATAGCGGTTCATGAACCTTGTGCACCATCCTGGTGAGGCACGAAAAGTGTTATTTGCGGCTGCAAACTTTAAATCTTTTGCTCGCAAACATATACCAGCTCGTGTTACAATGTAACCATTTTGTCTGCAGCCCACACACAATCCAATCATTCAAGACACTTTCTAGCTCTGGAAAAGATGCATTCCATGGCGCAGCGCCTTTTGCGATTTTCACCAAATCCGTTTTTTTTTTAGTTTTTTTTATGCCAATCTCGAATCAGTTTTTCATTAATGCCAAATTGACGTGAAGCAGCACAGTTGTTAGTATTTTCTATAAAAGAAACCACTTTCAACTTAAATCCTGCATTATAGGACATCCGCTTCTTTACACAATCCGTGTCGGCCATGAGCCATGCCCGTAATAGGAGAAGCGAGACAAAAACACGTGTGATTAAGAACAAGCAACCCCTATAGCTGTCGCATGGCTGCGTTAGGTCGTAGGTCAGCGGTCAGTGCAATAAACTAATAGTCAAGAGGGTGGAGCTTTCGATGTGCGGCTGTGACAGCGCTGTGGATACACAAAACTAGGAGACTTCTCAAAGCGCAGAGAAATTTGGAGGGTCTCAATTTTGTAATTACTACCGCATCAGTGTTTTTTGTCTTTTTTTTTTTTTCGTGGGTCGCGATTTTGTAATTAATACCGCATCGGTATTCTTTTTTCTTTTGGGATGGATTGCCTTTTGCCTCACGAGAAGTACTTTTTAGGCTCTGCGTATAAGTGGACCCCCTTACTTTGAAGCTCCTTTTTTGTCCCAAATTTCTCGATTTATACATTAGTATATACAGTAAGGGATGTAAGGTCAGGTGATGCGTAACATCACAGCCTCTCCTTGACAAATGTCAACCCCGCCTTCTCGTGGTGCATCCTGTTCCCACTAAAGGGGCTCTGACGACCGCCCATAGCGGTATAACTATACCATCGGGATTAGAGGAAGAAATGAAGATTTATCGATTGATGGAGAAAAGCTGGAGATAACAGACACGTACGTTTATCTTGGACAGCAGATATCAAGTGAGGGTCACATTGATGAAGAAATTAATCGGCGTACAAAACTTGCCTGGAGAGCTTTTGGAAGAAACAGCATAAATTTCAAGAGCAATATGCCATTATGTCTTAAAAGAAAAGTGTTTGATCAATGCATCCTTCCAGTGCTTACGTATGGTGCAGAGACGTGGACCTTAACTAAAAGAGACATACAAAGGCTGCAGACAACTGAAAGAAGCATGGAGAGGTGCATGCTTGGTGTAACCAGGAGAGATAAGAAGAGGAACTCGTGGATCCGAAGAATGACAAGAGTGGAAGACATAATGATCAGAGTTAAATCCCTGAAATGGCAATGGGCTGGACATACTGCCAGAAGGACAGATCATCGATGGACAGCCGAAATTTTAGATTGGATTCCAAGGGACAGGAAAAGACCCAGAAGAAGACCACATGGGAGATGGGCGGATGAAATTCGAAAGTATGCAGGGGTGACATGGAGGAGACTGGCACAAGACAGACCGTTGTGGAGGAAACTTGGGGAGACCTTCGTCCAGCAGTGGATTGATAATGGTTGACAATGATGATGATGATGATGATATACAGTAAGGGATGTAAGGTCAGGTGATGCGTAACATCACAGCCTCTCCTTGACAAATGTCAACCCCGCCTTCTCGTGGTACATCCTGTTCCCACTAAAGGGGCTCTGACGACCGCCAATAGCGGTATAACTATACCATCGGGATTAGAGGAAATGCTATCCCACACTCACCTACCCACTTGGCCAGCGTGGTGAGTTATGGCCAAACCCCTCCAAAATGACTCCACAACTTAAATCTTGGCCCTCAGTCTCCGGCAGCTGGAATGTACCTGGCCAAGGCAGCGGCCAGTGCGACATGAAGGCAGAGGGTGCTAAGAATCCCCGGAGGACCGGACTAGGCTGCCATCTGATGCTGACCTTGGCTACGTATAATGGACGCTCCCTATCTTCTGATTCAAGGCTTCTTGAATTGGAAGAGGAACTACAAAGGATCAAGTGGGACATCGTCGGGCTAAGTGAGGTAAGGAGAAAAGGAAAAGATCTCGTTGAACTGAAAAGTGGACATCTCTTCTACTATTGTGGGACAGATACTGGCCGAACTAGTAGTGTTGGATTTATAATAAACAAGAAACTGAAGGATAAAGTTGTAGAAGTTGAAGAGTTCCTCTGACAGAGCTGCACGACTTGTTATCCAACTCTCGAAAAGATACCAGGCTCAGATTATTCAAACTTATGCATCCACCACAAGTCGTGCTGAAGAAGAAGTTGAAGAATTTTATGAGGAAATTTGTCATCTAAATAATAAAGGTAAGCAGCATTTGAAAATAATTATGAGAGATTTCAATGCAAAAATAGGGCAACGGCAACAGAATGAAACTTCGGTAGGTAAATTCGGTCACGGCAACAGAAACCAGCGTGGAAATACTCTCGTAGAGTTTGCAGAGGCAGAAGGGTTTTTCATCTTGAACTCCTTTTTCTAGAAAAAGCCACACAGGAAATGGACATGGAGACATCCAAATGGGACGACAAATGAAATTGATTTTATTATGTGTAACAAAAAATTCGTCATAGAAGACTGCAGTGTGCTAAACAAGTTCAACACAGGCAGTGACCATAGATTGGTGAGATGTAAGATGCACCTCAACACTAAACTCGAACGTAGCAAGCTCATAAGACAAACAAAATGTATTGACATAACCAACCTTAAAAAACACCATAATACCTTCAAATTGAAACTGAAGAACAGATTCTCTGCTTTAGAAGGCCTAACATCGGAAGAAGTGGATATTTCTGAAGTTAACAGAAAAGTAACCAAAGCTCTTATGGAAACAGCAACAAAATTAGCTGGGTCTAAGAACAAATTGCATGTGAACAAATTATCAGGAAAAACCAAAATGTTGATGCAAAAAAGAAGAGAGATGAGGACAACTAAAGAAGATGTGACTTCCAAAGTGGAATATATAGAGCTATGCAAGACAGTACGAAAAAGTATCACTGAAGACGTAAGGAAATTCAACTGTGAACTAGTAAGGAAAGCAATTGAAAACAACCAAAGCCTAAAGATAGCAAAGGGACATCTCAGTAAGGGGAAAAAACAGATTATGGCACTGAGAAAAGAAGATGGTTCTGTAACAAGAAATAGAGGCGAAATTTTGACAAGAGTGAAAGATTTCTACTCCAAATTATATGAAAGGGATGATACATGTACTCCAGGCATCATGAAAGGTACCAGTACCAGAGTTCTTCCAGTCCTTCCAGCAGAAGTTGCACATGCAATCAAGAACATGAAGTGGGGAAAAGCTCCAGGAGAAGATGGAATTACTGTAGACATCATACAAGAAGCAAGTGGAGAAATCGAAACACTACTCGCCCAAATTTTCACTCGATGCCTTAATGAAGGGAAAATTCCTGAGGATTGGAACAACGCTACAATGATCTTGCTACATAAAAAAGGTGACATTGAGGATCTCAGGAACTACAGACCTAATCAGCCTCCTATCAGTGGTTTATAAAATCTTCACTAAAGTTCTTTCACGCCGCTTGAAGGTGACCCTGGACATGGCTCAACCGAGAGAACAAGCTGGATTCAGGAGTGGCTACAGCACAATAGATCATATCCACATACTGAGAGAACTAATTGAAAGAGCGAGGGAATATGAACTTCCATTGTGCATGGCTTTTATCGATTATGAAAAAGCCTTTGATTTGGTGAAACCATCAGCAGTTGCAATGGCTCTGAAATCCTGCGGTATTGAAGATGCATACATCAATATTATTAATAACATCTATGAAAATGCAAGTGCAAAGATTCGGCTGTTTGAAAATACAACACACATAAAAATTGGTAAAGGAGTGAGACAAGGTGACACCATATCTCCGAAGCTCTTTAATGCCCCATTGGAAAATGTCTTTCAATCACTGAACTGGGAAAACAAAGGGATAAAGATTAATGGAGATTATCTAACCCACCTTCGTTTTGCTGATGACATAGTCATTTTTGCAACTACCCCATCAGAGCTACAGAGTATGATCCAGGAACTTGCTGACAAAAGTAAAGAAGTGGGCCGCCCCGGTGGCGCAGTGGTCTAAGGCGTTGGCCTCTGATCATTCGTCCGTAAGGGGTCCGGGTTCGAATCCCGGTCAGGCATGGATGTTGTGTTTGTCTTACGGCACTGGCTCTCTCCCTTCCCTGGAACCAGTGACCCTAAATTAGGGACGGGCGACTGCTTATAGCCCATTGAGTTGCTCACGGTAGTCGTTAAACTTCCAATAAAAAAAAAAGAAAAAAAAAAGAAGTGGGATTAAAAATGAACTTTCAGAAGACAAAAGTGATGTACAATGCTTTTACAAGAAATGAAGATTTATCGATTGATGGAGAAAAGCTGGAGATAACAGACACGTACGTTTATCTTGGACAGCAGATATCAAGTGAGGGTCACATTGGTGAAGAAATTAATCAGCGTACAAAACTTGCCTGGAGAGCTTTTGGAAGAAAAAGCATAATTTTTAAGAGCAATATGCCATTATATCTTAAGAGAAAAGTGTTTTATCAATGCATCCTTCCAGTGCTTACGTATGGTGCAGAGACGTGGACCTTAGCTAAAAGAGACATACAAAGGCTGCAGACAACTCAAAGAAACATGGAGAGGTGCATGCTTGGTGTAACCAGGAGAGATAAGAAGAGGAACACGTGGATCCGAAAATGATAAGAGTCAAGAGTGGGAGACATCTTGATCAGAGTTAAATCCCTGAAATGGCAATGGGCTGGACATACTGCCAGAAGAACAGACCATCGATAGACAGCCGAAATTTTAGATTGGATTCCAAGGGACAGGAAAAGACCCAGAAGAAGACCACATGGAAGATGGGTGGATGAAATTCGAAAGTATGCCGGAGTGACATGGAGGAGACTGGCACAAGACAGACCGTTGTGGAGGAAACTTGGGGAGACCTTCGTCCAGCAGTGGATTGATAATGGTTGATGATGATATACAGTAAATTTAAAATCTCTTTTTAAGTAATGGAGAAAATCAATTTTAAGACATTCTAGTCAATTTGCTGTCATTTCTTGCTGTTTCATTTACAAACTGGACTAATAAAAATTTTGATGCTAGAATTTCACTTTGAAAAGAACCATATTCTGTAAAATGGGCACTGTTATTTTATTTATATTTCAATTCAGAACTCTGTGGAGAGCCAGTACAGTCATACTCTGTATTTCTGGTGATAGTTCATTGTGAATAATTATTAATTTTTTTGTACTTTTCACTAGAAAGTTAATTTTATTACCAACTGTGTAGAAACAAATGTAAGTGCAGTAAAGAGGCTCTTGTTAGAGGAAAAAAGAGGGTACCAGTACTGCATGTAATACATTTCTTAGTGATTTTAAATTTGTAAGCAAAAGAATGTGTGAATTCACATATACTTACCCTACACTCGTAGGAATGTCACAAATTTTTAGCACATTTACGTCAATTTGTGATAGAAAACCACACATTGACACACACTTGCTAAAAAATAGTGATATTCCTACAATAAATGAGGGTGAACGAAAAGTAAGGTCATTGCTCTCGTTACATAGGCAAGTAGAGCTGCGGCAGATAGCTATCTGGGAAGGGGAGGGGAGGGGAGGGCATGTCGTGGATGCAGTCGCTAATCTAACCGCAGTTACCCAGCAGTTATGAGGGCATAATCATGGCCGCTTGTTTGTCGGAATGCTTCATCATCGAGCAGCGAAAGTGTAGGGAGATTAATATGGGGAGGATAAGTGTATGAGCCATAGACATGTACAAGTGGATATAAAAGTTTCAAGCTGGTAGAATGAATGTGTTTGTTGAAGCTCGCTTGGGTCATCCATCAACCTTTCCCACAAAGGACCATCTGGATCGCATCAATGCACTCATTAAAGAAGATTGCCAGATAACTCTATCTAAGATTGCCCCAAAGGTAAACATTAGCCATGGTTCTGCCTTCTCAATAATGCATGGTGATCTCGGATATCACAAAGTGTGTGCCAGATTGGTGCCATGGCAGTTGCCTGATGTGCACAAGCAGCAGCGCCTGGAAATCGGCAGAAATTTTTTGCAGCGGTATGAGTCAGATCCCAGTATTCTGGAGAGGATTGTCACTGGGGATGAAACATTTGTCCATCATTACAACCCTGAGAGGAGTGGGAACATCCGTGCTCCCTATGCAAAAGGAGTTCAAAGTTGTCCCTTTGGCACAAAAATTAATGCCGACTCTCTTTTTTGACATGAAAGGACCCATCGTTGAACACTTTTAAGAAAGTACAGGGTGACTCAATTAACAGTCAGTCATATTGTGACTTTCTGAAAGACAAATTGAAACCAGCAATTTGCACAAAATGACAGGGAATGTTAGTATTATAAATATTGAATGGGAATTATAGAGGATAAATTTTTAAGGTATTTTACCTCTCAAATTTTTGATCTAGACACTAGATCATCTTCAGGAGTTCTTGCATCTTACTACTTCCACAGGTCTGACGACCAAGCCTGATGGATTTTCCACCCAGCATGGTCGTTGATGTTGCCTTGTGTCTTGTAAATTTCCAGGGATTCCTCTAATTTCCAGATAATTGCATGGGATTGATGTTTGATTACTTGCAAGGAGTCCCAGTCCATTCTGTGGCCAGTTTGTTGTATGTGCTTGTATAATCCTGTTTTATTTGAAATGTTCCATATTGCTGCTTTGTGTTGATTAATTCTGGTGGTTAACCTTCATCCTGTTTCTCCTATGTATGGTAAACCACATTAACACTCGATTTTATAAATGACTCCTTCCTGGAGTAAAATATTTTCGTCTCTTTGTTTTAGGGATGGTAAGTATTTCTTAATTTTTTCATTTAAACCTGGAGCTAACCCAATTTTATATTTAGTGCTGATTTTCTTTAGTTTTTCAAACAGTCCCTTGTAGTAAGTGACTTTTCTTGTGGATAAATTTTCAATTTTCTCTTTATTTTCTGTACTGCTCATTCTGTTCTTAGTAGGATTTTCTCCCAGTATTTCACAGATTTCTCTTGAAGGGTAATCATTATCTAGTAAGATTGATTTTAACTTATTTTTATGTTTCTCCTTAGCTTCTGAAGATGAATTCAGCTTTTCAACTTTTTCTTTAAATTGTAAAGCTACATTTTTCTTTATATAATTAGGGTGATCTATCTCACTTATAATTTTAAAAATTTCCAGTATTTGTAGGCTTCTTGTATAATTCTGTGGTAAGCTTTTTTCCTTCCCTTTTCAAAGTAAAGTCTAGGTAATTTAGCTTATTTTAGTTTTGATCATCTAAAGTGAATTTCGGGGATTCATCTTTGGAATTACAACCTTCTAGAATTTTTGATGAGTATCCACTCGAATCTTGATCTATGATGAAAAGGATATCATCCCTGTATCTAGTATACATGCACAAAATAGAAGGTTTCAATAGGAAGGCCTCTTCTGTCTTACTTACCTAATAATTTGCTATGAGAGGTGCTAATGAAGAGCCCATTGCTAGCCCACATCTTTGCTTATAGAAGCAGCCTTGGAATTGAAAAATGTTTTTGTTTAGAGAAAACACTGTAAGTTCATAAAGGCCTATTGATTCTTCTTTATTATAGCCTTGAAACACTACTATGTCAGATAGGTCATTTGCTATGTAATCTATGAGCTTGTCCAGGTTAATATTTCGTATACATTGACACAACACCCAAACTTGCCATGGAAGGGTTTTCTAATTCTGGAAGTTCTTCTATTTTATTCAATAGCTCTTCAGTGTTCTTTATCAGTACCTTAGGTTTAGAAAACAACTTCGATAAATGAAATAGTAGATAATAATGCAGATCGAACAGAGGAAAATATTTTGAGTCAATAATAGGCCTAATAGGTTGTCCTTCTTTATGAAGTTTTAGCAAACCATAAAGGGAATGTTATCCAAAAAAGTGCTGTTACTGCACGACAACGCTCATCCATATACAGCATTGGCAACTCAAAAAAACAATTACCAAGTTGAGGTTTGAGGTGTTACCACATCCTGCTTACAGCACTGATCTGGCGCCATGCGACTTTCATGCCTTCAGGCCTATGAAAGACTCTCTGTGAGGCCACCGTTTTGTTTGAAAGTGATATCCAGGTAAAGGAAATGGTGCATTTGTGGTTGCAGAAACAATCCAAAACATTCTTCTCGGCAGGAATCCAAAAGCTTGTAGACAGATATAAAATATGCATTGAATGACAGGTGGACTATGTTGAGAAATAAGGTAATTGTATCTGTATGACAGTAAGTCTGTCATGAAGATACATCATGTCCACAAAAGACCAGTTTTTAAAATGTGTGAAAGGATAATTGTCTTGTACTCATATCATGAGTGCTGCACCATCTGGGCATATGAGACAAATGTCACAGATGATGTGAATGTTCATCTTTAATTTTCAGCTTGAAATGTTTTCCCTTTTCAAAATTATAGCGTTTTTTTTTTTTTTTTTTTTTTTTGGAGGGTAGGGAGAGTAAAGTTCTGAGTGAATCATTCTGTATCATGTATCACTAAGCTGTTCTCTGATATTCAGAAGTTAGCTCCTCAAGGAAAGCTCATCTGCTAGATTAAAATTTAAAACTGATTGTGGTATTACTGTCCGTACATCAAATGTCTCCCCTTAACAACAATCTTGGCAACAACTCAAGCTTCACTGATGTCCGTCACACATGTCTCACACAACCCTTTATGCGTCATACTTATAATCTTTTTCTCATGCAGACACTCCTGAATCTGAACCTCCCATGACTTCCTCTGCCTTTCTTTCTGTTACTTAGGCTGAAAAAAATTTCTTACTAAGCATCTCATCTCATTATTTCAACTTGGCCAAACCACCTCAAAATATTTGTCACTTCCTTACAACATTTTGCTTCACAATTACACATCTGAAACACACATTCATTCCTCACATGATCAAACTGTGTATTTCCACAATGCCCCCTCCCTTCAAGAGTAATGTATCTCTCCAGCAGACAAACAACTCCTATGTCTCTTCTGCAGTACCCAGGTTTAGTCTCTTGTACAGTACCACCCTCCTATGTCTCTTCTGCAGTACCCAGGTTTAGTCTCTTGTACAGTACCACCCTCCTATGTCTCTTCTGCAGTACCCATGTTTAGTCTCTTGTACAGTACCACCCTCCTTTGTCTCTTCTGCAGTACCCAGGTTTAGTCTTGTACAGTACCACCCTCCTATGTCTCTTCTGCAGTACCCAGGTTTAGTCTCTTGTACAGTACCACCCTCCTATGTCTCTTCTGCAGTTCCTAGGTTTTGCTGCCAAACAACAGAATTGGAATAATGGGTATGTATGAAATTACATACCCATTATTCCAATTCTGTTGTTTGGCAACAAAACCATAAATGGGTATGTATGAAATTACAGTTTCATACATAACCATTTGGGACTTTCTTGAGAACTTGTCATTCCTGTGAAATCCTCCTAAGTCAGCTATGACTTTCAAAGATGAATTTACTCGCCTACTAATTTCATCACCTAATTTGTTCTCTCTGTCAACCATGTTTCCTACATACATACATATCATTAAGCTGTTCTCTGAGATTCAGGGGTTAGCTCCTCAAAGAAAGACCATGTGCCAAGCACACATTTAACTGATAAAACTAGAATTCACTTACTGTTGATCCATACATACATATCATTAAGCTGCTCTCTGAGATTCAGAGGGTAACTCCTCAAAGAAAGACCCTGGGCCAAGTACACATTTAACTGATAGAACTAGAATTCACATATTGATCCATACATACATATCATTAAGCTGTTCTCTGAGATTCAGGGGTTAGCTCCTCAAAGAAAGACCATGTGCCAAGCACACATTTAAGTGATAGAACTAGAATTTACTTACTGCTGGTGTATCAAATGTCTCCATTTGCAACGATCTCTGCGCACTGCTCAAACCTCATTAACATACATCACACGCCGCACACAAGATTTTTTGTACTTCATACTCATAATCTTTTTCTCAAGCAAACGTTCCTGAATCTGGTCCTCCCATGATTTCCTTGGCCTTCCTGTACTTTTCTTTCCTGCCACTTAGGCTGAAAAATTCTGTTAGTCAGCACCTCATCACTCATTCTTTCAACATGGCCAAACCACCTAAGAATATTAGTCTCCTCCTTACTAACAACATTTTGCCTCACATTACACTTCTGCAACACATCTTCATTCCTCACATGATCAGTGCGTGTCTTACCACTGCCCCCCACCCCCATAAGTAGCTCATCTCCCCAGCACACAAACAACTCCTATGTCTTTTCTGAAGTACCTAGGTTTCACTGCCGTACATTAGAGTAGGAACAATTACATTTTCATGCACAGCCATTTGGAAATCATGCTTCCTAAATATACAAATTCATTCACCTGGTCTATCTCTGTACCATTTAGACTGATCTTGCATTCAGTACTAACAGTTGCTCACTCAAAACATCATAATTGGTTTTCCCATTATTTATACTTGGTCTGAATTTCATACAAACTTCATACATCTGGAACAACTCACTTTTGTTCATTATATCTCATATGATTCTATCATAAAGTTCACATACAATTACGTGACCACAAGGTTCTTCAGGAAGACGCTTTAACGTCTGTAAATTCTGTTTTACACGTTCTGTAAAGTGGATACAGTCTATGGTGGTGCATTAACATATTCAATTAAAATATAAATCGGTTAGAAGTCCTAAAGATGTTACTTACGGAAGTGCGTGTTCAGTCCAAAGTTCTATCTTGCTTCAATATGGTCAGTTGTTAGGGTTAGTTCGAGAGCCATTTCGTTATAAGTTGTACCCTACTGAACATATCCGAAGTAGGGTACAACTTATAACGAAATGGCTCTCGAACTAACCCTAACAACTGACCGTATTGAAGCAAGATACAACTTTGGACAAAGAAACTCAATAACTACTGACGTTGGACTGAACACGCACTTCCGTAAGTAACATCTTTAGGACTTCTAACCGATTTATATTTTAATTGAATAAGTTAATGCACCACCACAGGCTGTATCCACTTTACAAAATGTGTAGAACAGAATTTACAGACGTTAAAGCGTCTTCCTGAAGAATCACTTTTGCTCTCTGCCAACAGGACTGTGTCATTGTTTGCAAAGATTATTTCTTCGTTAAGTTATGTGACTGTAGTTTCACGTAAACCTTATTTATCATATTGGAAAACAATGTCATCAGTACCTTTTTATATCAAAGCAGTATTAATTTATTTGTTCCCTTCTCTTATAGGTTCCAGCAGTTATGTGGTAAAGCTTATTTGATGCTTCGACGCCATGCCAACCTGCTCATCACTTTGTTTATCATGATGTTGTCAACAGGAATACCAGAGCTTCAGTCTATTGATGATGTAGGTTATTTGAGAAAAACTTTGCAGGTTGAAAAAACTGAGAAGGAAGCCCTTGAATATTTCCAGAATCAGTTTTTTGAAGCATATGGTGGTGCATGGACTACAAAACTAGACTGGTTTTTCCACAGTGTTAAACACTTGTAACATCATTTGCAGTATCTAGTTTTCTAGTATTAATCAGTTCGACATACTGGTGATTAATCATGTCTCTGATAGTCAAGCTACTCTATGCAGCTAGTTTACAAATGATTTCCAAGTCAAGTTATGAGATGCTTGAGACATAACCAAATATTTTTATTTGTTCTCTGCACAGACACCACCACTTTTTATATATATAATATATATATATGTGAAAGTAACTTCACAAGTTTTCTCTGTAATCACGTCGCACAACACAAGCACCGCAATTTAAAATTCATGTTGCATTTGATGTACATATTTATGATTTCCATTTTGTATTTCTTGTAAATAATCATGTGAGGACACATTTGTGATCATAAGCCCAAGGCCATTCAAGGAACTTCTGTATTGTTTTTATGATATTTTATGCTATACAGTTGTATCTTTATTTTATTTTCATGAAAATTTTATTGGATGCCTGAAGGTTAAAATGTTAGTAGTGTTACATATCATTTTTTTAAGTTACTTTTGAGGCCCATCTTTGCATTCTATGGGGAGCTTCAGTTACATTTGGTGCATTTCTTTTGGTTTTGTTGTAAAAATGAACCATGTTATTTATTTCCTTTATAAATTTATTTTCAGCATAAAAACTGTTTCATTTTTAATAAATATTTTATGATAAAAAATTACAAGGACTGGGTTTTCAAGACTTTGAGTTGTCAGATCATATCTTGTTATAAAGTTAACCATTAGATACAAGGAAATCGTACTTTAGGGGATTTTTTAAATGACGTTATATGTAGGCATCTCATGTGGAAAACTTATTTTTAGTGGGTGTGTGGCAAGTGGGATAACTTTCACTTGCATTTTTCATGGGCATACTTAGACTAAATAAATTCAGGTGCACACAGTATGTCATAATGATAACATGAAATTTCACTTCACTGGTTCTTTCCTCTGTATTTGAAAGTTTCCGTTGTGATTGAGTTGCCAAAAACGTGGTCATCTGCTTAACTGTCGAAAATAGACCCAATTTCATGTCTAGGATGGTGTATTTGCCTCCTCCCTGAAACCAGTTGCTCTAAATTAGGGATGGGCAATTCCTTATAGCCTTACATGTTCACAGCAGCAGAGGTGCCACCCATTACGGATTTTCTGTTTTTATTACGGTTCAGCTGCCTGATTATGGAATTACGGACAGGTTGGAAGAATTACGGATTTCAGTGTATTTCGTAAAAGTTCTGGATTTTGTGTTCTTTTTTGTTAAAATCACGGTTTGAACTACGATCGCATTTTGCGCATATATTTATAGTTTTGTTTGCACAAATGCGAAAACGTTTAATTGGCGCTGTTTCTAAGTAAGCACAATTGAAGTTCAGATATTGGATTCATCGGCAAAGCCAATATCGGGCGGATATCGGGTGAAGAAAGGCAAGGCAATATTGTGTAATATGTCGGAAAAGCTGTTATCGACGCAATGACGTCTGCATACCTGCCAAATATTCCGGATTTCCTGGAACAGATTTTGGGGTAGTTTTACGGTCGGAAGATAGTTTCTTCCGGATTTTTGCCAAAATGGCTCGTGCATTATTTCTTTTATTGATGGAAATTGATATCTTTGTTATTGTCGCTTAATGTAAACTGCTTTTGTTTTATTATGATCTCATAGCGATTGAAACTTATGTTAGCTCATGTTTCTAGCAGTGAGCGATATTTATTTATAGATCGCACCCACCCCCACCCCGCTAATCCTTCTGAACTCCCTCTCTCTCTCTCGGTGTTTGAATAGCTGTGCTAATCGCGCCGAAGTTCGAAATTTTTTTAATTCTGCACCTTGCAGAGTTCGCCAAAATGCGTAATTACGTGTCTAGTACGCATCAAAAAGTGTGTTTGCGCATCGAAGAATTTTACCAATGCGTAAAAATACGCATCAGAATGGTATTTTGTCTTTCAGAAATGGAAGTAAATGAAAAAAGATTTTTTCCGTAATAGTAATTTTGTTTTCCCGTGAAGTTGCCTCTGTCCAGTATTGTTGTTATACATCACTTTACTGCAAAAATATTTGTATTTCAGTGTGAAAGTGGAGGTCAAATTTCCGAAAACGGAAATTTGATGGTGCAAGAATTCCCCTTTATAAGGCATGAGCGTGCAACTGCTTCGAGGAATTTCTGCTTTTTGCGTCATAATTTGAGTTATCCTCGGGATCGATGCATAACTGAACAGAAATTTCGGGGCAATTGGTAGTGGGGGAGAATGTTTTTCGCCTGAAACTCGAAAACGGAAGTTTCATCTTTCAAAACTTTCGAGAACGGAAATTAGACGCAGTGAAGATTTCTCCCGTAATCGTAATTTTATTTTCACGCGATGTTTCCTCTGCCTAGTATTGTTGTTAGATATCATTTTATTTCATAATTATTTGTATGTCAACTTGTAAATGGAGGGATAATGCCTGAAAACGGAAATCAGACTTAGTAAAGATTTCTCCAGTAATTGTATTTTTTTTTCCAAACGATGTTCTGAACATGTATCCTGTATTCTTAAATATTCCCCCACCCTCCCAAAAAAGGTTTGCATTTCAGCTTGATAAAGAGAGGATGGGAAGGGGAGGGGGGTTCGAAAATGAGTGACGAAGCTGAAAATTTGTGTTCACAAAAGTATTCATATTCTCAAAGTTAAGTTCCACTTCATCCTTTATCTAAAATCATGCTGTCATGCATTCATGATGGATAAAATTGTCATCCAAGGGCATAAAAAAAAAAAAAAAGAAAAGAAAGGTCACTGTCTTGTCATTGCATAAATGAAATCAAGTTATTTCTAAAATTGCGTCATTCAATTAAAAAAAAATCAAAACCTTGAAAATCATCGCAATTTCTGAACTCCATGTACGAGTGCCTGATACAGAAAAGTAATTGAAAACAAGTATCATCAAACTTACTGCTAGCACATCCCATACAATTACCACTCTCCCCTAATAATAGATAATCGTGAATTAACAGTTCTGGTGCTGTCACAAATCTTCTTGATTTTAAAATAAATCTTAGTTTTAGGGAAAATCTTGATTTTTGCAAGCAATCTTTTTGATTTAGGAAAATTTTGGTCCAATATTAACCGACATTCAGCTGTCATAACCAATATCAGCTCGATATCTAGCCGATATTCATTCCCACTTGGGTTATTAAAAAATATTAACCATTAAAATAGAAGGGTCATGTTATAAGGTATTTGATTTTATGAGGTTATTACACATTTCGCACGTTAATTTCTCATGAAATACCCTCCCCATGTGTAAACGATGAAGGCTTCGTATGGTGATTACTAATAAGCACCGCAGAAGGTTGGCACCTCTGTGACATGAGGTAAGTACAATATTGATACTTTAATTTCATAATTTTTTGTCAGCATAGTGTAAACATATAAGGTTTTTACACATTTTACGCATTAATTTCTCGTGAAATACCTTTTCCGCGTGTTAACGACGAGGCTTCGTATGGTGATTACCGATAGGCACCTAATACAAGTGTTACAGGTTGCACAGTAGTACTATAACATTGTCCTTAACTTTTAAAACAAGTGGCGTGTTACATTATTGAAAATATTACTGAAAGTTTGTGTTCCATTACTGAAAAATACCCTATTGATTACTGATAGGTTTTGCTAGAGGTTGGCACCTCTGCAGCAGTTATTAAACTCAAAATGTGATGAGCGCTTTTTTTTTCTTTCCTTTTTTTTTCTTTTTTTTTTTTTTGAGGTATTTAAACAAAGTTTATTTTTATTATGGACTAGCTTTTGCCTACAACTGTTCTGTCCACTTGGAACTCAGAACATATTATATATTGTAATTAACCTATACCACTAAGTAAACAAACAGCTAAATCATTGTCAACTTTGAGGTATGAAGTGCTTTGCAGTTCTAAGTACCATGAACCATTTTAGTTCACTTATATGGTAATTGAAATATGTACATTAGATTACATAATGAAAACCTGACCAATCGAGATTATAATTGAACCTATGATTTTGTACTAAGTAAACAAACTAAATCAGTATCAACTTTTGCCTAGTTCAATTTATTACTTAAACATCATCATCATTGTCAACCATTATCAATCCACTGCTGGACGAAGGTCTCTCCAAACCTCTTCCACAATGGTCTGTCTTGTGCCAATATCCTCCATGCTACTTTCGCATACTTTCGAATTTCATCCGCCCATCTCCCATGTGGTCTTCTTCTGGGTCTTTTCCTGTCCCTTGGAATCTAGTCTAAAATTCCGGCTGTCCATCGATGGTCTGTCCTTCTGGCAATATGTCCAGCCCGTTGCCATTTCAGGGATTTTACTCTGATCATGATGTCTTCCACTCTTGTCATTTTTCTTATCCACAAATTCCTCTTCTTATCTCTCCTAGTTACACCAAACATGCACCTCTCCATGCTACTTTGAGTTGTCTGCAGTCTTTGTATGTCACTTTTAGTTAAGGTCCACGTCTCTGCACCATACGTAAGCACTGGCAGGATGCATTGATAAAACACTTTTCTTTTAAGACATAATGGCATATTGCTCTTGAAAATTATACTGTTTCTTCCAAAAGCTCTCCAGGCAAGTTTTATACGCCGATTAATTTCTTCATCAATGTGACCTTCACTTGATATCTGCTGTCCAAGATAAATGTAGGTATTGGTTATCTCCAGCTTTCCCCCATCAATCGATAAATCTTCATTTCTTGTAAAAGCATTGTACATCACTTTTGTCTTCTGAAAGTTCATTTTTAATCCCACTTTTTTACTCTTGTCAGCAAGTTCCTGGATCGTACTCTGCAGCTCTGATGGGGTAGTTGCAAAAATGACTACATCATCAGCAAAACTTAAGCATACAAATGCTTAAATAATAATATAGGTACCTAGTCAAAATTCACTTAAAATTGAGACCTTAGCAATCAAGGAAGCAATATCAGTACGTATGTCTACACTACATGCAGACATTACATGCAGATGCTAGGCTGTACTGGAGCGGCATGGTATTCTACTGATATCAAAATGGGCTTGTCTTCCCCGCCTTTTACCCCGCATGGCAACCGGTGTGAGATGCCTCAGTGTCTTACATAAACATTCACTGTTCATTCCCAGTTTTTCATACCATAATAACATACAGCCAATGTCCATCGGGAAGAAATAAGCTTTTGAATGGCAAAAGAATTTTCCAAATTGGTTTACAAGGCTCATACGGTCCTAAAAGTCCTTAAGAACTCCTTATTATTGATTTCCATTTCTAAGGCCCTTAAAAGTCCTTATTTTTTAAAACAAGTGCTTATTTTTTTCCCCGTCTTGTTTTTGCACTACAGTAATGGCCATCACAACCCTGCCCCCGATTTTGTTTGTGTGCCTGTAAATATGCTAACCCATTCACCAGGGGAGCTTTCTTCTCGCTCATTGAAGGGAGATGATCCCCTGGAATGTTCTTAGAAATGATCACCCTTCAACCAAAGAATATCTAACTGATAAGAAGGTAAGGCTCAGCGAGACGTAACTAGCGCCACTATATTATGCGGCAAAGAATTACTACACAGAAGCCAACATTACAGGCTGATGCCGCAGGATGCCGAGCAGACTGAGTTAGACTGAGCATGCGTTTTTGTGTTCAAAGAATATAAACGCTTGTTTGTGTTGGCGTTTTGTTCAAAGGTTTTGTTGTTCTCATCTAGATCTGCGTTTATATTACAGCCATGAAATACACCCACTCCATTCCGATGAATAACAATTCATGGAATGGAGTGGATGAATAACAAGAACAAATTTGAAACCGTTTGAAACAAATATCCTGGAAAACCATTAAAACAACGTTTGCTGGAAAAAAAAAGCTATCGTTATGTTGAAAAAATTAATTTATCAATTATATGAAACTGACTTTTATGAAAAATACCTCGTAATATTGTAAAATGAAAGAGGGAAGCATTCGATTACACAATGCATACCAAACAGACAGCTTTAAGCATACACTCAATCGTGGCGAGTTAGTCCGGTCGGTAGAGAGCTCAGCTATCACGCCAGCGGCCCAGGTTCGAACCTACTCAGATACGAACGGATGTTTTTCCGATCTGTTGAGAAAATTTCTCCAGCGCAGTGCGTTTAATTTACAAACTTCGGAAGGGTAGAAAAAAATTGTAGCTTTGGGAAACTGCGGTTGTCTTTGCTTTTTTTTTTTTTTTTTTTTTATTATTATGGCTGCTACTGGGAAACCAGCCTCAGCATTTTTGACATTTAAGGTATATTGTAAATATGAAATTCATGCCAAGCAACCTGGTATTACTACGGTGCTTAAAGTGAGAATAAAACTGCTAAAATTTCCTTAAAATAATATTAATTGCTAATGTATATATTTGTTTCACCAAAAGAAGGGACAGGAGGGATACTCAGAAAAGAACAACAAAAAAAAAATGCTTTAGTAGACCCAATGAGACCGAAGGAAACAGTCACAGATCAAAGCTTAGCTTCCTTTCCGTGAAATAGGCTTCCCGTCCCGTGTCTCCTACGCTTTTTGCGCCTGAATGTTAACTTTCCCGCAGAGCATCTGCTGCCGCATTACATGGTGGCGCTGCTGTCGCCTGTTTTACATTATCTCTACGAGAGTTGAGCTTCTTCACGCGAAGCGTTTATATTCTTTGCTTCAACCCCCCACCCCACACACACACACACACTTTTCCCATTGTAGCTTGCATGACCTTACCAGTGGGATCAACATCTATGTTGTGTGTCTCTTCAGTGATCAGAGGGTCAAAGCAAAGGTCAAAGGTGGATGGAGGGGGGGTCTGTTTGACTCCTTCACAATTTATGGTGTCAGTTGTCTCGTGGCATGATCTATCTAGTGTCTTCTACTGTTTTACTCAACTCACCTTACTTCATTGTCGCTGTGTCTCCTGCTTGTGCTTTTTTTTTTTTTTTTTTTTTTTTTGTTGGTGTGTATTTAATTTTACATAATATATAAGGTATTTTACCTGATATTGTCAAAGTATTTCTCACATAGTTTGCTCTGTGAGGCACGTGCTCCCGGCCCCGAAAAGTCTCTTACGTTACGGAATTTTGGTTAGTTATAAAAAATTTGCAGAAATAAAACAGTTAGGTTGTATATTTTCAGTTCCACATTCATTCGTTTGCACAGTCAAACGTTTAAAATTTGCTATCAATTAAAGGATTTTAGTAGAAAGAGTTATACTCATCAGCTCAGGAGACGTCTTACACGTGGTTTATTGTTGTGGCGAGCGCTTTCTGCGGTACGTTTACCGCCGTCTTCGGGCCATTATTTCTACACGAGGGTTCCTCGCGTGTGTGTGGTTTTGGAGTTGCCTGTCGGGAAACGATGGGAAGGTTTGCTGCCTGTATGTGTTAGGTGATTTGTTTCTAATGTGTTGCCACCTATTGGATGAGTTGGTAGGTATCAGTCGTAAGTATAATTCTTTTGTGTAAATATTTTTGGGGGCTATTATTATTTGTTCATAGAAAACAGGTGTATGTTTTTTTGTTTTGTTTTTTTCCTCCTCTTTGTTTATTGGTGTAATTTTTTGTAATGTTCTTTTTTTTTTTTTTTTTTTGGTTTTTTTTATATGGATTTTTTTCTTTTTTTATAAGTGATTTTCAGGCTGTGTCTAGTGTGGTGGGGTCTTGTAAGTTGCATATTTTATCTTTTTTTTTCTTTTTTTGTTCAATTATAACGCTTTCAGAAATTCTTAATTCTTTTTCGTTTGTGTGGATGGTTAGTAATTTAATATTTTCAAAATTAGGGTATTGTTTATGTTTAACACAGTGTTGGATAAGTGCTGTTTTTTTTTTCTTTTTTTTGTTCCAGTTTTTTATGTGTTGATGTAATCTTTTTATTAATCTATTTTTTGTGGCACAAAAAATAAAAACAGCCGCAGAGCATATTGCCTCCTCCATCAGACTTTACAGTTATCCCAACACAGTCGAGTAGGCGATGTTCGCATGGCATCCTCCACACCTAGAATTATCCACCGGACTGCCTGAACGTAAAGCGTGATTTATCACTCCAGGGAACTGGTTTCCATTGTTCCAGATTCCAATGGCGCCCAGCTTTATACACCACTCCAATCTACGCTTGGCGTTGATCTTACTGATGTTAGGCTTGTGTGTGGCTGTGCGGCATAGAATTCTATTTCCTTCAGCCCTCGACGAACCGTTACGGTGCTGGCGTTTCCACCAGAGACATTTTGGAACTCGTCTGTGAGAGTTGCAACCGAGAAGAGGCGATATTTTCGTACCACCCGCTTAAGCATTCGGCGGTCCTGCTCTGCCAATTTTCGTGGCCTATCACGTCGTGATTACACTCTTGTTACTCCCATGCGTTTCCACTTCGCAATTGCATCAATTATGTGAGTAAATCGAGATAGATGCAGATCGGGGTAGCTGCTTATTTTACTGTTCATGCTTGTCTATGAACTGACTTGTTGCTAAAATGGCAACCCATGAGCGTACCACATTGAAAGTCACTGAGCTCTGCCGTGTGGCCCATTCTACTGCTGATGTTTGTCTATGATGTTTGCCAGGCCAAATGGGTCTTTTTATACCTCTATGGCTGTGATGTATATGAACTAATCCACTATTCAAAAGGTGTGCCAGGATACTTTCGTTCATATAGAGCAGCGGTTCCCAAACTTTCTGAGTCGTGGAGCACTTTTCAGAAGAGAAATTCGTCATGGAGCGCTATCGTCGCCCTTATGCCAAAGGCCCGTATATGCAGTTTTGGCTGTTTCTACCTAACTGCATTTTTCAAGTCGTTAGTCCATATTTTATCGTGTAGCAAAAATCACTTGGAGATGCTTCCGGAGCACTTGGTGCTTCATGAAGCACAGTTTTTGTACTTCTAATATAGTGCATACCATAACTTTTTTTTTCCAGAAATATTTTCTGCATTCCATTATATTTTTCAGCCGTGTTAGTTACATTTTCATGCAATTGTCCTCATTATTTACTGAAATAAATTTTGCGTCTTTTCTAAGATAATCCACCACCATTTTAGCGGTACTTTCACCACAGTAATTTTTAAGCTCTAGGAAAGTCAGAAAGCGTTCAGTAAGTAAACACTCATTATAGTGCGTCGTATAAATATGGAGACAGAACAAATTCTCGAATAAAAAAGAAACAACAACGAGCTGAAATGTACACCTCACGTTTATAGCAAAAATAGCATAGGACATGCAGCTGCACAATAGTTTGACGGGAACATAACAATTCTAACGCCAAGTACAAGAAAATAACAGAAATACGCTGTCTCAAAAATATAAAGACTTACTAGTTATGAGTGGAGCCGTTGTTCCGAATAACACTGAAAACTTGATTGGGCATGCTATCCACCAAGTGACGTAAGTGTTCTGGACGGAGTGCGTACCAGCTTCGTTCAATCTGCTCTTTCAATGCCACCACACTTGAGAACTGCCGTCCATTTGCATACACATCACGAGCGAGGATACCACAGAGGTTCTCGATAGGGTTCAGATCTGGACTGAGTGCTGGCCAATCCATTACGGTCACATGATGAGTGTTCAACTAGCTTGCAGATGAGCTGTGATCTAACTTTTGAGCCATGCATGCTGTCAGTCGAACGTGAAAAGACATAGTTTTCTCACATTAGTGGTGTGAAATATTTCACATTGATCTGTAGCATTTAAAAAGGTGGGAAATATAATAATAGAATAAAAAAATAAATAGTCCTTTTCAAGACTAACATGTTTTTCCAAGGAATGCCGTGATCGTAAAACATTTGTTTTTTGTTTTTTATTCCCATTATGTGCGTTTGTGAGAGAAATACTTTGGACTCTTTCGGTTAACTTCTTCCAAAGTTAATTTTTTTGTTAGATTTAGAATTGAGAGCTCTAATTTTGCTAGACTTACTTCAATGAGAAGAAATAAATGTTTGATCTCAAGAAATTGATCCTGCCTGAACTTAAATGAAAAATTAACTTCGGGGTTTTTAATTAGGGCTTGATTAGAATAAATTTTACAACTTCTACGCAAGTAAAAGACAAAAAAAAGTTTCAGATTTCGCCAAGGTAAAAATCCAAAAAGTTCGAAAACGAGACTTTAATGAAATGAAGTATATCTCTGAGATAATCCTACTAGAAGGATTCTTCAAAACCAGCATTATATCCCAGAATTTTCAGTTCATACTAAGCACATAACAAGAAAGAGAACAACTGAATGGTATGCAGTGCGACAGTGATTCTCAGCCTGGGCTTCGCGAAGAGATTAGAAAGAAATATCAATAAAATAAATGTGACAAGATCTCAAAATTGTGAATTTTTGCAGCCACGAAATGTGTACAGGTAAGTATTGGATAGAAAATATTTAGCTCTTGCAGCGTGCCGTGAACGAGTGCAGATCGCAAGTATACCAAATTGCAGCTCATGTCAGCTTTTCCCGCCCGCACCTTCTCGGAATCACGCAAATAATCGAGAAGGTCGGAGAAGCACACAGACTGCACGAGGCAGAACCAGACAGAGAGACTCGACGGCACCACGCTAACCCCATCTTCTCTGTGAGAACTTCGCCACGCTTTCGGATCCGATTATTAGCTTCGACACCTTTCCAGAATTATCTGGAAAGTTTTTATTGCATATTAAAACCTCGTGCTTCTTCGCACTTTCAGTTACTTCACATTTATTTTATTTTCATTTTGCAGTTCAATCAGCATTCAGTCGAGAGTCCTAACAAATTAAGTCGCAGTGCAGTGTTATTTATTTATGGTGCTTTAGTGCGTGCTTTTCAATTTAAGTTTATTTTTAATTGTAAACAATTACGTTAAGATAACTTTTCGAATCTTCCGTTTTGAGGGCGAAACACCTGCCCGTTGCAGGTTTTTTTGGAGCACCTACCTAGTGATTCAGAAAATACCATTGATTTTCTTTCAATGAATCAATGGCTGAAGAAACAGTCTATATCCTTAAAACGAACTGTTGAAACCACAGTCACAGTACCTGCAGTAGCTGTGAAAGCATCAACAGCTAACAGGCATGCCCAAATTTTTGTTATTTTTTTATTACAGGTATTTACCCGATCCTTATTATTGTTACTTTCCCAGCTGATACGAATATTAATTTTCAATTGTAGTGTGGAAGAAAATGGAGCAGTTGCTAGTGATAGAACTGCAGGACAGGATGAATGGTTTTTGGACGAATCAGCGACAGCGGGTGCGGCAGAACCTCCTGAAGTGTTCAACCAACTGCCTAGTTCTTAGCAGAGACCAGTGCCACAGGGAAAGGAATAGTAAGAACGAAGTACCACGATTCCTACTTGAATACTGGGTTCATTGAGTCCAGTGACAGCAAACCACAGTGCGTAATTTGCGGCAAAGTGTTGCCAAACAGTACAATACTCCCAACAAAAATGTGCCGTCATTTTCAGTGGGTCCATCCAGAATACAAGGGAAAACTGACTGATTTCTTTAGAAGGAAGTACGGTACACAAGCCCAGAAAATTATATCCTATCACTCAAAATCAGTTAAATCAAAATTTAAGCTATTTAGAATTCGAAAAAAAAAAAAAAAAATCGTGCTTTTGCTATACGATAAAATATCAACTAAGAACTTGAAAAATGCAGTTAGGTAAAAACAGCCAAAAACGCACATACGCCCCTTTGACATATGGTCGACAATAGTGACGAATTTCTCTTCTGAAAAGTGCTTCGCGACTCAAAAAAATTGGGAACCGCTGCAGTAGGAAAATTAGAGGGACGAAAATTACCTTATTATATAGAAACTCTAAATGTCGACCAATGACAATAGTATCATGGCACAAATCTCTTGGTAGGCTACCCCATATAACCAAATGGTTAGTATCGTAACAGCAGAGTGGAGTGCAGGTAGAGTAGAGGAATTTTAATTTCCAGCGCTTCTCGATATGTCATTTTTTTAAAATTCCAACTATACAATGATTTACGTGACGATCAAAACACCATGAAAATTAAAAAACAAGAAACTATTTTTTTTAATATTTTTATTATTTTTTTCCCTGTCTATCTAATTTTTTTTTTACTGTTTGGAAACTATTATGATTTAACAGAAATATCACATTTTCTAATACATCTTTCTTGGCCATGTATTGCACGTTTGTACTGAAGTTTTCTAATGTTGGGAATACGAAGGGATAAGTCAAAACCGGAACCTCTGAAAAGAGAAAAGTTTAAACGTATAACGGCAATAACATATATAACGGTACAGGGTCAATAACATATATAACGGTACAGGGTGATAAGGAACACATACACTGAAGTGCCAGAAAAACTGGTACAGACGAGCTTATGCAAAATACGTAGCAACGTCACCTATGCGCGTACTCGGTTGCGTCCGCCAGTGCGTGTATACAGCTACAGACATCCTTGTCAGCTGTCAGAGCGGTTTTCGGCATGAGAATGACAAGTAATAACGATTTAAGCGATTTTCAACGAGGTGTCATAGTTGGCGCTCGTGAGATGGGACATAGTACTTCGGAGGTAGAAACAAAGTTCGAATTTTCACGGACGACCATTGCAAGGGTGTACCGTGACTACAGGAATTCCGGCAAAACCTCCAACCTCCAGTGTGGCCGTAAAAAGACATTTGGTGAACGTGACCATCATCGGCTGTCAAGAATCGTTTCACGCGATTGGCGTGCAACACTCTCGCAGGTATCATCGGAATTCAATGCTGGAGCCTCAACAAGCATCAGCGTCCGGACTGTGCAACGTACCATGCACGATATGGGCTTTGGGAGCCGACGCCCAACTCAAGTCCCCTTGATGGGTGCACGACACAGAGTTATGCACCTCGCTTGGGCACGGCAACACCGCCACTGGACACTTGCTGACTGGAAACAAGTAGCCTGGTCTGAGGAGTAGCGTTTCCAACTGTATCGGGCAGATGGAAGGATTCGTGTGTGGCGCAAACCCCATGAAGCTATGGATCCCGCCTGTCAACAGGAAACTGTACTGGCTAGTGGGGGGTCCGTATAATGGTATGGGGTGTGTTTAGCTGGACTTCACTGGGACCCCTGGTACGTCTACAAACGTCTGTGACCGGCCAATGCTACGTGCGCATCCTTTCTGACGAGCTACACCCGTTCATGTCCTGCATTCATGCTGATAGGTTGGGCCTGTTCCAACAGGACAATGCACCTCCACACAAGTGTCGGGACGCCACATTTGGGTTAGAGGAGCATTCATCTGAGTTTGGGGTGTTGCCATTTCCACCCAAGTCCCCAGATCTGAACGTTATAGAACACATTTGGAATGCCATGCAATGCGCTGTCGAACACAGGAATCCAAGACCTCGGAATACACCCGAATTGCGGAAAGCTCTGTAGGACGTATGGTGTGCATTGCCTACAGCATTATTTCCAGAAGCTAGTGGGGTCCATGCCCCGTCGTATTTATGCAGTCCTGCGCTCCTGTGGGGGACCTACCAAGTATTTGACTGGTGTACCGGTTTTTCTGGCACTTCAGTGTATAACAGCATATTACAATAAAAAAAATATATATATTTTTAAAAGTGACAGTATTACCGATTTTACCTGAACATTTTTTTAAATCGAAACTGTTTTTTTCCTATGGTGGTGGCTTTTTAGTTTTTTCCATAAATTCTTTATTTTCGAACAGAGCAGTTACGTGGTCCTGTCGCTTTACATTGACTCAGTGAGGGAAAACAGGTTTCGCTTGACTTCTGTACAAGAAGCAATTAGGCTCTTTGCCTCAGCCTAATCAACATAGTAGTGTGCGTTGGAAATAATCGAATGAATGAAAAAGCCGAAAGGTGGTAATCGAGAGATGTCACAAATTGAGACATTCATTCGAAATAAACATTCGAATGATTTATAATTTAAGAATTCACCGGTAAATGGCACGATACCCTCAGAGCTGCCTTCTTTTAACAAATCGGGATATTCATTTGTAATTGTCTTTCCAATCAGAGGCGTAACTAGGCATTTCTGCGCCGTGTGCAAACCACAAAATAGTGCGCCCTCCCCCACATCTGTCTTTCTGTCTTATGCACAGAGAGGTGTAACTAAGCATTTCTGCAACGTGTGAAAACCACAAAATATTGCGCCCTCCCCCACATCTGTCTTTATGCACAGAGAGGTGTAACTAAGCATTTCTGCGCCGTGTGCAAACCACAAAATATTGCGCCCTCCCCCACATCTGTCTTTCTGTCTTATGCACAGAGAGGTGTAACTAAGCATTTCTGCGACGTGTGAAAACCACAAAATATTGCGCCCTCCCCCACATCTGTCTTTCTGTCTTTATGCACAGAGAGGTGTAACTAAGCATTTCTGCGACGTGTGAAAACCACAAAATATTGCGCCCTCCCCCACATCTGTCTTTCTGTCTTATGCACAGAGAGGTGTAACTAAGCATTTCTGCGCCGTCTGCAAACCAAAAAATATTGCACCCCCTCCCACATCTGTCTTTCTATCTTATGCACAGAGAGGTGTAACTAAGCATTTCTGCGTCGTGTGCAAACCACAAAATATTGCGCCCTCCCCCACATCTGTCTTATGCACAGAGAGGTGTAACTAAGCATTTCTGCGCCGTGTGCAAACCACAAAATAGTGCGCCCCCTCCCACATCTGTCTTTCTATCTTATACACAGAGAGGCGTAACTAGGCCTTTTCTGCACCGTGTGCAAACCACAAAATATTGCGCCCTCCCCCACATCTGTCTTTCTGTCTTATGCACAGAGAGGTGTAACTAAGCATTTCTGCGCCGTGTGCAAACCACAAAATAGTGCGCCCCCTCCCACATCTGTCTTTCTATCTTATACACAGAGAGGCGTAACTAGGCCTTTTTGCACCGTGTGCAAACCACAAAATATTGCGCCCTCCCCCACATCTGTCTTTCTGTCTTATGCACAGAGAGGTGTAACTAAGCATTTCTGCGCCGTGTGCAAACCAAAAAATATTGCGCCCCCTCCCACATCTGTCTTTCTATCTTATGCACAGAGAGGCGTAACTAGGCCTTTCTGCACCGTGTGCAAACATCAAAATATTGCGTCCTCTCCCACATCTGTCTTTCTATCTTATGCACAGAGAGGCGTAAATAGGCCTTTCTGCGCCGTGTGCAAACCAAAAAATATTGCGCCCCCTCCCACATCTGTCTTTTTGTCTTATGCAGAGAGAGGCGTTATTAGGCATTTCTGCGCCGTGTGCAAACCACAAAATATTGCGCCCCTCCCACATCTGTCTTTTTATCTTTTGCACAGAGAGGCGTAACTAGGCATTTCTATGCCCGGGGCAAAACTTCAAATATTGCGCTTCCCGATATGCATTCCTATCTTTTAGAATACGTATACATACATATACAGTATATTAGTATACATATATACATAAATGGGATGTAAGGTCAGGTGATGCGTAATATCACAGCCTCTCCTTGACAAATGTCAACCCCGCCTTCTCGTGGTACATCCTGTTCCCACTAAAGGGGCTTTGACGACCGGCAATAGCGGTATAACTGTACCATCGGGATTAGAGGAAATGCTATCCCTCACTCACCAACCCGCTTGGCCAGCGTGGTGAGTTATGGCCAAACCCCTCTAAAATGACTCCACAACTTAAATCTTGGCCCTCAGTCTCCGGCAGCTGGAATGTACCTGGCCAGGGCAGCGGCCAGTGCGACATGAAGGCAGAGGGTGCTAAGAATCCCGGAGGACCGGACTAGGCTGCCATCTGATGCTGACCTTGGCTACGTACAACGGACGCTCCCTATCTTCTGATTCAAGGCTTCTTGAATTGGAAGAGGAACTACAAAGGATCAAGTGGGACATCGTCGGGCTAAGTGAGGTAAGGAGAAAATTAGAAGATCTCATTGAACTGAAAAGTGGACATCTCTTCTACTATCGTGGGACAGATACTGGCAGAACTAGTGGTGTTGGATTTATAATAAACAAGAAACTGAAGGATAAAGTTGTAGAAGTTGAAAGTTCCTCTGACAGAGCTTGCACGACTCGTTATCCAACTCTCGAGAAGATACCAGGCTCAGATCATTCAAACTTATGCGCCCACCACAAGTCATGCTGAAGAAGAAATTGAAGAATTTTATGAGGAAATTCGTCATCTAAATAATAAAGGTAAGCAGCACTTGAAGATAATTATGGGAGATTTCAATGCAAAAATAGGGCAACGGCAACAGAATGAAACTTCAGTAGGTAAATTCGGTCACGGCAACAGAAACCAGCGTGGAAATACTCTCGTAGAGTTTGCAGAGGCAGAAGGGTTTTTCATCTTGAACTCCTTTTTCAAGAAAAAGCCACACAGGAAATGGACATGGAGACATCCAAATGGGACGACAAGTGAAATTGATTTTATTATGTGTAACAAAAAATTCGTCATAGAAGACTGCAGTGTGCTAAACAAGTTCAACACAGGCAGTGACCATAGATTGGTGAGATGTAAGATGCACCTCAACACTGAACTCGAACGTAGCAAGCTCATAAGACAAACAAAATGTATTGACATAACCAACCTTAAAAAACACCATAATACCTTCAAATTGGAACTGAAGAACAGATTCTCTGCTTTAGAAGGCCTAACATTGGAAGAAGTGGATATTTCTGAAGTTAACAGGAAAGTAACCAAAGGCTCTTATGGAAACAGCAACAAAATTAGCTGGGTCTAAGAACAAATTGCACGTGAACAAATTATCAGGAAAAACCAAAATGTTGATGCAAAAAAGAAGAGAGATGAGGACAACTAAAGAAGATGTGACTTCCAAAGTGGAATATATAGAGCTATGCAAGACAGTACGAAAAAGTATCACTGAAGACGTAAGGAAATTCAACTGTGAACTAGTAAGGAAAGCAATTGAAAACAACCAAAGCCTAAAGATAGCAAAGGGACATCTCAGTAAGGGAAGAAAACAGATTATGGCACTGAGAAAAGAAGATGGTTCTGTAACAAGAAATAGAGGCGAAATTTTGACAAGAGTGAAAGATTTCTACTCCAAATTATATGAAAGGGATGATACATGTACTCCAGACATCATGAAAGGTACCAGTACCAGAGTTCTTCCAGTCCTTCCAGCAGAAGTTGCACATGCAATCAAGAACATGAAGCGGGGAAAAGCTCCAGGAGAAGATGGAATTACTGTAGACATCATACAAGAAGCAAGTGGAGAAATCGAAACACTACTCGCCCAAATTTTCACTCGATGCCTTAATGAAGGGAAAATTCCTGAGGATTGGAACAACGCTACAATGATCTTGCTACATAAAAAAGGTGACATTGAGGATCTCAGGAACTACAGACCTATCAGCCTCCTATCAGTGGTTTATAAAATCTTCACTAAAGTTCTTTCACACCGCTTAAAGGTGACACTGGACATGGCTCAACCGAGAGAACAAGCTGGATTCAAGAGTGGCTACAGCACAATAGATCATATCCACGTACTGAGAGAACTAATTGAAAGAGCGAGGGAATATGAACTTCCATTGTGCATGGCTTTTATCGATTATGAAAAAGCCTTTGATTCAGTGAAACCATCAGCAGTTGCAATGGCTCTGAAATCCTGCGGTATTGAAGATGCATACATTAATATTATTAATAACATCTATGAAAATGCAAGTGCAAAGATTCGGCTGTTTGAAAATACAACACACATAAAAATTGGAAAAGGAGTGAGACAAGGTGACACCATATCTCCGAAGCTCTTTAATGCCACATTGGAAAATGTCTTTCAATCACTGAACTGGGAAGACAAAGGGATAAAGATTAATGGAGATTATCTAACCCACCTTCGTTTTGCTGATGACATAGTCATTTTTTCAACTACCCCATCAGAGCTACAGAGTATGATCCAGGAACTTGCTGACAAGAGTAAAGAAGTGGGATTAAAAATGAACTTTCAGAAGACAAAAGTGATGTACAATGCTTTTACAACAAATGAAGATTTATCGATTGATGGAGAAAAGCTGGAGATAACAGACACGTACGTTTATCTTGGACAGCAGATATCAAGTGAGGGTCACATTGGTGAAGAAATTAATCGGCGTACAAAACTTGCCTGGAGAGTTTTTGGAAGAAACAGCATAATTTTCAAGAGCAATATGCCATTATGTCTTAAAAGAAAAGTGTTTGATCAATGCATCCTTCCAGTGCTTACGTATGGTGCAGAGACGTGGACCTTAGCTAAAAGAGACATACAAAGGCTGCAGACAACTCAAAGAAGCATGGAGAGGTGCATGCTTGGTGTAACCAGGAGAGATAAGAAGAGGAACACGTGGATCCGAAAAATGACAAGAGTGAAAGACATCATGATCAGAGTTAAATCCCTGAAATGGCAATGGGCTGGACATACTGCCAGAAGAACAGACCATCGATGGACAGCCGAAATTTTAGATTGGATTCCAAGGGACAGGAAAAGACCCAGAAGAAGACCACATGGAAGATGGGTGGATGAAATTCGAAAGTATGCGGGAGTGACATGGAAGAGACTGGCACAAGACAGACCGTTGTGGAGGAAACTTGGGGAGACCTTCGTCCAGCAGTGGATTGATAATGGTTGACAATGATGATGATGATGATGATGATGATATACATAAATGTACACTGCACGACAAAGTTAACGACACGATCCAATATTATCTCTATGGTGGAGGCACAACCAAACTGTAATTATTTCTGCACCAATTTCATGAAACCACTGACTGATCTGAACCTGATCAAAGTTGTACGGGGAAAATCTGTTGCATACAAGTTCAGCATGGATTCTTCATTGCTTAGCAGGAAATTGAAACACTCGTAAATTTTTCCTACACTCAGTAGCGGCCGGTGACTACGTGCGTCCGTCCGTCCCTCCTGAACCCACCGAATCCATACTCGCCTCACTGTGGCTGGATGTCGTCCCACACGGGCGCCAATGTCTCGGTACGATAAACCACTGTCGCGATAAGCCACTATTTGTCCTCTGTCGAACTCCGAAACGTGCTGGAATGACTGCCGTATTCTGCGACGAGGCATCAGGAAGCCTCCCACGCACAGGTCCGGCAGCACAACACACTTCCACTACTTAAAGCATACCTTCTGTGCACCCTTCTTATAGTGCTTCTTGGTGGTGTGCCGGGCGCACATGATTTGCATATGCCCTGCAATGCTAATCGTTCGCATGTCCTGTCGCGGGCGACGCATGCTGCGAATTTCAGGCCAATTGGATGCTTCATTCTTGGTGTTGCATTTTGGGTAGCCAGCAGTGTATATATATCACCATCATCAACATCATGATCATTGTCAACCATTATCAATCCACATCTGGACGAAGGTCTCTCCACGCCTCTCCCACAACAGTTTGTCATGTGCCAGTCTCCTCCATGTTACTCCCGCATACTTTCGAATTTCATCCACCCATTTCCCATGTGGTCTTCTGCTGGGTCTCTTCCTGTCCCTTGGAATCCGTTTTAAAATTTCGACTGTCCATCAATGGTCTGTCCTTCTGGCAGTGTATCCACCCCATTGCCATTTCAGGGATTTTACTCTGATCATGATGTCTTCCACTCTTGTCATTTTTCGGATCCACGAGTTCCTCTTCTTATCTCTCCTGGTTACACCAAGCATGCACCTCTCCATGCTGCTTTGAGTTGTCTGCAGCCTTTGTAAGTCTCTTTTAGTTAAGGTCCACGTCTGTGCCCCATACGTAAGCACTGGAAGGATGCATTGATCAAACACTTTTCTTTTAAGACATAATGGCATATTGCTCCTGAAAATTATGCTGTTTCTTCCAAAAGCTCTTCAAGCAAGTTTTACACGCCGATTAATTTCTTCATCAATGTGACCCTCACTTTATATCTGCTGTCCAAGATAAACGTACGCATCTGTTATCTCCAGCTTTCCTCCATCAATCGATAAATCTTCATTTCTTGTAAAAGCATTGTACATTACTTTTGTCTTCTGAAAGTTCATTTTTAATTCCACTTCTTTACTCTTGTCAGCAAGTTCCTGGATCATACTCTGCAGCTCTGATGGGATAGTTGCAAAAACTACGTCATCTACAAAACGAAGGTGAGTTAGATAATCTCCATTAATCTTTATCCCTTTGTTTTCCCAGTTCAGTGATTGAAAGACATTTTCCAATGGGGGCATTAAAGAGTTTGGGAGATATGGTGTCACCTTGTCTCACTCGCTTTCCAATTTTTATGTGTGTTGTATTTTCAAACAGCCGAATCTTTGCACTTGAATTTTCATAGATGTTATTAATAATAATAATGTATGCATCTTCAGTACCGCAGGATTTCAAAGTCATTGTAACTGCTGATGGTTTCACCGAATCAAAGGCTTTTTCATAATCGATAAAAGCCATGCACAATGAAAGTTCATATTCCCTCGCTCTTTCAATTAGTTCTCTCAGTACGTGGATATGATATATAGTGCTGTAGCCATTCTTGAATCCAGCTTGTTCTCTTGGTTGAGCCATGTCTATTGTTGCCTTCAAACGGTGTGAAAGAACTTTATTGAAGACTTTATAAACCACTGATAGGTCTGTAGTTCCTGAGATCCTCAATGTCACCTTTTTTGTGTAGCAGGATCATTGTAGCGTTGTTCCAATCCTCGGGAATCTTCCTTTCATTAAGGCATCGAGTGAAAACTTGAGCGAGTACAGTTTCAATTTCTCCAGTTGCTTCTTGTATGATGTCTGCAGTATTCCATCTTCTCCTGGAGCTTTTCCCAGCTTCATGTTCTTGATTGCATGTGCAACTTCTGATGGGAGGACTGGAAGAACTCTGGTACTGGTACCTTTCATGATGTCTGGAATACATGTATCATCCCTTTCATATAATTTGGAGTAGAAATCTTTCACTCTTGTCAAAATTTCGCCTCTATTTCTTGTTACAGAACCATCTTCTTTTCTCAGTGCCATAATCTGTTTTCTTCCCTTACTGAGATGTCGCTTTGCTATCTTTAGGCTTTGGTTGTTTTCAATTGCTTTCCTCACTAGTTCACAGTTGAATTTCCTTACGTCTTCAGTGATACTTTTTCGTACTGTCTTGCATAGGTCTATATATTATACTTTGGAAGTCACATCTTCTTTAGTTGTCCTCATCGTTTTTGCATGAACATTTTGGTTTTTCCTGATCAAAAATAAATAATGAACCAAGAAAAATATAAAAAAATTCCGAAAATTTAGCTGTCATCACCAGGAAGACCCCAGCTCATTAGCGCACCCACGGAGAGGGCTTTGGGGGCTTAAGTCTCCTGGAAGGCGATTAAGAGCGACGTACGTCACAAATTAAACATTCAAAAATATTACTTTACATGTTCAAAAAATTACAGAGTGTCTGACATAGTATCTTCTATTACATATCTTCTTCCCGAAGCCCCAAAGAGATTAAGAGCGATGTACATCACAAATTAAACATTCAAAAATATTACTTTACATATTCAAAAAATTACATAGTGTTTGACATGGTGTCTTTTATTACATGGTATCTTCTTTCCAAAGCCCCAAAGAGATTAAGAGCAACTTACGTCACAAATTAAACATTTAAAAATGTTATTTTACATGTTCAAAAACTTACATAGTGTCTTCTATTACATGGTTTTATTCTTCCCAAAGCCCCAAAGAGATTAAAAGCGACGTACGTCACAAATTAAACATTCAAATATATTATTTTACATGTTCAAAAACTTACATAGTGTCTTCTATTACATGGTGTCTTCTTCCCAAAGCCCCAAAAAGATTAGGAGCAACGTACGTCCAACGTACATCACACATTGTGTACGTATACTATATATATATGTATATATAGTCCCCTCCAATAGGAATTCCTGGGTGTGCCACTGCCCCAGTTAAATAAGGTGAGTCGCATAAATATAGAGACAGTCGACTTTGCGCCATGAACGCAATGCGAATATAGGTAGGAAGCTGAAGTGGTACCTAATTAGACATAACCCTACAACAAACGTTTCGATCCGTCGAGATGACCGTATTGTGTGAAAAGAACACCACAAATTGAAATAGTGTAATTTTAGGTGTCTCATAAATATAAAGACAACTATGTAAAGTAGCCACATGCAAAGGAGATGTACAAATTAGCATGTTGTACGCACGCGCATGGGCTGTAATTCGGTCCAGCCGACAAAAGACAGCGTACCTGCAGTCAGACATTCATGAGCCGTGGATGGCTTAGTGGTTATTGATTCAGACTATCGATGCAAGGTCCCCAGGTTCAGAGATTTTGTGAATTACTAACAATCGCTGAATATCCGCCGTGCATCAGACGAGCACGTTAAGTGACGGCCCCCAGGCTGGACCCACTGGTTAAATGGCTATCCTTTCCTATGTCCCCCCTGAAATTCTCTCACCCCTCTATGTACAATATCGTACTTGTACGGTGGCGCCATCTACTGTACTCTAATCTCACTACAAACTGTTCTGTCAAAGTCGCTAGCCTTGCTCTCATTCCTTCTGTTTCTGTGTCCTGCCCAAAAGGCGATCTCGCTGTAGGTTGCTGGGACCTAAACTCTACTCACTGTGGACGGAAGTCCTACAAGAAAATGACAAATACTTGGGGAACACATTCTGTCAGACATTCATTTGCCGAAATGCCACGCAACAGTCAACTTTCTGGTAAGGAGGTGCAGAAGATTTGGAGACTGAGAGCAAATGGATTGCCTCTGGCAAAAATTTGGTAAAGCCATGGGGAGGAGTAGGGCAGTCATTTCTAAGACTTTATCGAAACACTGATTTGTGTTTACGTCTGCCACACCTGACGCGGCGCCACAAGGAAGCTAGATTGTTATGGGCAAGACATTTATAAGTATTTAGCTTTTCACTATTTAAACCCACAAAATACGACAAATCACCAAAACTTCCATAATAAATACAAATTCTGCCCAACAACAAAACTCATTACATTGAAAATTAATATCAATTGTCAATATGAATCAAATATTATATGATAGTAATATTTAAACTTATTTGAGAGAGAAACAATTTAGAGAATCTTAGATTTAGATAGTTTTTCGTTATTCTTCTAATTTATTCGAAATATCTGTAAACCATTTAGAGAATCGTAGATTTAGATAGTTTGTCGTTATTCTTCTAATTTATATAAGAATTTTGTTTATTCGAAATCTCTGTACTACGTGAAGTTAGTATTATTTCTTATAATGCAAGGAGAAGAGCACAGTTTGCCAATGAAACACCAGAAGAGACTAATGAAAGAAGATTATTAAGAAATGAAGCAGATAGACTTCGTCAATCCAGGGAAAGTTCTGAAAATCGCAGAAATCGATGAAGCTAAAGAAATGCAAAGCGTTTCCGGACATGTGACCGGACATGTGAATGGACAAGCGATTCGCAAATTGAAGTCGTCGTCAAAGAGCATAATTGTGGAAACATGACATAGGTGTGCAGTTTTTGTAATGCACTTTATTGGAAAAGTGAACTCAATTCCAGTAAAAAATATACAAAATGCTGTCATGATGGTAAAGTTTCGTTACAGAACTTGATTGAAACTCCTGATCTGTTGAAAGATCTGTTAAGTGATAATTCTGATGAAGCCAAAAACTATCATCAGCATATCCGTGAATACAATGCAGCTTTAGCTTTTGCTTCGATGGGTGCTGAAATAAAGACACCGCCTGGGATTGGACCATACTGCTTCCGCATACATGGACAAATACGTATATCACAAGATTTCTCCTCTATATACCAGTGGGCAAAACAAACCTGGCTATGGACAATTATATATCTTTGATTCCGATGAAGCAAGCAACATACGCATGAAAAAAACCAAGGCGATTTACTGACTGTGCTGGAGAATTTGGATTTGTTAATGAGAAATATAAATCCTTTTGCAGATTCATTTCTAAAGATGCATCAATTAATACAATCCAATCCTGAAATGGACAAAAAAATTATATTTATAGAGCAGCCTAACTTAGATTTGCGAAAGTACAATGCACCTACTTCAAAGACGGAAGTTGCAGCAATATTTTTCGGGGATAATGGAGAACCACCTAAAAATCGAGATATTTGCATCTATCCAATTGGTGATAGTTGCAAAACTATATCGCCATTAAATCAATGCAACGACCCAATGGTTTATCCTCTGCTTTTTCCTAGAGGGGAATGTGGTTGGTTCAATGGCATGGAGCATGTTGAAGAACGCCGATCAGCCAAGTGAGTGCGGGTAACCCAGCTGCAGTATTATGCATACCGTCTTTCAGTGCACAGTGGTTTTAGCCTTTTGCACAGCAGCGTAAAATTGTTTCAACAATATATTGTTGATGCGTATGTTAAAACAGAAGGATCCCGGCTGAACTACATACGGATGAATCAGAAAGACTTAAGAATTGAGCTGTACAAAGGACTTTGAAAGTAGGTCGGCATGACATTGATAATCGATGGGTTGTGCCATATAATCCCTGGCTATTAAAGAAATTTAACGCTCATATCAATGTTGATGTTTATGTATCTGTTAAGAGTGTTAAATACATATATAAATATCGTATGTAAAAGACATGATGCTGCATCTGTTAGACTTCAAAAGACAAATAGTGCTGTAGATCATGATGAGATACTGTATTAACTTCCCTTGATGGCAGATATGTTAGTGCTCCTGAAGCAATGTGGCAAATGCATGAGTTCAGCATGTCTGAAAAATCTCATTTTATACTAAGATTAGCAGTTCATTTGCCAGAACAACAGCAAATTGTTTATCAAGATGGTCAAGAAAATCAAGCTATTGCACGGGCTTCTACAAAATATACAACATTGACGGCATGGTTCGAACTCAATAAAATTGATGAACAAGCCCATATTTACAATTACATCGATATCCCACAGTACTGTGTTTTTGATAAGTGTTGAACAACATGGAAAAGACGACAACGGGGAGGACAGCAAGTGATTAGGAGAATGCTAGTGATTAGTATCCAGGACAGTGAAAGATACTTACTACCTGCGAATGTTGTTGGTACGAAAATCGGGTGCACTCACTTTCGATGATCTAAAGACTGTTAATGGGATAATATGTAGCACTTTCCAACAAGCATGCAGAGAGCTTGGACTTCTTGAAGGAGATCAATACTGGCATGATACACTATGCGAAGTAGCCCAGATACGAATGCCAAGTTATCTACGAATACTATTTGCGATAATTTGTGGATTTGGAGAAGTAGAAAACATTCCTGAACTTTGGGCTCAGCATAAAAATGCTACTTGTGAGGACTTGGTACACAGATATTCCAAAGAGACAGGACCACAGTATGCACCTGCAGAAATTAACGACCTACTCAAACCTTATGGTTTGAATCTGGAAAAACTCAAATTGCCAGTTTCAGATTTACCAACAGGTCATATCCATATGTCTTCCTTTGATTTTGTGGTTAAATACTGAAAAGCTAAATACTGAACAGCGATTAGTTGTTGAAACAATACTAGATGCAATATATGGAAATAAAAAAAGAGACAAAGAAACGTATTTTCTTAGATGGTCCCGCAGGAACAGGGAAAACTTTTGTATACTCAACCTTATCGCATACAATCAGAGGAAGAGGTGATCAAGCCACTCCTGTAGCCTCAACTGGAATAACAACTACTTTGTTAAGAGGAGGAAGGACCGCTCACTCAGCTTTCAAAATACCTCTCATTTTGAATGCGACTTTAATCTGTAATTTAAAACCAAATACACCAGAAACAATTTTTTTTTTTTTGGATACCAAACTTATTATTTGGGATGAGGCGCCAATGATGCATGTGCATGCCTTTTTAGCTGTCGATCGACTTCTCAAAGAAGTTACAAAATGTTCTGAACCATTTGGTAGAAAAATAATCTTACTTGGTGGAGATTTCCGTCAAGTATTACCTGTAATCTTGATAGGTTCACGATCACTGATAGTTGCCAGCTGTTTAAGGAAACACCGTCTTTGGTCTGAATTTCACATTATGAGCTTTACAGAAAATATGCGTGAAAATATACCGAGAGAGAGTTTGCAAATTGGCTTTTAGATGTTGGTGATTGCAAGACTGGTGTGAAACAGTTAAGTTACCTCCAATATGCGATCCACAAATACAAGATCCAGTTCAACAACTATACCGTGACATAGATTTTACCACAGTCACACCTCAACAACTTAAAGGGTGAGCCATTCTCACTGTGACGAATGATTTGTCCATTGAACTCCATAACCGTGTCCTGGAGAGCAGGTAATTTATGAAAGCGTAGATAGTATCGTAAGTGAAGATCCTCAAGATCAACTTGCATATACTGAGGAATTTTTAAACACTTTGACACCAACTGGAATGCCACCTCACAAACTGAAATTAAAACCAGGCGCTGTTATCATGTTGCTTAGAAATTCAGTACCGTCTAAAGGTCTGTGCAATGGTACAAGGCTTATAGTAACCAATTTGCAGCGTAATATAATTGAATCAAGGCAGATTGATTCCAATACTACTGAAACTTTTCTCATACCTCGAATACAACCCATTCCTTCAGACACAAATATACCTTTCAAGTTTAAACGTAAACAGTTCCCCATTCGCTTGGCTTTTTCAATGACTATAAACAACAAGTTAGTAAAATCATGCAATGCATTGATTATGATACGCTTTCCAATATACTAGAAATCATTACTCAAGCTATTACTCAAGTTATGAGGAAAATGGCTGTGGAATAAATCTCACCCCTGTGCCCTGACCTTTGATCCATTTGGATGATATTCAACAGAACTGGTTCAGTATATCTCCGAATAACATGATAAAGTTTTGTCGCAATCGAAGCAATTTTACGTAAGTTATGATGCATAAGTGCTATGGAATAGATCCCGCTCCTGTGTCCTAACCTTTCACCCCATTTCGCCCATTTTCAATAGGATTCGTCCCCAGACAGGTCCCTACAACATACCAACATTTCATCCAAATCGAAACATTTTTACGTAAGTTATGACTCATAATGGCGATGGAAGTGATTCCGCTCCTATGTCCTGACCTTTGACCCCATTTCGCCAATTTTCAGTAGGATTTGTCCCCAGGTGGTCTACTACCACATACTAAAATTTAATCCAAATCGAACCTTTTTTACGTTAGTTATCACGCATAAGAGCAGTGGAATGGATCCCGCTCCTATGTCCTGACCTTTGACCCCATTTCGTTCACTTTCAATAGGGTTCCTTCCCAGGTGTTCCCCTACCACATACTAAAATTTCGTCGAAATCGAACGATTTTTACGCAAGTTATCGTGCGGACGAACATACGCACACAACGCGTGACGTAATGAGGCAGATGGGAATCGCGACCATCTGCTAGAAAGGTATGACGTCATAAAACTTTAATGAGATCCACAAACAACGCGTGACGTAATAAGATAGATGGCATGACCGCGCGCCAACATCTAATGGGGCGACGCCATGACACCACACTACAAACGTGGTAATTCGGGGTGGTTATTTAACCCACTAAAGAAATTTTCTTAAAGTCGAGATCAAGCTAAATCGATTTCTAGTACCAGAAAACGGTAGGTTAGCGACTTTCATCAAAATCCTCAGAGCCGTTTTCAAAATAAAATTTACATACATACAAGAATTGCTCCTTTAAGGTGAACGTCAAGTAATTTTAATTTTTTTTTTTAATGTAATTTTAACGACCACCGTGAGCAACTCAATGGGCTATAAGAAGTCGCCCGTCCCTAATTTAGGGTCACTGCTTCCAGGGAAGGGAGAGAACGAGTGCCGTAAGACAAACACAGCATCCATGCCTCACCGGGATTCGAACCCGGACGGGTTCGAATCGCCACCGGGTCGGCCCAAGTAATTTTGCTTCCTGTACTTCGAATGGAAAAATTTCTGTACACATTTTCTTCCCAATTAATGCGTTCCCAAGGATGAAAATTTGAACATCGATTAACATAACTTCATTTTATAACTTGCAATACTTAATATTTTCTAAAACATAACCATAATTATGCAATCCAACATTTGTTTGTCTACTGACGTCATCCAAGTACAGGTCGCGCCATCCTTTTTCTGGTTTAAACACCACCAAAGGAAAAGTTATTGATTTTTAATGTAATTATGGTTATGTTTCAGAAAATATTAAGTATTCCAAGTTGTAATAAAGTTATTTTAATCGATGTTCAAATTTTCATCCTTGGGAACACATTAATTGTGAAGGAAATGTGTACAAAAGTTTTTCCATTGGAAGTATAGGAAGCAAAATTACTTGACGTCCACCTTAATAATATGGGATAAGAGCGATGGAATGGATCGCATTCCTATGTCCTGACCTTTGACCCCATTTCGTCCACATTCAATAAGGTTCGTCCCCAGGTTGTCCCCTACCACATACTGAAATTTCATCGAAATCGAACCATTTTTACGCACGTTATGACGCATAAGGGCAATGGAATGCATCTCGCTCTTATGTCCTAACCTTTCACCCATTTTGAATAAGATTCGTCCCCAGGTGGTCCCCTACCACATACTAAAATTTCATTGAAATCGATGACGCATAAGGACAATGGAATGATCCCGCTCCTACGTCGTGACCTATGACCTCATTTGTCCCATTTTCAATAGGGTTCGTTCCCAGGTGGTCCCCTACCACATAGTAAACTTTCATTGAAATCGAACCATATTTACGCAAGTTATGACGCATAAGGGCAATGGAAGGATTCCGCTCTTACGTCGTGACCTTTGACCCCATTTTCAATAGGGTTTGTCCCCAGGTGGTCCCCTACCACATACTAAATTTCATCGAAATCGAACCATTTTTACGTGAGTTATCGTGCCGACAGACGGACGGAAAAAGCTGGAGCTTCAGCCTACGTTTGGAAAGCGTAAAAAAACAAATCGCAGGGCCAAACTTTTGAAAAAATCTGTCTAGCTTTATCAAAACCAGTATTTAGCCATGGACAATTGTGCGAAGGTCTATCTAGAGTAAGATTACTTGACTCTGTCACTGTTGTGTCCTTAAATACAGAAATTTTCAATTGTGTATAAAAAAGTTTTTGATTAATAATAATAATCAAAATAAAGTGTTCTGAATAGACACACAAACAGTGGTTGATGAATGTTATATTTTGTAAAAACATCTTGCTAATTTCTAAAATATAAATCTTTGAACTTCATTTTGTGAAATTTACTGTTGCATCTCTAAACGAGAAGAGTGGAGTTCTTAGGAAGACTCTCCGCAGAAACACACCGAATTGGCGATTTTCAAAATCGCCAATTCGGTGTGTTTCTGCGATTTTCAAAATGGGGCCAAGCGGTGGGTTAAATCACATTTTCACAAATTTTATGATTTTTTTAACCAATTTTATTTGATTCACAAATGTGAACATAACAACAATTTTGAAAAGTTACAAGACATCTTTTTTTGGAATAACGACGCTGGAGCACAGATGCTATGCGGGGGAACAGCTAGTATGTTTAATAATTACATAGGAAATTTTTGTATAAATCACATGGCCGCCCCGGTGGCGCAGTGGTCTAAGGCAATGGCCTCTGATCATTCGTCCGAAAGGGGTCCGGGTTCGAATCCCGGTGAGGCATGGATGTTGTGTTTGTCTTACGGCACTGGCTCTCCCCCTTCCCTGGAACCAGTGACCCTAAATTAGGGACGGGCGACTGCTTATAGCCCATTGAGTTGCTCACGGTGGTCGTTAAACCTCCAATCAAAAAAAAAAAAAAAAAATAAATAAATCACATGCCTCTTATATACACACTGAATGGTAGCTTATATATAAAGCTGTTATCTCCAATTGTAACGGGAAGTAACGAGATCTCTTCACACCAGGCTTACTCCAGATGGAACTCTTAAAAGATGCAATCATATAAAGCTCCTTACACCAGGCTCACTTCAGATTGAATTCCTAAAAAATGCTATCATTCAGATCTTCTCACATCAGGCTCACTCCGACTGAAATATTAAAAAGAAAAAAATAGTACAAAATGTAATCACATGTAATTGTTGAAAAAAACTCTGGAAAACAAAAACAAGAATTCTAGAAACAAAATTCCTGGAAAGTAAAATATATATATATATATATATATATTCATACTCCATTCTACTGTTATTGAAAATGCAACACCAGGAAAAACGTATGAAATCGGATTAAAACTCGCAGGCTGGGTAAGTCACGTGAAGAGGTGAAAATGATCACAACCGTCGCGCACATGCGAATGATTTGTGCTAGCCACGTCCTTGTAGCAGTCCCTCACGGGGTATAAAATCGATCCCACAGGAGGCATGAAAGCAGGACACAAAGGACGAGTTGCCGTAGTCGATTTGCGGGAATTGTGGCAATAAGGTAATGGCAGTAACTAAATATGCCCCGCTGCAGCAGACGAGACTCGTACGTACAGATGACGGACTATGAGAAAGCCTGACTGTGTGAAGGTGGACTTTTCTTCTGCGACATCGCCTCTCTTGCTGGAAGAAATGTAAGCACAGTGATGCGAATATAGAGTCAGTGGAAAGAGGAAGATCTGAGTCTGACGCACTGACGTGTGTGGTATGGAGCCCAGAGGCGGAAGAACGCACGGGAAGATCGTCGTCTCCACTTTATGGAATTACCTGACCAAACAGCCACGTGAGGAGGATCAGCACAAAGTGGATGTGTGTAAGTATTGCATCAAGAGTTGCATGCAAGCTCTGTCCGGCCGCCCCGGTGGCGCAGTGGTCTAAGCGATGGCCTCTGATCATTCGTCCGAACGGGGTCCGGGTTCGAATCCCGGTGAGGCATGGATGTTGTGTTTGTCTTACGGCACTGGCTCTCTCCCTTCCCTGGAACCTGTGACCCTAAATTAGGGACGGGCGACTGCTTATAGCCCATTGAGTTGCTCACGGTGGTCGTTAAACCTCCAATCAAAAAAAAAAAAAAAAAAAAAAAAAAGCTCTGTCCGACGCCGTTTTCTTTGGATATGTCTCGTCGTTCGCTCTGCGTCGCATCAACTTCCCTTGACCTTAAATTACAGACGTCAGCCGCTGCAATGGAGCCAAGAACGCAGCCACTGGTATGATGAATGGTAACGCATAGTGTTTTTCGATGAGTCGTGACTCAACGTAATGACCCATGGTGAACGTATCCTTATACGGCAACACCATGGTGAGTGGTTGCTGAAGTCATGCATTATGCAGCGTCATACGGGCCCGTCATCGGGCGTTCTGATGTTGCGTACTGTTGGGTTCCATTGACGTTCACGGCTCCTAAGTATTGCAGGAACCATGAGCAGCCAGTGGTATATTGTGAAAGTTCAGGAAGCTGAAGTGCTTCCATACCTGCAAGCCCTCTGCCAGCGTGTTTGCCTGCTTTGTCGCCCATTGAACAAGTGGGGAATACGGTCTCTCGATTCCTTTCCTGTCAGGATCCGCGGCTGGTTACCCAAGATGATTTTTGGATATGAAGCTAGATAGCATGGAATGACTTACCACAGTGCCACACCTAGAACCTCTTCCAGTTGATGACACGGCGTATACGAGGCGTTATCACCACTCCTGGTTGAACACAAGGTACTGAGTATTGTGTGTTGCACATAATGTACTGGTATTTACTTCTGATCACTTATATATTGTATCATAGGTAATGTACCCTATAAATCTCACTTCGATATCTATGTGTCTTTTCTGGTGTTGAATTTTCAATAGACAGTAGTGGACATATTCTTTTATTCAGTGCATTTTCTATGCAGGGCCCGTGCCCTCGGTCCCCTCATCAACCGGACCGTCGAATTGTTTCTAGACATGAACCAATCGATTTGACTTTTTAATTATAGTTGTTATTATTATTGTGAAAGTAATATTGTATATGGGGTTTTGTTGCACCATCTTACCGGTTACTCCCTGATGCTTTCATTAAAGGAATAGTTTAATATATTCACAACACATTTTGTTAATGTTTTTTGAAATTGCTGCTTCATCTATAAGGTCGTAATCAATTTTGCTTTAGCGTTTAAGTTATTCAAAAAGATGCACATTTTTTTAAATAGGTTTGTAATAATTTTATTTTTTCTGTAGGAGGACTTATCACAAATTAAGTATTTTTTCATCATGATTTTTCGAAGCAACTGAATGATTTTGAATATGATTTTTGAACTTGAGGCCCTGCATAGAAAATCCACTGAATAAATTAATATGTTCCACTACCTGACAATGACTTTCAACAAAGATGAAACGTCCTGTTTTTTAGTAATTTTTCATAAAGTTTCTAAATAAAAAATTTGCTCTTGATAACTATAATAGTTTTTGTCTTAAGTGGCTGAAAGACTAATTTATAGACATCGTACAATAATTATAGACATCACCTGTACAATAATTTAAGTACCTAGTTTCTTACAGTTGCACAATATATAATAGCTGGTGCACAAAATGGGGAGTAGGAGAAAAAATACTCTGTTCCACAATAACCAAAATTTCATACGACATGTTATCCATAATATCCAATCTCGCGGCATAACTTTAAAATTCACATCCTTTGACAGACGATTGAAATTTAACAGTTAATCGAACCACAAGTATTCCCACAAATCGCTCCTATTACCGGAAAGATTTTGTCATATAAATACGGAAAAATTGAAAACAGAGTTTTTACGTTTAAATCTGAATTTCACGGATTTTTTATACGACAGGAAACTTCTGAATTTTCAGAACTTTTCGCAGTTCCTTTCTTATAACGACGGTAAATTTCCGTTTTAAGATGTGTTAACTGAAAAATTTTCATTTTCAGAAACATTTCCGCAGTTTCCTTCGTATATTAACGTATGACGAAGAAAATTTCTCCGTCAGTTTTGTCCACACCGAGCATCGAAGCAACGTACCATTTAGAGAAAGCACTATCCAAATGCGATGCGCTGAAGTTTGAAGGCAAGACACCTGGATTGTGCTGAATAAATATATATATATATATATATATATATATATATATATATATATATATATATATATATATATATATATATATATATATACACCGTTACGGAAAAATTAATAGCAACTCTGGAAATTTCTGACGTTTTTGGGTTTTCAGTGTTGGTACAAAAGTAAATATGCAGGTAATACTCACAATATACATATATCATTTTAAAGCACATTTCATGCAAAAGCCAACTTTGTTTACAGAATGGAAAATCTTTAACAGAACTCAAGTTATGACCAGAAATGTAATGCGTAGGAAGTACACTTCGTTATGTGAAATATCATCCTCGTTACTACAAGCCGACGGAACTTGCTTGTACGTTCGCGTACAAGCGATTTAAAGGGCAGGTGATGTGTATGGGGTTATTCTAGAAGTTTTCGCAGCGCGCGTAGGTAGTTCGTTTGCATTGGTGAGTGTATAGTCGTTACTCCTGCGGACTGCAGTGCAAATCTGAAATTTAGAGTGCATCTCGTTCAAATTGTGTAGCAGTTATGGGAAGATTAGGTGACATTTCACCACGAAAAGCTTCGCGAGTAGTGACTTTAAGTGAATTTGGCAAAAGCAATGCAGAAATTGCCTGGATAACTGGGTTGCACAAGAGTACAGTCGGACGGCAGCTGGCGAAAATCCGTAATATGGGTGGAATCGAGAATGGCAGGCTGGGTAAATGTGGCCGAAAAATGAAACCAACTCCTAGAAGTAACAATGCGTTAAAACGGCTATGTCTGCGAAACAGGTTCGTCTCGTCAACAGTTCTTGCCAAAGAATAGCGGGACAGCTGTGGTACTGTTGTTTGTCCTCAAACAGAGACGAACAGGTTACGTTCTATGGGTCTCACGTCTCATAGGGCGGTAAAGAAGCCATAGCTAACCAATGTACAATGAAACAACAAAATGGCGGAATGAAGCGTCCATCCGCACGTGTTCATCACAACATTAAAATTAAATATATTAATTCTTACAGCACCCATGTGATTTTCGCTTTTAAAACTGCTTCTGAAGAAAATGATCCTCCAATTGCAACTGGAGTTCTGCTGCTATCAGATGTCGATGGTACATTGGGATCGGATTGCTCTTGGGTTGAGAGTGTAAAGAAAGTCCTGATATGACCAACACTCGTTCCAGAACGCAAATGCGCATGGTCTTTATGTTTTTTACCAGTTACATTACTTTTAAGCGCTGCTTCACCCATGTCAGATATATCAAAACTTCGATCACAAATCTTGCATCGTGCTCTAAATCTTGCATCGTGCATCTCTGGATAGCCAATATGTATAGTCCTTTTTAACAAGCCAAACTTCTCGTTAAATGTGCACTTTCTTTTCGGCATACTGAATTAAGTAAGCAAAGCAAATATTACAATTTTAATTAAAACATTCACACCGCACAATTATATTATTGATAAAAAAAATACTGGAAGTATCAAATAATAGACCCCAAGACATTTCCGTGAGGAACAAAACTTCGCCGGGAACTGAATGATGAACAAAGATTGCTTCACGAGGGTGGAATCGAAAGCGAAACCATATGCGCAGAAAGGATCTACGTACAAAACACGTCATAGTTTAAAGGGCAACTCGGGAACAGCCAGAACAGATGTTTATCACAGGAGGCCTACAAAAATCGGGACTACGATGAAAAAATACCAAAATCTAAATTTGCGAAGTTTTTGCGAAACCGGCCGAAATATACATATATGAACGCCATAAATCGCTCATAGGAATGGACCTCCTAAATTTCATGTGAATCAGTTAAAAACATTTTAAAATAACCATAAATGCGCTCAATAAAAATAACAATTTTTAGAGCTAATAAAAAGCTTTTAACCGATTCATTTGAAATTCTAGAGATCAGCTTCTTATATGCAGTCATGGTGTATGTAAAGATTTCAGCCAATTTCTTAAGAAACTTACAGATTAGCTTTAATACTTTTTTTTGTACAGTCTTGTCCTGAAACAAAGGCACGGTTGAGCAAGAAGGGTTAAGTGTGGGTGCTAGCTTCTGCCTTTGGATCAAGAACCGCCCACAGAGCAAGTAGTCGATGAGATGCTACCTTACTTTCAAAGATTACTACACCCCTCCCCCTTTTTGAATTATTTATCTGCTTTCTTTTTTTAATTTGAAGCTCCAACCGAAAAAAAAAAAAGCTTCTATTTTTTCAACATTAAACACTAAGTATTCTTGGTTATTTAACCTAAAATCCCTAAATTTGGGGATTTTTAGTAAACTATCTAAAAATTCGCCAAAACCGGAAGGTTTTGGAGAGTCTCCCGGGGAAACCAGTAGAGTTCCTTACATTCTAGGTACATTTTTTTTTTCATCGGAAGAACTGCGCAGTTTTTTCTTCTTATGATCTTCCAGAAATTCTGGATGCACGGAAATGGCGCTGAACTTTTAAATTTCAATTTCACTGCAATTAAAGAGCAGCGACTAAATCTATTTAACGTAATACAATTAAATAAACAAAAAAGTGTTCCAACACCATTCTTCGGCACTTGGTGTGAGGGAGGCCAAGAAGAGCCAGAAGTCAAGGTCGCGCACGCGTCTCCTTCATCCCACCCGCAACCTCCCTAACTACCTCCAAAGCCGGGGTTTGGCCAGGGCTACCAAAAATACTGCTTTCCCACGCGACCTCAATCTTTTCATCTGTCCGTCTTTTGTAAACACTTAACCACCAACGTCCTCTGACAAATGATTCACTTTTTCCTTTTCCCATCACACTGCAAGACTGAAGTACTTGCAATTGTAAACAAACATTTATTTTTTTAATTCCTTCCTTTGCATAACGCCATAAGGCAATTTGTCACAACATTTTAATGACCAGGAAGCAAACGCACGTTTTAGCGAAACAACAACAATGAAAAGTCACGATAGCGTTGAGCAGTATTTTTAACTGCTGTTGAAATAACTAAAAACAACGCAGATTCAGCAATACAGGCAGACAAGAAAACCAACAGCCCCCGCATTATTTTGCCGGGGGTGGGGAGAAAAATTTGTCAGACAAAAGTTTTAAATGTAGAAAAATCTTTAACTACAAAACATCGCGCAGGGATAAAAATTGCAGGAACGGATAAAATTCCAGGACTCGTAACAGAATTTCAGGATATTTTCAGGACGCATACGAACCATGTGAGTATCATTGCTATCAGAGAAAAATTTAGAAATTCGAACGTTGTTGAACTTCGAATTTGAAACAGGATTGTAAAAATAAAAAAAAAATTTACTGGAAAAAAAAAAAAACACTGCTTGACCTTTTACTACGCCTCAACTTACATTAGAAAAATATGCCAAAATAGAAGAAAATAACATTTTCTTCTATTTTCAAATATTTTTAATATATTAAAAAATACTGATGATTAAAGGGTTTAAATTTAACAGTTTCCACAAGAATGTCAGCATGAAATTTTTTCCCGAGCAATTTCCGTTGCTCGCTCATGTCGGGTTTGAGTCAGTTGTAGGTAAACACGGTGCAGAGATATACGCGAATTTCAACAAGCACGTCGACTAGCATAAGCGTAGAACATCATAATTCTCATGAAATATTCAATACACACACATACACACACGGGCATTTATGTACTAATTTTGTAGTAATAATTCAAACTAAATTTTTTATTACCTACAACGGAATAAGATGTGGCACAAATCTGTTGTGCGTCACGCTTTCCTTGCCAATCTTTATCAGGTTTCTTTCGCATAGGGAAACTGGAAGAGGAAACCAAATCGCTGATAGTTCAGACGGAGACACTCTCAGCTTTCCATAAACTGCGTGGAATAAATCGACGTACTTCATTCCATTCATGTACTCTCTGTTATTTACGGTGCTCAGCACGGTGTCCTCAACAGCATCCACCTGTGGTTTTCGCTGCCAGTAATTTGCAGCTGGTTCTGTGGAGATGAGGTGGAATTCTTTCCAATGGTTCCTCTGTCGTGGGCGCACACCCCCATCTTTGATGTCAATCATGTTGCATAATGCTAAGCTGACGAGGAACCTGTAAAGTTCATCTTTCATGCCCTCGGGTCGGAAGTTAAGAGGCACTGGACTCCGGGCTGCCAACTCACCGTACATAAATATCAAAATATCAGCGGCCTTGCTTCCCCGGTGAGTGGTAATATACGCATTCAAGAAATCTTTAGCATTCTCAACTGTTCCGAAGACTCGGAAGAATTCCATGCTGATCGGCGGATGTGATGAGGGGGAGGGGATTTCGAAATGAGTGGAGAAAATTTTATACTGACTTAAATAGCCAGAATTTAGTTTCAACTGTTGAACAATTTAAACAGCATTCTGCTTTTGATTTTACTCGCCAAATGCTTATTACCACGAGCCACAGACAAGAAACGTATCATAAGTATGTCCTAATGTCATATTTAAATTTTATTGGAGTTTACCGATCCGCGTGGGTATCGAACGTGAGAACGCAGCATTAATACAAATTCGGAAATACCGCGAAAGATCCCCAAAATATTGAATGAATTTCTGTCCGATAATCAGTAACACTGATTTTTTTTTATCAGTTTGTACCTTATTTTATATTTCATTTCATTGCGCCTGTTTGTTTTCTCTACCTCCTTTCTTTCTATATCCCCCCCCCCCACACACACACAAAGCAAAAGATGTGACAACAGCCTCAACGATAGAGACAGAAAGTGCAGCCAAAATAAGGCAGCAACAATGCGAACTTTTTATGGAATAGGTTTGCGTTTACATACAGACCACGGTTCCGAGAACCTCTTCCATCTGGTTACTGCTACCCAGAATGTTCAGTGTTTTAGTGTTTTTTGAGTGTTCAAGTTTGTCGGTTACCTGATAATTCCAAAACGTTCTTTTTCTCAACTTAAAGAATAACGATTATGTTGGCATCCCAAGTCACACTTGTCGGCCACATTTATCCAAACATTCATTAATTAGTAACTTACGTGGATTTAGTTAATTAATTTCCCATTCCGGAGTACTGGCATAGGCCGTAGAAGAATATGTATATTAACGTTTTAAGTTAGTGGAGACAATCAGCTGACGACCCGAAAGGGGAAATAAAATGTATTCGAGAATAAAAAGGTATACTATTACTTTTCCTTCTTTCATTGTCCCCTTCTTTTCACTCTTAGCTCAGCCCACGTAAATTATCCGATCCCCTCTTGTCAGCACACCCTCCCCACAAGTTTTTGACGTAGAATACGTCTATCGTTTCGTTCCAGTACTATCGTGTATATCGTTTCATCCCCTTGTTAAAAATTCATGTATCCCAAAAAAGTGTACACCAGACTTCCTTCAAAAACTATAAAAGCTAGCAAAAATATAATAACTGAGCTGAAGAGAGGAAGGACAGAATGTCTCACTGCAGATTTTTCTTCTTGACACGTATTATCATCTCTGTAGTACGTCACATCATCTCCCTCTTATTTTTTATTATTTGAAGCGAAGTAGGAATTTTTCATTAATTCCAAACAATGTGTGGAATAAACATCACACATTTTTCGAAGGACCCAACTGATAGTGGATCCATTTTACACAATCCCTCTTAATTTCTTTTTTTCTTCTTTCAAACGAAGTAGGAATTTATCATTAATTCCAAACAACGTGTGGAACAAACATCACACATTTTTCGAAGAACCCAACGGCCAGTGGATCCATTTTCCACAATTCCTCTTAATTTCTTTTTTGTCTTTGAAGCGAAGTAGGATTTTTTATTAATTCCAAACAATGTGTGGAATAAACATCACACATTTTTCGAAGAACCCAACGGCCAGTGGATCCATTTCCCACAATTCCTCTTAATTTCTTTTTTGTCTTTGAAGCGAAGTAGGATTTTTTTATTAATTCCAAACAATGTGTGGAATAAACATCACACATTTTTCGAAGAACCCAACGGCCAGTGGATCCATTTTCCACAATTCCTCTTAATTCCTTTTTTTGTCTTTGAAGCGAAGTAGGATTTTTTTATTAATTCCAAACAATGTGTGGAATAAACATCACACATTTTTCGAAGAACCCAACGGCCAGTGGATCCATTTTCCACAATTCCTCTTAATTTATTTTTTTGTCTTTGAAGCGAAGTAGGATTTTTTATTAATTCCAAACAATGTGTGGAATAAACATCACACATTTTTCGAAGAACCCAACGGCCAGTGGATCCATTTTCCACAATTCCTCTTAATTTATTTTTTTGTCTTTGAAGCGAAGTAGGATTTTTTTATTAATTCCAAACAATGTGTGGAATAAACATCACACATTTTTCGAAGAACCCAACGGCCAGTAGATCCATTTTCCACAATCGGGCGCTGTTGCCGCGGAACTTCTTCGTAGTTCGGGTCACATTGTTTGCGGCCTAATTAAATTTAAAGACCAGGAGTAATTTACCTAAATATTTTTTTTTACTTAATTTAAATTATTTTTCCTTTGCTCCCTTCCCGCCTCATAAACCTCCTTTTCCCCACTGGAAGCAGAAAACCCAGGTGGTTAAAACGGTTTGTCGGACGCCCGTGGAGAATGCCCAAGGAATTCACATTCTTTTCAAAAAGCACGGCATTCACAAAATTTACGAAATGGCCCCAGTGCTAGCGTTGCTGATGGGACAATACATCCCGGTATTTTAGAAGGTACAGGCAAGAGTCCGAAACTCGGTCAGATGAATAGGCGAGTTGCGGTTTACGACTTCTCCTCTATAAGGAAGGCACCAGCAAAAGTCGTAAAGTACATCGCGGTGTCACAGGAAAGTCGTAACTCTGGCAGAGGAAAGCCCCTTTAAATTCTTCGCTATTCATCTGAGCGTTAAAATAGGCCCTATTGAATTCACAAAAGTATCACCTGCACAACAGGCCAGCTGCCGCGAAAAGGTAGCCAACTGGACCAGAGGGCCAACCAATAGCCACTAAGCCCGAACACTGGTCAGCTCAGCTGACCAATCCGGACCCCAAGCGAAGAGTTCGTAGAAGGTTGTAGGCACGCCCCTACCACGTGAAAAATTAAAGGGACGGAAATATATAGGCAGAAAAAAGACATAGTCACAAGAGAAGATGAGAGGAGAAGATTGGCATCAGAGTGAATAATTCGTATCGGAGATTCGTATTCGAGATGGTTATTTTACGTATGGTAGTCGAAGGACAATTGCCAGAGGACATAGGTTCGAGAATGAGAGGATAGAGAGAAAGATTAGTCGAGAGGGATAAATAGATCCGGAGTCAACATTTACGCAGGTTTTCATCTACCAGCGTGGGACTTCAACGAGCGACCTCACAAACTAAAGGAAGGTAAAGATTACGTTATTTTCCCCAATTCCAGTTCCCATGTTAACTAGTTATATACATATGCATGGTCGCTATGCCTCCTCGAAATAGATTGAGGGAGTAAATTTGAAGTTTAGCTCAAGGGTGTGACAGGCGTACGCAGCAGTTGACCAGTAAACATGGCTAATTCCAATATCTTTTAATTTAACGTAACTTTTATTTGGCCTCCACCTAAAGGATGTAATTGCTTATATATATACTTTTTCTATTAATAAACATTGTTAATTACTTCTCTAGGGTGCTAGGGTGTATATTTCTCTAAATTCACAATTTGCGGCATATGGGTTTATTACGAATACCTGGTAACGAGCCCATATGAAACACAACGCGACGTCCGTAAACTTTGAGATTGGGTTCCTTACAGTTATGGGAACGCAACCTCACTGTTTATCCAATTAGACGAGTATTAAGTATTCCGCGACCACCGTACTACCGGGGCAGTGGTAATAGCGCCAACGTGAAAACACAAGTTTGTCCACGACGGGGATCGAACCGTGGCCCCTCACTCCGGAGTAAGTCGCTCTCCCAACCGAGCTACTCGGACAGAATGTCTCGCTGCTATGCCTTTATCTCGTGTGACATGTGCGTCCTGCGCGGCAGGCACGTCACATCCCTCCTCTCCCGAAAGAGGGCCGGGGGTATTATCGTGCGGATTCCGTATTGGGTTCACCCGGCGTAATATTGGAAACCAAGGGGGTGTCAAGTGGATTGTGATTCTGCGATTTCCTGATTTAGGGCTGACGCAGCTTCAGGATCCACTGACGGGGTGTTGTGATTCATTCCTTTGGGAGTCAAAGGGTCCGCTGTGTGCCGCAATGTTTTCGTGAACGTCTAGAATTAAAAAAAAAAAAAAAAACAGCAGTGAAGGAATTTCTTAGTCCCTGCCATAAAATATATATATTCTCCAAAAATCCAGGATTGAGCACACAGTTTGCAACTAGAGAAACACTCATGATGGTACGTAGGCAAATTAACAAAGAAAACAATATATTAGTTATGTTTTCGCATAATAATAAAGATACACACACGATACTAGCAGAAATGATACCGACTTTCTGACAGGAACTTGTGCTAATTAACTACTCACTTATAGAAACATTAATTCTAACGGAAGACTTTCGTATGCACTGATCGATAAACATATTATGAGGGGACACCAAAAGAAAGAATAGGATGCATTTCCTACCTTAACATCCGAATCTGGCCTGTCTAGCTTTATCAAAACCAGTATTTAGCCATGGACAATTGTGCGAAGGTTTATCTAGAGTAAGATTACTTGACTCTGTCACTGTTGTGTCCTTAAATACAGAAATTTTCAATTGTGTATAAAGAAGTTTTTGATTAATAATAATAATCAAAATAAAGTGTTCTGAATAGACACACAAACAGTGGTTGATGAATGTTATATTTTGTAAAAACATCTTGCTAATTTCTAAAATATAAATCTTTGAACTTCATTTTGTGAAATTTACTGTTGCATCTCTAAACGAGAAGAGTGGAGTTCTTAGGAAGACTCTCCGCAGAAACACACCGAATTGGCGATTTTCAAAATCGCCAATTCGGTGTGTTTCTGCGATTTTCAAAATGGGGCCAAGCGGTGGGTTAAATCACATTCTCACAAATTTTATGATTTTTTTAAATAATTTTATTTGATTCACAAATGTGAACATAACAACAATTTTGAAAAGTTACAAGACATCTTTTTTTGGAATAACGACGCTGGAGCACAGATGCTATGCGGGGGAACAGCTAGTATGTTTAATAATTACATAGGAAATTTTTGTATAAATCACATGCCTCTTATATACACATTGAATGGTAACTTATATATAAAGCTGTTATCTCCAATTGTAACGGGAAGTAACGAGATCTCTTCACACCAGGCTTACTCCAGATGGAACTCTTAAAAGATGCAATCATGTAGAGCTCCTTACACCAGGCTCACTTCAGATTGAATTCCTAAAAATGCTATCATTCAGATCTTCTCACATCAGGCTCACTCCGACTGAAATATTAAAAAGAAAAAAATAGTACAAAATGTAATAACATGTAATTGTTGAAAAAAACTCTGGAAAACAAAAACAAGAATTCTAGAAACAAAATTCCTGGAAAGTAAAATATATATATATATATATTCATACTCCATTCTACTGTTATTGAAAATGCAACACCAGGAAAAACGTATGAAATCGGATTAAAACTCGCAGGCTGGGTAAGCCACGTGAAGAGGTGAAAATGATCACAACCGTCGCGCACATGCGAATGATTTGTGCTAGCCACGTCCTTGTAGCAGTCCCTCACGGGGTATAAAATCGATCCCACAGGGGGCAGGACACAAAGGACGAGTTACCGTAGTTGATTTGCGGCAATAAGGTAATGGCAGTAACTAAATATGCCCCGCTGCAGCAGACGAGACTCGTACGTACAGATGACGGACTATGAGAAAGCCTGACTGTGTGAAGGTGGACTTTTCTTCTGCGACATCGCCTCTCTTGCTGGAAGAAATGTAAGCACAGTGATGCGAATATAGAGTCAGTGGAAAGAGGAAGATCTGAGTCTGACGCACTGACGTGTGTGGTATGGAGCCCAGAGGCGGAAGAACGCACGGGAAGATCGTCGTCTCCACTTTATGGAATTAGCTGACCAAACAGCCACGTGAGGAGGATCAGCACAAAGTGGATGTGTGTAAGTATTGCATCAAGAGTTGCATGCAAGCTCTGTCCGACGCCGTTTTCTTTGGATATGTCTCGTCGTTCGCTCTGCGTCGCATCAACTTCCCTTGACCTTAAATTACAGACGTCAGCCGCTGCAATGGAGCCAAGAACGCAGCCACTGGTATGATGAATGGTAACGCATAGTGTTTTTCGATGAGTCGTGACTCAACGTAATGACCCATGGTGAACGTATCCTTATACGGCAACACCATGGTGAACGTATCCTTATACGGCAACACCATGGTGAGTGGTTGCTGAAGTCATGCATTATGCAGCGTCATACGGGCCCGTCATCGGGCGTTCTGATGTTGCGTACTGTTGGGTTCCATTGACGTTCACGGCTCCTAAGTATTGCAGGAACCATGAGCAGCCAGTGGTATATTGTGAAAGTTCAGGAAGCTGAAGTGCTTCCATACCTGCAAGCCCTCTGCCAGCGTGTTTGCCTGCTTTGTCGCCCATTGAACAAGTGGGGAATACGGTCTCTCGATTCCTTTCCTGTCAGGATCCGCGGCTGGTTACCCAAGATGATTTTTGGATATGAAGCTAGATAGCATGGAATGACTTACCACAGTGCCACACCTAGAACCTCTTCCAGTTGATGACACGGCGTATACGAGGCGTTATCACCACTCCTAGTTGAACACAAGGTACTGAGTATTGTGTGTTGCACATAATGTACTGGTATTTACTTCTGATCACTTATATATTGTATCATAGGTAATGTACCCTATAAATCTCACTTCGATATCTATGTGTCTTTTCTGGTGTTGAATTTTCAATAGACAGTAGTGGACATATTCTTTTATTCAGTGCATTTTCTATGCAGGGCCCGTGCCCTCGGTCCCCTCATCAACCGGACCGTCGAATTGTTTCTAGACATGAACCAATCGATTTGACTTTTTAATTATAGTTGTTATTATTATTGTGAAAGTAATATTGTATATGGGGTTTTGTTGCACCATCTTACCGGTTACTCCCTGATGCTTTCATTAAAGGAATAGTTTAATATATTCACAACACATTTTGTTAATGTTTTTTGAAATTGCTGCTTCATCTATAAGGTCGTAATCAATTTTGCTTTAGCGTTTAAGTTATTCAAAAAGATGCACATTTTTTTAAATAGGTTTGTAATAATTTTATTTTTTCTGTAGGAGGACTTATCACAAATTAAGTATTTTTTTCATCATGATTTTTCGAAGCAACTGAATGATTTTGAATATGATTTTTGAACTTGAGGCCCTGCATAGAAAATCCACTGAATAAATTAATATGTCCACTACCTGACAATGACTTTCAACAAAGATGAAACGTCCTGTTTTTTAGTAATTTTTCATAAAGTTTCTAAATAAAAAATTTACTCTTGATAACTATAATAGTTTTTGTCTTAAGTGGCTGAAAGACTAATTTATAGACATCGTACAATAATTATAGACATCACCTGTACAATAATTTAAGTACCTAGTTTCTTACAGTTGCACAATATATAATAGCTGGTGCACAAAATGGGGAGTAGGAGAAAAAATACTCTGTTCCACAATAACCAAAATTTCATACGACATGTTATCCATAATATCCAATCTCGCGGCATAACTTTAAAATTCACATCCTTTGACAGACGATTGAAATTTAACAGTTAATCGAACCACAAGTATTCCCACAAATCGCTCCTATTACCGGAAAGATTTTGTCATATAAATACGGAAAAATTGAAAACAGAGTTTTTCCGTTTAAATCTGAATTTCACGGATTTTTTATACGACAGGAAACTTCTGAATTTTCAGAACTTTTCGCAGTTCCTTTCTTATAACGACGGTAAATTTCCGTTTTAAGATGTGTTAACGGAAAAATTTTCATTTTCAGAAACATTTCCGCAATTTCCTTCGTATATTAACGTATGACGAAGAAAATTTCTCCGTCAGTTTTGTCCACACCGAGCATCGAAGCAACGTACCATTTAGAGAAAGCACTATCCAAATGCGATGCGCTGAAGTTTGAAGGCAAGACACCTGGATTGTGCTGAATAAATATATATATATACACCGTTACGGAAAAATTAATAGCAACTCTGGAAATTTCTGACGTTTTTGGGTTTTCAGTGTTGGTACAAAAGTAAATATGCAGGTAATACTCACAATATACATATATCATTTTAAAGCACATTTCATGCAAAAGCCAACTTTGTTTACAGAATGGAAAATCTTTAACAGAAGTCAAGTTATGACCAGAAATGTAATGCGTAAGAAGTACACTTCGTTAATGTGAAATATCATCCTCGTTACTACAAGCCGACGGAACTTGCTTGTACGTTCGCGTACAAGCGATTTAAAGGGCAGGTGATGTGTATGGGGTTATTCTAGAAGTTTTCGCAGCGCGCGTAGGTAGTTCGTTTGCATTGGTGAGTGTGTAGTCGTTATTCCTGTGGACTGCAGTGCAAATCTGAAATTTAGAGTGCATCTCGTTCAAATTGTGTAGCAGTTATGGGAAGATTAGGTGACATTTCACCCCGAAAAGCTTCGCGAGTAGTGACTTTAAGTGAATTTGGCAAAAGCAATGCAGAAATTGCCTGGATAACTGGGTTGCACAAGAGTACAGTCGGACGGCAGCTGGCGAAAATCCGTGATATGGGTGGAATCGAGAATGGCAGGCTGGGTAAATGTGGCCGAAAAATGAAACCAACTCCTAGAAGTAACAATGCGTTAAAACGGCTATGTCTGCGAAACAGGTTCGTCTCGTCAACAGTTCTTGCCAAAGAATAGCGGGACAGCTGTGGTACTGTTGTTTGTCCTCAAACAGAGACGAACAGGTTACGTTCTATGGGTCTCACGTCTCATAGGGCGGTAAAGAAGCCATAGCTAACCAATGTACAATGAAACAACAAAATGGCGGAATGAAGCGTCCATCCGCACGTGTTCATCACAACATTAAAATTAAATATATTAATTCTTACAGCACCCATGTGATTTTCGCTTTTAAAACTGCTTCTGAAGAAAATGATCCTCCAATTGCAACTGGAGTTCTGCTGCTATCAGATGTCGATGGTACATTGGGATCGGATTGCTCTTGGGTTGAGAGTGTAAAGAAAGTCCTGATATGACCAACACTCGTTCCAGAACGCAAATGCGCATGGTCTTTATGTTTTTTACCAGTTACATTACTTTTAAGCGCTGCTTCACCCATGTCAGATATATCAAAACTTCGATCACAAATCTTGCATCGTGCTCTAAATCTTGCATCGTGCATCTCTGGATAGCCAATATGTATAGTCCTTTTTAACAAGCCAAACTTCGTTAAATGTGCACTTTCTTTTCGGCATACTGAATTAAGTAAGCAAAGCAAATATTACAATTTTAATTAAAACATTCACACCGCACAATTATATTATTGATAAAAAAAATACTGGAAGTATCAAATAATAGACCCCAAGACATTTCCGTGAGGAACAAAACTTCGCCGGGAACTGAATGATGAACAAAGATTGCTTCACGAGGGTGGAATTGAAAGCGAAACCATATGCGCAGAAAGGATCTACGTACAAAACACGTCATAGTTTAAAGGGCAACTCGGGAACAGCCAGAACAGATGTTTATCACAGGAGGCCTACAAAAATCGGGACTACGATGAAAAAATACCAAAATCTAAATTTGCGAAGTTTTTGCGAAACCGGCCGAAATATACATATATGAACGCCATAAATCGCTCATAGGAATGGACCTCCTGAATTTCATGTGAATCAGTTAAAAACATTTTAAAATAACCATAAATGCGCTCAATAAAAATAACAATTTTTAGAGCTAATAAAAAGCTTTTAACCGATTCATTTGAAATTCTAGAGATCAGCTTCTTATATGCAGTCATGGTGTATGTAAAGATTTCAGCCAATTTCTTAAGAAACTTACAGATTACCTTTAATACTTTTTTTTGTACAGTCTTGTCCTGAAACAAAGGCACGGTTGAGCAAGAAGGGTTAAGTGTGGGTGCTAGCTTCTGCCTTTGGATCGAGAACCGCCCACAGAGCAAGTAGTCGATGAGATGCTACCTTACTTTCAAAGATTACTACACCCCTCCCCCTTATTGAATTATTTATCTGCTTTCTTTTTTTAAATTTGAAGCTCCAACCGAAAAAAAAAAAAAGCTTCTATTTTTTCAACATTAAACACTAAGTATTCTTGGTTATTTAACCTAAAATCCCTAAATTTGGGGATTTTTAGTAAACTATCTAAAAATTCGCTAAAATCGGAAGGTTTTGGAGAGTCTCCCGGGGAAACCAGTAGAGTTCCTTACATTCTAGGTACATTTTTTTTTTCATCGGAAGAACTGCGCAGTTTTTTCTTCTTATGATCTTCCAGGAATTCTGGATGCACGGAAATGGCGCTCAACTTTTAAATTTCCCTTTCACTGCAATTAAAGAACAGCGACTAAATCTATTTAACGTAATACAATTAAATAAACAAAAAAGTGTTCGAACACCATTCTTCCGCACTTGGTGTGAGGGAGGCCAAGAAGAGCCAGAAGTCAAGGTCGCGCACGCGTCTCCTTCATCCCACCCGGAACCTCCCTAACTACCTCTAAAGCCAGGGTTTGGCCAGCGCTACCAAAAATACTGCTTTCCCACGCGACCTCAATCTTTTCATCTGTCCGTCTTTTGTAAACACTTAACCACTAACGTCCTCTGACAAATGATTCACTTTTTCCTTTTCCCATCACACTGAAAGATTGAAGTACTTGCAATTGTAAACAAACATTTATTTTTTTAATTCCTTCCTTTGCATAACGCCATAAGGCAATTTGTCACAACATTTTAATGACCAGGAAGCAAACGCACGTTTTAGCGAAACAACAACAATGAAAAGTCACGATAGCGTTGAGCAGTATTTTTAACTGCTGTTGAAATAACTAAAAACAACGCAGATTCAGCAATACAGGCAGACAAGAAAATCAACAGCCCCCGCATTATTTTGCCGGGGGTGGGGAGAAAAATTTGTCAGACAAAAGTTTTAAATGTAGAAAAATCTTTAACTACAAAACATCGCGCAGGGATAAAAATTGCAGGAACGGATAAAATTCCAGGACTCGTAACAGAATTTTAGGATATTTTCAGGACGCATACGAACCATGTGAGTATCATTGCTATCAGAGAAAAATTTAGAAATTCGAACGTTGTTGAACTTCGAATTTGAAACAGGATTGTAAAAATAAAAAAAAATAACTGGAAAAAAAAAAAACATTGCTTGACCTTTTACTACGCCTCAACTTACATTAGAAAAATATGCAAAAATAGAAGAAAATAACATTTTCTTCCATTTTCAAATATTTTTAATATTTTAAAAAATACTGATGATTAAAGGGTTTAAATTTAACAGTTTCCACAAGAATGTCAGCATGAAATTTTTTCCCAAGCAATTTCCGTTGCTCGCTCATGTCGGGTTTGAGTCAGTTGTAGGTAAACACGGTGCAGAGATATACGCGAATTTCAACAAGCACGTCGACTAGCATAAGCGTAGAACATCATAATTCTCATGAAATATTCAATACACACACACATACACACACGGGCATTTATGTACTAATTTTGTAGTAATAATTCAAACTAAATTTTTTATTACCTACAACGGAATAAGATGTGGCACAAATCTGTTGTGCGTCACGCTTTCCTTGCCAATCTTTATCAGGTTTCTTTCGCTTAGGGAAACTAGAAGAGGAAACCATATCGCTGATAGTTCGGACGGAGACACTCTCAGCTTTCCATAAACTGCGTGGAATAAATCGACGTACTTCATCCCGTTCATGTACTCTCTGTTATTTACCGTGCTCAGCACGGTGTCCTCAACAGCATCCACCTGTGGTTTTCGCTGCCAGTAATTCGCAGCTGGTTCTGTGGAGATGAGGTGGAATTCTTTCCAATGGTTCCTCTGTCGTGGGCGCACACCCCCATCTTTGATGTCAATCTTGTTGCATAAATCTAAGCTGACGAGGAACCTGTAAAGTTCATCTTTCATATATTCGGGTCGGAAGTTAAGAGGCACTGGACTCCGGGCTGCCAACTCACCATACATAAATATCAAAGTATCAGCGGCCTTGCTTCCCCGGTGAGTGGCAATATACGCATTCAAGAAATCTTTAGCATTCTCAACTGTTCCGAAGAATTCCATGCTGATCGGCGGATGTGATGAGGGGGAGGGGATTTCGAAATGAGTGGAGCAAATTTTATACTGACTTAAATAGCCAGAATTTAGTTTCAACTGTTGAACAATTTAAACAGCATTCTGCTTTTGATTTTACGCGCCAAATGCTTATTACCACGAGCCACAGACAAGAAACGTATCATAAGTATGTCCTAATGTCATATTTAAGTTTTATTGGAGTTTACCGATCCGCGTGGGTATCGAACGTGAGAACGCAGCATTAATACAAATTCGGAAATACCGCGAAAGATCCCCAAAATATTGAATGAATTTCTGTCCGATAATCAGTAACACTGATTTTTTTTTATCAGTTTGTACCTTATTTTATATTTCATTTCATTGCGCCTGTTTGTTTTCTCTACCTCCTTTCTTTCTGTATCCCCCCCCCCCCACACACACATACAAAGCAAAAGATGTGACAACAGCCTCAACGATAGAGACAGAAAGTGCAGCCAAAAGAAGGCAGCAACAATACGAACTTTTTCTGGAATAGGTTTGCGTTTACATACAGACCACGGTTCCGAGAACCTCTTCCATCTTGGTTACTGCCACCCAGAATGTTCAGTGTTTTAGTGTTTTTTGAGTGTTCAAGTTTGTCGGTTACCTGATAATACCAAAACGTTCTTTTTCTCAACTTAAAGAATAACGATTATGTTGGCATCCCAAGTCACATTTGTCGGCCACATTTATCCAAACATTCATTAATTAGTAACTTACGTGGATTTAGTTAATTAATTTCCCATTCCGGAGTACTGGCATAGGCCGTAGAAGAATATGTATATTAACGTTTTAAGTTAGTGGAGACAATCAGCTGACGACCCGAAAGGGGAAATAAAATGTATTCGAGAATAAAAAGGTATACTATTACTTTTCCTTCTTTCATTGTCCCCTTCTTTTCACTCTTAGCTCAGCCCACGTAAATTATCCGATCCCCTCTTGTCAGCACACCCTCCCCACAAGTTTTTGACGTAGAATACGTCTATCGTTTCGTTCCAGTACTATCGTGTATATCGTTTCATCCCCTTGGTAAAAATTCATGTATCCCAAAAAAGTGTACACCAGACTTCCTTCAAAATCTATAAAAGCTAGCAAAAATATAATAACTGAGCTGAAGAGAGGAAGGACAGAATGTCTCGCTGCAGATTTTTCTTCTTGACACGTGTTATCATCTCTGTAGTAGGTCACATCATCTCCCTCTTATTTTTTATTATTTGAAGCGAAGTAGGAATTTTTCATTAATTCCAAACAAAGTGTGGAACAAACATCGCACATTTTTCGAAGAACCCAACGGCCAGTGGATCCATTTTCCACAATCCCTCTTAATTTCTTTTTTTTCTTTGAAGCGAAGTAGGAATTTTTCATTAATTCCAAACAACGTGTGGAACAAACATCACACATTTTTCGAAGAACCCAACGGCCAGTGGATCCATTTTCCACAATCCCTCTTAATTTCTTTTTTTTTTCTTCTTTGAAACGAAGTAGGAATTTTTCATTAATTCCAAACAATGTGAGGAACAAACATCACACATTTTTCGAAGAACCCAACGGCCAGTGGATCCATTTTCCACAATCCCTCTTAATTTCTTTTTTTCTTTCTTTGAAGCGAAGTAGGAATTTTTCATTAATTCCAAACAATGTATGGAATAAACATCACACATTTTTCGAAGAACCCAACTGCCAGTGGATCCATTTTACACAATAACTCTTAATTTCTTTTTTTTCTTTGAAGCGAAGTAGGAATTTTTTATTAATTCCAAACAATGTGTGGAACAAACATCACACATTTTTCGAAGAACCCAACGGCCAGTGGATCCATTTTCCACAATTCCTCTTAATTTCTTTTTTGTCTTTGAAGCGAAGTAGGAATTGTTCATTAATTCCAAACAATGTGTGGAATAAACATCACACATTTTTCGAAGAACCCAACGGCAAGTGGATCCATTTTCCTCAATCCCTCTTAATTTCTTTTTTTCCTTGAAGCAAAGTAGGAATTTTTCATTAATTCCAAACAATGTGTGGAACAAACACCACACATTTTTCGAAGAACCCAACGGCCAGTGGATCCATTTTCCACAATTCTCTTAATTTCTTTTTTTTCTTTGAAGCGAAGTAGGAATTTTTCATTAATTCCAAACAATGTGTGGAATAAACATCACACATTTTTCGAAGAACCCAACGGCCAGTGGATCCATTTTCCACAATCCCTCTTAATTTCTTTTTTTCCTTGAAGCAAAGTACGAATTTTTCATTAATTCCAAACAATGTGTGGAACAAACACCACACATTTTTCGAAGAACCCAACGGCCAGTGGATCCATTTTCCACAATTCCTCTTAATTTATTTTTTTGTCTTTGAAGCGAAGTAGGAATTTTTCATTAATTCCAAACAATGTGTGGAATAAACATCACACATTTTTCGAAGAACCCAACGGCCAGTGGATCCATTTTCCACAATTTCTCTTAATTTCTTTTTTTTTTTCTTTTGAAGCGAAGTAGGAATTTTTCATTAATTCCAAACAATGTGTGGAACAAACATCACACATTTTTCGAAGAACCCAACGGCCAGTGGATCCATTTTCCACAATTTCTCTTAATTTCTTTTTTTTTCTTTGAAGCGAAGTAGGAATTTTTCATTAATTCCAAACAACGTGTGGAACAAACTTCACACATTTTTCGAAGAACCCAACGGCAAGTGGATCCATTTTCCACAATCCCTCTTAATTTCTTTTTTTTCCTTGAAGCAAAGTAGGAATTTTTCATTAATTCCAAACAATGTGTGGAACAAACACCACACATTTTTCGAAGAACCCAACGGCCAGTGGATCCATTTTCCACAATTCCTCTTAATTTCTTTTTTGTCTTTGAAGCGAAGTAGGAATTTTTCATTAATTCCAAACAATGTGTGGAATAAACATCACACATTTTTCGAAGAACCCAACGGCCGGTGGATCCATTTTCCACAATTTCTCTTGATTTCTTTTTTTTTCTTTGAAGCGAAGTAGGAATTTTTCATTAATTCCAAACAATGTGTGGAACAAAACATCACACATTTTTCGAAGAACCCAACAGCCAGTGGATCGATTTTCCACAATTCCTCTTAATTTCTTTTTTGTCTTTGAAGCGAAGTAGGAATTTTTCATTAATTCCAAACAATGTGTGGAATAAACATCACACATTTTTCGAAGAACCCAACGGCCAGTGGATCCATTTTCCACAATTCCTCTTAATTTATTTTTTTGTCTTTGAAGCGAAGTAGGATTTTTTTATTAATTCCAAACAATGTGTGGAATAAACATCACACATTTTTCGAAGAACCCAACGGCCAGTGGATCCATTTTCCACAATTCCTCTTAATTTCTTTTTTTGTCTTTGAAGCGAAGTAGGATTTTTTTATTAATTCCAAACAATGTGTGGAATAAACATCACACATTTTTCGAAGAACCCAACGGCCAGTAGATCCATTTTCCACAATCGGGCGCTGTTGCCGCGGAACTACTTCGTAGTTCGGGTCACATTGTTTGTGGCCTAATTAAATTTTTAAAGACCAGGAGTAATTTACCTAAATATTTTTTTTTACTTAATTTAAATTATTTTTCCTTTGCTCCCTTCCCGCCTCATAAACCTCCTTTTCCCCACTGGAAGCAGAAAACCCAGGTGATCAAAACGGTTTGTCGGACGCCCGTGGAGAATGCCCAAGGAATTCACCTTTTTTCAAAAAGCACGGCATTCACAAAATTTACGAAATGGCCCCAGTGCTAGCGTTGCTGATGGGACAATACCTCCCGGTATTTTAGAAGGTACAGGCAAGAGTCCGAAACGCGGTCAGATGAATAGGCGAGTTGCGGTTTACGACTTCTCCTCTATGAGGAAAGCACCAGCAAAAGTCGTAAAGTACATCGCGGTGTCACAGGAAAGTCGTAACTCTGGCAGAGGAAAGCCCCTTTAAATTCTTCGCTATTCATCTGAGCGTTAAAATAGGCCCTATTGAATTCGCAAAAGTATCACCTGCACAACAGGCCAGCTGCCGCGAAAAGGTAGCCAACTGGACCAGAGGGCCAACCAATAGCCACTAAGCCTGAACACTGGTCAGCTCAGCTGACCAATCCGGACCCCAAACGAAGAGTTCGTAGAAGGTTGTAGGCACGCCCCTACCACGTGAAAAATTAAAGGGACGGAAATATATAGGCAGAAAAAAGACATAGTCACAAGAGAAGATGAGAGGAGAAGATTGGTATCAGAGTGAATAATTCGTATTCGAGATGGTTATTTTACGTATGGTAGTCGAAGGACAATTGCCAGAGGACATAGGTTCGAGAATGAGAGGATAGAAAGAAAGATTAGTCGAGAGGGATAAATAGATCCGGAGTCAACATCCACGCAAGTTTTCATCTACCAACGTGGGACTTCAACGAGCGACCTCACAAACTAAAGGAAGGTAAAGATGACGTTATTTTCCCCAATTCCAGTTCCCATGTTAACTAGTTATATACATATGCTTGGTCACTATGCCTCCTCGAAATAGATTGAGGGAGTAAAGTTTAGCTCAAGGGTGTGACAGGCGTACGCAGCAGTTGACCAGTAAACATGGCTAATTCCAATATCTTTTAATTTAACGTAACTTTTATTTGGCCTCCACCTAAAGGATGTAATTGCTTATATATATACTTTTTCTATTAATAAACATTGTTAATTACTTAACCTGGTGTAGCTAACTTCTCTAGGGTGCTAGGGTGTATATTTCTCTAAATTCACAATTTGCGGCATATGGGTTTATTACGAATACCTGGTAACGAGCCCATATGAAACACAACGCGACGTCCGTAAACTTTGAGATTGGGTTCCTTACAGTTATGGGAACGCAACCTCACTGTTTATCCAATTAGACGAGTATTAAGTATTCCGCGACCACCGTACTACCGGGGCAGTGGTAATAGCGCCAACGTGAAAACACAAGTTTGTCCACGACGGGGATCGAACCGTGCCCCCTCACTCCGGAGTAAGTCGCTCTCCCAACCGAGCTACTCGGACAGAATGTCTCGCTGCTATGCCTTTATCTCGTGTGACATGTGCGTCCTGCGCGGCAGGCACGTCACATCCCTCCTCCCCGAAAGAGGGCCGGGGGTATTATCGTGCGGATTCCGTATTGGGTTCACCCGGCGTAATATTGGAAACCAAGGGGGTGTCAAGTGGATTGTGATTCTGCGATTTCCTGATTTAGGGCTGACGCAGCTTCAGGATCCACTGACGGGGTGTTGTGATTCATTCCTTTGGGAGTCAAATGGTCCGCTGTGTGCCGCAATGTTTTCGTGAACGTCTAGAATTAAAAAAAAAAAAAAACATCAGTGAAGGAATTTCTTAGTCCCTGCCGTAAAATATATATATTCTCCAAAAATCCAGGATTGAGCACACAGTTTGCAACTAGAGAAACACTCATGATAGTACGTAGGCAAATTAACAAAGAAAACAATATATTAGTTATATTTTCGCATAATAATAAAGATACACACACGATACTAGCAGAAATGATACCGACTTTCTGACAGGAACTTGTGCTAATTAACTACTCGCTTATAAAAACATTAATTCTAACGGAAGACTTTCGTATGCACTGATCGATAAACATATTATGAGGGGACACCAAAAGAAAGAATAGGATGGATTTCCTACCTTAACATCCGAATCTGGCCTGGCGATCCCATTGCGGCTGTGGCTTTATCCGGGGTATGGCGGTTACACACAAATGAAAAGTTCTTTGAGCGATGTTGTCTATGGCCTCTAGGTAGTCGTTAAAACTCTGGGTTCGCGCCGCTGACCACTCCTGACCCGGGAGAATTCTCATCCGGTGGGTGTTATCTTCCATCCGCAGCTGCAACCGTCGTATGGGCCCTAATGGTCCTTAGGAAACCTCGGTTGAGATCTTCCATCCGCAGCTAGGAAAATTGTATGCAGCTTACGGTAGCTTCAGTCCTGCCGTAATATTTGGCAGCGATTAAGTTGCCAGTCTCTGATAAATCATGGCGGTGACCAAGTTTTGGGCCACGCACAAATAAAACGAAATGCAGACAAATGGCATAGCTTTACATGGCAGCTCCTAGGTGACAGTCATGGAGGAAAGTCCCCAACATTCACGGCAAAAAAAAAAAAAAAAAAAAAAAAAAAAAAAACCCAAGTGACAAGTCACAAGGAATGAAAAAGTGAAAGTGATGCACTTCGTGAAAAAGTAAAAGTGACCAAGTTCTTCTCTTCCCTTGGAAAAGATTCGACAACCCCCAAGAGGACCCACATTACCTCAAAATATCTCATCATCCAATCACTAGCTGGCAAACGCAAGCCTCCCTGAATTAAATTCCAAAGTCTAAATCCTACTGGTCAGAGAATTAAGATTTTGTTCATCCATTCATTAGGGGGTCAAAATCGCTACCCGTTCCCGTGAAAATTCTGAGAACCGCTCAAGTTACGTTAGCCGCGTGATATAACCACCGGGCCATAAATCCTTTGTCCACGACGGGGATCGAACCGTGGCCCAATAAAACTGTAAGTTTCGTGAAAGAAATACGGGATTATGTATTTCTTTCATTTACGCCAAAAATCGGATTGCCATCTTCAAAATTTGTATTATATGGCGTAATAACGTATTTCTTTCATGATTTATCTGCTTCTCCGGGCAATCACGGGATAGGATTATTAACCTCCAGATTCGCTAAACATGAATGCCGGTTGCTTCGACTAGCGAATCCTGTGATGGTTGAATTCAAATTGATCGGAAACTTGAAACTTGGTCGTTCTGGGTGGTGTAGTGGTTAGCATACCTAGGCGTTTTCTGGGAGACGCGGGTTCGAGTCCCGCTCCAGGACGATGAAAATTTTCAAGTTTTCGGATATTGTCTGGCTTACCATCCTTGTCACATTTACGCCAAAAATCGGATTGTCATCTTCAAAATTTGTATTATATGGCGTAATAACGTATTTCTTTCATGATTTATCTGCTTCTCCGGGCAATCACGGGATAGGATTATTAACCTCCAGATTCGCTAAACATGAATGCCGGTTGCTTCGACTAGCGAATCCTGTGATGGTTGAATTCAAATTGATCGGAAACTTGAAACTTGGTCGTTCTGGGTGGTGTAGTGGTTAGCATACCCGGGCGTTTTCTGGGAGACGCGGGTTCGAATCCCGCTCCAGGACGATGAAAATTTTCAAGTTTTCGGATATTGTCTGGCTTACCATCCTTGTCACATTTACGCCAAAAATCGGATTGTCATCTTCAAAATTTGTAAGTTTCGGTTCCAAAAAGTCTACGGTCTCCAACACGCATTGTGGATGCTAGATGAGGAGGACACTTCTATTGCCCCATAAAACACTCCGTACACTGTCGGTCCGTCCACGGCGACGCCAACGCTGTATCTAGTTTTAGGCTATGCGACGCCTTGTGCGGGGCTAGAGGGGGACGGAGGGGAAAAAAAAAGAAAAGAAGAATCACCCAAAAGTGGGGCTAATGGCAAAATAAATAAAAAGTAAATAAAACGTACTCTTTCCTCAAAAATTACCCGAATTAATAAAAATTAATAAATAAAAAGAAAGAAATTAAATAAATAAATAAACTCGGGAATGGATTTTCCACCTAAATTTGCAGCCCTCGAGAAGCGAGTGCTATTCACAGGGGCATGGCCCACGGCTCAGCCGGGACCATGTGTTGCTGTAGGCAGTCATCCCATGAAGAACGTGCATTTGAGAAATCCCAGTCAATTTGGTGTGTGGAACGTAACATCACACACATTTATTTTTCGAAGCGCTGAAGAAGGGATTCTCATATTTTTCCTGTCTCGCGGTGTGGACAGAACATCACACCATTGCCATAAACCTATCAGCCAGGTCATCCTTGAAGTTTGGATGCCAATATGACGAAGTAAATTCGCTCTCCCAACTGAGCTACGCGGACAGAATGTCTCGCTGCAGATTTGTCGTCTTGAGACGTGTTTTCACCTCTGTAGTACGTCACAGAAGGTTCAAGCCTACCGCAAACGCAAACAAAAAGAAAGAATGAGTCAAAAAGAATCGAACAAGCTCAAAATGTCCGAAGCTGAGCGTAAGAGAGCCTGTAGACAACGTAAGAAGGCCGGGCGCCGCGGGCCGCAACCGAGTACGTCTACTGCTTCCGTCGAGCCTATGGTGATAGACAAGCCTGAAAACACTCAAGAAGATATAATCGAGTCGATGGAGATTGGAAATAGTGTGATTTCACAACATTCGCAAGAGGAGAGCCCGGAAGAGATAGCACGTCAAATCAACAACTTGATCGCCGCGTGGAACGAGTCTACAGGGTTTGTGCGGGAGGCAACGGCAATAGCAGAAAAGAATAAATTACAGCGAATGCGTGCTCAGACACAAGATTCACAAGAAGACAAAGACTTTGAGATGGCAGCCGAAAGTCTTCAACCGTCCACCTCAAAACAAGTGCCGCTGACCAAAAGACGACGAATAGCCGGCGGCGTCGCAATCTACAGAAATCTAAACAGTCCCAGCGAGTGCAGAGTGATTGAGATCGCTTGAACGCGAGAAAATGGATAATTGAAGACTACGTGGGAGACATGTGCCTCGTCGACATCACACTGAACGACAAGTCACGCTTCATCTTCGGATGCGCTTACATTCACCCAAACGTATCCATCTCGGACTTCGAAATGTTTCTCTTTGCGATGATGATCAAGTACTCCGAGAACGCCAAGAAAATCAGCAAGAATATGATTGGGGACACAGAGGTACCAATGATAATCATGGGAGACTTTAACGTCGACACTCCAACGAATCTACACGAGCTCGATTTCATGAAGACTCTATTCAATTTGAACTTTGTGCCGACGCGATCGCCAACCACGCTGGGAAACGCATACATCGACTTGACTTTCGTGAGAAACATCATCGTCGATGTCATCCATACGTGAGCTACTTCTCGTACCATCGGCCACTCGCCAACAAGTTCATCCTAGAATAAGTAAGTCATTCTCTCAAAATACATTACTCTCTGTACAAGATTTCTGTAAACAGCCAAAAATAAAAAATCTCTCTAAACCTAAACTATGCGCATTCACTCATTTCTAACACAAAATATCCGCTAAGGAATCTCGAGAAAAGGCCACAAAACCTCCGTTAAGGAAACTCGAAAAAAGGCCACAGATCTCCGTTAAGGAATCTCGAATAAAGGCCACAAAACCTCCGTTAAGGAATCTCGAAAAAAGGCCACAAAACCTCCGTTAAGGAATCTCGAAAAAAAGGCCACAAAACCTCCGTTAAGGAATCTCGAAAAAAGGCCACAAAACCTACGTTAAGGAATCTCGAAAAAAGGTACAAAACAGCTGCGGTAGAATTAACATTAGTGATAACCTCCAAACAATGGGACCTCTTAACAACAATCAAAAGACAACCCAGTATGTCCTGAAGGAGGTCTAACGGACACTGCCCGTATAGATTTTACGCAGTTTCTTCGGTACTTCAGCTGCAAAAATGAGAGGAAGACAGAGAATTCTGTTATACACTCATTTTCATAAAAATCCGCGCACCAAGAAAAAACGTGCAATTAACGCGGAACTCGGCGAATAGTTACAGAGAGGGCACGCATGCAAATGATTAAAGTTTCGTGCGTTTCCGCATGCCTGCACATCCAAGACCGGTGCTGCGATCGCAATCCTTGTGGCTTATAAGGAGCAGCGCAGGGGACTCCATATTCGTGCCGAAGTGCACGGTAGGAGTCAGGTGAGATCCGTGAGTGATAGACATACCGAGGAGCCGCCGTAGATGTGCGTACGGGTAATTGACGGAATTTGAACGAGGCCGTATCGTCAGGATGAGAGGCAGGGTGAAAGGCGCACCGAATCGGCCGCCATTTGGGTCGGTCGGACAGTACGGTGCGATCGTGCTGGGAGCAATATAGGAAGGCACCCAGATACGGCGGACTGTCTTTGAACGACCCAGATACACCACCAGCAGAGAGGCCCATGGGATCGTGAGAGTTGACCGCACAGATGCAACGATGTCCTTGTCCAACATTCACAGACATGTATCGGCTGTACAAAGAACTCCTGTGTCCGCCAGAACCATTTTCAGACGCCTGGCAGAAGCGAATCCGCACTCTCGACGGCCCTTACGTTTTCCTGCAATTAACACCTGATCATCGTCGGCGTCGATTGCAGTGGTGTCAGCAGCGAGCAACGTGGAATGCTACGGACTGGCGACGTATAGCGTTCAGCGACGAATCCCGCTTCTGTATGGGAACGGACGACCACCGTGTCAGTGTGGAGGACAGCAGGTGAGCGCTACAATCCCAACCTCACTGTACTGCGGCACACGTCCCAAACTGAAGGAGTGATGGTCTGCGAAGCCATCGCGTATGACAACCGGACTTCCCACGCAGTAATCTGAGGGACGCTGACAGCCCAGCGCTACGTACAGAAGATCAGGCGGCCCCATAACCTGTCTTTCCTGGTGGGGCGGCCCGAAGCCATTTTCCAACAAAATAACGTCTGTCCGCACACGGCTTGGATTTCGCAGGACTGTTTATCTCAGGCTTCGACGCTTCCGTGGCCCGCCAGATCCGCTGATCTCTCATCCATCGAGCACGTGTGGGACCAGATGGGACGCCAGCTTTCACCATGTCCCAGTGTTCGTGATTTAGAGCGTCAGTTGCAAGTGTGGGCCAGTCTGTCCCAGGATAACATACAGCGTCTCTTTGACTCCATGCCGGACCGTATCACCGCATGTATCCATGCACGAGGCGGTCCGACGCGGTACTAGCGCTGACAGAAATGTGTACCGTATGACCGCGGGAAATCGTCCTGCTGCTGTGATATTGTAATCACTTCTGTCCTTGGTATGAACCATCTGGTATACCGTCAAAATAACCCGGCGTCTAAATAACCCAGCATCACAATAACCCGTTACAAAAAGAACCCAACGTCACAATAACCCAGCGTGAAAAAAACCAGTTACAAAATAACCCTGCGACACAATAACCCCAGGTCACAATTATTGTACGTCAGAATAACCCGCGTCATACTATCTCATGGTACTCAAACTTTTTTGGAATGGGTCGGGGTCAAGCCCCCCCCTCCCCTACAAAATTTTCGTAAAATCTACAGTTTTCAACTTAGAACCACCAAATTTGATGTGTATCTCATGAAACTAACTTAGTCCATAGACACTTTTTGGAAGGAGTCGGCGTCCGGGGTCAAGCGTCCCCCCATACAAATTTTTCGTAAAATCTAGTTTTCAACTTAGAACCACCGAATTTGGTGTACAATTTAATGGTACGCTAACTTAGACGGTAGATGATTTTGGGAACGGGTCGGCCCCCATTCAAAATTTCGTAAAATCTACAGTTTTCAATTTAGAATCAACAAATTTGGTATACGATCTCATGGTACTCTAACTTAGACGGTAGATGGTTTTGGGAACGGGTCGAGGCCCTGGGTCAAGGGGGTCCCCATACAAAATTTTCGTAAAATCTACAGTTTTCAAATTAGAACCACCAAATTTAGTATACAACCTCATGGTACACAAACTTAGACGGTAGATGGTTTTTTGGAACGGATCAGGGTCAAGAGCCCCCCATACAAAATTTTCGTAAAATATACAGTTTCCAAGTTAGAACCAATAAATTTGGTATACTACCTAATGGTACTCTAACTTAGACGGTAGATGGATTTTGGGACCCGGGGTCAAGGCCCCCCCAATACAAAATTTTCCCAAAATCTACAATTTTCAATTTCGAACCTTCAAATTTAATATACATATCATGGAACTCTAACTTAGACGGTAGATGGTTTTTGGAACCGGCGAGGCTCAGGGTCAAGGGGTTTTCAATTTAGAACCACCAAATTTTGTATACAATCTCATGGTGCTATTACTCAGACGATGGATAGTTTTTGGAACGGTTCGGGGTCAAGCCCCTCCCCCAATACAAAATTTTCGTAAAATCAACAGTTTTCAATTTAGAACCACCGAATTTGGTATACTATCTCATGATGCTCTAACTTAGACGGTATATGGATTTTGGATCAGGTTGGGGCCCGGGGTCAAGGGCCCCCCGACGCAAAATTTTCGTAAAATCTACAATTTTCAATTTAGAATCAACAAATTTGGTATACCATCTCATGATGCTCTAACTTAGACGGTAGATGGATTTTGGAACAAGTAGGGGCCCGGGGTCAAGGTGCCCCCATACAAAATTTTCGTAAAATCTAGTTTTCAATTTCGAACCTCCAAATTTAATATACATCTCATGGAACTCCAACTTAGACGGTAGATGGTTTTTGGAACCAGTCGGGGTCCAGGGTCCCCCGATACAAAATTTTCGTAAAATCTACAGTTTTAAATTTAGAACCACCAAATTTGGTATACAATCTCATGGTACTATAACTTAGACGATAGATAGCTTTTGGAACGGGTCGGGGTCAAGCTCCCCCCCTTTCCCCTCCCAATACAAAATTTTCGTAAAATCTACAGTTTTCAATTTAGAACCACCAAATTTGGTATACAATCTCATGGTACTCTAACTTAGACGGTAGATGGTTTTGAGGACGGGTCGGGACTCGGGGTCAAGGGGGCCCCATACAAAATTTTCGTAAAATCTACAGTTTTCAATTTAGAACCACCAAATTTGGTATACAATTTCATGGTACAAAAACTTAGACGGTAGATGGTTTTTTGGAACGGGTCGGGGTCAAGAGCCGCCTCTCATACAAAATTTTCGTAAAATCTACAGTTTGCAATTTAGAACCAATAAATTTGGTATACTACCTAATGGTACTCCAACTTAGACGGTAGATGGATTTTGGAACAAGTTGGGGCCCGGCGTCAAGGGGGCCCCCATACACATTTTTCGTAAAATCTACAATTTTCAATTTAGAACCACCAAATTTGGTATACCATCTCATGATACTCTAACTTAGACGGTAGATGGATTTTCGAACAAGTTGGGGCCCGGGGACAAGGGCCCCCATACAAAATTTTCGTAAAATCTACAGTTTTCAATTGCGAACCTCCAAATTTAATATACAATCTCATGGTACTATAACTTAGACGATAGTTTTTGGAACGGGTCGGGGTCTAACCTCCTTCCAATACAAAATTTTCATAAAATCTAGTTTTCAATTTAGAACCACCAAATTTGGTATACAATCTCATGGCACTATAACTTAGACGGTAGATAGTTTTTGGAACGGTCGGGGTCAAGCCCCCCCCATATAAAATTTTCGTAAAATCTACAGTTTTCAATTTAGAATAACCAAATTTGGTATACTATCTCATGATGCTCTAACTTAGACGGTAGTGGATTTTGGAACAAATAGGGGCACGGGTCAAGGGGCCCACATACAAAACTTTCGTAAAATCTAGTTTTGAATTTAGAACCTCCATATTTGGTATACATCTCATGGTACTCTAACTTACACGGTAGATGGTTTTTGGAACCGGTCGGGGCCCGGGGTCAAGGAGGCCCCGATACAAAATTTTCGTAAAATCCACAGTTTTTAATTTAGAACCACCAAATTTGGTATACAATCTCATGGTACTATAACTTAGACGGTAGATAGTTTTGGGAACGGGTCGGGGTCAAGGGCCCCGATACAAAATTTTCGTAAAACCTACAGTTTCCAATTTAGAACTACCAAATTTGGTAAACTACCTAATGGTAGATGGTTTCTGACTTAGAAGGTAGATGGTTTTTGGAACAGGTCGGGGCCAGATGTCCATACAAAATTTTCGTAAAATCTACAGTTTTCAACTTAGAACCACCAAGTTTGGTATACCATTTCATGGTACTCTAATATAGAGGGTAGATTGTTTTTTGAAGAGGTCGGCGCCTGGGGTCAAAAGGGCCCTCACACAAATATTTTCATAAAATCTATTGTTTTCAATTTAGAACCACCAAATTTGGTATACTACCTCATGGTAGTATACTAACTTAGACGGTAGACGTTTTTGGAAGGGGTCGGTGCCCGGGGTCTATGGGCCCCCATACATATTTTCGTAAAACCTATAGTTTCCAATTTAGAATGACCAAATTTGGTATACTACCTCAATGTATGCTAACTTAGAGCGCAGAAGGAAAGGGTCGGGTGCCGGGGTGAAAATGAATCCAAAAATTACATTTCTTACTCTTAAGAACTGCAACCCAATTCAGTACTTCAATACCCCACCTACGGTCTAAGTTAGATTCCGTAGATAACAATGAAGTGCAAAAATATCCGGTTTTTGGTGTATTAAAAACACAAATTAATAAACGTTACCTTTTTTCTTCACCAACAGGTACCTTATCAGGCAGAAAAAGAATGTTATGTAAATAATGTAAATGAATTTTGTTTCGTATAATTAAATGAACTAAATTAAAAAATTTAAATAAGTTTACTGGAAATTTATGGCAATATATTTTGATTCATTAACTTTCACCCGCTGAACTTGGTGATTCTACAAATAGTAATATTTACCCGTGAAATACCGGGTACTCCTGCTAGTAGGAACTAAAGATAATGTTACACTTTTAGTCAGGTACAAAACAATAATTATGAAACCCTAGGCCTGGGCCTTATTAGCAATTTTCAGTCCGCCGTGCTAATTTTCATAAGGTTTGCATAGAACTCCAAGATTTTAGCAATGCGCTTTACTGAGGTTGAAACTATTAAGCAGACCCTAGGCCTAGGGTTTTTTGATAGTTTTCAGTCCTCCGAGCTGATATTTATATAGTTTTCAAAGAAAATAAAATTAATTCTGTTGAAATTTTACTCGAGCACAAGAAATTAATAGATACGCTCGAGGCCTAGGCATATGCATTTTTAGTAATTTTATAATGCCGTGATCATATTAGCTTTTCATGACAAATCAATTTAAGAGTGTTACGCTTATTTAAAAAAATTAAAAGGCTTAGGCCTAGCGGCTGATAATTAATATTTGGTGCCTAAGTGAAAGCGCAACATTATTAACTTGATTTATTATGCAAACCTTATAAATATGAGCATAGCGATTAAAAGTTACTAAAGAGTCCTTGTAAGTAATATTTTTTGACCGAGTGCAAGTGCAATTTATGAAATGTCGACAGGTCAAAATATCTAAAGTAACAATGAAATTTGGAATAATTCTTTTTCTTTTTATTTAAGTTTTGACACTTGTATTAAGTTCTGAAAACATGTATTTTACCTATTTTTTATCTTCATTGTGCTTTTAACAGAATTTCTTATCAATGTTTTGGGCATTTCATTTTGTGTGGTTACTTGTTTTTATGTTTTGGGCATTTTACTTTGTATGGGTATTTTTGTTATGTTTTGGTTATTTTATTTTCTGTGGTGGTTGTAATTTCCACAGGATGAAAAGGGGAAACTGTTAACACTCACGATGCCTACTTGCTTACATTTTTTTTAAACACAGCACGTTTTTGTATTGATTTATACCACTTACTCCTTAAGCAACTCCAGGTTTCTTTAAATATTAACTTTTTCTCAGAGCCTTCTGTTTCCTCTACCTAGCTTTTTCGGCTCCGCAATTTTATTTCTTGGTTTTAGAATATTTTCCTTATTATTACTCTATTTTCTCATGTAAATTCTTTATGTAAGATATGTCTATTGTATCGAAGGATTTTGCAATTATATATGAAGCCCTGTTGCTGAAGTTAAACATTATTTCCAACTGAAACAGCGCAGTTCAGACATTTTCCTGCTGTTAACTGAAAAATGAAAACAAAAACAACAAATCTGGGCAATGGTTGAGGCATCAGACAGTACTTACTAGTAACCAGGCAAAGTTTTGTGGAATAATGAGCTTAGGAATTTCTGACAGCAACAAAAAAGAATAACCACACTGTATCCCTACTCCTTCCCTACCCAGCACAAACAGGCTTGCTGGGCCAGCACTGGGCCATTGTTGGCAGCCAGCACTGGCCGAGCTCTATGTTGCCGCTGCCGAACCGCCAATAAAATGTCCGGGCGGCCAACAGTAGGGCCAGCAGTTCAGGCCAACAGTTGGCATCCCATCAGTTGTCATATGCCACAACAGGGCCATCAGTGGTCTATCACAGGCAGTAGCTGCCACAAGTGGCCCTTCAGTGTCCCGCTAGTGTGCCGTTAGTGGCAGCCAGCAACCACATGACGTAACTGGTGGCTTGCCAAATCTTGTCTGCCAATTTCCCAGTAGTAGCCATAATAATTAACAAAAAAAAAAAAAAAGCAAGGATAGCCGCAGTTTCCCAAAGCTACAATTTTTTTTTCTACCCTTACGAAGCTTGTGAATTAATGCCCTGCGCTGGGGAGATTTTCTCAACAGACCGGAAAAACGCCCGTTTGCATCTGAATGGTTTGAACTAGGGCCGTTGGAGTGGCAGCTGAGCTCTCTACCGACCGGACTAATTTTTCACACTCAACCATATGCTTACAGCTGTCTGTTTGGTATGCAATGTGTAATCGAATGCTTCCCTCTTTCATTTTACAATATTGCAAGGTATTTTTCATAAAAGTCAGTTTCATATAATTGATAAATTAATATTTTCAACGTAACGATAGTTTTTATTTTTACCTTACAGGAACTTCACTCATTTTCAAGGCGTGTACATACTTAGAGTCGCTTTCCAAAATTTTGCACTGTCCTTGTCATCTTGAAAAGAGATTGTTGAATAAATATATATTTACCCGGGTTCATGTCACATTCTGTTACATTTTTAACGTTGTGTCTTTCCTTTCCATTGTCCGAAGCTACATTTGTTTTAAAGAGTAAAAGATATTTTATTTTACTTCTCGTTATTTTTAGAAGCGAATTCATCTCAGTCTTGTGTATTCAACCCATGGATGAGTACACCACATAGCGTTGCTGTTTTTTTCTTTCAAATAATTAATAAATTTTGTACGCGTGTAATTCTTTTTTTTTTTTTTTTCAACAAACGTTGTTTTAATGGTTTTCCAGGATATTTGTTTCAAGCAGTTTAAAATTTTTTCTTGTTATTCATCCACTCCATTCCATGAATTGTTATTCATGGGAATGGAGTGGGTGTATTTCATGGCTGTAATATAGTATTTCACGACTTAATCTGATATCTTCGTCGACGTAAAATTTCATTAGGAAATTAATTCACCTCTCCACATATGGATTTTTTTCTTAACATCCACTAAAATAACACGATGGCGATAGCGTCGTCTTCAACTAACTGCTACCATGAGAGACACAGCAAATGTTGCTTCTGCGCATGCGCAGTCCCGTTGCTTCCACCTGCTGTTCGGGGTTGCATTGTTTGCCAGCAACGGGCCACTAGTGGCACTTGCTTGGAGGCCCACAATTCACGGCGATGCTGCAGGGCCATCAATGGCTCGCCAACTGATAGCGCTGCCACCAACGGACCACTACTGGGCCGTGAGCGACAGATTTCAGCCAGCAGTTTCCCAGCACCTGTGTTTTTGCTGGGTAGTGCTGGCCTTTGGACGTCTTGAAAGAGAAGTCCTAATGACACATCTATATTGTAATTGCCTGAGAATCCGTGACAAGCTCCTAGTGTCGCAGTAAAAAAACACACTTCCTACTTCGCGTAAATTGCTTCTTTTGATGGAATACCTTTCCTCTGGGGTCCACCGCTTTCAGTATAGTCTTCAGGATACACGGGAATACGCCTTAAGGTAAAACACCCGTTTCACGGCAATTAACAACAATTAGCGAAAGCGAGGTGCGGTACAAGAAATAAGTCAAGCGAGACGGATCTGAACTTAGAAAGTCGGGGGAAGGTGTTGCACGAAAAACTGTGTTTGGATTACAGACCATTTGGCACGTAGGGACGTAGGTCTTCTTTGTAATACGTCACGGGGTAAACAAATTGTCTTTTCAGTATAACAGTTTTCCTTCATACGCATGGTGCAGCACAGAAAACAATTTGAATTTATTTTTTAGAGTTAGTATGACGCCTACCGGCGCAGAGTACAGCGACCCAGTCCGCGCCTGCTGCCGTCCCTGGTACCTGGCGCCCGGGTGCTTGGCATCCGTTGAATCCCCGCTTGGAGCGTCCCTGCTGTAAAATACATGTACCTCTGTGTTTTGGAAAAACAAAAGATAAGATGCCGATCCCTAAACTTAAATTCTTCTTGTGACCGCCGCAGGTACCAAAATCTTGAACTTCGCCTAAACCCTAACTGGAGGAACAGGCCTCACGTGATCGTCTGTATTCTGAGTGTTTTATTGAATGGTTGCTCATCAATTCGTAGTTGACTGGCATTGAACAGAGAACTTGCTTGTTGAAACCTTTGTTGTGCGTTGTCAAGTGATAATAGTGGATATGTCATTCTAAATATTTTGGAAAGAGAAAGCATTGTTTTCCGAAGGCATTATGTAGGTAAAGTATGCAACATAGTTAACTCACAACAAGGAAATGACTTGCTGAAATGGAAAGGGTATTTATTTTGCCATAACAGGGTATGGGGTGATTTATGGCATTGGCACTGTATTGAAAAAATTATGGAAACTGTACTGGCTTTGCTAGTACTATTTTTAATGGAGATGAACACAGGAGGCGCAATGAGAAACCACATAATCATGCTCCAAGACCGGAGAAACGTGATGTTGCTGTTGCAAGAACGCAAGTAAAAGAACAAGCGAGAAATATGGACGAAGCCCCTGCACAAATTATTCAAACGGTGACAACGTCAATGGCTACAGTAAATGCAGGTGACATGCCTAATATTGATGCACTAAGGCAAGTTGCAAAACGAATACGAAGAGAAGACATGCCTGCGGAGCCTACGACTTTAGAACGGATCGATGCCCCAACAGATTTACAGGAAAGAGATGGTGCAAAAATTTCTTGGCAGTGACAGCGCATTTGGAGATTAAATAATTATTTTATTTTTAACAGAAAATAATTTACGAAAGCTTAAAGAAGCACCTCTGGATTTTTGAAACTTGTCCATCCCTATTTAGGCAATTATATACCATTCATGCTATGTTTGGAGCGAATCCAGAGAGGCAAAGATTTGTCCAACTAGTTTATGGGTTACCTTCCAACAAGAATGAAGAATATTATATTATACAAGATTTTTGCAGGATTTACATGACTGTGCATCAGATTATGATATTCAGCTTGCACCACAATACGTATAATGATAGATTTTGAAATAGCTATCATTATAATGCTGCCAAAAAGGAATTTTTGAAGTACACAAATATGTTGTTGGTTTCATCTCAGAAAAAATGTGCGGAGGAATATCCATCCTGTGGCATAGCCTCGGAATATGAGGAAAACAGTGAGTTTGCTCTCAAGGTCAGACATTTGCAAGCACTCGCATTTCTTTCATCTGATGAAATTCCAGCTGCTTTTGAAGAAGTGAAATCAATTTTACTAGAATATGCAGATTCTGTAGTTCAGTGGTTTGAGGAAAATTATGTTCTTGGAAAATTTCGTGGAAGCAGAAGAAACAATCTGAGCAGAAGCCCTCCGCTTTTCCCACCAACAATTCAGTCAGTAAGTGAAAACAATTTACTTGGCTTTCCCAGAACACAAAACAAACTTGAAGGATGAGACAGACGCTGGAATACAATTCTGGGAGAGAAAAACTGGGACTGTATAAAATAATCACTAAAATTGCGAAACAGCAGAGAACAACTACGGCTAAAATCGAAAGTGATATCACAGATTCCAACAAATCCACCTAGAAGAGAAACGCTGGCAAGATAAAAAGGAATTCGAATTTCTTTGGCGCACAGAGACAATGTTAATGTGCTAGACTTTTTAAGAAGAATTTCTAATAATTCTACCCTTTCCTAAAATGTGCTGGTATTTTTCACTAATTGAATTATACCTTTTACTAACTTGTATTTAAATTTTTCAAGAATGTAATTCTGCCAAAAATGCAAGAATGTAAATTTTTTTCAAAATAGCATGTCAGAAACAAAAATGTCAAAAAGTAATCCAAAAGGTGAAACAAATAAAAATTTAAAATGCGATCACAAGTCACAAGCATAACAAAAATGTGAAACGTTATGTAACAAGCACAACACAATATAAAACAAATGCCAAATCGTAAAAAGAAATGCACACGCTATGTAAAATGTACAAAATAAAATAAATGTCATATTCATAGGGAATGCATGACAAGTCAAGTTAATAATGAGCTTTTACTTAGGTTTCAAACAATAATTATTAGCCTCTATCCCTTTTTAAAAATCTTTAATAAGTGCAACATTAACCTGGCTTGTCATCACAGATAATCAATATGACCATGTCATACAATTACTTAAAAGACTTCTGCCTAAGCCTGATGGCTGTTTATAGTTTTGTACTCAAGTAAAAGCGCAACACAATAAACTTGACTTTCTATGAACATTTTATGTATATGAGCACGGTTGATTGAAAACTGATCAAAACGCTGTATCATAACGTTGGCATGTTATGGAAACCTTATGAATACGTCGGACTAAAAATTCCTAAAAAAAGGTTACGCCTAAGGTCTTGTAATTAAGGTTTTGTGGCACAGTAAAACTGCAACATTGATAACTTGACATGTTGTGTTAACGTTGTCAATATGAGCACGGCTGATTAAAGATTTCAAGAAATAGCCTTTGGGATTAATGTGTTGTAACTGTGTAAAAGTGTAACATTATGTTTATTTTCTATATAAACCAAACTACGTGCTGAAATAGCCCATCTATGTATACGTATACTTCAACCATATACCAAAGCGCTGACAAGGTGAAAACAAAAGTGCAATTTTGTACGGTCCCCTAACATTTTATGGCCAGCCTACATGGAAGTGGACACGCTGATATCAAAAACATACTTTTCATATGGCTCCATAACAAATAGCAATGGACGCGTCGCAATCTTTTTTTAGTTGGGGGTTTACCGACCACCGTGATCAATTCAGTGGGCTATAAGCAGTCGGCCGTTCCTAATTTTGTGCCGCTGATTCCTGGAAAGGGGGACAGCCAGTGCCAGAAGTCAATCACAAAGTCCATGACTCACAGGGATTCGAACTAGGATCCTTCTCGACGAGTGGTCAGAAGCCAGCGCTTAGACCACTGCGCCACCGTAGCGACTCACATTGAAATGCATTCTTCATACGGCCCTAAACGCTCTTAGGGACATATTAGATTGAACTGGACGCAAAGAAATCATTAATATAATTTGTACTGGCAGGGATACCAGGTGTACACCAGGTACATATTACTATTTGTGGAATCACCAAGTTCAGCGGGTGAAAGTTAATGAATGAAAAAGATATGCCTGTAAACTTATTTTAAATGTTTTGATTTAGTTAATTTAATTTTACGAAACAAAAAAAGAAAGGAAAAGGAATGGAAATACTTACCTTCGAGGAGACATCTATAGAATTGCCGTACATCTGGCATGTGCTTCTGAGAATCCCGCCACACAGAAATGCAATGTACCTATGTTATGTCGCATGCATACGACTTGACATTGGCATTGATCATCTTTTTCTTACCGTTTTGAATTTTGAATATCTGGAACTCTCTATTTACTTTACATTATGTTTCTGCCTGAAAAACCGCCCGTTGGTAGTGAAAGCTAAACTATTTTAATGTGTTTTTAATACACCATTAACCACATATTTTTGCACATTATTGTTATCTATGGTCTCCAACTTAGACCGTAGGTTGGTGGTTTATGGCGTAAGGGCCTCAAAGGGCCAAAGAGCGCCTTAGACAGTAGATAAGGGTATTGGAGTGCTGAATTGTGTTGCAGATCTTAACAGTAAAAAATGGAATTTTCACGAAAATTTATTATGGGGTCGACTTGACCCTGAGCCCCGACCCCTTCCAAAAACCGTGTACCATCTAAGTTAAAGTACCATGAGATAGTATACCAAATTTGGTAGTTCTAAATTGAAAACTGTAGATTTTACGAAACTTTTGTATCGGAGCCCCTTGGCCCCGACCTCTTCCAAAAACCGCATAAGGTCTAAGTTAGGGTTTCATGAGATAGTATACCAAATTTGGTTGTTCTAAATTGGAAACTGTAGATTTTACAAAAACTTTGCATGGAGGGGGGGGGGCTCTGACTGCCCGGGTACCGACCCCTTCCAAAAACCGTCTACAGTCTAAGTTAGAGTTTCATGAAATAGTATACCAAATTTTGTGGTTCTAAATTGAAAACCGTAGATTTTACGAAAATTGTGTATGCGGGGGTGTGGGGCTCCGACCCCTTCCAAAAGCCATCTACGGTCTCAATGGGAGTACCATGAGGACATTTTCTGGACCATGTCGACATTTTGGCTGTCGACATTATGACCGTGTCGACATTTTGGCTGTCGACATTATGACCCTGTTGACATTGTGACCTTCGACATTATGACCACCACCGCACAAACAAATTTAAAAGACAGAAATGTTTGCTCACCCCACGTACCTCGTAGCGGAAGTATCGGCCCCTTACGTAATGACGTCACTGTAAAGGACGGGTAGACTGTCGATACTTGGTCGATACAACTGAAGAACTTGTGGGAGAAGTGTTGTGAACAATTTTAAATTCAAATTCATTTTTAATTTCAAAACTTACAGCCAAGATTTAATGCAAAAACAAAAACAAAAAAACAGTGTCAACAATACACGCAGGAAAAACTGACATCCATGTGAATATTTTATTTATTGTAAACCAAGATTTTAAAGAAAATAAGTATAATTTTTTTAAGTCTATTTAATCTAAACAGGATATTTACTGGCTTAAGGAAATGTGCAAGGATAGCGATCATAGCTTTTAAATTTAATTATATGCAACTTAAGCACTGTCTTCTTTAAATAAATTCGAGAGAAAGAAAAAACACCATAACATTATGTTAGTAGCACCTCATAAAGAAATCTCTTTATGCTGAACAAATCAAAACTTCAGCAACATTAAAGGAACTCGTTTAATTAAAAAGCTGGAAATTAATTCTATTAAATGCTCCGTTGTTATTTGTAATTAATCGCTTAATAGAAAAGTTAAAATTATATATTTTCAAATTCTTTTCCTTTCTTTTCGTCATATTTTATTCTCTAAACTTTGAGAACTTTAAAAATCGGCACCTTATTTAATGCAAAGAAATGCTTCCCTCACTCACTTTGCAATGTTCCTTAAGTAACTAGTTTAACCGGTATTCCCTTCTTGGGTTTGTAAGACATTTTTTCCTGAGGACTTGGAATTTAGTCCAATACTAAAATGGAAAACAAACGTCTCAAGTGGAAAATAAATTCATTTTGCTTTTCGTTGCTATTAGAAGAAGAAAAAAAAAACGAGTTTTTCCAGATTTTACCTATGGGTTATTTTGAAGTCGGGTTATTTTTGCCCCGGGTTATTTACATTGGGCTATTTTGACACCGGGTTATTTTGACGGCGGGTTATTTTGACTGGGAGATTTTGACGCGGGTTATTCTTTCCTGGTTAATTTGACATGTAACCGTTACTGTTTTCCGTTTGTGGCCGGAAAATTTTGCAGTTACACTTCCCTGTCTGTAACATTTTTACACTAGAGTACATCATGATTCATTGATTGTAAAAGCTTTGCTAGGGTCATCCAATTCCTATGAGCAATATGGGAAGATAACGAGAAACGATCGTGCATTTAAACTGCAAGTCATACTCGCTATTCCTTTTCCTGCTTAAAAATTCAGCAGTAAATCAGTTGTTTTTCTGTTCAGAATCTGGACAATGTCGCTCTTGAACTAAATTCAGTTTTTGTTGGCTAACACTTGCGTTTGCATTCTGATCTCCCCGCATCCCTAGAGGTGCGGAGTGCCTCTGTCTCTAATTCCGTACTGACTTTCAGGATTTTCTCAACCTAAATAAATGATTGATAAATTGTTTGCCATACAGAACTTATTTTCACATTGCCTGTGCTGTGACTCTTTCCCCATTTCGCAGAAAGCTGGATTCACATACACATGTAAGCGGAAGATATGCAGTATTCGAAATAACTTTTCGACATTCGCAAGCACATTTTTTGCAATTTAAATTAGTGAGTTCTTGCGCTTTCATAAAAATTAGTGAAAAATGAAAGAGGAAGTTTTTGACCGTAGCAGAAAAGGTGAAAGCCACTGAAAAGTGTCAAATAGGAATAAGTGTTCGCCAGTTAGCAAAACTTCATGGTTGTGGAAGGACGCAAATCAGTAATTTACTGAAGAAGAATCAAGTTAGTAAAATCGTGCAAAGCATTAATTATGATACGCTCTCCAACACACCAGAAATCATTACTCAAGTTATTACTCAAGTTAGGAGGGTAATGGCTGTGGAACAAATCTCGCTCCTCTGCCCTGACCTTTGACCCTATTTCGATGATATTCGACAGAACCAGTTCAGTACACCTTCGGAACAAAATAGTAAAGTTTTGTCGCAATCGAAGCATTTTTACGTAAGTTATGACGCATAAGGGCGATGTAACAGATCCCACTCCTATGTCCTGGACCTTTGACCCATTTCATTCATTTTCAATAGGGTTCGTCTCCAAGTCGTCCCCTACTACATACTAAAATTTAATCGAAATCGAACCATTTTTACGCGAGTTATCGTGCGGAGAGACAGAAGGACAAAGCTGGAGCATATACGATTCTTCAACCTATGGTTGGAAAGCGTAAATGATTAGTACATAGATTTCAGGGGATCAAAGCGAGGATGAAATTTATGAGATAGAGACTGAGACTGGCAACTATAGAGTGAAAACCTATGAAGAAGTTTTGCAAAATTTAAGCGACATTGACTATAAGTAAGTTGAATATACTCACCAAACCATAAGTGTACATACTTTCTGAAAGATAATTCTCTATGTAGTAAATAATTTTGCACATTAACTAGTTACATATATTTCATATCACAGTAATTCTAATATAATATGCTCATGATTTTATTCAACATTTGGAAAAAGCATGGCAACTCTTCACTTTGTGCTTTAGCTTCATACACTTACTCTGTTTTTATATAAAAGCAACTGACAAATAGCATTAACTTAGGATTAAAATCCGAAAAACGGCACTTCCCAACAACGGTCACTTTTTTCGGTCTCAACGGCAACCGTTATTCAGAGGTTTCACTGTACTTTCAAAAAGTGGTCGGAGGAAGGGAAAACCACGAACCGCTGGCAAGGTGTGGGCCAACCGTAGCTCATCGATGATAGAGGGGAGCGAAGATTATCCCGTATGGTACGAGCCAAGAAAAGGGATACTGTGGCGGAACTCGCCGGTAATTTGGATGTTGGTGACGGGAGTTATGTGTCACGACACACAGTACATCGAACCATGCTGAAAATGGGAGTGCGTAGCCGTGGCCTCTCCGAGTGCCCATGCTAACCTCGGTTCACCTTCGAAAGCGCCTAAATTGGGCAAGCGAGCGTCAAAACTGGATCTTGAATGGTTGGAAGGTCATCTGGTCCGATGAATGTCGTTTCCTGTTGCACCATGTGGACCGCCGGGTACGTGTTGTATACCTGGGGACCTGTTGGCCGTAGGTTGCACCGTGGGATGAAACCAAGCCGGTAGAGGAAGTGTAATGCTCTGGGCAATGTTCTATGGGAAACCCTGTGTCCAGTCATTTATGCGTAAGAAACTATGACGTCTACCACGTACTTAAACATCATTGCAGACCAGGTTCATCCTTTCATGGCAAAGGTATTACGATCTAGAAGTGTCTTCTTTCAGAAAGATAATGCTCCATGCCACACTGCCCGGATTCTTCGACAATGGTTCGGGAAACACGAGGAAGACTTCCAAGTATTTGGAAGACCTCGGAAAGATTTCCCTGGCCTGCAAATTCTCCAGACATCAATCCAATCGAGCTCGTGTTTTGTGTTGGAACAGCAAATCCGATCTGCGGCGGCTCATCTACGGAACTTGTAGGAGTTACGGGATCATCTTTGTAATGTCTTGGTACCAGGTAGCACAAGTCACCTTTAGAAACCTGTAGTCTCCATGCCTCAACAGGTAAGAGTAGTTTTGGCTACACGTATAAGACCAACATCATATTAGCAGGTGGTCATAATGTTTTGTTTTTTCGGTGCATTATTAACTGTTCCATTCAAGTTCCAACGCTGAGCGTAAGCGCACAGTTTAAAAGGGCTGCAAAACAAACAGAAAGTCACACCTCAACGGTAGAAAAAAACAAAAACAAAGAAAAGGTTCAAAAATAATAGTAGTAATAAAAGCATTTACTTACCGAGAGAAAAGATTAAAGACGTTCAGCAATGAATGCCAACCACTCTTGTCCCTCCCGTATCTCGCACAAAGCAATCTGATCATAGATCAGATCATATGTAGAGGATTTTAGGAAGAGAGTGTCTGACCCCAGTTTTAAACAACCCTTAGAAATACACTATTTACCAATAAGTAATTGGACACCCCTGCAATCGACGATATCTGCGGTCCTGATACATGTCACGGCCGCCGCCGTTAAATATCGTGTGGGAAACAACAACGCAACCAGTCGCATGCAAGATGCCACGCAGTTCGGAGCTCTCCGATTTCGAGAATAGTGTAATCGTCGGGTATCACAGAAATGACCGATCCATACGTGACATATCCAGCGAGTTGAAGCACCCAAAATCGACAGTGGCCTACGTGATTGGCAAGTGGAAGATGAGAGGTGACTGTCGGAATGTGTCCTGACCCGGCAGACCCACAAAACTGGGAGTTAGAGAACGACGGGTGCTGGCCAGAGAAATTCGGAAGAACCGCACCAAATCGATGGGCCACATCCACGAGGAATTTCAACAGGCATCCGGGAGTGTTCTTTCGATGAATACCATCCATAAGGAAGCCCATCTGCTCGGTTATCATGGACGTGCTGCAGCCTACAAGCCTTTGATCACCAAATCCAATAGCGCTGCTCGGCTAACGTGGTGCAAAGAATGTCGACAGTGGACCGTTGAACAGTGGAAACAGGTTCTCTGGAGCGACGAATCAAGGTTCACCCTCTACCGTTCGGATGGCAGGGTCTGGGTTTGGCGTCTGCCTGGAGAACACCTCCTGCCGGAATGTATTGTGCCAACTGTGAAGTTCGGCGGCAGTGGAATTATGCTATGGGGGTGTTTCTCCTGGTATGGCACGAGACCCTTGGTCGCAATTCCTGGTAGACTCAACGCCGAGACCTACTGCACCATTTCGGATGACCATGCGCTTCCTACGTTGTGGCAGTTTTACGGGGTGGACCCATGTTACTTGCAGGATGACAATGCCACCTGTCATGTTGCGAGGTCCACCATGGCTTGGTATGGTGACAATGGAGTTAATCGAATGGACTGGCCTGCGCAGAGCCCGGACCTTAACCCTATCGAGCACCTCTGGGACGAGTTGGAGCGTCGACTTAAGGGGTGCCCTGTCTTCTCCAAGCCGAGTGGAAGAAAATACCGCTAGCCATCGTACAACGCCTGGTTGAGAGTATGCCCCCGTGGGTCGCAGCTGTAATCGCCGCTCGTGGAGGCTCCACCAACTATTGAAGGTGAATAAACTTCGTTTACCTTTGCAATCACAGGTGTCCAATTACTTGTTGGTAGATAGTGTAGGAAGCTAGGAGATTTGGGCTAGAGTGCCCGATAGGAAAGTGACACAGAAGAGAGGTAGAAAGGGGGAGAAAGATACTCATATCTATTACCGGGGAGCCAGTACCCGGGGTCCGACGGCTTAATGTGCCCATCCGACGCACTGCGGATATTTAGTGGTTCGAGCGTTCGTACCTGCCTGGGATCGAACCCAAGGTCTTCTCCGTGGCAGTCACGAACGTTGACCACTAGGCCATCCGCGGCCCACACAAAGCAATCTTTTGTGCAAAAACATATTGATTTGGTTTTCTGCACAAGAGAAATTTCAACTGCGCACAAGCTGTAAAATTTAGAGAGAATTTGATAAAGATTATAAGCAAATACCTATTTACCGGCTCCTTACCAATCTTTTTAAGAATCATTTAAAAAATACCTTAAAAAAAAAGAAAAGAAAAATATACACCCAGGGAAACGCCCACGGAAGGAATGCCCAAATCTCGTAAATATACAAAAATGACCCCAGTATTTCTACATAAAAAATGTTGCTTAGCTTTGATTTTCGTCCTGGTTTACTGGGAGAGATGTAGCTTTAGTTTTAGGGGTGCGAATCACTTACAGTTTCTGTTAATTCCTTTCTCATGCCTTCTCAGTAACTGTACTTGCTAACAAAATGTTACAAAGAAAAAAGATAAACTTACGATTAACATATTTTTGATTTTTTAAACTTTACCAAAACATACATTTTCAAAAATTGGGGGGAATTATGTGCTGAGAGTGTGATTAAAATGGTTGGATAACAAGAAGGCACACGGAAATTTGCACATGGCGTTTTCATATGTTATTCGTAGTTACCATTTCTATTTGCCCCTAGTAGTGTATAAAAGGGCGGTTTCACGCCAGTGGAGGATCAATGCCACGGATGGCTTAGTGGTTAGCAGTTCAGACTATCGATGCAAGGTCCTCATGTTCGAGCCTGGGCTGATCTTTCAGAGATGGTGTGATTTGCTAACAATCGCTGAATATCCGCCGTGCATCGGACGAGCACGTTAAGTGACGGCCCCCTGGCTGGACCCACTGGTTAAATGGGTATCCTTTCCCTATTCCCCCTGAAATTCTCTCACCCCTCTATGTGCAATATCGTACTTGTACGATGGCGCCATCTACTGTACTCTAATCTCACTACAAACTGTTCTGTCGAAGTCACTAGACTTGCTCTCATTCCTTCCGTTTCTGTGTCCTGCCCAAAAGGCGATCTCGCTGTGGGTGGCTGGGACCTAAACTCTACTCACTGTGGACGGAAGTCCAACAAGAAAATGACAAATAGTGGAGGATCAATGTTAACCTATGGGATCCTCCACTTTGGTGGGTGGAGGATCATGGGGTAGCAGAGGATCAGACCTTCCACCATCTTGGATGTTCGCGTGGGGGGGGTGATAACGGTGTGGGGGAGTGTCGCAGGGGGTTTGACAGATAAGACTGCACCGTCTTAACATGACATCATAAGATTGTGGAGTTGGTGTTATGGTTAAATTAGTATTTCGCAATGCTATCTCGGTACGGAGGGTGTATGACGTTACAAATGTTTCATTTTTTTTTTTTTAAATCTAACACGTGTGTGGAAACTTTTCTTTCAACCTCCCATCTTGTGAATTTTTCTTTTTATTTCTTTCAAGTGATTTTTTAAATTTACAATGTTTTTTTTTTCCAAAGAGTTTGTTTTTCTTCATGGGTTTTTTAATATTCTTTACAGTTCTCCAAAAAATAGATATGAATGTTCTGGTGGATAACATCATGCTTGTCCGGCCAGCCTCATTTTCCCCTCAGAAAAGTTTACTGAGTGTGCGTTGTGTACATTTTTCTTGTTTTATAATACCAAACCTTTTCGTAGATGATTCTTTATTTTTGTCACTTAAAGAATTTTTATTTAACGGCGTTCGGGGTTTAATGCATGTTAGCAAAGGGATATTTGAAGCTGCTTGATTTCGCAATTCGATCGGTTATTATTCCTTAGCGTATGATTTATTTTTAATGTAGTTTTAGCTGGTGATTCAGGCATTTCTTTTATGTCTCCATCCTCTGCTAGAAAATTTTATTAATTTATTTTTTCTTAAATGGATACTTCTTTTTTTATTTCACAAATTATTTTTCCCACTTAGCGAAATTGTTCACATTGTAGTGGCACCTCTTTCAAAGACGTCCATGCAGCCAATTCAATTTCATGAAGAGTGGTCTTGAATGCAGTGTCTTGCATTAGATATCTAATGTCAGGACCATTGAATATCCCCTCCTTCAGCTTGGCAGTGCTTAGTTTACGAAACCTCTGGTGCAAATACTGAAACACAGCCTCATCACTTTTACAAATATCTACATTAACCCCCAGCTTAATGTGCAGTGGAGGGAACATGAACCTTTTTAGCATTTAGTAATAGAATAGCTTTCACATTCTTTTCACCAGGTGTTAGATATTCATGAGGTGGCCAGTTTTATCACAGAGTGATTCCCATTTGCTCTGCTATCCCATTTCCTGAAGAAACAGCAGTATTTTGTGTATCCACCCAGCAGCATCGCAATTACTTTCAGTCAACAAAGATGTTCCACTGGTAGGCTTTATAGTTGATTTTTTCTAACAGAATTTTCATAGTGTCGTATATTTCCTTCATAGTAGGTGGATGTGCCGCAGGGACAGATGGATACATGTTACTATTGTGTAGCAAAACACATTTCAAGCTGGTTTTGGAGGAATCCACAAACAATTTCCATTCCTCAGGTTTATGCACAATACTAAGAGCTTCAAACAACCCATTAGTGTTGTTGCAGCAACATAGTTCACCACTTTCACTGAAAAATGGTACATGCTCACGGAGACAAGAACTAAAGTATGTTACCTTCTGTTCCTGGAGCAAAATGCCATCCCTGGAGTCAAGATACTAATAGTTCAAACTGTGCCTTTAATAGATTAAGATATCTCTTACCAAGTCAAGTTCTCCTTGTGTGACTGTATGAGGATTTGAGGAGCATGCACTGTCAACTTCTTCATCTTGTTCAGATACAGCCATTTTCCTCTTCACTACTACTTTCAATAGGTACATCAGCGAGTACCGGAAGTTGTGGCACTGTCAGTTTCTCTGAATGCGCCACCGGTCTTATGACTGAAGGAACATTATGATAAGCAACAGAAATTTTATTTTTTGAAGAAAATCCAACCACTTTCGTTAAACAAAAATAACAATTCGTTGTGTGATCTTTCTGTTCCCTCCATACAGCAGATACAACAAATGGCATATGATGCCCCCTTGTCCTTTCAACCATGCTCTGAGATTCACAACACAATTTACATAACGTGGTGCAAACCTTTTGACTTGGTCACCAACCTTACATCTGAAATAAAATTCATAAGCTTGTTTTCTCACATGTGAATGATTTCCTGTTTTTTTTTGTTTTTTTTTATGGAAACTCAGTACACACACCAGGGTGCCCACTCTTTTTCAGGGAAAAATTCAAGAACATTCAAGAACATTCTGGAAAAAATTCAAGGACGAATTTTTCAATGTCCTGAACCGCAATGAATATATATATATATATATCAAGAATTATGTGTGTTGTATTATGATACTCATTATCTTCATAAAACATCTATATGCATCGCATTAATTCTTTCTGTATGTTCAAAACTCCCAATTTCTCAAACACAAAATTATCATAACAATAAAACACTTAATATATATTTCAGAATTATGTACAGGTATGTATAACACATTAGGTCACTTTTGTACGATTTTTAGATTTATCCTAATACCAAATTTTCATCTAATTATTTATATAATACTTTATAATATAACATTTACCTTTTTACCATTAATAAAAGAAATATTTAAATTTAATGAATTGGAAAAAAATACAAAAGATTTTAATAACATTTAGCTCACTTTCATATTGAAATTTCAACACAGCAAAATTAGAAAACTTACATGTTACTCAGAAATAAAATCCTTTTTTCACTTTCACATTAAGAAGCCTTCATATTCACAAGTTTCAACATAATTGATGGATTTTGGATGCATGCCATTTTTCAATTACTTCTGTGGGGTAACTAGTTTTGTACACATTGAATTAAATACCAAGAATCAAAACAGATACTTTAAACATTTTGGAAACACAGGCATGGGGTGAGGAGACTGAATGATCCTTTCTTTAGTGGGCATTATTTTTGGACAACATGAAGTAGTTGTAATTTATCACTAAATGTGAGAAACGACATCAGCATTTAAATTTTTCTTTTACTTTATCTTCAAGTTTTTACGATACACAGTTTCAGTTATTAGTAGTTAGGCACGCACTAGAAAGCAAATTATGGATTCTAAATTCATTGAATTAGGTTTCCACCACAGAGAAATTAAAAAGATCCTATGGGCTTATCATTAAAATGGTTTTAAACACCTTACATATGACACAGTACGAAAGCAAGACCATGGTGTATTTCTGTTATTATAAGAAAACTGAACCAAAGAAATTACCATCAGTATTTGTAATTGGTAGCCAATTATTTAAAAAAATCTTAGCAACAGCGCATCTCCAAATTTTGCAAAAGTTCTTTACTGAATGACAAACTTTTTTCAAGTGAAAAAAATATATTTAACAAATGAAAATACTGTAATCAATTTTTAAATAATTAGAATTTTTTCTACTCAAATGTCAGTACTTTTAACAGAACATTAAATTTATCATTGTTAAATATAATTAACAAGTATATTAAAATATTAAGCAAATGGGTGAATAATTTATTTACTATTATTCACTAAATCCATTTTTTTCTTGAGTTCAGAATCTATTTCTTTTATCAATGATTGTTTGTCTTGAGCTGTCTTTCTAAAGCTATTTGATTTAACAATGCAATTAAAATTATGAGTATCTTCTGCTTTTGTTGCCAAATCATCAGCTGCTTTTAATAAATCTAATACTTCATTTTCTACACATGTTTTTCTTTTTTCATTCTTTCTATTTCATCCAGTATTTGTTTTCTCTTTTGGGCTACAGCAGAATTAGCCTTGTCCTGAGCTTTTTCTTCTAAATGTATTACATATCTTTGCCTAGCACATCTGACATTACTCAGAAGCAATTTTGAAAACTCGACCTTTTCCATGCCACCAATGTTACTTAGATGGTCATATATTATTCTTTGTGAAACAATAGTTTTCTTTTTCATACTGTCAATTGTTAGATCCTTATTAATGGAGAATCCTCTCTCCACTGATGCTTGTCCATGCGAGAGCAACAGCAGCTTTTTAGTTACTTCTCACAACAGATCATAGTTTTTACTTGAGGATAAATGTTCATAAAATAACACATCTATTCTCAATTCCTCATAATTGTTATCAAAAAGTTTAAAATCTGAAGTTACTGCTGCAACACTACTTATAAAATCCCTTAACTGCAGCATAATAGTGTCAACAACAACAGGTTTCAGATGATTTGCATCTACAAGAATACCTAGAATAATCTTGAAACTTTTTCAGCAAGATACCTTCTCAGCACTCATTAATTTAGGATCTAAACACTTCATGAGCTGCACAAGAGCATACTGCAGTGGGCATTTAGTGAGGAATTTTTTGACAAGGTTTTGCAAAATTGATCTGCATTTCATACGAAATTCCATTATCTGTTTTTCACTTACATTTGATGGCAAAATTTTCACCTCCTTTTCAGCCTGGAATCCAATATCAATCATCTTATAAGTGGAACAATTTTTATTATCAGTTGGATCAATTTTTAGAAGTGCCGTAATGGTCTTTGTTTGTTCTAACACATCCATTTTAACAAAGTGATTCATCAGATTCCTTAACATGTTCTCTAAGTCTTCAGCCATGAATGGCAGCATTGGCTTATCTGCCGGATACTTTTTTAAAAAGGGACTCAGTTGCTTTGCAATAGAATTTAAAAAATATAATTTAGCAAGTGCCAATGGATCCTTCACCCATTTTTGGACAATATTAAAGGAAACTGTGCAAGGCTTATTTACAATTTTCTGGGCTACCAAAGTTTCACACTTCAAAATAAAGGGCCAAATTTCTATAGCACGTTCACACACAAGAGAGTTTTCAAATCACCTGTGTGAACAGAACTTTAGTGGCATTTTTACAGCATTATCCACATTTAAATAATCCTCACGCTGTGCCGGCAAATCTTTAAATAACCTGTATAGGCTTGAGAGAAATTTTTCGATTTCCCAATCACTCACAGTAGTAGCATGTCTCAACGCATTATGCACTATGTGCAATCCACAGGTACCGATGTTTAGGAGAGATGCATTTGAATTGGCAGATAAATCATCTTGAAATAAAGAGAAAAGCTTTAAATTCACATTCGGTCCATCCATAGAAAACTGCACTGTATTTTTTAAAGGCAAATCCTTCAAAGATTGCTTAAGTTTGTCTAATAAAATGTCTGCACTTGCGTGGCCTAAAAACACAGAAGTCGGATACCGTGATGTTACGCCGTTCTTGTCCCAAAATCTTATATGGATGTCCATTTGCTTTTGTTGAGAGTATTTATTTAAACTCTCATCAAACAAAACAACAAAATCATTGCTTTCATTAATCTGTTGCAACAAAAGTGATTTAAAATGGGGGGCCAAGCCAAAGCAGCAAATATATGAACATTTTGTTTACCCACAAGAAAAGTTGAGAGCCGTTTCACTGTCTGGAAACATCAATCGAAACAACTTATCAATTCCAGCCCATGATCTGTACGAATAATGTCTTTCTACCACTTTTGAAGCCCATAATATTTCGTCTTTTGTAGGATCTTTTCTGGGTAAACAACCTGCTGATGATGATGAAGATGGCTCTGGTGATGATGGTGCTTGTGATGCTGGTGCCGGTCTTTTTCAAACAATCCATCTAAGATGGAATTTCGACTTTTGTTTTCAGAACGGGTCACATGCTTTTGCTTTTCATCTGGCTTCGCAATGCACTCTCCCATGGACGAAATATCGATGTTCTTTAAGCATAACAAACATCTCGCAACATGATTATTGCTGCAATCCTTACCTTACCAACCCACGTGGAATACTTGGGATTTTGCAAACAAAGATCACTGAAATTGCACTTACGACTCATATTTATTAAACACCAGAACAAGAAAATTCCAATATCTAACAATTAGATGACAACTAGAGACATCTCAAAGCAAAACACTAAGCCAACAAGAATCTTTTTTCTTGAAAGAAATACGGGATTACGCCATATAATACAAATTTTGAAGATGACAATCCGATTTTTGGCGTAAATGTGACAAGGATGGTAAGTCTGATAATATCTGAAAACTTGAAAATTTTCATTGTCCTGGAGCGGGACTCGAACCCGCGTCTCCCAGAAAACGCCTAGGTATGCTAACCACTACACCACCCAGAACGACCAAGTTTCAAGTTTCCGATCAATTTCAATTTAACCATCACAGGATTCGCTAGTCGAAGCAACCGGCATTCATGTTTAGCGAATCTGGTTAAAAATTTTCAAGTTTTCAGATATTATCAGAATTACCATCCTTGTCACATTTACGCCAAAAATCGGATTGTCATCTTCAAAATCTTTTTTCTTTTTTTTTTTCCTGTCGCTACACGCACATCGCAAAGAACTTTCCGGAAAAGCAATGTAACGAATTCCTACTCAGTAATGCCATGAGCATTGTGTGTAATCCTATGCAATTGCCAGATACATAAGAGTAATATGTACTTTTTTTCTGTGGCCAGAAAAAAGTACAACCAAAATACAGAAAATGAACCAACACAAACAAATAACTTCAACTTTTTGTTCTCATGAAACAACAGCAGCAAGCAGGATCTGTCGGCATGCACCATTTGTCAATCATGTCTACCATTTCATTCGCAGTCCCGTGGGCCACCTGTTGAACTGCCTCCTTCCCTAACTAACGATAAAAATGCAAAAAAAAAAATAATAATTTTCCAAATTTTCATTTAATAGAGCTGAATTTTTGGCAGTTACCATAGCTTGGTGTTATAAGGTTACCCTGCAAATTTCGCTTGGATCCAATGAAAAGTTTTTAAATTACACACTTTTTTTTTTATTAACCCTTCGAGCGACGTGGTGGTGGGGGGCTGGTGAAATGCACCTGTCAACAGCATCGAATGAACCTGCTTTGAAGCAGATAAAGAAGAAAAAGAAGGGGAAATCTCCGCTTTGCCGTAAGGAAAATGAAAGAAACGATACGACAGTTTTCCCCGTCGCATAGCACGTGCTCTGGGGTAGCAAACGCTCAACTCCTCTCGCAATAGATGCAAGGGGGGGGGGATCCAATCTTGACCTACTTAACTCGCATCAGACCGCAGTGCACCCTTTTTCCCAGTGACGCAGCTGCTTCAAAGTTTAACCTTTTTGACTTCCGATGTCAATGGGGGATTGCAGAAGAAAAAAAGTAAAAAGAACGGAAATTACGATCGAAATTTTTTGGCTGTGGGATTTTAAAATTCCAAGGACTTTCCAGGCTAATTAAAGAAATTCAAGGACATTCCAGGACTTGAATGGTTTTTTTTCGAAATTCAAGGACTTTCCCGGTTTTCAAGGACGGGTGGGCACCCTGACCCACAGCAAAACAGCGCGGCAGATTTAACGCACTTTTGTGACATGTTTCCCATACAAACAACTGACTCTGACTGAAGGGGTGTAAGAATGGTGCATGCTGGTCTTGGAGCATGGTGACTCATGGTATGCTGTGATAACAGCACTGGAATTCCTGTTTTGAGAGCATCCGCCGACGATTGCACAATATCGGGAATACAGTATACATTGTTTTCTCTTAAATGTTATGTGATAGAATGAAACAGATTTAGATTCAGCAGGCAAAACTATAAGAAACACCCATTTTTGTTGAGGAAACAAAATGTGTTTTGAACAGTGATAAATTAGCTGCTTGGAAAATCATAACTGCACATCAACAATGCTTTGAAAATAAGTGGAAAACATGTTTTACGGCCTTGGGGGAATGTTGTAAATGTCACAGCTGACTGGTTTAAACTTGAACATCGAATAGGGGAAGAGGTCTAATCCTTCTAGCCTCTATAAACTCACCCACCCCAACCTTTTTTGTGTTCTAGGGTGTATGGTGGGAGAGGGGATAATTGGGCCTACAGGTGCTGTAGGAACATACTTAAAGGATTAAGAAAATAACATAAGTGGAGTGTGAATTGCTGCCAGAATTTTGGAAACTTAAGTTTTCACAGAAATAGAAACACCAGAGCAGAATCTGTTGATGGGCTGACATTTAAATGGTTGGCACCATTTTGCTACAGACACTAATTTTTCATTCACATTTTGGAATTAACTCATCGCATTTTGAGAAAATAGCGACTGTAGCTTAACCTCTGTCCAATACCTTCCTTCTGGTATGAGAAACTTTTTGTGCATCATTCATTAATTTTGGCAACATACTTTTCAGCTGCTGGTAGGAGAGCAAGTAGCTGTTTCTATTTCTGGATATTTTGTCGATTGTAGAAATCCAGTTTTTTTTTCTGACCGATTCCATTAATTATGAACAACTTTCAAAAATTTCATTCGTGTTGGAAAGGATTCAAAAGACATGCTCGTTACAACCGAAAATTCAATGCCATTTTTTTTTTTTTTAATTTCTGTTTAAGAAACTAGTCCTGCATTTTTAATGCTTTTTAGGTAGGCAGTGAGTTGAAATGGAGGTGTTTTTGTTCATAGATTCACTTTGGCCTCTTCTGTTTAAAACATTCTATTGAGCTGTATCAATCAAGGGGTGCAACTTTTCCATCAAACGATTTGTGTTATCCAGTGGTAATAAGTCACATCTTCTGTAGTGCAATATCAGCATGCCTTTCATGCAGCAAGTTATCCAAACTGATGACAAAGACTGGCTTGCTCTCTGCACAGTAAAATACTAAAAGCATTGTCTTTACCAAATGTACTTTTGCCAAAAACATCCTTGAACACTACTTTTATACATGTGTGAGGAGTGGAGTTATGCTCCAAACAGCAGCAAGTCTTTATTTTTGTAACAGTAGGATTTTCCCAAAATATCTCTTTAATGTACAAGCATATTTCAATTAATATGGTTTCTTTCAGAAAAATTAAACATCACGAGGAACTTGAAAAGAATCTACCATTAAGAACACAGCACATTTTGTTTTGTTAAAAAAATTTAATATCTATAGTATGAAGTGTTTTAGTAACATTTATTTACACTATGCACATTTTCTCACACCTCCATGATGCAGTGCCTAACAACAGCCATGGAATTTTTGCAGTATACACAACTTGATTTGCAGGCCTGAAAAAAAAAAAAAAAAAGCCGATATTTATATTATATATATAATAAGTGAAAAATAACAATCATGACAGCAGTACAGTTTAAAAATGAGAGAATGAGAGGGAGGGGAAAGATAAGTACACTCATAAATCTGGAAATCAGTGTTATGCATTTTAGCATACAGATACTTTATCCACTACACTAAAAAAAAGATTTAAGAGGAATGATGGGTTTTCAATAGAGTACTGAATGGCTGCGTACGAAAGTGTAATTGTTCCTATTCTGATGCATGGCAGATGCGTTACTTATGGGGGGGGGCACGTTCTGATCATGTGAAGAATGAAGATGTGTTGCAGCAGTTGTGTAATGTGAAGCAAAATGTTGTCAGTAAAGGTGGAGACCAATATTCTTAGGTGGTTCGGCCATGTAGAAAAAAATAAGAGATGAGATGCTTGCTAAGAAAGTTTTTTCAGCCCAAGTGGCAGGACAGAAAAGTAGAGCAAGACCAAGGAGATCATGATAGGATCAGATTCAGGAGTGTCTGCATGAGAAAAAGATTATAAGTATGAAGTACAGAAAGTCTTGTGTACATCATGTAATGGATGTCAGTGAAGCTAAAGCTGTGTGCCAAGATCGCTGTAAATGGAGATGTTTGATACAGCAACAATAAATAATCAGTTGAACATTTATCTGGTGGATTGTCTTTCTTTGTGGAGCTAACCTCTGAATCTCAGAGAACAGCTTAGTGATATGTATGTATGTATGATACAGGACTACCAGTGTCAGCAGTGCCATACTATTTATAAGTATCAACCCATACTGATGCGAAAAAAAAAAATTATTTTTCCAAATTTATACCAGGGTCTGTTTTTTTATAGCTGCCTCAACACGTTTTTGCTTTGATATATCTACACATACATTTGAAACTTATCCAAAATTTAAGTGTTCTTTCTTTTCATACTTTTATAAAACGTTGTTACACTGCTAAGGAAATGCAGATTCCATTATGTTGAGCCAGGGGATGGCAGTTTTCACTTAACAGCTGCTCATCAAACATCAGTGACTAATCACTTAACAGCTGTTCATCAATTAGTGACTAATCACTAGTGGCCATTTGATATTACCAGACTGTTTCAGTAATGTTGTTACCATATGAATACGAAAACAGAAAAATTGCTTGTAACAAATACACTGTGCTACATAATCTAATATATAAAACACAAAACATCTGTTTGTTTGTCTGAAGCAGCAAAAACTCTCGAACGCCGAACTGTGGCATCGTGAAATTTGCATAGCTTATTAATACTGGAATTCCTAGGTCAACGCAACTATTTTAAAATCTCAAAGTTATTCCGTTTCGTAAGTTATGAATTAATTAATAAGCTAATCAATAAAGTCAGCGTCGTTTGCTACGTCATCGTTATCTGTTCCAAATCGGAAAGCACGTGACTGCATTCATCGCCGCAGCACATCCACTAGTGTTTGTGTTCTTTGTGTATTAAAAAAAATGTGTTTGTGTTCTATGTGCATAGAAAAAAAAAAAAGCGAACTTTGCAGAATCTTAACGAAACGGGCTGAAATTTTTATCACCACCATGAATTGGTAATAAGAGGAGTCCCTCAGAATTTCATCAGAATTCGGCCAAAACTTTTAAAATAGGCATGGAATTTTTAATTCATGGGTAAACAGAAATATATATATGCAGAAACGCTTAATAAAATTTTGACAACTAATTTAAAAAGTTATTTACCGATTCAGGCGAAATTTGGAGGCGATGTTCCTATTAACGATTTATGGTGTTCATTAAAATTTCATAAAATATTCCCAAAGATACGCTTTTAACTTTTTTTATCCCAGAGATTTGCCCGTCAAAGACATCTGAAACTGAAAGCACGTGACGCATTTGATCGTCGATAACAAATTGTTAACGACTTTTGTTCAGTCAGTGCTCTAATGCTGTGTCTCCTGGGGGGGGGGGTTAAATAATTCATAATGCTTTTTGTCCCTTGATTCTACAGATTACATACATTCTGTACCAGGCGAAGTCGGGTATTAAAGCTAGTTATAAATACAAAACACTTTGAATACTCAAGAGACGCATATTAAATCTGTTTATTTTTGTGGTGTAGTAAGCACAAAGAAAAGCTTTCGCACTCCACTGGGAGGCTTGAAAAAGCCTCCTGGTAGAGTGTGAAAGCTTTCTTTTTTGCTTACTACACCACAAAAATAAACGAATTTAATATGCTATATGCGTCTCTTGAGTAATACACTGTGCATATAAGTAACATCTGTTTCTGGGCTACTGTGGCTATGCGACACGGCATGGACTTCACAAGTTCCTAGAAGATGTCTGATGATATGATGTACCATATCTGTATAAGTACTGCCTGTATCTCACTCAATGTCTTTGGTGGAAGATCCATATGCTGATCGATACAATTCCAAATGTGTTCAACTGGGTTCATATCAGACGACACGGAAGTCATCCTCTTGTTCCTCCAATCAGTCCTGGACCATATGATGTTGCATATTTTCCCGTTAGAAAACCCTACCTTGCAGGGACAGACAAATCCAAGACACCATGATGCTTAAGTTTTTAAATTCTGAAATTTTTATTTTTCAAAATTTGTATTTGTTATTAAGCTTCCATCTCTTAAGCGCAGTATAACAACAAACAGTATACTGGTTTTTTCTGTTTGCATAGTTTTTGTACACTTACTGTAAAATCAGAATAATGAAGCATCAATTTTTGACACTATCACCAGCAGTTATGCATTCTGCAGCAGCAATATCAACAGCAATGATTTCTGCAGTGCAACCCAAAATAGATGCATGCACACACACACACACACACACACACACACACACACAGAATAAGTATCAGATGTCAGTAGCTATGGCACTGATTTCGCATGGGATGCCTATAAGTGTATTTATGTAATGTTGCAGAACAGAAGACAAAGCTGAACTTGAAATGAGAATCTACTTTAAAATGCCACTATTAACCCAAATGCACAATATGTTCCCTAGTTTTAGTTGTGGATATTGCACTGTAATATTGAACAATATCGAAGAAATAATACATTAATTTTAACTGTTGTTCACAATTCTGTATGTGTGGTTCTTTGTATAGATCAACAGTGGTTCTCTTTTCGTACCTCTACAGAAAATGAGTTGGCTCCTGAGAAAAAGGAGCTGGAGACTCTAAATTTTGGGTTTTGTCCATCCCTGCCATCTTTGTCTGGAAAGCATAAACAGATGAACCTTGTCTGCAATGATGGACATGTACACAGTGGCACATCCAGGATTTCTTTTATGGGGTGGTCCAAAATATTGAAGATGCAAATGAAAATACCCTATGTGGAAAAGTTTCTGGACACCACTTTCCACTACAAAAATGGAACATTCTAATAGATGGTGGGTAAGCTCCTCACACGTCATACTGTCTACTCATAAGACATGGCCAGGTGAGTTGAGCTTACTGACTTCCAACGAGGTGTTTTTATAGGGTGTCATATCAGCAACCTGTTCATGCATGTGACTGCAGAACAATTGCAATACCACGGTCAACTGTTCAAGACATTGTTAGTAGACGGAAATGTGAAGAACTTAAGACTTCCAAGAAACATTCAGGAAGGCCAAGTAAACTGATGAAAAGGAACAAGAGAACTCTGACACATGTCGTCCGTGGGTACCGTCATTCCTCTACACAAATCCATACCTGCCAACATTGGCAAGAGCCTTGTCAGTAGCAACTAGTATTATTGTGCAGCACACATAGACGCTTTTTAAGAAATGATCCATCTCTTTGTGAAAAATAAATACACGCCACAACAAAATGGTACAACAAACAAGGATGCTAATGAAACAAACTTAACACATGCAAAAAACATAAAGTTGATTCCTCTGGCGAGAGCAGAATACGCAAAATTGGGAGATTTAAGTTTGAAACTTCCACAAGTAAAAATTAGTTAGATGCGTTCAGAATTCCACAATGCTTGACAGACGGAAATCCAAGCAAGTGTACGCGTAGTGTGCAAACCTCCACTTTCCATATGATCATACTGCCTCTAGAATTCCAGTTTATGACAAAATGAGACCAAACGGGGGGGGGGGGGGGGGGTATAGCTGAACAAACTGGGTGAAAAACCAAATACACAGCAAGAATGTGGACTACTACTGCCAGTTTGTTGTTTGTTCACTCTGCAGCAGCACAGCATCTATTACTTCGTTTTTCTTTCTGCTATTATCTTTCTCTAGCTATTTCTTCATTGTAGCATTTTTCTTTTCTTTTTTTATGCCCTCTGATAATAATAATTTCATCCATCATGCTAAAAGAACTATCAGCCTGAGGACCATGAGCTAGAGCCGTGCATAGGCCAGGCCTGCTCAGTAGTTTAAAACTTGCGGACGGGCCTACAATTTTGTAGGCGGGCTTGGACGGGTCTGCACTTGCATGTGTACCATGTAGTCAAGGTTGTTGATACATTTAAGTCATTCTGTTTCTGAAGTCTCTGTCTTTCCCTTCCCATGATCATAATCCTTGTTTCTCACAATCATTCTTCTCTCCTGCTTTGTGCTACTTTTTATTTATTCTGTGCACGTCTTTTTATCTTTGATCTTTGGCAATCTCCCCCCCCCCTTTTGAATTCATATTCCATTTGTTTTGGAAGTTTACACCAGAAAAAGCTTGCTCCGTACGATCATTTGCATTTATAGGAATTAGGAATCAATTAAAGCTTCAATATGCACTAGTAAACTATTCTTAGCCCCTGTCTTTATAATTTTCATTTGTTACTTGCTTTGTTTTAAATATGGACGAATATTGGGTTCGATAAATTAGAGGTTCGAGGAGCAAAACAATCGGAAAATTGTGTTACATTTGGATTTTGGGAGTAATATCCCGAACTTGAAGAATTAAAACCAAAGGTGTCAGGCCAACATACATACATACATACATACATACATACATATCACTAAGCTGTTCTCTGAGATTCAGAGGTTAGCTCCAAAAAGAAATACAAACTTCCAGATATTTTTACTTATTGTTGTCGTATCAAACTTCTCCATTTACAGCGATCTTGACATACAACTCGTACTTCACTAATATCCATTACACGCCGTACACAAGATCTTTTATACTTCATACTCATAATCTTTTTCTCATGCAGACACACCTGAATCTGATCCACCCATGTCTTCCTTGGTCTTCCTCTGCCTTTCCTTCCCACCACTTGGGCTGAAAAGATTTTCTTAGTAAGCATTTCATCACTCATTCTTTCAACATGGGCAAACCACCAAAGCATATTGGTCTCCACCTTGCTAACAACATTTTGCTTCACATCACACAACTGCAATACATCTTCATTTCTCACACAATCATATCGTGTCTTGCCACGAACCCCCGTAAGTAACGCATTTCTCCAGCACACAAACGACTCCTATGTTTCTTCTGAAGTACCCAGGTTTCACTGCCATACATCAGAGTAGGAACAATTACAGTTTCATACACAGCCATGCGGGACTCTCTAGAGAACCCAACATTCCTGTGAAAACCTCCCAGAGCAGCTATGACTTTCAAAGAAGAATTCACTGGCCTACTGATTTCACCATCCAACTTGTTCTCTCTGTCAAACATGCTTCCTAAATACACAAACTCACTCACCTGGTCAATCACAGTGCCATTTATGCTTACATTACATTCAGTGCTACCCGTTCCTCTCTCAAACACCATAACTTTAGTTTTTCCCTTATTTATACTCAATTTGAATTTCATGCAAACTTCGTGCATCCGAGTCAACATACTCTGCAACTCACTTTTGCTCTCTGCCAACAGGACAGTGTCATCAGCATACAGCAATCTGCACACACGGATATCACCAAGACATAAACCACTATTATCTATTTTGGCATCACGCATGCATGCATCCATAAATATATTAAACAGCCATGGTGACATCACACAACTTTGCCTAACTCCTGCACCAATAGAAAACCATTTTGATAAAACACCATTCACTCGTACACAAGCTCTACTACCAGCATACATGGCTTTTACACTATTAAGTAGATTCCCAGTAACACCATAGTCATTCAATACCTTCCACAAAAGTGTCCTATTTACTCGGTCCTAAGCTTTCTCTAAATCTATGAAGGCAGCAAAAACGTTCTTCCCAACAGCCAGATACTTTTCAATCATCGTGCGTAATGCAAAAATCTGGTTAGTGCAGCCTTTACCAGACATAAAACCACTTTGAACATCCCACACTTTCAATGATGTAAGACCCCGTACTTTTTCAATAACAACCTTACCAAACACTTTCCCTGGCACACTCAGTAGACTAATACCACGATAGTTCTTGCATTCCAGTACCAGCTATTAACCATTAAGCATATTAGTGTGTGTGCATGTGTTAACTAAGCATCAGCTTATATTAACATTCAGGGCAAAAGTGTCAATGAAAACAGTACTTGACTCGCATAAACAGTGATCTGACACTATGAAGGGTTCAATTATGAAATGACGACAATTTACTTAAGTTCACTGAATACTATTTATTATAAGCATTTGCCGAATTGCTGGTTACTGATGGGTTAGTTAACTTGCTTATGCCCTCTTTTTACACGAGTTTCAAGTTATTTCAAAAAGTTACACTACAAATACTGCCTATGTTAAAGCAAGTGACAGTTACGCAAATGAAACTTATGCCGGGCCTGAATGGCCAGGCTGGGCACTGAAAAAAAAAAAAAAAAAAAAAAAAAAAAACACAGGGGCGGGTTTGACATTAACTGAGTGGGAATGGGCCAGGCCAGGCATTAACTAGGTGGGCACAAGCTGGGCTCGGGCCTAAAAATATTGCCTCTTCAGGGCTCTACAATGAGCACATGATATCAAAGCTTTTAACTATTTTAGAAAAATGGTGTAACTTGGAGAACATTAATACTTTTCAACACTGTACGAAATTTTTTAACTTTGTCACTTCTGTTTTCGGGCATTTCTTTTTCTCTTGTCAAGCTTAAATACAAAAGCTTATGGGACGAGGGATATTTAACAACGCAGGAGAGTGGGGACATCGTGGAGGTGGGGGGTGTTGCCATTATGGGAGAAATCTTTGCTCCATCTGACTTTGAGTTTTGGAAATTTCCCCCTATTTTCAAGCTGAAATAAAAATAATTTATGCAATAAAGTGAACAATAATACTGGAAAGAGGAAACACTGCGAGAAAAAAAAATTAATATCACAGAAAAAATCCAAACTCTGTCGACCTTCCATTTTAAAGTTTCGTAAAGATGGAATTACGTCTTGCGACAAACATTATACCCCACCCTCCCCACCAAATTTTTGTTCACTTGTGCATCGACCTCGTAAATTACAAAATAATAACGATAAAGGCGGAATCCCTCAAATTCGCGGAAGAATCTCATGCCTGAAGATTATGGGGAAATTTTCGTGGCGTCTAACTTCCGTTTTTGCAAATTGTTGCCTACAGTTTCAAACTGAAATACAAACATTTATGCAATAAAATGATATTTAACAAGAATACTGGACACAAAGGCAACATTGAGAGAGAAAAAAATACGATTACGGCAAAATGCTTTACTCTTTTTAACTACTGTTTCAAAAGTTTTGGAACACGAAATACCGGCCCCAGACGAAAAGAACCACTCCCCAAATTCTCTTCAATTTTGCACCGATCTTTAGAATGATTTAAATGATCGCAAAAAAAAAAAGCAGAATTCCATTAATCTGCTTAAGAATCTCATCTATATAAAATAACAGCAAAATAAAAATAATAATTAAAAAAAACGAAACAAGATACAATAGAGGTAAAATTATTTTACTATGAGAAATACGAAGTCACTCAGCAGAGAGGAAAATGTCTATTTCCATTCAGGCAACTACCTGTTAACTTTCATTTCATACCTAACTGACTACCTTACATCGGTGATTTAAAAATAGTTTTAAGGACAGATCATCAGTTACTGCCACAAAATGTAAATGAAAATTACATAATTTCTAATCACTGAAAAATTTTAAGTTCTTTTTAGACAGCCAGGAAAACAAAAGTTGAAAAATCAAGAAATACAAACACCCAGGAAAACAAAGCCTGGAAAATTCCCGAAATACAAAAAAAAAAAAAACTTGTAGAGGGAGAAAATAATAAATAGTAAACAGATAAAAACGAAAGTATTGCTACAATCAATATTACATAAAAATATTTAAAAATACTTCAATGATTTATTTTTTCAGAATAACATACCAGAGAAATTAACCTTTTTCAAGTAACATCACATATGATCAAAACTTTAGGCTGAATCCACCTCCTTTAGCTGAATGCCCCTCTTGAGCTAGACCCATATGAAAACCGGCAGAATTTGTGATAAGACCTTCATCATCAGCATCACCCTGTAAAAGTGGGGAGAATAAATCAGAAACAATAACATAATCAAATTAGAAGTTACATGAGGGAAGGGAGATATAAAATTCAAGTTCAATCAATAAGGTGGGTCTTTTGGAAGGAATCACGTCTACTCTGTGGGCTAAATTGTGACACCTGCCCTAAATGCTATAATTGTTTAAACTTTTGCCTCTAGTGGGATTTATTCGCAATCACTGGAATACCTGGATGAAATGGGACAGCATGTGCTACAGTTGATATTGCAGAGGAGCAAATTAAAAATGTTAGTAAATAACTTCTAATGTAGCACGCCAATACCTAAATACTAAATCCAGCTTTCTTTTAGTTATACACACCTATACAGCAAGCCATTTAATGAAATCAGAACCAGAGAAATTAACTATTGTAATGGCCTTCTCGGCTGTCACCTTTTTGTAAGACTGATCAGCTTTAGAATCTTGAGAGGGCCATCACATATAAGCTGATTCATTATCCTCTGTAGTAGCACAGTTTCAGTTCATTTTTTAAATGTGTCAGAGAAATAAACTAATTGTGCTCAAAGCAAGGCCAATCTATGAATAAACACACACAGTTTTTTTTTAAACTTAACAAACAATTTTAATTTTTGATCCACGAATAATAGTTTCAACTTAAGTGTTTTTCGTTTCATCAGCAAATGGAGAAAACATAAGCTTCTGTCTACAGATGAAGACGTTTGTGGAAAATTTTGTGAATTGTGGCACAGGGAATCCCAGTTTCCAGTGAAGCACAATGAATGGTTTTCCTGGGAATTCGCAGAAATGTCTCCTGAGCAGCTGCCCCTTGTTTAACCGGTGGTTGGCCCCACTTGGGGGAGATCGCCAACTTTACGCGTCGCTTTTAAACTTTTCATACCAAGCTTTTCTTATGCTTTTTTGGTCCAGTGGTGATCGTCTGTACTCATTTCTGAAATGACGCTGGACAGTAACTGCCAATTTGGTCCCATGGAACCACAACACGCACGCCACTTTTTTCTTGCATGGAAGCCATTATTGATTAAATGCTCCTCTTATTCAGCTATAGCACTCACCTAAAGAACAAAAAAAAAAAAAAACTTTACTACGAGTGCTGCTATATTATGTTGTTAACCATTTTATTTTAACTTATAGATTTTTTACATTGATTTTTATAATGTGGGAAAGACTTTATGGACACCCTGAAATTGACAGCAATACTGGACAAAGGCAACATCGTGAAAAAAAACCCTCACGATTATTGGAGAAAATTTTCACTATGTTAAACTTTTGAAAGTTTTGAAGCATGAAATACTGTCCCCATACCAACCCCCCCTTACACACACTCCAAATCTCTTTAGCTTTGCACCTATCTTAAGAGTGACTCAAATGATGACTAAAAAACAGGGTTCCCACTCAAAAGTAATAAAAAAATTCCCTGACTTTTCCAGGTTCTCCAGGTGGTTTTTTAAGTTTTACAGAGTGGCATGTTGCAAAGAATTGTTACATTTCATTCCATTCCATTCATTTTTCTCACCAAAGCACACACTTGTAAATTCTTTACACAATTTGTATTTATAAAATTACATGCTTTTCATTAATAACAACTAATTGTGCACATTATATTCTGTACCAAAAGTTCCGTGAACTTTTATGAATACTACCCACACGGAATTTGTAAATACTTTCCCTTAGAAACAGGTCATATATAATATGTAAGAAAAAAATCTGTCAGTTGAATAGTTTCAGTTTTTCTATAACACAATGCAGCTAGCTAAGCATAATGATGGAATGGCTCTGTTCAAAGAAACATTGTTTCAAGAGAACCAACAGACAAAGGACTTTGATTCATCTTTTGGTTGGTTCTCTTGTGAAATATTTCTTCAAACAGGAGCCATTGTCCCTAATTGTTCCATGTTATAACAACTGCCTGCAGAAATTGAACAAAAGCTTAATAACTGGCAATTTTAAAAATTCAATTTTTGCATCTTTTTTTAGAGAATAAAGGAAATACTTAATATAACTGAAAGTAAGATCTACCAAATTCTAGGCAGGCAGTAATTGCACGCAAAAGTTTGAAATCTTGAAAAAAAAATTTTTTTTTTTTTTGGCAAAATAAAGTATCCATTGATTTTTACAAAAAAAGGGGTATTTTCTCTGAGTTTTCCCTGAGTTTTACAAAAAAGGGTAACTTTCCCTGAGTTTTCCCTGATTTTTGGAACCATTTTCAAATTCCCTGAGAATTCCAGGTTTTCCCTGTTTTCCAGGTTGAGTGGGAACCCTGAAAAAGCGGAATCTATGAATGTGCGGAAGAATCTCACATATGGTTCTCATAAAATATCATGTATCAAATGGCTTTCACATGTGCTGTTGTATGACAAACTTAGAACACATTTCATGTGAGAAGAACCCCATCATATTTCAAGGTAAACAAAACTGAAGAAGGGGTGTGGGAAGGATAAAAGAAAAAGAGGCAACACTAACCATCTGTCGTGCATACTGTTTCCCACCAGAAGGAGGTTTCGGACTCTGCGCTTTCCGATGAACTTGTTCACTCTTCGCAGGCCAGGTTGGGAACATCGATGGACTAACTGGCTTGGGAGTTTCATTAAAGAATTCATGGCTATGTGCTTCTTCTGCAGTTATACGTCTAGCAGGATTGTATGTAAGAAACCTACATGAAAAGAACATAATCTGTAATCATTAGTTAAGCAAGGACACACACACACACACACAAAGCAGTAACTCACACAACATATCCAAACTCACTATCATTCGGCGTACGAGTAATTTATAGATGCAGTGTCAGTTTACATATATATATATACAGTGGTTGCTCTTACATACAGTATATGTTATATGATAGCGAGTTTAAAGTTTTTGCCAAATTCAACATTTTTTCACCATATGTAATCTGAAGTCGCCATTTTTTTTCACTTTCCGTTGTAAATATAAAAACAAAGTGCTATAATACACGAAGACAATAGGTTATAGATTCTTCACAATTAAACAGCAAAACATTATGTTATCGATCCTAAATCCTGATGAAAGAAATATAGACACTTATCTTCAATTTTTAATTTGTTACTACCTATAAAATTTTTAAATGAAGTATTATTGACAGGATAAATTTCAAACTAATTGAAAAATTGGGTACTACATTTATTCTGTGGCTTGGTTCTAAATGAGCCAATGTAAGAAAAAAAAAAATTACAGATGTTGAAAAATTGCACTATATTACTTACAAAACTTTCATCTAATAACAATTTTTGTATTAGTCATACAATATAGATTGATGGTTCACATCAAAACATAAGAAATTCAGAAATATGATCAAATTTAAAAGATTCTATATTAATTTTTAAAATACCCTTGGCATTACCGTTGCAAAATTTGACATTGGCCTATTTAGAATTATTCAAAATACATAAATAAAGCATGAACTAATCAAATATTTGTTTTTGCTCGGACACCTTTAAAAAAGGTAATCGCCAATATTTTCGCCAAGACTTTTTATCCATCGCCAAAACGATTTTTTTTTTTTTTTTTTGCATTTTTGCAAATTGCGAAGAATGCGATCGGCAGCACGACCCCTATATATATTCCTTATCTGAGGCAGTGCAGATACATCTTCTATGGTGATTCCAACCCACAATTTCCTACGGAAAAGTTGTGATACATGAGATGACCCAGTAGTCTACAGAAATAGGAAAAACATGTTATTAAAAAACTTACTTTTGTGTCACTTTGAAGTGAACAAAAAGAAAAAAAACGCACGAGTATTTTCAGCACTTCCGCAGTTTTCTAGTTTGACCAGAGACACCCACAAATGTTTGTGATGTTGACCTTCCACAGCATGTGGTCGTCGTCTGTGAGAGCAAATACCACATTCATTGCATCGTATTTTCCGTCGAAAAGCTCGTAAGTGAAAAAAAATTCCTTTCAACTAATCAACAATCCATACACTAAGTTATTAAAAACTCAGTGTATTTCACCAACATACTATATTATTCAGTACAATACTATCAAGTCATAGCACAGATATCACAAATTAAGATACATAAACCCACACACCTTATATGCATTAGTGACTTCTTTCACATTATTTTGAGGTGTGACCAATGCCAAACAGGCATTCAAGCAATAGTAACACTGCTATTTTACCAAACTAGCTATTGTAACTAATTTGCTAATTTTTTGAATACTATCAATTATAATTATTTAGCCCTAAATAAAAACATGACTATTTACACAGAACATAGCCAGCATTTCATTTAAAAATTTACATATGGACCATGCACAGAATTAAAATCCATTAAAATATCAAACTAATTAATTAAAACACAAATTAAAAGCTTTACATTTTAAAATTACATTATAATAATATAACGCATATAAGGTATGTGGGTTATATACTTTAATTTGTGATATCTATGCTTCGACTTGATAGTATTGTGCCTTTTCAACTGTTCGTAGACCTCTTTTCTTGATGTAGAGATTCAGTACCTATTTAGAATTACTATTACGCACGTCAAAACGTGGACACGTGATTATGGTGGTGCAGAAAGTTATCACTTTTATTATTTTAAAAATAAAAACTAAAAAAAGGTAAGAGCAATTACTCACATATATTCATCCCGAGGTCGTCATCATTCCTTCATTCGTATATTACTGCAAGTTGTTCAGTCCCAGATGTTCAGCGGCTATTGCATTGCAAATAGTCTGATGGTGACTATTATAAAATGATTAGCAACACAAAGGTAGTAGTCGGCCTCAAGAACCATGCCATATATTGATTGCATTGTAAGCTCAAAAAACAGGACAACAGAAACAGAAAACCATATTACTACATATACCACGGTCAGGTTGAAAGGCTAACAATGAACGGATCTAAAAAGCTACAATGAATGAATCGAAAAGGCCGACGAACAAATTAAAAAAACGAAATAAAACATGAAAAGCCAGAAGGAACGATGAATGAACTATTTACATAATGTATGTACCTTTTAGTTTTTATTTTTAAAATAACAAAAGTGATAACTTTCTGCAACATCATAATCACATGTCTACATTTGGACGTGCGTAATAGTAATTCTAAAGAGATACTGAATATTTTTATATCATGTGACTTCCTAATGCAGAAGATATACATGAAATATCTACTCTTATCTTCTTATTGTGTTTAGTTATTTTCTATTTTACAAATATATGACCTCTCCAGACAGTTACAACATGAATTTTCTAAAGATCAATGTGTAGCAAAACCTTTTTTTTTTAATTAGTGTATTTTTCACAGGGCCTAAATTAATAATGTTTTCAATAGATAATCTGCAGATTATACAACACAAATTAAGGTAGTTTGTGTAACAACAGCTACTATTTTGTGAGCAACAGCTAATTTAACTGAACATGATTAAACTATTTTTGGTCACAGAAGAGCCCCACACATACAGATCCTTTTACAGAATACTGGTACAAAGTTACTAAGAATTCATAACGTAATATTTATGAGGATGTCAAGGATGACGAAATTCGTGGATCCAGACAAAATATGGTTATCAGCGATGTCCTTGATTTGTACACGCCTGTTGTGGTTGTTTTAAATGGTAATTAACATCTGCGGCAGTAAATGTACTGATTGGCTTTTCAATCCATCCATTCTTGAAGTAATCTACCACCAATTTATTTTCCTGTATGATATATTTTTCTCCCAACAGATAGGGGTTACTGCTGATAAATAGCACTTGACATTTATCAGCAGTATAATGCTGATAATGTCAGCATTATACTGATTGAACTGTTTATACTGACTGAAATAATTTCAGCATTATACACTCATGCTGTGACATTTCTGGACCACAAAAGCTACACAACACACTATTCAACTGGTATGGATGTGCACAGCATAGATGCCATGCTTGTACTGCTATAACAGCAGGTGCAATGCCACTAGAGCAGCAAAAACCTTAAAATCACATTAAAAACACATCTTTCATTTTTACATTCTGAAATATTTACAATACTGCAATGCATCAAAGATAATTTTGGCAGAGATTGGTTTTTGTCTTGTACATGTGTGAAGTCACATGATACAACAATTGTTTTACCTTTAAACACACTGGTAATTTTATAAAACAAAGAAGACATTAACTGGTAATATTAATGCACAATAATTTTTCAGGGTTCTCTTTTTCTCCCACAAAAAATAAGCACTTTTTAAGCCCCCACCCCCCCAATTTTTTAAGGACCTCAACAATTGTGTACATAACGATGACATGAACAAAAAGAATTGTCACGTGTTGAAAGAGGTCGCACCCGTCAGTGGTTGTATGAAACGAACAGGTGCAAATAACTCCCCAAAGATGGTTACATAGTCTCCATAGGTCAAAGCTGTCCTAATGTGTGCAAACTGAAAACACCCCACACTATAACAGAGCCACCACTGGCCTGCACTGTCCCTTGTAGGCATGCAGGATCCATTGCCTCATGGGGTTGTCATCACACCCGGAGTTGGCCATCTGCCTGAAACAGTTGCTACCATGATTCATCGGACCAGGCTACAGCACGTTGCCAGTCATCTTTCATCCAATGGTGGTGTTCCCGAGCTCAGGTGCTGCGCGCAGCCTTGTGTTTTTGGGTCAGCAAAAGGCATCCAGGTGGGTTGTCGGCTCCGGAACCTCATAGAACACAGGGAACGTTGCACTGTCCAGACACTTATGCTACTGGCCCCAGCACTGCATTACACTATGATTAGCAACAACGTTGTAAGCTGGGTTGATGTTACGATGCGTGTCAGACACTACTGACCATGCAGTGGTTTTCTACAGACACACCGGTTTCGCACTCTGGACCCCCCACCCCCCAGGATTTTGTGTAGTTCAGGTGCATCCTTGAAATTGTTGACAGTAAATCCAAATTTCACGGTAATTTCCGAGATGGAGTGACCCATCTCCCGGGAGTCAACTGTCATGCCATGTTCAAAATCACTTAAATCTTGATAAGCTGCCATCTGAACTGCGAATGCTACTACTTCAGCTTGTGGATATATCTGCCTCTATATATACGTCGTTTGTGGATGCTACCATTTACCGCATGGGTGTGGTGGCCGAAAATGGTAGTGCCCTTCCCAGTTTTTTTTTTTTTTTTTTTTTTTTTGGCGTGTAAAAGCTTGAGGAATTAGAAAACAAAACAAGCTAAGTGTGAAGTTCATGCTAGCTATGTAAAGATGAATTGAAATGGCAGTTTACAATGAATATTTACCTTTTTTTTATGGTAGTGACACAATCAAAGGGCTCTTTAGAAGATCAGAAGCAACTGATATGAAAGTGATAATAACAGTATAGCAAAAATTATTTCATTTGGTGAAACAGACATAGTAATGCAGTCATCAAAACTAAGTAGGGTCTTTTTTTTTTTTTTTGTAGAAGGAAAAGTAAAGGAACATAATGAAGCGGGTTAGGTGTGTGCTACAATAAGATTAATGACTGCGTTGACAAATGCAATATTCTGCAGCATCAAACTAAAAACTGAATAGTACACCTGGAACAAGGCTGAATGAAGTTATTAGACTGCCCACTAGTGCCACAAAAATTAATTTAGTGTGATCCATTTGGGTAGGTTTAAAACAAACACACTGTGGTAAGCTATCTGGTTGTCTTATCAAGAAAGGACAGGAGTTTGATAAGAGGCAATTATGGCACATGCATTGACTGCGCACTGCAAGAATGTCCAGCATCATTCACGAGGAAGTGAATAGTGCCGACTATCCAGCAACATGTGAAATACATCCTTTGGTATGTGACATGGTTATTCACAGATGAGGCTACTTTCTACCTGATTGGCAAACTGAATAAGCATAGCACAATCATTTGGGGTACTGAACATCTGAATGCAAGATTCATACTGGAAGAGACAATCCCTAAAAGTGAACACTTCAAAAGGTTTGAACTCATATTTTTTTCCTTTCTTAAGAAAATAGTGTGCTTTGGACCATATCCGGATATGGAACATATCTTCTTCAGCTGGACCTGACTTTTTCTTTCTTTCCCAGCATGATAGAGCTCCCCCACGCTCAGTGATGGCAGAACAGAAATTCTTCAACACCACATTCAATGACAACTGATGTGGTCGTCACCATGGGCCTTATGCTTAGTCTGTAAATTCCCTTGATCATATGCTTGCCAATTTCTTTGCATGTGGGTACATAAAGAACATTGAACATGATCTCAGAACCTCAAGGACAGAGAGCAAAATTTTTGTAGCACTGATGGAAATCACTCTGGAGATGTAGGAAAATATGTGAGAAGATTAGGGCACCTGGTATTAATATGAATTGTGGCATATCTGCAAAAAGGTTTATGTGAAGGCCTAGATAAACTGCCACACAGAAAGATGACTGTATTATTTCATGTGTTACATTCTATTCCACATCATTTCTATTTTATACCTAAACAGATTACCCTCCATGTTAGGCACATAAAATTTTACAACAGGAGAGAGAATGCTGTAAACCAGAATTAATTTACTTTTTCTTTTAAACAGTGTGTATTAATAGCATGCATAAATACCACACTGGCATGCAGGTGTGAGATGATAGTGAGACATATATGCTCTAAAATAAATTTATTTTGAAAGTGATTACGCACTTTCAGTATTTTAGGCAACATTTAGATGAATTCTTTTGAGATGGACTGATTTAATGGTCTTGGAGGGTCATATTCTCCCAGTCTAACAGTTTGTATCTAAATATCAAAATTATTAACGTAGCATTCAGATATGCCTGAAATGCCAGTAACATCATTTCAGAAAACTTGAAAATTACATTGCCCTGGAGCAGGAATCGAACTTGCATCTCCTGATTTCTGTTTGAACATGCTATCCGTTGTGCCACCCAAGTTTTCTGATGTAACTGATGTTACATTTTGAATAGGACAGGGTTTATAAACATTTACAGAAAAAAAAATAAAAAATTCCAGGATTTTCACAGGGCTTTTTTTTGAGCTCAAAAATTTCAGGAGCTTAATTTTTTTTTTTTTTTGCAAATTGGGATGAAATTCACTATGCATTTAGAATTCTTATGAAGTTCTATGGGTTCCACTGTTACAGAGTATCTAAAAGCATGTGTTACAACTTCAACGAAGTGGCTGAATTTCCCTGTATAAAATTTACATGAGCAATCTGGAACTTAGCAGAATGATAGTAATACAAAACTATTTTGCCATGGCCCTGAATATTTCCTCTTAAACAGTCAATTATTCCCACGCACATTGGTGACAGGGAGGCCAGATATCTATCTCCTTTGGTGAAGAAAGCATGTGCTAAAAGGAAGGGCTATCTCAGACCCATGGGAAGCTTTCCATACCCTGTTGTGATTTCAACTGCACACAGCTGCTATACCGCAAACCTACATTGCTGGAAAAATGGCACTCAAACATCTTGCGCGACATCACAAACTGAAAGAGATGACATCACGTCTCCACACTCCATGGAAGGAAGTGATGTCATCACAAGCAGACACAGCAGGGAGCTGGAACAAAGTGATGCAGTTAATCCAAACATTCCAACCAATCCTACCCTTACCTTCAGCAAGAAACAACCCCAGGACCTTTCATAAAAATATGGCAAATCAAGAACTTCCCAGGCCTGGCAAAAAGAGAAATCAAATTCCAGTATTTCAGGGCCTGTGCTAACCCTGGCAACAAATAGGCCCTACTGGCAATTCAGGCATATCTCATTGCTAAGTTAACAATTCTGATGTACTTCCACGTATTAAGAGAATATTTCTTCGACAGAATTTGTACCTAAATATCATTTTTACCAAGTTAGCTTTTTCCCCCATGAATTTCTGTTTAAAATGTTTTAACTTTTGAACATGCCTTCCCACACATAATATGATGCACATTATATGACACTATAATCAATGAGGAAATCAATATGTATACAATACCTATTCAGTAAGTCAAATCCCAGATCAGTAAAATTATTTGAGAAACGACTTCGAAGGTTGTTGTATGGGTATTCAGTGAAAGTAACTTTTTTCACCATAGGAAGTTCACTATAGCCAGGCCAAATTTTTTCACTCGGTGTACCCAAATCCTAAAATAAGAATAAGAATAAAAATTACACAATATAAATCAAATAAAAATTTAGCATATGTTTTTATACACACTTTCCACCAAAGGTTGTGAGACACTAATAGTTAGAAAGGATACTGTGCTAGTCCATTCTTGGACTTTCTGTAGAACACCTACTTCTGTTTAATTTCTGGTTGATGAATGCTTGCATTTTGTACGATTCTGTTTTTGAAGCTGCTTTGAGCTCCATCACCGAAGAGGGCAGATTTGGACCACAGCTCGATTTCGACCGGTAGTTAGCATCAAATTGCTAGCAAGCACATGCATTTTACTAGTGATTAAAAGTGGTTCTAGCAAAAGTTGCTATAGTGGAAAAATTTTGAATGTTTTAGTGTGAACTGTAAAGCGCCACTGCATTGCATGTGTGGAATATTTTAGACACATACAAAAAGGAACAACTGCTTTCTGGAAACGAATGCTTCTTGAAAAGTACAAATATTATAAAAACATTTTGGCACTAGTAAAAATATCCAATATATTTCCTTTATCTACTTCTGCATGTGAGGTTGGGTTCAGTTTCATGAAGAGAATCCAGGGTGATTGGAGAGGAAGTTTAAACTTACAAACATTGAATGCTTTCATGAGTATTGAGGTTGAAGGTCTGTCCGAAGACAAGTTTGACCCTGGGCCTGCTGTTTTCAAGTGGCATGATGAAAAGACCCGAAAACCAGATACAGTGTTCTTGAATTTTGTGAATGAAGTTAAATAAAAAAATGTTTTTAAAATATTTGCATTCAAATTAAATTGCTATAATTAATCTGCCAGGCCATGAAAAGGTGAGTTTATATCTGAATATTTGTAATCTTTTCAGCATTACAATGCAGCAGTTACAGGGATGAAATCAAAATTTGTCATGATTGACTAATGGAGGGGGACATGTTAAAGTTTCTTTTGTATAATGTTAATAAACTTTTGCTAGTTGATAATGTGATTTGCTAGTAAAAAATAAGGCCACCAGCAAATGTTGCTACTGCTAAAAAAAAAAAAAAAAAAAAAAAAAACGAAATTAGGGCCTGATTTGGTTATGTCCAGAGTTGTATAAAAATAAAATGTATCTGCGTACACAACCATTGAAAGAGAAAACTTGCTGCAAACCCGCGAATCACACACACGATAACAGTAGAATAAGATAATTTAAAAAAAAAGTAATAAAACAATAAATAATTATTAGAACATTACAGATTTCAGTGAGGACATAATAAATACATTACAACTGAATGTGCAGCAATGTGCGTGAAATAGACCTTTAGGGCAAAATATTAAAATATTGAACTATGAACCTCATAAAAACAAGAGACTTATTAAGGAAAGTTTTTATATCTAGAAAAACAGTTCCATTAATGAACCTTAAAAAATTATAAACAGCATTTTCAACAACTTGATTAAAACATAGTAGACTTATAAAATATATAAAGAAATGATTTTAATTGAATAACTGGCAACTGCAAGAAGAACCTGGCAATAAAATTTAAATTATTTCCGTGTAAACGAAACTTTTGTTCCTATACGTTGATAACAGGCCTTGATAAAATCTGGAGGCCAGAAGATTCTGTAAAAACAAAAGAACTGAGAAGATGTGACAAATAAGTGAAAGTACTTCAGATTAAAATAGAATTAAATATATTAATTGGAGTGAAGCCTTGAGTAAGTGTTTCAATTGCTGTAGATAAATTATGTTTTAATCTACAAGCAAAAAACTATCTGCAAAATCTGCTCCTAATTTGGAAACTATCCGCGTACAGCGGACGCGTGTACGTCTACATTCTGCTTCTCTAGTCATGCCCTGATCCTAATTAGTTTTGCAGACGTTTATACAGTTGAAATCTGATTTACGCAACAGCTGCTGCTGGAAAGTTCTGGTGTTGTTTTCTTCAAGCCATACACCACATATTATTGATCTGTGGTCCATGGCATTGGGTATTGCTGAGCTGAAGAGGATCTGGTCCAGTTCCATAAAACAGCTACCATGATGGGCATACAAAATTGTGCAGATAAAAAAAGTCATTGTCCATACACAATGCAAGATAACCCTGAATTAGCCCTATTTGTGCTACACAACAGGCTAAATGCTTCCAAGGAAAGGAGGGGGTTAGATTCATCTCTACCACTGAGATAAACAGTTTAACAGGACTTACAGACTACTATGGGTGTTTCACTGCAGCAGGGCATAAGCCAGAGACCCTCCACCCCCCAAGTCATGCATGTTAACCACTAGGCCATGTTGCCCACATCCCACGGAAAATGAGATAACTGCATGTCAAACATGACTAACCAACATGGGCATCTGTCAGAAGCAGTATGTTGTTTTGGAATTCAAGATGTCTGAGATGAAAACAGTTGGAAACATGTACTAATGACTGCAGAAAGCAGACAGGAACAATGCTATTGACCATTGCACAGTTAGTTAGCAAGTGGATGGGCCAAGGGGACATATCAACAAATTATTATATACACCAACCTAATAACATGTTTCACTTTTTACTCTCACAACAGCAGCCAGATGTCTTGGTAAGGACTTAATGAGGTGCTGAAAACATGGACCTTGTATTGCCACACATGATGTGAGGATTGCCTCTCCTAGAGCACCCAAAGTGGTCCATGGGGGAGGGGGTTGGGGTTGGCAAGCTCAAACATATCTTTCCAGTTCATCCCAAAATTTGCAATGGGTTAAGGTCTGGTGATCAAGGGGTCCTTTCGAGTGTGGTAAACTCACTTGAATGCTCCTGGAGCCCATTGGTTCTTACTTGTGAAGTATGTGGGGTGGGCATTGTCCTGTTGAAAGATGGCTTCATGGTGTGGAAAGAGAATCGTTATGAACAGGTGTGGATAATCTGTGAGGATGTTCACATATCTTATGTTGGTGATAGGTCTCCACAAGAGATAAGCCGGGATTCAAGGAAGACCACATAAACTCATCTCAAACTATTACAGTGTCTCCACTTGCCTGTATGACCCCAAATTGACAAGCTGGGTCCATCACATGTGGTTTAAGCGATAAATGAACCCTCCCTTCGCATGATGGAGATGAAACCATGATTCACCAGACCAGAGGAGATGTTTCCAATCCTCCGCACTCCAATTGCAATAGGCCTTTGCAAACTTGCGCCTAATTTTTCTATGCCTTGCAGTCAACAAGGGGGCGTGGTATGGACGTCGACTACCCTAGCCAATTTGTTCTATGGTACAATGGATAGCCTTTGTGCATAAGCTTGTGAACATACTCTCATTAAATTTCAACACTATTTGCTCCACAGTGGCTGTGCGGTTCCTTATAACAATGCAGGAGAGTCTGCACTCACCTCGAGAATCAATTGTACGCTTATGGTCACATTTCTTGCAGTGGTTGGAAGTAGAGATGAACATGGGTTCCTTCTTTAAGGCCCAGGTCTAGACATTTAAAGCCTGGACCGATTATATCATGATTTATGAATGGCTTGAGCCTGACCCAGGTTGGAACATTTCTGCAAATTTTACCTAGATGAATAAGGAAAAAATGAAGCATATTGTTTTACTCCTATTTATATTTTTATCATCACATAGGAATGTTACTGCTTCCCATAAATGTCAACCCTCCCCCCAAAAAAGAGAATAAGAATTATTATGTGCATCATATTCAGGTACCAACTGAATGTTCGGTGAGCCTTGAGCCATCTGCAGTCAGCTCACCTTCATGTTTTCACCGAATGACCGAAAATCCTCATTTTTCATATTGTAGCTAGCAGAACTTTCAATTTTAGTTGCCAAAAAACTTTATGCTACCAGTTTTCAACGTATCTAGGAAAAAATATGTAGCTGTTACTCAAAACACTCACAGACATTTCTGAGTTACAAAATTCACACAAAACACACCATAAACAATAATTACTCAGGCAAGAACAAAAAAAAAAAAAAAAACATTCAGCTGTGCATTTCCCATTGCGTTAGTTCATTTGGTTAGATGTGTTAAATAAACTCACTCACTCACTATCACTAAGCTGTTCCCTGAGATTCAGAAGTAAGCTCCACAAAGAAATACAAACCACCACATAAATTTTTAACCTTACTTACTGTTGCCATATCAAACTACTCCATTGACAGCAATCTTGACACACAACACGGGCTGCACTGACATCCATCACACGGACCTTCTATATCACAAGACCTTTTATACTTCATACTCATAATCTTTTTCTTATGCAGACATTCCTGAATCTGATCCTCCCACGACTTCCTCTGCCTTTCTTTCTTGCCACTTGGGCTGAAAAATCTTTCTTAGTAAGCATCTCATCACTCATTCTTTCAACATGGCCAGATCACTGAAGAATGTTAGTCTCCACTGTGCTAACAACATTTTGCTTCACATTACACAACTGCAACAAATCTTCATTCCTTACATGATCAGAACATGCCTTCCCACAAACCCCCACAAATAAAGCCTTTCTCTACCACACAAACGACTCCTATGCCTCTTCTGTAGTACCCAGGTTTCACTGCCATACATCAGAGTAGGAACAAATACACTTTCATACACAGCCATTTGGGACTCTATTGAAAACTTATCATTCCTGTGAAATCCTCCTAAAGCAGCTATGACTTTCAATGAAGAATTCACTAGCCTACTAATTTTACCATCTAATCTGTTCTCTCTGTCAAACATGCTTCCTAAATACAAAAACTCATTCACCTGGTCAATCACTGTGCCATTTAGATTTATCTTGCATTCAGTACTAACAGATTCTTGCTCAAAAACCATAACTTTGGGTTTTCCCTTATTTATACTCAGTTTGAATTTCATACAAACTTTTGCTCACTACCAACAGGACTGTGTCATCAGCATACAGCAATCTGCACACAAGGATATTACCAAAGACATAAACCAGTATTGACATCTTGGCATCACGTATTAAATAAAATTAATTAAAAAAAGTGAAAGGGAAAATTAACTTGAGCCTAAGCCCATAGAGGGTCTGGGTTTCAGTCAATGATTTGATGTAAGAACCCACCCAGGCTCAGATCCGTTTTCGGGCTTTTTGTCATAGCCCGGGCCTGTGCTCATCTCTAGATGGAAGTTTTTCCATATTTAACATAGTCCCAGTACACACATGCGATGGTCTGACATGGAAATCCCAACAATTCAGCAGTTGTTGGAATTGAACAATTGGACTTTCTTGCAGCTACTACCTGGTCAGAGTCTATTTCACTTCCTAAATACTGACTACATCAGCATATTCAAAGTGCTTTCTGTCTGTCTTAGCAGTTTCTTATATGCATATTTCATAGACATGCACAGTGCAAAACTGAAACTGTTGCTGTCATTTGATAATGGCGAGAAATTTCTGTCACAGACAGTATACTACAGAGAATACCTAGTAACATCACTTTGAACCAGACTTAAATAAAGAAGCCCATGAGAGTTATTGTGTTAATTTTCCATATAAAACAAATTTTAGTGTTGCACCCGTTGTAGACAAGAATCTGGTAGCCTGACCACAGAATAACTCAGTAAGAACCATGTCAAAACAAGTTACCCCAGTTTGTACAAAAACACTTGTGACGTAGTACAGAGGTGAAAACATGTGTCAAGACGACAAATCTGCAGGGAGACATTCTGTCCACGTAGCCCAGTTGGGAGAGCGACTTACTCCGGAGTGAGGGGACACGGATTCGATGCGGACAAATATGTGTTTTCACATTGCCGCCCGACTGTGGAAAATGGATTCACTGACCGTTGGGTTCTTCGAAAAATGTGTGATGTTTGTTCCACACATTGTTTGAAATTAATGAAAAAATCCTACTTCGCTTCAAAGAAAAAAAGAAAAAATTAAGAGGGAGATGATGTGACGTACTACAGAGGTGAAAACGTGTCAAGATGACAAATCTGCAGCGAGACATTCTGTCCGCGTAGCTCAGTTGGGAGAGCGACTTACTCCGGAGTGAGGGAACACAGGTTCGATGTCTGTCGTGGACAAACTTGTGTTTTCACACACTGCAGAAATTTCATACAAAAGTCTGCAATTTAGTTCACTACAAAGGTGAATGTGCAACATTTTCTTGCATTTTGAAAATGCCCCAAACCATGATAGTGATCTGCAAACCATCGAAAAACAAAACAACTAGTATTTGGTTGACTGGGTTTCTCTGCCAGTCCTGAAATGGCACCACAAGACTCATCTTTTCAAGCATCACAAAATTATTTCAGTATTTACAGATAATTCTGAGACATGAGCCTGAAATTCTACCTCGACTGTATACTGGCTATGTTTGAATGGGATGCATAAAATGGACGGACATCATGAGTATGAGCAAAATTAATATTATGTTACTTGATTGCACATTATGCTCTGTGTGAGTAGCAACTGTAGAACAAATAACAAGAAAAAGTCCACTTTGAACCCAGTACATCATAAGATAATGCATAGTTACCGTAAATACTTAACGGGACTTATAAAGTATAAATTTATTAAAGTACATTACCTCTCACATTTTTGATCTATACACTAAATGATCGCCAGGAGTTCCTGCATCTTATTACTTCCACAGGTCTGGCCACCAAGCCTGGTTGATTTGCCATCCAGCATGGTCGTTGATGTTGCCATCTTGTGTCTTGTAAACTTCCAGGGATTCCTCTAAAACAAACGTCCACGGGTCTGGCGACCAAGACAGCCCTGTGGAAGTAGTAAGACGCAGGAACTCCTGATGATGATCTAGTGTATAGATCAAATATTTGAGAGGTAATGTACCTTAATAAATTTATTCTCGATAATTCCCATTAAATATTTATAATACTGAAAGTAATAAGAGGAAGCCATGAAGTCCTTAATTATTAGAATGCATAGTTATTTTATAATCAGTTTTCATAGAATATGTGCCTTTTCTATCTTTAAAACAATGAATTAAAAAAAATAACAACAGATTTTTAGTCAAGAATACAAAATTAACTCTTCAAATGGATATGCAAAATTAATACTCCATATTAACAGATAACCTAAAAAAACTATATTATGAAAGGACAAGAAGTACAAATATAACAAGCTGACATTAAAATAAAAAAAGCAAAATACATAGGTTTGAAACATAGAAAAGCAGTTCCATATCTATAAAAAATTATGCAACATCATTTAAATTTTTAGCGTATTTAATAACTATCTGTGCAACTATGGAAGCAAAAGAAATTAAGTATTTGTGATACTAAATAGTTAATGCATTACCTTAAATATCCTATTTAACTGGTCAATTTCAGATTTTCCAGGAAAGAGAGGCTTCATAGTAAGCAGTTCTCCAAATATACAGCCAACAGACCACAGATCAATAGGGGTAGAGTACTCCTGAAATAAATTTTTAAATGATTAATAAATGCCCACATGAATGATGCAGATTTAAAGGACAAAACCACACACACACTCAAGACATCAGCAAAAGCAAAATACATAGGTTTGAAACATAGAAAAGCAGTTGAAAAGTCACAAATAGTTGTGCATCAAAGTGTAATTTGTCCCTGTTCCAGGCTCATAAAGCTCAACCTGACCCATACCCAATATCTGATCTAAAAGGATAGAAGATTGCAGTATTTATTTCACACTGTCCATTGTTGTTCTTCAAATTATGTTTCACTTGGGAAAAAGATGTCATATATTCAATCTGAGTATAAATAAGGGAAAAACCACAGCTATGGTTTTTGAGCAAGGAACTGTTAATACTGAAGGTGTAAGATCAGCCTAAATGGTGCAGAGATCGATCAGGTGAATGAATTTGTATATTTAGGAAGTACGTTCAAAAGAGAAAAGAGATTAGATGGTGAAATTAGTGAGTGAATTCATCTTTGGAAGTCATTTATGCTCTAGGATTTTACAGGAATGATGGGCTCTCAAAAAAGTTTCAACCATTGAAAAGTCACAAATAGGTGTGCATCAAAGTGTAATTTGTCCCTGCTCCGATGTATGGCAGCAAAACTCGGGTACTACAGAAGATACACAGGTGTTACTTATGTTTGTGCGTTACTTATGCAGAGCCCGGGGTTGCAAGACACGCTCTGAACATGTGAGGAATGAAGATGTGTTGCAGATGTGTGTAATGTGAGGCAAAATGTTGTTAGTAAAGTGGAAACTAATATTCTTAGGTGGTTTGGCCATGTTGAAAGAATGAGTGATGAGATGCTTACTAAGAGAATTTTTTCAGGCCAAGTGGCAGGAAAGAAAGGTAGAGGAAGGCCAAGGAAACCACAAGAGAACCAGATTCAGGAATGTCTGCATGAGAATAAGATTATGAGAATGAAATGCGAAAGGTCTTGTGTGAGACATATGATGGATGTCAGTGAAGCCAGAGTTCTGTGCCAAGATCGCTGCAAATGGAGACATTTGAAACATAAACAGCAAGTAAAATCTAATTAAATAACAAGGAACTGTACACTAACTGTACTTAAATAGTATAACTATACTAGTAATCCGAAATTTCTTGGTGTAGAATAAAAATCAAAGTTTCCAAGCTTTCGCACATCAACAAGATGGCTTTTTCAAGTAACGTAGACAGCAAATTCAGTATTATTATTATTATTATTATTATTATTATTTTTTATTTAGTTTGCTGTTTACCTTCCTTGAAAAAGCCATCTGGTTGATGTGTGAAAGCTTGGAAACTTTGATTTCTTTTCTACCCCACGAAATTTCGAATTGCTAGTATAATTATACTATTTAAGTAAAATCTAATCCCATCATTTTTAAACTTTAATCTGGCAGATGTGCTCCTTTGAAGATCTAACACCTGAATCTCAGAGAATAGCTTAGTGATATTAAAGATGCCACATTTCACATGCTGTGCTACATACTGGAAGAATTCAAACATTAAGATTACAAAGTATTTAAATAAATTAGGTTAGGGTTATCTAGCTTCTTGAATTTGTGTTGATATTACATCTTGTTATTGTTGCACTTGACATCAAACTTTGAATTCAAGAAATTATGCAAGCCCCAACTAGTTCTTTTAACTACCTTGCAATCTCCATGTTTGAATACTTCCAGTGTGTAACACAGCATTCAAAATATGACATTTTTCCCCCTCCAAGCAAAACATAACATGGAGAGCAGAAAAGGACAGTATGAGATACATACAGCAATCCTCAACATATCTCAGTTTTTAAAACATTAGGCTTAGGCCTAATACAAAATGTATTGAATACTTAAAAAGATGTATTCCAATCTGATGTCTGAAAATGGAAATACCTGCAGGCTGAGCAGACAAAGCAACAGCAAAAAATGAAAACTTAACTGAATTGGTATGTGTGGTACATAAGCACAGAATGGAATCATTTAAAAATGAAAAAATTGTTGAATAAATTCTGAGTTTTAAATTATTCACTCCAAGCAAAAATATTAAGGAGATATGCAATTGCTGCTCACGGCACCCCACCAATAAATAAATTAAAAAAAAACTGACAAAAAGGGCATAATGAAGTACACAGTTGAGTGAAAATTCTTTATGTAGCAATGACAAAAATAGTGCAACCTGCTGGATTTCACATATGAACCTCTTGTGACACACAGCTATGATATGATTTTCCATTGCAATACATTTTCACTGATTCGCATGACTTGGATAAACCACTCAAAGGAATTTAATGAGACATGGCCAAAGACATTTGAGGAATGGCCTATGATATCTGAGGAAGACAGTCCACCAAAAAATAACATGGAAATCACAAGTGTAAATGAAAAGGGAATTAAAATAGCACGAAAAACTCCAGTAACCGTATTATGCATCTTCAAAAATAAATAAATAAATAACAAGTTTGGCCTCTTAACCTTCCACAATTCATAAACAGCTTTCGAAAACTAAAAACAATTTTAAGAACCTCAGACATAAGTAATACACAAACAACAGACCCAAATGATATATATATAAACCGCAAATCCGTTTAAATTCGTTAAAGAGGAAGGAGAGCAATCTCGAGTTCAGAGTGCATAATATGATTAGTTTCTCTCTTTTCTCTATCCCCCATTTATCTATTTGACATTTTACCCCATTTTAGATAAACTTTTGTAGAATATGTGCCCATATAACATTGACTTTTTCAAATATAAGATCTTGTAAAAACATATATATCACAATCCAACTTTTCGCATATTTCAGCCAATTTTTCTTATTACTTTTGATACTCTGTGACATTCTTCTCAGTGTTTTAGGTTTGTGTACTTGAAGATTTTCTGGTATGAATTTTTCCACTTCCAAAATTTGATTTATGACTGGCATGATTTGAGTACACCCAATGCTTGTGACAGAAATTGCCATCAACCAGACACAGAACATTTTTGGCAGTAAAGGGGCACAGGGTGGTACGTTTGCAGGTATCCAAGCATATCACCCTGTGCCCATTGTTTGTGGTGTGTGACATAAGGGCAGGGTCACTGGAGAGATCAGCAGTCTTGGAGCTTCCAGTATGTGTTGCTTTAGTTGTCATATTCTTTGTAAAGGTTCTCCTACTTTTAATTAGTAGTTGAGTGATTTCTTCATTGGAAGTCATAGCTGCTTTAGGAGGTTTTCACAGGAATGATGGGTTCCCAAAAGAGGCCTGCATGGCTGTGTATGAAAGTGTAATTGTTCCTACTCTGATGTACGGCAGCAAAACCTGGGTACTACAGAAGAAACATAAGAGCCATTTGTGTGCTGGAGAAATGCGTTACTTGAGGGGGGGCTTGTGACAAGGCACGTTTTCTGGTCATGTGAGGAATGAAGATGTGTCGCAGATGTGTAATGTGAGGCAAAATGTTGTTAGTAAGGTGGAGACTAATATTCTTTGGTGGTTTGGCCATGCTGAAAAATTGAGTTATGAGATGCTTAGTAAAAATTTTTTTTTCAATCCAAGTAGCAGGAAAAAAGAAAGGCAGAGGAAGTCATGGGAGGATCAGATTCAGGAGTGTCTGCATGAGAAAAAGATTATGAGTATGAAGGATAGAAGGACCTGTGTACGTCGTGTGATGGATGTCAGTGAAGCCCGAGTTGTGTGTCAACATCGCTGCAAATGGAGAAATTTGACACAGCAACAGTAAGTAAATAATCATTTAGAAATTTATCTGGTAGTTGTATTTCTTTGTGGGGCTAACCTTTGAATCTCAGAGAACAGCTTAGTGATGTGATGTGACATACATACATATGTATGTATGTATGTCACATCACATCACTAAGCTGTATGTATGTATGTATGTTTTCTGTTCTGCTCTTCGAGCCCTAACCACCATTTTTCTTTTGGCTATACCACATACCTATTAAGTTTGTTCTTTCAGCATGTGTAACCTGATTTTCTTTTCACTGTGATATGATAGTCACTTTTTGGTTTATTCAAAATTTGATCTTGTATCATTTGCATACAGTTCTCTAATGTTTATATAACAGCCCCTACCCCTTTTACAAACATACATTGTTGCTGGAAGTGTCCTGGTCCTTTACTCATTCTCACAACTACTAACAAAGCAGCACTCATAATACATCAGGCACTGCAGCTGAAATTAAAATAAAAGGTTATGTCCTAAGAGAAATGAAAGTATATATCTTAAACAAGGATATTCAGTCCGATACACTCATTAACCCATGTACAAACGAGTCAAGTTGACATGCCAGCTCTAGCCCGATGCAGTGGTGAACATTGGCATGTTTTAGTTACTTGAAGTCAATTATCATGCAGAGATGGAGGAGAAATGTATATGCTTAAAGCTGTGTAAAGCAGAGAAAATAGTAAACTCCACTTTGCTCTACAAAATGTTTCACATGTAGGTTACAGCTGAAATGCTTCTTTCTCCACCAATAACTGAAGTTAGGACAGGGACTGTTCACTTTTGAAGGGAAAAAAATTAAGTACTTTCCCAGGACATTTTAAAGACATATACAAAAAATTCAAGGATTCTTATTATCCAGTCTCAGGGAGTCGTTATTTTTTAAAGTTTTTCAATTTTAACTAATAGAAGTCATTAAAAAATAATGAACATCGATGGAATCTCTTTCTCTGTATATACACAGTAAAACCTCGGAAATACGGCAACTCCAGAAATCTGGCACTTTTCCAATTTTGTTTTCGTGAGAACATCCGATGTTTCACCATTAACCATAGAAATTTCCATGATGTACCGTCTGAACCTACACTTCGCGAGATCATCTGATCTCGGCGTGTAAATTACCGATAGCCGCCTATGTGTAACACTGGGAGGTTTCTCAAATTTGTCATATCATTGGTTGACATGGACCAATGAGGCGACAAATGGATGCGTACATTTGAAATGCGTGTTGAACGTGTGATGATGATCTGCGATTGGTGGTGGCACTATGTGGATTCGATCGTGTAGTGACATCTACAACGGCCTTCAGGATGCACTGTGGTAATCGCCTTTGCAATGTATAGTAGTTTCATCAGTCGAAAAACCTTAACATTGATGTAAAATTCACATCAGGTTTTTGCAATGTATCGATACATCACCCAGCCCTAGTGGTTGCTCTGGCTTTTTCCAATTTTTTGCCTAAGCATTTGCTAAATCCAATTTTTTTGATAGAGTTTAATAATAAAATAGCACACAAATGTAACCGCCAATATTTTCGCAAATTGTGAAGAATGCGATCGGCAGAGCAATCCTTGCATATTTATAAGGCGTAAATTTTCGTTAAAGTTATCTGTTACGTTTAAGTATGTGCTTTACGTAACGCCTGTTACTCAATTTTTGGAAAGCTTCACAAATCCGGCACTCGTACGTTCCCATCGATGCCGTATTTTCAAGGTTTTACTGTATATAATTTGCTGATTAGGTCATTTTTGCAACAACCTCTTCAGAGCTGCAGAGTATGATCCAGGAACTTGCTGACAAGAGTAAAGAAGTGGGATTCAAAATGAACTTTCACAAGACAAAAGTGATGTACAATGCTTTTACAAGAAACGGAGATTTATTGATTGATAGGGAAAAGCTGGAGACAGCCAATACCTACATTTACCTTGGACAGCAGATATCAAGCAAGGGTCACATTGATGAAGAAATTAATCGACATACAAAACTTGTACGGAGAGCTTCTGGAAGAAGCAGTACAATTTTCAAGAGCAACATACCATTATGTCTTAAAGAAAAAGTGTTTGATCAATTCATCCTTCCAGTGCTTACGCATGGTGCAGAGACGTGGAACTTAACTAAAGAAGGCATGCAAAGACTGCAAACAACTGAAAGAAGCATGGAGAGGTGCATGTTTGATGTAACCAGGAGAGATAAGAAGAGGAACTTGTGGATCAGGAAAATGACAAGAGTGGAAGATATCGTGAGCAGAGAAAATCCCTGAAATGGCAACAGGCTGAACATATTGCCAGAAGGCTGGACCACCGATGGACAACTGAAATTTTAGACTGGATTCCAAGGGACAGGAAAAGACCCAGAAGAAGACCACATGGAAGATGGGTAGATGAAATTTGAGAGTATGTGGAAGTAACATGGAGGAGACTGGCACAAGACAGACTGTTATGGAAGAAACTTGAGACCTTCATCCAGCAGTGGATTGATAATGGTTGACGACGATGATGATGAATATATTAATGGTTTACTTTTTTTATTATGTTTTGATTGAGTATATAAAAATAGAAACTAACTGCAAACCTTTGTGAATTAAAAAAACAAAAAACTAGGCTTTTGAAAAATTGCTACATTTTCAAGGACTATATCAATAATACTGTATGAATCCTGGTCAAATTTTGCAGTCTTCAGAAGATCAATGCAAAATATTCTGTTAAAATTTGGAAGTTGTAGGTTCTTAGGTCTCCATTTGCTACTAGCATGCAAAGTGTTACTTAACAATGCAAAATTCAATGGACTTCCCAGTGCATTCATCTGATCTTGCAACTAAAGGAGGCTCAATTGTGGAATCATCTACACGCTTCCACTTGTGACAACAAAACCACAAGCACATGATAAATCAGCGTAACTATAAGCTTTTTTGAGGCATGCTGAACCCATTTTTTGCATATTTACACAGAACATTATGCAGACATCCTGCTCTTTCACCTTTATGTAACAACCAATTGTCACTGACTCACACAAAACAGTGTGTGCTGTCATGCTGGATAGGAACTGGCATTGCAAAGCTTGTTTGAACATCAGCAAATAAGCCCATTGCTTGAGTATATACAGATATCCACTAAACTGGTTACCTATAATGAAATAAACCCAGTCTCACAGGACAAACTTTGCAGTGGAAAAAAACAACAGAAAAACAAAAAACAAAAATGTTATGCCAACACTACAGAACTACATAATAAAATCAGCCACATTTTAAATCCTCCACCCTGAAATCAAAACAAATACATACCTTTGTACCAAGAAGCAATTCTGGAGTACGGTACCATAGAGTTACAACAACTGGTGTGTATGGCTTCAGTGGTGAACCATATTCACGAGCCAAACCAAAATCACCAACCTGAAGGAAGAAAATATTACGAATCACCAAAAATGATAAAAATTGTAAAAAGATGAATGCATAAGTAAATAAAAATTGATAAAAAGAAAAGAAACACAGGAAGCAATACTAAATCTAATCAATTATGAGGACAGACAAAATGTACTTCCAGTGCAAATAAGTCAGTTTCCATAATATTTTAGTTTTTGAGTTCAGCTAATTAGCTACTTCAAATGCTAATGAAAGCTTCAGTATACATTTTGAAATGATGCAAATCTCAAGTCAGAATTTTCTAATACTGCATCAATTAAGAAATCTTTTTAAAAGAACATACAGCATCAATGTCTTTCTTTTTTATTTACCCCTCTAAATATACAATTTTTAGAAAGATGATTTGCAGATTCATGTAACTTAATGCCTTCTGAAGCTTTCATTCTGTTAGCTTTTCACAAACACTATGGAGACTCTTCAAGTACTTGATATAAAGTTATTTGTGCACACAAGTCAAGACATTTCGCCCACAATACCTGTGAAAAAGGATGAATGTCAGAATGCGTTTTTAAATTCCTTGTGTTATCACCTTTTCATCAAATGTCCCAGAAACACAGATATTCACCTTACATCATCAAATCTTTGTTGTACTATTATATTTTCATTCCATATTATTTCAAATCTTTTGACATTGTCCTATATTTAGGAGAATTTGAGTAAAAGTTACATATTTGTTTCACTACCATTACCAAAGTAGTTATATATACTGTACGTAATTTTTCATAAGAAATAAATATTCACAGATGCTTCAAGCCCCTGGATAACTATTGAGGTTCATTGTTAATGTTGATCTAATTGTCCTGTTACAGAAGACTTTTGAATTGTGCTCATTTGTTGTTGCTAGATTCCTCTGGAACTGGCTGTTGCCATTCTCACAATCCCAAAAAAAAAAAAAAAAAAAAAAAAAAAAAAAAAAATGATGTTGTAAAGTTCTTGAAATTTTGTCATTATTAGGAATTGGTTCATATGTTGAAAATGTGGCTTATATCCTTTATTTTCACAATGTACATACTTTCTTTTGTAAATCTTTTATTTAGATTTCATTCACATTTGCATCACACATACATACTTGAATGTATTGGAACAATGCACAGTTTCTGATTTTCCTCTTTGGCTGCAAAATGTTCCTCAAGTCTTGGTTTTAAAAATCTTGAAGTTTGTTTAATGTAAGACTTACTACAGTCTAAAATAATACTGTATATAACATTTTTTTCTGAAATCTATGGTTTGTTTTAAAGGAACCAAACTTGTTTACTAACTTTGATATTTTATTGCTATTTGATGTTGCAATTCTGATTTGAGTTGATCACAAAATTTTGTTGATATTATTATTATTATTGAGTTTCCCATAAATTTTTATTTGGATGTATCTTGCTGTGGCTTTATAATTTGCTTTCTTATTTTGTGATTGTTCTGATTTTTGTTCACTTGATGTAACATTTCTAATATAATTCTCTTTGGAAAGTTATTAACAATCAGTCTTTTAGCTATCTATGTTGGTCATTATTTTATGGTGTTAGTTCTGTGAAGATGTTTTTGCTCTTCTAATAAGATTTTTTGCAGTGTTGATTTTTATCGATATTGCATGTGATGACTCAAAATTTAGTACAAGGTTGGACTTTTTCTTTTTAAAACAGCATTCAAACTATACTGGAGTTTGTTTTCTATGAACAAGGTATGCACAAAAATTTCCAACGTGAAATGAAAGAGAATAACGGGAAAACCTTAAGTCCAAAGGCTGTTTACAACTGCATTCATTAGTGATCAAGGCAATTTAACTGGGCATGATTAGAAAACTAATTATAGAAGATGCAAAGTGATTACTTAGCTCAGAAAATACTAAAAAGCAACTAGATTTAAGTTGCTGATATTAGAAAGCAATCTGATTTTGTGGCCAATTTTTATATAAAGTATTCATTAAAAAAATTTCAGTAAAGGTCAAAATAACCCACAAAACATTTATAAATAAACTATTTACTTCCACCAGTGGCTAAAAAGACGTTACGAAAATTAACAAATGGCACAAAAAGTGTTTCCCATAGCAGAAGGAAGGTATTAGAGACAAAAAGATTTTGAAATCGGTCAGTAAAAAGACGAGATATAGAAGGAAACATGATTTAACTCTATGCCTTTTAGCGGGAGAGTTTCGCAAAATGGAAAAGTCGAAAACAGAAAAAAGTATTCTTCATAGCAAAAGCTATGCTAAGGAAAAAGAACTTTTCAAATACGTCTCCCGGAAGCAGATAGCAAGAAAAACGTTTTGATTTTCACAACCCCTAGGGGGAAAGTTGCACATTATTTGAAGAGGATCTTCTTATTGTAGCAAACATCTCAGTCACTCTCCATCTTTATTATAGCAAATGGCATACAGTAAAAATACATTTTTCAATAGGGTTTTTAGAGGCAGAGATAGGCTGCAAACGGAAGTACACAAACACCATGTACTGGCAGAATTGTGAACCACAAACCTCCTCAAATACAAACCTAAAGTGTTCCATAAGGTAAATGGTATCTGGTGTTAAAATAAAATTTTTAAATCGGACATTTAGAAGTAAAGATCTTGAGAAAAATAAATTAAATATCTGTGCTCCTAGGGCGAAATTGTGCATTACTCTGGGAAGAAAATACACATAAGCAGTTTTCATAGTTAGTAGTATCTGATCGAAAGAGAATATTTTTCAATCGAGTTTTCAGTCCCGCAGATATTGCTGTAAACAGAAGCATGAACTTATGCCTTCTAGTGGCACACTTGTGTGTTAAGAAATATTTGAAATTATACAAGAAACATTTCGCACCGAAAAATTTTTCCAACAAAAAAATTTTCAAATTGGACTCCAAGAAGCAGAGATAAATAAGATATGTGTACGTCCCCTGGTGGAAAAATTATGCACTATTTTAAGCAGGAAGTATTTTCAAAAAGTTTTCTAAGGTGAGTGGTATAGGTTCACGGAATAATTTTTTCTATAGAGTTTCCCGCTCAGATTTTGCTGCAAATACATCAGAAACAAAAATAAACACTTATGCTCCCTGGTGGCCAAACCATTCTTTATTAAAAATGAGAATTTGTATGCAAAACATTTCCTCTCAAGAGCTGTATCCGACGCAGGAATAACTTTTCAAATCGGACTTTTAGAAGCAGAGATATTAGGAAAATTGCAATTTACTTTTAGCCCCCTAGCGGAAAATTTATGCATTATTTGAAAAAAGGACTGTAACTAAAATAGTCTTCGATATAAATGCCACTGTAAGAAATTTTTTAAATTGGATATTTAGAATTAAATATATGAAACAAAATACATTTTAAATTCGATACAATCTCTATTGGCGCCCTCTAGCGGCAAAGTTGTGCATCAGAAAAAAAAAACAAAAAAAACCAGCTAAACGAATGGATCATCATTCTCACATTTTAAGCTTCCCAATACAAAAAGAATTTTGCAAAGCGAACTAATAGTTGCAGAGATACGGTCTCCCTGGCCGGACAGACAAAGTGATATAAGCACAATGCAAAAGATGCTAATAATGCAGCTTCAGTCCTCCTAACAGACAAGAAAACCAAAGATCCCCCCTCAGCATTTTGCAGAGGGTGGGGAAGGAAATTTGGCAGACATAAGTTATGTCAGTAGAAAAATTCTCAACTACAAAACATTGCATAGGGACAAAAAAGCAGGAATGGATAAAATTCCAGGACATGTAACAGAATTTTAGAGCATTTCCAGGACACGTACGAACCATGCTTTTACGACCCCAGACATTACTTTTGAAATAATCGCAAAGGTACCCACCTTCTTTGGATATTCGTTTGGTGCTCTTTCTCCTGTTAAAAGCAATGCTTGACGACCCCCCATTATTAATAATATTGCTTATTTTACATTTAGAAAGGCTAATTCCATGATTTTCACAGCATTATTTTATTCACAGAATAAGGATATTTCTCTTTTGTAAAGAGCAAAAACATAACCTATCCACAGCTTGTTTATATATATGCACCATTTTCTCAGCAGACGATATTTAACTGCAGATGTTTCTTTCGTGTTCATCCAACACACTGTTGCCAGAATTGAATTGTTTCATTTCTTTAAACTTCTCTTTTATTTTCGAAAACGTTCTAAAAATATGTGAATATCCTTTGTTGTTTGTTTTGTTTGAAGAGAAGCAACAAAATTCCAGTAATCTAGGTGATATAGCAGACCCAATTGATAATCTTTTCCTTTGTCTACAGTTTTCCTTGGAATCTTGATAATATGGAACTGAAATGTAAGTTGTGGAGGTACAAGAAGTTGTCTGTAGTTATGTTATACTTAGTAAGGAAATTGTTTAGATTTTTTCTCAAAAAAAGAATTTATTCTAATAAATAAACTCCTGAGAGAAATGGAGGGGAATATAAAAAATTATAACAACATTATGTTGTTTTTTGACTACGTAGTATATGATTAAATTATCATTACTGTAGAACATAAATTCCGCAGTTTGCCATACTGTTTCTCACGTTTCTTGAAAATAAGAACTAATCATAATGTGAGAAACAGTACAGCAAACTACAGAATTTATGTTCTGCAGTAATGATAATTTAATGGAGGGGAATAGTTATTTAGTTTAATATTTTTCTTATTTTTATTTGAAAAAGTAGTTTTTACAACCAACTCCGAGCAATGAAACAAAGTGTATATGAACCAACCAAGAACAAATTTCTTTTATATTAGCCTCAACTCTCAGATATATTTTTTTTTCCACAGGCATAATTGCATCATCATCAGAACCAATCTAACAATTTTATCCATCCACCGAAGAAAGTTCAGTTTGTCTGAAAACTCTACAAAAACTATTTACTGCCTTTACCACTAGCAGGAACATATTTTAGATCAATTACCTTAATAAACAGGATATTAAAGATTTTTCTTTATGAACAAACTTGGAATATAATACCAATTTGCTTGTTGTGCATTTATTAGTAGATTTCTCAATCATTTTTTTTTTTTTTTCGTTCTTTTTCTTGTATCATATGTTTCCATGCATGTGTAAAAACACGAAACATGAGTACAGACTTTTTCTTGTTGATTCACATGCTTCCATGCATACATAAAAATATGAAACATAAAGTACACACCAGAAAAGATTAAGAACCTTACCATAGCTAGATGGCGCAACCACAAGCATGTGCATTGAGGATCTCAACATTACCAACGGAGGCAACATAGCAGGATTTCAACAAAACAATGGCATACAGTCACCAACAGCATTAACACCAGCTGCCTTTGATAATGACCCTGGCTAGGTGGTTGAAACGCTCAGGAGGATGACATCGGATGGAGTCTATCTACACTTCTACATCATGTTGGATGTTTTCATCCATTTTAATCAAGTTCTATTCATCTGTTTTGCATTTCGTTTACAGATTTGGGGACTTTTTATCCAATAGTCTTTTAATTACAACATTGTTCAACTTTTAACCATTGTTTACAAATCAAGATTTCACCCTGCTTTGTTTGTAATGTTTGTTGAGTTCTTCCCCTGCTTCATTTAAAAAAAAAAAACCTATAATAGTGTACAGCCCATGCTGTGGAACCACAAGAATGCTAGTCAGAATGAACAACTATCAAATTACTGCTAACTGCATATGGTAAGCAAATACTATATTCTTACAATTTTGCACTGTTCAAGGAGTTAATTTTGAAGTTGTAATTATTTTTGTCAGAATGTTAAGATTTTAATGCTAATTTTAAATATGTGAAAAAGAATTATGAAAGAGATATGGCAAAATATTTATATTGATAATAATTCTTTGGAAGCTTTTGCTGATGATGCAGTTAACACACTAAATTGATTTGCTGTGGGAAGATTTTTTTTTTTTTTTTGTATTTCCTTTTTACAGTGATATGGTTTTATGTCATACTCACAACAAATTTCATACCAGAATTCTTTCACAAGTGCAAGAGATGTATCTATAAGATATATTCATTGTTGGTTAACCTCCAGTTCTGAACAGCATAAACCTGCAAATTTTTTAACGGCAGTTTTTGTGCACAATTTTTGTTTAAGGTTACTATACTGAGATGAATTTTCACCAGCTATCACTGTTTGATGTATATATTGTATTCCATGTTTGGCTCATCGTGGTTTCTTTAATAAAATATCTGGTGTCACATTCACACCAACCCTCTACAGCAAGAAATTACAGTTACATAGTATATAACTATACTAGTAATCTGAATTTCTTGGTGCAGAATAAAAATCCGGATTACTACTATAGTTATACTATTTAAGTACAGTTGGTATACAGTTCCTTGTTATTTAATAAGAAATTATAGGCTAACTTGGATGATAAAAGAAAACACTATTTGCATTCAAATGATGTTATCTGCACACAGATGCCATATTTTTTCACTGCTTTCCATGTAGTCGTATTTTCAGAAAACTTGAAAAATTCAGAAGAGATGACTGCCAGAGAAACAGCATAAGACACTGCCTCCTGTACTGACAATGATATTTGTATGTGTCTTCCATGTAACTACAAAGAATTGGGGGGGGAGTTGTTTCCCATTGATATTATACACTAATGTTCATAAAAACAGAACACATGATAGAAGTTGAGCTACAATTTTTGATTGCCGCCCTCGTGGCACTAAGCAATGGCTTCTGATCATTCATTCAAGATGGGTCCGGGTTCGAATCCTGGTGAGGCATGGATGTTGTGTTTGTCTTACAGTGCTCGCTCTTTCCCTTCCCTGGAGCCAGTGACCCTAAATTAGGGACAGGCGACTGCTTTTAGCCCATTGAGTTGCTCATGGTGATAGTTAAACCTCCAATCGAAAAAAAAAAAAATCAATTTTGATTTTTAAAGGATATGTTTATTAGGCAATACAGAACAAATGATTAGCACCTTGGTGTCATACATACGAGGTGTGCCGATGTAGCTAATAATCAGTGTGACCACCTCTGGCTTGTATCACCTACTGTATGCGCTGAGGCATTGAATCAACTAATATGTGAATGGTATCCTGTGGAATAGCCATCCCAGGCTGTATTGACCCGCGTCCAAAGTTTGTCAGGAGTTGCTGGCAGACGGTCGTACTGCTGCACCTGTCATTTGTGCCTGTCCCAGAGATTTTCTATGGGTGATAAATCCAACAATCTAGCCAGCCACAGCAGAAGTAGAACATTGTTATCACTGAAGAAGGCACGTATTGTCACTGCATCATGTGGTGTGGCATTATCCTGCTGAAATATAGCCTGGGGGACATCCAGCAGGTACGGAAGGATGAGTGGCCATAGAATGTCATTTCGTAATGGGAACTTGTTATGGCGGTATGGACTCTAACGAGAGGTGATCTGCTTTTGTACCCGATAGTGCCTCATATCATAATGCCTTGTGTTGGTGCGGTATGCCTGGTGCCAATACACTCTTTGTGATGTATCTTCCCCCTGTCATTGGCAGACACAAACGCAGCCATCATTTTTGCCTAAACAGAAGCATGTTTCGTCCAAGAACACAATATTGTGCCATTTGTCACACCACTTTCTTCGTTTGATGCACCACTACAGCCTGGCAATATGTTGCTGTGGTGTCAAAAGGTAGCTGGAGAAGGGTGTAGTTCAAACTGTAATAACCGGCGATATACTGTTACAGCTGATATGGGAGAATGTGTCGCAGTTCGCCAGTGCTGCACCAATGCCATTGATGATGCAGAACAGTCACTCAAACGACATTCTCATGAGCTGACGGTTGTCCCTCAGCATCTATGTACGACATCCAGAATCTTCTCTTTGGGTGCTATGAACTTCTCCGTACAATTCGCTACCCACTCATACCACGACAGACACACTGAGTGCATTTCCCGGAGGAAAGCACTGCAGTCCCTCATGTCGATAATGTGACCGCTGTTAAACTCACTGACATGACTACACGACAAGGAGGCATCCTTAGCATTCTTTCTCGACGATTTGGCATCCCACTCTCTGACAAACATGCTTCCTAAATACACAAACTCACTCACCTGGTCAATCACAGTGCCATTTATACTTACATTACATTACATTCAGTGCTACCCGTTCCTTTCGCAAACACCATAACTTTGGGTTTTCCCTTGTTTATACTCAGTTTGAATTTTATGCTAACTTCGTGCATCCGAGACAACACACTCTGCAAATCACTTTTGCTCTCTGCCAATAGGACAGTGTCATCACCATACAGCAATCTGCACACACAGATATCACCAAGACATAAACCACTTTTATCCATTTTGGCATCACACATTCATGCGTCCATAAATATATTAAACAGCCATGGTGACATTACACAACCTTGTCTAACTCCTGCACCAATGGAAAACCATTTTGATAAAACACCATTCACTTGTACACAAGCTCTACTACCAGCATACATGGCTTTTACACTATTAAGTAGATTCCCAGTAACACCATAGTCATTCAATACCTTCCACAAAAGTGTCCTATTTACTCGGTCCTAAGCTTTCTCTAAATCTATTAAGGCAGCAAAAACGTTCTTACCAACAGCCAGATACTTTTCAATCATCATGCGTAATGCAAAAATCTGGTTAGTGCAGACTTTACCAGGCATAAAACCACTCTGAACATCCCACACTTTCTCTCATGCAAGACCCTGTACTTTTTCAATAACAACCTTACCAAACACTTTCCCTGACACACTTAGTAGGTTAATACCACGGAAGTTCTTGCATTTAGTCTGATCACCTTTTATCTTATACAAGGGAACAATAATAGCATCCTTCCAATCCCGAGGGACCATTCCTAACTCCCAGCACAACTAGCGAATTTCAGTTAACCAGTCAATTACAGAGTCACCACAATATTTCAACATCTCGGCATTTATTCAATCAACTCCCGGAGCCTTACCATTCTGAAGAGATTTTAGAGCTTTACATACTTCTTCTCTTGAGATCCCTTCGGTGCTTCCATCCCTCATTGTGTCTCAGAATCATCTTTGCTTTCCTGATCTAACTCACAGAAGTATTCACCCATCTTCCACTTAACTCATTGGGCTCCCATATCATTTCCCCAATTCTACATAATAATAATAATTAAAAGTTGATGCAGGAATTTTTTTGACAGGACCAAGAAATTCTAAATGATCTATGATGCAGGAAATCAATATCACAAACAATAAAAATGATTAATAGATGAAACAACAGACTGGTGCTTAGTCATGTACACACTTAACATGAGACTTATAACTTCAGCACACATTACTCATTATATCTAAAATAATTATATTAATTTTTTTAATCAAAAACATGAAAATGCAAATTAACAACTTGTCAAATCACATGACAGTAATACAAACATAATAATTACCTTCAAAATTCCTTTATGACTAAGAAGTAAATTTGAAGTTTTCAGATCACGATGCAAGATCCAATTATCATGAAGATGAGTTACCGCTCTCAATAACTGGAGCATCAAGGTCTTCACTTCACCTACAGGTATAAAAAAAGAAAAGAAATGGGCTCTCTGATGATTTGCTAATACCCACTACAAACTGAAATGAAAATAAACATGATCTCAATGGGGTAAGCAAAGGAGTCTTACAAACAAAATTAGAGATTTTAACAATAATTCATATATTGAAAGCAACTCAAACTGATTTCCATTTGAAATTTAGGGAAAACATAATATGCCTTTTTTATTATATGTACAAAATAAGAAAACTAATTATTAATTGAAAAAAAAAAAGGCAAGTAAGCATACATGATCATGAGGCATGCTTAAAACAAGTTAGACAAAGTGAGTCAATATGGAGTGTGGTAACCCCCAAATACATGCTTTACAACAATGTTTCATGTTCATAATGAGTGTCTGGAAGATGACATGGCAATAACAACTACTGTTCCACCAAGGAGCTTTGAAGCATCTACAAGTTTTGAGGAGGGGTTCAAAGAGCTGCAACAAGTCTGCCTAAAGAATCCCAAGCATGCTCAATAAGGTTCAGGTCAGGTGAATGAGCTGGCTACTCAATACAGTTGCTGGTGTTTTTAAGATATTGATCTACAATTCTGGCTTGGTGAGGAATCGCATTATCATCCCGTAGAATAAAATTAGAGTAAACTGCTCTCACATAAGGTGTAACACAAAGCATTCTGGGACCTCATTCCAAATAAATCTGAGCATTAATAGCTGGTTTGAAGCATGTAGAGATATGTGTAGCCACCAAAGATGAGTTTGCACACATGATTACACTACCGCCAAAATGATTGCTCCATTCTAAGATATTTAAAGGATGATGGAATGTCCCTAGTCCCTTTTAAGGTAAGTCCATTGATCATCAGTCCAGTTGACATGACTGCTACACCAATTGAGATGTTGTTCTCTTTTATGATTACAGTATTGGTCTCCTAGCATAAAGATCACAGCCATGAAGCCTCTTGCACATAGTGGAACAATGTGCCATATTTCCTGTTGCTACCATATGATCTAAACACAGTTGGGTAGGTCTTTCTTCTTTGAGCACTTAGCTGAAGACAATGGTTATCTCCAGGATTTGTTGCCTGAGGTCTTCCATTTCTAAATCTTCTTGATGCTGTATTTGTTCTTTGGAATGTGGTCCAAAGCCAACAGGTTATGGAAATACTCATATTGAGCCAATTGGCTACTTTAAGCTTGAACCTGGCCAGCTCCAAGCCCTTCAAGGGCTCTCCATTTTAATTTTTCTCCTAAATGGTGTCTAGATAATGTAATGTTACCATAACAGAAAAACACAAACTTTCAATTATTTATATAGTGTGAAAGAAATATTCTTTTCATAATAAGTGGAAAATACATCATGATAATTAACACAGCAATCAGGCATCTCTGAATGGATTGTATTTTTACTGTTCTCACGTAATATCAATCACACAGAAAACTTGAAAATTTCATCGCCCTGGAGCGGGAACCGGACCTGCATCTCCCGATTACCGTTCGAGCATGCTATCTGTTACACTAATCAGGACGAAGAAGTCCCAAGTTCTCGGTTCCGCTCCAGGGGGATGAAATTTTAAGTTTTCCGAGTGACATTATGTGAGAACAGTAAAAATACAGTCAATTCAGAAATGTCTGATTGCTGTGTTAATTATCATGACAAACTTTCACAGCAACATGCTCTGCTTGTGCTCCAGAATGAGCCTAATGCTGACAAGGTTCATACTCTTTCAAGCAAAATAAATTCAAGCACTTTCCAAGGACTTTTTAAAACCGAATTATCATATGTGTGAGCTGTCAGTCAGTCAGTAGGTAGGTATTTTAGCAAGTTCAAACCATTAAACTTAGCTTGGATGGGCACACCTTCAACAACCTGCCCAACTACTTGTTGGTTTATTTCACTAACTTTGAATTGCCTGTCTGTTTTGGTGTTTTTCGAAATTATTCCATGCAGCTAAAAAGAAAACTGGACAACTTGCCAGAATTAATTCATCCAGTAATGGCAAGCCTGGATATAGTCTCTATGTATACCAACATTAACCTGGACCTCCTACTGGAATTCATTGCAGATGACCTTGCGGAAAAAATAGTATTCCATAATCACAATAGAGAAATACTACTTGGCATATATGAACTGCTCCTATTTTCCTTCAAGAATAATTTCTTCCAGTTTGGAAAGAAATATTACAGGCAAACTTCAGGACTTGCAATGGGTTCTCCACTAGCACCTCTGCTAGCAAATTATTATATAAGTAAACTAGAGGCAAAAATCCTTATACAACCCTCCTTGTTTGCTCTCTATGTAAGGTACATGGATGATGTCCTAATTATAGTAGATACTGTGGACCAATCTCTACCCTCTCAGATTCTGGAAGAATTTAACTTACTAGAGAATACCTTGAAGTACACCCTGGAACAGGAAAAAGACCATAGCATCAATTACCTGGATTTAACCTTGACCTCAAGAGAAGGGAAAATATTCACTCAGCTTTTTAGAAAACCCACCAACACAGGGAAGATGTTAGACTTCTGCTCATTCCACCCTGATTATATTAAATCGAATACAGCGAGACAATTTTTGGAAAAAATTGAAATCCTGGTCTCTTCAGCTTCTCAAAAGATCTTCACAAAGAAGAATTAAAGGAAATGTTGGCAGAAAACAATTACCCTCCCCATATGTTGAGAAAATATTTAAACAAGTGCCAAAAAAGAAGCAGGAAAAAACCAACTTCAAATTCACCAGCAAAATTACGTACCACAAGGGACTTTTCGAGAGACTGAAAAGGATCGGAGCAAAATATAATATCAGGCTAGCTCCAGATCTTAATAACAAAATAAAGAAATTCCTGCCAGCTTTAAAGCAGAAAGAATTGGACATCCAATTGCAGGAAGGAGTAATTTACTGCATCGACTGTAACTGCGGACTCAGCTATATAGGAGAAACAGGGAGAAGTATTAAGGTCCGAATGAAAGAACACCAAGCAGCTATTAGGAACATTGGGAACAAAACAGGGCTAGACAGACATGTACAAGCAAGTGGACACTCCATAAATTGGGACTCAGTGAAAATAATCGCCCACCAGTCAAACTTAGTAAAGAGAAAACTAGAAGAAGGGATCGAAATAGCAAGAAGAAGAAGTACCACAATTAACGATAATTGCGGATGGTCTCTTCCAATTGAGTGGCAGCAACTACTCCAGTGACATAGTCCTGATGACGAACTAGGCTTTAGTTCGAAAATTTGACAACCAACTTTCATTAAAAATAACCTCTAAAAGACCCGTAAAAAAAGTTATTCCACAATCACTATGAATAGAGGTGCCATAAATGCATTTACAACTAGAAATTATTTTGTTTTGTGGAATATTTTGGGAGGGCACATCATTTTCGCATTCACCTTCCGGCAAAAATGCGTCTCTAACCCCAGTCAACAGAAGCCAATCACAATTCATGAATATATCATTCCACTAATTTTACTCCATAGTGATGCCATAGCCAAGGTACCAGCAGTCCATATGCTCCCTTGAGTTGAATGTTAAGTTCTGTGCTATTTCATCAGCTTGGTGTTTTTATCAGAACTCCACAGAAATCTCCTACAAAACTTTTTAGCACAAACAATTATTTTACACGTTAAGTTTTCATATCATTACTCAAAAAAAAAAAAAAATGTTCAAATACTATTTACAGAGTATTAAACTTTTTCAAGTACTTTCAAGGATTTGAAAATTGAACTTTATTTTTTCAAGGACGATTCAAGGTTTTCAAGGAGTGTACAAACAACCATGGCTGAGTTGCATATTTAGATGCACTTAACATGTTACAGTGGAATCTCGGTTATACATTTCACAGTAATACATACACATACATACATATCACTAAGCTGTTCTCTGAGATTCAGAGGTTAGCTCCAAAAAGAAATACAAACTTCCAGATATTTTTACTTATTGTTGTCGTATCAAACTTCGCCATTTACAGCGATCTTGACATACAACTCGTGCTTCATTGATATCCATTACACGCCGTACACAAGACACTTTTCACTATTATACGTAATAAGTTGATGTGAAGTATATCTTATAAGTTAATGTGAAGTATATCTTCTAAGTTGATGTGAAGTATAAATTGAATGGATTAAATTTCTCAATTTTGTTATCTTCATTCATAGATAAGTCAATTCTGAGTATAAGACGAAGCTAAAACAGTGTTCTGAAATTTTGCAACTATATTTTTAATGTTTCAATAAATGTTAAAAGGAAGAGGAAAGTAGGTAACTTCCACATTTTTTTTTTTTTTTTGGCAAAAAGTTGAATTTCATATGTTTATTTTATTTTTTTCTTACGAAGTGGTTCTACCTCCCATATTTCTTCAAATTCAGCCTGGAAACAGTTCTCATTAGCATGGCAGATGTCAGTGCTTGTTTTTCCCCTTCCATCTCCCGTGGTGCCTGTAAATTCCGCTGTGTTTTACTGCCATAGCAGTAAGTGTTTTGATGTGTTTGTTTATGCTCAGGAACGTCAATTTGCAATTGAGCACAATTTATTCCATAACAGTAGTTCCTCAAAAGAAACTGCAGGAATGAGAGGATTGAGTGCTGACGTGCTGCCATCTGTTGGCAGATCTGCAATCATAACGATATTGAACTGATTGAGCCAAATTCAGAAGGAATGGTTATAGTGTTATCACGAGGGGGATGCAATTAACATAGACGGTTGCCACTCTAAATCAATCATGGTGATTCTACAGATGTTTCTGTCATACAGAAATAAAATACCTGTTTTGGCAGCAATTAGACAAATTCTTAATGAATGGAACATTACATTTTTAACAGGTTGAGAATGGTTTCTTATGACGGAATATTGTGTTTTGGGTGCCCAGGTCATGACCTAATTTAAGGTGAAATATTTTTTCTCTTTCTCTGAGAAGTTTTAATGGCCAATCAATAAATAAGGCGAAGTGGTGTATAAGCCGAGGCCTGGACTACTGAAGAAAAAAGTCTCGCCTTATACACAGTAACTGGGTAGTGTAATGGATAGCATACTCAAATGGGAATTGGTAGAGACAAGTTTGATTCCTGCTCCAGGCTGATGGAATTTTAAAGTTTTCTGATAAGATGCAACCTGGTGAACAGTAAACTAATACAGTTCAAAGTCATATTCTGACTTCTGTGTGAATAATTATGATTACCCCATGTATTTATAAGGACTATTTTTTCCACAACTTCTGTAGCATAAAAATAAAACTTTTGTCAAGGAAAACAAAATGGCTAAACACGCCGTTAAGGAGGGAGACATAATCTAACAACACACTGATGATTTTGTCACTGAAACGCACGAATACATTACTAACAAAGATATCGAGGAATCATCTGGGCCTAATACTGATCAGTATACTTAAAAATGGACTGCCAAAGGAGCACTTATGATACGGGGAAGAAGATAAAAGAACTTGTGGTACAATCGGTAACATGAACTAGCCACTCATATATTATTCAGATGCATATGATATACCCATATGTGGGCAACTTGAAAAGAAATTATTCATTTGTTTTCAGGAACCAGCAGGTAAATTTGGAAAGTGCATTGTTGCCCAAATATTATGAAATATACCATCCAATATGATCTGTGATGGAAGTTACAGTGGTAAAATGCCTACTAATCTTGTAATTTCTTGGCTGCAAGAAGTCCCGAAACCTTTATTATACAAAAGTATCTTCTTCTTCTGGACCGATGGTCAGTGCAGATAGGACATGGTGTTGTTGGTGTCTACAGCTTTCCTGAAAGACAATGCCAAATCTACATTTCTGAATCATTCCACCAAAAAACAACAAAATACTGCCAGCCATTGGAGATGTATTTCTTCTGACTGTAAATGCTCTTTGTATGATGTCTGAGTAAATGTGCAAAGTGTGATGAGGAGCACTCCCCAAATCTGCACAACTATTCAACTGAAATATCACCGCTTTATTTATTGCCAGTTGAGCTCTCAGAAATATGGTCCCAGGATCCAATATGCTCGCATAGTATTTGGTTATTTAAAACAAAAAGTGAACATAGCATTTCAAAATGTACTTTACATCAACTTCACAACAAGCATGGTAGGGTGTAAGCGTAACGACTAGGGTGATCCTTATAAACTAAGATTTAAAACGTTAATGTCTTACCTGCTAATATTGTTCACTGGATTGAGAAAGTGATGTACCTTGAATTTTCAGCTGATCAGGCAATTTTAAGAGGTGTGACACAGAGTTCAAACTTTACGTATTTCTTTACTTAATGAAACAGTGAAACACGAGACGTTACATCAGAATCTGCCTCTAAAATTATTTTATTGTACAAGTAAATAAAGGAATGGCATTGCCCATTGTCCGTAAATAAACATTAAACACTCTTCAATTACTATTCAGTTTGCTGTTCACTGTCACTCACGATCATTTTTAGTGCATTTGGAAATTTCTTCCTGTGTTTCCTCCACAATCTGCAGCAGGACTGCTTCTGGTCTTCTTTATTTGTGAGAATGCTGTAGTCATGCATCAGCGTCACTCCTCGCTCGGCTGAGTCATTTACTACCTTCAGGACTTTAACATTATTCATTGCTGATTGACAATCGGATGATCTCTCCCACTCACTGGGGTCGACAGACAGAAACTGGGTGCCTATGTCCAGCACTTGAAAAAAATGATGGGATGAGCTGGTCACAAAGTCGGCCACTGTCTTTTCATGAATACAAGGAGTCATCATCAGATTGCTTCTATTTGCATGGTTATCAGTGCCATCCTTATTTAACGCATTAATCATCTCCCTCTTCAGTCAAAGAAAGACAGCGACACCAATAATTTGTTCAGATACCACAGATGTCTGGAAAAGGCTTTAATAGCTGCACTTGACATGCCTTTGTCATTATAAGTCACCAGTTGTTTCAAGAAAGCAAGGTCGTTGGGTGGGGCAGCAGCTGCAAGTGGGGCCACAAACCATGATCTGATGCACAGGCTGACGGCAAAAGCTGTGAATCTCTTTATGGCGGCTTGCTCACGTTTTGTCATTTTAAATTGAGAACGAAAAAGGCATGTTTGTATTGTCTAAATGACGCGAGCCATCCATCTAGCTCGGTGGAGGGCTCCGAGCTGCATGAACTGGATTCCTCGGGAAGGGCTGGCACCTAGGCAGATTATAGTCAGTTCTAGCAGTTCCCGGTAGCCGCTGGGTGGTTGGCTGTCAGTTTAGCTGCCGCTCACAGAAGTTGATAATATTTTCCTGTTTCGTGACTTCAAAATTGCCAATGCTGTTGGAAACGCTTAAAAAGCAGGATGGCAGGACCAGTAGAGTGGATGTTGCATGCGGCATCCACTCAAAGACTTTTGGGCCACAATCTCCATAATGTAGTGGCGACATGCGAGATTCAGCAGGTCTCTACCCAAATTGAATTCAATAAGTTTGTAAGCTCCTGCTCAGTGACCGGTGTTACTAATCGTTGTGTCAAATGACATTGCTTGGCTGTGATCCTTGATCCACCATTCTTCTAGGCAACCCACCAAAGCTTTGACAGTTTTCTCGCCTGTTCCTGAATGAAGTTTTGGAACGCCAAGAAGTTTTGACACTCTCGCCCCAGAAACAAGAACTGACAGTCAGTCCACTTTACCTGTCCCTGTGAGCTCCAGAAGCATTTTCCCACCCTAGTGGACTGTGAGGGGAATTTGGGCATTGAAGGTTTCTTTCAGCAAGTCTGCAATTTTGTTCCTTGCGTCAAGTCTTGATCTACGTATGGAGCTATGGTTGATCAAAAATTCTTCTACATTATGTCCCAGAGTGGCAGCAGTTGCTGAGAGCACGTAGACTTCATTTCGGTGGCTCACCTTAGTACGATCAACTGCTGAGGCAAACGCTGGTGAAACAATGTTCTTCCTCGTTTGTTTCATTTTCTTTGGAGAATCTGCTGTTGCTGTGGTTGCTTTGTGATCTTCCTCTTCAGCGCTGCTGCTACTCGATGAGGCTAGTTCAACCTTTGCAAATAACTGATCTCTTTGTTCCGTGTGTTTTTGTTTCAGTCCCTCGAAATGGTCTTCATTCTCTCTCTTTCGGGCTTCCTGCCCTGCTAACTTTGTCTTCCCCACAAATATATCCTTTCCTTCCCTTCTCTCTTTGGGTAAATAGAAACTCTGTCTTCAAAAATGGTAATCATGTCAAGGGCGTTGGCATGGGCGATATTGAAAAGAGTGGCCAACTTCTCAGTGAAGAGTTTTTCCTTATCTGCGGTTCAGATCGCCGAAAACTTCCCTTCCAAAGAGCCTGCCACTGGTTGTACTCTTTCTGAACCTTTGGGACGAGGTTGTAGTCAGCCATGGTAGGTATTCGGGCTTTTCCCCAGATTGACAGAAGCTCTTGCGTGATAATGCTTGAAGCATTCTTAACTGTGTTCTTTTCCGTTCTTATAAGGAAGAACAAACGACGCAGAACCTCTCCTTTCGATGGGAGCTTCTTATCCGGAATAATATCAATTGGTTGCTTGACCAGCCAGACTTCGGAGTTTTTGCAAGTTACAACTGAAGCGTGTGAAGCTGAAGCCAAGTTCATTGTTCACACTTGTTTTGTTGTTACGTTACACTTAACTACTGGCGACTGGAGACCAGAGCGTTCAATTGCTGCAGAGTGCACAATCACATAAGGGAAATTCCCGTACTATGTTCCAATGGCGCATGCGCAAATCTACGGAGGAGAACGTCATGCTTGCAAGGTTATGAAGTAGGAAAGATGGATGTTTCCTGTGGACTTCTTTTTCGTCTTCCGTGTGCCCTTAAATTTTGTGAGTGTTGTAGTATCCTTAAATTCCTTATGTTAACTGCCGATACAACCTACTTACGAAGTTTGTATTCGGTGTGACACATCATAAAAATCTCTAATCATCCCCAATTTTTTTATGTAACATGTTTTCCACAGACACAACAATATTAGGGGGTAAGACTATGAAAAATTAAAAAAAAAATTACTATGTAAATAAGGACTACCCTAGTAAGGACAGTGCATTTTTTTTTTTTGATTGGAGGTTTAACGACCACCGTGAGCAACTCAATGGGCTATAAGCAGTCGCCCGTCCCTAATTTAGGGTCACTGGTTCCAGGGAAGGGAGAGAGCCAGTGCCGTAAGACAAACACAACATCCATGCCTGACCGGGATTCGAACCCGGACACCTTACGGACGAATGATCAGAGGCCAGCGCCTTAGACCACTGCGCCACCGGGGCGGCACAGTGCATTTGTGGTTTGTTCATTGTGTGATACACGTTTCTTACCACGACCATAGCTTCTACATCATTCTATGCCTGTATCATGTTTTAGTTGACGAAGTGTTCTGTCACACTGTCCACATATATATTATGTAGCCCGATACATTATATGTGAGTATTATGCTGTTTCTTTCGGTGATCAAGTTCTTATCAGTTACCCACCTCATCCTTATATGTGAATTGTGGTTATTCACCCCAGCATTTGTTTTTCAGCAGCACAACTGGCATTTGGAAAGCACGAGCATTTCACGCTATTTCTTCTCTTTCCTGCGTTTATGACGCATGAAAGTCTTGCCATTAGCTGACATGGGAATTTCAGGTATTTCTCTTGTTAGCCTTGAGGATATGCCAAAATCACAACAAGCATTTGTAGGAAAAAATAACTTACCTATAAGAAAGGGTTGTTTCATGGTTTCCATCAAGCTTTTCAAATCATGCTCAACATAATCCATTACTATATAAATCTTGTCCATGTTACTGCCAACAACAATTTCCTAGAAAGATATGAAAACATGGTATTTTATGCTTTTATCTTTTAACAGGTTTTTATTAATGCTGGCTCTTACAATAGAAAGATGAAATAAAAACATAACTTTTAACTTGAGTTACAGATGCTTTAATTAAACAATTACATTTTTGCTTTATGAACTATCCTGCCCCATTATTAACTACTGGCACTGTGAACACATCAGCAAAAGCATCCTACTTTAAAGCATACTGAAGTGCTGATTACCTGGAGTAACTTTTATCAAGAGTAATCAAACCAGATCAAATGAAATACTTTTAACATAATAATATTGTTCAGGAAACTGGGAGACAACAAAAAAAAACTTCAATTTCTTTCTTTAGCTGTTGTGTTTTGATAATGTCGAGACAACCACAGTTTCATAGAAGCAGATGGCATGTAGATGATAAACAAAAGCAAATGGTGCACACCACAAATTGAGAGTAACTTAAAATTTTAAAATGTGGAGAGTCAAAGAGATGCGTATCAGTTGAGAGATATTTTAATTTAAGCATTTATCTCAAAATGTTGGCACAGAACATTGCCATCAACAATATAAAAAAGTGCAAGCAAGCTAAACCCTTGCAAAAATGGTTTTCTGGAGATGGCTAGTTACCATATCATGCCATTGATAATAATCTGAACTTTAGCACAAGGAATATGCAAGTACATCACCCTAAACAAGACTTTTGCTCTGTTTTATTGGTTAGGTTTTATACCTTCCTTAACTCACCAGTGTTGAACCTGCCAGTCTTATTATATTCATCATTATTCTATTATCCATTATCACACTCGCTTGAGTTGGCATGTGGTTTTTCATACATAACAACCTATGCATCAGTTGTTCTGCAGATACCAGGCTAAGCTTTAGTTTGCCTGAAATTTCTCAGAATGGCCCAATTTATTTAACAAATGCTTAAACATTAAATGTTTGGTGCACTATTACTACTGCTGTGGTAGAACACATTAAAAGCAGACTAGTGGTTTCAAATACAGAATATTAACAGGCCACAGCTTTCAGTGAAAACAACCTGTAATTTTAAAGAATGTTTTATCATTTAAATACCCAGAAACATTGCAGAAAGAAAGTGAGCATGAACCCTAAAAATCTTACTACCTCAGCAAAGAGGAAAAGAAACACAACACTTAGTAATTAAGTGACCCCCCCCCCCCAAAAAAAAAACAATGACCGCTCCCACAGGACACGCATACCTGCCAACCAATATTAGCAAAAATGTGGACAACTCTTCTATTCCCATACGCGAAATGGCATATGGCGCAAAATTACGTGGCTAATGACTTTACAACTGCTACTGAAAGCTGTGACTATACTGTTCGTCATGTATATTCTTGTTTAAGTGTGTAGCACGGTGGAGTAGTTAGGTCCATATATCGACGTGCAAATATAAAATGAACATAAATGGTAAAGAATTTTTACTTACTCATAGCAATTTAGGCCCATCATATATGTTGCCATTTTTTGTCACTGTGGCAAAGCATTTGCTTAATAGAACGGATATTAGATTATTTAGACAAAATCCAGGTTCTGCTTGAACAGAAGATTCACGGATTAAAAAACATGACTTCAAGTTAAAATCCTATACCATTGTATAGGTATTCGCAAGGAATGATGATTAAAATATGAAAGTTAACACCCAAATAAATAAAAAGGTTAAAAAAGAATAAAAGATGGACCAAAATCTAATTCACCACCGCAACACACTTCCAAACATGTTTCGGCAAGAATTTTGCCTTCTTCAGTGGAAGTTTGCCAATGAGGACTTGATACCTGCGTACACCTAGAAGATTTCATGAAGATTTTAAAACCAACTTACTTAAAAATTAAGAAGTTTTTTTCTCTAAGATTTAAAAATAAATTTAAATCAAAATCATTTACTAAACTGGAAGAGCCAACAAAAAACACAACAAATCCTACTCTGAACCAATTTTTTACAGTTATTAATGGCAAAAATCGTTCACCAGAAGAGTCAATAAATAACCTAAATGAAACCAGCTCAGAACTGATCCATGACTCATTCCCCACAGACACCTTTTCCTGGAAGTGTCAGTGAACAAACTGCTTTACCGAGTTGAATCAAAAGTATAAGTTTGCACATCGCTACAACGGAACAGAGTGACACAGCCTCACCCAGGGTTACTGAGGTGAACCACTGGGACACTCAGACCTGTGTGCAACACCTAGGAACTACCATTTATTGATATCATGTTGATGCTTGAAAAAAGTTTTAAAGGGTTTTGGTTAACGTCATTCAATTTTATTTTTTTTATTTTTTTTTAGAAATATAAGATATATTGGCAAATATACAAATTTACCTTTGCTTTATCTGTAAAAAAAAAAAAAAAAAACAGAAGAAAGAAAGAAAGAAAGAAAGAAAAAAGAAAAAAACCTTACCCTGACAGTAACAATATTTGGATGCTGAGCTTTCAGCAATGTATTTATTTCCCTAAGCGAAGTGATAGGAAAACCTTCCTTTTCCTTCTCCATCTTCAATCGTTTCAGTGCCACAATCTCATCTGAAAATACAGGAAAATAGGTACCGTGGAATTTTATATATGCTTAATGATTACACAGAAACATTTAAAGACATTAACACACACACACACACACACACACACACACACACACACACACACACACACACACACACACTGCAAAACAAGAATGCACAATTTGTAAAAATGAAGAAACCATAATGCGTAAAAGTACAACATAAACCCTTTCAGTGAATTAAAAAAAACAGTATGTAAACAACTTTCTATGAATTCTTGTTCATATTTTTCATGTGCAAAAGTTTTTACTATCAATTCGGAATCAAACATTAGCAAGGAGAGATGCTTCACTGGAAAAAACAAACAAACTCATACTCTCTATTTATTTGTAAACTTGTGACTTAATCTCAAACAATAAATTATGACTTAGCCAAGCTAGTTAATGAACCCACATAAGATAATTAATTGTGAGTGAGTGAGTGTGTCATTTGTACGATGCACGTCAGTGAAGCTTCAGGTGTGTGCCGATATCTCTGTAAACGGAGACAGACAGACGTTTGATACATCAACAAGTAAAACCTATCACCATCGGTTTTAACCTTTAATCTGGCAGATGAGCTTTCTTTTGGGAGCTAACCTCTAAATCTCAGAGAACAGCCTAGTGATGTGTGTGTGTGTGTGTGTGTGTGTGTGTGATGACAAATTAGCCCATCTAAATCTGCAGGTTTCTTTTTAATTACAATTATGAAAAAGGAAAGTAAGGGTAATATGCTCAAAGAAGTAATCAAATATGTAAACATAGTGAGTTCTGGTCCTTTGCTCTTTCTTTTACATAACTCACAAAGTTCTTCACTAATTTAATTCAAAATGCACAGCAAGATACTGTTTCACTACATATCACACAGACCCGGAAGGAAAAGGTTTACACTAACAAAATAAGAAGAAAAAAAAAAAAAAAAAAAAACAGGATCACAAGTTAATGACAATATATTCTTATTATCTTGTGGTCTCGGTGTTTTTTTTTTTTTTTCCCTTTTAAACTTTCTAGAAGTACACATATTCTTATTATCTTGTGGTCTCGGTGTTTTTTTTTGTTTTTTTTTCTTTTTTTTTCTTTTAAACTTTCTAGAAGTACACAAGACAAAGGAAAAATAGGGGAAATAAACTTCTCAGTTGTGTGAAGAATATGATCAGAGACATGCCCAATGAGTTAAGTGAAAGATTGAGTGAATACTTCTGTGAGCTATTTAGATGACGAAAGTGAAGGTGATTCTGAGACTGAAGCAGATGATGTCACAGTGAGATGTGGAAGCACAATAGGGATTTCAAGAAAAGAGGTGTGTAAAGCTCTAAAATCTCTTCAGAATGGTAAGGCTCTGGGAAGAGAGTTTGTAATTCTTTCAATAAGGAACTTCATTTTTTAAGAATGTTTTCCAGAAAATAATGTGGTAAAAGTTAAGACGGGTGAAAACAAAACAATATTCAACCTGCATGTGCAATCATATTTAAAAACTCTGTTTATTAGGTGTAAACATACACAAGCATAAAGATGCGAGCTTTCACCAACAGAGGGGTGGCTTCATCAGGCAAACAACTCAGTGTGAAGAATGAGAGTTTCTACTTAAAATTTAAAAAAAAAAAAATAACAAAAAAATAAAAAAAATAAAAAAAAATTCAATTTTTATTTTATTTTTTAAAGAGTTTTTTAAAAAAATACTAACATCTTTAGTTGGTAAATTACCTTTATGGTTTCTTATGTTTTTTATGTAAAGAAATGACCATTTTTTGGTTAACATACCCCTCTGTTTTTGTCATATTGTAGCAATGTGCTTAGTTTAAGATTTGACATATTATATGTGAACACGTAATAATTGTATTAATGTATCATACTGCTTTCCTTTTTTACAAATTAATCTTCCACTTATCATTGGCTAACGTTAATCCATGGAGTGCAATTCTGTGCACCAATGGTCAAGAGGTCATTTATGGCATTATTCATCACATGTTCACAGTGTATATATTAGCCATCCACATAGTTGTCAAGTAGTTTTTAATCATCTGAAGATGGGCAACTGGGTTGCTCGAAAGGTCTAATGTATGTTTTTAAACTTTTAGTTTTATCAATAAATATCCATTGAGCATAATGGGAAAGTTTTTAATTTTTAGGCTTTCATACCATCATTTTCAAGGATTGTATTACCGTGCAAGGTGGTGGGGTTACCTCCTTTTGATGTCATTTTTATTGGATTAAGCACAAGATCACTTCATTAAATCAAGTTATTCAGCCGTTCAGGTATGTGTCTGTACCTTTGTATTTGTTTGGCAATTATGGAACATGTGTTTAAGGACTTCAAACATGTTGACGATTAGCCATTGAGAAAACTCACCTGGATTTTTATGTAATTGTCGGGACTTGAAAGTTATCCCCAGATATCTAACTACCCCAAATTCCTGGAGAGACCACCATATCCTTAGGGACACTGAGCGAAGAATACTGGGGGCAGAAATTCGAGCCAAGTTTCACCTACTGGATTACTTGTCTAGAAGAACATATTCCCATTATCAGTTGTTGGAATAACATTCTCATCAAATTATGTTTGATAGATATCTTATTATTGTAACAGCTATTGTTTAAACTGAAATCATTAAGTTTAACGCAAGACACATTCGGAAACTATGTACGCTGGTGGACTACAAACTTTCAAATAAAGCCCAAAATACTTGTTATAACAGCTCCGCTCGTGGATGTAAATTCCATACAGATAAGTTCGTTAATTATGGCAATTATCAGCTCAACCAGGTTCAGACACGAGCTTTGAACCGGGGACCTAAGTTTGCTTATCTAAACTACAGAACCAATAATCTACACCTTATCCCCCAAGCTGAGAGTATCATTTCTTCCTTACCTTTGGATGAACAAGAGACGGAAAGACTATGTACTGTTAAAGCTATTGAAAAATCTAACCTCCACCATTTGCACTCAAACTCCAGTGATTACAGGAAAGAGAGGAAACAACTTAAGGACTTATATAAAAATCCTAACCTGGCCATTACAACGGCCGATAAAGACTCTAAATTAATTGTATTGAACGAAGAAGATTACATTCATAAAATGCTAGAGGCCATTAATCTGAAACCTCATGTGACATTAAATCAAGACCTAAAACATGCAACTGTAACGGCAGTTAGCCACTTTAAGAACCATTCGTCTCTTCCTAAAACCATAAAAAAGCAATGAAACCAATTCCTGGAACCAGAGTACCGGAAATGTTTGGGAGGATTAAAATACACAAACCTGGCCACCCTGTTCGACCTTTAGTATCAGATTGTGTCTCTCCCACAAGACCCTTGGAGAAAGCCCTCGCCAGTTTTCTTAAACCTTTAACACAAAATTCTGCTTTTTCGGTTAACAGTAATACTCAGGCGTTGGACAGGATTAAAAGTTTTCAATTTAACAACCAGCCATTTATACTTGCTTCATTAGATGTCGTTCAACCTTTTTCTAACATCCCAGTGTCTGCTACTCGCAATATCATTCAAGACAAGTTGCTTTCCTTGGGACATAGTTCCCAAGAAACTCAGGATATTTGTAATGCCCTTAAACTTGTTCAAAACCGATCTTATTTTAAATTTAACGGCACTGTTAACAGACAGATAGAAGGCGTCCCTGTGGGCTCCCCTCTTTTGCCAGTTTTGGCCGAAATCTTATTACAGCACTTGGAAAACAAAGTGCTCAGTGAGTTCCACCCACGACCTTACTTTTTACCAGATATGTGGACGATATTCTGTTATTTTGGCACCGTGACATCTCTGATCTTGAAGTGTTTACGAAATATCTTTCTTCACAGTTCCCAACTATTGCATTTACTTTGGAAATGGAGGACAGAGGTGTTTTACCATATCTTGACTTTCTGTTAGAAAGAGATACTACTGGGAAAGGTGTTAACTATTCAGTATATAGAAAACCCACTGCCACATCAACCATCATACCTGCCAATTCAGCCCCCCCCCATGCAGTTACAAACTTTCTTCTATTAAATTTTTACTCTGTAGAGCTTACACTCATTCATCTACAAATAGAAGTAAGAAAAAAGAAATATCCAAGATCTTTCGCATAGCCAAAGATCATGGCTTCTCAAGGTCCAAGGTGAAAGAGATACTTACGAAATTGGAATGGGATACAGCCACTGCTCTCCAGAGAATTGGACCGGAGGTGAAGTTTATTGGTTCTGTGACCTATTATCCCTTAGTTACAATACCCTCAAAAATTTATGTAAACAATTTAACATGAATTTTGGTGTTAAGACCAACAATATCAGTAGAATGGCCAAAAAGGATCGTGACCCAGTGCAACAACAATCCAAATATGGAGTTAACAGCATTCCTTTAAAGAGCACTGTAGTTGGTACACCAGATTGCATGTATAAGGGCTCTACATCTCATTCTTTGAACATTCGACTTAAAGAACATAAATATGATATTAAGAATGGATTAAATGAAGACAGCATTAGCCCGTAAAGTTCATGAAGGTGTACATTATCCAGATTGGGAGAATGCCAATATACTCATAACTCCTCATCCTGGTTCTTCGCTGCTGTTTAATGAAAGTTTGATTATTTTTAACAAGGGTCCCAAATGCTGTAATGACAGCTTACCTGCTTTTGTACAAGGACAATGGAAATATTGATTAAAAGCATTGACATTAACTGATATCAGCCACAATGAAGACAGCAAAGTATATATATATATATATATATATATATATATATATATATATTTCGCTGGCACCTCAACACTAAACTTGAACGTGGCAAGCTCATAAGACAAACAAAATGTATTGACATAACCAACCTTAAAAAACACCATAATACGTTCAAGTTGGAACTGAAGAACAGGTTCTCTGCTTTGGAAGGCCTAACATCGGAAGAAGTGGACATCTCTGAAGTTAATAGAAAAGTAACAAAAGCTCTTATGGAAACAGCAACAAAATTAGCTGGGTCTAAGAACAAGTTGCATGTAAATAAATTATCAGGAAAAAACGAAAATGTTGATGCAAAAAAGAAGAGAGATGAGGACAACTAAGGAAGATGTGACTTCCAAAGTGGAATATATAGAGCTATGCAAGACAGTACGAAAAAGTATCACTGAAGACGTAAGAAAATTCAACTGTGAACTAGTGAGGAAAGCAATTGAAAACAACCAAAGCCTAAAGATAGCAAAGGGACATCTCAGTAAGGGAAGAAAACAGATTATGGCACTGAGAAAAGAAGATGGTTCTGTTACAAGAAATAGAGGCGAAATTTTGACAAGAGTGAAAGATTTCTACTCCAAATTATATGAAAGGGATGATACATGCACTCCAGACATCATGAAAGATACCAGTACCAGAATTCCTCCAGTCCTTCCAGCAGAAGTTGCACATGCAATCAAGAACATGAAGCGGGGAAAAGCTCCAGGAGAAGATGGAATTACTGTAGACATCATACAAGAAGCAAGTGGAGAAATCGAAACAGTACTTCGCCCAAATTTTCACTCGATGCCTTAATGAAGGAAAGATTCCTGAGGATTGGAACACCGCTACAATGATCCTGCTACGTAAGAAAGGTGACATTGAGGATCTCGGAAACTACAGACCTATCAGCCTCCTATCAGTAGTTTATAAAATCTTCACTAAAGTTCTTTCACACCGCTTGAAGGTAACACTGGACATGGCTCAACCGAGAGAACAAGCTGGATTCAGGAGTGGCTACAGCACAATAGATCATATCCATGTGCTGAGAGAACTAATTGAAAGAGCGAGGGAATATGAACTTCCATTGTGCATGGCTTTTATCGATTATGAAAAAGCCTTTGATTCGGTGAAACCATCAGCAGTTACAATGGCTCTGAAAACCTGCGGTATTGAAGATGCATACATTAATATTATTAATAACATCTATGAAAATGCAAGTGCAAAGATTAGGCTGCTTGAAAATACAACACACATAAAAATTGGAAAGGGAGTGAGACAAGGTGACACCATATCTCCGAAGCTCTTTAATGCCACATTGGAGGGTGTTTTTCAGTCACTGAGCTGGGAAAACAAGGGGATAAAGATTAATGGAGATTATCTAACCCACCTTCGTTTTGCTGATGACGTAGTCATTTTTGCAACTAGCCCATCAGAGCTGCAGAGTATGATCCAGGAACTTGCTGACAAGAGTAAAGAAGTGGGATTAAAAATGAACTTTCAGAAGACAAAAGTGATGTTCAATGCTTTTACAAGAAATGAAGATTTATCGATTGATGGAGAAAAGCTGGAGATAACAGATACGTACGTTTATCTTGGACAGCAGATATCAAGTGAGGGTCACATTGATGAAGAAATTAATCGGCGTACAAAACTTGCCTGGAGAGCTTTTGGAAGAAACAGCATAATTTTCAAGAGCAATATGCCATTATGTCTTAAAAGAAAAGTGTTTGATCAATGCATCCTTCCAGTGCTTACGTATGGTGCAGAGACGTGGACCTTAACTAAAAGAGACATACAAAGGCTGCAGACAACTCAAAGAAGCATGGAGAGGTGCATACTTGGTGTAACCAGGAGAGATAAGAAGAGGAACTCGTGGATCCGAAAAATGACAAGAGTGGAAGACATCATGATCAGAGTTAAATCCCTGAAATGGCAATGGGCTGGACATACTGCCAGAAGGACAGATCATCGATGGACAGCCGAAATTTTAGATTGGATTCCAAGGGACAGGAAAAGACCCAGAAGAAGACCACATGGGAGATGGGTGGATGAAATTCGAAAGTATGCAGGGGTGACATGGAGGAGACTGGCACAAGACAGACCGTTGTGGAGGAAACTTGGGGAGACCTTCGTCCAGCAGTGGATTGATAATGGTTGACAATGATGATGATGATTTCGCTGGCACAAGACAGACCGTTGTGGAGGAAACTTGGGGAGACCTTCGTCCAGCAGTGGATTGATAATGGTTGACAATGATGATGATGATGATATATATATTTAAAGGGTTTCTAAAAAAATACTAACATTATTAGTTGGTAAATTACCTTTACGGTTTCTTATGTGAAGAAAAGGCCATTTTTTGGTTAACATACCCCCTGTTTCTGTCATATTGTAGCAAATGTGCTTAGTTTAAGATTTGACATATTATATGTGAACACTGAACACACAATAATTGTATTAATGTATCATACTGCTTTGCTTTTTTACAAATTAATCTTCCACTTATCATTGGCTAACATTAATCCGTGGAGCGCAATTCTGCGCACCAATGGTCACAAGGTCCTTTATGACATCATTCATCACATGTTCACAGTGTATATATTAGCCATCCACATAGTTGTCAAGTTTTTAATCATCTGAAGATGGGCAACTGGGTTGTAAGGTCTAATGTATGTTTTTAAACTTTTAGTTTTATCAATAAATATCCTTTGAGTGTAATGGGAAAGTTTTTAATTTTTAGGCTTTCATACCATAATTTTCAAGGATTGTATTACCATGCAAGGTGGTGGCTGCCTCCTTTTGATGTCATTTTTATTGGATTAAGCACAAGATCACTTCATTAAATCACGTTTGGAACATATGCAGGCTTGTAATAGATCTCTGTGCGAAGCGTTTTCTCAACTAGCACGTCAAGGAAAGGCAGTGAACCATTTGTCTCTCATTCCACGGTAAACTTAATATCTGTGTGCAATGCGTTGATCATTGTTAAGAGTTGCTTGTGATTCTGAGATAAACAATTTAAGATCTCTCACCTTGTCTGCTGGCTTTGATGCACAGAGGATTGACATCATCGTCATCCGGAGGGCTGAAGCTGCCATTATTAATAGTATTCCTGTGGCCTCAAAGCCTCCTCTGCGGTATATTGGATCTATTCCCTATATTCCTGGATTTACATACTGTTACATATCTCAAGAACTGTCTTAAGAAGTTTGGCTTTGGGATTGGAATTCAAACACCAAGGTCGATTTCAGCTTTTCTAACCACACATCCAGACCGTGCCATGCTAGTTTTGGATGCCGGTGTATACTCTATCCCCTTGGAGTACCCTGACAACTCTGTAAAGTATTATGGTGGCATGACCAAGAGGTCCTTTTAAATTGAGACTTCTTGAACACAAACGTGATGTTAAATATGGCAGGTTAACGAGAGCATTGACATGCCAAGTTAAAAACCATGCTGGGATGAGATAAAGAAAACTGCTTCATAAACTAACGAGAGAGCCACTTCATATAGGGAGACTACTGAGATCCTGTCCAACCCTAATGTCTGAATGAAGACGTTTCTACTGAATTACCTGCCATTTGGCGCACACTTTTGGGTATTCTGCATGTTTGATTCTAAGAATGTTGTAATCTGCATGAGGCTTTACCCTTAGCACCTAGCACGTCTTTGTTATTGTTTATGTTTTTAAATTTTAAGTAGAACCTCTCATTCATCACACTGAGCTGTTTGCCTGATGAAACCACCTGTCTGGTGGTGAAAGCTTGCGTGCTTATGCTTGTATATGTTTACACCTAATAAACAGAGTTTTAACTACAACTGAACATACTATTACTGGGGTATTCTGTGCAGTGCTATATATTTCGGTTTAATATCAACCTGATTGCATATTAAACCAAATATGTTGCATGCAGACCACAAAAACATTGCTAAAAGCCTCTAAACATACTTTGTTCTACAGAAATCTGAGGAATTAGAGTATAGAATTCATTTTTGCACCATTTTTAACTTACCTGTTCTTTTGTCACGAGCTCTATACACTACACCATAAGTTCCTTCTTCAATTCGATTGAGACAATGGAACTCTTCGACACTGCGGCACCCTTGAACTGCTGGTAGATACGATGGGAGGTTCTGGGATTCTTGTGGTTTGGGTGGTGATGCTGCCTTTGTAGGGGGAGCTGCTGCAGTTTCAGTTTTTGTTTTTGGTACTTCTTTCACCTCTTCAGCCTCATCTGTAATTTAGAAACTCATCACAGCTATTTCAGAATTTGTATACAGCTGCTTTGCAACAAGGTCAGACTTAGAGTTAAAACAACGCAAAAACAAAAACAAAAAACAATTCATCTTGTTTCATTTGTATGCAAGAAATGATATTCTTCATTTAGTAACAACATGCAATATATGAAAAGGAGTTAATAAATACAGAAAAAATAAATAAACACATAATATGGCAAAAGATTACCATTGATAAGATTTCTCCTAAAACAGTGATTCTTCACCTTTATTGCAGATTGTGCATCCTCTGATCTCAAAATGTTCTTACAGCTCTTGCCAAATTTAAATGCAGCACCCCACATTCCTTATATTATGGTGCCCCATCTTGCAAGAATGTTTTACAATTGTCTTAAAAACTATACAAAATTGTTTGAATATTACAAATATTCATTAAAAATGTAAAATACACTTTAAAATCTTTAATGCATTTTTAAATACAGTCAGATTAAACAGTAATTGTTGTCATGTGTCTGTCAAGGTAACAAATTCCCAGGGGACTTTGTGGCTCCCTACCCAAAGGAAGTTTCTTTATTTCTTCTTGGAAAATGGCAAGGTGAATGTTGAGAATATTAAATTCTCTGATTTGTGCCCTCAAAGAATATTTGCAATCCACCATCAGGTGCATATGTAAAACCAAAAGTGTACCTTTTAAAAAAATCTGGCATGTTTTTGCATTCTCAAGAGATGCATGAAAATTCACTGCTCTAAAAGATTACAATAATTGAATTAATATATAAAAACAGTAAACACATGCCAATGTTTTGTTCTCTCGTTGGCATGTTATAAGAAAAAACAACAACAAAAAACAAAACATAACCAATAATAATTTCTTTGAACATTCTGTCTGATCCCATTTTACAGAAACATTCCAGAACTTTTCCAGGGTTCAACAAAAACTTCCAGAAGCTTAATTTTTTGCTAAAACCATATTGCTTTGTTTTATAATTTGCAAACTGGAGTGAGATTTACTGTGTATTTAGAATTCTCATGCAGTCTTATGCATCTGGCATACAGTCCTGACCTATCGCCCTACAATTTTCACATACTTTGGACTTATGAAATTTTTCTAAAGGCAAACGTTTCACTTCGGATGATCAGGTGTGTGACGATGAAGATAACTGGTTGCAGCAGCAGCCTGCCTCCTTCTATGCCGCAGGAATACAAGGACCTGTGCAACGATGGGGCCACTGTTCAAATGCTGGTGGCAATTATTTTTAGGCATGTCATGTTTTGACTCTTTTAGGCAGAAAGTCTCACTACTTAAAATCGTATAACTATACTAATGATCCGAATTTCTTGGCCTGGAACTACAATAAAACTTTCCAATCTTTCACACATCAACCAGATGGCTTTTTCAAGGAAGGCAGACAGCTGAAGCTAGCAGCAAGGCTTGCAATGACAGTGTCTTTCCGGAGTTGCCACGTATTTAGAATCAATTCTTCAAACAATGCTGCATTTTCTACCATAGTACCGAGTGCCCAACCAAAGTGACCTCGTTTCTTTCGAATGATCACATTTGCGCCTATACATTTATTGTCTAGTCAAGTAACCACATTCAAATTGTTTAAATGTTCTTTTATCCAGTTTGCAGTTAGATGTCTACCCTCCTTGAAAAAGTCATCTAGTTGATGTGCAAAAAGCTTGGGAAGTTTTATTTCAGTTCTACGCCAAGAAATTCGGATCATTAATATAGTTATACTATTTTGAGTATAATTGGTGTACAGTTCCTACTTATTAATTACTTGTCTCACTACTTATTGAACAACCCTTATACATAGAACAAACTTGTGTCATCACAAAAGCCCCCAACACTACCCAGAATGTTGATGTTAATTTTTTATAATGCACATAGTTTCAAAGTGTTACCTAAGCCAACGTGTGTGTTATGGCACATGCAGGAGAAGTGAGCAAGCAATCTGAAACATTCCTGACACTTCCAGTTTCTAAGTTATGGTTTACTGTGAGCTACACTTTTAGTGATACTTTGCTACAGGGTTCCCACTCAAAAGTAATAAAAAAATTCGCTGACTTTTCCAGGTTCTCCAGGTGGTTTTTAAAGTTTTCCAGTGGCATGTTACAAAGAATTGTTACATTTCATTCCATTCCATTCATTTTTCTCACCAAAACACACACTTGTAAATTCTTTAAGTAATTTGTCTTTATAAAATTACCTGCTTTTCATTAATAACAACTAACTGTGCACATTATTTTCTGTACCAAAGTTCTGTGAACTTTTGTATATACATTCCCATAGAAACAGGTCATATGTAAGAAAAAATCTGTCAGTTGAATAGTTTCAGTTTTTCTATAACACAATGCAGCTAAGCTTAATGATGGAATGGCTCTGTTCAAAGAAACATGTTTCAAGAGAAGCAACAGACAAAGGACTTTGATCCATCATTTGGTTGGTTCTCTTGCGAAGTGTTTCTTCAAGCAGGAGCCATTATGCCTAATTGTCCCATGTTATAACAACTGCATGCAGAAATTGAACAAAAGCTTAATAACTGACAATTTTAAAAATTCAATTTTGCATCTCTTTTTTTAGAAAATAAAGGAAATACTTAATATAACTGAAAGTAAGATCTACCAATTCTAAGCAGGCAGTAATTGCAAGCAAAAGTTTGAAATTTTGAAAAAATAAGTTTTTTTGGCAAAATAAAATATCCATTGATTTTTACAAAAAAAAAAAAAAAAAAAAGAAAAAAAAAGGTAATTTTCCCTGATTTTTACAAAAAAGGGTAATTTTCCCCTGAGTTTTCCCTGATTTTTGGAACCATTTTCAAATTGCCTGAGAATTCCAAAATTTCGCTGTTTTCCAGGTTGAGTGGGAACCCTGTTGCTATGTATAAGGTGAGTCAGAGATCATTTGCTCACCCAAAAGTGTGTGTGCATGTGTGTGTTGCCAGGCACTCATTTCCAAGTTAGAAAATCCTAACTATGCATGAAATGTTTGCTTCAACATTTATTTCAGTATCAAATACATTTTTATATTCAGCAGTTGAACCCACATATAACAAGCTCGCATAATACAAAGTTCCATATAAACTGAAGTTTTTAGATCTCTTGAACTTCGTAATATTATCACTTGTTATTTAAACTGCATATGACGAACACTACTTTTTGGCAAAACCACATGTACTGAAATTCAGCATGCTTAGGTGACAATCCCACCTAGTTTTTAAGCTAGTTTCCCTTTCATTGCAAAACAAGGAATTACCTGCTGTTGACAACACCCCATGGTTCGCCTCACAGATAGGTCAGTTTGCATGAACACACGAATGTTTCAGTTTTTATTTTTTTTACTACCTCCCACTCCCCAATCCACGCTGTCTTTTACCTTCTCTCCTTGCCACCTTTCAATCACTTTATTGCTGTTTAGAAATACTTAGTTTATTTTGCATGTAGAAATGTCTTAACCATCATGTCAGAAGTTGGAAAACATTTAAAACAGCTATCGCAAAAGAAACAAGAATTTGCCCGTACATCTGACGTAACGTGTAACAGGTGAAAGTTTAAAATTTTTGGTAGTTACTTTAATTTTTACATTCATTAAATGTTTTGCTTATTGAAGATCTCACTAATATTATTTTTGCTAGCTATAGTTTTCAAATAACAAGTACTATTTACCTTTGATTAAGTGATAAACAGTTAATGATTCATGAGTTTTAATCCAACAATGTAATATGCTAAAAATAGCCCCCCCCCATCTGGCTGGCTGTAACAAAGCTCACACATATAAATTAAGTCTCCCTTTAACTTCACTGTACATCGTTTTGATTGTATTTCTATTCTTTAGTTGAAACAGAGTGGACAGCCAGCTTGGTGAACTTGTTTCAAATCACAAATATTTAACATAGACCATATTTTTATATGTGCTTCAGTAGGAATGGATATGTGTGAGACAAATAATACGAAATTGAAGATTTATAATCCTAAAACTATCAATTTCCCATGCATGCATACAAAGCCCAATATCTAAAACAACTGCAACATTTAACACATCAACTCATTTAGTAATGCAAACATGCATTTTCTGTTTCCTTTGATAGAAGCAATGGACAAATACTGGTGTGTCAGATATGTAGAAAAGAGATTTACCAGATTTTGCATTTTCCATCTCGACATCTTCTTCAGATGCTTTATCATCCTTGTCAGTGTCTGAGCTGTGACTTGTTTCTAAGAAGAAAAATAAAATAAAAAAATACTTAACACAAATGCAGAATGATGAGGACATGAAAAGGCTTCTAACTATGACAGTCATCACTTGACTTCACATAATATACAAGCATATAAATCATAAATATTCAACAGATTGCAACTGAAATCACACACACACATTCTGTTCTTCAAAGAGCAGGTTATAAATGTTATCTTCGTTAAGACTATAAAAACATCAGACAAAATCGTGAAGTTCTGGACATTTGAGGAGGCAGATGAGAATAACTTGAAAACGTACAATACCCCCCCCCCCCTTCTCTCTTTCACACACACAAAATCATTTTTTAAGGACTTTCAAGCATTCTCCTGAAAAATTTTAAGAACCTTATCACCAACTGCAACAATAACGTGCACAAGCATACTGTTACACACTACTTCACTATGGCAATTGAAGTATGCTGATGAAGTTTACAATATTTTCCCCATATAATTTAAATGTGGATGTAATAAATTAGATTTTATGCAATTCAAAATACAGTTCTGCTAGCTAAATCAGCTTCCCTATCTGAAAGAATGATTGCATACAAAATAAAAGTGTGTACATTGCAAAACTGTAGTTAAAGTTATAAGTTTGACATGGAGATTGTGGAATAAATATTCTTCACAAATACATGAAACAACTACATGTTTTTTAAGGCAGCAAACAGAATAGCCATTCCATTACTTACTGTTCAACATGTAACTTAACATCAGAAAACTTATATTGTTTTCTAATTATTATTATTCAAGTTTTCTAACATGTCCAAATCATCTTATAAACTAGGACACCCCTCCTGGAGCGGGAATTGAACCCACATCTCCTGTTTTCCGTTGCTAACCGTTACACCACCCAGGACGATGAAGTCCCAAGTATTTGAGTGTTAAGAATCAGAACATTCTCTGATTTTTGGCAGTCGAAGTAAATTTTCTGCTTCCCCATAGGGTTTTTATTAAATCATTAGTATTGCAAACATGGAGATCGTGGAAGAAATATTTTTCACAAATACATGGAACAGCTACAAGGTTTTTAAGGCTCAATTTAATTTTCAAGTTTTTTGATGTTAAAGTTACATGTTGAACAGCAAGCAAGGCAATGGCTATTCAGTTCGCTGCCTTAAAAACCCTTATGCATTCAAGATTTGAATTTTGCCCATAATCATCTGATGTTTTAAATTGCAAAACCAAAGTCAAAATTACATGTTAAAGATCTCAATATTGTGCTAAATTTTCTCAATAACTGTTTTTTGACGTACAAAAATGGGAAATACAAAAGTGAAATATCAGTGCTAAGAGATGGTGGTGGGGGTTATTGAATGGAATCTACCGGATGTGTTCAATTTGGCCCATGGTTCTTCACCTTTTTAGCAAATTACTTATCTCACATTGTCACATGCTCTCACAGGGGATTTTAGCTAACATCATCATGAATACAGCCAAACAGAAGTTCTAAGCACACTCCTGGATTTCATGCAGTCAGTTACGAAAATAAGCACCTTTTACATGCTTTTTGTCATATTTTTGGCAAAAAATAAGAGGTTCTAAGCACTTTTTTAAGGGTTTATAAAAAGAACCATGGGAACCCTGTTAACTAGTTTCTGTCTGACTAAGACCATGCTTCACTTCACACATCAATAAAAGATTTGCACCACTCATATCATTCAATCAATCAAGTTGGGCCAAAAAACCACCACATATACTCGTGTATAAGCTGGAAGATTTAAGAAGAAATCCTGTTTTCAAAGTGAAAGGTCAGCTTATATGCAGGGCAGTAAAAAATAGGGCTATACTTTCGAAGTGTTGCCTGAATTCTCCCGAGAAATTTACCAGAGGGTTTGTGTGTGTGTGTGTCTCTCTCTCTCTCTCTCTCTCTCTGTTTTAAGACCACGACTTTCTGCGAGTCACAGCACAATAAGTTTTCAGGCCTTCTGTCAGTTATATCCTCAGCTGTGCCCTCCACTTTGAGGGGAGCATAGCTATGGATCATAACTGGTAGGTATGGTTATTCTGCTCTCAAGACATAGTGCAGAAATTACACTTCTTCCATCTGCCAATGACATACACACGATGCAAAAGCAGACATTAATTTCACAACATAGTAAGAAGAAAATTACAATTACAGTTTTTTTTTCACATTCCATTCTATGTATTTTAACTGTATTCATTGAAATATATATGCATGTATTCTTAAAAAATGACTACTCTGTTTTTCATTTCACTATTTACATCACCAGAGTTGTATAAAAATAAAATGTATCTGCGTACACAACCATTGAATTTTTCCGTGACTCACTTATAAACGTGGAAAGAGCCAAGATCTTTGTTTGATGTTCCAGGTCCACGTTAAATGTCTGTATTAATTATTAGAGGCATGTGCAGCTCCGTTATCGCTATGCTATTCGATAGGTGACAGTTCTAGTTGCAGTCTAAAAGGAATAGTGAGCGATTTGGTTGATTTGCGGAGACTTGACATCAAGTTGAAGATGGAAGACCAAACTGTGCATTTTCGCCATATTTTACTGTTTTACTTCCGTAAAAAGAAGAACGCGCGCCAAGCTTGTGAAAAGTTGGGTAAAGTGTACGATCATAATGCTCTACAAGAACGTCAGTGCCGGCGGTGGTTCGCAAAATTCCGTGCTGGTGATTTTGACCTCAACGATGCTCCTATCGGTTCGGGAAGCCCATTGAGGTTGATGACGACCAAATCAAGGCATCGATCGAGTCAAACCCACGCATACCTGCCAACACTGGCAAGAACCTTATCAGTAGTAACTAGTATTATTGCACGGCACAGAGACACTTTCTTACAAAAGATCCATGTTTTTGTGAAAAAGAAATACGCACCTTAAACAAAACGTTACAACAAACAAAGGCACTAATGAAAAAAACCTAATACGTGCAAAACACAAAGCTGATTCCCCTGGCGAGGGCACGATAGGTAACATTGCGAGATTTAATTTCGAAACTTCCACCAATAAAAATCATTCCGATGCACTCAGAATTCCACAACGCTTGATAAACAGGAAATCCAAAATTTGTAAAAAATGTATCAACTTTTACAAATTTTCCAACTTCGTTACTTCAGTTTTCGGGAATTTACCCCTCCCTTATCAAGCTTAAAAGCAAAAACTTATGTGACCAGGGATATTTAACAACGCAGGTAAGTCCGAACACCTGGGGGGGGGGGGGGGGATTACGGAAGAAATCTTTGCTCTGTCGGACTTCCAGTTCTGGAAATTTCCCCCCTACTTTCAAGCTGAAATAAAAATATTTTTACAGCAAAATGTTACTATTTAACAATAATAATGGACAGAGGTAACATTGCGAAGAGAAAAAAGAAATTACGATTACGGAAAAAATCTGAACTCCGTCAACTTTCCATGAAAATGGAATTCCGTTCTCCAATGAACCCCCTCCTCCCCCATTTCTGTTCAATTGTACATTTATCTCGTAAATGACCAAAATGATAATGAAAATAGTGGAATTCCTCGAATTCGCGGCGTCTAAGTTCCGTTTTCGCAAATTGTTGCCTACAGTTCCAAGCTGAAATACAAACATTTATGCAATAAAATGATACTTAACAAGATTAAAATGATACTTAACACTGGACACAAAGATAACATTGGGAGAAAAAAATTAAGATTACAGCAAATTTTTTAATCCGTTTAACTACCGTTTTTGAAAGTTTTGAAACACGAAATGTCGTCCCCCAGACGGAAAACTACCCCCCCAAATTATCTCAGTTTTACATCGATCTTGACAATAATCTAAAATGATGACAAAAAAGCGGAATAACGTGAATCCGATTACGAACCTAATGCATATCATAAAATAATACCAAAATGAAAAAAAAAAAAAAAAAATCGTAGAATCCGTAGTTTCGACAGTGAGTACCGTAGTTTCCGTAGTCAGACAACAAAATCCGCAGAAAGTACGGACATTACGTAGTAGTTGGCAGGTATGCCCACATTACACGACACAAGAGATTGCAGACACATTGCACATCCATCATTCAAGCATTCATGACCACCTGAAGAAGCTGAGATAAGCCGCCCCGGTGGCGCAGTGGTCTAAGGCGCTGGCCTCTGATCATTCGTCCGTAAGGGGTCCGGGTTCGAATCCCGGTCAGGCATGGATGTTGTGTTTGTCTTACGGCACTGGCTCTCTCCCTTCCCTGGAACCAGTGACCCTAAATTAGGGACGGGCGACTGCTTATAGCCCATTGAGTTGCTCACGGTGGTCGTTAAACCTCCAATCAAAAAAAAAAAAAGAAGCTGAGATATGTAAGCAAGCTCGATGTGTGGGTTCCTCATGAACTCAAAGAAGCTCAATTGACGGCACGTATAAACATCTGCGATATGCTCATTAAACGTGAGGAAAACGATCCTTTTTTGAAGCGACTGATAACTGGTGAGGAAAAGTGGATTGTGTACAGCAATGTGCTGCACAAACGGTCTTGGTCCCGACGTGCTGCTTCGCCTCAAACGACATCCCAAGCAGACATTCATCAGCAGAAGGTTCTGGTCTCAGTGTGGTGGGATTTTAAAGGTGTAGTGTTTTTCAAGCTCCTACCACAGAACCAAACAATAAAAATCAATTCGAATGTGTACTGTTGGCAATTGGACAGTTTGAACGAATCCATCATCCAGAAATGTCCAGAGCTTGTTCATCGTAAAGGTGTTGTGTTCCATCATGACAACGCGAGACCACACACAAGTTTGATCATCCACCAAAACTAATTATTGGAGTTTGGGTTGGATGTGTTGTCACAACCAGCATACTCGCCTGAGCTTGCGCCGTCAGACTTCCACTTGTTTCGCTCTCTTCAACAGTGCTTGTGTGGTATAACGTTCAATTCAGATGAAGCTGTAAATCAGCACCTTGTACAGTTTTTCACCACGAAGGACAGGTTCTTCTATGAACGAGGCATTCTGCAGCTCACTGAAAGATAGCAAAAGGTTATCGAACAAAACCGGCATTATATCATTGATTGATCTTTGTTCTTTCTATCAATAAATGACCTTTGCAAAACATGGCTAAAATATGTCATGACTTTTCCGACAGCCCAATATATTAAAGCTCATTTCTAATGATTCATAACAATTTAAAAGCACATACAATATGCAGCCAATAATGAAGGTCCATGTGATGTCTCATGGGGAGTTTCCCCCTGAGTGTGCCACTCTCACTGACATACAGAATTGTTATAATTAATATTAAAAAAAAAAAAAACCACAGATGGTACATACATATCAATAAGCTGTTCTCTGAGTTTCAGAGGCTTGCTCCCCAAAGAAAGACAAACTACCAGATAAATGTTTAGCTTATGGAACTAGAATTAATCATTCAAAAATCAATATTCCATAACTAATTTATATCTTCAGAAATGCATACTACTCCATTTTAATTTTCATCAAAATCCAAGGCAGCATAAACATTAACGTGGAAATTTTGCATTATATTAAAGACAACACAAATACCTTCTGACTCACTGCTGCTACTCTCAGAATCACTTTCAGAAGCTTCTTTCTTTTCATCATATTCTTCTTCCTCATCTTCCTCCTCCTCTGAGTGTTGCTCTGCATCACCTTCTTGTTCATCAGCTTCATCATCCTCATCAACATCTTCCTCCATGACCTCTTCATGGTAACGCTCTGCAAAAGACACGACTTATTACACATCTACACGAAAAAGTCAAAACTTTCAAACAACACCTTTAAACTTTCTCTAAATATACACTGATACATATTAAAATACTGTAGGAAGACAAACTGGAGCATCTGTTCACTTTAAATAATAAAAAAAAAAAAGATCCAAGCCTCTTAAGTAAAGTTTTTGCATTTTTCTGAGTAACTTGAGTGGCAGAATTCAGTAACTTGAATAATTCGTATTTAATATAGAAGGATGACCCTGAATTTTTCAGTGCAATGTGCATGCTCTTTGACAAAAATCTCAAATCTTGCAAGCCAAAAGGTATTCAAAGACATTTTTTCAACAATGCCTTACCAGTTTCCTAACAATTCTTTTTTTTTCACACCTCTTAAAAATTCTGCTTTAGGGAAGCTAGGAAATGCATGGGGAATTGAGGGTGAGCTCCCCCCCCCCCACCTGCCCCACCCGTGAAAATAAAATTAACAAATTGGGCTCATTCCGTTCACTTTCTAACACCCTACTCCTGATACACACAGCAGCGCCACATTTTACGCGGGGGTTACATTTTGACAAGACCGCGTGTATTCAAAACCAATAATAAAACTACATACAATAAATAACTTCCCACGCTTTTTTTCGTTATATATGTACAGTATTATTCACTTACATGTATCTATTACAGTTTAATATGCATTTCACAAAGAACAATGTATACGTCCTTCTGTAATGGTTACAGTTAAAATGAAATAGCATGATGCAAAATTTATGCATACCTACATAATCGTTGCCTGCACTTCATAACACCACTGCGTGGTCGTCAACGCTGAGGTCCAAAGCTGATGCATTAGGTGCAGTAGTTGGGGACTTTGGGCGGGGCAATGGGGAGAGCCAGTAGAAGAAGAGTTTTTCTGAGAAAACATCATTATCAGCAACGGTTGCTGCTGCGTCTTTAGCTGCTAAAAATCTCATTATACAGCATTAAAGAGTCCGCAATATTTTGATTTATTTTAAGGCTACATTCCATAGTAGAGGGGTCATAGTTAGGAAGTAAATCTTTCAAGTGCTTTGCTGCTTAGAAAATTTCAGCAAGCTTGTGCAGATTACTGCTGGCAGTTTTATCTTGTTCATCGGTGTCATCATCATCTTCGTCAGAGGAAATTTTCAAAAGTTCTTCTAACTCTTCATTTGTCAATGGTTTTTGATGTCCATCAATCAAATCTGTTATTTCTTTCCTTCACCCCCAATCTGCTTGGCCATCTGAGTAATATGTTTTGCTTCCTCGTTGATGGTAGGAAAACCTTTAAAATCATTGACAGTCACACCATAGGGGCTGCCAGCATGCATTGATTGATTCTGGCTTGATTGCATCCACTGCTTCTTTAACGTAAACGATGCAGTCCACGATGCTAAAAGACTTCCAGCATGCCGTCACATCTACATTAAGATCCTCATTTATAGTGCTACGTATTCGACAGAACATTAGCTGTGAGCATGTTGTTTTCAGCGAACGAATAACGCCTTCGTCGAGAGGTTGAAGAATGGCGGTTGTATTGGGAGGTAGGAAGACGACCTCAAAGTCTGGGTGTGCAACTTTAAGTTCTACAGGATGACCAGGTGCATTATCTACTGTCAGCAAAGCTTTAAACAGAATTCCTTTTTCCTTCAAGTAGCTTGTTACTTCTGGAATGAAGCACTTATGAAACCATTCTAGAAATAACGCTGCTGTGACCCAGGCCTTTCTATTGGACTGTCAGAACATGGGAAGATTATTTCTGTTTTTACCTTTTAGAGCATGAGGATTAGCGTGTAGCATACCTGGCTTAATTAAGTGTCCAGCTGCATTCCCGCAGAGCAGAATTGCAACTCTGTACTTTGATGACTTGAAGTCAGGTGCCTGTTTTTCTGTTTTCGAAATGTATGTGTGGTTGGGCATCCCCCCCCATAATGCAGACTGCATTGAAGACATATTCCGGAAAATAGTTGCTTTCTTTGATAATCTTCTTGAAGGTCTCCTCAAAAACTTTCGCTGCTTTTTCGTCAGCAGATGCAGCTTCACCCAACATTTGCAAGTTTTTGAGGTTAAACTGTCTTTTGAAGCTGTCAAGCCAACCTCTGCTGGATTTAAAGTCCATTTCTTTAGAACCAGAAGCTTCTCTCTCTTCAACAGGAGGTGTAAAATGAGCATAGAGGCCGAGAGCTTTTTCTTTTAGCACATTTCCATCGATCGGCATGTTTTCGATTCATATATTTGAGCCACAAGTTCAATGCCGATTCAGTTTTGGCTAAAGTTCTATCTTGCACATGGCTTGTCCCTTTCGACGTTATGAGAGTGCTGGATGCAATGGTTTCGCGAATTTTTTTCTCCCGAACTTTAATGGCGCGGATGCTTGACTCGTTGCGACTGTATCTGTGGGCCACATCTGCAGACATACCTTTTCGCAACAAATTTAAAATATCTACTTTTTTAAGTAGTGTTAACACACGTCTCCGTTTCTTTTGCATAGCATCAGATGAAGCAGCTGTCTTACGTTTTCGGGCCATGTTATCTTTTCTGAAAGTCACTGAACATCAGTTAGGTGCGGAGGTACAATGCTCATTGCCACAAAGAGGTGGGCTTGTGAGCGCATTCTGTAACTGGCTGCCACTGACTAGAAGGGGAGGGGGAGAAGTCTGGTCACCAACAGCAATGAGAGGTGCCGTCCACCCTGTAAACACGGGGGAAGATTTGTTGTTAGTGTGTGAACATACATACGTACTGTTGCTCCTAATTTACCTACGAAAACAGAACCGTCTTCTCCATTATCAGCGCGCTAGATTACTTCAGAGAAGCTTACATTTCTTATATATTTCTTATGTCGCTTTTCAAGCCCCATTTCCCCAGTGATATGAATCTCGCAGTGGGGCTGACCGCGTATAATTGAATCCGTGTAAAATGCTGCACCACTGTATATTTTTTCAGGGCATGATGACACATACATGAAACCCCTAGCCCCCCCCCCCCCCCAAAAAAAAAAACTATGGAGTCTACAGCAAAGGACTTTTTGTGTGGGAAAATTATTTCAGACACGGTTTGAAAATTAAGAACCAAGAGCTGTTTTGTATGGAATATGAAACCAACAAAGCACTTAAACTAGTGTTGAACACAGTTGCTAAATTTAGGACTGATGGGACTGTGGCTAACCTCAATGCACAATCAGATGACAGACCAACTCACTCGGGAAGGCAGAAAGATGTGAACAGTAGGGGTCATACAGGCAGTCCAAGAATGTGTTACAGAGAGTTTAAAACACTCAACAGATGAAACCTATCACTCAATACATCTTGTGAAATGTTGAGAAATATTGATTGATTGTATCCCTACATAATACAAACTAAACAAGCACTCATAGAGTTCTGCAGATAAATCAGAAGAAATGATATTATGTGCATTATAAATGGAAAATAGCACCATAAAAACCAGATGTCATGTGAATGACACTGATTGAGATTTTTATTTTTTGACTGGGGGTTTAATCACCATTGTGAACAACTCAATGGGATATAAGCAGACGCCCATCCCTAATTTAGGGCCACTGGTTTCAAGGAAGGGAGAGAGCCAGTGCCGTAAGACAAACACAACATTCATACCTCACTGGGTTTCAAACCCAACCCATCATAGACTAATGGTCAGAAGCCATTGCTTAGACCACTAAGCCAACAGGATGGCCTGATTGAGGTCAGAGGCATTAAAGTTAAAACAACTTTTTTACTCTAACCTATGGAAGCCAAGTTATCTGAAAAGTTACATGCCCAGCTGGGCATGTGCAAAAATTATTTACCCCAGCCCATGTAATAAAAGCTAGATGCCCAGGAAAATTAAGATAACAAATTAGAACCCTCATTTTTTTAAAGTTAAAAAATATGAACTTTTTTTTATTTTTTACATTTTTTGCCTTTCTGTTTTAAGCAATGCACAAAAACATGTTTCTCAAGTTTTAAGATTATTGTCTAAGGTTGGAATGAAATGGTATAATGATGATGAAATTGGTATTTGAGAAATGTAGCGATTCTGCTATGTTCTTTCCACTGAAATTTTCGCCCTTTTTCACTGAACACCGGACGTTAGTTCCACCAGAGCTATTCATCCCATTGCTGAATATAAATAACATTGAGAGCAAAATTACAAATGGCTCCAATATCTGGATCTAGAGCATAATATAATTTAAAAAGTGATATTCTTCTGTTCTTGCCATTCCGTAACAATAATACATCTGGCGATTAGCAGTGAAATGAAACATGACATGCAACAACCGTTTTTTTTTTTTTGTTTTTTTTTCTTATAACAAGAAATTCGATTCCAAACTTTTTCATTTTTAGATTTAGTTGCCCAGTCCGGGCAATTAGACTGCTTTTTTACCTGCCCAGGCAAATAATTTTACATGCCCCAGGCATCTCAGGCATGGTGTTTTTCAAGCCCTGCTACTTATATATTTCTACTGAAAATATTTTGTGAAAATACTATTACAAGTTCAAAATGTTCTGTGAAGATACTGTTACAGTTCAAAAGATTTTGTGAAGATACTATTTGTGCTAAAAATATTTTTGTGAACAGTATCAAATGCCACTTAGATTGACTCCTGATTAGCATAAGATTACATCACAGAAGCAGCTGTGAAGAACTGGTTTTCACTGCTATGGCAATAAAGCAAAACATTTATGTATGCAATAACAACAGAAATTACATATGAGAATAACAATAATGACTATGGTTGAATGGGTACAGCATGCCTGTGCAACCTACTTATCATATAAATCAGTGTTAGAATTAGAAATAAATCTTTTACTGGCCCAGCGGACCACTAGAATTTGCAAATCACTGGTCCGCCAAAATGTCCATTGGGAATACAACGACTACCACGAGCAGCTCAATGGGCTATAAGCAGTTGCCCGTCCCTAATTTAGGGACAGCCAGTGCCGTAAGACAAACACAACATCCATGCCTCACCAGAACTCCTACTTTCCCATGAAGTTAGTTTTAGTTCCCCATTGAACTCTATGTGAATTGCTCTTTTGCAAAAATTACCTCCTCCGCTTGTGTTTTCTTGGGGCAGAAACAAAGTCGGGTTATGTCTGGAGTCAGTATCTGCTGCATTCACTAGGGTGGGTGAATCAAAGGAAGATCAGGACATTTATTTTGCTTACTTCTGCTCATTACGAATGATGTGGACGGAAGTAACAAAAAATGGCTGTTGCTGTTACAAGTCGAGGACTGAGAAACTTTTTCCTGTATTTGTAGTTTATTCCACCCTTTACAAATCATGAGGATAAAAAAAAAATGTTGTTCAATATTATTATCACTAAGTTGCAGCCTAAAAAGAAAACCGTAGAGCAAGGTAAAAGAAATAGAAATTCATTTTTTAACTTGTGACAAATTAGAAAAAAAAAAAAAAAATTACTGGCCATCCGGGACAGTAAAATCAATAGTTCAGAGGCCCAGCAGAAATTTTACTGGCCGATGGCCAATGGACCACTGGGTAATTCGAACGCTGTAAATGTAGCAGTTATATAATAGCCTTTGATTCTGTGAATCATGATAAATTAGTTTATCAACTAAAGAAAATTGGGATAGGAAGTAAAGATGTCAAATTCATCACAACTCTATATTGGAATCAAACCGCAATACTTAAATATAACAATCAAACGACAAAAGTAATCCCAATAAAAAAAGGCGTCAGACAAGGATATCACCAATTCTATTCAACATCTACTCAGAAGCAATCTTTGATAAAATCTTGGCTGAAAAGAATATTGGAATCCAAGTGAATGGACATTAACTCGCGTTATGCAGATGACACAGCACTAATTACAGATTCGGAACTGGATCTACAGAGAATACTGGATGAGATAAGTGCCGAAAGCCAAAACTGGGGATTAAAAATAAACAAAAAGAAAACGGAAGTAATGAAAGCCGAACCCCAAGTAAAATTACAATAAAGCTAAATGACGAAAAACTTGAACAAATTCAGAACTTCAAATACCCCGGAGTAATTAATTAAGAACAAGGTAGTGTAGAACACGCTAAGTTACGTATAATATACGTAACTTAGCGTGTTCTACACTACCTTCTTCTTAATTAGTTTGCTAGTTACGTGCATTGCCTACCACTCACCTCGGAGTAATAATCAACGAACAGCTAAAACACGAGGTGGAAATAAAAAGTCGTATTGAACAAGCTATAAGTGCATTTATGAAATGGAAATCACTCTTAGCTGACAGGAGCTTAAGAAACGAGCTCAAGTTGAGAACACTTAAATGCTACATACGGCCAATACTGCTATATGGAGTAGAAGAATGGACATTAACATTGACAGCAATCAAGAAGCTATAAGCATTTGAAATGCGGCTATACCGACGAATGATAAGAATCTCTTGGACTGACAAGATAACAAACATTCAAGTCCTGCGTGATATGAACACTGCCCAAGAGCTTTATAATCATTGAATGGAAGTGCAAATACCTAGGACACATAGCAAGGAACAACAAAAAATACAACTTGCTACAAATCATTTTGGAAGGTAAAGTAGAAGGGAAAAGAAGACCTGGCAGGAAGAAAACTATGTGGATGGACAATATTAAAAGCTGGCTTGGTCTGACAACTGCACAAATTCTACACACAGTACATGATAGAGAGAGATTCAAACTGATAGTCGCAAACGCCATAAGGCAGCATTAGAAGAAGAAGATATACTTGCACTTAGATGTTCTAACTTCCAAAATATTTTTGTTGAGAATAAATATAAAAACTGCCTCTTAAGCTTTCAAAAGGTAAAGTTTCAAGCCATGTTCCCCCTTCACATTTAAGAAAAAAAAATTCACCATCTACAGGATTTTAAAGATTATCTTTTTGTAAAACATAAAAACTATACCTGGCGTTATTCGTTGATAACTGCTGATCTTTGTCCCACCAGATTCTCGTTCCAGCTTATCACTGCTTTCCCTTATAGGGCTCCGACTCCGTGGTCTCATCCTTCTCCTGTCCTGCATGCTCTTTTCACGGAGCTTTTCTCTCAAGTCTCGCTGATTTCCTATGGTACAAAAACAAGATTTTTCACATAATCCACTTTCATTAACATCATAATCAGACAGACTTATACAGATATGTCTCCTAAAAGAGACAATAAATCATATTCAGGCTTCCCACAGAGCATTAAGCAAAAAGTTCCTTGACTTTTTCCAGGCCATGAAATTCCCACGGCATACTGCATTCAGGAGATGGAACCTTAATATCACAACAGTTTCTAACATCAAGTACCACTAAAATAATTTTAGAGAAAAAACGGGGCAGAAAAGGAGAATAACGAAATGGGTCTCTCAGACAAAGTACAAGATTCAGCTTGTGAAGTTTGTGCACAATTGTGGGTGGAAATATTCCCACTCATTTGACAGTTGTCTAGTGCTTGTGCATGGATTTGACTCAATGGCTTGGCGTACAGCTTTAGATTCACCATCGAAAGTCTTGCCGCATTTGCTTTCGATTCAAAGCTGCAGTCCCCATTTCTAAATAGTTGAAACCAAAATTTCGCCATTCTTTCAGACACTGCTCCTTCACTTTCCACAGCACAAATTTCCCTTATTGCAGCTGCTGCAAACTGTAACAGCACTCGGTTGGGTATTTCTTGTCCATGGCTTTTGACAGTAGGAAATTTTCCAATAAATCAGGTCAATATGTGCTCCTATTTATACTAACTAGACAATACCAGTTGTTTGGTCATGCATTGTTTTTGTTTGCATAATGTATGTGCATCGAGTAATTGCCTGACACAGGAAAACCCTTCAAAACAGCGATGATATATATGCATGTGCATCGAGTAATTGCCTGACACAGGAAGACCCTTCAAAACAGCAATGATATATATGCATGTGCATCGAGTAATTGCCTGACACAGGAAAACCCTTCAAAACAGCAATGATATATATGCACGTGCATTGAGTAATTGCCTGACACAGGAAGACCCTTCAAAACAGCAATGACTTTTGAATCACAATAATAGATAACATGAAAATTGTACCATACAACTTAGGACAAAATTTGGACATAACAAAAACAAAAAGAAAACAACTTATATCACCAACTTGCAATTACACTGCTGGCCACCCAAAATGCAACACCAAGAAGGAAGCATCCGATTGGCCTGATATTCGCAGCATGCGTCGCCCGTGAGAGGACATGCAAACGATTAGCATTGCAGGGCATATGCAAATCATGTGCACCCGGCACGCCACCGAGAAGCACTATAAGAAGGGTGCACAAAAGGCGGGGTGCAAGTAGTGGAAGTGTGTTGTGCTGCCGGACCTGTGCGTGGGAAGCTTCCTGATGCCTTGTCGCAGAATACGGCAGTCATTCCAGCATGTTTCGCAGTTCCACGGAGGATGAATAGTGGCTTATCGTGACAGCGGTTTATCGTACTGAGACATCGCCGCCCGGGTGGGACGACATCCAGCCCCAGTGAGGTGAGTATGGATTCGGTGGGTGCAGGAGGGACGGATGGACAGACGTGAGCGATTGTCGCAGCCGCGGCACACCACCAGAGGACAGGACCAGCATGTTGTGCGGCGGGCATTGACGGCTCACACCGCCACATCATGAACGTTAGCGCAGGAATTAGTGTGTGTTGCGCAACAACTTGTGTCAGCACGTACCGTTCGCCGTCGTCTGCAGGAGCGGAGACTTGTCGCATAGCGCCCATTGCTCCGATTACCATTGATGTTACACCACCGGCGTGAACGGCGGCAGTGGGCCGTTGAACGCCGCAGCTGGACTACGGAATGGCACGACATTGCCTTCTCTGACGAATCCCGCTTCTGCCTGTAACACCACGCTGGTCGGATCCGCGTGTGGCAGCACCGCGGCGAGATAATGTATGGCGCCTGCATTATCCATCACCATACCAGTCCAGTCGCCTGGTGTTATGGTTTGGGGCGCAATTGGATATGACACCCGCACCCCTCTGGTACACATTGCCGGTACACTCTACAGCCACCGCTACATCTCCGACATTTTGGAGCCTGTAGTCCTCCCTTATATGCAGGACCTGCCAGCGGCAACGTTTCAACAGGACAATGGACAACGTTTCAACAGGACAATGCGCGCCCGCACGTGGCATGCATAATGCAACAATTCTTCACGGTCCACCAGGTGTCACTGCTGCAGTGGCCCGCCTGTTCTCACGATATTTCGCCCATCGAACACGTCTGGTCGCTGATTGACAACCGAGTGGCCCGGCAAGCACCACCCGCAGCTACGCCTGATGAACTGTGGCAACGTGTGGAAGCAGCCTGGACCGACATACCCCAAGCCCACATCCAACGCCTCTTTCGTTCGATGCCGCAGCGTGTAGCGGCCGTTATTGCTAACCATGGGGGCCACACGAACTATTGATGTCTGCGTGTTCCGCAAGTCGCACGGGCCTGTAAGCTCAATCGTTTCATCTTTGTATCTGTTGTTATGTGTCCAGTAAATCTGGCTTTGCTATCTCGTTTCCTTCTTGGTGTTGCATTTTGGGTGGCCAGCAGTGTATGTAGACATAACATGCCCAACTGAAAAAAATAACATGATACACAACTTGCCTCACAGTAACTACTTAAGATATAAATGTTACATACTCTTAAAACAAAACAACAAAAAAAAAAAAAAACTACAAGGTATACAATCATCAAAATTAAAACTATGGTAATATGAAAATTATACTACACAACTTTGAAATCAGAACTCCTTTGGATACAACTTGGGCATAAAAATAAGAAAAATTTGACCACTGAATTGTACTAATATAAAAAGCAACCTCATGGAGAATTAATGATAATGAAATTACTTAACTAAGTAAGCAATTACTTAGATCTAAGATAAACTTAACATTTGTTAGTATGTTCCTCCAGTTCAGTCTTTTTCTTATATCCCTAGCCCCCCCCCCCTTTTTGGTGTTTGCTTGAAGCTCATGATATTTTTGGGTTTCCTAGCTTTCTTTCTGCTCTCTCTTCCATGGTGGTTTTCTTTCTCTGTTTTCATTGCATCAATGGCTTGCTCCTTTGATGTACATGTGTGATCATGTCCCCTGTAACTTCTACTTTTGAGACACCCTCTGAAACAGTAACAGCATTATATACTTGTCAAAGTGCTACAATGGACTCTTCAATGAAGGTTTTAAACCAACAACTGTCTATTCACAGAAAAGCCTCATTTGACACATGCATTCCGATCAGATATCACAAGAACAGGCTTAACAGCATGTCATAGTTCATAAAAATCTTTTGTTTTCAACAGTTTTGAAAATAAATAACCTAATCTTGTCTTTATCCTTGGAAAAATTTGCCTTTTCTCTGCAAAAAGAGACTCGATTCTGTTCTTTTTCTTCAGCTCTTATAGGAGTTGTTCCATTCTCTGAATGCATGGAGAGATCAACTGAATCATATAGTGAGAGGCTAAGCATGAGGGTAGCCTCTCACAACAGCATATTTTAGAGAGTTACATTTTAGCAGTTGCTCAGCACCTGCCTTTAAAAATCCCTGCAACTTGCGCGGACAGCAAGCTTACTTTTCTCTCGTACTTCATATCTTATCAAGAGCATATTTTGTTCCAACTCCAACAAACGTATCATTAAAGGAAGGACAAGGTTCTCCATTGCCAAGTCAATCTTTATCATCCTGTAGACAATACCTTAAGCCTCATTCATGACCTCTCCTCCATCACAAGACTGTCCAACAGATATCTTAATACCAGTGAGTAGTACCGGAATGACAACATGGGTTTCGATATCTAATACACTTTTAGAAAAGTTTCAAATGAAGAAACAAGTGGCACAAACACACACACACACAAATTAAGTTTCAGGAACATTTACAGATCTTGTAAATGGTTTTAAGGCTTGACTTGAGGGTTGAGATTGAAGCCCAGCTTGATTTCGTCTAACGGAAGTACTGGGTTGGTGCAAATAAAATGTCCAGAAAAGGACGGACAACTTACCTAGGCAAAATAATTCCCCTTGGCATCGACACATAGTTGCCATCTATCCGGCAAGGCCATGATCCCGGAACAAAAAAAGTCTTGTGGCTGGGACCTGAAGAAGTCATCAAGTGCACGTTGAACCTCGTTATCTGTTGTGAACTGTTTCCCAGACAGGAAGTGATCCACGCGACGAAACAGATGATAGTCTGTTGGAGACAAGTCTGGGAAATAAGAAGGATGAGGTAGTGCTTCATAGCCCAAGGCACTTAGTGTCAACATCATTCATTGTGAGACATGAGGGCGAGCGTTGCCCTGGAGCAGAACACCATGTCCGTTGACCAAAGCTGATAGTTTCTGCAGAAACTTCTGGTACATCTGGAGTAATTCAGCACAATAACGTTCTGCAGTCATGGTCTGGCATCTTGCCAAGAAACTCCGATGAATTATCGCGGCTGTGGACCACCAGACAAGGAGCATTAGGATGTCGTCCAGCAGGCTGTACCTTGCTTAACCATTGTGCAGCTCGTTTCTGATGATCATAAAGGACCCACTTCTCGTCGCAGGTGACGATTCGATGCAGTAGAAGTTCCTGTTTATTCCTGACAAGCAGTGAAGTGCAGACTTCCAAATGCCTAGTCTTGTTGACAGCTGTCAACTTATGCAGCAGCCACATGTCCTGCTTTTCGACCCTACCCAGCACAGTCAGACACCGAACAACTGTCGTGTGGTGGACACCTACCTCTGCCGCTATCTCACGACACGTTTTTCGGGGGTCCGCTTCAACCACACGTAACGGAACATTGTCAAAAACAGCAACAGGTCAGTGACCACGTGCTTTATTTTGCAGGTCCGTATCACCACTTCGAAACTTCACAAACTATTGCCGAATGGTTTGTTCGTTGGCTGTATTCTCCCGAAACGGCTTGTTAACATTTCGAGCGGCAATTCCTGCGGAATGGCCTAGTTTAAATTCATACAGGAAGATGACTCTCAAATCCAGTGTGTGCATGTATCCTTTGAAAGCCACGTTATGTCCAAACAAACCACGCCTGCGCATTGTTCTTCACACACGTGCTAGCTATTTATAGTAACTATGTGACGTAATACCCGCAACACCTGTGGGTGGTTCCATTCCGCTGTGTTGGGGGCCTGTCTCCACTACTCGTTCATGCCGGACAGTTCATTCGCAGCAACCCAATACTTTCTTAAATGGCTAAGTATGTATATGGGCCTTTCAGCCATGGAGGCATTCTCAAGCCAACAGGTCGTACAGAACTTCTTAGGAAGTTAACAACTGCCTGTTATATTTGTATAGTCAGCATGACAAAAAGAAGAGTCCTTGAAAAAGTAGTCATCTCAAGAAATGGTTTATTTCCCCACTCGCTTTTCCGATGTCCATACTGAAATGCGCTGTGCACAGGCATGAAGTCCACAGCTTCCTAGTGCATGCAGCTCCATGTGATTCTCCTGATCTGACGCTTCTTTGGCAAGTTCACAAAGAAAAGTCCAGTTCACATTAAGATCATCCATCGACACTTGCAGCAATTTGTTCACACGAAAGAACTGAGCTTCCAGAAATATATTTAACGTGTTCTTTGCTACTTCATGGCTTGAATATACATATGAAAAATAATGAGTAGTGACAGAGTTGTCATTGTCATTTCAGAATCTAAAAATAATATCGATTTGCTCCTTCGGAGCAACTTTGTTTAGAGCCTCTTCTAAACAGACCACAAAATAGGAATTTAGCAGCACAGAAAACAAAACAAATGTTTGTTTTTGATTCCCAGACTTTTTCAGGTCTGTGGGAACCCCTGCACATTCTTCTGGCAATAATAACAAAATTAATCTGTTTAGGTACATACACCAAAACAATAAAAATCATTTCAGTAAACTGTGAAGGTCACTGTTTGTTTGTTTTTAAACTATATTATTCATTCATGAATACAGATGTAAGCCTGCAGCACCTGCTACTTCTAATACTTTTGAAGCTTCCCAAATAAACATCAGCCACATAGCACTCAGCTCTCTTAGTGCCACAAGAAATTTGGCCCCCTTCCCATGTGCTGTAAATCAGGATGCATGTTCCATTGTATTTTTCACAAAATGTATGTCAATTATGAAGATGAGTTGCATTACTCATCTTCCACAGGGACTCTCAATTAGTGAGATTTTCAGTGAATACGTTACATCCTGTAAGAACTTTCACTTCTATGAACAAGCATAAATTCTCTTAACAACAGACTTATGAGTACTTAGTGATGGACATGCATCAGCTAACTGACTTGCCTGCCATGTTGAAAGAATGAGTGATGAGATGCTTACTAAGACACTTTTTTTAGCCCAAGTGGCAGGAAGGACAGGCAGAGGAAGGGCAAGAAATTCATGGGAGGATCAGATTTAGAAGTGTCTGCATGAGAAAAAGATTATGAGTATGAAGTATAGAAGAACTTGTGTATGGCGTGTGATGGATGTCAGTGAAACTCGAGTTGTGTGTCAAGATCGCTGTAAATGGAGAAGTTTGATACGCCAACAGTAAGTAAATATTATCTGGTAGTTTGTATTTCTTTGTGGAGCTAACTTCTGAATATCAGAGAACAGCTTAGTCATATGTATGTACGTAATTCGTAGATCATGGAATTCAGAATTTTGTTTTCCCTTTTTGCATCATTCTACAGCGATGTATCTGGAGACCATGAAATTCAGAAAAAAATAACATCTTATAACATGCCTCTCTCATGTCTATCCTGAACTGTAATTTCTGACAGAAAAGTCATGATTCACAATCACACGATGACCCTCAAGTCCAAAGAAGTAAGAAGAAATTATTGTATTAAAAAAAGCAAATGTCATTTTTGTTAACACTTCTGTTATATTTAAGTGAATAAAAAAACAAATAATGCTAATGTTTTCAACATAACAATTATTCACTAGTTAGATCTAAAAATCTGTAGAAACTACAGACAATTCACCTAATATTTGGCATTTCTAACAATGCTTCTAAAAACTGAAGAGTAAAGAAAAACCCTTAACTCATGTGATTAATGCAGCAAAACTAACAAATGCGATTCACAAAGTGATTACACTATGAGCAGAAACCATGACATGCTGTGGAACAGCCCCCAGCAGGCTTCTCACAGCATACAAGCCTTGCACGAGTGAAAATAGTACCACCTTCATCACATCATATTTCCTCTCGAAATGTTTGTAAATAAAGCAAAAATGCCTTTTCAATAGTTTTCTAATACACACCAGCAATCCCACCACCACATGGAATAAAAAAAAAATAATAATCAAAATGCCACAAAACTTTTCTTTTTGAAGCGGTGTATTTGTCTGGAGAACCTAAATTTATAATTTTTTTTAACAGATAATCCACAGATTACATGACAAAAGTTATGGTATTTACTGTAAATTACAAAATTCAAAGTAAAAAAAAAAATAATAATAAATGGCGCCGATGCCTTATCTTCAGCCTTGAAAATTTTATCGTCCTGGAGCGGGACTTGAACCCACGTCCCCTAGATAGCGCACGGGTATGCTAACCATTACACCACCCAGAACGACCAAGTTTCAAGTTTCTGATTAATTTTAATATAACCATCACAGGATTCGCTAGTCAAAGCAACCGGCATTCATGTTTAGCGAATCTGGAGTTTAAGAATCCCATTCCGTGATTGCTCGGAGGCCCAGATAAATCATGAAAAAATACGGGATGACACCATATAATGCAAATTTTGAAGATGACAATCCAATTTTTGGTATAAATGTGACAAGGATAGTAAGTCAGATAACATCCAAAAACTTAAAAATTTCATCGTCCTGGAGAGGGACTCGAACCCGCATCTCCCAGATAGCGCCCGGGTATGCTAGACGATGAAATTTTCAAGTTTTCAGATATTATCTGACTTACCATCCTTGTCACATTTACACCAAAAATCGGATTGTCATCTTCAAAATTTGTATTATATGGCGCAATCCCATATTTCTTTCATGAAGCATTTCCCATTATCATTATTATTCATTTTTTTTATCTTACACAATTTGTAAATTAATAAATATTTAATCTCAAATGAGTTCTCTTCCAAATGCAACAGAATATTATTTATTATCTTGCCATTTTCTACATCAACTTATATATTGAAAGAAAAAAAAAAAAAAAAAGGAAACTTTGCATTATGTGACACTAAAATTGGAAATAATGAAGTTAGGTTTACCAGACTGTGTGAAAATTTAAGGTACTTGTGTCCTTACCATCTCTGCGCTGCCAGCCTCTTTTATCTTGGGCCCTATCCCTTTCACGCTCCAGATTTTGTCGCTCAATGAACAGCAACCTTTTTTTCGCCATTCAATCTTTTTTCTCCTCTAGTCTTTCCCTACAAAAAATATTTATATAATGTTAATGATGCAGACAGACCTGCACAGCTACATACATCAAACTGATGAAAGAGAAAGCAAGAAAGATGACACTGAATTTTCGGTTGTAATGAGCACGCCTTTTGAATCTGTTCTGATGCGAATTAAATTTATCAAGGCTATTCAAAGTCAATGGAACCGGTATGGAAAAAAGTAGTATCTGACCGAATAAAGAAGTTTTTTCTCTAAGATTTTTAATCCCGCAGATATTGCTGTGAACGGAATCGTGAACTTACGCCCTCTGATGGCAGACTTATGTGTTAAGAAAAATTTGAAAATATATGAAACATTTCACAGCGGAAATGCTCTCCAACAAAGAAAGAATTTTTCAAATTGGACTCTTAGAAGCAGAAATATCGACAAACATAAGATATACATTTATGCCCCCAGCAGGAAAACACCATGCATTATTTTAAAAATAAAGTATTTTCAAAAGGTTTTGCGATGTAAGTGGTATCGGTCCATGAAAAAAAAATGTCAATGCGCGTTTTCACGAGCTCATATTTTGCTGCAAATACATCACAAGCAGAAATTAACACGTACACCCCCTGGTGGCCAAACCATTCATTACCAAATATTAGAAATCATATGAAACACATTTTCCACCAGGAGCTATATGCAATACAGGAAGAATTTTTCAAATCAAAGTTTTAGAAGCAGAGATATCGGGAAAAACACAATTTACATTAATGCTCCCTAGTGGTAAGTCTATGAATTAATGGAAAATTTTGTAATTATATGAAAAACATTTTGCACCGGAAACGCTATCCAACAAAGAGGGAATTTTTCAAATCGGACCATTAGAAGCAGAGATATTGACAAAAATAAGACATACATCTATGGCCCCTGGCGGAGAAACCATGCATTATTTTAAGAAAAAAATAATCTGAAGAGGTTTATCAGCGCGAGTGGTCTCAGTCCACGAACGAATATTTTTCAATCGAGATTTTAGAAGCTCAGATTTTGCTGCAAATACATTGGAGGCAGAAATTAACACTTATGCCCCCTGGCGGCCAAACCATTTTTTACCAAAAGATTAGAAATTATATACAAGATTTCCCATCAGGAGCCGTATCCGCTACAGAAAGAATGTATCAAACCAGAGTTTTAGAAGCAGAGATATCACGGAAAACGTAATTTAATTTTACGCCCCCAGAAGAAAATCTACACATAAAATTGAAAAAGTGACTACATCTAAAATAGTCTTCGACATAAATGGAATCGAAAGGTAAAATTTTTGTTCAATTGGATATTTAGATGCAAATACATGGAATGAAATGTATTTTTAATTTCATATCACCTGCATTTACGCCCTCTAGCGGCAAAATTGTGCTTAAAAAACAAACAAACAAACAAAAAGAAAAAAAAAACAAAGGATCATCATTTGCACATTCCACACTTCCCCATGTAAAAGGAATTTTTCAAATAGGATTAATAGTGTAGAGATATGGTGTCCACAGATGGACAAACAGGTAGAATAAGCACAATCTTTTTTACAAAAACATGCTAAAATGAATAAGCTGTATTTTTTATCTTATTAATTTCTTCACAAATTGTTCTCTAAATACGTATTCTGAATGCAGATTAACAACGCAGCATAAAAAACTAGACAAGAAAAACAACTCAGGTGTGTTTGTTTTCCACGACTACAAAGCGAAAATGTTTTAGTTTATGCATGACTTAATGAGAAAAATTATTTTTTACAATAAATGGTTAGCCTAAATTCACTCACAAGTGTTTTCAAGCAAATAAAAAGTGCAATATGTAAATAAGACAATAGACTTGCAGATATAAGCCATTACACTTATTTCCTCGTGAATGAGAGTCACAACATTTACGTAGCAGGTATTTTTGTTCTGTCGCCCTCCAGGCAGCCCTCTCATACCCCTATACCACAAATTATTTAATTCAATTACTATTTTTAAAACCTCTAAGAACAGTATTTTACCTTCTTAAAATTCCTTAATTTAGAACTATTTATATACCTACAATGCATTTTAAAAAAAAAAAAACCTATGATAACGACCATATTTACAATAATGACCAGGTGTTTTCAATACCATTATAAATACTCAAAATTTCAAACACACTAAGTTAATTTACAAAAACAACTTTAAAAGAATTAAAAAGGTATTAAAAAGGCATGGCCTGGTGTCCATCAGCTCCTCAAACTTAGTCTACTGAAATTGTCCAACTCCTGTGGACATCATCAGGAACACAACATCTCCCTGTTATGGTGGACAGGTGAATGGGAAGTTTACTTTTGCATGAGCATAAATATGTGCTACGTAAATAATGTGACTCCCATTCAGGAGGAAAATAAGTAAAACGGTTTTTATACATAGTGTTCAAGTAAAAAAAAAAAAAAAAAAGCAAGAAAGTTAACAGGGACGTAATTATAAATACACCACACTGTGAATACTCAAGAGATGCAAATAGCGTATTAAATCTGTTTACTTTTGCAGCGTAGTAAGTATAAAGATTCGCTAGCTTTTGCACTCCATTGGGAGGCTTTCTCAAGGCAATGGTAGACATAAAAATGCAGGGAATTGGAACACGTAAGGAACAAAGACGATTTTTGAAATAGCGCGGGTGACATCACGAGCGTATTACACGAATTTTCATCACGCAATTATACGGTGTGTCATGATGTGTTTCCATCTTTTAATAATGCATGCCAAGCTCTTGGTAGTTCAGTAGAAATTATATCATTGCACGCCAGTTTGCTGGATAGGATTTCGACTGTTTCCCTGATGGCAGTCTCTTTAAAATTCGTGTATGGGGCAATTCTTCTAATATTATTCCATTGAGGAGCAGCCGAGGAATGCATGACTTCTCTGGCGAGGGCTGTATTCTGCATGTCCTGGTTGACACTTCGCACATGCTCTTTACACCTAGTGTCCAAGGATCGCTTTGTCATTCTGATATATACCTTTTCCGTGTTATCAGGGTATACTAACGGTATAGCGTATACACCTGCCTTTTCTTTCTTACACTGTATATCCTTGCAACTTGATATCATATGTGATAACGGAGTCGTGGACTTCAGTGCTATCAGTACGTTGTATTTACGTAATAAATTCTTTAACCAATATGTAAAACCTGGAACATATGTGATGGATCCTGTGAATCTCACCGTCTTACTAGGGGATTTTGTTATTGCTGACATTACACGATTTCTTACAGTTCTATGTATTCTGTCTATGTCATCTTTCTTATATCCAGCCTTTAGACCTTTGCTATAAATATTACCAATTTCCTTATTATTTAGGTAGTCGGGTTTGCATATGTTATATGCTCTATAGAGCCATGCTCTAAACGCAGAAAGTTTATACTCTTTTGGGCTGTGCGAATCAGGAGGAACAAGGTTCGGTACTGCGGTCGGTTTATAATAAACGTCAAAATCGAAGCTGGATGTTCTGTTTCTTCTGAGCGTGACGTCAAGATAATTCAACGCTCCATCTACTTCAAGCTCCATGGTGAAATTTATCGTATTGTGTAGCTTGTTTATCTTGTGCATGAAATCTTTTAATTCATTGCCGAAGCAGTACTTAGGCCGCTAGAAGAATTGATCTTTCTAAATTGTATCAAGAAACCCCCGAGTGTGGATCCGTTATGCTGACGACATATTCTTCATATGGGAACACGGAGCAGATGGTTCTAAAAGATAGTCCCACAGCTTTTCGCCTTGCTTTGTTGTTGTACTTGCTTCCATGTCAGCTCAAGTTTCCTCTTGCGAGCAAAATTCACAGCCATAGTTGCTTTCTTCTCAGTAAGTTCCACAACAGCCATAGTTGTCTTTCGTTGACTGTACAGCTGCACAGCATCCATTGCTAAAATTTTCTTTCTGCAAATATCTTTCCATTCCCATTCCTTCAATGTCTTTTTTTTTCTTTTTTTTTTTTATGCCCTCATATTTTATCAAAAGCTGAATCAACTGCTTCTCTGAAAAAACTCATGTTACTAAAGAGATAAACTGCAGACTTACCCTATGCTGTACATTTGTATAGCCAAATAGGTTCCAATGTTCATTCATCTTGACTTTAGACTATAATTGCATTCATCATGCTGAAAGAATTTTCAGCCTGAGGAACATGAAAGAATGTTATAAAAGCTTTTACCATTTACGATAAATGGTGTAACTTTGAGAAGATAAATGCTTACAAATGTTTTAACTTCATCAGTTCCATTTTTGGAAGTAGGACAATTTGTTCCTTCCTTTTTCCTTCCTTGTCAAGATAAAATACAAACATTAATGGGGGAAAATAACATTTAACACAGCACATGATATTGGGAACATCACTGAATTTTTTCTTGCAACTATGGGAGAAATTTTTGCACCATCTTAACTTCTGTTTTAGGAAATTTTTGCCTACATTTTCAAGCTGAAATACAAGCATTTATGAAATAAAATATTTGATAACAGTACAAAGCAGGAGAAATGTAGAATTAAATAAATATGATTGCAGAAGAAATCTTCTCTCTGTCCAACTTCTGTTTTCAGAAATTTTGCCTACAGTTTCAAGCTGAATACAAATATTTATGCAATAAAATGCTTAGAAACAATACAAGGTAAAAGGAACATCGCAAGAAAAAAAAAATGATTACAGGATAATTTTTACTTGATGGAACTATCTTCGGAAAGTTTTGGAAACCGAAATTCTGACCCCAGATGGAACACAACTTCCCATCCCTACTAATCCCTCTGAAATTTCTTTTCAGTTTGGCATCTAAAAAACAACAATGAAAAAAAAAAACCATGAATCCACAGAAGAATCTTGTGCCCTATAAATATCGGTTAATATCTGTAATATTACTCAACACCTAATGTATAAATTTAATAACTATCACAAACCCCCCCCCCCCCCATAATGCTTAAAAAATTCATGTGGTGTGAGCCACTCTGCTGTGAAAATAGAATCATAAACAAAATAGTCAACGGAAGAAATTTTACAGCAGTCATCTACACAACACAATTCTGAATGACCGGCATTACCACAGAGGAACATCACATTTAAAATTAACAATGTACATAAATCATACTCACAAATCGCGATTATCTTTTTCCTTTTGGTCCCGATTTCGCTCTCCTCGGTCCCGATTGTCTCTAGGCTCTTTAGACTCTCTGCTTTCACGCATTTCTCTTGTTTCTCTAAATTCTGGAGGTTCTCTGTGCTCTCGAGGCTCTTTGTATTCCTTGGTCTCTCTTTCTTTATCTCTATGCATAGGGTCTCTATGACGATGCCTTCTGCTGCTACTGTCACTCTCCCTATTGCTCCTTTTATGACCCTCAGAGGGCCAGAAGCTGTGAGTCTCTCTATGGGTATTCCTTTCTCGGCTTCTTCGCCTCTCTTTTCTTCTTGCTGTGGAAAGAAAACACTACCATAAATAAGAACAAAATGCATTGTTAATTGATAACAATTTCCAAGAAAGCAGATGTTTATGCCATCCCTCTACAATATCCTGATGGCTCCAAGTGATACTATATTGGAATGACCAACATTCATTTAGAATTAGAGTCAACCAACATAAAAGGGACACAAACAATGGCCCTATCCAGAGAAGTCTAGTTCAAGTCTGCTGCTCCAACGTGAGATGATATAAAGAAATTTATTTCCTACTCCACCCCTAAATCTACTGCCATTCAAGAAACTTTGGAGATCATTACCAACAGTGGGTTCTGCAATGATAGCATCTTGCTAGAGTTGCCACAAATTTGGAACCAGTTCTTCAAATACTGAATGCCTTTTGTTTTCCTTCCAGGATTCCGCATGCTAAATGAATGTGATGTCTCGTGTCTTTGAATGAATAATTACATTCACACCTGTTCATTTATTGTCAAGTCAAGACACTGCATTCAAATAGTTGAAGCATTCTATTATTCAGTTTGTTGTTTACCCACCTTGAAAAAACTATGTGGTTGATGTGCAAAAGCTTCATAACTCTTATTTGTACTATGCCAATAAATTTGGATTACTAGTATAGTCATACTATTTTGAGATGTATTGTTTAACTTTAATTTTATTTGATAACAGTTGGTTTTCTGAGATAAAAATTTTAGACACTTATGCTACATTTCACCCTGCTTTATCTTAATTCAGTTCATTATGGCAAAAAAATCACAAGTCACACTTCTCAAATGTGCTTTCAATACCTTCAAATGATTACAGCAATTCATTTTAGTTTCTCTCTTTCTCTACTTCACATCCTATTTGGAAGCACTGTGAAAAACCACCAATCACTGCATACCTACAAAAAAGAAAGAAACAGCAAAAATGAGAGGAAAGGGCTAAGATCAAGGTAACACAGACAGACGAGTGAGTGTGTGCAAAGACCATACATATTTTTCTGTTTTCTGTGATTCTTAATGAAGCTATGGTAACCAAACCTTAATTTAGGGTCAGCAGATGAAAAAAGATTGGACACAACCATAATCACAAAGCAATACAGCACCCAGAAGATTTTTAAATATCAAGGGAGGCACTAAAAAGGATACTGTGACTAAGAAGGTACTTTGAGAAACTAGTTAATGTAGTTATATGGATTATATTGGGTGTACAGATAAGTTTACATCATTTGCAAATAGATGGCGTAACTAGCACAGATTTCATGTAACTGCGAAGGACAACACGTGTATAAGAAAGTCCTTGCAACAAGCTTTGATAATTAATGGAGGACAGTTCGTTGCAGTGTGAACATCATTGTTTGGCAGTGTATTGAAAATGTCGAATTTTGTGCCAAAAAACAGCATATGCAGGAAATTTTGCTGCATTACTTCTGTTTAAAGAAAACCACTGCAGAAAGTCACTGTTTGCTTGTGGAAGCTTATGGTGAACATGCTCTAGCTGAAAGCACATGAAGACAGTGGTCCCGACAATTCAAAGGGAATGATTTCGAAGTGAAAGACAAAGAACATGAAGGTGCGCCAAAAAAAAATTGAAGATGCTGCTTTGGAAGCATTACTGGATGAAGATCCGTGCCAAACAGAAACAGAGTTAGCAATGGCATTACATGTTACCCAACAATGCATTTCTCAAAGTCTACATGCAATGGGAATGGTTCAAAAGCAAGAAAATTGGATCCCACATGAATTGAGAGAAAGAGACATTGCAAAGTGCATAACCATATGTGAATTGAAATATGGGATTACGCCATATAATACAAATTTTGAAGATGACAATCCGATTTTTGGCGTAAATGTGACAAGGATCCAGGGCGATGAAAACAAAATTTTTTTTCAAGTTTTCGGACATCATCTGACTTACCATCCTTGTCACATTTACGCCAAAAATCGGATTGTCATCTTCAAAATTCATATGTGAATTGCTCCTGCAAAGAGACACAAGAAAATCATTTTTGCATCGAATTGTTATGGGAGATGAAAAATGGATTCACTACAATACTCTGAAATGACCAAAAGCATGGGTGCGTCCAGGTACACCAGGTCCATTAACGCCAAAGCAGAATATTCATGGCAGTACGGTTATGCTGTGTATCTGGTGGGATCAGAAAGGTGTGGTGTACTATGAGCTGCTGCAATCGTGCCAGAAAATCAATGCTGAACGTTATCAACAACAACTAATCAATTTGAGCCGTGCATTGAGAGTGAAACGTCCGGAATATGAAAAAAACATGAAAAGGTTGTTTTCCAGCATGACAACACCAAACCTCATGTCGCGAGATGGTCAAGGAAACTGTAGAAGCGCTTGGCTGGGATGTGTTACCCAACCTGCCATATTCACCAGACATTGCGCCATCAGATTACCATTTGTTTCGATCCCTGCAGAGCGCCCCTTCTGGAGAGCGGTTCCGTTCTTATGAGGAGATCCAAAATTGGCTTGATAACTGGATTGCTTCCAAACAACCGGACTTCTTCTATCACGGAATCCACTTTTTGCCTGAAAAGTGGGGGAAGGTTGTATGTTGCAAAGGTAAATATGTTGAATAAAATAATCGTTATCTGTCTATAACAAACTATTACCTTTTTCGACCGAAAAGCGATGTAAACTTATTTGTACACCCAATACTAATCAACTAATCATCACTGAAACCAGCACAACCACAAGAGATTCAGACATCTGAAATATGGTGATTATAGGTACCAACTCGAATTTTAGCTAAGTGGCTGGTAAGTTCAAAAAAGTTAGTGGCCAAAAATAAAAAAAAAAACTGGCTGGTAAGTTAACAAATCTTAGTGGCCAAAAAAATATTCTCCAGTATAAAAAAAAAAAGGGGGGGGGGATATTATTAATAGGAACTTATTATTTACATGGATGGCTTTATCTGAACATAAAAGAAGCCACTCACTGCATAAAATAAACACCATTTTATAAATCTTTCTTTTCCTCTGGGGCTACTCATTCCCAAAACATCAATAGTATCGGTGGAAATTTACCATGTATTAGTGAAAACCTTGTGTATCGATGTTTTTGCTAATAAACCAATGAATTCATACTTTTCCATCTGCAGCAGTAAATGGGCACATCGGTAGGTAAAATTGCTGTACAATATAACGGTGATTACTCACCAATTCAAATCGAGTAACCAATATCTATCTGTTAAAATGCTTGATGTATCGGTGGAAACCTGGATGGTTTTTTTTATGTATCGGTTCCTGTAGAATCGAGGAAAAGAACTTGATTTGGTCGATGAAACATAAACCAAAACAGCCAATTCACGACATAAAAATATTATTCCCTTCCTCTTTACGAGCATGCAACAAAAAGAAATTAATTTACTTTACGAAGAAAATATTCTTTACCAGTTTCAAACATCGGTAATGAAACCTCCATGTTTTTCTGTTGATGCGATTTTTGATTTCCCTTATTTTGCAGCGGACCAATGATTTCTGTAGTGACTATGGAGAACCTGTAGTCCTTCAAGTGTCTGGGTCTTCTCCAATGCTGAGGCATGCGACAAAGTTCATCCAATCAAGCCTTTTGCTCACTCCATCAGGAGAGGAGGGGTGCATGTCATCTGAGAAAGGTGAACTCAAAATAGCTTCCAGCAGACGAAGGGAAATCATAAGTTTTGGGGAGAGATGGAAAAATTCACCTCCTGCACTCTAAAAAGAGCAATGGAAGAAATAAAAAACAACACCCAAAGTATAAAAATTTTCAGAAATCTAAGGGGAAACAAGAAAAAAAGAGACCCATTTAACAAGTACTAAAATTCTAGGATGTGTATGAACCCTCTGTAGTTCCCTGACATGCCCCCCCCCTACACACCCACCCACCCCATCTGATTTTTTTTTGTTGATATTTAGTCAAATTTAGATTCATAAACAACAGACATAAATACTTCAAAAATATGGCAATTTAAGAGCGGTAAACATTTGTGCAGTTAAAATTCAAAAGTTAAAGACAACACCATCAATACACGATAAAAACTTAAGAAAGGGGAAACCCTTTACAAGTCAGATAAAACTTTACTAAAAGTTAAAATATTTACAAGTAAAAAGTTAGATCTTTTGGGATCACTATGTCCCATCCTCAGGCTACAATAGTATGTGCTAGTGTGCTCTATATATACATTGTCTAAGAACTTCCATGACGTAGGTCCGATTTTGAAGAGGGCAATTTTATATTTGAATTACATATTTTATTATTTTAATTCCTCTCATGGATACTACAGGATGAAAGCTTGCAGAAAATGCACCCATATTATCAGATAAAAGTACACCCACATCAAGTTTATTATAAGTCATTTAGAAATTATATAATCACAGCATCAGTTTAAATGAAAGAACATAGAGAAGGACAAACAAACACTGATTTATGCCCAGGTATTTCATCAGATATAAATATAAAAAAAAAAACCTGAGGGTGGAGAAAGTGTGATTCATTGGAAACCTTTTAAGAAAGTAATCAGTGAGTAAGCTTCTAGCACAATTGATGATATATTTACCAGGGGATCATTTTCTAGATGAGGTTACTCCCTGCCAAAGAATATAATAACAGCATTAGCAACTTTGCTTACAAAGTGTACTATGGTGCAAAACAAAAAAAATTTCATTTCAAAACAACAGGAAAAGCCATTATTATGCTGCAGGAATGAACAGACAAAAACGCACACGACACATCAATAAAACTCAAACAAAATTATAATGTGTGGTGATTAATATACGTATATGGAAGAAAACAACAATAGAGCTCACAGGTGAAAAACAGAAGAATATGAAGATATAGGATTCCTTGGGATTGGAAGGATGCTATCATTGTTTCCTTGTATAAGGGTCATTCCATGCCAAATCAACCAAAAAATTTCAATATTCAATCTGACCATCTCAGATTTCAATGAAACCTTCAGGGTCATTCTCCCTAATGATATAAATGAGAATATATATATTTTTAATTTTTTTATCTCATTGGATTTTCATGTAATTAATTTTTAAAATTTTTAAACATTGTCGTTTTTTGGCTTGCATAAACTTTTTCAATCTTGAATTTCTTAAGTTCTGTTAGGCCTAGAGTTGTTTGACCCCTCATTTTAAAGAGAATTTCATAAGTTTTAATTTGATATGCAACTTGACTATGCCTGGAGAAAAAAATAATAATAAAAAAAAAATAAAAAAAATTAAGATCATGTTTTTTAAAATTTTTGAAAAAAATATGTTTTTTTGTAATATTATAAGCTTTAAATCCTGAACTTTTAGAGTGGGATCAGGAGCTATGGCAAAAAACTTAAAGTTACTGTACAAGTAATAATGGATTATAATTCTCGTTTTAGTGTGTTTACATGATAACAGACACTGAGTTTTAAAATCTACATAATACATCATACTAATAATGACATAGTCAAACATAAAACAAGGGAAGGATAGTCCCAACAGGCTAAAAGTTTTACCTGATAAAATTAATAAAAGTTTTTTTAGTTAGCACTCAGAGTTGTAGTTACGCCAAAATAGCGACCTCTTAGTTCTTTAATTTAACAAATAATTTCTTGTTTGCCTTTTTGGTTTCTGAGTCTGTAAGTCGATAAACTCTTCCTGTAGCTGTTGTAGGATCAACTTTTGTTAACCTCACTTTTATGCACAACTAGTATGTCAGTAAATTGTGGGTATTTAAAAGATGGAGAAGGGCCATGTGGTTCCAAAAAACTTATTTTTACTTCATCTCCTTCTATTCCTAACACAAACTAACAACCACTTGTCTGAGTATTGGCATGTAACAAAGCCAACAATGTCATTAATGTCCAGATCATCATCAGTGCCATCAGCTGAAACTATTTCTACACTTGATTCCTCTGAAAATGAGTAGCTTTTCCCTAAAACTCTAGTCTCATTCACAGGACTGTAACTGTGAAATTGTTGAGTACCCTTTATTGTTGTTGCTGCTGCTTCAAAAATACTCTTCAAGGTCATTTTCCTCTGCCTCGTATTCGTCTGTAGTGGAATACAAAAAACTGATGTTGACAATATTATCTTTAGCCCAATCATAAAGTTGGCGAGGGGTCATAATTTGATCACTGTAGACCATTCATAGACTGGCCAATGCCGCTAATCGTTTAACAGTTCCTATGACACCATCACATGCATTTTTTCCATGTGACGATGCAAAGAAATTCCATTCTGCCTTGATGCTAAAATCTTTCTCATGATGGCAGAGATTGAGAAAGTTTGATTAGTTTTTGTATTGTGATGATGCTCCATCTGAAAAGTAATTCAGCTTTTCAGGTATATGGGGCAGATCCTGTTTAAGAAAGTCAATCATGAGGCGTTGAAACAAATGAACAGCAACTGTATCATGCAATCAGAAAGAATAACTAAGCTTAGGTGTGCCAACTTTTTGGTTTCCTCCTCAACATAGTATATAACAAACAGATGTTTTGGTGCTTCAGCATTGTTCCAATGAATACCTTGTGCAGAATCTTGAAGCACAAATGCATAATTTTCAGTAAAATCACAAAGTACAATGCATTGGTTTTGAGGTAGATTTTCTTTCAAGTGTCGCAAATAGGAAGACTGTTGAGTAGCAATGAAAGAGTGTCTTAAAAGTTTTGGCAAACTCTGAAACAAATAATCCAAAAACTCTTCTGTTGGTTTTATAATAGTTTCCAGGACACACTTGTTATCAATCTGCATCCATTGTTTGAAACTCACATTTTCACTGGTATTAAGCTCAAAAGCTTCTTCAAACCGAGCCTTCAAATCATCACTTCCTGGGCAATTAACACAATTTGCGAAGTAACATTTAGATGTTGGCATTTTGCAAATTATATTGCTTGTTACATCTTTGTATGTTTTAATTGGGAGTTCACCATTTGTCAATTCAGGTATTTTACACTGAGCCATCATTAATTTGGCATTCTGATGTATTGTGCAAACGCACACAGAATGTGCCCCACTGAACCCAGGAAGAACACAATGCTTGGGACGAAGCTCACAAAAATTTAGAAATTCTCTGATCAGGGTAACGCTCCTTAAATAGTACATATGATTCTTTTAATGTACTTAGAATTAAATACTTTTGAATATGTACACGTTTGCCATTTTTTTTTTTTTTTTTTTTACTGAAACAAAGTCTTGGGGATGACATTATACCTTTTTTATCTAACACTGTTTTTGCCTTTCTAGCAGTAAAATTAGACACTCCAAATTCAGTTTCAATTTTTTTAGAGTCCAGCATTTGGGAAGTGTAGTTAGAACCTGCATTCTAACACTTTTGTCTGTAGTAGCATTGAACGTTTCTTTCAATTGATTAATAATTTCATTGTCATAATTTTTTGCAGCATCAGATTCAGTGGTACCTGGATTTAAATTAAGTACTTTCATTCGAAAAGCTTCCATCACTTTTTTAATATTTGCTTCTGGGTATTTTTTTCAATCAAACGCTTTCTTTTAATAGGTGTTTCTTCGATAGCAGTCAGACTTTTGTTTAAAGCTTCAATTGACTCTTTTTTCTCTGGAGTTGACAATGAATTTTGAACTGGTACTTCAGGAACATTCAAATGGTCTTGTGATTTTGAGCTGTCTGAATGCAAGCCTTCTTGCTCAGTTAAAATCTCTGGAAGCTTTAGTAAAACTTTACGACACCCGTAACATATCTTGTGACTTCATGTAAATTGGCATTATGTCTCAAAATATTTTCATTTACAGATCTCAATTGTTTCTTATAATAATTATGACCAGGTTTCTTAAATGGGTTACAGCAATATACCAAAAAATGCTTTGATGTACTGGGTTCACCCATATTGTCACAGAGTCCTAATAATAGAGTAGAGTTAAAATTATAAGTCAAATTGTCTGAAACAATAAAAAAAATATCTTATATATAATAATAGGCCTTTAAGACTAAATAGAACTGACTGTACTTTTGAACTGGAGAGATGCCTAGTTGTTCCAAACAAAGATGTCAAAAATGGTTAAACATATTACTTAACAAACACATAACACTTATTTCACTTCCACTGAAAAAACTATTAACTCATCATATTTTTATGTGAAACACTAAGTAACACTGCCAACAACTAACTGTTAACTCACTGAGATCTTAGAGGAAACTAAGCAAACGTTGAGCTAGAGTGGGCATGAGTAACACTCCTGCAAGAACATGAATCAGACAAGTCTGTACAGGCTTATGCCAGAACACCTGTGACTAGCAGACGACTATTTACTCACATGCTATCCCTAATTTGTTTTAGGTTTAGTGAATCATTATCTGTAATAGACCCTAATGTAAATTGGTTACCTTATAGCCAATGACTTGAATAGACCCTAATGTAAATTGGTTACCTTATAGCCAATGACTTGGAAATATTCTAGTTGGATAATGCTTACTTAGGCATTCCGTTTCTAGCGATTATTTACTTTTCACGCACATTTCAGGTCTTTGTTGATGCTATTGTCCTATTGTCAGTTGTATGTGCATCTACCTTTCACATCCAACACTCTGCTTACTTTTGGGTAGATTCAGTAGATTTTCACTTTAGGATTCAATAACTTCAAAACCCATGTTGCCATTCGCCGGACACGCTGTATTAGATTACTTTTCTTAATTAAACCTAGCTGGCGCCATCTGTGTTTCTCTAACTCGACCTCCCCCCCTCTCTTCAATTGGTCATTGATGTCGACTTTCTGTATTCTTCTTCTTTTCATTTCCTATTCTCTTGTCGGTTTTTCTTTTGTTGTTCTTTTTCTTGTCTTATTAGCTCTTCCCAAAGGCTATATAATGTATTAGGGTCATTTTGGTTGCACACCCTTGTTTTATTTTTATAAATTAGATTCGATTCCCCCATTCTCATTTGTCTCTCTGATTTTTTATTCCTTTTTAGCATTTTAATTTCTTCGAATTTTGGGAATGTTCGGTGGCCAATACAGAATTGCACTAATGCAGTTTTTGCTATTTTTTTTGCCAGTTAGCTATGTGTTGTTTTAGTCTTTTTTTTTTTTATCCTGTTTTTAGTACTCCCTATGTAAGATATTGGGGGTATATGTGCAATGGGAATTTCGTAAGACCCTGATTCCTCTAATATTTTGCTCTCCATTTTTTTTTTGTTAATAGTCAGATTTTTCAAGGTGTTCACTGAACTTCCTAGTTGTAAGTCAAATTTGGCACATAGCCTATTAATTTCTTTACTGACACCTTCCAAGTAAGGGAATGCACCTATATATTTTAATTTATTTTTTCTCATCTTTCTTTGATTATAAATTTCATTGTTTTCATTTCTCTTAGCCTTACGTTTTTTACTCTCATTTATCAATTTTTTATAAGTTTATTAGGGTAACCATAATCTTGTGATATTTTCAAGATAAAATCAAGCTCTTGATTCTTTAGTCTATTATTAAAGGTGTGCGTAAACGCTCTTCTAATCAATGCATTTTTTTTCTTTACCTTACAAAAGTTAAAGGTAGCAATATAGCCCTAACTGGTATTTAAAACAATACCATTGGTACCCTAACTCCAGATCCCATTGAGATCCCACTCTAAAAGTTTCAGGATTTAAAGCTTATAATATTACAAAAAAACATATATTTTTTTCAACATTTTTAAAAAACACTACCTTATTTTTTTTTTAATTAATTTTTTTTTTCACCAAGCGTAGTCAAGTTGCTTATCAAATTAAAACTTATGAAATGCTGACAGTAGAGCTTGTATACGAGTGAATGGTGTTTTATCAAAATGGTTGTCTATTGGTGTCTTCCTGTAATTTCTGTGGTACCAGGTCACAAACGAAGTGGTACACCTAGAACAAGATGGACCAAATATATGAAACTAGCCACTGATGAGTGAGGAAGAAATATATTGGAGGCAGAAAATTTTGTGATATAAAGGAAGAAAGTTCAATGCCAAAAATATTTTTTTTAGTTTTTCGTTTTATTTCTTTAAATGAGGTCTGTGCCAAAAACATGCTTGAAAGCTGTACAGCCACTAATAATAATGGCCATGATATTAGACACTAAAAACCTTAAAGACATGGGATAATTATAAGTGACAACATGGGACAACAAAAGCCTCAAGACATAAGGTAATGATAAGTGATAATATGGGACACCAAAAATCCCCAAGAATGAGACAATGATAAGTGATAATATAGGACACCAAAAACCTCAGAGACATGAGATAATGATAAGTGATAATGTGGGACACTAAACATCTGAGTAAGTGGGCATTACCACCTACAAACAATCTGTGTAAGTGGGTATTACCACGTACAAAACTGAACTGTAACCACACCACAACAACAAATAAGAAAATACACAGGACTCAATCATGATAGATATGGAGAGTCATAGTGCTTAGTGAAAGACATGGAGGTGGATGAGGCTAATATGATATTGTTCTCATCCAAACAGCAGACCAATATCTCAAAACAAGTACTTGTTCCAAAATATCAGAGAAATGACATTTTTTTCGTTTTTTTTGTTTGGAGGTTTAACGACAACCGTGAGCAACTCAATGGGCTATAAGCAGTCGCCCGTCCCTAATTTAGGGTCACTGGTTCCAGGGAAGGGAAAGAGCCAGTGCCATAAGACAAACACAACATCCATGCCTCACCGGGATTCGAACCCGGACCCCGTTCGGACGAATGATCAGAGGCCATCGCTTAGACCACTGCGCCACCGGGGCGGCGAGAAATGACATCATGCCACATATTCTTTTCAGATTGCTTATGCACTCTTCCTAGGCTTGACTCACATCTTACTGAAACCAGTCTGCATGGATTCTCTATGAAGGAGTTTAGGGTACCTCTCAGTGCTGAGTTCAGGCTCAAACAGCCCAAGCCCAGCCAAAGGGTGCCCCAAAACTATGACTAATCTGTATAGGCATAAATTAAAAAAAAAAAAAATACAGATAAATAAATAAAAAAAAAAAATGCTCTTCCAGACTTCCCCCAGTTCCCCCTGCAATTAATCAATGTTTTTCTCAACTAGGGCATAGCGAAAGGATATCCATGTGTTTCTATAGTAGTCATACATTTTCTTTGACCAATTAGTTTCCTCATGAAATGCTCTGGGTGGCTGAGCATCGGCAAAAATCAGGTGGCTCCACAATCTATGCACATTGCTTAACAGAATTAGCAGGGAGCTGCCAGGTGGAGGCAGAGGGCAAAATTCCATTTGGGTGCTATATACTATATCTAATTATAATTCTTGAAGCTTTTCCTATACCACGGATATCCACTAATGCATGTCCTATGACACCTGCTATCCGAATTGAGAATAAATAGCCCTTTCGAGTCTTCACTCCTAACCCAGACCTAGTTGCCAAAGAATTCTCTTTACTAATTTAGAAGTGTAAGAACATGTTAAATCATCCAAAATTGCATTTAAAAAGAAAATAATTAAATTCTCTTTCCCTCAGAGCCCGGGCTTGACTTTTGAGCTTTCGGGCTCGAGCTTGGCTTGTCTCAACACTGGTATCTTTAACTGCTACTCAGGGGTGAATATAGAATTTTTTTCGGAAGGGGGGTTGAAGTTTTTGAAATCCATCATGCCAAAATAAAAGTTAATGAAAAATAGAAGAAAAAATTAAAGCATTTTTTCTAGTGTAAGTTGCATTTTAACAAAGAAATGAAACATGGGGGGGGGGGGGGGGTCAAGACCTTCTTGGCTTTCTATCTAAATATGCCCCTGCTGTTACTTGTCTTGCATAGTCCCTCTATCCTAAAGAGACCTAAAATTCATCCTTCTTGAAATTTGTTTTCCTGTGGGCAAGGACAGGCTGAGATGCGGAAGAGACTGTATGATGTAAGTAATAATACCCTAAAACTGAAGCCAGATACAGGTCGTATACGTACATTCATCCGAATACTTTTATGTGCCTCCTAATGACACGAAATGCATCCCATAAACATTCAGAATGGAGCCCATAATTTATGACACATTAGATCATTGGGCAATTATTCAGCTTTACACAGAAACCCTCAGTGCCCCTTTTTAACTTCCAATTTATCCTGCACACAGACAGACAGACGGACAGTCCTGTCATGAAATAACATTTTGTATTCATGGTTCATTTGAATGCCCAGTGTCTCAAAGATACTGATCACTGAAACTGAGTTATAAATCCCATTACTTAATTCTTTATTATAAAATCATTAAAAAAAAAAGGATATAGCAACTTATCTTTTGCACTTGAGTGCAGCAGTTAGTAGTAAATTTAATTACTAAAATCAAAGACCACTACTCAATTAGTCATGTTAGCAAAAGCAAAAAGGTGGGAAAGGAATTGTGATAAACGATACTAACAAAACTTACAGTCATGCTTGTGGGAATGTCTGGATTTCTTCCTCTCCCTCCTATCGCTCGATTCCTTGGATGAAGACATGGATGATGCTTGAGGGGGTTTTATGTCCAATGAGTCATCCCCTGCATCTTCTTTGGAGCTGTCACTGAAAATAAATGAGGACACATTTCAATTTAGAACAAAACGACAGTGCACCTTTTCGCGTGCAAGTGTGTTAAACTTTTGTGATAACATAACAGAATAATACAATTACATAATTCTACTACTTTTTTAGAAAGAATAATGATGCAAATAAACCATACTTCTCCATTTTCACCTCACAACCCCCCCCCCACAAGAGAAACCAACTTCAAAAAGGCTCATTCCATGCCAAATCAACAAATAAGGGTTGCCTCACAGTCATGGATTTTGCTGCAAATTTAATCATTGATAAATACATGTAGAAAGAAGACAAAATCCAAAATTTCAGTCTTTTTCAATTAGTGTGTGTGTGTGGGGGGGGGGGGTTGCCCTCTGAATCTTCAAAATCACATTTTTTATGCCAAAAAGTGGTGTTTGTTTTATTCACAAAATTACTTATATTTGTACTAAACTAATCATTCACAAGTGGCATGTTAAATGTAAGATTGCCATCTTTTTAAAACAGCAAATTAATTTTTTTTTAAATTTGCAAATATTTTTGAGTGGCTAAAGTTTTAATTTTTTTTTTTTTAAATCAAAATTTTATATATTTGATGTGCAAATGAAACCAGCCATAAATTTCAGCCGATTTGAAGTATCAGAACTACTTTGTCTCCACAATTAATTTCAAGTTCATATTCCATTATTTATTTGGCTTTAGGATTGCCAAATTCACAAAAAAATTTAAAATTGCCAATTTTACCATCTTGGAAACTTGGTGTGGACAAGGTGACAAAAATTTTTTAACGAAGGGACACTGTGCCTCACAGATGTATGTAGATTTATAACAGAAAGTTTCAATTTGCGTATCTGACTTTCTGTTAAAAAAAAATCAACAAATGCATGGATGTTTCCACTTAATTTTTGTGATTTAGGAGTCCTGTCCTCCCCCTCCCCGCCTCTTCATTGCCTTTTTTATGCTAATAATTTTTATTTTGTTGGCACACCTGAGAGTTCTTTGTCATCACTATTAATTTTTTGAACATAATTTAACACATACCTTGTTACTAGTGCCAAATTTATAAAAAATGTTTGCCTGGCAGGATATTAATTTATAAAAATTAATATCCTGCCAGGCAAACTTGAACAGAAATTGCTTCATGTACTATTAATGCTAAACGAATTATTGGATTTTTGTTTAACAAAAAAAAAAAAACTTTCTAGAGCCGCTCTGCACAGTGGATTATTCTCTAAAATAATACTCACGAGCTTTACAATAAAACCATTTCAACTATTAACTCTGAAAATATAAGCATAATCTCTTTTCTCAAAATTAATATACATAAGATGTCTAAAGGGAAACAAACAAGGTTAAAAAATAAAAGGCCTAAAAAGTAATCTGAAATTCTAAACAAATCGAAGTGTTCTGTATGTATTACATCATTTGGGAAACAGCAATCATAAGAAGTGTTTTTCATCTCCCATGGCATTGCTTGAGGGCTTGTTCTTCCTCATATTCAAAGAAAGACATCCTATTGAGCTACAGCTATGGGAGGAATATGTCATGTTACTTCTGATTTTGGTCACATCAACAGATGTTCTTTGTCACCTGCTTTCTTGACCCCTACTACTTGCATAAATGCAGTATCCTTTGCTGAGTGACAGTTCAGAATGAGGGAAACTGCATAGAAGTCTTTCATCTGTTCACTCAGTTGGTGTAAAAGGCAGAACAGCCTAAATGCATTTGTCTTAGTTATGTCTTTCGTTTTTTAGTTCCCCTTTCACGTGGGTTGGAAAGAAAATAGTGGCAACATTGGTGCCACGACGCGGAAGAACATGAGAGTGCGTTCTGGTTATCAGCACGTCTAGAGGATACTCATAGCTGTCAAACACGCTCATTGTCTGGAGTGCAGTGCATGAGGACGAACGGATACAAAGCTGTCGTTTGGGAGTGTGAAATTGGGCCACTCTAAGCAATGTTTTTGAAGAGGGAGCAGCGTGCATGGATCAAAATTGAGGTGGTGCGTGGCAAAAACGCGAAAGAATGTCATGCAGGTCTTCAAGAAGCCTGTGGCCATGAAGCCCTGCCATATCGGACGGTGGCCCGTTGCGTAGCAGCCTTCTGACAAGGACGCGATTGTGTGGAGGATGCGCCAAGTGCAGGACACCCTGGTCTCGAGGAGCATTCCGTCGAGTTAATCCAATCCCTGTTGGAGGTGGATCAGCGATGGACAGCATGGAGTTAGCCGCAGAGGTAGGAACAAGCCACACCACAGTACTGCACATGTTGCACCAAGTGCTTGGGTACCGCAAAATTGCAGCTCCATAGGTGCCTCATCACCTTACCAAGGTTCACAAATGGACACGGTGCACCCTTGCAACTGATCATTTGGAAGGTCCCGCATTTCTGGGGAGAATCATCACCGTGGACAAAACTTTGGTTCGATACTACGAGCGGGAGCTGAAATGCACCCATCGTCCCCCCGACCCAAAAAAGTGCGTCAAGAACTCAGGAATGTGAAAGTGATGCTGATAGTGGCATATAATGTAGAGGGAGTCCTACTCCATCATGCAGTTCCTCCAGGCCAAACTGTGAATGCCATGTACTACAACCGCTTCTTGGAACGTCATCTGTGTCCTGCCCTGCTACGGAAATGGCTGCATTATCGAACACGTCCACCCATTATCCTGCATGACAATGCCCACTGTCACACTGCTGCTCCAGTGCGGGATTTACTTCAACAGTGGGGGTGGGAGGTACTCCAGCATCCTCCATATTTTCCCGACATGAGCCCCTGCGACTTTGATCTCATTCCCCAGTTGAAGGAACCACCGAAGGAACAGAGTTTCTTCATCAGAGATGCCATCCTGCAAGCAGTAGGATGCTCTTTTAGGGACATCAATAGCAACAGCACTGCCACTGGTGTCAGGTGTGGCAACCGGTCATAAGTATGGCTGGAGATTACATTGAAGATCTGTAACAATCTGCAGGTGATACCATAAACAGTTTGTGATATATGTATGTGTTGCCAGTACTTTCTTTCCAACCCATGTATGTCTGCATAACTAATGCAATCTTGCTTAGTGGGTCAGTTGTTGATTGAAGACTGTCATAAGTTTTCTTAATGTAGAACAACTGGAGTGAAAAAACTTTCAATGTACAATGAAAAGAAATTAAACAGAAAATGTATCTTGAGAAATACGGTTATCTATTTGGATGTACTTGCTATGATACATTTTTATTTCACAGAGCTCCAAAATGTTTATCAAAAGTAACTGCATACAGTGAAAATTCTGGGGACAGTAGTTCAGAAGAATACAAAGTAAGTAAAATTATTGTATTCTACTTCAACTTGAAAGAGCTTTCAAATATTCTTCACATCTTCTGAGTTCTTTTTTTAGAGCGGCAACCCAAATCACATTGTTATGCACTGTTACATTTTCTTTCATTCTTGCATTTCCTCCCCAATGCACAAATTTGTAAATTCTTTAAATAACTGATCTTTAATACAATTACCTGCTTTTCATTAATAACTAAATGCACAAGACACATTATTTTTTGTACAATAAGTCCATCCAGCTTTGACTGTTATATTCAGGGCTGGTGCCCAATGTTTCATGTTCCAAATTTCGTAATTTGCAGTAAATACTGAAATTTCCACTGTATAATCCATAGATTACCCATTAAAAAGTTATAATTTAAGGTTCTGTGAATAATACAGAAAAATGATACATCGCTTAAAAAATTGCAGTGATTTAATTTTTTAAAAACTTGTGCGGTTTCGGGAGAGCTGATGGTATTGGAAAAGTATCAAAAATGTAATGCAGTCTGCTGGTAGAAGGCCTAAAAGAGATGGAAATGCATCCATTCTTTCAGTAGATGATCTCAAAAAATTAAAATTTCAGATTTCAATTTTATTAAAATACTACTTGTGGGTGTCATATTTTGTACATATTAATTCAAAGTACCATATTTTTTTCCTTCATGAAATCTGCAAGGGCATGTAATCCAAAGGCTGTGAAAAAAAAAAAAATCCCACACATAATTCACAGCGGCATATGATTCACAGATCGGGAAATTCTGAGAAAAACAATTTTTCCCTTCGCCTAATCCGCGGCATGTCTCAGACCATGATATTAAAAAAAATGACAGTCTATACCTGCCAACATTGACAACAGCTTTGTTACTAATAACTAGTATTGCGTGGCATACACAGACTCTATTTTACGAAATGATCCATCTCTGTAAAAAACAAATATTGCTCCAACAAAACGTTACAACAAACAAGGACTCTAATGAAACAAACTTAATGCGTGAGAAACACAAAATTGATTCCCCAGCAAGGGCTATGATCGCAGTCTATGGAATATACAACAGAAATTACGGCATTTACTGCAATATATTACAAAATTTCAACTAAGAGGAAAATTAGACGCCACTGCCCGAATTTTAGGCGCCTGGGCGACTGGGATTTGTCGAGCCCTGGTTTCATGCATACATACGATCATACATACAGTTTTGTATCGATAGGAATAAAAATTTGGATACTTATCAGACACCCCTTGCATATTGCAAGTTAGAGAAACCCAGGGCTAGAACAAGCCCGAAAACTATGAGTAATCTGTTTAGCATTGTTAAAAAAAAAAAAAATTCCTTTTCCACACTTCCACTCTCTTTTCTCTGCAATTACCTTATGTCTTTTTCACCTGGTGAGTGGGAAGGAACCTCTTTTCTTTGACCATTCATTTCCTTGAAATGCTTTGGATGGTCGGGCACTTAGAAAGATTAGGTGGCACCAGAGTTGTATAAAAATAAAATGTATCAGCGTACACAGCCATTGAAACAGAAAATTTGCTGAAATCTGCAAAGCGTGAATCACGAGAACATCACAATAAGACAATTTAAAGTTAATAAAAAAATTAATTATTAGAACATTACAGATTCCAAGGACAAAATAAGTACATTACAATTGAATGTGCAGCAATGTGTGTGAAATGGGCCATTATGGCAAAATATTAAATATTAGTTATGAACCTCGTGAAAACAAGAGACTATGTACAGAAAATTTTTATATCCAGAAAAATAGTTCCATCAATGAACCTTCAAAAATTATAAATAGCATTTTAAACAACTTAATTTAAAAATAGTAACATCTAGAGGCTAGAAATGTCTGTAAAAACAAAAGAACTCAGACATGAAAAATAATAGAAGTTCTTCAAGCTAAAATAGAATTAAGTATATTAATTCGAGTAAAGCCACGAGAAAGTGTTTTAATTGCTGTAAATAACATTTAAATTTATTTATTTTTAATCTACAAGAAGAAACTGTCCACAAAATCTGCTAATAATTTGGAAACCATCCGTGTACAGCATACGCATTGCAAGTCTACATTATGTTACTCAGGGTGATGCTACAATCTATATGCTGTATGCTAGAATTAGCAGGGAGCTATAGCATGGAAGAAGGGGACAATATTCATTGGTGTGCTATCTACAATCAAGGTTTGTATTCTTCCAAGCAAAATAAATTCAACCACTTTTCAAGGACTTTTTAAAACAAAATTTTCATGTGGGTGTGTACTATCGGTCAGTCGGTAGGTATTTTAGCAAGTTCAAAGCATTAAACTTATCTGGCATGAGCATACCTTCAATGACCTGTCTGTTACCCTCCCCCACCCCCCCGCCCTCCTCCTGTTTATTTTATTAACTTTTAATAGCCCCTCTGTTTTGGCATTTTTCAAAATCATTTTATTTTGGGGGCACAGTGATTGACCAGCTGAATGAGTTTGTGTATTTAGGAAGCATGTTTGACGGAGAGAACAAATTGGTGAAATTAGTAGGCAAGCAAATTCTTCATTGGAAGTCACAGCTGCTTTAGGAGGTTTTTCCACACGAATTATGAGATCTCAAAATTCTTGCATGGCTGTGTATGAGAGTGTAATTGTCCCTACTCTGATGGTTGTGTAATGTGAAGCAAATTGTTGTTAGCAAGGTGGAGACATATTCTTCGGTGCTTTGGCCACGTTGAAAGAATGAGTGATGAGATGCTTACTAAGCTCAAGTGGCAGGAAGGAAAGGCAGAGGAAGGCCAAGGAAGTCATGGGAGGATCAGATTCAAGAGCATCTGCATGAGAAAAAGATTATGAGTATGAAGTATAAAAGGTCTTGTGTACGTCAGTGTGATGGATGTCAAGATCACAGTAAATGGAAAAGTTTGATACGGCAAAAGTAAGTAAATAATCAATTAAAAATTTATCTGGTAACTTGTATTTTTGTGGAGCTAACCTCTGAATATCAGAGAACAGCTTAGTGATATGTATATGTAATATTCTCATATTTAGAGAGGGCACATTATTTTTGTAGTCACCTTGCAGCGGAGTTGTAGAATATAGACGAACGATTGAACGCTGTTTGCAAAAAGTTTTCCTAATTTGCAGAAAATTTTTGAAAGAAAAAAAGAAAAAAACCTTTTTTTTTTCCCTGCAGGAATTAGTTACAAAGTAAATATATATATAAAAAAAAAGCTTTTTTTCCCCCTGCAGGAATTAGTTACAAAGTAAATAAAAAAAAAAAAAAAAAAAAAAAAAAAAGCGTCGCCAGATGACACTATCTTCGTAAAAACATTTATATTGACGGTAGTAAACATCACATTCACTATACAGTACAAAGTCCGAAATCCGGAGTGACCCAAAATCCGGACATTTTTCTGTGGCTGAAAGCAAAGCTTCCACCATCTATCGGCAAAAAACAAGACACTGACATTTTGGGCAGTCGGTGTTTTCTTTAAGCTCACATATATATTTATACATACAGTAAAACCTCAACAAACGACGACCAAAAAATATGCTGGCGAGTGCCGTAATTTTGGGGCTAAGAGCTGCTGTTATGCCGAATTTGTTTTTGGTAAGACTTTGTGATCGCTTTCCCCCTGTTCATATGTAAATGAACACGGAAAGCAGATGAGAAACTCGGTCAGGATTAATTCGTAAAATAAATTTTGTTTCTTTTTTAGCCGGTCAGCTCTGCGATGCTCAAAGCCCTGCAGGTGCCCCTAAATGCAACACCCACGGGAGAGCAGAGAGATAGTATATTGGACTATGCAGGCTTTCAGCGAACATTCCTTAAAAATAATTTTAAAAAAATGACTAACTTCTAAAAGTTTTCATCGGATTTTGACGAAATTTCTTATGGGAGTTTATTTTGACGTGTCTTGGTTACTGTAAAATTTGCATTCGGTTATTTAAAAAATTGGAGAATTTTATTTTTCATAAAAATTTCTCTTCAGTACAACTTCCGCAACGCAGGCAGTTGAGCTAACCACATGGTAGCGATCGTTGCCAGAGGGAAGAACCTTGCGAATCTCGTTCCCCCACAATGACCCACCAGTCACCTATAAAGACATTCTCTGTGATCAAAAATCGACACCCTCGCCTCTTTTATAAACTTTTTTTTTGTATCTTTTCTTCTGTTCAAGCTGAAGAAAACAAAAGAACCTCTCCTTCTTCATGTTTAAATGCAGTGTTTTAATGTATCATTTTTATCATGTTCAAGCAGAATGAAAAAGATGATAGCCGACTTCCGTACAAATCAAATTTTGTGCCATTTCCGTACGTTTGAAGTACATTTTTCAACAACATGCGAGTTCCGTAAGTTAAATTTTCCCCGTACAGTTAAAGATACTTGCATTTTTTTTTTTTAATGAAATCATTCTGTAGTTAATAAACTTAGTGATGGCAAAATTTGCGATATGATTTTGAAACGAGGCATGGATGACAGCCGAGTCATAAAATGATCACTAATGTGAAGAAATTGAGGAACAAAAAAATTCCTATTGATAATCTGGTAGATCTTTTGGACAGCGCCATTAAATGACTTGAGCAATGAAGTTTTATAATAGAACAAGAGGTTATGTGCGTGTGTAGAATCAGAGAAACTTCTGAATGGAAAGCCTAGGCTAATGAAGCAACGCACGCTGACTGAAATGTTTAATGTAAACAAAGCAAGCGCATTTTAAATGTGCGATGCATTTTGCGCTTCCCACTCATTACTTTTAATTTTATTTTAGCAATATTTTTTAATTTTCACTGTACTATAGAATTAAATTGTTTTCAATTATGATAATTCTTATATCAGCTTTGTTTCTCATAGTATAATTTTCGTAACGAATCCAGTACACTTAAAATTAGCAATTTGCAGTCAATTTTTCAAAAGATCTAAAATCTGAACTTGTCGAAGTCTCGAGGAATTCGGGTTTTGAACTTTGTACTGTACCAAGGCGAACTGAAGCTTCGATGGGAGTCGAGAGGTGAGATACTTCTGGCGCTATCGAGATTCCGCTCTAACGGATATCCGCCATCTAGAATAGCCCACAGTCGGGAAGGCAGCGGAAGGACGTCATTCTATCTCAAAATTATATTCGTTCACAAGTGAAATTTTATATTCTAAAACCACGTAACAAAAATATTTTTTTCCCCCAATGAATTTTTTGCACATTTTTGTATGATAATAGTTTAAACTTCGAAATCTGGCAACTTAGTGTTTGTTGCAGTGAATGATCTTGCACGTGGAGAGGAAATCACGATCTCTCATGCGGTTAGTTTGTTAGCTTCACCGTGTTCTTTTTTAATATCGAGCTAATTTGATTGTCACCTTTTGATTTTCTTTAAAATATAATTCTTTTTTTTTTTTTTTTTTTTTTTTTTGGCGATTAAGATGAACTGCAATTTCCCAAGTTCAAAGCGGAAAGGGAAGTGAAATGCCTGAAAAGAACTATGGCGTGCACCTTCAGCGTAAACACAATAAAAACAATTTTGTTGATAAAGAAGTGTTGGTCAACATCGATTACTACCTTTGTGAAACCTCAAGCTAGTAAACGTGGAAATATTAGTTCTTCACGAAAAAGTATTGATAGCGTAAATGTGTTTACGTCTACTACAACTGTTTCCACAAGTGAAGAACATCTTACGAATAATGATGTTCTCTCAGAAAACTCTGAAATACGTCCTTCAGTGATAGAAGAAGCCCCTGTCAACAATGTCAATGATAAATTTGAACTTATTCTTCAGCATATTAAGAAACTGGAGAAGGAAATAGCAAATATGAAGCAGAATGAAATAAGTACCTCCAGCAATTATAAGAAAGACCCAAAAGGATAAAGAGAAAGAGCAAGATAATAATACAAATCTTGCCTATGTTTTTCAATCCTGTCGGTCCATCTTGGACATAACTTCTGTTTTTGATGAATTTGAATTTGATGACTCAACGTGCACTGTTATATGCCACACACGTGTGCCGAATGGGAATCCCTACCAGAAAAAAAGGCTTCAGTTGTCATCCTGCAGTCTTTGTATATAACACCGAAAAATGGAACAGATTTTCCTGTAGGTTGCAATTTGCCTTACAATACATTTAGATGTCTAAAAGAGACATTTAAAAGACCACTTGTCAAGTAACATGCATCAGAAGTCAACAGAATTAAAAGGAAAAGCTGAAAAAGTAGAAGAAGCTTATCGCAGAAGAGAAAAGTAAGTTGGCATGTGTATTGGTCGTATCGCTTATAGACTATATTATAAAGGTCGTCCATAGTGACTTTGAAGATGAAATTGCTGTTAATGTACAAAATGGCTGTGATATGGGGGACATTAATCATTCAATAACATTTGCCAAAAACGTTTTAACACATGTTTCTGATTCTATTGTGTGCCGTCTGAGAAAGTTTATGAATGAACGACAAATTCAAACTGGATTTCAGCCACCCTTAAAAATAATAGCAGACAAAGCGACTTTGGAAACACCGTACTCGACACTTCATTATGGCTGTGACTGTCGTTTCAGACTCCAATCAACTTATTCATTCCATCTATTTGGGACACCCTGTGATCAAAGCGCACAGCAGTCAAGCTGTGGCAGACAGTATACTCTCTTGCATTTCTAAGTGGGGTGTAAAAAAGGAACAATTTATTGGAGGTAGCTTTGATGGCCAGTATTTTAATTAATTAAATCAAGATTTGCAACTACAAAAGAAAATAATAAAACTTTTATTATGACTGGGACCCCATGCATAAAGCAGGTCTAGTCGATGAACACATGAGAAAAAATCAAAATTTTCATGGGTTGTGATGATATATCAAACAATAACTTTAATTTTGGGAAAGAATATGAAAATTTAAAAGATGTCAGTTCCCAATTAAATGTACAACTTCCTAATGGAGGACAGGACAAATTTAAAAATCCCTGTTTCTTTAGTGAAACAAGGTTTGTGAATCACTGCAAAAAATATTTATATAAGAACTTTAAAGAGGACTTTAAAGCTATTATAACCATGCTAGAAGAACGACAAGTGGATCTATTGATGGGAATTTTATTCACAGAGAGAGGGCAACAAATGCAAATTTGCAAATGAATAAAATTTACAAATTTTAAATTCTGCCTTAGACTCTCTGGGTTATGTGACTTATATGACCAGTTCAGCAAAATTATATGCATTTTGCAGAAAGTAGATATTTCTCCTCATGACCGATATTACAGCTTTATTCGTAAAGCTAATTATTTAAAAGCAGTGTCTTCTGCTGTTGATTTAGAGAAATGTCCTTGCAGTAACAGTAAGATTTCAGAAAATTTGAAGATGAATTTGATCAAGTGGTTTGTTTTTGGCCCACTTACCATGCAGACCCTGCATCTTTAGACACTATTGGAGCATATCAAGATGTTCCTCTTTTTTTTACAGAGCCTGAGTGACTTAATAATACCCACAGTAAAGCAAAGAAAGCAAAAACTGATTCTAGTGCCAGTAAATTGGTACTTGACAGTGAATTTTATGATCTTTCTTTGCACACAGCACAAGAACTGTTAACAAATGTGTTTACCAAGGATGATGTAATGATATTTTAACATATAAAAGTTCTGACAGACTTAAAACTCCTAGCTACAAAAATTAAACTGAAAGGAGTTCCTTTAACAGCTGCATCTCAAATGGAGAAATTTTTGATTTCAGCACAAAAACTGGTTTATGACTTAAAAGATGTATCCCCATCTAAAAAGTTGCAGCTTCAGTATAGGAGGTTTTTAGTTAAAATTGAAGATATTGTAAAACACATGCCTGCAAAAGAATTTAAAGAGTTGACCAGCACGGATCTGATAATTTTTTTTTTATTTCCAGCAAGACAGCTTTTTTTTTATCTCCAGCATAAAAGCATTGAACTAATAATGCACTCAATATTTGTAGCTTCAATTATATCATCAGTGGAATCTGTGTGCGAATCTTTAACATCCATCTATGAATATCATAATAATAAGAGACGGCCTGTTAGTGAAGAAAACAGCCCACCATGAGATGATGATATCAGTGAATGGATTCTACCCACAAAATGTGATTCTATTATTTATCAGGCAATGAATCAATTTTTTTTGTAAGCAGAGTGACTGGCATTTTGTGTGAAGAGGTCACAATCTTAAGGATTGGGCTATTTCTAAATCAGTTGACAAATAGATAAGAATTCATCTCTTTCCTTTCATGGATTTGTAGTTTTTCTTTTGGCAAGTGAGGTAACTTTTAGTCCATTTTAAAATCAAGTTATTTTTTAAATTTTACAAGTTATAATAAAATAAACATTTTTTCTTAAAATTCGTTTGTCTATGACTTAACGCATTTTTGCAGAGAATTGTTGGTCAAATATTTGTGTTCGCAGAAAGTTTTTGGTTTTATACAGCTCTGCCCTGCAGCAAGGACGTGTTTCTAACCCTAGTCAACGGAAGCCCATTGTGATTAGTTTATCATCCCACATATTTTACTCCCCATGGCTGAAGTTTTACTCCATAGTGATGTCATATCCGAGGTACCACTGTCTATGTGCTCCCATAAGTTGAACGCAAGTTCTGTGCTATTTGATCAGTTTTGGTATTTTAATCGAACTAAACAGAAATCTCCTATACAACTTTTCAGCACAAACAATTATTTTGTACATGCTTTTTCAATACAACTACTTAAAAAAACAAAATTTCTTTTCACGCACTATTTACACAGTCAATCTTTTAAGTACTTTCAATTACTTGAAAATGAACTTATTTTTTCAAGGTTTATGAACCATGACTACCTGTGGTTCTCAAAGAAGATTTTCTCTGCAGAAATCCACTAACTAATGTGTGGCCTATGGCATTTGCTACCTAGGACCAGAATAAATTGCCCTCCTGAGTCCCCACTTCCCACCCAGATGCTGAAGAATTCTCCTTACCAACCAGAAAATCTGATGATGAAGATATAAAACTTGTATGCTAAATCATACAAAACCACATTTAAAACAAACAAAGAAAATTATCTGTTTCTCTCAGAGCCCGAGCCCACGCCACAGTAAATATTAAGCTTAAGACTGCATGAGCCAGGTTCAGGCCCGAGCAGGTTCATAGTTACGCCATTGATTTTGTGTTGGGTGCTTAAACATGTATTTATTTATTAGTTGTTTTACTGAATTTTGTCATACACTAGAAAACAAAGCTGAACTTTCTGAAAGGAAAACTTATTTTGAGATGCAACTATTAATGAAAGTATGTAGTATATGCCCTAGTTTTAGTTGTTGGTATTGCACTGAATTATTGTACAATATCTAAGAAATAATACATCAATTTTGATTGTTGAAAACTGTCTAATTCTATACATGTAGATAAATTGTGGTTTTCTCTCATATCTCTTGAAAAATGCACTGGCTCCTCTAAAAAAAAAAAAAAAAAAAAAAGAAGTTGGCACCTGAACATTGCGGGTTTTTTTTTGTTTTGTCTGCCCCTGGTCATGAAATAAACGTCAGTTTCTTAAACAGCACAAGTCAAATAAAAATATTTTGGGAAATATGGTTGCCAACACAAAAACAGCAAAATAAGAAAAAACACAGGAATACCTTTCATGTTCTGCGTATGGCAAAAGCTGTATCTTTTTTACACGAGACATATCTTTCTACATCTATTTCACCATCTTCAGATTCTGATGTGTGTTTAGATGGAAAGGTTTCTTCTGCTCTACCACTCTCTGCCATCTGAAACACAAACGGTACAATACTTTGATAACTAAACAAATATAATCAAAGGATATAAATATACAACATGCACTAACTGCTCATTTAGCATAAAAAATTAGTAATAGCATTTAGCATAAAAAAAGTACTGCACATACAATACTTACTAATTATGTAGTTTAATGAAAATTAACGTTTTCTTATGTCTAAGTTACAAAAAATAATCTGTGATTTTTTGTTTGTTCATAGATTGAAGATAAATTTCATCAACTTTTTTTATCGACAATTAAAACATGGTTCATATGCTTTTTCAATCACAAAATTCCAGGACTTTTGGATTTTTTTTTTCAGGACATACGATCTAAACGCTCTTACTTAAAAATATAATGAAACTATAGGTCTGTTCAACCTGTAACCTACAACAAACAAGTTTTTACATGCTTGGGCAAACAGAATGCAGAATGTTAAAAATGTTGTCCACTGCAGCTAATCAGAAACTTAGAATCACGGATAAATACTGAAATACCAAAACTGTCACTGAAAATGTGACCAGGTTTAATATCTACTAAACTTTTGTATACTATACTACACTGATTTTGGGAAACTTATTTTTTTACTTTGGCTTTAGTTCAATTATAAGCAAATTACTGAATAAAAAAACAACATAAAACTTAAAAATACATAGGTAGGCATTATTCTTAAATTGCTTCCATATACCACACAATCAGTACATAAAATACTATTTATATTTAATTATTTTGAAATAATGCTTACATTAGAAATTTAAGAGTAGGAAAAGTGAAATATGTGGAAATTTTTCAAAGGACCAAAGAGATTGTTATTTCTTAAACAATTAATCATGGGAGCAAGTATTTGTGTTACATTTTATTTAGGGAAGGAATTTTCAACATAATATTGATGCTGTAGCTATGTTTTAAATTTGTACTTGCCAGCAAACAAAGTATGGACGAAAATTTCCAACATGAAATGAAAGAGAATAATGGGAATACCAGGGATGCGTACAACTGCATTTATTAATGATCAAGGCAATTTAACTGGGCATGATTAGAAAACTAATTATAGAAGATGCAAAGTGATTAGTCTGCTCAGAGAAAATACTAAGAAACAACTAGATTTAACTTTCTGATGTTACAAAGCAATCTAATTTTGTGGCAAATTTTTATATACAGCATTCATTAGCAAATTTCAGAAAAGGTCGAAATAACACACACACACACACAAAAGCAGCTACTTACTTCTACCAGTGGCTAAAAAGTATGTAACGAAAATTAACAAATGGTGCAAAAAGTTTTGCATAGCAGAAGGAAGGTATTAGAGACAAAAATATTTTTAAATCAAACAATTAAAAGAAGAGATAGAGAAGGAAACATGATATAACTTAGTGTTCTCCCTAGATATTTTTTACAGCTGGGTGGCAAGAAATTTTAGCTGGATAGTACTTTTGAAGAACCCTTCCCAATTGAGAAGAAAAGAATGTTGTTCTTGCTTTAACATTCTTATATACTTATTTAACACAAAGTGATCCTTGTACACTAGATGTAAAGAACACGTGCAAAGTGTCAACCAGGACATGCAGAATACAATCTTTTGCCAGAGAAGCCACTCCAGTATGAAATAATATTAGAAGAATTACCTCTTACACGAACTTTAAAGAGACAGCCATCAGGGAAACTCTCGAAATCCTCTCCAGCAAAGCCTTGTAGCAGAATCACAGCGACGTGCGTCACAGATTTATTTTGGTCCTGCAGACAAAAACGACACCCACAGAACCCTATTAAACCATCTTGCAGACTTCCTATTATACATGCAAGTTTTCCGCCTTTCAAAATCTCTGGAAAGCGGAAGTTAGGCATGTGAGGATTTCTTCCATAATAGTAATTTTTTTTTCTCCCGACGTTCCCTCGATGCTTGAAGGGAGGATTATCTGATATTGTTGATAAATATCATTGCACAAGTATTTGTGTTTTGGTTTTAAAATGGAGGCAACAGTTTTCAAAAACGAAAGTTTGACGGAACCCAGTATTCTTTGTCTTGCGATATTTCCTCAGTTCTATGTGGTCATTAAATATCATTTTATTAGATAAATGTTTGTATTTAAGATTGAAAATGGAGAAAAATGTTCTGAAAACGAAAGTTGTACGAAGTGAAAATTTCTCCCTCTAAAAAGCCTTCACCCGCAGTGCTTCTGTATTATTATTTAATCATCATTTAATTATTAGGTGCTTGAATTAATTCCTGCTATTGCCCAATAGAGCGTAGCAGTGGTGACCCGGGCCACACGTGACCTCCTTGCGCAAGCACGTGCCGTCTGTAGTCTGGGCGAAGCAGTGTGTGACGCCTGATCGGAGGGCACAGAACACCAGTTTATATCGCATTAACAATGTCGAGTTTCTTACCAAAAAAGGAGCATTTGTGGGAAGCATTACTTTTCTGCTTTCATCTCAAGAAATCTGCAGCGAAAAGTCATCGTTTGCTAGTGCATGCCTATGGGGAACATGCCCCATCAGAAAAAAACATGCAGAGTGGTTTTGATGCTTCAAAGTCAACGAATATGACGTGAAGGATAAGGAGCGTCCTGGAAGGCCAAAAAGTTCGAAGATGGCACATTGGAGGCCTATTGGATGAGGATTCATGTCAGACACTCCACAAGTTGTCTGAAACACTACGGGTCGATGAGTCAAAGGCAATGGGAATGATCCAGAAGCTCGGAAACTGGATCTCACATGACAAGGTTATTCTCCATGACAATGCTAGACCTCATGTCACCAAATCCGTGAAGGAACGCTTGGAGGCACTTACCCACCCGCCTTATTCCCCGGACATTGCTCCCTCAGACTTCAATTTCTTCTAGTCGACACAACATGGCCTTTTTTTTTTAATTCAGTTGACATTAAATGTCCGTAAATACTGTTTCACACGTTATGCAAGTTCAGCTATCGGGAGATTGCAAAAGGACGTTAACATAGTATTGGCAATTGAAGTCAAGTATAATAATAATAAGTATCTGTACTTACAATATTCATAGTGGCTGTCACTTCATATAAAGGCCATCTAAGAATGTGAATTCCTTCAATTGTGAAGTTAAAATTCATGATATTGTAAAATCTGCACCAGATAAAATTAAACAAGATGAATTTTTTTACAATGCAAAAAATCCATTAACATCGATGAAATAAGAAACTGAATTAAAACCTTGTTGAATTTTTTAAAAACGAACTACAATCCTGAAGAGGAGACAATCTTGACCGCGAAGCACCCTGATACATAATGAAAACTGAAGATGAATTATACTTTTGCCAAAACCTCAAAAATAAACAATCTTGAAAAAGAAAATACAAACATACAAATCTCCCGAATGCGAAGCACCAAACTAGTTTCTGCTAACTTTTATAGCCATCATCAGTGGTAGGTGCACGGACATTAGGATTACCGCACTCACTCGCTCAGGTATGCAGCTTAATCCCAATGTATGTTCAGCCCTGTCGTGTAGATATTTGCGCATCATGATTTGGGTTCCACTGCACATATCAACGGTGTCGCCATCTGTAGTCAAACAAAAATATACTAGTAGCATTTACGTAGAAATATTCAACTGTATTTTTAAGTAACATTTGATGTCACACGTTTTTTGTTAATGTTTTTCCTCTTGAAATGTTTTCTCTCCTGTTCAATAAGGTACCTCTCCATGCAAACTGAAGCTCTACTGGACTATTAACGTTACAGTTGTATCTTTTGGTTTTCTCAATAACTACAGCCTCGGAGGTTAGAATCTGGGCATGTGATCTATGTGATGTTAGAATTTTTGTGTTAGTCCAATCAGGAGTTACATGATTTTTGATACAATGTTGTATTAATGAAGTTTTTTCATCTTTTCTTGTCCAGTTCGTAATATGTTCATTTAATCTAGTCAAAAATCTTCTACGCGTATTTCCGATATATACTTTGTCTTTTTTTGGTTATCATCCGTAACTGTTGGAATGACATAAACACCAGATTTATTTAGAATTGATCTATTATTAGTAGTAGTAAGTATGCTTCCATTGTCAATAACTGTTTCTGCAATGTTAATATTGTTGTTGTAACATTCTTTTTTAAAATAGTACTAATAGGAGGTAAGTATGGAAATTTTCCATAATATTGCTGTATTTCTTTTTTAATGTTATTATCGAAACGATGTATATTGGACGTAATGTTGTTATATAAAGACTTGACTAATCTTACGGCTCTGGCTCTCTCCGTCTCCAGGACGGAGAGAGCCAGAGCCGTAAGACAAACACAACATCCATGCCTCACCGGGATTCGAACCCAGACCCCGTTCAGACGAATGATCAGAGGCCATCACTTAGACCACTGCGCCACCGGGGCGGCATGTGTTCTAATTTCCTGCATTTTTATGTCTACCATTGCCTTGAAAAAGTCTCCCAGTGGAGTGTGAAAGCTTGGTGAATCTCTGTGATCATTACACCATAATAAATAAATGGATTTAACATGAGTGTGACGTCTCAGAAAAAATAGAACATCCAGCTTCGATTTTAACGTTTATTATAAACCGACCGCAGTAACGAACCTTGTCCCTCCTAATTCACACTGCCCAAAAGAGTACAAACTTTCTGCTTTTAGAGCATGGTTCTATAGAGCATTATAACGTATGCCAACCTGACTACCTAAATAACAAGGAAATCGATAATATTTATAGCAAAGGTCTAAAGGCTGGATATAAGAGGGATGAAATATACAAAATACATAGAACTGTAAGAAATCGTATAATGTCAGCAATAACAAAATCAAATAGTAAGACAATGAAGTACACAGGATCCATCTCATATATCCCAGGCTTTGCCTATTGGTTAAAGAATTTGTTACGTAAATACAAAATATTAACAGCAATGAAGTCCCCGACCCCATTATCACATTTAGTATCAAGCTGCAAGGAGAGACAGTGTGAAAAAGAAAAGGCGGGTGTGTACGATATTCCGTTTGTATATCCTGACAACACGGAAAAGATATATATAGGAATGGCAAAGCGATCCTTGGATACTAGATGTAAAGAACACGTGCAAATTGTCAATCAGGACATGCAGAATACAGCCCTCGCCAGAGAAGTCATGCACTCATCGGTCACTCCAGTATGGAATAATATTAGAATTGCCCCTTACACGAACTTTAACAAACCCATCACAGTGTAACAGTGGATAAACAATGCCATATAGAGTACAGGGGTCGGGCTATCCATCGCATTCTTCGCAATTGCGAAACACAAATCGTTTTAGCGTAAACATTGGCGATTACCTTTTCGTACTGTTAAAACACTTTGACGAAAACTTTTAAAAAGCCAGAGCAACCCCTGCAGCATACATCCCTCCAACATCACGTTCATAAAGTAATCAACACCTACATTTCTGTTTTTTGTATGCTCAATGAAACCAAACAAATACTTACATCAAAGATGACGCAACAGGAATTAAGTTAATTAAAAACATTCACATAACACAGCACACGACAACCAATTTAGACGTCCACAGAAGCTCTCACACAAACACCAGTAAACACTTAATAACACAACACGAAACGAAATTCATTATTTGTACCACTTACCAGAAGTCCAGGACAGTGGGACGTTGCCAGATTTCTGAAATTTGTGCATCGAATAAATAATCTCTTAATTGGTGCGTGCTGATATTCTGTAGAAACCTCAGGGCAGAATCAAGAGGTTAGAAGAAGAGGAGGTGAAGGGACCCGTTTTGAGTGAAGCCAAAACAGATCAGCTGTTTCTGTCCTCTCTTTGAGGTGGTGGGAGTCTGCGCTGCGAGAGTTCGGGAACGTGACGTCACTTCCTGTGGCTTAAGCAGTTTTGCTTAGCGTATGCAAACCAAGGATGGAAAGAAGGAATATTTCGGACTTCCTATTTCTTAACATTAAGCTTTTGGTTATATTTTAAACATGGTTACTTGCACATGGGCAGTATGCATGGTTACTTGCACATGGACAGTAAGAAACCATGCGCACTATGCACTTCCGTTCGAAAAATCATTATTTTGTTCAATTTTTTAAAGAAATACCAACACATATTTCCCTGTTTTTTCTGGAAATTTTTTATTATGGGAATGAATATTTCAGCTTCAATTTTGTTCATGCCTGTATGGGTAGAGTAAGGGTCCGAAAAACCCGTTAAAATTCGCGATTTCCCCATAGAGGTATACAGGAGATTCTTAGGTTGGGCGCATTGGCGTAGTCAGCTGATATAAAGTGGCGTCACGCCAGAAGCACAGGGAGAGGGGCTGTTGCCAGCTCCTCTTACTTCTAACCTCCTTGGTTAGAACACGGTGTATGATAGAATAAGATATTTGGAGATGCCTTTGTTAATGGAGCAGTAACCAAGGTGGTTAGAATAGGTGGAGTAAGGATGACGTCACAAACTTGAAGCTCTTTGAGCAAACGAATTTGATTCTTAATATACTCACCAATATGGCGTCAGAGGCTGTGATTGGCTGCGACTCATCTCACAGGTTTCACCAACTTGCGACAAAGGCTGTAATGTCATGATCGTGACGTTTTTTTTTTATTGGAGATTCAGCGACCACCGTGAGCAACACAATGGGCTATAAACAATCGCTCGTCCCTAATATAGGGCCACTTGTTCCAGTGAAGGGGAAGAGCCAGTGCCGTAAGACAAACACAACATCCATGCCTCACCGGGATTCGGACCCGGACCCCTTTCGGATGAATGATCAGAGGCCATCGCTTAGACCACTGCACCACTAGGTGTGACGTTTCGGTGGCTTTACTTTGATTACACGAGGGGAACAACTGACCCTTATACTCCATCTGTTCAGGGGTGTACTGATAGCCCCCGCAAGGGTGGGGCCTCATGCTTAAAAGGACCTCTAGTCTGAGCAAAAAGATTTTACAAAATGTTTGCAGAAACTTTGTATCAAACTGGTTTAAAAAATAGCCAAGAATTAAGGCAGCGTGAAATGAAGTATTAAGAAGAAAAGCATTTTTTTTCTCAGTATAAAATACGTAAAATCTTTGGAAATCATTTCCGTTGCTTGAGTTCATAAAAAGTGGATGACGGGAAAGAAGCTATTCAAAAGAACTCGAGACACCTTGTAAATAGCCCATGCTGTTACAAGGGGCCTCAAGTTCACAGCCATTGCAATAGTTTCTACGCAGGTTTGTTAACAAGAGAATGTAAAAAAAAATATCACTTTAATGGGAAGTGGTCTAAGCGATGGCCTCTAATTATTCGTCCGAAAGGGGTCCGGGTTCGAATCCCGGTGAGGCATGGATGTTGTGTTTGTCTTACGGGCACTGGCTCTTCCCTGGAACCAGTGGCTCTAAATTAGGGACGGGCGACTGCTTATAGCCCATTGTGTTGCTCACGGTGGTCGTTAAACTTCCAATTAAAAAAACATAACTATGCATCCTTCCAAATATATTGAACTAAAAATGCGGTTTTCCCGGGCGTGAAAAAGCAATGACCTGTGTCGTTTTTTTGGTTTTTTTTTTGTAACAGAATCGAAAGATTTATGTTGTGACATTTCGTATAAAACAGAAAAGTCATTAGATACTGTCACACGGCAGTTTCATGTTTTGTATGTGCAATCGTGAGGCATTTCAAAAAGCAGCCTTAGTTCTTAGAAACAATAAATTTTGCATGATATTATTAACTTTGACGTAAGTACTTTGTGCAGTAATTTTTATCGGTAACCAGGGCAATCATTTTAATTACAAGTTACACATTTGTGCTTCACGTAATAAAGTGACGCAATTTTGATTTTACGAAAAATACTTGTAGGTTCCAAAGAATTTGATTTATTAAAACACCCGTAAAGCCTAGCCAATAATATGGAAGTTAAAATTTTGAGTAATTGAAAGCTGGTGGATTTTCGTAAGAGGGTCTCGAAAACTTTTTCTGCTGTCGGGCCTCGAGTTTTTCCAGTATGCCACTGCATCTATTCTTTCTAACCGTCCTTGGCAGTAACGCTTTGCGTGGAGCCAGTGGCGTATATTCGAGGCTAGCTAAGCCAGCTGTGAAGCCCGGAGAATGCGAAAAAAAAGTCAATTAGATATACACAAGTAAGTCAATTATCAACGGTATTAAGCTATGTCAATATTTTGCTGCGAAAAAAAACAGCACATGTGCTGATTCACTTCTTTTGACTAAGAGAATGAGTCTGGCGATCAGAGACCAACGGGCCTCCAAGTGGAGGGATTGTATCATCCTGACTCAATCAGTAGCTCTACCAGTCTTCGACTGAGGTCTTCGGCGTGTGATTCGAAGACCTTGGATACGTTCGCCGGCTAGGGTTTCCACGACAACATGGAGGGACAGAAGTGTAAATGGGCCGTTACTTTAGGCAACAGTTCGCTCAGAAAAGAGAAGACTGACTACCTTCGTCACTTGCATGCTCCCGCCCGTAAATGTCCGTGTTTCGCCAGAGATATTCATCTGTCTGAATTGTCAATGAATTAAAATTAGGGATATTATATCTTAAATTCGTGGTTTTTGTTGGATTCGAATTGTTTTGAAATTTTTTTGTGAAAGCTTTCCTGATCATCTACTGTCAGAACTTAAAGAACCCTATGCTTCAAATTTTGACACAGTTCGACACAAAAAATGAACTGCGCCCGGGTGCAGTTATTATTATTCCCTTGATGAATACGAAAAGAAATTAGTGAGAAACATTACTAGTTACATGAAATTGAATAAATTGGACATTGTGTTTATTGAGGTGTAAAAATTAGCAGATCTAATATTGAAATTTCCATCAACAACTGCAACTGCCGAAAGAAGTTTTTCTGCACTAAAAAGAATCAAGATATACTATACTTTAGGAAAACACAAAGGCATGTACACTTGAGCAAATTGGCTGTTTTGTCAATAGAGAAAAACTTTCTTTTTAAATGTGATAAAATACTCGGAAGAAACTTTTTATGGAAAAGTAGCACTCAACTTCACCCAAATGAAAGAAAATGGAGTGCATGTACAAATAAAGTGTACAGAAGAATAATGGAGTTCATATACAAATAAGTGTTAAAATCCTGATCCTTATTATAATTTGGTATTATGATAGCAATAGCATGTACCTAAAATTAAGAAAAAAAAGTTACTTTTATTAGTTAACAACTGAAAAATAAACTTCGCAATTTAAAAAAACAAAAAAAGTACTGCGAGCGGATGAGAAAGCCCAGGTCTTGGTCCCAAGATGCGCACTGTGTGGAGCATATAACCGCGAGGTACGGCCGTTAACCCTCTAAGTGGCTGGAGCTTCGAAAGAGTAATGAGAAATATCCTAGACTTCTCTTAAAAGTGTCTTGTCTTTCTGTAGTATTGGTCGTAGCTAAGATGCGCATATATGCATTCTCGACGTATTATTGCGTTGTCGCCGCTCTGAGCACAGAAATCTTCGAATGCATATATGCGTGCTTGCCATCCGGAGGGTTAAAGTGTGAGAAAGCTGGTGGTTTTCAAAGATATTGCAATGCATTTTGCGTTATCCGAATCGTATTCTTTCGTCACAAATGTTTCTAATTTTGTGTCGTTACTTGTTGTCGATGTGTGAGAAAATGCTAGATTTATGAAATTCTTAATTATTTTGGGGTTCCTTCCCATTTTTACTTTAAATTGAAATACAGGAACATTAGCGCGAATTCAAAACAAACATAAAGTTAAAACTCAAAACTTCACTCGTTTGTGTGAAGTATAATTCATTCCTGTTTGACATTAACACGATTACGGCAACTCAAAACCATGCAATTCCAAAACAGCTGAAACCACATTGGTATCATGTAAACAGCCCATCGACCACCTCAAATTCCCACACTTTGCGGCTTCACGGTTATGAGACTCAGGACATCTCCAGATGTATTATTCTAACTTCAATGGCCAGAATTCTCCATTCAGGTGTCAAACACGTGGAAATTATAGGCTACAGGGGCGTATTTAGAGGGGGAAAAGAGGCCTGCTCCCCTCCGAAATCTGCTTTATTTTTTATGTTATCAGTCAAAATAAGGTTAAATAATCAAACTGTGCTTTCCAATATAATTTTATATATGTATGGTAAATCAAAATTTGTGTCATGAGAAAAGTTTCTGAATCATGAATATTTACTGCTGGAAAAATCCAACTGCTACGTACGGATCCAGTGAAAGATAATTGCGGGAAGGAGACAGAGGTCAGAGAAAGAAGCGTGGCTAATATCCGTGGTCAGGAAGACGACTGTAGGTTTTTAAGGCGCCAATTCCTGATTGACCAGACCAGGGATAATGTAACGTGTCACCGCTCCTCTCTGCCTGGCGCCGGTCGTTATTAGGACACGTGTAGTGACACTCGACACCTCACTTTACTGCCCAGCCACCTGTTATGATACTTTACTGATTGCGAGCTGTGCGTTGGCCATGTGGGTGGATTCTTTCATTTTCAAACGGAGTGAGAAAGTGAAACTTCTGTTTCTGTTTTATCTGTATCCTTGTAATTCAAAATCAGTATTTATTCGCTCTTTCCCGCAGCTGCTTAAAACAGTTTGTTGAGGTTATTTCAAAAATGAAACGATTTCGTCAACAAAGTCTGTTGACTTTCTGTAACAAAAAAAGAGCTGTGGAAACTGAAACGCTAGCTGAAACCACTGATATGGAAGTTCCAAACCAAGGTGTTGAAAGCGGGAGTAATCCTAAAAATTATGAGCTTCAACTAATACGCATGACGGAGATGCAGATGGTAAAAAAAAGTCTGAAAGCATTTCAGATTCGAACGACATAGGATTATATGCAGGTAACAGTGAGCTTGTTAATTCTTTAGGCCACGTGAAAAAAGTGGATTTGTTACATAGCAAATGGAAACCTACTGCGAAATATAGATTCCCTAAAAAAATCAGTTACAGTCGCAATAAAAAACACATGAGAACCTTCCAAATTAAATGGTTAGAAAAGTATAAGTGGCTGTCATATTCACGTCTGAAAGAAGGTTCATTTTGTAAATATTGTGTTTTATTTTACGAAAAAGACGTTGCTGGTAAAGGCAAACATCAGACTTTGGGTAGCCTCGTTACAGAGCCTAGTACCGATTTAAAAGATGCGAGGGAAATATTCAATAAACATGAAAAGAATAAATATCACAAAGACGCTGCATTGGCAGCTGAAAATATTGCATCAATAATTAATAAAAACCAACCAGGATAGTATAATTTTACAAATGAATAAACAGAAAATCAAGAGATAATTGACAACAGGAAAAGGTCGATTCCTTTTGTGCAAACAATTAGATTATGTGGAAGGTAGCAGATACCTCTTAGGGGAAAAGTTGATTCTGGAAGAATTTCGCTTGAGGAACCAGCAAATAATAATGGCAATTTTCGCACTTTATTAAGATATCGTGCAAATTCTGGAGATGCCATTTTAAAAGAAAACCTTAGAAACTAGTGGAGGTAATAGCATGTATACAAGTTAGGAATACAGAATGAAATAATAAACATCTTTGGGGAACTTATTCAACAAAAAATTGTAGCAAAGGTAAAGCATTCAAATTTTTTCAGTATTGGCAGATGTAACAACTGACATTAGTCAAATAGAACAGTTTTCACTGTGCGTCAGGTATTTTGATGAAGAAGAACTGAAATTAAGAGAAAATTTTCTGGCTTTTATACCAGTGAAAAATTTAACAAGCTGTTCTCTTGCAACAACAATATTAGAAAATTTAGTGAAATTGGGTTTTGATTTGAACGATATGAGAGTACAGGGGTATGATGGGGCTGCGGCAATGCGAGGACAGTTTCGTAGAGTGCAGGCCTGTATAAGAAAAAAAATATCCCAAAGCAATATATACTCACTGCATGTCCCATTCCTTGAACTTGTGTTTGTCGGATGCTAGCAAAATGCCTAGCATAAGGAACTGTATGGGAGTTATATCAGAAACATGTTCGTTTTTCCACGCTTCTGCTAAACGCACCAGTGTTTTGAAAGAAATTATCCAGCGACTGCTACCTGATTGCAAGAAAGTTAAGATGAAAACTCTATGTGAAACTCGATGGATCCAAAGGCATGATGCCGTTCTTATGTTTAAAAAAGGTGTGCATCCCATTATATCATCCTTAGAAGCGATTAAGCAAGTAGAGTCAACAGAATCATCTGTTAAAACACATACTTTGCTCAACTCTATATGTCAGTTTTCTTTTCTAGTGGCAACTTTAGTCCTTAGAACTAGTGGTGTTGGATTTATAATAAACAAGAAACTGAAGGATAAAGTTGTAGAAGTTGAAAGTTCCTCTGACAGAGCTGCACGACTCGTTATCCAACTCTCGAGAAGATACAAGGCTCAGATTATTCAAACTTATGCACCCAAAGTCATCCTGAAGAAGAAATTGAAGAATTTTATGAGGAAATTCGTTATCTAAATAATAAAGGTACGCAGCACTTGAAGATAATTATTGGAGATTTTAATGCAAAAATAGGGCATCGGCAACAGAATGAAACTTCAGTAGGTAAATTCGGTCACGGCAACAGAAACCAGCGTGGAAATACTCTCGTTGAGTTTGCAGAGGCAGAAGGGTTTTTCATCTTGAACTCCTTTTTCAAGAAAAAGCCACACAGGAAATGGACATGGAGACATCCAAATGGGACGACAAGTGAAATTGATTTTATTATGTGTAACAAAAAAGTCGTCATAGAAGACTGCAGTGTGCTAAATAAGTTCAACACAGGTAGTGACCATAGATTGGTGAGATGTAAGATGCATCTCAACACTAAACTTGAACGTGGCAAGCTCATAAGACAAACAAAATGTATTAACCAAACCAACCTCAAAAAACACCATAATACTTTCAAGTTGGAACTGAAGAACAGATTCTTTGCGTTAGAAGGCCTAACATCGTAAGAAGTGGATATTTCTAAAGTTAACAGAAAAGTAACCAAAGCTCTTATGGAAACAGCAACAAAATTAGCTGAGTCTAAAAACAAGTTGCATGTGAACAAATTATCAGGAAAAACCAAAATGTTGATGCAAAAAAGAAGAGAGATGAGGACAACTAAAGAAGATGTGACTTACAAAGTGGTGTATATAGAGCTATGCAAGACAGTACGAAAAAGTATCACTGAAGACGTAAGGAAATTCAACTGTGAACTAGTGAGGGAAGCAATTGAAAACAACCAAAGCCTAAAGATAGCAAAGGTACATCTCAGTAAGGGAAGAAAACAGATTATGGCACTGAGAAAAGAAGATGGCTCTGTAACAAGAAATAGAGGCGAAATTTTGACAAGAGTGAAAGATTTCTACTCCAAATTATATGAAAGGGATGGTACATGTACTCCAGACATCATGAAAGGTACCAGTACCAGAGTTCTTCCAGTCCTCCCAGCAGAAGTTGCACATGCAATCAAGAACATGAAGCGGGGAAAAGCTCCAGGAGAAGATGGAATTACTGTAGATATCAAACACGTGGAGAAATCAAAACAGTACTCGCCCAAATTTTCACTCGATGCCTTAATGAAGAGAAGATTCCTGAGGATTGGAACAACGCTACAATGATCCTGCTACATAAAAAAGGTGACATTGAGGATCTCAGGAACTACAGACCTATCAGCCTCCTATCAATGGTTTATAAAATCTTCGCTAAAGTTCTTTCATACCGCTTGAAGGTAACACTGGACATGGCTCAACCGAGAGAAAAAGCTGGATTCAGGAGTGGCTACAGCACAATAGATATATGAACTTCCATTGTGCATGGCTTTTATCGATTATGAAAAAGCCTTTGATTCGGTGTGTGAAACCATCAGCAGTTACAATGGCTCGGAAATCCTGCGGTATTGAAGATGCATACATTAATATTATTAATAACATGTATGAAAATGCAAGTGCAAAGATTCGGCTGTTTGACAATGCAACACACATAAAAATTGGAAAGAGAGTGAGACAAGGTGAAACCATATCTCCGAAGCTCTTTATTGCCACATTGGAAAATGTCTTTCAATCACTGAACTGGGAAAACAAAGGGATAAAGATTAGTGGAGATTATCTAACCCACCTTCGTTTTGCTGGTGACGTAGTCATCTTTGCAACTACCCCATCAGAGCTGCAGAGTATGATCCAGGAACTTGCTGACAAGAGTAAAAGATGGGATTAAAAATGAACTTTCAGAAGACAAAAGTGATGTTCAATGCTTTTACAAGAAATGAAGATTTATCGATTGATGGAGAAAAGCTGGAGATAACAGACACGTACGGTTATCTTGGACAGCAGATATCAAGTGAGGGTCACATTGATGAAGAAATTAATCAGCGTACAAAACTTGCTTGGAGAGCTTTTAGAAGAAACAGCATAATTTTCAAGAGCAATATGCCCTTATGTCTTAAAAGAAAGTGTTTGATCAATGCATCCTTCTAGTGCTTACGTTGGTGCAGAGACGTGGACCTTAACTAAAAGAGATATACAAAGGCTGCAGACAACTCAAAAAAGTGTGGAGGTGCATGCTTGGTGTAACCAGGAGAGATAGGAAGAGGAACTCGTGGATCCGAAAAATGACAAGAGTGGAAGACATCATGATCAGAGTTAAATCCCTGAAATGACAATGGGCTGGACATACTGTGAGAAGGACAGACCATCGATGGACAGTCGAAATTTTAGATTGTATTCCAAGGGACAGGAAAAGACCCAGAAGAAGACCACATGGGAGTTGGGTGGATGAAATTCGAAAGTATGCGGTAGTTACATGGAGGAGACTGGCACAAGACAGACCGTCGTGGAGGAAACTTGGAGAGACCTTCGTGCAGCAGTGGATTGATAATGGTTGACAACGATGATGATGATGACATCAGAGTCAAGACTGAATGGGCTGGCTTTATTATCTACTCACAGAGACATTCAAGTTGAAGATGAAGAAGTCATTGATAAATTCGGAAATGTGCGTAGAAGAATAAATCTCAGATTTTAAGAATTAGGTGAGTCCAATCAATTTCATTATTTCTCAAGGAGAAATTTGTTTCTGTCACTCTTTTTTTTTAATATGTACTCATCAGCTTAATTTAGGTATATACACTGACAGAAAAAAAGAAATCCCAACACCAAGAAAGGGTTGTGTTAGATAAACGACAGTTGGTAGGCGGTAAGAGTACATCTGTAAGATGACGTCTATGCAAATTTCGCGCTCGGCGCATACGTGTGGCGCTAGTAGTGCCCTCGGAACATGCAAAGCAGGTTTGCTGTAAATACGCGCTGTAACGTTCGTGAGCGTTAGTTATCGTTGAAATTCTACGTAGGAAGTTGATGTTAGTCAAGCATGCCTTTAAGAAGACGAAGAAGCCATTATCAACAGCTCACGGAGTTTGAATGAGGTCGTCTAATAGGGCTACGAGAAGGTGGATTTTCTTTCCGCAATATTGCAGAACGACTTGGCAGGAATGTAGCCAATGTGCATGATTGTTGGCAGCGGTGGTCAAGGGAAGGTACTGCCTCAAGAAGACCGGGTTCCGGCAGGCCACGTGGCACTACTGAGAGGGAAGACCGCAGTGTACGGCGTATGGCCGTGGCGCATCGTACTGCATCTGCAGCAGCAATTCGAGCTGCAGTTGCCACCACAGTGACACAACGAACTGTTACAAATCGGTTACTTGAAGGACAGCTCCGAGCCAGACGCCCTGTAGCATGCATTCCACTTACTACAAACCACTGCCGTTTGCGACGTCAGTGGTGTCAAGCTAGAGCTCATTGGAGGACGGAGTGGAGATCTGTTGTGTTTTCTGATGAAAGCCGGTTCTGCCTTGGTGCCAGTGATGGCCGCGTGTTGGTTAGAAGGAGGCCAGGTGAGCGCCTGCAACCAACCTGTCTGCGGCTGAGACACACTGGACCTACACCTGGAGTTATGGTCTGGGGAGCAATTTCCTATGACAGCAGGAGCACTCTCGTGGTTATCCCACGCACCCTGACGGCACAGCTGTACGTCGGTCTGGTGATTCAACCTGTTGTGCTGCCATTCATGAACAGCATTCCAGGGGGTGTATCCCAACAGGATAACGTTCGCCCGCATACCGCTGTTGTAACCCAACATGCTCTACAGTGTGTTGACATGTTGCCGTGGCCTGCTAGATCACCAGATCTTTCACCAATCCAGCACGTATGGGACATCATTGGACGACAACTCCAGCGTCACCCCCAACCAGCATTAACCGTCCCTGTATTGACCGACCAAGTGCAACAGGCATGGAACTCCATCCCACAAACTGACATCCAGCACCTGTACGATACAATGCATGAACGTTTGCGTGCTTGCATTCAACATTCTGGCGGTTACACCCGTTATTAATGTACCAGCATTTCACATTTAAAAAGGCTCTTCTCGCGCTTACAATAAGCTGTGATCTTGAAACCTTAATCGATTAAATATGTTACCTATACAAATGTATTTCCTCCATTTCATTCCTCTACAACTATTTTTTCGTGGTGTTGGGATTTTTTCCCGTCAGAGCAGATCGGAGCCGCGTTTTCACACGCCTTAAAGAAATCTTAAAATGACCGTAATAAAAATACCAAAGACTAAAAGCAGATTAAAATGACCGTATTAAAAAGCTATTAATCTTTTTTTTTATATTAATCTTAAAATGACCATATTTGAAATACCAAAGAGTAACACAAGATTCAACGAAATAATGCTTTCCGACTGACGGCCACAATTAAAACATTAGTAAGTCATAAAGGCTGTTTGACACCTGCTACGCTCATGATTACGTCCTACGGCTCCTAAAGAACTACAGATAGAATTGATTGAACTATCCGAAGATGACATTTTAAAGTCATTGTTTGATGCTAAGAAAGATCCAGTTGAAATACGTATGGCAAAAAGCAATAGAATACCCACGCCTTCGGCAACATTCACGAAAAATGCTTTCTTGCTTTTCAATTACTTATTACTGTAAATGTACATTCTCCTACGTAACCCAAATCAAGACGCCATTAAGGTCACAAATGACAGATACCCATCTAAAGGATCAGCTGAGAGTGCGGATCTCCATGTTGCAACAAAATATTCAAATGTTTTCCAACAAAAAGTAGTCACAACAAAGTCATTAAAAGGTTAGTGAACTTTAGAATTAACAATGTTTGTTTTCTCATTTTTTGATGTTAGTTAGTACATAGTAAGATTTTTACAAAATAATCTACATTTCGAAGTATATGTAATTGAAGTTTCTTGAATTCGGCCGTGTTAGATTTTAACTAACTTAATGCGGCCTTGTTAGATTATAACTAACTTAATGCGGCCTTGTTAGATTACAGCTAACTTAATGCGGCCTTGTTAGATTACAGCTAACTTAATGCGGCCTTCCAACATGAAAATGTTCCCCACCTCTGTCTTAGACCAAAAGTAACTTAATGCTGCCTTCCAACATGAAAAAGTTCCCCACTTCTGCCTTAGACCAAAACTTAATGCTGCCTTCCACCATGAAAAGGTTCCCCACCTCTGTCTTACACCAAAAGTAACTTAATGCGGCCTTCCAACATGAAAAAGTTCCCCACTTCTGCCTTAGACCAAAAGTAACTTAATGCGGCCTTCCAACATGAAAAAGTTCCCCACTTCTGCCTTAGACCAAAACTTAATGCTGCCTTCCACCATGAAAAGGTTCCCCACCTCTGTCTTAGACCAAAAGTAACTTAATGCGGCCTTCCAACATGAAAAAGTTCCCCACTTCTGCCTTAGACCAAAAGTAACTTAATGCTGCCTTCCAACATGAAAAAGTTCCCCACTTCTGCCTTAGACCAAAACTTAATGCTGCCTTCCACCATGAAAAGGTTCCCCACCTCTGTCTTAGACCAAAAGTAACTTAATGCGGCCTTCCAACATGAAAAAGTTCCCCACTTCTGCCTTAGACCAAAAGTTACTTAATGCGGTCTTGTTAGATTGCAGCTAACTTAATGAAGCCTTGTTAGATTACAGCTAACTTAATGAGGCCTTGTTAGATTACAGCTTACTTAATGTTGCCTTGTTAGATTACAGCTAACTTAATGCGGCTTTTCAACATGAAAAGGTTCCCCAAACTCTGTCTTAGACCAAAAGTAACTTAATGCCGCCTTGTTAGATTACAGCTAACTTAATGCGGCCTTCCAACATGAAAACGTTCTCCACCTCTGTCTTAGACCAAAAGTAACTTAATGCAGCCTTGTTAAATTACAGCTAACTCAATGCTGCCTTCCAACATGAAAAGGCTCCCTAACTCTGTCTTAGACCAAAAACCAAACCAAAAATAACTTAATGATTGTTACTTTTGGTCTAAGACAGAGGTGGGGAACCGTTGTTAGATTAAAGCTAACTTAATGCGGCCTTCCAACACAAAAAGGATCCCCACCTCTGTCTTAGACCAAAAGTAACTTAATGCGGCCTTGTTAGGTTACAGCAAACTTAATGCGGTCTTCCAACATGAAACAGTTCCCCACTACTGCCTTAGACCAAAAGTAACTTAATGCGGCCTTGTTAAATTAGAGCTAACTTAATGCGGGCTTCCAACATGAAAAGGTTCCCCACCCCTGGCTTACACCATTGCGCCGCCGGGGCGGCAAATTGATTTTAAATCCAAGTCGAAAGTAAACAGCATACCCTAATGGGATTAAGGTACAACTTTGGCTGAACCTAGAAGGAACACAACACAACACCTCTGTCTCAATTCTCTCAAAGTTGTAACATACCGGCTTGTATACGTACAAAAGAATGAAAAAAAACCCCCGTGTATTTTTGATAATTTGAAATTGAAATTTGAACGTATGATCGCAAAAGCCTTATACAGTTAAAAATGTGATAGAAACTACAGTAAAATATCGGGACTAATGCAGAATTACATACAAAAGTTAAAAATATGTAACTCAGAAACGTATGACAGAGGTTCTCTGTAGTCCGACTGTAAGCAATATGATGATTTTCAGAAAGAAAGTCGTAAAAATAAACAAATAAAAACCTACGAGACTGACGCATTCATAATAACTTTTCCCATTAAACATGTCCTTATAAAAGGATAAAGGAGCAATTGCATTATAATTTTTAACATTCACAGTCTCTCTCGCTCTCTTCTTTCTGTCTCTCTCTAGAAGAGCAAAACACATATTTCTGGAAATGATCTCTGAGTTAACTATTTAGGCGACCCCAAAAAATATCTTTCAACTCTACTTTTATTCGATGCTTTCAAATGAAATTCAACTATTTTTCTTGAAGTCACAATAAAATAGCAAAATTTTGAGAGATTTCATGCAGCACACTTTACCTCGGAAAATAAAAAACTGCATCCAGGGAATTTATTTGTTATCATTTCTCCAAATTAAAATCTTGGGCGTTAAGTCTCGAAGAAGAGAAACGCGCTCGCTCGAAAACCTATTTTTTTTTCTACGTGGAATAGCTCCACACATGCATGCCAGTTGCTTGAAAGGCCAAAAATATTTCTGATGTTCCTTAGTTGCATTTTGTTTTTGTCTGACACTGAAAATCCTTAAAGGGAGCACTTTCTTTTCGAAAAATTTCAGAAATGCGTGGAATTATTTTTGCGAAATCTCAATAATGCGTCTTTCTTTATTAAGAGAAACATAGTGACGTTGAATTCAAAAATGCAGCATTTACTTTTTCTATTTGCAATGCATGGGTCATGAGTTGAGAATGTCGCTTGCATATAATTATTTAGAATTATGAACCACACCGAGAATGAACTTATGAGCTGGGGAAAGAAAAGTACGCCATAATCGTGTGGTGTCTTAGTTTTAAAAGAACTCCAACACACTTTCATAAACTTTACACCCGTACGAAGAAATTTATTTTTTCTACTCTTGCAAGCAGATAAGGCTAATGCTATTGGTTGTCGAACAATACGTACGTTTATCAAGATGTCATCCGCGTGTGTTTGACGATCAATAAAAACGGCCTAAAATCTGATGCCTCTTTATCAACATAAATGTTTTAATAAGAGCTACACTTCCTATATATAGTGTATTAGCCACTTTTAATGTTTTTAGCAGTTGTTATTGAATTAACCAGTGTCCTTATCTATGTTAGAAATTAATACTGGAAATATGTCTTTTCGAAGAACCATTGCATTCAATCGCAAGAGCTCGTTTTTTTATTGAGGGACAGGTGGCGCTGCGGTTGCATGTTTACCCATGACGCTGTTTTATGAGCTTCGCCGGCAGGTATTTTTCACTTTTAGTCCGACAAACGGGGACAAGTGTACACTGATGAGTCATTACATTATAACCACCCGCAGCCTAGAAAAATGAGCGCGCCTGGAGACAGAACGGTGGTTCAAGTGAAGTACACAGAGAAATAAATATACACAGACCCAGAACCGGCTTTCGTTTAGTAGAGTGTTCGGAGTCAGAATGGGAAAAGCTGATGATTTATCGGAGTTTGGTATAAAGGACAAATCGTGATGGTACAGCATCTCGGAACAACGAACTTGGAAACGGCGTGGCTTGTGGGTTGTTCACGTGCCGCTGTAGTGAGTATGTATCAAATGTTTTGCACAGATGGCCAAACGACGAACCGTCGTTTGGCCGAGTGTCATCCGCAGCTCATTGATGCCAGAAGGAAGCGGAGACTGCCGCGCATTGTTCACAGAGACCGCAGGGCCACAGTGTGATAAATCACCCGCAGCTACAACAGTGGTGATCAGGGCAATGTGTCACAGCACACAGCTCATCGCAGCTTTCTGCGCATGGGCTTGCGTAACCGTAGACCCAGCCGGGTTCCTATGCTCACGGCATGTCATCACGAACAACGCATGAAATGGGCCCAAGATCATCGAGATTGGACCGTAGATGATTCGAAGAAAGTGGCCTGGTATGACGAATCAAGATTCCTGGTGCATCACGTAGACCGCCGAGCGCAGATACGCCGATTACCAATGTAGGTTATGGCACCTGGATGGGCAGAAACAGGTCGGCAGAGGTGGTGTTATGTTGTGGGCGATATTTTCTTGGGACATTTTAGGTTTGTAACGTACCAGGAGATGTGACGTACCTGCCAGAAGGACGCACACGACGTAAAGGCAGATAGGAATCAGAATAAAATGTCCGCGTAGCTCAATTGGTAGAGCAACTTATTCCGGAATGAGTGGACCCGGGTTCGAATCCCGGCGTAGACCAAAAATGACGGAGAAATTCACTTCGTTATAATGGCGCCCGAACTATCCGGATGACCCGACCGTTCAAAATCTCGCATTGGTGTGATGTTATTTCCACACCACGAGATAAGAAAAATAAGAGCAGCACTTCGAAAAAAAATAAAAAAAAAAAAAAAAATAAGGGGGAGATAATGTAACGTACCAGGAGATGTGACGTACCTGCCAGAAGGACGCACACGACGTAAAGGCAGATAGGAATCAGAATAAAATGTCCGCGTAGCTCAATTGGTAGAGCAACTTATTCCGGAATGAGTGGACCCGGGTTCGAATCCCGGCGTAGACCAAAAATGACGGAGAAATTCACTTCGTTATAATGGCGCCCGAACTATCCGGATGACAAAACCGTTCAAAATCTCGCATTGGTGTGATGTTATTTCCACACCACGAGATAAGAAAAATAAGAGCAGCACTTCGAAAAAAAATAAAAAAAAAAATAAGGGGGAGATAATGTAACGTACCAGGAGATGTGACGTACCTGCCAGAAGGACGCACACGACGTAAAGGCAGATAGGAATCAGAATAAAATGTCCGCGTAGCTCAATTGGTAGAGCAACTTATTCCGGAATGAGTGGACCCGGGTTCGAATCCCGGCGTAGACCAAAAATGACGGAGAAATTCACTTCGTTATAATGGCGCCCGAACTATCCGGATGACAAAACCGTTCAAAATCTCGCATTGGTGTGATGTTATTTCCACACCACGAGATAAGAAAAATAAGAGCAGCACTTCGAAAAAAAATAAAAAAAAAAATAAGGGGGAGATAATGTAACGTACCAGGAGATGTGACGTACCTGCCAGAAGGACGCACACGACGTAAAGGCAGATAGGAATCAGAATAAAATGTCCGCGTAGCTCAATTGGTAGAGCAACTTATTCCGGAATGAGTGGACCCGGGTTCGAATCCCGGCGTAGACCAAAAATGACGGAGAAATTCACTTCGTTATAGGTTCCAATAGCACAATCCCTGACAGCTGTCAGGCATCTGAACAATGTTGCTGACCAAGTTCACCCATTCATGGCAACTGTGTTCCCTGCTGGTGATGGCCGTTACCAACAGGATAATGCGCCATGCCTCACTGCCAGAATCGTCAAGGATTGGTTCGAGGAAGATGCTGGCGACTTTCTGTTAATGCCCTGGGCTCCAAATTCACCTGACACGAACCCAATCGAACATTTGTGGTTCGACTTGGAAAACCGGGCCCGCACTAAATCATCACCACCCCTGGAACTGGAGGACCTGCTGTTGACATTATGGTACCAGATACCCCAGGATACCTATCGCCACCTCATCGAATCGATGACTCGCCGAGTGGCCGCTGTTTTGCGGGTAAAAGGGGGTTCTACATTTTATTAGGTAGGTGGTCATAAAGTAATGACTCCTCGGCGTGTGCGTTTAAACTCCAAATCTGTTACGTTTCTTTTGTGTGACAAAACATCGCTAAAGTGTGGTTTCGTCTCATCTCAATGGATATAAAAATACACTGACGCAAAAAAATCCCAACACCACGAAAAATTGTTGTAGAGGAATGAAATGGCGGCAATACATTTGTACAGGTAACATATTTTATCGATTAAGGTTTCAAGATCACAGCTTAATGTAAGCGCGAGAAGAGCCATTTTAAATGTGAAATGCTGGTGCATTAATAACCGGTGTAACCGCCAGAATGTTGAATGCAAGCATGCAAACGTTCATGCATTGTGTTGTACAGGTGCTGGATGTCAGTTTGTGGGATGGAGTTCCATGCCTGTTGCACTTGGTCGGTCAATACAGGGATGGTTAATGCTGGTTGGGGGTGACGCTGGAGTTGTCGTCCAATGATGTCCCATACGTGCTCGATTGGTGAAAGATCTGGTCTTCTAGCAGGCCACTGCGACATGTCGACACTCTGTAGAGCATGTTCGGTTACAACAGCGGTATGCGGGCGAGCGTTATCTGTTGGAAAACACCCCCTGGAATGCTGTTCATGAATGGCAGCACAATAGGTTGAATCACCAGACCGACGTACAACTGTGCCGTCAGGGTGCGTGGGATAACCACGAGAGTGCTCCTGCTGTCATAAGAAATTGCTCCCCAGACCATAACTCCAGGTGTAGGTCCAGTGTGTCTCGGCCGCAGACAGGTTGGTTGCAGGCGCTCACCTGGCCTCCTTCTAACCAACACACGGCCATCACTGGCACCCAGACAGAACCGGCTTTCATCAGAAAACACAACAGATCTCCAATCCGTCCTCCAATGAGCTCTAGCTTGACACCACTGACGTCGCAAACGGCAGTGGTTTGGAGAAAGTGGAATGCACGCTATAGGGCGTCTGGCTCGGAGCTGTCCTTCAAGTAACCGATTTTTAACAGTTCGTTGTGTCACTGTGGTGGCAACTGCAGGTCGAATTGCTGCCGCAGACGCAGTACGATGCGCCACGGCCATACGCCGTACACGGCGGTCTTCCCTCTCAGTAGTGCCACGTGGCCGGCCGGAACCCGGTCTTCTTGAGGCAGTACCTTCCCTTGACCACCGCTGCCAACAATCATACACATTGGCTACATTCCTGCCAAGTCGTTCTGCAATATTGCGGAACGAAAATCCACCTTCTCGTAGCCCTATTACACGACCTCGTTCAAACTCCGTGAGCTGTTGATAATGGCTTCTTCGTCTTCTTAAAAGCATTCTTGACTAACATCAACACACTACGTCGAATCTCAACGATAACTAACGCTCACGAACGTTACAGCGCGTATTTACAGCAAACCTGCTTTGCATGTTCCGAGGGGCGCTACTAGCGCCACACGTATGCACGGAGCGCGAAATTTGCATAGACGTCATCTTACAGATGTACTCTCACCGCCTACAAACTGTCGTTTATCTAACACAACCCCTTCTTGGAGTTGGGATTTTTTACCGTCAGTGTATTTGAACCAATTTCTTCGAAAGTTCGCGCCTGAGCCGGTTTCTTTTAGTATTATGGACAAAAGACCAATTAGAGAAAAGTATTTCGAGTTGGGCTGAAGATGCTGGGATGTTGATTAACTTCAAAGCAACTGCTGACAACTTCTTATGGTGCCGACTGGCGAAGTACCAGAATGTCCGTGGTGATTTAACACCCGTCTTAATAAGCGCTCCAAACTTTCCAGATTTTTCTCGATACTGATAGGAAGTTAATTAACAGCACAAAGATTACATAGCAAGTTAATTAACAGCACAAAGCCATGGTTTTTTTTATTTTGTTACCTATTTTAAGCGTTTTTTACGCGTAATTTACGTGTCACGTAGAAAACCTTTTTTTACACGTAATTGCACAACCCTGTCTAGCATTAATGAAAAATTCCTACTTCTCTTCAAAAAAAAAGTTAAGAGGGAGATAATGTGACATACTACAGAGGTGAATCAAGACGACAAATGTTCAGCGGTATATTTCGTCCGTGTAACTTAGTTGGAAGAGCAACTTACTCCGGAGTGAGGGGGCGCTGCTTCGATCACCGTCAGGGAGAAATTTGTGTTTTCACAGATTAATCCAGAATTTCTGGTTGTTGTCATCATGTCGTTGGATTAATCAAGAATATCTGGGTGTTCATACCAAGTGTTCGGCGGGTTAATCAAGAGTGTATGTGGTTATTGATATCGTTTATTTGTGAAATGGGACTAACGATCATGAGAGATCAAATAACAGGATCCGCGATGATAGGAATGACTCTCTCGACACTTTACAAGGTAGCCATGACTTAAAGGAACTGAGTGGGGAAGTAAATAAACAGATTTGCTGTAAATGAAATTGTGCACGCTTTATGATCAAATAATTATGTATCCCGCTCTGTGGGTGTGTTCCACAGTTGGAAACGGGTAAACAATTTTGGACTCGGACCCGGCTGTCACATGATTGGATCCGACCCGGCTGTCACACGATCGGATCCGACCCGTAAAAATCTGCTTTGAGCGATAAATTCGAATATACCAGCATCATCATTGTCAATCATTAGCAATCCACTGCTGGATGAAGGTGACCCCAAGTTTCTTCCACAGCGGTCTGTCTTGGGCCAGTCTCCTCCATCCACCCATCTCCCACGTGGTCTTCTTCTTGATCTTTTCCTGTCCCTTGGGATCCAGTCTAAAATTTCGGTTGTTCATAGATGGTCCGTAATTCTGACAATATGTCCAGCCCATTGCCATTTCAGGGATTTTACTCCGATCATGATGTCTTCCACTCTTGTCACTTTCCTGATCCACGAATTCCTCTTCTTATCTCTTCTGGATACTCCAAGCATGCATCTCTCCACGCTTCTTTCAGTTATCTGCAGTCTTTATATATGTCTTTTTTACGCTTTCCAACCGTAGGTTGAGGAAGCGTATATGCTCCAGCTTTGTCCGTCCGTTCGTCCGTCCGTCCGTCAGCACGATAACTCACGTAAAAATGGTTCGATTTCGACGAAATTTTAGTATGTGGTAGGGGACCACCTGGGGACGAACCCTATTGAAAATGGGTGAAATTGGGTCAAAGGTCAGGACATAGGAGCTGGATCCATTCCATTGCCTTTATGCGTCATAACTTGCGTAAAAATGGTTCGATTTCGATGAAATTTTAGTATGTGGTAGGGAGCCACTGGGGACGAACCCTATTGAAAATGGGTGAAATGGGGTCAAAGGTCAGGACACTGGAGTGGGATCCATTCCATTGCCCTTGTGCATCACAACTTACCTAAAATGCTTGGATTGCGATAAAACTTTATCATGTTGTTCCGGAGGTATAGTGAACCGATTCTGTTGAATATCAACGAAATGGGGTCAAAGGTCATTGCACAACAGCCAGATTTATTCCACAGCCATTTTTCTCATAACTTGCGTAAAACTGCTTCTATTGCAACAAAACTTTATCATGTTGTTCCGGAGGTATAGTGAACCGGTTCTGTTGAATATCATCGAAATGGGGTCAAAGGTCAGGACACAGGAGCGAGATTTATTCCACAGCCATTATCCACATAACTTGAGTAATAATTTCTGGTATGTTAGAAAGCGTACAATAATCAATACATTACATGATTTTACTAAATTGTTTAGTTAAGGTCCACGTCTCTTCTTCCTACTTAAGCACTGGAAGGATGCATTAATTAAACACATTTCTTTTAAGACATAATGGCATATTGTTCTTAAAAATCGCACCGTTTCTTCCAAAAGCTCTTCAACTAAGTTTTATACGCCAATTAATTTATTCATCAATGTAACCATCGCTTGATATCTGCTGTTCAAGGTAAATGTCAGAATTGGTTATCTCCAGCTTTCCCCCATCAATTGATAAATTCTCATTCCTTGTAAAAGCATTGTGCATCAGCTTTGTCTCCTGAAAGTTCATTTTTAATTCCATTTCTTTACTCTTATCAGCAAGTTCCTGGATCATACTCTACAACTCTGATGTATTATTTCAAAGACCTCTGAAGGATTCTTTGAAATATTTGTTTTTCTGTTCAAAAATAAAACGGAAATAAAACCGGATCGAAATCTGGTCAGGAACCCCTTGACCCGACCCGTTTGACCCGCAAAAAATTGTCAACCCGGAGACCTGTTGACCCGGCGACCCGTGACCCGTTTCCATCTCTGGTATGTTCCTTTCTTGGAATTAATGCTCCTAAAATAAGGACGGTTGAGTCTTTATATTCTTCGATACATAAATACCCAAAACTAAAAGAAAAAACAAAATTCTGCTTTTTGGAACAATGTGAAATTGTACAACACTAAACGAGAAGCAGTTGTTTTTAATAAGGTTCAAGGTAGCAGAAAGTGCTGCTGCTTCTGCAGATGTGTCCCATATTATTGCAGCGTTTCTCGCACGGCTTTGACGTTCTTAGCAAAGAAGCCACGTTTTAAGGATTCATCTCTGAGCGAGAACTTTCACAACGGAACTTTATTCTGAATTATTTATGGCATCTCCGGGATTCTTTAGCCTCCGAAACGCATTTGCACGAGAACTCTTGTCATCAGCAAAGGTTGTTTGTGAACATTGTGCGCTTTCATTTCCATTCGAACCAACTTTAAAGTCGTAAAAAGTCATCGCGCGATGTGTTCTCTTGGAATCACCATGTTCATTTCCACAAACTGCGTCACTGCCGTTTGCCAAATGGGACTTTGAACAATTTGCAAAACCGTATTCTGCTCCGTAAAGCGCGTCTTCTCGGTATGTAAACTCTTGCCTGGCATAATACTTTTCCCACATCTTAAAACTCTCAAAGTGATCTTCGTATTAAATCACTTCCGTTGTTATGATATCAAATCTACAAGAGCTGTCGACATACAGTGTTAATTCAGCGATCACAAGAAACAATAAATACCATGAACACTATATACACTGAAGTGCTAAAAGTCATAGGATAGCAGTATGCAAATTTTTAACTAGCGCTAGAAAGGCTTCGACGAACCCCACGATTTTTATCAGTTGCGAGGTGTGATCTCGTGAATCAAGATGAAAAACCGCCAGTAGGATTATAGCAAGTCGACGTAAACTATCGCAGTTTCAACGAGGTATGATAGTGGGAGCCAGGCGAATGGGACATTCAATTTTCGAAGTTGCGCGAACATTCAACATTCCTCGATCCACGTGCCCCGAGGATATCTCATTAAAGGCATTGCCACCCACATCGTGGACAGCGCAATGGCCGACCACGGCTGCTGAATGATCGTGACCATCGGCATCTGATCAGGACTGTCCATTATAACAGGCAAGCGGCACAGGCTCAAATAACATCCACTTTCAATGCAGGAGGTGCGAGAGACATATCCATCTGGTCAGTGCAGCATAATTTAGCGCCCATGCGGTATGGGAGCAGAAGACCCATCAGAGTGCTTTTGTTAACACCACGACATCAACCCAGTGCCTCACCTGGGCTCGTGAACACGGTAATTGGACCCTGGGAGACTGGCAACATGCGCCGTGGTCAGATGAGTCACGCTACCAGTTGTTACGAGCTGAAGGTAGGGTTCGGGTGTTGCGCAGACCCCATGAGGCCTTGAACCCAAGCTGTCAACAAGGCAGTGTGGAAGCTTGTGGTAATTCCATAAATGTGTAGGGTGTCTTTACGGGACACGGTTTGGATCCTCTGGTCCTCGTAAACACGTCATTAACCGGTAATCGCTTTGTTGCTCTGCAGAGGGACCATTTGCAGCCCTTCGTGGACAACATGTACCTCAACAACGATGGGATTGTCTAGGCAGACAATGCACCATGTCATCGGGCCCAAGTTGTCCAAAATTGGTTCAAGAAGCAATCTGGACAATTCCGACGGATGGTGTGGCCATAGCGTTTGCCCGAAATGAACCCAATAGAGCACTTATGGGACGTTGTGGGAAGGTCCATTCGCACGCAAGATCCTGCACCTACAAATACCAGGGAACTGTGTATGGGTGGTTATTCAGATGTCATGGCTCAACATCTCTCCAGAAGTCTTCCGGTCACTTGTGGAATCGATGCCACTTCGAGTCGCAGTACTTCGCAGGGCTAGAGGGGGTCGTACACGATACCATGTAAGTATCCCATGACTTTTGACACTTCAGTGTAAATTCGGGATATCTGTTAATAAATACAGTGTTGTCTATTGAAATTGTGGCACGAAGAAAGACCACTCAGATAGGACGGAAACTTCTATGAGGAGGTAGGCTATGGTATGGGATGTAAGTTATTAGAGCTACAACGCGTATCCAAGCCAGGCCCTCTCAGCTGATCTCGTGAAGGTGTAAAATCAGGCTGCAGAAATTGTGCTTCCATAACTGCATAGCTCGAATGCGGGCAATGCAGCATTGCCAGCAAGTGATCATGTCAAGCATCAGCACGAGAAATCAATACGTACAGTTGTCATAATTTGAGCTAGGTAGAATCATAGGACTGCTGGAAGCCGGATTATCTTTTCGTTTGACGGCCGCTATTATAGAAAGAAATGTGAGAAGAGTGATTCGAGTATAGCGGCAGTGGAAAAAGAAGGGTGGGACGCACCGACGTGGTGTGCGAAGACAGGAACCTGTACCGTATGGCGTTGGCGGACCGCAGAGCCACGTCCCAAAAATTTATGAATTACTGGATGTTTATCACTTGCTGCTGAGAGTACTCACGGCTCGCCGTCGGTTGCTGGGACTTCCACCAACCCTATAGCACAGATATCAGAGACTTTAACACTGCTAAGAACGGATATACTGGCGTGACGAATAGCATCACATAGTGTTTACAGATGAGTCGCGATTTGACCTGATGTATCATAATGAACGGACCCTTGTATGCAGCAGTGATGGAAACGACGGGTCACCACCGTGTCGATCAGTTTTTGCGGGTCAAACGGGTCGGGTCAAGCTGTTCCTGACCCGATTTCGATCCGGTTTCTTTCCGTTGTATTTTAGAAAAGAAAAATAATATTTCAAAGAACCCTTCAGACGTCTTTGAAATAATGCTTCAGAGCTGCAGAGTATGATCCAGGAACTTGCTGAGAAGGGTAAGAAATGGGATTAAAAATGAACGTTCGGAAGATAAAACTGAAGTGCAATGCTTTTACAAGGAATGACGATCAGAACAAGATCGTCATTCGTTTGATTCGCAATCAGAACAACATGGAAACATACTGGTTAGTTAAGAGGGGCTGATAACTCATCGATAGTTGTTAGCTACTCTAGAGGAGCTTGTTTGCAGTTTGATTTCCACTCAAATTTTATGAGGTGATGGAAAAACTGCACCAGGTTTACGTTACTGGTTAATGCACCAGGTTTACGCTTTAGTAAGAACATTGCTTTGGCAGTTGTTCAGCTGGGGACCCAATGGTTCCATCACGACTTACAAACCGAACTAGTGAGAGAGAGAGAGAGAAGGCGAAAACCTGAATAAAGGAATCACTATGAAATTAGTTTACTAAATGTACCAAACAAGGAATCTTGCGAGAAGTTGTTGGGCTTTAGCAATTCCAACGAGCTAGCAAAACAGGGAGGAGTCGCTCCTCTCTGGTTCAGGAATATTTTAGGTTCAAGGGAAAGGAAAAGAACCGTTCCCGTTAGTACGAGTACAACACCATTCTGGGGTGGGATTTAATCTAGGTCCAGTGTATGAGAAGCCAGAAGCCATTACCCCCCTCAAGACCACGTGACCACAGTGCAACAGAATTTGAAGGTATAGTTGACGATAATTCTTCCGCATAGCGCATTAGTATTTACATTGAGTGTAATAAAGTACCCCTTTGGGACGTCAAGATATCTCGCCTTACTTCTTCCGTATAGCGCATTAGTATTTACACTGAGTGAAATAACGTACCCCCTTGAGGCGTCAAGATATCTCGCTTTACTTCTTCCGTATAGCGCATTAGTATTTACACTGAGTGTAATAACGTACCCCCTTTGAGGCGTCAAGATATCTCGCTTTACTTCTTCCGTATAGCGCATTAGTATTTACACTGAGTGTAATAACGTACCCCTTTGGGGCGTCAAGATATCTCGCTTTACTTCTTCCGTATAGCGCATTAGTATTTACACTGAGTGTAATAACGTACCCCTTTGGGGCGTCAAGATATCTCGCTTTACGTCTTCCGTATAGCGCATTAGTGTTTACACTAAGTGCAATAACGTACCTTTTTGGGGCGTCAAGATATCTCGCTTTACTTCTTCCGTGTAGCGCATTATTATTTACACTAAATATAATAACGTACCTCTTTAGGATTTTTGATGCGTTATTACGGCCTCTTGTTTGCAATGCCCTTTCGCCCATTTTTGAAACTTTCATGGATCATAAACGTTCAGTATAACTTTTAATTCGATAGTCCAAGAAAAGTCTGACGAGAGGTTTAGAAAAAGACAGATCTGGGGCACTTTACTGAATGAGCCAAGACGGTTATTTAATGAATTTATTTTCATATATTTATCCACAAATAAATTACGTCTTTCTGAACTGACCTAAAAACCGGAATTGCTTTCGACAGAAAGCCCTGTGACAATCATCTAAAGCATCGTATTATACGACACATTAAAGGGACCCGTTCTTCCGTTATCTTGAAATATCTGACTTGTGATGACTTCTTCCCTTCTGAGGCAAGGGATCACATGTTCCAGAAAAGTCGTCGACAAAGAGGGAGAGAGAGAGAGAGAGAGAGAGAGAGAGAAAGAGAGACGTAAAAGCCTTCCTCACTAGAATATAACGAAAATCAGCACCAAAGTAAAATGCCCAAGGGGTCACGACCTTAAACGAAGTTTCAAGAGTCTCAATAATTGCTTCCTGGTTAAATTCTGAAGCAGATCTTTTCAGACAAGTTTCGCCGTAATCGACCAGTCGACCGTTATTCAGCCACCGAACTGAAAGAGGAAAAGAGAAGATGAAAAAGAAAATAATAAAAGAAAAAAAAAGTGATGTAGGAAAGATGGAGATGTACGCGTGGGTGTCCGATAGAAAAAGCAGAAAGAAAAATAACTGCAATATCCGAACAAGTGAGCCGGAATTTCATAAATCGTGTAAATGGGTTAAAGTAACGAATCTTGTTGCAACTCGTTCGCAGACATTGCATCGGCAAATGATTTAGGAAACAGCAGTGAAGAAAATTATGCTATCTCCCTAGAAGTTTCATTTTGACTGAAATCAGCCCTCGCAAAATTTTCTTTCTTTTATTTATTTATTTATTTATTTATTTATTTTTCTTATCCGACAGCTTTTCTGTTTTCAACTTGTTCGGCTCAACGATAACAACTTGGCAGTTGCGGTTTTTTTATTTCTACTATATAAGCGCCATTTGTTTTAAAATTACTTCGGTGCTCAAGCGTACGTTTTTGATCATGTGGATAAGCATTAAATTTTCTCAAGCGTCAATGACTACGAATGGAGAGTAAATTGTCGCATGTAAACTTTCAAAGCATTTCATCATCATCCTCTGTCGGAGTCATTACCTATGATGCGATTTTTAGAATATTTGGTTTAATAGGAAGTTTGCCTTTTTCAGTTGTGTTTCCTTTAGGTCTTCAAACTACCCTCATCATCGTGACTGACACTATCATCCAATATAATACATTGTGTTCACAAAGTCCTGTTTCTATTTTAAACATTAGTTACACCACAGCCAAAAGAACAATGTGGTCATTAAATACACTTAGTAGTCAAATCATTAGAGATAGGAGCGATGCGCAGTTGACGATGGGCCTCCTCTGTGCACAGTGGAACAGACCCAAACCGAACGCAGGCGATAAATAGCCGAACAATAAGGGCTTTCCAACAGTGTACGACGAATATTACTGATTAGGGTGATGGGCAGTTGACATGGACATACCTCACGCAGAGTGGAACAGACCCAAACCAAACGTAGCTATAAATAGGCGGACAGTAGTGCTTACCAACAGTGCTGACATGGAGAAACCTCAGGTTCGATTCCGGGCAGGTACGAACACTCGAACCACTAAATATCCGCCGTGCGTCGGGTGGGCACGTTAAGCCGTTGGGCCCCGGGTACTACCAATACCCCCGTTAATAAATAAGGGCATCTTCCTCCCCCTTTCTACCTCACTTCCGTGCCACTTTTCTCTCGGGCACTCTAGCCCAAATCTCCTAGCTCCCTAGTGTTGTTTAAGAGCTGGGTTCAGACCAAGGAGGTTATATTACTGGAGACACCACTCCTATCCACGCAGCATTGGCCGCCATAAGTCACCATCCGTGCTGCAAATGACGTCATGAGCAGGCACGACGCAGCCGCAGAAAAGAAGCTGCTTTGAAACCAATGGAACAAAAGCTTCTAAGCGTATAAACAGATAAAAATGGGTAATTCAATAATATTTATCAATGATACGCAAGCTCATTGTTTTATCAACGGTGTAATTTAGTTCGTTTTTGCCTGCTTGTGACATCACACCACAGATTAGCTGTGAATTATGGCGGCAGAGCCAGTAGTGTCTCCAGTAATATAACCTCCTTGGTTCAGACACTCCCTTCCTAAAATCCTCTACATATGATCTGATCTGATCTCTTTCCAACAGTTTATCGCAGTAGACAAACGTGAGTAAACGTGGTGATCTGAGCGACATGGTCGGCGCAAGACAGATGGGTCGTTCTATCGCCCAAGTGGTAAGAACTCTAGGGTTCCTGAGTGCAACCGTACGAAGGGTGTACCACTAGTATACCATCAACGGACGTACCAGCGCCCAGAGAGCAAGCAGTGGCTTACCACACGCCATTGCTGGCCAGGTTTGATGTAGACTATCCAGGCTCGTACAGACCGACATCTTGGCAACAGGAGCGCAAATCCAATCCAGGTTAAATGTCGGAAACTCAAGCAGCGTCAGCGAGGGAATGGTATGGCGCGAACTTCGTACCCTTGGCTACAGGTATTACGCCTAGCCTGGTACCGGAAACATCAAACTGGACCTCTGCAGAGTGGCGCCGTGTCGTGTCGTCAGCTGAATACAATTTTTCAGCTGTATTAAGCTGAGGAGAGGGTACGGGTGTGGCGTCGACAACATGGGACCATGGGTCCAGTCGCGCCCGGTCGGTTCTGTTTATGGCTGGGGTGGCTCCGTGATGGTTTGGGGAGCCTTCTCATGGGACACATTAGGTCCCTTAGTGTGTCTGGAGAGGTTCTGAACCATTGCGCGTTACCAGTATGCGCTAACCGATTACCTACACGTTTTCGAGGCCTTCACGCATCCTGCGGCCTGTTCCAGCAAGACAATGCGCAGCCACACTGGGCCACAACCAATCAGGCATGGCGCGAGGAACACTCATGTGAGTTTCGAACCATCTAGTGGTCCCCGGATTTGAACCATGTGGAGGATATCTGGGTGCCGTGGAGCGAAACATGAGATCTATGGATCCTGACGGGCGTCTCGGGCGGAGTTGTAGACACTGGACAATGCTGAAATAGGCATGGCTGGCATTACTTGCGGATACTCTCCGGCATCTGGTGGCATCTATGCCTCGTCGAGGCTGTTATTAGCGCTACGGAAGCACCCACACGCTATTAGGTAGATATCTGTAATTTTTTGGTAGATATCTGTAATGTTCTGAAACAGCGATCTGTAATGTAATATTTTGGTAGATATCTGTAATGTTCTGAAACAGCGGGAATTATATCATTGGTAGATATCTGTAATGTTTTGGTAGTTATCATTTGGTAGATATCTGTAATGTGTTGGTATATATCATTTGGTAGATATCTGTAATGTTCTGAAATATGTTTTTGTAGATATCTGTAATGTTCTGAAATATGTTTTCGTAGATAGCTGTAATGTTCTGAAACATGTTTTAGTAGATATCTGTAATGTTATGAAACAGCGATCTGTAATGTAATGTTTTGGTAGATATCTGTAATGTTCTGAAACAGCGGGCATTATATCATTGGTAGATATCTGTAATGTTTTGGTAGATATCATTTGGTAGATATTTGTAATGTGTTGGTAGATATCATTTGGTAGATATCTGTAATGTTCTGAAATATGTTTTTGTAGATATCTGTAATGTTCTGAAACATCTGTAATGTTCTGAAATATGTTTTTGTAGATATCTGTAATGTTCTGAAACATCTGTAATGTTCTGAAATATGTTTTCGTAGATAGCTGTAATGTTCTGAAACAGCGATCTGTAATGTAATGTTTTGGTGGATATCTGTAATGTTCTGAAACTCGTAGATATCTGTAATGTTCTGAAATAGGTAGTTATCTGTAATGTTTTAGTAGATATCTGTAATGTTTTGGTAGATATGTGTAATGTTTTGGTAGATATGTGCAATGTTTTGGTAGATATGTGTAATGTTTTGGTAGATTTCTGTAATATTAGGTAGATATCTGTAATGCGTGTAGAGGCTGTTATTTGCGCTAGAGAAGCACCCACACTCTATTAGGGAGGTATCTGTAATGTTTTGGTAGATATATGTAATGTTCTGAAACAGCGATCTATAATGTAATGTTTTGGTAGATATCTGTAATGTTCTGAAACAGCGGGCATTATATCATTGGTAGATATCTGTAATGTTTTGGTAGATATCATTTGGTAGACATCTGAAATGTTCTGAAACATCTGAAATGTTCTGAAACATCTGAAATGTTCTGAAACATGTTTTTTGTAGATATCTGTAATGTTCTGGAACAGCGATTTGTAATGTAATATTTTGGTAGGTATCTGTAATGTTCTGAAACAGGTAGATATCTGTAACGTTTTGAAATAGCTAGTTATCTGTAATGTTTTGGTAGATATCTGTAATATTAGGTAGATATCTGTAATGCCTGTTATTTGCGCTAGAGAAGCACCCACGCGCTATCAGGTAGATATCTGTACTTTTTTTGTCCATTGAGTGTAGACTACTCGACAAAAAAAGGCCACACCATGAAGGAATGCACAAATTGAGACGATATTTTTTACACATATAGACAGGTTGATGGGAAAGATTTTATTTAATTTCTGAGGGATTACTTTTATGAGATGGGTGAAGAGTCAGTAATATGTGGCGTGAGTCTGTAGGACGTATGACAATCATGCTGAGCTATTCATTCGGAAACACGGCTTGTTATCAAGTGTAAAAACCCCCGTATGGTGTCCTGAGGCATTTCTGACCATGTGTAGTTGTGGGTTGCGTCCACAATTCTTAGACACTGCGATGGCGTCGTGCAGAGGTTTGAGTCGCCTGCCAATGAGGTCCCACACGTACTCTATTGAGAAGTCTGGGGATCGCGCTGACCAGTCAAGTATCTGGACACCTTGTAGGCACTGTCAGCTGTTTTTGGCAGTGTGTGATCGGGCGTTATGATGTTAAAACTTGGCATCACAAATACCTTGAGTATATGGCAACAAAACGGACTGAAGAACGTCATCGACGTATCGTCGAGATATCATTGTACCTACTATGCGTAGGAGTGGCGAAATGCTGTTGAAACTGATGGATCCTCTGATCATACCACCGGCTGAGGGGGTCATATGACGCTCACGGGTGGCAACAAGATTAGGAATGTGACCCCCTTCGTCTTTGGACTCTCAATCGGGTATCGTCGGCGAGGAGACAGAACCGAGACTCGTCGCTGAATACGACATTGTTGTATTATTCCTGCCACGCATATCTGGTATAGCATCACAGTAACCTTGCGCTACGGTGCACTGCGGTGAGTGGCAGTCGTATCAATGGCTGACGAGCGCTGAAATCAGTCTCAGACAATCCTCGACTCACATGACGGTGTCGATCCGGGGATGTCCATAGCTGCCTGTACTCCTCGCTGAATGTCCTATGCTGGGGATTATGGGGCTTCTTCGGCTTATAGTCGAATGCGGCAATCGAGGAGTTCGGACGTCCGCCTACGTGAACCATCCCGCCTACAACAACGAGTTTTACTTTCCCTTAACTATTGTTGCCATATTAGGCTGACAGTTATTTCACACTGATGCGTTTTCCATACGATGCGACGCATGAGCCAAGCAGCCGTACGATGAAGCTTCTAACAAAGATGTCCGTGCGATGGAATGGTAGGATTCCTGATGACGTCTCCCAGACATTCCCACTCTTAACACGTGCTTTCGTCACCGATATCACTCCGGTACAGCGGCCCACAAAATTGAGAATCAAATTTATTAAGGAGGATTAAATTTAATCTATGCTTAGACGGTTTCTCTCTTACTTTCCTCATCTGTCACGTGATTGGTTCACAACTGGGATCATATATATAACCTAACTGTCGATCATTTACATAACCCAACTGTGGCATTTTCCATGTCGAGCAGTGTATATATTTAATTTTTGTTTCGGGTTTTAATGACTACCATGAGCAATGGTAGATTCAGGGTTTGTGCTGTGATCCAGAGTTTGTGCTGTTATCGGTCAGCTCCGTAACTGTGAAAGCAAAAATTTGTCCGTGACGGGTATCGAAATCGCGCCCCTCCACTCCACTCCACAGTAAGTTGCTCTCCCAATTAAGGTACACGGACAGAATGTATCACTACAGATTCGTCGTCTTGGCACGTGTTCTTATCTCTGTAGTACCTGACAGACTCTCTGCCAGAAGACTTTCTGTATGTGTACTGTGACGTGTCAACTACAGGAACGTCCGCTTTCGATAGTGTCACAATAAAGGGGTAGGGATCTCGGAAAAGTGGCCTTCTGTCTTGTTCACGGATGAGTCAGGCTTCACTCTTGAATTGGACAACAACGTATTTTAATCTGGTGATAGACTAGAACCCACTGCACTTTTCGTAACGTGATGGAACGAAGTGCGTTTCGTAGTGGGAGGGTGACGGTTCGAAATTGTTTTTCATTTAGTGGCCTTACCGACAAACCAACCTCCAAGTCCGTGAAACAACGGGATAATATTCTCCAATTCTATCTGAGGAAACATGCTAGTAAAGCGGGGGTAGATTTCTTACAAATGGATGATAACTAACATTCTCACAGAGTTAACGTAATCGATGTAAGGACAAGGCTTACAACGAAATCACTAACCTGCGTTTTTTTTCAGACTTCTCAGCCCCACTGAAAATTTTTGAGGCGCCGTAAGGAGAAATGGTGAAGCCCTCTAGCTCCCACCCTGAACAATACATCACCTCAGGAAAGCTCTTATTCGCGCATTTTCGTCATCTTATTCTGGCTATGATTCGTCCATGCCAAGCTTCTTTTATTTCCAGAGAGATGATGCCAAATTCCAGCTGCTCCGGTAGCTTCTGACCGTTAGTCTGAGTGGGCTTTGGTTCCAGTTCCGCATGATGCATTCAATGTGTGCTTGCTTTACACTTTCTTTCTCTCTTTTCAGGAACTAGTGTCTCTAAATTAGGAAAAGGGGATTGCTTATAGCTCTTAAAGTTGCTCTCAATGGTCGTTAAACCCTCAAAACTTGTACGTTTTGTAACACCAACTGTATTTGACGCTGTGTCTTTGTATCTTATGTGTCTTTGTATTTTCACGTTGTGTCTTTGAACCTTATGTGTCTTTGTATCCTATGTGCCTTTATATTTTGATGGCGTGTCGTTGTATCGTACGTGTCTTTGCATTTTGACGATGTGTCTTTGTATTTTGATGCTGTGTCTTTGTATTTTGATGCTGTGTCTTTGTATTTTGATGCTGTGTCTTTGTATTTTGATGCTGTGTCTTTGTATTTTGACGCCGCGTGTTTGTATCTTATGTGTATTTGCATTTTGACGCCGTGTCTTTGTATTTTGATGGCGTGTCATTGTATTTTATGTGCCTTTGTATTTTGACGCTGTGTCTTTGTATCTCATGTGTCTTTGTATTTTCACGCTGTCTTTGTACGTTGTATGTCTTTGCATTTTGACGCTGTCTTTGAATTTTGACGCTGTGTCTTTGTATTTTGACGCTGCGTCTTTGTATTTTGACGCTGTGTCTTTGTATTTTGATGCCGTGTCTTTGTATTTTGACGCGGTATCTTTGTATTTTGATGCTGTGTCTTTGTATTTTGACGCCGCGTGTTTGTATCTTATGTGTCTTTGCATTTTGACGCTGTGTCTTTGTATTTTGATGGCGTGTCATTGTATTTTATGTGCCTTTGTATTTTATGTGCCTTTGTATTTTCACGCTGTGTCTTTGTATTTTCACGCTGTCTTTGTACGTTGTATGTCTTTGCATTTCGACGCTGTCTTTGTATTTTGACGCTGTGTCTTTGTATCTTATGTGTCTTTGTATTTTCACGATGTCTTTGTACGTTGTATGTCTTTGCATTTTGACGCTGTCTTTGAACTTTGACGTTGTGTCTTTGTATTTCGACGCTGTGTCTTTGTATTTTGACGCTGTGTCTTTGTATTTCGACGCTGTGTCTTTGTATTTTGATGCCGTGTCTTTGTATTTTGACGCGGTGTCTTTGTATTTTGATGCTGTGTCTTTGTATTTTGATGCCGTGTCTTTGTATTTTGACGCGGTGTCTTTGTATTTTGATGCTGTGTCTTTGTATTTTGACGCCGCGTGTTTGTATCTTATGTGTCTTTGCATTTTGGCTCTGTGTCTTTGTATTTTGATGGCGTGTCATTGTATTTTATGTGCCTTTGTATTTTCACGCTGTGTCTTTGTATTTTCACGCTGTCTTTGTACGTTGTATGTCTTTGCATTTCGACGCTGTCTTTGTATTTTGACGCTGTGTCTTTGTATCTTATGTGTCTTTGTATTTTGACGCTGTGTCTTTGTATCTTATGTGTCTTTGTATTTTCACGCTGTCTTTGTACGTTTATATGTCTTTGCATTTTGACGCTGTCTTTGAATTTTGACGTTGTGTCTTTGTATTTTGACGCTGTGTCTTTGTATTTTGACGCTGTGTCTTTGTATTTTGATGCCGTGTCTTTGTATTTTGATGCCGTGTCTTTGTATTTTGATGCCGTGTCTTTGTATTTTGACGCGGTGTCTTTGTATTTTGATGCTGTGTCTTTGTATTTTGACTCCGCGTGTTTGTATCTTATGTGTCTTTGCATTTTGACGCTGTGTCTTTGTATTTTGATGGCGTGTCATTGTATTTTATGTGCCTTTGTATTTTGACGCTGTGTCTTTGTACGTTGTATGTCTTTGTATTTTGACGCTGCCTTTGTATTTTGACGCTGTCTTTGTATTTTGACGCTGTCTTTGTATTTTGATGCCGTGTCTTTGTATTTTGACGCTGTGTCTTTGTATTATTACGCTGTCTTTGAACCTTATATGTCTTTGCATTTTGACGCTGTGTCTTTGTATTTTGATGGTGTGTCGTTGTATCTTATGTGTCTTTGCATTTTGACGGTGTGTCTTTGTATTTTGACGCCGCGTCTTTGTATCTTGTATACATACTATGCTATGAACTTTGACATATGTAGGTTTATCAGTACATACATACATATCATTAAGCTGTTCTCTGTGATTCAGAGGTTAGATCCTCAAAGGAAGACCATCTGTCAAGTAAACATTTACCTGATGGAACTAAAATTTGCTTAAAGTTGGTGTATCAAATGTTTCCATTTACAACGATCTCTGCACACAGATCAAGCTTCATTAACATCTGTCACACGCCACACACAAGACCTTTTATACTTCATACTCATAAACGTTTTCTCTTGCAGACAGACATTACTGAATGTGGTCCTCCCGTGATTTCTTTGGCCTTCCACTACTTTTCCTTCCTGCCATTTGAGCTGAATACATTTTCTTAGTAAGCATCTCATCACTCATTCTTTCAACATAGCCAAACCACCTAAGAATATTAGTCTCCACCTTACTAACAACATTTTGCCTCACATTACACATCTGCAACACATCTTCATTCCTCACATGATAAAGCGTGTCGTACCAAGTAACGCATCTTCCCATCACATAAACGACTCCTATGTCTTTTCTGCAGTACCCAGGCTTCACTGCCGTACATCAGAGTAGGAACAATTACACTTTCATACACAGCCATTCGGGATTTCCTTGAGAACCCATCATTCCTGTGAAATCCTCCTAAGGCAGCTATGACTTCCTATATGAAGAATTCACTCGCCCACTATCACCATCTTATTTCTTCTCTCTGTCAGACATACGTCCTAAATACACAAACTCATTCACCTGGTCAATCTCTGTGCCATCAAGACTTACCTTGTATTCGGTATTAACAGTTTCTCGCTCAAAAAACATAATGTTGGTTTTACCCTTATTTATACACAGTTTGAATTTCATACAAACTGCGTACATCCGGGACAACATACTCTGCAATTCATTTTTGCTCTCTTCAACAGGACTGTGTCATCAGCAATCTGCACACACGGATATTACCAAAATATAAACCAGTATTAAGTTTATCGATAAGTACCATATATTTCTTCATATAACCCACAGACCGTGAAAATCAGGGAAAGAAAGAAAAATTACTTCGTATAGTAAGCGGCGGACATAATACACAAGCCATGAATTTCAGGAAAAAAATCGTCGTCTAATGTTTGCCCGCAGTATTGATCTCGAACCGTAATTTCATACAAATCGCGATTCACAGAATGATCCACCAGCCCAAAAATTTAAATAGAAGTTCTTATTGAAAAATAACTGTTATTTTCAATGCTTTTCTGTTACTTTCAAGTGAACAAAGAGCAACAATTACGAGTCTTTTCAGCATTAAAACAGTTCCGTAGTTAGACCTGACAATTTCATAGCTAGATTCTATAGTTAAACCTGACAGTTCGGTAGTTAGATTCTGTTTTATGCAGTTCCATAGTTACGTTCTGTAGTATGCAGTTCCGTAGTTAGATTCCGTAGTGTATAGTTCCATAGTTAGACCTGACAGTTCGGTAGTTAGATTCTGTTTTATGCAGTTCCATAGTTACGTTCTGTAGTATGCAGTTCCGTACTTAGATTCCGTAGTGTATAGTTCCATAGTTAGACCTGACAGTTTGGTAGTTAGATTTGTACTTAGAACTGACAGTTCTGTAGTTAAACTCCGTGGTATGTAGTTCCATAGTTAGATTCTGAACTATGCAGTTCCATAGTTAGACTAGTTAGACCTGACAGCTCCGTACTTAGAGCTGACAGTTCGGTAGTTAGATTTGTACTTAGAACTGACAGTTCTGTAGTTATACTCCGTGGTATGTAGTTCCGTAGTTAGATTCTGTAGTATGCAGTTCCGTAGTTAGACCTGCGGCACCCACGAACGTGTGTAATGTTGAGCTTAGCAAGTTACATCTCCGCGAGAGCAAGTAATATCAATCGACCTGGAAGATTTGAGAACAGTCCTGAATTATTATTTTCTTCACTTTCATGAGCATCTGAACATTCACAAGAATCAATGGGATATTCTATGTAGTCTATGTATCTTCAATAACTACATTTACGATCAGAAAAATATTTTGATATAAATAAAAGGTGTGCCTGTGGTTGAAAATTTCTCCAGTTTTCTAATTAATTTTTATCTACTGTACATGCCTTTGAGACTAAGTTTCATTATCTTGATATGGTCTTTTTTCGCTATGCTGATGATCTCATATGTTTTAGACAAAGTAACCCCGACTTTGCTTTGGAGGATATACATTATATTGACAAAAGTCACCGGACACCTAGAAGAGAAGCACAACACAGCATTTATTGACATACATTAGTACGGTGTCGGTCCACCTTTGGCCTTAATGCATGCACTGACCCTTCGATACACGCTTTCGACAAGGTTTTGGAACACAGCGATAGGTATGCGCTTCCATTCAGTACATCATACTGCCGCTAACTGTTGCTTAGTAGTAGGCCTTGATTCCAAACTTCTTATGTGGCGCTCTAATTCATCCCATAGATGATATATGGGATTAAGATCAGGGCTCTGTTCTGACCAGACCACACACGATACGGAATTATCGTCAAATCACGCCGTAGCAATCCTTGCTTTGTGGCTCGGTGCATCACCTTTCTGGTACCAACAAGGCTCGGTTCCGTAGTATTGCCACAAAGTTGGTAGGGCATAATTGAACAGAACGAGGTAGACGTGCTGGTTAACAGTTGTTTGTCCACGATAACCAATGGGCCGGAACCATACCATGAAAACCACCTCCACACGAGTACACTGCCAGCTCCAAACTTGACCGTAGGAACAGTGCACTGGGGTAAACAGCGTTCCCCCGGATGCCTCCATACCCACACACGGCTATCAGACCGATGGATCGTGTATCTAGATTCATAAGTCCATAGGATCCGTTTCCATAGATCTACGGTCCACGATAAATGTTCTTTACACCATGCTAAACGACAAGTAGCATTCCGAGTGGAAATGAAAGGCTTATGAGTAACCGCACGATCACGGTAACCCATGGAATGAAGTTCTCTGCGAATGGTACGTGTACATGCCGAGGTTCCAGCATTTTACTCGCCTGTACAATGAGGTCTTGTGCAGTACTCCGGCGATTAGCTGTAACGACTGTTCCGAGGCTTCGACGTCCTCTATCACTGATTTTCTTTGGTCTGCCGGTACGTTTTGCTGCTTTAGGCACGCCATGTGTCTTCCACTTATTCAGTACATACAAAACAGTTGACTTGGGTATGTTTAAACGCCTCTCGGTTTCTTTAATGGACAATCCACTAATATAACAATTAACAATCTTTCGTTTCTGAAAGTCAGTTCTCTTTCCCGCCGCGACATTTTCACTCAACCTCACAGTACGATATGATCGCGGTCATCTGCAGGCTTATTTTTATATTGTCTGCAGCTGTACCGCGCATTTTAACAACTCAGATGATCCGTTCATTTACTTTTGAAGGGGTATCCGGTGACGTTTGTCAATATAGTGTATATCCATGGAACCTGAGTTTGTTGAAGACCGACAAGGATAATTTTGGTATTAATTTCCTGTATATTAAAATGGAATTTAAAGGTTCTGAGTTATAACTTGATATACGTATCTGATAAAAAGGAGATCTTTAATTTTGAGCCTTGGTTATATGGCCACTGGTCATCTAACATATCCAGAAGTGTGTTTTCGTAATCTAATTATTTCTCACGTTCTACGGATTACAAGAATTTGCAACAAAAAACTAAACCTTGTCAGGCAACTTAGGAAGCTATATTGGAGGTGTATCGAGAATGAATTGCCTGAACCATTCTGTAAATTTCGCTTTGGTTATCGGCTGCGGTCTATAGAGTCACTCAAACCTTCCAATATTAGGATATGTCACATCATCAAACCAAATGCTTTCTACTCTAACTCTTCAGGGCTACAATGCCACTTTCGTTTCTTCCGAGCTGCTTCGGAACTATTAACAAAACTCTTGTCTTGCACACATGGTACTTGTTTCTAAGAGAATCATTTATATATTTGTATTTATAAATGTACCGGGAATACAAAGAAACTGGGAAAACAAAGGGATAAAGATTAATGGAGATTATCTAACCCACCTTCGTTTTGCTGATGACGTAGTCATTTTTGCAACTACCCCACCAGAGCTGCAGAGTATGATCCAGGAACTTGCTGACAAGAGTAAAGAAGTGGGATTAAAATTGAACTTTCAGAAGACAAAAGTGATGTTCAATGCTTTTACAAGAAATGAAGATTTATCGATTGATGGAGAAAAACTGGAGATAACAGATACGTATGTTTATCTTGGACAGCAGATATCAAGTGAGGGTCACATTGATGAAGAAATTAATCGGCGTACAAAACTTGCCTGGAGAGCTTTTGGAAGAAACAGCATAATTTTCAAGAGCAATATGCCATTATGTCTTAAAAGAAAAGTGTTTGATCAATGCATCCTTCCAGTGCTTACGTATGGTGCAGAGACGTGGACCTTAACTAAAAGAGACATACAAAGGCTGCAGACAACTCAAAGTAGCATGGAGAGGTGCATGCTTGGTATAACCAGGAGAGATAAGAAGAGGAACTCGTGGATCCGAAAAATGACGAGAGTGGAAGACATCATGATCAGAGTTAAAACCCTGAAATGGCAATGGGCTGGACATACTGCCAGAAGGACACCCCATAGATGGACAGCCGAAATTTTAGATTGGATTCCAAGGGACAGGAAAAGACCCAGAAAAAGACCACATGGGAGATGGGTGGATGAAATTCGAAAATATGCGGGAGTGACATGGAGGAGACTGGCACAAGACAGACCGTTGTGGAGGAAACTTGGGGAGACCTTCGTCCAGCAGTGGATTGATAATGGTTGACAATGATGATGATGATGATGATGATAAATGTACCTAATAGACACTTATACTTATTTCTGAACGCACCTACCGTTGACTTCCTCAGATGAGTTTTAATTTTTCTCGATGAAGATGGCAGTACTGAATTTTTGTGTACAGGACATGAGATGACCAGGGATTAAGTGCGTATAATTACTGATGGTTTGTGTTATATTACATACCGACGGGTAGGGAAGACTGGATGTTTTTTCTTTTGGCAGGAGTTTTTAAAAAATTGGTATCCACATGAAACCTGTCAGTAAGTTCAGCTGCCGAGTATGTCTTCCCCTGACGATTGGTGCCCGGTGGCACACTTTAGTTTAGAGTTGTCAATGTGTTTATATGTGTTTTGATGTGCTTGTAAAGTTTGAGATATTCTTACATATTATATTAAGTGTCACCAGCTTTTGCAGCTGAGCGCAGGGTTGTGCATGTTAAACTGCAATTCAATGTCATTTTTTGAATATTTTTTATATCATCATTATCATTGTCAAAAATTATCAATCCACTGCTGGATGAAGGTCTCCTCAAGTTTCTTACACAATTATTCGTCTTGAGTCTGTCTCCTCCATGCCACTCTGGAATGCTTTCGAATTTCATCTATCCACCTCCCATGGGGTCTTTTTCTGGGTCTTTTTTTTGTCCCTCGGAATCCAGTGTAAAATTTCGGTTGTCCATCGGTGGTCCGTTCTGCTGGTAACATGTCCAGCTCATTGTTATTTCAGGGATTTTACTCTGATCATGATGTCGTCTCTGTATATTTTCCTGACCCACAAGTTCCTCTTCTTATCTTTCCTGGTTACACGAAGCAGGCATCTCTCCATGCTGCACGCTTCGTGTAACCAGTAAAGGTATATATATATACAATGTATATACTGTATATATATATATACTGCCGGACAATTGCTAAGGACGGATGACAATAGCAACGATAGCAACCATAAAATGGAAGGCAGGAAAATGTGGAAATTAGCATAAGTGCGGGATACAGTAAGACGTGTTGTGCGTATGCAAATTTTGGATTGCCGAACTTGTTCGTGACGTCATAGCGCTGATAAGAGATATAATGGATTTGACGCGTATTGACCGTTGTTGTTCAAACGCAAAGTTGAAAATGAAAGAATCAATTGACGAACTTGCAATTTTCAGTATGTCTTCCCGACATCACCTAGATGATTTTATGCGTGGCCGTATTATTGGCAAGATTGAAGAAGGGCGAAAAATAACAGATGTTGCCAGGGAGTTCGACGTCAGCCACAGTGTTGTTTCAAGGCTTTGGAAATCATTTCAAACAAATGGAGAGTGTAGCAAACGTCACGGGGGAGGTCGTGTTCGCAGTACGACACCTGCAGAAGATCGGTACATAGTGCTATCAACAAAAAAACACCGGCGCAGCACAGCTAGTGAGGTAGGAAATCAGTTTATGGCTGCTACTGGCAAGCGGATTTCCCGAAAAACTGTCGCCAGACGTTTGCATGAAGGAGGACTATACTCCCGCCGTCCTGTTGTGTGCATCCTATTGTCCAGACGTCACCGTACCGCCCGTTTGCAATGGTGCCATCAATATCGCAATTGGACTGATAACGACTGGTCTGCTGTCCTCTTCTCAGATGAGAGTAGATACAGTCTATCGTCTGATTGTCGACGACAGCTGATCTGGCGTGATAGTGGTACTGCATATTGTCCATCAAACATACAGGAAAGGGACCGATATCCGACATGTAGTGTCATGGTATGGGCTGGCATCATGATCAATGGCCGTACGTTCCTCTATGTGCTTCCAACTGGGACTATGACTGGCCAACGATACATTAATGATGTTCTGCTACCTCAGGTTCGCATGTTCCGTGGTGCTGTCGGTGATAGATTCATTTTCATGGACGACAACGCAACATGTCATCGAACAGTCGCTGTCCAGGAGTGTCTTGAGAGCGAGGATATTCAACGCCTCGTACGGTCAGCACGTTCTCCAGATCTGAATCCCATTGAAAATGTGTGGGATGCTTTGGGGAGGAGTCTTGCTGGTCGCCAATGCCCTCCAATAAACAAGGACGCTCTCATCCGTGCACTGACAGAGGAACGGGATAAATTACCCCAACAGCTGCTTGATAATGTTGTGCAAAGCATGACACGACGTGTGGAATCTTGCATCGCCCTCCATGGTGGCCATATCCCGTATTGACATCTTACGCCGGAACGCCTGCGGACGGTAATTGCATTTTTTTCACGTTTACGTATTCTGCACAAAATGGTCTGTTTGTTTCTTGAACACGTTCCAAAGCCTTCTGGATTTCAGAGCACAATAAATTGTCTTTCTTGTAATGTCCTGGCATTCTGACATTATTTTATTTCACTAGGCATCCAACCACACTTACTTTTTTATGCGCTATATAGCCGTTTATGATCCGTCCTTAGCAATTGTTCAGCAGTAGCAAATGGAAAATTTCTTCCTTTAAGGCTTCATTTGCCCCTCTCCTGGTCAAAAAATTCCTAAAAGAAACACTGGTGGCAGCGATTACGCCGGAGCAACTGGCGCGAACTTTCCGAAATATGGAATCTCGTGTTCAAGCCTGCCTCGATGCACAGGGCGGACACTTTCAACATCTCTTATGATATGACTCTATTTTCCATGGATCTATGTTCTTACCAAGTATCCTTCAATTACTGTAATTATTCACGATGTTATTAATAAAAACTTGGCTAAAGTAACGAGTAGGACACCCTGTAGTTTGGTTACAAAACATATGCAACGAGACACAACCTTTTCTCTCTCTCTCTGTCTGGGTGCAAAACATATGCAACGAGGCGCAGTCTTCTCTCTCTCTCTCTCTCTGGTTGCAAAACATATGCAACGAGACACAATCTTCTCTCGCTCTTTCTGGTTGCAAAACATATCCAACAAGACACAATCTTCTTTCTCACTGTGGTTGCAAAACTCATACAACGAGACACAATCTTCACTCTCTCTCTCTGGTTACAAAAAAATGCAACGAGACACAATCTTCTCCCTCTCTTTCTGGTTGCGAAATTATGCAACGAGACGCAATCTTCTCTCTCTATCTGGTCGCAAAACATATGCAACGTGACATAATCTTTTCCGTCTCTCTCTGGTTGCAAAACATATGCAACGAGACGCAGTCTTCTCTCTCCCTCTCTCTCTCTCTCTGGTTGCAAAACATATGCAACGAGACACAATCTTCTCTCTCCCCCTCTCTGGTTGCAAAACATATACAACGAGACACAATCTTCTCTCTCTCTCTCTCTCTCTCTTTTAGCAGTACACAATGCTGAGTTGGATTGATACTTTTGCAAGAGCGATCACAACAATTTACAACGTTGTGCTCCAAAATAGCATGAACGTAACATATAGTCAACGTTCGACAAACAAGTGAGCGACTACAGAAGTAAGCGTAAACTTTTGAATACCTTCAACTCAAATTAAAGCGTCTTTCTGCCACAAATCAAATCGTCTGTCTGCTCTCCGTACCTTTCAAAACGGCAAGTCTTGTAATCAGTTTAGCATACGTTACTACACTTTGATCTGTTGTCAGTTTGCTAAACATCTAAAGGGAAAATGTAGCGTTCAGATTCAAAAATGCTTAACGAAAATGAACCAAAATGTACAAAAGAAGACAGAAACTAAAAAGGAAAGTTAAATTAGAGTATACGTTACAAAGTATGCGCATACATTCCTTTGTTTTATGTTAAAATGGCTGTATTTTTTAATTCTGAATCAATGATCTTGAGAATGAGAAGGCTATTATTTCATTTTTACTTCTATAATCCTTCTTAACGACAACACCAAATGTAGCCAAAATAGGTTCATTCTCAAGTGCTTTTCTAGTCTTATTATCACACGAGTCAAATGAAAACCTTAAAAGTCCGACAAAAAATTCAAAATACAGTGTCGTTGTCATGTAACTTGACCATATTGTGTTACCAATGACTAAACGATTTTCTTAGAGGTGGCAGCACGTTGCAGACAAGCTTAGTAATGTCCCAATAGCAGTGTGAAGATGGTAGTTCCACTTGAGACATGCACCAAAGTGGAGCAACGTTCTGTCATCCGGTTTTTTTAGCAGTGAAGGCATGAAACCCATTGAAATTAATGCATCATCGAATGAAGTTGCAGTATTGCGATGCATGTCTGTCACTTCAGCAAGTGTATGAATTGACTAGGAAGTTCCGAAACTGCGCGATTTCTGTGACATATTCTCCTCGACTGGGTCAGGTACGCAAAGTAGTGACACCAGAGTCCATTACAGCAGTTGAAAGCATTTTGATGGAAAATCGCCGAGTGACGGTGAATGAAGTAGCCGCACTTTTGAACATCAGTCATGGTTCAGCGCATCATATCATCCATGATGTGTTCCAGCTCAACAAAGTGTATACAAGGTGGGTGCCATGCCAGCTGACTCCAGGACTGAAACAAGGAAACAACAACGTGCTGATGCATGTTACGAACTTTTGCTTTAAAGGTTCTGAGTTTCTGAGTGGCTTCGTACAGGAAAATTTTACTGGAGATGAAACCTGAGTTCACTATCATCATCCAGAAATCAAGAGAGCGAGCAAAGAATGGGGCCATCCCTCCTCATCAGAACCGAAGAAGCTCCACACGCAGCCAACTGCAGGGAAGGTTATTCTGACTCTCTTTTGAGATGAACTAGGCGTAAATTTGGAGCACTACATTCTCGGGGAACACCAACCAGTGACACGTATGCAGATATTATCAGGAATCATGTTCTTCCTGCCATCAAATCCAAAAGACGTGGACTTCTGAGTGCTGGTGTCTTCAACATGACAACGCTCGGCCTCATATAGCCCGTGCAACGGTTGAAACCATACAAGATCTGTGCTTCGAGTATCATTCAGATGCCCCGTATTCATCAGATCTTTCCCCAAGTGATTACCAGATCTTTGGACCACTCAGTGATGCTATGGGAGGAAAGTCTTTCAGATGCCATGAAGGCAGCACACGTGACCGAAATAATTTTTTTCTACAGGAATCTCTGCATTTTGTAAACGCTGGAGAACTTGTATTGCACAAAATGGAGATTACACTGAAAAATGACACAGGTATACCACTTTTGTTCAATAAATTGAGAGAAAGAATTATTTAGGGTTTTCAGTTGACTCTCCCTTGTAATTTGCAGTATAGTGAGATATCCTGAGTTTTTGTCTTTTTTGTTTGTTTGTTTGTCAAAAGTTGTGTTCTTTATCAGCGTGAAACAATGTCATCACTTCTTTGTTGTGAAAAAATAAGAACAATAAATACATATTATGAGAAGAAATTCAGTTTCGAGATTGCCGTAGTGAACTTAAAAGGAAACAATGGAAAGAGTCTAAGTAATTGTTTTATTATTATCTTTGTATCGGCAGGAAGATGTGTTTAGCTACAGCAATCATAATGACAGAGATAACGGTTAATGTACAGGAATCGATATTCAGCAGTCTCGCTGATGCTGCAGCAAAATTAAATGCGCATGCGTCTGATCCGTGCGTATAAGCGGCGCAGTGTTCATAGACGAGAGGATAGGACATTCGTTCAACGTGGTTTTGAAAGAATTCTTCAGCTTGGGGCCCACAGTCATGAGCAAGATGCCTGTTCTGGCACTGAACAAAGTCTGTCAAAACACTGAAATTAAAGAATTAAAAATTAAATATCATTCAATGGAAAAAATTATTACATGTACTACATTCAGTTTCAACTTTTTTTATACATTGCGCTATATTAAGAAGTAAATGTGTATGCGGCAAAAGTAACAGATCTTCGTATACCACGACATAAGTATTACTACCGGCAAGAAAAGATTTTGGATGACCTATGACAGCCGTAAAATAACGGAAAGGGATTCTCGATTCCGACGTGAGTAGTATGCCGGTGCAATTGGCGCAGATTTATCCTAATGGATGACAGCATACGTACCAACAGAACGAACGTCGTAAAGATGAATTTTCTCCAGAAATCAATCTCAACAAACATCTATGGAAAGCTCTCGGCAGCGGTACTGCTGCTTTACAGCGCATTCCACAAATTCTCGGATACCTGAAGCCAGCTCTCATTCGCCAGTGAAGTTATGACCTTTCTCCCTGCATGCGTTAGAGCCCCTTAGGAGTACTGCTGCTCTAATTAAACAGTTCTGTCCTCCCAAAACACTTCATGCATAGCACGTAGACTGCTCCGCGCAGTATGCGCCGTTGCACCATCCTGCTGAAAGAAAGCACATGTTCGCTCTTCTTCTGTAAGTGCGGCAACAAATGGGTTGAACAGTTGCTAAATATAACACTCCGAGTTGATGGTGTCAGTGAAAAAGAATGGACAGGCTATCCTCTTGGCAGACACAGCACACCAAACGCCTATCTTTTGGTCGTACAGAGGAGTCTCCATTGTCCGTCTGGGATTCGTGTCGGTCCAAATCCTGCTGTTTTGGGCATTGACATACCCGGACAGAAGAAACCATGCTTCATCTGTCATGTAATAAAGTGTTGGGTCCGTTTCACCGCTGACAATGGTCTCCTGAAACCACTTACAATATTGCATCCATTTTGTATAATCGGGAGTTTTAAGTTCTTGGAGCGCCATAACTTTGTACGGCCGAAAATGCAAATCCACCTTAAGTATGCGTCGGCATGACGTGGCAGATATTCCTGTTGCAGACGATAATCGGCGAATCGACTTCCGAGGGCTTTGTAACATCATTGTGCACACATCCTTGATATTGTCTTCAGTACGAATTGTCTTGGGTTTGTTTCTTTTCCTGTTGCACACCGCGCCGGTTTCACGAAATTTCTGCACTAACCTCTGTACCACTGATTTCGCCGGTGCTGCACGATGTGGACATTTTTCTGTAAAGAACTCATTTAAAACCTTGTGTGAGTTATTTCTGAAATACCGTTCCACAATAAAAATCCTCTGTTCCGTACTTAAAACCATTTCCGTTGCCTTTGTTCTGTCTTCACTTGCACTTATGACTGCGTACCTACACTGCTCTGGCTGTGACTAATCACCTCGGAGAATTCCTTACTGCTGTACACGCAAAAACCAGTTAGAAGTGGAACAAAGCGGTTTTAACTGGAAACTCGCCTAACAACGTCTGGCCACGGGACCTCTTTAATATGGCGCACTCGGTACAAAAAACCTTTCCATAAAAACTGAGAGTAATTTTTTTGTGTGTTGGCAACAGTGCGAAGGGGAAAATAACCTCGGACACGATTAACTGAATTAAAGAAGTATCTATGACAACAGTTATTAGCCGTGGAAGACGATTCTGGTTTTATTATTACGCAGTTGTTTAAGGTACGTCTGCATATACAGCTATGGATGTGAGTGATTCAGAGTTAAGTAGTGAAATGCGTTGTGCGATAAAATTTTGCCATCGTTTTGGGTAAAACAGCTCCAGAAACAGTTGATTTAATGAAAAAAACTTACAAAGATAAATGTTTAGATGAGTCAACGATTTTTAGATGGCACCATGATTTAAAAAAAAAATGGTGTTTTTCGGTTGAACTCGCTCCTAGGCGTGGTCGACTTGAAAGTGTTTTTACGGAGCGTATTGTTAACACTGTTTGAGAAATCCTGCAAGGAGATAGACGAATGACGTGTGAAGACATTGCGGCGAAAACTAATATTTCAAAAACATCGGCATTTCATTTCGCATTCTACGCGACAAATTACTGCTGCATCATGTGTGTTCCAGATGGATACCTCATCACCTGAGGAGAGAACAATTATTATCCAGAGTTCAGGTGCGTAATTAGTGGAAGCAAATGATTTCAAAGGATCCAAACTTTCTAAACACGGTAATAACTGCCGATGAAACATGGATTCACTATTTCGACCCACTCACGAAGCGCGCAACGAGTGTCTGAAAAAACACAGGCTCGCCTCCTCCGAAAAAAGTGCGCAAAACTAAATCAGCTGGGAAGGTGCTGATGATAATTTTCTTTGATGATAAAGGTGTAGTGTACCAACATGCCTTTCCTCCACAAATTACTGTCAACGCTGAGTATTACATTTTAGTCTTGAATCGTCTGCCTCAACAGACATCGATTTAGCGACCGGAACTGGCGGGCAAGATGGACCCTACACCATTGTAACGCCCACCCACTTGTGGCTGCTTGTGTTCAACAGTTTCTCACGAAATGTAGTATTGGAATCCTGCCACCCCCTGACTACATCCTGACCTCGCCCCGTGAGATTTTTGGTTGTTTCCAATAATGAAGAAGTTACGTGGCGCAACATTCAGCACAGATGCTGACGTCATTCAAGCTGTACAGGAGTCGCTAAAGCAGCTTCCACAAAATGCTTTCGCCGCATGGTTTGAAAAGTGCACTGAACGATGGGACCGTTGCATATCATCCGACGGAAGATACTTTGAGAAAAAAATAACATATTTTCCTGTACCTACATTTCTTCATTTTGTGTGATTTTACTCTCAGGTTTTACAGAACGGCCGTTGTAGAATTTAAGCGTGCAAACGCCAGTGTTGAAGTTGGGCCCTCCTGTTACTGTGGCAACACGTGCAAGTGGGGATGCCATTAATGATCTAATCATAGGATAACATCGAAGTACACTAGAAAAAATTCCGTAATCCCCATGAGCGAGCTTATGATATTATCGTGAATGTTTAGGAAAGAAGAAGCTTCTTCGAAGTGGATCTCTAAATCACTGATTGAAGAGCAAAAGCTGGAGGGAATGATGTGTTCTTATGAGATTGGGTAGCATTATGTGACTGATGGAGCTCAGTTTTGGAACGGTATGTACCTATGAACAAAGCATGAGTTGACCCTGAAAGAAAGGAATGATCGGGTTGACCCTGAAAGAAAGGAATGATCGGGCTGACCCTAAAAGAAAGGAAGAATTGAAGACCAGAAGCTGGAGGGAATGATGTGTTGTTATGAGATTGGGTAGCATTTTGTGACTAATGGAGCTCAGTTTTGGAACGGTATGTAACTATGAACAAAACATGAGTTGACCCTGAAAGAAAGGAATGATCGGGTTGACCCTGAAAGAAAGGAAGAATTGAAGAGCAGAAGCTGGAGGGAATGATGTGTTCTTGTGAGATTGGGTAGCATTTTGTGACTAATGGAGCTCAGTTTTGGAACGGTATGTAACTATGAACAAAACATGAGTTGACCCTGAAAGAAAGGAATGATCGGGTTGGACCTGAAAGAAAGGAAGAATTGAAGAGCAGAAGCTGGAGGGAATGATGTGTTCTTATGAGATTGGGTAGCATTTTGTGACTAATGGAGCTCAGTTTTGGAACGGTATGTAACTATGAACAAAACATGAGTTGACCCTGAAAGAAAGGAATGATCGGGTTGGCCCTGAAAGAAAGGAATGATCGGGTTGGCCCTGAAAGAAAGGAAGAATTGAAGAGCAGAAGCTGGAGGGAATGAGTGTTCTTATGAGATTGGATAGCATTTTGTGACTAATGGAGCTCAGTTTTGGAACGGTATGTAACTATGAACAAAACATGAGTTGACCCTGAAAGAAAGGAATGATCGGGTTGGCCCTGAAAGAAAGGAATGATCGGGTTGGCCCTGAAAGAAAGGAAGAATTGAAGAGCAGAAGCTGGAGGGAATGATGTGTTCTTATGAGATTGGGTAGCATTTTGTGACTAATGGAGCTCAGTTTTGGAACGGTATGTAACTATGAACAAAACATGAGTTGACCCTGAAAGAAAGGAATGATCGGGTTGACCCTGAAAGAAAGGAAGAATTGAAGAGCAGAAGCTGGAGGGAATGATGTGTTCTTATGAGATTGGGTAGCATTTTGTGACTAATGGAGCTCAGTTTTGGAACGGTATGTAACTATGAACAAAACATGAGTTGACCCTGAAAGAAAGGAATGATCGGGTTGGCTCTGAAAGAAAGGAAGAATTGAAGAGCAGAAGCTGGAGGGAATGATGGGTTCTTATGAGATTGGGTAGCATTTTGTGACTAATGGAGCTCAGTTTTGGAACGGTATGTAACTATGAACAAAACATGAGTTGACCCTGAAAGAAAGGAATGATCGGGTTGGCCCTGAAAGAAAGGAATGATCGGGTTGGCCCTGAAAGAAAGGAAGAATTGAAGAGCAGAAGCTGGAGGGAATGATGTGTTCTTATGAGATTGGGTAGCATTTTGTGACTAATGGAGCTCAGTTTTGGAACGGTATGTAACTATGAACAAAACATGAGTTGACCCTGAAAGAAAGGAATGATCGGGTTGACAATGAAAGAAAGGAAGAATTGAAGAGCAGAAGCTGGAGGGAATGATGTGTTCTTATGAGATTGGGTAGCATTTTGTGACTAATGGAGCTCAGTTTTGGAACGGTATGTAACTATGAACAAAACATGAGTTGACCCTGAAAGAAAGGAATGATCGGGTTGACCCTGAAAGAAAGGGGTGATCGGGCTGACCCTGAAAGAAAGGAAGAATTGAAGAGCAGAAGCTGGAGGGAATGATGTGTTCTTATGAGATTGGGTAGCATTTTGTGACTAATGGAGCTCAGTTTTGGAACGGTATGTAACTATGAACAAAACATGAGTTGACCCTGAAAGAAAGGAATGATCGGGTTGACCCTGAAAGAAAGAAAGAATTGAAGAGCAGAAGCTGGAGGGAATGAGTGTTCTTATGAGATTGGGTAGCATTTTGTGACTAATGGAGCTCAGTTTTGGAACGGTATGTAACTATGAACAAAACATGAGTTGACCCTGAAAGAAAGGAATGATCGGGTTGACCCTGAAAGAAAGGAAGAATTGAAGAGCAGAAGCTGGAGGGAATGATGTGTTCTTATGAGATTGGGTAGCATTTTGTGACTAATGGAGCTCAGTTTTGGAACGGTATGTAACTATGAACAAAACATGAGTTGACCTTGAAAGAAAGGAATGATCGGGTTGACCCTGAAAGAAAGGGGTGATCGGGCTGACCCTGAAAGAAAGGAAAAATTGAAGACCAGAAGCTGGAGGGAATGATGTGTTGTTATGAGATTGGGTAGCATTTTGTGACTAATGGAGCTCAGTTTTGGAACGGTATGTAACTATGAACAAAACATGAGTTGACCATGAAAGAAAGCAAGAAAGGAATGTTCGGGACACGCTTTGACCCTGAAAGAAAGGAATGATCGGGACAGTAGAAGCACCCCTCTTCTCCCTATCCTAAAAGGCTTTGAGCGGAGTAGTCAGCTGGGAAGGTCATGATGTTCGTCTTCCCGGAAGAAGCACGAATGATCGTTTGATTTCTTGCAACGAGGTGCCACTATTAATGCAGAGCAATACTCTCACCTACTGAGGCGTTTGGGAGAGGAACTGGAAGCTCAAAGGGCGTAAAAATTGGCCAAAGGTTTTACCTTCCATCAGCACAAGGCGCACATAACTTTTGTGATTCAGGCAACATTAACTGTAGGTTCAAACACATTACAACCTCTACTCCATACACCGGATTTGGATCCATCGGACGATTTCTAAATTACAAACAAAGACACGAAAGGGCTGAACTTCGACAATAAAATGCGGTGCTGAACAGTGACTGTAAAAACTTTATTGCTGAAAAAAATGATTTTATTTTAGCAGACTCAATGTACAAATGTAACCTGAAATATCAAAGGTGCTGTTTGTATTCTTGGGAACGGGTGTCCTCGTCAAGCACTGGGTGTCGTCAGCAAAATCTTTCGATCTGAGGGGATTTCACTAGAGGGAAACGGCTGATTCGAACAGATGAAACAGGAGATGTAAGTGGAAGACGGATGCTTCCAGGAGCGCCATTGAGAAGGGGAAGGAGGAGTAAACGTGAGAGGATTTCGCTGAGGGAAACACGGTGCTTCGATGAAACAGGAGATGTAAGCTGAAGGAGGTCGCTTCCAGGAGCGCCATTGAGAAGGGGGAACTAGGAGTAAACATGAGGAGATTTCGCCAGAGGGAACGGGGTGCTTCGAAGAGATGAAACAGGAGATGTAGGTGGAAGAAGATCGCTTCCAGGGTCACCATTGAGGAGGGGAACGAGGGGTGAACGTGAGAGGATTTCGCTGGAGGGAACGGGCTGCTTCGAATAGATGAAACAATAGATGTAAGTGGAAGAAGGTCGCTTGTAGGAGCATTATTAAGAAGGGGAACGAACGTGAGGGGATTTTCTTGGAGGGAACGGGGTTTTCCGAATAGATGAAACAGGAGATGTAGGTGGAAGAAGGTTGCTTCCAGGAGGACAATTGAGGAGCGGAACGAGGGGTGAATGCGAGGGTAATTTGCTGGAGGAAACGGGTTCTTTGGTTAGATGAAACAGGAGATGTAAGTGGAAGAAGGTTGCTTCCAGGAGCGCCATTGAGAAGGAGAACAAGGAGTGAACCTCGTGGTAGCAGGACGTATCCGTAGTTGCTGGGAGTAGATATATCGTGCGTGCAGAGTCGGTTTTACGAATAAATTATGATATCCCAGCAAATTGATAATATTTAGTGAACGCTTAGTCTTATTCCCGACACCGTGATCCTTTGCCTCACTGTAACAGAAATATTCAAAAGTTAGAGAAAGCTGGAGGGTAGAACTATAGAGGGCCTTAGTAGTAGGTTCTATACAGTGACTTTGCAGGGTTTGAGTCAAACCAAAGCAATTGCAATTTATTTACTAAATCTAGTGAAATGTGACAGAAAGTGTGGTGAATGGAGGCGGGGGGGGGGAGGTAGGTGTAAAGTGGAATATTTTGTAAACCCGTTCTTTTTTTATAAATAGATTTTCATAATATCCCAGAATTCTTATATAAAAGGCTAGAAATGTTTTAAACCACCCCGTCCTCCCGACTTGTACATGTTTATGCAATAAATTTATATTTCCTATCTGAATCGGTTTAGCAAACCGAAAAGAAAAATTAATGGTGGAATAAAACTTTTTCAAGTTATATATAGAACTGAAAATTAAAAAGAAATAATTTTTTTCTACACAAAGAAAAGTTCGACGTATTTTGTGGGCAATCGTGGCGCTAGGCCAACTGAATTGAAATCTGTCTGATCCGAGCTTAATATTCCAGAACGCTTGAAGAATGTTTCGTAAAAATTCCAAAGAAATCATGTCTGCATTTTGTTCGCTAAACGTTCCTTCGAAAATGATGGATATTCATTCCTATAAGAATGAATTAATAAAGTATGATTTTAAGGTGTGGGAACTTCAGTTACGCTGTTGTGTATATATGAAAGTCCGTCTTTTGGGAATTCGAAGGATAAATTTTCTCATTCATTAATTCTTAGGAAAACTCTCATCAACGTAAATTCTCATTCTCTAAGAAAAATGTTCATAAAGACGATAAAAAAAAACACTACTGTAAGGTAAGTTTTTTTATAACATTTTACTTGGCGCGACGATTTTTTTTTATTTTCTCTTTTCCATTTCTGTTTTTTTAATCACTATAGGTTTTTCGGAGAATTAAGTGGAATTTGCTTCCGCAAACTCTCTTCGAAACTTTCATCCTCTCATTCTCTTTTGAGCTTAACTTTTAATCACAGTATTCATTTTTTTTATATTTTTTGGACTCTTGTTTTCTGAGACTAATATTTTTTAATGAGACATGAATGAAGTTCACCTGTCTGATTAATCGTTGAAGGAAAAGTACTTTCCCTACTTCTATCACCACCATGTTCATCCAAGTCAATGCAAATGCGCCCTTCTCCTCTTGTTGCCTTAGGGAAATGCTGAGAGATTGGGAAAGACAATTCCAGTGATTTCTATTTGTATTGAAAATGATTTTTTGTAAATCTCAGGCGGCGTCAAAACTCCTTTTGTCCAGTTTTTTTAGCACGTCTCAGCAGGCATTATAATAAAAAATATTTGGGATTTAAGACACTTTCGTCTCGAAACCGAAGGAATTTCTTCGAAGTGGGATTCAGGACATGGGATCACGATAGTGTAATATCATCGAGGACGACGACTCTATTTCGAATATTAAACTTTTACGTTCATACATTTATACACATTTTCATCAACTGTCAGAGAGCGACAATGACTTTCGAGTCACCTTGGTACAAATACACCAACCAGAGAACAGAATGTTAATATATCATTTAAATTTCATAGTTCCCTGTTTTTTTGAAACCTCAGATACAATCACTCTATCTTTCTCGTAATTATAACAATAATCACTTTGTATTAAATATAAAAAATAATCAAAATTGTACACTCATCGTCAAAAAAATAGTTGCACTCAGACGGAAGCTACCGAGAGGAATGAAACTTGGTGGATAGGTTTGACATCGTGAAACATGCGAATGATTAAAGTATCACGCTCGGCCGCGCATGTGACGCAAGCAAGGAGGGGTCGTAGCGCTGTGTCGGACCGGTTATATAAGGTCGTCTCGTTGCGCGTGCCCTCTATATATGATTATGTAGAATTATAAATTGGGTTTCGATTTTATAGTTCAAGGCAGATTTCCGGATCAGGTCCGGGTCGGGTCCTGGACGGGTCAAATTATGTGTCGTCCGGGTCCAAAATTTTTGATCCGTTTCCAACTCTGTCTGCGATACGAAGTCAAGGAAATGTGGTATATGGAGGACGTCACCACTGTCTCCATAGTAATATCAAACACAGGAGTTGTACCTAATACCATTCACAGCTCTCACTTACATGGAACTACAGAAGCCAGATATCCTGAACACATGTAGGATAATAAGGAAGTTCCTGGACAACTAAGAAAGAAATGCCACTTCCCAGACTTGGTACGTCGTACCCGTCTCTGAAGGAAGAGATGGACATCTCTCTAGGAAGGGGTGGAATCATGTTTTTTATAATAATAATAACAAAAATGATAAAAAATACATTTTGAAGGACTTGCCAATCGTCCAGACATAGTGTTGTATAACAAATGGTAGAATAAATCAGTCATTATCGATAAATCGTTCTGCTGGACCGCAAAATTCAGAATAGATGTGCACCAAAAATCAACAAATATGTGGAAATAAATAAATACATCGCTCTTTTCACTTTCCAGAAACACACAGCAACCGAAAAATTGTTTCTCAGCCGCCGCTGTGGAATTGAACCACAGAACTCTCGATAACTAGCCGAGCGCGTTACATTTACACCACGATGGCCAACAATCCACGGTGTTATGTGTATTTTTAAGTCAGCATCTGACATCATAAATCCGTAAGATGGGCTCAGCTACTGAGACGTCTTCATCTGGTGGGAATTAACGGCACTTGCTATATATATATTATAGCAGTTAAATCCAAAGGGCGAGATCCAAGGTGTTTAATCTCTGCAGCCAGTATGTGGAACTGGCTGCAGAGATTAAACAGATGTGGAAGCTGTAAATAGTTCATATACATCTCTGCATTTGGTGTAATTCCTCAGATTACAGACCAAAAGCATGAAGTTGAGCTTGATGTTTTGCAGACCTAAATCATCAAGCTGAGTTTTTCATTCATATAACTCAGCTTGATGCTTTAGGTCTACAAAACCAAAGCCCAAAATTCAAGAGGCAGTGATTCTCGTTTCATGTCATATAAGCACGACGATTTTTAAATCATGATCGACTATATTTGACTTCATATCTGTACTGTCAACCGGACCATGCTATAGATACCATTGTTATAGATGAGAAAATTAAATTAAATAATGATAAAGAATTAAAAATAATATAAAATATAGCATTAATAGCAATAGAATAATATAAATTTAGTATTAATAACAAATAATAATAAGTAACAATTTCTAAGTAAAACTATAATAATAATAATTAAAAATAATATAGAATATAATATAAGTATAATATTAATAACAATAATAGGTATAATACAGAGGGATAGTCAAAAGTTTTGCAATATTTGCATAAACGTATGTAATGCGGTGGGTGTGTCACGTGTTTAAACTGTTCAAGTCGCGCACTGCAGTCAGTCGAAAGGGATATAAAGTGGTAGTCGTTGCTGTGAACAGCATTGCATGTCGTCGTTCTGTCAGTGGTTGGGACGCCTAAAAGATGAACAGCCACAACCGGCTAATTAGAGAACTTTGGCTTTACGAGGTTGAATTTGGCCATAACGCTGCTCAAGCAACATGAAACATTTGTCATGCGAAAGGGTAAGGTTCCGCAGACCACAGCACCGCCATCAGATGGTTCAAGAAACTTTGCTCAGGTGACAGAAACCTCGACTATCAACCAAAGTCTGGTAGGCCGCAAACCGTGGATTCGGAGGCCGTGTGCCTAGCCGTAGAGGAAATCCGACAACCATCACTCGGAGATTATCAGGCGAGCTTGGCATATCACAGACCACCGTGCTTCATTACCTTCAGGACCTCGGCAAGGTCAACAGGAGCTGCCGCATTGTCCCACACGAACTGACGCCAGCTGAAGCAAACCGCCGAGGGGAAGTGTACACGAAACTCCTAGAAAACCCGCGCGATGTACGTTCCATCAATAGAATTGTTACGTGCGATGAAAAGTGGATCTATTATAATACTAACACACACGGCAGTGGTTGAGCCCGTGCCAGCTTCCAGAACCTGTTGTCAACCGTGGGCACTTCGAGCACAAGGTGATGCTCTGCGTCTGGTGGAATTTCGAGGGGAATAATCCATTACGAATTTGTTCCAAGCGGTTGAACCATCAACGTCAACTCTGAATATCTGGAGCGATTGTATGCCGTTATGGAGGAGACGTACTCGGCACTGGAGAACAGAAAGCGCGCTCTTCTGCAGAAGGACAACGCTCGGGTTCATACCGCGCGAACGACCAGGGCAAAACTCCAGGAACTTGAGGGCATCGAACTGATGCCACACCCAACATATAGTCCGGAGCTTGCCCCGTTGGATTATTACTTGTTCCGGTCCATGGCCTACTTCCTTCGTGGGCGGCACTTCATCAACCAGGTGGAGGTGGCAGCTGGGGTGAAGGAGTTCTTCGCCTTGAAGGACAAGAACGGGTACCGCCGCGGAATTAAAGAATTGGCAGACAAATGGCTAAAAACTGTGCAACACGATGGTTTATACACTCTCTAAAAACAAGTAATTGGACACCTCTGCAATCGACGATATCTGCGTTCCTGATACACGTCACGGCATCCGCCGTTAAATATCGTGTGGGGAACAACAACGCAACCAGTTGCATATGCAAGATGCCACGTAGTTCGGAGCTCTCTGATTTCGAGAAAGGTGTAATCGTCGGGTATCACAGAAATGGCCGATCCATACGTGACATATCCAGCGAGTTGAAGTACCCAAAATCGACAGTGGCTTACGTGACTGGCAAGTGGTATAGATTAGAGGGGACTGTCGGAATGTGCCACGACCCGACAGACCCACAAAACCGGGAGTTAGAGTGCGACGGGTGCTGGCCAGAGAAATTCGAAAGAACCGCACCAAATCGATGGGCCACATCTGCGAGGAGTTTCAACAGGCATCCGGGAGTGTTCTTTTGATGAATACCATCCGTAAGGAAGCCCATCTGCTCGGTTTTCATGGACGTGCTGCTACCCACAAGCCTTTGATCACCAAGTTCAATAGCGCTGCTCGGCTAACGTGGTGCAAAGAACGTCGACAGTGGACAGTTGAACAGTGGAAACAGGTTCTCTGGAGCAACGAATCAAGGTTCACCCTCTACCGTTTGGATGGCAGGGTCTGGGTTTGGCGTCCGCCTGGAGAACGCCTCCTGTCGGAATGTACTGTGCCAACTGTGAAATTCGGTGGCGGTGGAATTATGCTATGGGGGTGTTTCTCCTGGTATGGCACGGGACCCATGGTCGCAATTCCTGGTAGACTCAAAGACCTACTGCACCATTTTGGAAGACCATGCGCTTCCTACGTTGTGGCAGTTTTACGGGGTGGACCCATGTTACTTTCAGGAGGACAATGCCTCCTCTCATGTTGCGAGGTCCACCATGGCTTGGTATGGTGACAATGGGGTTAATCGAATGGACTGGCCGGCGCAGAGCCCGGACCTTAACCCTATCGAGTTCCTCTGGGACGAGTTGGAGCGTCGACTTAAGGGGTGCTCCCACCATCCGAAATCGTTGAAGGAACTGACCAGTCTTCTCCAAGCAGAGTGGAAGAAAATACCGCTAGCCGTCATACAACGCCTGGTTGAGAGTATGCCCCGGAGGGTCGCAGCTGTAATCGCCGCTCGTGGAGGCTCCACCAACTATTGAAGGTGAATAAACTTCGTTTTCCTTTGCTATCATAGGTGTCCAATTACTTGTTGGTAGATAGTGTACTTTGAATGCTAAATTAGTTTTCGTCGTAAAGGTATGAAGACACAAAGTGATCCAAATATTGCCAAACTTTCGACTCACCCTCTGTATAATAACAATAATATAATATTAATATTAATCATTATTAATAAATAAAAACAAATAATAATTACCTTATTTCGAGTTAAGCTTTTCTTTTTGCGTTTATTTTAACTCCTTTGCTAACATCTTGATTTTTTCGTTTCCTTCATCTGGAAATGCGACATTGAAAACACATTGCTTTTTCTGCTTTCCCTTACCTTAAAGCACAAGAGTGGTTTCAAAATACTCTCTTTTAATATCCCTGTGAGTTATTGACGAATACTAGCTGCACTGACGCAGGTCTTAGATCTTGCGAACTGGAGTTTGTTTATTCTTTGCTGATTTTATTTTTATTTTTGATGTATCCTTCAGTCGTACTTCTTTTAGAATTTCAGGCTGCCTTTTACTGATAATGATTTATGTTCCTGATATATATTTTTTTTAGCATTCGTATGGAATTTCTCCATCCAAAACCTCATGTTGCTCCTGCCCGTTTTGACATAAGAGGTTTTTGCGGTTTTGCCAATTTTGTCGCACGCGACTTTTCTCCTCCGCCCACTACCACCCACAATTTTCGTTGTCTGATGTTTATCCTCTAGCCAATTGATTTGATGTAAACAGGATCAACAGAAAAATGCAGAAGTCAAATTGAATTCAGCTTTGCAGAAATAGTTTCTTTTTTTCCCCCTCCGGAATTACACAACATAAATAAAATGGTTTCAGAACGCGTGCAGGCACAAGGGTTTTCAGGAAAATAAAGAAAAGAAATGGAGGAATAATTCCGATCCTCATGAATGCCTCGGAAATTATTAGCTCAGAGGATGTCAGACATCGGAAAATGAGGTATACCGGAGAAGTGCTGGACGCGGTACAAGCCACGTGTTTCTTTTTCGTTTCTATTTTAATGTAAGATTTAGCCGTGATTTGTGGTAAAAAGTACGAGCAACTTAATACAGCATCGAGGAAATTTCATATCTTTAACAAATGTTTATATTTAAGTATCAAACATATAAATTAATAAGGGCTCCATTTTTAGCACGTCTTTTGTAAAAAAAGATCGTGCTTATGTTACCGGTTTGTCCGTCCGTCCGTCTGTACCCACGCTATCTCTGCAACTATTAGTCCGATTTGAAAAATTCTTTTCGCATTGGGAAGCTTGAAATATGCGAATGATGACCCTTTATTATTATTTTTTTTTATGATGTGCAATTTGACCGCTACAGGGCGTAAATGCAGATGATGTCGAATTCCGAAATACGTTTTATTCCACATATTTGCTTCTAAACATCCGATTGAAAAAAATCTTTTATCTTTCGATTCCATTTATGTCGAAGAGTATTTTAGATATAATTACTTTTACAAATTACGCATAGATTTTCCGCTAGGGGGCGCAAAAGTAAATTACATTTCCCCCGATAACTCTTCTTCTAAAACTCCCATTTGAAAATCTTTGCTTCAGCGGATGCACCTCGTGATGGAAACTCTTTTGCATATAATTTAAAATTTTTGGTAAAGAATACTTTAGCCACCAGGGGGCGTAAGTGTTAATTTTTGCTTCTGATGTATTTGCCATAAAATCGTAGCTTCTAAAATATCGATTGAAAAAATTCTTTCGTGGACCGATGCCACTCACATCGGTAAACCTTTTTGGAATATTTTCTTCGTAAAATATTTCACAGTTTCTCCGCCAGGGGGCGTAGATGTATATTTTATTTTTGCCAATATCTCTAGGAGTCCGATTTGAAGAATTCCTTCTTTGTTGGATAGTGTTTTCAGTGTGACACGTTTTTCATATAATTTCAAAATTTTCAAGTGATTCAGAGACTTTCCGCTAGGGGGCGTATTGGTAAATTGGGTTTTCCCCTATATCTCTGCTTCTAAATCTCCGATTTGAAAAATTCTTTCTGCACCGGATACAGTTCCTGAAGGGAAATCGTTTGTACATACATAACTTTTAATTTTTGTAAAAAAATTTGTTTGGCCGCCAGGGGGCGTAGACCTTAATTTCCGCTTCTGATGTATTTGCAGCAAAATATGAGCTTTTAAATTTTCGATTGATAAAAAACGTCGTTTGTAGACCGATGGTACTCATGTCAACAAACCTTTTAGAAACATTTTCTTCTTAAAATAATGCATAGTTTCTACGCCAGGGGGCTTAGATGTATATCTTATTTTTGTCTATATCTCTACTTCTTGGAGTCCTATTTGAAAAATTCCTTCTTTGATGGATAGTGTTTCCAGTGTGACATGTTTTTCACATGACTTCAGAATTTTCAAGTAATTCGTAGACTTTCCGCTAGGGGGCGAAAAGGTAAATTGCTTTCCCTCTTACATCTTTGCTTCTAAATCCCCTATTTGAAAAATTCTTTCTGCACCGGATACAGCTCTTGATGAGAAATCCTTTGCACATGATTTACAATTTTTGTAAAAAATGGTTTGGCCACTAGGTGGCGTAAGTCTTAATTTCCGCTTCTGATGTATTTGCATCAAAATATGAGCTTCCAAAATCTCGATTGAAAAAAGTCGTTTGTTGACTGATACTACTCATGTCGACAAACGTTTTGGTAACATTTTCTTTTTGAAATAATGCATGGTTTCTACGGCAGGGAGCGTGGATGTATATCTTATTTTTGTCAATATCTCTACTTCTAGGAGACCGATTTGAAAAATTCCTTCTTTGTTGGATAGTTTTTTGTTTCCGATGCGAAATGTTTTTCCTATAAATTCAAAATTTTCAAGTAAATCATAGACTTTCCGCTAGGGGGCACAAACGTAAAGTGCGTTTTCTGCGTTATTTCTGCTTCTAAAACTCCGATTAGAAAAATTCTTCCTGTATCGCACACAAGACCTGATGGAAAATATTTTTCACATAATTTCTGTTTGGTAAAGAATGGTTTGGCCACCAGGGGGCATAAGTGTTAATTTCTGCTTCTGATGTATTTGTAGGAAAATCTGGGCTCTTGAAAACTCGACTAAATTATTTTTTCTTGGACCGATACCGCTCGTATGGGAAAACCTTTTGGAATACTTTCTTCCTAAAATAATGCATGGTTTTCACCACCAGGGGACGTAAAGTCACACTTTATTTTTGTCGATATCTCTGTTTCTAAGAGTCCGATTTGAAAAATTATTTCTATTTTGGAGAGCGTTTCCGGTGTGAAATGTTTCTCATATAAATTCATGTTTTTCTTAACGCACAAGTCTGCAACCATAAGGCGTAAGCTCACGATTCCGTTTACAGCAATATCTGAGAAATTAAAAACCCGATTGAAAAACTTCTTTCTTCCGTCAGATACTATTGTTTTACATACCGGTTCCATTGATTTTGAATAGCTTTGATAAATTTAATTTGCGTCAGAACGGATTCAAAAGACGTGCTTATTACACCCGAAAATTCGAAGTCGTCTTTCTTGTTATATTCTGCAATTCATTTCATTAATACCGAAGTTTTCGTTCAGGGTGCTTCACTGATGGCATTCATGAATCAGCTGCTTTTTAGCAAATTTTCTTTTTAACCTACGCCATCATTTCACGTCTGCTTGCTCTTTCGATCACATAAATTAATCATGTGGCAGTCTTTTTGTTTCTGCTACGATATTTTTCGTAATATTGTCCGCGAATTATCAGTTAAACAAGTTAAAAATTTAGGTTCTGCGGATTATATACTGATGTGAATGATACCCTACTTTAAAAAGAAATAACGTTTTTGCGACACTTCGATTTTTCAGAAATCTACCTCGTAATTGTTAGGAGAGGTCGTATATTTTGAAAATTGCCAGGAGTACGTTAAAAACAGAAAAACGTAACGCGGTACGAACATTGAGGTCCGCAGACAGTCAGAAAGAACACTTTGTTTTTTACTTACGAGGATTTTGACAGAAAATTCGATGCACCGATAGATATCATTGCTCTAATATTATTCACCGAAGGCGATATTATTTGCTCACGAGGACGATCACGTGCTGTGGGACGCTCAGCGTCGCACACATTCATTAGTGCCACAGGCCAAAGTATGGAACTGTCAGGTCTAACTACAAAATCTAACTAGGAAACAGGCTGGTCTAATTACGGAATCTAACTATGGAACTATCAGATCTAACAATGAAATGTAATTACGGAACAGTCAGGTTTAACTGCGAAACTGTCAGGTCTAACTACGGAATCTTAACTATGGAACTGTCAGATCTAACTACGGAATCTTAACTATGGAACCGTTCGTCAGGTCTAACTACGGAACTGCATACCACGTAATATAACTGCGGAACTGTCAGGTCTAACTACGGAATCTAATTATGGAACTCTTAGGTTTAACCACGGAATCTAATTACGGAACTGTTAGGTCTAACTACGGAATCTAATTACGGAACTGTCAGTACAGAGTCTCAACCATGGAATCTAATTACGGAACTGTCGGTATGGAGTCTCAAACATGGAACTGTCAAGTCTAACTACGGAAATGCATAATCTAACTATAGAATACAACTACGAAACTAAATACTACGTAATATAACTATGGACCTGCATACTGAGGAATATAACTACGGAACTGCATATTACGGAGTTAACTGCGGAAACTACGGAAATGCATAATCTAACTGTAGAATACAACTACGGAACTAAATACTACGTAATATAACTACGGACCTGCATACTGAAGAATATAACTACGGACCTACATGCTGAGGAATATAACTACGGAACTGCATACTACGGAGTTAACTGCGGAAACTACGGAACTGCATAAACCGGAATTTAAAGTCTGAACTGCGTACTACGGAATCTAACTTCGGAACTGCATACTACGGAATTTAACTGCGGAACTGTAAGGTCTAACTATGGAACTACATGCTACTGAATTTAACAACAGAATTGTCAGGTCTAACCACGGAACTACAGTAATGCTGAAAAAATTCCCAATTTTTCCTCTTTATTCACTCGAAAATAACACAAAAGCATCTAAAAATGAGTTTTTTTAATAAGATGATAGTCACCCCCCCAATTTTTTTTATTTTTTGGACTTCTGGGCCATCCCGTGAGTCGCAGAGTTTTGTAAAATTACTGTTCGGGATCAACATCGCGGGAACAAAACGGCCGCCATCTGGCGTGCAATCGACTACTAGCAGTATCTGGACGGCGATCTCCAATGAAGTGCGGCGATCACCAAAGAAGCTGCTTGTATTGCGCTTCACAGCTCCGGTTTGGAGCAGGGTATTGTTTCCAACTGATGAGCCTGGCTGTCCATAAGATCCCACCAATATTCGATTGAGTTGAAATTAGGCGAATTTGGCAGCCATTCGAGGGGAGTTATATCAGCACTGTGTTCGGTGAATCATTTTTGCACGAAACGAGTCCAATGGCATAGGGCGTTATCGTCCTGGAAGAACCCCCGTGCCCTTTGGGTGAAGGTACAGCGTTGTGGGATGCACGAGTACATGATCCTCAAGAAGTTCCTGTTAGTAACCATTGTCTATAATTCATCCACAAGGACACCAGTTCATGCCAGCTGAACATGTCCTATATCATACAACAACACCCACCATTCTGTGTAATTGACGCCATGTATTGAACACTGAAGAGCAATTGAATTAGAGACAGCTGGCGTTACGCAAATGTGGGGCTGTGGGCGGCCCTGTAAACGGAAACGACATGACGTATGTAGCGATCCGACAATATAAGGAGTGATGCGACGGGAATCACTAAGAGTCGGACGCAGTATGGATAAGACGAAGGATCTAACCGCATTTGATTGTGGGCAGATTGTCGGGGTCCGACAAATGGGTCACTCCATCTCGGAAGTCGTGCAGGCACTGGGAGTTTCACGAGCCACTGTGTCACGGGTGCACCGTGAGTACATCGAATCCGGTAAAACCATCCCTGCAAAGAACAACTGCCGTAGACAACAGCGTGTGGATGAGCGGGGTCATCGTCGGCTAGCTCGCATGGTAACAGCGTATAGACGGGCCACAGTGCAAGAAATCACTCGGCAATTTAACGCTGGTGCACAAAATCGTGTAAGCAGCCACACCATGCAGAACCATCTCCTCGCTATGGGGTACAGGAGCCATCGTCCCACGAGGGTACCGCTGCTGACCGCACATCACAGGGTGCAAAGATTAGCATGGGCGCGGGAACATCGTTACTAGACCCTAGACATGTGGAAAAATATTGCCTAGACTGATGAGTCGAGATTCACGTTGGTACATGCGGATGGCAGGATACGAGTACAACGCAAACCACATGAAACGATGGATCCTTCTTGCCAGCAGGGTACTCTTCAAGCTGGTGGGGGTGGCATTCTCGTCTGGGAACTGTTTACGTGGCTTGAAATGGGACTCCTGGTACGTGTGACATGGTCCCTCACATGTCAACGTTACCGGGATATCCTGGACGACCCTTTTCTCCCGTTTGTGCGTCTTCAACATCCCACTGGGGATCTCATCCTGCAACAAGACAATGCACCGTGCCATCGCTCCCGAATTGTATCCGAATGGTTCGATGAACACTCCACCGACGTGACCTCGCTTCCTTGGCCAGCTAGGTCACTTGATCTCAATCTCATCGAGCACTTCTGGGATGCCATCGAGAGAGATGTCCGAGGCTCTGGGATGCCATCGAGAGAGATATCCCCCCTCCATCAAATCTTCGTAAACTGTGGGAGCTTGTTCAGGGGGTCGTGGATCCGTATGGCTTCCCAACTCTTCCGGTGTCTTGTCGTGTCCATGCCGAGACGAATCGCAGCCGTCATCAGGGCGAAAGGTGGTGCTACACGTTACTAGACAGGTATCTCTAATTCAATTGCTCTTCAGTGTATATATATATGCAAGTGCAAAGATTAGGCTGTTTGAAAATACAACACACGTAAAAATTGGAAAGGGAGTGAGACAAGGTGACACCATATCTCCGAAGCTCTTTAATGCCACATTGGAGGGTGTTTTTCAGTCGCTGAGCTGGGAAAACAAGGGGATAAAGATTAATGGAGATTATCTAACCCACCTTCGTTTTGCTGATGACGTAGTCATTTTTGCAACTACCCCATCAGAGCTGCAGAGTATGATCCAGGAACTTGCTGACAAGAGTAAAGAAGTGGGATTAAAAATGAACTTTCAGAAGACAAAAGTGATGTTCAATGCTTTTACAAGAAATGAAGATTTATCGATTGATGGATTTATCGATTGATGGATAACAGACACGTACGTTTATCTTGGACAGCAGATATCAAGTGAGGGTCACATTGATGAAGAAATTAATCGGCGTACAAAACTTGCCTGGAGAGCTTTTGGAAGAAACAGCATAATTTTCAAGAGCAATATGCCATTATGTCTTAAAAGAAAAGTGTTTGATCAATGCATCCTTCCAGTGCTTACGTATGGTGCAGAGACGTGGACCTTAACTAAAAGACATACAAAGGCTGCAGACAACTCAAAGCAGCATGCAGAGGTGCATGCTTGGTGTAACCAGGAGAGATAAGAAGAGGAACTCGTGGATCCGAAAAATGACAAGAGTGGAAGACATCATGATCAGAGTTAAATCCCTGAAATGGCAATGGGCTGGACATACTGCCAGAAGGACAGATCATCGATGGACAGCCGAAATTTTAGATTGGATTCCAAGGGACAGGAAAAGACCCAGAAGAAGACCACATAGGAGATGGGTGGATGAAATTCGAAAGTATGCAGGGGTGACATGGAGGAGACTGGCACAAGACAGACCGTTGTGGAGGAAACTTGGGAGACCTTCGTCCAGAAGTGGATTGATAATGGTTGACAATGAGGATGATGATGATGATATATATATATATATACTTTTTCTGAGTGGTTCTTCATCAGTTGATCTTGGGACTTAATTTTTCTGTGGACTTCATAAATTTTCTTCTGTTCGTGTTGAAAAAGAGGCAAGCGTTTAATTGCTTCTAATACTTTATATTAAATATAGCTGTAGGCTTAGGTTTAAATGCTTATGTGTTCTTAACTATATGTCTTTTTCGTACTGTTCGTAAGGAATTTCTTTAATATTCTCCACTGAAGAGCAAAAACGATATGACCGCCTGCCATATATAACGTTGATCTTCTACGTGCCGGCAAAGCAACTCTTAACCGGCGAACCATCGACGGTACAAGATTTCTAAAGGTGTTATGTGGTATCTGGAACCAACACGTTACCAGCAGATCCTTCAATTCTCGTAAGTTACGTGTTTGAGACCCCGCAGATCGGATCTTCTGTTTCAACACCATCCATAAATACTCGATTGGATTGATGTCTGGGTACACTGTTAAAACTTTTATGGTAGGTTGCACCAAAAAGTGGTGCTACACTAGCTGCACCATTTTTTGTGAAAAGATGCACCACCTTGTGGAACAAACAAAACCCAATACTTTGCTCCACGTTATGGAACAAGGTTGCACCACATTATGCTGCAAGGTTGTACCATGTTGATGTAACCTTTCTCAGAAAGTGATGCAGCTGGTTTTGCACCACGTTTTGGTGCAGCCAACCAAAAAAGAAATTAACAGTGTAATTTGGCGGCCAGGGCAATATCTGGAAATCTTCCTCATGTTTAACGAACCATTCTCGAGTAATCCGGGCAGTGTGGCATGACACATTGTCCTTCTGAAAAAATATCTAGAAATCTTCCTCATGTTCCACGAAACATTCTCGAGCAATCCGGGCGGTGTGGCATGACACATTGTCCTTTTGAAAAAATATCTAGAAATCTTCCTTTATGTTCCACGAACCATTCTCGAGCAATCCGGGCGGTGTGGCATGACACATTGTCCTTTTGAAAAAATATCTAGAAATCTTCCTCATGTTCCACGAACCATTCTCGAGCAATCCGGGCGGTGTGGCATGACACATTGTCCTTTTGAAAAAATATCTAGAAATCTTCCTTTATGTTCCACGAACCATTCTCGAGCAATCCGGGCGGTGTGGCATGACACATTGTTCTTTTGAAAAAATATCTAGAAATCTTCCTCATGTTCCGCGAACCATTCTCGAGCAATCCGGGCGGTGTGGCATGACACATTGTCCTTTTGAAAAAATATCTAGAAATCTTCCTTTATGTTCCACGAACCATTCTCGAGCAATCCGTGCAGTGTGGTATGACACATGATATTTACGTAGGTAGTAGACGTCATAGTTTCCTGAACATGAATGGCTGATCCCAGGGTTTCCCAGTAGATAAATGCCCAAAGAATTACACTTCTTCCACCGGCTTGTTTTCTTCCCACTGTGCAACCTGGTGCCAACACTTTTCCAGCTAAACGACGCACACGTACTTTGCCTTCTACATGGTGTAAAGGTAACGAGATTCATGAGACCAAGCTATCTGGGGGTGTTGCAAAGAGCCCGTAATCCCTATTTTCTAAGTGAAAGGGGAAGACGTAAAAAATTGAATGCATGCCACTTGTTTTGTTTGCTGATCACTAAAGTTCGACATATACGATTCCTCCAAAATTGTTGTTCGTCGTATTCGATTAAATTAACAGGGAGAATATTAAGAACTTCAAGTATCTATAAAAACTTCGGTTTATGCGAGCTCGTTATACGTGATTTCGATTTTATTTGGTGAATTTTATATAGGGTATGACAAAACTAAAGATAGAAGAGAAGTCTATATATCTAAGCTGTTGCCACTTAGATAAAAGTAATCCATTTTCTCTCTGCTCAGTTACAACACATTCTCCGGAGAATAACGCGCCTAATTCCTGCATAGAAAGAGAAAAGGTAAAAATTCACTGCGCGTAATACAGCAGCAAAGTTTTAATATTTTTCATCTGAGCTGATTCTATACATCCCTTTCACGTTTAGTCAGATGTAATTATCTCTTTGTCATCATTAATGGGTTCGTTATCAAGCGGAAAATGCAGTAATTCCTGAATTTTGCGCGATTACTTGGCTGAGTGATTTTATTACCGCAAGGATAGACATTGATCAATGATGGCCAAGGGGATTCTCTGAATTTAATTATTTATCTGACTCGTCACAAGAATTAACAGTCACCTATGACCCAAAGTGCGTTACAAAAGGTTCTGTATCCACAGAAAATTGGTAGCGAAATGTAAGCAAATACACCGAATTTAACAGTGCTTTTGGACCGTTAATAGTTTTATTAAAGGATGCAAAATGTTTTACAAAGTAACTATTACGTTGCTACAAAACGCACGTCACTGAAAGCTTCAGTGTTTATATGAATGCAGCAACTTTTTTCAAGATACAAAAGCGCTTCGTAATATAAAAGCAATGGCGTTTTTCCGATGTTCCAGTTGTAGAGCCTGCAAGCGCACACGACTGTTGCAATCTTTGTACGTCTGTTTGTCCAGTGGCAGTTAGCTTATCAGATCTGGGTCAAACGTAGTACACGGTTAGGCCTCTATGAATGCTGGCGGTTCCAGTGACAGATCACTGCGCATGCGCAGGAAGCGAGTGGGTTTCAGTATCGTAGGGGCCTCAAGAAACTAAAAGACAACTAGCTTTTTCTTAACGCTTTGTTAATCAATAACAATATGATCACTATTTTTTCCACTCTTGTCATTTTTCTGATCCACGAGTTCCTCTTCTTATCTCTCCTGGTTACATAACGCATGCATCTCTCTATGCTTCTTTGAGTTGTCTGCAGTCTTTGTATGTCTCTTTTAGTTCATGTAGGAGACTTGCACAAGACAGACCGTTGTGGTAGAAACTTGGGGAGACCTTCGTCCAGCGGTGGATTGATAATGGTTGACAATGATGATGATAATGATGATGATATATAAACAGTTGAGTCACATCATTGTGGCCACCTCCTACTTTTTGACGTCAACAGCGCGTAGCCAATGAAAGAAGGCACATGTCGTGAGTTGGCTTGGAGGGTATATAAGGTGTGCGGCAGGCAATCTGAAAACATATCACTAGTTGCTGTCACGATTTATCAGATTCGCAAAAACGGGTGATTATCGGCTTTCGGGCCAAGGGTGACAGTATTTCTTAAACCGCGCAGCTTGTGAACTGTTCGTGTGCTGCTGCGGTTAAAGTACATCTTGATAGGAGAAATGGGATCATTGCGAATAAGCGAAGTGGAAACTGCGGAGCACCAAGTGCCATTGATGTGAGAGGTGAACGTCGGGTTCGAAGGTGCGTGAGGGCCGATCGACACTCTACAGTGGAGCAACTCACAAGCCGAATGAACCAGGGGCTACCGGAAGTGTGTCTAAATAGACATATCAGCGAACCCTGTTGCGTATGAGGCTCCGATCCAGACGGGTGGTCACTGCACCTATGCTAACGAAGGTGCATCGGCAGAAAATGCTTTCATTTGCATGGCAATATCGGAAACGGACCTCTTCTGATTAGCAAAGGATTGCCTTCTCCGATGAGTCACGTTTTCCGCTTCATCGAACAGATAGGCGATGGCGTACAGGGCGAGAAACATCGGAGAATAAACACTCGTCAACCATTGCTGGCGGAACACAAGCTGGTGGGGGCAGTGTTAAGGTCTAGGAAACGTTTTCGTGGCATTCCCTGGGTCCACTCATACCTGTGAAAGGCAATATGAACCAAATTCGTTATGAATCCATCCTTGCAGACCACGTACACCCATGCATGATGATTGTCTTCCCTGAGGCGGATGAGATCTTTGAGCACAACAATACAACATGTCACACAGCTAGAAATGTCGGAGAGTGGTTGGAAGAGCACGTTGAAGACTTCAAAGTACTTCCCTGGCCCCCTACTTCCTCAGACTTAAACCCAATTGAGCATTTCTGGGACCACCTCAATCGTGGTATTCGCTCTATGGATCCTTCACCACGCACCCTCAAACATCTGTCAGATGCACTGCAGTCAGCATGGCTCCACATACCTGTGAACACCTTCCAGCACCTTATTGAGCCACTCATAGTCCGTCTAGTGGCTGTCCGCTCTGCATCCGACGGTTACTCTGCATATTAGCTGGTGGTCATAATAATGTTACTCGACCGTGTATATATGCACTCATCAAAAAAATAGTTGCACCCGGAAGGACGTGTTGGATTGCAATGCTATTCGGGAGGAAGGTAAAGGTTACCAGGAACAAGAAGTAATTAAACATTGAGACTGATATGGGCAGTATTTATTGAGCTACACGCCAATAAGTAGTGTCCCTCGGTATAGCGCTAGGCCGTCATGTTTACTCACACATCATGCCAAACGTCTAGGCATGGAGCTGTACAGGTTCCTAAGGGTGTCCCTGCGATAAGCCATCCCATGCAGCTGAATCTTCTCACGCAGTTCCTGCCGACTGTGCGGTAGTGGTGGAGTGTAGATAGCGCGTCCAATAGCATCTCACGCATTTTCAATCGGCAATATGTCTGGCGATGCGGCTGGCCATGGCAGAGTGTCAGTGCCCTGAAGGCAAGCTCTCGAGACAGCAACATTATGCAGACGAGCGTTGTCCTGTTGGAAAATCGCACCGGAGTGAGCGTTCAGAAAAGGTAGGGCCACTGGTTGTAGAAAATCATTAACGTAACGTTGGGCTGTCAACGTGCCTGTAATGAACACCAAAAGTGATCTGGCATCTTAGGCAATTGCCCCCCACACCATGACACCAGGCCTTCTGGACGTGTGACGCTCGACAAAAAAGCCTTTCATCTTGGCACTGACCACGGTGCCTCTATACGCAGATTCTGTGGTCGTTTCCTCCAAGACAAAAGCGGGACTCGTCACTGAAGATCACCCGTTGCCATTGTGCGCAGCTCATTGACAGTCTGGCACTACACCATTGCAGTCTTCAGCGACGATGTAGTGTTGTTAAGAGTTGCCGTAACGGTCTGAGTGCGTGTAGTCCTCCGTCGTGCAGCTGTCTGGCAGTGTTGCTGGCACTAATCGGACGATGCATGGAGGGCACCACTGCTCGCTGAATATTGCAATCGCGGTTGTAGGGTCACTCCACGCATTTTGGACAATTCGTCGGTCCTCACTCTCCGTGGTTCGTCTAGGTCTCCCAGACCCTTCCTGTCGCTGCTGCGTGTCTTGTTCTATTCACTGCAGCCAACATCATGCTATGGTGATATCCGCACGACTAGTATGGTGCGTAACAGAACGATAAGACCATCCCGCTTCCAAGAGCCCGACGATGTGACCCCTCTCGAACTCCTCCAACTACCCGAACCGCTTCCGAACTTTTCTCCGAGGTAAACCCCAAATTAATTTGTTCCAGCTGGTAAAAGGGTTAATTCTCAGGTCTATGATCCAAGGCATTATGGCGAAGGGGCAGTCTTCCTGACATGCATTGCATCATGCAACTGGATAGAAACCAGTGAAACAACTTGCTCTTTTCTTAGGTTCGTCGGTTTATTATTGCATTCTTTAGCAGGTTATCAGTCAGAATGGATTAGTGTCAATCGTTCCCCTCCATGACCTATTTTAATAACAATGCTAAGGAGGAAAGCAACACTTTCTGATGCACAGGTTCACTCGTAGAGCAGCCTTCAGTCCACTTCTTAGACAGTGAATATACACGGTCGAGTCACATTATTAGAACCACCAGCTAATATCCAGAGTAACTGCCGCGTTCAGCGCGGACAGCAGCTAGACGGGCTGGGAGTGACTCAATAAGGTGCTGGAAGGTTTTCACATGCATTAATATGTGGAGCCATGCTGACTGCAGTGCATCTCACAGCTGCTGGAGGGTGCGTGGTGGAAGATCCATAGGGCGAACAACACGATCGAGGTGGTCCCGCTCATGAGCAATTGGGTTTAAGTCTGGGGAATCATGGGGTCAGGGAAGGTACTTGGAAGTTTTAATCATGCTCTTCCAACCACTCTCTGACAATTCCAGCTGTGTGACACGTTGCATTGTCGTGCTGGAAGATCTCATTCGCCTCAGGGAAGACAATCATCATGTATGGGTGTACGTGATCTGCAAGGATGGATTCATAACGAATTCGGTTCATAGTGCCTTTCACAGGTATGAGTGGACCCAGGGAATGCCACAAAAACGTTTCCCAGACCTTAACACTGCCCCCACCAGCTTGTTTTCTGCCAGCAATGATTGAAGAGTGTTTGTTTTCCGATGTTTCTCGCCCTATACGCCAACGTCCATCCGTTCGATGAAGCAAAAAACATTACTCATCGGAGAAGGCCAATCAGCGGAGGTCCAATTCCGATAATGTAAGGCTTTTCTGCCGATGCACCTTTGTTAGCATAGGTGCAGTGACCATCCGTCTTCATCGGAGCCCCATACCAGTAGGGTTCGCTGAAGTTTCGTTTTAGACTCACTTCCAGTAGCCCCTCGGTTCGTTCGGCCGGTGAGTTGCTCCACTGTAGCGTGTCGATCGGCCCTCACGCACCTTCTCAGCCGACGTTCACCTCTCACATCAATGGCACGTGGTACTCCGCAGTTTCCACGTAGCTTATTCGCAAAGGTGCCATTTCTCCAATCACGATACACTCTAAATACAGCAGCACACGAACAGTTCACAGGCCGCGCTGTTTCACAAATATTGCCACCTTTGGCCCGAAAGCCGATAATCATCCCTTTTTGCAGATCTGATAAATCGCTTTTTTCATCCCTGACAGCAACGAGTGATATGTTTTCAGAACGCCTACTGCACACCTTGTATAGCCTCCAAGCCAGCTCACGACACGTGCCTTCTTTCATTAGGTACGCGCTGTTGATGTCAAAAGTAGGAGTTGGTCACAATAATGTGACTCAACTGTGTATTTCGCTCGTTTTTAGTGCATTTCGCTAATGTCAAGTTAATTCGTTCCAGCTAGTTAGTGGGTTAAAATAATGTTCATCTTTATCTTCAAGCTGCAGATGAAATCCCAGGCGAGAGGTTACAAGCCATAAATTTATCTTGCTTCTTATAGAACACCTGGGTTCGGAGAAAGTAAAGTGGCATAAAAGCTATCAAATTACAAGTTTTATTTAAACTACACTCAGGGAATGTTTAAACAACTTAGTGTGGTGGCTTAATCTTTTGCGAAGTCTGTCGGCCAGAACAGTTTTGAGAACGTCAACAGGATAAATGTTTATTCTACATAGCTCTCTCGCAAAGCAGGGATGGTAGCTAAAAGAATGTTTCAGTTTTCTTTTGTCTGAAAAATGAAAGCTGTACATAGACTCCACAATTTATCACAGCCTTAGGCTTTATTTTTGTTTACATTTTACCGATAGAAGAATACAACAGTCTGATATTTTTCTTCAAAATCTCCACATACGATATCATTATATTGTATTTCGTATCAAGTCACTGTTTTTGTCTTTTGCTTACTTTTTAAACTTTTTAAGCTTTATTTTTTACTTTTTAACCTTTATGTTCTAGAATTATCATGATTGTCAAATATTTTAATTGTCTCGCTGCGTAAATGTCTCCTCAAGTCTCTTCCACAAAGCTGTCTTGAACAATCCTTTTCTATATTATTCCGGCGTGCTTTGGAATTTTATCTACCCATTTCCCACAAGGTCTTCTTCTCATCCCTTTGCTGTCGTTGATATCCAGTGAAGTATTTCATCTGTCCAATTGTACTCCGTTCTTCTAGCAATATGTCTAGCCCATTGCAACTTAAAGATTTTCTTTGTCGTGATGTTATCCACTCCGAAGATTTTCCTGATCTAAGAGTATGTCTGCTTATCTTTCCTGGTTACACCAAATGTGCTTCTCTCCGTGCTGCTTTCAGTTGTCTGCAGCCTATGTATGTCTTTTTAAGTTAAGGTCCATGTCTCTGATACATAAGTAAGAACTGGAAACAAGCATTGATTAAAGATTTCTTTTAAAACATAATACCAAATTGCTCTTGAAAATTATGTTCCTTCCAAACGTACTCCAGCCAAGTTTTATTTTTATACACAAATTTAAAATTGAAAATGGTCTAGAATAAAACGATAGATGTATTATTTTCCGAAGAAAATCTTAGACTAACGAATTTAAGTTAGAAACATCTTAGACTAAGGAATGATCACTGTTTTATAACCGAGGAAGAAACCCATGATCTTCAATTCAGTTTACTTGTTAGGTGATTAATTTTCATTTAAGACACTTGTTTTCCATATTTTAAGAATGAGGGAAGTCAAGTACACTAAATCAGATTTTTGTTCACAGATCACTTACCAACATTTGATTAAAATGGGGTGAAGACGGTGAAGTCATTTTGTCGGAATGAGTTTAACAGATGAGGAAATCAGGGCAGGAGGCATTTGTTTTAAGTTTTATCGAAAATCAATTAAGAAATTGTCTACTCTCTAAACGGTCAGAAAAAACTTGGAGCTTTCCTATTGTAGCAACTTAAAAAATAAGTGATGCTCTATTCTGGTGAGTTAGATACATTATGCCAGGCTTAAATTTCCTTAATTATTACATTCTTTAAATTGTCTTCAGGATAAACGCTTGTCGAAATTCTGCTCTGACTTGAAATGTCCCTCTATCTTTAACAGGAAAATGAGCTGTTTGTCTGTATGTACAGGCAAACCGCTATTTTTCAAACTGTTTGCACCTTTTCACCTAGAGATAAAGGTTTTTTTTTCTATAGCCTTTCCGCGTACAGGAAAAAAACTTGTTTGGGCATTATCTTGCAGAAGCAGAACCAATGTGTGCATCCTCTCCCACTCCCTAATATTCATATTGAAATTTTTGAAGTCTTCATAATAACCTCTTATTTGTATATAGTGTGGAAGAAATATTCTTCTCATAATACGTGGAAAATACGTCATGATAAATAACACAGCAATCGGACATATCTGAATTGACTGTATTTACTGTTTGTTCAACGTAACATCAAACACATCAGAAAACTTGAAAGACATCTCTGAATTGACTGTATTTACTGTTTGTTCTTAACGTAACATCAATCACATCAGAAAACTTGAAAGACATCTCTGAATTGATTGTATTTACTGTTTGTTCTTAACGTAACATCAATCACATCAGAAAACTTGAAAGACATCTCTGAATTGACTGTAATTACTGTTTGTTCTTAACGTAACATCAATCACATCAGAAAACTTGAAAGACATCTCTGAATTGACTGTATTTACTGTTTGTTCTTAACGTAACATCAATCACATCAGAAAACTTGAAAGGCATCTCTGAATTGACAGTATTTATTGTTTGTTCTTAACGTAATATCAATCACATCAGAAAACTTGAAAATTTCATCGCCCCTGGAGCGGGAGTCAAACCCGCATCTCCCGATTACCGTTGGAGCGTGCTGACCGTTACACCACCCAGGACGATAAAGTATAATCGGGAGATGCGGGTTCGATTTCCGCTCCAGGGCGATGACATTTTCAAGTCTTCTGATGTTACTGATATTACGTGAACAACAGTAAATGCAGTAAATTCAGAGATGTATGATTGCTGTGTTAACTCTTATTGAAAGTTTATCCTGAAGACTTCAAAAACTGTTCTTCTCCTGTAGGCAAAAACAAACCAGTTTTGTTTTGTGTAAGAGAAAAAACCCTGCTTTTTTTAATTAGTAAAAAGCTTGCGCCACTTACCACTCTTCCTCCGGGGCGGTTATAATTTTATCGCTCCTGGGAGCTTGTGGTGAACTGTAGGTCTATTCGGAGATCTTTTCCTAGTTCGACGCATTCTGTGTTTTTTTTTTTATTATTGAGTGTTTAACGACCACCGTGAGCAACGCAATGGGCTATAAGCAGTGGCCCGTCCCTAATTTAGAGCCACTGGTTCCAGGGAAGGGAGAGAGGCAGTGCCGTGAGACAAACACAACATCCATGACTCCCCGGGATTCGAACCCGGACCCTTCACGGACGAATAGTCATAAGCCATCGCTTAGACCACTGCCTCACCGGGGCGGCATTTTATGTTTTACTGTAAGCGTATTTGACGTTCGCCAAGGATTGTACTCATTACTAGAGACAGCAATTACTTCACTAAATAATATTTTATGTCTTGATTTCAATCGAGTTGTACGTTTTTTCTACGCAGGAGAAGTCAGGGAAGAGGCTGAAACTTGGGTTAAATAAAAAATAAAGAAACTGGGGTTCGATCCCAGCTGTGACCAGATAACAGTTTTTCGGTTGCTATGTGTTGATTGATTTCGATAGAGCGATGTCTTTGTTTATTCACTAACGCCACGTGCTTAGAATATTTCCACTATTGTTCTCGTCCTTTGGATTTATTTGCTTTAATTAATATATAGCTTGCACCGTTAATGCCCACCAGATAGAGACGTCTCAGCAGCTGAGCCCATCCTACGGATTTGTGATGTCAGAAGCTGACAGATACACACACATTGGGCCGTTGATTGTTGGCCAACGTAGCGTAAGGCGAACGCGCTCCGCTAGATATCGAGAGATCTGGGATTCGGATCCCCAGTAGTGACCGGATAACAATTTTTCGGTTGCTATGTGTTGATCAACGTGGATAGAGTAATGTCTTTGTTTGTACAAAGAAACTCACTAATAAATCTGCGTATGAAACCTCTGGTGTCAGGCACACCCCCGTGGGAAGCTTATATTTGATTTATGTATTTATACACCAAGTCGTTCTGAAAATAACAGCCGATTTGGAAGGTAAAAATGTAAGAGACATACCTCATAGCACACAAGCTAGTTTAATTCCAAATAGGCGCCTTCAGCAGTTCTGCCAGCGAGTAAAAAAGGTTTTCAATGTCAGTCCGTAATAAATCTTGCTCCCTGGATGCAAGGAAGTCCCGGAATGCAATTCCGTCCTCTTCTCGGTTTCTGAAAGTCCTGTCCTTGACGTAATTGTTAAAATGCATGCACTGGTGGAAATCGCTAGGTGTCAAGTCAGGCGAGTAGACTGGATGTGGGAGGGTTTCGAACCTTAGTTCGTGTAGTTTTTGTTTGGTCATTTGTAACACGTGTGGTCTCGCGTTATCAAGAAGGAGGATAGGACACTTCCTGTTCACCAAAGGTCGCTGTTTGGAACACAACTTTTGGTGCATTCGGTCAATTTATTCATAGTATGTGACAGAGGTAATGCTTTCACCAGCATTCAAGAAATGTGGTGGACTATTCACGGTGTATTACACCGTTTCTACTATTGTTCTCGTCCTTTTTTTTTGTTGAGAGTGTGGTGGACTGTTCGGTGCCAACCTTGGTTTAGGATATTGTTTCGATGGTTCAGCTCCTCTTACGGTTGTCGTATAGCACCCTATTTTCATCACAGGCTACCATGCGATCAAGTAGGGGCTCCTTTTCGTTGCGAAACATGTTACTGCGCATCTCAAACCGTTGTTGCTTCTGATGCTTCGTAGGTTCGTGTGGGACCCACGTATCGAACTTCTTGACCTTACCAATTTGGTGGAGATGTTCAGAAATGGTTGACACCGACACATTGTGCTGTTTGACGAGTTCTCTGACCTTGATTTGGCTCCACATTTGCCTTCAGAACGTCGTTATCAATTACCTACTGCCGTCCTCCGGCCTCCTCATCTTGTAGGCTCGTGTCACCGGATCGAAACTTTTCAAACCCCAGACGAACAGTGCGTTCAGATGCTGCCTCCTTGCCCCATGCCTCGACTACATTACAATAGGTTTGTGCCACATTACGACCCAATTTGAACCCATGAAGCAGGTTCACCCGCAACTCACTCCTTCGTAACATGTCAGTCGTTGTTAGTCAGTCAGTCAGTTTTTTTGTCTGTCAGTCGTTGTCAGTTTGTCAGTCAGTCTGTTGTTGTCACTCATGTCAGTGGCTGTCAGTCAGTTGTTGTCAGTCAGCGTCAGGTGTTGCTATTCTCAAACGAATAGCAACGATTTAACCGATTATGGCATGCATGTGACATCTGAGTCGCCCTTCAACTCGTACGAATGTCGCTGCGGGTAAGTTGACCTGCAAGCATTGTGGGCGAGTTAAATGTGACACCTCAGGAAATCGGCCATTATTTTCCGAACGACCTGATATTTGCTTACTGTAAAATATTATAATTAAATGTTTAACTAAAGAAATAGTCCGTTAATAATTGAAACAAAACACCAACAAGCTGGCCCATGGGCCAAATCTTGTATTTTGTTTAAACGCAGGCAACTCCGAGCACCTTTGCTAGAAAATAATATTGTATGAAGAAGCGCCAAATGAACCAACTGCAACAAAAAATTTTACTACATATTCCTTTTGTTGCAAAACCAATCTGATTTCAGTAAATTTCTATTTTTCATATCATATTAATCAAAACTGTTTTACCTTAATTCGTCTAAAAGCAAACGCATAAATTACAGCCGCAAAATTTAGTCAACTTGAAGACTCAGAGTGTGAAGAGTACATATGATGGCATTAAGTGAATTTTCTTACCAACAGTGAAGCTTGAGTTCATAGTTAATGTTGATGTCTTCTTCCCTTTGCTGCCCATGATTATAAACTAATCTTCTGTATTGATGAGCACACTTCTCTTTGTCTGTAAAAATGCTTTTGAGGCAAGGTGCATACAGCAAATAATCTGAAAAGGAATAAGCAATACAATATTTTATTTCAAATACGATTTGTTGAACCGAAAGTATCAGTAAAAATGTTTTTCACTTACTATAGCTTCATGAATCGCAAGTCCGAAATGGAAGCCAGGAAGATTTATATATGCCCAAATATACAGTGTGATCATAATTAAAGAGAAGGTGTTCAGAGCTCTCTGTAAAAAGAACTATCGGACAAATATCAACCAAATTTGGAATACATACTTCTCTTAGCATGCGGTTTTGATTCTAAAAAAAAATTAAAACAAATAAAGAAAGAAATTAGTTCAAAATTCAGCCGTTAGGGTGAAGCTGCTGTCTTCTTAAATTGCATATTACGTAGGTTATCGAACGTAATGTGTTATCTAACATAATATGTAGGAATTTCGGGTACATAAAGGAGCTGCAAAACTTCTTTAACAAATCTTCGAAAGATGAAAAGTCATGGTGCTCACTTTACCTGATCGCGTCATTCCAACACTTCAGCAGAAAAATTATCTGAACACCATAATCTTTATGCAAGATAGTGCACCCCCCCATATCGGATTAAATGTGCAAACCTTACGGCAGCAACATTTTTCGGAACGAGATAGCAATTAGCCTATCATTTTCAACGCCATGGCGTCCACAATCACCAGATCTAAGCCCCTGAGACTTTTAGTTATGGGGATACTCAAAACGCCTTGCTTATTAAGGCAATGTTCCCAACTTAGCTGCTTTAAAAGACAGTTTCATAACATGTGAGACAACTCCTCTCAGGTTAGTTGCATTCCGCCGTCGAGTGTGTAGTTCAGCGAATCCAGTTTTTAGAGCAATGGAGATGGAGGACACAAATAACCGTATCTATAATTTAATCTACAAATTCGTTAGATAATCTACGCAACATGCATTTTAAGGGGACAACAGTGCCAAATTTCATCCTAGCGGCGGAATTGTGAACTAATTGCTTTTTCGAAAATCGAAACCGTATACGCAGGAAGTATATGCACCAAATTTGGTTGAGATTTGTCTAATAGTTATTTACATAGAGAGCTTCGAACACCTCCTGTTTAGTTGTGATCGCCCTGCATATCAAAACCGAATGTGTGATTCCTACCTGAATAAAGGCACAATTTAATCTTTTTACTATTTTGAAACCTAGGCATCCTTGTCTAACAGTTATTTACACAGAGAGCTTTGAACACCTCCTGCTTAGTTGTGATCGCCCTGCATATCAAAACAGAATGTGTGATTCCTGGCACAATTTAATCTTTTTACTATTTTGAAACCTAGGCATCCTTGTCTTTGAGTGATCTGAATCTTAACACACTATGTTCCAAGATCTGAATTACGCTATCCCTTCTAGAAAGATATGAATCACAGTATCTTTCCTCGTTCAGATAGCTCAATTATAGCTCCTTTCAGACTAAAGGATTTGAATCGTTGGTTTTTACCCCGTGTAGACATTTGAATAATAGCTTTCCTTTCGATTGAAAGATTTGGTTCGAAGACCCCTTTTTCGTTCAGATAACTGAATACAAGGCGTGTTCAATAAGTCATTCCTCTGGGCGTCTTGCGCACGATTTGTTGCGTAGCAACCAGTCAGACGGCAAACGATTAGCTTTATTTCACTGCGTAATAGAACTCTTGTTACGCAGTAAAATGGGCCTAATTGTTCTATTGTTCGTGTGTTATCTATTTTTTCGTATTTAATTGCGTCACCTTTCAAAAAATTACATTATTACACTTCCAACTGTGTCGACGGGTGTCAAACGAGGAGCAGTTATAGAGTTTTTAACTCATGAAAAACTTCACGCTAGATTAGTGGCAGTTTATGGTTCTGGAACTTTGGAAATAACCAGTGTTCGTTGTTGGGTAAGAAAATCAAAAGGCAGTGCAGGAAAGTTTACCGTAAATGATGAACCGCGGAGTGGGAAGCCCATAACCGCAACTTGCGATCTGAACAGGCAAAAAGTCGATGAACTCCTGAGGGAAAATCGAAGACTAACTTAGACAACCATAGAAGGTGAGCTGAACGTTAGTTTAGGTAGTGTCAATGACATTATTAACGTTTTACGATACAACAAAGTGTGTGCTCTTTGGGTACCGCGTCACCTAACGACTGAAATGAAGAAATCAAGACTTGAAACATGCCAAAGTTGCTTGCTCGCTATGAAAACAAGAAAGTTGACACCGAATTTTCGGGTGTAATAAGCACGTCTTTTGAATTCGTTCTGACGCAAATTAAATTTATCAAAGCTATTCAAAGTCAATAGAACCGGTATGGAAAACAATAGATCTGACCGAAGAAGATTTTAAATCGGGTTTTTAATCCCTCAGATATTGCTGTAAACGGAATCGTGAGCTTACGAACTCTTACAAACAGAGATATTGACAAAAATAAGATGTGACTTTACGTTCCCTGGTGGGAAAACCATGCATTATTTTAGGAAGAAAGTATTCTCAAAAGGTGTATCCATATAAGCGGTATCTGTCGAAGAAAAAATGAGTCGAGTTTTTAAGATCCCAGATTTTGCAACAAATACTTCAGAAGCAGAAATTAACACTTATGCCCCCTGGCGGTCAGACCATTCTTTACCAAACATTAGGAATTATGTGAAAAATATTTTCCATCAGGTCTTGTATGCGATACAGGAAGAATTTTTCAAATCGGAGATTTAGGAGCAGAAATAACGCAGAAAACGCAATTTACCTTTGTGACCCCTAGCGGAAAGTGTATGATTTACTTGAAAATTTTGAATTTATAGGAAAAACATTTCGCATCGGAAACACTATCCAACAAAGAAGGAATTTTTCAAATCGTACACTCAGAAGTACAGATATTGACAAAAATAAGAAATACATCTACGCCCCTTGGCGTAGAAACCATGCATTTTTTCAAGAAGGAAATGTTCCTAAAAGGTTTCTCGGCATGAGTAGTATCGGTCAACAAACGACGTTTTTTTCAATCGAGAATTCAGAAACTCATATTTTGCTGAAATTAAGATTTACGCCCCCTGGTGGCCAAACTATTTTTTTTACAAAAATTAGAAAATATGTGCAAACGATTTCCCATCAGGAGCTGTATCCGGTGCAGAAAGAATTTTTCAAGTCGGAGATTTAGAAGCAGAGATATAGAGGGAAACGCAATTTACCGCTACGCCCCCTAGCGGAAAGTCTATGAATTACTTGAAAATTTTGAAATTATATGGAAAACATGTCACACGGAAAACACTATCCAACAAAGAAGGAATTTTTCAAATCGGACTCCTAGAAATAGAGATATTGACAAAAATAAGATGGCCGCCCCGGTGGCGCAGTGGTCTAAGGCGTTGGCCTATGATCATTCGTCCGAAGGGGTCCGGGTTCGAATCCCGGTGAGGCATGGATGTTGTGTTTGTCTTATGGCACTGGCTCTCTCCCTTCCCTGGAACCAGTGACCCTAAATTAGGGACGGGCGACTGCTTATAGCCCATTGAGTTGCTCACGGTGGTCGTTAAACCTCCAAAAAAAAAAAAAAAAAAAAAAAAAAGATGTACTGCTACGCCCCTGGCGTAGAAACCATGCACTATTTTAAGAAGAAAATGCTTCTAAAAGGTTTGTCGACATGAGTAGTATCGGTCAACAAACGACGTTTTTTTCAATAGAGAATTTAGAAGCTCATATTTTGCTACAAATACAACAGAAGCGGAAATTAAGATTTACGACCCCTGGTGGCCACACCATTTTTTACAAAAATTAGAAATCATGTGCAAACGATTTCCCATCAAGAGCTGTATCCGGTGCAGAAAGAATTTTTCAAATCGGAGATTTAGAAGAAGAGATAGAGGGGGAAACGCAATTTTCCGCTACGCCCCCTAGGGGAAAGTCTATGAATTACTTGAAAATTTTGAAATTATATGAAAAACATGTCACACGGAAAACACTATCCAACAAAGAAGGAATTTTTGAAATCGGACTCCTAGAAGTAGAGATATTGACAAAAATAAGATGTACATCTACGCCCCCTGGCAGAGAAACAGTGCAATATTTTAAGAAGAAAATATTCCGAAAACGTTTATTGATGTGAGTGGCATCAGTCCACGAAAGAATTTTTTAATCGATATTTTAGAAGCTACGATTTTATGGCAAATACATCAAAAGCAAAAATTAACACTTACGCCCCCTGGTGGCCAAAGTATTCTTTACAAAAAATATGAAATTGCATGCAAAAGATTTTCCATGAGGAGATGTATCTGGTGAAGAAAAAATTTTTCAAATCGGAGTTTTAGAAGAGTTATCGGGGGAAATGTAATTTACTTTTACGCCCCCTAGCGGAAAATCTATGCGTAATTTGAAAAAGTAACTATATCTAAAATACTCTTCGACATAAATGAAATCGAAAGATATAATTTTTTTCAATCGGATGTTTAGAAGCAAATATGTGGAATAAAACGTATTTTTAAATTCGACATCATCTGCATTTACGCCCTCTACCGGCGAAATTGTACATCGTAAAAAAACGAAATAAAGGATCCTCATTTGAATATTTCAAGCTTCCGAATGCAAAAAGAATTTTTCAAATCGGACTAATAGTTGCTGAGATATCGTGGGTACAGACGGACGGACGGACAAACCGATAACAGAAGCACGATCTTTTTTTACAAAAGACGTGCTAAAAAACGCGGGTGATTTTTTCCAAAGCATTGTGAATGGTGATAAGAGTCGGGTTATCTATTATGATCCAAAAATAAAAAAATCAATCACTGGAATACCGACATCCGTCTTCTCTTCGGGCGAAAAAATTCAAAACTCAAATTCTGACGGTAAGTGCAGGGCTCACTGTGTTCTGGGACTACATATGCATTATTCAGCAGGAGTACATGGTCAAAGGTACAACAATCAACTCGGAGAGCTACCTGCATACCTTAGAAAAGTTAAAGCAAGAATAAACCGGGGGGAAGCTAATGATTCTGTAACACGACAACGCCAAACCCCACGCCAATGCTGTCGCTTCAGATGCTGTACAGAAAACCGGGTTTGAACTTCTTGAACGCCGCCCCGGTGGCGCAGTGGTCTAAGGCGCTGGCCTCTGATCATTCGTCCGTAAGGGGCCCGGGTTCGAATCCCGGTCAGGCATGGATGTTGTGTTTGTCTTACGGCACTGACTCTCTCCCTTCCCTGGAACCAGTGACCCTGAATTAGGGACGGGCGACTGCTTCTAGCCCATTGAGTTGCTCACGGTGGTCGTTAAACCTCCAATCAAAAAAAAAAAAAAAAAAAGAACTTCTTGAACATCATATCTACGGCCCAAAATTGGCACCATTCAACTTCTGGTTGTTTTGTACTCTCACGAGACATCTGAAAGGAATCCAGTTCGTCTGTAAGGAAGATGTTCAAGTCGCTACGGGGAAATGGTTCTGAGAACAACTTGAAGAATTTTACAGAGACTGGTTTAAGAACAAATTAAACATTGGCATATCTGTAACGAGCGTGAGAGAGGATTATGTAGAAAAAATAATATATGCGAATTAAAGTCGAAATTCTGGTCTTCGTTCTTCTTTTGTTTCAACTTGATACCTTGCCACTGGGCTTGTGTATAAATATGGACACCCTTTGTAATAGCTTCCATTTCGACCGAAAGATTTGAACCGAAACTTCTTTCACGTGCCGATATTTGAATTCCAGTTTTCCTTTCAAAACTGGAATTCAAATATACTGAAAGATTTGAATCGCAGTATCCATTCTAGTATAAATATTTCAGTTACAATTTCTCTTGCGTTTGAAACGTTTGATTTCCTGTGTGCTTTGCATGTTAAATACAAGGGTTGTACCGTAAAGTTTTGTAGAAGTGGGCAAAATTTTTTGTTAACTGACAGAGGTCGTTCAAACTGCATATGTTGGTAGAGTAACTATTTCTCTATACAAAGGTTCTACTCAAAATCGTCTCCATCACAAGGGATGCATTTATGCCATAGTTGAAACCAACTCTCGAATCCTCTTTGAAGACATTCAGGTGTGGACTGTTGTTCTCACTTCTTCACACGCACTTTCACCTCGTCTGTGTTATTAAATCGTTGTCCCCGGAGACTTTCCTTTATTGGACCAAACAGGTGGAGATCGGAGGGCAGCAGATCTGGGTTATATGGTGGATGGGGGGACCACCGACCAACCTAATTTGCTGATCCCCTGATTTGTTGTCAAAGATATGTGTGCATGGTGAATGTGGATCTTTTTCAGATTCTTTTTCGGTCTCTTCCTCCTTATGGCTTCTCTAAGCTTCTTGAGTGGCTCAATGTACCGGCCTGTTGGTCACGGTACAGCCACGTTTCAGGAAATCAAGGAGAATGACACCCCTGTCATCCCAAGAAACGCCACCCCGGTGGCGCAGTGGTATAAGCGATGGCCTCTGATCATTCGTCCGAACGGTGTCAGGGTTCGAATCCCGGTGAGGCATGGATGTTGTGTCTGTCTTACGGCACTGGCTCTCTCCCTTCCCTGGAACCAGTGACCCTAAATTAGGGACGGGCGACTGCTTATAGCCCATTGAGTTGCTCACGGGGTCGTTAAACCTCCAATCAAAAAATAAAAAAATAAATAAAAAAAAACGTCCCAACAAACAGTCAACATGAATTTGTATGCTGATCGCTGCTCTTGAACTTCTTAAGCTTTGGTGAAGAGGTGTGACGCCATTCCATGGAATGCAATTGCTGAGAATATTATGATTCACGAGAACCTTCAGCTTTTTTAATGGACCCAAGACATTAAGTTGAGCCTTAGTGTCAAGTACAAAATAATGTGAACACCATGTGAACAACATCAGCTTTTAATGGATCCAAGACATTAAGCTGAGCCTCAGTGTCAAATACAAAATAATGTGAACACCATGTGAACAGCATCAGCTTTTAATTTTTTTTTTTTTTTTGATTGGAGGTTTAACGACCACTGTGAGCAACTCAATGGGCTATAAGCAGTCGCCCGTCCCTAATTTAGGGTCACTGGTTCCAGGGAAGGGAGAGAGCCATTGCCGTAAGACAAACACCAACATCCATGCCTCACCGGGATTCGAACCCGGACCCCTTCCAGACGAATGATCAGAAGCCATCGCTTAGACCACTGCGCCACCGGGGCGGCAGCAGCTTTTAATTGATCCAAGACATTAAGATGAGCCTCAGTGTCAAGTACAAAATAATGTGAACACCAAGTGAACAGCATCAGATTTTAATGGACCCAAGACATTAAGCTGAGCCTCCGTGTAAAGTACAAAATAATGTAAACACTATGTGAACAACATCAACTTTTAATGGACCCAAGACATTAAGCTGAGCCTTCGTGTCAAGTACAAAATTATGTGAACACCATGTGAACAGCATCAGCTTTTAATGGACCCAAGACATTAAGCTGAGCCTCCGTGTCAAGAACAAAATAATGTGAACACCATGTGAACAGCATCAGCTTTTAATGGACCCAAGGCATTAAGCTGAGCCTCAGTGTCAAGTACAAAATAATGTGAACACCATGTGAACAGCATCAGCTTTTAATGGACCCAAGACATTAAGCTGAGACTCCGTGTTAAGTACAAAATAATGTGAACACCATGTGAACAGCATCAGCTTTTAATGGACCCAAGACATTAAGCTGAGACTCCGTGTTAAGTACAAAATAATGTGAACACCATGTGAACAGCATCAGCTTTTAATGGACCCAAGACATTAAGCTGAGACTCCGTGTTAAGTTCAAAATAATGTGAACACCATGTGAACAGCATCAGCTTTTAATGGACCCAAGGCATTAAGCTGAGCCTCCGTGTCAAGAACAAAAGAATGTGAACACCATGTGAACAGCATCAGCTTTTAATGGACACAAGACATTAAGCTGAGCCTCAGTGTCAAGTACAAAATAATGTGAACACCATGTGAACAGCATCAGCTTTTAATGGACCCAAGACATTAAGCTGAGACTCCGTGTTAAGTACAAAATAATGTGAACACCATGTGAACAGCATCAGCTTTTAATGGACCCAAGACATTAAGCTGAGACTCCGTGTTAAGTACAAAATAATGTGAACACCATGTGAACAGCATCAGCTTTTAATGGACCCAAGACATTAAGCTGAGACTCCGTGTTAAGTTCAAAATAATGTGAACACCATGTGAACAGCATCAGCTTTTAATGGACCCAAGGCATTAAGCTGAGCCTCCGTGTCAAGAACAAAAGAATGTGAACACCATGTGAACAGCATCAGCTTTTAATGGACACAAGACATTAAGCTGAGCCTCAGTGTCAAGTACAAAATAATGTGAACACCATGTGAACAGCATCAGCTTTTAATGGACCCAAGGCATTAAGCTGAGCCTCCGTGTCAAGAACAAAAGAATGTGAACACCATGTGAACAGCATCAGCTTTTAATGGACACAAGACATTAAGCTGAGCCTCAGTGTCAAGTACAAAATAATGTGAACACCATGTGAACAGCATCAGCTTTTAATGGACCCAAGGCATTAAGCTGAGCCTCAGTGTCAAGTACAAAATAATGTGAACACCATGTGAACAGCATCAGCTTTTAATGGACCCAAGACATTAAGCTGAGACTCCGTGTTAAGTACAAAATAATGTGAACACCATGTGAACAGCATCAGCTTTTAATGGACCCAAGGCATTAAGCTGAGCCTCCATGTCAAGAACAAAAGAATGTGAACACCATGTGAACAGCATCAGCTTTTAATGGACACAAGACATTAAGCTGAGCCTCAGTGTCAAGTACAAAATAATGTGAACACCATGTGAACAGCATCAGCTTTTAATGGACCCAAGGCATTAAGCTGAGCCTCCGTGTCAAGAACAAAAGAATGTGAACACCATGTGAACAGCATCAGCTTTTAATGGACACAAGACATTAAGCTGAGCCTCAGTGTCAAGTACAAAATAATGTGAACACCATGTGAACAGCATCAGCTTTTAATGGACCCAAGACATTAAGCTGAGCGTCAGTGTCAAGTACAAAATAATGTGAACACCATGTGAACAGCATCAGCTTTTAATGGACCCAAGACATTAAGCTGAGACTCCGTGTCAAGTACAAAATAATGTGAACACCATGTGAACAGCATCAGCTTTTAATGGACCCAAGACATTAAGCTGAGCGTCAGTGTCAAGTACAAAATAATGTGAACACCATGACCATAGAGGTCAATGTTATTCGTGTAGGCTATACTAAAAAAACAGTACTGTAATTATTTTTTGTGTATCTTATCTTTGTACATGTTCTCTAGGTTGCATGCCTATGTAGCACAAGTTGCGTTAAGCAGCAGTTCGTACGAGCGGTCGGTAAAATTGGTGACTTGTCGGACTTCCAAAAAAATCAAATCGTGGTAGCCCCCGTGTAGCAGAAGCGTCTGTAATCATAACAGCCAAACTGTTTTTTGTTTCAAGAGCAACAGCCTCCACGGTTATGACCGCATACACAAAGCCAGGATAGACTTCATCGGCGAAGAATAATAGTGGGCAAAAACAGAGACTGAATGAGAGGGACCGTTGATCACAAACATTGTGTCCATATTACACAGAACTACTGCAGAAAAGTGACAGCAGAACTCAGTATCAACGTGGAAGACAGTCAGCAGATAACTTTACAAAGCCAACTGTGACGTACGTGCCCAGCAGGACGCACACGACATAAAGACAGATAGCAGCGACAACGAACGTCTGCGTAACTCAGTTGGTAGAGCGACTTGTTCCGGAATAAGTGGACTCGGGTTCGATTCCCTGCGTGAACCAAAACTGACGAAGAAATTTACTTCGTTATAATGGCGCCCGAACTTCCCGGATGACCCGGCCGTTCAAGATCTCCCAATGGTGTGATGTTCATTCCACACCGCGAGATACTAAAAATAAGAGAATCCCTTCTTCAGCGCTTCGAAATAATAAAAAAAATGTGTGTGACGTTGCATTAAACACACCAGATTGACTGGGAGTCTCAAGTGCACGTTCTACAGCGGATGGCTGCCTGCAACGATTCATGGTCACGGCTGACCCGTGGGCCATGCCCCCGGCCCTCTTTCGGGGAACGGGGGGATGTGACATGCCTGCCCAGCAGGCCGCACACGATATAAAGGCAGATAGCAGCGACAACGAACGTCTGTGTAGATCAGTTGGCAGAGCGACTTGTTCCGGAATAAGTGGACTCGGGTTCGATTCCCGGCGTGGACCAAAAATGACGGAGAAATTTACTTCGTTATGCAACACGCATGAAAGAGCTGCAATTGCTAAACTTTTAATTACCGGAACCAACGCTACAATACGAAAAAGATGGTGTCATGAGTATAAAACCTGAACACCTGATGATTGGAAACGTGTGATATGGTTACATGAGGCCTCATTTACATTATTCCGAACAGAATATATATGGAGAACCCCAAAGGAAGCGTTCAATTCGGAATGTCTGGTTCCAACTGTCAAAGATAAGGTGGATGGATGATTATTTTGGATTCCAGAACTTGGTATTCGGCTGTATCTATCATTATCCTATATGGTCGAGCTACTGCCAGATATTCTAGTCTGGAAGAAACTCGAACCAGGCATTCTAGATCAGGGGTGGCGAACCTATAGCACGCGTGCCCAGAGTGGCACGCGAAAGAATTCTGTTGGCACACGGTAGCCAGTGCCGGCTTTTCTTTTTATTAACTCCAGAAATATATGACGATTATCATGACTGGGAAATAAAGTAGAAAACACTTTTTTTATACTCTGATTTCTTTAAACACCATAAATATAAAGATCATTATTACTGTGAAATAGAGCAGCTAAGGATTTCTATATACCGGAAGCAGTGAGAAGTGTTTCGGAGAAGATTCCCACGTCAGCCTGGCACAGGGTAAGCTGTTGCGACATCACCTGACGTCGGACTGCACGTTGTGAAATCCTCGCAGACCCAGCGGTCTTGTCAGGACTGTACATTTTGTGTTCAAAAAGGCATCTAAAATTTACGCGAGAATAACAAAGAATGTTGAAAATAAAATTTCAGACCCTTGCGGGTGCTATTTTCGTGATAAACTACACTGCTGGCCACCCAAAATGCAACACCAAGAAGGACACGAGATAGCAAAGCCAGATTTACTGGACACATAACAACAGATACAAAGATGAAACGATTGAGCTTACGGGCCCCGTGCAACTTGCGGAACACGCAGACATCAATAGTTCATGTGGCCCCCATGGCTGGCAATAACGGCCGCTAAACACGCCGCGGCATAAAACGAAAGAGGCTTTGGATGTGGGCTTGGGATATGACTGTCCAGGCTGCTTCCACACGTAGCCCCAGTTCATCAGGAGGTAGCCGCGGGTGGTGCTTGCCGGGCCACTCGGTTACCGATCAGCGACTAGACGTGTTCGATGGGCGACATATCGGGAGAACAGGCGGGCCACGGCAGCGGTGACACCTGGTGGGCCGTGAAGAATTGTTGCGCGATGCGTGCCACGTGCGGGCGCGCATTGTCCTGTTAAAACGTGGCCGCTGGCAGGTCCTGCAGGTAAGGGAGGACTACAGGCTCCAAAACGTCGGAGATATAGCGGTGGCTGTTGAGTGTACCGGCGATTTGTACCAGAGGGGTGCGGGTGTCATATCCAATTGCGCCCTCTAAACCATAACGCCAGGTGACGGACCGGTATGGCGATGCATAATGCAGGCGTCATACAGTCTCTCGCCGCCACACGCAGATACGACCATCGTATTGTTGCAGGTAAAAGCGGAATTCGTCGGAGAAGACAATGTCGTGTCATTCCGTAGTCCAGGTGCGGCATTCAACGGCCCACTGCCGCCGCACTTGCCAGTGGTGTAACGTCAATGGTAATCGGAGCAATGGACGCCGTGCGACAAGTTCCCGCTCTTGTAGAAGACATCGAACGGTACGTGCGGACACAGGTTGTTGCGCAACACACCCTAATTTCTGCGCTAACGTTCGTGATGTGGCGGTGCGAGCTGTCAATGCCCTCCGCACAACGTGCTGGTCCTCTCGTTCGGTGGTGTGTCGCGGCTGCGGCAATCTCTCACGTCGGTCCGTCCGTCCCTCTTGCACCCACCGAACCCATACTCGCCTCACAGTGGCTGGATGTCGTCCCACACGGGCGCCGATGTCTCGGTACGATAAACCGCTGTCGCGATAAGCCACTATTCGTCCTCTGTCGAACTCCGAAACGTGCTGGAATGACTGCCATATTCTGCGACGAGGCATAAGGAAGCTTCCCACGCACATGTCCGGCAGCACAACACACTTCCACTACTTACACCCCGTCTTCTGTGCACCCTTCTTATAGTGCTTCTCGGTGGCGTGCCGGGCGCACATGATTTGTATATACCGTGCAATGCTAATCGTTTGCACGTCCTCTCGCGGGCGACGCATGCTGCGAATTTCAGGCCAATCGGATGCTTCCTTCTTGGTGTTGCATTTTGGGTGGCCAGCAGTGTACAAATCCACCGTTCCTGCATCGACTTCCTTTATTTCTCAGGTATAAATGCGCGAGCTATTACATACTAATTGCTCCATCCCCTCACTCCCAAAAAAGGCTGGGTGTTTTTGTGCTTTAAAATGCAATTAAACATTGTCACAAAACTGCTTTGAAACTGTTAGGTACAAGATTTTCTCATCGGTTCAGCAACAGGAGGAGAAGAAGAAAAAGACAGAAGAAGAGTATTAACGATGCTTTATACTGTTAGTACAGAATATATAAACATCGTTAATTCTATAGTATTAACAATGTTTAATACTATTAGTACAGAATATATAAACATCGCTAATACTATAGTATTAACGATGTTTAATACTATTTTCACGGGCACGCGCGAAAATATTTTGCTCGATTATAGACAATTTCGGCACGCGGTTCTAAAAAGGTTTGCCATCCCTGTTCTAGGTGATTATGATTTCCTCCTCCAACATTTCTGGAGCTATTGGCTGATTGACTGATATTCTGATAGAAATGGTACAACATTCCACTGGAGACTATTCAAAATCTGTATGGATCTATTCCAAGAAGTTTGGAAGGTGCATTAAAGGCAAATGGTGGCCCAACACCTTATTAATAAAGACATATAGCCTATTTACCAGGTGTTCATATTATATTGTCCAACCCCTGTATGTTGAAATGGGTTATGTTTTGCCCTATTTAATATAAGAAATATTTTCACAACAATATTACATTCCAGAAATTTTTTCATAAAAATGTTTGCTTTGCTTTTACTTTAAAAATAATGTTAAAGATTGAAGCGATAAAATCAGTTATTATATTGTAACAATAACAATCAATGACATCTTAACGAACAAGGAATTATAACACACAATAACGATTGAAAAACAACTGTAGTATTGTAACAACCATTGATATTATTGTAAGCAAGTAGTAAACCGCCCTGGTGGAAGTGGTCAAAGGAGAAAATGTCTCCCAGCTAGGTTCGGGTTCGAGTCCCGAATGAAGCCTGAATAAAAAGTTTGAAAACATGAAATAAAAGAGCCCCATGAAAACTAAAATTTATAAAGGATTACAAAGAAACACGTAAACAAATATTCACTGGCCTCAAAAAGTTAGGGAAATTGCTTTTTCGAAGGGAAAACGTGGTATTATGCAAATTTAGCAGCCGCCCCGGTGGGGCAGTGGTCTAAGGCGATGGCCTCTGATCATTCGTCCAAAAGGGGTCCGGGTTCGAATCCCGATGAGGCATGGATGTTGTGTTGTCTTACGGCACTGGCTCTCTCCCTTCCCTGGAACCAGTGACCCTAAATTAGGGACGGGCGACTGCTTATAGCCCATTGAGTTGCTCCAAGAGTGCAGGCCTATGGAGCGGAGCGTGGGCCTCTAGGACTGACACCCCGTGGGGCGCCTCATGGACTGCTTCATCCCAAAAATTCCTTGGGGTCCATCTCGGAGTCCGTCTTTCTGCTCAAAATGAAACATGGAATGCTCTCAGAACACGCCTTACTCGAACTGCTGCATTTTGGCGAGGTTCCCAGTTTTGTACTTCTTACTTCTCAAGAGCTAGAATAGCTCAGACTTATATTCTTTCACCATGCTTATATGCATGGTCAGCAGAACGTATGCCCATTTATCACCTCAATGAAATCACTCGAATCATCTCAACGATAATATGGAACAGGTACCATTGGATCCAGGTCTCCACTCTCTGTCGTCGAGTCACTGATGGAGGTATTTCACTGCTGGAAGTTCGCACCTACTATAAAGCACATAAAGTGGTTTCTTTCCTGCGGCTACTAAGTGCACCAGAGTCGCCAGTTACGCTCGTTAGAGATGTCATGATATCGCCTAGGAATCCCCGAATCACTTTCATCACGTATCTTCTAATAGATCAATCTCCTTTTTTCATTCTAAACTTTCCCCTTTCTACAAAGAGGTCCTTTCCTTTCTCCGTTCTCTACCCCTCTTCCGTGTTCCACCGGCTTCCACCACTGAACTATTAGCTGAGCCCCTGTTCTTTTCTTCCATCCTTCATCCCCCTAATGCTCCCTACTTTACTGACCTTTCCTGGCTCCCCGCCGGAATAGTATCTGTTCAGGATCTAATTTCTCCAGATCTTTCTTGGAAACCCTTCTCTGATCTGTCCCCCCACATCTCCCCTACCTCTTCCTCTCTTTCGCTGTATGATTCCCTCCGTTCTTCAATCATTACCCTCTTCCCTAACCTTGCCTCTCAAGCTGGGTTAACTCTTGTTCCCTCTGCCTCTCTTCTTCTTCCCTTTTTCCTTTCCGTTCGGGGCTCATCACTTCCTCTCTCCAGTTTTTCTGTCTCGTCTCTTTACCGTTATCTCATTGATCCACTGTATGCTACACCATTGATGATTCCAGATGTTCCGAATGTCGCCCTTTCACAAGTGTGGTCCATGTCTAATTCGCCACTATCTATTCCAGCAGAAAGAAACATCCAATGGTTGTTTCTTCATCGGCGGTTACCAGTTCCTAAAAAATTATTCAGGATGACGCTTGTTGATTCGCCTAACTGCATGTTTTGCTCTACGATTGCGGATGTAGATCATGTATATCAACATTGCACAGTGCTTCTTCCCTTGCTACATCTGACCTTCACTACTGCACAGTGCCTTAGTACTAATGATCTCTCCTTCTCAGCCTATAGCACGCTACTCAGTTCAAGTACTCCGCCTATTCCTATATCAGAGTCATGTGCTTATGTATTCATATTAGCAAAACATGTGATTTTTTGCTATTATCAACAGCTACGTTCTACCCCTATACAGCCTACCATCTTTCAGGCGGGAGCTACGATGTGCAGTCAGTTCCGGAACAGAATGATTTCACGCTTGAGGCTTGCTTTCACTGTTGCTAAGGCTGCGAATCGAATCCCACACTTTATGTCAGTGTGGTCACCTTTTCGTCAATGGTTTTCTGGTCCATCAGAAGACCTTAGACTTTTGTTCTGACGTCTGTGAAATTGTTTGGACTAATTGAAGTATAGTTTTGTGATTATCGTGTTCTTAGGTGCCCTTGTCATAATCGCTTCTTAATGTTACTGCACGTTTGTATGTTTCTCACCAACAAGGTCCTGTAGGTGAGTTTCTTGTTATACCACAGGCACTTAAAATAAGTTTAAAGTTTTTTTTTTTTTTTTTTTTTCGGCACTTTCCTTATGTCTGCCGGGCTTTATAATATATGGTTTTTGCTCACGGTGCTAAGCAACTGTTTGATAGTGTTTAAATTGTCTTATTGATTTTGCACAGTGTGGTTTCTGATCATGTTACATGTACATAAAGGGATATGATCAGTCGATTACACAATGTTCTGCAAGGTTTAGCACTTTTGTAGTGCAGGGGTAATTGTTCATCATTCGGTTATTTGTACTGTACCTGAAGTATAGTTGCTATGCCAAAAGCTCAGTTTTGTATATACTAATGTACTTTCCTAATTGCACTGTAAAATTTATGTTTGGCACATTTCGCATGTTGGGTCACGATTACATGTCTTAAGTTTTATGCTCATGGTGCGGAGCAAACGCTTTGATAGTATTTCAATTATATGTTAATGTTACACAGTGTGGTTTTTCTCATGTCACATGTGCCTAATAGGAAATAATCAGTCTATTAGATAATGTTCTGCGCTGTATTGCATATTTGCTGTACAAAGAGTCAGTTTCATATTTTCATTATTTGTATTGTACTCGAAGTATAAATTTTCTGTAAAACGCAAGTTCTGTTTGTACTAATATACTTTACTCTTTGCACTGTGAAATTTACAGTTGTACCATGGAATTGTAATTCCTTATTAGTGTCTTCCCTATGCCGTTGCATCTTGTGTACATATGTTGTTGTTCACTACAAGTTAATCTATAGCACTGTGATTGAGGCACTTGTTTAAGCCTAAGTAATAGTTCTTTTTGTAATTTGACAGCGTTTCACAAGAGAGATATTGCATTCAATTTGTATAGAGTTCACACCATCATTGTGGATAGATCATTTATTCGCTTATCTTTCAGATACTGAAAAGTATAAACCTTCTGCTCTTTTCTTCTCTTTTCTTCTTTTTTTCAAGATTGCTCAAAATATACATGTTTGTTTTTACACTGTAAAATTTATAGTTATACCTTGTACTGGTGTTCACCTATTAGAGATGGCACTCTGCTGATGCACTTTGCGAACATATGTTGTACATAGAGTAAGTCAACCCATCAGTCCAGTATTGTCAGTGTTATGAATTTGCTTACATTGTATATAGTGCATCCACATAATGTAAATATCTCATTGTCATTGTAAATAGGTCATCCACTTGTTTACCTTTTGGTAACTGTTAAGCACAGGCCATCTGTATCTTCCTGTCCATGTTTGCTCCAAATAAAATATTGTTGAAGCTCACGGTGGTCGTTAAACCTCCAATAAATAAAAAAAATTAGCAACTACTGGAAATTGGTTATCAGCGTGAGTAGCAACGTCATATGTAAATTAATATCATGACAACAGTGCATATGATGTGCGAGATCCGATAAAAAATTAGCAATTACTGGAAAGCGGTTATCAGCGTGAGTAGCAACGTCATATGTAAATTAACATCATGACAACAGTGCATATGATGTGCGAGATCCGATAAAAATTTAGCAACTATTGAAAATCGGTTTTCAGCGTGAGTAGCAACGTCATACGTAAATTAACATCATGACAACAGTGCATATGATGTGCGAGATCCGATAAAATTTTTTAGCAACTACTGGAAAACGGTTATCAGCATGAGTAGCAACGTCATATGTAAATTAACATCATCACAACAGTGCATATGATGTGCGAGATCCGATGAAAACTTAGCAACTACTGGAAATCGGTTTTCAGCGTGAGTAGCAACGTCATATGTAAATTAACATCATGACAACAGTGTATATGATGTGCGAGATCCCATAAAAGTACCCTACGAGAAGTGGAAAACTGGTCGTTTCACCGCTTGGTCTAGAAGTTTGCTGAATGCATTGTCTTCAGTGTAGGAATAACATGAAATGATGTTCAGATGACGTTTAAGCATTTAGAACAAAATAGGGCTGTTGGTGTGTTGCAGGCAGGAGTACGTCGGATTGATATGGCTGCTGTTTTAGGAGTTTCGCAAAGTGTAGTAAGCCAACTAGATTCAATATTTCTACGGTATGGAATGTTTCAGATCCACCCAGAAGTGGTCTCCCGAAGATAAGCATCAGGAGGCACCTGACAGTAAGTGATCGCAGAAGGCACCAGTATCCAACTCCGGGAATCACTTCGACTTGCTTCTGGTGGCACAGTATGTACTCGAACGGTACGAAACCGTCTTAACGAGTACGGACTCAGAGCAAGGAAGTCGCTGAGATGTATAGCGCTGACCTGGTCCAACAGTACATTTCATGGAATCCATAATGACACAATGTACTTTTCACAGACGAATCCCGTTGCCCTATTTATCCTGACACTCAACAAAAACACGTGTGGAGGAGATTTGGCACACGAATGCAACCACACTATGTGCAGTCCGTCTACCCTTACCAGTGGCAGTCAGTTTGGGTCTGGGTAGGAGTGTGTTTTAATGGCCGTGCTTGTATGATTGTCAAGGCAACATGACTGACTCAGCGAAATCATTGTACCCATTGTGACACTGTTTCATGCTGCTATTGAATATGCATTCAGTTTTCTCCATGACAATGCAACAAGACTACGTGCCTGGAGGGTGCTGCAAGAGCTGGAAAATCATGGGATTGAATCGTTACAGCTGCCTCCGAGGTCTCCTGACCTTAAACTTGTCGAGAACACTTGGGACACTGCACGGTGACGCTTGGATAACCACGCTCCATAATCAGTTCACTGGCAGACCTCCGTAAAGTGCTGCACAATATGGGACAAGCTTGCCCCAGACGCTCATCACTCTCATTGTAAGTATGACTCGTAGTTGTCAAGACGTTCTTCAACACCGAGGTGGTGTTACCGGGCACTATATATTCTCCGAATTTACCATTTTGTTATAATGCTGCGCTATCTTGTTGTGCGCAGAAATTGCACTATAAATTGTTTTTTGGAAAAGCACTCTTTATCTTTTGTGTTGCATAGAACTCACTGATGTTATTTCAGTGCGTGTTACTTGAGTCAAATACATACATCCTTCATTTTCTGCAATACCCCTAACTTTTTTTTAACCAGTGTACATGAAAAATGAAAAAGAGTTCCAGTAACTAAAAATATGCATGGAACAATTAAAAGTGTAAATATGTAAATTATATCTTATCGCAAAAAACAAAAATAATAAAAACAATAATATAAAAATAATAATAACAATAATATAAAAATAATAATAACAATAATATAAAAAAATGTAATAAATAAATGAAAGGGAAAAAGGAATTAAAAACAACAACAAAAAGCAAATTATTTTCGTTACTATTATTTTCTAAATTTACATAATTACAGGGTATCATAAAACAATAATGCCAAAATCATCAGGTAACAAAATAATTATGGACTCTTAATAACAGATAAATGAAAGGAAAAAAAAGGAATTAAAATCAACAACAAAGAACACATTTTTATTTTCGTTATTATTATTTTCTAAATTTACGTAATTGCAGGGTATCATAAAACAATAACACAAAAATCATTAGGTAACAGAATAATTATGAACTCTTAATAATAAATAAATGAAAGAAAAAAATGAATTAGAATCAGCAACAAAGAACAAATCAATATTTTCGTTACTATTATTTTTTTAATTTTTTGTAATTGCGGGGTATCATAAAAACAATAATACCAAAATCATCAGGTAACAGAATAACTGTGGACTCTTAATAATAAATAAATGTAAGAAAAAAAAAGGAATTAAAATCAACAACAAAGAACACATTTTTATTTTCGTTACTGTTAGTTTCTAAATTTACGTAATTGCAGGGTATCATAAAGACAATAATACCAAAATCATCAGGTAACAGATAATTATGGACTCTTCAAATTAAAAAAAGTTTAATATTGGTGTTTGGTTCGGTGAAAAAAAAAAGAAGAGAAAAATTATTATTTTAACTGAACAACTCCAGCACTGAAAATATATTTAGGCAGGTTATAAGAAACACATTTTCCCGAGCAAGCATTTCAAAGAAAGAGAAAAATAAAAAAGGAAAGAGAGAAAAAATCTGCGCGTAAGCACGCAAAGTTGATTTCATTATACAACACGAGAAAACGTAACAGAAATAATGTCTTTTTTTGGTCTAATTACTCCTCTAGAAAGTGAATGGTCGCAATGTATTTCACCTATGACAAATATTTTCGTCGTGGATTTCACGAGAGAGGGTGTTACCGGGTCTTGAAAATTACGACGTAATCTGAAGTCGCATCCATCAAACACCAGCACAAAAAGAGACAGCTTTACTAAACGAAAAGAGTTTCTCTGAAGATTAGAAAAAGAAAAGAATGTTATTTTTTGCCAAACTTTTCGTCCTTATCTGACTTCCTGCGAATTTCAGCCACTTTCCGTCGAAAAAAGAATTTATATAAAAACTGTTTCAGAGAATTCAAGATTTAACAAAGACAGGATGTTCACCTCAACGTAGTGTTGCCAAAGATTTTTGCCTGAAATCAGTAAACCAGAGCAAAAGAAGCAGTGAAAAACATTAGGTTTTGTTTTCTTGAAATACGCACTACTGTCAAATTTGGCTTGGATGCATTCTTAATATAAAGGGAAACTCAAAACCAATGATATGTCAAATAATTAGCACTCCACACATTCCTATTCAACACCTTAATGCAAATTCAAATTAATATGACTCTGGGTCATTTTTTTACCTGATATTAGTAAGGATCAGCTTTTTAAAACTTATAACGAAGTAAATTTCTCCGTTATTTTTGGTCTACGCCGGGATTCGAACCCGAGGCCGCTTATTCCGGAACAAGTCGCTCTACCAACTGAGCTACGCAGACATTTATTCTGATTCCTATCTGCCTTTATGTCGTCCTGCTGGCAGGTACATCACATTCCCCCCGAAAGAGGGCCGGGGGCATGGCCCAAGGGTCAGCCGTGACCATGAATCGTTGCAGGCAGCCATCCACTGTAGAACGCGCACTTGAGAACTCCCAGTCAATCTGCTGTGTGGAATGCAACATCACACATTTTTATTTTTCGAAGCGCTGGAGAAGGAATTCTCTGATTTTTCCTGTCTCGCGGTGTGGAAATAACATCACACCATTGCGAGATTTTGAACGGTCGGGTCATCCGGATAGTTCGGGCGCCATTATAACGAAGTAAATTTCTCCGTCATTTTCGGTCTACGCCGGGATTCGAACCCGAGGCCGCTTATTCCGGAACAAGTCGCTCTACCAACTGAGCTACGTAGACATTTATTCTGGTTCCTATCTGCCTTTATGTCGTGTGCGTCCTGCTGGCAGGTACGTCACAAACTAAGGGTGCAGGTAGTAATGACATTGGCCCTAACAGAATCACAATCGATTCAGTCTCGTTTGTAGTCTTCCACGAAAAAAATTATAAACTTATATTTTTTGCTAAACTACACCAGGTGCTCTCATAATAGGTGAAACAGCTGCCATACTCAAGAAAGTATCATTAATAATTAAAATGTCTAAACTATAATATTAAAATGGACTTCACTTATCTAGGGATGAAATTTCAGTCTAACTTAAAGTGGGATAACCATATTAACTACTTAATGAATAAAGTGTCGTCAAGTATTTGGATTATTAGTCGTGTTCTTACTAACTTTTCAGTTTCAACACTATAACTTCTATATTATTCTTTGGTACAATCACATTTAAATTATTTCATTCTATCTTGGTGACAAACATTTAACGCTAATTTTAAGAAACTTCAGACATTACAAAATACATATATTAGACTCTTAGAATTAAAACGTAATTCTGATATGAATCATTTTCATTAATGGACTCACCTATATACACTGAAGTGCCAGAAAAACTGGTACACCAGTCTAATACTTGGTAGGTCCCCCACGGTAGCCCAGGACGGCAGAAAAACGACGGGGCATGGACTCCACTAGCTTGTGGAAATATGCTGCAGGCAATGTACACCATATTTCCTGCAGAGCGTTCCACAATTCGGGTGTATTCCGAATTCTCGGATTCCTGTGCTCGATAGCACGTTGCATGGCATCCCAAATGTGTTCTATCACGCTAAGATCTGGGGACTTGGGTGAGAATGGCAACACCCCAAACTCAGATGAATACGCCTCTAACCATAATGTGGCGTCCCGACACTTGTGTGGAGGTGCACTGTCCTGTTGGAACAGGCCCAACCCATCAGCATGAATGCTGGACATGAACGGGTGTACCTCGTCAGAAATGATGCGCAGATAGCGTTGGCCGGTCACAGACGTTTGTACACGTACCAGGGGTCCCAGTGAAGTCCAGCTAAACACAGCCCACACCATTACAGATCCCCCACCAGCCGGTACAGTTTCCTGTTGACAGGCGGGATCCATGGTTTCATGGGGTTTGCGCCACACACGAATCCTTCCATCTGCCCAATACAGTTGGAAATGCGACTCTTCATACCAGGCTACTTGTTTCCAGTCATCAAGTGTCCAGTGGCGGTGTTGCCGTGCCCAAGCGAGGCGCATAGCTCTGTGTCGTGCCCCCATCATTACAATTACCATTTCAATTTTGGGCTTTGGGAGCCTACGTCCAACTCGAGTTGGACGTAGGCTCCCAAAGCCCATATTGTGCAAGGTACGTTCCACAGTCTGGACGCTGATGCTTGTTGAGGCTCCAGCATTGAATTCCGATGATACCTGCAAGAGTGTTGCACGCCTATCGCGTGAAACGGTTCTTGACAGCCGACGATGGTCACGTTCACCCAATGTCTTTTTACGGTCACACTGGTATCGTAGTTTAGAGGTTTTGCCGGAATTCTTGTAGTCACGGTACACCCTTGCAACGGTCGTCCGTAAAAATTCAAACTTTGTTTCTACCTCCGAAATACTATGGCCCATCTCACGAGTGCCAAGTATGACACCGCGTTGAAAATCGCTTAAATCGTTATTACTTGTCTTTTTTATGCCGAAAACAGCTCTGACAGCTGGCAAGGATGTCTATCGCTTTATATACGCTCTGGCGGACGCAAAAGAGTACGCGCATAGGTGACGTTGTTATGTATTTTGTATAAGCTCGTCTGTACCAGTTGTTCTGGCACTTAAATGTACATACGCGTTGACCCAAATAAATATAACATATTGACAGTAAAACAATTACATAATTACAATTTGGGAAAAGCCATGCACGGGAGAATAAAAAATGATAAGATCATATATTTTTTTAATTGAAATTTCTTTACGTACCCATGACTATAATACTAGACGTCGATCTCAACTGAGACCAATTTTTCCCAGGACTCAGTATATTAAACACTCACTAAATTATGCTGGGCCTCAATTTTGGAATTCTCTACCTCATGATCATACAATAATAAATAATTTCAATCTATTTAAAAAAAATTAAAACTTTACATTCTGGGACAACCAATAATGTAAAAATGGGAATTAACGGAATAGGGAAAATTGAAATGGTAATTGTAAAAAAAAAAAAAAAATGGAGGAGGGGAAGAAGCGACTGTTAGGGGGTAAATTAGGAAAATGGGAACAGGAAGGCAAAGTAGTAGGGAGGTTGGGAGGGTTGGGGGTTGGGTAGAAGGGAAATGAGGCGCAATTTCACTAATACTAATTTTAATTAATTCCTTTGAATGTTATGTGCCACGCCTTCATGTATAACTCTAACTTGCTTACATTTGTATAGGGAGATCGGGGTTTTGTCAGGTCTTTTGTGGCCTTCTCCCTGATTTCCCTTACTGGTACAGTTACTTACACTGCTGTTGTATTACATTGCATTTGTCTTTATGTGGCAGCTAAATAAATTGAATTGATGTTTCTGTAACATTTAAGATTTTAGCAAAATACTGAATAGAAAATTTGTATAACAGGCTGATTTGCCATTTGGATTAAAAAAATACATGATAACCAGTATGGATTTGGAAATAAAATAATTTAGTTTGCAGGTTGTATTAAAATTTCAAGCACCGTTTGCTTCTTCACCTCAGACAATTGCTGGTTTGAGTATTTACTATGAAATGAATCAGTAGACAGTAAAATCATCTTCAAGAGCATTCACCCATGATTCATTTTTAATCAATTTACACAACAAATAGGAATCCATTGAACTAACTATTATTTTTTTTTTTTTACTTTTCTAAGGCATTCGATAAAAGTATCTATAATAAACTGCTTGAAAAACTATATAACATCAGTATCAGAGGTGCATCATATAGGGGAAAGCATCTGTCAAAATAGCACGTCACAAGCCAAAATCTTACACACAACAGTAAAAAATTTAGGAGTCTAACTTAAAATAAAAGAGAAAAAGAATAAGTAGATTAAGATAATACAACGTAGTTGTCACAAATGTTTATTTTCTCAAGCCGACTATGGTTTCGCTGGGTATTGACCTAGCTTGAAAAAATAAACATTTGTGTCAACTACGTTGTATTATCTTAATCTATATATAATCGTCACAAGACTGTAGTCGTTGAGATAAATAAAAAATAAGTAGATTCCGTATTTTATAAAAAACTATCAGTAGTGATCAGTAGACAGGATCCAAATTCAGTAGATCTACTTATAGATCAGTAGAATTGCAACACTGCCTCAACGTTCCATACCAGAGGTGAACTTTTTAAAACTTTCAAAGTTCAATAAAAAAAAATACAGGTAGACTCAGTTCTGATTGAGCCGTCAGTTTGGAACGTAAGACTACGATTTGCAGATCGGAGAGTTGAAATGAGATAGTGGTGCAGTGGTCTAAGCGATAGCCTCTGATCATTCGCCCGAACGGGGTCCGGGTTCGAATCCCAGTGAAGCATGGATGTTGTGTTTGTCTTACGGCACTGACTCTCTCCCTTCAGTGGAACCAGTGACCCTAAATTAGGGACGGGTGACTGCTTATATCCCATTGAGTTGCTCACGGTAGTCGTTAAACCTCCAATAAAAAAAAATGAGATAGTCGAGTATAGTTTCAAAGCGTTTAAATTAATTTGTTATATATCCAACACAAGTCTACGATAAGAAAAGTAGCTTACATAATTTTTGCAAATAATGCTGGAAACATTGCGAACACAAAGCAGAGTTCGAGTTGCGCCGGGCAAATGTTCGATCGGTGTGTTGGACTTTTGTTTGGCGGCAGCTGCTGCTTTCAGGCGTTCTCGATACTATCTAGTTTAGTTCTTTGGGCTGCAGTCTTCTTAGGCTTCTTACATTCCTCATCCCTTGCTTTTGCGTCTCGTTTTGATTTTCTTCACCTTTGCTTGCGTTCATTCTGCGAATTCCGCGGAATTGACAAAAATTGAACCCATTCACACGAAAACAAATTTTTAAAAATTTTTAGTTTGAACCACTGCGATATGTTCTTTATACACTATCTACCAACAAGTAATTGGACACCTGTGATAGCAAAGGAAAACGAAGTTTATTCACCTTCAATAGTTGGTGGTGCCTCCACGAGCGGCAATCACAGCTGCGACCCTCCGGGGCGGCATACTCTCAACCAGGCGTTGTACGACGGCTAGCGGCATTTTCTTCCACTCGGCTTGGAGAAGACAGGTCAGTTCCTTCACCGATTTCGGACAGTAGGGGCACCCCTTAAGTCGACGCGCCAACTCGTCCTAGGGATGCTCGAAAGGGCTAAGGTCCGGGCTCTGCGCAGGCCAGTCCATTCGATTAACCCCATTGTCACCATACCAAGCCATGGTGGACCTCGCAACATGACACGTGGCATTGTCATCCTGAAAGTAACATGGGTCCACCCCATAAAACTGCCACAACGTAGGAAGCTCATGGTCATCCAAAATGGTGCAGTAGGTCTCGGCGTTGAGCGTACCAGGAATTGCGACCAAGGGTCCCGTGCCATACCAGGAGTAACACCCCTATAACACAATTCCACCGTCGCCGAACTTCACAGTTGGCACAATGCATTCCGGCAGGAGGCGTACTCCAGGCAGACGCCAAACTCAGACCCTGCCATCCGAACGGTAGAGGGTGAACCTTGATTCGTCGCTCCAGAGAACCTGTTTCCACTGTTCAACGGTCCACTGTCGACGTTCTTTGCACCACGTTAGCCGAGCAGCGCTATTGAACTTGGTGATCAAAGGCTTGTGGGCGGCAGCACGTCCATGAAAACCGAGCAGATGGGCTTCCTTACGGATGGTATTCATCGAAAGAACACTCCCGGATGCCTGTTGAAACTCCTCGCGGACGTGGACCATCGATTTGATGCGGTTCTTCCGAATTTCTCTGGTCAGCACCCGTCGGTCTCTAACTCCCAGTTTTGTGGGTCTGACGGGTCGGGGCACATTTCGACAGTCACCTCTCATCTTCCACTTTCGAATTACGTAGGCCACTGTCGATTTTGGGTACTTCAACTTGCTGGATATGTCACATATGGATCGGCGATTTCTGTGATACCCGACGATTACATCTTTCTCGAGATCAGAGAGCTCCGAACTGCGTGGCATCTTGCATGCGACTGGTTGCGTTGTTGTTTCCCACACGATATTTAACGGCGGTGGCCGTGACGTGTATCAGAACCGCAGATATCGTCGATTGCAGGGGTGTCCAATTACTTGTTGGTAGATAGTGTATATTCGAATAGATCTCCTCGGGAGCTTTAAAACGATACCACGCACAGTCGTTTTGCACTCACGGTTGTCCAGATAAACAGCGATCTTTTCAAAAGTGTTCACCGGTTCACAAGAAAACAACTTTTTAAATGTTCATTTCAAACCACTGCAAAATGTATTTCGTATATTTGAATAGATCTCGTCGCGAGCTTTAAAAAGATACCGCGCACAACCGTGTTGCGTTTACGGTTGCCGAGATAGACTGAGTCAAACGCGGCGGCACACCCAGAAATATTGAATCATCTCGCCCGCGCACAGGGAGCTAGGGTAGCGTTGCGCACTCGATGTATTGCGCAGTACGGGAATTGGACTCCATGCTATTTACGAATATGCTAACACGATTAGTGTGCAGCACGTATTTTTAACGCTATAGTGATTTCAATTGGGATTTATTTTTGTCACAGCCGGTCGGCCGTAAGTCGCCCCATACTAACCGCAGGTTAGACGTCAAAAGCACACTTCTGTTTCAATTTTATCAAAACCACAAATAAGTTTCAAGCGCATTGTATTTATACACCGAAGCAGCAAATACACTGCCGGACAATTGCTAAGGACGGATGACAATAGCAACGATAGCAACCATAAAATGGAAGGCAGGAAAATGTGGAAATTAGCATAAGTGCAAGATACAGTAAGACGTGTAATGCGTATGCAAATTTTGGATTGCCGAACTTGTTCGTGACGTCATAGCGCTGATAAGAGATATAAAGGATTTGACGCGTATTGACCGTTGTTGTTCAAACACAAAGTTGAAACGGAAAGAATCAATTGACGAACTTACAATTTTCAGTATGTCTTCCCGACATCACCTAGATGATTTTACGCGTGGCCGTATTATTGGCAAGATTGAAGAAGGGCGAAAAATAACAGATGTTGCCAGGGAGTACGACGTCAGCCACAGTGTTGTTTCAAGGCTTTGGAAATCATTTCAAACAAATGGAGAGTGTAGCAAACGTCACGGGGGAGGTCGTGTTCGCAGTACGACACCTGCAGAAGATCGGTACATAGTGTTATCAACAAAAAGACACCGGCGCAGCACAGCTAGTGAGGTAGCAAATCAGTTTATGGCTGCTACTGGTAAGCGGATCTCCCGAAAAACTGTCGCCAGACGTTTGCATGAAGGAGGACTATACGCCCGCCGTCCTGTTGTGTGCATCCCATTGTCCAGACGTCACCGTACCGTCCGTTTGCAATGGTGCCATCAACATCGCAATTGGACTGATAACGACTGGTCTGCTGTCCTCTTCTCAGATGAGAGTAGATACAGTCTATCGTCTGATTGTCGCCGACAACTGATCTGGTGTGATAGTGGTACTGCATATTGTCCAGCAAACATACAGGAAAGGGACCGAAATCCGACATGTAGTGTCATGGTATGGGCTGGCATCATGATCAATGGCCTTACGTCCCTCTATGTACTTCCAACTGGGACTATGACTGGCCAACGATACATTAATGATGTTCTGCTACCTCATGTTCGCATGTTCAGTGGTGCTGTCGGTGATAGATTCATTTTCATGGACGACAACGCAACATGTCATCGAACAGTCGCTGTCCAGGAGTGTCTTGAGAGCGCGGATATTCAACGCCTCGTATGGCCAGCACGTTCTCCAGATCTGAATCTCATTGAAAATGTGTGGGATGCTTTGGGGAGGAGTCTCGCTGGTCGTCAATACCCTCCAATAAACAAGGATACCCTCATCCGTGCACTGACAGAGGAATGGGATAAATTACCCCAACAGCTGCTTGATAATGTTGTGCAAAGCATGACACGACGTGTGGAATCTTGCATCGCCCTCCATGGTGGCCATATCCCGTATTGACATCTTACGCCGGAACGCCTGCGGACGGTAATTGCATTTTTTTCACGTTTACGTATTCTGCACAAAATGGCCTGTTTGTCCCTTGAACACGTTCCAAAGCCTTCTGAATTTCAGAGCACAATAAATTGTCTTTCTTGTAATGTCCTGGCAATCTGACATTATTTTATTTCACTTGGCATCCAACCATATTTACTTTTTTATGCGCTATATAGCCGTTTATGATTCGTCCTTAGCAATTGTCCAGCAGTGTAGTTAGGAACAGCCAATAGGAATCAAACACGTATGATCCTCTCTTACGTCACAACTATGACGTAGAGATGGCTTTATAAACAGCTCACTGCAAGGCATTCAGACGTGTACGAAGCGTTGATAACTGCAATATGAGAGAGACTCGCGACTTTGAAAGAGGTATTATAGTGGCGCAAAGCGGGGGTTGCAAGCATTCCAGAAACGGCTAACCTTCTTGTACATGCAAGAACAACTGTATCGAAGGTGTGCAATACCTGGTGCACGAAAAACAAAACAAGCAGTCCTCGGTCTTCCCGTGGTAGGAAAGCGTTGGTCGATGTCCGAGGACAACGGAGACTGGAGAGGATTTTACTTGTAACAGATGGGTTCCATTTACACTATTGCTTGTGAAAATCGCAACACCTTGATAGACTTCTGGTATCAGCTTGAAACTTACAGGATATGTACAGAAAGTCGGGGCATGCAAATGATTAAAATATCAGTGGAAATCCGCATGCAGTTTTGGAGCAGCGCACTCTGAACTGTCCGGTCTTGGGTCAGTGGCGTAACTACCACAACGTGCGCCCCCCCCCCCCCGCGAGATTTACTTCAGAACCCCTAAGCACAACAGTAATTTTCCCAGGATTTCGAACACGACGGCGGATGCATTTTTCGCGGTGTGTGCTTGTGGTGGTGGTGGTGTGTGTGTGTGTGTGTGTGTGTGGGGGGGGGGGTTGGTTGGTAAGGAAGTCCGGGGGAGTGGTGTCTGAAAAAGTAATGGTGGTACCTAGAGCCCTGTAGTTTTAAATTTTTAAGTAATAGGTTTAGTAATACGTGTAATTGCTTTGTCCAAATCTACATATAATAAATCACTTGAAGAAATCACCCTCTTACACATGGCAGATCTGCGACTGCTGTGAATAAATGTTGACGCCTGTCGTGCACGTAATCCTAGGTAACTAACTGTTTTCCCACATGCTCCACGGGGAATCTCACTGTGGCTTCGCTCTTTACCTCAGCAGCGCAGAGAGAGGGCGATTGGAGAGCGATCGTATTATTTACAACCCATTGCATAGCAATCGTATTACAACCCGAAGTCAAAGAGCCGAACACTTTTAATCTGTAGGACGTTCAGTGTTTTAAAAGTGAAACTGGGCATTTATTTTATCATCATCATAATCCATTATTAATCCACTGCTGGATGAAGGTCTCCCCAAAGTTATGCCACGTCACTCCAGCATACTTTCGAATTTCATCCTTCCATCTCCCATGGGGTCTTCTTCTGGGTCTTTTCCTGTCACTCGGAATCCAGTCGAAAATTTCGGTTGTTCATCGGTGGTCCGTTCTTCTGGTAACATGTTTGGCCCATTGCCATTTCAGTGATTTCATTCTGGTCATGATGTCATCCACTCTTGTCATTTTCCTTATCCACAAGTCCTTCTTATCTTTTCTGGTTACACCAAGCATGCATCTCTCGAAGATCTTTGAGTTGTCTGCAGTCTTTGTATGTCTCTTTTATTTAAGATCCATGTCTCTGCACCATACGTAAGCACTGGAAGGATGCATTGATCAAACACTTTTCTTTTAAGACATAATGGCATATTGCTCTTGAAAATTATACTGTTTTATTCAAAAGCTCTCCAGGCAAGTTTTATACGCCGATTAATTTCTTCATCAATGTGACCCTCACTTGATATCTGCTGCCCAAGATAAATGTAGGAAACGGTTGTCTCAAGCTTTACTCCATCAATCGATAAATCTTCGTTTCATGTAAAAGCATTGTACATCACTTTTGTCTTCTGAAAAGTTCATTTTTAATCTCACTTCTTTACTCTTGTCAGCAAGTTCTTGGATCATACTCTGCAGCTCTCAAGGGGTACTTGCAAAGATGATCAGCAAAACGAAGGTGAGTTAAGTAATCTCCATTAATCTTTATCCCTTTGTTTTCCCAGTTCAATGATTGAAAGACATTTTGCAATGTGGCGTTAAAGAGCTTGGGAGATATGCTGTCACCTTGTCTCACTCCCTTTCCAATTCTTATTTGCACTTGCATTTTCATAGATGTTATTAATAATGCTAATGTATGCATCTTCAATACCACAGGATTTCAAAGCTATTGCTACTGCTGATTTATTTAGGCAAAGCTAAATATATCTTAAAGCAAGATATGAATCTTTGGGTTAATTATTATACATGTTCGAATTTTTCCTAAAACTAGAACTAGCAGCTGCAGTATGCCCCTTCGTTACCTGCGCCCCTCCCCGCAGCTGCGGGGTTGGTAGTTACGCCACTGTCTTGAATATAAAGAGCTGGCATAAACGAAAGTTTCAATCAGTGTAAGCCGACACTGAGTCGAAAGAGTGCCTTGTCGCCGAAGAAGGTCGCCTTATGAAAACCTGGCGGATTTTGAGAGAGGAAAGATTATATTGGAATGACAGAAGCTGAATTTTCCTACCACGAAATTCCCACTCGCACGAGACAAAACGCCAGTACAGTGATGCAAACTTGGCGCCAGTGGATAGATGAGACTCAGAAGCACAGAAATCCGGGAAACGGTCTTCAAAATCGCCCGCCTGCTTGGGATGACGGATACCTCTACAGCAGCAAGACAGTGACCAATCGCACAGAGACATCCACTGTGTTAGCGCAGCAGTGGAGCACTGCTATAGGTCAGGCTTTCTCTTTCAGCACAGTTCGTTGTCTGCCTAACGGAGGACTGGTTGCCAGTAGCCTATTGCTGCGCATTACTATGACCCTCAACCACCTCCTCAAGCTGCAATGGGGTTTCGTACACAGATATTGGCCCGCTGATTGACAACAGGTCGTGTTTTCTGACGAGTCACGATTCAACTTGATGCACCATGATCGCTTAAATGCTCCAAGACATCGTGGTGAACGGCACCTTACAGCTTCATACTGGCCCAAGGACAAGCATCAAGGTTTGAGGCGTCATTGGGTTCAATTGGCGATCTCGACTGATACGAATTGAGGGAACACTCAACAGCCAGCGATACATCAGGAGATGCGAAAGAAGCAGAGTTGTCCTGGTGCCGTATTATTCCAGAAGGACAACGCTTGGCCACACCTGGTCCACAATGTCCAAGACCTCTTCAATGCACGGCAGATACCGCTCCTTTCTTCGCCTGCACTTTCCCGGATTTGACCACTAACGAACATGTCTGGGACATGGTTCCTAAGCGAATGGCGCGTTAACCGCCTCCGCAGCTCACAATTCAGGTTAAAGTCCAGATGATTCATATGTAGAAGTCACACTATCGCGGAACTTGAGATAATATCTGTAATATCCAACAGCAATCACATACAACGATAGCATTATGACCAGCTACCTAATAAGCTGTAGGACACCTTTCAGCCCGCAAAACAGCAGCCACTCGGCGAGGCACCGATCCGGTAAGGTGGGGATAGGCATCCTGGGTCATCTGGTACCATAATGGCAACAGCTGGTCCTCCAGTTCCCGTACATTTCGGAGTGGTGGTGTTTTAGCGCGAACCCGCTTTTCCTAGTCGAACCACAAATGTTCGATTGGGTTCATGTCAGGTGAAATTAAAGATTAACAGAAAGTCACCAGCATGTTCCTCGAACCACTCCTTTATGATTCTGGCAGTGTGGCATGGCGCATTATCCTGTTGGTAATAGCCATTGCCAACAGGGAAGACAGTTGCCATGAATGGGTGAACTTGGACCGCAGCGATGTTGGGGATTGTGCTATTGGGATAATAGGGTCTAAAGTATCCCAGGAAAACATCGCCCACAACATAACACCGCCTCCGCTGGCCTGTTTCCGTCCAACAGTGCATCCAGGAGCCATAGCCTCCGTTAGTCTGGTCCGGGTCGGGTCGAATTATGTAACGTCCGGGTCCAAAAATTTGGCCACGTTTCGAATTCTGACTATATCAGTAGCTAGCTACTTTTTTAAAAGTAACTCTCCAATCATAGCGATCGTATCTCAAAAGAACAGCTAGAATTAATCCATGATCTTTTCAAATAGTTAAAAAAAAAAAGATGGGAAACAGACTTAACTCACAAAAACTCAGGATGCTAATAATTAACGAAAAACTGTAAAGCGACTAGTTTCTAATGAAATTAGAAATTTTGTGAGTTAACTAAGCTCTGGGGAAATGGGGTTTGTTCCGTGTTGTCTCTAGTGGGAAAAGAGACAAAGTAGTAGCACTCAAGATAATATTTTAGTATTACATTAATTAACTTTTCTTCCGTTTCTCTTTTTTTAGGCAACGCAGTTTGTGAAATATGGCCCTTGCGAAAGCATGGTAATACCGTAGGTGTTGCGACAGCTGAATCAGATGATAAACACGCGTGGTATGATGAATAGCAACGAATTACGCTATTCCTCTGGTATACTCTGTGCCTCGTTATTATTCGTGTGCGGTCGCATACACGAAGTTCCAACACTGCCGCATTTTCTCTCGCCTCTGTGTTATTTTACTAATTCCTTTTCTTTTCTGAAGGGATCGTAGATCACAATCCTTATCAACGAGAAAATTCTCGGCCCGGTTGCGTGACTGTATCGCCAAAGAGCTTGGAAATGGGATTCTCGGACAGAATTTCCCCATGCATGAATATCATTACTTCAGCGCAACGCATATGGGATGAAAATATGGAGCGAAAATAAAGTCCCGGAATACCACGTTCAAGTGCTTCGTGGGAAACTTAAAGGGAAAAAAATACCTTCTTTATTAGCTCAAGGAAATATGGAAATATATTTAGGAGCATTATGAAGGCTCTTTCTTTTATGCACACTATAGACAGCGTATCTTTGAGCTTATAAGTTCATTGGCATCAAACGGAATGGAATTTTATGGTATCGGTTATGTTTCATATAGCGCTGATCACAGACAAATAAAGTGTTCGAAAAGTCACGTAGCCCATTTCGCACCCGCACACACACATTTGGTAAAACAACAACAACATCACGTGCGATTTTTTACGTTTTCCAACCGTAGGGTGAAGAAGCGTATATGCTCCCGCTTTGTCCGTCCGTCTGTCTGCACGAAAACTCGCGTAAAATATTTTCTTTTTTTTTTTTTGATTGGAGGTTTAACGACCACCGTGAGCAACTCAATGGGCTATAAGCAGTCGCCCGTCCCTAATTTAGGGTCACTGGTTCCAGGGAAGGGAGAGAGCCAGTGCTGTAAGACAAGCACAACATCCATGCTTGACGGGATTCGAACCCGGACCCCTTACGGACGAATGATCAGAGGCCAACACCTTAGACCACTGCGCCACCGGGGCGGCGTAAAATATTTTCGATTTCGATGAAAGTTTAGTATGTGGTAGGGGACAACCTGGGAAGGAACCCTATTGGAACTGGACGAAATGGGGTCAAAGGCCAGGACATAAGAGCGGGATCCATTCCAACGCCCTTATGCGTCATAACGTACGTAAAAATGCTTCGATTGCGACAAAACTTCAACATGATGTTTCGGAGATGTAGTGAATTCGTTCTGTTAAATATTACCGAAATGGTGTCAAAGGTCAGGACACAGGAACGAGATTATTCCACAGCGTTTATCGTCATTACTTGACTAAAAATGCTTCTATTGCGACAAAGCTTTAGTATGTTGTTCCGGAGATATACTGAGCCAATTCTGGTGAATATCATCGAAATGGGGTCAAAGGTCAGTGCACAGGAGCGAGACTATTCCACAGCCGTTATCCTCATAACTTGAATAAAAATGCTTCTGTTGCGACAAAACTTTAGAATGATGTTCCGAAGGTACACTGAACCAATTCCGTTTTTTTTTGTGATTGGAGGTTTAACGACCACCGTGAGCAACTCAATGGGCTATAAGCAGTCTCCCGTCACTAATTTAGGGTCACTGGTTAAAGGGACGGGAGAGAGCCAGTGCCGCAAGACAAACACAACATCCATGCCTCACCGGGATTCGAACCCGGACCCCTTCCGAACGAATGATCAGAAGCCATCGCCCAGACCACTGCGTCACCGGGGCGGCCAATTCCGTTTAATATCATTGAAATGGGGTCAAAGGTTTGGGCACAGGAGCGAGATTTATTCCACAACAATTATCCTCATAACGTGACTAAAAATACGTCTATTGCGACAAAACTTTAGTATATTGTTCCGGAGGCATACTCAACCAATTCTGTTGAATATCATCAAAATGGGGCCAAAGGTCAGGGCACAGGAGGGATATTTATTCCACAGCAATTATCCTGATAATTTGAATAAAAACGCTTCTATTGCGACAAAACTTTAGTATTTTGTTCCGGAGGTATACTGAACCGGTTCTGTTGAATATCATAAAAATGGGGTCAAAGGTCAGGGCACAGGAGGGATATTTATTCCACAGCAATTATCCTGATAATTTGAATAAAAACGCTTCTATTGCGACAAAACTTTAGTATGTTGTTCCGGAGGTATACTGAACCGGTTCTGTTGAATATCATAAAAATGGGGTCAAAGGTCAGGGCACAGGAGGGATATTTATTCCACAGCAATTATCCTGATAATTTGAATAAAAACGCTTCTATTGCGACAAAACTTTAGTATGTTGTTCCGGAGGTATACTGAACCGGTTCTGTTGAATATCATCGAAATGGGGTCAAAGGCCATGACACAAGCTGGATTTATTCCTCAGCGTTTATCGTCATCACTTGACTAAAAACTTCTACTGCGACAAGACTTTACTATGTTGTTCCTGAGGTATACTGAACCAATTCTGTTGAATATCATCGAAATGGGGTCAAAGGTCAGGGCACGAGAGTGAGATTTATTCCACAGCCATTATCCTCATAACTTGAGTAATGCTTTCTGGCATGTTGGTAAACGTATCATAATCAATGCATTGCAAGATTTTACTAACTTGTTTGTATTTATTGGGTTGGAAAGAAAGTATTGTCCGATGACGAGGTACCCGAAGTCGAAGCCCCAGCCACGGAGCACATGGGCCACTGAGATTGCGCAGCACACCGGTATGACACCAGCAGGTAGGTGACTTAAGTGAATGGCAGTTATCCGAGTGATGACGAAGAATGTAAGCGGCAGCTACCATGGAATTGGACAAGGAGCACGTCCGCCATTTCATGCTGTATGAGTTCGTCGCGGTAGCACCCCTGCAAGTGCTGTAAGGGACATTACCAGTGTGTACTCCAATGCCATAAGACATCGTCAGTGCTGTCTTCCAACGATTTCGAGAGAGAAATCTTGACCTATAAGACCGTCCCAAATCCAGAAGACTTTCAACAATTGATATGGACATGCTGCAGACCTTAGTGGAAACCGACCCACGTGTGAGGTGGCCGAACAGCTGGGGGACTATCCAAACGAGCATTATCACGCGCCTGCGTCAACTCGGGAAGGTTTGCACAAGACGGGAGTTTGGGTATCCCATCAACTCACAACTGAGCAGAAAGCAAATCGTGTGTCTTCATGCGTTTTCCTGCTCTCATATGACCAAGTTGAAGCGTTTTTGGACGCCATTGTGACAGGTGACAAGAAATGAGTCCTCGACAATGTGAGCTTCCGAAAACACTGGTTGCACTCAAAACAGAAGCCCATGCCGATCCCAAACTCTTACACCCGCGTAAGGTCTTGCTGTCTGGTGGGATATGATGAGTGCATCATGTTTTTTAAGCTATTGCGGGACAACACCACTATCACCGCCCATGTGTACTGCCGTCAGCTCGACGATCTGCATGCATAGCTCACGTCGAAACGATTAGCACTGCTGAACCGCAAGAGCGTCCTCCTTACAGCAGGATGGAGCAACACCTCATACATCACGCACGGTGACCTGTCACGAGATCAGGTACCTAGGCTGGGTGTTGCTGCCGCACCTAGCCTAATCCCAGGACAGTTTCGGGCGCACCAAGCGACTACCACCTTTTCCAGTCGTTGCAGCATTTCCTGGATGGAAAGCGGTTCACAAACCGGGACGCCGTCGAACGAACACCTACTCACTTCTTTGCGCTCAAGTTGGTACATTTATACAGGGATGATATCCAACAGCTGCCAGACGATGGAAGGAAGTCGTGGCAAACAATGGCGACTACATTTTGGAATGATTTGTGCATGTTAAATCTTTAATCCAGATGGAGACGTCTCAGTAGCTGAGCCCATCTTACGGATTTATGATGTCAGAAGCTGACTTAAAAATACACATAGCACCGTGGATTGTTGGCCACCGTGGTGTAAAGCTAACGCGCTCGGCTAGATATCGAGAGATCCATCCGTGAATTCAATTCCCCGGCGGCGGCCGAAAACAATTTTTCGATTGCTATGTGTTTCTGGAACGTGCAAAGAGCGATGTATTTATTTATTTACTGACGCCACGTATTTGGAGGATTTTCAACTTTAATTAGCATTTTTCTATTGCCTTGCACCTGCAGACATTACTTTCTTTCCAACCCAATACTATTTTAGTTACCTCACAGTAGCAGCAATCGTACTTCACAGCAATAACTTTCTTACTCCATTACCCAGGTAATAATTAATTTACGAAAAAATTTATTCAATTTTTATTTGTTGGGGGTTTAACGACCACTGTCAGCAACTCAATGGGCTATAAGCAGTCTCTCCTCCCCAATTTAGAGCCACTGGCTCCAGGGAAGGGAGAGAGCTACTGCCGTAAGACAAACACAACATCCATGACTCACTGGGATTCGAACCCGTACCCTTCCCGGACTAATGGTCAGAAGTCAGCGTTTAGACCACTGCGCAACCGGGGCACTCAAAAACTTATTTACATTTGATCATTTCATGTTCGAGCACAGGATAGGCCAATTCTTTGTTTAGATTCTCCCATTTAATATCTTGTGTACTTCGTCATCATTGCTTCTTCTCTCTCGGTGGTAGGGTCTGTTCTCTGTCTCGGTCTGTTCTTCTCACCTAACACAATCATTCACCAATATTTTTAGCCGAAGGATACTAATCATCATATGTTGAGCCAGATCCGTCAGCCTTCTAACTTCCCAAATCTCGTAGGATCCATGTTCCGTCTCCTTCAGCTAATGAATATGTGGTTCAAAAAGATTTTAGATGCTTGTATTTGAAAACAAATAGTAGTTACATTTTTTAAAGTATTCACCCATAACTAAAATTCTCCTTTTCATGCTTCAGAACCATGTTCTGAAGCATGAAGACCATTGTTCCTTATTTAGGGCTTTTGCAAATTTTTCGTTGTGGTCTATTGCCTCTCCTGAGTTGGCAAACCTGACATGTGGAGATGAACACAAAGTTGCACGAAGCTAGATTTGGTGAACATGTGGAAAAAATCTGATATCTTTCAGGGTAATAAAGTCCTGAGTTTGAGTCTGCAGTGTAGGCATTATCCCGCATTTTACTAGTGCCAATCTTTGATCGCCTTTCATACCATTGTTACAGCACTTTTGGGAAACATGTGGATGCATACAATTCTGATAACCCCGTTCATTGATTTCCCAACAGAATAGTAGTCAGGTGACTATAACGTTGAAGAAGAAGAAAACTATCATTTTTTGAGAGAGCTTATTTTTCTCATTTAGGGTCCACCATGCAAAGGACTGTTTCTTGGTACCGGGTTCAAACATGTAAATCCCTGTTTCGTCTACTTTTAGGATGTCCGAAACTTTTCGAGCTTGTCCTTTCGAAATTTATTCTGCAAGAAATGTCAAGAGCCCACACGAGTGTGCTTCTGCTCATCCATTTGAAGATGAGGCACCCATTTTGAACATCGCTGGCATAGACGCAGGTGTTTGTGCAGGATACCATTCACACTCTCCTAACTGATCCACCGGATATTCTGATTTTTCTCTATTATCGAAGTGAATTCGTCTTCCGCTATTTGAAGATGTGTAATGTGAGCGTCTTGTCTGTCCAGCTCCTTCACGGCAGTAATGTTTACCGATGATTCCATTGTTGAAGGTCGCTCGGAAGGAAAATAATTTTCTATAGATGTTTTGCCTCTTTTAACTACAGCCGTCCCGATGTCGCTCTGGTCTAAGCACTGGGTTCTGCCCATTCGTCCGAGAAGGGTCAGGGTTCAAATACCGGTGAGGCATGGATGCTGTGTTTGTCTTACGGCACTAGCTCGCTTCCTTCCCTGGAGTCAGCGGCCCTTAATTACGGATGGGCGTTTGCTTATAGCCCGTAGAGTTGCTCACGGTGGTCGTTAAATCCCCAAACAACAATTCTTTTAACTTCGGCAAACCAACTGACAATTATATAGCTCGAAAAGGCTTTCTGTCCGGAAAGTCAGATCATATCAGATTATACCTAGAGGATTTTAGGAAGGGAGAGTCTGATCCCAGGTCTTAAACAACCCTTAGAAATAGGAAGCTAGGAGATTTGGGCTAGAGTGCCCGATAGGAAAGTCACACGGAAGCGAGGTAGAAAGGGGAAAGAAGACGCCCTTATTTATTACCGAGGGGCCAGTACTCGGAGCCTGACGGCTTAACGTACCCATCCGACGAACACGGATATTTAGTGGTTCGAGCGTTCGTACGTGCCTGGGATCGAACCCGAGGTCTTCTCCGTGGCAGTCACGAACGATGACCACTAAGCCACCCGCGGCTCTTGTCCAGAAAGTGAATGCCTAGCTTCGGATGCAGTCTTCTGGTTTTAAAAATGTTTTATAATCACAAAAGATCATTGTGCGGAAATTCGCCTTGCTACCGAGGTCCACTGCGGACGCTCAAATATTCTGATCTTCACTTCTCCAACTGATCCTCTGGAAGGTACATTGATGCATATTTTTGCGGATGTTGGGTGCAAAAATTGGGTCCAGGCGCTTTCTCTGGCATGAAGACAAAGAGATCTTCTTCAGGGAACGCATTCGTGTATTTTGGATGAGCGAGGCGGGAGCAATATGTTTATGAAAGGGGAAAAGGCCGGCACTTTAAACAAATGCGCAATTAACGTCCATGAGTCGAGATTGTCTGTTGTACGTCAACCACGGGTCAAAAGGAAAGAAGGTGTCAGCCAGAAAGTTTTGTGGTGAACTGAAAGTGCATTGAAATCTTTAAAAACTGTGCTGGAGTTGATCGTCCACCGCGGAAGAAAGATCTCTCTTTTCTTGATGTGGCTGCAGTGTCTGGAAGAACACCGAACAGACCTAATCGGAGATGTGTCCGTGAGATGGAGGAAAACGAGAGCAATCCTTGTGATGAGAGATGCCTTTAGCCTTGCGTGTGTGTGGATATGTGCCCATCCCTCCAGAGCATAGAAGCGAAATCTGCTGATTACTTGCTGTGAAATTCTAGTGCAATGCATGGTATTTCACTCTTCTCTTGGATAATCTTCCTCCAAGACTATGTAAGTAGACTATGTTATTTTTATTCCTGGGTAGGAAAGACTATACGGACTGATAGGCGCATATTTAAAATAAGGCCCTCTGTGTAAACACTGATGTACATAAATAGCTCCCTTAGTAAATCAACCGCTATACATAGAAATTTGTTTCCTTCTCTGTATGTTTTGGAGTTGGCTGCAAGTTTGCCTAGAAGTCGGGGCGATGCGCAAATCCAGCGATTCGATCCCCCGCCCTAATGCAAACCACTGTTTAAGAAAATTTCAACACCATGAAGGAATGATGGTAATCACGTGAAACTTACAGGCTATGCAGAGCAGGGTAGGGCATGCAAAGGATTAGAAGTGCAGAGACATTGCGCATGTCTCGGCCCGGCAGCGTCCTCTGGACAATCGAATGACTGAGGAGTATAAAGAGAGGTATGTTTAAGATACACACCAGTAGTGCATCGCGGACAGCGAGTTGTAAAAGGGTCTCCAGGATTCAATAATGCCTCGCCGACGACAAAGGGCAAAATAATACCATACGACTCAGTTTAAACGGATACAATGATTGGTCTGTGTGAAGGTACATTTTCGTACCGCGACATTGCGGCTTGGATAGGACAAAACGCCATGTTAGTGAAGCGCGCGTGGCAGCAGCGGACCGAAAAGAACCAGGTGCATCGATGATCCACCAGTGGACCGAGAAATGTGACGACGCCGCTGGATGACCGACACTCTAACATTTTTAACACCTTTCTAAGATTCTTCTCCATCGCCATTGCCCTTTAGCTGGTAACCTGTCTTAGCGGCAATCATATCCCTAAATGGACACTCTGAATAACAAATCTAAGGGGGGGGGGAAGCAATTCTTTTGATTTTCTAATCCAGTGTTTCCCAACCGGAGTACCACGAAATTCTAAAAGTCCAAATATTTACGCTGGAGTAAATGCATATGTTGCATATAAGACGTAAGAATAATGACAATCAAATGTAAATATGGCTTATTTTGGCTGTGGAGAGATCACCGTCATGACGGAGTAATTTTTGCCTTGAGGGAAATTTCGTTGGTCAACTTGCTATTGTGTAGAGCAACCGTTAAGTGCAGGAACACACTTGAAGTGACACACCTCATACTCTCTGGCACAGCACCATAGTTCCGAGAATCCGTAAGGTGGCCGCCCCGGTGGCGCAGTGGTCTAAGCGATGGCCTCTGATCATTCGTCCGTAAGGGGTCCGGGTTCGAATCCCGGTGAGGCTTGGATGTTGTGTTTGTCTTACGGCGCTGGCTCTCTCCCTTCCCTGGAACCAGTGACCCTAAAAAATAGGGACGGGCGACTGCTTATAGCCCATTGAGTTGCTCACGGTGGTCGTTAAACCTCCAATTGAAAAAAAAAAAATCCGTAAGGTGCCGACACTTCCTGTCCGCCAGAGATAAGGCACCTATCCTTCCTAGAGAAAGTCTAACTGTATAAACATCTAGGCTCATCACTTCTAAAGTTCCTCAAATATTCCAGACTTTCTCTATCGGCCCAGATTGCTTTAATAAGTGAAATTACACTTAAGTACTGTTGATTGCGTAAATACTTTTGTGAACGTGGTGCAAATATTTAAGACTTGTGTGGTAAGTGGAAGTTCGAAAACGTGTTCGTACGTCACAGGATCAAGGAGACATCGCAGAGAACAGTAAACTTATCAATGGCCAAATTAAGAAAAGTTATATACTGTATAACGATTCGATGTACAAACCAAGCATGAGTTGTGTGAGCCGGAAAGTAACACACCAGGAACAATCGCCTTCATGGTGAAAGCTATTTAGCAATGGGTTTTACTTGGACTGGTAATGAACATTGTCCCATTGTGACAAAAAAGTAATTAATATTATACATTAAGTATTTTTATTGGGTGTGTGCATAAGTTCTACCATTTTTGTAGGCTACAAAGAAAGGGGAACACAACAAATAACGTATCTAGGATTTCACATGACTGCCATCATTCTGTATGAGCTCTTGCCATTTTTCTATGAGTAGGTGAATCCCACGCCGGAAAAACTCCTGTGTTTTAGAGACAAAAAAACAAACAAACATGTAATGCCGTTTTCACATCGTTCTCATCATCGAAAGTTTGGAGAGCGAAGGTGTTCTGTAATAATCGAAACAGGTAGTAGACCATAGGTGCCAGGTCAGGGGAATACGCCGGGAGAGATAACACTTCCCAACCAAAGTCCAATAATTTTTGTCGAGTGATTACAGCATCATGAGGTATGTCGTTATCATCACGAAGTATCACGCCTTTGCGATTGACGAGTGCTGGACGCTTCGATGTCAGTTGTTCTTGCAATCTGTCCAACTGTTGACAGTAGAGGTCAGTATTTATCGTTTGGGTTGGTGCCAACACCTCCCAGTGGATTATTCCCTGGACATCCCATTAGATATTTAAAACCTTTTTGGGATGCAGTCCTCCTTTTGAAGTCGAGGGAGCAGGCTTCACACATTCTCACACAGTCCGTCGACGCTTTACATTACGGTACAGTACCGATTTCTCATCAGCCGTTAAAATTCGTCCCAAAAACGGCTCATTTCTGTGACGAGAAAAAAAGAAACACAGGTACAGATTGTCTTCTCTCGTTGCTTCACAGAAAGGTAGTGCGGAACACAATTATCGAACTTGGTGATGAACCTAAGCGCATATATCCGTCTTTCGACTGTTGTTCTGTGTACCGACAACGTTTTCGCTAATTTCTGAACGGATGGATATGGGTCATTTATTATGGCTTGGTCCAAATCCTCGTCAGAAACCACGGATGGACGTCCAGGACGTGGCTGACCTTTACAGTTTATGTCTCCGTCCGAAAACAACGGCGTCATGTGTTATCATCAACTGCATCCTCCCCATACACTTGGAAGACGTTGCGGAAAGCAGCGGCTGCATTACTATATTTATCGAACTATTACAGTAAACAATGTGTCATGTGCTCCTTATCGCATGCCATGTTACACCGTCTGTGATTTCCGTCACGAAAGACTTACTCGGACAAACCTAGTGCCTCTATATGCTCTATTGCTCCATGCTTTATTAGCCGAAAATTCGGCATCGCAACGTCATCTGTGACGTAACTACTCCGATCGCAGTTTGCATCTATTACAAAAACGGGCAGAACTTTTGCCCACACACACAATACCCCCGACGGCGGCCGGATTACAATTATTAGGTTGCTGTGCGTTGCTTAACGTGGAAAGAGCGATGGATTTATTTACTCAATACTTAATACGAGGGTTGTACCGAAAATAATGCAAAAGTGGGCAGAACGTTTTTGTTAACTGAGAGAGGTCGTGTAAACTGCACATGCTGGTAGAGTAACTCTTCCGCTTTAGTAACTCTTCTTCTTCATTGCAGGTAAATAATGGATTCCAAGCAGAAGCAACGTGCCGTCATTGAGTTCTTGACGAAGGAACTGTGCAGGCTGTCAGACATCCACAGAAGGCTACAGAATGTTTACGAAGACAACACCATTGACAAGAGCAATGTGCACAGATGGATGAAGAAGTTTAAAGAAGGGAAAACCAGCATTGAAGACAAACCACGCAGTGGTTTGTCTTTAATGCAGTAGGAGACCATCATCGGCTTCCATTGACAGGAATCGTCAGCGAATGGATAAATTGATTCACGCGGAGAGACGAGTCACAATTCGTGACCATGTTGCATAACTGGACTACAGTCACAATGCAGAAGTTGGTGAAAGACTTAGGGTATCGGAAAGTGTGTGCAAAATGTATACCTCGGCAGTTGACACCCGATTTGAAGGAGAGAAAGGTGGAAGTCTGCTCTGATCTTCCGGAAGCGTTCAAAGTCAATAAAGACACGTTTGTTTTCGATCTGGTGACAGGGGATGAAACGTGGGCGTATCATTACGATCCGGAAACGAAGAATCAATCCATGGAATGGCGTCACACCTCTTCACCAAGGCCTAAGAAGTTCAAGAGCCAGCGATCAGCACAGAAAGTCATGGTGACTGTTTTTGGGATGACAGGGGTATCTTTCTTCTTGGTTTTCTGCAACGTGGCTGTACCGTGACCAGCGAGCGCTACATTGAGACATTCAACAAGCTCAGAGTAGCCATAAAGAGGAAGAGACCGAACAAGAATCTGAAAAGGATCCACATTAACTATGATAATGCGAGACCACACACAACTTTGCCAACAAATCAGGCGATCATCAATTTAGGCTGGTCAGTGTTTCCCCATCCACCGTACAGCCCAAATCTGGCGTCCACCGACTTCCATTTGATCGGTCGAATGAAAAACAGTCTTCGGGGACGAAGATTTGATGACACAGACGAGGGGAAAGTGTTTGTGAAGAAGTGGGTACAACAATTCACACCTGATTTTTTTTCAAAAAGGATTTGAGCGTTAAGTTCAACAACGGCCCAAATGTTTCGCTTGTGAAGTAGACTATGTTGAGTAGTACCTGTGTATAGAGAGTTACTCTACCAAGATGTGCAATTTGAACGAACTCTGTCAGTTAATAAAAAAGTTATACCCACTTTTGCATTACTTTCGGTACAACCCTCCTAATATAATTTGTGTTAGAATTGTTGTTTACATCTTTTTTTCATTCCAATTCAGTATTGCGTATGTGATTTTATTCGTTCTCTTTAGATTATTTGATAAAATAAACTTAACATTATACAAATGGCTTAAAATCGTGTAGGCCTGGCATAATTAAGCGAGTTGGGCTGCCGCGATGTCTGAAGGCCTACTTCAAGGTTTTTACGGTATCTGGAGGTTTACTTCAAGGGTTCCGCGAAGTAAAAAAGTTGGGAAACACTGCTCTAGTCTTTCAGTTAACTCTTCCGAGTAACGTTCGAATCACTAAATATATCCCGCATGTATACGTTCGAGCGGCGTTTGGCTTACTTTTTGGAGAGCAAATACATTCGTCGAGTTGATTTCAGCCCATTTTGATAGCCCCGAGTTAATTCGTTCCATCCGGTTAAGGAGTTTAGTTCAACAAGTACTTCCTTGAATACACACCATCCTTACTTTGCATAAGTCTTCTTGAATACTTATGAATATTTACTATTATTCCAAAATTCTCTCACCTTCCTGAAGAATTCCAGGAACGCATAGGTTTTCTATAACGTGCCTTGATTCCGACACTACAGAATCGAAAATTTTTTTCTGCACCGAACTGAAACACCGAAAACTATGATCGTCGATGCACCTTGAACCTTGCTGTAGTTTCCTGAAAACGAAAAGAAAAAGCAAACACACATATCATATGTATAGTGGAACAAGAAAAAAACCGCCTTTGAAATCAACAAATAATTAAGAATACATGAAAGTATATTAAGAAATAATTTAACTCATGTTATGCATCAATCAATAAATTTGATTAAAAACATGTACAGTACATGAAAAATAGATAGAAATCGAAGAAGAGCTCTGTTAGTAAATATGAAACCTGGCTGTAATATTCCGCTGAATGGCGTAGTGGTTTCAGGCGTGAGCTTTGTTTCCTGTGTCGAGAGACAAGGCAGAGATATATTCAGTCTGACACATTGCTATTTCGTTACCTGCTTTGCAAAGGAGCGGTTGTTAATAATAATAAGTCGTTGTGAGGTTGTTGTTTCGTTTGGTTTTTGTGAGATATGTCGTTATCGGTCATATGGAACGATCGTTGTTTTACCATGAAGGCGTTTGAACGAGAACAATATGCCGTTTGATACGTTTTTTCGTTTCTTCAACTCCTCCGCTCCGAGGCCGGGTTGTCTGAGGCCCTTGCTTCTGACTATTGCTTCAAGTTGGGCCTGGGATATATCCCGAGGCATCGATGTTTTGTTTGTCCGATGACGATATCTCTTCCCTTTCTCCGGAATCATTGGCCCAAAATAAGAGACAGGCGATTGCTTATAGCCCTATGAGGTCCTAAACGTTGTAACGTACCAGGAGATGTGACGTACCTGCCAGAAGGACGCACAAGGCAGATAGGAATCAGAATAAAACGTCCGCGTAGCTCAATTGGTAGAGCAACTTATTCCGGAATGAGGGGACTCGGGTTCGAATCCTGGCGCGGATAAAAATGACGGAGAAATTTACTTCGTTATAACGTCGTAGCTAAACTCTTAAACAAACAACAACGAAATTCCCGTATTCATACTTTGCAGCCAAATTCCCATTACGCAGGACATCGTACAGGATATACTCCCATCCCCACTGCATGAGGAAAATTCCGTTATACTACAGAGAGAAGAGCCATTATACGTCGGACAGGAAGTTTACTACTGTAGGCTAATCGGTGGCTGATCACGTGGTTCAAGTCATCTCGTTCAAGGTTTATTTTGTCCACATTCATTTCGCCCACTGTTCATTTTGGTCGCCATTCACTTTGTTCCACTGTTCACTTCGGCAGCCGTTCGCTTTGTCCACATTCATTTCGTCCACTGTTCATTTCGGCAGCCGTTCACTTCTGTCCACATTCATTTCGTCCACTGTTCACTTTGGCGGCCGTTCAATTTGTCCACATTCATTTCGTCCACTGTTCACTTTTGGCCGCCGTTCACTTTGTCCACATTCATTTCGTCCGCTGTTCACTTTTGGCCGCAGTTCAATTTGGTCGCCATTCACTTTGTCCACATTCATTTCACCCACTGTTCACTTTAGCCGCAGTTCACTCTATCCACATGCATTTCGTCCACTGTTCCCCTCGGCAGCCGTTCACTTCTGTCCACATTCATTTCGTCCACTGTTCACTTCGGCAGCCGTTCACTTCTGTCCACATTCATTTCGTCCACTGTTCACTTTGGCCGCCGTTCAATTTGTCCACATTCATTTCGTCCACTGTTCACTTTTAGCTGCAGTTCACTTTGTCCACATTCATTTCGCCCACTGTTCACTTTTGGCCGCCGTTCACTTTGTTCATATTCATTTCGCCCACTATTAATTTTGGTCGCCATTCACTTTGTTCCACTGTTCACTTCGGCAGCTGTTCACTTTGTCCACATTCATTTCGTCCACTGTTCACTTCGGCAGCCGTTCACTTCTGTCCACATTTATTTCGTCCACTGTTCACTTTGGCCGCCGTTCAATTTGTCCACATTCATTTCGTCCACTGTTCATTTTGGCCGCCGTTAAATTTGTCCTCATTCATTTCGTCCACTGTTCACTTTGGTCGCCATTCACTTTGTCCACATTCATTTCACCCACTGTTCACTTTAGCCGCAGTTCACTCTGTCCACATGCATTTCGTCCACTGTTCACTTCGGCAGCCATTCACTTCTGTCCACATTCATTTTGTCTACTGTTCACTTCGGCAGCCGTTCAGTTCTGTCCACATTCATTTCGTCCACTGTTCACTTTGGCCGCCGTTCAATTTGTCCACATTCATTTCGTCCACTGTTCACTTTTGGCTGCAGTTCACTTTTGGCTGCAGTTCACTTTGTCCACATTCATTTCGTCCATTGTTCACTTTTGGCCGCCGTTCACTTTATCCACATTCATTTCGTCCACTGTTCACTTCGGCAGCCGTTCACTTCTGTCCATATTCATTTCGTCCACTGTTCACTTTAACCGTCGTTCAATTTGTCTATATTCATTTCGTCCACTGTTCACTTTTGGCCGCCGTTAAATTTGTCCACATTCATTTCGTCCACTGTTCACTTTTGGCCGCCGTTAAATTTGTCCACATTCATTTCGTCCACTGTTCACTTTGGCCGCCGTTCAATTTGTCCACATTCATTTCGCCCACTGTTCACTTTTGGCTGCAGTTCACTTTGTCCACATTCATTTCGTCCACTTCTCGCTTTTGTCCGCCGTTCACTTTGTTCACATTCATTTCGTCGACTGTTCAGTTTGGCTGCCGTTCGCTTGGTCCACATTCATTTCGTCCACTGGCCGCCGTTCACTTTGTCCACATTCATTTCGTCCACTGTTCACTTTTTCATAGTAATGAACTATAATGCTCTTTATATATGTCATAGTTATCTACGTGAGAAAAAAAAAATCCATAAAAGTATAATGGTGAAAAAAAGTTCAGATTGATATTTATTGTGACTTTGTGGTGTGTTAGAAGGAAAACAGACTTTTTATACAAAGAAGAAAGGGAGGTGCCTAAACTTTTCCTCTTCAATCCAACACATTTATGGACATTGAAATAAACTTTGATTAATGTCACAGTGATCGACATCGTACCACGCAAAATAGTTAAAAAACTCTTCAAAATTCATTACCTCGTTTTATTTTAAATAACATTTAAAATTGAGTATTTTAATCGAAAAACTTAAACAGGAGAAAAATCACACGTAAGGAATGTCCGCTGACCTTTTTTTCTCTGCCTAGTAACAAAAATTCCATCAAAACAGAAAATCTCTTCGATACTCCATCTATTCTGAGGACGAAGGGAATGTGGACAAAGTGAACAGCAGAAAAAGTGAACAGTGTACAAAATGAACAGTGGGCTAAATGAACAGCGGACGAAATGAACGGTGGACAAAGTGAACAGTGGACGAAATGAACGGGGGACTGAATGAACAGCGGACAAAGTGAACGGTGGGCAAAGTGAACTGTGGAAGAAAAGAAAGTGGACAAAGTGAACGTCGGACAGAGTGAATGTCGGACAAAGTGCACTGTGGATGAAACGAACAGTGGACTAAATGAACAGCGGACAAAGTGAACAGCGGACAAAGTGACAGGGAAGTGGCTAATCAAATCCTACAACTGAGCACCTGCAACTCCTCCTAGAATTAATGTTTCAGTCCTGTGACTGGACGTGAAGCTCAGTGAGCTGCTCCAGTGGCCGAGTGGTCTGAGGTGCGGGATTCGTATAATTCGTCCAAGATGGGCTTCAGATCAGGAACGGGAGACTGCAAATAGATGTTAGAATTGCTCGTTGTGGTAATTTTACGACTGGAACGAATTAATCGTGGTTAGCAAAATGAGCTGATATCAGCTCGAATGAACATATCTTCTGTCTAAGAACTGGGCCGAACGAGGCTGGAAGGAGTGAACCTGAGCTAGCGCTGCCTTCCCCCTTAGATTTGTCACTAAAAGTGGCCATTTATGGGAGCGATTGATACTGATCCTTTCTTACTCATTTCCTACTAAAAGGGCATAACAATGGCGACGAACCTAAGAAAGGAGAGAGATGTTTAACCCCACTTGTTTCTATCCAGTTGCATGATGTCCGTGTCAGAGGGACTAGCTCTTCCCTATCATGCCTTGGGTTATGGAGCAGGGAATAAAAGACTAGAAGGGAACGCTCATCAGTAGTGACAGAAGTTTTCGATGCACCTTGTATGTTTTCCTTTTTTGATACCATATTAGGTTTCTCATAATTGACGGAAGACTCTTTTGAATCACCTCATGACCGTTCGGAATCATCCCGTGGAACTTACACTGTGAAATAGTACAGTATATCTTTAATACACTGCTGTTTGTTGAAAATGCAACAGTAAGAAAGACATGAGATGTTGAAATGAGATTCTATAGGGTACGTTACGTATGTTATAAGACGTGAGTCACTAGAAGTACAGACCTGTAAGTGATGCAAAACACGTAATACTCAGTATGTTGTGTGCCCAACACCAGCAACGATAACGGATGGTACACGGTGTGGCATTGACTGGAAGAGGTTCTGGCGTCGCACTGAGGTAGGCCGTTCCATGCTGACTCGATTCGTACCCAATCTAGGGTAACGGGCAGCGTAGCCTAACGGTTCAGCCGTCGAGAGACCATACATACCACATGCTGGTTCAATAGCTGACAAATCAGGCGAACGCGCTGGCCAAGGGAAACGTCGCACATATCAGAATTCCAGGAGATGAAAGACATTCCACACCATTTGCGATCGGGGATTGTCCTGTTGAAAGATGGCACCAGAAAACCGTCTGAAGATATGGCATCCCTTTAGCCTCAACAACATCCGCGATGTAACGCTGACTGGTCATGGTTTCTGAAAGGCGAGGAACGTGAATGGAATCCAACAGCATGACGTCACATAATGCGTGTCTCCAGCAGCTGTTCACCACCGCGCCACCATACAATGATGTAAGATTCGCAGCCCCGTTTCATAAGAAAATGATGGTAAATATACATGCCTATGCACATTCCCACGTGGAATTTCTTTGTTAGCGGCATTTTCGAGCCGAGCGGACGAAATCAACATGTTAAAGGCTGTTGCTATCAGATACACACGCGATTAACCGAATTACAATTTGCTTAGTACATAAGCATTTGAAGTGTATTTATTGTACCTGTCTTGTGTGGCAATGGGATTGTCTCAAGGGCGCTTTAATGAAAGGGATGTAAGCTTAGCGGTGTTTGCAAGCAGCCCAAAGGAAACGAGAATTTAATCTGATAAATACGGGAGTGGAAATTTTCTGGAGTTTAGTATTCTGAAGGCCCCCTGCACGACAACCACAAGGGCGTGGCTGTCGTGCAGGACGTATAAGAGCAATTGTAATAATTTGTACCTCCTCACGTGACCTGTTAATTTCAGTCCGATCGCACACATTTTCTTCCTGGTGTCGCATTTTCAACAAACAGCAGTTATAACGAAGTAAATTTCTCCGTCATTTTTATCCGCGCCAATATTCGAACCCGGGTCCACTCATTCCGGAATAAGTTGCTCTACCAATTGAACTACGCGGACGTTTTATTCTGATTCTTATCTGCCTTTATGTCGTGTGCGTCCTTCTGGCAGGTACGTCACATCTCCTGGTACGTTACATCAGTCCCTGTTCGGGCGCCATTATAACGAAGTAAATTTCTCCGTCATTTTTATCCGCTCCAATATTCGAACCCGAGTCCACTCATTCCGGAATAAGTTGCTCTACCAATTGAACTACGCGGACGTTTTATTCTGATTCCTATCTGCCTTTATGTCGTGTGCGTCCTTCTGGCAGGTACGTCACATCTCCTGGTACGTTACACAGTGTTAAAATATTGCGCATGGTTTTCATTCCGACTTCCCTACATGAAAATTCTATGTCTGTTGGTTATCTTTCTGATTCCTATTGCAAGCTGCAAATTTTGATTTTAATATTGTTTTTTTTGGGGAAGTTAAGTGCCACGGATGCTTGTTGCTGCTGTTTATTGCCTCCGTGATAAATTGGTCTCGAATATTCCAACAAAATGACCCGCACTTCTGGAATTTGGTGTTCGTTTCTTCGACCACAACGCCAGATCTCATAAAGGATCTGTTGTCAGTGATATATCGAGGAATTACGGAAGGGAGGAGCTCGAACTCCTACCACATAGTCGTGATATGGGTCGGCTAGAATTCGATCTTTTCAATAAGCTGAGAAAGGACTTCGCCTTCAGAGAGCTTTATGAGCTGTCAGAGAAAGTGACCCGATGCATTCGTCACCTCAACAAAAAACAGCTGGCTAACCGACATTAACGACCTACCCGGATGACAGGAAGAAATTATAGTAAAGGAAGGAGGCTGTTTTGAAGGGCCTTTAAGTGGCCTTTACTAAGAGTATAAATAATAACCTTCCCGGTGTGTGTGAGCAGAGATTTGAAGTTATGTACATTCCTCATAAATTGCATGACAGGTATTTGAGGTATTACAAATAACTAATGACAAAAAAGAACGCTCACAGGACAGTAATAAACAATACTGCTATATTATTAATACGTCAAAAAGTACGTTTATCATTTTCTCCTTCCATCTGTAAACACATCAATAAATTTGCAAATCGGATTCGAAAAATTCTTAGTGAAAATCTTTCAAACACCGTCAGTGAATAAACAAAGACATCGCTCTTTCCACGTTTTACCAACACACAGCAACCGAAAAATTGTTATTCGGTCACCGCTGGGGAATCGAATCCCAGATCTCTCCATATCCAGCCGAGAGCGTTGGCCTTACACCACGGTGGCCAACAATCCAGGGTGCTATGTGTGTTTCTATGTCAGCTTGTGACATCAAAAATCCGTAAGATGGGCTCAGATACTGAGACGTCTCCATTTGGTGGACATTAACGGCACTGGCTATACACTGAGTGGCCATTTTATTATCACCACCTGACAGTTTTGAGAAAATGAGCTATGGCTGCACGCTGTTGCCGCCAGAGGGCGAGACTAATATAAAAAGAGAAAGCTTAGGGCTTGCGACAGTAGTAGAAGTGTTTTTTGGGTGACGAGATGGGTATAAAATGCGATTTGATGGACTTTCAACGTGGGATGATGGTAAGAGCTCGGAGCCATGGAGCGAGTATCACCGAAACCGCCGCATTCGTGAAATGTTCCAGAGCAGCTGTTGCTAAAGTGTTTAAAGACTGGACTGTCATCCAAAAAACTGGGTCTCTACGTGCAACGCGTGGTCGTCATTGAGTAGTGACTGCTCGGGCGGAACGGAGAGTGTCCAGACTGGTAACAGACAACAAAAGGGCAACAGTGCAGCAAATTACAGACCATCTTAATCAAGGATCCCCTCAAATGATCTCTGCACGCACTGTTCGCCGTACACTGCATCGGATGGGATATGGCAGCCGAAGGACTGTTCGAACACCTTTGTTGTCTGCAGTTAACAAGAGAAAACGTCTCCAGTTCGCACAGGAGCACAAGGATTGGACAGTCGATAATTGGAAACAAATTATGTGGTCCGATGAATCGCGTTTTCAGTTTCACCATGCCGATGGCCGAGTGAGAATTTGGCGGAAACAGCATGAAAGCATGGTCCCCAAATGCATTGCTACAACCCTTCAAGCTGGTGGAGGCAACGTTATGGTTTGGAGAATGTTTTCCTGGCATGCTTTGGGCCCTTTAATTCGTGTTGATCAACATCTGACTGGCACATCATATCTAATCATCGTTGCGGACCAAGTGCATCCTGTCATGTGGATGGTTTATCCCAATGGCGATGGCTACTTTCAACAAGATAATGTGTTCTGCCATAGAGCTCGTATTGTACAGAATTGGTTTCAGGAACATGCCGGTGAGTTTACTTTGCTTAGGTGGCCCCCACAATCTCCAGATCTCAACCCCATTGAGAATTTGTGGGATGAAGTTGAACGAGCCATCAGACGACTGGATCCACAAAACTGCAATCTCACACTCCTGGAAAGTGCTATTCATCAAGCATGGTCTCAGATTCCACAAACCACCTATCAACATCTCGTGGAGTCCATGCCATGAAGAATCGACACAGTATTAAAGGCAAAAGGTGGCCCAACGAAGTACTGAGGGGGTGGTCATAATAAAGTGGCCACTCAGTGTATATTAATGCCCACAGATGGAGACGTCTCAGTAGCTGAGCCCCTCTTACGGATTTATGATGTCACAAGCTGACAGAAAAACATCCATAGCGCTGTGGATTGTTGGCCACCGTGGTGTAAGGCCAACACGCTCAGCTAGGTATCGAGAGATCTGGGATTCGGGTCCCCAGCGGTGACCGAATAACAATTTTTCGGTTGCTATGAGTTGCTAAAACGTGGAAAGAGCGATGTCTTTGTTTATTCGAAAAATTCTTATTTCATCACATACAGATAATTATCAGAATTATTATTCTGGAATTTTCCAATTTTTACGAAGCACAGTTTTCCCTCCAGTTGGCATAAATTCATTTTTAAATATGTAGAAATATATGAAACTTCTGAAAGTCTAATAGGAAAAGATTTTTATGTCGATGAACTGCCCCGATGGCGCAGTGGGTCAAACGATGACTTCTGATCGTTCGGCCGGGATGGGAATGGGTTCGAATTCCGGTGTGGCATGGATGTTGTGTTGGTCGTACGGCACTGGCTCTCTATTTCTTCCCTGTAACCAGTGGCCCGAAATTAGCAACGGACGACTGCTTATAGCCCACTGAGTTGCTCTGTAACCCGGGCATCAATGTTTTGTCAGGAGTGAACTTAAGTAACCATTTTGAGTATAGTGAATTTGAATCATCTTCCCTTTCCTTAGCCCTTTTTCCGCCATTTCGATGCAGCTGCGTCAATGGGAATAGCTCTCACTTCTTAGCGTCTCATCCGAGGGAAAGTTAGATTTATGGGTTTTTGTTGCTATGCGAGGGAGAAAGCGGACAGGTATATTTGAGGGGTCAGAGAGAAGACAACTACGGAACATCTGCGCTTTCTACGAATAACTGGACAGTTTTGCTTCTTAGCTGTCCCTGTCGAGGGAAAGTTTGATTTTACCTTTTCATTTATCTTCGAGGGAGTAAAAAGAGAGGTCAGGAGAAGGATCAGAGAGGGAGGGCACGCAAGGAGCCGAAGGAAATGGAGACCAGCGAAAAGGGGAGTTTGTTGGAAGTAGGTAGAGGGGGAGATGGCGAGAATATTTGGCTCTCCTTCCCTGGAACCAGTGGCCCTAAATTAAGCGGGCTACTGCCTACATCCCATCAAGTGGCTCACGGTGGTCGTTGAACGCCAAAATATCAGCCCGAGTTCGAATCCAGGGAGGCATGGATGGTGTGCTTTTCAACGGTACTGGATCTCTCTCTCTTCCCTGTAACCATAGGCCTTAAATTAGGGACGGGAGACTATTTATAGCCCACTGAGGTGTTCACGGTGGTCGTTAAATCCCTAAACAAAAAAAAAGCATGCAGAAATGGGCATTAATCCTCAAAGCTGATCTTTGACGTTAATTAGCGAGAGAATGAATTCTGTGGCCGCCCCCGTGGCGTAGTGGTCTGGGCGCTGCCTTCGGACTCTTCGTCCGTCATGGTGTCCCGGTTCAAATCCCGCGGAGGCATGGATGTTGTATTTATCTTACCGACACCGGCTCTCTCTCTTCACTGGAACCCGTGATTCTAAATTAGGGATGGGAGACAACTTATAGCCCATCGAGTTGCTTAGGGTGGTCATTGAAACGCTTTGTAGAGAAACCGTAATAATCGAAATACACACAGACAGAATTTTTTTTTAATTGAAGGTTTAACGACCACCGTGAGCAACTCAATGGGCTATAAGCAGTCGCCCGTCCCTAATTTAGGGTCACTGGTTCCAAGGAAGGGAGTGAACCAGTGCTGTAAGACAAACACACCATCCATGCCTCACCGGGATTCGAACCCGGACCCTTCACGGACGAATGGTCATAAGCCCGCGCTTAGACCACTGTGCAGTCGGGGTGGCGAGATAGAAATTGCAACAACAACCATCTATTCGGTTGTTCATATCCACCGCGTCTGTGGTGCAATGGCCTAAGAGCTGGCTCCTGACCGTTCGTCCGAGTAGGCCCGGGTTCGAGTCCCAGATGAGACAAGGTTGGTGTGTTTGTTCAACGGCACAGGATGCCTCTCTTCCCAAGACCCAGTATCTCAAAATTAGGGAATTTCTTAGAACCTCTACAGCCCTTAGAGTTGCTCACGGTGGTCGTTATACCCAGAAACCAAAGTTATTCGGTATCCTTGGAAAATGCTGCTCATGGGACCATAACATAGTGGGTGAAATCGGAAAAGTGAGCAAGTATTCTAAAAAAGACAGTACATGGCGTGCATGTGAACAAACGAAGTACCCGTATTGGCTGTTCGCACGAGCGACCTTCACGCAATGAACTTTGAGAGAACCACAGAGGTCCAACTGTGGTGTTTATGATAGCTCCCCAGTGGTCGGATAGCGTCTGTCACGTGATCAGATCATATGCAGAAGATTTTAGGAAGGGAGTATCTGACCTCAAGTCTTAAACAATCCTTCGCAATAGAAAGCTAGGAGATTTGGGCTGGAGTGTCCGACAGGAAAGTGACACGGAAGCGAGGTATAAATGGGCAGGAATACGTCCTTATTTAATACCGTAGGCCCAGGACCCGGGGTCTGACAGCTTAACGTGCCCATTCGACGCGCGGCGGATATTTAATGTTTCGAGCGTTCACACCTGCTCGGGATCGAACCTGAGATTTCTCCGTGGCAGTCACGAACGTTGACCACTAGGCCATACGCGGCCCTCTTCCACGTGATACGGTACCAGTGGCTATATAAGTAGCACCGCGGAGAGAGTTGTAAACTCTTGAAAAAAAAAACAAAGGCATACCGTTTAACGTTTTAGTTCCATGTCCGTTCACTGGCGCGCTGTTCTATTGAGATCTTCGAGGCGAAATTGTTGCCATGAGTCTCATCTGCGGATGGAACTTTCGTCTTCGACGTGAGGTTGTTGGCTAAGCCTCTTGGCAAAATTTAAAGGCGATGCTGCACCTCTTGTAGCGGCTTTTGATAATTTCACTCTGCGTGCAAATCATTTTACAAGAGTTTCAAACGTTTTACCTCACGTATGAATGTTTAGTGCAGGAAGGTCACGAGTTTGGTTCGCGTAACTACGAACGAAGTTACTATCCATAAAACAGTTTTTGAAGAGGCACTGCGCTGCAAGGCACCGACTGTAAACAAATCCAAATCCGGAACCAGCTGGAAGTAAGTTGATGTTTTATTCTTTCTTTCAGTGTTTCTGTATTTTTTCATGACTTACTGTACTGTAATTTTCCCATTCATGGATAAACGTATCAAAGGGTTCTGAATTTGAGTTTTCACGACCGTGAACTTTCATAGAACCTCTTGAATTACATTTCCGGACATCCAATACACGAATATGGCAAATTCTCACCTTTACCATTCGAAAACAAATGTTCTGAAAATTACTAAAACGTGTTGCCTTTTTTAATGAATATACTATAATGTGAGTATTCAAAGAAGAACCACGTCAAAATACTAAGCTGCACTGTTGTGTTAGAAAATGAGTTTGCACTGACTAAACGTCCACTTTGTTGCGTTTGTATCTTCCATGTAAAACAGCTCACAATCAGTCCATGTAATATTTTAAAGTTTCTCACGAGGATTTGCTGAAGACAAATTGGGCAGCCCCGGTGGCGCAGTGGTCTAAGCGATGGCCTCTGATCATTCGTCCGAACGAGGTCCGGGTTCGAATCCCTGAGGCATGGATGTTGTGTTTGTCTTTCGGCACTGGCTCTCTGCCTTCCCTGGAACCAGTGACCCTAAATTAGGGACGGGCGACTGCTTATAGCCCATTAAGTTGCTCACGCTGGTCGTTAAAAATTCAATGAAAAAAAAAAAAGACAAATTGAATTTTGTATGGCCTGTCAAAAGCACAGAAATGTGGCTTGAGTTGGTTAAACTGCACTAATAGGACAACACATGGTTTTGTAAACAGCTCAAGGGTTAGGTACCACTTTTATGATTTTAAATAAAATTTAAATATTTTTCCACGCCTCCTCATTTATAAAATTCCTACAGACGATTACTTTGCTGTAATCCCCCTCTCGGCCGCCCCGGTGGCGCAGTGGTCTAAGGCACTGGCCTCTGATTATTCGTCCGTAAGGGGTCCGGGTTCGAATCACGGTCAGGCATGGATGTTGTGTTTGTCTTACGGCACTGGCTCTCTCCCTTCCCTGGAACCAGTGACCCTAAATTAGGGACGGGCGACTGCTTATAGCCCATTGAGTTGCTCACGGTGGTCGTTAAACCTCCAATAAAAAAAAAAAATCCCCCTCTCGAATTTTAATGAAATTATATCAAGGAACTGAATGAATGAAATACGGTAGCCACGGTGGCGTAGTGGTCTAAAGCTGTGGCTTGTGCCCATTCATCTGTGAAAGGTCCGGGTTCGAAACCCGATGAGGCATGGCTGTTGTGTTTGTCTTACAGTACTGGCTCTCTCCCTTCCCTGGAGTCAGTGGCCCTAAATTAGGGACGGGCGACTGCCCATTGAGTTTCTCACGGTGATCGGTAAACCTTCAATCAGAAAGAAATAAAAAAATACGGGATTACACCATTGTACAATGCAAATTCGGAAGATGTGAATCCGTTTATTGGTGTATATATGACATTTAGACCAATAAACGGATTCACATCTTCCAAATTTGTATTGTAAAAGAACCGATTTAGCATTTCGTAAAAATGCCAAAAGTCAATGATTTCGTGTGTTGTGGATTTTGTGTGGTTTAACCTTATATACAATTTTTACAGCTCTTCGACAACAGTTAACAACTTGCGATTAATAACGAGGAACTGTACACAAACTATACTTAAAATAGTAAAACTATAGTAGTAATACGAATTCATTGGTGTAAAATAGAAATAAAGCATCCGCAAATCTTCTGATTGATGTGCGAAAGTTTATAAACTTTAATTTCTATTTTACGCCAATAAATTCGGGTAACTAGTAAAGTTTTGCTATTTTAACAACTTATGATTGTTACTTTTTCTAGATATTACGTGAGGAGATACTGAAAAATTCAGGTGTGTATTCTTCTCGTTTACTGCGTATGTAAGCATTTGTTTCTTCATTGAGAGCCCACGATAAAAGGTCTGTTTATTCCAATTCCTTGGCGCAACACTGTTGGCTGATGAGCATCAAAACATGGTATATGTTCACAAGGTCGGCTCGGGCCATCGATGGACTCCAACTCCCAACCAGATGAAAAATGAATGCAACCGTGCGGTTACAACTTCGTTAAAGCAATCTAAGACACTTATTGCTTCTAAATTCGTAGTAAGAAGGCATTTGTTTCTCAAAAAGAAACAGGCCAGAGACGTTTTGTATTGTCCAAACATATATAGCCTCAAGTTCTTGAGCATCATGTCGGACGTTGAGACCAAAAGGACCTTCTTCTTTCAGCATAACTGTATTCACCAAAGATTTGCATCAGATGCAGAAATTTCTGGACGTTCAAGTTCGGCTGAGAAAAGTCATTATCAAATTCAGCACTACCACGCTAGATAGCTCATACATACCAACATTTGCTCTTGCCGCCAGTTGCGCATTGATCTGAGCGATGCCTTTCGACCATTCGTCCGAAAAGGGTCCGGGTTCGAATCCCGGTGAAGCATGGATGTTGTTTGTCTTACATCACTGGCTCTATCCCTTCCCTGGAGTCAGTGACCCTAAATTAGAGACGAGAGACTACTTATAACCCACTGAGTTGCTCACGGTGGTCACTCAACCCCTTATACAAAAAATGAATAAAACATTCGCATCGTTGCTGAGTAGTCAGAGGCGTAGTTTGGTGTCTAGTCGTCCGAGCTGTTCGAATTCTGGATGAAGCACGGGTGGTGGGGTTGTCTTAAAACTTTATGGCCCAAAGAGTTCCACATGGGGGTGATTTAACCCCGAAACAAAAAAAGATATCCACAGTCATGATCTGCCCTTTTCTTCGAGAGTTTAGTTGCTTCACTATTCTTATGCCTTTTCTTTCAGAAAACATAACTTGTTTTTCGATAGCAGGAACACTTCTAGAAAGTTAGAGGAACTTGCGCAGCAGCATTCTCCGTTGTACACTGCACTTTATACTGGTCATACACCGGAGTTAGTTCTTCACCTTCAGGCGTGAAAAGTCCTGCATCTCATGTGAATATTCTCCACCCCGACACGATGCTGTTGCACAAGCCGCAACCTAGTACACCAGTTTGGCACACTTCTGAAATATATTCTCAGCTCCAGTGTATATGGTCCTCTGTTGATCTCTTATCCGCGAAAAGTTGGGCACTTATTTCTTCATAAAGAGCTCCAAAAACAAGAGCCCCAGATTTCGGATGGTAATTCCACGAGCTCTGTCCCGTAGTATCTCCATAGGATACTAAATCGAATGTCTTCTACTTTGATAGGTATATCCATAACATAAGTAATCTTCAAGACACAATCTTAGCTGGAAAATCGGCTTGTGACAGTTTCTCAGTGCATTTTCCACGCAGGAAGGCAAGACCAAATACTGTTGTCCTCCTCCGTGGCTGAATAACGTGAAGCGCAACGGATTCTGATTTTCTTCCGAGATGGGCCCGGGTTACAGTCGCGGATGAAGCATGGATGATGGTATGTATTTATAAAGGTGCAGACTCTGTGTCTTCTCTGGAACTAGGGGGCTTTAATTGGGGCCAGGGGACTCATTTACAGGCCTTGAAATTGCTCATGGTGGTAGCTAGCCTCGAAACAAAAAACATTATTGAAGCCTTGCTTGTCATAGTAGGCTACTGCCATTCTCGAATAGAATGTGGTCTCTTTTTCCCAACCATTACATGCGACTATGGGGGCGGCGGGGGGGGGGAGTATCCTGGGCCTATAGCCCTGGATACTCATGGATCCCACTAAACGCCCCCCCACTCACACACAAGAGATCTTTTTTTGGGGGGGGGGGGGAGGAGGGTTAACGACCACCGTGAGCAATTCGATGGGTTATAAGCAGTCGCCCTTCTCTAATTTAGGGGCACTGGCTCCGGGGAAAGGAGAGAGCCAGTGCCGTAATACAACATCCATGCCTTCCCGGGATTAGAACCCGGACCCAATTCGGACGAATGGTCAGAAGCCATCGCTTAGACCACTCCGCTACCCGTGTGACAGACATCCATTACTGCCTCCCGTATTTCATAGGAGAGATTGATAGGCCAAACCAATAAAAAAAAAACCCCACAATATTTAAAATATTATTGATACTTAATATTTGAAATCGTTTAGAATCACATTCACCACAAGGGCACTTTTTCTTGTAGAAAAAAAAATTATATTCTTGGTATGTGACTCACATGTAACGTCCATTCTTTTGTTTTAAATTGCCTAAACTCAGCAGGTTTAACAAAACTTAAAAAAATCATGTATAATAAAATTTAATTGAAAATTATAAATGATTAAAGCAAGTCAAACTTCAAAAAACTTTAAGAAGTCTTCTTTCCGGGTTATTTTTGACTAATCTGTTCACCGCTAAGGCACTTTTTTTAGAACTACATCACTGAATGCAACCGTAACCTTACCTCACAGGGTTTGTTTGCTTTTGCAAAGTTGGATATACAGTAAGTAAGTTTTATTTTTGTATTAGAAGTGTGCAAGTTTGTGCCTTTTTCATTCTCTTCTTCAGTATGTGTAATTGATAACAAAGATAAGGTAAGATGTTATTAATTTTTGTGGTATTTACGGTTCGGGTAGAAAAGACAGATTACCACCAAGTTCTGTGTGTCTAAATTTGTTGCAACAATATTTTAGTTTAATTGTGGTCTAAGGTAATCCCACGAAATCCGAACCCACAGTGCTTCCGGACATCTTTCCCTGAAAACTGGTTCGGGGGTTGGAAGTCGTATTTTTTTTATATTTATTGAGGTTTTTCTTTTCTTTCATTTTGTCTTTTTATTATACTGTGCACTGTTTTTTAATTGCCATGGTTTGTGTGCACTGGCTGCATTGTGCATGTTTGAGAGGCTTTGCTTGTGGTTATACTTATGGATATACTACCCACTTTTGGTTTCCAGTTGCATTGCGCGGTATCAGAGTGGTCTGAGCCGCCCCGGTGGCGCAGTGGTCTAAGGCGCTGGCCTCTGATCATTCGACCGTAAGCGGTCCGGGTTCGAATCCCGGTGAGGCATGGATGTTGTTTGTCTTACGGCTCTGGCTCTCTCCCTTCCCTGAAACCAGTGACCCTAAATTAGGGACGGGCGACTGCTTATAGCCCATTGGGTTGCTCACGGTGGTCGTTAAACCTCCAATAAAAAAAAAAAAACCTCCTACGTTTGACGTAAACAGCGCGTAGCCAATGAAAAAGGCATGTGTAAGGCGTTGGCCTCTGATCATTCGTCCGTAAGGGGTCCGGGTTCGAATCCCGGTCAGGCATGGATGTTGTGTTTGTCTTACGGCACTGGCTCTCTCCCTTCCCTGGAACCAGTGACCCTAAATTGGGGACGGGCGACTGCTTATAGCCGATTGAGTTGCTCACGGTAGTCGTTAAACCTGCTATCAAAAAAAAAAAAAAAAAAAAAAGAAGGCATGTGTCGTGGTATATAAGGTGTGCTGTAGGCAATCTGAAAACAATCACTCGTTGCTGTCATGGATAAAAGGAGCGATTTATCAGATTTGTAAGAAAGGATGATTATCGGTTTTTGGGCCAAGAGTGGTAGTATTTCTGAAACAGCGCAGTTTGTGAACTGTTCGCGTGCTGCTGTGGTTAAAGCTTATCGTGTTTGGAAAAATGGCACCATTGCGAATAAGCGACGTTGAAACTGCGGAGCACCACGTGCCATTGATGTGAGAGGTGAACGTCGGCTTCGAACCGTGGAGTAACTCACTGGCCGAATGAACCAGGGGGCTACCGGAAGTGTGTCTAAAACGGCATTTCAGCGAACCCTGCTGCGTATGGGGCTCCAATGCAGACGGATGGTCACTGCACCTATGCTAACGAAGGTGCATCGGTAGAAAACCTTTATATTTGCACGGCAGTATCGGAATTGGACCTCCCCTGATTGGCAAAGAATTGCCTTCTCCGATGAGTCACTTTTTCTGCTTCATCGAACGGATCGACATTGGCGTATAAGACGAGAAACAGCGGAGAACAGACACTGCTCAACCGTTGCTGGAAGAACACAAGCTAGTGGGAGCAGTGTTATGGTCTGGAGAATGTTTTCATGGCATTCTGTGGGCCCACTAAGGCTCTATGGACCGAATTCGTTATGAATCCATCCTTGCGGACCACGTAAACCCATACATGCTGATTGTCTTCCCTTGGGCGGATGGGATCTTCCAGTAGGACAATGCGACGTGTCACAGCTATAAATGTGCGAAAGTGGTCGGAAGAGCGCGATGAAGAATTCAAAGTACTTCCCAAGCCCCCTAATTTCCCAGACTTAAACCCAATCGAGCATCTGTGGGACCACCTCGATTGTGTTGTTCGCCCTATGGATCCTCCATCACGCATCCTTCAGCAGCTGTCAGATGCACTGCAGTCATCATGGCTCCACATACCTGCGAACGCCTTCCAACTCCTTATTGAGTCACTCCAGCCCGTCCAGTTGCTGTCCGCGCTGCTCACGGCGGTTATACGTGTATATGTATATGTGTATATATACAATGAAGTGGCAGAAAACTGGTACAGACGAGCTTATGCAAAATACATAGCAACGTCACCTATGCACATACTCGGTTGCGTCCGCCAGTTCGTATATAAAGCGATAGACATCTTTGCCAGCTGTCAGAGCTGTTTTCGGCATCAGAATAACAAGTACTAACTATTTAAGCGATTTTCAACGCGGTGTCAAAGTTCGCGCTCGTGAGATGGGCCATAGTATTTCGAAGTAGAAACGCAGTTCGGATTTTCACGGACGACCATTGCAAGGGTGAACCGTGACTACAAGAATTCCGGCAAAACCTCTAAACTACGATACCAGTGTGGCCGTAAAAAGACATTGGGTAAACGTGACCATCGTCGGCTGTCAAGAATCATTTTACGCAATAGGCGTGCAACACTCTCGCAGGTATCATCGGAATTCAATGCTGGAGCCTCAACAAGCCACAGCGTCCGGACTGTGCAACGTACCCTTCACGATATCGGCTTTGGAAGCCGACGCCCAACTCGAGTTCCTTCGACGGATGCACGACACAGCGCTATGCGCCTCGCTTGGGCACGGCAACACGGACACTTGATGACTGGAAACAAGTAGCCTTGTCTAACGAATCGCGTTTACAACAGTATCGGGCAGATGGAAGGATTCGCGTATGGCGCAAATCCCATGAAGCCATAGATCCCGCCTGTCAACAGGGAAATGTACCAGCTGGTGAAGGGGGCGGGGGGTCCGTAATGGTATGGGGTGTGTTTATCTGGACTTCACTGGAACCCCTGGTACGTCTACAAACTTCTGTGACCGTCTAACGCTATGTACGCATCCTTTTTGAGGAGGTACACCCGTTCATGTCCTGCATTCATTCTGATGGGTTGGGCCTGTTCCAACAGGACAATGCACCTCCACACAAGTGTCGGGACGCCACTTTATGGTTAAAGGAGCATTCATCTGAGTTTGGGGTGTTCCCATTCCCACCCAAGTCCCCAGATCTGAACGTGATAGGACACATTTGGGATGCCATGCAACGCGATATCGAACACAGGAATCCGAGACCTCGGAATACACCCGAATTGTGGAACTCGCTCTGCAGGAAGTATGGTGTGCATTGTCTACAGCATATTTCCAGAAGCTAGTGGAGTCCCTGCCTCGTCGTATGTCTGCAGTCCTACGCTCCTGTGGGAGACCTACAAAGTATTAGACTGGTGCACCAGTTTTTCTGGCATTTCAGTGCGTGCGCGCGCGTGTGTGTGTACACGTACATACAGGGTGATTCAAAAATTCCCGAACTCTATATTAAAACGTATTTATGGTAATACCATAAGATACCCCTATTGCGGTAAAACGTATTTGCGGTAAAACCATATAAACGCCGTGACCAATTTCCAACTCCGCTATGTACCCATGCGGTGCTACACTGCTGGCCACCCAAAATGCAACACCAAGAAGGACACGAGATAGCAAAGCCAGGTTTACTGGACACATAACAACAGACACAAAGCTAAATCGATTGAGCTTACAGGCCCGTGCGACTTGCGGAACACGCAGACATCAATAGTTCGTGTGGCCCCCATGGCTGGCAATAACGACAGATACACGCCGCGGCATCGAACTAAAGAAGCTTTGGATGTGCGCTTGGGGTATGTCGGTCCAGGCTGCTTCCACCCGTTGTCACAGTTCATCAGGCGTAGCCACTGGTGGTGCTTGCCGGACCACTCTGTTGTCGATCAGCGTCCAGACATGTTTGATGGGCGACATGTCGGGAGAACAGGCGGGCCACGGCAGCAGTGACACCTGATGGGCAGTGAAGAATTGTTGCACGATGCGTGCCACGTGTGTGCGCGCATTGTTCTGTTGAAACGTGGCCGCTGGAAGGTCCTGCAGGTAAGGGAGAACTACAGGCTCCAAAACGTCGGAGATGTAGAGGTGGCTGTTGAGTGTACCGGCGATGCGTACCAGAGGGGTGCGCGTGTCATAACCGATTGCGCCCCAAACCATAACGCCAGGCGACGGACCGGTATGGCGATGCATAATGCAGACGTCACACAGTCTCTCGTCGAGGTGCTGCTAAACGTGGATCCGACCATCGTGGTGTTGCAGGCAGAAGCGGGATTCGTCGGAGAAGACAATGTCCTGCCATTCCGTAGTCCACGTTCAGCGTTCAACGGCCCACTGCCGCCGCACTCCCCGCTGGTGTAACGTCAATGGTAATCGGAGCAATGGACGCCGTGCGACAAGTCCCCGCTCCTGCAGACGACGTCGAACGGTACGTGCTGACACAGGTTGTTGCGCAACACAAACTAATTTCTGCGCTAACTTTCGTGGTGTGGCGGTGCGAGCCGTCAATTATCGCCGCTCTTCTCGTTCGGTGCTGTGCCGCGGCTGCGGTAATCGCTCACGTCGGTCCGCCCGTACCACCTGCACCCAACGAAACTATACTCGCCTCACGTTGGCTGGATGTCGTCCCACACGGGCGCCGATATCTCGGTACGAGAAACCGCTGTCGCGATAAGCCACTATTCGTCCTCTGTCGAACTCCGAAACGTGCTGCAATGACTGCCGTACTCTGCGACGAGGCGTCAGGAAGCTTCCCATGCACAGGACCGGCAGCCCAACACACTTCCACTACTTACACCCCGCCTTCTGTGCACCCTTCTTATAGTGCTTCTGGGTGGTGTGCCGGGCGCACATGATTTGCATATGCCCTGCAATGCTAATAGTTTGCATGTCCTCTCGCGGGCGACGCATGCTGCGAATCTAAGGCCAATGGGTTGCTTCCTTCTTGGTGTTGCATTTTGGATGGCCAGCAGTGTAAAGTTTTAATTTTGTGGAAAACTGCCCGTGATAGACAAAGTTTATCACAATTTTTGAAATAAGTACATAGGAATTTTTCTTAAGTCTAATAAAACACCCTCCATATAGAAAGTAGAGTATAGAAATTGAAACAGTACTCACCCAAGTTTTCACTCGATGCCTTAATGGAGGGAAGATTTCTGAGGTTTGGAACAATGCTGCAATGATCCTGCTACATAAAAAAGGTGACATTGAGGATTTCGGGAACTACAGACCTATCAGCCTCCTATCAGTGGTTTATAAAATCTTCACTAAAGTTCTTTCACACCGCTTGAAGGTAACACTGGACATGGCTCAACCGAGAGAACAAGCTGGATTCAGGAGTGGCTACAGCGCTATAGATCATATCCACGTACTGAGAGAACTAATTGAAAAAGCGAGGGAATATGAACTTCCATTATGCATGGCTTTTATCGATTATGAAAAGGCCTTTGATTCGGTGAAACCATCAGTAGTTACAATGGCTTTTGAAGTCCTGCGGAACTGAAGATGCATACATTAATATTATTAATAACATCTATGAAAATGCAAGTGCAAAGATTCGGCTATTTGAGAATACAGGACCCATAAAAATTGGAAAGGGAGTGAGACAAGGTGACACTCTATCTTCCAAACTTTTTAATGCCACATTGGAAAATGTTTTTCAGTCACTGAACTGGGAAAGGAAAGAAATAAATATTAATTGAGATTATCTAACTCACCTTCGTTTTGTTGATGACGTAGTCATATTTGCAACTACCCTATCAGAGCTGCAGAGTGTGACCCAGGAACTTGTTGACAAGAGTAAAGAAGTGGGATTAAAAATGAACTTTCGGAAGACAAAAGTGATGTGCAATGCTTTCACAAGAAATGAAGATTTATCAATTAATGGAGAAAAGCTGGAGAAAACTAATTCCGGCATTTACCTTGGGTAGCAGATATCAAGTGAGGGTCACATTGATGAAGAAATTAATCGGCGTACAAAACTTGCCTGGAGAGCTTTTGGAAGAAACAGCATAATTTTCAAGAGCAATATTCCGTTATGTCTTAAAAGAAAAGTGTTTGATCAATGCATCCTTCCAGTTCTTACGTATGGTGCAGAGACGTGGACCTTAACTAAAAGAGACATAGAAAGACTACAGACAACTCAAAAAAGCATGGACAGATGCATGCTTGGTGTAACCAGGAGAGATAAGAAGAGGAACTCGTGGATCAGAAAAATGACAAGAGTGGAAAGCATCATGATCAGAGTTAAATCCCTGAAATGGCAATGGGCTGGACATCTTGCCAGAAGGACAGACCATCGACGGACAGCCGAAATTTTAGACTGGATTCCAAGGGACATAAAAAGACCCAGAAGAAGACCACATGTGAGATGGGCGGATGAAATTCGAAAGTATGCGGGAGTAACATGGAGGAGACTGGTACAAGACAGGCCGTTGTGGAAGAAAGTTGGGGTGACATGGATTGATAATGGTTGACAATGATGATGATGATGATATATAAACGCAGTGACCAACTCAAACTCCGCTAAGTACCCGTACGGTGACCAGACCCTGGAAAGAGTCGGTAGCAAAATTTTATATTTTGTTTAACCCGGAGATTTAAAATTTCAATTTTGTGGAAAACTGTCCGTGATAGACAAAATTTATCACAATTTTCGAAATAAGTACATAAGAATTTTTCGTAAGTCTAATAAAATGCCCTCCAATATACAAAGTGGAGCATAGAATTACGCGCTCATATAAACGATCAGTCCCTACTTTTAATAGGACATTCTTACCTGTTTTTGAACAGATATTGTCTTCCATTCTTCCTTCTTTAACGCTGCTCCTTATCGTCAATTCAAGTTTAGTTACATCACGGCGCGTCATTCGCCAGCCGAGAGAACAATCGACATGACAGTTATGAAAAATGCCTGCAATATAATCCGCACATGATTTCTTTCGTGCAATATGACAGATGCCACCTCCTCAGGCGCACCTCACCAAACTGCGACAAATCAGGAGAATGATTGCGTCATTACAAGAATAAGGGTCACTTGCCCTTTATCGAAGAAAAGACTGTTCTTCTGGTGAAGTGGATGATTTTGTAGATCGTCGCCCACAGGGGAATTTTCTTCCTCAACAGGAAATGAAAACGGGTGCTTTTTTTTTTTTGATTGGAGGTTTAACGACCACCGTGAGCAACTCAATGGGCTATAAGCAGTCGCCCGTCCCTAATTTAGGGTCACTGGTTCCAGGGAAGGGAGAGAGCCAGTGCCGTAAGACAAACACAACATCCATGCCTCACCGGGATTCGAACCCGGACCCCTTTCGGACGAAGGATCAGAGGCCAACGCCTTAGACCACTGCGCCACCGGGGCGGCCGGGTGCTTTTGGTAAGTCTTTGTTACCATATTTCCGTTGTCAGGTTGAAAGTTTACAACACTCACGGCCACACAAGTTAAACCAACAAAACGTTACTTAAAAATTTAATGTATTATTTAATTTATGCTAGCAAAATCAGTCTGCCAGCTACCGTTGTAATCAAATAAAAATAAAATAAAAAAAAGATTGCAGGATCTTTAATCATTTACAGCCAGATAAAAGTTTTGCTGATATAAAACTAGACTTCAAAGTGAATCTTTATAATTTATATGCTACATGAATCTCAAATAGTCACAAAACTGAATTAAAAAGAAATCAGCAAAACTTTCTTGTTTAATGTCTTGTGAAATTATAAGAAAAATGAAGTACAGCTATAAAAACACAAATTTGTCCGTGCCCCCTCACTCCGGAGTAAGTTGCTCTCCGAACTAAGCTATACGGACTGAATGCATCGATGCAGATTTGTCGTCTTATCACGTGCTTTACCTCTGTAGTACGTCACATCTCAGTCTTATTTTTTTTTTGAAACAAAGAACGAATTTTCATTAATTTTAGACGATGTGTGGAACAGACATCACACATTTTTCGAATAACTCAACTGTCAGTACATCCATTTCTACGTTCGGACGCCAATGTGAAAACACAAAGTTGTCCGTGACGGAGATTGAATCCCCTCACTACGGAGCAAGTTGCTCTCCCAACTAGGCTATACGGACAGAATGTATCGCTGCAGATTTGTCTTGACACTTGCTTTACCTCTGTAGTACGTCACACAACTACAGGGTAACCCACTCGCTACCGAACCCGGCATTTCTTTAATAATTTTAACAGCAATGAAGATGTTGCAACGAAATTTGAAGTGGACTTACCTCATTTCGTGCGAAATGGGATGACATCAAAACATGTGCTGGAAGTGGCCACCATTTGCGTGCAGACAGCATTGAACCCGGCGCTGTCCGGCAGCCAGCCGGAGTGTTCCTTAGTGGCAGACACATTCCTAAGTGTGGCGCCATTGAGGAGCAGTTTGCCAGCCAGCCGGAGTACTCCTTAGTGGCAGACACATTCCTAAGTGTGGCGCCACTGAGAAGTCCGCCAGCCAGCTGGAAGTACTTCTCTGCTGTTTTGTTATGCCATTTCGCTGAGCATGTCTACACAATAAAGTTTTTGATAGTGAGTGCTCGTGCTCATGGCTGTTCGCGTACGTGTGAAAACATATCTGTATATTACACAGGGGGATTCATCTAAGCGTGTACAAACATTTTGGAGGGGTAGGTTGTACAAAGACAACTCGGAATCACATAGCAATGCACGGTCAAAAACGCCATCTTCATGCGGTAGATGGCGTTGATCGGCCGCGAGACTGCTCACACGATCTTTAAGGATATCATCATTCACACGGGAAATTTGCTTCAATTCACATAACGCGCATGTATGGGCTGTGAAGAACCCCCATGCTGTACGACCACGTGCAGCACAAAACCGTTTTGCTGTTAATGTTTGGGCCGGCATTGTCGATGACCACTTAATTGGCCCATACGTCCAGGTCTAGACAGAAGGAGTTACCGGATATTTCTGGAGGACGTCTTGCCAGAGCTATTGAGCGAACAATAGGTCCCTCGGTCGCTGCGCCGTGCAATGTGGTTCCAGCACGATGGGGCCCCGCCCATTTCAGCAATAATGTTCGTCATCACTTAAACATGAGATTTGGACATTAGTGGATCGGGCATGGTGGTCCCGTTCATGGGCCTATAAGATTGCCGGACTTTACTTGCCTCGATTACTTATGGGGTTACATCAAAGTACTGGTGTAAGACATCCCCGTTGAAAGTGATGAGGTCCTTTGTCGCACGCATCTCTGTAGGTGCTTCGAAAGTCCGAGACACGCCAGGAATTTTCCAAAATGTACGTGATTCCATGCGCCGACGATGTAAAGCGTGTATTACAGTTCATGGTCGCAACTTTGAACACCTTCTGTAACCTCAATGCATTTCACAAATGTCTTGTGAGTAATAAAAAGCATTTTGTTCTTTTACGTGCTGCTCTTATATTCTCGTTCTCACTGTACACTAGCACATGAAGATGGCGTTTCCGACCCTGCATTGTTATGTAATTCCGATTTGTCTTTGGGCAACCTACCCCTCCCAGAAGTTTGTGCACGCTTAGCTGAATCACCCTGTATATATGGGAATCTTCAACACCTTTGCAAATCAATTGGACGACGAACTCTCCATTGAATATTAAAAGCATTATGGAGCGACATCACACACCAGTACGGCCGAAATTCCGTCCTTTTTCAGCGAACGCGTCATTTTGGAAAGTCTATGGCCACCGCGCTTGCCCGATCTGACGCCTCCTGATTACTTTTTATGAGGATATTTAAAAGGGAGGGTTTACCAAAGGAAACCGCGAACCATAGATGCATTGAAAACAAACATCACCGAAGAAATTTAGGCAGTGACAGCGGACGTACTGGCTAGGACTTTCTACAATATGGTGCGCCGGGTTCAATGCTGTTTGGACGCAAATGGCGGCTACTTCGAGAAAATGCTGGGATGTCATCATATTTCGCCCGAAATGAAGTAAGTCCACTTCAAATTTCGTTGCAATATCTTCATTGGTGTTAATATTATTAAAGAAATGCCGGGTTCGGTAGCGAGTGGGACACCCTGTAGTTGCTAAATGACAGATATAAAACCCTTTTTTTGATACGTCTTAGATATTATTTAAACCAATTCAAATACCCATTAGTGTTTTTGTTAAGGAAAATTGATAAAGTAAGATGTTTGTTGCGTTAAACGCGTTCATGTAAACTGAGATGTTTTCTCCACTATCATAGCGCAGAAACACGGAGTGGAATTATTTAAGAATGGTGGCATACGGAAGAAAAGTGAAGGAGAAACTGTTGTCGATTAAAAGGCACCACACAGCGTTGAATTTGTACACATTTACTTTCCCCTTTCAAAAATGATGGGTCGTTCAGTTAACGGCAGCAATCTTTAGTCACGTGACTCCAGAATTAACTTACTCCATGTTTCTCTGTCTGCTCCTGTTGTCACTGAGTGTACAGAAATCATGGCAAACCTATCAACTAACTGGTAGGCCTATCGTTCGTGAAAATAAGGGCAGTCACTCGACGAGGCATTGAGACGACTTGCTGCACCCCTGTCCATTATTCCGTCGCATTCCTGGGTGGAGAATCAAAAGCTCAAACGGACCTTTCCACGGCATTCCAAAGATTTTTTCACAGGGTTCATGCCTATTGAATGGAGAGGACATTTCAGCCCGGGAACTTCTGCTGAATTGTCTTTTAACCATTTTCTTGTCAGCACGGGATTTAAGGAGGCGCATAGTTCTGAAAATGTGGTGCCCTATGAGTGCGGGATGACCATGAATGAATGCAGATGGTCTGCAAGAATGAACGCTTAACGTGGAACGTTCATAGATGCATCTAAATGCATCTGTAAACGTAGTCCCAAGGTGTCCTAGTTGAACCCACCCCAAACCATAACCGAGCCTTCACCAGCCTAAACAATTCCTTCTTGACATGCCATATATATCGCTTTGTGCGTTTTCCGCCAGATTCACACTCTCCCATCTGCGTAAAATAACCGGAAACGGGACTCATCGGACCAGTCTCCAATCATCCATGGTCCAGTGCCGATGTTCTTTCGCCCAGCTGATCGAGTCCGGCGAAACGGTGTTAGCAATGGAACTCTGGTAGGTCGTCGGCTACCATAAGCTATTGTGGCTAATGATTGCCTGATGGTCTAGGTATGGACTGTTTTTGGCACCTCCCTCCTTGATGCAGGTGGTGATTTGTGCCACTGTCTCTCTTGACGGTCACGTTCAACCACCATGTTTCTCTACCCACAGCGCTGTTCACGATGCGATGTTATTCCGGAAATGGAATATTCCCGATACACTCTTGATACTGTCGAACGGGGGTACTGCAATTCTCGTACCACATCCGCGATAGTGACCCATACATCGAGAACCCATTATCACCATTCTTTCAAACTCTAACTCATGACGGTTATCGATATTGACATCGGATCACCGTCTACGTGAAGGCAGGGATATCCTTCTACCAGCATATCTGCCAAGAGGTCAGTTCCTCCACTAGTGAGAAGGTATCAGTATCTCGTTGCCCAGGGATCAGGCTTGTTTTTCTTTTTCTTGAAGTTGTAGGTATTCTCTAAAACTACAAATAAAGTCTCTTGCATCAGATATCCTCTAAAACTACGAAGTAAGTCTCTTCATTAGCAGGTATTCTCTAAAACCACGAACGACGTCTCTGTCATTAGGTATTATCGAAATCCACGAACCAAGTCTTTCATTTGGTATTCTCTAAAACCACGAAGCACGTCTCTTTCATTAGGTATTCACTAAACCGATAAACCACGTCTCTTTCATTAGGTATTCACTAAAGTCACGAACCAAGTCTATTTCATTTGGTATTCTCTAAAACCACGAAGCACGTCTCTTTCATTAGGTATTCACTAAATCGATGAACCAAGTCTCTTTCATTTCGTATTCACTAAAACCACGAACCACGTCTTTCATTAGATATTCTCTAAATCCACGAACGAAATCTTTCATAAAGTATTCTCTAAAACCACGAACCAAGTCTCTTTCATTAGGTATTCTCTAAATCCACGAACCAAGTCTCTTTCATTTGGTATTCTCTAAATCCACGAACCAAGTCTTTTTCATTTGGTATTCTCTAAAATCACGAAGCACGTCTCTACCAATTAGGTATTCACTAAATCCACGAACCACGTCTCTTTCATTTGGTATTCTCTAAAATCACGAACTACGTTTCTTTCATTAGGCATTCTCTAAAACCCCGAACCAAGTCTATTTCAAGATTTCTGTCCACAGTGTATACAAACACAAGACTACGATGACTGTAACTTTCTTTTTATTATTTGCAACGGCGTTAAAACATCTAAGAAAACAGTAAGAAGCAAACCAAAAATTCAATTGACAAAATTTCTGACTGTCCTAGAAGAAACGTGTATCGTATATAGCCCAGTTACCCATAGCAATAAAGTTGCAACAGTCCCTCATGTCAGCTTTTAAACTACGCCACCCGACTAACTGTAACTCGCCCGTGGGAGAATAAGGTATGGACAAAGACATAATCATGGTAGCACACATTTTAGGTAGAAGTCAGCATAAAGTGTTTTTTTTTTTTTTTTTTTTTTTTAAGGGGAAACAAATTTACTCCTGTTTGAATTTAATTTCACCGGATACTCAACTTCTTCTCCTAAAAAGAAAAAGTGTTACCTGACTTCAGAGGTATGACATGTAATGTAGACAGCCCACAAGATAATTATAGAAGTAGCAACTCATGGAGGAACAACAGCCCATGAAGCCTAAATGCATCTCCTTGAATTCATGTAGTGACGGCGGTTTGCAAGTCCATTGACGCAAAGAAAGTACCTTTAACGCACTCCCGCACAGATAATATCTTAAATCACCACCGTAGTGAGAGAAATATCTTAAATCACCTCGTAGTGAACGGACAGCAGTAGACAGTCAGCTGACGCAGTGAAATGATCACCTCGAATAACGTCTGGACGGACAGCTATCGAAACTCCACTGAAGCACTTCTGTGGACTGTCTACTGCTATTCAACTTCTGGATGAATAGCAGTAGACAGTCCACAGAAGCAATAACACAAACAGCTCAGAGCTGTAACTTGGTGGTATTCAAATAATTTTGTCTTTCAGATTAGTGTCCACTTATGTCCCGGGAAAGGTCAACGGGCCGCACCTGTAGCGCAGTGGTCTAAGCGATGGCCTCTGATCATTCGTCCGAAAGGGAGTCCGGGTTCAAATCCCGTGGAGGCATGGATGTTGTGTTTGTCTTACGGCACTAGCTCTCTCCCTTTCCTGGAACCAATGACCCTAAATTAGGGACGGGTGACTGCTTATAGCGCATTGAGTTGCTCACGGTGGTCGTTAAACCTCCAATCGAAAGAAAAAAAGGCACCGGGAAACAAACGTTTGTGTTTTTATGATATCCAGGGCCATATATAGAATTTTTTTCTCGGGGAATGGGACCAAAATTGAAATTTTTGAAATCTACCAGAACAAGATCTCATCAACAACACCTACGGGTAATATCCCCGTAGGAGCCTACTGTCATGTGACATCAGATTTAATTCGTCTTACATGGTTTTACTATCAGTGTATCGACACCCATCTGGTAAACTCAGACATCCTAGAAAAGGTGGGTTTCAGGGACAAGGGGCGTCCGGGGTGGACTTCAGACGGAACCATTTATGCATTCCGGTCCACAACACCGGGAGTCTGCGGACAATCCCGGAAAAACCGCAGAGTGATGGCCGGCAGGACCGGGGCTGTAACACCCGTCAGTAACGTCCGTCACCCGCAAAGTGCATAGCAACTTAACCAATTGCGCCATGCCGGTGGTAGAACAAGATAAGTGAATGAAAAAATTAAAGCATTTTTTCTAATGTAAACTGATGCATTTTTTCGAATGTAAGTTGATGTATTTTTATTAAAGCACTTTTTCTAATGTACGTTGGTGCCTTGTATTAAATCAAAGCATTTTTTCTAATGCAATTTGATGCCTTTCATTTAATTAAACCATTTCTTCTCATTTAACTTTATGCCTTTTATTAAAGCATTTTTCCTGTGTAACTAATACAAATTAATTTTAAAAAGTTCAATTCTTTAATGTTATAAAAGTTCATACCTTTTATGATATCAAAGCATTTTTTCTGATGTAAGTTGATACCTTTTATTAAATTAAAGCAGTTTTCTAATGTAAGCTTATGCTTTTTATTAAAGCATTTTTTCCCAATGTAATTAAAAAAATTAATTTCAAAAAGTTTGTCTTTTCAATTTAAAACGCTCAGTTTTTTAATTTAATAAAGGATCACGCCTTTCATTAAATTAAAGCATTTTTAATGTAAATTTATGCTTTTTATTAAAGCATTTTTCCAATGTAATTAATAAAAAAAATTGCAAAAAGTTTCTTTTATTTTAAAAAGTTCAGTTCCTTAATAAAAGTTCATGCTTTTTATTAAATTAAAGCATTTTATTAAATTAAAGCATTTTTTCTAATGTAAGTTGGTGCATTTTATTAAATTAAAGCATTTTTTCTAATGTAAGTTGGTGCATTTTATTAAATTAAAGCATTTTTTTCTAATGTAAATTGATACTTTTATTAAATTAAAACATTTTTTCTAATGTAAGTTGATGGCTTTTATTAAATTAAAACATTTTTTCTAATATAAGTTGATGGCTTTTATTAAATTAAAACATTTTTTCTAATATAAGTTGATGGCTTTTATTAAATTAAAACATTTTTTCTAATATAAGTTGATGGCTTTTATTAAATTAAAACATTTTTTCTAATGTAAGTTGATACATTTTATTAAATTAAAACATTTTTTCTAATGTAAGTTGATACATTTTATTAAATTAAAGCATTTTTTCTAATGTAAATTGATGGCTTTTATTAAATTAAAGCATTTTTTCTAATATAAGTTGATGGCTTTTATTAAATTAAAACATTTTTTCTTATGTAAGTTGATACCTTTTATTAAATTAAAGCATTTTTTAAATGTGAGTCGCATTTTAACAAAAAAAAAAAAAAACACGTTTGAAAATGAGACACGGGGGAAAAAGGCACTTCTCCCCCTTTAAATACACCTCCTGACGATATCCATAACATCTCACCTCCATTATCGTCCTTAGGTGAAAACAATAAGGTAAAAGAACAAGGTACTCGCGGTTCCAGCCACACCCTAAGAAGAAAACGTGAGAAAGCGTCGTATAAGTCTCAGTTCCCTCTCCTGCCACACACTATCTCACATGATCGCACGGGAGTGCGCAATAAAACCAGGAAGCTCACAAAGCGGTCTCAAAAAGAGGAAGAGAATTCACAACGTCCGTGCTTCTAAGGGAAACCTCAAAGACTTAGAAACAATCGACACGCAACTTTAGAGTTTCAAAAGTCCGCCCCAGTCACTTTCAAAGATCAACGCGTCACTACCCCGAGCTGGCAACTGTCAGAAAACCACCTCGCGTACGTCTTTGAAGTAGTTGAAAATTTAATCATGATTTAAAGGACGTTTCAGGGCGTCTTAAGTTTTGTAGGTCACCTTTGACAAGTGGGATTTCTCTCATTCTTTTCGTTCTTTTTATTCTCCATGTTTAAGGTGACGAGACATTGGAACAATGATTTGAGGACAGAATTATTAGGTGTACAAATTCGTTTTAAAGCGTTTTAAGACAACGTAGCATGTAATTTGAGAGAAAAGAACAATATCTATACGAATAAAAACAAGCGCCGTCATTATCTATCACCTTCCGTCATCGGTTGGGCAGCTGACGGATTCCAGCCATGAAGAATACTTTGTCACGTAACGCGATGAAGTCGTCAACACATTTTTGCACTTCGTCACATGTTTGGAACCATACAGCAAACAAACCATGTTGCATCGATCGGAACAAATGATAGTGTGAAGGGGCTATGTCGGGACTATACGCCGGGTGCTCCAAATCCTCCCAGTCAAGCGTCAATAACGTTTCCTTGACCGATTTCGCGACATGCGGCCAAGCGTTGTCATGCAGTAATTTCACAGGACGCAATCCTTTCCTTGTGAATGGATGTTTTCGAGAGATTCCCTGGTTAATCCGCAGCAATTGTTGCTTGTAGCGATCAGCACTAACAGTGTGACCCTGTTCCAACAGTTAATAATAGAGCACGCCCTTCATATCCCACCAGATGCACAGCAGAACTTTCTTGGAGTGAATTTTGCTTTTCAGTGTCGAAGTCGTTGCTTCAACGGGGTCTACCTAGTGTTTTTTCCATTTGGGATTGTCGTACCATATCCACTTTTCATAACCCGTAACCATTTTTCACAGGAAAGATTTTGTGTTGTTTATTCAACAGATTCACACACTTCATGAAACGCTGATCCTTGTTTCTCTGGCTCAGGTCACGTGGCACCCATTTTCCTTCCTTCTGAATCTTTCCCATTGAAAGTAAATTATTGGAAATGGTTTGTTAAGTCACCCCCAGTTGTTCGCTAGTTCTCTTTGCGTTTGAGACGAATCTTCATCCAGCAATGCTTGCAGTTCCTCATGTGCAACCTTCTGCGGGACGACGCTACATGTTCTCGATCGCTAACATCAAAATCACGTGATTTAAACCGTCTAAACCAAAACTCACACGTGCTTTTCGATACAATATTCTTCCCCAGAACAGATCGATGCACATGCTTTTGCAGCACTTGATGAAATTCGTAACGAATGCAGTGTCGAATAAATGCAGTATCGCATGCCATCTTTCACCTACCGATGTAAAAGTGCGTTTAACTGTTGGACAAACTTCTGTGTTACATTTTATACTCTGGACCAGGTACGGGTTACATGACGACAACGCGGGGGAATGTCGGATATGTAAATTAGCGGTATACGTCACATAAAAAAACGTTCTAAACCTTATTTGTACACCTAATATATAGTATCCTCAGATTCAGAGACTCGTACATACACTAAATATGCAAAAAAATTTGGTCATAAAGCTGTATGATTTCATTAAGTGTGTTATTGCATCTGAATATTTTTAGACCGTCCCGATGGCGCAGTGGCCTAAGCGCTGGTTTCTGATAATTTTTCGGACATGAGTCCTAGTTCAAATCCCGAGGAGGCATGATGATGTGCTTATTTTACGGCACTAGTTCTCTCCCTGGAACCAATGGCCCTAAATTAAATACGAGCGACTGATATGCCTCACGGTGATCATTAAACCCCAAACCATAAAAAAATTATCTTAAAAAGATACATCTTGTAGAATGTTGGCGGTTTGTACCGAGAAAGCAGGTATGTGATGGAGAGAACGTAACCAGCAAGAGTGAAATATATACTGAAGAGCAGTTGAGTTAGAGACAGCTGGCATTATGCAAATGTGGCGCTGTGGGCGGCCCTGTAAGCGGAAACGACATGACGTATGCATCGATCCGACAGTATAAGGAGTGATGCGACGGGAATCAGTAAGAGTCGGACGCAGTATATGTAAGATGAAGGATCTAAGGGCCCGACGAATGGAGCACTCCATCTCGGAAGTCGTTCAGGCACTGGGATTTTCACGAGCCACTGTCACGGGTGCACCGTGAGTACATCGAATTCGGTAAAGCCATCCCTGCAAGGGCCAACTGCCGTGGACATCAGCGCGAGGATGAGCGGGGTCATCGTCGGCTAGCTCGCATTGTAACAGCGGATAGACGTGCCACAGTGCAAGAAATCACTCGGCAATTCAACGCTGGTGCACAAAAACGTGTAAGCAGCCACACCATCCAGAACCATCTCTTCGCTATGGGGTACAAAAGCCATCGTCCCACGAGGGTACCGCTGCTGACCGCACATCACAAGGTGCAAAGATTAGCATGGGAGCGGGATCATCGCCAATGGACCCTAGACATGTGGAAAAATATTGCCTGGACTGATGAGTCGAGATTCACGTTGGCACATGCAGATGGCAGGATACGAGTACGGCGCAAATCACATGAAGTAATGGATCCTTCTTGCCAGCAGGGCACTCTTCAAGCTGGTGGGTGTGGCATTCTCGTCTGGTGACTGTTTACGTGGACTAAAATGGGACCCCTGGTACGTGTGACATTGTCCCTAACAGGTCAAATTTACCGGGATATCCTGGACGACCATTTGCTCCCGTTTGTGCGTCTTCCACATCCCACTGGGGACCTCATCCTGCAACAAGACAATGCACCGTGCCATCGTTCCCGAATTGCATCCGAATGGTTGGGTGAACACCCCACTCACGTGACGTCGCTTCCTTGGCCAGCTAGGTCACCTGAACTCAATCCCATCGAGCACATCTGTGATGCCATCGAGAGAGAAACGTGTAAGCAGCATCTGTGATGCCATCGAGAGAGAAACTTGTAAAGATTTGATGGAAGGGGGCTCTGACCCCCTTCCATCAAATCTTTGTGAACTGTGGGAGCTTGTTCAAAGGTCGTGGATCCGTATGGCTTCCCAACGCTTCCGGTGTCTTATCGAGTCCATGCCGAGACGAATCGTAGCCGTAATCAGAGCGAAAGGTGGTACTTCACGTTACTAGACAAGTATCTCTAATTCAATTGCTCTTCAGTGTATAGGATGTCCATTAAGTATTTTCCACATTAAAAAAATAATATAAAAAATGTATTACAGGCCCAAGAAAGGGATTGCACGACAATGCTGGTGCACAAGTAAAATTTTTTTCCAGTGTCAGCACACCTCCATTTGTAGCCCGGAGGACATCTAAGTGATATTTGATTTCACGCCCTGTTTTGTTTAACATCTCAGCAGAGAAAGAACCAATGACGTCCGTTATTCTGCTCTTCAACGTCTCGACATCCGGAACACTGCTCGAGTAAACTTGGTCTCTCACATAACCCCACAGGTAAAAGTCTAGAGGGGTTACGTCGGGCGATTGAGATGGTCATGTCCTGTGACCGTCGCGGCTCAACAATCTCAACAGGATCATCAAGCGCAGAGAGACGCAACAAGGACAAAAGCAGCGTAGTATAAGGATGACGTCATCGAGGCTGAAACCGCAGGCAGGATTCAGTATAACAAAATACAAGACATTTCAAACTGCGCAGTTAAATTCCATGAAGAGAAGTGACGTCTAAGACTACTAATGTCATACACGGCGTTCCAAAAAGTAGTATCTAACCGAAGAGAGAAGTTTTTCAATCAGGTTTTTAATCCCACAGATATTGCTTTAAAGGGAATCGTGAACTTACGACCTCTGGTTGCAGACTTATGCGTTAAGAAAATTTTGAAACACATGAGAAACATTTCGCAGCTGAAACGCTCTCCAACAAAGAAAGAATTTTTCAAATGGGACTTTTCGAAGCAGAGATATGGATAAATATAAGATATGCATCTACGCCTCCTGGCGGGAAAACCATGCATTATTTTAAGAAAGTATTCTCAAAAGGTTTCTCGATGTAAGTGGTATCTGTCCATGAAATAATATTTTTTCATTCGAGTCTTCAGGAGCTCAGATTTTGCTGCAAATACATCAGCAGAAATTGACATTTACGCCCCCTGGTGGCGAAACTATTATTTACCAAATATGGGAAATTATATGGAAAACATTTCCCATCAGGAGTTGTACGCGATACAGGAAGGATTTTTTAAGTCGTGCTATTATCTTATGTTATTATTGGAAACAGTTTTAAATAAATGAAAATAATTTATTCAAAGTGGAAGCAGTGATGCGATCCGAACACCTATGAAGTAATTTATTCCATCTGTCAGTCGGAAGACACTGCGCGAGGGTCTGCTTTCTGAATAAACAGATGGTGAACCCACTGACAAGATCACTCAGGCGTGTGTGCTTCTGGCTACGAAAAAGTGCAAGTTGTGTCGACTGCGCTTGCGCGCGAAACCGGATAGGATGCATGCACTCAAATCGTCCAACCCACATAGTACATGCTATCAGGTATCACGATTCGGTTTTATGGTGTCTATTTTGGGTGGTGGATCATCCACCCCCTCCCCTGATTTCAGAGCTTGTCTCCCGTTTTTTTATAAGCCCGCTAAGTATATAATAATAAAGCAATTGTTCACACGCAGTATTCGCCGCCCCGGTGGCGCAGTGGTCTAAGCGATGGCCTCTGTTCATTCGTCCGTAAGGGGTCTGGGTTCGAATCCCGGTGAGGCATGGATGTTGTTTGTCTTACGGCACTGGCTCTCTCCCTTCCCTGGAACCAGTGACCCTAAATTAGGGACGGGCGACTGCTTTATAGCCCATTGAGTTGCTCACGGTGGTCGTTAAACCTACAATCCTAATCCCATCCCCCACATGCAGTATTCCTACAGCATGTGAACAATTGCTTTATTATTACTCAGCGGGTTATTTATTTCTGCAAGCTGTGTTTGGAAAACAAAATTAACTGTAATGCTATACGTACATCTGAGCTTTCGATAATTAGTATCGTGAGCTAGTGCTTGAATAGTAGTGTTTCATACTTTTTTAGAAAAAAATGGTTATCGAAATAAAAATACGGAAATTTGTTCTTAATTATTTAAAAAAAATCGCGAAAGAAACCACAAAAATTAATTCTACGGAAAAGAAAAACTAAGTTTTAGTGATTGTATAAGGCTAAATATGATAATAAAATACAATTTTAATAGCATCTGATTACCTATTATATTCCCTATTTATAAAATTCTGGTAACATTTTCGAAAAGGTCATTCCTCGAAACTGCTTCCTGCAAGGCATGCTTTCAGAGAAAATAGCTTGAAGCTATTTTTGTGAATGCCACTCGTCCTCAAATCATTAAATCTCAAGTAAGCAAATATATGCGTAGCAGTGGCGCATCTTGGGTACGAGACCTGGGCTATCTCACCCGTGCCCCACCCCCGCACCCAGTACTGTTTTTTGTTTTAAATTGGGTAGTGTTTTCAGTTGTTAAATCATAGTAATTTTTCTAAATTTTAGATACATGCTATTGCTAACATAATACCAAGTAATTATGAGGATTTAGATTTGATGAACTCCAATCTTTCTTTTTGTGTGAACTTGAGTATTAAGTTTTCATAAACGTTTTTTCCCAGTACTGTTTCGTATTTAAAAAGAATTTTTCTCTATTGACAAAACAGCCAAATTTCTTTAGAGTACATGTTTTTATAAGCCGCTGCGCAGGGTACTCCACATCCATGCCGTGCCGAAGTGCACGGTAAGAGTCAGGTGAGATCCCTGAGGGATAGACATGTCGAGAAGCCGTCGTAGATGTGTGTGTATGGGCAACTGACGGAGTTTCAACGATGCCGTATTGTCGGGATGAGAGAGCTAGGGTGGCCGGCTCCACCAAATCGGCCGTTATTTGGGCCGGTCGGAAAGTACGGTGCGGTCGTGTTGGGAGCAATGGACACAGGAAGGCACCCAGACACGGCGGTCTGGCTCTGGACGACCCAGACACACCATCGGCAGAGAGGACTGTGGGATCGTGAGAGCGGCACGCACAGATGCAACGACATCCTTGTTCAATATCCACAGATATGTGGCGGCTGTACAAGGGACTCCTGTGTCCGCCAGAACAATTTCCAGACGCCTGGTAGAGAAAAATCTGCACTCTCGACAGCCCTTGCGTTTCCTGCCATTAACGCCTGACCAGCATCGTCGGCGTCAATTGCAGTGGTATCAGCAGCGAGCAACATGAAATGCTACAGACTGGCGACGTATAGTTTTTAGCGACAAATCCCGCTTCTGTATGGGAACGGACGACCACCGTGTCAGAGTGGGGAGGACCGCGGGTGAGCGCCGCAATTCCTTCCAACCTCACTGTACAGCGGCACACGTCCAGAACTGCAGGCGTGATGGTCTGGCGAGCCATCGCGTATGACAGCCGGACTTACCTCGCAGTGTTCCGAGGGGCGTTAACATCCCAGCGCTACATACAGAAGATTCAACGGCCCCATGTGCTGCCTTTTCTAGCGGTGCGGCACGCAGCCATTTTCCAACAAGATAAAGCCCGTTCGCACACGGCTCAAGTTCCCCAGGACTGTCTACGTCATGCTTGGACGATTCCGTATCCTGCCAGATCGCATGATCTTTCGCCCATCGAGCACGTGTGGGATCAGATGGGACGCCAGCTTTCTCTATATCCCAGTGTTCGTGATTTAGAGCGTTAGTTGCTAGAAGTGTGGGCCAATCTGCCCCAAGATAACATACGACGCCTCCATGCAGGACAGTATAATCGCATGTATCAGAGTACGAGGCGGTACTAACGCTGACCAGAATGTGTACCATGTGTCCGTGGGAAATCGTTCTGCTGCTCTGATATTGTAATCACTTCTGCCCTTGGTATGTATCACCTCACTACTAAAATCTCATTTCAATCCGACGTCTTCTTTGTGCGCGGATGTTTATGACAATGAGTGTATTATCACTGATTTTAATTCATTGACACTTCACACAAGTGAAACATCTCTCGCGAAACACGTGTTGTTACTGGCGGGAGCATGAGTGACTTGGGTTGTCCTAAGTCTTCTCTTTTCTGAGCGAACCGTTGCCCAAAGCAACGGAACATTCACTCTTCACCCGTTCATTCGTGTTGTCATGGAAGCGCTAGCTGGCGATCGTATCTAAAGTCTTTGAGTCATACAGTGAGGACTTGTAGAGCTAGTTGCGTTACGATGACGTCATCCCACCAGTAGGAGCTCCGTTGGCAGACTAATTTGTTTAGTCAAAAGAAGCGAATCCGCAAGTGTTTTTTTTCACAGCGGAAGCATCGACATATCTTAGTGCCGATGATAGTAGACTTTTATTTGTGTATATCTAATTCACTTTTATGTGTGCATTCTCTGGGCTTCGCAGCTAGCCTCGAAATACGCCACTGATGCATAGATAAAGTACTACATACACAGTCCAGTAAAAAAATGATGACTACGTGTTAGTATGAGGTTTGACCTCCTCGTGGCTCCAATACCGCACAAATACAACGTGGCATTGATTTGATGAGGTCCCGTTTCTGTAGGGATGCTATACCGTGCAGATACAACAGCTTCTCACAGATCAAGATTCATCGGTGGTGGATCTACATGTCGAACTTGTTGGTCAAGATAGTTCCACGGATGTTCAATGGGACTGACGTCCGGCAAGTACGGTGGCCAGAATAGAAAGCTTAAGTCACTGGAATGCTCCTCAAACTATTCTAGCACACGCACCGCAACATGGCAAGGAGCACCTGATCTGCCACAATGGACAGGCAGCGTGAAGTATCATCGTGCCATCGAGGGGGATGATTGCTTCCAATGATTCCCAGGGAAACATACCCCACACGAGAGCACTGCGAACTCCTGTCTGTTTCTTCTGGAGCATTTGTCAGCAGTGCTTCGCAGTACTCTCCATCGACCATTCACAGGATAAAGCAAAAAACGTGACTCGTCTTAAAAGACAACTATCTTCCACTGTTCGATGGTCCAATGCCCTCTCCGATGCAAATTCGCTATGAAATCTTCTGTATCAGACCGTTAGCATGGACACCTTGAGTCCCATAAAGAGCGGAGTTTTCCGGAGACCCATAAAGAGCTGAGTTCGTTGGCCTCCAGTTCGCTCCTCGACGTGCCTGCATTAAAAGCTCTGGCAAGTTGTTCCACTGTGCCCCGTCTGTTGGATCGTGCTAGTCGGGATTGCCTTCGCTGTCCACGGTCGTGAAAATTTCGTGAGCATCCACTATTACCCGCGTTGCTGCAGGTCTTCCCGGTTTCCTCTTATCCTGGAACACTTTAACAACTACATCGCGTGAACAGCCTTCTATAATGCCACCACACTTCAGTCGGTAGTCAACAAACATTCTTTCTTGAAACAGTTAGGTCACGTCCTTTCCCATTTTCCGCGAAATTGCATACCTTCAGGGATTTCGTGTCCTTTTAAATGCCTTACATGATTTGCATATGTTGCTGCGCACGCCATCTGGCTGTTGGTTACGGTTTCTTCTTACATCAGAGGTGGTCATAGTCTTTTGACTGGACTATGTACATCATAGTGTGACGTACTACAGAGGTGAAAACACGTGTCAAGACGACAAATCTGCAGCGAGTCATTGTAGCTCAGTTCGGAGTGAAAAGAAAAGGGTTCGATGCCCGTCGCGGACAAACTTGTGTTTTCACAATAGGAAAATAAAGCACTGAAATTTAAATTTAACTGTCAGTCTGTTTCAGAGATTGCCCCTTTTCTCTCTTCCACTTGAGCGAATTCTCGCGCATTCATTCAGCGATTAGCTTTTACTCAAGATTGCAAACTACTGTTGTATCGCAGCATTGGTAATTTCTGATCCTCCTAGGGTTCAGTAACGCATGATTAGTGATGTAAAAGACATCAGTTTCTTTCAAAATAAAAATTGATAAATTTAAATATTTTGAAAAATACCATGATTTGTGTTCGTGCATTTTGGAAATAGTGGGGTAAAAAGCGATCTTATAACAAATCCTGTTCAGAGACAATAAAAATAATCTGTCTCACACGTGCTTATTCTTACCATCTAATTCACTATTTTCTAATGAAGTCAATATCTCTTTCATGTTATTCTCTTTTCCGTTTGTTTGGCTGCGAGTGAATTACCTTAATTCACGGATGGAGTCATCGAAAAATCTCCCGCCCGATGTTTGAGTTAATTCTCGAGTTTCCCCAACGTAACTAATTAATTTGATGCTTAATAATTCCTTACACTAAAACAAAACTAACAAGGAGAAAGAATTGAAGATTATTTTTGAAGAACCTTCTCCTGATATGGATGAAGCACTTGCATACAAGAGGCAAACAACTTTCAGTGAATACAATCTCTCAGAGTCGGCAAAGTTTGTTTTCAACGCAATTATGCCGTAGATTCGACCGTGACTTAGAACATGTGTGAAAAAATGGTCTTGCAGGAACGGAATCTTTTGTGTGCAGAGACAGAAACCATTTCTCTCTACCTTCTCATACATAATTAGCGTCCAAAGTACTCAAGAAAGAGACAAAAGCATATTTATATAAGACACAAGCGCACATATTACATGTAAATTAACGGTAAAGAGAGAATGCTTCAGCTTTCATCAGTGAAATAGTGATATGTCAAAAATATAATTAAAATAAGATTATAAAGTGTGTGTGAAAAAGGTCACAAAACGAAAAAAAATCGTTGTAGCTGTCATGTGAAATTTTGCTAGGAGGGAGAATCAAAAAGTCAACATACGCTTTAACCCTTTCACCGACTAGAACTTATTAACTCGGAGTAAGCAAAATGTGTTGAAATCAGCTCGAACGCATATATTCGCTGTCTAAAAAGTGGGCCGAACGCTGCTGGAAGAAATGAACCTACGCATCAGAAAGCTTTGCTTGCCCCCTTTGCTTTGTTATTCAAAGTTGTCATGTAAGGGGGATGCAGGGGCGTAGCCGTAGGAGGTGTTACCCCCCCCCCTCCAAAAAAAATTCGGTATTTTGAATTCTATTTGGCAAATCAGTTTTGACAAAAATTGCCGAACTTTGTAGACAAAAATATTTGTTAACATCTACGCAAAGTATTTCAAATTCTAATTTATAAAAAAAACAACAACATTATTTCTCTGCTGCAGACACAGCTGACGAGGATGAAATTTGTTTCTATGACCAAACCAACTCCACGCATTTTCCTTTCGAGGATTTGTTACTAATCCCAACATGGCCAGGGTCTCAGAGAGGGACGGAGACAAAGTACATGGTTACTGGAGTTGCTGGTTGTCAACCTCTACATAAAAAGATAAGTCTGACCTGGTGACCACCCTAACGGGGTACCCCTTGGGTGTATTGTGCTCTGATTGACATGTCATAAGCAACATCACCTAGTAGCCTGAGAGTGAACAGTATTTTTCCGGTTTGTGCCTTGCGGGTTATGCTTGCACCTCGGACTTCAGAATAAGTTCACTGCCGCTGCGACGTTCTGGTTGAACCTAAGTAGAAACTGCCTCCAGCCTTCTGTAGCGTTCAAATGAAGGAGAATGAGTCATGATGTACTCCTCTATTCCTTATGTGTCCAGTGAATGGAAAATAAATGAGATAGAATAGCGACGATCTTGAATTATGCGTTGATAATTGGTTAATTACGCAGGAAAGGTGTAAAATGGAACGAAAATAGACTAAAAGACGTAACAGGTACAAAGTTGAATGTCTGCTATATACACTGAGTAGCCACTTTATTATGACCACCTGACAATTTTAAGCAAATGAGCTATGGCTGCACGCTGTTGCCGCCAGAGCGCGAGGCTAGTATAAAAAGTGAAAGCTTAGGGCTTGCGACAGTAGTACAAGTGATTTTGGGGTGACGAGATGGGTAAAAAATGCGATTTGATGGACTTTCAACGTGGGATGATTGTAGGAGCTCGGAGCCATGGAGCGAGTATCACCGAAACCGCCGCATTCGTGAAATGTTCCAGAGCAGCTGTTGTTAAAGTGTTTAAAGACTGGACTGTCAGCCAAAAAATTGGGTCTCTACGTGCAACGTGTGGTCGTCATCGACTAGTGACTGCTCGGGTGGAACGGAGAGTGTCCATACTGGTAACAGACAACAGAAGGGCAACAGTGCAGCAAATTACAAACCATCTTAATCAAGGATTCCCTCAAATGATCTCTGCACGCACTGTTCGCCGTACACTTTATCGGATGGGATATGGCAGCCGAAGGCCTGTTCGAACACCTTTGTTGTCTGCAGTTAACAAGAGAAAACGTCTCCAGTTCGCACAAGAGCACAAGGATTGGACAGTCTGTAATTGGAAACAAATTATGTGGTCCGATGAATCACGTTTTCAGCTGCACCATGCCGATGGCAGAGTGAGAATTTGGTGGAAACAGCACGAAAGCATGGACCCTAAATGCATTACTACAGCCCTTCAAGCTGGTGGAGGCAACGTTATGGGTTGGAGAATGTTTTCCTGGTATGCTTTGTGCCCTTTAATTCGTGTTGATCAACGTCTGACTGGCACATCATATCTAAACATTGTTGCGGACCAAGTGCATCCTGTCATGCGGATGGTTTATCCCAATGGCGATGGCTACTCTCAGCAAGATAATGCGTCCGGCCATAGTGCTCGTATTGTACAGGATTGGTTTCAGCAACATGCCGGGGAGTTTACTTTGCTCAGGTGGCCACCACAATCTCCAGATCTCAACCCTATTGAGAATTTGTGGAATGAAGTTGAGCGAGCCATCAGACAGCTGGATCTACAACCCTGCAATCTCACACTCCTGGAAAGTGCTATTCATCAAGCATGGTCTCAGATTCCACAAACCACCTATCAACATCTCGTGGAGTCCATGCCACGAAGAATCGACGCAGTATTAAAGGCAAAAGTTGGCCCAACGAAGTATTGAAGGGGTGGTCATAATAAAGTGGCCACTCAGTGTACAAAGCAATTCGATATGGATTACAAGAAAAAGCATGAACTTTTCCACGATAAGCAACAAGTGAAATGTATTGGTTCTCCTGCAAACCCTTTCGAAGCAGCTGCAAAAAGAAAAACAGCACGAAGTGAGCATTTTAAAAACGTTCTCCGTGGATATACCGTCAGAAAAAAGAATGACTGCAACTTTCAGTCAAACCAACATGGAAGTTTCTGACTGACATAAAATACAATTTGATGAATAAGAACGTAGCAGAAGATGCCGGTATAGACAGTAAAGAACGTGAAAATTAGCCACCGTTTTCGAGCACTACTGTTGACTGGACAAACTGTATAGGTAAGTTTCAAATTTTTCTAAATTATTCCGATTACTATAAGGAAACAATTACAAAATGTCAAGACAGGGAAATATTTAACCCTGATTTAATTTTAGTTGAAATTTTGGAGGTTACAGAAATTATTCATAAGCAGTGTGGCAAAATATTAACTTCTTGTAAAGATGCACTATCAAATCGATCAAAAAACGCAGAAACAGTTTATAGTTTAAACAACTACAGCAAAGTTGAACATGATCCTGTTATAAGAAAAAAAAATGAAAAAAAGATGCTGAGATATTTAATTTTTATTGGACCTCGTTAATCTAACTTAACTATTTTTCCTTCAAACTCTTCTATTCCAGCTGCTAATCGTAATCTTTATAGACCATTAGCTTTCCATGTAGGATATTTAAAGAGTATGATTAGGAATCGGAAACTACCAGGAGGGAAAACTTAACCCTCTCGAGGGAGGGGCTATAGAATACGGAATGTTGAAGTACACTTTAAGATAAGTGCAGGGAAATTAAGAGTACATGAATTTTGTCTATTTTTTAATTTTACATTTTTTTTGCTTTAGAAAGAGGTAAACAGTTTTTCATAAATCCATTACAAATCAGCTTTTGGAATTTTAAAACACTACAAATCCTCTCTGTTTGGTAAATAGATTCGTTGTAGAATATAGCATTGTTAAAGATGCTGCTTATTGCTTTGTTTGTTTTATTTCCCCTGAAAGTCCAGATAGGGAGAAATCAGATTTTACTTGGAATGAAACGGGGATAAGGCAATTGTACAAAATGAAGTGTCGGTAAAGATAAATTGGAGAAATTATTCCAGCATTTCTCTTCTAAAGCTCACAAGGCTGTGCTAGTTGATTTTTGCTGTTATTCGCAAAAAGATAAACATGTCGATATTCTTAATAAAATGAATGTATGATAATCAAATATTCTAAAATTCAAAATTGACGGCATGCCCAATATGAAATTAAATCTAATTTAATTCGAAGAATTCGGTAATTTTCATCTCATCTATACACCCCCCCCCCCCAAAAAAAAATATAAACACTCTAGCTACGCCCCTGACGGGATGATTGAGTCCCCTAGTAAGAAATCAGTCATTTTGACTGCTTGCTTCCTAAAATTCTATAATAATGGTGACGAACCTAAGAAAGGAGAAACAAGATGCTTGATTAAATTGTTTTTCTTACGGTGACAAGGTGTCTGTGTCAGGAGGACTAGTTCTTCCTCATCCTGCCTTGGGCTACGGAGCAGTTGATAAAGAACTATTGGGTTGTCGGAAAAGTCATGACGTATTTTGGCACCCGATGGCGGTTGAGCGGTTTTGGAAATACTAGAGGCATGCGCAGCTGTGTTATCGCTATGGCATTCGACAGGTGCCAGTTCTAGCTGCAGTCTAAAAGGAATAGTGAGCGATTTGGTTGATTTGCGGAGATTTGACATCAAGTTGATGATGGAAGACCAAACTGTGCATTTTCGCCATATTTTACTGTTTTACTTCCGTAAAGGGAAGAACGCGCGTCAAGCTTGTGAAAAGTTGCGTAAAGTGAACGGTGATAAAAGCTCTACAAGAACGTCAGTGCCAGCGATGGTTCGCAAAATTCCGTGCTGGGGATTTTGACCTCAACGATGCTCTTCGGTCCGGGAAGACACCCGAGGTTGATGACGACCAAATCAAGGCATTGATCGAGTCAAACCCACGTTACACGACACTAGAGATTGCAGACACATTGCACATCCATCATTCAAGCGTTCAGGGTCACCTGAAATAGCTGGAATACGTAAGCAAGCTCGATGTGTATGTTCCTCATGAACTCAAAGAATCTCAAATGACGGCGCGTATAAACGTCTGCGATATGCTCATTTAACGTGAGGAAAACGATCCTTTTTGAAGCAACTGATAACTGGTGACGAAAGGTGGATTGTGTACAACAATGTGCTGCGCAAACGGTCTTGGTCCCGACGTGCTGCTCCGCCTTAAACGACATCCAAAGCAGACATTCATCAGCGGAAGGTTCTGGTCTCAGTATGGTGGGATTTTAAAAGTGTCGTGTTTTTCGAGCTCCTACTACGGAACCAAACAATCAATTCGCATGTGTACTGTCGGCAATTTGACAGTTTGAACGAATCCATCATCCAGAAACGTCCAGAGCTCGAACATCGTAAAGGTTTTTCTGTTCCATCACGACAACGCGCGACCACATAAAAGTTTGATCACCCATCAATAATTATTGGAGCTTGGGTGGGATGTGTTGCCACACCCAGCATACTCGCTTGACCTTGCGCCGTCGGACTTCCACTTGTTTCACTCTCTTCAACAGTCCTTGCGTGGTATAACGTTCAATTCAGATGAGGCTGTAAATCGGCACCTTGTACAGTTTTTCGCCACGAAAGACAGGTCCTTCAGTGAACAAGGCATTCTGCAGCTTACTGAAAGATGGCAAAAGGTTATCGAACAAAACGGGCATTATATCATTGATTGATCTTTGTTCTTTCTATCAATAAATGACCTTTGCAAAACATGGCTTAAATACGTCATGACTTTTCCGTCAACCCAATAGATGGAACCGCTTATCATTTATAACAAGTTCATGGTCGGTAGTGATGAGAGAGGAAGAAGAATTGTTTAAGATTTAAAACAATAAGATTGCTTATTTAAGATTTAAGCCGTTAATTTAACATTTGAATCGTAGCTTTCGTAAAACCCGGCTGCAATGTGAGAATTTCTGTTTCGAATCGCAGAAAAAAAAAATTGAAAGTTCAGGCATATCGGCTGCTTAAATGGTTAATGCCGGTAAATGTGAGCAAATGAACATTGCGGCTATTTCACTTCTTCACATAGTCGCCCTACAGGTCGATGCACTTATTGTGTCGTACCACTAGCTTCTTCATTCGTTGGTAAACACTTTTCCGTTGCTCCCGGATCCACGTGTCCACCGTTTCCTTAACCTCATCATCGAGGTGAACCTGCGACTGCGTAGAACCTCTTTAAATGGACCCAAGGCGTGATAATCGCATGGCGCCAGATCAATGCTGTAAGGGGGATGTGGAAGACGTTTAAACCGCAGTTGTTGCATTGCCTCCACCGTTGTGGCTGCTATATGAAGACGTGCATTGCCATGGTGCAGCAAGACTATTTTTGACAACATTCCTCTTCTTTGCTGTGAATTGCAGGTTTGTGTCTCTCTAATCATAGCACAGTACGCTGCATTGGTCACTGTTTGTCCGTGTCTCTGAAAATGAGCTAAAATAGGGCCTATCATTCCCCCAAAAGGAGGTCAGAATCATTTTCTTGGTGGAGGGCTATCGGTTTGAATTCCTTCTTTACTGGAGAACACGGTTGAATCCATCACATGACTTGTCTCTTACTTTCCGGTTCACAATGGCGAACCCGTGTCTCATCGCCGGTGACAATCCGCTCCAAAACACTCTGACCTTCTTCATAAGGTTTCAGGAACTGGGTTCCAACTTCCAAACGTTGTTGCTTGTGCAGATCAGTAAGCTGTTTGGGAACCCATCTTGCGCAAACTTTACGGTACCCAAAGTCATGCATTTACGGTACCCAAAGTCATGCATTGCCGATCCACAGCTGATGTTCAAATGTGCAGCAACAGCGGATAACGTAATCCGTCCGTCTTCTCTGATGAAGCCATTTCGCCCTGTCGATTTGGGCTTGTGTGCGCGATGTTGATGGCAGACCAGATCGAGTTTCGTCGGTTAAACTTGTTCTTCCCACTTTAAACCTTTCTACCTATTCATAAACTCATCGTTGAGTCATCTATAATTTGTGAACTGCGTATATAGCCTGCATTAAAGTACAGTTACCTGCATTACCTTACGTGTTAATAATTTTCTCTGTTGTGACATTCTTTTACGCACTCCCTGTATTTTGTAATAGAAATTAAAAAAAGCGTACACTATAAGGTGCCATGTACTGTCGAATCGCGAAATAACGTTTTCCCAGATTTAACGTCAAATTTTAAAATCTCCAAACTGTCCCTATATACGTGATGTTAAAAAAAGAAAACCCTTCATCTTATTCTTTGATGTTAACGTTTTCCCGCATCTAGCGTTCTTATATATCAGCCCTAGAACTTATCCCAATTTTATATTTTTTTCCCTTTGCAGTTAAGACTAGAACGGCGTAAATTATCAATGCCGTTGTACATTGGCGGGTATGGTTTTCCCGGATTTAACGTTCCTTTGAAAACGATACAGCCGAATCGCAATTAGAAAAAGAAGATACAGTGGAAGACAATTTTGGCTTACCCGTTTGACGACTAGGCTTACCCATTCATCTCAGATGGATCCGGGTAAATCACGGATGCTGCATAGGTGGTGGTTTGTCTTATGGCGTTTGCGTTTCCTCCTTGGAACTATAGTGGCCACAAATTAGAAAAGGTCTGCTGCTTATAACCCTTAATTTATGATGCTGGTAGTTAAGTCCAACCAAAAAGAATAGGCTAATTTACTGCTCTGTTTTGGGTGTCCCAAGTCTCTGGTTGATCAAGCTGTCAGTTCGGCACAAAGTTTTTCTCCCACCCCTTGAGCTGTTAGAAGAACGTGACCTGAGGTATAGATAGGAAGATAAAATCCATCCTCCCACCATCAATTAATGCCAAGACGATTGCAGTGAGCCTACAATATGTAAAACTCTGATACCTCAGATGGTATTCAACATATGTTATGTTAAACAGTCTTTTATTAAATTTACATACACAGTGGAGTCGTTTTTTTTATTGGAGGGTGTAACAACCACCGTAAGCAACTCGATGGGGTATAAGCAGTCGCCCATCCGTAACTTAGGGTAACTGGTTCCAGCGAAGGGAGAGAGCCAATGCCGTAAGACAACACAATATGCATGCTTCACAGGGATTCGAACTTGGACCCATCTCAGACTAAAGGTCAGAAGCCAACGCTTAGACCACTGCGCCACTGGGGCGACAGAGTGGAGTGTTTTTCTGAGTTTTAACAGAAACTAAACCACGACTCCATTTTGTATGCTGGCAACATAGGAGTAGATCTAAAGAGCAGTAGCAGCAGTGGTTAATAACACACTGCTGTGCAAAAATTAAGGACGAAGAGGAGAAATTAGCATAACAGCGGAACGAGCAGGAAGAACGGACTGAAAGACCACTCAGGAGATAGACTAGGGTCCACTACGGTAGGGCATGCGCATATATGCAGCATGACGTGGGGGAGGGGGAGTGTCGGAAGGGTGTAAAGCACACGGGCGGTGTACGCTCAGCAATTCGGTGAAAGCTATTGCACGGTGTACATCGGTTTGAACGACGTCGAGTTGCTGCCACCGTGTGATATGGCCAACAGGCAATCCAGAAGACAATTTTTGGATGACTTTACCCGAGGTCGCGTTATTGGGAAGTTGGAAGGAGGTCGAAGTGTGACTAGTGTGGCCGAGGTGTTCGGGTTCGCTCACAGCATCGTTTCACGAGCTTGGAGAGCATTTCAAACGACAGGAACAGCTGTCCGAAAGTTTAGCAGTGGTCGTCCACGAGCAACCACGGCGGCGGACGACCGGTATATTGTCCCACAGGCGAGAAGAGACAAGGCAGACAGCGGGAGAAATCGCAAGGCACATGCAACAGACAACTGGACGTCCGTTATCGCGTTTTAGTACACATCAGCAATGGTGTCGAGTTCTCTTTACGGATGAAAGCCGATTTAGTCTGACGAGCGATTCTGCACATATACACATCGGGAGAGAGCAGGGAACATGCAATCACACCTCCAACATCATCGATAGAGACCGGTTTGGAGATGGCGGAGTTCTCGTTTGGGGCGGTATCATGCTTGGTACCCGTAATGACCTCCACATCTTCCAAGGAGGTTCAGTCACTGGTGTCCGCTATTGTACCGAGGTTCTCCTGCCTCACGTGCGTCTGTTTAGAGGTGCTGTGGTTCCTGAGTTCCTCTTCATGGACGACAACGCTACACCTCATCGTACAGTGGCTGTCGCAGAGCTGTTGGAGAGTGAAGATATTCAACGCATGGATTGGCCCGCACCTAAATCCAATCAAACACGTGTGGGACCTTTTCGGGAGACGCTTGGCAGCACGTCACCAGCCTCCAGCAACGATTCCGCAGCTGCGATTGGCGCTACAAGAGGAATGGGCCGCGATACCTCAACATCTCCTTGACAACTTCGTCCTCAGCATGGACAGACGTTGTAAATCCTGCAACGCAGTCAGGGGTGATCATATCCCCTACTAAAGATTGGATTTTTCTTTGCAGCCGCCTTTCACATGGATGTTTGTCTTCTGTCCAGTTGTGTTCGAAGCTACCTTTTCAATAAAGTGCCTTTGTATCCTTTGGATTCTTTGTTTGGACGGTTTTGCTCACTTGTCCCATATTCTTACATCTTGGGATATGATGGTATGATTTGAGTCCTGCACGACGTTACATTCGAAAAACCGTCTCGTCCTTAATTTTTGAACGCCAGTGTATGATCATGCTTCGAATTTCACACATGTGCTTTCATTAGTGGGCTTTCATTCTTCCTGTGTTGTGGCACTTGGAAACAGAAAGTATCCCGTATGTAGTTACCATTTCCTGTGTTTTTCTTTTGATTGTTACTACGAAGGCCAGTCCATAAAAACTGAGAGTATTTTGTTTTGAGTTGGCAACAGTGCGAAGGGGAAAAATAACCGAGCAAACGACAAACTGAATTAAGGAAGTATCTGTGGCAACAGTTAATTGCCGTGGCAGACGATTCTGGTTTTGTTATTGCGAAGTTGTTTAAGGTGCGCCTGCATTTCACCATACAGCTATGGAGGTGAGTGATTCAGAGTTAAGAAGTGAAATGCGTTGTGTGATAAAATTTTGTTTTAGTTTGGGTAAAACGGCTCCACAAACAGTCCATTTAATGAAAAAATCTTACAAATATAAATGTTTGGATGATTCAACGATTCCTAGATGGCACCGTGGTTTCAAAAAAGGGCGTTTGTCGGCAGAACTCGCTCCCAGGCCTCCTCGACCTGAAAGTGTTGTTACGGAGCATGTTAACTTTTTGGGCAATCCTGCGAAAATATTGACGAATGACGTGTGAAGACATAGCGACGTCAAATAATATTTCAAAAACTTCGGCATGTCCCATTCCACGCGACAAATTACTGCTACATCGTGTGTGTTCCAGATGGATACCTCATCACCTGACGAGAGAACAATTGCTAGCTAGACATCAGGCGTGTAATGAGTGGAAACAAATGATTGCAAAGGATCCAAACTTTCTAAACACAGTAATAACTGCCGATGAAACATGGGTCCACAAGCGCGCAACGAGGGTCTGGAAGCACACAGGCTCACCTCCTGCGGAAAAGGTCCGCCAAACCAGTTGGGAAGGTGATAATTTTCTTTGATCATAAAGGTGTAGTCTATCAGCATGCCGTTCCTCCACAAATTACTGGCAATGCTGAGTACTACATTTCAGTCTTGAAGGGTCTGCGACGACACATATCGATTAAGCGACCGGAATTGATGGGAAAGTGGACCCCCACACCATGATAATGCCCGCCCACATGTGGCTGCTTGCGTTAAACAGTTTCTTACGAAATACAGTATTGAAATCATGCCACAGCCACCAAATACAGTATTTGACATCATTTCACAGCATACAGTCCTGACCTCGCCCCGTGCGATTTCTGTTTTGTTTCCAACAATGAAGAAATTCCGTGGCGCAACACTCAACACAGATGCTGAAGTTATTCAAACTGTACAGGGGTCGCTAAAGTAGCTTCCACAAAATGCCTTCGCCACATGCTTTGAAAAGTGGACTGAACGATGGGACCGTTGCATATCATCCGAGGGAAGATCCTTTGGGGGGAAGGATAACATATTTTGCTGTACCTATATTTCTTTATTTTGTGTGATTTTACTCTGTTTTCATGGAACGGCAGTTGTATAATTAATTTCGTTGAGTTTTAATTCACTTTATCAGTTTACAGCAACAAATTCCAATTATTTACTTTTGCAGTCATTTTTTTTTCTGAACTAAATTTTTTGCGTTTTAAATTTATTTCTAAATGTGTCGAAAAGAAATTTCTGAGTTCTCAAATCAGTCTGTTTCAAACCGTTCATGTAACTCATTGCATTTAATGCTCTTCTAAATAAATTTACTTTTTCTGACCGTTTATTTAAGGGGAATCTGCTGTCTTGCAGAAGCGCATCTTTTCGTGGATCGTTCACAACCTCCAAGATAATTGGCACGCAAAGATACAACGCTAACCACTTGCTCATATGGCATCGTATAATAGTACAAGAGTGAAACCAGGATAATTAATTACGATGAAACATCAAAGGTGTTGTTATTCGGTATCACAGAACTATATCGTTTATTATACTGGAGTAATCTGAATTGGCCGACACCAAAATTATATGTTGTGGTTCCCGTTGATGATTGGTGAAACATTTGACTTCAGAACCGAGTTTCCTGTTATCTACTCACATCTTTAAATTAGAAAATCACAAGAAATTGTTGCTGGAAGTGCCAATTTTTATGAACATTATTTTAGTAAGTGGTTAAAATACTGCAGAGGACGTTCCAATTGTTTGATGCTGTATCCTATCATTTATCTCAAAGTAAATTTTAAGTGATCGGTGGTAAAAACAGTCCAACTAAGAACGTATATAAGATAATTTTTTCAGGGGTAGGTAGGGGGCAACGAAAAATGTAGGTGTTTGAAATAAACCAGGACAAAATTAAAGTTAATGAAAATAGAAGAAATTAAAGAATTTTTTCATAAGGAAAATTAATGCATTTTTATTAAATTAAAGCATTTTATTCTAATTTGAGTCACATTTTAACCAAAAACTAAAACACCTTCGTGGAGACGAGCCCCCCCTCCCCCATGTTTCTATAAATACACCCCTGGAACCAACCAAGCCTCTTTCGGACACTGACAGTCATATTTCTTTTGTTATAATAAGAGCCTTTATACTAAGGGGAATTACTTCCTTCTCATTGTAGAACAACTAACTCGCTGGCTTCACCAAAAGAAAATGCAGCAACTCAGTCTTACTCCGAGTGCATTACATTCATGGAGTGTCAAAGAAAAATAGCTTACCGGCAGACAATATTTAATTCGTCCCGCGTAGTTGGTAGAGCTAAATCATCTCTCTGGGCAATAGCTTTAAAAACAGGCAGGCACTCTTCGAATTCTTGAACGGTGCAGTTACTCAGTTCTTTATCCGCCAGCACTCCTACAATGAAAAGAATATTTTGAGAAACTAAGACATAAAAACAACTGGAAGAACGTAGAAAATGATTGGTATTCGTTTTAGTCCAAGGTTAATTAATATCCCAAATAAATGTCCTCAATAAATCTCCCAAAAGTACACCTACCCTGCCAAATACTCAATTTGGCTTCTAATATGAAAACTGTGCATTTGAAATAGTAAGAAAAGTCTGTCATAAATGCAGGCGTAAGGAGCAAAAATAATTTTTCGACTTCTAGAAGCTGAGATATCATGAGTAGGCTAGTAATTGTTTCGCCGCGCGAATTTCCGCAATTTGTTTTTCGCGAATTTTACGAGGTATTCTGCGACATCGCGAACAATAAAGTATATCCGCAAATTTCCTATTTTTGCCTAATTTCTATCATAATTTGAAGATAATTTTTCGTATTTAAATAATTTTAATACTGCCTTCATTAGAATTTACGCGAAAAAATATACCGCAAAGTAACTACTCCAAAGTCCAAACCACAACTTTAAACCTTGAATTATTCTCAAGATTTTTCGTTATGAAAAGACTTGTCGAACAAGCTTGACAGGTAATTCCAGGGTACACATTTTTCGTTATGAAAGACTTGTATTTTTCGTTATGAAAGACTTGTCGAACAAGCTTAAGACTTTTTACAGATTTTTCGTTATACTTGTATTTTTCGTTATGAAAGACTTGTATTTTTCGAACAAGCTTAAAGACTTGTATTTTTCGCTATGAAAGACTTGTCGAACAAGCTTAAAGACTTTTTACAGATTTTTCGTTATGAAAAGACTTGTCGAACAAGCTTGACAGGTAATTTCAGGTTACACATTTTTCGTTATGAAAAGACTTGTCGAACAAGCTTGACAGGTAATTCCAGGTTACAGATTTTTCTTTATGAAAAGACTTGTCGAACAAGCTTAAAGACTTGTATTTTTCGAACAAGCTTAAATACTTGTATTTTTCGATTAAGCTTAGACTTGTATTTTTCGTTGTGAAAGACTTGTCGAACAAGCTTAGACTTTTTACAGATTTTTCGTTATGAAAGACTTGTATTTTACCGTTATGAAAGACTTGTATTTTTCGAACAAGCTTAAAGACTTGTATTTTTCGTTATGAAAGACTTGTCGAACAAGCTTGACAGGTAATTCCAGGTTGTATGCACTCTGCCGAAGTATGCACGTGTGGTCTTTCATGATTACCATCCCCACCCCCCACCCCCGCTACTATTGAATGACTTTGATGACTTGCCACAACAGCAAACCGGAAACCGAATGTCGTCTCAATTGATATTAGTAGTTTTAACTCGGAAAAGCGGCCCACAGAAAACAGTGTTTGAGTTTCGCAGATGCTTAGCTTAGAAAATTTTGTGTTTTTGTGTGAGTATTTAGTTTATAAAGTTTCTAGATATTGTTTAGTTCTGAGAATGAGCCGCGTGAGTAAAATGAGTGCATCTGAAAGATGTAAGAAGTACAGCAAGGGGACGGGACGTTTCACGTGAACAAAAAAATCTTCTGTTCGTGTTGCAACATACCAGTGGATTTTTCAAGAAATTATAGCTCTCTAAAAAGCATTTGGCAAGCATGCTGCATAAAAAAACTGTCCGAACAGTCAACCGAAAATAATGCAGAAATGTGTTGATGAATTAAGGAAATAACTAAACAAGAACAGCATCTCTCAACTGAACTTTCAAAATTAGGTGGTGCCTTTTGTGCCGCTAACATCCCACTTTCCAAACTAGGTAACACTACATTAAACAAGAAAGATGACACCTAATTTTCGGGTGTAATAAGCACGTCTTTTGAATCCGTACTGAGGCAAATTAAATTTATCAAAGCTATTCAAAGTCAATGGAACCGGCATGGAAAACAATAGATCTGACAAAAGATAGACTTTCAATCGGGTTTTTAATCCCTCAGATATTGCTGTAAACGGAATCGTGAGCTTACGAACTCCTAGAAACAGAGATATCGACAAAAATAAGATGTGACTTTTACGTCCCATGGTGGAAAATCCATGCATTGTTTTAGGAAGAAAGTATTCTCAAAAGGTTTATCCATATAAGCGGTATCGGTCCAAGAAAAAAAAATTTTGTCGAGTTTTCAGTAGCCCAGATTTTGCTACAAATACATCAGAAGCAGAAATTAACACTTATGACCCCTGGTGGCCAAACCATTCTGTACCAAACATTAGAAAATATGTGAAAAATATTTTCCGTCAGGTCTTGTATGCGATACAGGAAGAATGTTTCAAATCTGAGTTTTAGGAGCAGAAATAACGCAGAAAAGGCAATTTACCTTTGTGCCCCCTAGCGGAAAGTCTATGATTTACTTGTAAATTTTGAATATATAGTAAAATCATTTGGCATTGGAAACACTATCCAACAAAGAAGGAATTTTTCAAATCGGACTCTTAGAAGTAGAGATATTGACAAAAATAAGATATACATCTACGCCCCCTGGCGTAGAAACCATGCACTATTTTAATAACAAAATGTTTTTAAAAGGTTTGTCGACATGAGTAGTAACGGTCAACAAACGATGTTTTTTTCAATCGAGAATTTAGCTCATATTTTGCTGCAAATACATCAGAAGCGGAAATTAAGATTTACGCCCCCTGGTGGCCAAACCAATTTTTTTACAAAAATTAAAAAATATGTGCAAACGATTTCACATCAGGATCTGTATCCGGTGCAGAAATTTTTTTTCAAATCAGAGATTTAGAAGCAGAGATATAGGGGGAAAGCAATTTACCGCTACGCCCTCCTAGCGAAAAGTCTATGAATTACTTGAAAATTTTGAAATTATATGAAAAACATGTCACACGGAAAACACTATCCAACAAATAAGAAATTTTTCAAATCGGATTCCTAGAAGTAGAGAGATTGACGAAAATAAGATATACATCTACGTCCCCTAACGGAGAAACTATGGAATATTTTAGGCAGAAAATATTCCAAAAAGGTTTATCGATGTAAGTGGCATTAGTCCAAGAAAGAATTTTTTCAATCGATACTTTAGAAGCTCAGATTTTATGGCAAATACATCAGAAGCAAAAATTAACACTTACGCCCCCTGGTGGCCAAAGTATTCTTTACCAAAAATAAAAAATTATATGCAAAAGATTTTGCATCAGTAGATGTATCCGCTGAAGAAAATATTTTTTAAATCGGAGTTTTAGAAGAAGAGTTATAGGGGAAAATGTAATTTACTTTTACGCCTCCTAGCGGAAAATCTATGAGTAATTTGAAAAAGTAACTATATCTAAAATACTTTTCGACATAAATGGAATCGAAAGATATAAATTTTTTTTCAATCGGATGGTTAGAAGCAAATATGTGGAATAAAACGTGTTTTGGAATTCGACATCATCTGCATTTACGCCCTCTAGCGGCAAAATTGTTCATCGTACGAAATAAAGGATCATCATTCGCATATTTCAAGCTTCCCAATGCAAAAAGAGGTTTTCAAATCGGACTAATAGTTGCAGAGATATCGTGGGTACGTACAGACGGACAAACCGATAACATAAGCACGATCTTTTTTTACAAAAGACGAGCTAAAAATTGCTTGCAAAATTCGTTGAAATATATTAGTGTTGTTCCAAATGCAAATTGGATGCGGAAATGTTATTCGCCGAAAATAAATGATATTCATAAGCAACAAGTGAAAAACTTTAAAATCAGTATCCGGTGTAAGCATCGTAGAAGACGAAGCAACTGATTCAGAAGATAGGTACATTTTAAATATTCTTGCTGTTCTAGCAGCTGAAACGGATGTTGAAAGCTGTAATGCTGAAATCTCTTTGAATCCAGTTTTCCCCGAGTGCATCACTTAGGAATCTGTCAATTTTAAAGTAGTGGGCGAGGCAATACTTCAGTACATCAATAGGTATGAAATACCTTTTGCAAATATAACTGCTTTTGTGACAGACAACGCATCTTGCATATCTAAAGCGTGGGGAAAGAGCCTAAATGCCGTATATTTGTGGAAATACGGTGTTCGGCAAAATTTCGGGGTAAAACCCGAAATTTCGCGATTTACCCCGGGATCAAGCAGCGAAGTTTGCCGTTTCTTACCGCGACAAAATTACTGCCCTGTAATCGTGACTAATAGAAATGACCGTTGCTGAACCTAGCAAGAATTCTTTTTATGCGTCTGTTCTTAGATCCGGAAAAACTTGAGAGTTGGGGAACTAACCGTCCTTCAGTGTTCTTCAAATTCGTAAAACTGCGATTCTAGATTGGGTAAAAAATTAACACAAAATTTATGAATTGCTTACCTCCCTCCCACTGGGACTTAAATGAATTTGTTAATGATCGCAAATGTTAAATTTGAGACGGGAAAGCTCTAGCCATACTTCGGTATTGATCAAATTCGTTAAAATTGAGATTGGTAAAGAAATGAATGAACAAATAAATAATGAAATTCGATAATGTCGACTGTATACGAGATAATATTAACACTCAACGGATAAAACGTTAGAGATACGTACCTAATAGCGCGAATTACTACATGTCCACGCCATGGCATCGCCTCCACCAGATGCCGGTGGGTTTCAGGAGGTTTCTATGCTTGTTGCAGCATTGTCAACAACTCCACCGGAGACGTCGATCCAGGATCCATGGGTCTGATATTCTGCTCCACGGCAGCCAAGAGAGTTTCCGCAGGGTTTCAATCCTGAGCATAGTTTAAAACGCAAAAATGTTTGACCGGGACCGAACCCAGCCGTCACAAAATTGAATCCGACCCGGTTCTGACCCAACCCTGGCCTGACCCGGAAAAATCTGTTTTGAGCTATAAATTCAAATATATCATCGTCAATCATTATCAATCTACTGCTAGATGAATGTCTCCCCACGTTTCTTCCGGAACGGACTGTCTTGGGCTAGTCTCCTTCATCCATGCGTCTCCCACGTGGTCTTCTTCTGGGTCTTTTCCTATTCCTTGGAACCCAATCCAAAATTTCGGTTGTTCATCTGTGGTCCGTTCTTCTGGCAACATGTCCAGCCCTTTGCCATTTCAGGGATTTTACTCTGATCGTGATGTCTTCCACTCTTGTTATTTTAATTATCCACGAGTTCCTCTTTTTGTCTTTCTTGGTTACACCAAGTATGCATGAGTATCCAAGTATCACGAGTATCCAAGTATCCATGCTTCTTTCAATTGTCTGCAATCTTTGTATGTCTTTTTTTACGCTTTCCAACCGTAGGTTGAAGAAGCGTATATGCTCCAGCTTTGTCCGTCCGTCCGTCTGTCGGCACGATTACTCACGTAAAAATGATTCGATTTCGATGAAAGTTTAGTATGTGGTAGGGGACCAACTGGGAACGAATCCTATTGAAAATGGAAGAAATGGGGTCAAAGGTCACGACATAGGGGCGGGATCCATTCCATTGCACTTATGCGTCATAACTTGCGTAAATATGGTTCGATGTCGATGAAAATTTTGTATGTGGTAGGAGACTACCAGGGAAGAAACCCTATTCAAAATAGGTGAAGTGGGGCCAAAGGTCAGGACATAGGAGCGGGATGTATTCCATTGCTCTTATGCGTCATACCTTGCGTAAATATGGTTCGATTTCGATGAAATTGTATGTCGTAGTGGACCACCTGGGAATGAACCCAATTGAAAATAGGTGAAGTGGGGTCAAAGGTCAGGACATAGGATATTCCATCGCTTTTACCCCATACTATCAAAGGAGCAATTCTTGTATGTATGTAAATTTTATTTTGAAAATGGCTCTAAGGATTTTGATGAAAGTCTTTAAGCTACGGTTTTCTGGTACTAGAAAGCGATTAAGCTTGATCTCAACTTTAGGAAAATTCTTTTAGTGGGTTAAATAACCACCCCGAATTACCACGTTTTTAGTGTCATGGCGTCGTCCCATTAATGTTATCCATGCTTAGAAATCTTATGACGTCACAATCTCGCGATTAAGATGTTGGCGTGCGGTCACGCTATCTGTTTCATTACGTCACGCGTTGTGTGTGAATCCTATTAAAGTTTTATGACGTCACACTCTTGCGAGCAGATGGTCGCGATTCCCATCTGCCTTATTACGTCACGCGTTGTGTGCGTATGTCCGTCCGCATGATAACTCGCATAAAAATCGTTCGATTTCGATGAAATTTTAGTATGTGGTAGGGGAACACCTGGGAAGGAACCCTATTGAAAGTGAATGAAATGGAGTCAAAGGTCAGGACATAGGAGCGGATCCATTACACTGCTTTTATGCGTCACAACTAACGTAAAGGTTCGATTTCGATGAAATTTTAGAATGTTATTTCGGAGGTATGCTGAACCGGTTCTGTTGAATGTAATGGAAATGGGATCAGAGGTCCGGGCGCAGGACCGAGATTTATTCCACAGCCATTATCCTCATAACTTGAGTGATAACTTGAGTAATGATTTCTGGCATGTTGGAAAGCGTATTATAATCAATTCATTGCATGATTTTACTAACTTGTTTAGGTAAGGTCCACGTCTCCGCTCCGTACGTAAGCACTGGAAGGATTAATTGATTAAACACTTCTCTTTTAAGACATAATGACATATTGCTCGAAAAAATTGCACTGTTTTTTCCCGAAACTCTCAAACCAAATTTTATACGCCAATTAATTTCTTCATCAATGTGACCCTTACTTGATATCTGCTGCCCAATATAAATGTCAGAATCGGTTATCTCCAGATTTTCCCCATGAACTGATAAATCTTCATTTCTTGTAAAAGCATTGTACATCAGTTTTTTCTTCTGAAAGTTCAGTTTTAATCCCCGTTTCTTCACTCTGCTCAGCAAGTTCCTGGATCATACTCTGCAGCTCTGAAGTATTATTTCAAAGACCTCTGAAAGGTTCTTCGAAATATTTCTTTTCTTTTCAAAAATAAATCAAATAAAACCGGGTAGAAATCGGATAAGGAACACCTTCACCCGGCCCTTTTGACCAGCAAGAAATTGTCGACCCAATGACCCGTGTCCATCCATCTCTGATCCGAGGAATTTGGGGTCCACTAGATGGTTCCCAACTCAGATGAGTGTTCCTTGAGCTATGACTATGTGGTTGGGGCCCAGTGGGGTGGCGCATTGTCATTCTGAAAAACCATCGGCCACAGGAAGCACGAAGCCCATGGAAGCATCCGGGCCGGTGGCTCGACTTATTGTCATCTTAGAAGGCAACGTCACCATTCGGGAAAAAGTGCAACATTTCTGGGTGTACAGAGTCTGCAAACAATTCACGATAGTAGGCATCAGTCATACGTTGTCCCACATGCACCAGGGGTCAACATTCTTGCTAAGTAAACATGCCCCACACCATACAACCGTCTCCACCAGGTAGCACTGTGGAGACCATGCAGGATGGATCGAGTTCCTCATGTTTGCACTAAATACGTACACGATTATCTTCAGAGTAGAGTAAAGAACGCGACTCGTCCAACCAGCACATGTTTTTCCAGTCATCCGACGTCCAGTTTGGAGCTGTCAGTGTACTCGTTTGGGGGTGTTTTTCGTAGTGTGGTCCCGGCCTATTGGTTATCGTGGACAAACCTGGTAACCAGCACGTCTACCTCTATATCCTGGACAATTTATACCCGACCAACTCTGTGGCAATACCATGGAACCGAGCCTTGTTGGTACCAGCAGGATAATACACAGAGCCATAAAGCAATGACTGTTACGGCGTGGTTTGACGATCGTGGTTTGACGATAATTCCGCATCGTGTGTGGACTGGCCTGCACAGAGCCCTGATCAAAATCCCATAGAGCACCTATGGGGTGAATTAGAGCGCTGCATAAGAAGTTTGGAACCGAGGCCTACTACTAAGCGACAGTTAGCGGCAGCATTATGTACTGGATGAAGCGCATACCTATCGCTGTGTTCCAAAACCTTGTGGAAAGCATGTCTCGAAGGGTCAGCGCATGCATTAAGGCCAAAGGAGGACCGACACCGAACTAATGTGCGCATGCATTAAGGTCAAAGGAGGACCGACACCGAACTAATGTATGTCAATAAATGCTATGTTGTGTTTCTCTTCTAGGTGTGCCGTGACTTTTGTCAATATAGTGTATATACTGCGTCGGTGGACTAATCGCGCCCTGTCGGAAATCACGTGGTCAACGGGTTGCATCCACTTTTGAAACGGGTGGTCATAATTCAGTAATCACTCGGTGTACGTTTCTACGCGCCTGGAAAACCGTGCAATATTTTAAGCCGAAATTACTCTCAAAGGATTTTTCATAGTGAGCGGTATCTGACCATAAAGGAAGTTTTTCAATTGAGTTTTCAGAATCGTAAATTTTTTTTCATATATTATACATCGGAAACAGGAATATATCCATGCAGTCCCCTAGTGGCAAAACTATTCTTTACCAAAAATTATAAATTATATGCAGAGAACGTTTCTCATCAGAAACTCAAGCCGACGCAAAATGAGTATTTCAAATTGAACTTTTAGAAGCAGAGATATCTGGAAAATTGCGATTAACTTTCCGCCCGCTTGCTGAAATACTGTGTGTTACTGAAAAAAACAAAACAAAACTCGACCGAAACTAATCTTCGTTATTAATGGCATCGAAGGGAGGAAATAATTTTTTTCTAGTCTGTTTAGAATGATACCGAGTAAAATTAATTTTGAATTCGATGGCAATTGCATTTACGCCCTCAAGCTGCGAAGTTATGCATCGAATAGGGACCGGAAAGCAGATATAATCATTCTCACATTTTGGGGCTTTCTAGTGCTTAAGAGTTTTTCAAATCGGACTAATACGTAGTATTAAAAGAAATCCGTCTTGTTGCACGATGATATTTATTCAGCTAAAAAATGAAATCTATATACAGTTTAAAAACACATGAGCACTTTCGGTGTCACATTCCCGTAGGTTCCTGTTGCCATTTTAATATACAGATGACACATGAGAACTTTCGGTGTCATCATGTGTTTTTAAACTGTATATAGATTTCATTTTTTAGCTGAATAAATATCATCGTGCAACAAGACGGATTTCTTTTAATACTAGTATTCATGCACGAATTATAGCGTCAACCGGACTAATACGTAGTTGAAGTGATATGGTGTCCGCATACTGACAAACAGACAAAATACTATAAGCACTCACTTTTTCGCAAAATACGCTAAAAAAATTAACCGAAAAATTTGGACTGCACAAATCTATGGGATGTGCAGTATTTGTTGATACACTTATTAATTATCCATGTTTTCATGTATCATCGTAACTAAAATATTAAAAGCTAGAACATGACTCTTTTTTTATGTGTAAACAAAACAAGCGGTGACTACAGGATATCTAAACAAAACAAAGCCTTTTTCCTTGTGTTTCCTTCATTATACGTATCAAACTCTCTTGTTTTTCGTTCACCCGTCTTTCTTCATAGAAATTAAAAGATCAATCACCAGAAAATTGTTCCTTTTCACTGACTTATTTTTTTAAATGCTTTCGCCAAAATCAATTCTGAAATGTTTTCTGCAAATGTAACCTTCTCTGTTGCTGCTCAGCGTGACCCCAGAGTCGATATTTCCCTTAATCCATTTCTGGGAAGCAAAGCGTCTAGCGCAAACTGTTCCAGGATAGATAAATATGCGTCTCATTCTAAAATTTAAAATATTCTTTAACGTGTTTTACGCCACATTTTTCTCCTTCTCAGATGTTTATCTTTCGCTAGGTTTTGCTGAAACATTTTACTGTCTGTAAGAGAGCGACACACGAATCGGTTGTACTTCGCCATAAAAAAATCTCCGCGGTTTTAAAACGTGGAAATGTTTCGCTCTTTGAATATGTAAAACATAGTATTCACGTTAAATATTTTTGCCGGTCCGGTGGCGCATTGGGTTAAGCGCTGGCTTCTGACCATTCGTCAGAGAAGGTCAGGGTTTGAATCTCGTGAGACAAGGATATAGTGTTTGTTTTACAGTATTGGCTTTCTTATTTCCCTGGAACTATAGTGGCTCTTATGTAATGATTGGATACTGCTTATAGCCCATTCAGTTACTCACGGTAGTCATTAAACCTCCAAACACAACACACACTTTAAATGATTTACTTCACCTTTTCTAGTTCCAGAAAAACTGTTTCAATATGCAAGAAGATTTTATTAAGTCTTGAACCAGTTGTACATTGAATGGAATGTTCAGCTAAAAGCAGTGCACCATTTTGTGTAAATAGGATGATACATGGTATGTGCTTTTTGGACTTAAACAGCAAAAGAGAAATTTCAATTAGAATTGCAAAGGCTATAACACTGTTAAAAACTGTGGATAAATTTTGGAAGAGCAGAACTGTTAGCTTCAAAACAAAGTTATGCATTCTCGAGACGAGCATCTTCACCAGCATGCTATATGAATGCGAGACTTGAACATTGACAAAGGAATCTAAAAGAAAGATACTTGCTTTTGACAGAAAGTACTATCGTAAAATCTTATGAACCGGAAGGACCCAGAAGATAAGAAGTGTACAGAAAAATACAACAATAAAGAGACCCAATTCCAAAATATCACGCAAAGAAAATTAAGACTTTTTGGATACATCTGCACAATGAAAAATGACAGAAAGATAAAGACATTGGTGTTTGGCTTAATGAACGGAAGAAATGCAAAAGGGCGCAATCACCGTGTGTGGGCTGACGATATTATAGACTAGTGCGGTGGAACTCTTCAAGAACTGAACCATTCTGCAATAAAGTCTTCAGTGGGACAATATACAGTTAAAATGGCAACAGGAACCTACGGGAATTTTACCCATAGTTGATGGTGATAGTGAGTGCCATGTTTTCATGGAAGACTTAATGCTCTAAGATTCATGAGGACGTTCGTGTAAATGGCCAAGCAAATCTCAGCATCATTGTCGATCAAGTTCTTTCAACCATAGTCACTTTCAAACCCCGCGGTGATAGATCTTTCCAGTAGGACAATGCATCAAGCCACAATTCCCACATTGTCATTCTCTACCCCGTGGTGACTCATACTTCCATTAACAACGCACCCAGCCACAATGCAAACGTTTGCTCTGTCCCTGTCCATCTCCATAGTAATGAATACTTGCAATGAGACAATGAACCACATCACAATTGCCAACATTGTCACAGTATCTCTATAGTGCGGAATACGTGCAGTGGGACAATACACCATCTCACAATATCCAAATTGTCGCTCTATCTCCGTGTTATTAAACAATTCAAGCAAAATCAGGGCACAATATCCGCATTGCCACTATCTACGTGATGCGGAATACTTGCAGAAAGACAATGCACCGCGCCACAATCCCCACGTTGTCACTTTCTTCATGATGCTGAATACATGCAATGAACAATGCACCATGCCACAATACCCAGACTGTCGCTCTATCCCCATGATATTAAACAATTCAAGAAGCACCACGCCATAATGCCAGCAATGCCACTATCTCCATGATGCGGAATACTGGCAGTGAGACAATGCACCACGCCACAATGAGCACATTGTCGCTGTATCTCAGTGGTGTTTAATACTTGCGGCAGCACCATGCCACAAGGTCCGCATCCTTAGTCTATCCCCATGGTGCAGAATACTTGCAGTACGATAATGCTCATATTGTCATGGTGTTAAATACTTGCATAAGACAATGCGCCATGTCGCAATGCCCACATTGTCACTTACTATTCCCACGATGTTGAATACTTGCAGTAGGACAATGCATTATACAGTATATCACATTGTCACTGTCTGTCGTCGTGGTAATGGATACTTCCAGCAGAACAATGCACCATGCCAGAAAGTGACATTGTCAGAGATTGGTTTTAGGAGAGCCCTTAGAGACATTTCCCTGTTTTATGTGCTAGATCATTTGTTAAAACTCCTTTCTTCTTAGCACGTAACGTGTAAAAAGCAAATTGTGTGTGTTTGTTATCGGTTTGTCCGTCTGTGGACACCTTATCTCTCCAACTATTAGTCCGTTTGAAAAGTTCTCGCATTGGGACGCTTGAAAGGTGAGAATTATCCTTCATTTTGGTTGTTTTCTGATGCACTACTTCACCGCTAGAGGGTGTAACCATAGAAGATGTCAAATTCAAAATATATTTTTTTCCACTTATTTGCTTCTAAATATCCAACTTGAAAATTTTTTCTTCCTCTCGGTGCCATTTATAAAGACTGTTTTAGGCACAGTTATTTTGCAAGTAATTCATAGATTTTCCGCTAGGGGCGTTAAGGTAAACTGAGCCCCCCCCCCCTATATCTCTGTTTCTAAAAGTCAGATTTGAAAATTTCTTCCTGCGTCAGAAACAGCTACTCATGTGAAATGTTTTGCATATCATTTATAATTTTCGGTACACGGTGTTTGGCTACCAGAGGGCGTAAGTGTCTATTTCTGCTTCTGATGTATTTGCAGCAAAATCTAATCTTCAGAAAACTCGATTAAAAAAATTCTTTCGTGAACCGATACCGCTGACCTCAGAAAACCTTTTGAGAATACTCTTTTCTTAAAATAACGCATAGTTTTCCCGCCAGGGGGGCATAGATGCTTGTCTTATTTTTGTCGATATATCTGCTTCTAAGAATCCGATTTGAAAAATTCATTCTTCGTTTCCGCTGCTAAATGTTTCTCACATAATTTTACATTTTCTTAAAGCGCAAGTTTGCCACTAGAGGGCGGAAGTTCAGGTTTCCATTTACAGCTGTACTGTGGGTCTAAAATCCCGATATAAAAAATTCCTTTTCGGTTAGATACTACTATGAAACCCGCTTGTGTGTGTATTTTCTTCCCAAAATAGTGCACAATTCCGCCGCTACGCGGGCGCCAATGTTTATCTGTTTTCCTTAATCATCATCATCATCATTGTCAACCATTATCAATCCACTGCTGGACGAAGGTCTCCCCAAGTTTCCTCCACAACGGTCTGTCTTGTGCCAGTCTCCTCCATGTCACTCCCGCATATTTACGAATTTCATCCACCCATCTCCCATGTGGTCTTTTTCTGGGTCTTTTCCTGTCCCTTGGAATCCAATCTAAAATTTCGGCTGTCCATCTATGGTCTGTCCTTCTGGCAGTATGTCCAGCCCATTGCCATTTCAGGGATTTAACTCTGATCATGATGTCTTCCACTCTCGTCATTTTTCGGATCCACGAGTTCCTCTTCTTATCTCTCCTGGTTATACCAAGCATGCACCTCTCCATGCTTCTTTGAGTTGTCTGCAGCTTTTGTATGTCTCTTTTAGTTAAGGTCCACGTCTCTGCACCATACGTAAGCACTGGAAGGATGCATTGATCAAACACTTTTCTTTTAAGACATAATGGCATATTGCTCTTGAAAATTATGCTGTTTCTTCCAAAAGCTCTCCAGGCAAGTTTTGTACGCCGATTAATTTCTTCATCAATGTGACCCTCACTTGATATCTGCTGTCCAAGATAAACATACGTATCTGTTATCTCCAGTTTTTCTCCATCAATCGATAAATCTTCATTTCTTGTAAAAGCATTGAACATCACTTTTGTCTTCTGAAAGTTCATTTTTAATCCTACTTCTTTACTCTTGTCAGCAAGTTCCTGGATCATACTCTGCAGCTCTGATGGGGTAGTTGCAAAAATGACTACGTCATCAGCAAAACGAAGGTGGGTTAGATAATCTCCATTAATCTTTATCCCTTTGTTTTCCCAGTTCAGTGATTGAAAGACATTTTCCAATGTGGCATTAAAGAGCTTCGGAGATATGGTGTCACCTTGTCTCACTCCTTTTCCAATTTTTATGTGTGTTGTATTTTCAAACAGCCGAATCTTTGCACTTGCATTTTCATAGATGTTATTAATAATATTAATGTATGCATCTTCAATACCGCAGGATTTCAGAGCCGTGGTAACTGCTGATGGTTTCACCGAATCAAAGGCTTTTTCATAATCGATAAAAGCCATGCACAATGGAAGTTCATATTCCCTCGCTCTTTCAATCAGTTCTCTCAGTACGTGGATATGATCTATTGTGCTGTAGCCACACCTGAATCCAGCTTGTTCTCTCGGTTGAGCCATGTCCAGTGTTACCTTCAAGCGGTGTGAAAGAACTTTAGTGAAGATTTTATAAACCACTGATAGGAGGCTGATAGGTCTGTAGTTCCTGAGATCCTCAGTGTCACCTTTTTTATGTAGCAGGATCATTGTAGCATTGTTCCAATCCTCAGGAATCTTCCCTTCATTAAGGCATCGAGTGAAAATTTGGGCGAGTACTGTTTCAATTTCTCCACTTGCTTCTTGTATGATGTCTATAGTAATTCCATCTTCTCCTGGAGCTTTCCCTCGCTTCATGTTCTTGATTGCATGAGCAACTTCTGCTGGGAGGACTGAAAGAACTCTGGTACCTTTCATGATGTCTGGAGTACATGTATCATCCCTTTCATATAATTTGGAGTAGAAATCTTTCACTCTTGTCAAAATTTCACCTCTATTTCTTGTTATAGAACCATCTTCTTTTCTCAGAGCCATAATCTGTTTTCTTCCCTTACTGAGATGTCCCTTTGCTATCTTAAGGCTTTGGTTGTTTTCAATTGCTTTCCTCACTAGCTCACAGTTGAATTTCCTTACGTCTTCAGTGATACTTTTTCGTGTTGTCTTGCATAGCTCTATATATTCCACTTTGGAAGTCACATCTACTTTAGTTGTCCTCATCTCTCTTCTTTTTTGCATCAACATTTTGGTTTTTCCTGATAATTTGTTCACATGCAACTTGTTCTTGAACCCAGCTAATTTTGTTGCTGTTTCCATTAGAGCTTTGGTTACTTTTCTGTTAACTTCCGAAATATCCACTTCTTCCGATGTTAGGCCTTCTAAAACAGAGAATCTGTTCTTCAGTTCCAACTTGAAAGTATTATGGTGTTTTTTAAGGTTGGTTATGTCAATACATTTTGTTTGTCTTATGAGCTTGCCACGTTCCAGTTTAGTGTTGAGGTGCATCTTACATCTCACCAATCTATGGTCACTACCTGTGTTGAACTTGTTCAGCACACTGCAGTCTTCGATGACGAATTTTTTGTTACACATAATAAAATCAATTTCACTTGTCGTCCCAATTGGATGTCTCCATGTCCATTTCCTGTGTGGCTTTTTCTTGAAAAAGGAGTTCAAGATGAAAAATCCTTCTGCCTCTGCAAACTCAACGAGAGTATTTCCACGCTGGTTTCTGTTGCCGTGACCGAATTTACCTACTGAAGTTTCATTCTGTTGCCGTTGCCCTATTTTTGCATTGAAATCTCCCATAATTATCTTCAAGTGCTGCTTACCTTTATTATTTAGATGACGAATTTCCTCATAAAATTCTTCAATTTCTTCTTCAGGATGACTTTCCTTAATATATCCGATTTTATAAATTCTTTCAACACCGGATGCCATTTACCTTACGGAACACTATAGGTTAGTATCTGAAGGGTTATATAGTTCACAGTTATGTCGCAAGGTGCTGTTTTTGTACTTCTTTTTGCAGCTGAATCTCGGCTTCTAAAAACCTTATCGAGAAACTTCATTTTCATTGCGTGCCGTTCGCTACAACAGAGATGTGGAGCATTTTGCTCTTTAAATAATGCACAGATTTCCCGCCAGAGGGGTATCTCTGCTTCCCGGAGACTATTTGAAAATATTTTTCCTTAGCATGGCTTTTTCCATGAATATTTTTCACCTATTTTAAATTTTTCCATTATGCACAATTGTTCCGCTAGAAGGCGTGTAAAATTACATCTTTCCTCCTACATTCCTTCCTTTAACTGTTTGATTTGAGAATATATTTCTTTCCGTTACTCCTACTGCTATAAGAAACTTCTTATACACCATTAGTTAATTTTCGTGATATACGCTTTAGCCGCTGGTGGAAGTAAATAGTTGTTTCCATTTCTGGACGTTTTATCGATTGTGCAAGTCCGGTTGCATTTTTTCTTTTCTAAGCGGCTGCATTGATCTTGAATAACTTTGATAAATTTAATTCGCGTCAGAAAGGAATTCATTTTGCGTTTGCCACTTTTGCGTATGCACAATTCTGCTGTTAGATGCGTCAGTGTATCTCTATTTTTAAAAATTTTCTCTTCTGGAAAACTGCTTGAAAAAATGATTTCTTCACCGCAACCTTTGACAATGAAGATCATTTAACACCCGTTTTCTTCAGGTAAGGCATAGTTTTCCCGTGAGGAGGCTTAGTTATGTTTCCGTAATGTACGCTCAGCCGCTGGCCTCTGATCATTCGTCCGAAAGGGGTCCGGGTTCGAATCCCGGTGAGGCATGGATGTTGTGTTTGTCTTACGGCACTGGTTCTCTCCCTTCCCTGGAACCAGTGACCCTAAATTAGGGACGGGCGACTGCTTATAGCCCATTGAGTTGCTCACGGTGGTCGTTAAACCTCCCCCAAAAAAATGTACGCTCATCGTCAAAAAAATAGTTGTACCCAGAAGGAAGCGACTTACAAACTTGGTGGGTAGGTTTGACAGTATGCCTCGGAGAAAAGTTCGGAAGTAATTCGAGCAGTTAGAGGATCAGATTAGATGTAGAGAATTTTAGGAAAGGAGTGTCTGACCTCAGGTCTTCAACAACTCTTAGAAATAGGAAGCTAGGAATATTGGACTTGAGGGCCCGATAGGAAAGTGATACAGAAGCGAAGTAGAAATGGGGAGGAAGACGCCCTTATTTATTACCGGGGTCCGAGGGCTTAACGTGCCCATCCGACGCACGGTGGTTATCTAGTAGTTCGAGCGTTCGTACCTGCATGGGATCGAACCTCAGGATTCTCCGTTGCAGTGACGAAAGCAGTTGGAGGAGTTCGAGAGCGACCATATCGTCGGGTTCCTGGAAGCGGGATGGTCTTATCACCGTATTGCGTGCCATACCGGTCGTGCGGATATCAAGATAGCACGATGTTGCCGGCAGTGGATAGAACAAGGTACGCAGTAGCAAAAGAAAGGATCTGGGAGACCTAGACGAACCACGGAGAGAGAAGACCAACGGGCTTTCTGGCATGGGCGGAGTGACCCAACAGCCACGATTGCTGATATTCAGCAAGCAGTGGTACCCTCCATGAATCGTCCGATCAGTACCAGCACCACTGGCAGACGGCTGCACGCCATAAGACTGCACTCACGCAGACCGTTACGACGACTTCTCTTAACCCCATTGCATCGTCGCCAAAGACTGCAATGGTGTCGTGCCAAACTGTCGTGGAGCCGCCCAGAATGGCAGCGGATGATCTTCAGTGATGAGTCCCGCTTTTGTCTTGAAGGAGACGACCAACGAATCCGTGTGTGTGGAGGTACCGTGGTCAGCGACAAAATGAACGGTTTGTCGTCGAGCGTCACGCGTCCAGAAGGCTTGGTGTCGTGGTGTGGTATGGGGAGCAATTGCTTACGATGCCAGACCGCCTTTGGTGTTCATTACAGGCACTTGGACATCCTAACGTTATGTTAATGAGGTTTTGAAACGAGTGGCCCTATCTTTTCTGAACACCCACTCCGGTGGGAATTTCCAACAGGTCAACGCTCGTCCGCATACTATTGCTGTCTCGAGAGCTTGCATTTAAGACACAGACACTCTGCCATGGCTAGCCGCATCGCCAGACCTCTCGTCAATTGAAAATGTGTGAGATTGTATTGGACGCGCTATTCACACTCCACCCCTGCCGCACAATCTGTAGGAACTGCGTGAGAAGATTCAAGCTGCATGGGATGGCTTATCGCAGGACACCATTAGGAACTTGTACAATTCCATATAGAGACGTCTGGCATACTGTGTGAGTAAACATGGCGGCCCGACGTCATACTGAGAGACGTTACTTATTGGCCAGTAGCTCAATAAATATTGCTCATATCAGTCTCAATGTTTAATCATTTATTGTTTCGGTAACACATTTACCTTCCTCCCGAATAACATTGCAATCCGACTCGTCCATCTGGGCTCTGGGCGCAACTATTTGGGGGGGGGGGGCGATGAGTGTAATACGGTAATTTGAAGTTAAATATAAAACGTTCATGTCTTTTGCTGAGCCAAAGAGTGTGGACAAGATTAACATAAATCTTGCATGTCATTTGTCATGCAGAAGATTGTATCTTCTTTCTTCAAAAATCTGCTTGGAAAATTCTTTTTGTGTCAAAGTATTCAAAAGTTGTGATTATTGCTCTTGAGAATGCGGTATCAACTTTCTTGTTATGAACTAAACAATAAAAATATCTATGTGCTAAACCCAGCAATTTATCGTAGGGAAGGTTTAGACGTAACTAGTCATACCCCATGGGACTTTTATGCTGCATATCAGAAATGAAATGGCATTAGATTGAACCTAGAGGTTCAGCTACGACAGAGGGGATACAGGTAATTGAAGCAGGAGTGCCATATTGAAAGTGCCAGGCGACGTAGTTAAGAGTGCCGAGCAATGACGTCACAACGAGCACTTCTTTCAGGAGAGAAGGAAGCATCCGATGACTTTATTTGCAACGAGGTGGGAAGGGCTCCAATACTCCGGGGGACAGCATCTCTAAGTGTCCATCCGCGTTGTCTTACTTGGGATTGATTCCGCGATCATCTGGTTGAGAGGTGGTTGCTGTAACCACTAGGACACTCGCAGCCTATCTGTGCGTTTGTTTGATTTAAAATATTCCTTTTGTTTCCGATATTTTATTATATGGGGGATATTTTGCATGGAATTTTGATTTCTCCTAATCATCTCACTAGTGGATATAATTAGTTATTTGTACTTAAATGTTTTGCCGATTTGGTAAAATCAGTTGAAAAGACGTAGGTATTTTTAAACTGGGTCTGTTTACTACGAAGAAACGTTAACTGCGCACAATGTGTATTTTAAATAACGCGCAAATTTTTTTCTCGTTTTAGGAGTAAGTTCACTTCCTTCTCCACTAACAGGTTCCTTTTTCTGAAAATCCGCTTCAATTTTTTTTAAAGAGGGATCGGAAAGGGAAAGACGAGCTTATTACACCTAAGTGTATGGTGTCATCCATTTTATAATCAAAAACTTCAAATTACATCACAGGCTGTTATCGGATTACGAACGGGTTACGTTCCTAAGTCTGTCTTCGAATTTGTACTTAAGTTAGAACAGTTAGGTACGGTTCGTATCTAACGTCAGTTAGTTTTTCTTAGTATATACAAGATCGTATCAGAATAATATGACCACCCCCGGAATCAGTGTCGCGGCCTAGGCGCGTCACAGAGGCACGTGACAAGATCGACCACACTGATATTCAGGGGTTGCCCAAAAAAATGGAAACACTTTGAAACCACAGGTTTCAAGCATATAATATGGTGTGGGAGCACCCTTGGCATTTAAAACTGCTTGAATCTTTCTTGGAATGGACGCACACAAGTCCTAAATGGTGGTAAGTGGTATGTTGTACCATTCTTCCTGCAGAAACTGCTCCAACATCTTGAGAGACGCCGGAGGAGGATAACGGGATCGCACTCTGTTTTCCAACACAGACCACAGGGTCTCAATAATGTTTAAATCAGGTGATTGTGCAGGCCAGAGAAGGTGTGCAACTTCATGTTCCTCAAACCATGATTGAACAGTTCGACTTCTGTGAATCGGGGCATTATCATCTTGAAAGGTGCAATCCCCTGACGGAAACAATGTCTGCGCCATTGAATACACATGGTCAGCCAAAAGACTGACATAGTCACCGCTAGCGATCCGTCTGTGTAAGGTGATAATGGGACCCCCTGCAAACCACGAGATCATGGCCCAAACAATTACGGAACCGACCCCATGCTTCACTGTTAGAAGGAGACAGTCTGGGTTGTAAGCTTCTGCGGGGGTTCCGCACACGTAACCCGTCCTGTGGTAGGGAACAGTGAGAAACTTGATTCATAGAAAAACAAGACGTGCTTCCAATGATCCGCAGTCAACGGTTTATGTTCCTGGCACCACTGTAGTCTCCGTTTCATATTCACCTGTGACACCAGGGGCTTTGCAATTGCAGCTCTGCCGTAAATATTGTGTTTATGCAATTCCCTTTCGCACGGTATGGATCGACACTGGGTTTTGGAGATGTGCATTAAGCTCAGCAGTAACTTTCGTCGCCGTGGTCTTCCTCCTTGCGGTCAAAATCATCTTTAATGTCCTCCTGTCTCTCGCAGTGAGTTTAGTTTTCCTTCCACAGTTGTGTCTCGCAGATGATGTTGTGCTGTGAACATTGTATACTGTCATGACCTTCGACACGGTACCTCTCGATACCCCCAATACCTTCAACATGGCACCTCTCGATACCCCCAATACCTTCAACATGGTACCTCTCGATACCCCCAATACCTTCAACTTGGTACCTCTCGATACCCCCAATACCTTCAACTTGGTACCTCTCGATACCCCCAATACCTTCAACATGGTACCTCTCGATACCCCCAATACCTTCAACTTGGTACCTCTCGATACCCCCCAATACCTTCAACTTGGTACCTCTCGATACCCCCAATACCTTCAACATGGTACCTCTCGATACCCCCAATACCTTCAACTTGGTACCTCTCGATACCCCCAATACCTGTGCCACTGTGGTTACCGACGCACCAACCAGACGGTCTCCTACAATCTGCCCTGTTTGGAACTCCGACAGGCCACTCATTGTGCCTTCACCTGGAACGAAATTATGCAAACACCGATTTACAATGCAATCACACAGACCCTTGAGTCTATAAGCAACAGTTTTTTACAAAAAACTGTAGCTACATGTTCATTTTACTCAAAAAGCAGAACATACCAAAGTCACTGTTTTCAGCGAGGTGTTTCCATTATTTTGGACAACCCCTGTATAAGCTGCCGGCCAGGACAGATGATCCAGAGTGCGTAAAGTGAGCCCAGTGTGCAGAGGTAGTGATTTGACAGACGTGAAGAAGAGAATAATTATTGGCTACCGCGCCAAGAGTAGAAACATCTCAGAAACAGCAGACGATTCGCGAGGTGCGGCAGTGAGGGTGTACCAAGAATGGACCGCTGGCACACCGAGTACCTCCTGACGTCATAACTGTGGAGTCCTAAAGGCCATTGACCCCAGGGGAGAACGTCGCCTCCGTCGACTGGTAAAGGGCAATCGACGCGCAATAGTGCAGCAATTGACCACGCAATTGAATGCTGGGGAATCCACCACAACCACGTCATCTCCTGGACCTCCGTACTCTGCTGCACTCCGAATGGACTCGTGTGCCTCGGGAAACTTTCTAGGGCCTTATTGTGTGCGCGCAACGCCGTCTTGCCTCTGTCATCCGGGCCAAGGATTCCCATTATTATGTAGCTGATCATATTATTCTGATACAACTATACAGTGTGCCTTCTTATGCATAAAAACATTAAAGAAACACTTCAGATACACTAAAGCAACTTTAACACAATAATAATTAATGTAACTACAGTATTTATGATAAAGAGAGGAATCTTTGATGCCTCAAAGTCACTAACATCATATTTACGCTTTTGGTGCCATGGTAACGAGGGTAAAAACAAAAATAGTTAAAGCTAAATACAGTAACACACACGAGACACTGTTAACAGCAACGTGGTAAGATGGAAAAAATGAAGTCTTCGTCCTACCTGGGGCCCACGAGACGACGAACCGCAGCAGACGCGCAGTGTTTTGATACGAGTCGCAAAGTAGCGCCTCTTTATTACGAACAGCAGCTAATTTGTTTTCTACACTTTCCAACCGTAGGTAGAAGAAGCGTATATGCTCCAGCTTTGACTGTCTGTCCGTCCGTCCGTCCGCGAGATAACTCGCGTAAAAATGGTTCGATTTCGATGAAACCTAATGTGGTAGGGAACAACTGGGAACGAACCCTATTGAAAATGGACGAAATGGGGTCAAAGGTCAGGGCATAGGAGTGGGATCCATTTTATTGCCCTAATGCGTCATAACTTATGTAAAAATGCTTCGATTGCGACAAAACTTTGGTATGTTGTTCCGGAGATATACTTAACCGGTTCTGTTGAATATCGTCGAAATGGGGTGAAAGGTCAGTGCACAAGAGCGAAATTTATTCTCAGCCATTATCCTCACAACTTGAGTAATGGTTTCCCGTATGTTGGAAAGCGTATCATAATCAATGCATTGCATGTTTTTACTAACTTGTTTTACGAACGTCCAACCTGCTTTTTTTTTCTTATTTTGTTTGTTTGTATTATGAAACTCAAATTTTTAATATAATAGGGTTTACAGGAGTTGATTTCTAATCATGGGTTATGCCAAAGTCGGACGATGACATAACACGACGACTGCTTGCATTCAGTTGCGTAACCAGAAATTTCTTAATGGGGTGGGGTAGGGGGCAGGGCCGGGTGGACTATAGGGACAACCGGGGAGAACGCCCGGAACTCCGTGTCTTCAATGGACCCTGCAGTTTAGGGAAAAAGACAAAATAAAATCATTTTGTGCAGAATTTTTTTTATAATTTTTTTTTGTAAGTTTTGGCACGCAAGGCCCTTAAATTTTCTTTTTTATAAGTTTTTTTTTTTTTCCAGTTTCCAACCTCACCCCCATTTTCGAATAGGTTATCGCCCTTCCCCGTACACATACTGAGATCTGCTCTATTGTAATTACTTTAATATTTTCCGCATTCATGAAATAGCAAATTGAATTTCATCATTTTGTGGTCTCTACTTTTATTCGTTCAGCAAGTATGTGCTCAAACCGAACACTAAAATCTAAAGAAATAAAAGGAACAAAATCAAAGTTGGTTTAGGCCTACATATGGAGGCTAATTATTCAGCGACTTTGAAAACATAACGGGAAATTAAAAAAAAAGCCATTTTCATATATGACCGTGTATAAAAAGTATACGAGGCTTATTTTCTAGTGCCTACAAAAAAAAAAGAAACTTTCAGAAGACAAATATGATGTTCAATGCTTTTACAAGAAATGAAGATTTATCGATTGATGGAGAAAAACTGGAGATAACAGACACGTACGTTTATCTTGGACAGCAGATATCAAGTGAGGGTCACATTGATGAAGAAATTAATCGGCGTACAAAACTTGCCTGGAGAGCTTTTGGAAGAAACAGCATAATTTTCAAGAGCAATATGCCATTATGTCTTAAAAGAAAAGTGTTTGATCAATGCATCCTTCCAGTGCTTACGTATGGTGCAGAGACGTGGACCTTAACTAAAAGAGACATACAAAGGCTGCAGACAACTCAAAAAAGCATGGAGAGGTGCATGCTTGGTATAACCAGGAGAGATAAGAAGAGGAACTCGTGGATCCAAAAAATGACAAGAGTGGAAGACATCATGATCAGAGTTAAATCCCTGAAATGGCAATGGGCTGGACATACTGCCAGAAGGACAGACCATCGATGGACAGCCGAAATTTTAGATTGTATTCCAAGGGACAGGAAAAGACCCAGAAGAAGACCACGTGGGAGATGGGTGGATGAAATTCGAAAATAAGCGGGAGTGACATGGAGGAGACTGGCACAAGACAGACCGTTGTGGAGGAAACTTGGGGAGACCTTCGTCCAGCAGTGGATTGATAATGGTTGACAATGATGATGATGATAATGATGATAAAAAGTTTGTTGCTAATTTTCCAGTTGCTCCATTTTGCATTAAAAATCAATCATTAAACATGTAACAGTGGAAAAAACTATTTGTACGAATTTATTTCAGAGGGATCCTTGTTATTTTCTATACAAAAATATTTGCTCGCAGGTATGTTTTTATCATTTTGTGAGGAAGTTTCTACAAGAATCGCACACAATACCAGACTGCCTCCCCTCTTCCCGACAAAAGAAATCTTAGATGATTTCATCACCTTTCACTCTCTCTCTCTCTCTCTCCCGGAAATTTCAATCCATATTCTGGTCTTTTTCTTAAGCTTAGAGCACATACTTCTTTTAAATAGTCCTTCTGTCTTTGATAGTTTTCGTGAGTATTCATTTCGGAAGACATTTTTCACAAAACGACTTTATATATCAAAATACGAGGCTTATTTTCTAGTGCCTACAAGGAAATTCCACCCGGGGCCCGCGAGAGCTCTATCCGGCCCTGCGGAGGGGGGGGGGGCGTCGTCGTCGTCGTCATGGATTAGGTTCATTGGTGAAAGTGTCCAGGAAAGAAATACTCCAAGTAGAAGTAAGCCCAAAATCTTCAAAATTCAAAAAATGAAAATATACATTACAGAGAACTTTTTTTTCGATACATATATATATATATCGATACCCCTTCAAAAGCAAATAAACGGATCCGCTGCGTTGCTAAGATTCGCGGTACAGCTGCAAACGGTATAAAAACAAGCCTGCAGCTGACCGCGATCATATCTCACTGTGAGGTTGAGTGAAAATGTCGCGGCGGGTGAGAACTGACTTTGAGAAAGAAAAGATTGTTGGGTGTCATATTAGTGGGTTGTTCATTAGAGAAACCAAAAGGCGTTTAAATATACCAAAGTCAACTGTTTTGGATGTACTGAAAAAGTGGAAGAAACATGGCATGCCCCGAAGCAGCAAAACGTACCGACAGAACAAAGAAAATCAGTGAGAGGACATCGAAGCCTCAGGAGAGTCGTTACAGCTAATCGATGGAGTACTGCACAAGACCTCAGTTTACAGGTGAGTAAAAATGCTTTAACCTCGGTATGTACACGTACCATTCGCAGAGAACTTCATCCTTGGGTTTCCGTGGTCGTGCGGCTGCTCATAAGCCTTTCATCTCCACTCGGAATGCTACTCGTCGTTTAGCATGGCGTGAAGAACTTTTATCGTGGACCGTACATCAATGGAAACGGGTCCTATGGACTGATGAATCCAAAAACACGATCAGTCTGTCTGATGGCCGTGTGTGGGTTATGGCGGCAGCCGGGGGAACACTATTTCCGACAGTGTACTGTTCCTACAGTCTAGTTTGGAGCTGACAGTGTACTCGTGTGGGGGTGTTTTTTGTGGTATGGACCCGGCCCATTGTTTATTGTGGACAAATCTGTTAAATAGCATGTCTACCTCGATATTATGGGCAATTATGCCCTACGAACTCTGGCAATATTACAGAACCAAGCCTTGTTGGTACCAGCAGGAAAATGCACCGAGCCATATATAGCAAGGACCGTTACGGCGTGCTTTGACGATAATTCCGAACCGTGTGTGGACTGGCCAGCACAGAGCCTTGATCCTAATCCCATAGAGCACCTATGAGATAAATTAAACCTCCGCATAAGAAGTTTGGAACCAGCAAGGCCTGCTACTAAGAAACAGTTAGCGGCAGCATTATATACTGAATGGAAGCGTATACCTATCGATGTGTTCCAAAACCTTGTGGAAAGCATGTCTCGATGGGTCAGTGAATGCATTAAGGCCACAGGTGGACCGACACCGTACTAATCTATGTCAATAAATGCTATGCTGCGTTTCTATTCTAAGTGTCCGGTGACGTTTGTCAATATAGGTCTCCCCAAGTTTCTTTCACAATTTGCTGTCTTGAGCCTGTCTCCTCAATGTCACTCCGGAAGCTTTCGAATTTCATCCATTGCATTAGGGTTTTCTTCTGGTTCTTTTTCTGTCCCTCGGAATCCATTCTAAAATTTCGGTTGCCCATCGGAGGTCCGTTCTTCAGGCAACATGTTCAGCCCATTGCCATTTCAGTAATTTCACTCTGTTCATGATGTCGTCCACTCCTGTCATTTTCCTTATCCACAAGTTCTTCTTCTTTTCTTTCCTGGTTACACCAAGCATGCATACCTTCATGCTTCTTTTAGTTGTCTGCAGTCCTTGTATATCTTTTTTAGTTAAATTCCATGTCTGTGCTCCATACGTAAGCATTGGCAGGATCCATTGATTAAACACTTTACTTCTAAGACATAATGGTATACTGCTCTTAAAAATTGTACTGTTTCTCCCAAAAGCTTTCTATCCGGCGAGTAATTTCTTTATCAAGGTGACCCTCGCTTGATATCTGCTGTCCAAGATACACTGCTGGCCACCCAAAATGCAACACCAAGAAGGACACGAGATAGCAAAGCCAGATTTACTGGACACATAACAACAGATACAAAGATTAAACGATTGAGCATACAGGCCCGTGTGACTTTCGGAACACGCAGACGTCAATAGTTTGTGTGGCCCCCATGGCTGGCAATAACGGCCGCTACACGCCGCGGCATCGAACGAAAGAGGCTTTGGATGTGGGCTTGGGGTATGTCGGTCCAGGCTGCTTCCACACGTTGCTACAGTTCATCAGGCGTAGCCGCGGGTGGTGCTTGCCGGGCCACTTGGTTGCCGATCAGCAACCAGACGTGTTCGATGGGCGACATATCAGGAGAACAGGCGGGCTACGGCAACAGTGACACCTGGTGGGCCGTGAAGAATTGTTGCACGATGCGTGCCACGTGTGGGCGCGCATTTTCCTGTTGAAACGTGGCTGCTGGCCGGTCCTGCAGGTAAGGGAGGACTACATGCTCCAAAACGTCGGAGATGTAGCGGTGGCTGTTGAGTGTACCGGCGATGTGTACCAGAGGGGTGAGGGTGTCATATCCAATTGCGCGGCAGACCATAACGCCAGGCGACGGACCGGAATGGCGATGCATAATGCAGGCGTCATATAGTCTCTCGCTGCGGTGCCGCCACACGCGGATCCGACCATCGTGGTGTTGCAGGCAGGAGCGGGATTCGTCGGAGAAGACAATGTCGTGCCATTCCGTAGTCCAGGTGCACCGTTCAACGGCCCACTGCCGCCGCACTCGCCGTTGGTGTAACGTCAATGGTAATCGGAGCGATGAGCGCCGTCGAACGGTACGTGCTGATACAGGTTTTTGCGCAACACACCCTAATTCCTGTGCTAACGTTCTTGATGTGGCAGTGCGAGCCGTCAATGCCCGCCGCACAACATGCCGGTCCTCTCGTTCGGTGGTGTGCCGCGGCTGCAGCAATCGCTCACGTCGGTCCGTCTGTCCCTCCTGCACCCACCGATTCCCTACTCACCTCACTGTGGCTGGATATCGTGCCACACGGGCGCCTATGTCCCGGTACGATAAACCGCTATCGCGATAAGCCACTGTTCGTCCTCTGTCGAACTCCGAAATGTGCTGCCGTATTCTGCGACGAGGCATCAGGAAGCTTCCCACGCGCAGGTCCGGCAGCACAACACACTTTGACTACTTATAACCCGCCTTCTGTGCACCCTTCTTATAGTGCTTCTTGGTGGCGTGCCGGGCGCACATGATTTGCATATGCCTTGCAATGCTAATCGTTTCCATGTCCTCTCGCGGGCGACGCAAGCTGCGAATTTCAGGCCTTTCGGATGCTTCGTTCTATATTTGGTGGCCAGCAGTGTATATATATCACTTTAATTTGGTACTCAATCTTCCTCTAGTCCCCTCTTGAGGGTGATCCGAACCCGAGGAATCCCCTCCCTTCTCGTCCTTGGCTTCGCCTATGCCTGTATTTTTTTTATTAGTCTTTTATTTTTTGAAAAAAATTGGACCTTTTTTTTATCCGAAGTACTCTTCTTATATTTGAGCTTATGAGAAGTTTTGGTTCATGGTCTCAAAGCTTTGCAAGTTTGAAGACAGGTTTTATTCAGTGGATTTTTAAGCAGAAAAACTGAAGATGCTTGTCTCAAAGAACGGCGTTAATTGTGACACAAGATGCAGGATAAAAGAAAGCTGGAAATGGTAAATAAACATCGCGCTGTCTGCACGAGAGGTTTGGCGAGCTTTTCCATTACATAAGCCATTCATCTTTCAAATTAAAACAAAACAATATCCTTCCGTGACTCCGAAGGCGACTACATCTCAGCTCTTCCCGAAACATCCGTGACGTACATTTATACATCTCGCGCAGCCTTAAAAAAAGTATTAAAATCTGAGCAAGTTAATTATCACACTGACATATTAAGCAGAAACTTCTAATTAGATCCAAACTAATGCAAGTAAATAATGCATTATCTGACATCGTAGAGAGGGTTACAAAAGAAGCAGTTTCATTTTCATTATCTCTTAAGCAATCTTATGCTCAGAAGCTATTTTAACTGAACCGAAGACAAAAACCTATTACGGAGATGTAAACTAATTCGTTAGAACTATTCAGCTTGAGAGCTCTCATTTTTTGAAAATTACGTTGTTGTTAGTGTCTATGTTGGCCCTGTTGGAAAATATTAATTTCTCCAAATATTTCATTCACGTTAAATTCTTACCCTCGTTTTGGGTTTATTATTTTGTATTAATAAAATGAATTATAATATAGTTAACCAGGGAATCTAATGAAATTTATCCATTTCATAACCCTAGGCATAATGTTACGAGCATACTAACTAACAAGAAAGATGACGCCGAATGTTTAGTTGTAACGAGCTTTTCTGTTTAATCCTTTCCGAAACAAACACAAAATACGAGTACTTCAATATTATTCATGATTAGTGGAACCCATTACAGAAAAAGAAAATAAACATAATTTCCAAGCGATAACACATCTAGAAACTTCAGCAGTTATTTTCAACCACTAACGGTTGAAAAGTCTGTTACAAAAAATAATAAATTGTGCTCACACTCCCTTTCTAATTCTTATTTGAGGATACAGCACAAATAAGAATTGCAAATGGAGTGAGAAAAGGTGACACCATATTTCCCAAGCTCTTTAATGCCACATTGCAAAATGTGTTTCAATCACTGAACTGGCAAAACAAAGGGATAAAGTTTAGTGGAGATTACTTAACTCACCTTCGTTTTGCTGATTATCTTTGCAACTACCCCTTGAGAGCTGCAGAGTATGATTCAAGAACTTGCTGACAAGAGTAAAGAAGTCGGATTCAAAATGAACTTTCAGAAGACTTTTACAAGAAACCGAAATTTATCCATTGATGGGGAAAAGCTTGACAACCGATACCTACATTTATCTTGGACAGCAGATATCAAGTGAGGGTCACATTGATTAAGAAATTAATTGGCGTATAAAACTTGGAGAGCTTTTGGAGAAACTGTACAATTTTTGAGAGCAGTATGTCATTATGTCTTAAAAAGAAAGTGTTTAATCAATGCATCCTTCCAGTGCTTATGTATGGAACAGAGACATGGACCTTAACTAAAAAAGACATACAAAGACTGCAGACAAGTCAAAGTACTCTGGAGAGATGCATGCTTGGTGTAACCAGGAAAGATAAGAAAAGGAACTTGTGGATAAGGAAAATGACAGGAGTGGAAGACATCATGACCAGAGTGAAATCACTGAAATTGCATTGAGCTGGACATGTTACCAGAAGAACGGACCACCGATGGACAACCGAAATTTTAGACTGGATTCCGAGGGACAGGAAAAGACCCAGAAGAAGACCCTCATGTGAGATTGATGAAATTCGAAAGTGTACTGGAGTGACATGGAGAAGACAGGCTCAAGACAGACAATTGTGAAAGAAACTTGGAGAGACCTTCATCCAGCAGTGGATTGATAATGGTTGATGATGATCAGAGACAAAGCAATTTTTATATCAGACAGAAGAGCTGATATAGAGAAAAACATGTTATAACATTACGCTCTCTAGCGAGTAAACTGTGCACTATTTTAAGAAGATAATATTCCCCATCTTTACTGTAATGAACGCCATACAGGAAAAATAAATTTTTCAAAAGGATTTTTAGAAGCGGAAATACAGCGTTAAACAAAAATATACACTAACACCCTCGTTATTGTATCAGTCAGCACGTGAAACAGTCTTTCCATAAGCACGTCATTCTCAACAAGACTTAAAACATATAGCATATAACACCACGCACATAGTTTTGCATAATATCACTCGGTAGATAGCTTTTAACCCTTTAACGACTATAACGCCCAAAACGCCCGTACATACAAACGACCATAGCTGCCCGAAACGCCTGTCTAGAGAGAGTCAGATTTCTTACCCTTATCTGTTCTTTAAATTTGCACGACCTATGAGAGAACAGCAGGAGTCATCGTCAGTCACCATTATTGTTGCTAAGCAAAGAAGTGAAACAACAGACAGTTTCGGGCGTTATGGTGCTTAGAGTGATACTATATTTTAGTTATGGTCGTTAAAGGGTTAAAATATGGCTTTCAACTCTGAATGCAACCTACTCATACAAAATCGCTCTGCTCATGTAATTCGCTCTTACAATGGCCTAGTGGTCAACGTTCGTGACCGCCACGGAGAATAACTTAGGTTCGATCCAACGCAGGTACGAACGCTCGAACCACTAAATATCCGCCGTGCATCGGATGGCCACGTAAAGCCGTCGGGCACCGGGCACTAGGTAATAAATAAGGGCGTCTTCCTCCCCCTTTCTACCTCGCTTCTGTGTTACTTTCCTGTCGGACACTCTAGCACAAATCTCCTAGCTTCCTATTTCCGAGGGTTGTTTAAGACCTGGGATCAGACACTCCCTTCCTAAAACCCTCTACATCTGATCTGATCTGATCTCGCTGTTAGAATCTGCGCATTTAGTGAATCTTCCATTAGCTAAGAAAACTCAATACTTTTTGTTTATGTTTGATTGCATTTTTGACTCACCATCAGGCTGCCAAGTTTTAAATCACCGGAGAGTCCAGATGTATAGTTGGCAATGCCAAGGAACTTCGGCAATGGCCCTCGTCTAGAGTGATGAGTCTCGTTTTCCTGGTGCACCATGTTGATGGCTGGGTTCTCACATTGTCCCCTGACTGCACAATTGGGGTTGAACGGGTCGGTGAAAGTGTTGTTCTGGTCTGGGAAGCTCATTTTCTTGACACGCCCGAGGTCTGTTGGCTATCATTCCACAAACACTGAATGGTTGACGTTACAGGGACATGTTAGCTTACCATCTCCATCCATATCTGCAGGAGAATTTGTGCCTGGTGAGAAGAATACAACAAATTTGCGACATTGCCTTCGCCCGCAAAGCTCCCATGACCGTAACCCAATTGAACATTTCGGAGTTGCTGCAGCGGACATGGGGTCAAGTTACGCATGGAGGATCCTTGTAGAATCTGTTCCTTGGTGTCTTCTGGCCGTGATGGCACAGAAAAGTTGACCGACGAGTTATGTTTTCCAAATGGAAAGCTAACTCAGTGTACGAGCAGAGTTGTATACAGAGGTTGACTAATGTTTACAATGACAAAGTAAAATGTGCGTCATATGCAAATCGTATGCACCACGATTGCGTAACTATGTTTGTCTTGTAGTAGTAGCCTTCTGCTTTAAAATAATTTGCAATTTTACTTTCGTAGTGTTAAAATGCTTCCACCAGTGATTCCGTTCTGGGAAGGGTATATAGCTGCCCTTTCTGAAGAAAGTTATTCATATAGAGCAATCCAAAAAAAAAAAAAACGGCGCAGAGAAAATGGCATATGTTAAATAATTCAGCGTGCAAAAGAGAACTCTGCAGCTTGCTCGATTGGCGCAGAAACGCCACGAAAAAAAGGGCCCTAAACTAAAGACAGCCGCTGAGGTGGTGCGGAAATTCAGATCTCTCGTAAAGAAAGAGAATCCAGGAACGCCAAAAAGCATTGCACAGCATGTAGGTGTCTTACAGGCAACTGTAAATCGCATTATCAAATCTGAGATACACTTAGAGAAGCGGTTTAAGCTTATCTTCCACAAGCTCCTTCCGCGCCACATTTCGGAGCGGATGAAGAACTGCAGGAAACTGTATGAGAAACACCTAGCAAAAGACAGGTGGAAGTTTGTGCTCAAAAAGACAGGTGGAAGTTTGTGATATACCTTAGTGATACAGAATCCAAGGAATATAATATCGAGAAAAGGGTGCCAAGAAACACCCGGAATGGGTACGTGAATGCAAAGGAAGTTTTTCACGTGGATTTATGGTTGTGACAGGTTATTGTTGTAATGGCAAGTTAAATCTGCGAAAGGTTACGAATAACGCCAAATTTAATGCATCTTATTATCAGACAAGCATTCTGGACTCGGGTTACCTCGAAGAAATTTTGTCCTTAAACGGTGCTATGGCTTGAAATGTATGGATCAACCAAGATAAGTCCTCCAGTTTCTGTACATTTCGAGGTGGTGGTGATTCAGCGGGAACCCGCTTTTCCTATTTGAACCACAAGTGTTCGATTGGGGTCATGGGAGGTGAATTTGGAGGTTAGGGCATTAACAGAAAGTCATCAGAATGTTCCTCGACCCACTCCTAGACGATTCCAGTAGTGTGGCATGGCGCATTATCCTGTTGGTAATGGCCATCACCAGCAGAGAACACAGTTGCCATGAATGGGTGAACATAGTCCGCAACGATGTTCAGATACCTGACAGCTGTCAGGGATTGGGATAATGGGGCCTAAAGAACCTCACGAAAATATCGCCCACAGCATAACATTGCTGCCGCCGGCCTTTTCCCGCCCAACCCTACATCCAGGTGTCATAACCTCCGTTGTTAATCGGTGTATCCGCGCTCGGCTGTCTACATGATACACCAGGAATCTTGATTCGTCACACCAGGCCACTTCCTTCCAATCATCCACGATGATCTTGGGCTCATTTCATGCGTTGTTGGCGATGATGTGCAGCGAGCATGGGTGCCCGGCTACGCAGGGCCATTCGCAAAAGCCTGCGATGAACTGTGTGCTGTGACACATTGCCCTGATCACCACTGTTGTAGCTGCTGGTGATATGTCGCACTGTGCCCCTGCAATCGCTGTGAACAATGCGGGACAGTCACCGCCCCCCTCCCTTGGAATCAATGAACTGCGGACGAGACACGAATAGACGACGATTCGTCGTTTGGCCATCTGTGCACCACGTTTGATACGTACTCAGTACAGCGGCACATAAACAACCCACAAGACGCGCCGTTTCCGAGATCGTAGTTCCGAGGCGCCTTGCCATCACAATTTGTCCTTTATCAAACTGCGATAAATCGGCAGCTTTTCCCATTCTAACTCCGAACACTGTACTAACCGAAAGTCGGTCATCAGTTTGTATATATACTGCTCTGTGAACATCATCTGCGTCACCGCTCCAGGCTGGCTAATTTCTCTAGGATGGGTATGGTTATAATGTAATGGAGCTTTGGTGTAGAACTGCCGTCCGTTGTAAAACTGAGATACGAATTCAGATATCAAGCGACAAGAACTGACCCAGAAAAAGGACGACGTGGCATGTGGGAATAACATGGAAGAGAATTGTTTTAGACAGAGTTGTATAAAAGACTTGGAGACCTTCAACCAGTAGTGGATTTAGTATGATTGATGATATGAAGGATATTATTTTTTCATTCACTATAAGAAGCACCGAGTTTATTTCTTTTCCATGGTTTACGGCTTTGTAGTTTAAATTAGTGTACATTTTGATTTACAACATTGTACAGTAAAACGTATCCAATTTGAGGGACTGGAAGTAATTTTCCGTTTTAGACAGGTGCATCCATGGGGGACATTGAAATGTAAACATTTGAATTTTTGGTGATGCTGAAAACAGATTGTACACTAATACTTAAGATAATGTATTGTTCGTACGTACACTAATCAACTAAAAATCACAAACTTCTGTTGTTGTTTTTTTCTAAATAACCCAATATTGATTTCTATACATTAACATTTACAAAATGGCGCTCAATGAGAGCACCTGCGCTACTCAGTAACTGAAATAATTCAGTCACCTTGAAGAAGTGGAAACTTTCTAATATCCTGAATATTCGATATTTTTTTCTTAGATGTGGCTTATAAATTTACCTCCACAATTTCGTCATCTCTCACTGCTATTGTTTTTCTCCGGTTTAGTGTCGCTCATAAAATTTCGTCATCTTCATTACCAGTCTGTATCACAACGTTACTGTTGAACAGACGAAATAAGAATAGTGGTGTAAAGCTAATTTTATGCCAATGCTGTGTTCTCGCCCTTACGCCTTAAAATATTATAAAAAAATATTTCCGACACTTATCTGCTCTGGCAAATGCTTTACACTCACGTTTTCTTTTCAAGCATTTCAATAACTTTTAGGTCCCAATTGAGAACGTTCTTCTTCTGCGCCATGGCAACAGGCAAACGAATGCACGCAACGCACAACAAGCAAAGGTTGTGAATGACGACCTCAATGAATAAATGTTACAGAATTAAACAGGAGAGCCTCGTAATCCGTAAAAAACACTCCGTAAGACTTTGGACGTTACATCCAGCAAAGACAGCGACGCTGGTCACATGACCTAAAAATGAGTTGCGTTACGTGCGAGCCAAACAGTAGATACGCTGCAGTGTCTGTTTGTGTAAAAACACAAAAGACTAAATATCTGCGTAATTGCATTATCTTCAACCTCAAGCAAATTTCTTCCGTGTGAATTCATCATCGCATACTGTGTTTGTTTCAAGGCACTGGCTCCCTCCCGTCCCTGGAACCAGCGGCCCTAAATTAGGGACGGGCGACTACTTATAGCCCATTGAGTTGCTCACGGTGGTTGTTAAACCTCCAATCAAAAAACAAAATCATTGCACATTATCCTTTAATGATTTCTATTGAACTAAAATGCTAAAGTAACTGAAATATTTGAACTGGATACTAAAATAATTAAAATACTTGACGGCGCGGTTACATTTCGTTATCAGGTTCATTTGCGCTCTTGGCTAGGTTTTGGTTTTATGCAGATTCTGTCTCAAGCAGTTTCCACTGTTTTTGCTTTAAAGAAAAACTGATTAAAAAAAACCTGATAAAAACAAATGATGAACAAATGGTAAAATAAAACAAAACTGATAAAAACAAATGATAAACAAATGGTAAAATAAAACAAAACTGATAAAACAAATAAAATAAAACAAAACTGATAAAAACAAATGATAAAATAAAAAAACAACTGATGAAAACAAATGATGAAAACAAATGATGAAAACAAATGATAAAAACAAATGATAAAAAACAAAACTGTTAGAAACAAATCATTTTTAAGAACTAATCGCCTTTACCATGAAAAAAAATTTTGCACACGTAATTTGATATGCGCGTTTTTTCTCCTGGAAGAGGAGGGGGGGTGCAAATAGAAATTTCTGTTACTATTTATTTTCCCTTTTAAGGACCAACTGAATATTTCGTCTTAGATTTTATTTTTTCTTAATAAAATTAATTTCCCATTCACTTCCTAGCTATGATTTTCTAAGAATTTTTTTTTTTTTTTTGAAAAGCTTTCTAGCCGTGATTTTCTAAGAAATTAATTCTTCAGCTTTTCATTTGCAAAATTCTTCCGTTAGTTTTTACGAATTCGATGAGTGGTGCTGACCAGAGGCTAACTTAGAAGGTGGCCTAAGAGGCCTTGGTCACATACCAAATGTTTTTAATATTTCTGTGATTTTGGTTAAAATGCGATTACATTAGAAAAACTGCTTTAATTTAATAAAAGTATATTAACTTACGTTAGAAAAAAATATTTAATTCTTCTATTTTACATTAACTTTTATTTTTATTCTGTGGAATTCAAAACATTCCATATTTCGCCCCCCCCCCCTAAAAAGTCTATATACGCTCCTGCTGCTGATTGTACATAAAAAGAAATGTCTAGAAAAACGTTTTCTGTAATGTATCTGTCAAAAGACGTGGTCATTATACCCGAAAATTTAATAACCTTTTTTTTCTCTTTTTGGTTACTTTGAATCCAAGGACTGCATTTAATAGAAATTAAACTAAACTAGGTTATCTCACAGCAAAGACAAATGGCCTTTATATCATAGTCTAAGGAGAAAGGAAAGTTAATGCATAGTTGTTTGTGGTTCATCGGATATCACGTGAGCAACCCATGGGGTATGTATGAAGAGCAGTACTATCGCACAAATCTGTTAATTAAATTAGCCGAAATGGGGAAAGCATTATTCTTATATGCAAGGAACAGAGAAAAGGTGACAGAGCCGATCCCTGTGGCACACAGGAATTAATGGAAAATGCATTACAACATGCATTCGAGATAAACCCGCGGGAATCGTAAAACAACCGCCGAAAACATAATTGTTCCATCACGTGTAATTTCTGCCTTGAGTATGCAGTGAGGCATTCAGTGATGAAATATTGTGAAGCGTCATCAATCCATTCTTTGTTCTTTTAATAGATGACATGTACATGAAACCCCAATCGTAGGTTTGTCAACTAAAATGCATCTAATGTATGGCCGGACTATTTTTGCAGCAAAGTGTAATTAGGAGCTGGCAAAATTACCATATGGGGAAAGGTTCAGGAGCTTTAAGGTTCAACATGCCTTCACTGCAGATGGTGGACCCATGGGTATTCAAAATTCAGTAAGTACACTGCTTGCGAAAATTGCAACATCGAGAAAGAATCGCGCTATTCAAATGAAATTTATATTACAGATTTCTCATGTTACAGGAGATCAATAGTGTACCCAGAGGGGGTACAAAGGGTCATATGCACCCCCAAAACTTTTTTGTCTAGTATTAAAATCTAATAACAATTATAGGTGACGTTATTTTGCCACTGTCGCCGTTGTGCTCTTTCTTATATTGCCGTTACTTCATTTGGAATGGTCAGACGAGGTCACATATTAACAGGTCATCTATTGTTAATGCCTATCCCCCCCCCTCCATGCGCATTTAACACTTGTATGCGACCAAAGAAAGAAGAGAGCGAACTGATGTTGTAGTGGTCAGGGCGTCAGTTTAATGAATGGTGGGGGTGGGAGGGGGTAAGCCTTTTATCTTGAGTGCATACCATATAGCAGGAAAACAAAAACGTAGAATGAACATTACTTTGTAATTAACGGTATTTGAGAAAAATAAAAATGCCTGTTTTCATATACATTTTTTCCGGTCCCTTTAAGAAGGAATGATATCGCTGCTGCAGTGATAAAACCCAGAATGTGAGAATATTTTGACTGTTGACTTTGCATCATGTAAAATTTTATTCACTGATGCATAATACAGATGCAACTTGATGTAAATGTTATGCATAGTGCTTGGACAGTCTGCAATCGCAAAAGTGATTCTTCGATCAAATTTAATTTTTAAATAACGATAATTCAAACTACAAAAGTTCGCATTCGTGGTTTTGACATTGCGGCGATGATATGCACCCACCTAAATTTATTTCTGGGTACGTCACTGCAGGAGATAACTGATTACAACTGTGGAACTTATAACGTAATGCCTTTTTCGTGAGCAAGATTGGTGTTACGCTATGTCTAAAAGCATGACTAAGGAATTTTGAACTAAATAAAAATACAATGCAGTAGTTCCTAATTAAGCTTTTACTGCCAGACGAAACATATACAGAAGTCAGACTTACGATAACCTTTTATTGGTCCAGCACTCTTTCAGTAGATCCAACATACAACACAACAGACAAACTTAATATTTATCTTAGCGACCGAACGTCTACACACAGACACATACCCACGAGCAACTGTTGTATCGTCCTTTTTATCCATCGTTCTTATCACATTCATGCGCCACTCTCTCTCTGACCTCAATTATACTTCAAAGACATGAAGTATAGTGTCTATATTCTGTAAGTTTCAAGGTATGCGCTCCATTCAGTACATAACGCTGCCGCTAACTGTTGCTTAGTAGTAGGCCTTGGTTCCAAACTTCTTATGCGGCGCTCTAATTCATCCCATAGGGGCTCTATGGGATTAAGATCAGGCCTCTGTGCTGGCCTGTCCACACACGATGCGGAAATTATCGTCAAACCACGATCGTCAAACCACGACGTAGCAGTCGTTCTTGCCTCTTTTGTTGCCTTTTCTCCTCTCCGCTTTTTCTGCTGCATTTAACTGCTCCCCCCTCCCGAGGAGTTTCACGGACGCACATGTGGTCCTATTTCCCAAGAAGGGTGACCCTCTTGACTTGGGAAATTGGCGCCCCATTTCTCTTCTCAATCAAGATAATAAACTCTATACTAAGCTTCTTTCCCGTCGACTAAACTCTATCCTCCCTCACATCCTTGCTGACTCTCAAACCTATACTGTTCCTGGCCGTTCACTTAACTCCAATGTTCAACTTCTTCGCGATCTCATTCATCTTGCCAAGACTCATTCTGAACCTCTTGCTCTCCTTTCCTTAGACCTCCGTTCCGCTTTCGATAATATCTCACACGCCTATTTAACACAAACCCTGCTACACTTTGGCTTTCCTCCACAATTTGTCTCCGTTCTTCTCTCAATCTATCGGGATGCCGTTTTCCATGTCAAGACGGCATCTTTTCTCACAGCACATGTTCCCTTCAAGCGGGGAGTTCGTCAGGGCTGCCCGCTTTCTGGTCAACTGTTTGCGATTGCCGTCGAGCCTTTTCTACGCTCTTTGCAAACATCTCTTCTAGCACAACTTCCATCACCAGTTGCCAGCTCACGGCATCACTCAGTCATTTACTCTGCTTATGCAGATGACATCACCGTCTGCATTCGTAGCGACTCACAGTTCCAACTGCTTCGTCGTTTGTTCTCCGCATATGCTTCATGTTCTGCAGCTGAACTGAATACGTCTAAGAGCACTGGATTGTGGTGCGGGTCGTGGTTCAATCGCTTGGATGCTCCATGGGGGGCCACATGGTCATCCACTACCCAACGCTTCCTGGGTGTGCACTTAGGCGCACCACAAGCTACATCCAGTGCAACTCGCTCGGAACTCCATCCTCGCCTCCTCCGCACAGCTGCATTCTGGTGTCGTGCGCAGTTCTGTACGTCCTACTACCAGCGTGCAAATCTCACCAGGACATACCTTCTGTCCATCTGCAAGCATTCTTGGATTGCATCTACGACCCCGCTTTTCTGTCTCCAGGAGGTTACACGCTGCCTTACTCGAGTAATGTGGGCGGGTCATCACTGGATTAACGTCCACAAGCTCTGTGCTCCTCCCTCCTATGGTGGTGCTGGCCTACCTGATGTCCCGCTGTGCTACAAAGCAAGCCGAGTGATCAACTTCATTCACCTTTTCACGGCTCCAGTGGCTTCCGCAGTTCAGGTACGTGACGTTCTTGCCTCCTTGCGTAACCCACATTTTTTCCTTTCTTTCTTTAGTTCTCATGGATTGCTGTCCTTTCCCCCCTCCAAACTCCCACCTGCATATTCTGAAGCCCTCATTCACCTTCGCTCTCTCCCCCTCATTCGCTCCCCTCCCTCTTCAACTCTAGAGCTTCTTTCTGAACCCCTCTTCTTCAACTCCCTTGTTCATCCCCCCCATCTCCCCTGTTTTTCATTCCCCTCTTGGCTCCGAGCAGGTGTAGTAACTGTACAAGACCTCACTAACTCGGATCTATCCTGGCACGCCCTCTCTCTGGCCTCCCCCTGCTATTCTCTCGTCCCCATCCGCCCATTTGGTCTATGACTCTCTGCTAACTGCACTTCTTTCACTTTTCCCTGATCTTGTCTCCCCAACCGGTCTCGTCTCTGTCTTTTCTGCCCCTCTTCCGCTGCCGTTTTTCCTCCGACTCACAAACTCGGTTCTTCCTCTCTCCTCTCTCTCCTCTAAATCTCTTTATCGTTTTCTAGTGCACCTTGCCACCCCTTCACCGCTTTCTATTCTGGAGGTTCCCCCTGCTTCTCTTCCTCTTGTCTGGGCAGCTGCCCGCTCACCCTTATCTGCCCCTCTTGAAATTAATACCCACTGGCTCTTTTTGCATAATCGCCTCCCTGTTCCGTATTTTCTCTTTCGCATGTCTCTTCTCTCCTCCCCTCTCTGCTCTTTCTGCGCACAGGAGGCAGACGTTTCTCACGTCTACCTTTACTGTCCCATCCTGATGCCTCTCCTCCACCAGGCTTTCCGGATTGCCAGTCGCTCTTGTTCTCAAGATCTTCCGTTCACTGCCTACAGACATCTTCTTCTGCGGGCTCATCCACCTACAACTCTTCCTTCAGTATGTGCCTATCTTTTCGTGCTGGTTAAACACGTTATTTACGTATACCTTCAACAACTCCGCAGCATTTCCTCGCCGGTCTCTTTACACCAGGCCAGCGCAGCACTTTTGTGCCATTTTCAAGATCGATTGCTTTCTCGACTCCGCCTGGAGTACCAGTCGGCTTCTTCCAGTCGTCGAGAAGCTACCTTCTATGCTACCTGGGCGCCGGCCGCTCCATGGTTTGCGATTGATTCTGGACTGCTACACCTATCAGAACCCTAGGACATTCTACACCTCCTTTGCTGAGTTCCGTGGCACCCTGGTGGCCCTCCTCCACTCTACGACTCGTGCAATCCACACTACCGTTGAATTGTGAATGCTAATGCCATCTCAGTGTTTTTTCATGCTTACTCGTGTACATTACTTACTTTCACCCCGCCTGTATTATGTTGCTTTGGTGCCCTCGTTAAATAACTTGCACAATTGTGCACGCTGTGTTTTTATCTCATGTATGTAATGTTTTACCTTCACGGCGGTGTTTGTGCTGTTCTTTTTCTAATTGTGTACTATTGTTTCGCCTGTGTTATCCTGTAAATCATGCCCAGCCAATGTCATGTGACACGATGTGTTTCTCTTTGTCACTTCTGCAATTTTTTTATTCAATAAGCTTTGCTTGCAGCATTTGTTATTCATCCCCATTGTCATTGCAGTGTATATACCATCATGTTTTTAACAGTTTTGTATTATTTCCCAGTGAGATGCCCAATACTGTACGTCTCCCTCTTATGTTTTCTTATGATAAATTAGAATAAAGCGATTTTGAAACCTTGCTTTTTATGGCTCGGTGTATTATCCTGCTGCTACCAACAAGCCTGGGTTCCATAGTATTGCCACAGAGTTGGTAGGACATAATTGTCCAGAATATCGAGGTAGACTTCCTGTTTAACAGGTTTGTCCACGATAACCAATGGGTCGGGACCATACCACGAAAAACAACCCCACGCGAGTACAGTGCCAGCTCCAAACTTGACCGTAGGAACAGTACACTGTGGTAAATAGAGTTCCCCGGCTGCCGCCATAACCCACACACGGCCATCAGAATGATGGATCGTGTATCTGGATTCTCATCAGTCCATAGGACCCATTTCCATTGATCTACGGTCCACGATAAATGTTCTTTGCACCATGCTAAACGACAAGTAGCATTCCGAGTGGAGATGAAAGGCTTATGAGCAGCCACACGATCACGGTAACCCATGGAATTAAGTTCTCTGTGAATGGTACGTGTACATACCGACGTTCCAGCATTTGTACTCACCTGCACATTCACGTCTCGTGCAGCTCTCAGTCGATTAGCTGTACAGACTCTCCTGAGGCTTCGACGTCCCCTATTACTGATTTTCGTTTTGCTGCTTCAGGGCGCGCCATGTGTCTTCCACTTATTCAGTACATCCAAAATAGTTGACTTGGGTATGTTGAAACGCCTCTCGGTTTTTCTTATGGACGTTCCACTAATATAACACCCAACAATCTTTCCTTTCTCAAAGTCAGTTCTCTCCCTCCGCAACATTTTCACTCAACCTCAGTGACGTGTATTCTAAATTAACTTTCCCTTTTAGTTTCTTTCCCTATGTAAATCTTGAGTTTGTTCTCAGTTATACTTCATACTTAACGTGATGTCTTTTCTCTCAAACGAATACTGTTGGGAACACAATCTAGGCTGAATGAACGTGACGTATGCCTGTTATGAGATAAGAACGAGAGATATAAACTACGACACAACAGTTGCTTGTGTGTGGTGGTGGAATGTGGAGTGTTGATTTGTGTTATGTGATTTCTATACTATCCTGAAGTGCTATAACTGTGCTGGAGAAATAAAGCCAATTTCCGCAAGTTTGACTTCTGTTTTAAATGTTTCGTCTGGCCGTTAAGGTTTAATTTAGGAACTATTTCATCGTATGGTTATGTTTTTAAAATAACGTATCAGAACGAAAAGACGTTTACGTTAATACCTCACAGTGTGATATGATCGCGATCAGCCGCAGGCTTGTTTTTATACCGTTTGCAGCTGTACCGCGCATCTTAACAACGCAGCGGATCCGTTCATTTGCTTTTGAAGGGGTTTCCGGTGACTTTCGTCAATATAGTGCATATATTCCGTAAGTTTCAAGCTAATACCAGCCGTTTTTCATGGTGTTGCAATGTTCAAAAACTTTGTGCACATTTGATTTTGGGCTGAAGACATGTGTAGAGGAGTTCAAGAAAATAAACAGCAAACAATAATTCTAGAAAGTTGCGTCTTTTGAGTGATAAATCAATCTACAAAAACTTTTTAGGGCCAATTCAGATACAAATGCTTAACAGTATTTCGGTATTTGGAAGGAAATGATAGAATCTGGAGTCTCAGGATGATTAATAAACTAAAAAAAAAATTATATTCAGGATTTAAAATTCTGAGTTAGAATAGATGATGGGTTATCAGGCGCTTTTAGGGTAAAAATTAGTGCCGAACAGAACTCTTTTTAGCGGTGTGCAAGGGCCTAGCCCGGGCCAAAACCCCAAGCTCAAGTCGGCCCAACCAGGCTTTTTTCATCAATTAGGGGAAAAGTTTCCGAGTCTACACGGGCTTATGCAGTGAAAGGGTTGGTATTTTTCTCCTGGATTAAAAAAACCCGTTTACTCACAAAACGAAGACTGACTTCTAAATAATAGGATGACAAAGATCACTGAGTGAAATGAAAGACATGAAGTACATCCGCTACCGGATGAGTTGATTAACTACAACTGAAATCGACAAAAGCCGGGCAGTAAGATGGTCGGGAATAGTTTGATGTACACACATAGTCAAAAAATAGTTGCACAAAGAAGGACGATTCTGATTGCAATGCTATGGAGGAAGGTAAAGGTGCCCAGGAAGAATAAATGATTAAACATGGAGACTGATATGGATAATATTTATTGAGCTACACGCCAGTAAGTAGTGTCTCTCAGTATGGCGTCGGGTTGCCATGTTTGCTCACATAGCATGCCAGACGTGTCTGCATGGAGTTGTTTGTACAAGCTCCTAATGGTGTCCTGCGATAAGCCATCTCTTGCAGCTTGAATCCTCTCACGCAGTTCCTGCAGATTGTGCGGTAGGGGTGGAGTGTGGATAGCGCGTCCAATAGCATCTCACACATTTTCAATCGGCGAAAGGTCTGGCGATGCGGCGGCCCATGGCAGAGTGTCAGTGCATTGAAAGTAAGCTCTCGAGACAGCAGTAGTATGCGGACGAGCGTTGTCGTTTTGGAAAATCGCACCGGAGTGAGCCTTCAGAAAAGGAAGGCCACTGGCTCTAGGACCTCCTTAACGTAACGTTGGGCTGTGAAACTGCCTGTGATGAACACCAAAGGCGGTCTGGCATCGCAAGCAATTGCACCCCATACCACGAAACCAGGCCTTCTGGACGTGTGACGCTCGACAACAAACCGTTCATCTTGGCACTGACCACCGTGCCTCCACACACTGATTCGGTGTTCGTCTCCTCCATGACAAAAGTGAGACTCGTCACAGAAGATCACCCGCTGCTATTCTGAGTGTCTCCATGAGTGTCTGGCACCACACCACTGTAGTCTTTGGAGAAGATGCAATGGTGTTAAGGGCAGTCGTTGTAACGGTCTGCGTGTGTGTGGACCTACGTCGTGCAGTCGTCTGCCAGTGAAGATGGCACTAATCGGACGATGCATGGAGCTGAATATGCGCAATCGTTTCTGTTGGGTAACTCCGCGCGTGTCGGACAATATATATATATATATATAAATCTTGGCCCTCAGTCTCCGGCAGCTGGAATGTACCTGGCCAAGGCAGCGGCCAGTGCGACATGAAGGCAGAAGGTGCTAAGAATCCCCGGAGGACCGGACTAGGCTGCCATTTGATGCTGACCTTGGCTACCTATAACGGACGCTCCCTATCTTCTGATTCAAGGCTTCTTGAATTGGAAGAGGAACTACAAAGGATCAAGTGGGACATCGTCGGGCTAAGTGAGGTAAGGAGAAAAGGAGAAGATCTCATTGAACTGAAAAGTGGACATCTCTTCTATTATCGTGGGACAGATACTGGCAGAACTAGTGGTGTTGGATTTATAATAAACAAGAAACTGAAGGATAAAGTGGTAGAAGTTGAAAGTTCCTCTGACAGAGCTGCACGACTCGTTATCCAACTCTCGAGAAGATACCAGGCTCAGATTATTCAAACTTATGCACCCACCACAAGTCATCCTGAAGAAGAAATTGAAGAATTTTATGAGGAAATTCGTCATCTAAATAATAAAGGTAAGCAGCACTTGAAGATAATTATGGGAGATTTCAATGCAAAAATAGGGCAACGGCAACAGAATGAAACTTCAGTAGGTAAATTCGGTCAACCAGCGTGGAAATACTCTCGTTGAGTTTGCAGAGGCAGAAGGATTTTTCATCTTGAATTCCTTTTTTCAAGAAAAAGCCACACAGGAAATGGACATGGAGACATCCAATTGGGACGACAAGTGAAATTGATTTTATTATGTGTAACAAAAAATTCGTCATTGAAGACTGCAGTGTGCTGAACAAGTTCAACACAGGTAGTGACCATAGATTGGTGAGATGTAAGATGCACCTCAACACTAAATTGGAACGTGGCAAGCTCATAAGACAAACAAAATGTATTGACATAACCAACCTTAAAAAACACCATAATACTTTCAAGTTGGAACTGAAGAACAGATTCTCTGCTTTAGAAGGCCTAACATCGGAAGAAGTGGATATTTCGGAAGTTAACAGAAAAGTAACCAAAGCTCTAATGGAAACAGCAACAAAATTAGCTGGGTCTAAGAACAAGTTGCATGTGAACAAATTATCAGGAAAAACCAAAATGTTGATGCAAAAAAGAAGAGATGAGGACAACTAAAGAAGATGTGACTTCCAAAGTGGAATATATAGAGCTATGCAAGACAACACGAAAAAGTATCACTGAAGACGTAAGGAAATTCAACTGTGAGCTAGTGAGGAAAGCAATTGAAAACAACCAAAGCCTTAAGATAGCAAAGGGACATCTCAGTAAGGGAAGAAAACAGATTATGGCTCTGAGAAAAGATGGTTCTATAACAAGAAATAGAGGCAGAAATTTTGACAAGAGTGAAAGATTTCTACTCCAAATTATATGAAAGGGATGATACATGTACTCCAGACATCATGAAAGGTACCAGAGTTCTTCCAGTCCTCCCAGCAGAAGTTGCTCATGCAATCAAGAACATGAAGCGGGGGAAAGCTCCAGGAGAAGATGGAATTACTATAGACATCATACAAGAAGCAAGTGGAGAAATTGAAACAGTACTCGCCCAAATTTTCACTCGATGCCTTAATGAAGGGAAGATTCCTGAGGATTGGAACAACGCTACAATGATCCTGCTACATAAAAAGGTGACATTGAGGATCTCAGGAACTACAGACCTATCAACCTCCTATCAGTGGTTTATAAAATCTTCACTAAAGTTCTTTCACACCGCTTGAAGGTAACACTGGACATGGCTCAACCGAGAGAACAAGCTGGATTCAGGAGTGGCTGCGCACAATAGATCATATCCACGTACTGAGAGAACTAACTGAAAGAGCGAGGGAATATGAACTTCCATTGTGCATGGCTTTTATCGATTATGAAAAAGCCTTTGATTCGGTGAAACCATCAGCAGTTACCACGGCTCTGAAATCCTGCGGTATTGAAGATGCATACATTAATATTATTAATAACATCTATGAAAATGCAAGTGCAAAGATTCGGCTGTTTGAAAATACAACACACATAAAAATTGGAAAGGGAGTGAGACAAGGTGACACCATATCTCCGAAGCTCTTTAATGCCACATTGGAAAATGTCTTTCAATCACTGAACTGGGAAAACAAAGGGATAAAGATTAATGGAGATTATCTAACCCACCTTCGTTTTGCTGATGACGTAGTCATTTCTGCAACTACCCCATCAGAGCTGCAGAGTATGATCCAGGAACTTGCTGACAAGAGTAAAGAAGTGGGATTAAAAATGAACTTTCAGAAGACAAAAGTGATGTTCAATGCTTTTACAAGAAATGAAGATTTATCGATTGATGGAGAAAAACTGGAGATAACAGATACATATGTTTATCTTGGACAGCAGATATCAAGTGAGGGTCACATTGATGAAGAAATTAATCGGCGTACAAAACTTGCCTGGAGAGCTTTTGGAAGAAACAGCATAATTTTCAAGAGCAATATGCCATTATGTCTTAAAAGAAAAGTGTTTGATCAATGCATCCTTCCAGTGCTTACGTATGGTGCAGAGACGTGGACCTTAACTAAAAGAGACATACAAAGGCTGCAGACAACTCAAAGATGCATGGAGAGGTGCATGCTTGGTATAACCAGGAGAGATAAGAAGAGGAACTCGTGGATCCGAAAAATGACGAGAGTGGAAGACATCATGATCAGAGTTAAATCCCTGAAATGGCAATGGGCTGGACATACTGCCAGAAGGACAGACCATAGATGGACAGCCGAAATTTTAGATTGGATTCCAAGGGACAGGAAAAGACCCAGAAAAAGACCACATGGGAGATGGGTGGATGAAATTCGTAAATATGCGGGAGTGACATGGAGGAGACTGGCACAAGACAGACCGTTGTGCAGGAAACTTGGGGAGACCTTCGTCCAGCAGTGGATTGATAATGGTGGACAATGATGATGATGATGATGATATATATATATATATATATATATATATATCTACTGTAGTCAACAGCGTGCTATGGTGATGTCCTCACGACTGGTATGGCGCTCAGTACAGGGATAAGGCCATCCTTCTTCCCGGAGCCCGCGACGATGCAGCCCCTCTTAAACTTCTCCAACTGCTCGAATTGCTTGTGAACTTTTTTCAGAGGCATACTAAACTTGCAAAAGATGCAACCAATACAACAGCAGGAGCCAGAATGGCAAACACGAGCAACGGCACGACCTTATATAGCCGGTCAGGCACATAACTACGATCCCTCCTCACTTGCGGCACATGCGCGGCCGAGCATGATACTTGAAACATTCGCATTTCTCACGATGTCAAACGTACCCACCAAGTTTCATTCCTGTCTGTTTGCTTCCTTCTGGGTGCAACTATTATTTTGACGATGAGTGTATTTCTATGAAGGCTGAAATCAAATTCAGTTTCCATTTCGTTGGCTTTAATTTCCTTTAACACAGCGACCGCGGCAGGGGTCGAGATTTGAATAACTATTTTACGCACAGTTCGAATGCGTAATGCAATTACCTCATGAGTTCGTAAGATATTTTTGAAAGTCGTATTTAAAAAGTTAATACATTTTTGATCCCTTAAACCTAGAACTGCGGCAGTGGTCAGCTTGACAGCTACAAAGTTTACATTACATTTATTACATTATGAGCTCAAGTTTAGAGCCCATAATGTCATGGTGTGAGGAACATGAGGACGAACTTTCACATCTACCTTGGCCTCCCCAATCACCAGATTTAAACATCATCGAGTCACTTTGGTCTGTGTTGGAAAACAGAGTAGATCCCGTTATACTCCTCCTGCATCTCTCAAGGACCTGGAGCAATTTCTGCATGAAGAATGGTGTAACATCCCACTAACCATCATTCAGGATTTGTATGCGTCCATTCCACGGAGGATTCAGTCGGGTTTGAATGTCAAAAGTGGTCCCACAGCCTGTTAGTTACGTAAAACCTTTTCCTAGGTGTTCACATTATTCTGTCCAACCCCTGTATTTTGACCTGTTAGAGAAAATGGCGCATTGAGAAGGAAAGCAAAGGGATATTGAGACAATTATTTACAGAGCCAGACATAATAGCCCAACTGAAGACAAGAAGCTACTTTGTTTTTGCCATGTAATGAGGAGAGGAGAATGAGATAATTAAATAAATCGTGGAAGGATGAGTTTATGAGAAGGCCAGGCGAGAAACCAAAATGTTGGTGGCTGGATGATTTAGCATGAGATCGGGATGACGATGTGTTTGACCTTGGTGGTTACATGGGCAGATCTAGATAAAGAACGCTGTTAGGTAAGGCAATGAACCAATTTCATTACCAGAAGTAAGTGGAGAAAGTAAGACTTTCGTATAAGCCAAGATAACTTAAGACTGGTTTATCTTTGCTACATTTAACAACGCATGGAATAAATCTTAAGAAATGAGGAGTTATGCTTCGTTTTGTTTTACCATATGAATATCTGCTAATGAGCTTAGCCTGTGCTTATGCAAGTGAGATCAGAAACGAAAACGATTTGCATTGGATCCACGCCCACAATATTGACAAAAATCACCGGACACCCCTTCAAAAGCAAATGAACGGATCCGCTGCGTCGTTAAGATACACGGTGCAGCTGCAAACGGTATAAAAACAAGCCTGCAACTGACCGCGATCATATCGAACTGTGAAATTGGGTGAAAATGTCGGGGCGGGAGAGAACTGACTTTGAGAAAGGAAAGATTGCTGGGTGTTATATTAGTGGGTTATCCATAAAAGAAATCGAGAGGCATTTAAACATACCCAAGCTGATTTGGATGTACTGAATAACTGGAAGACACATGGCCTGCCCTGAAGCAGCAAAACGTACCGGCAGACTAAAGAAAATCAGTGATGGAGAACGTCGAAGCCTCAGGAGAGTCGTTACAGCTAATCGACGGAGTACTGTACAAGACCTCAGTGTACAGATGAGTAAAAATGCTGGAACCTCTGTATGTACACGTACCATTCGCAGAGAACTTCATTCCATGGGTTACCGTGGTTGTGCGGCTGCTCATAAACCTTTAATCTCCACTCGGAATGCTACTCGTCGTTTAGCATGGGGTACAAAACATTTATCGTGGACCGTAGATCAATGGAAAACGGTCGTATGGACTGATACACGATCTTTTTGTCTGATGGCCGTGTGTGGGTATGGCAGCAGCCGGGGGAACGCCATTTACCATAGTGTACTGTTCCTACGGTCAAGTTTGGAGCTGGTGGTGCACTCGTGTGGGGATGTTTTTCGTGGTATGGTCCCGGCTCATTGGTTATCGTGGACAAACCTGTTAACCAGCACGTCTACCTCGATGTTCTGGACAATTATGTCCTAACAACTCTGTGGCAGTCCGAGCCTTGTTGGTACCAGCAGGATAATGCATCGAGCAATAAAGCAAGGACTGTTACGCCGTTATTTAATAATTCTGTGTCTTGTGTGGACTGGCCAGCACAGAGCCCGGATCTTAATCTCATAGAGTACCTATGGAACGAATTAGAGCGCCGCAAAAGAAGTTTAGAACCAAGGCCTACTACTAAGAAACAGTTAGTGGCAGCATTATGTACTGAATGGAAGCACGTATCTATCGTTGTTACAAAACCTTGTGGAAGCATGTCTCGAAGGGTCAGTGCATGCATTAAGGCCAAAGGTGGACGGACACTGTACTAATGCATGTCAGTAAATACTATGTTGTGTTTCTCTTCTAGGTGTTCGGTGACTTTTGTCACTATAGTGTATATAAGGATTACCAATGTTTTGCAATTTCTTTTGTCTATCAGTCCGTCTGTGATTATCATATCCACACGATGCACACCCTTCGCGAAAAAAAAATGCAGCACCTCGAGAATTTCGTTAGATTCTGCTGAAATTCCGCATTCAAGTACCACAGGGCTGAATATGCAAATGTTTAAAACATAACTACCACTGACTAAGTAATGGCCCGCCAGAGCGCCTGGGAACCGCTCATTGAGGAGGGTATTTGAAAAGCAAAACTTGCACGTAGGGACAATTGTGACAGCGGATTGCGATTGCATTAACCTCCACGGGTTGTGAAGACTCCTCGACGTCTGATCCGTGCGCACTACGAGCAGTTGAGCGAGTTTGAGAGAAGACTTATAGTTGGCATTAGCGAGGCAGGTTGGTCAAGTCGACGTATCGCCAGGCATGTGTATCAGAGCGACGCGGCAATCGGATGTTGTTGGCTCCAGTGGGTCGAGGAGGGCACAACCCAACTGGCACGCTGGCAGTGGATGGCCGAGGGCAACTACAGAACACGAGGATTGCGCGCTTTTGAAGGCCGCCCGAACAGAGCAAAATTCGTCTCTCTCAACCGTCCGTGGACATGATGCGTCGTCTACAAATACGGGTGGCTATCAGGACCATTGCCAAGCGACTTGTAGCACGGAGCCTGCATTCGAGGAGTCCACTCCGCCGCCTACCATTGAGCAAAAAGCAACGCCGGCATCGGTTGCAATGGTGTCTGGCCCGATCAACGTGGGATATTGTCCTGTGGCGTCGTGTTGTCTTTAGTGATGAGGCACGGTATGTACTTTGCATCGATTAACAGAGCATATGTGTCTGAACAACCGGCCAGTTCACGGATTCTGCCTTTACCATGAACAGCATAAGGCTCGCACACAGGGAGTGGTTGTCAAAGGAGCCATTTCCTACAATAGTCTGACACCCTCACGACTTAAGTTGACGATATTCTACGATCTATTGCGTTGCCATTCCTGTCGCAGCATTACCGTGCAATTCTTTAATTGGATAATGCCCCCTCCACACATATCACGGCTCTCCCAGGCCTGCCTCCGTAATGTCGACACCCTTCCATGGCCAGACCGACCTCTAACCGATCGAACATGTTTGAGACATGATGAAAGGCCACCTACGCTCATCACGGAATGTCAGGGAACTGGCCCGCACTTTTGACAGCATCTGGCATGCTATAACGCAGTATGGTATCAATGAACTGTGTGCGTATATGCCATGCTAGGTAACCGCTTGTGTCTGAGCCAGAAGTGGAGCTACAACGTACTGACTTGTTCCACTCGTATAGATGTTTTATCCGAATAAATCGCTCAACTGGTCTGGAAGTGAAGTTTGGTTTTCTTTCCTATTCATTCATATACATTGCTCCCACCAATTTTCATTTCGATTGCATGATTCTTTCTGGGTGCTCCGTTTTTTTTTTGTTTTTTTCTTTTTAAGTGGGTGAGGGGTTAGCAAAGAGTATTTTAGATTAAATAGAGAAGGAACTTTTTATTTTCGAATATTTGTCAGCTTATTTGTTTCTTAAAAAAGTTTCGGATGACTACTTGCGTTTATGTGTGCTTTCTGGAAAGGAAAAGTAATTTCCTAAGAGTTGAGAGCAACTAAAAGTGCACCAAGTTCTCTTAAGTTGCATTTTATTTGATTGAACTCCGAGCTTTAAAAACCATATGTTGATTCCTTAACTCTCCTCAATCAATGGTTCTTCTTTGCCGATGGATTTAATTCTCATTGGATTTCTCCCAGGCAGCAGCGATCTTCTCGTTTCTCTAAATCACCATGACAATAAAGCTTACAAAGTTCCGTTACCTCCTGGCAACATGACCTGCTTAAAGGTTTTCTCTCGGGTGCAAAGAAATCTTCTAAGAACATACAACGAGCAGGAATTTCTCTATGGGATCTTCAGAATATCAGGCTTTTCACTTTAACAGCAAAATGCACTCAAAGGTTTGTGTGGAGAAAAAGAGGGCAAAGGCAGTTTAAAGAATTGTATTGCTGTTGCTTTTTTTTCATTCGTTTTAAGCGTGCTAGATGTTCTAGAATTGGTAATGATTTTTCAGTTCGCCATTTCATTTTATTCGTCAAATCATCTTTTCTTTCTCACGTTTCTTGTTTCTTCCCTTATGTTCTTTCTCTCTTTCATACTTTCTCATTGTCTGACTTTCTAGCTCTCTTTTCCTTTACGTTTCTCACTCTTTCGCTCTCTCCCTTGCTCTTACTACTTTTCTTTTTCTCTTTCCTTCGTGTTTCATCCTGTTTACCACTTTCTTTTTATTCTCTTGATCTTATAATTTCTCTTTTCCTAATCTCTCTCATTCTTTGTTCCTCTAACTTTCTCTCCGATCCTTTCCAGTTCACCATTTCATTTTATTGGAAGTTCGTAGTTTCTTTCTCACGCTGCTTTATCTTCCCTTCTGTTCCTTCTCCATTTTACTCTCTCATTGTCTGACTTTCTAGCACTTTTCTTTCATATTTCTCACTCTTTCGCTCTCTTGTTCTTACTATTTTCTTCCTAATTTCTTTCCTTCGTTTTTCTTTGTCTTTTTGTTTCTTGATCGCGTTATTTCTCCCTCTTAATCTCTGCCATTCTTTTACTATCTCTCTGTTCCTTTCTATTCTTCCTTTCCCTTCACTTCCTCCTTTCCCCATTTCTTCTCTCTCTCTCTCTCTCTCGTCACTATCCTTTTTTCGCTTTCAGTCTCTGAAAATATGTCGGTTACCTTTAAAATTCTGTTCTAAGCTTTTAAAAACTTTAAGTTCTATTCCTTTTCTTAATTTTGTCCACTTCTATTTCTAGCATATAAGTTATAGTCAGTTCTAAGCCTTCAAGTTCTATTCTTTTTTTTATAATTCTGTTCGCTTTCTGTTCTGGTGCACAATGTCTGAAAATTACTCAATAAATGTGGAAATCTCTCTTAAGGGGACTTTACGGTCGGAAAAATACACTCATTGTCATAAAAATCTGTGCACCCGTGCGATTAACGCGAAACTCGGCGAATAGCTACGGGGAGGGCAGACATGCAAATGATTAAAGTTTCGTGCGATTCCGCATGCCCGCGCGTCCAAGACCGGCGCTGCAATAGCAATCCCTGGGACTTGTAAGGCGCTGCGAAGGGTATTCCACATTCGTGCCGAAGTACACAATAAGGGCCAGGTGAGATTAGTGAGCGCTAGACGTGCCGAGGAGCCGCGGTAGATGTGCGTACGGGCAACTGACTGAGTTTGAATGAGGCAGTATTGTCGGGATGATAGAGGCAGGGCCGACAGCCTGCCTGCCACCCTGCCTCTCTCATCCCGACGATGGCTGCCATTTGAGCCAGTCGGACAGGACAGAACAGGACAGTACAGTACGATCGTGTAAGAGCAATGGACATGGGATGGCTCCCAGACACTGCGGACTGGCTCTGGACGACCCAGACACACCACCAACACAGAGGACCGTTGGATCATGAGAACCGCACGCACAGATGCAACAACCTCCTTTTCCAATATGCAGAGATATGTGGTGGCTGTACAAGGGACTCCTGTGTCCACCAGAACTATTTCCAGACGCCTGGCAGAGGTGAATCTGCACACTCGACGGCCTTTACGTTTTCTGCCATTTTAACACCTGACCATAGTCGACGTCGATTGCAGTGGTGTCAGCAGCGAGCAAGGTGGAATGCTGCTGGCTAGCGACGTATAGTGTTCAGCGAAGAATCCCGCTTTTGTATGGGAACGAACTACCACCGTGTCAGAGAGTGGAGGACTGCTGTAAGCGCTACAATCCCAACCTCACTGTACAGCGGCACACGTCCCGAACTGCAGGCGTGATGGTCAGGGGAGCCATTGCGTATGACAGCCGGACTTCCCTCGCAGTGATCCGAGAGACTTTGACAGACCAGCGCTACGCGCAGGAAATCCTGCGACCCCATGTGGTTCCTGCCCTGGCGGGGCGGCCCGGAGCCATTTTCCAACACGATAACGCCCGTCTGTACACGGATCGGGTTTCCCAGAACTGTCTACGTCATGATTCAACGTTTCCATGGCCTGCCAGATCGCCTGATGTCTCGCCCATCTAGCACGTGTGGGACCAGATGGGACGCCAGCTTTCTCCATGTCCTAGTGTTCGGGATTTAGAGCGTTGGTTGCAAGAAGCGTGGGCCAGTCTGTGCCAGGATAACAAACGGCGTCTCTTTGACTCCTTACTGGACCGTAACCCCGCATGTACCAGAGCGCGAGATAGTCCGACGCGGTACTAACGCTGTCCAGAATGTGTACCGTATGTCAGCGGAAAATCTTTCTACTGCTGTGATATTGTAATAACTTCTGTCTTGGGTATGTACCCTCTCATTTCAATCTGACGTCTCTTTCTTGGTGCACGGATTTTTATGACAATGAGTGTACAGATATCCAGTAGAGTTAGTTCCAAACAGAACGTTTCGCTCTTGGGAAAATTAAATAACGGACATTTTTGCTGGCTTTTAAAATTCACGTTGATTCCATTTATAACAAATATTTTATTTGTTATATTTCGTGGTCTCTTAAAACGCTGCGCTTAAAATACAGTTCTTAATTACGTAAGCTACACAATAGGGAAACCAGGCCATGCATGCAATTTTCCAAAGAGATGAGAAGTTTGCTGCACGTGTAATATAGTTACAGGAAAAACGAAATAAGTGCACTTTTAAGGAACTGCTGGTGTATAAGCATTTGTAAGGATCCTTTTATTCTTCAATTCGTCTTTCTTTGATCATTTATCTTCCTTTCTCTTGTCAGTGCCTTAAAATGTTCTTAAGGCATGACTCGCTGATCATTTTGGCAATTCTTTAAAGCAATTGAACAAGCATTGGAATAACGTACTTTGTTATCTTGCTTTAAGAGGCCCTCAATGACGGGGGAACGTTGAGTTAAAGCGAAAGAAACATAGCGTTCTTTTTAAAGAATAAAATGAAGTAACATGAAAAACAGTCGCTCGTGTTTTTGAGAACCTAGAAATGCATTTGACATTCATTACTTTTTAATTATATTGGCTTTCCACTTTTTTTATCTTAATATACTATTCTGAAGAGTAAGACTTGTTTATTTTTTCCTTAATGTTAAAAAAATCATCAGTATGCATAAGATTAAGAGAACGTTAATATATGTATAAACATGGAACTTAAAGTAATTTTTTGGAGTTCTGAATAAAGCTGAATAGACATGGTGTCATAAGGAATGAAATGACAGTTCGAAATAAATCGTAGTATTTTTAAGAATTCATATTTTCATTTATTTTTCTGTTCCATTTTTTTCATTACTTAATTATCTAAAATTCTCCACCGAAAGACGTCTTGGTAATTTTTTTCTTATAATACATTTAAAAAGAAACAGGTTAGGAAACTAGATGCGAGATTCAGATTGTTTCTTTGTTGTTCTTCCAAAATGTTTTTTCAATCATTTGAACTAGGAAGATATAATGATAAAGATTAATTCAGATCGTTTAATCCATCTTTCTTTTGATGCATTTTTTCCAATTGCCCCGACAGAGCTACGGAACATGACCCAAGAACTTACTGACAAGACTAAAGATCTGAGACTAAACAACTTACTGACAAGGCTAAAGAACTGGGTCTACACAACTTACTGACAAGACTAAAGAACTGGGTCTACACAACTTACTGACAAGACTAAAGAACTGGGTCTACACAACTTACTGACAAGACTAAAGAACTGGACTAAACAACTTACTGACAAGACTAAAGAACTGGGACTACACAACTTACTGACAAGACTAAAGAACTGAAACTAAACAACTTACTGACAAGACTAAAGATCTGAGACTAAACAACTGACTGACAAGACTAAAGAACTGGGACTACACAACTTACTGACAAGACTAAAGAACTGGGTCTACATAACTTACTGACAAGACTAAAGAACTGGACTAAACAACTTACTGACAAAACTAAAGAACTGGGTCTACACAACTTACCGACAAGACTAAAGAACTGGACTAAACAACTTACTGACAAGACTAAAGAACTGGGACTACACAACTTACTGACAAGACTAAAGAACTGGAACTAAACAACTTACTGACAAGACTAAAGATCTGAGACTAAACAACTGACTGACAAGACTAAAGAACTGGGACTACACAACTTACTGACAAGACTAAAGAACTGGGTCTACATAACTTACTGACAAGACTAAAGAACTGGAACTAAACAACTTACTGACAAGACTAAAGAACTGGGACTAAACAGCTTACTGACAAAACTAAAGAACTGGGAATAAACAATTTACTAACAAGACAAAAGAACTGGTACTAAACAACTTACTGACAAGACTAAAAAGAATGCTTGCCGGGTGGGCGAGCATTATTTTTGGTGGGGGCGAGCTTGACAGCAATTTTGTTTTGCGAAACACTGAAGGAACGAATTTCTAATGTTTTTCACTACCGGCTACAAAGGAATTCGTGCAATTCTCGCCCTCCCCCGTCCACCGGGACACAAACATACACACGCGGGTCTGACTACTTGCGCCAATGGTGTAAGATACAAGTGTTGATAGAATGTCGCCTTCAACTTTTTACTTGCCCTGAATGCATTGTCTTAAATTGCTTTTCAAACTTTTGCATGTTTGCTTATGAAAATAGTACTGTACAATTTAAAGGGAAACATCGTTTTTGTTTATCTAAATCAAATTTTAAGTCTTGCCATGAAGAAGCAATACTTCCCCTCCCCCTCATTAACACTCTCTTCCTTCAGGCCAGAGACTTTGCCTTACACTCCTCTCTTACAAAACAATCGTCTGCCAGTTTCTGCCTTTCCCTGCCCCTGGGCAGTCTTAAGACTGCTACGGTGTCTTTAGACTCCAATTTCCGTGTTGAAATCCCCTATTTTGTAAAGAAAACAAACAGCAGAGAAATTAGTAGAGACCCCCTCAGTTAATTCTTTTGCACCCTCCTTATTAGCCCCTCTAGCCATACAAACATGAAAAAGAGGCTTAAACTAAGGGATTGGAAGAGTGGAAGGCAATAAAATTTTCATGGCCCTACGAATGCTATTTTGATAACCTTTCTATGGAAAAGTAAACAAGTTAGTAAAATCATGCAATGCATTGATTATGATACGCTTTCCAACATACTAGAAATCATTACTCGAGTTATTACTCAAGTTATCAGGAAAATGGCTGTGGAATAAATCTCACTCCTGTGCCCTGACCTTTGATCCCATTTCGATGATATTCAACAAAACGGTTCAGTATACCTTCAAAATAACATGATAAAGTTTTGTCGCAATCGAAGCAATTTCACGTAAGTTATGATGCATAAGGGCTATGGATTACACATTTCGCCCATTTTCAATAGGATTCGTCCCCAGACAGGTCCTTACAACATACTAACATTTCATCCAAATGGAAACATTTTTACGTAAGTTATGACGCATAATGGCGATGGAGGTGATTCCGCTCCTATGTCCTGACCTTTGACCCCCATTTCGCCAATTTTCAATGGGGTTTGTCCCCAGGTGATCCCCTACCACATAGTAAAATTTAATTGAAATCGAACCTTTTTTACGTTATTTATGACGCATACGAGCAGTGGAATTGGATCCCGCTCCTATGTCCTGACCTTTGACCCCATTTCGTTCACTTTCAATAGGGTTCCTTCCCAGGTGTTCCCGTACCACATACTAAAATTTCATCGAAATGGAACGATTTTTACGCAAGTTATCGAGCGGACGAACATACGCACACAACGCGTGACGTAATGAGGCAGATGGGAATCGCAACCATCTGCTGGCAAAACTGTGACGTCATAAAACTTTAATAGGATCCGCACACAACGCGTGACGTAATGAGACAGATGGCGTGACCGCGCGCCAACATCTAATCGGACGACGCCATGACATTACAATAAAAACGTGGTAATTCGGGGTGGTTATTAACCCACTAAACGAATTTTCCTAAAGTCGAGATCAAACTAAAACGATTTCTATTACCAGAAAACGGTAGGTTAGCGACTTTCATTAAAATCCTTAGAGCCGTTTTCAAAATAAAATTTACATACATACAAGAATTGCTCCTTTAAGGTGAACGTCAAGTAATTTTGCTTCCTGTAGTTCAAATGGAAAAATTTCTGTACACATTTTCTTCCCAAATAATGCGTTCCCAAGGATGAAAATTTGAACATCGATTAAAATATCTTCATTTTATAACTTGCAATACTTAATATTTTCTGAAACATAACCATAATTATGCAATCCGACATTTGTTTGTCTACTGACGTCATGAAAATACAGGTCGCGCCATCTTTTTTCTGAACAATTAATGCGTTCACAAGGATGAAAATTTGAACATCGATTAAAATAGCTTCATTTTATAACTTGGAATACCAAATATCTTCTAAAACATAACCATTATTATGCAATCCAACATTTGTTTGTCTACTGACGTCATCAAAGTACAGGTCGCGCCATCTTTTTTCTGGTTTCAACACCACCAAAGGAAAAGTTATTGATTTTTAATATAATTATGGTTATGTTTTAGAAAATATTAATTATTCCAAGTGATAATAAGAAGTTATTTTAATCGATGTTAACATTTTCATCCTTGGGGACACATTAATTGTGAAGGAAATGTGTACGAAAGTTTTTCCATTGGAAGTATAGGAAGCAAAATTACTTGACGTCCATCTTAATAATATGGGATAAGGGTGATGGAATGGATCGCAATTGTATGTCCTGACCTTTCACCCCATTTCGTCCATTTTCAATAGGGTTCGTCCCCAGTGGTCCCCTACCACATACTGAAATTTCGTCGAAATCGAACCATTTTTACACACGTTATGATGCATAAAGGCAATGGAATGCATCCCGCTCTTATGTCCTGACCTTTGACCCCAATTCCCCCATTTTGAACAGGATTCGTCTCCAGGCGGTCCCTTACCACATAGTCAAATTTCATTGAAATCGAACCCTATTTACGCAAGTTATGACGTATAAGTGCAATGGAATGGATCCCGCTCCTACGTCGTGATCTGTGATCCCATTTGTCCCATTTTCAATAGGGTTCGTCCCCTACCACATACTAAAATTTCATCGAAATTGAACCATTTTTACGCCAGTTATCGTGCGGACAGACGGACAAAGCTGGAGCATATACGCTTCTTCAACCTACGGTTGGAAAGCGTAAACAACGCACTTCCTATGGGGAAAACACGTTGGGCTACATGAAATAAAACTCAAGACTTATTACTTGGCAAAGTCCATATTATATTTCACAGTTATGGGTTGATTCCTAAGTTCATGTCGGTTTTTTCACCGCACTACAGGAATGTATTATATCAGAAAGGAAAACGGAATCAATCAACTATGTATCTCCCCCCCCCTATTGTTTACGATAGTGTCCCAACGTCTGGATAGGTCTACAATGCCATTCATGAAAAAACGTGCTGCAAAGATACCATCAAGGAAATTCTGGAGATTAACATCATTTCTAAACGTTCTGTCACGGAGTGCATTCAACAGAGATCGGAACAGGTGAAAGCCTGAAGGGGCGACATCTGGGGAATAGGCCGAATGTGAATGGATCTCCCATGTCATGTTTTGAATGGCCATTTTGGCCATGTTTGCACTATGAGGGCGTACATTTTGTTGGAGAAGGACACCATGGCGCCGATGTGGCCATTTCAGCTGAATTACTCCCTCCACACGACGGAGTTGCTCACAATATAGTGCAGCGTTGATGGTCGATTCCTCGGCAGCGTTTTCTAGTGAATAATGCCTTCCATATGCCACCAGACACGCATGATCTTCCCAGGATTGTCATGTTTTGGACGTGGTGTGGGCGTCTTGTTTGGCCTTAACCACCATTTCCTTCGATTCCTGAAATTCACTTACAGGCACCACTTTTAGTCTCCAGTAACAAAACGTGAAAGAAAGGGTGTATGTTGTTGAGAAGATTCGCGATAACGGGTGAGCAAGGAACCACATATGGCAACACGCTGATTCTTGTTGTCCTCAGTGAGAGTGTGAGGCATCCAAGACCCAAATTTCTGGACCTTTCCCATACGCTGCAGGTGTCGCACCACTGTGGCCTGATCACAGTCCATCTCAGTGGCCAATTCGCGTGTGGTTTGACGCGGATACAAGTGGATAAGATAACTCAAACGATCCTCATCAAAGTGAGATGGATGACCTGAGCGTGGAGAGTCGTTGAGTTCAAAACTGCCACTTCGGAACCCCTCAAACCATTTGCAGGCTGTCCTCTGAGCAATAGCATCCTCCCCATGCACAGCACAAATTTGTCGAGTAGCCTCGGCGGCTGTGGATCCCTTGTTAAACTCGTAGAGGAGCAGATGTCCGAAATGCTCATTCCTCTCTACTTGACACTCCATACTTCCGGATCTGAAAACCGAAAAACCATTAGCCATAATCACACAACGCAATATGATTCAGATTCACGATATTACTGTCTACATTTTGATATACAACTGGCCATCTGCGCCATCACTACTGACTTGGGAAACACTCGTGAAATAAAACGGCATGAACGTATGCATCAACGTAATATACTGAAAAATGGGCCATTTTGAACTGGGTGGGCGGCAGGGTGGGCAAGACAAATTTTAGGGTGGGTTCAAGCCCACCTCGTAACCCCAGTTTTGAGGCCGGAATGAATATGGGCAGTGTGAACTGGACCAATTGAACGTGGATGAAATGAACACGGACAAAGTCATCCGTCAGCGTAAACGAAAGGTGGGCCGGCACGTCCTTCGTAACATTTAGTTCCGTTTCGTTCTATGTTGCACATTATCTTATAATTTTCACAAACTTTGATTAAAAAAGCAAAAAAAAAAAAGAAAAGCCTTGTTTTTGACGTACGGTTTTGTTTCTACAAGTACTTTTGCTTATTGATATCGATTCTACCTAAATCGGAAATAGCTAAAGATAAAAACTATTTCGTACAGTATGTCACATAAATAACAGCACCGTCTATGTACGATATTTAATATTAAAAGATGAAGAATATTTACAGTTAAAAACCCCACTAGTACTTTCGGGGTAACATTTACCTTGTCATCAGGTGGAACAGAGGTTATGTGATACTCGCACTAATATTCACTATCTACCAACAAGTAATTGGACACCTGTGATAGCAAAGGAAAACGAAGTTTATCCACCTTCAATAGTTGGTGGAGCCTCCACGAGCGGCGATTATAGCTGCGACCCTCCGGGGCATACTCTCAACCAGGCGTTGTACGACGGCTAGCAGTACTTTCTTCCACTCTGCTTGGAGAAGACAGGTCAGTTCCTTCACCGATTTCGGACGGTAGGGGCACCCCTTAAGTCAACGCTCCAACTCGTCCCAGAGGTGCTCGATAGGGTTAAAGTCAGGGCTCTGCGCAGGCCAGTCCATTCGATTAACCCCATTGTAACCATACCAAGCCATGGTGGACCTCGCAACATGACACGTGGCAATGTCATCCTGAAAGTAACATGGGTCCACCCCGTAAAACTGCCACAACGTAGGGAGCGCATGGTCATCCAAAATGGTGCAGTAGGTCTCGGCGTTGAGTCTACCAGGAATTGCGACCAAGGGTCCCGTGCCATACCAGGAGAAACACCCCCATAGCATAATTCCACCGCCTCCGAACTTCACAGTTGGAACAATACATTCCGGTAGGAGGCATTCTCCAAGCATACGCCAAACCCAAACCCTGCCATCCGAACGGTAGAAGGTGAACCTTGATTCGTCGCTCCAGAGAACCTGTTTCCACTGTTCAACCGTCCACTGTCGACGTTCTTTGCACCACGTTAGCCGAACCGCGCTATTGGACTTGGTGATCAAAGGCTTGTGGGCGGTAGCACGTCCATGATAACCGAAGAGATGGGCTTCCTTACGGATGGTATTCATCGAAAAAACACTCCTGGATGTGGAGCATTGATTTGGTGTGGTTCTTCCGAATTTCTCTGGCCAGCACCCGTCTGTCTCTAACTCCCAGTTTTGTGGGTCTGCCGGGTCGGGGCACATTCCGACAGTCACTTCTCATCTTCCACTTGCCAATCACGTAGGCCACGGTCGATTTTGGGTACTTCAACTCGCTGGATATGTCACGTATGGATCGGCCATTTCTGTGATACCCGACGATTACACCTTTCTCGAAATCGGAGAGCTCTGAACTGCGTGGCATCTTGCATGCGACTGGTTGCGTTGCTGTTTACCACACGATATTTAACGGCGGCCGTGACGTAATCAGGACCGCAGATATCGTCGATTGCAGGGTTGTCCAATTACTTGTTGGTAGATAGTGTATAAGAGTACAGCAATGCACCACTGGTAAAGATCTCAAGCGTCACAAGTTGTGATTGTTACCACAGCAACCGAGCAAACACACCCATGTAATTTCCAACATCAGAACATTCACATAGTTACACAGAAATTTTGTTACATTATTAACAACTGACATAATGAGCAAATGGGGAGTGTATAACATTCCAATGTTGGACTCCTCAGCATGTGAACATGTTAGCAACTATGTGGGGTCACAAGGAGGAGCTTGGGTATTCGTGTACAGGAACACAAATATGATATCTGAACCAACCGCAATAATACGGCATTATCTAGGAATGTTCCAATTGGAACATTTCAACCAGACTGGGCGAATATTAGACTGTTGGACACTCCGCCGTACGTACACTCAGTACAGCTTGCTGAAAGCCTGTACATTGAAGCTCTGGGGGGACAGATGCTGTAATGGCAACACACCTGTGGACATATCAAAAATATGGAAAAACCACGTAGTTAATTTGAACTTTAAATTATAGTAATTAAATAACAACATTCGACTTTGACAATATCCTTTAATAATGTGACAAAATTTCTGTATAACTATGTGAATGTCCTGAAGCTGGAAATTACTTGTGTGTGTTTGATCGGTTGCGATGGTAACAATCGCAACTTGTGACGCTTGAGATCTTTTACCCACGGTGCATTGCTGTACTTTTATACACTATCTACCAACAAGTAATTGGACACCCCTGCAATCGACGATATCTGCAGTCTTGATACACGTCACGGCCGCCACCGTTAAATATCGTGTGGGAAACAACAACGCAACCAAGTCGCGTGCAAGATGCCACGCAGTTCGGAGCTCCCTGATTTCAAGAAAGGTGTAATCGTCGGGCATCACAGAAATGGCCGATCCATACGTGGCATATCCAGCGAGTTGAAGTACCCAAAATCGACAGTGGCCTACGTGATTGGCAAGTGGAAGATGAGAGGTGACTGTCGGAATGTGCCCCGACTCTGCAGACCCACAAAACTGGGAGTTAGAGACCGACGAGTGCTGGCCAGAGAAATTCGGAAGAACCGCACCAAATCGATGGGCCACATCCGCGAGTAGTTTCAACAGGCATCCGAGAGTGTTCTTTCGATGAATACCATCCGTACGGAAGCCCATCTTCTCGGTTATCATGGACGTGCTGCCGCCCACAAGCCTTTGATCACAAAGTCCAATAGCGCTGCTCGGCTAACGTGGTGCAAAGAACGTCGACAGTGGACCGTTGAACAGTGGAAACAGGTTCTCTGGAGCGACGAATCGAGGTTCACTCCCTACCGTTCAGATGGCAGGGTCTGGGTTTGGTGTCTGCCTGGAAAACGCCACCTGCCGGAATGTATTGTTCCAACTGTGAAGTTCGGGGGCGGTGTAATTATGCTATTAGGGTGTTTCTCCTGATATGGCACGGGACCCTTCGCCGCAATTCCTCGTAGACTCAACGCCGAGACCTACTGCTCCATTTTGGATGACCATGCGTTTCCTACGTTGTGGCAGTTTTACGGGGTGGACCCATGTTACTTTCAGGATGACAATGCCACGTGTCGTGTTGCGAGGTCCACCATGGCTTGGTATGGTGACAATGGGGTTAATCGAATGGACTGGCCTGCGCACAGCCCGGACCTTAACCCTATCGAGCACCTCTGGGACGAGTTGGAGCGTCGACTTAAGGGGTGCCTCCACCGTCCGAAATCGGTGAAGGAACTGACCTGTCTTCTCCAAGCCGAGTGTAAAAAATACCGCTAGTCGTCGTACAAAGCCTGGTTGAGAGAATGGCCCGGAGGGTCGCAGCTGTAATCGCCGCTCGTGGAGGCTCCACCAACTATTGAAGGTGAATAAACTTTGTTTTCCTTTGCTATCACAGGTGTCTAATTACTTACTGGTAGATAGTGTATATTAGTGCGAGTATCACATAACCTCTGTTCCACCTGATGACGGGGTGAATGTCACCCCAAAAGTACTAGTGGGATTTTTAACTGTAAATACTCATCTTTTAACATTAAATATAGTACATGGACGGTGTTGTTATTTATCGGAAATATCTGTTTCACAGCATTGGGATGGTCAAAATGCGTTTTCTGTTTAAGTTTCTGACAGCAGTGTTTTACGCATATATGTTACAGTGTGTTTTAGTAGTATTTTTTTTATTAAATGTCATCAAGAGCTTAGTTGCAGATGACATTGTGCGACACAACGTCAAAAGATATAACGTTGCAGTCATTCTTTGGAGTTTCTCAACTGTCACATTTTACATTGTATTTGCGTATGGCGTCATGTGATTTCTGTTTTGTCGTCTTCTAACTGGACTTTTCTTCAGCGCTTTTTGCGAAGCGACAGCATTTGGAAGAACGAAACCAACGATTAAATGTTGATCGAACACGACACTAAAACAAAAAGAAGCAGAAAAGGAATTAGAAGGAAAAGAAACCTGCCATTAAGCTGGAAGACAGAGAATGCAAGCCAATGTGTTCAGAGGAGTAGCGATGGAGGGGGGGAGGAAGAGGAAGGTGGAATTTCTCCCACGCGCGAGTCCACGGGGGCTCCCAAAAGTTTGTAATAATGTTGCTGACAAAGCTAAATGTACGCCACAGAAAGTAATGTAACAGCGTGGTGACATCAGCATTTCCTTTGAGTTGAATATTTACCCCCTTTTGTTGAATATAATGATTACATTGGGTAACAACATCAAATGCTTACAGAAAAGAAATCCAAACTAATGTCCTAGTAGCAACTTAATATTCTTACTCCATAGAAAAGGGAGGAAAAAATCATTAAATATATAAGCACAAATGTTCTCTACCTTTTTCCAACGATTTTAATTGCATATCGTGCGATTTGTGAAAAAAATATCGCTTGAGAGAAAAAATATCAAAGCAATTAGCATGTAACAAAACGTGTGTGCATGTGTGTATCATCGTCCATTATCAATCCACTACTGGATGAAGGTCTCCTCAAATTTCTTCCACAGCGGTCTGTCTTGGGCCAGTCTTCTCCATGTCACTCCCGCAGATTTTGAATTTCATCCACCCATCTCCCATGTTGGTCTTTTCCTGTCCCTAGGAATCTAGCCTAGAATTTCAGTTGTCCATCGGTGGTTCGTTCTTCTGGCAACATGCCCATCCCATTGCCATTTCAGGGATTTTTTCTGATCATGTCTTCCACTTTTGTCATTTTCCTTATCCATGTGAGCTCCTCTCCTTACCTTTCCTGGTAACACGAAGCATGCATCTCTCCATGCCTCTTTCAGTTGTCTGCAGTCTTTGTATGTTTTTTTTTTTTAGTTAAGGTCCACGTCTCTGCTCCGTACGAATGCACTGGAAGGATGCACTGATTAAATACTTTTCTTTTAAGATATAATGGCATTCTGCTCTTAAAATTTTTACTGTTTCTTCCAAACGTTCTGCAACCAAGTCTTATACGCGGATTAATTTCATCAATTATGTTTACCAACATGTATGCTCTGCGCATACAAGTTGGTAAATATAATTTTTGTATGCATTTTACCTACATGCATTTCTTAAGACTTAATTGTTGCTATGGGGCTTCAATTAGGAGAAAGCAACACAATTACTTATGAAAGTTATAGCGTAATATCTATTTACCAGCGACGAGAATAGAATCAGTGTCCTTCTATTCTGGAGCCGAATGATTTCCCATTTAAGCTACACCGACAAAGTTTGTCGCAGCAATTATGTCGACTTGACATGTACGTCACCTCTGAGGTACACGGTAAAAAAATGCTGGTTCAAATTACGGTAGATACATCGGCAGCTGACTGGCCAGTCAATAAACCGTAATTTTACAGTACCATACAGTAATGTTTATTAACAGTAACGAGAGAGAAATAAAAACGTGTTGCCCACAGAGGTGTTGCTTGTCGACTGATTGCACGCGAAAAAACAGGTATATAACCACTTTAAGAAGAACGTTGCCAGATTGTCAAGTTTAAAATTCAGTAACAGTTCAAACACCGTGAACGTGGCGTGCTTACGATCAGTAAACCGTTCGTGTGGAACACTGACTATTCATGGCAATTTTTTGCTCTGTAAATACGTCACATTTTTCCCCACTTGAGAAGGTGCTGGTATGGAATCGTAGGTTTCCAGGTCAGCCGGCAAACCACGCTTGAAGGAGAGCCCACTGTAGAAGAAATTCTAATTCCAGACGATATGTTGAACGAACATCAAACATTTTTCAAAGAAACCAACGGCCAAGAGATTCATTTTACATTCGGGCACCACTATATCGTAAAATCAATTTGCCGTTGTGGGGAATCAAACTCGCGTGCTTCTCCGCAGCCGAATGTTTTCCCAATCAAGCTACACCGACGAAGTTTGTTGCTGCAATTTTGTCGTCTTGACATATGCTTCACCTCTAAGGTAGGGGCGTCAGAGTTACTCCCTTTACAATAATACAATTCACAACCTAACTTCGATTTTTTAGTAGTTATCTCCTAACGCAACGGCCGCCCTGGTGGCGCAGTGGTCTAAGCGCCGGCTTGTGACCCCTCGCCCGAGATGGGCACGGGTTTGAATCCTCTGAGGCATGGATGTTGTGTTTGTCTTACGACACAGACTCTCTCCCTTCCCTGGAACAGGTGATACTAAATTAGAGATGGCGGGCGACAGCTTTAAAGACCATCGAATTGCTCACTTTGGTTGTTAAACCTCTAACCAAAGAAAAAAAAAGCGCAACAAATACGAAATGCGTTGTAATAACTAATAAAATATATAAGTATTATAACTTCTGGTGCGTGTAATCTGCTACCTAGTGTGTTGATTGTATTATCTACACGAATTGTGATTTTTTTCTAAAACCCCTTCTCTATGTTGGACTTTCTCTCTGAGGCCGCCCAGCATGAGAACAGAGTATAAAGTCTATCTGTTAACTAGCATGGTGCAAATAACATCTAATTACAGCAAGCGCTGTTTCGGAAATTGACACGATAAATGACATGAAGCCTGATAGATTTCGATCGAGAATGTTAATTTCAGCGGTACTTAGATGTGGGCAAATAACTGACATATTGGTTAAAGGAATTTACCAACCTGCCAGTCATTTGTCCAAACGTGAAGTGTTTACGCTACTGTTGTTGAACAACGACGTGTGCTGGACGAAGTGAAAAATGACAGACAATGAGAGTGTGTCAGCAATGAGTGAGAAGCAGGAGTCCTCAATGCCCAGTTAACGCATTTGCTTTCTACATATGTTAGTGATAGACAAAAGTTTTGGAACCCTCAGATTTTAGGGTTTCCCAACTGGTCAAATCATATGAGCCTTTGAATAAACAAATCGTTCTAGCATGACACGGTTTCTCTCTCTTATATAATTTCGCCGGACCGGAGTAGTTTACACACTTTCAGGTAGACCTAAAGTGATAGCAATGAAAGCGGGCCAAATAAAGTGTTCGAGGACATCGCATGAAAGACTTCTATTGAATTCAGTTTAAAATGATGAGTTAAAAAATAAGTTATCGGTCGAAATCGCTCACGAAGTTGTCTTTTAAACCGTGGCTTTTAGTGATTTAGCATGCAGGTAGAGTACACGTAACAAGAACTCGTAAATTTTTACATGCTTCACAACAGCATGAAATGTGTTTCAAGAAAGATAAGTTAGTAAAATCATGCAATGCATTGATTATGATACGCTTTCCAACGTACCAGAAATCATTACTCAAGTTATGAGGTTAATGGCTGTGGAATAAATCTCTCTCCTGTGACCCATTTCTATGATATTCAACAGAACCAGTTCAGTATACCTTCGGAACAACATGCAAAAGTTTTGGCGCACTCGAAGCATTTTTAGGTGTTATGACGCATAAGGGCAATGGAATGGATCCCTCTCATATTTCCTGACCTTTGACACCATTTTGTCCATTTTCAATAGGGTTCGTCCCCAGTGATCTCCTACCAGATGCTAAAATGTTATCAAAATTTACGCGAGTTATTGTACGGACAAAGCTGGAGCGTATACGCTTCTTCAACCTGCGGTTGGTAAGCGTGAAAAAAGTACGAGTACCCTGGTACTTTTTGTAGGAAATTTATGCTATGCACCTTTCGCATGCCGAAATCTTTATGTGGGTGTGAAATAAAATGACTGATTCGAGGGTATGTACACAGTCGTATCAGAATAATATGACCACCTACCTAATAATGGGAATACCCATCCTTGGCCTGGATGACAGCGGCGAGACGGCGTGACATGGACGCAATGAGACCCAGGAAGGTTGCCCGAGACACACGTGCCCATTCGGACTGTATAAGACCACGGAGATCCCGGAGATGAGGTAGTTGTGCGTCGGTACATCCAACCTGTCGATCCAAATAGTCCCAGAGGTGCTCTATGGGATTGAGGTCGGGCGATTTCGCCGCCGGCCAAAGGAGAACGGAGACATCGCTGTCTTGTTTCTGGAATCATTCACGTACCCCCTTAGCGTCCTGTTGGTGGACACCATCACTACCTGGGTAAACGTCCAGCATGAAGGGATGGCCAGTGAGGATGTACAGGTAGCTATTGGCGTCCATGGACCCATCCAGTGTTACCAGCGGTCCCAGGTCATACCACGAAATTATCCCCCAGACATGGACACTGTTGACCGACCAGCGGGTCCGGGTGTTGGTTCTTCTGTGTCTGACGCCATATCCACCACTTCCCGTTACTTCTGCGGAGTAGAAACCTCGATTTGTCAGAGAAGGCAACCTTTTTCCACTGTCCAATGGCGGTAATCCTATGCGAACTGTAGGCGTCGTTGTCGATGGACCTGAGTTTAACGTGGGCGCCTTGACATAGCGTCGACTCCAGAGACCCCATGTGTAGCAGGCTTCGCTGTACTGTTTATCAGGGACACGTACCTGGGTGCCCTAGTTTTCACCTGCTTGGTCAATTGCTGCACTATTGCACCTCGATTGCCCTTTCCCAATCAACGGAGGCTAAGTTCTCCTCTGCGGTCGATGGCCTTTTGTGCTTCACAATTATGACGTCGTGAGTTACTCGGTGTGCCAGCGATCCATTCTTGGAACACCCTTACTACAGCACCTCGCGAACAGCCCACGAAGTCTGCTGTTTCTCAGGTCCTTCCACATTTGGCGTGGTAGCCGATGATCATTCATTTTCCCACGTCCGTCAAATCACTATCCCATTGTGCTCACGTAACGCACTGTGGCTCAAATGTCTTGGCAGGCCGCTTATATCTCCGTGTGGTCGACTTTGTCACGTGCACCCTGTGGTGCGCATGGGCGGGTACACTGTGATTCCGGGGAGGTCAATAATATTCTAATATGAGCGTGTATTTATTTACGTACTACACGTTGCATTTATTGGCCTCTCTCGCACCGAATATCACCACACGAAGCCACAGTCCCGTACATACTAAATGGAATTAAATCATAGCAAACAAATAAGGTTTGCCAATTCCTGACATTCAGCGGCATTTAGATAAGTGCATTGATGATGCATGCCATGCCATGTCGTCTTTCATTGGGTTTGCGACAATGCGAATTATAAAAGTAAATATTTACTAAACTATGGCTGCGGCAACAGGAAGAATTTCGCTTGTTTAGTTTTCCAAAAACAATATTACGTATTGAGATTTTTTTAATTGAAGGTTTAACGACCCCCGTGAGCAACTCAATGGGCTATAAGTAGTCGCCCTTCCCTAATTTAGGGTCACTGGTTCCAGAGAAGGGAGAGAGCCAGTGTCGTGAGACAAATACAACATCCATGCCTTAACGGGATTCGAACCCGGACCCCTTCACGGACGAATGATCATAAGCCAGCTCTTAGACCACTGCGCCGCCGGGGCGGCGTATCGATATTTAGACGAACGTCATCGACGACTCTGATACCAATGGAATATAATGTAGTTAGGAAAGTCCATTTGCGCATGCGCAAGCTAACATCTCACCTCAAGGTAAAATGAAAAGCTGAAGCACAAGTGTTGTTAGTGAGGAGGATAGGTAACTTTGATCTGGGATATCTACTGGTTGCACCCCATCGTGTTATATATACATCATTTTAAATCCCTTGTCAATAGCAAGTTAGGGTGGGGGTCGAGATGCCGGATTTCGCTTCGACGCACCGATTTTATAGAACAAAAATGCATTTTTGTAATGGCTTTCATCACATTTAGCATCAAGTTCTCGTAATTTACGCAGATTGCAATGAGATGTTGTTACGTTTATGTAAATCGTGATGAAATAATGTTCGATAGTTTAGTAAAATGTATCGGTGAGTGACAAAAAAGTTAACTATTGTTGCGGCACTACAAGACTTCAACAATGGTTTTAAAATGACCCACAGTTACCCATTTTCGTTACACTGAAATTTTTTCATTGGGATTTGCTTTAGAACTGTCAGGAAAGATGCATAGCACCAAAACTCGTACGTTCACTGGGCAAAGACAAAACAGCAGAGTGTCGATCAAGCGTCAGCGCCGTGTATTTGAAACGATCACGTAATTGGTCAACGCCGGGCGTCCAATGAGATAAGAATGAGGCAGATCCTTAGCCTGCCACGAGACACTAGTGTAAGCATAGACATAAAAGGCTTCCGCAACAGGTGTCCGTCAAGCGTCAGCGCGGTGTATTTGAGACGACCACGCAATTTGTTAGCGCCGGGTGCCCAATTAGATACGAAGTAGGCAGATCCCGCGCGTGTCACAAGACACGGGTACTTCAGTTACCCATTTCCGTTACATCGAAATTTTTTCATAGGATTTACTTTACTGCTGTCGGGAAAGATGCATAGCATAAAAATAATCCCCGCTCTGTGCCGAAACTGCAGGAAGCCATCACCACTATAATCAACATTTCTTTGTTGTACCTGTCACGTATCTTTGAGAACATGTTCAGACGCGTGGACGCATGTCTACACACAGAACAGAGCCATTTCCAGCATTTATTGTTCATTTGTAGTTGTACATGTACTGTCTTCCCAGGTGCACAGTGACTTTCGGCTCAACCTGTAGAATCTAGTTGCTGTCTTATAATCGCACCTACTAAGTACAGCCATAATCTGTACATTATTCTTGTGTGCAGCGGACACGTCATGCTTTTTAATTTTGTCTGCAAAGCGTCATAAACGTGGGAAGCAAAGTACAACACCTTTAGGTCACAGCCGCATATTTATTCATTCTTATGTTTCGGAACGAAACTTCACAATTCGCTCAATATATATATTTTTTAATTTTGCTATAATTTAAGATCCAGCGTTGGTCTACCCAGTCTTAATTTCCAATTTCTGTTGTGAGAAGAACGTATGTTTCAGCAAATAATCAATAGTATTTCTGATTAAGAAGACAAATCTTTAGCTTCTCACATTTCGTTATTTATATAAGGATATTAAGCTATTACACTGACATAATTCCACCGATGAAACAGAAGAATGGCACTAAAACAATTCAGTAATTAACGCGAGACACAGAAGAATGGCAGTAAACAATTCAGTAATTAACGCGAGACACAGAAGAATGGAACTAAAACAATTCAGTAATTAACGCGAGACACAGAAGAATGGCACTAAAACAATTCAGTAATTAACGCGAGACACAGAAGAATGGCACTAAAACAATTCAGTAATTAACGCGAGACACAGAAGAATGGCACTAAAACAATTCAGTAATTAACCAGAAGAATGGCACTAAAACAATTCAGTAATTAACGCGAGACACAGAAGAATGGCAGTAAACAATTCAGTAATTAACGCGAGACACAGAAGAATGGCACTAAAACAATTCAGTAATTAACGCGAGACACAGAAGAATGGCACTAAAACAATTCAGTAATTAACGCGAGACACAGAAGAATGGCACTAAAACAATTCAGTAATTAACGCGAGATACAGAAGAATGGCAGTAAACAATTCAGTAATTAACGCGAGACACAGAAGAATGGCACTAAAACAATTCAGTAATTAACGCGAGACACAGAAGAATGGCAGTAAACAATTCAGTAATTAACGCGAGACACAGAAGAATGGCACTAAAACAATTCAGTAATTAACGCGAGACACAAAAGAATGGCACTAAAACAATTCAATAATTAACGCGAGATACAGAAGAATGACACTAAAACAATTCAGTAATTAACGCGAGACACAGAAGAATGGCACTAAAACAATTCAGTAATTAACGCGAGACACAGAAGAATGGCACTAAAACAATTCAGTAATTAACGCGAGACACAGAAGAATGGCACTAAAACAATTCAGTAATTAACGCGAGATACAGAAGAATGGCACTAAAACAATTCAGTAATTAACGCGAGACACAGCAGAGGCAGGGACTGCATTTTTTCTCTGGCAACCATGGAAGTTTGCTTCCATTAAACGCCGCCTAGCTACCAGCAGAGTACTTAACTGCGCATGCTGAAATACCCCTGAGCCGGCGTAGCAGGAGATCATGCTGATTTTGCATCAAGTATTTTAGTCACTGTTTGTCTTTTGCATTCAACAAAGTACGGTCGCCGAGGCGTATAGGAACATATGCATTGTATACGAGATGTAGGCTGTAAGTCTTAGACCCTGCCGAGATCGGTTTGCGAAGCTTTCGTTCCAGTTCATGATGAGAAGTTTGAAGATGTAACCCGTTTCTGTTTTGTTTCGGTGTTTAACGACAACCGTGAGCAACGGAATGCGCTGTAAGCAGTCGTCCGTCTTTAATTTAGAGCCCAAGGTTCACAGAGGGAAAGCATCCAGTGTATTAAGAGAAAATTACCATCCATGCCTCATCCGGAATTCGTCTGGGTCCATCCGGCGTTGGCGTCATGCTATGGGCAATGTTTTTTTTGGGACACTTAAGGCTCCATTATCCCAGTAGCACAATCCCTAACAGCTATCAGGTATCTGAACATCGTTGCGGACCAAGTTCACCCATTCATGAAAACTGTGTTCCCTGCTGGTGATAGCGATTACCAACAGGATGATGCGCCATGCCACACTGCCAGAATCATCAAGGAGTTTTTCGACGAACATGTTGGTGACTTTCGGTTAATTGCCTTCAAATTTACCTGACATGAACCCAAGGTGATTAAATACATGCAAAGATTATTAAATACACTACTGGTGTATTGCATGGTATTTCTCATGTATTCTGGAGAGTTTATTTTGCTCTTTCTGATCATACAGGTCCACAATCTTAATTTATTTTTTTCTCTAGTTAAAATCTCCGCGAGTAGGATTTTTTCAGATTGTGAAGGCCTTCAGCCCCACCCACACTGCCCCCCAGCGACTAGGGAGTGGCAGGGGTGTTTGGAAGTTTGGGTTGAAAGGTCGGCCATGTTTCCTCATGAGTGGAAGAAGTTAAGTTGCATAAGAGGTAAGCTCTCTTCTTTGTCTTTGGGTTTCAGGTTTTCCAGGTTCAATATTTGAACTTCTTGAACTTTTTTCTTTTTTTTTTTTTTTTTTTTTGCTTTAAGCATTTAGGCACTAGCAAGTCTATTAAATTTTTTGCGTATTTTAACTCTTTCTTTTCTTGGTATTTTTGGGCGTTTTTAGGGAACTTAGGCCAAGAAGCCGGCCGTTTCATTGTTCTCGTTGTCTGCGCTGTATTTTCAATGCAGTTAAGGTCTTAATAACTACTTAATTTTGCACTTAAAGCACTTCTGAAATACTTTGTACATATTGCAACTAATTATTTATGTCACATAACCTTCACAAAGAATTTCTTTAGTTTATTATTGTCTTTATTTTATTCTCGTTTTTGTGTTGTCAGAAGTAGTGGAGTAGGGGTTTTTTATAATCTAGTTTTCTTTCAAGAATCTGTGCTTTAAAATAAAAAAAAATATTTTCTTTTTTATTGCAATGTTAAGAACTTGTAATACTTTTGTATTGCTATTCAGGTTTAAATTCTCTCTCAGGCGAACTAGGCAATTTGTTATTACTGAACATTATTTCTGGTTCATTATGTCACTCTTACAACTTGAGTTTTCTATAATCATCTTCTTTCTGTATAATAGTAACAGATGATGAGCATGGGTCGGGCCAGGAAGGTTATGGTTGCAAGCTAAATTGTTAACTAATGCTTGGTCATACAACTCTGCGGAGGTCATGACATATATACTTAAAAAAAATTTTGGTGGGCTTATTACTTGCATCCATGACTTTGCAGAAACCCATTTCCAAATAAGTCTTTGTGGAAGTGAGAAAATGCAGAGTTTTTGCTGGTCCTTGATAAAGCCAAGGCTCAGTATTCTCGACACTTTCTGCATTCAGTTGTTTTTTTCTTTGTTTCTCTTTTTACTCACACCGGTCAATACATAACCTTTTCTATGTTGAACTTGGAATGAGTTAAAAAAATTTTTTTGCTTCAGTCTCTTCTTAATAGAATATATATATATATATAATCATCCATTATCAATCCACTGCTGGACGAAGGTCTCCCCACGTTTCTTCTAAACGGTCTGTCTTGGGCCAGTCTCCGCAATGTTACTCCGCATACTTTCGAATTTTATCCGCCCATCTTCCATGTGGTCTTCTTCTGGGTCTTTTACTGACCCTTGGAATGCAGTCTAAAATTTCAGCTGTCCATCGATGGTCTGTCCTTCTGGCAATATGTCCAGCCCATTGCCATTTCAGGGATTTAACTCTGATCATGATGTCTTCCACTCTTGTCATTTTTCGGATCCACGAGTTTCTCTTCTTATCTCTCCTGGTTACACCAAGTATACATCTCTCCATGCTACTTTGAGTTGTCTGCAGTCTTTGTATGTCTCTTTTATTTAAGGTCCACGTCTGTGCACCATATGTAAGCACTGGAAGGATGCATTGATCAAACACTTTTCTTTTAAGACATAATGGCATATTGCTCTTGAAAATTATACTATTTCTTCCAAATGACTCCACAACACACACACACACACACACACACACACACACATATATATATATTCGGTGAAACCATCAGCAGTTACAATGGCTCTGAAAACCTGCGGTATTGAAGATGCATACATTAATATTATTAATAACATCTATGAAAATGCAAGTGCAAAGATTAGGCTGTTTGAAAATACAACACACATAAAAATTGGAAAAGGAGTGAGACAAGGTGACACCATATCTCCGAAGCTCTTTAATGCCACATTGGAAAATGTCTTTCAATCACTGAACTGGGAAAACAAAGGGATAAAGATTAATGGAGATTATCTAACCCACCTTCGTTTTGCTGATGACGTAGTCATTTTTGCAACTACCCCATCAGAGCTGCAGAGTATGATCCAGGAACTTGCTGACAAGAGTAAAGAAGTGGGATTAAAAATGAACTTAGAAGACAAAAGTGATGTTCAATGCTTTTACAAGAAATGAAGATTTATCGATTGATGGAGAAAAGCTGGAGATAACAGACACGTACGTTTATCTTGGACAGCAGATATCAAGTGAGGGTCACATTGATGAAGAAATTAATCAGCGTACAAAACTTGCCTGGAGAGCTTTTGGAAGAAACAGCATAATTTTCAAGAGCAATATGCCATTATGTCTTAAAAGAAAAGTGTTTGATCAATGCATCCTTCCAGTGCTTACGTATGGTGCAGAGACGTGGACCTTAACTAAAAGAGACATACAAAGACTGCAGACAACTCAAAGTAGCATGGAGAGGTGCATACTTGGTGTAACCAGGAGAGATAAGAAGAGGAACTCGTGGATCCGAAAAATGACAAGAGTGGAAGACATCATGATCAGAGTTAAATCCCTGAAATGGCAATGGGCTGGACATACTGCCAGAAGGACAGACCATCGATGGACAGCCGAAATTTTAGATTGGATTCCAAGGGACAGGAAAAGACCCAGAAGAAGACCACATGGGAGATGGGTGGATGAAATTCGAAAGTATGCAGGGGTGACATGGAGGATACTGGCACAAGACAGACCGTTGTGGAGGAAACTTGGGGAGACCTTCGTCCAGCAGTGGATTGATAATGGTTGACAATGATGATGATGATGATGATATCGTCAACCATTTTCTGATGAGTTGCTCAGCGTGGTTGTTAAACCAAAACCCAAAGTTTCTTCCATAACGGTCTGTCTTGTCCCAGTCTCCTCCATGTAATTCCTGCATGCTTAAGAATTTCATCCACCCATCTCCCATTTGATCTTCTTCTGGGACTTTTCCTGTCCCTTGGTATTCAGTTTAAGATATCCGTTGTCCATTCGTGGCCCACTCCTTCGGGGAATTTTTTTATTTTTTGATTGGCGGTTTAACGACCACCGTTTACAACTGAATGGGCTACAACAGTCACCCGTCCCTAATTTAGGGTAGACAACCCATTGGCGCAGTGGTCTAAGCGATGGCCTCTGATCATTCGTCCGAGATGGATCCGATTTCAAATCCCAGTGAGGCATGGATTTTGTGTTTTTCTTACGGTACTGACACTTTTCTTTCCCTGGAACCAGTGGCCCTAAATTAGGGCCGGGCGACTGCTTTTGTAGCCCATTGAGTTGCTCATGGTGGTTGTTAAACCCCCAATAAGAATTATTTAGGGTCACTAATTTCAGGGAAGGGAGACAGCCAGTGCCATAAGACAAACACAACATACATGCCTCACCGGGACTCTAACCCAGATCCATCTCTGACGAATGGTCATAAGCCAACGCTTAGCCCACTTCGCAACCGTGGCGGCCTTCTCGTAACATTTTCAACCTACTGCCATTTCAGGAATTTTATTCTGATCATGTCTTCCACTCCTGTCATTTTCCTGATCCACAAGTTTGACTAATCTCTCGTGGTTGCACTAAGCATGAATCTCTCATGTTTCTTACAGCTGTCTGTATGTCTGTTTTTAGTTAAGGTCCATATTTCTGCTCCGTACGTAAGTACTGGAGGGGGATGCATTCATTAAACACTTTTTCTTTTAAGACATAATAGTACATTTTTAATGAAAGTTGTAGTTTCTTCCAAAAGCTCTCCAATCAAGTTTTATACCGCCGATTAATTTCTTCATCAACGTTACCTTCGCTTGATATTTGTTGTCCAAGGTAAATGTAAGTATCGATTATCTCTGGCTTTCTCCCATCAATCGTAAAATCTTAATTTCTTGTAAAAGCATCGTGCTTCTGAAGTTCATTTTTAATTCCACTTCTTCACTCTTGTCAGCAAGTTCCTGGATCATACTTTGCAGCTCTGAAGAGAAAGTTGTAAAATGATTACGTCATCAGCAAAACGAAGGTAATATAAATGATCTCCATTAATCTTTATCACATTGTTTTCCCAGTTTAATGATAGCAAGACACTTTGCAATGCGGCATTGAAGAGTTTGGGTGATATAGTGTCATCTTGTCTCTCTCAAATTTTGATTTTTGACGTATCATGAAATATATATATATATATATATATATATATATATACACATACCGGGTGCGCCATATAAAAGAGTCCCCGTGGCCAGACGTTGTTATGCGGGTTAAAGTTGTTTGGCGGAAATTCCAGTTAAAACTGCTTTGTGACACCTCTAACAGGTTTCTGCTTGTACAGCTGCAAAGGAATTCTCCAGAGTGGTTAGTCACAGCCAGAGCAACGTAGGTACGCGGTCATAAGTGTAAGTGAAGAGAGAACAAAGGCAACTGAAATGGTTTTAAGTACGGAACAGCGGATTTTTATTGTGGAACAGTATTTCAGAAATAACTCATACAAGGTTTTAAATGAGTTCTTTACAGAAAAATGTCCACATTGTTCAGCACCGGCGAAATCAGTGGTACAGAGGTTAGTGCAGAAATTTCGTGAAACCGGCACGGTATGCAACAGGAAAAGAAACAAATCCAAGACAATTCGTACAGAAGACAATATCAAGGATGTGTGCACAATGATGTTGCAAAGCCCTCTGAAGTCGATTCGCCGATTATCGTCTGCAACAGGAATATCTGCCATGTCATGCCGACGCATACTTAAGGTGGATTTGCATTTTCGGCAGTACAAAGTTATGGCGCTTTAAGAACTTAAAACTCCTGATTATGTAAAACAGATGCAATATCGTAAGTGGTTTCAGGAGACCATTGTCAGCGGTGAAATGGACCCAACACTTTATTAAATGACAGATAAAGTATGTTTTCATCTGTCCGGGTATGTCAATACGCAAAACAGCAGGATTTGGACCGACACGAATCCCAGACGGACAATGGAGACTCCTCTGTACGACCAAAAGATAGGCGTTTGGTGTACTGTGTCTGCGAAGAGGAAAGTCAACCCATTCTTTCTCCCTGACACCATCAACTCGGAGCGCTATGTTCAGCAACTGTTCAACCCATTTGTTGCCGCACTTACAGAAGAAGAGCGAACACATGCTCTCTTTCAGCAGGATAGTGCAACGGCGCATACTGCGCGGAACAGTCTACGTGCTGTGCATGAAGTGTTTGGGGAGGACAGAACAGTATAGAAGGGACTATAGCCACCTAGATCACCCGATCTCTCCTCCTATGACTTTTATCTGTGGGGAGCATTGAAAGGAAAAATGTACGCAACCAATCCGCACACCCTTGATTAATTAAAAGTGAATATTATGGATGGCAGAGCCCAGATTACTGCCGATGAGTTGTGGCGCGTTACGAACAACATGTTCCGTCGTGTGCAGCTGTGTCTTGATGTCGGAGGACAGCACTTTCAGCAATTGTTGTAAACGCAGGTAAATTACTCCTGTTTTCTGTCATTTCAACTATTCTTTACCATGTATAGTAACATTGCCTGACTGTTGTCGTTCATTATACTTGGCACACCCTGTATATATTTATAATATTAATGAATATATGCGATTGTTAATCATATATACGAGTATGTCGTATATATACATATTACCCCCTTGCTTTCCCAGTTCAGTCTATTTAAAAAAGTGAATAAAAGATGTCATTGACCAGTGTCCTCCAAAGTCGGCTTTTAAGGGTTCTACTGACATATTAAGAGTAATCGTTATGACAAAATTCCATAGGGTATCTGTAGAATAATTTGATAAACGCCATCCACACACAAACGTCATAAGGAGCTGTCAGTTGAAGGCTCCTACTGTGGTTAAGGATTTCCGAAGCAAATTTATTCAAGCGCTGTCCCGTCTCAGATGAATCAATAGGTGTGATCGACCCGGTCGTCTGAAGTTGTCATTTATAGCTTCTGTTGATGTGAGGGGACTAAATGGTAAATTTCATGAAGACGTATCAAGGGGTAAATAACAGATTGTAACAAACCGACGGAGTCTGAAGAATATTATTTGTGGATTCTTTTGACTTTGAGTTACCCTCGCGATAAATTTCTTTGAGGTACGTCAAAGATAACCTAATAAATATGAGCTATCGAGTTGTTGCGCATGTGTTAGTTTAACAATGTAGCAGTAAATATACTCAGATACCATAAATTTATGCAAAATCTATCAAAAGGAATTAGTACATATTAAGGACATATGTCTTCTGAATTGACGTAAGGAGATTTCGTGGTCTGCTTAGGTCAATTCAGAAGACATGCGATTTACCAAAATGGTCCGAATTTGTCGTTTTAAAGCTTCTATTGTTGTAAGGAGGCTCCCGAATCGATAAATGTACTTCTTTCTGTGCCAAAGAATTATTATCCAAGAATAACCAAATACTATCAAAAGAGTCATCTAAAATTACAAGTATACGTTGTTCTCATATAAGAGAAAGCTCCATCGTAACAAATTTCGAAAGAGCGATTGCCTCATGTTTTTTTAAAGGCTTCGACTGACGTAAGAAGACTTTGCCGTGATAAATTTAATCAAGAGCTGTGACAGAATAAGAAAAAAACGCAATGGAATGGCGTGATTGGATTGTTGGGTTTACTGGCTTTCATTCATGATGGTTATTCCTGATGTAAAATTTCTCATCAGAACTGTTCTGGTAACCTATGCGACAATTCGCCGCCGACATCGTTAATGCTAACAAAAACTTCTCGCGTCCAAATCTTATGTGTATACAAATCTTAGAGAAAAATATGTAATTTTTTATCTCTCCGGCTGTCAGGTAATGTTGTTATGCCACAATTCGCCCGCTACATCGTTATTGCTAAGAAAAACTTTTCGTGTTCAAATCTCGGTTGTATACAAATCTTATAGAGGATAGTATGTAATTTTTATGTCTCTCCGACTGTCTGCCTTGTATGTGATTTTGTTGTCTCTCCGGATGTCAGGTAATGTTGATATGTTGCAATTCGCCAGCTATATCGTTATTCCTAACAAAAACTTTTTGCATCCAAATCTCAGTTGTACACAAATCTTACAGAGGAAAGCATTATAATTTTTATGTCTCTCCGCCTATTTGGTCATGTCGATAAGCCACAATTCGCCCGCTACATTGTTATTGCTCATAAAAACTTTTCGTGCTCAAATCTCGGTTGTATACAAATTTTATAGAGGAAAGTATGTATTTTTTATGTTTCTCCGGCTGTCTGGCTTGTATATGATGTTGTTTTGTCTCTCTGGCTGTCTGGCTTGTATATGATGTTGTTTTGTCTCTCTGGCTGTCTGGTCATGTCTATACGCGACGATTCACAGCCTACATCGCTATTGCTAACAAAAATGTTTGTCGTCCAAATCTTAGTTGTGTACAAATCTTATAGAAGAAAGTATGTGATTTTTGTTATGTCCCTCCCTCTGTCTGTTTACGAAACGAATGCTCGAGCATCAGAAGAACGAGCTCCAAAAATAATTCCTCTATCCGATCGAGGAAAATTTGTATTGACATATGCATATCGTTTCAGAGATATCTTCGCTTACGAAAGTATGACTTAAAACAGTTTTGGTGCCTGATAGAGGAAAACTGACACAAATGACTATGAGATGAATTGAAGGAAAAACATATTGGTAGACTGAGTATCATGACTCGCCAGTCCAAAACACTGTTTTCCATTGGTCTACTATACATGCCGACGTTCTTGATACCATGCTAATCGACGAAGTGATTAGCGGCTTTGTGGATGTCTGCTGGACTGGTACCCTTGTTATGCAGCGTACTATACACTGTAGTTCTGCTAACATCGGCATCAATAGCCTAACAGATTTTGCGTTTTCAGACAATGTTGATTTGCGTTCTGAGATGGCAGTCCTTCTCAGAGTTCTCCTGTCACGTTCTGCTAGTTTCTTGGATTTACGGAGTCGTTTCTTAGTAGATTAAGCACCAATCTGTTTTGATTCGCATATCGCATCGCCAACTGTCGACTTGAGGATCTTCTGCGTCGCTGAAACGTCATGTACGGAGCGATTACTTATGTGACATTCTATTAGGAATCATTACCAGTAGAGCCCTATACTAATGGTAGGACAGTGTATGCGTATGGCCGTAGCTTGGGGACCGCCAGGGGAATCTGAGCCTCCCCTACGAAAGATTCAACAAACATAATAATTAAGCACATGCTATTATATCTCTCTGTTCTAAAATTAACTGCCGCCGCTGTTTTAGAAATTTCGCGACGCTCTTGCTTTCCTAGCTCGCAGCGCAAAACGTATGGAACACAAAAATATGAAATTTACATCGTTTGTAGATAATTGTTCAGAGAACACGCTGAAATAAACCATTTTTCGATTCTGGCGGTACTTCAAGAGCTATTGTATTTCAAAGTTAAGGTAATCAAAAAAGTGCTATCAGGTCACGTTCCGGACACACTAACAGCAACAGAACCACGAAACTTTGTAGGTATGTAGTGCCATGACCAAATGTTTGCACCTCGTCACCCTTTTTTTAAAATTTCGATTTAGTTTACGAGAAATTAAATTTTTAAATTTCACAAAATTCTCTATTTCGCGACGGGATCAATTTAAAAATAAGGATATATGGCAAACTATCAATCATAACGCATTGCAATATTTACAGCATAAACTTTTAAACTGTCATCCCTTTTTTACAAAAACAAATTTAAGAAAAAGTCGTTTTCTGATTTTTAGGCATTTTTAAAGACGCAAAGGAAAGAAACGAACGGCTTGTCTTCACGATAACCACAGAGGAACGTTCTGGTCCCGTGACCTACTGTCATGGTGACGCAGATAATTTGTTATGCATATGCTTTGTTGGTAAGGCTATCTCAGTTGTTTAACAGTTTAGCATAACGGTTTACGGAAATGCTTTTTGGACCGCTTCTGTTTTCCTTAGTGGTAAATTTAGTAAGTGCTTTTAAGTTCAAACGACAAAAGTCCGCCCTTCCAAAACATATAACGACAGTAAAAAAACTGGGAAACTTCGGAATGGCGACGGAGCAAAGTCCTTCAAGAAAAATAGAAGGAAATTGAAAAAATAGTTCTGCAAAAATCCAACAGGGAGTTTACCAGGAGCGAAACAAACTGTAAACAAACCGCCATCTTTGAATCGATACAGCGCTAAAAGTATTAAAAAAATAAAAATAAAAAAGTCTGCTTTGGAACATTGTCTGCTTGAATTTTTCGTGAATTTTTGATCACTTCTAAATAACCTAGAGATCTGAAAATTGGCATGCGTTTAGGTTCGGATACCTAGAAAAGTCCGAAAACCAGAAAAAAACAAAATGGCGGCATTGGAACATTGTTTGCTTGAACTTTTCGCGAATTGTTAGACCCCTTCTACCTAACGATGTAAAAATTGTCATGCTGGTAGGTCTTAAAATCCGAATATCTGCAAACGCATGAAAAAAAAAAGCACTTTGAAACGTTGTCTGCTTCAATTTTTCTACCACTTTTACACCTAGAAAAAAAGTTTGAAAACCGAAAAATTCAAAAGGTGGCTTAGCTTTACTGTTTCAAAATGCTAATAGGTTTAAAGATAATTTTGTCAGTCACTGAAATGCTTTGAAAACTTCAAATTTTGATTTAAAATTAAGGGGGCGCCAAGGCCTGCCCCGTTTTACGTCAAACCGTAGGCATTGACGTCACGACGCTTTTCTAAATCGTAAAACAGTTACGGATTTTAAATTACTTTTCTTTCCCTTAATTACTTTCCCTCTCTTTAATTTTATGTTCAGGAAATGATTTTATAAATTTACCGTTCGGAGAACGGGCATGATTGCTAGTTTGAAAAAAAAAAAACTAATGAAAAAAAATTTCAAGCATTCAAGTCCGTCGATCTATCAACATGGAAACTGGAAGATTTAAAACACTGAAGTGTTCTCACAGAAGATTCGCAGAACAATTTGTCGTTCAGACTTCCATGACAAAATGTTGCAATCGTCCACCGTGTCACCGTAACCCCCGAACTCATCAGGATTACTAATGTTTGAAATACTTAGCATTCAGTGAAGGTTTGTCGCAAAAGTTTAGTCGGAAAAAAATATCCGCGCTGAAAGGTAAAAATACGAAGGAAAGAAACGCATACATTGAAAAGCGAATGAAACATTTCAAACTGTGACACACTGTGGAATGAAAAGCCAATACATGCAGTTAATACATGGAGGAGACTGGCACAAGACAGACCGTTGTGGAGGAAACTTGGGGAGACCTTCGTCCAGCAGTGGATTGATAATGGTTGACAATGATGATGATGATGACATAGTTATGTCGTCAAAGGAGGAGCATCAACATGTTTCAAAAGTTTAGACACAACAGAAACATAGTGCAAAAGATACCATTATTAGGCATGTATCTGCAGACACCAGTATTAATTTAAAAACTACCTTTCTCTGTGAAATAAATTAAATTCTGTTGAGTTTCCGTTAATACAATTTTAAATTAATAGTTCATGAACTAGTGATCGATGTGAAAAGAGATTCGTAATGCTGATAAATGGGGGAGCTTACAGGTACATGGCATCTATATTTCATAAATATTTAAAATAAACAGACCAGTTGTTTGGAAGAATTTGTAGGTAAAGCCTAAAACCTGGGAACACGCTTCTTATGAAAATTAATCAGCACGTTGTCTTAGTTTTTTTTAGGGCAATGGTGTTAATTACAACATGCACGTTAATGTAGCACACAGTAAAGTGCAATAATTTTGATTTTGCGAAAATATTCGTGGGTGAATCAAAAAGTAAGGTCAATGCTCTCGTTACTTTGGGAGGGGAGGGCACGTGACCTTGACACGTGGCGGATGCAATCGCTAATCTTCTAACCGCAGTTACCCAGGAGTTGTAAGGAGACATGGGCGCTCGTTTGTTAGAATGCTGCATTGTCGAGCAGAGAAGTGCAGTGAGGTTTTTATGGGCTGATGGTGTGCAATTGGCTGAAATTCATCGTAGGATGCTTGTGCACTATGGAGAGGACAAGTGTATGAGCTAGAATCATGTGTACAAGTGGATAGAAAAGTTTCAAGCCGGTAGAACGAATGTGTTTGATGAAGCTCGCTCGGGTCGTCAGTCGACCTCTCACACAAAGGACCATCTGGGTCGCATCGATGAGCTCATTAAAGATCACTGGGTTACTCGGTTTGAGATCACCCGAAAGGCAAACATTAGCTATGGTTTTGCATTCTCAGTAATGCATGGTGATCGCGGATATCATAAAGCATGTGCCAGATGGTTACCACTGCAGTTGTCTGATACGCACAAGCAGCAGCGCCTGGAATTTAGCAGATTTTTTTTGCAGAAGTATGAGTCAGATCCCAGTATTCTGGAGAGGATTGTCACTGGGGATTAAACATTTGTCCATCATTACAACCCTGAGAGGAGTGGGAACATCCGTGCTCCCCATGCAAAAGGAGTTCAAAGTTGTCCCTTCGGCACAAAAATTAATTCTGACTCTTTTTTTATATGAAAGGACCCATCGTTGAACACTTTTAAGAAAGTACAGGGTGACTCAATTAACAGTCAGTCATATTGTGACTTGCTGAAAGACAAATTTGGGGGGGGGGGGGGGGGTCTTTGGTTTTTCAACCGGTGGTGAATCAACGGTTTCATAATTTATGTAAAAGACATAAGTTGGCCTTTGGGGTTAAAACAACAAACCTTTGAAACGATAAAGTGCGACCGCGACCCCAGTCCACATATAAATGGACATGGTGTATACATGGCCCGCTTACTTTGATTACATGTGTTTGCTGAGCCCGGGCACGCACGGCCCTTGATTCTTGGAAAATTTTGCTTATCAAGGCTTGCATTTATGCATTATACACTGGCCAAAGATATGGCCCAAGCAAGGATTATATAGTTTAAAAAGTTTAGTTCAGTTAATCCAATTCACAATATTAATATGTTTTTAGAAATATTACGCATAAAGCCAAATGTTCCAAAATGTGGATTTCAAAATAAATAATCAACGTGCCCTTCGACCGTATCAGGGGAATCAGTAATTTTATTAAAAGCTGAAGAAAAGAAAATCGTTTACAAACAAAAAAAATTCCATTCGTTACTTCTTTTTGATTTCTAAATTTACTTTTATTTTGAATAAATTGCATTATAAAACGTACAACGCTGAACAGACAGTTGCAAGTGTTTGAAATGTTGACTCTAGAAAACTAATCTTTGTAATATAATGTACATATATGCTAATTGGTAAAGGTAGTTTAGGGGGATGTAGTAGAATATAAAAAAATACATGTAGGGAAATTTCCGAAATTAAAAAAAAAAAAAAAAAAACGTAAAAGCATTCCAGACCAGATTATTCTGCATTTTGTAACATTAGCAAAGCTTTGCGCTTAATAGTATAATAATTACAATATTATCATATGTGTGTGCAGTTTCCAGATCAAGTTCATCATGAAAAAATAGAGAGAACTCCATCTAATGCCTCAGCGTTTCAACTTGATCTTCTTTTCTCTAAAACTCGACCTGCCCCACTAAAAACCAGCGTCACCCCAAAAATCGCGGGAGTGAGGGAATTTAAAAAAATAAGTAACAATACTTCTAACTGCACAATTTTGGAAATTAATACATCATTTTAAAGATAAGATTCTTGATTTTTAATAAAATACAAAAAATGGGAATGTGATTTTTTTCCCAGTTTTTCGATACCAGACCTCCTTAAACTAATCCTTGCTTGGGCCATAGCTTTGGACAATGCATAATGCAAGTCTTGCTAAGCAAAATTTGTCTTGCAATGGCAGCTAGCTTTGGAAATTGAAAATCCTTCCACCATGGTAACAAATCCACAATGAAATTCAACGCGTGTAATTCAACCGGGCTCAGAATTACGCGTGTTGAATTAATTACAGTAATGAAATTCAAGACGTGTAATTCCGAGCCCGGGTTTTTCGGTAGTTAATGAATTCTGAGCCTGAGCTCATCTCTACTTCTGACCATTCGTCCGAGATGGGTCCGGGTTCAAATCCCGGTGAGGCATGGATGTTGTGTTTGTCTTAAGACACTGACTCTCTTTCTTCCCTGGAATCAGTGGCCCTGTAAATTAGCTACTGCTTTTTAGCCCACTGAGCTTGCTCACGATGATCGTAAAAAAAACCAATAAAAAAAAATCAAACTTCCATTTTCTGTCGGCCCCCTCGGAAAATATAATCCCAAAACTTCCATTTTGTGTCTGCCTCCTCGGAAAAGAAATATATATACGGCTCCTGTGTTGAATTAACGACGTATAAATCGTGACTCAGAAGGGATTTCGCACCGTCGGCTGATTGGAAGGTGGCCTCCCAACGGCTGTTTCCCTGATTCATGACGTTGTTGGCGCTCTGTGGACGTGTATATAATTTTTTGTCGGGGTGGGGGAGGGGGGGCAAAAATGGAAATTTTTGAAATCCATCACGACAAAATAAAAGCTAATGAAAAATACAGTAGAAGAAAAAATGAAAGCACTACTTCTATTGTACGTTGATGCTACGATATTAAGGCATTTTTCATAATGTAAGTCCCATTTTAACAAAGAATTGACATTTTCGGGGGGGGGGGGGGGGCTTGGCTCTATTGAATACGCCCCTGTCTGTGGCTTATCTTAGCTGAACTCTGTGATGGATGCCAACGTATAAACCATCGCTCCTGGAAAAAAAAAATATAATTTCCTCGAGGAAATTTTCTTCGGCATTCCTGGCGGTTGACACAGTTCGCTAAGTACAATATGATCTAATTCCTGATAGCGTTCAAATTCAGTTTATACAAAGTAAAAATATACTCACTAACTATACCGTAGAAAAATAAAATGATTGTCGTAAACTCAACATCCATGCAGATAGTATGCTAGCGGAAGAGCGAGTTTTCGTCTTCACCAGATATAAGCAAGACTTCTTCAACACAAACGCTGCGCCGAATTTATTTATTTTGGAGACATTTTTACCACTGCGAGTGTTACTGCTCCTGAGCGACCTTTTCGTGGGATGGTTGTGTATCCCTCTGAGCGTCATATACATGTGCCTCTGTTATTGCTTCCGACAGCGGTGGCGCTAGTATCGCGGGTTATCCCCCTTTTCGAAATCCAGCTGCGACGCAAAGCGTGGTTCCGTGAGTAATGTTGGAATGCTTTTCTGTTTCGGCGCTCTTCATTTGTGGAAGCTCACTTCCATTAGACCAGAAAACGACTTGCTTTATTGATTCCAATGCCCAGAGTTCGAACTTTTGTTCGAAAGAGATGCCATAGTCTCCGTCGACTTTGAAATGGAAGTACAAAACTTTTTGGCGAGGAATGAAGAAAAATAAAATAAAATAAAAACGAAGTCATCACAGGGTGAAATTAAATATCGAAAAAGAAAGTGAAGCGCAAAAGTAGTTTTCTAATACTTCCAACGAAGTGCATTTTTGTCGAAGAAAAATTTAAAAACCACGAACAACTCTCGTTCAATTCCAATCTGAAAGTTTAGGAAGTATGCGTGCTTATTTTAAAGTTTCGCGTGTATGTTGATCTGTATGCGAACATATCAACACTTCAAACAGCAGAATTGGAAAAGTTATTCTTATATCCCATAAAGAAAAGTACTGTCCTGAATTTTCATGAATTTTCGTTTTCTGTGTCGGCATTTCTCCGATTCCAGAAGTCGAATCGATTTTTGTTTTTATCACACGTGTAACACAACCACTGCTTTTAGAACATTTTCGCGTCCGTTCGTCTATGAACAAAATTTGCTGCTAAATATCAAACTGTAAAAATTCTTTGATAAACAAGTACCAAATTCATGAAATTTAGCATGACATCCGTTGATTTTTATTGATGTAAAACAAACTGTCATACCAGAGCTTTCCCTCACAGACAGGGTGGCTTTTTCAAGGCTGACTGATACTAAAGTATAGGGAGAGCATGACATCTACGTACTTTTCTGTATGGTTGTATACTGTACAGTCTCTAACCTTTTCGTGTAGGTTAGTATGAGTCAGCCTTGAAAAAAGCACCCGTTGGTGAGCGAAAGATCGGGTATGTCAGTTTGTTTTACACTAATAAAAAATTAACGGATGTTATACCAAAGTGCAAAAATTCTTTTTGCATGGGGTTTTAGAAATAAACATATCGAAAAGATTTCCAGCCCCCACCCCTTCCTCCCGTCATTCGTATGTCTTTTAGTGAGCAAATCTCTGCTTCCAAAATTCGGACTAGAAAAGATAATTTATTCACCAAATTGTTTCACTCATAGTACAATATTAACAACTCTTTCAGTTAAAACACTAATTCTTTTGTATTACTCATTAATTCAGACTCACGTTAACTACTGCTTTTTATCTTGGTGTCAAACAACTAAAACAAAATTAAATAAACTGCAGGTATTACAAAATAAATAGATTAATAGACTTACATTCAAAGCGAAGTACTACTAAGACTACACACATACATCTACATCTTTCAGTTCATCCGAATGATTTCGAATACTAACAATACATCAACTTTTTTATCATAACCTTAGAAAAATCATGTTTCAGAGACTTAATAATAATCTGCATATAGATGTAATTGAAATTAATTGCAATAGACAACTACCAAACAAGAATAGATTACCGCTTCGCCCAATACAGCCTAGAACTCAGCTATTAAAACAAAGTTTAAACTATGCTGATCCAAATTATTGGAATTCATTGCCTTTGGATTTAACAAATATTAATAACCAAAATCTCTTTAAAAACATCTAAAATTACCTGATGATTTGAAAAATAAAAGATATCTTCTTCAATTAAATCCAAATAATACTAATTTACTAAAAATAACTTATGATAAGGCAACACTCACTTATCTCATACTTTTGAGGGAACTAAGGCCTACTGTGGTGGTCATATGAATTGGGACAAGGTTAGATTTCAACATTTATTGCATACCTTCCATACATGAATGAATTAAAAGCTTTTCTAGTATTTTATGTGGCCACCTTTGGCTGCAATAACTTGTTTAACACGTTTTGGCATTGAATGTATTAGTTTCTGACAAAAAATTTCAGTTCCAGGTCATGATGTCACACATGAATAATGTTCGAAATGACGTTTTTCACTGTTGAAGAATTAGTCTTTTTGGGCCTTGATTTCACAATGGCCCACATCTTCTCAATGGGACTGAGTTCAGGTGAATTTCCAGGCCACTCTACAATGTCAATCTTCTTTTCTTTCATCACTGCCTGCACTTTCTTTGAAAGTGTGGCATGGAGCAATGTCATGCTGAAAAATGCCATGCGCACCATTAAAGCACTTCTCCATCTCTGCAACGACCGCCCGTTGTATTATTTCATAATATTTATCGGAATTCATCATTCCCTCAATAGGACGAAGGTTTCCAGGTGCTTCAAAGGTGAAACACCCCCAAAACATCTTCTTAACTGGGTGTTTCACTTCCTGTGCTTCCCGGACAGGCTCACCTTTACTCTGTCGTACAACAGATTTTCTCTGTCCTTGGACAAAAAAATTGACCTCATCACTAAACTGCACATTTTCCCAATCATCAGAGGTCCAGTGACCTCTGATGATTGGGAAAATTACCTCATCGCAAGCGTTTCTTCTTCACTTGAAGGTATTAAGAAGTCCAGCTTCTAATAGTCTGTGGCGCACTATGGATGAGTGGATCTTTACACCTCCGGCTGCTAACTCTCTCTCTGAAGGTCCTGACTTGTCATTGATGGACATATTACACTTTTCCTTATTATCAATTTATCAGTTCGTGGTGATGTCTTACATTTTCGTCCACAGATTCCTTTTCGTTTTGATGACATCGAACTACTATCTCTGTAGTATTTCAATAGCCTCGAAACACTGGATTTACTGACGTCCGTAGTCGCAGAAATCTCACGAATAGGCATCGAAGTATTTTCTTTAAGCGCTAAAACTTTAGCACGTTTCCTTGGCGAAATATCCATTACTGCACTTTACACCGCCAACTCACTCGTGTATGCTGTTATCAAATGACCCAGAATTGAACGTAATCTACCTTTAGGCAGATGAACATAGCAAAAATCTGGTGCTGGACGGTTATACGGTCGCATTCCTGCGCAGTTTGGGTACGCCCACTTCCGTCAATAACGAGCAACGTCCAGATAACCTCAAAGAAACGAACTCTTTTTCACTTTGTCCCAATTAATTTACGCACCACTGCATGTCACGACTCCTCAAAGTCCTTTTCTTTTGTAATTTACGCAACATTGCATGTCACGACTCCTCAAAGTCCTTTTCTTTTGTAATTTACGCACCACTGCATGGCACGACTCCTCAAAGTCCTTTTCTTTTGTAATTTACGCACCACTGCATATCACGACTCCTCAATGTCCTTTTCTTTTGCAATTTACGAAACTGCATGTCACGACTCCTCAGAGTCCTTTTCTTCTGTAATTTACGCACCACTGCATGTCACGACTCCTCAAAGTCCTTTTTTTTGTAATTTAGGCACCACTGCATGGCACGACTCCTCAAAGTCCTTTTCTTTTGTAATTTACGCATCACTGCATGGCACGACTCCTCAATGTCCTTTTCGTTTGTAATTTACGCACCACTGCATGTCACGAATCCTCAATGTCCTTTTCGTTTGTAATTTACGCACCACTGCATGTCACGAATCCTCAAAGTCCTTTTCTTTTGTAATTTACGCACCACTGCATGTCACGACTCCTCAATGTCCTTTTCTTTTGTAATTTACGCACCACTGCATGTCACGACTCCTCAATGTCCTTTTCTTTTGTAATTTACGCACCACTGCATGGCACGACTCCTCAATGTCCTTTTCGTTTGTAATTTACGCACCACTGCATGTCACGACTCCTCAATGTCCTTTTCTTTTGTAATTTACGCACCACTGCATGTCACGACTCCTCAATGCCCTTTTCTTTTGTAATTTACGCACCACTGCATGTCACGACTCCTCAATGTCCTTTTCTTTTGTTCCCTTTGCTGTTTAATAGCCTTTGTATGCATAACTTACTATAATATTCCTATGTTATGTAACAGCATAAATAATGGAAAATACCGATATTGAAAGGAGGTATTGCCACTTTTCAACTGAAAAGTTTTTGTAAAAGGTTAAGCTTCTAATGTTCCTGAATCAAACGGTGCCCAACATCTTCTTTGCTGGTCAAACAGAAATGTTCTCATAGTGGCCGAGGTTTAGGAAAGCTACAGCAAAACAATTCCATTTCCCATCTCACCACAGCGGTTACCCATCATAAACCTTTCAATTGTAATGAGTGCTTGCTTCTAGTCCATTATTCTCTGTGTCGATACCCTAGGCATGATGGGTAAGGACTACTTCCATTGACTCTGACATCGTGGCGCTGAATAGAAACAAATGTCTCGAGTTCATCGCCATCCCTTTTATCAGGTAAATCAGCCATAAAGGATTAGTGTCAGTCATCGCCCTTTAGAGACTACTTTGAATAATGAAACTAAAGCCTTTGATGCCCAGGTTCACTCGTTCCAGCCGTTCTGTCCACTTCTTAGACAACGAACACGTCCGTTCGAGCTGATTTTGCTAACCCAGAGTTAATTTATTCCAGCTGGTTAAGGACTTAAATAAAGAAAAACGCTGCGGGTGCTCCCTGCGCCTCTCCCCTCGACCCACCACTGGAACCAACCACTGCTGGAAAAGCTGTCGCTCTTTCCTCATAGAGGTGCTGAACTTCATTTCGATAACCTCGATATTTTGTAATCTGTTCTAGTTCCTTTTCTCCAACTCTATCACCCACTGGGATGACCTCATCTATTACCCTATGCCAAAAAATAAAAGCACCCCAAGAAAATCGTTCCATTCTGATGAAACTCTACATGCAAGTACTGACTGATACTAATATGAATATGCAAATAATTAGCGTAAAAAATAACTATCAATGGCTAAATAGTGGCTCGGTACGGCGCATGGGAACAGCGCATCGAGGAGGGAATGTCAAGAGCAAAGCTCACACGCAGGGACAATTGTGACAACGGATTGCGGTTGCAAATCTTCACGAACTATGAGGATGCCCCATCGTCGGATCAGTGCACAATACAAGCAGTTGAGCGAGTTTGAGAGAGAGTGTATAATTGAGGGGAGAGAGGTCGTTTGGTCAAGTCGCAGTATCGCCAGGAATTTGGAATGCGGGAATCGGACGATGTTAGCGCCAGTAGGTCAAGGAGGGCACAATTCAGCGGCACGCCGGCAGTGGACGGCCGAAGACAACGACAGAACGCAAACATCGAACGATTGTGAGACCCGCACGAACATAATCGAATTCGTCGCTCTTAACCATCCGTGGCCATTTTGCTTCGTCTACAGGTACGGAAGTGGCCATTTTACTTCGTCTACATGTACGGAAGTGGCCATTTTGTTTCGTCTAAAGGTACGGAAGTGTCCATCTGGACCGTTGCCGGACGACGTGCGACACGGGAACTTCATTCGAGGAGGACACTCCACCGCCTACCACTGACCAGTGAGCATCGCCGGCACCGTTTGCAGTGGTGTAGGGCCCGATCATGGTGGGATAGTGTCCAGTGGCTTCATGTTGCCTTCGGTGATGAGTCACGGTATGCACTTGGCGTCGACGACCAGCGCATGTGTGTCTGGAGACGAGCCAACCAGCGTACGGATCCCGCCATTACCATGGAACGGCACGCGGCTCGCACACCGGAAGTGACTGACCGGGGAGAAATATCCCACGATAGCCGGCACACTCTTGGTAGTCCTCCTACTACTGTCAGGGCTCAGTGAACTGCTTATTACACCCAAGAATTCGATACGATGTTTCTTGTTCTCATTCATAGTAATGACACTTACAGCATGGTTTTTCATGTCACTACGGACTCGAGGTGAACTGTTTACACTGTCATCCATGGTTTCAGTCTTCTAACAATGAGGTGCATGGCGAAAAGAACTGCCTCGTGGATTCTCGATTTTTTTGGTATTGTAGGATCAAAGCACCAGTCTGAGTTACTGCTGTTGATGGCACCAATTGGCTAATGGTCTGAGGCGTTGGTTTCTGATTATTCGCAAAACACGGACTCTAGCTCGAGTACCGGAGGAAACATGGATCATGTGTTTGTATGATGTCTCGGTCTGTCCCCAGGAAAGAATGGTCCTAAGTTTGGGAATGACAACCACTTATGGCCCTCATAGTTGATTGTGGTGGTCGTTAAATCCTGAAAAACAATATATTTCACTTTTGATCCACCGTGATACACAATTTTTCCTCCAACTGCAGGAATAAGCATTTAGGAATGTACACCGACGAGCCATTACATTATGACCACTTACCTAATAAGCTGTAGGACCCCTTTTATCCCGTAAAACAGCGGCTACTCGGCGAGGCATCGATTCGATGAGGTGGCGATAGGTATCCTGGGGTATTTGGCACCATAATGTCAACAGCAGGTACTCCAGTTCAGTACATTTCGGGGTAGTGGTGATTTAGCTCGAACTCGCTTTTCCAAGTCGAACCACAAATGTTCGATTCGGTTCATGTGAGGTGAATTTGGAGGCCAGGGCAATAATCGAAAAGTCACCAGCTTGTTCCTCGAACCACTCCTTGACGATTCTGGCAGTGTGGCATAACGCATTATCCTATTGGTAATGGCCATCACCAGCAGGGAACACAGTTGCCATAAATGGGTGAGCTTGGTCAGCAGGGATGTTTAGATACCTGAAAGCTGTCACAGATTGCGCTATTGGGATTATGGCACCTAAGGTGTCCAAAGAAAACATCACCCACAGCATAACACCGCAACCGCCGGCCTGTTTCCACCCAATAGTGCATCCAGGTGCCATAGCCTCCGTTGGTAATCGGCATATTCGCGTTTGGTCGTCTACGTGATGCACCAGGAATCCTGATTCATGAGACCAGGCAGCTTTTGTCTAATCATCCACGGTCCAATCTCGATCTTGTGCCCATTTGATACGTTGTTGGCGATGACGTGGTGTGAGCATGGGGATTCGGCTGGGTCTTCAGCAACGCAGGACCATGCGCAGAAAGCTGCGATGAACTGTGTGCTGTGACATATTGCCCTGATCACCACTGTTGTAGCTGCGGGTGATTTGTTGCACTGTGGCCCTGTCTGTCTTCGCTGCGAACAACGTGCGACAGTCTCCGCTACCCTCTCGAACCAGTGAGCTGCGGACGACGGGTTCGTCGTTTGGTCATCTGTGCACCATTTTTTATACGTACTCACCACAGGGGCATGTGAACAAGACGCGCCGCTTCCGAGATCGTAGTTCCGAGGCGACGTGTCATCACAATTTGTCCTTTATCAAACTCCAATAAATCGGCAGATTTTCCCATTCTGACTGTGAACGCTCTACTAACAGAAAGCCAATCCTAGGATTGTATATATAGTTCTCTGTGAACTTCATCTGCGCCACCGTTCGGTCTCCAGGCACTCAGGTTTCTCTAGGCTGGGGGTGGTTAAAATCTAATGACTCATAGGTGTATATCAGACCCTCTCAATTAACAATGAGTCAAGTTTTATTTAAGAAATCTGATGATTACCATGCTGCATTCATTGGATTACAATTCACAATAAATGTGCAAACAGTACCTATTCAATGCAAAATTACTTGGGAACTTTGCACATGCAGCTTTTTGTTCTTTCCCTTCCGAAACAAACGCTTCGAACTTCCGTGCATTTCCCCACATCTGACCGCGTCTCGTTATTCAGAGCTTCGGTTGGAAAGCTTTTCCGAAAACTCATTAATTTACGAATTCAGAGAAGACTTAATCACAACTGTAATCCCGGTATCTGCTTCAAGAGGAGTTGGCAGACTTATGCGTCTACAATAGTTGCGCACTAACGCTCCTTTTATGTCTCTTTGGATGTTTCGAGGAGATATCAACTTAAACACGTAATGCAAAAATTGCTTCTCCTAGAAACAATTTCACTATGTGAGAATTCCTGGCTTGCACTTTGTATTCGTTTTAACAAGTAACTGTTGGACAGCCGAGTTAAGGTATAACTTAACTTTTTTTCACTGTAGAAAACCCATCTAGCTTTTCTGTAAGTGAATGGTGCTTGGATACACTAATTTCAATCTAAAAAATACAGACTTATGAAGGTATACGTATTACGAATGCGTTCCTCATAATGCGGTGCTCCATTAACTCATACCCAATCCACAACGTCCTGCAAATTACTCCTCGTCAAAAATAATGTGTTCTGTTGTTCCCCAAATTTTTAGCTGGAGAAGGCTTCCTTCTCGTACATCGATCCCATGCAGTCTCTGATGTGCTCAGTGGGTGATAGGTCCGGAGACTGGGAAAGTCGTGGCAGCATTCTAGCTACTTGTAAACAGAGTTAAGCAGCACAAATGGTATGTAGGTAATTTGACATTATTGTGCTGGAATGTTGAGTTTGCCATGCTTCCAAGTAACCACGGAATGGTGTCTAGATACCACAAGAGAGAGTTAAGTTACTGTTGGTATCTATGACTGATGATCTTCGGTCGTAAGAGATAGCACCACACAGCGGGTTCTCAGCAGGAAGAACTGTATGATCCTCAGCTGTATACACCAGAGATGGAAACGGGTCGCGGGTCAGCAGGTGAACAATTTCTATCTGGTCAAACTGGTCGGGTTAAGGTGTTTCTGACCAGATTTAGACCCGGTTTTATTTGTTTTATTCTTGAAAACAAAGAAAAAAGGTTTTTCAAAGAAACTTGCGTACTTTGGAATTTTGTGCTGGATGCTGATGCCCGCGGACTGAAAAATGCTTTGTCGTGCAGTACGAAGGAAAAGTGTCCCTTCCTTCTGAGGGGCAATGATGAAAACACCCACATTTTGAAAACTTTCAACACTTCATAAGCTTGTGAAAATTGGTGTTGCTGTGAAACATATTCTGAAGCTTGCTATGTTATCAAGGAATCGGCCAAAACTAAAACTAAACATACAAGTTGCTTAATTCAAACATTTTGAATGCAGCACCATAGAAATTAGGTGGAACAGCCTTAACATTACTGCGGAGCGACTTTTTGACTATCACAGATGTGTTTGAAAAGATGTGTAAAAAGTTGGGTTATGACTTGCAAATGAAGGATTACAGTTTATATAGAAGGACTACTATATGCGGTTTGAGTTGTTTTCATATATACACATATATGAAAACAACTCGAACCGCATATTAAAGGAAACAACTTGAACAGCATATTAAAGGAACTCTAAGCAGACACGAGAATGAAAACTGGAATTAACACTAGAATGGAAAGCCACGCAAGCAACAGACCGAACCTCTAGCCAATATATCTCTTTAAACCCTAACAATACACTGAATGACAAGATACTAGATGTGACAAACTAACATACCAAGGTTCAGTAACATAAAAACCAAACTCTCAATGAAGTAGCAAAGTTGTGTAACAAACCAAACTGTACGAAGTCGTAAATGCGAAATCCAAAAACACGGCACAAAATTTAACGAACATAAGGAAATATCCAACCCTATTTATCAGGGGATTGCAGGTTTGGTTAAGTGGCTTTTCTTATGCAGCAAAAGGGCTGGTACAAATCCAAAGCCCCGCTGCAGCATTCCCGAAGCCACGGAACCAATGAGTAGAACGAAAAGAATGTAGAACGTGCCGTGTTTTTGGATTTCGCATTTACGACTTCGTACAGTTTGGTTTGTTACACAACTTTGCTACTTCATTGAGAGTTTGGTTTTTATGTTACTGAACCTTGGTATGTTAGTTTGTCGCATCTAGTATCTTGTCATTCAGTGTATTGTTAGGGTTTAAAGTGATATATACAGTATACACTGAGCGGCCACTTTATTATGACCACCTGACAGTTTTAAGGAAATGAGCTATGGCTGCACGCTGTTGCCGCCAGAGGGCGGAGCTGGTATAAAAAGGGAAAGCTTAGTGCTTGCGACAGTAGTAGAAGTGATTTTTGGGTGACGAGATGGCTAAAAAATGCGATTTGACGGACTTTCAATGGAGCGAGTATCACCGAAACTGCCGCATTCGTGAAATGCGGCAGTTTCGGTGATACTCGCAGAGCAGCTGTTGTTAAAGTGTTTAAAGACCGGACTGTCAGCCAAAAAACTGGGTCTCTACGTGCAACGTGTGGTCGTCATCGACTAGTGACTGCTCGGGTGGAACGGAAAGTGTCCAGACTGATAACAGACAACAGAAGGGCAACAGTACAGCAAATTACAGACCATCTTAATCAAGGATCCCCTCAAATGATCTCTGCACGCACTGTTCGCCGTACACTGCATCGGATGGGATATGGCAGCCGAAGGCCTGTTCGAATACCTTTGCTGTCTGCAGTTAACAAGAGAAAACGTCTCCAGTTCGCACAGGAGCACAAGGATTGGACAGTCGATAATTGGAAGCAAATTATGTGGTCCGATTAATCACGTTTTCAGTTGCACCATGCCGATGGCCGAGTGAGAATTTGGCGGAAACAACACGAAAACATGGGCCCCAAATGCATTGCTACAACCCTTCAAGCTGGTGGAGGCAACGTTATAGTTTGGGGAATGTTTTCCTGGCATGCTGTTGATCAACGTCTGACGGGCACATCATATCTAAACATCGTTGCGGAACAAGTGCATCCTGTCATTTGGATGGTTTATCCCAATGGCGATGGCTACTTTCAGCAAGATAATGCGTCCTGCCATAGTGCTCGTATTGTACAGGATTCGTTTCAGGAACATGCCGGTGAGTTTACTTTGCTTAGGTGGCCCCCACAATCTCCATATCTCAACCCCATTGAAAATTTGTGGGATGAAGTTGAACGAGCCATCGAACAGCTGGATCCACAACCCTGCAATCTCACTCCAGGAAAGTGCTGTTCATCAAGCATGGTCTCAGATTCCACAAACCACCTATCAACATCTCGTGGAGTATATGCCACGAAGAATCGACGCAGTATTAAAGGCAAAAGGTGGCCCAACGAAGTACTGAGGTGGTGGTCATAATAAAGTGGCCACTCAGTGTATGTATAGTATAGTTCAAAGCAGATTAGTCCGGGTCGTGTTTAAATATGTGACGTCCGAGACTGGTCCAAATATGTGACGTCCGGGCCTGGTTCAATTATGTGTCGTTCAGGTCGAATACGGATCCAAAATTTCTGCTCCGGTTTCAACTGTGGTATACACAACATGGCAGTGTTTTAATCGGACATCGCCACACGAGAGCGTTCATCGTTCTATCCCACACAGATGCGGGTCTCGTCGGTGTAGACGATATTTCAGTCACATGGTATTGCATCATGATTCCATTTTATGCCAATTATTATTCGTCACATGGTATTGCGTCATGATTCCCTTTCATGCCAATCATTATTCGTTAAATGGTATTCCGTCATGGTTCCACTTTATGCCAATTATTATTCGTCAGATGGCATTGCGTCATGATTCCCTGTTATGCCAATTATTATTCGTCAGATGGCATTGCGTCATGATTCCCTGTTATGACAATTATTATTCGTCAGATGGCATTACGTCATGATTCCCTGTTATGCCAATTATTATTCATCACATGGCATTGCAGCATGATTCCTTTTTATGCCAATTATTATTCGTCACATGGTATTGCGTCATGATTCCATATTTGCGTATTCCCACCTCCTTTGTACTTTATTACTTTTCTTCCCCCCCATTCGTTTGTTCTAAAATGACTTTTTTGAAACTATGCTTAAATTTTGGACACCAGCGTACTTATTGATGAAAAAATCATATAGAGCGTTTCCTTAGCATCAATACCCGTGTTTAAAACTACAATGCAAAACAAAGTTTTAAGCGCCCTATTTCAATAAATTCCCACATTTTTTTCGCATGATTTCGATACTTGCACTGTTTCGAATTTTTGTCAAGCTCCGATTGAGATGGATTTTTCCGAAAATGTAACAGAAATGTAAAACAAAAAGAAAAACAATTAAGGGGGCACAGTAGCAACTGTGCTGCAACCTGTAACGTAGAACTACAGTATGTCAACTGTCACAATTTCATGGCACTGTCTCACTAGTTCAATGTCCTTAAAGTATTCAGCGAAGAACAGTTGGCGTATCCCTACGTTGTTGGTTGCGGCACAATTGCAAATTGTGTCCCTTTGGTTTTTTTCAGATATAAAATTTTTAAGAAATAAAACGAAAGAAATGTTTTAACTTATTTGCTTAAAAGCAGCTTATACTATATACGAGGGTTGTACCGAAAGTAATGAAAAAGTGGGCATAACTTTTCCATTAACTGACAGAGGTCATTCAAATTGCACATATTGGTAGAGTAACTCTTTCTCTATACAAAGGTACTACTCAACATAGTTTCCATCACAAGCGATGCATTTGCGCCATCGTTGAACACAACTCTCGAATCCTCTTTGAAAAAATTCAAGTGTGGACTGTTTTACCCACTTCTTCAGTCACTTTCAACTCGTCTGTGTCGTCAAATTGTTGTCCCCGGAAACTTTCTTTGATTGGACGGAAGAGGTGGAATTTATAGGGCGCCAGATCTGGGCTGTATGGTGGATGGGTAACCACCGACCAGCCTAATTTGCTGATCGCCTGATTTGTTGGCAAAGACGCGTGCGGTCTCGCATTGTCATGGTGAATATGGATCCTTTTCGCATTGTTGTTCGGTCTCTTACTCCTTATGGCTTCTCTGAGCTTCCTAAGTGTCTCAATGTAACGCTGGTTGGTCACAGTACGGCCACGTTCCAGAAAATCGAGGACAATGATACCCCTGTCATCCCAAGAAACAGTCAACATGACTTTCTGTGCTGATCGCTGGCTCTTGAACTTTTTAGGCTTTGGTGAAGAAGTGTGACATCATTCCATGGACTGATTCTTCGCTTTCGGATCGTTTAATCCTCTGTCACCAGATCGCCGACGTTTAATCCTCTGTCACCAGATCGGAAAAATCGTGTCTTCATTGGCCCCAAACGCTTCCACCAGATCAGAGTAGACTTCTACCCTTCTCTCCTTGAAAATTGCTGTGAAGAAGAAATGTTACCGTAGAGGAAGAGTTACTCTACCAACATGTGCAATTTGAACGACCTCTGTCAGTTAATAAAAAAATATGCCCACTTTTGCATTACTTCCGGTACAATCCTCGTACAGTTCATAGTTACTTTTGCTGATTATAAATTAATATTAGTAGAAGGCGCACTATCATCGTTGTCATTAATAATTGCTAAAATTGTTTCCGAAGAAATCGTTCTTCAGAAACAATTTTTCAAACTCTTTAGCTGCCTTGTTATAAATTTGGTGATACGTCTTGGGCCTAATGCACTCTTTTTTTAAACACTTTCCAACTTTAGGTTGAAGAAGCGTATATCTCCAGCTTTGTCTGTCTGTCCGCACGATACTTCGCGTTAAAACGGTTCGATTTCGATGAAATGTATGTGGTAGGGGAACACCTGGGGACAAACCCTATTGAAAATGGACGAAATGGGGTCACTTTATGTCCTGACGGACATAAGAGTGGGATCCATCCCATTGTCCTCATGCGTCATAACTTATGCAAAAATGCTTCGATTGCGACAAAACTTTAACATGTTGTTCCGGAGGTATGCTATACCGGTTTTATTGAATGTCATCGAAATGAGGTCAAAGGTCAGGTCACAGGAGCCAGGAGAGATATTTATTGCACAGCCATTATCCTCATAACTTAACTAAACTGCTTCTATTGCGACAAAACTTTAGTATGTTGTTCAGGAAGTATACTGAACCAATCGTGTATAATATCATCGAAATAGGCTCAGGGCTCAATACAGAAATTTATTCTACAGCCATTATCCTCATAACTTGACTAAAAATGCTTCTATTGCGACAAAACTTTAGTATGTGGTTCCAGAGGTATACGGAACCAATTCTGTAGAAGATCATCAAAATGGGATCAAAGGTCAGGACACAGGAGCGAGATTTATTCCACAGCTATTATCTTCATAACTTGAGTAATGATTTCTGGTATGTTGGAAAGCGTATCATAATCAATGCATTGCATGATTTTACTAACTTGTTTACGCTTTCAAACCGTAGTTTGAAGAATCGTATATGCTCCAGTTTTGTCAGTCTGTCTGTACGTCCGCACGATAACTTGCGTAAAAATGGTTCAGTTTTGATGAAATTTTAGTATGTGGTGAGGGGCCACCTGGGGAGGATCCCTATTGAAAATGGACGAAATGGGGTCAAAGGTCAGGACATAGGAGCGGGATCCATTCCATTGCTCTTATGCGTCATAACTTGAGTAAAAATGCTTCGATTACGACAAAACTTTATCATGTTGTTTTGGAAATACACTGAACCTGTTGTGTTGAATAGCATCGAAATGGGTCAACGGTCAGGGTACAGGAGCCAGGAGGGAGTTTATTCCACAGCCATTACCTTCATAACTTGATTAAAAATGCGTCTATTGCCGCAAAACTTTAGTATGTTCCGGAGGTATACTGAACCAATTCTGTATAATATCATCGAAAGGGTCAAGGCTCAGGAGAGAGATTTATTCCACTGCCATTATCTTCATAACTTGACTAAAAATGCTTCTATTGCGCCAATACTTCAGTATTTTGTTCCAGATTTATACGGAACCAATTCTGTTGAATATTATCGAAATGGGGTCCAAAGGTCAGGGCACAGGACCGAGATTTATTCCACAGCCATTATCCTCATAACTTGAGTAATGATTTCTGGTATGTTGGAAAGCGTATCATAATCAATGCATTGCACGATTTTACTAACTTGTTGTTGTTGTTCTTGTCTAGATCTAGAATGCATCGGCAGTGTAAAATTTTGAGACCTAATACATTCATTATTTAGAAAAATTGTGAAGACTGGCGATATAAATTGGTATTTCACGCTCGATGTGAAAATTTGGATCGATGACATCAGTCTGTATCTGTTCTTGCTGTTCAGGCTCGATTAGTGCTGTTGAAGTGGAAGGTTGTGGCTCTAGAGTCGAACTCGGGTGAAACGCATCCTGGCGCGCATACTTTTGACGCTCCCTGTATCCCGTAACCTTTCGGTTGATGACTTAGCGGGCCTTTTTGAATTCTTCTCATTCTCTTCTAGTTGTTTCTTCAACTTTAATCGGTTCTTATAGTAAATTTCCCTGGATTTTTGCGGCATTTATAAATTTTAGTCACCAGGGTTTTTTTATCTAAAGAATAAAAGTTTAAATTCACTTTATTTCGGTTTATCACATACGTCCGTTAGCTCTGACCATCAGCTAGGGAATACTGGGCTGAGGTCATCGCTATCATTGTATATTCACTAGTTATCAACCTTGAAACGACGAAACAAGATCACGCGAAATTTCGCTTAACGTTCTAACGGAAATGTATCGAAAGGTTAAGAGGTGGAGGGTTGAAACTTATTTTATTATAAATGGGACTCAATAAACTGCCTAATGATTATTATTTATTACTCTACGATTATCAGTTTCGAATATACACTGGCGGAAAGTGAAAAACGAACACCAAGAAGGAATTGGCGGACGATCATGAAATTTACATATGTTAATGGGGTCGAGTTTACGTAGGTGTGATGTTAATTTCGGGACCAACCGGTGAGCGCTTACGCCACAGCACGGCATAATATGCAAATTATCGTCGGTGGTAGTTAAGGAGTACGGCGAAGTGAATGTAATCAGTCGTCGGCGTACGGACACGTGCGAAGACCCTGAAGAAGCTGCAATGCCTGGACATGGAAGACGTGTACGATTTCAGCAGTTATCGAACTTTGAGCGAGGTCGTCTAGTCGGACTCCGCAAGGCCGGGCGGTCGTATCGTCGTATTGTAGAGCGAATTGGACGGGAAGTATCGGTGGTGGTACGATGGTGGCGTAGATGGTCCGAGGAACATTCCCACACGAAAAGACGTGGAACCGGGAGTCACAGACGGACTGATGAGCGGACCGATCAACGCATAAGAAGAGCGGCGTTGTCAAGCAGAACATCCACTGCGACGCAAATCCGAGCTGCCGTTGCACCTGAGGTGACTGTGCGAACAATCCGCAACCGTCTACTGGGTGCAGGACTACGTGCACGTGTGCCTTGTGTACCTCTGACTCCAGCTCACCGTCAGGAACGGCTGCAATGGTGTCGGCAACGTCTGCACTGGAGAACGCAATGGCGATCTGTCGTGTTCAGCGATGAAAGCAGATTCTGCTTGGGAGCCTCCGATGGCCGTATGCGTGTTCTTAGACGCACATGTGATCGTCTCCATCATTCTTGCATCCGCCAGCGACACACAGAGCCTACACCTGGTCTCCTGGTGTGGGGAGCGATGAGCTATCACTCCCGTTCACAACTAGTGTTTGTACCGGGTACGTTAAACAGCACCTCCTACATCAACAACATCATTCAGCCCGTTGGTGTGCCATTTGTAAGTCCATCGTGGTGTTTTCCAGCAAGATAGCGCTTGTCCACACACGGTACGATCAACGCTACATGCACTTCAGGGTGTGAGACAACTTCCATGGCCTGCACGTTCACCGGATTTGTCCCCCATTGAGCACGTGTGGGATTTTATAGGACAACGACTTATCCGATTTCCACGGCCAGCCACTACCACCCCCGATTTACGCGTCCAGGTTGAGGATGCTTGGAACTTAATACCCCAAACTTACATCCAACATCTGTACGACAGACTCCATGCCAGAATTGCACAGTGTGACGCAGTTCATGGCGGTTCAACCTCGTACTAACCATGTTACATGGAAATGTTATTTTTCAGTTTATCAGCAAATACACTGTATTTTGCCATAATGTTTTGATCACGTTATCCTCTGTATTCCGTTATTATGCTATATAAATTTCGTTGGTAGCAGACTTCTCCTTCTTAGTGTTCTTTTTTTCACTTTCCGCCAGTGTGTAAGCGTTCAAAGTGTGACATGCTTTCGTTGCATCCGTGCTCCTGATGCTATACCCTACCCAGCGTGGAGAAATACTTAGTTCCACGTCAAAATCAAGTGCACTGGGGAATAAAACATCACCTATACTTCAGATTCGAAACACGATGAAATTCCTGAGCTCTCGCTTATTAACCTTTACTGTCGTCCCATTCGGGTCGTTCCTTTCCGTTATGCAGGAATGTCGGATCGAATTTTCCTTTTGAACTGCTGACCGACTGAACAACGAAGTGCATACTGCCGCCTGGCAAGGACTGCAGAGGCAATTCCTCAAAGGAACTGAATCGTGAAATGCCCAATAATAAGTTTTCGTGGATCAGAAGCGCAACTTCCAAATGCCATACCAATCAATGATCAAAGGATGGGGAGACAAGCGCTATCTACGCATACTCGGTGAAAGGAGATCTAAGTGAAATACTTCTATACTTGTATTACTTTAATTAAGCGAATATTCTCTGTGTGTTGAGAAAATTTCATATACTTAGTCTTAATACAGACCGTCCTATACCGCTTACAGTGCGAACTTTTAATGGTGTATTGATTTACCAGTTGTAATTACGAGTCATTCTGTAACACCAGCTGATATTTTTCTTAAGCGTATACTGAGTCATAAATTTCCGTCGTCAGTGTTCTTACATGGCAGTTTTTAAACGTGTATTTCCTTTGGCACATAAACACGTAACAAATGTTTTAAATGCATTTATTTCGTATACACTGAATGGACAATTTATTATGTAGACTCACTTAATAACATCTGTGGGATCGTCTTTCACCCTCACAAAAGCAGAAATGCGTCGTGACTTGGACTCTGCCAGGTATCGGAAACATTCGACTGGTATTGCGGCCAGTGATTCCGAAACAGACTTGCTTCGGGTTCTAATGCACCGCTCCACTTTGTTCCGGATGTGCTCAATTGGGTTCAAATATGGAGAGTTGGAGGGATATTCAATGGTAAAATTTTATAAAAACAAGTTAAACATTAATGCATCATTTCTGTATATTATACCATGCAATTAAAACAGTTTATGATGCACACCCATTAACAAACCGTCTTTACCGCATCACAGTGAGCACAGCCTGATGATGATATATATGCATATATCATCATCAACCATTATCAATACACTGCTGGATGAAGGTCTCCCCAAATTTCTTCCACAACTGTCTGTCTTGGGCCTGTCTCTTCCATGTCACTCCAGCATACTTTCGAATTTCATCCTTCCATCTCCCATCGGGTCTTCTTCTGGGTCTTTCCTGTCACTCGGAATCCAGTCTAAAATTTCGGTTGTCCATCGGTGGTCCGTTCTTCTGGCAACATGTCCAGCCCATTGCTATTTCAGTGATTTTACTCTGGTCATGATGTCGTCCACTCCTGTAATTTTCCTTATTTACAAGTTCCTTTTATCTTTCTTAGCTACACCAAGCATACATCTCTCCATGCTTCTTTGAGTTGTCTGCAGTCTTTGTATGACGTTTTTAGTTAAGGCCCATGTCTCGGCTCTATACGTAAGCACTGGAAGGATGCATTGATTAAACACTTTTCTTTTGAGACATACTGGCATACTGCTCTTAAAAATTGTACCGTTTCTTCCAAAAGCTCTCCATCCAAGTTTTATTCGCCGATTAATTTCTTCATCAATGTGACCCTCACTCGATATCTGCTGCCCAAGATAAATGTAGGAATCGGTTGTCTCAAGCTTTTCTCCATCAATCGCCAAATCTTCGTTTCTTGTAAAAGCATTGTACATCCCTTTTGTCTTCTGAAAGTTCACTTCGCCGCCCCGGTGGTGCAGTGGTCTAAGCGCTGGCTTATGATCTTTCGTCCGTGAAAGGGTCTGGGTTCGAATCCCGGTGAGGCATGGATGTTGTGTTTGTCTTACGGCACGGGCTCTCTCCCTTCCCTGGAACCAGTGACCCTAAATTAGGGACGAGCGACTGCTTATAGCCCACTGAGTTCCTCACGGCGGTCGTTAAACTTTCAATAAAAAAAAACAAAAAACAATCCCACTTCTTTACTCATGTCAGCAAGTTCCTGGATCATACTCTTCAGCTCCGAAGGGGTAGTTGCAAAGATGATCCGTCATCAGCAAAACGAAGGTGAGTTAAGTAATCTCCATTAATCTTTATCCCTTTGTTTTCCTAGTTCAATGATTGAAAGACATTTTGTAATGTGGCGTTTAAGAGCTTGGGAGATATGGTGTCACATAGTCTCACTCCCTTTCCAATTCTTATTTATGCTGTATCTTCAAATATCCCAACATTTGCACTTGCATTTTCATAGATGTTATTAAAAATGCTAATGTATGCATCTTCAATACCGCAGTACTTCAAAGCCATTGTTACTGCTGATGGTTTCACGGATCGAAGGCCTTTACGTAGTCAATAAAAGCCATGCATAATAGGAGTTCATATTCTCTTGTTCTTTCAGTTAGTTCTCTCAGTACATGGATATGATCTACAGTGCTGTAGCCACTCCTGAATCCAGCTTGTTCTCTTGGTTGAGCCATGTCTAGTGTTACCTTCAAGCGATGTGAAAGAACCTTAGTTAAGATTTTATAAACCACTGAAAGGAGGCTGATGGGCCTGTAGTTCCTGAGATCCTCAATGTCACCTTTTTTACGGAGCAAGATCATTGTAGCATTGCTCCAATCTTCAGGAATCTTCCCTTCATTCAGACATCTGGTGAAAACTTGGCCGAGTGTAGTTTCAATTTCTTCACTTGCTTCTTGTATAATGTGCACAGTAATTCCATCTTCTGGAGCTCTTTCCCGTTTCATGTTCTTAATTGCATATGTAGCTTCTGCAGGGAGGATTGGAGGGACTTTGGCACTGGTACCTGTCGTGATATCTGGAATAAATGTATCATCCCTTTCATATAGGTTTGAATAGAAATCTTTCACCCTTGTCAAAATTTCGCTTCTATTTCTTGTTACAGTACCATCTTCTTTTCTCAGAGCCGTAATCTGTTTTCTTCCCTTACTGATATGTCCTTTTGCTGTCTTCAGACTCTGGTTGTTTTCAATTGCTTTCCTCACTAGTTCACAATTGAATTTCCTTATGTCTTCAGTCATACCTTTTCTCACTGTCTTGCATAGCTCCATATATGCTACGTTGGAAGTTCCGTCTTTATTTGTCCTCATCTTCCTTCTCTTTTGCATGAACATTTTTGTTTCTCCTGATAATTTATATATATATATATATATTATGTTTACCTATTCCTTAAACAATCATTCCACCCCTCCCGAGAACATTTCACACGTTACAAACGTTGCCATATAGCAATGTCATTAAAAAATAACGGTTTTTTAAATTTTCACATTTCTGTCATTTGTGAAAAAACCTGACGTGATACGTAATTTTGAAGGTCATTTTCGGAATCTGCGCAAAAAATCCATTCAGATACACCTATTCATTTGAAAACAACAGAAAAAAGTTGAAAAATTGCAGATCAGTGTAATCTGAGCACAATACCTTTCCGAATTAATGATTTAATTGAAGATCGTGGGACAATAATGCGTTTGGTCATGGAACACCAAACACGGACCTTCTAGTTGTGGAGAGGCACTTCCTTAAATTCATGGGGATTTTCAGAGCACCACAGACGAGTGTTTTGGCTGTTGATGTACCCGGACAGGTGGAACCATGCCTCATCTGTAAAGAAAGTCACGTGTCCTCACGTTCTTCAGACAGGAACTCTTGGAACCACTTGCAGTACCGAACACGGGTCACGTGGTATGTTTCTTTCAGCTGATGCACGACAGACATTTTGTACGGGTGGAAACGCAACTTCCATTTCAGAATATCGTGGGCTGTAACTCTTTGGCACATTAGCTTGTTGTGATAGCCGCTTCAGGACTTGTGTGCACTCATCTGTTTCCTGTCCGGCCTGGTCGGCCGTGGATGGCCTACCGAAGCGGGGGCATCCCGAAACTCCGCCTAGGAGCTGCCGTGCCGCATTGCCGTGGGGGACGTCTGCTTCACGAAATTTCCCAGCGAACTGTTTTTGCACTTCATCTATGTAATTGTCCTCATGGCGAAAAACTTCTTCCACGAAAACACTCTCTGTATTATTGTCCTTGTACCGAGCCGAGTGATGAATCGACACGTCTGCCTCCGTCAACCAAGCGCTCGGGAATGACCTTCGCTCCGAATGACGCCTCTTGGTTGGGGAGACAAGAAGGTTATCAGACACAGAGGACTTCCACGTGGCGGGTCACTTCTACTGTAATTCCATTCAAAATTTCTGTATTATTACATTCGTACATTCAGTGCACAATCATTATTCGGACACCCTGTATATCATGTTACATGCATCGTTTCTTTTTCCGAAAGAAACGCTGCTGTTTTAGGATTTAGAAAGTTAAGTTTTAGGATTCAAGAACTCTCGGAATTAATCGATATTTATAATAAGCAATGCATTTTTATTCCTTTTTTAATATGTGGCCCATGAGTTCCATTCCATTTTGTCATGTTTTCCAAGATTCAGAATGAAGACCCCCTGCTGTAGAGAAACAATGATGCTCAAGTGAAATGAATTACCTTTGCAGTAAAGGAATGTAACGGAAGGAGACGTGCCATTTCTCATAGGAATTCCTGAGGTTTGCGCGACTACACTAGTTTTGTTGCAAATGTAAAGACATTGCCTCTTCTGTGCTTAAACATAAAGAAGACAGAACTCGATTACCAAATATATAAACAAATACTTGGAACTTCCTGATCGCCATTGTACGTAGATGAATCAAAAAGTAAGTTACACTTTGCGCCATCTGGAGTGGGATTGCAGTCAGAGAGTGTGTTCTTGGAAGCGAAGTAGACAGTACGTCACAGCTGCCGACGGGGGGGGGGGGTTGTTCAGTAACTGTGTAAGGCGTGTAAAGGAGGCGTGACTTTCCGTCAATAATTACTACGTAGGTGAATCAAAAAGTAAGTTACACTTAGCGCCACCTGGAGTGGGATTGCAGTCAGACAGTGTGTGCTTGGATGCGAAGTAGACAGTACGTTCCAGCTGCCGACGGGAGGTGTTTTAGTTCAGTAACTGTGTAAGGCGTGTGAAGGAGGCGTGACTTTCCGTCAATAACTAAGTACGTAGGTGAATCAAAAAGTAAGTTACACTTAGCGCCATCGGGAGTGAGATTTCAGTCAGTGTGTGCTTGGGAGCAAAGTAGACATTACGTCACAGCTGCCGACGGGATGGGGGGGGGGGTGTTTTAGTTCAGTAACTGTGTAAGGCGTGTGAAGGAGGCGTGACTTTCCGTCAATATTTAGTACGTAGGTGAATCAAAAAGTAAGTTGCACTTAGCGCCATCTGGAGTGGAATTGCAGTCAGACAGTGTGTGCTTGGGAGCGAAGTAGACAGTACGTCTCAGCTACTGACGGGAGGTGTTTTAGTTCAGTAACTGTGTACGGCGTGTGAAGGAGGCGTGACTTTCCGTCAATATTTAGTACGTACGTGAATCAAAAAGTAAGTTACACTTAGCGCCATCTGGAATGAGATTGCAGTCAGAAAGTGTGTGCTTGGGAGCGAAGCAGACAGTACGTCAGAGCTGCCGACGGGGGTAGGGGCGTGTTTTAGTTCAGTAACTGGTAAGGCGTGTGAAGGAGGCGTGACTTTCCGTCAATATTTAGTACGTAGGTGAATCAAAAAGTAAGTTACACTTAGCGCCATCTGGAATGGGTCCCGCACGGGGATAACTGGTTTTCCAGTTATTTGGGGAGCGGCGCCCCCACGGCCCGAGCTGACCTTGTGACGGATCATTTTGTCATTTCGTCTTGAACGATTACATCACCGAAGGGACAGCTGTTCATCCAGCTGATGGGGGATGGCGTCCCCACGGCCCGAGCCAACATGTACTATATGTGATGATTTTCACATTTTTTATGTTTTTTCACTTTACATGAACCCGCCTCAGTTGTAGGTTGCTGAGGTTGTGATTATGCGCCAGCTAAGGATTTTAGTTTCTCGTTTTCTTTCCTGTCTTCTCCATTTCATGTTTCTTTCTTTGTTTTCCCGAGCTGGTTAGCTAGACCTGCCTGCACGTTTGCCGTGTGCGGTGACCCGTAAGGTGGAAAAGGGGATGCTGGAGGCTGAGGTTTCTGGAGGCCTGGGTGTTGTTGTCGCCAGTTGCCAATACTCCTCTTTGCCCCCTGCTTCACCCTAAACGGGCGGCTGGGAACTAACCCACTCCTAGTCAATGAGGTCTGTAGCCGAGTGGAGCCCAGACCTCTAACGGCTTGTCGTCTCGTACGACAGGGTGAGTCTGGGGATAATGTGGGCATGCCAAAGGGGTGTTCCCCAGGCATGGGAAAGTCTGGGTGCTCGCCGAGCGCATGTCTGCCCTATCAACTTGCGGACCTCCGGTTCTCCCTTGTTGGGCTCGATTGTGGGTGGGGAAGTTGGCGGATGAATCCTTTAAATTTTTCATGGCTCTCAATGAAATTTCCCATGAACCCAAAACTAAAAGAGGTATGGAGGAAGGTTCAGGTCCTTCCGCCAAAAAATTTGTCGCAGATGTTTCCAATGCTGGATTCCTTTTTGTGCACTCATTGGACCCTTCAAAGCCTTTGAGTGCCAAAAGTCCATTTTGGATCCATAAAGCACTGCAATCATTTGCAAGCTCTCCTAAGAGCGTCAAGAAGCTCCAGTCTGGAGATCTTCTTGTTGAGATGTCTACTGTGGCCTACAGTTCCACACTTATCAACACCAGCATGCTGCTCGAGACGCCTGTCAAAATAACACCACACGGTTACCTAAATTCCTCTCGAGGTGTTGTCTCCTCTCGGGATCTTATTGATTGCTCTGAGGATGAGCTTCTCGAAGAACTGAGGAGCCAACATGTTACGGGTGTGCGACGCATTTCTTTTAGGAGGAATGGGCAGTTTGTCCCATCCTGGAACATTATCTTGACTTTCAACTGCCCTTCCCTGCCTACATCCATCAAGGCAGGGTATCTCCACCTCGAGGTACGCCCGTACATTCCCAACCCGTGTTGAGATGTTTTAGGTGCCAGTCGTACGGCCACTCTCAGCAGTCATGTAGGAGTTCTCCTAGGTGTGGACGCTGTGGTGCCACAGAGCATCTCCTCTCAGAATGTGTTGCCGAGGCCGAGTTTTGTGTGAACTGCAAGGGTTCACACCCAGCATCAGCCAAAGATTGTCCCAAGTGGAAGGAGGAGAAGGAAATCCAAAGGCTCAAAACGGTGGAAAATATTTCCTATCCTGAGGCCAGAAGAAGAGTGGTTCCCGTTACATCTGATCGGCGATCATACGCTTCAGTTGTGGTTGCCAAATCTACGGTTGCCATTCAGACCGACGTTCAGATCTCCCTAAATGTCCGTGTAATATGGAGGAAATCATCGCAGCCGGACTGGAGACACTCCAGTCGCGAACTAGAGGTCTGAAAGCGGCACCCGCCACTTTACCGAAGCAGACTCACTCCAACACCAGCAAGGGAACTCAGGCCACTTCTTCTGGCAAAAACGCCAACACTAACACCAACACCAAGGTCAAGGATAAGAAGAGCATTTCTTCTCCTTCAAAGTCTCAGCCAAACAATCAACGGCGAGCAAATCCCGCCAAGACACTTGGGACAAAGCATTCACCAATCTTGGCCCCTGGTCACACACCACCAAATCTGGGGGAACGCTCACCAGAGGAAATAGAGGCTGACCAAGTTTAACCATTTCCTTTCATTTCATTTTTACCCATGGGTTCAATAATTCAGTGGAACTGTCGAGGTTTTCGCACCAGTTTTGATGACGTGAAACATCTGCTTTATTTGTACTCTCCGGTGTGCCTTTGTCTTCAGGAGACAAAGCTTAAACCATCGGACCTGCTTTCAGTTCGAGGCTACAGTGCATTTCGGACAGACCAGTCGTCTGGAAATATAGCCTGTGGGGGTGTCGCTATTCTCGTCCCTCACAGGGTTCCGGTATCTTCCGTCGTGGTTTCCATAACTGTGCAGGCCGTGGCGGTTCGTATTTCTATGCCTGTGCCTCTTACTGTTTGCAGTGTTTATCTACCACCGGATGAGGATGTTAGCGTCTCTGTTCTGGAGAGCTTGATTGATCAGCTGCCCTCACCCTTCCTTCTTTTGGGTGACTTTAATGCTCGTCATCCTTTGTGGGGTAGTGTCAGCGCCAGCGCTAGAGGTCGTCGCATAGAGTCTCTTCTGTGCTCGGCCTCTGTGTGCCTTTTAAACACCGGTGCTGACACTTACTTCCATGAGCCGACAAGATCTTTCAGTGCGATCGATTTGACCTTGGGTTCACCATCGATCATTGCTGACTGGTCGTGGACGGCGTGTAAGGATCTCCACGGGAGCGACCACTTCCCAATCGTCCTCTGGCACCATGCAAACGTGCCATATTCTGCCTCCCGCCCACCTCGATGGAGGATGGATTGTGCCAGATGGGAGGTCTTCACATCGTCCGCGGTGATATCTTCTGAAATGGTGACCCAAGAGTCAATCGACGCAGCTGTACTTAAAGTCACAACTTGTATTCTTCAGGCAGCTGATCTTTCAATTCGTAAAACATCTACGAAGCTCCCCAGAATTCCGAAACCTTGGTGGAACCCTGAATGCGCAGCGGCTAGGAGAGCTCAACACAAGGCCTGGTCTACTTTTCGGCGTTATCCAACCGAGGCTAATCTCGTTGCTTTTAAACGTGCTAAATCCTATGCTCGGTTGGTGCGTCGACGTAGTAAGAGGGAGTCTTGGATCCAGTATGTATCATCTCTTACCTCACGTGCCAATTCGAAAACTGTGTGGGAAAGGATTCGTAAGATCCGGGGTACCTACAGTTCACACCAGATTGCCATTCTCGAGAGTAACGGCTGCACATATGCTGACGTCGGGAGATTGCAGATTGTTTGGGGGAGGCGTTCGCCTCCGTTTCGAGTGATCTGGCGCATCCGGCCTCCTTTCATAGGATTCAATCCTCCGCGGAACGCCAGAGAATCTCTTTTGCGCCGTATACCGACACTGGTTATAACTCCCCCTTCAGCATGTGTGAACTTCGGGTGGCTCTGCATCGGTCCGGGGCTACTTCTGTCGGTCCCGATGACATCCACTACGACATTCTCCGTCATCTCTCCCAGTCGTCTCTCGAGAACCTTTTAATCTTATACAACCGCATCTGGTTAGAACACAGTTTCCCGGAGTCTTGGCGAAAGGCTTTTGTTCTACCTTTTCCGAAGCCTGGCTAGGATCCTAAGTCTCCCTCTAGTTATCGCCCAATTGCTCTCACTAGCTGTCTGTGTAAAGTTCTCGAACGCATGGTTAACTCACGATTAATTCATTTTTTAGAACATCATCAATTACTTTCACCATCACAAAGCGGTTTTCGGCGTCATCGTTCACCTCACGATCATCTCCTGCACCTTGAGACATCTGTGCGCGAGGCGTTCGTGCGTAGGCAGCACCTGGTTTCTGTATTCTTTGACATCGAGAAAGCCTATGATCGTGCGTGGCGGCACGGGATTATCCGTGACCTCCACGCATGCGGATTGCGAGGGAATCTTCCGACCTTTATCGTAAATTTTCTTCGCAATCGGGTGTTCCAGGTGCGCCTGAGTACGACGCTATCTGCAACATTCCATCAAGAACAAGGTGTTCCTCAAGGTTGCATTTTATCTGTCACATTGTTCATCCTTCGCATTAATTGTCTCCTCACAAATCTTCCTCCTGCGGTTTCGGCTACTGTGTATGTCGATGACTTGCACATCTTCTGCTCGTCACCTGAGTACGACGCTATCTGCAACATTCCATCAAGAACAAGGTGTTCCTCAAGGTTGCATTTTATCTGTCACATTGTTCATCCTTCGCATTAATTGTCTCCTCACAAATCTTCCTCCTGCGGTTTCGGCTACTGTGTATGTCGATGACTTGCACATCTTCTGCTCGTCATCGAGCATGCGTTTCATTGAAAGGCAGTTGCAGTCTAGTATTAATCAGATTTTTAAAGCGGCGAATAGCAATGGTTTCGTTCTTTCTCCCGACAAGACAGCGTGTGTTCATTTCTGCCGGAGGCGTGGCCTCCATCCTGACCCCGAGCTGTATTTGGACCGTGCAGCCATTCCAGTTTTGCCGGAGACCAAGTTCCTTGGACTGACCGTCGAACGTGCGCTTAAGTTCCGTGTGCACGTTCGGCGGCTCAAGATTTCCTGTCTGCGTGCTCTTTCTATTCTAAAAATCCTTTCGAGAGTTTCGTGGGGCGCAGACAGGATCTCTTTGTTTCGCATTTACCACTCCTTAATTCGGTCGAAACTGGATTACGGCTGTATCGTGTATGGCTCGGCTCGTCCTTCCGTTCTCCGGCCTTTGGACGCTGTTCATCATCAGGCGCTGCGTCTTTGTACGGGAGCATTTCGAACATCTCCGATTCCCAGCCTTTACGCTGATGCGAACGAACCATCGCTTGAATTACGCCGTCTGCAGCTGTCTGTCCACTTTTACTTAAAACTTCGGTCTCTTCCAGACCATCCTTTGTACGGTGCAGTTTTCCATCCTCAGCATGCTCGTTTATTTGCGAACTGGCCCTCGTGCGTTCCAACCTTCGGTCTTCGTATGGCGGCCGTAGCTCGTGATGCAGGGCTCGACTTGTCGCTTGTTGCAGCGACCAAGGGCTTTGGGGATCCTCCATGGTACCCACTTGGGGTCATGGTTGATACCACCTTTACGTCTTTCGACAAATCCTCAACCCCTGCGTCAGTGTACCAGCAGCTCTTCGCTGAGCACCGTGCCCTCAAAACTGAATACACTCCCATTTTCACTGATGGCTCCAAGATGCATGGAGTCGTTGGATCCGCAGCTGTCTGTGTTGATGACGTGTCAGTAGCGCGGATCCCAGCTGAGGCCACGGTGTTTTCGGCGGAGATGCATGCTGTGTATCTTGCACTTCATGTTCAGTCGAGTTCTCATCATAGGGCTGGGGTCTATACGGATTCCTTAAGTGTCCTGCAGTCTTTGTCATCGCTGGACTATTGTAATCATCCTTTTCTTTTGAACGTACGAGGGCTTCTTCGTACCTTACTCGAGGCCGGAGTCCAGATTCAATTCTTCTGGATTCCTGGGCATGTTGGAATATCGGGTAACGAGTGTGCTGATGCGGCCGCTAGATCTGCGTCCTCTTTGGTCGTCACACCCTTGCCACTCTTTCATCGCGATTTTCGATTTCTTGTTCGTGATCATATCAAACGAACGTGGCAGGGTCTGTGGGACCAACAGGTGGAAAATAAACTGCATCGTATTAAACCTATTCTCGAAATCTGGAACTCCTCATCTCGTCGGAACCGCAGGGAGGAAGTGGTGCTTGCGCGTCTCCGCATTGGGCATTGTCGTTTCACTCACCACTTTTTGCTGTGTGGCGACACTGCGCCGATGTGTGAGACGTGCAATTGCCGACTCACTGTCATTCATCTTTTGTGTAGCTGTGTTCGTTTTCGTGGTGTACGTTTCCATTATTTTCATTCTCATTTGTTGACCGAGGACGCCGCTACTCTGCAGCGGGTCCTGGATGACCACTGCGATACTGTCGCTATGTTTTCGTTTTTACAAGAGATTGACTTTTTTAAACGCATTTAGATTTTAGCTCTTCCATCATCCTCATTTTTTCAGTTTTAATGAATCAACCGAATTTTAAACATTGTATCATGTTTTTAATGCTGTTTGTTTCATTGTCTTTTAGCCCTTCCATCACTCTCATTTTTCACTTTTACTTAATCAGCCGGGTTTTAAGTTTTTTACCATATTTTTAATACTGTTTGGCTGTCCTGTGTCTTGTCTTTTCTTGTGTTTGGCGCTCTTTGGCCAGACATGGCCCTTGCGCCATAAAAACTAACAAACCAACCAACCTGCAATGGGATTGCAGTCAGACAGTGTGCTTGGGAGCGAAGTAGACAGTACGTCACAGCTGCCGACGGGGAGTGTTTTAGTTCAGTAACTGTGTAAGGCGTGTGAAAGAGTTGTGACTTTCCGTCAATAATTAGTACGTAGGTGAATCAAAAAGTAAGTTACACTTAGCGCCATCTGGAGTGGGATTGCAGTCAGACAGTGTGTGCTTGGGAGCGAAGTAAACAGTACATCCCAGCTGCCGACGGGAGGTGTTTTAGTTCAGTAACTGTGTCCCCGCACGGGGATAACTGGTTTTCCAGTTATTTGGGGAGCGGCGCCCCCACGGCCCGAGCTAACCTTGTGACGGTTTCTATTGCCTCTGCGGCTTTGACGTTTACCTCACCGAAGGGACAGCTGTTCATCCAGCTGATGGGGGATGGCGTCCCCACGGCCCGAGCCGATTTTCTCTTATTGTTTTGCTTTTTGTCTTCAGTTCATATCTTGACGTGTACCCGCCTCAGTTGTAGGCTGCTGAGGTTGTGATGAGGCGCCAGCTCCGGGTTTTTGTTCCTCGTTCACTTCCCTGTCTTTTCTCTTTTATGTTACATTTTCTGTTTTTCCGGAGCTGGTTAGCTTAGACCTACTGCATGTTTGCCGTGTGCGGTGACCCGTACAGGTGGAAATGAGGATGCTGGAGGCTGAGGTATTTGGGGGCCGGGTTGTAGTGTCCCCAGATGCCAACACTCCTCTTTGCCCTCTGCTTCACCCTAGAACGGGAGGCTGGGAGCTAACCCACTCCTGGTCAGGAAGTCTGTGGCCGAGTTGCGTCCAGACTTCTAGCGGCTTGTCGTTCTGTTCGGCTGGGTGAGTTGGGGGTAGGGTGGGCATACCAAAGGGGTGTTCTCCGGGCACGGGAAAGTCTGGGTGCACGCTGAGCGTGTGTCTGCCCTACCAACTTGCTATATCCGCTGACTATCCCTAGAGCCGTGTCCTGCGTCCTCTTGGGCTTGCGGACCTCCGGCTCTCCCTCGTTGGGCTCGGTAGTGGGTGGGAGGTCGACGGACAGAATCTATTTTTCTTCTCATGGCAACACAAAGTGTTTCCCATGCTGTTAATTTGAAGCGCCGTGTGGAGGATGGGTCACCCTCCTCCGCTAAGAAACTACTCAGTTCCAACTGTAATGCTCTGTTTCTTCTAATCCATTCTGTTGATCCTGCACACTCCCTCAGTTCGAAGAGTCCTTTTTGGATTAATAAGGCTCTTCAGGCTGCTGCGGGCTCACCAAAGAGTGTTCGGAAGCTCCCGTCAGGGGATCTTCTTGTGGAGACATCTACTCCCGCCACAGTGCCTCCTTGCTGGAGACGACCGTTCTGCTGGACATTCCTGTGGAGATCTCGCCCCATGGTTTCCTCAATTCCTCTCGCGGGGTCATCAACTCCCGCGACCTGCTGGAATGCAGCGATGAGGAATTGCTGGAAGAACTTGGGGAACAACATGTCACTGGGGTTCGCTGTATTCTTTTCCGGCGGGATGGGAAGTCAATTCCCTCCCGGAACATCGTGCTGACATTTGACTCACCCACCCTGCCCACTTCCATCAAGGCGGGGTACTTGCGGCTCGATGTTCGACCGTATATCCCGAACCCCTTGAGATGTTTCAAGTGCCAGCATTACGGTCACTCCCAGCAGTCTTGCCGTAATGTTGCAAAGTGTGGGCGCTGTGGGTCGCCTGAACACTCTTTGGCGGACTGCTCCGCTGACTCGGATCACTGTGTCAACTGCGAGGATCTCACCCGGCTTCTTCTAAGCAGTTCCCAAAGTGGATCGAGGAGCAGGCTATCCAACGCCTGAAGACGACCGAACATCTGTCTTATCCTGAAGCCAGACGGCGGATAGCTCCTCTACCATCAGGCCGGCGCTCGTATGCATCGGTTGTGGTCCAGAAGGCTACTGTTGCGGTGCAAACTGATGTGTCCTTCCCAGCGCGGTGTCCTTATGATTTTGAGGACGTCGTTGCTGCCGGTTTGGCGGCACTGGGGTCTCGCCGCATTGAATCCAAGGCGCCATTACCATCGACGCCTAATACATCCTCTGCGCAGAAAACATCCTCTGCCAGCACTGGGACCCAGTCCCATGGCGCACCAAGAAGAGGCCGGAAAAGGTGAAATCAGGTTCCTCCCCTCGAAACAGAGCAAGAAACCACCAAAACCTCCGGTAGCGCAGCCTTGTGTGGGTAAGCACAGCCCTGTGTTGCCTCCGGACATTGCAGATGGTCAGGAGCTGATGGACGACTCGGAGACATTCTAGTCGTCTGTCATTTTCGTTTTTTCATCCTTTCCTTTTATTTTTCATTCTGGCTACGCTCATTCAGTGGAATTGCCGAGGTCTGCGTTCACGCATTGACGATTTAAAAGGCTTACTGTCTTCGCACACACCCGTGTGCGTGTGTCTCCAGGAGACAAAGCTTCGCACGACGGACACTCCTTCGCTGCGGAGACATTCTTTTTCCGCAAAGATCACCAGGACGGCGTACTTGCCTGCGGAGGAGTGGCTGTCGTTGTCACTCATGGTGTCCCTGCCACTGCGGTTGCCCTTCGGACGACTTTGCAGGCGGTGGCAGTGCGACTATCTGTGAACACTCTGCTCACGGTGTGTTCCATCTACATACCACCAACTGCAGCTGTAAGCCTTTCGGATCTGGAAGATTTAGTTGACCAGCTGCCGCCTCCTTTCTTCATCTGACTGTCCGGGCGCCGCTTTTTCTTCGGTGTCCAGCAGCAGCAATTACCCTGCTTCGTTCCGGCAGTTACAGCCGCGGCTTGAACGGTCCAAGATTTCTTTTGGACCGTTTTCTTCTGCAGATTATAACAGCCCGCTGACTGCCGTGGAGCTGAAGACCGCTCTGACTCGGTCCGGCCGGTCATCTGTCGGACCGGATAACATCCATTACGAAATGCTGAAGCACCTTTCTCCGTCCTCTCTTGAATGTCTGCTAATCCTGTTTAACAGGATTTGGCAAGAGCATGTCTTTCCCGAATCTTGGCACACTGCCATTGTCGTTCCTGTTCCCAAACCTGGTAAAGATCCCACCAACCCGTTAAACTACCGGCCAATTGCTATGACGAGCTGCCTTTGCAAAGTACTCGAGCGTATCATTAATTTTCGTCTCATTTTTTATCTGGAGTTTCATCACATTTTTTCACCTCATCAGAGTGGATTTCGCAAATCTCGTTCCACCACCGATCATCATCTTCGCCTTGAGACATCTGTCAGGGAGGCGTTTGTCCGACGTCAGCACATGGTCTCCGTTTTCTTCGACATGGAGAAAGCCTATGACCGTACCTGGAGATACGGCATTCTCCGTGATCTGCACGAGTGCGGATTGCGGGGAAACTTACCATCTTTCATCGCCGGGTTTCTCCAGGACCGGGGTTTCCGTGTGCGCGTCGGGTCGACCTCTCTGCGATGTACCCGCAAGAACAGGGTGTACCTCAAGGCTCCATTTTATCAGTCACTCTGTTCATCCTTCGTGTGAATCACATATTCCAACTGCTTCCTCCGACGGTTCCTGGAACCATGTACGTGGATGATCTGCAGATCTCTTGCGCCTCTGTTAACATGCGCACCATTGAGAGACAGCTCCAGTCTGCCATTACCAAGATCTCTCGCTGGGCTTTCCAAAATGGATTTAGCTTCTCGACACAGAAGACCGTTTGCGTGCATTTTTGCCGCAAACGGGGTCTTCACCCAGACGCCAGCCTCCGTCTGGGGTGTTCTACCATCCCCCGTGGTGTCAGAAGTCAGGTTCCTTGGGTTAACTTTTGACCGAGCGCTCACCTTCCGGCCTCACATCCAGTCTTTGAAGGTGAAGTGCACGAAGTCTTTGAGTATTCTGAAGGTCCTCTCTCGGACATCTTGGGGGCCGACAGGTGCTCAATGCTTCGCATTTACTATTCTCTGATTCGGTCAAAGTTAGACTTCGGATGCATTACGTACGGTTCAGCGCGTCCATCGGTTTTAAAGCCTTTGGACCCCGTCCATCACCAGGCATTGCGGCTATGTACTGGTGCTTTCCGTACCTCCCCCGTGCATAGCCTGTATGCGGAGGCTCATGAGCCGCCGTTATGCATCCGTCGTAAGCAGCTGTCTCTTCAGTTTTACACAAAACTGAAATCTCTTCCTGATCATCCCCTGCATGGTTCCATCTTCCAACCGGCCTGTGTCCGCTTGTTTTCCAACCACCCCTCCTGTGTTCCGACGTTCGGGATTCGAATGTCTGCCATAGTGCGCGCTGCTGGTCTAAACTTGTCGAAGATTGGTTTGACCACCTTTTTCAACCGAACTCCTTGGCAGTCCGTTCTAGCAACGGCTGACCTTTCTCTTTGTGTGTGGCCAAAGTCTTCCACTCCTGCTCTGGTGTACCAGCAGCTCTTTGCTGAAATACAGTCTGTCTACCCGGATTTCGTGCCTGTGTTCACCGATGGCTCGAAGTCGGGGATGTCGTTGGATCCGCTTTTGTGTGTGGCGAAGCCTCATATGCTGAGCGGCTTCCGCCTGAATCCACCGTCTTTTCGGCAGAGATGCGTGCGGTACACCTCGCTTTGTGCCACATACAGTCTCGATCACTTCGTCGCGCTATGGTTTGCTCTGATTCCCAGTCCGTCATCCATGTTTTATCTTCTACGGAGGACACGGACTCACCTGTCATCCGTGATGTCCGTCGTCTTCTTGGGACTTTGGAGGGTGATGGCTTCCTGGTCCGTTTCTGTTGGGTTCCTGGCCATGTTGGGATCCGGGGTAACGAGCTGGCAGATCTCTCTGCCAGGTCTGTTTCCTCCATGTCGCCAGCTCGGCTGCCACTGTCTTTCCGTGATTTTCGACCTTTGATCCGGACATTTCTCCTGGACGAGTGGCAGTCCCTGTGGTCTCAGCAGGACAGCAATAAGCTGCTTTCTATCAAACCACAGATCGGACTCTGGAAGTCTAGTTTGCGGAAGAACCGTCGTTAGGAGGTTGTTCTTGCGCGTCTCCGCATTGGGCACTGTCGTTTTACTCACCGCTTTTTGCTGTGTGGCGACAGTGCCCCGATGTGTGAGGCGTGCCAATGTCGTCTCACCGTCCTTCATGTTCTGTGTACTTGTGTTCGTTTTTGTGATCATCGTTTTCGTTATTTTCATTCCCATTTGTTGGACGAAGGAGCAGCTACGCTGCAGACTCTCCTTGGTGAGAACTGCGATCTGACGGCAGTGTTCACATTTTTTACAGAAATTGACTTTTTTAATCTTATCTAGTTTTACCGCTTTCATTTCCATCTTTCACTTTTACCGTTTCGTCCTGTTTTTACCCTTGTGTTCGTGTTTTACTGATTTTGTTCTATTTTGATGTCTTTTGTTTGGCGCTCTTTGGCCACCCATGGCCCTTGCGCCATTAAAATCTACTAACCAACCAACCAACCAGTAACTGTGTAAGGCGTGTGAAGGAGGCGTGACTTTCCGTCAATAATTAGTACGTAGGTGAATCAAAAAGTAAGTTACACTTAGCGCCATCTGGAGTGGGATTGCAGTCAGACAGTGTGTGCTTGGGAGCGAAGTAGACAGTACGTCCCAGCTGCCGACGGGGAGTGTTTTAGTTCAGTAACTGTGTAAGGCGTGTGAAGGAGGCGTGACTTTCCGTCAATAATTTGTACGTAGGTGAATCAAAAAGTAAGTTACACTTAGCGCCATCTGGAGTGGGATTGCAGTCAGTGTGTGCTTGGGAGCAAAGCAGACAGTACGTCAGAGCTGCCGACGGGAGGAGTTTTAGTTCTGTAACTGCGTAAGGCGCCTGCAGGAAGCAGTTCGTAAAGGCGCGTCAACTGGATTTTTACTCAAAATTGGTAGTGCGAGGAACCATTCGATTTTTGTGGACTAAGCGCCTAAATTGCACCGACATCCACCGGGAAATCTGTGCTGTATACGGGGAAAATGCCATGTCTCGCCGGGACATTGTAAAATAGTGCCAACAATTTGAAAAGGGTTGCATAAATTTGACGGACGAATGCCGCGAAGGCAGTCCATCAATATCCAGTACTCCGGAGCATGTTGCCCCCCCCCCCCGGTGACGACATGATACGGTACAATAGGGGCATCAGACTTACAGAAACTGCCAGTATGTGAGACATTTCGTATACGGGACTGTGCATTCCATCATTCACGAGCAGCCGGGATTTCGAAAAGTGTGCGCGAGATGGCTCGCAAGTTTACTCACCGACTTGCACAGAAACCAACGTTTCCTGTCGGCTTTGGCTCTTCTGCAAAGGTATTCTGCTGAGGATCACAATTTTTTGCGTCAAATCATCACAGGTGGCGAAACGTGGTTTCATCATTTCACCCTTGAAACCAAACGATCGTCTATTCCATGGAATGAAAGCATGTCACCTCTCCATCAAGGAAGGAGTTCAAAATCCTACCGTCTGCGGCTCATGGCGACTGTTTTCTTTGACTGTGAAGGTGTTGTTTGCACAGAATTTCTGCCAAAAGGGACGACTATCAATGCTGACGCCGCCCCGGTGGCGCAGTGGTCTAAGGCGCTGGCCTCTGATCATTCGTCCGTAAGGGGTCCGGGTTCGAATCCCGGTCAGGCATGGATGTCGTGTTTGTCTTACGGCACTGGCTCTCTCCCTTCCCTGGAACCAGTGACTCCTAAATTAGGGACGGGCGACTGCTTATAGCCCATTGAGTTGCTCACGGTGGTCGTTAAATCTCCAATCAAAAAAAAAAAAAAATCAATGCTGACTTATATTTACAAACGTTACGAAATTTGCGAAAGGCAATTAATTACAGACGCCCAAGCAAAAGTGTCATTCTGCTGCACGACAACGCCACACTCCACACAGCACGGAAAACAAAGGAATTGCTGCAGTCATTCAAGTGGGAGGTGTGGCAAGATCCACCGTACAGCTGCGACTTATCCCCGTGGGACTACCATTTGTTCGGTAAAATGAAACAGGCCCTAACAGACAACGATTTCAAACCGATGAGGTGAAAACTGCGATCCTTAATTGGTTGTACGAAACTGGAGACGTTTTCTGTACAGGTATGGAAAAGTTAATCACGCGTTCCGATAAATGTTTACAGTCCTTAGGCGACTATGTCGAAAACTGAAAAAATGTTGTTCCTTTAAACCAACATATATTTCCTGAGAATCTGTTTTTTTTTATTTATTCAACAGAGTAACTAACTTTTTGATTCTCCCTCGTAGCAATTGATGGCGCCAGAAGCTCTTTCTGTTTGGGGTATGCAAAGTTTCCGCCACCCCCGCTTGGAGGCGCTGTAGGGGTCTAACCGGCCGGCGACCCGTGCGGTCAGTTCGTACATGAAGCCAAGCATGGCGGTCGACAAAGCTTATTTGCGGCACTGTTTGTTACTCATGTTTAATTTAGAGAAAAGTGCGAGTGAAGCATACGGATTCAATATGTCAGGCGTATGGCGAAACGGTTATGGGTGAGCGTACGTGTCGAGAAATGGTTTGCTAGGTTTATGAAAGCTGATCTAAGCTTGGAAGACAAGCCACGTGCAGGTAGATCGCGGGAACTCGCAGATGAGGAGCTGGAATCGCTGTTGCAAGATGATGCCATACAATCGACAACGCAACTGATGAAACTTTTGAAAGAGGCTCAATCGACGGTGGTACACGGTGTCTACAGGCCTTGGGGAAGATTCAGAAGATTGGTAAGTTGGTTCCGCATACTTTAACGGAGCGTAATATTGGTCAATGATTGGGCGTCTGCATCTCAGTACCTGAAGAGGTTTCAAGGGAAGAATTTCTTGTGGAAGATTGTCACCGGGGATTAAAAATGGGTCTATTGCGTCAACCCCGTATGCAAGCGACCCTGGGTCGACCCAGGCCAGCCATCGATATCCACTGGGAAAAGATGCTGTTGTGTGTGTGGTGGGATATGCATGGAGTGCTGTACTTCGAACTATTGAAACCGGGCGAAACAATCACTGTACAACGGTATAGAGATCAGTTGATGAAACTGAACGCCGCAATCGAGCAAAAACGCCCATGAACAGGTAAAGGACGCCGCCCAATCATCCTGTTACTCGATAATGCCAGACCACATATCGGTGCCACCACGAAATCAACCCTTGAACAGTTACACTGGGAGGTTTTACCGCTCCTGGCTTACTCCCCAGACATCGCACCCTCAGACTTTCATCTGTTTCGCTCTATGCAACATGACCTAGCCCAACAGCAGTTCACCACAGTTCCAGAGGTGGAAAATTTCGACACTGCGTTCTTCAGCTCAAAACCCGAGTCCTTCTATCACAGGAGCATTCATTTGTTGCCTGAAAAACGGCAGGAGGTCATTGATGCTAACGGCCAATATTTCGGTGAATAAATGCATACTGGCTTCCTGATTGTTCCTTTCTCCTTAAAATGGCAGAAACTTTTGCATACTCCTAATAGTTTCGTGTAAGTGCAAATCTCTGTTCATGAAAACATTTCGCGAAAAAGAAGAAAGTCCACGCGTTTTAGTCGCTAAAACCAGCGAAGTAAAAACTGAGTTTGATTTCAACCTTTAAAAAAAAAATAAACCGTCCCATTTCAGAATTTCGTCTTACACCCTGACCTGTTGGATTTAGCTGCAATTAATCAATGTGTCCGGTGGCAGATGGTGTCCTCCGTTTCGCTCGGTGAACTTCGCCATCTTATTTTTTCACAAGTCAGTCTTCATTTTGTGAGATGAGAAGATTAATTTAATGCAGAAGCAAAATGCTAAACCTTCCAGTACAAGCACTGCCCGACCGATCCCGGAAATTTTCACTTAAGGTGGGCGTCAAGTGGACATGCGCCGTTATACTGGCAATAGTGAAAGTTACATATGTTCACATACAAGAAATGCTTCCTGACTCGTGAAAATTGGTACATGGACGAAGAAGATACTTAACTGTAATCAGTGTTTTGGAAATTTGAGAAAAACGTTATAGGGAATATTTAAAAATTAAATATCCGGTTGTTGGAGTAGTGTTTCATGCCGTTAATAGGTGACGCTCTACATAGTCAAGTTGTAGAAACGGGGCACTGCTTTACCTTTTTTCTTGAATATTAAAAGTTTTCATACAAACAGTAACTGAGCAGTTATAGACTTTTATTTATGATGTCAGTAATTATTTCAATCACTTACATGCATTTGCGGGTAGAAAAGCCAGTAATGTAAATCAGAAGTCAGATGCTGGTAATCTAAGATGCTGACGGAAGCTTTTTCAGAAATCCCCATCTGATAAGGGAAAGACTTCAGGAAATTCACTCACAAAACTAAGACTTTCGCAAGAAGGGGCCATAATAACAGCGCAATTTTCAGCGCCATCTATGAGCAGAAGGTTGCATTGAATATGTATTTATCTCCACCTTAACTGATGGAAACAACAAACCAGGTGGACTCAGTTGTGATCGAGGCGTCAGTTTGGAACGTAGGACTACGACTTGCAGATCGGAGAGTTGAAATGAGCTGGTCGAGTATGGTTTCAAAGCGTTTATTTAATTTGTTATAGTCAACACAGGTATATGATATAAAAAGTAGCGTACATAATTTTTACAAATAATGCTGGATACATTGTGAACACAAAGCAGAGCGGCACACAAATTATCCATCGTGGTGCTCTGCGTGGAATCGGTTACAACATCCGTGCCGAGATCTCGGGTTATAAAAATTTTTTGAATCTCTCGTCTTTGAATTTGAAGTTGAAATATCCCAACATAATGATCGGTATGTTGCCGTATCCCTTTCACACCCGTTGCGGGAAGGCTTCAGAAACGTTTGGTGTGTATAATACAAGCTGCTTTCAGGCGTTCTCGTTACTCTCTAATTCTTCAGGCTGCAGTCTCCTTGGGCTTTTTACATTCCTCATCACTTGCTCTTGCCCCTCGTTTTGATTTCCTCCACTTTTGCTTGCGTTGCCGTATATTTAGTTGTTCGAATTCCGCGGAATTGTCAGAAATGTTAACCCGTTCACACGAAAACATTTTTTTAAAATTTCAGCTTAAACCACTGCAATATGTTCTTCCTATATTTTAATGGATCTCGTCCAGAGCTTTAAAACGATACCACGCACAGTCACTTTGCACTCACGGTTGCCCAGATAAACCGCGATATTGTCAAAAGTGTTCACCGGTTCACAAGAAAACAATTTTTTAAATGTTCAATTCAAACTATTGAGAAATGTTCTTCGTATATTTGAACAGATCTCGTCGAGAGCTTTAAAACGGTACCACGCACAGTCGTGTTGCGTTCACGGTTGCCGAGATAGACCGAGTCAAACGCGGCGGCACCCCCACAAATATTGCATCATCTCCCTCGCGCAGAGGGAGCAAGGGAAGCGTCTCGCGCGCGATGTATTGCGCAGTACGCGAATTGTACTCCATGCTGTTCATGAATATGCTAACACGATTGGTGTGCGGCACGTATTTTTAACTCTATAATGATTTCAATTGGGACCTATTTTTGTCACAGGATGTCGGTTGAAAGTCGCCCCATACTATCCGCGGAGTTGGACGTAGTCCTACGTCAAAAAGCCAGTCCCGCGTAGACCTCTACTGTATATATATATATAGAGACGATGCCCTCTTCACTTTCCCCAACAGCAGACAAGCGAACTGGAAAGATCTCTTTTCTTTCTTTTGCTTGCTATTTGCAGTTTTTCCCCTCCCGCGTCGCTCGCATTTTCTTTCTTTGGTTGTGGATTTGAGTTAGAAAATGTTATTTTCCTAAATCTCTTTGGGCTCCCTTAACATCTCTGGGCTTGGCGCAGTGGTATAACTTTTGGCCTCTGATCATTCGTCCAAAAGGGGTCCAGCTTCTAATCCCCGTGAGGCATGGATGTTGTGTTTGTCGTACGGCACTGGCTCTTTCCCTCCCTGGAACCGGTGACTCCTAAATTAGGGACGGGACACTGCTTGTGGCCCATTGAGTTGCTCACGGTGGTCGTTAAACCTCCAATCAAAAAATAAAATGAAAATAAAACATCGCTGGCCATATTAAGCATGTCTCCCAACTAAGGCCGTCTAGAAAGTATAAGGTCGTGACATGAGAGAGATGACGTCACTCTCATGCTACACGGCCTGATATGTCTGTGTTTGACGTCATGCACGACAGCGTGGAAAACCAATCGGAAGCCTTGTATTGCACGTGACATCCCTAAAAGAGGAAACTCTTATCTCTAATGTCATGACTTTGTATTTTCTAGAAGGCTTTGGCTTAATCGTGCTTAGTAGTAGTTACCTCTACAAGTGATAGTTAAAGCAAAAGAAACGCTTGAACCGAAATCTCGCTACAGAAAAATTAAATTGAATGAAATTCCTGAGAAAGAGATCATGTTCTTTATATATTCATGAAATTGATGTTTTTGTTCTGTCAGGTTGCATAATAAATTGTCCAGTCAGTGCACATTCTATGTTTCCATCTCCGAGGTTTAGCGTTAAGAGAAGTTGCGCCTTTTGGGTCCCATCTGGTTTAGTATTTACTGGAAAAATCAATGCACAAGGATCTTAATCCCATTGAATGCCAGCGGTAAATCGAATCTATGCTCACGAAGCGGAAAAAGATGAGAAACAGACTAAGAATCAATTGAAACTTCAGATTCCGTGAAATTCTTAACCATAACCCCATTTTAGAAATTATCAATAACCACAGAAGCATTTCTCGAATTTAAGAGTTCCCAATTGAAAGTATTACATGGATGGAGTAGCAATAAATAATTTTTATTTCATCCAACAACAGTATTTTTTTTTAGTTAGTGATGAAGGATTTGGAATCACATAATCGGACTGAACGTCTGGTAGCAAAATGTTTCCGATTTATTCCACGAAAGATTTTCAACGGAACTTTCGCTTCGCTCTTGAGCAAGTAAAGGGTTTATCTAGACGGACTAAAGTTTCGTCTGAGAAGATAACTACTTTTGACCACTTTACGTGGAATCAAATCTATCACAACCACGTTTGCTGCTACATCCTGTCATAGGACACAAACGGTGACGCTGTAATTAGAGCTTTTCATTAAAGCCTCAATTTTTTAAAGGGAAGTTTACAAATCGAAATTTTTGATAATGGGCTAAACAAAAGTAGTTTCGTTTTTTTTTTATTTATAAAGCGTACTGTTGCAGTACAGTGAAGTATTGTTTAACTTTTTTTTCGTGTGTTAAAATGCTCAACAGTATTAAGAGTTAAGCCTTAATATTCGCTGTTTTTTCACTTTTGCGGGAATACTTCGCTTCTAACCCTTCGAATGGGGAGGGTTTACTATATACGTACATATATGTATACTGTTATACCATACTCACCAACCCGCTTGGCCAGCATGGTGAGTTATGGCCAAAACCTCCTCAAGATGACTTTAACCTGGTATGCAGCCTTCCAGTTTTTACATATGAAGCAGAGACATGGACTTTAACTAAAAAAACACATACAAAGGCTACAGACAACCCAAAAAAGCCTGGAGAGATGCAAGTTTGGTGTAACCAGGAAAGATAAGATGAGGAACTCGTGAATAAGGAAGATAACAAAAGTGGAAGACATCATGATTAGAGTAAAATCTCTGAAATGGCGATGGGCTGGACATGTTGCCGGACCACAGATGGACAACTGAAATTTTAGACTAGATACCAAGGGTAAGAAAAGGACTCGCAGAAGACCACATGAGAGATGGATGAAACTCTAAAACATGCCGGAATAATATGGAGCAGAGTGGCTCAAGACAGACAGTTATGGAGGAAACTTGGGGAGACCTTCATCCAGCTGTGGATTGATAATCGTTGACAATGATGATGATGATGATATATACACTGTCTGATACCCACTTCTCTGGCTATTTTTGAGGTGGTTTTGGTAAGCAAAAGTTCTGCGGGATTTGTGCATAGAAGAGAAAAAATTCGGTTAAGAATATAAAGGACAACACCAAGAAACGAGCATAAAATTTGCAGGCAGCATTTCGTACATTCCACAATTCTCATTCTATGTCAGGAATTTACCAAGGAAGCATGATGTCGAGGTAGCGTTGATGCTACCAAAAAAGTATTGGTAAGATTTTAACAACTAACAAGATAACATATACTATATACTATCCTGCAGGAGTGTATACGATTCCATTAAAATTCCCGGATTCCTCCATAAAGTCCTACATCGTGTAACGTACCAGGAGATGTGACGTACCTGCCAGAAGGACGCACACGACATAAAGGCAGATAGGAATCAGAATAAAACGTCCGCGTAGCTCAATTGGTAGAGCAACTTATTCCGGAATCAGTGGACCCGGGTTCGAACCCCGGCGCGGATAAAAATGACGGAGAAATTCACTTCGTTGTAATTGGCGCCCGAACTATCCGGATGACCCGACCGTTCAAAATCTCGCATTGGTGTGATGTTATTTCCACACCGCGAGATAGGAAAAATAAGAGAATCCTTTCTCCAGCACTTCGAAAAAAAAAAAAAAAAATAAGGGGAAGATGATGTAACGTACCAGGAGATGTGACGTACCTGCCAGAAGGACGCACACGACATAAAGGCAGATAGGAATCAGAATAAAACGTCCGCGTAGCTCAATTGGTAGAGCAACTTATTCCGGAATCAGTGGACCCGGGTTCGAATCCTGGCGCGGATAAAAATGACGGAGAAATTCACTTCGTTATAATCGGTATGACGAAAATATCTTTATGTGTGCGACAATTAAGAGCATATGAGGAACATAAGAGAAGGAAGAGGACCGACTGATTTAACAAAGAAGGTAATTTACAACGCAGCGATTCCTACATGGAATGGAAGAAAAATAGTGGCCTCATTCACCTCTCACAGGTACTGTGATCACGGAGTCCATTCAAATAGTCACAAGAAGTGACATATTCAATGACGGAATATCCATTGAGCTGCCAACGCTTCCATTTTTTAGAAGCTAGTAGGAAATGTGACTTGATGTTATATTTTGCTTTGCGTGAGTATCGAACTATTAAACTTGTTTAAGCTTTTTTTCGGAGGGGGGGGGGTTTATCGAGTACCGCGAGCAACTCAATGGGCTATGAGAAGTCGCCCGTCTCTAATTTAGGGTCACTGGTTCCAGGGAAGGGAGAGAGTCAGTACCGTAAGACAAACACAACATCTATGCCTCACCGGAATTCGAACCCGGACCCCTTTAGGACGAATGATCAGAGGCCATCGCGTAGACCACTGCGCCCCCGGGGTGGCAATTGAAGGTTTTCCGACCACCATGATCAACTCAATGGGCTATAAACAGTCACATGTCCCTAATTTAGAGTCAGTGGTTCCAGGGAAGGGAGAGAGATTCAGTGTCGTAAGACAAACACAACATCCATGCCTCACGGGATTCAAACCCGGACCACTTTCGGACGAATGATCAGAGGCCATCGCTTAAACCTCTGCGCCACCGGGGCGGGGGCGGCTTGTGTAAGTTCACGTGTTTGTAATGCATTATGTTTGTTTAATACTCGTGCTATTGTTTGATTTTAAATTCCAAACGGATCGCTGTTCTAGAGTAAGTTCGCCTTGATAAAGCCTCCCGTTGGAAGGCGAAAGCTTGTCACAACAAAATAAATTTTGTTATACACCGATTTACAGATTTATCATCTACTTAAGAATATTACTGTTAAAAAAATACCGATTTCAATCGGGCTACGATTGAATAAATAAATTAAATTCCGATACAGTTAGTTTAAAAAGTAGCATGGCGGTGCCAGACTACACCTGGTTTCGACTGAACTCCTGCTGGTATCAGATCATATGTAGAGGATTTTAGTAAAGGAGTGTCGGACCCCAGGTATTAAACAACCCTTAGAAATACGAAGCTAGGAGATTTGGGCTAGAGTGCCCGATAGGAAAGTCACACGGAAGCGAGGTACAAAGGGGGAAGGAGATGCCCTTATTTATTACCGAGGGGCCAGTACCCGGGATCCAACGGCTTAAGGTGCCCATCCGATGTACACCGTATATTTAGTTGCTCGAACCTAACCTGCCCTGGAGCAAACCTGAGGTTCCTCCCTGGCAGCCATGAAGGTGACCACTAGGCCATCCGTGGCCCAAGGTCTGTTCCACTCTGCGCAGCGGATGCGCATCTTAATTGCCCACCACCCCTATCTTTAAAGGTTTGTCTACTGTATTACGTACAATATGTACCGGGAAATGTTTTATTTTACTGGAGATAACATGATCAGCATCGAGTAAAATCTACATGAACCGGATTTTTTGGACAAATTTCTTACAAGTAGTTCAACCCACACCCCTGTAGAATTAACCTCCAAATAGCTCTTCCCAGTTCTGAGCAGCTGGCGTCGCCAATATGTGTCGGTAATGTAAATTAAGTTCTAAAATGATTAGCATCGACATGTATCACCAAAATGCTTAAAAAAAAAACATTTTACACAACCCAACAAGATGTATTGTAGGTATGAAATCAGCCGTTTGTAATCCAGGAAGCATATGTAACAAACCAGTAAAATCATGCAATGCATTGATTATGATAAGCTTTCCAACATACAGGGGTTATCCAAAATAATGGAAACACCTCGCTGAAAACAGTGACTTTGGTATGTGTTGCTTTTTGAGTAAAACCAATATGTAGCTACAATGTTTTTGTAGAAAAGTGTTGCTTATAGTCTCAAGGGCCTGTGTGATTGCATTGTAAATCAGTGTTTGCATAATGTTGTTCCAGGTGAAGGCACAATGAGTGACCTGTCGTAGTTCCATAGAGGGCAGATTGTGGGAGCCCGTCTGGTTGGTTCGTCGGTAACCACAGTTGCACAAGTACTGGGGTTATCGAAAGGTACCATGTCGAAGGTCATAACAGCATACAATGTTCACAACACAACATCATCTGCGAGACACAACTGTGGAAGGAAAACCAAACTCACTGCGAGAGACAGGAGGACATTAAAGTGGATTGTGACAGCAAGGACGAAGACCACGGTGACGAAAGTGACTGCTGAGCAAATCTCCAAAACCCAGTGTCGATCCATACCTTGCGAATGGAATTGCATAAGCGCAATATTTGCGGCAGAGCTGCGATTGCAAAAGCCCTGGGCCGCCCCGGTGGCGCAGTGGTCTAAGCGATGGCCTCTGATCATTCGTCCGAACGGGGTCCGGGTTCGAATCCCGGTGAGGCATGGATGTTGTGTTTGTCTTACGGCACTGGCTCTCTCCCTTCCCTGGAACCAGTGACCCTAAATTAGGGACGGGCGACTGCTTATAGCCCATTGAGTTGCTCACGGTGGTCGTTAAACCTGCAATCAAAAAAAAAAAAAAAAAAAAAAGCCCTGGTGTCTCAGGGGAATATGAAACGGAGACAACAGTGGTGCCAGGAACATAAATCGTGGATTGCGGATTAATGGAAACATGTCTCGTTTTCCGATGAATCCAAGTTTCTCACTATTCCCCACCACAAGACGAGTTTACGCGTGGAGAAATCCAACAGAAGCTTACAATCCAGATTTTCTCCTTCCTACAGTGAAGTATGGGGGCGGTTCCGTAATGGTTTGAGCCATGATCTCGTAGTTTGCAGCAGGTCCCATTATCATCTTACACAGACTGATCACTAGCGTTGACTATGTCACTCTTTTGGTCGACCATGTGCATTCAATGGCGCAGACATTGTTTCGGGCAGGGGATTGCACCTTTCAAGATGATAATGCCCCGATTCACAGAAGTCGAACTGTTCAATCATGGTTTGAGGAACATGAGGATGAAGTTGCACACCTTCCATGGCCTGCACAATCACCTGACTTAAACATCATTGAACCCCTGTGGTCTGTGTTGGAAAGCAGAGTGCGATCCCGTTATCCTGCCCCGGCGTCTCTTAAGGAATCGGAGCAGTTCCTGCAGGAAGAATGGTACAACATACCACTTACCACCATCCAGGACTTGTATGCGTCCATTCCAAGGAGGATTCAATCAGTTTTAAATGCCAAAGGTGCTCCCACACCATATTAGGTGCGTAACACCTATTGTTTCAAGGTGTTTCCATTATTTTGGACAACCCCTGTACCAAAAATCATTACTCAAGCTATGAGGATAATGGCTGTGGAATAAATCCCGCTCCTGTGCCCTGACCTTTGACCCCATTTCGATGATATTCAACAGAACCGGTTCAGTACATCTCCGGAACAACATGAAGTTTTTTCGCAATCGAAGCATTTTTACGTTAAGTTATGACGCTTAAGGGAGATGGAATGGATCCTCTCCTATGTCCTGACCTTTGACCTCATTTCGCCCATTTTGAATTGGGTTCCTTCCCAAGTCTCCTCCTATTACATACTAAACTTTCAGCGAAATCGAACGATTTTTACGCGAGTTATCGTGCGGACAGAAAGACTGACAGGCCGCCCCGGTGGCGTAGTGGTCTAAGCGATGGCCTCTGATCATTCGTCCGAAAGGGGTCAGGGTTCGAATCCCGGTGAGGCATGGATGCTGTTTGTCTTACGGCACTGGCTCTCTCCCTTCCCTGGAACCAGTGACCCTAAATTAGGGACGGGTGGACGGACGAAGCTGGAGTATATACGCTTCTTCAACCTACGGTTGGAAAGCGTAAAAAAGCAAAAAACTAACAGCAGACAGAAAGCGAAGTTTTTTTTTTGTTTTTTTTTTGCAAGCTAGGATTAATTTTCTTTAGTTTGTGCCAAAGACTTGGCTGAACTGCATTCAGTTGTGCGATAAGAATTTTTTTTTAATAACTTTGTCACAATGCTCAATAATATTGGATTTTTGTTTGCGTTGTCAGCTTAGTAATGTGCAGCGAAAAGCTATCCGAAACACACATTCTGAGCGCAACAAAGAAACCCGGTGCTTTCCTTTTTCTTTTCAGAGAATATTTCATAAAAATGAAAAGCCTCAATCTTTAATTAGTCACTGTTCAACACTACCTACGCCATGGGCTTGTGTATCACGTCTGACGTTTAAATTAATTAACTGGGTGTCTGGCGATTCGAAACAAAATTTGCTTTTCTCAAACAGTAAGCTCGTAATAATTGTTCATGTCATTAGAACGGAACTCTTTTCAACCACCCTGCACATTTAGCATCGCTTTAAAAAAAAGTGACTGCGTTTTAGTAAAAATATCGTGGTCTTCATCTCTTCGGGCGCTCTTTCTCTCTCTCTCTTTTTTCACAGAACTTTAAACCACGCTATTAAGCTTGATATCATGACGTCCAACAACTGCCGATGTCACATTAGGAATCCACTACGAGCTTATTAGCCCGAATGCCTTCCACAGTTTGTTGGCGTTAGGAGCGGAAACTCCGTCGACGCTGGCGATATGACACCCGACAGCTGCTCGCTCTAGAAGCGAACGGGAATGCAGACTTCTAATGAACATTATCTCAACATGTTCATATTTCATCATTTTGCGGCGCAGTCGTAATTGCCTTCGGTAATCTCTCCGCCTCTGCCACGTTCCGGCGGCAAAGATCGCTCATCTGACAAAAGTTCGCTAGGAAATTTCCCCGTCGAAACAAATGACTGTTTCCGAAGTATATTATAAAAGAGTTAAAAAAAATCTGCAGCAGCCGACGAACATCCGTTGAAATTTTACGAATTTGTTTTATTTACATAAACTGTACATTCATTTAAAACAGTTTTTTTTAATTTGATTCGTTTTCTAAATTGTATACCTTGCGTGTGAAATTCAAACTGAGTATAAAAAAGTTAGAAAAATCATGCAATGCATTGATTATAATACGCTTTCCAACATACTAGAAATCATTACTCAAGTTATGAGGATAATGGCTGTGGAATAAATATCGGTCCTGTGCCCTGACGTTTGATCCCATTTCGATTATATTTAACAGAACCGGTTCAGTATACCGCTGAAATAACATGATAAAGTTTTGTCGCAATGGAAGCATTTTTACGTAAGTTATGAGGCATAAGGGCAATGCAATAGATTCCGCTCCTGTGTCCTAACCTTTGACCCCATTTCGTCCGTTTTCAATAGGACTCGTCACCAGACAGGCCCCTACAACATACTAACATTTCATCCAAATCGAAGAATTTTACGTAAGTTATGACGCATAATGGCGATGGAAGTGATTCCGCTCCTATGTCCTGACCTTTGACCCCATTTCGCCCATTTTCAATAGGGTTTGTCCCCAGTGGCTCCCTACCATACTAAAATGTCATCGAAATCGAATCATTTTTACGCAAGTAATGACGCATAAGGGCAATGGAATGGATCCCACTCCTACATCGTGACCTTTGGCCCCATTTGTCCCATTTTCAATAGGTTCGTCCCCAGGTGGTCCCCTACCACATACTAAAATTTAATCGAAATCGAACCATATTTACGCATGTTATGACGCATAAAGGCAATGGAATGGATCAAGCTTTTATGTCCAGACCTTTGATCCTATTCCGCCCATTTTCAATAGGGTTCGTCCCCAGTGGCTCCCTACCACATACCAAAATTTCATCGAAATCGAACCATTTTTACGCAAGTTATGACACATAAGGGCAATGGAATAAATCCCGCGGTTATGCCCTGCCTGACCTTTGACCCCATTCCGCCCATTTTAAATAATGCTCGTGCCCAGGTGGTTCCCTACCATATACTAAAATTTCATCGAAATCGAACAATGTTTACGCAAGTTATGACGCATAAAAACAATGGAATAGATCCCGCTCCTATGTCCTGACCTTTGACCCTGTTTTCGCCCATTTTCAATAGAGTTCATCCCCAGGTGGTCCCCTACCACATACTAAAATTTCGTCAAAATCGAACCATTTTCACGTGAGTTATCGTGCGGATGGACGGATGGACAAAGCGGGAGCATATATACGCTTCTTCAACATACGGTTGGAAAGCGTAAAAAAGCACCAACCAAAAATAAAACTACTATCACCGCATTAATCTCTCTATTCTAAAAAAAAGTAACTGCTGCCGCTGTTTTAGAAATTTCGCGACACTCGCGTTCTCCTAGCTCGCAGCGCAAAAAGTATTGAACACAAAAATATGAAATTTACATCGTTTGTAGAGAATTATTTGGAGAACACGCTGGAATAAACCGTTGTTTTTCGATTCTTGCTATGCTTCAAGAGCTTATGTATTTCAAAGTTAAGGTAAGCAAAAAAGTGCTATCAGTTCGCGTTCCGGATATACTAACAGCAACAGAACCACGAATCTTTGTAGGCACGATCTTATGTTATCGGTTTGTCCGTCAGTCAGTCTATCCGTCTGTACCCACGATATCTCTGGAACTATTAGTCCGATTTGAAAAATTCTTTTTGCATCGGGAAACTTGAAATATGAGAATGATGATCCTTTATCTCGTTTTTTTTTACAATGTACAATTTTGCCGCTGGAGGGCGTAAATGCAGATGATGTTGAACTCAAAAATACTTTTTATTCCACATATTTGCTTCTAAACCGATTGAAAAAAAAAATTTCTTTCGATTCCATTTATGTCCAAGAGTATTTTAGATATAGTTAATTTTCAAATTACGCATAGATTTTCTGCTAGGGGGCGAAAAAGTAAATCACATTTTTCTCGCTAACTCTTCTTCTAAAGCTCCGATTTTAAAAAAATTTCTTGAGCAGTTACACCTCCTGATGGAAAAACTTTTGTATGTAATTTCTAATTTTTTGGAAATAAATACTTTGGCGACCAGGGGGCGTAAGTGTTAATATTTGCTCCTGATGTATTTGCCATAAAATCTGAGCTTCTAAAATATCGATTGAAAAATTTCTTTCGTGGACTGATGCAACTCGCATCGATAAACCTTTTCGGAACATTTTCTTCTTAAAATATTCCACAGTTTATCCGCCAGGGGGTGTAGATGTATATCTTATTTTTGTCAATATCTCTACTTCTAGGAGTCCGATTTGAAAAAAATTCCTTCTTTGTTTGATAGTGTTTCTAGTGCGACATGTTTTTCATATAATTTGAAAATTTTCAAGTAATTCATAGATTTTCCGCTAGGAGGCGTAAAGGTAAATTGCTTTCCCCTTATATCTCTGCTTCTAAATCTCCGGTTTAAAAATTCTTTCTGCACCGGATACAGCTCCTGATGGCCGCCCCGGTGGCGCAGTGGTCTAAGGCGCTGGCCTCTGATCATTCGTCCGTAAGGGGTCCGGGTTCGAATCCCGGTCAGGCATGGATGTTGTGTTTGTCTTAAGGCACTGGCTCTCTCCCTTCCCTGGAACCAGTGACCCTAAATTAGGGACGGGCGACTGCTTATAGCCCATTGAGTTGCTCACGGTGGTCGTTAAACCTCCAACAACAAAAAAAAAAAAAAAAACAGCTCCTGATGGGAAATCGTTTGCATATCATTTCCATTTTTTGTAAAAAAATGGTTTGGCCACCAGGGTGCATAAGTCTTAATTTCCGCTTCTGCTGTACACTGGCGGAAAGTGAAAAAAGAACACCAAGAAGGAGACGTCTGATACCAACAAAATTTATACAGCATAATAACGAAATACAGAGGATAACGTGATCAAAACATTATGGCAAAATACAGCTGTATTTGCTGGTAAACTGAAAAATTACATTTCCATATAACATGGTTAGTACGAGGTTGAACCGCCATGAACTGCGTTGCACTGTGCAATTCGGGCATGGAGTCTGTCGTACAGATGTTGGATGTAAGTTTGGGGTATTGAGTTCCAAGCATCCTCAACCTGGACGCGTAAATCGGAGATGGTCGTGGCTAACCGTGGAGACCGGAGAACTCGTTGTTTCATAAAATCCCACACGTGCTCATAGGGGACAAATCCGGTGAACGTGCAGGCCATGGAAGTTGTCTCACACCCTGAAGTGCATGTTGCGTTGCACGTGACGTGTGTAAGCGTGCGTTATCTTGCAGGAAAACACCACGATGGACCGACCTTACAAATGGCACAACAACGGGCTGAATGATGATGGGGGAGGTGCTGTTTAACGTACCCGGTACAAACACTAGTTGTGAACGGGAGCGATAGCTGATCGCTCCCCACTCCAAGAGACAAGGTGTAGGCCCTGCGTGTCGCTGGTGGATGCAAGAACGGTGGAGACGCTCCCCTGTGCGTCTGCGAACACGCATACGGCCATCGGAGGCTTCCAAGCAGATTCTGCTTTCATCGCTGAACACGACAGATCGCCATTGTGTTCTCCACTGCAGCCGTTCCTGACGGTGGGCTGGAGTCAGAGGTACACATGCCAGATGCACACGTGCACGTAGTCCTGCAGCCAGTAGACGGTTGCGGATTGTTCGCACAGTCACCTCAGGTTCAACGGCAGCTCGACTTTGCGTCGCAGTGGATGTTCTGCTTGACAACGCCGCTCTTCTTATGCGTCGATCAGTTCGCTCATCAGTCCGTCTGTGACTCCCGGTTCCACGTCTTCTCGTGTGGGAATGTTCCTCGGACCATCTACGCCACCATCGTACCACCACCAATACTTCCCATCCAATTCGCTCCGCAAAAGTTTGCTAAAAATGCCCAGATTTGAGCCATAATGGAACATTATTAACCTTGATACTTTAAGGAAACCGTATGAATATGAGAACGGATAATTAAAAGGTCTTTAGTTATATTTCCAAAGACCTACCTACGGATAATGTCTAGGTGATCAGTTTTTCAAAAACCCGAACCACACTTCAACAAATCTCTAACAACAAAATTCTAAGTTTTCGATAAACTGGCCAATCGATGAAATAATCTTTCGTTGCAATGAACTTTTAGGTGAAGTAATCCTTCCGTGAAATGAACTTTTTGATCAAATGACCTTTCGATCAAAATCACCTTTCGATGAAATTAACTTTTAGGTGAAGAGACCTTTCGGTGAAATGAACTTTTCGGTCAAGTGACCCTTCGGTGAAATGTATCTTTCGATCAAATGATTTTCGGTCAAGTGATCTTTCGATCAAATGAACTATATCCATCTAAATCACATTGTGTTGTGTGATTGTGGCTAATGGTTTTTTTTTTGGTTTTTAAGTCCGGAAGTATATAGTGTCAATTAGAGAGGAATGGAAATTTCCGACATCTGCTCCTGTACGAGTTTAACAAGGGATCCTCAGCCGCCGAGGCTATTCGACAAATTTGTGCTGTGTATGGGGAGGATGCTTTTGCTCCGAGGACAACCCGCAAATGGTTTGAGCTGTTCCGAGGTGGCAATATTGACCTCAACGACTCTCCACGCTCAGATCGTCCATCTCACTTTGATGAGGATCGCTTGAACCATCTCATACACTTGGATCCACGTCGAACCACACGCGAATTAGCCACTGAGATAGTCTGTGATCAGGCAATAGTGATGCAACACCTGGAACACATGGGAAAGGTCCAGAAATTGGGGGTCTTGGATGACTAATACTCTCACCGAGGACAACGAGAATCAGCGTCTTGCCATATGTGGTTCCTTGCTCGCCCGTTATCGCTAATGTTCTCAGCAACACAAGCATTTCTATCAAATATTGTTACTGGAGATGAAAAGTGGTGCCTGTACGTGACTGGAGATGAAAAGTGGTGCCTGTATTTCAGGCATCGGAAGCAACGGTTAAGCCCAAACCAGACTCCCACACCACGTCTAAAACATGACTTTCATCCTGCAAAAATCACGTGTGTTTGGTGGGACACGGAATGCATTATTCACTGCGAAATGCTGACCAATGCAAAAGAATCGGACCATCAACGCTGCATTCTATTGTGAGAATCTCCGCAGTGTAGAGGATGCGATTCAGCAGAAACGGCCACATCGGCGCCATGGTGTCCTTCTCCAACATGATAACGCACGCCCTAACAGTGCAAACATGACCGAAATGGCCATTCAGGTTATGAAATGGGAGATCCTTCCATATCTGGCCTATTCCCCAGATGTCGCCCCTTCAGCTGTTCCGATCTCTGTCGAATGCACTCCGTGGCAGATCGTTCAACAATGATGTTGATCTCCAGAATTTCGTTGATGATTTCTTCGCAGCAAAACCTGCACGTTTTTTCAAGAATGGCACTGCCGACCTATCCAGACTGGACACCATCGTAAACAATGGCGAGGAATACACAGTTGATTGATTCCGTTTTCCCTTCTGATTTAATACATTCCAATAGTGCTGTGAAAAAAACCCGCCATGAACGTACGCATCAATTTAATACACGACTTGTCCATTCCAAGTCGAGTGCTTCTGTTCTGAAAGCCACATCGTACAGCACAGTGGTGGTTAAATGAATATCACGAAGGACATGAATCGTTTCTGAAACAAGCTGGACCTGGAGTGTTGCCAACAGCTGTTACTACTCAAATGCGCTGCAGCCGCAGATATTCGTGAGGATCATCGGCTCACAGTGAGACAAATGGCAGAACATTTACAGATTTCAGTCAGAAGTGCCCACACTGTGCTCAGCGAGAACTACACATGACGAGAGTCAGTGCAAGATGGATTCCTTGGTTACTGACGCCTGTACGAAAAGAAGTGCATGTCGAAGTGTGTGAATTTCTGAAACAAGAAATTGCTTCAAACGAGGAGTACCTGAAGTCAGTGATTACAGGTGATCAAACTTTTCCTTATCACTACGATTGAGAGGGCACAACAGAGCTCTGTATGGGAAAACTTCGTCATCTCCAAAGGTATAAAAGGCAAGATGTGAAAAGTTTGCTGGGAAGGTAATGGTAATCACTTTCCTTGATTACCAAATAATGGTGTACCAGAGATGTGGTACCGTCGAATACCACGGTTAATGCGGATTATTACGTGTGTGTTTTGACAAAGCTGATCGCACATATCCGTAAGAAGCGTCCACACATTCATCAAAATTTTTGGAAACTGCACCATGATAACGCTCCTCCTCACCTGACGCAAAAATGACTACCTTCTTGGCTGGAAAAAATATTGGAACGGTTTCACACCCTCCATAGAGTACAGATTTAGCACCCTGTGACTTTTTGCTTTTCACAACTTTCAAAAAGAACTTACACGGATGTAGGTTTACGTCAACAGAAGATTCAGAGGCGGCTCTGAAAGGGATGCAGAAAGATGGCTTCCAGAAAGTCTCTTGAGGAGCGGCAGCGACATTTGGATAGTTGCATTGCCTCCAGAGGAGATTACTTTGAAAATGACCACAACCATATGTATCATATTTCAGGTTTGTACATACATGTTTATAAATTTCCACGCAATTCTTTCTTGAACGGGTCTCGTATAGTGGGACCAGTTAAGGAAAATTAATAGCAACTCTGGAAATTTCTGACGTTTTTGGATTTTCAGTGTTGCTACAAAAATAAAAATGCAGATAACACTCACAATACACACACATACACACGCACACACACACACACTGAAGAGCAATTGAATTAGAGACAGCTGGCGTTATGCAAATGTGGCGCTGTGGGCGGGCCCTGTAAACGGAAACGACATGACGTATGCAGCGATCCGACAATATAAGGAGTGATGCGACGGGAATGAGTAAATGTCGGACGCACTATGGGTAAGACGAAGGATCTAAGCGCATTTGATCGTGTGCAAATTGTCGGGGCCCGACGAATGGGTCACTCCATCTTGGAAGTCGTGCAGGCACTGGGATTTTTACGAGCCACTGTGTCACGGGTGCACCGTGAGTACATCGAATCCGGTAAAACAATCCCTGCAAGAGCCAACTGCCGTGGTCAACAGCGGGTGGATGAGCGGGGTCATCGTCGGTTAGCTCGCATTGTAACAGCGGATAGACGGGCCACAGTGCGAGAAATCACTCGGCAATTTAACGCTGGTGCACAAAAACGTGCAAGCAGCTCATCCATAACCATCTCCCCGCTATGGGGCATAGAAGCCATCGTCCCACGAGGTTACCGCTGCTGACCGCACATCACAGGGTGCAAAGATTAGCATGGGCGCGGGAACATCGCCACTGGACCCTAGACATGTGGAAAAATGTTGCCTGGACTGATGATTCGAGATTCACGTTGGTACATGCGGATGGCAGGATACGAGTACAGCGCAAACCACATGAAGCGATGGATCCTTCTTGCCAGCAGGGTACTCTACAAGCTGGTGGGGGTGGCATTCTCGTCTGGGGACTGTTTACGTAGACTGAAGTGGGACCCCTGGTACGTGTTACATAGTCTCTCACAGGTCAACGTTACCGGGATATCCTGGACGACCATTTGCTCCCGTTTGTGCGTCTTCAACTTCCCACTGGGGACCTCATCCTGCAACACGACAATGCACCGTGCTATCGCTCCCGAATTGTATCCGATTGGTTGGATGAACACTCCACCGACGTGACTTTGCTTCCTTGGCCAGCTAGGTCACCTGACCTCAATCCCATCGAGCACATCTGGGATGCCATAGAGAGAGATGTTCGAGGTTCTGACCCCACTCCATCAAATCTCCGTAAACTGTGGGAGCTTGTTCAGGGGTCGTGGATCCGTAAGGCTTTCCAACGCTTTCGGTGTCTTGTCGAGTCCATGCCGAGACGAATCGCCGACGTCACCAGTGCGAAAGGTGGTGCTACACGTTGCTAGACAGGCATCTCTAATTCAATTGCTCTTCAGTGTATATTGTGAGTATTACCTGCATATTTACTATTGTAGCAACACTTGAAAACCCAAAAGCGGCAGAAATTTCCAGAGTTGCTATTAATTTTTCAGTAGCTGTATGCTATATGGTGAACTAGAAATCACGAAGTTATCCAACGTTTTTCAATTGAATGAAACCGACAGGATTCGTAGGTTTAGAGAATGACTTCAAGGAAAGGAATACCTAAGCAACTTCTACAGCTGTTTGTAAACCATAGCTGTATCATCCAGGGAATGTGAAAGATTATTTTGACAGACTAATTGAACAATTACGCTAATGAGGTCTTCTCTTACAGTCACTGAAATAAGCTCATTATTTTGCATAAAAATTGTGGGTTCTCCGCTGAGTAGTTTGGCTCTACCAAATCCTTCAGATCGTAACTTTCTCGAGGACACCATTCGGCGGTAAATTCTTCCGAATTTACCGGATGAGAACGGTAAAAATGTCTCAAAATTTGGGCTATGTTTTAGGATAAAAATGCAGTTATTTTTCTGTTTTTCATTGTACTGTAATCCTTAATGAAATTTAACTCTGATTCATGTGTAATATTGACAGATTTTAATTTCATATTAGCTATGTATTATAAAACTGTTACGGAATGCTGTTTTTTGAAATAATTTAATATAAAATGAAGACTTGCGTACTTTCAGGGAGAGGGACCTGGGGGTTCAAATCCCCCGAAATGTTTAAATATGCATCTTATAGAGAGTTTTTTTTTTTTTTTTTTTGCGCTAGCACAAGCTTTACTCTTGAATAAATGCAAAACCAATGCATCTAAACATAAGGTTTTGCAAATCATTAAATTGATGTGGATATCTATGATTTGGTGTAGAGGTCTGTACTCATCGGGATGTGTTCGAAAACAAAGATGAAACATCTTTGTTTCATTAAGATGAAAAGTAGTTTAACGGGCCAGCATTTTAACTATGTGCTAAAAATAGTTCTTTAGCAGTTATTTTTAAAAATCTCACTGTGGATCTGTTCTTATTTCCAAATGTGGAAGTATATACTATATTGACAAAAGTCACCGGACACCCCTTCAAAAGCAAATTAACTGATCCGCTGTGTTATTAAGATGCGCCGTACAGCTGCAAACGGTATGAAAACAAGCTTGCAGCTGACCACGGTGATATCGCACTGTGAGGTTGAGTGAAAATGTAGCAGCGAGATAGAACTGACATTGAGAAAGGAAAGATTGCTGGGTGTTATATTAGTGGGTTGTCCATAAGAGAAAACGAGAGGAGTTTAAGCATACCCAAGTCAACTGTTTTGGATGTACTGAATAAGTGGAAGACACATTGAAGAAGCAAAACATACCGGCAGACCAAAGAAAATCAGTGATAGAGGACAATCGAAGCCTCAGGAGAGTCGTTGCAGCTAATCGGCGGAGTACTGCACAAGACCTCAGTGTACAGGTGAGTAAAAATTCTGGAACCTCGATATGTACACGTACCATTCGCAGAGAACTTCATTCAATGGGTTACCGTGGTCGTGCGGTTCCTCGCCGTGCGTCATGGGTTACTCCGGTTGTGCGTCGTTTAGCATCTCCACTCTGAATGCTACTCGTCGTTTAGCATAGAGTAAGAACATTTGTCATGGACCATAGATGGAAACATGGTCGTATGAACTGATGAATCCAGATACATGATCCATCAGTCTGATGGCCGTGTATGGGTAAGGCGGCAGCAGGGGGAACGCTATTTACCACAGTGTACTGTTCCCACGGTCAAGTTTGGAGCTGGCGGTGCACTCATGTGGGAGTGTTTTTCGTGGTATGGTCCCGGCTCATTGGTTATCGGGGACAAACCCGTTAACCAGTACGTCTACCTCGATATTCTGGACAATTATGCCCTACCAACTCTGTGGCAATACTGTGGAACCGAGCCTTGTTGGAACCAGTAGGATAATGCACCAAGCCATAAAGCAAGGTCTGCTGTGGCGTGGTTTGACGATAATTCAGTATCGTGTGTGGACTGGCCAGCACATAGTCCTGATCTTAATCCCATAGAGCACCTATGGGATGAATTAGAGCTCCGCATAAGAAGTTTGGCCTACTACAAAGCAACAGTTAGCGGCAGCATTATGTACTGAATGGAAGCGAATACCTATCGCTGTGTTCCCAAACCTTCTCGAAAGCATGTCTCGAAGGGTCAGTGCATGCATTAATGCCAAAGGTGGACCGACACCTTACTAATGTAGGTCAATAAATGCTATGTTGTGTTACTCTTCTGGGTGTCCGGTGACTTTTGTCAATATAGTGTATATACATATCTTTTGACTAGGCACTCGTATTTTCTATTAAATAATTTAAAGTATACATTGTCATTCAGTAAGGCTCATTTTGATACGTAATTACGTATTTGAATAACCACTTGACAGTTTCACATATCTTGCCGTGACATTATTTTCTTCATTATCTGGCATTTTTGCTTTGAATTCAACAAAAACGTCTCTTGATCTTATAAAACTTTAATATAAAATTCTGTTCTACAATTGTGAATTCAAAATAAAAGAAAAGTATTCGTAATAAACCCAGAAGAAAAGCATTGCTAATAATACCTTTTCTTCAATGAGGAGTTCTAATAATAAATTTAATTATGGAACCCCTTTGCTAATGAAACGTCCGTGTTCTCTAGGTACTGTGTAAATAGATGTGAATACTAAATTTCCACAAAGCATTTATAATAAATTCATCGATATAAGTAAGAGTGGTTATATCCACAAATGAAAAATTCATGCCCTTACCTTTCGGATTTCTTTCTTATTTCCTGTAAAAGGGAGAAAAAAAAGGACTCTGAATCTAAAGATGAACTAAAGAAAACGTTTTCCTTTAGACACTTTCCTTTGTCACAAAAGAACAGTTTTAGAAATATGTTGAGTAGAAATTGATGATCAGAAGGTTTTGGGCCGTGTTTCTCAAGAAATCTTTTGTTAAATTATCCTGTCGTGGGAGCCAGGAGAAAATGGGTGACAACAAAGCTGGTATCAAGGAGGATGCCGCACCAGCTGCGTCGTATTCCTACTCCACACTGTAAAGTCCTTTTCTATCCCTCCCTTTCTCTCTCCATCCTTCACAAAAACACACACGCACTCACACAAACTTTTTCCTTCTCGCATCTTTTCATTAGTGGCGCATGAGGATGAAGTACAAGAATCCAGCTGCCTTCAGATGGTATCAGGATTAATATCGGACTCTCTGAGTTCTACCTTTTTCCTCCTCCTCTTTTTTTTTTTTTTTTTTTTTTTATTCTTTTTCATAACCTTGGTTATAATCATCCGAGTATTTCGTTCCTATGGCAAAGCAAATCGATTTCCTCGCTTTTCAGTTTGGATCCCGTTGTTTTTATGACTTAACGACGGATGTTTTCAAATAAAATGAAAACAACATCACATTCCAAGAGACTTAGATTTCCACCTACTCCTAAATAATAAGGTGCATCCGTATGCATCAGGAACTTCTCCATAAGGGAGTTTTGATCAAAAATAGCACGCGGTTGAATTCCATTTCTGCTATTCACAGTCGTTTCATATGCAGAAAGAAAAGCTATACCCTATCTTTAAATTTTAAGAGCGCACGCCATAAAGACCTCAGGTTCTTTTCTCTTTCATATGCGCTTTTTTTTACTCCTTTTTTAAACCCGATCTGCTTTATAGGTTTTCCCTCCGATGCAGGAATTTCCCAAATGGCAACAAAACAGGAAGAAAAATCAAGTTTGGTAAATTTTTTCCAATAGTCTATGGAATTAAAGTAACAGTTACCTATGTGCTTAATCGTGACTTCAACAGAAAAGAAAGCTAGTAACTTTATTTTTAATACACCAGACTTGAATAATTTTTTGTGGTGTAGTCAGCACAAAGATTTACCAAGCTTTCGCACTCCACTAGGAGGCTTTTTCATGGCATTGGTAGACATAAAAATGCCTACATGTAGACATAAATGCCTTAAAAAAGCCTCCCAGTGGAGTAAGGAAGCTTGGAAAATCTTTGTGCTGACAACACAACAATAAGCGGATTTAATACGTTATATGCGTTCCATGATTATGCTAGTACTAAGAATTTTTAAATGGCAACAAAACTGTAAAAAAATATGCTCGGTAAATTTATTTCCATAATTTTGAAAATTTGAGAGCTATTATTTCGTGAGATCGTTACTTCTGCGAAGACAATTATTTTATTTTTAATAGCAAAAAAATCCTGGGAAAAATATCCAAAACTTCTCCCACAGTCTTTGAAATTTACAGTAGTAGATATTTGTCATCGCGTGAGGCAGTTACTTCGCAAAAGAAAAGAAATTATAACTTTGCCTGTTAAGTAAAAATGCGGTTATATTTTGCTAAAAATATTTTTTTATAATTTTAGCAACATGCATATGTAATCCATTATCAATCCACTGCTGGGTGAAGGCCTCCCTAAGTTCCTTCCGAATCTGTCTATCTTGAGCCACTCTCCTACCTGTCTCATTCCAGCATGCTTTCAATTTTTTTCCTCCCCATCTCTCACGAGGTTTTCCTCTGCAGTGTAAAAAATAAGTGGTGTGAATTCATGTAAACTTTTAGAAAATAACGGACAGCAAAGTTGCCGGTAAGTGTCAGTCTTTTAACGCAATTGCCGATTTTAAAGGTTTCCGTTTTTTTTTTTTTTTTTAGCTTCCGTATTTTCACAGATTTTTCGTAGTCAGGAATTCCGTTTAAAGTTTTTCCATATTTAGACAGAAATTTGACAAAATCTAAAACGCTGAATATTTCAGTCCTTGACCGAGAGAATCGTTTTGCGCCGGTGATCGAGCCCAGCCGTTCGAGTTGAAGCCGCGCGTCTTAACCACTGAGCCAGAAAGTCACATGAACCAGATTCACGTTCAAGGTAAAACTAATTGGGCGATGAGGAATTTTTTTTTTGCAAAATCCAATATGCTGAATATTTCTGTCCTTATGCGAGAGAATCCTTTTGCGCCGGTGGTTGGGATCGAGTCCCAGTCCTTTGGGTTGAAGCCGCTCGTCTTAACTACTGAGCCAGAAAGTCACAGGAATGAGACTCACATTCAAGATAAAACTAATTGGGCGATGATGATTTTTTTTTCGTTAACGCGAGTGATTTAGGAATCTTATTTTTTATTGGAGCTTATTTTTTTTAATACGTTTGTAATAATTTTATTTTTTCTGTAGGAGCTCTTACTACAAATTACGTATTTTTTTTCACCGTGATTTTTCAAAGCAACTGAATGATTTGGAGTTTGAGATCTTTTTCAACTAACAAAAGCTTTCAATTTTCTTTAAGGGAAGGTGCAAAGTACCGTGTTACAACATTATTTCACAAAACCTCTGTAAAATTTACTCTTGATGGCTATATAGCTTTTGTGGACTCCACAGACTGATACATAGACAACTTACAATCACCTGTACAATAAATTAAGTGTCCGATTTCTTAGTTACACAATATGTAGTAGCTGGTGTACAAAATGGGGGAGAGAAGAAATATCCTGCGCCACAATAACTAAAATTCATAAGATATGCTATCCACGATATCCGATCTTGCTACAAAACCAAATACTTAAAATCAAATAGTTAGACAGACTATTGAAATTTAACAGTTAATCAAAACTGAAGTATTCCCGTGAATTTCTCGTCATATGGAAACGGAAAAAGTGAGAACGGGATTTTTTTCGTTAATATACGAAAGGAGTTACGGAAAGGTTTCTGAAAATTCAGAATTTCAGGATAGCACATCTTTAAAACGGTGATTTATTGTCAAAATAAGAAAGCTTGCGGAAAGGTTTCTGAAAATTCAGAATTTTCGTGGCGTAGAAAAAACCAGTGAAATTCAGAGTTCTTTCAGTCATTTCAGGGGAAAAGTTGTATCAGAAACATGGTTTGTTAATTCACGAAAGAAATCACGGAAAGTGGCTCGTGAATTTCACAAAATTTCTTAGTGTGGATCTTTTTCTGTCCTTTGATTTCCAGTCTATATTTCAGTTGTCCAGCGATGATCAGTTCTTTTAGCAAGATGTCTAGTCTTTTGCCGCTTCAGGAATTTTATTTTGACAATGATGTCTTCCACTTTTCTTATTTTCCTGACCCATGATTTTCTCTTATGTTTCATGGTTAAACCAAGCCTGTATTTCTCCATACTTCTCTCACTTGTTCGTAACCTCAGTATGTTTTTGGCACGTCTTTTGTAAAAAAAGATCGTGCTTATGTTACCGGTTTGTCCGCCCGTCCGTCTGTCTGTCTATCTGTATCCACAATATCTCTGCAGCTATTAGTCCGATTTCAAAAATTATTTTTGCAGTGGGAAGCTTGAAATATGCGAATGACTATCCTTTATTTCGTTTTTTTTTAGGATGGGAAATGTTGCCGCTAGAGGGCGTAAACGCAGATGATGTCGAATTCAAAAATGCGTTTTATTTCACATATTTGCTTCTAAACATCCGATTGAAAAAATTATTTTATATTTCGATTCCATTTATGTCGAAGAGTATTTTAGATATAGATACTTTTTCAAATTACGCATAGATTTTCCGCTAGGGGGCGTAAAAATAAATTGCATTTTCCCCGATAAATCTTCATCTAAAACTCCGATTTGAAAAAAAGATTCTTCGGCGGATACAGCTCCTGATGGCAAATCTTTTGCATATAATTTCAAATTTTTGGTAAAAAATACTTTGGCCACCAGGAGGCGTAAGTATTCATTTTTGCTTCTGATTTATTTGCCATAAAATCTGAGCTTCTAAAATATCGATTGAAATAAATTAAAATAATCCACAGTTTCTCCGCCAGGGGGCGTAGATGTATATCTTATTTTTGTCAATATCTCTACTGCTAAGAGTCCGATTTGAAAAATTCCTTCTTTGTTGGATAGTGTTTTTAGTGTGACACGTGTTTCATATAATTTCAGAGTTTTCAAGTAATTCATAGACCTTCCGCTAGGGCTCGTAGAGGTAAATTACGTTTCCCCCTATATCTCTGCTTCTAAATATCGTATTTGAAAACTTCTTTCTGCACCAGATACAGCTTCTGATAGGAAACCGTTCGCACATAATTTCTAAACTTTTCGTAAAAAAATGGTTTGGCCACCATGGGGCGTAAATCTTAATTTTCGCTTCTGATGTACTTGCAGCAAAAATATGAGATTCTAAATTCTCGGTTGAAAAAAACGTCGTTTATAGACCGATACTACTCATGTCTACAAACCTTTTAGGAACATTTTCTTCTTGAATTAATGCAAGGTTTCTACGCCAGTGGGCGTATATGTATATCTTATTTTTGTCAATATCTCTACTTCTAGGAGTCCGATTTGAAAAATTCCTTCTTTGTTGGATAGTGTTTCCGATGCGAAGTGTTTTTTCTAAAAATTAAAAATTTTCAAGTAAATCATACTTTTCGCTAGGGGGCACAAAGGTAAATTGCGTTTTCTGCGTTATTTCTGCTCCTAAAACCCCGATTTAAAAATTCTTCCTGTATCGCATACAAGACCCGATGGAAAATATTTTTCACATAATTTCTAATGTTTGGTAAAGAATGGTCTGGCCACCAGGGGGCATAAGTGTTAATTTCTGCTTCTGATGTATTTGTAGCAAAATCTGGGCTCTTGAAAACTCGACTAAATTTTTTTTTTCTTGCACCGATACCGCTCATATGGTAAAACTTTTGAGAATACTTTCTTCCTAAAATAATGCATGGTTTTCCCACCAGGGGACGTAAAGTCGCATCTTATTTTTTGTCGATATCTCTGTTTCTAAGAGTCCGATTTGAAAAATTCTTTCTGTGTTGGAGAGAGTTTCCGGTGCGAAATGTTTCTCATATAAATTCATGTTTTTCTTAACGCACAAGTGTGCAACCAGAGGGCGTAAGCTCACGATTCCGTTTACAACAATATCTGAGGGATTAAAAACCCGATTGAAAAACTTCTTTCTTCCGTCAGATACTATCGTTTTCTATATCGGTTCCATTGACTTTGAATAGCTTTGATAACTTTAATTTGCGTCGGAACGGATTCAAAAGACGTGCTTATTACACCCGAAAATTTGGTGTCAACTTTCTTGCTTTACTCAAACACCATATCTCTGCTTCATACGTAAGAACTGGAAGGATGCCTTTATTAAGCACTTTTATTTTAAGACAGAATTATACTTGCTCTTCTATACTGTACTGTCTCTTCCAAATGTATTCCAACCAAGTTTTGTACGTCTGAAAAGTGAAAATCCTCCAAATACATGGCGTCAGTGAATAAACAAAGACCACGTTTCCACGTTTTAGCAACGCACAACAACCGAAAAATTGTTATTCGGTCACCGCTGGGGATCCGAATCCCAGATCTCTCGATATCTAGTCGAACGCGTTATCCTTACACGTATATTAATTTCTTCTGCAATGTGGCCTTTGCTTTGACACCTGTTGTCTAAAACAAATATAGGCATTGGTTACTTCCAGGTGTGTGCCCACCATTGCTAAATCTTAAGTTCTTGTAAAAGCATTGTGCATCAGTTTTGTTTTTTGCAAGTTAATTTTTAAGCCAATTTCTTTGCTCTTGTCAAAAGGTTCCTGAACCATAGAAAATAGGAAAACTATGCAAATAATCCGATTCATTGGCGTCGGAATAAAAAAAAATTAGTTCCTAAACTTTTGCACCTCAAACAGATTGGCAGTTTCTGTCTATCGTCTTTGAAAAAGCAATATTGACAACTTCCTACTTTTGACGTCAACAGCGCGTAGCCAATGAAAGAAAGCACGTGTCGTGAGCTGACTTGGAGGGTATATAAGGTGTGCTGTAGGCATTTTAAAACCATATCACTCGTTGCTGTCATGCATAAAAGGAGCGATTTATCATATTTGCAAACAGGGAGGGTTATCGGCTTTTGTGCCAAGGGTGGCAGTATTTCTGAAAAAAACAACAATTTTTTAACTGTTCGCGTGCTGCTGCTGTGGTTAAAGTGTATCCTAATTGGAGAAACGGCACCATTGCGAATAAGCGACGTAGAAACTGCGGATCACCTCGTGCCATTGATGAGAGAGGTGAATGTCGGCTTCGAAGGTGCGTGAAGGCCGATCGACACGCTACACTGGTGCAACCCACTGGCCTAATGAACCAGGGGACTACCGGAAGTGGTCTAAAACGACAGTTCAGGGAACTTTGCTGCGTATGGGGCTCCAATGCAGACGGATAGTCACCGCACCTATGCTAACGGAGGTGCATCGGCAGAAAAGGCTTTCATTTGCACTGCAGTATCAGAATTGGATATCCGCTGACTGGGGAAGGATTGCCTTCTTCGATGAGTCACATTTCCTGTTTCATCGAACGGATGGACGTTGACGTATAAGGCGAGAAACATCGAATAACAAACACACTTCAATCATTGCTGGAAGAACACAAGCTGGTGGGGGCAGTGCTATGGTCTGGGGAATGCTTTCGTGGCATTCACTGGATCCACTCATACATGTGGAAGGCAATATGGACCAAATTCGTTATGAATCCATCCTTGCAGACCACGTACACCCATACATGCTGATTGTCTTCCCTGGAGCTGATGGGATCTTCCAGCACGAAAATGCGACGTGTCATGCAGCTAGAAATATGCGAGAGTGGTTGGAAAAACACGATGAAGAATTCAAAGTACTTCCCCGGCCCCCTAATTCCTCAGACTTAAACCCAATTGAGCATCTGTGGAACCACCTCCATCGTGTTGTTCGCACTATGGATCCTCCACCACGCACATTCCAGTAACTATCAGATGCACTGCAGTCAGCATGGCTCCACATACCTATGAACACCTTCCAGCACCTTATTGAGTCACTCCCAGCCCGTCAAGCTTCTGTTTGCGCTGCACACGGAGGTTATTCTGGATATCAGCAGGTGGTCACAATATTATGACTCGACCGTCTATGTTCTTACGCCAATAAATCAGATTACTAGCATAGTTTTACTATTTTTTTTATATAAATGATGTATAGTTACTCGTTATTAATTCCTGAACCATATCCGTAACTCTAAGGGGATATTTGCAACAATGACTATGTCGTCAGCCGAACGATGGTGAGTTAAATAATCTTCCCTAATTTTTATCACCTTATTTTCCCACTTCAACGATTGAAAGGCATTCTACAATGTAGCATTGAAGAGTTTGGAAGATATTGCGTTACTTTGTCTCACTCCCTTTCAAATTTTTTAATTTCTGTGTCCTCGAACAGTTAAACCTTTAGATTTTCCTAGTAATAATATTAATGTATGAATCTTCAATACCGTTGGTTTTCAAAGACACTATAACCGCTGATAGTCTCACAGAATCAAAAGACTCTTCATAATCTGTAAAATCCATACATAATGGGTGTTTTTTACTTCTTTTCTCTTTCAGTTACTTAATACTCTACATGGATATGATCAATAGTGTTGTAACCACTCCTGAATCCAGCTTGGTTCTTTTAGTTGGCATCAGACGGTAGTCTACTCCTCTCTCCGGTGATTCTTGGCAAACTCTGCCACACTGTCCACTGCCTTGATCAGGAATATTATGCATATACACTGAGTGGTCAAATTATGGTTACCATACCATTTTATGCAAAGTAGCTATCCCGCAGATGTTACTTATGCAAGAAGGCTGAATCGATATAAAAAGGGAACACTGAAGGAATGCGAAGACTAATGAAATTCATTGCGTTAGGCAAAGTATATAGTTCCTTCTCGAGACATATACACTGGCGGAAAGCAAAAAAAGAACACCAAGAAGGAATTGGCGGACGATCATGAAATTTACATATGCTAATGGGGTCGAGTTTACGTAGGTGTGATGTTAATTTCGGGACCAACCGGTGAGCGCTTACGCCACAGCACGGCATAATATGCAATTTATCGTCAGTGGTATTTAAGGAGTACGGCGAAGTGAATGTAATCAGTCGTCAGCGTACGAACACGTGCGAAGACTCTGAAGAAGCTGCAATGCCTGGACATGGAAGACGTGTACGATTTCAGCAGTTATCGGACTTTGAGCGAGGTCGTCTAGTCGGACTCCGCGAGGCCGGGTGGTCGTATCGTCGTATTGCGGAGCGAATTGGACGGGAAGTATCAGTGATGGTACGATGGTGGCGTAAATGGTTCGAGGAACATTCCCACACGAAGAGACGTGGAACCGGGAGTCACAGACGGTCTGATGAGCGGACCGATCGACGCATAAGAAAAGCGGCGTTGTCAAGCAGAACATCCACTGCGACGCAAATCCCAGCTGCCTTTGCACCTGAGGTAACTGTGCGAACAATCCGCAACCGTTTACTGGATGCAGGACTACGTGCGCGTGTGCCTATAGTATGTGTACCTCAGACTCCAGCCCACCGTCAGAAACGGCTGCAGTGGTGTCGCCAACGTCTGCACTGGAGAACGCAATGGCGATCTGTCGTGTTCAGCGATGAAAGCAGGTTCTGCTTGGGAGCCTCCGATGGCCGTATGCGTGTTCGCAGACGCACAGGTGAGCGTCTCCACCCTTCTTGCATCTGCCAGCGACACACAGGGCCTACACCTGGTCTCCTGGTGTGGGGAGCGATCAGCTTTCACTCCCGTACACAACTAGTGTTTGTACCGGGTGCGTTAAACAGCACCTCCTACATCAACAACATCATTCAGCCCGTTGTTGTGCCATTTGTAAGGTCGGTACATCGTGGTGTTTTCCAGCAAGATAACGCACGCCCACACACGGCACGTGCAACGCAACATGCACTTCAGGGTGTGAGACAACTTCCATGGGCTGCACGTTCACCGAATTTGTCCCCCATTGAGCACGTGTGGGATTTTATGGGACAACGACTTATCCGGTCTCCACGACCACCCCCGATTTACGCGTGCAGGTTGAGGATGCTTGGAACTCAATACCCCAAACTTACATCCAACATCTGTACGACAGACTCCATGCCAGAATTGCACAATGTGACGCAGTTCATGGCGGTTCAACCTCGTACTAACCAGGTTACATGGAAATGTTATTTTTCAGTTTACCAGCAAATACAGCTGTATTTTGCCATAATGTTTTGATGACGTTATTATGCTGTATAAATTTCGTTAGTATCAGACGTTTTTTTTTGGTGTTCTTTTTTCACTTTCCGCCAGTGTAGTTCTAAGTATATATATATTAGGTGTATAAATAAGTTTTAAAGCATTTTTTGTGTGACGTATACCGCTAATTTACATATCTGATAATCCTCCGCGTTGTTGTCATGTGACCGAAACTGGTCCAAAGTATAAAATGTGACACAGAAGTTTGCCCAACAGTCAAATGTACACCGGTAGGTAAAAGATGGCAAGCGAAGCTACATTTATTCGACACTGTAGTCTTTACGAATTTCATCAAATGTTACAAAACATGTGCATCGATCTGTTCTGAGGAAGAATATTGTATCGCAAAGCACGTGTGAGTTTTGGTTTAGACGGTTTAAAGCAGGAGATTTTGATGTTAGCGGTCGAGAACGTAGCTGCGCCCCGCAGAACGTTGCTCATGAGCAACTGCAAACATTGCTGGATAGTGATTTGTCTCAAACGCAAAAAGAACTAGCTGAACAACTAAGGGTAGCTCAACAAATCATTTCCAATGGTTTACGTGCAATGGGAAAGATTCAGAAGGAAGGAAAATTTGTGCCACATGACCTGAGCCAGAGGAACAAGGATGAGCGTGTCATGAAGTGTTTCAATCTGTTAAATAAACAACACAGAAAGTATTTCCTGTATGAAATCGTCACAGGCGATGAAAAGTGGATATGGTACTACAATCCCAAAATCAAAAAACACTGGGTAGACCCCGGTGAAGCAGCGATTTCGACACCGAAACGCAATATTCACTCCAAGAAAGTTCTTCTGCGCATCTGGTGGGATAATGAAGGATGTGCTCTATTATGAACTATTGGAGCAGGGTCAAACTGTTACTGCTGATCGCTACAAGCAACAAGTGCTGCGATTGAACCAGTAAATCTGTCTGAAACGTCCGTTCACAGACAAAGGATTGCGTCCTGTGAAATTACTGCATGACAACGCTAAACCGCATGTCGCAAAATTGGTCAAGGAAACGTTATTGACCCTTGGCTGGGAAGTTCTGGAGCACCCGGCGTTATAGTCCCGACATAGCCCCATTCAGACTATCGTTTGTTCCGATCGATGCAACATGGTTTGTCTGCTGTACGGTTCCAGACATGTGACGAAGTGCAAAATGGGTTGACGACTTCATCGCGTCACACGGCGAAGTATTCTTCATGGCTGGAATCCGTCAGCTGCCCGACAGATGGTGTAAGGTGATAGATAATGACGGTGTATATTTTGATTAAGAAAGGTGTTGTTCTTTTCTCTCAAATTGCATGCTGCGTCATCTTAAAACGCTTTAAAACTTATTTGTACACGTAATAGTTATATCTCAAGTATATAGTTCCATCTCGTTAGGCACATCTCCGTTAGTTCCTTCTCGTGACCCTCCTTTGTAGAACAGAAAATTACATCAGACATATGGCTATCAACATAGGCTTCAAACATTCATTAGTGGACTCAGCTATCAAACATTTGTTAAACTTCAGTATAAATCCACTTTGACCCCGATCTCTCCAAATTCTCAACGAAACTTGGCGGTCTTTCCATTCATTCCTAAAATTTGTTCCTAAATTTCAAAAATCCTTAAGTCATCAAATTTCAAAGTTATCTTCACTCCTGTATCTAAGGTGATTTACTCTGCAAAAAAGGGCTAAATTCCTGACACAAATTCTTGAAAATTCTATCGCATGCAGTATTAGTGTGGTCTGTCCTACATAGGTTAGACACGGAGATAGCTCAAATTCAGATTAAAAGAACACCAATCATATATTAAAAAGGAAATCAAAATATCTTCCATAGTCCACCATTGTTGGGAAAATAACCACCAATTTCTGTTTAATGACGCCAAACTGTTAGATAGACCTGGGGAATGTTTAATGGTCGGGGGAATGCTTTCGTGGCATTCTCTGGGTTCACTGATCGTTATCAAGAAGGAGAAGAATTTTGAAAGGATTTTTTTCTTTCTCACAGTAGGCCTTCAACTGCTACCTGTAGAAGGCACTATGAACCGAATTCGTTATGAATCCATCCTTGCAGACCACGTACACCGTACACATACATGCTGATTGTGTTCCGTGGGGCGGATGGAATCTACAGCACGACAATGCGGCGTGTCACACAACAAGAAATGTCCGAGAGTGGTTAGAAGAGCACGATGAAGACTTCAAATTACTTCCCTGGCTCCATAACTCCCAAGACTTAAACCCAATTGAACATCTGTGGGATCACCTCGATCGTGTTGTTCGCTCTATGGATCCTCCGCCCCGTACCTTCAGTCTGCAATATGATGGCCGCACGCGGTGTTTGACACATGAAACTCATTACATCGTCAAAAGTAAGAAATGAAAACTCTTAATCCTGATGAAGCTGAACCATAGTTTTCAGCGCAACCGTAGTAGACCCTAAATTATGGAAATTGGATTCACAAACGTTGTTTTCTGAATTAAATGAAATATAATTATGCGATGCCTGTAGTTCAACTATTTCAACATGTTACTGTTTGTTCTCGGAAGTCCGATTTGTTTCATCTTTATCCGGTTCCAAACAAACACATACAATAACTCAATATAACTCATAAACTAAAACCCAAATTTTTTGTAAAAGGGAGAGGTCTGTTTACAAATTAATAAGTCAGTTGCACTGAAACAACGCGTGACTTCATTAACGGAGAACGACAATGATAATTCATTTCATTAGATTCCTGAATGCAAGAGTGTTCTGTTAACACAAGGACTTGGCACAACGAAGCAGTGAGATATTTCGCTGTCTCCATCTTATTCCCAATTTATTATCTGTGACGAATCAAACGAGAGTAATGCTTTCTGACAAATTGTGTTGAGTGGAACTGAAGGTTATGGATAAATTGGGCACGAATGCTCGAAGACGGAAGGGAAATGACGGTCGAATAAATTCAAATAGATTGAAAGCACTGTGAATCTTGCAACAATGCGGACGTGAGATTCACTGGAAGAATATGTTTCGGAACGAGATTTTTCTAACTAGTTTCTCTGAAATTGCTGAGTGAGATTATATATATATATATATATATATAAATATCGAGTGAAAATTTTCACTCGATGCCTTAAAGAAGGAAAGATTCCTGAGGATTGGAACACCGCTACAATGATCCTGCTACATAAGAAAGGTGACATTGAGGATCTCGGAAACTACAGACCTATCAGCCTCCTATCAGTAGTTTATAAAATCTTCACTAAAGTTCTTTCACACCGCTTGAAGGTAGCACTAGACATGGCTCAACCGAGAGAACAAGCTGGATTCAGGAGTGGCTACAGCACAATAGATCATATCCACGTGCTTAGAGAACTAATTGAAAGAGCGAGAGAATATGAACTTCCATTGTGCATGGCTTTTATCGATTATGAAAAAGCCTTTGATTCGGTGAAACCATCAGCAGTTACAATGGCTCTGAAAACCTGCGGTATTGAAGATGCATACATTAATATTATTAATAACATCTATGAAAATGCAAGTGCAAAGATTAGGCTGTTTGAAAATACAACACACGTAAAAATTGGAAAGGGAGTGAGACAAGGTGACACCATATCTCCGAAGCTCTTTAATGCCACATTGGAGGGTGTTTTTCAGTCGCTGAGCTGGGAAACCAAGGGGATAAAGATTAATGGAGATTATCTAACCCACCTTCGTTTTGCTGATGACGTAGTCATTTTTGCAACTACCCCATCAGAGCTGCAGAGTATGATCCAGGAACTTGCTGACAAGAGTAAAGAAGTGGGATTAAAAATGAACTTTCAGAAGACAAAAGTGATGTTCAATGCTTTTACAAGAAATGAAGATTTATCGATTGATGGAGAAAAGCTGGAGATAACAGACACGTACGTTTATCTTGGACAGCAGATATCAAGTGAGGGTCACATTGATGAAGAAATTAATCGGCGTACAAAACTTGCCTGGAGAGCTTTTGGAAGAAACAGCATAATTTTCAAGAGCAATATGCCATTATGTCTTAAAAGAAAAGTGTTTGATCAATGCATCCTTCCAGTGCTTACGTATGGTGCAGATACGTGGACCTTAACTAAAAGAGACATACAAAGGCTGCAGACAACTCAAAGAAGCATGGAGAGGTGCATGCTTGGTGTAACCAGGAGAGATAAGAAGAGGAACTCGTGGATCCGAAAAATGACAAGAGTGGAAGACATCATGATCAGAGTTAAATCCCTGAAATGGCAATGGGCTGGACATACTGCCAGAAGGACAGATCATCGATGGACAGCCGAAATTTTAGATTGGATTCCAAGGGACAGGAAAAGACCCAGAAGAAGACCACATAGGAGATGGGTGGATGAAATTCGAAAGTATGCAGGGGTGACATGGAGGAGACTGGCACAAGACAGACCGTTGTGGAGGAAACTTGGGGAGACCTTCGTCCAGCAGTGGATTGATAATGGTTGACAATGATGATGATGATGATATATATATATATATATATATATATATATATACACTGGGATGTAAGGTCAGGTGATGCGTAACATCACAGCCTCTCCTTGACAAATGTCAACCCCGCCTTCTCGTGGTGCATAATGTTCCCACTAAAGGGGCTCTGACGACCGCCCATAGCGGTATAACTATACCATCGGGATTAGAGGAAATTCTATCCCACACTCACCAACCCGCTTGGCCAGCGTGGTGAGTTATGGCCAAACCCCTCCAAAATGACTCCACAACTTAAATCTTGGCCCTCAGTCTCCGGCAGCTGGAATGTACCTGGCCAAGGCAGCGGCCAGTGCGACATGAAGGCAGAGGGTGCTAAGAATCCCCGGAGGACCGGACTAGGCTGCCATCTGATGCTGACCTTGGCAACGTACAATGGACGCTCCCTATCTTCTGATTCAAGGCTTCTTGAATTGGAAGAGGAACTACAAAGGATCAAGTGGGACATCGTGGGGCTAAGTGAGGTAAGGAGAAAAGGAGAAGATCTCATCGAACTGAAAAGTGGACATCTCTTCTACTATCGTGGGACAGATACTGGCAGAACTAGTGGTGTTGGATTTATAATAAACAAGAAACTGAAGGATAAAGTGGTAGAAGTTGAAAGTTCCTCTGACAGAGCTGCACGACTCGTTATCCAACTATCGAGAAGATACCAGGCTCAGATTATTCAAACTTATGCACCCACCACAAGTCATCCTGAAGAAGAAATTGAAGAATTTTATGAGGAAATTTGTCATCTAAATAATAAAGGTAAGCAGCACTTGAAAATAATTATGGGAGATTTCAATGCAAAAATAGGGCAACGGCAACAGAATGAAACTTCAGTAGGTAAATTCGGTCACGGCAACAGAAACCAGCGTGGAAATACTCTCGTTGAGTTTGCAGAGGCAGAAGGGTTTTTCATCTTGAACTCCTTCTTCGAGAAAAAGCCACACAGGAAATGGACATGGAGACATCCAAATGGGACGACAAGTGAAATTGATTTTATTATGTGTAACAAAAAATTCGTCATAGAAGACTGCAGTGTGCTAAACAAGTTCAACACAGGTAGTGACCATAGATTGGTGAGATGTAAGATGCACCTCAACACTAAACTTGAACGTGGCAAGCTCATAAGACGAACAAAATCTATTGACATAACCAACCTCAAAAAACACCATAATACCTTCAAGTTGGAACTGAAGAACAGGTTCTCTGCTTTAGAAGGCCTAACATCGGAAGAAGTGGACATCTCTGAAGTTAACAGAAAAGTAACCAAAGCTCTTGTGGAAACAGCAACAAAATTAGCTGGGTCTAAGAACAAGTTGCATGTAAATAAATTATCAGGAAAAACGAAAATGTTGATGCAAAAAAGAAGAGAGATGAGGACAACTAAAGAAGATGTGACTTCCAAAGTGGAATATATAGAGCTATGCAAGACAGTACGAAAAAGTATCACTGAAGACGTAAGAAAATTCAACTGTGAACTAGTGAGGAAAGCAATTGAAAACAACCAAAGCCTAAAGATAGCAAAGGGACATCTCAGTAAGGGAAGAAAACAGATTATGGCACTGAGAAAAGAAGATGGTTCTGTAACAAGAAATAGAGGCGAAATTTTGACAAGAGTGAAAGATTTCTACTCCAAATTATATGAAAGGGATGATACATGCACTCCAGACATCATGAAAGATACCAGTACCAGAGTTCCTCCAGTCTTTCCAGCAGAAGTTGCACATGCAATCAAGAACATGAAGCGGGGAAAAGCTCCAGGAGAAGATGGAATTACTGTAGACATCATACAAGAAGCAAGTGGAGAAATCGAAACAGTACTCGCCCAAATTTTCACTCGATGCCTTAATGAAGGAAAGATTCCTAAGGATTGGAACACCGCTACAGTGATCCTGCTACATAAGAAAGGTGACATTGAGGATCTCGGAAACTACAGACCTATCAGCCTCCTATCAGTGGTTTATAAAATCTTCACTAAAGTTCTTTCACACCGCTTGAAGGTAACACTGGACATGGCTCAACCGAGAGAACAAGCTGGATTCAGGAGTGGCTACAGCACAATAGATCATATCCATGTGCTGAGAGAACTAATTGAAAGAGCGGGGGAATATGAACTTCCATTGTGCATGGCTTTTATCGATTATGAAAAAGCCTTTGATTCGGTGAAACCATCAGCAGTTACAATGGCTCTGAAAACCTGCGGTATTGAAGATGCATACATTAATATTATTAATAACATCTATGAAAATGCAAGTGCAAAGATTAGGCTGTTTGAAAATACAACACACATAAAAATTGGAAAGGGAGTGAGACAAGGTGACACCATATCTCCGAAGCTCTTTAATGCCACATTGGAGGGTGTTTTTCAGTCACTGAGCTGGGAAACCAAGGGGATAAAGATTAATGGAGATCATCTAACCCACCTTCGTTTTGCTGATGACGTAGTCATTTTTGCAACTACCCCATCAGAGCTGCAGAGTATGATCCAGGAACTTGCTGACAAGAGTAAAGAAGTGGGATTAAAAATGAACTTTCAGAAGACAAAAGTGATGTTCAATGCTTTTACAAGAAATGAAGATTTATCGATTGATGGAGAAAAGCTGGAGATAACAGACACGTACGTTTATCTTGGACAGCAGATATCAAGTGAGGGTCACATTGATGAAGAAATTAATCGGCGTACAAAACTTGCCTGGAGAGCTTTTGGAAGAAACAGGATAATTTTCAAGAGCAATATGCCATTATGTCTTAAAAGAAAAGTGTTTGATCAATGTATCCTTCCAGTGCTTACGTATGGTGCAGAGACGTGGACCTTAACTAAAAGAGACATACAAAGGCTGCAGACAACTCAAAGGAGCATGGAGAGGTGCATACTTGGTGTAACCAGGAGAGATAAGAAGAGGAACTCGTGGATCCGAAAAATGACAAGAGTGGAAGACATCATGATCAGAGTTAAAACCTTGAAATGGCAATGGGCTGGACATACTGCCAGAAGGACAGATCATCGATGGACAGCCGAAATTTTAGATTGGATTCCAAGGGACAGGAAAAGACCCATAAGAAGACCACATGGGAGATGGGTGGATGAAATTCGAAAGTATGCAGGGGTGACATGGAGGGGACTGGCACAAGACAGACCGTTGTGGAGGAAACTTGGGGAGACCTTCGTCCAGCAGTGGATTGATAATGGTTGACAATGATGATGATGATGATGATACACTGGCACAAGACAGACCGTTGTGGAGGAAACTTGGGAAGACCTTCGTCCAGCAGTGGATTGATAATGGTTGACAATGATGATGATATATATATATATTTTGCAACTTTCGTTTTAAATTCAAAAGTTTTTCCTTTGTTTTCAGCTTTGCTCTTCAGTATATATATATATCGGACAAAAAATTAGTCACCTCGGGAAATTTACTCCTTCAATACATATTACATCACTATGTGCAGAAATCACAGCATTAATTCTTGCTGGAAGAGATTTAACAAGATTATTTAATTAACTTGAGTCAACTTTTGATCATTCTAAGGACAGATTTGTTTAGCAATTCATTGAGATTCCTGGGAAGTTGAAGTTTGATTTTTACACTTCGTTCAAGGTGAGCCCATAAATTCTCGATGGGATTTAAATCTGGCGATTCGGATGGTCAGTCTGTCACAAAGTCGAATCATGTACTTCACACCATCCATAATGGTTTTAGCTCTATAAATCCTACAGTTCCCATCCTTGTAAATTGTATAAGTTATTTGATGACAATCCTGTAAATGTCGTGCAAAAGGAAACACTGGATCGTCTAAAATTTCTCTGTAAGCATGCTGATTTGTCATTCTTTACCTCTACTAGTGAGCCTAATTCACAACCATTAAAACAACCTCAGAGCATTACAGACCCACCTCCTTTCATTTGAGTATAGGCAAAATTTGGATTCATTAGAACATATGACAGCCTTCCACTGATCAACAGTCCAGTCCATGATTATTGGTAAAATTTAGATTCATCAGACCATATGACAGCCCTCCAATGACCAACAAACAGTCAATGATTATTGGCAAAATTTGGATTCATCAGATCATATGGCAGCTTTCCACTATTTTCTTGGGACACATTAGGCTCCATTATCCTAATAGCACTATCCCTGTCCAGTCCATGATTATTGGTAAAATTTGGATTCATCAAATCATATAACAGCCTCCCACTGATCAACAGTGCGGTCCAGGATTATTGGCAAAATTTGGATTCATTAGACCATAAACATCCTTTCACTGATCAGCATACCAGTCCATGATTATTGGCAAAATTTGGATTCGTCAGACCATATGACAGCCTTCCACTGATCAACAGTCAATGATTATCGGCAAAATTTAGATTCATCAGATCAAATGACAGCTTTCCACTGATTTACAGTCCAGTCCATGATTATTGGCAAAATTTGGATTCGTCAGACCATATGACAGCCTTCCACTGATCAACAGTCAATGATTATCGGCAAAATTTAGATTCATCAGATCAAATGACAGCTTTCCACTGATTTACAGTCCAGTCCATGAATATTTGCAAAATTTGGATTGATCAGACCATATGACAGCCTTCCACTGTTCAACAGTTCATGTACTGTGAGCTGAAGTTAACATTGGTTTCAGCCTTGCAACTCTACTCCAGATATCCATTCAATGAAGTCGCATACGCAATATTCGCTGAGATATAGACGGGAAGCTGAAGGTCCGGGGACCTTGCGTTCCAATCCATGCGTCGAATATCTTCACTCTCCAACAGCTCTGCGACATCCACTGTACGATGAGGTGTAGCGTTGTCGCCCATGAAGAGGAACTCAGGAACCACAGCCCTTCTAAACAGACGCACGTGATGAAGGAGAACCTCGGTACAATAGCGGACACCAGTGACTGAACCTCCTTGGAAGATGTTGTCAGTACGGCTAAAAAGCATGATACCGCCCCAAACGAGAACTCCGCCACCTCCAAACCGGTCTCTTTTGATGATGTTGGAGGTGTGATTGCGTGTTCCCTGCTCCCTCCCGATGTATATACGTGCAGAATCGTTCGTCAGACTTAATCGGCTCTCATCCGTAAAGAGAACTCGACCCCATTGCTGATGTGTACTAAAACGCGATAACGGACGTCCACTTGTCTGTTGCATGTTCCTTGCGATTTCTCTCCCTGTATGCCGTCTGTCTCTTCTCACCTGTAGGACAATATACCGGTCGTCCGCCGCCGTGGTTGCTCGTGGACGACCACTGATAAACTTTCGGACAGCTGTTCCTGTCGTTTGAAAAGCTCTCCAAGCTCGTGAAACGATGCTGTGAGCGATACCGAACTCCTCGGCCACACTAGTCACACTTCGACCTTGTTCCAACTTCACAATGACACGACCTCGGGTAAAGTCATCCAGATGTCGTCTACTGGATTGCCTGTTGGCCATATCACACGGTGGCAGCAACTCGACGTCGTTCAAACCGATGTACACTGTGCAATAGCTCTCACCGAATTGCTGAGCGTACACCTTCCCCCCCGTGTGCTTTATACCCTTCCGACACTCCACCCCCCTCCCTACGTCATGCTGCATATATGCGCATGCCCTACCATGCCGGACCCTAGTCTATCTCCTGAGTGGTCTTTTGGTGCGTTATGCCGGCTCGTTCCGATGTTATGCTAATTTCTCCTCTTCGTCCTTAATTTTTGCTCACCAGTGTATATGTATATATATATACACACCGATGAGTTATTACATTATGATCACCCCACACCCACAGCCTACAGAAATGAGCATGCCTGGATACCGAACAGTGGCGTAGGTGAAGTTCACAGGAAAGTATATATAAAAAACCCGAGGACCGGTTTTCGGTTAGCAGAGTGTTCCGAGTCAGAATGGGAAAAACTGTCCATTTACCGGAGTTTTGGAAAAGAGAAATCGTGAGAGAATGGCGCGTCGGAACTTCGATCTCTGAAATGGCGCAGCTTGTGGGTTGTTCACGTGACGCTATAGTGAGTACGTATCAAAAGTGATGCACAGATAGCAAAACGACGAACCGTCGTCCAGTTTTGTGTCATCTGTAGCTCATTGATGCCAGAGGGGTGCGGAGACTGTCGCGCATTGTTCACAGCGATCGCAGGGTCAGAGTGGGACAAATCACCCCGCAGGTACAACAGTGGTGATCAGGGCAATGTGTCACAGCACACAATTCATCGCCGTCTTCTGCGCATGGGCCTGCGTAGCCGAAGACACAGCCGGGTCCCCATGCTCACTACGCGTCATCTCCAACAACGCGTGAAACGGGCCCAAGATAATCGAGATTGGATCGTGGATGATTGGAACAAAAATGGGCTGGTCTGACGAATTAAGATTCCTGGTGCATCACGTTGACAGCGGGGCGCGGATACGCCGATTACCAACGGAGGCTATGGCACCTGGATGCACTGTTGGGCGGAAGCAGGTCGGCGTCGGCGGTGTTATGCTGTGGGCGATATTTTCTTGGGACTCATTAGGCCCCATTATCCCAATAGCACTTTCCCTGACAGCTCTCGGGTATCTGAACATCGTTGCTGACCAAGTTCACCCGTTCATGGCAACTGGGTTCCTTGCTGGTGATGGCCACTACCAATAGGATAATGCGCCATGCCGGCCGCCCCGGTGGCGCAGTGGTCTAAGTGATGGCCTCTGATCATCCGTCCGAAAGGGGTCCGGGTTCGAATCCCGGTCAGGCATGGATGTTGTTTGTCTTACGGCACTGGCTGTCTCCCTTCCCTGGAACCAGTGACCCTAAATTAGGGACGATCGACTGCTTATAGCCCATTGAGTTGCTCACGGTGGTCGATAAACCTCCAATCAATATAAAAAAAACCGTGTCCTCATTTTTGACATATGACCACGTCTAACTCCGCGGATAGCATGGGACGACTTTCGGCCAGCCCAATGTGACAAAAATGGGCCCCAATTGAAATCATCATAGCGTTAAAAATGCTTGCCGAACATTAATCGTGTTAGCATATTCGTAAACAGCAAGGAGTGTAACTCGCGTACTGCGCAATACATCGTGGGCGCGACGCTCTCCTCGCCCCCTGTGCGCGGGATAGGTGATGCAATATTTCTCTATGTGCATCCGCGTTTGACTCAGTCTCTCTCGGCAACCGTGAGCGCAACACAACTGTGCGTGGCATGGTTTTAAAGCTCTCGACGAGATCTATTCAAATATACGAAGAACATTTCGCAGTGGTTTGAAGTGAAAATTTTAAAAATTGTTTTCTTGTGAACCGGTGAACACTTTTGACAATATCCCGGTTTATCTGGACAACCGTGAGTTCAAAACGTCTGTGCGTGGTATCGTTTTGAAACCTTCAACGCGATCTATTCAAATATATAAAGAACATATCGCAGTTCTTATATATTCGAATAGATCTCGTCGAGAGCTTCAATTAAAAAAAAATTTATATAATTATCGCAGTAAATTATATAATCTAAAATTTAAAAAAGTTGTTTTCGTGTGAACGGGCTGACATTTTTGACAATGCCACGGAATTCGCAGAATGAACGCAAGCAGACGTGGAGAAAATCAAAACGAGAGGCATGAGGAATGTAAGAAGCATAAGAAGACAGAGCACCACGCTGTTTAATTCGTGTATCAATCTGCTTTGTGTTCGCAATGTGTGTAGCATTATTTGTAAAAATTATGTTAGCTACTTTTCATATCATAGACCTGTGTCGGCTATAACAAATTAAATAAACGCTTTGAAACCATACTGGAATATCTCATTTTAACTCTCCGATCTGCAAGTCGTAGTCCTACGTTCCAAACTGACGGCTGAATCAGAACTGAGACGGCCTGCGCTATTTTGTGTGTGTGTGTGTAATAAGTTTTCCGAAAGATTGCCTTAAATAGACTATGTTAATACAACATACACGCTTCCAGAAATGCGAAAGCCGCCCCGGTGGCGCAGTGGTCTAAGCGATGGCCTCTGATCATTCGTCCGAAAGGGGTCCGGGTTCGAATCCCGGTGAGGCATGGATGTTGTGTTTGTCTTACGGCACTGGCTCTCTCCCTTCCCTGGAACCAGTGACCCTAAATTAGGGACGGGCGATGGCTTATAGCCCATTGAGTTGCTCACGGTGGTCGTTAAACCTTCAAACAGAACAATCAGAATCAGAGAAATGCGAAACTTGTTCGCATTTATTCGTGCCGGTCTAATGTTTAAATATATCGTTCTTAAATTGAGCTGAGAAAAATCTGTAGATATTGTTTAAATTTCCAGTCGATATATTTTCGTCTGGAAGATTCTTCGAGATATTAGGAAACTTTGGCTGACATAACCTTACGCCCGTGTCCTCATTTTGCGCAGGTAGAGAGAGAGAGAGAGAGAGTAGCTTATGAAAGGCAGAAATAAAAACATATGATCCATGACGGGATTCCCACAGGAAAATTAATGGATTGGCCGTCAGAATGAAATCTTCTTTCTGCGGAAGTGCAGAAGTAGAGTGGGGAACTTATACCGGGAAACTTCCTAAGAATTCTGTCTTATGGGACGCAGGAAACGCAGACGGGTGGTGTTCAAAACAAAGAGCTTAGAATGAAGGAAAATGTCATGCCGCTGCAGCGGAAGAAAGAAAAGACACCACGGCATTCGCTGTTAAATGTGCCGACACACACACATCAAATCATTCAGAGCGATTTTGAAGCAGACATTTTCTGTGTTCTAGCTTCTAGTTACGAAAGGCCAAGCAAAATGGTAAAAATGACTATTTCTACGGTTGTATTTGTTTCCTCGGTATTATATGCGTTGTAAAATGCTTTCTTCGATTTCTTTCGTGAATTAACGAAGAATATTTCTGATACCTTTTCTGTGCAATGAATGAAGGAAACCTGAATCTCAGGCTTTTTCATACACCAAGAAAATTCTGAGTTTTCAGAGAACTTTCCGCAACTCCTTTCGTATATTGACGTAAATTGCCTTTCTTAAGATGTGCTAACGGAAACTTCTGAATTTTCAGAAACCTCTCCGTAATTTCTTTCGTATAGTATCGAAAAAACTTTCTCACTTTTTCCGTATCCATATGACGTTTCGGCAATGGGGGCTTAGAGGGAATACTTAGTTTGGCTAACTGTTAAATTTCAATTGTCTGACGAAGGATCTGATTTCAAAGTTCTGTAGCGAGATAGGATATTGTGCATAGTATATCTCATGAAATTTGGTTATTGTGACACAGGATATTCTGTTCCATGCTATTGTTTTGTTTTACCGTAAGAAACCGTGTATTTAAATTATTATGCAGGTGATTGTGTGGTGTCTATGTATCAGTCTTTGGCTTCCTTAAGGTAAAGCTACACTGCTGGCGACCCAAAATGCAACACCAAGAAGGAAGCATCCGATTGGCCTGAAATTCGCAGCATGCGGCGCCCGCGAGAGAACATGCAAACGATTAGCATTGCAGGGCATATGCAAATCATGTGCGCCCGGCACGCCACCGAGAAGCACTATAAGAAGGGAGCACAGAAGGCGGGGTGTAAGTAGTGGAAGTGTGTTGTGCTGCCGGACCTGTGCGTGGGAAGCTTCCTGATGCCTCGTCGCAGAACACGGCAGTCATTCCAGCACGTTTCGGAGTTCGACAGAGGACGAATAGTTGCTTATCGCGACAGCGGTTTATCGTACCGAGACATCGGCGCCCGTGTGGGACGACATCCAGCCACAGTGAGGCGCGTATGGATTCGGTGGGTGCACGTGGGACGGACGGACCGACGTGAGCGATTGCCGCAGCCGCGGTACACCACCGAACGAGAGGACCGTCATGTTGTGCGGCGGGCATTGACGGCTCGCACCGCCACATCACGAACGTTAGCGGAGGAATTGGGGTGTGTTGCGCAACAACCTGTATCAGCACGTACCATTCAACGTCGTCTGCAGGAGCTGGGACTCTGTCGCACGGAGCCCATTGCTCCGATTACCATTGATGTTACACCACCGGCGAGTGCGGTGGCAGTGGGCCGTTGAACGCCGCACACGATGGTCGGATCCGCGTGTGGAATCACCGCGGCGAGAGACTGTATGACGCCTGCATTATGCATCGCCTTACAGGTCCGTCGCCTGGCGTTATGGTTTGGGGCGCAATTGGAAATGACACCCGCACTCCTCTGGTACGCCTCGCCGGTACACTCAACAGCCACCGCTACATCTCCGACGTTTTGGAGCCTGTAGTCCTCCCTTGCCTTCAGGACCTGTCAGCGGCCACGTTTCAACATGACAATGCGCTGCCACACGTGGCACGCATCATGCAACAGTTCTTCACGGCCCACCAGGTGTCACTGCTGCCGTGGCCCGCCTGTTCTCCCGATATGTCGCCCATCAAACACGTCTGGTCGCTGATCGGCAACCAAGTTGCCCGGCAAGCACCACCCGCGGCTACGCCTAATGAACTGTGGCAACGTGTGGAAGCAGCCTGGACCGACATACCCCAAATCCACATCCAAAAAGCTCTTTCGATCGATGCCGCGGCGTGTAGCGGCCGTTATTGCCAGCCATGGGGGCCACACGAACTATTGATGTCTGCGTGTTCCGCAAGTCGCACGGGCCTGTAAGCTCAATCGTTTCATCTTTGTATCTGTTGTTATGTGTCCAGTAAATCTGGCTTTGCTATCTCGTGTCCTTCTTGGTGTTGCATTTTGGGTGGCCAGCAGTGTATATATAGCTATCAAAAGTAAATTTTACGTTTCGGAGCTTTGTGAAATAATACTATAAAACAGTAAGTATCACATTTTATTAAAGATAAATTAATGAAGATGAAGAAATATTCCTCGTAATGCATGACATTCAAAACAAACGGGATATAAATTCCGAATTTGCTTGTAACACTTAATTGTCATCCATGTGCTTCGACTAGCAAAAATCTGAGGATGTTCAGATTCCTAAGCTATGTTTGCTTAGTCTCAGTTGCTTGAATCTTCACTATCCTGAGGGATGTAACTGTTAACATATTCGAACGGAAATCGGAAGATGTGGGTTTGATTCCAGCGCCAGGGCAATGAAATTTTCAAGCTTTCTGAGAGGTGTTACGTGGATGACCAGTAAGTGTTACAAGCAAATTCAGAATTTATATTCTGTTTGCTTTGAATATTCTATCGATTTCCCATGTATTATGAGGAATATTTCTTCCTTCATTGATTTATCTGTGGATGACCAGTAAGTGGTACAAGCAAATTCAGAACGAATTTATATTCAGTTTGCTGTGAATATTCTATCGATTTCTCATGTATTATGAGGAATATTTCTTCCTTCATTGATTTATCTGTGGATGACCAGTAATGTTACAAGCAAATTCAGAATTTATATTCTGTTTGCTTTGAATATTCTATCGATTTCCCATGTATTATGAGGAATATTTCTTCCTTCATTGATTTATCTGTGGATGACCAGTAAGTGGTACAAGCAAATTCAGAACGAATTTATATTCTGTTTGCTTTGAATATTCTATCGATTTCTCATGTATTATGAGGAATATTTCTTCCTTCATTGATTTATCTGTGGATGACCAGTAAGTGGTACAAGCAAATTCAGAATTTATATTCTGTTTGCTTTGAATATTCTATCGATTTCCCATGTATTATGAGGAATATTTCTTCCTTCATTGATTTATCTGTGGATGACCAGTAAGTGGTACAAGCAAATTCAGAATTTATATTCTGTTTGCTTTGAATATTCTATCGATTTCCCATGTATTATGAGGAATATTTCTTCCTTCATTGATTTATCTGTGGATGACCAGTAAGTGGTACAAGCAAATTCAGAACGAATTTATATTCAGTTTGCTGTGAATATTCTATCGATTTCCCATGTATTATGAGGGATATTTCTTCCTTCATTGATTTATCTGTGGATGACCAGTAATGTTACAAGCAAATTCAGAATTTATATTCAGTTTGCTGTGAATATTCTATCAATTTCTCATGTATTATGAGGATATTTCTTCCTTCATTGATTTATCTGTGGATGACCAGTAATGTTACAAGCAAATTCAGAATTTATATTCTGTTTGCTTTGAATATTCTATCAATTTCCCATGTATTATGAGGAATATTTCTTCCTTCCTTGATTTATCTGTGGATGACCAGTAAGTGGTACAAGCAAATTCTGAATTTATATTCAGTTTGCTGTGAATATTCTATCGATTTCCCATGTATTATGAGGAATATTTCTTCCTTCATTGATTTATCTGTGGATGATCAGTAATGTTACAAGCAAATTCAGAATTTATATTCTGTTTGCTTTGAATATTCTATCGATTTCTCATCCATTATGAAGAATATTTCTTCCTTCATGGTTTTATCTGTGGATGACCAGTAAGTGGTACAAGCAAATTCAGAATTTATATTCTGTTTGCTTTGAATATTCTATCGATTTACCATGTATTATGAGGAATATTTCTTCCTTCATTGATTTATCTGTGGATGACCAGTAAGTGTTACAAGCAAATTCAGAATTTATATTCTGTTTGCTTTGAATATTCTATCGATTTCCCATGTATTATGAGGAATATTTCTTCCTTACTTGATTTATCTGTGGTATACTGGTGACCTCTGACCTACATCAGTCCGAATGGGAATTGGGTCAAAGCGCTATGAGGAAGCAAGGATGCTTCGACTCGAGAAAATCTGAGGACTTTCAGATTCCTATGTCTCAGTTACTTGGAACTTCACTGTCCTGGATGGTGTAATGGTTAGCATACTCGAACGGAAATCGGAAGATGCGGGTTCGATTCCAGCTCCAGGGCAATGAACTTTTCAAGTTTTCTGAGAGGTTTCTCATGGATGACCAGTGAGTGTTACAAGCAAATTCAGAATTTGTACTCTGTTTGCTTTGAATATTCTTAAAGATAAATAAGTATAAAGGACACAATCTCAGTACGGACAAATGAATAAGAAAATCAAAGAACCAATAAAATTAAAAGCTATAAAACTTTCAATCCATTAGTTTAATCTAAAAATACACATTAGTACTTTAAAGCCACTTTGGTCCTATCTTCGTATAAATAGCAGCACTGTTCAAATGTTCACTTCACATCTAAAGATGGGACTAAAGTTGCCCGAAAGTACAGTACTGATGTGTATCTTTAGATTAAACTAATGGATTGAAAGTTTTATGGCTTTTAATTTTATTGGTTCTTTGATTTTCTTATTGATTTGTCTGTACAGAGACGGTATCCTTTATACTTATTTATTAAGAATGTACGAGTGAATGATTTTATATTGTGATTTTTGAAGATACTTGACGAGTGAGTGGTTTTATATTGTGATTCGTGAAGATACTTAATTACTTGAGGAGTGAGTGGTTTTTTTATTGTGATTCTTGAAGATACTTGACGAGTGAGTGGTTTTATATTGTGATTCTTGAAGATACTTAATTACTTGAGGAGTGAGTGTTTTTTTTATTGTGATTCTTGAAGATACTTGACGAGTGAGTGGTTTTATATTGTGATTCTTGAAGATACTTGAGGAGTGAGTGGTTTTATATTGTGATTCTTGAAGATACTTGACAAGTGAGTGGTTTTATATTGTGATTCTTAAAGATACTTGACGAGAGAGTGGTTTTATATTGTGATTCTGGAAGATACTTGACGAGAGAGTGGTTTTATACTGTGATTCTGGAAGATACTTGACGAGAGAGTGATTTTATATTGTGATTCTTGAAGATACTTGACGAGTGAGTAGTTTTATATTGTGATTCTGGAAAATAGTTGACCAGAGAGTGGTTTTAATTGTGATTCTGGAAGATACTTGACAAGAGAGTGATTTTATATTGTGATTCTTGAAGATACTTGACGAGTGAGTGGTTTTATATTGTGACTCGTAAAGATACTTGACGAGTGAGGGGTTTTATATTGTGACTTTTAAAGATACTTGAAAGTCACCACCGGCATATTCAGTTTCAGTCGCTATGCGCTGTATAGGAGGAGGACATTTTTGACGGATGTTCAAATTCCGGTTCTTCCCGCCTTCTAGTCTGCGGTTTTTCCTTGGTTTTCCGCAGGCTCCCTGTATTTGGGGACGCGAAAGAGTGGATGCTTCCCTGCGAAGTCTGACCCGGACGAACTTTGTCCCTTCTGCGTATACAGCAAAGGAATGGCAAGCCGGCTATATTAATTTGCCTGTACCATTCAAGGGCGCATTGTCGTTTTGCGGGCTCTACCCGCAATGGGAGGACGAGATGGATGGAATTGATATTCATTTTCCGTTTAAAAAGTTCTCAAGTTCCAAAGTATTCTGTTGCACCGAAAAATCACGATTCAAAAAATACTTAATTTGTGATTAGTCCTCCTACAGAAGAAATAAAATTTTTACAAACCTATTAAAAAACAGTAAGCTGCAACAGAAAGTAATGACTAATTCACTCACAATAACAAAAAAAAAATCATCACGCAATTAAGATTTCTACCTTTAATGTGACTGCGACTTCTGAGTCTTTTTGGCTCAGTGGTTAGTCCTCCTACAGAAGAAAGCTCAAGAGAAATCGCGCGTGAAGACGCGCGATTCCTCTTGCGCCAACTCAAACGACCTCGGATTGAATTTCACCGGGGCGAAAGGATCTTTTGGTGTAAGTGCTAAAAAATTCAGGTTTTTTGATTTCACGAAGTTTCTCTACGACTTTTCTGAAATAAATGGACATACGGACTACGAAAACATATGAAAATATAGAAGTAAAAAAAAAACAGGAACTTTAAGGAACGGAAATTTCGTTAAAAGATGAACTCTTACCGGCAACTTGGCTGCACATTATTTTCAGAAATTTTTCCGTGGATTCACACCACTTATATTTTACATTTCACACTCATCGTCAAATAAATAGTTGCACTCAGAAGGACGTGTCGGATTGCAATGCTATTCGGGAAGAAGGTAAAAATTACCAGGAACAATAAATGATTAAACATTGAGACTGATATGGGCAATAGTTATTGAGCTACATTCCAATAAATAGTGTCTCTCGGTATGGCATCGGGCAGCCATGTTTGCTCACACAGCATGCCAAACTTCTCTGCATGGAGTTGTACATGTTCCTAATGGTGTCCTGCGATAAGCCATCCCATGCAGCTTGAATCTTCTCACGCTGTTCCTGCAGATTGTGCAGTAGGGGTGGAGTGTGGATAGTGCGTCCAATAGCAACCCACACCTTTTCAATCAGCGAAAGGTCTGGCGATGCGGTTGGCCCTGGCAGAGTCCTGAAAAGCGAGCTCTCTAGATAGCAGCAGTATGCGGACGAAGGCTTTCGTGTTGGAAAATCGCATCGGAGTGAGCGTTGAGAAAAGGTAGGGCCACTGGTTGCAGGACCTCATTAACGTAACGTTGGGCTGTCAAAATGCCACCAACGGTGATTTGGCATGGTAGGAAATTGCACCCTACACCATGACACCGGGAATTAAGGACGTGTGACACACAATAAACCGTTGATCTCGGCGCTGATCACGGTGCCTCCACACACTGATTCGCTGGTCATCTCCTTCAAGACAAAAGCGGGACTCGTCTCTGAAGATCACCCGCTGCCATTCTGCATGGCTCCATGAGAGTCTGGTACGACCCCATTGCAGTCTTTGACGACGATGCATTGTTGTTAAGGACAGTCATCGTAATGGCCTGCGTGCGTGTAGTCCTACGTCGTGCAGCTGTCTCCCAATGGTGCTGGAACTAATCGGACGGTGCATGAAGGGCATCACTGCTCACTGAATATCCGCAATCATGGCTGTTGGGTCACTCCGCGCATGTCGGATAACCCATCGGTCTTCTCTCTCCGTGTTTCGTCTAGGTCTCCCATACCCTTCCTGTCGCTGCTGCGTGCCTTATTCTATCCACTGCCGCCAACAGAATGCTATGATGATATCCGCATGCCGGTAAAGCCCGGTGGCGCAGTAGTCTAAGTGCTGGCTTATGACCATGAGTCCGTGAAGGGGTCCGGGTTCGAATCCCGATGAGGCATGGATGTTGTGTTTGTCTTACGGCACTGGGACTCTCCCTTCCCTGGAACCAGTGATCCTAAATTAGGGACGAACGACTGCTTATAGCCCATTGAGTTGATTACGGTGGTCGTTAAACTTTCAATCAAAATCAATGATGCCGGTAAAACCATCCTGCTTCCCGGACCTCGACGATGCGGCCGCTCTCGAATTCCTCCAACTGCTCGTATTGCTTCCGAAATTTTCTCCTAGGCATACTTCACTTGCAAAGGATGCAACCAACATAACAGCACGAGTCGGAATGGCAAGCACGCGCAACGCGACAACCTTATATAGACGGTCAGACTGAGCGCTATGATCCCTCCTTGCATGCGCGACCGAGCGTGATACTTGAATCGTTTGCATGTCTCACGATGTCAAACCTACCCACAAAGTTTAATTCCTATCGGTTGGTTCCTTCTGTGTGCAAATATTTTTTGACGGTGAGTGTAGATACACAATATTTATTTCCAGCTGAGTTAAAAGCATGAAACTACTTAAAAATGAAATACTTATATTCAAAATGTGAGGTGGTTTTTTTTTAACAACGAATTGCAGTCATGTACTCTGGATAATGGAAACATGTTCGGATTGAACTTCTAAGAACCACAATATTTCACTTACACGGGTAATCCTTTCAAAGAAATCAGCACCAACATTTGCGCATTTATATTTCAGTTTTCTTCCTTTAAGAAAGGGATCTTCGTCCGAAAGGGGTCCGGGTTCGAATCCCGGTGAGGCATGGATGTTGTGTTTGTCTTACGGCACTGGCTCTCTCTCTCTCTCTCTTCCCTGGAACCAGTGACCCCAAATCAGGGACGGGCGACTGCTTATAGCCCATTGAGTTGCTCACGGTGGTCGTTAAACCTCCAACTAAAAAAAAAATAAAAAGAAAAAAAGAAAGGGATCCTATTAGGCAGAACGACGTCATCTCAAAACGGAAATATTTTATTTGTGGGGATCTGCGATATCGGTGCATTTCACAGAAGATTCGGAGCAGTGGCACGCCCAGGAGGGTTAACCCCCCCCCCTCAAAAAATTGGAACATTTCGATATTTTAAAAACGTGATATTAAAAGTTAGTTTTTTTCTTTAAAATTGTTTTTATGTCTCATGGAAACAATTGAACGTGTTTTTGCCATGAAAGACTACGAAGCGGCAAGGAGCCAAGGACCCGGATGTCCCATTGCAATGAAAAGCCAATAAATGTGTATACTGAAATTTTCTGTGGCGACGAGGCAACGCGAAATTTGATTTCTGATTTATTTTAAATTATTCTAATGTACTCTGAAAAGCCAAGAGTTTTGATTAAAATACCACATAGAAAACTCAGAAGAGTATTTATTACAGGATTTCAATTTACGTACCATTTTTAGACATGTTTATTAGTGCTTTGGAATATACACTATATTGACAAAAGTCACCGGACACCTAAAAGAGAAACACAACATAGCATTTACTGACACAATAGTACGGTATCGGTCCACCTTTGGCCCTCCCTCATAACCCCTCCCTGCACTGACCCTTCGAGACATGCTTTCGACAAGGTCTTAGAACAGTGATACGTATGCGCTTCCATTCAGTACATAATGCTACCGCTAACTGTTGCTTAGTAGTAGGCCTTGGTTCCAAACTTGTTATACGGCGCTCTAATTCATCCCTTAGGTGCTCTATGGGATTAAGATCAGGACTATGTGCTGGCCAGTCTACACACGGTTCCAACAAGGCTCGGTTCCACAGTATTGCCACAGAGTTGGTAGGGCATAATTGTGCAGAATATCGAGGTAGACGTGCTGGTTAACGGGTTTGTCCACGATAACCAATGAGCCGGGACCATACCACAAAAAACACCCCCACACGAGTGCACCGCCAGCTCCAAACTTGACCGTAGGAACAGTACACTGTGGTAAATAGCGTTCCCCCTGCTGCTGCCTTACTCGGTCATTTTTGGTCTACGCGGGGTTCGAACCCGGGTTCCTTCATTCTAGAATAAGTCACTCTACCAATTGAGCTTTGCGGGCGTTCGTTCTGATTGCTATCTGCCTTTATGTCGTGTGCGTCCTGCTGGCAGGTACGTCACATCTCCCCCCCCCCCCAAAGAGGGCCGGGGCCATGGCTCACGGGTCAGCCGTGACCATGAATCGTTGCAGGCAGCCATCCGCTGTAGAACGTGCACTTGAGAACTCCCAGTCAATCTATTGTGTGGAATGCAACATCACACACTTTTATTTTTTGAAGCGGTGGAGAAGGAATTCTCTTATTTTTCCTCTCTCGCGGTGTGGAAATAACATCACACCATTGCGAGATCTTGAACGGCCGGGTCATCCGGAAAGTTCGGGCGCCATTATAACGAAGTAAATTTCTCCGTCATTTTTAGTCCACGTCGGGGCTCGAACCCGGGTCCCCTCATTCCGATATAAGTCACTCTACCAATTGAGCTACGTGGACGTTCGTTCTTGCTGCTATCTGCCTTTATGTCGTGTGCGTCCTGCTGGCAGGTACGTCACACCATTTAATAGTAAGTAGTGTAGTATTCTTGTTTGCTGCAGAGATAAATAGCAAAACACGAGTGGTCAACCATTATGTAGTGATAAGAACATAGCATTTGAATATTTTTACGCGGATGTTGCATACATTTTAAAAATGCACTCATAACACATTTAGTTCTATAAAAAACTAAATTTCGTAACCCATGCACTGCACAATATGTCTGGGCACGTCACTGCTGCGAAGTACGGCTATCAAGTGACGAGACTGTGTTTGTGGAGTATGAAACGAATAGTGCAGGCCGAAACTAAGTGGGAATTTATTGGTCATGAACTGTCGGCATTAATTCAGTGACACGTGCCAAAGAATGCGGACGTATTTGTCTCGCGTCGGGAAAATACTGAGTTCAAGACCCGAACAACGGATAAATGTGAAATTTCTGGTAAAATTAAAGAAACCGCCTAACGAATATGTTTGTATGTTAAGGGAGGATTACGTGAAAGAATGTATGTAACGTGTGGGACTTTTTATGTGCCATAAGGGGTTCAGTGAAGGCAGATAGGACATTGAAGACGTCGAACGTTGGGGACGTTCAACCACTTCAAAAAACAGGAAAATGTTTGGACAAAATCTAAACATTTGTTCAAAATGATCGCTAACTGCGTATTAGAATCACAGCAGATATGGTAACCATCAGTACATAGACTGTGTGGCAAATGTTTAATAAAAATCTGGACATGACAAAGCTTTGTGCCAAGATGGATCCAAAGCCCTCACACCAGAACTAAAACAAATGTTACATAAAAATCTGAACATGACGAAGCGTTGTGCCAAGATAGATCCGAAGCTCCTCACACCAGAACTAAAAAAAATGTAACGTGAAAATATGAACATAACAAAGCTTTGTGCCAAGGTAGATCCGAAGATCCTCACGCCTGAATAATAACAAAAAAAATGTAACATAAATATATGAACATGACAAAGCTTTGTGCCAAGATGGATCTATAGTCCTCACACCAGAATTAAAACAAATATTGTATGAAAATCTAAACATAACGAAGCTTTGTGCAAAGATAGTTCCGAAGCTCCTCACACCAGAACTAAAACAAATGTTGCATGAAAATATGAACATAACAAAGCTTTGTGCAAAGATAGATCCGAAGCTCCTCACGCCTGAACAATAACAAAAAAAATGTAACATAAATATATGAACAAGACAAAGCTTTGTGCCAAGATGGATCCGAAGCTCCTCACGTCTGAACAACAACAAAAAATGTTACATGAAAATCTGAACGTGACAAAGCTTTGTGCCATGATGCATTTGAAGCCCTCACACCAGATCTAAAAGAAATGTTACATAAAAATCTGAACATGACAAAGCTTTGTGCCAAGATGGATCCGAAGTTCCTGACGCCTGATCATAAACAAAATTGTAATCGAACTGATGCTGAGATTTTGGGGTCAAATTCAGGCGAACGCCAACCTATTAGGACCCATCACAAGTGATAACACTTTCTAAGTCTTCCAATACGACACACTAAAAATAATAGTCGATGAATTGTGAAATATCGACGTCACCAAGAACGTTGAAAGCACGGGAAAGCAAGTCAAAATTCGGCGAACGGTAGTTTTTACGCTGTATAGCTCTTGAGCACTCCAGACGATACATTTTTTACAATTTTCATCGCGAATATCTCTGCGGGTTTTGCAAGTACAACAACGGGGTTTGTTATTGTTAGACTAATTAGGACATTGCGCAACTTTTTATCAATTTAACTTTTTTTTTTTTTTTCGGAGAAGGCTGTATAAAACATAATTTTTTTTATGCAAATGCCATCCACAGGGGTGCAATGTACGTCATTTTCAGTACTTTTCTAATGAAAGTACGTATCTGTGATCAATTGTTGTAGGATAAAATCTTGTTTCAATCCTTTTTGAGACATTCGGTATACTTCGGAACTGAGGATCACAAAACTATCTGCTAAATGGAGGTATCCACAATTTTACTGTTTTATAATCAGGCTAGGTCATACTGTAACTTAAAATATTAACATTTCTGTTTAGTGATTTATGTTCTTAAGTTTCTGGAATTTAATTTTATAGAAATAAAAAATGTCCAAGTAGACTTCGATGTTGAGGCGTTATATGAGGAAATAAGACTTGTAGCCTGAGGTGTTACAATGTGCTTATGAAAAGCCATGAACATCCTGCTAAAATTACGATTCCTTCTTGAAAACTGAAGCATGCTCAAAGCCAGAAGATCGTAGTGTCTTCCATAAATTAAGGCCTTAAGGTTTCACCAGAGATTCTTCGAGCAGAGCATAAAGTTCCTTACCAAACAGAGCATCGAGGTTTTTAAATTAAATAAATCTCCAGCTCGACGGTTTACAGAAAATTCATCTGGGAAGAATTTGACGATAAGAGTTTGATGCTCAGGGGAGTTTGGTTCATTAACACGAATAATACCGCAGTGATTAAAAATGAAACACTTGAAGGCGTATGCTCTCTCGAGGGCTGTATTATTTGTAGTTTCTGTTTCCATCGAATTTACGAACACGAAACTTTTTTCGGTGTCCTTATACCGCATTTGCTTTCCTCTTAATTACTTTGTGCACTCCGTTTCTGCAATTAGAGGTCAGGGTTTTTACGATCGAATCGAGGGGCTCTTAAGAGTTTTCAGTAAATAGTCAATGCGAAGAATTTAAATTGGACGAAGATGCATTAAAGAAAATAATATCAATTTGAAGCAAAACAAAAGTTAATACTTTCAGTTTGTGAGACATGTAAGCTAAGTTGCTCTTGCTCAACAAAAAAAAAAATACGTGGATTGACTTCTGGGCTATCGCTGTCTGAGTTTTCTGGAAGTTATGAATAAGATATATCGCATGGAGACATTTAATTAAAATATGTTCATGCGATTTCGAGCATCTCAGTAGCGCAGTTACCTAAGCGCTGGCATCTGATCATTAGTCCGAGATGGGTCCGGCATCCAATCCCGTAAGACGTAGATGTTGTGTTTGTCTTACGGCCCTGGCCCCTCTCTCCCTTTCTTGTAATCAATGTCCCTAAATCAGAGATGGGTGACTGCGTATAGCCGATAGAGTTGCTCACGGTGATCTTTATACCCCCATTACAAAAATTTCATTCTGAAACTCTATACAGATACAGCCCTTCCAGACCTGTTTGTCTGTTGTTTTCTTTGTTCTAGGTTCAGGTGCTTCTTCTGACTTTATACTAGAATGAGTCAAAAGTTCGTTCCGTTTTGAGCTACACGTAATGATGGATCTCCATGCCTATGCTGATCTTTATACTAGGATAAGTCAAACCGTTCATCCCGTTTTGAGCTATACATAACACTGTGTAATGTCGGATCTCCATGCCTGTGCTGATCTTTATACTAAGATGAGTCAGAAGTTTGTCCCGTTTCGAGCTATACGTAATGTCGGTTCTCCATACCTGTGCTGATCTTTATACTAGGATGAGTCAAAAGTGCGTCCCGTTTTGAGCTACATATAATGTCGGATCTCTAACCTGTGCTGATCTTTATACTAGGATGAGTCAAAAGTTCGTCCCGTTTTGAGTTACATATAATGTCGGGTCTCTAACCTGTGCTGATCTTTATACTAGGATGAGTCAAAAGTTCGTCCCGTTTTGAGCTATACATAATGTCTTCTCTCCATGCCTGTGCTGATCTTTATACTAAGATGAGTCAAAAGTTCGTCCCGTTTTGAGCTACATATAATGTGGGGTCTCTAACCTGCGCTGATCTTTATACTAGAATGAGTCAAAAGTTCGTCCCGTTTTGAGCTACACATAATACTGGGTCTCCGCGCCTGTGCTAATATTCATACTAGGATGAGTCAAAAGTTCGTCCCGTTTTGAGTTACACATAATGCTGGGTCTCCATTCTTGTGCTGATCTTTATACTAGGATGAGTCAATAGTTCGTCCCGTTTTGAGCTACACATAATACTGGGTCTCCATGCCTGTGCTGATATTCATACTAGGATGAGTCAAAAAAAAAGTTCGTCCCGTTTTGAGTTACACATAATGCTGGGTCTCCATTCCTGTGCTAATCTTTATAATAGGATGACTCAAATATTCATCCTGTTTTAAGCTAGGCATAATGCTGGGTCTCCATGCCTGTTCGAAACGTGCGCGCCGCCTCGGTGGCGCAGTGGTCTAAGGCGTTGGCCTCTGATCATTCGTCCGTAAGGGCTCCGGGTTTCAATCCCGGTCAGGCATGAATGTTGTGTTTGTCTTACGGCACTGGCTCTCTCCCTTCCCTGGAACCAGTGACCCTAAATTAGGGACGGGCGACTGCTTATAGCCCATTGAGTTGCTCACGGTGGTCGTTAAACCTCCAATCAAAAAAAAAAAAACGTGCGCAAGCGTAGACTGGTGACCGTGATCACATAGAACACTCGAAGCTGATGACGCGCATTTTGGAAGAAGCCACTTTGTGTTATCAGATGAACAGAGGGTGGATGTCAATAAATGTGCCTGTTCGGGTGCTCCTAAGACATCATTGGAAAAAAAGTGTGTGTTAAAAGCGGCAGCAGTGAGAGAAATTCACGCAGTTGAAGACTAGGATACAGTGGACAGCAGCAGAGCACGAAAAATGGCTACTCTGTTTCAATGCTGAGGAAACCAGCCTGGAAGTCCAGGCGAGGTCAAGACGTCCAACGACGACGAACACTCACTTCGTGGTTGAAGCTGTGACAGCTTCTAGCTCTGGTACTAGTACAATTGGCAGCCGAAATCCATCAGACGATAGATTTTGGCGTCATATCGTCACAGGTGATAAAAAGTGGATATCTTATCACTGGGAAAAAGTGGCTAATGCCACTCCAAAATGTACAGCCAGTTGTGCAAAGAGGGTGGTTCAAGTGGAAAGGCATGCTGTGCATTTGGTGGAATTGTGAAAGTCCTACACACTGAGAACACGTGATAGATGGTTAGGCTGTGGACGGGGAATCTCTATGCGGAGCACGTGCAGTAGGTCCATGTTGCTCTGTGCCAACGCTACACAGCGTTGATCAATAGAAAGGAGAGTAGATAGTGCCCAAAATCACACTTCCAGAGTGATCTGCCGATAACTTTAGGAATCGGAAGGGGTTGAGATCCTACCCGATCTTCCATGCAATCCCCATACGATTACCACCTGTTTTGTTCCATGTTGTAGTGGTGATATGAGTCTGCTATCAGAGATTATTTTCGCTAAATCTGCCGAGTGGTACTTTGGTTGGTGAGTTCATTTTTATGGCTCAAGGGCCATCTTTGGCCAAAGAGCGCCAGATACAAGAACATCAAAGAAAGATAAGTTAAAAACGTATTATAATGATTAAAAGCAGGCTGATCTGGTAAAAGTAAAAAATGAGGATGAGGAAAAGTTTAAAAGCTAGATAAGTTTAAACAAGTTAGTAAAATCATTCAACGCATTGATTATAATACGCTTTCCAATATACCAGAAATCATTACTCAAGTTATGAGGATAATGGCTATGGAATAAATCTCGGTTCTGTGCCCTGACCTTTGATCCCATTTCGATGGTATTCTACAGAACCGGTTCAGTATACCTACGAAATAACATGATAAAGTTTTGTCACAATGGAAGCTTTTTTACGTAAGTAATGATGCATAAGAGATATGGAATAGATTACGCTTCTGCGTCCTAACCTTTGACCTCATTTCGCCCATTTTCAGTAGGATTTGTCCCCAGGCAGGCCCCTACAACATACTAACATTTCATCCAAATCGAAGAATTTTTACGAAAGTTATGACGCATAATGGCGATGGAAGTGATTCCGCTCCTGACCTTTGACCCCATTTCGCACATTTTCAACAGAGTTTGTCCTCAGGCAGTCTCCTACCACATACTAAAGTTTCATCGAAATCGAACCTTTTTTACGTTAGTTATGACGCATTAAAGTAGTGCAATGGATCCCGCTCTTATGTCCTGACCCTTGACCCCATTTCATTCACTTTCATTAGGGTTCCTTCCCAGGTGTTCCCGTACCACATTCTAACATTTCATCAAAATCGCACGATTTTTACGCGAGTTATCGTGCGGACGAACATACGCACACAACGCGTGACTTAATGAGGCAGATGGAAATCGCGACTATCTGCTCGCAAGAGTGTGACGTCATAAAACTTTAATAGGATCCACACACAACACGTCACGTAATGAGACAGATGGCGTGATTGCGCACCAACATCTCAATCGCGAGATAGTGACGTCATAAGATTTCTAAGCATGGGTAACATTAGTGGGGCGACGCCATGACACTAAAAACGTGGTAATTCGGGGTGGTTATTTAACCCACTAAACGAATTTTCCTAAAGTCTAGATCAAGGTAAATCGATTTCTAGTACTAGAAAGCTGTAGGTTAACGACTTTCATCAAAATCCGTAGAGCCGTTTTCAAAATAAAATTTACATACATACAAGAAGTGCTCCTTTAATAGTATGGGATAAAGGCGATGGAATGGATCCCGATCCTATGTCCTGACCCTTGACCCCATTTCGTTCATTTGCAATAGGGTTCGTTCCCAGGTCGTCCCCTACAACATACTGCAATTTCATCGAAATCGAACCATATTTACGCAAGTTACGACGCATAAGAGCAATGGAATGCATCCAGCTCCTATGTCGTGACCTTTGATCTAATTTCGTCCATTTTCAATAGGGTTCCTTCCCAGATCGTCTCCTACTATATATAAAAATTTCATCGACATCAAACGATATTTACGCAAGTTATGACGCATAAGAGCAATGGAATGAATCCCGCTTCTATGTCGTGACCTTTGACCTAATTTCGTCCATTTTCAATAGGGTTTGTCCCCAGATGGTCCTCTACCACATACTAAAATTTCATCGAAATCGAACCATTGTTACGCGAGTTATCGTGTCGACAGGCAGACGGACGGACAGACGAAGCTGCAGCACATACGCTTCTTCAATCTACGGCTGGAAATCGTAAAAAAGTAACGTGTTTTAAAAACGAATCAACGGCGAATGGTCGCCTAATATCCTCTACAGCATAGTTGCACTATCTTCTAACAAATGAGAACGAAAAAGGTAAAAACGGTGATCACGATAACGAGCACAACGACATAGAACATGTGTGACAGTGAGTCGACAGTTGCAGATCTCACACATAGAGGCAGTGTCGCAACACAGCAAAAAGCGGTGGGGAAACAACAATGTCCAATGCGGAGACGCGCAAATACTACTTCCTCACGACGATTGTTCCGCAAACTAGGCTTGCTAGAGAGAAGCTTGCTCCTTCTCTGTAGACTCTGCATGGACTGCTATTCTTCCATGGTGAAATTGCTGATGCGAGGGCGAAAATCTCGGAAAAACAGTGGTAGTCGAATAATCGACATGGAGGAAACAGAGCTGGCAGAGGCATCCGCCAGCTCGATATCCCGAATCCTAACATGGCGAGGAACCAAACATAACCGAACCTCTTAGCATGGGGATGATACCTATGCTGAGAGGCCTCCGCCGGAAACGACCACCATTTTGGCTGAGATGCACGCGGTGCACCACGCTTTGCGTCAATCCAGTTTAGACACCATCGTCACACTATTATTTGCACGGAATCCCAGTCTATTATCCAAGTCGTTTCCTGCGAACTTTGACTGGCACTGGATTTCCTGGTTCGGTTCTTTTGGGTTTCTGGCCATATTGGGATTCGGGGTAATGAGCTTGGCGGATACCTCTGCCAGATCAGTTTCCTCCACGTCGATCACTCGACTGCCGTTGTTTTTCGGAGATTTTCTCCCTCACATTCGCAATTTCATCATGGATGAATGGCAGTCCATGTAGAGTCTGCAGAGTAAGAACAAGCTTCTCTCTAACAATCCACAGATTAAACTATGAACATCTAATTTGCGGAAAAATTGTCGTGAGCAAGTGGTATCCTTGCGCGTCTCCGCGTTGGGCATTGTCGTTTCAATCACCTCTTGTTGCTATGTGGCATAGGCGTAACCACTGGGAGGGGGGTGTCAGGACTCCTCCAGATTTTTAGAGTCGGGGATCCCTAATGTAAAGGACCCCACAAATTTTTCGGGAATATAATGATATAATGCACACTTTTTTACGATGTGAACCAACTAAATTTAATAATATAAAATTGTGATTTTTCGTAGAATGCAAACACGTGTATAATGTATACTTAATAAAACAGTGATATCGATTCCTAATAAGCAAAGTCAGCTCTACAACTTTGTAATTTACATTTCTGCCCTAGCCGCCCCGGTGGCGCAGTGGTCTAAGCGATGGCCTCTGATCATTCGTCCGAAAGGGGTCCGGGTTCGAATCCCGGTGAGGCATTTATGTTGTGTTTGTCTTACGGCACTGGTTCTCTCCCTTCCCTGGAACCAGTGACCCTAAATTAGGGACGGGCGACTGCTTATGGCCCATTGAGTTGCTCACGGTGGTCGTTAAACCTCCAATAAAAAAAAAAAAAATTCTGCCCTATCATAGTTTTACAGTTGTGTTCGCTAAGTTCCACAATTGGCCAACACAGGCGCCTATGTCGTGCCCGTTAGATCGCGCCTCAGCAACTGCTGTGCTCATGCGCGTGTGTGTGTAAGGGGGAGGGGTCCCCAAACTATTTTATACAGTATGTATACATTATTGTATATACATATACAGTATATGTATACATATAATCTGGGGAGGTCTGATCACTGTGTATGTGTGATAGGATCCCCCTCCCCGGACCAGTGTGTGGTGACACTGCTCCGGGGGGGGGTCCTATCACACATACATAGTGTGATAAATTCCCCCCCCCGTAAGGAAGCGGAAAGTAGTCGTATGTGAGTCTGGAGAATTCGAGGCCGCTGTGGTGCAGTGGTAGCATGTCCGGCGCGTAACTGGAAGAACTGGGTTCGATTTCCGGTGGCAGCCGATGAGAATTTTTCCTTGACTCACTTATAAACGTGGAAAGAGCGATGACTTGGTTGTTTTGAAAGCCACACTTTAATCATCCAGATGCAGGTGCTTTCCGCTTTCTTACTGCTTTTGCTGTTTCATGTGAAACACATGCATATAAAGCGCGCAAAGTGAAATGGCAAGACATTGTGAATGTAATACGGGATTACACCAAGCAATACAAATTTTGAAGATGTGAATCCGTTTCAAACCCTCGTCTCCCAGATAGCGCCTGAGTATGCCGACCATACACCACCCAGAACGACCAAGTCTCAAGTTTCTGACTAGTGAGTCCTGTGATGGTAATATTCTAGTTTCCGATTAATTTGAATATTACCATCATAGAATTACTGGTCGGAGACTTGGTCGTTCTGGGTGGTGTAGTGGTTAGCATACTCGAGCGCAATCCGGGAGACGCGGATTCGATTCTCGCACCAGAACGACGAAATTTTCAAGTTTTCAGATATTATCTCACTTACCATCCTTTTCATATTTACACACACAAAAAAAAACGGATTCACATCTTCAAAATGTGTATTGTATGGTGTAATCCCGTATTCCATTCATGATTTATCTTGTTCCTCCGGGCAATCACGAAATAGAATTCTTAATCTCCAGATTCGCTAAACATGAATGCCGGTTCCTACGACTAGCGAATCCTGTGATGGTTATATTCAAATTAATCGGAGACTTGGTCGTTCTGTTTGGTGTAGTGGTTAGCATACCCGGCCGCTATCTGGGAGACGCGGGTTTGATTCTCGCTCCAGGAAGATGAAATTTTCAAGTTTTCGGATATTTTCTGACTTACCATCCTTCTCATATTTACACCAAAAAACTAATTCACATCTTCAAAAATTTCAAGACATTGTATGTTTAGAAACATACTTTCCAAATGGTGTCTTACGGAAGCACGCTATCTCACTCATAATGCGGAAATATAAGAAATGAAGTACAAAGTTAACCCGTTACCTAATCAGGAATATACATATTTCAGTTTTAAAGAATAAGATTCAGATTTGCAATTTAGAAACGCGATTTTACGACGTATACTGAATAAGAGTGAAAATTCCTCAAGGGAAATAAAAGTATGGTTTTGTATAAATTCATATAACTAAAGCATATTCGCTCAATAGATAATGGCATATTAACTTGAGAATTTCTAATACACTGAATATTGAAATTTTGGTAATGAAATTTTAAATAAAATAAATTGCATATGCCTGCTCCTCTTGCATATAGATATTCTCATAAGTCGATAAAAAGTGCAAGGAATGAGGAGAGGCGTGGTTTATATGGGCATCTATAAAAACATTTTTTTTTCTCTGAAATTCCCAGAACGCGCACCTCTGGAAAATACGCGTTGTTGACGTACATAAATGTTTTATATTTTACTGTTAAGTCATATTCCGCTGAAAAAAAAAGTTGTAGTTAAAAAAATCCCGCTGTTACATATATTTTTTCATTAATTCTGTTCATGCAGAAGGGTAGATGCATGTATAACTGGTTATTCTGATTCAGGCAATTGCTAGATTGCCTGTAATGAAAATTTTAATCTTTGGGAATGTCAAGGATAAAATTTCGACAAAAGGAAACATAAAAAAATTAGTGATGAGGTAAAATATAAAAACACAAACAAGCGGAACTGTAATTAACTAGCAACCGACAAAAAACAAACCCGCTAGTTCCGTTGGTTGAGAGTTATTAACAAGAAAAAGCTATACACGCTATACCAGGGGCGAATTCAAAGGGGTTGAACCCCCCCCCCCTCCCTCCCCAGGGTTTTACATCTTCGTTAAAAGGCAACTTACATTAGAAAAAAGCGCTTTAATTTTTCCTTCTCCGCCGTCCTAACAAAAGTTCTGTAAACTGTCCATTTTTGATAAAAGTGTGAAGTAACGGAGAAAACGTACCTTATTGCCGTTCAATGTACTCCCTTCCACTGCTAAAGATAGCTTCCTAGCGGTGAGGTAGGTCCTGGATGCTCCGTAGTACGCCATCTTTGTTCAGCTGTCGCATTTCTCGGGTCACGCCCAATGACAGTTCGTCCAGCGATTCGTAGCGGATGCCACGGAGCCAATTTTTTAACTTTGGGAAAATATCAAAGTCGGAAGAGCTGAGAGTAGGGCTGTATGGTGGTGGCGGCATAAAGTTTTGCCAGCCATATTTCGACAAAAATTCCCGCACCGAAGTTGCCCCATGACACGATGCGTTGTCATGCAGCAAGATCGCGCCCGCTTCCAAGACGTTGGGGCGATTTTGACGAACTTTTGGTCTCAACTTTGTCCTCAGAAAAATAAAAATCCAGAGTTCTTTCCCCACAAACTTCTTGCAAGGCAGTGTGGATCTGTGTCGGAGTTTTCCCCTCACAGTTTTTATTTTCACGTACGAGCGCTGGGCTATCGCTGTGACTCGACTGCACGCTTCCATATTGAAACCCTTCCACGTCCACAAAGGAAATGATAGCGCGACGTTCTGACACCACTGCGTTGCTGAGAGTCTTACCTTGACATGACGTAATCATTTTCCCGATTGCATCATCGGCTTCCATTTTATAAAAACGTGTGCACAACTTTTGTTATGAACCTCGTATTTTTCATTAACTTTTATGTTGTCCAGATGGATTTCAAAAACTTCCATTTTCCCCCCTCCCCCTCAAAAAAAATTCTATATAAGCTTCTGCGCTGTAGTTAGAGGTCCGCAGGAACCTGCCGGAACGGGCTTTCTTTTTCATCAGTTAACCAGTAAACTCTTTAATCGACTGAAACGAATTAACTTGGGATTACCAAATGAGTGTGGCGCAGTAGTCTTAAGCGATGGCTCTCTCCCTTCCCTGGAACCAGTTGCCCTAAATTACGGACGGGCGACTGCCTATAGCCCATTGAGTTGCTCACGGGGGTCATTACACCTCCAATAAAAAAAAATATATATATATACTGTCTAAAAAGCATGAGGAACGTGGCTGGGCAACTGGCCTTGCTCATCAGAAGGCGTTGCTTTCCCCTTAGCGCTTTTTTTTTTTTTTGGGAGGGGGTTGGAGGGTGAACGTCCACCACGAGCAACTCAATTGGCTAAAAGCAGTCGACCGTCCCTAATTCAGGGTCACTGGTTCCAGGGAAAGGAGAGAGCCAGGGCCTTAAGACAAACACGATACAAAGTCCTCACCGGGATTCGAGCCCGGACCCCTTTCGGACGAATGACCAGAAGCCATCGCTTCCCTTAGATTTGTCATTTAAAGTGGTCGCTTAGGAGGATGATTTACTCTAATCCTTTCAGGTTAGTTTCATGTTAAAAGGGCTATAGTAATAGAACCTGAGCATCAGAAAAGGCTATACAGGGTGATTATAAACTCCTTCAACAAAACAAGATGGGTGATAGGACACATCAAGACGAACAATATTTGCAATGGAACCTAGGGCCGCATTCCACTCCTAGTGCCAGAAAAGAGCACGTTCGAAAAACGTCCTGCAGGCACACGGAGTTCCAACCAGTGCATGAGAATCACAAGATGCAAATCAGGTGCGCTTAACAGGTGCGTAGACGATGAAGAGCAAACATTTAAAAACGCAGCTGAACCCGTTCAGCGATATTACCATGTAAACATCACATGAGAATTGAGGTATTCGTGAAGGGCATGGATGACTACATACGAGGAACTGGTAGATATGCATCTGGTGTACGGCCAAGCATGTGGTAAGAAATTCCACACGTCATGGACAAGAAATACACACGTCACGGACAAGAAATCCACACGTCACGGACAAGAAATCCACACATTATGGACAAGAAATCCACACGTCATGGACAAGAAATCCACACATTATGGACAAGAACTCCACACGTCTTGGACAAGAAATCCACACGTCATGGACAAGAAATCCACACGTCACGGACAAGAAATCCACACATTATGGACAAGAAATCCACACGTCCCTGACAAGAAATCCTCACGCTACGGACAAGAACTCCACACGTCACGGACAATATCTGTGACAATATGGGACAATATCGCTGAACCCGTTCAGCGACAGTACCGTGCGAACATCATACGAGAATTGACGTATACGTCTGACGGGGGCAGCGTAGCGTGTGTTTCTGGAGCAAGTGCTTCCCGGTCTATTGCAGGATGTTCCGTTCACCACACGGAGAGACATTGCGTTTATGCACGATGGTGTTCCAGCACACTTGACCACCGAGATCCGATACTTCCTAAATTTCCTAAATGGGACATATCCCAGGCGGTGGATTGGACGCGGTGGAACAGTGGCTTGGCCTCCACGCTCCCTGAACCTTAATCCATTGGACTTCTTCTGGGAGCACATGAAAACATTGATGTACGAGACACCTGTGGACTCACTGGAAGATCTCTTCACGCGAATCGCTGTTGCTGCAGACAGATCAACACCACACCGGGAGTCTACGAGAGAGTGCGACAGTCCTTCATTTGCGGGTGTGGGCTGTGCAACGACGCCTTTGGATGCCAGTTTGAGCAGCTCCTTTGAGTCTTTCTCTGACGCCATTAGAATTGTGTAACTCATAAATTACGTATGAGTCTTTGTTTTTACTGTTGATGGCTCAACGTCGATATGTAACTTTTCCCTTTTCTGGCACTAGCAGTGGAATGCGGCCCTAGGTTCCACTCCAAATATTGTTCGTCTCGATGTGTACTATCAGCCGTCTTGTTTTGTTGAAGGAGTTTACAATCACTCTGTATACCCTACGTGATCACTGAATTATGACTGCCTACCTAATATTTCCGTATGTCCTCCTTTCGCCCTCAGTAGAGCAGCTATCTGACCTAAAATCAATTCAATAAGGAACGGGAAGCAGTTGGGAGATATGGCCCACTGGAGTGTGTGTAACGTTCCTTTCAATGCAGGTGATTGATGTATCCAGACGTCTGATACGGCATTCCATGGTGTCCCAGAATTGCTCTATGGGATTGACATCGGAGCAGTTTGGCTCAGTGGAAGTCCGAACTGTGTTCCTCAAACCGTTCCTGCACAACATTGGCTCTGCTCATTGTCATCTTCGAAAACACCGTTGCCATTTGCGAAAAAGTGCAACATTACCGGGTGTACAGAGTCAGCAAGCAATTCATGATAGTGGGCACTAGTTATACGTTGCTCCACATGCACCAAGGATCAAGATTCGAGCCAGGTAAACACCCCACCCAACACCATACAACCTCCTCCACCGGTTTGTACTATAAATAACATGCAGGATGGATCGAGTGCCTGATGTTGTTTGCGCAAAATACGTACACGACCATCCACGGAGTGAGTAAAAAACGTGACTCATTAGACCAGCACACTTTTTCCACTCATCCTACGTCCAACTTGTTTGATCTTTGCACCAGGGGAGTCTTTTGCCCCGATGAACCGTAGTTAGGAGATGTCGGGGTCGTCTGACGTTACAGCCCATACGTACGAGCGTGTGACTCATGGTTATCACAGATATTGTTCCGGATTGACCTCTGTTGTATTGGGTAGTCAACTGTTGAATAGTGACTCTGTTGACCTGTACCAGTCTTCGGACCCGGCACTCAGCTCTCGTATCAACCTTTCACTGTCCTATGCAGTTTGTTTCTCTTCGGGTGCTTGTTTGACCATTTTCACCACAGTGTTGATGTACTTTTAACTACGGCGGCTGGCGAACAACCCACCAGTTCAGCCATTTGGGAAATCGAGGCACCCGTTCTCCGAGCTCCCACAATCTGTCCTTTCTCAAATCCCATAAATCCTTCCGTTTATCCGTCATGCTCTGAATTTTCCTACCAATTGCTCCATTGGCACCTTATACGCAGTCGAAACACATTATTGTGACCTCCTCCTACTTTTGATTTCAACAGCGCGTAGCCAATAAAATCAGGCACGAGTCGTGAGGTGGCTTGGAGAGTATACAAGGTGTTCTGTAGGCTTTCTGAAAACATATCACTCATTGCTGTCATGGATAAAAGGAGCGATTTATCAGATTTGCAAAAAGGGATAGTTATCGGATTTCGGGCCAAGGTTGGCAGTATTTATGAAACTGCGCAGTTTGGGAATTGTTTGCTGCGGACAGCGGTGCAGCAAACATGAGTGGGAACACCTGTGGAACGCTTTCGTACCTAGTGACTGCCGTTACCCAAGCTAAAGATGGGGCTTCCTGTTACTACACTGAAGTGCCAAAAGTCATGGGATAGCAGTATGCAAATTTTTATATGGCGCTGCCGTCGTATAAAGGCTTCGATGCAAGCCACGATTTTTGTCAGTTGCGAGGTGTAATCTTGTGAGTCAAACCGCCAGTAGGATTATGGCAAACCGACATGAATTATCGAGTTTGAACGAGGGATGGTAGTGGGGGACAGACAGATAGGACATTATTTCCGAAGTTGGGCCAACATTCAGCACTCCTCGAATCATGGTGTCACATGTGTACTAGCTCATGAAAGGCATTGCCACCCACCGTGGACAGCGCAGTAGACTATCACGGGTGCTGAATGACCGTGACCAAAGCCGTCTGACCAGGATTGTCCATGCTAACAGACAAGCGACACTAGCTCAAATAACATCGACATTCAATGCAGGAGGTACCAGAGACATATCCATCAGGCCAGTGCAGCGTAATTTAGCGTCCATGGGGTATGGGAGCACCAGACTCACCAGAGTGCCTTTGTTAACACCACAACATCGGATACAGCGTCTCACGTTGGCTTTTGAATACGGTAACTGGACCCTGGAAGACTGGCAGCATGTGGCGTTGTCCGATGAGTCACGCTACCAGTTGTTGCAAGCTGATGAAAGAGTTCGGGTGTGGCACAGACTCCATGAAGTTATGGACTCAAGCTGTCAACAAGACACTGTGCAAGCTGGTGGTGATGATTCCATGCATGTGTGGGGTGTCTTTGCGTGGCACGGTTTGGGTTCTCTGGTCCTCGTAAACACGTCATTAACCGGTAATCGCTTTGTTGCTCTGCTGGGTGACAATTTGCAGCTCTTCATGGACTTCATGTAATCCAACAACAATCGGATTTTCCAGGCGGACAATGCACCATGTCATCGGGCCCAGGTTGTCCAAAATTGGTTCGAGGAGCATTCTGGACAGTTCCGACAGAAGGTGTGGCCACCACGTTCGTTCGACATGAATCCAAACGAGCACTTATGGGACGTGGTGGAAAGGTCCATTGCCGCCCCGGTGGCGCAGTGGTCTAAGCGATGGCCTCTGATCATTCGTCCGAACGGGGTCCGGGTTCGAATCCCGGTGAGGCATGGATGTTGTGTTTGTCTTACGGCACTGGCTCTCTCCCTTCCCTGGAACCAGTGACCCTAAATGGGCGACTGCTTATAGCCCATTGAGTTGCTCACGGTGGTCGTTAAACCTCCAACCTAAAAAAAAAAAAAAAAAAAAAAAAAAAGGTCCATTCGCACTCAAGATCCTGCACCTACAAATACCAGGGAACTGTGGGCGGCTATTTAGACGGCATGGCTCAACATCTTTCCAAATGTCTTACGGCCAATTGTGGAATCGATGCCAAGTGGAATTGCTGCACTTCGCCGGGCTAGAGGAGGTACTACACAATACTGGGTATGTATCCCATGACTTTTGGAACTTCGGTGTATAACGCGGACATATATAACTCCTTCCGAAAAATCTCGATATTCCTTAAATTTGGAACATACAGTAGCGAGCAAAAGTATTTGACAAAACACCTTTTCGATCATAATATTTTTTCTGCTGGACCAAATCGGGTCATTTTGGGATATGACATGTGTTATTCAGTTGTAAACATGACCCATATGCAGATGGATCGGAAACCTTAACACAGATCAGGTACCGAGCTTAATCGCAACGACCATACAAATTGAACAACAAAGTAGGTGTGTATCACATTCATTTAATGCAACGATAACAGAAAACAAGTACGAGAAAACGACAAAACAATAACTAATACTTAGTGGAATAACCACAAGACTTAATAACAGCTGCACAACGGGCCGGCATCGAGTCCACTAGCTTCTCGACGGTGACCTGCAGAATTTGCGCCCATTCTGCAGACAGCTGGTCGAACTTCTGAGCCCTATTCCGGCAGGTTTTCTTCGCACATCGTCTCTCCAGCTCCTCCCACATGTGCTCGATAGGGTTGAGGTCCGAAGATTGGCTTGGCCAGTCTAGGAGTGTGACCTGTTTCTGCTGGAAGGCTGCCTTCGCTACTCTGGAGGAGTGCTTCGGGTCGTTGTCTTGCTGCATGATCCATCCGGGTGGCATGTTCTGGTTTGCCCATGGGATGACATCGTTGATTAGCATGTTCGTGTAGCTCTGGCCGGTCATTATTCCGTCAATCTTAATGATGGGGCCCATTCCATTGCGATAGAAGGCGCCGCAATCCATGAGCGATCCTCCTCCGAATCTCTGGCCACACGGACGTCGTACGTATCGGATGCCATCACTTCCGAACAAGTTGAACTTGCACTCGTCGGTGAAAAGCACCTTACTCCAGTCCGCCGCGGTCCAGTGTCGATAACGGCGCGCGAACGCGACTCTGGCTCGTCGATTCTTGACTCCGACGAGTAGTTTCTTGGCGGAGCGTCTTCCATTCAATCCACCAGCAATGAAACGACGGGAGATGGCCATTCGGCGAACGATCAGGTCGTCGCTGTCGCGGAATTCGGTGGCGATGTCCACAGCGGTCAAGGTGCTATCATCACGAGATCGACGGAGGATGCGTCAATCCTGACGCAACGTAATGGAACGAGGCCTACCACATCGCGGACTGTTCTCGACGGTCCCAGTCTTCTTTAAACGTTGCAGGATAGCTGAAATGGAGTGGTGTCGGATCTTCAGAGCCCTCGCAATGTCGATGAGGCGCGTTCCAAATTCCATCATGTTCACGGCCGCCTGGCGAGCTCCAACAGGGATCTCCGCCTTTTTACCCATTTCTGAAAACCTAAGATTGACTTATTATCACACTACACATCACAAAAATCACAAGAAAAACATTAATACATGCAGCAAACAAATGGGTAATAATTGGCGACTCTTGAATATGGCTCATTTCGAAAGACAAATTCGCTCTGAGCGAAATACAAACTACGCGGCATTGTAACCCACGAATCAACACATATCATATCCCAAAATGACCCGATTTGGTCCAGCAGAAAAAAAATTATGGTCGAAAATGTGTTTCGCCAAATACTTTTATTCGCTACTGTACGTTCATTTAAAAGGACGTTATAGCTGAAAATGTAGTGTTTACAAAAGCAGGCTATTAAGAAAAATGATTCATAATTTATTTAAAAAATGAGTACTGTTCATATGTAAAGAATACTAACGCATGTGGTATCTACTGTTCATTTGCTATTGCCTTTACAATTTATAAAAGCACTTATGGCTAACCTTTCAGTTTTGAGGTCCTGAGCTTTAAAGCAATCACCGTCCTTTAAGTTAAATCAATCTGAATGCCTGCTTAATATTAAATGGTTTTGGAGGCAAAACCTCCTGTTGTTCTTCTTAAAGAACGTATTCCTGTCCATTGTCTTCGAACTCTATTAAATTATGCCACATTTCCTCTACAAGACATTGTAACACTTCATTAAAACTATTTCCCTAGACATTTAATCCGTTCCTTGCTCGTTTCAACGAGCGTTATAATTAAATTTTCCTCTTTGAATCTGAGTCCTTAACAAAGAGTTTTCTAAACAGTATTCAGGTGCTATTTCACTCCAGGCAACATCGATGTTCTTAACAGCCTTGCAAGTATAATATTCTTTTCAGAATTGCTTCAATGATATTAAAATTTTCTCATCCGTAGCTGTTGGAGGGCTGTCCACTGGGTTACTCTCAGCGTACTGTAGCGCGTGTTCGTCAGGCCTTCTCTTGTAAAGAAATTAAAGCGTTCTGGGCTCTTAGCTCTAAATGAAAACCCGCTCTTTTTCAGTGGTGCTACTTTATTCAGTGCTATATATCGGATAGGCGATGTATGAACTTTGTCCTGATTTTTTCATTTCACCTTTCATTTTAACACATTGATTTATTCTTTCTGTTTTTTCAGTCGTCTTTTTCGGCGGACTCTCAGCTTCCGAATTTGTGTTTCCAACTTAATTTCTGCTTCGACCTCCTCTCGGCATCGGGCATTCTAAAAATATATATTTTCCTTTGTCTTGCTTGGAGAGGCCAAAAACTCCGGCTGTCACCCCGAGAAAATCCTCGAAACACCTCCTTCAAACCCTAGATCAAGACTATTCTTATTTTTTCATCCCTTTTCTCAGAAAAGTGAGGGCGACTATTCCCCTGGTCCACTTTGCGTGTATCCCCCACATTCCCTCTTTGGACTATCTGGCCCGTTGCTGAATGCTCTCGTTACCGCCAGTTTCACCCACATCGGGAGAAATCCTTCATTAAAACCTAAAGTTGTAAGAAAAATCAATGTGCTTGAATCGCTCCCCATGCCATAGTTCATATTACCGGAGAGCCTACCGTATTTCCCCGAAAGTAAGACCTACCCCGAAAATAAACCCTCGCATGATTTTTTCGGATGCTCTTAATATAAGCCCTACCCCAAAAATAAGCCCAATTTACATACGTAGTACCGTAGTCAGCCAGCCTATCACTGTTAAAAAAAACTAAAGCGAGTGCCAAAATCACTGGGGGATACCCTGTTCATGAGTTTAATTTGCCTTGAATATCCAGAGTAAGAAAGAAAGCCGATTGACTTTGAACTCAGCCGAAGATGTGGATTTTGTTATTATGGCGCATGCATTCAGTTCGGTTCAGTTCAGAGAGCTAGCAGAAGATGAAAATAAGCAGTCTTTTGTTCGGCAGCTGTAACATCCAGTTCCGAAAAGGGAATCCGACGTGGGAAACTTTACCGGTGAACGCTATCTGTGGTGGAAAAGTTATTCATCAACAGGCGATGTGTGTTTTTAGATGTGAGGGGAGGGGGCACATGCGAACTCAAAGAAAAAGTTAGAAGTGTTCTAACCGCCTTCAATTGATTACGAAAGGGGTTCGTCCCTGTCCAAGTTATTGAGTTGGCAACGGTGACTGAAAGAATTCTTTAAAAATCAGAGAGTTAATATTTTGGGGCCGAACATACAATCTTAACTGATGCAAATGATTAACGTTTCGTACGATTCCACATGCAAACGCGTCCAAGACCGGCGCTGACTTGGGGTTTATAAGGCGCCGCGCAGGGGACTTCTCATTGGTGACGAAGTGCACGGTAAAAGTCAGGTGAGATCCAGGGTCACCGATAGACTTGCCGAGGAGCCGCCAATGACGTGCGTAAGGCAACTGACGGAGTGTGAAAAAGGCCGTATCGTCGGGTTGAGAGAGGAAGGGTGGCCGGCGCTGCCACCATTCGGACCGGTCGGATAGTACGGTGCGGTCGTGTTGGGAGCAATGGACACGAGACGGCACCCAGACACGGCGGACTGGCTCTGAACGACCCAGACACATTACCAGCAGAGAGGACCGTGTGATCGTGAGAGAGGCACGCACAGATGCAACGACATCCTTGTTCAATATTCAGAGACATGTGGCGGCTGTACAAGAGACTGCTGTGCCCACATGAATCACTTTCAGACGTCTGACAGAGGCGAATCTGCACTCTCGACAGCCCTTACGGTTTCTGCCATTAACAACGGACCATCGTCGGCTTCGAGTGGTGTCAGCAGCGAGCAACGGGGAATGCTACGGACTGGCGACGTATAGTGCTCAGCGACGAATCCAACTTCTGTATTGCAACGGACGGACGGAGTTCCCAAGTGTGAAGTACGGCAGGTGAGCGCTACAATACCAACCACACGTGCCATCGCATATAACGGCCGGACTTCCTTCGCAGTGATCCGAGGGGCGTTGACAGCCCAGCGCTACGCACAAAAGATCATGCGGCCGCATGTGTTGCCTTTCCTGGCGGGGCGGCCCGGAGCCATTTTACAACAAGATAACGCCCGTCCGCACACGGCTCGGGTTTCCCAGGACTGTGTACGTCATGCTTCGACGCTTCCAAATCACCTGATCTCTCGCCCATCGAGCACGTGTGGTATCAGATGGGACGCCAGCTTTCTCCAATGCCCAGTGTTTGTGATTTAGAGCGTCAGTTGCAAGACGTGTGGGCCAATCTGTCTCAGGATAACATACGGCGTCAATTTGACTCCATGCCGGACAGTATCACCTCATGTATTCGAGCACGACGCGGTACTAACGCTGACCGGAATGTTCCCGAGGGAAATCGTCCTGATGCTGTGATATTATAATCACTTCTGTCCCTGGTATGTACTATCTCACTACTAAAATCTCATTTCAAACCGGCGCCTCTTTCTTGGTGCGCCGAGTTTTATGACAATGAATGTATGACCTACATCTGATGAGTCCGATGCAAACTTGAAAGTCCCCGCACGGGGATAACTGGTTTTCCAGTTATTTGGGGAGCGGCGCCCCCACGGCCCGAGCTGACCTTGTGACTGGTCAACATCTGATGTCATGCCACCGCTTGTTTTTTTTTGTTTCGGTGCTGTTGGTGTTTGCAGGGACGGCTGTTCATCCAGCTGTTGGGGAGTCGCGGCCCCACGATCCCGAGCTGGTCTTGTGTCTCGCTTTTTTGTTTTTGTTTATTTTCTCCACTGGCTAGTTGCCCGTGTTGTGTTCTACCTAATCGCTACCACGTTATGTACTAACACCCCGGCCTTGTGGTTTTGTTACCCTCCACCACTAACTGATTTATATTAACCGCTCAGTTCGTAGGTTGCTGAGATTCTGTTTAGGTTCCCTTCCAGGATTTGTCTTCTTTGGATTTCTGTTTTTCCTTTTAGCTGGTTTGGGTGCTAGACCTACCTGCATGTTTGCCGCGTGCGGTGACCCGTGAGGCGGAAATGGGATGTCTGGCGGCTGAGGTCGCAGGAGACCGGATAAGTGCCTCCTGTGTACCAACACTCCTTCTTCGACCCCGGCTTCGCTGTAAACGGGAGGCTAGAGACTAACCCACCTCTAGTCGGAAGTCATGTACCAAGTTGTGTACCGGGCTTTAGCGGCTTTTTTGTCGTATGGCACGGCAGGGTGAGCCCGGGGCTGTGGGATCATGCCAAAGGCGTTGGCATGACGGTACCAGGAGGCCGAAGTGTCCGCCGAGTGCGTGTGATCACAGCCAACGGACTATATCTGCAACGTATAAGCTCCAGAACTGTGTCCAGCGTCATTTTCTCGGCTTGCGGACCTCCAGTTCTCCCTTGTAGGACTCGGTGGTGGGTGGAGTAGTTTGCAGACGAGTCTTCCTCCTTTTTTCCATGGGCAAAAACAAAAAGAAAAACTCCAAATTTAAGTCACCTGAGGAAATGTTTGTTGACACCGACTCTCCTTCGTCTTCTCAACCTACCAAGTCTCATACCCTTAAACGGCCTTTAGACCATGACCTGGACCAAGAATGTGGAACCTCTTCTTCGGCAGCTGTACCAGTCGCTCCGAAGCGTCGTCTCCCCTCAATTGCTGTGACTACGCATGCTACTCACTTGCTTGTAGAATCCATCGATCCGAATGAGAGACTGTCCACCAGATCTCCCTTTTTCATTTCTAAAGCTTTGGACGCTGCGGTTGGCCCCTTGAGGTCTGTGAGGAAGCTTCGCTCTGGGGACCTGCTTGTCCAAACTTGCAGTGTTTCTCAGAGTAACACTTTTCTGCACCTCACTAGTCTTCAAGGCATTCCTGTCAAAGTGACACCTCACCCGTTTCTTAACACCTCTCGGGGTGTTATTTCTGAGTTTGATCTCTTGCCATGCAGTGAAGAAGAATTGGTGACTGAACTTGCAGATCAAGGTGTTATTGCTGCGCGCCGTATGATGTTTCGGCGCGATGGTTCTTTAATTAAGTCTAAAAATGTTATCTTGACTTTTAACTCCCCGAAGGTTCCGACCGAAATCAAGGCTGGCTACTTGGTCTGTGGAGTTCGCCCGTACATTCCCAGTCCTCTGCGCTGTTTCAGGTGCCAGAGGTACGGGCATTCACAACGTTTTTGTAAGAGTTCCGCTCGTTGCGCAAATTGTGGCTCCAGTGAACATGACGGGGAAGGTTGCACTTCTGCGGCCTCCTGTGTTAACTGTGGTGAGGCCCATGCGGCTTACTCCCGCACCTGCATGAAATGGAAGGACGAGATGGCAATCCAGCGCCTCAAGACCCTGGACGGCCTCTCGTACCCTGCTGCCAAAGCCAAGTTGGGTATTCCCAACACCCGACAGCGTAGTTTTGCCGCAGTTGTTCAGTCTCAGCCACCACCCGTGCAGCCCTTTGTTCCGCGCCCTGTAGCTCTCGCCGCACTTGCCAAGCGATCTACAGTTGAACAAGCGACACAGGTGGATTTCACCGAGCTCCAGCTTATTCGACCAGCTGAGTCTGCGCCTTCTCTTTTGAAGACGACCGACTCTTCCAGTTCCCAGCGGAAGGCCTGCACGTGCTGGAGAGCCGGCCCTCAATCCTCTAAGGTGTGCAGTGTCCATCCACATGTCGCGGCTATCATGGCCGACTTTGCAACTGTCTCGGACTCAGCGCGGTCCCCACCCTCAACCAACATTCTAGAGGAACATAGGGGAGGAGAGTGACAGTTCGTCCCCAGCCTCAACCAACATTGCCGAGGAACCTGGGGGGAGGAGAGTGACAGTTCGTCCCCGCCCTCTGCCAGCGTTGCAGAGGAGTGTGGGGGAGGAGAGTGACGGTTCGTCCCCCTCCTGGTGAATCATCCTTTGTGTAGTTGTGTTTACTGCTGATCATTATATTAGTTAATTATTACATACCTACATTTTTATATAAACCTAATTCACTGACGTGTCTTCACAGCTTTCTTCATCCTCTTTTCCAACTTTTACCAAGCCTGTTTTCTCTTAATCCTTTTCCCCGCTATTACACATCTGTCGCTGATAGTTCTTTGTCTGGCGCTCTTTGGCCAAACCTGGCCCTTGCGCCATTAAAATTCATCAACCAACCAACCAAACTTGAAAGTTCTTGTGTACTTTTAATCTAAAAGTATTGTTTTAATTAAGTTGCTTTTACATTAAAGTACTTTTATTCTATATCTTGTAATATCGTGTTAAGACGGCAATAATTAACCCAATCTCTAGGAGCTCCACTTTTACCATTTTCAGTTGAACCACCTCCGAAGGTAATAGGGAACGAAAGGATAGGAAAGAAATAAAAAGGGTAATTTATGCAGCGCGATATCAGTCCCTTAAAAAATTCCACTGTCACAATAATCAAGATATACATACTTTTGTACTGTTGATGCTGGATTTCAAGCTTTCAACCAGCCGCAGTAAATCACAGAAAGAGCAAGGAAGAAAGGAACAGCTTAAAGCATGCAAGCGGTATCAGTTCGTGAAAAATCCGCTGTCATTCTTACATGAATTTGAACCTAGTTGCATTTCGCTCGAGGGTTTGAACTAACACTGTTGGAGATGGAACACTCTGAAGAAAGGAAACACCAGCAAAATAAATCAAGGTAACGGACGACACCGAATTGTGCATACGCAAGATGAGTTTATTATCGACAAGCACGGAATGATTTCGGCATGAAAATGTGAAAGCTTACTTGAGGGAAAATGGCCATGAGAGTGAAAGGGGAGTTAGTCTGAAGAGAGTGAACAGGAATAAATGGAAAAGGCCTCAGCAGATGACTACGTGGTGTCAATAAACTACTCCGGTTAGACTGCATGCAAATCATGACAGATGAGGAAGAATGTTATTGGATTGATTCTCTAAAAGAAATTCATTCCAATAATATTCCTTTCAGAAAAAGACACGATGGCTCCAAAGAGTAAAATTTTCACCGAAGAAGTTATAATAAAAAGATTCCAGAACCTCGCTTCTGGCTGGAGTCACTCGATCGATTTGAATAGTTACGGAAATGACAGAAACAAATTAAAACGAATGCTCGGAATTTTGATATTCACGCGAAAGAAAAACAACGAAGAAAATCATTTTCGAATTATTTTACACTCAAATATCTCCAATGCATTCTGTACTGAAAACGGCATCACAGTTATACTTCTTTTCGCATTGTTCCAGAAGAAGCATGTTTGTGTATGCATATGAGGCAAATTTATTAGATAAAAATTTACTTTGTCTATACGATGCCAATTTATTAGGTAAAAATTTACTTTGTCTATACGATGCCAATTTATTAGGTAAAAATTTACTTTGTCTATACGATGCCAATTTATTAGGTAAAAATTTACTTTGTCTATACAATGCCAATTTATTAGGTAAAAATTTACTTTGTCTAACGATGCCAATTTATTAGGTAAAATTTACTTTGTCTATACCATGCCAATTTATTAGGTCAGCATTTACTTGTCTATAGATACAAATTTATTAAGTAAAATATACAGTTGTCTATACGATGCCAATTTATCAGGTAAAACTTACTTTGTCTATACGATGCCGATTTATTAAGTCAAAATTTACTTTTACGATGCCAGTTTATTAGGTAAAACTTTGCTTTGTCTATACGATGCCACTTTATTAGGTAAAATTTACTTTGTCTATACGATTACTTTACTTTGTCTATATGATGCCAATTTATTAGGTAAAATATACATTTGTCTATACGATGCCAATTTATTAGGTAAAATATACATTTGTCTATACGATGCCGATTTATTAGGTAAAAATGTACTTTTACGATGCCAATTTATTAGGTAAAACTTTACTTAGTCTATACGATGCCGATTTATTAAGTAAAAATTAACTTTTACGATGGCAATTTATTAGGTAAAACTTTACTTAGTCTATACGATGCCGATTTTTTAGGTAAAAAATTACTTTGTCTACACGATGCCAATTTATTGGGTAAAAATTTACTTTGTCTATACGATGCCAATTTATTAGGTAAAAATCTACTTTGTCTATACGATGCCAATTTATTAGGTAAAAATTTACTTTGTCTATACGATGCCAATTTATTAGGTAAACATTTACGTTACCCATCGATGCCAATTTATTAGGTAAAAATTTACTTTGTTTATACGGTGCCAATTTATTAGGTAAAAATTTACTTTGCCGCCCCGGTGGCGCAGTGGTCTAAGGCGCTGGCCTCTGATCATTCGTCCGAACGGGGTCCGGGTTCGAATCCCGGTGAGGCATGGATGTTGTGTTTGTCTTACGGCACTGGTTCTCTCCCTTCCCTGGAACCAGTGACCCTAAATTAGGGACGGGCGACTGCTTATAGCCCATTGAGTTGCTCACGGTGGTCGTTAAAACTCCAATCCAATCCATCCAAAAAAATTTACTTTGTCTATACCATGCCAATTTGTTAGGCAAACATTTACTTTGCCTATACGATGCCAATTTATTAGGTAAAAATCTACTTTGTCTATACGATGACGATTGATTAGGTAAAACTTTACTTTGTCTATACGATGCCGATTTATTAGGTAAAAATTTACTTTGTCTATACGATGCCAATTTATTAGGTAAAAATTTACTTTGTCTATACGATGACGATTTATTAGGTAAAAATTTACTTTTACGATGCCAATTTATTACGTAAAACTTTACTTAGTCTATACGATGCCGATTGATTAGGTAAAAAATTACTTTGTCTGTACGATGCCAATTTATTAGGTAAAAATGTACTTTGTCTATACGATGCCAATTTATTAGGTAAAAATTTACTTTGTCTATACGATGCCAATTTATTAGGTAAAAATTTACTTTGTCTATACGATGCCAATTTATTAGGTAAAAATTTACTTTGTCTATACGATGCCAATTTATTAGGTAAAAATTTACTTTGTCTATACGATGCCAATTTATTAGGTACACCTGCGCTCGTCATAGCTCACTTTAACACACACAGTCGTATCAGAATAATATGACCACCTACCTAATAATGGGAATAGTCACCCTTGGCCCGGATGACAGCGACGAGACTGCGTGGCATGGAAGCAATGAGGTCCTGGAAGGTTGCCCGAGGCACACATGCCCATTCAGACTGCAGCAGAGCGCAGAGCTCCCGGAGATGACGTAGTTGTGGGTCGGTACGTCGAACCTGTCGATCCAAATAGACCCACAAGTGAGACTCAGGTCGGGCGATTTCGCCGGCCAATGGAGAACGGAGACATCGCTGTCATGTTCCTGGAACCAGTCACGCACCACCTTAACGACGTGGCACTGCTCACTGTCCTGTTGGTAGACACCACCGGCCTCCGAATTCTTGGTTCGCGGCCTACCTGACCTTGGCTGATCGTCGAGGTTTCTGTCACGTGAGCGAAATTTCTTGAACCATCTAGTGGCGATGCTGTTTTTCACGGAACCTTCCCCTTTCGCATGACAAATGTTTCGTGTTGCCTGAGTAGCGTTATGCCCAAGTTCAAACTCTTAAAGCAAAAGTTCACAAATTAGCCGGTTGTGGCTGTTCATCTTTCAGGCGTCCCAACCACAGACAGAACGACAACATGCAATGCTGTTCACAGCAACGACTACCACTTTATATCCCTTTCGACTGACTGCAGTGCGCGACTTGAACTAGTTTAATAAACACGTGACATACCGCCGCATCACATGCATTTATGCAAATATTGCAAAACTTTCGACTCCCCCTCTGTCTATTCTTCCCTCCCCCTCCCCTTGAGGAAGCGCGGTGACGGAATCGTAGGTTTTCGGGTCAGCGGGTAAACCACGCTTGAAGGAGAGCTCACTGTAGAAGAAGAAATTCTGACTAATTCCAGACGACGTGTGGAACGAACATCACGCATTTTTCAAAGAACTCAACAGCCAGGAGAATTAGTTTACGTTCGGACGCCAATACAGTGCAATACAAATTTGCCAGTGGCGCCGCTTGAACTCGCATCCTTCTGCTCCGGAATCGAATGCCTTCCCAATTAAGCTACACTAACGGAGCTCGTCGTTGCAACTTTGCCGTCCAGACACGTACTTCACCACTCAGGTAGGTACGTCACATCCTCTACTGGCAAAACAATTTGGTACAAAATTTAGCAAATGTATGAAAAATATTCCTCGCCACAAACCCTCTTAGTAGCAAAAAGGATTTTTTTAAATCGAATTTTTAGGAGCTTTGAGAGATTTATGTAGAGGATTTTAGGAATCTGGTCTATGACCCCAAGTCTTAAATAACCCTTGGGAATGGGAAGCCAGGAGATTTAGGCTGCCCGACAGGAAAGTCACACGGAAGTTAGGTAGGTGGCTCGGGTGGCGCAATAGTCTAACTGCAGGCTTCAGATAAATCGTCTTTTCTGGGTCCGAGTTCGAATCCCGGTGAGGCATGGGTGTTGTGTTTGTCTCATGGCACTGACTCTCTTTCTTCTCTGGAACCAGTGGCCTTAAATTAGGAACGGGAGACTGCTTATAGCCTATTGAGTTGCTCACGGTGGTCGTTAAACCCCCAATAAAAAAAAAGGAGCTATGTAGAAAGGGGAGGAAGACGCCCTAATTTATAACCGAGAGGAGAGGATAGTACTCGGTGTCTGACAACTTAGCGTGCCCATTTCTTAAAGTGGCGGATATTTAGTGTTTCTAGCGTTCATACCTGCTGGAATCGAGACTTTCCCGTGGTTATTTTCCGTAGGTATCAATAGGGGGATTTATATGAACGTCCCCAAGCGAGAAAACTAAACAAATATTTTCCGTAGTGAAACGCGTCTGATTGAAAAGGAATTTTTTCAGTTAGATAATAATTAGAAGCGGAGTCACCATTCTGAGCATGTTGAGAACAGAAATGTGCCATTATGTAGTAGTGGCAAAGCATTTAGTCACGAAATATTGTAAAATGCATGCAAAATATTCATGTCCTGACCTCTATCCAACGCACATTTTTGTTTTTAATCAGATTTTTTTAAAAGCGAGAAATTTCGGGATAAATAGGATGTACGTTTAAAAACCCCTACTGGTGACAACATGCAATAATTATTTCGAATGAAAATGCATGGTAAAATGGCCTTTGTGTTAAAAAGGTATCGGAAGGTGTAATTTTGTTTTTTGAAGTCACTATATGCCCCGATAAGCCATTAATTACGACCACCTATACCTAATAAGCTGTAGTACCCCTTTATCCCGCAAAACAGCGGCCATTGGGCGAGGCAACAATTCGATGAGGGGGTGATAGGTATCCTGGGGTATCTGGTACCATAACTTCAACAGCAGGTCTTCCAGTTCCCGTACATTTCGTGGTGGTGGTGATTTAGCGCGAACCCGCTTTTCCACGTCGAACCACAAATGTTCCATTGGGTTCATATCAGGTGACTTTAGAGGCCAGGGCATTAACAGAAAGTTACCAGCATGTTCCTCCAACCACTCCTTGACGATTGTGGTCTTGTGGCATGGCACATTATCCTGTTGTTAATGGCCATAACCACCAGGGAACACAGTTGCCATGAATGGGAGAGCTTGTTCCCCAACGATGTCAAGATACCGGACAGCTGTGAGGGATTGTGCTATTGGGATAATGGGGCCTAATGTGTGACAAGAAAACACCACCCACAGCATAACACCCCCGCCGCCGGCTTGTTTCCGCCCAACAGTGCATCCAGGTGCCACAGCCTTCGTTGGTAATCGGCGTATCCGCGTTAGGCCGTCTAGATGATGCACCAGGAATCTTCATTCGTTAGACTAGGCCACTTTCTTCCAATCCAATCATCCACGGACCAATCGCGATGATCTTGGGCCCATTTCCTGCGTTGTTGGCTATGACGTGCAGTGAGCATGGCGACCCGGCTGGGTCTTCGGCTACGCATGCCCATGCGCAGAAGGCTGCGACGAACTGTGTGCTGTGACGTATTGCCCTGATCCCCACTGTTGTAGCTGCGGGTGACTTGTCGCACTGTGGCGCTGCGGTCGCTGTGTACGATGCGCGACATTCTCCGCTCCTCTCTGGCATCAATGAGCTGCGGACGACACGTGGATGGACAGCGGTTCGTCGTTTGGGCATCTGTGCACCGCTTTTGGTACGTACTCACAACAGCAGCACGTGAGCAAGCCGCGCCGTTTCCGAGATCGTAGTTCCAACGCGCAGTGCCATCACAACTTGTTCTTTATCAAACTCCAATAAATGGACAGCTTTTCTCATTCTGACTCGGAACACTCTACTAACCGAAAGCCGGTCCTCGGGTTGTACATACTGTGTACTGCTCTGTGTACCTCACCTGCGCCGCCGTTCGGTCTTCTGGCGCGCTTATTTCTCTAGGCTGGGGAAGGGGGTCATAATGTAAGGGCTAATCGGTGTAGAGTAAAATGTATTTTGAATTTATTAGCATGTGCATTTCCGCCCCCTAGCGGCAACGTTGTGCATCGGGAAATGACCGAGAGCTGTAGAGCGTAGTTCTCAGAGTGCAGGGTTTCGACTGCTAGAATAATTTTTCAAATCCGACTGAGCCGCCCCGGTGGCTCAGTGGTCTAAAGCAATGACCTCTGATCATTCGTCCGAAAGGGGTCCGGGTTCGAATCCCGGTGAGGCATGGATGTTGTGTTTGTCTTACGGCACTGGCTCTCTCCTTTCCCTGGAACCAGTGACCCTAAATTAGGGACGGGCGACTGCTTATAATCCATTGAGTTGCTCACGGTGGTCGTTAAACCTCAAAAAAAATCAGACTGATATTTGGATTTGGATTGGATTGGAGGTTTAACGACCACCGTGAGCATCTCAACGGGCTATAAGCAGTCGCCCGTCCCTAATTTAAGGCCACTGGTTCCAGGGAAGGGAGAGAGCCAGTTCCGTAAGACAAACACAACATCCATGCCTTACCGGGATTCGAACCCCTTTCGGACGACTGATCAGAGGCCATCGCTTAGACCACTGCGCCACCAGACTGATATTTACATATGTTGTGTCCAAAGTCGGACGGATGAACATAGTGATACTATGAGCACGTACTTTATAAAAAAGAAAAAAAAAGAAAAAGAACTTTAAAAATGAAATTCTTATCAGTGCTTGCTGTGAAGCCCCACCATACTGTCGCTTTCATCTTTCGGAGAAGGCTCCAACCGCAACTCTCTGGATTTTCGTGGAATCAAATTCCATGTATTTACTGAGTTAAGAATTAACTCAGCTAATTGCAGAATTACAACTAAGGGCGGCAGATAGAAAACTATTCATCCATCTCGTCCGCCCATGGCGGGTTGAGTCCAGGGACGGATCCAGAGGGGAGGCGTGGAGGTCGCGCGCCCCTTTCTCAGGAATCAAGGAAAAGTGTTAGGTTTTAATAACAAATTGAATATTTTTCCGTGAAAGAAAGTATTACGTAAAAGTATATTACTTTTATTAAATAATTGGAAAATATCAACGATCGATTTTATCATTCGCAACTAATGGGGATTTGTATTTTCTATTTCCATACAGCAATTTCACGCTGTGTGAAATATCAGAAAAGTCTCCGGTTATTCCCGACACGCCCCCCCCCTCCGCCCTCCCTCACGAAAAACCGGGATCCGCCCTTGGATGCGTCCCGTAAAGACGACTATGCGCCCTTGAGGGTTATTGGCGAATTAATGCAGACTGCTTGCCGTTCTTCTGCTGCGTATGGACAAGAGACAATGTGCGTCCGGGACCGACTTCAAAGGGAACCATTTACGCATTCGTGTCACCAACTACAGGGAGCCTGCGGAAAATCCCGGAAAAATCACAGACTAGATTGCCGGCAGGACCGGGATTCGAACACCTGTCAGAAACGTCTGCCTCCCCCACAGCGCACAGCGACTTAACCAACTGCGTTGTGCCGGTGGTAAAGACTATAGGTTTTCAAAATAAAGAACGGATAAAAATTCAGAACAGAACGGCACGAATTCTACGAAGATGATTCAGCGGGATCATTTGTGAATCAGTTCTTTCATTTCATCGAATTTATACAATTGGACAACGGCCCACAGGGTCATCCTTCAGATGAATGATGCAATAAGAAATAAGAGGTTACGAGAAGTTTACCCTTATGTAGACATTGCCCTCGGGATTTTCCTGGGATACGCAGGCTTCCAGCAACTCTTCCAAAAGACCGTTCTCTGTATTGCGACGATTGATAACATAATTACGTTCTGTGATGTCTGAACGACCTCTCAACTCCTCCGCCATCCTTCATATTGAATCTGACCTCTTGAAAGCTTTGCACTAAGAAGATCTGATCGACTCCTTCGCCTTTCAGCAGTCGCGGTGTAAACTTCTTTCAGAACCAGGTATCCTACAGCTAACAATGAACTTAAAGATATAAAACTTCTCCATATACCCTTTCCTAAAGGAAGAGCATTGATTTTGATCCTGTCTGGTACAATTAGTGTGAGTAAGTTTGCTTATACATAGCTTGTGCTAAAACAACTGAGAATGTTTTTATAAAAAATGTGCTATACTGCGTTCGACCTTGGAACGAGTCTAAAAAAAACGGTGATCGTTGCAGTAACCATAGCAACCAGCCACACCTGTTTATCAAGCATGTGCGTCGTTGGTAGTGCGCAGTTTAATAAGCGTTATTTCCTGAACACCCAACAAGTGTTTTCGCGCTGTGAGTTTTAAAAAAAAAGCATGTGAAAGCAGGATAAAGATGCGCCATTAAATTTTGCTATCGACTTAAGAAGTCTGTCGGAGAAACTTTCCGTTTTATGCAAAAGACTTATAAAGATGGATGTCTAGGAAAATCAAGAATTTAGAGATGGAATAAAGAATTTATGGATGGTCGTGAGTCGTCGAAATTAATCGCGCACGGAGAAAGACCTTCAACTAGTGTTACGCCACTCCGGTGACGTAGTGGTCTAAGCGATGGCTTCTGATCGTTCCTCTGAAAGGGTTCCGGGTTCGAATCCCGGTGAGGCATCGAATCCCGGTGAGGCATACATGTTGTGTTTGTCTTACGGCACGGGCTCTCTCCCTTCCCTGAAACCAGTGACCCTAAATTAGGGACGGGCGAATGCTTATAGCCCATTGAGTTGCTCACGGTGGTCGTTAAACCTCCAATAAAAAAAAAAAAAAAAAAAAAAGGGCCGCCCAGTGGTCTAAGGCGCTGGCCTCTGATCATTCGTCCGTAAGGGGTCCGGGTTCGAATCCCAGTCAGGCATGGATGTTGTGTTTGTATTACGACACTGGCTCTCTCCCTTCCCTGGAACCAGTGACTCTAAATTAGGGACGGGCGACTGCTTATAGCCCATTGAGTTGCTCACTGTGGTCGTTAAACCTATTATCAAAAAAAAAAATAAATAAATAAATAAAAGGAGTTTTACAGAGATAAACATCAATACAAATAAGTGTTATTATACGGAAAGAAAGACACCTATCAATTTAGAAATAGCGAAGATATGGATCACATTTCAAAATCATCAATTCACAGAATTTTAACCGAGCATTTAGGCATGAGACGAGTTTGTTCAACTCGGGTTCCTCATTTCTTTTCATGTGCGGCCCAATAGAAGGCCGCCGCCCCGGTGGCGCAGTGGTCTAAGGCGCTGGCCTCTGATCATTCGTCCGTAAGGGGTCCGGGTTCGAATTCCGGTCAGGCATGGATGTTGTGTTTGTCTTACGGCACTGGCTCTCTCCCTTCCCTGGAACCAGTGACCCTAAATTAGGGACGGGCGACTGCTTATAGCCCATTGAGTTGCTCACGGTGGTCGTTAAACCTCCAATAAAAAAAAAAAAAAAAAAAACAATAGAAGGCCACATTTTGTCGTTTCTTATTTGGAGAAAATTAATATTAAGTTGATGCCTCACCCTGTATATAATCCAGACTTCTGGTTGTTCCCCATTTTAAGAAAGACATTATGGGGACAATTTAAGACTGATCAACAGCTTATTACAGCCGCACAGGGGTGCTTCAACAGCATTTTAGATTTAAAGAAGACTTTCAAAAAATGAGTGGAACATTGGGACATCTGCATTCGATGCAATAGACAGTAATTTTGATCAAAAAGATAACCGCTTCCTTGATAATTAAGGTACGGATATTTTTTTATAAAGACATATTCAATTGTTTTAGGCAGTAGCGTAACTAGCACAACGTGCCCCGCCCCCCTCCCCCAAAAAATTTACTTCCCCACCCTTAAGCACAGCAATTTTCCCGGGCGTTGGAACACGAGGGAGGACGCAATTTTCGCGGCGTGTGTGTATGGTGGTTAGAAGGGAACGGGGGTGAGGGGGGGGGGTAGGAAGTCAGGGAGAGTTTATGCAAAAGTAATAGTGGTACCTAGAGCCCTGTAGTTTCAACTGTTTAAGTAATAGGTTTAACAATACATGCAATTGCTTTGTCCAAAACTAAAATAAATCACTTGATGAAATCACCCTCTTACACATGGCTGGTCTGCAGCTGCTGTGAATAAATGTTGACGCCTGTAGTGCATGTAATCCTAGGTAACTGTTTTCCCACATCCTCCACGGGGAATCCCATTGTGGCCTCGCGCTTTTCTTCAGAGAAGGCGATTGGAGAGCGATCGTATTATTTACAACCCATTGCAGAGCAATCGTATTACAACCCGGAGTCAAAGAGTCGATCACTTTCAATCTGTAGAACATTCAGTGTTTTAAAAGTGAAACTAGGTATTTATTTAGGCAAAGCTAAATATATCTTAAAGCAATATATGAATCTTTAGGTTAATTATTGTAGGTGCTTGAATTTTTTCATAAAACTATAACTGGCAGCTGCAGTTCGTCCCTTTGTTTCTTGCGCTGCCTCGCAGCAGCGGGGGCTGCGAGGGTGGTTGTTCCACTACTGGTTTTAGGACAACTCTTGTGCATTACAGTGGCGTAGGGTGACCTAACATTCATTCGGAACTAAATAGTTTTAAAATTGCTGTCAATTTTCTTCCGTAATTTGAAATATATAATTTCAGTGGATTGTGAGGCTATCAATCGCAACCTGCTGAAATAATACTTACCCACATGCAATGAGGTAAAAGAAATGTATAAATGCAGTGTTTATAACAAATAAAAACAGTAGAAACAAAATAGCAGTAGACAGCAGAAACAAAAAAAAATTACGTTTGCTTTCGTTTCCACTTAACCAGGATATTTTGCTATACCACTCCACATAAAAAAAATCTAGACTGATTCTTATGTTTTTGCATCAAGCAAATATTTGGCCGATGCTGGCCCAACCAAGTCCATAAGAGTTTTTTTTTCTTCATCCCTTCATAAGTTAAACGGATGTTCCAATAAAAAGTCCACTTTGATCATTTAAAGTACACGAGCGAACTTTACAGCTTAACAACACAAACAGTGGTCTAAGCGATGGCCTCTGATCATTTGTCAGTAAGGGGTCCGGGTTCGAATCCCGGTGAGGCATGGATGTTGTGCTTGTCTTACGGCACTGGCTCTTTCCCTTCCCTGGAACCAGTGACCCTAAATTAGGGACGGGCGACTGCTTATAGCTCATTGGTCGTTAAACCTCCAATAAAAAAAAAAAACACAAACGAAAATTAGCCGCTCACGGGCTGACGACGCGAAAGTGACTAGCCCGGAAAGAGAGTTTTACGCATGCACAGTTCAGCGCGCATCTGCTCATTCATTACTGTTCTCCAAAGCTTCGCCAAGGTGACAAGTTGACGAGAGTAACCCCAGCACCCACGGGGTATTGAGTCAGAGCCATCTTTATACTGAAGGCTCCGATTGATTGCGCTCTAGTCAACAGATATGAAGGCTCTTAATGTGTTGCCTAGTCATTCAACTATTATAGTGGCTCACATCGCATTCAGAAAATCTGGGGGCTGGTTATTAAAAGGAAAAACACATTTTTTCTCAATTTTCAAGCGGGACTTAGCCACGGATGCCCATAATGACCTGACATTATATGAATTCACCTCGCAGAATCAGAAACTTCTGCTTATGTTTAATACTGTTTCATTATTCAAAATTTTTTCTTCCCCGTTGAATCTATTCAGAATATCTAATAGAACTAATCCCCACAGCCTACGAAGATTTCCATTGCTGTTTCATACGCTTTCCAACCTTAGGTTGAAGAAGCGTATATGCTCCAGCTTTGTCCGCACGATAACTCGAGTACAAATGGTTCGATTTCAATCAAATTTTAGTATGCGGTAGAGAACAACCCGAGGAGGAACCCTATTGAAAATGGATGAAATGGGGTCAAAAGTCAAGACATAAGAGCTTGATCCATTCTACCGCCCTTATGCGTCATAACTTGCGTAAAAATGCTTCAATTGCGAAAAACGTTTATCATATTGTTTTGGAATTATACTGAACTGGTTCTGCTGAATATCATCGAAATGAAGTCAAAGGTCAGGGCATAGGAGCGAGATTTATTCCACAGCCGTTATCCTCATAACTTGACAAAAAATGTTTCTATTGCGACAAAACTATAGTATGTTGTTCCAGAGGTATTCAGTTTAATACCATCGAAATGGGGTCAAAGGTCAGGGCACAGGAGCGAGATTTATTCCACGGCTTTTATCCTCATAACTTGAGTAATAAGTTGAGTAATGATTTCTGGTATGTTGGAAAGCTTATCATAATCAATGCATTGCATGATTTTACTGACGTGTTTCATTGAATTTCTGATTACAACTGTTCCAAGACAGCAATTTTAATGAAAAAATTTCGCAGCCTCGAACACCCAAAAAATTTGCCAGTTTTCTTAACTCATCAATAAGTACTGTATGTGTTGTAGCTTTAAATATCTCTATACAGCACAGAGTTCATGTTGTCATGAATAATAACCACTGGACAACCCCATACCATGACTCCGTCTCCTCCGTCTTTCACAATAGGCACTGTAGATTCCCATTCCGGAAGCAGACGTTCTCCGGGTAACCGCCAAACCCAGAAATGTCCATCCAATCGGAATAATGTGAAGCGGCACTCGTCGCTCCACAACATCTGCCGCCATTGTTCCAATGCCCCTTTTTTTGTGCTGTTGACACCATCGTAGCCGCGTGGCTTTATTGGTCTTCGTGATGAGAGGTTTGTGGACGGCTGCTCGGCCATGGTACCTGAGTGCATGGACCTCTCTTCGAAGTGTCTTAATAGTGACCATAACATCTGCGGCCATGGTACCTGAGTGCGTGGGCCTCTCTTCGAAGTGTCTTAATAGTGACCATAACATCTGCAGCCATGGTACCTGAGTGCGTGGGCATCTCTTCGAAGTGTCTTAATAGTGACCATAACATCTGCGGCCATGGTACCTGAGTGCGTGGACCTCTCTTCGAAGCCTCTTAATAGTGACCATAACATCTGCGGCCATGGTACTTCAGTGCATGGACCTCTCTTCGAAGTGTCTTACCATAACATCTGCAGCCATGGCACCTGAGTGCGTGGGCCTCTCTTCGAAGTGTCTTAATAGTGACCATAACATCTGCGGCCATGGTACCTGAGTGCGTGGACCTCTCTTCGAAGTGTCTTAATAGTGACTATAACATCTGCGGCCATGGTACCTGAGTGCGTGGGCATCTCTTCGAAGTGTCTTAATAGTGACTATAACATCTGCGGCCATGGTACCTGAGTGCGTGGGTCTCCCTTCGAAGTGTCTTAATGGTGACCATAACATCTGCGGCCATCTGGAGCTTATGGTTTATAGCGTGCATTGGTCCGGATGTGGTTTTCTGGATCTCCATCTGCAGCTCCCTCTGGTGCTGCAGTTTCGTGAGTCTTCCAGGGCGAGGTGAATTCCTGCAATGTCCCATTTTCTTCCACTTGTTGATGACAAAAGCCACAGTCGATTTAGTGACATGTCTGACATCAGCAATGCTTCTCATGCTCATACCTCCAACTGAACTGCCTATTATAACGCCCTTTTAAAACTCGGAGAAGTCTCTCCTGCTAGCCATTTTATCAGCGATTGATCTGAGCGTAATCCCGTTGCGGTTTTTATACCTTATTGACCACGTGTCTGCTGCGGGAGCACACCACTGCGCCTACGTGGGGATGTCCAATCACATTTGTCCACATAGTGTGTTTAACAAAGCGTTGAACTTTTCTTTGATGAATTGGTAACGAATTTTTCAATCAAGAATTGACGTAGGCAATGAATTCGTACTCTACGATTGGAGGCGATGAACTGGCGCGAAATCATTTATGCTATTGGATTGATGCATAAGTTCATGACGTTCTATTTCACGAGTGTTTCCCAGGTCAGTAGTGCCAGTTATATATCAAAATGCAGAAAGTCATATCGTGTATCTAAATCATATTGCGTTGTGTGATTCTGGCTATTGGTATTTTAGTTTTCAGGTCCGGGAGTGTCAAGTAGAGAGGAATGAACATTTCTGACATCTGCTCCTCTACGAGTTTAACAAGGTATCCACAGCCGCCGACGCTACTCGACAAATTTGTGCTGTGTATGGGGAGGATGCTATTGCTCCGAGGACAGCCCGCAAATGGTTTGAGCTGTTCCGATGTTGCAATTTTGATCTCAATGACTCTCCACGCATAGGTCGTCCATCTCACTTTGATGAGGATCAATTGAACCATCTCATCCACTTGAATCTGCGTCAAACCACACGCGAATTTTCCAATGAGATGAACTGTGATCAATCCACAGTAATGTGACACCTGGAACGTATGAGAAAGGTCCATAAATTGGGGTCTTGGGGGCCTCAAACTCTCACCGAGGACAACCAGGATCAGCGTGTTGCCATGTGTGGTTACTTGCTCGCCCGTTATCACGAATGTTCTCAGCAACACAAACCCTTCCTGTCACGTATTGTTACTGGAGATGAAAAGTGGCGCATGTACGGGAATTGCCGGCATAGGAGGGAATGGTTAAGCCCAAACAAGACGCTCACACCACGTCCAAAACATGACCTTCATCGTGCGAAGATCACGTTGTGTGTCTGGTGGGACATGGAAGGCATTATTCCCTGGGAAATACAGGCGAGGAATCGGACCATCAATGCGGCACTCTGTTGTGATCATCTCCAACGTGTGGAGGTAGCAATTCCGCAGAAACGGTCACATCGGTGCCATGGTGCCCTTCTCCAACATGATAACGCAACCCCTTATAGTGCAAACATGACCAAAAATGGCCATTCAGGACATATAAAGGGAGATCCTTCCACATTCGGCCTGTTTCCCAGATGTCTCCTTTCAGATTATCACCTGTTCCGATCTCTGTCGAATGCACTCCGTAGCAGAACGTTCAACAATGATGTTGATCTCCAGAATTCCCTTGATGATTTCTTCGCAGCAAAACCTGCACGTTTTTTCAAGAATGGCATTGCAGACCTATCCAGACGTTGGGGCACCATCGTAAACAGCGGAGGGGAATACATAGTTGATTGATTCCGTTTTCCCTTCTGATATACCGTATTTTTCCGTGTATAAGACGATATTTATTTCCATACTTTTTAGACCAAAAATTGGGGGTCGTCTTACACACGTGGGGTTAAGCGGTTGGGAGAACCCTGCGGTTACTGCGGCGAAACTGCCAATACCTCTTATCCCATCTCCCCACTACGACTTACAAGCAGTTATTCCTGGTGAACTTACAGGTCAGCTACAACCTCTAGATGTTTCCATCAACAAGCCCTTCAAAGCCCTAATGAAAAAAGAATGGAATAAATGGATGCAAAAAGCAGGTAATAACTTGACACCGACAGGAAGAGTGAAAAAACCAACCATTACTGAGGTCTGCAACTGGATCCAGAACTCATGGAATGGAGTCATGCAAGAGGTGGTTGTGAAGTCCTTTAAGAAATGTGGAATCAGCAATGCTATGGATGAACTGAGGATGATCTGATATATATATAGACAGTGACTCAGACGACAGCAGTGATGCAGTTGAGCTTAAAGAAAGTCATATTTCTCTGGAACTAACAGTGTTGAAGAAAGTCATACATAATTTCATAGTTTGTATCTTAAAAATATTACCTAATTTCTAAATATTAATAATATAAATTTCTAAACTTCGTTTTTTTTTATATGTATGTTACAGGACGCGGTTGGCCGAGTGGGCAACGTTCGTGACTGCCACGGAAAGGACCTCAGATTCGATCTCAAGCATGTACGAACGCTCGATCCACTAAATATCCGCCTTGCGTCGGATGGGCACGTTAAGCCGTCGCACCCTGGGTACTGGCCCCCGGTAATAAATAAGGGCGTCTTCCTCCCGGTTTCTACTTCGCTTCCGTGTCACTTTCCTGTCGGGCACTCTATAGCCCAAATCTCCTAACTTTCTGTTTCTAAGGGTTGTTTAAGACCTGGGGTCAGACACTCCCTTCCTAAAATCCTCTACGTATGATCATTTTGATCGTTTTATATATTACCACAGATTTTTTCTGGGATATTACCTAATTTCTAAATGTACTTCAATGAAATTACCTAATTTCTAAAAAATATCAAATGTATCCCTTTTTGTAATAAAAATATTGATTTCTTAATTTTCAGTTCGAAAAAGTAAGGGTCGTCTTATACATGGAGGCGTCTTATACACGGAAAAATACGGTAATACATTCCTGTAGTGCAGTGAAATAAACGATATGCATCAACGCAATATTTCTAATTGCTTTTCAACACAAATTATTCTATTCCTCACTATTCAAATAGAAATCAGTATTAAGTAGACAATCACATATTCCATGCAACTTAGTACTCAGGTAGAGAAAGCATAGTCCAGCTTTAAGACAAACTATTAATTAGAAATGATTCTGGCAGTTCTGGTGGAGATTGAGTGACGCGCGGGAAATTGTACAAACAACGTGTAGTAGCATGACAAATTCATGTTCTTCCCTAATTAACAGGAAAATCACCAAGAGACAAAAGCGTCTTATCAATTTGGTCTCTCCTCCCCACAATGCGGGAACATATTCGGACTCCCTGAGACAATGGAATACTTGGACAATTTCGAAAAATTCATTAAAGGTAGTCGAAAGGATGTGAGTAACAGAAGAAGAAGATCCTCGGAAAATCAATCTCCAAATTAATTTCGAGAGCAGTCTCTTCCACACGAGGCTTCGCTGGTATTGTAAGTGTAATGAGGCGCACGCGGTGTTTCCAACGAAATTACGCTCCGAACGTGACTTGACAGTGACGTTCTCCCCCACATTTGTTAAACTTTTGAAATCTACTCCTTCTAAAGCCTCGGGCGAAAGTTCTTTGCGTAGAATGAATGGGTGAAATAGCCCGAAGTTTTAAAGGAAACGCAATTGCGCTCGACAGCAAATGCATTGAGTGATATGTCTGCTTTACCTACCCCTGACCGGAGTTAAATTGTTCACTTATTTTGAACGCTGTATCTTACGTAATTTAATCAGTCCACTCGGATGAAAATAAGCTGGTTTCATCTTGTCCTTAATTTCGTGAGCAGCTCTTCCGTAAATAGTGCTTTAATTATTTCTTCTGATGAGAGTTTGTTTCCAATAGGTTCGTTCTTTCCTTCTGAATTGCTATTTACGGGGCAGCCCGTTGATTGTTATAATGTAAAAAAGGACAGTTCCGTCTTTCGACTATGAGGAAACGCATGCAAATCTTCCGCAACATATTTTTTAAGCAGGTTTTGTGACAACACAAAGAGCTGCCACGGTTGTGGTGGTCTAACCTATGACTTCTGACCATTCGTCCGAGATGGGTCCGGGTTCGAGTCCCGGTGAGGCATGGAAGTTGCGTTTGTCTTACGGAACCGCTCTCTTCCTTCCCTGGAGTCAGTGGCTCTAAATTAGGGACGGGCGATTGCTTATAGCCAATCGAGTTGCTCACGGTAGTCGTTAAACTTCCAATAAAAGAAAAATGAAGACATCAGTCTAAAGCGATTAATTGAGACGGATTTTGCGACGCTGAAGCTACGTAATACTGTTACGGAAATTACTTTTTAGGAAATTAAATTAAGGTTAAGATGTATATTAGGCGCACGGGACAAAACATTAGTCACCCCTAATAGAAATGACAGTAGGAAGTTACCGGTTGCACAGAGGGCGCCGTGATAGCACTTTTGGGAGTAAATAGCACTGACGTAGTCTACAGGATCATTTCTATCTCGTGCAGTGGTGAGAAGCAACATGAGAGTTGAATTTAATCTGCAATATAGGTCTTAAGACAGACGTTACTGAATGCCAAAAAGAAACCATCATGTTTGGCTGTGCCCACGGACACAAAGTGAATGAAGCCGCTCAATGTTTTGATTTGTCGAAGCGTACTGTCCATCGGGTCTACAAACAGTGGTGTAGTTCGCATTCAACTGAAAATCGACGACGTAACTGTGACCGGAAAACGATTCTCACTAACAGAGACCGCCACCATGTTTTACGCATTGTAACTGTAAATAGGATTCAAGCCAGGAAACAATTGCTCCAAACAGTCGATGGAAGTCCACTCCAATGAATTTACGAAAGGGCATTGCGACGAGAACTGCATGCGATGGACATCTGGAGCAGAGTACCACGGAAGAGGCCTCTTTTAGCAGCAAGTCACAAAGTCCACTCCAACTAATTTCCGAAAGGACATTGCGACGAGAACTGCATGCGATGGACATCTGGAGCAGAGTACCACGGAAGAGGCCTTTTTTAACAGCAAGTCACAAAGTCCACTGAAACCAATTTCCGAAAGAACACTGCGACGCGAACTGCATGCGATGGACATCTGGAGCAGAGCACCACGGAAGAGGCCTCTTTTAAGCAGCAAGTCACAAAGTCCACTCCAACTAATTTCCGATAGGACATTGCGAAGACAACTGCATGCGATGGACATCTGGAGCAGAGTACCACGGAAGAGGCCTCTTTTAGCAGCAAGTCACAAAGTCCACTCCAACTAATTTCCGAAAGGACATTGCGAAGACAACAGCATGCGATGGACATCTGGAGCAGAGTACCACGGAAGAGGCCTCTTTTAGCAGCAAGTCACAAAGTCCACTCCAACTAATTTCCGAAAGGACATTGCGAAGACAACTGCATGCGATGGACATCTGGAGCAGAGTACCACGGAAGAGGCCTCTTTTAGCAGCAAGTCACAAAGTCCACTCCAACTAATTTCCGAAAGGACATTGCGAAGACAACTGCATGCGATGGACATCTGGAGCAGAGCACCACGGAAGAGGCCTCTTTTAACAGCAAGTTACGAAGTCGCACATTATCAATGGGCTCAGAGGCACCCAAACTTTACTGTGGAGGACTGGATACGAATAATTTAGTCTGACGAGTCGTGTTTTTGTTTGTACTCCAATGATGGGAGGCGACAAATATATCGAAGGCCCAATGAAGCCTTTAATCCCGATTGTGTCGAAGGTGGTCTTCAAGCTGGAGGGGTTCTGTAATGTTTTGGGGATGTTTGTCGTACCAAAAATTGGCCCTCTCGTTGCAGTGACAATGAATTTGAACTAGCATGCGTTCCTCCGCATTCTGAATGACGAAGTGTTGCCCTTTGCCCTACATATGCAGGAGCAGCATCCCATTACCACTCCTCTCTTCCAAGACGACAATTGCCGTGTGCACAGGGTTAAAACTGTATCTGAGTGGCACGACAAACAATCAGCAACACTGTCTCACCCCGACTGGTCCTCCAAATCCCCAGATTGAAATCCTATTAAAACTCTGCGGGATCTTTTTTTTTTTTTTTTTTTTTGATTGGAGGTTTAACGACCGCCGTGAGCAACTCAATGGGCTATAAGCAGTCGCCCGTCCCTAATTTAGGGTCACTGGTTCCAGGGAAGGGAGAGAGCCAGTGCCGTAAGACAAACACAACATCCATGCCTGACCGGGATTCGAACCCGGACCCCTTACGGACGAATGATCAGAGGCCAACGCCTTAGACCACTGCGCCACCGGGGCGGCAATCTGCGGGATCATTTGGAACAGAAGGTGAAACGCCGCAATAGACACCCACGTATTCTGGCGGAACTTCAGGACCAACTGACGCACGAGTGGATGCAAATCGATGTTCAATACATCCACAACCTCGTGGAGTCTCTGCCACACCGGATTCATGATGTTATCTATGCAAGAGGCGCCGTCACCCGTGATTACGGACATTCTGCCATGGGTGGCTAATATTTTGTCCGGTGTGCTTATGAGAATACAAAGTTTGTCACAAATATTTTATTTTTTCTAAGTTGACCAAGGTTTCGTGGGGCTCTGGCTTAGCTTCATCAGGATGAATGGAACCTAAATATTCAAATTGTATATATCATAAATGGTGTTTATAGTCACGGGTTTTGGTTAGTTGCTTCCACGCGCTTGGTATAAATTGTGTGGATGCCACGTCATTTACAAGTTGCGAAGGATTCTGATATACACAATGTGGCAAAGAATTTTTAAGACTGCGTCTGTAAAATGAAATAGAAACAAGAAATTATAATTTGTTTCGGTTTGTTATCAAAATAAGTCCCTCCGGCTTCAATACACTTGTTACAGCGATTTAATAATAATTCGAATGCCTGATCCAGTTCACTTTGCAGAATTTCCTCAAAAGCACGCGTCGAAGCTGTTTGTATGATCGAAATTTCATCAAAATAGCACCCTTTTAACGTCATTTTAAGTTTTGGGAATAAAGAAAAGTCGCAGGGTGCTAAATCAGGCGAACACGGTTGATGATTCAACACACTGACGTTAGTTTTCGCCAAAAATCTACGAACAAGTAGTGAGGTGTGCCTGGGTGCATTATCGTGCAACAAACACCCACTGTTTTCATCCCGATATTCTGGACGAATGCGACGAATTCTGCCCATCAAACGCCTCAAAACATTTAAATAAAACTCACAAGTAATTGTTTGTCCACTTGGAACAAATTCTTTGTGGATAATAACCGTACTATCGAAGAATGTAATGAGCATTGTTTTGATTTTCGATGGAACTAACTTTTCTTGTTTTTTTTTTTGGCTTGTGGTGAGTTTTTTGACTTCCATTCCGTCCTTTGTCGCTTTTTTTAAGATCATATTGAAAGCACCATGTTTCATCAATTGTAACAGTCGAGCTTAAGAAGTTTGGATCATTTTCAGAGGCTGAAATGATGTCTCTGCAATGTGCACTTCTCCTTGATTTTTGTTCATTGGTTAACGTGCGTGGAACAAATTTAGCACAGACTTTTGTTTTGCCCAAATCTTCTTGCAGGATGGTTCGAATAGTTTCTTTGTTGATGTTTAAAGACTCTTCCATCATTCTTAGTGACGCACATCGATTGTTTGCTACGAAATCATGCACTTTTTCATTAATCTCAGGTGTCCTAGGTGAACTTGGTCTTCCGGTATGCTTATCATCTTCTAGCGTATCTCTTCCGTCCAAAAAACGTTTGTGCCACTGGAAAACATTTGATCTACTTAAACAAAATTCACCGTAAACTTGTTTCATCATTTGGTACGTTTTCGAGGCACTTTTACCAAGTTTAGCGTTAAATTTAATAACAGCCCTTTGTTCCATCTTAATAATTCAACATGAAAATAATTTTACTTCTCTAATGAACGGCCGTTTCGTTTGAGTTACTTTAACAACTGCGCAGTACTTTTGGCAGAAAGCAAGCAGATGGTCACGGTTTATAATGCATTCGCGATTACACTGGTGGCGCCACCGTAGGCCGAAATCTAGCGCCAGTCTTCAAAATTCTTTGACGCACTGTATATATGGAAAACTTCCAAAATATCAAGTTTGGTGGTTGAATATGGCTTGTCAATTAGATTTGCTTCTTCAAAGAGAAATTTATGGTCTTTTTCGTAAGAGTGTTTAACCATCGATGACGTCTTTAGGTAACAGTTCGGAATATAAGTCTTGTGCTCCTTCTATTGAAAACGCAAGGCTCTACGGGTCTGTAAAATATACGAAGCGCAACATTCACATGGAATTTGATAAATTCCCCACGAGTTTTTATCTTCAACATAGTCCTTTAATCCAGATGAGGCCTATATTCGGAACTACACTGCCGGACAATTGCTAAGGACGGATGACAATAGCAACGATAGCAACCATAAAATGGAAGGCAGGAAAATGTGGAAATTAGCATAAGTGCGGGATACAGTAAGACGTGTTGTGCGTATGCAAATTTTGGATTGCCGAACTTGTTCGTGAGGTCATAGCGCTGATAAGAGATATAAAGGATTTGACGCGTATTGACCGTTGCTGTTCAAACGCAAAGTTGAAAGGCAAAGAATCAATTGACGAACTTGCAATTTTCAGTATGTCTTCCCGACATCACCTAGATGATTTTACGCGTGACCGTATTATTGGCAAGATTGAAGAAGGGCGAAAAATAACAGATGTTGCCAGGGAGTTCAACGTCTGCCACAGTGTTGTTTCAAGGCTTTGGAAATCATTTCAAACAAATGGAGAGTGTAGCAAACGTCACGGGGAGGTCGTGTTCGCAGTACGACACCTGCAGAAGATCGGTACATAGTGCTATCAACAAAAAGACACCGGCGCAGCACAGCTAGTGAGGTAGCAAAACAGTTTATGGCTGCTACTGGCAAGTGGATCTCCAAAAAAACTATCGCCAGACGTTTGCATGAAGGAGGACTATACGCCCGCCGTCCTGTTGTGTGCATCCCATTGTCCAGACGTCACCGTACCGCCCGTTTGCAATGGTGCCATCAACATCGCAATTGGACTGATAACGACTGGTCAGCTGTCCTCTTCTCAGATGAGAGTAGATACAGTCTATCGTCTGATGTCGACAACAACTGATCTGGCGTGATAGTGGTACTGCATATTGTCCAGCAAACATACAGGAAAGGGTCCGATATCCGACATGTAGTGTCATAGTATGGGCTGCCATCATGATCAATGGCCGTACGTACCTCTATGTGCTTCCAACTGGGACTATGACTGGCCAACGATACATTAATGATGTTCTGCTACCTCATGTTCGCATGTTCCGTGGTGCTGTCGGTGATAGATTCATTTTCATGGACGACAACGCAACATGTCATCGAACAGTCGCTGTCCAAGAGTGTCTTGAGAGCGAGGATATTCAACGCCTCGTATGGCCAGCACGTTCTCCAGATCTGAATCCCACTGAAAATGTGTGAGATGCTTTGGGGAGGAGTCTTGCTGGTCGCCAATGTCCTCCAATAAACAAGGACACCCTCATCCGTGCATTGACAGAGGAATGGGATAAATTACCCCAACAGCTGCTTGATAATGTTGTGCAAAGCATGACACGACGTGTGGAATCTTGCATCGCCCTCCATGGTGGCCATATCCCGTATTGACATCTTACGCCGGAACGCCTGCGGACGGTAACTGCATTTTTTCACGTTTACGTATTCTGTACAAAATGGCCTGTTTGTCCCTTGAACACGTTCCAAAGCCTTCTGGATTTCAGAGCACAATAAATTGTCTTTCTTGTAATGTCCTGGCATTCTGACATTATTTTATTTCACTTGGCATCCAACCACACTTACTTTTTTATACGGTATATATAGCCGTTTGTGATCCGTCCTTAGCAGTGTATGACCTAAAGGAGTCATCGATGACTGAACACTGTTACGAAAAGGACCATAAAGTTCTCTTTGAAGAAGAAAAGCTAATTGACAAGCCAGATTCAACCACTAAACTTGATATTTTGGAAGCTTTCCATATATATCAGAATTCTTCGGAACTTGTTAATGACATGGCATCCACACCATATCTATCAAGCGCGTGGAAACAACTAACTAAAACCTGTTACTGTAAACACCCATTTACGATGTCATGTGCAATTCGAATATTTGCGCGACATTCGTTTTGGTGAAGTTAGGTCAGAACCCAGCGAAAGCTTGGGCGACTTGAAAAGTAAATCATTTGAGACCAAGGTTGTATTATCTTAAATGTATATAATCGTCACAAGACTGTAGTCTGATTTTAAGGTTAAAATGGTTTCAGAACCTTTGTTCTGCGTTGGAGAAGAAGGAATGTTATGGACTTGGGAAACTTTGTGTGTGTGGTAGGCATAAGCTTTTGCGAGAAGCCATAAATATGGTATTAAATATGTCTACCTGGACAGCAGGCGTATCGGGTTACGTCATCTCCTTCGGGAAGAGCGTTCCGTCCGAGATGGGTCCGGGTTCGAATCCCGGTGGGGCATGAATGTTGTGTTTGTCTTACGGCACTGGCTCTCTCCCTTCCCTGAAACCAGTGGCCCTAAATTAGGGACGGGCGACTGCTTATAGCCCATTTAGTTGCTCACTGTGGTCGTCAAACTTCCAATTAAAACAAATTTCGGGTATTCAGTGAGCAGTGGTGCCCTCTATGCATCGTCCGATCATGCCAGCAGCATCGGCAGGGGGTTGCACGACTTAGGACTACACTCACTCACGCATACCATTTCGACGACACCATTGCATCGTCGTCAAAGACTGCAATGGTGTCGTGCCAGACTGTCACGGAGCCACTGACAATGGCAGCGGGTGATCTTCAGTGACGAGTCCCGCTTTTGTATTGGAGGAGACGACCACCGAATCTGTGTGTTGAGGCACCGTGGTCAGCACCAAGATGAACCGTTTGTTGTCGGACGGCCTGGTATCATGGTATGGGGTGAAATTGCCTACGATGCCAGATCACCTCTGGTGTTCATTACAGGCACTTTGACATCCCAACGTTACATTAATCAGGTCCAGCAACCAGTGGCCCAACTTTTCTGAACGCTAACTCTGATGCGATTTCCGATCAGGACAACTCTCGTCCGTATATTGCAGCTGTCTCGAGAGCTTGCCTTCAATGCACTGACACCCTGCCATGGCCAGCCGTATCTCCAGACGTATCCCCAATTGAAGATGTGTGGTATGCCATTGGACGCGCTGTCCAGATCTCCATCCTTACCACACAATCTGCAGGAACTGCGTGAGAAGATTCAAGCTGCATGGGATGGCTTATCGCAGGACACATTAGGAACCTGTACAACTCCATGCCGAGACGTCTGGTATGCTGTGTGAGCAAACACGGTGGCCCTATATCATACTAAGAGACACTACTTATTGGCGTATAGCTCAATAAATACTGTCCATATCAGGCTCAATGTTTAATATTTTATTGTTCCTGGTAACCTTTACCTTCCTCCCGAATATCATTGCAATCCGACACGTCCTTTCGGGTGCAACTATTTTTTTTACCATGGATGTATAGTAGCTTTTAGCTTAAGGGGTTCACACACTGATGCATAGACTCCATACAGTCAGTCACCTATACAATAATTTAACTACCGGGTTTCTTACGGAAACATAATATTACAATAGCTGGTGCACAAAATGAGGTGAGGGGAAGAAATATTCGGTACCACAATTAGAGTTGGAAACGAGTCAAATATTTTGAACCCAGATCAGACTCGGGCTTGACCCGAACAAATCTGCTTTGAGCTATAAATACGAATATTTCATCATCATCATCGTCAATTATTAATAATTCACTGCTGGATGAAAGTCTCCCCAAGTTTCCCCAAGTTTCTTCAACAAAGGGCTATCGTGGGCCAGTCTCCTCCATGCACCCATCTCCCGCGTGGTCTTCTTTTGGGTCTTTTCATGTCCCTTGGAATCCAGTCTAAAATGTCGGTTGTTCATCGTTGGTCCGTTATCCGGGAAATATGTCCAGGCCATTACAATTTCAAGGATTTTTGCTCTGTTCGTGATATCTTCCACTCTTGTTATTTTCCTTATCCACGAGTTACTCTTTTTTTTTTTTTTTTGGTTACACCAAACATGCATCTCTCTAGGCTTCTTTCAGTTGTCTGCAGTCTTTTTATGTCTTTTTTTTTTTTAGTTAAGGTCCATGTCTCTGCCCCGTACGTAAGCACTGGAAGGATGCACTGACTAAATGTGAATAGACATAATCATCGCTCTTACCACGTTTTTTCTTAATTAACACACAGCAACCGAAAAATTGTCATCCGAACACCGCTGGGATCGAACCCCAGATGTCTCGATAACTGGCCGAGTGCTTTCGCCTTACACTACGATGGCCAACAATCCACAGCGCTATGTGGGTTTATCTGTCGCTATCTTGTGAGTATGTGCTGACAGACAAACACACATAGCGCCGTGGATTGTTGCCCACCGTAGCGTAAAGCAAACGCACTGAGCTAGTTATCGTTACATCTGGTGTATGATCTCAGCTATGTCCGGATAACAACTTTTCAGTTGGCGTGTGTTAATTAAGAAAAACGTGGAAAGAGCGATGACTTTGTTTATTCACATTGTCTCCACGCATTTGGAAGATTTTCACTAGCATTTTCACTTTTATTTTAAGTCATAATGGCATATTGCTCTTAAAAATTGCACTGTTTCTTCTAAACATTCTCCAACCAAGTTTTATACACCAATTAATTTCTTCATCAATGTGATCTTCGCTTGATATCTGCTACTCAAGGTAAATGTAGGAATTGGTTATCTCCAGCTTTTCCCCATCCATTGATAAATCTTCATTCCTTGTAAAAGCATTGTACTTCAGTTTTGTCTTCTGAAAGTTCATTTTTAATCGCATTTCTTTACCTTTCTCAGCAAGATCTTGGATCATACTCTGCAGCTCTGAAGTATTATTTCAAAAACCTCTGAAGAACTCTTTGAAATAATTTTCTTCAATTAAAAAATAAAACTGACATAAATCCATGTCAGGAACACCTCGACCTGACCCGTTTGACCTGCAAGAAATTGTTGACCCACTGACCCGTGACCATCTTCCATCTCTGACCACAATAACCAGAATTTCAGGCGATATGCTATCCACAACTACAAAACTTCAAAATTAGATCCTGCAGCAGAAGATTGAAATTCAACAGTTAATCAAACCTCAAGTATTACCACGAATCGCTCCTATTACCCGCAATTTTCTATCATATGGATAAGGAAAAATTGAGAACAGAGATTTTTCGTTACTATAGGAAAAGGAATTACAGAGAGGTTTCTTAAAATTCAGAGTTTTCCGTTAACACATTTTAAAAATGTCAATTTATGAAAGGGGAAAAACAGGTTTTTGAAAATTTAGAACTTTCTGGCCTACGAAAAGTTCGTGAAATTCAGGTTTGTTTGTTTTTTCAGTCATTTCACGGAAAATGTTTTATCAGAAATATGTTTCGTTAATTCACGCAGAGAATCACGGAAAGTGATTTGTGAATTTCAGAAAATGTTTTACAGTGTGGAGAGCCGGAAACTTATGCATAGACCTAATAAAAGACATTTTACTGCGTAGTTAATGAGATAACTTCCAATAGAACTGAACTACGTTTCTAAACTTCTGCAAGTTATGTAATACGCATGCAATATTCACAAAATCGTTAATTACCTGTATATTATTAAAAGTGTTCCTGTTTTCACAACATTTTAGGTATTTTTCTGGTTTTAATTCTGGCACGCCATCGCCCGCATCTTGCATTGTCAATTTCTAAATTCTTAGAAGCATCTACACATAAAAACACCCTTCCCATTTACGTTCACTTGGGAAATCCTGCACGGATTCATCCGTTGCAGTATCTCACGTTTTCTTTTCATACTTTGAGAGAAACATTTTTTTTATTTTTTAGGCTTTGCAGCAAGGTGCAGGGAGGAAAATATTTCCTGAAGAGCGGAAAAAAATCACAGAATGAAGAAGCAATTATTAAGTAGTTTTTATGCTCACTTTTAAGAGCCAATCTGGTTTTTCTGATTACTTTTTAAAATCCTATACATTTGTGAAAAGCATTCCATTGTTCTGTACTACAGGGGAAAAATCTAATATAAATATTTCCTGTTTTTTTAATCCCATTTTTAAGTGCACCGCAATTTCGTTGAATTTAAAATAGTAGGAGATTAAAATAAAAAAGAACAGAAAAAATTGCTGTAAACAAATAAGTCTTTCAAGTGTTGCGACGCTTATGAAATAAATATTACAAAAAGAAGCGTGTTACTGCGTACAACGCTAGTGGACGGCAACGCAGAGCGTTACCGTTCTGTAAAATGTATGCTGAAAAGAAAAAGTGACAAGGAAAAAGCCATTGAATTCTCGCGTGTAATCAGTTTCCTGTTTGGAAAAAAAAATCTGAGATTTAGAATGCTGTAGTTACTTTTTTCATTTCCTCAGTCGATAGCTGCCTAAAAACTAAATATTTTTTTGGCATGCATTCTTATTTCTCTTTTAGGTAGGGACGTCGCCAAGAAGGTGAGAGGGTGGTTTCAAGCCCACCCGGAAATTTGTCTTGCCCACTCAGTACAAAATGTGCCATTTTTCAATGTATTTACCCAGTACCGGATTTAAGGCCCTAGGCCAAATTTTCTATGCGCCTCATCCTCTCTGGCCACCCATATTTGAATTTTCTCCTATAAGATTTTCTAATAAACATATCTTTAAGTTAAGAATATAATAATTGGTTTTATAATTTTATTGTTATTTAAATATTATTTAAATAAAAATTATTTTGATTTAACTTGTTATTAAATTAAAGGTTATAAAAAAAATATTTGTAAACATAGTCAAAGAAGTTAGGTTCATGCTTATCCAGGAACCACACTTTACATTTTGAATGCGCTTTCTACAGCACATTCAAAATGTAAAGAACTACACTTTAGGTCGAATGCGCTCTCTATCGCATTCGACGTAAAGAACAACTACGTCGGATGCGCTCTCTATCGCACTCGTACGAACACGGGCGCGCTCGCAATAGAGCTATTATTACGTTCTTATTTCTTTAGCTATCATTCAAGATAAAATAAAAAATTACCACTACTTTATTTTATTCAAGTAAATTAAAATAACGGTACCTCCCTTTTCTACGTTTTTCTGTTCCATGCTCTCCGTTTTTCTGGATTGTACACCTGGGGTCCTCTAGAGCCTGGGGACCCTAGGCCGCGGCCTAGTTGGCCTAGTGCTAAATCCGCCGCTGTATTTACCTTTGAAATATAATCTGGACTTTGCCAAGTAAAAAAAGGTCGTGTGTTTTATTTCATCTAGCCGTACGTGTTTTCCCTGGGAAGTGCGCTGTTTAAGCGTCCTCCATCATCATCATCATCATTGTCAACCATTATCAATCCACTGCTGGACGAAGGTCTCCCCAAGTTTCCTCCACAACGGTCTGTCTTGTGCCAGTCTCCTCCATGTCACTCCCGCATATTTACGAATTTCATCCACCCATCTCCCATGTGGTCTTTTTCTGGGTCTTTTCCTGTCCCTTGGAATCCAATCTAAAATTTCGGCTGTCCATCTATGGTCTGTCCTTCTGGCAGTATGTCCAGCCCATTGCCATTTCAGGATTTAACTCTGATCATGATGTCTTCCACTCTCGTCATTTTCGGATCCACGAGTTCCTCTTCTTATCTCTCCTGGTTATACCAAGCATGCACCTCTCCATGCTTCTTTGAGTTGTCTGCAGCCTTTGTATGTCTCTTTTAGTTAAGGTCCACGTCTCTGCACCATACGTAAGCACTGGAAGGATGCATTGATCAAACACTTTTCTTTTAAGACATAACGGCATATTGCTCTTGAAAATTATGCTGTTTCTTCCAAAAACTCTCCAGGCAAGTTTTGTACGTCGATTAATTTCTTCATCAATGTGACCCTCACTTGATATCTGCTGTCCAAGATAAACATACGTATCTGTTATCTCCAGTTTTTCTCCATCAATCGATAAATCTTCATTTCTTGTAAAAGCATTGAACATCACTTTTGTCTTCTGAAAGTTCATTTTTAATCCACTTCTTTACTCTTGTCAGCAAGTTCCTGGGTCATACTCTGCAGCTCTGATGGGGTAGTTGCAAAAATGACTACGTCATCAGCAAAACGAAGGTGGGTTAGATAATCTCCATTAATCTTTATCCCTTTGTTTTCCCAGTTCAGTGATTGAAAGACATTTTCCAATGTGGCATTAAAGAGCTTCGGAGATATGGTGTCACCTTGTCTCACTCCCTTTCCAATTTTTATGTGTGTTGTATTTTCAAACAGCCGAATCTTTGCACTTGCATTTTCATAGATGTTATTAATAATATTAATGTATGCATCTTCAATACCGCAGGATTTCAGAGCCGTGGTAACTGCTGATGGTTTCACCGAATCAAAGGCTTTTTCATAATCGATAAAAGCCATGCACAATGGAAGTTCATATTCCCTCGCTCTTTCAATTAGTTCTCTCAGTACGTGGATATGATCTATTGTGTGCTGTAGCCACTCCTGAATCCAGCTTGTTCTCTCGGTTGAGCCATGTCCAGTGTTACCTTCAAGCGGTGTGAAAGAACTTTAGTGAAGATTTTATAAACCACTGATAGGAGGCTGATAGGTCTGTAGTTCCTGAGATCCTCAATGTTACCTTTTTTATGTAGCAGGATCATTGTAGCATTGTTCCAATCCTCAGGAATCTTCCCTTCATTAAGGCATCGAGTGAAAATTTGGGCGAGTACTGTTTCAATTTCTCCACTTGCTTCTTGTATGATGTCTATAGTAATTCCATCTTCTCCTGGAGCTTTCCCCCGCTTCATGTTCTTGATTGCATGAGCAACTTCTGCTGGGAGGACTGGAAGAACTCTGGTACCTTTCATGATGTCTGGAGTACATGTATCATCCTTTTCATATAGTTTGGAGTAGAAATCTTTCACTCTTGTCAAAATTTCGCCTCTATTTCTTGTTATAGAACCATCTTCTTTTCTCAGAGCCATAATCTGTTTTCTTCCCTTACTGAGATGTCCCTTTGCTATCTTTAGGCTTTGGTTGTTTTCAATTGCTTTCCTTACTAGTTCACAGTTGAATTTTCTTACGTCTTCAGTGATACTTTTTCTTACTGTCTTGCATAGCTCTATATATTCCACTTTGGAAGTCACATCTTCTTTAGTTGTCCTCATCTCTCTTCTTTTTTGCATCAACATTTTGGTTTTTCCTGATAATTTGTTTACATGCAACTTGTTCTTAGACCCAGCTAATTTTGTTGCTGTTTCCATAAGAGCTTTGGTTACTTTTCTGTTAACTTCAGAAATATCCACTTCTTCCGATGTTAGGCCTTCTAAAGCAGAGAATCTGTTCTTCAGTTCCAACTTGAAAGTATTATGGTGTTTTTTTAAGGTTGGTTATGTCAATACATTTTGTTTGTCTTATGAGCTTGCCACGTTCCAGTTTAGTGTTGAGGTGCATCTTACATCTCACCAATCTATGGTCACTACCTGTGTTGAACTTGTTTAGCACACTGCAGTCTTTGATGACGAATTTTTTGTTACACATAATAAAATCAATTTCACTTGTCGTCCCAATTGGATGTCTCCATGTCCATTTCCTGTGTGGCTTTTTCTTGAAAAAGGAATTCAAGATGAAAAATCCTTCTGCCTCTGCAAACTCAACGAGAGTATTTCCACGCTGGTTTCTGTTGCCGTGACCGAATTTACCTACTGAAGTTTCATTCTGTTGCCGGTGCCCTATTTTTGCATTGAAATCTCCCATAATTATCTTCAAGTGCTGCTTACCTTTATTATTTAGATGACGAATTTCCTCATAAAATTCTTCAATTTCTTCTTCAGGATGACTTGTGGTGGGTGCATAAGTTTGAATAATCTGAACCTGGTATCTTCTCGATAGTTGGATAACGAGTCGTGCAGCTCTGTCAGAGGAACTTTCAACTTCTACCACTTTATCCTTCAGTTTCTTGTTTATTATAAATCCAACACCACTAGTTCTGCCAGTATCTGTCCCACGATAATAGAAGAGATGTCCACTTTTCAGTTCAATGAGATCTTCTCCTTTTCTCCTTACCTCACTCAGCCCGACGATGTCCCACTTGATCCTTTGTAGTTCCTCTTCCAATTCAAGAAGCCTTGAATCAGAAGATAGGGAGCGTCCGTTGTAGGTAGCCAAGGTCAGCATCAAATGGCAGCCTAGTCCGGTCCTCCGGGGATTCTTAGCACCCTCTGCCTTCATGTCGCACTGGCCGCTGCCTTGGCCAGGTACATTCCAGCTGCCGGAGACTGAGGGCCAAGATTTAAGTTGTAGAGTCATTTTGGAGGTGTTTGGCCATAACTCACCACGCTGGCCAAGCGGGTTGGTGAGTGTGGGATAGCATTTCCTCTGATCCCGATGGTATAGTTATACCGCTATTTGCGGTCGTCAGAGCCCTTTAGTGGGAACAGGATGCACCACGAGAAGGCAGGGTTGACATTTGTCAAGGAGAGGCTGTGATGTTACGCATCACCTGACCTTACATCCCATACCTCGTGAAATATAGCTCAAAACACGCATTTGCAAAACGAAATTACATATTTAGAAAACAATTCAGAAATCCTGTTATTTTTTCACATGTAGAATAAACATTGAACCATCTTTCTGCATTTCTGTATTAGCATCACTTTGCGGAGTAATATTTTAATTATTTTCCCAAAAGTGTAAAATAATGGGCAGGTTGGCAATTATTTAAAAAAAAGTTCTAATTTTGATATCTGCTAGGTTAAAAAGCAGAAAATTAGTTTGATATTTTCTCTCGAAATATAAAAATTCGAGAACACATACGAGTTATATGATGTATTGATTTTTCCATCTGCGTGATGCTATAATTATTTCAATTTCGCATTCGGCGGAGTTAAAACCATACGGGGTATGGAGGACTCTTTAAGTCTCAAAAAAAGGTTACCAAAAAATAGCATCCTCGGGGCCATGAAAATTAAATTGTTCTCCACTCTTCCAATTCCTTACTTTAAGCCTCTTTTCATGTTTGTACGGCTGGGTAGTGGGGAGTGGGGGAAGCTAATGAGGATGGTGGATAGGAATTAGCCGAGGAGGTGACTATGGTTCCAGCATTTTTACTCACCTGTACACTGAGGTCTTGTGCAGTACTCCGTCGAATAGCTGTAACGACTCTCCTGAGGCTTCGACGTCCTCTATCGCTGATTTTCTTTAGTTTGGGGGCCGCGGGTGGCCTAGTGGGCAAAGCTCGTGACTGCCACGGAAAGGGCCTCAGGTTCGATTCCAGGTAGGTACGCACGCTCGATCCACTAAATATTCGCCGTGCCTCGGATAGGCACATTAAGTCGTCGGACCCCGGGTACTGCCCCCGTAATAAATAAGGGCGTCTTCCTCCCTCTTTCTACTTCGCTTCCGCGTCACTTTCCAATCGGGCGCTCTATCCCAAATCTCCTGATTTCCTATTTCTAAGGGTTGTTTAGGACCTGGGGTCAGACACTCCCTTCCTAAAATCCTCTACATATGATCACGATTTCTTTGGTTTACCGGTACGTTTTGCTGCTTCAGGCAAGCCACGTGTCTTTCATTTATTAAGTACATCCGATACAGTTGACTTGGGTATGTTTAAACGCCTCTCGGTTTATCTTATGGACAACCCACTAATATAACACCCAACGATATTTTTTTCTCAAAGTTTGTACTCTCCCGCCGCTACATTTTCACTCAACCTCACAGTGCGATATGATCGCGGTTAGCTGCAGACTTGTTTTTATACCGTTTACAGCTGTACGCGCATCTTAACAACGCAGCGAATCATTTCACTTGCTTTTGAATGGGTGTCCGGTGACTTTTGTCAGTATAGTGTAGTTCAAGTATAGTGCTCTTTTCATTTTCGTAAGCAAAATGCAAAATTTTGAAGAGCAATGTAAGACAATGCCTTCAGAGCAAGCAAAATGTTGAATGCGTCATTCTAATAACATTTGTACCTAACACCAGTGGCGTAACTAGTCAGATCCGTGTATAGCGACCAGTCCTTTTTAAGCAGACGGCGACGATGAACTGTGCTGGAGGACAAACCTTGGCCTGTGACAGTGCTTCACTACAGTTCTAACTCGGTGGATGTCGATGGGCGATCGGTTACTGCCATGCGGTAGAGATGTCTCACATACCATGCAATCGTGCGATTTTGCGGTCCATTTCCCGGATTTCTGTGCGTCGAGTCTCCTCTGTCACTGCCCCCCCCCCCCCGTTCGCATCACTGTTTTGACGCTTCATCCCGTACGAGTAGCAATTTCGCGGTATGAAAATTCAGAACATAACTTAGGAAAATCTACTTAGCGCGGGAGAGCGATGAGTTCATGGAAGGGGCTCTCTATTGGGCAGCACAGCAAGAGGAGCATCTGTAAACCTTAGTGTATATAGTCAAACTTAATTGCACGTCAACTATGTGATCAAAAGCATCTGGATACAAATTTTGTGTAGTGGATTTGCTCACTACACAAACCATGGCTCATACAGATATAGAACGATGCACGTGGCCTGGAAAACATCATAGACCCGCGTGAACAGCGGGATGGGACGTACAGTAGATGTCAGTGACTTTTAACGTGGCACGGTCATAGAATGCCATCTTAGCAACAGGTCAGTTTAATTAATTTCTGCCCTACTTCAGCTGCCTTGATCAACTGTAAGTAGACCTCAGTGACTTTTAACGTGGCACGGTCATAGAATGCCATCTTAGCAATAGGTCAGTGTAATTAATTTCTGCCCTACTTCAGCTGCCTTGATCAACTGTAAGTAGACCTCAGTGACTTTTAACGTGGCACGGTCATAGAATGCCATCTTAGCAATAGGTCAGTGTAATTAATCTCTGCCCTACTTCAGCTGCCTTGATCAACTGTAAGTAGACCTCAGTGACTTTTAACGTGGTACGGTCATAGAATGCCATCTTAGCAATAGGTCAGTGTAATTCATTTCTGCCCTACTTCAGCTGCCTTGATCAACTGTAAGTAGACCTCAGTGACTTTTAACGTGGCACGGTCATAGAATGCCATCTTAGCAATAGGTCAGTGTAATTAATTTCTGCCCTACTTCAGCTGCCTTGATCAACTGTAAGTAGACCTCAGTGACTTTTAACGTGGCACGGTCATAGAATGCCATCTTAGCAATAGGTCAGTGTAATTAATTTCTGCCCTACTTCAGCTGCCTTGATCAACTGTAAGTAGACCTCAGTGACTTTTAACGTGGCACGGTCATAGAATGCCATCTTAGCAACAGGTCAGTTTAATTAATTTCTGCCCTACTTCAGCTGCCTTGATCAACTGTAAGTAGACCTCAGTGACTTTTAACGTGGCACGGTCATAGAATGCCATCTTAGCAACAGGTCAGTTTAATTAATTTCTGCCTGACTTCAGCTGCCTTGGTCAACTGTAAGTAGACCTCAGTGACTTTTAATGTGGCACGGTCATAGAATGCCATCTTAGCAATAGGTCAGTGTAATTAATTTCTGCCCTACTTCAGCTGCCTTGATCAACTGTAAGTAGACCTCAGTGACTTTTAACGTGGCACGGTCATAGAATGCCATCTTAGCAACAGGTCAGTTTAATTAATTTCTGCGTGACTTCAGCTGCCTTGATCAACTGTAAGTAGACCTCAGTGACTTTTAACGTGGCACGGTCATAGAATGCCATCTTAGCAATAGGTCAGTGTAATTAATTTCTGCCCTACTTCAGCTGCCTTGATCAACTGTAAGTAGACCTCAGTGACTTTTAACGTGGCACGGTCATAGAATGCCATCTTAGCAACAGGTCAGTTTAATTAATTTCTGCCTGACTTCAGCTGCCTTGGTCAACTGTAAGTAGACCTCAGTGACTTTTAATGTGGCACGGTCATAGAATGCCATCTTAGCAATAGGTCAGTTTAATTAATTTCTGCCCTACTTCAGCTGCCTTGATCAACTGTAAGTAGACCTCAGTGACTTTTAACGTGGCACGGTCATAGAATGCCATCTTAGCAATAGGTCAGTGTAATTAATTTCTGCCCTACTTCAGCTGCCTTGATCAACTGTAAGTAGAGTTCAGTGACTTTTAACGTGGTACGGTCATAGAATGCCATCTTAGCAATAGGTCAGTGTAATTAATTTCTGCCCTACTTCAGCTGCCTTGATCAACTGTAAGTAGACCTCAGTGACTTTTAACGTGGCACGGTCATAGAATGCCATCTTAGCAATAGGTCAGTTTAATTAATTTCTGCCCTACTTCAGCTGCCTTGATCAACTGTAAGTAGACCTCAGTGACTTTTAACGTGGTACGGTCATAGAATGCCATCTTAGCAATAGGTCAGTGTAATTAATTTCTGCCCTACTTCAGCTGCCTTGATCAACTGTAAGTAGACCTCAGTGACTTTTAACGTGGCACGGTCATAGAATGCCATCTTAGCAATAGGTCAGTGTAATTAATTTCTGCCCTACTTCAGCTGCCTTGATCAACTGTAAGTAGACCTCAGTGACTTTTAACGTGGCACGGTCATAGAATGCCATCTTAGCAATAGGTCAGTGTAATTAATTTCTGCCCTACTTCAGCTGCCTTGATCAACTGTAAGTAGACCTCAGTGACTTTTAACGTGGCACGGTCATAGAATGCCATCTTAGCAATAGGTCAGTGTAATTAATTTCTGCCCTACTTCAGCTGCCTTGATCAACTGTAAGTAGACCTCAGTGACTTTTAACGTGGCACGGTCATAGAATGCCATCTTAGCAATAGGTCAGTGTAATTAATTTCTGCCCTACTTCAGCTGCCTTGATCAACTGTAAGTAGACCTCAGTGACTTTTAACGTGGCACGGTCATAGAATGCCATCTTAGCAATAGGTCAGTGTAATTAATTTCTGCCCTACTTCAGCTGCCTTGATCAACTGTAGGTAGACCTCAGTGACTTTTAACGTGGCACGGTCATAGAATGCCATCTTAGCAATAGGTCAGTGTAATTAATTTCTGCCCTACTTCAGCTGCCTTGATCAACTGTAAGTAGACCTCAGTGACTTTTAACGTGGCACGGTCATAGAATGCCATCTTAGCAATAGGTCAGTGTAATTAATTTCTGCCCTACTTCAGCTGCCTTGATCAACTGTAAGTAGACCTCAGTGACTTTTAACGTGGCACGGTCATAGAATGCCATCTTAGCAATAGGTCAGTGTAATTAATTTCTGCCCTACTTCAGCTGCCTTGATCAACTGTAAGTAGACCTCAGTGACTTTTAACGTGGCACGGTCATAGAATGCCATCTTAGCAATAGGTCAGTGTAATTAATTTCTGCCCTACTTCAGCTGCCTTGATCAACTGTAAGTAGACCTCAGTGACTTTTAACGTGGCACGGTCATAGAATGCCATCTTAGCAATAGGTCAGTGTAATTAATTTCTGCCCTACTTCAGCTGCCTTGATCAACTGTAAGTAGACCTTAGTGACTTTTAACGTGGCACGGTCATAGAATGCCATCTTAGCAACAAGTCAGTTTAATTAATTTCTCTCCTGCTTCAGCTGCCTTGACCAGCTGTAAGTAGACCTCAATGACTTTTAACGTGGCACGGTCAAAAAACATTTCGGAATACGTATAATAAAGGAAGTGCACTGTCAAAGCCCTGTATTCACAAATTGGTGAAAAAATTAGAGACAACAGCAAGTCTTCTCAATAAACACGCAGGAAGCCGCGAGATGTCTGAACGAACGGTGAAGGATGTAAAGGAACGATTACTGGAACCTCTAACAAAATCCTTAAGAAGTCTTTCGCAAGAAACTCGTATTACGTATTCCTCATGTCAAATAGCTGCCAAAAAAGCGAAACTGCACCAAGAGTTGGTTCCAAATGATTTGTACAAACTTGTACAATTTTGTTTATGGTTCCAGCGTTTCGTTGGGGAACGTCCTGAGATTTTGGATATTACATGGCTTGCGGCACTAGCTCTCCATTCCCTGGAACCAGTGACCCTAAATTAGGGACGGGCGACTGCTTACAACCCACTGAATTGCTCACGGTGGTCGTTAAACCTCCAATATAAAAAACAAACTTGATTGCCTTGCAGGGAGCCCCGATCTCAATTAAATGGGCCGCCCCGGTGGCGCAGTGGTCTAAACGATGGCCTCTGACCATTCGTCCGTAAGGGGACTGGGTTCGAGACCCGGTGAGACACGGATGTCGTGCTTGTCTTACGGCACTGGCTCTCCATTCCCTGGAACCAGTGACCCTAAATTAGGGACGGGCGACTGCTTATAGCTCATTGAGTTCCTCACGGTTGTCGTTAAACCTCTAATCAAAGAAAAAAATATTAAGTGGTACACCTTTGGGATGAATTGGAACTCCGGCTGAGAGCCAGATCGAACCTCCCGATTTCGGATACTTAATTGCGTAGTGCTTCTGCTAGAATGGATCGAATTTCACGCAGCAATGTAATGGAATACCTTCCTTGTAAAGTGGAGGCTGTGATAGCAGCAAAGGTTAGACATACTCGATAAAAAAAAATTCTATTACGATGAGTTTGTGGATAAACAAGTATACCGATACTTTTGATCGGATAGTGTATTTTGTAGTCGTGTTATTTAGTCATGTGTGACATTAGACAAAAGGCCGACCCAGTTGCGCCGTGGTCTAAGCGACGGCCTCTGATCATTCGCCCGAACGGGGTCCGGGTTCGAATCCCGGTGAGGCATGGATGTTGTTTATCTTACGGCACTGGCTGTTTCCCTTTCCTGGAACCAGTGGCCGTAAATTAGGGACGGGCGACTGCTTATAGCCAATTAAGTTGCTCACGATGGTCGTTAAACCCCAATCAAAAAAATATGCATCTCCACCAAGGTTTAGTTTAAGCTCGAAATTTGAGTTTGAAAAGCATCCGGAGTCTTTGTCATCGTAAATACGTGAGAACAGAACTTTGTTGGTGGCAAAGATCGAATCCACATCCTTCTGCTCCTGAGCCGAGTGCTTTTCTTATTAAGCTACACCGACGAAATTCATGGCTGGAACTTTACCGTCTTGACGCACGCACAGGATTGGGAAGTTATGCTTAAAAAAATATTTTTTTACTGACGCGTAAAATACGTGTAAAAAAGGCATAATTTACATCACAAATGGAAAAAATGTAGTAAATTCAAAACTTGCTTTAAATACAATAAAAAGGCGAAGCATTAGAGTGTAACTCGAGTTTCCAAGCTAGCACCGACACGAGCGTGGGTTACTAGAAGTAAATCAAACGAGCTTTCCATATTACGTTTTCCATTTCTACTATCTTTTCCAACGACACGCCAACACTACAGAGTGGCGAACGTGTTGCTTCTAATGATATTTAGGATGAAACATTACCAACTTCTTGCATCCTAAATACAGTACTCTCCCGTTATAAGAAACTCAGATATAAGAAATTTACAGTTAGAAGAAAGAAATTTATAAATTTGGGTGGTCTGATGTCAAAGTATAGGAACGTTTCGTGTTTATAAGAAAAGCAAAACGAGTCAAATTTCGGTTATAAATTCCAAACAATTTATTTTCAAAATAACATTTTGAACATCAATGATTGGTAAATCGAAAAAGCCTCTGTGTTTTGCAGGGATTCATATGCACCAGTGAAATATCTGTCTAATAAGAAAGCTTGGGTGACTTCTTTTGTCTTCGAAGAGAGGTTAAAGGAATGGGACACTGCAATGAAGACACAGAAGAGAAAAATTCTGTTTGTTTTGGACAACTGTTTCACCCATAGATGTTGCATAAAGCTGCATTCAATTCAGGTGTTGTATCTTCCTCTAAACACCACTTCTCAACTGCAGCCTATTGATCAGGAGATCATCCGATGCCTAAAAGCGCATTATCGGAAGAGACTAGTAATACTAATGGTCTTAAGCATGGATGCAAGAAAGGAGACAAAATTGATGTGAAAATTGGCATTGATTTCGTACAAGCCGTTTGGAATTCAGTGGGCTCTACAGTAATTAAGAACTACTTTCGGAAAGCTGGATTTTATAATGAAGAAAATTCCGAATTGGAACAAGACTTTGAGGATGAAATTTCCCTTGATGAGTTGGCTCAATTTGATGTGGAAGGTGTTTCTTTTGAGGATTTGGTCACCGCAGCTAACGGTGTGCAAACATCGCCTGAGCTGACAGACATAAAATTTTGGCCCAAGTGAATCCTGTTGAAGAAACTGGAAGCAGCAGTAAAAAATAGCATGACAACTTTTCTGAGAAGCATCTACCCACGCGAGTGGAAGGCATGGATATTATTCAGATGGTGAAAGACTATGTGAGTAGGATTCTAAGTGCTCAAGAAACAGAGAAAGAGCAATGTTTGATTTGACTCCAAAAATGTGAGACGATTGTAATGGTAAATTCAAAAAAGTAGACTTCTATAACAGATCTTTTTTAAATTAATGGTATGTATTGATGTACACTTGTTTATTCATAAAATACATGTACTGTACTCATGCGTCTGCTTTAATTTCGAAGTTTTAACCATTTTAATACAAATTCGGTTATAACAAACTGATTTCTAATCCCCTTGAACTTTCTTATAACGAGAGTTGACTGTATTAAGGACAGAAACTTAATGAAGAACGTCTTGAGGTCGTAGGAAATTTTATACTGCAAAATTGGCTACCAACAACATAGAATATTTGGTAAACTACTTGAAAAAGAAGTTCAAACTCCAGCAACATTTTGGCATTTTCCTAAAAGACATCACAAAGAGCTCGCGAAATTAGCTATCATCAGCACAGCTTGAAAGGTTGTTCTCCAACTGGCCGTGCATTTATAACGCAACGAGAAACCGACTAAGCTTGGAAAATTCTAAAAAACTGGCGCATATACTACACTATCTACCAACAAGTAATTGGACACCCCTGAAATCGACGATATCTGCGGTCCTGATACACGTCACGGCCGCCACCGTTAAATATCGTGTGGGAAACAACAACGCAACCAGTCGCATGCAAGATGCCACGCAGTTCGGAGCTCTCTGATTTCGAGAAAGGTGTAATCGTCGGGCACCACAGAAATGGCCGATCCATACGTGACATATCCAGCGAGTTGAAGTACCCAAAGTCGACAGTGGCCTACGTGATTGGCAAGTGGAAGATGAAAGGTGACTGTCGGAATGTGCCCCGACTCGGCAGACCCACAAAACTGGGAGTTAGAGACCGACGGGTGCTGGCCAGAGAAATTCGGAAGAACCGCACCAAATCGATGGGCCACATCCGCGAAGAGTTCCAACAGGCATCCGGGAGTGTTCTTTCGATAAATACCATCCGTAAGGAAGCCCATCTGCTTGGTTATCATTGACGTGCTGCAGCCCACAAGCCTTTGAACACCAAGTCCAATAGCGCTGCTCGGCTAACGTTGTGCAAAGAAAGTCGACAGTGGACCGTTGAACAGTGGAAACAGGTTCTCTGGAGCGACGAATGAAGGTTCACCCTCTACCGTTCGGATGGCAGGGTCTGGGTTTGGCGCCTGCCTGGAGAACGCCTCCTCCCGGAATGTATTGTGCTAACTGTGAAGTTCGGCGACGGTGGAATTATGCTATGGGGGTGTTTCTCCTGGTATGGCACGGGACCCTTGGTCGCAATTCCTGGTAGACTCAACGCCGAGACCTACTGCACCATTTTGAATGACCATGCGTTTCCTACGTTGTGGCAGTTTTACGGGGTGGACCCATGTTACTTTCAGGATGACAATGCCTCCTGTCATGCTGCGAGGTCCACCATTGTTTGGTATGGTGACAATGGGGTTAATCAAATAAACTGACCTGCGCAGAACCTGGACCTTAACCCTACAGAGCACCTCTGGGACGAGTTGGAGCGTCGACTTAAGGGGTGCCCCCACCGTCCGAAATCGGTGAAGGAACTGACCTGTCTTCTCCAAGCCGAGTGGAAGAAAATACCGCTAGCCGTCGTACAGCGCCTGGTTGAGAGTATGTCCCGGAGGGTCGCAGCTGTAATCGCCGCTCGTGGAGGCTCCACCAACTATTGAAGGTGAATAAACTTCGTTTTCCTTTGCACAGGTGTCCAATTACTTGTTGGTAGATAGTGTATATTGCACTCTAAAAATGGAAGATCAAAATTGCGATTTTTATTAGAAACTGCTAAGAAAAATAAGAATGAACGAAACTCATAGGCAAGTGTTATACAAATTGTATGCAGACAATATGTGATAATGTGACGACAAATGTTATTTTAGTTTGAATTTAGTTTTGATAAAATTATTAACAATGTGACATAATCAAAGTAAAACACAAATTAAAGCAACAGTGACGCCTGGATATAGTGAAGAAAAAAGTTAATAAAAGCTATCAAAGAGTTTATAAACGATTCACAGGTTAGTAATCTTTCAATTTTAAAAATGACAGTGAAAAAAGTGTGAAACCTTTTTGTCGTAACGTTTTATTCTTTGTTTGTTTTTCTTAGAATAAAATTAATGTCACGATATAACATACTGTATTATTTAGTGTTAAAAAATGCAATTATCGTTTAACTGTAAGAGGCATTAGATTTTTCTGGTTCTTCCGATAAAATGGATGGCACTGAAGTTGTTACGACTGATATTAGTTTAAGTGGGCAATCATGAACATTAGCAACTGTCAAATTAGAAGAAATGTTAATCTTTTTGAAAAAAAAATATTCTATCATTCGTATTACATATGTGAGTTTTGATACTTCACCATTGTAATTATGTTCATTTCTGTGGTTATAAACTAAACAATTTAAAATAAATGCTTACTTCTAGTTGCGTTAACATGGCTATTTATTAATTTATTTTCATGTAAATAAATTATAACCCCGCGTAGAATTGTGTAGTAAATTAGTTTTCTACTCTATGTAAAATACGCATAAATTACGCGTAATTTATGTAAAATATGTATCATGTCAATTACGTGGCCAACCTTGCGCATGCATCACTTCTGTAGTACATCACGCATACCCCCCCCCTTTGAGAAAGGCGGGGGCACTAAATCGCAGGTTTCGTGTGCGCTGCACACCATGCTTGAAATAACTCTCTGTAGAAGAAGGAATTCTCACTAATTCCGGATGATGTGTGGAAGAAGCATCACTCACTTTTTTTTTATGCAAAGAGGAATTCTCATCAATTCCAGACGAGGAAATCACACATTTTTCGAAGAATCTTACCGCCGATAGATCCATTATACGTTCTGACACCAATGTGAAAACCCAAATTTGTTTGCGACGAGACTCGAACCCGCATTCTACTGCTCCGGAGAAGAATGCTTTCCCAATTACACTACGCAGACATAAAGACGATGTGTGGAAGAAGAATATATCTTCAACTCTGAATACAGAGACAGAGTTTGTCGCTGCAAGTTTACCATCTTGACATGTGCGTCACCTGTGTTGTACCTCACGAATATCAAATAAAATCCTCTGAGAAAATTCAGTCAGGTGTTTCATTTATCCTTCTACGCAGTTATAAAAATCTAGGGATTTTATACGCTAATCAGGCGGAAAACAATCCTTGAATTACAAAAATCTATATCATATTTTATCAGGGTGTAATTCAAAAGATAATACCTTTTTGTTCCGATACGTCACAAAGAATCTCTTGACTACTTTGTGAAAATGAAACATCTCTTAGCAAAGCTGGCATATGAAACTTGTGAGGAAATTTTGCAGGACAGGAAACGTTTCTGTATAAAAATACACGTCTCCGATAAGACAGCCATCTGCTGCTACGCAGGAGTTCCGAATATCTGCGCAATTTTTCATATTGCCGAACACGTTTTGGTTGTCACATTATTCACGAAATCCAACTTGAGAACTGTCAACGTACGATCTGCGTTCCTTCGCAATGACTGGATTACGTTTCTGACAGGTATGAAAGTTTCCCCGATATCTTATTTCTATTTCGGTATTTGATTTACGGACAAAAAGCATAAGATTAAACTTCAGACTTAAAATGAACATGACGTGTGAACGGGAAAAGATTACGAGCGAGATCGCATTTGCAAATCAATGAATTTAAGATTTTTTTGTCCGTTGCTATTAATGATTTTGTGTTGGTAGGTCACACAAGTTCTTTTATCCATTTTTTTCTAAACAGAAAAGAAGAGCGAAAAGAATTAAACCCTGATGTCCAGTTTTCTTCGACTTTCATGCATCCATAGATTACCGTCCAATGTCACGAACATAAAAAAAGATTGACAGACTGACATCTAACACAAAAACCTCGTTCATAACTTAAAATTGAGTGGCACAGTAGGCTGGGCTTGTGACCTCGTGTCCTACTGAGCCCGGGTTCGAACCCCGGCAAGACATGTTTTTCTTGACCATCGCCGCTGTTTCTGTTCTTTCAATGGAACAAATAGACCTATACGATATACAGGCGACTGCTTATAACAGCCGAGTTGTCTATGGCTATTTTTAGATACCAAAAAAAAAAAAAAAAAAAAGGACGCGGTAGTGGACTCTTTCAAAATGGAGAGTTTGTATCATATGTCTTGAAACAAGCCGTGGACAATTTTGAATTTTACGCTGCCTGCTGCAAATGTGACTTGCAGCGAATTCTACCTGAATGCGACAGATCAGTTTCTTGATGATGATGATGTCCAGGGCCCGATTTACACAGAATTGGGCTTTAGGCACAGCACAAGATGAGGCTACCCAACCATATTCTTGAAAGAGTAAGTACATCTGTCGCCACTAAATACACTCACGAACAATGAAATTTTTGCACCTAGGAAAAAACGTGCTACAACCGTGAAACTTTGCAAATAGGTAGAGTGCGTGCTGGTATGAGAATGATCCACGTTTGGTGTGATTGCGCATGACCGCACACCCTGCGGTACCGCTGCAAGCACAAACCAGCAGTCTTCTAAACCGGCGTTTAGTCGACGACCCATGAAAGCGAAAAGCACCGGCCGACGCAAGCAAGAGTACACAGTGACAAGAATGCCGAGTAGACGCCAGAGACGTTGATTTACGCAATTTACGGACTTTGCGAGAGGCCTGATCATCGTGCTGAAAACCGGAGGATGGTCGGCGTGCCAAATAGCCCGCCACGTGGATCGTTCTGACCATACCTTCAGGCTGTGTTGTGGTAGCAGTGGACACGTGACGGCACTGCCACACGGCGGAGCGGCTCCAGACGGACCAGGAGGACCACCGGCAGAAAGGATCGGCGGATCGTGAGCCAGGCACGAACGGATATCACGGGGACACGGTCCACTATATACAGGCAGATATAGCGGTTCCTGTGTGCCTACGACCCATTTCCCCACGTCTCGCGGTGGCGAATCTACGATCCCAGCGCCCCTTACGTGTGCTGCCATTAACACCGGAACTTCGCAGGCTCCGTGTGCAGTGGTGCCAGACCAGAGCGACGTGGGACGCCATAGACTGGCGACGTGTGGTGTTTAGAGATGAGTACCACTTCGTTTTGGTGACTGATGATCATCGTGTCCGGGTGTGGAGGTCCCCGGATTAACGGCACAATCCCAATCTTGCTATCAAGCGCCACACCTACACCACTGCAGTCATTCTGGTCTGAGGAGCCATAGCCTACGATAGCCGATCAGCTGTAGTAGTGGTACGTGGATCATTGACGGGCCAGCGGTATGTGGACGAGATCCTACGGCCCCAATTGCTCCCATTCCTGACCGGGATTTCAGGTGCGCTATACCAGCAGGATAATGCCAGCCTGCACACGGTACGCTTCCAGCACGACAATGCGACGTATCACACATCTATACATATGAGAGAGTGATTGGAAGAGCACGATCGATGAAGACTTCAGAATACATCCTTGGACCCCCTAATTCCCCAGACTTAAACCCAATTGTGCATTTGTGGGACCACCTCGATTTCATTGTTCGCTCTATGGATCCTCCGCGACGCACCCTCCAGCAGCTGTCAGATGCACTGCAGTCAGAATGGCTCCACATACCTGTAAACACCTTCCAGCACCTGATTGAATCACTCTCAGCCCGTCTAGCTGCTGTCGGCGTTGCACACGGCGGTCACTCTGGGTATTAGCTGGTGGTCATAACAATGTGACTCGACTGTGTAAATGAGTCTCCCTGTCTATATTTCCTGGTTGCATTTAGCATGCTTCTCTTCATGTTTCTTCGAGTTGACGTAACCTCTATACATGTTTTTCTTTTTATTAAAGTTCGTGTCCTTAATCCATAAGTAATAAGAACTGTATAACGTACAAGTTTGTCCACACCGGGCATCTAAACCGGGTCCCCTCACTCCGGAGTAAGTCGCTCTCCCAACTGAGCTACGCGGACATGTGCACTCACTGCTATCTTCCTTTATCTCGTGTGCGTCCTGCGGGGCAGGTAGGTCACAACTGGCAGGATGTATTGATTAAATACATTTTTGAAGAGATAATGGTAAAGTACTCTTCAAAACTGTGCTTTTACTTCCAAGTGCTCTGCATTCAAACTTTGTGCCTGTTAATCTCTATCTGTTTATCCAAAATAAATGCAGAAACAGGTTCACTCCTAGATAATATATAAAACTTTTATTAACGTAATTCTTTCTCAAAATCATGAAAGTTCTGGCTAAAATTTTGTTTTTGAACTGAGCCTTTTTTAATATTTTATGCTATTACATAAAATTTGAGTTCTAAAATCCGGCGTTGTAAATCCGGCAGCTCTAAAGCAAACCGTTACGATTTTTTACGCTTTCCAACCGTTAGTTGAAGAAGCGTATATGCTCCAGCTTTTTAAGTCCGTCCGTCTGTCGGCACGATAACTCACGTAAAAATGGTTCGATTTCGATGAAATTTTAGTATCTGGTAGGGGACCACGAGGGGACCAACCCTATTGAAAATGGGTGAAGTGGGGTCAAAGGTCACGCCATAAGAGCAGGATCCATTCAATTGCCCTTATGCGTCATAACTTTTGTAAATATGGTTCGATTTCGATGAAATTTTAGTATGTGGTAGGGGACCACCAGGGGACCAACCCTATTGAAAATGGATGAAGTGGGGTCAAAGGTCACGCCATAAGAGAGGTATCCATTTCATTGCCTTTATGCGTCATAACATGCGTAAATATGATTCGATTTCGATTAAATCTCAGTATGTGGTAGGGAGCTACCTGGGCACGAACCCTATTGAAAACTGGCAAATTGGGATCAAAGGTCAGGCAGGGCATAAGAGCGATTTATTCCATTGCTCTTATGCGTCATAACTTGTGTAAAAATGGTTCGATTTCGATGAAATTTTGGTATGTGGTAAGGAACCACCTGGGAACGAAACCAATTAAAAATGGATGGAATGGGGTCAAAGGTCAGGACATAAAAGCAGGATCCATTTCATTGCCTTTATGCGGCATAACATGCGCAAATATGGTTCGATTTCGCTGAAATTTTAGTATGTGGTAGGGAACCACTGGGCACGAACCCTATTGAAAATGGGCGAATGGGGTCAAAAGTCTGGTAGGGCATAAAAGCGGTATTTATTCCATTGCCTTTATGCGTCATAACTTGCGTACAAATGTTTCGATTTCGATGAAATTTTAGTATTTGGTAAGTAACTACCTGGGGACGAACCCTATTGAAAATGGGCGAAATGGGGTCAAAGTTCAGAGCATAAAAGTGGAATCCATTCCATTGCCTTTATGCGTCATAACATGCGTAAATATGGTTCGATTTCGATGAAATATTAGTATGTGGTAAGGAACCAACTGGGAACAAAACCTATTGAAAATAGGTGGAATGGGATCAAAGGTCAGGACATAAAAGCGGGATCCATTTCATTGCTTTTATGCGTCATAACATGCGTAAATATGGTTCGATTTCGATGAAAGATTAGTATGTGGTAAGGAACCAACTGGGAACGAACCCTGTTGAAAATGGGCGGAATGGGGTCAAAGGTCAGGACGCTATTGTGGAATCCATTCCATTGCTCTTGTGCATCATAACTTGCCAAAAAATGTTTCGATTGCGACAAAACGTTATCATGTTGTTCCGGAGGTATAGTGAACCGGTTCTGTTGAATATCAACGAAAAGGGGTCAAAGGTCATTGCACAAAAGCAAGATTTATTCCACAGCCATTATCCTCATAACTTGCGTAATAATTTCTGGTATGTTGGAAAGCGTATCATAATCAATGCATTGCATGATTTTACTAACTTGTTTAATTAAGAGTCTTATAATAGCTCTACGGATCGTTTTCCTCTTTTGCTTCGGGGTTGAGTGACCCACATGCAAGTTTGAATAAGTAAGGAGTCGTTCACGTTTAATTTTGAGCCTCTGGTGCTGAGAATTGGGGGAACATCCAGCCAGTGTTTTTACAGCAAATCTCCCAGCTACGAAATGACGTAGGCGACAAATATGTCAGCTATAAACTTACGAAGGTGTTAAATGTGCTTAAGCCGGATTGATGCAGGCGACGTGATAAAGCAAAATCTTAATTCCTTGGTACACTGTTATTTTAAACAAACAGAATTTTATATAAATTAGTTTAAAGAATTCTGAATTCTGAAAATAAATTATGCAAATGCACAACTGAGAAGTTTCAAGCTACCGGACGTGTCATATTACAGAAGAGTCTTGCTTTGCCAGTTTTGCGAGAAGAGGGTTTTTTTTTTTTTTTTTTTTTTTTGTAAAACGAACATTTCATAACTCAACACGTGGGAACGACTAAACATAGCGCAGCTGTTGGAACGAAGACATCATTTGCATCTCCTTCCAAGAAGCTCTCACAGTTTGCTAAGGAGCAGTGCCTTCGATGCTCGTGTACCTTTATAAAAACTGGAAAATAAATCACAAAAGTAATTTCTAGAGAAACGTACGAAAGTAACTCCGCCGAGTGAATCGACATTACGGAAAACCTATTACCGATCTTGTTTCACTGACATTATGCAGATAATTTTAGTAAGATTTCTGAAATTGTTGCCCGTTTTGATCAGAAAGAAGCCTGTTCAGTCTGAAATGTAGAAGAGTCGCAGGCTAGAGATTCAATTTTAAATGGCTTGGCTTTTATTAATGCTCACTTTTCGAAATTGCTAGTATTATTACTTCGCTTGAGAAGCACAACACACCATTAAGAAGTGCACTGCAGGTAATGAAAATCGATCCAACATTGTGGAAATAAAACAAAATTGTGAAAGAAAATGTACCCGATGACGTGATAAAAAAATTATTGAATCCTGAACTTGAGGGAAGCACTGAGGTGAAAATGTTACGGCTGGTATTGATTTGAAAAAATAAAAAAAATTATTGCGAAGATACCCGAATGTGACTTTCATTGATATGGATCTTTCAAAGATCTATGTTCTACGCATTTCGCTATTGCCTTCGTTGAAGTTGAGCGATATTTTTCAATGCAAAAGCAAATCCTCGCTGCCCAAAAGCAAAAGTATGACTTTTTGAAATGAGAACAAAAGATTAAACTAAACTAATAACACAAACCGGGAAAACAATAATGAAACACTCGTTATCAATAAGTATCAAAGTACATTTTATATGCAATACATGTTGTTATTTTTTTATTGAGGTTTAAAATCCACGGTAAGCAACTTATAGGGGTATAAGCAGTCTCCCCTCCCTAATGTAGGGCCACTGGTTCCAGGGAAAGTACAGAATCAACGCTATACAGCACCCGTACCTCACCCGGATTAGAGTTCTGGACGGGCCAGGTCGGGCGGCTTTTAGTTTAGAGAGCGAAGCAACGGAAAAAGGCCGGCCTTTTTGCAGACACTTACGGCCGGACAGGGCTTTTTCGCAAACACTTACGGCCGGGCAGGAATTTTTCTCAGACACTTACGGCCAGGCAGGGCTTTTTTGCAGACACTTACGGCCGGGCAGGGCCTTTTTCTCAGACACTTACGACTGGACAGGGCTTTTTCGCAGACACTTATGGCCGGACAGGGCTTTTTGCAGACACTTATGGCCGGACAGGGTTTTTTCTCAGACACTTACGGCCGGGATTTTTTGCAGCCACTTATGGCCGTGCTTTTTTGCAGCCACTTATGGCCGTGCTTTTTTGTAGACACTTATGGCCAAACAGGGCTTTTGCTGACACGTATGGCCGGACAGGGCTTTTTTGCAGACACTTACGTCCGGACACGGCTTTTTCGCAGACACTTACAGCTGGGCAGGGCTTCCCACGTTACACGACACGAGAGATTGCAGACACATTGCACATCCATCATTCAAGCGTTCACGACCACCTGAAGAAGCTGGGATACGGAAGCAAGCTCTATATGTGGGTTCCTCATGAACTCAAAGGAGCTCAATTGACGGCGCGTGTAAACGGCTGCGATATGCTCATTAAACGTGAGGAAAACGATCCTTTTTTGAAGCGACAGATAACTGGTGACGAAAAGTGGATTGTGTACAACAATGTGCTGCGCAAACGGTCTTGGTCCCGACGTGCTGCTTCGCCTCAAACGACATCCAAAACAGACATTCATCAGCGTAAGGTTCTGGTCTCAGTGTGGTGGGATTTTAAAGGTGTAGTGTTTTTCGAGCTGCTACCACGGAACCAAACAATCAATTCAAATGTGTACTGTCAGCAATTGGACAGTTTGAACGAATCCATCACCCAGAAACGTCCAGAGTTCGTTTATCGTAAAGGTGTTGTGTTCCATCACGACAACGCGAGACCACACACAAGTTTGATCACCCGCCAAAAATTATTGGAGCTTGGGTGGGATGTGTTGCTACACCCAGCATACTCGCCTGACCTCGCGCCGTCAGACTTTCACTTGTTTCGCTCTCTTCAACAGTCCTTGTGTGGTATAACGTTCAATTCAGATGAGGCTTAAATCAGCACCTTGTACAGTTTTTCGCGACGAAAGACAGGTCCTTCTATGAACGAGGTATTCTGCAGCTCCCTGAAAGATGGCAAAAGGTTATCGAACAAAACTGGCATTATATCATTGATTGATCTTTGTTCTTTCTATCAATAAATGACCTTTGCAAAACATGGTTAGAATACGTCATGACTTCCGACAACCCAATAGTTGCTGACGCTCCTGTTAAATTGATTCCCACGATTTTTCGTCTTTGGAAGTCTGACAGACGAGCAATTCCACAAACTGCTCGTACGAATCTGTACTGAACACTACTAGTACATCTTTAGAATACAACCGAGTGAATATTTATAAGGAAAAGATGCAAAAAAGATAACCATAATGTTTTTTTTTCAGTGTAGTCTACACGAATAATATTAATCCCTATAACCACGGTGCTTACATTATTTATACCTCTATTTTAAACTTCATTTTTTAGGTTTTTGGTAATATGTAAATGATATTACCTCTGAGTTGTATTTTCATCTTGAATGCAACATTGGACCCTCCAAATTTAGACTTAGCCCGATTCAAGCCCGAAAATTTTCAACTAAATGCGGAAAAAAAATCCTGCCCAGCCGGGCATTTTTTTTTTTTGTGTGTGTGTGACTGAAGGTTTAACGAGCTCAGTGGGCTATGAGAAGTCGACCGAACCTAATTTAGGGTCACTGGTTCCGAGGAAGGGGCAGATCCATAGTCGCAAGACAAACAACATCCATGCCTGACCGGGATTCGAACCCGAACTCATCACGGACAAATGGTCTAAAGCCGTCGCTTGGACCACTGCACCACCGGAGCGGTACACTTGGAAACGGGTCAAAGATTTTGGACCCGGACGTCCCATAATTGGACCCGACCCGGATCTGTAACTGTCCCGGACCCGACTCGGGCAAATCTGCTTTGAACTATAATACATATTTATATACATACATATATACACTATCTACCAACAAGTAATTGGACACCCCTGCAATCGACGATATCTGCGGTCCTGATACACGTCACGGCCTCCGCCGTTAAATGTCGTTTGGGAAACAACAACGCAACCAGTCGCATGCAAGATGCCATGCAGTTCGAAGCTCTACGATTTCGAGAAAGGTGTAATCGTCGGGTATCACAGAAATGGCCGATCCATACGTGGCATATCCAGCGAGTTGAAGTACCCAAAATCGACAGTGGCCTACGTGATTGGCAAGTGGAAGATGAGAGGTGACTGTCGGAATGTGCTCCGACCCGGCAGACCCACAAAACGGGGAGTTAGAGACCGACGGGTGCTGGCCAGAGAAATTCGGAAGAACCGCACCAAATCGATAGGCCACATCCTCGAGGAGTTTCAACAGGCATCCGGGAGTGTTCTTTCGATGAATACCATCCGTAAGGAAGCCCATCTACTCGGTTATCATGGACGTGCTGCCGTCCACAAGCCTTTGATCACCAAGTTCAATACCTGCTCGGCTAACGTGGTGCAAAGAACGTCGACAGTGGAACGTTGAACAGTGGAAACAGGTTCTCTGGAGCGACTAATCAAGGTTCACCCTCTACCGTTCGGATGGCAGGGTCTGGGTTTGGCGTCTGCCTGGAGAACGCCTACTGCCGGAATGTATTGTGCTAACTGTGAAGTTCGGCGGCGGTGGAATTATGCTATGGGGGTGTTTCTCCTGGTATGGCACGGGACCCTTGGTCGCAATTCCCGGTAGACTCAACGCCGAGACCTTCTGCACTATTTGGATGACCATGCGTTTCCTACGTTGTGGCAGTTTTACGGGGTGGACCCATGTTACTTTCAGGATGACAATGCCTCCTGTCATGTTGCGAGGTCCACCATGGCTTAGTATGGTGACAATAGGGTTAATCGAATGGACTACCCTGCGCAGAGTCCTGACCTTAACCGTATCGAGCACCTCTGGGACGAGTTGGAGCGTCGACTTAAGGGGTGCCCCCACCGTCCGAAATCGGTGAAGGAACTGACCTGTCTTCTCCAAGCCGAGTGGAAGAAAATACCGCTAGCCGTCGTACAACGCCTGGTTGAGAGTATGCCCCGGAGGGTCGTAGCTGTAATCGCCGCTCGTGGAGGCTCCACCACAATTATTGAAGGTGAATAAACTTCGTTTTCCTTTGCTATCACAGGTGTCCAATTACTTGTTGGTAGATAGTGTATATATATAGGGCATTAAAAAATCTCTCCTCAGTGGGGTACCTTAGGTTATATGAAAACCAAACAAATGTAATATACACAGTAGAGACACACTATTGTGACCAACTCCTACTTTTGACATTAACAGCGCGTAGCCAATGAAATAAGGCACAGGTCGTAAGCTGGCTTGTAGGGTATGTAAGGTGTGCAATCTAAAAACATATCACTCGTTGCTCATGGAAAAAGAAAGAGGGATTTATCAAATTTGCAAAACGGGATGATTATCAGCCTTCGAGCAAATGGTGGCACTATTTCTGAAACTGCGCAGTTCGTGAACTGTTCGCGTGCTGCTGTGGTGAAAGTGTATCTGGATTGGAGAAATGGCACCATTGCGAATAAGGGACGTGAGAACTGCGGAGCGCCACGTGCCATTTATGTGAGAGGTGAACGTAGGCTTCGAAGGTGCGTGATGGACGATCGACACGCTACAATGGAGCAGCTCACTGGACGAATGAACCACGAGGCTATCGGAAGTGTGTCTGAAACGATAGTTTAGCGAACCCTGCTGCGTGTGGGGCACCAATGCAGACGAGTGGTCACTGCACCTATGCTAAAGAAGGTGCATCGGGAGAAAAGGAGTACATTTGCACGGCAGTATCGGAATCTTCTCCGATGAGTCACGTTTTCTGCTTCATCGAACAAAATGGACGTTGGCGAATAAGGCAAGAAACATCGGAGAAAAAACACTCTTCAACCATTGCGTGCAGAACACAAGCTGGTAGGGGCAGCGTTATGGTCTGGGGAATGTTTTTGTGGCATTCTCTGGGTCCACGCATACCTGTGGAAGGCACTATGGACCGATATCGTTATGAATACATCTTTGCAGACCAAGTACACCCATGCATGGCGATTGTCCTCTCTGTGGCAGATGGGATCTTCCATCCCGAAAATGCGACATGTCACATCACTAGAAACGTCCGAGAGTGGTTGGAAGAGCACGATGAAGACTCCAAAGTACTTCCCTGGCCCCCTAATTCCCCTGACTTAAACCCAATTGAACATCTGTGGGACCATCTCATTCGTGTTGTTCTCTCTATGGATCCTCCACCACGCACCCTCCAGCAGCTGTCAAATGTACTGCAGTCAGCATGGCTCCACATACCTGTGTACACATTCAGGCATCTTATTGAGCCACTCCCAGCTCAGCCGCCCCGGTGGCGCAGTGGTCTAAGCGATGGCCTCTGATCATTCGTCCGAAAGGGGTCCGGGTTCGAATCCCGGTCAGGCATGGATGTTGTGTTTGTCTTACGGCGCTGGCTCTCTCCCTTCCCTGGAACCAGTGACCCTAAATTAGGGACGGGTGACTGCTTATAGCCCATTGAGTTGCTCACGGTGGTCGTTAAACCTCCAATAAAAAAAACTCCCAGCTCATCTAGCTGCTGTCCGCTCTGCACACGGCGCTTACTCTGGATATTAGCTGGTGGTAACAATAATGTGACTCCATAGTATCGTCATCGTCATCATCATCATCATCATCATTGTCAACCATTATCAATCTACTGCTAGATGAAGGTCTCGCCAAGTTTCTTCCACAACGGTCTGTCTTGTACCAGTCTCCTCCATGTTACTCCCGCATACGTTCGAAGTTCATCCACCCATCTCAAATGTGGTCTTCTTCTGGGTCTTTTCCTGTTTCTTGGAATCCACTCTAAAATTTCAGCTGTCCATCGATGGTCTGTCCTTCTGGCAATATGTCCAGCTCCATTCCCATTTCAGGGATTTTACTCTGATCGTGATGTCTTCCACTCTTGTCATTTTTCTGATCCACAAGTTCCTCTACTTATCTCTCCTGGTTACACCAAGCATGCATCTTTCCATGCTCTTTGAGTTGTCTGTAGTATTTGTATGTCTCTTTTAGTTAAGGTCCACATCTCTCTCTGCACCATACATAAGCACTGGAAGGATACATTGGTCAAGCACTTTTTTTTTAAGACATCATGGCATATTGCTCTTGAAAATTATACTCTTTCTTTCAAAAGCTCTCCAGGCAAGTTTTATACGCCGATTAATTTCTTCATCAATGTGACCTTCACTTGATATCTGCTGTTCAAAGATAAATGTAGTAATTGGTTGTCTCCAGCTTTTCCCCATTAATCGATAAATCTTCATTTTTTGTAAAAGAATTGTACATCACTTTTGTCTTCTGAAAGTTCATTACTCTTGTCAGCAAGTTCCTGGATCATACATACTCTGCAGCTCTGATGGGGTAGTTGCAAAAGTGGCTACGTCATCAGCAAAACGAAGGTGAGTTAGATAATCTCCGTTAATCTTTATCCTTTTGTTTTCCTAGTTCATTGATTGAAAGATATTTTCCAATGTGGCTATAAAGAGTTTGGGAGATATAGTGTCACCTTGTCTCACTCTCTTTCCAAAGTTTATGGGTGCTGTATTCTCAAATAGCCGAATCTTTGAACTTGCATTTTCATAGATGTTATTAATAATATTAATGTATGCATCTTTAATACCGCAGGATTTCAAAGCCATTGTAACTGCTGATGGTTTCACCGAATCAAAGGCTTTTTCATAATCGATAAAAGCCATACATAATGGAAGTTCATATTCCCTCGCTCTTTCAGTTAGTTATCTCAGAACGTGGATATGATCCATTGTGCTGCAGCCACTCCTGAATCCAGCTTCTTCTCTCGGTTGAGCCATGTCCAGTGTTACCTTCAAGCGGTGTGAAAGAACTTTACTGAAGATTTTATAAACCACTGATAGGTGGCTGATAGGTCTGTAGTTCCTGAGATCCTCAATGTCACCTTTTTATGTAGCAGGATCATTGTAGCATTGTTCCAATCTTCAGGAATCTTCCCTGTTTGTTACCTCGATTTAGAGGTTCTAGTGGACGAGGAGGGAAGAGTTCACCACACCTCTTCCCTCCTCGTCCACCTGAACCTCTAAATCGAGGTAACAAACAAAAGTAAACGATCTGTTGTTTTTTTCTAGGGTAAGGTAGTTGATTAACAATGACCACCTTTTATATCAGTGCATATATTTGGGTTTTTGTGGGTGCTCTGTTCAGTTTTGTTTGATTTTTTGTCATGGTGGTCTTGTTCTGCCGGTAAGCTTTTAATTACTTTTTTAGTTGTATAAATTTGATTCTTGGAATTCTTGTGCTTATTAGAATTTGGTTTTGTGGCCTAGGGAGCATGACCAACCGACAATTTTGGCTTGCCTTGTCGTTTTGTTGGTACTAGAAAGGCCACTTCCAGAGGTTGATGCTCTCCTGATGACGGCAACCTGTTTTAGTTTTCACTTGTTTTGAAGTTTCTTTTTTAAAAAAATTGTATTTTTGTTCTGTAATGTCTTCATTCTGTATATGCTACTACATGAGGTTTAGCTGCCTTCGGCGCTTCTCATAGTATTAGCTTTTTTGTCTAATTTCTTTAATTTCTTTTGTGTTATAATAATTTTTTTATGAAGCATGTTTTTGTTTTATATATATATATATAATCTTTTAAAGGTGTACTACAAAGTTGCCCTACTCATCCGGGAACTGCGCACTGCAGCCAGAACCACTGGTGGAGTATATAAGTCAAATTCTCTACACCTTCAACCAAGAACTTCCCGCATAAATCCCTGAGTCCCACTAAATTAACACACGCAAACTAAAACTCTCACAATTCACATACAACAATAATAAAAATAATAATTTTAAACACTTGGGGAAGAAGTCTAGTCCGCCGCCCCGGTGGCGCAGTGGTCTAAGGCACTGGCCTCTGATCATTCGTCCGTAAGGGGTCCGGGTTCGAATCCCGGTCAGGCATGGATGTTGTGTTTGTCTTACGGCACTGGCTCTCTCCCTTCCCTGGAACCAGTGACCCTAAATTAGGGACGGGCGACTGCTTATAGCCCATTGAGTTGCTCACGGTGGTCGTTAAACCTCCAATCAAAAAAAAAAAAAAAAAAAAAAAAAAAGAAGTCTAGTCCGGTGAAGAAGTCCAGTCCGGTTAGACGCTGTAATATACACCTGGTCCTTTAAGTATCCCCAGAGGAAGAAGTCCAGTCCGGTTAGACGCTGTAATATACACATGGTCCTTTAAGTATCCCCAGAGGAAGAAGTCCAGTCCGGTTAGACGCTGTAATATACACCTGGTCCTTTAAGTATCCCCAGAGGAAGAAGTCCAGTCCGGTTAGACGCTGTAATATACACATGATCCTTTAAGTATCCCCAGAGGAAGAAGTCCAGTCCGGTTAGACGCTGTAATATACACATGGTCCTTTAAGTATCCCCAGAGGAAGAATCCGGTTAGACGCTGTAATATACACATGGTCCTTTAAGTATCCCCAGAGGAAGAAGTCCAGTCCGGTTAGACGCTGTAATATACACCTGGTCCTTTAAGTATTCCCAGAGGAAGAAGTCCAGTCCGGTTAGACGCTGTAATATACACCTGGTCCTTTAAGTATTCCCAGAGGAAGAAGTCCAGTCCGGTTAGACGCTGTAATATACATCTGGTCCTTTAAGTATTCCCAGAGGAAGAAGTCCAGTCCGGTTAGACGCTTTAATATATACCTGGTCCTTTAAGTATTCCCAGAGGAAGAAGTCCAGTCCGATTAGACGCTGTAATATACACCTGGTCCTTTAAGTATCCCCAGAGGAAGAAGTTCAGTCCGGTTAGACGCTGTAATATACACCTGGTCCTTTAAGTATCCCCAGAGAAAGAAGTCCAGTCCGGTTAGACGCTGTAATATACACCTGGTCCTTTAAGTATTCCCAGAGGAAGAAGTCCAGTCCGGTTAGACGCTGTAATATACACCTGGTCCTTTAAGTATTCCCAGAGGAAGAATTCCAGTCCGGTTAGACGCTGTAATATACACCTGGTTTTTTAAGTATCCCCAGAGGAAGAAGTCCAGTCCGGTTAGACACTGTAATATACACCTGGTCCTTTAAGTATCCCCAGAGGAAGAAGTTCAGTCCGGTTAGACGCTGTAATATACACCTGGTCCTTTAAGTATCCCCAGAGGAAGAAGTCCAGTCCGGTTAGATGCTGTAATATACACCTGGTTTTTTAAGTATCCCCAGAGGAAGAAGTCCAGTCCGGTTAGACACTGTAATATACACCTGGTCCTTTAAGTATCCCCAGAGGAAGAAGTCCAGTCCGCCGCCCCGGTGGCGCAGTGGTCTAAGCGATGGCCTCTGATCATTCGTCCGAACGGTGTCCGGGTTCGAATCCCGGTGAGGCATGGATGTTGTGTTTGTCTTACGGCACTGGCTCTCTCCCTTTCCTGGAACCAGTGACCCTAAATTAGGGACGATCGACTGCTTATAGCTCATTGAGTTGCTCACGGTGGTCGTTAAACCTCCAATCAAAAAAGTCCAGTCCGGTTAGACGCTGTAATATACACCTGGTCCTTTAAGTATCCCCAGAGGAAGAAGTCCAGTCCGGTGAACGCGGTGGCCATTCTACAGGACCACCATGCCCGATGACCTGTTGGCATGCTGCGCACTGACGTTTCCAGCTTTGTGTGGAGGTGCCCCATCATGTGGAACCAAACACGACATGTGTCACTGATGGGCAGATCATCGTACCTCTCACATACAGTGTCATTCGAATACCCGACCTTCTCGGACTGCCGGATCAAGATCGTGGTGCAACGCTGCCCGTCGCTCTGCGGAAGCGTACTCGTACTGTGTCGGATATCTTCTCATACGTTGGAACGTCGACCGAACGGAAAACCCTGAGAATAAGGCCTCGCTGCTTCTCTGGCATTCCGATGACACTCGCCATACATAATGACCATCTCGCAATACTGCTCGGACGTGTGGCACTCCATCGGAAGCTCTTATCCCCTCCAGCACAGGCTGCCTTTCATCCCCAGCGGGATCGCACGCCACTATCGTATTTGCATACTCTCGGGCGTCATTCACCGCCGCTCCACTTGGATGGGGCATGGTGTTGGGTCTCTAGCGTTTGCTGACGTCTAACTCGTTATTCTTGCGCGTTCTTCCTTTTCTTTGTGTCGAATCTTTGCAATTCGACGATGCTCAACAACTTCGTGATTGACCTTTTGCGTCTATCTTGCTTCATTGCCGTGTTAAATTTGCTAACTTCCACACTTCGCCACTTGGGGAGCCGCAATCACTTTTAATCGATCGGGCATGTCCACTTTACTGGAGACAGACCTAACGTTTATAGTCGAGAACCGTTCCTTCAGCCATGACAAGGGTGGATATCGACTTTCCTTTGGACCCTGTATATACATGGTCTAGTCACATTATTGTGACCACCAGTTAATATCCAGAGTAACCACCGTGTGCAGTGCAGACAGCAGCTAGAAGAGCTGGAAGTGACTCTATAAGGTGCTTGAAGGTGTTAGCAGATATCAGGAGCCCTGCTAACTGCAGTGCATCTCACAGCTGCTGAAGGGTGCATGATGAAGGATCCATACAAACAACACGATCGAAGTGGTCGCACAGATGCTCAATTGGATTTAATTCTGGGGAACTAGGGGGACAGGGAAGTACTTTGAAGTCTTCATCGTGCTCTTTCAACCACTCTCGGACATTTCTGGCTGTGTGACACGTCGCATTGTCGTGCTGGAAGATCCCATCAGCCCCAGGGAAGACAATAAGCAAGTACGGGTATACGTAGTTTGCAAGGATGGATTCATAGCAAATTCGGTCCATAGTGCCTTCCACACGTATGAGTGGACCTAGAGAATGCTACAAAAACATTCCCCAGACCATAACGCTGTCCCCACCAGCTTGTGTTCTGCCAGCAATGGTTGAAGAGTGTTTGTTCTCCGATGTTTCTTGCCTTATTCGCCAACGTCCATTTTGTTTGATGAAGCAAAAAACGTGATTCATCGGAGAAGGCAATCCTTTGCCAATCAGCGGAGGTCCAATGTGGATAAGGCCGTGCAAATATAAGCCTTTTCTGCCGATGCACCTTCGTTTGCATAGGTGCAGCGACCTTCCGTCTGCAGCAGGGTTCGCTAAACTATAGTTTTAGGCACACTTCCGGTAGCCCCCATGGTTCATTCGGCTGGTGAATTGCACCACTGTAGCGTGTCGATTGGCCCTCATGCACCTTCGAACCCAACATTATATATATATATATAAGGGGATGTAAGGTCAGGTGATGCGTAACATCACAGCCTCTCCTTGACAAATGTCAACCCCGCCTTCTCGTGGTGCATCCTGTTCCCACTAAAGGGGCTCTGACGACCGCCCATAGCGGTATAACTATACCATCTGGATTAGAGGAAATTCTATCCCACACTCACCAACCCGCTTGGCCAGCGTGGTGAGGTATGGCCAAACCCCTCCAAAATGATTCCACAACTTAAATCTTGGCCCTCAGTCTCCGGCAGCTGGAATGTACCTGGCCAAGGCAGCGGCCAGTGCGACATGAAGGCAGAGGGTGCTAAGAATCCCCAGAGGACCGGACTAGGATGCCATCTGATGCTGACCTTGGCTACTTACAATGGACTCTCACTATCTTCTGATTCAAGGCTTCTTGAATTGGAAGAGGAACTACAAAGGATCAAGTGGGACATCGTGGGGCTAAGTGAGGTAAGGAGAAAAGGAGAAGATCTCATCGAACTGAAAAGTGGACATCTCTTCTACTATCGTGGGACAGATACTGGCAGAACTAGTGGTGTTGGATTTATAATAAACAAGAAACTGAAGGATAAAGTTGTAGAAGTTGAAAGTTCCTCTGACAGAGCCGCACGGCTTGTTATCCAACTCTCGAAAAGATACCAGGCTCAGATTATTCAAACTTATGCACCCACCACAAGTCATCCTGAAGAAGAAATTGAAGAATTTTATGAGGAAATTTGTCATCTAAATAATAAAGGTAAGCAGCACTTGAAAATAATTATGGGAGATTTCAATGCAAAAATAGGGCAACGGCAACAGAATGAAACTTCAGTAGGTAAATTCGGTCACGGCAACAGAAACCAGCGTGGAAATACTCTCGTTGAGTTTGCAGAGGCAGAACGGTTTTTCATCTTGAACTCCTTCTTCAAGAAAAAGCCACACAGGAAATGGACATGGAGACATCCAAATGGGACGACAAGTGAAATTGATTTTATTATGTGTAACAAAAAATTCGTCATAGAAGACTGCAGTGTGCTAAACAAGTTCAACACAGGTAGTGACCATAGATTGGTGAGATGTAAGATACACCTCAACACTAAACTTGAACGTGGCAAGCTCTTAAGACAAACAAAATCTATTGACATAACCAACCTTAAAAATCACCATAATACCTTCAAGTTGGAACTAAAGAACAGGTTCTCTGCTTTAGAAGGCCTAACATCGCAAGAAGTGGACATCTCTGAAGTTAACAGAAAAGTAACCAAAGCTCTTATGGAAACAGCAACAAAATTAGCTGGGTCTAAGAACAAGTTGCATGTGAACAAATTATCAGGAAAAACCAAAATGTTGATGCAAAAAAGAAGAGAGATGAGGACAACTAAAGAAGATGTGACTTCCAAAGTGGAATATATAGAGCTATGCAAGACAGTAAGAAAAAGTATCACTGAAGACGTAAGGAAATTCAACTGTGAACTAGTAAGGAAAGCAATTGAAAACAACCAAAGCCTAAAGATAGCAAAGGGACATCTCAGTAAGGGAAGAAAACAGATTATGGCACTGAGAAAAGAAGATGGTTCTGTAACAAGAAATAGAGGCGAAATTTTGACAAGAGTGAAAGATTTCTACTCCAAATTATATGAAAGGAATGATATATATTCACTCCAGACATCATGAAAGATACCAGTACCAGAGTTCCTCCAGTCCTTCCAGCAGAAGTTGCACATGCAATCAAGAACATGAAGCGAGGAAAAGCTCCAGGAGAAGATGGAATTACTGTAGACATCATACAAGAAGCAAGTGGAGAAATCGAAACAGTACTCGCCCAAATTTTCACTCGATACCTTAATGAAGGAAAGATTCCTGAGGATTGGAACACCGCTACAATGATCCTGCTACATAAGAAAGGTGACATTGAGGATCTCGGAAACTACAGACCTATCAGCCTCCTATCAGTAGTTTATAAAATCTTCACTAAAGTTCTTTCACACCGCTTGAAGGTAACACTGGACATGGCTCAACCGAGAGAACAAGCTGGATTCAGGAGTGGCTACAGCACAATAGATCATATCCACGTGCTGAGAGAACTAATTGAAAGAGCAAGGGAATATGAACTTCCATTGTGCATGGCTTTTATCGATTATGAAAAAGCCTTTGATTCGGTGAAACCATCAGCAGTTACAATGGCTCTGAAAACCTGCGGTATTGAAGATGCATACATTAATATTATTAATAACATCTATGAAAATGCAAGTGCAAAGATTCGGCTGTTTGAAAATACAACACACGTAAAAATTGGAAAGGGAGTGAGACAAGGTGACACCATATCTCCGAAGCACTTTAATGCTACATTGGAGGGTGTTTTTCAGTCGCTGAGCTGGGAAAACAAGGGGATAAAGATTAATGGAGATTATCTAACCCACCTTCGTTTTGCTGATGACGTAGTCATTTTTGCAACTACCCCATCAGAGCTGCAGAGTATGATCCAGGAACTTGCTGACAAGAGTAAAGAAGTGGGATTAAAAATGAACTTTCAGAAGACAAAAGTGATGTACAATGCTTTTACAAGAAATGAAGATTTATCGATTGATGGAGAAAAGCTGGAGATAACAGACACGTACGTTTATCTTGGACAGCAGATATCAAGTGAGGGTCACATTGGTGAAGAAATTAATCGGCGTACAAAACTTGCCTGGAGAGCTTTTGGAAGAAACAGCATAATTTTCAAGAGCAATATGCCATTATGTCTTAAAAGAAAAGTGTTTGATCAATGCATCCTTCCAGTGCTTACGTATGGTTCAGAGACGTGGACCTTAACTAAAAGAGACATACAAAGGCTGCAGACAACTCAAAGTAGCATGGAGAGGTGCATACTTGGTGTAACCAGGAGAAATAAGAAGAGGAACTCGTGGATCCGAAAAATGACAAGAGTGGAAGACATCATGATCAGAGTTAAATCCCTGAAATGGCAATGGGCTGGACATACTGCGAGAAGGACAGACCATAGATGGACAGCCGAAATTTTAGATTGGATTCCAAGGGACAGGAAAAGACCCAGAAAAAGACCACATGGGAGATGGGTGGATGAAATTCGTAAATATGCGGGAGTGACATGGAGGAGACTGGCACAAGACAGACCGTTGTGGAGGAAACTTGGGGAGACCTTCGTCCAGCAGTGGATTGATAATGGTTGACAATGATGATGATGATGATGATATATATATACACACACATACACTGAAGTGCCAGAAAAACTGGTATAGCAGTCTAATACTTGGTACGTCCCCCACGAGAGCGCAGGACTGCAGTAATACGACTGGGCATGGACCGCACTAGCTTCTGGAAATATGCTGTAGGCAATGCACACCATACTTCCTGCAGAGTGTTCCACAATTCGGGTGTATTCCGAGATCTCTGATACCTGTGCTCGATAGCGCGTTGCATGGCATCACAATTGTGTTTTATCATGTTCAGATCTGGAAACTTTGGTGGGAATGGCAACACCCCAAACTCAGATGAGTGCTCCTCTAACCATAAAATGGCGTCCTGACACTTGTGTGGCGGTGCGTCGTCCAGTTGGAACAGGCCCAACCTATCAGCATGAATGCAGGACATGAACGGGTGTACCTCGTCATTAAGGATGCGCACATAGCGTTGGCCGGTCACAGACGTTTGTAGACGTACCAGGGGTCCCAGCGAAGTCCAGCTAAATACACCCCATACCATTAAGGACCCCCCACCAGCCGGTACAGTTCCCTGTTGACAGGCGGGATCCATGGCTTCATGGGGTTTGCGCCACACACGAATCCTTCCATCTGCCCTATACAGTTGGAATCGCGACTCGTCAGACCAGGATAGTTCTTTCCAGTCATCGTGTCCAGTGGCGGTGTTGCCCTGCCCAAGCGAGGCGCATAGCTCTGTGTCGTGCACCCATCAAGGGGACTTGAGTTGGGCGTCGGTTCCCAAAGCCCATATCGTGCAGGGTACGTTGCACAGTACGGACGCTATGCTTCTTGAGGCTCCAGCATTGAATTCCGGTGATACCTGCAAGAGTGTTGCACGCCTATCGCGTGAAACGATTCTTGACAGCCGACGATGGTCACGTTCACCCAATGTCCTTTTACGTCGACACTGGTATCGCAGGTTGGAGGTTTTGCCGGAATTCTTGTAGTCACGGTACATCCTTGCAATGGTCGTCCGTGAAAATCCGAACTTCGTTTCTACCTCCGACATACTATGACCCATCTCACGAGCGCCAACTATGACACCGCATTGAAAATCGCTTAAATCGTTATTACTTGTCATTCTCATGCCGAAAACAGCTCTGACAGCTGGCAAGGATTTCTAATGCTTTATATACGCACTGGCGGACGCAACCGAGTACGCGCATAGGTGACGTTGCTATGTATTTTGCATAAGCTCGTTTGCACCAGTTTTTATGACATTTCAGTGTTAATTAACCACCGTGTTCAGCGCGGACAGAAAGTACACGCCGTACATATATACACTGCTGGCCACCCAAAATGCAACACCTAGAACGAAGCATCGGATTGGCCTGAAATTCGCAATGCGTCGCCCGCGAGCGGACATGCAAACGATTAGCATTGCAGGTCATATGCAAATCATGTGCGCCCGGCACGCCACCGAGAAACACTATAAGAAGGGTGCACAGAAGGCGAGGTGTAAGCAGTGGAAGTGTGTTGTGCTCCCAGACCTGTGCGTGGGAAGCTTTCTGATGCCCCGTCGCATAATACGGCAGTTATTCCAGCACATTTCAGAGTTCGACAGAAAACGAATAGGGGCTTATCGCGACAGCGGTTTATCGTACCGAGACAATCGGCGCCCGTATGGAACGACATCCAGCCACAGTGAGGCGAGCATGAATTCGGTGGGTGCAGGAGGGACTGACTGACGTGAGCGATTGCCGCGGCCGCGGCACACCACCGAGCAAGAGGACCGGCATGTTCTGCAGCGGGCATTGACGGCTCGCACCGCCACATCACGAACGTTAGCGCAAGAATTAGGGTGTGTTGCGCAACAACCCGTGTCAGCACGTACCTTTCGACGTCGTCTGCAGGAGCGTGGACTTGTCGCACGGCGCCCATTGCTCCGATTACCATTGACGTTACACCACCGGCGAATGCGGCGGCAGTGGGCCGTTGAACGCCCCACCTAGACTACGGAATTGCACGACATTGTGTTCTCCGATGAATCCCGCTTCTGCCTGCAACACCACGATGGTCGGATCCGCGTGAGGCGGCACCGAGGCAAGAGACTGTATGACACCTGCATTATGCATCGCCATACCGGTCCGTCGCCTGGCGTTATGGTTTGGGGCGCAATTGGATATGATACCCGCAACCCTCTGGTACGCATCGCCGGTACACTTAACAGCCACCGCTGCATTTCCAACGTTTTGGAGCCTGTAGTTCTCCCTTACCTGCAGGACCTGCCAGCGGTCACGTTTCAACACGATATGGCGTGCCCGCACGTGGCACGCATTGTGCAACAATTCTTCATAGCCCACAAGGTGTCACTGCTGCCGTGGTCCGTCTGTTCTCCCGATATGTCGCCCATCGAACATGTCTGGTCGCTGATCGGCAACCGAGAGGCCCGGCAAGCACCACCCGCGGCTACGCCTGATGAACTGTGGCAACGTGTGGAAACAGCCTGGACCGACATACCCCAAGCCCACATCCAAAGCCTCTTTCGTTCGATGCCACGGCTTGTAGCAGCCGTTATTGCCAGCCATGGGGGCCACATGAACTATAGATGTATGCGTGTTCCGGAAGTCGCACGGGTCTGTAAGCTCAATCGTTTCATCTTTGTATCTGTTGTTATGAGTCCAGTAAATCTGGCTTTGCTATCGCGTGTCCTTCTTGGTGTTGCATTTTGGGTGGCCTGCAGTGGATGTAAAAGTTTTACGCAATATATATATATATATATATATATATGCCTTCTCGTGGTGCATCCTGTTCCCACTAAAGGGGCTCTGACGACCGCCCATAGCGGTATAACTATACCATCGGGATCAGAGGAAATGCTATCCCACACTCACCAAACCGCTTGGCCAGCGTGGTGAGTTATGGCCAAACCCCTCCAAAATGATTCCACAACTTAAATCTTGGCCCTCAGTCTCCGGCAGCTGGAATGTACCTGGCCAAGGCAGCGGCCAGTGCGACACGAAGGCAGAGGGTGCTAAGAATCCCCGGAGGACCGGACTAGGCTGCCATCTGATGCTGACCTTGGCTACTTACAATGGACGCTCCCTATCTTCTGATTCAAGGCTTCTTGAATTGGAAGAGGAACTACAAAGGATCAAGTGGGACATCGTGGGGCTAAGTGAGGTAAGGAGAAAAGGAGAAGATCTCATCGAACTGAAAAGTGGACATCTCTTCTACTATCGTGGGACAGATACTGGCAGAACTAGTGGTGTTGGATTTATAATAAACAAGAAACTGAAGGATAAAGTTGTAGAAGTTGAAAGTTCCTCTGACAGAGCTGCACGACTTGTTATCCAACTCTCGAAAAGATACCAGGCTCAGATTATTCAAACTTATGCACCCACCACAAGTCATCCTGAAGAAGAAATTGAAGAATTTTATGAGGAAATTTGTCATCTAAATAATAAAGGTAAGCAGCACTTGAAAATAATTATGGGAGATTTCAATGCAAAAATAGGGCAACGGCAACAGAATGAAACTTCAGTAGGTAAATTCGGTCATGGCAACAGAAACCAGCGTGGAAATACTCTCGTTGAGTTTGCAGAGGCAGAAGGGTTTTTCATCTTGAACTCCTTCTTCAAGAAAAAGCCACACAGGAAATGGACATGGAGACATCCAAATGGGACGACAAGTGAAATTGATTTTATTATGTGTAACAAAAAATTCGTCATAGAAGACTGCAGTGTGCTAAACAAGTTCAACACAGGTAGTGACCATAGATTGGTGAGATGTAAGATGCACCTCAACACTAAACTTGAACGTGGCAAGCTCATAGGACAAACAAAATCTATTGACATAACCAACCTTAAAAAACACCATAATACCTTCAAGTTAGAACTGAAGAACAGGTTCTCTGCTTTAGAAGGCCTAACATCGGAAGAAGTGAACATCTCTGAAGTTAACAGAAAAGTAACCAAAGCTCTTATGGAAACAGCAACAAAATTAGCTGGGTCTAAGAACAAGTTGCATGTGAACAAATTATCAGGAAAAACCAAAATGTTGATGCAAAAAAGAAGAGAGATGAGGACAACTAAAAAAGATGTGACTTCCAAAGTGGAATATATAGAGCTATGCAAGACAGTAAGAAAAAGTATCACTGAAGACGTAAGGAAATTCAACTGTGAACTAGTGAGGAAAGCAATTGAAAACAACCAAAGCCTAAAGATAGCAAAGGGACATCTCAGTAAGGGAAGAAAACAGATTATGGCACTGAGAAAAGAAGATGGTTCTGTAACAAGAAATAGAGGCGAAATTTTGACAAGAGTGAAAGATTTCTACTCCAAATTATATGAAAGGGATGATACATGCACTCCAGACATCATGAAAGATACCAGTACCAGAGTTCCTCCAGTCCTTCCAGCAGAAGTTGCACATGCAATCAAGAACATGAAGCGAGGAAAAGCTCCAGGAGAAGATGGAATTACTGTAGACATCATACAAGAAGCAAGTGGAGAAATCGAAACGGTACTCGCCCAAATTTTCACTCGATGCCTTAATGAAGGAAAGATTCCTGAGGATTGGAACACCGCTACAATGATCCTGCTACATAAGAAAGGTGACATTGAGGATCTCGGAAACTACAGACCTATCAGCCTCCTATCAGTAGTTTATAAAATCTTCACTAAAGTTCTTTCACACCGCTTGAAGGTAACACTGGACATGGCTCAACCGAGAGAACAAGCTGGATTCAGGAGTGGCTACAGCACAATAGATCATATCCACGTGCTGAGAGAACTAATTGAAAGAGCGAGGGAATATGAACTTCCATTGTGCATGGCTTTTATCGATTATGAAAAAGCCTTTGATTCGGTGAAACCATCAGCAGTTACAATGGCTCTGAAAACCTGCAGTATTGAAGATGCATACATTAATATTATTAATAACATCTATGAAAATGCAAGTGCAAAGATTAGGCTGTTTGAAAATACAACACACGTAAAAATTGGAAAGGGAGTGAGACAAGGTGACACCATATCTCCGAAGCTCTTTAATGCCACATTGGAGGGTGTTTTTCAGTCACTGAGCTGGGAAAACAAGGGGATAAAGATTAATGGAGATTATCTAACCCACCTTCGTTTTGCTGATGACGTAGTCATTTTTGCAACTACCCCATCAGAGCTGCAGAGTATGATCCAGGAACTTGCTGACAAGAGTAAAGAAGTGGGATTAAAAATGAACTTTCAGAAGACAAAAGTGATGTTCAATGCTTTTACAAGAAATGAAGATTTATCGATTGATGGAGAAAAGCTGGAGATAACAGACACGTAGGTTTATCTTGGACAGCAGATATCAAGTGAGGGTCACATTGATGAAGAAATTAATCGGCGTACAAAACTTGCCTGGAGAGCTTTTGGAAGAAACAGCATAATTTTCAAGAGCAATATGCCATTATGTCTTAAAAGAAAAGTGTTTGATCAATGCATCCTTCCAGTGCTTACGTATGGTGCGGAGACGTGGACCTTAACTAAAAGAGACATACAAAGGCTGCAGACAACTCAAAGTAGCATGGAGAGGTGCATGCTTGGTGTAACCAGGAGAGATAAGAAGAGGAACTCGTGGATCCGAAAAATGACAAGAGTGGAAGACATCATGATCAGAGTTAAATCCCTGAAATGGCAATGGGCTGGACATACTGCCAGAAGGACAGATCATCGATGGACAGCCGAAATTTTAGATTGGATTCCAAGGAACAGGAAAAGACCCAGAAGAAGACCACATGGGAGATGGGTGGATGAAATTCGAAAGTATGCAGGGGTGACATGGAGGAGACTGGCACAAGACAGACCGTTGTGGAGGAAACTTGGGGAGACCTTCGTCCAGCAGTGGATTGATAATGGTTGACAATGATGATGATGATGATATATATATATATATGGGATGTAAGGTCAGGTGATGCGTAACATCACAGCCTCTCCTTGACAAATGTCAACCCCGCCTTCTCGTGGTGCATCCTGCTCCCACTAAAGGGGCTCTGACGACCGCAAATAGCAGTATAACTATACCATCGGGATCAGAGGAAATGCTATCCCACACTCACCAACCCGCTTGGCCAGCGTGGTGAGTTATGGCCAAACACCTCCAAAATGACTCTACAACTTAAATCTTGGCCCTCAGTCTCCGGCAGCTGGAATGTACCTGGCCAAGGCAGCGGCCAGTGCGACATGAAGGCAGAGGGTGCTAAGAATCCCCGGAGGACCGGACTAGGCTGCCATTTGATGCTGACCTTGGCTACCTACAACGGACGCTCCCTATCTTCTGATTCAAGGCTTCTTGAATTGGAAGAGGAACTACAAAGGATCAATTGGGACATCGTCGGGCTAAGTGAGGTAAGGAGAAAAGGAGAAGATCTCATTGAACTGAAAAGTGGACATCTCTTCTATTATCAAGGGACAGATACTGGCAGAACTAGTGGTGTTGGATTTATAATAAACAAGAAACTGAAGGATAAAGTGGTAGAAGTTGAAAGTTCCTCTGACAGAGCTGCACGACTCGTTATCCAACTATCGAGAAGATACCAGGCTCAGATTATTCAAACTTATGCACCCACCACAAGTCATCCTGAAGAAGAAATTGAAGAATTTTATGAGGAAATTCGTCATCTAAATAATAAAGGTAAGCAGCACTTGAAGATAATTATGGGAGATTTCAATGCAAAAATAGGGCACCGGCAACAGAATGAAACTTCAGTAGGTAAATTCGGTCACGGCAACAGAAACCAGCGTGGAAATACTCTCGTTGAGTTTGCAGAGGCAGAAGGATTTTTCATCTTGAATTCCTTTTTCAAGAAAAAGCCACACAGGAAATGGACATGGAGACATCCAATTGGGACGACAAGTGAAATTGATTTTATTATGTGTAACAAAAAATTCGTCATCGAAGACTGCAGTGTGCTAAACAAGTTCAACACAGGTAGTGACCATAGATTGGTGAGATGTAAGATGCACCTCAACACTAAACTGGAACGTGGCAAGCTCATAAGACAAACAAAATGTATTGACATAACCAACCTTAAAAAACACCTTAATACCTTCAAATTGGAACTGAAGAACAGATTCTCTGCTTTAGAAGGCCTAACATCGGTAGAAGTGGATATTTCTGAAGTTAACAGAAAAGTAACCAAAGCTCTTATGGAAACAGCAACAAAATTAGCTGGGTCTAAGAACAAGTTGCATGTAAACAAATTATCAGGAAAAACCAAAATGTTGATGCAAAAAAGAAGAGAGATGAGGACAACTAAAGAAGATGTGACTTCCAAAGTGGAATATATAGAGCTATGCAAGACAGCACGAAAAAGTATCACTGAAGACGTAAGGAAATTCAACTGTGAGCTAGTGAGGAAAGCAATTGAAAACAACCAAAGCCTAAAGATAGCAAAGGGACATCTCAGTAAGGGAAGAAAACAGATTATGGCTCTGAGAAGAGAAGATGGTTCTATAACAAGAAATAGAGGCGAAATTTTGACAAGAGTGAAAGATTTCTACTCCAAATTATATGAAAGGGATGATACATGTACTCCAGACATCATGAAAGGTACCAGAGTTCTTCCAGTCCTCCCAGCAGAAGTTGCTCATGCAATCAAGAACATGAAGCGGGGGAAAGCTCCAGGAGAAGATGGAATTACTATAGACATCATACAAGAAGCAAGTGGAGAAATTGAAACAGTACTCGCCCAAATTTTCACTCGATGCCTTAATGAAGGGAAGATTCCTGAGGATTGGAACAATGCTACAATGATCCTGCTACATAAAAAAGGTGACATTGAGGATCTCAGGAACTACAGACCTATCAGCCTCCTATCAGTGGTTTATAAAATCTTCACTAAAGTTCTTTCACACCGCTTGAAGGTAACACTGGACATGGCTCAACCGAGAGAACAAGCTGGATTCAGGAGTGGCTACAGCACAATAGATCATATCCATGTACTGAGAGAACTAATTGAAAGAGCGAGGGAATATGAACTTCCATTGTGCATGGCTTTTATCGATTATGAAAAAGCCTTTGATTCGGTGAAACCATCAGCAGTTACCACGGCTCTGAAATCCTGCGGTATTGAAGATGCATACATTAATATTATTAATAACATCTATGAAAATGCAAGTGCAAAGATTCGGCTGTTTGAAAATACAACACACATAAAAATTGGAAAGGGAGTGAGACAAGGTGACACCATATCTCCGAAGCTCTTTAATGCCACATTGGAAAATGTCTTTCAATCACTGAACTGGGAAAACAAAGGGGTAAAGATTAATGGAGATTATCTAACCCACCTTCGTTTTGCTGATGACGTAGTCATTTTTGCAACTACCCCATCAGAGCTGCAGAGTATGATCCAGGAACTTGCTGACAAGAGAAAAGAAGTGGGATTAAAAATGAACTTTCAGAAGACAAAAGTGATGTTCAATGCTTTTACAAGAAATGAAGATTTATCGATTGATGGAGAAAAACTGGAGATAACAGATACGTATGTTTATCTTGGACAGCAGATATCAAGTGAGGGTCACATTGATGAAGAAATTAATCGGCGTACAAAACTTGCCTGGAGAGCTTTTGGAAGAAACAGCATAATTTTCAAGAGCAATATGCCATTATGTCTTAAAAGAAAAGTGTTTGATCAATGCATCCTTCCAGTGCTTACGTATGGTGCAGAGACGTGGACCTTAACTAAAAGAGACATACAAAGGCTGCAGACAACTCAAAGTAGCATGGAGAGGTGCATGCTTGGTATAACCAGGAGAGATAAGAAGAGGAACTCGTGGATCCGAAAAATGACGAGAGTGGAAGACATCATGATCAGAGTTAAATCCCTGAAAATGGCAATGGGCTGGACATACTGCCAGAAGGACAGATCATCGATGGACAGCCGAAATTTTAGATTGGATTCCAAGGGACAGGAAAAGACCCAGAAAAAGACCACATGGGAGATGGGTGGATGAAATTCGTAAATATGCGGGAGTGACATGGAGGAGACTGGCACAAGACAGACCGTTGTGGAGGAAACTTGGGGAGACCTTCGTCCAGCAGTGGATTGATAATGGTTGACAATGATGATATATATTAATAATAATTTTACGATTTTATACATATATAATAGTTTTACGATTATATAGATATATAACAGTTTTACGGATGTTTTCAGTTTTCAAACACATCTACGAGAGTCAAAAGTCCCTCCGTACGCTGTTTCACCTAATTTTGATGGCGCTACAGTCAAACCCTTTGGAGTAACTTGTATGTTTGGTTTCAGTTTTTTCTGTTTTCTTGATAACATATCAAGTTTCAGAATATGTTTCACAGCAACACCAATTTTAACAAGTTTATGGTGTTGTAAATGAGGATTTTGTTATCAGCATCGCCCCTCAGAATGAAGGGAAGCTTTTCTTTCTGAGAACACTCTTCCTTCATATTGCATGACAAATCATTATTGAGTCCGCGGGCACCAGTATCAAGCACACAAAAGTTCACAGTGTTCATTTTTATTTTATTTAAAAAAAAAATTATTTGCTTTTCAAAAATTAAACGGAAATAAAACCTGGTCGAAATCTTGTCAAGAACACCTTGACCTGACCCGTTTTACTCGCTAGAAAGTGTCGAGCCGTTGACCAATGACCCGTTTCCATTTCTGGTGAAAACCTAGTGTAGATTAGGAAAATGCAATTCAAAAGAAATTTCGTTCACAGAATTCACATCTATTTATGATCTTAAACTGGTATTTATAGGGTTGCAGCATTCATACTAATAAGTTTTGATGATTTCTAATACGGATCATTAAGAAGTTATTATTTGATTCATAAAACTACACAAAAGGTGATTACGTATCACCATTCGAAGCTAAAAATCTGATCACGTATTCGACGAAACATCTCGTTATTCAACGAAGCATGCAATATCCGCGTAAATCAATTAGCTGCAGTAGAGAACAAAAACTTTGCTTGCCTAATAGTGCATTGAATTACACTCTAATTGCCCGGGAGATGGCCTAGTGTGTTATGTAAATGGGAAACTTATACGGTTAAAAAAAATGAGCGCTTTAGAAATTCTGAGACGATTAATTTTTCATGAACTTTTGAAGTACAAGGTTCTCTCATTTGCCGCTTTGTTACGCTTTCCGCGCTAGCAATGTTTGTGATTAAGTGCCCCATTACGAATTCTTCAACACTGCTTCAATAACTGACGTTGCAGGAGTTCAAAGTCATTTATTACTGGTAAAAATAGATGCACATAAACGGCTTTTGCGGGACTTCGCCACGCGTTAAAACCAGAGATCAATATCTGCTAGAAAACAAGAACACACCAAAAAAGTCGTTGTTATCACTTTTCGTCTTTATGTGGCATTATTTTATTGTTATGGACATATCAGTAAGCACTTTTTTGAGATTCACAGGTTAGCTCTACAAAGAAATACAAACCATCAGATAATTTTTTAACTGATTATTTACTTACTGTTGTCGTATCAAACTTCTCCATTTACAGCGATCTTGACATACAACTCGGACATCACTGACTTCCATCACACGACGTACACAAGACCTTATATTCTTCGTAATCTTTTTCTCAAGCAGACACTCCCGAATCTGATCCTTCCATGACTTCCTTGGCCTTCCTCTCCTGCCACTTGGGCTAAAACAAATTTCTTAGTACGCATCTCATCACTCATTCTTTCAACATGCCCAAACCACCTAAGAATATTAGTCTCCACCTTACTAACAACATTTTGCTTCACATTACCCAACTGGAACACGTTTTCATTCCTCACATCATCATAACATTTCTTCGCACAAACCCCCTGTAAGTAGCACATTTCTCCAGCACACAAACTAATCCTATAACCCTTCCGTAGTATCAAAGTTTCACTGCCATACACCAAAGTAGGAACAATTAAACTTTCATGCACAGCCATTCGGGACTCCCTGGAGAACCCATCATTCCTGTGAAATCTTCCTAAGACTTTCAATTTTTCCGTATAGGTAGAAATTCCGTTTATTTCAGAAAAGTCCAATTCAGGTTTTTCCGTATTTAAACTGAAATTCCGCAAAATCAACGACCCTGTACAGCAGGTACCCCAGATAATCCTCGCCTTGAGGTCAGGATCGAACCCCCGTCGTTAGAGCTGGCTCAACAGGTAACTCGCGCCTTTAACAACTGAGCCACAAACGCTCGGCAGTCCGACTCACGTACATCGTAAAACGAATTCCGCGACGATGAAATTTTGTTTTTCGTCATTAATGTGAGTGATTTAGTCATTTTATGTTCTGTTGGAGCTTATAATTTTTTTGAATAGGTTTGTAATTTTTTTTTTCTTGTTTTTTTTGTGGGAGAACTTTTCACAAATTAAGCATTTTTCATTGTGAGTTTTCGAAGCAAGAAAATGTCTTGCAACTTGATTTTTTTAAACTGACAATGACTCTCAGTTACCTTTAAAAAAGGGGAAATGTACTTTTTATGGTATTATTTAAAAACAACAGCAACTAAATGTAAAATTTACTCTTGATCGCTATAATAGCTTTTGTCTTAAGTTGTCCAAAGACTGATACACAGACATGGTATAATCATCTGCACAATGTACGCGGTTTCTTACAGTAACACAATATATAATAAGTAGCTTGTTCACCAAATAGGGGAAAGGAGAAGAAATATATTGTGCCGCAATAAACAAAATCCATGCAATATGCTATCCACAATATCCGATCTCGCTACGGAACTTCAAAATTCAACAGACGATTGAAATTTAAAAGTTAATCAAACCTCAAGTATTCTCACGAATCACTCCTACTACCGGTAACTTTTTGTGATACAGATACGGAAAAAGTGAGAATGGAGATTTTCAGTTGATATACGAAAGGAATTGCGGAAAGGTTTCTGAAAATTCAGAATTTTCCGTTAACAAATCTCTAATGCGGTAATTTACCGTCACTACAAGAAAGAGACTGCGGAAAGGTTTCTGGAAATTCAGAATTTTACGTTAACACATCTCTAAAACGGTAATTTACCGTCAATATAAGAAAGAAACTGCGGAAAGGTTTCTGGAAATTCAGAATTTTCCGTTAACAAATCTCTAATGCGGTAATTTACCGTCAATATAAGAAAGAAACTGCGGAAAGGTTTCTGGAAATTCAGAATTTTACGTTAACACATCTCTAAAACGGTAATTTACCGTCAATATAAGAAAGAAACTGCGGAAAGGTTTCTGGAAATTCAGAATTTTCCGTTAACAAATCTCTAATGCGGTAATTTACCGTCACTACAAGAAAGTGACTGCGGTAAGGTTTCTGAAAATTCAGAAGTTTCCGTTAACACATCTCTAAAACGGTAATTTACCGTCAATATAAGAAAGAAACTGCGGAAAGGTTTCTGGAAATTCAGAATTTTACGTTAACACATCTCTAAAACGGTAATTTACCGTCAATATAAGAAAGAAACTGCGGAAAGGTTTCTGGAAATTCAGAATTTTCCGTTAACAAATCTTTAATGCGGTAATTTACCGTCACTACAAGAAAGAGACTGCGGTAAGGTTTCTGAAAATTCAGAAGTTTCCGTTAACACATCTCTAAAACGGTAATTTACCGTCAATATAAGAAAGAAACTGCGGAAAGGTTTCTGGAAATTCAGAAGTTTCCGTTAACACATCTCTAAAACGGTAATTTATCGTCAATATAAGAAATAAACTGCGGAAAGGTTTCTGAAAATTCAGAATTTTCCGTTAATACATCTCTAAAACGGTAATTTACCGTCAATATAAGAAAGAAACTGCGGAAAGGTTTCTGAAAATTCAGATTTTTCTCGTGGTAGGAAAAATCCGTGAAATTCAGGTTTCTTTCTCTCATTTCACGGAAAGAGTTGTATCAGAAATATGCTTCGTTAATATGCGAAAGAGATGACTGAAACTTGTCTGTGAATTTCAGAAAATTTCTTACAGTGTTTGGTCTTTGCTGAACTACCAATGGGTTATTATTAAAAGATGGAAACACATCGCTGCGCACCGTATATTTACGTGATAAAAATTCATGTACAGAGTGAGTTTTATTCGTGATACCATTTAGAATAAAGGTTTTGAAATAACTAAAAGTGAAAGAAAGTTGACAGTATCTGGGGGATGTTCCACAGGTCTGGAAATTTAAGTGACAATAAGTTCGATATGTCCTCCTTGCGTTGCCATAACGTGTCGCAGGTGAAAACCGATTACGGACAACACTGTGTAGCGTATCTTCCTAAATGGAAAAGATTTCGATGGCATGCCTCAGATCAGGATGTGTTCGTGGGTCGCTTGCAAACACTCTATCCTTCAGATAACCCCCAAAGAAAAAGGTCGCAGAGCTTAAGGTCAGGCGACATTGGTGGCCACGCTACCACACACTTCGGGGTAACGATTGGACAGTACACAAATGTCAAACACCTCCTCCACGTACTCCAGGACGATTCCTGCCATATGAGGTCTGGCGCCATCCTGCTGGAAGCAACATGGATCCATATCGATACCCATACCAAACAAGACTGACACAAATTGCTCCCTGATAACATCCAGATAAACATCGCTTGTGTTGTTTCCTTCGATAAACACTGGGTCAAAAATTCCAGACGCAGGTATCGCACACCAAACAGTAACCCTTTGTGCATGTAAAGAGTTTTCAACAGCAATATGTGGATTCTGTAAAGCCCAAAATCTTGTATTTTGTTTGTTCATATATCCGTCTAAATGAAAGTGTGCCTCATAACTAAACCAGATTCTTTGCATGACATCTTGTTCCACTTCCAGTAACGCACTGAAATCTTGGGCAAACGGGAAACATCTCTCTTTAGTAGTTGTGGTGAGTGGATGGCTGAACTGAATTTTGTATGGCTAGGCCGACAAATCACTTCGGTAGATTTTCCTCACGCTACTGTATGACATCTCCATCAGCTGTGAAAGTTTACGTAAACTTTTCTTCGGACTTTGAAGCAACAGTTTACAAGCCTCCGCAATCTTTTCTGGCGTTCTCACTGATGTTCTCCCACTGTGACCTTTTCTCGCATCCAAAACGCTACCAGCCCTCTCAAACTTGTCAGTTGTGCTCTTACTGGGTTCATCCAACGCCCCGCCGCAGCACTAGTTTTTGACGTCATCACAGGAAGACCTTGCCTGACCTTCCTACCTAGTGGACTGGTGCTATCTAACGCGACGGTGATCTCCCGTACTTAGATGCTTACGAAACTATAACAGTTTGAAACTACACTATCTACCAACAAGTAATGGACACCTGTGATAGCAAAGGAAAACGAAGTTTATTCACCTTCAATAGTTGGTGGAGCCTCCACGGGCAGCGATTACAGCTGCGACTCCGGGGCAATACTCTCAACCAGGCGTTGTACGACGGCTAGCGGTATTTTCTTCCACTCGGCTTGGAGAAGACAGGTCAGTTCCTTCACCGATTTCGGACGGTGGGGGGCACCCAATAATTTGACGCTCCAACTCGTCCCAGAGGTGCTCGATAAGGTTAAGGTCCGGGTTCTGCGAAGGCCAGTCTATTCGATTAACCCCATTGTCACCATACCAAGCCATGGTGGACCTCGCAACATGACAGGTGGCATTGTCATCCTGAAAGTAACATGGGTCCACCCCGTAAAACTGCCACAACATACACTGACGGAAAAAAATCCCAACACCACGAAAAAATAGTTGTAGAGGAATGAAATGGCGGCAATACATTTGTATAGGTAACGTATTTAATCGATTAAGGTTTCAAGATCAGAGCTTAATGTAAGCGCGAGAAGAGCCATTTTAAATGTGAAATGCTGGTACATTACTAACCGGTGTAACCACCAGAATGTTGAATGCAAGCACGCAAACGTTCATGCATTGTGTCGTACAGGTCCTGGATGTCAGTTTGTGGGATGGAGTTCCATGCCTGTTGCACTTGGTCGGTCAATACAGGGACAGTTAATGCTGGTTCGGGGTGACGCTGGAGTTGTCGTCCAATGATGTCCCATACGTGCTCGATTGGTGAAAGATCTGGGGATCTAGCAGGCCACGGCAACATGTCGACACTCTGTAGAGCATGTTGGGTTACAAGAGCGGTATGCGGGAGAGCGTTATCCTGTTGGAAAAGCACCCCCTGGAATGCTGTTCATGAATGGCAGCACAACAGGTTGAATCACCAGACCGACGTACAACTGTGCCGTCAGGGTGCGTGGGATAACCACGAGAGTGCTCCTGCTGTCATAGGAAATTGCTCCCCAGACCATAACTCCAGGTATAGGTCCAGTGTGTCTCGGCCGCAGACAGGTTGGTTGCAGGCGCTCACCTGGCCTCCTTCGAACCAACACACGGCCATCACTGGCACCAAGGCAGAACCGGCTTTCATCAAAAAACAAAACAGATCTCCACTCCGTCTTCCAATGAGCTCTAGCTTTACACCACTGACGTCGCAAACGGCAGTGGTTTGGAGTAAGTGGAATGCACGCTACAGGGCGTCTGGCTCGGAACTGTCCTTCAAGTAACCGATTTGTAACAGTTCTTTGTGTCACTGTGGTGGCAACTGCAGCTCGAATTGCTGCCGCAGACGCGGTACGATGCGTCACGGCCATACGCCGTACACGGCGGTCTTCCCTCTCAGTAGTGCCACGTGGCCGGCCGGAACCCGGTCCTTTTGAGGCAGTACTTTCCCTTGACCACCGCTGCCAACAATCATGCACAGTGGCTACATTCCTGCCAAGTCGTTCTGCAATATTGCGGAACGAAAATCCACCTTCTCGTAGCCCTATTACACGACCTCGTTCAAACTCCGTGAGCTATTGATAATGGCTTCTTCGTCTTCTTAAAGGCATTCTTGACTAACATCAACACACTACGTCGAATCTCAACGATAACTAACGCTCACGAACGTTACAGCGCGTATTTACAGCAAACCTGCTTTGCATGTTCCGAGGGGCGCTACTAGCGCCACACGTATGCGCCGAGCGCGAAATTTGCATAGACGTTATCTTACAGATGTACTCTCACCGCCTACCAACTGTCGTATATCTAACAACCCCTTCTTGGTGTTGGGATTTTTTTTCCGTCAGTGTAGAAAGCGCATGGTCATCCAAAATGGTGCAGTAGGTCTCGGCGTCGAGTCTACCAGGAATTGCGACCAAGGGTACCGTGCCATACCAGGAGAAACACCCCCATAGCATAATTCCACCGCCGCCGAACTTCACAGTTGGCACAATACATTCCGAAAGGAGGCGTTCTCCAGGCAGACGCCAAACCCAGACCCTGCCATCTGAACGGCAGAGGGTTAACTTTGATTCTTCGCTCCAGAGAACCTGTTTTCACTGTTCAACGGTCCACTGTCGACGGTCTTTGCACCACGTTAGCCGAGCAGCGCTATTGGACTTGGTGATCAAAGGCTTGTGGGCGGCAGCACGTCCATGATAACCGAGCAGATGGACTTCCTTACGGATGGTATTCATCGAAAGAACACTCCCGGGTGCCTGTTGAAACTCCTCGCAGATGTGGCGCATCGATTTGGTGCGGTTCTTCCGAATTTCTCTGGCCAGCACCCGTCGGTCTCTAACTCCCAGTTTTGTGGGTCTGCCGGGTCGGAGCACATTCCGACAGTCACCTCTCATCTTCTACTTGCCAATCACGTAGGCCACTGTCGATTTTGGGTACTTCAACTCGCTGGATATGCCACATATGGATCGGCCATTTCTGTGATACCCGACGATTACACCTTTCTTGAAATTATGGAGCTCCGAACTGCGTGACATCTTGCATGCGACTGGTTGCGTTGTTGTTTCTCACATGATATTTAACGGCGGCGGCCGTGACGTGTATCAGGACCGCAGATATCGTCGATTGCAGGGGTGTCCAATTACTTGTTGGTAGATAGTGTATGTTCTTTCCAACTATTTAAAACAGATAATTGGGATGGTAAAAAAGGGCATTTGTACTGAGTAAATAGAACTCAATGTTATGCGGTTTTTTTATTTATTAATTTTTTAAGGAGGGGGGGGGTTCAAGGGCAAGTGATAGAATACGTTGATTCTGTTAGTGAATGACGAATGCAATAAAACTTAGGGGGTTTGTTTAGCAACTCGATTTTAAGCTATTTTGGTGGTTAAATAAAAACGGAATTTCCGTTTTTATTTTTCGACTTGCACTGGACCCCCCCCCAAGCCAATAAATAAGATAACCTGTGTTATAATAAAATATTTTCAAAAGTCATTTTTTTATTAATGAAATTAATGATAAATAAAAGTTATTATATTCCACTTATTTTTCTATTATTTTTATCTATTTATTAATATTAGAAGTAGTTGTTGCATTGTTTTATTATGAAAAGGCGGAGTGATACTTGACTATATTTTTGAAGAATCTTTTCGATGCCGACTGGTTAACTTGCACTTTTGTTTAAAATGTTCGGTATTTATTTTAGCATGGTGAATAGTGTTTTATAACGAAGTGAATTTCTCCGTCATTTTTATCCGCGCCGGGGCTCGAACCCGGGTCCACTCATTCCGGAATAAGTTGCTCTACCAATTAAGCTACGCGGACGTTTTATTCTGATTCCTATCTGCCTTTATGTCGTGTGCGTCCTTCTGGCAGGTACGTCACATCTCCTGGTACGTTACATCATCTCCCCCTTATTTTTTTTTTTTTTTTTATTTTTCGAAGTGCTGGAGAAAGGATTCTCTTATTTTTCCTATCTCGCGGTGTGGAAATAACATCACACCAATGCGAGATTTTGCACGGTCGGGTCATCCGGATAGTTCGGGCGCCATTATAACGAAGTGAATTTCTCCGTCATTTTTATCCGCGCCGGGGTTCGAACCCGGGTCCACTCATTCCGGAATAAGTTGCTCTACCAATTAAGCTACTCGGACGTTTTATTCTGATTCCTATCTGCCTTTATGTCGTGTGCGTCCTTCTGGCAGGTACGTCACATCTCCTGGTACGTTACAGTTTCAGTTTGAATATTCCGTTAATTTCAGTTAATTTTAGTAGAATAATTATATTATTAAAGAGTGATTCAAATTGGTTGTTTGCTCCTAAAGTAGTATGACATTATCAAGACCATTAACCTTACTTGAATATACTGTTTCTTGTAATGATATATTTGAAGGTTGTCGTTTTAAAAATCATTGAATTCATGTCAAACATATGCACAGAAATAGATGCCGTTAAATTTGTTGTTTGTCATGGCGCAATTATTAATGAAGTTTCATATTCAAAATGCAGCAAGGTTTTAAACCTAGATCCAATTACTTTGTATGCAAGATGTTGTAGGTCACTAGAAAAGATGCGAAGACTGGGAAATATTAAGAGTTGCTTTTTTTTTCTTTTTGAAAGAAAGGTACCTTCTTTGAAAAACTCAAATTAAGACTATGCTTATATTTATTTCTTACTGTCACTTTAGCAACTGTGACGTACCTGCCCAGCAGGACGCACACGACATAAAGGCAGATAGCAGCTATAACGAAAGTCCGCGTAGCTCAATTGGTAGAACGACTTATTCCGGAATGAGGGGACTCGGGTTCGAGCCCTGGCGTGGACAAAAATGACGAAGAAATTTACTTCGTTATAATGCCGCTCGAACTTTCCGGATGACCTGGCCTTTCAAGATCTCGCAATGGGGTGATGTTCTTTCCACACCGCGAGAGAGGAAAAATAAGAGGGAATCCCTTCTTCGGCGCTTCTAAAAATAAAAAAATAATGTGTGTAACGTTGCATTTCACACACTAGATTGACTGGGAATTCTCAAGTACGTTCTACAGCGGATGGCTGCCTGCGACGATTCATGGTCACGGCTGACCCGTGGGCAATGCCCCCGGCCCTCTTTCGGGAGGGGGGGGATGTGACGTGCCTGCCCAGCAAGACGCACACGACATAAAGGCTGATAGGAGCGATAACGAACGTCAGCGTAGCTCAATTGGTAGAGCGACTTATTCCGGAATGAGGGAACCCGGGTTCGTGGACAAAAATGACGGAGAAATTTACTTCGTTATACAACATTAAAAAAAATTTATTGTTTCGAGTTAAGAGGTAATTTTGGTCAACATTACCTCTCAACTTTGAAGAGAATAAAAACATTTTTAAAAAGTACCATGAGTGAGGATAAAATGAGTGCATTAGCCATGATTTCAATAGAAAAAGTACATGACTAATAACATACCAGATTTTAATGAAAGTGTTATTGATTTGTTCCTCTAAGAAAGATGGGATGGATTTTTTGTACAAGAATTGTGCGTATTTGTGTTTTATACTGATAGTAGTTTCATGATTCAAATCATCCAACAGCATATTTATCTCAGTGGGACACACTTGTAACATCTTCTGACTGGATGGTTTTAATAATTATTTAACTTTATTAACAGTACATTACAACCTAGTTTACAGATTGGTAATCATTATATACTACGCGATTTAATACCTGAGCAAACATCTTCAGATAGAACACTTTATTGCCGTACATTGCTAAGGTTAAAGATCGTTCTCTCAACTAGATTATATTTCACACTAAATATAAAATGGCAAAGAAACTGTATTATAAAAGAGCTAATAAAACACACATACCCTTGAAACTAGTGTATGCTGGAAATCTCGAGGAATTGCAAGAATCCATTTGGAGCGTAGTTCTTCATTTTCGGGAAATTTAAACACTAACGCTTCAGGACCTGTGCCGTAATTGCTACGGCAATTTGGTACACAACAACGTGAAGGCATATTAGAACTGCAAAGTTTTTTTTTAATACTGTGAAATAAATTACAAAAAGTGGAATAATATAAATCAGTCAGCAGCAAGAACAACGAACAACCCCATGGAGCAACGCTACAATAATCACACAAGATCACACACGCTAACTATATGGTTACGGTCGTTGGTCAAATTCAACAGGTCTTCCTGTAGTGACGTCAGACGTCGGAGGGTAGGAGGTGTTTGGGCCTTGTTTCAGGGGGCGATGGTCCATCTCACACATTGAAACGTTCACGGTATTTCATTTTTGTCGTAAGGATAGAATTGCCAATGCTGTAGTAATGCTTCACAATGAATACCTCCTGTTCAGCAGTGTGTGTGCTCATTTTTTCGGCATTGCTAGAAATTCTTACGAGGTGTTCCGAAAATTGGCTGCTGCTACCATATGATTTCCCACATATTCCTCTACCAGATGAGTGGCTCCAATATTTCAAACGATGTTATCTACGGACCCCGCAAAGAGAAGAAATGTTATCATGAGTAAGAAGTCAACCTGCAATATGCTCGTGATGTCACCCACGTTATTTTTAACAAGTTAGTAAAATCATGCAATGCATTGATTATGATACACTTTCCAACATACCAGAAATTATTATTCAACTTATGCTGTGGAATAAATCTCGCTCCTGTGTCCTGACCTTTGACCCCATTTCGATTATATTCAACAGAACCGGTTCAGTACACCTCAAGAATAACATACTAAAGTTTTGTCGCAATAGAAGCAGTTTTACGCAAGTTATAAGAATAATGGCTGTGGAATAAATCTTGCTTTTTGTGCAATGACATTTGACCCCATTTCGTTGATATTCAACAGAACCGGTTCATTACACCTCCGGAAAATGCCGCCCCGGTGGCGCAGTGGTCTAAGGCGCTGGCCTCTGATTATTCGTCCGTAAGGGGTCCGGGTTCGAATCCCGGTGAGGCATGGATGTTGTGTTTGTCTTACGGCACTGGCTCTCTCCCTTCCCTGGAACCAGTGACCCTAAATTAGGGACGGGCGACTGCTTATAGCCCATTGAGTTGCTCACGGTGGTCGTTAAACCTCCAATCAAAAAAAAAAAAAAAAAAACACCTCCGGAACAACATGATAACGTTTTGTCGCAATCGAAACATTTTTTGGTAAGTCAGGATGCACAAGGGCAATGGAATGGATCCCACTCCAGTGTCCTGACCTTTAACCCCATTTCGCCCATTTTCAATAGGGTTCGTGCCCAGGTGGTTCCCTACTACATACTAAAATTTCATATAAATCGAACCATTTTTACGCAAGTTATGACGCATAAGGGCAATGGAACAAATCCCGCTCTTATGTCCTGCCTGACCTTTGACCCCATTTCGCCCATTTTCACTACGGTTCGTGCCCAGCGGTTTCCTACCACATACTAAAATTTCGTCGAAATCGAACCATATTTACGCATGTTATGACGCATAATGGCAATGAAATGGATCCCGCTTTTATGTCCTGACCTTTGACCCCATTCCACCAATTTTCAATAGGTTTCGTTCCCAGGTGGTTCCTTACCACATACCAAAATTTCATCGAAATCGAACCGTTTTTACGCAAGTTTTGACGCATAAGGGCAATGGAATAAATCCCGCTCTTATGGCCTGCCTGACCTTTGACCCCAATTTGCCAATTTTCAATAGGGTTCGTGCCCAGGTAGTTTCCTACCACATAAATAAAATTTCATCGAAATCGTATTTACGCATGTTATGACGCATAAAGGCAGTGAAATGGATCCCGATCTTATGGCGTGACCTTTGACCCCACTTCACCCATTTTCAATAGGGTTTGTCCCCTGGTGGTCCCCTACCACATACTAAAATTTCATCGAAATCGAACCATTTTTACGTGAGTTATCGTGCCGACAGACGGACGGACGGACGGGAAAAGCTGGAGCATATACGCTTCTTCAACCTACGGTTGGAAAGCGTAAAAAATCATCCTCGTTCTTTACGTGTTCCGATTCCCTACATGTTTATGTTTACCATTGCCTTGAAAAAGCCTCCCAGTGGAGTACGAAAGCTCGGCGAATCTTTGTGCTTACTACATCATAAAAATAAACGAATTTAATACGCTATATGCGTTTCATGATTATTGACGTCTGGCGTATTTAAAATAAAGTTACTCCTCTTTCTTTATTACGTTTGTCAGCTCTCACAGTTAGCCAGGTGAAATTTCGCGATACGGTACTGATAAAAACGACTGTGACAAGACTAAAGGGGATTTGGGTGGATTGTTGGGTGTGGTAAAGTGCTGCGATGATCAATCTTGTGAGCTATAGTTTCCCAGTTGTGCTACCATTTACCATTACTCTTCGATTTTAATGCGTGTACTGTTATTTGTAAAAGTTATACTCGTGACACTAGTTCTACAGCTGTGTTTGCGATGTGGAAAACTGCGTGTAGTGAAGAACACGTGTACGAGGGTTGTTCGAAAAGTAACGAGACTTACTTTACATGGGGCAGAAGTGTAAAGTAGTAAACAAATTAGGTGTGCAACTTAATTCTCGGCCAAAGGCACGACGCGTTGACAGCAAATTATGGCAAATCGAATACCTACCTAATTAGAGAAATCATCCCCGTTGTGTTGGACACATTTGAGCCATCGGTTAGGGAGCTGCCGAATGCCACTGCGGGGAAAAGAGGGCTGTTTGGAGTTGATAAAGTCATCAATACTTGTGTGGACCTCCTCGACAGAAGTGAAGTGCGTATCACTCAGGTGATGTTGCAGGGAGCGAAAGAGGTGAGAATCCTACGGGGTGAAGTCTAGCGAATACGCCGGGTGGGCTAAAATCTCCCATCCCAGGTCGGTGATCGTGTTTAAAGTCGTTTTCGCGGTGTAAGAACGCAGGTTATCCTGAAGCAACAGGACTGACCTTCTGCCCTTGCCGGTGTATGGCCTTTTCGCCTCCATTGCGTCACTCGCACGAATGAGTTACTGACAATAACGCTCAGCATTGACCGTTTCACCAGGTTTGAGCAACTCATAGCGTACGACACCGCGCTGATCCCACCATAAGCAAAGCAACAATTTCCTGGCATGGATATTCAGTTTAGCGGTACTGGTGGTAGGCTGACCTGGATAAACCCACGATTTGCGCCGCTTAGGATTATCGTAGAGGATCCACTTCTCATCACAGGTCAAAATCTTGTGGAGGAAATCCTTCTTCTTGAATCTGGAGAGCAAGGACACAGCAACATCGTAGTTCCTAGATTTGTTCGCAACTGTGAGTTGGTGGGGCACCAAACGGCCCTCCTTGTGAATCCGTCCATGCTTGTGCAGGCGCTTTGTAATGGCTTGCTGTGTTACTCCGAGTTCCTGGGCGAGCTCTGACTGTGTGCGACAGGGATCCTCTTCCAACAGTTGTTCCAGTTTCTCATCGTCAAATTTCTGTGGCTGTCCCGGACGTTCTGCATCACGGAGATTGAAATTTTCTTGCTTAAACCGCTGGAACCACTTCCTACACGTACTGTAGGACACAGCAGCCTCACCCAAAGCAGCACAGATCATATGCTGGGCACTTGTTTTCAGCTGAAACGCGAACAGGAGGCAGTGCCTTAAATATTGCTTCTCGAACGAATTTACTTTCACTGTCAACTTTCGTCACTACAGCTGTGAGCGGTTACGATTGCCTGGAAAGCTGTAGGATGCCGCTGCAATCAGCCGTTATCGCACACAGCTATTTGCGTTTGCCGACGTTCTATGATCGCTTGCGGTTAGGGGCCGAGAATTAAGTTGCACACGTAATACTTACATATTTCCAAAGTCTTTTCCTTCTACCTTAATACACCGGTGTCACCTTTATATCCACTTCCAGAAGGTGTGTTCGAAACACTTATTCGACATGTGGTTCAGGATGCCATCACAGCATTGTTCAGTTCAGTATTTGATGCAAACCAACGCACACGAAGTTGTTTTTTCACTTCAGGGAATAGCTGGAATTCACACGACTCCAGCTCCGGTGAGTACGGAGTATGCGCCATTATTTCGATGCCTAGATCCTGGATATCCCTCTGGGTAAGTAAAGCACGATATGGAGAGCCATTATCTTGATACGAAATCCAACCAGATTGTGCATATTCTGAACGTTTTGGGGAATTTATTTTCTTTAGAGGATCTTTGAGAACTTCAGAATAATAGGCACCGGTAACAACACTTTTCCCTTGTGGAATAACATGATCACACCTAATTCCCTTTTTATCGAAGAAAACCAGGTGCATGACGTTTCCTGCACTTTCTTGAATCTTTGCTGTCTTGGATCGGGGACTCTGTGGGTGTTTCCATAGGGTGTGTGCTCTGTTGTTTTGTTTCTGGGTGGAAATGATGAAAATATATTTCATCACATGTGACTACTCGATCCAAAAAGTGTGGGTCAGGTTGTAGCAGGCAATTCCAGTGGCTACAAGTGATAACACTATTTGCCTTGTGTTCATTCGTGAGCAAGTGTGGAAACCACTTTGCAGCTACTTTTCGGTACCCCAACCGGTTTCTCACAATGCTATCAACGGAACCAACGGACATCCGCCTCACATTTGCAACCTCCTCAATGGTTATTTGGCGGTTTTCGCGAAGAGTTACCTTGATGGTATAAACATTTATCTCCGTAGTCGAAGGCCTACAGGAGCGTGTCACATCTTCTAGACACCATTCACAAATTTCTCGTACCACTCCAAAAACTGTTGCACAGGACAAAACATCTTCCTCATATGCTGTTTTAATCATTTCGTGCGCTTCTGTGGTGGTTTTATCCAAACGCACGCAAAGTTTCATAGCTGGCCTTTGATCCAGTTTTAAATCCATACTGGGTTACAGAAATACATCTCAACTCTACGTAGTCTACTACAAAAATGAATTAGCGGAGCTCTGTAACGACGCGTTGTCATGCGACTAACCTTACAAGTGTTCCTAGATAGACAGCTGTATTTTCGTGCGTGGGTTTGTTTTGGCGCTATGACGTCAGTCTGCCCCCCGGTGGCGCAGTGGTCTAAGCGATGGCCTCTGATCATTCGTCCAAAAGGGGTCCGGGTTCAAATCCCGGTGAGGCATGGATGTTGTGTTTGTCTTACGGCACTGGTTCTCTCCCTTCCCTGGAATCAGTGACCCTAAATTAAGGACGGGCGACTGCTTATAGCCCATTGAGTTGCTCACGGTGGTCGTTAAACCTCCAATAAAAAAAAATGACGTCAGTCTCGTTAGTTTTTAAGCTACGTACGGATGAGTTCATTATTGTTTTATTCAAAGGTTCCTACCGTTAGCTGTTTATTGTGTTTTAGACAATATAAGTACACAGGCATTCACGACTTAAACGTTAGACATGTCATATGCACCGCAAAAAAAAAAAAATCATGGTTTCCTCATTGTCAAATTTTGTTTATATGATTGATAGTTGTTTATAAATTGGGCCATTTTCCCTTAACTTTTAAGTACGGGTTTCTTTCTCTTTGCTGACATTTTGTTTTTCAAAGCGTCATGATCAATGTGTCGTACCTCAGGGGTTTCGACCTCTGGTCATTCAATAAAAGAGACTGAAAAATGGTCTAAAGGTTCTCTCTCAGTGGAAACCTTCGGAAGTTCTTTATTCTTCTTGCGGAGCTCATATTTTCTCCTCCAATTGCTGCCCTCATGAGTGTGAAACGGAGCCAACAGCGAAGTGTCATTTCCGGCAGGATATCATTCTGGGCCATCTTAAATGAAATAGAAAGGTAAAATAATCAATGTTAGAAGTATCTCTGTCATCCACTGCTCTCGAAGCTGAAATTTCTTGTTTCATTCAAAAAATAAAAGAAAATGTTTCATCAGTGTTTCTTCTCCGCCCTCCTATTCTGACGGGGTGATTTTTTTCTAGTTTGGACTGGCGCAAAAATAGAATCCATTTAATTTCCGGCAAGTTTTTATACGTTCTCCAATCATGTCACTAAGCTCTTTATTTATTTATTTTCTTTTTTAGAGAGTCATATTTTTTTTATCCTGCATTAAAGGTTGGCTGGCTGAGTACCTCATTGTTTAGTTGCATCGTCTTTTAATTTTTTTTATCCCAAGTCAACATTTTTTTAGATTTTAAAATAAGCTTGGTGTAAATGATTTCAAACTAAAACTGTAGACACTCTGAACAGAAAAACCGCATTTTTTGTTTTCTTTTGAAGTAGTTTTGTTCTATTTTTTCTTCCAAAAGCATGAGCTGTTACCCTAACTCAATACTTTGAAAAAATTTCTTCCGGAATGCATCTATTATTTGTAGCTCTTAACCTTGTCTTACAAAAATTAAGTAAAAGTACACAAACTGGCTAAAAAATTACAAACATTTATGATACGTCAGTCACAAACAATAAACGCCCATATGTCCAATGTAAGAGTCACGTGGTCTGATTACGTTTCAACTTGCCCTTCACAAACAGCGCACAATGGGGTATTTGAATGGAAAACCTGGCCAAAAGTCGGTTTCGTAAATTTTGCCGTAGGCGCATAATTTTTGGAACAAAGGGAGGTGAATAGGTAGGGAACGATGAGACGTGATTTTTTTTAACGCCCATACGCTCATGTGGCGCGCCCCTCAGTCGAACGTTGAGGGTTGCTAATAGTGCACGCATCTTTTCTAGGCAGTCTCTGAAACATCTCACGTGTATTAGCGATTTGTATGCATTTTAAAGAAACAGCGTAAAGTGTTGCATTATGGAAACTTCTGAGGCACTCATGCACTACATTTTTGAAATCTTTTTACTTTAATATCACTTAACTTTATGTAGTTATCGCGCTTTGAAAATAGTCAATAATTCAGTGATTTTTTTTTTTTTACGAATGCAACATTTCACGAATGATCTTGTTGTACTTCAGGGTGTGTCCCGATGATTTCCCTCTTGTTATTACAATGAGTAAAGCTTTGGGTTTATAAAACCAAAGCTTTACTGTTGTTTAGCGCTTTATTATTTATTTTAGCGCTTGCGTCACAAATACTAGTTTTCACATTTTTGTTAACTTTACAAGAAATGCGTTGTTCTTTTATTTGTAGAGCCTTCCGGAATCCAATTAATGACACCGAGACAATTATAGGATATTATGCAATAACTCAAAGACGAAGATATCAACTAAAAATTGAAATATATTGAAAAGAGACGAAATACGGAGGAACAATATAGAGCTTTTAAAAGCACAGAATATCTTAAAAAGTCAGAGTTTAAACGCAAATGGTGGACTGCGCACAAGAAAGATGAGACATTGAGAAAAAAAGGGAAAAAAAAAGTTTGCTGCAAGTGGACTTTAGAAATACCTGTTACACCAAGTCAATCGGGGCGACCAAAGACGTCTTTTAGCGACTCAAGCGAACTCAGTAAAAGAAAAAAGGTGGAAGACATCTGACAAACACCGAACACTGACGAATTACTTTTGCCAACTAGATGAAGCTGCGAGTCTCCGGCAAGGGAGATGCTTCAAAAGTTCTAAACGAAATTATTGAGTTTCCTAGAAAAGCGATTAAATACACGAAAGGGTACTCAAGTATCCTAAAAAAATGAGAGCAAGAGAGAGAGAGAGAGAGAACAGTTCAAAACATCTGGAATAAAAACCATCATCTTTACAAGCTCTTCCTATATTTGTAGCAGCACGTTTGTCACGAAGACAATGCTAGATCATCAGAACCAGCGACAAATGCTTTACCCATGTTACACCGTATTGCCAAAAGCTGAAAAATACTGTTACCTTGTTGCTGAACCTTATCTAGTGGTAGATACTTGCGCTGAGATCAATCTGCAAGATAGATTGGACCATACTTCTTTCGACACGTCTGCCTCCGTCGACCAAGCGCTCGGGAATGACTTTCGCTCAAAATGACAGCTGGAGAAATGAAGGTTATGAAACACAGGACACTTCGATGTGGCGGGTCACTTCTACTGTAATTCCACTCAAGTTTCTTTATTATTACATTACTGCAATTCGTACATTCAGTGCAAAGTCATTATTTGGACACTCTGTGGATGCCTTTTCTAAGTATACCTTTTATTTTGACTCATGAACTATCATTTGCCCCCATAGATCAGTACCGGTAAGTCGTTGTTTCTTTTAATATAAATGTGGATAGACCACAGTATTCGGAATATCTCTGAAGAAGAATTGCTTTGTGCTCTATAGGCCTGTACGTGAATAAGGATGTGGTGATGATGGATCATTCACATTTACACGACGGTGGCCAACAATCCATAGCACCGTGGATTGTTGGCCACCGTCGTGTAAATGTAACGCACTCGGCTAGATATCGAGAGTTCTGTGGTTCAAATCCACAGCGGCGGCTGAAAAACAATTTTTCGGTTGCTGTGTGTTTCTGGAACGTGGAAAGAGCGATGTATTTATTTATTTACTGACGCCACGTATTTGGAAGATTTTCACCTTGGATCTCGCCCCTTTGGATTTAACTGCTATAATATATATGTAGCCAGTGCCGTTAATGCCCACCAGATGGAGGCGTCTCAGTAGTTGAGCCCATCTTACGGATTTATGATGTCAGAAGCTGACTTAAAAATACACATAGCACCGTGGATTGTTGGCCACCGTTGTGTAAATGTAACGCACTCTGCTGGATATCTAGAGTTCTGTGGTACAATTCCACAGCGGCTGCTGAAAAACAATTTTTCGGTTGCTGTGTGTTTCTGGAACGCGGAAAGAGCGATGTATTTATTTATTTACTGTCGCCACGTATTTGGAGGATTTTCACCTTGGATCTCGCCCTTTGGATTTAACTGCTATAATATATATATAGCCAGTGCCGTTAATGCCCACCAGATGGATACGTCTCAGTTGCTGAGCCCATCTTACGGATTTATGATGTCAGAAGCTGACTTAAAAATACACATAGCACCGTGGATTGTTGGCCACCGTTGTGTAAATGTAACGCACTCGGCTAGATATCGAGAGTTCTGTGATTCAATTCCACAGCGGCGGCTGAAAAGCAATATTTCGGTTGCTGTATGTTTCTGGAACGTGGAAAGAGCGATGTATTTATTTATTTACTGTCGCCACGTAATTGGAGGATTTTCACCTTGGATCTCGCCCTTTGGATTTAACTGCTATAATATATATATAGCCAGTGCCGTTAATGCCCACCAGATGGAGACGTCTCAGTAGCTGAGTCCATCTTACGGATTTATGATGTCAGAAGCTGACTTAAAAATACACATAGCACCGTGAATTGTTGGCTACCGTTGTGTAAATGTAACGCACTCGGCTAGATATCAAGAGTTCTGTGGTTCAAATCCCCAGCGGCGGCTGAAAAACAATATTTCGGTTGCTGTGTGTTTCTGGAACGTGGAAAGAGCGATGTATTTATTTATTCTTACCAACGTTTCTTCCAAAATTACAAAAGGAGAGTAGGGCCTACCAATGACCCTTTGGCTCCAAGTCCGACAACCTACCCTTAAACGTAGTTAGCTTGACTTATTTAAAACATCGTCTTTGGTCCAGTTGCAAAAATTTCACTGACATACAGATAATTTTGCTTTGTAATTTTACAGCAAACATCCAACATAGACATGAATAAGTTTTAAAGCGTTTTTTTGTGTGACGTATACCGCTAATTTACATATCCGACATTTTTCCGCGTTGTTGTCATGTGACCGTAACTGGTGCATTTATTCGACACTGCATTCGTTACGAATTTCATCTAGGAAAAGGTGCTGCAAAAGCATGTGCATCGATCTGTTCTATTCTGGGGGAGAATATTGTATCGAAAAGCACGTGTGAGCTTTGGTTTAGACGGTTTAAATCACGTGATTTTGATGTTAGCAATCGAGATCGTAGCTGCGTCCAGAGAAGGTTCCACATGAGGAACTGCAAACATTGCTGGATGAAGATTCGTCTCGCCGCCCCAGTGGCGCAGTGTCCTAAGCGATGGCCTCCGATCATTCGTCCGAAAAGGGTCCGGGTTCGAATCCCGGTGAGGCATGGATGTTGTGCTTGTCTTACGGCACTGGCTCCCTGCCTTCCCTGGAACCAGTGACCCTAAATTAGGGACGGGCGACTGCTTACAGTCCATTGAGTCGCTCACGGTGGTCGATAAACTTCCAATAAAATAAAAATAAAAAAAGATTCGTCTCAAACGCAAAAAGAACTAACTAAACAACTGGGGGTAACTCAACAAGCCATTTTCTTATCGTCTACGCGCAATGGGAAAGATTAAGAAGGAAGAAAAATGGGTGCCACATGACATGAGCCAGAGGAACAAGGATGAGCGTGACCTGAAGTGTTTGAATCTGTTGAATAAACAACACAGAAAATCTTTCCTGTGGAAAATGGTTACGGGTGATGAAAAGTGGATATAGTACGACAATCCCAAATGCAAAAAACACTAGGTAGACCCCGGTGAAGCAACGACTTCGACATCAAAACGCGATTTTCACTCCACGAAAGTTCTGCTGTGTATCTGGTGGGATATGAAGGGTGTGCTCTATTATAAACTATTGAAACCGGGTGAAACTGTTACTGCTGATCCTTACAAGCAGCAATTGCTGCGATTGAACCAGGAAATCTGTTGGAAATGTCCAGACATGCACACACAGTTGGTAGCGTCCCGTGAAATTACTGCATGACAACGCTAGACCGTATATCGTGAAATCGGTCAAGGAAACGTTATTGACGCTTGGCTGGGACATTTTGGAGCACCAGGCGTATAGTCCCAGCATAGCCCCTTCAGACTACAATTTGTTCAGATCGATGCAACATGGTTTGTTTGTTGTACGGTTCCGGACATGTGACGAAGTGCAAAAATGGGTTGACGACTTTATCGCGTCATACGACGAAATATTCTTCATGGCTGGAATCCGTCAGCTGCCCGACCGATGACGGAAGGTGATAGATAATGACGGCGCATATTTTGATTCTTAAAAGTATTGTTGTTTTCTGTCAAATTACATGTTGCGTTGTCTTAAAACACTTTAAAACCTTTTTCTAGACCTAATACATTCAACATAGATACATAGATGGAATTGAACCCAGTTTGTTTTAAAGGCGATAACGTCTTAGATAGATAATACAAAGCTTAAGTGGAGTTAATGATTCTTATTTATAAGTACCAAAGTAATTATTCATTCTTTCCAAAAAATCCAACTAAGGGGATACGAGCAAGTGTGCCAGTTCTCGAATGGTCCACTGGAAAATGTCCCGGTTGGCGAATCTGCCCCTACTACTGAGTATTAGGGGTGATGCTTCGAATCACGGAACGCTGGTGCTTATTGCTACAGGTGGTGAGGATTGCAGTTTTAAAATGTGCCGTTGGCCTTTCCGTGTTCTTCTAAATTAGCTCGTTATTTACACACAGTCGTATCAGAAAAATACGACAACCCGTGGTTTTTCCCTAATAATGGGAATAACCACCCTTGGCCCGGAAGACAGCGATGAGACGGTGTTGCATAGACTCGATGAGGACCTGGAAGGTTGCCCGAGACACACGTTCCCATTCAGACTGCCGCAGAGCACGGAGGTCCTGGCGATGATATGGTTGCGTGTCGGCACGTAGAACTTGTCTATCCAAATAGTCCTACGAGTGCTCTATGGGATTAAGGTCGAGCGATTTCGCCGACTAAGGGAGAAAGGAGACATCGCTGTCGTGTTGCTGGAATCACTCACGCACCCCCTTAGTTATGTGGCACGGCGCATTGTTCTGTTGGTAGACAACATCACCACCAGGGTAAACGTCCATCATGAAGGGATGTATGTGGTCAGCTAGGATAGACAGGTAGCCGTTTGCACTCGGGGACCCATTGAGTGGTACCAGCGGTCAAATGTCGTACCAGAAAAACATCCCTAAGACATGCACACTACCACCGCCGGCCTTTACTTGACCATCAAGCGTGTCTGGGTGTTGGTTGTCGTGAGTCTGACGCCGTATTAGCCACCGCCCGTCACTTCTATGGAGTAGAAACCTCGATTCGTCGGAGGAGGCAACCTTTTCCCTAATTTTCCACTGTCGAACGTCGGTAATCCCATGCGAACTGCAGGCGTCGTTGCCGACGGACGTGGGTTAACATGGGCATCTTGACGCAGCGTCAACTCCGTAGACCAATGCGTAACAGGTTTTGCTCTACTGTTATCGGGGACATGTACCTGAGATGGTCATTTACATGGTCATTTGCTGTACTGTTGCGCGTCGGTTTCCCTTTACCAGTCGACGGAGGCAACGTTCTCCTCTGGGGTCGATGGCCTTTGGGGCTGCACAGTTATGACGTCGGGAGGTACTCGGTGTGCCATTGGTCCATTCTTGGTACACCCTTACTACAGCACCTCGCGAACAGCCCACGAAGTCTGCTGTTTCTGAGATGCTTCCACCCTTGTCGCGGTAGCCGATTATCATTCCTTTTTGAACGTCCGTCAAATCACTAACGCTGCTTATTGTGCTCACGTGATGCACTATGGCTCATCTGTCCTGGTCGGCCGCTTATATCTCCGTGTGGTCGGCCTTGTCACGTGCACTCTGTGACGCACCTGGCTGAGTACACTGTGTTTCCGGGGGTGGTCATATTATTCCGATACGACCGTGTATATGCAAAATATTATTCTGTTCTCATAAATGGTTTCTGAGAAAAATTTACCTAATGATAAGAGATTTGGCTGTTGCCACGAAAATTCTTCTAATTTCGGGCACATTGCTTTTGGTAAAGAAATATTCAAATTCGGGATTCAAATATCAAATTAATTGTTTTAATTATGTTAATTAATTAACATAATTATTTATGTAATTGCTTAATTGGACTAATTCGTAACTAGTTGCAAGAAATATTATCCCAACCCAGGCCGCATAGGGATTCGCTGGGGCCGCCCCGGTGGCGCAGTGGTCTAAGGCGTTGGCCTCTGATCATTCGTCCGAAGGGGTCCGGGTTCGAATCCCGGTGAGGCATGGATGTTGTGTTTGTCTTACGGCACTGGCTCTCTCCCTTCACTGGAACCAGTGACCCTAAATTAGGGACGGGCGACTGCTTATAGCCCATTGAGTTGCTCACGGTGGTCGTTAAACCTCCAATCAAAAAAAAAAAAAAAAAAAAAAGATTCGCTGGGTTCTTTTGTTTTTTTTTTTTTCTTTGCTTTCCTTTCGCGAGGGAAGGAGATCCGAAACACAAACGCTAGGCCAGGTGCAAAATTTCGCAACCGAAGAGAAAGGTGTTTTCTTCTATTCCCTGGCATTTGAGAAGCAGCAGCACTGCGAATTACATAATGCTTCTTTAACTAACAATGGCGCAGTGGGGGCTATACGGCGGAAATTTAATAAAGAATCTTAAATCCGGTAAGAAGGTAAATGTCACCCAAGCTCGTGTTCGGAGAACATATTTCAGTCGGGCGTACGTGCCTACGAGCAGTCTTCAAGTTTTACCAAAGGGTTTTCTCGGATGCTCCGATAATAGAACTCAATAACGGGGTGACAGTTACGGCCAAATAAATTTTTAAAGGGCTTAGCTCAGCAGATGGTTAGCAGACCCGGAGAACATCTGCTCAAAGTAGCCACTGGTCGGCAGCAACTGGACGGCAGTCCACTTGAGAACGAGGGGGGGATCCATAAACCAATGAAGGGGCAAGGGACGTCTTCTCGAGGTAAGGACACGCCTCGCAGCAGGTCTGTAAGGAAAGCGAAACTAAAATAAAATCAGAAACTTGGAAGAAATCGGGGTTGGTCGCAGTATTTTGGTCGGAGTGGGTTGTTGGCTTTTTTGTTGGAAGTCGCAGCTCGACGGCAGCGGAAGGCAAGAAATGCCTAACTATGCGGGGTTCAAGAAGTCGATCGTCACGGAGGCAGAACGTTAAGATACTCCAGAAAATTAGAGGAAGAATCTTAGAAAACTACCGGCTGTGTTTTATCCACGGAGGACACCAGCCCAAGACTACGGCCACCAGACGACAAGCGCCGTCCTCAACCGTCGGATCGGTGCAGCACAGTAGACGTTCTATTTAGGGTAAGACATCACCCAATTATTTCAATTCCTTGCATGCTGAGTATTCATTGAAAGTTTAGAAATGAAATATTATTGCTCACCTCGTACTAGTTGGATTGATAGGGACGTTTGTAGTTCTACAATTCTCAGGTTAAACCATAATTTCTTTTTGTAGAGATATCTTATTATAACTTAAACTGGTCTCACCATTAAATTGTACCTAAATTAAGAATTATGCACAAAATAAATTTTATATTTGTTTCTTTAAACAGCGTGTTCTTCTCGTTGCTCTGCAGAGGAGTACGAATGTCGGTTTTCTGGTTTAATTTAAAGTAATAGTTTTCTTTCTTCACAGATACCCCCATTCAAACATAAAACTGAAATGTTAACTTTTAAATTTAATTTCTTTGCGGCATATGAGTTCTTGCGAGAACCTCGTACGAGCTCGTATGAAACACAACGCTTTCAAGTCCCAACGATGAGACTGGGTCGCCTATACTAGGAGGAAACCCAATGTCATTGCTGCCAATCTAGTCGATCTAAAATCGTTAACAATATTTATGCCTTCAAGTTCCCCAACGGGACTTGGCGTGGTAACATGGCATTGATTTCAATTGGCCCTACAAAAACCCCCTTAAGAACTGTGTAAAATACATAATTCTGCATTCGCCACCTTGCATCAGAAAAAGTGAAAATGCTTGCTATGAACGCGATGAATTCTTCGAATACCACTCAAAAATGTAGCTAGTGGCGCATTGGTCTAAGCGCTCGCTTATGACCATTCGTCCGAGGAGGGTCCTGGTCCGAATCCCGGTGAGGCGTGGATGTTGTGTTTGTTTTACGGTACTGGCTCTCTCTCTTCCCTGGAAACAGTAGTTCTAAATTTAAGACGGGCTTATACACTGCTAGACAATTGCTAAGGACGGATCATAAACGACTATATAGCGCATAAAATAGTAAATGTGGTTGGATGCCAAGTGAAATAAAATAATGTCAGAATGCCAGGACATTACAAGAAAGACAATTTATTGTGCTCTGAAATCCAGAAGGCTTTGGAACGTGTTCAAGGGACAAACTGGCCATTTTGTGCAGAATACGTAAACGTGAAAAAATGCAGTTACCGTCCGCAGGCGTTCCGGCGTAAGATGTCAATACGGGATATGGCCACCATGGAGGGCGATGCAAGATTTCACACGTCATGTCATGCTTTGCACAACATTATCAAGCAGCTGTTGGGGTAATTTATCCCATTCCTCTGTCAGTGCACGGATGAGGGTGTCCCTGTTTATTGGAGGGCATTGGCGACCAGCAAGACTCCTCCCCAAAACATCCCACACATTTTCAATGGGATTCAGATCTGGAGAACGTGCTGGCCGTACGAGGCGTTGAATATCCTCGCTCTCAAGACACTCCTGGACAGCGACTGTTCGATGACATGTTGCGTTGTCGTCCATGAAAATGAATCTATCACCGACAGCACCACGGAACATGCGAACATGAGGTGCCAGAACATCATTAATGTATCGTTGGCCAGTCATAGTCCCAGTTGGAAGCACATAGAGGGACGTACGGCCATTGATCATGATGCCAGCCCATACCATGACACTACACGTCGGATATCGGTCCCTTTCCTGTATGTTTGCGGGACAATATGCAGTACCACTATCACGCCAGATCAGTTGTCGTCGACAATCAGACGATAGACTGCATCTACTCTCATCTGAGAAGAGGACAGCTGACCAGTCGTTATCAGTCCAATTGCGATGTTGATGGCACCATTGCAAACGGGCGGTACGGTGAAGTCTGGACAATGGGATGCACACAACAGGACGGCGGGCGTATAGTCCTTCTACATGCAAACGTCTGGCGACAGTTTTTCGGGAGATCCGCTTGCCAGTAGCAGCCATAAACTGATTTGCTACCTCACTAGCTGTGCTGCGCCGGTGTCTTTTTGTTGATAGCACTATGTACCGATCTTCTGCAGGTGTCTTACTGCGAACACGACCTCCCACGTGACGTTTGCTACACTCTCCATTTGTTTGAAATGATTTCCAAAGCCTTGAAACAACACTGTGGCTGACGTCGAACTCCCTGGCAACATCTGTTATTTTTCGCCCTTCTTCAATCTTGCCAATAATACGACCACGCGTAAAATCATCTAGGTGATGTCGGGAAGACATACTGAAAATTGCAAGTTCGTCAATTGATTCTTTCCCTTTCAACTTTGCGTTTGAACAACAACGGTCAATACGCGTCAAATCCTTTATATCTCTTATCAGCGCTTTGACGTCACGAACAAGTTCGGCAATCCAAAATTTGCATACGCATAACACGTCTTACTGTATCCCGCACTTATGCTAATTTCCACATTTTCCTGCCTTCCATTTTATGGTTGCTATCGTTGCTATTGTCATCCGTCCTTAGCAATTGTCCGGCAGTGTAGTACACTGAATTGCTCACGTAAACCATCAATAAAAAAGTGTAGCTATCATGCCTATATGCAGACGGACGAAGTGATACCACAGCACATTTTTTACGCTTTCCAACCTTAGGTTGAAGAAGCGTATATGTTCCAGCTTTGTCCGTCTGCCTGTCTGTCTGTCTGTCTGTCCGTCCGCATGATAACTCACGTAAAAATGGTTTGATTTCGATGTAATTTTAGTATGTGGTAGGGGACCACCTGTGAGCGAACCCTATTGAAAATGGGCGAAATGGGGTCAGAGATCAGGACATAGGAGCGGGGTCCATTCCATTGCCTTTATGCGTCATAACTTATGTAAACATGCTTCAATTGCGATAAAACTTTATCATGTTGTTCCAGAAGTATACTGAACCGGTTCTGTTGAATATCATCGAAATGGAATCAAAGGTCAGGACACAGGAGCGAGATTTTTTCCACGGCCATTATCCTCATAACTTGAGTGATAATTTCTGGTATGTTGGAAAGCGTATCATAATCAATGCATTACACGATTTTACTAACTTGTTTGACATGCATTCGTACGCCAAAATACATACTTTTAAAAGCAGCGTTTCGCTGGCTCACACAGCTCCTTAAAAAAAGGGCAAGAAGTCGAACTTTCGGAAAGAAATTGTAGAGTCCGGTTTGCTAAATGTCTATCTTACGCGCGTAGCCACACGCACAAATCATTTCCCAGCAGCAATTGGACTTCGATGAAGGCATGCAGAATGTGCTTACGAGTTCAAGAGATATCCAAGAATAAGGAATCCTGCCATTTAACCATTCTTCGTCATCTTTTAGAAAAGAAAAAAGGTTGTTTTCGAGTTCAGTCCGGTATATACCATTTCGACTTGGAATCGTATGCAGAGAGATAACGTTTTGAAAATCAAAAGACGCCGAAAACCAGCGGAAACAGTTGATGCAATGAATCGTGCTTTTCTCCGCATTTCTTATCATGGAGAGAGGGACTCGAAATTGCCGACACGTGATTTTACTACATTCTTATTTTCCACTGCATTTGTGGCGGGCTCGCTTTTATTTGCTCTTACGAAAACACATCTCCCCGAGGAAAGCTGGAAATGATGACGCAGTAGTACTACTGAAGCTGTTTTATCTCCGTGAGTTACATATTATTTTGTCTTCACATTAATTTTCTGTGACTTATAAAATGAAAGGAAAAGAAACTGCCACCACAGCGGTAACAATTGTACTTTTGTTATTCGAAAAAATCACATCTTAAATACAGGGTGTCCCCAAAGTTGTTGTTTTGAAGACTTCAAAGGAACCTTTTTGAGCTACTGCAAAAATTAGTGTGTGTTCTACTAATTTTGCATGTATCTCAAAGGACCATTGTATGAACTTTGAAGTGGAGCTCAGTAAGTAGGAACTATACACCAATAATACTCAAAATAGTATGGCTATACTAATAATCCGAAATTTCTTGGCGTAGAACAGAAATAAAACTTTCCAAGCTTTCACACATCAACCAGATGGCTTTTTCAAGGAATGCGGACAGCTAATTGCAAAGTGGATAATAGAATTTCAACGCGGTGACTTGATTAGACGATAAATGGATGGGCGCAAACCTGACAATTCGAAGAAACGAGGTCACGTTGGTTGGACACGCAGTACCATGGTAGAAACCGCAGAGCACTATTTGAAGAATTGATTCCAAATACGTGGCAACTCCAGGGAGACGCTCTCATTGCAAGCCTCGCTGCTGGTCCAGATTTCCAAGGTTTCGCGAATGGCAGTAGATTTTGGTGTGGAGTATGAAGCTAATTTCTTTACATCACTCCATGTAGGATCGGCGGACTTGAACTTGACTTCACCTATTTCGAACTTGATTTCTTCTATATGAAGTGATGTAAAGAAATTAGCTTCATATTCCACACCCAAATCTACTGCCATTCAACCCATCTTGCACTTCGTCATATGTTCCGAACCGTACAACAGACACACCATGTTGCATCGATCGGAACAAATGATAGTCTGAAGAAGCTGTGTCGAGACTATACACCGGGTGTTCCGAAATTTCTCAGCCAAGCGTCAACAACGTTTCCTTGAACGATTTCGCGACATGCGGCCTAGCGTTGTCATGCAGTAATTTCACAGGACGCAATCCTTTGCCTGTGAATGGACGTTTCCGACTGATTTCCTGGTTCAATCGCAGCAATTGTTGCGATCAGCAGTAACAGTTTGGCCCTGTTTCAATAGTTCATGATAGACCACACCCTTCATATCTCACCTGATGCACAGCAGAACTTTCTTGGGGTGAATATCGCGTTTTGGTGTCGAAGTCGTTGCTTCACCGGGGTCTAACCAGTATTTATTGCATTTGGGATTATCGCACCATATCCACTTTTCATCACCCGTAACAATTTTCCACAATAAAGACTTTCTGTGTTGTTTATTCAACAGATTCAAACACTTGATGACATGCTCATTCTTATTCCTGTGGCTCATGTCATGTTTTTCCCATTTTTCTTCCTTCTGAATCTTTCCCATTGCGCGTAAACGATTGGAAATGGTTTTCTGAGTTACCCCCATTTGTGCAGCTAGTTCTTTTTGCGTTTGAGGCTAATCATCATCCAGCAATGCTTGCAGTTCCTCACGTGCAACCTTCTGCGTGGCGCCGCTGCGTTATTGATTGTTAACATCAAAATCACCTGCTTTAAACCGTTTAAACCAAATCTCACATGTGCTTTTCGATACAATATTCTCCCCCAATACAGAACAGATCGATGCACATACTTTTGCAGCACTTTTTCCTTGATGATTGGAGGTTTAACGACCACCGTGAGCAACTCAATGGGGTATAAGCATTTTCCTTGATGAAATTCGTAACGAATGCAGTGTCGAATAAATGCAGTATCGCTTGCCATCTTTCACCTACTGATGCGCAAGTGCGTTTGACTGTTGGGCAAACTTCTGTGTCGCATTTCATACTCTGGACCAGTTACGGTCACATGATAACAAAGCTACGGAATGTCGTATATGTAAATTAGCTGTATGCGTTACACAAAAAAGGCCTTAAAACTTATTTGTACACCTAATACTTCGGTTTATGCGAAACTTCTCATTATCCGAATTTGTTATATATGAGGTTGACTGCATTTAGAATTTCGTGCAGTCTATAGTATAAGGTGTAATAACAAAGGAATATATTGGGTTGGTGCGAATGAAATGTCCGGCAAAGGACCAGCACACATGGACGGCGAGAACGGAAAAGTAGGACAACTTACCTAGGCAAAATAATCCCCCTCGGCATCGAGACATAGTGGCCATTTGTCCGGCAAGGCCATGATCCCGGAACAAAAAAAGTCTTGTGGCTGGGACCCGAAGAAGTCATCAACTGCACGTTGAACCTCGTTGTCTGTCGTGAACTGTTTCCCGGACAGGAAGTGATACATGCGACGAAACAGATGCTAGTCTGTCGAGGACCAGTCCGGGTGATAGCCAGGATAAAGCACAGCTTCATAGTCCAAGCCAGTTAGTGTCATCATTGTTTGTTGTGCGACATGTGGGCGGGCATTGTCCTGGAACAGAAGAACAGCATGGCTGTTGACCAAAGCCGGTTGTTTCGGAAGCAATTTCCGGTGCATCTGGTGTAATTCAGCGCAATAACGCTCAGTGATGGTTTGGTCTCTTGCCAAGAAGCTCCGGTGAATTATCCCGGCTGTGGACCACCAGACAAGGAGCATCATCTTCTTGGTGTGATGGGGTGGCTTAGGATGCCGTCCAGCAGGCTGTGCCTTGCTTAATCATTGTGCAGATCGTTTCCGATTATCATAAAGGACCCACTTCTCGTCTCAGGGGACGATTCGATGTAGAAGAGGTTCCTGTTTATTCCTGGCAAGCAGCAATGTGCAGATTTCCAAACGCCTCTTGTTGGCAGTTGTCAACTCATGCGGCAGCCACATGTCCAGCTTTTTGACCTTACCCAGCGCAGCCAGACGCCGAACAACTGTCGTGTGATGGACACCTACCTCTGCAGCTGTCTCACGACACGTTTTTCGGGGTCCGCGTCAACCACACGTAACAGAACATCGTCAGAAGCAGCAACAGGTAGGTGACCACGTGCTTCGTTTTGCAGGTCCGTATCTCCGCTTTGAAACTTCACAAACCATGGCCGAATGGTTCGTTCGTTGGCTGAATTCTCCCCAAATGCTTTGTTAACGTTTCGGGTGGCAATTCCTGCATAATGGCCCACTTAAAATTCATACAAGAAGATGACTCTCAAATCCGGCGTCTGCATGTTTCCTTTGCAAGCCACGTTATGTCCAAACAAACCATGCCTGAACCTTGTTCTTCACACACGTGCTAGCTATTTATAGTAACTCTGTGACGTAATACCCGAAACACCTGTGAGTGGTTCCATTCCGCCGTGGTGGGGGCCTGTCACTACGGCTCCTTCGCGCCGGACATTTCACTCGTATCGACCTAATACTACTAACCTATATTGTGCAATGTTATTTACCGTGAAACGGTTTTTTCTCTCTGAAACTGTGGTGGTTCCGTTAACGGCATTTAATGAGGGCACGCTGTTTTTATTTTTCGAATTTCCTTTTCTTTTAAACTTTGTAAATATATATTCCTCAATACAAATTTGGAAGTTGTGAATCCGTTTATTGGTGTAAATATGACATGAATGGTAAGTCAGATAATATCCGAAAACTTGAAAATTTCGTCGTCCTGGAGGTGGAATCGAACCCGCGTCTCCTGGATAGTGCCGGGTATGCTAACCACTACACCACCCAGAACGACCAAGTTTCAAGTTTCCGATAAATTTAATTGTAATCATAACAGGATTCGCTGGTCGAAGCAACTGGCTTTCATATACTACACTGCTGGCCACCCAAAATGCAACACGAAGAAGGAAGCATCCGATTGGCCTAAAATTCGCAGCATGCGTCGCCCGCGAGAGGACATCTAAACGATTAGCATTGCAGGGCATATGCAAATCATGTGCGCCCGGCACGCCACCGAGATGCACTATAAGAAGGGTGCAGAGCACAGAAGGCGGGGGTGTAAGTAGTGGAAGTGTGTTGTGCTGCCGGACCTGTAGGTGGGAGGCTTTCTGATGCCTCGTCGCAGAATACGGCAGTCATTCCAACACGTTTCGCAGTTCGACAAAGGACGAACAGTGGCTTATCGCGACAGCGGTTTATCGTACCGAGACATCGGCGCCCGTGTGGGACGACATCCAGCCACAGTGAGGCGAGTATGGATTCGGTGGGTGCAGGAGGGACGGACGGGCCGACGTGAGCAATTGCCGCAGTCGCGGCACACGACCGAATGAGAGGACCGGCATGTTGTGCGGCGAGCATTGACGGCGAGCACCGCCACATCACAACCTATGTCAGCACGTACCGTTCGACGTCGTCTACAGAAGCGGGGACTTGTCGCACGGCGCGCATTGCTTCGATTACCATTGACATTACACCACCGTCAAGTGCGGCGACAATGGGGAAGTTGAACGCCGCACCTGGACTACGGAATGGCACGGCATTGTCTTCTCCGACGAGTCCCGCTTCTGCCAGCTACACCACGATAGTCGGATCCGCGTGAGGCGGCAACGAGGCAAGCGACTGTATGACAGCTGCACTATGCATCGCCATACTGGTCCGTCGCCTGGCGTTATGGTTTGGGGCGCAATTGGATATGATACCCGCAACCCTCTGGTACGCATCGCCGGTACACCTAACAGCCACCGCTGCATTTCCGACGTTTTGGAGCCTGTAGTCCTCCCTTAGCTGCAGGACCTGCCAGCGGCCACGTTTCAACAGGATAATGCGTGCCCGCAAGTGGCACGCATTGTGCAACAATTCTTCATAGCCCACGAGGTGTCACTGCTGCCGTGGTCCGTCTGTTCTCCCGATATGTCGCCCATCGAACATGTCTGGTAGCTGATCGGCAACCGAGTGGCCCGGCAAGCACCACCCGCGGCTACGCCTGATGAACTGTGGCAACGTGTGGAAGCAGCCTGGACCGACATACCCCAAGCCCACATCCAAAGCCTCTTTCGTTCGATGCCGCGTCGTGTAGCGGCCTTTATTGCCAGCCATGGGGGCCACACGAACTATTGATATCTGCGTGTTCCGTAAGTCGCACGGGCCTGTAAGCTCAATCGTTTCATCTTTGTACCTGTTGTTATGAGTCCAGTAAATCTGGCTTTGCTAAATCATGTCCTTCTTGGTGTTGCATTTTGGGTGGCCAGCAGTGTATATTGACAAAGATCACCGGACACCTAGAAGAGGAACACAATATAGCATTTACTGACATACATTAGTACGGTGTCAGTCCAACTTGGCTTTAATGCATGCACCGAACTTTCAAGACATGCTTTCGACAAGGTTTAGAAACACAGCGATAGGTGTGCGCTTCCGTTCAATACATAATGCTGCCGATAACTGTTGATTAGCAGTTGGCTTTGGTTCCAAACTTCTCATGCGGCGCTGTAATCTATCTCATAGGTGTTCTATGGGATTAAGATCAGGGATCGGTGCTGGCCAGTTCACACACGATAAGAAATTATCGTCAAACCACGCCGTAACAGTCCTTGCTTTATGGCTCGGTGCATTATCCTGCTGGAACCAACAAGGCTTGGTTCCATAGTATTGCCACAGAGTTGGTAGGGCATAATTGTCCAGAATATCGAGGTAGATGTGCTGGTTAACAGGTTTGTCCACGATAACCAATGGGCCTGGACCATATCCCGAAAAACACCCCCTCACAAGTACACTGTCAGCTCCAAACTTGACCGCAGGAACCGTACACTGTTGTAAATAGCATTCCCCGGCTTCCGCCATACCCACACACAGCCATCAGACTGATGCATCGTGTATCTGGATCCATCAGTCCGTAGGACCCGTTTCCATTGATGTACGGTCCACGATAAATGTTCTTTACACCATGCTAAACGACGAGTAGCATTCCGAGCGGAGTTGAAAGGCTTATGCACGACCACGGTAACCCATGGAATGAAATACTCTGCGAATGGTACGTGTACATACAGATGTACCAGCATTTTTACTCACCTGTACACTGAGGTTTTGTGCAGTACTCCGTCGATTAGATGTAACGACTTTCATGAGGCTTCGACGTCCTCTATCACTGATTTTCTTTGGTCTGCCGATACGTTTTGCTACTTCAGGCACTCCATGTGTCTTCCACTTATTCAGTACATTAAAAACAGTTGACTAGGGTATGTTTAAACGCCTCTCAGTTTCTCTTATGGACAATTCACTAATACACTGGCGTGCAAAAATTAAGGACGAGACGGTTTTTCGAATTTAACGTCGTGCAGAAGTGTTCCACATCGACCCAAATCATACCATAAGATCCCCAAGATGTACGAATATGGGACAAGTGAGCAAAACCGTACAAACAAGGAATCCAAAGGATACAAAGGCACTTTATTGAAAAGGTAGCTTCGAGCACAACTGGACAGAAGACAGAAACGCCCATGTGACAGGCGGCTGCCAAGAAAAATCCAGTCTTTAGTAGGGGATATGATCCCCCTGACTGCGTTGCGGAATTTACAACGTCTGTCCATGCTGAGGACGAGGTTGTTAAGGAGCTGTTGAGGCATCGCGACCCATTCCTCTTGTAGCACCAATCGCAGCTGCGGAATCGTTGCTGGCGGTTGGTGACGTGCTTCTAAGCATCTCCCGAGAAGGTCCCACACGTGCTCGATTGGATTTAGGTCCGAGGACCTTGCGGACCAATCTATGCGGTGAATATCATCACTCTCCAACAGCTCTGCGACAGCCACTGTACGATGAGGTGTAGCGTTGTCCTCCATGAAAAGGAACTCAGGACCCACAGCACCTCTAAGTAGATGCACGTGAGGCAGGAGAACCTCGGTACAATAGCGCACACCAGAGACGGAACCTCCTTGGAAGATGTGGAGGTCAGTATGGCTACCAAGCATGATACCACCCCAAACGAGAACTCCGGCATCTCCAAGCCGGTCCCTTTCGATGATGTTGGAGGTGGGATTGCGTGTTCCCTGCTCTCTCCAAATGTGTATAAGTCCAGAATCGCTCGTCAGACTAAATCGGCTCTCATCCATAAAGAGAACTCGAACCTATTGCTGATGTGTTCAGTTCTTGTTTTCCTGGCACCACAGAAACCGCCGTCTCCGATTAGCAGGCGTTAATGGCACACACCGTACTGGTCGTCGCGCAAATAGACCACTTTGTGCAGCCTCCTGGCCACGGTAAAACGCGATAACGGACGTCCAGTAGTCTGTTGCATGTGCCTTGCGATTTCTCCCGCTGTCTTCCGTCTGTCTCTTCTCGCCTGTAGGACAATATACCTCTCGTCCGCCGCCGTGGTTGCTCGTGGACGACCACTGCTAAACTCTCGGACAGCTGTTCCTGTCGTTTGAAATGCTCTCCAAGCTCGTGAAACGATGCTGTGAGCGATCCCGAACTCCTCGGCCGCACTAGTCGCACTTCGACCTTTTTCCAACTTCCCAATGACGCAACCTCGGGTAAGGTTATTCAGATGTCGTCTACTGGATTGCCTGTTGGCCATATCACACGGTGGCAGCAACTCGACTTCGTTCAAACCGATGTACACCGTGCCATAGCTTTCATCGAATTGCTATGCGTACACCGCCCGTGTGCTGTATACCCTTCCGACACCCCCCCCCCCCTACGTCATGCTGCATATATGCGCATGCCCTACCGTACCGGACCCTAGTCTATCTTCTGAGTGGTCTTTCGGTCCATTCTGCCAGCTCGTTCAGCTGTTATGCCAATTTCTTCTCTTCGTCCTTAATTTTTGCACACTAGTGTATAACAACAATCTTTCCTTTCTGAAAGTCAGTTCTCTCCCGCCGCGACATTTTCACTGAACCTCACAATGCGGTATAATCGCAGTCAGCTGCAGGCTTGCTTTTATACCGTTTGCAGATGAACCGCGCATTTTAACACGGCAGCAGTTCAATTGCTTTTGAAGAGGTGTCCGGTGAATTTTGTCAATATAGTGTATATAGAGAATCTGGAGGATTAGAATTAATTTCGGTGATTGTCCTGAGGCACCGGATATCAATGAATGAGATACGAGATTACACCATTGTACAATACAAATTTGGAAGTGGGAATCCGTTTATTAGTGTAAATATGACATGATTGGTAAGTCAGATAATATCCTCACAATTTCCAAATTTGTATTGTTCAATGGTGTAATCCCGTATTTCATTCATTGATTTATTCTTCAGTTTTGTTGTGTTGAGATATATTTTGTTCACATTGTGCAACAATTGGAATGCAACTGAACGAGGTCAATTCTTTATTAATAAAAGAGTGCTGCTCGCTTTGCCACTATTTGGTCGTACCTTTATCCCAAAAAATACTTTTCTTTCCCTTTAAGTTAGTGGATTATAGAAAATCGTATTGTCAAACTTGGTTCACGATCGAACTGAAAGTTGACAGTGGAATTTTCTACGTGTCATTCTCAGCTGCGCTATTTGTCTCACCGTAGGACGCAGTTCCCGGTTACGGGAAGACGAAATATGTTCTAGCTTTCTCCCCAGCGTCTACTAATATTTGGCATAAAAAAGATGCCCGTTCAACGGGAGAAAAAAACTTCTTTCCATGAAGTTTTTGTTGTTCCATTTTAAGACGCTATGGCAGTTTATTACTGAAATTCAGGTTGTGCGTGAGAACATTTTTCATCTCTTATACCAAATACATAGTCATGTACTTGAAACTGACTTCAGGTGCTTTTCATGGGTCATTTGTGACATATATTCTAATCTAACTTTCATTTTTAATTCATTTTCCTATGCAAATTTGGGTTTGTTCTTTTTTACACTTTCCAAACTTAACGGGATATATTCTCTCTCACACGAATGAAGCAGACGACACTTTTGAGGTCAGAAAGAGTGACATATGAATTTTATAAGAACGATAGATAACATGTTAGTAAAATCATGCAATGCATTGATTATGATACGCTTTCCAACATACCAGGAATCATTACTCAACTTATTGCTCAAGTTGTGAGGGTAATGGCAGTGGAATAAATCTCGCGCCTGTGCCCTGACCTTTGACTCCATTTTGATGATATTAAACAGCATTGGTTCCGTATACCTCCGGAACAACATACTAAAGTTTTGTCGCAATCGAAGCATTTTTAATCAAGTTATGAGGATAATGGCTGTGGAATAAATCTCGCTCCTGTGCCCTGAACTTTGACCCCATTTCTATGGTATTAAACAAAATTGATTCAGGATATATCCGGAACAACATACACTGGTGTGCAAAAATTAAGGACGAAGAGGAGAAATTAGCATAACAGCGGAAATTAGCATAACAGCGAAAGACCACTCAGGAGATAGACTAGAGTCCACTACGGTACGGCATGCGCAAATATGCAGCATGACGTAGGGGGGGGGGTTGGAAGGGTATAAAGCACACGGGCGGTGTACGCATAGCAATTCGGTGAAAGCTATTGCACGGTGTACATTGGATTGAACGACGTCGAGTTGCTGCCACCGTGTGATATGACCAACAGGCAATCCAGTAGACGACATCTGGATTACTTTTCCCGAGGTCGCGTCATTGGGAAGTTGGAAAAAGGTCGAAGTGCGACTAGTGCGGCCGAGGAGTTCGGGATCGCTCACAGCATCGTTTCACGAGCTTGGAGAGCATTTCAAACGACAGGAACAGCTGTCCGAGAATTTAGCAGTGGTCGTCCACGAGCAACCACGCCAGCGGACGAGCGGTATATTGTCCTACAGGCGAGAAGAGACAGACGGAAGACAGCGGGAGAAATCGCAAGGCACATGCTACAGACAATTGGACGTTCCGTTATCGCGTTTTACCGTGGCCAGGAGGCTACACAAAGGTGGTTTATTTGCACGACGACCAGTACGGTGTGTGCCATTAACGACTGCTCATAGGAGACGGCGGTTTCTGTGGTGCCAGGAACACAAGTACTGGACACATCAGCAATGGGTTCGAGTTCTCTTTATGGATGAGAGCCGATTTAGTCTGACGAGCGATTCTGGACGTATACACATCTGGAGAGAGCAGGGAACACGCAATCCTACCTCCAACATCATCGAAAAGGATCGGTTTGGAGGTGGCGGAGTTCTCGTTTGGGGTGGTATCATGCTTGGTAGCCGTACTGACCTCCACATCTTCCAAGGAGGTTCAGTCACTGGTGTCTCCTACTCTACCGAGGTTCTCCTGCCTCACTTGCGTCTGTTTAGAGGTGCTGTGGGTCCTGAGTTCCTCTTCGTGAACGACAACGCTACATCACATTGTACAGTGGCTGTCGCAGAGCTGCTGTTGGAGTATGAAGATATTCAACGCATGGATTGGCCCCCAAGGTCCCCGGACCTAAATCCAATCGAACACGTGTAGGATCTTCTCGGGAGACGCTTGATAGCACGTCACCAGCAGCCAGGAACGATTCTGCAGCTGCGATTGGCGGTACAAGGGGAATGGGTCGCGATGCCTCAACAGCTTCTTGACAACCTCATCCTCAGCATGGACAGACGTTGTAAATCCTTAAACACAGTCAGTGGTGATCATATCCCCTACTAAAGACTGGATTTTTCTTGGCAGCCGCCTGTCACATGGACGTTTCTGTCTTCTGTCCAGTTGTGCTGGAAGCTACCTTTTCAATAAAGTGCCTTTGTATCCTTTGGATTCCTTGTTTGTACGGTTTTGCTCACTTGTCCCGTATTCTTACATCTTGGGGATCTTATGGTATGGTTTGAGTGAATGTGGAGTACTTCTGCACGACGTTACATTCGAAAACCCGTCTCGTCCTTAATTTTTGCACGCCAGTGTACTAACGTTTTATCGCAATAGAAGCATTTTAGTCAAGTAATGAGGATAATGGCTGTGGAATAAATCTCGCTGCTGTGCCCTGACCTTTGACCCCATTTCAATGGTATTCAACAGAACCAGTTCAGTATACCTCCAGAACAACAGGATAAAGTTTTGTCGCAATCGAAGCATTTTACGTACGTTATGACGCATAAAGACCATGGAATGGATCCAGCTCCTACGTCCTGACATTTGACCCCATTTTGCCCATTTTCAATTGGGTTCCTCCCCAGGTTGTTCCCTACCACATACTAAACTTTCATCGAAATCGAACCATTTTTACGCGAGGTATCGTGCGGCCGGACAGGCAGACACACAGACTGACAAAGATTGATCATATACGCTTTCCAACCGTAGGTTGGAAAGCGTAAAAAGAGGACGATACATCAGTTGCTCAGTGTATGTGTGGGTGTGGAGATGTTCGCTCTGTGTAAAAACTAGATCATATGTTGCTCTATTGTGGATCTACTGAAATATTGTTGGACCAATAAAAGATTATCGTAAGTTGTCTTCTGTTTATGTTTCGTCTGGCCGTAAACTAGTGCATCGTATTCTTATTTAGTTCAGCATCCTTTAGTCAATGTTTTATACATAGCGTAACACCAATCTCGCCCACGAAAGAGACTTACGTTATAACTCCCCAAAAAATTAATATCCGTACATCCCGTAAACATCCCTATAATCGATTTCTATGAAAACCGTGCAATTTTTAACTGAATTCGATGCGGAATATTCAGTTAGAGAAATTAAACTGTCTTTGTTTAGGGAGTTGAACGAGTCCCGTAAGCCTCTAGAGTAAGGGTTCTTAATATGGGGGTCGAGACCCAATGGGTCGCAGTAGCTTCTCAGAAAAAAAATTATAGTGTTACTTTTTTTTTTTTTTTAGTTTTAAATTTTAAATCTTCTTCGTGTTTAACACTTGTAAAATCCCCGGCTGTGATTACACTGTAATTGGTTTAGCAGAGAAATTGACAGCATTGAAAGGAAAGTTGGAACTGTGGAAATAATAGCTTTTTTACCAGACTTTAAACCTGTGTCTGGAAGACGAAAACTCTGAGCTAGCAGAGGATAAAAATGTAATAACTGAGCATCTGCAGAAATTAAGACTTGAGTTCGATCGCTACATCCCAGAAGATATGGCCAAATGTAGTTGGTTGCGCAATCGATTTGACATTGATGTTGAAGTCTTGCCTGAAAACCTTTCAGACACTGTAGACCTCCTCCAGGAAGAGCTTACTGAAGTCCAAAGTGGTGACGCTTTAGGTCAATGTTAGAAACACTATGTTCATTTTGGGTAAAATTGAAAAAAAGCAAAACACATTCTAGTCATGCAAATTATGCAAGTGTTACTTCCGTTTTCGACTACCTACCTACGTGAAGCTGGCTTTTCGACACTTTCTGTCATGAAAGCTAAGATTAGAAGCCGACTACAACCAGAGCATGACTTGAGATGCTGCCTTTCAAAGACACGCCCACGGTTGAAAAGTTTTCAGCGGTGGTGCAAGGCCAAGGATCGCACTGAGCAATTGTGGGTAATTATTTTTGAAATCTGTTTTGTGAAAGGTTTTAATTTCTTATTATTTGTCTCACAATATGTTATTATTCATACCTACCCACTATATAGATCACTCTAACCTCCCCATACCCCATGGTTGCGCCATTGGTTTGACTGTAATTTCCAAAACCAAAAATTTTGTTACGCTCTGTGTAATAATGTATAATTACTACACTTATATATACACGGTCGAGTCACATTATTGTGACCAACTGCTAATATCCAGACTAACCTCCGTGTACAGCGTGGACAGCAGCTAGACGAGCTGGGAGTGACTCAATAAGGTGCTGGAAGGTGTTTCCAGGTATGTGGAGCCATGCTAACTGCAGTGCATCTTGCAGCTACTGGAGGATGCATGGTGAAGGATCCATAGAGCGTACAACGCGATCAAGGTGGTCACACATATGCTCCATTGGCTTTAAGTAGCCGGAATTAGGGGGTCAGAGAAGAACTTTGAAGTCTCCATCATGCTATTCCAGCCACTCTCGGACACTTCTAGCTGTGTGACACGTCTCATTTTCGTGCGGGAAGATCCCATCCACCAAGGGGAAGACAATCGGCATGTATGGGTGTACGTGCTTTGTAAGGATGGATTCGTAACGAATTCGGTCCATAGTGACTTCCACAAGTATGAGTGAACCCAGATAATGCCACAAAAACATTTCACAGACCATAACGCTGCCCCCACCAGCTTGTGTTCTTCCAGCAATGGTTGAAGAGTGTTTGTTCTCCGATGTTTCTCGCCTTATACGCCAACGTCCATCCGTTCGATTAAGCAAAAAACGTGTTTCATCGGAGAAGGCAATCCTTCGCCAATCAGCGGAGGTCCAATTCCGATACTGCCATGCAAATGTAAGTCTTTTCTGCCGATGCACCTTCGTTAGCATAAGTGCAGTGACCATTCATGTGCATCGGAGTATATACACAGTCGAGTCACAGTGTGACCACCTCCTACTGTTATGGTGATAACAGCAGGGTTCGCTGAACTGTCGTTTTAGACACACTTCCGGTAGCCCCCTGGTTCATTCGGCCAGTGAGTTGCCCCGCTGTAGCGTGTCAATCGGCCCTCACGCACTTTCGAAGCCGACGTTCACCTTTCACATCACTGGCACTGTTGCTCCACAGTTTCCACGTCGCTTATTCGCAATGGGGCCATTTCTCCAATCACGATAAACTTTAACCACAGCAGCAGGCGAACAGTTCACAAACTGCACTTGGCCGGAAAGCCGATAATCATCCCTTTTTGCAAATCTGATAAATCGCTCCTTTTATCCATGAGAGCAACGAATGCTGTGTTTTCAGAATGCCTATAGCACACCTTATATACCCTCCAAGCCAGCTCATGTTACGTTCCTTTTTTCAATGGCTACACACTGTTTACATCAAAAGTAGGAGGTGGTCACACTGTGACTCGACTGTGTATATACAGCCCTCATACCAATAGGAATCCCTGGGTGCACCACTGACTGCAGTGCAGATTGATTTTGCTCAATGCATAACAACCGAATGATTAAAGAGGGATCAGACGTACCTGGTCACGTGAAACACCAGAACCGAAAGTGTTTTTTGTCTTTTCACAATAGAAGTCTCCTTTCCCGTACCTCGTATTTCACGCGACCAGGTTTGTACGCTCTCTCTCTCTCTCTCTCTCTCTCTCTCTCTCTCTCTCTCTCTCTCTCTCTCTCTCTCATCCTTCCATTGTTTTGCTTTGAGCAAAATCAATCTGCATCGCAGTTACGCAACATGAACCTCTTGTGCATGATCCAGGATCTGAGCACAGCTCAGACGAATGGTCAGAAGCCAGAGCTTCAGACCACTAGGCAACAAAGACGGCACGCTCGAAAATCTGCTTAAGTTAGAAAACAATAATTGGGAACAATAATAAAAATCGTCTCTGTAGAACCGTGTTATTCAAAGTGACGCTGGGATAAAGAAAATTCATTTAGATCTTCAAAAATTATAAGCTTACTCTTCTTTCATTTGCCAATTATGCTTCAATGAAAATGATTTAGGTAACAGAACTAGGAAAGCATTGAATAAATTATTCATTTGATGTCCATAACGAAGTACTAAAACTTAATTTATTTGCACGAGATAGTGGAAAACTGCTTGGTAGCAGCGTGTATTTACCGCCAGTTTCCAAATATATGTACGTATTAAAGCCTAACGCATAACAGTAAACATTTCTTGCCATAACAATACAGGAACTGCGATTTGGTCTTTCGGGAAAACTGAAGATAAAATCAAAGTTCATTTTACAGAGGAAGTAATAAGAACAATTTTAGTTCAATTGCCTTTCTAACTTGAAGACGAAACTACGCCGAACACAGCATATTATGGTAATTTCAGAGTTGCAAAATTAACTATAAGGAAAAAGTCTTTTTACCGTCTTCGGTCCTTTATTCCGAGACAATGAAAAGATAGTTAATTCTGGTGCAGTAAAATATGTGCAACGTTTCTTAACGAAGTTATCTCATAGTTCCTGGAAAAGTTATTTGATTATCAAGAGCGTGCAGGAAAATCATTTTTCTCAGCACGTCTGCGAGTTGATTAGTCTGGAGTTCTGGTCATAACTTCTTTTCTGAAAACGTGCGTAATTTTGATATCGATTTGTTTCAGAAAGTCTTGGAAAGTCATGCAAATTTTAGTAGTCTTTCGAGCTTGAACTGCTTCTCGGACTTAATTTGTACCCATAACTCAGTGAGAACGTACATTAGTTTTATTACGGACTTTACCCCACATTTTGTTTTACACATTTTATTATACACCATCTTCATTGAACACTTCTTCATGCTGAGGCTGAAGGAGTTCAATCATCATCGACTGCAGCAGTATTAAATAACTTGAACAAGAAAATTTTACTTTCTAATATAAATCAACATTAGAGGGAGATTAAAGGAGATCATTTGATATTTGGATTCCGTAAATAATTCTTGAAATACACTGGATGCAAAAAGTTTGGGATATTGCAGTATGTACCTGACACAAGTAACCAGGGCCGGCTTAATGCCTTAGTGGGCCCCTAGGCTAAGACATTTGAGTGGGCCCTCAAAGAACTTATGCCGGGGAATCATTATGAAGTCCGTTAAAACACGAAACTGTAGCAATATGCTAGTGATACCTACTACGTGTAGGGTATTCTTCAAATTAATAAATCATCTGCAGAGTTTTCATAATAAATCACTGTATTTTTCATTGTTCTTATAAAAACACGAGTTAAAAGCTCAAGGTTCCTAGATTTTGTCATGGATTTTTTAATAATTTATCTTTGTATACCTTTCTTAGTTCATCCCTTTTCTTAAATGCAATGTGAAGACACTGGGGACTTTGACCATTAACGGTTCCAGTGCAAATTGGGAGGTGTGGGTGGATGGTAGTGAAAAAGTTTAAACTGTCACACCGACCCTGCTGTATATAGCAACATGCAATCTTTACTCTTGGATAGTCACTGCCTTGGAATCTATTTCGCTCTTCCAGCCTTTGTTTCTGGCCAAGTGGAAATCATACGAGACAAAACTGAACTATTTTATAAACCCCTCTCTCTCTCTCTCTCTCTCTCTCTCTCTCTCTCTCTCTCTCTCTCTCTCTCTCATGATTTGTCCAGGCATGCCTCCTGGGCCCTTCGTCATGGTGGGTCCCAAGGCTATGGACCCTATAGAACCCCCCCTTCCCTTAATCCGGCCTTGCAAGTAACACGCATTTAAATAACATATAGACAAAAGGGAAAGTTCGGAGAATGTTCATATACCTCTGGATTTCAGTTCCTGGTAACACCGCCTCTGTGTCGAAGAACTTCATAACAGATGAGTGTCTGGGGCAGCTCGTCCCATATTACAAAATGAGTCTGGATTATGACCATTTTAAGCATGTCTTTTCTTAAAAAGAGATCGTGCTTATAGTAAGCAGGATAAAAGGCTGTCTAAGCACTATTCACTCAATGCACATTTAGCCAAACTACATTAAAAAATGAAGTTTATTTACAGCTAAAAACACTGGTTAAAAGAATCTAAAGGCGAGATCTTTCGGGGCCACAGTGACCCCATCCTCAGGCCTAACACTGTAAGGAATAAAACTACGGTATACACTATATTGACAGAAGTCACCTGCCACCTAGAAGAGAAACACAACATAGCATTTATTGACATATATTAATACGGTGTCAGTCCACCTCTGGCATGCACTGACATTTCGAGACATGCTTTCGACAAGATTTTGGAACACAGCAATAGGTATGCGCTTCCATTCAGTACATAATGCTGCTGATAACTGTTGCTTAGTAGTAGGCCTTGGCTTCAAACTTCTTATGCGGCGCTCTAATTTATCCCATAGGTGCTCTATGGGATTAAGATCAGGGCTCTGTACTGGCCAGTCTACACACGATAAGGAATTATCGTCAAACCACGGCGTAACAGTCCTTGCTTTATGGCTCGGTGCATTATCCTACTGGTACCCACAAGGCTCGGTTCCACAGTATTGCCATAGAGTTGGTAGGGCATAAATGTTCGGAATATCGAGGTAGGCATGCTGGTTAACAGGTTTGTCCCCGATAGCTAATGGGCCGGAACCATACCACTGAAAACGCCCCCACACGAGTATACTACCAGCTCCAAACTTGACCGTAGGAACAGTGCACTGTGGTAAATAGCGTTCCCCCGGATGACACCATATCCACACACGGCATCAGACTGATGGATCGTGTATCTGGATACATCAGTCCATAGGACCCGTTTCCATTGATCTACGGTCCACGGTAAATGTCCTTTACACCATGCTAAATGACGAGTAGCATTCCGAGTGGAGATGAAAGGCTTATGAGCTGCCGCACGACCACGGTAACCCATGGAATGAAGTTCTCTGCGAATGGTACGTGTACATACCGACGTTCCGGCATGTTTACTCACCTGTACAATGAGGTCTTGTGCAGTACTCCGTCGATTAGATGTAACGACTCTCTTGAGGCTTCGACGTCCTCTATCACTGATTTTCTTTGGTCTGCTGGTATGTTTTACTGCTTCAGGCACTCCACGTGTCTTCCACTTATGCAGTACATCCAAAACAGTTGACTTGGGTATTTTTAAACGCCTCTCGGTTTCTCTTATGGACAACCCACTAATATAACACCCAACAATCTTTCCCTTCTCAAAGTCAGTTCTCTTCCGCCCGCGATATTTTCACTCAACCTCACAGTGCGATGTGATCGCGGACAGCTGCAGGCTTGTTTTTATACAGTTTTGCAGCTGTACCGCGCATCGTAACAAAGCAGCGGATCCGTTCATTTGCTTTTGATGGCTTGTCCGGTGACTTTTGTGAATATAGTGTATAAATGCATCGTGAAGAACCAAAATGCATTAGCATCACAAAACACGTTGCCATCAGAAAAGTTCAAATATAGTAAACATTCAAATTATTATTAACTTAGTGTCAACGATAAATTCTCCTGTGGTATGTTCAGAAGTAGGGATCTCCATGGTTGAGGAACACTGAATGGTACTTCATCGTTACAACAAATATCTCGATATTTTAATATGTACAAACTTCCTGTAAACAAAACAATACACTTACTTGAAAAAGAGATAAGTATCCTGGCCTGGTTCCATATTGGAGTATGGCACCCCTGCGCAACAGTCCTGGAAAGGGCAGTGTTCTTTAGGCCAGACCGGATGGAATATTTGTGCTCAGATATTCTGACTGAAATAGTCCGAAGTGTGGATCCTATTGATGCAAAAATTGGGTCTAAATTAATTACTATTAAAAAGGGGGACGGACTTGATAGGCGTGGTTAAATTATGTTGATAATTAAATTAAATATTTGGCCTATGGCAAATTAAATTGGAAAATTAACTGATTTTAATTGGGGTAGTCGTGTAATTCTCTTTTTCTGGGTGGGCACAGAGGAATTAGGGATATCGCTTCTGGGGGTCCGCTTAGCGACAAAGGGACCACCCAGACGGCAATTGAGAATCACTCAGACTCTCATAAATACGATTTCAAGTGTGCCATTAATGACAAAAATCTGCAGGGAACGCTGAAAATTACGATTATGAGGGGCGAGGGTCAGAGGCTGAACTATTCTTGCAAGAGCGACGGCGCTCCATGCGAAAGGCATGAGAGAAATCTCAAGTGTCGACTGAAAAGAAGCAGATGAAGTCACGTGACAGAGAATAGCTAAAAGGTAGGAGAAGAAGAAAGTCAGTTATCTCTGTACGCTGCCGAGGACAGACGGAGAGCAACTCGCGAGGAGTTATCTCGGTACGCTGCTGTAGGACAGACAGAGAGAAAGCTCGCTAGAAGGGTCGACGTAGCTGTAAACCGTACGATCCCGCTAGGTGCGAAACCTGAGGTCCGACGCTTATCTAAGATTGCCACGGTACTTCTGGCGTAGCGGTAAACCGCCAGAGTACAATAAAAAAGGTAGCGCTTAACAATAATTAGGCGGCCGTGAAAGAACCCCCAAACTTGCCGAATTGGGAATGTCAACTAACGAGTCATTAGCCAACCATTACTAGCGAACCAGCCTTCCTAAAACGCCGTCTCTATTCCAAGTGCGGAGGTCGCTGACCTTTTGACGTAAACATTTCATCCTTGTCGACGGACTTTTTTTGACGGAGTTCGAAAGAGGTACCCCTGCCATTCTACAGCCCCCTGCCTGCTGGGCGAAGAGGAGTCAGCGCTGTGGGTGTGACTTTCACCCCCTTCCAAGAACGGTCGGGAAAAACACGGAGAGGTTCTCTTTCTGCTGCATCGTCGAAAGAAAGAGTGTAAAAACAAGAAATCAGTGAGAACCCTCTGTGACACACAGGTGAAAAACCATGCTCCACTAATATTACAGAGCGCGCGCGCATGCGTGTGTGAGTGCTACTGAACGAGTGTTCTAAATACCCCGGATTATAAAACCAGCAGTCAACAATACGTGAGTACTTTTTTGTCTATTACTATTCTGTCACGGAGAGGAGGAACTGAGAACTTTAACTAATACCTGACTCTAAATTAGAACTTTTATACACCCTTTTGAGGCGGAAATCTGATCTCGGAATCATTAGGTAGATGATATTAGCTCCGATAGGGAGCGTAACATGTGTTTGTATCACAGTGGGCAATGTCCCGGATAGAGCTTCCTCCTACGAATAAAGAAGTTTAATTGTTAATCTTACTATATTCATTCTATAGGCTCTGGTGTTGTGGAAAATTCCTTGTATTAAATTCCTGTGTTTCAGCAAACTTCACGTTCTCGCCCATTTATACCAGCTCCCGAACTATAAGAACCTACAAATCTCGTTCTTATCGATTGGTGACGAGTGGTAATAAAGTATACCGCTCGGCACGTTCTGATCAAATGATTGACAGCGGTGGGATAATGACCCACTGTCTTATCAAATGGTAGAGCGACACGTTCATATCAAATGGTGGCAAGCGGTGAATACATAATCTGGCTCGGCCCGGTAATCTGATCACTATATATATTTTATCCTCCTCCGGTGTTGAGTTAGATTTCAAGGCGATGAAGTACACACCATGTTTGTTCATATAGTGAACAGGATCTCTATCTCTCTGTATCATCGAGAAAATATTCCGGGTTCGAACCCCGAAATCCAAGTTGTATTTCCTGCAATGATTCTTTAAAACATGGACTATCGGTGGAACAAAATCCATAGCACCAACAAAGCGGATAACAGACATATCACAATGCAAATTTGTAGCTGTCCTCCGTCTGTACTCAATAACCTGACGAAGGTTCCACGTGAAAAACCATGGGTCACTGCTATCTGCAAAACCACAGAAAGTTCTTTACGAGTTTCGTTCCTTACAGTGTTAGGCTTGAGGATAGGGTCACGGTGACCCCGAAAGATCTCGCCTTTAGATTCATTTAACTAGTGCTTTTAACTGTAAATAAACTTAATTTTTTAATGTGGTTTGGCTAATTGTGCATTGAGTGAATCGTGCTTAGACAGATTTTTATCCTGCCTACTATTATTTCAGCACGATTTGTTTGCTACTTCTTCGATCGTGCCTATGCTATCGGTTTGTCCGTCTGTCCGCCTGTGGACATCATATCTCTGCAACTATTAGTCCGATTTGTAACAATCTTTTTGCATTGGAAACTTGAAATATATGAATGATGATCCTTCATTTCGTTTTTTTTTTTTCGATGTACGATTTCGCCGCTAGAAGGCGTAAATGCAGATGATGTCGAATTCAAAATACATTTTATTCCATGCATTTGCTTCTAAGCATCCGACTGAAAAAAATATTTTACCATTCGATTCCATTTATGTCGGACAGTATTTTAGGTATAGTCAATTTTTCAGGTTACGCATAGATTTTTCGCTAGGGGGCGTAAAATTAAAGTACGTTCCCCCCATATCTGTACTTCTAAAATTCCGATTTGAATTTGGTTTTTCTTTAGCGGGTACAGCTCCTGATGAATATCTTTTGCATAGAATTTCTCATTTTTGATAAAGAATGGTTTGGCCACCAGGGGGCATAAGCGTTTAATTTCTGCTTCTGATGTATTTGCCACAAAATCTGAGCTTCTATTAATAAAATCTCGATTGAAAAAATTCGTTTGTTAATCGACGTCACTCACGTTGATAAACCTTTAAGGACTATTTTCTTAAAATATTTCATGGTTTTTCCGCTAGGTGACGCAGATATATATCATATTTAGTCAATTCCTCTGCTTCTAATGGCCCAATTTGAAAAGTGCCTTCTTGTTGCATAGTGTTTCCGGTGCAAAATGTTTCTCATATGATTTTCAAGTAATTCACAGACCTTGCGCTAGGGGCCGTAATGGTAAATTACGTTTCTTCCTATATCTATCTCTGCTTCTAAAACTCCGATTTGGAAAATTCTTTCAGTAGTGGATACAGCTCCTGATGGGAAATTTTTTGCATATAATTTCTAATTGTTTGTAAAAAAGGGTGTGTCTTCCAAGTGGCGTAAGCCTTAATTTCCGCTTCTGATGTATTTGCATATAATTTCTAATTGTTTGTAAAAAAGGGTGTGTCTTCCAAGTGGCGTAAGCCTTAATTTCCGCTTCTGATGTATTTGCATATAATTTCTAATTGTTTGTAAAAAAGGGTGTGTCTTCCAAGTGGCGTAAGCCTTAATTTCCGCTTCTGATGTATGTATTTGCAGTAAAATCTGAACTTTTAAAATCTCGATTGAAAAAAATACGTTTGTGGACCGATACTACCCTCGTCGATGAACCTTTTCGGACTATTTTCTTCTTAAAATAATGCATGGCTTCTCCGCCAGGGGGCGTAGATATACATCTTATTTTTGTCAATATCTTTAAGAGTTCGATTTGAAAAATTCCTTCTTTGTTGGATAGAGTTTCCAGTGCTAAATGTTTTTCATATGATTAAAAAAATTTCAAGTAACTCATAGACTTTTCTCTTTCTAAAGCTCCGATTTGAAAAATTCTTCCTGTATCGCCTACTGCTCCCGATGGAAAATGTTTTCATATAATTTATAATATTTAACAAAGAATGATTTGACCACCAAGGGGCATAAGTGTTAATTTCTGCTTCTGATGAATTTGCAGCAAAATCTGAGCTCCTGAAAACTCTGCTGAACATTTTTTTCCTGTACCGATACCGCTCACATCGAAAAAACTTTTGAGAATATCTTTTTTTAAAAATAATGCATGTTTTTCCCGCCAGGGAGCGTAGAAGCATATCTTATAGTATTTGTCGATATCTCTGCTTCTAAGAGACTGATTTCAAAAATCATTTTTTGTTGGAGAGCGTTTTCGCTGCGAAACGTTTCTCATGTAATGTCAAATTTTTCTTAACACACAAGTCTGTAACCAGAGGACGCAAGTTCACGATTCCGTTTACAACAATATCTGCGGGATCAAAAACCATATTGGAAAACTTCTTTCTTCGGTCAGATACAACTGTTTTCTGTACCGGGTACGTTGACTTTGAATAGCTTTGATAAAATAATAAGGGGAATGCAAAAATTTCCGCCGCACCCTTAAGCGTGCGCTGTAGTAGGGGGTCTAACCGTGCTGTCAGTTCGTACATGAAGCCAAGCCTGGCGGTCGACAAAGTTCATTTGCGGCACTGTTTGTTATTTATGTTTATTTTAGGTAAAAGTGCGAGTGAATCATACGGTTCAATATGTCAGGCGTATGGTGAAACGGTTATGGGTGAGCGGACGTGTAGAGAATGTTTTGCCAGGTTTAAGAAAGGTGATCTAAGCTTCGAAGACAAGCCACGTGCAGGTAGACCGCAGGAACTCGCAGAGGAGGAGCTGGAACAGCTGTTGCAAGAGGATGCCACACAACCGACCACGCAACTGGCGAAACGTTAGAAAGTGGCTCAATCGACGGTGGTACGACGTAGGCCTTGGGGAAGTTCCAGAAGATTGGTAAGTGGGTTCCGCAGACTTTAACGGAGCGTAATATTGGTCAACGATTGGGCATCTGTATGTCGTTGCTGAAGAGGTTTCAAGGGAAGAATTTCTTGCGGAAGGTTGTCACCGGGGATGAAAAATGTGCCCATTGCGACAATCCCGTACTCAAGCGATCCTGGGTCGACCCAGGCCAGCCATCAACATCCACTGCAAAACAGGATATCCACTGGAAAAAGGTGCTGTTGTGTGTGTGGTGGGATATGCATGGAGTGCTGTACTTCGAACTCTTGAAACCGGACGAAATAATCACAGCACAACGATATAGCGATTAGTTGATGAAACTGAACGCCGCAATCCAGCAAAAACGCCCATGGACAGATAAAGGACGCCGCCCTGTCATCCTGTTACACGATAATACCAGACCACATGTCGGTGCCACCACAAATTCAATTCTGCAACAGTTACACTGGAAGGTTTTACCGCCCCCGGCTTACTCCCCGGACATTGCACCCTCAGACTTTCATCTGTTTCGCTCTATGCAACATGCCCTAGCCCAACAGCGGTTCACCACAGTACCAGAGGTGGAAAATTTCGACACTGCGTTCTTTAGCTCAAAACCAGAGACCTTCTATCCCAAGGGCATTTATTTGTTGCCTGAAAAATGACAAAAGGTCATTGATCCTAACGGCAGATAGTTCGTTCAATGAATGTGTACTGGTTTCCTGATTGTTCCTGTCTCCTTTCTCCTGAAAACTGCCGAAACTTTTGCATATCCCTAATAATTCGCGTCAGAAAGGATTCAAAAGACGTGCTCATTACACCCGAAAATTTGGTGTCGTCTTTCTTGTTTGGTTCAGGGTTTAGCAACCACCGTGAGAAACTAAATGGGCTACAAGCAGTCAACCTTTCCTAATTTAGGGTGATTGCTTCCAAGGAAAGGAGAGAGTCGGTCCCGTAAAACAAACACAACATCCATGCCTCACCGGAATTCGAACCCGGACCCCTTTTAAACGAATGATCAGAGGCCATCGCTTAGACCACTGCGCCACCTGAGCGGCGTATTGCTTTTTCCTCGTATTCTTTCTTCAAAATGATCGTTTACGGGGTTGACTGGTACTTATATTTTCTTCTGAAAGAGTTATAACAATAGCGATGAACCTGAGAAAGTGGATAGAAGATATTTGTGTCACTTGTTTCTGTACTAGCGCTTCTTCTTTTTCCTTTTTTTCTTTTTTTGATTGCAGGTTTAACGACCACCATGAGCAACTCAGTGGGCTATAAGCAGTCGCCCGTCCCTAATTTAGGGCCACTTTTTCCAGGGAAGGAAGAGAGCCAGCGCCGGTAAAACAAACACGCAACAACAAATACACAACATCCATGCCTCACCGGTAATCGAACCCGGACCCATCTCGGGTGAATGATCAGAAACTGTCGCTTAGACTGTGCCACCGAAGCGACCCTAGCGCTTCACTATCATTCCTTCTGTTACGTAGCAGAGAATAAAGGACTAAAAATGTGATAGGTTTATAATCGGTACTGCTGAGGTAAGATTGGGAAAGGAATTGTTGTACTGCAAATTTCTTTTTTTTTCTTTGTACATCAGCAATTCCGTGTTTGGGGAGCACTAAAATGTTGATACGTTTCCTTATATTTTTCTGTTTTTTGTCACGTATTATTTTCTGTCTGTTCTTACAGTTTTTTGGTACTGTACCGTATTTTCATGTTTTCATTTGCCTATAATTTTGTATTTCATTTTTTTCTCATCTTAGCAATTCCTTTTTCTTCTCTTTTTTATCTCTTAGCTGTTCTGTCAAATATGTTCATTTATTATACTACACTACTCAAAAGAATTAGGGAAGCAAAAGGAGATGTAAGAAAAACCATGTGCGACTGACGTAGTTGAAGGTAAAACATTACTTTTATGTAAGATACAGTAGAATATTTAATAATGTTGATAAAAGAAAGCACAATAATGAATTTTTACGCAAAATTATCGTTTAATGCACATGATGCGGAATGCATACAGCAATATGCAGATCTTGCCAAAAAATATTACTTTTTAAAGGTGGTAACTGTGAGCGGGACTCAACACGGTCGTGCGATTTCCCACTCGACCGATGGTTCCATAGGCGACAGCGATTATCGTCTCAGATAGATGCATAAACAATGTTATTTTAAGGGAATGATTCAGAAAATACGAATGTATAAATCAGAACTCACTTGATCATACACATTTAATCCTTTAATGATGACAAGATATTAGTAAGAAAGTGGATACATCACAACACATAAAAGTAATCACAGCAGTAATGAATGACGACACTTCACCTAATATGAAAAATAGGTGTAAAAGCAACAGTTTCACTTCAGCTTGTTGCGATATTTTTGTTCTGTTCACATTCCTGCTGCACACAGACGCCTTTCTTTTGAAGAAGTGCAAAGCTGAAAATTAAAAGTAATAAGTGAGTCACAGGTGTTTCTCTTGATGATGATGCGCGAACGCAGTTATTTCTCCGTGAGTGAAACAGTGGGAAAAGTTTTCTTATGAGTTACTTGCGATCTTTGATGTTTACACGCTGCGTCCGCCAACAATAACTGACATCTGGTAAGATCTGTGGTCTCCCTCGAACGGCTAAGACATCTGCGCACACCTGTGTGCCATGGAATTGATGATGTTATTGAGGAGGTTTTCGGGGTATCTTCGCCACTCCTCACTGAGGGTATTCTCCAGTTTACGAAAAGTCAATGGAAGTGCCGGCTAAGCTGCAATGCGTCTGCCAAGTGAGTCCCAGAATGCGTAGTTGGATTCAAGTCAGGGGAGCATGCTGGCCACCCCATGCGCTCGATTTCTTCCTTTCGAAGCATGTTTTCTAGTAGCCGAGCTCTACGTTCGAGCATTATCGTCCATGAAAAAGAATGAATCACCGACGGCTGCAGCATACGGCATGACAAATATGTCTGAGAATGTATCTCTTGGCTGTCAGACTGCTATTTCGGAAGACGTACCGGTCCGTAAATCCCCAGGTAATCAAATGAAAATGGACGATGTCATCGCTTTGTCCACGTTATTTTTAAACAACGCATAGCGACTGAAAAACTGTGTTCCGACACCGCTGGGATCGAACCCCAGATCTCTTGATAACTAGTCGAGTGCGTTCGCATTTACACTACGGCGTCAACAATTCTCAGGGCCAAAATAAACCCCGCATGGCGCTGAGAATTGTTGACGCCGTAGTGTAAATGCGAACGCACTCGACTAGTTATCAAGAGATCTGGGGTTCGATCCCAGCGGTGTCGGAACACAATTTTTCAGTCGCTATGCGTTGTTTAAAAAAATAACGTGGACAGAGCGATGACATCGTCCATTTACATTATCTCCACGTATTTGATATATATTAACCCAGGTAATCAATCCATGTCCGCCGTAATGTGAATTTATTCCGTGTGCCGGGTTCCCTCCAGATTAAAACTCGTCGATTGTCAGACCAGATTCACTCTCGACTCGTGAGAGAATAGAACTTGACTACACTTGTTGTATCCCCAACCACGTTTTTCCTCAGCCCAGTTTCTACGGGATGTACGGTGTCGTGCGGTTAAATGGACACACACTAATGGTCTACGTGCATAAAGATCACCTTGGAGAAGGCGACTGACGATACGTTGAGTGGACGACCTGCGTCCTGTTAACAAGAGAAGCTCTCGTTGAAGGTCAGCTGCACTTTGCCGCCTGTTCCGACGGGCTGTTAATAACAGGTAATGGTCATCCCTTTGCTGTAGTGACTCGTGTACGGCCTTGACCTCTCCTTCTTTGAACACTTCCCATATCCAGAAATTGTGTCCCCAGCTGGGAAATGAGCGACGCTGGTGGCCTAGTAGTCAACGTTCGTGACTGCCATGCAGAGGACTTCGAGTTCGATCGCAGGCACGTACGAACGCTCGAACCTCTAAATATCCGCCGTGCGTCGGATGGGCACGGTAAGTCGTCAGCACCCCCTCCCCTCCCGGTAATAAATAAGGGCGTCTTCCTCCCCCTTTCTACCTCGCTTCCGTGTCACTTTCATATCGGACACTACAGCCCAAATCTCCTAGCTTCCTATTTCTAAGGGTTGTTTAAAACCTGGTGTCAGACACTCCCTTACTAAAATCATCTACATATGATCTGCTCTGAGTTGGGAAATGACTCGTGACACTCCAATGGCTTCAGTTACATGGATATATATAATATATAATAAATAGTGATTTTGTTTAGAATTTCGTGCACGAATTTCAGCTAGAAATTCTAGAAATTCGCCTTCAGTTTAAAAAAAAAAGGTGCTCGGCAGATCCCTAGAGAAAAGTCATTCCTTCGTTGACCGGGACCACCCACGAGCAAAAGAACCCAACCCCTCCTTTATCCCCCTCATCGTTGGAGGACACGCTTGCTCTGAGAAACCCCTCAGCAATTAAGAGAAGTCAACTTCTTACGTCAGAATCATCTTTTTTCCAGCGGCGGAGAGTGAAAGGAAGAAACACGGAGTGGTCATAAACAGGGAGTCTTGTCAGGGATTTCAGGGAAGAACGACGAGCGATTTTTGCACACGCATGTAGGTACGTAGGGATAGAAACGGATTTGGCGGGAAATTCATAGAGAAACACACCCGAAATATCCATCTCCCGCTGGAAGTGTATACTATTTACTTTGACCGACCAATATTTTCCCTTTTCTCCTCCAATCTGAAGAATAAAGATTTTTGCGGACGAAATCACCTCTTGTTACATTCTATTTGCTTTAATATTTATTTATTTGCTTTTCTGCTCCAATGACATAGGAACCTGCAAGCAGCGATTCCTCAAATAAGTTGGCGTCCACTTCAGTATTAACAATAACCACGCCAACACTACCACCTGCTGTGTCTGATGTGCTTCCAGCCTGCCAATAGCTCTCTCCACGCTGTTGATACATCGTTCGAACAAAAGACTTCAAGCAGACAATGTAAGTTAGGACAAAGTCCTCTATAATACTGTTACACACGTAGTATATGAGTTACGTGTGTAACAGTATTATAGAGGACTTTGTCCTAATATACATTGCCTATCTCCCACGTAATTTGGTGTTCAGGTGTATGTATGTATAGATTGAACTTCTACTAAAACTTCAAGCAGAGTTGGAAAAAATCGTAATTAAATTAATCGGTAATGCATTACAGCGTAATGGTAATGGGAACAAGAACTTAGCGTTACCATTACATGGTAATGGTGAACTGCTCATTAGAATTACATGGTAATTGTAATGACATGTAGCAGTTACCCATTATAATCGTAATGGTTAATGGTGAACTATATGTTGGTAATTAACCAATAACTTTTGGGTGACAATACAGCATGAATAAACCAGCAACTAGTACACCCTTACACGTTGTGTAAGTTATTTGACAATTGTTCGAACCCTCGCACCTCAAATGTGTGTATGTAGGTATTGGAGATTGCACGTGCAATGACATGAGTAGTTGCCCCGTCTTCGCCGCAAGTAAAGTGACTTGAGCGAAATAATACATATGAAGTACGAATGGGGTGTTTATTTCGGCTAGAGATACTCATTTCGTCTTTTTCCAGTACAGTATTCTCGTCCGTTACACACGTTTCACTGTCCAAAATAATTACCTCACTGTAGTCACAAGCACATATTAGCACTACACTCACAGTTCAGCAACTCTGCCGAATATTACAGAAATTTGTGAGCTCTTGACATTTTTACCGTACTTCTTAAGTGTTGTTGTCCATTACTTGTCCGATATGAACACTGGACTAGCGAGCGACTGATTACTGGCGGAAAGTGAAAAAGAACACCAAGAAGGAGACGTCTGATACCAACGAAATTTATACAGCATAATAACGGAGTACAGAGGATAACGTGATCAAAACATTATGGCAAAATACAGCTGTATTTGCTGGTAAACTGAAAAATAACATTTCCATGTAACATGGTTAGTACGTGGTTGAACCGCCATGAACTGCGTCGCGCTGTGCAATTATGGCGTGGAGTCTGTCGTACAGATGTTGGATGTAAGTTTGGGTTATTGAGTTCCAAACATCCTCAACCTGGACGCGTAAATCGGGGATGGTCGTGGCTGGCCGTGGAGACCGGATAAGTCGTTGTCCCATAAAATTCCACACGTACTCAATGGGGGACAAATCCGGTGAACGTGCAGGCCTTATAAGTTGTCTCACACCCTGAAGTGCATGTTGCGTTGCACGTGCCGTGTGTGGGCGTGCGTTATCTTGCTGGAAAACACCACGATGGACCGGCCTTACAAATGGCTCAACAACGAGCTAAATGATGTTGTTGATGTAGGAGGTGCTGTTTAACGTACCCGGTATAAACACTAGTTGTGAACGGGAGTGATAGCTGATCGCTCTTCACACCAGGAGACCAGGTGTAGGCCCTGTGTGTCCCTGACGGATGCAAGAAGGGTGGAGACGCTCCCCTGTGCGTCTGCGAACACGCATACGGCCATCGGAGGCTCCCAAGCAGAATCTGATTTCATCGCTGAACACGACAGATCGCCATTGCGTTCTCCAGTGCAGACGTTGGCGACACTACTGCAGCCGTTCCTGACGGTGGGGTGGAGTCAGAGGTACACATGCCAGAGGCACACGTGCACGTAGTCCTGCATCCAGTAGACGGTTGCGGATTGTTCGCACAGTCACCTCAGGTGCAACGGGAGCTCGGATTTGCGTCGCAGTGGATGTTCTGCTTGACAACGCCGCTCTTCTTATGCGTCGATCGGTCAGCTCATCAGTCTGTTTGTGACTCCCGGTTCCACGTTTTCTCGTGTGGGAATGTTCCTCGGACCATTTACGCCACCATCGTACCACCACCGATACTTCCCGTCCAATTCGCTCCGTAGTACGACGATACGACCACCCGGCCTCGCGGAGTCCGACTAGACGACCTCGCTCAAAGTCCGATAACTGCTGAAATCGTACACGTCTTCCATGTCCAGGCATTGCAGCTTCTTCAGGTTCTTCGCACGTATCCGTATGCCGACGACTGATTACATTCACTTCGCCGTACTCCGTAAATACCACCGACGATAATTTGCATATTATGCCGTGCTGTGGCGTAAGCGCTCACCGGTTGGTCCCGAAATTAACATCACACCTACATAAACTCGACTCCATTAACATATGTAAATTTCATGATCGTCCGCCAATTCCTTCTTGGTGTTCTTTTTTCACTTTCCGTAAGTGTATATACTCCACGACAGGGCCTGAACCTTCTGGAATGTTCTTGATTTACATAAAGCTCTCCAACTTCCCACTGCGCGATCATTCTGGAACATTCTACAAAAGTCTAACCCATTCTAACTGCTTCTAGGACATTCTACACGACACTTCGGTCTCTGTATGCTATGTTACATGGAGGACTTTTCTAGACATAACTTTTGGCACACGTACATTTCTGTAAACTATTAGTATGTAATTATTATTTGCAAATTGTGTAATTTCATTACCAAATAATTCCATTGCGTTTGAATGGCGTTATTAAATAATTGAATTATATCCTCTTCGTTGTAATCCATTACAGATAATTCCATCACCTTGTGCAAACCATACTTGGGATTACCTTGTAATGCATTACACGTTAATTGTAATCTGTACTTTCGTTACTTTGTAATGCATTCCTGCCCAACTCTGACTTCAAGAAACGAAACGTCACGATATAATCAGCTAAATAAGGGAGCTCCCGAAAAATCTTCGTTTTTATCCCAGTCTGTGATTTATGCATTTTGACGTCACAGATGCTAATTTGCATAAGGATATCCATGATTCGGCTGTATACGTCACACTCGACTTGCGTTTTTCACATTTTGGTAAGATATAACACGACTGACTTGCACAATGTCACCAAAGTACATGGCTCCCTAATTATTTTGAAACGTGTACACACTTTGACTCATTGAGAACCAACGTTAAGAGGAGTTGTCCGTCTTTAACGTTCAAGGTTCCGTAAAAAGGTGAAAATTAAAATCGTAGAACGAAAGCAACAATCTATTCCTATTCATGATAAGTATTTTGGCCTTCATTCCTGTCTAAAAGTCGAGAGTTTAGCATCCTAACCTTTCAGTCGCTGAGCAATAAAAAATCCCCGATCAGCTTTCCATTTATCTTGAACAGCTCATTACCGTTTTCCGCAGCGCAAGAATTATTTTTATCTTAATTAATTCGAACGCGTGAGGCGTTTTAGATATCTCGTCAAAAATATGTCACGCAAAAAGAAAGAAATTCGAATGAACTATTTCCTAAATTAAATTGCCGCCGTAAAAGCCTTCAAATCACCTCGTAATTTAGGTGACATGTTAGCAAACTGTGTAACGCCACTGTCGATACGAATTTTTCCACGGTCATTTAAACTGACATAATTTCTTTTGCAAGTGAGCCAAACGCATATCATTAGCCTTTGGAAGTCACGACTTAATTACTTGTGCTTGTGAGATCATTTCCTTCCTGGTTGCTTCGGAAATGCCCGCATTCTTGTGTCGCTAAGAATGCGGCAAAAACTTGTGTCAAACGATGAAACGATACAATCCGAAAATCGATAGATTCGTACAAGAATATTTTCATCTTCTACTCGACTTTATCATACTGTCCTTTAAATCCCCAACTCTCTGTATGTTGAATTCCAAATACAATCGAATACACATGTAACGAGCTCGAATGATGCGAAGTTCCACGAAAGCTGAAGTTTTCATTGATCCCTTGAACTTCATCATATTCTCTCCTGTTATTATAACCACGTATTACGAACAACAATATTTGGAAAAACCGCACATATCAAAGTTCAGCTCGGCTAACACCAAACAAAATAAGTGGCATTCATTCAGATTTTATCTTTTTTCTTTTTCCGGAAAACTAATTATGGATTACAGCATATTTATAATACATATGGTTCCCTTTACAGGGCAGAATGCTTCACTTTTTTCTTTTCACCTCCCCTGCTACACACACTTCCTGGTAAAATGCTGTATTTTGTGCCTTCACCTTGCCACCCCCTTTCAGTTACTTAATCTCTGCACGGGGACGCAGCGAACCGGTTTGTATGGAGGCCGGGGATTAGATTGATGACGTCACGCTACCGATATGTATTCCGACTGGGAGGGCAACCTACTTTTCAGTGGGTGTTGTTCAAGTAGTCTCATCTAGGTACAAAGAATGATGTTTGTCACATTTGGCAAATTTAGTTGGACTCCGACTGCTCTTGTGTCCAGTCTGCTTAACAAAATAGAACAATCATTGCATTTCACAAGCGTAAAATTTTTGCGCTCAGTGAAAAAAAACCCGTAGGAATCTGTTTGGTAGGAAGGAGGGCTAAAAAATCTGAAGCTGTGAAAACGTTTTGGCATTTCACCAAATTATCTTTCTACATTATAAGAAAAAGAGGATGAATTGAAACAAAATACTCAGTGCTGGTGCATCGAGTTTTGAAAGGAAAGTCTTTCGAGAGGGAATTCACACAGATGTGTGTGGGCAGCAGAGTTTTTTTGTTTTGTTTTTTAAGAATTGGAGGTTTAGCGACAACCGTGAGCAACTCAGTGGGCTGTAAACAGTCGCCCATCCCTAATTTAGGGCCACTTGTGCCAGGGAAGGGAGAGAGCCAGCGCCGTAAAACCAGCACAACATCCATGCCTCACCGGGATTCAAACCCGGACCCATCTCGGACGAATGATCAGAAGCCAACGCTTTGACCACTGCTCCACCGGGGCGGAGCAGCAAAGTTGGAAACGGGTCAAAAATTTTGGACTCTGACGTCACATAATTGGACTCAAGGTTAGCCTTGATTGGACTCGACCCGACCAAATCTACTTTGGACTCTGATATTTATACAGGGTGCCCAGTAAAGTCCTTTCTCAGCCCCGTAACTTTCGAACGCCGACAGCTGTAGCCATAAAAACGGTGTCTAGGTATAGTAAAGTGGCTGTGTGCTATTCGATGAGATCACTTACAGCGCCTTCTAGCGGCAAAGTCAGGAGTTCGATGAAATTTTAGTATGTAGTAGGGGACCACCTGGGGGCGAAATGGGGTCAAAGGTCAGGACATAGGAGAGGGATCCATTCCAATGTCCTTATGCGACATAACTTACGTAAAAATGCTTCGATTGCGACAAAACTTTAACATGTTGTTTCGGAGTTATACCTAACTGGTTTTGTTGAATATCATCGAAATGGTATTAAAGGTCAGGACACAGGAGCGGGATTTTTTCCACAGCCATTATTCTCATTACTTGACTAAAAGGGGTTCTATTGCGACAAAACTTTAGTATATCGTTCCAGAGGTATACTGAACTGATTCTGTTGAACATCATAGAAATGGGTCAAAGGTCAGGACACAAGAGCGAGATTTATTCCACAGCCATTATTCTCATAACTTGACTACAAATGCTTTTATTGCGAAAAAACTTTAGTATGTTGTTCCGGAGGTGTATTGAACTGGTTCTGTTGCATATCATAGAAATGGGGTCAAAGGTCAGGGCACAGGAGTGACATTTATTCCAGAGCTTATTATTCTCATAACTTGACTAAAAAGGCTTCTATTGCGACAAAACTATAGTATGTTGTTCCGGAGGTATACTGAATTGGTTCTGTTGAATACCATAGGAATGGTGTCAAAGGTTACGGCACAGGAGCGAGATTTATTCCACAGCCATTAGCTTCATAACTTGAGTAATGATTTCTGGTATGCTGGAAAGCGTATGATAATCAATGCATTGCATGATTTTACTAACTTGTTTTGATGTTTGTACCTCGAGCGATACTGTTGACCATGTGCTCATCGTTTACAAATTCTGGGTAATCGAGATGTTTGAGCACAATTTCATGAATTAAAGATAAAGAAACTTCAGAACATTTTTCATGCAATTACTCAATGGTATAGTGTCTGTTCTGCCGAATGTGAGTGGCAATTTTTTCCATCAGCTTGTCCGACGACATGAGCTTGAAGCTCCTAAATAATTTCTCATCGAGAACGTCTGTTCTCCCCATTCAGTGCCGGATTTAAGGTTTTTGGGGTCCTAAACCAAATTTTCTATGCGCCCCCCTCCCCCGGGCTACCCATATATGAATTTTCTAATAAACTTATCTTTAAGTTAAGAATATAATAATTGGTAGTATAATTTTATTGTTATATTAGTGTTATTTAAATAAAATTTATGTTTTAACTTTTTATTAAATTAAAGGTGATAAAAAATATTTTTAAACATAGTCAAATAGGTTCATGCTTATCCAGGAACAACACAATACATTTTTAATGCGCTCTCTGTCGCACACTCAAAATGTAAAGAACTACACTTTACATCGAATACGCTCTCTATCGCATGCGACGTAAAGGAACAACACTTAACGTCGCATGCGCTCTCTATTGCACTCGTACGAACACGGACGTGCTCGCAATAGAGCTATTATTACGTTCTTATTTCTTTAGTTATCATTCAAGATAAAATAAAAAATTACGACTACTTTATTTTATGCAAGTAAATTAAAATAACGGTACCTCCCTTTTCTAAGTTTTTCTGTTCCATGCTCTCCGTTTTTCATGATTCTACACCTAGGACCCTCTAGAGCCTGGGGCCCCTAGGCCGCGGCCTAGTTGGCCTAGTGGTAAATCCACTGCTGCTCCCGTTGGTAAACATTAGACATCATTTCCTCACATTTGATTCGCTCATTACTCCTTTGCGATGTATCAAAAGTTGACGATAAATTTCAGTTGTACGAAGATTTTGCATGTTTAGAAAGCGAATAACTGACCTCACTTCACAGGCAGCGGAATTTTATATCCTCTTGTTTATCATAAATGGCCGTACAAGCTCCCTAATCGATGGAACTAACACACTCGGGTGAACAGCTAACACACAACAACGACCGGCTGACCTTGACGCAGCGCCGGCGGCCCATATGCGCGGAGGCCATGCGCCAAATTTTTTGCTTTCTAGATCACCTTCATATACGGCCGATGTTTCACATTCTCCTGAATGGAACAATAATAAAAAAAGAAGTTATCATTGTACTAATTCTTTCTACCTGGTCATTACTATTGGGTTGATGCGCATAAGTTCGTGCCGTTTTTTTCACCGCACTACAGGAATGTATTACATCAAAAGGGAAAACGGAATCAATGAACTATGACCCCTCCCTCCCATTGTTTACGATGGTGTCCCAACGTCTGGATAGGTCTGCAATGCTATTCTTAAAAAACGTGCAGGTTTTGCTGCGAAGAAATCATCAAGGAAATTCTGGAGATCAACATCATTGTTGAACGTTCTGCCACTGAGTGCATTCGACAGAGATCAGAACAGGTGATAGTCTGAAGAGGCGACATCTGGGGAATAGGCCGGATGTGGAAGGATCTCCCATTTCACGACCTGAATGGCTATTTTGGTGATGTTTGCACGTGAAGGGGCATACGTTATCATGTTGGAGAAGAACACCATGGCGCCGATGTGGCTGTTTTTATTGAATTGCTTCCTCGAAACGGCGGATTTGCTCCCAATAGAGGGCAGCGTTGATGGTCGGATTCCTTGGCAGCATTTCTCAGTGAATAATGCCTTCCATGTCCCACCAGACACACAACATGATCTTCGCAGGATGGAGGTCATGTTTTGGAAGTGGTGTGAGCGTCTTGTTTGGGCTTAACCATTTCCTCCGATGCCTGAAATTCACGTACAGGCACCACTTTTCATCTCCAGTAACAATACGTGACATAAAGGGTTTGAGTTGCTAAAAACATTCCCGACAACGGTCGAGCAAGGAACCACATATGGCAACACGCTAATTCTTGTTGTCTTCGGTGAAGGTGTGAGGCACCCAAGATCCAATTTATGGAACTTCCCCATACGTTCCAGGTGTCGCACCACTGTGGCCTGATCACAGTCCATATCAGTGGCCAATTCGCGTGTGGTTTGACGCGAATCCAAGTAGATGAGATGGTTCAAACGATCCATATCAAAGTGAGATGGACGACCTGAGCGTGGGAGTCGTTGAGGTCAAATTTGCCACCTCGGAACCGCTCAAACCATTTGCAGGCTGTCCTCTGAGCAATAGCATCCTCCCCATACACAGCACAAATTTGTCGAGTAGCCTCGGCGGCTGTGGATCCCTTGTTAAACTCGTAAAGGAGCAGATGTCGGAAATGTTCATTCCCCTCTACTTTACACTTCATACTTCCGGACCTTAAAACCAAAAAACCATTAGCCACAATCACACAACGCAAATATGATTTAGATGCACTATATTACCGGCTACATTTTTATATATACAACTGACCATCTGCACCGTCACTTCTGACCTGGGAAACACTCGTGAAATAAAATTATATTAACTTACGCATCAACCTAATATTTAGTTATGCGAATATATGATCTATGAAATTCTCTGCGAATATTTAGATACTTATTTACTTAAACTACTGCATACAAGGTAAAAGCTAACAACGTCGCTTGCCCTATGCAAGAATAATTTCCTTTTATTCGGTTTCTAGACACAGATCGACATCAGACAGACAGAACATCGAAATGATACCGCACGTCTTTAAAAAAATGAAAAACTAAACTACTAAAAATATTAACGTAGTTTTGGAAATTGTATTATTTCCATCTTTCACTGCAAAATGTCCGAAAAACATAGTCTTTAGTCGAAGTATGTACCTATAAACTGATAAATCCGTTACAAATTTCTGAAATTTACATTAGTCTCAAGGGAAATTTAACGTAGCTCATGCACTGTTTCTAGAATAAAGATGTATAAATCTAGTACACTAATTTTCTCAACACCGCACTCATCAATGTGAGAAAGTGTTGAAGCACTCAGTTCCTCTACCAAGTTCATGAAACAGAAAATGGATTACGTAGTTGAATGCGAAAATGAAATGGTTTCGTCATGGATGGGATTTTCTGTGCCAATGTAATGTTGTTGGGTTGTTTTTTTCTACCTCCGTTTCATTTCTTTACGCAAACAGCGTCGCCATGTGAATGTGTTCACAAAATATCCCGATAACATAAGTTGAAAAAGGGCAATGTGAAAAACTGATTAAAGTTTCCCGATAAGCAAACATCGCCTTTTGAAAATTGAAGATACGCAGTGGCTCGAGGTACGCTTAAATGAAATACATAGAAATGAATATTTTATGGACCTACCGAAATATTTTCAAAGAAAAGTCTAGCACGTAAACAAATGCCAATTCTATTTATTTCTCCTGTTGATTGTAGCCTTCTTTTTGATCCCCTTCTCTTGCGAGAGAAGTGATTTAATCACGCATATAGGTAGAGCAACAGCATTTACTCAGGATTGTTCGTTTCGCTTTTGGGAAGACATACATTTTATTTTCTTATCCACTTTACTGCGCAGTTCCACATTCTTATATTTTTGTGCAGAATCTATGAATTTGAAAGTAGCTCCACCTTATGACTAGCCCCAGATTGAAAGTTTCCCATCCCCTTTCCTTTTCCGCCCGTTTATTCTTTTTATCGCATTCCTATCTCATATTATTTCCGAGCACTTCTCGGAATAACAGGATTATTTCACAGCTAGTATCAAGCAATAAATATAATCTTAGTTCTTATTTCCTGGATGTGACCCAAATGAGCATTAGCCAAACAGAAGCACACCCGGCCCCCTCCCCCCTCGAAAAAAAGAGAGAAAATTTCGAAAAAGTAGAATTTTAAATACTCTGGAGCCGCATAGAACTTTCGAGAAAATTCGATTACAACACATTACCAAATTTTTGCAAATACCAAAGTAAAATTTTGAATGCTCTGGAATCGAGTGGAAATTTAGGGAAAATTCGATATGAACGCATTACCAAATTGTTTGCTAATATCAAAATAAATATTGAATGCTTTGGAGTCACGTGAAACTTTCGGGAAAATTCAATAACAACGTATTACCGAATTTGTGGAATTACAAAAGTAAAATTTTGAATGCTTTGAACTGCCAAGTGGAACTTTTAAGAAAATCCGATGAAAACATATTTCCAAATTTTTGCTAATACCAATGTCAAATTTTGAATGCTTTGGAGCTTCGTAGAACTTTCGATAACAAAACATTCCAATTTTTTTTTTTTTTTTTGGATTGGAGGTTTAACGAACACCGTGAGCAACTCAATCGGCTTTAAGCAGTCGCCCGTCCCTAATTTAGGGCCATTGGTTTCAGGGAAGGGAGAGAGCCAGTGCCGTAAGACAAACACAACATCTATGCCTCACCAGGATTCGAATACGAACCCCTTTTCATGCGAATAATCAGAAGCCATCGCTTAGACCACTGCATGACCGGGGCGGCCTAAATTTTTGCAAATACCAAAGTAAAATTTTGAATGCTTTGGAGCCAGTGGAACGTTTGAGTAAAGTTCATAATTACACATTTCCAAATTTTTGCAAATACCAAAGTAAAATTTGGAATGCTCTGGACAAACGAGGAATTTCAAGAAAATTCGATATAAACACATTCCAAATTTGTTCAAATACCAAATTAAAGTTTTGAATGCTCCGGAGTCAGGTGAAAAAAAAAACTTTTGAGAAAATTCGATGACAACACATTACCAATTTTTTGCAAATACCAAATTAAAAAATTGTTAATGCTTTGGAGCAACGTGAAACATTTGAGAAATTCAATAACAACTCATTACCAATTTTTTGCAAATACCAAATTAAAAAATTGTTAATGCTTTGGAGCAACGTGAAACATTTGAGAAATTCAATAACAACTCATTACCAAATTTTGTAAAAAAATTTGAATGCTGTGGAGCCAATGGAACTTTTGAGAAAAGTTCATAATAACACATTTCCAAATTTTTGCAAATCCCAATGTAAAATTTTAAATGCTTTGGAGAAACGGGGACTTTTAAGAAAATTCGATGACAACACATTACATAATTTTTGGCAAATACTGTGGAGTATTTCTGTATAGAACAGAAGTTCTACTTTAAGTTGATAATCTATAATGAATTAGCTTTGTTTATCTTTTTGCTAAGCTAATTATTATGAATGAATAATGCTCTAAGCTTCAAAATGATGAATTCCCAAAAGGGTGTTGTTACTCGTTAATTATGAACTTAAACAAAGTCTCAACGCTGGTTATTTATATTAAGTAATCAAAGTCATAAACCTAACAGCCAGACAGAGGTCTGACAAAACTAAGAATTGAGAAAGACTGAACTTACAGAACAACTTGTTTATTATGATGACTCCTGGTCAACTAAGGCACTCATATATCACTACTACATAACAACACACTGCAACGCAACACACCAACTACACCAACCACACAACAACTCCAACGCAACAACACAACTACAACGCAACAACACACAACCCTTCTCGATGAACGCGCCTATATACGAGCTACCACCACGTCATGACTTACACTCATTGCCAGATCTCATTCAGCGGGTGAAATAATATTCCGTTCAGTAGGAAGATAATTTACATAGGAAAATAAAATAACCAGAGATAGTAAAATCAAAAGGAAAGTGAATATAGAGTATACGTTACATCATCTCCCCCTTAATTTTTCTTCTTTTTTTGTCTTTTTTTTTTCCGAAAAACCTATCAATTTTGGAGTGTAAGTCTTACATTTCGAAGATTGACGTTTCTCGATCTTTTTTTTGATTTGTTGTTTGGTGGTAGCCGTATTTACATTATCAACTTGGCATAACAATTTACGAATCTATATTTGACTGTGAAATTTGTAGTGTAGAACAAACCAAACCTGCATCGGCATACTTTCCTTTTATTCTGCCTAGCAGGAATCACTTTTTTAATTTCAAATTACGTGCGCCTCATTGGTTGAAATACATAACAACTGTATCAGCAGCGAAGATTGCCTGAAGCTGCCTAACAGTAACAATTTTATTATTTTCATTTCAAATTACGTTTGCCTCAGTCGTTGAAATACAGAACAACTGTATCAGCAGCAAAATTTACCTGGAGCTGCCTAACAGTAACAATTTTATTATTTTCATTTCAAATTACGTTTGCCTCATGCGTTGAAATACAGAACAACTGTATCAGCAGCGAAATTTACCTGGAGCTGCCTAACAGTAACAATTTTATTATTTTCATTTCAAATTACGTTTGCCTCATGCGTTGAAATACAGAACAACTGTATCAGCAGCGAAATTTACCTGGAGCTGCCTAACAGTAACAATTTTATTATTTTACCCCTAAGCACATAGATATATACAAAAAAAGTGGATTAGTAGATGGACATAGAAGAAATATAAAAAAAAAACACACATATACACAAAAAGAATGCATAGGCCCACACGAAAAAAAGAAATTCTGACACGCCAACTGGTCGAGCAGGAAAAACAATAAACTGAGAAAAGAACCTGTCCACGAGAACTTACTTATCTCGAGGACGCATAAAAAATTCTAGTGCGAAAACGTTTTCCAGGCCTAATGGGACTGGGGAAATCAGGTGGCTTGGATCTCTTCCGGGACGGTAATGGAACATCGGTCTGTTGTCGGTCAGGAATCTGGCGGTCTGGAAATCCCTGCGGCTGAGAAGAACGGTCAGAAGTCTGGCGGTCCGGAATCCCTTGCGGCTGAGAAGAACGGTCAGGAGTCTGGCGGTCTGGAAATCCCTGCTGCGGCTGATAGGAACGGTCAGGAGTCTGGCGGTCTGGAAATCCCTGCGGCTGAGAAGAACGGTCAGGAACGTCAGAAGTCTGGCGGTCCGGAAATCCCTGCTGCGGCTGATAGGAACGGGCTCCCCAGGCTTTGGATATGAAGTCCCTTGATGCTGGGGCCCGTTGTGTCCTTCCAGTATCTTTTTGGAGGGACGTGTCTCCGGCCACATCGCTTGTTTTCGTTTACGCCCACGGGGCATGATAGTAGTAGCAGGCATCGGCCCTGTTTGCCCTGAACGGAGGTTCCAGGGGCGAAACCCGGGCGGATGCAAAGATTTCTGCCTTCGTCGCTGTTGCGGCGAAGCAGATTGGGGAGACAAGTGACGTTTGCGCCCAGCTTTTGGTGGTGCTGGACGGTGTGGAATATTAAATGTTGGATTCATAACTGACAAATCCGAAATGTCCGACGCCTCTGAGTCGCTGCTGTAATTCAGCGGTCGTGCAGGGCGATGTTTGGATTTGCCTATAGGAATACTTTCCGATGAGGTATTCAAAGAAGAAGTATCCCGCGGTGGTGCAGAGGTAGCCGGAAACGGCGCAGCAATAGTCTTGGCAATGGTTGGAGGGAAAGGAACGATACTAGTATTCGACGAACGCGAATCGAGCCTTGGTCTCACGGGAGAATCAGGTTGCGGTTGTAGAAACTCGTCTGGAGGGGGGAGGGTGAAGGAAAAATCACTGGTAATTCGTCAAAAATGTTCGGTGGGTCGTCCACAATTTCTGGCGGTTGAACATGAGATATAGATTCTTGAGTCTGTGGAACAGAAGGTTGAGTAGGATTGATAATGAACTCGATATCCCGTTCGTGATACTTGCGACATTGATCAACATGTACATATTGAAAATTGTTGTTCGGTTTCTCCAGAACAATATTATTTTCAAAGACATTTGCCACCCGATATGGACCTTCGTAGCTGGGTGCAAATTTCTTCACTAAAGTATGCGAAACAGAAGACTGGAAGTGCGTTTCCACGAGAGTGAGATCTCCAACGACAAGATCTGGTTCCCTACGCCTAGAATTATAATATCGTGCTTGAGCCGCTTGTGCTCCTAGCATTGCAATACGAGCTTTTTCTGCCATAATGTGTACTGATTGCGGAGTTGGTCGCTGATTTAGTTCGTCGATAATCCCCGTTAAATTTTCAAAAGGGGTTTTAATTTTGCGACCCAGAAAAAGTTCTGCAGGAGTAATTTTAGTAGACTCGTGGACAGACGAGCGGAGGGCGAACGCAAAAGTTCTAAATGGTCATCCCATCTTTCATGGTGGTCCATTACAAAAGTCGCAATCATTTTCACTAGCGTTCGGTTAACGCGTTCTGCAGGATTACTCTGGGGATGATATGGGGAAATGAATTTATGTTTAATGTGTAATCTCGCACACATTCTTTCAAAAATGTCAGAAATAAATTGAGGACCATTATCCGAAACTACTTTATTAGGTGCACCATATCTAGAAAATACTTCATTAACCAAGACATTACAAATAATCTCAGCCGTAGCGGCTTTAATGGGAAAAACTTCAACCCATTTAGAAAAATTATCAGTTAGTACTAAAACATAACGAGCTTTATTTTTAACAGATAATGGATAAGGTCCCAATAAATCTATGGAAATAATATCAAATACATGAGAACTTGAACTAGATTTCAAGTGACCGGCCGGTCTTACATTACGATAATTATTAATCTGACACAAGTGACATGATTGAACGTATGCGAGCACACTTTGGTACATGCCAGGCCAATAGGCAACATCCCGCAATTTACAACGGGTCTTGCGAATACCTAAATGGCCTGCAAGAGGTTTGTCATGAAATTCATTTAAAAGAGCCATTCTAAGGGTTCGCGGAATACATGGGCGAAACTCTGCCCTAGTAGTCCGAGACTTTGTATAATAAAGAAGACCCTCTATTACTTCAAAATGTTGTGACCTTCCAGCCAGAGAAGGATCACTTGGTAGGGGCGAACCCGCAAGCAAAAAATTGTAAATATCCCCAAAATCTGGATCATTTATTAATTCTGCCATTATCTGCTCTCTGGATGTGATATCAGCTATCAGAAGTAAAAACTGACATCCAGGAGTAGTTTCGGTGGGGACCCCACTAATCGGAACGCGAGATAATGCGTCCGGTAATTGATTCTTATTACCTGGCTGATACGAAATTTTGATATTGCTCTCTTGTAACTTCAGAGCCCACTTCATAAGTCTTTGAGATAGGTGTTTAGCAGAATTCAAATACTGCAGGGCAGAATGATCCGTAATTATGTTAACTGTCAATTCGTTAAGATAACATTGAAATTTATTCAGTGCATACACAACAGCAAGACATTCACGTTCCGTAGCTGAATAATTGCGTTCAGCTTTGGCTAAAGTACGAGACGCAAAAGCTATTGGATGCCCAGATTGTGACAAAACGCAACCAAGACCAACTCCGGATGCATCAGTATAAATATCAAATTCTTTAGAATGATCCGGGAAAGCCAACACCGGAGGCTGAGTCAATGCAGACTTCAGTGTTTCGAATGCAGCGTTAGCTTCAGGTGTCCAAATAAACTTCTTGTATTTACGCTTTAAAGCATACAATGGCTCACATATTGTAGCATAAGCGGGGACGAACTGCTGATACCATCCGGTCATTCCCAGAAAGCGGGATAGTTCTTTTGCTGTTTTAGGCCGAGGAAAGTCAGCAATAGGCCTAATTTTTTCATTATCAGTGAATAAGCCGTGGGGAGTAATTTTCAACCCCAGATATACAATCTCGTCCCTCGCTATCTGGCATTTACTAGGTTTTAACGTCAAGCCAGCATTGTATATAAGTTGGAACACCTGTTTGAGCAGAGAAAGGTGCTCGTCAAAAGTCTCTGATGTGATAATAATATCATCCAAATAGACATGCACATGGGGACCCAGGACAGGTCTGAGAACCGTGTCCATAAGCTTTTGGAAAGTAGCAGGTGCAGAAGCTAAACCAAAAGGCATACGTAAATATTCATAGGCCCCAAAAGGAGTCACAAAGCCTGTTTTATCGACAGAGTCCGGATGTACTGCCACCTGCCAATATCCACTCGCCAAATCCAAAGTTGACATCCATTTGGTTGACGACAAGTCATTTAGAATATGTGACATGACAGGTAGGGGATAATTGATTGTTTTCGTGACTTGGTTGAGTTTGCGAAAATCTGTCACGAAACGAAATTCATTTGGTTGTTTCTTTGGAACCAAGAAGGCAGGAGCAGCCCAGGCGCTTGTTGACTCCCTGATTATGCCTTGCTTAATCATTTCCGCAATTTGACGTTGCATTTCCTGTTTTTTATGTGGAGCACAAGGGTAAGGTTTCGTCGCAATGGGTTTCGAACCATCAGTGTCAATAACATGATAAACCACCTGTGTGAAACCAGGTTGATCCGAAAATAAACCAGGGCTTTCCTGTAAAAGGAGAGAAAGCTGGTCTCGTTGCACCTCATTCAATTGGTCACTCAACAATAAACTCGTAATATCTACAGGAACCGTCGGAATCATTTCGACAGGTTCCGGAAAGGAAATCACATGTTGTACAAAATTCAAAGTTATTTGAAACTTGTTAATAAAGTCCATACCCATGAGACATTTCACGGGTAGCTCGTCTATAAGCAGGAAAGAATGTGTAAATCGAGCTTTTCCCAGCCCTAAAGATAATGTGACAGTTCCTGAAATACTGAAGATTTCGTTATTTGCACCTCGCAAATACTGCGTTGCAGGCTGAACATGTATTGCAGAAAAAACATCATTGCAAAACTTTGTATTTAGGGCTGATATCTCAGACCCAGTGTCGAACTTTGTCTCGACAATAATGTCTTCAAGTGTCAAGAATACATCAGGCAACTGAGGAGTTTGAACAGTCACTAATACTGTTTTAGGGTCAGAATGTTTGGTATCAGGAAGAAGGACCGACCCTTCGTCTACTTCCTGTGGAAGTTTAAAGGAATTCTGGTGGTGTTATCATGTGGTCGGAAACCTCGACCCTGCCGGGTATCGGGAAAATTTTCACGATAAGGAAAATTGCGTGCACCCTGCGTCGGGAACTCCGCGTGTCTGTTGAGATTTTCATTTGCGTTACGTCTGCCCTCAGCACGGGCAGAAAAATTATTATTGCCCTGAGCATGGTAACGTTCCGAATGCTGCTGAGTGGAACGGGGTCGAGCATACTGTGCATTATGACGATACCCCGTAGCTTGCTCCGAAACTCGTTGCTGGTTCGCCACTCTTCTGTGTGGTGGAACGTATGAAGCTTGGGTGGGCACGTGTGTATGCTCGCGCTGAAAGTTTTGTCTATTATGCCGCTGAGGGTTTTCGGAATAAGCCTCGCGGGGTGCCCGAGCATGGTGAGTTGAAGCATGTTTGCCATGTCGCTCTTCATACGTGCGTATGAGGCGAAGGCATTCATGAATAGTGGTAGGGTGTCGAACCTCAAGAAAATCTTGTAAGAATGGGTCGAGCTGCTGTACGAGGGTATCCAACATGTCAACATGACTGGCATGTGGATCCCATAGATTATATAGGCGTGTAGTTTCCAACGCAAATGCAACAGGGCTATCATTGGGACCCTGCTGACGAGAAAACAGCTGTTGAGCAAGGCTAGCTCGACTGAGGCCGAAAGGAAAGACCTCCAAGAATTCTGCACGGAAATTCTCATAATGAGAATCCGGGTTCGACCCTCGCCACTGCCGATACCAGGTCTTGGCGGTATCTCTCAAGCAAGTTCCGGCAATTTGGACCTTGCAGTCTTCCGGAATATTATATAAATCAAAATGGTCTTCCAGATCTTCGAGGAACTTTAAAGACCCCTCCAAACCATTGAAATAAATTGTTCCTGCATGCGGCACGAAATGGGCAAGCATTCTGCTTCGCTGAGAGGATTGAATTCCCTCAGCTACGACCCGCGACTCAGAGTAATAAGAAGCTGGTGCATTACGAGATGGTGAAGAATGCTTGGGTATGTGTAGATTATTCATATCCAAGTCAGAGCCACAGGCTTCGTACAAATTGTCCAAACAAACACCATTACCCTCGAGACCTGCCGGAAGGTGGAAATTTGCAGTTGTCTCAGGTAAGGAAGCCATGGGTAATAATAGTCAGGATCTCGTGTTCGAGAAAAGTTCGGGCGCCAATTATAATGAATTAGCTTTGTTTATCTTTTTGCTAAGCTAATTATTATGAATGAATAATGCTCTAAGCTTCAAAATGATGAATTCCCAAAAGGGTGTTGTTACTCGTTAATTATGAACTTAAACAAAGTCTCAACGCTGGTTATTTATATTAAGTAATCAAAGTCATAAACCTAACAGCCAGACAGAGGTCTGACAAAACTAAGAATTGAGAAAGACTGAACTTACAGAACAACTTGTTTATTATGATGACTCCTGGTCAACTAAGGCACTCATATATCACTACTACATAACAACACACTGCAACGCAACACACCAACTACACCAACCACACAACAACTCCAACGCAACAACACAACTACAACGCAACAACACACAACCCTTCTCGATGAACGCGCCTATATACGAGCTACCACCACGTCATGACTTACACTCATTGCCAGATCTCATTCAGCGGGTGAAATAATATTCCGTTCAGTAGGAAGATAATTTACATAGGAAAATAAAATAACCAGAGATAGTAAAATCAAAAGGAAAGTGAATATAGAGTATACGTTACAAATCTTAATTCCCATTTCCAATGTGCGATAACAAAACAATTATCAGGAGTTTTTGTGTTTTGTTTTTCTTTAAAAATTAGATAAATCCCTTGTTTGCTCTGTTATTTTTTGTTTTTACACCACTGTCAAAATAATCAGGGGTCTGCTGCATATGAAGTCTTCCGCATGCAAACTGAAGACATATGCACCAAGTGCCGCCACTTTATAGGTACATCTGCCCTCGTCACATAAATGGCTGACTCCCATAGGCGTAACCGAGGGGGGGGGGTTAGGACCCCCAGATTTGAAACATGGTTACGCCACTGCTGACTCTAACACATAAACTTAGTACGCGGCATGAATCAGGCAGACCACCTCGTCGAGTATCGGTTAGCGCTCGACTGAAAGTTGGAATGGACAAAACGAGCGTTCTGTGCGACTTTGTAAGTGAGATCTGTGAGCCTGTTTGTGTTCTTCACTGCTCGACACTGAAACTGCCCCACGCGGAAAGAGTAAGCACTGAAAATTCTACATTTGTTACTAGTCGTCGTAATTTTGTCCATATTCTAAGTGCACTCACACAGAAACCAGAAGAAACGTGACACATAAGTTAATATTTACTAGAAGATGGGTTTTGTAACATGCTGGAAGAGTACTCGCATATGCGTGATTTATATACAGTAAGTTAGTGATAAAAACAAAGGAACGCACAGCAACCAAAAAATTGTTTTTCGGCCGTCGTCGGGGAATTGAATACCGATTGGAGGATTAACGACCTCCGTGAGCAACTCAATAGGCTATAAGCAGTCGCCCGTCCCCAATTTAGGGCCACTGGTTCCAGGGAAGGGAGAGAGCTAGCGCCGTAAGACAACACAGAATCCATCCCTCACCTGGAATCGAACCCGGATCCATCTTGGACGAGTGATCAGAAGCCGTCGCTTAGACCACTGCGCCAGCGGGACGACAGTTCAGGACTGAGCAGATAAGGAAATTCATGGCCATAAGAAGACCATGAGAGACATTTACAGGCCAAATAGGTAAAGTGCTTCTTCCATAGTTTTCTCTGAATAATGTTCCCTCTCGGCCGCGCAGCTGAAATAACTTCCGCGCAGTAGATTAGAATTCCCATTTTCTTAAATGCCGTTCGCCTCCTTCTAAGTTCGTCTCATTGTCCTCTTCATTCTCAAAGGCTTCTTGCAAAGTAGCCTCGTGCGAGCAGATAGTGAACGCGAGAATTCGGATTAGTGATTTTCACACGCCGAGAAAGAGGCAGACATTGAGTCTTTCCTCAAAACAACAGATCAGCGCCAGACAATCACAACAAACCGTAATCAACATCAAACAGAAGTCGTCGCTGATTTCACGTTTATAAGTGAGTCACGAAAAATTCTCATTGGCCGCCACCGGTAATCGAACCCAGGGTCTTCCAGTTACGCGCCGGACATGCTACCACTGCACCACAGCGGCCTCGAATTCCTCCAGACGACAAACTGCCAAGCCACTTGGCAGGTTGCTTCTTGGAGCCCCGCACATTGCTGGGTATTCATCAAAGATGGTAAGCAGCAACTGAACAAACAACTAGCAGCCGAATGCATAATTAATACAGACAATTGACGTGGATTAGAAACATCAAACAGAAGCTTCCCACGTTTATAAGTATGTTGGAAAGCGTATCATAATCAATACATTGCATGATTTTGCTAACTTGTGTCTAATATCGATTGTTGAATTTATATTTACCCAAATTTTGGCAGCAAGCTACAATATTATGTCTAGCGAAACATTAGTATTGCAGCCATATCTTTCAACGTGCATCGTGCTCTGATAGTTATCGAAATAATTTTGCTACGTGAGTTACTTCCATATGATGTCAAAACTGCAGCCGACGCTTTAAGATACAGAATCCTTTCCCTAGTGCTTTCATCGCCTACAGGATATTACTTACTGTCCCAGTAACGGTGACAAGCGCTGAAAGAAGCTTTTCACGGTTGAAGCTGATTGTCTCAAGAAAGATTCATGTATTTGGCAACTTTCTCAATTGAACAGGATAAAACAAGCAAAATAAGTTTTGATGATTTAATAGCTGACTTTGCTGGGATAAAAGCAAGAAAAGTTCAGTTCTGATAAGGTGAGTTCTATAATGTAAGTACTGTCCCATAATATGTAGAGACGGATCCATTGTGAGGGAAGGACGTATGCTGGTGTGCTTGTTTTTACATCATTTAAAACATTTACAAAATATCAGTAGTGTTCAAAACATTTAAAATGCTGTCTTTCGTTATTGGTTAATTTTCAAACATCAATCACGTTGACGTTAAACTGTTAAGAAAACTGTAATAGGCTAATTGATAACGTGGAGCAGGAAATCAAATAGTAACACTATACTAGTGATCCGATTTATTGGAGTAGGAAATATGCACATAAGCGTTTCCAAGCTTTCGTACATCAACCAGATGGCTTTTTCTAGGAAGTTAGGCAGAAACTGCAAACTGAATAATAGAACGTTTTAACAATTTGAACGCGGTGACTTGACTTAACAATAAAAAGATACGACGTTACATTCACTTAAAGATACGAGGCATCACGTTGGTTATGCGCGCGGTATCCTGGTAGGGAGAAGGTGTTACTTGAAGAACTAGTTCCAAATGTGTGGCAACTCGAGTGAGACGCTATCATTGCAAGTATCGCTGTTGGTAATGATCTTCAAGGTTTCCCGAGTGGCTCATCTGATTCTGCTGTTTCCTCCGATACCCATTCTAGACAACACGAAATTGAAAGAGTCATCAAGTTGGTCACTGATGCAAAATCATGCAATGCATTGATTATAATACGCTTTCCAACATGCCAGAAATTATTACTTAAGTTATGAGGATAATGGCTGTGGAATAAATCTCGATCCTGTGCCCTGAACTTTGATCCCATTTCGATGATATTCTACAGAACGGATTCAGTATACCTTCGAAATAACATGATAAAGCTTTGTCGCAATGGAAGCATTTTTACGATGCATAAGTTATTATGCATAAGTGCTATGGAATAGATTCCGCTCCTGCGTCCTAACCTTTGATCCCGTTTCGCTCAATTTCAATAGAATTCGTTGACAACATTTCGCCCATTTTATAGCCAGGCCCCTACAGCATACTAACATGTCATCCAAATCGAATAATGAATTTTTACGTAAGTTATGACGCATAATGGCGATGGAAGTAATTCCGCTTCTATGTCCTGACCTTTGACCCCATTTCGTCCATTTTCAATAGGTATGTCCCCAGGTGGTCTCCTACCACATACTAAAATTTCATCGAAATCGAACGATTTTTACGCACGTTATGACGCATAAGAGCAATGGAATGCATCCCACTCCTATGTCCTGAGCTTTGACCTCACCTCACCCGTTTTCAATAGGGTTTATTCTCAGGTGGTTCCCTACAATATACTAATGTTTCATCGACATCGAACCATATTTACGCAAGTGAGGACGCATAAGGTCAACAGAATGGATCCCGCTCCTATGCCGTGACCTTTGACCCCATTTCGTCCATTTTCAATAGGGTTCGTCCCCAGGTGGTCCCCTACCACATACCAAAATTTCATCGAAATCGAACCATTTTTACGCGAGTTATCGTGCCGACAGACGGACGGACAAAGCTGGAGCATATACGCTTCTTCAACCTACGGTTGGAAAGCGTAAAAAAGCCAGGGTCAAACATTATAATCTTCCTGTGCTGCAGCTTCGTTATTTAAACTCAATTCCTTGCATACCAAATGTATCTCACAGACTCAAGAACGCCCTCAAGAAGATGAACTACAGAGCCGACATAAGGTCTCCTGCATCTTTCTATACTATGCTAAAGAGAAATAGTGAAAAACCACCTCTCTCCTGCAAAACAGGTGTTTATGCGATCCCTCTACAGTAACCGGACGGCTCTAAACGATACTAAAATGGAGTGACCAAGCGTTCGTTCGGAATCAGAGTCAACAAACATAAAAATAGACACAAAATACGGTAAAGCAGCCGCCGCGCTATCCAGAGAAGTCAAATTCAAGTCCGCTACTTCTATGTGGGATTATATAAAGAAATTAGCTACCTACTCTACCCTTCAATGTACAGCCATTCGGGAAACCCTGGAGATTATTACTAACATCCATACTTGCAATGATAGCGTCTCACTCGAGTTGCCACGAATTTGGAACCAGATCTTCAAGTAACGCCCTCTCCCCATCAGAATACTACGTGCACAACCAACGTGATGCCTTGCATCTTTAAATGAATATAACGTCGTATCTATTTATTGTCAAGTCAAGTCACCGCATTCAAATTGTTAAAGCGTTCTATTATTCAGTTCGCAGTTTCTGTCTAACTTCATTGAAAAAGCCATCTGGTTGATGTGCGAAAACTTGGAAACATTTATATGTATATTTCCTACTCCAATAAATCGGATCACTAGTGTAGTGTTACTATTTCCTATGTGACTATGTTTTAAATCTAATGTACGGGGGGGGGGGTCAAGCAAGTGGCCTCGCCGGTGCTAAGGGCAGCTCTGGATGACACATATGCGGATTTGATCTAATATGAGCAAAAGACATAGGCTTGATTACCTCGTCTCTTTTTTCATTTTTTCAAGTAATAGAATGGTAGATTTGGAAGTTTGACTTGTAGTCTTATTCAGATGGAGTTCTACCCTTTGAAGGCTCTGGTGGTAAAGGAATGGTATTTCCTCTCTAAATATAGGAGTTAAAACATTATTTTGGTAAAATGTAGAATTGATTTTAACATTGTTTTCAATATTCTTAACTTTACTTCCCCATTGCACGAGAAACCAGCAATAATCATGAATCCTTTACTGAAACTTTCTTTGGATTCTTGAAACCAAGTTTGTAAGTCTTCTTCTGTTCTTTTGTGATAGTAAATCGACCTCTTTTATGTTACAGTCGTTTAGTTAGGTTCATGTTTCGGCTACACTTTCGAGTTCGGCCCCCATCGTCTGCTTCGCTATCGGGCGAATGGAATGCCGGGAGAAACGTTTTGCGATTATATATTATTATAATATGTTATATATATAATAATAATATATTATATAGTATAATATAATAATAATATATATTATTATTATATAATATTAACAGGCGGGCCACGGCAACATTGACACCTGGTGGGCCGTGAAGAATTGTTGCACGATGCGTGCCCGCATTGTCCTGTTGAAACGTGGCCGCTGGCAGGTCCTGAAGGTAAGGGAGGACTACAGGCTCCAAAACGTCGGAGATGTAGCGGTGGTTGTTGAGTGTACCTGTGATGCGTACCAGAGGGGTGCGGGTGTCATATCCAACTGTGCCCCAAACCACAACGCCAGGCGACGAACCGGTATGGCGATGCATAATGCAGGCGTCATACAGTCTCTCGCCGCGGTGCCGCCACACGCGGATCCGACCATCGTGGTATTGCTGGCAGAAGCGGCATGCGTCGGAGAAGACAATGTCGTGCCTTTCCGTAGTCTAGGTGTAGCGTTCAACGGGGGATGATGTCGAATTCAAAAATACGCTTTATTCCACATATCTGCTTCTAAACATCCGATTGAAAAAATTATTTTATCTTTCGATTCCATTTATGTCGAAGAGTATTTTAGATATAGTTACTTTTCAAATTACGCATAGATTTTCCGCTAGGGGGCGTAAAAGTAAATTACATTTTCCCCGATAACTCTTCTTCTAAAACTCCGATTTGAAAATTTTTTTCTTCAGCGGATACATCTCCTGATGGAAAATCTTTTGCATATAATTTCAAATTTTTGGTAAAGAATACTTTGGCCACCAGGGGGCGGAAGTGTTAATTTTTGCTTCTGATGTATTTGCCATAAAATCTGAGCTTCTAAAATATCGATTAAAGAATTATTTCGTGGACTGATGAAAAAACGTCGTTTTTTCACATTGATAAACCTTTTCGGAATATTTTCTTCTTAAAATATTCCACAGTTTCTCTGCCAGGGGGCGTAGATGTACATCTTATTTTTGTCAATATATCTACTTCTAGGAGACCGATTTGAAAAATTCCTTCTTTGTGGGATAGTGTTTTCCGTGTGACATGTTTTTCATATAATTTCAAAATTTTCAAGTAATTCATAGACTTTCCGCTAGGGGGCGTAGCGGTAAATTGCGTTTCCCTCTATATCTCTGCTTCTAAATCTCCGATTTCAAAAATTCTTTCTGCACCGGATACAGCTCCTGATGGAAAATCGTTTGCACATAATTTCAAATTTTTTGTAAAAAAATAGTTTGGCCACCAGGGGGCGTAAATCTTAATTTCCGCTTCTGTTGTATTTGCAGCAAAATATGAGCTTCTAAATTCTCGATTGAAAAAAACGTCGTTTGTTGACCAATACTACTCATGTCGACAAACCTTTTAGGAAAATTTTCTTCTTGAAAAAATGAATGGTTTCTACGCCAGGGGGCGTAGATATATATCTTATTTTTGTCAATATCTGTACTTCTAAGAGTACGATTTGAAAAATTCCTTCGTTGTTGGATAGTGTTTCCGATGCGAAATGTTTTTCCTATAAATTCAAAATTTTCAAGTAAATCATACACTTTCCGCTAGGGGGCACAAAGGTAAATTGCGTTTTCTGCGTTAGTTCTGCTCCTAAAGCTCTGATTTGAAAAATTCTTCCTGTATTGCATACAAGACCTGATGGAAAATATTTTTCACATAACTTCTAATGTTTGGTAAAGAATAGTTTAGGCACCAGGGTCATATGTGTTAATTTCTGCTTCTGAAGTATTTGTTGCAAAATTTGGGCTCCTGAAAACTCGACTAATTTTTTTTTTTCTTCGATCGATACCGCTCATACGGATAAACCTTTTGAGAATACTTTCTTCCTAAAATAATGCATGGTTTTCCTACTAGGGGACGTAAAGTCACATCTTATTTTTGTCGATATCTCTGTTTCTAAGAGTTCGTAAGCTCACGATTCCGTTTACAGCAATATCTGAGGGATTAAAAACCCGATTGAAAATCTTCTTTCTTTGGTCAGATCTATTGTTTTCCATACCGGTTCCATTGACTTTGAATAGCTTTGATAAATTTAATTTGTGTCAGAACGGATTCAAAAGACGTGCTTATTACACCCGAAAATTCGGTGTCAACTTTCTTGTTCCCTCTAATATTAATAATATTGCTTATTTTACATTTAGAAATGCTAATTGCATGATTTTCACAGCGTTCTTGAATTACAGAATACGAATATTTCTCTTCGTAAAAAGGATAAACATAACCTTCTATCCATAGCTTGTTTACGTGCGCCATTTTCTTAGCAGAGGATATTTAAATGCAGCAGATGTTTCTTTCATATTCATCTAACACGCTGTTGTCAGTTTCAATTATTTGGACGTCTTTTATTTTTGTAATTTCTTATTAAAAACGTTCTAAAAATGCATGAACATCTTCTGTATTTCCCTGGTTTTCATATTCTTGCGATACCTGATGTAACTTTCCGGTACTTGATATCTAGTGGCCCAGCGGTCAGAGGCGCCGGCTTCTGGCTAATCGTCCAAGTTGAGCAAGTTGAAATTCTGTCTGCCCTTCATTGAGGACTTCGTCCTTTTCCCAGGAGCAGTGTCTTCACCGAAAGCGCCACCGGTAACTGCATTATGTTAGCATAAGGTAGAAATGAAGATGACTCTAATCGCGCGATAATGAAATGTGTTTCGCTATTAATGTGGTTGAATTAGTAATTTTATTTTCCGCTTATTATTTTTCTGAATAAGTTTGTAATCATTTAATTTTTTTCTGTAAGAGTACTTATCACAAATACCTTTTTTTTTTTTTTTTTTTTTTACATCTTGATTTTTCGAAGAAACAATGTTTTGGAACTCGAAATCTTTTTAAACTGACAATGACTTTCAATTATGTTTAAAAAAAGGTGAAATTTACTGCTTCGTAGTATTATTCCACAAAACCCCCAAATACAAAATTTATTGTTGATGGCTACGATATAATTATCCGGTTTCTTACGACAACACAATATAAAATACACTATATTGAGAAAAGTCACCGGACACCTATAGAAGAGAAACACAACATAGCAATTATTGACATACATTAGTACGGTGTCAGTCCACCTTCGGCCTTAATGCTAATGCATTCACTAACCCTTCGAGACATGCTTCGACAAGGTTTTGGAACACAGCGATAGGTGAGCGCTTCCGTTCAGTACATAATGTTGTCGCTAACTGTTGCTTAGTAGTAGGCCTTGGTTCCAAACTTCTTATGCGGCGCTCTAATTTATCCCATAGGTGCTCTATGGGATTAAGATCAAGGCTCTGTGCTGGCCAGTCCACACACGATACGGTATTATCGTCAAACCACGCCGTAAAGGTCCTTGCTTTATGGCTCGGTGCATTATCCTGCTGGTACCAACAAGGCTCGGTGCCATAGTATCTCCACAGAGTTGGTAGGGCATAGTTGTCCAGAATATCGGGGTAGACGTGCTGGTTAACAGGTTTGTCCACGATAACCAATGAGCCGGGATCATACCACGAAAAACACTTCCACACGAGAACACATGCAGCTCCAAATTTGACCGTAAGAACAGTGCACTGTGTAAATAGTGTTCTCCCGGCTGCCGCCATACCCACACACGTCCATCAGACTGATGGATCGTGTATCTGGATTCATCAGTACATAGGACCCGTTTCCATTGATGTACGGTCCACGATAAATGTTCTTTACACCATGCTAAACGACGAGTAGCATTCCGAGTGGAGATGAAAGGCTTATGAGCAGCAGCACGACCACGGTAACCCATGGAATGAAGTTCTCCGCGAATGGTACGTGTACATACCGAGGTTCCAGCATTTTTACTCACCTGTACACTGAGGTCTTGTGCAATACTCCGTTGATTAGCTATAACGAATCTCCTGAGGCTTCGACGTCCTCTATCACTGATTTTCTTTGGTCTGCCGGTACGTTTTGCTGCTTGAGGCACGCCATGTGTCTTCCACTTATTCAGTACATCCAAAGCAGTTGACTTGGGTAAGTTTAAACGCCTCTTTGTTTCTCTTATGGACATCCCACTATTATAACACCCAACAATCTTTTCTTTCTCAAAGTCAGTTCTCTCCTGCCGCGACATTTTCACTCAACCTCACAGTGCGATATGATCGCGTTCAGCTGCAGGCTTGTTTTCATACCGTTTGCAGCTGTATCGCGCATCTTAACAATGTAGTGGATCCGTTCAATTGCTTTTGAAGGGGTGTGCGGTGACTTTTGTCAACATAGTGTATTCATCCACCATTATGGGTAGAGAGGGGATAGAATATACATTGCCACAGTAAGCTAAATATAATGCGATATGCTGTTCACAATATCCGATCTCGCAAAAGAACTTCAAAATCAGGTCCTCCGACAGATGATTGAAATTTTATAGTTAATCGAACCTCAAGAATATTTGTGCGAATAGTTCCTACACTGCCGGACAATTGCTAAGGACGGATGACAATAGCAACGATAGCAACCATAAAATGGAAGGCAGGAAAATGTGGAAATTAGCATAAGTGCGGGATACAGTAAGACGTGTTGTGCGTATGCAAATTTTGGATTGCCGAACTTGTTCGTGACGTCATAGCGCTGATAAGAGATATAAAGGATTTGACGCGTATTGACCGTTGTTGTTCAAACGCAAAGTTGAAAGGGAAAGAATCAATTGACGAACTTGCAATTTTCAGTATGTCTTCCCGACATCACCTAGATGATTTTACGCGTGGCCGTATTATTGGCAAGATTGAAAAAGGGCGAAAAATAACAGATGTTGCCAGGGAGTTCGACGTCAGCCACAGTGTTGTTTCAAGGCTTTGGAAATCATTTCAAACAAATGGAGAGTGTAGCAAACGTCACGGGGGAGGTCGTGTTCGCAGTACGACACCTGCAGAAGATCGGTACATAGTGCTATCAACAAAAAGACACCGGCGCAGCACAGCTAGTGAGGTAGCAAATCAGTTTATGGCTGCTACTGGCAAGCGGATCTCCCGAAAAACTGTCGCCAGACGTTTGCATGAAGGAGGACTATACGCTCGCCGTCCTGTTGTGTGCATCCCATTGTCCAGACGTCACCGTATCGCCCGTTTGCAATGGTGCCATCAACATCGCAATTGGACTGATATCGACTGCTCTGCTGTCCTCTTCTCAGATGAGAGTAGATACAGTCTATTGTCTGATTGTCGACGACAACTGATCTGGCGTGATAGTGGTACTGCATATTGTCCAGCAAACATACAGGAAAGGGACCGATATCCGACATGTAGTGTCATGGTATGGGCTGGCATCATGATCAATGGCCGTACGTCCCTCTATGTGCTTCCAACTGGGACTATGACTGGCCAACGATACATTAATGATGTTCTACTACCTCAGGTTCGCATGTTCCGTGGTGCTGTCGGTGATAGATTCATTTTCATGGACGACAACGCAACATGTCATGGAACAGTCGCTGTCCAGGAGTGTCTTGAGAGCGAGGATATTCAACGCCTCTTATGGCCAGCACGTTCTCCTGGTCTGAATCCCATTGAAAATGTGTGGGATGCTTTGGGGAGGAGTCTTGCTGGTCGCCAATGCCCTCCAATAAACAAGGTCCCCCTCATCCGTGCATTTACAGAGGAATGGGATAAATTACCCCAACAGCTGCTTGATAATGTTGTGCAAAGCATGACACGAAGTGTGGAATCTTGCATCGCCCTCCATGGTGGTCATATCCCGTATTGACATCTTACGCCGGAACGCCTGCGGACGGTAATTGCATTTTTTTCACGTTTACGTATTCTGCACAAAATGGTCTGTTTGTCCCTTGAACACGTTCCAAAGCCTTCTGGATTTCAGAGCACATTAAATTGTCTTTCTTGTAATGTCCTGGCATTCTGACATTATTTTATTTCACTTGGCATCCAACCACACTTACTTTTTTATGCGCTATATAGCCGTTTATGATCCGTCCTTAGCAATTGTCCAGCAGTGTATTACCATAAGTTTTTGGTCATGTGAATACGGAAAAGGCGAGAACCGAATTTTTCCTTTAATATACGAAAGGAATTGCGTAAAGATTTCTGAAAGTTCAGAATTTTCGTGGCATACCAAAAATCCGCGAAATTCATTTTTTTTTTTTCGGTCATTTCACGGAAAAGGTTGTATCAAAATTATGCTTCGTTATTTCATGACAGGAAACACGAAAAATATCCGTGCCACCCCGGTGACGCAGTGCTCTATACGCCAGAAATCGGCAACCTTTTGGCAGATGCAGGCCGCATTTGACTTTCAGTTTATGGTAATGGGGCGGGGCGCAAGTGCAGTACACAATACACATTATATTTATAATATATTAGTTTATAATACACATTTATTTTGTATATAATACATAATTATATGTATTTATTATATACTGGGTTAGTGCGAATGAAATCCCCGGCGCGAACGAGCAATGAAGAAAGACCTTCACCACAGCGGAATGGAACCACCCACAGGTGTTGCGGGTATTACGTCACAGAGTTTATATAAACATCTAGCACGTGTGTGAAGAAGGAATTTCAGGCATGGTTTGCTTGGGCATAACGTGGCTTGCAAAGGAAACATGCAGACTCCGGATTTGACAGTCATCTTCTTGTATGAATTTTAAGTGGGCCATTATGCAGGAATTGCAGCCCGAAACGTTAACAAAGCATTTGGGGAGAATTCAGCCAACGAACGAACCATTCGGCCATGGTTTGTAAAGTTTCGAAGCGGAGATACGGACCTGCAAAACCAAGCACGTGGTCACCGCACTGTTGCTGTTTCTGACGATGTTCTGTTACGTATGGTTGACCCAGACCCCTGAAAAACGTGTCGTGAGATAGCGGAAGATGTAGATGTCCACCACACGACAGTTGTTCGGCGTCTGGCTGAGCTGGGTAAGGTCAAAAAGCTGGACATGTGGCTGCCGCATGAGTTGACAACTGCCAACAAGAGGCGTTTGGAAATATGCACATTGCTGCTTGCCAGGAATAAACAGGAACCTCTTCTACATCGAATCGTCCCCTGAGACGAGAAGTGGGTCCTTTATGATAATCGGAAACGATCTGCACAATGGTTAAGTAAGGCACATCCTGCTGGACGGCATCCTAAGCGACCTGTACACACCAAGAAGATGATGCTCCTTGTCTGGTGGTCCACAGCCGGGATAATTCACCGGAGCTTCTTGGCAAGAGACCAAACCATCACTGAGCGTTATTGCGCTGAATTACACCAGATGTACCGGAAATTGCTTCCGAAACAACCGGCTTTGGTCAACAGCCATGCTGTTTTTCTGTTCCAAGACAACGTCCGCCCTCATGTCGCACAACGAACAATGATGACACTGTCTTGGACTATGAAGCTCTGCATCATCGAAACAGATGCTAGTCTTGTCCTTGACAGACTAGCATCTGTTTCGTCGCCTGGGTCACTTCGTGTCCGGGAAACAATTCACGACAGACAACGAGGTTCACTGTGCAGTTGATGACTTCGGTTCCCAACCACAAGATCCTTTTCATTCCGGGATCATGGCCTTGCCGGACAGATGGCAACTAGGTGTCGATGCCGATGGAGATTATTTTGCTTTGGTAAGTTGTCCTACTTTTCCGTTCTCGCCGTCCACGTGTGCTGGTCCTTTGCCGGACATTTCATTCGCACCAACCCAATATTAGTATATAATACACATTTATTACATATTCATATATTACATATATTTATTATATATTATTATATAATACACATTTATTACATATTTATATATAATAGGGATATAAGATCAGGTGATGCGTAACATCACAGCCTCTCCTTGACAAATGTCAACCCCGCCTTCTCGTGGTGCATCCTGTTCCCACTAACGGGGCTCTGACGACCGCCAATAGCGGTATAACTATACCATCGGGATCAGAGGAAATGCTATCCCACACTCACCAACCCGCTTGGCCAGCGTGGTGAGTTATGGCCAAACACCTCCAAACTGATTCCACAACTTAAATCTTGACCCTCAGTCTCCTGCAGCTGGAATGTACCTGGCCAAGGCAGCGGCCAGTGTGACATGAAGGCAGAGGGTGCTAAGAATCCCCGGAGGACCGGACTAGGCTGCCATCTGATGCTGACCTTGGCTACGTATAATGGACGTTCCCTATCTTCTGATTCAAGGCTTCTTGAATTGGAAGAGGAACTACAAAGGATCAAATGGGACATCGTCGGGCTAAGTGAGGTAAGGAGAAAAGGAAAAGATCTCGTTGAACTGAAAAGTGGACATCTCTTCTACTATTGTGGGACAGATACTGGCCGAACTACTAGTGTTGGATTTATAATAAACAAGAAACTGAAGGATAAAGTTGGAGAAGTTGAAAGTTCCGCTGACAAAGCCGCGCGACTCGTTATCCAACTCTCGAAAAGATACCAGGCTCAGATTATTCAAACTTATGCACCCACCACAAGTCATCCTGAAGAAGAAATTGAAGAATTTTATGAGGAAATTTGTCATCTAAATAATAAAGGTAAGCAGCACTTGAAAATAAATATGGGAGATTTCAATGCAAAAATAGGGCAACAGCAACAGAATGAAACTTCAGTAGGTAAATTCGGTCACGGCAACAGAAACCAGCGTGGAAATACTCTCGTTGAGTTTGCAGAGGCAGATGGGTTTTTCATCTTGAACTCCTTTTTCAAGAAAAAGCCACACAGGAAACGGACATGGAGACATCCAATTGGGACGACAAATGAAATTGATTTTATTATGTGTAACAAAAAATTCGTCATAGAAGACTGCAGTGTGCTAAACAAGTTCAACACAGGTAGTGACCATAGATTGGTGAGATGTAAGATGCACCTCAACTCTAAACTTGAACGTGGCAAGCTCATAAGACAAACAAAATCTATTGACATAACCAACCTTAAAAAACACCATAATACCTTCAAGTTGGAAGTGAAGAACAGATTCTCTGCTTTAGAAGGCCTAACATCAGAAGAAGTGGATATTTCTGAAGTTAACAGAAAAGTAGCCAAAGCTCTTATGGAAACAGCAACAAAATTAGCTGGGTCTAAGAACAAGTTGCATGTGAACAAATTATCAGGAAAAACCAAAATGTTAATGCAAAAAGGAAGAGAGATGAGGACAACTAAAGAAGATGTGACTTCCAAAGTGGAATATATAGAGCTATGCAAGACAGTAAGAAAAAGTATCACTGAAGACGTAAGGAAATTCAACTGTGAACTAGTAAGAAAAGCAATTGAAAACAACCAAAGCCTAAAGATAGCAAAGGGACATCTCAGTAAGGGAAGAAAACAGATTATGGCACTCAGAAAAGAAGATGGTTCTGTAACATGAAATAGAGGCGAAATTTTGACAAGAGTGAAATATTTCTACTGTACATTATATGAAAGGGATAATACATGTACTCCAGACATCATGAAAGGTACCAGTACCAGAGTTCTTCCAGTCTTTCCAGCAGAAGTTGCACATGCAATCAAGAACATGAAGCGGGGAAAAGCTCCAGGAGAAGATGGAATTACTGTAGACATCATACAAGAAGCAAGTGGAGAAATCGAAACAGTACTCGCCCAAATTTTCACTCGATGCTTTAATGAAGGGAAGATTCCTGAGGATTGGAACAATGCTACAATGATCCTGCTACATAAAAAAGGTGACATTGAGGATCTCAGGAACTACAGACCTATCAGCCTCCCATCAGTGGTTTATAAAATCTTCACTAAAGTTCTTTCACATCGCTTGAAGGTAACACTGGACATGGCTCAACCGAGAGAACAAGCTGGATTCAGGAGTGGCTACAATACAATAGATCATATCCACGTACTGAGAGAACTAACTGAAAGAGCGATTGAATATGAACTTCCATTGTGCATGGCTATTATCGATTATGAAAAAGCCTTTGATTCGGTGAAACCATCAGCAGTTACAATGGCTCTGAAATCCTGCGGTATTGAAGATGCATACATTAATATTATTAATAACATCTATGAAAATGCATGTGCAAAGATTCGGCTGTTTGAAAATACAACACACATAAAAATTGGAAAGGGAGTGAGACAAGGTGACACCATATCTCCGAAACTCTTTAATGCCACATTGGAGGGTGTCTTTCAGTCGCTGAGCTGGGAAAACAAGGAGATAAAGATTAATGGAGATTATCTAACCCACCTTCGTTTTGCTGATGACGTAGTCATTTTTGCAACTACCCCATCAGAGCTGCAGAGTATGATCCAGGAACTTGCTGACAAGAGTAAAGAAGTGGGATTAAAAATGAACTTTCAGAAGACCAAAGTGATGTTCAATGCTTTTACAAGAAATGAAGCTTTATCGATTGATGGAGAAAAGCTGGAGATAACAGGCACGTACGTTTATCTTGGACAGCAGATATCAAGTGAGGGCCACATTGATGAAGAAATTAATCGGCGTACAAAACTTGCCTGGAGAGCTTTTGGAAGAAACAGCATAATTTTCAAGAGCAATATGCCATTATGTCTTAAAAGAAAAGTGTTTGATCAATGCATCCTTCCAGTGCTTACGTATGGTGCAGAGACGTGGACCTTAGCTAAAAGAGACATACAAAGGCTGCAGACAACTCAAAGTAGCATGGAGAGGTGCATGCTTGGTGTAACCAGGAGAGATAAGAAGAGGAACTCGTGGAACCGAAAAATGAGAAGAGTGGAAGAGATCATGATCAGAGTTAAATCCTTGAAATGGCAATGGGCTGGACATACTGCCAGAAGGACAGATCATCGATGGACAGCCCAAATTTTAGATTGGATTGCAAGGGACAGGAAAAGACCCAGAAGAAGACCACATGGGAGATGGGTGGATGAAATTCGAAAGTATGCGGGAGTGACGTGGAGGAGACTGGCACAAGACAGACCGTTGTGGAGGAAACTTGGCGAGACCTTCGTCCAACAGTGGATTGATAATGGTTGACAATGATGATGATATATATTCATATATATTATATATATGCATTGTATTTGTTATGTATTAGTATATAATACATATTTATTGGATGTAAGGGATGTAAGGTCAGGTGATGCGTAACATCACAGCCTCTCCTTGACAAATGTCAACCCCGCCTTCTCGTGGTGCATCCTGTTCCCACTAAAGGGGCTCTGACGACCGCCAATAGCGGTATAACTATACCATCGGGATCAGAGGAAATGCTATCCCACACTCACCAACCCGCTTGGCCAGCGTGGTGAGTTATGGCCAAACACCTCCAAAATGACTCTACAACTTAAATCTTGGCCCTCAGTCTCCGGCAGCTGGAATGTACCTGGCCAAGGCAGCGGCCAGTGCGACATGAAGGCAGAGGGTGCTAAGAATCCCCGGAGGACCGGACTAGGCTGCCATTTGATGCTGACCTTGGCTACCTACGACGGACGCTCCCTATCTTCTGATTCAAGGCTTCTTGAATTGGAAGAGGAACTACAAAGGATCAAGTGGGACATCGTCGGGCTAAGTGAGGTAAGGAGAAAAGGAGAAGATCTCATTGAACTGAAAAGTGGACATCTCTTCTATTATCGTGGGACAGATACTGGCAGAACTAGTGGTGTTGGATTTATAATAAACAAGAAACTGAAGGATAAAGTGGTAGAAGTTGAAAGTTCCTCTGACAGAGCTGCACGACTCGTTATCCAACTATCGAGAAGATACCAGGCTCAGATTATTCAAACTTATGCACCCAGCAGAAGTCATCCTGAAGAAGAAATTGAAGAATTTTATGAGGAAATTCGTCATCTAAATAATAAAGGTAAGCAGCACTTGAAGATAATTATGGGAGATTTCAATGCAAAAATAGGGCACCAGCAACAGAATGAAACTTCAGTAGGTAAATTCGGTCACGGCAACAGAAACCAGCGTGGAAATACTCTCGTTGAGTTTGCAGAGGCAGAAGGATTTTTCATCTTGAATTCCTTTTTCAAGAAAAAAGCCACACAGGAAATGGACATGGAGACATCCAATTGGGACGACAAGTGAAATTGATTTTATTATGTGTAACAAAAAATTCGTCATCGAAGACTGCAGTGTGCTGAACAAGTTCAACACAGGTAGTGACCATAGATTGGTGAGATGTAAGATGCACCTCAACACTAAACTGGAACGTGGCAAGCTCATAAGACAAACAAAATGTATTGACATAACCAACCTTAAAAAACACCATAATACTTTCAAGTTGGAACTGAAGAACAGATTCTCTGCTTTAGAAGGCCTAACATCGGAAGAAGTGGATATTTCGGAAGTTAACAGAAAAGTAACCAAAGCTCTTATGGAAACAGCAACAAAATTAGCTGGGTCTAAGAACAAGTTGCATGTAAACAAATTATCAGGAAAAACCAAAATGTTGATGCAAAAAAGAAGAGAGATGAGGACAACTAAAGAAGATGTGACTTCCAAAGTGGAATATATAGAGCTATGCAAGACAGCACGAAAAAGTATCACTGAAGACGTAAGGAAATTCAACTGTGAGCTAGTGAGGAAAGCAATTGAAAACAACCAAAGCCTAAAGATAGCAAAGGGACATCTCAGTAAGGGAAGAAAACAGATTATGGCTCTGAGAAAAGAAGATGGTTCTATAACAAGAAATAGAGGCGAAATTTTGACAAGAGTGAAAGATTTCTACTCCAAATTATATGAAAGGGATGATACATGTACTCCAGACATCATGAAAGGTACCAGAGTTCTTCCAGTCCTCCCAGCAGAAGTTGCTCATGCAATCAAGAACATGAAGCGGGGGAAAGCTCCAGGAGAAGATGGAATTACTATAGACATCATACAAGAAGCAAGTGGAGAAATTGAAACAGTACTCGCCCAAATTTTCACTCGATGCCTTAATGAAGGAAGATTCCTGAGGATTGGAACAATGCTACAATGATCCTGCTACATAAAAAAGGTGACATTGAGGATCTCAGGAACTACAGACCTATCAGCCTCCTATCAGTGGTTTATAAAATCTTCACTAAAGTTCTTTCACACCGCTTGAAGGTAACACTGGACATGGCTCAACCGAGAGAACAAGCTGGATTCAGGAGTGGCTACAGCACAATAGATCATATCCACGTACTGAGAGAACTAATTGAAAGAGCGAGGGAATATGAACTTCCATTGTGCATGGCTTTTTATCGATTATGAAAAAGCCTTTGATTCGGTGAAACCATCAGCAGTTACCACGGCTCTGAAATCCTGCGGTATTGAAGATGCATACATTAATACTATTAATAACATCTATGAAAATGCAAGTGCACAAAGATTCGGCTGTTTGAAAATACAACACACATAAAAATTGGAAAGGGAGTGAGACAAGGTGACACCATATCTCCGAAGCTCTTTAATGCCACATTGGAAAATGTCTTTCAATCACTGAACTGGGAAAACAAAGGGATAAAGATTAATGGAGATTATCTAACTCACCTTCGTTTTGCTGATGACGTAGTCATTTTTGCAACTACCCCATCAGAGCTGCAGAGTATGATCCAGGAACTTGCTGACAAGAGTAAAGAAGTGGGATTAAAAATGAACTTTCAGAAGACAAAAGTGATGTTCAATGCTTTTACAAGAAATGAAGATTTATCGATTGATGGAGAAAAGCTGGAGATAACAGACACGTACGTTTATCTTGGACAGCAGATATCAAGTGAGGGTCACATTGATGAAGAAATTAATCGGCGTACAAAACTTGCCTGGAGAGCTTTTGGAAGAAACAGCATAATTTTCAAGAGCAATATGCCATTATGTCTTAAAAGAAAAGTGTTTGATCAATGCATCCTTCCAGTGCTTACGTATGGTGCAGAGACGTGGACCTTAACTAAAAGAGACATACAAAGGCTGCAGACAACTCAAAGTAGCATGGAGAGGTGCATGCTTGGTATAACCAGGAGAGATAAGAAGAGGAACTCGTGGATCCGAAAAATGACGAGAGTGGAAGACATCATGATCAGAGTTAAATCCCTGAAATGGCAATGGGCTGGACATACTGCCAGAAGGACAGACCATAGATGGACAGCCGAAATTTTAGATTGGATTCCAAGGGACAGGAAAAGACCCAGAAAAAGACCACATGGGAGATGGGTGGATGAAATTCGTAAATATGCGGGAGTGACATGGAGGAGACTGGCACAAGGCAGACCGTTGTGGAGGAAACTTGGGGAGACCTTCGTCCAGCAGTGGATTGATAATGGTTGACAATGATGATGATGATGACATATTTATTATTCGTATATTTATATTGAGTGGAGCCCACTTCTGATTTTTAGCTGTTTTTATAGCATAGATAGGTCATTTTAAAATAAAAAATAAGGTGATTGGTAAGGCATCCGCGGACTGCATAAAAAGACAGGGTGGGTCGCGGTTGCCAACTCCTGCTCTAAGCAATGGCTTCTGATCATTCGACCGAGATGGATCCGGGTACGAATCCCGGTGATGAATGGATGTTGTGTTTGTCTTGCGGCACTACTCTCTCCCTTTCCTGGAACCAGTGACCCTAAATTAGGGACTGGCGACTGTTTATAGCCCACCGAGTTGCTCAAGGCGGTCGTTAAACCTCCAATTAAAAAAAAAAGTGACTTGTGAATTTCAGAAATTTTTTTTTACCGTCAGTGGAAATGCAATCAAGAGTGGTGCTGTTCTGGAAAACAATTTTGAATTCTTTTTTTTTTTTTTTTTTTTTTTTTTCAGTCCAGTAAGTACCAGCAGCAGAACTGTGATTTTTTTTTCTTTTTTGTCGCTGCCAAAAAGAACTACCGCATCGTTTAGTATTATCCCATCTAGGTATAAATTAGACTCCATAATTTTAGGAGATACGAGAGTGCTACTAATGTATCTAGCTACAGTTATTTTTTATGTTATTAATCTTGTGTCATTTAATAAGAAAACAAATGGTCATTGAAATATATAAGTAAGCGCATATTACTTTAAAGTATCGTTTTGTTAAATGTGTTAACGGTGTTTGCTTCCACTTAATACGTTACGTAGAACTTCCAGTGGAGCCTAATAATTACGTTTCTGAGTCCCGATTAGAGATAACTGTGTTCTATAACTTAGGGGTTGTCGTGAAATAATTACAATTTATCACTCCGGGTATTTGTCATCTGTCAAGAGCCACGAGTGAAGCCATTAACTGTCACAAAAGGGAAGCCATCAATTCTGATTAATAAGCGAAACTAGAGTCAAGAAGTAGAATTAATGCAAATCCAAAAGTTCGCATTACTGATCAGTAATTTGGTTCGGAATTCTTTTCACTTTATCCTGCGAAGATTCATGTGGAACATTATGGCTCTTCGTTTTGTTTCCGACCTTAACTGGTGCACTCTCTGGAGTCTTTCTATTCCTAATCCCTTCGCCATTTTAGAAGCAGATTTTGCTCATTATGGATGCTAAAGGCTTAAACTACGTGGCTTACAGAGAAATTCTACTATAGTGTTTCAGATTCTAGATCAGTGAGATAACATTACGGAAGACCGAAGTAAGCCATCGACATAGGGTAAATCCATTATATGTTTCTGATTACAGAGTCCAGTAAGGTTCAAAATAGCGCAAAGCTGAATACAGAGTATTCAAAACATGTCTTTTAAAGTACGGATGAAACTCCAACTTACGAACATAATATGTTCTTTGAAATGTGTTTAGAGTTTGAATGTCCCTAAGTCAAATTTATTGTTTTCGTAAGACACACTGTGCCGGTTAAGGAATGAGACAAAAATTATTATTTCAAAACAACAAACTACGTAGGTCACTTCAAAAGTTTTGAACACTGCGCAGGCCTGTCCGCAGGATGGTGCAAACGCTCCGATCGTTGCGGCAGATGTGAATCAGACTTCAGTGTACAAAACTGTGTCTACATTTGCTGGCTAATTTGTTCCTGCTCCGAAAAATTCTGCCAAAAGATGGAGGAAGAAAGTGAGTCAGTTCAGATCTTGCGTACCGATCAGAGATCCTACATTAAAATTGAAACTTTGCGAGGAAAATCCCCTACCGAAATCCATAAAGCTTTGTGTGAAATTTGTGAGGTTAGTGGACAGACTTGTTCCTATAGACCAGTGTTTCTCAAACTTTGGTCGCTCATGGACCATTTTAAGTATTTATTTACTTATCGCAGACCACCAAGAAGCGGGGAGGGGGAGGGGGTCTGGAGAACTTCCTCGTAGAAATTTGAAATGGAAAAATGTATCGTCCGAAACTGAGATTGCCACACCCGGTTAATAATATTAAGACCTACCGGACACCCTAATCGGCAGGTGAATAATGACCCTCACCCCCCCCCCCCCGCTCCAAGGGAAGCCACAACCAAAGTACCCCCCCCCCGATTTATGTGATTTATAGACGGGCTTATGAGCTAATGCTCGATTTACTCCCCCCCCCCTTGCAATGTGATTTTTAGTTAATTTTCGCTTCTTTTGGTAAAATTTAAGCTTTTTTCAGCAAATTTTCAGCTGTTTTTTTACTTGGAAATGATACAGTCCCCAAATAAGGCCGGTAAGCAGTTGCCCCCGACCTTTGGCGAAAAATCGCCAAAAATTCCGACCAGGTGATCAAAATACCGAGAGGTTGCCAAACGTATCTTTTACAAGAAATGAAGATTTATCGATTGATGGAGAAAAGCTGGAGATAACAGACACGTACGTTTATCTTGGACAGCAGATATCAAGTGAGGGTCACATTGATGAAGAAATTAATCGGCGTACAAAACTTGCCTGGAGAGCTTTTGGAAGAAACAGCATAATTTTCAAGAGCAATATGCCATTATGTCTTAAAAGAAAAGTGTTTGATCAATGCATCCTTCCAGTGCTTACGTATGGTGCAGAGACGTGGACCTTAACTAAAAGAGACATACAAAGGCTGCAGACAACTCAAAGTAGCATGGAGAGGTGCATGCTTGGTGTAACCAGGAGAGATAAGAAGAGAAACTCGTGGATCCGAAAAATGACAAGAGTGGAAGACATCATGATCAGAGTTAAATCCCTGAAATGGCAATGGGCTGGACATACTGCCAGAAGGACAGATCATCGATGGACAGCAGAAATTTTAGATTGGATTCCAAGGGACAGGAAAAGACCCAGAAGAAGACCACATGGGAGATGGGTGGATGAAATTCGAAAGTATGCAGGGGTGACATGGAGGAGACTGGCACAAGACAGACCGTTGTGGAGGAAACTTGGGGAGACCTTCGTCCAGCAGTGGATTGATAATGGTTGACAATGATGATGATGATGATGATATTTCATAAAGAAAGAAAGAAAGAGTTTATTAAGTTATGATTTTATTTTGTCAGCTGTCTAACGAAAAAGAGATCATTCGCTTAATTAAACAAGAAAGATGACACCGAATTTTCGGGTGTAATAAGCACGTCTTTTGAATCCGTTCTGACGCAAATTAAATTTATCAAAGCTATTCAAAGTCAATGGAACCGGTATGGAAAACAATAGTGTCTGACGGAAGAAAGAAGTTTTTAAATCGGGGTTTTTAATCCCTCAGATATTGCTGTAAACGGAATCGTGAGCTTCCGCCCTCTGGTTGCAGACTTGCGCATTAAGAAAAACATGAATGTATATGAGAAACATTTCGCGCCGGAAAAGTTCTCCAACACTAAAAAATTTTTCAAATCGGACTCTTAGAAAAAGAGATATCGACAAAAATAAGATGTGACTTTACGTCTCCTGGTGGGAAAACCATGCATTATTTTAGGAAGAAAGTATTCTCTAAAGTTTTTTCCATATGAGCGGTATCGGTCCAAGAAAAAAAAATTTTGTCGAGCTTTCAGGAGCCCAGATTTTGCTACAAACACGTCAGAAGCAGAAATTAACACCTATGCCCCCTGGTGGCCAAACCATTCTTTACCAAACATTAGAAATTATGTGAAAAATATTTTCCATCAGGTCTTCTATGCGATACAGGAAGAATTTTTCAAATCGGAGTTTTAGAAGCAGAAATAATGCAGAAAACGCAATTTACCTTTGTGCCTGCTAGCGAAAAGTCTACGATTTACTTGAAAATTTTGAATTTACAGGAAAGAAAGAATTTTTCAAATCCGACTCCTAGAAGTAGAGATATTGACAAAAAAAAGATATAAATCTACGCCCCCTTGCGTAGAAACCATGCATTATTTCAAGAAGAAAATGTTCCTAAAAGGTTTGTCGACATGAGTTGTATCGGTCGACAGACGACTGTTTTTCAATCGAGATTTTAGAAGCTGAAATTTTGCGGCAACTACATCAGAAGCGGAAATTAAGACTTACGTCACCTGGTGGCCAAACCGTTGTTTTACAAAAATTAGAAATTATGTGCAAAGCATTTCCCATCAGGAGCTGTATCCGGTGCAGAAGTAATTTTTCAAATCGGAGATTTAGAAGCAGAGATATAGGGGGAAACGCAATTTACCGCTACGCCCCCTAGCGGAAAGTCTATGAATGATTTGAAAATTTTTGAAATTATATGAAAAACATGTCACACTGAAAACACTATCCAACAAAGAAGGAATTTTTCAAATCGGACTTCTAGAAGTAGAGATATTGACAAAAATAAGATATACATCTACGCCCTCTGGCGAAGAAACTGTGGAATATTTTAAGAAGAAAATATTCCGAAAAGGTTTATCGATGTGAGTGGCATCAGTCCACGGGAGAAGTTTTTCAATCGAGATATTAGAAGCTCAGATTTTATGGCAAATACATCAGAAGCAAAAATTAACACTTACGCCCCCTGGTGGCCAAAGTATTCTTTACCAAAAACTTGAAATTATATGCAAAAGATTTTCCATCAGAAGATGTATCCGCTGAAGAAAAAAATTTCAAATCGGAGTTTTAGAAAAAGAGTTATCGGGAAAAATGTAATTTATTTTTACGCCCCTTAGCGGAAAATTTATGCGTAATTTGAAAAAATAACTATATCTAAAATACTCTTCGACATAAATGGAATCGAAAGATAAAAGAATTTTTTTCAATCGGATGTTTAGAAGCAAATATGTGGAATAAAACGTATTTTTGAATTCGACATCATCTGCATTTACGCCCCCTAGCGGCGAAATTGTACATCGTAAAAAAAAAAATAACGAAATGAAGGATCATCATTCGCATATTTCAAGCTTCAAAATGCAAAGAGAATTTTTCAAATCGGACAATACACTGGCGGAAAGTGAAAAAAGAACACCAAGAAGACGTATGATACCAACGAAATTTATACAGCATAATAACGGAATACAGAGGATAACGTGATCAAAACATTATGGCAAAATACAGCTGTATTTGCTGGTAAACTGAAAAATAACATTTCCATGTAACATGATTAGTACGAGGTTGAACCGCCATGAACTGCGTCCCACTGTGCAATTCTGCCATGGAGTCTTTCGTATAGATGTTGGATGTAAGTTAGGGGTATTGAGTTCCAAGCATCCTCAACCTGAACGCGTAAATCGGGGATGGTCGTGGCTGGCCGTAGAGACCGGATAAGTCGTTGTCCCATAAAATCCCACACGTGCTCAATGGAGGACAAATCCGGTGAACGTGCAGGCCATAGAAGTTGTCTCACACCCTGAAGTGCATGTTGCGTTGCACGTGCCGTGTGTGGGCGTGCGTTATCTTGCTGGAAAACACCACGATGGACCGACCTTACAAATGGCACAACAACGGGCTGAAGATGTTGTTGATGTAGGAGGTGCTGTTTAACGTACCCGGTACAAACACTAGTTGTGTACGGGAGTGATAGCTGATCGCTCCCCACACCAGGAGACCAGGTGTAGGCCCTGTGTGTCGCTGGCGGATGCAAGAAGGGTGGAGACGCTCCCCTGTGCGTCTGCGAACACGCATACGGCCATCGAAGGCTCCCAAGCAGAATCTGCTTTCATCGCTGAACACGACAGATCGCCATTGCGTTCTCCAGTGCAGACGTTGGCGACACCACTGCAGCCGTTCCTGACGGTGGACTGGAGTCAGAGGTACACGTGTCAGAGGCACACGCGCACGTAGTCCTGCATCCAGTAGACGGTTGCGGATTGTTCGCACAGTCACCTCAGGTGCAACGGCAGCTCGGATTTGCGTCGCAGTGGATGTTCTGCTTGACAACGTCGCTCTTCTTATGCGTCGATCGGTCCGCTCATCAGTCCGTCTGTGACTCCCGGTCCCTCGTTTTCTCGTACGGGAATGTTCCTCAGACCATCTACGCCACCATCGTACCACCACCGATACTTCCCGTCCAATTCGCTCCGCAATACGACGATACGACCACCCGGCCTCGCGGAATCCCACTAGACGACCTCGCTCAAAGTCTGATAACTGCTATAATCGTACGCGTCTTCCATGTCCAGGCATTGCAGCTTCTTCAGGGTCTTCGCACGTGTCCGTACGCCGACGACTGATTACATTCACTTCGCCGTACTCCTTAAATACCACCGACAATAATTTGCATATTATGCCGTGTTGTGGCGTAAGCGCTCACCGGTTGGTCCTGAAATTAACATCATACCTACGTAAACTCGACCCAATTAACATATGTAAATTTCATGATCGTCCGCCAATTCCTTCTTGGTGTTCTTTTTTCACTTTCCGACAGTGTATATCAGAAGTCTTCGCAACTAGTTAATGACATGGCATCCACGCCATTTCTATCAAACGCGTGGAAGCAACTAACCAAAACACGTGACTGTAAACACCATTTATGATGTCATATACAATTTGAATATTTACGTGTCATTCGTCTTGATGAAGCTAGGTCAATACCCAGCGAAACCATGGTTGGTTATAAAAAATAAACATTTGTGACAACTACGTTGTATTATCTTAATCTATATACAATCGTCACAAGACTGTAGTCGTTGAGATAAAGAATATCGTAGCGTATTGGCCACAGGCCCCAGAGTAATTTTGGAACCTAATTTGTTGCTATTTTCATTTGTTTTCCTATACTGTATGATTTTTTTCTTTTATATATTACTTAAACAGTTTAAATTTTATTAAAACGTGAATTAGTAGGTTTTTGCTATTTAAAATGTCATTTTATATACCAATAAAAAAATCTCATAACATTTATCGTGAACTACTTTCTCTCATGTTGGGTGTGATCAGGTTTCATGTAAACAAAGCGGAACGATACACTCAGAATCGGAAACTGCTTGAAATCGTTCTTATTCGGAAGTCAAATAGTGTCATTTTATGTAACAATGAACAAAAGTAAACAGTGGCGGGCAGATTACAGGAAAGGTCCCAGCAAGTCTGTTCCTTTGTCAGGAGGAAAATAAAAATTAAAAGGGCGGGGGAGCAAAAAAGATAAACTACGAGATTCGACGTATATTTTGAAATGTAATTGTAATTGCTCATCAGCAAATGAACAAGGAAATAGAAATATTCATTTGCGGAATATTAATATTTTTATTATAAAAACGAAATTCAGCCTGCGATTTTATAAAAAAATACCGACAGATTTTGTTTCCAAACGTTTATCAAAAATATGAAAAATTAGCGCTGTTGCTCAAACGAAGAACGAGAAGCGCAAAAAATAAATAGATACATAAAGGCGCTAGAGATTATACGCTTCTGTATTTTTATTTATTTCATTTTTCATAAATGTTTTAAACATCACGAGAACATGTCGAACAAAATACGGTGCTCTCATCAAATAAAGCAAAGTTTACTTATTTTGTTATTTATAAATTTTTCGAAAATAAATCGCTTTGGCTTCATAAGGTGGAGCTTGGTCCGCTTTATGAGACCAAAGCGATTATTTAATTAAACAGGACGAAAAATATTGGGTGAACACTTCACCCCTAATAAAATTATTAGGGGAGCAAAATTCACTTTGCCCCCTCCTATAGTCGGCCCCTTTGCGTATTGCGACGTACGCAGATGCAAAGTCACGTCTCTGAGCGTGGTGTTCACATTAATCTGTCACTTTGGTCACTGATGTGATTTTGTGCGCATATTTAAGAATTTCATGTTCTACACTATGCATAAAAATCGATGAGTAGTGGAAAATTCTCGACAACGCTGAATGATTAAATGCGAAAAAAATGGCACCTTAACGAAAGACAAAGGCAATAAATTCTAAACATCAGAATTTTTATAAGGATTTGAAAACCAAACGATATGTACGAGGGAAAAAAAGGAAGATCGAGGTTCCGCCGTATCCAATAATGCCAAATGACGGTGAAGAACTGCAGATGTTCACCTTCTGCCGTTTCAAAATTCAAGCGTAATTTGTAATTACGAAAACTGAAGCAGGGAAAACAACGAATTTTGAGGTAGAAAATTCAAAAGGAGGAAAAACAATTATGCCACGGAAAATGCGTGCAAGATTAACGGTGGCTGTTGCTCCTAAAAAAAGGGGGGTCATAAAAAAGGGAGGAGAGAAGCTTTGAAAGCCTATTCTTTAAATGAAAGCGAAATGACGGTGGCAGCAATGAAGCCACTCATTTCCGAAGAAATATATTAAGGTCATTATGCGTAAACCTTCATTTAGTCAGCATTCTTAATTATTGGTGCACCAAGAAAAAAAATTAGGGTGAAAGAAAGCTTACACGAGAAACTATAAAACTATTTCTTCTTGATTTTGCTTGTACTTTCTGGTCAGATTTAAAGTATGTACATCCCAAAGCAGGCAGTTTTTCATTTTTTCGAATGCTCTCAACGAGTTCTGTTGAGAGCAATTTTATAGATCAGCGCCATTATTCGTACTTCCTGCGTAATTCATTCCACAATTCAATGCATCGGTGAATTTTTCCATTTATTGGTGATTATAGTTATTCCAGAACCCTTCGCTGTTGGTTTAAGGACAGACGATTTATATTTCCCCCGAATTCCATTCGAGAGGCAAACAGCCCGCATTAAGTTGAGATAAATGATCTAAATGTAGACATTAGTTATTTTAGACAAATTCGAAAGAACTCGTATTTCCCAGTAATAGCATATCGTTTCGCAACGGTACGCACGAACCGAATAAATGATGGGAAGTTACTCCACCGACAACTTTTCAGTTTGTTAGGAAATAAGAATTCTTGCTCGAAGCTTTCGTACACCTATTCATTCACGATGGTGAATATTAATGCCGCGATTTTCTATCGTATTTTTGTTTTCTTGCTACCTGAGAAAAAAAGCAATTAGGCCCTACTTGAAGTAAATGATTCGAATTTGAATGAAGCTTTGGTGCGACAAACTTGAACAGAATGGACATAAAGTCTTTTAAGAAAATTAAAAAAATATATGATAGTTAGACACAAGCGGTTTGTGGCATGATGCATGCAAACTAACAACGTTTTTCTGTGTTGTTGTATTCACAGAGCAGGAGACTCACAGGTACGTAAATCTTCCATAGAGACTCATGCCAACAATTTGGCCCCGAAGATCTCGATAGAACAGCACGCCAGTGGACGGACATGGAACTAAAACGTCAAACCGTAATCATCTGCCCTTTTTTTCTTTCAAGAATTTAAAACTAGATGAGATCAGATCAAATATAGAGGATTTTAAGAAGGGAGTGTCTGACCGCAGGTTTTAAGCAACATTTAGAAATAGGAAGCTGGGAGATCTGAGCTAAAGTGACACGGAAGCGAGGTAGAAAGGGGGAGGAAGACGGACTTATTTATTACCGGGGGCCAGTATCCGGGGTCCGACGGCTTAACGTGCCCATCCGACGCACGGTGGATATTTAGCCGTTCGTACCTGTCTGGGATCGAACCCGAGATTTCTCCGTGGTAGTCATGAACGTTGACCACTAGGCCATCAGCGGCCCGACTTTACAACTAGATCATCAAATCATATGTAGAGGATTTTAGGAAGGAAGTGTCTGACCCCCAAGTCTTAAACAACCCTTAGAAATAGAAAGCTAGGAGATTTGGGCTACAGTACCCGATAGGAAAGTGACAAGGAAGCGAGGTAGAAATGGGGAGGAAGACGCCTTTATTTATTACCGGGGGTGGGAGGCAGTACTCAGGGCCCAACGGCTTAACGTGCCCATAAGACGCACGGCGGATATTTAGTAGTTCGAGCGTTTGTACATGCCTGGGATCGAACCTGAGGTTTTTCCGGGGTAGTCATGAACATTGACCACTAGGCCATCCGCGGCCCGACTTTACAACTAGATCATCAGGTCATATGTGGAGGATTTTAAAGAGTGTCTGACCCCTGCTTTTAAACAATAATTAGAAATAGGAAGCTAGAAGATTTGGGTTAGAGTGCTCAACAGGAAAGTGACACGGAAGCGAGGTAGGAAGGGGGAGGAAGAAACCCTTACTATTACCGGGGGCTAGTACCCGGGGTCCGACAGCTTAACGTGCCCATCCGAAGCACGGCGGATATTTACTGGTTCGAGCGTTCGTACCTGTCCGGGATCGAACCTGAGGTTTCTCCGTGGCAGTCGTGAATGTTGACCACTAGGCCATCCGCGGCCCGACTTTACAACTAGATCATATGTAGAGGATTTTAGGATGGGAGTGTCTGACCCCAGGTCTTAAACAACCCTTGGAAATAGGAAGCTAGAAGATTTGGGCTAGAGTGCCCGATAGGAAAGTGACACGGAAGCAAGGTAAAAAGGGGGGAAGACGCCCTTATTTATTACCTGGGGCTAGTACCCGGGGCCCGGCGGCTTAAGGTGTCCATCCGACGCAAGGCGGATGTTTAGTGGTTCGATCGTTCCTACCTGCCTGGGATCGAACCTGAGGTTTCTCCGTGGTAGTCATGAACGTTGACCACTAGGCCATCCGCGGCCCCTGGTCATACTAACTTAAAAAAAAAGGCTTAAATTTAGGATTTGGACGTGTGGAGAACAACTGAATTTTCATGGCCTTGAGGATGTTATATTGATAACATTTCTACGGAGAAAGAAAAACGCACTTTCTAGGGGGAAATACATAGGGTTACATGACGAAAAACACGGGGGTCAATTATTCCTTGGCAAATTCCAGATTATATTTTAATGTTAAAAATTAAAATATGGCACATCTTGACTGGGTGGGAAGGACAATTTTCAAGGAAGGCTAGAGCAGACCTTTGCATCCCTTTGGTGACGTCCCTATTTAGATTTATTAACATACTGTATAACAGCATTCTTGGTACAGCAGAACTTTTCTATGTCATTTCACAGCTAGCTCACAAAATTTAGATAGAAGGAAAAGTTTCTTTTAAGGAGAAAATTTTTCACACAGATGGAAACTCAAATGAAGTTAAAGATTATTATTTTTAAGTACCAAATTAATTATTTGTCCATCCAGAAAATCCAGACCAAATGAATTCGAGAAAGTAGGCCATTCCTGGAGTGGTCCATTGGGAAATGTTCCGGTGGGCCAATCCGCCCCTGATTCCATTGCTCTGAATTCGCCTTGGAGTTCAAAACAACTAGAATGTTTCGGACCAACAAAGTGGCATACGTATAGTACTCACAGAGGAAAAGCTTACAAAGGTACAGGAGGCAATGATTAACATACATACATACATACATACATACATACATACATGCATATCACTAAGCTGTTCTCTGAGATTCAGAGGTCAGCTCTAAAAAGAAATACAAACTTCCAGATATTTTTACTTATTGTTGTCGTATCAAACTTCGCCAATGCAATGATTAACAGTCACACGAAATCCCTGAAGAGGCTTTTCGGTTAAAACGGGTTGTCTGTTGGCAGTGCTCATAAGGCAATCATTAAAGATGTATCATACAAAATTCACACTGTAAAGTTTTTGCTAAGAGATGACGAGGCCCGTAGGCACTAATGCCACTGGTATATGAATCGATACCCTCCTGATGGTGATCAGCTTAAGGTGGTTCCACCTAAAATCTCTGCCTTATGTTTTGAATGGTAACATTTTTTCACAATTAATGTATTCCCAAAGATTAAAATTTGGACATCGATTATACTAACTAGAAGTTATAGCATGGGATACTTGCTAAAACATAGCCATAATTATATTAAAATCCATCATTTTTCTTTGAGTAATGTTCAAACCTGTTAACAGATGGCGCAACCTATACACTGATGATGTCAGTAGACAAACAAATGCTGGAATGCTTAATTATGGTTGTGTTTTAGCAAGTATTAAGTATCCCATGCTATAACTTAAAGTTAGTTTTATCGATGTGCAAATTTTCATTCTTGACAATACATTAATTGCGAAGAAAATATGTAAAGAAGTTTTACCATTGGAAACATAAGGCAGAGATTTTAGGTGGAACCACCTTAATGAATGGAATTTGTCAGATGAAGTGTGATTTCATTTGGATGGAAATATTAATGGGCAGGTATGGTCCACAGAAAATCCTTGTGTGTTGCACGAGTCCTCTTTTCACAGTTGGAAAATTGGTGTGTGTTGCGTGATGCCACGATGAAATATTTCATCATTATCTTTCAGCACAGAGTGTGGTCCATGGAAAATCCTCGTGTGTTGCTTGAGTCCTCTTTTCACAGCTAGAAAATTGGTGTGCGATGCCACGATGAAAAATTTTCATCATTATCTTTCATCACAGAGTCAATAGTGTGGTCCATGGAAAATCCTCGTGTGTTGCACAAGTCCTCTTTTCACAGCTGGAAAATTGGTGTGCGATGCCACAATGAAAAAATTTCATCATTACCTTTCATCATAGAGTCAACAGTGTGGTCCATGGAAAATCCTCGTGTGTTGCTTGAGTCCTCTTTTCACAGATAGAAAATTGGTGTGCGATGCCACGATGAAAAATTTCCATCATTACCTTTCATCACAGAGTCAATAGTGTGGTCCACGGAAAATCCTCGTGAGTTGCACGAGTTCTCTTTTCACAATTGGAAAATTGGTGTGCGATGCCACGATGAAAAATTTTCATCATTACCTTTCATCACAGAGTCAATAGTGTGGTCCATGGAAAATCCTCGTGTGTTGCACAAGTCCTCTTTTCACAGCTGGAAAACTGGTGTGCGATGCCACAATGAAAAATTTTCATCATTACCTTTCATCACAGAGTCAATAGTGTGGTCCACAGAAAACCCTCGTGAGTTGTACGAGTTCTCTTTTCACAGTTGGAAAATTGGTGTGCGATGCCACAATGAAAAATTTTCATCATTACCTTTCATCACAGAGTCAATAGTGTGGTCCATGGAAAATCCTCGTGTGTTGCACAAGTCCTCTTTTCACAGCTGGAAAACTGGTGTGCGATGCCACAATGAAAAATTTTCATCATTACCTTTCATCACAGAGTCAATAGTGTGGTCCACGGAAAATCCTCGTGAGTTGCACAAGTTCTCTTTTCACAGTTGGAAAATTGGTGTGTGGTGCACAATACCACGACGAAAAAATTTCATCATTATCTTTCACCACAGAGTCAATATTGTGGTTTACATTATGATGTTGGAACAATCTGTGGCTCCCTTGTCAGGTGAAGAACTCAAGAAGCGTTGGTTTCAACACCACAATGCAACCACCCATACTGCCGGAATCTCCATGGCTTATCTGGAATCTGTATTTCTTGGGCGACTAATTTCAAAGGAATTGTGGCCTCCACAATTCCCAGATTTCTTCCTATGGGGACATATGAAGAATATTGTGTATTCAAATCATCCTTACACATTTCAAGAACTTCAGGCCAATATTCAAGACAGTGTGGTTGGGGTATAGAGTGTTCACTAACATGATTGATCCTGTACATCTCTGTGAAATGCAGAATGGTGGACATTTTCAGCATTTGTTAAAAAGCATAGACTATTCCCTATGGATTGCATTACTTCTTGAACACCCTGTAAAAATAAACATTGACGCCAACAAGGGGCGGAACTGTGCTTTACGAAAAAACAGGTAAAGTGCCCAAAATGTTTTTCTTAGTGGGAGCTAGAAATGAAGGAAGAAATATTCCTCTTAAATACAATGAAAAATTCTAGGTTATTCACAGCAATCAGAATTGTGCACTGAATTGACTGTAGTTTACTGGGAGACGCAGGCTCAATTCCCTATACAGGGTGATGCAATTCGAGTTTTCTGAGATTTTAATGGCGACCAGAAAACTACAAGCAATTCAGTACACAATTCTGGTTGCTGTGATAAATATAGCGCAGGAGCTATGCGATGGAAAGACTTAAAAATATGACTTTTAGAAGCCCAGACATCAAGAAAATAAAAATTTTGAAGTTGTAAATACGACATGAATGTTTAGTTAGATAATATCCGAAAACTTGAAAATTTCGTCGTCCTGGAGCGGGAATTGAACCCACGTTTCTTGGATGGCGCCCGAGTATCATAAACCACTACACCACCCAGAACAACCAAGTTTCCGGTTAATTTGATATATATATATTAATTAGAATTTATATTTATGTATATATATATATAATCAGAAACTTGAAACTTCACCACCCAGAGCAACTACACCACCCAGAACAACCAAGTTTCCAGTTAATTTGAATATATATATATATATATATATATTTTTTTTGAAAGTTCCTCTGACAGAGCTGCACGACTTGTTATCCAACTCTCAAAAAGATACCAGGCTCAGATTATTCAAACTTATGCACCCACCACAAGTCATCCTGAAGAAGAAATTGAAGAATTTTATGAAGAAATTTGTCATCTAAATAATAAAGGTAAGCAGCACTTGAAAATAATTATGGGAGATTTCAATGCAAAAATAGGGCAACGGCAACAGAATGAAACTTCGGTAGGTAAATTCGGTGATGGCAACAGAAACCAGCGTGGAAATACTCTCGTTGAGTTTGCAGAGGCAGAAGGGTTTTTCATCTTGAACTCCTTCTTCAAGAAAAAGCCACACAGGAAATGGACATGGAGACATCCAAATGGGACAAGTGAAATTGATTTTATTATGTGTAACAAAAAATTCGTCATAGAAGACTGCAGTGTGCTAAACAAGTTCAACACAGGTAGTGACCATAGATTGGTGAGATGTAAGATGCACCTCAACACTAAACTTGAACGTGGCAAGCTCATAGGACAAACAAAATCTATTGACATAACCAACCTTAAAAACCACCATAATACCTTCAAGTTAGAACTGAAGAACAGGTTCTCTGCTTTAGAAGGCCTAACATCGGAAGAAGTGGACATCTCTGAAGTTAACAGAAAAGTAACCAAAGCTCTTATGGAAACAGCAACAAAATTAGCTGGGTCTAAGAACAAGTTGCATGTGAACAAATTATCAGGAAAAACCAAAATGTTGATGCAAAAAAGAAGAGAGATGAGGACAACTAAAGAAGATGTGACTTCCAAAGTGGAATATATAGAGCTATGCAAGACAGTAAGAAAAAGTATCACTGAAGACGTAAGGAAATTCAACTGTGAACTAGTGAGGAAAGCAATTGAAAACAACCAAAGCCTAAAGATAGCAAAGGGACATCTCAGTAAGGGAAGAAAACAGATTATGGCACTGAGAAAAGAAGATGGTTCTGTAACAAGAAATAGAGGCGAAATTTTGACAAGAGTGAAAGATTTCTACTCCAAATTATATGAAAGGGATGATATATGCACTCCAGACATCATGAAAGATACCAGTACCAGAGTTCCTCCAGTCCTTCCAGCAGAAGTTGCACATGCAATCAAGAACATGAAGCGAGGAAAAGCTCCAGGAGAAGATGGAATTATTGTAGACATCATACAAGAAGCAAGTGGAGAAATCGAAACAGTACTCGCCCAAATTTTCACTCTATGCCTTAATGAAGGAAAGATTCCTGAGGATTGGAACACCGCTACAATGATCCTGCTACATAAGAAAGGTGACATTGAGGATCTCGGAAACTACAGACCTATCAGCCTCCTATCAGTAGTTTATAAAATCTTCACTAAAGTTCTTTCACACCGCTTGAAGGTAACACTGGACATGGCTCAACCGAGAGAACAAGCTGGATTCAGGAGTGGCTACAGCACAATAGATCATATCCACGTGCTGAGAGAACTAATTGAAAGAGCGAGGGAATATGAACTTCCATTGTGCATGGCTTTTATCGATTATGAAAAAGCCTTTGATTCGGTGAAACCATCAGCAGTTACAATGGCTCTGAAAACATGCGGTATTGAAGATGCATACATTAATATTATTAATAACATCTATGAAAATGCAAGTGCAAAGATTCGGCTGTTTGAAAATACAACACACGTAAAAATTGGAAAGGGAGTGAGACAAGGTGACACCATATCTCCGAAGCTCTTTAATGCCACATTGGAGGGTGTTTTTCAGTCACTGAGCTGGGAAAACAAGGGGATAAAGATTAATGGAGATTATCTAACCCACCTTCGTTTTGCTGATGACGTAGTCATTTTTGCAACTACCCCATCAGAGCTGCAGAGTATGATCCAGGAACTTGCTGACAAGAGTAAAGAAGTGGGATTAAAAATGAACTTTCAGAAGACAAAAGTGATGTTCAATGCTTTTACAAGAAATGAAGATTTATCGATTGATGGAGAAAAGCTGGAGATAACAGACATGTACGTTTATCTTGGACAGCAGATATCAAGTGAGGGTCACATTGACGAAGAAATTAATCGGCGTACAAAACTTGCCTGGAGAGCTTTTGGAAGAAACAGCATAATTTTCAAGAGCAATATGCCATTATGTCTTAAAAGAAAAGTGTTTGATCAATGCATCCTTCCAGTGCTTACGTATGGTGCAGAGACGTGGACCTTAACTAAAAGAGATATACAAAGACTGCAGACAACTCAAAGCAGCATGGAGAGGTGCATGCTTGGTGTAACCAGGAGAGATAAGAAGAGGAACTCGTGGATCCGAAAAATGACAAGAGTGGAAGACATCATGATCAGAGTTAAATCCCTGAAATGGCAATGGGCTGGACATACTGCCAGAAGGACAGATCATCGATGGACAGCTGAAATTTTAGATTGGATTCCAAGGGACAGGAAAAGACCCAGAAGAAGACCACATGGGAGATGGGTGGATGAAATTCGAAAGTATGCAGGGGTGACATGGAGGAGACTGGCACAAGACAGACCGTTGTGGAGGAAACTTGGGGAGACCTTCGTCCAGCAGTGGATTGATAATGGTTGACAATGATGATGATGATGATATATTAGGGTGGTCCAAAAAAAAAATAGTTTTAAATATTCTTTCTCCACAACTTTTATTTTATGCCATAGTATGTGAATGATAAGTACACCAAAGAGTTTTGCAAAAAAACGATATTTAGGGGTCGCCCAATATTTAACTTTTGGGTTCTACATAACTGAAAATGAAAAGTTTCGAAAATTGAATAATTATGACATGAGATGTCTTCGATGGTGAAGGAAACTGTTTTCTATGATTTGCCACCAGTCGAAGAATGAATTGCTTTTGTTCTTCGTCCTTGGTAAGTGACTGGTTGTATTTTTTAATCAAACTCATGCCTCGCTCGGCAGTGTCATTCACAACCCTCATCTTACAGCAACGTTCACGAAGTTCAATGAAAACAGGATCATTTCTCCACTGTTGGGGTTGCATTTTCAGAAACGCTTTAGGTTTAATTATTCCTCCAACAAGAAGGACATCGAAGAAGAAGCTAGTCCTTTCAGTTACAAAATTTTCTAGATTGAGATATTTTTCGTCAGATATTGCTATATGTCGCGGAAAATCGGGCAGCTGTGGACGTTTCAGATTCTTGACCATTCTTTCTTTAGTTTTCGTGGGCACTCGATCGTCAAAAAAGCTAAGGCTACCAAGTGCTCAGAAAGAAACCAAAGGTGCCTGGCAGAAGCATTGTAGGCTTTCTCACCAATTTTTTTATTAGGGTAAAGTTTTAGGAGACTTAGGAGCTGGATATAATTATATGGAGCTCTAATTCCAAGTGGAGCTTCATTCCAATACTTCACATAAACCAGGCTTACAAACAAAGCCAAATTCACTGTATTTATTGTCTCTCGAGGTGTTAACTGAAACTGATTTTGAAAGAGGCATATTTTTAGAGCGTAAATGCCTTTAGCCAGCCATCGAGCATGATGTGTAGGGCCGGGAGCTCGAAATGTTTCCGTGCCACTTCCTCCACCAAGAAACAAAACAGACAAGCGCAGAAGTTCTTGATAACCATCTTTTGGTTGCTATTTTTCCAATGCACTTGGTAAATACTCCAGCATTTCTTGTCGTAATCTGTTTAATATAGGATCCTGAAAGAGGTCAATGTCTGCTGCACTATAAGCTCTTTGATCAATCGTTGGCCACCCTTTCGGAAAGCGGTTGAAGAGTGCAGTTTCTGGACCTCCAGTAGAACCGAATACATGTAAGAAAACAGCTGAAAGCATAATCTCCATAACATGATGGCGGCAAGCAATCCAAACGAGTTCACTGCCTAGGGTTTTTTCAATTGTTGTGCAAGCTCCTGTGTGAAGCCCAGTATTACTCGCTGTCATATCAAACACAAGTCCTTTGATTTCAGACTTAACATTACGTTTCTCGATTACTTCAATGCAAGCTTGTGCCTGAGCTTTCCCTGTTCCTCTGTCTATCTTGGGAATTCCCAAAAGCTGTTCTTGGCCATTTCCAGTGAGAAGTATAGCAATGCGATCATCTGTCACCTTGGATCCATCAATATCAGGCAAAAGTTTGCCATCCCAATGTAAAAGAAAAGGCCCCTCTAAAGACGATTTCTTTTGTTCAGCTGCTGAGGCTCTATGTCTCTCTAATCTTCTATAGCGCCTAATGGAGCTTCAGGAAAGGGTGATTTCGGAAATATCGTGTCCAAGCGCCCCTGCAACTGCTCCAGCAACGAATACAGCTCCTCTATCCGGAAGATTGACTCGATCCAGGGCTCCGATGACTTCTGGTAACGTAAATATATTTTTACGTCGTTTGGATGGGAATGGAGTAGTAGGTGCGGCAGATGTGAATGCTACAGGTTGATATTCGCCTTTGCTTTTGGAGCTGTGTGAAGATGATGAAGAAAGCTCTGCAGTTTTTCCAGGAAGACATTTGCTCTCTCTTTCTTTATATTTCTCTGTTGCCTTTCTATCTTTTTCCTCCCGTTGTCTTTTCCTAATTTCTTTTTCTGTTGTTTTAAAGTCAGCACCACTCATACTACATGAAAAGACATCTTCTCTTTGTTTCTGGAGGAATACCTGGTCTTTGTCGTTTTTCATTTGCATTATAGCATTTTTCACGGCAACATCAAACAATTCTTCTAGATCACTTTTGAACATATCCTCACACACACGGTCATTTTCTCCTTGACGAGTACGGTGCTTCAAACAATTCTTCTAGATCACTTTTGAACATATCCTCACACACACGGTCATTTTCTCCTTGACGAGTACGGTGCTTCTTCACAGCTAAATATCGTTCATAAAGTTTTGAGAGTTTTCTCACACACGAATCAATTCGCTGAGTTGGAATCCTCGCATGCTTCCAAACAATTACAACTGCTTCACAGGTCAATTCGTAACTCACTGACAAGCTCTTGCCCTCTTCTAAATGGTAAAACTGGACCATCCATAGCACATCCAATCCATGGGGAAGTCTTGCTGTAGAGAACTTAGAGATTGGCTTTCCAAGAAGCCAGTTAGTGGGGGCCGATCTCAAGCTAGATGTCGACATGGTTGTTTATACCTGAAAAGAAGAGAAATTTGAGCTAGCTTACCAAAAAGTAAACTTCTGGGCGACCACTAAACTTCCACGTATCGAGCTAAAATTTGGTGCACACATTACTACATCATAATGGACAAAATTACGCTATGTGGAGCCATGATTTGAATACCTTTTTTTTTTCCATTGCAAACTGGACCACCCTAATATATATATATATATATTGGGATGTAAGGTCAAGTGATGCGTAACATCACAGCCTCTCCTTGACAAATGTCAACCCCGCCTTCTCGTGGTACATCCTGTTCCCAAGGGGCTCTGACGACCGCCAATAGCGGTATAACTATACAATCGGGATTAGAGGAAATGCTATCCCACACTCACCAACCCGCTTGGCCAGCATGGTGAGTTATGGCCAAACCCCTCCAAAATGAGTCCACAACTTAAATCTTGGCCCTCAGTCTCCGGCAGCTGGAATGTACCTGGCCAAGGCAGCGGCCAGTGCGACATGAAGGCAGAGGGTGCTAAGAATCCCCAGAGGACCGGACTAGGCTGCCATCTGATGCTGACCTTGGCTACGTATAATGGACGCTCCCTATCTTCCGATTCAAGGCTTCTTGAATTGGAAGAGGAACTACAAAGGATCAAGTGGGACATCGTCGGGCTAAGTGAGGTAAGGAGAAAAAGAGAAGATCTCATTGAACTGAAAACTGGACATCTCTTCTACTATCGTGGGACAGATACTGGCCGAACTAGTGGTGTTGGATTTATAATAAACAAGAAACTGAAGGATAAAGTTGGAGAAGTTGAAAGTTCCTCGGACAGAGCTGCACGACTCGTTATCCAACTCTCGGGAAGATACAAGGCTCAGGTTATTCAAACTTATGCACCCACCACAAGTCATCCTGAAGAACAAATTGAAGAATTTCATGAGGAAATTCGTTATCTAAATAATAAAGGTAAGCAGCACTTGAAGATAATTATGGGAGATTTCAATGCAAAAATAGGGCAACGGCAACAGAACGAAACTTCAGTAGGTAAATTTGGTCACGGCAACAGAAACCAGCGTGGAAATACTCTCGTTGAGTGTGCAGAGGCAGAAGGGTTTTTCATCTTGAACTCCTTTTTCAAGAAAAAGCCACACAGGAAATGGACATGGAGGCATCCAAATGGGACGACAAGTGAAATTGATTTTATTATGTGTAACAAAAAATTCGTCATAGAAGACTGCAGTGTGCTAAACAAGTTCAAGACAGGTAGTGGCCATAGATTGATGAGATCTAAGATGCACCTCAACACTAAACTCGAACGTGGCAAGCTCATAAGACAAACAAAATGTATTGACATAACCAACCTTAAAAAACACCATAATACCTTCAAGTTGGAACTGAAGAACAGATTCTCTGCTTTAGAAAGCCTAACATCGGAAGAAGTGGATATTTTTGAAGTTAACAGAAAAGTAACCAAAGCTCTTATGGAAACAGCAACAAAATTAGCTGGGTCTAAGAACAAGTTGCATGTGAACAAATTATCAGGAAAAACCAAAATGTTGATGCAAAAAAGAAGAGAGATGTGGACAACTAAAGAAGATGTGACTTCCAAAGTGGAATGTATAGAGCTACGCAAGACAGTACGAAAAAGTATCACTGAAGACGTAAGGAAATTCAACTGCAAACTAGTGAGGAAAGCAATTGAAAACAACCAAAGCCTAAAGATAGCAAAGGGACATCTCAGTAAGGGAAGAAAACAGATTATGGCACTCAGAAAAGAAGATGGTTCTGTAACAAGAAATAGAGGCGAAATTTTGACAAGAGTGAAAGATTTCTACTGTACATTATATGAAAGGGATGATACATGTACTCCAGACATCATGAAAGGTACCAGTACCAGAGTTCTTCCAGTCCTGCCAGCAGAAGTTGCACATGTAATCAAGAACATGAAGTGGGGAAAAGCTCCAGGAGAAGATGGAATTACTGTATACATCATACAACAAGCAAGTGGAGAAATCGAAACAGTACTCGCCCAAATTTTCACCCGATGCCTTAATGAAGGGAAGATTCCTGAGGATTGGAACAAAGCTACAATGATCCTGCTACATAAAAAGGTGACATTGAGGATCTCAGGAACTACAGACCTATCAGCCTCCTATCAGTGGCTTATAAAACCTTCACTAAAGTTCTTTCACACCGCTTGAAGGTAACACTGGACATGGCTCAACCGAGAGAACAAGCTGGATTCAGGAGTGGCTACAACACAATAGATCATATCCACGTACTGAGAGAACTAATTGAAAGAGCGATTGAATATGAACTTCCATTGTGCATGGCTTTTATCGATTATGAAAAAGCCTTTGATTCGGTGAAACCATCAGCAGTTACAATGGCTCTGAAATCCTGCGGTATTGAAGATGCATACATTAATATTATTAATGACATCTATGAAAATGCAAGTGTAAAGATTCGGCTGTTTGAAAATACAACACACATAAAAATTGGAAAGGGAGTGAGATATGGTGACACCATATCTCCGAAGCTCTTTAATGCCACATTGGGAAATGTCTTTCAATCACTGAACTGGGAAAACAAAGGGATAAAGATGAATGGAGATTATCTAACCCACCTTCGTTTTGCTGATGACGTAGTCATTTTTGCAACTACCCCATCAGAGCTGCAGAGTATGATCCAGGAACTTGCTGACAAGAGTAAAGAAGTGGGATTAAAAATGAACTTTCAGAAGACAAAAGTGATGTTCAATGCTTGTACAAGAAATGAACATTTATCGATTGATGGAGAAAAGCTGGAGATAACAGACACGTATGTTTATCTTGGACAGCAGATATCAAGTGAGGGTCACATCGATAAAGAAATTAATTGGCGTACAAAACTTGCCTGGAGAGCTTTTGGAAGAAACAGCATAATTTTCAAGAGCAATATGCCATTATGTCTTAAAAGAAAAGTGTTTGATCAATGCATCCTTCCAGTGCTTACGTATGGTGCAGAGACATGGACCTTAACTAAAAGAGACATACAAAGGCTGCAGACAACTCAAAGTAGCATGGAGAGGTGCATGCTTGGTGTAACCAGGAGAGATAAGAAGAGTAACTCGTGGATATATGGATATATATATATATATATATATATATATCCATATATATATATATATATATATATATATATATATAATCAGAAACTTGCAACTTGGTTGTTCTGGGTGGTGTAGTGGTTAGCATACTCGGGCGCCATCCGAGAGACACAGGTTCGATTCCCGCTCCAGGATGATGAAATTTTCAAGTTTTTGGATATTATCTGTGTGTGTCATTTATAGAGATTTTCGGAATAGAAGAATTTTTTATTTTACTCTTCTTTTTACAATTTGCAGTTAAAAAATGAAGTAACAAGAAATTTATTTCTGCATCACTTTATCCTGAAGGAAATTTGTAAGTTTATCCTTTTCATCCTACCAAGAATTATTTCTCTAACTACATTTTATACCTGAGGAAAGAATGGAGTGTTATTTTTCAAACCTGAGAGCAGCCTTGCTCCACAAAAATATGTCTACAAGGGCTGTTAATAAATGAATAGGATTATTGGTAACACTGAATGATATAGCTAACATCTATGAAGCTGCTATTCCCCAGTGGCACAACTACCACCCCACAGCTGGGGTGGGGTGGGGGTGCAGGTTACCAAAGGGCATACTATAGCTTCCAGTTATAACAGGGTGTTTCAAAAAGAAAGACCCGATTTCAAAGTAGTATATTTAATAAGGCAAATGTGGGAGAGTTACAAAACAAAGAGCCAAGTATGAAGGAAGGTCTAAAGTTTCACTCACCACAATTACAAATGCTCAATGTGCCCTCCACCTGCTGCATGGACAACATCATGCCAATAGCTGAATTCATCCCAAACGTGCCGGAGTGTCTTCAGTCACAGAATTTACCGCGGCCGTGATTCTCGTTCGGAGCTCATCCAAGTCAGCGGGTGAAGGGGGAACATAAACACGGTCTTTTACGTATCCCCATAAAAAAAAAAAAGTCACATGGTGTGATGTCTGGAGATCTTGGAGGCAAAGCGTATAGTGCCAAGTCATGGGGTTCCCTGCGTCCAATCCAACGCTGAGGCAATGTGTCGTTTAGAAACTGACAAACTTGGAGGTTCTAATGTGGCGGTGCGCCGTCCTGCTGCAAAATGTAATCTTCAGAGTCGACCTGCGGCTGTGGAAGTAGCCAGTCCTTCAGCATTGCAAGATAGGAGTTGCCCGTAACCATGTTGTCCGCAAAAAGAAAGGGCCATAAATCTTTCCAACAGAAACCACGCAAAAAACATTCAGTTTTGGTGAATCAATGTTCATGTGGATTTTCCAGTCCCCATATGCGAACATTGTGGCACGAAACTTTCCTGCTTACGTGAAAGGTTGCTTCATTGCTAAAAATCGACCTTTGTACGACGGTGTCGTCCTCCACGTACTCTAACAGAGTTGCACAAAAATATTTTCATTGTGTTTTGTCACCTCCATGAAGAGCTTGCACCAGTTGCAATCTGTACGGCCTCAGCAGCAAACGTCGTCGTAAAACACGCCAAACAGTCACATGAGGAATGGCAAGTTCGCGGCTCGCACGACAAGTAGACTTCCGTGGGCTTCGCTGAAACGCCTCATGAATTCATTGCACATTCGTTGCTGAGATGATTGGTCGTCCAGGACTCTTTCCCTTACATAAACACCCTGTTTCTTCAATTGTCGATACCAACGTTTTTGTCCACTGGTGGAGCACTGCCGTAATGTCGTTTAAACACACGCTGCAATGTAATCACGGAATTGGTCTTGCTAAATTTGAGCACACAAAACGCCTTCTGTTGCCTCGATGCCATCTTCTTACTCACTAAGCGTAGTGGCAGTTTGGACGCTCGTGCCACCATCTAGCGGTAGCCATAACAAACTCTGGATCACGCCTGTAGACATGATACGAGTAGCATTCATCGGTGGTTCGTGGTTGCTGAGATATCCACTTTTCAAATTGGGACATTCTTTATGAAACACCCTGTAGTTTTTTGAAAAATTCGAACACGCACAAAGACAAACAAACAAATAATTAACCCAAAGGTTCATATTTTCTTTTACGGTACATTTAGCTTTACCTAAATAAATGTCAAGTTTCACTTTTAAAACACTGGATGTACTACAGATTGAAGCTACTCGGCCCTATGGCTCCGGGTTGTCATACGATCGCTGTCCAATCACCCTCTGTCTGCGATGCTAAGAAAAAGTGGGCGGCCACATGGGGATTCCCTATGGAGGATGTAGGGAAACAGTCAGTCAGTCGCCAACGTTTATTCACAGCAGCCATGGATCTGCCAAGAGAGTGATTTGTCCAAGTGATTTATTTTAGTTTTGTATAAAAAAATTACAAGTATTGTTAAATCTATTAATTAAAAAGTTAAAACTACAGAGCTCTAGGTACCAGCATTACTTTTCCAGACACTCTCCCTGACTTCCTGCCCCCCCCCCCGCACAAAAACGCATCCTTCCTGTTGCTTGAAATCCTGAGAAAATTACTGTGCTTATGGGCGCTGAAGTAATCTTGCAGGGGGGGGGGCATGTTTTGCTAGTTATGCCACTGCTATTCCCATGCTGGATAGTCTTGGATAAGTACAGCATTAACTTACGAGATGCCAGCTGAGGGTCAAATCCATCACGTAAGGACACTCATTTCTTAGATCAGCCACACACTAGAGTGGATGACGATATGGAAAGAGATTGCCACAGACAATGTTGGATTGCATGGTTCCTCTGGATGGAGGCATGTTACTGCTGATATTAACCATTGGTTAAGAGTAGCATGTGGTTAACCAGGGCCTGGCTGCAGCACTGCCTTCTGATTGGTGGAAACCTTCAACCACTGAAATGAAACTAACAAAAGGAGCCATCTCAGGTTGACCAGCTAAAGCCCACACTCCAGTAAATCTAAGATCTTAAAACAAGAATTGTTATGAACTTTACTGTTATGTGGGGCTGAGTGGTTTAGGGTGCTGACTTATAACTTCCTGTTTCAATCCCAGGATAAGACACATGAATGTTTTGTTTGACCAAATAGGCGACTCATTGTAATATTAAATGTCTGAGGGGGTTACCCCCCAAATGGCATCAAACTTGACTACTTTTGCCAAATATAGAGAGCCAGTTTGTTTTGCTACCATGAGACTGATGTGGATTAAGAATAGAAAGAGAAATGGGTATGGCTATGTGAGGTAAAGTAATAACTACATGATTGAAATGTTAAATTTTAAACATTTTCAGAAAAACAAAAAAAGGTGTGAGTGCCAGAAATATTCATTCATCTGGTACACTACCAGAATTTTGATTATATGTTGATGACTGCCTACACCTTTGTGGAATTCTTTTTCTTCTCCTTATAGTAATGAATATTACAATTTTTGTGGAGGAGGAAGGGTTGAAAGGGTATCGCACACAAATAGCCATACTTCCTCACTCCTAGCAACAGTTTCATTACACGTATTTACACATAAGGAATATATATATGACAGAGGTTTCAAAGAAGCAAGATTTTACTGGTATGGACACATTTTGAGAAGGGGTTAAGAATGTGAGAGACAAAGAGTTATGGCGATAGGAAAGTTTTAGGTAATATGAAAAGACTGAGACACAAAGGAAAAGAAGTTGAAGAGCAAGTTAACCCAGGCAGAAAAGATGGGTCTGCACCACTAATCTAACTGAAGAAGTGGTATTACTTTTGAGGAAAAAATAAATTTGCATTAGGAAGTGTTGCACTGCACTGCATTGCATTCATTTGTAATGAGTATTGATGCATTATCACTACTTTTTTTTTGAAACAGAGACACAACTGTTGCATACAAAGCTCCCCACCAATCAATCATTAAATAAAGGATAATAGACAGAAAGCCATAATTTTTTTCTTTACATAAGATCCCCACAGGTTTAGTGGTTGAGCCTTAAAATTCACACTATGCCATTAGTAGAAAAGTTACACCTTTCTTGTCATCTTTTGTTTACAATAAAGATTATTCTTGAATGAATTTAGGAGGAATAGTCTGAGAGAAACAAATAGGGATAGAACATAATATGGATAGCCCAAGAGGTGACTACTTTACTTTACACTCAAAGCTGCTCAAGAATTTTCTGAGCTCAACCATAATTGCAAGATAGAGATTGATCCTGAAAGTGTGGAGATAATTGACCTCGTATTTTGCAGATTTCAATTTTTTTCCATTTTTAATCAAAAGCTTTTTGGTACTTGCTTTTCGCACACATACAAATAAAAATTTTAATAACCATTATTTTTACAAAAAAATTATATTCAATTAAATGCAACACAAAAACAAAAGAAAACATTTATTTACACATAAGCTTCACTCTAGCATCTTTTTTCTTTACATAAAAAGTTCACCTCAAAAATACAACTTTCTTTCCACATAAAATCAATATATTACATGGTTTTTGATCAATGATGAAAATGTACTGACTTATGAACACAACAGCAATGATAAGTATTATTATAATCACTAACATTATTGCAAACCCATAATGAGTATGTGACGATTCATCCGCAGAATGCATGGATAGATTCTTTGTTGCATCCAAGATCTTCTAAATACCTAGAACATAATAAGTGAAAATGGTATTATATACTGCAGATAAGTGATGACTTTATGCAATAATACAAAATGACCAAATTACAACAAAATATGAGACATTCCTTTAATGTTTAATTATAAACTGAAAATTCTATATAGTTACATAGCTTTAATTATTCCAAAAAATGGCATAAGCCATACTTTTTTGATTAAAAATCATTTTCTTTGTAAAAAAGCTTGAGCAACAGTACCGTAATATTCGGACTAAGGGCCGCAAGTGAAAAATTTTGCGTGGAAGCGTACGGGCGGCACCTGTGAAGTTGTGGTGCTGCTCAGAAAACTAAACTATCTTCCTTATTTTCATGAATTAACTCGCACCCAACGGAATTACATGTATACTTCAAAATCTAATTCTGCAACTCAGTATCGATCTGCTTTATGAACTTATTTTTTCATGCTGGCAAAAGCTTTTATTTATATATTTTTATTAATCATGCTGTTATTTGTTTGCCTTTATTAAATGCTCAAAACCATTTATGTAATCAATATAAATCACAGTTAATCTTAAGCCTCATTAGAATATTGCATTGCTTGTAAAACCGCACAATTGTCTAAATTCCATTCTATGTGGATGTCTGCTACAGGATAAGGTCTCTTTTCACCGCAATAGAATCCATCTTAGAAGTAATTAACTTATCGCTTGCAATGCTTTCGATTAAGGTTTTCTTTAATACTATGTTCCTTCTACTTTTTTTTTCTCATCTACAGAAGTTTTTGTTAGAATTAAGTTGCTTTCTGTATTCTATGCAGCTGCTAAATGGGGTCGTTAACACGTTTCTTATTTGCATGCTTCCTTTTACCAGCTGCCTTGCACATGTTCCCTGATCTCCCCACCAACCACTTCGAAACAGCGGTGTCTCCGCTTTCAAGTAGTTTGACCTACTTTCATTTACTGTGCACTCAGCCTTCACGTTGAGCTCCACTTTTATATGAATGGGAAAGCTCTCCCTTCTTTTTCCTTTTGCGTTTGTGAAAAGATTTTATCTTCAGCCAAGTATTACATTAATTACCCATTGTTAACATCAGATGATAACATGATAAATTAATGGCGTGCTGTCTCCGTACGATGTCATCAAACCACCATCCCTAATTGCACAATAAAAATTTTATTTACAATAAAAGATATGATTTAAAAATATTTAAAAGGGCAAGATCTTTTGGGGCTACAATAGCACCCGTCCTCAGGCCACCCAAACAGTGCCACAGAGCACTCGGAAGCGCCCTAATACATAACCAGTCCCCCAAGAAGACCCACAATGCATTTGTTCAAAACACAGGTGATGCCAATTGAGGAAAACAGTAAAACAGAAAGTAATACAAATAATACAGTTGATTAATTAAGTAAGGTCCTCTTCTTCAGTAGGTTGAAGGGAAGAAGTAATTATTTTCCTCCATTGTCTAGGAACAAAAACAGTCCAAGTTACAACAGGTAGTACCATAAGAAATAATATACAGACTCTCTGTAAAAAAGACGGTTTGTTGTTAACAATAGAGGAAGGTACTATTGTATTAGGCCAATCGGGAGAATAACCTCCCTGGCAAACAGCTGTAGTAGAAATGGAGTCAGTTCGAAGTGCATATTTGTGTTCTGACAATCTAATGTTCAGACTTCTAAGGGTAGAACCTATGTAGTATTTAATATCATCGTTAGAGGTCGTGGGAAGCAATGGGATACGATATATTCCTGCTTTATTCAAAGTTGCGACAGGATCTCGGTCGTTACGTATGGTTGAAAAAATGTTTTTGGTGCAAATTCCAAATTTAATATTGTATTTATGACATACTTTCCGAAATATGGAAACCACGGGAGGGATGAAGTCGACTTTACCAACGTATATACGAGCTACGACCTCCGTTGACAACGTCGTAAATCTTAGTCTTTGAAATTTCTGTAGAAGTTCCCGAAAGAAGCAGGCGGAATATCCAAATGATATGGCCAAGTTCTGTGTGAAAGCTAGTTCGTCCTGACGAATCTGACGGGTTGAGGAATGAGTAAACGCACGTTTAATTAAAAAACGTAAGGCTGAAGCTTTATGTTCCAGGGTGTGGGAAGATACAAAAGGTATAAGACAAGGTATGAAGGTCGGTTTTCTATAGACAGATAATTTGATAAGATTAGATGTCAAGTCACGAGTCAATAAGATGTCCAGGAAGGGTAATATACCATTTTGTTCAAGTTCCATAGTGAAGGTGATAGTAGGATATTGATTGGAAAGACAGGTGGTAAATTCGTTCAGAAGTAACATGGATTGAGGCCAGAAGACCAATATATCATCCACGTATCTTAAGAGGAGTGCCGGTTGGTACGTGAATTGGCTCAGTACTTTTTCCTCCAATGACTGCAGTAAAATTTCCGCCACAACAGGGGAGAGAGGAGACCCCATTGGTGCCCCCTCCATTTGTTGGTAGAATTTGCCATCAAATTTGAAATAAGATCGTTCTGCAACCAATTTCAAAGCAGAAATGATTGCATCGACCTCCAATGGGGAGATTGAGTAATCAGCAAGTAATTTCCCTTCAATAATCGAGTGGACTACCTCAAGTGGAACGTTTGGAAACAGAGACACCACATCAAGGGAAACCATAGCAAATGAGTTTCCCTTGTGATCAAAAGATTTTATTCGTGTTAATGCCTGGGTAGAACTGTTAATGGATACTGATGAATTTGTAGTAAGTGGTTTTAGGTAAGTTGCTAAAGCTCTCTCCAACATACGTGTGGGGCTGGCATACCCCGAAATCAACAGTCTGAGGGAGCGGTCAGGTTTGTGGGTTTTGATTTTCCCAAACAACTCCAGGGACTCTTGTACCAACAGGTGGTTTCATTTTGGTAGAAATGGACGCAAGCAAGAGACCCCGGTTCCTGAGTTTGCTTAACTCAGCGACAGTCGCATTTGTCGGGTCAGAGCGGAGTACTCGATGTGGAATCAAAGCTATAGATAGCTTGGTACATCTTATTGTTGTAATCTTTACGATCTAATAAGATAATTTGCTGGGACTTGTCAGCACTGATGATTGAGAGATCCTGGTTTCGAGAAAGTTGTAATAATTGGTTGCGTTCATATTTTAAAAATGAAGAGGTTTTATCATAATTTGAAAGGGAGTCAGCTAAGGCATAACGAGTGATATCTTGTTCCTTTTCCAGCAAGGCTCCAATGACATTCTCCATTTGAGGCAAAGATTGAAATGGTCGAAAGGGCATAACTGGATAGCTGAACTTGAAACCACGATTGAGGGCCGAACGTTGAATATCAGATAACACTATAGAGCTATAGTTGATGAAAGAATCTGGTAAATCACGATTAGTAGTTCTATGACTGAAGTTCGTGGGTTGGAACAGTTAGAGACGGGAAGAAACCAGATTGCATAATTTACGAGTGTGTCCTTGGTTCATTAATTTATCATGTTCCATACGTACGAATTTTTAACAAGTATTACTCTTTTTAGCTGCAAATCTTGTGATACTACGTGTGAGGGATTCTGGTAGAATCTGTAGCACTTCAAAGCGCATGAGCATGGAAGCTGCAACTAAAACCTTCTGTAACATCCGACGGAAACTAGCCCGCAATGAGACTCACCTTAGTTTTTTACTCAACTACCGTTCACTCGGTGTGGTGCCCAAGTTCCTGCGAATACGAACGTTTGCCATATCTCAACAGGATGCACATGTAATAGCTAATGCTCAACAAAAACGACTAACCAAAGAAATAAGAAGGAAAAGAAGTTACCTAGACTTGCTAAACCTTAAATCCTACAAAGCTTACACTCAACTATCCATGCTCTCCCATCCTATTTTGTTAGGTAATACTTTGTTAGTTTTCTTTACCACTATACAGACTTTAGTGACCTCCATGAACCAAGGACACACTCGTAAATTATGCAATCTGGTTTCTACCCGTCCCCAACTGTTCCAACCCACGAACTTCAGCCATAGAACTACTAATCGTGATTTACCAGATTCTTTCATCAACTATAGCTCTATAGTGTTATCTGATATTCAACTTTCGGCCCTCAATTGTGGTTTCAAGTTCAAATATCCAGTTATGCCCTTCCGACCATTTAAATCTTTGCCTCAAATGGAGAATGTCATTGGAGCCTTGCCGGAAAAGGAACAAGATATCACTCGTAATGCCTTAGCTGACTCCCTTTCAAATTATGATAAAACCTCTTCATTTTTAAAATATGAACGCAACCAATTATTACAACTTTCTCGAAACCAGGATCTCTCAATCATCAGTGCTGACAAGTCCCAGCAAATTATCTTATTAGATCGTAAAGATTACAACAATAAGATGTACCAAGCTATAGCTTTGATTCCACATCGAGTACTCCGCTCTGACCCGACAAATGCGACTGTCGCTGAGTTAAGCAAACTCAGGAACCGGGGTCTCTTGCCTGTGTCCATTTCTGCCAAAATGAAACCACCTGTTGGTACAAGAGTCCCTGGAGTTGTTTGGGAAAATCAAAACCCACAAACCTGACCGCTCCCTCAGACTGTTGATTTTGGGGTATGCCAGCCCCACACGTATGTTGGAGAGAGCTTTAGCAACTTACCTAAAACCACTTACTACAAATTCATCAGTATCCATTAACAGTTCTACCCAGGCATTAACACGAATAAAATCTTTTGATCACAAGGGAAACTCATTTGCTATGGTTTCCCTTGATGTGGTGTCTCTGTTTCCAAACGTTCCACTTGAGGTAGTCCACTCGATTATTGAAGGGAAATTACTTGCTGATTACTCAATCTCCCCATTGGAGGTCGATGCAATCATTTCTGCTTTGAAATTGGTTGCAGAACGATCTTATTTCAAATTTGATGGCAAATTCTACCAACAAATGGAGGGGGCACCAATGGGGTCTCCTCTCTCCCCTGTTGTGGCGGAAATTTTACTGCAGTCATTGGAGGAAAAAGTACTGAGCCAATTCACGTACCAACCCGCACTCCTCTTAAGATACGTGGATGATATATTGGTCTTCTGGCCTCAATCCATGTTACTTCTGAACGAATTTACCACCTGTCTTTCCAATCAATATCCTACTATCACCTTCACTATGGAACTTGAATAAAATGGTATATTACCCTTCCTGGACATCTTATTGACTCGTGACTTGACATCTAATCTTATCAAATTATCTGTCTATAGAAAACCGACTTTCATACCTTGTCTTATACCTTTTGTATCTTCCCACACCCTGGAACATAAAGCTTCAGCCTTACGTTTTTTAATTAAACGTGCGTTTACTCATTCCTCAACCCGTCAGATTCGTCAGGACGAACTAACTTTCACACAGAACTTGGCCATATCATTTGGATATTCCGCCTGCTTCTTTCGGGAACTTCTACAGAAATTTCAAAGACTAAGATTTACGACGTTGTCAACGGAGGTCGTAGCTCGTATATACGTTGGTAAAGTCGACTTCATCCCTCCCGTGGTTTCCATATTTCGGAAAGCATGTCATAAATACATTATTAAATTTGGAATTTGCACCAAAAACATTTTTTCAACCATACGTAACGACCGAGATCCTGTCGCAACTTTGAATAAAGCAGGAATATATCGTATCCCATTGCTTCCCACGGCCTCTAACGATGATATTAAATACTACATAGGTTCTACCCTTAGAAGTCTGAACATTAGATTGTCAGAACACAAATATGCACTTCTAACTGACTCCATTTCTACATCATTTACTACAGCTGTTCTTCTCCCGATTGGCCTAATACAATAGTACTTTCCTCTATTGTTAACAAACAAACCGTCTTTTTTACAGAGAGTCTGTATATTATTTCTTATGGTACTACCTGTTGTAACTTGGACTTACCTGTTTTTGTTCCTAGACAATGGAGGGAAATAATTACTTCTTCCCTTCAACCTACTGAAGAAGAGGACCTTACTTAATTAATCAACTGTATTATTTGTATTACTTTCTGTTTTACTGTTTTCCTCAATTAGCATCACCTGTGTTTTGAACAAATGCATTGTGGGTCTCCTTGGGGGAACTGGTTATATATTACGGCGCTTCCGAGTGCCCTGTGGCACTGTTTGGGTGGCCTGAGGACGGGTGCTATTGTAGCCCCAAAAGATCTTGCCCTTTTAAATATTTTTAAATCATATCTTTTATTGTAAATAAAGTTTTTATTGTGCAATTAGGGATGGTGGTTTGATGACATCGTACGGAGACAGCACGCCATTAATTTATCATGTTCCATACGTACGAATTTTTAACAAGTATTACTCAGATGATAACAATGGGTAATTAATTTAATACTTTAATAAATGTGAGAAAGCATTTCCAGCCAAAGCCTTTAACTTTCACTATCGTCAGTCAATAAAAAAAAAATTAAAATCGAAGCAAAACTCAGGAGCACAGAGCCAAGAAACACCTGTATCGCATGCCAGATTAACCAAGAAGAGTGAACAGAATGTGTTTTTCCGTCCCGCCAGTATTGTTTGGAATAAAGTCACTGCTAATGGAATCGTCCTGGGGCAGGCTTTTGCATTTTTCATGTTCTTAAGCTTTTGTTCAGGAAAGCGCCCATCAAACCGGTCTCCCAACCCAGTGAAAATCATCACACCTTCCTGCATTATGCATGCTGCAGCCAATGAAAGAGATACTTTGGGTGCGCTCTCCAAAGAAGCCTCGGACGTCACGCTACTGGTTTGGGTGCTTATTTCCCTATTGCATCCCCCATCTATTAACATTCTATGCTACTGCCACGGAATGTGCTTCCCCCACTCCCCCATGCAAAGAGCGTTTGAGCCAGGTATTCCTTTCACAAACAAACCTCCTAACCTTAAGACCTGCGCGAGCATTTTCCTGTCCCCCCCCCACTTTCCCTCCTAAATCAACATCAGGACAGCGGAGTTATCGTTTAAATAGACGTGTCTAACGTATGAGTAGAAGGGGGGACGATCACAGTAGAGTTTGTGATAAAAAAAAATTGTTTGAAAAAATTTACTAACCATCTGCATAAAAAAAAAAAAAAGAAACAGTCTTATTGAAAACAAATTCGGCATAAGGACCACGCACCCGAAAAATTTCACTTTTAGTAATGTAAGAGCTGTGGCTCTTAGCTCAAAAATTATGGTACTTTACAGGTCATTTTCCTATTTTTACACACCGATATACATTGAGTGGCCACTTTATTATGACCACCCCCTCAGTACTTCGTTGGGCCACCTTTTGTCTTTAATACTGCGTCAATTCTTCGCGGCAGGGACTCCACGAGATGTTAATAGGTGGTTTGTGGAATCTGAGGCCATGCTTGATGAATAGCACTTTCCAGTAGTGTGAGATTGCAGGGTTGTGGATCCAGCTGTCTGATGGCTCGTTCAACTTCATCACACAAATTCTCAATGGGGGTTGAGAGCTGGAGATTGTGGCCACCTAAGCAAAGTAAACTCACCAGCACGTTCCTGAAACTAATCCTGTACAATACGAGCACTATGACAGGATGCATTATCTTGTTGAAAGTAGCCATCGCCATTGGGATAAACCATCCACATGACAGGATGCACTTGGTCCGTAACAATGTTAAAATATGATGTGCCAGTCAGATGTTGATCAACACGAATTAAAGGGCCCAAAGCATGTCAGGAAATCATTCCCCAAACCATAACATTGCCTCCACCAGCTTGAAGGGTTGTAGCAATGCATTTGGGGTACATGCTTTCATGCTGTTTCCGCCAAATTCTCACTCAGCCATCGGCATGGAGCAACTGAAAACATGATTCATCGGACCACATAATTTGTTTCCAATTATCGACTGTCCAATCCTCATGCTCCAGTGCGAAGTGGAAACGTTTTCTCTTGTTAACTGCAGACAGTAAAGGTGTTCGAACAGGCCTTCGGCTGCCATATCCCATCCGATGCAGTGTACGGCGAACAGTGCTTGCAGAGATCATTTAAGGGGATCCTTGATTAAGATGGTCTGTAATTTGCTGCACTGTTGATCTTCTGTTGTCTATTACCAGTCTGGACACTCTCAGTTCCGCCCGAGCAGTCACTAGTCGATGACGACCACACGTTGCATGTAGAGACCCAGTTTTTTGGCTGACAGTCCAGTCTTTAAACACTTTAACAACAGCTGCTCTGGAACATTTCACGGATGCGGCAGTTTCGGTGATACTCACTCCGAGCTCCTACAATCATCCCATGTTGAAAGTCCGTCAAATCTCAAATCACATTTTTTACCCATCTCGTCACCCAAAAATCACTTCTACTACTGTAGCAAGCACTAAGCTTTCCCTTTTTATACTAGCCTCGCCCTCTGGCGGCAACAGCGTGTAACCATAGCTCATTTGCTTAAAACTGTCAGGTGGTCACAATAAAGTGGCCACTCAGTGTATATATGCATACACTGCCCAAAACAATTAAGGGATATCGTAGTTTTGAATGAAAACTGTGAGTGACGGAAAACTTAAGAGGTTGGAATAGGAACTACAGAGGCATAGCATAAGCTATGTGAGAAGAAAAATATGGCCGAAACAATTAGTAATTTAGATTTAATAATTTTTTAGGGGACAAACATAAAAATGCATATTTATGAACATATCATAAAAATGAAAAGAAAGGTAAATTTTTTGCCATAAAATTGGATTTTTCGGGGGGTATGGTTTCCTCTGACAGAAAACAATGTTGTACACCTGTGAGGCATGGATTCAGTCAGAGTATTAATGAGGGATTGGCGAATTCCATCCCAGTCCTGCAGAAGAGCACTTTCCAACTGCTGGACTGTTTGTGGAGGGGTTAATCGAGCAGCAAACCTTCTTCAAATAACGTCCCAGACATGCTCGGTGGGGTTCGTGTCTGGGCAACATGCTGACCAGTTCATTTGGATGATTCCCTCATCAAACAGGAAGTCGTCCACACAGCGAGCACGATGTGGCCTGCAATTATCGTCCACGAAAATGAATTCATCTCCGATTGCTGCAGACGACTAAGGGTCTCATCCGTATACAGCTGAGCAGTAAGTGTTCCATTTCTGATGATGTACAGGTCGATTTGATCATTGATAGAGATACCGGCCCACACCATCACTCCGCCTCCTCCAAATCGAACACTTTCTTGCACAAATAACGGGTTGTTATGAGTACCTCGTTCCCTCCAAATGATGAGTCGCCTATTGTCAGGATGTACAGTAAAGCGTGACTCGTCTGAGAAGAGAACATTGCTCCATTAATTTCTTTTCCAATCGGCATGGTCCTGTGCCCAAAGTCTTTGAGCACAGCATGGTGGTGTGCGGTTTCGAACCGTCTGAGTTGAAACATTTGCGCCAGTAGCCGCATGAAGTTCATGATGCAGAAGAGTGGTGTTCATATTTTGGTTTCTCCTGACAATCAGTGTTAAAAACCGATCCTCATTTCTTGATGTTGCTCTGGTCTTTGCCTTACATTTCCGGTATCTGAAAACCAATTCCAAAGTCTGGAAATCACGCTTTGAAACACTCCAATGACTTTCACTACTTGGGATTGGGTGTGACCTGCTTCTAAGTGAGCGATAGCCTTCCAGGCTACGGATTCAGGTAAATCACGTTGTTTGGACATCATATTCATCAATAACACACATTCAAAGCATGTGAGTTGTTTTTGTCCTGGACTAAACGATTGTACGATACATGTCACTTTTCATTCGCTGAATGAAAAGTGACATGTGAAACAGAAACAGGCCCTTTTTAACGTCACACAAAATTTTTTTTAATACTCAGGTGTTTGTAAGAGTGCAAAAGTTTCATTCTAATAACTTTCCTTCAATTTATTTCAGCATACAAACAGTTGATGTCAGTAGTTCATATCAGAACCACAATATCCCCTAATTGTTTTGAGCATTGTATATATAGCCGTTCTCATATCCACTATATAGCCACAGTCAAACTCACTTTACCTATGATTACTTTTCTGGTGCATAAAGACGTGTTCTATTTATTTACCTTGCCAGTTTCAGCATCCCATATGACTGGACATGATACTTCTACCTTACATATTGTTATGAGGGTGTGTATGATAATTTGTCCATTTGTGTAAAGAGAGATATACACGTTCATATCAGAATAAAATGACCACCCCTGGAATCACAGAGTGCAAATGAGAAGGTCGACCACATAGAGATATAAGCGGCCGGCCAGGACAGATGAGCCATAGTGTGTTACATGAGCACAATGGGCAGAGGTAGTGATTTGATGGACGTTCAGAAACGAACGATCATTGGCTACCGCACCAGTGGTGGAAGCATCTCAGAAACAGCACACTTCACGGTAAAGCTAAAAATTAGTGGTTACCAGTCGCCAGCTGGCGATTAAAATTTCAGTTTGGTGACCACATTTTCCCAACATCATCGCCACAGTGGCTACCGAATGTTCGTTGATCGGATCAGACTACTATTGCTTCCAGGGTGACATCAAGCGCTATTTGAAGACACTGCAGTGGCTACTGTGCGAGCGTACAGCGGTTGCGGTAATAATTTTTTTGTGTTTGGAATGTTTCTGGTTTCGGAGCATATGCTATGCAATCCGATGATCGCCGTGTTCCATTTCGTTCTCAAGTCGTTGTGCTGATTGGCGGCCCCAAGTGTGCCTTAGTCACGCAGCCAATGTCTTAGTCGTAGATGACGCTTCAAACGACGTGAACTATTTCCAATAGGAGTTGCGCCGCTTACCTTGTAGTCGCTTCGCTTCTGGTAGCTTTACTTTCAGGGATGTAGAAGAAACATGGCATACCATAAGAAGTCATAAATCTTGTTACAACGGGACATCGGAGGACGTGTTAAAAGAGAGATGATGAGTTTGAGTAAAAGTGCACGTGGCGGAAAGAGGAAGTCAAGTAACATGTCGGCTTTGGGAAATGTCCCAAAAATAACGAAATGTTTTGTGATTCCAGAATGCAAGTAAGTAACATTTCTGTATACATAATTATTTTCATGATATTGTCTGTTTTATTTGGGTTTATTTGTATTATAGAATAGGGGTGGCGGAATCACAACTCAGTTTTCTGTGGCGCGTTTCTTTATTCACGTTACGGGCACAGAAATCCCCCCCCTTGTCAGTCACTATTTTCTAAAAGGCGTAAACGTTTTTCTTCCGAAATTTTACTTTCCATTTTAAATATCCGTAATTTCTATTAAAACAAATTAGCTAATACATCAATATGATTGGAAAAGCACGTGTTTCCCCGTCAAGTCGGCAACAATGTCATTGGAAAACACAACTTTTAAAGATTAAACATTTCCACGGCGGCATCGTGGAAATGTCTTCGCAAAGCATAAATATTAGTTAATGTTCTTTAGATTACCAAATTAGATGGTGGTATTTAAAGTTACTTTTGTATTATCCAAAAATAATATTATTACCAGTTATGTATACTACATCAAAGAAAATATTGTTATACCACAGATATTAATTCAAAAAGCTATGAGCTTCAACATCTGATAAATTTTCATGACTAGCTTACAGTCTTCCCAATAGCAGAAAGTACTTAAAACTGTGAGGTGCACTGCAGAACAAAGAGGACCAGCACAAATGATTATTATTTCATTTTAATAATATCAAAAAGGGGTGGCTGTCCTATCAGGTCGTGGAAATGTGGAAAAAAAAAAAAAAGATTACGAAAATCACGAAGTAGTCTCAAGGTTCAGAGGTTGGTCATGAAAATTTTTAGAAAATTCGTCATTATTTCCTTCTTTCGAAGTTTTTTTTTTTTTTTTTTTTTTGCTACACTATTATCAGCTTTCAAAACAGAATGGTTACATTCATTTCATTTTGGAATCTTTTTCTAATTTTCCCAAGTGGCGATAATTCAAAGCTAATAAGAGAAATATACACAGAATTGCAGTAAATCGGCAATTGTTTTTGTGTTTTTTTTTGTTTATTTTCTGATATGTATTTATATTCAGTAGCAGAATAGTTTTATTTGCTATGCCACACCAATTAATTTACACATTATATATATCATCATCATCATCATTGTCAACCATTATCAATCCACTGCTGGACGAAGGTCTCCCCAAGTTTCCTCCACAACGGTCTGTCTTGTGCCAGTCTCCTCTATGTCACTCCCGCATATTTACGAATTTCATCCACCCATCTCCCATGTGGTCTTTTTCTGGGTCTTTTCCTCTCCCTTGGAATCCAATCAAAAATTTCGGCTGTCCATCTATGGTCTGTCCTTCTGGCAGTATGTCCAGCCCATTGCCATTTCAGGGATTTAACTCTGATCATGATGTCTTCCACTCTTGTCATTTTTCGGATCCACAAGTTCCTCTTCTTATCTCTCCTGGTTATACCAAGCATGCACCTCTCCATGCTTCTTTGAGTTGTCTGCAGCCTTTGTATGTCTCTTTTAGTTAAGGTCCATGTCTCTGCACCATACGTAAGCACTGGAAGGATGCATTGATCAAACACTTTTCTTTTAAGACATAATGGCATATTGCTCTTGAAAATTATGCTGTTTCTTCCAAAAGCTCTCCAGGCAAGTTTTGTACGCCGATTAATTTCTTCATCAATGTGACCCTCACTTGATATCTGCTGTCCAAGATAAACATACGTATCTGTTATCTCCAGTTTTTCTCCATCAATCGATAAATCTTCATTTCTTGTAAAAGCATTGAACATCACTTTTGTCTTCTGAAAGTTCATTTTTAATCCCACTTCTTTACTCTTGTCAGCAAGTTCCTGGATCATACTCTGCAGCTCTGATGGGGTAGTTGCAAAAATGACTACGTCATCAGCAAAACGAAGGTGGGTTAGATAATCTCCATTAATCTTTATCCCCTTGTTTTCCCAGTTCAGTGATTGAAAGACATTTTCCAATGTAGCATTAAAGAGCTTCGGAGATATGATGTCACCTTGTCTCACTCCCTTTCCAATTTTTATGTGTGTTGTATTTTCAAACAGCCGAATCTTTGCACTTGCATTTTCATAGATGTTATTAATAATATTAATGTATGCATCTTCAATACCGCAGGATTTCAGAGCCGTGGTAACTGCTGATGGTTTCACCGAATCAAAGGCTTTTTCATAAACGATAAAAGCCATGCACAATGGAAGTTCATATTCCCTCGCTCTTTCAATTAGTTCTCTCAGTACGTGGATATGATCTATTGTGCTGTAGCCACTCCTGAATCCAGCTTGTTCTCTCGGTTGAGCCATGTCCAGTGTTTCCTTCAAGCGGTGTGAAAGAACTTTAGTGAAGATTTTATAAACCACTGATAGGAGGCTGATAGGTCTGTAGTTCCTGAGATCCTCAATGTCACCTTTTTTATGTAGCAGGATCATTGTAGCATTGTTCCAATCCTCAGGAATCTTCCCTTCATTAAGGCATCGAGTGAAAATTTGGGCGAGTACTGTTTCAATTTCTCCACTTGCTTCTTGTATGATGTCTATAGTAATTCCATCTTCTCCTGGAGCTTTCCCCCGCTTCATGTTCTTGATTGCATGAGCAACTTCTGCTGGGAGGACTGGAAGAACTCTGGTACCCTTCATGATGTCTGGAGTACATGTATCATCCCTTTCATATAATTTGGAGTAGAAATCTTTCACTCTTGTCAAAATTTCTGCCTCTATTTCTTGTTATAGAACCATCTTCTTTTCTCAGAGCCATAATCTGTTTTCTTCCCTTACTGAGATGTCCCTTTGCTATCTTAAGGCTTTGGTTGTTTTCAATTGCTTTCCTCACTAGCTCACAGTTGAATTTCCTTACATCTTCAGTGATACTTTTTCGTGTTGTCTTGCATAGCTCTATATATTCCACTTTGGAAGTCACATCTTCTTTAGTTGTCCTCATCTCTCTTCTTTTTTGCATCAACATTTTGGTTTTTCCTGATAATTTGTTCACATGCAACTTGTTCTTAGACCCAGCTAATTTTGTTGCTGTTTCCATTAGAGCTTTGGTTACTTTTCTGTTAACTTCCGAAATATCCACTTCTTCCGATGTTAGGCCTTCTAAAGCAGAGAATCTGTTCTTCAGTTCCAACTTGAAAGTATTATGGTGTTTTTTAAGGTTGGTTATGTCAATACATTTTGTTTGTCTTATGAGCTTGCCACGTTCCAGTTTAGTGTTGAGGTGCATCTTACATCTCACCAATCTATGGTCACTACCTGTGTTGAACTTGTTCAGCACACTGCAGTCTTCGATGACGAATTTTTTGTTACACATAATAAAATCAATTTCACTTGTCGTCCCAATTGGATGTCTCCATGTCCATTTCCTGTGTGGCTTTTTCTTGAAAAAGGAGTTCAAGATGAAAAATCCTTCTGCCTCTGCAAACTCAACGAGAGTATTTCCACGCTGGTTTCTGTTGCCGTGACCGAATTTACCTACTGAAGTTTCATTCTGTTGCCGTTGCCCTATTTTTGCATTGAAATCTCCCATAATTATCTTCAAGTGCTGCTTACCTTTATTATTTAGATGACGAATTTCCTCATAAAATTCTTCAATTTCTTCTTCAGGATGACTTGTGGTGGGTGCATAAGTTTGAATAATCTGAGCCTCGTATCTTCTCGATAGTTGGATAACGAGTCGTGCAGCTCTGTCAGAGGAACTTTCAACTTCTACCACTTTATCCTTCAGTTTCTTGTTTATTATAAATCCAACACCACTAGTTCTGCCAGTATCTGTCCCACGATAATAGAAGAGATGTCCACTTTTCAGTTCAATGAGATCTTCTCCTTTTCTCCTTACCTCACTTAGCCCGACGATGTCCCACTTGATCCTTTGTAGTTCCTCTTCCAATTCAAGAAGCCTTGAATCAGAAGATAGGGAGCGTCCGTTATAGGTAGCCAAGGTCAGCATCAAATGGCAGCCTAGTCCGGTCCTCCGGGGATTCTTAGCACCCTCTGCCTTCATGTCGCACTGGCCGCTGCCTTGGCCAGGTACATTCCAGCTGCCGGAGACTGAGGGCCAAGATTTAAGTTGTAGAGTCATTTTGGAGGTGTTTGGCCATAACTCACCACGCTGGCCAAGCGGGTTGGTGAGTGTGGGATAGCATTTCCTCTGATCTCGATGGTATAGTTATACCGCTATTGGCGGTCGTCAGAGCCCCTTTAGTGGGAACAGGATGCACCACGAGAAGGCGGGGTTGACATTTGTCAAGGAGAGGCTGTGATGTTACGCATCACCTGACCTTACATCCCCATTATATATATATATATATATATCGGAGCTTGTCCTTAATTTTTTGTATAATTTTCTTTCAGGGATATTAGAGATGATAATTTATCTGCAAGTACGAATTTGGACAGAACCTTGCCAAGCATTGGGGAATTCACGGCCGTGGGTGCATCTACAAGTGAAACCACAAAGGAAAGAGAAGTTGAAACTGTAAAAGAATCGGCAAGTGGGTACATTTCTGAATTGATTGCCATTCCTAGCAATGGGGATGATAAAATGAAGACTGTAAAGAGGAGGTTGAGGGAAGATTGGAAAGTTGTCCAAGGTGATCTTGAAGCGACAAAGGACCGGAAAACAAATCTGATGTTGGACGAGAACTGTGAATGGGGGATGTGGTGTAAATGCTGTACCGAATTTGCAGCATCACTTGAAGTTTTTTCAAGTTTTGTGAAAAATGATCCACAATTCCATCCACCAGACAGAAAACGCCATACTGTGAACGTGCATTTTTCTAGCAAAGCACATGAAGCATGCTATATGAAGTCTCAAAATTGTGTTGAGTTGACTTCACAATCACATGTATATACAGAGATGACTAAACTTAATCCAAAAATTCAAGAAAAAATTGTGAAAATGTTCCGAACGGTATATGCAATGGTTATTGAGGACAGGGCAGCATCTAGTTTTGCATTGGAGTGCCACTTGCAAGAACTCAATGGGATTGATATTGGCAAGACTTACCGGAATGACATGTCGTTTAAAACGTTCCTTCCCTTCGTTGATGCAGATATTCAAAAGAATTTTACGGAGGAAGTTAACAATGCCAGCGCTTTTGCGATAATAACTGATGGTTCCACAAGTCATGCAGGAATATCTGCCATTAAAGTTAAATTACTAGGTTTAGGGGAGATAGATATTACTGCAGATGCTGATGGATTATTGAAATCCATTTCTGAAGTCCTGAATTCTTCAGGAATGGTAAACTGGCAAGATAAGATGATGTGTAGCACAGTTGATAGAACAAATGTTAATGTTGGACAGAAAGGAGGACTGATAAAAAAAAAAAATGGGTACTCCAACTTACATAACATGCTATAACCATGTATTTGATCTGTGTGTAAAGCAAGCAATTGAATGCAATCCAGCAGCATCTGCTGTAATAGCACTAATTCGGTCCTTAAGTTCATTTTATCGTACAAGCCCAAAATTGACACGTGAACTCAAAAAAGCAGCAGAAGCTCTCGAAATTAACCTGTTATCATTCAAGCCCATTTGCAACACAAGGTGGTCCAACTCCCTGCAAGCATCACTGGAACCTCTAATTCGTAACTACGGGGCTATTACAAGTCATTTGGAGCAAGTTATATCCTCCCACAATACAAATCGATATCCTTCAGACATAAAATCAACAGCAAGCGGTCTTTTAAAGCAATTTACTTCATACACAACAATGTTTTCAGTATTTTCAGTTGCTGATTTTATTGAAATAATGGGAAAGACCTCTCAGATTTTGGAATCGCGGGACATACTTTTGAATGTTGCCATGAGTAAGATGAAGAACACTACCACCAAACTAAATGAAATGAAACAACAGCCAGAAAATTGTCCAAACTTGATTCATTTCCTTGAAGAATGTGAGGAACAGCAGGCTGAACAACAGTGGCTTTTCCGTGGTCAAGTTCTCAAATTGCTTGTGAAACGGAAAGCTACAAATGTAGGAAAATAACGTACCCCATGGCAAGATACGGTCAACTTCTTTCATGAATTCTGCAAAATCTTCCAGAAAAGAGTATTAGACTCCTCTTCATCACCTGTACTAAAAGCATTTCAAGTTCTAGATGCCGCATTCATGCCAACAGGAAAAAGTGAACTGGAGGTCTACGGAAATGCACATAACGAAGAAATATGTAATCTATTTTCATTGGAGAAAAGGAGTGAGTGCTCTGGAGCAGTGGGCAGAATTGAAGGAAATCATCAGTTTTCATTTCAAGCATTCTACCAATTTCCTACAACTACGAAACATGCTACAAAGTGAATCACTTCCAACACATGACAGTAATGAAGCAATTGCTAGACATACTTCTTTGCATACCAGCAAGCAATGTAGAAGTAGAACGTGTGTGGAGTGGGATGAAGGAAGCATTAGGTGAAAGAAGTCTGTTGATGCAAAACGATACTCTGCAGGCACACCTTCGTGTCAAACGGAATGGAAATTATTTGTAGAGTCAAAATTTTAACAACGCAGCTAAACGAGTGGTGGAGAAGTTTGATAGGCCTCGGTCGGTGTAGACGGCAAATGCTTTCAGAGAAAAATAGAAATTGAAAAATTAGTCATTGTTGTCTTTTAAAATAATAGTACATGCTCTTAAGATGTCTGCATAGAAAAAATCCTGTACACATAAGAATTTGTTGCATTTTTTGTGGATGGCTACCAAAGTGAAAAAATTGGCTACTAACTTTTCTATCCTCAGTAACCACTGGCTATTAACATAAAATTCTAGTTTTGATGTATACTTCATGGGCTGTTCACGAGGCACTGTAGTAAGGGTGTACCAAGAATGGAACACTGGCACACCGAACACCTCCCGACGTCATAACTGTGGAGCCCTAAAGGCCACCAACCCCAGAGGAGAATGTCGCCTCCATTGACTGGTAAAGGGCAATTGATGTGCAACAGTGCAGCAATTGGCCATGGAAATGAATGCCAGGGCACCCAGGTACGTGTCCCCAATAACAGTAGAACAAACCCTGTTACACATGGGTCTCCATAGTTGACACTTAGTCGAGACACCCATGTTAACCCACATTTGTCGACAACGATGCCTACGGTTTGCATGGGACTATCGTCATTAGACAGTGGAAGAATGGGAAAAGGTTGCCTTCTCCGACGAATCGAGGTTTCTACTCCACAGAAGTGATAAGCGGCGGTGGATACGGCATCAGACACACGAGAACCAATGCCTGGACACACTTGGTAGTTAAGCAGTGGCAGTGTGCATGCCTGGGAGATATTTTCCTGGTATGACTTGGTACCACTGGATAGGTCCCGAATGCCAATGGCTACCTGTCCATCCTCGCTGACCACATCAATCCCTTCATGTTGGATGTTTATCCTGGTGGTGATAGTGTTTACCAACAGGACAATGCACTGTGCTAAGGTGGTGCGTGACTGATTCCAGGAACTCGACAGCGATGTCTATGTTCTCCCTTGGCCGGCGAAATCACCTGACCTCAATCCCACAGAGCACTTGTGGGACTATTTGGATCAACAGATTCGACGTGCTGACTCACAATCGCGTCATCTCGGGGACCTCCGTGCTCTGATCAAGTCTGAATGGATAAGTGGGCAACCTTCCAGGGCCTCATTGCATCCATGCTACACTGTCTCGTCATTGTCATCAAAGCCAAGGGTGGTTATTTGGTAGGTGGTCATATTATTCTGATATGACTGTATATGCATGTCTGTATAAACAGTGGAATGTCAGTCATATCCTTTTCAGCTACACAATTTTATGACTGGGAGAATGGTTATATAATACAGCACACTCTTAATTTTACTTTGTTTTCTTGAAACATGTAAAACAGGCACTCCACTGTATACATACTGCTGTTTAACAAAATGTAATGGCATACATCTTTTGTACAAAAGTTATTTTACTTACTCTAATGTTAGCTGTGTAAAACTCAGTGGTCCACAGATACACACAAATTTGCCTGGCTCTTTAAAAGAACTTGGAAATAAATCCTGCAATAACTCAAGACTAAGTCTGCCTTTTCTTCCTATCCATTCTCCTTCTGGCTCCGACATAATATGATGGACCTGAAATCTATAATAAAGATTATGAAACATTTGGAAGTTCAACTAGAGAAATAAATCAGCACTATGTACCAAAGTTAATTACTTGCTGTTGTAGTTTTTTTTTTTTTAAACGTGCGAACAAAGATGCGGTTGTTTTATAGCAATGAAAAATTACATTTCCAGAACATACAGAAATACATGTGCTTCAGATTGACATTGCAAGCAAGGGTGAAAAATACATTAAATGATGTGCACAAAACAAAAGTTCTTCAGGTTCAAATTATTTACCAAAGTGGAAAACAGTTACATGCCTACATACAAACTACAGTGCAACCAATAGTACAAGGTGTAAAACTGTGTTAAAACTACATACCTCAAAATAAAAACAGCTACCCTAAAGAAGTGAGGGGGAGTCAACACTCCTACAGGAAGCTAGATTGACATTCAATATGCAGGAACACCTGAAGGTGTGTGTAGCAAGTGACAATGAAGCTTTATTCAAGAAATCTGTACAATGATGATGAGAATGAATGCAAACTCCAACCCTGACTGGAAATTTTCAGTAGTATACACTAAAAACTATCGGAGTTTTTGGCTTTTTTTCAGTAGTGAAAACTACAAAAATCTGTAGTTTTCAGAGTTTTTCAGTAGTAATGAATGAAACTGTATTACACACATTAAAAAACAAATTGCCAGTGGGAATTCATAAAAAAATGAATGTTTGCTTAAAAATTGTCCACAAATTAAAGACACTTTGTAAGAAAACACTAAATGGTTTCAATATATATTGGATGTGTGCATAAGTTCTACTTGTTTTTGTAGGCTACAAGAAAGGAGGAGAACACACAACAAATAACGTACTTAGAATTTCACATAATTGCCATCATTCTGTATGAACTCTGGCCATCTTTCTATGAGTAGGTGAATCCCACGCCGGAAAAATTCCTGTGTTGTAGAGTCAAAAAAGTCATTTAATGCTGTTTTCACATCATTGAAAGTTTGGAGAGTGAAGGCGTTCTGTAATGATAGAAAAAGGTGGTAGTCTATAGGTGCCAGGTAAGGGGAATACGCCGGGTGAGGTAACACTTCCCAAACCAAAGTCCAGTAATTTTTGCCGAGTGATTAAAGCAGCATGAGGTCTGGTGTTATCATGATGAAGGATCATGCCTTTGCGATTGAAGAGTGTTGGCCGCTTCGATGTCAGTTGTTCCCGGAATCTGTCTAACTGTTGGCAGTAGAGGTCAACATTTATCGTTCGGTTAGGTGCCAACACATCCCAGTAGATTATTCCCTGGACATTCCACCAAACACTCAACAAAACATTTTTGAGATGCAGTCCTCCTTTTGAGGTTGATGGAGCAGGCTCCACACCTTGGCACACAGTCTGTCGACGCTTTACATTACGGTAAAGTACCCATTTCTCATCACCCGTTATAACTCCTCCCCAAAACGGTTCATTTCTGTAATGAGAAAGCAAAGAAACACAGGTACAGATTCTCTCCTCTCATTGCTTTGCAGAAAGCTGGTGCAGTGCCCAGTTATCGAACTTGGTGATAAACCGAAGCGCACGCATCCATCTTTCGACTGTTGTTCTGTGTACCGACAACGTTTCTGCTAATTCCTGAATGGTTGGATGTGGGTAATTTTTTATGCCTTGGTCCACATCCTCATCAGAAACCACGGATCGACATCCACAACATGGTTGATCTTTACAGCTTCTGTCACCATCCTGGAATTTCCAAAACCAATGGCAACATGTGTTATCATCAACTGGATCCTCCTCATACACTTCACAGATGTTGTGGCAAGCCGCGGCTGCGATGCTGCCTTCATCGAACTCGTACAGTAAACAATGTCTAATGTGTTCCTTATCACATGCCATGTTACACCGTCCGTGATTTCCGTTACGAATGACTTACTCGGACAAACCTAGTGCCTCTATATGCACTACTGCTCCATGATTTATTGGCCGAAAATTCGGCATCGCAGCGTCATCTGTGACGTAACTACACCGATCGCAATTTGTATCTATTAGAAAAATGGGTGGAACTTTTGCACACACCCAATATATTTTTTCTAGTTTATCTCAAAAATCAATGTACACTGTATTGACAAAAGTCACTGGACACCCCTTCAAAAGCAAATGAATGGATTTGCTGCATTGTTAAGATGCGAGGTACAGCTGCAAACGATATAAAAACAAGCCTGCAGCTGACCACGATTATATTGCATTGTGAGGTTAAGTGAAAATGTTGCTGTGGAAGAGAATTGACTTTGAGAAAGGAAAGATTATTGGGTGTAATATTGGTGAGTTGTCCATAAGAGAAACCGAGATGCATTTAAACATACCCATGTCAACTGTTTTGGATGTACTGAATAATTAAAAAACACATAAAGTGCCTGAAGCAGCAAAATGTACCGGCAGACCAAAGAAAATCAGTGATAGAGGACATCGAAGCTTTGGGAGAGTCGCTACAGCTAATCGACGGAGTACTGCACATGACCTCAGTGTACAGGTGAGAAAAATGCTGGAACCTCGGTATGTACATGTACCATTCACAGAGAACTTCATTGCATGGGTTACCGTGGTCGTGCGGCTGCTAATAAGCCTTTCATCTCCACTCGGAATGCTACTCGTCATTTAGCCTGGTGTAAAGAACATTTATCATGGACCATAGATCAATGGAAACGTGTCCTATGGGCTGATGAATCCAGATACACGATCCATCAATCTGATAGCTGTGTGTGGGTATGGCGGCAGCCTGGGGAATGCTATTTACCACAGTGTACTGTTCCTACGGTCAAGTTTGGAGCTGGCAGTGTTTTTCGTGGTATGGTCCTGGCCCATTGGTTATTGTGGACAAACCTGTTAACCTGCACATCTACCTCAATATTCTGGACAATTATGCCCTACCAACTCTGTGGCAATTCTATGGAACTGAGCCTTATTGGTACCAGCAGGATAATGCACCGAACCATAAAGCAAGGACTGTTACGGCGTGGTTTGACGATAATTCCATAGCGTGTGTGGACTGGTTAGCACAGAGCCCTGATTTTTATCCCATAGAGCACCTATGGGATGAATTAGAGCACTGCATAAGAAGTTTAGGACCAAGGACTACTACTAAGCAACAGTTAGCAGCAGCATTATGTATTGAATGGAAGCGCATACCTATCGCTGTGTTCCAAAACCTTGTCAAAAGCCTGTCTCGAAGGGTCAGTGCATGCATTAAGGCCAAAGGTGGACCGAAACCATACTAATGTATGTCAATAAATGCTATGTTGTGTTTCTCTTCAAGGTGTTCGGTGACTTTTGTCAATATAGTGTATGTTTCAAAGGGAGCCTTACAGTAAACATAGTAAGTATCTACACAGACTGGAAGTTATTCATGGTCATCTTCAAACCCCAAAAAGAACAAAAAAAAGTACCCCCCTCCCTCCAATGAACAAAAACGATTTGCTTATTACAGGAAATAATTCTATTACTATTCCAGGACTTTACACAAAAATACAAAAATCTAAGGATTTTTTCCAGATCTGGAAAGGGTTCTGGAATTCCATGGGCCGCGATAACCTTCTCATGGCCGGAGACGCTTAGACATCCAAAACATATTGAAAAACCATGGAAAAAATGCAACATTGAAAACATTCAATAAACACTCTCCAAAATGTTTAATGAGTGTTAGAATCTAGAAAACACAAAAATAAACTTTATGCACATCGTTACAAAGGTCATTTCACTGAGATTTTCGATTTCTGTAGTATATTCGATGCTTTCCGTAATCTGTAGCGGACTGACGATTTTTGTAGTGACTATGGAGTATCTGTAAATGTAGATCACGTGTTATAAAAGGATGAAATCTAATACACCGGACATGATAAAGCGAGTGTGTAAATGAAAATTAAGGAAATCCTGCACAGAATGTTGCGTGAAACAAGAAAGGTGAGTAATCTTTTTAAAAATCAGTTGTAAACATCTGGTAAAGGACACTTGGAATATACACTATGAAGACAAGAGTATTTGAATGCCTACATCAAACAAAAGCAAGAGCATTTACGTATTAGCTGAAATCAGTTCATAGTCGGCCCACCATTGGCCATTACGACTTTAGTGATCCTTCTAGGGGCATGCTTTCTACACGATTCCAGTAGATCTGAACCATAATGTTTCTGCAAAGCTGCTCTCCCATAGAGGAAGGTCTTACTGGCTGAGATGTAATTCAGCATTCCAGCTCATCCAACAGATGTTCTATTGGATTTAAATTGGGACTTGGAGATGGCCAATCCAATGCATCAGCATTCTGCTCCTCAAACCAGGTCTTTCCATACCTTGCAGTCTAGCAAAGCACTTGAACTTGTTGAAATAGGCAGGCAGGGATCTGTGCTGAAGTACTACCACATCACAGGTAGCGAGCGCAGAATTCTTCAGAATGCTTTTGCACCTGGTAGCCGTTTGGGTGAAGGGCATCAAAACCTTTCCAGCAGAAACAAGCCCCACACCGCCACAGATCCCCCTCCAACCTTAACTGCAGGGACAACACAGTCTGCTTGACAGCATTTTTTGCGAAAACGTTGCACCAAAATTTGTCCATCTGAACAAAGGAGTCAGCAGCATGCTTCATCACTCCACATGACACTCTTGTGTTGTTCACCAATAATGTCCGAGACACCATTGCAGCATCATTTGGCATTGCCTGGAGTGATGTAGGACTTGTGCACAACTGACCTAGCATGATAACCACAGGCATGCAGTTCCCAACAGATTGTTCTGGAGTAAATAGCTGTTTCAGTTGCTTCTGCAATGTCGCCAGCCAGGTCTGTGGCAGAGGACGTGCATGCCTTCTTCAGATTTCAAAGTAAGCCTTGTTTGGTACAATGACTCAGTTTGTGTGGGCTCCCAGAGCATGGCTTTGCTGTAGTGTCACCATCTGCTTTCCATTGATAATGAACATCTGCGACAGTGGATTGGGGAATCTCAGAAAATCAGCAATGCTAGGCACTGATTGCTTACTCAGGTGGCATCCAGCCTACATGGCCCTTTAAAATCTGTCCTGTGTTGCATAATTGCTTCGAATGTGGTTTGACAGGTGTGCCAACACACCCCCTACTATACAGCACCCAAAACATCTGAACAGATCTGTAAATGCATATTTATTTGCATATGTATTGTAAATCATCTAGTCCAATACAGAAATGGTATCTGATTTGTTTTTTTCATTTGGGTTTTGAGCGACCACAGTGAGAAATCAATGGGCTATAAGCGTTGCCCATCCCTAATTTACGGCCACTGGTTCCAGAAAAGGGATAGAGAACCAGTACCATAAAACAAACACAGCATCCATGCCTCAATGGGATTTGAACCCGTAGACGTCTCGGACAAATGGTCAGAAGCCAGCACTTAGACCACTGCACCACCGAGGTGGCCATCTGATTTGCTAAAATGGTGAAGTACAGGAAACTAAGAGATACAGCTATGATGCAAATTTCACTAGTCTCGCTCGATCTCTCTCACATATACATGCAAGAGTTTAAGGAATAGGAACATGTAACTTAAAAAACTTGATTTTGAGGGGAATTGAAAGTCAGTTCCAAGCCCAGATGACAAGGGATACCACAGTCTAAAGACCTGTACACTTTTCAGAGGTAGAAATATGGAGGTGCAGAGTGTCATGTATGGAAAAAAACAAAACCTTGAGAACAATGTAGATAAGCCATGCACAGAAGTAACAGCTGCACCATACTGAGTAAAGAAAAGATACAATGTTGATGGCAGAAAGCAATTAAAGTGGCAATCCAAATGGTATCACACAGATTAAATACCATCAGCTAGCCATGTCAGATAGTAAGAAGTTCCACGTGATGAGCAGAAAAAAAAAAAAAAAAAAAAACTCATCCAAAAGAACAGACACAATATGAAATGGTATGGTTAGCAAGAATCAACAAAGAGCTGATGTGAAATGAAACAAAGTGTGCTGCCCAGGACCACAGAAGGATTTTCACAAAACCCTTGTAGTCTGCATATTAAATCAACTTAATCAAATTTTTAAATGTTAATGATTTCAAGGATAGCTTAAATATACTATATGGCAAATGAAAACGAGACATGTTATGAAACAAGTACTGATGCAGCGATCTACTATAATAAGTACACATGAAATGAAAGAGCAATTGGTCAAGAACTACAGTCAAGGCCAGCAGAAATTTCTGCCATTTGAGAACATATTTTTGCCGCATCTGTGTTGTGATGAAACAAACAGCAAATGTACCACAGAAACATTTTAAATAATGAAGAAAGTGCCTGGAGAGAACTGCCTGTTTTATGCGAGTGTTTTCAAGATTAGTGGAACATAATGAATGTCCAGGCCTAGTAAAAAAAGGTGCAAATGCCAGACTTGATTGAAAAAGGTGGGGGGGGGGGGGGGAATTCCAAAAACTGAAGCGCAAAGCTCTAGATGATTTTAGGCAATCTGTGCATTAATAAGGAAATCATTAAGCAAATAATAACCCAGGATTGGAGGTCTGCAAGTGGGTTTGTTCCATGTTTATCAACAGACAATCAGCAGCAGTCATGAACTGAACACTGCAGAGTACTTACTGGGCCACTAAAAGAAAGCAAACTGAACTTTCTGAATCCAATTGTTATGTGTGAAGAGATGTGGTGTTTTCAATAGAAACAACATAGTGGAAGTCATCCAAAAAGAGATATCTTATACAAGAAGAAATGAAACAACGAAATACCGGAAAAAAAGGAAGAAACATATGTTGCAATAAAAAGAGACGTCAAAAAATCAACCACCAGATGGTGTGCAAGTTGAATACACTAATGAAGATGACAAGGGAGAAAGCATCTACATGGCAGTTGGATAGTGCAGTTGGACATGTGTAGAGGTGGCAAGGCATGAGTGGCAGACTATTCAAGAACCACTAAGGATGGCCCGGGTTTACGTGCTGAAATGCATTTGGCAACTACGCGGGATGAAGGCAATATTCTTTCCGAGTTTTTAACATTTCTCAATTCATTTTAAGAACCTTAGGATTTTAACTTCATTTCACTTCAATTTTCAACTTTTATCGTTGTTGTTCCTACTGCTTTTGTTTTTTTATGAACACTGCTTACCATTTGCATCAGTGAAAACAACATGGACAAAGTCTTACCATTCGTTATGTGAAGAAGTCGAGTTTGGATTTCCCCTGGTGAACTTCATTTAATACTATCTTCAGCTATTTTAACTTTTACTTAGAACATTCTTGTAGTTCCTCCATTGAACACAGAGCTAACAATGACAAGAGAAACAGAAGTTGACAAACGTTTTCATGTTCTGAACTGCATCAATACCTGTTTATGTATCCGCTGAGATGAAACTACGCCTTATCACTGAATAACAATAGATCTAACACAGTCATTCCAGGCTGTTCAACAAATGAACAAAGCCATGCACAGTATTCACAGTGTTTTTGAACATCTGGTTGTTTCAGTTCCTGGACACATTGAACACTATATGCATGAACGCATAAAATATCCCTGCTCGCACCTCAAGTTTTGGTAGACACTTTGTAGGGGAACTCTGCAGCCCAGTTTCCACCTTGTCCAGTTTAGCTGCCATCAATACACTGAATTTTCTGTTCTTCTTCCTATCCCTACACTTCCTGTTTCACAAAAACAAGCTATGATTTCTTTAATGGTTGAATTATTTAGAATGGCAGCATCTGGGTACTAATGATGAAAACTCTCTGCAAAATGTGCGCAAGATAGCTTGGCAAAATATTTCGCTACAATAAAAATCCTCTGCTCCTGGGAAAAGAACATGCTGCTCCTTCCATGAAGACAATCTGTACGTATCATACGTAATCAAGCCCCTCAGTTCAGGAGGTCTTGGCCTTCCATCTGTTGACAGGTTGTGGAACTAGAATGACATTGGCATGATTTGCAGGATCATCTTGCAGGTGTGTGTGATAACTGGGTCAACTGTATTATTGTGGCATCCCACCTACTCCTCGTGAAGCAACCTATCCTTCACTCAGATGATTTTCCACCACCTTTCTAAGCTTGTTACTCAAAATACTTGAGTAAAATTGCAAAGAACACAAATTAAGGAGATGTTCTAGCAGTTAGTACAATCCTTCCAACTTCCCCCCCCTGCCTTATATATTAGTATCATATTACCAGAATACAATGTTACACTTGCAACTTGATGAGTTCCCTTTGTAGAGGTGTATGTCTTAAGAACTTGGTACAAAATGAGGTCACAATGCCATCCTGAAAAGACATAAGAATCTTTGATATGGTGTGACAGTATGGAATCACACAATGATCAAAAATCATACCACATGCATAAACAAATATAATAATTTGTGAAATAGTAAAGTCCAGTTATGTCAATTACCTGAAAGAAAGAAAAATATTACCTGAAGTGAAAGAAAAAAATGTCATGGAATTTCTGCCCCAAGTATGAATAGTTAACAAGGCTATGGCATTTCAATTCTCTGCTGATACTAAGAACTGTGGCATTAAATGCATTCTACTACACAGAGGTTGGTATCAATAAGCAGGAAAACAAAGAAGTATGATGCACAATTAATGATTAGCTATTTGCAAAGGAATGGATATATGAGCTTGTTGTGCCACTGCTCCTTCAAAGACAGGGGGAGGGCAACTGATTGAACACTAGACTAAGACATAAATCACTTTACCTTGAATGTTTTTGGCATAGATTGTCTATCTCACTCTCCCACAAGATATCTTTTTGAGCTCTGTTGAAGAACACAAGCATTACTGACCTATAAATAAAATATTAAAACGATAATGGTCATGTTCCTCAGAACATAAACAATCAATGTTCAATACAAACTCTCAAAGTAAAAGAAGCGCAACATATATGGTAACTACAGGGTGTTTCATTCGCTACTTTACCTGGCATTTTTGCAATAGCGGGAAGAGGAACGAAGATTTCGTAACAAATTTTGAACTGGACTTACCTTAGGCTGTGAGAAAGGAGATGGCATCATAACATGTGTCGGAAATGGTCACCATTTGCGTCCAGGCAGAGCTGAACATGACGCTCGATATTTTGGAAGGTTCGTGTCAGCATGTCCCCAGGAATTGCCTGAATTTCTTGAATGATGTTGGATTTCAATGCAGCGATGGATCGTGGATTATTATTGCCATAAATTCTACTTTTCAGATAGCCCCAGAGAAAGTAATCGAATGGCGTCAAATCTGGCGACTGCGGAAGCCAAAGTCCCTTCGAAATGACTCTGTTCTTGAAAAATGACATGGCCAATTTCGGCCATGCTGGCACGGGAAGTATTGCATGTTGCTCCATCTTGCTGGAAATGTTCAATGGATAATTCCTCATCGTCCAACTGATTCATGAAGGTCTGAAAAATTTCCCCGTAAGCTGCTGTTGAGATGGTTGTTTCGAAGAAGATCGGCCCAATAATGCGCCGCTGTGACATCGCACACCTAACACCGACACGACTTCAATGATTTAGTCTGCCAGTACGTCCGCACAATATAAACTCGCTCCTCTCGAGTATACTGGTTCATTCCAACGTTTTCTATTCTCCGACAATACACATACAACCGTACTGTTCCACGAGCGGCAAAACAACGACCGTACTGTGTCGGCAGACTCAGTAAACTGACAGACGCTCACTCGTCTGGCAGGCGATGAGGAGTCGTGATACACTAGTGCTGCCACTTCTCTCTGACCACACCCACGCCACAACTACACGTTGCATCCATTTGCTTTCTCGCAGCCAAAGATAAGTCCAGTTCAAATTTCGTTACGATATCTTCATTCCTCTTACAGTTATTGCAAAAATGCCGGGTGAAATAGCGAGTGAAACACCCTGTACAACAAAACACATGCCACTCAACCACTATACTCTCAGGTTTCATTGTCAATGAGCTATATGTTTTGCCACCTCACAGTCATATTTCAAATTGATCTTTTTAGCATTTTTAGCTATTCATTGTCTTTTCTTCTTACAGCTGTCTTTTAAAATGATTAATGTAGCAAACACAATAGTGTGAAGTGCCTAGCTTGCTGTTCAGCATATAACATCATATCGGAAAACCTGGAAATTACACCAACATCTCCTGATTCCCATTCAAGTGTGCTATCCATTTCACCACCCCTGACAACAAAGTTTGCAAGTATTTGAGGATAACATATATGTCAGCCATCATAAAAGGTCTGTTAAAAAAGTTCCCAAACTTTTATGCTAGCACGGCAACAGAATGTAAAATAATGTAGAGTAGGAGGTGCTGTGTAGCAGTGACCATGGCAGGTAACCTCTCATTTACCATGTCTTCCTGTTATGTTTAGTCATCGTACTACATTGCTTTGTTTAAGACCTTGTTGTGTGATTTTAACGATGGATGAGTTTCACGAGCACCATATTAACATCAAATTTTGTATCAAACTTGAGAAAATGTTTAAGGAGACTCATGAAATGATGAAACAAGTTTATGGTGATCATTGCTTAGGTTGTACGCAGTGTTATGAATAGTTTAAGCAATTCAACAAACAACTGAAGATCTCCATTCGGGTGGCCCTCAACGTTGACCGATGACACTCATGTGGCCCAAGTTCGCGAAATCGTATGCTCAAATCGTCGACCGACTGTTTAAGAAATTCCAGAAAACTGCAACATTTAAATTGAATCGTGTCATCACATTCTGTCCGAAAAATTGTATGTGCACCAAATTGCTGCAAAGTTCGTCCCATGTCTGCTGACTCAGGATTAGAGAGACAATCCAAGCAACCAAACTGGGCAGACCTTCTCAATCAAGAAAATTCCTTGACTTTGCTACCACACTATAAATAAATACAAGGATGTACTCATGTACTATTTTCCAGGACTTTGATTTTGGTAGATGTATGTGTGAAAATAAGTACTCAAAAACACAATCTAGACATTTTGTTTCATAGCCTAACAAACTTCACAGTTACCTTAGCTTATATGTACAAGATAGGTTCAAAAAGTTCCTAGAGATTCCTTTTTATACAGAAAGCAATAACATTACCGTTATTTACATTACATTTTCTTTGAAAGAGCTTCCTTGGGCAGATACAAGTTTTTGACAATGTCCATAAAGCTGTTTGAAGCATTCCTAAAATCCACCATTTGAAACCTCATTCAGTGCCTTTGTTATGTTTCCAAAGATGTTCTCAGCATTCTTGAATCATCACCATTTAGGGTGTATTTCGACCATGGAAACAAATAAAAATTGGGTGGTGCCAAGTCAGGAGAATATGGAGGATGCTCCAGTGATGTCACAATGTGCAAGTTCAATATCATGAAAAAAAACAACTGTTTGTTGTTCATTTTTCTGAACATTTCCCTGGGATTGCACGCATGAGGCGACGGAAGATATTTACGTACATTTCTTTATTCACAGTCCTCTCTTTGGGAACAAATTCATAGAGGACAAGGCTCTAAGAATCGGAGAAATCTTCCAGCATTACTTTTTCTTTAGCCTTGTCCAAATGAGGTTTCTGTTTTCAAGGTGATGATGATGTTGATTTTCGTTCACAGGATTGATATTTCATCAGTGGATCGTAAAAAACACAACAATGGCTTACCTGCAGTAATTATGTTGCTTAGTAAAATTGTTGGCTTGATCAGTCATAATGATTAGATCTCCAGCAAGGGTCAGTTATGTTCTTTTTTTGCTCTGGAGTCAGCAGTTTTGGAAATAAGTGTTGACAAACATAATGCATGTTCAAATTATTGTGGAGAATGCTGTGAACAATTCCAACTGATATTCCTATCTCTGATGCTATTTGCTTCACAGTTTCTCTTCACATTGGACAACATCATGCAGACTATCAATCTTATAGGCAGTTTAAGAGGAACACCAGTGCCACCTAGGTGTATCATACACGACACTCACATGACCATCACAAAAACAGTTATAACAGGCATGAATGTGGTTCCCACATAAGAATACGCAAAAATAATTAACTTTTCATCATTTATTAAATACCCTAAGCACCACATATGCATATATAAAAGCCATAAAATTGTCTAACATTTATTTAGCAATGAATAAGATTTTATTTTAGTCAATGCGCTTACATCAAACTACTAATGACAATCCCACATTTATATTGATCTAATATGTTTTATTGTAATTATTGCATTTCTGCGTCGATCTCAGATACTCTCCAGATGACTCCCAAAAAGGCGGAATTCCGCCTTTTGGCGGAGACTCTTTCACCCCTGCTTATACCACATGTAAACATGCAATTTCTTCATAGCTATTTCACCACATGCTTGCTGAAGCCATTTTTAATGTCTTTGATGGTGATTTTCAAAGCAAAACACAAAAATTAATCCTAGTTGTAAATGCATTTATGGCACCTCTATTCATAGTGATTGTGGAATAACTTTTTTACGGGTCTTTTAGAGGTTATTTTTAATGAAAGTTGGTTGTCAAATTTTCGAACTAAAGCCTAGTTCGTCATCAGGACTATGTCACTGGAGTAGTTGCTGCCACTCAATTGGAAGAGACCATCCGCAATTATCGTTAATTGTGGTACTTCTTCTTCTTGCTATTTCGATCCCTTCTTCTAGTTTTCTCTTTACTAAGTTTGACTGGTGGGCGATTATTTTCACTGAGTCCCAATTTATGGAGTGTCCACTTGCTTGTACATGTCTGTCTAGCCCTGTTTTGTTCCCAATGTTCCTAATAGCTGCTTGGTGTTCTTTCATTCGGACCTTAATACTTCTCCCTGTTTCTCCTATATAGCTGAGTCCGCAGTTACAGTCGATGCAGTAAATTACTCCTTCTTGCAATTGGATGTCCAATTCTTTCTGCTTTAAAGCTGGCAGGAATTTCTTTATTTTGTTATTAAGATCTGGAGCTAGCCTGATATTATATTTTGCTCCGATCCTTTTCAGTTTCTCGAAAAGTCCCTTGTGGTACGTAATTTTGCTGGTGAATTTGAAGTTGGTTTTTTCCTGCTTCTTTTTTGGCACTTGTTTAAATATTTTCTCAACATATGGGGAGGGGTAATTGTTTTCTGCCAAGATCTTTCTGAGTAGCTGAAGAGACCAGGATTTCAATTTTTTCCAAAAATTGTCTCGCCGTATTCGATTTAATATAATCAGGGTGGAATGAGCAGAAGTCTAACATCTTCCCTGTGTTGGTGGGTTTTCTAAAAAGCTGAGTGAATATTTCCCCCTCTCTTGAGGTCAAGGTTAAATCTAGGTAATTGATGCTATGGTCTCTTTCCTGTTCCAGGGTGTACTGCAAGGTATTCTCTAGTAAGTTAAATTCTTCCAGAATCTGAGAGGGTAGAGATTGGTCCACAGTATCTACTATAATTAGGACATCATCCATGTACCTTACATAGAGAGCAAACAAGGAGGGTTGTATAAGGATTTTTGCCTCTAGTTTACTTATATAATAATTTGCTAGCAGAGGTGCTAGTGGAGAACCCATTGCAAGTCCTGAAGTTTGCCTGTAATATTTCTTTCCAAACTGGAAGAAATTATTCTTGAAGGAAAATAGGAGCAGTTCATATATGCCAAGTAGTATTTCTCTATTGTGATTATGGAATACTATTTTTTCCGCAAGGTTATCTGCAATGAATTCCAGTAGGAGGTCCAGGTTAATGTTGGTATACATAGAGACTATATCCAGGCTTGCCATTACTGGATGAATTAATTCTGGCAAGTTGTCCAGTTTTCTTTTTAGCTGCATGGAATTTTTTAGTAGGTAGGGAGGAGAAGGGAAAATATCTCTGAGGTGACCAAGCAAATAATAATTAATGTTGGAGAGTGGCGAATTTCTAGTGTCTATTATAGGTCTTATTGGATGGCCTTCTTTGTGAACTTTTATCGTACCATAGATCTGTGGAATTCTTGACTGAATTTTGGAGAAGTTTTTGAAGAGCTCATTAAGATGTTTTTTATTTCTTAAAGAGCTGATTAATTTCTTAAGATTTTTTACAGTTTGATCTATAGGATTACCATTGAGTTCTTCATAATAAGGCTTGCTCAATTCAGCTTCCATTTTATTGTAATACTTCTCTTTTTCTACCAATACCAAAACTTTGCTCTTATCTGCTCTCAGTGCTACTACTTTATCATTGGCTTTGAATTTTTTAAGGTCAGTAATGGCATTTCTATTAAAATTGTAATCAACTTTTACTGGCTTTTTTACAAATTTTGAGACGCAGTCTGAGAATTCTTTCCTTAAAGTAACTGCTGTATTTTCATCTTCTCTTTCTACCTTACTACAGATGCTTTCTAAATCAATCAGTATACGTTTTTTATCAAGTGTTGCGGAGGAAAGGTTGTAATTATATCCCTTATTGAGGAGATTAATCAGGTTTTCATCTACTCCTTCTTCCGTCAGATCCATGACATGTTTGTTAGTGGTGGATGGTATTAACTGTGGGCCAGTTGCTGTAGACATTAACTTTGGACTTAACCATTTATTTTCTTTAATTCTCAATTTTTCCTTAAACTTTTTGTTTTTATCTCTCACTGCTTTAGCTAACCAATTATCAATATTTTTCTTTTCTGCTTCCGGAATTTCACCTAATGAAGAGGTCCAAATATGAGCTTCTATTCGTTCGCATTGCTCAATAGTTTTGAATTTATTACGAATCGCGCCATTCACCGTTTTTAGTTCTATTTTTCTAATAAAATTTCTTGACAGATTTTCCGCGATGTTTTCGTGAGTCTCAAAGAAGGTGGAACAAAATTAGCTCTTTTACATTTCTTAAGAAAATACAGTTGTGACTTACATTTGTCGCTTTTGCACTTACTCCTTTCTATCTTTCTGATGTTTCGCCATATATCCAGCCCGTATGTGGTTTAATCCTAGTTGTAAATGCATTTATGGCACCTCTATTCATAGTGATTGTGGAATAACTTTTTTTACGGGTCTTTTAGAGGTTATTTTTAATGAAAGTTGGTTGTCAAATTTTCGAACTAAAGCCTAGTTCGTCATCAGGACTATGTCACTGGAGTAGTTGCTGCCACTCAATTGGAAGAGACCATCCGCAATTATCGTTAATTGTGGTACTTCTTCTTCTTGCTATTTCGATCCCTTCTTCTAGTTTTCTCTTTACTAAGTTTGACTGGTGGGCGATTATTTTCACTGAGTCCCAATTTATGGAGTGTCCACTTGCTTGTACATGTCTGTCTAGCCCTGTTTTGTTCCCAATGTTCCTAATAGCTGCTTGGTGTTCTTTCATTCGGACCTTAATACTTCTCCCTGTTTCTCCTATATAGCTGAGTCCGCAGTTACAGTCGATGCAGTAAATTACTCCTTCTTGCAATTGGATGTCCAATTCTTTCTGCTTTAAAGCTGGCAGGAATTTCTTTATTTTGTTATTAAGATCTGGAGCTAGCCCGATATTATATTTTGCTCCGATCCTTTTCAGTTTCTCGAAAAGTCCCTTGTGGTACGTAATTTTGCTGGTGAATTTGAAGTTGGTTTTTTCCTGCTTCTTTTTTGGCACTTGTTTAAATATTTTCTCAACATATGGGGAGGGGTAATTGTTTTCTGCCAACATTTCCTTTAATTCTTCTTTGTGAAGATCTTTTGAGAAGCTGAAGAGACCAGGATTTCAATTTTTTCCAAAAAATTGTCTCGCTGTATTCGATTTAATATAATCAGGGTGGAATGAGCAGAAGTCTAACATCTTCCCTGTGTTGGTGGGTTTTCTAAAAAATTAATGTCTGCATGTTGCTTAGTTGCAGACATTTTCAACTGTGACGTTACTAAACACACAGTAAACAAACCTGCTGTCAGATGATGTTATGGGTGCTGCCAATCTCTGAAACCAAAAAAAATTCCTGTGCAATTCTTCATTATCACAGTTGGAGATGATTCTGACAATGTTTTGAATCTTCCTTCTAAAATAACTACTGCTAATCAAAGAAAACTAATTCTATGTGATGGCGAAAAACTGAAATGAGTAATAAACATAACACTCATGCCTCAACAAAGGAAATTAAACACAGAACACTTGCACAAGAAGTGAGCAAGCATTCCTACTTCTCATTCATACAGTATTATAATCAGAGAAAGAAATGAAACAACGCAACAAAAATACTTTTCTTCTAACTAGAATTCATACCTACTGTGATTGCTGTCAAGTTCAAGTGCCCAGTGAATTAATTTAACCATTGGAGTGAACCCGGTACCTGCAGCAAGAAGAATCAATGATGAACATTCTTGCAACCTCTTCAATGAGAAATCACCAACATAATCGCTGATAAGGAGAGTTTCCCCTAAATGTACAAAATAAGTTTATCATTAGAACCATGCAAAATAAATTTTAACAAATAAAATAAAAGCAATTTTTTTTTTTAGAAAGAGGTCACCAATACTCATTTAAAATGTTTAAGCCAAAAGTTTTTCTTTTTTTTATGTTGAAATTTTGTCAAATGAACTTTTGAATTTGTATATAGTCATTACACTGTCAAAGCCTCTGAGTGGAGGTGAAAGTTTGGCATTTTGTGTTATGTATTAATTTGCACATTTAAAAATCTGATTTGAGACTTTCAGTTGTCTATGTTTATGTTCACATTAATACTGTGTTTAAAATAAAAAGAAAACCTACTTTGGTTTCTAAAATACCGTTTCTCAATTTTCTTGGAAGAATTGAATTTCCACCAAACAGACAGTTTTAATGATTAGAGCCCCATAATGCTCCTCAAAATTCTTTTATCCTCCCAAATGCGGAACAAAATTCTACTTTGGAAATCTGAAGACATCTCTTCAAAGCCACCATTCTGGCAGGTCATTTCAAACAGGAAAAGTGTGTTGTGAGTGTTCACTCCCACAAACAGGTCTTTTAAAATCAAAAGTGTAAAGAAATTAAGGAAGAAATACTCCTCATAAATATACATAGGAAATTCACCAGATTATTCACAGTAATTAAAACTGTGTACTGAACTGCACATAGTTTACTGGTCAATGTGTAACATCTTATACTAATATTACTCAATATAAGTAGCGATAATACTGTTTCACATTCTTGATCTCGAAGACTACAGTCTTGTGATGATTATATATATTAAGATAATACAATGTAGTTTGTCATAAATATATTTTTTTTAAAGTCGACCATGGTTTCGTTGGGTATTGACCTAGCTTCATCAGGATGAGTGACACGTAAATATTCATATTGTATATGATATCACAAATGGTGTTTACGGTCACGGGTTTTGGTTAGATGCTTCCATGCGCTTGATAGAAATGGGGTGGATGCCATGTCATTAACAAGTTGCAAAAACGTCTGATATATATGGAAAGCTTCCAAAATATCAAGTTTGGTGGTTGAATCTGGCTTGTCAATTAGTTTTGCTTCTTCAAAGAGAAATTTATGGTCCTTTTCGTAACAGTGTTTAGCCATCGATGACTTCTTTAGGTCACAATTCTGAATGTAGGTCTTGTGCTCCTTCAATCGAAAATGCAAGGCTCTACGGGTCTGTCCTATATACGAAGCACCACATTCACGCGGAATTTGATAAATTCCCCACAAGTTTTTGTCTTCAACTTAGTCCTTTGGTCCTAAAAAGTTCATTTTGTTTATCGGTTTAAAAATCACTTTAAAATTAAAGGTTTTGAGAATATTTGAAATTTTGAAGGAAATGTCACGGGAAAATGGAATAATGGCAAAATTATCTTGCAATGGGCACATCACAGGAGTTAAGAGTTAATGTGGAGACAGGCTTCGGTTTTCGGAATTTTGTTAGAGCCTTGTCTATAATAAAAGGGCTGTATCCTTGCTGTACTGCAATATGTTTAAGGAAATAAAGTTCTTTTTCCAAAGTCTTTATCTCAACATATATGTGTCGTGCGATATATGTAACTGTAAAAGGCACTGAGTTTTTGTCGCCAAGGGTGATTGGACTTGGCATCTGGAGGTGAGAAAACAGCAAAAGGCTTCCGATAAATTGTGGTTGCGAGAGATCCATTTGAGCGAGTAACCAGGACGTCAAGGAATGGTAGGCATCCGTTATTTTCAGTTTCGTAGCTGAATTGAATATGAGGATAAATGGAATTTATAATTTTGACTAATTCCGGAATTTCAGAATTATTTCCTTTCCATATGTAGGCAAAAAGGAACTTCATAAACTCCGGAAGAATGAAATGTACAAAATAATTAACAGTTTCACATGTTAATATAACTAATGCATGGATCCAGAAATGGTCGATTAGGCTAAGATATTGATAATATGATATGAAGTATGTAAACATTTGACTCGCCTATTTAAAAGCAGAAGTTATGTAAAATTATGTTGAGCATGCAACACTACAGTATATTGCATTGCAAATAGAAACCCAAGATAAAACACCATTCAAAATTCATTAAGCAAGTTTACAATGAAGAACAATAAAATTCTTATGCAAATGAATCCGAAAAGGTATGTGGACAAAAAGGAACGCCATAAACTCCAGAAGAATGAAATGGACAAAAGAATAAGACAATCTTTAAAATAGTGAACTATACAAGTTAAAAAGCCTAATCAACCCACTTCAGAGTAAGTCATACAACTCCTGACCAGTTTCGAAATTTATACATGTCATTCTCAAAGGAAGTAGAATGTTCAAAAGGCAATATGCTGCTCCGAAAGCTCGATGTTGCAATGAGATCTAACACCTAGTCATGCCACACTCAAATCGTCGGGGTCCAGAGCATCGAAGAGCTCAAAATGCCAATGCACTGCGACCCCAACGATTTGACTGCAGCATGACTAGCAGTTAGATCTTGTTGCAACATCGAGCTTCTGAAGCAGCGTATTGCCTTTCGAACGTTCTACTTCCATTGATAATGTATAAATGTCGAAACTGGTCTGGAGTTGTATGGCTTGCTCAGAAGTGGGTTGATTAGGATTTTAAAGTTGTATAGTTCACTATTTTAAAGATTGCCTCATTCCTTTGTCCATTTCATTTTTTTTTTTTTTTTGAGTTTATGAAGTTCATTTTCATCTACATACCTTTTTGGATTCATTCGCATATGAATTTTATTGTTCTTCATCAAAAACTTGCTTAATGAATTTTGAATGGAGTTTTATCTTGGGTGGTATTTGCTGGAAATTATTTTAAACAGTACTTGTACGTCCGTCATTTCACTGTTATAACTGATCAGGCTAGTTTGGCATATGTTTTCAAATTGAAAGATCCTACTTCTAGTATTGCACGATGGTGCATGTCTTTAACAGTTTGATTTTACCATACTTCTTCGACCAGGAAAATCTAATGTAGTAGCAGATTATTTATCTAGGCATGCACAGGCAAATGAAGTGGAAGAGAAAATTTCTAACGTAACTTTGGAGCCAGCTAGGGTTAGAGAACTTCAGCAAAAAGATAAAAAATTGTCTAAGCATATTGAACAGCTTGAGGGAATGGGTGATGGGAAAAAAATGCAAAATTTCAGATGAATTCTATTTGGATGATACTAGTATGCTATGGCATTATGCCCTTCCAAAATCAGGGAACACTAGGAATCAGCCAGTTGAACAGTTAGTTGTGCCTGAAGCAATGATTCCAGAGGTACTAAATGCATGTCATGATGCAGTTGCCCATCAGAGTTTTCACAAAACACTGGAACAAATTAGGACACAGTTCTATTTTCATAACATGTATGCCATTACAAAGAATTATGTCGATACTTGCCACTTTTGCTTAAGCAAGAGGAGGCACAAACCAAACATGAAGGCAGCTCTGATAAGGTCTCAGTTAGCTAGCCAGCCTTTTGAGAAAGTAGCAATGGATATAGTAGGTCCACTTACAACTACTTTTCTGGGAATAAATATATTCTGGTGATAACGGATTATTTTACTAAGTGGCCTGAGGCATATGCTTTGCAGGATGAAAAAAGTGAAACGATTGCCAAAGTTTTGGTGGAGAATTTTATCGCCACTCGTGGAATCCCGGATAAAATTTTAATGGACAGGGGGTCCAATTTTCTCTCTAAGGTAATGATGCATCTCTATGAAAGATTAGGCATAAAGAAACTAAACACCCTGAGTTTCAGGTCCCAGACAAATGGGCAGGTAGAGAAACTCAATCACGTGCTTATAAAGGCAATTAGTCATTTAGTTTCTGAGAGTCAAGATTGGGATAGATGCCTCCCTCTAGCTTTACTGTCCCTTCGCATGTCAATACATACTAGCACAGGAGAGACTTCTGCATTTTTGACATATGGAAGAGATCTTGTATTGCCTTATAACTTAATTGGAGGTCCTGCTATTCATACCTATGCATCACAGTTAGAATACTGCGATGAAATGACTAATCAACTTAACCTAGCATTTGAGGCTGTTAAGCAGAATTTGGAAAAGGCTGGGTCAAGAACAGCTGTGGATAATAAGCACATTAAGTTGGGAGACAAAGTTTATTTGTGTAGTCCAGTGGTGAAACTAGGTAAATCGAAGAAGTTGAGCAAGTTATGTACTGGACCATAGAGTTACAAAATGTGTATCCCCAGTAAACTATGAAATTATATATATTGCTGATCCTCGTCAAAGAGGGACAGAATAAATTTTGTGAAAGGCAGCTTTGCCTGTATTTGTTTGATCACATAAAAATTACCAAGAACACTATTCATAATTTTGAAGGTCATGATAATTAAAATTTGTTATGCTAATTTATAGCAATATTACATCAACTCTCATTCGTTTATGATAATAATGGTAACGATGAAATTATATTGTGAAATCCACTTTTATAACATTCTCAAATTATGATATTTTTCTGATCTTCTTCCATATGAATTTGATTATACAAAACAATTAAAAAGAAAAAAATATTTTCTATTCAGCCACACATCTGTTTAACTTTCTAGTTTGAATAACAATTATTTTTTATTTCAACATTGAGTAGAGGTGTATTCAGTGACTACTGAATTTTTATTACGCCCTGTGCAGGCGATAAATGAAATTTTATCCTGCAGAAAAATAGTTTATCATTTCGTCAGCTGCGTGAAATTTATATATATTCTTATCGCCAAATAGTTCATTTATATAACCTATTCTCTCAAGATTTCTCTAAATTAATTTTTCAATGTCCTGGAAGCATGTGTTCTGAGGCCACTTCTGCTCAGAATATTCAGTAAAAATAATTCTCTTACCTTGTCTGTGGTACGTGCTGGCGAGCCCGATACATCAGACGCTAATTTCCGTTCACTTTAGATGAGGTTAAGATAGGACTTTGGAGACACATGGCACAATTCTTCATCAGGACGCTTCATTTCCATCTGGCATGGCCTTTTGGGCTCACAGTAAACTTTCCCCAAAGCATGGCTAGTTCCATCGGTAGGGTCCGGTAATTATGGCTTCTTATTTGCCATCCTTGAGCGAGGCTATCGGGACTCCTGGCATTAACATTGAACACCACGTGCAGACACACATACACACATCAGCTCGAACACAACTCTTTCCAGAGTGCATCAGCAAGGGAGAGAGAGAGACGCCGCAACAGCGCGAAGAGCAAAAACAAGAGAGAGAGAGAGAGAGAGAGAAATGAGTCCCCCCCTTTAAGGCGATTTTGGTCAACCCTCCGGGCATTGAATTCCGATTGGCCAGCAGCCTTCCCGAGTCCACGTGAGTAACGTATGGCTTCCGCATGACCCAGAAGATTAACTCGGGGCAAGGAATGCGATTGCCAGCAGCAAATAAAAACTTGCCTTCTGGTGAAAAATTGCAACAAGGGTTTTTCAAAAGGAAACATGTGCTTCCCCTAATTTTGAAGAACTGTAAATTTGACTATTTCATTCCGCATTTCATCTATTGCTGCACATATTTTACACATGGCATACATTAAATAATTCCACATTTTTCGGCACAGGAATGTGTTTCACAAATTTCTAATATTGTTACATGACAACAGAATTTTTTTGGACCAGATTGAGAGCAAATCAGCTAGCTGACGTGGAAGTTAAAAATTAGCTATTAACTCTGATTCTCAGGTTTTTAAGCTATTTGAATTTGTTAATTTAAAATAAGTATACTTTATTTTCCTGGCTATCTATCGATTTATTATGAAGCTGCTTTCGTAGACACACAAATATATAAAAATTTACAAATCATTAATTATTCACATTACTTTCTTAGCATTTCTTCCAAAAATTATGCATTCTTTTTATTTTTGCTTCTGAGCTTTTCAAGAGTGCATTCATACTGGAAAAAAATAATAATTACGTCATGAAAATAAATGTAGTGAAGAAACTGAAACGACTGGAATGAATAGGAAGAATTCCTTCAATTTTCCTTTACTGAATTAATTTCAGATGTTGAATTTCAGGGATGATAAATAGGAGAATTTGTGCAGGATTCCCCACTCATCATTCCCGAAGTGAATGCGTGGATGTGTCGCATTGATTTTCCAGTCATCTGAGAGAAGTGGCCAGTTCCTCCCAAACTCCGGAAAATCAGTAACAGAATAAATACATCATATTTCATTTTTGTAGGAACTACAGTATTTTTAAAGATTCTAGAGTAAAGTTTTTATCCATTGAGATTTTAAAGTTATCAATGAGTTTCCTCCTTATGCCATACACAGAGACCGGGAGACAACATGCAAGTTTTATCACGAACAGAGAGAACTTTCTTGTGAAGGACTCGTATTTTTCGTCAAAAGTGGATAGTTTCCAGAGAAGTTAGCATTTACGATCAATAAATTAGCCTTAGTGTTAAACACTCATGGTAGCTCCATGTCGAGCAATCAAACCTTGAGAGTCCACGCTTTTCCAGATGCTTTCTCTTGCTTTTGCATGCTCAATTGTTACATTCTGGCTCAAAATGTCAAAGAAAAAGTATTGCAAAGTAATTCGTAATGAGTATGTAACAAAATAAAATAAAACAATTGCACATTAGTATAAGGATTTCTTTGATTCAATTTGAACTTTGTGCAACACCAACCACTTTTGTGCATAACTAGGGAGAATAATGTTCCATGGGGTGATGTAAAATTAAAAAATAAGACAGCTTTCATACTGTACAATTACCATGGGTTACACGTATGCATTGCAATATGACTTACATAACACCCCATAGCTGATGTTTAAACAAAACTATTTCAATTTATAAACCCTGAAACTATTACAAAAAACAATAGATTATTTTTGAAATCAATAAGTCCACAAAAAAAAAATCTTATTTGCCCAACATCACACTTTTTATAGTTATAGCTTAATTTTTCATATCTGCACATTTAATAGTGTGACATGAGGAAAACATGACACTGTTAGCACATCACAGCATTCTAAAGACATAAAATGCACATTTTCTTGAATATACCTATTTTGCATTTGTCTATAAGTGGTGTTAGAGCTCCCTCTGAATAAATCTTGATCATGAGGTGTATTATTCTTCCATCTGTAAGGCTTGAATCAGAAGGTGGAATGTCCATGGAATGGAGAACTGGTGTATAACTTCTTATTACTTCCATACCTATAAAAGCATTATGGAAATTCATTTTATAATCGATTTCAACCACGGAAGGTATTTTTAAACTGAAAAGCATAACCATCTTGCATGCCTAATGTTCTTCTAAAATCAAATGCATTTGAGAAAAGGAGTTACAGTACTATATGTTTTAAAATTAGCAGTATGAACACATCAGCCACCTATGAGTGGTTTATAAAATCTTCACTAAGGTTCCTTCATATTGTTTGAAGGTAACATTGGATACAGCTCAACCGAAAGAACAAGCTGGATTCAGGAGTGGCTATGATTTAGCACTATGGATCATACCCATGTGCTGAGAGAACTAATTGAAAGAATGAGGTAATATAAACTCCCATTATGTATTGGATTGGCCAAAAAGTAATTGTGGTTTGTTTTTTTCTGGTGTAAATGAAAGGAGAATTTTGAATGGGAAGCAAAAACTTTAGTCAACAACATATTGTCCATTTCGTTTGATGACCTTTCGCCATCTCGCGGCTAAGTTCATGATTCCGTGCTCAAAAAAGGTTTTGTTTTTCTTGGCAAAAAAAGTTCCAAGAACGATTTGATAGCTTCATCAGCAGTGAAGATTTTACCATTCAAGGCATTTTGCAATGAATGAAACAAATGGTAGTCTGATGGTGCCAAGTCTGGCAAATATAGTGGATGTGGTAACACATCCCATCCAAGCTGCAACAATTTTTGACGAGTGACCAAACATGTATCTGGTCTTGCGTTATCATGGAGAAACACAAAACCTTTGCGATTCACCAATTCTGGACATTTCTGTTAGACAGCATGACTTAGTTTATCCAGCTGATGACAGACCACGTCAGAATTAATCGTTTGGTTCCTTGGAAGCAATTTGAAATATACAATACATTTGAAATCCCACCAGACTGACAGAATAACCTTCCTTTGGTGCATATCTGATTTTGAACTGCTTTGAAAAGGTTCTCCACGATCTTTTTCATCTGACGTTGTTGTAAATGGATCCATTTTTCATCGCCTGTTATCATACATTACAAAAATGGAACATTTTTGTAATGTATGATAACAGGCTTGTAAAAGGGGTTTCTCCTTTCATCATGTACTGACAGTGTTGTCTTTAACTTTTAAATTTTACACTGCATGAATGTTTACCGCTCTTATTGAATAGAGCTTTCAAATCATTTAAAAAACTTACTACTAAAAACGCTCTTCAATATTTTTACAGAAGAAATGATAAAAGAAGCATTTGACGAAGAGAAAAGAGGAATCACTATTGGAGGAAGAACATTACAAAGTATTAGATTTACAGATGACCAAGCAACATTAGCCAATACTGAAGATGAACTACAGCATGTAATGCAAAAATTTAAAAGTGTATGCAAAAAATATGGTATGAAAATTAATGCAAAGAAAACAAAAACGATGAGAAACCAGGAAATGTTGAGGTGATGATGAATGGAGATCATGTAGAGCAAGTGAGACTATACAAATACTTCAGTAGTATAATCCAAGAAAATGGAAAAGTGACATGGAAATAAAAGAAAGAATTCATAAAGGAAAATATGCATATTTTATAACAAGAAAAATCTGTTTATTAATAAAATGAATAAAAATGCTTATTAAGTGCTATATTTGGACTATAACTTTATATGGGACAGAAACGTGGACAATTGGGAAGAAAGAAGCTAAAATATTGGAAGCATTTGAAATGTGGCTATGGAGAAGAATGGAAAAAATAAAGTGGATTGAAAAAATTACCAATGATGAAGTATTGCAAAGAATTGAAGAAGAAAGGAATTTACTAAAGACCATAAGAAAAAGAAAACATAACTAAGTAAGACATGTGTTAAGAGGAGACAGCCTATTGAAAAGAATGATAGAAGGGGAAATTGAAGGAAAGCATCCAAGAGAAAGGACACTATTAATGACGCTTGATGATATAATAGGCACAGGATGCTATCAAGAATTGAAGGAGGAAGCAAGGAACAGAGGAAACTGGAGGAAGAGAACATGCTGAGTTACTGTTGGACCTGTCAAGAGACGGGACACTAATGATGGTGACTATTAAAAGAAGAAGAAATGCCTGATAGGCAAATACAAAAAGGTTTTTTCTTACCACCAACAGATGCTTTCACATGAACATGGTGTCCCACAGGAATGACCATTCTGCTCCCACTAGGTAGCTCGAAAGCTAACAAAACTGTATTATGGGTAACTGGTGTTTTTGATGTCAGCTTGCAACATCTGTACCTAATTTCTGAGAAAACAAATATGTATAGTTTAGAATATATTTAAATAATAAATAAATGCTAAATTTGTACAATATTCTAGAGGATAATGCTTACCTTGGCATTCCTTGCTAGCAATGAGAAACATTTCACACACGTGTTTTCCGGTCTTTGTTGATGTTATTGTCCTAAAGTCCGTTGTATGTGATGAATAGCTTTACTGCACACACTTTTCGCTGGGAAAACTCATTGGATATTCGCTTTAGGATTCAAACACACCAATTTTTACCATTCTTTATACTCGAAATTTTCGCCCAGTCTCTGGGCATCCTCAGGAGCGTGACGACTTTTCCACCGATGTTCATGGTTCGTGGCGACTTTTCCTAACATCAAAGCATTATTCGATGATTCAAAAATAGGTTTGCTGATCATACTTTCACTGAATTTTGAACTTTAGGTCATTAGTAAGTGAAAGTATTTGCAGAAGTCCAACATTAAAAATGCTGAAATTTTTGTTGTATGTAAAACATACAGCTGAAAATACATCATTTGGGGTAGTAAGACCCCAATCACTGATTAGGGCACTATTTCTGTCCTTTGTTATTAGGGCATCATTTCTGTCCTTTGTTATTTGAGCACCATTTCTGTCCTTTGAGATTAGGGCACCATTTCTGTCCTCCTTTGTGATTGGGGCACCATTTCTGTCTCCATTTGCCAACCACAATGAACAAAATTTTGTCTCCCATGGTATTTTGATTACTAATTTTCATGAAAAATTAAATAGAACAAAACATGTAGCTTGCTACGTTCTTAACAGAGCGGTCTAGTATATCTAATACTCACAGAGTGAATTATAGAACAATTACCACAGTAGACTCTAGCCATCTATCAAGAATTGAAATCCATAAAAAACATTATATCAAACACTTAGTTGATATATCTGTTGATGTATCAATTAAACACGCGAAATGTGTCAATCATATCAAGTAAAATAAATGAACACTGAAATCAAAAAACACAAAGCAGATTGTGCTCTTCAGTGCTCCATCTACTTTAACCCTTTCTTGGTTCATTAGCAATGCTGAAATTTCTGTGGCTGGAGCTATTGTAGCCTGTTATTGCTTGCAGAGGAGAGGGAGTGGTAAGGGCTGCGAGTGGTAGTTGTAACATTCTAACTCAGGGTGAGATCCTTACTTTCACTATTGCTGATTGAAGCTGCTTTTGATTTAAAAATTGGTAAAATTCAAAAGCGAATTACTCTTTCAAAATTTTAGAACAAAATAGTAAAAACTAAGGACTTTCGGGGCAACTAGTACCCATGCTTTTGCTGTCTAAAATTTGGTAACTTTATGCTTTCATCTACAGGATATAAAACAAATTTTTACAGGTTCACTGGGAGAAATGGGCAAAAACACATAACTATTAGAAATACAGCAATAAAAACAAAATACATGCTTAAGTTAGTAAAAATAAAGAAAATTATATGGGAGCTTGTGAGTTACATCTCTAGTTTGTTAAAGTTTTTGAAATCAAACCTATAGGCTCTTGCCAGACATTATCTTGGCATTCCTGTAGATAGTTGTCAGAATTGTAATCATTATGTTCTGTCAGATAAAAACACATTTCCAGATCATGGGGATGATTTGAGGAGAGTTGAAATTGCATTTCTGGGAAACAGTTCAATTTTTAGGCTTTCATGGTAAAAAAGTGAATTCCAGTTTGAGAATGGAAGAATTCATTAACAGTCATTCCAACAGTGTTCTGGGATATTTTGCATAGGGAAAGAATCCAAGGCAGTGTTTAAGTTTTCAATTTTTAAATTATTTGGGTGTTCAGTCAATCTATTTCTGATGCTTCAGTGAGTGCTTTCAACGTAGAAATCGTCCAGAGTAAGATCTTATTGTAATACAGTATTTTTGGAATGTCAAAGAGGCCCGCTTTATCACTGTCATTATTTGTGGGATTAAGAACTGGTTGAAAGCTGGTAACCAAAATTATTGGGTGTTTTCCTTAACTTATAGGGAAAATTTGGGTGTAAAGAGATAGAGCCTCTGGAATTCCAGATTGGTGACCTCTCATTTTTGTTTTTAGTTCATACCATGAAGAAAAGCTTTTTCATTTTGGATTGAGGAATACTATAGAGGAATAATATTGGCAGAAGCCGAAGTGTTTTAAAATCTGATCTTGAAATGAAAAAATCTGCGTCTCTCTAAAGAGAGAAATGTCTAAGCAATTTACACTGTCGTGTTTTATCCGTTTATTGTAAATTTGACAGAGAGGTTCTATACAGTGTTAGAATCTGTTAAGGTTACCATTTTTCCACCCTGAATGGGGTCAAAATGACAAACACATCAGTAACATATTGGAGCATAAAATTACGTTGAAATGGATGGTTCAATAGTAAAATTTGTTCAGTATGTTAGAGGTATGTTTCACCAAGGAGAGAGAATAATGGCTAGGTTATTTATACACCATATTTTTGTTTATAGTAGGCATTGTTGTAGATAAAGCAGCTAACCTCTTGGAATTGTGAAAAAAATAAAAACAATCACACAGGTCTTTTATTAAAACACCTGGAAGTTCAACTTTCTGAAGAAATTTTCTTTGCAAGGAAAATGTAGACATTGAAATAAGGAACTGAAGGGAAAAGGGATTCAACAACAAGAGTGAAAAACTGTTCATTAAAAATAAAGGTTAGTAATTTTAACAAGGATCATGTGTCAGCAAGAATTTTCTAATCTTTAATTCTCTTAATAACAAGTTTTGAATCTTGATGTTGACCTTTCAATTCCTTGTTTTGATGCCAACATGTTCATTGTGAAGATTTCCCAGAAAATTGAACTTCCAAGTGTTTTTAACAAAAGACCTCTATGACTGTTTCCTCACAATTCTAGAGCCTAGCTGTTTTATCTACATCAAAACCTACTACAAACAAAAAATCTGGTTCAGAAATGGCCTTAATGTTATCCCCTCTCCTTGATGAAACATATATGCAACATACTGAAGAAATTCTATTTTAAAATCACCCATTTCAACATAATTTTTAGCTCCACTATGTTGATAACGTATTAATCGTTTGGGCCTCATTTGAAAGAAAAATTGGAAACCTTAGCAGATTCCATCACTGAAAAGTACCTCAAAATCAAATTCACAATAAATGAAAGGGGGGGGGAGGATAACAGCATAAATTTCTTGGATGTTTCCACTCGAGTCACATGCAGATTTTTTTTTTCATTTTAGAGCAGTTTTTACAAACTTTTAGCTACTATCAATCATCTACAATTTTCCTCAATCAAAAATAAAAAGACTTTTCTCATAGTATGAATTCAAGATCTCCAATCAAGGAAGGAAAATCTGCAGTTCATAGGCTCTATCTCTTTCCACCCAAATTTTCCCTATAAATTAAGAAAAACCTTCAAGAATTTTGATTACTATCTTGCAATCAGTTTTAACCCCACTATTTTTAGGTTACTTCTTAATGACAGAAATAAAATGGGCTCCACAGATTTCCCAGGAGTACTGTGAGATAAAGTGAGTGGGCTCTACAGACCTCCCAGGAGTACTCCATCACAATAAAAAATTTATTCTGGAGACTTTCTACATTGAAAGCACTTACTGAACCATCAGAAATAGATTGACATAGATTGACTGAACAACAGCATGATGTAACGACTGGAAACTCGAACAGTGTCTTGGCTTCTTTCAATATGGAAAATCCTTCAGCAGAACCCTGTGGGAGTGACTCTCAACAAATAGCTTCATTCTTAAATCCGTATGCACTTTGATACCATGAAAGCCTAGAAATTTACCTTTCTTCTTATAAGTGCAATTGGAGTTCCAATTGCACTTATAAGAAGAATAAGTGATTTCCAGATTATCTGGAAATCTGATGTCAGTCAGACAAAACTCTAAGAGATTCTGAATCTGGCAACAATCTACAGGATGTCCACAATGTCTTACCCCCCCCCCCGTAATAAGAAATGTAAGTGAGCTATGTATCTGTTGTATGATGTATATGTTGAGTTATGGTCTGTATTGTGTTTATTTACAAATTAGGTACTGGAACCATGTGTGATACCAGCGAATACACCCTGGAACAGCGGATTGTTGTGTCTGGGTACACGAACGTCCACACACAGGAAAGACAATGCGTGACGTGCATGCTGATTTCCAACAATGATTTGACAAAGAGGCCCCTCCAAAACAGACTCTTCTGCGGTGGGAACATAAACTCTTCGAAGCAGGCAAAATCAAGGATAAACCATGAATGGGAAAACCATCAACCAGAATGCAACAGTGTCAAGCGGTAGAGGAATCAGTTATCAGGTCACTGACGAAGTCGCTTTGCAAACGATCAGCGGTGCTTGGAATACCACGATCGACACTGCATAAGCACATGAAGAGTGACCTGAAACTGCACGCATATCGCCCGATGTTCATTCAGGAGTTATCAGACATCGATTTAAACCGAAGACGGGATGCATGTGCAATGATGCTTCAGACATTTGCCGCAATCCCAAAACGTGGAAAGGTCATTTTCAGTGATGAATGTGCGATATACCATAGCTGTCGATCACAGAACGTTGTGTTCTGGTCCAAGGAAAACCCACATTATGTCGAAGAATTGGAACATCATAATCCGCATGTCATGATATGGGCTGCAATGAATAGTCGACATCCGTTTGGATCGTATTTCTTTGATGGTCCAGTGAATCAGACAACTTATCTGGACATGCTGCAAACCTGGTTTGTGCCACAACTTGGAAATCTTGGCATTCTGAATGGCGTATGGTTCCAACAGGAAGGGACACCCGCCCATTACGCAATTGCTGTTTAGGAATACCTTGAAGAGGTCTTTCAGGAACATTGGATCGGCCGAGATTTGGCAGTACTGCCCGCTGCACTTGAATGGCCACCTCGAAGCCCAGATCTCTCAACGTGTGATAATGCCCTTTGGGGTTTCATAAAGAAGGTTGTTGCACAGCAGCGCTACCAAACCACTGATGAACTTAAACAAGCAGTGAGACGTGCTTTTTCTCGTATCACCCCGAAATTGCTTCAGAAAATGTCCCACAGAACATGGTGTAAAATTATTCTCTGTCACGAGAATGACGGAGTCTAAATGGATCCACTGGATGTTTAAGGATGCCTCCACATGTACATCATACAACAGATACATAGCTAACTTACATTTCTTATTACAGGGGGGGTCACAAGACATTGTGGACACCTTGTACAGAAACACCAAGACAGAGAGATAGAGAGAGAGATCTGCCAACAGCCTAAATGTTTCCTTTCCAAAACTTTGGCTGAATACGACTCAAGGTTTTAGATATAGTTCAAAAATCTCTGATATCAATTTTGTATTTTTTCTCTAACTTAAGCAATTTTTTTCACTTTTGTTGCTGTAGTCACAACACACTTTTAAAAAAAATGTGTTATTGTGATAAATGCAAACACAGATTTACTCAACTGATGGAGAAACTGCAGATTTAGATGAATGGAAATTGCATAAAAAATCTAATGTATAAGAAGGTAGACTGGAAATACTGTTTTGTGCCACCTGCATGGGGCATAAAATGGGTGTTTTTCCAGTCTATCTTCAAAAACTAAACACTCAATTTAATATAAATATACAATTTTGCTACCTATCTGGAAGAATACACTGACATCTTGAAACAAACCAACAATTAGCTGAACAACCGAGCGGATGCATAACACAAAGAAATCCCTTTATATTTATTTCAAAGAACTTTATTGCAGCACAAAATGAATAAGAATACATTATACAATGGGTATATAGTCACAATAAAGTGAACATAAATTAATTTCAGTTAAACATTAATCACATATGAGTAGTCTCACCTCTATCAATAGTTTCAGCAAAGGTGTTATGATGACTCAATGGCTTTCCCAATTCTTCCCAATGTCCTTCACAGTTATCTTTACTCAAGATAACTTCTGCGACATCATTTGACTTTCCAATCTTCACTGAAAAAATTCTTCAATTTTAGTAAAAACCAGAAAGTTCATTAAGAACACTCATATTTTGTAATACATATTCACACACATAATACAATATGCCTTATTGTTAAATTTTCTTTATATTTAAAGTAGCAAATAGCTGTCAAGGTAAATTAAAATTTATTATGCACGCAAAAATACCAAGCAAAATAAAATCATTATGACACCCGTTTAAAAATGCAGTTGCCTCACATAGCATACATACTCTGTGAAGTTTGGAGTAAAAGAAGAGAGACAGAGAAAAGAAAGGTCAGAAAACTGTTCTGTTGCATTTTTTTAAAGAGTTTGGCACATTTACCTGCTACGACTATTATACACAGGCTGATCAATAAGTAACTTTTGATGACCTTTGAAGACAGATTAGGGTTAATCTGTGTCTCCCAATGTCATTAAACTCTTCTGACTGAAGGGCGTTGTTCAGCACAGGAGTTTGAATAAAAACAACATGCAGAAGAACAGATTCCAGTGAAAATGATAACCAGCCTGGACACATGGCGCTTAGGTTGGATGATGAGATGCGCAATACCAAAAGAAATGTTTGCGTTCACCACAATCTGACGCAAAGTCACTCATCTGTACTCTCGTGCCAGAGCCTCCACACACATGTCACACAGCTGTTAGTTGAAAGCTTGCCACTGTGTTTCTCATCCATCAACACATTGCACCCATGTGCAAATTTTGAACACCATTCTAACACACTCTAAATGTTCATGACTCGAGGACCATAGACTTCTTGGAGTTGGCCACGGATCTTTGCTTCTGGGATTTCCTATGCCCAAAGAACAGAGATGAGTCAGAAATCACATAGTTGTTACTTAGTCACCATTACTGAAAACTAACTACCACTGTTACTACCAGTGACAAAAAGTAACAGTTCCAAATTCACTGATGAGAATGTCACCATTAGCCATATCTCAGCAATGTTTGGGGTCCAAAATCACTGTTATATCATAGTTACTACGTCACCATAAACTAGGACAAGCCACCAATGGTAACCAATAACTCGGGCACAGTTGGCAAATTTTGAGCGAAGCTATTGCAAAATCTAAGCTCATTAAGGTGTCTATTATTACATGTTCTAAAAAACGAATGCGTAACATTTATGACTTCCATAACAAAAGTACGAAACATTCTAAAAACTAAATGCCTAAAACTTATCATGAACTACTTTCCTTCACACCTGTTTTTTAAATTTTTTTTTGTTGGAGGTTTAACGACCACTGTGAGTAACTCAATGGGCTATAAGCAGTCACCCGTCCCTAATTTAGGGCCACTGGTACCAGGGAAGGGAGAGAGCCAGTGCCATAAGACAAATCTAAGACAAATGACAGTGCCGTAAGACATCCATGCCTCACCGGGATTCGAACCCAGACCCATCTCGGACGAATGATCAGAAGCCATCGCTTAAAGCACTGCGCCACCAGGGCAGCCTTCATGCCTTCATGTTGGTTGTGATCAGGTTGCCTGTAAACAAAGCGGAAAGGAACTCATATCAAGAACCACGTTTTTCATTTTGTACTGCAAAAGACACACACACACACACACACACACACACACACACACACACACACACACACACACACACACACAAACTTACTTTTATTATTATAGATTAAGCAAGTGTTGAGCTAACAGACAGCCTTTCCATTTCTTCATTTTTCAATTCAAACGATTTTTTTTAATTAATGTTAGTGAGCTGACTTTCCTGAAATGGCTCAAGTAAGGTTTTAATTGAAATTCTTCAATGACATGGAATTTCGGGAATCGGAAGGCGTCAAAACCTGGCCATGGACGACGTCCAATCGCATGCAAAAAATCACGGTGATTGGATGTGTCATCTTGTAGCTATGCTCCAACAACTAATTGTCTCGAGTCTCATAAAGAGAGCCCTGCTCGGCCTTTGGCCTCGCTTCACTCAATAAACAATTTGTCTCCTTTTCTGTTGAAGCATCACAGAAGTTGCTAGTGATCTGAGCTTTCTTTCAGTCTCTTTTTTTCTCAGGCTTTCAATAGTTTTTGTTTTGGTTTTCACTGTGTGTTCACTCAAAAACAAAGAGTTCAAAACAAGCCAATGGCAACAGTGATTTTGTCACTGTTACAAGCGAGACAGTGACTTGCTGTTCCATTACTGCTCTGCCACTCCTGTTGTAAACAGTGATGTTGTCACTATTACAAGTAAGACAATGACTTACAGTTTTGGCATTTTTACGGCTCTGTCACTGGTGTTACAAACGAGAATTTTGTCACCATTTAAAAAGCCATCATTAGTTTTGTAGAACAATCTTCATTGTCACTGTGACAGAAAAATCTATATGAAGTCTACCTCTGCCACAGAAATCTAATCATTATGTGTACCTCTGAACGAAAAATTTTCCAAGTGGGCCATCATTTTCACTTCAACCTGTTTTTCAGAGTGTTGCATTTTTATTCAAACTCCTGTGCCAAACAACGTACTCTAGTCAGGAGAGTTTAATGACATTTGGAGACATCGATCCACATATATCTGATTACTGAAAGTTACTTATTGACCAGTCCCCATACATATTTAATTAAAACCCCATTTAATTAAATTTGATAAACACAAATTCAATATCAGTACAATTTCATTAATAGTAAACAAAATGATATGAACAATCTACAAATGATAAAAATAATTCAAACTTGAAAGGCGTCACATTGATTATTGGTACTGAATATTTGTCACCCAAAATGGAAAAGCTTTAAACATAAAATTATGTGTAATGATGTGTGATGGATGTCACTGAAGCTCAAGTTATTTGCCAAGATCACTGTAAATGGAGACACATTCAATACATCAACAGTCAGTAAAATCTAGCACCACCAGTTTCAAACCTTTATTTGGTGGACGAGCTTTCTTTGAAGAGCAAATCTCTGAATCTCAGTGAGCAGCCTAGTGAAATTTATGTATCTATAATGTATCAAACATTTTCATTTACCGCAAACTTGGCACACAACTTCAGCTTCACTGATATATTGGGTTGGTAAGAATGAAACGTCCGGCGCGAACGAGCAGTGGAGACAGGCCCCTACCACAGCAGAAAGTAACCACCCACAGGTGTTGTGGGTATTGCATCACAGAGTTACTATAAATAGCTAGCACGTGTGTGAAGAACAAGGTTCAGGTGTGGTTTGTTTGGATGTAACGTGGCTTGCAAAGGAAAAACGCAGATGCCAGATTTGAGAGTCATCTTCCTGCATGAATTTAAACTAGGCCATTCTGCAGGAATTGCCGCTTGAAACGTTAACAAAGCTTTTGGGGAGAATACAGCCAACGAACGAACCATTCGGCCATAGTTTGTGAAGTTTCGAAGCAGAGATACGGACCTGCAAAACGAAGCACGTGGTCACCTACCTGTTGCAGTTTCTGACGATGTTCTGTTACATGTGGTTGAAATGGACCCTTGAAAAACGTGTCGTGAGATAGCGGCAGAGGTAGGTGTCCACCACACGATGGTTGTACGGCATCTGGTTGCATTGGGTAAGGTCAAAAAGCTGGACATGTGGCTGCCGCATGAGTTGACAAGTGCCAACAAGACTAGGCATTTGGAAGTCTGCACATTGCTGCTTACCAGGAATAAACAGGTTCCTCTACTGCATCGAATCATCACCTGCAACGAGAAGTGGGTCCTTTATGATAATCAGAAATGATCTGCACAATGGTTAAGCAAGGCAGAGCCTGCTGGACGGCATCCTAAGCCACCCCTACACACCAAGAAGATGATGCTCCTCGTCTGGGGGTCCACAGCCGGGATAATTCATCGGAGTTTCTTGGCAAGAGGCCAAATCATCACTGCAGTATGTTATTATGCTGAATTACACCAGATGCACTGGAAATTGCTGCAGAAACAACCAGCTTTGGTCAACAGACATGGTGTTCTTCTGCTCCATGACAACGCCCGCCCTCATATCGCACAATGAACAATGCTGACAGTAAATGCTTTGAGCTATGCAGCACTGCCTCATCCTGCCTATTACCCGGACTTGTGTCTGACAGACTATAATCTGTTTCGTCACCTGGATCACTTCCTGTCCGGGGAAACAGTTCACGACAGACAACGAGGTTCAACTTGCAGTTGATGATTTCTTCGAGTCCCAGCCACAAGACTTTTTTTCATTTCGGGATCATGGCCTTGCCGGACAGTTGGCAACTATTAGGTAAGTTGTCCTACTTTTCCGTTCTTGCCATCTACGTGTGCTGGTCCTTTGCTGGATGTTTCATTCGAACCAACCCAATACGTCACACACCTCACACAAAGCTCTTTGTACTTCCTACTCATTATCTTTTTCTCTTGCACGTATCCCTCAATCTGCCCCCACCCCTCCCCAATGATTTCTCTGGGCTTCCCTAACTCTCTTTCATGCCATTTGGGCTGAATAAATTCTTTTAGTTAGCACCTCGTCCCTCAATTTTTAAACAAGGCTAAACCACCTAAGAATATTTGTCTCCACTCTACTAACAACGGTTAGCTTCACTTAACATATCTGCATTCCTCACATAATCAAAACATGTCTTACTATAAATTTCCTGTAAATAATACATCTCTCTAGTGCACAGATTACTCCTTTATCACTCTTCAGCACTACCCAGGTGTTACAGTACTACATATCAAATAGGAAAAATTACACTTTCATACACAGAGACCTTCAGAACCTTTTTAACAACACATTAATCTTGGGAAATCCTCCAAAGGCATAAACTTCCAAAGCTGCATTTGCTCACCTACCATTTTTTTCAGTCAAACATGCTTCCTAAATACACAAACTCATTCACCTGGTCTAACTCTGTACCATTTAGACTGATTTTGCATCCAGTACTAACAGTTCCACACTTAAAAATAATAACTTTGGGCTTTCCTTATTTATACTCAATTCGAATTTCATACAAACTTTGTGCATCCTCAATTAATTCAATTTGAATGCATGAATTTTGTATTTATATTTTAATTTCATTCAATTTGAATGTATCAAAGTTGTACGTATATTTTAATTTCGTACAACTTTGTGCATCCTCATACTCAATTCGAATTTCATACAAACTTTGTGCATCCAGGAAAACAAACTCTGCAACTCACTTTTGCTTTCCAGCAACAGGAGTGTGTCATCATCATATAGGAACCTGCAAACATGGAAATTGTAAAGACACAAACCAGTATTCAGTCCATTTCGGCATAACACATGTACACATCCATAAACATCAATAGTGACAGCACACTATCAATCCTGTCTAACTCCTGCACTAATGAAAAACTAAATCACAAAACACCATTTATACATACACATGATCCACTGCCTGCATACATAGATAGCTTTCACATATTCAATGAACTGGCTTTTTGGAAAGATAGAAAGATCTTTCCAAAAGCCCTTCCACAAAAGCACCCTATTTACTTGGTCATAAGCTTTTTCTACATCTACAAAAGCAGAAAAAGTTTCTTACCAACTGACAGATACTTTTCAATCATATGTAATGCAAAAATTTGGTTAGTGCAGCCCTTACCAGGAATAAAACCCCACTATGTACATTCTCTGGTGTAAAACCTTGTACCTAATCAATAATAGCCTTTCCAAATATTATATCATTAACGTTCTTTCCTTGGAAGATTCAGCAAGCTGATACCATATCTTTTGCATTCAGTCTGTATGTATGTGTGGTCACATTTTGCCTCATACAAAGGGACAATAATAGCATCCCTCCAAACCTGTGAGGGACAACTCTAAAATCCCAATACAGCCAACAAGACTATGTAACAGAGCTGCAAATTATTTTTAAAAATTTTATGCAAATGCCAACCACAGGGGCGCAGCTGCCATGATGCAAGTCTTTACGTTATTTTGAGTACTTTTCTAATTGAAAGCATGTATCTGTGATAAACCATTGAAGAGATAAAAAGCTTGTTTCAATCATTTTTGGGACACTCAGTATATTACGGACATATGTTTACATATACATATTTTGTAAGTTTAATGAATAAACCAATTTATATTATGTTAAATTCCCCATATTTAGTTATGATTGGTAACCAATAGTCTCTCAATTATATGTACTTTTCAATGGCACCATGGTCCTAATCAGATCGAATAAATAAGTATACTTTAAAACTACACACTTGTGATGTTGAGATAGAACAAATTATCAATATTTGTTAACATCGACTATAGTTTCGAAGAGCGTTTAGCTCGACATCATCACGACGAATGGAGAGTAAACATTCAAATCATTGTGACATCATCAGAGTTCTGATGGTAACAGATTTCGGTGAGTTGTTAAATAAAAATAGCAACATTTGTTCACAATTCAATGTTTATTTAACATTGACTATAGTTCTGCAGAGCATTTGGCTTGGCATCATCAGAACAATTGGCTACGAGGTTTTAGTGAAATTTGTTTAAGATGGCATTCTATGCTTCTCTTCAATTTGTCTTTTTATCAACATTATCACATCATGTTGTTACACTGTGTTTACAGTTTTGGTGACTGGAGAAGGCATTGGCAACCATTGCTGTGCGGCTTCTGTAACATTTATTATGAGTAATTACAATATTTCTGTAGCCATATTTTTCAGTTCTTATAATGTACTCATTTGGGTTGTTCAGTTACAGTTTATATTGTTTGCCAGGAGACTAAAATTTCTGACCCAGAAGGTTTGGGAAATGTAATTGACATAATCAAGGCATATTTTTCTTCAACTGCATATTTTAGAAGCACCCTTTTTAAAAACAAATGCAAATTATATAATACATATCCATGATTATGTCAATTACATTTCCCAGATCATCTGGGTCAGGGATTTTATGTCTTGGTAAACAGTATAAACTGTAACTGAATAAGCCAAAAGGATGCATTATGACAACTGGAAAATTATAGGTTAGAGAAATATTGTAATTACTGATGACAATGCTACAGGAGCTACACAGCAATGGTTGTCAGTATGTCTTTTCTAGTCACCAAAACTGTAAACACTGCAGTGGGAATGGCAATAACAAACAAGCAATTGCAGCAAGGCTGACTGATTACAGCAAAAGGTGAAAATGTTGATGAAAAGACAATATCATACCTGTAGAACTTTGCATGCAGTTTGAAGTTATTGAAATCATTTACTTTTAAAATGCATCAAAGCAGTGTTTTAAACTTAGTAGTATAAAATACGAGTGCTTTACCTATGGCATAAAAGTACAAAATATAAAAAGTACTATCCATGAATATGAGCAATTTTAAACACATAATTATAAATCACAAAATAGGAAAAATATATGCATGAGATGACAAAATATTCCACATATTTGTGTGTGAGAGAGAGAGAGAGGGAGAGAGAATTATTTAATTTTTTAAAGTCTGAATTAACTTCAAAAACACCAAATTAAGATGCTTGCTGTACAAATGTATGTGTAAGATCCTTTAGCACAGTAAAATTAAGATCATCATACAAATATACAGGATAAGTATCACACACACAAATCTATATGACATAGCTTTACCAGATAATTTGAGCAACTTATAACTTTGCTGCACAAATATGTGTGTTAAATTCTTTAGTATAATGAAGATCATCATACAAATAAACAAAATGACTATCACACACAGAAATCCACATCACATAACTTTACCAAAAAAAAAAAAAAAAAAAAAAAAAAAACTGAACAACTTATAAAACTGGAAACACACTTACCATCATACACTGGAGAAACAGCACCTTCTAACTCTGAAACATTAGAAAAACAAATGATTACAAATCTGGTATGAAATAAAACAAGTGGAATGAAAGAAATTCTTCACCTACCAACTCTCAAAAGACATGCAATTTGGTGGACCATCACAAATAGTGTATTAGCAGTTCCTACTTAGATTATGAGGTGCATTCCAAGTTACAAGGTCTCTATATCTATTTCTCATACAATGATCTGTGGATAATATTGCAACTGTTTCTAAAATGTCTGCCAGGTCTTTGTGCAGCTTCTTAAAGGATGGGAACCATATAATGACTCACATCAGCTGCAGCAGTCAAAACAATGGATTGTGTTTCAGACACTGAAAATGACATCCTTCTTTCATGAAGAACATCTCCTGCTTATTCCTGTATCATACAATTCATAATGTTTAAAATTCCCCTAGAACCACTGATTTATACTTTTGAACACACATCTCCATCCCTAATTTTTGTAAGCAGTTCAGCTAATTAACACTGCATGTTTACGGTCCTAAAATTTATGCACACAACAAGCTGCTGCATTACGTGGTTCTGAGGTCATCAGCACACAGCAATCTGTTGTATTAGGTGGTTCTGAGGTCATCAGCACTCAAGCTGCTGTATTAGGTGGCTCTGAGGTCATCAGCACACAACAAGCTGCTGACCTCAGAACCATCTAATACTAAGCTACTTCTTGAAGAAGCAGTTCATCCACATAGATCACAATCTAAGTGGATAAACTGCTTCTGAAATGTTCAATCATGGAATCTCTGATTATACATTGCCTACATATTAATGTCATACCAGACTAGAAAAGTACTGAATTAGTCTGTTCCCATTCCACTCTAAAACAAATAATATGAGAATCAGTAGTCATTGGAAAGATGAAGGCCTACAACTGCAACACTAACACACCTATACCATTCAATTCCATCATCAGTGGTATTGCGCAATGGAAATACATACCATTCAATTCCAACAGCACACTCCATGCACGTGAAAAAAACTACACCAATATCAAATATCATGAATAAGATTGGGATGTCTGTGCTGATTTTAAGATGATTGGGTTCCTTTTGGGCCTGCAACCTGGCTTTATAAAGTATCCTTGTTTCCTTTGCTTGTGGGAGAGCAGAGCAGTCAGCAAATGAATGGCCTCCAAGAAATGAGTTGTGTATGGCATTATGTGTACCAGTTTGCAACACCCTTGTTGAAGTACAGAAAATCTTATTACCACCACTGCACATCAAGTTGGAGCTGGTAAAGAAGTTTGTGAAAGCACTTAATCCTAATGGATAAACATTCAAGTTCATTTGCTCAATGTTCCCAAATCTCTCAGATGTCAGGATAAAAATTGGTATATTTGTTGGGCCACAGATAAAAAGATAATGATGATCTCAAAAGAACTAGCGAGCAAATTGACTAATGTTTAAAAGGATGCCCTCGCAGTCATTCCATTTTGTTGTGACTGAATTTCTTGGAAATAGGAAGAGCACCAACTACATGTAGCTTGTATAGAATTTAGGAGACAATTTTGGAAGAATGAAGTGTTGTCAGTGAAACTTCATTACTTGCTCTCACATCTCTATTTTTTCAGAGAAAATTTGGGAGCAGTGAGTGATGAACATGGTGAGAAGTTTTATCAAGACATGCAAAACATGGAAAAGAGATATCAAGGAAGATGGGATGAAGCCATGATGGGAGACTACATCTGGAATTTGGTGCTCCATTATGGTAGTGTTCATAAGAAGCAAAGGCAATCCAAAGTTACTTTTTAGGACAGATACAGTTCTTATTTTAAATTGTTTCAATGTGTGCTGTGTATTGATAGTTTTTATGATTTGTACTCTTTTACACCCCCTGTCCTATTACTTAATGCATTGTAATACATGTTGTACATTATACAACTCCACAGATTTTGGAATAGCGTAAATTGTGGCTGAACTATTGATGCTATGCCACAAATAACGACAAATTTGAAATCCACACACCAAAATTAATAAACATTAAAATATTCAGAAAAACGTGTAATTCTTCAGATTTTGTTACACAGTGACAATTATCTCATTAGTACATTATCACTAGGCAACGGTACACAAATAAAACTTTCATTAGTAATTGTGATAAAGTATTGCGATATTGCAGTAACTTTTTACTTCACTGAGGCGTAGACCTTTAAACTTTCGTGTCAATGTGTTACATATCTTCAAAAATGCAATTTTAAGTTTTATATGTGAGGCTGATATTTTTAATCTCTCTCTTTTTTAGAAGTTGTCACCAATTCCAATTCTACAGTGTTTTTACTGAATTATTTAAATCCCTTAACGCTGCAAGCGGAGAGGATTGGGGACACAAAGTGGAAGGGAGTAAACACGACCAGTAGGAAACAGATATTTAGGTGCTAAAAAACAGAATTTTTTTTTTTTATGTGCTAATAATTTCTAAAATATTTGCTAAAAATAAAAAAAGAATTTGCTAAAAATTAAAATATATTTTCTTTTATGATAATGTAACTAGTTATTTTCTGTGATAAAAAGATAATATTAGTACTCAACTTGCTAATTACAGCTACATATTTGATAGAAAATGTTCTTTGGAGTTGCAGTGGACAATAAATGCCATTTCCAAAATTTCCATCGTGAATTTATGTCTATTGCCACAAAACAGTATCAAGAAAATGATCGCTCCATGTAACAGGAAGTCAATCTTGTATGTATTAAGAAAGGGATGTCACTAACACTTAAGCAGTCAATTTTGCATACAAGTTGGCCTCCTAAAACTTCGAACAACTCTCACATAGTTTGAAATCCATTGTTTTTTCTAACACATGCACAAATTTGTTTGTAAAAGCTTTTAGTTTTGAACCTGGACATGTATTACATTTCCTTTCAATATCCTGCACTTCTTTAACTGCTTCAAATAGTAGGTTCGTTGTTTCTAATTTTGTTTATCGAATGGCACAAGAAACTTAAATTAGCAGACATGTATGCCAAGCCACCTTTTAAACTAGCATCATTCATTAAATGCTGAACAATCTCAGAAGAAATATCATCTTTTTCTGTTTGGGTGACAACAGATCTAAAGTCTTCAACATGATCTGTGTAGTATACCACAGCGCTGAGCCAGGTACCCAAGCACATGACTACGGGTGTAGGTGACAGTGGTAGATCAGGATTCTTTTTGAAAAGATCTATTCTTGTTGGGGATTTAACAGGTACTTTTCTCCCATTCCATACTAACTTGCTCAAATAAGGATAAAGGCTTTGGATATTTTCAAACAACATGTGGAAGCATGAAGGACACGCTTTAAGTGTATCATTTTCGAAAAGCTCACAGAAAGACTCAGTGGCTTTATTCATGTACAGAGCTGCATCCGTAAGCAAGAATAACACATTGTCGTACTTCACACCACTTGGGCACAGCAAGTGCACAGATTCGTTAAATAATCTGGCAACTGTGACACAATTTGCTGTGGAAATGTCTTTGCAAGCCAGCAAAAAAGAAAAAAAGTTTGGAAAGGGTTATTAACATAGCAACCAGACATCTCCGAATTACCTGTATTTACTGTTCATCATGTAATATCAATGCATCCGATGGACAGATCCTATGTGTGTCATGCACCATAGAGATAAGATAACAGTTGCTACAGGGCTCAGCTGTTTGTTTCCTTTCACACACTACATTAAGTGTTCATTTTATGGAACATTCAAATTTCTTTATTTTTTACTATAATAATAATTATAATTTTCTTAATAATTAAGCGAGAACTAAATCAACAATATATATGCAAAAGAAATAAAGAAAAAAGGACAAATGATGAGATTATCCTTTGGTGTGCAGCTGTGTAAATTTTAAAATATATATATATTTAAATACGTGATGCATTCTTTTAAAATGAGTCATGAAAATTATGGAAACTGGAATTGTTTTTCATTCTTGTTTTTTTATTTTCTTTTTGTGTAAAACATAAAGATACACTATACTACTTCACCTTGGAATTCCTACACATAATGTTTATCAGGCTTTATGGAAACTGGAATTGTTTTTCCTTCTGGTTTTTCTACTTTGTGCTTGCATAATATGAAGCTACACTATACTATTCACCTTGAAATTACTGCACATAATGCTTACAAAGCTTCAGTTTTACTGGAAGTAAAATTGAATAACTAAAATGTTGTTGATTGTTTAACAAAAGAAACAGCTGAATGAAAGAATCACTATTTGAACAGCCAACAAAAAATTTAAATTCACAGGACACAATAACCTGATCTAAACTAATTTTGATAGAACCATTATAAAATTCATACTGTTGCAGAAATAGATATGCCAAACTGTACTAACCCATATGCAAACTGTAAGTGTAGTTTTTGACACGCAACATCACAAACAAATCTCTGGCCACCAAGTCTGTTGTGACATCTTCTACGCCAACTTCTTCATCAGTTTGACTGAATATGGAGACAGTGACATACCTCTCGGACTGAGACCAATCAAATCTAAATATCATGAGACAGTAAATAGGTTTAGCACAAAACATGCAAAAAAATATGCTTCATAATTATTTAAGCTGGTTTGTGCATTCTAAAAGCATAGAGATGAATATATGAGGGTTGATTGATAAGTAAGGTCTCCAATCATATAAAATAAGTTTCTGACACGATGAAATAATGAAAGTGGTATCAAAATGAAGGAAATTTATTTCTCTTAAACATTACAATCTTATTTTTCAACAGTCACCATTTACTTTTACACATTTTTCCAAATCCGCTATCCATCTTTTCATTCCATCCATGAAGAAAGTTTGAGTTTGTTTTTGATCCATTTGCGCACAGCAACTTCAACTTTGGCATCAGATGAAAAATGTTGACCTTTCATCATCTCTTTCAATTTTGAGAACAACCAAACGTCAGATGGTGCCAAATCTGGACTATAAGAAGGGCATAGAACAAGAATGAATTTCAGGCTTGTCATTGTGTTTCCATAATTACATCGTTTGCAAAAAAAGAAAAGTCCTCCTTTCAGGCCTGATTCTCTGGATGCGTTGCTTGAGTGCTCATAAGGTTTTGCAATACCTTTCAGAATTAATTGTCGTTCCCTAAGGCAGAATTTCCGTGTAAATTACGCCCCTTGCATCCCAAAATATGGTGAGAATGACTTTCTGCCCTGAAGAAACTCTCTGAATTTCTTTATGCTCAGAAGCACCTGGTTGATAATATTCCATGGATTGCCTTTTGTTTTCTGTGTCACAATGATGAACCTAAATTTCATCTCCAGTAGCAATTTTGATTGCCACACAACCTTCTAGTGTCATAAACTCTATTACTGATCACTGCTTTATATGTAATTCGGAGGTAGCACTCGTGACTAATGAATGTTATTACTCAAGGATGTCAAACAGTAAACTGAAACTAAGCTAAGCTCATTTGCACTACACAGTATCAGCTACTGAATGCATGTGCATACATTTTTCTTCACCAACTCCTAGCAACATCATGCAGTAAGAGACCTTATCAATCGACCCTCCTATGAATAAAAATACGGAAAAAACAGCACATTTAGTAAAATATACAGTCCATAAATGATTACCATGATTACAGTATGCTATAATTTTTTAATGATGAGTCTTAAATCTGTTTTCTTTTTACAGGTGACCTTATACCAGAGAATTTCTGTGTTTGTGTGCTTTGTTCTACAGCATCCACCATTAGGAGCAGCATGACATTTGTGACGTAGAAAGCACAACACGTTGTGCGGTTAGAAGAGACAAAATCTCCTGTCAGTGTTCTGGGAAGTTCAGGACTAAATATGGAAAGAGGTTACCTGAAGTGAAGTTAATTAAGTCATGGATGACAAAAGTTTTAGAAACAGAAACAGCAGAAAAAGGAAGGAGCATTGGTAGACGATCAGTTTCTAATAAGATGATGGGAAGTGTTCATATTGCTTTCACACAGCCACCATGAAAATCGGACAGACAAGCTTCACACCCCAACTACAAATACAGAAGTTCACAGTATACTAGGTGTTACACGATTGTTGCACTTGCATGCTTACATGTTCCAATTTCTTTGAGAACTACTGCCTGATAACTGTCCAAAAATGTGAAACATTTGCTAATAACATTTTGAAAATCATTGATGAGGATAATGATTTCTTTCTATGCATCTACTTCTCAGACAATTCTTTGTTCCATCTTAATGGTACAATCAACATACAGATTGTGCATATCTCAGGATTGTAAAAATCCACGCATTACAAGCACACATATTTAGGGCAGTCCATAGTTTAGTGACTGGTGTGAGCTAATGCGCATGGCCAGATAATTGGTCACTTCTTCTTTGCTGAGGAAATGGTTTCGGCAAATGTATACCTCGATATGCTAATCAATTACACATCCTTCAGCTCAAGAACTGATAGCCAACTGTTATCTTCCAACAAGATGGGGCACCTCGCCATTAAGTATATGTTGCTTGCAAAACTCTCTATGCAAGATTTCCAGATCATTGGAGTGGCAGGAAGTGACCAAGTCTATGGCCCCAAGGTCACAAGACCTTTACCCACTGGATGTCTTTTTGTGGGGTGAAGATGTGGTTTATGCAAGAGTTGTTCCAGATGTCTGGATTTTGCAATAATGCATCACAGGGGCAATAGCAACAGTCACCCCACAAATTCAGAAAATGTGCATCATGAGTGTCAATATTTAGACATTTTATGTGCCACTATGGGTACACATGTGGAAGTTTATTAATTTCATTAATTATGCAACAAAACTTTGTATGTTAACATTTTTAAAATGTCTAATTATCAGTCTCCGGCAGCTGGAATGTACCTGGCCAAGGCAGCGGCCAGTGCGACATGAAGGCAGAGGGTGCTAAGAATCCCCGGAGGACCGGACTAGGCTGCCATCTCATGCTGACCTTGACCATCTTGAACTCCTTTTTCAAGAAAAAGCCACACAGAAAATGGACATGGAGACATCCAATTGGGACGACAAATGAAATTGATTTTATTATGTGTAACAAAAAATTCGTCATCCAAGACTGCAGTGTGCTGAACAAGTTCAACACAGGTAGTGACCATAGATTGGTGAGATGTAAGATGCACCTCAACACTAAACTTGAACGTGGCAAGCTCATAAGACAAACAAAAAATGTATTGACATAACCAACCTTAAAAAACACCATAATACTTTCAAGTTGGAACTGAAGAACAGATTCTCGGCTTTAGAAGGCCTAACATTGGAAGAAGTGGATATTTCTGAAGTTAACAGAAAAGTAACCAAAGCTCTTATGGAAACAGCAACAAAATTAGCTGGGTCTAAGAACAAGTTGCATGTGAACAAATTATCAGGAAAAACCAAAATGTTGATGCAAAAAAGAAGAGAGATGAGGACAACTAAAGAAGATGTGAGTTCCAAAGTGGAATATATAGAGCTATGCAAGACAGTACGAAAAAGTATCACTGAAGATGTAAGGAAATTCAACTGTGAGCTAGTGAGGAAAGCAATTGAAAACAACCAAAGCCTAAAGATAGCAAAGGGACATCTCAGTAAGGGAAGAAAACAGATTATGGCACTGAGAAAAGAAGATGGTTCTGTAACAAGAAATAGAGGCAACATTTTGACAAGAGTGAAAGATTTCTACTCCAAATTATATTAAAGGGATGATACATGTACTCCAGACATCATGAAAGGTACCAGAGTTCTTCCAGTCCTCCCAGCAGAAGTTACACATGCAATCAAGAACATAAAGCGGAGAAAGCTCCAGGAGAAGATGGAATTACTGTAGACATCATACAAGAAGCAAGTGGAGAAATCAAAACAGTACTCGCCCAAATTTTCAACCGATGCCTTAATGAAGAGAAGATTCCTGAGGATTGGAACAACGCTACAATGATCCTGCTACATAAAAAAGGTGACATTGAGGATCTCAGGAACTACAGACCTATCAGCCTCCTCTCAGTGGTTTATAAAATCTTCACTAAAGTTCTTTCACACCACTTGAAGGTAACACTGGACATGGCTCAACCGAGAGAACAAGCTGGATTCAGGAGTGGCTACAGCACAATAGATCATATCCACGTACTGAGAGAACTAATTGAAAGAGCAAGGGAATATGAACTTCCATTGTGCATGGCTTTTATTGATTATGAAAAAGCCTTTGATTCGGTGAAACCATCAGCAGTTACAATGGCTCTGAAATCCTGCAGTATTGAAGATGCATACATTAATATTATTAATAACATCTATGAAAATGCAAGTGCAAAGATTCGGCTGTTTGAAAATACAACACACATAAAAATTGGAAAGGGAGTGAGACAAGGTGACACCATATCTCCGAAGCTCTTTAATGCTACATTGGAAAATGTCTTTCAATCACTGAACTGGGAAAACAAAGGGATAAAGATTAATGGAGATTATCTAACCCACCTTCGTTTTGCTGATGACATAGTCATTTTTACGACTACCCCACCAGAGCTGCAGATTATGATCCAGGAACTTGCTGACAAGAGTAAAGAAGTGGGATTAAAAATGAACTTTCAGAAGACAAAAGTGATGTTCAATGCTTTTACAAGAAATGAAGCTTTATCGACTGATGGAGAAAAACTGGAGATAACAGACACATATGTTTATCTTGGACAGCAGATATCAAGTGAGGGTCACATTGATGAAGAAATTAATCGGCGTACAAAACTTGCCTGGAGAGCTTTTGGAAGAAACAGCATAATTTTCAAGAGCAATATGCCATTATGTCTTAAAAGAAAAGTGTTTGATCAGTGCATCCTTCCAGTGCTTACGTATGGTGCAGAGACGTGGACCTTAACTAAAAGAGACATACAAAGGCTGCAGACAACTCAAAAAAGCATGGAGAGGTGCATGCTTGGTATAACCAGGAGAGATAAGAAGAGGAACTCGTGGATCCGAAAAATGATGAGAGTGGAAGACATCATGATCAGAGTTAAATCCCTGAAATGGCAATGGGCTGGACATACTGCCAGAAGGACAGACCATCGATGGACAGCCGCAATTTTAGATTGGATTCCAAGGGACAGGAAAAGACCCAGAAGAAGACCACATGGGAGATGGGTGGATGAAATTCGAAAATATGTGGGAGTGACCTGGAGGAAACTGGCAGAAGACAGACCGTTGTGGAGGAAACTTGGGGAGACCTTCGTCCAGCAGTGGATTGACAATGGTTGACAATGATGATGATGACATGTGAAAAAAAAAAGGGGGGGGTGATTAACAAGGAAAATTCAAATACCCTCTTTCCTACTCAAGCCATAAAATACCTTTGCTTTTAGATTTTAACAGATCTCATGAGACTTCTATCTTGACTTACTGCAACTTCACATAGCTTCTTAAACTCACAGCAGTCTCACAGAAGTTCTATTGCAACTCAATCTAATCTCACAGAACCTCTATTTTAACACACTTTAATCATAGGACTTCTGCTGTGCTTTGATCTAGTCAAGTCTTACAGGAATTTTACCACAATGCAGTCTTTCCAATGGAACTGATACTATTCTACCTTCACATGGCTTCAACTTAAAACTACAGTATAGGGTGTCCATAAAGTATTTCTCACATTATAAAAAAATGTATTACATTTATAAGGAAGGGATTGCACGACAATGATGGTGCACAAGTAAAGTTTTTTTTCCAGAGTCAGTACACCTCCACATGGGTGTCATTTGTGGCCCGGAGGACATCCAAGCGATATTCAATTTCATGCCATGCTTGGTTAACATCTCAGCAGAGACAGAACCAATGACGTCCAATATTCTGCTCTTCAACATCTTGACATCCAGAACACTGCTAGAGTAAACTTGGTCTTTCACATAACCCCACAGGAAAAAGTCTAGAGGAGTTATGCCAGGTGGTCAAGGCGGCCATGTCATGGGACCATCGCTGCCAATCCATCTGTCCGGAAATGTGGCATTCAAGAACTCACGAACCGTTATTGACCAATGTGGTGGGGCACCGTCTTGTTGAAAAATAACCAAAGGTTGGAGTACATGCAACTGAGATGCTACAAAATGTTCCAGCCTGTCCAGGTACACATTACTTTTTGTAGAACTGTGAGCTCTATAAAAAAGAAGGGTCTGACGATGATTCTGTCATGCATCAGATCACATCATATGTTCCCTTTCGGGCTAGCCCTCTATTTTTCAATGACGTAATGGGGATTTTCTGATCCCTAGATTTGCACATTGTGCCTATTTACTGCACCAGAGACATGGAATGTGGCTTCACCTGAGAAACAGGCACAGTGCAGATAATCGCTATCATGAGCTATGTGCTGCAACATCTCTGTTGCAAATGCAGCACGGCGAGGCCGGTCATCAGGTTGAAGAGCTTGAACGATCTGTACCTTATAAGCGTACAAATGAAGATGTTTGTGTAAAATTCTGTGAACCATGGCACGGGAAACCCCAGTTTCCAGTGAAGCATGATGAATGGATTTCCTGGGGTTTTGCAGAAATGTCTCCTGAACAGCTGCAGCTGTCTCTTGTGTAACTGGTGGTTGGCCCACTCGGGGAAGATCACCACCAACACTACCCGTCGCTTTAAACTTTTCATACCAAGCTTTTATGCTTTTTGTTCCAGTGGTGATTGTCTGTATTCTTTTCTGAAATGACGCTGTACAGTAAATGCCAATTTGGTCTCGTGGAACCACAACACACACATGCTGCTTTTTCTTGCATGGAAGCCATTATTGATGAAATGCTCCTCTTATTCAGCAGCAATGTTCACCTAAAAAACAGATAAAAAACAAAAAACAAAACTTTATGAGTGCTGCTATATTATATTGCCAACCATTTTATTTTAACTTACATAGATTTTTTTATATTAATTTTTGTAATGTGGGAAAGACTTTATGGACACCCTGTATATTCTCATTAATTGGGACACACTGGGGCTAGAACACTTTGGCCTAATTATGCAAAGCTTTATCCCAAAGAGCTAATTTGGGATGATCTTCAAGAATTGTCCCAAATAAACAGCTGCCCTGATTAGCCAATGGACCAATTAACCATAATCTAATGTATAAATAATGTCCACTAATGTCACATAACCTCTCCTTCAATTCACTTGAGTCTCACAAGCTTTACCTTAAATACACTATCACACAACAACATAGTGACACCTCTACTTTAACTGACTCTACATTCATAGGGTCACAAGGCCTCTACTTCAAATTACTTTCAAATCACAGAACCTCTGAACCCTTCTGATCTCATTTGACTTTTGTCTTGACCACATTCCAGTTCTGCTGGAGTTAGGAAACAACACAATATTAGCTTACAAGTGTCCTACTGAAAATTAATGTAGTCTAATAGATTGCTGCTACTTTTACTTGTTCCTAGTTTCTCAGGTCATTTACTTAGACATTCGAATTTCATAAGACCTCTACTTTAACCCACTCTAGTTTTACAGCAGTTCTATATCGTATAAACCAAACTAGTCCCAAAGAAACAATAATTTAAGGCACACAATTTCTACCTTAAACTGAATCTAACATAACTGCTTTAATCCTATCTATGCTTTCAAGACCTCAACTGTAACTTAACCCAATCTAGGGCTCATAGAACCTCTTCTTTTACTTGTTCCAAACTCAAAGGTTCACAGAAACTCTATCTTCAGCACCACCAGCACTAGCATAACCTTTCAACCTATTCTCATTTCATGGATCTCTAATCAATCTACCCCAACTTGAGAGATCTATTGAGTGTAGCCTAAAATTGTAATGCAGAACTTCTACTTTAACTTGAGCTCACAGGATCTCCATTTTAACAGAACTTAACCTCACATGACTTGTACCATTCGCTTAAGCTTCACAGATCATATAACATTTCATTATACTTACAATATCTAACAATGTTAAAATAAATTCCAAGCATCTAACCTAAAAATTAGCTTAATGCAGCAGTACTTGGAAAAATCATCAATATGTGGGAATTCACATTCACGAGGCAATGATGAATCTCTCTCAGTAGTACTGACAACAACATCGTCAACCACCGAAGAAGGCCATAATAATATGGTTGAAACACGTCTGGACAGGACAGTAGGGATATGGATTATGATGAATTATGGCTTATGTGGCAAGAGTCAAGGATTTTTTAGGATTTTAATTCAATTTTTTAGCATATTCATTTCTGAGTTTTTTCATGGTTTCAGCTTCTATCTTCTTTTTTTTTTTTTTTTTTTTTTTTTTTTTTGTCTTAAATTCTACTTTTCTTCATTCTGCATTCCGTTTTTATACATCTATTGTGACTACAGCAATGACAATGATAAATAGATGACTGCATGTTATCCAAGTTATTGTGGCGTGTCAAAACTTTATCAGTTGTTTCTATGCTGAAGTTTAATTATATAACAGCATCTACAGCATATTAACCCTGTCTTTGAATCAATTACAAGATGTGAAACAGAATTTCATGATGCCAGATACATTCATATATGATGTTATAACATTCAAATTGTTAAAACTCACAAGATTTTCAAGTTCACCGAAGATGATAAAATATCCAAAGAGGCTCACAATAAAAAAAAATCCTAATTAAAGAATACAAAAAATCTAGCATAAAGTTCTCCTTCCTTCATCCTAAAAGACACTCTCAAAATGAACCTCTTCATGACCTCAGCAGGTATATGCTTAGTTATGAAGCATTCACTATTAAACAGTGTAACCTATTCACCACTTAGTTTTTATGTCAAGTTCAAAACAACAAACGCATAGAAATACTTTGCGCTTCAATTTCCTTTTTGCCCATGCAACATGTAAACTGGCATTGGAAAGCACACCTGTCCTTTACATGGTTCTTATTTGATGGGACAGGTGGCTTTTAAGTCTCTGTGCTTTCCCATGAAACAGCACCCTTACATATGCAAATCAACCCTTGTTATATAAAGCATTCATGCACTAAAAATGCTTGGTAGGAAAGGGGAGAAAGTCCTACTTATAAAATTAAAAAATTGTAAATACATACACAAGTGAAGTTGCATTGACATGAAGTACATCTAATTTAGCTTTGCAATTATCTCTAATTCCACACTCCCATAATATAACCATCTGGTAGTAATGTTACATTTCACAGTAAAAAAAAACAACTGGAGAACAATAATTTAGTTCAACAAAAGTAAATAATTCCTTACATAAATTTTTACATCAAGAGTTACTTACCACTAAGGTGAACAGCTTGCAATTCAGAGGAATATTTAAGCCTTTTCCCTCCCTCAGTGAACACATAGAACTTAACACAATAAAAACCAAGAAATGCAAAACACAGAAAAATATAACATAAAATGATTACTTTGGAGGGTGTATTTTCTTTTCTCCTGAGTTCGAATTTGCAATCACTGTGGCACCTGTACAAAAGCAAAAGAAAAAAACATAATGTAATGTAGGCCATGAAATAAACAATTCAACAATGCTGCAAAAGCTACTAAAGAATCACGTTTCTGTAAACCTAGAGATTAGAGACTGGTCAAAAACCCGAATCCAGAAAAGACATCCGGCATCATAATTCTAAATGTGGCAATGAAAAGTTAAAGTGCATGCCCAAAGAGCCAGGAGCATCACTTCCTCACCAGAGGGCTCTGTATTTATTCAATAGGAACAGCTATTGAAAAATGGCTGCATTATTGCCAACATGGTTGTGAGGATCTCCACGGATGAGAGTCCTCTATAAACATTTAAATATGATTTAAATATTCAATTGATGCATTATTCAAATTTGCCTTACAGTGATGAATATGATGTTTTTTGTGTGTATGTGTTCAGGTAACAGCAATACAAGATATACTGTATGAGAACAGATAATTTATTCTTATAAAACACCTCCTTAAAGACTTCATGTTTGTTCAGACTGTTTAAGACAGTCCTTGTTAAACACAAGGGTGATGTTCTGTAGGCCTTCTTACATGCTTGAAGGTGGAACCAGAATGACATTTGTTATGAGGTGTCAAGAATGTGACCCTCAAAATGGTTGAGGGGATCACGAGGAGGGCAGAGACAACAAGGACATTCGAGGTGATAGAGAGAGAAGGAGATGTTACAGAGATCCAGAGTAATGTTGTTTTTGTTGTATGGGATATAACCCATGAAGTAAATAATGTATATCATCATCATCATCATCATTGTCAACCATTATCAATCCACTGCTGGACGAAGGTCTCCCCAAGTTTCCTCCACAACGGTCTGTCTTGTGCCAGTCTCCTCCATGTCACTCCCGCATATTTACGAATTTCATCCACCCATCTCCCCTGTGGTCTTTTTCTGGGTCTTTTCCTGTCCCTTGGAATCCAATCTAAAATTTCGGCTGTCCATCTATGGTCTGTCCTTCTGGCAGTATGTCCAGCCCATTGCCATTTCAGGGATTTAACTCTGATCATGATGTCTTCCACTCTCGTCATTTTTCGGATCCACGAGTTCCTCTTCTTATCTCTCCTGGTTATACCAAGCATGCACCTCTCCATGCTTCTTTGAGTTGTCTGCAGCCTTTGTATGTCTCTTTTAGTTAAGGTCCACGTCTCTGCACCATACGTAAGCACTGGAAGGATGCATTGATCAAACACTTTTCTTTTAAGACATAATGGCATATTGCTCTTGAAAATTATGCTGTTTCTTCCAAAAGCTCTCCAGGCAAGTTTTGTACGCCGATTAATTTCTTCATCAATGTGACCCTCACTTGATATCTGCTGTCCAAGATAAACATACGTATCTGTTATCTCCAGTTTTTCTCCATCAATCGATAAATCTTCATTTCTTGTAAAAGCATTGAACATCACTTTTGTCTTCTGAAAGTTCATTTTTAATCCCACTTCTTTACTCTTGTCAGCAAGTTCCTGGATCATACTCTGCAGCTCTGATGGGGTAGTTGCAAAAATGACTACGTCATCAGCAAAACGAAGGTGGGTTAGATAATCTCCATTAATCTTTATCCCTTTGTTTTCCCAGTTCAGTGATTGAAAGACATTTTCCAATGTGGCATTAAAGAGCTTCGGAGATATGGTGTCACCTTGTCTCACTCCCTTTCCAATTTTTATGTGTGTTGTATTTTCAAACAGCCGAATCTTTGCACTTGCATTTTCATAGATGTTATTAATAATATTAATGTATGCATCTTCAATACCGCAGGATTTCAGAGCCGTGGTAACTGCTGATGGTTTCACCGAATCAAAGGCTTTTTCATAATCGATAAAAGCCATGCACAATGGAAGTTCATATTCCCTCGCTCTTTCAATTAGTTCTCTCAGTACATGGATATGATCTATTGTGCTGTAGCCACTCCTGAATCCAGCTTGTTCTCTCGGTTGAGCCATGTCCAGTGTTACCTTCAAGCGGTGTGAAAGAACTTTAGTGAAGATTTTATAAACCACTGATAGGAGGCTGATAGGTCTGTAGTTCCTGAGATCCTCAATGTCACCTTTTTTATGTAGCAGGATCATTGTAGCATTGTTCCAATCCTCAGGAATCTTCCCTTCATTAAGGCATCGAGTGAAAATTTGGGCGAGTACTGTTTCGATTTCTCCACTTGCTTCTTGTATGATGTCTATAGTAATTCCATCTTCTCCTGGAGCTTTCCCCCGCTTCATGTTCTTGATTGCATGAGCAACTTCTGCTGGGAGGACTGGAAGAACTCTGGTACCTTTCATGATGTCTGGAGTACATGTATCATCCCTTTCATATAATTTGGAGTAGAAATAATGTATATATATATATATATATATGAGGGTTGTACTGAAAGTAATGCAAAAGTGGGCATAACTTTTTTATTAACTGACAGAGGTCGTTATAATTACACATGTTGGTAGAGTAACTCTTTCTCTATAAAAAGGTATTACTCAACATAGTCTCCATCAAAAGTGATGCATTTGCTCTATTGTTGAACCCAACTCCTGAATCCCCCTTTTTTTTTTTTTTTTTTTTACTGAGAGTTTAACGACCACCATGAACAACTCAATGGGCTATAAGCAGTGGCTCATCCCAAGTTAAGGGATACTGACTCCAGGGAAGGGAGAGAGCCAATGCTGTAAGACAAACACATAACATCCATGCCTCACCAGGATTCAAACCCAGACCCATCTTGGACAAAAGATCAGAAGCTATCGCTTAGACCACGGTGTTGCCGAGGCGGTAAATCCTCTTTGAAAAAATTCAGGTGTGGACTGTTGTACCCACTTCCTCATAGCCACTTTCACCTCCTGTCTGTGTCATCAAATCATTGTCCCCGGAGACTGTCCTTCATCGGACCAAACTGGTAGAAGTCGGAGGTCACCAGATCTGGGCTGTATGGTGGATGGGGAACCACCAACCAGCCTAATTTGCTGATCACCTGATTTGTTGCAAAAGATGTGGTGCGGTCTCACATTGTCATGGTGAATGTGGATACTTTTCAAACACTTGTTCCTTATTATGACTTCTCTAAGCTTCTTGAGTGCTCGCTAGTCACGGTACGGCTACATTCCAGAAAATCGAGGAGAATGACACCCCTGTCATCCCAAAAAACAGTCACCATGACTTTTTGTGCTGATAGCTGGCTCTTGAACTTCTTAGGCCTTGGTGAAGAGGTGTGATGTCATTCTATGGATTGATTATTCATTTCCATATCATAAAATTATGCCCACATTTCATCCCTTGTCACCAGATTGGAAAGAAATATGTCTTCATTGACTTCAAATGCTTCCAGCAGATCAGAGCAGACTTCCACTCTTCTCTTCTTCAAATCAGGTGTCAACTGCCAAGGTATCCACTTTGCACACACTTTCCAATACCCTAAGTCTTCCACTATCATCTGTATGCATTGTGACCACAGTTCCGTTGTGCAGCAAGCTCACAGATTGTGACTCATCTCTCCATGCAAATCAATTCATTCACTTGCTGACGATTCGTGTCAGTGGTCACAGATGATGGTCTCCCACTGCGTGGTTTGTCTTCAAAGCTGGTTTCCCCATTTTTAACTTTCTTTATTCATCTGTGCAAATTGATCTTGGCAATGGTGTCCTCTCCGTAAACATTCTGTAGCCTTTTGTGAATGTCGGACAGTCTGCACCTTTGCTTTGTCAAGAACTCAATGACAGCACGTTGCTTCTGCTTGGAATCCACTATTTACCTGCAATGAAGAAGGAGGGTTACTATAGAGGAAGAGCTACTCTATCAACATGTGCAATTTGAATGACCTCTGTCATACACATACATACATACATACATACATACATACATACATACATACATACATACATACATACATACATACATATCACTAAGCTGTTCTCTGAGATTCAGAGGTTAGCTCCAAAAAGAAATACAAACTTCCAGATATTTTTACTTATTGTTGTCATATCAAACTTCGCCATTTACAGCGATCTTGACATACAACTCGTGCTTCACTGATATCCATTACACGCCGTACACAAGATCTTTTATACTTCATACTCATAATCTTTTTCTCATGCAGACACTCCTGAATCTGATATACCCATGTCTTCCTTGGCCTTCCTCTGCCTTTCCTTCCTGCCACTTGGGCTGAAAATATTTTCTTAGTAAGCATTTCATCACTCATTCTTTCAACATGGCCAAACCACCGAAGCATATTGGTCTCCACCTTGCTAACAACATTTTGCTTTACATCACACAACTGCAATACATCTTCATTCCTCACACAATCAGATCGTGTCTTGCCACAAACCCCACGTAAGTAACGCATTTCTCCAGCACACAAACGACTCCTATGTTTCTTCTGCAGTACCCAGGTTTTACTGCCATACATCAGAGTAGGAACAATTACTGTTTCATACACAGCCATGCGGGACTCTCTAGAGAACCCATCATTCCTGTGAAAACCTCCCAGAGCAGTTATGACTTTCAATGAAGAATTCACTCGCCTACTGATTTCACCATCCAACTTGTTCTCTCTGTCAAACATGCTTCCTAAATACACAAACTCACTCACAAGCTAGTTCTGTGTGACATTGGCAAAAAGACCTCAACTCACTGGGTTTTGTTCCAGAATCCTTAGGTTGAATGACCAACTGGAACCCTCAGCTGTGGGCTAATCCCCCACACTGATGTACTTACCTGATTAAAAAGACAAAGAGAAATATTAAGAACGACCTCTGTCAGTTAATAAAAAAAGTTATACCCACTTTTGCATTACTTTCAGTACAACCCTTGTATCTTACCCTGTAGTCCGAGTCTCCAAGAGCTTGCAAAACAACAATTAGTCTTCAATTGAGTTATTATTTGTGTACTGGGCAAGAGCAAGAAGTGCTGCAAATTCGGCAACGTCCGTAATCTCTTCAAGTTATAACGCGTAACATCTAGTGCTTTTTAATTGCACAGTAATGTTATTTCCAGCTCTTTCATGAATTCACCTAAAAAGTGTGCCGTTTGAGATTAGTGCAGTTTTTACGTTTCTAAATTGTTCACCTACCACAGTTTCACAACTCTATTATGCATGGCTTTGTAAGAGGTTCAGCAGTTGTATGCACTTTCTCAGCCTTAGCTATATGGTAATTCACTTGAAATGAGGCTTCACACACCTTTTCACTGACTTTACCAGTAAACTAAGAGGTCTACAGAACTTAACAGGGTCTTTTCGGCACTGGGTGATTTTAATGTGTAAAATCCAAACATTACTGGAAGTGTAACTACTGCTCAAAAATAACAAAAAAAAAAAAAAAAAAAACTGTGCTACACAAAGCAGCCAAGCTGCTGAGCAAACACAATGTTATACCTATCACGTTATGTGAATGGTTCAGACAAAATTGTGTGTGAAAAAAACATTTCTCTCGATTCATGGGATCTCAAATGGTCGGCTTAGCAGTGCATTTCAAAAAAAGAAGGAAGAATCAAACAGTGGACTGGATAAAAGGGGTAACCATGACCACTGGCCAAATCAAACCTCACACAATGCAACTAAAGTAGCTAAAGAGCATATCAGAAAACTTCCCAAGCAGGCCAGTCATTATTCAAGTCAAAACAATCCAGACCAGCAATAGCCACACCCAGATCTGAATATTGTAAAACTTTATAACTTGTACTAGCATAAAGAAGAAGAAGCTGGAAGGCAGCCAGGGTCTTTACAACGCTATCGGTATATTTTCAATCAGAATATACAAGGCAAACAGAATATAAATTTTCAATATACTTGTAACACTTACTTGGTCATCCATGTAATGCTTCTCAGAAAACTTGAAAATTTCATTGCCCTGGAGCGCGAATCAAACCTGCATCTCCTGATTTCTGTTTGAGTATGCTAACCATTACACTACCCAGGACAATGAAGTTCCAAGCAACTGAGACTAAGCAAACTTAGCTTAGGAATCTGAGCAACCTCAGGTTTACGCTAGTTGAAGCATCATTGCTTCCTCATTGCCTTTTGACCCATCTTCCATCCAGAAACAGAAGTAGGTTGGAATTCACCAGTACCAAGATAAATCAATGAAGGAAGAAATATTCCTCATAATACATGGGAAATCAATAGAACATTCAAAGAAAACAGAACATCAATTCTGAATATGTGTGCAACACTTACTGGTCATCCACGTAACACCTCTCAGAAAACTTGAAAATTTCATTGTCCTGGAGCGAGAATAAAACACATCTCCTGATTTCCGTTTGAGTATGCTTAGCATACTCAAAAAATTGGGAGATGCGGGTTCAATTTTGGTTCTCTCAATTTCTGTTCAAGTATGCTAAGCACACTCAACTGGAAATTGGGCCATGAGGGTTTGATTCCCATTCCAGGGTGATGAAATTTTCATGTTTTCTGAGAGCTGTCACACAGATAACCAGTAAGTGTTACAAGCAAATTCAGAATTTATATTCTGTTTGCTTTGAAGATTCTATTGATTTCCAATGTATTATGAGGAATATTTCTTCCTTCATTGATTTATTTTCAATCATTTTTTCAAACTTTTGGTGCTCTGAAAACAAACACATGTCCTAGAAACTAGACAGCCCGCACGTAAAAATCGACGTAACAGAAGGTGCAGAAAAGAACAATAGAAAGAACTATATCTCAGGAAAGTGCAAGCAGCATTTGACATGCTGAAAGAAGACATCCAGAGGGCAAAGACAGACAATACTCTCCATATAATATGCTTTGACCTATAGCAAGATCCATCAACCTCATATATCAAAACCAGTGTGATATTCTACAAACATCAACTCTGGTGCAACAATCTGAGAATTCACACCAAGTATGATGACAGTGCACACATGTACATGTGGCCAGAAAATGTGGAAAAGTGTGTCGCAGATGAAATCATACAATATGTAAAAAAATATGTTGATGAACTCCCAAATACTGTCTGACATCTCATCTTATCTTGTACTTCAACTCATACGCTGGACAAAACAAAAGTTTTACTGCTGCAGCATACTTCTTGCACCTGATTCATATTGATAGGTTTGACACCATTCAACAAAAGTTCTTAGTTCCTGGGCATACATTTATGCCATGTGACAGTGATTCTGGTGCTAGTGAAAAAGCCAAATGCCAGCGTGTTTACATGCCAGACCAGTGGGAGGCCATCATGAAAATGACACAAACAAAGAAACCATTCCATGTGCATCAAATGACGTGACGATTTTATGGCACTGTCAGATCTCACTTCAGCCATCGCCAAACGTACAACCACTGTTGAAGAAGTAAAGGTGGAGTTTCGAAATGTGACATGCTTTGTGTTTAGCTGCAGCCATCCAACACAATATGGCATTAAGTGACATTACACATCACATGAGCCAATCAAGTATGTTTATATTACACAGCATAGTTGACCGGCAGCAGCTCCAGAACTGCCACTTTCTGGCATCACCTTCAAAACATAATATACTTCTGACATACCCATAAAAGCTACAAAGCTGAAAGACCTGGAATCTCTCCTGGAGTACATTTCCCTATAAAAATCACCCATATTATACATACATACATATCACTAAGCTGTTCTCTGAGATTCAGAGGTTAGCTCAAAAAAGAAATACAAACTACCAGATATTTTTAACTTACTGTCGTCGTATCAAACTTCTCAGTGATCTTGACATACAACTCGGGCTCCGCTGATATCCATTACATGCCGCACACAAGATCTTTTATACTTCATACTCATAATCTTTTTCTCATGCAGACACTCCTGAATCTGATCCCCCCATGTCTTCCTTGGCCTTCCTCTGCCTTTCGTTCCTGCCACTTGGGCTAAAAAGATTTTCTTAGTAAGCATTTCATCTCTCATTCTTTCAACATGGCCAAACCACCGAAGCATATTGGTCTCCACCTTGCTAACAACATTTTGCTTCACATCACACAACTGCAACACATCCCCATTCCTCACACAATCAGACTGTGTCTTGCCACAAACCTTCCGTAAGTAATGCATTTCTCCAGCACACAAACCACTCCTATGTTTCTTCTGCAGTATCCAGGTTTCACTGCCATACATCAGAGTAGGAACAATTACACTTTCATACACAGCCATGCGGGACTCTCTAGAGAACCCATCATTCCTCTGAAAACCTCCCAGAGCAGCTATGACTTTCAATGAAGAATTCACTCGCGTACTAATTTCACCGTTCAATTTGTTCTCTCTGTCAAACATACTTCCTAAATACACAAACTCACTCACCTGGTCAACCACAGTGCCGTTTATACTTACATTACATTCAGTGCTACTTGTTCCTCTCTCAAACACCATAACTTTGGGTTTTCCCTTATTTATACTCAGTTTGAATTTCATGCAAACTTCGTACATCCGAGACAACATACCCTGCAAATCACTTTTGCTCTCTGCCAACAGGACAGTGTCATCAGCTTACAGCAATCTGCACACACGGATATCACCAAGACATAAACCACTATCAACTATTTTGGCATCACACATACATGCGTCCATAAATATATTAAACAGCCATGGTGACATTACACAACCTTGTCTAACTCCTGCACCAATAGAAAACCATTTTGATAAAACACCATTCACTTGTACACAAGCTCTACTACCAGCATACATGGCTTTTACACTATTAAGTAGATTCCCAGTAACACTATTTATACTCAGTTTGAATATTTATTTATACTCAGTTTGAATTCCATGCAAACTTCGTACATCCGAGACAACATACCCTGCAAATCAGTTTTGCTCTCTGCCAACAGGACAGTGTCATCAGCTTACAGCAATCTGCACACACGGATATCGCCAAGACATAAACAATCAACTATTTTGGCATCAATCCTGCATACGTACATAAATATATTAAACAGCCATGGTGACATTACACAACCTTGTCTAACTCCTGCACCAATAGAAAACCATTTTGATAAAACACCATTCACTTGTACACAAGCTCTACTACCAGCATACATGGCTTTTACACTATTAAGTAGATTCCCAGTAACACTATTTATACTCAGTTTGAATATTTATTTATACTCAGTTTGAATTCCATGCAAACTTCGTACATCCGAGACAACATACCCTGCAAATCAGTTTTGCTCTCTGCCAACAGGACAGTGTCATCAGCTTACAGCAATCTGCACACACGGATATCGCCAAGACATAAACAATCAACTATTTTGGCATCAATCCTGCATACGTACATAAATATATTAAACAGCCATGGTGACATTACACAACCTTGTCTAACTCCTGCACCAATAGAAAACCATTTTGATAAAACACCATTCACTCGTACACAAGCTCTACTACCAGCATACATGGCTTTTACACTTTTAAGTAGATTCCCAGTAACACCATATTCATTCAATACCTTCCACAAAAGTGTCCTACTCATTCGATTGTAAGCTTTCTCTAAATCTATGAAGGCAGCAAAAACTTTCTTACCAACAGCCAGATACATTTCAATCATCGTGTGTAATGCAAAAATCTAGTTAGTGCAGCCTCTACCAGGCATAAAGCCACTCTGAACATCACACACTTTCTCTGATGTAAGACCCCGTACTTTTTCAATAACAACTTTACCAAATACTTTCCCTGGCACGCTTAGCAGGCTAATACCACGATAGTTCTTGCATTCAGTCTGATCACCTTTTCTCTTATACAAGGGAACAATAATAGCATCCTTCCAATCCTGAAGGACCATTCCTAACTCCCAGCACAACTGGCAAATTTCAGTTAACCAGTCAATTACAGAGTCACCACCATATTTTGGCAGTTATGCCATCAACACCCGGAGCCTTACCATTCTGAAGGGATTTTAGAGCTTTATGCACTTTTTCTCTTGAGATCCCTCCTGTGCTTCCATCCCTCACTGTGACATCATCTGTGTCTGTCTCAGAATCATTTTTGCTTTCCTGATCTAATAACTCACAGAAATATTCTCCCCATCTTTCACTTAACTCATTGGGCTACCATATCACTACCCATATCTCATTCTTCCCACAACTTGCAACTTTGTTTCCCCTATTTTTCCTGAGTCTCATGTACTTCCAGAAAGACTTCCTATCTTTCGGAAAAGCCAGTTCATGCCTTTCCACCTTCTCCTTCCTATCTTTTGTCTTACTCTAGCGAACCAGCCTAGCAGTTCCACGCTTCTTTGAGCGATATTCATCCACAGAGACTCTACCTTGCAACATCCCCAAATAGGCTTCCTTCTTTCTCTTTACTACCTCTTCAATCTCACTATTCCACCAAGAATCACCTCTATTGTTACCCACTATTGTGGTGCCACAGACCTCTTTAGCAGCAGTGACAACACAGTTCTTAAAACATTCCCACTTCTTTTCTACATCCCTCTAACCAGACTTCAGCTTCTTCAGTCGTTCTCTGAGCAAGTCAGTATAACACTGATGGTCTTCAAGGAGCCCATCAACCTTTATTCTTTCTATCCTGGGTCTCTTTCTATTCCTTTTCCTCCAACCAACATTAAGTTTCACTCGTGACACTACCAAGTAATGATCAGAAACAACATCCGCACCTCTCATCACACGGGTGTCAACAACTAAGTGTTTCAGACGTTGATCGTAGACAACAAAAGCTATCACACTCTTTTGACCAAGAGTATGATTTTCCCAAGTATATGTGTGGATATACTTGTGGTTGAAAAATGTATTAGATAGACACAAACCATTCTCAATGAAGAGTTCAATTAATCTTTCACCATTATCATTTACACAAGGATCATTAAACTTACCCAGAACATTGTCAGAAATTGCTTTCTGCACACCTACTCTAGCATTGAAATTCCCTGCTATTATAACTTTTTCTTTAGCACCAAACTGGCTCAAAACAGCTTTTAGCTCATTCCAGAAATATTCCTTCTCATCAGAAGGTTCAGAGTCGCAAGGAGCATACACTACAACAATTACAATTGTCTGAAGTTTCACTTTCAAACGAATCCAGAGAATTCTCTCACTTACGCAACTATAGTGAATCAAGTTGTTCTTCATCTTTTCACTTAAAATCACACCTACACCAGCCTGTCCTCTCACATTATCCAATACTCCAGACCACACACTCACTTTGCCATTCACTTCTCCTACCCCAATTTCTTTCTTTTTGGTTTCACTTACACACAGCACATCCAGTCTATACTTATTCATCTCCTCAACCACCTCATTCATCTTGCCACATTTATACCTCTAGTATTCCATACACCAATCTTACATTCACTCAGCCGAGATCTGTTTCTTATAAGCCGTTTAGAAAGTCCAGGTCGATTCCGTGGTGGACCATCCTTCTCAAGTGTGGTAGGTCCACCATATCCCACACTTGAGTCCGGATATTGATTTCTTTTTGTCTTTTTAATCAGGTAAGTACATCATTGTGGATGATTAGCCCACAGCTGAGGGTTCCAGTTGGTCAATCAACCTAAGGATTCTGGAACAAAACCCAGTGAGTTGGGGTCTTTTCACCAATGTCACACAGAACTAGCTGGCACCTCTCCAAGATTCACAGAGGCCCTAATTGCTGTTGTGTGTGCCATTGTTACCACGAAGCGCCCTGAGGAGGCTAACCCATCGCTCACTATGACCGCCCAATCACCCATATTATGATGCTTTGAAACCGGACACCTTTCCTGTGAGGCACAGTATGACAGAAGATGAAGAGTTGGATGACATCTTGGACTTTGTTGATGGTGAGTAATGTATGTTTATGCAGTAATTATTATTTTTTCCACCACTCAGCAATGTAACCATTTCGTGTTGTGAAAGTCATCTCATAATATCTTCTCATTCATGATCTTCAACCTGTAATAAACTCTTTGAACATGTGCCAAAATATGAGAGAGCTTTTGTAGAAATGTGCAAATAAATGTATTTTTTCCCCATCACTTTAACTTTAGAGTTAATTTTCTAAATTTTCACAAAAGTGTGGTTAGCAAACTATTGCTGTAAGGTCTTCAATTGTAAAAATACCTTCAGATTTCCAATCAAAGAACTGAAGTTGTAAAGAAATCCATAAAAGGAAAAAAATATCCTTTTTTTTTCTTTTAACTTTTGCAAATTCAATGAGATAAATAAACATGTGTAAAATTTTTAACTCCAAACTTTAGCAAATTCCCACCTGATAAAGTTATGCATCAAGCAATGGTTTCCCCTAATTTCTCAGAAAAAGATTAATAGATTTAAATCTCTGTAATTTACTGCAGCAAATTAAAAAACAACATTAATTTGTTTGATCACATCTCTTTTAGTGTTAAGCAAATTCCTTATTGCATTAGATTGCAAATAATTAGTCTTATCATAACTAATTGGGTATTTAATCACAAATCATCTTACCATCAGTCTCCTCTGAAGCAGACTTTACAGTTTTGGATTTGGATACTGGGGCTGGCAGTTTAGGAGTAGGGAATGCTGTTGCTAGAAACACAAATAGAAAACAAATGTTATTCTGGAAACAAACAAAATAAAACAATTCAGCCATGAAAGCAATTGAAAGAAAAAAGAACACATATTTTATACATGTAAAAAGGCAGCTGTTATTACTAATATTTATAATATGACATATGGACAGACTAATTGTGGAGAAGTGATTTGTTGATAGCATATTCTATATAAGTTCAACAACATTTTGGTGTAATAATATTAATTACAGTTAAACCTCCTTAAAGGAACTCCCAAATAGCCGACAGTTTTGTAATTCCCAGGTCCAAAGTATATATGGTTCTGTATATTTACTTCAAAATATTGGACATTTTCATAATTTAAAAAGGGAATATTAAACGGACAAAAATCTTTTTTTTTTTTTCACTCCCAAAAAGCTGACAGTTTTGTAATTCCCAAATCCAAAGTATATATGGTTCTGTATATATATATTTTTTTTTTATGGGAGATTTCAATGCAAAAATAGGGCAACGGCAACAGAATGAAACTTCAGTAGGTAAATTCGGTCACGGCAACAGAAACCAGCGTGGAAATACTCTCGATGAGTTTGCAGAGGCAGAAGGGTTTTTCATCTTGAACTCCTTCTTCAAGAAAAAGCCACACAGGAAATGGACATGGAGACATCCAAATGGGACGACAAGTGAAATTGATTTTATTATGTGTAACAAAAAATTCGTCATAGAAGACTGCAGTGTGCTAAACAAGTTCAACACAGGTAGTGACCATAGATTGGTGAGATGTAAGCTGCACCTCAACACTAAACTTGAACGTGGCAAGCTCATAAGACAAACAAAATGTATTGACATAACCAACCTTAAAAAACACCATAATACCTTCAAGTTGGAACTGAAGAACAGGTTCTCTGCTTTAGAAGGCCTAACATCGGAAGAAGTGGACATCTCTGAAGTTAACAGAAAAGTAACCAAAGCTCTTATGGAAACAGCAACAAAATTAGCTGGGTCTAAGAACAAGTTGCATGTAAACAAATTATCAGGAAAAACGAAAATGTTGATGCAAAAAAGAAGAGAGATGAGGACAACTAAAGAAGATGTGACTTCCAAAGTGGAATATATAGAGCTATGCAAGACAGTAAGAAAAAGTATCACTGAAGACGTAAGAAAATTCAACTGTGAACTAGTGAGGAAAGCAATTGAAAACAACCAAAGCCTAAAGATAGCAAAGGGACATCTCAGTAAGGGAAGAAAACAGATTATGGCACTGAGAAAACAAGATGGTTCTGTAACAAGAAATAGAGGCGAAATTTTGACAAGAGTGAAAGATTTCTACTCCAAATTATATGAAAGGGATGATACATGCACTCCAGACATCATGAAAGATACCAGTACCAGAGTTCCTCCAGTCCTTCCAGCAGAAGTTGCACATGCAATCAAGAACATGAAGCGGGGGAAAGCTCCAGGAGAAGATGGAATTACTGTAGACATCATACAAGAAGCAAGTGGAGAAATCGAAACAGTACTCGCCCAAATTTTCACTCGATGCCTTAATGAAGGAAAGATTCCTGAGGATTGGAACACCGCTACAATGATCTTGCTACATAAAAAAGGTGACATTGAGGATCTCGGAAACTACAGACCTATCAGCCTCCTATCAGTAATTTATAAAATCTTCACTAAAGTTCTTTCACACCGCTTGAAGGTAACACTGGACATGGCTCAACCGAGAGAACAAGCTGGATTCAGGAGTGGCTACAGCACAATAGATCATATCCACGTACTGAGAGAACTAATTGAAAGAGCGAGGGAATATGAACTTCCATTGTGCATGGCTTTTATCGATTATGAAAAAGCCTTTGATTCGGTGAAACCATCAGCAGTTACAATGGCTCTGAAAACCTGCGGTATTGAAGATGCATACATTAATATTATTAACAACATCTATGAAAATGCAAGTGCAAAGATTCGGCTGTTTGAAAATACAACACACATAAAAATTGGAAAGGGAGTGAGACAAGGTGACACCATATCTCCGAAGCTCTTTAATGCCACATTGGAGGGTGTTTCTCAGTCGCTGAGATGGGAAAACAAAGGGATAAAGATTAATGGAGATTATCTAACCCACCTTCGTTTTGCTGATGACGTAGTCATTTTTGCAACTACCCCATCAGAGCTGCAGAGTATGATCCAGGAACTTGCTGACAAGAGTAAAGAAGTGGGATTAAAAATGAACTTTCAGAAGACAAAAGTGATGTTCAATGCTTTTACAAGAAATGAAGATTTATCGATTGATGCAGAAAAGCTGGAGATAACAGACACGTACGTTTATCTTGGACAGCAGATATCAAGTGAGGGTCACATTGATGAAGAAATTAATCGGCGTACAAAACTTGCCTGGAGAGCTTTTGGAAGAAACAGCATAATTTTCAAGAGCAATATGCCATTATGTCTTAAAAGAAAAGTGTTTGATCAATGCATCCTTCCAGTGCTTACGTATGGTGCAGAGACGTGGACCTTAACTAAAAGAGACATACAAAGGCTGCAAACAACTCAAAGAAGCATGCAGAGGTGCATGCTTGGTGTAACCAGGAGAGATAAGAAGAGGAACTCGTGGATCCGAGAAATGGCAATGGGCTGGACATACTGCCAGAAGGACAGATCATCGATGGACAGCCAAAATTTTAGATTGGATTCCAAGGGACAGGAAAAGACCCAGAAGAAGACCACATGGGAGATGGGTGGATGAAATTCGAAAGTATGCAGGAGTGACATGGAGGAGACTGGCACAAGACAGACCGTTGTGGAGGAAACTTGGGGAGACCTTCGTCCAGCAGTGGATTGATAATGGTTGACAATGATGATGATGATGATATTTATTTCAAAATATTGGACAGTGATCTTTTTCATAATTTAAAAAGGGAATGTTCAAAGGACAAAAATCAGATATATATATATTTTTTTTTTACCCCCAAATAGCTGACAGTTTTGTGATTCCCAGGTCTGAAGTATGTATATATGGTTCTGTATATTTACTTCAAAATATTGAAGTGATATTTTTCATAATTTAAAAAAGGAATGTTCAAGGGACAAAAATCAGATTTTTTTTTGATTTTTTTTTTTTGTCGCAAAGATTTTTAGTTTCTTTGGATGAAAGGAAGATGACTCTTGTCTTTCAGATCCCCATTACAAATCTACTGGTCTGTGGTTTTAATATGGCAGATCTATCTTACAGATAAATGGATCTGTGTATCGAAGAGGCAACAACTGGTTTTCTTCTGACTGCAAAGCATTTTGAAACAAAAGGGAAAGTTCTTTGTAAACAAAGGGGATTAATTAGCACTACTGAAGAATTTTCAAAAACACATACTGGAAAACAGGCTATGAATTGCAAAAGAGAAAACAAAATGCTTTAATCAGTTCTTGCAGCCAAAAGTGGCTGACTAATTTCATTAAATAATGAACAGTAATTAAATACATTTTTAAATTCAAGATGTAACATACTTATTTAACTGTCACATATTGTATACACTGAGTGGCCCCTTTATTATGAACACATGACAGTTTTAAGCAAATGAGCTATGGCTGCATGCTGTTGCCGCCAGAGGGTGAGGCTAGTATAAAAAGGGAAAGCTTAGTGCTTGCGACAGTAGTAGAAGTGATTTTTGGGTGACGAGATGGGTAAAAAATGCGATTTGACGGACTTTCAACGTGGGATGATTGTAGGAGCTCAGAGCCATGGTGCGAGTATCACTGAAACCGCCGAATTCGTGAAATGTTCCAGAGCAGCTGTTGTTAAAGTGTTTAAAGACTGAACTGTCAGCCAAAAAAAATGGGTCTCGACGTGCAACGTGTGGCCGTCATCGACTAGTGACTGCTCGGGCGGAACGGAGAGTGTCCAGACTGGTAACAGACAATGGAAGGGCAACAGTGCAGCAAATTACAGACCATCTTAATCAAGGATCCCCTCAAATGATCTCTGCAGGCACTGTTCGCCGTATATTGCATCGGATGGTTTATGGCAGCCGAAGGCCTGTTCGAACACCTTTGCTGTCTGCAGTTAACAAGAGAAAACATCTCCAGTTTGCGCAGGAGCATAAGGAGCACAAGGATTGGACAGTCGATAATTGGAAACAAATTATGTGGTCCGATGGATCACGCTTTCAGTTGCACCATGCCGATGGCCAAATGAGAATTTAGTGGAAACAGCACAAAAGCATGGACCCCAAATGCATTGCTACAACCCTTCAAGCTGGTGGAGGCAACATTATGGTTTGGGGAATGTTTTCCTGGCATGCTTTGGGCCCCTTAATTCGTGTTGATCAACGTCTGACTGGCACATCATATCTAAACATCATTGCAGACCAAGTGCATCCTGTCATGTGGATGGTTTATCCCAATGGCGATGGCTACTTTCAACAAGATAATGCATCCTGCCATAGTGCTTGTATTGTACAGGATTGGTTTCATGAACATGCCGGTGACTTCACTTTGCTTAGGTGGCCCCCATAATCCCCATTGAGAATTTGTGGGATGAAGTTGAACGAGCCATCAGACAGCTGGATCCACAACCGTGCAATCTCACACTCCTGGTAAGTGTTATTCGTCAAGCATGGTCTCAGATTCCACAAACCACCTATCAACATCTTGTGGAGTCCATGTCATGAAGAATCAACGCAGTATTAAAGGCAAAAGGTGGCCCAACGAAGTACTGATGGGGTGGTCATAATAAAGTGGCCACTTAGTGTATACTCTACTGTTTGTGAATGTTGCAACATCAAGAAAGAATTGTGCTATTCAAATGAAATTTATATAACAGATTCCCAATATTACACAATATAACTGAATACATTTGTAGAACAATACAAGTACTTTCCGCTTCAAAACTCAATATCATGTAAAGCTACCCAGAGCAACAATAACAACCACTACACGGGGTGGCATTGAATGGAAGAGGTATTTGATATTGTCCTGGGCAATAGCCTGTCAGGCTGCTTTTATGTGAGACTAGAGTTCATTTGTGGTGACTGGCAGAAGCACTTGACAGGCCAGTTGCTCAGCTACCATGTCCCAGTTTTTCGGGCCATGTGTGGCCGAGCATTGTCCTGCTGGAATATAGCCATGACAACTCTGACAAAAGGGTACCACCTCTGCCTCTAAAAAAAAAAAAAAAACCTGATGTATTGCTGGCTATTGAGGGTTACCTCAATTTGCGTCGTGCAATGGTGCCCCAAACATTTGATGTTGGGCTGCTGTGATGCTGCAAAATGCATGCTGCTGTTCACCACCATGTCTTTGAACCTACAGGGGTTGTCCAAAATAATGGAAACACCTTGAAACAATAGGTGTTACACACCTAATATGGTGTGGGAGCACCCTTGGCATTTAAAACTGCTTGAATCCTCCTTGGAATGGATGCATACAAGTCCTGGATGGTGGTAAGTGGTATCTTGTACCACTCTTCCTGGCTCCAATTTCTTGAGAGATGCCGGAGGAGGATAACGAGATTGCACTATGTTTTCCAACACAGACCACAGGGGCTCAATAATGTTTAAGTTTGGTGATTGTGCAGGCAAGGGAAGGTGTGCAACTGTATCCTCATGTTCCTCAAACCATGACTGAACAGTTCAACTTTTGTGAATCATCATCTTGAAAGGTTCAATCTCCAGACGGAAACAATGTCTGCGCCACTGAATGCACATGGTCGGTCAAAAGAGTGACATAGTCACCGCTAGTGATCCGTCCATGCAAACCACGAGATCATGGCCCAAACCATTACGGAACTGCCCCCATGTTTCACTGTAGGAAGGAGACAGTCTGGGTTGTAGGCTTCTGCGGGGGTTTTTCACATGTAAACCCGTCCTGTGGTGGGGAATAGTGAGCAACTTGATTCATCAGAAAACAAGACATCTTTCCATTGATCCACAGTCTACGTTTTATGTTCCTGGCACCACTGTAGTCTCCATTTCATATTCATCTGTGACACCAGGGCTTTTGCAATCGCAGCTCTGCCGTAAATATTGTGCTTATGCAATTTCCTTTGCACGGTATGGGTCAACACTGGGTTTTGGAGATGTGCATTAAGCTCAGCAGTCACTTTCGTCGCCATGGTCTTCCTCCTTGTGGTCATAATCTTCCTTAATGTCCTCTTGTCTCTTGCAGTGAGTTTGGTTTTCCTTCCACAGTTGTGTCTCGCAGATCATGTTGTGCCGTGAACATTGTATGCTGTCATGACCTTCGACACGGTACCTCTCGATACCCCCAATACCTGTGCCACTGTGGTTACCGACGCACCAACCAGACGGTCTCCTACAATCTGCCCTCTTTGGAACTCCGACAGGTCACTCATTGTGCCTTCACCTGGAATGAAATTGTGCAAACACCGATTTACAATGCAATCACACAGATCCTTGAAACCATAAGCAACACAAAAATTGTAGCTACATGTTTGTTTTACTCAAAATGCAGCACATACCAAAGTCACTGTTTTCAGCGAGGTGTTTCCATTATTTTGAACATGATTTCGACTTGATGCACCATCAAGGTGCATAAAGTTGAATCACTACTTGTCAGAAAACATGACCTGTTGCCAATCAGCTGGTTAATGTCTGTGTTTGAGAACCCATTGCAGCCTGAGGCATCTATGGTTGAGGGTCAAAAGGAATGTGCAGCAATGGGCTGCTAGGGATCAATCCTCTTTTAAACAGATGCCGCCAAACTGTGATAGAGCACAAATCCTGACCTGCGACAGTTTTCCACTGCTGTGCTAACACTGTGCATGTCGCTTGCGATGAGTCACTGCCGTGCGATAGAGGTTTCTGACATCCTGTGCAGTCATGCGATCTTGTGGTCCATTTCCTGGATTTCTGTGCATCAGAGCCACATCTGTTCAATGATGCCACATTCACATCACTATACTGGCATATCATCCCGTATGAGTGGCAATTTTACAGTAGGAAAATCCAGCTTCTCTCATCCCAACAAACTTCCTTGCTCAAAGTCTGACAGTTGTTCATAATGCGACCTTCTTCGGCGATGGGTCATAGTGAGACACAAAAAACACCCTTTTGACTCAATGTCAGCTCTTCACTGATTGAAACATCCCATTTAAGCCAGCTCTTTATACCCAAGACCAGAGAGTTCAGGGGAATCTGCTCCTAAACCACATGCACATTTTAACTAACACACTAATCATTCATGCCCCCCCCTCCCCCAACCTTTTGTACATATCCTGTTAGTTTCAAGCTAATACCTGCAGTCCTTCATGGTGTTGCAATTTTAACAAACAATAGTGTATATTGAAACACATGCATTAAAAATACATATATTGTGAGCTATATTTTAAGATGAAAGTACATGTACTGTGTGTATAACAAACATATTGTATTGTTTCCCACTGCAAAACAATACCAAAACTTAAAACATTCAATCAGAAAAATTAAAATATATACTGAAGTGCCAAAAGTCATGGGATAGTAGTATACAAATTTTTAACTGGCACTGCCATCTTATAAAGGCATGCCACAATTTTTTTCAGTTGCAAGGTGTAATCTCGTCAGTCAGGCTGAACAACCACCAGTAGGATTATGGCAAGCCGACGTGAATTATTGGAGTTTGAATGGTACATGGTAGTGGCAGCCAGAGAGATGGGACATTCAATTTCCGAAGCTGTGTGAACTTTCAACATTCCTCGATCCACAATGTCACGTGTGTACTGAGAATACGCCATGGAAGGCATTACCACCCACCATAGACAGTGCAGTGGTTGACCATGGGTGCTGAATAACTGTGACCAGTGGCATCAGATCAGGATGTCCATTCTAACAGACAAGCAAAGCTGGCTCAAATAGCATCCACATTCAATGTAGGAGGTACCAAAGACATATCCATCAAGTCAGTGCAGCATAATTTAGTGTCCATGGGGCATGGGAGCAGAAGACCCACCAGCGTGCATTTGTTAACACCATGGCATCAGACACAGTGCCTCACCTGGGCTCATGAACCGGTAATTGTACCCTGGAAGACTGGCAACATGTGGCGTGGTCTGATGAGTCATGCTACCAGTTGTTACGAGCTGATGGTAGGGTTCGGATGTGGCGCAGACCCTGTGAGGCCATGGACTCAAGCTGTTAACAAGGCACTGTGCAAGTTGGTTGTGGTTCCATGCCTGTGTAGGGCGTCTTTACGTAACAAGGTTTGGATCCTCTGGTCCTCTTAAACATGTCATAATCGGTATTTGCTTTGTTGCTCTGCTGGGTAACCATTCGTAGCTCTTCATGGACTTCATGTACCCAAACAACAATGCAATTTTCCAGGTGGACAACGCACCATGTCATTCGGCCCAAGTTGTCCAAAATTGGTTCGAGCAGCATTCCGGACAGTTCTGATGGATGGTGTGGACACCACGTTCACCCGACATGAACCCAAAAGAGCACTTATTGGATGTGATGAATAGTTTCATTTGCACCCGAGATTCTGCACCTACAAGTACCAGGGAACTGTGGGTGGCTATTCAGATGGCATGGCTCAACATCTCTCCACAAGTCTTCCGGCCACTTATGGCATCATTGCTGTCAAGTTGCTGCATTTCGCCAGGCTAGAGGAGGTCCTGCACAATACTAGGTACATATCTCATGCCTTTTGGCACTTTAGTGCATATACCATATTTTTCGGCATATAAGAGGAGATATTTTAGTTCAGAAGTTTGGGCCTCGATTTATCTATTATAGGTCATTGAAATTTCTCAATGAGGAAATGACAAACAAATGCAAGAACTATCTTGGTATTAACCTACTAAGTGTGCCAGGGAAAGTGTTTGGTAAGGTTGTTATTGATAAATTACGAGGTCTTACATCGGAGAATGCGTGGGATGTTCAGAGTGGTTTTATGCCTAGTAAAGGCTGCATTAACCAGATTTTAGCATTATGCATGATGATTGAAAAGTATCTGGCTGTTGGTAAGAAAGTTTTTGCTGCCTTCATAGATTTAGAGAAAGCTTATGACTGAGTGAATAGGACACTTTTGTGGAAGGTATTGAATGAATATGGTGTTACTGGGAATCTACTTAAAAGTGTAAAAGCCGTGTATGCTGGTAGTAGAGCTTGTGTACGAGTGAATGGTGTTTTATCAAAAAAATTTCTATTGGTGCAGGAATTAGACAAGTTTTGTAATGTCACCATGGCTGTTTAATATATTTATGGATTATATATATAGATAACCACTGTTATCTATTTTGGCATTATATATATATATGCCAAAATAGATAACAATGGTTTATGTCTTGGTGATATCCGTGTGTGCAGATTGCTGTATGCTGATGACACTGTCCTGTTGGCAGAGAGCAAAAGTGAGTTGCAGAGTATGTTGTCTCCGATGTACAAAGTTTGCATGAAATTCAAACTGAGTATAAATAAGGTAAAAACCAAAGTTATGGTGTTTGAGAGAGGAATGGGTAGCACTGAATGTAATGTAAGCATAAAATGGCACTGTGATTGACCAGGTGAGTGAGCTTGTGTATTTAGGAAGTATGTTTGACAGAGAGAACAAATTGGATGGTGAAATTAGTAGGCAAGTGAATTCTTCATTGAAAGTCATAGCTGCTCTGGAAGGTTTTCACAGGAATGATGGGTTCTCTAGAGAGTCCCACATGGCTGTGTATGAAACTGTAATTGTTCCTACTCTGATGTATGGCAGTGAAACCTGGGTACTGCAGAAGAAACATAGTAGTCTTTTGTGTGCGGGAGAAATGTGTTACTTACGTGGGGTTTGTGGCAAGACACGGTCTGATTGTGTGAGGAATGAAGATGTGTTGCAGTTGTGTGATGTGAAGCAAATTATTGTTAGCAAGGTGGAGACCAATATGCTTCGGTGGTTTGGCCATGTTGAAAGAATGAGTGATGAGATGCTTACTAAGAAAATCTTTTTAGCCCAAGTGGCAGGAAGGAAAGGCAGAGGAAGGCCAAGGAAGACATAGGTGGATCAGATTCAGGAGTGTCTGCATGAGAAAAAGATTATGAGTATGAAGTATAAAAGATGTATGGCGTGCAATGGATATCAGTGAAGCACGAGTTGTATGTCAAGATCGCTGTAAATGGAGAAGTTTGATATGACAACAGTAAGTAAAAATATCTGGTAGTTTGTGTTTCTTTTTGCAGCTAACCTTTGAATCTCAGAGAATAGATTAGTTACATGTACGTATGTATGTATGTATGCATGTACGTACAAACAAAAAATATTGTGTTTTAAATTTCAGTCAACACCTGAAACACACTATTATGTTCATGAGGAACCATTCCAAAAGTATGAATCATAATTATTCCTTTTGTTAAGAATTTGTTTAGAAGCAGTTGAACAGATATTTCTGTTCAACGGAAACAATGTTGTAATTGCCGTGACTGATTTGGAGTGACATCTTCCATATGTCAATTGCATCTTCCGCTTGCATTTCCTATAGGACTCCACTTGTGGTATTCACCTGTTTTTGAAAAGGCACTAGAACTACAATGGATGTACCTCATTTATCTTGCAATGATACCTTTGTAGCATGTCACTGCCATGCAGTATATTGGCTAATGACAATTGTGTCAACAGACTGTGCACCCGCTTTAAGAACAGTAATGACCAATTGCTAGCGAATGAGTCTTTTCACGCTCTGTCAATCTCCCAGTCGTATCTCTCAACTAAATTAAAATCGACCACTGGTTCCATTTGTTATGCTTAATTTATTTCATATTCCTGATTGAAATGAAAAGTTCTTTTGGTTTCTGAGTTCAATCAGACTGAGAAATTTAATGAAATATTAAAAAATAGTTACAGAATTTTGTTTTTGTGCACCATCATGCGGTGGCTTTTAGTGGTCAGTTGGAGAGAAGGAATACAGTTGTGTCAGTCATCCGTAAGAAAAAGATAAGCTTACGAAATTCAATTTTTTGCCAAAAAGAAAAATGCGGAAATTACCTCATTTTCTCCTCCTTTTAATATTTACTGAAACATACAAAATAAAGTTACACAATTTCGGAACACAAAATGTATTTTCTAGCCCCATTTTATACTCAGATAGACTTATCTAAAAATAAAATCAAGAAAACAGAGAAAGTTAACTCATTGGACTAATACTCCATACCAACTTATAGGCTGAAAAATATGGAATATTTAATTATATACTGTACGTATTTAGCATGAAGTTTTTTTTTTTTTTTTGCATTGCAAACTTCAGTGGGCTCAGAAATCAACCTGTTGAATAGTGGACAAATGTTGAGATCCCAGGAAGTCTGCTGTTGAGAGGTTTTACACTACCCAATCATAGAAAACTTGGGGGAAGGGGGGGGGTACTGTTAAGTATAGGACTATGTTTTTTGTTATATTCAATTCACTAAGGTCTGGGATTCGCTAGTGTAAATAGACAACCAGGATTAACAGTGATGGTGAAATTGTTTTGCACCAATAAATATCTTATGTACCTGTACAACTAAAAATTCACCACATAATATTGCAATAAAATAACTATGGTAAACTTGTTACAACTATTCATAATGTAGAGATAAAATACACAACTGCTATTTTTAGATCAGAGGGAGAAAGTCAACAGGGAAAAGGAGGCAAACAGACTGACAGGTGCAGAGAAGAAAGACTTACCCTTTTGAAGCCAAAGTGATGACATATTCATTCTTCCAACAAAACATTTCTGCAACATTGATTCTGCATTTACCCATCGGTGGATCTACGTGAAGAGAAGATTTGCAATAAACAAGAAATATGGTAAAATAATGGTAAATATTGCAATTTGGTGTTGACATTCACAACATCTTCCATGTAAAAAGTTGCATAAAGTGCAAAATTAAGCTTTATGTTATTGTTATATATGTAAATCACTAGCAATATTTTCATCTGTATTATTATTAATTGGTCAAATCATTTTTCATAAACAGAGACTCCAACCTTCCCAGAAAATTTTCAGTAGTAAAGAAAGTTCTTGTTAGTTGTAAAAACAATAGTTTCTTGTTTTTTTAAGTAGTTAACGATAGAAAAATTAGTAGTTTTTTCAGTAGTAATGAATAAAATTGTATAATGTGCTCTGCAACAAACACAATGTGAGTAAAGGCAAAATAAAAGTGTAGATTCATAAAACAGTGAAGTTTTGCTTAAAAACTGTTGAAAAAATTGAAGACTTTCTGTGGAAAACAAGTGGCACCAACATTTGTTTTGCTTTGGTTTTTCCTCAAAAAACCAATGTATGCTCCAAAGAGAATCCTGCAACACAGTATGCACCTCAGCTTGTTTGAACTCCTTTCAACCTGTGAAGGCACCATGTTGTCAGTAGACTAACAGAACATATACAGGGTGCATAGGAAAGTCCCTTTGGCCCGGAATAACTTGCAAATGGAGAGAGGTACAGTTATGCAAGTGAGATAACGGTAAAGTAAAGCGACTACGCCCGATCGAATGCAACCGATAGCAGCGCCCCTAGTGGCAAAATGCGGAAGTTAGCCATTGCAAATCGAAAACAAAAATAGATAGGGCAAAATTTCCAATTACAAAGTTGTAGAGCATCAATTAATTAGTACAAAACGACATTTGTTTCACACGGATAAGATAAATTGTCACCTGAATACCCTAAAATGTCCGCAATCAATGAACGACCTTTTGTGTGAACGTTTGAAGAAAACAGGCATAGGTATGAGCAAATACACACAATTTATTGCATAAATGTGTACCTATGTCAATACAGTTTGATGACATCAGACAAAACAAAAACAAAAAAGGCAAACTGGCGCACAGTGATAAAAAGTTAATGTCGAGTATGTTTGAAGAGTTTGCTATTGTCCACGATACACATTTGTATTCATGAAAGTAACTCTGCATGCACATTCCTCAGCATGGAAGGTGTCACACTATTGCAAGCATCTGTAACACGACGACGCAGATCCAGCAGACTTGTAGGCGCTGTTGCATACACCTGATTTTTTACGCAACCCTAGAAATCCAAGCTCACCATTCTCACACAGCGTACGTAGACCTAAACTTCTGATCAGGGTACATCCTGCTACTGGTTTTTATATCGCAGGTACAGTACAACGTCACAATCTGCATTTGCATACGGCTACATTTGCGAAATGTGAATTTGCAGATTCGAATCGTTGCACATCGATTTCGAACATTGCAGGGTATTCAGACGACAATTTATCTTATCTGTGTGAAAAAAATGTCATTTTGTACTAATTAATTGATGCTCTACAACTTTGTAATTGGAAATTTTGGCTCTATCTCTTTTCGTTTTCGATTTCCAATGGCTAACTTCTGCATTTCACCACTGGAGATGCTGCTATCGGTTGCATTCGATTGGGCATAGTCGCTTTACTATACCGTTATCTCACTTGCATAACTGTACCTCTTTCCGTTCGCAAGTCGTATACCAGGCTAAAGGAATTTCCCTATGAACCCTGTATGTTGTTTTTTTTTTGTTGTTGTTGTTCTTTTTGGAGCAAGAGAGAGAGAGAGAGAGAGAGAGAGAGAGAGAGAGAGAGAGAGAAGGGGGGGGGGTTGTTTTCTATTATTGCAAGCCAACAGAGAAATAAACAAAGTAATTATTTTCCCACCAACCTTCTCAAAAAATGTGATTAACAGTGGACACAGTTTCATATCACTGTCATTGCTTCCATCAGTACTAACTGCAAAGGACGAATTTAAGGAAGAATTAATTTCTTCCATAGTTGTTTGAGCCAATCTTGCGATGAATGCTGTAGTTTTCATATGGCCACTACTATAATTTTGCGCTACCTTGGAATTAGGGAACATTACCATAAACAATAGTCTAGCGTGATTGGCAGCTGATATCGGCAGATTGTGTTCAATCAAAAAACGAGCAGATAAACTTTCAGCCTTTATGGCACTTAAGGCTTCATCATATTTAGTGATGGAAAATGATGCAACATCTTTTGACTTCACTTTTGCTTGGGCATATTGTTGTTGTTGTTTTCTGAAACACATGAGGACGACAATCACCTTGCCCTACATGGGCAATATTTATGTCCTTTGAACAATAAGTACAGAACACCATATTGGATGAAATTTTTGATGGTTGAAGACATGGAAATTTAATAGTATGTAAATCTTTAAATTGTTTTATTGCTTTTGCATTTTTTTACCTCTTGTGCCACGGGAAAAGACGAATTTCATTTCCCAGAATTAAACGTTTGAAGCACGAATAACACTAATCTCCAAACTAAATAAACAAGAAGCCTGCTAGCTGCTACAATCTGAAACCGAAAGCACGAGAAATATCTGTTGACATCTGGGAAAGAAGCCAGCAGCACGTGGTTATCGGTTAGCACAAACAAAACAAAGCAAAAACAGCATCCCACTAAGTTCCGCTACAATCATGTGAGCAGAAACTTCTAAGACGTCTATGAAACATATATAAAATGTTAAAGAAATGTCACGATATTTAATTAACATTTATTAAATATTTTTGGAATTACAAGAAGCAACTCCAAAAGCATTTAATGAATGTTAGAACCTCTACAAACCTCACACAGATGCTTTTAATAACATTTAACTGAGATTTCAATTTCCGTAGTATATTCCATGCTTCCCATAAACCATAGGTCGACTGGAAAATTCTGTAAAAACTACAGAGAATCCGTAATAGTTGGAGTCTCTGGATAAATACAGGAATGGTGCTTACTTGCACAACAGCTGAAATATTTTATAAATCATACTGATGTGACTTTTGCCTCATTAGTTTTGGGTATAATGGGTGTGGCCAACCAGGCAGATTAATGAATTGTTTAATTAATTTGTGGGTTCTACTTGGGTTTTGGAATAAGAAAAACATGTTCCCAAAGTAAAACAGGTGACTACCCGTTGTCGATGTATGTGTGGTTGAGATGCAACAAACTTTGTTTAGTCTGTGGACTGCCATCATCCGCTGATATTTATGACCATCATCAGTTGGTCATAAATATCAGCTGATGATGGCAGTCCACAGACCAAACAAAGACTTTAAAGCACTGTTAACAGACAAAGTTATAGGAAAGAGGGCAGAAAGAGCCAAAGAATGATTGTAAATTGGTGACCCTTAAAGACATGAAGGAAGAGAATCTCTTGTAATCCTAGTAGTGTATATGAGAGCTGGGGGAAAGCAAAGCAAGAGAGCTCCCAAAGATCAGCAGAAGAAAAGCTGGATTGTTTCTAAAGGCTCCTAACTGAAAGAAGCTCAGCTGCACAGTGTGCCTGAGAAAGATACTGAGATGCATATTGAAGAAGTCCAAAAAAACACATGGTGAAGTGTGAAGATTGTACAACAAAAACTGAATCAAACAACTTGTCCATTGCAAGGCCTATCAAAAGATACTCATTAAAGCTGGTAAGGAACAGTCCAATAGATGACAGTTGGGACTGTTCACCTTGGTCGTTGCGAATCATCACAAAGAGAAGTACCAAAATAGAAAAATTGCAGCAGGACCCACCCCTCATATTGACCACTTCCACAAGTATGTGTATCTATGTTGTGTATGAGCCCAGCTGTCCAAATAATCCATCCAGAGAAGCAAAAATGATCGGTGAGAAATGCCTACCGAGTTAAACATATCCTGATGCAGCGGGAAGAAGGGGGGGGGCTGTTCATGTAAGTGAAAGTGCTACAGAAATATCAGCCATAGAAGTCAATTATTGATTCATCATGCAAATGACAGTGTATATAAAATATGCTGTGTGCAAAAATAACCAGAGGGCAAAGCTAAGCACCTGCATGTTTATGAGAAGCAGGATTACAGTGCCTAGCTAGGACAAACTCGTAAATAAACTTTATCTGTTAATTATAGGCTGTTATGCAGAAAGGAACTAATCCAGTCAGGATTGAGACTGAAGTTAAACCTACCTATGTGAGGACCTTCAACTAAAAGTTACAAAATTGTGGTTTGGACAGTATAATCTGTTAAAAATTTCAAAGTTGGTCACAGTCTGAAGCCAACAGTTTGACATCATAAATTATGTAAACAAGTGTTTTAAAATTAAAGTGTACTTCTTTGTGCCAGAAAGAAATAACATCCCCACTCAGTTATGTTGTTATGGGAGATTAGGCTTATTTTGACTGAAGATTTTAACCTAGTTTTTCAATCCTGCTTTGTAATTCTCCTTTTTTTTTTTTTTTTTTACATTGTTTTCAAAATTGGCTGATGCTATTAAATTACAGATTAGCATCTATAATTTGATCATGCGTGTGTGTGTGGGGGGGGCGGTTGTAGTCTGGTTATTAAAGTGGAACCTGCCAAAGAGTTTGATGAAAACTTTGTACAACTTACGAGTGATAGATCTGGGATACCAAACAAAGGCACAGCAAAAAGAAAACAAAAATAGGAAGCCAAGAAAGCATAGTGTGGTTAAGGAAATGCATAGCTTAGAATGCAGCAGTGAATTAAAATTCAATGAAGATTTAAAACCATAATAGAACTTTAAAAAATTGGATTACAAATGGCTCAAATCAACACTGTAATACAATTTCAATCATCAACCAGATGCATTTCACCAAGCCATGTTGACAGCATCATCAACACTATTATACTGTAGATTGGGAATACAGCATAGCATTTATGTCAATGTACAGTATTTAACATCCCAAGACATGATACATCATTGAAATGTTCAGCACCACATGCTGTTGGTTAGTTGGGGTAAGTATGAATTTTGTTGATAACTGCAGTACGGATGAATTTTGCTGATGATAGGACCTATTGCTAATGATAGGAGATATGTTTCAAGATTTTGTTTACACATGTATAAGGCTTGGCACAATATCTCGCATAATAACTAAACATGCAGAGCAGAATTTTGGGTGATGTATGCACAGCTTATGAGTATATATTTAAACACACACACATAAAAAATAGTTTCATGTAATATCCCTAAATATCACTCATTTCCAAACAAACATTTGCACTTGATTTCCACACATGCTTTTAATTATGTTACTAAACACATTTTTGAAGCTATAACACTTTAAAGAACTGACAGTTGCTAATATTTTCACTACAACAAAAGCCCTTTCATTGCCAGGGAAAGCAATAGTTCACATTTGCTAAAGTTTTTAATCAGTTCTTATAATTATTCATCAGCATTTCACCTTTGTACATCAATACAGAAGTATTAAGTTGGTGTAAACTTTTTAATTCTAGTCATACTGGATTTAAAAGCTTTTTTTTAAGATTAAAATATTCTGAATATTGTCATTCTTCATTGATAGCAGCATATATAAGGACTTAAAAGCACACACCTGATTGAATAAATCTGTTGCATCTTTTCCTGCACCCCTCATTAGCTCCTCTTCTCCACCAGGGTGATACTCCAGGTATGGTGTTATATTATAAACTTTTCCTAAAGCAAAAGTCATTATTTTATTACATATACAATTGTGCATTCTTAACCCTTTAAGTGGCTGATGTAACTGAACAAAGAGATGCTTCCCAAACAGAAATGTTCACATAGAGGCCGGATTTTACAAAAGCTATGGCAAAACAATATTTTTCCCCCTCTCATCTCAGCAGTACCGACCATAAACCAGTTACAGATATTCTCTGCTCCATGCCCCAAGGCATGATGGGGAAGAGCTAGTCCCCCTGACGCAGACATCATGCCATGGGGTAGAAACAGGAGACTCAAATATCTTCTCTCTCCTATCTTAGGTTCGTCACCATTGTTATAGCACATTTACCAGGTATCAGTCAGAAAGGAATAATGTCAATTGCCCTCCTAAATTACAACTTTGAATAACATAGATAAGGAGAAAGCAATGCTCCCTGGTGCTGAGGCTGAGTGGTTCTAGCCACATTCTGTCCACTCCTTAAACAGCAAATATATTTGTTCATGCTGATATCAGTCCATTTTGCAAACCCTGAGTTTATTAGTTCCAGCTGGTTAAAGGGTTAAGTACAAATTTGAACATCACACAAAATATACAAGTCACACAAAATGGCAAATTCATAATGAACACTGAAAGCCTCAGGCTGCACACAGAACATTAAATAATAAACACTAGATTGGATGGAGAAAAAGAAATATTTTACAAGTCCACAATGGAATACTGAGAAATACAATGGAAATTAGTTAAATAATTTCCAAATACATGGTCATACTAGATTATCCCTGAAAATTCAGCTACATTTTCCTAATCAGGAATGTGTACATGAGCCTATTTTCCCCTTACCACACATGCACACAGCTACAGTCATGAACATTCTTGCATCATGATGATTTACTATCAGACTTGAGTAACTACACACATGAAAGACTAAACATATACCGTAAGACCTCGAACATCCGGCAAGTTCCGAAATCTGGCACTTTTCTGATTTCATTTCTGTGAGAACATCTGATGTTTCCCCAATAACAATGGAAATCTCCCGATGTACCGTCTCAAAAACACATTGTGAGATCGTCCGTTTTCATTGTGCGAATTTCCAATAGCCGCTAACGTGTAACATCAGAAGGTTTTTTCAAATTTGTCACATCATTGGGCCACGCTGAAGTGACGAGGACCAATGAGATGATGAATCAGCATGTACATTTGGAATGTGTGATGATGATCTGTGCTTGGTGGTGGCAATAGGTAGATTTGATCATGTAATAACATCTACATCGGGCTTCATGATGCATCACGGTAATCGCCTTCGCGATGTATCATAGTTTTGTCAGTTGAAAAACCGTAACATCGATGCAAAATTCACATCGGGTTTTCACAATGTATTAATACATTGCTCAGCCCAAGCAGTTGCTCTAGCTTTTTTTCAAGTTTTTGCCTAACCATTTGCCAAATTCTTTTTTTTCAACAGTTTTATAATAAATTTGGTACAAAAAAGGTAATTCCCAATATTTTCACCAAAGCTTTTTTTCATTCGCCAAAAGATTTTTTTCTCGCAAATTGCGACGAATGTGGTTGGTAATGCAACCTCAGCGTATTTATAAGGCGCAGACGCACAGATTTTCGTTCAAGTGACCTGTTAAATGTAACTACGTGCTTTACGTAATGTCCGTTATGCAATTTCTGGATAGCTTCAGAAATCCTGAATTTTCATAAATTTGGCACTTAGTCGGTTCCATCGATGTCGGATTTTTGAGGTTTTAGTGTACACCAAAGAGCCAAAAAATTATGACCACCTGCCTAAACGATGTTGGTCCCCCATGTGCCACCAGAACAGCTCTTACCCACAGAGGCATGGACACCACAAGATTTCCAAAAGTGTCTTGTGGCATCTGAAAACAACATGTTACCAGCAGATTCTTTAACTCCTGCAAGTTAAATGGCTGAGCTGCGGCAGATTGGATTTGCTATTCCAATACAAACTACAGATACTGGATTGGATTGATGTGTGGGGGATTTGGAGGCCAGGGCAATACTTGAAAGTCTTCCTCGCATTCCACGAACCATTCTTGAACAATCTGGGCAGGGAGGCATGGTGCATTATCCTGCTGAAAGAAGGCACTACTAATACCATTGCCATGAAAGGATGTACCTGGTCTGCAACAGTGTTTAGGTAGGTGAAAGATGTCATAGTTTCCTGCACATGAATAACTGGACCAGGGTTTCTCAGCAGAACATTGCCCAAATCATTAAATTGCTTCCACCGGCTTGTTTTCATCTCACAGTGAGTCTTGGTGCCAACACTTTCTCAGGCAAACAACACATACATACTCAGAAGTCCACAAGGTGCAAAAGGAAATGAGATTTATCAGACCAGGTTATTATTAACCCTTCAAGGTCCCATTTTGATGCTGTCTTTTAACATTTCAAGGTCCCATTTTGATGCTTGTGCCCATTGAAGGCGCTTTCAACAGTGAATTGAAGTTAGCGTGGGCACTCAGAGTGACCTGCGGCTATGCAGCCCCATTTTCAGCCAGGTTACTGTGTGTTTGTTGTGATACATTACTCCCGTCATCAACACTCAAATCACCAGTGAGTTGCACCACAGTATCATTTCTGTTGGCACCTACCATACGTGATAACCTTCGCTCACCTCTAACATCAAGGGGATGTGGTCAGCTGACACCTTGCCGATGGTTTGTGTTTTCTCTCTCTTTGGGCCACTTTTTGAAGGTACTAATCATGGCTGACCATGAGCACCCCACAAACTTTGCCATCTTGGAAATGCTCTGATCTAGCTATCTGGCCATTACAATTTGGACTTTGTAAAACTTGCTTAAGTTCGCTGCGTGTCCCATCTGAGGAACAAGAATGACACTGAGTAACAGAGCTCAGTATCAGGTATTATTTATACCATTTCATGACCTTCACAAGCACCATCATTTACATGCAGTTGCTTCCAATTTCCACAAAGATGTATTGGTAATAATATTTTGGCTCTTTGGTGTATATACAGGGTGCAACCAAAAGTCGAGAAATGGTCACCTAACTGCTGAAATAATGGTCATACAGGAACAAAACTGGTGGCCAGGTATAAGTAAAGGGCCATGGCTCATTGAATGGTACCAACAGCAGAACCCTTTGGTGGATATTTGTGGTACTTATGAAAACTAGCTTTGAAACAAAGTGAGATATGGTAAAAATGTCAATTGCAAACTTGTAGCATCTGCTGGTTAGTAGGAAACAACACATAGTTCGCCGGAAACCAGCAAGAAAATGCCTGTAAATGCAACGAATGCGAACGTTCGCCGGAAGGTGTCAGTTGGAAAACCGTTGGCTATCACATCATGGTTTGCAGGCGTAATTGCATTTTGTATGATTACATAAAAATGCTTACTCTGTTTCAACAGCGTCATCATTCTTTTGTCCCTTAGGCTGTGTCGTGAGTGTTGCATATCAGCTTCTAAGCACGGTTTTCCGACTGACACCATCCGGCGAATATTTGTATTTGTTCAATTTACAGGCGTTTCCATGCTGGTTTCCAGCAAACCATGTGTCATTTCCTACTAACAAGCGGATGCTGTCTACAACTTTGCAATGACTTTTTTGCCCTATCTCGCTTTTTTTTTTTTTTTAAACTAGTTTTCATAAGTACTGCAAATATCCACCAGAGAGTGCCGCTGTTGGTCCCATTCGATCGGCCATGGTCCTTTACCTATTCCTAGCCACCAGTTTCGTTCCAGTATGACCATTATTTCACCAGTTATGTGGCTGTTTCCGGACCTTCGATTACACCCTGTAAATTCATACAACAGTAAGTATTATACATACATACACAGACATAACATTTAGCTGTTCTCTGAGATTCAGAGGTTAGCTCCTCAAAGAAATATCCTGTGTCAAGTACATATTTAACTGATAGACCTAGAATTTACTTACTGTTGGTGTATTAAATGTCAAATGTCTCCATTTACAATGATCTTGGCACACTGCCCGAGTTTTGTTAACATCCATCATATACAGCACACAAGACCTTTTGTACTTCATACTCATATTCTTTTTCTCAAGCAAACATTCCTGAATCTGGTCCTTCGATGATTTTCTTGGCCTTCCTCTTTCTTTCCTCCCACTTGGGCTGAAAAAATTCTCTTAGTCAGCACCTCATCACTCATTCTTTCAACATGGCCAAGCCACCTAAGAATATTAGTCTCCTCCTTACTAACAACATTTTGCCTCACATTACACATCTGCAACACATCTTCATTCCTCACATGATCAGCGTGTGTCTTACCACAAACCCAGCGTAAGTATTAAAAGAATTCTTTATATCATCATATCATGCATAAGTTAAGTTAAAAATTAAAAGTGGTGGCACGCTTCGGTAGTGACTTCTACCTTCATCAGCCATGGAATGAAACACGTGATACAAGCACCAGTTGTCGCCAGATTTTGAAATAACTTTCCAAATGATAGGGATGTAAAAAGGTGCAACTATATGGCAGGTGTTAGGGGTAAGGTAGATTACAGTGTTTTCGCGGTACCTGAGGGCTTTCCGAATGGCAAACGGAGAGATACGTTTAACATTTTGCCAATTGGGAATTGCAGATGTATCGCTGATAGTTAACATTGAAAGCAAGGTGGAAGGGTTGCCTTTCTTAACATCATCGATATGTTCCATCAATTGCCGGTTGATGCTGTTGTAAGTACTTCCAATGTAGTGGGTAACACCTGTGGAAGTGATATAGTGGTAACACTTGATATGATGATATCAAGAATTTTTCTAATTTTTTGTGTGTTACATGTTTCACTGCCAATTCTTCTCACTATGAGCCCCCATAAGTAACACGACGCCCCAGCACACAAACAACTCTATGTCTTTTCTGCAGTACCAAGGTTTTGCTGCCATACATCAGAATACGAACAATTACACTTTCATACACAGCCATTCAGGACTTCCTTAAGAACCCATCATTCCTGTGAAATCCTCCTAAGGCAGCTATGACTTTCAATGAAGAATTCACTCACCTACTAATTTTCGCCACCTAATTTGTTCTCTTTGTCAAACATACTTCCTAAATATACAAACTCATTCACTTGGCCAATCTCTGTGCCATTAAGACTTAGCTTGCATTCAGTACTACCAGTTCCTTGCTCAAAAACCATAACTTTAGTTTTTTCCCATATTTATACTCAGTTTGAACTTCATACTAATTTCGTAGCTACATCTGGGACAACATACTCTGCAACTCATTTTTGCTCTCTTCAACAGGACTGTGTCATCAGCATAGAGCAATATGCACACATGCATATTACCAAGACATAAACCAGTATTTTCCATTTTGGCATCACACATGCATGCATCCATAAATATATTAAACAGCCAGGGCAACATTACACACCCTTGTCTGACTCCTGTACCAATAGAAAACCATTTCAATAAAATACCATTCACTCATACACATGTTCTACTGCCAGCGTACATGGCTTTCACACTACTAAGTAGATTCCCAGTAATACCATATTTATTCAGTACTTTCCACAAAAGAGTCTTATTTACTTTGTCATAAGCTCTCTCTAAATCTATGAAGGCCACAAACACTTTTTTACCAACAAACAGATACTTTTTAATCAACCGTCTGTAATGCATCAATCAGACCCATGACCAACTAAACATAAAAAGGTTTTCCTTGACTTATGCTGCATTTGATCCTTTCGTCCTTCTTAAGTGTGGTAGGTCCACCATATCCCACACTTGAGTCCATTTTTGCATTTCTTTTTGTCTTTTTAATCAGGTAAGTACATCTGGGTGGGGGGATTAGCTCACAGCTGATGGTTCCAGTTGGTCATTCAACCTAAGGATTCTGGAACAAAACCCGGTGAGTTGGGGTCGTTTTGCCAATGTCACACAGAACTAGCTGGCACCTCCCCAAAGATTCACAGAGGCAAAATGATTGCCTGCTATATATTAGTATGCAATCACTTTTAGATGCCAAGGTAATCAAATGCTAATTTAAATGACTAGAGTTCTGTTTTCTGATCTACAAAATTCGAATTGAATTCTCAATATCACAGCAAGTTGAGTTTGCATGCAACCACATTGAGATGTCAAGGTGATCATGTGCTAATTTTAAAACATTGGATTATCAATGACTCAAGTTCTATTTATCCCCATCTACAAAATTGGAATTAAAATCTTAATATCACGGGAAGTTGTGTTTGTATATTAATTTAATTTAGCACAATTTGAATATTAATTTGTATGCTTTAATTATTTATTTTTTACTTTTTTAATTTAACAAACTTTCTGAGTTTAGTGCTGATTATATTAAACATTTTGCAAAATATCGATGTATCTAAATGCTCTAACCTACAATAAAGACTGAAATCTTGAGATGTCAAAGTGAGCAAGATTGCATCTAAAAGCAGGTTGCCCTAATAGCATGTTGTCAAGAATTTACATAGATCCGATTTGTAATACCAGATGTCACATTATTTTATAGAAAAAGGTTCGGTATGAAGTTGGACAGTCTAAAACAAGCTGTGAAGGGTATAACAAAAATAGTATGAATAGGACAGTCTAAAACAAACCATGAAGGGAATAACAAGTGTGCCAGAGAAAATGTAATTTAACGTGAAAATTCAAAATAAAAGTTATTAAGGTAAGTTTACACGAACAACTTTCCGAGTTTAGTGCTGATTATATTACACATTTTGCAAAATATCGATCTATCTAAACGCTCTAATCTACAATTGTTAAACAACAATAAATATTTTAGACAGAATGTTTTTTATCTCAAGGTCTTTTGAAAAACACAAATAAATAGCATATAATTTTTTAGTTCTAACATGAATGAGTTCTTATTATATAAGTTTTTATTATATTTTCTTACAGAAATCTGGCATCTATTTTATTTGTTTTCAATCTGCTTCAACTAAAAATTTCCTTCCGTCATAGGATGGGCAACATCCCCAATATATTAATATTTATTTAAAGCTTAAAAACAACCGTCGTAGGATGGACTATACACTAGTGTTGAAAGAATGAGTGATAAGCTAAGAAATTTTTTTTAGCCCAACTGGCAGGAAGAAGATGCAGAGAAAGGCCTAGGAAGTCATGGGAGGATTGGATTCAGGAGTGCCTGCATGGAAAAAAGGTTATGAGTATGAAGTATAGGTTTTGTGTATGTCGTGAGATGGATGTTAGTGAAGCCCGAGTTGTGTCAAGATCACTGTAAATGGAGAAATTTGATACTGCAATAGTACGTAAATAATAAGTTAAAAACTTACCTGGTAGTTCGTATTTGTTTGTGGAGCTAACCTCTGAATCTCAGAGAACAGCTTAGTGATACATATGTATGGTGTTGCACTTGCTAGAATATCAGCTCCAGTTTCATCTTGCAAGCAAGCCTTTCTTTCTTCTCAGCAAGTTCCACTGCCATCCATATTTGTCTTTCATTTACTCTGCCACTGCACTGAATTCATTGTTTAATTTTTCTTTCAGTTGATAGCTTTTCCCTCCCATTTCTTTATTTTTTTATGCCCTCAGATGACAATAGTTCAATTTATGATACTGAAAGAACTTTCAGGATAAGGGCCATGAGAATGTTGATATCAAAGCTTTTACAATTTTAAATAAATGGTGTAACGTTGAGAGGATGAATACTTTTCAACATCATACATCAATTCTTGAGAAATTTTCAAACTTTGTCACTTCAGTTTTTGGAAATTTCCCACTCCCTTATGAAGCTTAAATGCATACATTTATGAGGCAAGTAACATTTAACAACACAGGAGAGTGGGATCATCACGGGGAAAAACAGGAGAAATCTTCACTCCGTCCTACTTCAGTTTTCGTAAATTTATCCCACATTTTCAAACTGAAATACAAATATTTATATAATTAAAATGATACTTAACAAAGGAAGGTTAATCAGATCTGCCATTTCAAATGCTGCCAAACTACAGAGCATTTAATATATGAAGGTCACCCAGAAATTAGGTACCATTCGCATGTCGCTCCCGCACAAGTGCTCACTTTTTTTTTTTTTTTTTTTTTTTTTTGATTGGAGGTTTAACGACCACCGTGAGCAACTCAATGGGCTATAAGCAGTCGCCCGTCCCTAATTTAGGGTCACTGGTTCCAGGGAAGGGAGAGAACCAGTGCCGTAAGACAAACACAACACCCATGCCTGACCGGGATTCGAACCCGGACCCCTTACGGACGAATGATCAGAGGCCAACGCCTTAGACCACTGCGCCACCGGGCGGCCAAGTGCTCACTACTGCACATGTGCAGTAGTGTTGCCTCATTGATTGGCCACGCCCTGACGCCATTTTGTAAGGTTGTGCTTATGTTAAAGGTGTGTTAATAATGTTCAAGTTAATGGAATGGCCTTCCGACTGCAGACACTGGTCTTTAATAAAGTTCCTGAATGTGAGAAACGTCATACCAAGTGAGAATCATCAGCAAATTTGTGAAATTTACGGGGGAAATGCAATGAGTGCAGGAATGGTGCAGGTCTGGGTTCGAATGTTTAATGTAGGATAGTAGCACGTTCGTGACGAATTGCGCAGTGGTTGTTAAAGAAGGTCGTTAAAGATTTGGTGCAGAGAGAGTGTGAAAATACATTAGGGAGAACTGCCTCTTCACAATTCCTGATCTTTTAGAACATTCCCTTGAAGTTTCAAAATCATTACAGAAATGCTTCAGTACCACAAAGTGTGTGCATGATGGGTGTCAAAGATGTTGATGGAAGAACACAAAACGAAGCCCATTGGATCTGCTTTAAATTTTTTGGAGGGGTACGTGGAGGAAGGCAATGATTTTTTAGGCCATATGTTGATGGGAGATGAGACTTGGGTCTCTCACATCACACCTGAATTGAAACAGCAGCCCCTGCAATGGAAATACACAGGCTTGCCTAAAATTTCAAACAGACGATATCAATAAGGAAGGTTATGTGCACTGTCTTTTGGGACAGGAAATGAATTTTGTTAAAGGAATACCTGCCTAAAAGGCATGCCAGTAAATTTGCCTGTTTATTACAAGACACTGAGAAAGCTGCGTTGTGCAATTTAAGATAAAGCGCGCCATATGCTGTGCAGGTAAGTTGTTCTTCTCCATGACAAAACAAGGCCTCATGCCATGAATATGATGCAAAACCAGGTCACCAAATTTGGATTGGAACAGCTGGTCTACCCTCCCTATAGCCCAGACTTGGTGCTCAGTGACTATCATTTGTTTCTCCACTTGAAAAATCTTTTTTTTCGAGCAGCGGTTCGATGATGACGATGACCTGAAGAAAACAGTTGAGTGGTGGCTCAAAACCCAGATGGCAGATTTCTATGATGTGAGCAGAGTTGTATAAAAATAAAATGTATCTGTGTGCAAAACTACTGAACAAGAAAACTTGCTGCAAACCCGCAAATCACACGATAGCAATACAATAAAAAAATTAATAAAATAAATAATTTTCAGAACATTACATATTCCAGTGCATAATAAGTACATTACAACTGAAGGTGCAGCAATGTGTGTGAAATGGAGCTTTATGACAAAATATTTAAATATTTGACTACGAACCTCATAAAAACAAGAGACTAAAGGAAGTTTTTATATCCAGAAAAACAGTTCCATTAATTAGCCTTCAAAATTTATAAATAGCATTTTGAACAACTTAATTCAAAAAAAATTTTACTTACAAAATACATAAAGATAAGATTTTAATTTATTTACTGGAAAATGCAAGAGGAACCTGGCAAAGTTTAAATTCTTTCTGTGTAAATGAAACTTTTGATACAGTTCTTATACACTAAGAACAGGCTTTGATAAAATCTAGAGGCCAGAAACGTCTGTAAAAACAAAAGAACTCAGAAGATGTGAAAAAAATTGAAAGTTCTTCAAGTTAAAGTAGAATTAAATATATTAATCTAAGTAAAGATTAATATATTGAGAAGGTGTTTTAATTGCTGTAAATAACATTTCATTTTTTTTAATCTACAAGCAAAAACTATCTGCAAAATCCGCTAATAATTTTGAAACTATCCGCGTATGGCGTACGCTTGTACGCCTACATTCTGCTACTCTGGATCTGGGTATCCAGAAACTTGTGCCACACTAAGACACATGCCTTAACATCCAAGGGAAATATGTGGAAAAGTAGATTAAGGTACGTGGAACATTGAAAATTAGTTATCACTATTTTTTTTGTTTTGTTTTATTTTCAAACGCTGCTTGCTTTCTGGATAGTCCTTGTAGTTGGCCAAATAAGACTATTTTATCTTGCCAGCTCTTACTACAGAGGGCAAAAAACACTACTCATCTTCCAAATTCATGTTGCTTGCAATAAACAAAAGCTATTCTTTCAGGAGGGGGGGGGGAGAGAGAGAGAGAGAGGGAAGGAGGCAGGTAGTCCAACAAAGTAAGTATACTGAAAGGACAAATTATTATGTACACCCACCTAATAGTGTGTGGCACCACCTTTTACACACAGTACAGCATCCAAATGTCATGGTATGGACACAATGAGGTTCCGAAACACAGACTCACATATTGCTGACCAACAGAGTGCTTGGCATAGAGCAGGCAGAGATGTAGGTGGGGTTGGTTGATCACGAACAGCTCGTTCCAATATGTTCCATAAATTCTCTATGGGGTTGATGTTTGGTGAGCGAGGAAGCCATGAGAGTGTGGTAAACACAATGCTGTGTTCCTGGAGCCAGTTCAGCCGCTAGCCGGGACCAATGTGGTGAGCGTTGTCCTGCTGAAAGATTGGAACTTGGTTCGGACAGAGGCACATAACGAAAGGGTGGAAATGGTCTGCCAGGAGCTGCACGTAGCTGGAACCAGTAACGGAAGACTCAAGAGGCACCAAGGAACCCAGACCGGACCGTGTAAAAGCTGCCCATTTACACCGCCCCTACCGGCCTGTAATACCCCAACTTGGCGAGTGGGGTTCGTAGCTTCATGAGGTTTACACCACACGCGCTACCTGCCATCGGCGCGATACAGTGTGAAATGGGATTTGTCAGACCGTATGACACGTTTCCAATCATCCATGCTCCAATTTCGATGGGCCTTCACAAACTGCAGCTGAATCATGCGATGCTGTGTCATTAACACCGGGACACGATGTGGTCATCGACTGCCACAGCCGAGTTGTGCCATATGTCGACAGATTGTCTTTGAGCGTAGGCTTCTGCATGCATAATATATAGAGATTCAGTACCTCTTTTAGAATTGGTATTACGCACGTAAAAAAACGGACATGTGATTATGGTGGTGCAATTCATTATGATGTTTATTATTTAAAATAAATAAAGACTACAAGAAAGCAAGAGCAATTACTCACATACACTGACGGAAAAAAAAATCCCAACACCAAGAAGGGGTTGTATTAGATAAACGACAGTTGGTAGGCCGTTAGAGTACATCTGTAAGATGACGTCTATGCAAATTTCGCGCTCGGCGCATACGTGTGGCGCTAGTAGCGCCCCTGGGACATGCAAAGCAGGTTTGCTGTAAATAGGCGCTGCAACATTCGTGAGCGTTAGTTATCGTTAAGATTCGACGTAGTGTGTTGATGTTAGTCAAGAATGCCTTTAGGAAGACGAAGAAGCCATTATCAACAGCTCACGGAGGTTGAACGAGGTCGTGTAATAGGGCTACGAGAAGGTGGATTTTCTTTCCGCAATATTGCAGAACGACTTGGCAGAAATGCAGCCACTGTGCATGATTGTTGGCAGCGGTGGTCAAGGGAAGGTACTGCCTCAAGAAGACCGGGTTCCGGCCGGCCACGTGGCACTACTGAGAGGGAAGACCGCCGTGTACGGCATATGGCCGTGGCGCATCGTACTGCGTCTGCGGCAGCAATTCGAGCTGCAGTTGCCACCACAGTGACACAATGAACTGTTAAAAATCGGTTACTTGAAGGACATCTCCGAGCCAGACGCCCTGTAGCGTGCATTCCACTTACACCAAACCACTGCCATTAGCGACGTCAGTGGTATCAAGCTAGAGCTCATTGGAGGACGGAGTGGAGATCTGTTGTGTTTTCTGATGAAAGCCAGTTCTGCCTGGGTGCAAGTGATGGCTGTGTGTTGATTAGAAGGAGGCCAGGTGCGCTTGCAACTAACCTGTCTGCGGCCGAGACACACTGGACCTACACCTGGAGTTATGGTCTGGGAAGCAATTTCTTATGACAGCAGGAGCACTCTCGTGGTTATCCCACGCACCCTGAGGGCACAGTTGTACGTCGGTCTGGTGATTCACCCTGTTGTGCTGCCATTCATGAACAGCATTCCAGTGGGTGTTTTCCAACAGGATAACGCTTGCCCGCATACCGCTGTTGTAACCCAACATGCTCTACAGAGTGTCAACATGTTGCCGTGGCCTGCTAAATCACCAGATCTTTCTCCAATCGAGCACGTATGGGACATCATTGTACGACAATTCCAGCATCCCCCCAACCAGCATTAACCGTCCCTGTATTGACCCACCAAGTGCAACAGGCATGGAACTCCATCCCACAAACTGACATCCAGCACCTGTACGACACAATGCATGAACGTTTGCATGCTTGCATTCAACATTCTGGCAGTTACACCGGTTATTAATGTACCAGCATTTCACATTTAAAATGGCTCTTCTCGCGCTTACATTAAGCTGTGATCTTGAAACCTTAATCGATTAAATATGTTACCTATACAAATGTATTGCCGCCATTTCATTCCTCTACAACTATTTTTTCGTGGTGTTGGGATTTTTTTTTCCGTCAGTGTATATTCATCCAGAGGTCATTTTTGTTCGCATACCACCGTAGTTCTGCAAGTTGTTTGGTCTCAGGTGTTCAGAGGCTGTGCATTGCAAAAAGTCCGATGGTGACTATAATATAGTGTTTAGCAATGTCAAAGTAGTAGTCGACCTAAATAACCTTGCTATATATTGTATCGTAAGCTCAAAAGAATAATACAACTGAAAATAAAAACCCTGTAATGACCTATGCCACAAGCAGGTTAAAAGGCTAACAATGAACAATCCAAGAAACTATAGTGAACAAATCTAAAAGGCTGATAGTGAACGAATTTAAAAGAACAAAATAAAATATGAATGGCCAGAAGAAACAATGAATGAACTATATACATAATGCGTGTACCACCTCCTCACATCCACCAGCGTCCCCGGTCGCGTTTCGCCCCAGCCTCTTCCTAGGCGTTTTCAATGGAAAATGAAACGTCTGTTGGCAAGTGACAACGTTTTGTACCTCCAGAAGTCATGATGTACATTGTGCATGGGTCAGTTTTCCTCCTATATGGTGGTGCCATCTGGTGTCATAGTTTGATTTTCCTGTATTTGTTGTTGTCTTTTAATTTTATTTTTATGCTCCTCTTTTAATCTTTTTTCGGTGTCCACTAAATTCCTCCAGGCATATGTGGATGCTCCTTCATTAAATTGTGATGTGATTTGCTGCAAACAAGCGTTCCAATTCGTCTGTACGATGAAGGCCAATTGTTGGCACCCTCAACCATCCAACGCACATTTACGGCCACATTTCATCCGACTGTTAGTAGTTTTGCCGGATTTCACATACTCCTGGTACACACTTGCTACAGTTTGTCACGGAATTCCTAATAGTTTCACAGTTGCAATGATTGAACATCCGGCCTTCCTTGCTCCCACAACTTGATCTCGATCAAACTCACTCAAGTCTTGTCCTTGACCCATGTCGGCACTTGACGGAAAGTATTCCTGTGTGTACTAATCCACTCTATTTATCGTCCCAACTGGTCCTGCTGCTTTGTGTATTTTCCCCAGGGTGTACGTAATAATTTGTCCTTTCAGTGTATGTGTTGATGCTACCAATCCATCTTATGGGTAGGTCACACACATTTGAAAAATGATGTGCAAAAATGCAAATTCAATCTCTTGATCAGATCAGACAGACAGACAAAGCACAAAATAGCAGCTTTTTCAGAAAGCTGCAAAGTATAAAACTATATCAAAGTAAACAACATAAAGCTATATTGTTATGTTACAGCAGTTACAAACCTCCAAAAAACATCTGATTAAAATCATTCATATAAATAGGAACCTCTTAAACATATCCAAGCATCTTCTTTTTTGTTGTGCCTGCTAAGTTCTTCAGCAGTAACATCGAGTACCTTTCCACCGACAGATGTCAAATCTTTTCCAGAATGAGTGAATCGAATCCAATCCATCAGAGATTTGCCAGGCTTCAGTGCTACTTTATTTCTTCCTATGAGAAAATACATTACTTTGTTGATGAACAAAAGTTTTAATTAAAGGAATCAGCATCAAAAACATATGAACGCATACACCATGATTCAGTACGCTATAACATGATGATCCTTATTACATGAGAAGATAAAGTACAGCAAATAATATGAATGCCTCAGACAGAAAGCAATGCTTTTTTTTTAATTACTATACCTTGTATATATGTGTGACGTTACTACAATGCTGATAAGGAAAGATGGCATCATTTCTTAACCAAGACTTCGGCCTGATCATCAATCCATTTCTAACATTGAACAAAAGAATGCACAACGTGCTGTAGATTATTCACACAGCAATCAGAAATATTACTCTAAATTGCTCTAGTTTACTGTTCACTATGTAACCTTATATCAGAAAACTTTACAATTACATTGCCCTGGAGTGGAAATCAAACAACATCTCTTGATTCCTATTCAAGCACGCTATCCATTACAAAAAGAAATGTAATTTTCAAGTTTTCTGATATGATGTTACATGGTGTTCAGTAGACCACAAGCAATTCAGAAACACAATCTGATTGCTATGTGAATAACTATATGGTTATTCCATGTATTTTTTAAGGAATACTTCTTCCTTGATTTATAAACACAGAAATTGAGCAAAAACATACAGAGTCACGTATGGTAAAAGGTTCATTTAGCGGTAGCTTTCACTCATCCTATGACCTTGATCATCCCCGATCGACAGGATGGGCTGATTGCCAGAACTACAATTTGAAATTGGGTTATTGAGCTGTTGCCAGATTTTAGTAGAGAGATCCAAATAAATAGGATTTGGAGAGGGTTCTCTGAATTGCAGTTTCTGGTGAACAAAATTTCAATGCTTTCTTGGAAATGCAGAGATGATTTGTTGATGAATGGGGCAACATGTTTTTGTTTCTTTCCAAAAGGGAACTGCAGAGGTGTCTTCAAGGATTCATGCATATAATGCTGTCTTTGGAAGACCATTGGAAACATATTTTTTTGTGTGTGTGCATTCTCTAAGTCTTGTACTGATTCTTCGGTATGTGCTTCCAATATACACTGAGAAACCAGAGGAAGTTGAAATGGGAATAGCATAAGTTCCAGGGGTGTCCAGGGGTGAAATAGGATCCCTGCCTTTAAGCAGGCCCTTTATTGCAGGATGGTTAGGTTTCACTGTGGGAGTGTAGCCCATAGTCTTGAAGAGTTTACACATCTTATAAGAGAAGGATCCATAAAAAGGAATGGAACTAATGAATGGTGGTTTTTCCACTACTACTGGTGTGAGAGTAGACAGATTTTTTAAATGGGAATTTTGGAGGAATTTCTCAATTGTAGAAGATGGGAACTGGTGGGCTTCGGCAATTTTTCTTCATTGAAGGAAGATTCAGTGTTTCAGACAATCCTGACACGATTAACATGAGTTTTTAAGGCGGCAAATTTGTGAGCAGTGGGGGGGGGATGAAAATGGGATTATGTTTGTAATTGCAGAGGGTTTTCTGTAGACAGATCTGTTGGGATGATTCTCTTGCCTTGTCAGATTGACATCCAAGAAGTCGTCAATGCCTTGCACTGATTCTTCATTGATGGTGAATATTATTGATGAAGTTCCCACCATATAATATAATATATTATAAAAAGGGGTTAAGAAAAGAAAAGAGATTTCTGATACAGAAATCAATAACCTCAACTACAGATATGATTTCAAGCATCACATCAATCCGACAAAGAATTAATAATTTGCACTTTTGAAAACCTTTAAAATTTCACCTATATTTTAAATTACTGATTGTTTGATTGATATTACTTTCCATCATTTCTAGTGGAATGTTTTGTGAAGAATTTTCACCATGTTTCTTTTCTGAAGTTTGCAATCAAAACTTGCTATCTGCATCCTTTAAGCAAAATGCCAATATCCTGGTCCACTTGACAGATCAAATGTCCAAAAATAATGAATGACTTTTTTGGTCAATCCAAATAGACAGGCTTTCTGCCCTCAGTTGATAGGTACTTCCCCCAAAGTGGCTGAAATAGTAGAGCCCAAGAATCAATCAGTTTTTTGTAGTAGCCCCTGAAACAGCACAACACTTGTAGTAAATGATAATAATTAACACAGCAATCAGACATCGCCAAATTGACTGTAATTACTGTTTCACAAGTGAATCAAATCACATCAGAAAACTTGAAAATTGAATTGATGTGATTTGATTCACATGTGAAACAGTAATTACAGTCAATTCAGCGATGTCTTATTGCTGTGTTAATTATCATGACGTATTTGCCACATATTATGAGAAGAATATTTCTTCCACTCTTTATACTTGTAGTAAATATAAACAGTTCAAGAATTCAAGTGGTCTAAAAAAAACTGTTCAATCTCCTAACAACCCTGTTTCTTGGATTACCACCAGAAACTAACTGTATCTTGGTGTCTACAATTACTAGAACTGGGAGTACCTATCAACTGAGGGTCAGAAGCATGTCCCTGTGTGAATCATGATCAAAAAGGTTAATCAGCATTTTTGGATACTAGAACTGTCAAGTAGGATATTTCCCTAAAAGACACAGCAAAAGTTGATTACAGCTTTTCTTTTTCTTTCGTTTGGGGGTTTAACAAACACCATAAGCAACTCGATGGCTATAAGCAGTTGCCCATCCCTAATTTAGGGTCACTGGTTCCATGGAAGAGAGAGAGCCAGTGCTGTGAGATAAACACAACATCCATGCCTCATCAGGATTCGAACCCAGACCCATCTTGGATCAATGATCAGAACCTAGGAAGAATATGGTTTCAAAAAATATTCATGGCAAAAGTTCTTTGCAAAAAATTTGCTGTCCTACGCACTAGATTACAAAACAGAAACATGTTAACAAATTTTAATCTACCTTTATGTTAGTTTATGTTAAAATTTCACAAATTAACTTGCAACAAATATCCTACATGAGAGGGAAATGAATTTCCCTGAAGACTAGTTCTTCACAATACATGTGCCGTATTTTAACATTTTTCACGTAGCCACTCCTTCAGAAAACTTGAAAATTACATTGCCCTGGAGTGGGAATTGAACCCACATCTCCCGATTTTCAATCGAGCATGCTATCCACTACACCACTCAGGACAAGGAAGTCCTAAGCAGATGTAGCTTAGAATCTGAGAACCATTCAGATTCGCTCACGTCGAAGCTATTCCTGCTTCATCGTAGCGTCACCACAACCTTTTCTAACATCTGGGGTTGGATGCAGGTCACAAGTACCAGTGCTTCTGAGAACATCATACATAAGTCTGAAAGTGCTTCTGAGAACATCATACATAAGTCTGAAAGTGCTTCTGAGAACATCATACATAAGTCTGAAAGTGCTTCTGAGAACATCATACATAAGTCTGAAAGTACTTCTGAGAATATCATACATAAATCTGAATGGTTCTCAGATTTCTAAGCTACATCTGCTTAGCTTCAGTTGCTTGGAACTTCCTTGTCCTGGGTGGAGTAACAGATAGCACGCTCAAACGAAAATCGGAAGATGGGGGTTCGATTCCCGCTCTAGGGCACTGTAATTTTCAAGTTTTCTGAAGGAGTGGCTATATTGGAAACAGTGAAAATATGGCACATTTATGCCAACAATTATAATTGCAGTGAACAGTTTGTTTTGTTGCATTTTGCATCTTATCTAACCTGTGAACATGCTCAGGCAATTCACCACTTACTGGGATGCAATATCATTTGTAAGTATTGTGGCTGAGGAAAATGTGTATATAAAAAAATATGTCACAACAAAGTTACATTGGCAGCATTACAGAATACCACTGAAAAAAAAAAAATGGATTTTTACATCCTCAAACAACACCCCAAATTAACTGCATAACGTATATGGCAGCAAATTAAAATTACCAGAACATGCACAAGAAATAGTTAAAATTTTAAACCAAGTTTAGAGGATTCCCACTCAAGATGAAAAGGTTTTTCAAAGGGGTGCTAAAATACATATTTTTTTGTGGTCACAAATACATCACATTGTGCTTCACTCTTGATGAAGAGGAATTTTTCCCCCCAAATTAAGCATGATAGAAGTACATACAATAATTACATCACTTTAATGCAAATAATCATATTCTCATTTGGTCTTCCTCATTTATTTGTTAAATAGAAGACATACACAAACAGAAGTTTTTACTGGAATGTACAAAATAACCTGTGTGCCATTATCCTAACTTCCAATATGTTTACTTTTTTTCAGATTACTTTGGTTTGAAATATCTATGAATGCTACATTCCACTGTTGCCTTGAGATAACAACAAAAGCACTTTGAATTCAAATATCATCATCATCATTGTCAACCATCATCAATCCACTGCTGGACGAAGGTCTCCCCAAGTTTCCTCCACAACAGTCTGCCTTGTGTCAGTCTCCTCCATGTCACTCCCGCATACTTTCGAATTGCATCCACCCATCTTCCATGTGGTCTTCTTCTGGGTCTTTTCCTGTCCCTTGAAATCCAATCTAAAATTTCGGCTGTCCATCGATGGTCTGTCCTTCTGGCAGTATGTCCAGCCCATTGCCATTTCAGGGATTTAACTCTGATCATGATGTCTTCCACTCTCGTCATTTTTCGGATCCACGAGTTCCTCTTCTTATCTCTCCTGGTTACACCAAGCATGCACCTCTCCACGCTTCTTTGAGTTGTCTGCAGCCTTTGTATGTCTCTTTTAGTTAAGGTCCACGTCTCTGCACCATACGTAAGCACTGGAAGGATGCATTGATCAAACACTTTTCTTTTAAGACATAATGGCATATTGCTCTTGAAAATTATGCTGTTTCTTCCAAAAGCTCTCCAGGCAAGTTTTGTACGCCGATTAATTTCTTCATCAATGTGACCCTCACTTGATATCTGCTGCCCAAGATAAACGTACGTGTCTGTTATCTCCAGCTTTTCTCCATCAATCGATAAATCTTCATTTCTTGTAAAAGCATTGAACATCACTTTTGTCTTCTGAAAGTTCATTTTTAATCCCACTTCTTTACTCTTGTCAGCAAGTTCCTGGATCATACTCTGCAGCTCTGATGGGGTAGTTGCAAAAATGACTATGTCATCAGCAAAACGAAGGTGGGTTAGATAATCTCCATTAATTTTTATCCCTTTGTTTTCCCAGTTCAGTGATTGAAAGACATTTTTCAATGTGGCATTAAAGAGCTTCGGAGATATGGTGTTACCTTGTCTCACTCCTTTTCCAATTTTTATGTGTGTTGTGTTTTCAAACAGCCGAATCTTTGCACTTGCATTTTCATAGATGTTATTAATAATATTAATGTACGCATCTTCAATACCGCAGGATTTCAGAGCCATTGTAACTGCTGATGATTTCACCGAATCAAAGGCTTTTTCATAATCAATAAAAGCCATGCACAATGGAAGTTCATATTCCCTTGCTCTTTTAATTAGTTCTCTCAGTACGTGGATATGATCTATTGTGCTGTAGCCACCCCTGAATCTAGCTTGTTCTCTCGGTTGAGCCATGTCCAGTGTCACCTTCAAGCGGTGTGAAAGAACTTTAGTGAAGATTTTATAAACCACTGAAAGGAGGCTGATAGGTCTGTAGTTCCCGAGATCCTCAATGTCACCTTTTTTATGTAGCAGGATCATTGTAGCATTGTTCCAATCCTCAGGAATCTTCCCTTCATTAAGGCACCGAGTGAAAATTTGGGCGAGTACTGTTTCGATTTCTCCACTTGCTTCTTGTAAGATGTCTACAGTAATTCCATCTTCTCCTGGAGCTTTTCCCCACTTCATGTTCTTGATTGCATGTGCATTTTCTGCTGAGAGGACTGGAAGAACTCTGGTACTGGTACCTTTCATGATGTCTGGAGTGCACATATCATCCCTTTCATATAATTTGGAGTAGAAATCTTTCACTCTTGTCAAAATTTCGCCTCTATTTCTTGTTACAGAACCATCTTCTTTTCTCAGTGCCATAATCTGTTTTCTTCCCTTACTGAGATGTCCCTTTGCTATCTTTAGGCTTTGGTTGTTTTCAATTGCTTTCCTCACTAGTTCACAGTTGAATTTTCTTACGTCTTCAGTGATACTTTTTCGTACTGTCTTGCATAGCTCTATATATTCCACTTTGGAAGTCACATCTTCTTTAGTTGTCCTCATCTCTCTTCTTTTTGCATCAACATTTTGGTTTTTCCTGATAATTTGTTCACATGCAACTTGTTCTTACACCCAGCTAATTTTGTTGCTGTTTCCATAAGAGCTTTGGTTACTTTTCTGTTAACTTCAGAAATATCCACTTCTTCTGATGTTAGGCCTTCTAAAGCAGAGAATCTGTTCTTCAGTTCCAACTTGAAGGTATTATGGTGTTTTTTAAGGTTGGTTATGTCAATACGTTTTGTTTGTGTTATGAGCTTGCCACGTTCGAGTTTAGTGTTGAGGTGCATCTTACATCTCACCAATCTATGGTCACTACCTGTGTTGAACTTGTTTAGCACACTGCAGTCTTCTATGACAAATTTTTTGTTACACATAATAAAATCAATTTCACTTGTCGTCCCATTTGGATGTCTCCATGTCCATTTCCTGTGTGGCTTTTTCTTGAAAAAAGTGTTCAAGATGAAAAACCCTTCTGCCTCTACAAACTCTACGAGAGTATTTCCACGCTGGTTTCTGTTGCCGTGACCGAACTTACCTACTGAAGTTTCATTCTGTTGCCCTATTTTTGCATTGAAATCTCCCATAATTATCTTCACGTGCTGCTTGCCTTTATTATTTAGATGACGAATTTCCTCATAAAATTCTTCAATTTCTTCTTCAGGATGACTTGTGGTGGGTGCATAAGTTTGAATAATCTGAGCCTGGTATCTTCTCGAGAGTTGGATAACGAGTCGTGCAGCTCTGTCAGAGGAACTTTCAACTTCTACAACTTTATCCTTCAGTTTCTTGTTTATTATAAATCCAACACCACTAGTTCTGCCAGTATCAGTCCAACGATAGTAGAAGAGATGTCCACTTTTCAGTTCAATGAGATCTTCTCCTTTTCACCTTACCTCACTTAGCCTGATGATGTTCCACTTGATCCTTTGTAGTTCCTCTTCCAATTCAAGAAGCCTTGAATCAGAAGATAGGGAGCGTACATTATATGTAGCCAAGGTCAGCATCAGATGGCAGCCTAGTCCGGTCCTCTGGGGATTCTTAGCACCCTCTGCCTTCATGTCGCACTGGCCGCTGCTTTGGCCAGGTACATTCCACCTGCCGGAGACTGATGGCCAAGATTTAAGTTGTGGAGTCATTTTGGAGGGGTTTGGCCATAACTCACCACGCTGGCCAAGCGGGTTGGTGAGTGTGGGATAGCATTTCCTCTAATCCCGATGGTACAGTTATACCGCTATTGCCGGTCGTCAAAGCCCCTTTAGTGGGAACAGGATGTACCACGAGAAGGCGGGGTTGACATTTGTCAAGGAGAGGCTGTGATGTTACGCATCACCTGACCTTACATCCCAATTCAAATATATATATATGTTAATATACATTTCTAAGGTTAACATGCTGCATAATAAATAAGGTTAACAAAACGTATCTAAGGTTTTACAACACTTATACGAGGGGTATATGATAAGTATCTGGATTTTTATTCCTACAGTTACAAAACTTGATCGTTTGTATGCGTGAGACTATTATGACAACTTTCAGTGAGGCGCTGTAAAAGCAGAGCGGCTTGATACTAATGTTAGGTGGCACTGTCGATCAAAAACAATGGCGGCTACGTTAAGTGTTCAGTTCGAGCAGTGAGCAATAGCGAAATTTTTAACGAAAGAAAGCGTAAAGGCCATGGACATTATGAGAAGACTTCGGATGGTGTATGGTGATGTGGTTATGTCTCGTTCCATTGTTTATGAATGGGTTACAAAGTTCAAAGCTGGCCAAGTGAGCCTTGAAGATGAGGCACGGTCAGGTAACCCTAACACGGTGGTGACTGATGTTGACGACTTGATTAAAGGTGACAGACACATTCGCCTTCGGGATATTGCCATGGAATTGGATATCAGAAAAGTTTCTGTGGGACGAATTATTCGTGAACATCTCATCTATAGGAAAATCTGTGCCAGATGGGTACCTCAAATGCTTACAGCTGTGCATAAATGCCAAAGGCTAGACATTTGCAATGAACTGGTACAGCGCTACGATGAGGAAAGTGACACATTCCTGGGATGCATAATCACAGGCGATGAAACGTGGATTCATCAGTTCGAACCGGATACAAAACAGCAAAGTATACAATCACGTCATTCGAATTTGATCCCATCAAAGAAGTTCAAAGTTGGTTTGTTGGCATCCAAGGTCATGGCTACTGACTTCTGGGACAAACATGGTGTCCTTCTTGTTGAGTACTTGGCAAAAAAATGAAACAATAAATGCAAAGGCCTATGTGAAGACAACGAGAAAACTTTGGCAGCATATCCAGGCCAATGGCCAACATTGAAAAGCAATCAAGTGTTGCTTCAGCATAACACTCGCCCAGCATATTACTAAACCAGTGCAAGCAGAAATTGCAAAACAAAGGTGGACCATTCTTTCGCACCCTGCTTACAGTCCGGACTTGGCACCTTCTAATTTTCAAGTTTTTAGTCCCTTGAAGGATAATAGTCTTTGTGGGCATCACTATGAGAGCATGGATGATCTGCGAGCAGCTGTCTGCCAATGGATTCGAAACACTGCTGCTGCTGATTTTTTCATTACCGGAATGAATCGACTTGTTGATCGGTGGAAGAAATGCATTGTGCTGAATGAAGAATGCGTGGAAAAGTGACTTTGACTGTTTGCACCACTGTATTACACATGTATCATATTTATGCATCCTGTATTTTTTATTTCTCTCCTGTAATTGATAGGAATAAAATCTGGATACTTATCGGACACCCGTCATACTTTCTGAACTTCTGGCATTTAATTAATTAAATGAAAAACAAAACTGGTAGGTAAAAACTGACAAAAAAATTATGCAAAATTTACCAGCACCTAGACCAGAAACTCAAATCAAAACTATCCATATCTTTACACACACAAGCAGCTATTATACATAAAAATAATAAAAAATAAATAATATCTTTGAACTTGTAGAATGGTAGAGGTGAAACGAATTATATACAATGGAAAATAAATGCTAGAGACATTGAAACCACCTGAAAGCAAAGAAAAATTTCCTTTAAATTTTACAAATGGTCTTAATTTATACACTAAAATGTTTAAATTGATTTCTGGAGCAAAATTAGAAGTAAAAGCAGAAAGAATTCCTAACTACCTAAATTACTTGCGCCTCCCAAAGAAGCTGGTGTTGCGTTTTTAGAAGACATGATGTCCCCCTGAGAATCCCCTGACTTTCCTTCTGCTTCTTCCTCTTCTTCTTCTTCGGCCTCTTCAGCTTCTACTTCTGACTGGGGCACGACAACAACCCCTCCTTTTGAGCTTAGACACCCCAGCTATGAAAAAAAAAGACACAAAGAATTATGAAACCAAACTCTTACAAAGTAATTTCATCATATTATAAAATAGTGTACAACATGCGTGAACTGCGTACGATAAAAGTAAGAGCTCAAAGAAAAAAGCGATACCATAAGCATGCCATGATATAATCAACACAGCAATCAAACATAGCTGAATCGGCTGTAATTACTGTTTTTCGCGTGAGATTAATCATATCAGAAAACTTGAAAATTTCGTCGCTCTGGAGCAGGAATCGAACCCGCATCTTCCGATTACTGGTCGAGCATGCTATCTGTTACACCATCCAGGACAGTGAATTCCCGAGTATCTGAGTGTTAAGAGTTTCGGAATATTCTCCGACTGTAATCTTAATCAAAGCAAATGTGCTGCCATCTAGCGTTGTTAAGCAAATCCCCAGTTGTTGGTAAATAATGTGAAAGAAATATTCTTTTCATAATACGTGGCTAGCTATTTTTTTTTTTTTCATAAGCATGCCGTTTTATCACATGCACATGTATGATAACTAATATATTAGGTCTACAAATAAGTTTTAAAACATTTTAAGACAACACAACATATAATTTGAGAGAAAAGAACAACACCTTTAGGAATCAAAATATGCGCCGTCATTATCTATCACCTTCCGCCATCGGTCGGGCAGTTAACGAATTCCAGCCATGAAGAATTCAATCGCAGCAATTGTTGCTTGTAGCGATCAGCAGTAACAGTTTGACCCTGTTCCACTAGTTCATAAAAGAGCACACCCTTCATATCCCACCAGATGTACAGCAGAACTTTCTTGGAGTGAATATTGTGTTTCGGTGTCGAAGTTGTTGCTCCGCCGGGGTCTACCCAGTGTTTTTTTGCGTTTGGGATTGTAGTACCATATCCACTTTTCATCACCGGTAACGATTTTCCATAGGAAAGACTCTGTGTTGTTTATTCAACAGATTCAAACACTTCATGACAAGCTCATCCTTATTCCTCTGGCTCAAATCATGTGGCACCCATTTTCCTTCCTTCTGAATTTTTCCCATTGTGCATAAACGATTGGAAATGGTTTGTTGAGGTACCCACAGTTGTTCAGCTAGTTCTTGTTGCGGTTGAGACGAATCATGCAGCAACGTTTGCAATTCCTCATGTGCAACCTTCTGCGGGGCGACGCTACGTTCTCGATCGCTAACATCAAAATCACGTGATTTAAACCGTTTAAACCAAAACTCACACGTGCTTTTCGATTAAATATTCTCCCCTAGAACAGAACAGATCGATGCACATGCTTTTGCAGCACCTTTTCCTTGACGAAATTCGTAACGAATGCAGTGTCGCTTGCCATCTTTCACCTACCGATGTGCAAGTGCGTTTGACTGTTGGGCAAATTTCTGTGTCACATTTTATACTCTGAACCAGTTCCGGTCACATGACAACGCTGGATAATGTCGGATATGTAAATCAGCGGTATACGTCACACAAAAAAACACTTTAAAACTTATTTGTACACCTAATATTATGGAAATCAAGCAAACCATTCAAACAAAGATATGTACAATCAGTAGATAAAACATTAGAGATAGGGATGATGGGCAGCTGCCATGGGCATCCCCCATTCGCAGAGTGGAACAAACTCAAACCGAATGCATAAATAAATAGATAGACAGCAGGGATTCGGAATAATGTTTCGCAATCGATGAACATGGGTACACATGGTGATCTCAGCGCCAAACAGATGGGTCGTTCTATCACACAAGTGTTAGAACCCTAGGATTTTCGAGAGCAACTGCATCAAGTGTGTACTGCGTGTGTATCTTCGAGGGACGTATCAGTGACCAGAGGGTAAGGGGTCATGTCACTGATGACCGGGGTCGACAAACTCTCCAGGCTCAGAGAGACTAACTGCTTAGCAACGGCAGCGCAAATCATATCCAGGTTAAATGACGAAAGCTCAAACAGCGTCACCGAGTGAACAGTATGGTGCACGCTGCGTACCCTGGGTTACAGGAGCCGAGGCGCTACTCGTGTATGCCACTATTGACTGACTGTCATCAGAAACTATGCTTCCTGGTACAGTAACATCAAAACTGGACCTTTGCAGAGTGGCGTCCCATTGTGTGTGGTCAGATGAATTCCAAATTCAGCTTATCGAGCTGACACGAGGGTGCGACTGCGATGTTGGTACCATGAGCCCCATTGTGCCAGGTCAGCTCTATTCAGGGTGGTAGCGGCTCTGTGATCATTTGGGGAGCCTTTTTATGGCACACATTAAGTCAATTCATGTGTCTGGAGAGCTCTTTAACCACTGCACACTACCAGCATGTGCTAGCTGATCACTGCTTTCATGGCCTCCGCCAACCTGCAGCCGATTTAAAGGGAGGGTGGGGGCTTTTATTTCTTTGTTAAAATGTGACTTACATAAGAGAAAATGCATCAACTTACAATAGAAAGTAATTCCTTAATCTTTTCCTCGTTAACTTTTATTTTGTCCTGATAGATTTCAGAAACTTCTATTTTAGCCCCCCACCCTTAAAAAATTATATATACGGCAATGATGACCGCTCACTGTACACGAAAATATTGCATTCATTTTAAGAAATCTTTTAGCAAAAAAATTATGCACCAGATAAAAAAAAGGGGAACACTTATGGAATTAACATGCGACACATGTATTTCTGCACTTTGCACAAAAATAACTTTTCGAAAAAAAATTTTTAGTGGATATATCGTGACAAAAACGAACTATACAAATCCCACAAGAGATTTTCAAATCATTCTTCAAGAAAAGGATGCAGACGACCGGACATATTCCATAATAATAAATGCCACATAAAAATTCTGAATTATTCACAGATTAATTACATCATGTTAACTACAGCGAATATTCGGAGGAACAGAAACTTGAAATTTCAGTATGAATGCACCAGCCCCGCGAATGCGAGAAAATCGGTTTGTCTTTCCACCTTTGCTACTATAGCTGACTGCCTGCTCAATTGAGCTACACGCAATCTGAAAAATGAGATACCTTATGCTTGGGACTATAAAGATGCTGCCTAACTCGCGCAAAAACGAAAAAATACCTTTGAACCCATTCAGAAATGCAAGAGGACTTTTTTCTTGGCTGCTTTCGAAAACTTCCGGAAAGATGAATCTCACAGTAGTAACACGAACGATATCGCGTTAAAATGCTGCGCCAAATGAAATGGCGCAACACATGCCGAGCGCAGACGGAACTCCCAATTTGTCAAAAGCTTATAAACAAACGACATCCAGGCTTTGACCGTTGTGCAGCTCTGCCAATAACATTGTGCACTCGGTTGCACCCAAGAGACGACAGAGCATCATTAGTCGTCGTCCCGCGGGGTGGCATGCTTTTCTGTCACTGACGCTGACTGGCATGATGACGAAAGAGGATACGAACCATTAGAGAGACAGACTCCAACGCTAGGAACTTGGCGAACGGGACTATACAGTGGAACCTCGGTTATACGTTTCTCAGTTAACGTTTTTCACTTTTTACACGTAATTAGTCCTGATTTTTTACTGTAGTTTCTAACTCTTTTTATCTTGGTTATACGTCATTCATTTATAAGCTTTTTTGCGATTATAGATTCTACATTAAAATCTGAATTTCAAATTATTACCAAAAAAAATACAAGATTCTTTTATCACCCCGTATATTACAAATTTGATGGAATTGAAACAGCGTTGTGTTCCTTTTTTGGTGCACCGAAACCTTGATCCAATAAGAGAAGGGTACAGCATACCCGGGCGCTATCTGGGAGACGCGGGTTCGATTCCCGCTCCAGGACGACGAAATTTTCAAGTTTTCGGATATTATCTGACTTGCCATCCTTATCAAATTTACACTAAAAAACGGATTGTCATCTTCAAAATTTGTATTATATGGTGTAATCCCCTATTCCATTCATGATTTATCCGCTCCTTTGGGCAATCACGGGATAGGAGTCAACCTCCAGATTCGCTAAACATGAATGCCGGATTCACTCTTCATGAAAGAACGTGAATAGCGAATCCTGGGATGGTTCTATTCAAATTAATCGGAAACTTGAGACTTTTGTCGTTCTGGGTGGTGTAGTGGTTAGCATAATCGGGAGCTGTCTGGGAGACGCGGGTTCGATTCCCGCTCCAGGACGACGAAATTTTCAAGTTTTCGTATAATATCTGATTTACCATCCTTGTCATACACTGACGGAAAAAATCCCAACACCAGAAGGGGTTGTGTTAGATAAACGACAATTGGTAGGCGGTGAGAGTACATCTGTACGTCTATGCAAATTTCGCGCTCGGCGCATACGTGTGGCGCTAGTAGCGCCCCTCGGAACATGCAAAGCAGGTTTGCTGTAAATACGCGCTGTAACGTTCGTGAGCGTTAGTTATCGTTGAGATTCGACGTAGGGTGTTGATGTTAGTCAAGAATGCCTTTAAGAAGACGAAGAAGCCATTATCAACAGCTCACGGAGTTTGAACGAAGTCGTGTAATAGGGCTACGAGAAGGTGGATTTTCCTTCCGCAATATTGCAGAACGACTTGGCAGGAATGTAGCCACTGTGCATGATTGTTGGCAGCGGTGGTCAAGGGAAGGTACTGCCTCAAGAAGACCGGGTTCCGGCCGGCCACGTGGCACTACTGAGAGGGAAGACCGCCGTGTACGGCGTATGGCCGTGGCTGCGGCAGCAATTCGAGCTGCAGTTGCCACCACAGTGACACAACGAACTGTTACAAATCGGTTACTTGAAGGACAGCTCCGAGCCAGACGCCCTGTAGCGTGCATTCCACTTACTCCAAACCATTGCCGTTTGCGACGTCAGTGGTGTCAAGCTAGAGCTCATTGGAGGACGGAGTGGAGCTCTGTTGTGTTTTCTGATGAAAGCCGGTTCTGCCTTGGTACCAGTGATGGCCGTGTGTTGGTTAGAAGGGGGCCAGGTGAGCGCCTGCAACCAACCTGTCTGCGGCCGAGACACACTGGACCTACACCTGGAGTTATGGTCTGGGGAGCAATTTCCTATGACAGCAGGAGCACTCTCGTGGTAATCCCACGCACCCTGACGGCACAGTTGTATGTCGGTCTGGTGATTCAGCCTGTTGTGCTGCCATTCATGAACAGCATTCCAGGGGGTGTTTTCCAACAGGATAACGCTCGCCCGCATACCGCTGTTGTAACCCAACATGTTCTACAGAGTGTCGACATGTTGCCGTGGCCTGCTAGATCACCAGATCTTTCACCAATCGAGCGCGTATGGGACATCATTGGACGACAACTCCAGCGTCATCCCCAACCAGCATTAACCGTCCCTGTATTGACCGACCAAGTGCAACAGGCATGGAACTCCATCCAACAAACTGACATCCAGCACCTGTACGACACAATGCATGAACGTTTGCGTGCTTGCATTCAACATTCTGGCGGTTACACCGGCTATTAATGTACCAGCATTTCACATTTAAAATGGCTCTTCTCGCGCTTACAATTAGCTGTGATCTTGGAACCTTAATCGATCAAATATGTTACCTATACAAATGTATTGCCCCCATTTCATTCCTCTACAACTATTTTTTCGTGGTGTTGGGATTTTTTTTTTCCGTCAGTGTATATAATATTATAATTTGTAACGCTTTTCTTCCTTTTCGCCACCTATCCGAGTATTTAACATTTTGAAATTTCGTTTATATGGTTTCTTTTAGGGCCATCTCCTAGAAAAACGTATAACAGAGGTTTCACTATATATTGTAAATTAAAATCAAATATCTGTATTGTGTTAGATGGTTAGCTTACCATAATGATTTTACAAAATATAACTGATTCCTGATGCCTTCGCTGTGTACAAAATACTTAATACGCTTACAAATCGTTTATAACGAATCCACGATTGCATTGAATAAATACCAACTCTTAGTTTAGTTACTAAACATTTTCACCCAAAAATTAAAATTTGGCGCACACAACTTTCAATGATAAAAAAAAAAAAAAAATTAAAACCAGGTAGGCTCAGTTCTGATTGAGCCGTCAGTTTGGAACATAAGTCTATAATGACTTGCAGACCGGAGAGCTGGAATGAGCTAGTCGAGTATGGTTTCAAAGCATTTATTTAATTTGTTATAGCCAACAGAGGTCTATGATATATAAAGTAGCTTACATAATTTTACAAATAATGCTGGATACATAGCGAACACTTAGTAGAATTCGAGATGGACCGGGTACGGGTTCGATCGGTGTGTTGGATTTCTGTTTGGCGGCTGCTGCATTCAGGCGTTCTCGATACTCTCTAGTTCGTTAAGCTGCAGTCTTCTTGTGCTTCTTACATTTCTCATCACTTGCTTTTGCCTCTCGTTTGGATTTTTTCCACTTTTGCTTGCGTTCATTCTGCGAATTCCGCGGCATTGTCAAAAATGTTAACCCGTTCACACGAAAACATTTTTTTTTTTTCAATTTTAGTTTAAACCACTGCCGTATGTTCCTTATGTATTTGAATAGATCTCGTCAAGAACTTTAAAACGATTTCACGCACAGTCGTTTTGCACTCACGGTTGTCCAGAAAAACCTCGATATTGTCAAAAGTGTTCACCGGTTCACAAGAAAACAATTTTTAAAATGTTCGGTTCAAACCACTGCGAAATGTTCTTCGTATATTTGAATAGATCTCATCGAGACCTTTAAAACGATACCACGCACAGTCGTGTTGTGCTCATAGTTGCAGAGATAGACTGAGACAAACGCGGCGGCACACCCGGTAATATTACTCATATCCCCTGCGCACAGGGAGCGACAGGAGCATCGCACTGCACGCGAATTGGGCTCCATGCTGTTTACGAACATGCTAACACGATTAGCGTGCGGCACGTATTTTTAACGCTATAATGATTTCAATTCGGACCTATTTTAACATAGGTGGTCGGCCGTAGGTCGCCCCCCATACTATCCGCAGAGTTAGACGTAGTCCTACGTCAAAAAAAAAACGCAGTACCCTTCAAATCCAGTGCTGCGTGAAGGATTATTCCTGTAAATCCTTTCTTAAGTCTTTGAAAACGAAACTATGGGCAGCACACACATTCAAAAACAATCCTGACCCACAGTAGTTGAAACAAAACGGCACAAAAATTGCCTTCTAATTTCAAACACTTTTGCCACTGTTCTTGCAGAGATTTCACCACCCTAGCAATTTCTCGAAGGGTTTCCACAGGGAAAGTTTTGAAACTAAAACTATTACTGGGTGTCCCATGCGTCGATACCCTCGTGGGACGATGGCTTCTGTACCCCATAGCGAGGAGATGGTTCTGGATGGTGTGGCTGCTTACACGTTTTTGTGCACCAGCGTTAAATTGCATAGTGATTTCTTGCACTGAGGCCCGTCTATCCGCTGTTACAATGCGAGCTAGCCAACGATGACCCCGCTCATCCATATGCTGTTGTCCACGGCAGTTGGCCCTTGCAGCGATGGTTTTACCGGATTCGATGTATTCACGGTGCACCTGTGACTCAGTGGCTCGCGAAAATCCCAGTGCCTGCAGGACTTCCGAGATTGAGTGACCCATTCGTCGGGCCCCAACAATTTGCTCACGATCAAATGCGCTTAGATCCTTCGTCTTACCCATACTACGTCTCCCGTCACATCACTCCTTATATTGTCGGATCGCTGCATACGTCATGTCGTTCCCGTTTACAGGGCCACACACAGCGCCACATTTGCATAACGCCAGCTATCTCTACTCCAAATGCTATTCAGTGTACTTATGTCATGTCGCGTGCATGCGACTTGACATTGATCATCCTTTTGTTTATCTGTTTGAATATCTGGAACTATCTATTGTGGTAACATTATATTTCTGCCTGATGAAGCAGCCCGCCTGTTGGTGGTGACAGCTACCGTAAAACTAAAAAAAATTTTTTATACAAATGTTGTATGGGGGTCACTTTACCCCCCCCCCCTCCCTCCCGGCTCCGATCCCTTCCAAAACACTTCTATGGTCTAAGTTGGAGCACCATGAGATAGTATACCAAATTTGGTGGTTCTAAGTTGAAAACTGTAGATTTGTATAGCGGACAAACAAACAAATATACAAACTTTCACTTTTATATATATAGATAGATATAAATAATCCGGGATGTAAGGTCAGGTGATGCGTAACATCACAGCCTCTCCTTGACAAATGTCAACCCCGCCTTCTCGTGGTGCATCCTGTTCCCACTAAAGGGGCTCTGACGACCGCCCATAGCGGTATAACTATACCATCGGGATTAGAGGAAATTCTATCCCACACTCACCAACCCGCTTGGCCAGCGTGGTGAGTTATGGCCAAACCCCTCCAAAATGATTCCACAACTTAAATCTTGGCCCTCAGTCTCCGGCAGCTGGAATGTACCTGGCCAAGGCAGCGGCCAGTGCGACATGAAGGCAGAGGGTGCTAAGAATCCCCGGAGGACCGGACTAGGCTGCCATCTGATGCTGACCTTGGCTACTTACAATGGACGCTCCCTATCTTCTGATTCAAGGCTTCTTGAATTGGAAGAGGAACTACAAAGGATCAAGTGGGACATCGTGGGGCTAAGTGAGGTAAGGAGAAAAGGAGAAGATCTCATCGAACTTAAAAGTGGACATCTCTTCTACTATCGTGGGACAGATACTGGCAGAACTAGTGGTGTTGGATTTATAATAAACAAGAAACTGAAGGATAAAGTTGTAGAAGTTGAAAGTTCCTCTGACAGAGCTGCACGACTTGTTATCCAACTCTCGAAAAGATACCAGGCTCAGATTATTCAAACTTATGCACCCACCACAAGTCATCCTGAAGAAGAAATTGAAGAATTTTATGAGGAAATTTGTCATCTAAATAATAAAGGTAAGCAGCACTTGAAAATAAATATGGGAGATTTCAATGCAAAAATAGGGCAACAGCAACAGAATGAAACTTCAGTAGGTAAATTCGGTCACGGCAACAGAAACCAGCGTGGAAATACTCTCGTTGAGTTTGCAGAGGCAGAAGGGTTTTTCATCTTGAACTCCTTCTTCAAGAAAAAGCCACACAGGAAATGGACAGGGAGACATCCAAATGGGACGACAAGTGAAATTGATTTTATTATGTGTAACAAAAAATTCGTCATAGAAGACTGCAGTGTGCTAAACAAGTTCAACACAGGTATAGTGACCATAGATTGGTGAGATGTAAGATGCACCTCAACACTAAACTTGAACGTGGCAAGCTCATAAGACAAACAAAATCTATTGACATAACCAACCTTAAAAAACACCATAATACCTTCAAGTTAGAACTGAAGAACAGGTTCTCTGCTTTAGAAGGCCTAACATCGGAAGAAGTGGACATCTCTGAAGTTAACAGAAAAGTAACCAAAGCTCTTATGGAAACAGCAACAAAATTAGCTGGGTCTAAGAACAAGTTGCATGTGAACAAATTATCAGGAAAAACCAAAATGTTGATGCAAAAAAGAAGAGAGATGAGGACAACTAAAGAAGATGTGACTTCCAAAGTGGAATATATAGAGCTATGCAAGACAGTAAGAAAAAGTATCACTGAAGACGTAAGGAAATTCAACTGTGAACTAGTGAGGAAAGCAATTGAAAACAACCAAAGCCTAAAGATAGCAAAGGGACATCTCAGTAAGGGAAGAAAACAGATTATGGCACTGAGAAAAGAAGATGGTTCTGTAACAAGAAATAGAGGCGAAATTTTGACAAGAGTGAAAGATTTCTACTCCAAATTATATGAAAGGGATGATATGTGCACTCCAGACATCATGAAAGATACCAGTACCAGAGTTCCTCCAGTCCTTCCAGCAGAAGTTGCACATGCAATCAAGAACATGAAGCGAGGAAAAGCTCCAGGAGAAGATGGAATTACTGTAGACATCATACAAGAAGCAAGTGGAGAAATCGAAACAGTACTCGCCCAAATTTTCACTCGATGCCTTAATGAAGGAAAGATTCCTGAGGATTGGAACACCGCTACAATGATCCTGCTACATAAGAAAGGTGACATTGAGGATCTCGGAAACTACAGACCTATCAGCCTCCTATCAGTAGTTTATAAAATCTTCACTAAAGTTCTTTCACACCGCTTGAAGGTAACACTGGACATGGCTCAACCGAGAGAACAAGCTGGATTCAGGAGTGGCTACAGCACAATAGATCATATTCACGTGCTGAGAGAACTAATTGAAAGAGCGAGGGAATATGAACTTCCATTGTGCATGACTTTTATCGATTATGAAAAAGCCTTTGATTCGGTGAAACCATCAGCAGTTACAATGGCTCTGAAAACCTGCGGTATTGAAGATGCATACATTAATATTATTAATAACATCTATGAAAATGCAAGTGCAAAGATTAGGCTGTTTGAAAATACAACACACGTAAAAATTGGAAAGGGAGTGAGACAAGGTGACACCATATCTCCGAAGCTCTTTAATGCCACATTGGAGAGTGTTTTTCAGTCGCTGAGCTGGGAAAACAAGGGGATTAAGATTAATGGAGATTATCTAACCCACCTTCGTTTTGCTGATGACGTAGTCATTTTTGCAACTACCCCATCAGAGCTGCAGAGTATGATCCAGGAACTTGCTGACAAGAGTAAAGAAGTGGGATTAAAAATGAACTTTCAGAAGACAAAAGTGATGTTCAATGCTTTTACAAGAAATGAAGATTTATCGATTGATGGAGAAAAGCTGGAGATAACAGACACGTACGTTTATCTTGGACAGCAGATATCAAGTGAGGGTCACATTGATGAAGAAATTAATCGGCGTACAAAACTTGCCTGGAGAGCTTTTGGAAGAAACAGCATAATTTTCAAGAGCAATATGCCATTATGTCTTAAAAGAAAAGTGTTTGATCAATGCATCCTTCCAGTGCTTACGTATGGTGCAGAGACGTGGACCTTAACTAAAAGAGACATACAAAGGCTGCAGACAACTCAAAGAAGCATGGAGAGGTGCATACTTGGTGTAACCAGGAGAGATAAGAAGAGGAACTCGTGGATCCGAAAAATGACAAGAGTGGAAGACATCATGATCAGAGTTAAATCCCTGAAATGGCAATGGGCTGGACATACTGCCAGAAGGACAGATCATCGATGGACAGCCGAAATTTTAGATTGGATTCCAAGGGACAGGAAAAGACCCAGAAGAAGACCACATGGGAGATGGGTGGATGAAATTCGAAAGTATGCAGGGGTGACATGGAGGAGACTGGCACAAGACAGACCGTTGTGGAGGAAACTTGGAGAGACCTTCGTCCAGCAGTGGATTGATAATGGTTGACAATGATGATGATGATGATGAAATAATCCACTTTATATTGGTTTATCACAAACGTCCGTTAGCTCTGACCGTCAGCTACGGAATGCGGGGCTGAGGTCATCACTATCATTATCTATTGATTAGTTATCAATCTTAAAAAGGCGTGCGGCGAAACTGAATCACGCGAAATTTAGCTTTATTTTCTAACGCTACTGTATCGAAGATCAAGGGGTAGAGGGTTGAAACTTATTTTCTTATAAATGGGACTCAATAATCTATCTAATGATGTATTATTTACTACTCTACGATTATTAGTTTCCAAGATAGACGCGTTCAAAGTGTGACATGTTTTCGTTGCATCCGTGCTCCCGATGTAACCCTCTACCCAGCGTGGGGAAAGACGTAGTTCTACGTCAAAAAAGTCATCATCGCCAAATTAGTTTTTCCTTGAACGTGAGTCAGATTCCTGTGACTTTCTGGCTCAGTTGTTAAGAGTAAGGTGTAAAATATTCAGCGTGTTGGATTTTGCAAAATTTCTGTCCAAATATGGAAGAACATGAAACGGACTTTTCTGAAATAAACGGGAATTACTGACTACGGAAATTCTGTCAAAATACTGAAGTTAGAAGAAACGGGAAATTTTAGAAACGGAAATTTCGTTAAAAGACTGACACATTCTGTACCTACCAACAATAGCCTCAGAACTGTCCGTAGTTATTAGTATTATTACGCGGAATGTTAGCATACGTAGCTACTGCTTCCGATAAAGTAATTCCTTACATTATTCTATATGGCTTTGTTTCACACACACACACAGAACCTGAATTTGTAAAGCAACACACACACGCACACTTTAAAATTGTATAGCTACGATTTAATTTACTCCTGCTTTTTCATCTGAGTGAAGGTCCTTGTTTCATGGAATTTATAATGTTCACTTCTGAAATAGCTCAATGCAACTTTTTGTCTTTACCTAGTGGAAACAGGATATATCCGGTAAATTTTGATGTTGGGGTCACAGGAATATCCCTCTTTCTCCGACGCAATAAAGCAAGGCCACTGTTTTGAAGAATCTTCCTTAAATATTGGGTTGTCGGAAAAGTCACGACGCATTTTAGCGATGTTTTGCAAAGGTCATTTATTGATAGAAAGAACAAAGATCAATCAATGATACAATGCCCGTTTTGTTCGATAACCCTTTGCCATCTTTCAGTGAGCTGCAGAATGCCTCGTTCATAGAAGGACCTGTCTTTCGTGGCGAAAAACTGTACAAGGTGCTGATTTACAGCCTCATCTGAATTGAACATTACGCCACGCAAGGACGGTTGAAGAGAGCGAAACAAGTGAAAGTCTGACGGCGCAAGGTCAGGCGAGTATGCTGGTTGTGGCAACACATCCCACATTAGCTCCAATAATTTTTGGCGGGTGATCAGACTTGTGTGTGGTCTCGCGTTGTCGTGATGGAACACAACACCTTTACAATGAACGAGCTCTGGACGTTTCTGGATGATGGATTCGTTCAAACTGTCCAATTGCCGACAGTACACATTCGAATTGATTGTTTGGTTTCGTGGCAGGAGCTCGAAAAAACACGACACCTTTAAAATCCCACCACACCGGAGACCAGAACCTTCTCCTGATGAATGTCTGTTTTGGATGCCGTTTGAAGCGAAGCAGCACGTCAGGACCAAGACGGTTTGCGCAGCACATTGTTGTACACAATCCACTTTTCGTCACCAGTTATCAGTCGCTTCAAAAAAGGATCATTTTCCTCACGTTTAATGAGCATATCGCAGATGTTTATACGAGCCATCAATTGAGCTTCTTTGAGTTCATGAGGAACCCACACATAGAGCTTGCTTACGCATCCCAGCTTCTTCAGGTGGTCGTGAACGCTTGAATGATGGATGTGCAATGTGTCTGCAATCTCTCGTGTCGTGTAACGTGGGTTTGACTTGATGAATGCCTTGATTTGGTCGTCATCAACCTCGGTTGGCCTCCAGGACCGAGGAGCATCGTTGAGGTCAAAATCACCAGCACAGAATTTTGTGAACCACCGCTGGCACTTACGTTCTTGTAGAGCATTATCACCGTACACTTTACATAACTTTTCACAAGCTTGACACGCATTCTTCCCTTTGCGGAAGTAAAACAGTAAAATATGGCGAAAATGCACAGTTTGGTCTTCCATCTTCAACTTGATGTCAAATCTCCGCAAATTAACCAAATCGCTCACTATTCCTTTTAGACTGCAGCTAGAACTGGCACCTGTCGAATGCCATAGCGATAACAGAGCTGCGCATGCCTCTAGTACTTCCAAAACCGCCCAACCGCCATCGGGTGCCAAAATACGTCACGACTTTTCCGACAATGCAATAATATTTGACATCGCCGGGTTAAAATACCTTTATTATGCTATGTTCATCCACTTTAATTGTGGATTATTTACAAAAACTCTAAACTTCAGGTTGTTTCATTATTTAAGGAAACCAGTATAATTTTCAAAGAGTTACACTAAACGTCGCATGCAAGCTTTTGCTTTTCTGGACGGCTATTTGTTTTACTTTTATGGTGCTATATCCGGCCAAATAGAAACAGTACAAGTTAACGCGAGCTAGAGCCCAAATTCTGCATCAGCTGAACCGGAAAAATGAGCTGATAGTCATGGTCAAGGTAAACAACCGCTATCCGCTGATAAAAGATTTCTTCATCTTGACTTCCGGAAGCAGAGATATGATGCCAAATGCGAATACACGTTCACGCCACCTAAAAAAGGAAACTGTGTTTCCAAAATGGCAGAAAATCCACGAACCATCTCTAGCGGGGCACACCAATCCGAAGCTTGACAAATTTCTGCACTCGGACTCATAGGCGCCGACTACTGAAAATTCCCAAACGGGCTACCAAATTCAAAGGGAGGAGGTATCATTTCTAATGTCGAAAATTTACATGTCAAAATATTGGTACTTATTTGCCGGAAAACACACATTACAAAGTATCTTGCGACGAATTAGTTGGAAGATATAATGAGATAAATACACTGCTGGCCACCCAAAATGCAACACCATGAAGGACACAAGATAGCAAAGCCAGATTTACTGGACACATAACAACAGATACAAAGATGAAACGATTGAGCTTACAGGCCCGTGCGACTTGCGGAACACGCAGACATCAATAGTTCGTGTGGCCCCCATGGCTGGCAATAACGGCCGCTACAAGCCGCGGCATCGAACGAAGGAGGCTTTGGATGTGGGCTTGGGGTATGTCGGTCCAGGCTGCTTCCACACGTTGCCAAAGTTCATCAGGCGTACCCGCGTGTGGTGCTTGCTGGGCCACTCGGTTGCCGATCAGCGACCAGACGTGTTCGATGGGCGACATATCGGGAGAACAGGCGGGCCACGGCAGCAGTGACACCTGGTGGGCCGTGAAGAATTGTTGCACGATGCGTGCCACGTGCGGGCGCGCGTTGTCTTGTTGAAACGTGGCCGCTGGCAGGTCCTGCATGTAAGGGAGGCTCCAAAACGTCGGAGATGTAGCGGTGGCTGTTGCGTGTACCTGCGATGCGTACCAGAGGGGTCGGGTGTCATATCCAATTGCGCCCCAAACCATAACGCCAGGCGACGAACCGGTATGGCGATGCATAATGCAGGCGTCATACAGTCTCTCGCCGCGGTGCCGCTACATGCGGATCCGACCATCGTGGTGTTGCAGGCAGAAGCGGGATTCGTCGGAGAAGAAAATGTCGCGCCATTCCGTAGTCCGGGTGCGGCGTTCAACGCCCCACTGCCGCTGCACTCGCCGGTTGTGTAACGTCAATGGTTGTGTACTCGGAGCAATGGGCGCCGTGCGACAAGTCCCAGCTCCTGCAGACGACGTCGAACGGTACGTGCTGACACAGGTTGTTGCGCAACACACCCCAATTCCTGCGCTAACGTTCGTGATGTGGCGGTGCGAGCAGTCAATGCCCGCCGCACAACATGCCGGTCCTCTCCTTCGGTGGTGTACCGCGGCTGCGGCAATCGCTCACGTCGGTCCGTTCGTCCCTCCTGCACCCACCGAATCCATAGCCGCCGCACTGTGGCTGGATGTCGTCCCACACGGGCAGCGATGTCTCGGTACGATAAACCGCTGTCGCGATAAGCCACTATTCGTCCTCTGTCGAACTCCGAAACGTGGTGGAATGAGTGCCGTATTCTGCGACGAGGCATCAGGAAGCTTCCCACGCACAGGTCCGGCAGCACAACACACTTCCACTACTTACACCCCACCTTCTGTGCACCCTTCTTATAGTGCTTCTCGGTGGCGTGCCGGCCGCACATGATTTGCATATGCCCTGCAATGCTAATCGTTTGCATGTCCTCTCGCGGGCGACGCATGCTGCGAATTTCAGGCCAATCGGATGCTTCCTTCTTGGTGTTGCATTTTGGGTGGCCAGCAGTGTATTAAAACAAATTATTACATAAATTTTATATTGGAAATTTTGCTCTCTTTGTGAATTTATTTGCGTTCAGTGTCAATCGAACCTAATACACTAAGTAGACAAAACATTAAAGGTAGGGAAGATGGGCAGTTGACTTGGGCATCATCCCCTACCAGTGCTGAATGGAACAGACCCAAACCGAACGCTGGCAACAAATAGGCGGACAGCAGGGCTTCCCAACAGTGTATCGTAATCGATGAACATGGGTAAACGTGGTGAGCTGAGCGACTTTGATCGTGGGCGCATTGTCGGCGCAAGACAGATGGGTCATTCTGTCACCTAAGGGGTAAGAACCCTAGGGTTCCCGAGAGCAATCGTATCAAGGATGTACCGCGGGTACAGGGTTAGTAGACTCCAAGGTTATGCTTATCCGACACTTCCGCTGGTCACTGTCTCAGGGGTCGTCTTCGTGACAGCACAGTCCAGGAGCGCTCCTACCTCCAGACTCTTCCGCCTAAGGGTGCTTGCTCCCGTTCTTCCGGTCTGAAAGCTATTAAACATTGTGTCTCATCCTCCAAGAATTTGAAGCTCCGCTTTCGTAGCACTAATTTCCGTTTTCCTAGTTATACGTCAAAAAATTGAACATGCGTGCGCGATAAGCGTGTTGCTAACGCTCTGTGAGCTGCTGTGTGAAATAATTAGCAAAGCAGAGTACGAAAAACATCTTTTAGTGCATTTTCCGAACATTCTGTTGCTTTACAATCTTGCTTCTTAAAAAATTCGGCAGCGATACACCATTTTCTCGAGAAGATATTTAGTTGTTTTTTTTAAAGCAACCACATTCTATAGGGCTCCGTTTTGATTCTCCCGATTTAAATTTTTCGTAATGTGAAAACAAATATTTAAGTATGGATTCGGTGCATATCACAACAATAATTCTGAGGAATGCCCGAGTCCCTGAGCACCCCGTAATCAGGGACATCTTTTACCATAGGCAAATGGTAGAAATGCCCGTGATTACGGTTTTTTCCTCCCCGCTGTCCAGGTCATCATTCCTCAGATGTTATAACATAGCCCGAAAGCATGCTCGCCTTTCCCTTTTAAAACGGCTTTCAGCGGAGCCATCGTTGTTCAACCGCCTTTGCAAACTTAAAGGCTGTACAGCAAGGAAGACCTTGCATTCGCATTATCTCAGATAAATCAATGAAGGAAGTAATATTCCTCAAAATACATGGGTGATCGATAGGATATCCTATAAGCAAACAGAATATACAGGGTTACAAGGAAAGTCCTTGATTAGGCCAATATCTCACGAACTATGGCAGTTGTATAGGAAATCCCCTATTGGCGCACACAATAACACCACGAGACATCCCCTCGCCCTCTTTTGGGAGGTTGAGGGGGTTATATCGCCCCCTTTGCAGATAGGGCAAAAAAGTCAATCACAAACTTGTTTAGCGAGGCAAAAATAATACATAAATGTTTTTGTCCCATAACAAAAGATGGAAGGGAACCGGGAATGTGGCCCGAAGAAAATCACAACATCCGGAAGCAACGGCAGAGTATTTAGACAAGAACTTATTACTTAGAACTTATCTAAACTGATACGTTCTAACTAAATGAAAGCACAAAGGAAAAGGTTTCTTACAAACCTTATCAACAGTTCTTGTTCTGAAATAAAACGCAGTTTTTTAACATATTCAATATCAGACTTTGATGTCCTATACAGTAAAAAATAAACTGAGACAAGGAGAAATAGCATAAAGTGGCGAAACCCTCATCCAATAGGAAAACTGTATGCACATCTAATTGACTTGCGTACGTGGCAAAGTTTTCGACTTCCCGTCATTGGTTCACGAAGTGTTGGCATACCGACCACGCATATCATTTTTGTATTCGGACGACGGAGCAGAAAGCACATTTGAAATGCTTTTTTTTTTTTTTTTTTTGAGGTTTAACGACCACCGTGAGCAACTCAATGGGCTATAAGCCGTCGCCAGTCCCTAATTTAGAGTCACTGGTTCCAGGGAAGGGAGAGAGCCAGTGCCGTAAGACAAACACAACATCCATGCCTCACCGGGATTCGAACCCGGACCCCTTCCGACGAATGATCAGAGGCCAACGCCTTAGACCACTGCGCCACCGGGGCGGCTCATTTGAAATACTTGCAAATATGCTTCGGACACAGCGACTTAGGTAGCTTTCCGCTTTTTTTTTTTTTTTTTTCGCATCTGGAGAGACAGCTTCCATCTTTTGTTATGGGACAAAAACATTTATGTACTATTTTTGCTTCGCTGAACAAGCTTGTAATTGACTTTTTTTGCCCTATCTGCAAAGGGAGGCGCGATAGCCCCCTCAACTGCCCCCCAAAAAGGGGCCGAGGGGATCCTTCGTGGTGTTATTGTGTGCGGCATAGGAGGTTTTCTATACAACTGCACAAGAAGTAAATCGCTAACTGCCATAGTTCGTGAGATATTGGTCTGATCATGGAATTTCCTTGTAACCCTGTATATTCTGAATTTGTTTGTACCACGTACTGGTCATCCATGTAACACCTATCAGAAAACTTGAAAAATTCATCGCCCTGGAGCGGTAATCGAACCCGAGTCTCTCGATTTCCGTTCGAGTATGAATTTATATTCGATCAGAATTTATATTGTTTGCTTTGAATATTCTATCGATTTCCCATGTATTATGATGAATATTTCTTCCTTCATTGATTTATCTGTGGTACTGGTGACCTCTGACCGAATGGGAATTGGGTCAAAGCGCTATGAGGAAGCAAGGATGCTTCGACTAGAGAAAATCTGAGGACTTTCAGATTCCTATATGTCTCAGTTGCTTGGAACTTCACTGTCCTGGATGGTGTAATGGTTAGCATACTCGACCGGTAATCGGGAGATGCGGGATTCGATTCCCGCTCCAGGATGATGAAATTTTCAAGTTTTCTGAGAGATGTTACATGGATGACCAGTAAATGATACAAGCAAATTCAGAATTTATATTCTGTTTGCTTAGGATATAGTGTACTTTCGCATTACCTAATGATTATGAATGTAATTTGTTCTTGTTTGCTTGAGTGCGTGGGCAAAAAATGGGTATGCTGAGTAATACGAGTAATAACAAGGAACTGTACACCAACTATATGCTTAAAATAGTATAACTATACCAGTAATCCCAATTTATTGCCGTAGAATAGAAATCTACCTTTCTTGAAAAAAAGCCATCTGGTTGACGTGCGGAAGCTTGGAAACTTTGATTTCTATTCTATGCCAATAAAATTCGGGTTATAGTTACACGGTCGAGTAACATTATTGTAACCACCAGCGAGTATCCAGAGTAACCGCCGTGTGCAGCGTGGATAGCAGCTAGACAGGCTGGGAGTGACTCAATAAGGTGCTGGAAGGTGTTCACAGGTATGTGGAGCCATGCTGACTGCAGTGCATCTGACAACTGCCGGAGGGTGCGTGGTGGAGGATCCATAGAACGAACAACACGATCGAGGTGGTCCCACAGATGCTCAATTGGGTTTAAGTCTGGGGAATTAGGGGGCCAGGGAAGTACTTTGAAGTCTTCATCGTGCCCTTTCAACCACTCTCAGACATTTCTAGCTGTGTGACAAGTCGTATTGTCGTGCTGGAAGATCCCATCCGTCCCAGCGAGGACAATCAGCATGTATGGGTGCACGTGGTTTGCAAGGATGGATTCATAGCAAATTCGGTCCATAGTGGCTTTCACAGGTATGAGTGGACCTAGAGAATGCCACGAAAACATTTCCCAGACCATAACGCTGCCCCTCACCAGCTTGTGTTATGCCAGCAATGGTTGAAGAGTGTTTGTTATCCGATGTTTCTCGCCTTATACGCCAACACCCATCCGTTCGATGAAGCAGAAAACGTGACTCATTGGAGAAGGCCAATCAGCGGAGGTCCAATTCTGATGCCTTTGTGCAAATGTAAGCCTTTTCTGCCGATGCACCTTCGTTAGCATAAGTGCAGTGACCACCCGTCTGCTTCGGAGCCCCATACGCAGCAGGGTTCGCTGAACTGTCGTTTTAGGCACACTTTCGTAGCTCCCTGGTTCATTCGGCCAGTGAATTGTTCCACTGTAGCGTGTCGATCGGCTCTCACGCACCTTCGAAGCTGACGTTCACCTCTCACATCAATGGCACGTGGTGCTCCGCAGTTTCCATTTCGCTTATTCGCAATGGAGTCATTTCTCCAATGACGATACATTTTAACTACAGCAGCACGCGAACAATTCACAAACTGCGCTGTTTCAGAAATACTGCCACCCTTGACGCGAAAACCGATAATCATCCCTTTTTGCAAATCTGATAAATCGATCCATTCACCCATGACAGCAACGACTGATATGTTTTCAGATCATGATGATCATATGTAGAGGATTTTAGGAAGGGAGTGTCTGACCTCAGGTCTTAAACAACCCTTAGAAATAGGAAGCTAGGAGATTTGGGCTAGAGTGCCCGATAGGAAAGCGACACGGAAGCGAAGTAGAAAAGGGGAGGAAGACGCCCTTATTTATTACCGGGGGGCCAGTACCCGGGGTCCGACGGCTTAACGTGCCCATCCGACGCACGTCGGATATTTAGTGGATCGAGCGTTCGTACCTCTGGGATCGAACCTGAGGTCCTTTCCATGGCAGTCACGAACGTTGCCCACTAGGCCACCCGCGGCCCTTACTGTTAACGTTAAAAGTAGGAGGTGGTCATAATAATGTGATTCGACTAGGCAGTTTAAGGATATGCTTAGCTTTGCAAATCAGACCAAATGAAGGGTTTCTCATATGGGCCGTACTTATATGGACGGTAGTTTCACATAGCCCACAAGAGAGGTTCGATAGTTTTTCTGACGTTAGCAGAAGACAGCGTTTTCCCCTGAGTTGAAAGTGTTTTTAGGCATTGGACAGTTCAACAGATTTAGCATTGCCAGTAATTCATTGCACGACCCGAATTTTTGTTTACAGCTTGCTACAGATATTTACAGAAGTCTAACAAAACTTATCAAAAGGCTCAGAAAAGACTAACAATATTGAAGAGAGCAAGCTCTAAATTTATCAAACACTACATATACAAAGAACAGTCGAAGGACCCAACGTATAAATAATTATTTTCTGAATCAGAAAGCAGTGAAATATAATAGCTTTAAATGGATGGCATTCACTTTAAAATTAATATATTTATACAAAATTTGAGACCAATTAATTTCAGATTGTTATCTACGGCCCAAAACTATCGTCCAATTTATGACTGGTTAAAATAGTTTTTTATCAACATACCTATTTGACAAATGTAAAATCTTGCTGACATTGACAGAACTCTAAAGAACTTTTACGAAAATGACGTTATCATTGAAGAATTCGACGGAGTATATCATTTCCTTAACGAAGCAGTCAAAACCACAGTAAACTATCCCCAAGATTATTATTAATTTACGCTCGATATGAACATTTCATTGCCTTTTCTAAGCGCTAAATTACATTAAGAATGTTTTTTAACCAATTGCCTATGCTGAACGTGGTTCCTCTGCCCTTAAAAGGGCAAAAAACTACTTCGTAGAACATTATCTCATGAAAAAATTAAGGTCGTTAGCACTAGTATAGTCATTCAATAAGATGTTTTCAGTACTATTATGAAAATATAGATACATTTTCCGAAAAAAAATGCGGCCAAATTTTTGCATAAGTTCATCGAAATTGATACAGCGTATAAAAAAAATTGCTTCTACAAATTTGTTTATAATACCTAGTTTATATTACCGAAACTTACCGTGTGCAATGCAATGGAAGTTTGTGTTTATAACTTTTATGATAATAATTTACATGTAATTTTTTTTTTTTTTTTTTTTTTTAATTGGAGGTTTAACGACCACCATGAGCAACTTCCATATAGGCTATCGCCCGTTCCTAATTCGAGTTTCTAATCAGGAACGGGCGACTCGAAGCAGTCGCCCATTCCTAATTTAGGACCACTAGTTCCAGGGAAGGGAGAGAACCAATGTCGTAAGACAAACACAACATCCACGCCTCGCAGGGATTCGAACCCTGACCCTTCACGGACGAACAGTCAGAAACCAGCTGTTAGACCGCTGCACCACCCTACACTGTAAAAAATAAGTGGTGTGAATTCACGGAAAATTTCTGAAAATAACGCGCAGCAAAGTTGCCGGTAGCTATCCGTTTTTTCAGATATTTCCGTTTTTAAAAGTGCCCGTGTATTTTAACTTCTGTATTTTCACAGATTTTCCGTAGTCAAAAATTCCGTTTATTTCAGAAAAATCCATTTCAGGTTTTTCCGTATTTAAACTGAAATTCCGCAAAACACACGACCCTGCATATTTCAGTCTTTTCCACAGATAATCCTCCCGCTCCAGCCAGGATTGAACCCGTGCCGCTGGGACTGGTTGAACAGGCAACGCACGCCTTTAACCTCTGAGCCACAGGCTCTGGTAAATTCGAATCACGTACATTGTAAAACAACTTGCGCGACAATGATTTTTTTTTATCATTAATACGAGTGATTTATTCATTTTATTTTCTGTTGAAGCTTAATATTTTTCTGAATAGGTTTGTAATATTTTTTTTGTTTCTCTGTAGAAGGACTTTTCACAAATTAAGCATTTTTCATCCTGATTTTTCGAAGCAACAAAATACTTTGCAACTTGATTTTTTAAACTGACAATGGCTTTCAGTTGTCTTTAAAGAAGATGAAATGTACTGTTTTTAAAGTATTATTTCACAAAAAAAAAAAAAAAAAAAAAAAACACCTCCTAAATATAAAATTTACTTTTGATAGCTATAATAGCTTTGTCTTAAGTTGTCCAATGACTGAAAGACTGGTACATAGACATCGTATAACCATCTGTACAATAAGTACCCGGTTTCCTAAAGTAACAAAATATACAATAAATAGCTGGAGCACAAAATAGGGGAGAGGAGGAGAAGAAATATTCTGTGCTACAATAAACAAAAGTTATGCGACGTGCTATCCACAATATCCGATCTCGGTACGGAACTTCAGAATTCGACAGACGACTGAAATTTAAGAGTTAATGAGACCTCAAGTATTCTTACCAATCGCTCCTATATTACCGGTAATTTTCTCGTCATACAGATAGATTTCTGAAAATTCAGAATTTTCCGTTAACACATCTCTAAAACGGTAATTTATCGTCAATATAAGAACGAAACTGCGGAAAGGTTTCTGAAAATTCAGAATTTTCCGTTAACACATCTCTAAAACGGTAATTTATCGTCAATATAAGAACGAAACTGCGGAAAGGTTTCTGAAAATTCAGAATTTTCCGTTAACACATCTCTAAAACGGTAATTTATCGTCAATATAAGAACGAAAGTGGAAAGGTTTCTGAAAATTCAGAATTTTCCGTTAACACATCTCTAAAACGGTAATTTATCGTCAATATAAGAACGAAACTGCGGAAAGATTTCTGAAAATTCAGAATTTTCCGTTAACACATCTCTAAAACGGTAATTTATCGTCAATATAAGAACGAAACTGCGGAAAGGTTTCTGAAAATTCAGAATTTTCCGTTAACACATCTCTAAAACGGTAATTTATCGTCAATATAAGAACGAAACTGCGGAAAGGTTTCTGAAAATTCAGAATTTTCCGTTAACACATCTCTAAAACGGTAATTTATCGTCAATATAAGAACGAAAGTGGAAAGGTTTCTGAAAATTCAGAATTTTCCGTTAACACAGCTCTAAAACGGTAATTTATCGTCAATATAAGAACGAAACTGCGGAAAGATTTCTGAAAATTCAGAATTTTCCGTTAACACATCTCTAAAACGGTAATTTATCGTCAATATAAGAACGAAACTGCGGAAAGGTTTCTGAAAATTCAGAATTTTCCCGTGGTACGGAACATCCGTAAAATTCAGGTTTCTTTCAGTCATTTCACGGAAAAGGTTGTATCAGAAATATTCTTCGTTAATTCACGAAACAAATGATGAAAAGTGGCTCGTGAATTTCAGAATTTTTTTTTACAGAGTATGTAATAGTTTATATGAGCTTACAGTTTGAATAAAGTACACCTCCATCCGTATTTACACATCTTCAACAGCTTTAAAGTCATCTCAGTAAAATTTTAGGCCGTTTTTTTTTTTTTTTTTTATAATTTACATGCCGTAAAATAATTTTAAAGGGGAGCCTCAATAGATGCGAGGATCTCATGTCCATAAATAGACAAAGAAATTAAAGCCTTTGTTTATAAGGCACCCTTGACGAACGGATTTTCGTCGTAAAACACAGTATGACTGTTTTTCATGTTTTTTTTAATCCCAGTGAGCACAGCCCAATTTAACAGCATGCGCTTTTTATCAATTCTAAAGCAATCCAAAATTTTCAGAGATATTACGACGAATTTTCAGAGATATTACGACGAATTTTCCCGTGAGTTTTTTATAATGTACAAGCCCATAAACGCTAGTTCGATTTCACATTTGTGAGAACGGAATATTAATTACACCATACTGTTACTTCCAGAGTTAATAACTTTCGATTCAGTCCATTCTGCCACTTGGGAGATTCAGTTTATGAGAAAAATAATTACACCCTAGATACATACACTTGCATGTCAGCCTAGTCTTTTACATAGGAAGCAATGTGAAACGAACATCGTGTTCTTGCTCCAAGAACGCTTTGGAGAAAAAGAAACGAAAAATCGCACTGAAATGGAAAAAACGAAAGAAGTTAAATAAATACGTACTTTGAATTTTCTTGGCGGCACGCTGCTGCTGCGGCGAACATATAATGAAGAAAACCAAGTCGATGAAAGTAATTTGAAGAGGCAGAGGAAATTATGGCTTCTTTATTCATTGCCGTTCACGACGCAGCTGATTACCACAGAAAGAGTGGAAAGACAAAATCACCATGGAAACCAGGTCTTTTCGTCACTGTGTCAGCAAAACATCATCTGAAGACCGATAGCTGCTTAGTATTGACTACGTGAGCCCGATCGAAATTCGCAAACCCCCCCTCCACAGACCCAATCTTATGCCGTAAGAACTACTAAAATCTGGATCTAATATATGCAGAGCACGAGTATCTATAGGACTCTGAATCGCAAACAAACCCTTTTCTTCAAGTTTTGATGTACAATGTACGAGTATAGGCTATACAAAACGTTGGAATGAGAATCGAAAGACTGGCAAAACATCTCAACGACGTACAGACAGACAGACAGCGAGGATGTGCTTGTACCGCTCTGTATCTCACCACCACAGACTTGGATACAAATTCCTCGCGGTGCGACACAGGCCTTTGGTTGCTTTACACTTCCGTTTCTCTCCGTCTCTTGGAGCCAGTAATCCTAAACTTCAATATCACTAAAATATCTAAAACAATTGCGAAGTCACCGAATCATCGAGAGTTTACCTTCATCACAAATCAGGTTTATAGAATGTTCCACAACATTTCACTCTCACGTGGAGCTTCAGAGAAAATTCAGTCTACGGAGATAAACAGATAGACAATATTGTGTGTAAGCGCGCGCGCGCGCGTTTTGTCGCTGTTTTTTTTTTTTTTTTTTTTTTTAACGTATGTAACTGCAATTTAGGGGTTAAATTCTATTTCATGGAAAACCTGAAAATTAGGTAGTTAAGAGCTGAACAAATCCCGGGCACCAAGTCGCCCAATTTTTTTTTTTTTTTTTTACTTCAAATTTAGCAATTTTAAGGAAATGTCGTAATTTCCGCCTTATAATCCGCGGAATAACTTTTAAAAAAGTTACAAGTTTAGGCTCAGCAAATAACGCACAGCTTTAAAAAATGCTTCTGCGGCGCTTTAATTTTTTTTAATGCGGGCAGCTATCTTTCAGGAGAAGTGGTATTGAAAAAAAGTACCGAAAATGCGTGAAAAACAAGAAATTTAACCAATGCTGGCAGTAGGCCGCAAAGAGATGGAGAAAATTTCCTTTATTACTTACGAGCATACTGAGAGAAAATATGATACAATGTAGGCACTATTTGGCCTCGCGGAAAACTACGTGCAGTGTGCGATCCCGCTGTGTTATTCCGCAGAACGTAATTGTCGCGGTCCGTAATCACTTTGCTAATAACTAGTTTTGGAACGCTAATCGCATATAGTTAATCCTTTTATTCACTCTTCATCTGAAACATTTTGAGAAATACGAAGTACTATATAGACTGTCCGTAGTTTTTACGGATTTTTTTATCTGACTAAAGAACTAACAGTGAAAAACCTACGGATTTTTGTTTTTTACGCACTTGAAAGTAACAATACAGCACTTAAAAATGACATTAATTTTTTTTTTTTTTTTTAAAGAAGATCGTTTTTTCTTACTTCTGTGTCATCTTGTGAATCACGACTTCTCTGTCGAAAATTACGGTTCGGGATCAACATAACAGGTGCAGATCTTCCCTCCCCCGCAATTAACGTTCTGCAGATATCCCGCTTATGGAAAAAAAAAAACTGTTGATTTACTGAATTGCACGGTCTACGGATTACACGCCGCTGCGTATTATGATTTATTTATTTTTTTTACTTTTTTCTAAATTTCACACCTTTTGTGGATGACACATTGAGAAAAACGTTTTGTTGAATCAACAAAATAATTTGTCGTTATAACAAAATTTATTGTTATCACGACAAAACGTTCTGTTCATTTAGCAAAATGATTAGGTCAATTTTTCGGAATTTGTTTGATCCAACAAAACATTGTTTTCATGACAAAATGTTTTGTGGCTGCAACAAAACATATTGTTATCGTGACACAATATGTTTTGTTGCAGCAACAAAACATTTTATCATGATAACAATATGTTTTGTTGGATCAAACAAATTCCGAAAAATTGACCTAATCATTTTGTTAAATGAACAAAACGTTTTGTCGTGATAACAATGAATTTTGCAAATTAAAAAAAACATTTTGTTGACTGTATATCGACAATTTTTTTTTTTTTTTTGTTGAATTCACAAAACGTTTTTCTCAGTGCATATAGGGGGCGGGGGTGGGGAGGTTGAATTTTACGGTCTATGGATTATACGAAAAGAAAAAAACAAGGTACTTCGATTTTACGCGTGCGAAATTTAACTTTTAGCAAACTGTATCTCAATAAAACCAGAATCTGAAATCTTAATTTTTTTTAAAGCAGCGTCTGGAAGAAAGAAAAAAAAACAAACAATAAAAATCTTATGGCCAAAACTGGAATTTTATTAAGCAAGTGGTTTGGAAGGAGGGGAGAGCAATTGACAGCAAATATACACTGCTGGCCACCCAAAATGCAACACGTTCCTTGGCCCACGGGAGGTGTTTGCTACGGCTCGGCGTCGCCATGCCTATACCTTCTTTGGCCTTCAGCTGCAGAACATCAAGTGAAGCAAAGTATGGCACGTGGTGCAGGTGGAAATAGATCAGACTACACCGCTGTTGTACTGGAAGGTGAGCTGGATGTCTGTTGTGCATTATTGCTGAAATACCCATTGTGATACCCGACGCTCACCTCCCAGATCAATCGCATGTGGCTGACCACTGTGAGCCCTTCTGCTGAATGTCTGTGGATGGTTAATCCAGTCCTGGTACCAGGGTTCGTTGATTTAAATCATGGTTTAAATTGTAAATAAAAATCACTGATTTAAATCCCAATGGAAATCTTCAAATCTCCATTATGTATTTGTAAAGTCCATTGAAATTAAAACTGCTTGTGCTCAAATTAACAGTGCTAAATTTAGCACTGTTATTCATTAAACAAAATCAACTTCATGCTGAAACTGAAAACAATATTATTTTAGCCATGAAAGTTAAAATACATTTTGTTGTAAATGTGCTTCCACAAGGAGTTTTTCTTTGTGCCATTTCCTAATTGCGACCATAAAGGCATAAGGTAATTCTAAAGCTTAAACAAAAATGAGACTTGTTCCTTTCCCATGAAATTATAAAGTCCCAGGCTCCCAGGACCATTAATCTCCAGAGCTGCCAACTTTTCAAAATCGAAAATCGGGACAGCAACGTGCGTTCAGCGGTGTGCGTATTTACAATTTATAATAAAATCATATATTATAGGTTTAACCCTACCCCCCCCCCCCCCCCCCCAAAAAAAAACCTCTTCAGTTTTGCATCGATCTCGAGAATGAGCCAAATGATTGCAGAAAAAGCGAAGTTCCACGGAAGAATTTCATGCATGGCTAAAAAGTTACTAAGAAATTGAAAAACACAAATCTTGTGGAAAAGTAAATGTGAAAAATCGATACTGCGTTGCTCACTCTGCCGTGAAACACTTTTACGGGGAACGGAAACGGTGCGGATTCCATCACGGACAGATTGACTAACAGCCCTGGATTGAATACCGATCTAGAAATTTAATTTCGTTTAATAAAAGGGAAAGTGGTGAAGACGATTGTTCTTATAGATTAGTTTTGAAGAAGTATGTATTAGAAATAGGGAAACATGCATTTCATTAGAAATACGAAGTCGCTCCCTTTCATTATTACTGAAGTCCAGAGGAACATAATGAATGAATGAATGAATGAATGAATGAATGAGAGAGAGAGAGAGAGAGAGAGAGAGAGAGAGAGAGAGAGAGAGAGAGAGAGAGAGAGAGAGAGAGAGAGAGAGAATTTTTTTTAAATCTTGAAGATTTCAGCATTCGTGATATACGTAACCAGCGCTATGACAATGGGGTCAATATGAAAGGAAAACACAATGGACTTCAAAAAAGCATAATTTTTTTGACTTAAGACCCTTCTGCACGTTATACATTTTGAGCGGCTCATACTTTAAATCTGGTCGTAAATAACGATGAAAACATTTCTCCACAGATTGTGAACATTTTCAGCATTGTTCAAGAAATATATGCTTTCTTTTCTGAATTACCTGACCGATTGCAAATTTTAAAGACAGAGCTTCCAGCGTTGACCGTAAAACCGTACTCTGAAACAAGGTGGGAAAATAGGATTGATTAAATAAGGCTAACCAGGACTGGGTTACAATTTCGATGTAATCCACGATATATTGTATTAGATTTTTTTTTCTTAGAATAGTTAAAGAGACCCCCGTCATGTTCAATGTTATAAATCATCATCATCGTCGTCGTCAACCATTAACAATTCTCTGCTGGATGAAGGTCTCCCCAAGTTTCTTTAACAACGGTCTATCTTGCGCCAGTCTCCTCCACGTCACTCCCGCATACTTTCGAATTTCATCCACCCATCTCCCACGTGGCCACCATTTGGGGCTTTTCCTGTCTCTTGGAATCCAGTCTAAAAAAATTCCGGTTGTCCATCGGTGGCCCGTTCTCCTGGCAATGTAATATTTTTATAATGTTTGTACTTTTTAAGAAACATTCGTTTCCAGAAAGCAGTTATTCCTTTCTGTATGTATCTAAAATTGCTATTTCAGGGATTTTACTCTGATTATGATGTCTTCCACTCTTGTCATTTTCCTTATCTAAGATGTAGAGGATTTTAGGAAGGGAGTGTCTGACCCCAGGTCTTAAACAGCCCTTAGAAATAGGAAGCTAGGAGATTTGGGCTAGAGTGCCCGATAGGGAAGTGACACGGAGGCGAGGTAGAAAGGGAGAGGAAGACGTCCTTATTTATTACCGGGGGCCAGTACCCGGGGTCCGACGGCTTAACGTGCCCATCCGACGCACGACGGGTATTTATGGTTCGAACGTTCGTATTGCCCAGGATCGAACCTGAGGTTATCTCCATGGCAGTCAAGAACGCTGACCACTAGGCCACCCGCGGGCCCATTTTCCTTATCCACGAGTTCCTCTTCTTATATTGCTTGGTTATGTGTGTGTGTGTGTGTGTGTGTGTGTGTGTGTGTGTGCGCGCGCGCGCGCTCCCGCCATCGGAAAGCTGTAACATGTTTATCATCGTACATGACAAAACTAGCAGACATTTGTGTAAATTGAGAGAGAGAGAAAGAGCGAGAGAGGAAGCTGACTTCTTGGATTATTCGCAGCGTCATCTGAACTTGTGTTTTACGTATTTCTTTTCCTTCAGTTTTATATGAGACCATTGTGTTTTATAAAAAAGTTAATTTACCGGAAACAGAAAATGTTGCTAAAGATATTTTTTCCTGTAAAAATTAATAAAAATTGAATATATATATATAAATATATATATATATATATATATATATATACTGAAGAGCAAAACTGAAGACTAAGGAAAAACTTTAGAATTTAAAACGAAAGTTGCAAAATAACCTGAAGATCCAAAAAGCGGCATAGCAGCAGTTTTGAAAATTCAGAATTCACATTCTATTAAGAAGATACCTAAGCAAAAAAATACATATATAATTTTGACTCACACCAAGTACAACATAGAAAAGGTTATGTATCTACCTGTGTGAGTAAAAGGAGAAAAGATAAAAAAATAATAAAATAAAACAACTGAATGTAGAAGGTGTCGAGAATACTGAGCCTTGGCTTTATCAAGGACCAGCAAAAACTCTGCATTTTCTCACTTCCACAAAGACCTAGTTGGAAATGGGTTTCTGCAAGGCCATAGATGCAAGTAACATTCCCACCTAAAATTGTTTTAAAAAATATATATATGTCATGTCCTCCGCAGAGTTGTATGACCTAGCACTAGTTAACAATTTCGCTTGCATCCATTAACCTTCCTGGCCCGACCCATGCTCTTCATCTGTTACTATTAAACAGAGAGAAGAAGATTAAAGAGAACTCAAGCTGTGAGAGTGACATAATAATTAGAAATAATTTTCAGCTATAACGAAATGCCAAGTTCGTTTGAGAGAGAATTTAAACCTGAAAAACAATGCAAAAGAAAGCCAAATTTTTACATTGCAATTAAAAAAGGAAATATTAATTTTTAAAAAACAGATTTTTGAAAGAAAACTTGAGTCTAAAACCCCCTACTCTACAACTTATGACAGCACGAAAACGAGAATAAGTTAAAGACAATAATTAACTAAAGAAAACTTTGTGAAAGTTATATGACTTAAACAGTTAGTTGCAATATGTACAAAGTATTTCAGCAGTGCTTTAAGTGCATAATTAATTAGTTATTAAGAACTTACCTACTTTGAAAATACAGCGCATAGAAAAGGAACAAGCTTAGCCATCTGCTGTTCCTAGGTACCCCAAAAGACGCGCAAAGTTACAAAGAAAAGAAAGAGTTAAAACCCGCAAAAATGTTAACAGACAAGATAGTGCCTAAAAGCTGAAAAGCAAAAAAAACAACAGAGAAAAAGTACATGAAGTACAAACATTGAACTTATAAAACCTAAAACCCAAATACAAGGAAGAGAGCTTACCTCTTGTGCTACTAAACTTTCTCCTCACAAAAGTAAAACATGGCTGACCTCTTACGTAACACTTCTACCACTCCCTAGTCGCTGGGGGGCAGTGATGGTGGGGCTGATGGCCTCCTCATACAGAAAGAAACCAACTCGCGGAGATTTTAACCAGAGAAAAAAATATATAAACTTAAGACTGTGGATCTGTATGATCAGAAAGAGCAGAATTAACTCTCCAGAATACATGAGAAATATTATAAAATACACGAGTAGTGTATTTAATAATCTTTGCATGTATTAAATCACCTTAGTGAGCTTCTATAGATTAATCAGAATCTTATTAATTTTAATGTTGGTTTTACTATTTTTAGTATAGCTATCCTAGTGATGAATAACTAGTTTTCTTTTTTATTTGTTTTTATTTTCTTTTATAAACAGATTTTTTTTTTATATTATTTAATTTTTTGCTTTAATAGGACCTTCATATCCATAGCACTAAGGTTCCTTTAGGTAGTTAATAGGCATCCTCTAGCCAACTTCCTTACGGCTTTGATTGGTCAGAATCATATTATTAACTGTGTAGAAAATTAAAGCAGATCTGCCAACCTTACTCTATTATTCAGAATAATTTTTCTTAAAGTTCTTTTGATGAAAGAAGAAAGAATTTCGTTCTCTAGAAAACTATCTAATAGTATATTAATGTGGTAATTGAAGTCCAAATTGTTGCTGCAAATTCTTGAAATTCTTAGGACCTGAGAGATTAGTACATTCTCAATTACTTTGGTTGATATGTTATTATTCCAGTGTAGATATTTAATTACTTTGAAAGGAAAATTAACTCTTTTATCAAAGAGGCTAATAGATGGGTTACCTCTGTTGAGCTTAATGCTTAAATCTAGGAACTCAAGTTCCTGATTACTGTGGTTGGTTTTACATAAGTTAAGAGAGCTGGGATAGATATTATCAAAATCACTCTCTATAACTTCTGAATTATTGATACACAGCAGATCATCAATATATCTAAAAGTGTAAAGGTAGTTATCTGAGCAGGTGGGGTGATTTTTAATGAATTTATATTCCTTAAAGAACAGGAATAGATTAGCGATATTCGTGGACGTTGATGTTCCCATGGGAATACCGTTCACTTGCTTATAGAGAGTATTATTATATAAGATATGGTTATTTTTTATGCAGCAATTGAGATAAGAGTTCCAAGTTCCTACATTAACAAATTGGTTAAGTTTAAATTCTGCATACAGCTCTTTAAAGGTAGTGATTATATCTGATAGAGGCAGATTAGTATATAGGTTTTCAAAATCATAACTATTAATATCTAGGGGACAAACTTTGAGTATAGTAGAAATTACTTCTGCATTATTATTGATTATCCAAAAATCTCTGTACATCAAGTTAGTACAGTTTCTAATGTGTTTCAAAACCTTCTTTAAGACATCTTCAAAAGCAAGATCTATTTTCTTTTTATGACTCCTTACTCCACTAGCTATGAACCTGAACTTCACAGGATCCTTATGAAACTTAACCGTTGCAAAAAGAAATGGAAATTCAGGCTCATATCTTCTAGTTTGTGGAATTTTAAGTTTCTTGAAGAATGCCTTAAACCGATTTTCTAACTGCTTGGTAGAATAACTTACGGGCTCGTATGTTACTCTATTATTGAGTTCCATAGTTAACAATTCAAAATAGAACTTCTTACAGATAATTGCAAAATTATTGCTAGCTTTATCCGTAGTGGTAAAAATAAATTGGTCTTGTAGTTTGGAGAGTGACCTTTTAGCTTCTCCAGAGAAAAAGAGATTTCTGTCGAAACAAAAGTCCAGACCTGCCAACTCACCGGTGAAGCTATTGATTATATTATATTTCCATTCTGCGAAGGCCTCAATAGGCTGATTGTACGTTAAACTGGTTTTTACGATGTACCTATTAACATCTTGAGTGAAGCTCTCAAGAATCCTTTCTTTGGAAATTGTGAAGGAAGGTCTGAATTTAGAGCCATACTCTAATAAATTCCTAAGCTTTTCATTTTCAACAAAACTCAAGTTTCCGGTGATAATATGGTTGTAATTCTTATCATAGTGAACCGTTTCTTTATGTTCATCACAAGAACATGTAGTAATTACAGGAATGTAGCTCGAAGAGTTAAGTTTGTAGTTTTTAACTATTGACCCTAAGGTCTTAACATATTTAAAACTTACAATAGACTGGTGCACTGCTGAAATACTTTGTACATATTGCAACTAACTGTTTAAGTCATATAACTTTCACAAAGTTTTCTTTAGTTAATTATTGTCTTTAACTTATTCTCGTTTTCGTGCTGTCATAAGTTGTAGAGTAGGGGTTTTAGACTCAAGTTTTCTTTCAAAAATCTGTTTTTTAAAAATTAATATTTCCTTTTTAATTGCAATGTAAAAATTTGGCTTTCTTTTGCATTGTTTTTCAGGTTTAAATTCTCTCTCAAACGAACTTGGCATTTCGTTATAGCTGAAAATTATTTCTAATTATTATGTCACTCTCACAGCTTGAGTTCTCTTTAATCTTCTTCTCTCTGTTTAATAGTAACAGATGAAGAGCATGGGTCGGGCCAGGAAGGTTAATGGATGCAAGCGAAATTGTTAACTAGTGCTAGGTCATACAACTCTGCGGAGGACATGACATATATATATTTTTTAAAACAATTTTAGGTGGGAATGTTACTTGCATCTATGGCCTTGCAGAAACCCATTTCCAACTAGGTCTTTGTGGAAGTGAGAAAATGCAGAGTTTTTGCTGGTCCTTGATAAAGCCAAGGCTCAGTATTCTCGACACCTTCTACATTCAGTTGTTTTATTTTATTATTTTTTTATCTTTTCTCCTTTTACTCACACAGGTAGATACATAACCTTTTCTATGTTGTACTTGGTGTGAGTCAAAATTATATATGTATTTTTTTGCTTAGGTATCTTCTTAATAGAATATATATATATATATAATATCATCATCATCATTGTCAACCATTATCAATCCACTGCTGGACGAAGGTCTCCCCAAGTTTCCTCCACAACGGTCTGTCTTGTGCCAGTCTCCTCCATGTCACTCCCGCATACTTTCGAATTTCATCCACAAATCTTCCATGTGGTCTTCTTCTGGGTCTTTTCCTGTCCCTTGGAATCCAATCTAAAATTGCGGCTGTCCATCGATGGTCTGTTCTTCTGGCAGTATGTCCAGCCCATTGCCATTTCAGGGATTTAACTCTGATCATGATGTCTTCCACTCTTGTCATTTTTCGGATCCACGTGTTCCTCTTCTTATCTCTCCTGGTTACACCAAGCATGCACCTCCCCATGCTTCTTTGAGTTGTCTGCAGCCTTTGTATGTCTTTTTTTTTTAGCTAAGGTCCACATCTCTGCACCATACGTAAGCACTGGAAGGATGCATTGATCAAACACTTTTCTTTTAAGACATAATGGCATATTGCTCTTGAAAATTATGCTGTTTCTTCCAAAAAGCTCTCCAGGCAAGTTTTGTACGCCAATTAATTTCTTCACCAATGTGACCCTCACTTGATATCTGCTGTCCAAGATAAACGTACGTGTCTGTTATCTCCAGCTCTTCTCCATCAATCGATAAATCTTCATTTCTTGTAAAAGCATTGTACATCACTTTTGTCTTCTGAAAGTTCATTTTTAATCCCACTTCTTTACTCTTGTCAGCAAGTTCCTGGATCATACTCTGTAGCTCTGATGGGGTAGTTGCAAAAATGACTATGTCATCAGCAAAACGAAGGTGGGTTAGATAATCTCCATTAATCTTTATCCCTTTGTTTTCCCAGTTCAGTGATTGAAAGACATTTTCCAATGCGGCATTAAAGAGCTTCGGAGATATGGTGTTACCTTGTCTCACTCCTTTTCCAATTTTTATGTGTGTTGTATTTTCAAACAGCCGAATCTTTGCACTTGCATTTTCATAGATGTTATTAATAATATTAATGTATGCATCTTCAATACCGCAGGATTTCAGAGCCATTGCAACTGCTGATGGTTTCACCGAATCAAAGGCTTTTTCATAATCGATAAAAGCCATGCACAATGGAAGTTCATATTCCCTCGCTCTTTCAATTAGTTCTCTCAGTACGTGGATATGATCTATTGTGCTGTAGCCCACTCCTGAATCCAGCTTGTTCTCTCGGTTGAGCCATGTCCAGTGTCACCTTCAAGCGGTGTGAAAGAACTTTAGTGAAGATTTTATAAACCACTGATAGGAGGCTGATAGGTCTGTAGTTCCTGAGATCCTCAATGTCACCTTTTTTATGTAGCAAGATCATTGTAGCATTGTTCCAATCCTCAAGAATTTTCCCTTCATTAAGGCATCGAGTGAAAATTTGGGCGAGTACTGTTTCGATTTCTCCACTTGCTTCTTGTATGATGTCTACAGTAATTCCATCTTCTCCTGGAGCTTTTCCCCGCTTCATGTTCTTGATTGCATGTGCAACTTCTGCTGGAAGGACTGGAAGAACTCTGGTACTGGTACCTTTCATGATGTCTGGAGTGCATGTATCATCCCTTTCATATAATTTGGAGTAGAAATCTTTCACTCTTGTCAAAATTTCGCCTCTATTTCTTGCTACAGAACCATCTTCTTTTCTCAGTGCCATAATCTGTTTTTTTCCCCTTACTGAGATGTCCCTTTGCTATCTTTAGGCTTTGGTTGTTTTCAATTGCTTTCCTTACTAGTTCACAGTTGAATTTCCTTACGTCTTCAGTGATACTTTTTCGTACTGTCTTGCATAGCTCTATATATTCCACTTTGGAAGTCACATCTTCTTTAGTTGTCCTCATCACTCTTCTTTTTTGCATCAACATTTTGGGTTTTCCTGATAATTTGTTCACATGCAATTTGTTCTTAGACCCAGCTAATTTTGTTGCTGTTTCCATAAGAGCTTTGGTTACTTTTCTGTTAACTTCAGAAATATCCACTTCTTCCGATGTTAGGCCTTCTAAAGCAGAGAATCTGTTCTTCAGTTCCAATTTGAAGGTATTATGGTGTTTTTTAAGGTTGGTTATGTCAATACATTTTGTTTGTCTTATGAGCTTGCTACGTTCGAGTTTAGTGTTGAGGTGCATCTTACATCTCACCAATCTATGGTCACTGCCTGTGTTGAACTTGTTTAGCACACTGCAGTCTTCTATGACGAATTTTTTGTTACACATAATAAAATCAATTTCACTTGTCGTCCCATTTGGATGTCTCCATGTCCATTTCCTGTGTGGCTTTTTCTTGAAAAAGGAGTTCAAGATGAAAAACCCTTCTGCCTCTGCAAACTCTATGAGAGTATTTCCACGCTGGTTTCTGTTGCCGTGACCAAATTTACCTACTGAAGTTTCATTCTGTTGCTGTTGCCCTATTTTTGCATTGAAATATATATATATATAATATATATATATCCTCGTACAAGGGGCGGCAAATCTGGGCTTGCACCCGAGCGGCAAATGCCCTTGGCGAGCCCCTTCTAGCAAACGTTGCGAGTGGAAAAATTTCGAATGTTTTAGTGTGAACTGTAAAGCGCCACTGCATTATGCGTGTGAAATATTTTAGACACATACAAAAAGGAATAACTGCTTTCTGGAAACGAATGTTTCTTGAAAAGTACAACCATTATAAAAATATTTTGGCACTAGTAGAAATATCCAGTATATTTCCCTTATCTACTTCTGCATGTGAGGTTGGGTTCAGTTTCATGAAGAGAATCCAGGGTGATTGAAGGGGCAGTTTAAACTTACAAACATTGAATGCTCTCATGAGTATTGAGGTTGAAGGTCCATCCGAAGGCAAGTTTGACCCCAGGTTTGCTGTTTTAAAGTGGTATGATGAAAAGACCCGAAACCGAGATCGTAAACCCTACGGAAAATAACTTAAGATTTTGAATAGTGTTCTTGAATTTTGTGAATAAAGTTAAATAAAAAAAGTTTTTTTTTTTAATATTTGCATTCGAATTAAATTGTTAGAATTAATCTGTCAGGTCATGAAAAGGTGAGTTATATCTAAATATTTGTAATCTTTTCAGCATTACAATGTGACAATTACAGGGGTGAAATCAAAATTTGTCACGATTGACTAATGGAGGGGGACATGTTAGAGTTTCTTTTGTATAATGTTAATAAACTTTTGCTAGTAAATAATGCAATTTGCTAGTAAAAAATAAAGCCACTAGCAAGTGTTGCTACTGCTTATAAAAAAAAAAAAAAAAATCAAGGCCTGGTGGGGTTTGACCTACTGTAAATCACATCCAAAGTGCACACTATCAATAAGCATGCCCTCACACAAATGATGTACAATAATGGTGTGAGGGCACACTTTCACATCAATGATGTACACCTCATCACATTACAGTGTTTGTACTAAACCTGAATTATACATTAAAATCATCAAAGCACTGAGGCTCACTGTAAGTAGCCTTACATTTATTTATGCTAAACAGCATTTCTGATTTAGTAGGCTCCCATCAGTCTGTAGGACACAATATCAGCTGAAAACTGTACTGAGCCAGATAATATAAGGCTGTGAAATTTCATTGAACTGCAATGATAAATTCCACCTTGGTGCAAACTTAAAGGAGCAAGACCATTTGAATCAACACTCCTTTCTGTGGAGTTAAATTAACACCATGTTATGTTAACCAATTAAACGTTGCATTCATGCTAAATCCTTCCCAGAATTATTTTGAATGTGTGTTGCTCTTTTGCTATTAAGCCTGCCTCTATTCCGACCATCCAAAATAACAATAAATAGTTCCAAATTCTTGCTGTATCTAAAAATCATATTCGTGCTAGGGTGCGGCAGCCCTCGGTTGGTGCAATGTAACAACATCATTACATACACAGTTGTATCAGAATAATATGACCACCTACCCAATAATGGGAATAACCACCCTTGGCCCGGATGACAGCGGCAAGACAGTGTGGCATGGACGCAATGAGGCCCTGGAACGTTGCCCGAGGCACACGTGCCGATTCAGACTGCAGCAGAGCATGGAGGTCCCAGAGATGATGTGGCTGTTGGTCGGCACGTCGAACCTGTCGATCCAACTAGTCCCACAGTGCTCTATGGGATTGAGGTCGGGCGATTTTGTCGCCCGAGGGAGAACGGAAACATCGCTGTCATGTTCCTGGAACCAGTCACACATCCGCTTAGCGACGGGGCATGGTGCATTGTCCTGTTGCTAGACGCGATCACCACCAAGGTAAACATCAAACATGAAGGGATGCATGTGGTCAGAGAGGATGGACAGGTAGTCATTCAGGGACCCATCCAGTGATACCAGCGGTCCCAGGTCATACTGGGAAAACATCCCCCAAACATGCACACTGCCATCGTCGGGCTGTGACGGACAAGCGTGTCAGAGTGTTGGTTTTTGTGTGTCTGATGCCATATCCACCACCACCCATAACTTCTGTGGAGTAGAAACCTCGATTCGTCGGAGAAGTCAACCCCTTCCACTATCCAACGAGGGTAGTTCCATGCAAACTGCAGGCGTCGTTGTCAATGGACCTGGGTTAACATGGGAGCCTTAACTCTGCGTCGACTCCAGAAACCCATGCTTAACAGGGTTTGCTCTACTGTTATAGGCAGCACGTACCTGGGTGTCCCAGCGTTCATTTGCGTGGTCAATTGCTGCAGTGATGCACATTGATTGCACGTACTTGGCTGCCCCAGCATTCATTTGCGTGGTCAATTGCTGCAGTGATGCACATTGATTGCACATACCTGGGTGTCCCAGCGTTCATTTACATGGTACATTGCTGCAGTGATGCACATTGATTGCATGTACCTGGGTGTCCCAGCTTTCATTTGCGTGGTCAATTGCTGCAGTGATGCACATTGACTGCACGTACCTGGGTGTCCCAGCATTCATTTCTGTGGTCAATTGCTGCAGTGATGCACATTGATTGCCCTTTACCAGTCGATAGAGGTGACATTCTCCTCTGGGGTTGATGTCCTTTAGGGCTCCACAGTTATGACATTGGGAGGTACTCAGTGTGTACTCGGTCCATTCTTGGTACACCCTTCAGGGCTTGAAAAACTTCTTAAAAGTTACATGCCCAATATTTACTTGCAAAGAACTAAAATCTACATGCCCAGAGAAATTTATCTTTTAAGATAACAAAACAGAAGCCTTATTTTTTTTAAAGTTAAAAATTACGATAAACTTTTTATACATCTTTTGCATCACCATTTTAAAGTGTCTGTATTCAAAATGCACAAAAACATATATCTCAAGTTTTAAGAAAGCTAATCGACGGCATTTGAGGAATTCAGTGACGTATGGGACATCATTGGACGACAACTCCAGCGTCACCCCCCAACCAGCATTAACCGTCCCTGTATTGACTGACCAAGTGCAACAGGCATGGAACTCCATCCCACAAACTGACATCCAGCACCTGTACGACACACTGCATGAACGTTCGCGTGCTTACATTCAACATTCTGGCGGTTACACCGGTTATTAATGTACCAGCATTTCACATGTAAAATGGCTCTTCTTACACTTACATTAAGCTGTGATCTTGAAACCTTAATCGATTAAATATGTTACCTATACAAATGTATTGCCGCCATTTCATTCCTCTACAACTATTTTTTCGTGGTGTAGGGATTTTTTTTTTTTCCGTCAGTGTATGTCCTGTGTTTTACAAAAAAATATCAGTTAACTGTACAGCAGTTTAAGTAGTTTTTAACAATTTTGAATGCAAAAACTATTTACCTTTTTCTCTTGTGCAAACAGTTAAGTGATCTTGAACCAAAAATATCCCAAGAATTGTTGTTTACAAACAAATGATGAAAAGTCCATGAAGTGATTTCATAATGAAGTACACTAAATTTTATCTGCTTAAATGTAAGTTTGCACATCATAGAGATAAAAAAATGTTTAAACATTTATCTGCTTAAAAAAATATTTACAAAATGTGCAAAAAAATAAAAATAAAAAACTTTAAATGTGACGTTTTTCTTTTGTAGTGCTCAACAAATTGTTGATTGCTGCAGATGGGTAAAAATTTTTCACAGGAGGTCCATCAAGTGATATACGTAATAATGCATTAACAGAGTTGATGCTAAGAGAATTTCTCACTGTTGTTTTCAATCTGTTCATTGCAGAGAACCCTCTTTCACATGCTGCTGTGCTTGGAGAAAATGCAAACATTAGTTCCACTACATGAAGTATATTAGTCAATTCATTTGGTGGATTTCTCAGTAGATGGCTATAAATTTGGGCCACATCAACACTACCTTTCCTTAAATGGTTCACAGTTATTTTCAGCTGAAGCCTTTTTTTTTTTTTTTTAATGCATTCAATTTCTTTTTCACTAAAAACAGCAGCATAATACTTGCAAATTTCATTTATTTTATTTGTTCCATGCACGGAAAGCTGAGTACTTTCAACAGGCCAAAATGTGACGTTAAATACATCAAATAGTGAAACTGGCTTGTCCTGCAAACATTGAAATCTCTGAGAAATTGTTTTTATTACAACATGAACTAGTTCTGGATCATCCAGGTTAGCTGTGCCATGTAATTTCACCCCTTTGTGTTTGTGTTCCTCGCATAGCATCTTGAACTTGGTATACCAATTTCCATTTATTTGAGCCAACTCGTGGAGTTGCAACAAACATTTCTCGACACAGGGTGCAAGATTTACAATAAGACTATCTATCTTCATTTTGGAATTCTTTGGAAAGGGGAACAAGGATTTCTAAGATATCAAGTATCTGATATAAATATTTTAGAAATTTAAAGGAATTCAGTTCCTTTTCATATCCTTTTGCTCTCGATGATTGGTCTGATTTTCCACTTGAAATGTCTTCCAAATGAATTATAATAATGGTCCAGTTTTTTTCTATGGCTCCTAGAGCTCTATCGTGACTGGCCAACCACCTTATTTGTCAAACTGTTCCCAACTCTACGTGGTCAGTTTCTAGGTAACTAGCAATTTCTTTTAATTGCCTTCGTAATGTTGGTTAATACTGGTAGAATTTCAACTAATGCTATATAAATTTAGTTACTGGAATGCCTTCATTTATATATCGCACATAAATAATTTCTTCTTTGACAGTCACATCTGTGGACCCATCTGCTAAAACAAAGAAAAAAAGGGCTTTAGAAATTCCCTCTTTCAGCTCATTTTTTTCCACCTCTGTAATATGATTTGCAAATGTTTGAGCCTGTTTATTATTTTGATAAATTTTGGCAATTGAAAGTCCATTTTTTTTTGCAGCTGACACTATGTAGGAAATTTTGAAAATGCTAAATCTTCTTTTACACTATGTGGAAATTTTGAAATGCTAAATCTTCTTTTACACTGTGTTAAAAAGAACAGTCATATTTTTTAACTGATGCTCTGTCAAACTCTGCATGCATTTTGCTATAGGTGCTGCATTAGATTTTTTTACAGGTAAGTCAGCTAAGAGGCAATCCTTATGTCTTCAACTACTGTTGTGTGCACTTATAGTTATTAAACCTATATTATCACCTGGCACCCAACATTCCTTGAAAAAATTGCTGGTGGTATCGGCCCTTTTAGGATGGTTTTGGCAAACAGTGCACCACATAATAATAGTCTTGTCATCATTTGATTTCAGCCAATTAAATTTTTTTATCCAAGTATCCTGAACTGTGTGACGGCGGGTTTTTTCGTACACTTTATCATAGTCCGCTTGCGCAAGTTTCTGTTTTGCCAACGATGTAGATTTCGATTCTGAAGTTACGTCACTCACCAATGCGGAAGCCGAAGTTGTGACTACCGCTGACAGATCGGGAATTTCACATACTTGCTTACTACGAGATACACTCTCATTGCTGGGATTTTTCCCAAAAAACATCGTATATCCATTACTAACTACAACTTACCTGTGTATCCACAGCTAACACAAACCACAGCTAACACGAGCTACTGTTCTCTCAGATAAACTACGTTATCGGCGTCAGTAATTTTTGCTCTTCTCCTAGTTAAGTGGAATGCATTGTGCAGGCTCGTTCTTAACGAAACTTGGCCTTTGTTTCAGGAGTACTCATTTCATGTGTGTGCGGGCGGGGGCTTCCACCTGCCCCTCCCTCACGCCTGCAAGTTCTATCGAGATCCAAACCCACCCGGGGCTGTGCAATAAATATTCCATTGTCACTCCCTCCCCATAAAGCATGGCTTTCTTTCCCATCAGTCTGCTTCCTCCTGTTTCATGTCAGTTTACTCATTTTGTCACTAAACACCAGAGGCTAGTTAGATGAAATTTTTTTCTGGCTACTCCCTTATAAGTTATAATTATACTGTACATGATTAAGAAGCATATGTAGATCGCATATTGTGATTTTTTGTTTTCAAACTTTGGCATAATAATTTTATGCTCTGTCAGCCCACAGGGGGGAAGGGGGCATTGGCGCTCCCCATGGGTATGCCACTGCACTTGGCCACAGTCAGGGATGATTGTGTTTGGCCACAGTCAGCTGTTGTGCTTGGCCACAGTGAGGGATGACGGTGCTTAGGGATGATTATGTTGGCCCACAGACAGGGATGATCATGCTTGGCCACAGTCAGGGATGATTGTGCTTGGCCACAGTCAGGGATGACTGCACTTGGCCACAGTCAAGGATGATTGCACTTGGCCACAGTCAGGGATGACTGCACTTGGCCACAGTCAAGGATGATTGCACTTGGCCACAGTCAGGGATGGTTGTGCTTGGCCACAGTCAGGGATGACTGCACTTGGCCACAGTCAAGGATGATTGCACTTGGCCACAGTCAGGGATGATTGTACTTGGGCACAGTCAGGGACAGGACCGTAGCAAGCTTTTGTTATCTGGGAGGGCAAGACTTCAAATTACGTCTCTTTGAGTTCAAAATTATGCCTCTTCAAGTTACACTCAAATGACATGTGCTTTTACTTTCTCATGCACTGCTGTTATAGGAAAGTATTATGATCATTCAAAATTGCACTTCAGGTTTTGGGCAAAATTTTATTAAAAATGTAAAAGCTAGGTAAGTACCCAAGAACCACAGGTTGTAAATACCAAGTAAAGCATGCATATTATGTGAATGCCAACAACACACCACTCCACAGAAATGCAGGACGAATGAGTATAAGATAGTGAATGTAACAGGAAAGAGCTTTCAAGGTAGGGCTTGGAAAAAATTCTGTTCAAGGTTAAACACTCATGGAACTTTCTGTGAAAAATTTTGTGAGCTTTCTTATAAATAATGACCATTGGGAAAAGAAGACAAATCTGTGCTTCTTTATGAATGCAATAAAAAAACTTGAGACTTAGTCGTTCTGGGTGGTGTAGTGGTTAGTATACTTGGGTGCTATCTAGGAGGCGCGGATTCGATTCCCACTCCAGGACGACAAAATGTTACAGTTCTCGGATATTAACTGACTTACCATCCTTGTCATATTTACACCAAAAAACAGATTCACATCTTCAAAATGTGTACTGTATGGTGCAATCCCATATTCCATTCATAAAATTTTCTATTTAAAAATGCTATGGAAAAAACTCTACCGCTTTAAAGGAACTATCACTGTATTTGGGTAAAACCAAATTTCTGCTGATTGCACATATCTTTGATCCTCATAGAATATATAGTAGAATCACAAATAAATTAAATAATTTAACTATCCAGGATCAAGAATCATTAAAAACTAGTAGCCCTGCTGACAAGCAGAAGAGATGTTATTGGTAAAAATTTGATGAATTTATTTACTGATAGAAAAATGTAGATCTACCATGCTGGCCCTGATTTACGGGAGGGCACATGGGGCACAAGCCCAGGGCCCCCGATTTTGGGGGCCCCCAAATTTGAATTAAATGTGTACTTAGTTAATGGGTTTTTTTTTTTTTTTTACTTTTGCATGCTCATGAGTCATGTGTTTATAGATGTGGTACTTACACGCAGTGAGTTTGAGTTTCGAATTTCACGTAAACATGTGGCCATTAATGAGTTTTAGTGGTTTAATAACCTTCAGGTGGCCATTGAGAAGGAGGATTGCTTCCATTGATTCACGTGCCTTTTCTTGCTTTTCCGAATGCACCTAAACTCAACAGATCCTTCAACTTCCTGCACACTGCTTGTCGTTGTCGTAACTGTAACCACAAAGGCTTGGTTGTATTTTGCGTTGCGTTTCTTGTAGTCTGATGGAATGTTGAATATTTTTTAATTTTATATATAATCAAATTTAGTTAGTTGTAACAATATATTTAAGTTGAATTATTTAACAGTTAAATTATGTCAAAACGTACATATTTATCAGGCAGTGCTAAACGGAAAGCCAAACAATTGAAACTGAAGAATGATGACCTGCAGCATGGTAGCATTGAACGTTTTGCCATTAAAAAATTGGATATTTCACTTGTTCCCAAAAGTTCTACAAATTCATCTAATTTTACTACTGGTGAGTCTCTTGAGTGTAATTTGTCTTTGGAAGCCAGTAATCTGACTTCAGAATCATCTAACATCACAGATGCTCCTAATTTGGGAAATCTTTTGAATTCATCTAATGAAGAGAGCACAAGTTCCACAATGAATGCAGTGGATCCTGCCTTATGGGGAGAAATTACAGAAGAAATGCGTGAATGCTTTTTGAGCAAACCACCAGTCCAAGATTTTAAGTTTCTGGCATTCACAGGGAAGGATATATGTGGTAAAAAGCGTTTTTTAACAGAAGGTAATTTTTTCAGAATAAAAAATAATAATGAGAAGGTAAAACGCGACTGGCTTCTTTTATCCCCATCAACTTGTTTACTATTCTGCTGGATATGCAAATTGTATGCTAGGAGCACTACAGCATTAGGATCCACAGGTTTTTCTGACTGGAAGCATGCAAGTGAACGTCTTACAGAGCATGAAAATTCACACATACACAGGCAAGCGGTATGTGATTATTCATCATGCATGAATGCTTCTGCACGTATTGACTGTCAGATAGTTATGCAGTATCGGAATGAATCCAAGTACTGGCAAGATATTTTGCATAGAGTTGTTGCAACAGTTAAGTATCTCTCAGTTCGTGGGTTGCCAATGTATGGTGATGATGAAACAATTGGATCAGTTCAGAATGGAAATTTCCTGGGATGCTTAGAATTAATTGCAGAATTTGATCCATTCTTAGCTCAACACTTGGAAAAATGTGGGAATCCAGGAAGTGGTAACACCAGTTACTTATCTTCAACATGTGTGGATGAATTTGTTGAATTAATGGCTGTACGTGTTTTTAATGCCATCACTGATGAAATAAAAATGTCAAAATATTTTTCTGTCATAGTTGACTCTACTCCAGACATTACACACATAGATCAGCTGGCTTTTATCATAAGGTATGTCAACAAAGATTGTGAAGCAAAAGAACGGTTTTTGACATTTATTCCATTCCATGGACATACCGTAGAAAACATTACAAATACCATGATATCTTTTCTACAGGAGGCTGGCCTGGATATTATGAATGTCAGAGGCCAAAGCTATGACAATGCCAGCAACATGTCTGGGAAGTATTCTGGTGTTCTTTTTTTTTTTTTTTTTTTTTTTTTGATTGGAGGTTTAACGACCACCGTGAGCAACTCAATGGGCTATAAGCAGTCGCCCGTCCCTAATTTAGGGTCACTGGTTCCAGGGAAGGGAGAGAGCCAGTGCCGTAAGACAAACACAACATCCATGCCTGACCGGGATTCGAACCCGGGCCTCTTACCGACAAATGATCAGAGGCCAGCGCCTTAGACCACTGCGCCACCGGGGCGGCATTCTGGTGTTCAAACACGCATTAGGGAAATCAATCCACTAGCGGAATATGTGCCATGTTCTGCTCACACTTTAAATTTAGTTGGTGTGAATAGCATAGATAGTTGTGGTAAAGTTCTTTCTTTTTTCACATTTTTGCAAAAACTCTATACTTTTTTCTGCATCAACTCACCGTTGGAAGATGCTTCAGGAGAAAGTCCAGGAAGCACATGGAAATTCATCACTCACACTGAAGAGTCGGTCAGTTACCAGATGGTGTACAGATGCTGCAGCTACACGATCAGTGAGGGAAAATTATCGTGAAATAGAGAAACTTTTAGTATTTCTGTCAGAAAATGTAAATGATTCTCCACAGACAAGAGATGAAGCAAAATCACTGCTGAAGAAAATGCGAACAATAGAAATATCGATCAACACAGTAGTTTGGGACACAATACTTCAGAGATTAAACTGTGCAAATCAAACTTGCCAGAATCCAAAAAGGAAATATTTCTGAAGTACCTAAAATTTTCCAGTTGTTAATTGAATTCATTCAGTTCATGAGCGAAAATTTTGAAGTCTATGAAGAGGAAGCTAAAACATTAGTGTCTGAAAATGTGCAATACCATGGTCATGATTCCCGACGAAAGAAAGTGCCCAAGAATAAACACCTAGATGAATGTAACAGTGAACATATAGAACTCAGTGCAAGGGATATATTTAGAACTCAGGTTCATTATGTGCTTTGTGATGCTTTAGTCACTCAGCTTTCAAGCAGAAAAAGTGCTTACGAAAATATAATGAGAAAATTTGAATTTTTTACAAAAAAATCAAGATCTGAAATTTTTGAAGGGACAAAAGCATTGCAGGAATACTATAACAATGACCTTGACGACCAGTTTGCAGATGAGTTTTTGCAATTCTCCTCAATGATGGGGGAGCGTGCAACCATTCCCCAGATGCTGAAAACTTTGAAGGTAAACAATTTAGAAGCCACATTTCCGAACCCTGAGACTGCACTTAGAATGTTCATGACATTACCGATTTCAAATTGTACATGTGAGAGATCATTTTTTTGCTGAAAAGACTTAAAAATCTCTTACGATAAACCATGCAACAAACGAAACTGGCATCATTAGCTCTGCTGTCTTTGGAGAGTGATATGACACAACCTTTAAATTATGATTCTCTGATACATGACTTTGCATCTAGGAAATGTAGAAGAAAAATATTCAACCCAACTGTTTCGTCCTGATATAGGAGGTAAATGTTCAATTGTTTTTATTCATTCCTAAAAATAAAGAATAGTAACCGAGTTATTACAAATAAAAAGATCTGGTGCCCAAACACAGCATTTTGTCATCGTATTGTCAGTTTTGTTTGACATTGGACAGTTTATACATTCATGTCATAATGTGCTCATTATATTTTGGTAAAAATTGGGTAAATGTGTAGTTTAGCATGGTAAATTATTTGGTCAGAAAAGTTGTAAAATTTCAAAAAAGTGTGACGTACAGATTCTAAAATATGCAATTTAAGGGGAAATGGTGAAAAAATTTCATCCTTAGAATGAATATTAAAGATGTTTACCGAAAAACTTGAACTTCAAGTATGACGAGTCAGCAGACGCTGCGGGAGGCCTTAAACAACGCTGAAGCGTTGACATGAAGCTGTGCTCCGTTGAAAGGAAGGATCGCTGCAGCCAGGACATTCACGGCCGGAATAGTACAACAGGAACCGGGTACGCTGTTGTCAGGAAAGAGTGTAGTGCTACGCTACAGAAAGTAGTTAATTTCGGTGTCAGTTCTTGACATCGCAATCGGACAGTTTCTTGTTTTTTTCACATGGGATTCTTTGATGCTGAATGTATGAACTCATTTCTCCGTGGAAACTTTTTTTTATTTTTTTTTTTTTAGTAATCAAACTTTCACTTTGAGACTTGCCATCTAACTTCCGTTAGAGAGAATGTGACACCTACTCTAACGCTTTTCTAGAAACAAGAAAGGCATGTGCATACTTACTATTTCGTATCACGGAATTACATGCCAAAGAACGAAGACAGTCTCTGCATGTTTTTTTTAAAAAGTGAGACAGAAATTACAAACTACATTCTTTAGAGTAGCAGTATATTCTGTTACTCTTTCCTGACAAGAGAGTGCCTGATTCCTGTTGTTTTCTTCTGCCCATGAATTCCCAGCCGCAGCAAACCTTCCTTTCAACGGAGCAAAGCTTCAGGTCGTCGCCGCAGCGTGTGCTTACTCATCCTACTTGGACTGCTTGGAGGTAAGTTTTTCGGTAAACATCTTTAATATGCTTTTTTTTTTTTTTTTTTTTTACAACTTTTCTGACCAAATAATTTAGAACGCCGAAGTACAACACATTTACCAAAAAATTGAACCGGACTAAGTGTTCCCCTCAGCTTTTCAGATTATTACACTGCTGGACAATTGCTAAGGACGGATCATAAACGGCTATGTAGCGCATAAAAAAGTAAGTGTGGTTGGATGCCAAGTGAAATAAAATAATGTCGGAATGCCAGGACATTACAAGAAAGACAATTTATTGTGCTCTGAAATCCAGAAGGCTTTGGAACGTGTTCAAGGGACAAACAGGCCATTTTGTGCAGAATACGTAAACGTGAAAAAAATGCAATTACTGTCCGCAGGCGTTCTGGCGTAAGATGTCAATACGGGATATGGCCACCATGGAGGGCGATGCAAGATTCCACACGTCGTGTCATGCTTTGCAGAACATTATCAAGCAGCTGTTGGGGTAATTTATCCCATTCCTCTATCAGTGCACGGATGAGGGTGTCCTTGTTTATTGGAGGGCGTTGGCGACCAGCAAGACTCCTCCCCAAAGCATCCCACACATTTTCAATGGAATTCAGATCTGGAGAACGTGCTGGCCATACGAGGCGTTGAATATCCTCGCTCTCAAGACACTCCTGGACAGCGACTGTTCGATGACATGTTGCGTTGTCGTCCATGAAAATGAATCTATCACCGACAGCACCACAGAACATGCAAACATGAGGTAGCAGAACATCATTAATGTATTGTTGGCCAGTCATAGTCCCAGTTGGAGGCACATAGAGGGACGTACGGCCATTGATCATGATGCCAGCCCATACCATGACGCTACATGTCGGATATCGGTCCCTTTCCTGTATGTTTGCTGGACAATATGCAGTACCACTATCACGCCAGATCAGTGGTCGTCGACAATCAGACGATAGACTGTATCTACTCTCATCTGAGAAGAGGACAGCAGACCAGTCGTTATCAGTCCAATTGCGATGGTGATGGCACCATTGCAAACGGGCAGTACGGTGACGTCTAGTCCTCCTTCATGCAAACGTCTGGCGACAGTTTTTTTGGAGATCCGCTTGCCAGTAGCAGCCTAAAACTGATTTACTACCTCACTAGCTGTGCTGCGCCGGTGTCGTTTTGTTGATAGCACTATGTACCGATCTTCTGCAGGTGTCGTATTGCGAACACTACCTCCCCCGTGACGTTTGCTACACTCTCCATTTGTTTGAAATGATTTCCAAAGCTTTGAAACAACACTGTGGCAGATGTTGAACTCCCTGGCAACATCTGTTATTTTTCGCCCTTCTTCAATCTTGCCAATAACACGGCCATGCGTAAAATCATCTAGGTGATGTCGGGAAGACATACTGAAAATTGCAAGTTCGTCAATTGATTCTTTCCCTTTCAACTTTGCGTTTGAACAACAACGGTCAATACGCGTCAAATCCTTTATATCTCTTATCAGCGCTATGACATCACGAACAAGTTTGGCAATCCAAAATTTGCATACGCACAACACGTCTTACTGTATCCCGCACTTATGCTAATGTCCACATTTTTCTGCCTTCCATTTTATGGTTGGTATCGTTGCTATTGTCATCCGTCCTTAGCAATTGTCCGGCAGTGTATTATTGTTTTTTTTTTTTTTTTTTTTTTTTGTGTGTAACTCAGACTCTTCCTCTTCAACACAAAATTTTATGTTTTGCAGTTTTCTGATATATTGATCATGATGCGCTGATTTGATCTTAGTAGAAACCGGGAAGCTGGAAGTAGGAGTTTCCATAGCACTTTTTCAATTTTGTATGCAGCTTCACATCTCTATTTATGAGGAAGTCCAGTGGAGGTCACCATGGATTTTTTTTTTCTTGTTTTAGTTCACATTTTTTGTTGGATGCATTGTTCTCATGTTCTAGATGCAGGAATCAGTACATTGCACCACAATATTCACTAAAATTAAGATGTCCATCCATTTTGTCATATAGTTAGAGTCTATGGGGGTCATTAACACCACAGACTACTGATCAACCAGTTGTCCCCGCACAGCCAGAGTTGTATAAAAATAAAATGTATCTGCGTACACAGCTATTGAAACAGAAGACTTGCTGCCAACCCAGAAACCATGATAACAATAGAATAAGATAATATAAAGGAAAATTAATAAAACAAATAATTATTAGAACATTACAGATTCCAATGAGGACAAAATAGTACATTCTAATTCAATGTGCAGCAATGTGTGTAAAATGGACTTTTATGACAAAATATTAAAATATTGGACTACAAACCTCATAAAAACAAGAGATTAATTAAAGAAAGTTTTTATATCCAGAAAAACAGTTCTATCAATGAACCTTCAAAAATTATAAATATGATTTTCAACAAGTTAATTCAAAAAATACTGGACTTACAAAATGCATAAGGAAATATTTTTATGTAATTGGCAACTGAAAGAGGAACCTGGCAATAAAATTTAAATTCTGTGTAAACAAAACTTTTAATACAGTTAGTATACATTGAGAACGGGCCTTGATAAAATCTAGAGGCCAGAAATGTCTGTAAAAACAAAAGAACTCAGAAGATGTGAAAAATAATTAAGTTCTTCAGTTAAAATAGAATTAAGTATATTAATCGGAGTAAAGCGTTGAGTAAGTGTTTTAATTGCTGTATATAGGCCTAATATTTTTATTTTTTTAATCTACATGCAAAAACTATCTGCAAACCTGCTAATGATTTGGAAACTATCAGCGTACGCACATACATCTACATTCTGCTACTCTGCACACAGTGACTATTATTTGGTCGATAGAGAATAAGGAGGGGGCCCCGGAAATGTTTTGTGCCCTGGGCCTCGCATGTAGTAAATCGGGCCCTGCTACCATGGCAAATGTGTATCTCCAACTCAAAGAGGTTTGTGGGTAAACCTTACATAATATTTTTTTTTTTTACACATGAGAAGTTTAGTCTAAATACAATACAAAATAAATGAAGATTTAATATTCAAAGCAAACTGAATTTGCTTGTATCACTTACTGGTCATCCATGTAGCACTTCTCAGAAAACTTGAAAATTTCATCGCCCTGGAGTGGGAATCAAACCCCGCAGTTGCAAAAAAGAAGCCAAAGCACTATGAGAAAGTCGTATTCAATCCTGATGAAACTCTGCATGCAAATACCACAGGGCCAATACGCAAATGATGAAAAATAGTGACATAACGACCAATGACTAAATAGTAGTAGCCCACCACAGCGCATCGAGGAGGATATATCAAGAGCAAAGCTTACATGCAGAGACATTTGTGACAGCAGATTGGAGTTGCATTAACCTCCACAAACTGTGCGGATGTGAGAGCCACAGGAACAGAGCTGAATTTGTTGATCTCAACCACCCGTGGCCATGTTGCGTAGTCTACAGGTATAGAAATGGCCATCTGGACCGTTGCCAGATGACTTGTATAAGGACACTACATTTGAGGGGGCCACTCCACCACTTATCACTGACTAGCGAGCATTACTGGCCAGCACATGGTTATAGCTTTTACTGTCGAATGGCACATGGCTTGCACATAAGTTAGGAGCCATTTCCTACCATAGCCAGACATGCTTGGTAGTCCTCCGTACCACCCTCATAGCTCAACAGTATATAGACATGTTGTGTTACCATTCCTGTTGCAGCACCACTGAGAAATTTTTCAACAGGATAATACCCAACCACACACTGCACATCTCTCTCAGGCCTGCCTCCATAATGTCGACACCCTTCCACGGTCGAGCTCTCACCAGTCGAACATGTTTGGGACATGATGGGAGGCCGCCTATGTGCATCCTAGAATGTTGGCAAACTGGCTTGCAATTAGGATGCCATCTGGCATGCTATACCTCACGACAGTATCTGTGAACTTTATGCACCTATGCCACACCGGGTAACCACTTGTATCTGAGCCAGAAGTGTAGATACAATATACTGACTTGTTCCATTTGTGTAGCTGTTTTATCTGAATAAATGGCCCAACTGCTCTGGAATTGTAATTATTTCTTTTCCTATACATGTACAATGCACATACCAATTTTCATCTCAGTTGGATGGATCCTTCTGGTTGCTTGGGGGGGGTAGCAAAGAGTATATAAACCATACGCGTAGTCAAGGGGGTGGTCCTCGGGTCCGGACCCCCCCCCCCCTTGAGGGAAGATTTAGTATGAATTTAATGCAATATATATGTATATATGGGGCTTTCACCAATGAACCAAACCCATAACCCCCCCCTAAAAAATGTCTGGCTATGCCACTGATATAAACTATGCACTTTACTGAACAATTTACGAACGTGAAATACAAGAAGAGTGTGGCTTCAGAATCTGAATACACATTTTTGTTCAGTTAAAAAAACAACTGATTATTGAATTAAGTTAGTCAAACTACTGTATTGTTATTAGGAGTAGAAATTTACGTAGTTTTAAGTTATTAACTTTTTTTAATCCTATTTGAATTCCTATCATTTCTGTTCATCATGTTAATTGTTGTTCTTCGTGTTGTAGGAGTTACATGAATCATGTCCTCAACTGAGCCTCTGAAAGCAATTATTTTTTTAAGATTGGCCAATATATTGTAAAATACCTTTATGAAGTTTCTGCTTCTTTCTTGAGTTATGAATAAAATCTTTGATCTTCTATTAAGCTTGGTACACACTATCTCCCTGAATTTAGGTTAATCCTTCCTCCATTGAGATTAATTTCTGTTAGAACTCAGTAAAAATTTATTATGGGAAAAAGGCGCTGTGCGGTATTGATACATGTTTTTTCGATCTAATGAAATAATCTGCCGAAGAAAACAAAGTTTTTTTTTGCCAAGTATGGAAAAATGCTCATTGGAACCATATTTTCTCAGTAGAAAGGAGAGGGTCAATGGGGTTACAGAAATTATACCCATCATCATCATCATCATTGTCAACCATTATCAATCCACTGCTGGACGAAGGTCTCCCCAAGTTTCCTCCACAACGGTCTGTCTTGTGCCAGTCTCCTCCATGTCACTCCCGCATATTTACGAATTTCCTCCACCCATCTCCCATGTGGTCTTTTTCTGGGTCTTTTCCTGTCCCTTGGAATCCAATCTAAAATTTCGGCTGTCCATCTATGGTCTGTCCTTCTGGCAGTATGTCCAGCCCATTGCCATTTCAGGGATTTAACTCTGATCATGATGTCTTCCACTCTCGTCATTTTTCGGATCCACGAGTTCCTCTTCTTATCTCTCCTGGTTATACCAAGCATGCACCTCTCCATGCTTCTTTGAGTTGTCTGCAGCTTTTGTATGTCTCTTTTAGTTAAGGTCCACGTCTCTGCACCATACGTAAGCACTGGAAGGATGCATTGATCAAACACTTTTCTTTTAAAACATAATGGCATATTGCTCTTGAAAATTATGCTGTTTCTTCCAAAAGCTCTCCAGGCAAGTTTTGTACGCCGATTAATTTCTTCATCAATGTGACCCTCACTTGATATCTGCTGTCCAAGATAAACCTACGTATCTGTTATCTCCAGTTTTTCTCCATCAATCGATAAATCTTCATTTCTTGTAAAAGCATTGAACATCACTTTTGTCTTCTGAAAGTTCATTTTTAATCCCACTTCTTTACTCTTGTCAGCAAGTTCCTGGATCATACTCTGCAGCTCTGATGGGGTAGTTGCAAAAATGACTACGTCATCAGCAAAACGAAGGTGGGTTAGATAATCTCCATTAATCTTTATCCCTTTGTTTTCCCAGTTCAGTGATTGAAAGACATTTTCCAATGTGGCATTAAAGAGCTTCGGAGATATGGTGTCACCTTGTCTCACTCCCTTTCCAATTTTTATGTGTGTTGTATTTTCAAACAGCCGAATCTTTGCACTTGCATTTTCATAGATGTTATTAATAATATTAATGTATGCATCTTCAATACCGCAGGATTTCAGAGCCATGGTAACTGCTGATGGTTTCACCGAATCAAAGGCTTTTTCATAATCGATAAAAGCCATGCACAATGGAAGTTCATATTATCTCGCTCTTTCAATCAGTTCTCTCAGTACGTGGATATGATCTATTGTGCTGTAGCCACTCCTGAATCCAGCTTGTTCTCTCGGTTGAGCCATGTCCAGTGTTACCTTCAAGCGGTGTGAAAGAACTTTAGTGAAGATTTTATAAACCACTGATAGGAGGCTGATAGGTCTGTAGTTCCTAAGATCCTCAATGTCACCTTTTTTATGTAGCAGGATCATTGTAGCATTGTTCCAATCCTCAGGAATCTTCCCTTCATTAAGGCATCGAGTGAAAATTTGGGCGAGTACTGTTTCAATTTCTCCACTTGCTTCTTGTATGATGTCTATAGTAATTCCATCTTCTCCTGGAGCTTTCCCTCGCTTCATGTTCTTGATTGCATGAGCAACTTCTGCTGGGAGGACTGGAAGAACTCTGGTACCTTTCATGATGTCTGGAGTACATGTATCATCCCTTTCATATAATTTGGAGTAGAAATCTTTCACTCTTGTCAAAATTTCGCCTCTATTTCTTGTTATAGAACCATCTTCTTTTCTCAGAGCCATAATCTGTTTTCTTCCCTTACTGAGATGTCCCTTTGCTATCTTAAGGCTTTGGTTGTTTTCAATTGCTTTCCTCACTAGCTCACAGTTGAATTTCCTTACGTCTTCAGTGATACTTTTTCGTGTTGTCTTGCATAGCTCTATATATTCCACTTTGGGAGTCACATCTACTTTAGTTGTCCTCATCTCTCTTCTTTTTTGCATCAACATTTTGGTTTTTCCTGATAATTTGTTCACATGCAACTTGTTCTTAGACCCAGCTAATTTTGTTGCTGTTTCCATTAGAGCTTTCGTTACTTTTCTGTTAACTTCCGAAATATCCACTTCTTCCGATGTTAGGCCTTCTAAAGCAGAGAATCTGTTCTTCAGTTCCAACTTGAAAGTATTATGGTGTTTTTTAAGGTTGGTTATGTCAATAGATTTTGTTTGTCTTATGAGCTTGCCACGTTCCAGTTTAGTGTTGAGGTGCATCTTACATCTCACCAATCTATGGTCACTACCTGTGTTGAACTTGTTCAGCACACTGCAGTCTTCGATGACGAATTTTTTGTTACACATAATAAAATCAATTTCACTTGTCGTCCCAATTGGATGTCTCCATGTCCATTTCCTGTGTGGCTTTTTCTTGAAAAAGGAGTTCAAGATGAAAAATCCTTCTGCCTCTGCAAACTCAACGAGAGTATTTCCACGCTGGTTTCTGTTGCCGTGACCGAATTTACCTACTGAAGTTTCATTCTGTTGCCGTTGCCCTATTTTTGCATTGAAATCTCCCATAATTATCTTCAAGTGCTGCTTACCTTTATTATTTAGATGACGAATTTCCTCATAAAATTCTTCAATTTCTTCTTCAGGATGACTTGTGGTGGGTGCATAAGTTTGAATAATCTGAGCCTGGTATCTTCTCGATAGTTGGATAACGAGTCGTGCAGCTCTGTCAGAGGAACTTTCAACTTCTACCATTTTATCCTTCAGTTTCTTGTTTATTATAAATCCAACACCACTAGTTCTGCCAGTATCTGTCCCACGATAATAGAAGAGATGTCCACTTTTCAGTTCAATGAGATCTTCTCCTTTTCTCCTTACCTCACTTAGCCCGACGATGTCCCACTTGATCCTTTGTAGTTCCTCTTCCAATTCAAGAAGCCTTGAATCAGAAGATAGGGAGCGTCCATTATAGGTAGCCAAGGTCAGCATCAAATGGCAGCCTAGTCCGGTCCTCCAGGGATTCTTAGCACCCTCTGCCTTCATGTCGCACTGGCCGCTGCCTTGGCCAGGTACATTCCAGCTGCCGGAGACTGAGGGCCAAGATTTAAGTTGTAGAGTCATTTTGGAGGTGTTTGGCCATAACTCACCACGCTGGCCAAGCGGGTTGGTGAGTGTGGGATAGCATTTCCTCTGATCCCGATGGTATAGTTATACCGCTATTGGCGGTCGTCAGAGCCCCTTTAGTGGGAACAGGATGCACCACGAGAAGGCGGGGTTGACATTTGTCAAGGAGAGGCTGTGATGTTACGCATCACCTGACCTTACATCCCTACCCATACCAGATAAATAATGTGGAAGAAATATTCTTCTCATAATACGTGGAAAATATGTCATGATAATCAACACAACAATCAGACATCTCTGAATTGACTGTATTTATTGTTTCTCATGCAATATCAATCACATCAGAAAACTGGAAAATTTCATTGCCCTAGGGCAGGAATCAAGCCTGCATCTCTAGATTTCTGTTTGTGCATGTTTTCTGACGTGATTGATATTACGTGAGAACAGTAAATACAATCAATTCAGAGAAGTCTGAATGCTGTATGGCATATTTTCCACGTATCATGAGAATATTTCTTCCACACTATATACCTAAACAACTGGCAATTTGCTTAACAATGCTAGATGGAAGCACAATTTGCTTCTATTAATAATGTGGTCAGAGAACAATCCAATGCTCTTATTAGATACTTGGAACTTTGTCGTCCTTGGTGGTGTAACGGTTAGCATGCTCGAACAGAAGTCGGGAGATGTGGGTTTGATTCCCGCTCCAGGGGCCAGGGCAATGAAATTTTCAAGTTTTCTGATGTGATTGATATTACGTGAGAAACAGTAAACATAGTCAATTCAGAGATGTCAGATTGCTGTGTTAATTATCATGTACCAGATAGATTTTCTAATTTTCAGGAAATGTGTTCACACCTGTCAGCACAGGATATACCACTAACAATAATCAATGTCCAAAGAATATGTCAAAAAAAAAAAGCCGTGCTATGGGCTCACTTTGTAAGAAAGGTTGTTTATCAGTTGTCATTGTTCCAAAACTGCAAGTTCAAACTTCCGTGCCCTTTTGTGATTTTCTTTTTTCTCACCCTCCCCACCCCTCATCTGAGTTGTACTTCATGTTTAAAAACTGGTAAACTGGGCATAAGTTTGGTTTGTGTTTCATAAACAGATACCCCCCTCTTAAAGAAAAACCAGGGCAACTTATAATGCTAGAACTAAGAAAAGAAAATAAGGCCCAAAATTTCAGGGGCTTGAGACTGGATAACCTGTACTGTCTACACTACTGCACAGGGGATACGGGTTACTTGGAATTGTCGCCTTTACTGTAATTTTTTTTTCTTTTGATTCAGAGTTTAATAACCACCATGAGGAACTCAGAAGGCTATAAGCAGTTGCCTGTCCCTAACCTAGGACCACTGGTTCCAGGGAGGGGGGAAGAGCCAGCACCTTAGACCAGCATTTTTGATTTTCCTCTGGATTGTTGTAAGAAAAAAGAAAAAAATATAACTTTTTCCAGCCAGCCTTCAGAATATCAGAAAATCAAGTAGTTCTGTCAATGGGGCAAAGAAACTTTGTAGTCATTAAAATAATTATATTATTTATTATTCATCATTCCATAGAACAAATGTAATTTTTCTTTACAAAATTGGTACTTAACAGCGTTCTATTTTTTTTTTAAAAGCCCAAAATGTATGGAAATTATCAGTGCAAGTACTTACATTAATGACACAAAGTAACAAGTAATGAATGATTATATTATTTATTACTCAACATCTCATTTGTTTAAAATAAGTCTTTATTTTTCATTACAAAATTGTTACTTATCAACATTTCAACTAAAACAAAAATTCACTCGAAATGATAATGATGTACGGAACTATTTGATGCGCGGATAATCGAAAGGCTAGCCTTTCCCCCCCCCCCACCCTTTCGACGTCAGCCTTAGGCAGAATTACTTGTCAATTTCTTTTATGATTTCAGAATGAAAAAAAAAAAATGGTCTGAAAGTGCTCATTAATGGAAATATTACGGATGTGTTGTTCTCGACCGACTTTATTCTGCGAGTAATATATCAAATTTATTTTTTACAAAATTGGCATTGTCAACCGAAACGTAAAATGTGGGAGTTTGTTTAAACATGAACGAAAAATTTGGGCGCCTCCACATTTCTATTGCACCATTAAAAAATCATGAAAAACTACAAATCATGCATCCCCACATATTATCCTGATATTAAATTTTTCAGTGTCCATGCGTAGGCGAAACATTTGCGGTTTATAACCCAAAATAATTATAAAACTGCATCGGCCTCAGATATTACTCTTTGCCTCAGCAGTCCTACCTCTTTTTTGCAGCAGACAACTTCTGACTAGTAGGTATTCACGACATCTACGGTAACTCAGTTCACAACCAAATCAATTTCACGTTTCCAAATCAACTAAAACTTACATAATGGATCTGCTCGTTTGATAAAGCAGCAATACAAAATTTCTGGTGTAATATATATTAATATATCTTCAAACTTATACTTTCAAAACACTGGAATAACATCTGAAAGCACACCATATATACTCGGTTGCGGGTTTCTGTTGTTTTAACAGATGCGCGGAACAAAAATTCGCCGCCCCGGTAGCGCAGTTGTCTAAGCGATGGCCTCTGATCATTTGCACAAAAAGGGTCCGGGTTCGAATCCCGTGATGCATGGATGTTGTTTTTGTCTTACGACACTAGCTCTCTCCCTTCCCTGGAACCAGTGACCCTAAATTAGGGACGAGCGACTGCTTATAGCCCATTGAGTTGCTCACGGTGGTCGTTAAACCTCCAATCAAAAAAAAAAAAAAAAAAGTACGGAAACTTGTATTACCTGACTTATTTATTTATTTATTTATTTATTTTTTGATTGGAGGTTTAACGACCACCGTGAGTAACTCAATGGGCTATATAAGCAGTCGCCCGTCCCTAATTTAGGGTCACTGGTTCCAGGGAAGGAGAGAGCCAGTGCCGTAAGACAAACACAACATCCATGCCTCACCGGGATTCGAACCCGAACCCCGTTCGGACGAATGATCAGAGGACATCGCTTAAACCACTGCGCCACCAGGGCGGCTACCTGACTTATCATACACCGTGGTTGGGTCTGAGTAGGAACCAATGGTAGGTACGGATTGGGACGACCGAACGTGGTCAGAAGTACTATTTTTGTGGTCCATTATAAAATCACGCGTACCTACATGGTAATGCTTTATAAATTTCATAAGGAAAAACGTTTTGTTACATCCTAGATGAAAGAGAACTATTGATATATGCATTGTAAAACGATTTCAATCCTGAATAAAATTTAGTGACAATTTAACGCTCATAATTAAACATTACGCCAAACCAGGCTTACAATGGTGTGTTGAACTAGATAAATATTTTCCTTTGAAAATAATGGTTTCGAAAAAAAAAGAGAAGTAAAATATCATGAGTCTGTTGAAGACCCCATTTCTAACTAAATCACCATGAAGATCTTTCAGAAAGTTGAGATGTGCACTTCCCACACAGCAAGTTACCTACGGAAATAATTTTTCTCTCCGTTTGGCTACTAATCGCCTACGGTGCAGCTATTGCTATCTCCTCCTTGAGTAGACCCATTTTTAATTAAGTCGGTCCATTATTTTGACCCATTAACCACTACCTGTACGAGTAAATCGTTGTGTCTTTTAAGATAACTGTGGTGGAAAACATATTTCTGATTATATATTTTTCAAATGAGTTTTCAACTCTGCGGGAGAATTTGTTTATGATTATTTCAGTCTGTGGGTAAGGAAGTGCAGTTGATATATACCCGATGTAAGTGAAATAAGTAGCTAATAATGGCAACAGTAATTTTTCTGGGAAACGTAGAACCAAAACTGGAGCGAAGTGTTGTTTTGTTATTTTGTAAATTTTGTACTCCGTCCTAAACTTTCTGAAATTAGTATTGTTTATGTTATTATTTAAATTGTCATAGTGATTTTTTTTGGGGCGAAATGGGATCAACGATCTGATCAGTGTCACCTGTGAACTGTAAAAACATCGTTATTTAAAATTATGGGAGTGATGTCCTGATGTTTGTTTAGTATAGGTAAGTCCAAAAATGAATGTCACTTCATGAATTTCTTTTTCCCTTATAGTTTTATTTTAATTATTCAACATAGTTCACATTCCTGTGAGTTGCTTGAAGTGCGAACTGATTTTAGGAGCGATATGGTGAACTTAAGATAATAAAACTGCTTTCTGATCAGTATATTCAGAAAATTTATTGAAAACTGATGTTTTTAATTTTCAAATTTGACATATTTTTTGGTAGTAATTCCTTCAATTCTACGTATTAATTACAATTGTTTATAAACCCATTTATACTACCTGAAAATCTTGCCAACAATGTGGCCAGGTGCTCAAGTATTTGAAGGGTTGTCACATGTAAATTGAATATTATGTTTAGTCTATGGCTTTGGTTCTAATTTTTCCATGAAACCAGTGTTCCTAAATTACGGACGGACAATAACAACTACATAACCATCTCCCAGCTAGATGGCATCATGCTTAGGCCTTTTATATAGTTCATCATCATCATCATCATTGTCAATCATTATCAATCCACTGCTGAACGAAGGTCTCCCCAAGTTTCCTCCACAACGGTCTGTCTTGTGCCAGTCTCCTCCATGTCACTCCCGCATATTTTCGAATTTCATCCATCCATCTCCCAAGTGGTCTTCTTCTGGGTCTTTTCCTGTCCCTTGGAATCCAATCTAAAATTTCGGCTGTCCATCGATGGTCTGTCCTTCTGGCAGTATGTCCAGCCCATTGCCATTTCAGGGATTTAACTCTGATCATGATGTCTTCCACACTTGTCATTTTCGGATCCACGTGTTCCTCTTCTTATCTCTCCTGGTTACACCAAGCATGCATCTCTCCATGCTTTTTTGAGTTGTCTGCAGCCTTTGTATGTCTCTTTTAGTTAAGGTCTACGTCTCTGCACCATGCGTACGCACTGGAAGGATGCATTGATCAAACACTTTTCTTTTAAGACATAATGGCATATTGCTCTTGAAAATTATGCTGTTTCTTCCAAAAGCTCTCCAGGCAAGTTCTGTACGCCGATTAATTTCTTCATCAATGTGACCCTCACTTGATATCTGCTGTCCAAGATAAACATATGTGTCTGTTATCTCCAGTTTTTCTCCATCAGTCAATAAATCTTCATTTCTTGTAAAAGCATTGAACATCACTTTTGTCTTCTGAAAGTTCATTTTTAATCCGACTTCTTTACTCTTGTTAGCAAGTTCCTGGATCATACTCTGCAGCTCTGGTGGGGTAGTTGCAAAAATGACTACGTCATCAGCAAAACGAAGGTGGGTTAGATAATCTCCATTAATCTTTATCCCTTTGTTTCCGCAGTTCAGTGATTGAAAGACATTTTCCAATGTGGCATTAAAGAACTTTGGAGATATGGTGTCATCTTGTCTCACTCCCTTTCCAATTTTTATGTGTGTTGTATTTTCAAACAGCCGAATCTTTGCACTTGCATTTTCATAGATGTTATTAATAATATTAATGTACACATCTTCAATACCGTAGGATTTTAGAGCCATTGTAACTGCTGATGGTTTCACCGAATCAAAGACGTTTTCATAATCGATAAAAGCCATGCACAATGGAAGTTCATATTCCCTCGCTCTTTCAATTAGTTCTCTCAGTACGTGGATATGATCTATTGTGCTGTAGCCACTCCTGAATCTAGCTTGTTCTCTCGGTTGAGCCATGTCCAGTGTTACCTTCAAGCGGTGTGAAAGAACTTTAGTGAAGATTTTATAAACCACTGAGAGGAGGCTGATAGGTCTGTTGTTCCTGAGATCCTCAATGTCACCTTTTTTATGTTGCGGGATCATTGTAGTGTTGTTCCAATCCTCAGGAATCTTCCCTTCATTAAGGCATCAAGTGAAAATTTGGGCGAGTACTGTTTCGATTTCTCCACTTGCTTCTTGTATGATGTCTACAGCAATTCCATCTTCCTCTGGAGCTTTCCCCCGCTTCATGTTCTTGATTGCATGTGCAACTCCTGCTGGGAGGACTGGAAGAACTCTGGTACTGGTACCTTTCATGATGTCTGGAGTACATGTATCATCCCTTTCATATAATTTGGAGTAGATATCTTTCACTCTTGTCAAAATTTCGCCTCTATTTCTTATTACAGAACCATCTTCTTTTCTCAGTGTCATAATCTGTTTTCTTCCCTTACTGAGATGTCCCTTTGCTATCTTTAGGCTTTTGTTGTTTTCAATTGCTTTCCTCACTAGCTCACAGTTGAATTTCCTTACATCATCAGTGATACTTTTTTGTACTGTCTTGGATAGCTCTATATATTCCACTTTGGAAGTCACATCTTCTTTAGTTGTCCTCATCTCTCTTCTTTTTTGCATCAACATTTTGGTTTTTCCTGATAATTTGTTTACATGCAACTTGTTCTTAGACCCAGCTAATTTTGCTGCTGTTTTCATAAGGGCTTTGGTTACTTTTCTGTTAACTTCAGAAATATCCACTTTTTCTGATGTTAGGCCTTCTAAAGCAGATAATCTGTTCTTCAGTTCCAACTTGAAAGTATTATGGTGTTTTTTAAGGTTGGTTATGTCAATACATTTTGTTTGTCTTATGAGCCTGCCACGTTCGAGTTTAGTGTTGAGGTGCATCTTACATCTCGCCAATCTATGGTCACTACCTGTGTTGAACTTGTTCAGCACACTGCAGTCTTGGATGACAAATTTTTTGTTACACATAATAGACGTCCCAATTGGATGTCTCCATGTTCATTTCCTGTGTGGCTTTTTCTTGAAAAAGGAGTTCAAGATGAAAAACCCTTCTGCCTCTGCAAACTCAACGAGAGTATTTCCACGCTGGTTTCTGTTGCCGTGACCGAATTTACCTACTGAAGTTTCATTCTGTTGCCGTTGCCCTATTTTTGCATTGAAATCTCCCATAATTATCTTTAAGTGCTGCTTACCTTTATTATTTAGATGACGAATTTCCTCATAAAATTCTTCAATTTCTTCTTCAGGATGACTTGTGGTGGGTGCATAAGTTTCAATAATCTGAGCCTGGTATCTTCTCGAGAGTTGGATAACAAGTCGTGCAGCTCTGTCAGAGGAACTTTAAACTCCTACCACTTTATCCTTCAGTTTCTTGTTTATTATAAATCCAACAGCACTAGTTCTGCCAGTATCAGTCCCACGATAGTAGAAGATATGTCCACTTTTCAGTTCAATGAGATCTCCTTTTCTCCTTACCTCACTTAGCCCGACGATGTCCCACTTGATCCTTTGTAGTTCCTCTTCCAGTTCAAGAAGCCTTGAATCAGAAGATAGGGAGCGTCCATTATACGTAGCCAAGGTCAGCATCAGATGGCAGCCTAGTCTGATCCTCCGAGGATTCCTAACACCCTCTGCCTTCATGTCGCACTGGCCGCTGCCTTGGCCAGGTACATTCCAGCTGCCGGAGACTGAGGGCCAAGATTTAAGTTGTAGAGTCATTTTGGAGGTGTTTGGCCACAACTCACCACGCTGGCCATGCGGGTTGGTGAGTGTGGGGTAGCATTTCCTCTGATCCCGATGGTATAGTTATACCGCTATTGGCGGTCGTCAGAGCCCCTTTAATGGGAACAGTATGCACCACGAGAAGGCGGGGTTGACATTTGTTAAGGAGAGGCTGTGATGTTACGCATCACCTGACCTTACATCCTATATAGTTCATACATATCACTAAGCTGTTCTATAGGATTCAGAGGTTAGCTCCACAAAGAAATAAACTACCAGATAATTTTTAACTGATTATTACTGTTGCCATATCAAACTTCTCCATTTACAGCGATCTTGACATACAACTAGGGCTTCACTGACATCCATCACTTGGCGCACACAAGATCTTCTATACTTCTTACTCATGATCTTTTTCTCATGTAGACACTCTTCAATTTGATCCTCCCATGACTTCCTTGGCCTTCCTCTGCCTTTTCTTCCTGCCACTTGGGCTAAAAAAATTCCTTATTTAGTATCTCATCACTCATTCTTTAAACATGCCGAAACCACTGAAGCATATTAGGCTAAACTTCCACGTTCGGCCCGCTAGTTCCGAAAGCAATAATAGATGGCGCCACGGTAGCACTTCATCTATCCTCTGCTCTTCTCGCACATGAAATGCATTCAGCTATCTCATGACTATGTGTCGATGCGTCTCATCGTTTAGGACAATTCATGTGTCGGAAGAAGTGCGCTTCAAGGAATTATGAGTACTCTTCCTGCACACTTGGTACATGTTTTTTTTTATGTTGAGATTCCTATTGATAAAGTGATGATCCTCGCATATTTTTTTGCCAAAGGATTGTCTTACAATAAGGCGATTGAAGAAACCTCACATCCACTGAGACAGTCAGCGACTGGTATTCGTATTGCCAACAACTAGTCTTACAGTTTATGGTAGCCTCGTAATGTAAATGTACTTGGCAGACCATATTCTGGAATATTTATTCCGACGGAATTGTAGTCTTTCCTCTGAACATTGCTTTGAAGTCCTGATTTCTGCGATCAGACAGTTCTTCCCTGGCAGATAAAACTTTCCTTGCTTTTATTCTGATAGCTACACAGTTTTATATTCTTCCGTTAAAATAAATATTTCACACATATGCCACAATTAACATTCAAAAAGGTCCTTCAAAGCGCCACCTTTCATCCATATTATTCACTTCCTTTGCCACTTTCACAACGTAACGAAACGCTTCACAATGTAGCGATAACGTGTTGCCAACTATCGTCGCTTCATAAAACTATTTTTGGGCCGAACGTGGAAGGTTTACCGCATATTAGTCTCCACTTTGCTAACAACATTTTGCTTCACATTACACAACTGCAACACATCTTCATTCCTCACACAATGAGAACATGTCTTGCCACGAACTCCCCGTAACGCATTTCTCAAGCACACAAACAACTCCTATGTTTCTTCTGTAGTACCCAGGTTTAACTGCCATACATCACTTACACTTTCATACACAGCCATGCAGGACTCTTGTGAAAACCCATCATTCCTGTGAAAACCTCCCAAGGTAGCTAGCTGACTTTCAATGAAGAATGCACTCGTGTACTAATTTCACCATCTGATTTGTTCTCTCTGTCAAACATACTTCCTAAGTATACAAACTCATTTATCTGGTCAGTCACTGTGCCGTTTAGACTTATGTTACATTCAGTACTACCAGTTCCTCGCTCAAAAACTATAACTTTAACTTTTACCTTATTTATACCAGTTCAGTTTGAATTTCATGCAAACTTCGTACATCCAGGACAACATACTTTGCAACTCACTTTTGCTCTCTGCCAACAGGACAGTGTCATCAGCATACAGCAATCTGCACACACGGATATCACCAAGATATAAACCACTATTATCTATTTTGGCATCATGCATGCATGTATCCATAAATATATTAAACAGCCATGGTGACATTACACAACCTTGCCTGACTCCTGCACCAATAGAAAACCATTTTGATAAAACACCACACATACAGAAGCTCTACTGCCAGCATACATGGCTTTTACACTATTAAGTATATTCCCAGTAACACCATATTCATTCAATACCTTCCATAGAAGTGTCTTATTTACTTGGTCGTAAACTGTCTCTAAATCTATGACGGCGATGCACCGGTGGCACAGTGGTCTGAGCGATGGCTTCTGATCATTCGTCCAAAAGGGGTCCGGGTTCGAATCCCGGTGAGGTATGGATATTGTGTTTGTCTTACGGCACTGGCTCTCTCCCTTCCCTGGAACCAGTGACCCTAAATTAGGGACGCATGACTGCTTATAGCCCATTAAGTTGCTCTTAGTGGTCATTAAACCTCCAATCAAAAAAAAAAAAATCTATGAAGGCAACAAAAACTTTCTTACCAACAGCCAGATACTTTTCAATCATCATGCGTAATGCAAAAATTTGGTTAGTGCAGCCTTTACCAGGCATAAAACCACTCTGAACATCTCGCACTTTCTCTGATGTAAGACCCTGTACCTTTTCAATAACAACCTTGCCAAACACTTTTCCTGGCACACTCAGTAGGCTAATACCACGATATTTCTTGCAGTCAGTCTGATCACTTTTTCCCTTATACAAGGGAACAATGATGGCATCCTTCCAATCCCGAGTTACCATTCCTAGCTCCCAGCACAACTGGTAAATTTCAGTTAGCCAGTCAATTACATACAGAATCAACACCATATTTCAACATCTCGGCAGTTATGCCATCAACTCCCGGAGCCTTGCCATTCTGAAGAGATTTTAGAGCTTTACACTAGATGTCTGCATGGGCCTAATTTGGTAAGCCCGGCCCGGTCAATTGCAGCTCTTATTTAGGCCCGGCCCGTGATGTGCCATTTGGTATTATTTTATTTTTCTACGGTTTTTTATTAAAATGTGAAAATTAAATAATGAAATTAGATATGATTGAAAATATTTAACTAAATGTAAGCCTAAAAATATTAACTAAACTTTGACAGTTATTGAAAAATGTAAAAATTAGCGATCCCTAATTTTTGTTTTGGGAGGGCTTATTGACTATTGTGAGCAACTTAGTGTGCTATAAGCAGTAGGGTGGTCCTTAAAATACTATGAATTTTTTTTTCCGACAATTTATATGCTCTGACCCCCAAAAGTGTTCCTTGATGTAAAAAAATGTGTGTAAAATTTCTACCGTTTTAATTAACATTTAGTGGTAGCTCAATACGCTCAAAGTTTTACTTGTGATTGCATATATTGTATATCAGTTAGTGCAGAAATACTGATTTATTGATTACTCTGAAAAATTCCAAACACAAATCCTTATCTAAATTAATTTTGCCTATCAAAGACAAAAGAACATTATTTCCACTTGAAGTATATTCATTGTGTACTGTGGAATTAACTTTTTTATGGGTCTTATAGAGGTTATTATTCAAAAAAGTTGGTTGTCAAATTTTTGAACTAAAGTCTAGTTCGTCATCAGGACTACGTCACTGGAGTAGTTGCTGCCACTCAGTTGGAAGAGTCCAACCGCAATTATCGTTAATTGTGGTACTTCTTCTTCTTGCTATTTCGACCCCTTCTTCTAGTTTCCTCTTTACTAAGTTTGACTGGTGGGCGATTATTTTTACTCAGTCCCAGTTTATGGAGTGTCCGCTTGCTTGTATATGTCTGTCTAGCCCTGTTTTGTTACTAATGTTCCTAATAGCTGCTTGGTGTTCTTTCATTCAGACTTTAATACTTCTCCCTGTTTTTCCTATATAGCTAAGTCCGCAGTTACAGTCGATGCAATATATTACTCCTTCTTGCAATTGGATGTCCACTTCTTTCTGCTTTAAAGCTGGCAGGAATTTCCTTAATTTGTTATTTAGATCTGGAGCAAGCCTGATATTATATTTTGCTCCGATCCTCTTCAGTTTTTCAAAAAGTCCCTTGTGGTACGTAATTTTGCTGGTGAATTTGAAGTTGTTTATTTCCTGCTTCTTTTTTGGTACTTGTCTAAATATTTTCTCAACATATGGGAAGAACAGTGCTAGACAGACATACAAGCAAGTGGACACTCCATAAACTGGGACTCAGTAAAAATAATCGCCCACCAGTCAAACTTACTAAAGAGGAAACTAGAAGAAGGGATCGAAATAGCAAGAAGAAGAAGTACCACAATTAACGATAATTGTGGTTGGACTCTTCCAACTGAGTGGCAGCAACTACTCCAGTGACATAGTCCTGTTAACGAACTAGGCTTTAGTTCGAAAATTTGACAACCAACTTTTTGAATAATAACCTCTATAAGACCCATAAAAAAGTTAATTCCACAGTACACTATGAATAGAGGTGCCATAAATTCATTTACAACTAGTATATTCATTGTTAACACAGAAAATCAGTAAATCACTTTTAAATCAGAGAGTTCCATGTAACTTGATTCATCTGAGATTAAGTTTTTTTTTTCCTGCAGTCAGGATAACAACGCCTGTGTTGTTCTACAACTTGTAATAAATATTGTTTTTGACCTTCATTCTCCGTTTTTTTTTTTTTTTTTTTTTTATATATATACGTTGGAGGTTTAATGACCACCACAAGCAACTCAATGGGCTAATTTAGCAGTCGCCCATCCCTAATTTAGGGCCACTGGTTCCATGGAAGGGAGAGAGAGAGCACCATAAGACAAACACAACATCGATGCCTGACCGGGATTCAAACCCGGACACATCTCGGACGAATGATCAGAAGCCATGGCTTAGATGACTGTGCCACCGGGCTGGCCATTTCAGGATCAAAATCTAAATAATCGCTGGGGATATTAAGGTGATTAAAGAAATTCATATTGTTTTTTGTCACAAAATCTTCAATTTTCATATCACAAGAAACCTTGCCACTCAGCTTGATGCATTTAAGAGGTTTGTCGACCCCGTCCTTTTTATTAAGAGACCGAAGCATAGCTTTTTTAGACTTGTAGACACGTTTTGTACACTTGTAGATGTGTTTTGTTTTCCTTTTGCAATTTTTCTTTAGCTTGAGCCACTTTTCATGAGGTTTCTCCAATTTCTTGATACAATCCTTTTCATGGCGAATGCCTTTTTCCAAAACACAGCAGTTACCTTAACAACAGCCCTACAACTCTCACGAATTGTCTTCTTCAAGGTTTATATAGGCAAGCTTGTTTCTGGAACTGTACAGATTTTTCCAACTATATGAAATAAAAATAAAATTAGACATCTTATTTATGTGGAGTATTTGATTGCCACTTATGTCAAATAAGACAAGAGAAAGTGAATGGATAAGTCAGGTGACAGGGATATTACAGTAAGTGAATATTTCAACTGACTTGAGCGACCTCTAAATATAGTCAGATCTGCTTGAAACTTTACAAAAAATATTTTTATATGGTAGAACAATGTAGGAGGGTTAGACAACAACATTTCGAAACTTCAAAAATAAGGACCACCTTAATAAGCAGTTTTCCCATACCTAATTTACAGCCTCTTGTTCCAGGTGAGAGAAAGAACCTAAGATATGTATTATCATGGCTTTTCAATTTATGACAAATGTAGTTTTGCAGGCCTGCCAACCCTCTGGGTTTAGGCCGGCAATGCCGGATTTCATTACATTTCCCTGAATTCTGGATTGTAAATTAAATATTGCCGGATTCCATCATGATTTTCATAGCATAAATTAAAAAGTAACAAGGAGAAAAGTTCTCCGATGCATCGGAGAACTTTTCTCCTTGTTACTTTTCCGATGCATCGGAGAACTTCGATTATTACCGTAGCGCAGTGGCGCCTTTATGAGTACTTTGGGGGGGGGGGGTAGATAAATTACAATCCTAATACAGATCCCTCCTAACAAGAAGGATATTCCTTCTTGTTAGGAGTTTCCTAATACAGAAACTCCTAACAAGAAGGAATATCCTTCAGAAATCAAATAACCCCCTCCCCGCATAATCACAAAAAACAAAACAAAAAAAACCCCTCATTTAAGTTTCCTACTGCTATTAACTTAAAGGCTGGTAAGGTCTTCTCCAGAGATTGTTACAAATTCTATATGACAGTATTTCACAGAACACTTGGATAATCACAAATAACAACAAGATACTACAATATATAAAAAATAATAAACCCTTTACAGGAGAAATCATTACATATGACTTTCAAAACCTTTTTACCTCAATTGAACTTAAGGACCTCAAAGAAGTTTTAATGAAATAGTTTGAAGAATTGAAACATATTTTAAAGATTTCCAAAGAATATTGGAGTGCATTGTGTAATTTTTGCATTTTCCAAAATTACATCTATGACCAGAAGAACCTTTTGATTCAAAATCGTGGGATCCCCATGGGGACCACTTTTTCTAGTTTACTTGCAAACATATATTTGCATTACTATGAAAGGAATATTGTATCTGATTAAGTAACAAATTTCAGATACATAGATGACCTAATAAGGTTTTAGATTGATGGGGAAATCTTTCCACTTCAGACCTTTTACCCATCAGGACTAGTCTTGGTAAAAACCTGTGAAGGTTTCAGAACTACCTTTTTAGATTTGGAGATAGTTCGGACTCGTAAAGGAGTTCTCACAGGACTTTTTCATAAAAGAATAGAATTTGAATTTGTTCCGCTACTTTTAAGTATTTGGAACTCAAAAATCCCTAAAACAATTCACCGGAATATTATTATTTCACAGTTCTTAAGAATTTCTAATATTTGCAATAATAAATATAGTACCATAAAAGCATTTAAATTACTATATTCTAATCTGTTGAAAAATAACTATCCTCATAATTTCTGTAAATTTCACTTTCAAAATTTATTATCATCTTTTAATTCTAAATCAAACTTTTTGATTAGGTTATGTAACATTATACCAACTTAATTACTTTATTATTAACCAGTTCTTAGGGCCTCAAAAAAACTTCATTTCCTCTGAGTCGCCCCGGAGAGACCTAACAGCCCGAACTTTCATCCATGACATAATAACAACTTAGTATTACTTTCGGAAAGTACCTCAATCGACCTAAAGATCACCATAGAAAGTGATTACTGACCTTGACCGCCAGGTGTTTTACTTTACTACCTTGGGGAATTTTGAGTTTGAGTTTTCAGTCTATGTTTCAACACTCCATTTCATGCTATATGTTGTTATTCTAGAAGTTACAAGTAAGTTCTATTTGTTTTATATTTTTTAAGCTCTACAAATAGGTTCAGGTAGGGAAGACAGAGTGCTTAAAATAGATATATTTTTTTACAAAATTTATTAAGATATCTAACTATTGGCTTCAAAATTTAGCACTCTCATGAAACCTGAACCTCTACCCCAGGGTACCTGATGTCTTTCCCTGATGAGTGATCTGGTGTTCTGGGGTACAGTTGTATATTATTAAAAAATGATGGGGTTTTTTGTTGTGATTATGCGGGGAGGGGGTTATTTGATTTCTGAAGGATATTCCTTCTTGTTAGGAGTTTAGAAATGTTGTTATTGGGATCTGTATTAGGATTGTAATTTATCTGTGGTTGAACTCATTACTATATATATATATATATATATACTTAAGAGCAAAACTGAAGACTAAGGAAACAATTTTAGAATTTAAAACGAAGGGTGCAAAATAACCTGAAAATCAAAACGCGCAACGCAGCAGTTTTGAAAATTCAGAATACACATTCTATAAAGAAGATACCTAAGCAAAAAAATACATATATAATTTTGACTCACACCTAATACAACATAGAAAAGGTTATGTATCTACCTGTGTGAGTAAAAGGAGAAAAGATAAAAAAATAAAACAACTGAATGTAGAAGGTGTCGAGAATACTGAGCCTTGGCTTTATCAAGGACCAGCAAAAACTCTGCATTTTCTCACTTCCATGAAACCTGAAGCAAGCGAAATTGTTAACTAGTGCTAGGTCATGCTACTCTACGGAGGACATGACTTATATATATATATTTTTTAACTATTTTAGGTGGGAATGTTACTTGCATCTATGGCCTTGCAGAAACCCATTTCCAACTAGGTCTTTGTGGAAGTGAGAAAATGCAGAGTTTTTGCTGGTCCTTGATAAAGCCAAGGCTCAGTATTCTCGACACCTTCTACATTCAGTTGTTTTATTTTTTTATCTTTTCTCCTTTTACTCACACAGGTAGATACATAACCTTTTCTATGTTGTATTAGGTGTGAGTCAAAATTATATATGTATTTTTTTGCTTAGGTATCTTCTTTATAGAATATATATATATATATATATATATATACTGGACATGGCTCAACCGAGAGAACAAGCTGGATTCAGGAGTGGCTACAGCACAATAGATCATATCCACGTGCTGAGAGAACTAATTGAAAGAGCGAGGGAATATGAACTTCCATTGTGCATGGCTTTTATCGATTATGAAAAAGCCTTTGATTCGGTGAAACCATCAGCAGTTACAATGGCTCTGAAAACCTGCGGTATTGAAGATGCATACATTAATATTATTAATAACATCTATGAAAATGCAAGTGCAAAGATTCGGCTGTTTGAAAATACAACACACGTAAAAATTGGAAAGGGAGTGAGACAAGGTGACACCATATCTCCGAAGCTCTTTAATGCCACATTGGAGGGTGTTTTTCAGTCGCTGAGCTGGGAAAACAAGGGGATAAAGATTAATGGAGATTATCTAACCCACCTTCGTTTTGCTGATGATGTAGTCATTTTTGCAACTACCCCATCAGAGCTGCAGAGTATGATCCAGGAACTTGCTGACAAGAGTAAAGAAGTGGGATTAAAAATGAACTTTCAGAAGACAAAAGTGATGTTCAATGCTTTTACAAGAAATGAAGATTTATCGATTGATGGAGAAAAGCTGGAGATAACAGACACGTACGTTTATCTTGGACAGCAGATATCAAGTGAGGGTCACATTGGTGAAGAAATTAATCGGCGTACAAAACTTGCCTGGAGAGCTTTTGGAAGAAACAGCATAATTTTCAAGAGCAATATGCCATTATGTCTTAAAAGAAAAGTGTTTGATCAATGCATCCTTCCAGTGCTTACATATGGTGCAGAGACGTGGACCTTAACTAAAAGAGACATACAAAGGCTGCAGACAACTCAAAGAAGCATGGAGAGGTGCATACTTGGTGTAACCAGGAGAGATAAGAAGAGGAACTCGTGGATCCGAAAAATGACAAGAGTGGAAGACATCATGATCAGAGTTAAATCCCTGAAATGGCAATGGGCTGGACATACTGCCAGAAGGACAGATCATCGATGGACAGCCGAAATTTTAGATTGGATTCCAAGGGACAGGAAAAGACCCAGAAGAAGACCACATGGGAGATGGGTGGATGAAATTCGAAAGTATGCAGGGGTGACATGGAGGAGACTGGCACAAGACAGACCGTTGTGGAGGAAACTTGGGGAGACCTTCGTCCAGCAGTGGATTGATAATGGTTGACAATGATGATGATGATGATATATATATATATATATTTGCATACACAATCATTAAAACAGAAAACTTGCTGCAAATTCACTCTTTCACTGTCTCTTGCATGTCACAATGGTGTGATGGCAAGTGAAAAAATTTTTTGGCTAGTAGAGTTAGACCTGAAATTTTGAGCCCTATATATATACAGTATATATATCAAGGTGAGCATGAATTTGTTTACTCACAGATAAGTCAAAAGACACCATGAATTCCAAGTAACATGATGCATCCATTTAGGCATTTGAAATTCCCAGCAATCAAAGGTGATAGTTATTATCCATAAGTGTGTCTCCCACAAGAGGGAGGCTGTAAAATTAATAAAACTGTGTTAAAAACATGTTGGGTATGTTCTGCAGCAAAGCCACTATCTAGTTTGTTTACACTGGAAATTGTAGGCAATAGTTATCCATAGCTGCAGCTTTCTCCCTAAGGAGGTGTGAGCACTCCAGTTATTTAACTGGTAGAAAGTCAGAAACTATAATTGTCTGCAGAGCAAAATCTGGTAACTATGCACTTTTTTTAAAAACAGATTTCTTCTGTTAGCCCAACAAGGTGCCTACAGCAATAAGCAATAGAATGAGTAAAAATCAGTGAAATTGCAAACTACATGAAAGTTTTGTCACCTTTTGCCAGTTAAATCGCAGCTGGGTCTCCTCCTTCCTTCAAATGGAAATGGTGCAACTATGGATAATAAACAACAATAATATCCTGTTGTAAACAAACTGTATGATGACTTTCTAGCAGAGCATACTAGACATATTTTTAGCACAGTTTTATGAATAAAACAATGCATGAAATGTTTCCTGTATAAGAAACGAACACGCGTATAAAAAAAATATGTTAGGTAATGTTTTGTATTTTCATACCTAAATAGAAAACAGTATTTTTAACTGATTCCCTTGGCTGAAAACTGATCTAAGTTTTTCTTTGGATAATAATTGCATATTAAATTGAAAAAAAGTTTAGTTTTGTTGGGAAACTTACAAAGTTATGGAATCCTGAGTGGTTTCTGTAGCTCCTTTTCACTGGACTGTATCTGTGAGCTTGCTGTATGAAACAGATGAGCAGACCTGGTTTAAGAACATTTTATTTGAGGAAGGGGCTGATATAAAACAAAAATTCCTGTGAATGCAATTTTCATCATAGCTGTTGTTTGTATTAAGCTTATATATATAATTTATGACTACTAAACTTGTAGTGTTACGATAGAATAAAAGTAGTAACGTTTCTCACAATAAAATGTATATTATACGTCGATTACAGTTTCGCAGAGCGTTTGGCTTGGCATCATCTGATTCGTTCTGATGATGCCAAGCCAAATGCTCTGCCACACTATAGTCGATGTATAATAAACATTTTATTGTGAGAAATATGGCTATTTTTATTCTATATTATTTGATTTATCTCAAACTCTCTTGGGGTGGAAGTGCCGCATTCCTAGAAATATGCAGGAAAGAAAGTCTGCTGTAGCTAAGTCGCATTGATGACATGACAATGAAAGATGTGTACCATCTCAGTGGTGCAAGTTATCAAAGCATTAGCTTCTGACCATTCATTCAGGTTGGGTCTGGGTTTAAATCCCGGTGAGGTATGGATACTGTGTTTGCCTTACGACACTGGCTGTCTTCTCTCCCTGGAACCAGTGGCTCTAAATCATGGACAGGCGATTAGTTTTAGCCCACAGTGGCCATTAAACCTCCAAACAAAAAAACAATGTTCCGGGTAGGTAATAATATTTGAAAACACGTGTTCAAACCTCAATAATGTGAACATGGTTAACATGAATTGCTGTTACCATGAACTGTTTCTTTTATCCTTGACTATTTCTGTATATACTAAGAGCTTTTTTATTCTTTTAACAGTGACATGCTTAACATGAAATGCCGGTTTAGAGGAACTAATATATTTCAGCATCATAAGAAATGCATTCTCTTAGCATGGACAGCCATTTTTTTCTTTTTACTTGTTAATGCTACTGCTTGGTCCCGTTCATTTTAAAGTCAACTAGGTCATCTGGCTCATCTTTTGTTCTCACTGTACAAATGATGGAAATGGGCAGAGTTGGGAAGAGTATCTTCACGGGGAGAGGGGGGGGGGGGTAGTGAACTCTCCTACTTCAATAAAAAGTTAAACATTTCTCAAAAGGTGAGGCATTGAGCAAAAGGCATATCTATGCCCAGGCTAGGCTGTCAATCACTCTCATCTGCTTAGACCGAATTCCTTCCTCTTTAAAAAAAAAAGAGAGAAGTCTTAAGGATGCACTCCTATTTTTGATTTTGTTATGCAAGCATTTTATTTTCTCTGCATTTTATGTACCAGTATGTTCTAAAAGTTCCGGAACTTTTTATATTAAAAAAGAATGAGTACAGATAATACCTGTTTATGCGGTGTTTCCTTTGAAGTAGTTACCCTGTGCAACTACGCATTTTTCCAGCGCTCATACAAAGATTTAAATGCAGATTGCAAGCCTTCTTTTGCCACATCCTCTAATGCCTCCATCTCAGCTCATTGCACTTCTTCGGAACTTGAGAAGCGTCACCCCTTAAGCAAATTCTTCGTCCAGGAAAAAAAGGAAAAAGTCACACAGGGCAAGATCAGGGGAATAAGCTGATTGTGGAAGAACGGGAATGTGATGTTTGGACAGGTGATCGGACACCAGGAGGGATCTGTGAGCCGGCACATTATCATGATGGAGCACCCGTGAGTTGGTCTTCCGAAGATTGGGTCGCTTGCATCTCACTGATTCTCGGAGATGTTTCAGGACGTTGATGTACTCTTCTTTAGTGACTGTACGACCATGTTGAAGGAATTCCTTGTGTACGACTCCCTTGCAATCGAATAAAACTGTTAACAAGACCTTTCCTTTGGAGCGGTCTGCAGTCAGCCTTAAACTTTTTTGGTCGTGGTGACGACGAGATTTCCACACTTTTGACTGTCGGTTGGATTGGGGGTCATACAGAAAGCACTAAGTCTTATCGCCAGTGATCAATCGATTCAAGAGAATGGGATCTGAATCCACTGCATTATGCTATCCCCGCAAACTTGTATGCTCTCATCCATTTTTCCTTTTGTCAGGTTTTTGGGAACAATTTGTTGGCACACATGATGTATGCCCAGTTTCTCTGTTGAAATGGCATGGCAACTTCCAACTGAGATGCAGGCAACTTCTGCAATTGCTGCAAAAGTTTTTCGACGGTCATTTTTCACAATTTCTTTGACAATGGCGATTTGTTCATCCATTGTGGATGTTGAAGGTCGTCCTGACCTCTCATCATCCTCTGTCACCCGTTTTCGAATCTTTGATGCTACTCATAAACTCTAGTTCGACTCATTGCACTATAACCGTACGCTGACTTTAGCATTCGAAAAGTCTCGGCAAAAGATTTTCCGAGCACAACACAAAATTTTACACTTGAACGCTGTTCAAAATTCGACATTGTTGTCCTCGCGACAGGGAGCCTCGAATGTCTGTACTCACGAACTACGCACATACGCTGTACGTGTTGGATCTGGATCAAACCGGTTCTGGCTGGTCGGTCAAATGATGCTCTTTGCCTGCTTGGCAGGGAATGACGTAATTCACTGACATTCGGCAAAAATTCAAAAAGGTCCGAAACTTTTTGAATGTACTAGTATGTGCTATTAATGTTAACATGGGTGGTAAAGTTCAGCAATCTTTAAGCTAAGAAAAAAACCCACCAAAATTCAACATTGTATAAAGCACATTATTGATGTTTCTTAAAAATCATCAGAAAATTGAAGCTGCTTTCGCTTTCAGCCACTTTGAAAAATTTAAACAAACAAATTAAAATTGAAATCACGCTAATGAGATGAATTACAGTGAGATGGATTTATATATAGTGCTCTATCACTATTTCAATATATAGCACTATGTATTGAGTTGTCGGAAAAGTCACGACGTATTTTGGCACCCGATGGCGGTTGGGCGGTTTTGGAAGTACTAGAGGCATGCGCAGCTCTGTTATTGCTATGGCATTCGACAGGTGCCAGTTCTAGCTGCAGTCTGAAAGGAATAGTGAGCGATTTGGTTGATTTGCGGAGATTTGACATCAAGTTGAAGATGGAAGACCAAACTGTGCATTTTCGCCATATTTTACTGTTTTACTTCCGCAAAGGGAAGAACGCGTGTCAAGCTTGTGAAAAGTTATGTAAAGTGTACGGTGATAATGCTCTACAAGAACGTAAGTGCCAGCAGTGGTTCACAAAATTCTGTGCTGGTGATTTTGACCTCAACGATGCTCCTCGGTCCAGGAGGCCCACAGAGGTTGATGACGACCAAATCAAGACATTGATTGAGTCAAACCCACATTACACGACACGAGAGATTGCAGACACATTGCACATCCGTCATTCAAGCGTTCACAACCACCTGAAGAAGCTGGGATACGTAAGCAAGCTCGATGTGTGGGTTCCTCATGAACTCAAAGAAGCTCAATTGATGGCTCGTATAAACATCTGCGATATGCTCATTAAACGTGAGGAAAATGATCCTTTTTTGAAGCGACTGATAACTGGTGACGTAAAGTGGATTGTGTACAACAGTGTGCTGCGCAAACGGTCTTGGTCCCGACGTGCTGCTTCGCCTCAAACGACATCCAAAGCAGACATTCATCAGCGGAAGGTTCTGGTCTCAGTGTGGTGGGATTTTAAAGGTGTCGTATTTTTTGAGCTCCTACCACGGAACCAAACAATCAATTCGAATGTTTACTGTTGGCAATTGGACAGTTTGAACGAATCCATCATCCAGAAATGCCCAGAGCTTGTTCGTCGTAAAGGAGTTCCATCACGACAATGCGAGACCACACACAAGTTTGATCACCCGCCAAAAATTATTGGAGCTAGGGTGGGATGTGTTGCCACACCCAGCATACTCGCCTGACCTTGCGCCATCAGACGTCCACTTGTTTCGCTCTCTTCAACAGTCTTTGCGTGGTATAACGTTCAATTCAGATGAGGATGTAAATCAGCACCTTGTACAGTTTTTTTGCCACGAAAGACAGATCCTTCTATGAACGAGGCATTCTGCAGCTCACTGAAAGATGGCAAAAGGTTATCGAACAAAACGGGCATTATTTCATTGATTGATCTTTGTTCTTTCTATCAATAAATGACCTTTGCAAAACATGGCTAAAATACGGCATGACTTTTCCGACAACCCAATAATTTCGTCTTTGTTTTGTAAAGTTGTGGAAAAAGGTAATTTAATTTATGCTTTAGAAGCCAGTTCGTATGTACATGCTTTTTCCTTTAATTGCATTGAATAATTTTTTATATTTTGATGCATATTCGGGGATTGAAAAATATCATGCCCGAGGCATGTAAATTATGGGCTTGGGAGGTAAATAAAAAATCTACCGGGCAACTGAATTTAAAAATAAAGTTTGGAATAGAATTTCCTACTATAAGAAAAAAGACAGTCATTGCATGTTGTGTTTCATTTGACTGCAAATCACCAGCTAAGTGGTATTATTGTTACAGAGTATTCTTTAATTATATTATGCTCTAGGTCCAGAAATTGGAGCCATATGTAGTGTTGCTCCAAATGTTGTTTGTAGTCAGTGATGGGATGAATACCTTTGATGGAACTAGCCTCCAGTGTTCAGTGACAAAGGGCAAAAACTTTAATGAAAGAAACATGGTAGAATCACTAAATTTCTAAAATACCAATTTCAGCATCATCATCTTCAAACTTGAGATACACACTTTTGTGCATTGAACATTTTCAACATAGACCCTTAAAAGGGAAATGCAAAACATCTAAAAAAAAAGTTCATATTTTTAACTTAAAAAAATGAATGTTGTGATTTGTTATCTTAAGAGAGAAATTTTCCTGGGCATCCAGCTTTTACTATGTGGGCAAGTACTTGAGTTCTGCACATGCCCGGCTGAGCTTTTCAGATATTTTTCAAGCCCTGATATTTAGTTGTTCAGTTAAGTGATATCAATAACACAAACTACTTTTAATGTGAAGTAGAATTTTTGGGCCCTGCAAGGTTTGTGTTAATGAGGTTCAACTATTGGTTTTGTAGATTCCTTTCCATGTAAATGTTTGCTATTTAAGTTACCAATAATGTTGTATGTTGAATTATTAAAGACCATGTATTTAGGAGTTACAAATTTTGTATTAATTGTGTGTGATCTTTTTCAGATTTTTAATTGGCATGTCCCCAACAATGCAAGAATCATCTTTACCAAATAGTATTGAGATGGATACAAGATTGAGTGACCTCCTGTGTCCTATTCGTGACCCAACCAAGAACTGGGAGGTCAATATTGCTGCCACATTAGAAGAATATTTATCCAAAGTAGGTTAAATTGATTTTTTTTATGTTAGGGTAATTCCATTTGAAATCAACCAAGAAAAAATAAATTTTGGAATTTAATGTCATGTATTTGTGTGATTTGGGGAATATTTGCCTATTAGCATCTCAAAAGTAAAAAAAAAAAATTGTGGGGGATTTTTTCTGTTGCCGATTTTTGAGTTATTTAATTTTCAAAATTGCCAAAATGTCTCAAAAACTGCTTGCCGCCAGAACTTTAAATGCAATTTGCAAGAGACACGTTTCAGCTACAGAGCTGGGTATGGTCTCATTTTAAAGCTTATGAAGGAGGAGGCTTTCATTTGACATATGACATGCATTGTTTTTGAGTAAAAAAAAATTTGCTAGGTTTTAAAAAAAAATATTTTAAAATTCCAAAAAAAACCAACGAAATTTTTGTAAAAAATTTAAAATTTTACACACATTAGTACACATTTACTGAAGGCTCAGTCAAAATTTCAAGATGGTATCTATCTGGTATATAAAAATAGAATTTTTTTGCAGGTATGCAACCATTTAAGTTAACATTTTACATATCTAGCTCTGCATTATTAATACAGATGCACACACACACACACCATTGTGCTACTGATGCAGAAATTCCTTTTTCTTTGATAAGATATATGATGCTTGTGTCATCTCTTTTTGCTTCAGCCAGTACGTTCCACTGGTGGCTGTTATTGGATCCACCTTACAAAGGATGAAAGTTTCCTGGCATTGAAAGAATATCAGGTTTTCTTGGATAACTAAATGAGGGTGCTGGCACACAAGGATGTAAGAAAGAGATCTCCACATTCTACACGATCTTTTGAAAGTACACCTCCCACCCACCAAATGGCATCAATATGCACAGGCTATGAAACCTGCAATATGTTCAAAGACCACATCTGAACTAACTCTCAACATAATGTACCAAAGTTTCTTCAGATTCAGAAAACACTTTAGTCTCCACTTTTTGTGAGCTTACTGGTATGAATGCATGAAACTTCTGAGTCCCTGTTACAGTTTTATCAAACCATGTCTCTAAAAGTCCATCTTCTTCCAAGTATTCAGCATTTGTCATGGAAGGAATCTTTCCTTTTCCCCATTGAAACAGCTAGAGAGGCATCATGATTTGGTTTGAAAGAGGGTTCTGTAAGCTAGTTTTGGCTGCCAACCTCTTTACTGTCCCTTCACACCATCGCACACTTCTTTGCCATGCGCTGTTACGTAAAAATGCCACTTAGCATCAGTGCCTTCAAAATCTCCACGATGATTGCACAAATTTGTACAGTTCTTGCGGTTCTTATATTGCACTGCTGAACCATCAGAGAAGTAATATACTTTAAGTTCAGCGGACAATCTTTCAGGAAATCTAGAAGCTTTCTTCACCAGTCAGGATAACAAAGTCCCAGCCATTTGGGTGGTGTAACGGTTAGCATGCTCGAACAGTAAGCGGGAGATGCGGGTTCGATTCCCGCTCCAGGGCGATGAAATTTTCAAGTTTTCTGATGTGATTGATATTATGTGAGAAACAGTAAATATAGTCAATTCAGAGATGTCTGATTGCTGTGTTAATTACCATGACATATTTTCCATGTATTATGAGAAGCACATTATATTACTCTTTCACTTTTATTTGCATTTTTAAATCTGTTTTAAGTACCTCAAGGATTTTGGATTCTGAATTGTTACACTGACATTCATTTTTTTTCATCTTTATAACTCTCTGCATTAAAAAAGGATTTGTTATATGAACTTTTTATTTTCTCTATCTTTTCTCAGCAATACTTTTGAAAACTCTTAATTTTCTTTCTACTAACCGGAGACTCACCAAGAGAGGTCAAAGAGGCATTCAAGTGGCTTAAGCCTGTATCTACATCCGTAAATTCTGAATCATGGTTGCTACAACAGGATCAGCATTATTACCTGACTTGGAAGGATTTTCTTTTCAGGAACACTCACCTCATGTTGCTATTCCTTCCCCTAACTGCAATCTACAGGGTGCAAATTTGTGTGTTTTCTTCAAAGTCATATTTTAAAGAGATCGTCCAAGTTGTCACACTCTCAAACATTTGCTAATTCATTTTCTTCTTCTTTTTCTTTTTTCTATTTTTGAAAGGACTTGCAACAGCAAATGTTTTTTGAAAGTAAAACTTAAAACTAGTCTGATCTAAAAATAATTAACAGCACTGATAAATAAATCAAGTTTAAAAGAAAAATAATTCACCGCATGAGTTAATTGAGAGCTACACCCCAACTGAACTACTTGGGCAAGGAAGTGGGAGAGAGAGCATGAATTAACATGTCACTGTAGGAAAGGGATGACCCAAACTTGAGAATGCCTGTGTATTACTGTCTTTAACTGTGTCTAACTCATGATACCATAGAGATGTCATCTTGAAATTTTGACTGAGCCTTCAGTAAATGAGTATCAATATGTGGGAATTTTTTGAAATTAAAAAAAAAATTCGTTTTTTGAAAATTTTAAAATAAAAAATTTAAAAAACTGGAAAAAAAAAATTTTTACTCAAAAGCAATGCATGTTATATATCAAATGAAAGCCAACAACAGTATCTGTGGGATTTAAAGCCTGATTGAAAAACTTTTCTTCAGTCAGATACTACTGTTTTCCATACCAGTTCGAATGACTTTAAATAACTTTATGATAAATTTAATTCCCATCAGAATGGATTCAAAAGACATGCTCATTACACCCGAAAATTTAGTGTCATCTTTCTTGTTTCCTTTTGCTTTTGTAATGATCTTAGTCACTGAGTTTTAATGCTTTTTCTAGAGACAATGGTAAATTTAGAAATATTTTCCAGAGCAGTGTAGATTGTTGTAAGATGCAAAAGTTCCTTCTGTCTCATAGTTTACCACTCATTAAATGGCTGCCACAGCGTCTTACAATGTTTGCTCTGGAAAGGAATTCTAAATTTATTATTTTCTCTAGAAAGGATGTTAAAACTCGGGATTACAAAAGCAAAAGGAAAACACAGCAAAGGAACAAAAAAGCACGACTGTTACCTTCGTTTCGGTGGAACCTTGGAGGATGTTGCAGCTGTGCTGAGTGCAGGCTCGCCGTAGCGTTCCTTCACATCCCCATGCAGGCATGTAAATTTGACAGTAACATTTTTTAATATGCCTTGTAGAGCTGAAATGTGTTCACCATTTTCTGTTAAATTGCATACTTTAAAATATGTAGGCTATATAATTTTTTCACAAAAATTTTAGCTGAATGATTTAGAACCTTTAACTACACCTTTACCATTTTTTTTAGTTAACCAACCAAAAATCATTGTCAATCCGTGAAGTTTATGCAGTATTTTCTGTTTTCACCTATTATTAAAACAGTGATGCACTATCGCCAAAATTTACTTTCGATATTTTATTCCTATTTTCTCCATATCTTTCTTTCTTTCTAGTCATTGGATAGCTAGCAGAGAATCCCCCCACCTTTAACTGATCTATGTTTAGAAACCAAAATGGGGGAAGCAGTAAAGTATTCGCTGAGCAACATAGGAGGATTTCATTACCCTTGAAACGATAAAGGCGAACGAGTAAGAAAGGGCAGAAAAACTCTTCCCACCTGCAAAAGGGGGAAAGAAAGTTGATTTGATTCAGCTGGAGTTATACATAAATCTGAATCAAAATGTCAGTGAAATGTATTCACATAGTATGAGGATTCATAAGAAATTCTTCTTAGAAACAGTCACTAAACTTGTCTAAGATTCTATTTATTTTAAGAAAAGGTAAGTCAAAATATTTGTACATAAAAATTGTGTAACTTTGTTAGAAAATTGGTTACTAGGTGATTCAGTTTTACTTGCTAGTCATGCAAATGTTTTGCTAGCAAGCTATTTGGTCACTAGCAAAATTTGCTAGTGAGAATAAAAGATGAAATCTTTGCCCTGCTTGTTTGTTCCAGTCCAACTCTCTGAGAATGCCTTTGCAGACTGTAAAACATATTTTGGCATTTGGGTCATCCCCGTAACAGAATCACTGTGATGGGTGACTAAATGTCGCAGATTTTATTTTGGTACTGCAGATGAAAATTATATCACCAGAACCAGGGGTCGAAAAATGCGTTCGCCTAGGGCGACCAAAAATATTGTCCGGGCCACCACTTAAAACATCACTGAAAAACATGTACCATAATTTTCGTCAAATAACCTGCGGATAAATGCCGATTAAAAAAATTGCTGCCGTTTGATTTAAATAAAAAATCCGCGTGTGGTAATTGTGCAGGAGAGAGGGTTAATTGGGAAAATTTTTCTCAGTTTAGGAGTTTGTTTGTGCGGAGAGGAGGGGGAGGGGGTTCATAATGAAAGACCGCGAAAGTTGACGGGAAGTATGGCGGGAGTTATTTTGTCTGTGTATTGTTGGGAAACACAAAATGCTGACTGCGCTTGTGCCCTCTCTTTGTCAATCGGCCAATAAAAATTTATGCACAGCGCTCGCTGCACGAACCAACATACACATGCATGCCTCATTTCAAAGTTCCGTGTTCTGGATTTCGTGTGGCCTTGTATTTTAGTTCGTCCTTCACCATTTTGACCAGTCTTTGCTGCTGGTATTTTCCTTCATCGCTATTTATGATATCTCTGAAAAGGAAGCGTTTCGTCCTTCACCATTTTGACCAGTCTTTGCTGCTGGTATTTTCCTTCATCGCTATTTATGATATCTCTGAAAAGGAAACGTTTCAGTTACACTGCCGAATTTAAACTTAAAATGGGGGCACAGCTGAGAATATGATCGTGTCACTACACGATTGTTTTCAAAAGTTCAGAAAACTAGCGCGCAGAGATATGCGGAATGGGCTGACTAAAACATAAACAAACCCGTCGGTAAACTCCGCAGGAGTTTACCGACGGGTTTGTTTATGTTTTTCTTTACCGACGGGTTTGTTTATGTTGTTTTTTTCTTTACCTGTGTGTAAGCCGACTCACCTACTTTGAAAGCAGGATTTCTTTCAAAAGCTTTCGACTTACACACGAGGATATACGTTATTTCTATGAATTGTTCTGTATCAGCGTTTCATCATTGGCAATGTGTAATGCAATTAGAGCTGCTGCATCGGTGTGATTAAAATTTGTGCTCTATGGATGCCACGGCACTAAGCTTCTTTTGCGCTCTAAGATAAATATTAAAAAATTTTTCCTCTAAAAATGAATTTCTTTTTTTAGCAAGATCATTTTCTTTAAATTATTACACTAGCACTGTTTCTTACAGAACGCTCTAATAATAGAAAGATATTATGGCATTTTAAAAAGCATAGAAACCTTTTCTTCACCCCCCCACCCCCCACCTCCCCCCCGTTTTGTTAATTTGACGGATCAAAATTTCTGAGGCAATAAGAAGGTGAAGGGGGCCCCTGAACCTTTTAGTGCCTAGGGCACCAAAAGATCTGAAGTCGCCTCTGAGTACATCTAACAGAAATGTACTACAATCAGCAAGCGTATATGGCATTCCTATTGTTTCACAGAATTCTGGGGAACGCGTCTCTTACATTGGTAACACACAAAATAGATTAATAAAAAGATAACATTAACATATAAAAAACTGGAATAAAAAAGAAGAAAAAACTGCACTTATTCAATACTGTATTAGTCAGAAACAATATCCTGATTTTGAAAATATTAAAATGTTAACTACTCACACAAATGAAAAAGAGTTAAGGATTTCAGAAAGTGTTTTAATCGAACAAAAAAGGATAACATATGCAATTTACAGGACCCTACTACTCTTGATATAGCTTGGAAGTCATTTATAAAAAGAGATAAAATGCATAGAAAAAGACAAAAAAAGTTATGAAAATCACACCATTTAAAAATGACTAATTATGTATTTGTTTCTATAAATATATATCAATATTTCTACATTAAAAGAAAAAAATTGTACGTACAATAGGTATACTTACCTACTCATCCAATAGATGACGGCACTTCAGGAGATTCCCCTAGCACGTAGTGCAGGCTGCACCCCTTCCTTCGTTTCCTGACATGCAACTTCTGTAGCTACACACACGTGAGGGACCCTCGTGTAGATTGTTGATGGCCTGATGATAAAGTTCTTGGGACATTGAAAGCGCTCGCTGTGATAACGTCAATGAAGTGTTTTTTATGTGAGCCATGTTTCCCAACCCACTGAGTATAACCGTTTCTACTGAGATATGTTTTAATTAATAATGGATAGTTTTAAATGTATGAGTGTGCTAATGAGTAAGTGTTTGATTGAAAATTATAAATTAATATTTTAACCAAAATGTTTTATTTGTAAATATTTTTTAACTAACAAAAACTTGTTGTATAATTAGGCTTCTCTCGGGGTGGGAGCATGTGTCTCACTGAGCGTACAACGTGCGATATATTTTTCAATATTAGGTACACAATGCCTTTGATATTATATTTGTATAATCAAAAGCACGTTTTACCATGAAACTGTCCTTAGGGATCCGTATGTCTCATGATATGTATATTTCTTAAGTTATACGTAGTTAAGATTTCTCCCATAATGATAAATTTTTTTCTGTCTGTCTCGCAACATTTCCTCTGTCTGGTATTGTTGTTAAATGTCATTTTATTGCTAAAGTGTTTGTGTTTCAGTTTGAAAGTGAAGGCAACAATTTCTGAAAATGGAAATTAGACAGAGCAGTGCAATCTTAAATTATTTTTCTCGTGATGTTTCCTCTGCCCCGTATGATTATTAAATATCATTGTAGTATATAAGTATTTCTATCTAAGATTCAAAATGGGACAAAATTTTCCAAAAATGGAAGTTGGAATGAGCAAACATTTCTCCCATAATCACAAAATACAGGCAGAAATTTTCAACAGCAGCAGCAAAGTTTTCTGTGATCTCTTTGGGGGGGGGGGGGTATCCCAGTGTTTTTCCTGCACTGTATTATTGTTTAAAGAGTGTTTAATTTCATAAATGTATGTGTCTAAGATATAAAAAAAAAATTCTGAAGATGGAAGTAGCACGGATTGAAGATTTCTTATGCATATATATCATCATCATCATCATTGTCAACCATTATCAATCCACTGCTGGACGAAGGTCTCCCCAAGTTTCCTCCACAACGGTCTGTCTTGTGCCAGTCTCCTCCATGTCACCCCTGCATACTTTCGAATTTCATCCACCCATCTCCCATGTGGTCTTCTTCTGGGTCTTTTCTTGTCCCTTGGAATCCAATCTAAAATTTCGGCTGTCCATCGATGATCTGTCCTTCTGGCAGTATGTCCAGCCCATTGCCATTTCAGGGATTTAACTGTGATCATGATGTCTTCCACTCTTGTCATTTTTCGGATCCACGAGTTCCTCTTCTTATCTCTCCTGGTTACCCCAAGCATGCACCTCTCCATGCTTCTTTGAGTTGTCTGGAGCCTTTGTATGTCTCTTTTAGTTAAGGTCCACGTCTCTGCACCATACGTAAGCACTGGAAGGATGCATTGATCAAACACTTTTCTTTTAAGACATAATGGCATATTGCTCTTGAAAATTATGCTGTTTCTTCCAAAAGCTCTCCAGGCAAGTTTTGTACGCCGATTAATTTCTTCATCAATGTGACCCTCACTTGATATCTGCTGTCCAAGATAAAGGAACGTGTCTGTTATCTCCAGCTTTTTTCCATCAATCGATAAATCTTCATTTCTTGTAAAAGCATTGAACATCACTTTTGTCTTCTGAAAGTTCATTTTTAATCCCACTTCTTTACTCTTGTCCGCAAGTTCCTGGATCATACTCTGCAGCTCTGATGGGGTAGTTGCAAAAATGACTACATCATCAGCAAAACGAAGGTGGGTCAGATAATCTCCATTAATCTTTATCCCCTTGTTTTCCCAGCTCAGCGACTGAAAAACACCCTCCAATGTGGCATTGAAGAGCTTCGGAGATATGGTGTCACCTTGTCTCACTCCCTTTCCAATTTTTACGTGTGTTGTATTTTCAAACAGCCTAATCTTTGCACTTGCATTTTCATAGATGTTATTAATAATATTAATGTATGCATCTTCAATACCGCAGGTTTTCAGAGCCATTGTAACTGCTGATGGTTTCACCGAATCAAAGGCTTTTTCATAATCGATAAAAGCCATGCACAATGGAAGTTCATATTCCCTCGCTCTTTCAATTAGTTCTCTCAGCACGTGGATATGATCTATTGTGCTGTAGCCACTCCTGAATCCAGCTTGTTCTCTCGGTTGAGCCATGTCTAGTGTTACCTTCAAGCGGTGTGAAAGAACTTTAGTGAAGATTTTATAAACTACTGATAGGAGGCTGATAGGTCTGTAGTTTCCGAGATCCTCAATGTCACCTTTCTTATGTAGCAGGATCATTGTAGCGGTGTTCCAATCCTCAGGAATCTTTCCTTCATTAAGGCATCGAGTGAAAATTTGGGCGAGTACTGTTTCGATTTCTCCACTTGCTTCTTGTATGATGTCTACAGTAATTCCATCTTCTCCTGGAGCTTTTCCTCTCTTCATGTTCTTGATTGCATGTGCAACTTCTGCTGGAAGGACTGGAGGAACTCTGGTACTGGTATCTTTCATGATGTCTGGAGTGCATATATCATCCCTTTCATATAATTTGGAGTAGAAATCTTTCACTCTTGTCAAAATTTCTCCTCTATTTCTTGTTACAGAACCATCTTCTTTTCTCAGTGCCATAATCTGTTTTCTTCCCTTACTGAGATGTCCCTTTGCTATCTTTAGGCTTTGGTTGTTTTCAATTGCTTTCCTCACTAGTTCACAGTTGAATTTCCTTACGTCTTCAGTGATACTTTTTCTTACTGTCTTGCATAGCTCTATATATTCCACTTTGGAAGTCACATCTTTAGTTGTCCTCATCTCTCTTCTTTTTTGCATCAACATTTTGGTTTTTCCTGATAATTTGTTCACGTGCAACTTGTTCTTAGACCCAGCTAATTTTGTTGCTGTTTCCATAAGAGCTTTGGTTACTTTTCTGTTAACTTCAGAGATGTCCACTTCTTCCGATGTTAGGCCTTCTAAAGCAGAGAACCTGTTCTTCAGTTCTAACTTGAAGGTATTATGGTGTTTTTTAAGGTTGGTTATGTCAATACATTTTGTTTGTCTTATGAGCTTGCCACGTTCAAGTTTAGTGTTGAGGTGCATCTTACATCTCACCAATCTATGGTCACTACCTGTGTTGAACTTGTTTAGCACACTGCAGTCTTCTATGACGAATTTTTTGTTACACATAATAAAATCAATTTCACTTGTCGTCCCATTTGGATGTCTCCATGTCCATTTCCTGTGTGGCTTTTTCTTGAAGAAGGAGTTCAAGATGAAAAACCCTTCTGCCTCTGCAAACTCAACGAGAGTATTTCCACGCTGGTTTCTGTTGCCATGACCGAATTTACCTACTGAAGTTTCATTCTGTTGCTGTTGCCCTATTTTTGCATTGAAATCTCCCATAATTATTTTCAAGTGCTGCTTACCTTTATTATTTAGATGACAAATTTCCTCATAAAATTCTTCAATTTCTTCTTCAGGATGACTTGTGGTGGGTGCATAAGTTTGAATAATCTGAGCCTGGTATCTTTTCGAGAGTTGGATAACAAGTCGTGCAGCTCTGTCAGAGGAACTTTCAACTTCTACAACTTTATCCTTCAGTTTCTTGTTTATTATAAATCCAACACCACTAGTTCTGCCAGTATCTGTCCCACGATAGTAGAAGAGATGTCCACTTTTCAGTTCGATGAGATCTTCTCCTTTTCTCCTTACCTCACTTAGCCCCACGATGTCCCACTTGATCCTTTGTAGTTCCTCTTCCAATTCAAGTAGCCTTGAATCAGAAGATAGGGAGCGTCCATTGTAAGTAGCCAAGGTCAGCATCAGATGGCAGCCTAGTCCGGTTCTCCGGGGATTCTTAGCACCCTCTGCCTTCATGTCGCACTGGCCGCTGCCTTGGCCAGGTACATTCCAGCTGCCGGAGACTGAGGGCCAAGATTTAAGTTGTGGAATCATTTTGGAGGGGTTTGGCCATAACTCACCACGCTGGCCAAGCGGGTTGGTGAGTGTGGGATAGAATTTCCTCTAATCCCGATGGTATAGTTATACCGCTATGGGCGGTCGTCAGAGCCCCTTTAGTGGGAACAGGATGCACCACGAGAAGGCGGGGTTGACATTTGTCAAGGAGAGGCTATGATGTTACGCATCACCTGACCTTATATATATATATATATATACACACACAATAGATGTGTATATATATATATATATATATATATATATATGCATAAGAAATCTTCAATCCGTGCTACTTCCATCTTCAGAATTTTTTTTTTTTTTTTTTTTTTTTTATATCTTAGACACATACATTTATGAAATTAAACACTCTTTAAACAATAATACAGTGCAGGAAAAACACTGGGATAAAGAAGTGGGATTAAAAATGAACTTTCAGAAGACAAAAGTGATGTTCAATGCTTTTACAAGAAATGAAGATTTATCGATTGATGGAGAAAAACTGGAGATAACAGATACGTATGTTTATCTTGGACAGCAGATATCAAGTGAGGGTCACATTGATGAAGAAATTAATCGGCGTACAAAACTTGCCTGGAGAGCTTTTGGAAGAAACAGCATAATTTTCAAGAGCAATATGCCATTATGTCTTAAAAGAAAAGTGTTTGATCAATGCATCCTTCCAGTGCTTACGTATGGTGCAGAGACGTGGACCTTAACTAAAAGAGACATACAAAAGCTGCAGACAACTCAAAGAAGCATGGAGAGGTGCATGCTTGGTATAACCAGGAGAGATAAGAAGAGGAACTCGTGGATCCGAAAAATGACGAGAGTGGAAGACATCATGATCAGAGTTAAATCCCTGAAATGGCAATGGGCTGGACATACTGCCAAAAGGACAGACCATAGATGGACAGCCGAAATTTTAGATTGGATTCCAAGGGACAGGAAAAGACCCAGAAAAAGACCACATGGGAGATGGGTGGATGAAATTCGTAAATATGCGGGAGTGACATGGAGGAGACTGGCACAAGACAGACCGTTGTGGAGGAAACTTGGGGAGACCTTCGTCCAGCAGTGGATTGATAATGGTTGACAATGATGATGATGATGATATATACACACACACCAAAGAGCAATTGAATTAGAGATACCTGTCTAGTAACGTGTAGAATCACCTTTCGCCCTGATGCCGTGGCGATTCATCTTGGCATGGACTCGATAAGACACCGGAAGCGTTGGGAAGACACACAGATCCACGACCCTTGAACAAGCTCCCACAGTTCACGAAGATTTGATGGAGAGGGTTCAGAGCCTCGAACATCTCTCTCGATGGCATCCCAGATATGCTCGATGGGATTGAGGTCAGGTGACCTAGCTGGCCAAGGAAGCAAAGGTCATGTCGGTGGAGTGTTCATCCAACCATTCGGATACAATTCGGGAGCTGCATTGTCTTGTTGCGGGATGAGGTCCCCAGTCTGATGTTGAAGACACACAAACGGGAGCAAAGGGTCATCCAGGATATCCCGGTAACATTGACCTGGGAGGGACGATGTCACACGTACCAGGGGTTCCATTTCAGTCCACGTAAACAGTCCCCAGACAAGAATGCCACCCCCACCAGCTTGAAGAGTACCCTACTAGCAAGAAGTATCCATCGGTTCATGTGGTTTGCACCGTACTCGTATCCTGCCATCCGCATGTACCAACATGAATCTCGACTCGTCAGTCCAGGCAACATTTTTCCACATGTCTAGAGTCCAGTGGCTATGTTCCTGCGCCCATGCTAATATTTGCACCGTGTGATGTGCGGTCAGCAGCGGTACCCTCGTGGAACGATGGCTTCTGTACCCCATAGCGAGGAGATGGTGCTAGATGGTGTGGCTGCTTACACATTTTTGTGCACCAGCGTTAAATTGCCGAGTGATTTCTTGCACTGTGGTCTGTCTATCCGCTGTTACAATGCGAGCTAGCCGAAGCTCATCCACACGCTGTTGTCCACGGCAGTTGGCCCTTGCAGGGATGGTTTTACCGGATTTGATGTACTCACGGTGCACCCATGACACAGTGGCTCGTGAAAATCTCAGTGCCTGCACGACTTTCAAGGTGGAGTGACCCATTCGTCGGCCCCCGACAATTTGCCCACTATCAAATGGGCTTAGATCCTTTGTCTTACCCATACTGCGTCCGACTCTTACTGATTCCCGACGCATTACTCTTTATATTGTCGGATCGCTGCATATGTCACGTCGTTTCCGTTTACAGAGCCGCCCACAGCGCCACATTTGCATAACGCCAGCTGTCTCTAATTTAATTGCTCTTCAAGTGTAGATGTATGTATATATATATATATACACACTGACGGAAAAAAATCCCAACACCAAGAAGGGGTTGTGTTAGATAAACAACAGTTGGTAGGCGGTGAGAGTACATCTGTAAGATGACGTCTATGCAAATTTTGCGCTCGGCGCATATGTGTGGCGCTAGTAGCGCCCTTGGAACATGCAAAGCAGGTTTGCTGTAAATACGCGCTGTAACGTTCGTGAGCGTTAGTTATCGTTGAGATTCGACGTAGGGTGTTGATGTTAGTCAAGAATGCCTTTAAGAAGACGAAGAAGCCATTATCGACAGCTCACGGAGTTTGAACGAGGTCGTGTAATAGGGCTACGAGAAGTTGGATTTTCTTTCCGCAATATTGCAGAACGACTTGGCAGGAATGTAGCCACTGTGCATGATTGTTGGCAGCGGTGGTCAAATGAAGGTATTGCCTCAAGAAGACCGGGTTCCGGCCGGCCACGTGGCACTACTGAGAGGGAAGACCTCCATGTACGGCGTATGGCCGTGGTGCGTCGTACCGCGTCTACGGCAGCAATTCGAGCTGCAGTTGCCACCACAGTGACACAACGAACTGTTACAAATTGGTTACTTGAAGGACATCTCCGAGCCAGACGCCCTGTAGCGTGCATTCCACTTACTCCAAACCACTGCCGTTTGTGACGTCAGTGGTATCAAGCTAAAGCTCATTGGAGGACGGAGTGGAGATCTGTTGTGTTTTCTGATGAAAGCCGGTTCTGCCTGGGTGCCAGTGATGGCCGTGTGTTGGTTAGAAGGAGGTCAGGTGAGCGCCTACAGCCAACATGTCTGCGGCCGAGACACACTGGACCTACACCTGGAGTTATGGTCTGGGGAGCAATTTCCTATGACAGCAGGTGCACTCTCGTGGTTATCTATCCCACGCACCCTGACGGCACAGTTGTACGTCGGTCTGGTGATTCAACCTGTTGTGCTGCCATTCATGAACAGCATTCCAGGGGTGTTTTCCAACAGGATAACGCTCGCCCGCATACCGCTGTTGTAACCCAACATGCTCTACAGAGTGTCGACATGTTGCCGTGGCCTGCTAGATCACCAGATCTTTCACCAATCGAGCACGTATGGGACATCATTGGATGACAACTCCAGCGTCACCCCCAACCAGCATTAACCGTCCCTGTATTGACCGACCAAGTGCAACAGGCATGGAACTCCATCCCACAAACTGACATCCAGCACCTGTACGACACAATGCATGAACGTTTGCGTGCTTGCATTCAACGTTCTGGCGGTTACACCGGTTATTAATGTACCAGCATTTCACATTTAAAATGGCTCTTCTGGCGCTTACAATAAGCTGTGATCTTGAAACCTTAATCGATTAAATATGTTACCTATACAAATGTATTGCCGCCATTTCATTCCTTTACAACTATTTTTTCGTGGTGTTGGGATTTTTTTCCGTCAGTGTATATATATATATATATATATATACTATGTTTTAGTGATGTTTCCTATGTCCTGTATTGTTGTTAAATATAATTTTATTCCTTGAACTTTGTGTTTCAGTTGGAAGATGGAGACAAAGTTCTAGATACAGTGGGCAGAGTATTCTTGATCACAGTTATCATTGCAATTCCGGTAGTCTTGCTCAGTAACCAATCACAGATTAATTTGTGATACTGTAATACCTGTCACAGTCTAATCAGGAACTTTCTGTGATGGGGTGGGCCATTCTCCTCTAGTTCCCTTATCCTTTAAAGCCACCTCAGTTTGATTTTTAAAAAGAACAAGCAAGAAGTTTGATTATCCCTTAACCTGTGTGTGTGTGTGTGTGTGTGTGTGTGTGTGTGTGTGTGTGTGGAATGGGAGGGGGTCATATTTTTCTTGTCTTTGTCATTTGCCTGTTTTGTCTGGAATTACCAGACTAAACATTTTCCCTCCTGTGTCGTAAAATGTTCGTAACTGTGGTGGGGTTCTGTGTAAAGTGAATCAGAAGTTGCAATTTGTTAGTCCTTGCAATGTTATAAATATGAATTGTTCTTTTCTTGAAAGATCATAAAGTAAAAGCTCACCTGTACAATATACTTCATATGAAGGTGTTAGTGTTACTGTATTACCATGTACTAAATATTCATTTTTGAAATAGTTTAAAAATATATATGTTGAGTTAATAACTTCAAAATTTTGCTCATTCATCATGTGCTGCCTTTGCAAACTGTGCTTTAGAAACCATTATAAGTTTTAATGTCATGTTTTTACATTACTAAGTATTGTGCACAATAAATAGAATTCCTTGTTTTGGTATTTGTAATTTATGTAAATATCATTTGAGTTTTAGTGAACGAACTTATAATGCAGTTGTGAAAAGCTGTATCATTTTGAATATCTTAGCATCATGCTTTGCCTTCTGTGTCTGTGTATTTTAGCTGGAAGGACTTCATTTAACCATTCACAATGGATGTTTGTCTTTGAATTTTGCTCAAGCTGCTCTCATCATACAGGGATCAACAAGTGTTTACTGTAAAAAAGTAAGATTCTTCTTTTTTTATTCTTTCATTTTTAATTGTCACAATAAATCCCAGATTCAATCTGAACTGCTGTAGGAAAAGAAATCCGTACTTGAAAAATATCAAAAAGCAAGACCAGTTAGGCATTTATCTGTCCAGGTAGTAAAAGCTTGGATGTCCAAGGAAATTTATCTTTTAAGATAACAAACGAGAACCCTCATTTTTTTTAAATTAAAAAATATGATGAACTTTTAATATGTTTTCCATTTCCACTTCAAAATGTTCAATGCACAAAAGTGTGTACCTCAAATTTTAACATGATACTGAAATTGGTATGATGAAGAAATTGTTATTTGAAAAATTTAGTGATTCTGCCGTGTTCATTTCATTGAAGTTTTTGCCCTTTTGTCACTAAACACCGCAGGCTAGTTCCATCAGAGCCTACATGCATCCCGTCGCTAACTATAAACAACATTTGTAACAAAACTACATAGGATTCCAATTTCTGGACGTAGAGCATAGTATAATTAAAGAAGTGATTTTCTTCTATCCTTGGCACTCTGTAACAATAATATAACTTCTAGCGATTAGTAGTGAAATGAAACACATCATGTGACAACTGTCATTTTTCTTGTAGTAGAAAATTCTATTTCAAACTTTTTTATTTTTAAATTAAGTTGCTCAGACCTGGCAACTAGATTTTTATTTACCTGCCCCAGTCCTCTTGGCATGATATTTTTCAAGCCCCGGGAATCATAAAATAGTTTGTTTGAAGACTCAAAATACATACTTATTCAGTCTTTTCAAGAATTCCACCTTAATTTCTGAAAATTTCCTTAACTGACATTTATTGTAATTTCTTTGAAAATTTAGCATAAACTTTGAGATTGTGATAATCAGTAGGATAATTATAAAGATTTTACTAAAACTCATGACATATCATCATTTATCACAAAGTCCCCCCCCTCCCCCTCTTCTTTACTGGCTGGTGCACTTCCATCTCGACAAAATGCGTATGGAAACGACGTGCGTGTGGTCAGGAAAATAGCACAATTCTTGTGTCATCTGCAAGTTCTTCACTTTTGCATAAGCATTTTAATTTTGTTCAGCACATTTTTTTTTTTTTTGCATTGGTTATGCATTAAGCAGTAATTCTGTCGCAGCGCAAATTTCTGCGATTTTTTTCATGAATTTCAGAGGTTTTTCTGTAATCTCGCGAATATCAAATATATCCACGAATTTCAGATTTTTTGCCTAATTTCTATTATAATTTTTTGCATAATTAAATAATTTTAATACTGCCCTCCTTAGAATTTACGCGAAAAATATACCGCAAAGTAACACTCCTCGAAAGTTCAAACCAGAGCTTTAAACCTTGAATAACCTCTCAAGATTGTTTGTTACGAAGATACTCTTTTCGAACAAGCTTGACGAGTAATTCAAGGTCACATGCACTCTGCTGAAGAGTGCACACGTGGTCTTTCGTGATTTCCCCCTGCTACTGATGAATGACCTTTGCGACTTGCAGGACTAGTAAACCGTAAACTGGATGTCGTCAGTTGTGTTAGTAATTTTAGCTGGGAAAGCAGCTCACACAAAAGAGTGTTTTGCAGACCCTTAGCTTAGAAAATTTGCGCTTTCATGTGAGTAGTTTATGAAGTTTCTAGATATTGTTTTTTAATTTTGAGAGTGAGCCATGTGAGTGAGATGAGTGTATCTGAAAGATGCAAGCAATGCAGAAAGGGAACGTTTCATGTGGACAAAAATCTATTTGTAATAGGAGAACTCAAATTTGTGCAGAAATAGTCCAAAGTAATCGAGGTAGTCGCCTTCAATGCACGATCTTAATAACAAGAGTCACTCACAATACAAATTTAAATTCGTTGGCTGAATTTAAAGATTTTATTGTATAAGAACTTTCGGGTTTCCTAGAACTCATCAACAGATACAGAAGAAGGAATAAGTTTAAATAAAGTGTTATGTGAACATAATATAGATATCAGATATTAATATGACATAATGTCACGTGGCATCAAATTGTCAAATGACGTGGCATATATCATGAAATAAAGAAAATAGAATGCAGGTATACATAAAATACTGCATTGTAAAAATAAAGGAAGGTTAGTAGGTAACTAAATTAATTGTGTTTTTAATCCTAGTTGTAAATGCATTTATGGCACCTCTATTCATAGTGATTGTGGAATAACTTTTTTACGGGTCTTATAGAGGTTATTTTTCATGAAAGTTGGTTGTCAAATTTTCGAACTAAAGCCTAGTTCGTCATCAGGACTATGTCACTGGAGTAGTTGCTGCCACTCAATTGGAAGAGTCCATCCGCAATTATTGTTAATTGTGGTACTTCTTCTTCTTGCTATTTCGATCCCTTCTTCTAGTTTCCTCTTTACTAAGTTTGACTGTTGGGCGATTATTTTCACTGAGTCCCAATTTATGGAGTGTCCACTTGCTTGTATATGTCTGTCTAGCCCTGTTTTGTTCCCAATGTTCCTAATAGCTGCTTGGTGTTCTTTCATTCGGACCTTAATACTTCTCCCTGTTTCTCCTATATAGCTGAGTCCGCAGTTACAATCGATGCAGTAAATTACTCCTTCCTGCAATTGGATGTCCAATTCTTTCTGCTTTAAAGCTGGCAGGAATTTCTTTATTTTGTTATTAAGATCTGGAGCTAGCCTGATATTATATTTTGCTCCGATCCTTTTCAGTTTCTCGAAAAGTCCCTTGTGGTACGTAATTTTGCTGGTGAATTTGAAGTTGGTTTTTTCCTGCTTCTTTTTTGGCACTTGTTTAAATATTTTCTCAACATATGGGGAGGGGTAATTGTTTTCTGCCAAGATCTTTCTGAGTAGCTGAAGAGACCAGGATTTCAATTTTTCCAAAAATTGTCTCGCCGTATTCGATTTAATATAATCAGGGTGGAATGAGCAGAAGTCTAACATCATCTTCCCTGTGTTGGTGGGTTTTCTAAAAAGCTGAGTGAATATTTCCCCCTCTCTTGAGGTCAAGGTTAAATCTAGGTAATTGATGCTATGGTCTCTTTCCTGTTCCAGGGTGTACTGCAAGGTATTCTCTAGTAAGTTAAATTCTTCCAGAATCTGAGAGGGTAGAGATTGGTCCACAGTATCTACTATAATTAGGACATCATCCATGTACCTTACATAGAGAGCAAACAAGGAGGGTTGTATAAGGATTTTTGCCTGTAGTTTACTTATATAATAATTTGCTAGCAGAGGTGCTAGTGGAGAACCCATTGCAAGTCCTGAAGTTTGCCTGTAATATTTCTTTCCAAACTGGAAGAAATTATTCTTGAAGGAAAATAGGAGCAGTTCATATATGCCAAGTAGTATTTCTCTATTGTGATTATGGAATACTATTTTTTCCGCAAGGTTATCTGCAATGAATTCCAGTAGGAGGTCCAGGTTAATGTTGGTATACATAGAGACTATATCCAGGCTTGCCATTACTGGATGAATTAATTCTGGCAAGTTGTCCAGTTTTCCTTTTAGCTGCATGGAATTTTTAGTAGGTAGGGAGGAGAAGGGAAAATATCTCTGAGGTGACCAAGTAAATAATAATTAATGTTGGAGAGTGGCGAATTTCTAGTGTCTATTATAGGTCTTACTGGATGGCCTTCTTTGTGAACTTTTATCGTACCATAGATCTGTGGAATTCTTGACTGGATTTTGGAGAAGTTTTTGAAGAGCTCATTAAGCTGTTTTTTATTTCTTAAAGAGCTGATTAATTTCTTAAGATTTTTGACAGTTTGATCTATAGGGTTACCATTGAGTTCTTCATAATAAGGCTTGCTCAATTCAGCTTCCATTTTATTGTAATACTTCTCTTTTTCTACCAATACCAAAACTTTGCTCTTATCTGCTCTCAGTGCTACAACTTTATCATTGGCTTTGAATTTTTTAAGGTCAGCAATGGCAAAAGTTATTCCACAATTAATTGTGTTGTTCTCATCAGGAGATACAACAAGGAGCACTATAGCAGAAATCGAGATTAAGTGATTTTGTCTTCAGTTTGCCTTGTATTCGGAACTGTAAATAGTTTCCAGATTGTAGGTACAGATACTGGAACATTGTCATTACAGCATAAATGTCTCTGAGTAGCAATTACAAGGCTCTCAGTGAACAGCAATGAAGAGACAGCACTAGGTGTTACGATGATGGAAGCATCATTCCAAATTGGATAGTGCAGGCCATCGCACACGAGTCGAGACAATGCAGAATTTTTAAGTCCATTCTTTATGGCGTATTTATGTTAATTCAGTCTTGTTGCTAGTGTACGTTTTGTAGATCCTATATATTTACTATTGGGAGTGTCAGCATCAATACTTTTTAAGGGGATGCTGTAAACGTCAGATACTGGAACATTGTCATTACATTGCGTTTACAGCATCCCCTTAAAAGTATTGATGCTTCTGTATCTGATGATGAGTTCTAGGGAAACCCGAAAGTTCTTATACAATAAAATCTTTAAATTCAGCCAACGAATTTAAATTTGTATTGTGAGTGACTCTTGTTATTAAAATCGTGCATGGAAGGCGACTACCTCGATTACTTTGGATCTATTGTACTGTTCGTGTTGCAACATACCAGTGAATTTTTCAAGAAAGGTTAGTTGTGAAAAGCATTTAGCATAAAAAAAAGGGTGTGTCTGAACAGTGAACCGAAAATAATGCAGAAATGTGTTGATGAATTAATTGAGAAAAGAACTGCACAAGAACAGCATCGCTCGATGGAACTTTCGAAATTAACTGGTGCTTTTGTGCAGCCAACATCCCACTTTCCAAACTGGATAACCCTACATAAAAAAAATTACTTGGAAAATTTGTTGAAAGATATTGGTGTTATTCCAAATGCAAATTGGATGCGGAAATGTTATTTGCCAAAAATATATTATCTTCACAAGCAACAAGTGAAAGATTTTTTAAAATTATTATCGGGTGCAAACATTCGTAGCAGACGAAACAACTGATTCAAAAGATAGATACATTTTGAATATTCTTTCTGTTCCATCAGCTGAACCGAATGTTGAAAGCTGCAATGATGAAACCTCTTTGAATGAATTCTTCCTGGAGTGCATCACTTTGGAATCCATAAATTTTAAAGCAGTCAGCGAGGTAATACTTCATTGCATTAATAGGTATGAAATACCTTTTGCTAATATGACCGCTATTGTGACACACAATGCATCTTACATGTCCAAAGCGTGGGGAAAGAGCCTGAAAGTCGTATTTTTTAATGGTGTTCACGTCACCTGCAATGCGCATCTTTAAAATCTTTTATGAGAAATTTGGCAGAATGAATTTGAAAATGTTAACTTTTTAGTAATTGCTGTTAAATGTGCCTTCACAGCTTGCCCCTCCCATAAAGGATGTTTTCGAATAATTTTGAGAGTAAATGGACGATGTCATCGCTCTTTCCACATTATTTTTTAGACGACGCATAGCGACTGACAAATTGTATTCCGGCACCGCTGGGAATGCAATTCATGGAATACAATTTTTCAGTCGCTATGCGTTGTTTAAAAAATAACGTGGAAAGAGCGATGACATCGTCCATTTACATTATCTCCACGTATTTGATATATATTAACCATTTCTATCGCCCTTTGAATTTATCAGCTACAATTAAATAGCTGTTGCGTTAAATGCCACCAGATGACGCCATCTCAGTTGCTGAGACCATCAATACGTATTCGTGTAGTCAGATGCTGACTGATAAACCACGCATGGCGCTGAGAATTGTTGGCGCCGTAGCGTAAATTCGAATGCACTCGACTAGTTATCGAGAGTTCTGGGATTCATTCCCAGCGGTGCCGGAATACAATTTTTCAGTCGCTATGCGTTGTTTAAAAAATAACGTGGAAAGAGCGATGACATCGTCCATTTACATTATCTCCACGTATTTGATATATATTAACCAATTTTGAGAGAAAAATGAAATTTGCTTGAGAAATATGAAATTTTTCGTAACTTGGTAGACTTTTTTTTTTTTTGAGATGTTAGTGTATATCATCGGCCACGAACTTTTCACAAAATTTCATAATTTACTCTGCGACCGCCCCACGAATTTTACCTTTTTTCCCCACGATAAAATTGCTGCTCTAGTTATGCATACCTGCCGAGTTCTAGGGTTTACCCGTGTAATTTACAGAAATTGTACTCATTTTATGGCTTATGGACCGCATATTTTAGGGATTTCCTTTTTATTTTATTTTATTTTCATTTTAATGCACTTTCGAGGGACAATATGTGGCACGAAGGACCACTGCACATGTATATTACGACTTATGTTATCACAATTTTGCTTACTTCTAAATCTCCAACCCTCCACTTGCAATCTAGCAGGGAAATACTCGGTAAAAACGCTGCACAATTAATTAAAATTGGCAATAACTGTTAAAGAATGTTAAGATCAAAAGTATTATTAAGATACTGTTGAAGAATTATTAAGATACAATTATTAAGATTGGCAAGACGATGTCTGATCATATGAGGAATGAAGATGTGTTGCAGTTGTGTTATGTGAGGCAAAATTGTTGTTAGTAAAGTGGAGACAGAGTTGTATAAAAATAAAATGTATCTGCGTACCCAACCATTGAAACAAAAAACTTGCTTCAAACCCGCGAATCACACACGGTAACAGTACAATAAGATAATTTAAAGAAAAATTAATAAAACAATAAATAATTATTAAAACATTACAGATTTCAGTGAGGACAAAACAAGTACATTGCAACTGAATGTGCAGCAATGTGTGCAAAATATACCTTTAGGGCAAAATATTAAAATATTGAACTATTAACCTCATAAAAACAAGAGACTAATTAAGGAAAGTTTTTATATCTAGAAAAACAGTCCCTTTAATGAACCTTAAAAAATTATAAATAGCATTTTCAACAACTTAATTCAAAAATAGTAGACTTACAAATTACATAAAGAAATAACTTTAATTGAATAACTGGCAACTGCAAGAAGAACCTGGCAATAAAATTTAAATTCTTTCTGTGTAACAGGCCTTGATAAAATCTGGAGGCCAGAAAAGTCTGTAAAAACAAAAGAACTCAGAAGATAGGAAAAATAAGTGAAAGTTCTTCAGATTAAAACAGAATTGAATATATAAATCGGAGTGAAGCCTTGAGTAAGTGTTTTAATTGCTGTAAATAACATTTCATTTTTTTCAATCTACAAGCAAAAACTCTGCAAAATCTGCTAATAATTTGGAAACTATCTGCGTGTGGCGTACGCATGTACGTCTACATTCCGCTACTCTGGTGGAGACTAATATTCTTAGGTGGCTTGGCCATGTTGAAAGAATTAGTGATGAGGTGCTTACTAAGATAATTTTTTTAGCTGAAATAGCAGGTAAGAAATGTAGAGGAAAGCCAAGGAAATCACGAGAGGGCCAGATTTGGGAGTGTCTGCATGAGAAAAAAATTATGGGTATGAAATACAGAAGGTCTTGTATAGGTCATGTGATGGGCATCTGCAGAAGATATAATAAACAGTGTTAAAATTAGAAATAAATCTTCTACTGGCCCAGTGGACCACTAGAATTTGCAAACCAGTGGTCTGTAAAAAAAAAAAAAATTCAAACATTTTCAATATATGTAGAAAATAATGTATCATTTCAATGGAATTATCTCCAATATTTGTTTTTGAACCCATCATTAGTTTGCAGCCTAAAAAAAAACCATACAGCAAGGTTAAAGAAACAGAAATTCATTTTTTATCTTGTGGCAAATTAAAAAAAAACTTGCTGGCCATCTGGGCCAGTAAAATCAATAGTTCAGTGGTCCGACAGAAGTTTTACTGGCCAATGGACCACTGGGTAATTCGAACACTGATAAGGATATTGGAATCAAGGTACAGGACATTGCGACGTATGCTTTCCAATACAAGTGAAAAAATATCAATAATGAAAAGAGCAGGTGTTCATAAAATCCCTATTCAAGATGACAACCTTAATAGATCTATATACTACATTGGTAGTACCAAACCTAACATCGAAACTAGACTGTAGGAACATATTACAAACTAGAATAGGAAACAAAATAAAACTTCATTAATAGACTATTGCATTGAAAATCAAGCTTTACCATATGCACTGACATTGAATATATCGGGCAACAGAAAAAAATGGACAGAGATATTGACAGCAGAATTAGTTTATACTAAAAAAAACACGAGAGCACAATTGTGATAAAAATAGTCCTGTGATCTTATCCAGGGTTCCCACTCAACCTGGAAAACAGGGAAAACCTGGAATTCTCAGGGAATTTGAAAATGGTTCCAAAAATCAGGGAAAACTCAGGGAAAATTACCTTTTTTTGTAAAAATCAGGGAAAATTGCCCCCTTTTTTTTTTGTAAAAATCAATGGATACTTTATTTTGCCAAAAAAACCTTTTTTTCAAGATTTCAAACTTTTGCTTGCAATTACTGCCTGCCTAGAATTTGATAGATCTTACTTTCAGTTATACTAAATATTTCCTTTATTCTCTAAAAAAAGATGCAAAATTGAATTTTTAAAATTGCCAGTTATTAAGATTTTGTTCAATTTCTGCAGGCAGTTGTTATAGCATGGAACAATTAGGCACAATGGTTCCTGCTTGGAGAAACACTTCACAAGAGAACCAACCAAACGATGGATCAAAGTCCTTTTGTCTGTCGGTTCTTTGAAACATGTTTCTTTGAACAGAGTCATTCCATCATTAAGCTTAGCTGCATTGTGTTATAGAAAAACTGAAACTATTCAACTGACAGATTTTTTCTTGGTATGACCTGTTTCTATGGGAATGTATTTACAAATTCCGTGTGGGTAGTATTCACAAAAGTTCACGGAACTTTGGTACAGAAAATAATGTGCACAGTTAATTGTTATTATTAAAGAGCAGTTAATTTTATAAAGACAAATTACATAAAGAATTTGCAAGTGTGTGCTTTGGTGAGAAAAATAAATGGAATGGAATGAAATGTAACAATTCTTTGCAACATGCCACTCTGGAAAACTTTAAAAACCACCTGGAGAACCTCGAAAAGTCAGGGAATTTTTTTATTACTTTTGAGTGGAAACCCTGTTATCCTATGCCTGGAAGAACCTCATCAGTAACGAGAAAGAAAAAAAATTAAGTAAACATCTAGAAAATACGTACCTATACTCACCGCTAGGGGAATGTCGTCAGCATGAACTGTGACTGATAACGTGGTGGGCCGGGTGAGTTCGGCGTCCAAGTAGACTGCTTGCAGTTGATTCATGCTTTCCGTTGAGAATGCCTTGTGAAATTGCAGGTGAAACGCATCCGGTGACGTGCTGGTTCGTGAGGCGTTGAGTGATTCTATGGTTTTTAAGGTTCTTTTAACGTTCGTTCCTTTGTTCAACTTTATTTAATATTCGCTTTCAGCGTGCATACGATCCAGTGGTTTAAATATCATTGTCTTATAGACAATTTGCACGGTCGTTCTTTAATTTAAAATTTTGTATTATATCGTTTCGCAGCTATTTCACCTTGAATGAAAGTGCATAATTTCACATTGTAGTGTAATGGATATTGATTTGGGAATTGTTGAAACTCAGTCAAAAGATCGACAGAAATAAATATATACAGTAGCCTTTGTTCGAACAGCGATGGTTAGCCTTAGTCGCATGAAGACTAATTTAGGCCTAATTGTGCTAAATTTGAACATCATTTTAATTAAGGTATGTGCAGGAAAGTTTTCTTAAATATTAGTTTAGTTATACCAGGGAGTATATTCAATTTCTTATGAACAATATTGAACGTGTTGAACAGAATACCATGGTACACAAACCTGCCAACTACTACGGAACTCACTGTCAAAACTACGGATACTACGAATTTTCATTTTGTTTAAACTTTTTTTTATTTTGCTATTATTTTATGCTATAGATGAGTTCCTTAAGCGGATTTGCGGAATTCCGCTTTTTTTTTTTTTTTTTTTGTCATCACTTAGATCAGTGGTGGCCAACCTTTTACATACCATGCGCCAATTTTTTCACGTATGAGTTCAGATGCGCCATACAACTCAAGTTTGGGGTTGAAAAATACGGATAGGGGATAGGACATTCTTCGCTTAGGGGAGGAAAAGGAATAACTCAATCACCCAATTAAATTAATTAATTAATTTACACCAGTTCAAAAGACACGTTTATGGGAGCACCAATCTACAATAGTCAGAAATGATCTCTTTTGTTTACAGACATTATCAACATTTTTAAATGATTTAATTATTGTATGTAAAGCAATATCTATTACAGCTGTCATTACTTACTATTAATGAAACTTTTGAGCGTGTTTGGATTTCGCTAGTCTTTCAATGTTTGGTGTTAAATTTGTTACTGAGAGCAGCAGAGAATTCTTCAAATTTGAATCAGTTATTCACGACCTTGTTTTGCTTTTAATCAAGTTCATGGACGAAAATGCTTGTTCACATCTGTATGTTGTTCCAAAGTGACATATATAACTTTTTGCAAATTTTCTTAGCTCTGGGAAATGTTCACAGGGTAATGAACGCCAGAAATTAATTATGTCAGAATCATTTTGATCTGGAAAAAGCTCATCAAATTTCATTTTTAATAATGAATTTTTTTTAAAATCAATCACTTCCATTTGTATGTTACTCGGCATCTGCATTACGTTTTGTTCACTAAGTGAAAATGGGTTTATAAATGCGAGCATGCAGTTTTCTTCTTTAGCAAAATCATGGAAACGACTTTCAAATGATCTTTGCAATATCTTGATTTTTCAATATATTTGGTCAAATTGCTATTATCTGCAGCACATTCACTCTGCTCTTTTAAGTGTGGAAATTGAGTCAAATCCTCATTTTCTAACTGAGAGATGAACAGTTTTAATTTAATTTTAAATGAACTGATGCTGTTGACTAAGCTAGGAAATAATTTATTCTTGCCTTGTAGTTTTAAATTTAGATCATTGAGATGGCTATAGTAACGTCAACTAAAAATGCCGAATCAAATAGCCAGTTGTTGTCCAATAATAGGGTTCTTTCATCAGGTAGTTCATTTTCCTGTTCTAAAAAATTAGAAACAGCATTTTTCAATTTCCAAAATCTACTCAGAACCTGTCCTTTAGAAAGCCAGCGTGCCTCACAATGAAGGACAAGTTCACCGTATTCCAAATCTCACAATTGACAGTATTCTCTGAATTCTCGTCTGTGTAATGCTCTTGCTCTAATTTTATTCACACATTTCACAACCGGTAGCATAACAGGCTGCATATTTAAAGTTTTCCCACGCAGTTGCTCTTGGTGTATAATGCAGTGATATTTAAATACAGGACAGTTTAAAAAATTTTCAAGCAAAGTTGTAGTGCCATTGACTTTTCCTATCATTGACGGCGCTCCATCCGTACACACTCTGATGAGTTTTCTATACTCTAATTTTAGATTTTCTAGGCATGATTTTACTTTTTCAAATATGTCTGATCCTCTCGTTTTACCATGCAATGACTCCAGACTGGCAAGTTCTTCAAAGACATGAAAATTATCATCAATTCCTCTTATAAAAATGGTTAACTGGGCAACATCACATGTATCCGTTGATTCATCCAAAGCTAGAGAACAGAAAGTACAAGAATGGACAAGGTCTTCCAGTTGCTGAGATACATCCTGAGAGAGTTACTCGATACGTCTCGTAACTGTCTGCCTTGATATAGCAATTTCGTCTGCTTTCCTTTCTATACCTTTATTACCAAGATGGCGTGCAAATATTTGGAGACAAGGCTTCACAATTTCTTTCCCGTCAGAAAAAGGTTTCTTTTTTTCGCCAATGCTAAAGCAATTTCATATGATGCTTCTGTCGTCGCCAAGTCTTCACAACTTACTTTAGCAAATATATTTTGTCTTCTTCGGATTTCTTCCTTTTTCTTAGTCACATATTCTTTTCGTAACTCAGACCCAAAAACAAGCTTCATTTGTTTTTCTATGTTAGTCTGATGCTGTGTTTTATAGTGTCTATTAAGATCATGTCTTCTATTATGTGAAAGAATACTTTCACAAACAATGCAAAACGGTTTTCTTGATGGACTTGCTATAAATAACAACTCATTTTCCCACTGTTCATTAAATTCACGCTTACTATCACTTTCTGCACTTCTTTTGCTCTGTGATGGATAAAAGGAATTTTTAAAAAAAATAGAAAAGTACAAAACTCTAAAAATCTAAATGTTGAAAAAGAATAAATAGTTCACTAGTACGTACGTTGTATCACACAGTCACAGAATATCAATTATGTGGGATTTGAATTCTATGTTCGCGTTAAGAAACAGTAGTGGCGCTCTTCTTCGACAAACGTCATATATATTTATTCTTGAATCTGTCTTTCAATCACTCTCAATACAAAAACCACGCTAGTACACTCAATAAAACGCTCTCGCAAAAACCCTGCTTCAAACTCCATGCCACGATGGCTCACTCGGTTTCTTCTGCCAGAGGGCGCAGCACTCGTGGGAAAAAGCGCTCTGAAGTAATGCTTCTTAGCGATGGTTACTGGCGACCTGCCAAGGTCAGCCACCCACGGCACGGCGTGGAGTTTGAAGCAGAGTTTTTGCGAGAGCGTTTTATTGGGTGAATCGCACCGTTTTCAATCGTACCACATCTCACTCACGCAGTCTCTCTCTCTCTCTTATACACACACACACTGTTCACATCCTTCAATTGTAAACTGTCAAAAAAATGGCTGAACTGATGAGTAAGAAGGCTGTATGAATTGAACTGAGAGCACTCAGGTGTTGACAATATGAAGATGGATAAATTCAGTTATGGCGCCTATTTCAAAAGAATAAGTAGGTGCAAGGATGCAATGTGCCACTTATAATCATCCAATGCGCCACGGTTTGGCCACCCCTGACTTAGATCATTCTCAAGATCCATGCAAAACTGGAGAGAATTTTGGGCGGGTGGTGTCGTCTTCCATACGGGGACTGTTTTCGCGTTTCAAAATTGATTGCCGTATTCATAATTCTTTTCTCCCGATGTGTCCAGTATTGTTAAACATCATTTTATTTTTGGTATTTCACTATGAAACTTCAGGCAACATTTTGCCAAAACGGAGGTTAGACGCCGCAAAAATTTCTCAGTAATCTTCAGGCACAAGATTCTTTCACGAATTTTAGGAATTGCGCCATTTTCGTTATTATTTTGGTCATTCACGTGATCGATGCATAAGTGGGCAGAAATCGGGGGGGGGGGTCGTCGGAGGACGGAATTTCATTTTTACGGAACTTTCGAAAACATAAGGTTGACGGATTTTTTCCGTAATAGTAATTTCTTTTTATCGCGATGTTGCCTCTGTCCAGTTTTATTGTTAAATAACATTTTACTGCATAAATATTTCTATTTCAGCTTGAAAATAGTGAGAAAAGTTTTCAATACTGGAAGTCGGACAGAGCAAAGATTTCTCCCGTAATCGCACCCCTCCCTTACCCCAGCGATGTTCCCACTCTCCTGCATTGTTAAATATCCCCAGTCCCATAAATTTTTGCCTTTAAGCTTAATAAGGGAGGAGGAAATCCCATAAACGGCAGTGACGAATTTGGAAAATCTGTAAAAATTTATGCATTTTTTACAAATTTCGGATTTCCGATCTGTCAAGCGTGAAATTCTGAATGCATCTCCTGATTTTTACTGGTGGAAGTTTTGAACTTAAATCTTGCAATGTTACCTATCGTGCCCTTACAAGGGGAACCAACTTTGTGTTTCGCACGTATTAAGTTTGTTTCATTAGTGTGTCTTTGTTGCGGCGCATGTTCCTTTTTCACAAAGAGATGGATCGGTTCATAAAAAGAGCGTCTATGTGTGTCGTGCAATAATACTAGTACTACTGACAAAGCTCTTGCCAATGTTGGCAGGTATGTGGTACATATTACCATAAAGATATTTCATTATTAATATCCACATATACTATATGCTAATTGGTACATGCAGTATTATTTGCAAAATTTTTATGTCACTTAAAACATGTGTCAAAAAAAAAAAAAGGCTCTTGTACCCTTCCTCACAGTGAAAACTGTTAAAGCAGAAAGTGCTTTAGCATAAAAATATCTTTACAAAATGTTGTTTAGCAATTTATTTTATGCTGTTTATAGAGTCATAACATTTTTCAGATTTAAACGTTAAAGAAAGGTGTGTAATGAAATTGTGTAGTACAAAGAGGAATATTCCAGCTTCCTCTTATGTAGTCAAAATGTGTGTCATATTTTTGTAGCAGAAGGACAGGAGGTATTTATCTGTAGAAAAAGGTGGTGGCAAGCCCCCCCCCCCCCCCCCCCGCCCTCCTTTTTTAATACTTGTGTGTACACATACTGCTGTCTTAGATCCTTGGATAGGGATATACATATATAAATATGTACCTTCCAAAAACAGCTGTGAAACAAACAAACATACATACAAAGTCTTTTTAGTGGTTTTGAAAATTGTTAATTGGTCATGAAATTGCATTTCTCGAATTTGGTAGATACCCTGGGTAAGAAGCACATGAATTACTGCATTTAAATTTCTGCTAGATAAAACAGTAATTTTTGACAAGAGGAAGTGAAATTAAAAAATAATTGTATATATTTGGAAATTCGGATGCATATATGCCCCTTCACAAAAAATTGGAGGAGTTAGGCTGTACTGAGTTGGATCATAAAAAATTGTTTGAAGAAACTGTATGTTTTTCTTTTTTAGTTTTCACTCCCCAGTCAAGAAAAGAAACATTGTGGCATTAAAACGTGGGTAAAAGTTTTGCAATTTTTTTTTTCTGTAACAAGTAACAACTCTGCAGTTCTTTTTATCTGGTTCTCACATTTCCTTCTCTTTATTTTCAATAGGTTGAATATTTGTGTTCCCTGTGCCAGCAAGTACTTCATGTGATTAGCAGTGAGAGGTGAGAATTTCAAAAGCTTAATATGTTTTTTTTTTTTTTTGTTATTGAATGTGATTTTTATCTATTGTTATTGAATGCCATTTAAAATATGTTCATGGAACTTGGTACATCTTTAAAATATGATTGTGAGGATATCCTCAGCTGATATGAAGTTTTAGTTAATTGATTTTGTTTTGCTACAAATAAATAAGATTTGCTGTTGGTATCATTTTGGAGAAATCCTAGTGAGAATAATTGGCAGTGAGACGCGTAACACACAAAACATTAGAATAATTCTTGACGACCACATATCAGGCTTCAGTTACGTAAAAATTACAAGTGTTGGGACGACGTTTTGGTAGCGACTTCTACCTTCATCAACCATGGAATAAAACACGTGGTATTAGCATCAGTTGTTGCCAGATTTCAAAATAGCTTTCCAAATGATAGGTATATTAAAAGGTACATCTGTTTTACAGATGTTAAGGAGTAAGGAAGATTTCAATGCTTTCGCAGTACCTGAGAGCTTTCCGATTGCTGAACGGAGCAACGCGTTTAACATTTTGCCAATCGGAAATCACGGACGTATGACTGATGGTTAAAATTGAAAACGAGGTGGAAGGGTTTCCTTTCTTAACATCAGTGATATGTTCCACAAATCGCCGGTTGATGCTTCGGTAAGTACTACCAATATAGTGAGTAATGCCTGTGGAAGTGGTGACAGAGATAGAGTAGACCCCTTGTAACTCTAGGGGTTTATTGGGATCTCTGTCTTTAAGGATAAGGTTAAGAAGATGTGGAGGTGGTTTAACAGCAATCCTGTAGCCAAAAGATTTGAAAATGGAGCAAACTTTGTGAGTGAATGCCAGTCTGAAGGGCAAAAAGTGCCCACAAACTGATGAGTGGTGGAAAGTTCAGGTAATAAACTAGTAGATCTATTCTGTGATTCAAATTTCTTAATTAGCCTATGTACTAAGAGGGGTGGAAAGCCATGCAATTTGCCAATGTTGATGATGTTCTGATATTCGTTTTGAAGAGCAGAAGAGCTGTTGCAAATAAGGTTAGCTCTGTGGATGTGTATGCTTTTAAAGCAGCCAATTTGTATTTACCAAAGGTGCAGGAATGGCAAGGAATGATATTATGGGTGGCAGAAGGTTTCCTGTAAACAGAGAGACCAAGTGAGAAGTCTGAGTTGATGTTAATGTTAACATCCAGAAAGCTAATATTGTTGTCTACCTGTTCTTTAGATGAAAATCTTATATGAAGGAATTTGAAAGTTATAGAAGACATAAGTTCAAACAGAGAATGTTTTTGTTGTGACCAAATGATGAAGATGTCATCAACATACCATAACCAAATGGAGGGTTTTAAGGATGATGGGGCAACGATTAATTTTTCAATATTCTGCAAATAAATTTCAGCAAGTAAGGGTTGGAAAGAGGAGGGCCCATTGGTATGCCCTGAAATCTAATGATTTAGTTCTTAAATCTGCAAAAAAATTCCATTTTCCACAATATTTTTTCAAATAATGCATTTTTCTCAGCTACATCTCCCATACTGCAGCTGCTTTAAAATTTTACATGATACAAATATTTTCAGAAGATTTGTTTCCCACTCTGTATGTATATCACCTGTTATACTTTGTCACTTATGCAGTGTTTCATTTTTCCATTTTCACTGTTACTTCGTATGTTTCGGCGGGTAATGTCAGTTTGTTAAGATAGTCTAAACGCTGGCTTCTGACCTTTGTCTGAGATGGGTCCATGTTGAAATACTGGTGAGGCATGGATGTGTTTGTCTTACAGCACTGGTTCTCTCCCTTCCCTGGAACTGGTGGCCCTAAATGAGGGATGGGCAGCTGCTTATAGCTCACTGAGTTGCTTACAATGGTTGTTAAACTTCAAAAAAAGAAGAAAAAATCTGAGGTGTCCTTGTGTTGAATTGGTAGCTCTGAAAGTGTAATGTATTAAATATTTAAATCAGATATTGATTGCATTACAATAGCATCTGATTTAAATGGTTGTAACAGGTTTAAATGTTGTGACTTTCTTTTTGACTGTAATAGGTTCAAATGTTGTGACTTTCTTTTTGACTGTAACAGGGATCGCATTCCTCCTAAAATTCCTAAAATTTTGTGACCCTCCTTAAATTCCTAAAATTATACCTAAAATTTGCTATTCATCCTAAAATTTTCGTAAGCTTATTTATTAAAAACACAACCGTCATTAACGCCAATAAATTTACCATTACAGTAAGGTAAAAAGACCTGTTATTGTAGAAACACAGCCTATATGCTGTGCTGCTGAAGGGAGGGAAAAATGACGCCATCGAGATGCACTTGCTTCGGGGCGGGCGCTCCACTTTTTTGCCTTCGGACAGTTTTCGAGAGTAACAAGAGATCTAAGGGAAAAGGGGAGGGGTCATTTTCACCCCTGGTTTGCGCTTTGCAGACGAACTCCGTGGCACGCAGAAGATCGTACTTTATTTTTGTACATGCCTTGTGGAACCTCCTCTTTCTGCTGATGTTTTGTTATTGTAAACCGCAGGTGGGTGGAAGCAAAGAGGAAACATGTGGTCTCCTTCCGTAACCTCCGGTAATGACGATGGGATGGTAGCTGAGTGTTATCGTGGCAGGCAGTAGAGCACGTGATCATTGACCTTCGATCGTGCGTCGGCGACAGCGACCTTCGATGCGCAATATATCTCAGCTCCGACTAGCTTTGACTGAACTTGCGTATGATAGTTTCTGGTTTTGCGTCTTTTATGGTGTTATCTGTGCTGTGTGCAGGTTCAGTTCTCTAGTGGTGACCTGCTTTTTTTTTTTTTTTTTTTTTTCCATCTTCTGACATCCTCGCAGCCAAATTTCGGGAAGTTGTCTGGTTTTGCAATATTGGAACGTGTTTTTGTACTTGCCTTTCATTTTCTGGTTAGTAATACAAGTGTTTAAGATGCCTAAATCCAAAACGAAATTTCAAGATGCTTGGCTCGCCAAAGAATTGGACGGAGTGAAGTTGAAAGAATGGTGTTCTGCAACTGAAACAATATTTTCTGCTAAGTGTATATTGTGTTCAGAAATTTTCAACATTTCTAATAGTGGCTTTTCACAAGTAAAAGCGCATCATAAAGGAAAAAACATTTGCAGAAATTTCAAAGTAAATTTCAAAATAAGTCCATCCTGAAAGCCTTTGGAGGACGGGATCTTCAGCCCAAAACAAATATTAGTGAAGTACTGAGTCATGATTTACAGTTGGCTAAAGCCGAAGCATTATGGGCCATGAAAATTGCTAAGGACTATATGTCTTTTGTTTCATGCACTGAAACAGTTGAACTTTTCAAAGAAATGTTTCCTGATTCTGCTATTGCAGCCAAAATGCAACTTAAAGAAAAAAAGTTGCTTATGTGATATCACATGGATTGTCAAAATATTTTGAAGAGGATTTGAAAAAAGACATTGCATCTAGTAGCCCAGGAAAGGTTACTATAGCATTCGATGAAACTACAAATACACAAGTGAAATGGCAGTTGGATGTGTATCTCAGGTACTGGTCTTCAGAAATAAATTCAGTTTCTTGCCGATACCTAACAAGCGTTTTTCTGGGTCATATAACAGCAGATATTTTGCTAAAAGAAATTCTTGATGTGTTATCATCCTTCAATATTTCGTTGAACAGAATTATTTGTGTATCCATGGACAGCCCAAATGTAAATAAGTGCTTTTTACGAAAATTCAATGAAGTTGTAAAACAAGAAACAGGCCAGAAATCTTTGGAACTAGGTTTTTGCAACCTGCATGTTGTTAGTAATGCATTTAAATTTTTTTTGACAAGCTTAAATATAGATTTTGACGAATTTGCTACTGATATGCATTACTTTTTAAAGAGTAGTGCTGCAAGACGAGAGGATTATAAATCTGTCCAGGATATAACATTGGTCACAGCCAAATTTCTTTTGCGTCATGTCAGCAACAGATGGTTAACTGTTGGTTCTGTAGCCCAGAGGCTCTTGGATCAATGGCTAAATATTACAGAATATTTTTTAAACTTCTTGCCATCTCAAAAAATTTTTGAAAAACAACTACGCAATTCGGCAAGGTATAAAAGAATTCACTGTTTCCTGAAAAATGAGCTAACTCCTTGCTATTTAGCATTAATTTCATTTTCACACCAAAATTTTGAAAAGTTTTCATTATGTTATCAGAGTGAAGAACCAAAAATACACCAGTTATATTCTGATTTAAATACTTTAATGAGGAATGTTATGGCTCAGTTTATCCAAGATGATGTTATTGCAGGGAAATTTGGAGAAGACCTAAAGAATGTAGATTTTGAAAACAAAAATTCATGGAAAAAACTAGGGGAGTTAGAAGTTGGTATGAAGACAAAAAATCTCCTCAGGAATGTTCAGGAGACCAGGCAGAAATTATTTCTCTTAGATGTAAGATCATCACTAATTGCAACCACAAAATATTTAAAGTCAAATTTGCCATTCTGCAATCAAAAGCTAAGAGGCATAGAAGTTTTAAAGGTAAAAGAGCCAAAGAAAGAGTCAACTCAACTTTCAGTCACTAAAGGACTTTTCGGAAATAACCAGAATTTCAAGTGTTTTGCATCTTTCTGAGGAACAAATTGATAGAGTAAGAGAAGAGTGGAAACTTTTAAATTGCGATAAGCCAACTCTAGATGAACTAGTGAAATTTTCAGAGGAAGGGCATATTGCAGTGCGGATTGATCATTACTGGCGTAATATATTTAGTATTAAAGACTAGCGGAAAAGAAAAATACTCAAATCATGCTAAACTCATCAAGTCAATTTTAGTTTTACCTCATGGTAATGCTGATGCAGAAAGGGGATTTTCGGTTAACACTGCCCTGTTAAGGAAGGACAAGGCTAACTTAAAAGACTCAACTATAACATCATTAAGAATAGTTAAAGGGGCCATTAAACACTATGGATGTGTAAGTAAAGTTCCCATAACAAGAAATTTGTTAAATAGTGTTCGTGATTCACATAAATTTTATAAAGAGTATGTTGATAAGCTGAAGGAAGAAGAATAAAAAAAGGTAAAAGAAAGGAAGCAGAAAGAGAGGGAAAATAAGGAAAAGCAGCTAGAGAAAAAAAGAAAAGCTGAGTTTGATGACAAAATAAAAGAAAATGATTCAGAAATAAATAGGCTTAAAAAAGATAAAGAAGCCTACCTAGCAGTAATTCAAGAGGGAACAGAAAGAATGAGAAAGGCTATAGAAAAACAAAATACTGTTGAAATAGCAGTTGCCTCTAACTTGATCATACAAGGTTCAGCTGAAATAAAGAAAACTGAAAGTAAATTAGTTGTGGTGGAAGCAGAAAAAGATAGGCTAATCAGGAAAAGGTTAAAACAATAATATGAAAAAAGTAATTCAGTGAACAATTGTACATAGTTCTTGGTTTTCAATTACCTTTTTAGGATATTATAATTTAATGTGAAACCTGAAAACTTTACTGTGAAAATCGTGAATTGCTTCTGGTTCAACAGCATATTAATGTTCAAAGTGAAACTTGAATGTGGTAAATATACTTGAATATGATAATAACACGTGAAAAGATAAGAACTGAACATTAGAAGTAAATCATACTTAAACTTTAGACATTAGACGTTATGCAAAAAATTTGGGTGTGAACTTCGACCATATATACTAATGGACTGCACATTGGCAATAGCTGCATCAAAGCCGCCATGGCTCAAACATTGGGCACGTCATCATCAGACTCCAAATTTCGTGTAAAAATGCTGTTATGATTACTAATTTACGCTGCAGAACTTCAGTGTTTTCGGTGTATTATGTGAATGCGCCTCATATATAATGAAAACTCTTCAGGTAAGTTTACTTATGAGCTATATACATGCATGATCGCCCGCACGGGGATAACTGGTTTTCCAGTTATTTGGGGAGCGGCGCCCCACGGCCCGAGCTGACCTTGTGACTGGTCAACATCTGATGTCATGCCACAGCTTGTTTTTTTCTTATTTTGGTGCTGTTGGTATTTGCAGGGACGGCTGTTCATCCAGCTGTTGGGGAGTCGCGGCCCCACGATCCCGAGCTGGTCTTGTGTCTCGCTTTTTCGTTTTTATTGATTTTCTCCACTGGCTAGTTGCCCGTGTTGTATTCTCTACCTAATCGCTACCACGTTATGTACTAACACCCCGGTCTTGTGGTTTTGTTACCCTCCACCACTAACTGATTTATATTAACCGCTCAGTTCGTAGGTTGCTGAGATTCAGTTTAGGTTCCCTGCCAGGATTTGTCTTCTTTAGATTTCTTTTTTCCTTTTAGTTGGCTTGGGTACTAGACCTACCTGCATGTTTGCCGCGTGCGGAGACCCGTGAGGCGGAAATGGGATGTCTGGCGGCTGAGGTCGCAGGAGACCGGATAAAGTGCCTCCTGTGTACCAACACTCCTCTTCGACCCCGGCTTCGCTGTAAACGGGAGGCTAGAGACTAACCCACCTCTAGTCAGAAGTCATGTACCAAGTTGTGTACCGGGCTTTAGCGGCTTTTTTGTCGTATGGCACGGCAGGGTGAGCCCGGGGGCTGTGGGATCATGCCAAAGGCGTTGGCATGACGGTACCAGGAGGCCGAAGTGTCCGCCGAGTGCGTGTGATCACAGCCAACGGACTATATCTGCAACGTATAAGCTCCAGAACTGTGTCTAGCGTCATTTTCTTGGCTTGCGGACCTCCAGTTCTCCCTTGTAGGGCTCGGTGGTGGGTGGAGTAGTCTGCAGACGAATCTTCCTTCTTTTTTCCATGGGTAAACCCAAACATAAACACTCCAAATTTAAGTCACCTGAAAAAAATGATAGTTGCAACCGACTCTCCGTCTTCTCAACCTACCAAGTCTCATACCCTTAAACGGTCTTTAGACCTTGACCAAGAATGTGGAACCTCTTCTTCGGCTGCTGTACCAGTCGCTCCGAAGCGTCGTCTCCCCTCGATTGCTGTGACTACGCATGCTACACACTTACTTGTAGAATCCATCGATCCGAATGAGAGACTGTCCACCAGATCTCCATTTTTTATTTCTAAAGCTTTGGACGCTGCGGTTGGCCCCTTGAAGTCTGTGAGGAAGCTTCGCTCTGGGGACCTGCTTGTTCAAACTTGCAGTGTTTCTCAGAGTAACACTCTTTTGCTCCTTACTAGTCTTCAAGGCATTCCTGTCAAAGTGGCACCTCACCTCGTTTCTTAACACCTCTCGGGGTGTTATTTCGGAATTTGATCTCTTACCATGCAGTGAAGAAGAATTGGTGTCTGAACTTGCAGATCAAGGTGTTCTTGCTGCACGTCGTATGATGTTCCGGCGCGATGGTTCTTTGATTAAGTCTAAAAATGTGATCTTGACTTTTAACTCCCCGAAAGTTCCGACCGAAATAAAGGCTGGCTACTTGGTCTGTGGAGTTCGCCCGTACATTCCCAGTCCTCTGCGCTGTTTCAGGTGCCAGAGGTACGGGCATTCCCAACGTTTCTGTAAGAGTTCCGCTCGTTGCGCTAATTGTGGCTCCAGTGAACATGACGGGGAAGGTTGCACTTCTGCGGCCTCCTGTGTTAACTGTGGTGAGGCCCATGCAGCTTACTCCCGCAACTGTATGAAATGGAAGGAAGAGATGGCGATCCAGCGCCTCAAGACCCTGGAAGGCCTCTCGTACCCCTGCTGCCAAAGCCAAGTTGGGTATTCCCAACACCCGACAGCGTAGTTTTGCCGCAGTTGTTAAGTCTCTGCCACAACCCGTGCAGACCTTTGTTCCGCGCCCTGTAGCTCTCGCCGCACTTGCCAAGCGATCTACAGTTGAACAAGCGACACAGGTGGATTTCACCGAGCTCCAGCTTATTCGACCAGCTGAGTCTGCGCCTTCTCTTTGAAGACGCCCGCCTCTTCCGGTTCCCAGCAGACAGCCTGCACGTGCGGAAGACCCGGCCCTCAATCCGCAAAGGTGTGCAGTGTCCATCAAACTGTCTCCCGGCCTCTGCGAGGTCCCCACCCTCAACCGACATTATAGAGGACCATGGGGGGTGGAGAGTGACAGTTCGTCCCCAGCCTCAACCAGTATTGCAGAGGAACATGGGGGGAGGAAAGTGACAGTTCAGTGCCCGCCCTCTGCCAGCATTGCAGAGGAGTGTGGGGGAGGTGAGTGACTGTTCGTCCTTCTCCGTTAGTAATTTTTTTTATAAATCTGATTAACTACCTTGTCTTCCCTGCTTTCATCATACTCTTTTTCAACTTTTACCAAGCCTGTCTGATCTTCATCATTTTAAACGTTTTTAAAAATCTGTGGCTGATCGTTCTTTGTCTGGCGCTCTTTGGCCAAACCTGGCCCTTGCGCCAATAAAATCCAACAACCAACCAACCAACCAACCATGCATGATCGGGTTGTTTACATTTTGTGATTTATAATGTGATGAACATTTGCGAAGAATTGGAACATGCATTCCATTTTTTTTTTCTTAAGTTACTATATTTTTATATCAATAGCTGCAAGTTTCTGGTTAAGTAATAGAACTTTATTGACTTAGGTATTTAATTCGTTTCTTACCCATGAAAAATCATAGAACTTCCTTTACTATATCGCTCAGAGCAACCATAAGCACAGCAGGTGTAACCCATCTTTTTGACTGATGTCATGTGATTTTATGTTGGAGCCAGAAATTTTGATGTCATGCGCAGTCTATCAGTATATATGGTTGAAGGGTGTGAAGCAAACTCTTTACAATGTATACGAAGTTGTTTTACTAGATGTATACAAATATACATCTAGTTTTTATTTAAATACACTCCTAAAATTTTCCTAAAATTTTTCTAAAAAGTCCTAAAATTCCTACCTAAAATTTTCCAGAAGTATGCTATGATCCCTGCTGTAATAGGTTCAAATGTTGTGACTTTCTTTTCGACTGTAACAGGTTCAAATGCTGTGACTTTTTTCCTGTTGTGTCTAATTTTTTCTTGACATCTTAGTTCCTATTATAGGAGGCTTTTGTGGAGAACAAGTCCAAATACTGTCAGACTTTCCTGCATGCTTTCCAGAAAGCTGGCAAGCATTTTCAGTAGGCAGTTGAAAGGCACAGTAATCTGTGCCCTTGATGAAAAAGGTGTCTGCATGGGAATGTGCATGTAGAAGGTTGTGTTTATTCTGGTTTGCTGCCCTGGCACTTTGAGATGTGCTCACACTGCCTGTAGCATGTGACTGGAGTGGAGGCCTTGTCCTATTGCATCCATGTTTTTTCTTGCTTAGGACCATTCAAGCCAGGAACTTCTTCATGATTAAGCCAAATAAGAGCATTAGTCTGATACTGATAGGATGCTGAATTGACCTTAACGAATTTGTTCACCAATCTTTTTAAATCTGCAACTTACCCTGATGTAAATATCTCAGGATATTTGCAAATCTTGCAGAACTTTCATGGCAGTCATTTATGAGCTTGGATAAGACATGCTATGCTGTCTGTTGGAAGATAATAAATATCAGTTTGTTAAGATAGATCCATGCTTCATCTACAGTTACAATGAAATGACATTTGTTGCTTTTGGGGTGTTGTTCATAGGCAATTCAGCAGTTTATCTTTCATTTGGTGAAGAGGCAGCTTGTGCACCTACCTTTTACGGCACATTTTTGGTTTTAAAATCCGATGGATGATTAACTGTACCATTGCAACAGTTTGTGCAGTTGTACTGGGTATTTTAAGAGTTCCATCACTGGCACTGCATTGGGACTTTTGCAACCATGTCTCGGGTGTGACTTGGTGCACACCTATTCGGCAATTCTCTTGTCGCATGGCCATATGGGCCTTCTTGGTCCTGAATACTTTCATAGAGTGCTGTGTTGATTCTGTGTGTGGAAACAATGAGTCTGCATACAAGTACTTTATTTTGAAAGGACAATTATGTAGCCTCCTCACCAAAATGAACCCTCTCGTGGTGGTATAATCACTTTTGTGCATGCCTACAATAATCACACATGTGAACTCTAGATGTCTCTGCTCTAAGATGCATACACCAGTTTTAACCAACTACCTTGCATCATCTGGGAAACGTGCAGATTGCTCTGTATGGTGTGCAGTTGGCCTTCTGGTTTTCATATTATTTTTAGTTTACTTACTTTAAAGTTTTAGAATCTCTGAGATGTGGTAAACACCTGACACTTTTTCTCATTTGTAATTTTTAAAAAATATAGATTCTTGAGAATTTGGAAGTCTAATTTTATATTCCGTGAACTATAATGAGTGTGTGTGTGTGTGAGAAAGAGAGAGAGAAAGAAAGAGAGAGAGAGAGAGAGAGAGAGAGGAAGCATGAAAAAACAGATTTGAGGATGAAATTAATATGTGAGTTAACTTATTTTTGAAAGTCATAGCTGCTTCAGAAGGATTCCGCTAGACTGAGGGGTTCTGAAAAGGTCCTGAGTGGCTGTGTATGGAAGTGTAATTGTTCTTACTCTGATGTATGGCAGTGTATGAAACGTGGATACTGCAGAAGAGACATAAAAGTCATTTGTGTGTTGGAGAGATAAGTCATGGGGGGTGGGGGGCATTGGCAAGGCATGTTCTGATCACATGTAAGGAACTAAATTGTGTTGTTGATGTTTAATGTGTGGCAAAATGTTGGTAGTAAGGCGGAGACTAATATTCTTAGTTGGTTTTGCTATATTGAAAGAATGAGTGATTAGATGAACACTTACAAAGACAATTTTTCAGACCAAATGACAGGAAAGAAAGGCAGAGAAGGCCAAGGAAATTGTGCTGACCAGATTCAGGAATGTCTGCATGAGAAAAAGATTATGAATATAAATTACAAAAGGTCTTGTGTGAGACATGTGATGGATGTCAGAGAAGCACTTGAGCTGTGTGCTGAGATCACTGTAAATAGATGTGTTTGATGCATCACAGGAAATGAAATTTAGCACCATCAGTTTTAAACTTTAATCAGGCAGAACTCACGAGAAAAATAATTTACTTTATTTCTGTGCTGGCATTTACCTGTTTTGATCTATTTTCTGTTGTATTGCAGGAGCTGTTTAGTTTAGTATTTTGTGCTTAATGTTCATTTGTTGAAGTACTAGCTATTAGCATTTCGAATAATAACTTACAAAGTTTTTGTACTATTTACCAAAAATGTAGAAGAATTCAGTCACAAACAAGTGAAGTGTCTAAAGAAAAAGACTTAATCAGCTGTTCTTCAAATGCTTGTGATGATGTAAGTAAACTGTTATCTTGTTTGCTTCTGCATTGTATTTTAAAGTGCTGGAGAAATATGAAAATTTTCTTTTTTAATTGTGATAATAATCTCAATGTATGTGATTTTTAGTGGCTAGATGGGATTCTATATTTCTGTGTGTATTGGTTGATTGATTAGTCATGATATAATTAACACAGCAATCAGACATCGCTGAATTGACTGTATTTACTGTTTCTCACATAGTATCAATCACATCAGAAAACTTGAATATTTCTTCCATATGGTTTACCTGAACAACTGGAGATTTGCTTAATAATGCTAGATGACAGCACATTTGCTTTAATTAAGAATGCAGTTGGAGAATGTTCTGAAGCTCTTAACACTCTAATACTTGAAATTTTGCTGTCCTGGATGGTGTAACGGATAGCACGCTCGACTGGTAATCGAGAGATGTGGGTTTGATTCCCGCTCCAGGGTGGCGAAATTTTCAAATTTTCTGATGTGAGTGATAGTACATGAGAAACAGTAAAGACAGTCAATTCAGCGATGTCTGATTGCTGTATTGATTATATCATGGTGTATGGGCCACGTATTACGAGAAGAATATTTCTCCCACGTAGTTTTGATTGATTAGTTTATACGATCATATGAACAATATAAGCAGGCCGCCCCGGTGGCGCAGTGGTCTAAGCCGTTGGCCTCTGATCATTCGTCCGTAAGGGGTCCGGGTTCGAATCCCGGTCAGGCATGGATGTTGTGTTTGTCTTACGGCACTGGCTCTCTCCCTTCCCTGGAACCAGTGACCCTAAATTAGGGACGGGCGACTGCTTATAGCCCATTGAGTTGCTCACGGTGGTCGTTAAACCTCCAATCAAAAAAAAAAAAAAAAAAAAAATACACAGCCATGCGGTACTCTCTAGAGAACCCATCATTCTTATGAAAACCTCCCAGAGCAGCTATGACTTTCGATGAAGAATTCACTCGTATACTAATTTCGCCGCCCCGGTGGCGCAGTGGTCTAAGCCGTTGGCCTCTGATCATTCGTCCGTAAGGGGTCCGGGTTCGAATCCCGGTCAGGCATGGATGTTGTGTTTGTCTTACGGCACTGGCTCTCTCCCTTCCCTGGAACCAGTGACCCTAAATTAGGGACGGGCGACTGCTTATAGCCCAATGAGTTGCTCATGGTGGTCGTTAAACCTCCAATTAAAAAAAACAAAAAAACAATATAAGCAGGGGTAGACAACCCCCTCTATAGGTGCACATTAGCACTCGCCACTTGCCAGATGGCGATTAACTCGCCAGTTTGGCCATTTGTTATTTTTAGTACCAATTTGCAAAACGTATAATAATTCAGAAGTAAAGGTAAAAGAAAGTGAAACCAGTCCTAACTAGGGATTGCAAAAACCTTGAAGTTTTGCTGAGCCCTCGATTTTGACCCGAGTAGTTCCTGAATCAAACAGCAGATATCTGCGTGAATGATCATATCATTTATTAATCATATTGTTTTTAAATGAAATCTCCACGAATCATACCATCAAACAGCAATATTTTTGAAAAATCATGAGAGTATACAGTTTATAAGAATCGTATCGTAAGTTCACATTCGCTACAGCCTCTCCACACACTTTCCACTTTCGCCAAGTGACCGGAGGAAGGCGAATTTTAGCCAAAACTTTAGCTACTATAGTTGAGGCAGGGCTGTTCACATGGGATGGTGGGTGAATTATAGAACGTTACACTGTTGGAAATCACTTTTTTTAGCCCCGTTCAAAGTTCAATAATGAGCAACTCATGGTCCAGTGACAACAGCATGTTTATTTTTCTTGCAAACTTTACTGCGCAGGAGAACAAAATGTGTTTTATTACTAGAAACCCTTCACATTAATCATTTCTTCTTTTCCCAAACAAACTGACACAATCGCAAAACTCAGCGAATTACAAATCCCACACATCTTTTTCCAAATTCGTGTGTTAGCTGAGGGCAGACTTTATTGACAGCTTGTTACTCAGTATTTGCAGACATGCGCTTTGAATCACCTTACAATAACATCAGCCTGTAAGGAAATCTTGAAATGGTTAGTTGTAGTGATAGATTGCCAAGTGATAGTGATGATTTTGACTCACTTCAGAATAACATCAATCTGTAAGAGTATATTCAAAATTAAGAGAGTTATCATTAATATTACATTTATAAAAATGTTAAGAAAAATCTAATAAAGTTCAGGGGAAAATTTCAGCCCAAAATGTTAAAATTTATGGAAGTATAGCTTTTTTCTTCAAGTTTGCAATTTCTAAGAAAGTGACTTAGCATTTCTGGCATATACACACACATTTCATGTAGCACTAAAATAGCTTAAACCTCATTGTTTCAGAAGCCGATACATCAAAAAAACATCGAGGTTTCATTACCAATGTTTGAAACTGGTAAAGAATGTTTTCTGCGTAAAGTAAATGAATTTCTTTTTGTTGCATTCTTGTAAAGACAAAGGGAATACCATATTTTTTACGCTTTCCAACCGTAGGTTGAAGAAGCGTATATGCTCCAGCTTTGTCCGTCCGTCCGCACGATAACCGGCGTAAAAATGGTTTGATTTCGATGAAATTTTAGTATGTGGTAGGGAACCACCTGGGGACGAACCCTATTGAAAATGGGACAAATGGGGTCAACGGTCACGACGTAGGAGCGGAATCATTCCATTGCCCTTATGTGCCATAACTTGCGTAAATATGGTTCGATTTCAATGAAACTTTACTATGTGGTAGAGGACTACCTGCAGACGTACCCTATTGAAAATGGGACAAATGGGGTCAAAGGTCATGACGTAGGAGCGGGATCATTCCATTGCCCTTATGCGTCATAACTTGTGTAAATATGGTTCGATTTCAATGAAAGTTTACTATGTGGTAGGAGACCGCCTGAAGACGAACCCTATTCAAAATGGGTGAAGTGGGGTCAAAGATCAGGACATAAGATCGGGATGCATTCCATTGCCCTTATGCGTCATAACTTGCGTAAAAATGGTTCAATTTCGATGAAATTTCAGTATGTATTAGGGGACCACCTGGGGTGGAACCCTATTAAAAATGGACGAAATGTGGTCAAAGGTCAGGACATAGGATTGCGATCCTTTCCATTGCCCTTATCCCATATTATTAAGGTGGACGTCAAGTAATTTTGCTTCTTATACTTCCAATGGAAAAAGTTTTGTACACATTTCCTTTACAATTAATGTGTTCCCAAGGATGAAAATTTGAACATCGATTAAAATAACTTCATATTATAACTTGGAAAACTTAATATGTTCTAAAACATAATCATAATCATATTAAAAATCAATAACTTTTCCTTTGCTGGTGTTGAAACCAGAGGAAAGATGGCGCGACCTGTTCTTTGATGACGTCAGTGTACAAAAATGTTGGATTGCATAATTACGGTTATGGTTTAGAAAATATTAAGTATTCCAAGTTATGAAATGAAGCTATTTTAATCAATGTTCAAATTTTCATCCTTGTGAACGCATTAATTGTCCAGAAAAAAGATGGTGTGACCTGTGTTTTCATGACGTCAGTAGACAAACAAATGTTGAATTGCATAATTATGGTTATGTTTTAGAAAATATTAAGTATTGCAAGTTGTAAAATGAAAATATATTTTAATCGATGCTCTAATTTTCATCCTTGGGAACGTATTAATTGTGAAGAAAATGTGTACAGAAGTTTTTCCATTGGAAGTATAGGAAGCAAAATTACTTGACGTCCACCTTAAAGTAGCAATTCTTGTATGTATGTATGTATGTACATTTTATTTTGAAAACGGCTCTAAGAATTTTGATGAAAGTCGTTAACCTATCGTTTTCTGGTACTAGAAATCGATTTAGCTTGATCTCGACTTTAGGAGAATTCGTTCAGTGGGTTAAATAACCACCCCGAATCATAACGTTTTTAGTGATGGCGTTGTTCCATTATTCCATTAATGTTACCAATGATTAGAAATCTTATGACGTCACAATCTCGCGTTTGAGAATGTTGGCTCGCGGTCACGCCATCTGTCTCATTACGTCACGCGTTGTGTGTGGATCCTATTAAAGTTTTATGACGTCACACTCTTGCGGCGAGCGATGGTCGCAATTCCCATCTGCCTCATTACATCACGCATTGTGTGCGTATGTCTGTCCGCACAATAACTCGCGTAACAATCGTTTGATTTCGATGAAATTTTAGTATCTGGTAGGGGATCACATGGGAAGGTACCCTATTTAAAGTGAACGAAATGGGGTCAAAGGTCAGTACATAGGAGCGAGATCCATTCCACTGCTGTTATGCGTCATAACTAACGTAAAAATGGTTCGATTTCGATGAAATTTTAGTATGTGGTAGAAGACCACCGGGCGACAAACCATATTGAAAATGGTTTGTATACCATATTGTCAGGACATAGAAGCGGAATCACTTCCATCGCCATTATGCGTCATAACTTACGTAAAAATGCTTCGATGTGGATGAAATGTTAGTATGTTGTAGGGTCTTGCCTGGGGACGAATTCTATTGAAAATGGGCGAAATGGGGTCAAAGGTTAGGACACAGGAGCGGGATCTATTCCATAGCCCTTATGCATTATAACTTACGTAAAAATGCTTCGATTGCGACAAAACTTTATCATGTTATTTCGGAGGTATACCAAACCGGTTCTGTTGAATATCATTGAAATGGAATCAAAGGTCAGGGCACAGGACCGAGATTTATTCCACAGCCATTATTCTCATAACTTGAGTGATAACTTGAGTAATGATTTCTGGTATGTTGGAAAGCGTATTATAATCAATGCATTGCATGATTTTACTAACTTGTTATGTTGTGAACTGGCTGTTTTGTTTGATGTTTCATTGACGAAATCGAGTTCTTTTCCTCGATGCTACAGGAACCGATATATAAAAAACATCGAGGTTTCCACCGATACATCGAGCGTTTTAACAGATATTATTGGTTACTTGATTTCATTTGGTGAGTAATCACCATTATATGGAGCAGAGATTTTACCCACCGATGTGCCCATTTACTGCTGCAGAAGGGAAAGTACGAATTCATTGGCTTTATTAGCAAAAACATCGAAACGTCGAGGTTTTTACTGATACGTGGTAAATTTCCACCGATACTATCGAAGTTTTGGGAATGAGTAAACCCAGAGGGAAAAAAGATTTACTAAATGGTTTTTATTTTGTGCAGTGAGTGGCTTTTACGTTCAGATAAAGCCATCCATGTAAATAATAGGAGTTACATTAAAGTTCCTATTAAACCCCGCCCCCCTCTTTTATTTTATTATGCTGGAGGCTTCTTTTTGGCCACTAACATTTGTTAACTTACCAGCCAGTTTTTTTTTTTTTTTTTTTGTTGCCACTAACTTTTTTGGACATACCAGCCACTGGCCACTTAGGTAAAATTCCAGTTTGTGCTTATACCCCCTCCTTCAATTTTGAGGTGCCAGCCAGCTCTTCTTTTTCAGGAGCCAACACATTTTTTAAGGATACGAGGCAAAAACCATGATCAGTTTAAACAAAAACTGACATGCAAAAAATTATGGCTTTCAACTGTCAAAATTAATTAATTATTTTTGTGATATTCAATGGTTTAGTAAAAAATCCACAACTCACTCTGGGAAACATATATACTTATAGTTGCAGCTGCATTTTGAAATAGGTTTTTGTATTAGAAAGTTCAGGCTTGTCTTATGGTGTATCAAATTCAGTGAAAATGTATGGAGGAGGCAAAAGATAATTAAAAAGACTAGTTGTAATTTCTCCTTTTCCAGCTTGTTTTATTGTTATTAAAAATAATTCTTGCTTCTTGTTCATTAAGGCATAATCTTCAATGCTTCATGAAACCAATTCTGAAAGTGTGGAGACATGTCCCGGTAGTACAGTGGTTTAAGCATTGTCATCTGACCATTTCTCTGGGTGATCCTGAGTTCGAGTCCCACATCGGCATGGCTAGTGTGCTTAACTTATAGCACTGGTCCTATATTAGGGATTGACAGCTTCATTTAGCCCTTAGTGGCTAAATGAAGCTGTCAGTCCTATTTTGTTTCAGGGTTTAATGACCACCATTAAACCCTGAAACAAAGTGTGTGTGTGTGGGGGGGGGGGGATTATGAAGCAAGCAGATATTCCTAGGCTTTAAAGTTTTTTTTTTAAATAATATGAAATGAAGGTACAAATGTTCAGAGTTTCCATAGATCGTGGAACTTTGCATGGCTTGTGGAAGTCATGGACTGCTTTTTTTTTTCCTTTCCCCTCCTCCTCTAATGCAGAGCTAAAATGAGCCATGTGTTGGCTTCTTGTGAAAAGGGCTCTTTTCTTTAACAGTGGGAAACTGTGAGTGGGAGTCTAGAACAAATTCAGCATTGTACATAAAGGAAATAAGGATGTGGGTATCGAATCCCCCAAAAAATGATGTTTAAAATAAATTTCAGAATTTCATTTTGAGCAGGATAAGTTTTAGGTAAAAGACAAATTTTTATTTCACAAAGAGAAATTTTATTTTGTGCTGTAGATTTCAAATATTCGTGTAGACTGCGATAGCATAATAAGCAGATAGAATATATATGTTTTTATATTTTATTACATTATGTAAAACACATTTTAGTCTTAAGCAAAAATGTGGTAACTGATAGCAGACAATTGTTTTTAAAATGCTGGGTAGTCTTTGAATGAGCACAACTACTATTGTAAAATCATAAAACTTAAAGATTATAGATTGCACGAATTAGAAACTGTTAACTGAAAATATATACTCAATGGACAAAACTAGCGTACCTACCTAATAACGTGCTGGTTCTCCTCTGGCGTGAAGAACAGCCTGTACATGCCGAGGCATGGACTCCACCAGATGCCGGAGGGTTTCCAAAGGTAATGTCACCTATGCCTGTTGCAGCATTGTGCACAATTTAACCTGAGAAATCGATCAATGGGTCTGATGTTCCAGTCTATGGCATCGCAGAGAGCTTCCACAGGTTTTAAATCCGGGAGCCACTGGATGGTTCGAAACTCAGATGAATGTTCCTCAAGCCATGCCTGAGTTATTGTGGCCCAGTGGGGCTGCTTAATATCCTGCTGAAATGGACTGTCGGCCGTAGGATGAGCGGTCATGAAAGCGTGTAAATGATCAGCCAGCACATTCTGGTGGCATGTAGTGCTTAAGGACAGAGTTGTATAAAAATAAAATGTATTTGTGTACACAATCACTGAAACAGAAAACTTGCTAAAACCCACAAATCACATGATAACAATAGCATAAAGAAAAATTAATAAAATAAATAATTATTAGAACATTACAGATTCCAGTGAGGACATAAGTGCATTACAACTGAACCTTTATGGCAAAATATTGGACTATGAACCTCATAAAAACAGGAGACTAATTAAAGAAAGTTTTTATATATTTATAAATAGTATTTTCAACAACTTAATTCAAAAATAGTAGACTTACAAAATACATAAAGAAAATATTTTAATTTAATTAATGGAAAATGCAAGAGAAACCTAGCAAAGTTTAAATTCTTTCTGTGTAAAGGAAACTTTTGATACAGTTCCTATACATTGAGTACAGGCTTTGATAAAATCTAGAGGCTAGACATGTCTGTAGAAACAAAATAAGTCAAAAGATGTGAAAGAAGTTGGAAGTTCAAGTTAAAATAGAATTAAATATATTTATCTGAGTATGGATTAATATATTGAGAAAGTGTTTTTTATTGTAAATAAAAATATTTTAATCTACAAGCAAAAACTATCTGCAAAATCTACTAATAATTTGGAATCTATCCGCATACGCGTGTACGTCTACATTCTGATACTCTGGTTAAGCACCTCTCCAGACACACTAAAGTACCTAATGTGTCCCATGAGAAGGCTTCCCAAACCATCACAGAACCCCCACCGCCTCGACCGAGCCGACCTGGCACGACAGAGCCGTAACCTCATGTTGTTGACACAACACCCACTTCTTCCTGTCATCTTGGTGTATCTGAAAATGGGATTCATGTGACCATACAACATGGCGCCATTCTGCAGAGGCCCAGTCTTGACTTTTCTGGCATCAGGTGAGGCGTAATTTCTGATGACAAGCAGTCAACTGTGGTACACAAGTAGAGTGACTGCTCCTGTAGCCCAGGGTATGCAAAGTGTGTCATACCACTCACTTGCTGATACTACTGCTTGGGCTTCTGATATTTAACCCGGATGTGATTTGCACTACCTTTGCCAAGCTGTCAGTCTGTATGAGCCTGGATAATCTACGTCGACCCCGGTCCTCAATGGCATGTGGTCAGCCACCACTCGTTCTCTGGGTGCTGGTATGTTCGTCAATGGTATATTCACAATACACACTTGATACGTGGTTGTCCTCAAGAACCCTAGGGTTCTTGACACTTGGGTGAAAGAATTGCCTATCTGTCTTGTGCCGACAATGTGTTCACAATCAAAGTTGCTCAGATCACTAGGTTTACCCCATGTTTGTTGAATACGGTTCACTTTCGGGGAGCTCTGCTGTCCGCCTATTTATCACTTGTGTTCGGTTTGGGTCTGTTCCACTCTGCGCGGGGGATGCCCGTGTCAACTGCCCATCACCCCTATCTAATGTTTTGTCTACTGAGTGTATATCTGTGTGTGTATGTATGCCATGTAATACAAAGGGCATCCTGAAAGTAATGCCTCATCCCTCATAAGATTTTTATTTGTAGCAGCAAAAATGTGAAACTTGGTGGCAAAATACTTGGACATATTGTTAATAGTGCTAGCCTATTCAAAATATTGTTCATCACTTTCTATACATTTCTTCCATCTTTGAAGCCATTGGTAAAATCAATTTTGGAAAAATTTCTGAGGCTGTCGTTTCACCCAAGAGTTCACAGTCAGTTTAATGTCAGTCACATCGTCGAAACTTTTCCCACGAAGGGTGTTTTTCAAAGGGGGAAAAGTCTAAAGGAGCCAAACTGAACTGTAGGGAGGTTGGGACTTCACTGTCCACCCCATCTTGGCAGTATCCTGTGAAGTCTCGATTGAGGTGTGGGGATGCGTGTTATCATGATGTAAAACAACACTAAGAAGTGGAATGTCATGTCATTTCCTTCTGATAGCTTCCTTTAGCTTTTTAATGTCTGCACATTGTGAGCACTGTTTATTGTTGCACCCCATTCAAGGAAATCAGTCAAAATGACACCACGTTTGTCCCAGAAAATTGTTACTATCACTTTTCCTGCGGAACGAGTTCTTTTCACATTTTTCTGTTGAGGTGAAGATGTGCGGTGCCATTCCGTTGATGCACATTTTGTTTCTGGGTCATGAAAGAACACCCAGGTTTCATCCTGCGTCATAATACATGAGATTCTTCATGACGATGATGGGCAAAACATGTAACAATATTAACAAATAAAGGTAACTTGATCACACTAGTTATGTTAAATGAAAACTTTTACCAAAAGTTCGTAAGTTGGAAACTTTCGACCTTATCTTAGGTTGGCGTGATGAAGACCTAAGATAAGGTCGAAAGCTTCCAACTTACAAACTTTTTGTAAAAGTTTTCATTTAACGTAACTAGCGTGATCAAGTTACCTTTATTTGATGAGGTTCTTCCGCGGATTCGTGGAATTGAAGATATTCCATTCTTCAAAACTTTTGAAAACGGAAGTTAAAGGTGTAAAAATTTTCCCCGTAATCGTGCTTTCTTTTTCGCGCGATGTTTCTTCTGCGCATTATTATTGTTAAATATAATTTTATTCCATAAATATTTGCATTTCAGCTTGAAAACGGAAGAAAAATTCCGAAAACGGAAGTTGGAGCGAAAATTTCTCTGTGATCTTCAGGCACGAGATTCTTCAATGGATTTGAAGAATTCCACCTTTTCCATTGTCATTTCGATGGTTCTCGAGATCGATGCAGAACTGAACAGAAATTTGGGAGGGATTGGTGATGGGGTCATTTTCTGTCGGTGGGCGGAATTCCGACTTTCAAAACTTTTGGAAACGGAAGTTAGACAGAGGGAAGGTTTCTACCGTAATTGTAATCCGTTTTTCTCGCGATGTTTCTTTTACCCAGTAGTGTTGTTAAATATAATTTTATTCCATAAATACTTGTTCTGCAGCTTCAAAATGGAGGAAAACTTTCTTAAAATGGGAGTTGGACAGAGCGTAGATTTTGCTGGTAATCATATATATTTTTTTCTCTGCGATGTTGCATTTATCCTGTGTTGCTGTTAAATGTAATATATATATATATATATATATATATTGAATACAGTGATGTGCTCCAGCTTAATATTTACATAATAAATTTCAGTGAACAATTTTGTCTTGCTCACGCTGCATTATATTCACGCTGTTTCACAGCATGTTCTTATTTTTCACCTGTGTGGTTAAAAAGTTCAGCTTTTTTTCCTTCGTCAGTCTCGTGTATGGTTATAACATTAGAGAAAAATGCCTCACCCTTTTCTCATAACAATCCAAGAGGTTCTGGCACGTGTCCACCCTTTGCTCACATTGTTCATGGGTTAGGTTTCTTGGGATCCACTTTGAACAAATTTTTCTGTAGCCCAGATCCCTAATTAATGTTTTCATAGCAGTATGACCACAATGAATTGCATCACAAAACTCCTGTGTGGCGACACAACGATCAGATGTGATGAAGTCTTTCACTCATTGCCTGTTAGCATCTGTCACTGCAGTTGTGGGTCCTCCACTCTATTGTTTGTCCGACACTGAACTTCCTGCCTGTCGAAACCTCTTTATCCATCTTAGGACATTACTCATATCGATTGTGGCAGCTCCATAAACCTCCAGGAGTCTTCTGTGGATTTCTGGAGCCTCACATTCCTCTTTTCCAAGGAATTCAATTAGAGTTCACTGCTTTTCTCTGTCATTTTTTATGTTTATTTCCGATTCTGAAAGAAATTTGTTCCCACATTGGTAACATATCATAGTACATGTCAGTGAAGTTTCATGAAAATCACTTCAACATTTCAAAAGCTATTAAGGAGGAGGCATTACTTTCAGGATGTCCCTTGTATGTTTCCCCCCAAAATCAGATTTTGTGTACTGGTCAGAACAAAGCTGTTTTTGCTGGAGGTGGGATCCCAGAATCCTTTGCATGCATGAAATCTTTTGTGTTGCTTATAACTCATAACTGAGAAGAGTGTGCTTGCTTGTTGGAGTTTGTGAGTTTGATGATCTGTTGTGATAATTATTTTGGTGGTTTTCACTGTGAATTTGCAGTCTGTTTATTGTGATGCCAAGTAAAGAACTAAAGGTTAAGCATTTGAAACCAAAATCTTTTGTTGCCCAGTGGCCGATGAGTTATTGTATAAGATCTGTAGGCAGAATATTAAATGTAAACATATCAAAAGGATTATATTTTTATCAGATGCTGGAGTTAGAAAGAAATGTATACAGTACCTTAAAGATCAAAAATTGATGGAAGCAGTAGACTAAAGGAAAGCTGTACTGCATGAAGAAATTTGCCAATTAAAAAAGAAAAAAAGTGTATTATATGTTGCTGAACTGATGAGGTCATCAGATGATTTTGCTGAAAAAACAAGAAATTTGTCTTGGATGTCAAAATCAAATAGTATAAAAAAAATGGGGAATAAAAATGGAAAGAAGCTGAAAATGTAGAAGTCAACTTAGATGTGAGACTTAGAAAACTCGAGAAAGTATTTGATTAAAAAAAAAAAAAAACATCTCTTTAAATGAAGGTCATCTATTAAGGCAGTTAATTAATGCCTTATTGTTTTTTTTATTTTCATGGTTCAAAGTAGCATTCACCAGCTTTGATGATTTACTTGCAACTTTAGTGATTCAATTTACTTAATGGTCACCAATTTTCAGACCATTAAAAAGTTTTGGGCACCAAATGTTAATTTAGTTTGTGTTTTGAAAGAGTAATTATTTTATACTAGCCACAACCTGTCAAAAATGATGGGTATAAAACAGCATGAAATTAAATTACTTCAAAAACTTCTAAATAATTACATTTTTGGTAAATGTGCGCTGTTCATGTTATATAATGCATGTCATCATCATTAGCGACAACTGAGAGATAAAAATATGTGATGTCACGCTTAGCTTTTCGTGTTTTCGGGCAGGGACTGGAAACTCTCTCTCGAATGAAATTGTCTCAACTTGTGATGTAACAGCCATGTGACACAGGTTAGTTAATATGTTTCGTGCTATTATTATCAGTGGTTGTAAAAATTACATAAATGTTATGTACTTTGATGATGTACTGTTATGTACTAAGTCAGTGTTGTCCACAGTGAATTAACACACAGGTAAACACCATTTACAGGAAAACATGGGCTAGCTTTGTGTCAAATGATTTTTAAATATTCAATTCTGCTGTGAGTTGTAGTTTGAAAATAATGTTTTTGAAAACATGTGTGGACCTTAATTAAGTCAGGGTTTGCACATGACCTGGAAAGTCCTGGAAACTGAAAATTTTAATTTCCAGGCCTGGAAATTAAAAACAGGGTTCCCACAGTCCTTGAAAACTCCTTGAATTAAATTTTCCTTTTCAAGGGCCATTGAAAGTCCTTGAATTCTGTAAGAGTCCTTGAAAAGTACTTGATTTTTTTCCGCTGTTCACCAAACTTAAGAATAGCTGCAGTTCATTGAATTGAAGCTATCACCAAAATGTCACAGGTTGCCGTGCTGTATTGTAGAACGTTCTCTTGGAATCAGGAGCAACACATAGCTGTCACATTTCCAGAACACGTGGTTGTGATTCTGAACTACGATAAGCGAATGCAAGGGGGTGTAAGTGTGAGGTACTAGCATCTTAAACCGGGTTTGCGATCTGCTGAATTCTTGCAGCCTAGGAATTAATGCAGTCTAAAATTTTGGTTGTCCGCTGGTGGTCTGTCCTTCTGGCAATATGTCCAGCTTATCACCATTTCAGGATTTATCTTGTGGAACAATAATACCTCACCAAAGTATGTCCCTATGTTTAGATATAACTATAACTTTAATTGAACTTTTTGACTGCTTGTTGCAACTTATTTTAGTGTTTCATGAGAGTTCTTATTGGGCATGAATATAATCTTGAAAATTTTTACAAGTCCTTTAAAAGTCCTTGATTTTTTTGGTGGGAAAAGAGTGGGAACTATGTAGTAGATTTACTCTCATGGAGTCCTGGAAAATTGTATTTTTCGGTGTAAAGTCCTTGAAATCGGGAGACTATATTTTGAAATGCAGACATGTTTTTTTTTTTTTTTTTCTTTAAAACTTGATAGGTAACTCCTACCATCATGGCTACCTTCTCTTTGTGTCGTAAACTGGGAAATGAAAGGTCCTAGCCGGAGCCCTGGGTGCCGTGCTAGAATTCCTGCATGCGCTACAACACGAAGTGGCCTTGAAGGGAGGACTGTGTAGTACTCCTCCCTTCAAGGCCATAGGCATGCACTCACTGACTGGCTAAAATAAAATTTAGAGGTGAAAGCAGTGATGGGGAGGGGGGACTCCGTTAAAACTACCTTATGTCCATTGCTGAAGTCGAAGCGTCGAGTAGTGGCCATCTGTGCTCAATGACCAATCCCCACCCAGCGCACACTGTGCCACATGTCCTGAGAAACACTTGCAGACTACACTAGTGGTCAGGTATTCATGCCACGCATGAGCTGCATTTTTTTAATATTATTTGTTCATGTTCACCTGTTTTTGTTTTCCATTCCATCGCTCGTATTTGTTATTTTGTTCATTTAACAATTAAGGTTGTGGTTTGTTGTTCAATCACTGGTTATGGATTATTTTATATCTTCTTTCAGAGTATGGCTGGAAAATGTGTATTCCAAGAAGTTTGGTTAGAGGATAGTTTCTTTTCAGGGTTGGATACCAGTAACAAACAAATCTGGAACTTGTTGCAAATTGTGCATGGAAAACTTTAACATTTCCAACATGGGTATATCTGGATTGAAAAGCCACGTGATGAGACATAATAAACCTAAAGTGTTAATTAAAAGTTAATTGATATAACTATAGTGTTTTTTTCTTAGTGTAATATCTGCTAAGTAAAACAAGAATGCAACGATAATAAACTCACTGTGTAGCGAAAAAATGAGTGGGTGATAAAGAATCAGTCTGAGCTGTTTCATAGTTATTGAGCTGATTTTTCTTTCTATTTTAATTACTTTAATAAACTAATGTATTTATATTATGTATGGTAAAAAAAAATGCAAACCTGGAACATGATGTACATATTAGTCCTGGAAAGTCCTTAAATAGTCCTGGAAAAAGTTTTTGACTCTGCTGTACAAACCCTGTTAAGTGTATTCATTGACCCCCTCCTCCATGTATAGTTGCAAAAGAAGAGGGTTCCCATGGTCCTTATAAATCCCTAAAAGGCCTTAAAAAGTGCTTAATTTTTTTTAAAAGTCCTTAATTTTTGCCAGAAATTCCCAAATTGCTTAAAAAGTACTTATTTCCCCCTCCTAACTGCCTGCATGAAATGCATAAGTTACAGTGCATACAACTTCTGCTCCTGGTTGGCTATATTGTTGGTGACACCATGACATCGGCAGAAAGCCTGCGCCAGAGCACAGGGCAGGAGTAACTCTCATCATGGCATACTTAACTTTGTAATTTTGACTTTGGTTTTACAATCCACACCATTAAATAATTGTGTGCAATATCCAAATCTATATTTTGTAACTTTAACCACAGTTTTATGATTTACATTCTTATTGTTGCATATGTGATTAGTCTCTCATATAAAAACTGATTTGACCAGCAGAACTGTCTTTTAAATTGCATAAATTGTAATTTATTGCATCCACAAGCTTGAATTATATGCAAAAATATTGCAAGTTTCACAAACAGACTTAGTTTTTATGTTTAAGTCTTGTGTAAAAGTATATTTGCATACAGTAGTGGTGCATTTTACGCAGGGGTTAAGTTCCGACGAGAACGCATAAAGCCGAAACCGCGTGTGTTCAAAACCAATAATAAAACTACATACAATAAATCACTTCACACACTTTTTTTTCGTTATATATGTAAGGTATTGTTTGCTTACATATATCTATTACAGGGTTCTAGGTGAATTAATCGAAAACGGATTCATCGAACGGAGAATTCACCGAAAAGCAAATTCTTCGAAAATCAGGGCGTCAGGTGAATTCGTCGAAAGCGAAATCACCGAAAGATACAGTATTGTAGGGTAAGCTTTTGCCGAAAACTTTGACTATAATTGGAATATGGCTAAGTGGCAACAAAAGCGTTTGGGGAAATAAAAATTGCAATTTTTAAAAAATTTTTTTTGCCTTTTTAACAGTGTTAGGCCTTTTTAACAGTTTTTATTCCACCGCATTCATACTCACAAGATCAAATTGGTATTATTGCAGTTTTTCTTAGGCCACAAAGATTTCATGGGGCCGTGTAAAAATTGCGTTTTCGTCCGCTTCCTGGCCACAACCCCCAGAGGTGTTGGTTATCTGAGTCATATAAAGTTTCCGTAATTTCGTCCTTTTTAATTGCGATAATTAATGCAATTCTTTGTAAAAAATGTTTATGATCTCCAACTCAACAAAAGATTTCAGAGATTACAAATTGCATGCAAGTCTGCAAATTATCAGAAGGCATGTGCTGCCTCAGGAAACCTGAGGGGGGGGGGTTGAATACCAAAAGGGCAAAATATAAAGAATTTCCGGTCCGATCAGGAGAATTTCAGCATTCACAACCTACTTCTCAACAAACTCTCTGAGGGCATGTGCTGACTCAGGAAACCTATCGGGGGAGGGGGGGCTAATACCAAAAGTGCAAAATATAAAGAATTTCCGGTCCAATCGGGAGATTTTAAGAATGTAGAACCTACAAGTCAACAAATTATCTTAGGGCATGTGCTGCCTCAGGAAACCTGGGGGGGTCACCAAAAGTATGAAATATAAAGAATTTCTCGTCCGATCGGCAGAATTTCAGCATTCACAACCTACTTCTCAACAAACTCTCTTGAGGGCATGTGCTGACTCAGGAAACCTATGGGGGGGGGGGGGGTGTAATACCTAAAATATAAAACATAAAGTATTTCTGATTGTAAATGCTGAAAATCTCCCGATCGGACGAGAAATTCTTTATATTTTACATTTGTGGAATTACCCCCGCCCCGAGTCATTTTTTCTGCGTTAGCACATATCCGCAGATAATTTGTTGAGTTGTAACTTTTAAACGCTGAAAATCACATACCCGCAGAGAATTTTTTAGCTGTAACTTATGAACCTTGAAAAATACCGTAAATAAGAAAATACGAAATTACGGAAATCTTATGTGCGTCAGATAGCCAATCTCGAGAGACGTAGCCACGGAACAGTCGAGAACGCAATTTTTATACGGCCCCTTAAAATTTTTGTGGCCAGTTTTCTGGTGGTCAGTTCTCCGCTTTGTCTTTGGCCTGAAAATCATGGAAATGTCTAAATTTCTTACTGTAAATGAAATATTAAAAAAAAAAATTTATGAACAATATTTGCTCAAGTAGTGGGGAATATAGCCAGACAATTTTTTTTTATGCAGAACAATTTTATGGCACTGAAATTCCAATGTGTCCAGTTCTCCGGGGGCCACTTCTCCGTATCCGTATGAAAACAAATACCATTGGTCAGCCACATGAGTTTTTTATTAATATTGTGATTGTCAGATCATAAATCTTACTGTGTTTAGTAAAACAGCATGTGTACGTGCTACAGATAAACCTATTAAAATCTAAATTAACATGAATTTTAAATCTATCAATCCACTGTTGGATGAAGGTCTCCCCAAGTTTCTTCCACAAGTGTCTGTCTGATCCATTTTCTTCCACGTCATTCCGGCATGTTTTCGAATTTCATCCACCCATCTCCCACGTAGTCTTCTTTCGGGTCTTTTCATGTGTTTTGTACCCTGTCTAATACTTCAATATCCATCGGTGGTACATTCTTCTAGCAGCATGTCTAGCCTAAGCCATTTCAGGGATTTTAGATTCATCATTGAATACTTCAATATCCATCGGTGGTACATTCTTCTAGCAGCATGTCTAGCCTAAGCCATTTCAGGGATTTTAGATTCATCATGATGTCTTCTACTTTGGTTATTTTCCTGATCCAAGAGTTCCTCTTCTTATTCTTCCTAGTTATGCTAGTATTATTAACTGGACTTGATATGAAAACATTGCAAATATGACATTGGTAGAACAAAAATTGTTTAAAAGACCTAGGCCTAAAACCGCAATATTATTAACATGAGTTGATACTAAGTTGTGAATGTGGCATCGGTAGAAAAAAATGATTAATAAGACCTACCCCCTAAGAATTAATATTTAGTGCCTAGGTAAAAGAGCAATACTATTAACCTGACTTGGTGTATAAACGGTATGAACATTACATCGGTATAACAAAACTGTTAAAAAGGCCTAGGATTAAGTGCCTATGAATTAATATTTAATGCCTAAGTAAAAGCGCAATGCTATTGACTTGACTTGATATGCAAACGTTGTAAATGTGACATAGGTAGAATAAAAAACTATTTAAAAGGCCTAGGCCTAGGGCTTATAAATTAATATTTCGTGCCTAAATAAAAGCGCAATATTATTAACTTGATCTGATGTGTAAACGTTGTGAATATGATACTAGTAGAATAAAAAATGTTAAAAGGCCTAGGCCTAGGGCCTATGAATTAATATTTCGTTCCTAAATAAAAGCGCAAAATTACTAACTTGACCTTGTGTCTAAACCTTGTGAGTATGAACACGATTGAAGAAAACCTGTTAAAAGAGCCTAGGCATAGGCCAAGGTATTAATATTTAATTCCTAAATAAAAGCCCAAAAATACTAACTTGACCTTGTGTCTAAACCATGTGAGTATGAACACGATTGAAGAAAAACTGTTAAAAAGGCCAAGGTATTAATATTTAATGCCTAAATAAAAGCGCAAAAATACTAACTTGACCTTGTGTCTAAACCTTGTGAGTATGAACACGATTGAAGAAAAACTGTTAAAAAGGCCTAGGCCAAGGAATTAATATTTAATGCCTAAATAAAAGCGCAAAAATACTAGCTTGACCTTGTGTCTAAACCTTGTGAGTATGAACACGATTGAAGAAAAACTGTTAAAAAGGCCTAGGCTTAGGTCAAGGTATTAATATTTAATGCTTAATTAAAAGCGCAATAATACTAACTAGACTTGGTGTCTAGACGTTATGAATATGAACATGATGGAAAAAAACCTGTTAATAAGGCCTAAGCCTGTTTATTAATATTTTATGCTTAAATAAAAGCTCAGCATTATTAGCTTGATTTATTATGTAAACGTTATGAATTTATTGCGTCGTGCTTAGATTCATAAGGTTTTGGACACAAAGATAGTATTATTGCCCTTTTACTAAAGCATTAAATATTAATCCCTAGGCCTTTGCGCACGTCTGAAACCAAGAAAATGCAATTTTTATACGGCCCCTAAAGTGGGCGTCTGCACTTGTCCGTTTGGCCAACTGTTTAGTGGCCAGTTGTCTTAAACTCTATTTCAATGAATTTGTTTCATTTTTTTTCGAAAAGTCGCCTTTCAGTAAATTGCTCGTTCGATAAATTTGTTTTCGATGAATTCGTTTCTTTTTTTCGATAAAGTCGTCTTTCGGTGAATTGTTCGTTCGATAAATTTGTTTTCGATGAATTTGCGTTCGACGAATTCGTCTTCGATGAATTCGCCTGCTCCCCTATTACAGTATAACGTGTATTTTACAAAGAACAATGTATACGTGCTTCTGTAACGATTACAGTTAAAATATGAGATAGCATGATGCAAATAGTTTTGCATGCACCTAATCATTGCCTTCACTACGTAACACCACTGCGGGGTCGTGAACACTGATGTCCAAAGCTGATGCATTAGGTTCAGTAGTTGGAGACTCTGGGCAGGGCAATGGGGAACCAGTAAAAGGAGTTTTTTTTTTCTGGAGAAACATTGTTATCGGCAACTGTTGCCGCTGCGTTTCTAGCTGTTGAAAAATCTCATAATATGGCATTAAAGAGTCCACAATACTTTGGTTTATTTTAAGGCTACGTTCCATAGAGGGATCATAGTTAGAAATTAAATCTTTTAAGTGCTTTGCTACTTGAGAAATTTCAGCAAAATGCAGATTGCCGCTAACAGTTTCATCTTGTTCGTCGGCGGTGTCATCATCATCTTCGTCCAAGGAAGTTTTCACACATTCTTCTAACTCTTCATCTGTCAACGGTTCTTGATGTCCATCAATCAAATCTGTTATTTCTTCCTCCAGAATATCAATGAAGCCTTCATCCCCCAATCTACTTGGCCATCTGAGTAATATGTTTTGCTTCCTTGTTGATGGTAGGAAAACCTTTAAAATCATATACACAGCCACACCACAGGGGCCATCAGCACGCATTGATTGATTCCTCCGTAGCTCCATTTCCCGTGTGATATGAATTTAGCAGTGGTGCTGACCGCATGTAATTGAATCCGCATAAAATGCGGCACCACTGTATATGTTATTTTTGCATGTGCAATTTGTAAGGTCCTTTAAACATTTTTGTAAGGTTATAAGTCAAAAGTGCTGATAGCTTTTGGGAGAAAATGAGTAGGAACCCTGAGGAAGTGAAAGGAAATACATCATTTAATTATATATCCACATGTTTGTTCCTTAAAGGTCATTTATGAGAGACAAAATAGAACAGTTATTCATGACATAACGTTTTCTTGTTTCTAAAGAGTTGTTGAAATGATTCCAACTCCATACAAAGCATATGACTTAGCGCGGCTTTGATGTCATGTCAAAATGCATTGGATGAGATTGTTACAGCAGCAGGTGTGAAAAGCAATTTTTTGTTTCCTTGGCAACACAGCACAACATCTATACTTCGATTCACCCTGAGATGACACCGCAGTTTAAGGTACAAAAGCCTACGCACTCAATGAGCCTTTGGGGACGCCCGAGCGTTATGTTCATCCACATCACTCCCCACTGTGTCCTACTGTTAGCAACTGTCAATCACTTCCCCCATCAACTCATTTGCATCCTTGTCTCCCACAGCACTGCATATCTATGCAAGCGTGTGTTGGTCTAATTTTAAAACTTAATTTCTGAAAATACATAATTTTTAGATTTGTCTAGAATTACTATATGTCATCATCATCATCCATTATAAATCCACTGCTGGACGAAGGTCTCCCCAAGTTTCCTCCACAACGGTCTGTCTTGTGCCAGTCTCCTCCATGTCACTCCCACATATTTTCGAATTTCATCCACCCATCTCCCATGTGGTCTTCTTCTGGGTCTTTTCCTGTCCCTTGGAATTCAATCTAAAATTTTGGCTGTCCATCGATGGTCTGTCCTTCTGGCAATATGTCCAGCCCATTGCCATTTCAGGGATTTAACTCTGATCATGATGTCTTCCACTCTCGTCATTTTTCGGATCCACGAGTTCCTCTTCTTATCTGTCCTGGTTACATCAAGCATGCACCTCTCCATGCTACTTTGAGTTGTCTGCAGCCTTTGTATGTCTCTTTTAGCTAAGGTCCACGTCTGTGCACCATACGTAAGCACTGGAAGGATGCATTGATCAAACACTTTTCTTTTAAGACATAATGGCATATTGCTCTTGAAAATTATGCTGTTTCTTCCAAAAGCTCTCCAGGCAAGTTTTGTACGCCGATTAATTTCTTCATCAATGTGACCCTCACTTGATATCTGCTGTCCAAGATAAACGTACGTGTCGTTATCTCCAGTTTTTCTCCATCAATCGATAAATCTTTATTTCTTGTAAAAGCATTTGTCTTCTGAAAGTTCATTTTTAATCCCACTTCTTTACTCTTGTCAGCAAGTTCCTGGATCATACTCTGCAGCTCTGGTGGGGTAGTTGCAAAAATGACTATGTCATCAGCAAAACAAAGGTGGGTTAGATAATCTCCATTAATCTTTATCCCTTTGTTTTCCCAGTTCAGTGATTGAAAGACATTTTCCAACTATATCTACTTATAAGTAAATAGCTAGGACAATATAAAGTATAATTCTGGGCAATAAATGCAATGGTTTTCATGGAAAATGTTGGGAACTACTTTTAGTCGTAGCGATAAGTTTTCACGTACTTCCCCTTCAATGTCATCTTAGGGTGAATCGAAGTATATGTACCGTAGTACAACTGAAGTTGTGCATGAGAATAACTATGCAGGACCCCCTCCCCCTTCCTAAAAAAAACCACAGGTATTATCTGATGATTTTCGTACATTGTGGTATTTTTGGACTTACAATGCTAATTTAATGTGGTGATCAATGCTTTTGTAGGACGCAGTAATTATTCCTCATAATTCAATCAAATTATCGAAGGTGTTCTTTTTAAAACAATTCTTGGCACTTTTTAGCTCTGTTAAATTAAACCCATATTTATTTCAAATAAAGGTGAGTATTTTTGCCTTGCTGTGCAAAGACAAAGTGTTAAAGCAAAATAAGGATAGCACATATAGATTGAAATACAAAAAGTAGGTATAGCCAAAGTTAGAAAATCTTCTTGCCATTGAGACAGAGCTGGCAGAGCATGACAGCAAAATCATTGCTATGTGAAAAAGTTCAGAAGCAGGACATTTTAAAATATTGGCATTTGGAAATACCTTTTAACCAGATCACATAATTAGTTGGTTATCTTTCCACTTTTGCTGAAATAGGACAGAGGGAATGGCACTTCTTCAGCTGATTCTAATTATTTCTGTTGCCCATGTGCAAGCAGATTCTTTTTGTATGTTAGTTAACCTTTCGCCCATATGTTTAGGGTGCAAAACGTAAGTAAAATAATGGAACGGCCCCAGGATCTGCTCCATTCTTTTCTTCACTTTTTCAATATGTGGTCTAATGGAACTTTCGTTCAAGAGATTACGCCAAGCATAACGTTTGTCAGCAATTGTGGCTGTATCTCGCTCGAATATTTAATATCACATAATGCATAATAGTAAGTTATGCTGTTTAAGAACCTTACTGCAGGCATTATGTTCATACTCATCATCGTCAGCCATTATCAATCTGCTGCTGGACGAAGGTCTCCCCAAGTTTCTTCCACAACGGTCTGTCTTGTGCCAGTCTCCATGTTACTCCCGCATACTTTCAAATTTCATCCACCCATCTCCCATGTGGTCTTCTTCTGGGTCTTTTCCTGCCCCTTGGTATCCAGTCTAAAATTTCGGCTGTCCATCGATGGTTTGTCCTTCTGGCAATATGTCCAACCCATTGCCATTTCAGGGATTTTATTTTGATCCACGAGTTCCTCTTCTTATCTCTCCTGGCTACACCAAGCATGCACCTCTCCATACTTCTTTGAGTTGTCTGCAGTCTTAGTATATATCTTTTAAAGACATAACAGCATATTGCTCTTGAAAATTATGCTGTTTCATCCAAAAGCTCTCCAGGCAAGTTTTATATGCTGATTAATTTCTTCATCAATGTGATCTTCACTTGATATCTGCTGTCCAAGATAAATGTAGGTATTGGTTATCTCCAGCTTTTCCCCATCATACTTACATGTTAATATCAAATCTTTAAAGGCTATTTTTAAATTAAAATGGAACATTTGAAGTTTCTGACATTTTTTCTGCCGGAGTTTTTGACTTGACAGTTTAAACATGGTTAAAACCATTAAAATCTGTCACTTGCCAAAATCGTGCCAACCCTGATTTGGCGACACTATCACAACAGTAATTGTTCAACATGTCCTCCATCACAAAGTGTGACAACTCCAGTAAATGCCAAATGTAGCATGTCCGTATGAATGAAAAAGACTTCATTGCGAATGGCTTCTTTCATTTGTGGCAGTGTAAAGCACCTTTCTTATCTGGCGCACTTGAGACTTTAAATAACCGCACAATGAGAAATCCATTTGTGTCAGATCTGAAGACTGAGGTGGCCACGGGATGCTGCAGTTCCTGCTGATTACTCTTTCTGCACTAAATGTGGTGACAAGTAAGTTCTTTACTGGAGATGTAGTGTGAGCTGGCACATCATCATGTATAAATATGACTTGTGTGCAGCCGATTTTGTTCTTGCAAATATGGCGTCCTGTTTTCATGCAGCAGTTTCATGTAGCAAGGTTCATCCTACTGTTTTTAGAGGGGTTTCAAGTAGTTGTTTTTTTCATGCAGCAGTTTCAAGTAGCAAGGTTCATCCTACTGTTTTTAGAGGGGTGTTGCACCCTACCTGTCCTTTAATTTAAAAAATCCCACTGTAACTGCCCTCAAGCCTAAAATGACCACCCTCCCTCTTACAGTCCGTTTGAAAGAGATACACATACATTTATTGATGATTTGCAGGGGTCGCGCTGCCTATCGCATTCTTCGCAATTTGCGAAAAAGAGATATTTGGCGATGGAGAAAAAATTTTGGCGATTACCTTTCTGTACTGTTATGATACATTGGCGGGGGGAAAAAATGTGAATTGACGAATAAGTTGGCAAAAGCTTTAAAAAAACTAGTGCAACCCCTGATTTGCGTAAAACCATTTATAGATGTTTAATGAGAGTAATATGAATCTTACCTTTGCTAGAAGTAGGTCTGTTCTCATTTGAAAAATATACATTTCTCTGCATGTTTTTCCCCCTTTTTGAGTTCTGCAGTTGGTTTGGGCCTCTGGTGCAGCGGTTTTATGTTGTCTTCAGCTTCTTCTTTATTTGACAGAATGAGTAATTCTTTTATCCATACTGCGGCAATGATACGTGGTCTAAGAACCTCTATTTGACTTAAAAACCTATTATCTCACTGATGTTTATATAACCCTAACCTGTAGTTCAATTGATTTATAAAACTCACTATTCCGTAAAACCTCGTGTGAACATTCACTAACATAAACTAACTTCTTATTTACAAACACCAAAAACATCTAACTAAAAAATTAAAAACTTATAAAAAATTATTTATACAAACTCATCTCATTGCCCTCTATACCATTCTTTCATTGTATATTAGTTTTTAATTTTTTAGTTAGATGTTTTTGGTGTTTGTAAATAAGAAGTTAGTTTATGTTAGTGAATGTTCACACATGAGGTTTTACGGAATAGTGAGTTTTATAAGTCAATTGAACTACAGGTTAGGGTTATATAAACGTCAGTGAGATAATAGGTTTTAAGTCAAATAGAGGTTCTTAGACCATGTATCATTGCCGCAGTATGGATAAAAGAATTACTCATTCTTTCAAATAAAGAAGAAGCTGAAGACAACATAAAACCGCTGCACCAGAAGCCCAAACCAACTGTAGAACTCAAAAAGGGGAAAAAACGTGTAGAGAAATGTATATTTTTCAAATGAGAACAGACCTTCTATCAAAGGTAAGATTCTTATTACTCTCATTAAAGTAATTGTAGGCACGTAAACTTTTGAATGGTTATAGTAACACTGTGACTTTTCAAACAACGAATTACATTTCTAGATGGTTAGAAAATCACTCTGTTATTACAAATCTTGGTGTCTTAGATCTTAGAAAAGTAGGATCAGAAATCACTAAGCCTTTATGGCATTGCTGAAGTAATGGAGCTGGCTGAGTATTTCAACCTAGATGAAAATGATTTACTATTACAGTGGGATGAGTACAAATCAATGTTTCTATCTCAAACTGATATTGAGATTAGTAATTTGCCATTTCTGTCAAAATCAGAAGGCACTGAGGATAGAAGATTCCCACCAATACAGAAACTTAGAAATATTGCATGTACCTTAGCAATTTTGAATGCCGAAGTAGAAACAATATTTTCTCAAATTGCACTAGTACTTACTGATAACAATATATATATACACAGTATCGAACCGATTATCTGGACTGGTCTGGGCCAGCGGCAGTCCGGTTTCCAGATTTTTCCGATTTTCAGAACCATTACCCCCCCCCTCCCCATCCCTCCCCAGATCACCATGTGGTAGACTCCGTTCCGCTTTCGACTGCGCATTGTACAACAAGGATGAACTCACGCATCCTGATATCCCGGCCTTTTTGACATTACATGTGAGATTTTTGCAGCACCACAGAATAAACATGAACCACAGAGCATCGACCAACGAAACAAAGTGATTGACCTAATTTTCCGAAACGAAGGGGGTCTTTGTACTCTTTCTTCTTCTCTTCACAGGAAAGTCGCGAGTATTCCTGACCAGCCTATGACATCACACCAATGATCAACGTATAGTGTGGTGAAGCAGTCACCAGCCCAAAGGAGAATAGCAACATCATCAGCTGAAAAGGAAAACGCTTCTTTTTTCTCTTTAGGAAACCGGACTTTGATGCGCCCTCTGACGGACAATAATGCCTCCGTTATTCTGGAAAGAGGCTTTGGGTTTCTGCTGACTGTTCCTTTGGGGGAAAGACGGGGAAGGAGAAGGATGAAGTTGGGTGACTGCCTCAAACGGTGATAAAGAAAAATGTATCTTGAATTGTTGTAGAATGCTGTTTTGAATACGTATATGTACATATGATAGGGAGATTAAAGGGTATGGACGGCCTGCTGGGGATGACCGAAATACAAGGCTGCGTTTCGGCATGGAACACCTGGACCTCAAGGTCAAGAAATATCGCAAAAATTCAGATTATACAAAAAGGTCCGGTTTTCAGGAGTCTGGATGATCAGTTCGATACTGTATATATGTTTATTAATATTTAAATATCAGCAACATTTCTGGTGAATTAATGCTGCTTGTACAGTCTTTGTTTCTGTAAGGTCTGTATACTCTAATGCCCTTTAAAAGTGTAAGCTGCCCATTTTCCCATAACAAGCACCCTGCCCGTTTTTTACGCTTTCCAACCGTAGGTTGAAGAAGCGTATATGCTCCAGCTTTTTCCGTCCGTCTGTCTGTCTGTCGGCACGATAACTCACGTAAAAATGGTTCGATTTCGATGAAATTTTAGTATGTGGTAGGGGACCACCAGGGGATGAACCCTATTGAAAATGAGTGAAGTGGGGTCAAAGGTCATGCCATAAGAGCAGGATCCATTCAATTGCCCTTATGCGTCATAACTTGCGTAAATATGGTTCAATTTCAATGAAATTTTAGTATGTGGTAGGGGACCACCAGGGGTCGAACCCTATTGAAAATGGGTGCAGTGGGGTCAAAGGTCACGCCATAAAAGCGGGATCCATTTCATTGCCTTTATGTGTCATAACATGCATAAATATGGTTCGATTTCGATGAAATTTTAGTATGTGGTAGGGAACCACTGGGCACGAACCCTATTGAAAATGGGCGAATGGATTCAAAGGTCAGGCAGGGCATAAAAGCGGGATTTATTCCATTGCCCTTATGCATCATAACTTGCGTAAATATGGTTCGATTTCGATGAAATTTTAGTATGTGGTGGGGAACCACCTGGGCACGAATCCTATTGAAAATGGGCGAAATGGGGTCAAAGGTCAGGCAGGACGTAAGAGCGGGATTTGTTCCATTGCCCTTATGCGTCATAACTTGCGTAAAAATGGTTCGATTTCGATGAAATTTTAGTATGTGGTAAGGAACCAACTGGGAACGAACCCTGTTGAAAATGGGCGGAATGGGGTCAAAGGTCAGGACACTGAAGTGGGATCCATTCCATTGCCCTTGTGCATCATAACTTACCAAAAAATGTTTCGATTGCGACAAAACGTTATGTTGTTCCGGAGGTATAGTGAACCGGTTCTGTTGAATATCAACGAAATGGGGTCAAAGGTCATTGCACAAAAGCAAGATTTATTCCACAGCCATTATTCTCATAACTTGCGTAAAACTGCTTCTATTGCGACAAAACTTTAGTATGTTATTCTTGAGGTGCACTGAACCGGTTCTGTTGAATATCATCGAAATGGGGTCAAAGGTCAGGACACAGGAGCGAGATTTATTCCACAGCCATTATCCTCATAACTTGTGTAATAATTTCTGGTATGTTGGAAAGCGTATCATAATCAATACATTGCATGATTTTGCTAACTTGTTAGTCTTAGGATGAACCATGCAAGTCTTGCAGCTATTTCTGGTGCACGGTTCCTCAAACAAAAACGCTGAAGAATGACTGATGCTGTGAATCCACATCACACTGTAACTTGTTGTGAATGTAATAGTTTCTCTGTGTATGCATATGGATTATTCTGTGCCCATATTTTGGCAGTCATGTGTGTTGACAGATCCATGTAGCAATAAAATGAGCTTTATCTGCACACAACACATTTAGCAACCAGGGGATCCTCAGTGATCTTTTCCAGAGCTCATTTGGTAAATTCCTCCTGCTGTGTGGTATCTGCTGGTGTAAAGCTTGCATTTTGCATGGGTGCAAATTTAACGCACTGTGGTGGAAGGCATAATTTACTAATGCTTTTGGAATGTCCCAATATAGTTCCCCTTGTCGTTTGAGATGCTAGTTCGTCCATTTTAGACCACAGCATTCGAACGGGACTACCTTAACCCTGGTTTCCTGCATTGGGAGTGAGCCATCAACTTCCAGTTTCCTCAAATCATCTCACCAGGCACATGTGATATGACCTTGGCTCTTCTTTAGTCTTTTCCATGTTCAGAAATTTTTCAAAGCTTCTCTTGCACGTCTCTGTTTACATGAAAAAAGCTTCACTAACGAAGCTTTATCTGGAAAAGTTACCTTCACAGCAACACTCCTCTTGAGTGTCATTTCCAATAACAAGAGAGATGAAGGCATTTCACAGGCAATTAGTAGCTGCAGCTAAGGCATCAAATTTGCATATTTTCGTAGTTAATCCCATCTTGTTGCATTTTTGAAATAAAAGTTTTTTCATTGCTAAACAAAATCCCCTTACTAGTTGATGCTTTTCATGCAAACTGCACTGTAATACACACATTTGTTCTTTTGTTATAAAGTTCTGAAATTTAAACAGACTTTTGAGCCACCTGCTGTATTGTCATCAACCATTTTTAATCCACTGTTGGATGAAGGTCTCCTTAACTCTCTGTCTTGAGCAATTATCTTCCATGCCACTCCAACATACTTTTGAATTCCAACTACGTATCTCCCATATAGTTGCCTTTTGGGTCTTTCCCTGTCCCTTGGCATTCAGTCTAGTATTTCAGTTGTCCAGCTATGGTCAGTTCTTGTAGCAATATGTCCCGCCCATTGCCACGTGAGAGCCTTTACTTTGATCATGATGGTGGTCTTCTTTTGGGTCTTTCCCTGTTCCTTGGTATCCAGCCTAGTATTTCTGTTGTCCAATGGTGGTCTGTCCATGGTTGCAATATGTCCAGCCCATTGCCACTTGAGGGTCTTTACTTTTGATCATTATGATGGTCTTCTTCTGGGTCTTTCCCTGTCCCTTGGTGTCCAATCTAATATTTCAGTTGTCCAATGATGGTCAGTTTTTCTAGCAATATGCCCAGCCCATTGACACTTGACGGTCTTTACTTTGATAATGATGGTGGTCTTCTGTGTCTTTCCCTGTTCCTTGGTATCCAGTCTAGTATTTCAGTTGTCCAGCTGTGGTCAGTTCTTCTAGCAGTATGTCCAGCCCATTGACACTTCAGGGTCTTTACTTTGATCATGATGGTGGTCATCTTCTGGGTCTTTCTGTGTCCCTTAGTATCCAGTGTACTATTTCAGTTGTCCAAAGGTGTTCAGTTCTAGCAAATATATTCAGTCCATTGCCACTTGAATGTCTTTACTTTGATCATTATGTTTTCAGGGTCTGAATCATTTACCATTTTTGTATTGATACAGCAAATGGTGTATTCACATTTTTATCATCAATAAGCCAGTTACATGCATACATACATTGAACAGTAACTTCTGCTAAATGTGAAATTGGCATTTTCAATCCCATTATACAGAAAATTTTGTCAGGTTTTTCAAGTTCTTGCAATGCTGGTAAATAGGTGTGACTTTAAGGTTTATGACTCTGTTACAGCAAATGCTGTTAGGTGAGAGTTCCCCTTACCATACCGTGCTGACTAGTTTCAGCTGACTTAGATGATTTTCCATGGCCATTTTTTGACTAAACCTTGCAGTAATGCAGGTAGCAGCTCTTGCCCAGGAAAGCTTTCTTTTAAGGATGATAAAATAAAAAAAAAAAAAAAAAAAATGGCAAGGGGGGCCAGTGCTGTTGAATGACTCTTTCTCCTCAGCTACAACTTAATATGGTTGTACAGTGTATTAATGAAGATTAAACAGAAAATGCTTTTAGTTGAGAATTTTCAGAGAAACACTTCAAATTAAAGTACAAGTTACCTCATGATTTCATGCACATTTCCATTTAAAAATATATATATTTTTAAACTTATCAAGTCATAGTAAACATCTCTAAGCAACCTGAAAAAAGTTGTGAAACTCAGCATATTTCCAATTTTGATGGTGGCTCACAGTACTGAATGGAGTTACCAAAAAAATTCAGTGATTGAGTGTAGTTAAAAGTTTCCTTCAATTTCAGCATCTGGTAACAAAATATTTTGCAGTAGATTGAATTCCTGTGTTTGTTAGATTGGAATTGCTCTGATTGAATAAGCTGTGTATCATATAATCAGCATCTGCCATTGGCACATGCACACACACACACCAGCACATGTTTTTTATTCAATTTCTTTCATTTTTTTTCCTATATTTTAAGAATCTATTTTGATGTTTGTCATTTGGTATTTTATGAATTGCAGATTTTTATCCCCAATGTTTTTGCAAACTTAATTGAATACCAGCCACACAACTAGTAAAAAAGAATTATATCACATTTATGTTGAAGATTTGTGTATGTATTTTGCCTTTCAGGAGGTTTTCAAAAGTTTAGAGAGTTTTTTTTTTTTTTTGTATAATGTTTTTTTTTTTCTTTTTCTTTTTTTCAGTTCTGTTCTCTGGATGACATAAAGATACAAAAAGGTCTTGACCTGGTAGAAGATGATAACAACCACAATAACAGAAGAAATTCAACTCTGCCTTTTACTCCAGTAATGTTAATACGCCTAGAAGAAAGGGAGAAGGGACAGACATCATTGTTAAAGTAAGAAACTGTGAAGAGATTATGTTGTGCAGAATAAACCTACAATGCTCTACCATAATATCTGGACACTTGCATTCCTAGAAGTAATGTATGTTTATAGAAAATTTAATAGTGTGTTAAAACCTTTGTTCCTTATGATGGCCTCTGGTCTTCCTGGAATACTCTCCATCAGTTTTTTGTAACTGTCCACTGTTATGTTTTGCCATTAGGACTTCAAAGCAGTTACCAGTTTAACTTTGTATGTTAGGCGATCTCTTCTTCCACCAGGGTTTTAATAAACCTGTTGTTGTTTTTTTTAAACCAACCTAGGTGGCTTTAACTGGGATTTTGGAGGGTTTTATCGGACTTTTTTTAGGTTTTACTGGAGTTTTTCAGGGTATTTTTTTTTTCAAGTTTAACATGGTTCTTCAACAATTTTACATTGATAGGAAAGTTACATGTGTTACTTAAATAAAATACTAAAATAACGATGAATATATATGCTAATCAGAGTTGTGTTCTGGACGACAACATAAGATAAGCACAGAGTATGAGGGGCTGTGTGTTCAGACGAAGTCCCCTTCGTATATATCGCCTCTGTTACTTGTGCTAGCATACATGGTATATGTGTGTGTATGTCTGTCTGTCAAAAAATAACAAAAAAAGTTGAATGCCATGAAGACAGCTCTTTATGTAGCTTTCATCAATGATTTAGCTCTTTTTTTCTTTTCTTTTTTTTTTTTTTTTTTTTTGAATCTGCATTCCAGTGAACTGTTCTTAACTGCAGCTTGTGCACATTTTGACTTTTTATTTTACTAGCAACTTGTTCTTCAATGTTTCCTTTCCTTTTTGTATATATATATAGAGAGAGAGAGGGTGTCTGAGAATTATTGCACACATTACAAAATTATGTACAAAAAAAACTATGAGCATTGTCTGTTTTTCTATGTCACATATTACTAACACGGTTTCTATATTTTTGTTTTGCAGAATTGTTATTCCCAAAATCTGATAGATCGCGCTAGGTGTGGCCTGCTGGGAATGTATGAGAAATGCGCAATCAGCAGTCATGCCATACGTACAGCAGAAGGCGATGTGTGTGTTATGGCTTGCGGAATTAAAATCTGTCATATGAAAGATAAAAGACGGTGCCGTTTAGAGTATGGTTGTAATCCTCCGTCAACGAATTAATTAAGCGGTGGATGAAACAGTTTAAAGAAACTGGCAATGTGGAACATTGTGAAGGAGCCGGTAGGCCTAGCGTCAGCGGTGAGACAGTTGACCAAGTTAATGAAAGTTTCTGATGAAGCCCCAGGAAATCCGTTCGTAAAGCAAGCAGAGAACTGTGCATTCCGAAATTGACAGTTCACGATATCTTGCACAAGAAATTAAAGTTTCATGCTTATAAAATTCAAATAGTGCAAAAGATGCATGTAAATGATCGCACTCTGCGATACGATTTCTCTGTGGATAGGCTGAATCGAGTGGAAAACGACGAAAACTTTCTCAGTACTGTAATTTTTAGTGATGAATCCACATTTCATGTATCAGGTATTGTGAATCGTCACAACTGTAGGATATGAGGCAGTGAACCGCCTTATCCTGCTATTGAACTGGAACGTGATTCTCCAAAAGTTATGTGTGGTGCACCCTATCAAAAAGAGAAGTGATTGGCCCTTTCTTCTTCTGCGAAGAAACCATAAATGGTGACATTTACTTGGATATGCTGGAAAATTTTACTATACCCCAGATCAAAAGATATGACAACGTCGTTTTCCAACAAGACTCCGCATTGGTCAACGTGTGTACGTAAGTACCTAAATGAGCATTTCCCCAACAGATGGATAGGGTGTGGTGGTCCCATTCAGTGGCCTCCTCGCTCTCCAGATCTAACTCCATTGGATTATTTCATGTGGGGTTATGTGAAGGATCGTGTCTATCAGACGCCTTGTACTGATTTGCAGGAACTGAAGCAGCATATCACAGCTACTATTAATTCCATAACTCCTCAGATGCTTGCCAATACATGGCATGAAATCGAGTATCGCTTGGACGTACTACGAGCAACCAAGGGATCTCGCATCGAAATTTATTAACTTGTGTAGTTACATTGTAAGTTAGTACAGCCAGTTTCTTTCTATCTGTTTAATGTTTTGTTTTATATAATTTTGTAATGTGTCCAATCATTCTCGAACACCCTGTATATATTTCACTGACATTTGGTGGTATTAAAATGTCAGTGAAAATGTGCATGTGGTTTCGGAGCAGCGCCTTCTGAACTGTCTGGTCTTGGGTATAAAGAGTTGGCTCAAACGAGATGTTGCAATCCGTGAAGAGCTGACATTGAGTTTGAAAGTGTGTTTCTTGTGTCTCACTATCCCTCATCTCAAAGAAGGTCACATTACGAACACCTGGCGGACTTTGAGCTAGGAAATATTGTTGGGATGAGAGAAACCAAATTTTCCTATCACAGAATTGCCACTCATACAGGACGAAATGCCAGCACAGTGAATCAAACTTGGCTTCAGTGGACAGATGACCTTTCGACGTGCAGACATCAAGGAAATAGTTCTCAAACTCACACAACTGCACAGGATTTCAGGCACCTCTGCCACATGGCAATTACCGATCACGCAGCAACATCCATGGTGTTAGCGCAGCAGTGGCGTACTGTCAAGAGGTCAAGCTTTGCCCTCCCGCACAGTTTGACATCTGCTTAACAGAGAACTGGTCACTAGCAGCCCATCACTGCACATTCCTTTGACTGTCATTTGTTTCCTGCAGGAAATGCCATTTATCATGATGATAACACCCCAATTCACAGAGCTCGGAATGTCCAGTTATGGTTTGAGGAACATGAGGACGAACTTTCACACCTTCCTTGGCCTCCCCAATCACCAGACTTAAACATCATCAAGCCACTGTGGTCTGTGTTGGAAAACAGAGTATGATCATGTTATCATCCTCCTGCATAACTCAAGGAACTGGAGCAGTTTCTGCATAAAGAATGGTGTAAAATCCCACTAACCACCATCCAGGATTTGTATACGCCCATTCCAAGGACAATTCAGGCGAGTTTGAATACCAAAGGTGGTTCAGGTACGTAAAACCTTCTTTTCCTTGGTGTTCACATTATTCTGTTCAACCCCTGTATGTAGAACAGTTTATCGGGAAGTATATACACTGATCAGCCAAAACATTGAAACCACCTACCTAATATGATGTAGGTCTTCCTCTCACCACCAAAAGAACTCTGGCCTGATAAGACAGAGATTCAACGAAATGTTGGTAGGTGTCTCTTGATATTTGGTACCATGACTGCAACAGAAGATCCCATGGTTCCCATAAATTACATGGTTGGGGTGATGATGCTCGTACCCATTTCTCCTACTCAACCACAAATACTCGATAAGATTCATGTCCAGCGAATTTGAGGGCTGTGGCAATAAATAAAATTCCTGTTCATGTTCTTGGAACCATTCCTGAACCTTTGTCTTGTTGAAAGATGCCATATCTGCCAGGAAATACAGTCACCATAAAGTGCAGTACTTGGCCAGTCATGATGTTCAGGTACATGACAGCTGTCAGAGTTTGCTCTTCAGGGATAATGGGTCCTAGTCTTCCCCAGGAAAATATTGCAGAGACCATCACACTCCCTCCAGCCACATGGATTCATCCCACAGTACATCCAGCCACATGGATCCATCCCACAGTACATCCAGCCACATGGATCCATCCCACAGTACATCCAGCCACATGGATCCATCCCACAGTACATCCAGGTGAGAAGGCTTCCTTGGGTACACATTACACACAAGCTCATCCATCAACATGGCGTAACAGAAAACAGGATTCGTCTGACCATGAGACCGCCATCCAGTCTTCTGTGGGCCGATATTGATGATTACATATCCACTAAGAGCATTGACGTTGAACGGCTGTGAGCATAGGCGCTTGAATGGGAGTGCTGCTGCAGAGACCCATGTCCAAGAGTGTATGATGAACTGTGTGTTTGGACACATCGAGCTGTTCGCCACAATTGAAATTATGGGTAATGTCAGCCACAGTAGCAATCCTGTTGCTGCAGACAAGACAAGATAGCCTGCACTGACTTCTGGCTTCAATGAGGTGTGGCCTGCCCATGTCTTGTTGACAGCTCAAAGTATAACCTGTTTTGGACCATCTTTCATGGGTACTAACTACCACGTAGTGCAAGCAGCCTACCAGCGTCTTTGTTTTGGAGATGCTGTTATCAAGCCATCTTACCCTAACAATCTGGCCTTTATTGAAATCAGATAAATCCTTTGCTTTTCCCATCTTGAGATGAAATGAAATACTGACCAAGAGAGGTCAGACCCAGATATTGTATATACAGGGTGATTCATAAAGAAGTATACAGTTTCAACGCACTATGAAACAATAACAATGTAAGATATTTTATGTTACCTGTAACAGAATTGTAGGGGAATGTTTCAAGTTTTTTTTAGAGACAGTCACAGATGTTCTATGTGTGCACCCTTAGTCACATGACACACATCAATACGGTAATCCATTTCCGCCCAAACGCGAGGTAAGATATCTGAATTTTGAGAAAGAAGCTGAAAATGTATGGAATCATTTTCATACATACTGAATTTTGAGAAAGAAGCTGAAATGTATGGAATCATTTTCATAGAAAGAAGCTGAAAATGTATGGAATCATTTTCAGCTTCTTTCTCAAAATTCTCCAGACAGTGGGCTGTGAAATCTGCATTTCACGACTCACCCTTTCATTGATTTTCCCGGGCTTCATTGAATGGCGGTGCAAACACTATTAACAACTTCTTCCGATACACGCGGTCATCCAAGACTTATAAGTTTGCATAAACAGCCCATAGTCTCAAATTTTTTATGCCAATTGTAGATAGATTTTCTTGTTGGAGGTTCTTTTCTGAATTGTGATCGAAAATGCCATTGCACAACAGTTACAAATTCCATTTTGCTCAATTCAAGAACACAAAACGCCTTCTCCACTGCAGACGCTGCCATTTTGACTGACTAGTCACGTGACACGTGTGCTATCGCCTACGTCACTTCTCTCAGTATCGGGACACAAACTCTTAAGTGCATCTACCTAGCGATTCACAGTTGTGGTCCGTGTCTTCAACTGTTATTGTTTTACAGCATCTGAAAACTGTATACTTCTTTATGAATCACCCTGTATATATTTATATCATCATCATCATCATTGTCAACCATTATCAATCCACTGCTGGACGAAGGTCTCCCAAGTTTCCTCCACAACGGTCTGTCTTGTGCCAGTCTCCTCCATGTCACCCCTGCATACTTTCGAATTTCATCCACCCATCTCCCATGTGGTCTTCTTCGGGGTCTTTTCCTGTCCCTTGGAATCCAATCTAAAATTTCGGCTGTCCATCGATGATCTGTCCTTCTGGCAGTATGTCCAGCCCATTGCCATTTCAGGGATTTGACTCTGATCATGATGTCTTCCACTCTTGTCATTTTTCGGATCCACGAGTTCCTCTTCTTATCTCTCCTGGTTACACCAAGCATGCACCTCTCCATGCTTCTTTGAGTTGTCTGCAGCCTTTGTATGTCTCTTTTAGTTAAGGTCCACGTCTCTGCACCATACGTAAGCACTGGAAGGATGCATTGATCAAACACTTTTCTTTTAAGACATAATGGCATATTGCTCTTGAAAATTATGCTGTTTCTTCCAAAAGCTCTCCAGGCAAGTTTTGTACGCCGATTAATTTCTTCATCAATGTGACCCTCACTTGATATCTGCTGTCCAAGATAAATGTAAGTGTCTGTTATCTCCAGCTTTTCTCCATCAATCGATAAATCTTCATTTCTTGTAAAAGCATTGTACATCACTTTTGTCTTCTGAAAGTTCATTTTTAATCCCACTTCTTTACTCTTGTCAGCAAGTTCCTGCATCATACTCTGTAGCTCTGATGGGGTAGTTGCAAAAATGACTATGTCATCAGCAAAACGAAGGTGGGTTAGATAATCTCCATTAATCTTTATCCCTTTGTTTTCCCAGTTCAGTGATTGAAAGACATTTTCCAATGTGGCATTAAAGAGCTTCGGAGATATGGTGTCACCTTGTCTCACTCCTTTTCCAATTTTTATGTGTGTTGTATTTTCAAACAGCCTAATCTTTGCACTTGCATTTTCATAGATGTTATTAATAATATTAATGTATGCATCTTCAATACCGCAGGATTTCAGAGCCATTGCAACTGCTGATGGCTTCACCGAATCAAAGGCTTTTTCATAATCGATAAAAGCCATGCACAATGGAAGTTCATATTCCCTCGCTCTTTCAATTAGTTCTCTCAGCACATGGATATGATCTATTGTGCTGTAGCCACTCCTGAATCCAGCTTGTTCTCTCGGTTGAGCCATGTCCAGTGTTACCTTCAAGCGGTGTGAAAGAATTTTAGTGAAGATTTTATAAACTACTGATAGGAGGCTGATAGGTCTGTAGTTTCCGAGATCCTCAATGTCACCTTTCTTATGTAGCAGGATCATTGTAGCGGTGTTCCAATCCTCAGGAATCTTTCCTTCAATAAGGCATCGAGTGAATATTTGGGCGAGTACTGTTTCGATTTCTCCACTTGCTTCTTGTATGATGTCTACAGTAATTCCATCTTCTCCTGGAGCTTTTCCCCGCTTCATGTTCTTGATTGCATGTGCAACTTCTGCTGGAAGGACTGGAGGAACTCTGGTACTGGTATCTTTCATGATGTCTGGAGTGCATGTATCATCCCTTTCATATAATTTGGAGTAGAAATCTTTCACTCTTGTCAAAATTTCGCCTCTATTTCTTGTTACAGAACCATCTTCTTTTCTCAGTGCCATAATCTGTTTTCTTCCCTTGCTGAGATGTCCCTTTGCTATCTTTAGGCTTTGGTTGTTTTCAATTGCTTTCCTCACTAGTTCACAGTTGAATTTTCTTACGTCTTCAGTGATACTTTTTCGTACTGTCTTGCATAGCTCTATATATTCCACTTTGGAAGTCACATCTTCTTTAGTTGTCCTCATCTCTCTTCTTTTTTGCATCAACATTTTCGTTTTTCCTGATAATTTATTTACATGCAACTTGTTCTTAGACCCAGCTAATTTTGTTGCTGTTTCCATAAGAGCTTTGGTTACTTTTCTGTTAACTTCAGAGATGTCCACTTCTTCCGATGTTAGGCCTTCTAAAGCAGAGAACCTGTTCTTCAGTCCCAACTTGAAGGTATTATGGTGTTTTTTAAGGTTGGTTATGTCAATAGATTTTGTTTGTCTTATGAGCTTGCCACGTTCAAGTTTAGTGTTGAGGTGCATCTTACATCTCACCAATCTATGGTCACTACCTGTGTTGAACTTGTTCAGCACACTGCAGTCTTCTATGATGAATTTTTTGTTACACATAATAAAATCAATTTCACTTGTCGTCCCATTTGGATGTCTCCATGTCCATTTCCTGTGTGGCTTTTTCTTGAAGAAGGAGTTCAAGATGAAAAACCCTTCTGCCTCTGCAAACTCAACGAGAGTATTTCCACGCTGGTTTCTGTTGCCGTGACCGAATTTACCTACTGAAGTTTCATTCTGTTGCCGTTGCCCTATTTTCGCATTGAAATCTCCCATAATTATTTTCAAGTGCTGCTTACCTTTATTATTTAGATGACAAATTTCCTCATAAAATTCTTCAATTTCTTCTTCAGGATGACTTGTGGTGGGTGCATAAGTTTGAATAATCTGAGCCTGGTATCTTCTCGATAGTTGGATAGTTGGATAACGAGTCGATATTTATATATATATATATAATTTTATATCATTCAAGACCTTGGTACGTAATGCTGATTGGCTGCACGCATGCTTATTTGCATCACAGAGGTGGTTTTAATGGGTTTTTTTTATTTTTTTATTGGAGGTTTAACGACCACCGTGAGCAACTCAGTGGGCTATAAGCAGTCTCCCATCCCTAATTTAGGGCCACTGGTTTCAGGGAAGGGAGAGACTCAGGGCCGTGTGACAAACACAACATCCATGCCTCACTGGGATTCGTGCCCACACCCATCTGGGACGAATGATCAGAGTTTTAATGTTAGGGCTGATCGGTGTATATACATACGTATGTATGTATATGCAGTTGCCTTGGAACTTGTGGTTTTTGATGGAAAAAAGCTATAATTTTTTAAAAAAATGCCCATTATCCGAGTAAAATGTTAAATTGCTGTAAACACTGCATTTGCTTAGACACCTTACAAACTTTCATTTATGCAAAGCACTAAATTGTGGCATAAAGTAGATTCTGAGTGTATTAATGTCTGTATTTATTTTTATTAATAATAATATTTACCTTTTAAGCTTCAAAGGTGAAGTTGTGGGAAACAGGCAAGACTACTATCTGAATATTTGTGAATTAGATGACTCAGGAGCTTTGACATTCCCTATGTCATCCTCACAATTTCTTAGAGGCTGTGGTTCACCAAATTTCTTCAATGCTCCTGAAAGTAATGATGCAGATTTCTGCCGTGAAAGTATTGCTGATGACTGTGCTTCTTCTAGATGTTAGTATAACTTACTTCATTTTCTTTCTTATAATTCACAATGTTCTTTCCATCAATCAATACAATGTTCTTTCCATCAAGTGATGACTATGCTTCTTCTAGATGTTAGTATAACTTAATTCATTTTCTTTCTTATAATTCAATGTTCTTTCCATCAAGTAATGCAATATAAAGTATATGGTAATAAAGTATTATTTACCATATACTTTGTGTTGCAAAACATAAGTTTACCTTTTGAAAGTTCTGAAAAATGATTCAAGATAGTTAGGTTTACTTTTATTCTGAATTAAAAGAAAAAGAAGTGAAAAAAAAAAAGCAACAAAGGTCATTGCTAGTCTGATAAATTTGTCAAAAATTGTACTAAAATATACAAAAAAAAAAAAAAAAAAAAAAAAAAGACTTTATGATGAAATGCTGCTATAACTGTACCACTGGACCATGGAAGACTGAAAGCGGGTAACTTGTACCTTAATATGATGAATCGAGGTTAGTTTTGTAGATAAGGCAAGCAGCTGTGCCTCTTTTTAAAGCACACTTTACCTATCGGCATTTCTCTCAAAGCAGACCCATTTTTTTTTATCTTGTACAAGTTTCTCACTAACACGCAATTTTCTTTACTGCAGTACAATTACTTGTTGAATTTGCAAGCACAATAACTTGATCACCTTTGATGTGAAATCTGCTTCACATATCATTCTTCTCAGTGGAATTATATTGTGAATGATGTGAGGGCAGCACAACAATATTTCTGCAAAGAGAACAAGCTCAAGATAAAATCTGCTACTAAGAGAAGTGTTTTCTTGATGTAGTAAAGAAATCACAATATGCGGAGGAGTTCTCCCAGCGTCAGGGGCAAGAATTGCAGAATATGCAAAAATAGTTTTTTTTTTTTTAATTTGATAAGGTTCCCACATAATCTGGAAAACCTAGAATTATCAAGGAATTTGAAAATGGTTCCAAAAATTGGAAAACTCAGGAACAACCCCCCCCCTTTTGTAAAAATAAAAAAATACTTTATTTTGCCAAGATTTTTTTTTTTTCTTTTTTCAGATTTCGAACTTTCGTTTACAATTACTGCCTGCCTAGAATTTGGTAGATTTTTCAGTTACATTTCATTTTCCCTTTATTCCCTAAAAAGATGGAAAATTGAATTTTAAAAGTGTTCTTAAGTTTTTGTTCAATTTCTTCAGACAGTTGTAACATGGAACAATTAGGCACAATGGCTTGACACACTCCTGCTTAGAGAAACACTTCACAAGAAAACCAACCAAACAATGGATCAAAGTCCTTTGTCTATTTGTCTGAACAGGAGCCATTCCATCATTAAGCTTAGCTGCATTGCATTATTATAGAAAAGGTGAAACTAATCAACTGACAGATATTTTCTTGCATATGGCCAGTTTCTATGGGAATGTATTTACAAATTCTGTGTGGGTAGTATTCACAAAAGTTCAAGGAATTATGGTATGGAAAATAATGTGCGTATTTAGTTGTTATTAATGAAAAGCAGGTTATTTTATAAAGACAAATTACTTAAAGAATTTGCAAATGTGTGCCTTGATGAGAAAATGCATAAATGGAATGAAATGTGACTATTCATCGCAACATGATAGGGATCACACACACATACATACGTATACATATCACTAAGCTGTTCTCTGAGATTCAGAGGTTAACTCCAAAAAGAAATACAAACTACCAGATAATTTTTATTTACTGTTGCTGTATCAAACTTTTCCATTTACGGCGATCTTGACATTCAACTTGAGCTTCACTGACACGCAGTACACAAAATCTACATACTCATAATCTTTTTTTCATGCAGACGCTCCTGAATCTGATCTTCCCATGACTTCCTTGCCTTCCTCTGCCTTTCCTTCCTGCCACTTGGGCTAAAAATATTTTCTTAGTAAGCATCTCATTACTCATTCTTTCAACATGCCCAAACCACCGAAGCATATTAGTCTCCACCTTGTTAACATTTTGCTTCACATTACACAACTGCGACACATTTTCATTCCTCACACAATCCGAACATGTCTTGCCACAAACCCCCTGTAAGTAACGCATTTTCCAGCACACAAAAAGGACTTCTATGTGTCATCTGTAGTACCCAGGTTTCACTGCCATACATCAGAGTAGGCACAATTACACTTTCATACACAGTCATATGTGCCTCTCTTGAGAACCCATAATTCCTGTGAAAACCTCCCAGAGAAGCCATGACTTTCAATTAAGAATTCACTCTCCTACTAATTTCACCATCTAATTTGTTCCCTATGTTTAACATGCTTCCTATATACCCAAACACACTCACCTGGTCAATATGGATCACCACTCTGCAAAAACTTTAATAACCACCTGGAAAACCTGGAAAAGTCAGAATTTCTTTATTACTTCTGAATAGGAACCCTGATTTGATAAGAATCTTGAGTGTGAAAGTTGTCTGCTCACCCAACTCCAGTTTTGTGAGTTATACAGATGACGAAAAATTTGCTGCAAATCTGCATCTTTCCTACACACAAATGATTTCTGTGTGTCTCTTCTGCAGTACTCAGGGTTCACTACAATACATTACAGTAAGAACAGTCATACTTTCATGCACAGCTATTCAGGACCTTTCTGATAGCTTATCATTCCTGTGAAAACCTCCTAAAGCAAGTATGACTTTCAAAGCTGAATTTACTCACCTGATAATTTCACCATCTAATCTTTTTCTGCTCTCAAACAGGCTTCCCAACTACATGAACTCATTCTCCTGGTCTAAATAGTGATCGACAGTAGCACACTACATGTAGCACTGCTACTGTAGCACCGCCGCTACAAATAGAAAACTGTATTTGTAGCAGTAATAGCACACTACAAAATAAAGTTGCTTGTAGTGAAAAAGTATGCTACAAATCACCCTACTTAGAAAAAAGCAGACAAATATATTCTTCAAATCACATGCAGGGCATAAAAAATACCGTACCCTAGGCATGTAAATTATTGGCCTGGGCAGGCAAAAAAACAATCTAGGTGCCCGGTCCAGATAACTAAATTTAAGAATAAAGTTTGGAATAGAATATCCTATACCACAAAAAAAAAAAGACTGTCACCAAATGTTGAGTTTCATTTCATTGCTAATCACCGGAAGTTATATTATTGTTACCAACTGCCAAGGACAGAAAAATGTAATTTCTTTAATTATGTTATGCTCTAGGTCCAGGAATTGAAACCATATATAGTTTTTCTCTGAATGTTGTTTGTAGTCAGCAATGGGATGCATGTCTCTGATGAAACTAGCCTCCTGTGTTTAGCGACAAAGAGTGAAGATTTCAGCGAAAGGAACATTATAATTAACACAGCAGTCAGGCATCCCTGAATTGACTGTATTTACTGTTTCTCATGTATATCAATCACGTCAGAAAACTGGAAAATGTCATTGCCCTTGAGCGGGAATCGAACCCACATCTCCTGGTTTCCGTACTGTAATTGGGAGATGCAGGTTCGATTTAAAAATTCCAGTACCATTTCATACCAATTTCAGCATCGTCATCTTAAAACTTTGAAGTATATGCTTTTGTGCATTGAACATTTTGAATCCAGACTCAAAATGATATTGGGTTGAGGAATAAGTAATGTCGTTTTTTAAAACGTTGGAAAACTTAATTTTGCAACAACAAAAAATAACAATTTAATCAATAATGTATTCACCACTAGTATTTACAACTGCCTCCCATCGTTCAACTAGTTTTTCGATGCCTCAGCGTTAGAAATCTGCCGGTCGTGACCCGAAGAAGTCGTCCAACCACGTTCGCAATTCCACGTCATTATTGAATGATATGCCGGGCAAATTGTTGGAAAGCGATCAAAACAGATGAAAATCAGATGGAGCCAAATCCGGATAATAGGGCAAGTGCGGCAGAACTTTCCAATTGAGCGCTTGAATGGCGGTTTTGGTTATTGGTGATGTGGAGCCTAGCATTGTCGTGTTGCAGCAGAACACCGTATTGCTGATCGGGTCGCTTTTGTTGCATTGCGTCGTGGAGTCGATGCAGTTGTTGAACATACAAGTCCGCGTTGACCGTCTTAATTGTTCCAAAGAAGTTCATAGTGGATGATGCCCTGCCAATTCCATCAGGCACAAACACACAACATCGTCTTCCGAGGATGCAACTCTTGTTTTGCTCGCGGTGTTTCATGGGACTGAGCCATTCTTTTCGCTGTTTCATGTTGACGTACAGACGCCATTTTTCATCGCCAGTAACGATGCGGTACAGAAATCTTTCCTTGTGACCATGAGTAGCCCTGTGACGAGCAAGCAAACCGGCAGCAATTGTGGAACATTAGTTTCTGTTGTTGTTGTTCAAAACGTGCGGAACCCAAGCCCCAAGCTTTTGAACTTTTCCTATCACATTTAGGTGATTCACGACTGTCTTCTGATCACAGTTCATTTGCTCAGCCAATTCTCTGGTCCATTGACACGGGTTTTCGTGCAGCATCTGGTTCAATTGCTCTTTATTGAATACACCGGGTGACCGGGGCAATCCTTGTCCTTAAGGTCGAAATTGCCGGATTTAAAGCGTGAAAACCACCATTGAGCCATCCTTTCAGTCACAGCATCTTCACCGTAGACAGCACAAATCTTGCGAGCAGCTTTCGTGGCTTTGGTCCTTTGATTAAATGTGAAGAGCAGCAGATGTCGGTAATGTTCCTTTTTGTCCACAGAAGTTTGATACGACAACAGTAAGTAAAAATATCTGGTAGTCTCTATTTCTTTGTGTATGGCATTCCATTTTAATGATCTGAAAACCAAATAAAATTAAATCAAATCACACACACTGGCATGTAGAGCGAACACGTATCTATCGCATAGTATATCACACGTTGCCACAATATTTTATTTTGGCACACAAATGAAACTGTGGAAAAAACCGACATTACTTATTCCTTAACCCAATAGTTTCTAATTTGTTAAAAGAAAAATTTCCCTGGGCATCCAGCTTTTACTTCCTGGACAGGTATATAATTTCTGCCCATGTGGGCATGTAACTTTTCAGATATTTTTCAAGCCCTGACATGACATTTCCAGATTTCCAGAAGCACTGCTGTGTAAGTTGACTTTAATCGTCCTATAATCACATACCTAACTTGACTTACATTATGAAAGCTAGCCAAACTATTAATAATTTTTTTTATTTTATTTATACCCTTTTGCATTTTGAATATGCACACACACATACAGTATATACAGGGCCCAAAGGAAAGTCGATATCCACCCCTGTCATGGCTGAAAGAATAGTCCCTAACTATAAACGTTAGGTCTGTCTCTAGTAAAGTGGACATGCCCCATCGATTAAAAGCGATTGCAGCACCCCTAGTGGCGAAGTGTGGAAGTTAGCAAATCTAACTTGGCAACAAAGCAAGATAGACGCAAAAAGGTTAATTATGAAGTTGTTGAGCATCGTCAAATTATGAAAATCGACACAAAGAAACGGCAGCAGAACGCGCAAGGATAAGCAGCTAGACGTCATAGGAAATTAATGGTTACAGACGCATTTAATTAACACAAAAATGGTTGCAGGCAAGTAGCTGGCATACATACGACGTAAAACAACACATCGAAGCTCCAGAAGCTATCGCAGATATTGTTCTACATGTCCGCCATCAACGGCGATGCACATCTGAATGCGAGACAGTTCATTACTGCATACTGTAATGAGGATTGCTGGTGTCACAGTTAACTACAAGCGCTGATGATACACTGTTTCAAATCATCCAAACTTGTGGACGCTGTAATATGCACCTGGTCCTTTTAAGTATCTCCAGAGGAAGAAGTCCATAGGGCCACCCCGGTGGCGCAGTGGTCTAAGGCGCTGGCCTCTGATCATTCGTCCGTAAGGGGTCCGGGTTCGAATCCCGGTCAGGCATGGATGTTGTGTTTGTCTTACGGCACTGGCTCTCTCCCTTCCCTGGAACCAGTGACCCTAAATTAGGGACGGGCGACTGCTTATAGCCCATTGAGTTGCTCACGGTGGTCGTTAAATCTCCAATCAAAAAAAAAAAAAAAAAAAAAGAAGTCCATAGGGGTCAAGTCCGGTGAACACGGCCATTCTACAGGACCACCATACCCGATGATCTGTTGCCCAAACGTATTGGAAAGCTGTATACGGACATTTCCAGCTTCATGTGGAGGAGCTCCATCATGTAGGCACCAAACACGGCGTGCAACGCTGAGAGGCAAATCATCGTACCAGTCACATATGGTGTCACGTTACAGGTGCGGGTACCGTTCGCCCATTAAAGGCCCATCATAGAAGATGGGTCTGACAATTTGGGTTCTCCATAACCCGCACCAAATGTTGGTCGACCAGCGTACTTGGTGTAGTGCAATTCATGCAATGTTAGGGTTGTCCAGGGCCCACTAATGCGTATTCTTGGTGTTTACGATTCCATCATGCGTAAACAGCAACTCATCGCTCCAAAGTATGTCGGCCAAAAAGGAGGGAATTCCCCGGCAAACTGTTCATTATGAAATTACAAAAATCGTACCTCCCTGCTTCGTCACCAGGCATCAACGCTTGCACAAGTAACGGACGGTACGGATGAGCCCCATGCTTGTTTAACAGTTGCCACACACGTTGAGGGGTGTATCCGCATGCCTCGCTGATCTCCACTGTGCTCAGGTGTAGATTGGAAAGAGCGTATCCTAGGACCACCTCAGGTGTCACTCGAATACCCGACCTTCTCAGTCTGCCAGATCGAGGTCGCTGTGCAACGCCGTCCATCTCTCTGAGGCGGTGCACTGTGTCGGATATCATCTTATGCATTGGACGTCGACCGGACGGAAAATGTTGGGCATACCACCTCACTGCTTCTCTGGCATTCCGATGGCACTCGCTATACATAATGACATCTCGCAATCTGCTCGGACGTGTAGCACGCCGTCAGAAGCTCTGAGACGAAGCGCTTATTCCCTCCAGCACGGGCTGCCTTTTATCCCCAGCGGGATCGTACGTCACTATCGTATTTGCATACTTTCATGCGTCATTCACCGCCGTTCCTCTTGATTGAGCATGGTTGGGCCTCTAGCTTTTGCTGATGTCTAACTGGTTATTCTTGTGTGTTCTTCCCTTTCTTTGTGTCGATTCTTTGTAATTCGACGATGCTCTACAACTTTATAATTGACCTTTTGCATCTTTCTTGCTGCGTTGCCTGAGTTAGATTTTCTAACTTCCACACTTCGCCACTAGGGGCACTGCAATCGCTTTTAGTTGATCGGGCATGTCCACTTTACTAGAGACAGACTTAACGTTTATAGTAGGGTATCGTTCCTTCAGCCAAGACAGGTGGATATTGACTTTCCTTTGGACCCTGTATATAACAGGTGATGAATCCATACCCACAAGCACGTTAGTGAAAATGCTAAGAAAATTTTTCTTTTACCTACATGTTGTGTAATAAAGCATTGGTGTGTGCTGATGCTTTATTATACTGCTTTCAAGGAGAGAAAGAAATAATTCTCCCCATTTCCATTTTGTTCAGAAATAGTATATACCTAATGAATATTACACTTTGAAGTGCAACATCTGTCTAAAAGAGCATTGAGCAAATGCTGTATTTTGTTTGTAAGAGTGCATGTGTGTATGCACAGAAAATTATATAAAAAAAAAGCCAGCTGATGGTTACATTTACATTAATTAAAAAATACACTCATATTTTTACATATTTTAAAACCCATACATCTGCAGTTTTGGAATTAATATGTGAAAATAGGCAAATCAACAGGACCGCAGTGAATCACGGCGTGCTGGAAAACCAGTTGGGGCTATAAATAGAGTGGGCCAGTATGCACAGAAATACATTCTGTCAAGTGGGTCGAGGACGAGACTTAAGCGAGTTTGATGGAGGTCAAGTCGTAGGAGCCGAGAAATATAGATGTTCAATCAGTGCAATCGTGAAACTGTTAGGAATTCCGCAACAAACCATAGCAAGTGTGTACCAGGAGTACATGAAATTTGGCAAAACCGCTAACAGTTGGATGAAATGTAGCTGTAAAAGTGCATTGGATGATTGAGGGCGCCGACGATTGGCCTGCATCGTACAGACAAATAGGAAAGCTTGTTTGCAGCAAATCACATCAAAACTTAATGACGGAGCATCCACAATTCTGTGCTCAAAGACAATCCGTCGACACATGGCACAACTCGGCGGGGCAGTTGATGACCACGTCATGTCCCGATGTTAACGGCGGCACATGGCACAACTGGGCTGGGACAGTTGACGACCACATAGTGTCCCGATGTTAACGGCACATGGCAAAACTTGGCTGTGACAGTTGACGACCACATCGTGTCGCGATGTTAACGGTACATGGCACAACTCGGCTGGGACAGTTGACGACCACATCATGTCCCAATGTTAACTGCACATGGCACAACTGGGTTGGGACAATTGACGACCTCAGCATGTCCCGATGTTAACGGCACATGGCACAACTGGGCTGGAACAGTTGACGCCCACATCGTTTCCCGATGTTAACTGCACATGGCACAACTGGGCTGGGACAGTTACGACCACATCATGTCCCGATGTTAACGGCACAGCATCTCATGATTCAGCTGCAGTTTGTGAAGGCCTATCGAAACTGGAGCATGGATGATTGGAAACGCGTCTTATGGTCTGATGAATCCCGTTTCACACTGTATCGCGTCAATGGCAGGCAGTGGGTGTGGCGTAAACCACACGAAGCTGTGGACTCCAGCCAGGTTTAGGTACTACAGGCCGATAGAGGCGGTGTAACTATTTCGGCAGCTTTCATGTGGTCCGGCCTGGGTCCCTTGGTACCTCCTGAGTCTTCCATCACTGGTTCCAGCTATCTGCAGCTCCTGGCCGACCATCTGCACCCTTTCATTACATGCCTCTGTCCGCACCAAGTTCCGATCTTTCAACAGGACAACGCTCCACCCCATTGGTCCCGGCTAACAACCGACTAACTCCAGGAGCATAGCAGTGAGCTTACTACACTCACATGGCCCCCTTGCTCACCAGACATCAACCCCATATAGAATTTATGGGACATATTGGAACAAGCTTTTTGTGATCAACCATCCCCACCTACATCTCTGCCTGCTCCACACTAAGCCCTCTTAAGTAGTCAGTCAGCATTACCTGTGTCTGTGTTTCGGAACCTCATTGCCTCCATACCACGATGTTTGGATGCTGTCCTGCATGTAAAAGGTGGTGACACACACTGTTAGGTGGGTGTACATAATTATTTGTCCTTTCAGTGTATGATAGTCAGAGCTAAGAGATAAATACAAAGGAAATTTGTGTAGTTTACCTTGGTATTTAGCCCTGAATGCCATAAGAATGTTATATAAAGATCATCTCCAGAATTTGTACTTTTAACTTACATCTAAAAATAAAATAGTAGCTAAAAAGTAGCTACTTTTCAGAAAATGTACTTGTAGCTGCAGGAAGTTACTTTTTTCAAGAAAGTTAGTTGTAGCAATAGTTAGCTACTTTTAAAAGTGGCTTTTTCTAATCATTGTCTAATTCTGTGCAGTTAGACTGCTCTTCCACTTAGTATTAAAAGTTTCTTGTGAATTCCATGAAATATGATTTTGTGCATTTTAATGACTGTAATATCTGCAGAGTTGTATAAAAATAAAATGTATCTGCATACACAACCACTGAAACAGAAAACTTGCTGCAAACCTGCAACTCACACAATAACAATAAAATAAATAAATATTAGAACATTACAGATTCCAGTGAGGACATAATAAGTACATTACAACTGAACATGCAGCAATGTGTGTGAAGTGGACCCTTTAGGGCAAAATATTAAAATATTGGACTACAAACCTCATAAAAATAAGAGACTAATTAAAGAAAGTTTTTATATCCAGAAAAACAGTTCCATTAATGAGCCTTCAAAATTTATAAATAGCATTTTCAACAACTTAATTCAGAAAAAGCAGACTTACAAAATACATAAGGAAGCATTTTTAATTTAATAATTGGCAACTCTAAGAGGAATCTGGCAATAAAATTTAAATTATTTCTGTGTAAGTGAAACTTTTGATACAGTTCCTATACATTGGCCTTGATAAAATCTAGAGGCCAGAAATGTCTGTAAAAGCAAAAGAACTCAGAAGATGTGAAAAAAATTTGAAAGTTCTTCAAGTTAAAATAGAATTAAATATATCAATCTGAGTAAAGATTAATATATTGAGAAAGTGTTTTAATTGCTGTAAATAACATTTTTTTAATCTACAAGCAAAAACTATCTGCAAAATCTGCTAATAATTTGGAAACTATCTGCTTACGGAGTACATGTGTACGTCTACATTCTGCTATTCTGAATATCTGTATTTTAAATGTATGAGAAATTTGATTTTTTTGTTCTCCTTACCTTTCCACCTATATATAGGTTACAGCCCATGTCCTGATTTTGATGCTTTAGTGGAAAATGCTGATATTGATGTTCCCACTGAAGAGAGAAATTGTGGTGTTCCTATTGAAAAGGAAGATTGCACTGTTTTTACACGAAAGGATAATATTGATGTTTCCTCTAAAACAAATGATTTTGCAGACCCTGTTGAAGTAGATCCTTTTGCTCTTCCTCCCCTCCCTGTGGAAAGTATTAAAGGTCAACGAAAATCACTGCGGCAAAACAAGCTTAAAATGGCAAAGCAAGCTGCTGAGGTAAAATATATGTGCTGTGCTCCACATTTGTTTTTCTTTCAGTTTCACATTTGTTTTTCTTTCTGTGCTCCACATTTGTTTTTCTTTCATTAATTTCAACTGTTTAAAAAACAGTTGAAATTAATTTGTTATATTTACATCTGATATTTTGGAATTTTAGTATTTGTTGTATTTTATTTTTATACCTGTGCTTTCACTAGTTAAAGCTCCTAAATTAGTTTCAGTTATTCTGCCTGATGGTCTATTTATTGGTTACTGTTGGCCAGATAGGTTTTGGATTTTCATCAAAACCTATCTGGCCAATAGTAACATATAAATAGACCATCAGGCAAATTAATTCACCCTTCATACTTAAGTTTCACTACTGCACATCCAAATGAAAGAAAGTTCAGTGGAGTCATTTACAGACAAAGAAGAGGGCTTTCCATTGGTTTAGATTTGTCACCACAGCTGGCAGTGTTATGTGTTGTACTTGTTGGGAAGCTTTTTAATAAAACTTATTTGTACAGCTGTGGCCAAAAGTCCTGCATCAGTAGACCGAAAGTCAGTTTTTGATATTTGAAGTCAACTTACACAGCATAATGGTAAAGTCAGGAATACATGTTATACATCAGTTTAAAGGAAATTTTATGCTGAATTCAAATATTTTTACAGAATGTTACTACCAGTAATAGAAGTGAAGTTACAAGCATAAGTACAGCATCCAGTCACAAAAAGCAAAAAAATAGTGGAATTTGTGAAATGAGTGTACAATGCATTTAACATAAAATTACTGTACAGTACATTATTGAAACTTGCAGGACACTTGAAATAACTTACCAACAATCAAAACACGCTTTAATACTTAATCGGATAACCACGGTTTCTTAGTAATAGTGCACCTTCTTAGCATGGAACTGATGAGCTCCTAGTTGTCCATTGGTGATAATACAGTGCCATATGGCCCTTACAGACTCAGTTAATGCTGTTTTAGATGTGGATTCTTATTAATGAATCTTTTGCTTCAATCTCACCCACAGATTCTCTATAGGATTAAGATCCGGTGACTGTGCCGGCCACTGAAGTTTTCTTATAACTTTTCAATTAAACCACTCGTCAACCAACTTTGACCGATGACATGGTGCATTACAGTCCTGAAAGATAAAATTCTGCACACCCTTGTCTTGTGCTGATGGTAGCAGTTTGGACTCCAAAATATCCACATATTTCGGTCCATTCAATGTGCCATCAACAATGTGCAGATGTCCAACACCACTGGCTGAAATACAGGACCATAACATCACCGAATGTGGGAGCTCAATTATTGGCTGGGTGCAGCATGCCTTATATCTTTCACCAGCCTGACGATGTACATAATGATTTCCATTATTAGCTGAAATAGTAATAGTTGTTTCATCACATAAAATAAATAACATTTTTCTATTCATCAAGAGTCCAATTCTTGTGTGCCTTGGCCCAAGCAATTCTTTTGATCCGTTGTTGTTCAGTAGAGAAAAGTTTTCGTGCAGTCAGTCCATTTTCTTGTAGCCTATGACAAACTGTACGTGCAGATGCAATAATGCCTACTTCGTTCTCCCACTCATTTCTTAAATCAGTGGCTGTTTTAAATCTTGATTTTAAGGAATGACGAATCAACATGCAATCATCATGTTCAGTACACAGCCTTGGTTGACCTGTTTTTTTCTGTTTCCCACACATCCAGTTTCTGCAACTGTTTTAATGGTGTGCAAGACAGTGGAATGATCACAGCCACATTTAACAGCAATTTTGGCACCGTGCTATCACCAATGGACAACTAGAGAGAAGCTCGTTAGTTTCATGCCAAGCAGGTGCACTTTGTAACTAAGAAACCGTGGTGATCCAATTAAATATTAAAGCGTGTTTTGCTTGTTGGTAAGTTATTTCAAGTGTCCTGCAAGTTTCAATGATGTACTGTACAGTAATTTTATGTTAAATGCATTGTACACTAATTTCACAAATTCCACCATTTTTTGCTTTTTATGACTAGATGCTGTACTTTTGCTTATAACTTCACTTCTATTCCTGGTAATAACATTATGGAAAAATATTTGAATTCGGCATAAAATTTCCTTTAAAATGATGTATAATATGTATTCCTTACTTTATTTACCTTTACACTGTATAAATTGACTTCAAACATCAAAAATTTGACTTTGTCTACTGGTTCAGGATTTTTGGCCACGATTGCATCTTCACTATGTGCATTACAAGGATAATAGATATTCTTATCATATCTGACATAAGTATTTACAGTTTTCAAGCTATGTTTATGGAATTGGACAGTAACAATAGGTTAGCTTTGGAAGAGAAGAAACAAACAACATATAATTCCTAGATATTAAAATCATAATAGAATTAGATGCACTGTTGTTGTTTTTTTAAATTGTTGCATCACACCTTTGTATCCAAAATTGGGTATTCAGAGTGGTGAGGCACTTTACACTGAAGTGCCAAAAAGAAACTGCAATACCTCGTTGAACCTCCTCACAATTAGATAACAAAAAACAGCTAACATGATGGTACATGGACTCCATGAGCTCTCTGTCGTACTGTGGAGACAGTGCACACCATGCTTCCTGAAGAGCATCCTACAATTCTGTAATATTTGCCAGTGGGGGTTTCCTGGCATTAATGCATGTTAAACAGCATCACAAATGGGCTCGATGTTTAAATCTAACAAATGAGGGGGCCAAGTCAGAATGCCAAACTCTGCATAATGTTCCTGCAGCCATAATCAGGTGACTGTGGACGTGTGCGGTGGTGCATTGTCGTGTTGAAAGACGTTGCACCCTTTGGAGTGGTTGCATGGCATAAACGGGTGCAAATGATCCCCAAGGATGGTTATATAGCCTCCACCAGTCAGAGTGGTCTCCTGATGTATGAGGATTAATAATGCGTACCAGCTGAAGACACCCCACAACATAACAGCGCCACCACCAGAGTTGTATAAAAATAAAATCTATCTGCGTACACAACCATTGAAACAGAAAACTTGGGGCAAACCCGCGAATCACGAATAAGATAATTTAAAGAAAAATTAATATAACAATAAATAATTATTAGAACATTACAGATTCTAGAGAAGACAAAAGTACATTACGACTGAATTTGCAAAAAAATGTGTGTAAAATGGACCTTAAGGCCAAAACTTCAAAATTTTGGACTATGGACCTCATAAAAACAAGAGACTAATTAAAGAAAGTTTTTTTTATCTAGAAAAGCAGTTCCGTTAATGAACCTTCAAAAATTATATATAGCATTTTCAACAACTTAATTCAAAAATAGTACTTATAAAATACATAAGGAAAAGATTTTAATTTAATAACTGGCAACTGCAAGAGTAACCTGGCAATAAAATTTTAAAAATCTTTCTGTGTAAACGAAACTTTTGTTACAGTTCCTATATATTGAGAACAGGCCTTGATAAAATCAAGAGGCCAGAAAGGTCTGTAAAAACAAAAGAACTCGCTAACGGAAGATGTGAAAAATAGTTGAACATTCTCATGTTAAGATATAATTAAATATATTAATCTTAGTAAAGCCTTGAGTAAGTGTTTTAATTGCTGTAAATAACATATTTATTTTTTTAATCTACAAGCAAAAACTATCTGCTAATAATTTGGAAACTATCCGCGTACAGCTATATTCTGCGACTGGCCACCGCTGGTCAGTATTGTCCCTTGTACGCATGCGGGAGCCACTGCCTTGTAGGGTTGTCGCCACACCCAGAGTCGGCTATCTGCCTCAAATAGTTGGTACCGCAATTCGTCAGACCAGGCTGCACGTTTCCAGTCATCTCACATCCAATGGCGGTATTCCCAAGCCCAGGTGAGTCGCACAGCCTTGTGTCGTTGGGTCAGCAATGGTGGACCGTTACCCTCGGAACTCAATAGAACACAGGGAACATTGAACTGTCTAAATGCTGATGCTACTACTGGCCCCAGTATTGAATTGCCATGATTTGTGGCAATGTTGTACGCCGAGCAGATGTTACAATGTGTGCCAGATGCCACAGTCATCCAGGGCTTTTCTATGGCCACACTGGTCTAGCATTCTGGATGTTTCCCCTGAATTTGTGTAGTCCTGGCACACCCAGGAAATTTGTTGACTGTGTAAATCCAAATTTCATGGCAAGTTTCGAGATGAAGTGATCCATCTCCCAGGTGCTGTCTATCATACCACGTTCAAAATTGCTTAAATCCTGATAAGCTGCCATCTGAACTACAAATGCTACTACTTCAGCTTGTGGAGATATCTGCTTCTATTGTATATACACTGAGTGGCCACTTTATTATGACCACCTGACAGTTTTAAGTAAATGAGCTATGGCTGCACGCTGTTGCCTTCAGAGGGCGAGGTTAGTATAAAAAGGAAAAGCTTAGTGCTTGCAACAGTAGTAGAAGTGATTTTTGGGTGACGAGATGGGTAAAAAATGTGATTTGACGGACTTTCAACGTGGGATGAGTGTAGGAGCTTTGGAGCCATGGAGCGGGTATCACCGAAACCGCCACATTCATGAAATGTTCCAGAGCAGCTGTTGTTAAAGTGTTTAAAGACTGGACTGTCAGCCAAAAAACTGGGTCTCTACGTGCAACGTGTGGTCGTCATCGACTAGTGACTGCTCGGGCGGAACGGCGAGTTTCCAGACTGGTAAAGGACAACAGAAGGGCAACAGTGCAGCAAATTACAGACCATCTTAATCAAGGATCCCCTCAAATGATCTCTGCACGCACTGTTTGCCGTACACTGTATCGGATGGGATATAGCAACCGAAGGCCTGTTCGAACACCTTTGCTGTCTGCAGTTAACAAGAGAAAACGTCTCCAGTTCGCACAGGAGCACAAGGATTGGACAGTCGATAATTGGAAACAAATTATGTGGTCCGATGAATCACGTTTTCAGTTGCACCATGTCAATGGCCAAGTGAAAATTCGGCGGAAACAGCATGAAAGCAACGACCCCAAATGCATTGCTACAACCCTTCAAGCTGGTGGAGGCAACGTTATGTTTTGGGGAATGTTATCCTGGCATGATTTGGGCCCTTTAATTCGTGTTGATCAACGTCTGACTGGCACATCATATCTAAGCATCATTGCAGAACAAGTGCATCCTATCATGTGGATGGTTTATCCCAATGGCGATGGCTACTTTCAACCAGATAATGCGTCCTGCCATAGTGCTTGTATTGTACAGGATTGGTTTCAGGAACATGCTGATGAGTTTACTTTGCTTAGGTAGCCCCCACAATCTCCAGATCTCAACCCCATTGAGAATTTGTGGGATGAAGTTTAATGAGCCATCAGACAGCTGGATCCACAACCCTGCAATCTCACACTCCTGGAAAGTGCTATTCATCAAGCATGGTCTCAGATTCAACAAAACACCTGTCAACATTTCGCGGAGTCCATGCCGCAAAGAATCAACACAGTATTAAAGGCAAAAGGTGGCCCAACGAAGTACTGAGGGGGTGGTCATAATAAAGTGGCCACTCAGTGTATACGTTGTTTGCAGACAATAACATTTGTTGCTTTGGTCTGGTGGCACATAATGGAAATGGTAGTGCCCTTCCCAGATTTTTTGTCACCTCAGTGTATATTAGTACAGAATATGATAACAAAATAAAAATTTAACATCAATTACCTACCAACATTCATCATCTTTCTCATTCCACGCCCAAGGTTTTCTGCCCCTGACAAATCTATCTGTTACTGTAAGATTCTTAGACTCTGTTCGTGTTTCAATATGTTTTCATTTTAAGCATGAAAACATATTTAAACATGATGTTCATGCATTTGATCATGTTTTTATTTAAGGCATGAAAACATACTGTATTTAAACATGATGTTCATGCATTTGATCAGAAGGTATCTTTGTTTGCATCCATGAGAACAGAAATATTCCATTCAGCTGGCAGCAATAATGGAAAGAAACAAGGGATTAGAAATTCTTGTACCATGTTAATAATGTTGATCACCCTCTTAAAAATAGGTTTGGTATTGTGGTAGAATGGCTGTATATGCTATGTGTTGATTTGTAGGTGCGTTTGTTTTCCCGTCAATGACTGGAGAATGCGTGAGAAAAGGTAAAGGATTAGGAACTTCAAAGACACCCTAAGTAGAGGTGTTTTCATCATTCAGAGGCTTTGCTGAGATATATACATATGGTTTTGGCAAGGAAGGGGACTCTTGTTGTTCAGTCCATGTTAACATCCAATGGACATGGTCCTTAGTCAGGGGGGATGATTTATGTTGACCAGCTAAAATAGCTGGCTGGTTTTTGTGCTTCGCTTGGGAGTAGTGCAGAGTACATGATCTCTCTCCAAGGTTGATGGCAGTTTTGGGTGTAAGGTTAACGAGCCCACAGAGAAAAAATAGGCTTAAGTTTCTCCATTTGTTGATGAAACGAAAAGCATAGAAGCCAGAACTGTTGTTTTTGGAGCAAATGTTAAATTCCATTAAGTTAAGAAGGGGGGGGGGCTTGGCATATTATTAGAGTCCTTTGAGAACATTAGTTTCTCAGATATATTACAAAAATAAAAAGAATGGAACTAATGCCATCCTACCACAGAGGTAACAAACCAAAATAAGTTTGATGGCTCTCGCAGGATTCTAGGGCTGATCCGGTCTTAACATAGGATGACAAAAGATAAGTGAGAGCTGTTACAATCACCTATGACCTATTACAACATTGATCTTGTAGATTTTGCTGTTGGACTGTTACCTGTTGCTTTAAAATGTAACACCTCTCTTGGAAATTTTTCCTTTTGTGTGTGATACACATGCTGAAACCATTTAAGCATGTTTTCATTAACTTTGTCTTGTACAGAGAAAATAGCTCAGATTTAATATCTGCATCGCTAATCCTGTCATTCCAGTGAATCCGTGTTTTTTTTTTATATATATTTCACGTACTATTGTTATGGAAGCCATGTCTAATTGCCTAATGAGAGCACTACTTTGTACTCATCTCTTACTTCCATAGAAGAGGGTAAGTCTAAACAATACCACATTTGTTAGTGGTTTTGAAGTAGCCTATTTCTTGCATTCTAACCTCACTCCTCAATGGGCAACAGGGAGCTTGTTCACCTGGGTGACCTCCCACTAATATGGGTTCTTTTTTCAATGGGAGCAAAATGGAAAAGTTAAATGTTGAACTATATTTTTATCACTCCACAAATCATTGAAAATGATTATAGCCAGGAATATGTTGTAAACAGCATACATTCTATCTTCACCCCAGTTTTAACAATAGGCAAAAACGGCAGAAAGATTTGTAGACAGTGATTATCCAAAAAGAATTGTCCAGCTGGTGAGAGATTTAAGGAGTGACAACTTTCCTCAAGAGAACAGGAAATATGGCTAACAAACTTCTGAGATATGCTGCACTTGCAAATTATGAAGACTTTAATAGATTTATTTATATGTTCAATAATTATTGTTACGACTGTATAGATGTAATAAAATAGTTTTGTAGATCTACCATTTCCAGGAAAATACTATATTTTTTGGAGTATAAAATGAGACATTTTCTTCCAGAAGTATGAGTCTCAACTTATCTTTTGATTGGCAATTAAAATTTATGAAAGGGAAAAGAAAAAAATATTCTGCCTTAAATTCATTTGTGATCTGAGCACTTGAACTGCAATATTACATTTTGTAAGAAACCATATTCCAAAGGCATACAAAATTTAATATTCCATTAACTGAGAAATTGACCATGATGACTAACTGAGAACTAATGTTTGTGAGAGCTGATGTTTCTGTTTTCAGAAACATCAGTAGTTAGAGGAGAGTGTGTATAAGGTTGGTTGGTTATTAGATTTTATTGGCGCAAGGGCCATGGTTGGCCAAAGAGCGCCAGACACAAGACATATAAACACATTCATTATATATGAATAATATATAATAAATATATATGATTAAAATTAAAGTAATAATAACATCTTTCTAATATTTGAAATAATAATCATGTATACAATAAATATATAATATAAATATTTATAATAAATAATTATGTATTATTATTTATGTAATTTATGTATATTATTAATTATTTTATAATATAATAATTATTATTAATATTAATTATATTATGTATTATAATTATTTATTTGTGTATTATTAATAGTTATGTATTATTATTATTATTATTATTTATGTATTTCATGTATTATAATAAATAACATATAGTAACATGTTTCTGATGTAATCATTATATATGATTATATCAGAAACATCAGTTAGAGGAGTGTGTATAAACACATTCAGATTTAACTGAGAACTGATGTTTCTGTTCACAGTTGACTGGCTGGTGACAGTTGTGTATGCAACCTGCAGCACATGTACTTTAAGAACAGTAATGACCAGCGGCTAGCGAAGGCAGTCTCTTTTCTCTATGTCAATCTCTGAATTGAATCTGTCAACGGAATTAAAATCAACTATTACTTCCATTTATTATGCTTATCTGAATTTATTTAATGTTTCTGATTGAAATCAAAATCTTTCTCGGCTTCTGATTTCAATCAGACTCTTGTGAGAAAGCAGTGAATGACAGTGCACACTGCAAGTAAACATCACTCTGATTTGGCACACTTCCTGTTTTTTTTTTTTTTTTTTAATTCTTTCATCTTTGATGGCAGCTTCTTTGGCTGGCTGGCTGGCTGGCTGGTCAATCAAAGGAAAGGAATACAGTGCACTTTGTGGGAAAAAAACAAGCTTCTGAAATTCAACTTTTTGCTGAAAGGAAAAATTCTGTAGGTTAACCCCAATTTGTCCTCCTCCTAATAATTACTGAAACATAAAAAATGTAGTTACATAAATTTGGAACACTAGCTGTATTTTTTTTTTTTTTTTTTTTTTTTTTGCCCTAGCTTTATACTCAGGATCGAGTTATCTGTGAATGAAGATAAGGAAACTGCATGAAATTTGGCCCATTTGACATATTCTCCATGTTGAGTTAAAGCTGATACAGTACTTATAAATATAGAAAAAGAAGTAAAGAAAAACAAGTGACAAGAAAAATCAATTAACAGACATTTTGAAGATTTCTTAATAGATGACACCACACTAACCATGACCTCACCAGTAACTCACCAATGAGAGATTGCCACCAGAAGGCAGTGTGACCAATGTGAAAACCCCACATAGTGGTGATGTGACAGTCACCATAGGAGGAAGGGTGTTTCCTCTTTTCTTTCTGGCTTCAGACTGAAAACCATTCCTTTGAAAATATGGCTCCATTGAGCTAAGAAACTTAAGTTACAGTACTTATCAAAAATTACCTTTGAACTGAAAGAGTGTGGTTTTTAACAAGAACTGTGGAAATGTCTTCAACTTTATGAACAGATAAGTTTTTCAGTGACAATGACGTTTTCCATGCTGTGAAATATTTTTTATGAAATGATTTTCAAAGCATTTTTAATCACACTTTAGCCACTGTAAAAATTTTTTTTTTCAGTGTAAATACGGTTTTTGTGATAGTGCAATAAAATGAAGCAATGTTCTGCATGAATCTAAGTACGTTCTGGGCACTGGTATGTCCTTTGATGGTACACTTACTGTACACCCTTGATACAGTTGCCTTTGGGAACTCTAGGGTTCTCATTACTTCGGTGATAGAATGACCCATCTGTCTTGCACCAGCAATGGGTCCATGATCAAAGTTGTTCAGATCGCTGTGTTTACCCATGTTTGTTTATTGTGATACAGGCAGTCCCCGGATTATGAATAAGTTCAGTTCCTAAGTCTGCCTTTAAGTAGAATTTGTACGTAAATTGGAACAGTGAGTCATGTGTTTGTAAACTGTGACTCACTGTAAACCTTTGGATGCATAAAAAATGTTAAAGAAATACGTCCAAATACACTAAAACATCTTGAACATAATGATACAGTACTACTACTAATAAATGCAACTGCAAATTTATAACACACACACACGCAGAAAGAGATAATAAATACTACTACAGCTTTTGTAGTACAGAGAGAGAAGAGAAGAATGTTTTGATGCGTGTCACAAAGTAGTGCCTGTTTGTCATTATGAACCATTGTATGTAACTCAAAATTTTAATGTAATAGGCTTTACAAGGGTTTGTTCATCTACCGGTTGTACATAAGTCAGATGTTCATAACCCACAGACTGCCTTTACACTGTTGGGCAGCCCTGCTGTCTACTTATTTAGTGCCTGGGTTTGGTTTGGGTCTGTTCCACTCTGCATGGGGGGGGATGCCCATGTACGGAACTGCCCATCACTCCTATCCAGGGGTCAAGCTGCCAATCATATTCTTCGCAATTTGTGAAAAAAAAAAAAATGCTTTGTCTGTTCCTTTTGTGCTATTATAACACTTTGGCGTAAACCAACCGAATTTGGCAAATAGGTTGGCGAAAACTTTAAAAAAGCCAGAGCGACCTCTGCCTATCTCTATAATGTTTTGTCTACTGAGAGTATATAATTAATAATAATTATTTCTGTTTCGATAACACAATCTGCCAATGAGAGACTGCGTCACCTATGGGTTTATCTTTTTCAACACTTTTTGCAGAAAAAGGAATGCCGCATAACAAAGGAAAAGTTTTGATAAAAACTAATTACAAATAGATTTTATGTATTAGATATGTAGGTGGCATCTTTTCTTAATGGTAATATGTCCTCATTCAATAAAAAAATCATTTGAAAGCAAAATTTTCAAAGATATCTGAAACAATTAAACTAACATGGAAAATAAAGTATTTGTTTACCTTTCTTTTTTAATGATTCTATTAGAACAGAGCCATAATATATGACATCAAGTCCATCAAAATGAAACAAATAACATCTATAATATAAATAACATCTAATCATCCTTATAGCCATAAAGTATATTTAATTAGAAATGTAGTTAACAGAGCCTTTTCTCATTCAAGTAGTCACAAATTACAGAGAAAGGATTAAAGCACATAAAAAGTCTAGCATTTTGTATATATAAAAAAAATAGTAAACTATCATTTATGAACACAAGCATAAAAAAATGTTTGGGAAAGAATATGCTGGTTCCTTACTACATGGTAACAGGCAAGCAACGTCGATCAAAGAAAAGTGCACTCTAGAAGACTGGCAGCATGTGGAGTGGTCCGAGGAGTCATGCTACCAGTTGTTACGAGCTGGTGGTAGGGTTCGGGTGTGACGCAGACCCCATGAGGCCGTGGACCCAAGCTGTCTACAAGGCACTGTGCAAGCTCGTGGTGGTTCCATACACATGTGGATTGTCTTTAGGTGGCATGGTTTGGTCCTCATAAACACATCATTAACTGGTAATCACTTTGTTACTCTGCTGGGTGACCATTTGCTGCCCTTCACAGACTTCATGTACCCCAACAATGATAGATTTCCAGGCGAACAATGCACCATGTCATTGGGCCCAAGTTGTCCAAAATTGGTTCGAGGTGCATTTTGGACTGTCCCAACGGATGGTGTGGTCACCACGTTCACCCAACATTAACCCAATAGAGCACTTATGGGATGTAGTGGAAAGGTCCATTTGCACCCAAGATACTGCACCTACAAGTACCAGGGAACTGTGGCCGGCTGTTCAGATGGCATGGCTGAACATCTTTCCAGAAGTCTTTCAGCTACTTGTGGAATCGATGCCATGTCGAGTTGCTGGACTTCACCAGGCTAGAGGAGATCCTACGTGATATTAAGTATGTACCCCATGACTTTCAACACTTCAGTGTTTATGTATGATGATGGTATTTTCCTGTGCTGAAATTTTTATAGCCTTTAAGTGATCTATTCAGACCACCAATTTTTATTAATCTTGTGGCACTGAGGAAACAAAAAAAAAAAAAAAAAAAAAATCTTTATTGATAGTTTTAACAGATCAAGCTTTGTAGCTAATTATCAACTAATGAATGCCAGTATTTCATTTTTATAAAGAGTTTTGAAGTAGATTATTTTCCTGAAACTAATACATTTGTTTAAGAAAGCCATGTTGTTTTTTAAATGTGTACAAAGGCCACTCATAGACTTCAGTGTACAATGACATATTATAATTTTAACAGATCAAATGTATACAAAGTCCACTCATAGATATGGCAGAATGATGATAACCAACTACAGTTGTACATAGATGAATATAATAGCTATTACGAAACAATTAAAGTCACTGTGGAGCGTGAAAAGGATGGAATCTTACCATACTTAGACATATTGCTATCTCATAAACAAAATAACATCGATTTCCAAGTATATAGAAAACCAGACAACATCACTAATATCATTCCTGAGAACTCTCACCATCCAGCATCTTACAAATTTGCAGCTTTCCGATCATATATCAATAGAGCGTTTACTCATACATCTAACGCCCAACTACTAAAAAATGAATTGAATTGGATAAAGAACACTGCAATAAACTTCGGTTATGATGTGAAGAAAATAAATAACCTTATTAATAGATGCAACCCTAGAAATAAACAACAAAGGAATACACAGACTCAACACAAAGGAATACACAGACTCAACAGGTAAAAAAATTTTGTGGATCATTACCATATATTCTGGAGATCACAACTATTATGAAGAAAACATGTAAAAAATATGACCTAGATTTTGGTGTAGAAACGAGAGATATAACGAAATCTCTTAGTAACTATCACAGAAAGACCCCAATCTTACAAAAAGCGGGTGTCTACTCTATACCAATAATAAATAATCAAAATAAAATCGTCAACCAATATATAGGCAGTACAAAAAGAAATATTAAAATCAGATTGACCGAACACATGAAGAACTGGAGCAGAAGAGAGAATAAAACAGCACTCATTGAATTCTGTTTGGATAGTCAATGTATACCCTATTGGGAAGGAATTACAATATTAAACCAGCAGAATAATATGAGAACAATACAAATAGCAGAAGCAGTAATAATAAATAAGACCAAACCATTTAACTGCAATAATAACAGTCCGTACGACCTTTCGTACGCTTGGAGGAACCTGATCAAAACTGAGAAGAAATGGAATAGGGAGAGGAGAGAGAGGAAGAGAAAAAGGAAGGGTGAAAGTGACGTAGATGAAGATAAAGTTGATGTGACCTGACACTAGATGGCATTGGCAATGGATTAAATGGGGAACATGCGCACTGTGGACACGAGACTTTCAGATAGCAGCCTTAGACAGATGATGTGAAGTCTCCGTTGAAAACGCCAGGGTAGAGCCTAGGTGAAACGCGCGTCCGGTGATTGAGACTGTGGACGGTATGAGGTGGTGTATGTGACGATTTTAACTGGAACCTTTTTTAAAGCTTTTAAATTTTTTATGAACCTGACCAAACTTTGAAGACTTCCTCAGCATTTCCGAGATAGCCCTAAAGGCCAAATACGACACAGCATTGACGAGATAGCCCTAAAGGCCAAATACGACGTGGAACTTCAAGTTGTATGTAAATAGTAACTCTTAACTCAAGAATTTTTAATTATTATCTGGAAACCTTTACCCATTCAACATGATGTCGACATAGCCAAAACGGAGCTAACCCTAACATCTGGACATGTCCGAAGTGGGGTACAACTTATAACGAAATGGCTCTCGAACTAACCCTAACAACTGACCATATTGAAGCAAGACTCAACTTTGGACAAAGAAACTCAATAACCACTGACGTTGGACTGAACACGCAATTCCGTAAGTAACATCTTTAGGACTTCTAACCGATTTATATTTTAATTGAATAAGTTAATGCACCACCACAGACTGTATCCACGTTACAGTACGTGTAAAACAGAAGTTACAGACGTTAAAGCGTCATCCTGAAGAACTTTGTGGTCACGTAATTGTATGTGAACTATATAATAGAATCACATGAGATATAATGACATATTATAAGATTGTTCCCAATTGTATAGATTATGCTTCTTCTGTTCCTGACCCCAGAAATGATGTATTTTATTTTGTACTAATTGAAAAGTGCTATGCCAGCTGTAGTCTTCTATGTGATCATTTGTTGCATGGTTTTAATGTTATGCAAAGTTCAGAACAATTTTTCTCGGTGCCATTTTCCGCACTCCGTTGTGGCATTTCAGGTTTCTTATTGCATAGGGTATAAAGAGTAGTTCCAACCAAATGATTCACTAGCATTCACTTCATTGCATTCTTGGTTCTAGTAGTGGAGATGAATTAGCATCAGTGGAAGGAAACAGAAAACAAAAAGTAAAAGTTGGTTTTCTCATGCTCATAAATGATGTTTTGGTTTCTTGTGAAAGCTATTTAAAATGGAAACTGTAAAATTTCCATTTATTCGATTAATTGTGTTTCTCCCTCGCATTTTCCTTCTCTAGAAAGTGGATTCTGCGAAAAAAGGCAGCCCTATGCCACCTCCTGTTGCAAAGCCAGTAAAAAGAAAATTAGTAAGACGTAGAACACAGTCTAAAAAACCTACTGTAGAAACTTGCCTTGTAATAGATCCTGCGCAGGGATTTCAGTGTAATGTTTGTAAGTTTTCTCAATAATGTATGACTTTAACTATTATTCTCTGATGTGAAATTCAATCTCTTTATGCAAAAAGTGACTTTTTCTTCTTTTTGAACTGTTGGTGAACATAATGCAGTTGGTTATTCTAATATTTAAAATTACACGATTATTTAAGTGAATAACATGCATATTGTCTTTCTGTAACATTTCCTTCATTTCAGTAGAGACTGGAGGTAGGCTTAACACTGATTTCCCTGTCACAGTAGCAATGGCAACTGTTCCACGGAAGTAACAGTGACTTAGAATGGTGACAAAATCACTGTTTATGACAGTGACAATGAAGTTGTAAAGAAGCTGGAACAGAGAGTAACTGTCTTACTTCTAACAGTGACAGAATCATTGTTTACAACAAATGTGATGGAACGGTAATGGAACTGCGAGCCAAGGAACGGTAATGGAGTGCAGCAGGGAAAAATGATTCTTCAAAAGCTCACTGTAGGCGGCAGCGATAACTGTGTACTCCAGGGAAAATGGCCCAATAAGGCCATCATCACTCATTGCACACCAATCGGTTAGCTTTAGTGGATGGAGAGGCTTCAGAAACAGACCGCCAGCTTCTCGCTTCCCCAGATGTGGTAATTTGCCAGTTAACATAGCCATCCAACCAGAAGTGTGCCTCATCGCTAAAGACAATGCTCTTCACATTAAAGTTGTCCTTATCGATCAGTGAATACATGTTATTCGCAAACTGATAACGCTGCTGGGCAGCTTTTGTGCTCAACGGCTGATGCACCTGGATTTTGTAGGGAAACGTGTCCAAATCCGAAGTCACAATTCGCCATGCGGACACTGGGCTAACGTCTAGCTGCTGCATAAGACTTTGTGTTGACGTACTGGCTTCTTCGTGCAGGAGTTCTCGTGTGGCTTTGATGTTTTCCGCCGTCCACGCTGTTCTTCTCTTCGTCTCCATGCTTGCCACGTCGTCTGTGGTACTGCCGGTTCATTCGAATTTCGCTACCAATTTCGTCAGGTATGTAAAAGATGCCTTACGGCGATTCCTAAACACTGTACTCCACTTTCGTAACACCTTTGTGAGGTTTCCACCCTCCGCATACCAATTTTTCACCAAAAAACTCTTTCTTTCCTGGTATATCGCTGCACGTCCGAAATTGCGTGTCCACCGTCCCACTTCTTCCTCACGAATGCCTGTCGCCTTCTGATCGACGTCTTGGACTTACAGTGTCATGTTGTTATTCTTTAGCGATTTATTCCTCAGGAAAGTTGTCACTACCCCGTGAAACACTGGGCATTAAAATATCGCACTATGAACCTCATAAAAACGAGAGAGATTTAAGTAAAGAAAGTTTTTATATCCAGAAAAACAGTTCCATCAGTGAACCTTCAAAAAATCATTTTGAACAACTTAATTCAAAAATTGGTAAATTTACAAAATACATAAGGAAAAGATTTTAATTTAATAACTGGCAACTGCAAGAGGAACCTGGCGACAAAATTTAAATTCTTTTGATGCAGTTTCTGTATATTGAGAACAGGCCTTGATAAAAATCTAGAGGCCAGAAACATCTGTAAAATCAAAAGAACTCAGATGTGAAAAATAATTGAAAATTCTTCAGGTTAAAATGGAATTAAGTATACTAATATGAGTGAAACGCGTGAATAAGTGTTTTAATTCCTGTAAATAACATTTTTTTTAAATCTACAAACAAAAACGATCTGCAAAATCTGCTAATAATTTGGAAACTATCCATGTACATCTACATTCTGTAACACTGAAAATAGGTGAGTTCAGTGGAATTAATAATGCAGACATATAAACAGAGTAGGCTACGTCTTTAGTAAAACAGGGTTCCCATAGCCCTTATAAGTCCTTAAAAGTGCTTGGGGATTTTTTAGAGTGCTTAGAAATCTTTATTTTTGGCCAAAGATAGCAATAAGTGCTGATTTTTGCTAACTAACTGCCCTAAATTTAGAAGTTACAATGTAGTAGGAGAAGTTCTATACACAATGTAGTGCATAGAACTTCACCTGCTGGTTGGCAGTGCTGATAATAATGTCATGTGATGTTAGCTGAAAGCCTGTGGGAGAGCACGGGACAATGTGACATATGCAATTTGCTGAACGAAATAAAGAACCTTGGGTTAGATTAAACACACCCAGTAGATTCCACCGAACACGCCCCATCACCATCTCTTGGTACTGCTATTTCACTGTTGTATTTTCCCTTTTCATGTACACAAATAACAATTATTTAATCATACCACGAGAAAATTAAGTGCAAAACTGAAATCTTAGCACCTGCTGTTGATTTTGGTTTTGCATTTTAAACCATGAAATGATTATAGGCAAAATTCTGACCTTGAACTCATAGTATTAGCTACAGTTTTACATTTTATTGTATTATGTGATTATTCTATCAGATAGAAAAACTGATTTAACTAGCAGAACTGTCATTTAAATTGCATACATTTTAATTTATTACATCGTGAAACTTAACTTAATCTGCAAATATTTCAGTAAAAACTCAAAACACACTGCTTAGCAAACTATAACTTATTGTTTTAATGGGTTTTAAGTTGAGACGATTGGTACCGTGTGCTCTGTTTTTAATCAAACTGATGATTCATCCCGTAGTGTTTTAATTCGTGAGTGTACATTCTTCAATTTTAAATTTCAAATTAACAAAAAAAGAAATTGAGGGAAGTATCGTTACAACTTAGCAGCATTGTTATGTGTTTTTTGGAGCTCTAATTTTTGACATGTCACTTTATGATTACCCGAGATACTTTTAATTAATTGCCTTTGTGAAGAAATATTTTTTTAGTTGCCACAATTCTGGTTTCTTCAATAAATGGTGTGAGTATTAACTTTTGTGAATATCCTCCTTTGTTTCTACAGTGCATTTGGTTTGCAAGTTGTTCTACAGTAATGTGTAGAGAGTTTTAGTCACGAGAAGTTTTATCAATGAACTCGTCTGTAATCCGTGCCATGCACAGTTGAAAAAGCTGTGACTGAAATTTTTTCTTGTCATATAACACAAATCATAATAAAATGCATAACTATAATAAATGGTTGAATTATTAATTAGCAGTGTATAAGATGGGTCAGCAACAACAAAATTTCCGTAATATTCCCATTAATTTTTAATTTTTCCAACTACTTGTATACCAATTTAACGATGATGTTCCTCATTATTGTATAAACATGCTTACCTGTCATTGACGGGCTTGCACTGAAGTATTGAGACATTCTGTCAGTGACCTGAAATGATGTCATGTCTAGATAACTACACAATGGGGTTAAAAATGTGTTATTTTGCCGGTTTGGTTTTTTTTTTTTTTTTTTTTTTTTTGTGGTATCATTATATAATCTAATATATAAAGAGAGAAAGTTCGTGTGTTTCAGATAATCTCGAAAACTACTGAACCGATTTGGATAATTCTTTCACCGTAAGAAAGCTTATTTCTTTTCGGTGGACGTAGGCTATTTTGATTATTTATTATTATTTTTTATTATTTTTATTATTTTTGGCTGTACTACTGAATCAGATCGCTTTGAAGTAGTTCCTGATTTCCTGTGTGTCGTTCCTCTTTGTTTACATACAACCTGATCACACCCAACGTGAAAGAAAGTAGTTCACAATAACATACAGAATTTGTTTTACTAATCTCAAAAACTACTGAAGCTATTCCATAATTACAACTACGTAGTTGATAGCAGAGGGCTTAGTTCCAAGTCCGACCACAGCAGAAAGGCAGATGGTGCTGCAAGTACTTAAGCAAGAACAAACGCCAGAATAACAACGGCGGATCGTACAAAGAAAATGCCATGGTAACATAAAATAAGAATCACTTATGACTATGAAAATTAGCGATGACAAATCTGTGGGCAGTAGCTTTCATTTAAAAAGAAATCATGGAAATTGCTCCAGTGGGGTGATGCTAACAAATTGTAGAAATGGCCTTGTGTTTTAAATATATAGATTACAACTTGTGAACTTGTATTTAACTTAGTCTGTATACTTTCTGATCACACCTTGTATCCTAAAAAACAAATGATGATAAACATTGGCTCACCAGACTCATAAAAGGTCTACATTGATTTATGTCGTATACAGAAAAAGGCTACTAAAAACGTACCTTAGTATCTTCAATAACAAAATCCACATTCTTCAGTGTGACAATCCAGGGCCTCTCCATAAATTCTTCACTAAAAGGTACTTCTTTTTTCTGTCATGTTCTTTCCTTATGGGCGATATTAATTACTCATATCTCAAAAACTTAAAAAAAAACAAAAAAAAACTCCACAAGTGCTTGTTGCAGCCTATTAAAGCATGGCATAAAACTATTACGCTAATCACTTAAAATCAATTTTTACTGCTAAAAACAAGTACTATGTACAAAATTTGAAAATTATTTCTGAACTATGTATCAATAAATACTTCGAGATACCCCCTAATACATATATACTTTTGTCTTGAAGTTTTTTGTATGTTCTCACATACATGTTCAGAAGGCTGTCATAAAAAACTCCCTTGGTCACGTCAGATAAGCAACACACCTGCATCGAGTTAAAATTTCCTCTACAGGGCTCACTCATATATTGAAAAAAAAACCCCAGCTGGGCTCTTATACCATGTTCTAAATCACTCTTGACAGGTTCCTGTACTGCCCTCTATGAGTCAGTCAGGTATTCCATACCTTTTTTCTTTTCTTACACTTATTATGTTTTGCTTCTATTATGAATCAAAGTCCTCTATGCTTCTGGTATATAATACAGTTCCTGGATATTGCAGGCATTATTTTTGTGTTTTTTGATTGTAATTGCCTTGGAATACCGGAGTTCCCATTCGTTGTAGTGACTGTTAACAATTGTGATTCTTCAAATTGCGGAATAGTTTTTTTCGTTCCAAACAGTATTGTATCAGTGCTGTCTTTTCTTCCTTTCTTTCCCAATTTTTTATATGTTGATAAAGACACTTTTTTAATCTATTGTTTGTGCTTTCATAATAAACCCTTTTTTGAGGAATATCTTGAGATGGCTCAATGGGAATGGCATATACACCTGCTTGTTCCAATATCGGGGTTTTCTGTTTGGTATTACTCACCATGGTGGACAAATTAGTGACAAATTGTCTCATACCTTTTTTTATATTTTCTTGCCATGTTATTTATTTTTTGGTTGGTGTTGCCCAAATAAAGAGAAGAACCCACATATTGCATATCTTTTTTATCATGTTCTTTTATTTTGCAATCAGTTCTTTTATATCTTTTTATGAGGCCTTTGATCAACTTGCAAAGATATCCATAAGCTCTTGATATCTTTTTGATCCACTCTATTTCCTCTTCTCGAAATTTTTTGCTGCATGTATGTGTGAAAACTCTTTAAGTAAATTAAAGAGGGCATTGATTTTATGTGCTCTAGGGTGGAAAGAATCAAACAGTATCAAGACGGAAACAAATGTTGGCTTTTTATATACACTATCTACCAACAAGTAATTGGACACCTGTGATAGCAAAGGAAAACAAAGTTTATTCACCTTCAATAGTTGGTGGAGCATCCATGAGCGGCGATTACAGCTGCGACCCTCCGGGGCATACTCTCAACCAGGCGGTGTACGATGGCTAGCGGTATTTTCTTCCACTCGGCTTGGAGAAGATAGGTCAGTTCCTTCACCGATTTCGTACGGTGGGGGCACCCCTTAAGTTGACGCTCCAACTCGTCCCAGAGGTGCTCGATAGGGTTAAGGTCTGGGCTCTGCGTAGACCAGTCCATTCGATTAACCCCATTGTCACCGTACCAAGCCATGGTGGACCTTGCAACATGACTAGTGGCATTGTCATCCTGAAAGTAACATGGGTCCACCCCGTAAAACTGCCACAACGTAGGAAGCGCATGGTAATCCAAAATGGTACAGTAGGTCTCGGCGTTGAGTCTACCAAGAATTGCGACCAAGGGTCCCATGCTATACCAGGAGAAACACCCCCATAGCATAATTCCACCGCCGCCGAACTTCACAGTTGGCACAATACATTCCGGCAGGAGGCGTTCTCCAGGCAGATGCCAAACCCAGACCTTGCCATCCGAACGGTAGAGGGTGAACCTTGATTTTGTCTCTCCAGAGAACCCGTTTCCACTGTTCAACGGTCTACTGTCGACATTCTTTGCACCACGTTAGCCGAGCAGCGCTATTGGACTTGGTGATCAAAGGCTTGTGGGTGGCAGCACGTCCATGATAACCAAGCAGATAGGCTTTCTTACGGATGGTATTCATCGAAAGAACACTCCTGGATGCCTGTTGAAACTCCACGTGGATGTGGCCCATCGATTTGGTGCAGTTCTTCCGAATTTCTCTGGCCAGCACCCGTCGGTCTCTGACTCCCAGTTTTGTGGGTCTGCCGGGTCGGGGCACATTCCGACAGTCGCCTCTCATATTCCACTTGCCAATCACGTAGGCCACTGTTTGTTTTGGGTACTTCAACTCGTTGGATATGTCATGTATGGATCGGCCATTTCTGTGGTACCCGACGATTACACCTTTCTCGAAATCGGAGAGCTCCGAACTGCGTGGCATCTTGCATGTGACTGGTTGCGTTGTTGTTTCCCACACGATATTTAACGGCGGCGGCGGCGGCCGCGACGTGTATCAGGACCGCAGATATCGTCGATTGCAGGGGTGTCCAATTACTTGTTGGCAGATGTGTACCTTGTATTTTAACTGATTGCCTACTTTAGTAACCTGTACATCTAGCAAAGAAATAGACTTATTTTTTTCACTTTCTAAAGTTAACTTTATAGTTGGACACTTTTGTAATAAGGTTCGTTTGTAGTAGCCTCTTTCTGTATATGACTTAAATCAATGCAATTTGAATGATGTAATGAAAACCTAAATATTAAAGATTACATCATAAAAGGTATATTGCCAAATCTTTTGAAAAGTCTTTGTATTAGCTCATTATGTGTTTGAAGTCCGTACTCTAATATATTTACATGCTTATAAATTTTATGATAATTAAAAAGCATGTTAATATGATGCATACATAATTATGATGTGCATTCTGTGTAGATTTCACTGGCATGAACTGTTATATTATTTTTGTTTTGAAGTTTATTCTCACCAAGTCGAATTGGAGAAAGACTTAACGCAGTCACAAGATGAAGTGCCTTTAACATCAGTTACCATCGACACTTTGCTCTTGGAAAGACATGAACAGGAGTCAGGATGTCAGGAAGATCAGGTATAAATATATAATTTGTGTGCTAATTGATTTCTTTTTACTTTGCTACTATGAAGTTAAATTTAATTATGTTAGAATGCTTTGCATTTAAATTTCTTCTTTTTTTTTTTTTTTTTACTTATTAGTGAAATGCAGATTTGAAAAAAAGAAAACTTGCAAAAGTGTACGGTGAAACAATTCAACAATAAAGTAACGGTAATACTGTGGATTGTGGTTAATTGGGGCAGCTGTTCATTTGGGACAATTTCTGAACATCCCAAATTATCTCTTTGAGATAAAGATTCGCATAATTGGGGCAGCTGCCTAATTGGGCCAAAGCATTCTGGCCCCTGTGTCCCAGTTAACCAGAATCTACTGTATAGTAAAAGCAATTCTGAGACATGTTTTTTGTATTTTTGTAATTATTTATATTTCAAAGAAAGGAGTTGTCCATAACTTTTGGAAACAAGATGAAAGTAAAGTTATGCCATTATTAGATGAAAATAAAGGTAGGTTGAACACATTCAAAGAAAAACAAAATGCTTTTTACAGGTATTGTAGTAGGGTAGATTTCGGATAATTAGGGCAGCCATTTATTTAGAACAATTCTTGAAAAACATCTCAAATTAGCTCTTTGGGATAAAGCTTCTCGTAATTGGGGCAGCCGCTTAATGGAACCAAAGTGTCCTAGCCCCAATGTATCCCAATTAACTGGAATCTGTTGTATGATAAACATTCCTTAATGCATTTTCAAGAATAATTATTTCAAATTCAAAGGAAAAATATATAGGCAAAAGACACATTATATAACAAGGCTTGGAAAATACCATGCCCTGGGCATGTAAATTATTGGCCTGAGCAGGTAAATAACAAATCTAGTTGCCCGGTCCGGGCAACTAGATTTAAAGATAAAAATGTTTGGAATAGAATTTCCTGCTACAAGAAAAAAAGACAGTTGTCGCATATTGTGTTTCATTTCACTGCTGATCACCAGAAGTTGTATTATTGTTACGAAGTGCCAAGGACAGAATACCACTTCTTTAATTATATTTTGCTCTAGGTTCAGAAATTGGAACTATATGTAGTTTTTTGCTCCAAATGTGGTTTATAGTCAGCAATGGGATGCATGCCTCTCTGATGGAACTAGCCTCCGGTGTTTAGCAACAAAGGGCAAAAACTTCAACAAAAGGAACGTGGCAGAATCAGTAAACAGAAGTCATCGCTCTTTCCACGTTTATAACTGAGTCGTGGAAAAATTCTCATTTCTAATCCACGTCAGTAGTGTGTGTTAATTATTCATTCGCCTCCTAGTTATTTGTTCAGTTGCTGCTTTCTATCTTTGGTGAATCCCCAGCATTGTGCGGGGCTCCAAGAAGTAACCTTCCATGTGGTTTGGCAGTTAGTTGTATGTGAGTGGGGAGAATTTGAGGCGGCAGTGGTAGCATGTCCGGCGTGTAACTGGAAGACCCTGGATTCGATTCCCAGTGGCGGCCGATGAGAATTTTTCTGTGACTTACTTATAAACGTGGAAAGAGGGCTGCGGGTGGCTTAGTGGGCAATGTTCATGACTGTCGTGGAAAGGACCTCAGGTTGTTCAATCCCTGGCAAGTATGAACGCTCGATCCACTAAATATCCGCCGTGCGATGGATGGGCACATTAAACCGTCGGACCCCAGTACCCCCCTCCCGATAATAGATAAGGGCGTCTTCCTCCCCGTTTCTACTTCGCTTCCGTGTCACTTTCCTATTGGGCACTCTAGCCCAAAACTCCTAGCTTCCTATTTCTAAGGGTTGTTTATTAAGACCTGGTGTGAGACACACTCCTTTCCTAAAATCCTCTACATATGATCTGATGATCTGAAACGTGGAAAGAGCGATGACTTCTGTTTGATGTTTCTAATCCACATCAATAGTGTGTATTAAGAATCACTAAATTTCTCAAATACCAGTTTCATTATACCATTTAATACCAATTTCAGCAACATTGTCTTAAAACATAAGATACACACTTTTGTGCATTGAACATTTTGAATACAGACCCTTAAAATGGAAATGCAAAACATGTAAAAAAAAGTTTATACTTTTGAACTTGAAAGAGAAAATTAGGGTTCTGATTTGTTATCTTAAAAGGTAAGTTTTCCTGGGTATCCAGCTTTTGCTACCTGAGCAGGTAAATAATTTCTGCACATTCCCAGTTGAGTATGTAACTTTTCAGATATTTTCAAGCCCTGTATAACGTGTAAAAGGCTTAATGTATTAACATGAAAAGCCCTGAGTAAACCAGAAACAATAAAGAACTGAGAGAAAACATGAGAGCCATCTCACTGTAGTGGTTGTCAGTGAAACAAAAGTACCATAGCAAAGGATCATTGGGACTCATAATATTCCCATAAATGTTAACCAGTTTTGCTTTGGATGACTAGAATTTCAAGGACTTTTTAGTAGGTAATTCAAGCTGAAAGTTATGTTGAGTGCTACACATTTAATGAAGAAGAAAGGATAATGCCTTTAGTGTTTTATTTATTCAAAATTGGCTCTTTAATTTTCCTAGGCCTTTTCCTGTTGGGGATTTTCAGGAATTCCAAAATTATTTTGGAGAATAGTTCTTCAGTTTAATTTTGTTTTCTTTCCCTACCTGTGTATTTAGTTTTCCAAACAGTTGTTAAATATGACAACTCTCTTTATTGAAACTTTGTCATTATGGTTGTCCAGATCCCACAGTGGTCTAAGCTGTGACTTCTGACCATTAGTCCGAGTGGGCCTGGGTTCAAGTTCTGGATAAGGCATGGTGTGCCTGTCTTTACGGCACTGGCTGTCTCCCTTCCCTGGAATCAGTGGCCCTAAATTGAGGATGGGTGACTGCTATAGCCTGTTGAGTTGTTCACAGTGGTCATTAAACCCCCAAACAAAAAATGTTAACATTCATCATTTTCCAGTTTTTAAACTACATGTACATACCTGCCAAGGTTTATGGTTTCCCATAAAATTTATGGAAGTTCTATTTCTGGTACGGTAATTTTACAGATGTTCGTTTTTTTTTTTTTCTTCCAGATGGATTAGTGCCATTTAGGTATCACCTAAAAAATTCGAAGGGAGTATAATGGCCCAAAAGACCATCCTGCTTGTATATTCTGACTTACTTGATTGCAATTACACCCCTTTCTGTTTGTAGCCTAGCCAAAAAGACTCAGGAAAAATGCTGTAGGATTAAGAAAAATGGCTGAAAAAGAGAGAAGGGTAAAAAAAAAAAAAACTTTATCATCACATAACACTTTAAATTGCAGTTTTTACAGGTATTCTAACATGATTTAGAAAAATTTAAGGTTCAGATCTCTGTTAAATTAAAGTAAAAACTACTGTATCGCTATAATTTAGCACTTACAAATGAAAGTTTTGTCTGTATGTCTACCCTAATGATAGCATACTAATGAGGCAATTATTGTCAATTGCATTTTGGTCACTATAAGCATAAAATACTGCCAAATATCTTGGCAGTATTTTATGTGTATAGTGATTAGAATGCAATCAGAAATAGCTGTAAGTGTATAACACTGTATATCAAATCATGAAATCGATATGCATGAAATATCTGTCAATCAAACTTGGTGATTAAACGTTCACTGAAAATTTTTTTCAGATTTCAATTCTTGAAAGTTGGCAGGTCTGCATGTAGGTCTATACTTGCCACATCAAAGACTAACGTGGTGCTTATACATCTTATCAAATATTTATTCTTTGTATTTAGGTAATAGCTTAATTGATGAGTCAGTTTTCTCCTTTGAAAGAAACGGTACTTTATGTAATGGTATTATTTACATAATTTTATGTATGAATGGTATTGAAATGCATTTTGAAAATCAGGTGCACATTCCTTAGAAATGGTAATTTCGTTTATGTTTCTGTACACTACTTGTCAAAAGGTATTAAACAAGGTAATACATATGTATAAATTAACACTACTAAACAAAAACTTGGAGAAAAAGAACTAGAGACTTTGATTGAATATAATTTGAATTTCTGAGTAAAGCCATAGTATGTTTTTTGTAAAAATGTGCAAATATATATTTATTATTTTGGTTTTGTTGTTTCTGTTAGTGGCACTGTAATATTAGTATTTAATCAGAATAATCCGTCTGTTTTTGCAGAATGTACCGCATGAAAACTGTGAAAGTGGAGATAAAGCCAATTCATCAGATGGCGAAGATAATGGTACGTTAGTGAGAAAATCTGGAATTATTGTTACCATTATTGTCAGTTAAAAGTAGATTCTTTGTATCCAGTTCTGTGCTGAAGGAAATGGAAACCAGAACACTTCAATTTTGGCGATAGCTGGTTGTGGGAATAATGATGAACTTTTTAATGACTACATCATTTGAAATACCCATGAAAAAAAATATGTATACATCTTTTAAAATTAATATCAGGTGTGACCAACACATGCATGAATCACAAGTTTGCTCAAAGATGTGTTCATCATGCAATACAGTATTCCAAGCATATTCCAATTGAGCTGACAAATTAGGGATCAAAAGTGCAGTCAGAAAGTAACTTCTCCAACATCATATATTTTGTATTTATTAGTATGAAAAAAGTTTGTACATCTTTCAGATATGGCCATCCATACACTACTTCTCAATGTAGTGTCCTTGTCTGTTAAGACACTTGTCAAGCTGGGATACCCATGCATTGAAACCTTGTCTGTAAAAGTTTGGTGGTTATCCATACACCAGCACACTTCGTAGCTTCATTCGATGGGAATCATTTCCCATGAAGGTACCCCTGATCCATGAAATGAGGTGAAAATCTGATGGAGCCAGATCAGGGCTGTAGGCCGGAAGTTGCAGAATTTCCCATTCCCAACTATCCAACAGATTCACTGCGTAACAAGCTGTATGCAGGGGAGCATTGTCATGCAACAAAAGCACACATTGGAATGACCTTTGTCAACCAGCTCTCTTCAGTTTCTTAAGGGTAGCTTTATAAGCAGCAGCATTGATTCTTGTTGTGGAAGGCGTGAAATCCAGAAGCGCATCATGCATGTCCCAGAACACCATCTTCCCACAGCTGGTGGATTTTTTACAATGGGGAGGGGGCCTGGATGCTTCCACACTATGGATTGGGCCTTGGACTTAGGAGTGCAGCAGAATATCCATGTTTCATCTCCGGTGATGATGTGCTGTAAGAAATCATTACCGTGTTCGATGAAGCGAAGCAGATGGACGAGAGAAGCACCCATGTGTTTAGTCTTGTGTTCCTTTGTCAGTTGTCTGGCAACCCATCTACTGCACATGTTTTGATAGCCCAAAAAGTCATGAACAATGTCCCATACAGTGCCATGCGAAAGATGGAATTTTTCTTGTAGGTGATGCAGTGTCACATGGCGATCTTCACGTAAGCACTCCTCGATTGCTTCGAAATGATCTGCTGATGTGGAAGGATGTCCGGTCCTTGGTTCATCACGGTCACTTGCTCTACCACCACTGAAATCATGACACCACGTTCACACCTGCTGCACTGTCATCACGTTCGAGCCATACACAACTTGGAAGTTCACGGTGAACTTCAGTAGGCAGCATCCCTTTTGCCCACAAGAAGCGAATGACTCCTCGGACTTCTTCCTTCGTCCATTCAACCAGTGCTGTAGCCATTTTGAATCTGTGTAGTTCAGGAATGTAGGATAATGTCCCTGGAGCTCCAAACTGCAGCCACCTAAAATAGAACATGTCAAGTTAGATGTCAGCAAAAACATTTTCAATACATACAGTACTTTGAAAGTTCTTCAATAGGGAATGTTACTTTCTGACTTTCGCCCATAAGAAACGAATGAATCCTTGGACTTCTTCCTTTATCCATTTAACCAGTACAGTAGCCATTTTGAATATGTGTAGTTCAGGAACATAATGTCTCTGGAGCTTCAAACTTCAGTCACCTGAAACAGAACATGTCAAGTTACACTTCAGCAAAAACATTTTCAATACATGAAGTACTTTGAAAGTTCTTCAATAGGGAAAGTTACTTTGTGACTTTTGAACATAAGAAACGAATGAATCCTCAGACTTCTTCCTTTATCCATTCAACCAGTACAGTAGCCATTTTGAATCTGTGTAGTTCAAGAATGTAACATAATGTCTCTGAAGCTTCAAACTGCAGCCACCTAAAACAGAACATGTCAAGTTACACGTCAGCAAAAACATTTTCAGTACATACAGTATTTTGAAAGTTCTGCAATAGGAAAAGTTACTTTCTGACTTTTGCCCATAAGAAGTGAATGAATCCTTGGACTTCTCCTTTTGTCCATTCAACCAGTACAGTAGCCATTTTGAATATGTGTAGTTCAGGAACATAATGTCTCTGGAGCTTCAAACTTCAGTCACCTGAAACAGAACATGTCAAGTTACACTTCAGCAAATAAAATTTTCAATACATGCAGTACTTTGAAAGTTCTTCGATAGGGAAAGTTACTTTGTGACTTTTGACCATAAGAAATGTATGAATCCTCAGACTTCTTCCTTTATCCATTCAACCAGTACAGTAGCCATTTTGAATCTGTGTAGTTCAGGAATGTAATGTAATGTCTCTGGAGCTTCAAACTGCATTCACCTAAAACAGCACATGCCAAGTTACACATCAGCAAAAAGCATTTTCAATACATGCGGTACTTTTAAAGTTCTTCAGTAGGAAAAGTTATTTTCTGACTTCGCCTTGTAAATCATGTAATCTGGTGACTTGCTAGACTGTGATAAACAAGAGCTATTTTTGTGTCATGTCTTGACTAGCTAGGCTATTATGCTAGGAGTTTGTGGTATGCGTTTTTCCCTTGTATGGTCTTTTCTATCTCTCCCGGGCATCTTCTGACTGCTATTTGTCTATATCTTACACTAAAACAAATAACCCTTTTTGGTTGCCCTGGTGGTGCAGTGACCTAAAGCACAGGCTTCTGACTTTATCCAAGTTTGTCCAGGTTTAAGTACCAGGTGAAGCATGTGTGGTGTATTGTATCTGTCTTACAGCACTGGCTCTCTCCCTTCCCTGGAACCAGTGGCCATAAATTAGGGAGAATAATTCTCTCTCCCTTTCCTGGAACCAGTGGCCATACATTAAACCCTGAAACAAACAAACAAAAAGCCTTCATTGTTAGGCATTACTAAATGCAATTTCAGCCTTCTCTCAGCCAACACACATCATCATGAATTTAATAAGTTGTAATCTAAATGTTTCTAATTTTAATGTAAAAGAGAGTGAGACAGACAGGCAGGAATCTCATTTCTAAAAATGTTTATACACTCCCTTAGTATTAAATCAAATGGCCAGAAAATGTAAACTTAATCGCTATTAACCAGGGCTAAACAAATCCATGGCACCTGAAATTTTTTACCTGACACCTGAGTTTTCACAATTCGGCTTCCTATTATGTTTTCTATTATGAAGCTTTCATATCTTTAATAAGGCATCAAGTGCACTCTATGGATTTTTTCTGTTTGCATTTTGAACAACCATATGATGATCTCTTTGCATGGACCTTCAATCAAAGACTAATCTGATAAAATCTCTTGATCACTGCAAATTCTTAGTGGTTTGTCCATGTTGAAAGAATAAGTGATGAGATGCTTACTAAGAGAATTCTTCCTTCGTCCAGAGAAAGTGGCAGGAAAGAAAGGTAGAGGAGAGCCAAGGAAATCATGGGAGGACCAGATTCAGAAATGTCTGAATGAGAAAAAGCTGATGAGTACCAAGCACAAAAGGGGTCTTGTGTGCAGCGTGTGATGGATGTTAATGAAGCTCGAGCTGTGTCCTGAGATCGCTGTAATTGGAAACGCCTGATACAGCAACAGTGAGTTCTTTCCGTGGGAAGCTAATCTCTGAATATCAGAGAACAGCTTAGTGATGTGTACTGTATGTATGTATCAAATAGACTTACATACAGGAAATTCTTCTGCGGATTCATAGAACTCCGCTTTTTTTTTTTTTTTTTTTTTTTTTTGTCGTCATTTGGGTCATTCTCAGAGACCAATGCAAAACTGAAGAGAAATAATAGGGGGTTTAGTTGGGGGGGGGGGTCATCTGGGGACAGAATTTTGTCTTTCAAAACTTATGAAAGCAGAAGTTATAACAGAGTGAAAATTTCTCCCATGATCATGATTTTTTTTCTTGTGATGTTCCTTCTGCCCAGTATAATTTTATTGGTAATAAATCACATGAGCATACATGAAAGTAAATCTGCTGCAACAAAGCCTGGAACTTAGAGATTGGAGTGCTGTGACATTTTAAAGTGCCAACCTATCTAGTGGTCAGAGCAAATCAGGTAATTTTAGACTTGCATATCAAGTTTCTGGAAATGTTGATAGTGACCAGTGGAATGTTAGACACTCCCCTTTGGCATAATGCCCTACCCCATCATTCAGTGAGACCCTGCTGTCCTGAAAGCATAAAGGGAGATGGTTCATCACGTACTGAGAAAAATAAAAAACAAGAAAGATGGCACCGAATTTTCGGGTGTAATAAGCACGTCTTTTGAATCCGTTCTGACGCAAATTAAATTTATCAAAGCTATTCAAAGTCAATCGAACCGGTATGGAAAACAATAGATCTGACGAAAGAAAGACTATTTTCAATCTGGTTTTTAATCCCTCAGATCTTGCTGTAAACAGAATCGTGAGCTTGCGAACTCTTAGAAACAGAGATATCGACAAAAATAAGATGTGACTTTACGTCCCCTAGTGGGAAAGCCATGCATTATTTTAGGAAAAAAGTATTCTCAAAAGGTTTATCCATATAAGCGGTATCGGTCCAAGAAAAAAAAATTAGTCGAGTTTTCAGGAGCCCAGATTTTGCTACAAATACATCAGAAGCAGAAATTAACATTTATGACCTCTGGTGGCCAAACCATTCTTTACCAAACATTAGAAATTATGTGAAAAATATTTTCCATCAGGTCTTGTATGCAGTACTGGAAGAATGTTTCAAATAGGAGCTTTAGGAGCAGAAATAAAGCAGAAAATGCAATTTACCTTTGTGCCCCCTAGCGGAAAGTCTATGATTTACTTGTAAATTTTGAATTTATGGAAAAAACATTTTGCATCGGAAACGCTATCCAACAAAGAAGGAATTTTTCAAATCGGACTATCAGAAGTAGAGATATTGACAAAAATAAGATATACATCTATGCCCCCTGGCGTAGAAACCATGCATTATTTCAAGAAGAAAATTTTTCTAAAAGGTTTGTCGACATGAGTAGTATCGGTCAACAAACTACTTTTTTTCAGTCGAGATTTTAGAAGCTCATATTTTGCTGCAAATACATCAGAAGCGGAAATTAAGACTTACGCCACCTGGTGGCCAAACCATTTTTTACAAAAATTGCAAATTATGTGCAAACGATTTCCCATCAGGAGCTGTATGCGGTGCAGAAAGAATTTTTCAAATCGGAGATTTAGAAGCAAAGATATAGAGGAAAATGCAATTTACATTTACGTTCCCTAGCGAAAAGTCTATGAATTACTTGAAAATTTTGAAATTAATATGAACCACATGTCAAACTAAAAACACTATCCAACAAAGAAGGAATTTTTCAAATCTGACTCCTAGAAGTAGAGATATCGACAAAAGTAAGATATACATCTATGCCCCCGGCGTAGAAACCATGCACTATTTTAAGAAGAAAATGTTTCTAAAAGGTTTGTCGACATAAGTAGTATCGGTCAAGACGAAATGACGGGTTTTTTTTCAATCTAGAATTTAGAAGCTCATATTTTACTGCAAATACATGAAAAGTGGAAATTAAGATTTACGCCCCCTGGTGGCCAAATCATTTTTTTACAAAAATTAGAAATTATGTGCAAACGATTTCCCACCATGAGCTGTATCCGGTGCAGAAAGAATTTTTCAAATCGGAGATTTCGAAGCAGTGATATAGGGGGAAACGCAATTTACCGCTACGCCCCTAGTGGAAACTCTATGGATTACTTGAAAATTTTGAAATTATATGAAAAACATGTTACACGGAAAACACTATCCAACAAAGAAGGAATTTTTCAAATCGGACTCCTAAAAGTAGAGATATTGACAAAAATAAGATGTACATCTACGCCCCCTGGCGGAGAAACTGTGGAATATTTTAGGAAAAAATATTCCGAAAAGGTTTATCGATGTGAGTGGCATCAGTCCACGAAAGAATTTTTTCAATCGATATTTTAGAAGCTCAGATTTTTTGGCAAATACATCAGAAGCAAAATGAATACTTATGCCCCCTGGTGGCCAAAATATTCTTTACCAAAAATTAAATTATATGCAAAAGATTTTCCATCAGGAGATGTATCCGCTGAAGAAAACATTTTTCAATTCGGAGTTTTAGAAGAAGAGTTATCGGGGGAAAATGTAATTTACTTTTACGCCCCTAGCGGAAAATATATGCATAATTTGAAAAAGTAACTATATCTGAAATACTCTTCGACATAAATGGAATCGAAAGATAAAATAATTTTTTCAATCGGATGTTTAGAAGCAAATATGTGGAATAAAATGCACTTTTGAATTCGACATCATCTGCATTTACGCCCTCTAGCGGCAAAATAGTACATCGTAAAAAAATAAACGAAATAAAGAATCATTATTCGCATATTTCAAGCTTTCCAATGCGAAAAGAATTTTTCAAATCGGACTAATAGTTGCAGAGATATCGTGGGTACAGACGGACGAACGGACGGACAAACCGATAACATAAGCATGATCTTTTTTTATAAAAGACATGCTAAAAAAGGATAAGAAAAATTTTCTAAAAAATAATGCTAGAAAGTTAGAATTAAAAACTAGTAATATAGTGAAAGAGAAAGCTGAGGAGCAGTTAGAAGTTGAGAAGTTTATATAATCAGTGGAGTTTAAATCTGCCAGGGGGGGGGGGGGGGTATCCAAATCCAAAAGTCTGGAATGCAGCTGATGAGGAAGAGGAATCGATATAATATTTTCTGCTTCATACCTTATACTATGCAGGCTCCAATTTCCTTATATCTCAATGATTAAAATGTGTTAAACTCTATTGATAGACGAGGACCTAACTTATGTAGATAAATCATTTTAAAGTAATCAACTTCATCAGGACTCGTGTATCTAGCTTTAAAAGTTTGTTTTAATGTAAATCTCTTCATTCGTTTTAACTTTTAGCCTGTGTCACTTAGTTAGTACTCAGAGAGATGAATTCTGTAAGTATATATGTTGTGTATGCATATACAAGATAATCATTGGTTGCATGCTTGTTTCCCATTAAATTACATTTGAAATCTGGTATATGAAAGGATGTGGCAAACCCAGAATGGTTTCTATATTAAAATTACATTTGAAATCTGGTATATGAAAGGATGTGGCAAACCCAGAATGGTTTCTATATTAAACACAATACAATACATCTTGTTTAACCAATTTTGGAGATAATGGTATATGAAACCAGGGGTTGATCCAGGTTTTTAAAGATCATACCCAAATTTACCCTATTTTTGTAAAATTGGCTAATTTTTGTGTTAAGAGTAATTTTAATCCTCTATCATTATTACAATATTATTCTGACAGTAATTATTGCTTTATTTTTTTATTTATTTTAATTTATTCTTATTCTATTGCTAATCATGTTTCATGCTTTCTGAATTTGCAGCAAGTTTTCTGTTTTAATGATTGTGTATGCAGAGCATCTTTTGTTTTTTTAATACAACTCTGTGATTATGCTCTAGCTGATATCTTGGAAAATAATAATAGTAATAATAATGACACTCCGGGTTGTATTAAACCAGGAAAGTCATCAAAGGTCAAAAATTTTAAGTGCTGGAGAAAAAGAAATAACTAAACTAACATTTAAAAAAAATCGCTCATATGTCATTACCCAATAATCCCTCATAAAGTGAATGATCAGCACCACCCCATAACGCTCGTTTTCCGTATATGTAAGTTTGTTTCCCGGAATTCTGGCCAGTATGGCACAGATTAATCGGAGTAGGGATGAGCAAAAAATATCAGTGCTTTTGAGCATCAATGTTTTTGCAAGTGATAATCAATTTTTTTTAACTATAAAGGAATATTTTCCACATGAAGTAAATATATTTCTCTTTACTGCATTCTTTTAAGGAGGAAGGGAATGTAGCGATTTTTGCTGTGATAATCGATTTTTTTAACTATAAAAGAATATTTTCCACATGAAGTAAATATATTTCTCTTTGCTGCATTCTTTTAAGGAGGAAGGGAATGTAGCAATTTTTGCTGTGATAATCGATTTTTTTTAACTATAAAAGAATATTTTCCACATAAAGTAAATATATTTCTCTTTGCTGCATTCTTTTAAGGAGGAAGGGAATGTAGCGATTTTTGCTGTGATAATCGATTTTTTTTAACTATAAAAGAATATTTTCCACATGAAGTAAATATATTTCTCTTTGCTGCATTCTTTCAAGGAGGAAGGGAATGTAGCGATTTTTTTGCTGTTTTGTTCAATGTTTCGTCACCGAAAAGCGTTCTTTTCCTCAATGTTACAGGAACCAACAGGGTTGCCAGCCAACTGGGAAAAATCAGGGAATCTGAAAATAAGGCTAAAATTTAAATCAGGGAAAACTCGGGGAGAAATAACTTTTTTAGCAAAAACCTGGAAAAGTCAGGGAAAATTAAACTAATAATTTTTTTTGCATAATGCATATGCAGTTACCGTTCTCCTGCTAGCAGTAAAAAAAAAAAAAAAAAAAAGAAAGAAAAAATCCGATGCAATTGTTGAATGTGGTGATTGTGACTCGATCAAACGGAAATGCTGAGCCATGAATTGGAGGGAATTTAATTGCTTTATTTTTACTGACCAGCAGGAACATTGCAATGAGTGACATTTGGTTGGAGAGAAATAGTTTAAAATAACTTTTTGAAATGGGTTAAGCAGCAAATAAATGGAGATGTTCCTTTATAGTTTATATGTTCCAGGTAGCATAATTCTGCTCTTAATGTATTATAATTACTTGATTTTTGGGTGCTGTGAAGAATAGCAAATAAGTTACCAAGATACTTCATATGATACCATATAATGTTTAATGCCTCAAAAATTACATATATGGAAATACTTTCGTTAAGTCCATGACCTGCATCATCAGCCTGAGTGTAAACACTGAACGTTAACAAAGCAGTGTTTTTCATGTTCAGTTTTTATACTCACACTGATGATACAGGTCATGAACCAAGCGAAAGTACTTCCACGTATTTAATTTTTCCATCTATGTAATTTTTGACGCATTAAACAGTATATAGTATCATATTTAAGTATCTTGGTAAGTTATTTGCTGTTTTTGAGTTTGTGTATTATACAGTGTACTATAAGTTTTATTGTTTTATTGCTGTGAAGAAATAAAATTTGCACTATGATGTAGCCAGCAATTAATTCAAATGCACAATGATATCTTTTTTCTTCATACATTGAATATATTGCATTATAGATGTGGCATTTAGTATGCATATTATCATTGAGTTATACATAACCTGTAAATTTTACCTGAAATTCCACACGAAATTATCTTCTTGAAAACCTAGAAAACTCAGGGAATTTTTAAAGACAGCATGAGTGGCAACCCCAACCAATACGTCCCCCCCCCCCCCACCTCAAAAGTAGAGGTTTCATAATCAATGTTTGAAACTGCAAAAGTGTAATCCACTCGAAATTTTTCTTCAGTAAGTAAATGAATATCTCTTTTTTGTATTTTTATAAAGAAAAAGGGAATATCACCTTTCTATGTCAGGAATTAGCAAGTTTTCCCCCGTTTTTTTCGATGTTTCATCACCGAAAATCAAGTTCTTATCCTCAATGTTCCAGAAGCTGTTACATTGAGGTTTGCGATACATGAAGCATTTTAACAAATATTATGGTCACTCAATGTTGAATTGGTGAGCTATCACCGATATATTGAACGGCGATTTGTTTATTGATGTGCCCATAACTGCTGCAGCTCACGAAGATTCGAATTCTTCAGCTCTTTAACAAAACATCAATGTTTTCACTGATACATCGAAAATTTCCACCGATACTACTGATGCGTGAATGTTTCAGGAATGAGTATCTACCAATATGTTCATCCCTACTTCTGAATTACTGCTGGAAAATGCATGCAGGGAAAAAAACGCTCCCATAATGCTTTGGAGATCCTTTCAGCGAGGTTTTCCTTAGCTGCCTCTAGTGATGTTGAATTGATTGATACACACCGTCAGAGGCCATTTTACTGAAAACAGTTCATAATGACAAAAAAAAAAAAAAAAAAAAAAAAAGAAAGCACAGTTAAATACAAAAATATTCACTCACACTCAAATATGTTTCTTAAGTAAATATTTTACTGAAAGTGAACACACCATCACAGTTCAAATTATTTTTGTGGTGATACCGTTTGAGCTAAAATTATTTTTGTGAAGATACCGCCCAATGGTATCAAATGTCACCTGGATTGACCCCTGGAAACTCAATCACATTGTTAGCATCAAGAAACAAAATTGGGATGGTTGTTTCAAAGGTTAGTGTGAAAGCCGTATATGCTGGCAGTAGAACATGTGCATGAGTAAATGGTGTTTTATTGAAATGGTTTTCTATTGGTGCAAGACTCAGGCAAGGTTGTGTAATGTCACCCTGGCTGTCTAATATACTTATGGATGCATACACGTGATGCCAAAAAAGATAATACTGATTTATTTCTTGGTAATATCCATGTGTGTAGATTGCTCTATGGTGATGACACAGTCCTGTTGGCGGAGAACAAAAGTGAGTTGTAGAGTATGTTGTCCCGGGTGTACGAAGTTTGTATGAAATTCAAACTGTGTATAAATAAGGGGAAAACCAAAGTTATGGTTTTTGAGCGAGGAACTGTTAATACTGATTGCAAGGTAAGTCTTAATGGCACAGATATTGACCAGATGAATGAGTTTGTATATTTAGGAAGCATATTTGACAGAAAGAACAAGGTAAAATTAGAAGGTGAGTTAATTCTTCTTTGAAAGTCATAGCTGCTTTAGAAGAATTCAGAGGAATGATGGGTTCTCAAGAAAGTCATGAATGGCTGTGTATGAAAGTGTAATTGTTTCTACTCTAATGTACAACAGTGAAACCTGGGTACTGCAGAAAAGACATAGGAGTTGTTTGTGTACTGGGAAGATGCATTACTTATGGGGCACTTGTGGCAAGTTGAAAGAATGAGTGGTGAGAGAGAGAGATGTAATAAAATAAAATGATGAGATGCTTACTATTCTACTTTTCATTTGGTGATATCAATTTCAGTACTCACCAAAAGGTCTAATAAATATTTGTGTATATGCTGTGCGACATTCAAAGTGTGTAAGCAAAATTTGTATTTAGTATTTTGATTGTTCATGCATTTCTTTTTGTAGTGTTAAATGGCTTACTACAGCACATACACACACATATGTGATTTACTCTCGTTATGAAGGTAAGATGTGGCTAAATTTTATCTGCACTTCCTATTTTTCAGGAGGTTGCCCATTTCCAGCGGATGATGATTCAGATGGTTTGCCCGATTCAAATCAGCCAGACGATAATGTTGGCGTGTTGCAACCAACTCAGGAAAGCTGCTCAACAAGTACAGGTACCAAATAAAAACTGTATTTTTCAGTTTATGTAACTATCATTAATTTTTCACTCATCTTCTGAGCACAATGATGAATATTAATGCTATTTTGGGAATTAAACTTTATGTCAAAGTATTTTATGTTCTTAGTATAACTGCATTTAGGTAACTTGAAGCAGAGAAGTACTTCTTTGTCATTAATTATAATTAAATCATGTAACTTCCTGCTGTGAGAATGAATGTAATATGCACACTCTGTAACATTGATATTGCAACACCCTGAACGAGTGATTTGAAATGCATGCAAATCAGTTGATGGCTAAGTTGAGTCAAGATATGCATATGATTAAAATATGGAACCATTCAGTTGTATGTAAGACTGCTTCTGCCCTAATATCACAACAAAGACTGATTTCTTCAGAAGAGTCTTCTGGCTTTAAGCTCTGATTTCTGGAAGGAAACTAACTTTGTACAGAATGCCAAAGCACCAAATTTGCCAACCACATCACATGCTGAGGGCATTTCAGAGGGGAACAGTATTGTTGTCCATGAGAGTGGATGGTTGACTCACTGTGTTGGTCAGCAGTTGGGCCATGACAACACAACAGTGCATCAGTAGTTTCTGAGAGAAGGCATTACCTTTCATCAGCGTGGAACTATAGCATGCAGGATGATGACATTATGGGAGAAGTATCTAATCTGGCAACAAGCCTTTGTCACTACTTACAGCCACTGTGTCTATCATCGGGAGAGTGGTAAATGTTGCTTTAAGTCATCCCATCATAAGACAAGACCCAGGGTTGGTAACGAGTGGCAGTTTTTCATGTTTTTAACCGTGATTTAACTATCGCATCCAAAAACCTATGTGAGAAACTCTGAACTGAAAAACCTCAAATATCCCATTTTAATTTAAAACTAGCCTTTTAAGGTAGCATGTAATATAATGTCTATAGTAAGGTTTTTAGATTGCATAACTTCCTATTATTCATTATGCAAGGTTCGTACGGTCCTTAAAAGTCCTTAATAACTCCTTATTTTTTATTTCCATTTCTAAGGCCCTTAAAAGTCCTTAAAAGTCCTTATTATTTTTTAAACAAGTGCTTATCCCCCTCCTTTTGTTTTTGCACTGCAGTAATGGGCATCACAACCCTGCCCCCGTTTTTGTTTGTGTGTCTGTAAATATGCTGACCCGTTCACCAGGGGAGCTTTATTTTAGCTCATTGAAGGGAGATAATCCCCTGGAATGTTCTTAGAAATGATCTCCCTTCACCCTCCCATCCCAGTTTTCCCATTGTAGCATGACTTACCAGTGGGATCAACATCTGTGGTGTGTGTTTTTTCAACAGGGGTCAAAGCAAAGGTGGGGGGGGGGAGGGATTCTGTTTGATTTTTTCACAATTTATGGTGTCAGTTGTCTCATGTGGTCTGATCTATCTAGTCTCTACTGCTCCACTCAACTCACCTTGCTTCATTGTCGCTGTGTCTCCTGCTTGTCCTTTGTTTCTTTTTGACGTGTATTTAATTTTTTTTTTTTGTAGACAAAGTAGTTTATATTTGGGGCAAAATGGCTGTTAAATGGCCACTAGCGCTGTTTAATCTCCTACATATGTATATATACATACACACGCCTGGTAATATTCCAATGATGAAAAATATCAATTGGAGTGTAGGTCCGTAGAAAGTCCTTAGTTTTTTTCCACAGAAAAGGGTCTGAACACTGATGAATATTCTTAGAAGATGTGTACAAGTGATTGGTGTGTTGAAATGGTTTTATATTGGTGCAGGAGTCTGACAAGGTTGTATAATGTTACCCTGGCTGTTTAACATATTTGGGGATGTGTGCATTCATGATGCCAAAATGGACAAGAGTGATTTACATCTAGGTAATATCTGTGTGTGCAGAATGCTGATCAGACACAGTCCTGTTCGCAGAGAACAAAAGTAAGTTGTAGGGTATGCTTTACCTGATGTACAGTGTTTGTACGAAATTCAAACTGAGTATGAATAAGGGGAATACACCAAAGTTATGTGTTTTGAGCAAGAAACTGTTAGTACTGGATGCAAGATAAGCCTAAATGGCACAGTGCTTGACCATGTGAATGAGTTTGTGTATGACAGAGAGAACAAATTAAATGGTGAAATTAGTAAGCGAGTGAATTCTTCATTGAAAGGCATAGCTGCTTTAGAAGATTTTCCCAGGAATGATGGATTCTCAAGAGAGTCCAGAATGACTTTCCTACTCTGATGTACAGCAGTGAAACCTGGGTATTGCAAAAGAGACATAGGAGTCATTTGTGTGCTGAAGAGACGCATTACTTATGGGGAGTTTGTTGTAAGACACTTTCTGATCATTTGAGGAATGAAGATGTGACACAGTTGTGTAATGTGAAGCAGAATGTTGTTAATAAAGTGGAGACTAGTGTTCTTAGGTGGGTAGGCCATGTTGAAAGAATGAGTGGTGAGATGCTTACTAACAGAATTTATTCAGCCCAAGTGGTAGGAATGAAAAGTAGAGAAAGGCGGAGATCATGGGAGAACCAGATCAATAATGTCTGAGTGAGAAAATGATTATAAATATGAAGAACAAAAGGTCTTGTGTGCAGTGTGTGATGGATGTCAGTGAAGCTTGAGCTATGTGCCAAGATCACTGTAAATGGAGACATTTGATACAGCAACACTAAGTAAATTCTAGGTACATCAGTTAAATATGTATCTGGCTATTGTCTTTCTTTGAGGATCTGACCTCTGAATCTCAGAGAACAGCTTAATGAATATATGAATGAGATACAGCCACAATTACTGATTGATGTTGTGTTTGGCTTAATCTCTTGAAAGAAAGTTTACTATTGAAAAAGTAGAAAAAATAATTTAGCAAATTTTGGAGCTATTCCATTATTTAGCTTAGATTTTTTACCCTAAATATATAGGCGAAGGGTTAACCAACATACAAAAAGAATCTGTTTGCACATGGACAACAGAAAGAATTAGTGATGTTTGCCTCTGCTGATTTCTTATGAAGCCAAAGATGCCCCATTCCCTCTGTCCTATGTCAGCAGAAGTGGAAAGGCAACCAACTAATCCTGTGATTTTACAGAAAGGAAGTTCCAAATGCCAATATTTTAAGACTGGGCCTGCTTCTGAACTATTCCACATAGCAATGATTTTGCTGTCAAGTCTTGCCAGCTCTGTCTCAATAGAAATAATATTTTCTAACTTTGGCATTACACACTGTAATCTATGAAATCGTTTAGGTGTTAATAAATGTGCAAAATTAGTGATGTGCTATCTTATCCTAGAGGAGAAAATGAGCCATACTATTAGATTTGTAATTAGTAATGCAGGAGTCTGACAAGGTTTGCATTGTTTTATGTTAAAATAATTGACTCTGTGCATGTAAAAAGATTTAAAATGTTGGCAAAATAGCTCTTTTTCCCCCCTTAATGTTACAAAATTTGCAAAAAATAAAAAAAATCTAGATGAAATACAAACTTTCAATGAATCTGTTAATGTGAATTTGTTTAAAAGCTGTATGTAAGGCTTTTTTTTTTTGCCTTGTAGTTTTTGAAAGTTTAACCCAATTTTTGATGGTTTAAACCAGTTTTTTACAGTTCAAACCACTTTTATGCTCTTCATGTGTCAAAAACCCAACCTTGGACATATCATATCTTGAGGACTGTGCAGGGGCAGAACTTCATACATGGCATCCATTGTATCACTTGTCCCTCTCCAGTTAGCATTGTTGCCTGCATCTGGAGTGATGCTGGGTTCAAGTGAACTGGCAGATAGAATGGCATCCTGTGATGACAAATCTCGCTTTTGCTGGGGTATGATGATTGCTGGGTTCATGTATGGAGACGATAGGGAGAACAGACTGATTCAAGAGTCATTTTGCAGAGGCATACTGTGTAAATTGGTCATGATGGATAGCAATCAGCTATGACAGCCAAACATCTCTAGTATTACTCACATGCAGTTTGACAGCTTAGCTGTACGTGGAGAATATCCTGGATGCTGTTGTTATTCCTTTAGTTTGGAGAGCACCTGGTAGCATATTACAGCAAGACAATACACAACATGCTGCAAACATCTCCAGGTAACATCTACACTAAGTTGAAAAGGTAACATCTACACTAAGTTGAAAACTTCCAAAATTTGTAGAGAATCAGCTCAATTTAACATGTATGTGACTTGGTATGCTTGTTTAATCAAAGCATGGTATTTTCTTAGATATTTCCAATGGTAATTTCACTTTTTTTCTTTTCTTGAAAAATTGCAACAAAATTTTGAAATTTGAAAATTCTGTTCTATCAGATAAATAAAAACCATCAGAGATTTTTTGCATTTGGTTTTATTGTTCACACTTTTTGTTTTTCTTTTTGTTTGTGTGTATAGGTATCTTTGAAGCTGTACCAGACTATGAAGAATTCACCCATAAAAGTATAGAAAATTATTTAAAAAGCATTGCTCATTATTGCCAGACTGATGATTTGACAAAAAAGGTGAATGAGTGGGAAGAACGAATAAAACCCATACTAAGAATGGAAGTAAGGAGACTTGTTTTGTTATGTGGTTATTGTATTTGTTGTACTTGACATTCATTTTTAATTGGGACTCTGCTTATCACCCTCTTACATAAATGACAAAATGTGTGGAACCCTACAAAAGTAGTTTTTCTGTGATTTAAGTAATTAAAGATAGTTATGACCATGAGAAAGCTTTCACACAAACTTTGTTAAAGGTTGTCATGACCATGGGAATAGCTTTCATGCAAACAAAACAGCAAGTAATGTGTTACCCAATGCTTACTATGTATAGAATATATGCTATAAAAAAAGTTGGTGAAGCCCAAGTTGTGGCATTACATATTTCAAAGAATTTTGACTTAGCATGGTATCAAAGTCTTTGTAATGAATTCCAGCCTGATGTTGTTCTGATTCTGTTTTGTCTTATTGGTTCTGTAGCTTCTAGTAATTGTGTGTGTGTGTTGGTGATGAGGGTGCCTGCTGAGATGCATTTTCTCTTTATACCAGTGTACTTTTGGAATTGGTTCTGCTACTTTGTCTCATAGATCTGTGATCTCTGTATTTTAATGAAATGCATTTACAGTTTTACTAATGGTAGCACTCATTATGCGCCTTAATCATGGGGCAATATGTAGGGCAATTTACTGTGATATTCATGTCATTTTTTAAAGTGAGGTCACAGGTTTCTAGCAAAACATTTTACATGTTTTCTTGCAAAACTGTTGTTTCTCTCTTCTTGTAAACAGCAAAATTGTTTCCATGTCAAGGAACAGTTCTATTCCTGTTCTTCGTTTGAACACATCCTTTAACTTGTTTGGGAATAGTTACGCTTCTTCCATTGCTAAATCTGCTTAAAAAAAACTAGGATTCTTTTGCAGCAATACTTTTCCCCTGAGTACATGTCAGTAGTATGGAAATTCTCTCATTCTTGTAGTATTGTTTCCATATGCATAATTCACTCCAAATTAACGTCAGATTTCTTGATGCTGTGCAGAAAAGAGCAATTGATCTGACTAACAACTCAGAATTCACAGCTTTCGTTCATTCTCAGCAGTGGTAACACTTTGTTTCACAGGCTCCCTTATTCAGTACTTCTAATGTCTCTTGTTCCAGGATTGGATTTTTTAGTTACACTGGTCAGCCATGTGCATTTTGTGCCTAACTGTGCAAATGCTCTCTTATTCCACTTTCTGCACTTTTAGTCTTACAGTCTCTCTCACTTCTTTATCACCACTATCCTTACTCATGCTCCCATCTAGCTGATATCTATCTGAAACATTGAAATGCAATATTGTTTACTTTGAAATAATTTCTGTTGGCTTTATTTATCCTTTAAAGAGTTTCAGGGGTGATGAATGAAGATTACAGAGTGAAATGGAAGTGCAGCATGGACTGAGTGCGTCCATTCATTACTGTTGAAATTAGCAAACTTCTCTTTAGTATGGTATGTCTGAAATGATATGGATCCGATTTCCCGAATTAAGGCTCATGCAGAACTCTGATTTGGGGGATAATCTTCAGTGCTGGGATGTATAACAGGTTAACTTAGAATCAGAAAAAAGGAAGAATAAATCTTCACAAAAGTGTGATTGCCACAACACTGTTATGTATTGTCTGTAACCAACTACTCAGAATGCTTGAAAATTGGAAGATGTGGAATTTATTTCCTGTTATAGGACTGTAAAATTTTTAAAGTTTCCGGGAGTTTAGTATGTCGAAACAGCTGCATATGGCCTTTCTGTGTCACAGATCATTGGCAAGTTGACTTAAGTATGAGACAGCAAACAGCATTTTATCCTAAGCCTGCATAGGCATTGTAGTTGAGTATCGGATGTTACATAAATTGTTGCAAGGAGTTAACTGTAAATGGATGATAGTTATCATATGAATCCAGTTTATAGAACTATGTGAATTTTCCCATGCTAAGATATATGATCCGCTGCCTTAAGTTTAGTAAAGTAGATTGCATTATCTTTCTTTCTTTTCTTTTGTTTTCAGGTATGGGAATTAAGAACATGACATAATGCAGAAATCATGATATGTTATCAGGGGGCTAGGAAGCATGCGTATCAGCAAAACAAAATTTGATGATGAAATTATCAGGAGAGTGAATTTGGCTTAGATAGCCATATATGTTTTAGGAAGATTTCATGGGACTGATAGGTTCTTAAAAAGGTTCTATTAGGTGCTTGAATTAATTCCCGCTGTTGCCCAATAGAGAGCAGCAGTGGTGCGCTGTGACCTCCCTTGCGCACGCACGTACCGTCCGTAGTCTGGGCAAAGCAGTGTGTGACACACGATTGTAGGGCTCAAAACACGGGTTTGTATCGCATTCATGATGTTTAGTTTCATACCAAAAAAGGAGCATTTGTGGGAAGCCTTACTCTTCTGCTTTCATCTCAAGAAATCTGCAGCGGAAAGTCATCGTTTGCTAGTGCAGGCCTATGGGGAACATGTCCTACCTATTGGAAACACAGAGAGTGGTTCCGACGCTTCAAAGCCAACGAATGTGACATGAAGGACAAAGAGCACCCTGGGCAGCTGAAAAAGTTCGAAGATGGCGCATTGGAGGTATTATTGGATGGGGATTCATGTCAGACGCTCCACGAGTTGTCTGAAACACAACGGGTCGATGAGTCAACTGTTAGCAAACGTTTAAAGGCAATGGAAATGATCCAGAAGCTCGGAAACTGGATTCCACATGACAAGGTTATTCTTCTCCACGACAGCGCTAGACCTCATGTCGCCAAATCCGTGAAGGAACTCTTGAAGGCACTTGGCTGGGACTTCTTACCCCACCCGCCTTATTCCCCGGACATTGCTCCCTCGGACTTCCATTTGTTCCAGTCGCTACAACATGGCCTGTCAGAGCATTGCTTCCTTTCTGTCGTGGATATCCAAAAATGGCTTGATGAATGGTTCGCCTCGAAAGAACATGCATTTTTCTACTGCAGAATCCATTTGTTACCCCAACAGTGGGAAAGGGTCGTAGCTGCCAATGGACACTACTTTGAGTAGACTATCCTGTACTGTTCTGTGGCAACACACAGGTGTTTGTGTGGCAAAACACAGCAGGAATTAATTCAATCACCTAATTATGGCAGGGTACGAAAGTGTATTTTTTTTTTTTCTGCTAAGGTACAGTTATGAAATCTTGGTACTGCAAAAGAGACACAGGAGTCCTTTGTGTGCTGGGGAGATGTGCTACTTTTGGGGACTTTGCGGAAAGACTTGTTCTCATCGTGTTCAGAATGAAGATGTGTTGTAGGCATGTAATGTGAAGAGCAATATGTTGTTAGTAGGGTGGAGACAAATGTTATAAGGTTGGCAATGTTGAGAGAAAGAGCAGTGAGGTGCTAAGAAAATTTATTCTGCCCAAGTGGTAGGGAAGGTCTTAGGAAATCATGGGAGGAGCAGATTTAGGAATGCCTACAAGAGAACAAGATAACTAATGTAAAGTATGAAAGATCTTGTGTGAGACATATGATGTATATCAGCGAAGCTTGGGTGTGCCAAGGTCACTGTAAATGGACGTTTGGTACATCATCAGTTAAGTAGAAGTGACCTGATCAGTAATTTAGTTTTAGCAGATTATCATGATGTTGTTTGAAATGTTAACTGCATAATATCAAAGAATTACTTAGTGCTATGGCACGAAAAATTTATCCAAGGCAGGGCTTGAAAAATACCATGCCTGAAATGCTTGAGGCATGTAAATTATTGGCCTGGGCAAGTAAATAAAATCTAGTTGCCTGGTCCAGGCAACCAAATTTAAAAATAAAAGAGTTTGTATTCGAATTTCTTACTACAAGAAAAAAGACGGTGGTCACACATCACATTTAATTTCGCTGCTAATCACCGGAAATTGTATTATTGTTACAGAGTGCTAAGGACAAAAGAATATCGTTTGTTTAATTATATTATGCTCTAGGTCCAGAAATTGTTAACAGTCAGTGACAGGATGCATGCCTCTGATGGAACTAGCCTCCCGTGTTTAATGACAAAGGGCAAAAACTTTAATAAAAGGAACATGGCAAAATCACTAGATTTCTCAAATACAGATTTCATCATCATACCATTTCATACCAATTTCAGCATCATCATGTTAAAACTTGAGATACACACTTTTGTGCATTGAACATTTTGAATATAGATTCTTAAAACGAAAATGCGCAAAACATGTGAAAAAAAGTAGTTCATATTTTTTAACTTAACAAAAAAAATGAGGGAACTGATTTTTGTTATCTTGAAAGATAACTTTTCCTGGGCATCCAGCTTTTACTATCTGGGCAGGTAAATAATTTCTGCACATGCCCACTGGGCACATAAATTTTAGATATTTTTCAACCCCTGCAAAATGATTATCCTCATTTCTTTATAGTTTCATGCATATATCTTTTTTAATAATGAACTGTTTTTTTTTTTTTTCAATTTATGTGTTTCACTATTCATGTTCTTTATTATTTTTTAAATACTTCCTTTTGCAGAGTCATCGAGAAGCTTTCAATATTCATTTATACCAAAATAAAATCATGAAAAACTTTGAAGCTAATAACAGAAAGCAGACAGTTTCCCTTTCAGAAATGTGTAAAGGAAAGGAAAAGTGGGAAGTCTGTCGATATTTTCTGGCTTCTTTACAATTGGTGAGAATACTGTTTTGAAATTGTAAAATTGGAATATTTTGTTTTGTCTGAAAAATAGTGTGAAATTATGTACACAAATTATTGTTTGTTATGTTTCTCCCCAGTATAAGGAACCTCCATTGGTTTTAAATTAATACTCTGAAGCTCTACCCAGCAATTACCATCTCTATTTAAAGTTCCATCAGATTTTCCTTTTATCTCATACATTCCACAAATTTTCTAAGCAGTTGCCACACTATCCTGCTGGAATGTGAACCAGCGGCATGGCTTTATTGTGCTCACACATCTGATTCTGATTGAAGAGGTAGTGGTAATCATAATGGCTCTGCTTAATGCAATCATGATTCACTCTAGTGATGGTACAAATCATTCCTCCTTGGGAGTTCCTGTGTTATTCATGAAGGATCATTCAAACAAATTAGAATTAAATTTCCAGGTTGTCACTGCACTCACCAATAAATCATTTGTTGCATAGATCCCATGCTACAACCAAAGCACTTTCAAGACTACAGCTCTTTTTGGCAAACTGCAGAAAAGAACATGAGCTCTTCAGCTTGCAAGATGATCACATGGTAAACAATTCAGGCACGCCATTAAAGTGAATGGCATTCACGTATCATTCCCATTTTTAAGTTTCAGCATTATTTCCTAGCTGACTGCTGATTGCTCACTCACAGAACAATTGATACTTATTATTTCTCGGCATTACTTTTCTTAATCGGAATTCATTTCCAAACTTATGTCGGCTGAGGAAAGTAAACAGTGCCATGGTTCGTATGCTCCTTGAAAACCTTTGGAATAAAAAAGTTCACTTTCAAGTCCTTGAAAGTACTTGAAAAAGTTTAAGGCTCTGTAAATAGTACCTGAATTATTATTATTATTTTTTTTTTTAAGTAATGATATGGAAGAGCATGTGTTAAATAATTGTTTGTGCTAAAATAATGTATAGAAGATTTCTGTGTAGTTCTGATAAAATGCCAAGCTGAACAAATAAAGCAGAACTTGCATTCAACCCAGGGGAGTGTGTGTGGACAGCTGGTGTCTTGGCTATGATATCACTACAGAGTAAAGCGTCAGCCATGTGAGTAAAATAAGTGGAATGATGTATTCGCACATTGTGATGGGCTTCTGTTTACTGGAGTTAGGGACGCATTCTTGCTGGAGGGTGGAACTTCCAGGAATTGCTTGTGCTTCACGTGTGGACCCTTCGTTTCCTGGCTGCATCAAAAATAAAAAGTTAAAGCAAACAATAAGTGTCATACCAGCAGATGAATAAGAAAATAATGTACCCTTCCAAAATATTCCACAAAATAAAATGATTTTGAAAAACACCAAAACAGAGGGGCAATTCAAAGTTAATAAAATAAACCAACTGGGGGCAAGGTGTCACAGGCAGGCCATTGAAGGTGTGCCCGTCCCAGCTAAGATTATTGGTCTGAACTTATAAAATACCTACCTACTGACAGTACACATATGATAATTCTGGTTTAAAAATTCCTTGAAAAGTGCTCGAATTTATTTTGCTTGGAAGAGTACGAACCTTGAGTGCTATAACTTCAGTGTGTGTTGCAGTAATAGCGGATTGGATTATCATTCTCAGCCGCGAGGGTAAACCATTCACGGTGAAGGGGCATTCATTCTGAAAGAATCATTCACTAATGGTTTATCACTGATTCACACTATGTGGCTTTTCAGAAAACTTCCTGAGCACAACATAACATCCTGACTTTTCCTATTCTGCAGCCAACACTGTCTTTTCTCAGTTTATTTGTTAAAATGTGTATGTTGATTTGTGGGTTATATACCTTACAAACCTGTTGTCAGGTATAGAATGGTTGTAAGTTATCTGTTAAAGTTTCCATACAAAAAATGAATAGTTTTAATTTTGGTGAATATCTGTAGTTTATTGCCACCCAACTTCTTAAACAAATTGTAAAAGACAGAGATTCAATTAAACTCCTTGATTCACTAGTACTGTTCCAGTCAACACCTCAGGTGTAGCCTTTTGCATTAAAAGTACTTAACATAGTATTAATGGACAGTGCAACATATCTCTAATATAAAGAAAGGCAATCCACTTTACTATCATTGTTAATCATCTGCAATACTTTTGCTATACCGGATTGAGGAACAGAAAAAATGTCTAGCCCTTTTATTGGGTTGGTGCGAATTAAATGTCCGGCGTGAACGAGCAGTGGAGACAGGCCCCCACCACAGCGGAATGGAATCACCCACAGGTGTTGCGGGTATTACGTCACAGAGTTAGTATAAATAGCTAGCACGTGTTTGAAGAACAAGGTTCAGGCGTGGTTTGTTTAGATGTAACATGGCTTGCAAAGGAAACATGCAGATGCCGGATTTGAGAGTCATCTTCCTGTAGGAATTTTAACTGGGCCATTCTGCAGGAATTGCCGCTCGAAATGTTAACAAAATGTTTGGGGAGAATACAGCCAACGAACGAACCATTCACCAATAGTTTGTGAAGTTTCGAAGCAGAGATACGGACCTGCAAAACGTAGTGTGTGGTCACTGGCCTGTTGCTGTTTCTGACGATGTTCTGTTACGTGTATTTAAAGTGGACCCTCAAAAAACATGTCGTGAGGTAGTGGCAGAGGTAGGTGTCCACCATATGACAGTTGTTCGGCGTCTGGCTGCGCTGGGCAAAGTAAAAGCTGGGCATGTGGCTGCTGCATGAGTTGACAACTGCCAACAAGACTAAGCATTTTGAAGTTTGCACGTCGCTGCTTGCCAGGAATAAACAGGAACTTCTGCTGCATCGAACCATCACCTGCGATGAGAAGTGGGTCCTTTATGAAAATCAGAAAGGATCTGCACAATGGTTAAGCAAGGCACAGCCTGCTGGACGGCATCTTAAGCCACCCCTACACACCAAGATGATGATGATGCTCCTTTTCTGGTAGTCCACAGCTGTGATGATTCGTCAGAGTTTCTTGGCAAGAGGCCAAAACATCACTGCAGAACATTATTGTGCTGAATTACACCAGATGCACCAGAAATTGCTGCAGAAACAACCAACTTTGGTCAACAGACATGATGTTCTTCTGCTCCAGGACAACACTCGCCCTCGTGTCGCACAGTGAACGATGCTGACACTAAGTGCCATGGGCTATGAAGCACTGCCTCATCCTGCCAATTCCCTGGACTTGTGTCCGACAGACTATCATCTGTTTCGTCACCTGGATCACATGCTGTCCGAGAAACAGTCCACAATAGACAACGATGTTCAACGTGCAGGTGATGACTTCTTCGGGTCCCAGCCACAAGACTTTTTTCTTTCCGGGATCCTGGCCTTGCCAGACAGATGGCAAATATGTGTCGATGCCAAGGGGGATTATTTTGCCTACGTAAGTTGTCCTACTTTTCCGTTCTCGCCGTCCACATGTGCTGGTCTTATGTCAGACATTACATTCGCACCAACCCAATGTTACGTAATTGCAAATTTCTTAGATATTGTGACAATATTGAAATCTAAACAGTTATATTCAGGCAGCACATATATTCAATTAAATCAGAATTATGCACGGTCTTCATATAATATAATTGCTTTGAATATGATCCCATGTATTTCTGAAGAAATATTTCTTCCTCAAAATTATTGAAATCTGCCTCTCCCATAACATAAGCATACCATGCCATATTCTTATCATATGGAAATCCATTCCCAAATCTGGCAACATTTAAATTAACATAACTTACTGCCTCAAACTATTTGCATGCATTTCTTGAGTGACAAAGGCAGCAGTCACTACTGGAATGTTCTCCCTCATAATTTCATTATATGTTATTTAAAAGTGTAGAGTTAAATTAATTTCTAATATACACTGTATATATATACACGGTTGAGTCACACTATTGTGACCACCAGCTAATTTCCAGAATAACCGCCATGTGCAGCGCAGACAGCAGCTAGAAGGTGCTAGAAGATGTTCACAGGTATGTGGAGCGATGCTGACTGCAGTGTATCAGTCAGCTGCTGGAGGATGCATGGTGGAGGGTCCATAAAGCAAACAACACGATCAAGGTGGTCCCACAGATTCTCACTTGGGTTTAAGTCTGGAGAATTAGGGGGCAAGGAAAGTACTTTGAAGTCTACGTCACGGTCTTCCAACCACTCTCGGACATTTCTAGCTGTGTGGCATGTTGCATTGTCATGCTGGAAGATCCCATCCATCCCAGGGAAGACAATCAGCATGTATGAGTGTACATAGTCTGCAAGGATGGATTCATAACGAATTCGGTCCATAGTGCCTTCCACAGGTATGAGTGGGCCTAGGGAATGCCATGAAAACATTCCCTGGACCATAGCGCTGCCCCCACCAGCTTGTATTCTTCCAGCAATGGTTGAAGAGTGTTTGTTCTTCGATGTTTCTCGCCTTATACGCCAACGTCCATCCGTTAAACAGGAAACGTGACTCATCGGAGAAGGCAATCCTTAGCCAATCACAGCAGGTCCAATTCCGATATTGCCGTGCAAATGGTAAGCCTTTTCTGCCGATGCACCTTTGTTAACATAAGTGCAGTGACCATCTGTCTGCATCGGAGCAGCCCTCACGAAACTGCTGAAATTTTTACTAGCCAATGTGGCTAGTGGATTCAAAATTTTACTAGCCAAATGACAAAATCTACTGGCCATACGAAATTAAACATATAATAATAATTCAGTAACTTCTAACGTTTCTATGAAATCAAACGGGTGCATGTTTGATTTTTTTTTTTTCTAATTAGAGACACCTCCCCCATTAACTTCATAAAAACAGATCAGTTACTGCATACAATCATTGGATTGACTGCAAATATTGCATATGTTTTTTTCTTTTCCAAAATGATTGATTTTCTGTTGGACAAAATAGTTGCTTACTTGGAGGGGGGATTCTACGCCATCATTGACTACTATACTAAAACATTTACTAGCCACTACGAAATATCTGGTTGCCATTTGGCAACTGGCGACCGACATTCGCGAGGCCTGACCGGAGCTCCATATGCGACTGGGTTTGCTGAACTGTCGTTTTAGGCACACTTCCGGTAACCCTCCTAGTTCATTCGGCCAGTGAGTTGCTCCACTGTAGCGTGTTGATCAGCCCTCACACCAGAGTTTAAGCTGGCTCAAAAAATGCTAAAATGTAGGGAAAAGTTGTAGCAAAATGCTAAAGAAACTTAGCCTCTTTAGTCGATGAACTGGCGCACGACGAATCGTCGTAGTGGACGAAATGGCGCGCTACAAATCGTCGCAATGGACGAAATGGCGCGCGCCGAATCGTCGTTGTCGACGAATTGACGCGACACTGTCAGACCGAACAATGGATGACGGAGTTTCCGTCATATGATGGAATACTTTTAGCCAAGAATTAGCGGCGGAATTTAAATTTTTCCCCTGGACTATGGGAGTTTAAAATTTCGGAAATTTCGGAACACAATCACCTCTGTGATATTTAAATGTCTGGCACCATTTTGCGACAAGACGCTAATTTTCTCGCGCATTTTAGATTAATTCATCATCGCATTTTGCGAAAATTGTGATCGTAGCTTAACCTCTGCCTTACACACCTTCAAACCCGACGTTCACCTCTCACATCAATGGCACGTGGTGCTCTGCTGTTTCCATGTCGCTTATTCGCAATGGTGCCATTTCTTTAATCACTATAGACTTTAACCTCAGCAGCACATGAACTGTTCACAAACTGCGCTGTTTCAGAAATACTGCCACCCTTGGCCCGAAAGCCAATAATAATCCCTTTTTGCAAATCTGATGAATTGTTCCTTTTATCCATGACAGCAATGAGTGATATGTTTTCTGATTGCCTACAGCACACCTTATATACCGTCAAGCCAGCTCATGACAAGTGCCTTCTTTCATTGGCTATGTGCTGTTGACGTCAAAAGTATGAGGTGATCACAATAATGTGACTCGACTGTGTATATATAACAGTATATTAGCAATATGTCACGAATCTCTCAGTTGTCATCTCACCCCATATACAACAGAGAGGTTCATGGTGCATACTTTGGTCACAACTCCCTCTGCTATAGAAGAGTGTAGGTTTAAATACTTCTTTGTGTGCAGCCACTTTGTTCTTTGTCCAACCTCCTGTATAATAAATAATAGCCTTATTCAGCTGATATAAGATCTTCCCTCCTTTACTAATTCTACTATCCAATTGCTTATCTAGCTTTCCTATGTGATTAATTACTATACCGTGGTAGTTAAATCTTGGCACTTGATCAAGCACTTTCCTTGTAACTATTCTGTACAAAGTAACTTGTACAAAAATCTAGCGGATAATGCTTACCTTGGCATTCCTTTCTAGCGACGGGAACATTTCACGCACGTGTTTTCCGGTCTTTGTTGATGTTATTGTCCTAAAGTCCGTTGTATGCGATGACTGACTTTACTTCTCACACTTTTCGCTGGGTATACTCATTGGATCTTTGCCTTAGGATTCAAACATCAATTTTTACCGTTCTTTATACTCGAAATTTTCGCCCATACTCTGGACATCTTCAGGAGCGTGGCGACTTTACCACCGATGTTCGTGGTTAACTTCGCGCTAATGGAGTCTGATACTCCTTGTTGCCATTCGTCGGAAAAACTTTCCTGGATATATTTCGTTATCAAGCCCGGCTGGCGCCATCTATGTTTCGTTAAGAACACTTTTTTTTTTTCCGTATTTTTATTTTTTTTATTTTTTTTTTTTTAATTTTCTTCTCCTATCCTGGTTTTCTTGTCTTTTTTTGCCTGTTTTTCTTTTGTTGTTGTTTTTCTTGTCTTATTAGTTCCTTCCACAGGCCCGATAATGTGCTAGGGTCGTTCTGGTTACATACCCTTGCTTTATTTTTGTAGATTAATATTGCTTCTTCCCTCCTCATTTGCCTTTCCGATTTTTTATTCTTTTTTAGCATTTTAATTTCATCGAACTTTGGGAATGTCCGGTTTTCCAAGCAGAATTGCACTAAAGCAGTTTTGGCTTCTTTTTTTTTGCCAGTTAGATATGTGTTGTTTAAGTCTTTTTTTTTAATCTGTTTTTCGTACTTCCAATGTACGATATTGGGGGTATGTGTGCTATTGGAATTTCGTAGGTTCCGTTGTTCATTTTGTGCAGGCAAAGAACCAATTCTGTACAATTAACAAACAGTTTGCCTTTAAATAGTAGATTTGGATAAGTCTTTGCATTTATTATCTTTTTTTCAAATTATCAACAAGTAGTACTCAACTGATTAAGATTATATTAAAAGCTATTGAGGCTTTTGGATATTAACACCAAATCATTCACATACAGTTAATTGTTGATACCAGATTTGCCTTTCATCTGTTACTTTCTTCATCAAGCTTATTCGTGTAAATTGGTAATAGAAGTTACTTTACACCCATCTCTTCAGTTTTATCTGGTGGTCGTGTCCCACCAGCATATTTTTTACCTTCCATTCTGGTTCCTCAGTAGAAGACAGGTAGCTGTTGTTGTGATCAACTTTCAAGTCAGTGTGAGTTCTTATTCTTGTGATATGCAATAGTAATAAGTTGGCGTGATTTTCCCAAACCAGTTAGTCATGCTAGTTGATATACACTGAGGAGCAATTGAATTAGAAATACCTGTCTAGTAACGTGTAGCACCACCTTTCGCCCTGATGACAGTGGCAATTCGTCTCGGCATGGACTCAACAAGACACCGGAAGCGTTGGGAAGCCATATGGATCCATGACCCCTGAACAAACTCCCACAGTTCACGAAGATTTGATGGAGGGGGTCAGAGCCTCGAATATCTCTCTCGATGGCATCCCAGATGTGCTCGATGAGATTGAGGTGACCTAGCTGGCCAAGGAAGCGAGGTCACGTCAGTGGAGTGTTCATCCAACCATTCGGATACAATTCGGGAGCTGCATTGTCTTGTTGCAGGATGAGGTCCCCAGTGGGATGTTGAAGACGCACAAATGGGAGCAAAGGGTCATCCAGAATATCCCGGTAATGTTGACCTGTGAGGGACGATGTCGTACGTACCAGGGGTCCCCAGATGAGATTGCCACCCCCACCAGCTTGAAGAGTACCCTGCTGGCAAGAAGGATCCATTGCTTCATGTGGTTTGCACCGTACTCGTATGCTGCTATCCGCATGTACCTACGTGAATCTCGACTCATGAGTCCAGGCAACATTTTCCCACATGTCTAGGGTCCAGTGGTGATGTTCCCGCGCCCATGCTAATCTTTGCACCCTGTGATGAGCGGTCAGCAGCGGTACCCTCGTGGGAAGATAGCTTCTGTACCCCATAGCGAGGAGATGGTTCTGGATGGTGTGGCTGCTTACACGTTTCTGTGCACCAACGTTAAATTGCCGAGTGATTTCTTGCACTGTGGCCCGTCTATCTGCTGTTACAACGCGAGCTAGCCGGCGATGACCCCGATCATCCACATGCTGTTGTCCACGGCAGTTGGCCCTTGCAGAGATGGTTTTACCGGATTTGATGTACTCACGGTGCACCCATGACACAGTGGCTCGTGAAAATCCCAGTGCCTGCACAACTTCCGAGATGGAGTGACCCATTCGTCGGCCGCCGACAATTTGCCCACGATCAAATGCGCTTAGATCCTTCGTCTTACCCATATTGCGTCCAACTCTTACTGATTCCTGTCGCATCACTCCTTATATTGTCGGATCGCTGCATACGTCATGCCGTTTCCATTTACAGGGCCACCCACAGCGCCACATTTGCATAATGCCAGCTGTCTCTAATTCAATTGCTCTTCAGTGTACACACCTGACACTGGTGGAGATTAACAGCCACACCTTCCATCCCCAGATGGAAGGATCCAATGAACTTATGATCTGTTGTTCATTTTGTGCAGGCAAAGAACCAAATGTCATACTTCATTCATGTTTCTGGTTTACATTGAGAGCATTACAAATAGGCAAAGCTGCCTTTTTTACGCTTTCCAACCGTAGGTTGAAGAAGCTTCTGTCCACACGATAACTTGTCCGTCTTTGTCTGTCTGTCCACACGATAACTTGTGTAAAAATGGTTCGATTTTGATGAAATTTTGGTATGTGGTAGGGAACAGGCAGGGACCAACCCTTTTGAAAATGGGAGAAATGGTGTCAAAGGTCAGGACATAGGAGCGGGATCCATTTGATCGCCCTTATGTGTCATAACTTCTGTAAAAATGCTTCGATTGCAACAAAACTTTATCATGTTGTTCCGGAGCTATACTGAACCGGTTCTGTTGAATAACATCGAAATGGGGTCAAAGGTCTGGGCACAGGAGCGAGATTTATTCCACGGCCATTATCCTCATAATATGACTAAAAATGCTTCTATTGCGACAAAACTTTAGTATGTTTTTCCGGAGGTATGCTGAACCAATTCTGTTTAATATCATCGAAATGGGGTTAGAGGTCAGGGCACAAGAGCGAGATGTATTCCACTGCTATTATCCTCATAGCTTGAGTAAAAATGTTGTTATTGCAACAAAACTTTAGTATATTGTTCCGGAGGTATACTGAACTAATCAGTGGTCAGGATAGGGAGGAGGGTTTGTCTGCATGCGATTTCTGGTATGTTGGAAAACTTATCATAATCAATGCATTGCATGACTTTACTAACTTGTTATATTTTAAGATCTGTCCGACTTTCATTTATGAACATGTACTGTATTTTCTGAGACTCCACATGTAGTATAACACCAGTTCATTAATTTCCTTGGTTTGTTGTTGGGAATAACGCTACACTGAGTTTGTAGGAACAGAGAAGCATTCCACCAGGAATTTTTATTTGAGCACCATCCTCTCTGATAGATTTGGTCAGCATTTATTATAAAGAACTTTTGGAAACTATAATATTCAGTTTATTAAAAATAAATCTCGATTTCTGCCCTTGGTAGAGAAGTATGTTGCATTGGAGAGATAACAAGGCGATAGGGCAGTGGTGTAGAAGGGGTATTAGAAAACTATTTTATTTTTAATATAATTTGACTCGCCTGTGCTGATGACATCTAATATCATTGGAAATGAAAGCTGTGTAGCTCTTGTAATCCAAGCATACTGTTCGACATTCTAATTATTTGGAAATCTCTAATCACAACAGACCTGTATACAGGCTGATTGTAAATTCCTTCAACAAAACAAGAGGGGTGGTAGTACATATCAAGACAAACAATATTTACACTAGTACCTAGGGCCGTATTCCACTCCTAGTGCCAGAAAAGAGTAGAGTTACATTTCCACGTTGAGCCTTCAAGAGTGAAAACAAAGAGACACCTAATTTATGAGTTGCACAATTCCAATTGCATCAGAGAAAGACTCAAAGGAGCTGCTCAAACTGGCATCTTTGCACAGCCCACACCGGCAAATGAAGGGCTGTTGCACCCTCTCGTAGACTCCCGGTGTGGTGTTGATCTTGTCCGCAGTAACAGCAGTCCGCACGATGAGATCTTCCAGGTAGTCCAGGTGTCTCGTACACCAGTGTTTTCATGTGCCCCCAGAAGAGGAAGAAGTCCAGTGGATTAAGGTCCGGGGAGTGTGGAGGCCAAGCCACAGGTCCACCGCCCGAAATATGTCGCATTTAGGAAGTATCAAACCTCGGTGGCAAAGTGTGCTGGGGCCCCATCCTGCATTAACCACATATCCCTCCGTGTGGTGAGCGGAACATCCTGCAACAGATCAGGAAGCACTTGCTCCAGGAAAACACGGTACGCTCTGCCGGTCAGACATTCTGGCAAGAGGTAAGGTCTCACCAGACAATCATTCTCATGTAATGTTCACACAGTAATATAGCTAAACAGGTTCACCTGCGTTTTCAAATGTTTGCTCCTCATCGTCTACGCACGTGTTCAGCGCACCTGATTTGCATCTTGTGCTTCTCATGCACTGGTTGGAACTCCGTGTGCCTGCTGAACGTTTTTCGAACGTGCTCTTTTCTGGAATGCAGCCCTAGGTTCCATTGCAAATATTGTTCATCTTGATGCGTACTATCACCCCTCTTGTTTTGTTGAAGGAGTTTACAATCACCCTGTATAAGATCCTTCATGGGTAATCTTGTTATCAATGTGACCAAGGCTGATGTGCTACTGAAATATCTTGCTGAAAATATATTATGGATTTTATATAAAGCAAAGCATTGGTGTAAAAGATTTATCATAATTTATTTTGTGTTTTAAATTTTATATAAACTTCCCTTACTTGACAAGCATTCCTGTACTGTGTCTAGTTTGCCAGAATTATGTTATTGTAGTGCTCCTACTGTCATTATTAGGTTAGCCATGCATGCAAATGTGTGTAAATACCTGTAATATATACTGTTTTCAATTTATTTTTTCAGGCAAATAGTTACAATGTAAGTATTTCTACAGATGCCCCAGTTAGTGAGAATAATGTAGAATTAACATTAATGTCTCGAAAAACAGATGAAGAAAACTGATGTTTATACTTTTTTAGAATTTGGATGTATATATACTGGTATACATATATTTTCAGATCAGGGAAATTTTCTGTAAATATGTAATTGAATTCTGTATACATACACACAGATATATATTTTTGTATTCTTCAAATCCTGTATATAAGATTTAGTTATCATAAAAATACTCTAAAGGGTGCAGGAAAGATCTTTGTGTCATTGTACTAGAACTGCCAAGTGTTACGGATTTTCAGCTGACTGTACGTGGAATTATGGATCATATGTAAAAAAATTATGGAAAGTCACTTGCTGGTCAGTCTGCAGTACAATCTGTGAATGAACCTCCAATTTTTGATCAACAGTAGGAGTGGGTGATGTATAGGTATTCTCGAGAAACCGGTTTCATTTCACGTTAGTGTTCCTTTTTTTTTTTTTTTGACGAATGGTACTACAATATATACATCATGATCGCAGTGTATTACAAAGGCCGATGTGGACATCAGAACTTAGTGCGCACCACTAAGATGACACTGGAGTACCATTACTAAAAAATCCTAGAAGCTAACACATGAGGTGAACTTCACAGCTTCGTGTGTGCGTGAAGCAGGCACTATTTTAAAACCTGTTCTGATCACTCCATCGCGTGACATCAGTGATGCTACACGTTCACATTTATCAGTGAGTTCACAGCTCTTGATATTGTTTTACAGCTGTTTAGGAAATCGGTAGCATTTTTTTTTTTTTTTTCATTTTTGCAGAACAGGATTTTTAAAAAAGAGAAACTGGTATTTAAAGTTTTAGTGTGTCTGTCACTGCTCTTGTCATATTCAGAGACTTTCCAATGGAATTTAGGCATGAAAATTGGTACACATATAGCACTGCTTGAGTACAAACCTGAAAAGAAATTTAAAATTTGAAGAGAATAATGAAGTGATAATTGTAGGGACCTTTTCAAGGTCCCTACAATTTATCACCATTAGTTTCCACACTTCTGATTGAATTCTGGTGTGAAAATCAGTTCACATAGACTACATGCTAAGTAGACAGCCTCAGAAATGTTAAATTCCCCAAAATATCCTATTTTTTGTCATATAATCCATGGATTATATGTTATAAATTTAGGTTTTTTTGTTTTTTTTTTCTTTTTACTTACGAGCAATTTGGCAGAAAATTCGCCGCAATGAAGGCTGTATTATTTGCTCTTCCGGATGATCGCATGCTAAAACTTAGCTTCACACGCTCATAAGCACGCATGTACAACTAACTACTGAGATGCTGAAAAAAAAATTGTAAAAATTCAATTTTTGCTCTTGATGAAAGCAACAGAAAATCGTTTAAAAGAGATAGTTATCTTTTTAGTAAGATCTTTTTTTTTTTTTTTTTTTTGACTGCTGGGTCATCTCGCGAATTGTGACTTTTCTGTATGAAATCACGGTTTGGAATCCACATCCCAGGTATTTTGTGGCCAGCAAATTATACTGAGGAATTTTATTTCTTTTTCTTAATTTCACTATATTCAGATTACATGCTGCTTCAGATCATAAGAAAAAAAAAAAAAAAATATGGTATATATAACAGACCTAAGACAGATGCTAGGCAAAGTTCTAACCACAACTTGGCTGTTTTTGGAATCCCATGAAAATCTGTACACATACAATACTAATGGAGTACAAACTTGGAAAAATAATGGATTTAAAAAGTATTTTTTCACCCTGTTTGATATAGACACCTTAAAAGGTTGGCAGCTCTGTTGTACTTATATGAACGTTAATTTCCACAAAAAGGTTGATTTTTCCTGTCTATTTTGTGAACATTATAAAGAGTTTTGGCTGCAGATTTGGTCATCATCTTCAGAGGAGTGACCCTTGCTCCTAATCATCAGGAAAGTCAGCTAGTATGAAATGAAGTGCTGTATGATGTTTTTTTTTATTATTATTATTCATGTGGTATTTCATTGTTCATACAACATAGAAAATATGATGTATTAATTGTTATTTATTTATTGTTCTTTTGGTGCTTGAAATAGAAAGCAACAGGGCGTCCATCATTTGAGCTGTCATACTTTTGTTTGCTCCAGGCTCACAAATGTTATATCAATTTACTTATATGAATTGTTTGTTTTCACGAGTTTCATAAGAAGGTTGATTGTCTTTGCTGGTTTGTGAAAAATAGTTTTGTCATCACAAAAGATGTTTGTTATCAGGCAGGAGTAGCAGTTTGAACAAATTAAAGCTCCATGTCAATAATGTTGTTTAGCAGGGCTTACATTTATTTCAGGAAACTACTGACACATTTAGCTGAAATATTGTATAGTGTTATTTTCTTTGTGTGTTGAATATGTTACTAATAATATAAAATTGTGAAGCATTGACTTGTTACTTATTTATGCAAGCATTTTTCTGGTGCCTGAATGAAATAAGCTGACGGATTACATCACTGCCTGTAATTTGTTTCTCCACTTTTGTTCCAGTCTCAGGGAATGTTTTTCCACAAATGTAAATTAGATTCCTGATCACTGTTAAAGAATGTACACTGCAATGCCAGTTTATTAGGTACACCTGCTCTCATCACATAAATGGCTCACTCCAACACGCAAGGCATGAGTGCAGTATAAATTAGACCAGCTGGCTGAACATCAATTGGATTTCAATTGAGGGTCAGAATGGGAAAAACACACACATGTGATCTGAGCAACTCTAAATGTGGCATGGTAGTTGGCAGTGATGTAGGCTGACCTAAAAATTTTCAGGGGCTGAATACTTTTAAAATTGCTCTCAGACTTCTTCCGTATTATGAAATATAATTTCAGTTGATTGTGACTTTCCAAATGCCACCTGCTGAAATCATACTTCATATTTAACCACATAAAATGAGGTAGACATTTTATTTATATAAACAATAAATGAGGTAGAAATTTTAATATACAAAAAAAAAAAAAAAAAACAGTAGCAACAATACAGTAGAAACAAAATAAAAGGATTTTTGCTTCCAGTTAATCAGGATATTTTGGTATAACTCCACATTAAAAGTTCTAGACTGATTCTTGTTTTTGCACCAAGCAAATATTTGGTCGGTTTGGGTCCAAGCCTTAATTTTTTTTTCTTCTTCTTCTCTTAATAAGCTGAAAGGTAGTTCCATTAAAAAGTCATAAGTGATTGTGGTCCGGAATTTCCTTTTTTTTTTTTTTTTTTTTTTTTTTTTTTGCTGATTAAATCTGGAAATTCCGGGAGAAAATGAGAAGTCAGTATATTTTGTATCTGTCAAAATTATTCTTAGACTTAATTTAAAGTAAAGGAATTTATAGTTTTTTCAGAATAAACCAGTTTGTAAAAGTTAAAAAATAAAGTGTCCAAAATTTTAATCCCGTAATCTAGAAAGAATGTAAAAATGAAAGGTGTAAAAGAAAGGTTGATTGTGTTGATGTAGGAAGTAAAAACAGACAAAATTGTAGTGTTTTCTCAAAAACTTATGAACTTTTAGAATTCATCAACCTATACTTTTATGAAACTGATTAGTTGTTTTTATTCTGTGTAAAAGGAAAATGTAAACAAAAATTGTTTTTAAGCTGTTTGATTTTAAATTCATGATTTTTTTTTTACTTATGTCTGAGTAATTTATTTCTCCACAGAATATGCAAGTTAGAGTATTTATGGAAAACTAGAATTCATCAACCTATACTTTTATGAAACGGATTAGTTGTTTTTAGATTTTATTCTGTGTAAAAGGAAAATGTAAACAAAAATTGTTTTTAAGCTGTTTGATTTTAAATTCATGATTTTTTTTTACTTATGTCAGAGCAATTTATTTCTCCACAGAATATGCAAGTTAGAATATTTATGGAAAACTAGAATTCATCAACCTATACTTTTATGAAACGGATTAGTTGTTTTTAGATTTTATTCTGTGTAAAAGGAAAATGTAAACAAAAATTGTTTTTAAGCTGTTTGATTTTAAATTCATGATTTTTTTTACTTATGTCAGAGTAATTTATTTCTCCACAGAATATGCAAGTTAGAATATTTATGGAAAACTGTTTCATAAGTAATATGTGCAGTCCAAAATAATCAGTTTGTACCCTAAGCAAACTCAGCATACACATTACTTTTGTCTTGCTGTTTTCAGGACTCTCTTTATTTGACCTCACAGTCAGCCATGTAAAGTCCACTTTGTTCATTTTACTTACACAAGTGAACCTAACAACTCCTCTCTGACCCACATGGTGTTCAGAACGCTGTAGTAAATGGATAGCGAAGGCTGTAATTTGTTACTCAGTTACTCAACTATTGTAGTGGCTCACATTTGCATTCAGAAAATCTGGGAACTGGGTATTAATACAGATTTTAATTTGGAATTTTTCCAAAAGGTGAAAACTTTTTTTTCTCATTTTTATGAAGGGTTTAGCCCCAGATGCCCATAATGACCGAACGCCATTGGTAGTTGGCACCAGGCATGTCGATTTAAGCATCTCCCAAACTGCAGTCCCCATGTGTGTTTCACACACAACCATAGCAAGGGCTTACTGTGAATGGTGTTGCACACAAAAACTAGCATTTGGTACTCCTGTGGATGAAAACAGATGGTGTATTAGAGGGGGTCAAAAGAGATGGGCAACATGGTCATTGGCCATTGTAGCTCCTACTTCATGACGTGGTCTGATATGTGATGCATTCACCAATGACATTTGGTACACCAGTGTTGAATTCTGCAGTTATTTGCTGGATTGAGGTTTGTTTGCAGTGTTCTTGTTTGTCTCACTGATCCACCAGCAGTTTTTGTCCACAGGATTGCTGGAAGGTCCGGACATGGCACTTTGTACATCGACATTTTAGCATCACTTCCGTACAAATGTAATGCCAATTACGCATTGTGTTTGAGATCTCTTACAGCTCTACTGCTTTTGTGTTAGTTGCATACGAAAAGGAATTTAACTGTCTTGTATCCAGAAGATGCCGTGTGGATCATCTTTGATCTTGCTTCCTTTGTGTGAGCCAAGGCTTTAGAAAGAGAAGGGCTGGGTCATTCCTTTGTTGTAGGACAAGTATTTTAAGCCTTTGTTGCTAATCTTTTGGCAGTAAGCCTGAGAAAGGAATAATATTTTTGCTCCCATTTCTTTGTGAGTGTCTGTTTAGATTTATTTTCAGGGTTCCCACGGTTCTTGAAAGTCCTTGAATTTTATTTGATACTCCTTGAATTTAATTTTCCTTTTCAAGGGCCCTTGAAAGTCCTTAAATTTTTTAAGAGTCCTTGAAAAATACTTGATTTTTTTCCCCCTGTTCACCAAATTTCAGAATAGCCGCAGTTCATTGAAAAGAAGCTATCGCCAAAATGTCACAAGTGGTCCTGCTGTATTGTAGAATGTTCTCTTGGAATCAGGAGCGTGTAGCTGTTACATTTCAAGTTTTCACATTATTGTGATTCTGAACTACGATAAGCGAATACGAGGGGAATTCTTCTGAACTACAATAAGCGAATACGAGGGGATGCGAGTGTAAGGTACTAGCATCTCAAAACCAGGGTTACAATCTGCTGAATGCTTGTACCAGGAATGCAGTCTAAAATTTCGTTGATCTGTCCTTCTGGCATTATGTCCAGCTTATCACCATTTCAGGGATTTGATCTTGTGGAACAATAATGCCTCTCCAAAGTATGTCCCTATGTTTAGATATAACTATAATTTTAATTGAACTTTTTGACTGTTACAACTTATTTTAGTGTTCCATGAGAGTTCTTATCAGGCATGAATTATATTCTTGAAAAGTCCTTGATTTTTTTGGTGGGAAAAGATTGGGAACTATGATTTTAATTTGCAAAATGCCTTCATTTTGTGCAGTAAGCTTGTGGCCAGTTGTTGAAGTATAAGGGAACCATGGACCAGGTGTGTGTTTATACCAAGTTGGTATTGGCATTTTTACGATGTTGGCAGTATCGAAAATCATTGAAGACAGCACAAAGCTTGCCTTTTGACATTTCAGGCAACAATCCATATTATTTAAATAAAATCTCCAGATGCAACAAGAGCACTGTGCTGTATAATTTTTGAAGAAAAAACTAACAAAGTTACAAATTTCACCCTGTGTTCAGAAGTAACAGATGATCAGTTTGCCTCTCTCTCCTCTTTCAAAAGGATTAGGGGAACCTATGTACAAAAGTATCACACGATCAGTTTGTCTCAGTTTTGGGGATGCAGTGGAAGAATGCTTGCTTGTACAGACCTAACACAAAATTTTCATTGTACGGAAGTGTCGTGTCCGGATGTGCCATGACACCTGCTGGAAGTGTTTTGCTTTTTGCATCATTCACAGTAGTAAATGGGGCAATGTCATAGCTGCTCTAGGAGGATTTCACAGGAATGATGAGTTCTCAAAGAAGTCATGAATGACTGTTTATGAAAGTGTAATTGTTCCTACTCTCATGTATGGCAGTGAAATCTGGGTACTGCATAAAAGACGTAGGAGTCATTTGTGTGCTGGGGAGATGCATTACTTATGGGGCGTTTGTTGCAAGACACGTTCTCATCATGTGAGGAATGAAGATGTGTTGCAGATGTGTAATGTGAGGCAAAATGATGTTAGTAAGGTGGAGACTAATATTCTGAGGTGCTTTGGCCATGTTGAAAGAATGAGTGATAAGGTGCTGACTAAGAATATTTTTTAAGCCCAAGTGACAGGAAAGAAAGGTAGAGGAAGGCCAAAGAAATCATAGGAAGACCAGATTCAGGAATGTCTGCTTAAGAAAAAAAAACTTATGAGTATAAAGTACAAAAGGTCTTGTGTACGGCATGTGATGGATGTCAGTGAAGCTTCAACTGTGTGCCAAGATCATAAAATAATCATAAATGGAGACTGATACACCAACAATGATCATGAATGAAGACTGATTCACCAACAATAAGTAAATAGTCTCATTTAAAGATTTACTTTCAGCCAACTTCGTAAGAAAACTAGAGCAAAAAACGTTAAAAAGAAGTATTGAAGCAAAATATAAAAATGTTGCTTATTATAAAAAAGTAAAAGTAGAAAATGAAAAGAAAATTTCTGGAATCTTAAGGGATACAGTAAAAGCAGAATTGGATGACTGGCTAAAAATTGGAGTAAGAAACAAAAATAAGAAATTTGTTAAAAAGCTGAACCTTAAAGAAGAGAAATTTTTGAAGAAAAACTATTCCAGTAAAAACAAAAAAACTGCAGTTCTTAGTCATGTAAAGGACAACACTGCTACTGGAGTTAGCCAAGAATTATTACAAGTGATAAATAAAGGAAGTAATTTCAATCTATCCAAAGAAAAAATAAATCCAGAAAAATTGGTAATTGAATTGGAAAGCATCTGCAGCACTTTAGAAAAAGAGGACCAAATTAAAGCAGACCTCCTCCGAACAGATTACTACAATAGCCTTACAAAATTCCAGAAGCAAGTAAGGAAACCTCAAAGAAATTTTGATAATAGTCAATTAAAAGCTCTTAAAGATTTCAGAAAAAATGAAAGTGTAGTTGCTGTGAAAACAGACAAAAGTAAGTTGATTACTATTATGGATAAGAAAGATTATCTAGAAAAGATGGAAGAAGAACTAAAAAAACCTATGTATGAAGAAGTAAAAGAAAACCCACTACCAGATTTGATTAAAGAAGTCTCTAAGCTTATTTCACTTCAAAAAAGAAAAACCAGCTTCCAGAAAACTATAAACAATTCTCAAAATTACAGTTCAGATTACCTCAAATATATGGAATAGTCAAACTGCATAAAGAACACCAACCAATTAGACCAATAATAGACTCAAAAAACTCTATTCTTTCAAATCTAAACTATTTTTTAAAGTCACACCTTCAGAATCTTTTAAAAGAGCCACCTAACTTGATTAAAAACTCAATGCAGCTAAAAGAAAAACTAGAACTTCTTCCTAAATTAGATTCTCCTATTATGGGTAGTTTAGATATAGTGTCTATGTATACTCACATTAATATAGATCAACTTATAGACTTTATAGCGGAAGACTTGGCAGACCTAATAGTTTTTCACAACAAGGAAAAAAAACATATTAGTAGGAATTTTTGAAATGCTTACTTTCTCTTTGCAGAACAACTACTTTCAATTTGGGAAAACTTTTTTCATTCAAAAATCGGGGCTAGCAATGGGCCCCCCACTCTCCCCACTCTTAGCTAACTATTATGTGGGAAAAACTAGAAGAAAAGATACTAGTAAAACCCACATACTTCTGCTTACATAGCAGATACATGGATGACATCTTATTTATAATAGATAGCTCAGAAATTATTCCAGAAAGAATTCTAGACTCATTCAATGAATTAGATGATTCCCTTAAGTTCACTATTGAACTTCAAAAAGAAAGAAGAATAAACTTCTTAGATATTACTATCTATTATGAAGATGAAAAATTCCTCACTAGTTGGTATAAAAAACCAATGAATACTAAAAGACTACTGGATTTCAATTCGTATCACCCAGTTTCTATTAAGAAAAATGTAGCAAGTCAGTTTTTAGAAAAATTAATAAAGTAGTTTCTACTGCAGATAAAAAAGAAGCCCAAAAAGAAGAGCTTAAAGTCATACTTGCAGAGAATAACTATCCTAAAGAAGAAATTGAGAAGCTTCTGAATTTTAATGGTACGAAGAACCCACAAAAGCAACAAGTAAAATTCACTAGAAAAATTTCTTATCACAAAGGTTTATTTGAGGCTTTAAAGAGAATTAGTAAAAAATACAATATTAGGCTAGCTCCAAGTTTAGAGAACAAAGTTAAAAAAAATTTCCCTAAAATAGTTCAAAGAGAAAAAGATATTTTAAAAATGCAAGGTGTAGTTTATGAAGTAAATTGTAGTTGTGGACTATCTTACATAGGTGAAACAGGTCGCAGACTAGAAACTCGTATAGCGGAGCATAAAGCAGCTATAAAAAATTGCTCCAACAAGACTGGATTAGATAGGCATGTTAGAGAAACTGGACACAGCATGGATTGGAATTCCCTTAAAGTAATCAGTTTCCAAAGCAATTTCCAAAAAAGAAAACTGAAAGAAGGAATAGAGATTGAGAAAAATCAAAATTCCATCATCAATGACTGCAAAGGATTTTCCATGCCTAACATCTGGCAGGATTTGTTGAAAAATAACCTAAACCGTCAAGGTTAACCGTAACCGTCAAGGTAAACCGTAACCGTGATAGTGACAAGGAAAAAGTGACAACAACAAAACAGCCTGAAGAAGGAGAAGAGTTTTCTCCGAAAATTTGCTATTAAAGAAAAAAATTCCTAGTAAAATCCCATAAGTTGCTTTAGATTATTAATTCAATTAAACTAGGAAGCCATTTCTCAACATGAGCTTTATTCAAATAAATAGTTCCTTCAGTTAAACGTTTCCTTGACAGATGGTCTTTCTTGAGGAGCTAACTTCTGAATCTCAGAGAACAGCTTAATGGTATGTATGTATGTACAGTAGTAACCCCTTGTTACATTTGTGCATGAAAAGCTCTGGAAGATGGCCATTTGGGAGATGCTCGAATCAGCATGCATGGTGCCAACTATCATGTCACATTCGAAGTCAGAGCACTGATTTCCCCATTTTTATCCTCAATCAAACACTGATGATCTGCCTGATATATACCATACACTCTGCCCACATGCTGTCTACATGTTGGTGTGAGCCATAGCCATTTATGCAACAAGGGCAGGTTCATTTCTTAAACTGGCATTTCAGTGTATATGTATATACACTGCTGTACCATTAATATCTAGACAACCTTCTACTGACAGTGAATTCCGTCCTACTCAAGCACAATGTCACAGAATCAACTATAAAAATGTTCGTAGGTCTATGATAAGACAATAACACAACTGTGAATGAAAGATGCCTCGATCAACATAGCTAACTGATTTCCAGCACAGAGCCACATGAGCAATCGTTGCGTACATGACATTCCAATCATGTACAAATGGCAACAGATTAGGGCTGAATGTGCCAAGAAATGACCTGGTAAACCTCTGAAGCTTAATAGAATGTGGCAGAAGATCTCTGAAAAGGTCTGTCTGCTCTCAGAACACACATCAACATTGTCTGAAATCATGCAAACCCTGTGTGAGACTGTCACATTACGGGGCACAAGATAAATAGTTGTCATCAGAGAAAGACATTTAGGCATTGAATGAAATCTAAAGGCCGTCTGTGCATTTGCATAATCTTGGATGCATGTTCCTTGGCGATCGTTTTAAAAGAGCACGTAATGAAGATTTCATTGATCTTCGTGTGGCTTTTCTTTGAGCTTTCCTTTCATTGCCAAAAAAGACAGTTGAAGCTGGGAGTAAGCCATCCTTACTGGCATTATGTTGTTTGAGGAATAGAGTACATGTCGAGTGTGATGCAGTAAGCTGAACTGTTGTACTCGTTCCTGTTGACGAGTGGCATACAGGCCAAGCATGTGTTCCTGCTGATGCCGTGTTTGCTGAGGAGTGGCGTACAGACTAATCATGTATTCCTGCTGATGCTGTGTTTGCTGACGTACAGGCCAAGCGTGTGTTCCTGCTGAGGTCGTGTTTGCCAAGGAGTGGCGTACAGGCCAAGCGCATGTTCTTGAACTGTTGTTCTCAGTGTTCCTGCTGAAGTCGTGTCTGCCTTCTGAAGAGTGGAATTCAATTTTGCTTTGACAGAAATGATTATATTGTCCAAAAACTTGAAAATTTTGTGGTCCTGGAGCGGGAATTGAACCCGCATATCCAGGATAGCGCTTGAGTATGCTACAGGCCAAGCATAGTATGGCCAGCATACTCAGGTGCTATCTGGGAGGCGCAGGTTCAATTCCCGCTCCAGGACGACAAAATTTTGGGATATTACCCGACTTAACATCCATGTCATATTTACACCAATAAACTGATTCACATCTTCCAAATATGTATTGTACAATGATGTAGTCCCATATTTCATTCATTGGTGATTATATTTGTTTGAATTCTTCTGATTTTGAGCAAGGCTTTGAATTGTCAAGGAGAACAAGAGACTTTTTGATAAGGTAAATGTTTGTTCTATGATTGAGTGCTACTAATGTCTTAGAGATATTAAACAGTTGAGTTCAAAATTTGTTTTTTTGTTAATATTTATTTTGTGCACTGTCAGTAACTTCAATGTACATGTCAACTTTCCTTAGACAGTCCCTCCTGCAGGGTTGAGCTAGTTGGGCCAGGTGTAAGAATTAGGCAGGTTGGACTGTCGCAAGATTATTGCGACTGACGTTAGCACCAGTACAGTGCACAGAATTCTTTATGAAATGGATTATTGCATTCGAGCAGCCATCTACAAACTGCTAATCACTTCAACTATTGTTACATGCTGATTAGTGTGATGTAAGGAATGTTGATATTGACTGACAAGTTACAGTACACAGGCTATTAGCTTCATGGTTGTTTCTGGGAGTAGTGGATTCATGGGTGCAAGACCTTCCATCTCAGGACAGATTTCTGTCCTGGAGAAATCCATGAGACTGAAATCAAGACAGAAAGAATAATGTACAATTGTGTGTTTTTCTTTCCGTCTTGAAAAATCTAACGCAGAAAGTAGGAAAAGCTTTTTTTTTTTTTTTTCCCCTAAAATTTTTTATTGAATGTGATTTAAATCCACTCCTTTTTTAAATACAAGAACATAATTAATTTTTTAAAATTCTGTTCTTGTTTATTAATTCTGTTCTTCTGCTTGGTGAATGCGGACGGTATACAACTGATCCCGAAATTGATGATTTAGAAAATTTAAATATTTTTCCTGAAGCTGGTTGAATTGATTACAACTGGTGGTTGTATATTTTTCAACTGAAAGACAGTAATGGGCACTTGAAATTTAAGTATTTAGCATTTTTAGTTAAAGCCCTACTAACCCTATTTTCTGGACTGATCATTGAAAGGACTTTTAACACAATGGACCATACTGTTACAAGTGATAGGTCAGCACTAACAGTTGAAAATTACAAAGCCATGTATCTATAACTAAGTATAACTTAAGACACAGAAAGATACTGTCTGTGGATCTTAAGCCTGATCCAACAATGCGGAACACAATCTATAAATCATATCAGGCTTACCAGGATTTCTTGAAAGAAAAGATGGGTTAAGAGTGGCGTTCAAAGATATTTTAAAAGCGATGAAACAGGGCAAGCAAATTGTCAGTACCTCGCCTGTGACAGGAAATGTTTCATTGGCAACTTAAACACTATAAGCGGAGTGCTCCTGGAATTGGCAACAGATTTTCCAATGATTCATCTAAAAAGGACACCACTGTTGTTGTCAAGTCATCTATAAGTGCACCTGAAGCTGTCACGAATACAGTTGTAAGAACATATATCCAAACTTATGTAACCAAGTAAAATCACAAGTTTCTTTGCAAGAAAATGATGCTATGTACTTTGGCAAATTTGTGTTCATAAGTATTGAAAGATGCACACATTTTTGGCAATTTGCATAAGTACTAATTATCTGTTTCCCAGTTTTTAATTTAGATTGCATTGGTTGATTCTTCCCTTCTGTGATTTTCTCATTTAAAACAATGTTTTCACTTGTTTATATATGGATTGATTTGAATTCAGATGCAGGGAGGTTTACTGCAATCAGTCCAGAAACTGTTTAGTAGGTTTTCCCATGCAAGTCAAATACAAGTAGTCTGCACACCCCTTTGGGTGACACCCACTTTTCCAAAAAATGTGAGTCGTGGCTTGGATAAAATGCTTGCACCCATGAGTGGATCTCAAGGGAAAGATATCTTCTGAACTGGATTGTCCTGACAATGAAGTTTGGTGGTGGCAGTGTGATAATATGGAGCCGTTTTTTGTGGTTTGCCTTGAGCACATTAGGTATTTTAGGTAAAACCATCAATGCTAAGTTCTGTCTAGATGTCCTGGACAATTATGCACTACCAGTGTTGTGGCAGTACGTTGAGGAATGTCCATACCTCTGTTAGCATAACAGGACTCCATGTCTTCCTGCTCACATTGTTAGAGATTGGTTTGAGAACGTGGGCATTGAATAGTTGGACTGAACAGCTCCAGACTCCCTGAATTGAAACCCTACAGAAAATCTCTGGGAAACATTTGAGATCATCAGGTGTGTGTGTGGGGGGGGGGGGGGGATAATTTTGCTAAGTCCCCACTCAATCACCAAAAAACAAATGTTTCTCGTCATTCTTTCGTTCCGCCAGCCCTGCTTCGCCCTTACGTTGGTTTTTATCCCGTCATTTTTCATTCTGTCATTGCTGCTTCACATTGCTGACCTGGCACATTCCCCATCATTTTTTTCTTTCCGTTCACTGTCGCACGATACTTCACCCTGTTGTTGTTTTTCCATCACCGTTGTCTTTCCTACTATTTCAGAAAAGCACCAGTGGGGCTTAAGAGCAACTTTTGCAAGGGCTTTGCTGTGATGGATAAGGATAGGCACTTCATTTGTTTCTTTGGCTGTTCGCCACCGCAGGAGCAGCAAGTGGCATTTCGTTTTGGATCGGGTCGTTCAGTTTGTCGTCAGTTGTGGCTGCTCAGTCCTAGTCTTTCTATATATTTTCACAAACTGCATGCATCACCAAATGTAAGTATTTTTTATTATCATTAAAAGTGTAAAAGCCTATTTGTTTTTATTCTTGAATTTTATTTAAAGTACAAAATCTTATTTAGCCAATGTATTGTGCTTGTATTACGGGTATTCAAACGTTTTTGCCGTTTTAAGGGGAAAGGAGACAGGAACCATCAGGAAACCAGTGCACATTTATTCAACGAAATACTGGCCATTAGCATCAATGACCTTTTACCATTTTTCAGGCAACTAATGAATGCACCTGTGATTGAAGGACTTGGGTTTTGAGCTGAAGAACACTGACAAAATTTTCCACCTCTGGAACTGTGGTGAACCACTGTGGGCTAGGAGATGTTGCATAGGGCAAAACAGATGAAAGTCTGAGGGTGTCCTGTCTGGGGAGTAAGCCGGATGCAGTAAAACCTCCCAGTGTAACTGTTCAAGGGTTGATTTTGTGATGGCACCGAGATGTGGTCTTGCATTATTGTGTAACAGGATGACTGGGTGTTGTCCTTTACCTGTCCATGGGTGTTTTTGCTCGATTGCAGCATTCAGTTTCATCAACTAATCGCTATATCATTGTGCAGCGATTGTTTCGCTTGGTTTCAAGAGTTCGAAGTACAGCACTCCGTGCATATTCCATCACACACACACAACAGCACCTTTTCCCCCATGGATATCCTGTTTTGCAATGCATGTTGATGGCTGGCCTGGGTCAACCCAGGATCGTTTGCATACGGGGTTGTCGCAGTAGACCCATTTTTCATCCCCGGTGACAACCTTCCACACAAGAAATTCTTCCCTTGAAACCTCTTCAGCAACGACATGATGACGCCCAAACGTTGACCAATATTACGCTCCGTTAAAGTATGCGTAACCTACTTACCAATCTTCTGGATCTTCCCCAGGGCATGTAGACGTCGCACCACAGTCGACTGAGTCACTTTCAAACGTTTCGCCAGTTGCATGGGCGATTGTGTGGCATCCTTTTGCAACAGCGATTCCAGCTCCTCGTCTGCGAGTTCCTATGGTCTACCTGCACGTGGCTTGTCTTCCAAGCTTAGATCACTTTTCTTAAACCTAGCAAACCATTCTCGACACGTCCACTCATCCATTACCGTTTCGCTATACGCCTGACATATTCAACCGTATGCTTCACTTGCACTTTTCCCTAAAGTAAACATGAATAACAAACAGTGCCGCAAATGAACTTTATCAACCACCATGCTTGGCTTCATGTACAATCTGACAGCACGGGTCGCCGCCCGGTTAGGCCCCTACAGTGCCCGCCAGTGGGGCAGCGGAAACTTTTGCATACTCCTAATATTTTCATAAATACTAAACGGAACCTGTCAGAATCGACGATTAGTTTTTTGTTTTTTTTTTAAAGAATAAACTCATATGAAACAACAAATGTAAACTTTATTTAATTGACAAATTCATTCAACCACTTCAGTAAAAACAATAGTCCAGGTTCGTTTTCTTTTTGTTTTGTTTTTTTTTGAGTGAAGGTTTAACGACCACCGTGAGCAACACAATATAAAGCAGTTGCCCGTCCCTAATTTAGGGTAACTGGTTCCAGGGAAGGGAGAGAGCCAGTGCCGTAAGAAACATAAAACATCCATGCCTCACTGGGATTCGAACGCGGACCCTTCACGAACGAATCATCATAAGCCAGCGCTTAGACCACTGCGCTACCGGGGCGGCCAGGTTCGTGATGGGCGTCACGACTGCACCCTTTTTCAGTCGTAAAATGTGAGGCGGGTGTCCACTCATCCCAGTCGTGTGCAAAAATTCAACTGGATAGCGTACTTTTTCACTCTCGGCTTCAGTTACAACTGTGTTTGTAAATGTTGTTGGAATGAGATTCGCGTTGCGAATACTCTTCATTCTCTCTTTTCTGAGACATATAGTTGTGACCCACTGATCGCTCATGCCTTCCAGTAAGGCTGTTACATTTTCTGTTTTTGTTTCTGCAGAAGAGGCATTCTGTTAAGGGTAAGTATGCAATAAAGTATTTACTTACTTTAGGACTGATCATAGAACACCATGCACACACCAAGTCTGACACTGAACTGAGCGCCTGATGTAGATAAGGGCCGCACGCTTCTCCCATAGACTTTGCATGGGAACTTTGCCGCCCCGCCAAGCCCGAACCATTGCCCCAATCTTAATTTTCTCTATTCGACTGGAACGTGCACATGGTAAGACTCTTATTTTGATACCTGAACCATATTTTCACGATCAGTCATTCTCTTGCAGTAAAAAACCTTATAGAATGAAGATATAGATGGTGCAACTCAATATGTACATACTAAACATTTTCACTAACAATGGTCAACGGAATGTTTATTTACATCTTTACATAATGGGAAACATCTTACCTACGTGAATAAACTGGCTCGAATGAATATTAAATTGTATATATACATCACAGTCCAACGGCATAACGCAATCAGGTCTTCGAGAGTGTTTGCTGTTCCGATGAGAAGAACTTTGATATGAATGCCTGCTGGCGTTGCTTTGTGCAACAGTTTGCTCAGAAAAAAGAAGACTTTGGACTATCTCAGTCCCTCCATGCTTCCGCCTTCAACAGCGCGTGAGTCAACCGCAGGCGATCGAATGTCGACTGCATGCTTCTCCCATAAACTTTACATGGGAACTTTGTCGCCCTGCCACGCCCGAACCGTTGCCTCAATCTAATTTTTCTTTTCGACTGGCACATCTACATGGTAAGACCTTTATTTTCATACCTCAGCCATATCTTTATGTTCAGCTGTTCTCTCAAAATATGACTCACAGTAAAAAACCTTATAGAATTAATATATAGATAGCAAAAAATAGAACCGTAAATTTGGCTAATCTGCATAGGATTTTGCTACAACTTTTGCTAACCAAATTGCTACAAGAGAAATAAAATGAGCTTAAACACTGCAGACATTGACAAAAAAAAAAAGCTGGTGAAGAGTATCCCACAAAGAGTAGAGACCGTTGTAAGAGCCAAAGTTTTCAAAAATTTAATTTTCCTGTAAATAAAGATTATTTATAGAGATACAGGTGGGGGGCAATACACACACACACATTCAGGGTGTGCTAGATTTCTAAGGCTTTGTGTGATGCCTAAACTTACACCTTGTATACAGTGTTTTAATGAAGAATGCTCAGTACATAAGCACAGGGATCGCATTCCTCCTAAAATTCCTAAAATTCCTAATATTTTGTGACCCTCCTTAAATTCCTAAAATTAGACCTAAAATTTGCTATTCATCCTAAAATTTTCGTAAGCTTATTTTTATTAAAAACACAACCGTTATTAACGCCAATAAATTTACCATTACGGTAAGGTAAAAAGACCTGTTTTTGTAGAAACACAGCCTATATGCTGTGCTGCTGAAGGGAGGGGAAAAATGACGCCATCGAGATGCACTTGCTTCGGGGCGGGCGTTCCATTTTTTGCCTTCGAACAGTTTTCGAGAGTAACAAGAGATCTAAGGGAAAAGGGGAGGGGTCATTTTCACCCCTGGTTTGCGCTTTGCAGACGAACTCCGTGGCACGCAGAAGATCGTACTTTATTTTTGTACATGCCTTGTGGAACCTCCTTTCTGCTGATGTTTTGTTATTGTAAACCGCAGGTGGGTGGAAGCAAAAAGGAAACATGTGGTCTCCTTCCGTAACCTCCGGTAATGACGATGGGATGGTAGCTGAGTATTATCTTGGCAGGCAGTAGAGCACGTGATCATTGACCTTCGATCATGCGTCGGCGACAGCGACCTTCGATGCGCAATATATCTCGGCTCCGACTCGCTTTGACTGAACTTGCGTGAGATGCGTATGATAGTTTCTGGTTTTACGTCTTTTATGGTGTTCTCTGTGCTGTGTGCAGGTTCAGTTCTCTAGTGGTGACCTGCTTTTTTTTTTTTTTTTTTCCATATCTTCTGACATCCTCGCAGCCAAATTTCGGGAAGTTGTCTGGTTTTGCAATATTGGAACGTGTTTTTGTACTTGCCTTTCATTTTCTGGTTAGTAATACAAGTGTTTAAGATGCCTAAATCCAAAACGAAATTTCAAGATGCGTGGCTCGCCAAAGAATTGGACGGAGTGAAGTTGAAAGAATGGTGTTCTGCAACTGAAACAATATTTTCTGCTAAGTGTATATTGTGTTCAGAAATTTTCAACATTTCTAATAGTGGCTTTTCACAAGTAAAAGCGCATCATAAAGGAAAAAACATTTGCAGAAATTTCAAAGTAAATTTCAAAATAAGTCCATCCTGAAAGCCTTTGGAGGATGGGATCTTCAGCCCAAAACAAATATTAGTGAAGTACTGAGTCATGATTTACAGTTGGCTAAAGCCGAAGCATTATGGGCCATGAAAGTTGCTAAGGACAATATGTCTTTTGTTTCATGCACTGAAACAGTTGAACTTTTCAAAGAAATGTTTCCTGATTCTGCTATTGCAGCCAAAATGCAACTTAAAGAAAAAAAGTTGCTTATGTGATATCACATGGATTGTCAAAATATTTTGAAGAGGATTTGAAAAAAGACATTGCATCTAGTAGCCCAGGGAAGGTTACTATAGCATTTGATGAAACTACAAATACACAAGTGAAACGGCAGTTGGATGTGTATCTCAGGTACTGGTCTTCAGAAATAAATTCAGTTTCTTGCCGATACCTAACAAGCGTTTTTCTGGGTCATGCAACAGCAGATATTTTGCTAAAAGAAATTCTTGATGTGTTATCATCCTTCAATATTTCGTTGAACAGAATTATTTGTGTATCCATGGACAGCCCAAATGTAAATAAGTGCTTTTACGCAAATTCAATGAAGTTGTAAAACAAGAAACAGGCCAGAAATCTTTGGAACTAGGTTTTTGCAACCTGCATGTTGTTAGTAATGCATTTAAATTTTTTTTGACAAGCTTAAATATAGATTTTGACGAATTTGCTACTGATATGCATTACTTTTTAAAGAGTAGTGCTGCAAGACGAGAGGATTATAAATCTGTCGAGGATATAACATTGGTCACTGCCAAATTTCTTTTGCGTCATGTCAGCAACAGATGGTTAACCGTTGGTTCTGTAGCCCAGAGGCTCTTGGATCAATGGCTAAATATTACAGAATATTTTTTAAACTTCTTTGCCATCTCAAAAAATATTTGAAAAACAACTGCGCAATTCGGCAAGGTATAAAAGAATTCACTGTTTCCTGAAAAATGAGCTTACTCCTTGCTATTTAGCATTAATTTCATTTTCACACCAAAATTTTGAAAAGTTTTCATTATGTTATCAGAGTGAAGAACCAAAAATATACCAGTTATATTCTGATTTAAATACTTTAATGAGGAATGTTATGGCTCAGTTTATCCAAGATGATGTTATAGCAGGGAAATTTGGAGAAGACCTAAAGAATGTAGATTTTGAAAACAAAAATTCATGGAAAAAACTAGGGGAGTTAGAAGTTGGTATGAAGACAAAAATCTCCTCAGGAATGTTCAGGAGACCAGGCAGAAATTATTTCTCTTAGATGTAAGATCATCACTAATTGCAACCACAAAATATTTAAAGTCAAATTTGCCATTCTGCAATCAAAAGCTAAGAGACATAGAAGTTTTAAAGGTAAAAGAACCAAAGAAAGAGTCAACTCAACTTTCAGTCACTGAAGGACTTTCGGAAATAACCAGAATTTCAAGTGTTTTGCATCTTTCTGAGGAACAAATTGATAGAGTAAGAGAAGAGTGGAAACTTTTAAATTGCGATAAGCCAACTCTAGATGAACTAGTGAAATTTTCAGAGGAAGGGCATATTCCAGTGCGGATTGATCATTACTGGCGTAATATATTTAGTATTAAAGACTCTAGCGGAAAAGAAAAATACTCAAATCTTGCTAAACTCATAAAGTCAATTTTAGTTTTACCTCATGGTAATGCTGATGCAGAAAGGGGATTTTCGGTTAACACTGCTCTGTTAAGGAAGGACAAGGCTAACTTAAAAGACTCAACTATAACATCATTAAGAATAGTTAAAGGGGCCATTAAACACTATGGATGTGTAAGTAAAGTTCCCATAACAAGAAATTTGTTAAATAGTGTTTGTGATTCACATAAATTTTATAAAGAGTATGTTGATAAGCTGAAGGAAGAAGAATCAAAAAAGGTAAAAGAAAGGAAGCAGAAAGAGAGGGAAAATAAGGAAAAGCAGCTAGAGAAAAAAGAAAAGCTGAGTTTGATGACAAAATAAAAGAAAATGATGCAGAAATAAATAGACTTAAAAACGATAAAGAAGCCTCCCTAGCAATAATTCAAGAGGGAACAGAAAGAATGAGAAAAGCTGTAGAAAAACAAAATACTGTTGAAATAGCAGTTGCCTCTAACTTGATCATACAAGGCTCAGCTGAAATAAAGAAAACTGAAAGTAAATTAGTTGTGGTAGAAGCAGAAAAAGATTGGCTAATCAGGAAAAGGTTAAAACAATAATATGAAAAAAGTAATTCAGTGAACAATTGTACATAGTTCTTGGTTTTCAATTACCTTTTTAGGATATTATAATTTAATGTGAAACCTGAAAACTTTACTGTGAAAATCGTGAATTGCTTCTGGTTCAACAGCATATTAATGTTCAAAGTGAAACTTGAATGTGGTAAATATACTTGAATATGATAATAACACGTGAAAAGATAAAAACTGAACATTAGAAGTAAATCATACTTAAACTTTAGACATTAGACGTTATGCAAAAAATTTGGGTGTTAACTTCACCATATATATTAATGGACTGCACATTGGCAATAGCTGCATCAAAGCCAGCCATGGCTCAAACATTGGGCACGTCATCATCAGACTCCAAATTTCGTGTAAAAATGCTGTTATGATTACTAATTTACGCTGCAGAACTTCAGTGTTTTCGGTGTATTATGTGAATGCGCCTCATATATAATGAAAACTCTTCAGGTAAGTTTACTTATGAGCTATATACATGCATGATCGGGTTGTTTACATTTTGTGATTTATAATGTGATGAACATTTGCGAAGAATTTGGAACATGCATTCCATTTTTTTTTCTTAAGTTACTATATTTTTATATCAATAGCTGCAAGTTTCTGGTTAAGTAATTGAACTTTATCGACTTAGGTATTTAATTCGTTTCTTACCCATGAAAAATCATAGAACTTTCTTTACTATATCGGTCAGAGCAACCATAAGCACAGCAGGTGTAACCCATCTTTTTGACTGTTGTCATGTGATTTTATGTTGGAGCCAGAAATTTTGATGTCATGCGCAGTCTATCAGTATATATGGTTGAAGGGTGTGAAGCAAACTCTTTACAATGTATACAAAGTTGTTTTACTAGATGTATACAAATATACATCTAGTTTTTATTGAAATACACTCCTAAAATTTTTCTAAAAATTCCTAAAATTCCTAAAATTCCTACCTAAAATTTTCCAGAAGTATGCTATGATCCCTGTAAGCATTGCATCACATTGGTGTTTAGAGTGCTATTCTTGGGTGTGCAGTCCCAAATAAGGGCACCTTTGAGCTCTTGGCCCATTGTCTCTCTTGCACCAGAAAGCACTAAACCAGCACCTTTCAATCTTTTAAAGAGAGGTGCAGATAGTGCTGCTGATCAGATTCTTGGCCTTCCTGTGGTTCCAAACTGGCTTGTAAGGTGTGAGGTGACACATTAGCACCTGGAAGAAGTAATTAGCTGTGACAGGCTTCGCCTGGAGTGAGCAATCTTCCAACTACAGGGGGTGGACAACAAAACTTGAAACACCTGCACATATAGCACCTCACGTGTTATGCTGCTGTATGCGCTACCTGGTGACCAGCCTGCATCTATTTCGCAGTCAATCGTGAGCAGAGTGTGAAGTTTGCATTAGCAGAGCAGTAGCACAGCTGGACGTCAAAAAGTGAGATCTACACAGCATAATGGGAGACATATCCGAGTTTTAAAGAGGACAGATTGTTGGTGCACATCTCGCCGGTGCATCTATATCCAAGACAACAAGTCTGTGTGGTGTATCGCGAGCCACAGTATTCAGGGTCATGTCGGCGTACCAGCAAGCGGGAAGTACCAAATCCAGTAGGAGTAACTGTTGAAGGAAGAGGAAGCTGTCTGACAGGGACGTATGGGTGCTAACATGAATGGTAGCCAAAAAAACATAAAACCACAGCTGCCCAATTCACAGCAGAGTTAAATACACGCAGCGACTCACCTTTTCCCATCAAAACTGTTCATTGGGAGCTTTACAGGGTCAGCATTTATGGGCGTGGTGCCAGCAGTGCAAATTGTGAAAGTTGGACAACGTGAAATGTGCGTTATTCTCCGATGAATCGTCCTTCACTGTCTTTTCCACAACTGGGAGAGTTTACGTGTGGAGACATCCCTCACAGGCTTACCACCCAGACTGTTTATTGCCCACAGTGAAGCACGTAGTGGGTTGGTGATGATTTGGGCCGCAACATCGTAGCAGTCTGTCGGCCCGCTGATTGTTCGGAAGGGCACATCACTACCAAAGACTATTGGACAATTCTGGAGGACCAGGTGCACCCAATGGTTCAAACATTGTACCCTGACAGTGGTGCAGTGTATCAGAATAATAATGCACGGAGCCAAACTGGTGGAAGAGTGGTTTACAGAGCATAAAAATGGGGTTGAACATCCGTCATGGCCTGCACAGTCACCCAACTTGAACATTATTGAGCCACTAGGGTGTTTTGGAGGAGTCAGTCAGGAAATGTTCTCCTCCACCAGCATCATGTTGTGAACTAAGCACTTTTCTGCAAGAGGAATGGCTTCAAATCCCTCTAGCCACCGTATAGGACTTATATCGGTCCTTCCTGCGACAAATTGCAGCTGTATTGGCCTCCTTTGGAGGCCACTAATAAATTGTTGTGTTCTAAACCCATGTGTTTAGAACACAAAATTTTCGTTGTCCACCCCCTGTTGTAAGCATTGCGGCTTAGTTGGCTGCTGTTTTCCTGTGTCTGCAATTCGAAGTAGTGCATAAATGAATGAGGGGAATACAATTTTTTATTCATTTCTTCATTTGAGTCCAGTAATATATTTTTCCAATTGATTAGTTTTTAGAGTTTTCTGCACGTTATTGTATTTAAAAATCATAAAATGCAGATAATTTGTGTTGCACTGTAGTATTTGCAAAGGTTTTCTAATCTTCACTTCACAGAACTGTAAAATTCTTCACCGTCCGTGTTTTTCACAGAAATGTGCGAGTTGTTCTTTATAGACTGTCTGTGATATGCTGTTGTAATTGCTCTGTGGTGTGCAAATAAATGGAAACTAATCTTATTTGCAGTTAGTTTTTTTAGGGTAAAACAACAAGGCTTCTTTTTTCCTTTTGTGTGAAATCATATCAGCAAGTTCAAAGTTATATCAAACTAGTATTCAGATGAAGAATTCACAAATTTTCCTTTTAATTTTTTTTATACTCTGGTGCTTAACTGATGAAACTAGAATTTACTTACTGTTGGTGTATCAAATATCTCCATTTACAACGATCTCGGCACATGCATCCATCACACTCCCCACACACGAACTTTTCTTCTTCATACTCGTAATCTACATCGATGAGCCATTACATTATGACCACCCCCAGCCAAGAGAAATGGCTTATCGGTGTACTAGTGATCCGAATTTAAGAAAGACCATGTGATAAGTACACATTTAACTGATAGAACTAGAATTTACTTACTGTTGGTGTATCAAATGTCTCCATTTACAATGATCTCAGCACATGCATTCATCACACTCCCCACACACGAACTTTTCTACTTCATACTCATAATCTACATCGATGAGCCATTACATTATGACCACCTCCAGCCAAGAGAAATGAGCGTGCCTCATTCATTGGTGTACTAGTGATCCGAATTTACAAAAGACCATGTGATAAGTACACATTTAACTGATAGAACTAGAATTTACTTACTGTTGGTGTATCAAATGTCTCCATTTACAACGATCTCGACACATGCATCCATCACATGCCCCCACACACGAACTTTTCTACTTCATACTCATAATCTACATCGATGAGCCATTACATTATGACCACCTCCAGCCAAGAGAAATGAGCGCGCCTCATTCATTGGTGTACTAGTGATCCGAATTTACAAAAGACCATGTGATAAGTACACATTTAACTGATAGAACTAGAATTTACTTACTGTTGGTGTATCAAATGTCTCCATTTACAACGATCTCGACACATGCATCCATCACATGCCCCCACACACGAACTTTTCTACTTCATACTCATAATCTACATCGATGAGCCATTACATTATGACCACCTCCAGCCAAGAGAAATGAGCGCGCCTGGCTTATCGGTGTACTAGTGATCCAAATTTAAGAAAGACCATGTGATAAGTACACATTTAACTGATAGAACTAGAATTTACTTACTGTTGGTATATCAAATGTCTCCATTTACAATGATCTCAGCACACAGCTCGAGCTTCATTGACATCCACCACATGTCGCACACAAGTCCTTTTGTACTTCATGATCTTCTCAAGGAGACATTCCTGAATCTGGTACTTCCATGATTTTCTTGGCCATTCTCTGCCTTTTTCCCTTGACACTTGGGCTAAAAAATTCTCTTAGTCAGCACTTCATCACTCATTCTTTCAACATGGCCAAACCACCTAAGAATATTAGTCTCTACCTTACTGACATCTTGCCTCACATCTTTATTCCTCACATGATACATGAGCAGAGCATGTCTTGCCAGAAAGGCCCTTAGGTAACACATATTCCCAGCACACCAACTACTCCTATGCCTGTTCTGCAGTACCCAGGTTTCACTGCTGTACGCAGAGTAGGAACAATCACACTTTCATACGCAGCCATTTGGGACTTCCTCGAGAACCCATCATTTCTGTGAAATCCTCCTAAAGCAGCTGACTTTCTTTTTTTTTTTTTTTTTTTTTTTTTGATTGGAGGTTTAACGACCACCGTGAGCAACTCAATGGGCTATAAGCAGTCGCCCGTCCCTAATTTAGGGTCACTAGTTCCAGGGAAGGGAGAGAGCCAGTGCCGTAAGACAAACACAACATCCATGCCTCACCGGGATTCGAACCCGGACCCCGTTCGGACGAATGATCAGAGGCCATCGCTTAGACCACTGCGCCCAGCTGACTTTCAAAGAATTCTTCTTCTTAGCCTGTTGACACCCACTGTAGGGTATAGGCCCCCCCAGTCTTTTCCAAATTCCTCGATCCTTAGCTTCAGTCCACTGTTTAGCACCTCTAAATTTCTGAAGGCCATCTCTCCATCTTATTCTCTGGCGCCCTCTTCGTCTCCTACCGTCTTTCGGTTGCCATTCTGTTATTAATCTTGTTCATCTTTCAGTCTTCCAACATGTCCACAGCTCATCTCCACTTTGATACTTTTATTATTTTTATAATATCTGTTATTCCTAGGTGAAAATACTTCAAATACGTGGTGACAGTTAATAAATAAATACATCGCTCTTTCCACGTTTCAGAAACACACAGCATCCGAAAAATTGATTTTCAGCCGCCGCTGTGGAATTGAACCAACAGAACTCTGTTGGTTCAATTCCACAGCGGCGGCTGAAATTTTTTTTCCGGATGCTGTGTGTTTCTGAAACGTGGAAAGAGCGATGTATTTATTTATTAACTGTCGCCACGTATTTGGAGTATTTTCACCTTGGATCTCGCCCTTTGGATTTAACTGCTATAATATATATATAGCCAGTGCCGTTAATGCCCACCAGATGGAGACGTCTCAGTAGCTGAGCCCATCTTACGGATTTATGATGTCAAAGGCTGACTTAAAAATACACATAGCACCGTGGCGTATATGTTACGCACTCGGCTAGATATCGAGAGTTCTGTTGGTTCAATTCCACAGCGGCGGCTGAAAAACAATTTTTCGAATGCTGTGTGTTTCTGGAACGTGGAAAGAGCGGTGTATTTATTTATTATCTGTTATTCCTGTTCGCTCTCTTATAATTTAATTTCTAACTCGATCTCTTCTCGTTATTCCTAACATTCTTCTAACTTTCTTGCCGATACTCTTCTTTTTTTCACATTGTAGCTGTGATAATCAGTGTTTCGCTTCCAGAAGTAAACACGGAGATAATACATGCATTGAAGATTTTTGTTTTTCAACACATTGGGAGATCACCGGTTAAATAGTCTTTAAGTATCCAAAAGGCTCTATTACCTTGGATAATTCTTCTATTGATTTCTCTTTCTTTAAAACTGATTAATTGACCTAAATAGATGTATTCGTCTACTTTTTCAATTTCTTCTATCAAAATATTTTCTTTATTGTTCATATATTTAGTTTTGGCTGTGTTTATTGTCAGATCTTTTTTAAGACTTTCCATCCATAAATCCTTTATCATATTCTGCATTTCCCTATCGCTAGTTGCAATGATGACTGTCATAAATCTTAAGTGATTTAGGTACCTTCCATTTATATTTAATCCCTTTTCTTCCCAGTTTAAATTTCTAAAAACATCATCTAATGGCCTAGTGGTCAACGTTCGTGACTGCCACGAAGGAGACCTCAGGCTCGATCCCAGGCAGGTACAAATGCTCAAACCACTAAATATCCAGTGCCCAGGGTACTGCCCCCCCCCCCGTAATAAATAAAGGTGTCTTTCTCCCTCTTTCTACCTCGCTTCCGTGTCACTTTCCTATTGGGCACTCTAGCCCAAATCTCCTAACTTCTAACGGTTGTTTAAGACCTGGGGTCAGACACTCCCTAAAATCCTCTACATATGATCTGATCTGATCTGATCTGATGATAGTGGATCTCCCTGTCTACCCCCTCTGCATCCTGAAAACTGAGCCCGGGCTCTCCAACTTTATTGTTGCTGTAGCCTTGCTATATATTTTATTTGTTAAACTGACCTATTTTCCTTCCAGTGTTTGCCTTTTTATTGAAGAACTCATTTCCTTGTGATATATAGAATCAAAAGCTTTGGTATAGTCTACAAAAACTAAGAATTCACTCGCCTACAAATTTTGCCATGTAATTTGTTCTCTGTTTGACAGAGAGAAGAAATAATGTGGCAACATCCAAACTGGTTGAAGACTAAAGATCTAGTTCAAAAATTCCTACACGACATTATCCTTTTATATAACTTAAGGGTGGATTTCTATTTTCTTTACAGCTGTTACAAGGTGTGATCTGAAAGTATCAAGGCTGGATTTATTAAAAAAAAAGTACAAGATATACAGATTACTTAATCACCCCTAAAGTAGTCCCCTTCTGAAGCCACACACTTAGCCCAGCAATGTTTCCACTGCTCAAAGCCTTTTTTGAAGTAACATTTTGTTGTATCTCCTCAATATCTTGAAGTCTTTTTTCCTTTCACATGGTATTTGATTTTTGGGAAGAAAAAGTCACTGGGAGCAAGATCTGGTTAACAGGGTGGCTGCTGGAACTGTGCTATGTGGTGCTTAGAATGAAAGTGCTGCCCAAGTTGCAGGCACATGGTCATGGTGGAGTTGCCACTAGTGCAATGGTGGCCTTTTGTGGCAAACAGTGTCTTTCAAAAGCTGCAAAACTTGACAGTAGTACTTGCTGATTGTCTGACCTGATGAAACATATTCATAACACACAATTCTTTCACGATTGACAAAAAAAAAAAAAAAAAAGATAGCATTACTGCGGCTCTGTTGTGCTTTTTTGGGTCTGGGAGAGTTTGAGGTCTTGCACTGTAAAGACTATGCCTTAGTTTTGGGGTCATACCCATAAACCCATGATTCATCACCAGTTATGAGAGTTTTTTTTTTAAGTTTTTAATGCATTTAAGCAGTTTACTAGCAGCTGAAACACGGGCCTACTTTTGCTCAGCTGAGAGCAATTTTGGCTGAGATGCATCTCGTACATAACCAAAGCATCTGTAAAAATCGACTGAACTGAACTAAAAGTCTTCAGATCGCTTGCGAATTGCATAAGTTTTCTTCAAAGACGCCGATTCACAACTTTGATTGAATCAATAACTTTAAAGTTTGCCACTATAACAACAACAACAACAAAAATCCTGCAAGAGAATTCTCACACAGCTTTCAAGTGGCAGGACATCAGGTATGTTTTGCATTGGGGAAGGCAAGTTGGCATAGTAATATACGTCCATAAATGCCAATCTTCCGGGGTTTTTTTTTTTGCATTTTTGGACAAATTGTTTCTTCCTGGGTTTTTTTTTTTTTCGCTTTCTCCCATTGCTGTTTGGTTACAATGCCCAAAGGAGTTAAAATCTAATTTCCTTTTGTTGTAAGCAGTAACAATGTTTCTTTCTCCTCTGAGGGGATTAAACTCCCATTGCTGACAAATTCTGAGAGCAGGAACAGCACCCCACCCACTTTTCCAATTGGTAGGGTGTGTGTGTGGGAAGTTGTCTTGCCTTTCAGCCCCTGTGCTTGGTGTTCTTCCTTGCTGTGTTCCTCCCTGGGATTTTAATCCCAACCCACCCACCTCCCCTCTGAAAAAGCCCTCAACCTTTTGACTGGTCCCTTTTCTGTCAAATGAATCAGATTAGTGGTTGATGTGGTCACAATGTCTTTTATTGCTCCCACAACCCTTGTGTTTGTTCTTGAAAGTGTCTTTCAAAGCCCTAAACAGGTAATGGCCATCACCAGCAGGGAACACAGTTGCCATGAATGCATGCACTTGGTCCGCAACGATGTTCAGATAACTGAGAGCTGTCAGGGATTGTACTATTGTTATAATAGGGCCTAAAGTGTCTCAAGAAAACATCGCCCACTGCATAACACCACTGCCCTTTTCTGCTTAACAGTGCATCCAGGTAAGCATCGTATTCACAGTGGGCTGTTTATGTGATGCACCAGGAATCTTGATTCATCACACCAGATCATTTTCTTCCAATCTTGATGATCTTAGGCCCATTTCATGCGTTGTTGGCGATGACGTGCAGTGGGCATGGAGACCCGTCTGGGTTTTGGCTACGCAGGTCTATGTGCAGAAGGCAGCAATGAACTGTATGCTGTGACACATCCCTGATCGCGGGCGATTTGTCACAATGTGCGACACTCTCTACTTCCCTCTGGCATCAATGAGCTGCGGATGACACACTGCTAGATGACTGTTCGTCGTTTGGCCATCTATGCACCACTTTTGATACGTACTCTTTACAGCGGCACGTGAAGTACCCACAAGCTGCGCCATGCCATCACAATTTGTCCTTCATCAAACTCCGATAAATTGGCAGCTTTTCCCATTCTAACTCCGAACACTACTAACTAAAAGCCTGTCCTCAGGTTGTATATATACTGACTGCTCTGTGAGCTTCTGTGCCACCATTCAGTCTCCAGGCTGTGGGTGGTCATGACTCATGGGTATACTTCATTTATACACACCCTGTATATTAGTGGTAAGCAGATGCCAAAGATGTGACAGTATTAAGCACACCTGTTCAGACCCATGGGTGTCGGTACATTGAGACTACCTTTTTATGCTGAATTTCACACACAAATAAATACAGACTTGATTAAACAACTTTATGTATCAATTTTATTATTCTCTACAAGCTCCTAACAATTGCATAATTTGAAGGGTAATAAATAAATTCTTGCACTAAATAAAATGACACACAGTATGCTGTTGGTGTCATACATAACTCAAAATATTACATTATCGACATGTGAAAAAATGTAAACAAAACAGATTTGTTTTCAAATTCATAAATCAACTTTACACTTAAATATTAACTATATTAAAAAAAAAATTAACAAACCTAAAAGTAAAACTGATTCAATGACTATGCTATTTAATTTACTTACAGTAACATGCTTGCTCTTAGCCAAATGTCTTTTTTTTACAAAGTTTACAAAAAACCAGAAGTCACATTTAGTTCTTAAGACTTGTAAAATCACTCCAAATTTTCTTATAAAAACACTGAGAAAAACAAGCAACCTAACACTACCAATACAAAAAAAAAAAACTTTTTTTTTTGTTTAAGTAGAAATAATGGTGTGTTTTGTCCTTCAAAGTGCAGATGATTTCTGAAAGTCACAATGATTTCAATTGCATGCTAGCCAGTTACTGACCCAACATGCTACACAATGCACAATTTTTACCTTGATATCCTTCAGTGTCCCAAAAGAATGCTTATAACATGAGCAACTAATGACTACCTACTGCAAAGTGGCAGTTATCTGAACAATTTTCATTATTAAGAGAATGCACATTTATGTTTTAATCCTGTTTTCGAGGAAATCACAAAAAGATTACAGTCTCTTAAATGTATACAAGTCTTGCATTTTTGTTCTTTTTCTTTATCAATTTGACAGCAGAAATTTCATACAATCCTTGACATTATGGCAAGGTGCAACATATTCTAGTTTAAGATTCAGTGAATGGAAATGGGCTTATGTTTTATATCTTTGAACTCACAAACTGTTTCAAAAATTTACTGCATAAATTTATAATCAAATCAAAACTTACGCCACTTTCAAAAGACAAATTCATTCAGCTTTGCATTACAATCGTCATATCGTGAGAATACACATTTGTGTTTTAATCTTGTTTTGGAGGAAATTAAAAGATTAGTCTCTAAATGCACACAAGTCTTGCAGAAGTTCTCCATTTTTCTTTTATCAATTTGACAGCAGAAATTTCATACATTCCTTGACATTATGGTAAGGTGTGTTGTAAAACATATTCCACTTCAAGATTCGGATACAGCGAGTAGAAATGGGCTTGTGTTTAATGGTGAAACAATATATTATCTTGGAAATCACAAACTGTTTCAAAAATATTGCATTCAGTTTGAAAATTCACTGCACAAATTTATAATCAGGTCCAAACCTAAGCCACTTTCAAAAAAAAAAAAAAAAATGTCCAGCTTTCCCTACTTCCATAAATAAAGAATCTACATGGCTCTTTACAACTTTAAAGGGAACTTCACACTGTCTCATATTGGATTTCCCTTCTAGAAGCAACATGCAGACATCAGTTGCAATTTTGAATGGGAAGTAATTTTTTTTTTTCATATTTCAGGCATCTGTAAGCAAAGTTTTTTAACATACTACAATAAAACTAAATTACCAGACAGAACTTGAATATTCATTTTTTCTTCTGGTGCAGCTTTAAGAAAAATTGCTGCATGTGAACTTTGCAATGGTAACTGGTTTCCTCCTGTGAAACAAGGAGCTTGCTTTCAGTGTTGCCACTCAAAAGGAAGAAACAGTTATATGAAACATGTATGGCAACATAATCTTTATAAAGTCTCAACTGATAGTAAAGAAAAACCAGCACTGTTATGGTGTTCAAAAATACATATATAAGATCAAAACATTTGTCTAAAATTAAATTATAAGGAAAAATACAATAAAAACAAAACTCTTCCATTGTATGTACCTAAATACAATGTACATTATCAAAACATGATTCTTGACAAGGTTTGTGATGCAAAATGTACTGTGAGTTGCAGGACAAGAGCACAATATAATAAAGAAAGACTCAGCAAAATAAGCATTACATAAGCAAATTATTTTTGAAGTTTTGTGTAAATAGGTTCACAAGTTGTGCAACTGGTACATAATGTCTTTTGACTGCACTATGCTCAGATCTTGGATATAACCAGTTTATAATATTGTATAATGAAACAAATTCTCATACTTCTGAGGAAGAGCACTCACCAAGAAGAAGCCTGCCATTGGAAAGGAGAAAATCACGAGATCTATATGGGTGCAGAAACCTAATCCTGAACATATGTTTGAGTGACTAACAACAGAGGCACGGCGAGGTGCTGAGAATCCATGAGACACCGAACACTGCAATGTTTTGTGGTCTTTACAATCCACGATGCTTTAAATGGCCATTATTATTTTTCACTGTTATTTTGCAATTCAAAATGCTGGAACGGAGAAGTTTCAAAAGGCTGAATTCATATTTGCACATGCGTAATAACAATTCTGAGAAAGCACTGCTTTAGCTGTTGCTATTTTAATCACACAGCAATATAATTCTTTTTTGGCCCAGCTAGAACTTTAAGGTGGCAGGCAATAACACACAACGAAAATATTGTTGAGCCCAGTTCAAGAACTACAACAGACATCTTATGCTCATAATTGCCAATTTCGAAGAACGCCTATGCTGTAATTTCATAGGTTTTTTTTTTTCTTTTTTATAGAAAAGCTAATTTGGTTTGAGATAACTGTAACAAAAGGTATCTCAAAAAAAAAAAAAAAAGGTGTGTGCTTTGTACATCTGTCCAGTTAACATGATTTCACACATAAGTTACAAATATTCCACTTCTCTATGGAAGTTGTGCAGTCCATTTTTCTTAATATTTATTCCTAAGTGAACAAAATGTATGTTCCGCTGTCAGAGAATATTACATTTCTTCTTGGGCTTGGTCTTGGAGGGCTTGATAGGAGGTCTTTCAGCAGCCTGAAACTTCCTGCAAAAATACAACTTAATATAGATATTATATTCATATTTTTATAAATTAAAAGTTAAAACGAGTTATATAAAGTCTAAATTGTGAAATGTTTTGCTCTTTGTAGCAGATTTCACATACACTAATCACTTTGGCCTAATTCAGGGACATGCACTCGCAGTGTTTTTCTTTTCTTTTTTGATTGAAGGTTTAAAAGAACCACCGTAAGCAACTCCATGGACTATAAGCAGTTGCCAATCTTTAATTTAGGGTCACTGGTTCCAGGGACGCGAGAAAGCCAGCACCATAAAACAAACATAACATCCATGCCTGACCGGGATTCAAACTCAGACCCATCTCAGATGAATGATCAGAAGCCAGCGCTTAGACCACTGCGCCACCGGGATGGCTCCATTCACAGTGTTCTTTCAAGTTAAGAATAAGGACTTCAAGAGTTTTTTGTAATAGGTCAAATGTTTCAGGCCTCTCGTGCCTTTCTTCAGTGGTTTAAAAAAAAACAGTACAGAAGTGGAGAACTGCACAGTGCTTGCCTGTTTTAATATTTGAATCCCTGCTTCAACCAATATACTTTTTCTTCTTTATTGTTGTACTGCTCATGAAACACACTTTCACATTCGGAACACATCCATTTCACTTTAATGAAACATTATTTCCGATTCGGTATCAAAATAATTTAACTATAAATACAGATTTTTTCATTTAGAATCCCATCCTATGAAACTTAATTAAGATTCCCCTTGCATGTCTATCTGAATTAACCTGTTTTTGGACACGGCTAGCTATAGTCACACTTGCAAGAGGAGAAAATCACGAGAATCTTCGCATGTATGTTTGTGACACTTCATATCAAGGCCAGATTCTCGATAATGAACAAACACTCATGAAAAATGTTGTGATCAAAGAAATACGATAGGTAGAAACGAGTGGCATGATGCATGTAAACTAATAGTTTTTCATTCTACGTCGTTAGTACACCTCCACTTGAGCGCCATTCATGGCCAATAAAAACATGGTGAGAAATTGAATACAGACTAGATGTGGCATGGAGCACATCTAGTCAGCATTCAATTTCTCACCATGTTTTGCCTAACATCTCTTTGGAGACTGTGGCAATACCATCTGTTATCCTCTGCAGAGTTTCAATATCAGACACTGGTGTTAAACAGACTTCACCCTTGACATAAACTCTACGGAAAAAAAACTGGGCGACTGGTGGTCATGATGTTGGACCATCTCTCCCTCATCAGCTGGGAAATGTGGTATTGAGGAATTTCTGAACAATTAATCCCCAATGTGGTGGGCTACCATCTGCTGGAAAATTGCCCATGGTTGACATTCGTCCAACGGAGATGCAATAAAAAAAAGTCCAGGTACACATTTGCTGTTACTGTGCATTCGCAGAAAAAGAAAGGGGACCAATGACTGTTGTGGGTGAGACCACAGCAAATACTTACTTTGGGGCTATCCAGCAGCTTTTCAAAGACAATACGGGAATTTTCCAACCCCAACATATGCACATTGTGTCTGTTTGCATCACCAAAGATGTGAAAAGCAGCCTTATCTGACAGACTGCAGGTAGTTGTTATCATTAATACGCCGCAAAACCTTGGTTGCAAAAGCTTCGCGATGTGGGCAGTCTTCCACGTGCAAGGCTTGAACAATCTGCACTTTGTACACATACAAACAAAGCCGTTTGTGTAAAATTTTCTTCTGTTTAGTGATGGGGATTCTGAGTTCAGACGAAACTCAGTGGATAGATTTTGAGGGATTGTGTATGAAAGCTGGCTGCACTGTATTAACAGTTTGTTCACTAACACCTGGTCTAGATGCCCATTCATTTTCAGTCCATCAACACTTCTTGTCTCCTTAAACCTTGCATACTAAGTTGTTATGCTTTTGTGATCAGGTGGTGGACATCCATACTCTTCTGAAATTATGCTGAACAGTTATCGATGATTTAGTCCCATGGTACCACAACACTTTGCGCTTTTTCATTCAAAGACACCATTTTGACTTCTTGTGCTGGCATTGCCACATAGTACTCAGCATGCACATACAACAGCAAAAAGAACTCTACTAGTTTACATGCATCATGCCGCTTGTTTCTAACTATCATAGTTTTTTAAATAAAATTTTCTCAATGAGAGAAAGTTTTATGTTCACCCTGTATATATAACTTACTTGGGAATGTGGTAAAAATACCAAAAAGCAGTTCCAGCAGAAACAGGTAGCATCTGTTGAGCATACTTTTTGTATACTGTCTAGTATGTTGTTTTAGTTGGTCTCAGAATCAAGAGATGAACAAAAATATCAAATTTTGTGAAGATTCGACAAATGATATTGGCTCCCTATCACGTTGGGCCATCATCCTAATTAAGTTCTGTGATCAAAACATAACATTTTAAGCCATGAATGGTGTAAGGAACCCTTAATTTAAAATTTTTTTAAAGTGATGTTAGGTTACAGAGGAACTGGCACACAACTAAGTTTCCATTTCTGCCTAGATGAACTAAGTGCTAATTGTGGGCTGGTAAAAATATTTCTTGGTCAGGCAATTCACATTTCAACCTGAAACATTCTGAAGTTTCTTTTTATTATATTTTATCCCCTGTCGAAGATTTTTTTTTTTGTTTATGAGAAAAATGAAAACCCTGTAGACAAGTCATTAAATCTTTACAGAGAACTGATATATCATTTACTGTGTATTTATTGAAAATAAGCACAAGTTATTTACATAAACATGAAAAAACAAAATATTAATCCAGAAATAAGAAGTTGACCATAACAGTGTGAAAGAATAAAAAATCTTCCCGAGCAGATGAGCTGTCCAGTTGTCCTTCCTTTTGAATGGGTGAACACTCTTTCAGGGCAGGTATACTTTCCCCCATTTTATGGCAACAATATTAGGTAGAAGGAGATCAGGAAAAATGGGAAGTGGAACTCCATCCGAAATTCTGTAACCCAGTTTTCCCTGCCACTAATGGCCCCCAATAATAGGTAACAAGGGAAGTGTAATTGCAACTGAAATTTAGTACCTACATTTTACAGCCACTAATGATCCCAATATGGAATTAGGCAAAATGGGAGGCCAATCACGACAGGTTAAGCTTCTTTTCAGAACTTTCAGTTTAACATAAGTTTAAAGTCTAAGCAACTGATCTTGGTCATACAAGGGTAAACAGAATGCAGCAATTAACATAAAATAAAAATATTATTGTATTAGTAGAGACTTATTTTTTCTTTTGGCAACCCCAGTTTGGTTGTCACTATCTGAAACACAGGACACTAGTGCAGTCAGAAATCCAAAATGGCATACTTCACTGGCAGCAATAGTGTAGCATTATTTTGTGGCATAACAAAAGTCATTCTACAACTGCCATACAGCAGCTTTTTAAGTCAAAATTTCAGCTTCTACATGTTCTGCCATCATTAAGTGGCATTCACACTTTGTATCAACAGGACGCACAGTGCACCATGAATCAAATCAAGGTCAGCCAGCTGTTTCCAAAGCTACAGTGGAATGTGTGTATGATGCATATCTAAGAAGTCCACATTAATAGACTAGGTGATTCAGCACTGAGCCATACATACAAACTGCAGCTACTTCATGTACCATCAGACACTAACCAGAAGTGCTGGCATTAATTCTGTAGTAACTTGAGTAAATGGATTGAATTCAAGTTTTCCCGCTATTCGTCTTTAGCAATGAGGCTACATACACCAGCAATAAGGTAAACAAGCATAACATGAACATATGGGTAATGGGAAACCTGCATTATGTCATCAACATGAATTCATAAGTCCCAGAGTGAATGTATGTTGTGCTGCTACCAGAATTCATGGTAGTATTTTTATGGACTATTTTTTTGTGTGTGTGAAAAAAATGGTTACCATCTGTTACTTGGGTTAAAATGAGACCTCAAAATTAAGGTTTACGTGAACTCCATGTTTTGTTTTCTTTTTAAACAGAACCATTAATTGGAATGGTTTTGATTCCTAAACCTTTAGCTTCAAGTTGGTGAAAATTACATTATGCATATTACTGATGCATTATTTGATTTCAAAGCAAACAATTCATCCACCATATGATTCATGTAATTTTCACCAGCTTGCTGCTACAAAGATTTCCATAATATATCTCTAATTCATGAAAGAAATACGGGATTATGCCATATGATACAAATTTTGAAGATGACAATCCGATTTTTGGCGTAAATGTGACAAGGATGGCAAGTCAGATAATATCCAAAATTTTGAAAATTTTCATCGTCCTGGAGCAGGACTCGAACTCGCGTCGCCCGGGTATGCTAACCACTACAACACCCAGAACGACCAAGGGAGACGCGGGTTCGAGTCCCGCTCCAGGACGATGAAAATTTTCAAGTTTTCGGATATTATCTGACTTACCATCCTTGTCACATTTACGCCAAAAATCAGATTGTCATCTTCAAAATTTATATCTCTAATTGCTTGCTTTTATTCTTTAGTACTGTTGACAGAATATCTGTTAGGATTCTGAAGTAGTTAGTGACACCATGCCATTTTTAGCAACTCTCTTGCAATCACTTCAATTTCTATTTGGAGCATCAAAACACTTACTTTTCCCCACACCTTTGCAGTGGCCATGATTAACACAATTAAGCAACTTTGATATTTTGCACACATGCACAGCTATTCCAAGGTACACCTCTAATATTTCAGCTAATTAAAATCTTTTTTCCTATCCATTCCTTGTTTGTTAGAGAAAAGCCACCTTACCCAAGGTCATCACACTTCCATTGCCTGCAAATAACCCTTTTGTTATCTGATATTATCTAGCTAAAAGAAAGAAGCCAGTTATTCTTTGAGATGTTAGAACCAGGCGGAAAAGTCCACTATCAGAAGCTGAAAACTTCATAATAATCAATAATTTGCATATTAATTTGCAATAATAAAGTTACACGTCTGTGAAACCCCACCATTCTTTTTTCAACACACTGTACATATTGAGTTCAGCAGATTACACACCAAACAAAAATAGAAAAATTATGAATTAAAAAATGTTTAATGTGATCTAATCCACTTGAAAAGAAATCAGATAAAAATCATGTCTTTTATTATAAATTTCACAATAACTTCATTACCATTTAGCATTGTTTTGCAATTCACTTTAGCAGTGTTTTACTGTAACAAAATAAAACATTTTTGAAGTTAAAACCTTACCTAACTAATCTAACAAGATCGTGAAATGCTGAGTCTACATTCATTCGCAGTTTCGCACTACATTCAATATATGGTATTTTCAGTTGTTGAGCTCTCTGCTGTGCTTCGGTAACAGAAACCTGCAATCAAAAATTTAACTTTGTACTACACTGATACAAAATATGTGTGTTGATTATAAATGAAGGTTGGGAACACCAATGTTTATGGAAAAGCAAATCAAATAATCCTCAACTTTACAGGAGGATGAGTTACACAGATCCACATATGCAGGAATACATACAAACATATAAGCCTTAGTTCAACTCTTAACGAGAGCGGTGTACCTCCTAAGTGAACACAACTGAGCTGCCATACAATGGACAGCATTACTAGGATGTTGTGACACAACACACTGCATTACACATTGAATTTGCTTAAGCAAACAAGATGGAACCAGCACTTTTGCTCATTAAATATGAGTGCTATTAAAATCAGGATTTCAAAAATCGACATAAAAGGCCAAATGTAATAACTTATACATAAAATATATAATGACAAATAATGAGCAAAATTATATTAATTCAACATTTGTCGAAAACATTACGTGGTTTCAGAAATTATTAACTATATGTCAACAAAATAGTTTCCATATCATCTACTGTTTAAGACGTTATTAGAAATTCGAGCACGGGAAAAACGTCCATATAATAAGAAAAAAAAAATTTTATTTCAACTTGTCACTAATATTCCTTTTTTTCTTTTTGATGTTCTTTATAATAGTTTAGAATTTTATTATGAAGATTACAAATTTATATGAAAAAATGTTTTAATATGTGCAGTCAAATGCATCATAAGTTGTCAAAGTCCTCCAATACGTAGAGACAATATGTATTAAAAGATTAATATTATTCCAGTTTTTTAAGTCATGATTTACGAAATTAATACAATAGAAAAGAACTTTCGAACCTTTTGATTATGACGCATCATAATCAAAAGGTTCGAAAGTTCTTTTCATTGTATTAATTTCGTAAATCATGACTTAAAAAACTGGAATAATATTAATCTTTTAATACATATTGTCTCTACGTATTGGAGGACTTTGACAACTTATGATGCATTTGACTGCACATATTAAAACATTTTTTCATATAAATTTGTAATCTTCATAATAAAATTCTAAACTATTATAAAGAACATCAAAAAGAAAAAAGGAATATTAGTGACAAGTTGAAATAAAAATTTTCTTATTATATGGACGTTTTTCCCGTGCTCGAATTTCTAATAACGTGCGAAACAGTAGATGATATGGAAACTATTTTGTTGACATATAGTTAATAATGAGCAAAATGCTGTCCAATGTGTAAATTAAGTTACATGCTTAAACCAACAGGAAACAGCAGTGGCATTTCTTGTTGACAGCACATGTAAGAAGAGTTCTGGTGGCTGTAGATGCTTTGTCTCATACACATGTATCCGTGCTGTATGGTGGCAAGTGATAGGATGTCTAGAAACAGGCCAGTCTAAAGCCCAAGTCATAAGGGACTTGAGCATCCACCCCAGCGTGATTTCATGTTTATGGTAGCAATTCAACAACACTGGTGGGGTGTAACATGCAGTGTCGTATGCCTTGGGTCGTCCAAGGCACATGACACTGCATGAAGACTGCTATGTTACTTTAACCACATGGCATCTTAGATCCTATACAGCTCAGCAATTGTTCAGAGTTCTCTACTGCTACTGGGACTACGGTATCAAGGCAAAGGCTTAATGCAATTGGCCTTTATACCAGGAGACACAAGGGCCATGTCTTTTGCTAACTGTACCTCCCAGGAGAGCACGCTTGAACTGGTGCAGGTAACATCATTCGTGGAGCATAGAGGAGTAAGCCAATTTCTTTTTATAGGAGAGTTGAGATTCAGTCTACAAACAGATTCATAACATCTAGAGGAAGCAAAAAAACCGTAATGATCCTGCACACACCCACGAACAAGACTCCTTCAAAGGCAGTGGGATGGCATTATGTTCAATGGCCGCACACCACTCCACATGCTCACAGGAGGCAATGTGAATGCTCAGCACTATAGGGACAAGATCCTAGAGCGCTATGTCAGATTTTCTCAAGCAGCTGTTGGCCCTCAGTTGGATGATAATGCTCGTCCACTCAGAAATCAGCTTGTCCACGATTACCTGCAAAACAAGGATATTTGGTGTATGGACTGGCCAGCCAGGTTTCCCTGCCTGAAGCCATACAACATGCCTGGAATGTTCTGGGATGACATGTAGCATCTCATGAACTCTCTTCCAGAACCCTTCCCAAGCTACACACCGCTCGCATTGCAGAATGGAATTTTTTGGCTCCAGATTTCATCAACAACCTAGTAATGAGTATATATTGTCATTGTGAGAGATGTCCATCTGTACGAGGTGACAACTCTTACAATGACAATAACTGACTTGTTAAGATAGCATCCTATGACCGTACCACATTGAAAGTCACTGAGCTCTGCTGTATGACCCATTCTACAGTTCATGCTTGTTTAAGATGTTTTCCACGCCATGTGCATCTTTATATACTTCTAAGGGTCATGGCTGTTATGTATATGGGCAAATCTACTACTCAAAAAGGGTGTCTGGATACTGTAGATCATATACACTATCTACCAACAAGTAATTGGACACCTGTGATAACAAAGGAAAACAAAGTTTATTCACCTTCAATAGTTGGTGGAGCCTCCACGTGCAGCGATTACAGCTGCGACCCTCCGGGGCATACTCTCAACCAGGCGTCATACGATGGCTAGCAGTATTTTCTTCCACTCGGCTTGGAGAAGACAGGTCAGTTCCTTCACCGATTTCGGACGGTGGGGGCACCCCTTAAGTCGATGCTCCAACTCATCCCAGAGGTGCTCGATAGGGTTAAGGTCCGGGCTCTGCGCAGGCCAGTCCATTCTATTCGATTAACCCCATTGTCACCATACCAAGCCATGGTGGACCTCGCAACATGACAGGTGGCATTGTCATCCTGAAAGTAACATGGGTCCACCCCGTAAAACTGCCACAATGTAGGAAGCGCATGGTCATCCAAAATAGTGCAGTAGGTCTCGGCGTTGAGTCAACCAGGAACTGCGACCAAGGGTCCCGTGCCATACCAGGAGAAACACCCCCATAGCATAATTCCACAGCTGCCGAACTTCACAGTTAGCACAATACATTCCGGCAGCAGGCGTTCTCCAGGCAGACGCCAAACCCAGACAGACCCTGCCATCTGAACGGTAGAGGGTGAACCTTGATTCGTCGCTCCAGAGAACCTGTTTCCACTGTTCAACGGTCCACTGTCGATGTTGTTTGCACCACGTTAGCTGAGCAGCGCTATTGGACTTGGTGATCAAAGGCTTGTGGGCGGCAGCACGTCCATGATAACTGAGCAGATGGGCTTCCTTGCAGATGGTGTTCATCGAAAGAACATTCCCAGATGCCTGTTGAAACTCCTCGCAGATGTGGCCCATCGATTTGGTGCGGTTCTTCCGAATTTCTCTGACCAGCACCCGTCGGTCTCTAACTCCCAGTTCTGTGGGTCTGTTGGGTCGAGGCACATTCCGACAGTCACCTCTCATCTTCCACTTGCCAATCACGTAGGTAACTGTCGATTTTGGGTACTTCAACTCGCTGGATATGTCACGTATGGATCGGCCATTTCTGTGATACCCAACGATTACACCTTTCTCGAAATCAGAGAGCTCCGAACTGCGTGGCATCTTGCATGCGACTGGTTGCGTTGTTGTTTCCCACACGATATTTAACGGCGGCGGCCGTGACTTGTATCAGGACCGCAGATATCATCAATTGCAGGGGTGTTCAATTACTTGTTGGTAGATAGTGTGCATACATGAGACTGACAAAGAACAAAAAAAGCTGAACTTTTAACCAGGTGAAAATTCAGAATATCCAGCAAAAAAGTGTGAATATAACACAGCATGAGCAAAACACAATCGTTCACTGTAATTTGTTTATAATTATTAAACTGGAGTATATATCACTGTACTCACAATACAAAATCACAATTAAAAAAAAAAAAAAAACGATTCTAGAAGACAATGCCTCAAACACCTGTTTTTCTTTCTTGTTTGGTCTTTTACTTTCCAAAACCTCAATTCAAGTTTCATCTTGCAAGCAAGCCTTGCTTTCTTCAGCAAGTTCCACAACCATATTTGCTTTTTGTTGACACTGCTTCAGCAAAGCATCCTTTGTTTAATTAATTTTTTTTTCCTGCTAACATCTTTCCTTTCAAATTTTGTTATTTTCACTTTTCTTCATCTTTTTTTTTTCAAATTTCTTCCTTTTCAAACATCTTTCCTTTTGAATTTCGTTATTTTTGCTTTTCTTCCTTTCTTTTTTTATGCCCTCGGGAGACAATTTCATTCACTAGGCTGATGAAAATAATTTCATCTATCATGATGATAGATCTTTCATTTGAGGACCATGAATGCATGATATCAAAACATTCCCAATTTCAAATAAATGGCATAACTTTAAGAATATGAATATTTGTGAACAAACACCATGCATCAATTTTTATGTCGCTTCTGTTTTCAGAAAATGTTCCCTCCCTTATCAAGCTGTAGGGGAAAATAACATTTAACAACAACACACGATAAAGGAAATATCGTGGGGGTAGGATTACGGGAGAAATCATTGCTCTGTCCGACTTCTGTTTTTAGAAATTTCTCCTCTGTTTTCAAGCTGAAATACAAATATTCATGGAATAAAATGATATTTAAACACAAACAATGCTAGGCAGAGGATACATCCTGAGAAACAGAATTTATGATTAAAAACATATTTTCATTCTGTTTTTGAAAGAAGTAATTCCTCCCTCAGACAGAAAATCACCCCCACTCCCCCCACTACCAACCCCTCCCCATTTCTGTTCAGTTATGCATCAATCCCGAGAATTATCCAAATCATCATGAAAAAGGCGAAAATCCTCAGAAGAATCTCATGCCTGGACATCTCAAAGAAATTTTCACAGTCCGTAACTTTCGTTTTCCGAGCTGAGATACAAATTCTTTGCAAAAAAAGAGATTTAACAAAAATACATTGGGCAGAGGTAACATCGTAAGAAAAAAAAATGACTCTGTTTAACTTTCATTTTCAAAAGTTTTTAAAGATTTAAGAACATCCCCAGATATAAAACTAACCTCTCACCCCCCCCCCTTTCTCTTTGGTTTTTCATTGATCACAAGAATTACCCAAATGATGAAAAAAAAAAAAAAAATGCGGAATTCCGTGAATCCGCAGAAGAATCTCATGTATGCATATAGTGTATATACACAATACTATCAAAAGTATTCGGACACCATAATGTTTTTGGGCAAATGGCTTTATTATCGCAATTAATAGTTAGTTGGTCCACCTTTTGCTTGTATGACACCGGCAACATGTTGAGGCATACTATCAAACAATTTTCAGGTGGTCTCAATAAGAATGGCTCACCATTTGCCCTGCAAAGCTGCTGCTAGAATGGAGAGCAAAGATGGCTGTTGTGGTCAATTTCATATCCATCGCTCCAGTTCATCCCAGAGGTGTTCTATGGGATTAAGGTCAGGACTCTGGGAAGGCTAGCCAAAGAATTCCACCTCATTTTTCAAGAAACCAGTCCTGCACACGCCATGCAGTGTGGCAGGGAGCTCGATCATGTTGGAAGAGACAATGGTCATTTCCATAATACTGCCCAATTAAGTATGGCAGTATTATGGAAATGACTGTTGTTCTTCCAACTTCACAGCTGGAAGAACACTGTCCGATGACAATCATTTGCCAGGCTGTCACCAAATGCAAACACGCCCATCAGATTGGTACAGTGAAAACCGTGACTCTTCCCTCCAAAGAACAGCTTTCCAGTTGCCCACAGTCCAAAAACAATGGGAGACACACCACTCCAAACAGTGCTTCACATCAAGAGTGGCCGTAAGGGGGCAGGAAGCCCCCTCCCCCACGGCAGTTGGTATAGCCAAATTTTTGATAAATTTAAAACACTAAAATAGATGAAACCTTTTTTTAAAGCATTTTTAAAAATAAGATATTAATGCTTGATTGTATTAATTATTTTTGTTGTATTTTAGTATCTTGTACATTTACTAAAATGTTTGACAACCTTGAAGGAGGTAAAAATTTTTCTTAGCCCCCCCCCACCTTAAAGTACTGATATGGGCGCCACTACTTCACATTCACAGTAGTGATGTGTGGCTCGTGCGCTGCTGCTGTACCATAAAATCTGAGGATAGTTCCGAGCCATTACAAGTACTTCCTATTTCAGCAGCAATGGAAATGGCAGAGAAAGAACGGAATTTCTTACCGTGGCTCTTCTGTCGCGTTCCGTCAGTCTGTGCGGTCTTCCAAAACATTATTTTTTGTTGGTATGTTTATTTAACTGCAATGCTCCATATGGAAACATTACTTAAATGACATCCTATGACCATCTCACATTGGAACTGGGAAAGTTCACATCCATGAGGCATATCCTCTTCACAGTTACTGACAACACAACAGAACATTTGAGCTTTATACATGTACCTCCACATACACAGTGCACCTTCCTGCACACAACCATTCTTTGCACTTATGCAAATATTTGGTAGTGTCCGAATACTTTTGATAAATACAGTGTATGAAACTAGGGGAGAGGGAGCTGCCAGAAAGAGAAGGTAAAGCATAAGGTGAGTCAAAGAGAATGTGCCCTATACAGAGGAGTGACAAACAACAGGGGAAATGTACTTGCTTGCCCTCACATAATGAAGGATGAAATGTACCTGACATGAAATAAACTTTCACCTCAAGCACAAAGAAAGGACCCATGATTTGTGTTAACTAATAACCACTATAAAACTGTTTCTTCCTGCTGTGTGGAAAAAGGTAACGGTGGGTTTGGGTGAAAACATTGCATTCATGAACATCTGAAAATCGAATTCACTCAAATGTGTTTGTTCCAAGAATCATACATACATATCACTAAGCTGTTCTCTGAGATTCAGAGGTTAACTCCACAAAGAAATACAAACTACCAGATAATTTTTACTTGACTGTTGCTGTATCAAACTTCTCCATTTACAGCGATCTTGACATACAACTTGGGCTTCACTGGCATCCCATCACATGCAGTACACAAGATCTTCTATAGTTCATACTCATAATCTTTTTCTCATGCAGACACTCCTGAATCTGATCCTCTCATGACTTATACGCCATAACAGCCCAATGGACCACTTAATGCCCATGCTACAATCTTTTAATTCACGTGCATATTGTACATTGACACATGAAGGCAACTTACCTTTTTGAGGCTTGCCTCCCTCTTGTAACATTTCTTGCAAGCTAACAGCGGGGTTCTTGTAGTGTCTAGCCAGGGCAAGTTGATGTTTTTTCCTCTTCTTCTGTTCTCTACGTTACACACGTATATTTGCAGGTCATACATATCTAGCATCTCCCATGTAGGCTTGTTGTTCTTTTTGATTTTGTCTGAGTTTAACTGCCATTTGAACTATTTCCCTTTCCTTCCCCCTTTAAAATAACACTATACATACATACACCCTTAAAATATCTACAAATCATAAAATTTCCTACAATAACACATAAACTGAACTCATACTATTCAAAATCCGCTAACTGACACACGTGCCTAATTCTACAACACTGACATTACTCATACACAGTTTCCAAAATTTAACACACTAACACCAAATAATTACAACACAATCTTAAAATTTCTATATATACAATATTTACAACACCTGTTGCTTCTAACTCAATCCATATTTTTCAAATCCCTATCTCATCATTCTTCCTGTACGTGTTGAATGCCATACACATCGCGGCCTGTCTTCTCACTTAGCCCTAACGCTCACCACATTTTGCCTCTATCCCTTTCAACTGAACCTCAGGAAGCTCTGTTGATACCATCTCATCTGCAGCCACAGACAACGGAATTGAACAATAGAGGAAGCCATGATAGACAATTATCGGAGGCATTGAAGCGAGCCCGAGCGTCAACAGCTTCACTCGCTCTGCAGCTGCAGACGAGATATTATCGAGAGAGGGTCCTGAGGATGACTGAGGTTCAGTAGAAAGCCCTAATGGTGGAATGTGGCGAACGCTAGGTCTAAGTGAGAAGTCAGGCCGCGATGTGTATGGCATTCGACACGTACAGGAAGAATTATGAGATAAGGATTTGAAAAATATGGATTGAGTTAGGAGCAACAGGTGTTATAAATATTGTATATAGGAATTTTAAGATTGTGTTGTAATTATTTGGTGTTAGTGTGTTAGGTTTTGGAAATGTGTATGAGTAATGTCGGTGTTGTAGAATCAGGTATGTGTGTCAGTGAGCGGATTTTGAATAGTACGAGTTCAGTTTATGCGTTATCGTAGGAAATTTTACGATTCACAGATATTTTAAGGATGTATGTATGTATAGTGTTCTTTTAAAGGAAAATAAAAAAAAAAAAAAGGAAGGAAAGGGAAAATAGTTCAAATTAAGGGAAATAGTCAGTGTAGCTGTCCTGTTCCACCATGCTGAAAGCCGCAAAAACCAGTCATCCGCGGAGGTCGTCGCCCTTAGCCTATCTTCGCTGTACCTTCGGGAAACTGCACCCATGGCTTGGAACTGTTGACCACAGTACGATTGACGCTGAACCATCTTGTGATGTCCGCCTGCCGCTGCCCTGCTTCGAGTTGGCCTATGGCTCTATGGCATAAACTCCACTGATAAATGACGTCTCGAAGCCGTGTTAACAAAATCACTATCTCGAAATCTTGTCATTCACCGCCACACATGAATTGGTGACTCCCTCCGAAACAACTGACAGTTTTAAGCTCTTGCTCATCTGCGTAAAGAGCAGCCAGTGCCAATCATTTGCCTTGTGTACATCGATATGCCTTCGCCCATAACATATGCAAATTTCGTGCAATTCGAACAATATTTCGCCCAATTATCGCGGTTTTTCGGTTTGTTGCTTAATTTATGAAAACCAGTGTAGTTACTGCATTCCTACAAGACATGCACAAATGATCGAGCTTTTTTTTTTTTTTTTTTTGCGGTCACCGAGATCTGACAATGCTAACAATTACTCCCCCAACGTAAAGATCCAGACTCACGGTCGCCAGGTAGCCACTGGCGATAAACTTCATTGTTGTAGCGACTAAAAATGTTTGATTAAATCGCCAATTCTGGCGACCTGTACGGGGAAAACCTTTATTTCATTTAACTTGTATTGTACGGAAATTTTTTTAACTTGTACGGAACTTGCACGTTTTTGAAAAATTTTACTCCACATGTTCGGAAATTGCATGAAATGGCACAAAATTTGAGTTGTATGGAAGTCGGCCATCACCTTTTTCATTCTGCTTGAACAGCAGAAAAGAAAAAAAAGTTTATAAAAAAGGCGACGGCATCGGTTTTTGATCACAAAGAATGCGCCAAGGCGGATGGTTCATCGTAGGGGAACGAGGTTGCGGTAGGGATGAAAGCCGGTGGTGGACAGCTCAACTGTCTGCGTCGGAAAAGTCCAACTGGGAGAAATTTTTATTTATAAAAAATTCTCCAATTTTTTTAAATAACTGAATGCAAATCTAACAGTAACCAAGACACGTCAAAATAAACTCCCATGTGAAATTTCTTCAAAATCCGATGAAAACTTTAAAAGTGAGGCATTTCTTTTTATTATTTTTAATGAATGTTCGCTGAAAGCCTGCATATTCCATAGGAAAATTCTAAAATTCGGAATTGCCATAGTCCGAATCTCCGGACGATTCCGGATTTTCGAGGTTGTACTGTAATAATATTTCCATACCTGCGAACTACTACGGAATGTCCGTAGTTTCTACGGATTTAGCTGGCTGACTACGGACCTCGCTGTCAAAACTTACGGATTCTACGAATTTTCATTTTTTTCTTTATTGTTTTATGATATGCAGGAGATTCTTAAACGGACTCGCGGAATTTCGCGTTTTTTTTTTTGTCATAATTTAGATCGTTCTCATGATCAGCATAAAACTGAAGACAATTTGCGGGTGGGTGGTTGGGTGGAGTTCCGTCTGGAGACGGTATTTCGTGTCTCAAAACTTTCGAAAACGGTAGTTGAATGGAGTTAGAGTAATCGTAATTTTTTTCTCACGATAGTTGCCTTAGTGTAAAGTTTTATTGCTAAATACGATTTTATTGCATAAAAGTATTTCAGCTGGAAACTAGGCAACAAATGTGCGAAAACGGAGCTTAGACGCCGCGAAAATTCCCCCGCAATCTCAGACATCAGATTCTTCCGCGAAATCGAGGAACTCCGCCTTTTTCGTTATTATTTTGGTCATTCGCGAGATCAATGAACCAGTGAACACAATGGGGGGGGAGGATGTTCGTTGGAGGACAGAATTCCATCTTTACGAAAATTTCGAAAACTGAAGGTCGACGGAGTTCAGATTTTTTTCCGCAATCGTAATTCCTTTTTTCTCGCTATGTTGCCTCTGGCAAGTATTATTTTTAAGTTTAACTGCATAAATATTTGTATTTCAGCTTGGAAATAGCGGGAAAATTTCAAAAACCGGACGTCGGACGGTGCAAAGATTTCTCCCGTAAGCATACTCTCCTCCCCACGCGATGTTCCCACTCTCCTGCATTGTTTTATTACTTCAGTTTCAACTTTTAAGAATACTATAACTGAAATATGCAAAATAAAACATACTGATATTATACTAAGCAATTTTATAAAAATAATTTAGTATGAAATATACAATTTGATTTTTTTTTTCAAAGTTTGGCCACTGAGTTTTTTTTAATGGCCACTAACAATTTTGGTCTTGGTGGCCAATGTCTACTAGCAAAATTTGTAAGTCTGGATCTTTACCCCAACAGCTGTTTCACCTGTGACTGTGGCACTGCTACACGATAGCCGACATTGTACTGCACCCCTTATATATATACCTCACACAGCAGGTGATGTCATCTCTGTGATTTGTATATGGTGAAATTAGTGTACTCCATACGTAGTTGGCACTTCCGTTATTTTGATAAACCCCTGTATTGTATAACATAGGAACTGTGACTGCAAATTAAGCAATAGCAAAATATTCATGTAAGAAGAAAAGACATATGCCAACACAAAAATTCGATCAACCAATCTAATTAAGATGCAGTCTTATGAGAGAAGGTGATAAGCTATAAACAGCATTTATTACTTATGAACAAAATAAAAAAATTTAGTCTGAAATTAACACAGTAATTAAATAAACTAATTATGAAGTTTAATCTTCAAAATCAGCAAGTTTGTTATCCTCATTACTCAGAATGATATTTGAAAATAGCCAGAATTTATGATCCAGAAAAAATTTAAATATAAAAGGCGTGTTCAAGAAAGACCTGCACAGAAATTTATACACGTATGTACGAATTTGAACTACATATGGCTGTGGTCCTTTTCAAAGTAATCTCCTAAGGAGACCTGTCCAAACGTTGCTGCCACTCCTCAAAGATGTTCTGGAAGCCATCTTTCTGCATCCCTTTCAGAGCCGCCTCTGGAGCTTTGACCACCTCTTCGGTTGACGGAAACCTACGTCCTCGCAAGTTCTTTTTGAGAGCTGGGAAAAGAAAAAGTCACAGAGTGCTAAATCTGGACTGTATGGAGGGTGTGGAACCATTCCAATATTTTTTCCAGCCAAGAAGGCAGTGACTTTCTGCACCACGTGAGGACAAGCATTATCATGGCGGAGTTTCCAACCATTTTGATGACTACATGTATGGACACTTTTTACGGATATGTGCAATCAGCTTTGTCAAAACAGACACGTAATAATCGGCATTAATCTTGGTATTTGGCCACACAACATTCTGGTACACCATTCATTGGTAATCAAGGAATGATTGCCATTACCTTCATGGCAGACTTTTTACATCTAGCCTTTATAGCCTTTAGTGATGGTGAAAATCTTCCAGATACATGGAGACAATGTAAATAGACGAAGTCATCACTTTGTTAACCAACAAAGTGATGACTTCGTCTATTTACATTGTTTTTCTTAACCAACACACAGCAGCTGAAAAATTGTTATTCAACACCACTGGGATAACAATTTTTTGGCTGCTATGTGTTGGTTAAAGAAAACATGGAAAGAGTGACGACTTTGTCTATTTACATTGTCTCCACGTATTTGGAAGATTTCCACCATTTTTCTCACCCTTTGGATGTATTAGATGTAATTAAATAGCTTGCGCCGTTAAGCCCTACTAGATGGAGATGTCTCAGTTGCTGAGCCTATCCCTACAAATTTGTGAAGTCAGATGCTGACTGATAAACACACATAGCGCCGTGGATTGTTGGCACCGTAGCGTAAAGCGAACGCACTTGGCTAGTTATCGAAAGGTCTGGGGTTCATTCCCAGCGGTGTTGAATAACAATTTTTCAGCTGCTGTGTGTTGGTTAAAGAAAAATGTGAAAAGAGCGATGACTTTGTCTACTTAAATAGCATAACTATACTAGTGATCCGAAATTTCTTGATGTAGAATAGAAATCAAAGTTCCCAAGCTTTCGCACATCAACCAGATGGCTTTTTCAAGGAAGGTAGACTGCAAACTGAATAATAGAACGGTTCAACAATTTGAACGTGGTGACTTGACTTGACAATAATGAAGAGATGCGAACGTAATCAGGTATTCAAAGACACAAGGCGTTATATGCTCGTTTAGCATGCGGAATCATGGAAGGAAAACCAAGGGGCAATCACTATTTGAAGAACTGGTTCCAAACTCATGGCAACTCCAGTGAGATGCTATCACTGCAAGACTCACTGTTGGTTATGATCTCTTGTCTTATAATCTCTCATCTATTTGTTGGTTATGATTTTGCCTATTTACATTGCCTTTGGAGATGATGGAGTTTTCTGTCTAGAGCTCTGTTGTGCCCTGTGGATCATAGTGATAAAGAAAAGTTTCATCACCTGTAATCACTGACTTCAGGTAGTCCTCGTTTGAAGCAATTTCTTGCTTCAAAAATTCACACACCTCAACATGCACTAGTTTTTGTTCAGGCGTCAGTAACCAAGGAATCCATCTTGCACTGACTCTCGTCATGTGTGGTTCTCACTGAGTGTTTGCACTTCCGACTGAAATCTGTAAATGTTCTGCCATTTGTATCACTGTGAGCCAACGATCCTCACGAATAATAGTGGCTGCAGTGTCTACCATCTGATCAGTAATGGCTGTTGGCAACACTCCAGGTCCACCTTGTTTCTGAAACGATTTGCAGCCTTTACAAAAATATTTTAAACCCTCACTGAGCTGTACGATGTGGCATCACAATCTCACCATATTTGCCTGCACCAACATTTCATGTGCTTCCAAATTCATTTTCTGCCTAAACAAAAACCAAAACTTCAAAGCTGCACACAGTTTCACTGTGATATCCATGACTTGATTGAGAGATGGGTGCAAACAGATACTTCTTCACAGCATTCTACTCAAGGTTATGTGCAATGCAATGGCTCAGAAAGTTCCATTCACACAGAGGGGAGTCAAGTTTATGATGTGGTGATGTTTTGATTCCGATATGCAGCTATACTATTAAAAAAAAAAAACCACACGAAATCTTTCTTGAACAGGCCTCATATTTAGCACAAAAGCAGGAAAATGAAATTTTACTTGCCACTCTCTGATGCTCTAAATCACATTTGTTTCCAACTAATAACATAGGAAACTCATCTCTATCTTTCACTCGTAGTATCTGTCTATGGAATTTGTAGATTTCCTCAAGACTATGAAAAGAATCTTGAATTAGACTTCAACATATAAAAAACTACTGTATGAATTAATACACACACATGTTAATAAGATGCACATTGCATAATACCTTTGCATTAAATGAAAAAAGGACTAACCACAAAATTTAATGATCATAATTTTTTAGAAAAAAGAACCAAAATACAGTCAACTTCTGATTATCTGCAATAGTGAGTGGCACAAGTTTCGTGGATAATCCAAATTTTTACAGAAAAAATAAATTAATCTGCAAATTACATGCATAACATAGTGCTATGTTTTATTCAGACTAGTAGTTATTATTGCAAGCATAATACATACTGAAAAGTTACTGTGGACGTCAAGTAATTTTGCTTCCTATACTTCCAATGGAAAAACTTTTGTACACATTTCCTTCACAATTAGTGTGTTCCCAAGGATGAAAATTTGAACATCAATTAAAATAACTTCATATTATAACTTGGAATACTTAATATTTTCTAAAACATAACCATAATTATATTAAAAAACAATAACTTTTCCTTTAGTTGTGTTGAAACCAGAAAAAAGATGGCACGACCTGTTGTACTTTGATGACGTCAGTAGACAAACAAATGTTGCATTGCATACTTATGGTTATGTTTTAGAAAATATGAAATGAAGCTATTTAATCGATGTTTAAATTTTCATCCTTGGGAACACATTAATTGTGAAGAAAATGTGTACAGAAGTTTTTCCATTGGAAGTATAGGAAGCAAAATTACTTGACGTCCACCTTAAATCTTAAAATAATCAGTTACTTCTTTCTGTTTTTTTACGGCAAAACATTTTTGTTTGATTCGGGACTGCAGTCAGCACAAAACCGACTTATCAGCTAATAACGCATTGTCTTGTCCTTCAAAATACTCGAGCAGGCCGTCGACATGTTGCAATGCTGATTCATGGTTCACCCATAGCTGTGAAATCTCCTCCTCGTCTTCTTCACTTTGTTCGTTTTCATCTGCTACTCCTCTAACTTTAATTATCTGTTTGCCAGTTAAATGTTCAAATCCAGGGACATGTATGCCACAGTCCAGCCATTTGGCAATATTAGTTTCATCAACGTTTCCCCCTCTCGGAACCGATTTCACTAATTTGATTAGTTCTATGATGTTAGCACTTGCATTTTCTTCAGAAGCACAATTTCCATCAAGGAGAAGTTTTCTCCACAACGTACTGATAGTGATGGGTTCAACTGAATCCCAGACCTATTTTAGAAACTAAAAAGAAAACCCCAAAAAAACCCTAGATTTTAGCGACTAAAAAAATTATTACTGCGAAGTTGTGTCACAGATAATTGGGAGTTGACTGTACTAAAGACTGACAATTGATGGCCAAAGGAGAATGCCTGTTACTTACAAACATTTAAAAAACAATGCTGAGACCTTTTTTGATGAAACTTTTGAAAAAAAAATAGGAAACAAGGGGAGAATATGCTTAAATTACATTAAATTCAATAAAATACCAAAAATACTTTTGACTTACTTTTTTGTGAAATGTATTTAGGGTTTCATTATAAAAACTGACACCACAGCAGATTACTTTTTTTCTTTATGTTTTTCTTTTCAATGAAATGTATCTCTATTTAAAAAATAAAGACAGTGAGTGGAAAGTTCCCACACTTTTTGTTACAAATTTTCATAACACGCACATTTCCTTTCCTGTTTTTCTTTCTTTTTTTCTTTTCTTTCTTTTTTTTTTTTTTATGGGGGTGGGCATCTCTTGAAATTTCAGAAATGTTTAGAACTATTACAATTCAAAAATATTTTCCTTGATTTTAGATGTTCTTCACAATGTTTCTTAGAAAAAAATTTCCATATTTATCCAGTGTATGCCTGTCTGTTGTTTATCTGCAATCTAATACCAACAATATGGAACATTTGAATTAAAAATTGAATTATGTACATCCGAAATCAAGAGATTATTGTAATAAATCTGGAATGGTATTCAAAATATTCTGACTGAAGGTAGCACACACACACACACACACACACACACACACACACACACACACACACACACACACACACACACAAAATTGTGATTTTTTTTTTTTTTTTTTTAATGTCTACAATATATTCAGTGCCAGAGCGCATGAGCTCTTGGCTGAAGTCGTCGTATGACAATCGAACTGGGAGAAATTTTTTTAAAGAAAATTTTTTCCAACCCATCTCAGATGATTGGTCTGAAGCCAGCACTTAGACCACTGTGCCAAAAGGGGTGGCTTTCTTTTTGCAGGTAGGAGGAGAGGAAAAGTATGAAACTAATTACTGTAATGCAGCCTTGCATCGACACACAAAGAAAAAGATTTCACAGGCAGTTCCAAATCATAGTGGTTGATGGAATTTCGACCATCCTAACAGCTAATTCTTGGTGAAAATCAAAAGAATTTGACATTGATCTGGAGGGTGGGAGAAAGTGCTGAAAATCCGGAGTCTCCTGCCTAAATCTGGAGTATTGGCACATCTGTACATGTTTTGCATTTTCGTTTCAAGGGTCTGCATTCAAAATGTTCAATGCACAAAAGCGCAATGATGATGCTGAAATTGGTATTTGAGAAATTCAGTGATTCTGCCATGCTCCTTTTGTTGAAGTTTTCATCCTGGGTCATTCCACGCGAAATCGTCAGATTTTGAATTAATTTCCCACCAACAGATCTCTGATTCTTACTATTTTTTTTAAATGGGTAGCTACTCCCAACTTATAAAAACCCTGAAAGTTTCAATTTTTTATTTCCAATAGGTTAGAAGATATAATTTTTTGAATTTTGGTGCATGGCAGACATATTTTGCGTAAAAACGCAAATATCTCCGTTATTTAGAGTAAAAAGAAATACATAAATCATCATTCTTTTTTAATTTTTACCAAGGAATCCATTGTTGCAATGCATGTGTTTCTATCTGCTTTAGTTTTTGAGTTATGAGCAATGAGAGAGCCTTTCTTCAATGCTTAAAAAGGCAATGTAGTACAGCACTTAGAAAGCTGCAGTTATTATTCTTTGCAAAGAAAGGTTTAATCTATCAAATGAAGAAAAATCAACCTTGGGCTTTTGCCAGAGCGCCGAGAAAAGAATTTTTAAACATGGTGCATGGCCAGTGCATTGCCACGGTGACAGCGCAATCAGTGAAGCACGCTGCATCGTGGCCACGGCTGTGCGGAGACTTGGTACCGGAAGAAGAACGGCATTCCTGCCGCAAGCAAGAAGCGATCTCACCCATCACCCCCGTTGCGTGGATGCATGTATTGTTGAACTCACGTTTTGAAGGAAAGGAATTCTTTATTTTTAAAAAGCATGATTAGTTCATGAACGATATTTATATTTCGATGTCTTATAACGCTGTGATCAACTTCCATGTCAGTTTTTGATATTTAATCAAATCAGACAAAGACGAAGTTGAGTTTCCGTGGAACGCATCCCCCCCCCCATAATGAATTTGGCGATTATCATAAAATTTATCATCTAAAGGTTTTACAGTGTTCGCGAGATTTTCCCGCATTTTGTGTCATCATCTGAATCATTTCTTGAATTCTTGAAATCAATGCAAAACCAAAATTATTGGGGGATCAGCAATCAAAATTATTGATTGCTGCCAATGCTTTCGCTCTAGACGAGAGACAGTGGTGAAATTTCTTCGGCTAATTTTAGGAATCGTCTTGCATTTTTTTTTAATCAGCTTTTTTTTATTCTGGTGAGTATGTGTGTATGTATGTATGTATACATGGATAAAAAGTCCCGCCGTGCCTTGTTTTCAGATTTATCATGCGGGCGATGAAATGAAGCCTCTCCCCTTTTTTAGATGTTGTTTGTAGAGGGTTACTACAAGTGACTTGACGCTCCAGACCTTTTGCGCACTTTGTCTGATCAACATCCTGCAAATTTATTGCTCCTCATAAATATATCCTTAAGTATAAACTTGCTGCCCCGGTGGCGCAGTGGTCTAAGCGAAGGCTTATGAATATGATCATTCGTTCAAATTGGGTACGGATTCGAATCCCGGTGAGGCATGGATGTTGTGTTTGTCTTATGGTGCTAGCTCTCTCCCTTCCCTGGAACCAGTGGCCCCAAATTAAGGACAGGCGACTGCTTATAGCCCACTGAGTTGCTCACTGCAAGCTCTCTCCCTTCCCTGGAACCAGTGGCCCCAAATTAGGGACAGGCGACTGCTTATAGCCCACTGAGTTGCTCACTGCAAGCTCTCTCTTCCCTGGAACCAGTGGCCCCAAATTAGGGACAGGCGACTGCTTATAACCCACTGAGTTGCTCACGGTGGTCATTAAACCTCCAATTTAAAAAAAAAAAAAAAAGTATAAACTTGCCATTCGCCGCAGGATGAAAAATGATGTTGACAAAAAAGTGTTAGGAAGATTTTATAAGTGCACGCAAAATCTCCGATTATTTTCTGTGAAGGTAATATACTTTTTCTGTAGCGGGAAACTAAATATGACCTGCGAGAAAATTTAATTTTCATGTCACCGGTATAAACCAATCAGTTCTAAGCTTTCGGCTTTTGGAAGTTTATGAATTGTAGCCTCTTAAATAAAAAAGCAAATTGGCATTCCACATGGCTGTTAGTTTTTGTACTTACGGGATGGAAAGGGGGGGGGGAGTCCTCTGAACGAATTTCTAAGAGAGCAGCAGAAACACGCGTTTTGGAATTATAGTTGCAAACGATCAGAGAGAGATTCCTTGTCAGGTTACAAACTGTACTTCATAAATAGCCTTATGAAAGAGAGAGAGAGAGAGGGGGGGGGACCTCAGAAACCTAAAATTGCGAATAGTAACTTGCCATAGAGATTCGTATCCATGGTTCCCATACTACATACATTATACACTGCTGGACAATTGCTAAGGACGGATCGTAAACGGCTATATAGCGCATAAAAAACTAAGTGTGGTTGGATGCCAAGTGAAATAAAATAATGTCAGAATGCCAGGACATTACAAGAAAGACAATTTATTGTGCTCTGAAATCCAGAAGGCTTTGGAACGTGTTCAAGGGACAAACAGGCCATTTTGTGCAGAATACGTAAACGTGAAAAAAATGCGATTACCGTCCGCAGGCGTTCCGGCGTAAGATGTCAATACGGGATATGGCCACCATGGAGGGCGATGCAAGATTCCATACGTCGTGTCATGCTTTGCACAACATTATCAAGCAGCTGTTGAGGTAATTTATCCCATTCCTCTGTCAGTGCACGGATGAGGGTGTCCTTGTTTATTGGAGGGCATTGGCGACCAGCAAGACTCCTCCCCAAAGCATCCCACACATTTCCAATGGGATTCAGATCTGGAGAACGTGCTGGCCATACGAGGCGTTGAATATCCTCGCTCTCAAGACACTCCTGGACAGCGACTGTTCGATGACATGTTGCGTTGTCATCCATGAAAATGAATCTATCACCGACAGCACCACGGAACATGCGAACATGAGGTAGCAGAACATCATTAATGTATCGTTGGCCAGTCATAGTCCCAGTTGGAAGCACATAGAGGGACGTACGGCCATTGATCATGATGCCAGCCCACCCATGACACTACATGTCGAATATCGGTCCATTTCCTGTATGTTTGCTATGCAGTACCATATGCAGTACCACTATCACGCCAGATCAGTTGTCGTTGACAATCAGACGATAAACTGTATCTACTCTCATCTGAGAAGAAGACAGCAGACCAGTCGTTATCAATCCAATTGCGATGTTGATGGCACCATTGCAAACGGGCGGTACGGTGATGTCTGGACAATGGGATGCACACAACCGGACGGCGGGCGTATAGTCCTCCTTCATGCAAACGTCTGGCGACAGTTTTTCGGGAGATCCGCTTGCCAGTAGCAGCCATAAACTGATTTGCTACCTCACTAGCTGTGCTGCGCCGGTGTCTTTTTGTTGATAGCACTATGTACCGATCTTCTGAAGGTGTCTTACTGCGAACACGACCTCCCCCGTGACATCTGCTACACTCTCCATTTGTTTGAAATGATTTCCAAAGCCTTGAAACAACACTGTGGCTGATGTCGAGCTCCCTGGCAACATCTGTTATTTTTCGCCCTTCTTCAATCTTGCCAATAATACGGTCACGCGTAAAATCATCTAGGTGATGTCGGGAAGACATACTGAAAATTGCAAGTTCATCAATTGATTCTTTCCCTTTCAACTTTGCGTTTGAACAACAACAGTCAATACGCGTCAAATCCTTTATATCTCTTATCAGCGCTATGACGTCACGAACAAGTTCGGCAATCCAAAATTTGCATACGCACAACACGTCTTACTGTATCCCGCACCTATGCTAATTTCCACATTTTCCTGCCTTCCATTTTATGGTTGCTATCGTTGCTATTGTCATCTGTCCTTAGCAATTGTCCGGCAGTGTATAAATACTATGTACAGTATTCACTTGAAAACTTTTTTTGACTAGGGATAACATTATCAGCGTCGAGTAAAGTGCACATGAACGGAATTTTTTTTCAAAATTTCTGCCAAACACTTCAAAGTGTGTGCCTCCTCTCCCATCACGTTTAGCCCCCTCCCCCTTCTTTAATGGCCCACCCAGTTCTGAGCAGCTAGCGTCGCCACTGCCCTGCATTTGTCAACTTATTGGCCATTATGGTATGACGTTTTCTGTTCGCCACAGATGTAGAACTGTTTATTTTTCTTAGAGACGATTCACTCATTTTATCCGTGCTATGGCCGACACGCTTGCTTCTAGTTTTTTTTTTTTTTTTTTCTCTCTTTTAAAGACAGGATAGCCCCAGACCTCGAATCCCTCAGATCCTAATTTACTACCTTTGGCAAACAGAGAACAAATTTCTAAGAGAGAGCACTGCAAGTGGAAAAGCTCCGTAGTGTATTTTCTCAGATCTCTTTTATTCTCTTGCGATTTGAAAGTTGCTGCCTAGTTTTTCAGCGTCTTTGTGCATTGTTATTGTGGCGTAATGCGTTGAAAAAAAAAAAAAAAAAACTAATTCATAATTCAAGAGACAGTTAAAGTAACTTGTAAATATGAGGACGATAACTGCGTTGCTACTGATAAAGAGAAACAGAAGCTCATAAAACACAGCGGACAAATTATGATTGCTAAATAGTAACACGAGTTCCATACTTGTTTTTCATAAATTCGTAATCAATAATTGCGATACATTGGGTATTACATTAACGAAAACATACTCATACGTTCGAGGTCTGTTAATGTTTCTCATTATTTCTAAATTTATTGGCATGATTAATAAAAAATAATAATAATAACGGAAATAAATCCAATTGCTACCACTCTGACACCGGGATGTGATTATGGGAGGCATAACATTTTTCCTTCAGTGTAACCGTCAAACTGTATTTTCCTATTTTTGCACTACACCACGAACAGTTAAACTGTGTTTTTCTTATTTTAGGGTGCTGTGGTGCGTTTTGTTTCATATGAGCTTTTGGGAGTTTCATGAGCTCCCACCTGACGCATAATCTTTAAATAAGCAACTGAAATGAAAAATAAATAAATAAAAAACAGGCAAGATGACAACTGCGATATATACTCGTTCATTTAAATACCACAAAATAATCAATAACATTTTTTCTAACCCAACGCTGAGCCTTGCTAATGTCATCATCTGTGATCATCAAGTATCTGACGTTAACTAAAACACAGTATATATCTCCTCTACCTCGCAAGAATAGGCACCGAGATATACATCCCCAATTACTTTATTTCTCAAGCTGTCATTCCTTGATCATTTTCTGTTACGGCAGGTGTGGACAACTAGACAATTTATTAATTCCTGAAATAAAACTATTTCATGTTTAAAAATTCTGTCGGATATTGCGTGAGCTATAGAAATCATTAATCAATATTCCAAAAACTGTTTTCAACGTCAATTGCATAATTTATAAGCGTCAGTACTGTATATCGTTAAGCTATACGGGGAAAAAAACATTTATATTAGTTCTCGTCTTTGATTGGTAAAAATACCAACATATTTCCGACGTCTGTTGCACAATTTTTATGCGTTATTTGTGTGTAACCTTTTTCACGGTATAGCTCATATTGGTAAGCTGTATGGAGAAAATGGTTTATATTAGATTTCCTCGTCGTCGAATGGCTAAGAATGTGGTGGATAGCATCTGACGATTTGGCGTGAAATGACCTTTTAGTAAAATTTTACAGTTATATTATTTGAAATGCCTTTTAAACATAACATTAATTCACTATCCTTCCTCCTTCAAGCATCACATCCAAATTATCGTGCGATCTGACCAACGCGTGCAATGATATCTTGATCTGCAGCCAGTCCGAAGGCAAACATTCACTCCCTCTGCCGTTTGGCTGGCTACCAACGCTATCCGCCGCACGCAGTTTCACAGTGGCAAAATACGAGCCGTGCACCATATTTAAAAATTCTTTTCTCAACGCACACGCGAAAGCCCAAGGTTTTTCTTTTCTTCATTTGTTAGACTAAACTTTTCTTAAAAAACGTAAAACAATTGCGTTCTTCTAAGTGCTGTACTACATTGCTTTTTTACGTTTTGAAAAAAGGCTCTCCCGTTGCACGTAACTCAAAAACTAAAGAAGATAGAAATTTGTGCAATGCACCAAATCGATTCCTTGGGGGAAATTACGAAGGAGTGGTGATCTTGGTACTATTTTTTATCCAAACAATGGAGATATCTGCGTTTTTACGCGATTAAGGCCCGCCATGCACCAGAATTCGAAAATTAATATCTTCTAATGTACGGGAAATAAAAAAATGAAACTTTCAGGATTTTCATACCTTGGGGTGATCTATTCATGAAAAAAAAAAAAAAAATTCGTAAGAATCAGAGATGTTGTGGTGGATAGCATCTGACGATTTGACGTGGAATGACCCTACTTTGTTACTAAACACCAGAGGCTAGTTCCATCAGAGGCATGGATCCTGTGACTAACTATAAACAACCTTTGGAACAAAACTACATATGGTCCCAATTTATGGACCTACAGCATAATATAATTAAAGAAGTAATATTCTTTTGCTTTTGGCATTCCATTCCCTGAACTGGGCACTTAAGATTTTTTATTTACTTGCCCAGGCCAATAATTTACGTGTCCCAGGCATCTCTGGCACTATATTTTTCAAGCCCTGGTCATGCAACATTTTTCTGATGTCATAGTTTCTTACACCACTGAGGAGTTTTTCTCTGTGAGGAATGGATGAATAGCCGTCTTGTAATCCAAGGTTACAGGCTCCAGTGTAGAGAGGCAACTGGAACCAAAGAACAAAAAAAGATCCACGTACCATTTGCCTTTGGTGCAATGGATCAGCATGTCGGCATTTCAGCTACTAAACATTTTTTGTTTTGTTTTTGACATTAAGAGTTCGCAATCATACAAATTGTGAGATGTTATTCCTAGTAGAAAGAAAATCCAAATTTTTAATGTCTAGGAATAAACAAAATGAATGGATGAATGGCTTAATAAGGATTTTATGCAAGGGCAAAGAATGGCTAAAACACAGGAAACTCAAGATTAATTATAAAGCAGAGTGATTATTTTGGTGTACATATTGTAAGTATATCATCATCATCAACAATTATTGACCCAGTGCTGAATGAAGACTTTCCCTAATCTCTTTCACAACTCTCTATCTTGAGCAATTATCTTCCATGTCACTCGGCATGCTTTCAAATTACATCCACCTATTTCGCACCTGGTTATCTTCTGGTTCTTTTCCTGTCCCTTGCAATGCAGTCCAGTTTTTCAGTTGTTTAATGGTGGTCAGTTTTTGTAGTAATGTCTAGAACATTGCCACCTGAAGGTCTTTACTTTGATCATAATGTCCACTCTTTTCATTTCTCTGATCTGTGCATAAGTTCGTTTACCTATCTTTCTTGGTTACACCAAAAAAGATAGGAAAAAGAACTCATGCCCCCATACTTCCTTCAGTTGTCTGTAGCTTCTTCACATCTCTCTTAGTTAGTTAAAGTCAATGTTCCTGATCCATAAGTAAGAATTGGAAGGATGCATTGATTAAACACTTTTCTTTTAAGACATAATAGTGAATTGCTCTTGAAAATTAAACTGTTTCATCCAAGCTGTATATCCCTATTAATTTCTTCTTATTCAACATGGCCCTCACTTCATATCTGTTGTCTGTGATTGATGTAGGCATCAGTTACCATTCTATATTTGCTCCATCAACCTTTAAATCTTCAGTTCTTGTAAAATAAGTGCACATCAATCTTGTTTTTTCTCTTAAGTTCATTTTCAACCCCACTTCTTTACTCTTGTCAGCAAGTTCCTCAGCAGCTCTAAAAAAGTACTTGCCTTAGTGACCATTAAGTGATCAAAACAAAGGTGAATTAAATATTCCCCATTAATTTTTATCCCCTTGTCTTCCCAGTTCAATAATCAAAAGACACACTGCACATGTGGCATTGAAGAGCTTAGGCAATATGGTGTCACCTTGTCTCACTCCCTTTCCAAATTTTCAGTCAGAGTTGAAATGGTAGTTGTGATAGTTGACACCCTCAGAAAAACTCCAACATGGAAAAGCATCCAGTTCTGGGATAACAAACTGAGGACTACCAGAAGTCTGTTACATGAGAAATCTTCTGGAAACCCACAGACATCTGAATAAAATGTCGAACACATCAGACAGGCATTTCTGCAAAGTTCATGCAAATCAACTCGAGCTGCTAGCTCACAGCTAAACCTTCCACATTCAACTGTGCATGACATGGTACACAAGTGGCTTCATCTAAGGGTGTACAAGATTCATATCCTTCAGCTTCAGGCACAGAAACCAGACGACCATGCCACATGCACAAACTTCGCTGTAGACATGCAGGAAAGAATTAGAATTGACAACACCTGATTTTCTCCACCAAGTGTGCTTTTCAGATGAGGCAACCTTTTATGTCAGTGGGACTGTGAATCAGCACAACTGCCGGATTTGGGGCAATAAAAATCCACATGTCACATATGAGCTAGAGAGCCGTAGGGCTAAAGTTAACAGCTGGGTTGGTTTGATGCATGAAAAGCTGATTAGACCTTTCTTCCGAAACTATGATATCACTGGGATCTCACACCTGGACATGCTGGAACTGTTTGCGCTACCCCAGCTACCACCTCAAACCATCTTTCAACATGACTGGGCACCACCACATTTCAGCCTTATCGTTAGGGATCACAAGATGCCTGGGAGATGGATCAGCAGACTCTTTGCCTCCTCGGTCACCAGATTTACCCCCACTGGATTTTTTCCTGTAGGGTTATGGTTATGTCAAATGTCTAGCAGATCAAGATCACCAACCTTCAGCACCTGAAAGCTCACATAATGGATGATGTAGCTACTACACCAAATATGCTTCAAGCAATGTGGAATGAGCTTGACTATTGTCTAGATATTTGTTGGGCCACCAAGGGTGCCCACACTTAAATCACTGAGACAATTATAGTGAATAAAAAAATTTGACATTTTTCTTTTATAATGGTGCAAACTAGAAGTGCATATAATAAATACTTTCCTAGATATAATTTTGTTGTTGTTGTTTTGGATACCTTCCATCTGGACATCATGTATTTTACCTCTTGCCAAAAGAAAAAAATGTTGCAGTTTTCATACATGCATTTGCTCTAAAGTACATTAGCAGAAATTCGTAGAAGTCCTGTAATTTTTTCTTCTGTTCTTCACGTTTTTTAAACGTGAAGAACTTCACGTTTAAAAAACGTGAAGAACAGAAGAAAAAATTACAGGACTTCTACGAATTTCTGCTCATGTACTTAATGTAATATGCCACGTAATAACGTTCATTAACTTAACGTGGAATTTAACGTTTTTGAACTGATATTAATAATTTTAATGCATTTGCTCAGCTGAATACCAGACTTCATAAATCAATGAAGGAAGAAATATTCTTCATAATACATGGAAAATCTACAGAATATTCAAAGCAAACTGAATTTGCTTGTACCATTTACTGGTCATCCATGTAACACTTCTTAGGAAACTTGAAAATTTCATCGTCCTGGAGCGGGAATTGAACCCCGTATCTCCCGATTACCAGTCAAGTATGCTAACCCTTACACCACCCAGGACAGTGAAGTTCCAAGCAACTGAGACATAGGAATCTGAAAGTCCTCAGATTTTCGCTAGTCGAAGCATCCATGCTTCCTCATAGCGCTTTGACCCGATTCCCATCCGGATGGATGTAGGTCGGAGGTCACCAGAAATCAATGAAGGAAGAAATATTCTTCATAATACATGGAAAATCGACAGAATATATTCTGTCGATTGTTTTTAATAATCAACAGATTATAATTCTGTCAATATGCTGTTGATTTTTTAAAACATCGACAGAATATATTCTGTCGATTTTTCATGTATTATGAAGAATATTTCTTCCTTCATTGATTTATCAATGGTACTGGTGACCTCCGACCAAAGTGAGTACAAAAGTAAGCAAGGGAACTTAACATTAAAACTGAGAGCCTCGAGACTAAAGAATTCTCTGCTTGCAGCGGCCAGGGGGAAAACAGAATGTGCGCAGTGCATTGTGGGAGTAGATGCCTGCTGAGCCAGAGCTAGGGTTAAGCGTGTATTACAATTATTATACTTTATTAATTATTCTTTTTGAGTCTGCAAAAATGTTTATTCCTCTTGCGGACAAAACTTCTACAACAACCTTCGTTTCTCGAAGTAAGCTCACAGGATTCAATACTATAAGCTTCACGCAATATCCACGTGAGTTCGTCAACAATGACAAATAACGATTACTAAAGAAATAAATACCAAAGCAACGCTTGACGATCTTTTCGCTGAGGAAATTGAAAAAGGCTTCATTTGTCCTCATCTGTAATTGAACAATCCTTAAAATGACAGCGTTTTTTCACCATAGTGATATACTCATTCACCAGATTGCATGCAAAATGTGCATTTCTAACCAAAGATCTGTAATCTGTTCTACTGGTTTAGGACTGTCGTGTGACCATGTTGGTTTGCCCCCTCACCGCCAGATGGCGCTGAGGATTCGGGGATCCACTATCTCCATGGAGTTCCTAGGCTTACCATGTACTCACTTTACCTCCAACCTACATCTGTCCGGATGGGAATTGGTCAAAAACGACAGAATATATTGTAGTTTTTTTTTTTAAATTCTGTCGATATTCCGTCGGTTTTTCATGTATTACGTAGAATATTTTTTCATTGATTTTTCTGTGGTACTGATGACCTCCGACCTACATCTGTCCAGATGGGAACTGGGTCAAAGCGCTATGAATGAGGAAGCTAGGATGTTTATGTTTTTTGGAGGTTTAACGACCGCCGTGAGCAACTCAATGGGCTATAAGCAGTCGCCCGTCCCTAATTTAGGGTCACTGGTTCCAGGGAAGGGAGAGAGCCAGTGCCGTAAGACAAACACAACATCCATGCCTCACCGGGATTCGAACCCGGACCCTGTTCAGACGAATGATCAGAGGCCATCGCTTAGACCACTGCGCCACCGGGGCGGCAAAAGCAGGGATGCTTCGACTAGTGAAAATCTGAGTACTTTCAGATTCCTATGTCTCAGTTACTTGGACCTTCACTGTCCTGGGTGGTGTAAGGGTTAGCATGCTCGACCGGTAATCAGGAGATGCGAGGTTTAATTCCCGCTCCAGGACGATTAAATTTTCAAGTTTTCTAAGAAGTGTTACATGGATGACTAGTAAGTGGTACAAGCAAATTCAGTTTGCTTTGAAGATTCTGCCACACTTCATATCTTGCATTGAAATTGTGATTTTTACAGATACTATAATGATAAAGATGATATGATCAATGCCAATGGTTTTCAAGAGCAACACTAGTGTCAGTTAGCACTACAGAGCATTCTAACACAAAGCAATTTTGGATAATTAAACATTTAGCGAACTTAACCAAGTGTGCTTTACATATATACAAAACCACAGGCAGCTACCTACTAATTACCTGGCTGAGCACAAATACTGAAAATTTAAAAAATATAAATCTGAAAAATAGTAAAATTAAATATCACTTACCTGCTTTTATCAGAAACTGAGAATACTAACAAAAAGCCTTCACCAGACCGCATATATTGTTCTCTCATTGCACTAAATTCTTCTTGTCCAGCTGTGTCAAGAACTGTAAAGGGGGGATGTTTAAGACATTTCAAAGTCAAGAAAATAACACAAATAAAATATACGGAGTAGGATCCAAAAATTCCCAGACTGCACCTGTACTGCAAAGTACGTGCATCACATACCCACTGTGATTATTGGACAGAGTTACAACATTATCCTCTCTCACAGGGAAATTGGTTTCATTCATCTACATCACACGCTCACTGAGGTACATCCAGGTATTTTGAGTAATTTACGCAGTGTTAGGCAATTGACAAAAAATTGTGTTTTGGGGTGGCACATTAAGTTCAGCATTCGTTTGGGCAAAAGTCCAACATAAACTTACGAGATGTTGAAGCAAGTTTATGGCAAAAACGCCCTGTCGCAATCACAAACATTCACTTGGCATCGATGCTTCAGAGAAGGTAGGACAGGAAGTCGAAGATGACGAATGAGGTGGGTGGCCAGAGACATCTCACACGGGTGAAAACATTTCGAAGGTTGTGGCCATCGTATGCACCAACACAGAACAGATCATCAAGTAAATAGCAGAGGCTGCTGAGATATCAGAGTGTCAATAGATACTAACAGATGATCTTAAGATGCATCGGGTGTGTCGACACATCGTCCCATGCATGTTAACTGAAGATCAGTTGGCCATGCAGATGGAAATGGTGGGCGATCTTGTGACCACCATTGACCAAGACCCACAATTTCTTAGAAGAAATGTGACAGGGAATGAAAAATGGTGCTCCCTCTTTGACCCGCAGACTAAGCGGGCATCAGCTACGTGGAAATCACCATCGTCTCCACGCAAGCAGAAATTCCTCCGAGATTGCGGAAAAGGTAAGATCATACTGGAGGTCTTCTTTGACATCCAGGGTATTGTTCATCTTGAATTTATCTCTGAAAGACACACTGTCAACAAGGAGCTCTATTTGACATCACGTGAGTAAATCTGTAAGAAGTGGCCTTAACTGTGGGGCAATTAATCATGGGTGCTGTTGCATGACAATGCACCAGCACACAGGTCACTCCTCGTTCGTGAGTTCCTTGCCAAAACAAGAATTGTTGACCTACCACACCCACCATACTCACCTGACCTCACCCTTGGTGACTTTCACCTTTTCCCGAGATGACACGTTGACTACAGGGTTGTCGGTTTTGGAGTGCAGAAGTGAAAAACACATCACTGGTTGCACTGAAGGACATTGTAAAGAATGGGTTCCGAAAGTGCTTCCACAAACTATACAGACACTGGCAGAAGTGTGTTGTTGCAAGAGGGTCTTGGTTTGAAGGATGATGTGCTTCAGCTTTGTAACTCTATCTATGGACTTACGGACCCAGTTCGAAAACTTTTGGATCCTATCTCGTACCTCTTTCATACAGAAGGCAATGAATTCAATAAAACATTAACATTCATCAACACATCACATTTATGAATTAAGAGCAGCTAAGAGTAAAAAGCAAGAAAGAAACAGTCTTTAATGGATTAGTAAGAGATGGCTATGTTCATGTAGACTGTAGTGCTGGCATAAATTATTTCTTCTTAGGAGTTCATTCATGCAAAAGTCATTCATGAATGGGCATTCTATTTGTAGGTTGTCAGTACACTTGCTAAGTAAATCATTCATTGCACAGATCCTGTGTTTATGACCAAACAACATGCTTCATAAGCCACTGCTTTTTATTTTTTATTTTTTTTTTTTTTGTGTGGCAAACTGCCGAAAGGAACAAGAGCTCTCCACCATTCACGATGAATCATTCACCAGATCTGATATGTGGTGAAAGATTCAGGCACACCATTCATTTCCATTCTTATGTTTAACCATATTCCTAACTAACTGCTGATTGCTCACTCACATAATAATTGACACATATTAATTCTTGGCATTACTTTTCTTATTGGGAATTTGTTTTTGAACTCACGCGGGTCAAAGAAAGTTAAAGGTGCTGTGACTTCAGTGTGTTTTGCAGTAATGGTAGATTGAATAATCATTTACAGAGGTGAGATGAAACCATTCACAGAGAAGAATCAATTGTTGTGAATGAATCCTTCATGAAAGGTCCACCACTAACAGACTGGATAGTTTTCCTCACATATAAGTAGAACTTTTCTTTTATGAAACTTAAGCATGTTTTAAAGTCTTGATGTTTATTATTTATGGTTAGTGGCTTATGCCCAAATCTTATCATGACAGAACACCACACCTAAATCAAAGCAAGAAATGTATAGTATTGTGATTATTAGTTACACATCAAGGATAGAAAAATCTATTGCCGGGCATGTACATAAGAAAAATTTCATTCAGCATCGACCGATTGGGCCGACTGGTAGTTGAAAACGAGTAACCAGCATGGCATTTTACTGGTGGTCGGACACCGTTAGAATGCGTAATGGTCTGAATCAAATTCAGTGCAAAGCGCTTTCAGGGATTACTAGGTGTTTCCGCATGACCGCTACAGCAGCGCTGCAATTGCCAGCTGGGTGTGAACCCACGGACTTGGTATTAGCGAGGGAAGCTGCGATGCAGACCCTCCGCTTCGGTAACAATGTGATCTACTCGGACACCACTTTCGATTGTCCGACGTAGAACTTTTGAAAATTGACTGGGCATGCCACCCGGCCAATGAACTTTGTCTCACATGGGACAAAGCTCTCCCCATGGGAAAGGGGAGGGAGCTGTTTACGGACGGCTCCAAAATAGGTGGAAGCATTGGTGCAGGGTTCTGTGAGTTCTTGGATGGGCACAAGATCTTTACAGAGCAGTTGAAATTATCGCCCAACTCCTCTGTCTTTCAAGCAGAGTTGTTGGTGATCAGAGAAGCCTTGCAATGGGCTCTGCCCAAATCCAATGTAGGGGCTCTAAGAATTTTCTCTGACAGCCAAGTGGCACTGAAAGCACTTGGTCAGTTCAGGAGTAAGACTCCTCTTGTCAGAAAAATCCTTTCTCTACTGGAGAATGCAGGCAATACAGTGGTTTCTTTCCACTGGGTTTGAAGCCATGCAGGAACCATTGGAAACGAGCATGCAGACCAGCTGGCTAAGGAAGCAGCTGGGAAAGGGGCAATTGATTTTCACATGTGGACGCCGTTGCAAAGTGTGCAGGCACAGCTGAAAAAAGCCACGATGGTGGAGTGGCAACATAGGTGAGACAAAGGGGATATGGGCAGAAGGACACACCGTATCTCTCCCCCGAGTCTCAATAAGGCGTATTGAAAGTGTTGGGTTCCTAAACCAGGTACTCATCGGCCATGGCGTGTCACCGGAGTACTTCCGCTGTTTTGCAGTGCGAGAACGAGTGAGCAGCTGCGGGACCCAGACCGCAGACGTCGCACACATGATTTTAGATTGTGATTCTTTTTCAGGTAGGAGATGTGCTCTAGCGCCAGAACTGCCGAAAACAAGAGATCTCTCAATCCTTCTCGCACATCCCAGAGCGAGACGGGCTTATGGAGTTGGTCAAGGAACTTGTGGGGAGAAACAGATGGTTTACCTAATCGAAGGGTAACTGAAGAAGACAGAAGACTGCAGAGAAGAGGATCCATATGACTCCGGCCCAGAGTCATCATCACCGCAGTACAGGCCCTAGTCCTGCGGAATTGTAAATACTATGTAAATAAATTTCCTTGTGAGAGGGCTCATAAAATAAAGGATTTATTTCCCGCTAAATGAGACCCTCAGTATAATTGTGCATGTACTTTTCTAACCAGGACTAATAAAGAGCTTTTGCCCCCAAAAACACATTCACGCTGGCGATCAGATCTCCCTGCCAGAGGCAAAAATAATGCCCGTGCTCAATTGGCAAGCACACAAATGGGCCACAACGGAAGGGTGGGAAGTGTCGGTCCCACGGGGCCAGCAGATCCCTGCAGGTCTCTGGACCGATCCTGTCCGGGTGAAGGATTGCCGGATCCTGGCAGGAATGCTCGCGCAATGCCATCACTATCAATCTTTGAGAGAGTTCTTCCCATCCCTGCGGAGTCTGCATTTGGATGGCGCAGGTAATGATCTTCTGTTAGCTAACTGCAAAAGTTTTCCATTCAACATTGAAAACCACATCAGAGAGGAGAATTAAAAACAAAAACAAATAATTATTCAGTGACAGGCTGTGAATGGCCTTTAACCTCTCAACGTGATAGGTAGTTGTGATGAGAAAACCAAGGTTGCAGCTGACATAGAGTGACGGTGACGTCACAAACAGAACCAGTTAGCAAGCTTGAGCCCCTCGCACAGCGGCAAATCATTTCCATTCCGATCTCCCAACGAATAGCGGGAGGACACTCGAGACACTAGTGTGCACCCATGAGTTACAAGTGAAAGCATGTTTTCTTCAAAAGTTGCTGAACACGTGTTGTTCAGTAGGCAGGCAAGTGGATTTTTGACTGTTGCTAATACTAATGGATATCCAAAACTTTAACATTGGCAATCAGCAGCCAAAGGCACAAGGCAATATTAGTGGACACTCTCTTCAATTGTATCATGATGTAGAATGTGAGGAAATCTTGCAGATGAGATTAAACTTCAGTTTTGACTGCAATAATACGAAATATTAAAAGTAACGAATTTCCTTTCGATGGATTTACTTCATTAAAAATAACTGATTTTCTAATTTTGATATTGAATTATAGGCTATGTTTTATGATGATGTTTAATATATTTAATTTCCTGGGCTCCGGAGCTATCAACAATGTAAAATTTCATCAGCAAAATGTTGGGCATCTAAATATTTTCTGATTTTTCTATGTCTGTCACACATACACTATATTGACAAAAGTCACTAGACACGTAGAAGAGAAACACAAAATAGCATTTCCTGACGTGTGGTGTCGGTCCACATCTGGCCTTAATGCATGCACTGACCCTTCGAGACATGCTTTCAACAAGGTTTTGGAACACAGTGAAAGGTATGAGCTTCCATTCAGTACATAATGCTGCTGCTAACTGTTGCTCAGTAGTAAGCCTTGGTTCCAAACGTCTTATGTGGCACTCTAATTCATCCCACAGGTGCTCTATGGGATTAAGATCAGGGCTCTGTGCTAGCCAGTCCACACACAATACCGAATTATCATCAAACTATGCCGTAACAGTCCTTGCTTTATGGCTCGGTGCATTATCCTGCTGGTAGCAACAAGGCTCGGTTCTATAGTATTGCCACAGAGTTGGTAGGGCATAATTGTCCAGAATATTGAGGTAGACATCTGGTTAACAGGTTTATCCATGATAACCAATAGGCCGGGACCATTCCATGAAAAACACACCTACACAAGTACACAAGTACACTGTCAGCTTTAAACAGTACACTGAAATAAAAACAGTACACTGTGGTAAATAACGTTTCCCTGGTTGCCGCCATACCCACACACGGCCATCAGACTAATGGGTCATGTATCTGGATTCATCAGTCCATAGGACCCATTTCCATTGATCTACAGTCCAGGATAAATGTTCTTTACACCATGCTAAACGATGTGCAGCATTTCGAGTGGAGATGAAAGGCTTATGAGCAGCTGCACGGCCACAGTAACCCATAGAATGAAGTTCTGTGCAAATAGTACATGTACATACCAAGGTTCCAGCTTTTTTACTCGCCTGTACACTGATGTCTTGTACAGTACTCCGTTGATTAGCTGTAACAACTCTCCTGCGGCTTCAACATCTTGCATCACTGATTTTCTTTGGTTTGCCAGTATGTTTTGCTGTTTCAGGCTCGCCATGTTTCTTCCACTTATTCAATACATCCAAAACAGTTGACTTGGGTATGTTTAAACTCCTCTTGGGTTCTCTTATGGACAATCCACTAATATAACACCCAACAATCTTTCCTTTCTCAAAGTCGGTTCTCTCCTGCCACGACATTTTCACTTAACCTCACAGTGTGATATGATTGCGATCAGTTTCAGGCTTGTTTTTATACCATTTGTACCTGTACCATGCATCTTAACAATGCAGCCGATCTGTTCATTTGCTTTTGAAGGGGTGTTCAGTGACTTTTGTCAATATAGTGTATAAATAGAGCAGTGCAAGTTGCACCCTCCAAACAACTAACCATCTTCAGTTCCAATGTATTTCTAAAAAAATCTCTCAAACAGTGAAACCTCATCAAAATGAGCAGCAGAAAAACAACTGATTATTATTATTTTTAATTTGAGAGTTTAACAGCAACTTTGAACAACTCATAGCCCTATAAAGAAGTTTCCAATCCCAAATTTAGGACCACGAGTTCCAAGGAAGAGACAGAGCTAGAGCCATCATACCAGCACACTACCCATACCTCATCCATTTCTTATCACAAAGGTTAATTAGAGTTCTTAAAGAGAATTAGTAAGAAGTATAATATTAGGCTAGCTCCAAGTTTAGAGAACAAGGTTAAGAAATTTTTCCCTAAAATAGTTCACAGAGAAGAAGATATATTTAAAATGCAAGGTGTTGTCTATGAAGTAAAATGTAGTTGTGGACTATCTCACATAGGGGAGACAGGTCGCAGACTAGAAACTCTTATAGCAGAGCATAAAGCTGCTATAAAAAATTGCTCAAACAAGACTGGTTTAGATAAACATGCATGTTAGAGAAACTGGTTGCAACATGGATTTGAATTCCCTTAAAGTCATCAGTTTCCAAAGCAATTTTTAAAAAGAAAGCTAAAAGAAGGAATAGAGATTGAGAAAAATCAGAATTCCATCATCAATTACTGCAGAGGAATATCCCTGACTAACATCTGGCAGGATTTGACGAAAAATAACCGTAACCGCGATAGTGACAGAAAAACGTGACAACAAAAGACAACCTGAAGGAGAAGAGTTTTCTCCGAAAATTTGCAATGAAAATAAAAAAAATTTCCTAGTAAGAATTCCCACAATAGAAGTATTTGATTAGTAATTGAATTAAGAAACTAGGAATCCGATTCTCAATGTGAGCTTTATTCAAACAATAGTCAAATTCTTTAAGTCCAGTTTTTTGGCCACATTTATGCCTTTTGGACATGGAAAATCTGCTTGTCTTAGTTCCAGTCAATAAACACCTTTAAAATTATTACTTTTGGAAATCCAGTAATTCCTTTTGGTTTCATAATTGTAGCTCAATCGTTAAATGTGCCCCTATGGTTAAACCTTTCACAAATGCCAATAGATCCTGGGTTTTTCACATTTTTACATGAGTTAATGCAGCTGAGTTATCTGTATAAAGTGCCGATTGCATTGGTCTACAAATTTTAAGTTGTTGTTTGGTACAGAGACCAAAGGACGTTTTTATTATTAATATTATGGTGCTGAATTTGGAAAGAGGCATCACATTGCTGAGTTAGCAATGGATGTCAACATAATTTTATCATTGTATTCTGTATGCATATATACCATATGTATTATGGAATGAAAGTGAAATTAGTGATAGAAACATGATGTAAAATATTGCTACTGAAACACATCATAAGAAGAATAAAAAATATAACCATAGATTTGCTAATAAACATATCTTTACCTGGATTTTATTCTGTGACACAACATATAAAATATGAATGTTCTGATGTTTCCTTTAACCAACAATAATCAGCAAGCAGAACTAGGCTCAAGTAACCTTGGTATATCTTTTCCATGTTGGAAATTTGCTGATGGAATTACTCACTATATTAGTCACTTACTGCTCCACAACTGTCTGGAAAGAAATCTAGGTGGGAGTGCAGGAAGTGCACCTTTAAGGACATTGCACATCCCATTCATTTCTTAAAACATGAAAGCATTTCTTTGACTAATTGTTCCTAATTCTCAGCTCTTTTGTTTCCAAAAACTTGGGTGGCCACCAAGCAAAAAGCATTCCGGGATGTTTGTTCTTCTGCACACAATATTTCATCAAAATGTGGGTTGGTGATAAGGTCATGAATCTGCAGACAGACCTATAAAAACCCCTGCTGTTATTTTTGTGTCACTTAACTTTTGAATCTTTCTTTGAGATAACGAAGCTCCATTTCTGTCCATAACTTTTATGAAGTTCTTTATGAGACCTAATTTTATGTGCAAAGAAGTTAACAAAACCTTGTTTAGCTCAATTAAAGGTGAATGCATAAAAATTTTCAATCCTGGCTCTAAAGATTTCCTCATTGGCCATTTACTCCTTGTGAAAATGTGACTGTCTCTACTGTACCGTTCACAAAGGAAGCAACAATTTTTTTTATAACCTTGCTGATGCCCAAGCAGATAAGCAACTATTTTAAATTAACAACACACCTCTCACTAGTTAATCACTACAGACCTGCCACTATTTTAGTTAGTGGTTTTAGAAATAAATAATGAACTTTTCAACACTACAAGTTCTTCATGAAGAACAGGGTGAATGATGTAATAGTTGCGATGTAAAAAAATCACTTTCGGAATGGAAACTAGAATCAGTCTTCGCCCTCCCTACATTTCTTTATTGCAGCGCCCACTTTGTTGTTGACAAGACCCAGTGGAAACTAAATGATATCCCTTGACTGCAGAACAATAGGGATGCAAATCGTATTGAATTTCTCACCATACCAACTAAAAGGGTTGCTACTGGATATTCAAAAGTAGAGCCAACTGAAACTTTTTATCACCCCAATGTGGTTCAATGTCTATCAAGGCATAAAATACGGCTGCTTTGATTTCCGCACCTCTTTGGCTGTTGACCAGTGTTACTGTAAAGGACAAGTTATAACATCATCAGCCGATGTAACTACGGGGTTCCTAACAAAAGTTCTGCACACTGTCCATTTTTGAGAAAAGTGTAAAATAACGGAGAAAAACTTACCTTATTGCTGTTCAGTGTACTCCCCTCCGCTGCTAATGACAGCTTGCCAGCAGTGAAGTAGGTCATGGATACCCCATAGTACACCATATTTGTTCAGCTGTCGTATTTATCAGGGCATGTCCAATGACAGTTCATCCAGCTATTCGTAGCAGATGCCACGGAGCCGATTTTTTTACGTTGGGAAAAGATCGAAGTCGGGCGGACTGAGATCAGGGCTGTATAAAGGGTGGGGTAAAGTTTCCCAGCCATATTTTGACAAAAGTCCAAGTTATTGATGCTACACCATGACAAGATGAGTTGTCATGCAGCAAGAATGCTCTTGCTTCCAAGAAGTTGGGGCGATTTTGACGAATTTTTGGTCTCAACTTTGTCTTCAGAAAGTCACAATAATATTATGTGTTGACATTTTGCCCTACTGGCACTCGATCAGAGACCACAAACCATAACACCCTGGGCATCATACACAAAAATCATCATTTGCTTCACTTTGGACTGTTGCCAACGACACTTTGAGGGGCGTGGGGAAGTTGGATGCCTCAGTTCCGCTGATTGTGACTTCAGTTCTGGCACAAAATCAGGGGTCCAAATCTCATAAATTGTGACTATTCTGTTCAGGAAGGTGTCGCCCTCCCTTTCGAATCTGTGGAGGTGATCCAGTGCGATGCTCACTCTGGCTGCCTTCTGCTCAGGGGTGGGTTGACGGGGCACCCAGTGAGTGACAATTTTTCTTTTTCCCAGTAAGTCAGTCAAAATCCGGTGAACAGACATGGTGGACGAATTTGCCTATTGAGCAATCTCCTGGACTGTCAAACAGCAATTCTCTTCGATAAGTGTTGCAACAATAGTGACAGATATTTTGTCTGTTGCCATTTGAGGTTGGCCTGAGCGGTGATCATTTTCGATGCGGCTTTGGCCCTCCCGAAAGCGTGATGCCCAGAGAGAGAAATCGCGCTTCAATCAAGAGTTCCTTCCCCCACAAACTTCTTACAAGGCAGCATGGATCGGTGTCCGAGTTTTTCCCCGCAGAGTTTATTTTCATGTACAAGCACTGGTCTAATGCTGTGACTCGCCCTGAGGAGCTGCATGCCTCCATTTCCAAACCCTCCCACATCCACACAGCAAATGATGGTATGTCGTTCTGACACCACTGCATTGCTGAGAATCTGACCTTAACATAACGCAATCATTTTCCTGACTGCATCATCCGCTTCCGTTTTAGATTAACGTGTGTAGAACTTTTGTTATGACCCTCCTATTAAAATGGTGTTTATCATCAATGACTATCATATTACAAAGATACATAATGTTTGAACAATGTAGGTACATAACAGAAAAAAATATACATATTGCACTTACTATCTAGCCTTGCTACTTGATCATCAATGACACACTGTTTTGTGTAAGAATCCTCAATTGTGGGATCATAATCTGTGACAAAATATGACTGAAAGAAAAAATTTACATCAGTTTGTATGATAATACACTGAAAACTATATATTCAATAACTTCAACACATTATTTCTTTTCAGTTTGATTAATAAATCTGATAGTCAATCTCCTTTTGGCACACTAATTTAATGTATCATTTGATAGTTCCATTAATCTTGTCACTGTGCCATTAACAGTTCATCAAGGTGGTCTCTCCCAACATTTTTCTTTATTTCATAATAATGCAAGACCACCATTTTTCTCTACTTCATAGTAGTACAAGAACAACTTTTTTTTTTTTTTTTTTTTTCATACCAGCACAAGACCTGACACAGCTTCAACTTAACTTTTATTATACTTGTGTCCTGGCATATTTTAAACATAGGTAACAAAAAATCTTTAAAAAATTACCTGCTGCTCCATTTTGGCAAAACCTACTGTGCTACTAATCATGAGCTTGAAAACCACAAGATCAAACAGCTGTAACAATTAAATTGGTGTGGTAGAGAACAAATATCAGAGATGCAGAATGATAGTTTGGAGGACATCCCCTGTTTTGGGATAGATTATGAATGTGTATTTATTATTTCACCTAAGCATTTAATATATATTTTACTGTTTTACCGAAACATTTAAGGTGGTTCCACCTAAAATCTCTGCCTTATGTTTCCAATGGTAAAACTTCTAAATATTTTCTTCGCAATTAATCTATTCCCAAGGATGAGAATTTTTACATCGATGAAACTAACTTTAAGTTATAGCATAGGATACTTAAAACTTGCTAAAACATAACCATAATTACATTAAAAATCAATCATTTTTCTTTGAGTAATGCTCAGACCTGTTAATAGATGGCGCAACCTGTACATTGATGACATCAGGAGACAAACAAATCATTAGAATAATTCTTGATGACGACGTATCACGCTTCAGTTACGTAAAAATTATGTCGTCATCAAGAATTATTCTAATGTTTTGTGTGTTATGTTGTCTCACTGCCAGTTATTCTCACTATGACAAACAAATGTTGGATTGCTTAGTTATGGTTATGTTTTAGCAAGTATTAAGTATCCCATGCTATCACTTTAAGTTAGTTTTGTTGATGTGCAAATTTTCATCCTTGGGAACACATTAATTGCGAAGAAAATATGTAAAAGAGTTTTACCGTTGGAAACATAAGGCAGAGATTTTAGGTGGAACCACCTTAATTGTGCACAATGCCTTCCAATATATATCGTAAGTAGGATAAAGCTTATCATTTATACCAAATAAAATTAACTGTAGGCCTTTTTGGGCATATTTGAATGACACCAAGGGTTTCTTGTGCAGCTCTATTAGCAAAGTTATTATTATTATTATTATTTTTTTTTTTTTTTTTGGAGGTATCAGACTCTTCTCTGACTTTTGCAGCCTAATTTTTTTTTTTTTTACATAATAGGACACATAACAATTTACTACCTGTATCAGCACAATAAAAAAAACAATTATGTTATAACACATAACTCATGAGTCTAAAATCTCCTTTAAATGCAAATACTCAATATTTGCCAAGCTTTTGCACTCTGCTGGAAAGCTTCATCTGGACTCAATTCTCAGAGATTAGAACGGTCACACGAAATGCTACAACACCTTGCTTTTTTTTTTTTTTTTTTTTTTTTGGATTGTTTCAGCATTGTCAGTGACCTTTCTCAGCTTTGGGCCAAGTAAGCCCAGATGAAACCTCCTAGCAGAGTGTGAAAGCTTGGCAAATATTGAGTGTTTGTATTTATGCCATGAAAGGAGATTTTTGAGTCTTGTTATAATATATACATGGTACAGTGAATTCAGTAACACATGATTATGCTTATGGATGGATTTGTCTACAATTTTCCCAAAATTACCAATATTATTGTTTTATCTAAACATTTATTGCAATGCCTTCCACTATGGAAGGAAAAAAAAACAAAAACTGTAGGTTTTTCTGGCATATTTGCCTGACACTAAAGGTTTCATGTGCTGCTTCATTAGCGAGTTGATTTATTTTGACTCAAGTTTCAGCCTCTCCTTTCACTTCTGCAGTGTAAAAAAAAAATGACGGCTGGACTTCCAAAGTGCTGCAGGTCGGTGGCAGGCTTGTTTACGTTTGCCATAGTGACTCTCTGTGTGCGACTACATGACAAAAATAGTTAAGGGAAACGCAAAAGAATGCATGCATACTAGTGAGTAGAATAATAACAGACTTTAATTAAATAACATCTAACTTTGTTTTCTGTTCTACACCAAGAAATTCGTTTTACTAGCATAGTTATATTATTTAAATATATTATTAGACTTTCGTATAGTCAAAATAACATTCTATATTTATTGGGACTGTCTTAAATATGCAGTTGAACTGACTTTCTAAACTTGCTTGGATTTAGGAGATAGTGATGTCACACAAATTTGGAAGATGAAACTTAGTCGTTCTGGATAGTGTGGTGGTTAGCATACTCAGGCAGTACCGGGAGACGCGGGTTCGATTCTCGCTACAGGACAACGAAATTTTCAAGTTTTCGGATATTGTCGGACTTAACATCCATGTCATATTTACACCATAAACAGATGTATATCTCCCAAATTTGTATTGTACAATGGTGTAATCCCGTATTTCATTCACTGATGTCACACTTTAGCAAAACAAATAGCATTACTGCTCTTCATTTGTTTCGATGGTCTTTACACCACCCAGTTTAATGTATTGATAAATTGATTAAAACAACTGAATTTAATAAATAGGAAGGCAATTACTATTTAAGGTGTTCATAATGTTCATTCATTTGTATTTGATATACACTATATTGAAAAAAGTCACCGGACACCCCTTCAAAAGCAAATGAACGGATCTGCTGTGTTGTTAAAATATGTGCGGAGATGCAAACGGTATAAAACAAGCCTGCAGCTGACTGCGATCATATCGCACTGTGAGGTCGAGTGAAAATGTTGCGTCGAGAGATAACTGACTTTGAGAAAAGAAAGATTGTTGGGTGTTATATTAGTGGGTTGTCCATAAGAGAACCCGAGAGGAGTTTAAACATACCCAAGTCAACTGTTTTCGATGTATTGAATAAGTGGAAGACACATGGCATGCCTGAAGCAGCAAAACGTACCAGCAGACCAAAGAAATCGGTGATAGAAGATGTCGAAGCCTCAGGAGATTCGTTACAGCTAATCAACAGAGTACTGCACAAGACCTCAGTGTACAGGCGAGTAAAAATGCTGGAACCTCGGTATGTACACGTACCATTTGCACAAAACTTCATTCCATGGGTTACCGTGGTCGTGCGGCTGCTCATAGGCCTTTTATCTCCACTCGGAATGCTACTCGTTGTTTAACATGGCGTAAAGAACATTTATTGTGGACCGTAGATCAATGGAAATGGGTCCTATGGACTGATGAATCGAGATACATGATCCATCAGTCTGATGGCTGGTGGCAGCTGGGGGAATGCTATTTACCACAGTGTACTGTTCTTATGGCCAATTTTGGAGTTGGCAGTGTACTCACGTGGGGGTGTTTTTTGTGGTATGGTCATGGCCCATTGGTTATTTTGGACAAACCTGTTAACCAGCACGTCTACCTCGATATTCTGGACAATTATGCTCTACCAACTCTGTGGCAATACTGTGGAACCGAGCCTTGTTGTTACCAGCAGGATAATGCACTGAGCCATAAAGCAAAGACTGTTACGGCGTGGTTTGGTGATAATTCCATATCGTGTGTGGACTGGCTAGCACAGAGCCCTGATCTTAATCCCATAGAGCACCTATGGGATGAATTAGAGCTCCACATAAGAAGTTTGGAACCAAGGCCTACTACTAAGCAACAGTTAGCGGCAGCGTTATGTACTGAATGGAAGCGCATACCTATCGCTGTGTTCCAAAACCTTGTCGAAAGCATGTCTCGATGGGTCAGTGCATGCATTAAAGCCAAAGGTGGACCGACACAGTACTAATGTATCAATAAATGCTATTTTGTGTTTCTTTTATAGGTGTCTTGGGACTTTTATCAATATAGTGTATGTTTGAAATATGTTTCTTTACTTTAAAATAAGTCTTTTACTTAGGTTTCAGACTGACACGCTCTAGTTATATCCTCAGCTGTGTTGCCCCCTGGTAGGAGGTGGGTAACACAGCTAAGGATATGACTCATATTCAAAATGAACAATCTGTGGTCTAAATTCATAAACAAACATCCCAGCAACTGCAGTGGGAGAATTTATAGCAGAAGTATTTATAATGGCGCAATGACACATGCGATGTCACAATCTCAAATGCAAGCATATATACCATGCAATGAAATACCACAGCATTTCAGAAGCACTTCCAAAATAAAACAAAAAAATTATGTTCGCACAGTAGGACACATCACAATAAAGTAAATTTTACTAACTGTAGCAGTGAGCATAATGTCTTAAAACAAGAAAAAAAAAAAAAGTAGAGGCTTCTTATTTTAACAGGAATTAACACTTATTCACAGACCTTACTCAGATTAAAATACAGGGGTGCTTATTCTGTGGAATTTAATTTCCTGAAACCAAACCCAAATTTCCTGAAATTAATGTAGATCAGTACTTTTACAAAAAAAAAAAAAAAAAAAAGTCAGAATATATGTGTTACATTCACAATTTAAAATAGTGGCCTTTAAAAAATTTCCAGTGTTTGACCCTTCAAAGCTACAATACTTATAAAAAGTAAAATACTGAAAAAAAATAAAATAAAAAAGCAACTTACATAATTGATGACTGCCTGCCTGTGTCAACAGTGTATTTTCTTGTGCAGAAAAGGCTATGAAATGTATATGACAAAGTTTATACTTTAAATGATTTGTATATATATGTAATACGTCATAGCCTCTATAAATTCACACTGAAGTTTTTAGTGTAAGTAAAACTATGGAATAAGCTAGTAGTTGCAGTTGAATAAAATGTTTCAATGAATGCAGTTGAATAAAATGTTTTCAATGAATTAAGTGAGATGCTAAGAACAGTCTATTCTGTAGAATAACACTTCATCAGGAGTGGTGGTAAGGATAACCAGGGGTGGGGAGGGGTGACAAAATAGGCAGCACCCAGACCCTCTCTAGATCCCTCCATGATAATGAGATGAGAAGTCCTGAAGGCCAAAAGCAGCAGGCAAGGGAATAGACTACTGCAGCAGATTGGGTGGGCCACTAAGCCTTGGGGTGGGGCAGGAGCAAAGGGGAGCTTCCAGGAAAAGGAAGAGGTGAGGAATTTCTTTTGTTTGGAGTAGCTCCATGGGAACCCAGCACTAAACCATGAAGGAAAGCAAACAGTTAACATACTATCAGAATAGAAACATAACATTGGATGGGGGATGGCAGGGGATCTCTCCCAGTGGAATTGGGTAGACACAGAGTGGACCTCTGTCTCTTCTCCTCTGTCGGGTAGATTGGCAATGGGATTTCCCAACTCACAGCTTGGAATTGAGTTTTGCTTTGGCCACCAACCAAGGGAACAGGGAAATACCATTCTTTTGTAAAGAGCCAGTGACTACAAAATATAAAAAGAAAAATTAGTTTTTGACTGTGGTTTTAAATTTTTTTTTTCAAGAGAAAAATGTAGAAAATTTTTAAAACCAAAAGAAAATGCCGAAAATTTTTGGAAATTCTGGAAAATAAGCACCCCTGAAAATAATTAAATTCCATTTTAACTTGAAGAGCTTTCCGTTAATCTTCATATAATTGTCAATATAATACGAGGAACCTGGCAACAAAATTTAAATTCTTTCTGAGGAAACAAAACCTTTGATACAGAATTAATACACACAATTGACATGGATTAGGAACATCAAATAGAAGTCATCACTCTTTCCATGTTTATAAGTGAGACAAGGAAAAATTCACATCGGCCGCCACTGGGAATCAAACCCAGGGTCTTCCAGTTATGCGCCGGACATGTTACCACTGCACCACAGCGGTCTAGAATTTTCCAGACACACATACAATTATCTGCCAAACCACGGCAGGATGCGTTTTGGAGCCCCTCACAATGCTGGGGATTCACCAAAGATGGTAAGCAGCAACTGAACAAATAACTAGGAAGTGAATGAATAATTAATACACACAATTGATGTGGATTCAGAACATCAAACAGAAGTCATCACTCTTTCCACATTTTTCTGTGATTCACTCATAAACGTGGAAAGAGCTATGACTTCTGTTTGACCTTTGATACAGTTTCTAAAACCTGAAAACAGGCCTTGATAAAGATCTAGAGGCCAGAAACATCTGAAAAAAAAAAAAAAAACTCAGAAAATATGAAGACTATTGGAAAGCTCTTCTAGTTAAAATAGAATTTAATTACTTTTTCTTACAAATTTAATCTTCTTTTCCAAGAGAACATATGTGCTGACATATACTGGTAGTGTGGGTTTTACATGTTTTAAGTCTTTGTATTTCTAAGAAGATTATCTAAAGCTAAATTAAAATTTCAAAAAAGGGGAGGGAGGAGGGGGAAGTGCTGCAGTCCTATTTGGATAAGAAGTGGGGCAATGAACAAACATGGGTGTTTAAAGAATAGTATTTCTGCATGGATTCACAATACGAGGAATACAGACTGCTCTGTCACTTTATTTATGGTCATTTTCAAAGGCCTTGCACCTTCATTATAATTAAGTGAACATGCTTCAAGTTCTGTGCAATATACACCATCTGACAATAAAGTTCCACCACAGCTGCTGTATCAACTGTCCTGGAACTTGGGAAAAAATTTTGCACCATCCAACTTCTGGATCTGGAAATTTCCCCCTTATTTTCAAGCTGAAATAAAAATATTTATACAGTAAAGTGTTATTTAACAATAATACTGGACAGAAGCAACATCGCGAGAAAAAAATGAATGAACTACGGAAAAAATCTGAACTTCGTCGACCTTCCGTTTTAGAAAGTTTTATAAAGATGGAATTCCAGGTGCATCGATCTCGTGAATTACCAAAATAATAAAAAAAATTGCGAAGTTCCTCAAATTCACGGTAGAATCTTATGCCTGAAGATTATGGGGAAATTTTTGCGGCGTGTAAATTCCATTTTCGTGAATTGTTGCCTACAGTTTCAAGCTGAAATACAAACATATGCAGTAAAATTATAAAATAGAAAGAATTCTGGACACAAAGGCAACATCGGGAGAAAAAAATTATGATTACCGCAAAATTGTTTACTCCATTTAACTATTGTTTTTGAAAGTTTTGAAACACAAAATACCATCCTTAAATGAAAAATGACCCCCCCCTCCCAATTATCTTCAGTTTTGAATCAATTTTGAGAATGATCTAAATGATGACAAAAAAGCAGAATTACATGCATTCGCTTAAGAATAACACGTATATCACAAAATAATAGCAAAATAAAATAAATAAATAAAAAAAGTGAAAATTTGTAGTTTTGACAGTGAGTTCTGTAGTTTCACAACAAAATCTGTAGAAACTACAGATATTCCATAGTAGTTGGCATGTATGTACATATACATACAGGATGATTGCAAACTCCTTCAACAAAACAAGAGGGTATGATAGTACAAATCAAGACGAACAATATTTGCAATGGAACCTATGGCCGCATTCCAGTCCTAGTCTCAGAAAAAAATTAAAGTTACATATCCACATTCAGATTTCAACAGCAAAAACAAAGAGACACACGTAATTTATGAGTTGCACAATTTCAATCGCATCAGAGAAAGACTCAAAGAAGCTGCTCAAACTGGCATCGAAGGGTGTTGTTGAGCAACACACACAGGTGAATGAAGGACTGTCACACCCTCTTGTAGACTCCCGGTGTGGTGTTGATCTTGTCCACAGCAACAGTGATTCGCGCGATAATATCTTCCAGAGAGTCCACATGTGTCTTGTACACCAATGTTTTCATGTGCCCCCAAAAGAAGTCCAGTGGATTCAGATCCGGGAGCATGGCGGCCAAGCCACAGGTCCACCGCGTTCAATCCACAGACCGGGATATGTTTCATTTAGGAAGTACTGGACCTCGGTGGCAAAGTGTGTTGGGGCCCCATTATGCATAAACCACATGTCCCTCCATGTGGTGAGCGGAACACCCTGCAACGGACCGGAAAGCACTTGCTCCAGGAACACACAGAACGCTGCGCCGATCAGACGTATACGTAAATTCTCGTGTGATGTTCGCACAGTAATATCGCTGAACGGATTCAGCTGCATTTTTAGATGTTTGCTTCTCATCGTTTACACACATGTTCAGCGCACCTGATTTGCATCTTGTGCTTCTCATGCACTAGTTGGAACTCCGTGTACCTGCTTGACGTTTTTCGAACGTGCTCTTTTCTGGCACTAGGAGTGGAATGCGGCCCTAGGTTCCATTGCAAATATTGTTTGTCTTGATGTGTACTATCACCCCTCTTGTTTTGTTGAAGGAGTTTACAATCCCCCTGTATATAAAACAAAGTGGGGAAAATTCGAGTGTTTCTGTCTTGCAAAATTGTTTCACACTTCTAAATGACCTAGAGATCTGAAAATCGGCATATTGATAGGTCTTACCGGATACCTAGAAAAGTCCAAAAATAAAAAAATAAAAAAATAGCGGCTTTGAAATATCATTGTCTGCTCGAATTTTTCTACCATACTTCTACACCTACAAAAGTCTGAAAATCAAAACATTCAAAAGGGTGGCTGAGCTTTAAAAAATGCTAATAGGCTGAAAGATAATTATGCCATAAATGTTGAAATGCTGTAAAAATTCCATGAAGTTTTAATTTAAAATTAAGGGGCACCAAAGCCTGCTACCATTTGACATCAAACTGCATGCACTGACGTCATGGCCCTGTTCTAAATTGTAAAACAGTAATGGATCTTAAATTACTTTTCTTTCCCTTAATTTCTTTTCCCTTTCTTTATGTTCAAAAACTGATTTTATACTTAGTAATAAATGAAGTCATGGCTTTCCTAGATGATCATATGATAGTTACATTAGACAGTTTATGGGAATTACTTAGGAATAAGGATGTTAATTCTTAGCATCAAATTTACAAGCGAGCACAAAAAAAAAAATGAACTTAAACTCATCCAGAATTAGACAAGCAAGCACAAAAAAACTAACTTCAACTCATTCTCCAGGATAATAATTACCCATCCCCAATGCTGGAAAATTTGTTAACTAATAATAAAAAGATTGGAGCCCTAACCCAGGATGTCAGTTAACTAGAAAAATTGGGTCTGGTTCAATTGCCCGACATTTACTTTACTGAAGGGTCACTTGACCGAAAATTACTTCACCGAAAAGATTGTTTCACTGAAACATCACTTGATCGAAACGTACATTTCCCCGAAGGGTCACTTGATCAAAAGGTACATTTCACCGAAGGATCACTTGATCGAAAAGTTCATTTCACCGAAAGGTCTCTTTACCTAAAAGTTCAAATGCATTTATGGCACCTCTATTCATAGTGATTGTGGAATAACTTTTTTACGGGTCTTATAGAGGTTATTTTTCATGAAAGTTGGTTGTCAAATTTTCGAACTAAAGCCTAGTTCGTCATCAGGACTATGTCACTGGAGTAGTTGCTGCCACTCAATTGGAAGAGTCCATCCACAATTATCGTTAATTGTGGTACTTCTTCTTCTTGCTATTTCGATCCCTTCTTCTAGTTTCCTCTTTATTAAGTTTGACTGGTGGGCGATTATTTTCACTGAGTCCCAATTTATGGAGTGTCCACTTGCTTGTATTAGTCTGCCTAGCCCTGTTTTGTTTCCAATGTTCCTAATAGCTGCTTGGTGTTTTTTCATTCGGACCTTAATACTTCTCCCTGTTTCTCCAATATAGCTGAGTCCGCAGTTACAGTCGATGCAGTAAATTACTCCTTCCTGCAATTCTTTCTGCTTTAAAGCTGGCAGGAACTTCTTTATTTTGTTATTAAGATCTGGAGATCTTCACAAAGAAGAATTAAGGGAAATATTGGCAGAAAACAATTACCCCTCCCCATATGTTGAGAAAATATTTAACCAAGTGCCAAAAAAGAAGCAGGAAAAAACCAACTTCAAATTCACCAGCAAAATTACGTACCACAAGGGACTTTTCGAAAAACTGAAAAGGATCGGAGCAAAATATAATATCAGGCTAGCTCCAGATCTTAATAACAAAATAAAGAAGTTCCTGCCAGCTTTAAAGCAGAAAGAATTGGACATCCAATTGCAGGAAGGAGTAATTTACTGCATCGACTGTAACTGCGGACTCAGCTATATTGGAGAAACAGGGAGAAGTATTAAGGTCCGAATGAAAGAACACCAAGCAGCTATTAGGAACATTGGGAACAAAACAGGGCTAGACAGACATATACAAGCAAGTGGACACTCCATAAATTGGGACTCAGTGAAAATACTCGCCCACCAGTCAAACTTAGTAAACAGGAAACTAGAAGAAGGGATCGAAATAGCAAGAAGAAGAAGTACCACAATTAACGATAATTGTGGATGGACTCTTCCAATTGAGTGGCAGCAACTACTCCAGTGACATAGTCCTGATGACGAACTAGGCTTTAGTTCGAAAATTTGACAACCAACTTTCATGAAAAATAACCTCTATAAGACCCGTAAAAAAAGTTATTTCACAATCACTAAAAGTTCATTTCATCAAAAGGTCATTACACCGAAGGGTCAGTTTATCGAAAACTTTGGATTTCATTACAGGATCTGTTGAAGCATGGTGCAAGTTCGGCAGACAGACCACTGAAACGTTAAGGGATCATACTCAAATTGCACTTTTGATTTCTCCGTGTCATAGAGAACTCCACGATTTGGTTTTAAGACAAAAATAATTAATTTTAAGTCCCTAGGCCTCGCCGTTTAGGCCTTTTTTAGCAAATTTTAATCATGTTCATAAGGTTTACATAAAAGTCATGTTCAGTGCTCATGTTCATAAGGTCTACATAAAAAGTAAAATTAATAAAGTTGCACATTTTTTTCAGGCAAAAAGAATGAATTTCAGGCCCGCCTTATCTTAGGCCTTTTTACCCAATTTTAATCGTAAGAACTTATGTTCATAAGGTTTACATAAAAAGTCAAGTTAATAATGTTGCACATTTTTTCAGGCAAAAATAATCAATTTTAGGGCCCTAGGTCTCGGTTTAGGCCTTATTAGCAAATTTTAACCAACCGTGCTCATGTTTATAGGGTTTACATAAAAAGTTACTTCACATTTTATGTAATGCTTCTGAATATGAGTAGGGTTAAAATCTGTTAAAATGGCTGTATCTAGCCCTACGGTCAAAAAATTAATGTTTTTGGCTGGGTAAGAGAGGAACATTATTTACTTGATTTGCTATGAAACCCTTATGAATATGAGCTCGGAGGATCAAAATTTGACAAAAAGGCACAGATTCTAGTCCTTATAATTAATGTTATATTTCAGAAAACCTATTCATGGGGAAGTGTTTCACAGAAATTAAAAGTGTATTTTTATACAACCCGATGTAGTTTTCCAAAAACCAGCACCACATTCCAACACATCTCTAACAACAAAATTCTAAGTTTTCAATAAACTGACCATTCGGTGAAATGATCTTTCGATATAATGAACTTTAAGGTAAAGTAATCCTTCGGTGAAATGAACTTTTCGATCAAATGTCCTTTCGATGAAATGAACTTTTAGGTGAAGTGAACTTTCGGTGAAATGAACTTTTCGGTCAAGTGACCCTTTGGTGAAATGCACCTTTCAGTCAAGTGACCCTTCGGTGAAATGCACCTTTTGATCAAGTGATTTTCGGTCAAGTGACCTTTCGATCAAGTGAACGATACCCAGAAAAATCACCTACCATAAAGGCCTTTTCGAAAAACTTCAAAGGATTAGCAAAAAATTTAAAATCAGACAAGCTCCAGGTTTAGGAAATAAGATCAATAAACTACCTTCCTAAATTAAAGCAGCAAGAAACTAACATCTTGTTAAAAGAAGGAGTAGTCTACAATATCAAGTGTGAATGTGGTCATAGCTATGTAGGAGAAACAGGCAGACAGCTCCAGGCTGAAAGAACATAAAGCAGCCATAAAAAACATGACAAATGAAACTGGACTTGACAGACATGTTCAATCTACTGGTTGGTTGGTTAGATTTTATTGGCGCAAGGGCCATGGTTGGCCAAAGAGCGCCAGACACAAGAAAAAAAAAAAAAAAAAAAAAAAAAAAACGTGGCAAAAATCGCAAAATCTGGCCGACCAAGTAAAACCGAAACATGAGTACGAAGGGAGGGCCAAAAGACAATGAAACAAACAGCATGAAAAACATAGTACAATGGTGAGAAACAAGCCGATTAAGTAAAACTGAGGAATGAGAATGATAAAACACAGTACGAATTCGAACACAACTACACATAGGATGAGTCAAAAGGAGGGGGCTGAGCTGTCACTCTCCTCCCCCACACTCCTCTGCAACGCTGGCCGAGGGCGGGGACGAAATGTCACTCTCCTCCCCCCCATGTTCCTCTGCAATGGAGGGTGAGGTTGAGGGACGAACTGTCACTCTCCTCCCCCCCATGTTCCTCTATAATGTTGGTCGAGGGTGGGGACCGCGCTGAGTCCGAGACAGTTGCAAGTCGGCCATGTAGGCCGCGACATGTGGATGGACACTGCACACCTTAGAGGATTGAGGGCCGGCTCTCCAGCACGTGCAGGCCTTCCGCTGGGAACTGGAAGAGTCGGTCGTCTTCAAAAGAGAAGGCGCAGACTCAGCTGGTCGAATAAGCTGGAGCTCGGTGAAATCCACCTGTGTCGCTTGTTCAACTGTAGATCGCTTGGCAAGTGCGGCGAGAGCTACAGGGCGCGGAACAAAGGGCTGCACGGGTGGTGGCTGAGACTGAACAACTGCGGCAAAACTACGCTGTCGGGTGTTGGGAATACCCAACTTGGCTTTGGCAGCAGGGTACGAGAGGCCTTCCAGGGTCTTGAGGCGCTGGATCGCCATCTCGTCCTTCCATTTCATACAGTTGCGGGAGTAAGCTGCATGGGCCTCACCGCAGTTAACACAGCAGGCCGCAGAAGTGCAACCTTCCCCGTCATGTTCACCGGAGCCACAATTAGCGCAACGAGCGGAACTCTTACAGAATCGTTGTGAATGCCCGTACCTCTGGCACCTGAAACAGCGCAGAGGACTGGGAATGTACGGGCGAACTGCACAGACCAAGTAGCCTGCTTTGATTTCTGTCGGAACTTTCGGGGAGTCAAAAGTCAAGATTACATTTTTAGATTTAAGCAAAGAGCCATCACGCCGGAACATCATACGACGTGCAGCAAGAACACCCTGATCCGCAAGTTCAGTCACCAATTCATCCTCACTGCATGGCAAGAGATCAAACTCCGAAATAACACCCCGAGAGGTGTTAAGAAACGGGTGAGGTGTCACTTTGACAGGAATTCCCTGAAGACTAGAAAGGCGCAGAAAAGTGTTACTCTGAGAAACACTGCAAGTTTGGACAAGCAGGTCCCCAGAGCGAAGCTTCCTCACAGACTTCAAGGGGCCAACCGCAGCGTTCAAAGCTTTAGAAATGAAAAATGGAGATCTGGTGGACAGTCTCTCATTCGGATCGATGGATTCTACAAGTAAGTGTGTAGCATGCGTAGTCACAGCAATCGAGGGAGACGACGCTTCGGAGCGACTGGTACAGCTGCCGAAGAAGAGGTAGTACATTCTTGGTCCAGGTCATGGTCTAAAGAACGTTTAAGGTTTTTGAGACTTGGTAGGTGGAGAAGACGAAGGAGAGTCGTTTGCAACTATCATTTTCTCAGGTGACTTAAATTTGGAGCGTTTGTTTTTGGGTTTACCCATGGAAAAAAAAGAAGGAAGATTCGTCTGCAGACTACTCCACCCACCACCGAGCCCTACAAGGGAGAACTGGAGGTCCGCAAGCCAAGAAAATGACGCTAGACACAGTTCTGGAGCTTATACGTTGCAGATATAGTCCGTTGGCTGTGATCACACGCACTCGGCGGACACTTCGGCCTCCTGGTACCGTCATGCCAACGCCTTTGGCATGATCCCACAGCCCCGGGATCACCCTGCCGTGCCATACGACAAAAAAGCCGCTAAAGCCCAGTACACAACTTGGTACAAGACTTCTGACTAGAGGTGGGTTAGTCTCTAGCCTCCCGTTTACAGCGAAGCCGGGGTCGAAGAGGTGTTGGTACACAGGAGGCACTTAACCGGGCTCCTGCGACCTCAGCCCCCAGACATCCCATTTCCGCCTCACGGGTCTCCGCACGCGGCAAACATGCAGGTAGGTCTAGCACCCAAACCAGCGAAAAGGAAAAAAAAAGAAATCCAAAGAAGACAAATCCTGGCAGGGAACCTAATCGGAATCTCAGCAACCTACGAACTGAGCGGTTAATATAAATCAGTTAGTGGTGGAGGGTAACAAAACCACAAGACCGGGGTGTTAGTACATAACGTGGTAGCGATTAGGTAGAGAATACAACACGGGCAACTAGCCAGTGGAGAAAATAAGGAAAAACGAAAAGCGAGACACAAGACCAGCTCGGGATCGTGGGGCCGCGACTCCCCAACAGCTGGATGAACAGCCGTCCCTGCAAACACCAAAATAAAAAACAAGCGGTGGCATGACATAAGATGTTGACCAGTCACAAGGTCAGCTCGGGCCGTGGGGGCGCCGCTCCCCAAATAACTGGAAAACCAGTTATCCCCGTGCGAGGACAATCTACTGGACATAAAATCCTATGGGACTCAGTAGAAATTCTGACTCACCACAAGCATTTCTTCAAGAGAAAACTGTTGGAAGGTCTTGAGATTGAGAGAAGAAGAGGAACTGCTTTAAATGATTTTAAAGGTTGGAGTTTTACCTAAGGTTAGCAACACTTACTGTAGTGTTTGTCCTGATGAAAGGTAGGGTTACTACCCGAAAATTTGATGCTAAGAATTAACATCCTTATTCCTAAGTGATTCTCATAATCTGTCTAATGTAACTATCATCTGATTTTATAGATTCACCATTTGGAGAACGTGCATCACTGCTAGTATGTTATATAAGGTATGCAAGGAACCAAAAATATTTAGTGGAACTGCAAACCAGTTCCTTGAAATTAAAAAAGTTTGCATGATCAGTTGTATGCAATAAAAACTTTGAAAACAGAAAGTAAAGGCCGGCTTTAATAAGTTACTTTGCTTCAGGTTTTAACAACCACCATGAGCAACTTAGTAATACAAGCAGTCACCCATCCCTAATTCAGGGCCAGTAGTTCCAGGCAGGAGAGAGCCAACAGGTCTCAACATATCCAAAGAAAAATTTATTTTTTAAATAATTAATGTTAAGTTTTATCAAATGTTAAATATACCATGCTATAATTTAAAATTATTTTTATTGATGTGCAAATATATTCATCCTTGGGAATACATTAAATTGTGAAGAAAATATCTACAAAAGTTTTTACCATTAGAAATATAAGGCTGAGTTTTTAGGTGGAATGACCTTAATGATATTTCTAAGGATTTGCAAATAACATTCTATGTAGTTGTGTAACACTGAGTTTCATACAGTGGCAAAAAGATTAAAAATAATCCTGTGTATTAATGAAGTCATGGCAAAGTCCTGGTGACTAGGACAAGCCACCGATGTTAATCAATAACTCGGGAACAGTTGGCAAATTTTGAGTGAAGCTATTGCAAAATCTAAGCTCATTAAGGCGTCTATTATAACAAATTCTAAAAAAACGAACGCCTAAAATGTATGACTTCAAGAACAAAAGTTTGAAACATTCTAAAAAACAAATGCCTAAAATTTATCATGAACTACTTTCTCTCACGCCTTTACATTGTTTGTGGTCAGGTTGCATGTAAACAAAGCGGAAAGACACACTCAGATCGGGAACAATGTTTTTCATTTTGTATCACAAAAGAAGCGTGCGGTGCGCACGCACACACACATTTCCTTTTATTATTATAGATTAAGCAAGTGTTGAGCTAACAGACGGAGTCTTTCCATTTCTTCATTTTTCAATTCAAACGATTTTTTAAAATTAATGTCAGAAAGCAGACTTTTGTAAAACGGTTCAAGTAAAAGGCCATCTAGTTTTTTTACTCTCGACAACCCTACATATGTCAAGGCAAGAGCAAATTCATACCATTGAAATAATCAAGGATTAGTGACATGGGATCGGTATCATGGTGATTGGCCGTGTCCTATACGAATAATGACCATTAAAAAAACTGACAATTTTAATAATTTTAATTGAAATTCCTCAATGACACAGAATTTTGGGAATTGGAAGGTGTCACAACCTGACCGTGGATGATGTCCAATCGCACGCAAAAAATCACGGTGATTATGGATGCGTCATCTCGTGCCCGAGCAACTAATTGTCTCGAGTCTCGTAAAGAGAGCCCCGCTCGGCCTTTGGCCTCAATTCACTCAATGACATATCTTAAAAGTACAATTACGTAATGCCGGGATTACTAGGATGACACAAAAGTTACTTTGTCAAATTTTTGGGTTGCTCACCAACCCGTCGTCGGGACTGACTCGAGATAGTAGGTGTCGATGTTTACTACAATCTTGAGTCAGTCTTAATACTGACTCAAGATAGTAGAAGATAGTAGTTGTCGATGTTTACTACTATCTTGAGTCAGTCTTAATGATGGGTTGGAGTGCAACCCAAAAATTTGACAAAAAAGTAATTTTTGTGTCATCCTAGTAATCCCTGTATTACATAATTGTTCGCTTAAGATTAAAAATAAGTCAAAACATAAAATTATCGAAGGTCTTGAAGAATATTTCACACTGCAAAAAATATGGCTATACAATTACAATTTATTGACTCCACAGACTACTACTACTAGTCAAAGTTTCACTTTGCAGAGAGGAAAACAATAGCTATTGTTGTTGTTACTTACAAGACTAGATTCTGCACTGGGATTTCTTGTTCTGTCAATTTCACTTGATTGATAAACTAGAATTTTTAACATTTGACCAAAAATAAACATTTAAAAGGAGACACTTAAAATTTTAAATAAGATGAGATGAATCTTACATACCTAATCTGGTAATATTTTGAAGAATTATCACTGCAGAGGGTTAAAAAAAATTATCGTTGCTGCATAAAAAATTTCAACCATAATTCGAGTAAATGTGGCAGCTCCATAAGGTTAAAATTCCGAATAATTTATTGAAGCTTTTTCAACACCTACAATAATGTACATTTACAATAGTGTGGCATGCAGCATCATTACAAATAGAGAAATGTAGTGTAGCAGTAGCACGCTACGAAATAAAGTAGCTTATAGTGGAAAATTATGCTACAAATCATGCTACTTCATAAAGAAGTTAAAAAAATTAAATTCTTCAAATCACGTGACATTTCCTGAAACATTTTTCGCTGAAATGGGGCTGAGTATATCCTACCTACGGTCTGACTTGATTCACATTGTGAAAGTTAGTGAAACTGTTAACCATAAAATATTATCTTCTTTACTTTATGCTATTTACGGGGAAGTAACTCTTCTTAGTCAGCCTGAGAAGACAGAGTGTACGAGGCGATCGAGCTAGCCATTTTGTTGATAGAGAAAGACTGAATTCTTTGAAAGATTAGATTCTCTTAGTAAAGAAAATGAATCTGTAGGCACTTGTTAATAGTGTTGTTACTTGAAATTCCTGGGCATATCAGCTACCCTGCAATATGACCCACTGAATGTGATAAAATGTGGGCTGTACTTCCAAATCAGAACGCTTTCAAGTAGTTCCGGAATTCGAGTGTATCGTTCCACTATGTTTATATAGAACCTGATCACACCCAATGAGAAAGTTTGCGATAAGATACGGAATTTTAATTACTATTTTCTTCAAAATAAATCTTATCGTAATGGAGATACTTATATGCATTTATTTTATTATGGAAAACAATAATAATATACATAAATAAATATTTTTTAATTGTGGAAAGAATAAATACTACCCAAAAATGAAGACGTCAATCTTAGCCACTTTGATTTAAAATAGCTTCACATAAAAAACACAATAGCTCTGGATAAAAAAACAACAAAAAGTGTAATACTATTATTTCCTGTACTTTTTCATAAAATGTATTTACAAATAAGAATAGTCATTAAGGCGTCTATTACAAAGAAATTAAAAAAAAATTTACATAAAATTTATTGTGAACTACTTTCTTTCCCATTGGGTGTGATCAGGTACTACGTAAAGGGAGCAGAACGATACCCTTTGGGACTTGAAAGCACTCTGATTCGGAAGTTCAGTCAAAATGTGCAACATATAATGAATGCTCAGAGCTGAGGAAAATTCAAAGATAAATTACGTATGTATTTTTAGTTGTTTGTTTGGAGGTTTAACGATCACTGTGAGCAACTTGATAGGCTATAAGCAGTTGTCTATCCCTAATTTAGAGATACTAATAGAAGAGAGCCAGTACCATAAGACCAGCACTTCATCCATGCCTTACCTGGATTTTTTTTTTTTATTGTGGGTTTAACGACCACCGTGAGCAACTCAATGGGCTATAAGCAGTCGCTCGTCCCTATTTAGGGCCACTGGTTACAGGGAAAGGAGAAAACCGGAGCTGTAAGACAAACACAACATCCATGCTCCTCTAGGATTCGAACCCGGACACATCTCGGATAAATGGTCAGAAACTATTGCTTACACCACTGCACCACCGGGGAGGCTACATGGATTTAAACCCAGACCCATCTCAGAAGAATGGTCCAACACTAGAGCTTAGACCACTGCAACACAGGGGCAGCAAATTACTTGTGCAATTTACCTTGGAATTCAGCTCTGAATGCTATATGTAAGAATACATATAAAATCATCTTCAACATTTAAGAACACATAAAGATCATCTGTAGCATTTTCATTTTTAACTAAATGTAGAAAAAGTAGCGAAAGTAGTTACTTTTCAGAGAAAGTAGCCTAGCTAGCTACTTTACGGAAAAGGTGGTTATAGATGTGCTACTTTTTCAAGAATGTAGTTGTAGCAGTAGCTTTCCAATAACTGTCTGTATATATGATAAACTTTTGCACGACATGCATTAAAAATAATCAGCGTATGTGAGAGCAAATGTAATGCTTACATACATAAACAAACATGCGGTATTTTTAAATTTTTTGCATCCGATACTTTAAGAAGATGTTTGCGCATAACACATTTAATCCACGAAACTCCCGAATTATATTTTTATTCACTTAATTATAAATCTACGCAAATGCAAAATTTGTCCTCGGAATCAATGTACGCACAGCTATACTATGAGCGTTCTACGTGCAACAATTGTGATGCAAAGTTTATTTAGGAGCAAGAAAATGTCAAAGTCCATTTAAAGGGAAAAAAATAATTTAAAAAATCAAGAAAGAAACACAACCTGTATAAATTGGATTGTGAGCGCGCTTTTCCCAACACCTCCTCCTCCTACTACCACCAACTTATAGGTCTGACTATAATTATTTGTCTCAACACTTCGAGACATGTTGTTTTCCTGGAGTTACAACTGAATCTAGTAAACAGGTATCAGCTGATTCTAAAAATAAAAGTATGCGCCGCCATATTTTCACTGAAAATTAGTGCTGCCACACATAGGCAAAATATGATTATTTTAGTAGAGTTAAATTTATTAATTATTACTGTATTATCTTTTAAAAATCTGGGCCTACGATTTCCGAGTAATCCGCGAAATATGCAGAATCATTATTACTAATTGCCAAATAACTAGTTAAAATTACGTGGCTTCTTTCCTTCAGTGAAGTTCGCTAATCAAGTCATGTGATCCACAACAAAAATATTCAGCCATTCCTGTGCAAGTCCACACCAAGGAGCTACACAAATATGTTTCAGTGCTCACGGTTGCCTTTGGTGCATTAAATCTCGATCAAGTATTCAAGACAAGTAGACGTTAAACTTCAAAGGAAACAAAATAAACCTATTCATAGAAAGCAAAAATTTGTTCGAAAGCTCTGATAAAAGTCTGCCAATTAACACATCCCTGTTGATAATAATTCCTTAAGATTTTACCTTACAAAAGCTATGGAAATTCATTTTAGGACTTCAAATGCACAATGCAAAAGTTGCGAAACAGAACTGAAGAAAAATATTTTTGCAGAATATCCTCCAAAGAAATGGTGATTCGTCCGAGATGAGTCTGGGTTCAAGTCCCGGTGAGGTATGGATGATGTGTTTGTCTTGCGGCACTGGCTCTCTCCTTTCCCTGGAACCAGCGGCCATAAATTAGGGATGGGCGACTGCTTATAACCAAGTAGGTTAGAATGAGATATCTAGAGATGTCCTTGTTAATGGAGCAGTACGCGAGCAACGGCCGTTAAACCGTTAAAGTGTAGGAAAGCTGGTAGTTTTTTTTTTTGTTTTTGTTTTTTTGGTTGGAGGTTTAACGACCACCGTGAGCAACTCAATAGGCTATAAGCAGTCGCCCGTCCCTAATTTAGTGTCACTGGTTCCAGGGAAGGGAAAGAGCCAGTGCCGTAAGACAAACACAACATCCATGTCTCACCGGGATTCGAAACCGGACCTCTTTCGGACGAATGATCAGAGGCCATCACTTAGATTACTGCGCAACCGGGGCGGCAATTGAAGGTTTACCGACCACCATGAGCAACTCAATGGGCTATAAGCAGTCGCCCGTCTCTAATTTAGTGTCACTGGTTCCAGGGAAGGGAAAGAGCCAGTGCCGTAAGACAAACACAACATCCATGCCTCACCGGGATTCAAACCCGGACCCCTTTCGGACGAATGATCAGAGACCATCGCTTAGACCACTGTGCCACCGGGGCGGCGCTGGTAGTTTTCAAGACTATTGCAATGCATCTTGTGTTTGGCCGAATCGCAATCTTATGTCGCAAATGTTTCTAATTTTTCATTGTAACTTGCTGCCGGTGTGTGAGAAAATGCTGGATTGATAAAATTCTTAATAATTTTGAAGTTCTTTTTTTTATTTATTTGAGGTTTAGCGACCACCGTGAGCAACTCAATGGGCTATAAGCAGTCGCCCGTCTCTAATTTAGGGTCACTGGTTCCAGGGAAGGGAGAGATCCAGTGCCGTAAGACAAACACAACATCCATGCCTCACCGGGATTCGAACCCGGGCCATTTTCGGGCGAATGATCAGAGGCCATCGCCTTAGACCACTGCGCCATCGGGGCGGCAATTTCGAAGTTCCTTCCTACTTTTATTTTAAATTGAAACACATAAATGTTAGCGAAAATTCAAAACAAAACACAATGTTAAAATTGAAAATTTTACTCGTGTATGAAGTATAATTCGTTCCGGCGTGATATTAACAAGATTTCCACCGCTGAAAACTACGAAATTCCAAAATACACAGTTGAAACTATATGAGTATAATGCGAACAACCTCAAATTCCCGCATTTTGCGGCTTCATGGTTTAGAAATGGCATCTCCAGACGCAGAGGCATAACTAGGACGGTGCAGGCGGGTGCCCCGGGAGATGCTGAAGAGTGGGCACAAAAATCACTGCTTACAATCTAATTAAAGTTGGAATTGAAACTTTTGAACTAGTTTCTAGTACAGTTCTTTTCGCCCAATACTTTGTCATTTGTCCATATACAGAATTTGTTTATATGTAATATGCTTCGCCAGTTTCGGGTACATTGGCTAATTAAAATTTACATTTCTCTTTTCAAATTATGCAAGGGATATTAGTTGCTTACTTCCAAAAGTGAAGGCGCAGTTGTACATACGTTGCAAGAGAAGAATGTCATTCGCATTGTTGGAGTAGGGAAAATGACAAGAGTGGAAGACATCATGATCAGAATAAAATCCTTGAAATAACAATGGGCTAGAGATGAAGCCAGAGGAAGGGACCACCGATGGACAACCGAAATTTTAGACTGCGTTCCAAGGGACAGAAAAAGACCCAGAAGAAGACCACATGGGAGATGGATATAGAGTCCAAATTTTACAATATTCGTCAGAGTATGCAATTTAACTACTGATCGGAGATCATGAGACAGAACTACAAAAGTCACACAATATATTGGAACGAAATGAAACTGAAATATGTAAGACAGAGAGATGCAGATGGAAGTTGTAGAAATCATCCGGCAGTGCAAGAGTGGATGAAAAATCGTTTGATCACAACGATATGACAAAAATGGTGACACAGATTTCATGTCATGCATTTTTAATCTCTGCAGGATTGGACTGGATTAAGCCTACGAGCCCGAATTATTTAAAGACAGCGGTCCGTCTTCTCTCTCTCTCTCTCTCTCTCTCTCTCTCTCTCTCTCTCTTCCATCACGTTTGCCGATATTACGATAGTATAAAATATCAAAAATAATTATGTTTTCAACTTTTTATTTAAGTGATAGCTTCGACAATAGTTCTAATGTAATAGAACAGTGTACAGTTAAAATAATTGTTACTTTCGCCATTAAATAGCCGGTTGGAGGTCTAAAACGGTACTTAAGCACAACGGTTCAGCGGGAGTTGTCCGGTCTGCTAAATTGCCAGTCCAACTCTGACTGTCCGGCAATGGAGGCAATAACTTTTTCCGCTCCATAAGAGGGAAAACAAAAATTGCTAGTGCAAATATATACACTAGCTACTATTTGTGAAAACTGCAACACCAACACCAAGAAACACCAAGAAAGAATCGCTCTATTCAAATGAAATTTCTATCATAGATACCTCATGTCACAGGAGATAATTTATTACATTTGTAGAGCTATACAAGATTTTTTTCGCTTCAGAACTTAGTATCATGTGAAGTCACCACGAGAAACAATAACAGTCTCTTTACCACGTGACATTGAATGGAAGAGGTTTTGATATCGTCCAGGGAAATAGTCTGCTATGCTGTTCATATGCGAGACCAAAGTTCATTTGTGATGACCTGTGGAGGCGATTGACGGTCCAGCCGCTGAATTACCGGGTCCCAGACATGCCCGATTGAGGACATGTCTCGAGAACGTGCAGGCCTGGCAGGGGAGCAGTCGAGGTCTGGCTACTTTTTTATCAAGTTCGTGCGGCGTTAGGCTATTTTTTACTTAACTGAATCGGACTTTCTTGAGTTTATTTATTCAATCGTTGCCCATCGAAATCGATATTAGAAAACAAGAACGCACAGTTGAAATTTGTACATAGTGTTTGTACACAGGGGTATAGTCGATATATTGCATATATGTGCATATATATTTGATTCGTGGTGCATCCTGTTCCCACTAAAGGGGCTCTGACGACCGCCCATAGCGGTATAACTATACCATCGGGATCAGAGGAAATTCTATCCCACACTCACCAACCCGCTTGGCCAGCGTGGTGAGTTATGGCCAAACCCCTCCAAAATGATTCCACAACTTAAATCTTGGCCCTCAGTCTCCGGCAGAAAGTATGCAGGGGTGACATGGAGGAGACTGGCACAAGACAGACCGTTGTGGAGGAAACTTGGGGAGACCTTCGTCCAGCAGTGGATTGATAATGGTTGACAATGATGATGATGATGATGATATTTGATTACAAAGGTTTGTTGCCCCCAATCCCTCATGCCTGCTTGAGTAGATAACGACTGGGCCTGTCTTCGGATCGCCAGGCCACTTTTTTTTTCAGGACTGCACCACTGAGACCAGGGAAGAGCGGTATCTTCAGTGCATGGAAGAAGTCTTGGACATTCCCTGCCACATGTAGCCTGTCATTGCCCTGCTGGAATATAGCGCCAGGACAACTCTGAAGAAAGGGCATCACCTCGGCCTCTAAAACATTCCTGATGTATGTTGAGGGTTCCCTCAATTCGCATCAGGCGAGATCGCATCACCTCTGCCTCTAAAACATCCCTGATTTATCACTGGCTGTTGAGAGTTCCTTCAATTCGTATCAGACGAGATAGCATTACCTCTGCCTCTAAAACATCCCTGATGTATCGCTGGTTCTTAAGGGTTCCCTAAATTCGTATCAGGCGAGATCGTATCACTTCTGCCTCTAAAATATTCCTGATATATCACTGGCTGTTGAGAGTTCCTTCAATTCGTATCAGGCGAGATCGCATTACCTCTGCCTCTAAAACATCTCTGATGTATCACTGGCTGTTGAGGTTCCCTCAATTCGTATCAGGCGAGATCGCATCACCTCTGCCTCTAAAACATCCCTGATGTATCACTGGCTGTTGAGAGTTCTCTCAGTTCGCATCAGGCGAGATCGCGAATTGTACCCAATGGCGCCACCAAAACCATGATGCTTGGGATTGGTCCGGTATGACACAGCAAACTGCATGCTGCAAGATGTCATTCACTATTGTGTCTGCGAACACGTATGCGACCATAATGATTTTTTTTATTGGAGGTTTAACGACCACCGTGAGCAACTCAATGGGCTATAAGCAGTCGCCCGTCCCTAATTTAGGGTCACTGGTTCCAGGGAAGGGAGAGAGCCAGTGCCGTAAGACAAACACAACATCCATGCCTCACCGGGATTCGAACCCGGACCCCTTCGGACGAATGATCAGAGGCCAACGCCTTAAACCACTGCGCCACCGGGGCTGCACCATAATGATGCATCGAGTTGAATGGTGATTTATCAGAAAACACGACCTGTTGCCAATCAGCGCGCGCTTGTCTGTGTTCGAGATCCCATTGCAGCCAGCAGGCGTTAATACGATTAACAAGTGAATCAAAAGGGGTTGTCTTCTTTTTTTTTCTTTTGATTGATTGAAGGTCTAACGACCACCATTAGCAACTCAGTGGGCTTTAAGCAGTCGCCTGTCCCTAATTCAGGGTCACTGGTTTCAGGGAAGGGAGAGAGCCAGTGCCATAAAAGAAACACAACATCCATGCCTCAGTAGGATTCAAACCCGGACCCTTTTCGAACGAATGGTTATATGCCAGCGCTTAAACAACTGCGCTAGTAGGGCGGCAAAAAGGTTGTATTAATGTTCTGGTCTATGATTCGTCAAATTTGCTGAATTTGCATTTCACAATCTGTCACGTTAAATGTTGGAGTCAGTTTTGTTCTCAGGTGTCGCTTCATGAAGCTGCAGGTGTGTAAAATTGGCGGTAGATCCGGCGACCAGGCTGTCCATGGTATCACGCGAACGGATACCAGATCATATACCGTTTGGGCGAAATAAACGGTGTGCGGCTCTTATTGTTGAAAACGGCGTTCCTCTATTCTTCGCGCCACTTAGTGCATTGGTTGCAATTTGGCATGAATGTGGCTTTGAGTGAGGGATGTACAGGCTGTATTGCTTACCGGCTTCGTCAAGGCGTTGATGAGTGGCTCTGAGAGATACCAGAGAAGCTCCATCAGGTATATATATATATCAGGCAATCCTTTTTTTATATACACTGCTGGCCACCCAAAATGCAACACCAAGAAGGACATGAGATAGCAAAGCCAGATTTACTGGACACATAACAACAGATAGAAAGATGAAACGATTGAGCTTAAAGGCCCGTGCGACTTGCGGAACACGCAAACATCAATAGTTTGCGTGGCCCCCATGGCTTCCAATAACGGCCGCTACACACCACGGCATCGAACGAAAGAGGCTTTGGATGTGCGCTTGGGGTATGTCGGTCCAGGCTGCTTCCACACGTTGCCACAGTTCATCAGGCTTAGCCGCGGGGGGTGCTTGCCGGGCCACTCGGTTGCTGATCAGCGACCAGGCGTGTTCAATGGGCGACATATCGGGAGAACAGGCGGGCCATGGCAGCAGTGACACCTGGTGGGCCGTGAAGAATTGTTGCACGAGTGGGTCACGTGCCAGCGCGCATTGTCCTGTTGAAACGTGGCAGCTGGCGGGTCCTGCAGGTAAGGGAGGACTACAGGCTCCAAAATGTCGGAGATGTAGCGGTGGCTGTTGAGTGTACCGGCGATGCGTACCAGAGGGGTACGGGTGTCATATCGAACTGCGCCCCAAACCATAACGCCAGGCGACGGACCGGTATGGCGATGCATAATGCAGGCGTCATACAGTCTCTCGCCGCGGTGTCTCCACACGCGGATCCCACCATCGTGGTGTTGCAGGCAAAAGAGGGATTCGTTGGAGAAGACAATGTCATGCCATTCCGTAGTCCTGGGGCGGCGTTCAACGGCCCACTGCCGCCGCACTCGCCGGTGGTGTAACGTCAATGTTAATTGGAGCAATGGGCGCCGTGCGACAAGTCCCCGCTCCTGCAGACGATGTCGAACGGTACGTGCTGACACAGGTTGTTGCGCAACACACCCTAATTCCTGCGCTAACGTCCGTGATGTGGCGGTGCGAGCCATGAATGCCCACCGTACAACATGCCGGTCCTCTCGTTCGGTGGTGTGCCGTGGCTGCGGCAAATACTCACGTCGGTCCGTCCGTCCCTTCTGCACCCACCGAATCCATACTCGCCTCACTGTGGCTGGATTTCGTCCCACACGGGCGCCGATGTCTCGGTACGATAAACCGCTGTCGCGATAAGCCACTATTCGTCGTCTGTCAAACTCCGAAATGTGCTGGAATGACTGCCGTATTCTGCGACGAGGCATTAGGCAGCTTCCCACGCACAGGTCTGGCAGCACAACACACTTCCACTAATTACACCCGCCTTCTGTGCACCCTTCTTATAATGCTTCTCGGTGGCGTGCCGGGCGCACATGATTTGCATATGCCCTGCAATGCTAATCGTTTGCATGTCCTCTCGCGGGCGACGCATGCTGCGAATTTCAGGCCAATCGGATGCTTCCTTCTTGGTGTTGCATTTTGGGTGGCCAGCAGTGTATATACTAACTGATATCTGTGCAATATGTTGCTCATACCTATCCATAGACGCTGGAAAACGACTGAATCCTTAATTACGACATGAAACACCTTGCCGTATTCACTGTATTCAGAAGCGGCCAACGGTTCGCACAACGCTTTCCAAATGAGTTACAATTCATCACTTAAACCATCCTGCTTCACATATACATAGTTTGTCCCAAAACAACTAATGCATTATCGCTCATTTTTTTATAAAACAGTTTTTATAAAAAAATGAGCGATAATGCATTCGACCTTAGCACGAGTCCCGAGAAAAAACGGTAGTCGTTGTAGTAACCATAGCAACTGGCAACACCTGTTTATCATGCATGCGTCGTCGGTAGTGAGCTGTTTAATAAGCTTTGTTTCGCGAAACCCTAACAAGTGTTTCCGCGCTGGGATTTTTCGATAAAAAAAATGGATGCGAAAGAGGAACAAAGATGGCCCATTAAATTTTGCTGTCTACTTAGAAGGCTGTCGGGGAGACTTTTTGTCTTATTCAAGAAGCTTATAAAGATGAATGTCTACGAAAATCAACAATTTAAAAATGACATACAGAATTTATCGATGGTCGTGAGACGGCGGTCTTAATCGCGCATGGATTAAAACCTTCAACGAGCGTTACAGAGGTAAATATGAATAAAATAGGTGTTATTATACGGGAAGACAGACACCTATCAATTAAAGATATCGAAGATACGGTTAACGTTTCAAAATCACCCATTCACAGAATTTTAACCGAGCATTTGGGCATGAAATGAGTTTGCTCAATTTGAGTTCCCTATTTCTTTTCATGTACGGCCCAATGCAAGGCCGTAAGCCAGTTCTGTCGTTTTTTATTGGGAGAAAATTAATATTAAGTTGATGCCGCAACCTTCATATAGTCCAGACTTGTAACCACGTGACTTTTGGTTTTTCCCATTTTAAAAGACATGCATTACGATGACGACAATTTGAGACTGATCAATAACTTATTACAGCTGCGCAGAATTGCTTCAACAGCATTTCAGAAGAATTCCAGAAGGCATTCAGAAAGTGCGAGGAACGTTAGGTCACTTGTATTCGATGCAATGGACAGTATTTCGAAAAAGGTGACCATTTGATAATTAAGGTGCGGATACTTTTTTTTATAAAAACATTTTCAGTTGTTTTGGAACAACTTACGTTACGACCTTTTGCCAACTTGCCCAGTTGTCTAAAATGAATTGACAACGTAAAAACGGCATATCAGATTTGTTTTGTCAAATTTATACTGTCCATTTTCTCCCAACCAAAACCATCGGAAAAGAATCACAGTAATCAGCCACATTTTAAGCATGTAGACAAACCCGAGATCTCGTCTGGATTTGCGTATATCGCTGTCCCATACTTTCACAGTAATTTCCATATCATCATTTTAGTGAGCAGTGCATACAGAGGTCATTTATGTACAATATACACCGATGAGTCATTGCATTATGGTCACCTACCTAATAAGCTGTAGGACCCGCTTTAACCCACAAAAGAGCGGCCACTCGGCGAGGCATCGATTCGATGACGTGGTGATAGGTATCCAGGCGTATCTGGTACCATAATGTCATCAGCAGGTCCTCCAGTTCCCGTACATTTCTAGGTGGAGGTGATTTAGCGCGAACCCGCTTTTCGAAGTCGAACCACAAATGTTCCATTGGGTTCATGTCGGGTGAATTATGAGGCCAGGGCATTAACAGATTCTGGCATGGCGCATTATCCTGTTGGTAATGTCCATCATCAGCAGGGAACACAGTTGCAATGAATGGGTGAGCTTGGCGCGAACCAGCTTTTCGAAGTCGAACCACAAATGTTCCATTGGGTTCATGTCGGGTGAATTATGAGGCCAGGGCATTAACAGATTCTGGCATGGCGCATTATCCTGTTGGCAACGTCCATCATCAGCAGGGAACACAGTTGCCATGAATGGGTGAGCTTGGCGCGAACCCGCTTTTCGAAGTCGAACCACAAATGTTCCATTGGGTTCATGTCGGGTGAATTATGAGGCCAGGACATTAACAGATTCTGGCATGGCGCATTATCCTGTTGGTAACGTCCATCATCAGCAGGGAACACAGTTGCCATGAATGGGTGAGCTTGGTCCGCAACGATGTTCAAATACCAGACAGCTGTCAGGGATTGTGCTATTGGGATAATGGGGACTAAAGTGTCCCAAGAAAACATCGCTCATAGCATAACACCGCCGTCGACGGCCTGTTTCCGCCAGACAGTGCATCCAGGTGCCATAGCCTCCGATGGTAATCGGTGTTTTCGCGCTCGGCCGTCTACGTGATGCACCAGGAATTTTGATTCATCAGACAAGGCCACTTTCTTCCAATCATCCACTGTCTAATCTGGATGATCTTGGTCCCATTTCATGCGCTGTTAGCGATGACGTGCAGTGTGCAGGGCGATACATCCGGCTACGCAGGCCCACACGCAGACGGCTGCGACGAACTGTGTGCTGTGACAGATTGCCCTGATCGCCACTGTTGTAGCTCCGGGTGATTTGACGCACTCTGGCCCTGCGGTCGCTGTGAACAATGCGCGACAGTCTTCTCTCCCCTCCGGCATCAACGAGCTGCGGATGACACATGACTGGACGACGGTTCGTCGTTTGGCCATCTGTGCACCACTTTTGATACGTACTCACTACAGCGGCACGTGAACAACCCACAAGCCGCGCCGTTTCCGAGATCGTAGTTCCGAAGCGCCGTGCCATCACGATTTGTCCTTTATCAAACTCCGATAATTCTGTAGCTTTTCTCATTCTGACTCCGAACACTCTACTAACCGAAAGCCGGTCCTCAGGTTGTATGTATACTGCTCTGTGAATTTCACCTGCACCACCGTTCGATCTCCAGGCGCGCTGATTTTTCTAGGCTAGGGGTGGTCATAATGAAATGACTCATCGGTGTATATTCAGTCGTATCAGAATAATATGACCATTTACCTGATAATGGGAGGCCCTAGAAGATTGCTCGAGGCATACATGCTCATTTGGACTGCAGCAGAGCACGGAGGTCTCAGAAATGACGTAGTTCGTACGTCGAAACTGTCGATCTAAATAGTACCCCAAGTCTCTATAGGATTGAGGTCGGGCAATTTCACCGGCCAAGAGAGAACGGAGACATCGCTGTCATAGTCCTGTAACCAATCACGCACTCTCTTAGCGATATGGCAGGGCATATTGTCCTGTTGGTAGACGCCATCACCACCAAGGTAAAGATCCAACATGAAGGGATGCACGTGGTCAGCGAGAATGGACACATGCATCCCACTGGCGTTCAGGGATCTATCAAGTGGTACCAGCGATCCCAAGTCATACCAGAAAAACATCCCCGAGTCATGCACACTCCCAATGCGGGCATGTACTTGACCGACAAGCGTGTCTGAGTGTTGGTTCTAGTGTGTCTGACGCCGTATTTGCCACCGCATATCAAAAATCGATTCGTCGAAGGCAACCTTTTTCCCACTTTTCCACTGTCCAATGACGGTAGTCTCATGCGAACTGGAGGCTTTGTTGCCGATGGACATCGGTTAACATGGGCACCCAACCTCGACTCTGGAGACCATGCGTAACAGGGTCCGCTCTACTGTTATAAGGGACACGTACCTGGGTGCCTCATCTTTCATTTGCGTGGTCAATTGCTGCACTGCTGGCTGTCGATTGCCCTCTACCAGTCGACGGAAGCGACGTTCTCCTCTGGTGTCGATGGCTTTCGGGACTCCACAGATATGACGTCTGGATGTACTCGGTGTGCCAGAGGTCCATTCTTGGTACGCCCTTACTACAGCATCTCGTGAACAGCCCACGAAGTCTGCTTCTTCTGAGATGCTTCCACCTTTGGCGTGGTAGCCGATGATCATTCCTCATTGAACGTCCGTCAAATCACTAACTCTACCCATTGTGCTCACGCAACGCGCTATGGCTCATCTGTCCTTGCTGGCCGCCAATATCTCCGTGTGGTCGACCTTGTCACGTTCACTCCGTGACACGTTTGGGCTGGTTCACTGTGATTCCGGTTGCGGTCATGTTATTCTGATACGACTGTGTAGGTACGAGACCATTTACGGGTTAAGATGATATCCTATATTCTGTTTGTTTTGTCACAAAATTTCGCATGTCTGTAATAATTACTTCTATGACACTGTCAATTTCGAGTTTGGCAGTGAAGAAATAACAATTGCTTTGTAAGGTATACTTTGTGGCTTCATTAACCGGGGCGCTTAGAAGCTGCTTGCGCTTCACAGCAGGTGTGCGCAAGATGATCTCTTTACAACGTGTCACGCTCTGTAATGTTCCCCAATGCTTTAAACGTGTATATGTAGCTTAGGGAACATGACTTAAAGTTTTCTCTTCTTATTTGCTCACTTTAAGTGAAACAGGAGTCAATCATAAAAAGTTTAAGAAAGACTTACGTACAGTTCCTCTTTTATTCAGCCGTAACTCACTAGGCACTTCACCAATGAAGAACTTATAGGTAATTACTCCAACAACAGCAATAGTAACTTAATCTTATTAATTTGAGTAAGTAAACACAATAGTAGGTTAACGAACTCGAACACGAAATACAGAGGGTAAGTCTAAAGTTTTGCAGTATTTGGATCACTTTATGTCTTCATACGTACCTTTACGACGAATGCTGACTACCATTCAAAATATAGGACATCGTGTTGCACCATCTTGAGCCGTCTGTCTACCATCTCTTCGATTCCGCTGCAGTACCAGTTTTTGTCCTTCGAGGCGAAGAACTCCTTCACCCCAGCTGCCACCTCCTCCTAGTTGTTGAAGTTCCGTAGAGAAGTAAGTGGGCCATGGACCGGAACAAGTAATAATCCGACAGATTATTACTTGTTTCGGTCCATGATCCGACATTTCATATGCTGGGTGTAGCATCAGTTCGATGCCCTCAAGTGCCTGGAGTTTTGCCAGGGTAGTTCGCGCCGTATGAGGCCGAACGTTGTCCTGCTGTAGGAGAGCGCGCTTTCTGTGTTCACCAATGCCGGGTACTTCTCCTCCAGAATGGCATACACACGCTCCAGCTGTTCAGAGTAGAAGTTGACGTTGATGGTCCGGCCATCTGGAACAAATTCTCAATGGATTATCCCCTCGAGATTCCACCAAACGCAGAGCATCACCTTGTGCTCGAAGCGCCCACGTTTGGCAACAGGTTCAGGAAGCTGGCCCGGGCTCAACCACTTCCGTTGTGTGTTAGGATTATGGCAATAGACCCACATTTCATCGCACGTAACAATTCGATTGAAGAAACGTTCAACGAGCGGGTTTTCTAGGAGTTTCGTGCACACTTCCACTCGGCGGTTTGCTTCAGCTGGCGTCAGTTCGTGAGGGACAATGCGGCAGCTCATGCAGACCTTGACGAGGTCTTCAAGGTGACGAACCACTGTGGTCTATGATATTCCCAGCTCGCCTGATAATCTCCGAGTACTGGTTGTTGGATTTGCCTCTACTGCCTGGCGCACGGCCTCCGAATCCCCGATTCGTGGCCTATCTGACCTTGGCTGTTCGTCGAGGTTTCTGTCACGTGTGCGAAATTTCTTGAAACATCTGGTTGCGGTGCTGTGATCTACGGAACCTTTCCCTTTGGCATGACAAATGTTTCGTGCTGCTTTAGCAGCGTTATGGCCTAGTTTAAACTCGTAAACAAAAGTTCTCTAATTAGCCGGTTGGGGCTGTTCATCTTTTAGGCGTCCCAACCACAGGCAGAACGACGACATGCAATGCTGTTCACAGAAACGACTACCCCTTTATATCCCTTTCGACTGACTGCACTGCGCGACTTGAACTAGTTTAAATACGTGACATACCACATGTATTTATGCAAATATTTCAAAATGTTCGACTCACCCTCTGTAGTTAAACAATAAAGTGTAAAAAAACAACTGGAATACCTCTTTAATAACGCATTGGTCATTTTCACGATCGGATGACGGCAGCAACGAGACGCGGCATGGACTCCACGCGCTCTCTATAGTACTATGGAGATTGTGCACACCATGCTTCCTGAAGAACATCCCACAATTCCGTAATTCGGCGGTGGAGGATTCCTGGCATAGACGACACGTTGAACGGCATCCTTAATGTGTTCGATGGCGTTTGAATCCGGCGAACGGAAAGGGAGAGTTGGTGGCAATTGCAAGTCAGGATGCTAAACTCCGTGGAATGTACCTCCAGCCATAATCGGCCTACTGCGGATGTGTGCGGTGGCGCATTGCCGTGTTAAAGAAAAGGTCGCACCCGTCGGAGTTGCTGCATGAAATGAACGGGTGCAAATAGTCCCCAAGGATGGTTACGTAGCCTCCACTGGTCAGAGCTGTCGGCAGATGTATGAGGGGTCCTGATGTGTGCCAGCTGAAAACACCCCACAACATAACAGAGCCACCGCCGGCCTGCCGTGTCTTTTGCAGGCATGCGGGATCCATTGCCTCGTGGGGTTGTCGCCACCCTCGGAGTTGGCCATTTGCTCGATACAGTTGGTACCGCGATTCGTCGGACCAGGCTACACGTTTCCAGGTATCTTGCGTCTAATGACTGTGTTCCCGGGCTGAGGAGAAGCGCACAACATTGTGTCGTCGGGTCACTAATGACACTCGGGTGGTCCGTCGTCTCCGGAACCTTATTGATCACAGGAAACCTTGCACTGTCAGAACGCTGATGCTACTACTGGCCCCAGAACTGAACTGCACTGTGATCGGCGGCCATGTTGTATGGCAAGCGGATTTTACGATGCATGCCAGACGCCGCTGTCCACGATCGTCTAGGGCTTTTCTACGGCCACACCGGTCTTGCAACCTGGATGTTATTCCTGAGTTTGTGTAGTCCAGGTACACCCTTGAAATTGTTCACCATGTAAATAAAAATTTCGTTGCAATTTTCGTGATAGAGTGACCCATTTCCCGGGAGCCCAACATCATACCACGATTGAAATCGCTTATATCCCGATAGACTTCCATCTGAACTGCGAATGCTACTACTTGAGCTTGCGGAGATATCTGCCTCTATATATACGTCGTTTGCGGACCATACCGTTTACAGCATGGGTGTGGTGGCATGTAATGGAAATGGTAGCGCCTGGATTTTTTGGCTACTCAGTATATACACTATATTGACAAAAGTCACCGGACACCTAGAAGAGAAACGTAACATAGCATTTATGTGGTTCACCTTTGGCCTTAATGCATGCACTGACCCTTCGAAACATGCTTTCGACAAGGTTTTGGAACACAGCGATATAGGTATACGCCTCCATTCAGTACATAATGCTGCCGCTAACGGTTGCTTAGTAGGCCTTGGTTCCAAACTTCTTATGCGGCGCTCTAATTCATTGCATAGGTGCTCTATGGGATTAAGATCAGGGCTTTGTGCTGGCCAGTCCACACACGGTACGAAATTATCGTCAAACCACGCCCTAACAGTCCTTGCTTTATGGCTCGGTGCATTGGTACCAACAAGGCTCGGTTCCATAGTATTCCCACAGAGTTGGTAGGGCATAATTGTCCAGAACATTGAGGTAGCCGTTCTGGTTAACAGGTTTGTCCCCGATTACCAATTGGTCGGGACAATACCACGAAAAACAGATCCACACAAGCACACTGCCAGCTCCAAACTTGACCGTAGGAACAGCACACTGTGGTAAATAGCGTTCCTCTGGCTGCCGCCATGCCCACACACGGCCATCAGACTGATGGATCGTGTATCTGGATTCATCAGTCTATAGGACCCGTTTCCATTGATCTACTGTCCACGATAAATGTTCTTTACACCATGCTAAATGACGAATAGCATTCCGAGTGGAGATGAAAGGCTAAACCATGGAATGAAGTTCTCTGTGAATGGCACATGTACATACCGAGGTTCCAGCATTTTTACTCACCTGTACACTGAGGTATCGTGCAGTACTCGGTAGATTAGCTGTAACGACTCTCCTGAGGCTTCGACGTCCTCTATCACTCATTTTCTTTGGTCTGCTGGTACGTTTTGCTGCTTCAGGCACGCCCTGCGTCTTCCACTTGTTCAGTACATCCAAAACAGTTGATTTGGGTATGTTTAAACGCCTCTCGGTTTCTCTTATGGACAACCCACTAATATAACACCCAACAATCTTTCCTTTCTCAAAGTCAGTTCTCTCCCGACGCAACATTTTCACTCAACCTCACAGTGCAATATGATCGCGGTCAGCAGCAGGCTTGTTTTTATACCGTTTGCAGCTGTACCGCGCATCTTCTCAACGCATCGGGTACGTTCATTTGCTTTTGAAGTGGTGTCCGATGAGTTTTGTCAATATAGTGTATCATCATCATCATCATCATTGTCAACCATTATCAATCCACTGCTGGACGAAGGTCTCCCCAAGTTTCCTCCACAACGGTCTGTCTTGTGCCAGTCTCCTCCATGTCACTCCTGCATATTTACGAATTTCATCCACCCATCTCCCATGTGGTCTTTTTCTAGGTCTTTTCCTGTCCCTTGGAATCCAATCTAAAATTTCGGCTGTCCATCGATGGTCTGTCCTTCTGGCAGTATGTCCAGCCCATTGCCATTTCAGGGATTTAACTCTGATCATGATGTCTTCCACTCTTGTCATTTTTCGGATCCACGAGTTCCTCTTCTTATCTCTCCTGGTTATACCAAGCATGCACCTCTCCATGCTGCTTTGAGTTGTCTGCAGCCTTTGTATGTCTCTTTTAGTTAAAGTCCACGTCTCTGCACCATACGTAAGCACTGGAAGGATGCATTGATCAAACACTTTTCTTTTAAGACATAATGGCATATTGCTCTTGAAAATTATGCTGTTTCTTCCAAAAGCTACAACACAAATTGACAGACACTATCTGCATGAGAAAGATCGCTTGCAGTTTAAGATAGCTACACACGGCTACCACACCACACTTTTTGCTGTTAGCTTAACACATTTCACATGCAGCGATCTTGCTTGTCAACCCGGGACCGAGATGGGATCTGTCGGACTGCGAATAACATCATCAGTGTCATCTCGGACGAGCTACGAATACCACTTTTGAATTATGAAATTTTCATACTAAAATGAATATAAATGTAAAACATCATATTAAAGTATGTATCTGCATGAGATAAAGAACTGGTAAAAATTTGAGGCTATTATCTTAAATAGGTTTTCAGAAAAAGGTGCATAAGTAAGTACGAAAAAAAAAAAATGTTTTCAGGAAATCAACTTTTAAGCCCAAAACACATTTCATCACAAATTTACTTCTACATTTAGTACAATCCGGTACAATTAGAAGGGTAATCTGGACCTTCTGCCTTCATAAAACTCAATTCTAAGACCAATTTCCTTTCTTTTTTGTCATGCCTTCTTTTTCATAATTAGTCACTTCTTGATCTGCAACATCGATACGCAAATTATCCAATTCTTGCAATGCCTTCACGCGATGCACACCAAGAATCACATCAAAATTTGCCAATATTTTGCATTTAATGATGTTGCCATCTTTAAAGTTTTAAATCGATTCATAAACATTAAATTTCAATGTTGTGCGGGAAACAAATAGCGTTTTTGGCACACGTGCCCGTATCACATTGTTTACAGTCTCATTCGGTTCGGGGTATTCGGAATTCCACGCAATTAACACTACAACACCACAACGTACCAGTTGTGGCTAACAGTAAAGTGTTGTCAGTTACGGTTACCATAAATAATATGGAGCTCAAGTAATAGTACAGAGATGTCACGTGCAGGGACGGATGGAGCTTTTGCGGGGCCCGGAGCGAAATTTCATTGCAAGGCCCAGGAGCAAAATTTCATTACTTGCACTAAGAAATATATCTCATATTTTAATAAAGTCGTTACGTAAAAGATGTCCGTAAAGAATACACAGGATGTGAAACCCACACATTTTACTGAGACGGCGACGAATTCGCATCCCTCTGCGCTCCGGAGCTGAATGCATTACCGATTAAAGTACACCAACGGAATTTATCTCTGTAACTTTTCCTTTTTGACATGTGCTGCACCTATGTAGTAATTCAAAACCAAAACTATCGTAAAGATAAAATGATTATCTCAAAGAAGCATTTGCTTTAAACTCAAGGAAAAGACCAGAATATGCATTGAAAGTTCAGAGAGAGAGAGAGAGAGAGAGTAAATACTGATAAAATCTACGATTTTGTTTCCGGGGAGATAGGGGTTGAGGTTGTATTTTCACTTATTGTATAAAAACTGCTTCACAAAATGACAAAAAGCCATGTGCGTGGCGAAAATTTTTGGATTGCGAATATTTTAGTGTAGAAATAATAAATAATAAATTCGTATAAATAGTTTGTTTCTCTTGCATTTTTTTTTAATTTTTTGAAAGCATTACATGTTTTAGTTATTGTTTTTTAATGCAAACTGGAGTAACTGACAAATTAGCGACTTTTTAAACTTTTATACGCGCTCAGATATGATTTTTTTAAATTTCTGGTAATGTTTTTAAAGTCACTGAATAAATGGTCTCCATGTGTAGCCCGAAACCAACTTTAATATTGTTCTTTTATATTTTATTTAAATTTAAGTATCTAGTTTGTACGCAAATTGTTAAATATATAAAAGCAAGGGCCACAAAATGATGAAATTAAATTTGCGATTTCTTGAATTCGGAAAATATCAAAGTCGTTACAATAATCACTTGAAGTCTACAGATCTATGTAATTGTACTGCGAAGGGCGATAACCTATTCGAAAACCGGGGGATTAGAAAAAAACAAACAAAAACACTTTAAAAAAAATAAACATCTTTTTAACGGCCTCGCACCCGAAAACTTACACACAAAAAAATAATAATTGTAAAAATTGTAACAAAATTTTTTTTTCTTAAATTGCGGAACCTCTTAAAGGCGCGAGGCGTGGGGCAACCGCTCCGGTTGCCCCTATGGTCCAGCCGGCCCTGGTCACGTGGTTCGAAATCCATCCAAAGATGTCAGGACCTTTCTATGGCCACGTCCACCTGAAACTTTCTGGAGGAAGGGAAGTTTCAAAAAAAAAAAAAAATGCTTTTAATTCTCCGATTTCCATGATGATCTTCATTTCACATCTGGAGAGAATGTTGCACAAAATCAGATACGAGGACACGGGAATTTCTATTGGAGGACAAAGATTCAACCATCTGTGTTTCGCAGATGACATTGTTTCCGATTGGAGAAGATGAAATGAAACTGAATCAAACGGTGCAAAAGGGGTAAAAGATATGGACTAAAGATGAACATAAAAAAGACAAAAACAATGCTATTTGGCGCAAAAGAGATCAGGAAAGAAATCATTCTGGAAGGCAGAGAACTTGAAAATGTGGAAAAACTCACTTATCTCGGAAGCTGTAAACATATGAATTAAACATCAAAAAATAAATTTTAATTAGAATTGCAAAGGCTATAACACTGTTAAAATCCATGGATAAACTTTGGAAGAGCAGAGCTATTAGCCTGAAAACTAAGTTAAGCATTCTCGAGACATGCATCTTCAGCAGCATGCTATATAGATGCGAGACTTGGACATTGACAAAAGAATCAGAGAGAAGGATACTTGCTTTTGAAAGAAAGTGCTATCGTAAAATCTTACGAATCGATGGACCTAGAGGATAAGAAATGAAGAAGTGCACAGAACAATACAACTAAAAGAGACCCTGTTCCAAAATATCATACTGAGAAAACTAAAACTCTTTGGACACATTTGCAGAAGAAAAAATGACAGAAAGATAAAGACATGGGTGTTAATTAACGGAAGAAATGCAAGAGGACGCCCTCCCAGTGTGTGGGCTGACGATATGAAAGACTGGTTAATCAATTTTGTGTTTTGTCCTGTTGCTGCCTGGATATTGGACTTTAATTTTCTTTTTCAGAATGGCAACCTATGTATAAACTTGTGACGTGTAATTGAGATAACGAACCTGTGTCTATATTCTTGCTGCTTCCAAGTGTTTCGGAGCTTTTATTCAGTGACTTGATAATGAGGTCTTGAGACCTAGAAAGCGCTCGTCGGTGTAAACGTAAATGGGCATTTAGAATTTTTAATAAATGCGATTTTATTGAGTGTTTTAGGGAGCCTATTGTGGTTTTATCGTGCTTTAAGACAGCAAATGTATATTGGTTCAACAATCAGCACGTTGTATTAAATTTTGGTCTACTGGTGAACAGACTTCAGTTGGACAATATAGTTAAAAAGGCAACAGACACCTACGGGATTGTACCCATGGTTGATGATGATTATGATGAGTTTCATGAATGTTACATCATTTGGAACGTAAGATTTAAAATTTTTAGAAATAATGAAAAAGTAAAAAAATGCACATTTTTTCATTATGGACCTCCTTAATAAAGAATATTTCTTTCTTCTTCCTTCATTGAAACTACTGACTGGTTTTATAGCAAAAAAAAAAAAAAAAAAAAAAAACTCTGCCCAGTATCACTGGAATTTCTTACTTCTGTGGATCAGAGGTGGAAACGGGTCACTGGCCAACGGGCGGACAATTTCTAGCGGTTCAAACGAATCGGGTCAAAGTGTTCCTGACACGATTTCGACTCGGTTTTATTTCCGTTATATTATTTGTGAAAAAAATAAAATAAAAATAAAATGAAAATAATGAGGACTGAGGAATTTTCTGCTAGACACTGGTGCCTGCGGACCGAAAAATGATTTGTCATGCAATATGAAGGAAGGGTGTCTTCAGAAGGAGAACTATCTCTTCTTTCTGAGAGGCAATGGTGAAAACAACATCCACATTTTGGAAACTTTCAACTCATCATAAACTTATGAAAATTGGTGTTGCAGTGAAACATATTCTGAAGCTTGCTATGTTGTCTAGAAAACAGCAAAAACTGAAATTAAACATACAACAAATTATTTAATTCAAAAAATTTGACTTTATCACCATCAAAACTAGGTGGAACAGCCTTACCATTACTGCGCAGGAACTTTTTGACTCTCGCACATGTGTAAAACAGTTAGGTTATGTTTTGCCAATGAAGGACGACAGTTTCAATACTTCCTCTAAGTAAGTGAGTAAATTACACGTTCCTATAATTCATTTGTTTGATTTCCATATAACCTAAAATACCCACTGTGGAGAGACTGTTTGAACACCCTGTATATATTAGGTGTACAAATAAGTTTTAAAGCGTCTTTTATGTGACGTATACCGCTAATTTACATATCCGACATTCCGCCGCGTTGTTGTCATGTGACCGTAACTGGTCCAGAGTATAAAATGTGACACAAAAGTTTGCCCAACAGTCAAACGCACTTGCACATCGGTAGGTGAAAGGTGGCAAGCGATACTTCATTTATCCGACGTTGCATTCGTTACAAATTTCATCATTGTTGTAAAAGCATGTGCATCGATTTGTTCTGTTCTGAGAGAGAATATTGTATCGAAAAGCACGTGTGAGTTTTGGTTTAGACGGTTTTGTTTGTTTGGAGGTTTAACGACCACCGTGAGCAACTCAATGGGCTATAAGCAGTAGCCCGTCCCTAATTTAGGGTCACTGGTTCCAGGGAAGGGAGAGATCCAGTGCCGTAAGACAAACGCAATATCCATGCCTCACCGGGATTCGAACCCAGGCCCCGTTCGGACGAATGATCAAAGGCCATCGCTTAGACCACTGCGCCACCGGGGCGGCGTTTAGACGGTTTAAAGCAGGTGATCTTGATGTTAGCGATCGAGAACGTAGCGGCGCCCCGCAGAAGGTTGCACATGAGGAACTGCAAGCATTGCTGGATGAAGATTCGTCTCAAACGCCAAAAGAACTAGCTGAACAACTGGGGGTTACTCAACAAACAATTTTCAATCGTTTACGCGCAATGGGAAAGATACAGAAGGAAAGAAAATGGGTACCCCACCACCTGAGCCAGAGGAACAAGGGTGAGTGTGCCATGAAGTGTTTGAATCTGTTGAATAAACAACACAGAAAGTATTTCCTGGGGAAAATTGTTACGGGTGATGAAAAGTGGATATGGTACGACATTCCCAAACGCAAAGAAAAAAAAAAACTGAGTATACCCCGGTGAAGCAACGACTTCGACACCGAAACGCAATATTCACTCCAAGAAAGTTCTGCTGTGCATCTGGTGGGATATGGAAAGTGTGCTCTATTGAAACAGGGTCAAACTGTTACTGCTGATCGCTACAAGCAACAATTGCTGCGATTGAAACAGGAGATCTGTCGGAAACGTCCGCTCACACGCAAAGGATTGCGTCCTGTGAAATCACTGCTTGACAACGCTACGTCGCATGTCGCGAAATCGGTCAAGGAAACGTTATTGACGCCTGGCTGTGAAGTTTTGGAGCACTCGGCGTATAGACCCAACATAGCCCCTTCAGACTAGCATTTGTTCCGATCGATGCAACATGGTTTGTCTGCTGTAGATTCCGGACATGTGACGAAGTGCAATAATGGGTTGACGACTTTATCTCTTCACACGACGAAGTATTCTTCATGACTGGAATCCATCAGCTGCCCGACCGATGGCGGAAGGTGATAGATAATGACGGCGCATATTTTGATTCGTAGAGGTATTGTTTCTTTCTCTCAAATTACATGTTGCGTTGTCTTAAAACGTTTTAAAACTTATTTGTGCACCTAATATAGTATAGTTCATAGTAGATCTGTCCGGGTCGGGTCCAATTATGTGACGAACTTTTTGACCCGTTTCCAACTCTGCTGTTGATTACTCCTGGCTGCTTGTTTTAATGGCATGCGTCCTAAATCTAATTTATTTCATTCTTCCTTCGGAAAAAAAAATCTTCATGTGAATTGAATGGATTTTGAGTTCTTGTAGCTCACCCCTCTCCATCTGGTTTGAAGCATACCTTAGGATAGCTAATTTTTTACATTTTGTTTTTGCAGAAAAAGAGAGAAAAAAGTTTTCCTTTTCATTGCAATCGAATTCCCAATTTTGTTGGTCAAGTCCCTCCTCTGGGCTTAATGACATGTCGTCTGATTACTGATTTTATTTTTTCCCTTCAGGCTAAGTGCTTGAGCAAGCGCATCACATGGAGACTTCAAAACACAATTCCACTTTGAAGCACTAGCAAAACACACGAATTGCGTCTGAATTACCGGAAAGTGGAAATTCTCATGTTCAAGTTTGAATAAAGTATGTAGTTGTGAAAATAATACGTAAAATTGATGTGCATTGATTTAGCAAAATGAGGTTGGAAGCAACTCGTCTATACAGTTACTTCATGCATGACGTACTACCTACAAAAGTAGTAAAATGTCTTTTCTTAGATGATAACGCACCAGGAATGCTTTGACAAATGCCAATTTGAAGAAAGGTATGACCAAGGTCGTGATGTGTGTGTAAGGGAGTCAGTCACTGAGCTTCGGGGAGGGCGGCAAAAAAATAAAAAGAAAAGTAAATAAGGAAAAGGAAACGTGGAAGACGTCAAAATCAAGGCTGGCTAGCAGGTAGTCGTCGTAAGAGCGTATTTCGCGCTGTCCGTTGAGTAGGTACCGTTTGCTTTCTCTGTTTACCAAAGGCGAAGCATGTACACTTGTGCCAGTACGATGGCCATCTAGTAAGCACTAGATTTAAAGAAGAGTTACCGCCAAGCAATATACTCTAAAGACTTCCTGAGTCAGAGGACGAAAAAAGAAAAGAAAAAGACAGCGTAAGTAAAATTTTTATAACTTTTGTTATTACCAGGGCTGTTTTTGGAGAATACGAAACTCTTAAACGGGTGTAGGTAGGTAGACTGCGGCTAAATAATCCCCTTAAATCCTTAGACGCTCTAGGACTCAGTGGTCTCCAACTCGTCGCCGCCGGGCCGCATGTGACCGGGCCTGTTTCGCGGCCCGCATGGATGATTAAAAAATAAAAATAAATCACTCTTGTTTCTTTTTTTTTTTTTTGAGTGGAGGTTTAACGACCACCGTGAGCAACTCAATGGGCTATAAGCAGTCGCCCGTCCCTAATTTAGGGTCACTGGTTCCAGGGAAGGGAGAGAGCCAGTGCCGTAAGACAAACACAACATCCATGCCTGACCGGGATTCGAACCCGGACCCCTTACGGACGAATGATCAGAGGCCAACGCCTTAGACCACTGCGCCACCGGGGCGGCCACTCTTGTTTCAAGTACAATATATTATAAACATAGTAATACTTTTCAAAGCCATCTTCTTCATAAGTAACAAGTTTCTTTATGAAGAATATTACTATATGGCGGTTTGAATGTTTCAAAGACACGGAAAATATACATATTTTTTTTTGGTTGGAGGTTTAAAGACCACCATGAGCAACTCAATGGGCTATAAGCAGTCGCCCGTCCCTCATTTAGGGTCACTGGTTCCAGGGAAGGGAGAGAGCCAGTGCCGTAAGACAAAACCAACATCCATGCCTCACCGGGATTTAGGTTTAAAGACCACCGTGAGCAACTCAATGGGCTATAAGCAGTCGCCCGTCCCTCATTTAGGGTCACTGGTTCCAGGGAAGGGAGAGAGCCAGTGCCGTAAGACAAAACCAACATCCATGCCTCACCGGGATTCGAACCCGGACCCCTTTCGGACGAATGATCAGAGGCCATCGCCTTAGACCACTGCGCCACCGGTCGGCGGAAAAATATTTTCAATATGTTGAAGTCTCCATTTTCCTATAATACTGACAACGCACCTGAAGAACATCAGCGTTAATTAATAGACTTTCAGTGTGATTGTTTCCTAAAAGAAATATTCAACAGCTGCAATCTAGCATATAGTTTTACCAGTTAGCTTCAAAGGACAACTACGTAAACATTCCTAACCTAGCTGCACGAGTTCTGTTTATGTTCGGAACAACATACTCATGTGAACAGTTGCTTTCAAGAATGAACCAAGTAAAATGTCTTGAAAGGAATAGGTTAAGTGACAGTCACTAATGCTCGCTTTTAAAAGTAGCATGTTCAAACGACATTATTCCAAATATCGATAAGTTAGTGACATAGGAGCGAGCCCAAGTTTCTGGTCTGAACATACTATATTTTCTGTACCGTGTATCGTGTTTCAGTTGGTAAAATGTGATTGCTTTAAGATTTAAGTGAAAAATAATTGTTACGTAAAAGTGATTGCTTTCAGTGATTGACGGAGCATTTGTTTTTACTGTTTACCGATAATTAGAAATAATATTCTACTCTACTGCCAAGACATTGGTGTAGTTTTGTAAAGTTGATATTAATTTATAAGAAATTTATTAATATTCATGTGGCCCTCTGCATTCCTCCAAAACTGGAAAGTGGCCTTTCCAAGGGTCTGAGTTTGAGACCGCTGCTCTAGATCATTGCAACCCTACAAGAAAATTGCGGCAGTGAGATTGTTATCTATCGTCTTCCCTCCTTTACCACTCCCTAAAACAGGTGCGCTTGAATTGGTGAAATTATATCATATTTTTCAAAATATTAATTTTTGAGTAAGCTGAGGTTGACTCCAAAAGGGAAATGAAATTATCTGTATTCTACTTTTCTCAAAAGCATAATAAAGTATGGCCGCCCTGGTGGCACAGGGGGAGGGGTCTACGGTTCGAATCCCGGTGAGGCATGGATGTTGTGTTTGTCTTTCGACATTGGCTCTCTCCCTTCCCTGGAACCAGTGGCCCTAAATTAGGGGCGGACGACTGCTTATAGCCCATTGAGTTGCTCACGGTGGTCGTTATACCTTCAATCAAAAAAAAAATTGCATATTCATGTTTTGTATATGTGATGTCTATCACACTTCATCTTTCTCTCTTCAGTACCGACAGGGGCGCGCCAAGGGCATTTGCCGCCCGGGTCAAGCCCAGATTTGCCGCCCCCTTGTACGAGAATATTTTTCAAATTTTATTCATTTTTACATAAAATAAATATCTTTAGCAGCATTTTTTTCTATATCCGGTAAATAATATTTTCCATAAAACACTACTGTATCATATAAAACTGAAGAAAAAATAATCTGTAAAACTTTAGTTCAGATGACGCTACAAATAATTCAAGGTCAGCTTCCTCTCTCTCTCTGTCAACTTACACAAAAGTCTGAATTACCAGTAAAAAAACGTTTCGTCATGTACGATGATAAACATATTACAGCTTCTCGACTGATACACACACACACACAGTATATATAACTAAGCAAGATAAGATGAGGAACCCGTGGGTAAGGAAAATAATAAGAGTGGAATACATTATGATCAGAGTAAAATCCCTGAAATGGTAATGGGCTGGACATATTGCCAAGAGAACGGACCATCGATGGACAATCGACATTTTAGACTGGATTCCAAGGGATAGGAAAAAAACCCAAAAGAACACCACGTGGGAGATGGTTCGATGAAATTCGAAAGCATGCGGAAGTGAGATGGAAGGAGACTGGTCCAAGACAGACCATTGTGAAAGAAACTTGGAGAGACCTTCATTCAGCAGAAAATTGATAATGGTTGAGGAGGAGGATGCTATATATTCATGTAATATTAAACATGACGGGCGTCTCTTTAACTATTCTAACCAAAATATCTAATATCATGGAATACATCGAAATTGTACCCCAGTGCTCGTTACCCGTATCGCATCGATCCTATAATATTTTCTCTCCCTGTTTTACGGTCAACGCTTGAAGCTCTTTCTTGAAAATTTGCCAACGATAAGGTAATTCAGAAAAATAAGCATATATTTTTTTAACAATGCTGAAAATGTTCACAATCTCTGGGGAAATTTTTTCGTTGTCATTTACGACCAGATTTAAAGTATGAGCCGCTGAAAGTACAAAAAAATGCGTAAGGCTCTGAAGTCGACAAATTATGCTTTTTGAAGTCCATTGTGTTTTTTCTACATATTGGCCCCATTTGTCATAGCGCTGGCCACGCATTCATGAATGCTGAAATCTTCAAGATTTAAAAAAATGATTAGAAAAATAATTTTCAATCCTTTGCCAGCGGTATCTGTTACTGAACAAAACAGTAAAAATTATTCTCTGATTTCAAGACGTTTTGCTGTTGAATTATAAACGAGTTATTTTTAGTAAAAAAGTAAACGTTCCACTTAGCATTACGATTTCTCACAGTACAACGTTTTCATAACTTTTCCCACGTCACTGATATTAATTTATCAACCGAAAAATTTGATTGTGGGTCCTTCCGCCCCCGGAATCTGGCGCCCGGGTGTTTAGCACCCGTTGAATCCCCGCTTAGCACCCGTTGAATCCCCGCTTGGGCACCCTCTGTCTGTTGAAAAAACTTGCCATCAAATTTAAAGTAGGAGCGTTTAGAAATTAATTTAATGGCTGAAAGTATAGCTTCAATTTCAAGGGGGGGAAACGGAGTTGTCCTCTTGTAGTCTATTAACAATGGTTGAATGGACTACATCCAAAGGGATATTTGGAAAGAGAGACTCGACGTCCAAAGAAGCCATAATGAAACCAGTTCTAGGTGAATCAAAGTTTTTAATCCTATTTAAGGCCTGAGTGGAGCTAGAAATAGAAACTGAGGAATTTAGGGTTAAAGGTTTTAAGTTTGAAGCCGACGCCGTCTCAAGGGGCCTAGTCGGGTTGGCATAACCAAAAACGAGTAATCTAAAAGGGTTGCCCGGTTTGTGGGTTTTCATCTTTCCAAATCGCTCGGGGACCCTAGGGCCAACAGGGGTTTTCATTTTGGATGAAATGGAAGTTGGTAGAAAACCCTGAATTCTCAGCCTACTCAATTCTGAGATTGTGGCTGAAGTACGATCAGATTTGAGAACCCGGTGTGGAACCGACGTAATGGCTTGGTTTATTCTGTCAAGGCAGTCAGAGCGGTCCATGATGATGACTTGATTAGTCTTATCTGGCCCTACTATTGACAAGTTGGGGTTCTTAGCCAAGTTTAAAAGCTTTCGTCTTTCAAAGTCGGTTGCCTTTTATTTTGTTTTGAGAGGGTTTTGGCCACGGAATATCTAAGGTATTCTCGTTCTTCCTCCGGTAGAAAAAAAAAGTAGCGGATTTAATGAAGGCACTGGGTAGCTGTATTTGAATCCTCTTCCGAGTGCAGAATAACGCAAAATCTTAAACTCAACTATTAACAAACGGACTGCCTTTTTCACTGAAAGTGACTCCTGCTGTAACTTTGACCTCCCGGCCTATGTTCCGAGCCAGTGGAGACGGCTGGTCGCCCCTCCGGACAACCAGATGTTGAAGAACCTGCAGTAGCGAACAAAAGTATTTGGCGAAACACTTTTTCGACCATAATATTTCTTCTGATGGACCAAATCGGGTCATTTTGGGATATGATATGTGTTATTCAGTTGTAAACATGGCCCATATGCAGATGGATCGGAAACCTAAACACAGATCAGGTACCGAGCTTAATCGCAAAGATCATACAAATTGACCAACAAAGTAAGTGTGTAACACATTCATTTAATGCAACGATAACAGAAAACAAGTACGAGAAGACGACAAAACTATAACTAATACTTAGTGGGATAACCACGAGACTTAATAACAGCTGCACAACGGGCCGGCATCGAGTCCACTAGCTTCTGGACGGTGTCCTGCGGAATTCGCGCCCATTCTGCAGACAGCTAGTCGAACTTCTGGGCCTTATTCCGGCAGGTTTTCTTCGCACATCGTCTCTTCAGCTCATCCCACATGTGCTCGATGGGGTTGAGGTCTGGAGATTGGCTTGGCCAGTCCAGAAGTGTGACCTGTTGCTGCTGGAAGGCTCCCTTTGCTACTCTGGAGGTGTGCTTCGGGTCATTGTCTTGCTGCATGATCCATCTGGGTGGCATGTTCTGGTTTGCCCATGGAAAGACATCGTTGATGAGCATGTTCGTGTAGCTCTGCCCGGTCATTATTCCGTCAATCTTGATAATGGTGCCCATTCCATTGCGAGAGAAGGCGCCGTAAACCATGAGCGATCCTTCTCCGCGCTTGACAGTCGGCTGAATGAACTGGGGGTTGAATCTTTGGCCACACGGACGTCGTACGTATCGGATGCCATCACTTCCGAACAAGTTGAACTTGCTCTCGTCGGTGAAAAGCACCTTACTCCAGTCCGCCGCGGTCCAGTGTCGATAACGGCGCGCGAACGCGACTCTGGCTCGTCGATTCTTGACTCCGACGAGTAGTTTCTTGGCGGAGCGTCTTCCATTCAATCCACCAGCAATGAGACGACGGGAGATGGTCATTCGGCTGACGTTCAGGTCGTCGCTGTCGCGGAATTCGGTGGCGATGTCCACAGCAGTGAAGGTGGGATCAGCACGAGATCGATGGAGGATGCGTCTATCCTGACGCAACGTAGTGGAACGAGGCCTACCACATCGCGGACTGTTCTCGACGGTCCCAGTCTTCTTATAACGTTGCAAGATAGCTGAAATGGACTGGTGTCGGATCTTCAGGGACCTCGCAATGTCGGTGACGCGCATTCCGGATTCCATCATGTTCACGGCCGCCTGGCGAGCTCCAACAGGGATCTCCGCCTTTTTACCCATTTCTGAAAACCTAAGATTGACTTATTATCACACAACACATCATAAAACCCACAAAAATCACAAGAAAAACATTAATACATGCAGCAAACAAATGGGTAATAATTGGCGACTCTTGAATATGGCCCATTTCGAAAGACAAATTCGCTCTGAGCGAAATACAAACTACGCGGCATTGTAACCCACGAATCAACACATATCATATCCCAAAATGACCCGATTTGGTCCAGCAGAAAAAAATATGGTCGAAAAAGTGTTTCGCCAAATACTTTTGCTCGCTACTGTACGTAGTTCCTTTTTTGAACTGTAACTTTAACTTTTGTTATCTGGCATCTCCTTGAGACGAACTGGTGAAATGAATGATGGGTACTTGTACTTTATAATGATTGACTCTGCATTCCTACGACACTTAACCTGATGATGGGGCCATGAGAGCCCCGAAAGTTCTTGCTTTAAAATTATTTTAATTTGTAAATAAATTTGGTTTTACTTTGCAAACTCTTAATAATCTTTTTTTATCGTACGCAGACAGCATTTGTGATACCTATTACCGTGTCGTACGTATAATTAATTTTGTCTTTAGCAAACATTTTATTGTGCGAAACGTTGTTATTATTATTCTATCAAATTTAATTTGCGTCAGAATTAATTCAAAAGACGTACTGATTACACCCGAAAATTCGGAGGCATCTTTTTGCCTAAAGTTTTTTGGTTAAAAAGGAAAAAATTCCTTAATTTAATAAAACTGCATCAATTTACAATTAGAAAGAATGGTTTAATTTTTCTTCTATTTTCCATTAACTTAAATTTTGTTCCGGTAAATTTCAAAAACTTCCATTTTTCGTTAACCCCCCCCCCCTTCGTGAAAAAAATTCTATATGCGTCCCAGAGCTGAGCCAATCCCATTTCACACACGCTAGCAGATATGGTAAGGGTGAGTGGCGTAGGGTGAACTAAAATTTTTCTGGGTCTAAATATTTTTAAAATTGAAATATAATTTCAGTGGTTTGTAATATAATTTCTTGAAATATAATTTCTGTGAAATATAATTTCAGTGGTTTGTGTGGTTATCAAACGCCACCTTCTGAAATCCTACTTAACCACGTAGAATGAGTTAGATTGATACGTATTTATGCAGTGCTGTATAACATAAAATAAAAGTTTAGGTTTTTGCTTTACTTCTCTTCCATTATGACCATCCCCAACCTAGAGAAAGGAGCGCGCTTGGAAACCGAATGAGCCATTCCATTATGACCATCCCCAACCTAGAGAAAGGAGCGCGCTTGGAAACCGAACGGTGGCGCAGGTAAAGTTCACAAAGCAGTATATATACAACCTGAGGAACGGCTTTCGGTTAGTAGAGTGTTTGGAGTCAGAATGGGAAAAGCTGCCGATTTATCGCAGTTTGATAAACGACAAATTGTGATGGTATGGCAGCTCGAAACTGCGATCTCGGAAACGGCGCGGCTTGTAGGTTGTTCAAGTGCCGCTGTAATGAGTACGTATGAAAAGTGGTTCACAGATGACCAAACGACGAATCGTCGTCCAGCGATGTGTCGTCCGGAGCTCATTGATGCCAGAGGGGGAGCGGACACTGTCGCGCAGTGTTCACAGCGACTTTAGGACCACAGTGCGACAAATCACCCGCAGCTACAACAGTGCTAATCAGGACAATGTGTCATACCACGCAGTTCATCGCAGCCTTCGGCGTATGGGCCTGCGTAGCCCAAGACCCAGCTGGGTCCCCATGGTAACCGCACGTCATCGCCAACAACGCATGAAATGGGCACAAGATAATCGAGAAATGGACAGTGGATGTTTGGAAGAAAGTGGCCTTGTCTGACGAACCAAGAATTCTGGTGCATCACGTAGACGGCAGAGCGTGAATACGCCGATTACCAACGGAGGCTATGGACCTAGATGCACTGTTGGGTGGAAACAGGGCGGTGGCAGCGGTGTCATGCTCTGGGCGATGTTTCCTTGGGACACTTTAAGCCCCATTATCTCATTAGCACAATCCCTGATAGCTGTCAGGTATTTGAACATCGTTGCTGACCAAGTTCTCCCATTCATGGGAACTGTGATCCTTGCTGGTAATGTCTATTACCAACAGGGTAATGTGCCATGCCACACTGCCAGAATAGTCAAGGAGTGGTTCGAGGAACATGCTGGTGACTTTCTGTTAATATCTAGCCTCCAAATTCACCCCATATGAGCCCAATCTAACATTTGTGGTTCGACTTGGAAAAGCAGGTTTGCGCTAAATCACCACCACACCGAATTGTACGGGAATTGGAGGACCTGCTGTTGACATTATGGTACCAGATACCCCAGGATACCTATCGTCACCTCATCGAATCGATGCCTCGCCGAGTGGCCGCTGTTCTGCTTGCTAAAGGGGGTCCTACAGCTTACTAGTTAGGTTGTCATAATGTAATGACTCACCGGTGTATATATATATACCATAGCCCTTCAGAACAGGAATTCCTGGGTTCGCCACCAGAGGGCATGGAAGACTTTGCTATTTTGCTATCACACGAGCGGCCTGCATCAAAGTTCTGCCAGCAAATTAAGACAATATTTTTGTCAGCCAAGCTCTTGTGGCTACCGAATGAATATACATATATATATATATATATATATATATTTTTTTTTTTGGTGTCTGTGTTTTTGAGAAGAAAAATGTTTTTTATAGTTGTGTTATTAGCAGTGGCAGCTCGTGGTTGGAAAAATAGGTGAAGAGGTACAAGAGCAGTATGAAAAGATATCTACTGTCTACAATGAAAATCCCTTAATGAGGACTTATAACGAAGTAAATTTCTTCGTCATTTCTGTCCACGCCAGGATTCGAACCCGGATCCCCTCATTCCGGAATAAGTTGCTCTACCAATTGAGCTACGCGGACGTTTTATTCTGATTCCTATCTGCCTTTATGTCGTGTGCGTCCTGCTGGAAGGTACGTCACAGACTTACCTATTTTTTGTATATTAAATCAATTTTTCTTCCTTTCAAAGCTGCAAGTTTTTCGATTATGTCATTATAAGATGGTTGTTTCTTCGTGAGCATCAATAAAATGTCTTCCTGAATAGAAGTATTTGGCAAAGAAGCTAGTCTATCTTGGGAACTAGTGTTTCTTGAACAAGTTTGTATTCTTTTAAGAAAACTTCTTTCCACTGGCACACTTGTAGATGGAATTGTTAAACTGAGGAAAACCAATTTATAATCTTCTGTAAAAATGTCTTTGTCTCCGTGAAACACTCGAAGGAATTCTTGAGTCAATATATTCCTTAATTTTTTTATCAGCATATGCAAGACTCAGTTCATTTTTAAGGCGCTGGTGTTTAGTAAATATGTTTCCGTAAAAATGTAGATTTTCAAGAGCGCGAGAGGGAAAGCATGCATCAAATTATTCGAATTTGGTTGTGTCAGCAAGTCAGACAAATTGAAGTTTCTTACAGTCTTGAAATCTTATATCCATTTCCATAAGAATGTGGTCCAAAATTTCAAAATACAATTGTTTATATTTTTGAAAAATTGTTTCCTGTGTAAGAGCAGCATATTCCCGTGCTTATTTCTGTGATTTTGCTAGCTTTTCCAAACTGTGTTTCAAATACCTTATCGTTCCTTTTATGGCTCAAAATTTCACGAGTTTTTTTTTATATTAATTTGAGTTACACAGTAGTTTATGGTTTTTTTTTCTTCTTCAAAAGTTCGAATAATAGATTGGTGGAGCCAAAAATGTAAATTCGAATGTGTACATATCATTCAAAAACCCCTTGGCAAGATGAATTGATCTTTTGTTTGATTGTTCGCTATTCGTCAGAAATCCGAACACTTCCTTCAATTTATCCCAATCTTCAACAACTACACTTACTAATTTCGAAGTGGCGGACCGTCGAGTTTCTGTTATGGTTGGTCTGCGTCTTGCGGTTGTTGATATAAGTGTATAAGACTGCTTCGCAGAATGGTGAACAAACGAAGCAATTCCACTGAGGCTTGCAAAAAGTATTCGACACTTAAAAATTTTAGAAAAACTCTGGTGTAATACAAGATTCAAACAATGAACTAAGCCATGAACAAAAACAGCGTAAGAAGCTTTATACTTGAATTTTGTTTTTCTGTAGCCCATTTAAGTGTCCAGACTTTATACTTGCCCCTTCGTAACATTGTCCTATTTATTTGTGTTGGTAATCAGACTGTCCCAAAATTTTGTCTAGCATTTTGTATAAAGCTCCTGACGTTCTATTTTCACTCACATCATGGAAACCCAAAAATCCCTCAACCAATACACCTTCCGAATCAACAATGAAAAATTATTTAATTTTTGACATGATCCTTTACACAATGTATATTCAGAAATACATTCAATTAATTCATTTTGAATAGTATTTTATCCTTTCGTATTGATTTTCAATTTCTAAAGAACTTCTTCCTATCAACAATGAAAGTAATTCAATGAAACTCCCACGATTTATCGAGCCCATGCTTTCGTCATGGCCATGGAATGCTAGTTCTTGTTTGCTCAAATACAGTATAGACTAATACTGCATCAATCCCTGTCTATAGGAAACGTCTATTTAAAGGAATGTTTTCATTAAAATGCGTTTTCAAAAGCCTAGCATTCTTCTTTAGGGCATCGGCAACGGTGTTTTGAATTTTTTCAGAATTCCTTAACATTAATCCGCATTTCAGATGTTTTCAAGAATCACGATGTTTACGAAGTGACCGTGTTACGCTGAATAAATCTTAGAATCCGTCTTTATTCCACGCCAAATGTTTATTACAAAAAAGTAAGCAGGGCAAAAAAAAAAAAAAAATTAACACAGAAGTGTTGCAAATCCATTTATATTCAGTAAACCAACAATTTTTAAAATTAATATTGTTAGATTTACCGCTCTTCTTGATTTCTTTCTTGGCAACAATTGTCAGTGAAACCGTCGGTCGTCCTTGAAGTAAAATGTGTCTTTTATCTTCATCTTTCCACCGATTAAATGGAGTTTGCAATAAATTACAAACAATGTCGTCCACAGGATGCATACTAAAAACTATCACTGTCAGTTAAATTGTACACAAACCTAAAATATCAGCTAAAGCTTTCAACAAATAATCACAATGCCCGAAAGAACAAATTCCTTTCGGAAAACAACTTAAAAACAACTTATTACAGCTGCGCAGGGGTACTTCAACAGAACTTCAGAAGAAGAATTTCAGAAGACATTCAAAAAGTGGAAGGAATTTTGGGACACCTGTATTGAATGCAATGGACAATATTTCGAAAATGATGACCACTTCCTTGATAATTAAGGTGAGCACTTTAAAAAGGTGGGAGAAGCGTTGGGACACCTGTATTCGATGCAACGTACAGTATTTCGAAAAAGATGACCACTTCCTTGATAATTAAGGTGATCACTTTCAAAAAGTGGGAGGAACGTTGCGATACCTGTATTAGATGCAATGGACAGTATTTCAAAAAAGATGACCGCTTCCTTGATAATTAAGGTGAGCACTTTCAAAAAGTGGGAGAAGCGTTGTTAAGATGACCTGTATTCGAAGCAATGGACAATATTTCGAAAATGATGACCACTTCCTTGATAATTAAGGGGAGCATTTTCAAAAAGTGGGAGGAACGTTGGTACACCTGTATTCGATGCAATGGACAGTATTTCGAAAATGATGACCCCACTTCCTTGATAATTAAAATGAGCATTTTCAAAAAGTGGGAGGAACGTTGGTAGAACACCTGTATTCGATGCAATGGACAGTATTTCGAAAATGATGACCGCTTCCTTGATAATTAAGGTGAGCACTTTCAAGAAGTGGGAGGAACGTTGGGACACTTATATTCAATGCAATGGACAGTATTTCGAAAATGATGATCACTTCCTTGATAATTAAAATGAGCATTTTCAAAAAGTGGGAGGAACGTTGGGACACCTGTATTTGATGCAATGGACAGTATTTCGAAAAAGATGACCACTTCCTTGATAATTTAGGTGAGCATTTTCAAAAAGTGGGAGGAACGTTGGGACACTTGTATTAGGTGCAACGTACAGTATTTCGAAAAAGCTGACCACTTCCTTGATAATTAAGGTGATCACTTACAAAACGTGGGAGGAACGTTGCGATACCTGTATTAGATGCAATGGACAGTATTTCGAAAAAGATGACCGCTTCCTTGATAATTAAAGGTGATCACTTTCAAAAAGTAGGAGGAAGAACGTTGGGATACACTTATATTAGATGCAATGGACAGTATTTCGAAAAAGATGACCGCTTCCTTGATAATTAAGGTGAGCATTTTCAAAAAGTGGGAGAAGCGTTGTTAAGATGACCTGTATTCGAAGCAATGGACAATATTTCGAAAATGATGACCACTTCCTCGATAATTTAGGTGAGCATTTTCAAAAAGTGGGAGGAACGTTGGTACACTTGTATTCGATGCAACGTACAGTATTTCGAAAAAGCTGACCACTTCCTTGATAATTAAGGTGATCACTTTCAAAAAGTGGGAAGAAACGTTGGGATACCTGTATTAGATGCAATGGACAGTATTTCAAAAAAGATGACCACTTCCTTGATAATTAAGGTGAGCATTTTCAAACAGTGGAAGGAACGTTGGGACACCTGTATTCGATGCAATGGACAGTATTTTGAAAAAAGATGGCCACTTCCTTGAGGAATAAGGTACGCATATTTGTTTTAAAAAAACATTCTCAGTTGTTTTGGGACAGCCCTTGTATATACACTCATCGCCAAAAACAATAGTTGCACACAGAAGGAAGCAACCGACAGGAATGAAACTTGGTTTGACATCGTGAGATATGTAAATGATTCAACTACCACGCTCGACCGCGCATGTGACACAAGCAAGTAGGGGTCGTAGCGCTGTGACTGACCGGCTGTAAAAGGTCACCCCGTTGCGCGTGCTTGCCATTCTGACTCGTTCTGTTCTGTTTGTTGCATCCTTTGCAAGTGAATTATGCCTCGGAGAAACGTTCGGAAGAAATTCGAGCAGTTGGAGGAGTTCGAGAGGGGCCGCATCGTCGGGCTCCGGGAGCCGGGATGGTCTTATCGCCGTATTGCGCGCCATATCGGTTGTGCGGATATCACCATTGCATCCTGTTGACGGCAGTGGATAGAACAAGGCACGCAGAAGCGACAGGAAGGGTCTGGAAGACTTAGAGGAGCCACGGAGAGAGACGACCGATGGGTTGTCCAACATGCGAGGAGTGACCCAACAGCCAGGATTGCGAATATTCAGCGAGCAGTGGTGTCCTCCATGCATCGTCCGATAACTGCCAGCATTATTGGCAGACGGCTGCAGGACGTAGGACTAGACGCACGCAAACCGCTACGACGACTACCCTTAACACCACTGCATCGTTGCCCAAGACTGCAATGGCGTCGTGCGAAACTGTCATGGAGCCACTCAGAATGGCAGCGGGTAATCTTCAGTGACGAGTCCCGTTTTTGTCTTGGAGGAGACGACCAACAAATCCGTGTGTGGAGGTACCGTGGTCAGTGCCAAGACGAACGGTTTGTTGTCGAACTTCAGACGCCCAGAAAGCCTGGTGTCATGGTAGCGGGTGCAATCGTCTACGATGCCAGGTCACATTTGTTGTTCATTACAGGCACTTTGACAGCCCAACGTTACGTTAATGAGGTCCTGCAATCAGAGGCCCTACCTTTTCTGAACGCTCTCTCCTTTGTGATTTTCCAACTGGACAATGCTCGTCCGCATACTGTTGCTGTATCGAGAGCTTGCCTTCAAGGCACTGACACTCTGCCATGGCCAACCGCATCGCCAGACTTATTGCCGATTGAAAATGCGTGGGATGCTATTGGACACGTTATTCACACTCCACCTCTACCCCACAATCTGCAGGAAGTGCGTGAGAAGATTCAAGCTGCATGGAATGGCTTATCGCGGGACACCATTAGGAACCTGCACAACTCCATGCCGAGACATCTGGCATGCTGTGTGAGCAAACATGGCAGCATGACGCCATACTGAAAGACACTACATATTGGAGTGTAGCTCAATAAATATTGCCCATCTCAATGTTTAATCCTTTCTTGTTCCTGGTAACCTTTACCTTCCTCCCGAATATCATTGCAATCCGACACGACCTTGTGGGTGCAACTATTTTTCGACGATGAGTGCATATACATATAAGTTCGGCGGAGGCTCCATCTGGGTATGGCATTGTTTTTCGTGGATGGGACTCGGCCAGTTCGTTATTACACCACAGACCGTGAATTCTGATGTGTATCTCGACGTTCCAGGCAATTCTGCCCTACCAACAACGTGGCAGTATTATGGAAATGACGGTTGTCTCTTCCAACACGATCGAGCTCCCTGCCACACTGCACGACGTGTACATTACTGGTTTGTTGAAAATGAAGTGGAATTGTTAGACTGGCCTACTCAGAGTCCTAATCGTAATTCCACGGAACTTCTCTGGGATGAACTGGAGCGACGGATACGAAATCGACCACAAAGACCGTCTTCGCTCTCCACTCTGGCAGCAGCTCTGCAGGGCGATTGGTGAGCCATTCCTACCAGAAATTGGTTGAGAGTATGCCTCGACGTATTGCCACTCTCATACAAGCAAAAGGTGGACCGACTAACTACGATACTAATTGCAATAATAAAGCTGCTTGTCCCAAAACATTATGCTGCCCGTATAGTTTTGATGATCTAGTGGATAGCGCAGTGTTTAAGGCGATTTTGGAAAGAAGGCGATCTGGGTACTAATCGTTTCTTACTAGTGACGGGCTACTCCAATGATAGTATCAAACCACAAGAAATCTTCAGTTATGGAATGCAGACTCTCAGACTGTAGATACTGTGGAAAACATAAAAAACATTACAAATCTTTAAAGATGACAATCCGCTTTTTGCTGTAAATATGACAAGGATGGTAAATCAGATAATATACGAAAACTTCGTCGTCCTGGAGTGGGATTCGAACCCGCGTCTCCCAGATAACGCCCGGGTATGCTAATTACTACACCACCCAGAACGACCGAGTCCCGTATTAATAATCCCGTATGGAGAATTTGAAACAGTACTCACCCAGTTTTCACTCGATGCCTTAATGAAGGGAAGATTCCTGAGGATTGAAACAACGCTACAATGATCCTGATACATAAAAAAGGTGACTTTGAGGATCTCGGGAACTACAGACCTATCACCCTCCTATCAGTGGTTTATAAAATCTTCACTAAAGTTATTTCACACCGCTTGAAGGTAACACTGGATATGGCTCAACCGAGAGAACAAGCTGGATTCAGGATTGGCTTCAGCACTATAGATCATATCCACGTACTGAGAGAACTAATTGAAAGAGCGAGGGAATATGAACTTCCATTGTGCATGGCTTTTATCGATTATGAAAAGGCCTTTGATTCGGTGAAACCATCAGCAGTTACAAGGGTTTTGAAATCCTGCGGTATTGAAGATGCATACATTAATATTATTCATAACATCTATGAAAATGCAAGTGCAAAGATTCGGCTGTCTGAAAATACAACACACATAAAAATTGGAAAGGGAGTGAGACAAGGTGACACCATATCTCCCAAGCTCTTTAATGCCACATTGGAAAATGTCTTTCAATCACTGAATTGGGAAAACAAAGGGATAAAGATTAATGGAGATTATCTAACTCACCTTCGTTTTGCTGATGACGTAGTCATTTTTGCAACTACTCCATCAGAGCTGCAGAGTATGATCCAGGAACTTGCTGACAAGAGTAAAGAAGTGGGATTAAAAATGAACTTTCAGAAAACAAAAGTCATGAACAATGCTTTTACAAGAAATCAAGATTTATCGATTGATGAAGAAAAGCTGAAGACAACAGATGCGTACGTTTATCTTGGACAGCAGATATCAAGTGAATGTCACATTGATGAAGAAATTAATCGGCGTATAAAACTTGCCTGGAGAGCTTTTAGAAGAAACAGCATAATTTTCAAGAGCAATATGCCATTATGTCTTAAAAGAAAAGTGTTTGATGAATGCATCCTTCCAGTGTTTACGTATGGCGCAGAGACGTGGACCTTAACTAAAGGAGACATACAAAGGCTGCAGACGATTCAAAGTAGCATGGAGAGGTGCATGCTTGGTGTAACCAGGAGAGATAAGAAGAGGAACTCGTGGATCCCAAAAATGACAAGAGTGGAAGACATCATGATCAGAGTTAAATCCCTGAAATGGCAATGGGCTGGACATATTGCCAGAAGGACAGACCATCGATGGACAGCCGAAATTTTAGACTGGATTCCAAGGGACAGGAAAAGACCCAGAAGAAGACCACATGGGAAATGGGTGGATGAAATTCGAAAGTGTGCGGGAGTAACATGGAGGAGACTGGCACAAGACAGACCGTTGTGGAAGAGGTTTGGAGATACCTTCGTCCTGCCGTGGATTGATAATGGTTGACGATGATGATGATGATTCCATTCATGACATAAAAACATTTTTTATTCCATTTTGTGGAAGAATTTGAAAGGTCATGCAATATCTTCCACATGACAAGCATCACGAGATTCAAAATTAATTTCTCGTACCACACTTATCGTTGCAGAGGGGACATTTTTACATGCGAATTGACAAAGTGACACATATACTTTTTTTTTTAGTTTTCGAAAGATGTGCGAAAAAATTAATGCGTTTTGTATAATTTATTATCAATTTTATGTTCAAATTAGTGCGTTGGTTGATTATTCTTCGGAGTGTTTTCAGAATAAAGCTTCTCAGGAACTCACTAATCTAAATGTAAGCGACGGGTTTCGCTGTGTAAGAATCCAGCGTATGCAGCAATTGGTAGTCCACAGTTCCGAGCAGATACACGTACCGTTCGGGGAATTCCTTTTCCCAGGGAATTCTAGGGAAGTATGCGTCACCGGATGTGTTTTACTGATATTGTGAAGTAAACATCAACTTGACACATGGAGGAAATAAAATAACTCCTGATCGGTTTTAGTTTCCAGTTAGACATGTTAAAAAAAGAAACATCTTCTACAAAAAAGATATATTTTCAAGAACTTTCAAACCTCTATTTAAAATTTTTGAGTTGCGGCTTTTTATACGATGTATGTATATGCTCTTTTTCTTTTCTTTTTTTCTAACGAGACTTGCATCTGATTTACTACTTTTCGTGCCTTACACGAATCCTGGAACTGCAGTTGTGGGAAGTTTGTTTCAGCTACCGCAAAAATATTTTTTCCATTTGAAAGTAGTTAAATAAAAATTAATTTTCGCATTCTATACTCTCACTTTGTAAATTTGCTCTGAAAGTCTTGTAATTCCGGACATTTTCAGTTTTTTCAAGATATTTTTTCGTAATTCTTTTGCTAGTGTTAGGCAAGTCTTGAAAAAGAAATTAATTTTTGGCGCATTTAAATTTCCGTTCTCACTAAGAGCGAAAAAACTCTTACAAATTCTGAATTCAGTTATCGCAATAAAATTCATGAAGATGGAATAAAGTCTTCGGTAGTCTCTCTCAGAGAACGCATATTGTCTTAGATTTCTGGATGGGCCTTAAATGGTGAGCCCGGCCGGACTCAATCCCATACGTTTAAGGCCCGGCACGTCCAGTCAGTTGCAGCTATTATTTAGTCCCGTCCCGGCCTAGCCCGTGATGTGCCATTTTGTATTATTTTGTCTTTCTATCGTATTTTATTAAATTGTGAAAATTAAATAATCAAATGAGATATTAGAAAATATTTAGTTGAATGTAAGCCTAAAAATATTAACTAAACTTCGGCGATTATCCAAGAATATAACCCTTAAAGACAGTTGCAGCTATTATATTATTAGATGCAAGTCTCGTTAGAAGAGAGAGAGAGACTAAGCGCGTTTAAAGTTTCCCTTCCTCTGAATTAACAAGAGGTAACATTATCATATACGGATTAGGGATAGGAAAAACAATCGATGTCGTCCCACTCTCTCACGCAAGCGCACCTACACATACTCCACTACACTGCAGACACCCCCATTCCTCACAACACACACACACACACACACACACACACACACACACACACACACACACACACACACACACACTCTCGCTCGGGGTTGAATCTTTTTTTTTTTTTTACAACAAGCCTCAAAGTGTTTTTACCATCTTAATATCTACAGATGGTAAAATCACTGTGAGTGCCTCTCCTCGTCTCTGTGATTACTTCCTGGGCTATGTCATGGAAATAAGTAAAGCCAGCAAAACAGTTAAATAGACCAGGACATCCGGGAAGACGACTTTTTTCTTTCCTTACCATTGCGATAAAAAGAATGGATCGACTTGGCCTGTCCCGGCCACGCCGTAAGTGATAAAAGAATGGGCCGACTTGGCCCGGGCCGTCAGTAAGTGATAAAAGAATGGACCGATTTGGCCCGGCCAGGCCGTAAGTGATAAAAGAATGGATCGACTTGGTCCGGCCCTGCCGTAAGTGATAAAAGATTAGGACCGACTTGGCCCGGACCGGCCGTAAGTGATAAAAGAATGGGCCGACTTCGAACGGCCCTGCTGTAAGTGATAAAAGATTAGGTCGACTTGGCCCTGCCCTGCCGTAAGTGATAAAAGAATGGATCGACTTGGCCCGGACCGGCCGTAAGTGATGAAAGAACGGGTCAACCTTGGCCCGGCCCGGCCCGGCCGTAAGTGGTAACAAAATGTGTCGACTTGGCCTGACCCGGCCGTAAGTGATTAAAGAATGGGTTGACTTGACTCGGCACGGCCGTAAGTGTCAGGGTAAAAGCCCGACCCGTTCAAACCTCTACCTTGTCTGTTGCTTCTCAGAAATTATTTGTTAATTATTTTCTCAATACAAAAAACTGCAACAATTCGTAGACTTGTATCGAAAATATGTTTAAACGGTAAAGTGTGATGCTGGCATATCGTTTCTTTAGGGTTGTAAAAATAATACCTTAATAATTTTCCCCAAAAGTGAGCAGCACAAAATAACTTCCAGGGTTGTTTATGGATCTCCAGTCCGTCACTGCCCACACTATTTAGCACACACTCTAAAGTCTACCCCTTACGGTGATTTTCCCTGCTCCCAAAAAACTAATGATAACAGACAACACTAAAAAAATAGAACAGAACTCACCCATTGCCTTTCATGATCAATAAAAATCTCTTTTCACTTCGGCTCTCAGCTTTCTTTGTTTCTAAGCCTCCAATTATTTTTTTCTGCTGAAGCTAAAACAGAATATTTTATCTCTAAATTTGCGTAAAATATTAGCTGTTATGGAAACTTACAAAACTCTCTGGCTCCTGTGGAGCAGTGGTCTAAGTGGTGGCTTCTGATCATTCGTCCGAGATGGGTCCAGGTTCGAATCCTAGTAAGGCATGGATGTTGTGTTTGTCTTACGTCACTGTCTCTCTCCCTTCGCTGGAAGCAGTGGCCCTAATTAGGGACGGGCCACTGAGTTGCTCACGGTGGTCGCTAAACCTCTAATAAAAAACAAAGAACAAAACAACAACTATGCATTAAATAATTAAAAATACATTAATTATTTGCAATATTGGCCTTTTACGCAGAAAAAAACAGCTTGGCGGGAGGGCTATCGCCCCCAGTCTTCCCCCTCTGAATCCTCCACTTACTCTAAGCACCTAAGCAACCGTCTGCCTCTAATTTAGACCACTGATTCCAAAGAAGGGACAGAGCCAACGCCATATCCGGGACTCGAACCAGGACATAGATCGGACGACAAAAAAAAAATTGCTTCTCGTTTCAACGAAAATTGTATCAATGAAAATTGAAATTTTATTTCAGATGAAGAAACTTTTTTTTTTTTTTTTTTTTTTTTTGGTATGGAGAAAACGCCCGGTAGTAAAGTGAATTAAAAAAGATTAAAAATTAAAAAAAAAAAACGCCAGTTGAAATTGCGCTGAAATTTCGTAGTTTGTAATTCTACACAAAGCTTCCTGACTGACGGTTGAACCTTAATGCTCTGGAGACTATCATTTTCTTGCTATTCAACTCCTGAAGTTACTTGCTGTTAGGGCCCACCGATTTAATTTTGCTCAAGGAATAATTTTGAATTTTATCTCCAGAATTGTACAAAACAAAAAGTATTTGTCAAACAGATGGGATGGCATCTCTTTCGTCAGTAATTTCATTCCAATTAACCTTGAGAAGTATTCGAAGACACTTTTTTTCTTTAAAGTGAGCTAAAATGACGCCCCTGTGTAACAGCTTGCGATAAATAATATATATTCTCTTAGAAAAAGAAAAGCAACTTCGTTGTCTGGTTGCATTCTTATGGAAAATGTTTCTCTACAGCAACTTCTGATAAATCTCTCTAATTAGCAAAAATCTTGCCATCATGACTTCTGCTACGACTTTGTTTCGTAATATGGAGCCCTGATATTGTAATTTTGGAAGGATCTACTGACAAAACCGCCTGAAGACAGAGATCAGAACACAAAAGGCCTTTGTCTCAGGTGTTTTGCAGCGCTGATGCGGAAGAAAACCTTGAAACAGTGTCTTAAATATCAACACCTTGTTCCTAATACAGCCTGCTGAACACAGCGCAGCTGCTCGTGTGGAATTCTTTCTGCCAAGTCTTTCTTCCTAATTACTCTGCTCATCAGCACAAGGTCACGCAATTGTCATGTAACTCACTAGCGCTGAAGCGTAAAAACTATTGTTGGGAGCGCATTTTTACGATTCCGAAAACACAATATATATTTGTGAGAATCACCTCGACATTTTTTGAAGAGAAATTCTTCGTTTGATCTATGTATGAGGAACGTCACCCACAGTAGCGCACTGTCGCTGCCTTCCAATGTTGTTAAACGGCCCCTACCTCAGCAGCGCACGTGTGTTGGTTTAACGTATGTGAAAACACAAATTTGTCCGTGACGGAGTAAGTTGCTCTCCCAACTAAGCTACACGGACGGAATGTATCGCTGCAGACTTGTCTTGACACGTGTTTTACCTTTACCTCTGTAATACGTCATACACTGGCGTGCAAAAAATTAAGGACCAGACGGTTTTTCGAATGTTACGTCGTGCAGAAGTGCTCCACATCGACTCAAATCATACCATAAGATCCCCAAGATGTAAGAATATGGGACAAGTGAGCAAAACCGTCCAAACAAGGAATCCAAAGTATACAAAGGCACTTTATTGAAAAATCGACCCCATTGCTGATGTGTCTAGTTCTTGTGTTCCTGGCACCACAGAAACCGCCGTCTCCAATGAGCAGGCGTTAATGGCACTCACCGTACTGGTCGTCGTGCAAATACACCACCTTTGTGCAGCTTCCTGGCCACGGTAAAACGCGATAACGGACGTCCAGTTGTCTGTTGCATGTGCCTAGCGATTTCTCCCGCTGTCTGTCGTCTGTCTCTTCTCGCCTGTAGGACAATATACGAGTCGTCCGCCGCCGTGGTTGCTCGTGGAAGAATACTGCTAAACTCTTGGACAGCTGTTCCTGTCGTTTGAAATGCTCTCCATGCTCGTGAAACGATGCTGTGAGCAATCCCGAACTCCTCGGCCACACTAGTCACACTTCGACCTTCTTCCAACTTCCCAATGACGCGACCTCGGGTAAAGTCATCCAGATGTCGTCTACTGGATTGCCTGTTGGCCATATCACACGGTGGTAGCAACTCGACGTCGTTCAAACCGATGAACAGCGTGCAATAGCTTTCACCGTGCAATAGCTTTTAACGCCTGCTCATTGAAGACAACAGACAAAAAAATTTAACCTATGGTTATTGCTATCTGAGCAATGCTGTTAAGTCCGTACCCCAGAAACGCACATACAAGGGTGAGTCAACTGAAAACCTTAAATAATTTTTATCTCACAATTCATTAATCAGAAGTGGTATATCTGTATCATTTCTCAGAGTAATCTCCATTTTGTGTAATGCAAGTCCTCCAGTGCTTACAATGTGCATGGATCCCCGTAGAAAAAAACTCGTTAGGTCGCATGTGCAGCCACTCATGCACCATCTGCTGCACCTTTTCATCGGACCTGAAAGTCTTTCCTCCCACCGCATCTCTGAGTGGCCCAAAGATGTGGTTCTCATTTGGGGCAAGGTCTGGTGAATACGGAGCATGTGAACGACACTCGAAGCGCAGGTCTTGTATGGCTGCAGCCCTTGCACGGGCTATACGGGGCCGAGCGTTGTCATGTTGCAACAAGACTCCAGTACTCAGAAGTCCAAGTCGTTTGGATTTGATGGCAGGTCGAAGATGATTACTGATGAGATCTGCATACGTATCACTGGTTACAGTGTTCCCCCTGGGCGTGTAGTGCTCCAAAGTTACGCCTGGTTCATCCCAAAAGAGAGTCTTAACCTTCCTTGCAGTTGGCTGCGTGTGGAACTTCTTCGGTTTTGGTGAGGAGGGATGTCCCCATTCCTTGCTCGCTCTCTTGATTTCTGGATAATGATAGTGAACCCAGGTTTCATCTCCAGTAACAATTCTCTGTAGGAAGCCATCACCTTCTGCTTCAAAGAGCCGTAAAGGTTCTTGACAACAGGCATCAACGCGTCGTTGTTTCAATTCTGGAGTGAGCTGGCGTGGCATCCACCTTGCAGACACTTTGTTGAACTGGAACACATCATGGATGATGTGGTGCCCTGAACCATGACTGATGTTCAAAAGTGCCGCTATTTCATCCACCGTCATTCAGCGATTTCCCATCACAATGCCTACAACAGCTGTAACGGACTTTGGTGTCACTACTATGGGTGCCTGACCCGGTAGATGATAATCTGTCACAGAACTCACGCTGTTTCTGAACTTCCTAGTCCATTCGTACACTTGCTGAAGTGACAGAGATGCATCACCCTACTGCAACTTCATTTGACGATGAGTTTCAAAAGGTTTCATGCCTTCACTGCTCAAAAAACGGATGACAGAACGTTCCTCCTCTTTGGTGAATGTATCGAGTAGGGCGGCAATTTTTACATTGCTACTGTGACGTCACTAAGCATTTCTGCACCGTGCTGTCACCTGTAGGAAAATCTTTTAGCCATTGGTAACAATATCGCCAAGTTACAGGACAATGGTACTGTATTTGGAATTTTTTATCGCACTTTTAAGGTTTTCATTTGACTCATGTGATACGTTGGTTTAACATATTCGAAATCACGTCGGGCTAACGATAATATGCTTGGATGGTCGCCATTTTTGCCAGGAGATAGTAAAGCGTTACAGACAAATATAACATATAACATTTTTGCCAGTGCACAGTAGTCTCAAACGCAAATCTAGCAGGGCCAAAGTCATTTTGGTAACTTCCGAAAAAAAAAGAAGTAAAAATAATTCATCAATCATGAATGGAATACGGGATTACACCATACAACACAAATTTAAGATGACAATCTGTTTTTTTGGTGTAAATATGACAAGGATGGTAAGTCAGATGATATCCGAAAACTTGAAAATTTCGTCATCCTGGAGCGGGAATCAAATCCGCGTCTCTCAGATAGTGCCTGACTAGCGAATCCTGTGATAATTGTATTCAAATTAATCGGAAACTTGAGACTTGGCCGTACTGGGTGGTGTAGTGGTTAGCATACCAGGGCGCTATCTGGGAGACGCGATTTCGATTCCCGCTCCAGGACGACGAAATTTTCAATTTTTCGGATATCATCTGACTTACCATCCTAGTCGTATTTACACCAAAGAAACCCCTCAAAGAACCGGATTATCATCTTCAAAAATTAATTGTTCAGCAATATTCCCACACAGCACAGAATATTTCGTATATGGTACAAGTACGTAGCACTGAAACACTGAGGGGGCGGCTGGTGGCCTAGTGGGCAACGTTCGTGACTGCCTCAGGTTCGATCCCAGGCAGGTACGAACGCTCGATCCACTAAATATCCGCCGTGCGTCGGATGGGCACGCTAAGCCGTCGGACCCCGGGTGTTGGCCCCCGGTAATAAATAAAGACGTCTTTCTCCCCCTTTCTACTTCGCTTCCGTGTTACTTTCCTTTCGGGCGCTCTAGCCCAAATTTCCTAGAGTCCTGTTTCTAGGGGCTGTTTAAGACCTGGAGTCAGACACTCCCTTTCTAAAATCCTCTACGTATGATCATATAAAACATTGAGACTTTTCAGATATGTTGCACAATGTAACAGTGATTTTTCAGAAACCTTACGGTTACTTCAAAATATCATCAAACGCTACATAACTTTGAAACATAACCGATACGTTACAGTGAAAGGTGTTTGTAACTTCAACATAGCAACTTCATGTTACTTTTACGTATTTGAAAGATATTTGTAACTTCGTTACGTTACTGTTACGTATTTGAAAGATATTTGTGATATCATCGTATTACTGTTACGCGTATTTACTACGTTGAACATTATAGTTTTAATAAACTTTGTAAAATCATAATATAAATATTACACTGCAATGGCTAACTTCCGCATTTCGATACTAGGGTCGCTGCTATTGGTTGCATTCGATCGGGCGTAGTCGCCTTACTATACCGTTATCTAACATGCATAACTGTACTTCTCTCCGTTTGCAAATTATTCCAGGCTAAAGGGACTTTCCTATGCACCCTGTATATTGATTGAAGGCTAAAGGGACTTTCCTATGCACCCTGTATATTGATTGAAGGCTAAAGGGACTTTCCTATGCACCCTGTATATTGATTGAAAGCTATAGGGACTTTCCTATGCACTCTGTATATTGGTTGAAGGCTATAGGGACTTTCCTATGCACCCTGTATATTGATTGAAGGCTAAAGGGACTTTCCTATGCACCCTGTATATATATATATATATATATATATATATATATATATATATACATACATGTGGAATAAACTATATTTCAGCGAAAAGAAGAAAGAAAATCAAATTCGTAATTTCTCTAAATGCCTACCAATATGAAATTTCTCAGCTTCAAGTAAAAAAAAAACCAAACATGCTGGTGTAGTATACTAATACAACAACACAGCCATCTACGTAGATTTTATAAAATGTTTTTTAGAATTTAAAAATTATAATCAAAACAATTACTTACTTTCAGATGATCCTGAATCACACACAAAAAAAGGATGAAATATTAAATCAACTAACTAGCTAACTAGAGTACGACAGTATCTCCAAAGAATATCACGTGTAAATACGACTATGAGAGTGCTTCGGTGAAATGGCATAAATGCGCATGCGCATCCGCGCCGTTGCCAAACCAAAAATCTTAAATATCGCCGGAATGTAACATCAAGGTAGCAATTATGTACAATGGAAACTATAAAACAGCAGTATCGGCGAATGCTATTTTTAACGTAGCCGTAATGTACATGTTCCAAAATAGATGCAGCTGAAAGTACAGTAATTGTAAGGTATCTCTGAAAGTGTAACGAAAATGAGAGATTGTAACATTACTGATACATATCTGAAACGTTTTGTGCCGTGTGGTTATAAACATTGCTCTATCATGATTCAGCCTTTAAACAAAAGTAATCTAAAATATGACTGCGTGGCAGAGTCGCACCGCTGAATGTTGAGATCGCTGATCTTGCGTCTGGTATCAGATGGAGCATGTCTCTGTAAGATAACTTAGTGGCTACAAGCGAGTATGAACAAGTGGAAACCTTTATTCCTACTGTTTATTTTAGTTAAAGGTATGTGTAACCTTTTGGTATAATAATTAAACATATACTGAGAATTACATCTCCATGCTAAGCACACCGGACAAAAAATTAATCACTCCTAACAGAAATGACAGTAACGGTTGCACAGAGGGCGCCGTGATAGCATTGTTGGGAGAAAAATAGCCCTAACGTGGTCTACAGGATCATTTCTGTCTCGTGCAGTGGTGAAGAGTGTGTTGAATTTAGTCTGCAATATGGGTCGTTAGACAGACGTTACTGAGTGGCAAAAATGAGACTTCGTGTTTGGCAGTGCCCACGGACACAAAGTGAATGGAGTTGCTCAATTTGTTGGTGTGTCGAAGCGTACTGTCCAGCTGGTCTACAAACAGCGGTGTAGTTCGCTGTCAACTGAAAATTGGAGACGTAACTGTGGCCGGAAAACGATTCTCACCAACAGGGACCGCCGCGATGTTTCACGCCTAGTAACTGAAAATCGGTTTCAAACCAGGCAACAATTGCTCCAAACAGTCAACGAAAGTCCACTCTAAATAATTTCCGAAAGGACATTGCGAAGAGAAGTGCATGCGATGAACATCTAGAGCAGAGTACCACAGAAAAAACCACTTTTAACAGCAAGTCACAAAGTCGCACGTTATCATTGGGCTCAGAAGCACCAAAATTTTACTGTGGAGGATTGGAAAAGAGTAATTTGGTCTGATGAGTCTGGTTTTAGTTTGCACTCCAATGATGGGAGGCGAAGAGTGCATCGCAGGCCCGATGAAGCCTTTAATCTTGATTGTGTCGAAGATGTTGTTCAAGATGTAGGTGGTTCTGTGATGTTTTGGGGATGTTTTTCGTACCACGAAATGGGCCCTCTGGTTGCAGTGACGATGAATTTGAACCAGCACGCGTATCTTCGCATTCTGAACGACAAAGTGTTGCTCTTTTCCCTACATCACCAGGAGCAGCATCACATTGCGACTCCAATCTTCCAAGGCGACAATTGCTATATGTGCACAGGGCTAAAATTGTGTCTGCGTGGCACGACAAACAATCATCAAGACTGTCTCACCTCGAATTGCCGCCCAAATCCACGGATTTAAATCCTATTGAGAATCTGTGGGATCATTTGGAACAGAAAGTGAAACGCCGGAATAGACACCCACGGACTCTGGCGGAACTTCGGAACCAATTGACGCACTAGTGGCTGAAAATCGATGTTCAATACATCGATAACCTCGCGGAGTGTCTACCACACCGGATTCATGCTGTTATGAAGGCAAGAAGCGCCGTCACCCGTTATTAGGTAAGTTCTGACGGGGGTGAGTAATTTTTTGTCCGGTGTGTTTATTAACTAGCATTCTTTATGGAGAAAATATAGTTCATTTTTTCGAAAACTTTAAACAGATTGAAAAAAAAAGCATGTCCGAACACATCCACAACAAATAAGTTTATTCTCAAGAATTTTATGGGCTACAAGGGGCTTTAAACCACAACATGCGGCCCTTCTGTCTTTTTCTGATATTTGTGTTTCTTTCCAAGGTGATTAACAATAAAGAATCCTACAACCAGGACTTGCTCTTTATCGAAAGCAGGACGTCAATATACCTCTTTTAAAGGTAAATACGATGTTTATTTAGGCAGATTTTAGTAAATGCAACCATTAAATTAAATTTATATTAACTTAATGCTTCGATATCACAGCGTTAATACTGGAATAAAAGTTAAATTTATCGTACTGAATTCGTAGGCTGAACAATTGGGATTTACGGACGGGAAACCAAAATCTTGACGCACGTTTTACAAAAAAATCTATTCTTAGCGCTGTGTCCATGGTTTTATATGCCTGTCACTGTGCATAAGGAGATTTTACGTGGAACACGGGTGATTGAATATACAATGTTACCAATTGGCATGCTTTCTGAAGAAACACAAGAGGCTGGAAATAAGCACCTAAGAAAATTCCGTGAAAGCCATGCACGAAAATCTTCATGGAAAGACACAATTCAAGATGTTCTGAATCTATTACGGATCTATTCGGGAGAGAGAGATTCTTTCATCTCCAACTCCAAAGTGCGTCGTACCCCAGAAGATGTCTACTTTCTTTTCCTTTGGCGCTCTTTGGTCTATTGCGATCCTTGCATCGTTAAACTCAGACAACCGACCAGACATCTGGCCAACTCACCCTCAGATAGCACCGAAGCACAGAAGAGGGCGTTCATATTAACTTTGGGTACTTGACACCGAACAAAAAGAGTACGAGAACTTGCGAAAACACTCAATTCTGATGTCTGTTGCGGGACCGAAACCCAAGCATCGAACTGCGCAGGTGAGCATACTAACCACTTAGCCACAGAATGACACATTTAATTACTTAATACATAGTACCTGTAGTATGAATTAAGAATTGGTATCCGTTTCTAGTTAAGGTTTACTGATTCCAAGGAAGGAAAACTACCAAAACCACAGAACAAAAACAACTGCTATGTCTCACATACCATTTTTTTTTTTTTTGATTGGAGGTTTAACGACCACCGTGAGCAACTCAATGGGCTATAAGCAGTCGCCCGTCCCTAATTTAGGGTCACTGGTTCCAGGGAAGGGAGAGAATCAGTGCCATAAGACAAACACAGCATCCATGCCTCACCGGGATTCGAACCCGGACCCCGTTCGGACGAATGATCAGAGGCCATCGCTTAGACCACTGCGCCACCGGGGCGGCTCATACCATTTTGCGCTCGGTTCTCGAAGTGAAACATTTGCAATGGTATAAGTGAAAATATACTTTATTTATATTTAGTAGGAACAAAAAAATTCTTTTTGGCATTTATGATCGCTGGTTTTGTACTCAAGAAAGTGAGTAGGAAATATATCTACAGTAATGGTGTATTGAAAAAAGAAATCTGTTTTTGCAAGTAGATATTCGAAAGCGCCTAACTGTAATTTTTTTTTCAGGGATACTTTGCGATCTGCACTCTTTTGAAGCGACAGAGAAGTTATTGTCCGAACAGTTATTCCCGAGGCTTCAATTGAGAAATGAAACTATTTCATCACAATGTGTTCTATGAATTCATAGTGATCGCCGTGATTAGCCACAGCAGCTACAGTGAGTGAAATTTTCTTTGTGATGTACGTTACTCAGTTTCACTTTAAAAAAATAATAAAGTGTGTCGTTTTTTAATAATAAATCATTACTAGCAAGTAGTTTGATGGAATAAATCCTTAAAGATAAGGTATTCAAACAAACTTCTTGTCCACGTAATTTTCTTTCTAGACTTGTTTACAAAAGGAGCTTTGTTTTCGACAAAGGTGAAGTAAGGCTTGAATAAGATCTGCTGAACACCTACAGGAGATCCCTTCTCCGAAACATAGTTTTATTGAAATGATCACTTTACTTAAGGGTCACTTCACAGGAGAGATTACTTCATCGAAGAGATTATTTCTCTAAGAGGTGGTTTTACCGAAATGATCAGTTTACCGAAGGGTCGCTTCACCGAAAAGCAGCTTTATCCAAATGATCATTTTTTCGAAGGGTCTCTTCACGGAAGAATAGTTTTATCAAAGTGATCAGTTTACCGAAGAGTCGCTTAACCGGAAAGATCCCTTACCACAAAGTTAGTTCTTGCAATGATTGCTTTACCCGTCGCTTCACCGGAAAGATTACTTCACCAAAAGGTAGATTTACTGAATTGATCACTTTACCAAAGGGTCGGTTCATCTAAATGATCACTTCACGAAAAGTAATTTGATAGAAAAGATCTTCTTAACGGAAGGGTCGCTTCACCGAAAAGTAGTTTTATACGAATGATCACTTTACTGAAGGGTTGCTCCGCACGGGAGATTATTTCACCGAAAGGTAGTTTCATCGAACTGATCACTTTACCGAAAATATTATTTCTCTGAGAGGTGGTTTTACCGAAATGATCCCTTTGTCAAAGGGTCGCTTCACCAAAAGGTAGTTTTATACAAATGATCATTTTATCGAAGGGTCGCTTCACGGAAGTGTAGTTGTATCAAAATGATCACTTTACTGGAGGGTCGTTTAACCGGAAAGATCCATTCTAAGAAAGGTAGTTTATTGAAATTATCACTTTACCTAAGGTCTCTTCAGCGAAAAGATTACTTCACCAAAAGGTAGTTTTACCGAAATGACCACTAAGAGTCACTTCGTCGAAAACTAGCTTTACTGAAGTGATCATTTCACCCAAGGGTCACTTCATTGAAAAATAGTTTTACTGAAGCGATCATTTATTTCACCCAAGGGTCGCTTCGCCGAAAAAATTACTTCAACGAAAGGTAGTTTTATCAAAATGATCACTCTTCAGAAGGGTCGCTTCACCTAAATGATCACTTCACCTAAATGATCACTTCACCGAAAATAAATTTTATTGAAACGATCACTTTACAGAAGGGTCGATTCATCGAAAAGATCCTTCTACCGAAATATATTAAATATTTACGGGAAAAGGATCTTTTCTTGCTGCCCCAGTGATCTAGGGGTCAAAAGAGCCGTCTGAATAAATCACGCATGGGCTCGAGCACTGGAAAAACATTAATGGTGCTCATGTCCTACGTCGAAACTCCCTTTCTTCCCTGGAAACAGTGGCCCAAAATAAGGGACAGGCGACTTTTTTAGCACTAGTTTTAATGGTAGTCGTTAAACTCCGAAAAATGAAGGAAAAACGTGACCGAAATATCGTTTTAACGAAATGATCACTTTACAAAAAATTTGTTTTACCAAAACGTTCACTTTACTGAATTATTCATTTCACCAAAAATAACTACAGAAAAAAATCCCGAGTTTAGAAAATACTGAAGTACACGGTTTCTAAAGGATTTCGTATTATTATGATGCAACGTACAAGTTTGTCCGCACCGAGAATCGGATCCGCGTCTCCTCATTCCGGAGTAAGTCGCTCTCCCAACTGAGCTACGCGGACGTATGCTTCACTGCCATCTGCCTGTATCTCATGTGCGTCCTGCGGGGTAGACACGTCACAATGACTAAAGTGGCATATTGATCGCAAGTTCCATATGCTTTATCCAGTGCAAAAGCATTGGTTGAAACTGAAATTTTAGTATTCATTTTAGTTATAATGTTTCACTAAATTTTTATACCCAGCTTGATAATAAATTAGCGCTGACTGATCACTTTGTTGAAAGAAATGGGACTTAAGTCACAGGTTCTAATTCATAAGCGTGAATTTTTCTTTCGATATTTTAAGTTCAGTGATACTCGTGTAGGCGAACTTTTGGAACACTGAAGTAATACATATATTTCATAAGTGACGCTTGGATTGAATGAGCAGCGTGTTAGAATGGCTTTTAAGTGAGATTCCAGTTGAAGACAATTCCTTTCCTTAGTTTTTATACAATTCCTTTCCTTAGTATTCGGTAAAATTACCCATTGGCATTAACTGTTGATAAATTGTTTTCAGGAAATATTTTTCTTTCCTTCTTTTGACGAAAATACAATTCGGTGAAAGTAACGTTTTAGCGAAAACCCTTCTGTAAAGTTATCCTTTCGATAAAACGACGCTTCGTTGAAATGAATATTTCGGTGAACTGAATGAAGTGAACCTTTCGGTAAAATGGCGCTTTGATGAATTGAACTTTTCAGTAAAATGGACCTTCGGTATTTTGAACCTTTCGATAAATGGAACTGCGGGTGAAACAATTTTTGACGAAGTTAAATCTTTGCTGAGATTAACTTTTCCTCGATACGACCTTTCGATGAAATGAAACTGTCCGCGAAACCACCTTCCGATGAAGTGATCTTTTGGTCACATGAGCAATATCCATGACAAATACAGATATGCATTTGCGCCATCTAGTGAGAAAATTTTCAATCAATTAAAAGGAGATAGTACGAGAAAAATTTAAGTCATCCGAACCTCTGTTCAATCAGATAAAAAAGTTCGCCTTAAAAAAGAGAGACAGAACAAAGAATACGAACTCATGCTTGTATATTTATCAGTCGTGTGACGGAAAAAACATATCATATATACATATTAATTCTACAAGTTTTTTTACTGTAAGACCAGTTGTGAGATAACGGCTGAACGTAAACATATGGTAGAGGTATCAAAATAAAGGTTTTACCATGTAGATGTGCCAGTCAAAGAGAAAAATGAGATTGGGGCAACGGTTCGGGCGTTGTGGGGCGGCAAAGTTCCAATGTAAAGTCAATGGGAGAAGCGTGTGGTTGACATCCGATAGCCTGCGGTTGACTCACGCGCAGTTGAAGGCAGAGTATGGAGGACTCAGATAGTCCAAAGTCCGAAGTCTCTCTTCTCAGCGAAACGTTGTGTAAAACAACGCTAGCAGGAATTTGTTTGAAAGTTCTTATCGGAACAGCGAACACTCAAAGAGCTGATTGCGTTGTGCCATTGAACTGTGTGACGTATATATAGAATTTAACATTCATTCGATCCAGTTTATTCACATGGGTAAGACGTTTCCCATCATGTAAAGATGTAAATAAATGTTTCACATGAGTTTATTCTTTAAAAAAACAACAACAAAAAAAAAAACGTTCGTTTATTCCAACGGGTTTCGTCTACCGGGTTCGAGTCCCGGTGAGGCATGGATGTTGTGTTTGTCTTATGGTACTGGCTCTGTTCCTTCCTTGAAACCAGTGACCCTAAATTAGAGACGAACTACTGCTTATAGCCCAAGCGTTGGCTTATGATCATTCATTCGTGAAGGGTTCGGGTTCGAATCCCGTGAGGCATGGATGGTGTGTTTGTCTTACGCCACTGGCTTTCGCCCTTCCCTGGAACTAATGGCCCTAGAGTAGGGACGGGCGACTGCTTATAGCCCATTGAGTTGCCCACGGTGGTCGTTAAATCTTCAGCCACAAAAAAAAAAAAAATCACGAACCTGGCTATTGTCTTTACTGAAGTGGTTGAATGAATTTCTCAGTCAAAGTTTACATTTGTTGTTTCATACCAGTTTATTATTTAAAAAAACAACAGCCAAAAGAACTTACCGTTGATTCCGACGGGTTTCGTCTAGTAAAAAATAATTTCCCAATACGATATTTAGAAAGACAGACAGATCGTCAGTGTACACAAATTAATCACCTAACAAGTTAAATTAAGTGAAAGAACATGGTACCTGTCATAGTTAAAACAGTTTCATTAAAATTCACAGCAGTGCCGGGGCAAGCTTTATTTATATGGAAGGGAAAGATTTGAAATTACAACCTTGACGTTCAAAACTTTCCTACTTCCACTTAAATATATAGGGCGCAGTTTCTACCTTCCCATGCTCCTATTATAGTAAAGTACTATGTTCCTTTAAAAATCTTACTTCTGGTTAGGGACATAATTTCGCTAAAAATTCGAGAACTACACTATGTGGACAAATGCGATCGGACACTGTAAGTCAGTGCTTTTGTACCACTTTTAGGACAGGGCAATATTCGAGTACCACCAATGGCTTAGCAAGGTGTCAAAAACTTGATGACAAAAAAAAAAAGAAGGAAAAGAAGTACGTCCACTTACCACACTTTTAATGGGGAACTTGTGCTTATTTCTCTGACATTAATCTTTGCACTCGTAGCTGGAGAGTGCTTACTGATAGAATTAAGTCAGATTCCAGTTGAAGACAATTCCTTTCCTTAGTTTTTATACACGCCAATGAGAAAAAACGCGCACAAGCATGTGGAACCAACTAGCAGTAACGCTACGATATCTTTTCCCCCACTTCCGGGTACAGTTTTACAACTTGGCTCCAGAACTCGGTTAGTGTTTTTTCATTAAAAAGTTCCTTCAAATTGCGGTCTGATGTCAATTCCAGAAGTGCTTCTTGGTCTTAAGAGAAAAGGTGAGAGTTCACAGCATTGTCCATAATGAAGGGCGATGCAACCCAACAAATTCCAATATCACATCCTCTTGACACGAATCGAAAATACAACGCAAACGCGGTATGCACTTTTTCCAAGTGATTTTTGATGGCAGTTTCCATATCTTCAGTGTCAACAACAGAATTTAGTTCAATAAAGTCTGACACATTGAAAAATGATGCAATATTTCTTTTATTTACTCGGCCGTCACACACAGCGGTAGCAAAATTGAATAACTGCAAAGGAGAAAAACGAGTAGCCAGAGGACGAGGAGGAACCAGGTGACATGTCGTGATTGGTGAAGCGTAGGCAGGTAGGGGTGGAGCCGACGTATCAGCGCAGAATAGACACTTTGACCTTGAAGTTTCCTGCCTTTTCTTATATGTTCTCCGGTTATTTTGAGTGCAACAGGGAATGATGAGTCATGGGTTGAAAACTTTCAGCTCCTCCGAAATGCGTCCACGGCAAGTATTTCCAATTCAATGAATAACACATGATGAGCCATGTATTTGACTGCGTTTCACATTCAAAACGCTGAGAAAAGTGTGATGTCGCGTACCATCTGCCAGGTGCCGAAGTACCACCCATGGTACGCGTACCACCGGTTGAAAAGCACTGCTGTAAGTAAACAAAAAACCCAGTATTGTATGAATATCAGTAGCGGCTAGGCTCTCCATTTTCACAGATTGCAGCAGCCACCCGTCAAGCTAAACTGTACACAAGTCCATGGAGTACGGAGAGACGGTATGTTGCTCCATTCGTCAAGGTAAACTGTCCACAAGTCCATGGAGTACGGAGAGCGGGATGTTCCTCCATTCGTCAAGGTAAACTGTCCACAAGTCCATGGAGTACGGAGAGCGGGATGTTCCTCCATTCGTCAAGGTAAACTGTCCACAAGTCCATGGAGTACGGAGAGCGGGATGTTTCTCCATTCGTCAAGGTCAGCTGTCCACAAGTCCATGGAGTACGGAGAGCGGGATGTTCCTCCAGTCGTTAAGGTAAACTGTCTACAAGTCCATGGAGTACGGAGAGCGGGATGTTCCTCCATTCGTCAAAGCAAACTGTCCACAAGTCCATGGAGTACGGAGAGCGGGATGTTCCTCCATTCGTCAAGGTAAACTGCCCACAAGTCCATGGAGTACGGAGAGCGGGATGTTCCTCTATTCGTCAAGGTAAACTGTCCACAAGTCGATGGAGTACGAAGAGCGGGATGTTCCTCCATTCGGCAAGGTAAACTGTCCACAAGTCCATGGAGTACGGAGAGCGGGATATTCCTCCATTCCGCCTTGAGTGCATCGACCAACTCTATCAGTGAAGAAGGTCGCGTTGGTGTAGACCTCACCCGTCGTTCCAGTTCATTTCATAGGTTTTCAATAGGATTGAGATCCGGGCTTTGAGCAGGCCAGTCCATCCGCGAGGCCTGATTTTCCTCCACTGTAGCCCTGGAAACATGACAAGTGGCATTGTCGTCCTGTAAGAAACAATCGTCGTGTCCATAGAACTGCCCCAGCGTTGGGAGCATTGAGTTATCCGGGATATCTCTATACAGCTCAGAGTTCATGTTGCCATGAATAAAATCCAGTGGGCCCACACCGTACCAGCTGAAACAGCCCCACACCATAACTCCACCGCCTCCATGCTTCACAGTTGTCACTGTACACTCCTGAAGCAGACGTTCTCCAGGTAACCGACAAACCCAGACATGTTAATCCGATCAGAATAATGTGAAGCGGGATTCGACGCTCCGTAACACCTGTCGCCATTGCTCCAATGCCCAATTTTTGTGCTACTAACACCATCATAGCCGCATGGCTTCATTGGTTTTTGTGATGAGAGGTTTAGGGTGGGGGTGGCTGTTCGACCATGATACCCGGGTGCATGGGCTTCTCTTTGTGCCTTGGTGGAGACCATAACATCTGTGGCCATCTGGAACTCGTGTGCTATGGCGTGCCTTGGTGGAGATCATAACATCTGTGGCCATCTGGAACTCGTGTGCTATGGCGTGCCTTGGTGGAGATCATAACATCTGTGGCCATCTGGAACTCGTGTGCTATGGCGTGCCTTGGTGGAGACCATAACATCTGTGGCCATCTGCAACTCGTGTGCTATGGCGTGCCTTGGAGGAGACCATAACATCTGTGGCCATCTGGAACTCGTGTGCTATGGCGTGCCTTGGTGGAGACCATAACATCTGTGGCCATCTGGAACTCGTGTGCTATGGCGTGCCTTGGTGGAGATCATAACATCTGTGGCCATCTGGAACTCGTGTGCTATGGCGTGCCTTGGTGGAGACCATAACATCTGTATCCATCTGCAACTCGTGTGCTATGGCGTGCCTTGGAGGAGACCATAACATCTGTGGCCATCTGGAACTCGTGTGCTATGGCGTGCCTTGGTGGAGACCATAACATCTGTGGCCATCTGGAACTCGTGTGCTATGGCATGCCTTGGTGGAGACCATAACATCTGTGGCCATCTGAAACTCGTGTGCTATGGCATGCCTTGGTGGAGACCATAACATCTGTGGCCATCTGGAACTCGTGTGCTATGGCGCGCATTTGATGCGACCTGTTTTCCCAGATCTCTCTCTGTTGCACCCTCTGCTCCCTGGGTTGCAGTTTAGTGGGTTTTCCGGAGTGAAGTTAATTCTTTCAATGCCCTGTCCTGCACTTGCTGATGATAAAGGCCAGAGTCGATTTAGCCACATCTCTGACTTCAACAGCTCAGTCGCTTTTTCGACGGCTGATTGATAAGTATTGGAGACCATACTTATCAATCAGCCGTCAAAAAAGCGAGTGAGCACCTGCTCGAAGAACACAACAGATGACAGTTTCCAAAGATCAGATTGTACGAAGTTGTAAAATCCTTCCCAGGAAAATCCATTCAGTTTCTGCTGCATTGAGTTTCGATTTCAGGGTCTTAAGACTTTTATCCTCTGACCTCCTGGGAAGTTTGGTCAGCCACTTGAAGTGTGTGTGTGTGAGAGAGAGAGAGAAATCGGAGTAACTTCTTTAAGCTGGATTGTAACGCTTGAAACGCCCGTAAAAGATAAAACAAAGAAATTGGGCCTTTCTCTGTTTTGCAGGAGCACGGAACGAATGAATGCCCAGAAACATAAAAATGAAACGATTGACGACGCCACTAAGCATCTGATAAAAAAAACCATAACGCGAAAAGTTACGTTATTCTTTAGGTTTTTTTTATTGGGATGTTTAACAACCACCGTTAGCAACTTAATGGGCTATAAACAGTCGCCCGTCCATAATTTAGTACAACTGGTTCCAGGGAAGGGAGAGAGCCAGTGCCGCAAGACAAGCACAACATCCATGCCTCACCGGGATTCGAACCCGGACCCTTCACAACCCATCACTTAGACCCCTGCGCCACTGGGGCTGCGGTTTTTTAGGTTTAGAGAAACGCATTTTACTGTTGATTTTATGAATCTTGCATTTATAACTGCTTGTATTTATGATCAGATCTCATTGTTATTTCAATAAATAGGCGAAACAGCTGACGATGATTGCTACTATGAGGGAAGATACTACGTCTCTGGGCAGAGAATCCCTCAAGAGGAACAATGTCACATTTGCTTGTGTTACAAAGGACGGGTGGAGTGTTCGTGGATGGATTGCCCTGCTCCACCGGACAGCTGCGAAGAGATGATAATACCAGGACAATGCAATCCAACTCTCTATATCTGCCGTAAGTAGAAGATCTCGCAAAAATCAAGTTAAGATGACAATGTATACACTATATTGTCAAAAGTCACCGGACACCTAGAAGAGAAACACAGCATAGCATTTATTCATATACATTAGTACAGTGTCGGTCCACCTTTGGCCTTAATACATGCACTGACCCTTCCAGACATGCTTTCGACAAGGTTTTGGAACACAGCGATAGGTATGCCCTTCCATTCAGTACATAATGCTGCTGCTAACGGTTGCTTAGTAGTAGGCCTTGGCTCCAAACTTCTTATGCGGCGCTCTAATTCATCCCATTGGTGCTCTATGGGATTAAGATCAAGGCTCTGGCTAGTCCACACACGATACGGAATTATCATCACACCACGTCGTAACAGTCCTTACTTTATGGCTCGGTGCATTATCCTGCTTGTACCAACAAGGCTCGGTTCCATAGTATTACCACAGAGTTGGTAGGGCATAATTGTCCAGATTATCGAGGTAGACGTTCTGGTTAACAGGTTTGTCCAGGATAACCAATGTGCCGGGATCATACCAACACCCCCACACAAGTGCACTGCCAGCTCCAAACTTGACCGTAGGAACAGTACACTGTGGTAAATAGCGTTCCCCCGGCTGCCGCCATACCCACACACGACCATGACACTGATGGATCGTGTACCTGGATTCATCAGTCCATAGGACCCGTTTCCATTGATCTACTGCCCACGATAAATTTTCTTCACACCATGCTAAACGACGAGTAACATTCCGAGTGGTGATGAAAGGCTTATGAGCAGCCGCACGACCACGGTAACCCATGGAATTGAGTTCTCTGCGAATGGTACACGTACATACCGAGGTTCCTGCATTTTTACGCACCTGCACGCTGAGGTCTTGAACAGTACTCCGTCGATTAGCTGTAACGAACTCTCCTGAGGCTTCGACGTCCTCTATCACTGATTTCCTTTGGTCTGACGGGACGTTTTGCTGCTTCAAGCACGCCATGTGTTTTCCATTTATTCAGTACGTCGAAAACGGTTGTCTCGCGTATGTTTAAACGCCTGTCGGTTTCTCTTATGGACAACCCACTAATATAACATCCAACAATCTTTCCTTTCTCAAAGTCAGTTCTCTCCCGCCACAACATTTTCACTCAGATTCACAGTGCGATATAATCGCGGTCAGTTGCAGGCTTGCTTTTGTACCGTTTGCAGCTGCACCGCGCATCTTAAGAACGCAGCACATCCATTCATTTGCTTTTGAAGGGGTGTCCGGTGACTTTTGTCAACATAGCGTATATACGACCTCTTTGCAGTCTCCGAATATCTAATTTTAAGGTTCTCGATCCCTCTGCTGACAGATGTATCGGTCGAGTGGTACGCGACGGAGATATATCCGGTTATAGTCCATTGGTGCCATTGTATGCTGAAAATTTCTCCTCGATGCCGCTATTGTACTGCTTGGTAACTTCATACAAAGGAGCTGATCTGTTACCTCGCACAATCCTCTTCAGCCTCCGTTGCCCCCCAACATCAACTAGTCGTTAACGCTCATAGGAAGACTGCTGACAGCTTGTTTTGTTGTTTTTGTTTTTTTTAACACTGATTGTACACTCTTGATCCGGTTGTTCTTCCATAGCCAAGAAGGTTTGTCGTTTCTTAAATACTTGCACCTGTCCACCTAAGGTCGACTATTATGTGTATTTCAAAGACGCTTAAATCACGACTTTTTTCTATATTGCCGCAATCTGCGCTTCCTACACGCCAGAAACCTTTGCATTGAGAAAGCCATCTGAATGTCATATTTGCGTACCTAACTGAGGATGACACGTGCCCAATTGCTATTGGATGTTCGTAATAATTTGCTACTTCAGTATATACACTAAGGAGCCGAAAAACTGAGAAGGGTGCTATACCATTTCCATTACATACCACCACACCCATGCGGTAAATGTTGTCGTCCGCAAACCACGTATATATAGATACTACTTGCGCTTGCGGGATATATCTTCACTGTATATATACGATGAAGATATCTCCAAAAGCGCAAGTAGTAGCATTCGCAGTTCAGATGCAGCTTCTCTGGATTTCAGCGATTTCGAACGTGGTATGATAGTCGGCGCACGAGAAACGGGTCGCTACATCTCGAAAATCGCCACGAAATTTGGATTTTCAAAGTCAACAATTTCAAGGGTGTAGTTGGATTACAGAAATTCAGGGGGAAATTCAGAGTGCGAGAGCACTGTGGCCATAGAAAAGCCCTGGACGATCGTGGACAGCGGTGTCAGGCACGCGTCGTAACATCTACAACATTGCTGCAATTCACAGCACCAGTTGTAGCGTTTGAGTTCGGACAGTGCAAAGTTTCCTGTGTTCTACCGGGTTCCGCAGCCGACGGCCAAATCGGATTCCATTCCTGACCGTACGACATAAGGTTGTGGGCCTCGCCTGGGCTCAAGGACACCTCCATTGGACTCAAGCTGACTGTAAACGTGTAGCCTGGTCCGATGACACAAGGCTTTGCGCCACGCCTGGGCTCGGGAACACCGCCATTGTACGCAAGATGACTGTAAACGTGTAGCCTGGTCCGATGACACAAGGCTTTGCGCCACGCCTGGGCTCGGGAATACCGCCATTGTACGCAAGATGACTGCAAACGTGTAGCCTGGTCCGACGACACAAGGCCGTGAGCCACGCCTGGGCTCGGGAACACCGCCATTGTACGCAAGATGACTGTAAACGTGTAGCCTGGTCCGATGACACAAGGCCGTGAGCCACGCCTGGGCTCGGGAATACCGCCATTGTACGCAAGATGACTGTAAACGTGTAGCCTGGTCCGATGACACAAGGCCGTGAGCCACGCCTGGGCTCGGGAATACCGCCATTGTACGCAAGATGACTGTAAACGTGTAACCTGGTCCGACGACACAAGGCTTTGCGCCACGCCTGGGCTCGGGAATACCGCCATTGTACGCAAGATGACTGGAAACGTGTAGCCTGGTCCGATGACACAAGGCCGTGAGCCACGCCTGGGCTCGGGAATACCGCCATTGTACGCAAGATGACTGGAAACGTGTAGCCTGGTCCGATGACACAAGGCCGTGAGCCACGCCTGGGCTCGGGAATACCGCCATTGTACGCAAGATGACTGGAAACGTGTAGCCTGGTCCGACGACACAAGGCCGTGAGCCACGCCTGGGCTCGGGAATACCGCCATTGTACGCAAGATGACTGGAAACGTGTAGCCTGGTCCGACGACACAAGGCCGTGAGCCACGCCTGGGCTCGGGAATACCGCCATTGTACGCAAGATGACTGTAAACGTGTAACCTGGTCCGACGACACAAGGCTTTGCGCCACGCCTGGGCTCGGGAATACCGCCATTGTACGCAAGATGACTGGAAACGTGTAGCCTGGTCCGACGACACAAGGCTGTGCGCTTCGCCTGGGCCCGAGAAAACCGCCATTGTACGCAAGATGACTGTAAACGTGTAGCCTGGTCCGATGACACAAGGCTGTGCACCTCGCCTGGGTTCGGGAACACCGCCATTGTACGCAAGATGACTGGAAACGTGTAGCCTGGTCCGATGACACAAGGCTTTGCGCCACGCTTGGGCTCGGGAATACCGCCATTGTACGCAAGATGACTGGAAACGTGTAGCCTGGTCCGATGACACAAGGCTTTGCGCCACGCCTGGGCTCGGGAATACCGCCATTGTAAGCAAGATTACTGTAAACGTGTAGCCTGGTCCGACGATACAAGGCTGTGCACCTCGCCTGGGTTCGGGAACACCGCCATTGTACGCAAGATGACTGTAAACGTGTAGCCTGGTCCGACGACTCAAGGCTGTGCGCCTCGCCTGGGCCCGCGCTCTCTGGCCTGTCACTTATTAAATTGTAGATCAAGGGCTTGTCAAGGTTTTCTAATAAAGCCTTTTCCCCTGGCTCAATGCCATTCATTGTGGAGATTCATGGCGCTATAAACAATTTATGTGTTTACAATACTAACTCTGCATGTTTCGTTTGTTGAACAGTTTATGAAATATCTAAAATGCTACTCATTTATATTGAATATTTTTGACTAATTACTTAATATTTCATATAGTTTTACTGTGGTTGAGTATAATGTGTAACTACTGTAATGTATTGAATTACCAGCTATATGGCAGAGTATTTCAATAAACAAACAAACAAACGAACAATCGTTTTGCTTATGGACCATTTGATCTAAATCAAAAATGAGTGTAAAGTAAAGATTGTCTCGTCTATATGAGTACAGTAGCGTATTATTGCTTAGGCCTTGTCGCCAGGTTTGCAGCCGTTACGCTCACAGCCTAGGGCAAACAATTTGCAGAGTCAATTAGATCAAAATTTAAGCAAGTCCAAGAACAGGTTTTCTAGAGATGTTTTAGCTTACATTTAATCGATTGCAAAGGAGACTGACAACACTACGGTTTGCATTTTCCCCATCTGGGTACCTCAGGTTCACCTTGTCCGGCCTTGAGCCTCCATAACCCTCCAGATGGCAGGAGTTTTGGAAGAGACAATGCAAAATTTTGTCGAGATGTATAATAGGAGACTCCCAGAAAAGAATACTGTCTTTCTGTATTATTCGTCGTAGTTAAGATGAGCGTTCTCGCCACTATAAGCCCGGAAAGTTTTTCGAAGCAATATTGTGTTCTCGCCGCTTTTGAACATGTTTTCGATGAACGCATTGTTGCGTCGCGGCCGCTTTGGACACAGAAATCTCCGAACGTATATATGCGTGCATGCCACCCGGATTGTTAATATTTCTACGATGTTGCCAAAACCAACTCAGTCTGGTTGTTCTTTTGGAGAACGGCAAAGGAACACGAACAAATGGTTGTCTTGTGTGAATACTTCCTCCACGAAGCAAGTTGCTTTGTTTCCATGGGTTCCATGATGCCTTACGTTTTGGAGCAGGTAACGGAACTCCATAGTATATGTAGCCCTAGGAAGCCCAAGAATAGATTTTCCAGAGATGTTTTAGCTTACGTTTTACCGATTCCAAAAGCGGCTGACAGCGCTACAATTTGCATTTCCCCTTTCTAGTTACCCAAGGCCCAATTTGTCCAGCCTTGAGCTACCTCAGGCCAATTTTGGCAGTTCCTGGGCTTTCCTATTGCTGTGGATCTTATTACACTTCACTCTAATAATTTCTTCCAGACATTATCTAATGATCTGGATGTCTCGGATTTCGAAGAAGACTCTAACACGAAACGAAGTGCACGTATAAATAAAGTGCTTTTTATACTCAACTGTTTAGCATGGGCAATTTTGTTCTACGGAAATCTTATGTGCAAATGTAAAATCGGCATGTTTTTTTTTAACACAGAAAACTGATCTTTTTAACGTTTTTGTAAATTTCTCAGACTCTGTTCGTATTAAGTACATAAATAGGTTTTAAATTTAACTTTTTTGAATAGAAATATCTCTGTTTGCGCCATTTTCTGCAGAATTCATGAGGACGGAAATGCTCCAGACAGAGCTGGCGCCAAGAACAAATGGATTAAAAATCGCTCTAAACATGTTAACTATGTAGATTGCTCAGTGAAAATTAATGTAGATAGTAAGTACTATTCTACTGGGTATACATTAGCATATGCCCAGTGGAATAGTGGTATACGCTAATATGTATTTCAAAGTGAGTTGTGTTATTGTGTAAGTTCATGTTTGTCGTTTTCTTGTCAGTGGTACGAGAACATTTAGGAAAAGATAAAGGATTAGGGACTTCAAAGACGTCTAAGGGGAGGGATTAATCCCATCATAAGCTTTGAAGAGATATACACTGAGTGATCACTGAATTAGGTCCTCGTAGGTCCTCCTCAGTGCAGGAGTTATCCAACGTGGCACAGATTCAATAAGATGCTGGTAGCAGTTGAGAGGTATGATCAATAAAGCTGTGTGTAATGCCGCCTTCAATGCAGGTATGGAGTTTATTGGTGTATGCAGACCCATGCTGTACCATCCCATGGTGTTGCTCTGTGGGAATGATATCGGGAGAGTTCAGAGGCTAGTCGATATGCTGGAAGTCTGAACTGTGTTTCTCAAACCATTCCTCCACATCACGAGACCTGTTGTTCGGCACGTTGTGATCTTGGAAGACACTGTCGCCATTCGGGGAAAAGTGCAGCGCTGCTGGGTGATCACAGTCAGCCAGCAGTTCACGATAGTGAACACCAATCATACGTAGTTCAACATACCTCAGGGGTCTAATAGTTCAACATGCCTCAACATGCTTCAGGGGTCTAGTTACATGTCTCAGGGGGTCTAAGAAATTCCGATGCCTCAGGGGTCTCAACATGCCTCAGGGGTGTCAACATGCCTCAGGGGTGTCAACATGCCTCAGGGGTCTAAGTCTCAACATGGGTCTCAACATGCCTCAGGGGTGTCAACATGCCTCATGGTCTCAACATGGGTCTCAACATGCCTCAAGGGTGTCAACATGCCTCATGGTCTCAACATGGGTCTCAACATGCCCCAAGTTATAAGTTACATGCCTCAGGGGTCTCAACATGCCTCAGGGGTCTCAACATGCCCCAAGTTATAAGTTACATGCCTCAGGGGTCTCAACATGCCTCAGGGGTCTAATTTCCTGCCAGGAAAACATGCCCCACACCATACAATCGCCTCCACCGGTTTGCACTATGGAGACCATGCAGGACGGATCGAGTGCCTCATGTTGTTTGCGTCAAACAGGTACACGACCATCCACGGAGTGAAGTAAGAAATGGGACTCGTCAGACCAGCACACTTTTTCCAGTCATCCGACGTCCAACTAGCATGATCTTTGCATCAGGCGAGTCTTTTGCACCGATGCATCCTGGTTAGGAGAGGGTGTCGTTGGGTCGTCTGCTGTTATACCTACGAGCGTTCGACGCATGGCCACGAAAGATTCTGTTCCGGGTTGACCCCTGTTGTACTGGGCAGTCAACTGTTGAACTGCGTCTGTTGTCCTGTACGAGTCGGCTGACCCAGCGCTCATTCCTCACATCAACCTTTCGCTGTCCTGCGCAGTTTTGCCTCCGCGTTGTTGTTTACCCATTTTCACGCCAGTCTCGAAACATTTAAACTAAGACGGCTCGCGAACAAACCGCAAGTTCAGCCGTTTGGGAAATCGAGGCACCCGCTCTGGGAACTACCACAGTCTGTCCCTTCTCAATGTATTGGGTTGTCGGAAAAGTCATGACGTATTTTAGCTATGTTTTGCAAAGGTCTTTTATTGATAGAAAGAACAAAGGTAAATCAATGATGTAATGCCCGTTTTGTTCAATAACCTTATACCATCTTTCAGAATGCCTCGTTCATAGAAGGACCTGTCTTTCGTGGCGAAAAACTGTACAAGTTGCTTTTTTACAGCCTCATCTGAATTGAACATTATACCACGCAAGGGCTGTTGAAGAGAGCGAAACAAGTGGAAGTCTGACGGCGCAAGCTCAGATGAGTATGCTGGGTGTGGGAACACATCCCACCCAAGCTCCAATAATTTTTGGCGGGTGATCAATCAAACTTGTGTGTGGTCTCGCGTTGTCGTGATGGAACAAAACACCTTTACGATGAACGAGCTCTGCACGTTTCTGGATGATTATTCGTTCAAACTGTCCAATTGCCGACAGTACACATTCGAATTGATTGTTCGGTTCCGTGGTACGAGCTCGAAAAACACGACACCTTTAAAATCCCACCACACTGAGACCAGAACCATCCGCTGATGAATGTCTGCTTTGGATGTCGTTTGAGGCGAAGCAGCACGTCGGGACCAAGACCGTTTGCGCAGCACATTATTGTACACAATCCACTTTTCGTCACCAGTTATCAGTCGCTTCAAAAAGGATCATTTTCCTCACGTTTAATGAGCATATCGCAGATGTTTATACGCGCCGTCAATTGAGCTTCTTTGAGTTCATGAGGAACCCACACATCGAGCTTGCTTACGTATCCCAGCTTCTTCAGGTGGTCGTGAACGCTTGAATGATGGATGTACAATGTGTCTGCAATCTCTCGTGTCGTGTAACATGGGCTTGACTCGATCAATGCCTTGATTTGGTCGTCATCAACCTCGGTGGGCCTCCCCGACCGAGGAGCATCGTTGAGGTCAAAATCACCAGCACGGAATTTTGCGAACCACTGCGGGCACAGACGTTCTTGTACAGCATTATCACCGTACACTTTACGCAACTTTTCACAAGCTTGACGCGCGTTCTTCCATTTACGAAAATAAAACAGTAAAATATGGCGAAAATGCACAGTTTGTTCTTCCATCTTCAACTTGATGTCAAATCTCCGCAAATCAACCATATCGCTCACTATTCCTTTTAGACTGCAGCTAGAACTGGCACCTGTCGAATCCTATTGCGATAACAGAGCTGCGCATGTCTCTAGTACTTCCAAAACCGCCCAACCACCATCGGGTGCCAAAATACGCCCTGACTTTTCCGAAAACCCAATACGATAAATCATTCCGTTTACCCATCACTCTTCGAAATTTCCTACCTACTCCTGCGCTCACACCTTATATATGCTACGTCGGTCGACTAATCACGCCCTCTCGGAATTCACGTGGTCAACGGGCTGCATCCACTTTTGATAGGGGTGGTTCTAATTCAGTGATCACTCGGTGTATATAAAAACTGTTTTGACGGAGAAATTAGAGGTCCAACGCACTTTCGTAGCCCCCAGATGAGAGGGGACGTTTGGCTCATCAGCGAAAACTAACTGGAGGGGTAGGTGCTCAAAATCGGAGTGCGAGGGAGCGGTATATGAGCATCCTCGAAAGTGGACGGGAGTCTGTTTCATCAAGAGGTAGAGAGAGAGAGAGAGAGAGAGAGAGAGAGAGAGAGTGGAGAAAGGATCAGTTAAAGATTCTTTCGGAAGCCGGGATATTTATTCTTGGTGGAACTATTCAATTCTGTTTATAAGTTAAAAAATGAGATTTGGCGTTTTATTATAGTATATGATCCTATTTTGCGAAAATTACTTAATTTCACAGATATATTAAAAGAAATACAGCTCAGTTCTGATTGAGCCGTCAGTTGGAAACGTAGGACTACGACTTGCTGATCGGAGAGTTGAAATGAGCTACTCGAGTGCGATTTCAAAGCATTTATTCATTTTGTTATAGCCAGCACAGGTCTATGATATGAAAAGTAGCTTACATAATTTTTACAAATAATGCTGGATACATTGCGAACACAAAGCAGATCGATACACGAATTACCCAACGTGGTGCTCTGGGCTTCTTACATTCCTTATCACTTGCTCTTGCCTCTCGCTTTGATTTTCTCTACTTTCGCTTGTGTTCATTCTGCGAATTCCGCGACATTGTCGAAAATGCTAACCCATTCACACGAAAACATTTTTTTTAATTTTAGTTTAAACCACTGCGATATGTTTTGAATAGATCTCGTCGAGAGCTTTAAAACGATACCAATCACTGTCGTTTTGCACTCACGGTTGTCCAGATAAACCGCGATATTGTCAAAATGGTTACCGATTCACAAGAAAACAATTTTTAAAATGTTCGGTTCCAACCACTGCGAAATGCTCTTCGTATATTTGAAGAGATCTCGTCGTGCGCTTTAAAACGTTACCACGCACAGTCGTGTGGCGCTCACGGTTGCCGAGGTAGACTGAGTCAAACGAGGCGGCACCCCCAGAAATATTGTATCATCTCCTCCGCGCACAGGGAGCGAGGGGAGCGTCGCACGCACGATGTATTGCGCAGTACGCGAATTGGACTCCATGCTGTTTACGAATACGCTAAAACGAGTATTGTGTGTCACGTTTTTTTAACGCTATAATGAATTTTAATTGTGAACTATTTTTCTCACAGGCGGTCGGGCGTAGGTCACCCCATGCTATCCTGGGAGTTAGACGTAGTCATACGTTAAAACTTATTATTAGACGTAGTCCCTCGTCAAAACTTATTATTAGCCCTACGTCAAAACTTATTATTAGACGTAGTCCTACGTCAAAACTTATTATTAGACGCAGTGCTACGTCAAAACTTATTATTAGTCCTACGTCAAAACTTATTATTAGACGTAGTCCTACGTCAAAAATTATTATTAGACGTAGTCCTACGTCAAAATTTATGATTAGACGTAGTCCTACGTCAAAACGTATTATTAGACGTAGCCTTACGTCAAAACTTATTATTAGATGTAGTCCTACGTAAAATCTTATTATTAGACGTAGTCCTACGTCAAAGCATGTTATTAGACGTAGTCCTACGTCAAAACTTATTATAAGACGTAGTCCTACGTCAAAATTTGTTATTAGAAAAAGACTAGGACGTTCTACCACGGAAGAAAGTAATTCACTGACGTGTGATAGTTCACGCTGGATTATAAGGTTGAACAAGTGTTACGCAAGGAGGCAAAAAAGGAGCGGAGGCCGTTACATTTTTCAATTATATCAAAAGATATGCCAATTTTTACATCTGCTTCTTAATTTTTGTAACAACAGTGTGGCTTTTAGCCATTTTGATCAGTAGGAGGGATTTGTCTTTTATTCAGGACTTAACTTGTTGCTGATGATATCTTTATTTTAAACAGCAATCAATCCACAGCCCGTAAATATTTTGCAGTATTGTAAACCTGCCCTGATTATTTTTTCAGTAAACAGAGTATTCTTATTTTACACAAAATGCTAAATTTGGGCCTCAAAGAAATTTTAAGGTTTAGAAATTTCATCTGATGTACTTAAAAGCCATTTATTTTTGCTTTGTATTTTATGAGAAAAGTGCATTTCAATTAAAAAAAAACATTCCCATTTTTCTTGATGGAACCTTTTTTGTCATACGTTATTGATGTCGTCTTCTGTATTCTGCAGCTATACCACAGGAACTCATTCAAGTACCTTCCACATTGTTAGAGAGGTTGAAAAGAGCGTCAGATATACAGCCGAATATTTTTAACGAAAGCAAAAGTAAGTATGTTTACTCGAGACATAACGTGAAATACACTCTTTGTTTTTTATTTTTACCTATCTTTTGCCTAACCATTTTTACCACATTCCTTCTTATATTGGATGTGTGCATAAGTTATACCCGTTTTTGAAGGCTACAAAGAAAGGAGGAGAACATGACAAATAACGTACCTAGGATTTCACATAATTGCCATCATTCTGTATGACCTCTTGCCATCTGTCTATGAGTAGGCGAATCCCACGCCGGAAAAACTCTTGTGTTTTAGAGTAAAAAAAGTCATGTAATGCCGTTTTCATATTGTTCACATCATCGAAGGTTTGGAGAGCGAATACGTTCTGTAACGATCGAAACAAGTGATAGTCCGTAAATACCAGGTCAGGGGAATACGACGGGTAAGGTAACACTTCCCAACCAAAGTCTGTAACGTACCAGGAGATGTGACGTACCTGCCCGAAGGACGCACATGACATAAATGCAGATAGGAATCAGAATAAAACGTCCGCGTAGCTCAATTGGTAGAGTGACTTATTCCGGAATGAGGGGATCCGGGTTCGAATCCCGGCGTAGACCAAAAATGGCGGAGAAATTCACTTCGTTATAATGGCGCCCGAACTATCCGGATGACCCGACCGTTCAAAATCTCGCATTGGTGTGATGTTATTTCCACACCGCGAGATAGGAAAAATAAGAGAATCCCTTCTCCAGCACTTCGAAAAAAAAAATAAAAATAAATAAAAAATGAGGGGAAGATGATGTAACGTACCAGGAGATGTGACGTACCTGCCAGAAGGACGCACCCGACATAAAGGCAGATAGGAATCAGAATAAAACGTCCGCGTAGCTCAATTGGTAGAGTGACTTATTCCGGAACGAGGGGATCCGGGTTCGAATCCTGGCGCGGATAAAAATGACGGAGAAATTTACTTCGTTATAAGTCCAGTAATTTTGGCCGAATGATTAAAGCAGCCTATACATATGCATGATTCTACATGCCCCTTTTCAACCATTACGCCAAACAAACTTTTTGGATTCTGGGGTGTTAGTCGGTTCTATCATTTCTAATTAATACAGACATTTGACGTGGACTAGGCACATTAAACAGAAGTCATCGCTCTTTCCACGTTTTTAAGTGAGTCACGGAAAAAATTCTCATTGGCCGCCACCGGTGACGACAATGAAAATTTTTCCGTGACTCACTTAAAAACGTGAAAAGAGCGATGACTTCTGTTTGATGCATCATTTCTGTTGTCAGATGAGATTCTTACTTGTCCCCTTTTTTGCCGGCAAGTTAAAAGTTTTTTTTCTTAAATGTTTATAAGAAGTTAAGTCTCGGTCCTTTAAGTAGAATTACTTGAAAAGATGTATAACTGGTACTTACGCATATCCCAATTAGGGATAGGCCTAGCGCGATGCTGACAGATCACCAAAAATTCTGTGAAACTTTTGAGAATTATGTGTTTTTTCGAATGTTGAAAAAATAAAAAATAAATTATATGATCTTCTAATCGTAGACAGTGTCGTAGAATCGTACTGCGAATGCGAATACATTCTACGTTTTTTGCCACGATTAAAAGTTTAGAATTTCATCTTTCAACATCTAAGTTGTAGAGTAAACGTAGATTCGACATTACAACAGTACTAGAATAGATGACTAGACTGCGTAATATCAACGTAGAATCAACGTCTACACTACGTAGCAACGATGTATATGTTTCTCCCGAAAGGTCGAATCTTCGTCTACTGTTGACTTGATATCGACTTAATTGATTTAAATTTCGAAATCGAAAAGACGTAACAAAAGTGGACATGGATATCTATATTCGACGTTTCATATCGATCAAAAATCGATTAAAAATTTGATGTCGAATCAATGTAATGTGCTACCGGGGTTTCCGTTGACACAGTTATGACCATCTTGTGGCCCTCTGGTGTTGGTTATGATGACTATCAGAGCCCACATGAAAAGGTGATGGCCATAAAATTTTAGCGTGGTTGTTCACCTAACGGTAGCTCAGACTTGTGCATGGCAAATGTTTCAAAGCCTGGGCCCAGCTTAACGCTGAGGATTGTTATTACCTGGATTATGGGAATTTCTTGCTCTATCTCACGAAGGGATCCTGCGGAAAAGGAAGGAAGAAAATACTTCGGTCACTCCCGCGGGTGTCTGCAGTGGAAGAAATATGCTGGATCCAGTAGTACAGCCACCGGGACATCCGAGTGGAAGAGAAAAAAAGGGAAAAAAATAAGAACGGATGAAACGAGAAGCTCAATTTATACGTCGTATCCTTAGCTAATTCCTGGGAAAAACAATGTGGCCCGAAGGAGGAAGTATTTCCGTGGCAACAGAAATAAGGAAACAGAAAGCTGCACATGTAATATCATCAGGTGTCGAAAAAGGACAGGATAAAAGAGAAAAACAAGAAAGATGACACCGAAGTTTCGGGTGTAATGAGCACGTTGTGACGTATATTCTAGATTAACTTTCCTTTTTTATAGTTTCTTTCCCTATGTAAATCTTGAGTTTATTCTCAGTATTCTTCACGCTTAACGAAATATCTTTTCTCTCAAACGAATACGTTTGGCAACACAATTGAGGTTGAATGCACGTGACGTTTGCTTGGTATAAGATAAGAACAAGAGATAAAAAGCGAGGACTGATCTATTGCTTGAGAGAGGTGTTGATAAGAGCGATGATTGAGAGCGATTATTGAGAGCGTTGTTTTATAAACGGATGATTATTGAAAGAGTGTTGTGATAATGTGTGGAGAGTGTAGTGCATTCCATCGTGAATAAAGGACATTTTCCGTAAGTTGACTTCTGTTTACATGTTTCGTCTGGCCGTTAAGGTTTCTTTCATTTATGGAACTATTTCCTAGTGTATTGACGTGTTAAAACAGCATAGAAGTTAGACAAGACTTCTTTCACGCTACAACATCATTTGAATCCGTTCTGACGCTAATTAAATATATCAAAGCCGTTCAAAGTCAATGGAGCCGGTATGGAAAACAATAGTATCTGACTGAAGAAAGGAGTTTTTAATCGGTTTTTAATCCCGCAGATATTGCTCTAAACGAAATCGTGAACTTACGCCCTCTGGTTGCACACTTGTACTTTAAGAAAAATTTGAAATATATGAGAAACATTTCACAGCAGAAGCGATCTCCAACGAAGAAAGGATTTTTCAAATCGGATTCTTAGAAGCAGAGATATAGACAAATATAAGATATGTATGTACGCCCCCTTGGTGGGAGAACCATGCATTATTTTAAGAACAAAGTATTCTCAAAAGGTTTTCTGATGTGAACGGTATCGGTCCAGGAAAGAAAATTTTCAATCGAGTTTTAAAGAGCTCAGATTTTGCTGGAAATGTATCAGAAGCAGAAATTAACACTTATATCCCCTAGTGGCCAAACCACTCTTTATGAAATATTAGAAATCACATAAAAACCATTTCCCATCATTTGCTGTTCACGGCACAAGAAGGATTTTTGAAACGGAGTATTAGGAGCAGAAATATAGGGGGAAACGCAATTTTCCCTAACGCTCCCTAGCGGAAAGTCAATGAATTACTTCAAAATTTTGAAATTACTTCAAAACATGAGAAACATGTCGCACCGAAAATTCTGTTCAGCAAAGAATAAATTTTTTAAATCGCACCATTAGAAGCATTTTTTTTATTGGAGGTTTAACGACCACCGTGAGCAACTCAATGAGCTATAAGTAGTCGCCTGTCCCTAATTTAGGGTCAATGGTTCCAGGGAAGGGAGAGAGCCAGTACCGTAAGACAAACACAACATCCATGCCTCACCGGGATTCGAACCCGGACCCCGTTCGGACGAATGATCAGAGGCCATCGCTTAGACCACTGCGCCACCGGGCATTTGACAAAAACAAGATATATATCTACGCCCCCTAGCGGAGAAACCACGCATTATTTTAAAAAGAAAATATTTCGAAAAGATTTGTCAACGTGAGTAGTATCGGTCCACGAAAGAATTTTTTCAATCGAAATTTTAGAAGCTCAGATATTGCTGCAAATACATCAGAAGCAGAAATAGACACCTGGCCAAAACATTTATACCAAAAATTAGAAATATATAAAAAATATTTCTCATCAGGAGCTGTATCCTCTGAAGAAAAAAAAATTCAAATCAGAGTTTTAGAAACAGAAATATCTAGGGAAAAGCAATTTACTTTTACGCCTCTTAACGGAGAATCTATGCGTAACTTGGAAAAGTGACTATGCCTAAAATAATCTTCTACATGAATGAAATAGAAAGGTAAAATAATTTTTTGAATTGGATGTTTAGAAGCAAATATATGGAATAAAATGTATTTTGAATTCGATATCATATGCATTTACGCCCTTTAGCGGCGAAATTTTGCATCATAAAAAAAATAAAAAAGATGAAGGATCATCATTCGCACATTTCAAGCTTTCTAATGCAAAAGTAATTTTTCAAATCGGACTATTAGCTGCAGAGATATCGTGTCTACACACGGACGGGCCGACAAATAAGCACGAGCTTTGTTTTACAAAAAATGTGCTAAAATAGTAATGAAAGGGTAAAACACAAATGAAGCTTTTATTATCTGTAATAAAATTTCTTACACCTGTGAACAAGCTCAGCATTTTCGGTTACAACCTTGCGGCTGAATTAAACCTTTGCTACAAATTTGTTATTTTCAATTTACATTTCTCAAAAACAGAACTAGCTTCGTTTTCTTCATTTTGTTTTATTTTAGTGAAAATATTGCGGAAATAGCACTTTTAGATCAATAATTTTACATTGATATCAGACAAAAATGTAGATAACATTCCGTGCTCACAGCAACATAGTGTGCGGATAGGTGTGATGAGACCGCAGTACCTGCGTCCCAAGAAGCAGGTACAAGTTTGTAATTCATAGTTGTTGTGCTGCTTGAAGAAATACCGTTGTGACTTCGGTGTCTCATTGTTAGAGTTAGTGGTTTCTGCTGGGTGAAAAGCGTTACCAGAATTTAAGAAACATGGCTTATTCATGTGATATTTTCTAAATTTCCGGCACATTTCAATGATTTTTTTTCCTAACTTGTTTAAGGCAGTTATGCAGACAGAAAAAAGGTTTGGCAAAGTATTTGGTCCCGAATTAATCTAATAGATTTCTTGGAATGTAATCAAATGATTCTTTTTCCGCTATATTGGGATGACGTTTGCTGATGTCTGAGTTTTCATTTCTATAATGCACAGTGACTATTTTAAAAATTCCGTTATAATTCCTCATGTCTATATGAAGCTGGACTTTTCTTTTTCTTGATAACATCTGTAGATCATCATCATCATCATCATCATTGTCAACCATTATCAATCCACTGCTGGACGAAGGTCTCCCCAAGTTTCCTCCACAACGGTCTGTCTTGTGCCAGTCTCCTCCATGTCACCCCTGCATACTTTCGAATTTCATCCACCCAATCTGCCATGTGGTCTTCTTCTGGGTCTTTTCCTGTCCCTTGGAATCCAATCTAAAATGTCGGCTGTCCATCGATGATCTGTCCTTCTGGCAGTATGTCCAGCCCATTGCCATTTCAGGGATTGAACTCTGATCATGATGTCTTCCACTCTTGTCATTTTTCGGATCCACGAGTTCCTCTTCTTATCTCTCCTGGTTACACCAAGCATGCACCTCTCCATGCTGCTTGGAGTTGTCTGCAGCCTTTGTATGTCTCTTTTAGTTAAGGTCCACGTCTCTGCACCATACGTAAGCACTGGAAGGATGCATTGATCAAACACTTTTCTTTTAAGACATAATGGCATATTGCTCTTGAAAATTATGCTGTTTCTTCCAAAAGCTCTCCAGGCAAGTTTTGTACGCCGAGTAATTTCTTCATCAATGTGACCCTCACTTGATATCTGCTGTCCAAGATAAACGTACGTGTCTGTTATCTCCAGCTTTTCTCCATCAATCGATAAATCTTCATTTCTTGTAAAAGCATTGAACATCACTTTTGTCTTCTGAAAGTTCATTTTTAATCCGACTTCTTTACTCTTGTTAGCAAGTTCCTGGATCATACTCTGCAGCTCTGATGGGGTAGTTGCAAAAATGACTACGTCATCAGCAAAACGAAGGTGGGTTAAATAATCTCCATTAATCTTTATCCCCTTGTTTTCCCAGCTCAGTGACTGAAAAACACCCTCCAATGTGGCATTAAAGAGCTTCGGAGATATGGTGTCATCTTGTCTCACTCCCTTTCCAATTTTTATGTGTGTTGTATTTTCAAACAGCCTAATCTTTGCACTTGCATTTTCATAGATGTTATTAATAATATTAATGTATGCATCTTCAATACCGCAGGTTTTCAGAGCCATTGTAACTGCTGATGGTTTCACCGAATCAAAGGCTTTTTCATAATCGATAAAAGCCATGCACAATGGAAATTCATATTCCCTCGCTCTTTCAATTAGTTCTCTCAGCACATGGATATGATCTATTGTGCTGTAGCCACTCCTGAATCCAGCTTGTTCTCTCGGTTGAGCCATGTCCAGTGTTACCTTCAAGCGGTGTGAAAGAATTTTAGTGAAGATTTTATAAACTACTGATAGGAGGCTGATAGGTCTGTAGTTTCCGAGATCCTCAATGTCACCTTTCTTATGTAGCAGGATCATTGTAGCGGTGTTCCAATCCTCAGGAATCTTTCCTTCATTAAGGCATCGAGTGAAAATTTGGGTGAGTACTGTTTCGATTTCTCCACTTGCTTCTTGTATGATGTCTACAGTAATTCCATCTTCTCCTGGAGCTTTTCCCCGCTTCATGTTCTTCATTGCATGTGCAACTTCTGCAGGAAGGACTGGAGGAACTCTGGTACTGGGGTCTTTCATGATGTCTGGAGTGCATGTATCATCCCTTTCATATAATTTGGAGTAGAAATCTTTCACTCTTGTCAAAATTTCGCCTCTATTTCTTGTTACAGAACCATCTTCTTTTCTCAGTGCCATAATCTGTTTTCTTCCCTTACTGAGATGTCCCTTTGCTATTTTTAGGCTTTGGTTGTTTTCAATTGCTTTCCTCACTAGTTCACAGTTGAATTTTCTTACGTCTTCAGTGATACTTTTTCGTACTGTCTTGCGTAGCTCTATATATTCCACTTTGGAAGTCACATCTTCTTTAGTTGTCCTCATCTCTCTTCTTTTTTGCATCAACATTTTCGTTTTTCCTGATAATTTATTTACATGCAACTTGTTCTTAGACCCAGCTAATTTTGTTGCTGTTTCCATAAGAGCTTTGGTTACTTTTCTGTTAACTTCAGAGATGTCCACTTCTTCCGATGTTAGGCCTTCTAAAGCAGAGAACCTGTTCTTCAGTTCCAACTTGAAGGCATTATGGTGTTTTTTAAGGTTGGTTATGTCAATAGATTTTGTTTGTCTTATGAGCTTGCCACGTTCAAGTTTAGTGTTGAGGTGCATCTTACATCTCACCAATCTATGGTCACTACCTGTGTTGAACCAATCTATGGTCACTACCTGTGTCACTACCTGTGTCTGCACATAAATCGTGGTAACTCTGAATTATTAATACAGCGATGTTGATTTATTTTTAAAATAGTATTTATACAGCCGTTGGGCGTGTCATGACAAGAAACCTTGAAGTATTACAGATACCGGGGGCACATCGCTGCGTCAGTAGGCTACACACAGGCAGTACATAATGCAGTGAAAAAATCAATCGAAGATTCTGCATTTTAGCAATTTCCCGCATTCTACGCTGATTCTTGTAAGCAGCTATTTCCCTCATTTACGAGATGTTCAACAGTTCAGTTCTGTGCGTGTTCTCTCTCTTGCTTTCCTTTTGTTTCGATGCTTACGACCTCCACAGGAATTTAAAGCTATAAACACTTGAAGGTCCTTAATTTAGGGCCACTGGTTGCAGGGAAGGGACAAAACCAGAGCATTAAGGTAAACTCACCACGCATGCGTCAGGCGCGACTTTAACTCAAGCCCAAGTCCAACGAATAGCAAGAGGCCAACGTACTTGCCCGACGGTGTTGGTTCTGTTTCTTCTCAGAAACCAATGAGCATAAATTTCGGAATGGACGGTTCCTTATAGCCTTAGATGCTCACTAAGGCTGTAAATCTCCGAAACAAGAAAAAGTAATCCTGTGACTCACGTGGTAAGATTGCGTAAATAGTACGTTTTAAAGACTAAATTCTCATGCTTAGTTTTCGAAACTGGAAACCATAGTTAAAAAATCATAGTGGATGGATATAACGCTTTCCCACGTTTTTCGCTTTTACACAATAAACGTTCGTATTTATCGACTTATTGAAAAACATTAAACCCAAAGTTCACTAAACGACAATTTGTTTTGCAAAGTAAGACTACAGTCTAGTCCTAGTCATTAGACTTTAAATCAAGATCTTCTTTACAATTTTTTACAAAATATTACTGAACATTATATCGAAATTTACGTGCATGACATTTTTGCAAAATGCATCTAAACGTTACTTCGGGTTTTAGTGCTTAATAATATTTTACTGTGTTATGGATGGAACACACATTGCGCCATGGAGGCCCGATTCTTAAAGTTTTGGAGGGGAAAATTCAAGGCAAGAGAAGAAGAGGACGGCCAAGGAATAGTTTTGTGGCACTATTACTCCAAGACACCAATATTAAGACATTCTATGACTTCAAGAGAATGTCAGAGAATAGAGAGGGATGGAGAGACAGAGTACATCTACTGAACAACCAGTCCTTAGACTGAGTAACCAAGAAAAAGAAGAAGAATCTTTTACTAAATGTTATATCGTGATTTAGTGCTTAATAATCTTTTTCTAAAGGTTATATCGGGGTTTAGTGCTTAACGGAGATATATTATTTATTTTCATAAGCTATAGAACTAGTTTGTAAATTTGATCTATGATGATTTCATCATGCTATTTGGAATTTGGGTATGTTCTTCTAGGTTTGTTCTTTTAGGTTTTCACTTAAAAACAGCTTTCATAATTTCCATCGATACTTAATCGCATTCTCCTACACAGAAGTCCCAACGGAAGTGCATCAAATTAAGATATTGTTACAGCTGTTGGTGAAATCGCTAAAAGTCGGATGGTACGAAGTGTCAAAAACAGGAAGCGGAATTACGAAGCAAATGAAAGCTGGTGGGCGCTGAAGTAAGACAAGTGCTATTCATCGTGACAAAAAATACTGCCATTTTTTTGCAAGATAGTTTTTCTTCGAGAAATGCCCTAAGTATGAATAATTAGGTATGACAGTTAGCATTTATTGGTATTTGCAAGCACAAACATACCGCACTCCCAATGGGGGATATTGCAAGCCTGTATTAAGTAAACCTTGACATAAAGAACATAATACATAAACATATTTGTATATATCTACATAAATTTACATATGTTCTTATCCGTTATTAAGATCAAGCTGTTTCAGCCTTGACAAAATCCCCTGCTGGCAATGAAACTTGGAATTTTACGGGTTTTTTTATCCGTTTTATGGAGTCTGCAGAAGCCTTTCGATCGTCACGAGATTTCACAATTTTCTTCTAGCTGAGCACCATTTCTCCAAAACGTTCATATCATCCCACACCATTTAAATCTTATCATGATATGTTCTTCTAGATCGCTCTCGTTTTCTTTATTCTTTTGGCGTACATTCCGTAGAAAGTTTCAGAAGTCTCATCAGTCATTCCTCTCACGTGATCATACAATATCAATTGTCTTCTATGCATTTTTCAATACAGTATTCCATAGCAATTTTGAAGTATCATCAGTCATTCCTCTCACGTGACCATACAAAATCAATTATCTTCTGTACATCTTCTAATACAGCATTTCATAGCAATTTTGAGAAACCTCATCAGTCATTCCTTTCACGTGATCATACAAGATCAGTTCTCTTCTGTGTAGCTTTCAATACAGTATTCCATAGCAATTTTGAGAAGTCTTATTAATCATTCCTCTCACGTGCCCATACGAAATCAATTCCCTTCTGTATATCTTCCAATACAGCATTCCATAGAAATTTTGAGAAGCCTCATCAGGTATTCTTCTCACGTGACCATACAAAATCAATTATCTTCTGTACATCTTCTAATACAGCATTTCATAACAACTTTGAGAAGTCTCATTAGTCATTCCTTTCACGTGCCCATACAAAATCAATTCCCTTCTGTACTTCTTCCAATACAGCATTCCATAGCAATTTTGAGAAGCCGCATCAGTCATTCTTCTCACGTGACCATACAAAATCTATTCTCTTCTGTACATGTTACAATACAGCATTCCATAGCAATTTTGAGAAGCCGCATGTCATTCTTCTCACGTGACCATACAAAATATATTCTCTTCTGTACATGTTCCAATACAGCATTCCATAGCAATTTTGAGAAGCCGCATCAGTCATTCTTCTCACGTGACCATACAAAATCTATTCTTTTCTGTACACGTTCCAATACAGCATTCCCTAGAAATTTTGAGAAGCGTCATCAGTCATTCTTCTCACGTGACCATACAAAATCAATTCTCTTCTGTACATCTTCCAAAACAGCATTCCATAGCAATTTTGAAAAGCCTCATCAGTCATTCTTCTCACGTGACCATACAAAATCTATTCTCTTCTGTACATCTTCCAATACAGCATTCCGTAGCAATTTTGAGAAGCCTCATCAGTCATTCTTCTCATATGACCATACAAAATCAATTCTCTTCTGTACATCTTCCAATACAGCATTCCATAGCAATTTTGAGAAGCCTCATAAGTCATTCTTCTCGCGTGACCAAACAAAATCTGTTCTGTTCTTTACATCTTCCAATACCTTACCTTTTACACACACCGTCTACACTGGTGCACTAAACATACATTAGTGTGCAAAAGTTAAGGGCAAAGTGGAAAAAGTAAAATAAAGTCGTAAATAGCAGCAGCACCCCAGGCACAAATTAACTCAGAACCGTGTCCTGGAACACGAGCAACCGCACATGAGAAATAATGAAGTATGGCGTGCTGTTCTCGTGACGTGAGAACCTAATACGTTCACGCAGTCCAATAAAATCAGTTGAACGGAAGTTACCGGACGGTGTGCATAAGTGTTACAAAAGTTCGACTGTGTTTGCCGTGTGCTAGAGACGACAAAATGGATCCCTGAGGTCATCTTGAGGATTTTCTCATGGGCGAATTACTGGAAAGCTCGACGAGGGGCGAACTATGATGAGTGTGGCACAAGAGTTCAGTATCGCTGATAACGTCGCATCATGTGCATGGTCGACCTTGAAGATTACAAGTACAGCTGAGCATAAGACCGTTGGTGGTCGTCCACCAAAAAAACACTCCCCAGTGAGGACCGGTATCTGCTTCTACGGGCCAGGAGGGATCGACACCAGACAACAAGTAACCTTACAAAACAACTGAACCTGAGCACAGGATACCACAGCTTACAGTGGCCAGGCAACTACACAGAGGTGGGCTGTTGTTTATGCTCTTTCCATTAACAACTGCGTACCGGAGACACTGTTTACAGCGGTTCAGAGAACATGAGATCTGGACAGCAGAACAGTGGAGTACGGTATTCTTTACTGATGAGAATAGATTTAGTCTCTGTAGCGATTCTGGACGTCAACTAATCTGGCGGGAAGTAAGCACTTCGTATCGCCCTGGAAACATCAATGAAACGAACAGATATGGCGGCCGCGGTGTTCTCGTTTGGGGAGGCATTCTGTTCGATGGATGTACGGAGCTCTAGATACTGGGAGATACTGTAACCGGTGCACGCTATTGTAAAGAGGTAATCCTTCCCCATGTTCATTTGTTCCTAAATGCCATTGGCCCATAGTTTGTGATAAATATCCGGAACTGTGATAATATGAGGTTTGTCGTACAATGGCTGTTGATGAGCTGTTGGAAAGCAAAGACATTAAACGGATGAATTGGTCAGCACGTTCCTTTTACATAAATCCCATAGAACACGTGTGGGACGCTGTGGGAAGACACCTTGCGGCACGTCAACGCACACCGGATGTCCAACAGACGGCGCTGGAAGAAGAATGCGCGACGTTGCCTCAAGAACTCATCAACAACTTAGTGCTAAGAACGGACAGACGGCGCAAAGCATGCGTCGACGTTAGTGGTAATCACATCCCTTATGAGGACCTCCTCTTGTCTTCTTACCGTCTTTGGCAGTGCCGTATCATGGCACTCAGTGCTATGTAGCCAATTCTGAATAAAGTTCCATTAAATTCTTTAGTATCAGCAGTTATCTCGGTGTTGTTTCCATCATCGTTTCGGTAAGTAATAGAGTTCCTGTGGTTTGAATTTCACATATCCAGGCCGCTTCTGTGCGACGCTATAGATCAAAACCTGGCTCGTTTTGCACACTCGTGTACACTGAAGAGCAACTGAATTAGAGACAGCTGGGGTTTTGCAAATGTGGCACTGTGGGCGGCCCTGTAAACGGAAACGACGTGACGTATGCAGCGATCCGACAATATAAGGAGTGATGCGACGGGAATCAGTAAGAGTCGGACGCAGTATGGGTAAGACGAAGGAACTAAGCGCATTTAATCGTGGGCAAATTGTCGCGGCCCGGCGAATGGGTCACTCCATCTCGTAAGTCCTGCAAGCACTGGGATTTTCACGATCCACTGTGTCATGGGTGCACCGTGAGTACTTCGAATCCTGTAAAACCATCCCTGCAAGGGCCAACTGCCGTGGACAACAGCGTGTGGATGAGCGGGGTCATCGTCGGCTAGCTCGCATTGTAACAGTGGATAGACGGGCCACAGTGCAAGAAATCACTCGGCAATTTAACGCTGGTGCACAAAAACGTGTAAGGCGCCACACCATTCAGAACCATCTCCTCGCTATGGGATACAGAAGCCATCGTCCCACGAGGGTACCGCTGCTGACCGCACATCACAGGGTGCGAAGATTAGCATGGGCGCGGGAACATCGCCACTGGTCTCAAGACATGTGGGAAAATGTTGCCTGGACTGATGAGTCGAGATTCACGTTGGTACATGCGGATGGCAGGATACGAGTACGGCGCAAACCACATGAAGCGATGGATCCTTCTTGCCAGCAGGGTACTCTTCAAGCTAGTGGGGGTGGCATTCTCGTCTGGGGACTATTTACGTGGATTAAAATGGGACCCTTGGTACGTGTGACATCGTCCCTCACAGGTCAACGTTACCGGGATATCCTGGACGTCCATTTGCCCCCGTTCGTGCGTCTTCAACATCCCACTGGGGACCTCATCCTGCAACAAGACAATGCACCGTGCCATCGCTTCCGAATTGTATCCGAATGGTTGGATGAACACTCCACCGACGTGACCTCGCTTCCTTGGTCATCTAAGTCACCTGACCTCAATCCCATCGAGCACATCTGGGATGCCATCGAGAGAGATGTTCGAGGCTCTGACCCCCTCCATCAAATCTTCGTGAACTGTGGGAGCTTGTTCAGGTGTCGTGGATCCGCATGGCTTCCCAACGCTTCCGGTTTCTTGTCGAGTCCATGCCGAGACGAATTGCCGCCGTCATCAGGGCGAAAGGTAGTGCTACACGTTGCTAGACAGGTATCTCTAATTCAATTGCTGTTCAGTGTATGTAGCTGCCGATGTATGCAAAAAAATTAACTGAAAACTGGCGAACATACAAATTTCACTACCTGGAAAACTGTCCTGCATTTACTTTTGCCGCAGGTAAACAGGAATATACAAATTAGGATTACGATAAAAAGCCCGGCGAGTTTACTCTCATTTTGTAGATGTTCTAGGCAACCCTTGCTTTCTCTTCAGTAGTACGTCGAGCTGGTTATGTCACAAAGATATCCTATGGATGATTTTCAGTGAAGGAGAGCAATTGGTAGGATGCAAGCAGATCAGCCAGACGAAAGTTCCCAGATAATTGAATGTTCTAAAAAATATCCTGTTAATACTCTGGGGACAGTTCCAACAGAAAGGAGATGTTCGTCATTGACCAGGATAAGACCATCCCACAGCCATCGCTGCTGCTGACGTTTGCTACATGAGTCTGACTCCTAGATGAATCAGAGATGTGAGCTAGGCATCTCCCTTTGGAGCTCGCAGCATCTAAAGGGACGAGTGTTTCAAGGCATACCGTTTGCAGAAGACTCCTTGAGCAATTCCTTTATGCAAGGAGAGTAATTAAGCCTGTATAATAAGCTATGTCTGCCCTTAACACTCTGATGTCATTTAGTACTTGCAGCGCCATCTGCTTTTATCCGGTGGCCGAAATTGGAACTAAGCTCACCACTATCGCACGATATGTAAAATTAAAGAGAAACAACGGAAAATAAAAAAGTTAGTCAGACGAACGACTTCATCTGTGGCAACACGCAGGTGCTCGAGCAACTGTCTGCGACGTTTGTTCTGTTACGTAGGTGTTATGTCATATTTTATTTCATTTTTCTTTATAATATTTCATAAAAAGGAATAAAATTGCAGAGTAATTTCATAAAAAAAGGAATCAGCGTTATTTAATTTCATAAAGAGGAGCAAGTAAAATTGTAAGAAAGTAACTGCAATCGTAGTTTTGATTCGCTCTGATGGAAATTTAAAAAATAAATGGTTCCGTGGAATTTGTTTCTATGTGGCACAAGATGGAAGAAGATAAAGCTAAAGGAAAACGTCGGTTAAATAGAAAGCGACAAAGTTGATGGCATGCAAACCGAACTTCTTATGCGTTGCATAACTTGAACGAAGGTAGAGCTAAACGCAGACGAAATGAAACTTTTGAAGAAACATAAGCTAGACATATTACTGATGCTCTTGTGCATGCTAAACGCCGACAGCGAGTAACTCCTGAACGACTACAGTCTCGACGTAATGCAGCCGCTCTCTCAGATGTACAATCACGGAGAATGAAATTTGCGCATCAAGAACATACAAATTTCACTACTTGGATTGAACTGAAATTTTATGGACGTAATGATACAGGTGAATGACACATGATGGCAAAACAGAACTACAGAAAGATCTGTGGCACGCAGTCCGGTCATCTTCAACAGCGCATCGCATCGCCTCGTACATGCTGCAATACGGCCCGGCATGAAGGCGAACAGACGCCGGATGTTGTCCTGCGGCAGACTCGCTCACACGTGCTGGACGGTGTGTTCCAAATCTCGGATAGTGCGGCACGGCGGCAGCTGGCGTTTCAACTGGTCCAACACATGCTTGATAGAGGACATATCCGGGGAGCGGGCAGGCTATGGAAGTGTCTGGACATTTCATAAAGAGGAGCACAGACTTCAATGACTTGGGAAACATTCCCTTTTATATCCATAATGTCAAGGACTACTTATCCTTCTTTCGCTAAGCGTTTCTAAAAAACCGTGTCTGTGAAGAGAAGCTTATTCAGATGCTTGTTATCGATTGTCCAAGTTTCTTCATCGTGGTAACAGGATACTTCCTAAAAATTTCACCCCAAAAAATTTATTTGTCCTACGAAGAACGTAACTACTCCAGAGAACTGGGTTGTGCGTCGAGATTGCCTTCTCCGATTCTGCTCTCAGCTTTGCGCCGACAAGTTCCACCTCTGTGTATTGTCGACCCAAAGTAAATTTAAATTCTTCCATTGCCCTCACTTTCATGCCATTACCCAGCTCAGTGTCTGCTCTCTAATAGGTTGTCGCATTTTCTATTTTACTTTTATATATTTTTAAGGTCTATGGTTTGTACTGAATTTTATTTTTGCCTCCGAACAACGGTTAAACAGTCGTAATGAACTTTTACAAATTTAGTTTTAGTTTACTTCCTGAGACAAAAATTGATGTTTCTGCTTTCTCTAAAATTTCCACGCGCGAGTGGAAAAATTTCACTGATTTGAAGACAGGAATGCCAACGCAAGAAGCAAGTTTGAAACAGCATTGTTTCCTTTTAGGTTCCTTTTCTTTGAGTTCCAGCTTTTGTTTTTGCCTCAGCAGGGAAGAAACTCCCATGGAGCACCGCTCCGGCGCCCCATGGAGCTACCCGGATGACAGGCTCACTTAATGACTTGTGAACTCTCAATATGAACATCACCCGTTTGTATTTCTGCAATGATTATAATGGAATTCAAAAAGATTAAAAAATAGATCAAGTGAGCAAAAACGTTTAGATTTTTGAAAGCAAATACCAACACACAATCACTTTTAATTTCAAATGCGTTTTTAAATATTTACAGCTCCTTCAGAAGGCAACCGTTTCACTTATTAATTCGAAATGTATAGCACAGACACCGGACAAAAAATTAATCACCTCCAGAAATTTGCTATTAAAACTTAGTTACATCACCACGTGCAGAAATCCAGCATTTATTCATTCTTGCTAGAAGAGATTAAACAAGGTGATTTAAATAACTTGACCCAATTTTTAAACATTCTATGAACAGTTTGTCTCGCAATTTATGGAAATCATTGGGATACTGAAATTTGGTTTTTACACTTCGTTCAAGATGGTCCCACAAATTCTCAATAGGATTTAAATAAGACCTAACTGACCAGCCCATGTCTCCAAAAGTTGTATCACGTTCTTCACACCAATCCATAATGGCTTTAGCTCTAAGAATCCCCCAGTTATCATCGGATTAGTTACTTGATGAGAATTCTGCAATTGCTGTGTAAAAGGAAACTAATGATTGTCTAAAATTTCTCTGTAAGCATGACAATTCATCATATTCTTCACCTCTGCTAGTGGGCCTAATTCACAGCCACTAAAACAATCCCACAGCATTACAGACCCTCATCCTTTGGCAAAAACTCTTTGAACACACTCAGGACTGAATGTTTCTTTAGACACCCTGTGGACCCTATGCCTTGCGGCATTTAACCATAAACAAAATTTGGATTAACCAGCCCATATGACAGTCTTCCACAGTCCATGTCCTGTGAACCTTGGTCCAAACTAAGAGAGCTTTTTTGTAAGAGGTAGTTGACATTGGTTTCACTCTTGCAATTCTACTCCAGATATCCATTCGATGAAGCATCCTATGCAATGTTTGCTCAGATATAGACGTGCGAGGCCCATTATTAACAGGTTGGCGGAGTTTTTGCCTTGTTGGAAATCTATTTTCGTTGACCAAGCGAGAAATTTGTCAAAATGGTGTTTCGTCTACAGTTTTTCCACTTATTTTTCAGTCGAGTTTGACTTACACCAATCTTTGTAAACACGGAGAGCTGTTGTATTGTTAACATCTACAAATTCAGAAACTTCCTTGATGCTGTGTCCTTTCGACCGGCAAAAAACTGTGAAACCCCTTTTGCCAGTCCCTTACATCTGTCTTTCGACCCAATGAGTTTAATTTTTCAAAAATTTCAGTTTCAAATTTTACCTGTAGAAAGAAACAACACAATATAAACCATAAATATTTAAGTAAATTTCTAATTATAACCTCAGAAATATGTCATATTGAACCATTACATATATTGCTGCAGGTGACTAATTTTTTGTCCTGCATCTTTAGTAATGGATGTAGTGGCGTAAGTGTGGTTGCAAATTTTTCTTATAAGCTCGTTTTCATTCATTTCCATTTTTGTCTACATAGATTCACCGCGTTTCCACTCTTTCCGTTTAATATGCTTTAAGCTTGTTACTGATGAATATTACTTGAGCCCGACTCAAATATCCCTTCCTTTGAGAAAGACGGTTGCACGAAGTATCAGGATTCCGGGTCAGTCAACAAACTATGCTGGAAGGAGCTTTCTGTAGAAGAAGGAAGTCCAATTACTTACAGACGATGTATGGTGAAGTTTTTTCAAAACCGTAAAAGAAGGCATTGCCATTAATTCCAGACGAAGTGTGGAAGAAGCATCACTCATTTTCCAAACCGTAGAAGAAGTAATTCTCATTGATCACAGACGACTTGTCGAGGAAGTATCATGCAGTTTTCTAAACGTAGAAGAAGGAATTCTTATTAATTCCAGACGACGTGTAGAAAAAGCATCACACGTTTTTCGAACAGTGGAGGAAGGAATTCTCATTAATTCGGAACGATGTATGGAAGAAGCATCACTTATTTTTTTAACCACCGTAGAAGAAGGAATTCTCATTAATTCCAGACGACTTGTGGAAGAATTTCCACACGTTTTTCGAACAGTGGAAGAAGGAATTCTTATTAATTTCAGATGACTTGTGAAAGAAGCATCACACGTTTTTCGAACAATGGGAGAAGGAATTCTCATTAATTCCAGACGACCTGTCGAAGAAGAATCATACATTTTTCAAACCGTAGGAGAAGGAATTCTATTTTAATTCCAGGCGATGTGTGGAAGAATCATCAAACAATTTTTCGAACCGTAGAAGAAGGATTCTCAATAACTCTAGCCGACGTGTGGAAGATGCATCGCACATTTTTCGAACCGTAGAAGAAGGATTCTCCATAATTCTAGCCGACGTGTGGAAGATGCATCACACATTTTTCGAACCGTAGAAGATGGAATTCTCATTAAGCAAGTTTACATGCCTCAGAAAACTTGAAATCACATCGTCCTCAAACGGGAATCGAACCCGCAGCTCCCGAATGTGCATTCGAGTTTGTTACCATTACAGCACCGAGAACAAGGAATCTCCAAGCAACTGAAAATGTTTATCGCGACTGAGATGAGACGCTCAGCCGTACGTAATGCTCATTTGTCCAATCAAAGTGTGGAAGAAGTATCCTGCATTTTTTCTCGGAACTCACATGTCTTATTTTACGTTGGGGCACTAATACAGGGAAACTTGACCTTTTCTGCCGGTGCACCAACATCTTCCTTCTCCGGAGTAGTATGTTCTACCCAATGAGGTACGCCGGCAAGGGCTTATCGCTGCAACTTCCCGTTTTGACATGTGCGTCACCTCTGAGGTAGGTAAGTCACTCGGAGTGGGATACCTTTGCGGTTTTCTTTCTTTGCGGCAGTAACAACACATGATCCCTTTTTATGCATTTAAGCAGTTCATAAAAACTGTACAGAAATTACATTAGCATAGCATTCATGCGTAAAAGTCTGCTATAAAAAAATTTACATTTTTACACTCAAATATTCTCTATTAATATTAATAGTTGAGTGATTTTATAGGTCTTTCAGGAAATAATGGCCGATTTTCTGAGGTGCCACATTCAACTCGCCTGCCGACCAATCCGCTGGCAGCACCATTCCTACGAGCTGAAGGGTGACTCAGACGCCACATACACGCTGTTATCGGTTGAGCTGCAGTCGTTGCTACTCATGTGAGAGTGGTGTGTATAACATGTTAGGAAGGACTTAGTTTAGACTGATTCTGCTTCATGAGTTCAAATTGGATCGTAATGAGGCCCAAACTTACCGTAATGTGGTAGAGGAACGAAGCGAAGAGGCAGCATCTGAATGTACTGTTCGTCAATGGTTTGAAAAGTTTCATTCCGGTGAAATGAGCCTACAAAACAGAGGGCCGAGGACGACATTTGGTCATTGATAACGACGCTCTGAAGGCAAAAGTGGAGGCAAATCCTTGCAGCACAGTCAGAGAACTCGCTTAACAGTACAATGTCTTTTTCATTTTCACCTTTCAAACTGGCCATAATTTTCTGAACGACTTGGTATTTTGCTCAGAAGGAGAGGCTTCATCGAAATTGAAAAGACAAAAGCTTTCATTTTAACATAATACAGGGTGTCACAAAATGATTACCCTGATTTCGGAATGGTATAACTTTCCACTGATTTCACTGATTTCGATTTTCTTTTGCAGATGAGTAGGTGCACTCTGAAAGTTTTGCTGGATATGAGATTTAGTACCCAAGTCCGTCACTTGGAGCGCTGTTTGTGCAGAATCTGAAGACATGGCTTCTACACAAGAAAAGGCTCAGTGTGTCGTGTGGCTGGCAGAGACAAAGTCGCCAAAAATGGTGCAACGAAAGTTTCAAACTCATTACGGAAAACCGCCACCAGATGTGAAATTGATAAAATCGTGGATGCGAAAGTTTTCATAAACAGGTACAGTCGAAAAGGGTAAAAGTGCTGGGCGACCCTCAGCATCTGCAGAGACAGTTGGAAAAATTAATGTAGCCTTCAACTGATCAAAAAACCGTGCGGCAAGCTGAACGTCAGCTCCAGGTACCGAAGAGTACAGTGCACAGGGTGCTACGAAATCGGTTGAATTTGTATGCGTACAAGGTGCAGATTGTTCAGGGACTCAAACCACAGGACATTGATGCACGCAAGCAGTTTGCTAACACCGTGTTCCAGGAATTGGAGGACGATGAACATTTTTTACAGCAGATAGCATTTTCGAACGAAGCGATTTTTCACATTAGCCGTGCTGTAAGCAGACATAGAGTGCGAATTTGGGGTTCCAAAAACTCACACACCGTCAGAGAGCACATGCGGGACAGTCCCAAGGTTAATGTGTGGTGTGCATTACGGAATAACAGCGTTATTGGGCCTTTCTTTTTTCACGAAGGAACTCTCACCGGTAATGTGTATGTGGATATGCTTGAGATTTATGCAATACCCCAATTGCAGGACATGCAGCCCCGTGTGTTTTTCCAACAAGACGGAGAACCTCCTCACTGGGCAACATATGTGCGAGACCTGCTGCACCATCACTATCCCAATCGATGGATTGGTAGAGACGGCCCAATCCCATGCCCACCGAGATCACCGGATATTACTCCATTGGACTTCTTCCTTTGGGGATATGTTAAAGACATGGTGTATGCGATACCAGTTCCAAATGTTCACATTTTGTGTGAACGAATCAGACTAGCCCTAGAGAGTGTAACTCCCCAAATGCTGCAAAATGTGTGGCGGGAGATAGAGTACAGATTTGACATTTTGCGTGTCACTCGCGGTGCCCATATCGAGTGCACTAAACAAAACTTGCTTATTATGTGCGTTTATGTGGAAAATTTAGATTGGATTTTAGATTGGATTCCAAGGGACAGGAAAAGACCCAGAAAAAGACCACATGGGAGATGGGTGGATGAAATTCGTAAATATGCGGGAGTGACATGGAGGAGACTGGCACAAGACAGACCGTTGTGGAAGGAAACTTGGGGAGACCTTCGTCCAGCAGTGGATTGATAATGGTTGACAATGATGATGATGATGATGTGGAAAATCTGGTGTTTGTAAATATATTCACAATAAAGTTAAAAACAGTTGAAATCAAAGTAATCATTTTGGGACACTCTGTATTATTGGTAAAGGAACGGAAATTTCAGAAACATTTACTGTCTCAATGTTCTGATTGTAAAAAGACTTCAACTTAATAATAGTTAGAGAAAGAAACAGAGATAGAAATAGAGATAGAGGAACGTTCTGCAACGCGCGCGCCCGAGGCAGAAAACGAAGATGATAAATAAGCAAATATTCACTTATCACCGACTTGGTAAACTCGAAAGCGACGTTTGTGCTAACAATGTTGCAACATCAACAACATAGAATTCGAAAAACTCATTGCAGACCAAACCAGATCAACGGTAATGATATTCCATTAACCAAAGCACAGAATCTGTCATGAGAAAGCGGTGGAAATCGGAAACGGAAACATACCATCTGCGAAATGATGGTCTTTAAATATATTGAAAAACCAGTGCAAGTTCCTGCTAATGACCCATCGTGCCATATAATAGAAATAACGAGCAAGGATGTTATGTAATGACGATGCTTATACTCATCAGCATAGCATTGCAATAATCGACAGATTAATTTCTAACTCCTGTGAGCACAGTAAAAAATTTAAAAACTTTCATTCGTTGATCGACTCGCATGAAAATCAAGGAGAATGCAACAAATTCCATGGTACAATGATTTCTGACCAAAGTCTTGTACACTAATATCCAGGGACAATTACTTTTTTTAAAGTGTGCAGTCGGTTAGACCCTATGCAAAATATGATTTTGTACCACCTAGAGGAAGAGTTTTGATTTCGAAAATCTGGAAACTGTATGTTCTTCAATATATTTTTTTTGAATGAAGGTTTAATGACCACCGTGAGCAACTCAATGGGCTATAAGCAGTCGCCCGTCCCTAATTTAGAGCCACTGGTTCCAGGGAAGGGAGAGAGCCAGTGCCGTAAGACAAACACAACATCCATGCCTCACCGGGATTCGAACCCGGACCCTTTTCGAACGAATGGTCACAAGACATCACTGAGACCACTGCGCCACCAGGTCGGCATTCTTGAACATAGTGCGGTGTTCTTTGGTTTTAAAAATATAAGTGAAAACTCAGTTTACCTAGAACAACGTTAAGTGAAACTTTATGAATTACCATAGATGGTTCGTTTTAATTGAAACCCTGTGTAGCATAATATTTAATGTCCTTATTTAAGCCAGAAAACCTCACTTTAAGAAACATTCAAGGGAGGTACTTACAGTTTTATCCTTTTATTCAAGTCTACAATGGTAAGAGTCACTTCAACAACAATGAAGCGCAGTTTTTAGCACGTTTTTTGTGAAAAATGATCGTGCTTGTGTTACCGGTTTGTCTGTCCGTCTGTCTGTACCCACGATATCTCTGCAACTAATATTATGATTTGAAAAATTATTTTTTGCATTGGGAAGCTTGAAATATGCAAATGATGATCCTTCATTTCGTTTTTTTTTACGATGTACAATTTCGCCGCTAGAGAGCGTAAATGCAGATGATGTCGAATTCAAAAATACGTTTTATTCCACACATTTGCTTCTAAACATCCGATTGTAAAAACGCTTTTATCTTTCAATACCATTTATGTCGAAGAGCATTTTAGATATAGTTACTTTTTCAAATTACGAATAGGTTTTCCGCTAGGGGCGTAAAAGTAAATTACATTTTCCTAGATAACTCTTCTTCTAACACTCCGATTTGAAACTTTTTTTCCTTCAGCGGATACACCTCCTCATGGAAAATCGTTTGCATATAATTTTTGGTAAAGAATATTTTGGTCACCAGAGGGAGTAAGTGTTAATTTTTGCTTCTGATGTATTTGCCATAAAATCTGAGCTTCTGAAATATCGATTGAAAAACTTCTTTCGTGGACTGATGCCACTCACATCGATAAGCCTTTTCTGAATATTTTCTTCTTAAAATATTCCACAGTTTCTCCGCCAGGGGGCGTAGATGTATATCTTATTTTTGTCAATATCTCTACTTCCAGGAGTCTGATTTGAAAAATTCCTTCTTTGTTGGATAGTGTTTTCAGTGCGACATGCTTTTCATATAATTTCAAAATTTTCAAGTAAATCATAGACTTTCTGCTATGGGACACAAAGGTAAATTGCGTTTTCTGCGTTATTTCTGCTGCTAAAACTCCGATTTGGAAAATTCTACCTGTATGGTATATAAGACCTGATGGAAAATATTTTTTTTTTTTTTTTTAGCCGCCCCGGTGGCGCAGTGGTCTAAGGCGTTGGCCTCTGATCATTCGTCCGTAAGGGGTCCGGGTTCGAATCCCGGTCAGGCATGGATGTTGTGTTTGTCTTACGGCACTGGCTCTCTCCCTACCCTGGAACCAGTGACCCTAAATTAGGGACGGGCGACTGCTTATAGCCCATTGAGTTGCTCACGGCGGTCGTTAAACCTCCAATAAAAAAAAAAAAAAATATATATATATATATATTTTTCACATAATTTCTAATGTTTGGTAAAGAATGGGTTGGCCACCAGGAGGCATAAGAGTTAATTTCTGCTTCTGATGTATTTCTAGCAAAATCTGGGCTCCTGAAACTCAAAAAAATATTTTTTTCTTGGACCGATATCGCTCATTTGAGAATACTTTCTTCCTAAAATAATGCATGGTTTTCCCAGCAGGAGACGTAATGTCCCATCTTATTTTTGTCGATATCTCTGTTTCTACGAGTCCGATTTGAAAAATTCTTTCGGTGTTGGAGAGCGTTTCCGGTGCGAAATGTTTCTCATACAAATTCATGTTTTTCTTAACGCACAAGTCTGCAACCAGAGGGCGTAAACTCACGATTCCGTTTACAGCAATATCTGAGGGATTAAAAACCGGATTGAAAAACTTCTTTCTTTCGTCAGATATTACACCCGAAAATTCGGTGTCATCTTTCTTGTTTTTATTGGAAGTTTAATGAACACCGTGAGCAACTCAAAGTCACCCTTCCCTAATTTAGAGCCATTGACTCCAGGTACGGGAGTCAGTGGCCTAAGACAAACACAACATCCATGCCTCACCGGGATTAGAACCTGTACCCTTCTCGAACAAATGGCCATACGCCAGCGCTTAGACCATTGCGCCACTGGAGCGGCACGCGCAGTTTTCAATACATGCTTTCCAATTCAAGTTAAATAAGATCAGTCTCTGAACATTGTAAAAACACAAATTTGTCGGTGACAGGGATCGAATTTGCGCCTTGTGGTTTCGGAGACCGTTGTTCTAACCGAATAAACTACACCGACGGAATATATCGCTACGGACTTGTCGTCTTAACAGGTGCTTCACCTTTGTAGTTCGTCACATTATGTCCCTCTTCATTTCTTTACTTTTTGAAGCGAAGAAGGAATTTTCATTCATTCCAGACGATCTGTGGAACAAACATCGCACATTCTTCGAAGAAAGTAGATCCCTTTTCCACAATCGGACGCCGATGTGAAAACACAAAGTTTCGATGACGCGATCGAAATCGCCTTCTTGCTCCGGAGCCAGTTGTTCTAACCAACGCAACTGTACCGACGGAATGTATCGCTGAAGATTTGTCGTCTTGACAAGTGATTCACCTCTGTAGTACGTCAAAACGTATAACACCGGCTATCGCATAACAGATGTCTTTCAAAACAGTTACAAACTCTAGCCATTTAGCAAACGAGAGAATTTCACTAACTCGGCACAGCCTAACCAAAAATCAGCCTCAACATACATCCTGAACCTCGCTCTTATCTTTGATTTTCTTATACGTCACTCGACCTCAGACCTGAATGCTGTTGCCACACAATCATTCCGTCGAAATAAAAAAAATGGAGGGGGATAACAACCTACCTGAGCAACTTGATATAAGCAGTCACCCGTCCTTAACTTAGTGTCATTGACTCCAGGGAAGGGAGAGAGAGAGACAGTGCCGTAAGACAAACACAACATCCATGCTTATAACGAAGTAAATTTCTCCGTCATTTTTGGTCTACGCCGGGATTCGAAACCCGAGGCCGCTTATTCCGGAACAAGTCGCTCTACCAACTGAGCTACGCAGACATGTATTCTGATTCCTATCTGCCTTTATGTCATGTGCGTCCTGCTGGTAGGTACGTCACATCTTCCCCCACCCGAAAGAGGGCCGGGGGCATGGCCCACGGATCAGCCGTGACCATGAATCGTTGCAGGCAGACAACCACTGAAGAACGTGCACTTGAGAACTCCCCGTCCATCTGGTGTGTGGAATGCAACGTCACACACATTTATTTTTCGAAGCACTGGAGAAGGGATTCTCTGACTTTTCCTATCTCGCGGTGTGGAAATAACATCACACCAATGCGAGATTTTGAACGGTCGGGTCATCCGGGTAGTTCGGGCGCCATTATAACGAAGTAAATTTCTCCGTCATTTTTGGTCTACGCCGGGATTCGAACCCGAGGCCGCTTATTCCGGAACAAGTCGCTCTACCAACTGAGCTACGCAGACATGTATTCTGATTCCTATCTGCCTTTATGTCATGTGCGTCCTGCTGGCAGGTACGTCACATGCTGAACGGGATTGGAACCCGGACCCATCTCGAATGAATGCTCAGATGCTATCGCTTATACCACTGCACTATTGGGATGGCAAAAAAAAAAACTGCAAACGTTAAGTTTGGAAAATGCTTAAAGAGAACAAGCTAAATATACAATGATGAACCATTACATTATGACGACACCCAGCCTAGAGAAATTTGCGCGCCTGGAGGCCGAACGGTGGTGCAGGTGAAGTTCATAGAGCAGCATATATAAAACCCGAGAACCGGCTTTCGGTTAGTAGTGTGTTCGGAGTCAGAATGGTAAAAGCTGCCGATTTATCGGAGTTTGATAAAGGACAAATTGTGATGACACGGAGCCTCGGAACTACGATCTCGGAAACGGAGTGGCTTGTGGGTTGTTCACGTGCCCCTGTAGTGAGTACGTATCAAAAGCGGTGTACATATGCCCCAAACAACGAACCGTCGTTCGGCCATGTGTCGTGCGTACCTCATTGATGCCAGAGCGGAGCGGAGACTGTCGCGCATTGTTCACAGCGACAGCAGAGCCACAGTGCGACAAATCCCCCACAGCTACAACAGTGGTGTTCAGGGCAGTGTGTCACAGCACACAGTTCATCGCAGCCGGGTCGCTATGCTCTCACTGCACGTCATCGCCAACAACGCATGAGATGGGCCGAAGATTACCGAGATTGGACCGTGGATGATTGGAAGAAAATGGCCTGGTCTGACGAAACAAGATTCCTGGTGCATCACGTAGACGGCCAAGCGCGGATAAGCCAATTTACCAACGGAGGCTATGGCACTTGGATGCACTGTTGGACGGAAACAGGCCGGCGACGGCGGTGTTATGATGTCGACGATGTTTTCTTGGGACACTTTAGGCCCTTATTATACCAATAGCACAATCCCTGACAGTCTGTTAATGCCCTGGCCTCCAAATTCACCTGACATGAACCCAATCGAACATTTGTGGTTTGACCTCGAAAAGCGGATTCGCGCGAAATCGCCACCAACGCGAAATGTACGGGAACTGGAGGACCTGCTGTTGACATAATGGTGCAAGATACCCCAGGATACCTATGACCTCCTCATCGAATCGATGCCTTGCCTAGTGGCCGCTGTTTTGAGTATTAAAGGGGGTCCTACAGGTGTATTTTTACACCCTTTACTGGGAAAATGACGCATCTGGAAAATCTAAAGCGTATCTAAAGCGTATGGATATAGTAGATGTTTTAAACACGTATTTCGAAAAAAAGAGTAAATAACCATATCCTTGCCGCTTGAGGGGTGTATGTGTGTAGGGGGGGGGTATGGTTATTTATAAAAATTAGGGATCGGAGGCCTCCTATAGTATTAGATGCTCCCAGGGGCAGTTAAACTATTCCGCTCCAGGAAAAACAACACGAAGTGTGACATATTGAACGACAAAGTTCTTTAAGTTATAATTTACAGGGGTGCATACAAGTTACTTCTTCTACAGGGTGTTTCATAAATCCCAGGACACTATGAAAAACCTAATTCCCAGGACGGTATACAAAATGTAAATCCCAGGGCAGTATGAAAAACATAAATCCCAAGGCAGTATACAAAACATAAATCCCAGGATAGTATGCAAAATATAAATCCCAGAACAATATGCAAAACATAAATCCCAGGAGAGTATGCAAAAAATAAATCCCAGACAGTATGCAAAACATAAATCCCAGAGAGTATACAAAACATAAATCTCAGGACAGTATACAAAACATAAATCCCAAGGCAGTACGCAAAGCATAAATCCCAGAATACTATGAAAAACATAAATCCCAGCACAGTATACAAAACATAATTTCCAGGACGGTAAACAAAACGTAAATCCCAGGACATTACACCAAGCATAAATTCCAGGACAGTAATATACAAAACATAAATATTAGAGAGTATGCAAAACGTAAATCCCAGGAATATACGTAAAACATAAATCTCAGAACAGTATGTAAAACATGAATCCCAGGAGAGTATGCAAAATATAAATCCAATGAGAGTATACAAAACATAAATACCAGGACAGTATGCAAAATATAAATCCTTGATAGTATAGAAAACATAAATCCCAGGGCAGTATACAAAACATAAATCCCAGGATAGTATGCAAAACATAAATCCCAGAACAATATGCAAAACATAAATCCCATGAGAGTATGCAAAATATAAATCCCAGGACAGTATGCAAAATCTAAATCCCAGGACAGTATGCAAAACATAAATCCCAAGACAGTATGTAAAGCATAAATCTCAGGAGAGTATGCAAAACATAAATCCCAGGAGAGTATGCAAAATAAAAATCCCAGAGCACTATGAAAAACATAAATCCCAGGACAGTATACAAAACATAATTCCCAGGATAGTATGTAAAACATAAATCTCAGAACAGTATGTAAAACATAAATCCCAGGACAGTATGCAAAACATAAATTCTTGATAGTATAGAAAACATAAATCCCAGGACAGTACCCAGGTATATAGAACATAACCCCCAGGACACTATGCAAAACATAAATCTCATGACAGTATGCAAAACATAAATTGCAAGACAGTATACCGTACAAAACATAAATCCTAAAACGGTGTGCGAAACATAAATCCCAGACTATGCAAAACATAAATACGAAAGCATGCAGGAGTGACATGGAGGAGACTGGCTCAAGCCAGACCGTTGTGGAATAAACTTGGGGAGGCCTTCATCCAGCTGCGGATTGATAACGGTCGACAGTGATGATGATGACGACGATTATTATAACAATAGAGCAATACATTGTGCTTTAGACCCTGAGTGGAACAGTATCATGTCGGCTGTCACTACACAAGGTGATTCTTCTTCATGTGCGATGCGTGACCCGACGCAACATGTTAAGTGTTGCATCGAATTGCGGCCTGAGTTCGTTGTTTCATTTCATCAACAGGTAGATGACGCCTTGCGATTTTTTTGTGACCTTAGCTTTGTCTTACCCCCACAGAACATTATCACGAGTGTCATGTCGCGATTACCCACTGGGGTACAGGAGCTTTGATGAACACCTGCAGATTCACAGGTTAAGGGTACAAGCCGATATAATTTCCTATTGCATGTGCGTGATATATGTTCAAGTGTAGGTATAAATATAAAGACGGATTTTAGCATTTAAAGATAGGACTGCTGGTTCATTGGTCTTTCAAAAACATAAAGACCAATGAGGCGTTGGACTGGAAGTGAAGCACTGCTTGCGTTGGCAGAGTGACGTACATTCGTCGCCCCCAAAAGATGCCCATATAAGGAAAGTCGTTTTGCTTCTCGTAATGCGCACGTTACAGTAACATCTTCAAGCATTCTCAAATGGCAGAGCTACGTTCAGGGTTACTCACACAAGCCTTGTCAGCAATCTCTCTGGTTCTCGTACAAATAGCATGTTCAATATTTTTACCTCTAGCAAGCTTCCATTTTCGAAATTCGATTCGAAACTGGCCACTGCAACTTGAACAGAGAGGAAAAGCCATCTGCCATATTTCAAAGTGTGTCTTACAATTTCGTAATGAAATATGGCTCACACGCACAGGAGTTCTCTTTCATTATAAATAATAAAACTATGAAATTTTTCAGGGATGTAAAATATTTATTCTCTTTTTCGTTGTTAATAGGTGCAGACTGTATGGTACTAGGTGTACCATACCAGACAGGTGATCTGATGGGTATAGCGAGTCATCCTTGTCTTGAGTGCCGTTGCGCTCGTGGGGAGCTTTACTGCAGTCCAAGGTGTTGTTTCACTCCAATGAGACCCGGAGAGAAGCCAGGAGTCATCATGAGAGCCTTGAGTCGGGCATCCAGACTACAACAAAAGCATCCTTTGGATCATCTATGGGAAGAACTGGACTTGATCTGGAATTAGAAAAAAATATTTACGAAGGACTCACTGATGAATGAATAGGTTTGACCTCATGCCAACGCAGCTCTTATGCAACAACTATTAGTATAGTGTACGAGGTGAATCAAAAAATCTTTGCCAACATTGTGTTTTCTGTTATTTGACCATTTGCATATTTGTAGGCTGGTGATCGTGTTACCTGAGGCGTCAGGTTTTGATACCAAGTGCGTTTTCGCTTTGGTTCGGGTTTTAAATTTAGAGCGATTGGGATTTTGTTTTGGGTTTTTTAGCCATTGGTTTTCGCAGAGCCATTTAGATCCATTGGTTTTCGTTTTGGTTTTTGAAGCTGGTGCTAGTTTGTCTGATAGCGGTTTTAAATTTGAGCTGGTGCTAGTTTAAATTTGAGTTGGTGCCTTTTAAATTTGAGCTGGTGCTAGTTTGCCTGATAGCGGTTTTAAATTTCGAGTTTGTCGGATAGCGGTTTTAAATGTTTTTTAAGTTTAAATTTAGAGCTGGTACTAGTTTGTCTAATAGCGGTTTTAAATTTGATTTTGGGAGCTGGTGCTGGTTTGGCTGATATTTGGTTTTATATTTAAAGCAATTGGTTTTCGTTAGAGCCATTTAGAGTAATTGGTTTTCGTTTTGGTTTTTGGAGACTATAACGAAGTAAATTTCTCCGTCATTTTTATCCACGCTGGGGCTCGAACCCGGGTCCCCTCATTCCGGAATAAGTCACTATACCAATTGAGCTACGCGGATGTTCGTTCTGATTGCTATCTGCCTTTATGTCGTGTGCGTTATGCTGGCAGGTACGTCACATCCCCGCCCCCGAAAAAGGGCCGGGGGCATGGCCCACGGGTCAGCCGTGACCATGAATCGTTGCAGGCAGCCATCCGCTGTAGAACGTGCACTTGAGAACTCCCAGTCAATCTGGTGTGTGGAATGCAACGTCACACACATTTATTTTTCGAAGCGCTGTAGAAGGGATTCTCTGATTTTTCCTATCTCGTGGTGTGGAAATAACATCACACCATTGCGAGATTTTGAACGGTCGGGTCATCCGGATAGTTCGGGCGACATTATAACGAAGTAAATTTCTCCGTCATTTTTATCCACGCCGGGGCTCGATCCCGGGTCCCCTCATTCCGGAATAAGTCACTCTACCAATTGAGCTACGCAGATGTTCGTTCTGATTGCTGTCTGCCTTTATGTCGTGTGTGTTCTGCTGGCAGGTACGTCACAAGACATTGGTTTTCCTTTTGGTTTTGGTTCGGGTTTTTAAATTTAGAGCCATTTTTTATGGCTCTAAATTCAGGATGAGTGACACCTATGCATTATAAGGTGTCACTCATTCTAAATTTAGAGCCATTGGTTCGAAGAAAGGAAACAAGTTTTTCCACATCCGGATCTCAAACCCGGGACCAACTCAGATGACCACTCTGCCACAGTGGCACCCTCTATTAAGATTATATTCGAATTCCAGTTAAGATATGTGGATAGCGCATTTTTCCTTTACCTCAACACAGCGAGGGAATTTGATCCATTTATTCGTACTTCCCTTTTGTAATCCTATGAATTTTCATAATTTTTCGGAAGTGAGGTATGGTGAGATCTTTTTGTGAAAGCCAGAGAGCTCGCGGACACATTTCATTCCCTCGTAGGGTAACCACGTATTCATAACATTTCAGATTGTTCGATTAAACCAAAATATTTTAGAGGCACTATACTTGTTGATACGGCGTTCAAAGACACGACCTTTCATCTAGAAACGTAACTAGAGCGGGAGGCAGAGGGGTGACCCCATCTGGAGCACCCATCAGTGGCGTAACTAGCACAACGTACGCCCCCACTGCAACATTTACTTCAGCACTCCTAAGCACAGTAATTTCCCTAGAATTTTGAATACGAGGGAGGATGCATTTTTCCAGGTGTGTGTGTGTGTGTGTGTGTGTGGTAGCTGGGGGGGGGGGGCGGGTAGGAAGTCAGAGAAAGTGTTTGCATAAGTAATGGTGGTACCTATAGCCCTGTAGTCTTAACTTTTTAAGTAATATATTTGACAATAGGCCTACATGTAATTGCTTTGTCCAAAACTAAAATACATCACTTGTAGAAATCACCCTCTTACACACAGCAGATCTGAGGCTGCTGTGAATAAATGTTGACGCCTGTCGTGTACGTAATCCTAGGTAACTGACTGTTTTCCCACATCCTCCACGGGGAATCCCACTGTGGCCTTGCGCTTTTCCTCAGCAGCGCATAGAGAGGGCGATTGGAGAGCGTTCGTATATTTACAACCCATTGCAGAGCAATCGTATTACAACCCGAAGTCAAAGAGCTGAACACTTTCAATCTGTAGGACATGCAGTGTTTTAAAAGTGAAACCAGCATTTATTTAGGCAAAGCTAAATATATCTTAAAGCAAAATACGAATTTTTGGGTTAATTATTATGCGTGTTCGAATGTTTTTCATAAAATTATAACTGGCAGCTGCAGTACGCCCTTTCGTTACCTGTGCCCCTCCCTCCCCCCGCAGCTGCGGGGGGTAGTTACGCCACTGGCACCCATAAAACACCTCACAAATTCTGTAGATGGGTTTTTCAGTATTTTGAAAAAAAATTCTACTGTAAAATTAAATAAAAATTGCTAGTGCTGTTTTAAATATAGATGCAACTTAAGAGCAAATTTTTCTAATACTCGTGGCTGGGATTGATGAGAAGGTGACACCAAATTCTCGGTTACAATGCGCACGTCTTTTGAATCCTTTCTGACATGAATAATATATTTCAAATAGTCAATGGAACCCATTTAAAAAACCAACCGCATTTCCACAATCGATAAAACATGTAGAAATAGAAAAAGTACTTTCTTCCACTTGCTGTTGAAAAGTCTCCTACGAAAATTAACAAACTGTGGACAAAAATCTTTCTCTTAGCTGAAGGAAGATATCACAGACAAAGAAATTTTCAAATCGAACTGCTGTATAACTTTACGCAGCTAGTGGAAGGAATTTGAACAATGGAAAAGAAAAAAATATACGAAAAGTATTTTTCAAAGCAAAAGCTGCGCAAAGGCAAAATAATCTTTCAAATACGTCCCTTCCAAGCAGAGATAGCGAGAAAAGAGTTTCGATCTTTTTGTCTCCTAGCGGGTATACTGTGAAATATTTAAAAAAGATACTACTCCCCATCTTTATTGTAACGAATGACATACAATAAAAAAATCTCAAGGTACAGTCGCAACTGTGCCGCAACATACAACCTAGAGCTACGTCAACTGCCACTTTCATGGCACTATCTCACTAGTTCTACTTCCTTAAAGTATTCAACGAACAGTTGACGTAGCCCTACGTTGTTGGTTTCGGCACAGTTGCTACTGTGCCCCTTTGATTTCTTTCAGATATAAAACTTTTAAGAAATAAAACAAAAGAAATGTTTTACTTTATTCACTTAAAAGCAACTATACTGTATACAATTGATAATAACTTATGGTGATTATTAATTAATGTTAGTAGAAGGCGTAGTACCATCGTTGTCAGTAGTTATTGCTAAAATTGTTTCTGATCAAATCGTTCTTCAGAAACAATTTTTCAAACTCCTTAGTTGCCTTGTTATAAATTTGGCGATACGTCTCGGGCCTAATATGCTCTTCTTGCTTTTGCTCCTTTTGTCGTCTAGATTTAAGAATGCATCTGCGGTGTATAGGCTTAAGACGTAATACATTCATTATCCAGCGAAGTTGTGAAGACTGGAGATGTACATTGGTATTCCATGGTTGGTGTGAAAATTTGAAAATTTGGACCGATGACATCTATCTCCATCTGTTTTTACTGTTCAGGCTCAATTTGTGCTGTTCAAGTGGAAGGTTGTATGTTTAGAGTCAAACTCGTGTGAAACGCATCCTGGCGCTCGGACTTTAGACGCTCCCTACATTCCCGTGACTTTTCGGTTGATGACTTAGTGGGCCTTTTCGGATTCCTCTCGTTCTCCTCTAGCTGTTTCCTCAACTTTCTTCGGTTCGTATAGTAAATTTCCCTGGATTTTCACGGCATTTCTAAATTTTCGTCACCAATTTTTTTTTATCTAAAAAGTAAATAAATTTTAAATCCACTTTATTTCGGTTTATCACATACGTCCGTTAGCCCTGACCATCAGCTACGGAATGCTGGGCTGAGATAATCGCTATCATTATCTATTCACTAGTTATCAACCTTAAAACGGCGTGCGGCAAAACAAAATCACGTGAAATTTAGCTTAACTTTCTAACGCTACTGTATCAAAGGTTTAAGGGGTGGAGGGTTGAAACTTATTTTGTTATAAATGGGACTTTATAAACTATCTAATGATGTATTATTTATTACTATACGATTATTAGTTTCAAACATATAAGCGTTCAAAGTGTGACATGTTTTCGTTGTATCCATGCTCCCGATGTTACACCCTACCCAGCGCGGAAAAAGGCATAGTTCTACGTCCAAAATAATATTTTCAATAGGAATTTTAGAAGCGGAGATGCAGCATGGAACAGAAATACACATTAACACCACCTAGCGCCAGAATTATGAACTACAAAACCCCTCGGGTTCAGGCAAAATTTTCCGCAAAGTAAATGGTATATGGCACTTAAAGAATTTTTTAAATCTGACTTTTAGAAGCAGAGATCTTGACAAAAAGCGGTTAGATGTGTGCGCCCCTAGCGGGAAAACTGTGCATTATTTTTGGCAGTAAATTTACGCAAAATGTTTTGACAGATAGAGTGTCTGACCGAAAAACGGTTTTTTCAATCGGGGTTTTTGTCGCATAGATATTGGTGTTAATATGCTACAAACGGAAATGTAAACTTATGCATTCTTAGTGGCGTACTTGTGCGTTGAGAAAAATTTAAAATTATATGTTAAACATATCGCATCAGAAACACTCTCCGATAAAGAAATGTTTTTAAATGGGACTGTTAGAAGCAGAGATACTGAAAAAAATAAGACTCCCCTACGTTTCCTGGTGGAAAAACTATGCATTATTTTAAGCAAAAGGTAGTTTGAAAAGGGTTGTCGTAGTGACTTGTATCTGACCGCGGAAGAAACCTCAGAAACGCGGATACTGCTTCAAATATATCAGAAACAATAATATGCTCTTACGACTCCTAGTGGCGAAACAATTCTTCAGAAAAAAATTAGAAATTATATGCAGAACATTTCCCGCCAGTAACTCTATCCGATGCAAAAATAATTTTTCAAATCGGATTCTTAGAAACAGAGATACCGGGGAATACGCAATTTAACTTTACGTCCCTAGCGGGAAAACTAAGCATTAGTCGAATAAAAAACTGTATACGATCATATGTAGAGGATTTTAGGAAGGGAGTGTCTGACCGCAGGTCTTAAACAGCCCTTAGAAATAGGAAACTAGGAGATTTGGGCTAGACGCTCGATAGGAAAGTGATACGGAAGCGAAGTAGAAAGGGGAGGAAGACGCCCTTATTTATTAACGGGAGGCGAGTACCTGGGGTCCGACGACTTAACTTGCGCATCCGACGCACGGCGGATATTTAGTGAATCGAGCGTTCGTACCTGCCTGGGATCGAACCTGAGGCCCTTTCCGTGGCAGTCACGAACGTTGCCCACTAGGCCACCCGCGGCCGGAATAAGAAACTGTAACAAAATAGTTTCCTTTATAAATGGTATCTGTTGGAAGGAAGAATGCTTCCAATTGGATGCTCAGAAGTAATTACATGGAATGAAATGTATTTCAAATTCAATAGAGTCTGCATTTATGCCCTCTAGCGGCGAAGTTGTGCATCTAGAAAAATCGGAAAGCTAGGATCATCGTTCTCACATTTCAGTCTTCCCAATGCAAAAATAATTTCCAAATCGAACTAGTAGTTGCCGGGATATGGTGTCCCCAGATTGATGGACAAAGTGATAACATAAGCACGTACTCTTTTTTTACATTTCCAACCATAGATTGAAGCGTATATGCTCCAGCTTTGTCTGTCTGTCTGTCTGTCCGTCCGTCTGTCCGCACGACAACTAGCGTAAAAATTGGTCGATTTCGATGAAATTTTAGTATGTGAGAGGGGATCCTCTGGGGACAAACCCTATTGAAAATGTGCGAAATGGAGTCAAAGGTCAGGACATAGGAGAGGGATCCATTCCATTTCCCTCATGTGTCATAACTTGCGTAAAAATGGTTCGATTTCGATGAAATTTTAGTATGTGGTAGGATACCACCTGGAGAGAAATCCTATTGAAAATGGGCGAAATGGGGTCAAAGGGCAGAACATAGGAGCGGAATTCATTCGATTGCCTTTATGCGTCATAATTTGCGCAAAAATAGTTCGATTTCGATGAAATTTTAGTATGTGGTAGGGAGCCACCGGGGACGAACACTGTTGAAAATGGGAGAAATGGAGTCAAAGGTCAGGACATAGGAGCGGTATCCATTCCATTGTCCTTATGCGTCAAAACTTGAATAAAAATGCTTCGATTGAGACAAAACTTTATCATGTTGTTCCGGAAGTATACTTAACCGGTTCTGTTGAATATCATCGAAATGGGATGGAAGGTCAGGACACAGGGGCGAGATTTATTCCACAGCCATTATCCTCATAACTTGAGTAATAACTCGAGTAATGATCTGTGGTATGTTGGAAAGCGTATAGTAAACAATGCATTGCATGATTTTACTAACTTGTTAATGCAAAAGGCGTGCTAAAAATGTCATCATTATATATCAAAGCGTACAAATAGATGTACAATTAGCGTTATTTGAATTATTTTAGTATCAGCTACTGTTCCTTTCGTGCAACTAGTTGTGCAGTCAACTGCCCTTGGGTGTTTGCTATTACATGCTGTCGTCGTCATGCCTAGTTTACGTTGAATGCACTACGCCCTCTAGCGGCGAAGTCGAAATTACCTTTCCTTTCTGTGTTGCAGCAATTACTGTTTACCCTCCTGCTACGATTATTTTTTTTTATCTATAGTAGCATTTCTTGCATTTATTTTCCTCCCTGTGTATTGTAATGATTATTATTTTTCCTATTTAAAGATAAGATTATTAATTAATAATTCAGCTTATATCTCGGTTATGTTTGGAGAATATACATTTTTTTTGCAGTTAGGAGTTTCAAAATATTAGTTAACTTTTCAATGATAGAAATATGTATTTAAAATCACCCGTACTTTTTTTTTTTGCCGTTTCTTTCTATTGATGGTGTTCGTTTTTTTTTAAGAAAATCTTTATAAGTCAAAATGTTTTGTATCTCCACGGCCAACACACAAATTTGCTGTTTCTTCAGTATCTGACTTTCACAGCATGTGCGTAGAAACAATTTCAGATCTGCCCGAAATAGGTCACCCCCCCCTCCAACAACCGCCAAAGCTCCCCTCAACAAATGCTCCCTCCCCCGTTGCTTTCAGCTGGTTACAGGTCTCTGGCCGCATTTCCCTATGTTTTCATCCCAAAGAAAAACGAAGAGTAAGAATGTTGTTACCTCCAATAATGCAAATTTTTGGCAAATGGCTTCTGTGCATTTCACATAAAACCATCTGCTGATAAATCATTGCATTTTGCAGCACTGCCGGACTTTTAAGAGCAATACTAACCACCTGTTCAATAGTGGTATTTGGTATAACTTTTTGTGACGGTAAAAACTCCGCCACTTTGTAGAACTGGTGTAAATACGGGCAGTAGATACGCTTGACACGCCAGACCAGAAAGTGCAGTACTGTTATATGCAGGGAGAACTGCTAAAATGACGTTGAAGGTTTATCTTCCATTTTTTATGACATGAATCGTTTACGAAAATGCAGTATGTCAAACGTTGGCAAAGACTTCTTGATTTGTATTTGAGGTTTTCAATTTATTATCTAGGTTTGTGGCTCCTTCTTGGGCATTGCCTATCGAAATTGTGTAATTTGTTGTAGAATTATTCATAACACAATTGAAATATTCCTATGCATAGCTTTAAGTACTTTTTGAGTGAAAATGATTTGTTGTGTGTTATAATTCTTAATTCTTTGAATTCTTGTATAAAAATGTACAGTACTGTATTATAAAAATATAAGTTCCATCCACTTACACAAGACTTTTTCGATTTGTGTTTGAATAGTGTTGGATTTATTTTCTAGGTATGAGGGGCATTCTAGGAAACTGCCTATGAAACTCGCTTATATATAAAGTTTCATAATAAATTTACAAAGTATCATTCACTTTCACTTTTAATATAATTTTGCAATTCTAAAATTGAGTGTGTCGTCTAGTTATTTGTTTGAATCGCACTGATATTGTCTCTAACTAAAGAAAATATCAATAGAAGGACGCCGTTACATTCTCGGACTTATTGAGGACGACATTTGATATGAACACTGAATGGGGCCATGCGCGAACCTACGAGTGGGCTCCGGAGGGGGGGGGGGGGGCTTCATCCCACCAAACTTTTCTTTGAACCTATCCTTTAGCCCCCAAAAATATTTAAGCTGTTAGAACATACGCAGTCGAGTCACATTACTGTGACCACCTCCTACTTTTGACGTCACCAGCGCGTAGCCAATGAAAGAAGGTTACGTGTCGTTATCTGGCTTGGAGGGTACACGAGGTGTGCTGTAGGCAATCTGAAAACATATCACTCGTTGCTGTCATGGATTAAAGGAGCGATTTATCAATTATGCAAAAAGGGATGATTATCGGCTTTCGGGCCAATTATGGCAGTATTTCTAAAACAGCTCAGTTTGTGAACTGTTCGCGTGCTGCTCTGGTTAAAGTGCATCGTGATTGGAGAAATGGCACGACTGCGAATAAGCGAAGTGGAAACTGTGGAGCACTACGTGCCATTGATGTGAAAGGTGATCGTCAGCTTCGAAGGTGCGTGAGGGCCGATCGACTCGCTACAGTGGAGCAACTCACTGGCCGAAAGAACCAGGGGGCTACCGGAAGTGTGTCTAAAACGACAGTTCAGCGAACGCTCTTGCGTATGAGGCTCCGATGCAGACTGATGGTCACTGCACCTATGTTAACGAAGGTGCATCGGCAGAAAATGCTTACATTTGCACGGAAGTATTAGAAATGGACCTCCGCTGATTGGCAAAGGATTGCCTTCTTCGATGAGTCACGTTTCCTGCTTCATCGAACGGATGGACGTTGGCGTATAAGGCGAGAAACATCGGAGAACAAAACTCTTCAACCATTGCTGGAAGAACACAAGCTGGTGGAAGCAGCGTTTTGGTCTGGGGAATGTTTTCGTGGCATTTTCTGGGTCCACTCATACCTGTTGAAGGCACTATGGGCCGCCCCGGTGGCGCAGTGGTCTAAGCGATGGCCTCAGATCATTCGTCCGAAATGGGTCCGGGTTCGAATCCCGGTGAGGCATGGATGTTGTGTTTGTCTTACGGCACTTGCTCTATCCCTTCCCTGGAACCAGTGACCCTAAATTAGGGACGGGCGACTGCTTATAGCCCATTGAGTTGCTAACGGTGGTCGTTAAACCTCCAACTAAAAAAAAAAAAAAAAAAAAGAAGGCACTATGGACCGAATCTATTATGAATCCATCCTTGCAGACCACGTACACTCATACATGCTGATTGTCTTCCCTGGGGCGGATGGGATCTTCCAGCACGACAATGCGTCGTGTCACACAACTAGGAATGTCCGAGAGTGGTTGAAAGAGCATGATGAAGCCTTCAAAGTACTTCCCTGGCCCCCTAATTCTCCAGACTTAAACGGAATTGAGTATCTGTGGGACCATCTCGATCGCGTGTTCGCTCTATGGATCCTCCACCGCTCACTCTCCAGCAGCTGTCAGATGCAATGCAGTCAGCATGGTTCTATATACCTGTGAATACCTTCCTGCACCTTATTGAGTCATGTGACGTATATTCTAATTTAACTTTCATTTTTAGTTCCTTTTCCTATGTAAATTTGAGTTTGTCCTCTTTTGCACTTTCCAAACTTAACGTGATATCTTCTCTCTCACATGAATGAGGTTGTCAACACTTTTGAGGACCGAGAGAGTGACGTATGAATGTGATAAGAAAGTTAGATAAAAAGGACGATATATCAGTTGCTTAGTGTGTGTGTGTGTCTGTGTGGAGATGCTCGATAGTTGTTAAGCTAGATTATACGACAGATAATTAAGGAATTCGGTGTCAAATGTAAAATACATTACAGCACTATATTTTGGATTTCATCTACTGTGCTGGACCAATAATAGGTTATAGTAAGTTTGACTTCTTTATATGTTTCGTCTGGCCGTAAAACCTTAAATTAGAGCTATTTCGTGCATCTATTGCATCGTATTCTCATTTAGTTCAACATTTCCTTAGTCATGGTGTTAGACATAGCGTAAAACCAATCTCGTACACGAAAAAGGGTTACTTTGTATTGGCCACAAGTTTGTCCGCGTCCCCTCACTCCGGAGTAAGTCGCTCTCCCAACTGAGCTACGCGGACAGAATCTCTTGCTGCAGATTTGTCGTCTTGACACATGTCGTCTACAACGATAGATAAAAAGGACGATACAGCAGTTGCTCAGTGTGTGTGTGTGTGTGTGTGTGTGTGTGTGTGTGTGTGTGTGTGTGTGTGTGTGGAGATGTTTGATCGCTGTTAAGATAAATATGAAATTTACAACTTGTAGTGGGTATATTGTGGATGTCTTCAATTTGCTGGACCAATAAAAGGTTTTCGTAAGTTTGACTTCTGTATATGTTTCGTCTGGCCGTAAAAGCTTAATTAAGAACTATTGCATCGTATTCTCATTTAGTTTAACACTTCCTTAGACATGGTTTTAGACATAGCGTAACACCAATCTTGCTCACGAAAAAATCTTCCCACTCATGGTTTGAAGAACATGAGGACGAACTTTCACAAATTTCTTGGCCTGCCCAATCACCAGGCATAAACATAATCGGGGCACTGTAGTCTGAGTTGGAAAACAGAGTTAGATTCCGTTACGCTCTTCCTTCATCTCTCAAGGACCTGGAGCAATTTCTGCATGAAGAATGGTACAACATCCCACTAACCACCATCCAGGATTTGTATGCGTCCATTCCAAGGAGGATTCAGGCGGTTTTGGATGCCAAAGGTGGTTCCTATTAGGTACACAAAACCTTCTTTTCCTAGGTGTTCAGATTATTCTGTTCAAACCCTGTCCGTTGAATAAATACTACGTACAGTATGCACCTGAAAACCTTTTTCTATCTAGGGATAACATTATCAGTGTCGGATAAAACCGCAGCAGTTCAAAATGTATTCCCCCTCCATCATGGTTAGCCCCCTAATAGCCCATCCAGTTCTGAGCAGCTGGTGCCGCCACTGAATGGAACACATCTCTATAACAAAATGCGAAACAGAAGTTTCGCTTACAACCACGTGAAGTGCTGAAAATAACAATGCCAATAAACAGAACAGGTTTGTACGCATTGGAAACCAGTCATGAAAAAATAATCATCCGTGAAAGAAGCGACGTAAGTGAGTTTGACCGTGGTCAGATAGTAGCTGCGAGGAAGGCTGGTTGCTCAATAACCGCAACTGCTGAACTGTTGGGATTTCCACGTCAGACCGTCGCACGTGTATACAAAGACTACTTGAAATACGGAAAAACTTCCAGCCAACGGGAGAAATGTGGCTGTAAACGTACAATTGACCCTCGAGGTTAAATCAGGAATCTCTCGCATGGTAACAAGGAATCACAAGGCTACAGTGTAGCAGATAACGTCAAAAGTTAATGAGGACGCGTCAAGAAACTTATGCACAAAGACTAACCTATATTATCAAAAGTATTATGACACCACAACACTTAGGGGCGAATGGCTTCCTCATCACAATTACTAGTTAGTCGGTCCAGCTTTTGCTTGCAACACGTCGAGGCTTGCAACACACGCACTTTAAGGCTTGCAACACTTTGCTTTAGACACTTGCAACACACACACTTTACACTTTACACTTTACACGCTTGCAACACGTCGAGGCATACCATTGACCAATTTCCGGTAGGTCTCTACAATAATGGCTTGCCATTCCTTCTGCACAGTTGCTGACTGAGTAGAAAGCGAAGACGGTCGTTGTGGTCGATTTCCTATCCGTCACTCCAGTTCATCCTAGATGTGTTCTATGGAATTAAGATCAGGACTCTGAGCAGGCCAGTCTAACAATTCCATCTCATTTTCTAGAAACTAGTCCTGCACACACCGTACGGTGTGGCAGGGAGCTCGATCGTGTCGGAAGAGAAAACGGTCATTTACATAACACTGCCACAATGTTGCTAGGGTGGAATTATCTAGAACGTTGAGGTACTCTTCAGAGTTTATGGTGTTTGGTATAATAACCAACGGACCGTGTCCGATCCACAAAAAACAACTCCATACCATGATGGAGCCTCTCCCGAATTTAACACTTGGCAGAACACGGTCCTACTAAAATCGTTCACCTGGCTGTCGCCAAATCCAAGCACGCCCTTCAAATTGAAAGTGCGTGACTCATCACTCCAAAGAACAGCTTCCTATTTGCCCACAGTCCAGAAACGACGGCAGACACGCAACTCCAAACTGTACTTTGTATTCACGTAGTGACGTGTGGTTTGTGCGCAGCTGCTCTACCATAATGACTTACACCGTGCAACTCTCTGCGGATAGTTATGGTACTAACCGAGCCATTACAAGCATTTCTTCTTCAGAAGCAATGGAAACGAACGGCAGAAGAAGAACGGGATTTATTAACATATCTTACAATGGATCTTCTGTCACATTCCGTCACTTTATGTAGCCTTCGTGAACGTTTTTTTGCTGTAGTTGCACCGTCGTGCTTCCATTTCTTCATATCAATCCGTCGATTTTAGGTATGCTTAGTTTAGCTGCAATGCTTCGTATGGAAACTTCACTCAAGTGACATCCCATGGCCAGCCCAAGCTGGAACTCGGAAAGTTCACGTCCATCGGCATATCCGCTTCAAAGTTACTGATAACACGACAGAACATCTCAGCTTTATATACACGTACCTCCCCAATCACAGCGCACCTTCCTATGACATCCTATGACCATCCCACGCTGAAACTAGGATAGTTAACGTCCACGCTGCATATCTGCTTCAAAGTTACTGATAACACGACAGAACATCTCAGCTTTATATACACGTACCTCCCCACTCACAGCGCACCTTACTATGACATCCTATGATCAGCCTACGCTGGAACTCGGAAAGTTGACGTCCACGCGGAATATCCGCTTCAAAGTTACTGATAACACGACAGAACATCTCAGCTTTATAACCATACCTCTTCACTCACAGCTCAACTCACTGCGCAACCGTTCTTTGCACTTATGCATATATTTGGTAGTGTTCGAATACTTTTAGACTGTATAGTGTATCTGTAGTACCATGGGGAAAATATGCTATGGCAGACAACCTCCACATCAAGTCTCCTTGTTGCCTGCTAGGCACCGAAAGATTAGGCTGCGGTTTGCAAAGGCCTTTTTGCAATGGGAGTTCGGTGGACTGGAAATATGTCACATGGTCTGAGAAACTACGTTTTCAACTCTATCTCGCCGATGGGAGAGTGCATGGGTGGTATAAATCACAAGAAACGATAGACCACCTGGTGGGTCACCAGGTGGATTTACGCCACCTGGTGGCCCAACAATTTTTTACAAAAATTAGAAATTATATGCAAAGGATTTCCCATCAGGAGTTGTATCCGGTGCAGAAAGAATTTTTCAAATCGGAGATTTAGAAGCAGATATATAGGGAGAAACGCAATTTACCCCTACGCCCTCTAGCTGAAAATCTATAAATTACTTGAAAATTTTGAAAGTATATGGAAAACATGTTACTTTGAAAACACTATCCAACAAAGAAGGAATTTTTCAAATCGGACTCCTAGAAGTAGAGATATTGACAAACATAAGAAATACATCTACGCCCCCTGGCGGAGAAACTGTGGAATATTTTAAGAAGAAAATATTTCGAAAAGGTTTATCGATGTGAGTGGCATCAGTCCATGAAAGAATGTTTTCAATCGATATTTTAGACTAAAGCTCAGATTTTATAGCAAATACATCAGAAGCAAAAATTAACACTTACGCCCCCTGGTGTCAAAGCATTCTTTACAGAACATTTGAAATTATATGCAACAGAGTTTTCATCAGGAGGTGTATCCGCTGAAGAAAATGTTTTTCCAATAGAAGTTTTAGAAGAAGAGTTATCGGGAAAAATGTAATTTACTTTTACGCCCCCTAGCGGAAAATCTATGCGTAATTTGAAAAAATAACTATATCTAAAATACTCTTCGACATAAATGGAATCGAAAGATAAAATATTTTTTTTAATCGGATGTTTAGAAGCAAGTATGTGGAATAAAACGTATTTTTAAATTCGACATCATCTGCGATTACGCCCTATAGCGGCGAAATTGTACATCGTAAAAATAAAACGAAATGAAGGATCATCATTCTCATATTTCAAGCTTCCCAATTCAAAAGTAATTTTTCAAATCGGACTAATAGTTCCACAGATATCGTGGGTACTGACGGACGGACGGACAAACCGATAACATAAGCACGATCTTTTTTTACCAAAGACGAGCTGAAAATGATCACAAACGCAAAATGAAGAAAATCCTATTTGTATGGGATGAATATATTTATTTCCAATTTTAATAAATTCAGATTGACGAGAAGCAAAAGGATTTCGAAAGTTTCTGTTTACTCTTGCTTTCATTTATTAGCAAACAATGTTATTTTAGGCGGAGGTCCTTCGTGAACAACAAACATAGCGATTTATTTGTAGATTATCGTATCCCCGTCTTCAAAATCGGAACACATGATGATCTCGTTATAGTCATCATCATCCATGTCAACCTGGCAAGCTTTGTCTTCATTATCTTTTTTCCGTCTCCCAGTTTCAGTATCTGTTTTCACTTGTACCCTTTCGTAATTCCTACACGTAAAGATCAAAGCATATACGGAAATGGCGATTAGGATTAAAAGAGCTAAAATCACTGTGATGGCATATCTTCTAATGAACTGGTGTGTCTTCAAAATGGCGGCCTTGGAACGACTTTCGATGGGTGCAAAGACATCTTCCATTAAATGTCTCACCCGAGCCCTGGATTGCTGCGTAGAGAATGAGTAACCAATGTGAGTGGAATTAAGTTCTTTATGTTGAACACTGGAAGAAGAAGTGGTTACTTCCTTCTGCGTAGCATGGATCCTTGTCGCATTAAACTTTTCCACAACTGTGCTTAGCATTGTCCCATTCTTATTCGCCACGCCAGATGCTGGTTTGATACTTCGACTGATATGCGACAGTTTTGTGGGTAAATGTCCAATGGTCTTTCCACTTAAGATCTGCTCTTTGTATAAATCTCTGCTGCTCTGATTTTTTTCAAGGGGACTTATACGCAGTAAGGAAACGTCCGATACCGTCTTAGTTGTGTGTATTGTCGCATTTTCAAATTTTTTGGCTTGGAGAGAGCTGTTGAATAGAATTTCACTATTGCTTCCGCTATCGGGAGTGGTCATATTTCCAAGGGAGTCATTTGTTTTAAACAGTAGATGTATGATTTCTGGTGTGCCGTAAGAAGTATTACTTTCCCGTGAATGGTTATATATTTCTTCAAAGTAGTATACCTTTTCTGATGATGTGCGTAGTAATAATGTGTCTGATGAAGTGTCGTTTTCGTTCCTATTTAAATTCCCGATGCTTGAAACACTAGAATTATTACCAACACTGACGGAATGATCACTCTCTAATGTAGTATTTTGAAACTGTCCACTCCTCTCGAAAGTCGAATTTTCTTTTCTGCTATCGTGGGGATTCATAACCCTTTGAATTTCAGATTTTGCGTTAAATAAAACGTTGGTACTTGTAAACCAATCGGACGTGTAAATGTTATTGTTATGGGTGGGAGTTACGTTTTCGGCTTTTTCCGATACAAAACCTGTGGAATAGTAATTCGTTAATCCTGCTAATTTAGGACTTCCTTTAAACCAGAAATGGCTTCTATCTGATCTATTGTTGGTTTCTCCCTTTTGGTTAACGGTGTTAACCATTTTTAAAGACTCAGCATCTAATTTGTTGTTGATGTCATGTTTCGTGTAAAGCAAACTGATTGAAGGATCTGTAGATAGCCCTGTTTCAGGGAAGGAAGAGTGGGCTGTTGCCATTCTAAAATTCGTTCTGCTGGAAATCTGATTTTCTGTATGATGAGAGTTTTTCTTGCCATAGTTGTTCAATCGATGAGATTCTGAAGGCGACAAACCAATTTCATCCTCCCTCATCTGCCTAGAAACTACATAGGAGTCATTTAAATCGTGCTCTGAAGAAAGTTTAGTGTTACCCAAAACTCCTTTGCTTTCCATGAAGTTGGATATTTCGTTATCATCATGGTCTCGAGAGTTTACTTCGAGTTCGTCAGGATAACCCAAGGATAAATCATCCGAGTCAGGCATATGATCTTGGGACAGATTTGACTTGAACAGCTGGTAAGCCTTGAAAGGTTGTTGCCTCATTGGCTGATTGAAATACACTTTCCTATTTATGTAATTTGGTGAATAATCATTTCCCTTCCCATAGTCGGAAGAATACATGCTTCTGGCATCTTCACTGCTTTGAGTCTCACTAGACTGTTTAACGGTGTCAGCATATGTGTCCATTTGATTTGGTTTTGGTATTAACAAACCGTTATATGCACCGACTGAAATTTTATCTCCTGTACGTAATCCTTTTGACATATACTCTCTCACTGATTTGTCTTCCATGTTGCTGAGAGTTTTATGTGATCCAAGTAGATCAGCAACTTTGTATGGTTCTAGATTTCGTGTTTCGGTACCAGTACTGGATTTCTTTGCAGTACCACTTGTTTTCAGAACAGCAGGAATATGGTTGTACGCTTTACTCAGGGAATGTGTGAGATATGGTGGTTTCCTAGCAAAACCGCCTCTATTACTGAAATGGAGTTTATTGTGGTCATCGTCGTCATAACTTTCTTCTCCAAAATCGTAGCCGGAAGTATTCTCGTCACCCTGAATTTGGTGATCACCTGGATTTACATCATGGTGAAGAGGTCTTGATATTCGTACATCATGTTGATCAACGTCGGACATGCCTTCGCTTTCTGCACCATCGTCTTCGAAATCACTGTTTATTTCTTCATTTGAGTCGTTTTCTGGAATCTCCTCCTGTGCTTCTAAATCGACGTCGTATGACTGTGGCACTTGGCCTGACTTTTTCAACCAGTTATTAGCAATTTTCTTGCTTAAATCATCATCTTTGGAGTTAATCGCCGTAAATGAATGCTTTCTATCGTATTCTTGGTTCCTAACATCAGGTCCCAGCAAGTCTCTGTAATTCGTTGAAAGCATAAAAAGCGGAAGTTCGGTTTTCTCCACGGTTTCCTTTAAAAGAATTTAAGTTCATTTCAGCTTCAGTCGTCACTATAAATTCGTAACGTGATATTATCAGAGGATCACTTTATTATTAACGGAACTGTGACGTAATCTCTAATTTTACCTTTTTTTTGAGTTACTGTTTCCTACGTAAATTTCGTTACTTCTTGGTTAAATATTTTTTTACTGAGCGGAACGTCACTTCCCTAACAAATCGAACGTTTTGCAAACTCGGACAGTGATTCAAATGAAAATAAAGAGCGAGGCCAAGACTGTTGAGTGTGGGGTGAACAGTCTCCTTCACACATTTGTAATCTCTCCACCCCACACTGAACGCTTTCGACATTGCTTTTTATTTTAATCTGAATCACTGTCAGCTTTTTATAAGCTATAACGAAGTAAATTTCTCCGTCATTTTTGCCCACGCCGGGGCTCGAATCCGGGTCCCCTCATTCCGGAATAAGTCACTCTACCAATTGAGCTACGCGGACGTTCGTTCTGACTGCTATCTGCCTTTATGTCGTGTGCGTCCTGCTGGCAGGCACGTCACATCTCCCCCCGAAAGAGGGCCGGGGGGCATGGCCCACGGGTCAGCCGTGACCATGAATCGTTGCAGGCAGCCATCCGATGTAGAACGTGCACTTGAGAACTCCCAGTCATTCTGGTGTGTGGAATGCAACGTCACACACATGTATTTCTCGAAGCGCTGGAGAAGGGATTCTCTTATTTTTCCTCTCTCGCGGTGTGGAAAGAACATCACACCATTGCGAGATTTTGAACGGCCGGGTCATCCGGTAAGTTCGGGCACCAGTATAACGAACTAAATTTCTCCGTCATTTTTTGTCCAGGCCGGGGCTCGAACCCGGGTCCCCTCATTCCAGAATAAGTCACTCTACCAATTGAGCTACGCGGACGTTCGTTCTGATTGCTATCTGCCTTTATGTCGTGTGCGTCCTGCTGGCAGGCACGTCACAAAGCGTACAGGTAGTTGGGGAAGTAATATGCTGTTCAGTAAGAAAATCTTTACCCGAGAAGTAGCGCAATTTACGAAAGAAACAGAAACTCAAAACAAAGAACTTCACAGAACTCACACAAAAATATATCTGTTACGAGCAAACCTTTGGAGAAAAGGTTTAATCTCACTTGAGTGGACTAAAGTTTAACATCACTATAACTCGCAGAAGATGTAACACTAACACACTAAAACACACAACACCTATGTTAGATCTAACACTAACACACTGGCACACAAAACACCAATACTATTGATGATGTTAGAGACGCATCATACACCTAGAAAAGTTGTCTCTCTGGCGTCGTGATATGAGCTACCAGCATGTGACTATTCGTCTGAGATGAACCTGGGTTCCATTCCAAGGAGGTTATATTACTGGAGACACCACTCCTATCCACGCAGCATTGACCGCCATAAGTCACCGTCTGTGCTGCAAATGGCGTCATGAGCAGGCACGACGCAGCCGCAGAAGAGAAGCTGCTTGGAAACCAATGGAACAGCTTCTAAGCGTATAAACTGATAAAATGAGTAATTCAATAATCTTTATCAATGATACACAAGCTTACTGTTTTATCAACGGTATAATTTAGTTCATTTTTGCCTGCTTGTGACGTCACACCACAGATTAGCTGTGACCTATGGCGGCGGAGCCAGTGGTGTCTCCAGTAATATAACCGCCTTGTTCCAGTCCCTGATGACGTAGGAGTGGTGTGTTTGCTCGATGGAGCTGGCTCTGTACCTTTTGTAGAACTACAGGCCTCAAATTACGGACGGGCGAGTACTATAGAGCACTCAGAGCTGCACACATACACTGCTCAAAACAATGGGGGGGGGGGTATCGTACTTTTGTATGAAAACTGTAAGTGACGGAAAACTTAGGAGGTTGGAATAGAAACTATAGGAACTACATACGCTTTGTGAGAAGAAAAATATGGCCGAAGCAATTAGTGATTTAAATTTAATAATTTTTGAGGAGACGAACGTAAAAATGCATATTTATGAACATATCATAAAATGGAAAATAAAGGTAATTTTTTTTTTGCCAGAAAATTGGATTTAATAGGGATATGGTTTCTCCTGACAGAAAGCAATGTTGCACACCTGCGAGGCATGTAGTCAATCAGAATATTAATGAGGGATTGGGAAATTCCGTCCCACTCCTGCAGAAGAGCACTTTCCAATTGCTGGAATGTTTGTGGAAAGGGTTAATCGAGCAACAACCCTTCTGCCCAGAACGTCCCAGCCATGCTCGATGGGGTTTATGTTTGAGGAATATGCTGGTCAGTCCATTCGGATGATTCCCTCGTCAAACATGAAGTCGTCCACACATCGAGCGCGATGTGGCCTCTCCACAAAAATGAATTACTCTCTGATTGCTGCTGCATAAGGGATGACTAAGGGTCTGAGGATCTCATCCCTATACCTCTGAGCAGTATGTGTTCCATTTCTGATGATGCACAGGTCGGTTCGACCATTGATAGAGACACCGGCACACATCATCTCCCCGCCTCCTCCAAATCGAACACTTTCTTGCACAAATAACGGGTTGTTACGAGTACCACGTTCCCTACAAATGATGAGTCGCTTGTTGTCAGGATGTACAGTAAAGCGGGACTCGTCTGAGAAGAGAACGTTGCTCCATTCATTTCTTCTCCAATTGGCATGGTCCTGCGTCGAAAATCTGCGGGCAGCACGGTGGCGTGCGGTTAAAGAAACACATGCCATATGTCGTCGAGCATACAGACTAACACTATGGAATTGGTTCCGAACAGTTAAGGTGGAACATTTGTGCCACTGGCCGTACGAAGTTCGCGTTGAAGAAGAGTGGCGCTCACACTCCGGTTTCTCCTGGCAGTCAGTGTTAAAAACCGATCCTCATTTCTTGATGTTGCTCTCCTACGACCTTGTCCTGGTCTTCGCCTTACATTTCCGGTATCTGAAAACCGATACCAAAGTATGGAAATCAAGCTTTGAGACACTCCAATGGCTTCCCCTAATTGCGATTGGGTTAGATCCGCTTTTAAGCGACCGATAGCCCTCCACGCTACAGATTCAGGTAAATCACGTTGTTCGAACATCACATTCATCAATAACACACATTCAAAGCATGTGAGTTGTTTTTTATCCTGGACGAAACGATCGTACGATACATGTCCTTTTTCATGCGCTGACAGAAACACGCCCTTTTTAAAGTCGCACAAAAACTTTTGCGTACTCAGGCGTTCGTAAGTGTGTAAAAGTTTCGTTCTAAACACTTTCCTTCAATTTCTCTTAGCATACAAACAGTTGATGTCAGTAGTTCATATCAAAACCACGATATCTCCTAATTGTTTTGAGTAGTGTAGTAGTCGTTCAACTTCAAAACAAAACAAAACATCAAACAGAAGTCATCGCTCTTTCCACGTTTATAAGTGAGTTACGGAAAAACTTTCATCGGACGCCACCGGGAATCGAACCCAGGGTCTTCCAGTTACGTGCCGGACATGCTGCCCTTGCACCACAGCGGCCTCGAATTCTGCAGACTCAAATACGAACTACATGGCAGGTTGCTTCTTGGAACCCCGCACAATGCTGGGGATTCACCAAAGATGGAAAGCAGCAACTGAACAAAAAACTAGGAGGCGAATGAATAATTAATACACACAATAGACGTTGATCAGGAACATCTAACAGAAGTGATCGCCCTTTCCACGTTTATAAGTGAGTCACGGAAAAATTGTCATCGGCCGCCACCGGGAATCGTACCCAGATTCCGGATTAATTACTAATTGTGTGTATTAATTATTCATTCGCGTCCTAGTTATTTGTTCAGTTGCTGCTTTCCAACTTTGGTGAATCCCCAGCATTGTGCAAGAAGTAACCTGCCATGTGGTTTGGCAGTTAAGTCGTATATGAGTCTGGAGAATTCGAGGCCGCTGTGGTACAGTGGTAGCATTTCCGGCGCGTAACTGGAAGACCCTCGGTTCGATTCCCTGTGGCGACCGATGATAATGTTTTCGTGACTCACCAATAAACGTGGAAAGAGAGATGACTTCTGTTTGATGTTCCTAATCCACGTCAATTGTGTGTATCGAAACAAAACAAAAAGAAAACACTGCATAACTTAATGCAGTTGAAAATGTAGCAGTACAAAATAGAAGAAAGCATCAGTGCCGAAGCAAGGAACTTAATTAGTTCAATACAAGCCGACCAGTCCTTATATTTACATGATGAATTGACTGACTGCCCAACATTACTGGCTTCGCTATTGCTTGGACAAACATATTTATTTGATGTATTACATCATTTGGTGTGGCACTCATAGCAAAATCTTGTTGCTGTTTTAGCGATTATTTTTTTTATACATGCTGAAATGTTGATAACAAAGCAATCTCCCTTTTCACAGAAATAAAACTTGGGAACTAATAGTTGGAATGAGATAATATACAAGATCGTGGGAAAAAATCTTTTTGTTAAAAATAAATAAAAGCCAAGAAAGATTTGTTAGAAGAATATCATTACCTAGTAGAGTTTACGTTTTATTCAAGCACGTAATATTACGTTCGGCTGATAGTAAATGATAGCAGATGGCGGAATATCGTGATGCATTCATTATGCTAACGACCTTTATAAAGAAAATCCGAGAAACCTGCGAGTCGAAGAAAAAACTTGCGCCATCGGTGAATGAATGGTCCCAAACACAAAAACAAGAGCCCACCTTGCGATTAACAGATGGCTATTCTGATTAGGAGGCTTCTGGGAAGGAATGTAGGAACTACAGTGGGTGGTTTTCGTATCTTCTGAACGGATCGGTCAAAGTTTATGAATTAAAATCGATAGCAATCAGCCTACGATGGCTGTTCAACAATGTCGATACATATCATCAGTTTCTGAGTCATTCTTTCTTCTTTACCTACAGCATACCGATATATATATTTAATCTACCGCCCAAGGCGTTAGCAAGGCTATTAGAGTTGTACATAGAATACACTGCCCTTCCATTAATATCCGGACTAGAAGTCTGCAAGGGCCTTAAATTTGAAACCCCGCCTCGATCCGAATCCGTACTTCAGGGGGCCTGGACGGCTCCATCCGGACCTGCACTTTAGAAAGCCCAGCCCGGCTTAAAATTTCTAGTTTATCGGCCGGACCCGTTTGAGACTTTAATCATGCGTTTTCTTTCATTTATTGCAAATAACGCTATTCTTGCCCTAAAGCAGGGTATATGGACTTTGAAATATTCAGATCTGCTATGATGCGATAAATTACATTATTGAATTTTATTTTATTTTTGATTGAAGGTTTGACGATCACTGTGCAGAGATGGAAACGAGTCACGAGTCAGCGGGTAAACGGGTCGAGTCAAGGCCTTCCTGACCCGATTCCGATCCGGTTTTATTTCCGTTTTATTCTTGAAAAGCAATAAAAATTTTTTTTTCAAAGAACAGTGCGAACTGTTGAATGTTGTGCTCAATACTGGTGCAGGCGGACTGAAAAATGATTTGTCATGCAATATGAAGGAAGAGTGTTCTCAGAAGGAAAAGTGTTTCTTCCTTTTTAACGGAAGTGATGAAAACAACACTTACGTTTAAACTTGTAAAAAATAGTGTTACTCACCATGAACTATCACCATAAAGTTGTATAAAAACAACTCACCATGAACTTGTAAAAATTGGTGTTGCCATGAAACATATTCTGAAGCTTGATATGTTATCAAGAAAACAGCAAAATCTGAAATTAAACATTCAACGAGTTGCCTAATTCAAAAATTTCAACTGTAGCGCCATCAAACTTAGGCGGAACGGCCTTAACATTGCTGCGTAGGAAGGTCATGTCTTGCGAATGAAGGACGACAATTTCTATTCCAATACTTCCTGTAAGTGAGTAAATTATACGTTCCTTTAGCACATTTGTTTGATTTCCATATACACTCTGTAACCTAAGATACCCACTGCGGATGTACTTTTTGAACGCCCTGTATATATATAATTATAATTCCAAGCAGATTTGTCCGGGTCGGGTCCAATTATCTGACGACCGGGTCCGTGTAGGGTCCAATTATCTGACGACCGGGTCCGTGTCGGGTCCAAAATGTTTGACCCGTTTCCAATTCTGCTGCCGTTACCGACTCGATGGGCTATATACACAGTCGAGTCACATTATGGTAACCACCTCCTACTTTCGACGTCACGTGTCGAGAGCTGGCTTGGTGGGTATATAACGATGATTATCAGCCTTCGGGCCAAGGGTGGCAGTATTTCTGAAACAGTTCAGTTTGTTAACTGTACTGTTCGCGTGCTGCTGCAGTTAATGTGTATCGTGATTGGAGAAATGGCACCACTATGAATAAGCAACGTGTAAACTGCGGAGCACTACGTGCCGTTAATGTGAGAGGTGAACGTCGGCTTCGAAAGTGCGTGACGGCCGATCGACACGCTAAGGTGGAGCAACTCATTGGCGCAATTAACCAGGGGGCTACCAGAAATGTGTTTAAAACGACAGTTCAGCGAACCCTGCTGCGTATGGGACTCCGATGTAGACGGATGGACACCGCACCTATGCCAACGAAGGTGCATCGGCAGAGAATGCTTATATTTGCACGACATTATTGGAATCAGACCTCCGCTGATTGGCAAAGGATTGCGTTCTTCTTCATCGTTTTCTGCTTCATCGAACGGATTGACGTTGGTGTATAAGGCGAAAAACATCGGAGAAAAAACACTCTTCAACCATTGCTGGAAGAACACAAGCTGGTGATGGCAGCGTTATTGTCTGGAGAATGTTTTCGTGGCATTCTCTGGGCCCACTCATATCTGTGGAAGACCGAAGTCGTTATGAATCCATCCTTGCAGACCACGTACACCCATACATGGTGATTGTCTTCCCTGGGGCGGAAGGGATCCTCCAGCACGACATTGCGACGTGTCACACAGCTAGAAATGCTCGAGATTGTTTGGAAGAGCACGATGAAGGCATCAAAGTTCTTTCCTGGCCATCTAATTCTCCAGACTTAAACCCAATTGAGCATCTGTGGGACCACCTGGGTCGTGTTGTTCGCTCTATAGATCCATCACCACGCACCCTCCAGCAGGTGTTAGATGCACTGCAGTCAGTATGACTCCATATACCTGTGAGCACCTTGCAACACCTTATTGAGTCACTCCCAGCCCGTGTAGCTGCTGTTGGCGGTGCACACGCGGTAACTCTAGATATTAGCTAGTGGTCACAGTAATGTGACTCGACCGTGTTTAAGCAGAGTCCCGTCCTTAATTTAGGGTCACTGGTTCCATGGAACGGAGAGAGCCAATGCCGTAACACAAACACAACATCCATGATTCACCGGGATTCAAACCCAGACTGATCTCGGACAAATGATCAGAAGCCATCGTTTAGACCACTGCGCCACCACAGCTTGAAATGTTTAAAGAGTGCTAAAATATATCGACATATCAGGTATCTAATTCGGTCTTCTTTGGATCATAGATATCAAAGTAACTTCATCCCTTCCTTTTCCCGAAAATTAAACTTTAAAATTCAAAACCTCTGTGACGTACTACAGAGGTGAAAATATGTGTCAAGACTACAAATCTGCAGCGAGACATTCAGTCCGCGTAGATCAGTCGGGAGAGCTACTTATTCCAGTCTGGCTAGGGCTCTCCGGACTGAGCTAGGCACTTGCAGAACTGTAATGTGGACACTCCTCTGTTGATAGTGAATTCGGTCTAACGCCAGCAGCCCTGCGGTTCGGTAGTGCTGGTTGGTTGGACGTGAACGATGCAGACAGATCGTCGAGCGGACAGCAGTACACATAGGCGGTGTTAGTGGTGTTGTCCGGCAGCAGCTCAAAAGAACACTAACTCCCGCATATCTCCCCCAAACAGCCAAACAGACAGTAGGACCTTACATGGGTTTAAGCCGGCTTCGGGGGTCGGCATGGGCTCCTGTTTCGGGTCGAACCACTGTTTCCAGGCGCTGACGCTGTCATACAAAACCCATTTCTCGTCACATGTCAGGGTGCGGTCCAAGAACGGTTTTACTTCGTCACGTGCAAGAATGAAAGCCCAAGAACTCATGTGGTTTGCTTCCTGCACAACTGTGAGTTGATAAGGTACACAAACTGCTCTCTTGTGGAGCTTCCCCAGTTGTCACAGGTGCGTAATAATGCTCCTGTGGGTGGTCGCCAGCTGTTCGGCCAACTTCCGCGTGGTCACACGTGGGTAGGTCTCCACTAAGGTCTGCATTAAGGTCTCAGTCGACACAGTCAGTTATACAGGGAGTTGACACACTCATTAAGGTCTCAGTTGACACAGTCATTTAGGTCTCAGTTGACACAGTCATTTAGGTCTCAGTTGAAACAGTCAGTTGTACAGTCAGTTGATACAGTCATTTAGGTCTCAGTTGACACAGTCATTTAGGTCTCAGTTGACATTAAAGTTACACCTTCAGTTGACACAAGCCATGACCCAGTAGCGTACAGTTATTACTGACCGAGTTCTGAAGTTCTGAATTTAGCTGAGTTCTGCTCATAGATAACGCTGCCAACAAGTAAAAGGGCAAAGAACCCCTCCGCCATTGCTGAAAGAAAAATGAGTTCTGAGTTATATTTGTCTGAGTTCTGAATTTAGTTGAGTTCTGTTGGCTGATGTTCTGATTGATGTTCAAGGCGTTTGACACAGACCATGACACAATCAGTTGACACAGTCATTAAGGTCTCAGTTGACACAGGTGCGAAATAATGCTCGTGTGGGTAGTCGCCATCTGCTCGGCCAACTCCCGCGTGGTCACACGTGGGTCGGTCTCCACTAAGGTATGCCTTAAGGTCACAGTTGACGCAGTCAGTTATACAGTCAGTTGACACAGTCATTAAGGTCTCGGTAGACACAGTCAGTTGTACAGTCAATTGACACAGTCATTTAGGTCTCAGTTCACACTAAAGTTATACCTTCAGTTGACACAGGTCATGACACAGTGGCGTACAATTATTACTGACTGAGTTCTGAATTTAGCTGAGCTCTGCTCATAGATAACGCTACCAACAAATAAGAGGTCAAGGAACCCCACCGCCATTGCTGAAAGAAAAATTTGTTCTGAGTTCTCAATTTAGTTGAGTTCTGTTGGCTGATGTATGCGTTTGACAGAGGCCATGACACAATCAGTTGACACAGTCATTAAGGTCTCAGTTGACACAGGTGCGTAATAATGTTCGTGTGGGTAGTCGCCAGCTGTTCGGCCAACTCCCGCGTGGTCACACGTGGATCGGTCTCCACTAAGGTCTTCAGCATGGCCATATCCACGGTTGCGGAACTACCAGCTTTGGGACAGTCTGTCATGTCAAACGTTTCCTCTCAGAACCGTTCGAAACAACGATAGCACTAACGATGTGATATGGCATTGGGGTACACAAGAGTAATGTCCCTTACAGCACTAGTTGGGGTGCTACCGCGATGAAACTCATATAGTATGAGATGGCGGATGTGCCGTTGTCGTCTTCCATGTTGGCTGGAGCTTACACTCTTCGCCTTCTGATATCTAACTTCCACTAACTTAAGCCACCTACCATGCCGGTGTGCTGCTCAACCTCAGTGGCCAATGTGCGCCGTGACCGGGGCTTCAACTTCGGGTACTTCGACATTACTTTCTTTCCAACCCAATAAAATTGTTCAAATTAAGCAATTTAAAAAAATGACAAAGTTAATTCTTAATAAAAATTAAATAATTGCTATTTATTTTTATTTGCCATGTTACACACAGTTATTCGTAGCAATATAGTAGGGAACACAAACCGTAGCAACATAGCAGGGGAACACAAACCGTAGCAACATAGTAGGGAATACAAACCGTAGCAACATAGTAGTGAACACAAACTGTAGCAACATAGTAGGGAATACAAACCGTAGCAACATAGTAGGGAACGCAAACCGAAGCAACATAGCACGGACCACAAACCGTAGCAACATAGTAGGGAACACAAACCGTAGCAACATAGTAGGGAACACAAACTGTAGCAACATAGTAGGGAACACAAACCGTAGCAACATAGTAGGGAATACAAACCGTAGCAACATAGTAGGGAACACAAACCCGAAGCAACATAGCACGGAACACAAACCGTAGCAACATAGTAGGGAACACAAACCGTAGCAACATAGTAGGGAACACAAACTGTAGCAACATAGTAGGGAACACAAACCGTAGCAACATAGTAGGGAATACAAACCGTAGCAATATAGTAGGGAACACAAACCGTAGCAACATAGCAGGGGACACAAACCGTAGCAACATAGTAGGGAACACAAACCGTAGCAACATAGTAGGGAATACAAACCGTAGCAATATAGTAGGGAACACAAACCGTAGCAACATAGCAGGGAACACAAACCGTAGCAACATAGTAGGGAACACAAACTGTAGCAACATAGTAGGGAACACAAACCGTAGCAACATAGTAGGGAATACAAACCGTAGCAACATAGTAGGGAACACAAACCGAAGCAACATAGCACGGAACACAAACCGTAGCAACATAGTAGGGAACACAAACCGTAGCAACATAGTAGGGAACACAAACTGTAGCAACATAGTAGGGAACACAAACCGTAGCAACATAGTAGGGAATACAAACCGTAGCAATATAGTAGGGAACACAAACCGTAGCAACATAGCAGGGGACACAAACCGTAGCAACATAGTAGGGAATACAAACCGTAGCAACATAGTAGTGAACACAAACTGTAGCAACATAGTAGGGAATACAAACCGTAGCAACATAGTAGGGAACACAAACCGAAGCAACATAGCACGGAACACAAACCGTAGCAACATAGTAGGGAACACAAACCGTAGCAACATAGTAGGGAACACAAACCGTAGCTACATAGTAGGGAACACAAACCGTAGCAACATAGTAGGGAACACAAACCGTAGCAACATAGTAGGGAATACAAACCGTAGCAATATAGTAGGGAACACAAACCGAAGCAACATAGCACGGAACACAAACCGTAGCAACATAGTAGGGAACACAAACCGAAGCAACATAGCACGGAACACAAACCGTAGCAACATAGTGGGGAACACAAACCGTAGCTACATAGTAGGGAATACAAACCGTAGCAATATAGTAGGGAACACAAACCGTAACAACATAGCAGGGAACCAAGGAAAAAGGCTAATATTTACTTAACTAGCCCCTGGCCTCTAAAATAAAAAACATGTCAAGTAATTACAGATTTTTCAATTTATATACACACATTTGCAACACAGCATAATTAAAATTTATGAAATTTACCTCTTAACATGTTCCTTTAGTGCTTTTTCTAAACGAAACAAAACTGACAAGTGTTTTTATATGAATCGGCAACCCGTTCCAGAGCCGGGGACAATGAGTATTAATATTGAAATAAAGCGCATTAGTACGAGCCCTTGGAATTAAAAAGTTCCCTACTATGTTGCTTCGGTTTGTGTTCCCAACGAATGAACTGGATTTCCACATTTTCCAGTGGATTCAACAAACGAACAAGTTTCTTTTGTAAAGAAAGTCTATTAATGTTACATTTAGTTGTCCTACCCCAAGCAAGCAGACAGTAAGACAGGTAGGGATAAATAAAAGAATTATAGAGCGTTAATTTAATATTAAATGGCAATAAACTGGAGACTCTAGACAAAACTCCTATTCGAGACTTCGTTGTGATTGTTGATCCCCCAAATGTTTTGGGAAGTTTGTTTTTGACACAACTAATGTTACTTTTATTACTTTCGTTTCCAAATGATGGTTAACAGTTTAGTATATGGATTTAAACATTGTTCATTTAGTTTATAAAAGAATTTTTGAATTTCTTTAATATTAATAAAGGACCGGGATTGGCCCTAGTTCGAAGGGGCGCGGATCTCCCTTTCAGGGGATGTGTCTTTAATTGGGGATTTTCATTGTCCGGATCTGCGATTTGATAGTATTTTTGTTGCAATATCCTTCAGTGTTGACAGTGAATTCGATTTATCTCTGTTATTTCTATGGCGGTGCAGGTGATTGTCATCGGTACTTACCTTTCTTACGCTTTCCAACCGTAGGTTGAAGAAGCGTATATGCTCCAGCTTTGTCCGTCTGTCCGTCCTTCCGCACGACAACTCGCGTAAAAATGGTTCGATTTCGATGAAATGCTAGTATGTGGTAGGGGACCACCTGGGGACGAACTCTATTGAAGATATGTGAAGTGGGGTCAAAGGTCAGGACATAGGAGCGGGATGCATTCAATTGTCCTTATGCGTCATAACTTGCGTAAAAATGGTTCGATTTCGATGAAATTTTAGCATGTGGTAAGGGACCACCTGTGAACGAAATCTATTGAAAATGGGCGAAACGGGGTCAAAGGTCAGGACATAGGATCGGGATCCATTTCATCACCCTTATGCGTTATAACTTACGTAAAAATGCTTCGATTGAGACACAACTTTATCATGTTGTTCCAAAAGTATACTTTACCGGTTCTGTTGAGTATCATCGAAATGGGGTCAAAGGTCAGGTCATAGGAGCGAGATTTATTCTACAGCCATTATCCTCATAACTTGAGTAATGATTTCTGGTATGCTGGAAAGCGTATCATAATCAATGTATTGCATAATTTTACTAACTTGTTCATTTAGAACTACATCACTGTTAAACAGGTCTGTCATTGGAAAACGCCAGTCATAACTGCACGTGTTTTGAGCAAGGCAGACACAATACTGTCATAACAACCATGTGAGAACAACGGTAGGCGCATATATTCAATAACAATTGCAATCAAATTTGGCATATGCTTTTCGGGAAAAGCTCGATAGAACGAAAAGCAATTTCCTCGGCGAATCTACATTATGCATGAACTGTTTTGCATAATGATTTAAGTAATTGCGCGCACGCTCTTATTCAACCGTTACACTTCCCGGAAAACCGATAAATATTTAGCATATTATGCGCTTTCTTTTTTACCATTATAGTGCTTTCGTGAGATGAAGTGATCTGAAGCCCATTGTTTATTTCACAGTTTCCTGAATGGCACTCATTAAACTATTCGGTGTATGATTATAACACAATAGAAAAGTTTACATAACTAAATATCTCCCTCGTTTCAACAGGGATATGAATGTTCAACACGAGCTTTTGTGAGAAAACTTTGCAAATGTTCTCCTTTCAATTAGAGTCACAAAAGTAAGAGTGTCAGAAATCAAATTGGAGAATAAGTTTTCAAACACAGGCAATATACATAGATCGAAAAAAAAAACACCAGTTTTCACTGAAAAAAATGAAATTCTTAATAAGAATAAATCTTCGGAGGTATTTGAAAAGTATCTGTCTGTTAGTAAGGCAAATGTTCCTGCATTTATAGTTTTAGAGAAAGTTTATGATCGAGAAAACAGGATACTTCTGTGGAAGGCACGGAATCTGCTTAATATAGTGCGTCGCATAAATATAGAGACAGAACAAATTCTCGAATAAAAAAGAAACAACAACGAGCTGAAATGTACACCTCATATTTATAGCAAAAATAGCATAGGACACACAGCTGCACAATAGTTTGACGGAAACATAACAATTCCTACGCCAAGTACAAGAAAAAAACAGAAATACGCTGTCTCAAAAATATAAAGACTTACTAGTTATGAGCACCTCAGGTACGAATAGTGGAGCCGTTGTTCCGAATAACACTGAAACCGCGATTGGGCATGCTGTCCACCAAGTGATGTAAGTGTTCTGGACGGAGTGCGTACCAGCTTCGTTCAATTTGCTCTTTCAATGCCACCAAACTTAAGAACTGCCGTCCATTCGCATACACATCACGAGCTTGGATACCCCAGAGGTTCTCGATAGGGTTCAGATCTGGACTGAGTGCTGGCCAATCCATTACGGTCACATGATAAGTGTTAAACCAGCTTTTCGTTGATGCAGACCGATGGATAGAGGCATCGTCTTGCTGGAACAGATAATCAACACCCGCTACGGTTTCGGAAAACGGTAGAAGGTGGCTGCTGAGTATGTCCTGATACGTTTCGGAGTTTTGCCTGCTTTGCAGAAAAGCGATATCTGTTGTCTCATTGAAAGCAAAAGCTCACCAGACCATCATAGATCCCCCTCCTTTCTGTCTGCTGAAGAAGGTGAGTAACTCGCGTCGTAAATCATACCGATAGCCAGTTCCAACCGTCAGGGCCGTCCAGGTTGAACTTTTTCTCATCGGAGAAAATAGTTGTGATCCACTCGTCCGTCCAGTGTATGTGGCTGCTTGCCCATAACAATCTAGCTTCCTTGCGGTGCCGCGTGAGGTGTGACAGACGGCGCATTTTACGGAGCACAATGTTGCGACTTTCCTTGATTCGTCGATGAACTGTGTCCTTTGAGACGGCGGCACCAACAGTCCGAGAAACTTGACGTAGTGATAATCTTTGGGATGAAACATGATGGTACGATCATCTCGTCTGGTTGCTATTCGAGGCCTTCCAGGCCGTTTTCTGGCAATTAACGCACCGCGTTTCGATAAAATCTTATAAATGACTGCCCTACTCCTCCCAATGGCTTTACAAATTTTCGCTACAGGCAATCCATTTGCTCTCAGTCTCCAAATTTTCTGCACCATCCTCACCAGAAAGTTGACTGTTGCGTGGCATTTCTGCAAATGAATGTCTGACGGCAGTTCTGCTGTTTTTTGTAGGCTGGACCGCATTACGGCCCACCCGCGTGTGTACAACATGCCAATTTGTATATCTCATTTGCATGTGGCTACTTTACATAGTTGTCTTTATATTTCTGAGACACCTAAAGTTACGCTATTTCCCTTTGTGGTGTTCTTTTCACACAATCCGGTCATCTCGACGGATCGGAACGTTTGTTGTAGGGTTATGTCTAATTAGGTATCACCTCAGCTTCCTACCTATATTCGCATTGCGTTCACGGCGCAAAGTCGACTGTCTCTATATTTATGCCTCGCACCTTAGTACAAAAGCTATGCATGCTATTACACAGATGGGCTCATTACATTATGACCACCTACTTAATAAGCTGTAGGACCCCATTTTGGCGGCAAAACAGCGGCCACTCGGCGAGACATCGATTCAATGAGGTGGCGATAGGTATCCTGGGGTATCTGGTGCTATAATGTCAACCAGTTCCCGTACAGTTCGAGGTGGTGGTGATTTAGCGCGAACCCACTTTTCCAAGTTGAACCACAAATGTTCGATTTGGGTGAATTTAGAGATTAACAGAAAGTCACCAACATGTTCCTCAAACCACTCCTTGACGATTCTGGCAGTGTGGCGTGGCGCATTATCCCGATGGTAATGGCCATCCATCACCAGCAAGGAACACAGTTGCCATGAATGGGTGAACGTGGTCCGCAACGATGTTCAAATACCTGACAGCTGCCAGGGAATTGTGCTATTAGGAAAATGGAGCGCCTAAAGTGTCCCAAGAAAATATCGCCCACAGCATAACACCGTCGCCGCTGGCCTGTCCCCCCCCCCCCCAACAGTGCATCCAGGTGCTACATCTTCCGTTGTTTATCGGCGTTACCGCGCTCACCCGTCTGCGCGATACACCAGAAATCTTGATTCGTCAGACCAGACCACTTTCTTCCAATCTCGATTATCGTGGGCCCATTTCATGCGTTGTTGGCGATGACGTGCAGTGAGCCTGGGAGCTCGGCTGGGTTTTCGGCTACGCAAGCCCATGCTCAGGAGGCTGCGATGAACTACGTGCTGTGATACATTGCCCTGATCACCACTGTTGTAGCTCCGGGTGATTTGTCGCACTGTGAACAGTCGCATCCGCGACAGTCTCCGCTCCCCTTTGGCATCAATGATCTGTGGACGACACACGGCTGGACGAAGGTTCGTCGTTTGGCCATCTGTGCACCACTTTTCATACGTACTCACTACAGCGGCACGTGAACAACCCACAAACCGCGTGGTTTCGCAGATAGTTGTTTCTAGCGCCGTGCGAACACAATTTGTCCTTTTTCAAACTCCGATGAAGCGGCAGCTTTTCCCACTCTGACTTCGAACACTCTACCAACTGAAAGTCGGTCCTCGGGTTGTATATATACTGCTATGTGAACTTCACTTGCGCCACCGTTCAGTCTCTAGTCCCGCTCTCAATTCTCTAGGTTGTGGGTGGTCATAATACAATGGTTCATCGGTGTATTTCTCTCAACAGCCTCCAAATGGAAATTTGGTTTTTGACGGGAAATTATTTCAGAACATATTGTATACCCAACACTGTTTATTTTCTTCATTGACGAGTAACTGTTGGTACTTATAAAATGTTCATGTTGGTTTTCAGTCCAATCGAGTATCGAGATTTTTTCACTTCATTGGGAAACATAGTCCATCCATTTTAGCACCGTAGTATCAAATCAAGTTCACTGCACACTTACGTGACTGACAGAGTTTACATATTTGCTGCAACACTACGAAAACATAAAATGTCTAACTCAGAAAAGCAAACAAAGGGTGATGGAAAGTAAAACCTATGGGAGGAGGGTAAGAGTTCCACTTTTTATCTCAACATCGCTAAAGTCAACAACGAGTTTGACCGAACTGTTCTGTTTTTAACAACCGGTTGGCCCGAACCGGTGATTGATGTCACTTATTAAGATCACACTACTAAATGACAGCACTAAATAATATCGTTTCGGGTCCTAATCACATCTATGTTTTACAGAGATGTATAGGACAGTTTTGACTAAGTTAAATATATAAGCTCACCGGATAAAACATTAGTCACCATTAACAGAAATGACAGTAGGAAGTTACCAGTTGCACAGAGGGCGCCGTGATAGCATTGTTGGGAGATAAATAGTACTGGCATAATTTACAGGAACATTTCTGTCTCGTGCAGTGGTGAAGAGCAACGTTTGTGTTGAATTTAGTCTGCAATATGGGTCCTGACTGGCAAGAAGAAGCCATCGTGTTTGGCCGTGCCCACGGACACAAAGTAATTGAAGTCGCCCAATTTGTTGGTGTGTCGAAGCGTACTGTCCAGTGGGTCTACAAACAGTGGTGTAGTTCGCAGTCAACTGAAAATCGGCAACGTCATACGTTGCAAAGTGGTTGTTTCCCAGCATGTCATCTTCCCGGTCAGCCTCGTGCTTGACCCCATAAGTGTGTCGTGCGACATTCTGCCTGAGACTAAAGTGGAACACATTGGGGAATACAATTTGTATCCATCTAACTCTTTTATGGCAAAATACTGCATTATTGCAGCAGTGGAGTTTTATATTCTCAAGAGGTTAGTTCCCCGTCATAATCTGCACATGGCCAACAAAACACGAGTGTAATGAATCTGATGTGCTTTTGTGTCCTGCCAGCTCACCACATCTGTGTTATAGAGCCTTACGCAACAAGTTCCTTTGTTTGACAAGCGGTGATGCCGAATAACCATATGTCTTGAAGTTTTTCTTTTTGCACAGAACAGTTCCTGTATTACACTGCTCAGCTCCAGGCGGTACTTGCAGAACATTACTACGCCGTCGTCTACATGTACAATTAAATTCGGAAACGCTGCTTTTGAACTCTTTAAATAACTTCGGTACTTATATAGGACGATGGTCTATCAGTTTGTCTCTTAAATCTTGCTGTTCAAAATATAGAAACAAAAACAAACTGAAAAGGGAATACCTCCCAGTGGAGTACACCGGATTTTTTCTGGTATGCTGATTATGAAGAATCTCACATTCGATATTCAGATTTTGGAAAAACGAGCTCAAATAATTGGACTCAAAATTAGAAAGAACAAATCAAAGTATATGAAGTCCTCTTGAAAGCCAAACAATGATTAATCTGGTTTAAAAACCGTAGCGCAAATGAAGAAAAAGTTAAAAATTTAAATTATTTAGTTTTATTCTGAGTAAATTTGTTCCAGTGATATGCCTTTTTTTTTAGAAATACGATGCTAACAAAAAAAATTTCAAAAGTTTAAATGAAAAGAAAAAGTGCCAGTACGTGGGTCATCAAAAATAAATTATTTGAAAACATAAATCACTTAAATTACCTCGCTTTCATCTTCCTCTTCATCCTGGATATCTTTCAGCATTTGCAAAACGTCATCAAGGCTAACCTCACGATTAGTAGAAGATATCCCCTCATAAAATGCCCTATCAGTCGAATTCAATTTCGATAAAAATGCTCCAGAATTGCGATTATATTGGTACGTGTTTTCACTACCGTATATTCTTCGAGGAGGCATTGGTTCATCGTGAACAGATTCTGTGGGAAGGTAATCATAATTATACCGTTCCATGGGAACTTCATCAGACCACTCTGTAACAAAAAAGAATTCTTGTACAGTACGTTACACAAGTTTACCTAAAAATGTAGACATTATGAATTTGAGAAAACTTGAGAAAGAAATCGTTAAGAGAGAGAGACAGAGATGTAGAAATAGAGAGGAAGTGACAGAGAGATAGAGACAGAAAGATAGAGAAAGACGGAGAGATATAAAAATAGAGAGGGAGTGATAGAGAGATAGAAAAATAGAGAGGGAGTGATAGAGAGATAGAGACAAACAGAGAGATAGAGAGACAGAAAGATATAGAGAGATACAGAGAGATAGATATAGACAAAGACTTATAGAGAGACAGAGAGATGGAGAGAAATAGCGAGGGAGTGATAGAGAGATAGAGAACGAGAAATAGAGAGGGAGACATAGAGAGATAGAGAAAGAGAAATAGAGAGGGAGACAGAGAGAGAGATACAGACAGATAGATAGAGAGAGAGAGACAGATATAAAAGAAAACAGAGAGGTAGAGACAAATAGAGCGATAGATAGAGGAAAAGCAGAGAGATAGAGACAAATAGAGCGATAGATAGAGGAAAAGAGAGAGGGAAGGACAAATATAGCGATAGGTAGAGGTAGACAGACAGGGAGATAGAGAGAGGCCGAGAGAGATAGAGAGAAGCAGAGAGATAAAGAGAGATTGAGAGAGATAGAAATATATATATAGATAGATAGATAGATAGAGAGAGAGAATTATATAGATAGAGAGAGAGAGAGAGAGAGAGAGAGAGAGAGAGAGAGAGAGAGAGAGAAGTTCTAGACTGATAAGAAATTAACTAGTCCTTCAGAAGAAAATTTAAAATAATAAAAAAATGGGAGTTGGCATAGAGAGAGAGAGAGAGAGAGAGATAGGGGGGGGGAGGGGAGAGAAAGTTTGGACTGATCCGAAATCAACTAATCCTTCAGAAGAAAAATTTAAAATAATAAAAAAAAATAGGAGGGAGCAGTCTTTCTAAAGAGTATCTTCGGAAGAGTATCTTGGCAAGTAAGGCACGGCATAAGTTTTACAGGTCGCAAAAAAGTGTAGCACTGCTCTGGATTATGTAAGAATGCGGCATTGACGCTATTTAGTAATTTACGATTTAACACTCAGGTTTCTGGTGCTAAGTGTCAGGAATCGGGAAGTAAATACGTGTTTTATTTAGGAAATACGCTGGTTGCATTGAAATTGTCCCCACCAGAAGGAGTAGGTGTATTGGCATGCATTCGTAAGTGATACCAAGGAACAAGAAAAGACCCAGAAGAAGAAGACCACGTAGCAGATGGGTTTCAAAACTCTTTGTCTTGAGCAAATCTTTTCAATGTCGTTCCTTCATTCAAAAACGTGAGGGAGTAACATTGAAGAGAGTTGCTCAAGACAGAGAGAGAGCTTTGGAAGAGACTTGGGAAAACCTTCATTCAGCAGTGAATTAAGAATGGCTGCTGCTGATGATGATAAATATACTGAGTGAACGGAAATCGTGGGATGCCTACCTAGTAATAGGTAGGCCCACTTTTCGCCTGGATAAGGCCAGTCACACAGCGAGGCATTGAGTCCACTAGGGCACGAAAGCCTTCCACAGATATATCCACCCATGTTTTCTGAATCACTGTCCACAGTTCTGTCCCATTCCTGGGTGGAGAATGCAAAGCTCAAAAGGACCTTTCCACAGCGTTCCGAATATTTTTCACGGAAAGGCTATTCCAGGGTGGGAAGCTCTGCAGAATGCTCTTCTAACCCTGCTCTAGTCACCACGATTGTGCGGGTAGGCTCATTGTTCCGCTGCAAGAGTGCATGCTGATCATGAAAAGGATGCAAATGGTCTCCAATGATGGACACGTAGCGTGGACCGTTCAGAGATGCATCTAGACATACCAGAGGTCCAAACGTGTGCCAGTTGAACACACTTCAGACCATAATCGAGTCTCTGTCAGCCTGAATAGTTATTTGTTAACATGCCGGGAGCATAGCTTCGTGGGGTTTTGCCATATCCGCACCCTCCCGCCTGCGTGAAATAAAGAAAACGAAACTCATTGGACAAGGAGACCCATCTCCAATCATCCAAGGTCCAGTTTGTATGTCCTATCGCCCACTTGAAGAGTACAGTTTGGTGATGTGGCGTTGGCAATAGAACTCTGGTGGGCCGGTGGCTCTCATAACCTACTGCGTTTAATGATCACCTGATGGTCTTGGTGGAGACGTTTCTGGCTCCTTCGTCGTTAAAGTCTATGGTGATTTGTGCCAGTGTCGCTGTCCGGTTGGTTTCAGCTGTGTGAGAGACGTCGAGGGCCACACTCATCCACCACCTTTTTCCACTCATAGCGCTGTCCACGATGCGACGTTATTCCTGAAATGACTTATTCCCGGTACACTCTTGATACTCTTGAACGGGAATACTGCAATTCCGGTATGTCCCACTGTTAACCCTTTTTCAAATTCTGTTAACTCACGACGTTTACCTATACTGACATCGAATTACCGTCTATATCAACGCAGTGATATCCTACTACCCGTGTAGCTTCCAAGTTGTGGGTTCGTTCACTAGCGATAGGGGTGACAGCGTTATGTCGCCCAGGAACCAGGTATCCTTTGATTTATGTCCTCTCAGTATACAGTTCAATTCTTTTACAAGAACTGAGTGTCACATCGACGGAGACTTGAATAGTCGTATAAAACTTGGCTGGAGTGTATTAGGAAGAAACAATGAAATTTTCAAGAGCAATTCACCTTTACGTATTAAATTAGCTGTCTTCAACCCGGGGCCCACGGCCCATTGGTGGCCCGCCCAGCCATTACACCGTAGAGCCAAAACATTATGAGCAACGCATCTTTATGCAAATCGGAACGACGGCGCTTATGAAAGCCGTGAAACGGTATAAATAACACCTGATATTGATAATCAGAGTTATTCTTGCTCTTCAGGTGGGAAAGGTAGCGGATTTAAGCGAGTTTAACAAAGGGCCAAATTGTAATGGGCAGACGACTGGGTCAGACAATTTTCGAGACGGCAGGGCTTGGGGGATGTTCACGCTCAGCTGCGGTTAGGACCTTCAAAATGTGGTTCGAGGAGGTAAAAAACCACGAACCGCCGAAAAGGTGCGGGCCGAACATGACTCATCGATGCTAGAGGTCAGCGAAGGTTAATCAGTGTGATACGAGCCAACAGAAGGGATACTGTGGCACAACTTGCCGGCAATATGAATACTGGTGACAGGAGTAGTGTACCGTAATACAAAGTAAACCAAACCCTGCTGAAAATTAGACTGCGTAGCCACATTCCGCTCCGAATAGCGATGCTAACCTCGGTTCACCAACAAAAGTGCCTACAACAGGTACACAAGCATCAAAACTGAATCTTGAGTGATTGGAAGAAGGTCGTCTGATCCGACGAATTTCGTTTCCTGTTGCACCATGTGAACGGCCGGTGCGTTGTTTATCAGGGTACGTGTCGCCAGGGTGCACCACGGGACGAAAGCAAGCCAGTTGAGCAAGGGTAATGTTTTAGACAATGTTCTACTGGAAACCTTTGGAACCAGTCACTCATGTTCAGGAAACTCCACTTAAACATCATTGTAGAACAGATACATCTTTTCAGGGCCACGGTATTCCCTTCTAGCAATGTCTTCTTTCAATAGGATAACGCGCCATGCCATACTTCCCCGATTGTCCGAGAATAGTTCGCGGAACATCACACAAACTTCCGGGTATTGCTCTGGTCTCTAAATTCCTCAGACGTCAATCCAAACCATCATCTGTGGTTTGTGCTGAAACAGCACATCCAATCAACTGCGGCTCAACCACGTAAAGTGCGGATCTGCTGGAAACGTGTACCACAAGATACCTTTAGAAATCTTGTAGCCTATGTACCTCGCCTCGGGGTAAGAGCTGTTTTAGCGGCACGTGGAGGATCAACATCATATTAGGCAGGTGGTCATAATGCTTTGTCTCTTCGGAGCATGACCGAAGAGATAAAGCATTCAAGTTGCTCACACAAAAAGGCGGACGGTTGAACATTGATTCCCAAATGACGTACTTAGTCTTTCAAAAGAAATGCTGAACAATACCTGCGGAAGTTGACTTTGACCGTTTCATTTCTGGGGTCAGTAAAAGAAGTTTGTGCACAACTGGCTTGAAGATGGAACTAGCGTGTGATGAAATCCACGCGGTGAAGTTTTGCAGAACTGAAAAAATCAGTGCGTTACGAGAAAAAGAGCAGATTTTAGGTTAGTGTCTACACATCAGTAGGGAGGAAGGCTTCTGAAAATATTGACAAGATTTATGCTGATGCTTTTAATATGCCATCCGCAAACTCTTGCAGTTCATTATACAAGCATATGAGAAAAAACAAATGTGCAGTATGAAGCCACAATGGAAAAACCAATATTTCAGATACTTAAGTAAAAGAACATTTTTGGCAAACTGCAACATGGGTCGTCCAACTGAAATATAGACTCGTTTCTACCCAAGTGATGGTGGCGCTGCAGTAAGAATCGATTTTTTCGATACTACACACTAAAAAGATTCGTTCGGACCGATTCGTTCGTTTCGGTCGTTTGATTCTTTCGGTTTAGAGAACAATTTATGTTTCAGAGTCGATTCTGAGTCGAATCCTTTTGTTCATCTCGGTCAGTGATTCTTCCGGTTTAGAAAAAGATTTGTATTTAGCGAAATGATTCTGAGTTAGATCCTTTCGTTTGTTGATAGTTTCCGGTTTAGTGGACGATTTTTAAATTTAAATTTGTTTTTAATTCGCATGGAAACTTTGTTCCTCGGGATGTTTTAAGTTCGTTTCGAAACGTTCATGTAATTTATTGCATTTGTACACTTATGATTAAGGTAAGTTCTTTTGACCAGAACGAGAACCTCACCTAGACACCGTGGTGAAATTTTATTGTCTAGTAAAAACTAGTTCCAAAGGCTTAGACTTTGAGTAGTTCTGACAGATTCACTCAAGGAATTGACTTCTTTGCTGAATCGATTCTTAATAGAAAATATTCATTCGCCAACGACTCGGTTTGCTGATTCGATCTTTTCGAACGAATCGTTTGCGAACGACACATTTCTATTTAGTTGGTGCGATGCGTTGGATATGAGTAATATCAAAGGAACGTAAACAACCTATCTCATGGATACCTCCAAGCGGGCACAGCAAGCAGTGATCAAATTTTTGACAAAAGACGGAAGCAAACCGACAGAAATCTTACGACGCATGCGTGTGGTTTGCGAGAATACGTGCCTTGCAAGCAGGAAGACCTTAAACTGATGCAAAAAATTTCATGGTGGACATGAAAGCACTATGGATCTGCCAAGACCTGGGCAACCTCACGCCGCTATCATACGAGACACAATAGCAGCAGTGGACCAACTGGTGATAGTTAACCGCAGAATAATAGTTAGCAGCTGCAATATGCATCAGCAGGGGCTCTATTGGCACAATCCTGCTCCAAGAACTTGGGTATTCGAAAATGTGTGAACAGTTGGTTCGAAAGCACCTGACAGAGGATCCATAAACTTATCGACCGATACGACACCTGCCTAAATGTTGAGAGTGCCTATTTCTAGCGCAATCAGTCCCCGCGTGTTATCAATATTTTACCTGTGTACATATCCTTATGCTGTAATGAAATATGTGAAAACACGAGTTTGACCACGACAGACATCGAATCCGTGTCCCCCTCACTCCGGAGTAAGTTGCTCTCCCAAATGAGCTACGCGGACAGAATGTGTCGCTGCAGATTTGTCGTCTTGACACATGCTTTCACCTCTGCAGTACGTCACAAATATATGTATCAATAGTAAAACAAAGCCGGGAAACAGAGTAAAACTTTTCAATCAATGTATAATTCCCATTATGACATACGGCGCTGAAACCTGTCCTATCAAGGAAAACATTTTAGACAAATTGCAAAAAACACAACGTAAAATGGAACGATCCCTACTAGATATAAGACATCAAGATAAAATAAAGAATGCAGATATAAGATCCAGAACAAAATGTTTAGACATAGGGGAAAAGATACTCAATTTGAAATGGAAATAGGCTGGCCATACAGCAAGAATGGGAAATTAGAGATAGACTAAAATAATAGCAGAATGGAGACCATATAAAGGAAAGAGAAGAGTAGCAAGACCAGAGGGAAGATGGATGGATGATATAAACAAAACTGTAGGAAAACTGTGGAATAGACAAGCTCAAGACAGGAACATTTAGAAAGAGATGAGGGAAACCTAGAAGCTTAATTAGCTATAAAATGGGTTGGAAGAAGAAGAAGAAAGTGTACGTAACTCCAACAGCTATTCTATGTATTATTTGGGGCCACGGGTGGCCTGGTGGTTAGCGTTCGTGACTGACATGGAGATAACCTCAGGTTCGATCCTGGGCGGATACGAACGTTCGAACCATTAAATACCCGCCGTGCGTCGGATGGGCACGTTAAGCAGCCGGACCCCGGGTACTGGCCCCCGGTAATAAATAAGGGCGTCTTCCTTTCTACCTCGTTTCCGTGTGAATTTCCTATCGGGCACTCTATCCCAAATCTCCTAGCTTCCTATTTCTAAGGGTTGTTCAAGGCCTGGGGTCAGACACTCCCTTCCTAAAATCCTCTCTATATAAAAAAATATGTATTGTTTGGTCGACCCTTATATGGGTATTTTGCCAAAAACAATACTGGAAGAAAATTGGGGAAAGAAAAAAATTCTCATCGCCATGTGTGTATGCTTGTGTAAACTGAAAGCTATTTGAATGTTGCTTCCGATTCCAATGCTTTCGCAGTGATTTTCTTGGCAGTACTTCTGATATCAAAACGTTTAGTAGTCAAAAAATCTCACGCTCCTAAACATAAAGATCATCAGATAACGCGTAAGGTTCTGATTGGGGCAAATTAGGCAGAAAGACGAAAGAAATTGCATAGTGATTACTTGAAAGAATTAGATATTTTTTTCTTCACCGAAATTTACATTTTTCTTTTTCAATAAGAAACAAACAATAGAGAATTTCTTTAGGTTTCGTCAAGCTCAACAAAGACAACATATTGCCATCTTAACAGAAATTTCATCTCAACGCACTTTCCGAGATATACAAATAGAAATGTTCGTGGTCGGTACGTAAACAAAGGAACTTTTTCGAAAGGTAATAATATGCATTACCAGCTTCAAACATTTCGGAGCAGAGTTACCATAACTTCGCAGTACGTCTGTTCTAAACATAACGAGGCCATTATAATAAGCGCTAAAATCCATAAATTCCAAATAGCCCTATTTACAGTACAATTGAAAGAAACGGAAAATGAAAATGAAAATGAAACATCTTTATTACGCACGTCGCAATTCTAAAGATCAGATATGTACTTTCCCAAATGGCAGCGCCACCTATCGGAGTCATTGTAAAGAAAAATGAAAGCTGAAGTTATTTATTAACCTTTCCACTGCATTCAATATGTATAAGGTGAATTTTATTAAATGCTTTCCGCAGCGAACAAAATAAATTCGTATTACCTCCTCTGATTTCCTCAGCACAATATGCTCCGGAAAAAAACCGTAAGCAAAAGATGATGATAATTCTATGTTTATAGAGCATTGTGATGTTTTATATCGCACTTTATTTTACGAAATGTGATATTTGGTTCTCCTAAAGCATCCTACCGATAACACTTAGCCTCACAACAGTTACATTGTGGTGATACGTAACAAATGATATTTAGTTTTATTAATCGCCCCAAATAAAAAATCAGTGTTACTTCGTATGAAATGAATAAGGTGATATTTTCCTGTGGTTGCGTGGTTTGTGGTGGTATGAGCGGTGTGTTTGTGGTACGGAAATACATTTTTTTCTTTCACTGGAAGCAGTGGCCCTAGATTTAGCTCTTTATGGAATGATATGTTCACGGCAGTCTTTAAAACGCCGAGAAAAAAAAAACGTTTTCGTCAGTGACATTACATATGTACAAGAAGCAAAAGATTCTGTCCTACTGAAATGTATAATTTGCTAAAGCTGGCTTTTGTTTGTTGAACATTTACGCACACTGAGCCCCCTATACAGGATTACAAGGAAAGTCTCACGAACTATGACAGTTAGCGATTTACTTCTTGTGCAGTTGTACAGGAAACCCCCTATGGGGGGGGGGGTGAGGAGGCTATCATGCCCCTTTGCAGATAGGGCAGAATCATCAATTACAAACTTGTTCAGCGAGGCAAAAATATTACATAAATGTTTTTGTCTCATAACAAAAGATGGAAGTGGACCGAGAATGTGCCCCCCCCCCCCAAAAAAAGCACAACATCCGGAAGCAACGGCAGAGTATTTAGATAAGAATTTATTTCTCAGAACTTATCTAAACTGGGAAGTTCTAAGTAAATGAAAGCACAAAGGAAAAATTATCCTACAAACCTTATCAACAGTTCTTGTTCTAAAATAAAACGCAGTTCCTTGACATATTCAATATCAGACTTTGATGTCCAATACGGTAAAAAATAAACTCAGACAAGGAGAAATAGCGTAAAGTGGCGAAACACTCATCCAATAGGAAAACTGTATGCACATCTAATTGACTTGCGTACGTGGCAAAGCTTTCGACTTCTCGTCACTGGTTCACGAATTGTTGGCATACCGACCACGCATATCATTTTTGTAGTCTGACGACGGAACAGAAGCACATTTGAATTTTTTTGTATTGGAGGTTTAACGACCACCGTGAACAACTCAATGGGCTATAAGCAGTCGTCTGTCCCTAATTTAGGGTCACTGGTTCCAGGGAAGGGAGAGAGCCAGTGCCCTAAGACAAACACAACATCCATGCCTCACCGGGATTCGAATCCAAACCCCTTTCATTTGAAATCCATGCAGATAGCTTCGGACTCAGCGACTCGGCAGCTATCCGCTATTTTCGCATTTGGAGAGCCCCCTTTCATCTTTTGTTATGGGACAAAAACATTATGTACTATTTTTACTTCGCTGAATAAGTTTGCAATCGACTTTTTTGCCCTATCTGCAAAGGGGGTCGCGATAGCCCCTTACCCCCTCCCCCCAAAAGGGGGCGAGAGAATCCTTCGTGGTATTATTGTGTGCGCCATAAGGGGTTTCCTGTACAACTGCACAAGAAGTAAATCGCTAACTGCCATAGTTCGTGAGATATTGGCCTCATCACGGACTTTCCTTCTAACTCTGTATATTAATACATTGAGTTGGCTTTGCATTATGAACACCTACTTAATAACGCGTTCGTCCACCTTTTTGTGCAATCACGGCTCGCAGACGCATAGGAACAGATTATGCAAGGTGTCGAACATCCTCCATGCGTAACTTGACTTATGTCCGCTGCAGCAGCTCCGTGGAGGATGATCAGCAGTTCTTACACCCTGTTCTAGCATATCCCACAAATGTTCAATTGGGTTACAATCAGGTGAGTCTGGGGGCCAAGGCAATGTGGCAAATTCCTTGTCGTGTTCTTCCAACAACTCAGTAGTTATACGAGCCCGATGACATGGTGCGTTTTCCTGTTAAGATGGCAGTGTGGTTCGAGTAAACCTTTTTCAGATACGGATGTAGATGGTCAGCTAGCAAGTCCCTGTAGCTTCACCATTCAGTGTTTGTGGAATGATAACCAACTGACCTAGGGCTTGTCAGGAAAAAGCTTCCCAGACAAAAACACCACATCCACCGGCCTGTTGAAATCCAACTGTGCAACCACGGAATAGGGTGTAATGTTCGTGTATATATGGCTGACTGAACGCTACATAAATTAGTTCTTAAATACTTCAGCTACAGTAAAACATGAGTCACCCAAGAAACTTCAAGAAGAGTTTACTTACTGTTAGTACTTATTCTGCCAGCACTCCTTTGGCATTTTCAACGAGGCACAACTACAACTCACTTTTCAATATTATTAACTAAATCCAACTAACGTGAATTAATAATCTGCACACTTTTTCAAGAAAACACACCAACACAAAAGATATAACACGCAACCTTCAAATAGATCGAACTTCAATTATTATACAAGGCCGCTTCCACGATTACAGCATTATAACATCCACCATCTCCACACCTTTGCTGCTGCTCAAACATTATATATCTTCCAGTTCTCATCGGACACATACACACGTCATACTTTCCAACCTCAAAGTTATACCAACGATACTGTTACGAGAGAGAAGACATAACGTTAAGTTTGAAAAACGCTAAAGGAAAATGAACTCAAATTTACATGGAGAAAGTAACTAAAACTGAAAGTTAAATAACAGTATACGTCACAATGGTTTCATGCTGTTTATGCCATTGCGAACACGCCCATCAGCATTGTTCAGCAGGAAATGGTGCTCATCACTCCAAATGACCTTTTTCCATCTGTCGAGGGTCCATTGCCGATGTTCCACTCTAGATGACCTTTTTCCATCTGTCGAGGGTCCATTGCCGATGTTTCACTCAAAATGACCTTTTTCCATCTGGCGAGGGTCCAGTGTCGATATTCCACTCCAGATGACTTTTGTCCATCTGTCGAGAGTCCATTGACGATGTTCCACTCCAGATGACTTTTTTCCATCTGTCGTGGGTCCATTGACGATGTTTCACTCCAGATGACCTTTTTCCATCTGTCGAGGGTCCATTGCCGATGTTCTTTGGGCCACGTGAGGCGTTTTTGGCGATGTCTGGGCATGACCATGCGTACCCTCTTTAGTCGCTGACTGTGGAATCCCAGGAAAAGTAAAGTACTGCGTCGCATCACGCATGTATAAATAGGTCGAATTGCACCGCTATTGCACTGGTGGGTGAGTTGGTTGACTGTTGCACGTCGTTTGCTTAGATACTAGTCGTGATACCCGACGCTCACCACTAGTATCAATCGCGCGTGGCCGAACAATGTGAGCCCATATTCTGTATGTCTGTGCATGGTTAATTCAGTCCTGGTACGCCCTTGATACAGTCATACGGGAGCAGCCAACAAGTGCTGCTGTTTCCGAAATACTTGCACCTGTCTTCCGGGTCCCAACTATCTGGCCACGTTTCTCCATTACTGGCAAATGCTTACTGATCATTTACAAAGAATAGGTGTGCACAATTTATAGTAGCCACACGTGACGTTGATATCCCGTGGATTCTCTTTATCGATCCGAATACGTAAAAATGCGTTTCTAATGCAAAGCTAATTCAATGTGTTTAGGAGAGAATACTAACATCCAGAAGGCTAAGTATATGACTTTTTATTTATTCCTTCCTTGAAGCACATACACTGAAAAGCAGTTGAATTAGAGACAGCTGGCGTTAAGCAAATGTGGCGCTGTGGGCGGCCCTGTAAACGGAAACGACATGACGTATGCAGCGATCCGACAGTATAGGGAGTGATGCGACGGGAATCAGTAAGAGACGGACGCAGCATGGATAAGACGAAGGATCTAAGCGCATTTGATCCTTGGCAAATTGTCGGGCCCCGACGAATGTGTCACTCCATCTCGGAAGTGGTGCTGGCACTGGGATTTTCACGAACCACTGTGTCACGGGTGCGCCGTGAGTTCATCGAATTCGGTAAAACCATTCCTGCAAAGGCCAATTGCCGTGGACAACAGCGTGTGAATGAGTGGGGTCATCGTCGGCTAGCTTGCATTGTAACAGCGGATAGATGGGCCACAGTGCAAGAAATCACTCGGCAATTTAGCGCTGGTGCACAAAAACGTGTAAGCAGCCACACCATCCAGAACCATCTCCTCGCTATGGTTTACAGAAGCCATCGTCCCACGAGATTATCGCTGCTGATCGCACATCACAGGGTGGAAAGATTAGCATGGGCGCGGGAACATTGCCAGTGTACCCTAGACATGTGGAAAAATGTTGCCTGGACTGATGAGTCGAGATTCACGTTGGTACATGCGGATGACAGGATACGAGTACGGTGCAAACCACATGTAGCGATGGATCCTTCTTGCCAGCAGGATACTCTTTAAGCTGGTGAGGGTGACATTCTCGTCTGGGGACTGTTTATGTGGACTGAAATGGGACCCCTGGTACGTCTGACATCGTCCCTCACAGGCCAACGTTACCGGGATATCCTGGACGACCATTTGTTCCCATTTGTGCGTCTTCAACATCCCACTGAGGACCTCATCCTGCAACAAGACAATGCAGCTCCCGAATTGTATCCGAATGGTTGGATGAACACTCCACCGACGTGACCTCGCTTTCTTGCCCAGCTAGGTCACCTGACCTCAATCTCATCGCGCACATCTGGGATGCCATCGAGAGAGAGGTGTTAGAGGCTCTGACCACCCTCCATGAAATCTTCGTGAACTGTGGGAGCTTGTTCAGGGGTCATGGATCCGTATGGCTTCCCAACGCTTCCGGTGTCTTGTCGAGTCCATGCCGAGACGAATCGCCGCCGTCATCAGGACAAAAGGTGGTGCTACACGTTACTAGACAGGTATCTCTAATTCAATTGCTCTTCAGTGTGTGCTTACTTGTCAAACACAACCCAAAATATTAACCGAACTAATTACATACGGATCTGTATAACAGCTCGTCGTATAATAATGGCCAGAGAAACGTAATTACCTCCCATACTTCCGAGTAAAACATGATTTAAAGGCCGCTAGTAATTTTGACCTGAATTGTTGCGCAGACTTTGCCGTTTTATTCAAACACCTGCGCTAAATAACGCCATCTAGTATAGGTCTCCACAGAATTTTTTCCAGAGGGAACAGAGCAAAGTTAAAGCACACAAGACCTCTATGAGCTCTGTCATTCAAGATAAATGACAGAAATAACGTCTCACTTGCTGAAGGGAAATATATTTATATCTTAAGACAAAAAGAAAAAATGTTACAGAGTATTTTAGTGACAATTTAAGTAAAAACATAATTGAATAAACGTTGTGAAATCTGTTTAGCTAGCACTGAACAATTTCTTACGATAATTAAGCTCGATTATGATTGTGACACGCCTGGTTAGAAAAAATAATATTTGCTCAAATTGGTCGGCAATCTTTCTTATAAAATCTTCATTTCCGTGCACCCAATTTCGATGGGCCTCTTCGGTCATGGTTGATTTCGCGCCAAGACGTCACGCTAAATAAGGTACTGAAAGGTCTTTCAATGGTATACGTTGTTCCTGGGAGTGTGGCTGCGATTGTAGAGCCCTTGAAATTGCTGGGTAAAATTTTTCAGTTCCTGCAAACGTTTTGAAAGGGAAATCGTTTCACTTTCCGGTGCCAACTCGTCTTTCCAAAAGTGATATCATGATCTTGATTCTGCGCCTAAATCATGAAGATACATGCCGTACATTACTGAAACGACATCAGAACCTTTCCAGTTGTTACCCAATTTTCAGGGGGTCACTTGAAACTCCTTGACATTTGTTGCGGGGTCCTATGCCCTCTAGTCATGAGAGTGCAATGAAAGTGGGAGAAACAAATTGACGTTTCTCTAACCCTCCGTCAATAGTTATCCGAATTAACTTATTGATCAGTCCTCTAATATCGAACAATTACATACGTTAACACAGGTAGCAACGGAATTTTCTACGAATCTAGGCACTTCCAGGTGAACACAAATATCTACAACAAAAGGCATACAGAACTTTACTCAAAAGACATCTATGAATATTTCATTCAGTGCATAAGCATTTTCTAATTAAAGTTAAGACAATAAACTCCAAGCATCTTTCAGTCGATTTATTGTACGTGTCGTGAGAGACACCATTTTGACGTAAACATACAGTATTTTAAGGCCCTTCAAATAGAACATTTCCTACAACATCCCATTACTTTTGTTTTTTTTGTCGAGCAGTTATTTTCATGTTTGTCTCACTAAAGAGCAATTTCTTGCACTGACACAACTACCGAAACTGAGATCAGATAGTCTCCTTTTAGGAAAAATAAATTTAATTCTTTTAGAGCATGAAACTTTCGAAACAAATAAAAAAGGAAGAAAAAAAAAACAGCCTGCCATGATCAAATTAAAATTAAACTACAGTCATCTTTCAGTCGATTTATGGTACCTTTCATCAGAGACACTATTTTGACGTAAACATACACTGGCGGAAAGTGAAAAAAGAACACCAAGAAGGATTTGGCGGACGATCATGAAATTTGCATATGTTAATGGAGTCGAGTTTACGTAGGTGTGATGCTAATTTCGGGACCAACCGGTGAGTGCTTACGCCACAGCACGGCATAATATGCAAATTATCGTCGATGGTATTTAAGGAGTATGGCGAAGTGAATGTAATCAGTCGTCGGCGTACGGACACGTGCGAACCCCCTGAAGAAGCTGCAACGCATGGACATGGAAGACGTGTACGATTTCAGCAGTTATCGGACTTTGAGCGAGGTCGTCTAGTAGGACTCCGCGAGGCCGGGTGGTCGTATCGTCGTATTGCGGAGCGAATTGGACGGGAAGTATCGGTGGTGGTACGATGATGGCGTAGATGGTCCCAGAAACATTCCCACACGAGAAGACGTGGAACCGGGATTCACAGACGGACTGATGAGCGGACTGATCGACGCATAAGAAGATCGGCGTTGTCAAGCAGAACATCCACTGCGACGCAAATCCGAGCTGCCGTTGCACCTGAGGTGGCTGTGCGAACAATCCGCAACCGTCTACTGGATGCAGGACTACGTGCACGTGTGCCTCTGGCATGTGTACCTCTGACTCCAGCCCACCGTCAGGAACGGCTGCAGTGGTGTCGCCAACGTCTGCTCTGGAGAACGCAATGGCGATCTGTCGTGTTCAGCGATGAAAGCAGATTCTGCTTGGGAGCCTCCGATGGCCGTATGCGTGTTCGCAGACGCACAGGGGAGCGTCTTCACCCTTCTTGCATCCGCCAGCGACACACTGGGCATACACCTGGTCTCCTGGTGTAGGGAGCGATCAGCTATCACTCCCGTACACAACTATACTCGGGGCAAACTTAACCTGTCATTGGAAGGAAGGCTACAGAGTGTATACTTCCACTGCATAAAATAGTTCCGGTCTAAAAGCTCGTACTCCAGCTTCAACTGGCACTTAGAAATGACACAGATGTTCAATACGTTGTGTGTGTGTGCATTTAAAAAATTCAGATCTCAGTTTCAGCGGCATTTCTAAAAAATACAGATATTCGTGCTTTGGTGACGTCACTGATGGTTCTCTGTCACAGCATTCTTGTGGGTGGGGGGTCATTAGTGGAAGGATGAGGGCGAAAAAAGTGTTTCCGAGGGCATTTCGCGTTTCTCCTTCTTGATTGTTGTTTTAAAACACTCTTCTGTCTTTTCGGTTTTTTCGAATGGCATCTGCCGGTCACTCGAGTGTATTTCAGCCGCATAAACGTGGGAAACCACTACAAAGCTCTGCTAAGGTGATCGTTATGAATGTTTTCACTAAATTGATGGAAAAACATTCGCCGAATAAATCAAATGAATTAACAGTTCTTACGGCAGAACTCACTGGCGTTTCAAGTCGCACCATTGCGAGAATGAAGGTTGAATTTAGTACTGAAGTACCTCAGATCCATCGGCAATTTATTTCTTCAAATTAAAATACAATTCTCGCTTGGCTTACATAGAACGTTTTCTCGAAATTAGTTTGGAGTTCCCAATTCAGTTCTCAACATAGGCCAAGAAACGGCCATCTTTTCCTTTTGAACTTTTGTGCGCAGTTGCCTTAAACGCGCATGAACCGGCATGAAAATTCAGACAAATGAAAGAGTTCCTTCCCCAGCCACACATAATTCGGAAACTTGGAAAACTGCCACACATTCAAAGTGTTCCTCGGAGGAACAGCAATTTGTGCCCGGCCCATCAATGAAAAAGATGTGGCAATTTTCCAATGTGTGGCAATTTTCCAAGTTGCTGAAAGATGTGTGGCAGTTTACAGTGAACCTTAAAATATCATTTACCACAGAAACGGGCTCTTGTCCAGTACTTATGGCAACACGGGGTAGTTAAAAATGTATACACATTTAACGGATGTCTGTTATAAAAAAAAAAAAATCAAATCAAGGCAAAATTTTTGAAAGAACGAAATTTTACGCATAACTGATGACATGGTAAAATTACTTTTAATTAAATCCCGTAGTTGGTAATCTTCAAGCAATAAGTATAAATATATGAAATATATAAAAAAAATGGAAAAATATGTGAAAACAAAATTAGGCCACTTTAGACTGCTTCCCGTGTTTAGCAAAGATAATTTCATTTTAAAAGTAAGAAAGAAAGAAACGTTACACGTTCTGTAACATCTCAAAAAAAAAAAAAAAAGATAAGAGAGGGAGAAATAAACTGCTTGTCTACCGGTCTGCAAAGCGCGCGGCGGTGGGGAGGGGGTTAAAATAGAGGGGTTTGGTAAGGGATCACGGTGACAGCCAGCCCTGAGGGCTTGTGGGAGAAGTTTTCCGAGTGAAGGTTAATTACACACCATTAGTGCGGAGTAATACTGGGAGTGAAAAGGTCACCGTAGCTTTGGCCTCATTGCCAGGATAGCTTTGCCCCGAGTATAGTGTTTGTACCGGGTACGTTAAACAGCACCTCCTACATCAACAACATCATTCAGCCCGTTGTTGTGCCATTTGTAAGGTCGGTCCATCGTGGTGTTTTCCAGCAAGATAACGCACGCTCACACACGGCACGTGCAACGCAGCATGCACTTCAGGGTGTGAGACAACTTCCATGGCCTGCACGTTCACCGGATTTGTCCCCCATTGAGCACGTGTGGGATTTTATGGGACAACGACTTATCCGGTCTCCACGGCCAGCCACGACCATCCCCGATTTACGCGTCCAGGTTGAGGATGCTCGGAACTCAATACCCCAAACTTTCATCTAACATCTGTACGACAGACCCCATGCCAGAACTGCACAGTGTGACGCAGTTCATGGCGGTTCAACCTCGTACTAACCATGTTACATGGAAATGTTATTTTTCAGTTTACCAGCAAATACAGCTGTATTTTGCCATAATGTTTTGATCACGTTATCCTCTGTATTCCGTTATTATGCTGTATAAATTTCGTCGGTATCAGACGTCTCCTTCTTGGTGTTCTTTTTTCACTTTCCGCCAATGTATTTTAAGGCCCTTTAGGTAGAGCATTTTCTGCAGTACCGCATTATTTTTTTCTTATGCAGTGCTTTTCATGCTTGTCTCATTAAGAGCAATTTCTAGTACTATTACTGAAACTTAAATCAGAAAGTTTCCTTTTCGGAAAAAAAAATTAATTCTTCTAGAATACGAAATTTTCGAAACAAATAAAAAAGGAAAAACAAGGACCTGCCGTAATCAAATAAAAAACCACAAGTGGACAGATGAAAAGGTTTTATGCACTGTAGTTTTAATCCAACCGTTCAGTGAACTGTGGCGAACAACTAGCGAATGAATTTAAACACTGGCTTCTTAACTAGGCATGACGAACTTGCTGTTTCGGTTCATTCTTCTTCTTCAAGATAATTTTTAATCTGCCTTTAGTTTTCCAAAGAAGTGCTTTGTTTAACGTATTTATACCATTTAAGCGACATTATTTGAGATAATGTTTTTGATTCACATTCAGATGGTAAATCGTTTAGGGGGACTTCCGATACATTAGTATCCATCCTATAATAAGTGACATAACTAGCGGAAAGTGCACCCCTGCAGAATTTATTTCAGCACTCCTAAGCCACAGAGCAGGAGACTCAGAAGTTAATCTTCTATAAAGACTCATGGCAACAATTTGGCTCAGTAGATCTCAATAGAACAGCGCGCCAATGGACGGACATGGAACTAAAACGTCGAACCGTAACCGCCTGCCTTTTCTTCTTCCTTTTTTCTTCTCAAGAGTTTACAACTCAAATCAGATCAGATCATATATGGAGGATTTTAGGAAGGGAGTGTCTGACGCCAGGTCTTAAACAATCCTTAGAAATAGGAAACTGGGAGATTTGGGCTAGAGTGCTCGATAGGAAAGTGACGCGGAAGTGAGGTAGAAAGGGAGAGGAAGACGCCCTTATTTATAACCGGGGAGCCAGTACCCGAAGCACGACGGCTTAATATGCCCATTCGACGCACGGCGGAGCGGATATTTAGTGGTTCGAGCGTTTGTACCTGCCTGAGATCGAACCTGAGACATTACGTTAGCGTATAATGCGAGAAACATCGGAGAACAAACACTCTTCAACCATTGCTGGAAGAGCACAAGCTGGTGGGAGCATCGTTACGGTCTGGAGAAAGTTTTCGTGGCATTCCCTGGGTCCACTCATACCTGTGGAAGGCACTAAGGACCGAATTCGTAATGAATCCATTTTTGCAGACCACGTACACCCATACATGCTGATTGTCTTCCCTGGGTCGGATGGGATATTCCAGAATGACAATGCGACGTGTCACTTAGCTAAAAATGTCCGGGAGTGGTTGGAAGAACTCGATGAAGACTTCAAAGTACTTCCCTGGCCCCCTAATTCCCCAGACTTAAACCCCATTTAGTATCTGTGGGATCACCTCGATCGTGTTGTTCGTTCTATGGATCCTCCCCCACGCACTCTCCAGCAGCTGTCAGGTGCACTGCAGTCACATGCCTGTGAACATCTTCCAGCACCTTATTGAGTCACTCCCAGCCCGTTTAGTTGCTGTCCGTGCTGCGCACGGCGGTTACTCTGGATATCAGTTGTTCGTCACAATAATGTGACTTGACCGTGTATATATATCGCTTGTACATTAAACTTTACACACAGTGAATGAGATAGACATATTTACTATTAGGAAGAACTAAAAGCAATAGCACAGTGTAATTGTTTTGTCCAAATCTAAAATAAATCACTTGAAAAAATCACTATCTTATGCATCACAGATCTGCGACTGTTAAGAATAAATGTTGGCGCGTGTCGTATACGTAAGCCTAGGTGATTGACTGTTTTTCCACAACCTACACAGAGAATCCTATGTGGCCTTGCACTTTTCCTCACTAGCGCAAAGACAGAGAGAGAGAGAGAGAGAGAGAGAGAGAGAGAGAGAGAGAGAGAGAGAGAGGGAGCGGGAGAGAGAGAGAGAGAGAGAGAGAGAGAGAGGGAGAGAGAGAGACAGACAGTGAAAGGGAGAGGACAGAGAGAAGGAGAGAGAGGGAAAGAGAGAAGGAGAAAGAGAGAGACAAAGAGAGAAGGAGTGAAAGACAGAGAGAGAGAGGGAGAGAGAGGGGGAGAGAGGGGGAGAGAGAGAGCGAGGGAGACACAAAGAGAGAAGGAGTGAAAGACAGAGAGAGAGAGAGAGAGAGAGAGATGTATTAGAGAGCGATCGCATACTATTTACACCCCATTGCAGAGCGATCGTATTACAACCCGGAGCCAAAGGGTTCAATGGCTTGACAGTAACCTAGGCAAAGCTAAATATATCTTAAAGGAAAATATGGGTCTCTGGCTTAATTATTTGTTTGTTTGAGAGGGAGAGGAGAGAGAGACAGACAGAAAGAGGGAGAGAGAGAGAGAGAGAGAGAGAGAGAGAGAGAGAGAGAGAGAGAGAGAGAGAGAGAGGGAGAGAGAGTTATTAGAGAGCGATCGTATATTATTTACACCCCATTGCAGAGCGATCGTATTACAACTCGGAGCCAAAGGGTTCAATGGGTTGACAGTAACTTAGGCAAAGCTAAATATATCTTAATAAACTTGACAGTTACTTAGGCAAAGCTAAATATATCTTAAAGTAAAATATGGGTCTCTGGTTTAATTATTTGTTCGTTTGAGAGGGAGAGGAGAGAGAGAGACAGACAGAGAGAGGGAGAGGACAGAGAGAGAGAGACAGAGAGAGGGAGAGAGAGAGAGAGAGAGAGAGAGAGAGAGAGAGAGAGAGAGAGAGAGAGAGAGGGACAGACAGGGGGAGAGAGAGAGAGAGGTATTAGAGAGTGATCGTATACTATTTACACCCCATTGCAGAGCGATCGTATTACAACCCGGAGAGAAAGGGTTCAATGGCTTGACAGTTACTTAAGCAAAACTAAATATATCTTAATAAAATTGACAGTTACTTTATGCAAAGCTAAATATATCTTAAAGGAAAATATGGGTCTCTGGTTTAATTTTGTTTGTTTTTGTACGTATTCAGCTTTTATCATAGAACTATAAATGGCAGCTGCAGTACGCACCTTCGTTACCTGCGCCCCCCGCCTCCCCGTAGTGGCGTGGGCTGCGGGAGTGGTAGTTACGCCGCTGCCTATAATTCATTTTAATAAATAAATAAATCCATTCAACCTAATCCCACTCTAATTTATCTTAGTGTTGTTGGAATGAATATAAATTCCCCACTCAATTATTTAAGGTGGTCGAAAATTATTCGAAGTACCGAAAATCGTGTTTGTAATATTGCGTGTTTTTAACGCCTTTGACGTTGCAATTAAATTTAACAATAATTCAAAAGAATTGTAATTCTTCTCAATCTCTCATTTATTAAATATAACTCTGCAGAAACGTGACACATTTTCTGCATCTAATTTCAACGAGTCTGAGAAAACTTCTTCTTATGCTGATGCCACTCGCACTTTTATATTTTTGATTGAAAGTTTAACGACCATAATGGGCAACTCGATGGGCTACAGGCATTCTTCCGTCCCTAATTTAGGGCCACTGGTTCTAGTGAAGGGAGAGACAGTGCCATAAGACAAACGCAACACCCATGCATCACCGGGATGCAAACCTGACCTTTCTCGGACGAAAGTTCATCAGCCAGCCCTTAGAACACTACGCCACCGGGGCGGCCCACTCGTACTTTCATTACTTATGACAAGTGCGTGTCCATTAAAAGAGACCTTTTGTGAACACAATTTCGTTTCACCCTGAAAAGGAACTTTAGACGATATTCACACATTTCAAAATTTGTAGTTTGAAAATTCATTGAATTACCACTGTTGATTAATTCTCTTTTGTTTCGGGATCAAACGAACACCGTGATTATGGGCTACAATCAGTCGTCCGTCGTTTATTTAGGGTCACAGGTTTCACGGAATAAGAGAGAGAAAGCCAGTGACGTACAACAAACACACCACTTCTGTCTCATGCAAGATTCGAACCCGGGTCCACTCGGATTGAAGGTTTCAAGAAGGCAATTTATTGCTAGGTTTTCGCTGGCATGCATGTACGCTGCTAATTTCTTTTATCATGTAATTTTAGTTTCATGTCAAATGTTCTAAATGTGATTTAAACTAAGTTGGCAATGAGATTTTACATTATGACCACCTACCTAATAAGCTGTAGGACCCCCTTTAGCATGCAACACAGCAGCCACTCGGAGAGGCATCAATTCGATGAGGTGACGATAGGCATCCTCAGGTATCTGGTACCATAATGTCAACAGCAGGTCCTCCAGTTCCCATACATTTTTGAGTGGTGATGATTCAGCGCGAACCCCTTTTTCCAAGTCCAACCACAAATGTTCGATTGGGTTCATGTCAGGTGAATTTGGAGGGCAGGACATTAACAGAAAATCACCAGCATGTTCCTCGCGATTCTGGAAGTGCGGCATGGCGCATTATCCTGTTGGTAATGGCCATCACCAGCACAGAACACAGTTGCCATGAATGGATGAACTTGGTCCTCAATGATGTTTAGAAAGTCAGGGATTGTGCTGTTAGTATAATGGGGCCTAAAGTGTCCCAAGAAATCATCGCCCACAGCACAACACCACCACTGGGGGTCTGTTTCCTACCAAAAGTGCATCCAGGTGCCATAGCCTCTGTTGATAATCAGCGTATCCGCGCTCGGCCGTCTACGTGATGCACGCGGCATCTTGATTCGTCAGACCAGGCCACTTTCTTCCAATCATTCGCGGTCCAGTCTCGATGATCTTGGGCCCATTTCATGCGTAGTTGGACATGACGTGCAGTGAGCATGGCCACCCGGTTGGGTCTTCGGCTACGCAGGCCCATGCGCAGATGGTTGTGATGAACTGTGTGCTGTGACACATTGCCCTGATCACCACTGTTGTAGCTGCGGGTGATTTCTCGCACTGGTGCCCTGCAGTCGCTGTGAACAATGCGCGACAGTCTTCGCTCCCCTTTGGCACCAATGAGCTGCGGACAACACACGGCAGGACAACGGTTTGTCGTTTGGCTATCTGTGCAACACATTTGATACGTAGTCACTACAGCGTCACGTGAACAACCCACAAGCCGCCCCGTTTCTGATATCGTAGTTCCGAGGCGCCGTGATATCAGAATTTGACCTTCATCAAACTCCGATAAATCAGCAGCTTTTCCCATTCTGACTCCGAACATTCTACTAACCTGAAGCTGGCCCTCGCGTTGTATTTATCATCATCATCATCATTGTCAACCATTATCAATCCACAGCTGGACGAAGGTCTCCCCAAGTTTCCTCCACAACGGTCTGTCTTGTGCCAGTCTCCTCCATGTCACTCCGTCATACTTTCGAATTTCATCCACCCATCTCCCATGTGGTCTTCTTCTGGGTCTTTTCCTGTCCCTTGGAATCCAATCTAAAATTTCGGCTGTCCATCGATGGTCTGTCCTTTTGGCAGTATGTCCAGCCCATTGCCATTTCAGGGATTTAACTCTGATCATGATGTCTTCCACTCTCATCATTTTTCGGATCCACGAGTTCCTCTTCTTATCTCTCCTGGTTACACCAAGCATGCACCTCTCCATGCTGCTTTGAGTTGTCTGCAGCCTTTGTATGCCTCGTTCAGTTAAGGTCCACGTCTCTGCACCATACGTAAGCACTGGAAGGATTTGATCAAACACTTTTCTTTTAAAACATAATGGCATATTGCTCTTGAAAATTATGCTGTTTCTTCCAAAAGCTCTCCAGGCAAGTTTTGTACGCCGATTAATTTCTTCATCAATGTAACCCTCACTTGATATCTGCTGTCCAAGATAAACGTACGTGTCTGTTATCTCCAGCTTTTCTCCATCAATCGATAAATCTTCATTTCTTGTAAAAGCATTGAACATCACTTTTGTCTTCTGAAAGTTCACTTTTAATCCCACTTCTTTACTCTTGTCAGCAAGTTTCTGGATCATACTCTGCAACTCAAGAAAGGAAAATAATGAAAAAAATTTCAATAGATTTGTACACATGTCGGCCACTAAATTAGAAACTTTTATTCAATACTGGTACATTTAGAATTTAATATAATTTAATAAAATAAATTTAAAATTTAATAGAATGTGATTCACGCCTCCTAGTGGTGACGTCATGCATTATTTCGAATAGAAAGTGTATGTGAAATTGCCTTCGTAGTAGAAGATCTTGGAACGAAAATGAATTTTTTGTATCTTTTTTTTTTTTTTGAAGCAATTTTAAAATATATTTATAGATTTTAATAGCATTTGCCTTTATGGCCCCCTATTTCTAACACCATGTATTATTTCAAATAGAAACTGTACATAAAATGGCATTCGTGGTAGGTCATCATCATCAACATCAACCATGGGTACAATTCTCGTAGGTGTTTGTTGCCACTTTAACTATATTGTCCCTTTGAAGTTATAACGAAGTAAATTTGTCCGTCATTTTTATCCACGCCGGGGCTCGTATTCGGGTCCCTTCACTCCGGAATAAGTCACTCTACCAATTGAGTTACGCGGACGTGCGTTCTGACTGCTATCTGCCTTTATGTCGTGTGCGTCCTGCGGGGCAGACAAGTCACATCTCCCCCCCCCGAAAGAGGGCCGGGGGAATGACCCTCGGTTCAGCCGTGACCATGAATCGTTGCAGGCAGCCATCCGCTGTATAACGTGCACTTGAGAACTCCCAGTCAATCTGGTGTGTGGAATGCAACGTCACACACATTTATTTTTCGAAGCGCTGGAGAAGGGATTCTCTTATTTTTCCTATCTCGCTGTGTGGAAAGAACATCACACCATTGTGAGTTCTTGAACGGCCGAGTCATCCGGAAAGTTCGGGCGCCATTATAACGAAGTAAATTTCTCCGTCGTTTTTGTCCACGCCGGAGCTCGAACTGGGGTCCCCTCACTCCGGAATAAATCACTCTACCAATTGAGCTACGCGGACGTTCGTTCTGGCTGCTATCTGCCTTTATGTCGTGTGCGGCCTGCGGGGCAGACACGTCACAAAGTCTGTTCACTGCGGAGTGGCTCAGTTCTCGTAGAGTTCCACCTCTCCTGTATCGTCAGCCCACACACGGTGAGGGCGTCCTATTGCAATTCTTCCGTTAATTAAGCCAAACACCAATATCTTTATCTTTCTGTTATTTTTCATTTTGCAGATGTGTCAGAGGAGACTATGTTTACTCTGTATGATTTTTTGGAATAAGGTCTCCTTATCTTCTGGGTCCTTCCGATTCGTAAGAGTTTACGACAGCACTTTCTTTCAAAAGCAAGTATCATTCTCTCTGATTCCTTTGTCAATGTCCAAGTCTCGCATCCATATAAGTAGCATGCTATTGAAGAGGCATGTCTCGAGAATGCTTGACTTAGTTTTGAGGTTAATAGCTCTGCTTTTCCAAATGTTATACATGGCTTTTAACAGTGTTATAGCCTTTGCAATTCTAATTAAAAAAATTGTTTTCCTGTTTAAGTCATATGTTGCACAACTTCCAAGATAAGTGAATATTTTCACCTTTCTGAGTTCTCTGCCTTCCAGAATGATCTTTTTCCTGTTCTCTTTTGTGCCAGATACTATTTTTTTTGCCTTTCTAGGTTTATTTTTAGTTCATATCTTTTACCCTCTCTATTCAGTTCTTGTACCATTTAATCCAGTTTCATTTCATCTTCTTCAACCAGTACAATGTCATCTGCAAAACACTGATGGTTGAATCTTTGTCCTCCAATAGAAGTTCCCGTGCTCTCGTACCTGATGTTGTCCAACATTCTCTGCAGATGTGAGATGAAGATGCTTGGCGATATTGGATGTCCTTGTCTTGTACCTCTGCTAGTGGTAAACCATGCTCCACATCTATCTCCTATCCTGACAGCTGCCTGTGCATTCATGTTCATTTGTTTCAGAAGCCGAATTATCCACGCCATATGATTCCAGTACAGCCCAGGTGATGTTTTGTTCAATTCTGTCAAAAGCTTTTTGGAAGTTCACAAAGCATGTGAAAACGGTTTTGCTCTTTCTTCGTGCCTTTTCTGCAATAAGTCTGAAGGCTAATATCTGCTGTATGGTACTCCTGTTTTTCCGAAAGCCTGCTTGTTCATCAGCCAGGTGTTCTTTAATCTGTCTTTTTAATCTTTCTGTTAATATAATCATCAACATTTTACCCAGATGACTAATCAGCGCAATAATAAGAGGGTATATCTGAAGAAAAAGGAGTTTTTTTTTATCTTTTTTTTTGAAGCATATATTTAGAATTTAATTAAAATAATTCAAAATAATGTGAATATACGCCCCCATAGCGGTGAGGTTATACATCGAAAAAAAATCAAACCAAAACGTATGGTCCGTCGTTCAAACAATTCGACTGCAAAAAGAAGTTCTCAAATCGGACTAACAGTTACAGAAATATGGTGTCCATAGAGGAATGGACAGACGTAGTGATACTAAACTGCTGGCCACCCAAAATGCAACACCAAGAAGGAAGCATCCGACTGGCCTCAAATTCGCAGCATGCATCGCCCGCGAGAGGACATGCAAACAATTAGCATCGCAGGGCATATGCAAATCATATGTGCCCGGTACGCCACCGAGAAGCACTATAAGAAGGGTGCACAGAAGGCGGGGTGTAAGTAGTGGAAGTGTGTTGTGCTGCCGGACCTGTGCTTGGGAAGCTTACGGATGCCTCGTCGCAGAATACTACAGTCATTCCAGCACGTTTTGGAGTTCGACAGAGTACGAATGGTGGCTTATCGCGGCAGCCGTTTATCGTACCGAGACATCGGCGCCAGTGTGAGACGACATCCACCTACAGTGAGGCGAATATGGATTTGGTGGGTGCAGGAGGGACGGACGGACATGAGCGATTTCTGCAGCCGCGGCACACCACCGAACGAGAGGACCGTCATGTTGTGCGGCGGGCATTGACGGCTCGCACCGCCACATCACGAACGTTAGCGCAGGAATTAGGGTGCGTTGCGCAACAACCTGTGTCAGCACGTACCGTTCGACGTCGTCTGCAGGAGCGGGGACTTGTCGCACAGCGCCCATTGCTCCGATTACCATTGACGTTGCACCACCGGCGAGTGCGGCGGTAGTGGGCTGTTGAACGCCGCACCTGGACTACGGAATGGCACGACATTGTCTTCTCCAACGAATTCTGTTTCTGTCTGCAACACCACGTTGGTCGGATCCGCGTGTGGCGGCACCGCGGCGAGAGACTGTATGACGCCTGCATTATGAACCACCATACCGGTCCGTCGCCTGGCGTTATGGTTTGGGGCACAATTGTATATGACACCCGCACCCCTCTGGTACGCATCGCCGGTACACTCAGCAGCCACCGCACCATCTCCGACGTTTTGAAGCCTGTAGTCCTCCCTTACCTACAGGACCTGCCAGCGGCCACGTTTCAACAGGACAATGCACACCCGCACGTGGCACGCATCGTGCAAGAATTCTTCACGGCCCACTAGGTGTCACAGCTGGCGTGGCCCGCCTGTTCTCCCGATATTTTGCTTATCGAACACGTCTGGTCGCATATCGGCAATCGAGTGGCCCGGCAAGCACCACGCGCGGCTACGCCTGATGAACTGTGGAAACGTGTGGATGCCGCCTGGACCGACATACCCCAAGCCCACATCCAAAGCCTCTTTCGTTCGATGCCGCGGCATGAAGAGGCCGTTATTGCCAACCATGGGGGCCACACGAACTATTGATTTCTGCGTGTTCCGCAAGTCGCACGGGCCTGTAAGCTCAAATGTTTCATCTTTGTATCTGTTGTTATGTGTCCGGAAAATCTGGCTTTGCTATCTCGTGTCCTTCTTGGTGTTTCATTTTGGGTGGCCAGCAGTGTATAAGAATGTACTTTTTTTTTTCCAAAAGATGTTTTAAAAATTGGTGTAAAGTTCAGTTGCGCGTTGTAGCCGTCGTCCTCTCTTTATTTGCTTCTTGATGTTAAACATTCCCTTACAATGTATTTTTCAACGTGAAACAGCCAAATACTTTTGCAAGGAATTACACCGCATAAGAATTATTTTAGAAACGAACCAACAATTAATTCAGTTTGAAGAAAAAGAGTCCATGGTTCATAGGAATTTTCGAGGTAGAAAAATTCAAAGGTAAAAAGGAATAAATTTATCACCGGAAAGGTGAAGGAATACTGTTTATTTTCTGTATTTTAACTGGAAATAAAAACGATGTTGATATTTCACGCATGCAGAGGACACTAAAGGAATAACAATTCGCCGCACATGCGACGAAAGAAATTTCTCGATGAATTATAGCTGCTTTGAGAAACAAATCTCCGTTATGTCAGGAAATGCGGCTAAAAAAATCCAACATTCCTCTCTTTTGGAAAAGTCCCATCGTAAACTCGCGTAAACATTCGAAAGAATGTACAAGAAGAAATATTGCATAAGGTGGAACAAAATGCCTTTGAGTGAACACCTTTGTCATAATGACATTTCAATAATAATCTTCGCTGACGGCGTTCTACTACGCACGAGAATAAAAAAAATAATAACCAGTTTGGATTCTCACATCAACCATCCCCCAGAGAAAAGAAGAAAACCGAGATGAACTTGATCGGTGGTTCGAAAGGGACAGAAACAAAACATCTTGAGAGCGAGGTGTTTAAAAGAAATAAAAAAAAAAAAAACTTCTAGTGGTAAGCGGAACAAGTCCTATTCAACGTTATCGGCAAATCTTATATCCCAAATAAACCAGCTGAGCATGACGTTGTAAAGATAAAAAAGAAAAGCAATGGCGAATCAAAATGCGATAGCATGATGTGCTACTTAAATAGCAACAAGAGTTCGGGACCTGATTTTGGCCGGTGAAGCGATTAAACAGAAGTCATTTTATTCGGGTGACCCCTCGTTTGTTACGGCAGAAGAAGGCATAAAAGCGAGACCATTTTCACAAACGCTAAACTCCTCAGCTTCGCTCGCTACCGTTACAAGATCAAGGTTTTGCAACCGAAAGGTAAGTGAATTTCCATTTCTAAAGAACCTAATGTAGTATAATTTGAGAATTTCTCGAGCAAACTTTTATTTTTACGATCTTCTAATCGGTTTCATTAATTTGCAATGAATGACATACACAGTCATTTGCAAAAGTCTAAGAGCACCCGTAAATTTATTGAAAATCAAGATTTCCAAAGAAACAATTAGTTACTAGTCAGAGATAGAATAATAATAACAACGTTTCGCACAATAGAATGTTTATTATACATCGACTATAGTTTCGCTAAGTATAGTCGATGTATAATAAACATTTTATGCTGCGAAACATTGATATTATTCTATCTTAACACCGCAAGCTTAGTAGTCACAAATTATCATCATCATCATCATCATTGTCAACCATTATCAATCCACTGCTGGATGAAGGTCTCCCCAAGTTTCCTCCACAACGGTCTGTCTTGTGCCAGTCTCCTCCATGTCACTCCCGCATATTTACGAATTTCATCCACCCATCTCCCATGTGGTCTTTTTCTGGGTCTTTTCCTGTCCCTTGGAATCCAATCTAAAATTTCGGTTGTCCATCTATGGTCTGTCCTTCTGGCAGTATGTCCAGCCCATTGCCATTTCAGGGATTTAACTCTGATCATGATGTCTTCCACTCTCGTCATTTTTCGGATCCACGAGTTCCTCTTCTTATCTCTCTTGGTTATACCAAGCATGCACCTCTCCATGCTGCTTTGAGTTGTCTGCAGCCTTTGTATGTCTCTTTTAGTTAAGGTCCACGTCTCTGCACCATACGTAAGCATTGGAAGGATGCATTGATCAAACACTTTTCTTTTAAGACATAATGGCATGTTGCTCTTGAAAATTATGCTGTTTCTTCCAAAAGCTCTCCAGGCAAGTTTTGTACGCCGATTAATTTCTTCATCAATGTGACCCTCACTTGATATCTGCTGTCCAAGATAAACGTACGTATCTGTTATCTCCAGTTTTTCTCCATCAATCGATAAATCTTCATTTCTTGTAAAAGCATTGAACATCACTTTTGTCTTCTGAAAGTTCATTTTTAATCCCATTTCTTTACTCTTGTCAGCAAGTTCCTGGATCATACTCTGCAGCTCTGATGGGGTAGTTGCAAAAATGACTATGTCATCAGCAAAACGAAGGTGGGTTAGATAATCTCCATTAATCTTTATCCCTTTGTTTTCCCAGTTCAGTGATTGAAGGACATTTTCCAATGTGGCATTAAAGAGCTTCGGAGATATGGTGTCACCTTGTCTCACTCCCTTTCCAATTTTTATGTGTGTTGTATTTTCAAACAGCCGAATCTTTGTACTTGCATTTTCATAGATGTTATTAATAATACAAATTATATAGTCAGAGATATTTGAAAAAATGACACCACAGATGAATACTTACATTCTTTGGAACACAAAAAGATCAACATCAGTATTTTGTGTGGTCACCTTTGTTTTTTTTTTGTAATGGACAGAATACGATGTGGTTATACTCTCAATGAGGGATTTGCAGTAGTCACTTGAAATGTCTTTGCACCACACGTACTTTATCGCGTTAATCAAAGATTGGGAATTTGATGGCTGTTTTTCTGCAACCTTGTCTTTTAAAATGGTCCACAAATCTTCGATGGGGTTAAGGTCGGGACTATTACCACGCAAGTCAAGCAAAGTTCTGTTTTTCCTCTGCAGGTAGTCCTTTACTGTCTTTGATCTGTGGCATGGAGCTATATCATGCGTAAAGATTGTGCATCTACACCATCATGCATAAAGATTGTACAGTGACGCCCATATGAGTACTTTTAGGGAGAGGGGGGGGCTAAGAAAAATCCTTACCTCCTTCAGGGCTGTCAAACATTTTAGTAAATGCACAAGATACTAAAATACAACAAAAATAATTGATACAATCAATCATTAATATCTTATTATTTTTAAAAATGCTTTAAGAAAATGTTTCGTCTATTTTAGTGTTTTAAATTTATAAAAAATTTGGCTATACCAACGGCTAGGTTGAGCCCCCCCCCCCCACACACACCTCTTATGGGCGCCCTTGCATCTGTACACTTGCAAATGAGTTAACAATTTCTCACGTAACATTTTCACATAAAAAAGACCTGTCATGGTAGTGCCTGTCGGCAAAAAGTATAATGAAACAGTACCGGATGCTGACATACCACTTCATACCCTCTGACTAGGCGGATGTCTCTTGGTGCTGATTGTATTTTTAATCGAACCTTTTGCCTTTTGGTCGTCGAACATGCACTGATTCAAATTGAGGCACAATTGATTCAATGGGAAAAACGTACTTGGTTCCAGTTTTCAGCAGTCCACGATTGATGACGCTTCCAAACTGGAGTCTCTTCTTTTTCATGACGGAGGTTAGTCTAGGTTTATGTGCAGGTTTATAAGACTTTATTCCAAAATCTTCGCTAACACGTCGGGAAACAGTGCTGATATTAATAGGAGACTCTTTTGAATATAGAAAGGCCTTGATTTTCTTGCATGAACTTATCGAAGCCATATGGCATTTTTATCACGTGGGGGTTGTTTTCCTTAGACGTCCATTTCTCCTTCGGTCGCTAAATTCCCCTGTATCTCGATATTTAATGACCGTATCATGAATAACAGTCTTGCTCACATTCAACTTTCTGCTTATGTCACGTTCGGAGTATCCTTCATGATATAAAGTCCCTATTTGTGCCTTCTGAGTAAACACTTAATGACACCTTTTTGCCCATTTTTCGCTATATTGTAAATACAGTGGCGGAAAGTGAAAAAAGACCACCAAGAAGGAGACGTCTGATACCAACGAAATGTATACAGCATAATAACGGAATACAGAGGATAACTTGATCAAACATTATGGCAAAATACAGCTGTATTTGCTGGTAAACTGAAAAATAACATTTCCATGTAACATGGTTAGTTCGAGGTTGAACCGCCATGAACTGCGTCACACTGTGCAATTCTGGCATGGAGTCTGTCGTACAGATGTTGGATGTAAGTTTGGGGTATTGAGTTCCAAGCATCTTCAACCTGGACGCGTAAATCGGGGATGGTCGTCGCTGGCCGTGGAGCCCGGATAAGTCGTTGTCCCATAAAATCCCACACGTGCTCAATGGGGGACAAATCCGGTGAACGTGCAGGCCATGGAAGTTGTCTCACACCCTGAAATGCATGTTGCGTTGCACGTGCCGTGTGTGGCCGTGCGTTATCTTGCTGAAAAACACCACGATGGACCGACCTTACAAATGGCACAACAACGGGCTGAATGATGTTGTTGATGTAGGAGGTGCTGTTTAACGTACCCGGTACAAACACTAGTTGTGTACGGGAGTGATAGCTGATTGCTCCCCACACCAGGAGACCAGGTGTAGGCCCTGTGTGTCGCTGGCGGATGCAAGAAGGGTGGAGACGCTCCCTCGTGCGTCTGCGAACACGCATTCGGCCATCGGTGGCTCCCAGCAGAATCTGCTTTCATCGCTGAACACAACAGATCGCCATTGCGTTCTCCAGTGAAGACGTAGGCGACAACACTGCAGCCGTTCCTTACGGTGGGCTGGAGTCAGAGGTACACATGCCAGAGGTACACGTGCACGTAGTCCTGCATCCAGTAGACGGTTGCGGATTGTTCGCACAGTCACCTCAGGTGCAACGGCAGCTCGGATTTGCGTCGCAGTGGATGTTCTGCTTGACAACGCCGCTCTTCTTATGCGTCGATCGGTCCGCTCATCAGTCCGTCTGTGACTCCCTGTTCCACGTCTTCTCGTATGGGAATGTTCCTCGGACCATCTACGCCACCATCGTACCACCACCGATACTTCCAGTCCAATTCACTCCGTAATACGACGATACGACCACCCGGCCTCGCGGAGTCCGACTAGACGACCTCGCTCAAAGTCCGATAACTGCTGAAATCGTACACGTCTTCCATGTCCATGCATTGCAGCTTCTTCAGGGTCTTCGCACGTGTCCGTACGCCGACGACTGATGACATTCACTTCGCCGTACTCCTTAAATACCACCGACGATATTTTGCATATTATGCCGTGTTGTGGCGTAAGTGCTCACCGGTTGGTCCCGAAATTAGCCTCACACCTACGTAAACTCGACCCTATTAACATATGTAAATTTCATGATCTGTAACGTACCAGGAGATGTGACGTATCTGCCAGAAGGACGCACACGACATAAAGGCAGATAGGAATCAGATTAAAACGTCCGCGTAGCTTAATTGGTAGAGCAACTTATTCCGGAATGAGTGGACCGGGTTCGAGCCCCGGCGCGGATAAAAATGACGGAGAAATTTACTTCGTTATAGATCGTCCGCCAATTCCCTCTTGGTGTTCTTGTTTCACTTTCCGGCAGTGTATGTACAAAACCTCTAAGCATGAAAACCAGAAGCAAACTGACGCTCGCACGCTTCCCTCAACTCTATCAACAGCTGCCGCAGTAGGATGACGCAACACCGACAGGAAGTTGAGTAATACAGACAGTAACTAATACCAACAGGTGGTCTTAAACGTTTGCAAATGACTGTAGAAAAAGCTGCTGCGAGAAAGGACGCAGGACAGTCGGTTTCATTCAAATACATTTCACGAGAATAAATCAGTTTCGATGAAAGCTGTATTTTTTGACGAGGCACTTGTAAATGTCTCTAACTAAACATTTGTGCAGAACTAAGTTAAACGACGTAGAAACAATGAATCATTATGAAAGCACATACGTAAGTCCACTTTTTTTATTGTCTGGTTACTTAAACGTCAACACGGTGCACTGTAACAAAATAAGTGGCGTGAATTCATGGAAAATTCCTGAAAATAACGTGCAGCAAAGTTGCCGGCAAAGTGCCCGTCTTTTAATGTAATTTTCATTTTTAAAAGTTCCTGTTTCTTCTAACCCGCATTTTGACAGATTTTCCGTAGTCAGTAATTCTGTTTATTTCAGAAAATCCGTTTCGGGATTTCTCGTATTCTAAATTTCGCAAAATCTTCGATTTTGGCATTTATAAATCTCTTCCGCTTGCGCCTGGTGGGGATCAAACCAACCTCATCCGGCTGAGTCTGAAGACACGAGTGCTACCACTTATGCCAGAAATGCACATAAAGCGCCGTCACGTAACATATAGAACTCTAATAATGCAATGATTAATTTTTGTTGCGCTATTAATGCGATTGAATTAGTCATTTCATTTTCCGTTAGAGCTCATTATTTTTCTAAATAGGTTCGTAATAATTTAAAATTTTCTGTAGGAGGATTTATCACAAATTAAGTATTTCTTTCATCGTGATTTTTCAAAGAAGACACTTAGAAGAGAAAAACCACATAGCATTTATTGACATACATTATTACGGTGTCGGTCCACCTTTGGCCTTAATGCATGCACTGACCCTTCGAGACATGCTTTCGACAAGGCTTTGGAAAACAGTGATAGGTATGCGCTTACATTCAGTACATAATGCTGCTGCTAACTGTTGCTTCGTAGTAGGCCTTGGTTTCAAACATCTTATACGGCGCTCTAATTCATCCCATAGGTGCTCTATGGTATTAAGATCAGAGGTCTGCGCTGCCCTTTCCACATATGACACGGAATTATCGTCAAACCACGCCATAACAGTCCTTGCTTTTTGGCTTGGTACATCAACCTGCTGGTACCAACAAGACTCGGTTCCATAGTATTGCCACAGAGTTGGTAGGGCATAATTGTTCAGAATATCGAGGTAGACGTGGTAGCTAGCAGGTTTGTCCACGATAACCAATGGGCCGGGACCATACCACGAAAAACACCGCAACACGAGTACACTGACAGCTCCAAACTTGACCGTAGGAACAGCACACTGTGGTAATTAGCGTTTTCCCGTCTGCCGCCATACCCACACACGGCCATCAGACTGATGGATCGTGTATCTGGATTCATCAGTCCACAGGACCCGTTTCCATTGATCTACGGTCCACGATAAATGTTCTTTATACCATGCTAAACCACGAGTAGCATTCCGAGTGGAGATGAAAGGCTTATGAGCAGCCGTACGACCACAGTAACCCATGGAATGAAGTTCTCATCTAATGGTACCGAGGTTCCAGCATTTTTACTCACCTGTACACTGAGGTCTTGTGCAGTACTTCGTCGATTAGCTGTAACTACTCTCCTAAGGCTTCGACGTCCTCTATCACTGATTTTCTTCGGTCTGCCGGTACGTTTTGCTGCTTCAAGCATGCCATGTGTCTTTCACTTATTCAGTACATCCAAAACAGTTGACTTGGGTATGTTTAAACGCCTCTCGGTTTCTCTTATGGACAACCCACTAATATAACACCTAACAATCTTTCCTTTCTCAAAGTCAGTTCTCTCCCGCCGCGACATTTTCATTTAACCTCACAGTGCTATATGACCACGGTCAGCTTCAGGCTTGTTTTTATACCGTTTGCAGCTGTACTGCGCGCATCTTAACAACGCAGAAGATCCGTTCATTTGCTTTTGAAGGGGTGACCGGTGACATTTATCAATATAGTGTATATCTGTAAATTTACAAATGCACTTTCAATAAATGTTTTCATGTCAATAAATGATTTCGGTTGCTATGTGTTTCTGGAACGTAGAAAGAGCGATGTATTTATTTATTTACTGACGCCACGTATTTCGAGGATTTTCACCTTGTTTTCATGTCGTCGTATGATACGATACCATATAATGATTCCCCCTCCTCTCAATTATCCATCATAGTCTCTGGTATTAATTTGTAAACTCCTTTGCTCAGCTGTACAGCAAAAATAAAAAATGAAATAAAATAAATAAAAAAATAAAAAGTAGCGCGTTGTTAAATCTGGTTACGTTGGCGTCGATGAACTATTCACCATCCCAGAAAATGTTTATCGGAGACAGGAGGATAATTGACCGCGAATGTGGTCATTAAAGTGCAAACATAATTTCTTTATGTCAGTTATTGATGGGTATGAGATCGAGGACTGCATTACTGCCGCGTGTAACTCTACATAACCGTTGAGCTTGAAAGACTGTCATACTTCCCACCTTGATGAAATTAGTGATAATATTTTTATGCTTAGCTTTTTTATTTATCGTTATTAACTTGCCACAAAAATGGTAATGGGTAAGATCATTATCAGCAGCGGTGCAATATTTTCTTCAGGTAAAGTACAAGTACTACTTAAGATGCCAACTCTTCAGGCAGGTATTAGAAATATTAATTATCAGTTCAATGACTTTAACGACAAACTTAAAAAGGCAATGAGCTTTCCAATAAACAAGGATGATTTTTTGTTTCGAAGTTTACGATAACCCTGAGCAACTCTTACGGGCTATAAGGGGCTACAAGACGCATCCTTAGTTTCGGGTCGCTGGTTCCAGGATAGGAAGAGAACCAGCGTCGTAAGAAAAGTGTATTATTCATGCTTCATCCGGAACTCGAAACCAGACTCAGCTCAGGCGTCTAGACGGATACCTACACCTCCGACCACTCGGCTACCGAAGCAGTAAGAACGAAATAACAGAGATTATTATTATTTATTTTTTGAGTGAAGATTTAACGACCGCCGTCAGCAACTCAATGGGCTATAAGCAGTCACCCGTCCCTAATTTAGGGCCACTGTTTCCGAGTAAGGGAGAGAGCCAGTGCCGTAAGAAAAACACAACATCCAAGCCTCACCGAGATTCGAACCCGGATCCAACTCGGACGAATGATCATAAGCTAGCGCTTAGACATCTGCGTCGTCATATCACTGTAATTTCCCAAGACATTATTGCCCTTTACCAGGCATTGGTGTTCGCATGCTTGTGGTTGTTTTTATAAAAACATATTTAAAATTTCATAACTCAGTCCTTATAAAAGTTTGAAGAGTAGTAGTATGTGTACATTAAGTGAAAATCGTCTAAATACGTGGCGTCAGTTAATAAACCAAGACATCGCTCTTTCCACGTTTTATCAACACATAGCAACAAAAAAATTGTTATCCGGTCACCGCTGGGTATCCAAATCCCAGATCTCTCGATATCTAGCCGAGTGCGTTCCCCTTACGCTACGGTGGCCAACAATCAATAGCGTTATGTGTGTTTATCTGTCAGTTTCTGACATCACAAATCCGTAGGATTAAGTACCAGACTTTCTTTTATAAGAAGAACTCTGGTAAAATAAGTAAGTCGCTCTCCCAACTGAGTTGCGCGAACAGAATATGTCGCTGCAGATGTGTCGTCTTGACACATGTTTTCACCTCTGTAGTACGTCACAAAGTTCGCAACATTTAGAAAACCCTTCCGTACTTTAGATTTCGGAAACTCAAACAAATTCAATATTTAAATAAACGTTTCGAATGGTTTCGACTTGACATTTGTGTTCCCAAATGTTTGTTGGGATCATTCGTCTTTGTGAAGCCTGCTTTCTTTTTAATTGGTCATTGTTCACTTTTTACAAGTTTGTTATTTTTTTAAGCACTGGTTGTTTACGGCAGTAAATAAAATAAATTTAGAATGTATGATTTGAATAATGTACACTTGTGACCATTATGATTTATGACTTCGCAACACTTTAAGGTGTTTCCGCCTAAAATCTCTGCCTGAAGTTTCAAATGGTAAAACTTCTTTACATATTTTCTACGTCAATTAATGCATTCCCAAAGGTGAAAATTTGCACATCTATAAAACTAACTTTAAGTTACAGCATGAGGTACATAATACGCGCTAAAACATAACCATAATTACATTAAAAATCAATTATTCGAACAAAATTCCTGAAATGGCAATGGGCTTGGCATATTTCCAAAAGGATGGACCACCGATGGACAACCGAAAGTTTAGACTGGATTCCAAGGGACAGGAAAAGACCCAGAAGAAGACCACATGAGAGATGGGTGGATGAAATTCGAAACATGAGGGAGTGACATGGAGGAGACTGGCGCACGATAGACCGTTGTGGAAGAAACTTGGGGAGACCATCCAGCAGTGAATTGATAATAGTTGATGATGATGATGATGATGATGATGATGACATTAGTATCAAAGATTAAACATGGGGGAAGATAGTATATGGCAACACAAAATATTTTTCAAGGATGGCGGGCAAAATAAGGGGATCCCAAAACTGATAACCGGGAACCTGCGCACAGCATCAGTTTTGGGACCCCCTTATTTTGCCAAATCTGACACTGGACACAGCGTACTCGAAAACCTAGTGCTCGCAAAATGTAGTGCTCAAAGCATAGCTAGTCGTAAACTAGTGCTATCAAAGTCGAATGAGTTTCCGAAGAATATAATGAGAGTGATACAATCAAAAAAGCAGCTCATATCTCTATTTTGAGCATACGTCATTGACTCGTGACCTGTTGTCAGTGTTGCCTTACAGAAATTCGACAGGAGAGAGAATGTAGAGCTCAGATTGCAAAACATTTAACGAGGATAAACTAAATTTACATAAGGAGACAAGAACTATATAACATCATCATCATCATCATCATTGTCAACCATTATCAATCCACTGCTGGACGAAGGTCTCCCCAAGTTTCCTCCACAACGGTCTGTCTTGTGCCAGTCTCCTCCATGTCACTCCCGCATATTTACGAATTTCATCCACCCATCTCCCATGTGGTCTTTTTCTGGGTCTTTTCCTGTCCCTTGGAATCCAATCTAAAATTTCGGCTGTCCATCTATGGTCTGTCCTTCTGGCAGTATGTCCAGCCCATTGCCATTTCAGGGATTTAACCCTGATCATGATGTCTTCCACTCTCGTCATTTTTCGGATCCACGAGTTTCTCTTCTTATCTCTCCTGGTTATACCAAGCATGCACCTCTCCATGCTACTTTGAGTTGTCTGCAGCCTTTGTATGTCTCTTTTAGTTAAGGTCCACGTCTCTGCACCATACGTAAGCACTGGAAGGATGCATTGATCAAACACTTTTCTTTTAAGACATAATGGCATATTGCTCTTGAAAATTATGCTGTTTCTTCCAAAAGCTCTCCAGGCAAGTTTTGTACGCCGATTAATTTCTTCACCAATGTGACCCTCACTTGATATCTGCTGTCCAAGATAAACGTACGTATCTGTTATCTCCAGCTTTTCTCCATCAATCGATAAATCTTCATTTCTTGTAAAAGCATTGTACATCACTTTTGTCTTCTGAAAGTTCATTTTTAATCCCACTTCTTTACTCTTGTCAGCAAGTTCCTGGATCATACTCTGCAGCTCTGATGGGGTAGTTGCAAAAATGACTACGTCATCAGCAAAACGAAGGTGGGTTAGATAATCTCCATTAATCTTTATCCCTTTGTTTTCCCAGTTCAGTGATTGAAAGACATTTTCCAATGTGGCATTAAAGAGCTTCGGAGATATGGTGTCACCTTGTCTCACTCCCTTTCCAATTTTTATGTGTGTTGTATTTTCAAACAACCGAATCTTTGCACTTGCATTTTCATAGATGTTATTAATAATATTAATGTATGCATCTTCAATACCGCAGGATTTCAGAGCCGTGGTAACTGCTGATGGTTTCACCGAATCAAAGGCTTTTTCATAATCGATAAAAGCCATGCACAATGGAAGTTCATATTCCCTCGCTCTTTCAATTAGTTCTCTCAGTACGTGGATATGATCTATTGTGCTGTAGCCACTCCTGAATCCAGCTTGTTCTCTCGGTTGAGCCATGTCCAGTGTTACCTTCAAGCGGTGTGAAAGAACTTTAGTGAAGATTTTATAAACCACTGATAGGAGGCTGATAGGTCTGTAGTTCCTGAGATCCTCAATCTCACCTTTTTTATGTAGCAGGATCATTGTAGCATTGTTCCAATCCTCAGGAATCTTCCCTTCATTAAGGCATCGAGTGAAAATTTGGGCGAGTACTGTTTCGATTTCTCCACTTGCTTCTTGTATGATGTCTATAGTAATTCCATCTTCTCCTGGAGCTTTCCCCCGCTTCATGTTCTTGATTGCATGAGCAACTTCTGCTGGGAGGACTGGAAGAACTCTGGTACCTTTCATGATGTTTGGAGTACATGTATCATCCCTTTCATATAATTTGGAGTAGAAATCTTTCACTCTTGTCAAAATTTCGCCTCTATTTCTTGTTATAGAACCATCTTCTTTTCTCAGAGCCATAATCTGTTTTCTTCCCTTACTGAGATGTTCCTTTGCTATCTTAAGGCTTTGGTTGTTTTCAATTGCTTTCCTCACTAGCTCACAGTTGAATTTCCTTACGTCTTCAGTGATACTTTTTCGTGCTGTCTTGCATAGCTCTATATATTCCACTTTGGAAGTCACATCTTCTTTAGTTGTCCTCATCTCTCTTCTTTTTTGCATCAACATTTTGGTTTTTCCTGATAATTTGTTCACATGCAACTTGTTCTTAGACCCAGCTAATTTTGTTGCTGTTTCCATTAGAGCTTTGGTTACTTTTCTGTTAACTTCCGAAATATCCACTTCTTCCGATGTTAGGCCTTCTAAAGCAGAGAATCTGTTCTTCAGTTCTAACTTGAAAGTATTATGGTGTTTTTTAAGGTTGGTTATGTCAATACATTTTGTTTGTCTTATGAGCTTGCCACGTTCCAGTTTAGTGTTGAGGTGCATCTTACATCTCACCAATCTATGGTCACTACCAGTGTTGAACTTGTTCAGCACACTGCAGTCTTCGATGACGAATTTTTTGTTACACATAATAAAATCAATTTCACTTGTCGTTCCAATTGGATGTCTCCATGTCCATTTCCTGTGTGGCTTTTTCTTGAAAAAGGAGTTCAAGATGAAAAATCTTTCTGCCTCTGCAAACTCAACGAGAGTATTTCCACGCTGGTTTCTGTTGCCGTGACCGAATTTACCTACTGAAGTTTCATTCTGTTGCCGTTGCCCTATTTTTGCATTGAAATCTCCCATAATTATCTTCAAGTGCTGCTTACCTTTATTATTTAGATGACGAATTTCCTCATAAAATTCTTCAATTTCTTCTTCAGGATGACTTGTGGTGGGTGCATAAGTTTGAATAATCTGAGCCTGGTATCTTCTCGATAGTTGGATAACGAGTCGTGCAGCTCTGTCAGAGGAACTTTCAACTTCTACCACTTTATCCTTCAGTTTCTTGTTTATTATAAATCCAACACCACTAGTTCTGCCAGTATCTGTCCCACGATAATAGAAGAGATGTCCACTTTTCAGTTCAATGAGATCTTCTCCTTTTCTCCTTACCTCACTTAGCCCGACGATGTCCCACTTGATCCTTTGTAGTTCCTCTTCCAATTCAAGAAGCCTTGAATCAGAAGATAGGGAGCGTCCGTTATAGGTAGCCAAGGTCAGCATCAAATGGCAGCCTAGTCCGGTCCTCCGGGGATTCTTAGCACCCTCTGCCTTCATGTCGCACTGGCCGCTGCCTTGGCCAGGTACATTCCAGCTGCCGGAGACTGAGGGCCAAGATTTAAGTTGTAGAGTCATTTTGGAGGTGTTTGGCCATAACTCACCACGCTGGCCAAGCGGGTTGGTGAGTGTGGGATAGCATTTCCTCTGATCCCGATGGTATAGTTATACCGCTATTGGCGGTCGTCAGAGCCCCTTTAGTGGGAACAGGATGCACCACGAGAAGGCGGGGTTGACATTTGTCAAGGAGAGGCTGTGATGTTACGCATCACCTGACCTTACATCCCTATATATAACATAGAATATATATAACATACAACCGTTTTGCTGGTGTTGGAATTTGAAGCTACGTTTTCCTACTCCGGAGCGGATATTCCACCAAGTGAACTACGCAGGTAGGCTAATCTCTGCTTCATTGTCGATTTGACACATGCGTCACCTTAATGGTACTTCACCTACGTCATCTCACGCAGACATTATCCCCCCCCTCCCTCTGGAGAAAGGCTGGACACGAAATCACAGGTTTCGGGTCAGCGGACAACAATGACGATCTCACTATAGAAGAATTAATTCAATTAATGACCAGAGTTCTGTGAAAGAGTCATCACAAAATATTTTCAAACCTAACCCCCAAGGGATTCACTTTTGTTTGGGCATCAATATAACGAATAACCTTTTTGCCAATGGTGGATTCGAATCCGCACCTCCTCCAAAGCGGTTGTTCTCCCAACTGAACTACGCCGCAGGTACGTCGCCAAGGGAGTGGCAGCAACCATGCAATTTGTCTTGCCAACCCTTCCGCCCACCCAGTTCAAGGTGTGCCATTTTCAAGTCTTTGAATTTTAAAACATAATCTGGACTTTGCCAAGTAATAATAATTCTCATGCTTTATGTTAATTAGTCCTGCGTATTTCTTCTGGGAAGTGCGTTACCTACGCAGAAAGGTTATCACAATAGCCTCCCCAGGGACACGAAAACACAATTATTCTCCGATATTCCAAATTCTTATATAGTTTAATTTCACGTTAGTATGGCCAAGGGCGAATGAAGAAGGTGGATAGGAATTGACTGAGGTTATTACTAATTTCTCTGCTGTTTGTTAGTGCCACTAAGTAGTGGATTCCAACACGAGCGAAGTCTAATGATATATTCGTGTAAGATGAGTCTGAGGTCGAATCCTGGTGAGGCATGTGGACGTTGTGTTTGTCATATGGCACTGTCATTCTCCCTCTTTGGAACCAATGGCCGTAAATTAGAGACAGGTGGCTGCTTATAGCCCATCGAGGAGTTCCCCACGATGGTCGTTAAACCTACATAAAAAAACTATATCAGTAATCTTAAGCCTTTCCCAGAGCAGTGAGGGAGCAGAAGGTGACAGGCGACTGCTTTGGAGGAGAGGACTGCAAAGGTAGTGTCGCTGGCTTGAAGGAAGGGAATTAAGAAAGGTTAGGTATTGTGCCTTCCTGTCGTGATGTTAAAATTTGATTTAGCTACACAAAAAGGACATTTTCCTTCACAGAAATTGTTCTCAAGTACAGTACTATTTTCATAAGTAAAAATACAAAACTCTGAAAAGCAATTAGGACAATGCATTCGCAGCAGGAAAAACCTTGAAGACGATATTTTACCAGCACTTGTATCTTACACCAGTGGCATAACCAGTTACATCCGTGTGTGTGTCCAGGGAGAGGAGGTGGCTATTGTGCACGAATTCCTTTGTAGCAGCTTTAGAACTTCTTTGTGTTTCGCAAAAAAGTTACTATCAGACTTGCGCCACCAAAAATAATATTCACCCAACCATCGATCACCCTGATTTCGAAGTCTAGCGACGTCTCTGCTACTGCGGCATGCTTGCACAGTGGTGTGCGAGAAATATTGCATCACGTGCAAAAACCGTGAATTTTTGAGTTTAACTCTTTTTTTTAACTAACTAAGTTTCATAGTTATTTCATAATTTAAGTCGTTGGATGCGAAATTTAATTGAGATTTCAAAAATGTCTCTGCTTTTCATGTAGATACTTCTATTCGTAAGATATGACATAAAATATGGGGTTTGACAAACATATAGGAATTCACGTTAGCTGCGTATCAGTTGCTACCTCCAATCATAGACATTCTTTTATCTTATTGGCTGCTTCTTAATGATATCCTATTCCTACTCCAAAGGGTTGACGCAGAGCTACTAGGGAATTGTAGCGATGGAGTAAAAATATTTGTTCTGCATGAAGAGGGATATTCTTCAAGGTAAATCGCTGAAAGAGTGGGCTGTAATCAATCTACAGTTATTAGGCTACTGAAGAAAGTAAAAGACACTGCTGATATTCAGAATATGCGTCGCAGTGAAAGGAAACTAAGTCGGACAGAGTGCTCAGAAAGCTAAGCTTGGCAGACTGGGAGTCAGTTCACCTGAATTGCTTCAAAGATGGTCCGAAGTGACTGATTTCACTGTTAATACATCTACTGTTAGGAAGAGGCTGCTTCACTATGACTTACGTGGCTACAAAGTCCGGTGTAAACCACTGTTTACTGCAAATCAAAGACAGCTTAGACTTCAGTGGGCAAAACAGCATGTCTCAGGGACAACGATGCAACGGGAGATGTTCTTCTCAGTGATGAATCAGAATTTTGCCTTAATGGGAATAGGATTAGTGTCTATGTAAGAAGATTCAAGCATAAAGAATTCCATCCAAGTTGTTTAGTGACTAACGTCAAGCATCCGGTCATGGTTTGGAGCTTCATGTGTGCACTTGGCGTTGGGAACCTCCATTATTTGGTTGGTACGGTAAATGCCCACAAATACATTTGGATATTAGAAAACCAGATGCTACCATCATCTAGAAGTCTTTATGACGGCAATTTCATTTTCAAGATGACAATGCTCCCTGTCATCGTGCTAAAGTAGTGAAAAAGTGGTTTCAGGAAAAAAGTGTTCAGTATCTTGATTGGCCACCACAATCACCGGACTTAAAAAAACCCATTGGAAACTTGTGGCTCAAAGTGCCGTATGAACTAACAGAAAAGAAAGCAACAACCAAAATTCAACCCATTGAAGATGGATTAAATTTTGGTTTGAAGTTTGATAGTTCATGGTTTGAAAATTCAAACCAAAATTCATGGTTTGAATTATGGGACGAAGCAACTATTCATGCTACTCCTTCAAAATGAAGAATGTTTCTTGCACGCAATAAATATTTGTCTTAAGCTCGATTACAAAGGTACTCTACAACTGCACATACCCGTCTTCAATGAACAAACACTTTTATTCGAAATTAAAAACATCTATGTACAGGAAATTAAGTCGTTAAAAAGTTAAAAGGCGAGCACTTTCGGTCCACCCAAGTAGCCATTATCAAGCCAACAAGTGAGCTCAGATTTCCTGTGAGTGGGACTATAGGGTTAGTCACGTGTAGTTACCATAGCAACGCAAAGTAGCAATAACAACGTGGTAAACATATATAGTTTTTATATCTTAAAGTCTTTGAGATTATATATATATTTTTATATCTTAAAGTCTTAAAGTCTTTAAGATATAAAAACTATATATGTTTACCACGTTGTTATTGCTACTTTGCGTTGCTATGGTAACTACACGTGACTAACCTTGTATATATTATAGTCCCACTCACAGGAAATCTAAGCTCACATGTTGGCTTGATAATGACCACTTGGGTGGACCGAAAGTGCTCGCATTTTAACTTTTAACTTTATAATATGCTCTTAGCTGTACATAGATGTTTTTGATTTCGAATAAAAGTGTTTGTTCATTGAAGACGGGTATATGCAGTTGTAGAGTAGCTTTGTAATCGTGCTTAAGACACATATTTATTGCGTCCAAATACATACTGTGCACGAGTAAAATATTAAGTTCTAGTATGAAGAATGCTATTATCAGAAAGTATTTTTATCCACAAATTTGCAAAAAAATGCTGTAATGAAGGCAGCCTATTAAGCATTCCTCAACCTTGGAAGATAATACATGATAATGACTAATCTGTATAAATCCAAATCAACTTCACTATTAATTTTTCATAAAACTTTTCACCCAACCCAGAAGAAGTTGTAATTACGTTATTAGAACGTGAACATATGCATTGCTCGTTGTATGTCATTGTCAGTTACGATGTTTATTTTTAATTGTAACGGTTCTTTTGCAATTAATGTTTTCTGAAGATGAATTCATTGTGTATCTGAAAGATCTAAAAAGTTTATTTACTTCTAACTTGTTGTTGTTTTTCTTAACTTAAGGATATTTAACGCAAGTTTAAAATCGTGCAAAGACGGTTCGATGTTAATATACCTATTAATATACATTAAAGATGTAATTCAAATTCGGAATCGTATTGTTCAACCCAATCTTTTACACAACCTTATTCACACTATGCCATAAAGATGCTAAGCTGTGGTTAAAGCAAGTTTAAAATAAAGTTAAGAAAAACAACACCAAGCTAGAAGTAAATAAACTTAAATAAATACAATTATGACGTAAAGGCTGGGCAACAAAATATTAGGTACATTTTATAATTTTACTTCATTGTAATTTTGTATTTAAATGTTATTTCATTCCTTATAAATTACAAAAACGATTTCTTGTTGTAAACCTAATAAATGATCCTTTTCATAATAATTTCAACTTGGTCATGATTTTTGTATTGTATCTTAAGGACAGAAGTAGCTACAGGAAAAACTAAGACATTTTTGAAATATCCATTAAATTTCGCATCTAATGAGACATAAATTATTAATTGTGTCGATGCAATTGATACGATGTAATAGATATAATTATAACGTACTACGTCGTGGGACACCACAGTATTCAAAAACAGTAGCTCTTATCTCTAACTTGGGCATTCGTCACTGATTTCTGATCCGTTGGCGTGGTTGCCAAACTCAAATTCATCGGGCATCAACCACTGGCGTTAAGCGTTGAAAAATATTTAACGAGAAGAAGCCAGATTTGCATATGAAGACAAGAATTAAAAAGGAAAGTTGAATTAGATTATACGCCACATTGTACAAACACGCCACACACACACACACACACACTAAATTCTCAAGCGATAAATCCTACATATATTTGCACATCTTGCAGGAATAAAAAAACGTAAACTGAAAATTTGCAACCAGAGAATTTTTAAGTGACTGCAAAAAATAAAATAAAAAATAAATAACATTTCTCGTTTCTACATGGAAAGTAATAAGCGAAAATGCTCTGGGAAAATAAAAAAAGAAGACATATTCAGTGAGAATATTCTAACGAGCAGATAAAAAGGACATTGAGAACCAGCTTTTGGCAATTTGAGATGACGGTGAACGGATGGAGTTAGGGTACTAGTCACGCAGTAATTGCTAGAAAGAAACAATCAGTATGAAAAAGAACTATTTGATTGATGGAAGCAACAGTTAAGCAATAAATAAAAAATATTGCAGGCTAATTAAACAGTCCGTGAGGTGACATGCAGTAATTTAAACGAAAAGAAAAATTGAACTGAACTGTGGGGAAAACATTTCCCTTACGATGCAATGCTCTTACAGCATGAAAACCAAAGAACGTCCTTCGCAACAGGTTTCCTAACAAACTCCTCAACATCGAAACGATTTGTTATAATTGAACTGTTTTTCTTGAACTACAGCTCCTTTAATGGAAAAAAAGTTGTGGAAGTAATAATTTGGTTTCTCAAAATGCATCGTTGCTACGCAAATCGAAGGCGAACATTTTTGCTTTTCGGAATTTTCCCAAAATGTGAGTCATAAATCTTCTCAGTTGCGCATTGGTGAGTTTAAATGGAGTTTTCCTTCAGATTTATTCGAGCAGGTGAAAGTTCATTGAAGCATTCAGTAGGAGCCAATTCTTTCGAGTTGATGACGTTTTGATTTTTTTAATGTTTTAAAAGTTCTTCGCAAGAGTTTAATTTATTAAGCCGCATCAAAATGAAATAACAGTTAGGAGGTCTGGAGTGAATTGACACTCAAATTTAGAAAATTGAGCGTAACGCAACAGCACGAGTTTCTCAGGAAATTCCATAAAAAAGGAGATACCATGTCCACAAAAAAAAAAAAAACAGCGCTGTGTTTTTTCCTTTCATTGAAGTTCATTCCACTCTGAAAGAAAATTCTGTGCAGTAAAAAGCTCCAAAAATTGTTTTTGAGCTTTTGTCAAGTTATTAAGACTACCGCGTGCATGACTTGTTGCCTGGCAACTACTTGCTGTCGAACGAAGAAAATATTAATGAAAGTGCAATTATTGAAATATCATTTACAGGTAAGAATTCAGACAAGATCGTACCAATAATTTAAGGAATTTTTAAAGAGGGAATTATCTACATACACGGAAGAGCAATTGAATTAGAGATACCTGTCTAGTAATGTGTATCACCATCTTTCGCCCTGATGACGGCGGCGATTCGTCTCGGCATGGACTCGACAAGACACCGGAAGCGTTGGAAGCCATACGGATCTACGACCCCTGAACAAGCTCCAACATTTCTCGAAGATTTGATGGAGGGGAGTCAGAGCCTCGAACATCTCTCTGGATTGCATCCCAGATGTGCTCGATGGAATTGAGATCAGGTGACCTAACTGGGCAAGGAGGCGAGGTCACGTCGTTGGAGTGTTCATCCAACCATTCGAATACAATTCGGTAGCGATGGCACGGTGCATCGTCTTGTTGCAGGATGAGGTCCCAGTGGGATGTTGAAGACGCACAAACGGGAGCAAATGATCGTCCAGGATATCCCGGTAACGTTGACCTGTGAGGGACGATGTCACACGTTCCAGAGGTCCCATTTCAGTCCACGTAAACAGTCCCCAGACGAGAATGCCACCCCCACTAGCTTGAAGAGTACCCTGCTGGCAAGAAGGATCAATCATATCATGTGGTTTGCGCCGTACTCGTATCCTGCCATCCGTATGTACCAACGTGAATCTCGACTCATCAGTCCAGGCAACATTTTTCCACATGTCTAGGGTCCAGTGGGGATGTTCCCGCGCCCATGCTAATCTTTTCACCCTGTGATGTGCGGTCAGCAGCGGTACCCTCATGGGACGATGGCTTCTGTACCCCATTGCAAGGAGATGGTTCTGGATGGTGTGGCTACTTAGACGTTTTTGTGCACCAGAGTTAAATTACCGAGTGATTTCTTGCACTGTGGCCCGTCTATCCGCTGTTACAATGCGCGCTAGCCGACGATGACCCCGCTCACCCACACGCTGTTGTCCACGGCAGTTGGCTCTTGCAGGGATGGTTTTACCGGATTCGATGTACTCACGGTGCACCCATGATACAGTGGTTCGTGAAAATCCCAGAGCCTGCACGACTTCTGAGATGGAGTGACCCATTCGTCGGGCCCCGACAATTTGCCCACGATCAAATGCGCTTAGATCCTTCGTCTTACCCATACTGCGTCCGACTCTTACTGATTGCCGTCGCATCGCTCCTTATATTGTCGGATCGCTGCATACGGTAATGTCGTTTCCGCTTACAGGGCCGCCCACAGCGCCACATTTGCATAACGCCAGCTGTCTCTAATTTAATTGCTTTTCAGTGTATAAATACTTGGATTTAACACTACTTATTTATCATACGAGGCGTGTTCAATAAGTAATTCCTCCACGCAAGTGTCTCGCGCATGACGTTTTGCCTAGCAACCAGTCCGACAGCAAACGTTCTTTGTGCCGTTAGCTTCATTTTACTGTGTAATAGAACTTCGTCTATATTGGGAGGACCAGAGAGCAATGTCGTTTTTGGAAAAGAAGAAAAACACTGTTTGTAACAGAAGAAATTTATATCTTAATTAATTATATAATCGCCATCATTATCGATCACACTTGCCCATCGTGAAACCAAACTTTCAATGCCGTCTTTATAAAAAGACGTTGGCTGTGATGCAAAGACGTCCGAGAGCCCCGTTCTGACACCATCAATATTGTGGAATATTTCCCCATGAAGAAAGTTCTGCAGAGCTATGAACAAATGGTAATCGCATGGTGCAATGTCAGGGGAATAAGAGGATGGGGCAGAACTTCCCAGCCAATGTCTCTGATCGTCTGCTGGTGCCACGCTGGAGGATGACACCTTTTCTGTTGGCCAGTGCTGGATGTTTTACCGTAAGAGCTTGCTTCAAACGTTCCAGTTGTTGACAATAGAGGTTGCCGTTACGGTCTGTCAGAGTTCCAAGAGCTCAAAGTGAGCAATGCCAGCGGTAGTACACCAAACACTGAGCAAGAACATTTTGGGGTGTAGACCTGGTTTTGGCCTAGAAACTAGTGTCTGACCTGGAGAAAGCCGCTGGTTTTTGCGTTTGTTGTTCACGTAAAGAACCCACTTTTCATCTCCAGTGACAATTCGATGAAGAAATGGATCCTTTTCCTGTCGACTGAGCAAAGAGTTTCAGATGGTGGAACGCTGGGCTTTGTTGTCAGGTGAAAGTTGGTGTAGGACCCAAACTCGTTGTCAATAGACCTTCCCTATCAGTTGCAGGTGCTCTTGAACAGTAGACCATGATGAAAGAGTTTAGCAAAGAGTTTCAGATGGTGGAACGCTGGGCTTTGTTGTCAGGTGAAAGTTGGTGTGGGACCCAAACTCCTTGTCTATAGACCTTCCCTATCTGTTGCAGGTGCTATTGAACAGTAGACCATGATAAAAGAGTTTAGCAAAGAGTGGCAGATGGTGGAACGCTGGGCTTTGTTGTCAGGTGAAAGTTGGTGTGGGACCCAAACTCCTTGTCTATAGACTTTCCCTATTTGTTGCAGGTGCTATTGAACAGTAGACCATGATGAAAGAGTTTAGCAAAGAGTTTCAGATGGTGGAACGCTGGGTTTTGTTGTCAGGTGAAAGTTGGTGTGGGACCCAAACTCCTTGTCTATAGACTTTCCCTATTTGTTGCAGGTGCTATTGAACAGTAGACCATGATGAAAGAGTTTAGCAAAGAGTTTCAGATGGTGGAACGCTGAGCTTTGTTGTCAGGTGAAAGTTGGTGTGGGACCCAAACTCCTTGTCTATAGACCTTCCCTATCTGTTGCAGGTGCTATTGAACAGTAGACCATGATAAAAGAATTTAGCAAAGAGTGGCAGATGGTGGAACGCTGGGTTTTGTTGTCAGGTGAAAGTTGGTGTGGGACCCAAACTCCTTGTCTATAGACTTTCCCTATTTGTTGCAGGTGCTATTGAACAGTAGACCATGATGAAAGAGTTTAGCAAAGAGTTTCAGATGGTGGAACGCTGGGCTTTGTTGTCAGGTGAAAGTTGGTGTGGGATCCAAACTCCTTGTCTATAGACTTTCCCTATCTGTTGCAGGTGCTCTTGAACAGTAGACCATGATGAAAGAGTTTAGCAAAGAGTGTCAGATGGTGGAACGCTGGGCTTTGTTGTCAGGTAAAAGTTGGTGTGGGACCCAAACTCCTTGTCTATAGACTTTCCCTATTTGTTGCAGGTGCTCTTGAACAGTAGACCATGATGCATTAAGTTGTTGGGACAATTCATCATTGGTTTGACGAGGATCTGCCTCAACGGCTGCACGAAGCAAATCATTGTCCAGCTCCATGGGTCTTCCTGCACGAAAGGCATCAGAGGACAAAATTGCCTGACCGGAATAGGGCGAACCAACGCTGGAACTTGTGGACATTTTCCGCCTTAGGATAAACAGCGCAAATGTTATTGTTGGCCATGGCTGCATTGTTCCCCTTGTGAAATTCATACAGCATACAGTGATGAACATGGCTCTCCTCGGGTTGTATGCCATTCATTTTGTTCTGCAAATCTGGAAGACAAAAACACCTACATAAGTTAAAGGCGAATAGTTCATTCACTTGTATTAGGTGTACAAATAAGTTTTAAAGCGTTTTAAGGCAACGCAGCATGTAATTTGAGAGAAAAGAACAATACCTTTGTGACGTGCCTGCCCAGCAGGACGCACACGACATAAAGGCAGATAGCAGCGATAACGAACGTCCGCGTAGCTCAATTGGTAGAGCGACTTATTCCGGAATGAGGGGCCCCGGGTTCGAGCTCCGGCGTGGACAAAAATGACGGATAAATTTACTTCGTTATACCTTTAGGAATCAAAATATGCGCAGTCATTATCTATCAACTTCCGCCATCGGTTGGGCAGCTGACGGATTCCAGCTAAGAAGAATACTTCGGCGTGTGACGCGATGAAGTCGTCAACCCATTTCTGCATTTCGTCACATGTACAGAACCGTACAGCAGACAAACCATGTTGCATCGATCAGTACAAATGATAGTCTGAAGGGGCTATGTCTGGACTATACGCCGGGTGCTCCAAAACTTCAAGCCAAGAGTCAATAACGTTTCCTTGACCGATTTCGCGACATAGCGTTGTCATGGAGTAATTTCACGGGACGCAATGCTTTGCCTGTAAATGGACGTTTCCGACGGATTTCCTGTTTCAATCACAGCAATTGTTGCTTGTAGCAATCAGCTGTAACAGTTTGACCCTGTTCCAATAGTTAATAATGGAGCACACCCTTCATATTCCACCAGATGCACAGCAGAACTTACTTGAAGTGAATATTGCTTTTTGGTATCGAAGTCGTTGCTTCGCCGGGGTCTACCCAATGTTTTTTGCGTTTGGAATTGTCGTACCATATCCACTTTTTATCTCCCGTAACGAATTTCTACAGGAAAGACTTTCTGTGTTGTTTATTCAAGAGATCCAAACTCTTCATGACATGCCCATCCTTGTTCCTCTGGCTCAGGTCATGTGGCACCCATTTTCCGTCCTTCTGAATCTTTCCCACTGCGCGTAAATGATTGGAAATGGTTTGTTGAGTTACCCCCAGTTGTTCAGCTAGTTCCTTTTTGCGTTTGAGACGAATCTTCATCCAGCAACGCTTGCAGTTCCTCATGTGCAACCTTCTGCGAGGCCCCACTACTTTCTCGATCACTAACATCAAAATCACCTGCTTTAAACCGTCTAACCTAAAAATTTCACGTGCTTTTCGATACAATATTCTCCCATAGAATAGAACAGATCGATGCACATGCTTTTGCAGCACTTGATGAAGCTCGTAACGAATGCAGTGTCGAATAAATGCAGCCATCTTTCACCTCCGATATGCAAGTACGTTTGACTGTTGGGAAAACTTCTGTGTCACATTTTATTCTCTGCACCAGTTACGGTCACATGACAACAAAGTGGGAGAATGTCGGGTACGTAAATTAGCGGTATGCGTCACACAAAAAACGCTTTAAAACTTATTTGTACACCTAATACATACACTTACTTTACGTTGAACGTATATAAACACCTCATAACTGCTCCCTAAACTTAGTCCCCCCCAAAACAACATTACTTTCCGATATCCTAATATTTGTTGGTATTTAAAATTGATGATTCTTTTTCAACTGTACAGACGGGTATCAAACAACGAGTAGTTATAGAGTTTTTAACTCATGAAAACGTACCTTCCATAAAAAAGTCACCCTAGATTTGTGGCAATTTATGGTTCTGTTACTTTGAAGATAAGCACTGTTCGTCTTTGTGTAAGAAAATCAAAGAACAGTGGAGGAATGTTGGCCGTAAAGGATCAGCCGCGGAGTTGGAGGCTCTAATCGCAACTTTTGAACAGGCAAAATATCATTGAGCGCCATAGGCACCAGCTGTGCAGGGGCAAGGAGAATCTTGCCCCTCTAATAATTTAAGTATGGGACAGTTCCCACCTAATATTCTCCGTCCTGTTTCATTAGATAATCGCTTTGGTCCCATAAGGTGGACCAAGCTCCACCGTATGAGGCCAAAGTGATCATTGCATCTTTCATACCACCCTATGAGGCCAAAGTGATCATTGCATCTTTCATGTCACCCTATGAGGCCAAAGTGATCATTGCATCTTTCATACCACCCTATGAGGCCAAAGTGATCATTGCATCTTTCATACCACCCTATGAGGTCATACCACCCTATGAGGCTCCACCCTATGAGGCCATACCACCCTATGAGGTCAAAGTGATCATTGCATCTTTCATACCACCCTATGAGGCTCCACCCTATAGGTCATACCACCCTATGAGGCTCCACCCTATGAGGTCATACCACCATATGAGGTCAAAGTGATCATTGCATCTTTCATACCACCCTATGAGGCTCCACCCTATGAAGCCAAAGTGATCATTGCATCTTTCATACCACCCTACGAGACTCCACCCTATGAGGCCAAAGTGATCATTGCATCTTTCATACCACCCTATGAGGCTCCACCCTATGAAGTCATACCATCCTATGAGGTCAAAGTGATCATTGCATCTTTCATACCACCCTACGAGACTCCACCCTATGAGGCCAAAGTGATCATTGCATCTTTCATACCACCCTATGAGGCTCCACCCTATGAGGTCATACCACCCTATGAGGTCAAAGTGATCATTGCATCTTTCATACCACCCTATGAGGCTCCACCCTATGAAGCCAAAGTGATCATTGCATCTTTCATACCACCCTACGAGACTCCACCCTATGAGGCCAAAGTGATCATTGCATCTTTCATACCACCCTATGAGGCTCTGCCCTATGAGGCTAAAGTGATCATTGCATCTTTCATACCACCCTATGAGGCCAAAGTGATTCATTCCCAAAAAAATTATAATATAAACACCCAGTTCATGCGAATGAAATTGAACATCTTGCCATTGACGAACAGTTGCTCCGTAGTGTGGTGGAGGTCACTGGATTGGCCGGTGTTGTCATGTGGAATAGCCACCCAGATCTGACAACCTCACACCACTCGACCTTTATATGTGGGGTCATCTAAACACCGAGTTTATGCTGAGAAAATCCGCGGCAAACACCACCTTCAGCAACGTATCCTGGAGGCCTGTAACGGCATTTCTCCCAATATTCCCGTGCGGGTGCATAATGACTGGACCAAGCGCCTCTAGCTCTGTCTTCAGCAACAGGAACAGCACATTGAACACATCAAATTGCCATGCATCACAGGGTACTTTAGAGGTTGTTATTTCAAATTTCGGTGTTGATAACTTGTGAACCACAACACATATGCCAAATCTGATTAAGGCAATCGATTTCTGAGAAAATTCTGGTCTTGTTTGATATGCAACATGACCCCCTTACGATTTGAAAAATTTGACCATGATCCAAATGGCGAATTTCAAGATGGCGGCCATGTTCAAGAAATAGCCTTAAAGATAAGCCCAATCACCGATTCTTTGCTGGGGTATTCAGATATTTCATTTTCCCTCCTGTTTCAAAAACACAACGGTGTGCTGCGACTTTTGACTCACCCCGTATGTAAATTGAACAGGTATTCTGAGCTTTGTTCTTGTTTTGTTTCTGTTTGATACCATGCTACTGGGCTTGCATATAAATATGGAGGCAAACACGCTCTGTATTTCCTGATTACCTACTGGGCTTGCATATAATATTTCTGAACACGCTCTGTATTTCCTGATTACCGGAACTAGCTTAGCCTTTCAAGCAGTCAAGATATCTCTACCAAATGATGCCTGACATTTCCTATTTTTTCCAAACAGAAATGTTCACATAGTGTCCCACTTTTCAAGGTAAGCTACGGAAAAACAGTTCCTCCTCATCTTTCATCTGAGCAGTACCAACGAACGAACGAATTAGGGATTTTAGTCAAAATATTGAAAGTTTAAAATAAAGACTATCCTCCCGAAATAAACCTAACAAAATCCCCATAAAATTAATAAAAACTAATATTAAATAAATCGGACTTAAGAAAGGTTGATTGATTGATTGAAGGTTTAACGACCACCGTGAACAATTCAATGGGATACAAGCAGATGCCCGTCCCAAATTTAGGGCCACTAACTCCAGGGAAGGGAGAGAGCCAGCGCCGTAAGACCAACACAACGTCCATGCCACACCGGGATTCGAACCCGGACCCATCTCGGACAAATTCTAAGTAAGCGGTGCGGCGGAGAAGGCCGCCGCCCCGGTGACACAGTGCTCTAAGCGCTGGCTTATGACCATTCCTCCGACATGGGTCCGGGTTCGAGTCCCGTGTGGCATGGATGTCGTGTTTGCCTACCGAATCTGGCTCTGTCCTTTCCCTGGAACCAGTATTAGCCCTAAATCAGGGACGGGTAACTGCTTATAGCCCATTGAGTTGCTCACGGTAATCGTTAAATCTCCAACCAAAAGAAGAAAAAAAGAACATGTGTCTTAAAAAGTTAAAAAGACTTCGACATGTGAGGATAATATTCTAATATTCCAATGTAAAAGGAATATAATGTTTCTACCATAAGTGATTTCCTCATGAAATTGAGGAAATCCATGACAATTTTTAACTTAACCAATTTTTAATAAGAAAAACCTTGAGATTTATGTAGAGTATTTTACGAAGGAAGTGTCTGATCCCAGGTCTTAAATAACAGTTAGAAGTAGGAAGCCAGGAGGTTTGGGCTAGAGTGCCCGACAGGAAAATTACGCAGAAGCGTTTCTGAAAGTGGGAGGAAGACGCCTTTATTTATAACGGGGTGGAAAAGGGGGCTAGTATCCGGGCTCGACGGCTTAACATGCAAATCGGACGCAGTGGTTCCAGCGTTTGTCTAACTGTTCGTCGTGAGTCGGATGGACTCGTTTAGCCATTGGACCTTGGGTACTGGCCTTCCGGTTTCAAATGGGGCATTTATAGTAAAATATAGGATCAAAATGTTCAGTTCAAGAGAAGGCTTCCCATGATGCATCAGTGTAATAGGGGATGTACATATTACTTCACCTATTAAAAAAGTTGATAACGAAATAACAAGAACCGGTAAAAATTTCAAAGATTTGAAAACACAGTTCGGGTTGAAATCATTTGAAAAGAAGTTATGCAAAATTTAATCAAGAAATCTCTGTAAATAGCTGATATTTCGTTAATAAGCAATATATCAAATATATACCGCATTCCAGTGAGAGCACGCTCGCTGTTTTGAAAAATGAGCCAATAGCACAATAGAAAATTTATGATTGGCTGAAATCTGTCAATGGTGATAAACTCTACCTTCTAGTTTTTTGTATTCTGCTCCATGATCTAATTTGGGATGTGGAAGGGCAAGTCTCCCCTACACAGACATCATGCCACTGGTCAAAAAAAAAAGAGAGAGAGAAAGAAAAGGAAGAGACTCGAGCATCTTCTCTTTCCATTATTAAGCTCGTTACCACCGCTATAACCTTTTTAGCATATAATCAGTCAGAAAGGATTAGTGCTAATCATCTAGATGACCACTTGAATAACAAAGCTAGGGGAGGGGGAATAATGATTCTGATACATAGGTTCCCTGTTGCAAGCAAAATTCTTCCCACTTCTTAGACAACGAATATATTCATTCGTTTGAGCTGATTTCACTCCTTTTTCGAATCCAGACTTAATTCGTTCCAGCCTGTTAAAGGGTTTAATCAGTTGTTTAGTAGCTTCTGTTTCTCAATTGAATTTTTAAATTGAATTCGGAGGCTGGCATAGAGGCCTAGAAAGGGTTTAATTGAAAGTTTAAGGAAAAGCAGGAGAATAAATATTTGAAGGGAGGAAATTAGCCAAACTAAAAGGGCCCCTAGAATAATGGAGAACGCCGTCATAGAAGAGATAGCTAAGAATATGGGATTGTCTGGTCAAGTATTTTTTGATTAGCGATAGTACTGATTGATTAGACCCTTCTGAAATAACAGTCTTAAAAGTTGAACAGGTATATAAAATAATTACAAGGTACCTTCTGAAATAACAGTTTTAAAAGTTGAACAGGTATATAAAATAATTACAAGGTACCTTCTGAAATAACAGTTTTAAAAGTTGAACAGGTATATAAAATAATTACAAGGTACCTTCTGAAATGACCGTCTTAAAAGGAAATAACCATCTTGTTCACCAGATGGTGTTTTTGAACCATCTTGGTACCTTGAACAGGTACATAAATATTTGCAAGGTACCTTCCGAAATAACCGAGTTTAAAAGTTGAACAGGTACATAAAATAATTACTCTTAAATCTGAAACATGCTGGTGAAATAATATAGAAATATGCCATTTATTAATCAAAGCGTAAGTCCATGGATCCAAGCTGAAATAACCGACTTTAAATGTTGAACAGTTGTATAAAAAATTACTCTTAAAAAGTCTGGGTGGAATTATATTAAAATATCATCATCATCATCATCATTGTCAACCATTATCAATCCACTGCTGGACGAAGGTCTCCCCAAGTTTCCTCCACAACGGTCTGTCTTGTGCCAGTCTCCTCCATGTCACCCCTGCATACTTTCGAATTTCATCAACCCATCTCCCATGTGGTCTTCTTCTGGGTCTTTTCCTGTCCCTTGGAATCCAATCTAAAATTTCGGCTGTCCATCGATGATCTGTCCTTCTGGCAGTATGTCCAGCCCATTGCCATTTCAGGGATTTAACTCTGATCATGATGTCTTCCACTCTTGTCATTTTTCGGATCCACGAGTTCCTCTTCTTATCTCTCCTGGTATATACGACTTATTAATCACAGTGTAAGTACATGGACACAATGTACCAACTGAAGTAATCATCTTTAATTGTTGAACATGTACTGTGAGGTGCCTGCCTCGCAGGACGCACATGAGATAAAGGAAGATAGCAGTGAGAGCACATGCCATTGTAGGATAGTGGATAGCACTAGGAGCTCCGGAGCCGAGAGTTGTGGATTCGAATCCAGCCACTGGCATAAAATTATAAAGATGAAATTATACCGAAATATGTGACTTATTGATCAAAGTGTAGTCGAAATTAATGTAAAACGGAGCACTACTGGAAAATGAATGAAATAGATCTTTTGCATTTTTCCATGAACATTTTGTTTATATAGAAAAATTCTAGTCGGCCCCTAAAACGAGCTAAGTGCCCGTGGGACACGTGTTGAAAATCCCTGCATAAGTGTACTACTACACGTGAGATATTCATTATCGCAAGTAAACCCTGAAGAAATTCTACTTTTCGTGAGACCAAGCGCAGAACAAGTTTTCCTTATCTGGAATATCTGGCATGTGTACGCGAAGAAAATGGGATTGTTCAAAACAACTTTTTGAGATATTCGTATTTCAGTACTTATGCTGAGCACATGACATTTAATACTTATGCTAAGCACATCTCACTTTCGGCGTCAGTGACCCCGAAACGAGACGAAATGTCGTTTTACTGACGTTTGCCTACAAAGTCATTAACACAGGCATGGACGAGGGTCATCTTGATTTCCTTGCTTACGCACAAATTCCCTCGAATTACTCTTGGATTCCACGCTATCTTTCCGATGTACCAACGCACAGCACTGGAAATAATCTTCATTCTGTCGTTAGATTTCGCCTCTTGTTCAACTCCTGAAAAACTCAGGCAATATTTGTAACGAATAAAAACACTTTCAAGCTGCTAGTTCTGAAGGGGCCCCAATGTTGGTTCAGTGCTGTAGGGATTGTCATTTGTAGTTTATATGTTTATATATATCATCATTGTCAACCATTATCAATCCACTGCTGGATTAAAGTCTCCTCAAGTTTCTTCCACAACGGTCTGTCTTGTGCCAGTCTCCTCCATGTTACTCCTGCACACTTTCAAATTTCATCCACCCATCTCCCACGTGGTTTTCTTCTGGGTATTTTCCTGTCCCTCGGAATTCAGTCTAAAATTTCTGCTGTCCATCGATGGTCTGTCCTTCTGGCAATATGTCCAGTCCATTGCCATTTCAGGGATTTTACTCTGATCATGATGTCTTCCACTCTTGTCATTTTTCTGATCCACGAGTTCCTCTTCTTATCTCTCCTGGTTACTGCAAGCATGCATCTCTCCATGCTTCTTTGAGTTGGCTGTATGTCTCTTTTAGTTAAGGTACACGTCTCTGCACCGTACATAAGCACTGGAAGGATGCATTGATCAAACACTTTTCTTTTAAGACATAATGGCATATTGTTCTTGAAAATCATACTGTTTCTTCCAAACGCTCTCCAGGCAAGTTTTGTACGCCGATTAATTTCTTCATCAATGTGACCCTCACTTGATATCTGCTGTCCAAGATAAATGTAGGTATTGGTTATCTTCAGTTTTTCCCCATCAATCGATAAATCTTCATTTCTTGTAAAAGCATTGTACATCACTTTTGCCTTCTGAAAGTTCATTTTTAATCCCACTTCTTTACTCTTGTCAGCAAATTCCTGGATCATACTCTGCAGCTCTGATGGGGTAGTTGCAAAAATGACTATGTCATCAGCAAAACGAAGGTGAGTTAGATAATCTCCAATACTCTTTATCCCTTTGTTTTCCCAGTTCAGTGATTGAAAAACATTTTCCAGTGTGGTATTAAAGAGCTTGGGAGATATGGTGTCACCTTGTCTCACTCCCTTTCCAATTTTTATGGGTGCTGTATTCTCAAATAGCCGAATCTTTGCACTCGCATTTTCATAGATGTTATGAATAATATTAATGTATGCATCTTCAATACCGCAGGATTTCCAAGCCATTGTAACTGCTGATGATTTCACCGAATCAAAGGCTTTTTCATAAACGACAAAAGCCATGCATAATAGAAGTTTATATTCCCTCGCTCTTTCAATTAGTTCTCTCAGTACGTGGGTATGATCTATTGTGCTGTAGCCACTCCTGAATCCAGCTTGTTCTCTCGGTTGAGCCATGTCTAGTGTTACCTTCAAGCGGTGTGAAAGAACTTTTGTGAAGATTTCATTAATCACTGATAGGAGGCTGATAGGTCTGTAGTTCCTGATATCCTCAATGTCACCTTTTTTTGTAGCAGGATCATTGTAGCGTTGTTCCAATCCTCAGGAATCTTCTCTTCATTAAGGCATCGAGTGAAAACTTGGGCGAGCACTGTTTCAATTTCTCCACTTGCTTCTTGTATGATGTCTACGGTAATTCCATCTTCTTCTGGAGCTTTTTCCCCGTTTCATGTTCTTGATTGCATGTGTAACTTCTGCTGGGAGGACTGGAAGAACTCTGGTACCTATTGTAATGTCTGGAGTACATGTATCATCTTCATTTTATACAGTTTTGAGTAGAAATCTTTCACTTTTGTCAAAATGTCACCTCTATTTCTTGTTACAGAACCATCTTCTTTTTTCAGAGCCATAATCTGTTTTTTTCCCTTACTCAGATGTCCCTTTGCTCTCTTCAGGCTTTGGGTGTTTTGAATTGCTTTCCTCACTAGTTCACAGTTGAATTTCCTTACATCTTCAGTGATACGTTTTCGTACCGCCTTGCATAGCTGTGTATATTCTACTTTGGAAGTCACATCTCCTTTAGTTGTCCTCATCGCTCTTCTTTTTTGCATCAGAACTTTGGTTTTTCCTGATAATTTGTTCTATGCAACTTGTTCTCAGTACCAGCTATTTTTGTTGCTGTTTCCATAAGAGCCTTGGTTAGTTTTCTGTTAACTTGAAAGATGTCCACTTCTTCCGATGTTGGACCTACTAGAGCAGAGAATCTGTTACTCAGTTCCAATTTGAAGGTATTATGAAGTTCTTTAAGGTTGGTAGTCTCAATGCTCTTTGTTTGTTTTATGAGCTTGCCACGCTCGAGTTTAGCCCTGAGGTGCATCTTACATCTTACCATTCTATGGTCACTACTTGTATTGAACTTGTTTAGCACACTGCAGTCTTCCATGACACTTTTATTGTTACACATAATAAAATCAGTTTCACGTGTCAATCCATTAGGATGCTTCCATGTCCATTTCCTTTGCAGCTTTTTTTTGAAACAGGAGTTCATGATGAAAAACCTTATGCCTCTGCAAATTCTACGAGATTATTTCCACGCTGGTTTCTGTTGCTGTGACCGAATTTATCTACTGAAGTTTCATTCTGTTGTCGTTGCCCTATTTTCGCATTGAAATCTCCCATAATGATCTTCAAGTGCTGCTTGCCTTTATTATTTAGATGACCAATTTCCTCATAAAATTCTTCAATCGCTTCTTCAGGATGACCTGTATGGGTGCTTGAATAATCTGAGCCTGGTATCTTCTCGAGAGTTGGATAACAAGTCGTGCAGCTCTGTCAGAGGAACGTTCAACTTCTACAACTTTATTCTTCAGTTTCTTGTTTATTATAAATCCAACACCACTAGTTCTGCCAGTATCTGTCCCACGATAATAGAAGAGACGTCCACTTTTCAGTTCAATGATATCTTTTCCTTTTCTCCTTACCTCACTTTGCCCGACGATGTCCCACTTGATCTTTTGTAGTTCCTCTTTCAATTCAAGAAGCCTTGAATCAGAAGATAGAGAGCGTCCATTATACGTAGCCAAGGTCAGTATCAGATGGCAACCTAGTCCGGTCCTCCGGTGATCCTTAGCACCCTCTACCTTCATGTCGCACTGGCCGCTGCCTTGGTCAGGTACATTCCAGCTGCAGGAGACTGAGGGCCAAGATTTAAGTTGTGGAGTCATTTTGGAGGAGTTTGGCCATAAGTCATCACGCTGGCCAAGCGGGTTGGTGAGTGTGGGATAGCATTTCCTCTAATCCCGATGGTATAGTTATATCGCTATTTGGCGGTCGTCAGAGCCCTTTTAGTGGGAACAGGATGCACCATGAGAAGGCGGGGTTGACATTTGTCAAGGAGAGGCTGTAGTATATTGCGCATCACCTGACCTTACATCCCATATATATATATATATACTGAAGAGCAAAACTGAAGACTAAGGAAAAACTTTAGAATTTAAAACGAAAGTTGCAAAAAAACCTGAAGATAAAAAACGCGCAACGCAGCAGTTTTGAAAATTCAGAATTCACATTCTATTAAGAAGATACCTAAGCAAAAAAATACATATATAATTTTGACTCACACCAAGTACAACATAGAAAAGGTTATGTATCTACCTGTGTGAGTAAAAGGAGAAAAGATAAAAAAATAAAATAAAACAACTGAATGTAGAAGGTGTCGAGAATACTGAGCCTTGGCTTTATCATGGACCAGCAAAAACTCTGCATTTTCTCACTTCCACAAAGACCTAGTTGGAAATGGGTTTCTGCAAGGCCATAGATGCAAGTAACATTCCCACCTAAAATTGTTTTAAAAAATATATATATGTCATGTCCTCCGCAGAGTTGTATGACCTAGCACTAGTTAACAATTTCGCTTGCATCCATGAACCTTCCTGGCCCGACCCATGCTCTTCATCTGTTACTATTAAACAGAGAGAAGAAGATTAAAGAGAACTCAAGCTGTGAGAGTGACATAATAATTAGAAATAATTTTCAGCTATAACGAAATGCCAAGTTCGTTTGAGAGAGAATTTAAACCTGAAAAACAATGCAAAAGAAATCCAAATTTTTTCATTGCAATTAAAAAAGGAAATATTAATTTTTAAAAAACAGATTTTTGAAAGAAAACTTGAGTCTAAAACCCCCTACTCTACAACTTATGACAGCACGAAAACGAGAATAAGTTAAAGACAATAATTAACTAAAGAAAACTTTGTGAAAGTTATATGACTTAAACAGTTAGTTGCAATATGTACAAAGTATTTCAGCAGTGCTTTAAGTGCATAATTAATTAGTTATTAAGTACTTAACTACTTTGAAAATACAGCGCAAAGAAAAGGAACAAGCTTAGCCATCTGCTGTTCCTAGGTTCCCCAAAAGACGCGCAAAGTTACAAAGAAAAGAAAGAGTTAAAACTCGCAAAAATGTTAACAGACAAGCCAGTGCCTAAAAGCTGAAAAGTAAAAAATCAACAGAGAAAAAGTACATGAAGTACAAACATTGAACTTATAAAACCTAAAACCCAAATACAAGGAAGAGAGCTTACCTCTTGTGCGACGAAACTTTCTCCTCACAAGAGTAAAACATGGCTGACCTCTTCCGCCACTCCCTAGTCGCTGGGGGGCAGTGTGGGTGGGGCTGATGGCCTCCTCATACAGAAAGAAACCAACTCGCGGAGATTTTAACCAGAGAAAAAAAAATATAAACTTAAGACTGTGGATCTGTATGATCAGAAAGAGCAGAATTAACTCTCCAGAATACATGAGAAATATTATAAAATACACGAGTAGTGTATTTAATAATCTTTGCATGTATTAAATCACCTTAGTGAGCTTCTATAGATTAATCAGAATCTTATTAATTTTAATGTTGGTTTTACTATTTTTAGTATAGCTATCCTAGTGATGAATAACTAGTTTTCTTTTTTTATTTGTTTTTATTTTCTTTTATAAACAGATTTTTAAGCTTTTTTTTGTGATTTTGTTTATATTATTTAATTTTTTGTTTTAATAGGACCTTCATATCCATAGCACTAAGGTTCCTTTAGGTAGTTAATAGGCATCCTCTAGCCAACTTCCTTACGGCTTTGATTGGTTAGAATCATATTATTAACTGTGTAGAAAATTAAAGCAGATCTGCCAACCTTACTCTATTATTCAGAATAATTTTTCTTAAAGTTGTTTATGAAATGACAAACGTTGTTTGACATGTAAATCTGCAGATCCTAACCTGTATTCTTCTGTTGAGGATAATTGCTCCAACAAGTTTTGCAAAGCCTACAATACCATCTATAAGCTCACCTGTACTGTCTGCAACCTTAGCTATATTGGCCAAAGTAAAAATCCTCTTCATCTTAGGATTAATGGACACAGGTCTTTAGTTAACAAGTTCTCTAATTCAGGAGTGAACCCCTCCACAAACGCCAACCAGTACTCTACCTTTGAATTAGAGCATTTCCATACTCATGGTTTTGACAAAGTGAAAATAGAGGTACTACATATTATCCCTGACCTCTATGCTCGGCTAGAAACTGAATCCCTTGAAATTTTGCAGCATCAGTCTCTTTATCCCTATGGTCTTAATTCCACTCTATCTGACAATAAGCATAATCAGCATAAATTTTCAATTCGTGAACTCTTCTTTCTTGTTAATAATAAGAGCTGCACTAGAGGTAATAGAGGACAGAGGTTATTTCGCACATCAAGCAAAGTTGATTTTGCTAACTTGCTAATAACTCTGGAAAGCTTTAAAACTGGCACTAATTTTGTTAAAAATACTTACAAAATTCTCAAGTCCTTCAAGCACTCTGTCCTTAAAAGTTTTTTCAAATTCTGGAATGAAACTGCTGACCATGTTGATAAGCATGTTTTTGCTTTGGTTCTGGACATTCTTAAACATATTCTTAAAGATAAAATTTCTCTTAAATAATTTTCCAGTAATTTTGTAACCATCAGGTTTCTAAATAAAGCCTACGATAATCTCAATGTAAGGAAGCTGTTCTACAATAATGCAATTTTTTTCCCATCCACAGGCACCAGTCTATTGTAAGTTTTAAATATGTTAAGACCTTAGGGTCAATAGTTAAAAACTACAAACTTAACTCTTCGAGCTACATTCCTGTAATTACTACATGTTCTTGTGATGAACATAGAGAAACAGTTCACTATGATAAGAATTACAACCATATTATCACCGGAAACTTGAGTTTTGTTGAAAATGAAAAGCTTAGGAATTTATTAGAGTATGGCTCTAAATTCAGACCTTCCTTCACAATTTCCAAAGAAAGGATTCTTGAGAGCTTCACTCAAGATGTTAATAGGTACATCGTAAAAACCAGTTTAACGTACAATCAGCCTATTGAGGCCTTCGCAGAATGGAAATATAATATAATCAATAGCTTCACCGGTGAGTTGGCAGGTCTGGACTTTTGTTTCGACAGAAATCTCTTTTTCTCTGGAGAAGCTAAAAGGTCACTCTCCAAACTACAAGACCAATTTATTTTTACCACTACGGATAAAGCTAGCAATAATTTTGCAATTATCTGTAAGAAGTTCTATTTTGAATTGTTAACTATGGAACTCAATAATAGAGTAACATACGAGCCCGTAAGTTATTCTACCAAGCAGTTAGAAAATCGGTTTAAGGCATTCTTCAAGAAACTTAAAATTCCACAAACTAGAAGATATGAGCCTGAATTTCCATTTCTTTTTGCAACGGTTAAGTTTCATAAGGATCCTGTGAAGTTCAGGTTCATAGCTAGTGGAGTAAGGAGTCATAAAAAGAAAATAGATCTTGCTTTTGAAGATGTCTTAAAGAAGGTTTTGAAACACATTAGAAACTGTACTAACTTGATGTACAGAGATTTTTGGATAATTAACAATAATGCAGAAGTAATTTCTACTATACTCAAAGTTTGTCCCCTAGATATTAATAGTTATGATTTTGAAAACCTATATACTAATCTGCCTCTATCAGATATAATCACTACCTTTAAAGAGCTGTATGCAGAATTTAAACTTAACCAATTTGTTAATGTAGGAACTTGGAACTCTTATCTCAATTGCTGCATAAAAAATAACCATATCCTATATAATAATACTCTCTATAAGCAAGTGAACGGTATTCCCATGGAACATCAACGTCCACAAATATCGCTAATCTATTCCTGTTCTTTAAGGAATATAAATTCATTAAAAATCACCCCACCTGCTCAGATAACTACCTTTACACTTTTAGATATATTGATGATCTGCTGTGTATCAATAATTCAGAAGTTATAGAGAGTGATTTTGATAATATCTATCCTAGCTCTCTTAACTTATGTAAAACCAACCACAGTAATCAGGAACTTGAGTTCCTAGACTTAAGCATTAAGCTCAACAGAGGTAACCCATCTATTAGCCTCTTTGATAAAAGAGTTAATTTTCCTTTCAAAGTAATTAAATATCTACACTGGAATAATAACATATCAACCAAAGTAATTGAGAATGTACTAATTTCTCAGGTCCTAAGAATTTCAAGAATTTGCAGCAACAATTTGGACTTCAATTACCACATTAATATACTATTAGATAGTTTTCTAGAGAACGAAATTCCTTCTTCTTTCATCAAAAGAACTTTAAGAAAAATTATTCTGAATAATAGAGTAAGGTTGGCAGATCTGCTTTAGTTTTCTACACAGTTAATAATATGATTCTGACCAATCAAAGCCGTAAGGAAGTTGGCTAGAGGATGCCTATTAACTACCTAAAGGAACCTTAGTGCTATGGATATGAAGGTCCTATTAAAACAAAAAATTAAATAATATAAACAAAATCACAAAAAAAAGCTTACAAATCTGTTTATAAAAGAAAATAAAAACAAATAAAAAAGAAAACTAGTTATTCATCACTAGGATAGCTATACTAAAAATAGTAAAACCAACATTAAAATTAATAAGATTCTGATTAATCTATAGAAGCTCACTAAGGTGATTTAATACATGCAAAGATTATTAAATACACTACTCGTGTATTTTATAATATTTCTCATGTATTCTGGAGAGTTAATTCTGCTCTTTCTGATCATACAGATCCACAGTCTTAAGTTTATATTTTTTTTTCTCTGGTTAAAATCTCCGCGAGTTGGTTTCTTTCTGTATGAGGAGGCCATCAGCCCCACCCACACTACCCCCAGCGACTAGGGAGTGGCGGAAGAGGTCAGCCATGTTTTACTCTTGTGAGGAGAAAGTTTCGTCGCACAAGAGGTAAGCTCTCTTCCTTGTATTTGGGTTTTAGGTTTCATAAGTTCAATGTTTGTACTTCATGTACTTTTTCTCTGTTGATTTTTTGCTTTTCAGCTTTTAGGCACTGGCTTGTCTGTTAACATTTTTGCGGGTTTTAACTCTTTCTTTTCTTTGTAACTTTGCGCGTCTTTTGGGGAACCTAGGAACAGCAGATGTCTAAGCTTTTATTTACGCTGTATTTTCAAAGTAGTTAAGTACTTAATAACTAATTAATTATGCACTTAAAGCACTGCTGAAATACTTTGTACATATTGCAACTAACTGTTTAAGTCATATAACTTTCACAAAGTTTTCTTTAGTTAATTATTGTCTTTAACTTATTCTCGTTTTCGTGCTGTCATAAGTTGTAGAGTAGGGGGTTTTAGACTCAAGTTTTCTTTCAAAAATCTGTTTTTTAAAAATTAATATTTCCTTTTTTAATTGCAATGAAAAAATTTGGATTTCTTTTGCATTGTTTTTCAGGTTTAAATTCTCTCTCAAACGAACTTGGCATTTCGTTATAGCTGAAAATTATTTCTAATTATTATGTCACTCTCACAGCTTGAGTTCTCTTTAATCTTCTTCTCTCTGTTTAATAGTAACAGATGAAGAGCATGGGTCGGGCCAGGAAGGTTCATGGATGAAAGCGAAATTGTTAACTAGTGCTAGGTCATACAACTCTGCGGAGGACATGACATATATATATTTTTTAAAACAATTTTAGGTGGGAATGTTACTTGCATCTATGGCCTTGCAGAAACCCATTTCCAACTAGGTCTTTGTGGAAGTGAGAAAATGCAGAGTTTTTGCTGGTCCTTGATAAAGCCAAGGCTCAGTATTCTCGACACCTTCTACATTCAGTTGTTTTATTTTATTTTTTTATCTTTTCTCCTTTTACTCACACAGGTAGATACATAACCTTTTCTATGTTGTACTTGGTGTGAGTCAAAATTATATATGTATTTTTTTGCTTAGGTATCTTCTTAATAGAATATATATATATATATATACTGTATATATCTTGGACATCTTTCCTCATTCTAAATTACGAAAGGCAATAACCAAGGGAACCAAATATAGAGTACCTAGAAAGCCAAGTTACTATAGCTGTGTTAATACATTCAGATCTGATTTGATACAATTCTCATTATAACTGACCCGTAGGTTTTACATGCCCTATCAGAGTTTTGCCATGTGGATGTGTGGGCTTCTTGAGGACTTCAAAGGGAAGATTAGACTACTATATGGCAAGACTTGTAAACAAAATTACTCACCTCTGTCTTTTGAAATTGAAGAGTTAAAAAAAATGTTGTTACTATTGCAGGAAAGACCAACAACAATTTCTCAATTTTTGGCAAAAAACTTTATCTAGAAATTGTGGCAAATGAACCAGTTTAACATATAAAAGTTTAAATAATAATAAATCTATTATTTGCAACAAACTGATAGCCATGAATAAAAGACTAAAAATTGGGAATACTACTATGCGCTTCTCATATATTTGTGCAATGCTAAATTTCATAAAAATACTGTTACGTTTAGATTCATTACTAGTGCAAGACATTGTTATGTCCAGACAGCGGGAACTATTTCTGATGCTTTATTGAAGAAACTACTTCAGAATATTCAAGATACGTGGATTATTGGGAACAATTCACCATTGTTGAAATTCCTTGCTGATAATGAACATCATATCGAAGATATCAGTACATTTGATTTAAAAAATTTATTTACTTCAGTATTCATCTCAAACTTAATGGATGTTTGTCATGAACGTTTTGACAAGGTAACGACTATTTCTAACATCAATTGACAATTTTGGAGTCATCTAACAGATTTCTACATCAACCAAAATTTCATTTGTATTAGTAACTGCATATACCAGCAGAATACAGGTCTCCCAATGGGATTATCATTTTCCCAACACGCTAACATCTATTTGCTTTTTCATGAGACTAAGTTCAGAGAAAGCACACTTCTAGATTATGAATATGTCCTAAGTTATATAGATAACGTAATTGTCTTTAATAATCCAGACTTCTGGATACATGCTAAGGATATTTATTCACCGGGACTGACTTTAGAAAAAAACAATCTACACAATAAAAGAATACATTTTCTCGATCTCGACATCAACTACACCAAGATATTTTAGACAAAAAAGAGTCATTTTAATTTCAGGACTACTCACTACTTGCATTCGAAGTCTAACATTTCCATTTGACTGCACATAAACTTAATAATTTCTCAATTTTATAGAATCTGTAGGATTTGCAATGACGTTACAACTGTTACGAAAAATCTTAAATATTTTTTTAGATTACTGACAGGTAATGGTTATCCGTCTCGTTTCATTCGTAAATACCTTCGTCAACTTTTGGTAAGCTCAAATCCTAAAATCAACATTACAGATATTATTAACCAATGACCCTTCAATTTTAAAATATAGGACTCACAAATGCTGTTTGGTGAGGTATGTGGAGCCATGCTGACTGCAGTGCATCTGACAGCTGCTGCAGGGTGCGTGGTGGAGGATACATAGAGCGAACAACACGATCGAGGTGGTCCCACAGATGCTCAAATGGGTTCAAGTCAGGAGGATTAGGGGATCAGCGAAGTATTTTGAAGTCTTCATCGTGCTCTTCCAAACGCTCTCGGACATTTCTAGCAATGTGACACGTCGCATTGTCGTTCTGGAAGATCCCATCCGCCCCAAGGTAGGCAATCAGCGTGTATGGGTGTACGTGGTCTGCAAGGATGAATTCATAAAGAATTCGATCCATAGTGCCCTCCACAAGTATGAGTGGACTCAGAGAATGCCAGGAAAACATTCCGCAGACCATATCGCTGCCTCCACCAGCTTGTGTTCTTCCGGCAATGGTTGAAGAGTGTTTGTTCTCCGATGTTTCTGGCCTTATAAGCCAACGTCCATCAGTTCGATGAAGCAGAAAACGGAGAAGGCAATCCTTTGCCAATGAGCGGGAGTCCAATTCTAATACTGCCGTGGAAATTAAGCCTTTTCTGCCGATGCACCTTCGTTAGCATAGGTGCAGTTGACTATCCATCTGCATCGGAGCCCAGCCCCATACACAGCAGGGTTCGCTGAACCGTCGTTTTAGACACACTTCCGGTAGCTCCGTGGTTCATCTGGCCAATAAGTTGCTCCACTGTAGCGCGTCGATCGGCCCTCACGCACCTTCGAAGCCGACATTCACCTCTCTCATCAATGGCACGAGGTGCTTCGCAGTTTCTACGTCGCTTATTCGCAATGGTGCCGTTTTTCCAATCACGATACACTTTAACCACAGCAGCACGCGAACAGTTCACAAACTGCGCTGTTTCAGAAATACTGCCACCCTTGGCTCGAAAGACGATAATCATCCCTTTTCGCAAATCTGATAAATCGCTTCTTTTATCTACGACATCAATGAGTGATATGTTTTCAGATTACCTAGAGCTCACCTTATATACTCTCCAAGCCAACTCAAGACACGTGCTTTCCTTCATTGGCTACGCGCTGTTGACGTCAAAAGTAGGAAGTGGTCACAGTAATGTGACTCGACGGTGTATATCATCATCATCATCATTGTCAACCATTATCAATCCACTGCTGGACGAAGGTCTCCCCAAGTTTCCTCCACAACGGTCTGTCTTGTGCCAGTCTCCTCCATGTCACTCCCGCATACTTTCCAATTTCATCCACCCATCTTCCATGTGGTCTTCTTCTGGGTCTTTTCCTGTCCCTTGGAATTCAATCTAAAATTTCGGCTGTCCATCGATGGTCTGTTCTTCTGGCAGTATGTCCAGCCCATTGCCATTTCAGGGATTTAACTCTGATCATGATGTCTTCCACTCTTGTCATTTTTCGGATCCACGTGTTCCTCTTCTTATCTCTCCTGGTTACACCAAGCATGCACCTCTCCATGCCTCTTTGAGTTGTCTGTAGCCTTTGTGTGTCTCTTTTAGCTAAGGTCCACGTCTCTGCACCATACGTAAGCACTGGAAGGATGCATTGATCAAACACTTTTCTTTTAAGACATAATAGCATATTGCTCTTGAAAATTATGCTGTTTCTTCCAAAAGCTCTCCAGGCAAGTTTTGTACGCCGATTAATTTCTTCACCAATGTGACCCTCACTTGATATCTGCTGTCCAAGATAAACGTACGTGTCTGTTATCTCCAGCTTTTCTCCATCAATCGATAAATCTTCATTTCTTGTAAAAGCATTGTACATCACTTTTGTCTTCTGAATGTTCATTTTTAATCCCACTTCTTTACTCTTGTCAGCAAGTTCCTGGATCATACTCTGTAGCTCTGATGGGGTAGTTGCAAAAATGACTATGTCATCAGCAAAACGAAGGTGGGTTAGATAATCTCCATTAATCTTTATCTCTTTGTTTTCCCAGTTCAGTGATTGAAAGACATTTTCCAATGTGGCATTAATGAGCTTCGGAGATATGGTGTCACCTTGTCTCACTCCTTTTCCAATTTTTATGTGTGTTGTATTTTCAAACAGCCGAATCTTTGCTCTTGCATTTTCATAGATGTTATTAATAATATTAATGTACGCATCTTCAATACCGCAGGATTTCAGGGCCATTGTAACTGCTGATGGTTTCACCGAATCAAAGGCTTTTTCATAATCGATAAAAGCCATGCACAATGGAAGTTCATATTCCCTCGCTCTTTCAATTAGTTCTCTCAGTGCGCGGATATGATCTATTATGCTGTAGCCACTCCTGAATCCAGCTTGCTCTCTCGGTTGAGCCATGTCCAGTGTCACCTTCAAGCGGTGTGAAAGAACTTTAGTGAAGATTTTATAAACCACTGATAGGAGGCTGATAGGTCTGTAGTTCCTGAGATCCTCAATGTCACCTTTTTTATGTAGCAAGATCATTGTAGCGTTGTTCCAATCTTCAGGAATTTTCCCTTCATTAAGGCATCGAGTGAAAATTTGGGCGAGTACTGTTTCGATTTCTCCACTTGCTTCTTGTATGATGTCTACAGTAATTCCATCTTCTCCTGGAGCTTTTCCCCGCTTCATGTTCTTGATTGCATGTGCAACTTCTGCTGGGAGGAGTGGAAGAACTCTGGTACTGGTACCTTTCATGATGTCTGGAGTACATGTATCATCCCTTTCATATAATTTGGAGTAGAAATCTTTCACTCTTGTCAAAATTTCGCCTCTATTTCTTGTTAGAGAACCATCTTCTTTTCTCAGTGCCATAATCTGTTTTTTCCCCTTACTGAGATGTCCCTTTGCTATCTTTAGGCTTTGGTTGTTTTCAATTGCTTTCCTTACTAGTTCACAGTTGAATTTCCTTACGTCTTCAGTGATACTTTTTCGTACTGTCTTGCATAGCTCTATATATTCCACTTTGGAAGTCACATCTTCTTTAGTTGTCCTCATCACTCTTCTTTTTTGCATCAACATTTTGGTTTTTCCTGATAATTTGTTCATATGCAATTTGTTCTTAGACCCAGCTAATTTTGTTGCTGGTTCCATAAGAGCTTTGGTTACTTTTCTGTTAACTTCAGAAATATCCACTTCTTCCGATGTTAGGCCTTCTAAAGCAGAGAATCTGTTCTTCAGTTCCAATTTGAAGGTAATATGGTGTTTTTTAAGGTTGGTTATGTCAATACATTTTGTTTGTCTTATGAGCTTGCTACGTTCGAGTTTAGTGTTGAGGTGCATCTTACATCTCACCAATGTATGGTCATTGCCTGTGTTGAACTTGTTTAGCACACTGCAGTCTTCTATGACGAATTTTTTGTTACACATAATAAAATCAATTTCACTTGTCGTCCCATTTGGATGTCTCCATGTCCATTTCCTGTGTGGCTTTTTCTTGAAAAAGGAGTTCAAGATGAAAAACCCTTCTGCCTCTGCAAACTCTACGAGAGTATTTCCACGCTGGTTTCTGTTGCCGTGACCGAATTTACCTACTGAAGTTTCATTCTGTTGCCGTTGCCCTATTTTTGCATTGAAATCTCCCATAATTATCTTCAAGTGCTGCTTACCTTTATTATTTAGATCACGAATTTCCTCATAAAATTCTTCAATTTCTTCTTCAGGATGACTTGTGGTGGGTGCATAAGTTTGAATAATCTGAGCCTGGTATCTTCTCGAGAGTTGGATAACGAGTCGTGCAGCTCTGTCAGAGGAACTTTCAACTTCTACAACTTTATCCTTCAGTTTCTTATTTATTATAAATCCAACACCACTAGTTCTGCCAGTATCTGTCCCACGATAGTAGAAGAGATGTCCACTTTTCAGTTCAATGAGATCTTCTCCTTTTCTATTTACCTCACTTAGCCCGACGATGTCCCACTTGATCCTTTGTAGTTCCCCTTCCAATTCAAGAAGCCTTGAATCAGAAGATAGGGAGCGTCCGTTATACGTCGCCAAGGTCAGCATCAGATGGCAGCCTAGTCCGGTCCTCCGGGGATTCTTAGCACCCTCTGCCTTCATGTCGCACTGGCCGCTGCCTTGGCCAGGTACATTCCAGCTGCCGGAGACTGAGGGCCAAGATTTAAGTTGTGGAGTCATTTTGGAGGGGTTTGGCCATAACTCACCATGCTGGCCAAGCGGGTTGGTGAGTGTGGAATAGCATTTCCTCTAATCCCGATGGTATAGTTATACCGCTATTGGCGGTCGTCAGAGCCCCTTTAGTGGGAACAGGATGTACCACGAGAAGGCGGGGTTGAAATTTGTCAAGGAGAGGCTGTGATGTTACGCATCACCTGACCTTACATCCAACAATGTTTATGTATATATACATACATAAACATTGTAGACCTAAAATTGCAAAAATAGAATGCCATGGCCTCGCGCTCTGCTATAGGGGTCAATGTCACCTAATATTGAATACAAAAATGACGTAGACACTATAAGCACTATAGAACTCATATTAATTCTCTGACAGCCATCAATAATACATGGTCAGCCATTGGGTGCCAATCTTCAGACAAGGACACATCCGACGACTGAGCCTCTGACAGGTTTCATGCGGATGTATTAGTTTAGCAACTCCAACCAAAAAAGGAACATATAGACATCCTATCCTCCCTACCTGTCAGGATATTAACATTAAAGTCATCTTAAATAAAAAATAATAATTCAAAGTAGACCTACCTTTACCCTGGATGGTGCCTAAATTCGGTAAACACAATTTACAGTGCCCACCCACTCCATAGAGATCATCTGTGTTTTGGAGTACAAAAGCAAGAAGTACGTTCAGAAGTTTACAGAATAGTATAGATGTTCCTTCCCACTGTAAAGTATACCATGCATGCAAGAAAAGAGGGAATGCTCCGGGGCAGCTCGGAAGAAAAATAGTTTTTATGTAGCCATGAAAGTTAATAAGGAAGGGTATAACGTAATCTCTATTCGAGCTTGACATTTTGTCGTTCTTCTTACGTTATTTTTAAAACATAACCATACGATGAAAGAGTTCCTAAATTAAACCTTAACGGCCAGACGAAACATTTAAAAAGAAGTCAAACTTACGGCTTTATTCCAGAACTATTTCATCAGCCCAACATAGCACTTCACATTTTACTTAACAAACCAGTATCCACCACACATCCAACACCACACACGAGCAACTGTTGTATCGTAGTTTTTTACGCTTTCCAACCGTAGGTTGAAGAAGCGTATATGCTCCAGCTTTGTCCGTCCGTCCGTCCGCACGATAACTCGCGTAAAAATCATTCGATTTCTATGAAATTTCAGTATGTAGTAGGGAAACACCTGGGGACGTACCCTCTTGAAAATGGGGTTAATGGGGTCAAAGGTCACGACATAGGAACGGCATTCATTCCATTGCCCTTATGCGTAATTGCTTGCGTAAATATCTTTCGATTTCAGTGAAATTTTAGTATGGGGCACCACATAAGGACGAAACCGATTGAAAATGGCGGCATTTGCTGCAGAGCAATGAGACCCTTTCTCTAGTATTGGACTAGCCATTCAGTCTGGTGTATAATTGCTAAGAGACCAAATATGAGGAGGCCAAAACTACAAGACAAAGTGTAGAAACCTTATGCTTTTAACTCATTTTGTTTTAAGTGCATTGGAAAATACAGGGACTTGGCATTACAACTATGCAGAATTTATTCTTTGGAAGAATGCACAGCGTATTAAGGTGGGCGTCAAGTAATTTTGCTTCCTATACTTCCAATGGAAAAACTTCTGTACACATTTTTCACAATTAATGCGTTCCCAAGGATGAAAATTTGAACATCGATTAAATTAGCTTTATTTTGTAACTTGGAATACTTAATATGTTCTAAAACATAATCATAATTATGCAATCTAACAATTGTTGGTCTACTGACGTCATCAAAGTACAGGTCGCGCCATCTTTTTTCTGGTTTCAACACCATCTAAAGGAAAAGTTATTGATTTTTTATATAATTATGGTTATGTTTTAGAAAATATTAAATATTCCAAGTTATAATATGAAGTTATTTTAATCGATGTTCACATTATCATCCTTGGGAACACAATAATTGTGAAGGAATTGTGTACAAAAGTTTTTCCATTGGAAGTATAGGAAGCAAAATTACTTGACGTCCACCTTAATTATCACAAATTCAATGTATATTGCTAGAATTTCGTGTTTTAGTGGATATTATATTAGTTATCCGTCATAAGTTCTTTCGGGGCCCAATCAAACGTCTTATACTAGGCAAGTGGGAACTAAGGCTCAAACAACTAGTAAGGCCTTAGTGGGAACTAAGGCCTTAATGTGGCTCAAACGTTCTATTAGGGCCTTAGTGGGAACTAAGGCCTTAATATGGCTCTGGCGTGTGGTACTCCTCTCTAACTTACAATCGTCTGAATAATGTCCATATCGTGCTACGTATAATCTTTTTTCAAAATCTACGAGGAAGTTAAAATGTTTCTATAGGATATTACTTAATCTAACTCTGCAGTTGTCCCTTCATTAAATGTTTGTACATGCGTGTTTTATGAAACTCCTTTTTTCCAAGTCTTATCTTGGTTAAAGATATTTGCTGAACACAAATATAATTGGTTTTAAACTTCCTCCTGATATTGTACTTCCAGTTTGCATGAATGGAAGGCTGAAGAGTAAGAAGAAGAAGAAAAGTTCGAGGAACATAAATAATGCATCGATTCGACGGCTTTCTAGTTTTAATAATATTGTTATTTTTTAAGTTAAGAAAAAAATTCCAGATATCCAGCTGCTAAGCGCGAAAGTAATCAAAGAGCACTAAGCTGCAAAACAAGTCAAACTTGAAGACTCGTGTTTTTACGATGAAAGGCTGGCGTGTTTGCGCTTCCTAAAACGCTGTTTCTTAAATAAACGGTCAGAAACAGGAAAAGGGAGTATCTCTCTGACAGCAGTTTTTTTCTTTCTCGGATCTTCACTTGGTGTTACACACTTCCGCCTTAAGCCTGTATCACAGAGAAAAAAGAGAAGGCAGCCGACGACTTCTGTTAATGACCTTCGGGAAGGTCATCCTTACGTTGGAAAATTGCCTATTGTCTTTGGATGCCTCAGGGTCACTGAAACGCGAAGTCTTCAAACATCCTCAAACGAAAACAGTAAAGGAAGTCTGCTTTTAATCAAGAAGATTTGATATCCAAATTATGGGAGGCATCGGACTGATAAAGCAAGAGCGACCGAAGCAAACCAAATTACTCTTCAAAAACTGGTTTACAGGTTTCTCCTTCGCACAGGCTTCCAAACAATTTGTATCGTTTTGAAAATAACACATCATGGAATTACAGAAATTACTCCCACACAATGGCGGATGAATGATTTTCTTAAAGGGGTAGCCCAGAGTTTATATATATTAATATATCAACGTTCTGTCTTCAGCCAGTCTCATATCATCATCATCATCATCATTGTCAACCATTATCAATCCACTGCTGGACGAAGGTCTCCCCAAGTTTCCTCCACAACGGTCTGTCTTGTGCCAGTCTCCTCCATGTCACCCCTGCATACTTTCGAATTTCATCCACCCATCTCCCATGTGGTCTTTTCCTGTCCCTTGGAATCCAATCTAAAATTTCGGCTGTCCATCGATGATCTGTCCTTCTGGCAGTATGTCCAGCCCATTGCCATTTCAGGGATTTAACTCTGATCATGATGTCTTCCACTCTTGTCATTTTTCGGATCCACGAGTTCCTCTTCTTATCTCTCCTGGTTACACCAAGTATGCACCTCTCCATGGTTCTTTGAGTTGTCTGCAGCCTTTGTATGTCTCTTTTAGTTAAGGTCCACGTCTCTGCACCATACGTAAGCACTGGAAGGATGCATTGATCAAACACTTTTCTTTTAAGACATAATGGCATATTGCTCTTGAAAATTATGCTGTTTCTTCCAAAAGCTCTCCAGGCAAGTTTTGTACGCCGATTAATTTCTTCATCAATGTGACCCTCACTTGATATCTGCTGTCCAAGATAAACGTACGTGTCTGTTATCTCCAGCTTTTCTCTATCAATCGATAAATCTTCATTTCTTGTAAAAGCATTGAACATCACTTTTGTCTTCTGAAAGTTCATTTTTAATCCCACTTCTTTACTCTTGTCAGCAAGTTCCTGGATCATACTCTGCAGCTCTGATGGGGTAGTTGCAAAAATGACTACATCATCAGCAAAACGAAGGTGGGTTAGATAATCTCCATTAATCTTTATCCCCTTGTTTTCCCAGCTCAGCGACTGAAAAACACCCTCCAATGTGGCATTAAAGAGCTTCGGAGATATGGTGTCACCTTGTCTCACTCCCTTTCCAATTTTTACGTGTGTTGTATTTTCAAACAGCCTAATCTTTGCACTTGCATTTTCATAGATGTTATTAATAATATTAATGTATGCATCTTCAATACCGCAGGTTTTCAGAGCCATTGTAACTGCTGATGGTTTCACCGAATCAAAGGCTTTTTCATAATCGATAAAAGCCATGCACAATGGAAGTTCATATTCCCTCGCTCTTTCAATTAGTTCTCTCAGCACGTGGATATGATCTATTGTGCTGTAGCCACTCCTGAATCCAGCTTGTTCTCTCGGTTGAGCCATGTCCAGTGTTACCTTCAAACGGTGTGAAAGAACTTTAGTGAAGATTTTATAAACTACTGATAGGAGGCTGATAGGTCTGTAGTTTCCTAGATCCTCAATGTCACCTTTCTTATGTAGCAGGATCATTGTAGCGGTGTTCCAATCCTCAGGAATCTTTCCTTCATTAAGGCATCGAGTGAAAATTTGGGCGAGTACTGTTTCGATTTCTCCACTTGCTTCTTGTATGATGTCTACAGCAATTCCATCTTCTCCTGGAGCTTTTCCCCGCTTCATGTTCTTGATTGCATGTGCAACTTCTGCTGGAAGGACTGGAGGAACTCTGGTACTGGTATCTTTCATGATGTCTGGAGTGCATGTATCATCCCTTTCATATAATTTGGAGTAGAAATCTTTCACTCTTGTCAAAATTTCGCCTCTATTTCTTGTTACAGAACCATCTTCTTTTCTCAGTGCCATAATCTGTTTTCTTCCCTTACTGAGATGTCCCTTTGCTATCTTTAGGCTTTGGTTGTTTTCAATTGCTTTCCTCACTAGTTCACAGTTGAATTTTCTTACGTCTTCAGTGATACTTTTTCTTACTGTCTTGCATAGCTCTATATATTCCACTTTGGAAGTCACATCTTCTTTAGTTGTCCTCATCTCTCTTCTTTTTTGCATCAACATTTTCGTTTTTCCTGATAATTTGTTTACATGCAACTTGTTCTTAGACCCAGCTAATTTTGTTGCTGTTTCCATAAGAGCTTTGGTTACTTTTCTGTTAACTTCAGAGATGTCCACTTCTTCTGATGTTAGGCCTTCTAAAGCAGAGAACCTGTTCTTCAGTTCCAACTTGAAGGTATTATGGTGTTTTTTAAGGTTGGTTATGTCGATACATTTTGTTTGTCTTATGAGCTTGCCACGTTCAAGTTTAGTGTTGAGGTGCATCTTACATCTCACCAATCTATGGTCACTACCTGTGTTGAACTTGTTTAGCACACTGCAGTCTTCTATGACGAATTTTTTTGTTACACATAATAAAATCAATTTTACTTGTCGTCCCATTTGGATGTCTCCAAGTCCATTTCCTGTGTGGCTTTTTCTTGAAGAAGGAGTTCAAGATGAAAAACCCTTCTGCCTCTGCAAACTCAATGAGAGTATTTCCACGCTGGTTTCTGTTGCCGTGACCGAATTTACCTACTGAAGTTTCATTCTGTTGCCGTTGCCCTATTTTTGCATTGAAATCTCCCATAATTATCTTCAAGTGCTGCTTACCTTTATTATTTAGATCACGAATTTCCTCATAAAATTCTTCAATTTCTTCTTCAGGATGACTTGTGGTATGTGCATAAGTTTGAATAATCTGAGCCTGGTATCTTTTCGAGAGTTGGATAACAAGCCGTGCAGCTCTGTCAGAGGAACTTTCAACTTCTACAACTTTATCCTTCAGTTTCTTGTTTATTATAAATCCAACACCACTAGTTATGCCAGTATCTGTCCCACGATAGTAGAAGAGATGTCCACTTTTCAGTTCGATGAGATCTTCTCCTTTTCTCCTTACCTCACTTAGCCCCACGATGTCCCACTTGATCCTTTGTAGTTCCTCTTCCAATTCAAGAAGCCTTGAATCAGAAGATAGGGAGCGTCCATTGTACGTTGCCAAGGTCAGCATCAGATGGCAGCCTAGTCCGGTCCTCCGGGGATTCTTAGCACCCTCTGCCTTCATGTCGCACTGGCCGCTGCCTTGGCCAGGTACATTCCAGCTGCCGGAGACTGAGGGCCAAGATTTAAGTTGTGGAATCATTTTGGAGGGGTATATATATATATATATATATATATATATATATACATGTACACAAGACAGATCATTGTGGAGGAAACTTGGGGAGACCTTCGTCCAGCAGTGGATTGATAAAGGTTGACAATGATGATGATCATGACATGTACACTGAAGAGCAATTGAATTAGAGACAGCTGTCGTTATGCAAATGTGGCGCTGTGGACGGCTCTGTAAACGGAAACGACATGACGTATGCAGCGATCAGACAATATAAGGAGTGATGAGACGGGAATCAGTAAGAGTCGGACGTAGTATGGGTAAGACGAAGGATCTAAGCGCATTTGATCGTGGGCAAATTGTCGGGGCCCGACAAATGGGTCATTCCATCTCGGAAGTCCTGCAGGCACTGGGATTTTCACGAGCCACTGTGTCTGCACCGTGAGTACATCGAATCCGGTAAAACCATCCCTGCAAGAGCCAACTGCCGTGGACAACAGCGTGTGGATGAGCGGAGTCATCGTCGGCTAGTTCGCATTGTAACAGCGGAGAGATGGGCCACAGTGCAAGAAATCACTCCTTAATTTAACGCTGCTGCACAAAAACGTGTATGCAGCCACACCATCCAGAATCATCTCCTTGCTATGGGGTACAGAAGCCATCGTCCCACAAGGGTACCGCTGCTGACCGCACATCACAGGGTGCAAAGATTAGCATGGGGGCGGGAACATCGCCACTGGACCCTAGACATGTGGGAAAATGTTGCCTGGACTGATGAGTCGAGATTCACGTTGGTACATGCGGATGGCAGGATACGAGTACGGCGCAAATAACATGAAGCGATGGATCCTTTTTGCCAGCAGGGTACTCTTCAAGCTGGTGGGGGTATCATTCTCGACTGGGGATTGTTTACAAGGACTGAAATAGGACCCCAGGTACGTGTGACATCGTCCCTCACAGCTCAACGATACCGGGATTTCATGGACGACCATTTGCTCCCGTTTGTGCGTCTTCAACAACCCACTGGAGACCTCATCCTGCACAAAACAATGCAACATGCCAGGTGATCATATGTAGAGGATTTTAGGAAGGGAGTGTCTGACCTCAGGTCTTAAACAACCCTTAGAAATAGGAAGCTAGGAGACTTGGGCTAAAGGGCCCGATAGGAAAGTGACACGGAAGCGAGGTAGAAAGGGGGAGGAAGACGCTCTTATTTATTACCGGGGGCCAGTACCCGGGGTCCGACGGTTTAACGTGCCCATCCGACGCACGGCGGTATTTAGTGGTTCGAGCGTTCGTACCTGCCTGGGATCAAACCCGAGGTCTTATCCGTGGCAGTCACGAACGTTGACCACTAGGACACCCACGGCCATGCACCATGCCATCGCTCCCGTATTGTATTCTAATGGTTGGATGAACACTCCACCGACGTGACCTCGCTTCCCTGGCCAGCTAGATCACCTGACCTCAGTCCCATCGAACACATCTGGGATGCCATCAAGAGAGATGTTCAAGGCTCTGACCCACCTCCATTAAATCTTCGTGAACTGTGGCAGCTTGTTCAAGAGTCGTGGATCCGTATGGCTTCCCAACGCTTCTGGGGTCTTGTCGAGTCCATTCCGAGATAAATCGCCGCCGTTATCAGAGAGAAAGGTGGTGCTACACGTTACTAGACAGGTATCTCTAATTCAATTGCTCTTCAGTGTATATATATACAGTGGTGTGCAAAAATTAAAGACGAAGAGGAGAAATTAGCATAACAGCGGAACGAGCTGGCAGAACGGACCGAAAGACCACTCAGGAGATAGACTAGGGTCTGGTACGGTAGGGCATGCGCATATATGCAGCATGACGTGGGGGGGGGGAGCGTCGAAGGAGTGTAAAGCACACGGGCGGTTTACGTTCAGCAATTCGGTGAAAGCTATTGCACGGTGTACATCGGTTTGAACGACGTCGAGTTGCTGCAACCGTGTGATATGGCCAACAGGCAATCCAGTAGACGACATCTGGATAACTTTACCCGAGGTCGCGTCATTGGGAAGTTGGAAGAAGATCGAAGTGTGACTAGTGTAGCGAAGGAGTTCGGGATCGCTCCCAGCACCGTTTCACGAGCTTGGAGAGCATTTCAAACGACAGATTTTCAAACGACAGGAACAGCTGTCCGAGAGTTAAGCAGTGGTCTTCCACGAGCAACCACGGCGGCGGACGACCGGTATATTGTCCTACAGGCGAGATGACAGAAGGCAGACAGCGGGAGAAATCGTAAGGAACATACAATAGACAACTGGACGTCCGTTATCGCGTTTTACCGTGGCCACGAGGCTACACAAAGGTGGTCTATTTACATGACAACCAGTACGGTGTGTGCCATTAACACCTGCTCACCGGAAACGGTGGTTTCTGTGGTGCCAGGAACACAAGAACTGGACACATCAGCAATGGGGTCGAGTTCTATTTACGGATGAGAGCCGATTTAGTCTGACGAGCGATTCCGGACGTATACACATCTGGAGAGAGCAGGGAACACGCAATCACACCTCCAACATCATCGAAAGAGACCAGTTTGGAGGTGGCGGATTTCTCGTTTGGGGCGGTACCATGCTTGGTAGCCGTACTGACCTCCACATCATCCAAGGAGGTTCAGTCACTGGTGTCCGCTATTGTACCGAGGTTCTCCTGCCTCACGTGCGTCTGTTTAGAGGTGCTGTGGGTCCTGAGTTCCTTTTCATGGACCACAACGCTACACCTCATCGTACAGTGGCTGTCTCAGAGCTGTTGGAGAGTGAAGATATTCAACGCATGGATTGGCCCGCAAGGTCCCCGGACCTAAATCCAATCGAACACGTGTGAGACCTTCTCGGGAGACGCTTGTCAGCACGTCACCATCCGCCAGCAACGATTCAGCAGCTGCGATTGGTGCTACAAGAGTAATGGGTCGCGATGCCTGAGCAACTCCTTGACAACCTCCAGCATGGACAGACGTTGTAAATCCTGCAACGTAGTCAGGGGTGATCATATCCAATAACTAAAGACTGGATTTTTCTTGGCAGCCACCTGTCACATGGACGTTTCTGTCTTGTGTCCAGTTGCGCTTGAAGCTACCTTTTCTATAAAGTGCCTTTGTATCCTTGGGATTCCTTGTTTGGACGGTTTTGCTCATTTGTCCCATATTCTTACATCTTGGTGATCTTATGGTATGATTTGAGTCGATGTGGAGCACTTCTGCACGACGTTACATTCGAAAATTCGTCTCGTCCTTAATTTTTGCACGGCAGTGTATGTTTGTGTGAAACCAATGAGCAAATTTTGAATGAAAGAAAAAATAAAACAAACAATTCTGGGAACGAGTAGATGAACAAAAATCACCACTTTCCAACAACCCGAAGCAGGCGAGCTTCAAACGATGGAAAATTAACGAACAGAAAAGGATAAAATAAATAGAAATGTTTCACATTTCTATTTGATTTGATCTTTCTTCTATGCAGGCTCTAGCGCTTTGGAATTTCAAATTTATTCTTGGTTTTTGCTTATTTTCTATTGTATGATTTTGCTATATACTGTGTATACACTATCTACCAACAAGTAATTGGACACCCCTGCAATCGACGATATCTGCGGTCCTGATTCACGTCACGGCCGCCGCCGTTAAATATCGTGTGGGAAACAACAACGCAACCAGTCGCATGCAAGATGCCACGCAGTTCGGAGCTCTCTGATTTCGAGAAAGGTGTAATCGTCAGGTATCACAGAAATGGCCGATCCATACGTGACATATCCAGCAAGTTGATATACCCAAAATCGACAGTGGCCTACGTGTTTGGCAAGTGGAAAATGAGAGGTGACTGTCAGAATGTGCCCCGACCCGGCAGACCCACAAAACTGGAAGTTAGAGACCGGCCGGTGCTGGTCAGAGAAATTCGGAAGAACCGCACCAAAATCGATGGGCCACATCCGCGAGGAGTTTCAACAGGCATCCGTGAGTGTTCTTTCGAAGAATACCATCCGTAAGGAAGCCCATCTGCTCGGTTATCATGGACGTGCTGTCGCCCACAAGCATTTGATCACCAAGTCCAATAGCGCTGCTCGGCTAACGTGGTGCAAAGAACGTCGACAGTGGACCGTTGAACAGTGGAAACAAGTTCTCTGGAGCGACGAATCAAGGTTCACCCTCTACCGTTCGGATGGCAGGGTCTGGGTTTGGCGTCTGCCTGGAGGACGCCTCCTGCCGGAATGTATTGTGCCAACTGTGAAGTTCGGCGGCGGTAGAATTATGCTATGGGGGTGTTACTCCTGGTATGGCACGGGACCCTTGGTCGCAATTCCTGGTAGACTCAACGCCGAGACCTACTGCACCATTTTGGATGACCATGCGCTTCCTACTTTTTGGCAGTTTTACGGGGTGGACCCATGTTACTTTCAGGATGACAATGCCACCTGTCATGTTGCGAGGTTCACCATGACTTGGTATGGTGACAATGGGGTTAATCGAATGGACTGGCTTGCGCAGAGCCCCGACCTCAACCCTATCGAGCACTTCTGGGACGAGTTGGAGCGTCAACTTAAGGGGTGCCCCCACCGTCTGAAATCGGTAAAGCAACTGACCTGTCTTCTCCAAGCCGAGTGGAAGAAGGTACAGCTAGCCATCGTACAACGCTTGGTTGAGAGTATGGTTGAGAGGGTTGCAGCTGTAATCGCCGCTCGTGGAAGCTCCACCAACTCTTGATGGTGAATAAACTTCGTTTTCCTTTGCTATCACAAGTGTCCTATTACTTGTTGGTAGATAGTGTATATCATCATCATCATCATTGTCAACCATTATCAATCCACTGCTGGACGAAGGTCTCCCCAAGTTTCCTCCACGACGGTCTGTCTTGTGCCAGTCTCCTCCATGTCACCCCTGCATACTTTCGAATTTCATCCACCCATCTCCCATGTGGTCTTCTTCTGGGTCTTTTCCTGTCCCTTGGAATCCAATCTAAAATTTCGGCTGTCCATCGATGATCTGTCCTTCTGGCAGTATGTCCAGCCCATTGCCATTTCAGGGATTTAACTCTGATCATGATGTCTTCCACTCTTGTCATTTTTCGGATCCACGAGTTCCTCTTCTTATCTCTCCTGGTTACACCAAGCATGCACCTCTCCATGCTGCTTTGAGTTGTCTGCAGCCTTTGTATGTCTCTTTTAGTTAAGGTCCACGTCTCCGCACCATACGTAAGCACTGGAAGGATGCATTGATCAAACACTTTTCTTTTAAGACATAATGGCATATTGCTCTTGAAAATTATGCTGTTTCTTCCAAAAGCTCTCCAGGCAAGTTTTGTACGCCGATTAATTTCTTCATCAATGTGACCCTCACTTGATATCTGCTGTCCAAGATAAACGTACGTGTCTGTTATCTCCAGCTTTTCTCCATCAATCGATAAATCTTCATTTCTTGTAAAAGCATTGAGCATCACTTTTGTCTTCTGAATGTTCATTTTTAATCCCACTTCTTTACTCTTGTCAGCAAGTTCCTGGATCATACTCTGCAGCTCTGATGGGGTAGTTGCAAAAATGACTACGTCATCAGCAAAACGAAGGTGGGTTAGATAATCTCCATTAATCTTTATCCCCTTGTTTTCCCAGCTCAGTGACTGAAAAACACCCTCCAATGTGGCATTAAAGAGCTTCGGAGATATGGTGTCACCTTGTCTCACTCCCTTCCCAATTTTTACGTGTGTTGTATTTTCAAACAGCCTAATCTTTGCACTTGCATTTTCATAGATGTTATTAATAATATTAATGTATGCATCTTCAATACCGCAGGTTTTCAGAGCCATTGTAACTGCTGATGGTTTCACCGAATCAAAGGCTTTTTCATAATCGATAAAAGCCATGCACAATGGAAGTTAATATTCCCTCGCTCTTTCAATTAGTTCTCTCAGCACGTGGATATGATCTATTGTGCTGTAGCCACTCCTGAATCCAGCTTGTTCTCTCGGTTGAGCCATGTCCAGTGTTACCTTCAAGCGGTGTGAAAGAACTTTAGTGAAGATTTTATAAACTACTGATAGGAGGCTGATAGGTCTGTAGTTTCCGAGATCCTCAATGTCACCTTTCTTATGTAGCAGGATCATTGTAGCGGTGTTCCAATCCTCAGGAATCTTTCCTTCATTAAGGCATCGAGTGAAAATTTGGGCGAGTACTGTTTCGATTTCTCCACTTGCTTCTTGTATGATGTCTACAGTAATTCCATCTTCTCCTGGAGCTTTTCCTCGCTTCATGTTCTTGATTGCATGTGCAACTTCTGCTGGAAGGACTGGAGGAACTCTGGTACTGGTATCTTTCATGATGTCTGGAGTGCATATATCATCCCTTTCATATAATTTGGAGTAGAAATCTTTCACTCTTGTCAAAATTTCGCCTCTATTTCTTGTTACAGAACCATCTTCTTTTCTCAGTGCCATAATCTGTTTTCTTCCCTTACTGAGATGTCCCTTTGCTATCTTTAGGCTTTGGTTGTTTTCAATTGCTTTCCTCACTAGTTCACAGTTGAATTTCCTTACGTCTTCAGTGATACTTTTTCTTACTGTCTTGCATAGCTCTATATATTCCACTTTGGAAGTCACATCTTCTTTAGTTGTCCTCATCTCTCTTCTTTTTTGCATCAACATTTTGGTTTTTCCTGATAATTTATTCACATGCAACTTGTTCTTAGACCCAGCTAATTTTGTTGCTGTTTCCATAAGAGCTTTGGTTACTTTTCTGTTAACTTCAGAGATGTCCACTTCTTCCGATGTTAGGCCTTCTAAAGCAGAGAACCTGTTCTTCAGTTCTAACTTGAAGGTATTATTGTGTTTTTTAAGGTTGGTTATGTCAATAGATTTTGTTTGTCCTATGAGCTTGCCACGTTCAAGTTTAGTGTTGAGGTGCATCTTACATCTCACCAATCTATGGTTGGTCACTACCTGTGTTGAACTTGTTTAGCACACTGCAGTCTTCTATGACAAATTTTTTGTTACACATAATAAAATCAATTTCACTTGTCGTCCCATTTGGATGTCTCCATGTCCATTTCCTGTGTGGCTTTTTCTTGAAAAAGGAGTTCAAGATGAAAAACCCTTCTGCCTCTGCAAACTCAATGAGAGTATTTCCACGCTGGTTTCTGTTGCCATGACCGAATTTACCTACTGAAGTTTCATTCTGTTGCCGTTGCCCTATTTTTGCATTGAAATCTCCCATAATTATCTTCAAATGCTGCTTACCTTTATTATTTAGATGACAAATTTCCTCATAAAATTCTTCAATTTCTTCTTCAGGATGACTTGTGGTGGGTGCATAAGTTTGAATAATCTGAGCCTGGTATCTTTTCGAGAGTTGGATAACAAGTCGTGCAGCTCTGTCAGAGGAACTTTCAACTTCTACAACTTTGTCCTTCAGTTTCTTGTTTATTATAAATCCAACACCACTAGTTCTGCCAGTATCTGTCCCACGATAGTAGAAGAGATGTCCACTTTTCAGTTCGATGAGATCTTCTCCTTTTCTCCTTACCTCACTTAGCCCCACGATGTCCCACTTGATCCTTTGTAGTTCCTCTTCCAATTCAAGAAGCCTTGAATCAGAAGATAGGGAGCGTCCATTGTAAGTAGCCAAGGTCAGCATCAGATGGCAGCCTAGTCCGGTCCTCCGGGGATTTTTAGCACCCTCTGCCTTCATGTCGCACTGGCCGCTGCCTTGGCCAGGTACATTCCAGCTGCCGGAGACTGAGGGCCAAGATTTAAGTTGTGGAATCATTTTGGAGGGGTTTGGCCATAACTCACCACGCTGGCCAAGCGGGTTGGTGAGTGTTTGATAGCATTTCCTCTGATCCCGATGGTATAGTTATACCGCTATGGGCGGTCGTCAGAGCCCCTTTAGTGGGAACAGGATGCACCACGAGAAGGCGGGGTTGACATTTGTCAAGGAGAGGCTGTGATGTTACGCATCACCTGACCTTACATCCCGATAGTGTATATATATGTATATATATATATATATATATATATATACAGTCGATCCCACATATAATGAGTTCGAGTATAACGAAGGTTCTTCATAAACGTATAAACCAAAGTTGTTACAGATCAGTTGAATTTCGAAATATTCTTCCTTGTTATTTTAACCGAATATTACCAACAATAATGTTTTGAGACACCACATGTATGTCAAAGTTTAATAGTCAAAGGATTAATGAGTATTCTTTGTGAGATGCGCCTAATGGACAAATGATCTGAGGCTTGAGTTTAATCAGCTATAAGACATGGATGACGTATTTATCTTTTTCTCTTCCTGCAGAAATGAAAATTTCCTCTAAAACTACAATAACAGTAAACTCACGATAATTACGAGAGGGCGAGCGAGGCCATTTCTCACTCCTCAAAAAATAAATTACCGAAAGAGATCTGAAAGTTGACAAGAGTACTTGACTACTTACCTTTGGTGCGCAGTTGCCTTCAAGAAATGAGGAAGAAATACTCAGTTTAATGTTACGCTTCAGTAAATATCAGCCATCAACATCTACGAATTCAGTTTTATTCCATACCTGATAAATGTACTAATTCACAGGCTAAACGGGACGCACACTGGGAAATTCCAGCAATTCAGGGTTTTCCAAACAAAAGGAAGTCTATCAATTGTAAGAGAATGAAGAAGACAAACCGACACGATGCAGTGCTCGGAATACATAACGGTTCGTAACCTTTAAGCAATCAAAAAAGGATTCGCTTTCATTGCTTAATAATATTCTAATCACGATAGCGGAAATCATACTTAAATGCTCTGAAATAAGTTAACATTGGCATTGACCATAAGAAGGTCATGAATGGTTCAGAATGGAACGAAAACGCGACCTTAACCGTATCTTAGAAGAAATAATATAACTTCCTCTTTCGACAGATGGATTGCAAGCGATAAAACATTTATAATTCTCAGATTTTAAGAATGAGATATAAGAAAATTTGGCAATTAGTAACTCATAAAATGTCCGGAAAAAGATTGAGCAACCTCACAGCATACCTTTTTCTCTGTATGATGTTATAATGTCCTAAACACTGATTCGATAGAGTATATGAAGGCAGCAGAAAAAGAATTGCAGTTAATCCAGAACAACTCCTTGTAGACTTGCAAACAGTAACGATGAGCTTCCACAGCCAAGTTTGAAGGAACACAAGCGAAGTAAGTAGCATAGTCACCGAACAAACTAATTCGAACAATTTAAGAATGCTTACAAATTTTGAAGATGACAATCATATTTTTGGTGTGAATGTGACAAGTTTGGAAAGTCAGATAATTTCCTAAAAATTGAAAATTTTATCGTCCTGGAGAGGGACTCGAACCCGCTTCTGCCAGGTAGCGTCCGGGTATGCTGAGAAGAACGACCAAGTCTAAAGTTTCCAATTAATTTGAATATAACCATCGCAGGATTCGCTAGTCAAAGCAACCGACATTCATGTTTAGCGAATCTGGGAGACGCAGATTCGAGTCCCACTACAGGACGAAGAAATTTTCAAGTTTTCGGATATTATCTGACTTTCCATTTTTGCCAGATTTACACCAAAAAATCGGATTGTCATCTTCAAAATTTGTATAATATGGTGTAATCCCGTATTTCTTTCATGATTTAAGAATGCTTTTTATTTATGCTTTCCAACCGTAGGTTAAAGAAGCGTATATGCACCAGCTTTGTCCGTCTGTCCGTCCGTCCTCACGATAACTCGGATAAAAATGGTTAAATTTCGCTGAAATTTTAGTACGTGGTAGGGGCCCACCTAGGGACAAACCCTATTGAAAACGGGCGAAATGGGGTCAAAGGTCAGAACATAGGAGCGGGAACCATTCCATTGCCCTTATGCGTCATAACTTGCTTAAAAACGGTTCGATTTCGATAAAATTTTATATGTGGTAGGGGATCATATGGGGACGAATCCAATTGAAAATGGAAGAAATGGGGTCAAAGGTCAGGACATAGGAGCGGAATCCGTTCAATTGCCTTTATGCGTCATAACTTAGGTAAAAATGCTTCCATTGCGACAAAACCTTAACATGTTGTTGAACTGAACCGGTTTTGTTGAATATCATCGAAACGGGATCAAAGGTCAAGACACAGGAGCGAGATTTATTCCACAGGTGTTATTCTCATAGCTTGAGTAATAACTTGAGTAATGATTTATGGTATGTTGGAAAACGTATCATAATCAATGCATTGCATGATTTTACTAACTTGTTTCGGTATGAAGAAACAACATTTATAAATGTAATTATTAGTGATTTTAGTGTTTCCTATAGTTCCGCATAGAACGTTAGTAGACGTTCCGTTGTTTCTTCGTACTAAGGTGAAAAGTACGTTAATGCAATGTCTGTACTGAGAGGGTGTTCACATATTTTTAGAATGATTTTCCAGTAATATAATTAATGTTTACAATGAAATAATTTCTGTCTTAAACATTCTATCTGATAGCCCTTCCTCTGGACTGTGAACCTACATCTAGATTCCCAAGATAGATAACAGGGCATTTCTTAAAATTCGTAGTGGTGTTTTGTTCCACTCCTCTTCCACTACTTTCCCTTGTCCAATCACTGTTCTAGGTCTGCGTTTAGAAAGCGCTTTTTTAGAAGCTCGAAGACAAAATACTCCATTGGTGACACATCAGGGGACTTTGAAGGAATAAGAGCAAACTGCATAGACTTGATATCCGTCACTTTTTTCATTTTTTGAAGAAATAGAGTGATAGACTTGGATGTATGACTGGTAGTCTTATCCTGATAGCGTTCTGTTTATTGAAGGCTCTGTGGATAAAGAAACGGCATTTCCTCTTTAAATCATCATCATTATCATTATCAACCATTATCAATCCACTGCTGGACGAAGGTCTCCCCAAGTTTCTTCCACAGCGGTCTGTCTTGTGCCAGTCTCCTCCATGTTACTCCCGCATACTTTCGAATTTCATCCACCCATTTCCCATATGGTCTTCTTCTGGGTCTTTTCCTGTCCCTTGGAATCCAATCTAAAATTTCGGCTGTCCATCGATGGTCTGTCCTTCTGGCAGTATGTCCAACCCATTGCCATTTCGCCATTTTAGAGATTTTACTCTGATCATGATGTCTTCCACTCTTGTCATTTTTCTGATCCACGAGTTCCTCTTCATATCTCTCCTGGTTACACCAAGCATGCACCTCTCCATGCTGCTTTGAGTTGTATGCAGCCTTTGTATGTCTCTTTTAGTTAAGGTCCACGTCTCTGCACCATACGTAAGCACTGGAAGGATGCATTGATCAAACACTCTTCTTTTAAGACATAATGGCATATTGCTCTTGGAAGCAATGCTGTTTCTTCCAAAAGCTCTCCAGGCAAGTTTTATACGCCGATTAATTTCTTCATCAATGTGACCCTCACTTGATATCTGCTGTCCAAGATAAACGTACGTATCTGTTATCTTCAGCTTTTCTCCATGAATAGATGAGGAATGTATCGCTGCATATTTGTTGTCTTGACACGTGCTTCACTTCTGCAGTACATTACAGAGAAGAGAATAATGTATATGGTTCAATAACTTGCCGTCTTGGCTGCCTTGACGAAGTTATAACGAAGTAAATTTCTCCGTCATTTTTGTCCACGCCGGGGCTGGAACCCGGGTCTCCTCATTCCGGAATATGTCGCTCTGCCAACTGAGCTACGCGGACGTTCGTTATCGCTGTTATCTGCCTTTATGTCGTGTGCGTGCTGCTGCGCAGGCACGTCACAACTCCTCCCCCCGAAAGAGGGCCGGGGCATGGCCCACGGGTCAGCCGTGACCATGAATCATTGCAGGCAGCCTTCGCTGTAGAACGTGCACTTGAGAACTCCCAGTCAATCTGGTGTGTGAAATGCAGCGTCACACACATTTATTTTTCGAAGCGCTGGAGAAGGGATTCTCTTATTTTTCCTCTCTCGCGGTGTGGAAAGAACATCACACCATTGCGAGATCTTGAACGGCCGAGTCATCTGGAAAGTTCGGTAGCCATTATAACGAAGTAAGTTTCTCCGTCATTTTTGGTCCACGCTGGGGCTCGATCCCGGGTCCCCTCATTCCGGAATAAGTCGCTCTACCAACTGAGCTACACGGACTTTTGTTATCGCTGCTATCTGCCTTTATGTCGTGTGCGTCCTGCTGGGCAGGCACGTCACACTTCTTTCAACAACTGTCTCATGCCTTCGGTCTGAAGAAGGACCGTTTAGAGAAGTACTCCAGTGAGTTCACAACCCACGAGTGGCCCTTTCACTCTCCAGATTTGAACCTAATTCAGCATCTGTAGGACGAAATGGAGCGATGTATTCGAGACCAAAACACACCACCATCAACTCTCTGCGATTTAATGACGGCTGTCCCAGAATCATTGGCAGTAGCACAACCGGAACGTTTCCAGCATCTGGTAGAGTCCACGACAAGAGTGTTGCTACTATCGTGAGGTGGAAGGTCGTACCACACCTTTATTAGGCGGATGTGAATATTAAATTTATTTATTAGGCGGATGTGAATATTAAATTTATTTATTAGGCGGATGTGAATATTAAATTTATTTATTAGGCGGATGTGAATATTACATTCATTTATTAGGCGGATGTGAATATTATATTATCCGTCCAGTGTATGTTAAATCACAGTTCTGTATGTTCTTCAAAACCAGGTGAAAGCCCGTCAATAATGACAGGGGAAAACAAGATACATAGAGTAATTTTCTGATTATCAGGTATACTTTTTTACGCTTTCCAACCGTAGGTTGAAGAAGCGTATATGCTCCAGCTTTGTCCGTCCGTCCGCACGATAACTTGCGTAAAAGTCGTTCGATTTCGATGAAATTTTAGTATGTGGTACGGAACAACCTGTGGACGAACCGTATTGAAAATGGGAGAAATGGGATCAAAGGTCAGGACATAGGAGCAGGATCCATTCCTTTGCCCTTATGCGTTCCACAGCCATTATCCTCATAACTTGAGTAATAATTTGAGTATTGATTTCTGGTATGTTGGAAAGCGTATCATACTCAATGCATTGAATGATTTTATTAACTTGTTTTGCGAAAGTACATTTCATGAACATTATAAGAGTAAAATAAGTACAACGTTAGACAGTTGTTACGTTACACGGTGACATAATTAGCAGTTTCCGTTCACGGAACACTTACTCGAAAACACGAAAAGCTAAGCGGGACGTCACAGATATTTCTTTCTCAGTTGGTGCTATGGTGATAACTCCTTCCACTTACCACTGGGGAAAATGTTCAAACGTTCAGACAAAGCACATTATATTGTTTGTGAATATGAAATCGCTGCTCTAAATCTCTTATTGCAGATTTTATTTTAATAAGGTCGCTCTGGTGACTCAGTGTCTAAGCGATGGCTCCTTATCATTCGCCCGAGATCGGTCCAGGTTCGAATCCCGGTGAGACATAGATGCTACGTTTGTCTTACGGTACTGGCTCGCACTCCCTTTCCTGGAACTTATGGCCCTAAATTAGGGACTGGAGACTGCTTATAGCCCATCAAGCTACTGAGGGTGGCCTTTAAAGCTCCAAACAAACAAATAAAAAATCGGTGTAAGAATGTTCTAGTACAATTGCGCTAAATTAAGTAACACACTTGCATGATATTTACGTTCTGGTACGTATTATTTTTCTGATATCGTAAAAAAATATTTTGCATTTGCATTTTGTTTGTCAGATAACTATTGTCTTTTAACAGATTATGATTGTACAGTTTAATAATGTTAATCAAATGCATAAATAAAAATAGGACTCCTAAAATAACATAATTTCATTTTTTATTTCTTTTCTTAGAAGAATGTGTGACTTCAAACTTTTAGTGACTTGCTCTGTCGTAGTTCCGTTGGCTCTACACATGTCTGGTTCTGTAGGTAAGTAATAAAGTCTGAAAAAATTAATTACACTCTGAACTGCACACCAAGAGAACAAATAATTTTGACACTTTACAAGGTCCATAATAGGATAAATAAATTCAATATTTGTTGAAATATACACTTGTGTGCCATAATTTTATGACTGCCTACCAAATACAGAGGGTGTTCACGTATTTTTAGAACGGTTTTCCATCAATATAACTAATGTTTAAAATAAGAGTAATAAGAGTATTTAATGTTTAAAATAAGAGAAAATAAGAGTATTTGTTTCTTAAATGTTCTAACTCATAGCCGTTTCTCTGGACTAAGAAATTACATCTCGATTTCCAAGATAAAAGAGCATTTCCTAAAATTAGTAGTGGTATTTTTTTCCACTCCTCTTCCACTACTTTCCATAGTGCAATCATTGTTTTCGGTTTGCGTTTAGAAAGTGCATTGTTTAGCAGTCCGAAGACACAATAGTCCATTGGTGACGATACATCAAGGGACTTTGAAGGAATATGAGCAAAATAACTTGATACCCATCAATTTCTACATTTTTTTCAAGAAATAAAGTGGTAGATTTGGGTGTATGACTGGTAGCCTTGTAATCATGGAGTTCTACTCTTTGAAGGCTCTGTGGATAAAAGAATGGCATTTCCTCTTTAAATATACGAGTTAAATCAATATTTTGGTAATATGCGGAATTGATTTTAATATTCGTTTCAACTTTCCTTAACTTTAACCCTTTTAAAGACTATTACCCTAAAATCCTGTATCACTGGACCGCGGGTGGCCTAGTGGTCAACGTTCGTGACTGCCACGGAAAGAGCCTCAGGTTCGATCCCAGGCATGTACGAACGCTCGATCCACTAAATATCCGCCGTGCGTCGGATGGGCACGTTAAGCCGTCGGACCCCGGGTACTGGTCCCCCGGTAATGAATAAGGGCGTCTTCCTCCCCCTTTCTACTTCGCTTCCGTGTCACTTTCCTATCGGGTACTCTAGCCCAAGTCTCCTAGCTTCCTATTTCTAAGGGTTGTTTAAGACCTGGGGTCAGACACTTTTCTCCTAAAATCCTCTACATATGAAATGAAAAAAACAAACAAGAAAGATGACACCGAATTTTCGGGTGTAATAAGCACGTCTTTTGAATCCGTTCTGATGCAAATTAAATTTATCAAAGCTATTCAAAGTCAATGGAACCGGTATGGAAAACAATAGATCTAACCAAAGGAAGAAGATTTTCAATCGGGTTTTTAATCCCTCAGATATTGCTGTAAACGGAATCGTGAGCTTACGAACTCTTGGAAACAGAGATACCGACAAAAATAAGATGTGACTTTACGTCCCCTGGTGGGAAAACAATGCATTATTTTAGGAAGAAAGTATTCGCAAAAGGTTTTTCCGTATGAGAGGTATCAGTCGAAGAAAAAACTATTTAGTCGAGGTTTCAGGAGCCCAGATTTTGCAACAAATACTTCAGAAGCAGAAATTAGCACTTATGACCCCTGGTGGATAAACCATTCCTTACCAAACATTAGAAATTATGTGAAAAATATTTTCCATCAGGTCTTGTATGCGATACAGGAAGAATTTTTCAAATCCGAGCTTTAGGAACAGAAATAACGCAAAAAACAGAATTTACCTTTGTGCTCCCTAGCGGAAAGTCTATGATTTACTTCAAAATTTTGAATTTATAACAAAAACATTTCGCAACGGAAACACTATCCAACAAAGAAGGAATTTTTCAAATCATACACTTAGAAGTAGAGATATTGACAAAAATAAGATATACATCTACGCCCCCTGGCGTAAAAACCATGAATTTTTTCAAGAAGAAAAGTTTTCTAAAATGTTTGTCGACATCTGTAGTATCGGTCAACAAACGACTTTTTTCAATCGAGATTTTAGAAGCTCATATTTTGCTGCAAATACAACAGAAGCAGAAATTAAGACTTACGCCACCTGGTGGCTGAACTATTTCTTACAAAAATTAGAAAATATGTGCAAACGATTTCCCATCAGGAGCTGTATGCGGTGCAGAAAGAGTTTTTAAAATCGGAGATTTAGAAGCAGAGATATAGAGGAAAACGCAATTTACATTTACGCCCCCTAGCGGAAAGTCTATGAAGTACTTGAAAATTTTGAAATTATGTGAACCACATGTCACACTAGAAACACTATCCAACAAAGAAGGAATTTTTGAAATCGGACTCCTAGAAGTAGAGATATTGACAAAAATAAGATATACATCTACGCCCCCTGGCGTAGAAACCCTGCACTATTTTAAGAAGAAAATGTTTCTAAAATTTTTGTCGACATAAGCAGTATCGGTTAACAAACGACGTTTTTTTCAATCAAGAATTTAGAAGCTCATATTTTGCTGCAAATACAACAGAAGCGGGAATTAAGATTCACGCCCCCTGGTGGCCATACTATTTTTTAACAAAAATTAGAAAGTATGTGCAAACGATTTCTTATCAGGAGCTGTATCCGGTGCAGAAAGAATTTTTTCAAATCGGAGATTTAGAAGCAGAGACATAGGGGGAAACACAATTTACCGCTACGCCCCCTAGCGGAAAGTCTATGAATTACTTGAAAATTTTGAAATTATATGAAAAACATGTCCCACGGAAAAAACTATCCAACAAAAAAGGAATTTTTCAAATCGGACTCCTAGAAGTAGAGATATGGACAAAAATAAGATGTACATCTACGTCCCCTGGCGGAGAAACTGTGGAATATTTTAAGAAGAAAATATTCCGAAAAGGTTTATTGATGTGAGTGGCATCAGTCCACGAAAGAATTTTTTTCAATCGATATTTTAGAAGCTCCGATTTTATGGCAAATACATCAGAAGCAAAAATTAACACTTACGCCCCCTGGTGGCCAAAGTATTCTTTACCAAATATTTGAAATTATATGCAAAAGATGTCCCTTCAGGAGATGTATCCGCTGAAGAAAATTTTTTTCAAATCGGAGTTTTAGAAGAAGAGTTATCGGGGAAAATGTAATTTACTTTTACCCCCTAGCGGAAAATCTATGCGTAATTTGAAAAAGTAACTATATCTCAAATACTATTCGACATAAATGGAATCGAAATGTTTTTTTTTTCAATCGGATGTTTAGAAGCAAATATGTGGAATAAAACGTATTTTAGAATTCGACATCATCTGCATTTACGCCCTCTAGCGGCGAAATTGTACATCGTAAAAAAAAACCGAAATAAAGGATCATCATTTGCATAAAAGAATTTTTCAAATCGGACTAATAGTTGCAGAGATATCGTGGGTACAGACGGACGGACGGACAAACCGATAACAGGAGCACGATCTTTTTTTACAAAAGACGTGCTAAAAACGAAGCACCGTCTTAACGACTGGATATCATGTTTCCATTGAATAACTGTATTTTTAATTTTATTTCTTTTCTCATGTAATGCTTTTATTATTCAGGTGATGAATTAGAAAATATTGAGTGGTATCAACTATTTTTTACTAGGTTCTCCAATAAATAACCAATGGACAGAAAAAGGCTTAAATTCTTTCAAAGCTGCAGCTGACGGTAAGAAAACGATTAGAATGTGTTTTATTCGTATTTGTTCTGTTTTTGTCGAACAGTAATTAAAAATAAACAAAAATAAATTCGAAACGCTAAAGTGTATGTTGTTTTGGTACTCAAAAGCTATTTATATCAGTTCATAACAATCGATTAAAAAAAATTCAAGCAAAGTCGGAAATTGCTGCTGCCATATCTTTTTTGTCATTTCCAGCAATACCTCGGTAGCTGGATAAGAATCGACCAGACCTCCTCAAACAAGTCACCAATTTTACAACATCTTTGATTAATAATGTTATTGTATTCATTTGTAAAAATTACAGAGACTTTGTTTTGTTTCTGCGTATGACGACTCCAATGAGCATAAAAGTCAACAGAGAGTCGATTTTGGAACACTGCTTCTAGGATGACATGGGGCAGATAATTTGTGGTAGGCAAAATATTTCTGCGTCGTTCGCAGTTCGGGCCAAGGTAAAAAGTCAAACGACTGAACGAAAGTCCGCCCCTCTGACCACTCCACTACAGGGGAGATTATGATAGAAAATCGGAAAGCTCCCTTATAATCTAACATTAAATAAGAAAAGAGTTCGGACTTGATTGCTTTTGATATTGCGATTGCTTCTCGGCAGGCAACATTTTAAAGGCACGCCATTTTTTTTTCAGAAAAAGATAAAAATCAGCTGAAGAAACTTTTTCCTCTTCTTCATAGTTTAGTGCTGCCTAAAGATCAGAGAGTTCTTCACTATAAAGGTCCCCTTCAACAGAGTCTTATCGTCTGCTTTTCGTTCACTTTAAACAATTGTCAATTATTACCTGTTATTCATCTCGGTCAATTCATTTTCTCAAAATTTCTCATTTGATTAGTCACTAATTAGCATCAGCTGGATAACGCTGGCCAAATTTCTCACCATTATAAATTTTCTACCGTGTCTACCTCAGCTTTAGTGCTTCTCAGAAGTTTTCATCAAGACTTTTAGTTTCCCTCGCCAATTGGAAAAATAACACACAAAGCCAATTTATTATATTTTTCAGATAAATCAACTTAGGTAACACACGACACGTTATCATTTACTGTTGCTGGAAGTAACGATTGAGGCAACTTTCGCCGATATTTTCTTTTTGAGAACTTCAAACAAAACGTACTACGCATACAAAACAGCTTAAATAAACCACGGGGAATTCTTCAAAGTCATTTTCACACGTATAATAACTCACGGCATCTAAATCCGTACAAACAAAAGGAGATGACACAAAAAATGGCATGATACTCAAATTTCTTTCGTGTATTTCTTCTATTTTCTCAGTTTCGTGCCTGTATTCTTCTATTTCCTTTGCTCCTGGTCCTCCTTCTCAGGTTCTTTCTTGTTCTCCTGATCATCTGGCTTCTTCTTTTACTCCGATTCCTTCTGCTTAGTCTTCTTCTCCCACGAACCCTTCTTCAACGATTTCTTCTCGCGTCCCTTTAGACCGGACCACCTCTTTCTCTCAAGACCCTTTCGTCTCTTCTCCTCCTCCAGAGACACGTTCTCGTGCTTCTTCCTTTCGCCATCTTCTTCTTTGTCTTTCTCTCGATTCTTTTCTTTCATGCTTTCTAACCCTAAAGTTTTTAACTGAATATGTCGTCCTCCCGATTCTTTTCTTTCCACGCCTTCTAACCCTAAAGATTTAACTGAAGTCGAATCTCTAGTTTCTCCACAACATATTTTTGGTTCCGACCAAAAATATGTTTTTTGGGGTAATGTTAGGAAGAAAAAGAGTTGGAAAGGCATGAATCGGCTTTTTGGATAGATAGAAAATCTTTCTGGAAGTACATAAGACATAGGGGAAATAAAATTCTAAGTTGTGTGAAGATTAGGATCGGAGAAATGATGTGGGAGCCCAATGAGTTAAGTGAAAGATGGGGTGAATACTTCTGTGAGTTATTAGAGCACGAAAGCAAAGGCAGAAGCAGATTATGTCATAGGGGAAATGGAAGTACAGGAGGGATCTCAAAAGAAGAGTTGTGTAATAAAATATCTTCAGAATGGTACAGCTCTGGGAGTGGATGGCATAACTGCTCAGATGTCAACACATTATAGTGACGCTGTAATTGACTGGTTAAGTGAAATTTTCCAGTTGTGCTGGGAGTAAGGAATCGTTTCTCAGGATTGGAGGGATGCTATTATTGTTTCCTTGTATAAAGGAAAGGGTGATCAGACTGAACTTTCGTGGTATCAGTTTGCTGAGTGTGCCAGGGAAATTATTTGGAAAGGTTGCTATTGATAAGGTACGGGGTCTTACATCAGAGAAAGTATGGGATGTTCAGAGTTGCTTTATGCCTGGTAAGGGCTACACTAACCAAATTTTTGCATTACATTTGATGACTAGAAAGTATCTGTCTGTTGGTAAGAAAGTGTTTGCTGCCTTCATAGATTTAGAGAAAGCTTATGATCGAGTAAATAGTGCTCTTCTGTGGAAGGTGCTGAATAAATTGGTATCACTGGGAATCTAATCAATAGTGTGAAAGTCATGTATGCTGGCAGTAGAGTATGTGTGCGAGTAAATGGCGTTGTATCGAAATGGTTTTCTATTGGAGTAGGAGTCAGACAGGGTTGTCTAATGTCACCATGGCTGTTTAATATATTTTTGGACGCGTGCATGCGTGATGAAATACTGGTTTATGTTTGTGTAGATTGCTACATGCTGATGACACAGTCCTGTTGGCAGAGAGTGAAAGTGAGTTGCAGAGTATGCTGGCCCGGATGTATGAAGTTTGTATGAATTTCAAACTGAGCATAAATATGAGAAAAAACAAAGTTATGGTTTTTGAGCGAGGAATTATTTGTACTGTGCGTAGGTTAAGTCTAAATGGCACCGTTATTGATCAGATAAACCAGTTTGTATATTTGGGAAGCATGTTTGACAGAGAGAACAAATTATATGGCGAAATTAGTAGGCGAGTGAACTCTTCATTGAAAGTCATAACTGCTTTAGGAGGATTTCACAGGAATGATGGGTTCTCAAGAATGTCCCGAATGGCTGTATGTGTAAGTGTAATTGTTCCTACTCTGATGTATGGCAGTCAAACCTGGGTTCTGCAGAAAAGACATAGGGGTTGTTTGTGTGCTAAGGAGATGCGTTACTTACGGCGGGTTTGTGGTAAGACACGCTCTGGTCATGTGAGAAATGAAGATGTATTGCAGATGTGTAATGTGAGGCAAAATGTTGTTAGTAAGGTGGAGACTAATATTAGTTGGTTTGGCCATGTTGAAAGAATGAGTGATGAGATGCTGTTTAACAGAATTTATTCAGCCCAAGTGGCAGGAAAGAAAGATAAAGGAAGGCCAAAGAGCCAGATTAAGGAATGTCTGAATGAGGAAACGAGGAAAGAAAGATAAATGAAGGTTAAGGAATGTCTGAATGAGGAAACGAGGAAAGAAAGATAAAGGAAGGCCAAGGACCAGATTAAGGAATGTCTGAATGAGGAAACGAGGAAAGAAAGATAAAGGAAGGCCAGGGACCAGATTAAGGAATGTCTGAATGAGGAAACGAGGAAAGAAAGATAAAGGAAGGCCAAGGACCAGATAAAGGAATGTCTGAATGAGGAAACGAGGAAAGAAAGATAAAGGAAGGCCAAGGACCAGATTAAGGAATGTCTGAATGAGGAAACGATGATGAGTATGAAGTACAAAAGGTCTTGCTAGCGGCGTGTGATGGATGTCAATGAAGCTCGAGCTGTGTGCCGAGATTGCTGTAATTGGAGACGTTTGATACAGCAACAGTAAGTTTTTTCTTTGAGAAGTTAACCTCTGAATATCAGGAAACAACCCAGTGATATGTATGTATGTATGTATTTTGTTGAACGTCACTCCGAAGGAGTCTTCGATCTTTCGGAGGAAGGACGATCCTGCTCCGCAATGAATAACGTTACTTTGAATCCTCTCGGGATTCCTTCGCCTGCTGTTGCGGTGTGTGAAGACCTTTCTTGTTCGTCTACTTTGCCTAAAAGATTTTAGCTTTCCCCTCGCTTGCCTTCTTCATGTTTTTTCGTCCAGGATTTCATCTTTTTCGGGAGGATAGACATTATTTCTATCAAAACCGTGATACCAGCTCATCTTTCCGTCGATGTTTTTAAGCTAAATTATCTCCCATTCCACGCATCGCAGCCATCATGTCGGCTAAAGACTAGGATTATGTGTACATTATCAGCGTGACGTTTGGGAATGAACTGTCACAATCTTCGGTCACAATACCACATGACACTTTTACTAAGTTTTTCTCTTTGTGGGCCGTATGTGCCTGTGATGTCCTACTTGAAAGCTTGATGGAGCTTTATCTGCTGATGCTACACTTTTGTTCTCCCGAGGTCTTACTTCGTTTTTTTTTACTTCTCTTGTTTATTCACGCACGAAAATTGCGCATCATCTTCTGCTATCTTTTAATAATGGATTATGCTACACATCATTATGTTTAATTTTTTTGACAGATTTGCCGCCCTATGTTTTTGCGAGGACTTCGACTCTCCTCGTCATTTGCCTAAAATTATATCTCATATTCCTGATCACCGCATTTGTTTTTGTGATTTATCATTTTCCTTACCTGGCGCGTTCCATTATAAACACACCAGACAAAAATTAATGAATACTGATTGAAACATGTACATAAGTATAAAGTTGATGAACGTAACGAGTTGTATAAATATGGAGAGTGAAACTGCTGGATTAAAATTGTAGATGTCTGAGGTATGTGTTTAAAGCATCTGTAGCATTCTGTATTTCCATTTTCAGGTACAACTATGGGTCGTAAAGGTGACGTTACTGATTGGCATAAGGAAGCCATTGTTTTGGGCAGATAATGTGGTCATTCCTTGCAAAAGGCGCTGAAGTTTGTTGGATTGTCCAAGTCAACAGTCTGAAGTTTGTTGGATTGTCCAAGTCAACTCTCACTGTAGGCGGAGCAACTGTGGTAGGAGCTCTATGATGACAAATCCAGAGCAACTGTGGTAGAAGCTCTACGATGACCAACCCAGAGCAACTGTGGTAGAAGCTCTATGATGAAAAATCCAGAGCAACTGTGGTAGAAGCTCTATGATAACAAATCCAGAGCAACTGTGGTAGAAGCTCTATGATGACAAATCCAGAGCAACTGTGGTAGAAGCTCTATGATAACAAATCCAGAGCAACTGTGGTAGAAACTCTATGATGGCAAATACAGAGCAACTGTGGTAGAAACTCTATGATGACAAATCCAGAGCAACTGTGGTAGAAGCTCTATGATGACAAATCCAGAGCAACTGTGGTAGAAGCTCTATTATGACGAATCCAGAGCAACTGTGGTAGAAGCTCTATGATGACAAATCCAGAGCAACTGTGGTAGAAGCTCTATGATGAAAAATCCAGAGCAACTGTGGTAGAAGCTCTATGATGACAAATCCAGAGCAACTGTGGTAGAAACTCTATGATGACAAATCCAGAGCAACTGTGGTAGAAGCTCTATGATGACAAATCCAGAGCAACTGTGGTAGAAGCTCTATGATGAAAAATCCATAGCAACTGTGGTAGAAGCTCTATGATGACAAATCCAGAGCAACTGTGGTAGAAGCTCTATGATGACAAATCCAGAGCAACTGTGGTAGAAGCTCTATGATGACAAATCGGGATCACAGGAGCTTGGGACAATTAGTAACTACTGCACATTTTGTGACGTATATTATAAATTAACTTCCTTTTTTGGTTTCTTTCCCTAGGTAAATCTTGAGTTTGTTCTCAGTTATACTTCACACTTAACGTGATATCTTTTATCTCAAACGAATACTGTTGGCAACATAATTGAGGTGGAATGAACGTGACGTATGCCTGTTATGAGATAAGAACCAGCGATATAAACTACGATACAACAGTTGCTTGTAGTGTATGGTGTGTGGAGCATTTAATGTTTAATGTGGAGTGTTGATACCGATTTGTTATGTGAAGTGCTATATCTGTGCTGGAGAAATAAAGCATCATTTCAGTAAGTTTGACTTCTGTTTTTAAATGTTTCGTCTGGCCGTTAAGGTTTCATTTAGGAACTATTTAATTGTATGTTCATGTTTTTAAAATAACGTAGCAGTACGAAAAGACATTTACGTTATAATTTCCAGACTCATCAAGAAGTGCTTCAACGGTACAATGCTAGACTCAGTAAACCAGTCTAAGAATGAACGCTACAGAAAGAACTTCATGGTTTGGGAATTTTCAGTTGTGCTGCCCAGATACGTTCGAAGTCAATTGTCTAGGAGAAAAATCAGCTTGCTTAGGTAAAACAGCATCGTCAATGGACCATTGAATAGTGGCGACAAATAGTATGGTCCAACGAATCCAGATTCTGCTTCCATTCCAATGATGGTCGTTCCAGGGTCATGCGGAAGGCTGGAGAAGCATTTAGCCGAGAATATGCCCGAACAGCTGTGCAAAAAAGAGGTGGAAGTGTCATGTTTTTGGGCTGTATTTGAAGTATTGGTGTTGGACCATTGGTTGAGGTATCTATTCTCACGAAATCTTGGGTTATGTGCCACTTTTAAATAATGCATTATTTCCATTTGTCCAGTTTTTCGAACAAGAAAGGCATTTAGTGGATCTGTGTTTCAAGATAGTAACTCTCGTGTCCATCGAGCTGGAATTTTGCTGGATTGGTTTGAAGAACATGAGAGATACGTTACACACATATCAATTGGCCTGCAAATTCACCCTATGTAAATGTAATCGAAAAAATGTGGGACATGTTAGAAAGGGCCGTGAAGAAGAAAAAGACAAATTTGGCGGAATTAAGGGATCTTTTTAGCATGGAATGTGATAAACTTGATACACATGTGATACTGAGACATGTTGTTAGCATGCCAAACAAAATTAAAGCTATAATTGCAGCAGATAGTGATATAATTCCATATTAAGAAATAAAGTTTCCATTCTGTAATTTTTTGTCCGGTGTGTTTATATTCTTACCTGCTAGAATGCCGGCCCGCAGACCGTTCCTGTACATACCTTCTTATTGTGTCATCCCTTTTATTTATTTCCAGCGTATAATGTGTTCCTAAAACGGAATCGCGTTGTGTTCATAGAACGAAGGCGCAATGTGTTCATAGAATGAAAACGTAATGTACTCATAAAACGAAAAGGCAATGTGTTCATAGAATGAAACCCAGAACATAAACCAATTGAACACCTGTGGAATGAGATTGCCATCTTTCGAGAACAAAAAATGATGAAAAAGTACATTATGCATTGAATTTTCATTTAAATGCCCTAAAATTGGCACTGTGATATTATCTGTCAAAAAATGTTATGTGAACTACTTTTTCATTTATCTTAATTCGTATCTCTGTAGATGTTTCAGGAAAAAACATGTCTTGTCATCTGGGAGGGCGATCGTATCTTCATGGTGATCACATAATTCATAAAGACCCATGCGAAACATGCATGTGCTTCCGAGGAGACATCCTGTGTTGGAGCGTAGAGTGTCCACCGACGGCGAAGCCTACAGACTGCCAAGAAGTGAAAATTCCAGATCGTTGTTGTCCAGTGTACGAATGCCGTGAGTATGCTAATAATCTGTGGGTGTGTTAATAACATGAAAATCTGTGAGATGTATATATGTTGTTTTTTTTAACCATGCTTTTGATATTCTTCTATTTAAACTTTTTCCAACTTAACGACACATGATTTCTCCCGACGAGTTTTAGAAGCTGCAAATCACTGGCAGTGAGAAGGTAAATAAAGAGATGTGTAAAAGCACTGTTGGGGGACAGAGAAGAGCTATAAAAGACGTATGAGATAGATACGAGCGAACAAGGGCAGCGGGTGGCCTAGTGGGCAACGTTCGTGACTGCCACTGGAAGGGCCTCAGGTTCGATGATCCCAGGCAGGTGCGAACGCTCGATCCTCAAAATACACGCCGTGCGTCGGATGGGCACGTTAAGGCGTCGGACCCCGGGTACTGCCCCCCCGGTAATAAATAAGGGCGTCTTTTCCCCCTTTCTACTTCGCTTCCGTGTCACTTTCCTACCGGGCGCTCTAGCCGAAATCTCCCAGTTTCCTGTTTCTAAGGGCTGTTTAAGACCTGGGGTCAGACACTCCCTTCCTAAAATCCTCTACATACAAATGAGCGAACAATGAGATTGTATGAGCAAATGTACGTGGATTACACTTTGTTATAGCAAGCTAAAGTCAGACAGTTCTGTCTTGTTGAAATATTGAATTAACAGTTTGATGTGTTTGATTTATATCGTCATCTCGTGATTGCGAAGTACTTGCGACGCTTTTCGTCTTCACGTACCCATTTAATGAATAAAGCTTGAGCATTGAATTAGGAAGTAAACGATTCTGTTGATTCCTGACTTTGGATAGCTGATATTTGCTGTCATGCAAAAGTGTAGTTAAGGTTGTGATATTGTTGTTGCAAATTATTCAAGCAACAATTCGAATTAAGACGTAAGGGTTCTACAAATATCTTAATTAAGTTTTTAGAGACGCATTTAAATCTTATACTTTCGCAGTGAACAACTCTTATTGTTTGTAAGAACAGCAAAGAACCTATCATGTAAAATCAGATTAACAGAATGACCATAATATTTCTACAAATCAAACGTTTTTTTCTTTGGGTGTTAAACGACTTTGATCAACTCGGCGGGCAATAAGCAGTAGTACGCCCCCAATTTAAGGACAAAGGGCCACGAATGACCTAGCGTTCAACGTTCGTTACTGTAACGGAAAAATATCCGGATCGATCCTAGGAAGGTATGAACGCTCGAACCACTAAACATCCGCCGTGAGATGGATGGGCACGTTAAGCCGTCGAACCCTGGGTACTGGTCCCCTGGTTATAAATAAGTGCGTCTTCCTCACCCTTTCTACCTCACTTCTGTGTGACTTTCTTGTCGGGCAGTCTCTTCCTAATCTCCTAACTTCCTACTTCCAACAGTTGCTTAAGACATGAGATGAGGACAGACACTCCTTTCCCCAAATCCTCTTTTTTACGCTTTCCAACCGTAGGTTGAAGAAGCGTATATGCTACAGCTTTGTCCGTCTCTCTATCTGTCTGTCTGCCAGCCTATCCGCACGATAACTCGCGTAAAAATGGTTCCATTTCGGCGAAACTTTAGTATGTGGTAGGGAACTACTTGGGACGAACCCTATTGAAAATAGGCGAAATGGGGTCAAAGGTCAGGACATAGAAGCGGGAACCATTCCATTGCCCTTATGCGTCATAACGTGCATAAAAATGGTTCGATTTCGCTGAAATTTTATTATAGTATGTGGTAGGGGACCACCTGGGGACGAACCCTGTTGAAAATGGGTGAAATGGGGTCAAAGATCAGGACACAGGAGCGGGATCCATGCCATTGCCCTTATGCATTGTAACTTATGTAAAAATGCTTCTATTGCGACAAAACTTTAGTATGTTGTTCCGGAGGTACACTGAGCTAATTCTGTTTAATATCATCGGAATGGGGCCAAAGATCAGGGCACAGGAGCGAGATTTGTTCCACAGCCATTATCCTCATAACTTGTTTAAAAATCTTTCTATTGCGACTGCGAAAAAACTTTACTATGTTGTTCCGGAGGTATACTGAACCAATTCTGTTTAATATCATCGAAACGGGGTGAAAGGTCAGGAGAAAGGATCGGGATTTATTCCACAGCCATTATCGTCATATTTTGACTAAAAGTACTTCGATTGCGACAAAACTTTAGCATGTTGTTCCGGGAGGTATGCTGAACCAATTGTTTTGAATATCATGGAAATGGGGTTAAAGGTCAGGGCACAAGATCCAGATTTATTCCACAGCCATTATCCTGATAGCTTGAGTAATAACTTGAGTAATGATTTCTGGTATGTTGGAAAGCGTATCATAATCAATGCATTGCATGATGTTACTAACTTGTTATACTCAAATTTAACGCCGCTGGTTCCAGGGAAGAGAGATAGCCAGTTGCCTAAAAAAAACATGTTTTGGTACCAGATATCGCAAGACACCTTCAAAAATCTTGTACCGTCCATGCTTCGCCGGGAAATACCTGTTTTGACGGCACGTGGTGGGGAGAGACCAACATCATGTAAAGCAGGTAGTCGTAATTTTTTTTTTTTTTTTTGATTGGAAATTTAACGACCACCGTGGGGAACTTAATGGGCTATAAGCAGTCGCCCGTCCCAAATTTAGGGTTACTGACTCCAGGGAAGGAAGAGAACCAGTGCCGTAAGACAAACACAACATCTACGCCTCCCTTTCGGACGAATGATCAAAGGCCATCGCTTATACCACTGCTCCACCGGGACTGCGTAGTCGTAATGTTTTGGCTCGCAGTGTACATACAGGAATACTTTGTTTGCTTCCTTAAACTTATGACTATGTTGACTTTTGTATTAGTTTTATTATTCTAATTTCATTACAAAAACTGGGTGAACAAATTCTGTCGAATTTCATATTTTGAATATAATAAAAAGAAATTCTTATTTTTGAAATACTAGATTCGAATACGGTTTTGTTTTATGTTTAATACATGTATTACATATTCTTTATTGATAAGCATTGCTCTTTTCAAAGCAATTTGTCCATTAGTTGATTCAACGTTAGTCCCGAGTAAAATATCTACTAATCTTTTTCTTGTTTTTCAAATTTCTTGAATTCAGATATAAAAGAGAACTGTGAGCTTTATTTAATGAATTTTTAATTGCGTCATCTATTTCCTGCAAAAATGAAAACTAAAACGTTATCTCATAAGGTTTTAACATACCAGGTTATGTATGAACGAACCAAAGCCCCGTGTATTTTTTGAATACAGTATAGCCCCAATTATCCGGATTGAAGATTGTGATCTAAAATGACAAAAGGATTGATTTCTTACCAACTTTAAAACAGATTCCGGGGTGCTGTGAGTGCGATCCTCATGAATATCCTCTGATTCCGGGGTGCTGTGGGTGCGATCCTCAAGAATAGCTGAAGATTGATGAGGAAGATACAGGGTATCAACTTTTAACAAAAGAAGAAATAATTGAAGGGCTTGAAACTCATGTAGAAAAAAGGGCGATTATGAAGGGATGACCCATGCAGATGCAAATGAGGAGCTTACGCATTCCGAGACATTTGAATGCTTCGAGAAAGTGACGAAATGGATGAAGAAGCAGAAGCAGGAAGAATACAATTTTACTGAATTAATACGTTTAAAAAGAATGCGGGATTTAGCGGCACGAAAACGAGTTCCAGCTTTGAAACAGAAAACGATAGATGAATTTTTCTAGTAAAGAGGAAAAGTAAAAATTAATTACATACGTACGGTATATACTTACGTATCTCAATATGCTTTATAGTATGTAGTACATCATTTAATGTACGTACCTAATTTTTACAAACATTTAGTGAATACGTGTTTTTTACAAAAAATTCAAAAACTTTTTTTATTACATGTAATTTCTACAAAAATTTAGTGTTTGCGTTTTTGTTTTTGTGTTATTACGTACTATTTTTACAAAATCTCCGATTTTCCGGATTTTCGATTATCCGAATCACCCCTGCGCCCCGCTGATCCGGATAATCGGCACTCTACTGCAATGTGAAAATCATGTAAATGAATTACATAAAAACGAATTGAAAAAGCGATAGAAACTACATTACAATACTTAGACTATGGCAGCATTACGTATAAAAAGTGAAAAATGTATAACCGGAAAACGTATAACTGAGGTTCCACTAAGATTTGTGACCGATTATCACATGCTCCAGCGGTTAGAAGCTGCGTGGTTCAAGGTACAAGAGCAGTGCGATTTGTTTTTGAAGCATGGTTGTTCAAGAAGATTAAAAGTATATGTTTTGATGTAGTTTTCCAAATAAAAAAGAGGGAGGAATTTTTTCTCTAAACAGCTTAAAATTACTGTTCATTTAAAGCCTCTTGTTTCATAAGATATTTTAAAACACATCTTATATAGCCTACAACAGTATAGCATGTATATTACAAACAACTCAATATATTCACAACAAACGTGCTATACTGTTGTTGATAACACACTAAAAGAATATAGGAACACTGGAAATAAATATGCGGAGATAACTTTTAATTCATGTCTACGAAAAGAAACTTGGTTGTACTGCGAGTTTGCAGACAGAATTCCGATTTTTAAATAATATGCTATTTTTAGTGCCAATGTTGCGCTAATTTTTGCTACTTCGGAATGTCTGAATCACCCTTAATTTAAACCTTTTCCAGATAATCAGTTCTCTAATATGCACGAGGATAGCTATTTCCTGCAATTTTCACATAAACCCCAAGAGAAATGAAATAGTGCTTAGAGAAGTTAACCTTTTAAAGTCAATCTCTAGTAATTTTTCTCCCTATACTTCCAATGGAAAAAATTTCGAACCAATTTCCTCAGCGTAGAAAGATTTTCCTTACATATATTAAAAATTGGCCCATTGATAAGAAAACATTCTAACTTAGATTGTACAATCTGTGATTTTTGCAAAAAACTTTCCTGAACTATATTAAAAATCGATAACTTTACTTCTTCGATGTACACTCATTGTCATAAAAATCCGTGCACCAAGAAAAAACCGTCCGATTAACGCGAAACTCGGCGTATAGCTACGGGGAGGGAAAACATGCAAATGATTAAAGTTTCGTGCGATTACGCATGCCCGCGCGTTCAACACAGGCGCTGCAATCGCAATCCTTGGTGCTTATAAGGCACCGGGCAGGGACTCCGCATTCGTGCGGAAGTGCACGGTAAGAGTCAGGTGACATCCCTGAGCAATAGATATACCGAGGAGCCGCCGTAGATGTGCGTACGAGCAACTGACGGAGTTTTAAAGATGCTGTATCGTCGAGATCACAGAGGCCGGGTTGCCGGCGGGACGAATCGGCCGCCATTTGGACCGGTCGGACAATACGGTGCTTTCATGTTGGGAGCAATGAACACGGGAAGGCACCCACACACAGCGAACTGGCTCTAGACGACCCACGACCAAGACACACCACCAGCAGAAAGGACCGTGGGATCATGAGAGCTGCACGCTCAGATGCAACGACGTTTAGAGGCATGTGGCGGCTGTACGAGGACTCCTGTGTCCACCAGAACCATTTCCAGATGCCTGGCGGAGACGAATCTGCACTCTCGACGGCCCTTAGGTTTTCTGTCATTAACACCTGACCATCGTCGGCGTCGATTGTAGTAGTGTCAGCAGCGAGCAACGTGGAATGCTACGGACTGGCGATGTATAGTGTTCAGCGACGAATCCCGCTTCTGTATGGGAACGAACGACCACCGTGTCATAGTGTGGGGGACCGCAGGTGAGCGCAACAATCCCAACCTCACCGTAGAGCGGTACACGTCCCAAACTGCCGGCGGGATGGTCTGGGAAGCAATCGCGTATGACAGCTGGACTTTCCTCGCAGTGATCCGAGGGACGTTGACAGCCCAGCGCTACGTACAGAAGATCCTGCGGCCCCATGTGCTGCCTTTCCTGGTGGGGCGGATTGGAGCCATTTTCCAACAAGATAATGCCAGTCCGCATATGGCTCGGGTTTCCCAGTACTGTCTACTTCGTGCTTCGACGCTTCCGTGGCCAGCCAGATCGCCTGATCTCTCGCTCATCAAACACGTATGGGACCAGATGGGACGCCAGCTTTCTCCATGTCCCAGTGTTCGTGATTTAGAGCGTCGGTTGGAAGAAGTGTGGGCCAATCTGTCCCAGGATAACATACCACGTCTCTTTGACTCCATGCCGGACCGTAACACCGCATGACTCCGAGCACGAGGCGGTCCGACGCGCTACTGACGCTCATCGGAATGTGTACCGTATGTATGCGGGAAATCGTCCTGCTGCTGTGATATTGTAATCACTCCTTGGTATGTATCATCTCACTACTAAAATCTCATTTTAATCCGACGCCTCTTTCTTCGTGCGTGGATTTTTAGTGCAATGAGTGTAATTGCGGTACTTGATTACAGGTGGCGCCACTGTTCCTTGGCACTACATCTAAGTAAAGTTACTGATTTTTAATATAGTTCAGGAAAGCTTTTTGCAGAAAACACCGATTGTAAAATCTAAGTTAGGATGTTTTTTTTATCGGTGCGCTAATTTTGCTGTATGGGAAATCTTTCTCCGCTGAGGGAAAAGAGGCGAAATGTTTTCCATTGGAAGTATAAGGAACAAAATCACTAAGCGACCACCTTAAACTTCCGATGTACCTAAACCAAATGGTACTCCAAATTTTTATGCGCTCCCAATAGAAATGTTCACATAGCAGACGGGTAGAAGGCGCTCGCATCGAGTCCTTTATTCTCTGCTCTGTGTCCCAAGACATGATGGGGAAGGATTAGTCCCCCTGGCAGTGGCACCATGCCACTGGGTAAAAACAAGTGGTTCAAACTCAACTATTTCTACCCAGTTCTCTCTACTTTGTTAGGTTCGTCTCCACTGTTATAACCATGTTGGCAGGTAACTAGTCACAAAAGATTAGTGTCAATCATCCCACTTTGAATAAAGCTCCTGATGCACAGATTCATTCGTTCCAGCCGCGTTTGGTCTCCTTCGACAGAGAACATATCCGTTTTAGCTGATTTCAGTCCGTTTCACCAGCCCCGAGTTAATTCATTCCAGCCGGTTAAAGGATTACATCACAAAAAGTTACTGTAATTTATTTTACTAGGGGCTGCGCCTCTAGGCTCGCTACGCTCGTTTCCAGAATAGCGCTCCGGCCCTACAACCCGATATTCAAGTATATCACAACGAAACGAGAATGTTCTCCCAATCGTGCAACACTTTCTGCGCTGTATCGATTGCAAGATGGCGGCTTGTTTGCAGTTCTTGTTTCACTTCTGGTGAACTCCCTGTTGGATTTTTGCTAACCTTTTTTCAATTTCCTTCTGTTTTTATTTAAGGACTTTGCTCCGCCGCCATTCCGAAGTTTCCGAGTTTTTTTTACTGTTGTTATCTTTTGGAAGGGCGGATTTTTGTCGTTTGAACTTATAGCACTCACTAAATTTACCACTAAGGAAAACAAAAGCGGTCCAAAAATCATTTCCGTAAACCGTTATGCTAAACCGTTAAACAACTGAAATAGCTTTACCAGAAAAACATATGCATAACAAATTCTCTGCGTCACCGTGGCAGCAGGTCACGGGAGCAGAACGTTCCTCTGTAGTTATCACGAAGACTCGTTTCTTTCCTTTCGCGTCTTTAAAAAATGCTTAAAAATCATAAAATGACTTTTTCTTATTTTTTTTTTTTGTAAAAAAAAGGATGATAGTTGTAAGTTTATGCTGTAAAAATTGCAATGCGTTATGATTTATAGTTTGCCATATATCCGTTTTTTAAATGGATCCAATCGCGAAATAGAGAGTTTTGTTAAATGTAGAAATTTAATTTCTCGTAATCTAAATCGAAAATCAAAAAAAAAAAAAAAAAAAAAAAAAGGGCGACGAGGTGCAAAAAATTCGGTCTTAGCACTACATGCCTACAAAGTTTCATGGTTGGTTCTGTTGCTGTTAGTGTGTCCTCAACGCTACCTGATAGCACTTTTTTGCTTACTTTAAATTTGAAATACAATAACTCTTGAAGTATCACCAGAATCGAAAAACGATTTGCTTAGTGTGTTCTCCAAACAATTCTCTACAAACGAAGTAAATTTCATATTTTTATGTGCAATACGTTTTGCGCAGCGAGCTAGGAAAGCAAGAGTGTGGTGAAATTTCTAAAACAGCGGCAGAAGCGGCGGCAGTTACTTTTTTTAGAATAGAGAGATAATACAATATTCATAGATAACTAAATTCACGGAATATCTTACCTACTAGGAAATTTTAGTTTCCTGCGGTAGCGGTGGACGGTTGGAAAGCAACCTATTAACTCAGTTGGGCATAATATTCACCGATGAAACCATCCCCAGCCTAGAGAAATGAGCGCGCCTGGAGACAGAACGGTGGCGCGCCTGGAGACAGAAAAGTTCACAAAGTAGAATACATACAACCCGAGGACCGGCTTACGGTTGGTAGAATGATCGGAGTCAGAATGCGAAAACCTGCAGATTTATTGGAATTTGTTAAAGGGCAAATTGTGACGGCAAGGCGCATCGGAACTACGATCTAGGAAACGACGTGGCTTGTGGGTTGTTCATGTGCCACTGTAGTAAGTACGTATCAAAAGTGGTGCGCAGATGGACAAACGACGAACCGTTGTCCAGCCGCTTGTCGTCCGCAGCTCATTGATGCCAGAGGGGAGCGGAGACTGTCGCGCATTGTTCACGGCGACCGCAGGGCCACAGTGCGACAATTCACCTGCAGCTACAACAGAGGTGATCAGGGCAATGTGCCACAGCACACAGTTCATCTTAGCGTTCTGCGCATTGGCCTACGTTGATGAAAACTCAGCCGGATCCCCATGTTCACTGCACGTCATCGTCAACAGCATATGGGAAATGGGCCCAAGATCATCGAAGATTGAACGGTGGATGATTGGAAGACGAATCAAGATTCCTGGTGCGTCACGTAGACGGCCGAGCGCAGATACGCTGATTCCCAACGGAGGCTATGGCACCTGGATGCACTGTTGGGCGGAAGCAGGTCGGTTTCGGAGGTGGTGTTATGCTGTTGGTGATGTTTTCTTGGGTCACTTTAGGCCCCATTCTCCCAAAAGCAGAATCCCTGACAGCTGTCAGGTATCTGAACATCGTTGCGGACCAAGTTCACCCATTCATGGCAACGTGTTCCCTTCGGGCGATGGCCATTACCAACAGGACAATGCGCCATGCCACACTGCCAGAATCGGCAAGGAGTGGTTCGAGGAACATGCTGGTGACTTTCTGTTAATGCCATGGCCTCCAAATAAATTCACCTGACATGAGCCCAATCGAATATTTGTGGTTCGACTTGGAAAAACGGGTAAACCACCAACACCCGAAATGTACGGGAACTGGAGGACCTGATGTTGACATTATCGTACCAGATATCCCAGGATACCTATCGCAACCTCATCGAATCAATGCCTCTCCGAGTGGCCGCTGTTTTGCGGGCTAAAGGGGGTCCTAAAGCTTATTAGGTAGATGGTCATAATGTAATGGCTCATCGGTTTATATAAATGAAAAGAGCTTAATTTGAATGCCCTTTATGTTTCAATGCCTGTATATTCTACCGACATCATAATTGTTTTCGAAGTAACTTTTGTCATTAAGTTGTTACTCTACATTAATTTAATTTGCATCTTGTCTCTTTTATGGATCTTAGCAACAACACCCAGCCTGAAACCAACATCCGTCCCAAGCGATAAAATGACGAATGACCACACTCTGCCTAAAAGCAATAAAGGTAAGAGCATATTTCATTTTTTTCCAGGTGAAAAAAGGAAGAATTGAATGCGTTTATTTTAAAGTTAATTAACTGCTGCATATATTTAGCAAGTTTTGTGAAAACAACAACGTGCTAATACACATACAGGCCACTGAATTAGAAACTATTATTCAATACCGAGTTGGATCTTTTTAGGCTGAATTACAGCACGTACACAGTCGTATGAGAATAATATGGCCACCTACCTAATAATGGGAATAACCATCACCCCCTAATAGCTTAGAAGGCCCGCGCACCGAACGCCGGAAGCTGCGTGACGTAGGGGAGAGTAGGCTGATGTCCGTGGTGGGTGGTCGAGCATGCATAAGCTTGCTCACTCTGTGTAAGCGTGACTACGGATGTGCGTGGTTGTTGTTGTCAAATTGTCAACTAAATTTATTTTCATAGAGGAATATTAAAAGTATTCAAATTCCCTACTAATGGGGAGGTTCTCAAAATGGATTACAGCAATAAAGCGTGAAAATTTTCAACTCTAAGGTACGTGGAAACCTTTTGTTAACCTTATTTTAAACTACTCGTAAAATAAAAATTTTGAACTAGAAAATTTAAATTTGGCTAATTCTATAATCTAATGCATCTCACAGCGGGAAGTCAAAGCACTGAAAAGATTTTTGAAAAATGAAATTTATGTTTGTAATGGAAAGAATAGATTACTTGTGTTGTTATAGTAACCCATAACATGTTTTTGCCAATGTATCAAATAAGTTCAAAGTAAAATATGTATATTTAGGAAGGGATTTTAAACTTTTTTTTTTTATTATGGACACAGAATAATAAGGGTTGCATGTTTTTGATCCCAAGAGTAATATGTTGATACATTCGTACTTAGTTATTTAAGTGTTTAGGCAGCGTCAGATTAACTTTTTTGGGGTCCCTATTTCTGGGCACACATCCTTGTAAAATACTTATATCCTATACGAAATATATGTATGTCATGTACACATCTAACATGCCTATGTCCTTTATATAAATGCTAAGGCCTTGTTGCCATGTGAAATACATCTTTTGTGTTTGCAGACATAGAGAATTGCATTGAATTATCATTTTTAATATTTATTACTAAAGGAACACAAACACTGAATCAAGTATAGACAGCAAAAATTAGATATGAATGCACAAAAACAGAAGTTCACACATAGTTCAGGAGTAAGTTTGCCTTTAAAATGTCCGTTTAAAGATTTTGAAGCATTTTTCTACAAACCAACACATTGAAGAATTCTCGTGTGAGCAGTGTGTATGCTCTATCTGTGGTAAAATGGGAATTTATCAAAACCATTCAATTTCTTAAAAATTAGGTGAAATATATCAGTACTACCTGGGCAAGAAATTATTTACTTGCCCAGGCAGTAAAAGCTGGATGCGCAGGAAAATGTATCTTTTAAGATAACAAACCAGAACCCTATTTTTTTTAAGTTAAAAATATGAACTGTTTTAACATGTTTGCACTTCCATTTTAAGGGTCTGTATTACAAATGTTCAATGCACAAACGTGTGTATATCAATTTTTAAGATGCTGATGCTAAAATTGGTATGAAATGGTACGATGATGAAACTGGTGTTTCGGAAATTTAGTGATTATGCCATGTTCCTTTTGTTAAAGTTTTCTCCCTTTGTCACTAAACATGAGAGGTCAGTTACATCAGAGGCATGCATACTGTTGTTGATTATAAACAAAATTTGGAGCAAAACTAGGTTTCCGATTTCTGGGCGTAGAGCATAACATAATTAAAGATGTGATATTACTCTTTCCTTGGTACTTCGTAACAATAATACAACTTCCATTAATTAACAATGACATGAAACACGACATGTGTTGACTGTCTTTTTTTCTTGTGTAGTAGGAAATTTTATTACAAACTTTTTTATTTTAAAATTTAGTTACCATGCACAGGCAATTAGATGTTTTATTTACCTGCCCAGACGAATGATTTACATGCTCTGGGCATCTCGGGCATGGTATTTTTAAGCCTTGGATATTGTTATTTTTAAGAGAAAGAAAAGTACGTGGATCGACATGAATCCACATATTGTGGAAACTATGTTCTAAACAAACAAGATTTTTAAAATACAAGTAGAAATATATACTCGCTTCTTTTTTTTTTTTTTTTTTTTGAAAATATTTGCTTAAAATGAGAGATTAACTTTTTATTCATTTATCTAGACTTATCTGTTTCCAGACTTCCTGCACTGTGTCTTCACAAGCTACAGCAATAATAACTGGAACTAATATATCTCATATTATCCGATAACTACTGGAAAGTGTGCTTCCAAACGTGAGGGTGGGTGTCAATTTTTGTATAGGAAAAAACTTCTTCAATCCTTCATAGAATTTATTTTGAAACCAAAATCATAAAAAAAGGAAAAAACAATCTTTTTCAATAGCTTTAGCAAAGACAAAACATTTGTGCAAAATTTTATACCATTGCTTTTTATAGTTTCTGAGAAAATGGTACATCAAGTTAGTCAATTTATAATGAAACATGTACATCTTTTAAAATACATCCTATAGTACCAAAACAATCGCTTAGATTTATTCAGTACAATAACTACTGCATGTGCATTTGTCAGGTTCTCAAAAAATATAATAATTATCTGAAAAAATACTTTAAGAAATTATTGGAACGAATTTCAGATTTTCTTAGAAACGTGTCTTTGAAATTCTTCAAGGAACAGCTAACGGACACATAATCAAATTGTGCTTGTGATACACAAAGAACTACACAACCATAATTATATGTACATTGGCAGTTTTGCTGAATACTTCTTGAAAATCAAATTTCAGGAAATTTCTGCCAATAAGTTACTTGTATTTTTCCAGATAAAAAGAAATGCTTATATCGTGGATCCAAATAGTTTTGCTTAATGCTACTAATATACTTAATACAGATGTGTTGAACTTTGACAAGGTAACTTTTTTGAAATAGTGCTCTGGAAGACAAAAATTATAAACTTTACATTTGCTTATCAAAATGAAGTTGTCCAAACACGTAACTAGATGGTACTAAAATTAGGAAAACTTGTTATGTCATTATTGTACGTTTAATAATGTAGCAATGGCATAATTTTCTTGAAATCTTAATTTATTTGATGCAATCAGTGGATCAAGCAGCAATTCCCTGTATGTATGTTAAAACGTGTTTTATTTAGCCTTTGGTAATAATTAAAAAACACAGAAAAAAATTCAGTTTTTCTTGACCTTTTTATATATATTAGTGATCACGGATTGCATATAAAATACATTTTCACTAAAGGAATTATTCCATTATTAAAATTTTCATAGTCATAACTTTGCAATGAATGAAAAATCTGATTCCTTAAATATGTCAATCGACATCTTTTGAAACGACGGCGATACTTCGTAATGCACCCTCAAACTAATCTTTCAAGTACAAGAACGATTTGTTCACAAGTACAGGAATCGTTCGGTTAACTATAAAGATACTATAACTTCAAGTGAAACTACGACAACAGTTTATAATTTCGATTATAGAAATGGTTTATCACTTCCAGTGAAATGACAGGGATGCTTTCATTAAACTGACGAATCTGTGTTGCTTACCCTTTCAAGTCGAAATTATTGCTACGCTAAATTTTACGCTGTAATTTCTTTTTCTTCTGTATTTTAAAAGATTATTAAGTCAACGTTGCAGGATGGACTTGATCAGTAACAACGTATAGATAATTTTTTAGAGAACACCTGACCTTCCAGCAATATCAGGGGGACCCGTTCCGTACAAAACGAATGCGTCCCATACCATGACAGCACCTCCAGAAACTTTATTTGTGTTTACAAGGCAAGCTGGGTCCATTGCTTTACGGGGCTCCCGCCAAACTCTCTGCCTACGGTCCGTACAGAAGAAGGTGTACCGAGACTCGTCGGACCACATGACTTTTTCCAGTCTTCCAGTGTCTAGTCACGGTGTTCCTGACAGCACTGTAGACGAACTTTCCGGTTCTTCTCAGAGTAGTTTCCATATAGGACTCGTCGGACCACATGACTTTTCTCCAGCGTCCAGTCACGGTGTTCCTGACACCACTCTAGACGAACTTTCCGGTTCTTCTCAGAAATCAGTAGTTTCCATATTGAACTCGTCGGACTACATGGCTTTTATCCAGCGTCTAGTCACGGTGTTTCTGACACCACTCTAGACGAAGTTTCCGGTTCTTCTCAGAAATCAGTAGTTTCCCTATAGGACTCGTCGGACCAAATGAATGCTTTCTACAGTGTCCAGTCACGTTCCTGACAGCACTGTAGACAAACTTTCCGATTCATTGCTGAAATCATTAGTTTCCGTATTGGCATGCGAGTGCCAATACCGATTTTATTTAATTCCCTGCGCATAGTTCGCTGAAATATAGGTCAGGAACTGCCTTCATTGAATGCTTCGTTCATTTGCTGTACACAGGAAGTCCTGTTTCTCCGTACAAGCATTCTTAGACGACAGCCATCTCGTTCCTTACATATTGTCGTCGCGTCGCACTCCCCCTGCGAAAAGAGAACATCCATATTTGCAGGGGAGGGATATGTTTCTTAGAATTAAATCGAAAACGTAGGAGTATACTAAAATATTTATCAGTATGGTCAAGTATAGTGATTAGTCAAAATGTTTAGTATAATTCATGTAGTCGCTCTAGAGTGGAGTAGATAGCACTAAATTGTAAAAATATGTTTCCTACCAAATAAATATCGTTGGCGGGTCTTCGCTGATTCGATTTCGTAAAAAATTGGGGGTAGGCTGTGTTCGGGACACACCCACACGTTTTTTTACGTGGATACTTGTTTGACAGTTTGAGGTTCGAGATAGAAGTCTGTTGATAAATGAAAGAGGAATGCAGTTAGACTATAATTTCATTTATTAAAGGGCGATGGCATGAGAATTAACAAACATAAGCCATACCATTTACATCTATGTTTTGTACAAAGGTTAAGTCGATACAAGTATTGCCTAAGGTAATTTGTGGAGAATTTATGTAAGTTAAGTTGAATTTGTCTTTCATGAACTTGAGTAAGTTGGTGTTTTGTTGCACATCAATGTTAAAGTCACCAGTGAGAATGATAGGCAATTAGTTGTCCGGTAGCGTACTTGGTATGATTTTCTTGGTGTTTTCAGAGTAATCGCATAGCATGCGGAATATGCAGACCTCTAGTGATGTTTGTGAAACATTTGGATAAATGTAAACCGAACCAAGTATGAAGCGAATTTGAGCATACACTGTCACATCAACTAGACGCATGTCACCCACATAATCATCTACAATTCTCAATCTGTGGTTGACTGAGACATTTACGGGTTGGCAATCTGTTAGACTATTGATGTTTCTGCGAATGGCAACTCCCCACGCAGTTCGTTTTGTGGGTGAAGTAGTACGTTTGAAAGCGGATGGTATGTGTTGGGCTATTGCCCTAGTTCTTTTCGCCTTCAATTCGAAACCGGGCAAATGTCTGGGACTAGAATCATCCATCCAAGTTTCACTCACGGCCAAGTAGTCCATTGGTTCACATGTCCTACAGTAGCTGTAGAAGTGCTTGGTTGTGGCTCCACGTTTTGCACCCTTTTAGCTTTCTTCTTCTATCTATAAGCCCTATGTCGTTCTGCATTAGCCGTTTTGGGCTTACACGATTCCTTTTTAGTTCTTCTTTCTTCTGATAAACGTTTGTAGTACTTTTAATCGGATTTTTGCTTCAAACATTTAGACATTTTGATTTTCTCACAAATATATTTTCGTTTATCACTTATAACTTATAAAGTATTAATTTAATGTGTATCAATTATTAGTTTTTTGATAGATTTCTTCCAGACGAATCGTTTGAGACCAATATCACCATCCTGCCTCTACGCGATCTTGCGTTATACTGATTTCAAGGCCCTTGACTTAGCTTATTCGACCACAAAATGGCGGACGCCCTCCCCTCTCCCCGCGCATGCGCATAACCTTGAAGTTGATATTTTTAGAATCATTGGTTATTACTCTTTTTATGTCAGGTATTAGGTTTTAGCTATTTGTTATAATTTAGAAAATTATAAGCATTTGATCAATCGTAAGAAATTATGTTGGTCAAGTTCTCCTGGAGGATAACCCCACGGTTTCGATTTTAAAGACGCATTAACGTCAAAAATAAATGCATGATTGGAAATAATTACTAAAGTTAAGAATGTCAAAAGGGACATATCTTTTTTCGGAGTGTGTAAATTGCGAACTAAAATCGGACCGCTCTCAACCCCTATATGTAAATTGCGAACTAAGAGCCAAAACCTCTATGTATAAATTGCGAACCAACATTCTGACGATATCAAAAAATAAACCAGTATGAAAAGATAATTGTTAAAACAATGTAAAACAATTTAAAGCAATGTGTTCACGAAAACAACAAAACTAGTTTGTCATCCTTGCGCAGGGGCCATGTTAATTTTCTCTGTGATGTTCCATTTTTAATATATGTACATTTATAATTAATTCATTGTATTCACGAAAATATCTTTATTTTGCAGTAAGTGTAGGCGTCTACGATTGACAAATCTTTTCCTTTTTCAGAGATCGAGAGCGTCACTTCCATCGTAAAACTTGTCGAACAACAAAAGATATTTCTAAAGCAAAGCAATCAAAACAGACGAGCTAGTAATTCCAGCAGATGTTTAGAGAAGTCGGTTCAATTTACATATAGCGGTCATGGGCCTTAGTTCGCAATTTACATATAGAGTTTTAATGGCGGTCTCATTTTTAGTTCGCAATTTACACACTCTAGTTCGCAATTTACATACCACCCTTCTTTGATATTCCTCAATTTTAGGATTTCTGGCTTGGTGTTTTGTGGAATTACTTCTCTTGAACAATGCTGGTTTTCTAGGACATACTTTCCATGTAAAGAAAAATACAGGTGTAATGCCAGTATTATATACAATCTTTATGTTAAATACATTAGTTTAATAATATGTATATCTCATGTACATCAAGCATCTTTTCGGCTTACCGGAGAAAATAAAATTTATTTATATCTGCCATTCTTGAAGTATCTCTCAGAACATGGTTCAGGGAAATGACGCATATATATATTCATAATAAAAAGGGATACTTCTTCCGTTCTGAAGACAAATACTTCTTTTTTTCATGCTACCCAAACGCAGAACAAACAGTTGATACGTTTGCAGTGCTTTAGAGAGATGACGGTAAAGTAAACACGTGTATTTTTGGTGAGATGTGGTATCAGATTAAATTTCGACTCACTTTATTTTATGCAAAGATTTTTTTTTCTTGTTGCTGGGTTTTATCCGATGTGGCGATTTTTCAGAGTGCAGATTGATGTTCGTGTGAAAGTAGTTCTGTATATTTTATACTTTTTCTTGCAGACTGTCACTTGGCGGGTAGGTATTATCCGCCTGGGGAGATAATTCCTTCTGCGACAGGACCCTGCCTTGAATGCAGATGTAGCGGAGAGGGAAGCGTCGTCTGCTCCCCGAGGGAATGCCTGCGACAGCCGCAGAAGCATACGGAAGCAGACGCTGCAGAACTTCGCAGCGAAAAACCCATTGTCAACATTCATCAGTCCAGACACAATGAGGTCAATGGAAGAATGAGAAGACAATTCCTTCGAGGATAAAGCTCCGAATATTTCCTTTTTATCTTCAGTTCTTTTTCAGTTGTAACTTAAATATCATTGCCATGTTTTAAATTCCTCTTATCTCGAGGCGCAAGGAATGTCGTTTCCAAAGAGAGGAGATAATCTTCGTCGAGTTCTGTCTCTATCAGAGCTCGGACTTTTTACAAAAGAGCTGCAATTAGCTTCTTGTATTATCTCTCAGAGGTACCAGCATCAAATAAATTGTTGCAAATCCGGTCTTAATTTACCAACGGAAAAAAATGCACTTGGAATAACAAAGGGAAGCAATGACTCGATTCCAAATGAAAACAAACTTTTAATTAGTTTTGGATTGTAAAAAGAAACTCCAGTAATTAAGAAGATAATCTTTTCTTTACAGTTGATGGCGTTTTATTTTTGATATGAGGGAAAACAATAAGATTCTACTGTTTATGATAGTAAATTCCCATTAGATAAGAATTTGGTAAACTTGAAAGAGAGTAGCAAGAAAGCGATCAGAACGAATTCATTAAAAAAAAAAAGCCATTTTTATTCTGATTTCAAATGTACATAATCTTTTTGCGATTAAAAAACAAGAAAGATGGCACAGAATTCTTGGGTGTAATGAGCATCCAAAAATTATATTTCACTGGAGTACGGAGATTAAGTGCAACTTCAAGAGCATTTCGGAATCTTAGAAAATTTTTATTTCCTTCCATCATGTCACGGACGCTGTAACCATTGTCTAACAAACCCAAATTTGCTTCTGAATAGAATCCACGTCCTTCTGCTCCGGAGCCGAAACCTTTCCCAATTAAGCTACACCGACAAGTGCTGATGAATTCTACCTGCCGTCTTGACATGCGCGTCATCTCTGCAGTACATCACATGCACTCTCGTGTCAGAATAATATGACCACCTACCTAATATTGGGAATAACCACCCTTGGCCCGGATGACAGCGGCACGACAGCGTGGCATGGACGCATTGAGGCTCTGGAAGGTTGCCCGAGGCACACGTGACCATTCGGACGGCATAAGAGCACGGAAATCCCGGAGATGAAGTGGTTGTAGGTCGGCACGTCGAGCCTGTCGATTCAAATAGTCCCACCAGTGCTCTAATGGATTTAGGTCGGGCGATTTCGCAGACCAAGGGAAAACGGAGACATCTCTGTCTTGCTCATGGAACCAGCCACGCACCCCTGTAACTACGTGACACGGCGCATTGTTCTGTTGGCAAACACCATCAACACAAAGGTAAACGTCCAACATGAAGGGATGCACATGGTCAGCGAGGATGGGCAGGTAGTAATTGGTGTTCAGGGACCCATCCAGTGGTACCAGCGGTCCCAGCTCTTACCAGTAAAACATCCCCCAGACATGCATACTGCCAACGCCGGCCTGTACTTGACAGACAAACGTGCCCGGGTGTTGGTTGTCGTGTGTCTGACGCCGTATCCGCCACCGCCCGTCACTTCTGTGGAGTAGAAACCTTGATTCGTCGGAGAAGGCAACCTTGTCCCACTCTTCCACTGTCCAATGACGGTAGCCCCTTGCGAACTCCAGGCATCATTGCAGATGGACCTTAATTGACATGGACGCCTTGACGCAGGGTCGACTCCGGAGACCCACGTGTGACAGGGTTCGCTATATTGTTATCGGGGACACGTACCTCGGTGCTCTAGCGTTCATTTGCGTGGTCAATTACTGCACAGAGGCGTGTCGATTGCCCTTACCAGTCGACGGAGACGACGTTCTCCTCTGGGGTCGATGATCTTTGGGGCTTTACTGTTATCTCGATACACCCTTAATACAGCACCTCGCGAGAAGCCCACGAAGTCTACTTTCTCTGAGACGCTTCCATCCTTGGAGAGGTAGACAATGATTATTCCGTTTTGAACGTCTGTGAAATCATTACCTCTGCCCATTGTGCTCACGTGACACACTATTGCTCATCTACCCTGGCCGACCGCTCATATCTCCGTGTGGTCGACCTTGTCACGTGCACTCAGTGACGCGCCTGGACGGGTACACTATGATTCCGGGGGTGGTCATATTATTCTGATAAGACCGTGTATATCCCCACGTTGAGAAAGGGATGTGAAGGAATCACAGGTTTCCGGTTCCCGCGTAAACCAGGGTTGAATCAGCTCATTATAGAAGATAGAATTCACAGTAATTCCAAACGATATGTGGAAAGAACATTACAGACTTTTCGAAGAACCTAACGACCAGTAGATCCATTTTTACCTTCATATGAAACCCAAATTTGCCGGCGGCAGAACTCAAACCCACATCCTTCTGCTCCGGAGCAGAATGCTTTCGCAGTTAAGCTACACCGACAAGAACTGGTTACAGGTCCTTGCCGTCTTGACATATGCGGTACGTTTGTAGTATGTCACACATCGTAGAATATATGTTCAACAAAATTATTGAGGATTTAGTAAGGTAAATTCAATTCACATCCATTTAAGACTCAGAAACGTCAGCTTGCGAGATGCAGATGCGGATGTCTTACCACGCCTGGGAAATAAACAGCACTATTTAATAGACCCAATGTAGGTCGCATTTTTACCCGTGCATTGCAAACGGATACCATCAAATGGTTCAGCTTTCATGGGCACGATAAGAACAAAATGTTCTTACTGTATATTTCGAAGAATTAACTTTCTCATTTCAGAAACTTTTTTGAAAGAGGGAGAATTTTTCGTCATGAATACAAAGTGATTGTAAACTCCTTCAACAAAACAAGAGGGGTGAGAGTACACATCAGAACGAACAATATTTGCAATGGAACTTAGGGCCGCATTCTGCTCCCAGTGCCAGAAAAGCGCACGTTCGAAAAACGTCCGGCAGGCACACGGAGCTCCAATCAGTCATGAGAAACACAAGATGCAAATCAGGTGAGCTGAACACGTGCGTAGGCGATGAGGAGTAAACATTTAAAAACGCATCCGAACCCGTTCAGCGATATTACTTTGTGAACATCCCATGAGAATTTGATGTATTCGTGAAGGGCATGGGGGACTACACATGGAGGAACGTCTGACCGGCGCAGCGTACTGTGTGTTCCTAAAGCAAGTGCTTCCCGGTCTGTTGCAGGATGTTCCGCTCGCCACGCGGAGGAACATGGGGTTTATGCAAGATGGGGCCCCAGCACACTTTGTCACCGAAGTCCGATACTTTCTAAATGCGACATATCCCGGGCGGTGGATTGGACGCGGTGGACCTGTGGCTTGGCCTACATGCTCTCTGCACCTTAATCCACTGGACTTCTTCTTGTGGAAGCGCATGAAAAACATTGGTGTACGAGACACGCGTGGACTCCTTGGAAAATCTCGTTGCGCGAATCGCTGTTGCTGCAGACAAGATCAACACCATACCGGGAGTCTACTAGAGGGTGCTACAGTCCTTCATTCGCCGGTGTTACCTGTGCAACGACGCCCTTGGACGCCAGTTTGAGCAGCTCCTTTGAGTCTTTCTCTGATGCGATTGGAATTGTGCAACTCATAAATTAGGTATGTCTCTTTGTTTTCAGTGTTGAAGGCTCAACGTGGATGTGTAATTTTAGTCTTTTCTGAGACTAGGAGTGGAATGCGGCCCTAGGTTCCATTGCGAATATTATTCGTCTTGATGCGTACTATCACCCCTCTTGTTTTGTTGAAGGAGTTTACAATCACCCTGCATACTGCGTAATGAGGATTTTTGTTGGGATTTGATATGAATTCTTTTCTTGCAAAATTCAAAACAGAAACGACATTCTTTCGAACTGTAATCAGCCTGAAATTACGGTTTCATTGTCACGCTGGTTAAACAGGCGGGTCCTGTAATTAGTGCTTTGATACTGCAAGTCGTAAAGAAAATATAATATTTTCTGCTTCGAAGCGTTTCATAAAACTGAAGCCTACACAGATCTAATGTGCTAGACATTCCTCATACCAGGATGAGTCAAATGTCGTCCCGTTTCCAGTTAAACATTTAATGATGGAAGAAAACTAACGCTAACTTCATTCTGCAAAGTACAAGCCGTTGTTTTCTTGAGTCGTTTTCCGACATTTCACCAGAGCTACAATACCACGGCGGTAACATTCGGCGGATTTTCAGGACAGAAACTGCCGGTGGCGCGGTGGTCTAAGGCGTTGGCCTCTGATCATTCGTCCGAAGGGGTCGGGTTCGAATCCCGGTGAGGCATGGATGTTGTGTTTGTCTTACGGCATTGGCTCTCTCCCTTCCCTGGAACCAGAGACCCTAAATTAGGGAGCCCATTGAGTTGCTCACGGTGGTCGTTAAACCTCCAATCAAAAAAAAAAAAAAAAAAAAGGACAGAATCTATCTGATGCCAGATTTCACATCCATCACTGAAGCAAAGGGCCATTCTTGTAGGAAATGTGCCATAGAGAGAAACTGGTGACAATCGGATGGGGAAGGATCTGGACTGTATGGAGCATGGGGTAGAATCATAACCCCTACCAATTCCCGTAGTTTTCGGTAGACCACTCCATTAGGTATTATACAATATTAATTATTCATTCGCCTTCTAATTATTTGTTCTGTTGCTGCTTACAATCTTTGGTGAATCTCCAGCATTGTGCGGGGCTCCAAGAAACAACCTGCCAAATTGACTTGGCAGTTAGCGTGTGTGAGTCTGGAGGAATTCGAGGTCGCTGTGGTGTAGCGGAAGCATATCCGGCGCGTAACTGGAAGACACTGGGTTCGACTTCCGGTGGCGGCCAATGATAATTTTTTCCGTGACTCACATATAAACGTGGAAAGAGCGAAGATCTTTGTTTGATGTTCCTGGTCCACGTTAAATGTCTGTATTAATTATCCAATTGAAGCACCGCCCACATCCTATTGATGAACGCTGAGTAGCGTTGGTGCAAAGCATCATGGATCCGCTGCAGTTGTTCGACACACAGGTTCCGTGACGAAACACAAATTTGCCCGGTAACGGAGATCGAACCCCTGCATCCCCTCTGATCCCGAGCCGAATACTTTCCCAATTAATCTACACCGACGGAATTTATCGCTGCAGTTTTGCCGTTTTGACATGTGCTTTACTTCTGTAGTGCGTCACGTATATACGCCCCCCTGCCTCCCCATTAAGAAAGGGCTGAGACGGAATCATAGACATCTGAGTCATCCGGCAAGCCATGCTTGAAGTTGCTCGCTGAAGAAGAAGGAATTCTCATTAATTCCAGACGATGTGTGGAAAAAACATCACACGTTTTTCGAAGAACCTGACGCTCAGTAGACTCATTTCCACAATGTGGCACCAATATGACGAAATACGAATTTGCTGGTGACAGGGATCGCACCGCAGCCGCTACTTTCCCAATGAAATTACACCGACGGATTTTATAACTGCAACTTTGCCGTCTTGACGTGTGCTTCACCTCTGTAGCACGTCACATATGTCGGTCTCGCTTGAGAAAGGGCTGAAAGGGAATCATAGGTTTCCAGGTCAGCCGGTCTGCCATGCTTTAAGTAGCTCGCTTAAAAGAAGAAGGAGGAGAAGGAATTCTGATTAATTCCAGACGTTATTTGAAACAGACAGCACACATTTTTCAAATAAATTTTATTAGCTCGCTGAAAAGAAGAAGTAGAAGGAGGAGAAGGAATTCTGATTAATTCCAGACGATGCGTCATACGAGCATCGTCAAGGAGAATTCCTTCTCCTTCTTCTTCTTATTTTATTAGCTCGCTGAAAAGAAGAAGGAGGAGGAGGAGGAGAAGGAATTCTGATCAATTCCAGACGATGTGCGAAACGAACATCACAATTTTTTTAATTTATTTTATTAGCTTGCTGAAAAAGAAGAAGAAGAAGAAGAAATTCTGATTAATTCCTGACGATGTGTGAAACAAACATCACATTTTTGTCAAATTTGTTTTATTAGCTCGCTGAAAAGAAGAAGAAGGAGGAGAAGGAATTCTGATTAATTCCAGACGATGTGTGAAACAAACATCACACATTTTTTGAAGCGAAAGAGGAATTCTCACTAATTCCAGACGACGTGTGGGAAGAACATCACACATTTTTCGAAGAACCTAACGGCCAGTGGATCCATTTCCACAATTGGGTGGCAGTGGGGCGAAATAAAAATTTGACGGTGACAGGGATCGTACCTGCATCCGTCTACTCCGGAGCCAAATGCTTTCCCAATTAAGCTACACCGACGCAATTTATCACTGAAACTTTGTCGTCTTGACATGTGCTCTTCACCTCTGTAGTACGTCACAGTTTCCGTCCACATGTTAACCATTTGGTACGAGTTTGCAGTTTATAAGACCCTCATCATTCCACCGAATGAGTAGCATGTCTTTGCTCTCAAACCGGCCTGTTTAAATCGGCTCGAGAGAAAAGCCATCTTGTTTAGCTATACTTCTTAGTGTGGCTTCAGCCACTGGTTCCGGGTAGTAGGATAACGTAGGAATATACACTTTTCATCACGTGTGACAATACGTTGCCAAAAACTATCGTCCTGTGGATTTGCCAGCAAACTGTGAAAGAAAGCGACCAGCTGTTCCTCTTGCTGGAGTGTCAATATATGGAGAGTTTCTCGATGACGCCTGGAGCAGAAGCCAAGCTGGAGTAGGTGGCGAACGATGGTCGAATAAGAAAGACCCTATCGCAGCTGCTAATTGTCCAGCACTGGTATCGAGTTTCGTTGTCATAGCTTCTATCAGGGTGTCAGTGTTAGTGGTCGTTGGACATCCTGACCTCTCCTGGACTTCGAGACTGGTTTCACCAGCATTGAAACCCCGAAACCATTTTCGTGAAGTGCTGCTGTCTAGTGTTTCCTCTCCTTCAACTGCAAAACTTTCTCATGCTGCAGCAGCATTGAACCCGTTTTTCAAATAATGGCGTATTAGCACCCGAACAGCACGTTTATCGACTTCCATCTTCTGCTTACCTGATAGCGCAATGTAGCTCCTGACAAATACACGTTCCAGCCTTGTGTATTCCACGTCACCATGGTACCCAGTCGGCGCTGGCACCCTTTTCGCACAGGAACGGAGGCTTCACGTTATGTGTAGCCCAAAACGCGACGAACGTTTGACTCACACTGGTATTTTAACCTCATGTTTTATCGCTTCTCATCTCGTCGATAAGTATTTTTCTTATCATATTTCCATTTTTCTTGCTCAGGTTTATGTCTCTGTAAACTTGTTTGTTCGTTTTGTTTGAATCTGAGGCAACACATTTTTCATTACATGCGAATTTTCAGCACGCTTTTTATAATTTATTTTATGGAGTCCAACCTATGTCATAATGAATATATGTTTCATGATAAACAAATAAAAGGTTTGCTTTAAACGTTTCTTGAAATTAATGTTTCGCAAATACGTATTAATGAACTATATGGATATTCATAATATAATTTCAATGCTTTTGAATGTATTTTTGATAAAAAATTAAATAAAAGAACACATTGTGTCACTGCAGTTTTCAATTATTGTTACGAAACGTACGGGTTTTGGATGTCATCATTTAACAAACAGCAGCGTTCTTTGAGCGAAAGTACACAAAACGACTTTTCCCGAACAATGAGCTTTGAAGGGTATCATAAACATCACCACCAACAACAGCCATTATCAAACCACTGCTAGATGAAGGACTCCCCGAATATCTTTCACAACTTCTGCCTTGACGTAGTCTCTTCCTAGTCACTCTGTCATGTCACTGGCCATCGCCGCCTTGGCCAGGTACATTTCAGCCGCCGGACCCTGAATTAAATTTAGGGTATACGTAGACTTATAATGAACTTCAGTCAAGAAAGTTTCATAAAGCAGTTTAGGGACGAGGACGTTCATATAACGTAGGGAGTCACCATGTGCCCAATCCATGGTAAACTTTAAGTCTTTGTGGAGATAATTGATGAAGGACAAGAAAACATCCAATTCCCCCATCCCTTGAGGCAAAACAAAAAATACACTATCTACCAACAAGTAATTGGACACCCCTGCAATCGACGATATCTGCGGTCCTGATTCACGTCACGGCCGCCGCCGTTAAATATCGTGTGGGAAACAACAACGCAACCAGTCGCATGCAAGATGCCACGCAGTTCGGAGGTCTCTGATTTCGAGAATGATGTAATCGTCGGGTATCACAGAAATGACCGATCCATACGTGACATATCCAGCGAGTTGAAGTACCCAAAATCGACAGTGGCGTACGTGATTGGCAAGTGGAAAATGAGAGGTGACTGTCGGAATGTGCCGCGACCCGGCAGACCCACGAAACTGGGAGTTAGAGACCGACGGGTGCTGGCCAAAGAAATTTGGAAGAACCGCACCAAATCGAAGGGCCACATCCGCGAGGAGTTTCAACAGGCATCCGGGAGTGTTCTTTCGATGAATACCATCCGTAAGGAAGCCCATCTGCTCGGTTATCATGGACGTGCTGCCACCAACAAGCCTTTGATCACCAAGTCCAATAGCGCTGCTCGGCTAACGTGGTGCAAAGCACGTCGACAGTGGACCGTTGAACAATGGAAACAAGGTTCTCTGGAGCGACGAATCAAGGTTCAGCCTCTACCGTTTGGATGGCAGGGTCTGGATTTGGCGTCTGCCTGGAGAACGCCTCCTGTCGGAATGTATTGTGCCAACTGTGAAGTTCGGCGGCGGTGGAATTATGCTATGGGGGTGTTTCTCCCGGTATGAGACGGGACCCTTGGTCTCAATTCCTGGTAGATACAACGCCGAGACCTAATGCACCATTTTGGATGACCATGCGCTTCCTACGTTGTGGCAGTTTTACGGGGTGGACCCATGTTATTTTCAGGATGACAATGCCACCTGTCATGTTGCGAGGTCCACCATGGCTTGGTATGGTGACAATGGGGTTAATCGAATGGACTGGCCTGCGCAGAGCCTGGACCTTAATCCTATCGAGCACCTCTGGGACGAGTTGGAGCGTCGACTTTAGGGGTGCCCCCACCGTCCGATATCGGTGAAGGAACTGACCTGTCTTCTCCAAGCCGAGTGGACGAAAATACCGCTAGCCATCGTGCAACGCCTGGTTGAGAGTATGCCCCGGAGGATCGTAGCTGTAATAGCCGCTCGTGCAGGCTCCACCAACTATTGAAGGTGAATAAACTTCGTTTTCCTTTGCTATCACAGGTGTCCAATTACTTGTTGTGTACATCGTCTACATAACGCAGCCATAAGGCAGGTACCAATCCGACTGTATCAAGGATTTGCGATTCCAGCGGCCTTAACATAGCTCCAGCAAGTACAGAGGACATTGGAGAGCCGATAGCCACCCCTTTCGACTGCTTAAACACTTGGTTGTTAAAACAGAAACAGTTAGAGTCTGTAGCAACGTCGTTCGCATACGAGATGACTGCCACCTACTCTTGGGAGAACAAAGTTGACTCCAATATCGCTTGTTTTATGGGGCCCAAATTAACTCCTACCCTCATCTTTTGGGCCGGCTGCCCACCAATTGGCTTTTTCAGACATCATGCTAAGCGAGCGTTTTCCCACTCTTCAAATGACGCTTCCAGTACTGCGGAGATCAATAATATTAAATCGTTGGCCTTAGCTACAGACTATAAAGAGCATGTAGTTGATGACGTCTTTAAGAGCACCGAACTTTCGTTTACTAATTAACGTCGCCTTGTCAGGGAACCTAGTCAGAGGTTCTTTTCCGTAGGTACAGGAACTTACCTATTTCAACCGGAATGCGTTTAAGAAGTTAGGACTTGGAGTTAGAATTTGCCACCCAAGGTCCATAACACAATACCTTCTTTCATCCAGAAGCGGCAGCACTTCACTTGATAATGCTAGAGTACTATAACGTGTAAATTAATTGGGACAAGCTATTTTATTCTCAGGAGTGTAATGTGATCGCCAGTTGATGTCGGAAACCCACGTAAACCGGTTTTATCAACCCTAAGGTGGTGTGGCTGTTAGAACTTGATAGTAAGAATGTGGTTTGACTGGTGTTAAACAGAAAATAGGCACTTCAGCTTCAGTTGTGAGCTTTCGTGTGGGACAGGTGGATGTTAGTTTTTGCTCTCTGTGAGTACGTGTTGCTTTCGTGTATTGAAAAATGGATATTTCCCCAAGGAAGCGTGCAAAAATAATTGCTCTGAAGGATCACACTTCTATGACAGTGAGAGACATCGCTTTTGAAGTTGGTGTAGGCAAATCAAGTGTATCAAGACTGATTACGCGATACAATGCACCTGGATCTTCGTCTCCAAAAAGGAGAGGTAAATGTGGAAGAAAACGAAAAACAACTCCACGAACCGATAAATATCTAATCAGAAATAGTAAAATGAATCCAAAAAAAAAAAAAAAAAAAAAAAAAACAAGTACCGACCTTCAAAGAGATTTATTGGCTGGTGGTTGTGATGTTAGTGATTCAACTGTACGCCGTAGGCTTCTGGAAGTTGGCCGGAAGGCAAGAAGACCAACGAAAAAACAATATGTGAATGCGAAAATGAAAATAAAACGTTTAGCATGGGCCAAAAAATATAAATCATGGACTGCTGACGAATGGAAAAGGAAATATTCAGTAATGAAACTCATGTATTTGTGCAGGGTTACCAAGCAAATGTCGTTAGCCGAATCAACTGTGAACCCTTAAGACCTGAGCATGTCAAACAAACTGTAAAACACCCTCCGAAACAGATGTTTTGGGGGTTTTTCACATCAAATGGCACTGGAAGCTTAGTTCCTGTTCAAGGTATGATGATTTCAGTCAAGTACGTAGAAATATTGCAACGTAGGATTGTTCCATTCTTGCAAACTTTTGACGTGACATTTCAACATGACTTGGCTCCATGTCACAATCCGAAATCGGTCAAGAATTTCATGCTGGAAAATCAAATTCATTTGCTTGATTGGCCAGGAAATTCACCAGACTTAAATCCCATAGGAAACTTGTGGAATGTTTTGAAGAGACGTTCAGGTAAAATGGACTGTACAACCAAAGAACGCATGATAACGAATACTATAAAAGTGTGGTTCCACGATTATGAAGTCAAAAATATGGGCACTCAATTAGTGGAGTCAATGCAAAAACGAATTCAAGAGGTCATTTCTGCTAAAGGAGGACATACTTCATACTAATACAGGTATTTATCAGTGTATATGAAGGCATAGAATGATATAAAGGCATAGTTTTGGAAAAAATAGTGATTTTTTTACTTTGTCCCAATTAATTTGCACAGTATAGTATATCCCATACCGCTTAGATACCGAAATGGAACTACCAAATTTTACATAGGTATGACAAAGAGGTCTTACGGAATTCGTTTGACCGAACACAAAAGAGACGCCTTGAGCAAAAAATCATCTACTGCCCTCTCATGGGAAGTAAGAAGATCTTATGCCGCCCCACAATGGGCCGAATTACAACAGATCGCACCGTGCACTACAGCCAGAGATACAGCCATTAAGGAATCATTGGAGATTTTATTGAGCAGTGATGTTTGCAATGATGAAGTGTCATTGGAGCTGACTTTGGTATAGCGCATGTTCTTGGGTGCCTTTTGATAAAGTATTTGATTATTCAAACTTCCTATTATTTCGGCACGTGCCCTGCTGTCTCGTTTATATGCATTTCACATGCATCTTTAAAAAAAATTCTGTTTATTCATTCAGGTTCCTAACGTTTTTTTCTTTTTTTTTTTTTTTTTTTTTGTGACAGGAGGTTTAACGACCACCGTGAGCAACTAAATGGGCTATAAGCAGTCGCCCGTCCCTAATTTAGGATCACTGGTTCCAGCGAAGGGAGAGAGCCAGTGCCGTAAGACAAACACAACATCCATGCCTCACCGGGATTCGAACCCGGACCCTTTACGGACGAATCCTAACGTTGTACTAACCGTGAAGAAGGAACCCGCAGGTGCTGAAAGCTTGCAGCCATTTGTTTACTGTTTTTACGCCAATAAAACGGTTATTGTTATTATTTACTTAGTTGTTTGGCGTACCACTACCTACTTTAATCCAGTTGAAACACAAAGTTTTATGGAATACGGGGGCTTTAATAAAAGCTCTGCTCACTGTCCATTTTTGAGAAAAGTGTGAAGCAAAGGAAGAAACTTACCTTATTGCTGTTCAATGTACTCCCTTCCGCTGCTAATGACAGATTGCCAGCGGTGAGGTAGGCCCTGGATGTCTCGTAGTACGCCATCTTTATATAGTTGTAGTATTTCTCGGATCACGTCCAATGACAGTTCGTCCAGCGATTCATGACGGATACCACGGAGCCGATTTTTTAACTTTGGAAAAAGATCAAAGTTGGGCGGACTGAGATCAGGGTTGTACGGTGGGTGGGATAAAGTTTACCAGCCATATTTCGACAAACGTTTCCGTACCGACGCTGCACCATGGCACGATGCGTTGTCATACAGCAAGATCGCTCCCGCTTCCAACTAGTTAGAGGGAGTTTGACGAACTTTCGGTCTCAATTTTGTCATTCGAAAGTGACGATACTGTTGTGCGTTGACATTTTGCCCTACCGGCACTCGATAAGGACCACAATACCCTGGGCATCGCACACAAAAATCATCATTTACTTAACTTTGGGTTGCTGCCTACGACACTTTGAGGGGTGTGGGGAATTTGGATGCCTCCATTCTGTTTATTGTGACTTTAGTTCCGGGTCAAAATTGATTGTGACTTTAGTTCCGGGTCAACGGCTCGAAGTCTCATCAATTGCGACAATTCTGTTCAGGAAGGTGTCGCCTGCATTTCGAACCTATGGAGGTGATTCTGTGCGATGCTCACTCTGGCTGCCTTCTGCTGCAGGGTGAGGTGGTGTGGCACCCAGCGGGCGGCGATTTTTCTTTTTCCCAGCGAGTTGTTCAAAATCCGGTGAACAGACATGGTGGAAAAATTTGTCTGATGAGCAGTTTCCTCGAGTGTTAAACGGCGACTCTCTTCAAGAAGCGTTGCAACAATGGTGACAGATGTTTTGTCTGTCACCGTTTGAGGTCGGCGTAAGCGGTGATCATCTTCGATGCTACTTTGGCCCTCCTGAAAGCGCGATGCCCAGCGAGAAATCATGCTTCGGTCAAGAGTTCCTTCCCCACAAACTTCTTGAAAGGCAGTGGGGAGTGTCTGAGTTTTTCTCCGCAGAGTTTCGATTTTCATGTACGAACGGTGGTCTAACGCTGTGACTCGACCTGAGGAGCTGCACGCTTTCATTCCAAACCCTCCCACGTCCACACAGCAAATGATAGCGCGTTGTTCTGACACCACAGCGTTACTGAGAATCTAACCTCGACATGACACAATCATTTTCCCGATTGCATCGTCCGCTTCCATTTTAGATTAACGTGTGCACAACTTTTGTTATGACGTTTGTAAAACGATACTTAAGAACAATACTGGTCAAAGGGATCATCACCCAAAAAAAACAAAAACAAAAAATACGACGAGAATTCCTTGCTCCGTCAACCTCCGTTTACAAAAAATTTCCTCCTCCATTTTCAGTGTTAAATGAAAACATTTATGTTACTAAATGGCAGTTAACAGCAATGTACCCAGGGGGAACACTGTAAAAGAAAAACTTACGATCACGAAGAAATAAACCTTCGCACGACTTCCGTAGTTGGAAATTTTTGCCTTGATCTTTAAGATTAAACAAACATTTCTGCAACAAAATGACATTTAGCAGCAATATAACAGGGAACATTGCGGAAAAACAGAATGTGATTATGGGATAAATCCTCGTTCCGTCCAGCTTCCGTTTCAGAAAAATTTTCCTCCATTTCCAAGCTTAAATACAAATACTTATGGAATAAAACACTTAGCAACTATACGCAGTAGAGAGGGCATGGGAAAAAGAAAAAGAAAAAAAAAAAAAGAAAAAAGAAGGGATTTAAGATTACAGCGCTCCGCCTAACTTCTGTTAACAGAAAATTTTCCCCAATTATCAAGCTTCAATACAAATATTTATGGTGTGAAAACACAAGTTTGTCCGAGTCGGAGATCGAGCCCGCGCCCCCTTACTCCGGAGTAAGTTGCTCTCCCAACTAAGCTACACGGCCGGAATGTATCGCTACATATTTGTCGTCTTGACACGCGCTTTACCTCTATAGTACGTCATAATAAAGTAAAACATTTAGAAACAATTCAGATTATAGAGGGAACCGCGAAAAAAAAAACTTAAATTGTAAAAACTTCATCAAATAAAATGAAAAAAAAACGGTAAAATGTATTTGAATTTGGTTAGTAAATTGAACTTTTGAGTGGAAACCTTTCTTAAATGAGTTTAAAATCTTTTTTTATACATATATTCGAAGAAGTAGAGTACACTGTCTGAATAAACAAATTAATGAAGAGAAGGAAACGAAGACTAAAGCTTACTTTTCCTTTTCATTATCCTAATAATGTACTTATTTTAAACTAAAAAGTTCCACGAATCTGCTGTGTGCAGATTTCATATAAAAGGCGTTTTGTTCATTAAAAGTTTCACATTTTTGTTATCATCAGAACATTACATCTGGAACACTTTCTTGAAACTGCAATCCTCGTCGAATCCCACCGAATGCTATTGGCATTTCTTTTGCGAAGTTTTTTTTGATAGCCTCTTCATCATCATTTTCATCGCTCACTCTAAATTCTTTGCTACATTTTGCAACTTTTGTATCACTGCTTGCGGCTATGCAATACTTTACAGCCACACCTTTCTTCTTCATTCTTGATCAACATAATAAAAAAATTTTCATTTTATGCCCAAGAGATAGAGATTTTCTTCTCGACATTTTGAGCGAAAAATAACAGGCGATTGGATCGTATTGATTGAATGAGAATGAAAACATATCTTCTACAAAGTCAGGCCCGCCACAGTTGCAACCGGATTTTCCCTGTGCAAAGCCGTTTCTACGCTGGACTTTCTATCCACATCTGGAAAAATAGCTGCTTCATACCGTCTCCGCGGATACGACCCCTCGCGCGTCGTCCTTCTTCCAACAAGACCCCTGGCGCCTCACAAAACCAAAAATTTCAAGACTGGGAGTTAAGGACGCTTTGCTCCTATCTGTGTGCTAAATAATTTTTAAAGCAAAACACACACAAACAAACACGAAATGGTAATTTTAATTGAAAAAACTTTGTTATATCGAAATTGATTTTCGTAATATGGAGATAAATTTGCATGTAAATGTCGTTCCAAAGTCCAGGTTCTGCGAACATTTTTGTTAAATAGAAGATTTCGTTAAAAGGAAGTTTGTTATGTAGACATCACAATCAAAGATTATGCTTTGCAGGAGCCTCCGATCTCTTTGAAGGAATGTATGACTTTCAATTTCGAAGAATTTACTCCAGTATGAGCTAAACATTCTGCATAGTCGTTTTTAGCACGTCTTTTGTAAAAAAAGATCGTGCTTCTGTTATCGGTTTGTCCGTCCGTCTGTACCCACGATATCTCTGCAACTATTAGTCCGATTTGAAAAATTCTTTCTGCATTGGGAAACTTGAAATATGCAAATGATGATTCTTTATTTGTTTTTTTTTACAATGTTCAATTTCGCCGATAGAGGGCGTAAACGCAGATGATGTCGAATTCAAAAATACGTTTTATTCCACATATTTGCTTCTAAACATCCAATGGAAAATTTTTTCTTCAGCGGATACATCTCCTGATGGAAATCTTTTGCGTATAATTTCAAATTTTTGGTAAAGAATACTTTGGCCACCAGGGTGCGTAAGCGTTAATTTTTGCTTCTGATGTATTTGCCATAAAATCGGAGCTTCTAAAATATCGATTGAAAAAATTCTTTCGTGGACTGATGCCCCTCACATCAATAAACCTTTTTGGAACATTTTCTTCTTAAAATATTCCACAGTTTCTCCGCCAGGGGCGTAGATGTATATCTTATTTTTGTCAATATCTCTACTTCTAGAAGTCCGATTTGAAAAATTCCTTCTTTGTTGGATAGTGTTTTCCACGTGACATGTTTTTCATATATTTTAAAAATTTTCAGCTAATTCATAGACTTTCCGCTAGGGGGCGTAGCGGTAAATTGCGTTTCCCCCTATATCTCTGCTTCTAAATCTCCGATTTGAAAAATTATTTTTGCACCTCATACAGCTCCTGATGGGAAATCGTTTGAAGATAATTTCTGATTTTTGTAAAAAAATAGTTTGGCTACCAGGCGACGTAAATCTTAATTTCCGCTTCTGTTGTATTTGTAGCAAAATATGAGCTTCTAAATTCTCGATTGAAAAAAACGTCGTTTGTTGACCGATACTACTCATGTCGACAAACCTTTTAGAAACATTTGCTCCTTAAAATAGTGCATGGTTTCTACGCCAGTGGGCGTAGATGATTATCTTATTTTTGTCAATATGTGTACTTCTAGGAGTCCGATTTGAAAAAATACTTCTTTGTTGGATATTGTTTCTAGTGTGACATGTGGTTCATATAATTTCAAAATTTTCAAGTAATTCATAGACTTTCCGCTAGGGGGCGTAAATGTAAATTGCTTTTCTCCCGATATCTCTGCTTCTAAATCTCCGATTTGAAAAATTCTTTCTGCACCTCATACAGCTCCGGTGATGGGAAATCGTTTGCACATAATTTCTAATTTTTGTAAGAAATGGTTTGGCCACCAGGTGGCGTAAGTCTTAATTTCCGCTTCTGTTGTATTTGCAGCAAAATATGAGCTTCTAAAATCTCGATTGAAAAAAAAGTCGTTTGTTGACTGATACTACTCATGTCGACAAACCTTTTAGGAAAATTTTCTTCTTGAAATAATGCATGGTTTCTACGCCACGGTGCGTAGATGTATATCTTATTTTTGTCACTATCTCTACTTCTAGGAGTACGATTTGAAAAATTCCTTCTTTATTGGATGGTATTTCCGATGCCAAATGTTTTTCTTATAAATTCAAAATTTTCAAATAAATCATAGACTTTCCGCTAGGGGGCACAAAGGTAAATTGCGTTTTATGCGTTATTTCTGCTGCTAAAGCTCCGATTTGAAAATTTCTTCTTGTATCGCATACAAGACCTGATGAAAAATATATTTCACATAATTTCTAATGTTTGGTAAAGAATGGTTGTTTAGCCACCAGGGGTCATAAGTGCTACTTTCTGCTTCTGAAGTATTTGCTGCAAAATCTAGGCTCCTGAAAACTCGACTACTTTTTTTTCTTGGACCGATACCGCTTATATGGATAAACCTTTTGAGAATACTTTCTTCCTAAAATAATGCATGGTTTTCCCACAAGAGAACGCAAAGTCACATCTTATTTTTGTCGATATCTCTGTTTCTAAGTGTTCGTAAGCTCACAATTCCGTTTACAGCAATATCTGAGGGATTAAAGACCCGATTGAGAAACTTCTTTCTTCCGTCAGATATTATTGTTTTCCATACCGGTTCCATTAACTTTGAATAGCTTTGATAAATTTAATTTGCGTCAGAACGGATTCAAAAAACGTGCTTATTACACCCGAAAATTCGGTGTCCTCTTTCTCGTTTATAATGGGCTTATTCTTTTTTAGGATAAAAATATCTATGTACGTTTAAATATGAATTTTACATTGGAAGTAGATTTTTTGCATTAAAATCTGTTTTTAATGCAAAACTACTGATTTCTGGAATGGAGACGACATCGGCAGTTCTGAGCTTTGGTACATCTTACGGCTTACGCGAGCTCAAGTGCAGCGAGTCTGCTGCATGTACCGTGCTATAATGATTACTATTAGTCTTGGTTTGGGTAACGCTGGGCCGTAGCAATAGGAGAGCCAGGCCGGGAGGCGCCCGACCTGCGTTTTCTTTTTCCCGTTCTAGCAATTTACACTACAGTCCAGTGCCCCACCTATTTTGCACCTCCTTTATATTCTTTGCTCCACCTCAAATCATCAGCCGCCGCTGCCAACTTCTCTGTCTGGCTACCTTCCTGTGATAAAATCTAACTGCACGGAACCCCTCGGAACCGAGGGTTTTTTTTTTTTTTTTTTTTTTTTTTTGAAAATAATAAACTCATATGAAACAACAAATGTAAACTTTATTTGATTGACAAATTCATTCAACCGCTTCAGTAAAGACAATAGTCCAGGTTGGTGATTTTTTTTGTGACTGAAGATTTAACAATCAACGTGAGCAACTCAATGGGCTATAAGTAGTCGCCCGTCCGTAATTTAGGGTCACTAGGTAAAGGGAAGGGAGGGAGTCAGTGCCGTAAGACAGACACAACATCTATGCCTCACCGGGATTCGAAAACGGACCCTTCACGAACGAATGATCATAAGCCAACGCTTGGGTTATAAGCAGTCGCCCGTCCCTAATTTAGGGTCACTAGGTAAAGGGAAGGGAGGAGTCAGTGCCGTAAGACAGACACAACATCTATGCCTCACCGGGATTCGAAAACGGACCCTTCACGAACGAATGATCATAAGCCAACGCTTGGGTTATAAGCAGTCGCTCATCCCTAATTTAGTGTCACTGGTTTCAGGGAAAGGAGAGAGCCAGTGCCGTAAGACAAACACAACATCCATGTCTCATCGGGATTCGAACCCGGTAGACGAAACACGTCGGAAACTACGATAAGTGTTTTTCTTTTTTTTTTTGAAAAGAATAAACTCATATGAAACGTTTATGTACATCTTTAGATAATGGGAAACGTATTACCTACGTGAATAAACTGGATCGAATGAATGTTAAATTGTACATATACATCTATCAGTCCAACGGCACAACGCGATCAGGTCTTCAAGTGTTCACTGTTCCGATAAGAACTTTCAAGCAAATTCCTGCTAGCGTTGTTTTGCACAACGGTTCGCTGAGAAGAGAGACTTCGGACTATCTGAGTCCCTCCATACTTCGCATTGAACAGCGCGTGAGTGAACCGCACGCTTCTCTCATTGACTTTACATGAGCTTCTTCCATTGATTTTACCGCACCACAACGCCCGAACCGTTTGCCCCAATCTTATTTTTCTAGTCCACTGGCACATCTACATGGTAAGACCTTTATTTTGATACCTCAACCATATCTTTTTTTTTTTTGCCGTTCTCTCACAACTGGTCTTACAGTAAAAAACCTTATAGAATTAATATATAGATACAACATGCATCTCAGTCAATTACGTAAACTTATGAATACCTTAGGAGCATTGAGTAAGATCATTACCGCAATAGATGGCAGCACATTACATTCTTCGTTAAATTTTGCTACTAAATATGAATCCACCAGCTGTTTCGTATTTCATTGATAAAGTAAAAAGAGAACATTAATTAATAAGGCGTTCTTCGGCCGACTGACGCACTTGCTCCAAGAAAATTGAATAACCCATAATTTAATGTATCAAAATATGATGATAATTAATTAATTCATATGGTTTGAATTATAAAGTGACTATATAATTTGTACAGGCCCATTAGCGCACCCAGAAATTTCCCAAGGGGAGGCCTTTAGGTCGTGGCACACAGAATTATCCCAACGTGGGGGTGACCCCTTAAATTTACGGGGAAAATAGTCAGGTGCTATAACAATTAAGAAGAAGGTTGACTTTTGTGCATTTATTCTTATCCAGTTACTAATGTTACAGTACAAGAAAGTTAAATGATTAGAAGAAACAATAGATGAACTTCTTTTTCTGCTTAGATTTTCTAAATTTATTTAATAGAACTGCTGCCTTATAATTATCGTATGTTATAATTATACGGTACATCATTGAGAAATACATGTAGATCGCGTTTCGTGATTTTATTTTTTGTTTCAAACTTCGACGTAATATTTTCCCGCTAGGTCAGCCCAAGTGGAGGGCCCACCTCCCCCGTGGATGCGCCACTGGCAGAGCCACAATGCTTTAAAATTCTACACCCTTGATTATACAATAAACCTCAGTTTCTGCGCATTGGGGAGTTTATATACATTCTGTACTAGAGGGCGTAAGTACGTATTTCGGTTAACAATATATTTGTGGATGTATCTTCACGTCCAAAAGGCCGGCTGTAAAAATTCATTTTGGTTAAATGCTGCTCTCCATGAAAAAATTTAAATTTCCACTTCCTGTCAAACCAGACTCAGGGCCTGATTTATGATTAGGCTCTCAAGGCCCTGGCCTAGGGCCCCGCATTTCAGAGGGCTCCAGAACCGCAATGCAAAAAAAAAATTATGTTTTTTTTATTAAGTAACTGTTATGAATGGAAAAAACATTTGGAGAAAAAAAGCCTTTTTTTCCCCCTAAAATGAAGATTAACACTGGTGTTTTTACTAAACTCTTTCCCTACCTCTAAAATAATCAAGTTCTATACTTACTTTTTTTGTTCGTTAAATTTTTACTTTGGATATCTGATATAGATGTAGAACTGCCTTAAATTTTGGGAATGGGGGTGATGGCTTTCTAGGGAAATTTTGCAATATTGTAGAGCGGCCCAACATTCTTATTTGCATATTTGTGTAAAGTTAAAATAATTATTTTATTTGAATAAAGCTCATGTTGAGAATTGGCTTCCTGGTTTCTTAATTCAATTACTAATCAAAAACAACTATTATGGGAATTTTACTAGGAAATTTTTTTATTTAAATTGCAAATTTTCGAAGAAAACTATTCTCCTTCTTCAGGATGTCTTTTTGTTGTCACTTATTCCCGTCACTATCGCGATTACGGTTAACCTTGAAGGTTACGGTTATTTTTCAACAAATCCTGCCAGATGTTAGGCAGAGAAAATCCTTTGCAGTCATTGATGATGTAATTTTGATTTTTCTCAATCTCTATTCCTTCTTTTAGCTTTCTTTTTTTGAAAATTTCTTTGGAAACTGATGACTTTAAGGGAATTCCAATCCATGCTGTGACCAGTTTCTCTAACATGCCTATCTAAACCAATCTTGTTGGAGTAATTTTTTATAGCAGCTTTATGCTCTGCTATACGAGTTTCTAGTCTGCGACCTGTTTCACCTATGTAAGATAGTTCACAACTACATTTTACTTCATAGACTACACCTTGCATTTTTAAATTATCTTCTTCTCTTTGAACTATTTTTGGGAAATTTTTTTTAACTTTGTTCTCTAAACTTGGAGCTATCCTAATATTGTACTCTTATTAATTCTCTTTAAAGACTCAAATAAACTTTTGTGATAAGAAATTTGTTTAATGAATAGATGTGGAGGGACAAAATTAAAAAAAGAAAAAGAAAAGAAAAAAGCAACACTGTGGTAAGGATGTAAAGAACTACTGTAACTTGATTTTAGGCACTTAACTCTGATGATTGTTCAATTTTTTTATATATAGTGTGTGTGTGCGTGTACACACACACACACACACACACACACACACACACACAAACCATCACACAACTTACTTTTGGTCCTCAAAATTAGAAACATAATTGATTGGTTGGAAAAATCAGAACCTAGGTAACATGTGAAAACTGATTTATATGGAGTCCATTTAATTTTGGATGTGAGTAATGGATAAGGCAGGAAAATCGCAGTGCTTTTCATCTGAAATTTGCAGATGAAATATAAATGTGCTGTATTCCTATACACCTTTATACACCTCACCTCTACACCTCTTGAGAGAGATTTTGCGTTGCTAAGACACTTCGTAGAAGATTTGAGTATTATATATCGTAAAGTATCAGATTTTAAAATTGCTTGGGTGTAAATTAAGTGTATTATTAAGCTGAATAATGTACTTTTATCAGTGAGAGAATTATCCAGTTATGAATGTTTGTTCAAGACTAAGTATCATTCCTCTGTTAATAAAATTATTCAACTATAATATTGAACACATCACAGGTGATTAATCAGCTACATGGAAGTTCATCTTTCCCATAAAAACTCAATCTGTACTAAGTCTAAATACAGTTCATGGGTTAAAAATAAAATTAAAATGGGATGAATAAAATGGGATGAATAAAATGGGATGAGTAACTTATCATCTGTGAATGCTTGAATTATTACATAATTAAATATGAAAATAGCAAAACTACAGCATTAAATAGTGTTTTACTTACCCGTCTATATTTTTAAATGCGAATTTCTTTGCTAAAACAGAGGGTGAGTCGAAAGTCTTGCAATATTTGCATAAACGCATGTGCTGTGACTGGTATGTCACGTGTTCAAACTAGTTCAAGTCTCGCACTGCAGTCAGTCGAAATGGATATAAAGTGGTAGTCGTTGCTGTGAACAGCATAGCATGAGGTCGTTCTGTCTGTGGTTGGGACGCCTAAAAGATGAACAGCCACAACCGGGTAATTAGGGAACTTTTTTTTTTTATGAGTTTGAACTCACTCATAAAGCTGCTCAAGCAACCACTTTATTATGACCACCTGACAGTTTTAAGCAAATGAGCTATGGCTGCACGCTGTTGTCGCCAGAGGGCGAATCAAAAATCACTTCTACTAGTGCTTGCGACACTAGTAGAAGTGATTTTTGGGTGACGAGATGGGTAAAAAATGCGATTTGACGGGCTTTCAACGTGGGATGATTGTAGGAGCTCGGAGCCATGGAGGGAGTATCACCGAAACCGCCGCATTCGTGAAATGTTCCAGAGCAGCTGTTGTTAAAGTGTTTAAAGACTGGACTGTCAGCCAAAAAACTGGGTGTCTACGTGCAACATGTGGTCGTCATCGACTAGTGACTCCTCGGGCGGAACAGAGAGAGTCCAGACTGGTAACAGACAACAGAAGGGCAACAGTGCAGCAAATTACAGACCATCTTAATCAAGGATGCCCTCAAATGATCTCTGCACGCACTGTTCACCGTACACTGCATTGGATGGGATACGGCAGCCGAAGGCCTGTTCGAACACCTTTGCTGTCTGCAGTTAACAAGAGAAAACGTCTCCAGTTCGCACAGGAGCACAAGGATTGGACAGTCGATAATTCGAAACAAATTATGTGGTCCAATGAATCACGTTTTCAGTTGCACCATGCCGATGGCTGAGTGAGAATTTGGCAGAAACAGCACGAAAGCATGGATCCCAAATGCATTGCTACAGCCCTACAAGCTGGTGGAGGCAACGTTATGGTTTGGGGAATGTTTTCCTGGCCTGTTTGGGCCCTTTAATTCGTGTTGATCAACGTCTGACTGGCATATTATATCTAAACATCGTTGCGGACCAAGTGCATCCTGTCATGTGGATAGTTTATCCCAATGGCGATGGATACTTTCAACAAGATAATGCGTCCTGCTATAGTGTTGGTATTGTACAGGATTGGTTTCAGGAACATGTCGGTGAGTTTACTTTGCTTTCGTGGCCCCCACAATCTCCAGATCTCAACCCCTTTGCGAATTTGTGGGATGAAGTTGAACGAGCCATCAGACAGCTGGATCCACAACCCTGCAATCTGACACTCCTGGAAAGTGCCATTCATCAAGCATGGTCTCAGATTCCACAAACCACCTATCAACATCTCGTGGAGTCCATGCCACGAAGAATCGACGCAGTATTAAAGGCAAAAAATGGCCCAACGAAGTACTGAGGGGGTGGTCGTAATAAAGTGGCCACTCAGTGTATAGTAAGAACATATTCGTGTTAGAACTGAAAATGATATGCTATTTATTCCCGTTTTCCAAAAGGTCTCTCGATAAATAACATTATGTTAATAATACTCTTTGTTTAACAATTGTAGGTTACAGCGTTTAGATAGATCGATATTTTGGAAAATATCGATCTATCTAAACGCCGTGAATGGGTGAACTTGGTCCGCAACGATGTTCAGGTACCTGACAGCTGTCAGCGATTGTGCTATTGGGATAATGGAGCCTAAGGTATCTTAAGAAAACATCGGCCACAGCATAATACCACTGCAACCGTCCTATTTTGCACTCAGCAGTGCATCCATGTGCCATAGCTTCTTTTGGGAATCGACGTATCCGCGCTCAGCTGTCTATGAGATTCACTAGGAATCTTGATTCGTCAGACCAGGCCACTTTCTTCCAATCATCCACGGTCCAATCTCGATATCTTGGGCCCATTTCATGCGTTTTTGGCGATGATGTGGAGTGAGCATGAGGACCCGAATGGGTCTTCGGCTACGCAGGCCCATGCGCAGAAGGCTGCGATCAACTGTGTGCTGTGACACATTGCCCTGATCGCCACTGTTGTAGCCGCGGGTGATTTGTCGCACTGTGGTCGCTGTGAACAATGCGCGACAGTCTTCGCTCCCCTCTGGTATAAATGAGCTCCGGACGACACACGACTGGACTGTTCGTCGTTTGGCCACCTATGCACCATTTTTAATACGTACTCACTACGGCGGAACGTGAAAAAACCAAAAGCCTCGCCGTTTCCAAGATCGCAGTTCCAAGGCGCCGTGCCAGTTCCAAGGCGCCGAACCAAAAGCCTCGCCGTTTCCAAGATCGCAGTTCCAAGGCGCCGTGCCAGTTCCAAGGCGCCGTACCAAAAGCCTCGCCGTTTCCAAGATCGCAGTTCCAAGGCGCCGTGCCAGTTCCAAGGCGCCGTACCAAAAGCCTCGCCGTTTCCAAGGCACCGTGCCAGTTCCAAGGCGCCGTGCCATCACAACTTGTCCTTCATCAAAGTCGGATAAATCGGCAGCTTTCCTCATTCTGACTCCGAACACTCTACTAACTGAAAGCCGGTCCTCGGGTTGAATATATACTGCTCTGTGAACTTCACCTACGCCACCGTTTGGTCTCCATGCGCGCTCATTTCTCTAGGCTGGGGGGTGGTCATAATGTAATAGCTCATCGGTGTATTATTATACTGTTTAGAACCTGCATGAAGGTTTCTAATTCGATGGCCTGTGTGTATAGAAGCTGGGTTAAAGTTCTTAGTAACTGGTTTAATTCAGTACGGAGAGAGAGGGAGCGAGAGTGAATTCGGGAGGGAGAGAGAAAGATAAAGAGGGAGAGAGTGAGAGAGAATACGGCACAGGATTTTTACATTAACGGACCGTTTTCCCGCAAGGGAGGAGTAGATGCATTCTGGCTTTATCTGAATTTGTCTTTCTTTAAAATTCTGCTTTGCAAACTGCCTTTTGTATAAAAAAAATTCAAAAGTCGTAATCATTACACCCGAGAGTTGGTATCATATTTCTTGTTTTTATATTATTGGCCTCTACATCTATAGAGGTTTGACAGGACAGTCTCAACAGCAGTTTAAAGTTTCTGGTTACAGCGGAAGGAAAGGACGAACTTCATTTGTTGAAAGACGAATTCATTGAGACCTAGAAATTATGTATTTAAAGGTGTTTCCATTTGCTATAAATGCGAATGAATATTTCGCTTCATGATGACATCAGAATACATCTTAACTGGAAATGACTACGGATCTTAACAAAAATCAAACAGAAGTCATCGCTCTTTCCACGTTTGTAAGTGAGTCACGGAAAAATTATTATCGACCGCCGCGAGAATCGAACCCAAGGTCTTTCAGTCACGCGCCGGACATGCTACCACTGCACCACTGCGGCCTCGAATTCCCTCAGACTCACATACAACTGCTAAGCCACTTGGCAGGTAGCTTCTTGGAGTCCCGCACAATGCTGGGGATTCACCAAAGATGGTAAGCAGCAACTGAACAAATAACTAGGAGGCGAATGAATAATTAATACGCACAATTGAAGTGGATTAGAAATATCAAACAGAAGTCATCGCCCTTTCCACGTTTATAAGTTAGTCACGGAAAAATTCTCATCGGCCGCCACCGGGAATCGAACCCATGCTACCACTGCACCTGCCAAGTGGCTTGGAGTTAGTCGTATGTGAGTCTAGGGGAATTCGAGGCCGCTGTGGTACAGTGGTAGCATGTCGGTCGCGTAACTGGAAGACCCAACGTGGAAAGAGCGATAACTTCTGTTCGATGTTCCTAATCCACGTCAATTGTGTATTACTTAACAAAAATGTGCATATTCATGATTGATTGAGTGGTTTCGGATGAAATTATGCGTATGCCTCTCAAAGTTTCTTACTTATCTCATTTGCTTTATTCGTAGAAAATATTTTTGTCGCACTGCAAATTATAAACATCGGAATAAAAATTATTGGAAGTATGACAAACTATCTACGGTTTCACATGACACAAGATTAATACGAAGCATCATGATGAAAATGGAGATTTGCAAAAAACAGTTTACGATGCATGAAAAAGTAAAACTCCTCGGAATTGATGAGGATAATTCTGGAATTTCGGTACCTAGAAGTAAGATTTTTTTAAATCAAATGAGAGCAAAATTATGACAAATTTCGGAACTTTAAATACTTTTTGTACAAAATTGTGAGAAATGGAAATGAATACGAGAAGTTGAAGTGTTCACTGGCCTCGAATAAGGATGGAGTCGATAAAAACTGGAACCTTTCAAACGCCGATAAAATAAGAAAAAAATGGACCCAGTTGAATCCCTGATTACTGATTTATTTGCGTTGTAGGAAGATAAATATTTGACAATGAAGGTAAAACTAAAAGTAATTGATTATGCTTCTTTTTCCACCGTGTCCGACTTCGGGTTCGGAAGACGGAACTTTAAAAATCGCCGAAGAGAAATCTCTCTCACAAAATGAATCGATATAAAATGCGATGAAAAAACCGCAGATCAGGGTTCAGCAAATCGATAATAGCTGCTAAATTCAATTTAGACACGGACCGCTAGTGTGCGGGTAGGTTATGGCGAAGTTCCCTGGCGTGTTGATTAAGAACTTCTTGTGAAAAAGATCTTAGATGTCACAATACACGATGTAAAAAGAATTAACTACGGGGCGGATCAAAAAGTTAGTTACACTGTTGAATAAAAAAATAAATAAAGAGATATACTCATGGGATGTACAGTATGTTGGATTAAAGGTTATAACGAAGTAAATTTCTCCGTCATTTTTTGTCCACGCCGAGGCTTAAATCCGGGTCCCCTCACTCCGGACTGAGTCGCTCAACCAATTGAGCTACGCGGACGTTTGTTATCGCTGCTATCTGCCTTTATGTCGTGTGCGTCCTGCCGGGTAGGCACGTCACATTTACGCCCCCCCCGAAAGAGGGCCGGGGCATGGCCCACGGGTCAGCCGTGACCATGAATCATTGCAGGCAGCCTTCGCTGTAGAACGTGCACTTGAGAACTCCAAGTCAATCTAGTGTGTGGAATGCAACGTCACACACATTTATTTTTATTTTTCGAAGCGCTGAAGAAGGGACTCTCTTATTTTTCCTATCTCGTGTTGTGGAAAGAACATCACACCATTGCGAGATCTTTAACGGCCGGGTCATCGGGAAGTTTGGGCGCCATTATAACGAAGTAAATTTCTCCGTAATTTTTGTCCACGACGGGGCTTCTTGGGTCCTCTTACTCCGGAGTAAGTCGCTTTGCCAATTGAGCTACGCGGACGTGCGTTATCGCTGCTATCTGCCTTTATGTCGTGTGCGTCCTGCTGGGCAGGCGCGTCACAAGGCACAACATGTATTCATTTTTCGACATAGTCGCCTAAGGACTGTAAACATTTATCGGAACGTGTGATTAACTTTTCCTTACCTGTAGAGGAAAAGTCTCCTCCAGTTTGGTGAAACCAGTCAAAGACATTAATTTTCACAGCCTCATCTGTTTGGAATCGTTGTTAACTAAGGCTCTGTTTCATTTTTACCGAACAAATGGTAGTCGCACGAGGATAAGTCGGGGTTGAGCGGTGTATGTTGCCACACCTCCCACTTGAACGACTTTAGCGATTCCTTTGTTTTTCATCACGTGCGGGATGTGGCGTTGTTGTGCAGCAGAATGACAACATTGCTCCGGCATCTGTCCTTAACTTCCTTTCGCAAATTTCGTAGCGTTTGCAATATGCGTTAGCATTGATAGTCGTCCCTTTTAGCAAACATTATGTGTAAACAACACCTTCACAGTCAAAGAAAAAAGTCTCCATTACCTTTCCGGCAGACGGTTGGACTTTGCTCCTCTGCCTTGTTGGAGAGATTGTGACGTAATCAGTGGTGAAAACATGTGTCAAAACGACAAATCTGCAGCGAGACATTCTGTCCGTGTAGCTCAGTTGGAAAGTGACTTCACAAGGTGACATGCTTCCATTCCATGGACGATCATTTGGTTTCAGGTGTGAAATGGTGAAACCACATTTCGTCTCCTGTGATGTTACGAGACAAAAAATTGTGACCCTCGGCAGCATACCGTTGCATAAAAGCCAAAGACGACAGGAAACGTTGGTTTCTCTTCAAAGACTGCTTCTGTTTCTAGTTGTTTTCTTGATTGTAGAAATGCGGTTGATATTATTTTATTTTCTGTAATGGTTTCCATTGGTTATGAATAACGTTGAAATTTTTTATTCCTGTTAAAAGGGATTCAAAAGACGTGCTCAGTACAACTGAATATTCGGTGTCATCTTTCTTGTTTATTTAGAAACAGATATTAACACACTACTCTTTCATTCAGCTTAAAAAGAAGTATAACTTCGTGCTCAAATAACTTTTTCATTAAATCTCATAAGATGTCATTACGCTCTTTACCAACGGTACTAGTGAAGTTCTATCGCGTAGCGCTGAATCTCGAAATAAAGCTTTGGCGTTTGCACACGATCGTAGTGGAGTCCAAATTAAACTACTGGGAGGTTAATAGCACTTTAAATTTAATGAAAATTTTTTTTTGTCACGTAAGATTAGATCTTTCAGGTCCGCCACAGACCCATTCTCAGATGTAACTAGCACAATTGGAACAGAATGATTGCATTTAAATACAATAATATGAGAGGTGAACACTTGATAAACATCGCATACATTAATGTGATCATCTATCATGAAATGTTATTGTAACAATCGATATACAAATTATAAGCAAGTTATGGAATGTTTTAGTGTTATTTACATGAAGGAATGATGGTTTTAAGTCTCCATGTGTTCATTCTCATTAAGCAGCATTTTCCAAGGTAAAGGAATGTAACAAACAATATCCTCATTACAACTTACTTCACCATAGTTGTAAATACACGGTCGAGTCACATTATGTGACCACCAGCTAATATCCAGAGTAACGGCCGTGTGAAGCGCGGACAGCAGTTAGGCAGGCTGGGAGTGACCCCACTCAGGTGCTGGTAGGAGTTCAGAGGTATGTGGAGTCATGCTGACTGCAGTGCACCTCACAGCTTCTGGGTGGTGGAGGATCCATAGAGCGAACAACACTATTGACGGATGTTCAATTGGGTTTAAGTCTGGGGAATTAGGGGACCAGGGAAGTACTGTGGAGTCTTCATCGTGCTCTTCCAACTACTCTCGAACATTTTCAGCTGTATGACACGTCCCATTTTCGTGCTGGAAGATTCTATCCGTCCCAGGGAAGGCAATCAGCATGTATGAGTGTACGTGGTCTGCAAGGATGGATTCATAACGAATTCGGTCCATTCCACAGGTATGAGTGGACCCAGAGAATGCCACGAAAACATTCCTCAGATCGTAACGCTGCCCCCCAACCAGCAGCTTGTGTTCTTCCAGCAATGGTTGAAGAGTGTTTGTACTCCGATGTTTCTCGTCTTATACGCCAACGTCTATCCGTTCGATGAAGCAAGAAACGTAACTGATCGGAGAAGGCAATCCTTTGCCAATCAGCAGAAGCCAATTCCGATACTGCCGTGCAAATGTAAGCCTTTTCTGCCCGTGCACCTTCGTTAGCATAGCTACAGTGACCATCCGTCTGCATCCGAGCAAAATACGCAGCAGGGTTTGCTGAACTGTCGTTATATACACACTTCCGGTAGCCCCCTGGTTCATTCGGCCAGTGAGTTGCTCTTCTGTAGCTTGTCGATCGGCCCTCACGTATCTTCGAAGCCGACGTTCACTTCTCACATCAATGACACGTGATGCTCCGCAGTTTCCCCATTGCTTATTCGGAATGGTACCATTTCTCTAATTACGATACACTTTAACCAGAGCAGCACGCGAACAGTTCGCAAACTGCGCTGTTTCAGAAACACTGCCATCCTTGTCCCGAAAGTCGATAATCATCCCTTTTTGCAAATCTGATAAATCGCTACTCTTTTATGCATGACAGCAACTAGTGATATGTTTTCAGATTGCCTACAGCACACCTTATATACCCTCCAAGCCAGCTCGTGCCTTCTGCCGACACGTGCCTTCTGTCATTGGTTACGCGCTGTTGACGTCAAAAGTAGGAGGTGTTCACAAAAGTAGGAGGCAAATTTCGTAGCGTTTGCAATATGCGTTAGCATTGATAGTCGTCCCTTTTAGCAAACATTATGTGTAAACAACACCTTCACAGTCAAAGAAAAAAGTCTCCATTACCTTTCCGGCAGACGGTTGGACTTTGCTCTTCTGCCTTGTTGGAGAGATTGTGACGTAATCAGTGGTGAAAACATGTGTCAAGACGACAAATCTGCAGCGAGACATTCTGTCCGTGTAGCTCAGTTGGAAAGTGACTTCACAAGGTGACATGCTTCCATTCCATGGACGATCATTTGGTTTCAGGTGTGAAATGGTGAAACCACATTTCGTCTCCTGTGATGTTACGAGGCAAAAAATTGTGACCCTCGGCAGCATACCGTTGCATAAAAGCCAAAGACGACAGGAAACGTTGGTTTCTCTTCAAAGACTGCTTCTGTTTCTAGTTGTTTTCTTGATTGTAGAAATGCGGTTGATATTATTTTATTTTCTGTAATGGTTTCCATTGGCTATGAATAACGTTGAAATTTTTTATTCCTGTTAAAAGGGATTCAAAAGACGTGCTCAGTACAACTGAATATTCGGTGTCATCTTTCTTGTTTATTTACAAACAGATATTAACACACTACTCTTTCATTCAGCTTAAAAAGAAGTATAACTTCGTGCTCAAATAACTTTTTCATTAAATCTCATAAGATGTCATTACGCTCTTTACCAACGGTACTAGTGAAGTTCTATCGCGTAGCGCTGAATCTCGAAATAAAGCTTTGGCGTTTGCACACGATCGTAGTGGAGTCCAAATTAAACTACTGGGAGGTTAATAGCACTTTAAATTTAATGAAAATGTTTTTTTGTCACGTAAGATTAGATCTTTCAGGTCCGCCACAGACCCATTCTCAGATGTAACTAGCACAATTGGAACAGAATGATTGCATTTAAATACAATAATATGAGAGGTGAACACTTGATAAACATCGCATACATTAATGTGATCATCTATCAGGAAATGTTATTGTAACAATCGATATACAAATTATAAGCAAGTTATGGAATGTTTTAGTGTTATTTACATGAAGGAATGATGGTTTTAAGTCTCCATGTCTTCATTCTCATTAAGCAGCATTTTCCAAGGTAAAGGAATGTAACAACCAACATCCTCATTACAACTTACTTCACCAGAGTTGTAAATACACGGTCGGGTCACATTATGTGACCACCAGCTAATATCCAGAGTAAAGGCCAACGGCCGTGTGAAGCGCGGACAGCAGTTAGGCAGGCTGGGAGTGACCCCACTAAGGTGCTGGTAGGAGTTCAGAGGTATGTGGAGTCATGCTGACTGTAGTGCACCTCACAGCTTCTGGGTGGTGGAGGATCCACAGAGCGAACAACACTATTGACGGATGTTCAATTGGGTTTAAGTCTGGGGAATTAGGGGACCAGGGAAGTACTGTGGAGTCTTCATCGTGCTCTTCCAACTACTCTCGAACATTTTCAGCTGTATGACACGTCCCATTTTCGTGCTGGAAGATTCTATCCGTCCCAGGGAAGGCAATCAGCATGTATGGGTGTACGTGGTCTGCAAGGATGGATTCATAACAAATTCGGTCCATTCCACAGGTATGAGTAGATCCAGAGAATGCCACGAAAACATTCCTCAGATCGTAACGCTGCCCCCCAGCAGCTTGTGTTCTTCCAGCAATGGTTGAAGAGTGTTTGTACTCCGATATTTCTCGTCTTATACGCCAACGTCTATCCGTTCGATGAAGCAAGAAACGTAACTGATCGGAGAAGGTAATCCTTTGCCAATCAGCGGAAGCCAATTCCGATACTGCCGTGCAAAATGTAAGCCTTTTCTGCCCGTGCACCTTCGTTAGCATAGCTACAGTGACCATCCGTCTGCATCCGAGCAAAATACGCAGCAGGGTTTGCTGAACTGTCGTTATATACACACTTCCGGTAGCCCCCTGGTTCATTCGGCCAGTGAGTTGCTCTTCTGTAGCTTGTCGATCGGCCCTCACGTATCTTCGAAGCCGACGTTCACTTCTCACATCAATGACACGTGATGCTCCGCAGTTTCCCCATTGCTTATTCGGAATGGTACCATTTCTCTAATTACGATACACTTTAACCAGAGCAGCACGCGAACAGTTCGCAAACTGCGCTGTTTCAGAAACACTGCTATCCTTGTCCCGAAAGCCGATAATCATCCCTTTTTGCAAATCTGATAAATCGCTACTCTTTTATGCATGACAGCAACTAGTGATATGTTTTCAGATTGCCTACAGCACACCTTATATACCCTCCAAGCCAGCTCGTGCCTTCTGCCGACACGTGCCTTCTGTCATTGGTTACGCGCTGTTGACGTCAAAAGTAGGAGGTGTTCACAATAATGTGACTCGACTGTGTAAACATGCTTTCCATTAGGAGAACTGACGCTTAGGAGTAAGTGGTAGGGAGAACGACGGCTTCCTTCCAACATGCGTAATGAGATCCGTCACGTAATAAACGTAACAAAGATCGTTTAGACGAGCAAGATTTTACACTGTATTGATGTTCTTTTAAGCGTGTCTTTAATGAGCGGTGTGTAGAACCAACAAAAACACGATCAGCACCTTCAAGGTCCAAGATCTTCAATGGAATTATATAAACAACATAGCGATGCATGCACCTTCACGCGTTGATGCATGATCACTTTCATGTATGTGATGTTTATCACGTGTTCACGTCTCATGCTATTGTATTCAAGTGTCATCATTCTGTTCTAATTGTACTATTTACTTCTGAGGATGCACACAAACGACTCGTATGTTGCGGACCTGAATGATCTAATGTTATGTGTAAATATTAAGATATGCCTTTCATTAAATTTAATGTGTTATTAATACATACATACATATCACTAAGCTGTTATCTGAGATTCAGAGGTTAGCTCCAAAAAGAAATACAAACTACCAGATATTTTTACTTGCTGTCGTCGAATCAAACTTCTCCATTTACAGCGATCTTGACATACAACTTGGTCTTCACTGATATCCATTACACGCCGTACACAAGATATTTTATACATACTTCATACTCATAATCTTTTTCTCATGCAGACACGACTGAATCTGATCCACCCATTACTTCCTTGGCCTTCTTCTGCCTTTCCTTCCTGCCACTTGGGCTAAAAAGATTTTCTTAGTAAGCATCTCATCACTCATTCTTTCAACATGGCCAAACCACCGAAGCATATTGGTCTCCACCTTGCTAAAAACATTTTGCTTCACATCACACAACTGCAACACATTTTCATTCCTCACACAATCAGACCGTGTCTTGCCCCAAACTCCCCATAAGTAACGCATTTCTCCAGCACACAAACGACTCCTATGTTTCTTCTGCAGTACCCAGGTTTCACTGCCATACATCAGCGTAGGAACAATTACACTTTCATACACAGCCATGGCCGCTCCGGTGGCGCAGTGGTCTAAGGCGCTGGCCTCTGATCATTCGTTCGTCAGGGGTCCGGGTTCAAATCCCGGTCGGCCATGAATGTTGTGTTTGTCTTTCGGCGCTGGCTCTCTCCCTTCCCGGGAACCGGTGCCCCTAAATTAGGGACGGGCGACTGCTTATAGCCCATTGAGTTGCTCACGGTGGTCGTTAAACCTCCAATCAAAAAAAAAAAAAAAAAATACACAGCCATGCGGTACTCTCTAGAGAACCCATCATTCTTATGAAAACCTCCCAGAGCAGCTATGACTTTCGATGAAGAATTCACTCGTATACTAATTTCGCCGCCCCGGTGGCGCAGTGGTCTAAGCGATGGCCTCTGATCATTCGTCCGAACGGGGTCCGGGTTCGAATCCCGGTGAGGCATGGATGTTGTGTTTGTCTTACGGCACTTGCTCTCTCCCTTCCCTGGAACCAGTGACCCTAAATTAGGGACGGGCGACTGCTTATAGCCCATTGAGTTGCTCACGGTGGTCGTTAAACCTCCAATAAAAAAAAAATACTAATTTCACCATCCAATTTGTTCTCTCTGTCAAACATGCTTCCGAAATACACAAACTCACTCACCTGGTCAATCACAATGTCATTTAGACTTACATTACATTCAGTGCTACCAGTTCCTCTCTCAAAAACCATAACTTTGGTTTTTCCATTATTTATACTCAGTTTGAATTTCATGCAAACTTATTAACCTCCCAATAATTTAATTTGGACTCCACTACGATCGTGTACAGACGACAGAGATTTATTTCCAGATTTACCAACGGTTTCCATGATTCCGCGGATCTATGGTTTGGCTGAAAAACCTCTTTATTTTTCATGCTTTTTTTAGAGCATCTATGATTTCTTTGTGTGCCATTTCCACGGATACCGCTGTATTTGGCTCTCTCTGTGCTTTGATTAATCTTCGGTTCCCTTCATTCCGAAGTGCCCTAAAGTATTGCTTCCACCTAATCCTTACGCTCTGATCATTTATCAACTCCACAACCTGATCGTTTATTTATCTGATCCCAGTGATATCCTTTGTGACTTTCTTGTTTTTGAAATTTTGAATATAATGTGTCCAGTTCTTCATGAACTTCACTCAGACACTGTATCATAGCAATCTCTACTTCTTTTTACTTGCTTTCCTATTTTGTTTTAACTCCTAATTCAGGTTTGTCATAATACAACGATATGTGTGAATAACATGCATGGGAAAAATACTATATTTATTTTTAAATGTGAGCACTGTCTTAAGCAAATTCTTCTAAAAAAGTTTGGCTCGTGCAGTCAACCTTGCATTACTTATTTCCTTTCTTTCGGATGTAAGGGTGATAACAAGAGCATTTTTTTCTGTTTCTATTTGAAAAAAAAATATTGCACGATTTTGTTTACTCCTCTCCTTCTTTTCTGATGGCGTTTTTGTATTTTGCTTTTACAGAAGCAACAATCCGTTTAAATAGAATTCCTTCTGAGAATAATAATAATAAAAAATTGTGAAAGCGTTTTTCTCTACCGAAAACAGAGAAGAAAGTCAACACCCTTTGTCACCGTTTAATTACAAAATGCCTGACAAAAGGTGTCAGCCGCTTTTCGGCATTTCTGTTTTATTATTTCTGTACCGTTACCACCACTAAAAGTTTCAATGGTGTATTTATTCGCATGAGCACCCACCATTTAAGGAGGTAACAAAATTATTTTTAAAAAAAGAAAAGGAAAAAGTGCAAGATGTATGAAAGCACGTTAATAGGTAGCAAAAAAAAATAGTTTTCCGTTTTGAATGCTTTTTTTTTCATTACGTTGTACTCAAGGAAATTTTAAACAGAAATCGATGCTCTTCCTTCAAATTTAGATAAGCAAAGAGTCTTGGGTACACGTGCTTTCAAGAAGCTGCTAGAAACAAAAGGATTATTTTTTAATCTATCTCGGTTGCATTTTAAACAAGAGCATGCGCATCTGTCAATCGTATTCTCCTTTCCTCAAAAGTTGTGAGCATTACACGGCTTTCTGGCCCTAGCAGGAAATTTATGAATCAGAAATATAAAAGTTTGATTATATAATCAGTAAAGTAGAGAAAAATTAAGTTGATTGAATGAACCCCCATTGGAAGATCATTTCACAGAAAAATTGTTTTATCTCAAAAATTCAATGATTTCAGAATCACTCAGTTTTTATTTGCTTTGAAAATGCTGTTAGATGCAAAGAGAGTTACACTATAATAGTGTTTAACCACATTTTCAAAATTGTATAGAAATTTAAACACCCGTAGCGTAAAATTTGAAAATTAGGTGGAAAATAAAAAATGCAAAAAGTTACTACTTCGGATGACCTATCAGTAAAAACTTTTCTTTCCGTAACAGAAAAGTTATCCTGGGAACATCACTTGAGTCAATATTTTGGCGCAATTTCACTTTTCAACACTAAACTCTATGAAAAGTGAAATTGCGCAAACTATTGACTCATTTAAAGTAAAATTTTTACTGTCCTATTTGTCATGAAAAGGATTTTGAGAAATATCAAAAGTAAGAAAAAAGCACATTCAAGGACAGACCGATGGACAGACAAAGCATTAACACTCTAAAAATGAGGAGGTTAGTTAGATAGCATTAACACTCTAAAAATGAGGAGGTTAGTTAGTTAAACAGCTGTGTAATGAACGCAACACATAGTTTAAATTATTTCATCAAAATTTTGTACACTTTGTGAAAAACGGAAATGCACTAAATATTTTGCTTTTTTAATTACGATTTTACCTGCAGAGAAAAGGATTTTGGAAGATCTCAAAAGTACAAAAAAAAGTGTTTATTTGAATTCATTGAATTTCTGCCATTCATCATAACAATACCATACATGACAGAATTCGACACAACAACACATTGTTACAGTAAATCTGTGGTAAGCAGTTAAACAAAACAAAACACCGTTTCAGTGATGTATCCGTAGCATGTTATAACACAATTACAATAAACATTCCATTAATTACAATTAAAGAACTTGCACAATTAAACCAAAATGTATGAAGTAGATGTTAAGAAATGTAAAAGAATAATCCATGTCTACATATAGCACTGAATGTGGATGACATAGAGCCAGGGAAAGATACTTTAAAGAAAAACCTGACGAGCCCCACGAAGTGTCTGGCAGGCCAAGAACACAGTGCACAGAAATTCATAGTGACACACGAACCTTCATAATAGTACAGGTAAGTTAAGGAATACATGATGATAATCAACTCTAATTAAAAATTAGGTGGCATGTAGACAGTACAGTTACAATACGTAGTAATCTTAACACATGCCAACATAACCACTGATAAGCAAAGTATAAAAAAATAATGAATGATTTAGTTAGGACATTTATATATATACACTAAACCAATGCAACCGGAAAATACACATCCCAAGAATATCTGTACAGCACATTTAACAATCATGCAGCAATAAAAAAAAACCCAAATCAACAAGACAAAATAATGTGCCACTATATCCCAGAAAAGAAATCAAGGCATCAATTCAAATCATATCAGCCAGCCAATAATTCAGTAATTAATACTCTCTTGAATGCCCTGAAGCTAACAATTGATTTAATGTGCAAGGGTAATTCATTCCACTGTCGCGAACCTGCTGCAATAACACTGTAATATAAAATATTTAGATGTGCCCTGGAAATAACGAAGTTTGCTTTACCCCTGGTATCATGAGAATGTGAAAATTGGTGCAATTCTAGAAGACTCATAAACTTATTAGCATAAATTCTATTGTGCATAAAAAGTAATAATCGAAATATATAAAGTTTATTAAATGGGGATTATTTTATATGAACAGCAAACAGCAGCCATAGCACTATTAGTATCCAATAAACGAATGTATTTCTTTTGTAAAATATATATTCTATTGACATTACCCAACGTGGTTTGACCCCAGACAGTAGAAAATACGAAAGAAGTGAATATATGAACGAGTAATACAATATTAGTGTTAATCTTATCGAGTACAGATCACCGGACAGACAAAGCATTGGCATTAGCTCTCCAAACATGAGGTAAGTTAAACAGCTGCATAATCAAAGAAAGTTATCTGGCCCTTTTGTTTTTCTTAAAGCAACGAGCTTGTAAAAAAATTGCTAGAGAAACGAGGGAGTGCGGGGCATTAAATTCGTCTTAACATATATTCTTTGCCCTTTGTATTTCTTACTGGCAATGTCCTGCCCATTGAAGACTACCGTATCGATTTTCATATCCATACAAACTTGCTTTTTTTAAATCATTTACATAACAACTTAGTTATTGAGAACAGCGACAGTTTTACGCAGTGTGAAAACATGAATCCGTGTCCACTGGCTCCGGAGTAAGTCGCTCTCCTAACTGAGCGACACGGACGGAATGTTGCGCTACAGATTTGTCGTCTTGTCACACGTTTTCACCTCTGTAGTACGTCACAGCAGGCCTATAGTCAGGCAGAGAAATTTGGAGGGGCGGTTGAGGTCGGAAAATTATATAAAGGAGATCGTACAAAAGACATAAAAGAGATCGGGCACTGGACTGTAGTGTGAGGGGTTACGGACGGCTAAGTGGCCATCGTTCGCTTCTACCAGGGAGAAGTCCCAGGTTCTATCCCAGGCAGGTACGAACATTTGAACCACTAAATATCGATCATGCGTTGGGTGGGCACTCTAGGCCGTCGGACCCAGTGATAAATACGGACGTCTTCCTGATCCTTTGTACCTCGCTTCTGTGTCACTTTCATATCGGGCAATCTAGCCCAAATCTCGTAGCTTCCTACTTCTAAGTGTTGTTTAAGACCTGGGATCGGACACTCCCTTCCTAAAATCTTCTACATAAATCTCTGTAGTGTCAGCTGCTTTGAGGCGTGATCAAATGAAAATCGTTCGTGCCGCGTCACGTGGACCGGCACACGGGAAGCATGATGACGTCACAGCTCGCGTGATATAGCGCAGACCAATGATGATGCGTTCATTCTCCTCATATGTGTGGTTTGTGCTTCAGACCGACATGGCCGATGAGATTCCAAATCCATCCAAGGTGGATCAGCGAGCGGTGATTCAGTTCCTAACAAAGGCAGAATGTTGACCAATCGACATTCATTGAAGAATGCAGTCGGTGTATGGTGACAAATGTGTGTCGAAGACAACAGTGATGGACTGGGCGCGAATGTTTCGGGAAGAACGTGAGGAAATGAAAGATCTTCCGCGGCCTGTCAGGCGCATTTTGTTGCGACAAACCAATCCGTCGCTAAGGTTGATGCATCAATACGCGTGGACCGTCGTCGGAGCTTACGTTCAGTAATGGAGTAATTTGCTATGTCGTTTGGTACAGTTCAAACGGTGGTTACGAAGACACTGCAATATCGAAAGGGGTGTTCACAATGGATCCCACGGGTGCTGACCGACCACCATAAGGAAGAACGTATGGGTTGGAGTTTGAACCACTTGCTGCGTTATGAAGCGCAAGATGATGCATTTCTGTCGCGCATAGTGGCAGGCGACGAATCGTGATGCCACCACTTTGAGCCATTCATCCAACCAGCGAACATGCAATGAACCCTCCGGGATGACCAAAACACAAAAAATTCAAATCACAGGCTTCCGCCGGTATGGTTATCCTGACCGCATTCCTTGACCATGAAAGGCTTTTGTTGGCGGACTTTAAAGAGCCTCACGTGAACATCCATGCCAACCGCTACAAGGACACACTGGACAAACTGCATAAGAAGAATAAGCGACCGAGCATGCTTTCAGGTGCTGTGATTCTGTTGCACGTCAATGCTAGTCCGCATGTTGCGAACATTGTACAGGATGCATTAGCACGGAAAGTGTAGGAGGTTCTGCACCACCCAGCCTATAGCCCCGATCTATCACCATATGACTTTCATTTATTTGGACCCTTAAAAAAGCTCTAAAGGGACAACGCTTCAACTCCGATGCAGACGCCATGGCCGCGGTGACCAAATGGTTCAAGGAGCAACCAAAGTCCTTCTTAACGGACGGTATCCTCCGTCTCCTCAAGCAGTGGGATGCGTGTCTGAATGCCTCAGGCGACTTTTTCTGACGAACACTTTTGCATTCTCGCTTCCTTAAATATTGCTTTGTTTAATTCTGCCACACCTGCGGATGTACCTTTTGGTTGTTCTTAATAAAGCTACTCGAACGGGTTTCATTTGATCACGCCTAATAGGTCGGAGAAAAGGAGCAGTTCGGCAATTAAAACTAAATGATAATGTATTTGGGGAAAATGTTATTTTTATCAGATACCCGTACTTTTGTACGTCGTTTCCTCCATTATTGAGGCATTTATCGTAACGGGGAACCCGATTTGGTATCCTCTCATCGTACAACGTGAAGACAGTCACTTCACTGCTCCTTTGACATCATTAACTTTGAAGAAACGCCGACCAACAAGGAACTTCTGCAAATGCCAGAACAGGTGATAGTCACTTGACTCTAGGTCTGGCTGTAGGAGGGGTTGATCCATTTGTTTCCAGCTAAATGACATGAGTGCTTGAATCTGTGTAGAAATTATGAAGAAAATTAAAGAAATGTGGAAAACGTTTGACCGCAGATCTCACAAAGCTGACGATGAATGTCAGCCGATTTCAGATTTCTTGCTTTCCAAAATCAAATTCCGGACCTTATATCTCACAGTCGGCGGGCCGATCGATCTTCTTAAACATATTAAACTCACAGAACAACATGCAAACACGATCTGATGTTCCCGTAATGGCATCTGTGGCTTGCCCACTAATGAGGGAAGTCAGCGTGCATGCTCTATATCACAACAGCAGCGCTTCGGCAAAAAATATTCACAAACAGTACTTACTTTCCGAATTTACCTCGCATATAAGAAGAACTGAAAATGTTTTCTGTTTGTCTTTTGAAAAATGGAAATATACTTGTATTTGGCAATGGATATGAATGCAAGCTTGTATTCCCCAACTACAAAACGTACCTAGGACGAATTTAGGAATTTTTCTATTCGTATTATGAAGAAAATGGAAAGAGGTAGAGCACGTCGTTACGGCACGTTCTGGGCACACAAATTTCGGTTGTTTTCACTTTCGGAATAACTATTTAATTAAAATACCGTACTAAACGAAACATCTAATTACCGTAACATGTGAGGGAAAGAGATGGCAGGAGTTAAAGCCCTTGCGTTTGATTTTCTTTTTAAATTTAACACGGAGAAGTTTCTTTCTTGTACATAATATATTGTTGTACAACTTCTGTACAGCGATATACTACACAGTCGAGTCCCATTATTGTGACTGCCTCTTACATTTGACGTAACAGCGCGTAGCCAATGAAAGAAGGCACGTGTCGTGAGCTGGCTTGGAGGGTATATAAGGTGAACTGTAGGCATTCTGAAAACATATCACTCGTTGCTCTCATGGATCAAAGGAGCGATATATCAGATTTGTAAAGAAGGGTGGTTATTGGCTTTCGTGCCAAGGGTGGTAGTATTTCTGAAACAGCGTAGTTTGTTAACTGTTGGCGTACTGCTGTGGTTAAAGGGTATCGTGATTGGAGAAATGGCACCATTACGAATAAGCAACGTGGAAACTGCGGAGCACGACGTGCCATTGATGTGAGAGGTGAACGTTGGCTTCGAAGGTGCGTGAGGACCGATCCACACGCTACAGTAGAGCAACTCCCTGGCCGAATGAACCAGGGGACTACCGGAAGTGTGTTTAAAACGACAGTTTAGCGAACTCTGCTGCGTATGGGGCTCCAATGCAGACAGATGGTTACTACACCTGTGCTAACGAAGGTGCATCGGCAGAAAAGGCTTGCATTTGCACGGCAGTATCGGAATTGGTCCAATGCTGATTGACAAAGGATTGACTTCTCCGATGAGTCACGTTTTCTGCTTCATCGAACGGATGGACGTTGGCGTATAAGGCGAGAAATTTAGGAGAACAAACACTCTTCAAACATTGCTGGCAGAACACAAGCTGGTGGGGGTAGCGTTATGGTCTGGGGAATGTTTTCGTGGCATTCCCTGGGTCCACTCATACGTGTGGGAGGCACTATGGACCGCATTCGTTATGAATCCATCCTTGCAGACCACGTACACCCTTACTGGCTGATTGTTTTCTCTGGGGCGGAAGGGATCTTCCAGAACGACAATGCGACGTGTCACACAGCTAGATATGTCCGAGAGTGGTTGCAAGAGCACAATGAAGATTTCGAAGTACTCCCCTGGCTCCCTAATTCCCCAGACTTAATCCGAATTGAGCATCTGTGGGACTACCTCAATCGTGTTGGCCGCCCCGGTGGCGCAGTGGTCTAAGCGATGGCCTCTGATCATTCGTCCGAAAGGGGTCCGGGTTCGAATCCCGGTGAGGCATGGATGTTGTGCTTGTCTTACGGCACTGGTTCTCTCCCTTCCCTGGAACCAGTGACCCTAAATTAGGGACGGGCGACTGCTTATAGCCCATTGAGTTGCTCACGGTGGTCGTTAAACCTCAAAAACAACAAAAACAACAAAAACAACAATCGTGTTGTTCGCTCTATGGATCCTCCACCACGCACTTTCCAGCAGCTGTCAGATGCACTGCAGTCAGCATGGCTCCACATACCTGTTGACACCTTCCAGCACCTTACTGAGTCACTCCCAGCCCGACTAGCTGCTGTCCACGCTGCACACCGCGGTTACTCTGGATATTAGCTAGTGGTCACAACAATGCGACTCGACCGTGAAAAAGAGATCAAACAGAACCCACATCGAGAACCTTACCCTCAAGAGTTTGAAGAATGATGTACCGACAAGAGACTCTCAATGCAACTTTGTCATCTAAACGTGTACGTATCCTCTGTAGTACGTCACAAGTCTTCACATATTTTCTAACAAAGCCATCCTGAATACTGTTTGGCGAAGTTCTTTTTTCCATTAAGAAGTAAACCTGCTTCACATTTGCAGTTTTCCCTCTATTAATTACTAACTGACATTACCAAATTTTGTTAAACTTCTGCAACTGATATCCTGTCGATTTTAGTTTTATAAAGGATAACTCGTTACTGACAAACGCTATCATCATTATCATCATCATCACCATCCAGGAGTTATATTAGCTCGCTAATTCTCAGAGCATTCTAAATATTTCAGAAGAAAAGATTCCTTTGCCTTTCAGAGAAATAGAAATCATTGAAGTTCGCATTTAAAATAGCAGTTCTGTGACATACGAAACTCTTCATAAAAAAAAGCATTACGTTGGTACACAGAATTTAATGGAGAGCTTGATAAGAACTTAAATACTTGGATCGTGAAATTAGCTATTCCAAATTTTTCCATGTAAAATCAAACAAAATGAGCAACTGTGATGAAAGTTCACAACTTTAACTAGGGGTGATTAACGGAATTTTAAAGACCGAACACGCTTTTGGCACCTGATACGCGGGATCTTTAATGTTGCAGTTTCTTTCCAGTAGCCTTGATGTAATTAGAGGTCATTGCAGTTTTATGACGTCAGAGTACGGCGTCATCTTGGCTGAAAATTCCTCCTTTATTGCTCTGTCTCTCACTGTGATGTTGATAAGCTAGAGAGAGGGAGAGAGAATGGCATTTCCTCACTCCTCTCTTATTCTCTCTCTCTTTGCCCGTGGTCCATCGTTCTGGATCGATAGAGAACCCAAAGGGATGTTGGAAAGTAAAACACGTACACTCCCTTCACATTTAAAATATTCCCGATAATGCCACGAGCTGGTGGTTGCATGTTTTTCCTCACAAAAGATTCTGTCTTATTGTTGATGACATGAGCCCAACTTACATACAATGCTTTTATAAAGACACTGTGTATTTTAAATTTCTAATAACTTAAGATTCGCCGCCCCGGTGGCTCAGTGGTCTAAGCGATGGCCTCTGATCATTCCTCCGTAAGGGGTCCGGGTTCGAATCCCGGTGAGGCATGGATGTTGTGTTTGTCTTACGGCACTGGCTCTCTCCCTTCCCTGGAACCAGTGACCCTAAATTAGGGACGGGCGACTGCTTATAGCCCATTGAGTTGCTCACGGTGGTCGTTAAACCTCCAATCAAAAAAAAAAAAAAAAAAAAAAAAAAAACTTAAGATTCATGAATAATGGAATCGGTATGTAAATATGTCAAGTCAAAGCATTTCAGCAAAATTACGGAAAAAAATTTGAAACGTGTAACGCACCACGCGACATGACTAGATGACGTACTATTGAGGTAACGCAAGAGTTAAATTGACAATGAATCAGCGATAAACCTATCGGTGTGATTTATTTGGAAGAGCAGCTGCTCCAGAGCAGGAAAACGATATTCACCGTCGGAAAAAAAGGGTATAAGATATAAGCCACATTTACTGAAGAATGCAAGAAGAGGAATATTCACAGATATCATAGTCTGTACGTTTCAATTTCGTATGATTTGCGGGAACACACATCAAGGTGCATTTGGTACATAACGTGGTCTCTGTGATGAGAGTTGATGTCAATCATATCACAGATTTTTATTGCAAGCTATGGGTGGCACCGCAATCCTCTAATGTACAGAATAATTGGGGTTTTGTGACTGTAGAACGATTAAGTTTAAGGTTACTTCAACTTAAACATAACTGCCCCTTTAACTTAATTCGATAGACTCTTATTATTTAACTCCTTCGTTGCTTGATGATTTCGTAGCTGCAATACTATGGCCTTAATTTAACATTAGCATATCATTAATTGATAAGCTAGTAAAAACTTCCAGGTTCAAGAATGCAGTAGAGAAACGGCGATTATGAGTTCAATACCAATTTTTGTTGGATCAGAAGACATCTGTGACGTACTACAGAGGTAAAGCGCGTGTCAAGACGACAAATCTGCAGCGATACATTCCGTCTGTGTAGCATAGTTGGGAAAGCAACTTACTCCGGAGTGAGGGGAAGCGCTTCGAACACCGTCACGAAAAAACTTGGGTTTTCACACATCATAAGATGAATAGCTTGGCACACAATCGTAACCAGCTGCTTACAGAATTTAGGAATTTCCAACTTCAACTTTATGTAACATTCACGGGTTATAGCTCGCTATATATCACACTCTTCCCCGGTGGTGCAGTGGTTCTAAGCGTTGGCTTATGATCATTCGTCCAAGATGAGTTCAGGTTCGAATTCCAGTGAGGTATGGATGTTGGGTTTGTCTTACTGCACTGTCTCTCTTCCCTCCCTGGAACCAGGAGCCTTAGATTAGGGAATTGATCATAAGCGCTGTCTTATGATCATTCGTCCAAGATGAGTATAGGTTCGAATTCCGTGAGGAATGGATGTTGTGTTTGTCTTACTGCACTGTCTCTCTTCCCTCCCTGGAATCAGGGGCCTTAAATTACGGAATTGATCATAAGCGCTGGCTTATGATCATTCGTCCAAGATGAGTTCAGGTTTGAATTCCGGTGAGGTATGGATGTTGAAATTGTCTTACTGCACTGCCTCTCTTCCCTCCCTGGAACCAGGGGCCTTAAATTAGGGAATTGATCATAAGCGCTGGCTTATGATCATTCGTCCAAGATGAGTTCAGGTTTCAATTAATGTGAGGTATGGATGTTGTGTTTGTCTTACTTCACTGGCTCTCTTCCCTCCCTGGTACTAGGGGCCTTAAATTAGAGAATTGATCATAAGCGCTGGCTTTTGATCATTCGTCCAAGATGAGGTCAGGTTCGAATTCCGTGAGGTATGGATGTTGTGTTTGTCTTACTGCACTGGCTCTCTTCCCTCCCTGGAACCAGGAGCCTTAGATTAGGGAATTGATCATAAGCGCTGTCTTATTATCATTCGTCCAAGATGAGTTCAGGTTTCAATTAATGTGAGGTATGGATGTTGTGTTTGTCTTACTTCACTTGCTCTCTTCCCTCCCTGGAACCAGGGGCCTTAAATTACGGAATTAACCATAAGCGCTGGCTTATGATCATTCGTCCAAGATGAGTTCAGGTTCGAATTCCGGTGAGGTATGGATGCTGTGTTTGTCTTACTGCACTGTCTCTCTTCCCTCCCTGGAACCAGGGGCCTTAAATTAGGGAATTGACCATAAGCGCTGGCTTATGATCATTATTCCAAGATGAGTTCAGGTTGCAATTAATGTGAGGTATGGATGTTGTGTTTGTGTTACTGCACTGGCTCTCTTCCCTCCCTGGAACCAGGGGCCTTAAATTAGGGAAGGGCGACTTTTTATATCCCGTCAATTTTCTCAAAGTGGTCGCTAAACTCCTAGACAAAGAAAAAAGAATATCACGCAGCGTAACGTAACTCAGATGAGATCAGGTGATATGTAGAGGATTTTACCGTATGTATCCTTACGGAAATTGATCCATACGGTGGTGGAGGACTCCTGATTTGGACTCACATCATGCTGGATGGGCGCAAGGTGCTGCACGTCCAGGAGGTACCCCGACTGCTGCCCTCTACGGGGATTATAAACTACGGCTTGTGAAAATTGCAACACCATGAAGGAATAATGAGAATCACGTGAAACTTACAGGATATGTAAAGCAGGGTAGGACATACAAACGATTAGAAGTACAGAGTCATTACGCATGTCTGGGCCCGGCATCTCCCTCTGGACAGTCCAGTGAGAGGCAGCGCAGGACATACAAATGATTAGAAGTACAGAGTCATTACGCATGTCTGGGCCCTGCATCTCACTCTGGACAGTCCAGTGAGAGGTAGGGTAGGACATACAAATGATTAGAAGTACAGAGTCATTGCGCATGTCTGGGCCCGGCAGCGCCCTCTGGACAGTCCAGTGAGAGGTATAAAGAGGGGGATGTTTAGGATACACACCCACATCAGTTGTACATCGCGGACCTAGAGCTGTAAAAGGATCTCCAGGATTCAATAACGCCTCGGCGACGGCAAAGGGCGCAGCGTCACAATACGGCAGAGTTTGAACGGAGAAGAATGATTGTTCTGCGTGAAGGTGCATTTTCGTACAGCGACATTGAGGCTCGGACGGGACATAACGCCACGAGAGTGATGCATGTGTGGCGGCAGTGGACCGAGGAGAATCAGGTGCATCGACGATCCGGCAGTGGACCGAGGAGAATCAGGGGCATCGGCAATCCGGCAGTGGGCCGAGTAAAATCAGGTGCATGGACAATCCGGCAGTGGACCGAGGAGAATCAGGTGCATAGACAATCCGGCAGTAGACCGAGGAGAATCAGGTAAATCGACAATCCGGCAGTGGACCGAGGAGAATCAGGTGCATCGACAATTCGGCAGTGGACCGAGAAATGTGACGACACCGCGGGATGATCGACACTTCATCCGCATGGCAGTGACGAACCATTCCGCATGTTTACAAGTGTTGGCACAACAGTGGAGCACTCTAACGGGTACGGCATTGTCTGCATCCACAGTTAGACGCCGTCTGCTGCACAAAGGACTGGTTGCACGCGGATTCTTTTGACCCTGAACCATGGATGCCTCAGGCTGGAATGGGTTTTAAATACAGACAATGGCGTGCTGATTGGCAACATGTCGTTTTTACGGACGAGTGGCGATTCAACTTGGACTACCATTATGGCCGCATGCGCATAAGACGGTATTCTGGTGAGCGCCTTCTTCCAGCATGCATTGTAAGCGTCATATGGGACGAACGCCAAGGGTGATGGTGTGGGGTGCCATTGGGTACCATTCGCGATCTCGGCTGCTACGACTTGAGGGCAATCTGAACAGCGACGCTACATCATAAAAGTTGTACAGCCAGAAATCGTACCCTTCCTTCAGAGTATTCCTGGCCCTATATTCCAGCAGGACAATGCCAGACCACATGTTGTCAGGAATATTCAAGCCCTCTTCGCAGCACAGAAAATACCACTTCTTCCCTGGCCTGCACGTTCGCCAGACAGGTTGCCTATTGAACATGTCTGGGATATGGTCATTCAGCAACTGGCCCATTAAAGCCCTCGAGCGGTCAGTACCAATTATCTGCGGACTCGCATACATGCCGCCTGACAAGCAATTACCCAGGACACCAACCAGCACCTTTTCGATCAGATCAGATCAGATCATATGTAGAGGATTTTAGGAAGGGAGTGTCTGACCCCAGGTCTTAAACAACCCTTAGAAATAGGAAGCTACGAGATTTGGGCTAGATTGCCCGATAGGAAAGTGACACGGAAGCGAAGTAAAAAGGGAGAGGAAGACGCCCTTATTTATTACCGGGGGGCCAGTACCCGGGGTCCGACGGCTTAACGTGCCCATCCGACGCACGGCGGATATTTAGTGGTTCGAGCGTTCGTACCTACCTGGGATCGAACCCGAGGTGTTCTCAGTGGCAGGCACGAACGTTGACCACTAGGCCACCTGCGGCCGAACACCTTTTCGATTCAACGCCACGTCTTGTAGAAGCTGTTATTGCAGCTCGGGAAGGCTTCACAAGATACTGATTTTCGCAGGTAAAAATTGCTGTATTGTTCTGAAAATTAAATCACTTATGTACAGTCATATCAGTAATGTGTGATTTAAATTGGCTCCTTCATGGTGTTACAATTTTCATAAAGAGTAGTGTATCTTAGAACCTTATGTATGGCTTTCCAGGAGAGCTTTGGCCCTAGATTTTTTTTTTTTTAATGTACGATAATGCCCGTCCCCATAGGCTTGTTGGCGAATACCTGGATAGTGAATATATTCACTGGATGAAGCGGCACGCGAAATCTCCAAACCTGAGCCCCATAGAGCGTTTCTGGGATGCCCTGGGTAGAGCAATTTCAAGCTGATATCCTCTCCACCGAGAGCTCTCGCTTAACTCCGACTCTCATGGTGGTGGAGCGGGACTTTTTGCTTCAAACCCTCATTCTCAGCCTTGTTAACAGCATGAGGGCTGGTTGAAATAGCTTTATCGCTGTTCGGGGTAATACACTCCATATTTGTCCTTCCAAAAACGCGTCACTTGCTGCATCGATTTTGGACTGCCATGCTGTCGTGCGCATGCTTCCTCCTCATGCGGTGGTAGCATTAATTTTCTGTTTCGTATTGCTGCGTTATCGATGTATGTATGTCTGTACCGTCATTAAACTCTGTTGTCTGGATTTTGCGTTATGTATGATTTTGCGTTTTTTCACGAAAATTCTGGACACATATCAATATGCAATATATCATCATCGTCGTAAACCATTATCAATCCACTGCTGGATGAAGGTTTCCCGAAGTTTCTTCCACAACTGCCGACTAATGGCGTCCCTATCGGAAGTCACGTGGTCTGCTGGCCGCATCCGCTTTCTTTTTTTTTTTTTTTTTTTTTTTGATTTGAGGTTTAACGACCACCGTGAGCAACTCAATGGGCTATAAGCAGTCGCCCGTCCCTAATTTAGGGTCACTGGTTCCAGGGAAGGGAGAGAGCCAGTGCCGTAAGACAAACACAACATCCATGCCTCACCGGGATTCGAACCCAGACCCCTGACGGGCGAATGATCAGAGGCCAGCGCCTTAGACCACTGCGCCACCGGGGCGGCACCATCCGCTTTCGATAGGGGTTGTCATAATTCAGTGATCACTCCGTGTTTAAATAAATATATATATATACACACACACACACACACACACACACATATATATATATATAACCAACAAAGCAGAAACTACAACAACAAAAATAAAAACAATAAATAAAAAAACAAAAAGCCAACAAGCAGGGAGAAATAAATAAAATAAAACCGTGATGAAGAAAGTTTTGTCGAAAATGCCGAGCCTTGGCTTTTTCAAGGACCAGCTAAACTCTGCATTTACTCACTTCCACAAAGACCCAGTTGAAAATGGGTTTCTGCTAAGTCATAGATGAAAATATAAGTCCCCAAAAATTCCCAATTAAAATAATCGCCCTCAAAGGTGCGGAGACAAAATAATTAAGCACATATTTAAAAAAAATAGTTTTTCGGCTTACATCTATTCCTCAATTAGCCCAATCCGTGCTCTTCATCTCCCACAAAAACCAGAAAAACATTTGCACAGAGCTCAGAAATATTGTGAAAAAAAGCTTAGAACAATAGACCCAGGAAACGTGGGAAAAAAAGGCTGCAAAAAAAAAACACACTATATTTTACGTAGGAACACTTAAAATTAAAAATTCCCAAATTGTAAGACTACAATAATGAACAGATTAACTAAAGAACCACCCATTACAAGGATTTAATTAGAAGACAGAAGTTCCAAAAAAAAAACCCCACAGCAATACGACTGGGCCGATACGTGGCAAGCACCCAAGGTGAGTTCCTAACCAGAAACCAAAGTAAAAAAGCACTTACAAAATGCCAGCCCCCGTGTGAAAAACTTCCTAAAAAGAATGAAATAAAAATAAAAATAAAAAAACAGAGCACAGGAGCAAATAGTAGATCGTTTTACAGACAGTTCCCCCGAAACACGGAATGCCTGCCATAAGACAAAAAACACCTAATATAAAGCATTGGTAAATGTACTTAAACATTAAAAACATAAGTTGCAATACTTACACAGTATTCTAGGAATTATAACGAAGTAAATTTCTTCGTCATTTTTAGTGTACGCCGGGATTCGAACCCGAGGCCGCTTATTCCGGAACAAGTCGCTCTACCAACTGAGCTACGCAGACATTTGTCCTGATTCCTATTTGCCTTTATGTCGTGTGCGTCCTGCTGGCAGGTACGTCACATCTCCCCCCCCCCGAAAGAGGGCCGGGGGCATGGCCCATGGGTCAGCCGTGACCATGAATCGTTGCAGGCAGCCATCCATTGTAAAACGTGCACTTAAGAACTCCCAGTCAATCTGCTGTGTGGAATGCAACATCACACATTTTTATTTTTCGAAGCGCTGGAGAAGGAATTCTCTGATTTTTCCTATCTCGCGGTGTGGAAATAACATCACACCATTGCGAGATGATTTTGAACGGTCGGGTCATCCGGATAGTTCGGGCGCCATTATAACGAAGCAAATTTCTCCGTCATTTTTGGTCTACGCCGGGATTCGAACCCGAGGCCGCTTATTCCGGAACAAGTCGCTCTACCAACTGAGCTACGCAGACGATTATTCTGATTCCTATCTGCCTTTATGTCGTGTGCGTCCTGCTGGCAGGTACGTCACAGAATGCTTTAAGTTGAGTACAACTACTGAAAAATGTTGCCCAGCAACGGAAGCCGACGAACAACCACGAGGTATAAAAACCAGAATGCACCACCAAATGGAGTACAACACAGGCTCATGGCCAAGTAAACAAAAGAAAAGATGTTTTTTATAAAAAAATGCAAGCTAAACCAGAACACAATAAAAATAATATTTTTTAGTAGCCACAGAACCGACAAAAAGTAAACGCGGAACTTCCATATGAACAAATGAAAGAGCCTACCTCCAATGCATCCATCCTGTATCTAATCACTGACAAGATGGCCGACCGAAATCCAGCAGTCAGGGATGTGACATCCAGGCGACTGTCCCGCACTAAAAACACGCCGCACACGCAATTCCTCCAATCAAAAATTCCAAACCGAGAATGATGACCTGTTTGCACAGTAAGAGTAGAAAAACTCACCAGAATACACGAAAATTATTATCAAGTACACCTGATGTGTATTTAATAATTTTTACCTGTATTAAAATACCTTAGTGTACATCTACAGACAAAACAGTTACTTACTTATTTTAATGCAAGTTTTACCATTTTTATGTTAGCTATTCTTGAACAGAATATCTAGTTCACGTCTAAAAAAAAAATTTTGTAAATATTTTATTATATATAAATTTTAAACTTTTTTGTGATTTTTAATATTTTATTATTTTTATTTTTAATAAGAATGTCCTATCCATGGCACTAAAGGTTCCACAAAGTTAGTTAATATAAATCCTCTAGACCAACTTCCAAGAAGGCTTTCATTGGCCAGAATCATTTTATTAACTGTGAAAAAATTAAAACAGATCTGCTAACCTAACTCTATTTTTCAGAAGTATTTTTCTTAAAACTGTTTTAATGAAATGAGTTGGAATTTGGTTGTCTAGAAAACTATTTATAGATCATATCCACGTACCGAGAGAATTAATTGAAAGAGCGAGGGAATATGAACTTCCATTGTGCATGGCTTTTATCGATTATGAAAAGGCCTTTGATTCGGTGAAACCATCAGCAGTTACAATGGCTTTGAAGTCCTGCGGTTTTGAAGATGCATACATTAATATTATTAATAACATCTATGAAAATGCAAGTGCAAAGATTCGGCTATTTGCGAATACAGCACCCATAAAAATTGGAAAGAGAGTGAGACAAGGTGACACTATATCTCCCAAGCTCTTTAATGCTACATTGGAAAATGTCTTTCAATCACCGAACTGGAAAAACAAAGGGATAAAGATTAATGGAGATTATCTAACCCACCTTCGTTTTGCTGATGACGTAGTCATTTTTTCAACTACCCCATGAGAGCTGCAGAGTATGATCCAGGAACTTGCTGACAAGAGTAAAGAAGTGGGATTAAAAACGAACTTTCAGAAGACAAAAGTGATGTACAATGCTTTTTAAAAAAAGAAAGATTTATCGATTGATGGGGAAAAGCTGGAGATCACCAATACCTACATATATCTTGGACAGCAGATATCAATTGATGGTCACATTGATGAAGAAATTAATCGGCGTATAAAACTTGCCTGGAGAGCTTTTGGAAGAAACAGTATAATTTTCAAGAGCAATATGGCATTATGTCTTAAAAGAAAAGTGTTTGATCAATGCATACTTCCAGTGTTTACGTATGTTGCAGAGACGTGGACCTTAACTGAAAGAGACATACATACAAAGACTACACACAACTCAAAGAAGCATGGAGAGGTGCATGCTTGGTGTAACCAGGAGAGATACAAAGAGGAACTCGTGGATCAGAAAAATGACAAGAGTGGAAGACATCGTGATCAGAGTAAAATCCCTGAAATGGCAATGTGCTGGACATATTGCCAGAAGGACAGACCATCGATGGACAGCCGAAATTTTAGACTGGATTCCGAGGGACAGAAAAAGGCCCAGAAGAAGACCACATGTGAGATGGGTGGATGAAATTCGAAAGTATGCGGGAGTACATGGAGGAGACTGACACAAGACAGACCGTTGTGGAAGAAACTTGAGGAGACCTTCGTCCAGCAGTGGATTGATAATGGTTGACAATGAAGAAGATGATGATTTAATGGAGATTTCGTCTTATTCGTGGCACAGGGGTTGGTTGCAGCCCTTGGACAAAATATTAAAACGTTCGGTAGATCTAGTGGGTAGAAACCTAAAGGGGAACTGAGTTGCAGGTTCTCTCTCTACAGTTGATATTTTGCTTTTTTTAGTCCCATTGCTTCCTTTTATTAAATTATTTCTAGTTCAAGAGAAAATACGGTGCAATCATAAAACGAATTAACTTATATTAAATTAATTTACATTCCTTTTGGTAATTAGTTTACATTCAAATTAATTTACATTCCTTTTGGTAATTAGTTTACATTCAAATTAATTTACATTCCTTTTGGTAATAATTTGTCTTAAACTAAATAAATTGATGATTCAAAAATAAAATTTTCTCTAATTCAAAATGTAAATCGAGTGTTCAAAACTTCTGTTCAACATGTATATGCAGCTGAATTAAAATTTTGAATAGTGTATTTACACTGTTAAATTAGTTAAATTTATATGCACGTAATCATTGAGTTCCCTATTTAGTATATATAGTAAACCAAATGAGTTCATATAAATTTTCTAGTTGCCATTTAAAAGTATATGATAAAATTCTATAATCGGGACCTCTTACTATTAATGCAAGTTAGAGAGGTTTTAACACGTAAGAGTTTCGTGAGAATTAAATTGCACACCAGCAGGTGACTGACTTTTGACCGCAAGTATACATTAGCTTGCGGAGGTAGATAGAAGGTGGCAATGCAAACCGTGGTCTAATTCGTGCTGAGATTTGCAAACGTCATTAATCACTTTTAATTTGTTAGTAACATTTAACGGCTATCCCAAGCGGCCACGTTTGCTTGAGATTTCTCATTGTTTTTTTTAGGCAAAACCGTTAAGGAAATGTGTAAATGTTTTTCGCTACGCACCTGCCTCCCGTTGATAAGTGCTGAAGAAAAGGAAACGGCAGACTTAAAGGGTGGTGGGGATGAGTGTGCGGGGGTCACACCTTGGGTACCCAGGTGAGCACGCGAGGTTTATGAAGTCACGTGATTGTTAGATCTGCTCGGCAAAGAAGGAACAAATCGGGACGTGTGTTTTCTGGGGCAAAGACAATTGCGTTTAACGCACATTGATCAATCGCTAGGGAAGGATAACCAGTGTAAAACTAAATTACGTGCTATTCATTGGAAAACAGCATGGAAAGGGTCCAAAAACTCCGATTTCTTTTGTTGTTTCACGCAAAGAGATTCGCATGAACAGAAACCCATCATCAGGAGAAGGAAGTGTTCTTACAACAAAGACAGATATGTAACATTTTTCTTTTGATGTTTGTATTGATAAATCCATTGATATAAGTTTTTTGAAGAGATAATACGAGACACCTGAATTTAATTATATCTGGGCGGGCATTGAAACCCGATTAGTGATGCTATTTTAGCAGGTATTTTTTAAAAAAGGAAAGAAAGCCGTGCTTATGTTATCAATACATCCGTCCGTCCGTCTGAGTATACAATTTCTCTAAACCTATTATTCCAGTTTGAAAAATTCTTTTAAAGTTAAGCGGAGACAACTGATGACGATCCTTGCGTTTGGGTCTTTTTACAATGCATAACGTCGCCACTGTAAACATCGATGCCATCGAATTCAAATTAATTTTATTCCACACTATTGCTTCTACAGACCGGTATGTAAAAATATTTTACCAGTTTTTCAAAGGACCAGCACACGTGGACAGCGAGAACGGAAAAGTAGGGCAACTTACCTAGGCAAAATAATCCCCCTCGGCATCGACACATGGTTGTCATCTGTCCAGCAAGGCCATGATCTCGGAACGAAAAGAGTCTTGTGGCTGGGACCCGAAGAAGTCATCAACTGCACGTTGAACCTCGTTTCTATCATGAACTGTTTCTCGGACAGGAAGTGATCCCGGCGACAAAACAGATGATAGTCTGACTGAGAAAAGTCTGGGGAACTGGCAGGATGAGGCAGTGCTTCATAGCCCAAGGCACTTCGCGTTAGCATCGTTCATTGTCTGACATGAGGGCGGGCATTGTCCTGGAGCAGAAGAACACCATGTCTGTTGAACAAAGCCGGTTGTTTCTGCAGTAATTTCCGGTGTATCTGGTGCAATTCAGCACAATAACGTTCTGCAGTGATGGTTTGGCCTCTTGCCAAGAAATTCCGAAGAATTGTCTCGGCTGTGGAAAACCAAACAAGAAGCATCATCTTCTTGATGTGTAGGGGTGATTTAGGATGCCGTCCAGCAGGCTGTGCCTTGCTTAACCATTGTGCAAATCGTTTCTGATTATCATAAAGGAAACACGTCTCGTCCAGGTGATGATTCGATGCAGTAGAGGTTCCTGTTTTTTCCTGGCCAGCAGCGACGTGCAGACTTCCAAATGCCTAGTCTCATTGGCAGTTGTCAACTCATGAGGCAGCCACATGTCCAGCTTTTTGACCATACCCAGCGCAGCCAGACGTCGAACAACTGTCGTGTGGTGGACACCTACCTCTGCCGCTATCTCACGACACTTTTTCGGGGGTCCGCTTTAATCATACGTAACAGAACATTGTTAGAAAGAGCAAAAGGTCTGGCTTCGTTTTGAAGGTCCCTATCTCCGCTTCAAAATTTCACAAACCATCGCCGAATGGTTCGTTCGTTGGCTGTATTCTCCCCAAACGCTTTGTTAACTTTTCTAGAGGCAATTCCTGCAGAATGGCCCAGTTAAAATTCATACAGGAAGATGACTCTCAAATCCGGCGTCTGCATGTTTCCTTTGCAAGCCACGTTACGTCCAAACAAACCATGCCTGAACCTTCACACACGTGCTAGCTATTTATAGTAACTCTGTGACGTAATACCCGCAACACCTGTGGGTGATACTTGTTAAAAAATTCGTACGTTTAGGAGATAATTACTTAGAGGCGTGCTGTCTCCGTACGATATCATCAAACCAACATCTCTGACTGTACAATAAAAAACTTTATTTACAATAAAAGACATGATTTTAAAATATTTAAAAAATGGCAAGATCTTTCGGGGCTACAATAGCACCCGTCCTCAGGCCACCCAACAGTGCCACAAAGCATAGGGAAGTGCTGCAATATATAACCAGTCTCCCCCGCGAGACCCACAATACATTTGTTCAAAACCGCAGGTGATGCCAATTGAAAAAAACAGCAGAACAAAAGTAATATGTACAAATGATATAATCGATTAAGTAAGGTCCTCTTCTTCAGTTTTTTGAATGGGAGAAGTAATTATTTTTCTCCATTGTCTAGGAACAAAAACAGGTAAGTCCAAGTTACAACAGGTATTACCATAAGAGATTATATACAGACTCTCGGTAAAAAAGACGGTTTGTTTGCTTACATTGGAGGAGAGTACTATTGTATTAGGCCAATCGGGAGAGTAACCTCCCTGGCGAACAGCTGTAGTAAATGAAGTAGAAATGCAGTCAGTTCGAAGTGCATATTTATGTTCAGACAATCTAACGAAGATATCAAATACTACATAGGTTCTACCCTTAGAAGTCTGAACATTAGATTGTCTGAACATAAATATGCACTTCGAACTGACTGCATTTCTACTTCATTTACTACAACTATTCGCCAGGAGGTACTATACTTGGCCTAATACAATAAGCTCTCCTCCAATGTAAGCAAACAAATGGAGTCTGTATATAATCTCTTATGTAATACCTGTTAGTAACTGGACTTACCTGTTTTTTGTTCCTAGACAATGGAGAAAATAATTACTTCTCCCATTCAAAAAACTGAAGAAGAGGACCTTACTTAATCGATTATATCATTTGTACATATTACTTTGTTCTGCTGTTTCAATTGGCATCACCTATGTTTTTAATAAATTTATTGTGGGTCTCGCGGGGAAAATGGTATATTGCAGCACTTCCTATGCTGTGGCACTGTTGTGGCCTGAGACGAATGCTATGTAACCCCGAAGATCTTGCCATTTTTAAATATTTTAAAATCATGTCTTTATTGTAAATAAAGTTTTTATTGTACAGATGTTGGTTTGATGATCGTACGGAGACAATGTAATTATCTCCTAAACGTACGAATTTTTTTAACAAGTATTACTCTTTTAGCTGCAAACCTTGTGATACTATGTGTGAGGGATTCTGGTAGAATCTGTAGCACTTTAAAGCGCACGTAGCATGGAAGCTGCAACCAAGACCTTCTGTAACATCCGACGGAAACTAGCCCGCTGTGAGACTCACCTTAGTTTTCTACTCAACTGCCGTTCACTCGGTGTGGTGCCCAAGTTCCTGCGAATACGAACCTTTGCCATATCTCAACAGGATGCACACGTAATTGTTAATGCTCAACAAAAACGACTGACCAAAGAAATAAGGAGAAAAGAAGTTACCTGGACTTGTTAAACCTTAAATCCTACAATGCTTATACTCAACTATCCAGACTTTCCCATCCTATTTTATTAGGTAAGACTTTGTTGGTTTTTCTTTACCACTATACAGACTTTAATAAACACCATGAATCAAGGACACACTCGTAAATTATGCAATCTGGTTTCTACACGCCCTCACTTGTTCCAACCTAAGAACTTCAGCTACAGAACCACTAATCGTGATTTACCTGATTCTTTCATCAACTATAGCTCCATAGTGTTATCTGATATTCAACGTTCGGCCCTCAATCGTGGTTTCAAATTCAGCTATCCAGTTTTAACTTTTCGACCATTTCAATCTTTACCTCAGATAGAGAATGTCATTGGGGCCTTGCCAGAGAAGGAACAAGATATCACTCGTTATGCCTTAGCTGACTCCCTTTCAAATTCTGATAAAACTTTTTCATTTCTAAAATATGAACGCAACCAATTGTTACAACTTTCTCGAAACCCGGATCTCTCAATCATTAGCGCTGACAAGTCCCAGCAAATTATTTTATTAGATCGCAAGGATTACTACAATAAGATGTACCAAGCAATAGCTCTGATTCCACATCGGATACTTCGCTCTGACCCGACAAATGCGACTGTAGCTGAGTTAAGTAAACTCAGGAACCGGGGTCTCTTGCCTAAGTCCATTTCTAATAAAATGAAGCCTCCTGTAGGTACTAGAGTCCCTGAGTTGTTCGGGAAAATCAAAACCCACAAACCTGACCACTCCCTCAGACTGTTGATTTCGGGGTATGCTAGCCCCACCCGTACATTGGAGAGAGCTTTAGCAACTTACTTAAAACCACTTATAGCAAATTCTTCAGTTTCCATTAATAGTTCTACTCAGACATTAACGCGAATAAAATCTTTTGATCCCAAGGGAAACTCATTTGTTATGGCTTCTCTTGATGTAGTGTCTCTGTTTCCAAATGTTCCACTTGAAGTAGTCCACTCGATTATTGAAGGGAAATTGCTTGCTGATAACTCAATTTCCCCTTTGGAGGTTGATGCAATCATTTCTGCTTTGAAATTGGTTGCAAAACGTTCTTATTTCAAATTTGATAGCAAATTCTACCAACAAACTGAGGGGGCACCAATGGGGTCTCCTCTCTCCCTGTTCTGGCCGAAATTTTACTGCAGTCATTGGAAGATAAAGTTCTGAGCCAATTCACGAATCAACCGGCACTCCTCTTAAGATACGTGGATGATATGTTGGTCTTTTGGCCTCACTCCATGGTACTTCTGAACGAATTTACCACATGTCTGTCCAACCAATATCCTACTATCACCTTCACAATGGAACTTGAACAAAATGGTATGTTACCCTTTCTGGACATTTTATTAACTCGTGACTTGACTTCAAACCTTATCAAATTATCCGTCTATAGAAAACCGACCTTCACACCTTGTCTTATACCTTTTATCTCTTCGCACCCCCCGGAACACAAAGCTTCAGCCTTACGTTTTTTAATTAAACGAGCATTTACTCATTCCTCTACCCGTAAGATACGTCAGGACGAACTAGCTCTTATACAGAACATGGCCATATCATTTGGATATCCCGCCTGCTTCTTTCGGGAACTTCTACAGAAATTTGAAAGACTAAGATTTACGACGTTGTCAAGGAAGTCGTTCCCCCTATATACGTTGGTAAAGTTGATTTCATCCCTCCCGTAGTTTCTATATTGCGGAAGGTATGTAATAAATATAATATTAAATTTGGAATTTGCACCAAAAACATTTTTTCTACCATACGTAACGACAGAGATCAAGTTGCCACTTTGAATAAAGCAGGAATATATCGTATCCCATTGCTTCCCTCGGCTCCTAACGAAGATATCAAATACTACATAGGTTCTACCCTTAGAAGTCTGAACATTAGATTGTCTGAACATAAATATGCACTTCGAACTGACTGCATTTCTACTTCATTTACTACAGCTGTTCGCCAGGGAGGTTACTCTCCCGATTGGCCTAATACAATAGTACTCTCCTCCAATGTAAGCAAACAAACCGTCTTTTTTACCGAGTCTGTATATAATCTCTTATGGTAATACCTGTTGTAACTTGGACTTACCTGTTTTTGTTCCTAGACAATGGAGAAAAATAATTACTTCTCCCATTCAAAAAACTGAAGAAGAGGACCTTACTTAATCGATTATATCATTTGTACATATTACTTTTGTTCTGCTGTTTTTTTCAATTGGCATCACCTGCGGTTTTGAACAAATGTATTGTGGGTCTCGCGGGGAGACTGGTTATATATTGCAGCACTTCCCTATGCTTTGTGGCACTGTTGGGTGGCCTGAGGACGGGTGCTATTGTAGCCCCGAAAGATCTTGCCATTTTTTAAATATTTTAAAATCATGTCTTTTATTGTAAATAAAGTTTTTTATTGTACAGTCAGAGATGTTGGTTTGATGATATCGTACGGAGACAGCACGCCTCTAAGTAATTACCTGTGGGTGGTTCCATTCTTCTGTGGTGGGGGCCTGTCTCCACTGCTCGTTCGCGCCGGACATTTCATTCTCACTAACCCAATATTTAATGACAACTGACTTCTATAGAACGATTAGGAAATTTGTTTTGTAGCTATTCAACGATAATTCAGCTTGATTAGGGGCAGTATGAAGAAACACTTTTTCCATCTTTTCAAAGATAACTCAGCTTTTGCGGATCACATTTGAAAAGTTCCTTTTTACAAAGGCTGAACAAGAACTCAGTTTCTACAGGCGGGTTCAATAAAACATTTCTTTCGGCTGTTCAATGACAACTCAGCTTCTAGAAGCCTGTTAAGGAAGTTTCTTTTTCCATTTGTTTAAAGATAACTTACAGATTCCACGACCCAGATTAGAAACATTCCTTTTTGCCGCCTCTCAGTGAGAACTCACCTTATACAAGCCGGTTTAGAAAAACTTTTTTTTCCGGCTGTTCAAAGATAAATCAGCTTCTACAGGCCTGTTTGTAAATTTTCTTTTCTATTTATTCAAAGACAACTCAGCTTCTAGAAATCGCAGAAAATTTTATTTTTCCAGCCGCTCAACAAGAACTCAGCTTCTACAGGACGGTTTAGAAAAAATTCTTTCTACGGTTCAATGATAACTCAGCTTCTACAGGACGGTTTAGAAAAATTTCTTTCGACGGTTCAATGATAACTCAGCTTCTACAGGACGGTTTAGAAAAATTTCTTTCGACGGTTCAATGATAACTCAGCTTCTACAGGACGGTTTAGAAAAATTTCTTTCGACGGTTCAATGATAACTCAGCTTCTACAGGACGGTTTAGAAAAATTTCTTTCGACGGTTCAATGATAACTCAGCTTCTACAGGACGGTTTAGAAAAATTTCTTTCGACGGTTCAATGATAACTCAGCTTCTACAGGACGGTTTAGAAAAATTTCTTTCGACGGTTCAATGATAACTCAGCTTCTACAGGACGGTTTAGAAAAATTTCTTTCGACGGTTCAATGATAACTCAGCTTCTACAGGACGGTTTAGAAAAATTTCTTTCGACGGTTCAATGATAACTCAGCTTCTACAGGACGGTTTAGAAAAATTTCTTTCGACGGTTCAATGATAACTCAGCTTCTACAGGACGGTTTAGAAAAATTTCTTTCGACAGTTCAATGATAACTCAGCTTCTGCAATCCTGTTAAAGTTTCTTTTTCTATTTGCTCAAAGATAACTCAGCTTCTACACTGCCTGTTAGTCAAGATTTTTCTTCTGTTTGATGAAAGATAACTCAGCTTCTATTGAGCAGATTAGGAACACTCCTTGTTCCAGCCGCTCAATGAGAACTCACCCTTTATAGGCCTCCTTACAAAAACGTTTTTTTCTTCTGTTCAATGATAAATCATTTGGACACAGGTGTTGTAATGATTATGTACCAAAAATGATAGCCAAACCATAGACAAATGTGTTAGTTGGTAGGTCTTCATGTTGAGGTGGTATTTGAAATTCTTTGTTTTCAGCATTGTTCTCTTATAGATGGTTATGGTACATGTGTTTGCGACGTCGCCCTAAAGTATTTAAGTCAATGTCCATCCTGTGATATTACACTGTATGATCTGATGATGAAGACGATGTGTCTTCGAAAGACCTAATGTGTTTTTATTGGTAAAGTATTTTAACATGTGGTACGTTGTGCAGCGCATTTGTTTTTATCGTGTTCAGTCGACATTTTATTCTACTATTGGATAAATCAGCTTCTACAGGCGTGTTAAAATTTCTTTTTCTATTTGTTCAAAAATAACTCAGTTTTACACGGCCTGTCAGTAAAGTTTCTTCTTCTATTTAACGAAGGATAACTCAACCTCTGCTAACCAGATTAGAAAAATTTCTTTTCCAGCCGCTTAACGAGAACTCAACTTTTACAGGCCGGTTTAGGAAAACTTTCTGTTTTGATGTTCAACGAAAAATTAGCTTTTAACAGGGTTGTTAGCGAAGCTTCTTTTTTATTTCTTCAAAGATAACTCATATTCTACTGACCAGATTAGAAAACTTCCTTTTTCCAGCTGCTTAACGAGAACTCAGTTTCTACAGGTTTGTTTAGAAAAACTTTTATTTCGGCTGTTCAATGATAACTCGGTTTAATGCAGGCCGGTTTGGAAAAAAAAAATTGCTTGTTCATTGATAACTCGACTTCTACACTTTGTCTTGGAAAATTTCTTTTTTGATAGCTTTTCAACTACAACTCATCCATCACAGGGTTTGGAAAAATTATTGTTGTATGTATTTAAATATAACAGCTTTCACGGACCGCTGTTGGAAAATTTGTTTTCTCCTTTTCAACGATAACTCAGCTTTTGCAGAACGGAAAAGAAAAACTGTTTCTTCTCCAGGTGGTCGACGATAACTCACTTCTACTGGAAGTATCGAACTTTTTTTAAATCATTGTCTAGGTCTAATCGGGATTAATATTTTCCAGGTGTCTTTTGATTTTTCAGATGCATCATTTTACAGTAGGAGAAATTACGGTACGTTTTCGCAGTTTAACAGTTGGAGGAATTACGGTACGGTTTTGCAGTTCTACAGCAGAAAGAATTACGGTGTGTTTTCACAGTTTTACAGTAAGAGGAATTACGGTACGTTTCCGCAGTTTTACAGTAGGAGGAATTACGGTACGTTTTCGCAGTTCTACAGTAGGAAGAATTGCGGTATGTTTCCACAATTTTACAGCAGGAGGAATTACGGTACGTTTTCGCAGTTTTACAGTAGGAAGAATTACGGTACGTTTTCGCAGTTTTACAGTAGGAGGAATTACGGTACGTTTCCGCAGTTTTACAGTAGGAGGAATCACGGTACGTTTTCGCAGTTTTACAGTAGGAGGAATTACGGTACGTTTTCGCAGTTTTACAGTAGGAGGAATTACGGTACGTTTTCGCAGTTTTACAGTAGGAGGAATTACGATACGTTTTCGCAGTTTTACAGTAGGAAGAATTATGGTACGTTTTCGCAGTTTTACAGTAGGAGGAATTAAGGTACGTTTTCGCAGTTTTACAGTAGGAGGAATTACGGTACGTTTCGGAGTTTTGCAGTAGGAGGAATCACGGTACGTTTTCGTTATTTGCACTATACACCCATGAGCAATTCAATTATGACCACCCCAAGTCTAGAGAAATGAGCGCTCCTGGAGACCAAACGGTGGCGTAGGTGAAGTTCACAGAGCAGTATATATACAACCCGAAGACCGACTTTCGCTTTGTAGAGTGTTCGAAGTCAAAATGGGAAAAACTGCCGATTTATCGGCACTTTGAAGAAGAACGAATTGCTATGTCACTGCGCCTCGAGACTACGATCTCGGAAACGGTGCGGCTTGTGGTTTGTTCACGTGCCGATGTAGTGAGTACGTATCAAAAGTGGTGCACAGATGGCCAAACGACGAACCGTCGTCCAGCTGTGTGCCGTCCGCAGCTCATTGATGACTGGGGGAAGCGGAGACTGTTCACAGCGACCTTAGAGCCACAGTGCGAAAAAATCACCCGCAGCTACAACAGTGGAGATCAGGGCAGTGTGTCACAGCACACCGTTCATCGCAGCCTTTTTGCCCATGGGTCTGCGTAGATGATGACCCAGCCGGATCTCAATGCTCACTGCACGTCATCGCTAACAGCGCATGAAATGGGCCCAAGGTAATCGAAATTGGACCTTGGATGATTGGAAGAAAGTGGCCTGGTCTGACGAATCAAGATTCTTGGTGTATCACGTAGACGGCCGAGCGCGGATACGCCGATTACCAACGGAGGCTATAGCACCTGGATAAACTGCTGGGCGGAAACAGGCCGGCGGTGGTGGTGTTATGCTGTACGCGATGTTTTCTTGGGACACATTAGGCCCCGTTATCCCAATAGCATAATCCCTGACAACTGTCAGGTATCTGAACATCGCTGCTGACCCAGTTCACCCCTTCATGGTAACTGTGTTCCCTGCTGGTGATGGTCATTACCAACAGGATAATGCGTCACGCCACACTGCCAGAATCGGCAAGGAGTGGTTCGAGGAACATGATGGTGACTTTCTGCCAATGCCCTGTCCTCAAAATTCACCTGACATGAACCCAATCGAACATTTGTGGTTCGACTTGGAAAAGCGGGTTCACGCTAAATCACTACCACCCGGAAATGTACGGGAACTGTAGAACCTGCTGTTGACATTATGGTACCAGATACCTCAGGATACCTATCGCCACCTCATCGAATCGATGCCTCGCCGAGTGGCCGCTGTTTTGCAGGCCAAAAGGAGGTCCTACAGCTTATTCGGTAGGTGGTCGTAATGTAATGGCTCATCGCTGTATACGCGCTTTTAGGAGAGTTATTTTAAAAAACAGGTTTCTATCGATTTACTGTAAATAACAGGTACTTTTCAGCTGTTTTGATGAAAAATCTTTCTCCCTTTCGTGCACAGCTTTCGACTTGTTTTAAAACTACATACTTTACAGTTTACAATTAAAAAGAAAAGTGTTGAAAGCGTTTTGTGTGGTAGATTTGAGACTCTTATAAAAACATAAGAAAGAGGCGGGGGTGCCCTTTGCACAGGAAATTGGGTGTTTGTCACCTTTCTTGCTCTGCCTTTTCACTAGATAATTTTTCGTCAATTAGCAGACCTGAGATCGCAAATGTTTTATATAGAAATGCATCGCAACAAGTTCTGGGAACATGAAAATTTTCCCTTCAGTTGAAACAGAATCAACAACACGAAAAATTATGTGCATAGGAGCATGCCAGATGAATGAGAATGTAACTGTTGAAAAAGAAAAGTAAAAAAAAAGTAAAAAAAGAAAAGAAAAAAGAAGGAAGTGAGCGGAGCAGTTAGGAAAAAATCTTAATTTTCTTTTTAGCCATTTTGTTACGCTTTCGTGAGGTAGAACCCTTTCGCTCTTCCTACGGCATAGGGTGGGGGGTGGGGGGGATACAGGGGGAATCCGCATTTAGCTGATTCCAAATTAGTAACTGGCTGATTCATGGATGATCTAAAACGACGTCTTGTGCTTGTCTTGCCAGCATTTAGGTCAGTCACTCTCACTCTACATATCAGTGGATTTTGTCAGCTTTTAAAATCAGCAGCTGGATTAGTAACACACCTTTTGCATCATTCTTCTAACACAACTTCAAATCTCCTGACAGTATATTTTACGAGAAAGATTCCAATAAAGCACAGCAGATTTAAATTATTACGGAAGATTCCATTTACATTTATGACGTGGAAAAAACTTAAACCAGTCAATTGAAGTTTCCACTTGTGAAACCTGTAACGACTAACTAACGGAAACTTCTTCCGGTATTTTTTTTAATTTGATGTTTCTTAATAACGTGCTGAACCGAAAAGGTCATTTCGTTAAAATCAAAATCGCAAGTACGGCGTGTCCATCAAAGAATGGCAGGGTTTAACAGACATATAACTGTAAGTTTCCGGTGATGAAATGTAATGCATGCATACACTATATTGACAAAAGTCACCGGACACCTAGAAGAGAAACACAACAGAGCATTTATTGATATATATTAGTACGGTGTCTGCCCACCTTTAACCCTTCAAGACACTAATACCTGGAACAGGAGACCACACTGAAGAGCAATTGAATTAGAGACAGCTGGCGTTATGCAGATGTGGCGCTATAGGCTGCCCTGTTAACGGAAACGACATGACGTATGCAGCGATCCGACAATACAAGGAGTGATGCGACGGGAATCAGTAAGAGTCGGACGCAGTATGAGTAAGACGAAGGATCTAAGCACATTTGATCGTGGGCAAGTTGTCGGGGCCCGACAAATGGGTCACTCCATCTCGGAAGTCGTGAAGCAACTGGGATTTTCACGAGCCACTGCGTCACGTGTGCACCGTGAGTACATCGAATCCGGTAAAACCATCCTTGCAAGGGCCAACTGCCGTGGACAACAGCGTGCGGATGAGCGGGGTCATCGTCGGCTAGCTCGCATTGTAACAGCGGATAGACGGGCCACAGTGCAAGAAATCACTCGGCAATTTAACGCTGGTGCACAAAAACGTGTAAGCAGCCACACCATCCAGAACCATCTCCTCGCTATGGGGTACTATGGGGGTGGCATTCTCGTCTGGGGACTGTTTACGTGGACCGAAATGGGACCCCTGGTACGTGTGACATCGTCCCTCACAAGTCATCGTTACCGGAATATCCCGGACGACCATTTGCTGCCGTTTGTGCGTCTTCAACATCCCACTGGGGACCTCATCCTGTAACAAGAAAATGCACCGCGCCATCGCCCCCAAATTGTATCCAAATGGTTGGATGACACCGACGTGACCTCGCTTCCTAGGGCAGCTAGGTCACCTGACCTCAATGGCATTGAGCACATCTGGGATGCCATCGAGAGAGATGTTCGAGGCTCTGATCCCCCTCCATCAAATCTTCGTGAACTGTGGGAGCTTTTTCAGGGGTCGTGGATCCAACACTTCCGGTGTCTTGTCGAGTCCATGCCGAGACGAATCGCCGCCGTCATCAGGGCGAAAGGTGCTGCTACATGTTACTAGACAGGTATATCTAATTGAATTGCTCTTCAGTGTATAGTACGTATGGAGTGGTTATCGCGCTCTCCAGATCTGAATCGCATTGAGCATGTTAAGCATGTCTGTGATACTCTCGGGAGGCGCGTTACTGGCCAGCCCCCTCCCATAACCCTACAGGGGCTCCTCACTGCTTTGCTCGAGCAATGGATGCAGCTATCCACGGAACTGCTCGACAGCAGAATTAACAGCATGGAACATCGCTGTCGGGACTGTATTGCTGTTCGGCGTATCCACACTCTGAATTGAAGTTCCTATTTCATCTTGATACCTGTGTTTCTGTATTTTCATATTTGCATCACCCATACAAAATGTAAATGCTTTGTATCAGATGTTCTTACGTATGTTTGTTGCATTAGGCCAAATAAAGCTCATCACTGAATTTCGTCCGAACCGATTGCATACTTTTTGAGTTATCACGATGTTTCCATTTGTTGCTTAATTTATGGAAACCAATGTATGTAACGTCGGGTTCGAGTGGGATGTCGGGTGGATGTCGGTGGAGGACACTGGTGCTTCATTCCCATCAACTAAAGTACGTTGTAAACCATATGGCATGTTTCTAAGTAGTGTGTGTTGTAAAATATGACTAATTCTTTGGAGGGGAGGACTAACTAGTGAAACACACTGGAGCCGCCCCGGTGGCGCAGTGGTCTATGCGATGGCTTCTGATCATTCGTCCGTAAGGGGTCCGGGTTCGAATCCCGGTGAGGCATGGATGTTGCGTTTGTCTTACGGCACTGGTTCTCTCCCTTCCCTGGAACCAGTGGCCCTAAATTAGGGGCGGGCGACTGCTTATAGCCCTCACGGTAATCGTTAAACCACTATTAAAAAAATCAAAAAACACCCTGTGTTTAAAATTCGTACCCAGGTTATTCATATTACACGTCTGCAACAAATGTTTTTTCCTCACATGATCAGCGTGTGCCTTACCACCCGTAAGTAACGCATCTAGTGAGTTGGATACCAATATTCTAAGGTGGTTTGGCCGTATTGAAAGAATGACTGATGAGGTGTTGACTAAAAGAATGTTTTCATCCCAAGTGGCAGGAAAGAAAGGTAGATGAAGGCCAAGGAAATCATGGGTGGACCAGATTCAAGAATGCTTGACAAATACACTGATAAGCCATTACAACATGACCACCTACCTAATAAGCTATAGGACTCCCTTCAGCAAACAAAACAGCAGCCACTCGTTGATGCTCCAAGGTATTTTATCGATTCGATGAGGTGGCGATAGGTGTCCTAGGGTATCTGGTACCATAACAGCAGGTCCTCTAGTTCTCGTGCATTTCAGCGTGGTGGTGATTTAGCGCGAACCCGCTTTTCCAAGTCGAACCACAAATGTCCGATTGGGTTCATGTCAGATGAATTTGGAGAGCAAGGCATTAGCAGAAAGACACCAGCACATTCCACGAACCACTCCTGGACGATTCTGCCAGTGTGGCATCGCGTATTATCCTGTTGGTAATGGCCATCACCAGCAACCAACACAGTTACCATGAATGTGTGAATTTGGTACGCAACGGTGTTCAGATACCTGACAGCTTTCAGGAATTATGCTACTGGGATAATGGGGGCTAAAATGTCCCAAGAAAACATCGCGCACAGCATAACACCGCCGCCACCGGCCGGTTTCCGCCCAACAGTGCATCCAGGTGCTATAACCTCCATTGGTAATCGGCGTATCTGCGCTCGACCGTCTACGCGATGCACCAGGAATATTGATTCGTCAGACCAGGTTACTTTCTTCCAATCTCGATGATCTTGGGCCCATTTCATGCGTTGTTGGCGATGACGTGCCGTGAGCACGGCGACCCGGTCGGATCTTTGGTTACGCAAGTTTAGGCTCAGAAGACAGCGATGAACTGCGTGCTGTGACACATTGCCCTGATCACCACTGTTGTAACTGTGGGTGATTTGTCCCACTGTGGTTCTGCGGTCGCTGTGAATAATGCGTGACATTCTCCGCTTCCCTCTGGCATCAGTGAGCTGCGGACGACACACGGCTGAACCACGGTTCGTCGTTTGACAATCTGTGCACCACTTTTGATACGTACTCACTACAGCGGCACGTGAACAACCCACAAGCCGCGCCGCTTTCTAGATCGTAGTTCGGTGGCGCCGTGCCCTCAGAATTTGTCCCTCGTCAAACTCCGATAAATCGGCAGCTTTTTACATTCTGATTCCCAACACTTTACTAACCAAACGCCGATCCTGGGGTTGTGTACATATTGCTCCATCTGCGCCACTGTTCGGTCACCAGGCGCGCTCATTTCTCTTGGCTGGGGGTGGTCATAATGTAATGGTTCATCGAAGTAGATTATGAGTATGAATTAGAAAAGTTTGTGTGTGGGGCGTGTGATGGATGCATGTGCCGATATCGTTGTAAATGGAGACATTTGATACACGAACAGTAAGTAAATTCTACACGGCTGGCCACCCAAAATGCAACATTAAGAAGGAAGCATCCGATTGGCCTGAAATTCGCAGCATGCGTCGCCCGCGAGAGGACGTGCAAACGATTAGCATTGCACGGTATATACAAATCATGTGCGCCCGGCACGCCACCGAGAAGCACTATAAGAAGGGTGTACAGAAGACGGGGTGTAAGTAGTGGAAGTGTGTTGTGCTGCTGGACATGTGCGTGGGAAGCTTCCTTATGCCTCGTCGCAGAATATGACAGTCATTCCAGCACGTTTCGGAGTTCGACAGAGGACGAATAGTGGCTTATCGCGACAGCGGTTTATCGTACCGAGACATCGGCGCCCGTGTGGGACGACATCCAGCCACTGTGAGGCGAGTATGGATTCGGTGGGTGCAAGAGGGACGGACGGACCGACGTGAGAGATTGCCGCAGCCGCGACGCACCACCGAACGAGAGGACCAGCACGTTGTGCGGCGGGCATTGACAGCTCGCACCGCCACATCACGAACGTTAGCGCAGAAATTAGGGTGTGTTGCGCAACAACCTGTGTCCGCACGTACCGTTCGAGTCTTCTACAAGAGCGGGAACTTGTCGCACGGCGTCCATTGCTCCGATTACCATTGACGTTACACCACTGGCAAGTGCGGCGGCAGTGGGCCGTTGAATGCCGCACCTGGACTACGGAATGACACGACATTGTCTTCTCCGACGTATTCCGCTTTTACCTGCAACACCACGATGATCGTATCCGCGTGTGGCGGCGCCGCGGCGAGAGACTATATGACGCCTGGATTATGCATCGCCATACCGGCCCTTCACCTGGCGTTATGGTTTGGGGCGCAATTGGATATGACACCCGCACCCCTCTGGTACGCATCGCTGGTACACTCAACAGCCACCGCTACATCTCCGACGTGTTGGAGCCAGTAGTCCTCCCTTTCCTGCAGGATCTGCCGGCGGCCACGTTTCAACAGGACAATGAGCGCCCGCACGTGGCACGCATCGTGCTACAATTCTTCACGGCCGACCAGGTGTCACTGTTGCCGTGGCCCACCTGTTCTTCCGATATGTCGCCCATCGAACACGTCTGGTCGCTAATCGGCAACCGAATGGCCCGGCAAGCACCACCCGCGGCTACGCCTGATGAACTGTGGCAAGATGAGGAAGCAGCCTGGAACGGCATATCCCAAGCCCACATCCAAAGCTTCTTTCGTTCGATGCAGCGGCGTGTAGCGGCCGTTATTGCCAGCCATGGGGGCCACACGAACTATTGATGTCTGCGTGTTCCGCAAGTCGCACGGGCCTGTAAGCTCAATCGTTTCATCTTTGTATCTGTTGTTATGTGTCCAGTAAATCTGGCTTTGCTATCTCGTGTCCTTCTTGGTGTTGTATTTTGGGTGGCCAGCATTGTAGTTGTATCAATTGAATGTTATTTGGCAGATGGTCTTTCTTTGAGGAGCGAACCTCTGAATTTCAGAGAACAGCTTTATGATATGATATGATATGATATGATATGATATGATGAACTCGGGTAATTCTCGTATTTATGAATTTAAACATCGTACATAAGGAAATTCTGTATTTAATCACTGTATAGCAGTTTGGGATGTAAGGTCAGGTGATGCGTAACATCACAGCCTCTCCTTGACAAATGTCAACCCCGCCTTCTCGTGGTGCATCCTGTTCCCACTAAAGGGGCTCTGACGACCGCCCATAGCGGTATAACTATACCATCGGGATTAGAGGAAATTCTATCCCACACTCACCAACCCGCTTGGCCAGCGTGGTGAGTTATGGCCAAACCCCTCCAAAATGACTCCACAACTTAAATCTTGGCCCTCAGTCTCCGGCAGCTGGAATGTACCTGGCCAAGGCAGCGGCCAGTGCGACATGAAGGCAGAGGGTGCTAAGAATCCCCGGAGGACCGGACTAGGCTGCCATCTGATGCTGACCTTGGCAACGTACAATGGACGCTCCCTATCTTCTGATTCAAGGCTTCTTGAATTGGAAGAGGAACTACAAAGGATCAAGTGGGACATCGTCGGGCTAAGTGAGGTAAGGAGAAAAGGAGAAGATCTCATTGAACTGAAAAGTGGACATCTCTTCTATTATCGTGGGACAGATACTGGCAGAACTAGTGGTGTTGGATTTATAATAAACAAGAAACTGAAGGATAAAGTGGTAGAAGTTGAAAGTTCCTCTGACAGAGCTGCACGACTCGTTATCCAACTATCGAGAAGATACCAGGCTCAGATTATTCAAACTTATGCACCCACCACAAGTCATCCTGAAGAAGAAATTGAAGAATTTTATGAGGAAATTTGTCATCTAAATAATAAAGGTAAGCAGCACTTGAAAATAATTATGGGAGATTTCAATGCAAAAATAGGGCAACGGCAACAGAATGAAACTTCAGTAGGTAAATTCGGTCACGGCAACAGAAACCAGCGTGGAAATACTCTCGTTGAGTTTGCAGAGGCAGAAGGGTTTTTCATCTTGAACTCCTTCTTCAAGAAAAAGCCACACAGGAAATGGACATGGAGACATCCAAATGGGACGACAAGTGAAATTGATTTTATTATGTGTAACAAAAAATTCGTCATAGAAGATTGCAGTGTGCTAAACAAGTTCAACACAGGTAGTGACCATAGATTGGTGAGATGTAAGATGCACCTCAACACTAAACTTGAACGTGGCAAGCTCATAAGACAAACAAAATCTATTGACATAACCAACCTTAAAAAACACCATTATACCTTCAAGTTGGAACTGAAGAATAGGTTCTCTGCTTTAGAAGGCCTAACATCGGAAGAAGTGGACATCTCTGAAGTTAACAGAAAAGTAACCAAAGCTCTTATGGAAACAGCAACAAAATTAGCTGGGTCTAAGAACAAGTTGCATGTAAATAAATTATCAGGAAAAACGAAAATGTTGATGCAAAAAAGAAAGAGAGATGAGGACAACTAAAGAAGATGTGACTTCCAAAGTGGAATATATAGAGCTATGCAAGACAGTACGAAAAAGTATCACTGAAGACGTAAGAAAATTCAACTGTGAACTAGTGAGGAAAGCAATTGAAAACAACCAAAGCCTAAAGATAGCAAAGGGACATCTCAGTAAGGAAGAAAACAGATTATGGCACTGAGAAAAGAAGATGGTTCTGTAACAAGAAATAGAGGCGAAATTTTGACAAGGGTGAAAGATTTCTACTCCAAATTATATGAAAGGGATGATACATGCACTCCAGACATCATGAAAGATACCAGTACCAGAGTTCCTCCAGTCCTTCCAGCAGAAGTTGCACATGCAATCAAGAACATGAAGCGGGGAAAAGCTCCAGGAGAAGATGGAATTACTGTAGACATCATACAAGAAGCAATTGGAGAAATCGAAACAGTACTCGCCCAAATTTTCACTCGATGCCTTAATGAAGGAAAGATTCCTGAGGATTGGAACACCGCTACAATGATCCTGCTACATAAGAAAGGTGACATTGAGGATCTCGGAAACTACAGACCTATCAGCCTCCTATCAGTAGTTTATAAAATCTTCACTAAAGTTCTTTCACACCGCTTGAAGGTAACACTGGACATGGCTCAACCGAGAGAACAAGCTGGATTCAGGAGTGGCTACAGCACAATAGATCATATCCATGTGCTGAGAGAACTAATTGAAAGAGCGAGGGAATATGAACTTCCATTGTGCATGGCTTTTATCGATTATGAAAAAGCCTTTGATTCGGTGAAACCATCAGCAGTTACAACGGCTCTAAAAACCTGCGGTATTGAAGATGCATACATTAATATTATTAATAACATCTATGAAAATGCAAGTGCAAAGATTAGGCTGTTTGAAAATACAACACACATAAAAATTGGAAAGGGAGTGAGACAAGGTGACACCATATCTCCGAAGCTCTTTAATGCCACATTGGAGGGTGTTTTTCAGTCACTGAGCTGGGAAAACAAGGGGATAAAGATTAATGGAGATTATCTAACCCACCTTCGTTTTGCTGATGACGTAGTCATTTTTGCAACTAGCCCATCAGAGCTGCAGAGTATGATCCAGGAACTTGCTGACAAGAGTAAAGAAGTGGGATTAAAAATGAACTTTCAGAAGACAAAAGTGATGTTCAATGCTTTTACAAGAAATGAAGATTTGTCGATTGATGGAGAAAAGCTGGAGATAACAGACACGTACGTTTATCTTGGACAGCAGATATCAAGTGAGGGTCACATTGATGAAGAAATTAATCGGCGTACAAAACTTGCCTGGAGAGCTTTTGGAAGAAACAGCATAATTTTCAAGAGCAATATGCCATTATGTCTTAAAAGAAAAGTGTTTGATCAATGCATCCTTCCAGTGCTTACGTATGGTGCAGAGACGTGGACCTTAACTAAAAGAGACATACAAAGGCTGCAGACAACTCAAAGAAGCATGGAGAGGTGCATACTTTGTGTAACCAGGAGAGATAAGAAGAGGAACTCGTGGATCCGAAAAATGACGAGAGTGGAAGACATCATGATCAGAGTAAAATCCCTGAAATGGCAATGGGCTGGACATACTGCCAGAAGGACAGATCATCGATGGACAGCCGAAATTTTAGATTGGATTCCAAGGGACAGGAAAAGACCCAGAAGAAGACCACATGGGAGATGGGTGGATGAAATTCGAAAGTATGCAGGGGTGACATGGAGGAGACTGGCACAAGACAGACCGTTGTGGAGGAAACTTGGGGAGACCTTCGTCCAGCAGTGGATTGATAATGGTTGACAATGATGATGATGATGATGATAGCAGGTATTTTTACCACAAAATATTGATTTGTTATTTCAAATCCAATAATTTTGCTAAAAAGTTAGGCGCATGCTTCTGAATGGGTTAACGGGACTAGCTTTTGCGTTGATAGAAACATTTTCTTTCGGAGCCTTTCCCATAAAGCTTTTGTTTGAAGAATCCATAACCATTTTAAAACTACTTTCGCGAGATAACGGGATGTGTTTTTGCCTCGTTGACGCTCCAAGGTATTTAATTACGGAGGAAAAGAAAACTTTATTTTGTATCACTTAAATAATTACCCTTATGACACTTCATTTTCCCCGATTAAATCTTTATTTCCTTGCTTCAGTAGCAGTTCATCTCTTGGAAGAAACTACGGCGCAGTATTGAGTAATTTAACCATGGCAACAGCATTAGAGAATTGGCATTTGCCAAAGAACTTAGCGAATCTCGCGTGCCACATTTTTATAGCTTAATACTGAAGGTGACACCAGACACTAAAAAATCATTTATTCATCCCATTTATTACCGTTATCTGGACGAGCGGGAGACAAAGGAAGTACTTAATAAAGCATCGCCCAAGCAACGTGACGTCACGTCCCCTTTATGAATCCGTAACGAGCTCAGTCGACCTGCATATTCAATGCGAGTGAATCAGCGAATATTTTAAATGATTTCAGACAAATGCAGCTGCCTCACGAAATGGATGAAAAAATTTATGAGGTCCTGGAATTTCGTTCTTGTGTGAATCCATTTGGCATCTCGTAACGCAATGTTGCTAGCGATGGATGCATCTTGTCTCGGTATTTGAAATTCGAAGTTGTGTGTCCCTAATATAGGATTGCTAGCTCCAGGGTAGAGAAAGCAAAATCCAAGAATAAAGAGCTCCCCTCGTATGCTTAACCCGGGAATCTAGGTGCTGACCTTGGATTCGACATCTTCGCTGCGTATGCCATCGCTCAATCGGAAAATAAATTCATGGCGGTAGTTTAAAGACCATTACCAGCATCCAAGACTTTATACACTGCGGTACCAAAAGTCATGGAATAGCTGTATGAAAATTTTTAACTCGCGCTGCTGTCGTATAAAGACTTCGACGCATGCCACGATTTTTATCAGTTGCGAGGTGTAATCTCATGAGTCAGGTTGAACAAGCGCCAATAGGATTATGGCAAGCCGAAGTAATTATCGGTGTTTGAACACGGCATCGTGGTGGGAGCCACACGGACGGGGCATTCAATTTTCGAATTTGTGCGAATATTTAACATTCCTCAATCCACTATGTCACGTGTGTGCGGAAAATAGCTCACGGGAAGTCCACCTATCGTGGACAGCGCAGTGGCGACCACGGGCGCTGAATGACCGCGACCAGTGGCGTCTGACCAGGATTGTCCATGCTAACAGACAAGCGACACTGGTTCAAATAACATCCACATTCAATGCTGGATTTAACAGAGACATGTCCAATAGGTCAGTACAGCATAAGGTAGCGTCCATGGGGTATGAGAGCAGAAGACCCTCCAGAGTACCTTTATTAACACCACAACATCGGACACTGCGCCTCACCTGGGATTGCAAACACGGTAATTGGACTCTGGGAGACTGGAAGCATGTGTGTGGTCCGATGAGTCACGCTACTAGCTGTTACGAGCTGATGGTAGTGCTCGGGTGTAGCACAGATTCGATGAGGCCATGGATCCAAGTTGTCAACAAGGCACTGTGCAAGCTGGTGGTTGTTCCATACATCTGTACCCCACATTTGCACGGTTTGAGCCCTCTGGTCCTCGTAAATATGTCATTAACCGGTAATTGCTTTGTTGTTCTGCTGGGTGTCCATTTTCAGCCCTTCGTAGACTTAATGTACCCAACAACAATGGTATTTTCCAGGCGGACAATGCACCATGTCAGCAGGTACATGTTGTCCAACATTGGTTCGAGGAGCATTCTGGAAAGTTCCGAAGGATGGTACGGCCACCACGTTCACCTGACATGAACCCAATGGAGCACTTATGGGACGTGGTAGAGAGGTCCATTCGCACCCAAGATCATGCACCTATAATTACCAAGGAACCGCGGGAGGCTATTCACACGACATGGCTCAACATCCCTTCAGAAGTTTTCCGGCCACTTGTGGAATCGATGCTACGTCGGGTTACTGCACTTCGCTGGGCTAGAGGAGATCCTACACGATACTAGGTACGTATCTCATGACATGTGGGACTTCAGTGTAAAGACACGCAAATTTAGGCCCAGGAAAGAGAGAAAATCAGATTCAAAGAAGACAAACCCTTAACACATTTCTTATCCGGGACTCACAAATCAGACGATTTGCCAGTAGCCTACATTGGGCAATGGGGAGGTGGGAAAACAGTTAAAAACAGATGAAAGAAAAGTCTCAAATATGTCAAGTACGCCATCAGCATCACTTTTAGAACGTGAGAGTTCTATACATACCGGTCACTGAGATAGAAACTTTTATTCAGTACAGGGTTGGACCTCTTTTACCCCGTATTGCAGCACGTATGTTATTTGTCATAGATTCCACAAGGTGTTAAGTGCATCTACATCTACAGTACACCAAAGGTTCACCAGCTTTAGCTAGTTCAGATTCCATGCCCTTTTAGCTAGTTCATATTTCATATCCTTTTAGCTAGTTCAGATTCGATGTCCTTTTAGCTAATTCAGATTCGATGTCCTTTTAGCTAGTTCATATTTCATATCCTTTTAGCTAGTTCAGATTCGATGTCCTTTTAGCTAATTCAGATTCGATGTCCTTTTAGCTAGTTCAGATTCGATGTCCTTTTAGCTAGTTCATATTCCATATCCTTTTAGCTAGTTCAGATTCGATGTCCTTTTAGCTAGTTCATATTCGATGTCCTTTTAGCTAGTTCAGATTCCATGTCCTTTTAGCTAGTTCAGATTCCATGTCCTTTTAGCTAGTTCAGATTCCATGTCCTTTTAGCTAGTTCAGATTCCATGTCCTTTTAGCTAGTTCAGATTCCTTGTCCTTTTAGCTAGTTCAGATTCCATGTCCTTTTAGCTAGTTCAGATTCCATGTCCTTTTAGCTAGTTCAGATTCCATGTCCTTTCAGCTAGTTCAGATGCGATGTTCTTTTCGCTAGTTCAGATTCGATGTCCTTATAGCTAGTTCAGATTCGATGCCCTTTTAGTTAGTTCAGATTCGATGCCCTTTTAGCTAGTTCAAATTCCATATCCTTTTAGCTAGTTGGTTTCATGCCTTTTTAGCTAGTTGAGATTCCATGTCCTTTTAGCTAGTTCAGATTCGATGTCCTTTCAGCTAGTTCAGATGCGATGTTCTTTTCGCTAGTTCAGATTCGATGTCCTTATAGCTAGTTCAGATTCGATGCCCTTTTAGTTAGTTCAGATTCGATGCCCTTTTAGCTAGTTCAAATTCCATATCCTTTTAGCTAGTTGGTTTCATGCCTTTTTAGCTAGTTAAGATTCCATGTCCTTTTAGCTAGTTTAGATTCCATGTCCTTTTAGCTAGTTCAGATTCGATGTCCTTTTAGCTAGTTCAGATTCCATGTCCTTTCAGCTAGTTCAGATTCCATATCCCTTTAGTTAGCTCAGATTCCATGTCCTTTTAGCTAGTTCAGATTCCATGTCCTTTTAGCTAGTTCAGATTCCATGTCCTTTTAGCTAGTTCAGATTCCATGTCCTTTCAGCTAGTTCAGATTCCATGTCCCTTTAGCTAGTTCAGATTTGACGGAAGAGGACTTTGCTCCCGGTCCTGGTTATTTAAAATGCCCCATAAATTATCAAGGTGTTTAGATCCGGGCTTTGTGGTGGCCAGGGAAGATGGTGTCAGTCACTGTCATGCTCGCTCCGCTACTGAAAACGTCTTGCTCGATAGAGAGTAGCATTATCGTCTACGAAACAGCCGTCACCTGCTGGATAAAAAGACAGTATTGCAGGATGAACTTGATTGGCAACAATGTTCAGATAATCCGTGGAGAACACACGACATTCCAGCAATATCACAGGACCCGTTCCGTGGCAACACAAAGTGCCCCTCACCCTGGCACCACTTCCGGTACCTTGAGTTGTGTTCAAAAGGAACGCTGAGTCCATTGCTTCATGAGACTCCAAACTCTCTGCCTATCGTCGGTATAGAACAAGGTGTACTGTCACTAGTTGGACCACATGATATTGTTTTCAGCAACCCTGAAAGATATATCTAAACATGAAAGATCCTTTGTGTCACAATGTTCCAGACATCACTATAGAAAGATTTTCCTGTTCTTCGCAGAAATCAGTGATTTCCGTATAGGCATGAGACTTCCAATACAGAACCTCTTCAATTCCCTGCTGACAGTTCGCTGAGATATAGGTCGAGAACAACCTTCAGTGAATGCTTCGGTCAGACGCTTCACACAGGAAGTCTCCATTTTTGCGTACAAGGCTTCCCTGAAGACGGCGATCTGGTTCTTGACAGGTTGACATCGTGTCACACTTAGGCCTCTTAGAAAATCAACGTGGGTTGATTTTTGCACTGATTAAACACACTGGATATATCACCTTTTGAGAAACCAGTCTGGTTTCAAAATCGTCAATCCAGTTCAGACGGACACCCAACAATAAGCCCTTCATCTAACCCTGAAAAGTCCTTTGTTTTTTGACATTGTGATCAACACTACTGACGAGCAACAGTTGTAAATAGTTGCCTAGATCACGTGGCGACGCCCATGAGTACGTATTTTCCGTATATCCTGCGTAAGTGACGTCTACGTTCATGTGCATAAAAGTTTCTAATTCAGTGCTCGGCGTGAGTATATACACTATATTGACAAAAGTCACCGGACACCTACAAGAGAAACACAACATAGCATTTACTGACATACGGTGTCGGTCCACCTTTGGCCTTAATGCATGCACTGACCCTTCGAGACATGCTTTCGACAAGGCTTTGGAAAACAGTGATAGTCATGCGCTTCCATTCATTACATAATGCTGCCGCCAACTGTTGCTTAGTAGTAGGCCTTGGTTCCAAACTCCTTATGCGGCGCTCTAATTCATCCCATAGGTACTCTATGGGATTAAGGTCAGAGCTCTGTGCTTGCCAGTCCACACGCGATACAGAATCATCGTCAAACCAGCAGTAACAGTCCTTGCTATATGACTCGGTGCATTATACTGCTGGTACCAACAAGGCTCGGTTCTATGGTATTAGATTTGGTAAGGACATTATTATCCAGAATATCGAGGTAGACCTGCTGGTTAATATATTTGTCCACGATAACCAATGGGCCGGGATCATAACACGAAAAACACATCCACACGAGTACACTGCCAGCTCCAAGACCGTAGGAACAGTACACTGTGGTAAATAGCCTTCCCCCAGCTACCGGCATAAACACACACGACCGTCAGACTGATGGATCTGGATTCATCAGTGCATAGGACCCGTTTCCATTGATCTACGGTCCACGATAAATGTTCTTTACACCATGCTAAACGACGAGTAGCATTTAGAGTTGAAATATGAGGAGCCGCACGACCACCGTAACCCATGGAATTAAGTTCTCTGCGAATGGTACGTGTACATACCGTGGTTCCAGCATTTTTACTCACCTGTACACTGAGGTCTTGTGCAGTACTCCGTCGATTAGCTGTAACGACTTTCCTGAGGCTTCCACGTCCTCTATCACTGATTTTCTTTGGTCTGCCGGTACGTTTTGTCTTCCATATATTCAGTACATCCAAAATAGTTGACTTGGGTATGTTTAAACGCCTCTCGGGTTTTCTCAAGGGCAACCGACTAACATAACACCCAACAGTCTTTCCTTTCCCAAAGTGAGTTCTCTCCTGCCGCGACATTTTCACTCAATCTCACAGTGCGACATGATCGAGGTCAACTGCAGGCTTGTTTTTATACCGTTTGCATATGTACTGAGCATCTTAACAACGTAGAGAATCCGTTCATTTGCTTTTGAAGGGGTGTCCGGTGACCTTTGTCAACGTAGTGTACACGAAGATGACCAAACGTGAAAGTTCGATATGCACCAGAAAAACAGCACATGAAATTTCACAATCACGATTGAAATAGAGTTCCATATCATCACGAAACATTCCCAACCCACTGCTGGATGAAGTTCTCCCCTAAATCTCTTCCACAGCTTTTTGTATTGAATAATTATATTCCATGCCATTCCGGTATGCTTTCGAATTTCACACTCCGCTCTTCAACGTGGTCTTCTCCTGTCCTTTGTTATCCAGTATAGTATTTCAATTGTCCAAATGTGGTTAATTTTTCCAGCAATGTGTCCAACCCATTCCCGCTTGAGAGCTTTTACTTTGATCATGATGTCATCCACTCTTGTCATGGGTTTATTTTCCGATCTTTTTTGGTTGCACCAATCATACTCCTCACCATGTCTCTTTGAGGTGTCCATAGTCTCTGCAAGTCTTTTTTAGCTAAGCACCACGTCTCTGCTCTGTACGTAAGCACTGGAAGGATGCTTTGATAAAACACCTTTCTTTTAAAACATAATAACATATTGTTCTTAGAAATTGTACCACTTCTTCCAAAACCTCTCCAACCGAGTTTTATGCCGCGATTAATTTTTTTATCAGTAATATCTGTTGCTCAAGGTGAATGAAGGAATCGGTTATCTCCAGCGTTTTCCATTTAATTGATAAATCCTCATTTTTTGTAAAAGCATCGTGCATCAGTTTTGTTTCTTGAAAGTTCATTTTTAATCCCGCTTCTTTAATATACACTGAATGGCCACTTTATTATGACCATCTGACAGTTTTAAGCGAATGAGCTATGGCTGCACGCTGTTGCCGCCAGAGGGCGAGGCCAGCATAAAAAGGGAAAGCTTAGTGCTTGCGACAGTATTAGAAGTGATTTTCGGGTGACGAGATGGGTAAAAATGCGATTTGACCGACGTTAAACGTGGGATGATTGTAGGAGCTCAGAGCCATGGAGCGAGTATCACCGAAACCGCCGCATTCGTGAAATGTTCCAGAGCAGCTGTTGTTAAATTGTTTAAAGACTGGACTTTCAGCCAAAAAACTGGGTCTCTACGTGCAACGTGTGGTCCTCATCGACTAGTGACTGCTCTGGCGGAACGGAGACTGTCCAGACTGGTGACAGACAACAGAAGGACAGCAGTGCAGCAAATTACAGACCATCTTAATCAAGGATCCCCTCAAATGATCTCTGCACGCACTGTTCGCCGTATATTGCATCGGATGGGATGTGGCAGCTGAAGGCATGTTCGAACACCTTTGCTGTCTGCAGTTAACGAGAGAAAACGTCTCCAGTTCGCACGGGAGCACAAGGATTGGACTGTCGATAATTGGAAACAAATTATGTGGTCCGATGAATCACGTTTTCAGTTGCACCATGCCGATGGCCGAGTGAGAATATGGCGGAAACCGCACGATAGCATGGACCCCAAATGCATTGCTACAACCCTTGAAGCTGGTGGAGGCAACGTTATGGTTTGGGGAATGTTTTCCTGGCATGCTTTGGGCCCTTTAATTTGTGTTGATCAAAGTCTGACTGGCACATTATATCTAAACATCGTTGCGGACCAAGTGCATCCTGTCATGTAGATGGTTTATCCCAATGGCGATGGCTACTTTCAACAAGATAATGTGGTCCTGCCATAGTGCTCGTATTGTACAGGATTGGTTTCAGGAACATGCCGGTGAGTTTACTTTGCTTAGGTGCCCCCCACAATCTGCAGATCTCAACCCCTTTGAGAATTTGTGGGATAAAGTTGAACGAGCCATCAGACAGCTGTATCCACAACCCTGCAATCTCACACTCCTGGAAAGTGCTATTCATCAAGCATGGTCTCAGATTCCACAAACCACCTGTCAACATCTCGTGGAGTCTATGCCACGAAGAATCGGTGCAGTATTAAAGGCAAAAGGTGGCCCAACAAAGTACTGAGGGGGTGGTCATAATAAAGTGGCCACTCAGTGTATATACACAGTGCGTCAGAGTATTTTTAAGACTGGCGCTAGATTTCAACCTACGGTGGCGCCACCAGTGTAATCGCGAATGCGTTATAAACCGTGACCATCTGCTTGCTTTCTGCCAAAAGTACTGCGCAGTTGTTAAAGTCACTCATACGAAACGGGCGTTCATTACAGAAGTAAAATTTTTTTCATGTTGAATTATTAAGATGGAACAAAGGGCTGTTATTAAATTTAACGCAAAACTTAGTAAAAGTGCCTCGGAAACGTACCAAATGATGAAACAAGTTTACGGTGAGTTTTGTTTAAGTAGATCAAATGTTTTCCTGTGGCACAAACGTTTTTCTTTTGGACGGAAGAGATACGCTAGAAGATGATAAGCATACCGGATGACCAAGTTCATCTAGGACACCTGAGATTATTGAAAAAGTGCGTGATTTCGTGGCGAACAATCGACGTGCGTTACTAAGAATGATGGAAGAGTCTTTAAACATCAACAAAGAAACGATTCGAACCATCCTGCATGAAGATTTGGGCAAAACAAAAGTCTGTGCTAAATTTGTTCCACACACGTTAACCAATGAACAAAAATCAAGGAGAAGTGCACATTGCAGAGACATCATTTCAGCCTCTGAAAATGATCCAAACTTCTTAAAATAGATTGTTACAGGTGATGAAACATGGTGTTTCCAATATGATCCTAAAACAAAGCAACAAAGTGCGGAATGGAAGTCAAAAAACTCCCCACAAGCCAAAAAAAACAAGAAAAGTTCCATCGAAAATCAAAACAATGCTCATTACATTCTTCGATATTAAGGGTATTATCCACAAAGAATTTGTTCGAAGTGGACAAACAATTACTGGCGAGTTTTATTTAAATGTTTTGAGGCGTTTGATGGGCAGAATTCGTCTGATTCGTCCAGAATATTGGGATGAAAACAGTTGACGTTTGTGGCACGATAATGCACCCAGTCAAACCTCACTTCTTGTTCGTAGATTTTTGGCTGAAAATAACGTCTGTGTGTTGAATCATCCTCCGTATTCGCATGATTTAGCACCCTGCAACTTTTCTTTATTCCCAAAACCTAAAAAGACTTTAAAAGGGTGTTATTTTGATGATATTTTGACCATACAAACAGCTTCGACGCAGGCTTTGGAGGCAATTCCGCAAAGTGAACTGGAACAGGCATTCGAATCATTATTAAATCGCTCTAACAAGTGTATTGAAGCCGGAGGGACTTATTTTGAATTACAAACCAAAAAAATTATAATTTCTTGTTTCTATTTCATTTTACAGACCCAGTCTTAAAAATTCTTTGCCGCACTGTGTATATACATAGTCGAGTCACAAAATTGTGACCACCTCCTACTTTTGACGTCAACAGTGCGTAGCCAATGAAAGAAGGCACGTGTCGGGAGCTGGCTAGGAGGGTACATAAGGTGTGCTGTAGGAAATCTGAAGACATATCACTCGTTGCTGTCATGGATAAAAGAAGCGATTTATCAGATTTGCAAAATGGGATGATTATCGGCTTCCGGAACAATGGTGGCAGTATTTCTGAAATAGCGCAGTTTGTGAACTGTTCCCGTGGTGCTGTGGTTAACGTATATCGTAATTAGAGAAATGGCACCATTGCGAATAAGCCACGTGGAAACTGCCAAGAACCACGTGTCGTTGATGTGAGCGGCGAACGTCGGCTTCGACGGTGCCTGTGGGCCGATCGACAAGCTAGAGTGCAGCAACTCACTGGCCGAATGAATCACGGTGTTACCGGAAGTGTTTCTAAAACAACAGTTCAGCGAACCCTGCTGTGTATAGGGCTCTGATGCAGACGGATGGTAACTGCACCTATGCTAACGAAAATGCATCGGCAGAAAAGGCAGACAAGTATCGGAATTGGACCTCCGCTGATTGGGAAAGGATTGCCTTCTCCGATGAGTCACGTTTTCTGCTTCATCGAACGGATGGACGTTGGCGTATAAAGCGAGAAACATCAGAGAACAAACATTCTTCAACCATTGTCTGGGGAATGCTTTCGTGGTATTTTCTGGACCCACTCGTACCTGTGGAAAGCACTTTGGATCGAAATCGTTATGAATCCATCTTTGCAGACCGCATACATGGGATCTTCCAGCATGACAATGGACGTGTTAAACAGCTAGAAATGTCCGATAATGGTTGGAAGAGCACGATGACGACTCCAAAGTACTTCCCTGGACCCCTCATTTCCCAGACTTAAACCCAATTGAGCATCTGCGGGACCACCTCGATCGTGTTGTTTGCTCTATGGATCCTCCAGTAGCTGTGAGATGTAGTGCAGTCAGCATGGATCCACATATCTGTGAACAATTTCCAGCACCATATTGCGTCACTCCCAGCCCGTCTAGCTGCTGTCCGCGCTGCACACGACGGTTACTCTGGATATTAGCTGGTGGTCACAATAGTGTGACTCGACCGTGTATATATATAGGTAGGTGCAATAAATAAAAAACTTAAATTAGGTGGTGGAATAGTAGGCACTGAGATGCTTAGTGATTTAAACCAACGATATGTGCATGGTTCTGTTAAAGGTTGAAGCTACTACTTAGAGCTAATGCAATCAAATGAATTTTTACTAGATAGTGTGTGTGTATGAGGAGGGGGAGGGGCATTAAAATACTATACACACGCTATCTAGTAGAAATAAAACTTTATGCATTGCAGATCGCAACGCATAGACTTCTATTATGTTTTGGCATGTACGTCTAATTGTAGGGGAGGAATCAATAAAAATCATTTTAAGGCCTTGGGTCAGGTATTGAAATACACAGTTATTTTCTGTAAATGATACAACATAAAACTCGATTTTACGGTCTAACGATTGCAACCTCACTAATGTTCGAAACCCGTAAAATAAAATCATATTTTTTCTAGTGTATTGCTGACAAACAACTCTCGAACACAGGAACTGTGTTGAAGGGATTAGCATCGCATGACAAGGAAGTCACTGTTTTCACATTTCATCGCACGAAGCAATTCCAACTCTGTTGTGTTTTTGAATTAATCTCCTCTTCAAACCCATTCGAAATCCAACGATTTCCTTGCGTTTTAATTTCAGAACATCATGACGATATGAAGTCACATTGAATAGTGACAAACTGCAGGATATGCTACGTCAAAATGAAATATATTCTGGGACAGGTGCCAGATAAAAATCTTTATGATTTTCACTTCGTAGAAAGATTAACGGAAGTTCTCGGAACTACTAACATTTCTCTTTTGAACCTGAAATGTCAGAAGCTGAAATAACATCAGAGATACGCTCTTGGTAATTCCCGTTCATCTAAGTAATGCTGATCTCAAGTACGCTGCACTGCCATTAATATCCTGACATTGAATAACCATATTTTTCGGCTTATAAGTATCAGTTTTCTTATTTTTATTCATATACCGCTCGACAAAGAAATTTCCCCACTCAGAAGGATGTGTGCTTCAAACATGGAAACCATAGGGCGGGTGTACTAACTCGATATACGCAAATGATGTTATGGAGCTGATTACGTCACACGTTCGAGAGACATAGCCCACTGGAAACAGGAGGACCTGAAACGAACAGTTGTCTTGTGACCAAAAGGGTCTCAGCTTTGGGAAATTTGTCCAAGTTTTACCGGAAGTGAATACAGTTATTATTTTTGTGATTAAAGTCTCTTAAAAACCCTGGTTGTATTATGTTTTGCAGTCAAAACTGACTTACTCTTGTGCCAGTTTTGTGTAAAAAATATAAGTCGTTGCAATATTAAATGTTGTGTAGGGTTTAGATTACTATAGATGTGGCACTTATAAACATAGTTTGCTTGCAGTAGTAACATATAATAAATAAGTACAAACAATAAGCTGGGAACTGGGATTAAGTTGGTCACATGACCTTGGTGATAGTAGTTTGTTTCAGAGCCCTTTCTTTCCAGTGGGCTATGTTTGAGAGATAAAGGCGCCAGCAGCAACAGGGATGGTGATATGTGGTCGCTGTTGGAAGTGTCGCGGACGTTTGAGATTTGTTGTTTGTACTGGGAATCTGTTCAGCGAAGGCCGAAAATTCCTAACACATGCCGTCAGCAGGTTTATCGCCATTTCGATGCGTTTCAGAGAGGAAGAATTGTAGGCCTGTGTGAAGCGGGCTGGTCTGTACGTTGCATCGCTGCGCATGTGCAATGGGATGCATGAAATGTTGGACGCTGTTGGCACCAATGGCTGCAGGAAGGTTTGTATGTGCGTCGGAGCGGCGGTGGTGCAATACGACCGACGTCTGCACGCCTGGACCGGTGGATTGTTCGACACGGTCGTTTATCACCAGAAAGCACTGCAGCCGATATTCGATGTGCTGTGTCATCGGCCATGGACGTCTCCATAACGGCTCGAACTGTAAACCGAAAGTTACATGTGGCAAACCCTGCGCAGTAAGCAGCCGTTATTGACTGCCATTGACGGCCAGCCATTGGAGCGCTCGTCTGGCGTGGTGCCGAAGTCATGCGAACTAAGGTCATGGACCACTGTGGTCTTCGGTGATGAATCCCGTTTCTGTCTGGGTGATGGATCTGTGTCTAGCGACATCCTGGTGAGCGGACGGATCCCAGTTTTGTTCGCGACCGCCACACTTCCCGTCAGGAAGACATCATGGTATGGGGTGGTACTGCGCATGGCAGCAAGTCACCTCTTGTCCGCATCACGGGCACACTGACAGCTGCACGATACGTGAGCGAAGTTCTGCAACCCATTCTGATAACGTTCCTGAATGTCCTACAGCACCTCATTTTTCAGTGTGATAACGCCCGTGTACACACCACTCGGGTCTCCGGACAATGTTTGCAACATGTTCAAACACTGCCATGGCCAGCAACGTTGTCCGAATTATCCCCAACCGAAAACCTGTGGGACCCGTCGTCTGCAATCGAATTGGTCTGCGCACGATCTCGATTAATTATGTGAGCAAGACACCGTGTTTAGTGTTCCATTCCTCAGGACGGCATCTGTCAACTGTATGACTCATTGCCACGCCGTATTGCTGCCTGTATTGCCGTGCGCGTCGGTGCATTCACTTACTGAGGCGTACCCAATGTATTGCATTATCTCATCTGATAAACACTGTAGTTGCTGAAAATAACATCAAGGTAAGCCCTTGTATATTCTTATCTGTCATCTGGCAAACACTGTAGTGGTTGAAAATAACATCAAGGTAAACCCTTGTATATTTCTGTCTGTCATCTGATAAACACTATAGTGGCTGAAAATAACATCAAAGTAAACCCTTGTATATTTCTATCTGTCATCTGATAAACACTGTAGCGGCTAAAAATAATATCAAGGTAAGCCCTTGTATATTCCTATCTGTCATCCGACAAACACTGTATTGGCTAAAAATAACACGAAGGTAAACCCTTGGATATTCCTATCTGTCATCTGATAAACACTGTAGTGGCTGAAAATAACATCAAGGTAAACCCTTTTATATTCCTATCTGTCATCTGATAAACACTGTAGTGGCTGAAAATAACATCAAGGCAAACCCTTGTATATTTCTATCTGTCATCTGTATAAACACTGTAGTGGCTGAGAATAACATCAAGGTAAACCCTTGTATATTCCTATCTGTCATCTGATAAACACTGTAGTGGCTGAAAATAATAACAAGGTAAACCCTTGTATATTCCTATCTGTCATCTGATAAACACTGTAGTGGCTGAAAATGACATCAAGGTAAACCCTTGTATATTCTTATCTGTCATCTGATAAACACTGTAGTGGCTGAAAATAACATCAAGGTAAACCCTTGCATATTCCTATCTGCCATCTGATAAACACTGTAGTGGCTGAAAATAACATCAAGGTAAACCCTTCTATATTCCTATCTGCCATCTGATAAACACTGTAGTGGCTGAAAATAACATCAAGGCAAACGCTTGTATATTTACCTATCTGCATGCTCAATTTCACCCATCCATCCTCACTCCTTCTGGGTGGGGAAATTTCAATGTCGACCTCCTGCATAAGACGAGGCTAGAACAAATACAGCTAGTGTTCCGAAATTCTGTAACTATGTTTCAGTAAATATTAAAAAAGGGAGGAAGTGAAGAAACTTCGGCATTTTTGTTTTTCGGAAAATAAGTAGAATTTTGTAAGTTCATTTTTTTTCTTACTAACTGATAAAGTGTTTGTGCTATTAAACTGTACCTTTCCCTCCGTCCGAACATTTGGAGAAGCCGCTTTTACCTATCTTCTTGGTGAAGTAGTCATTAAAACCGCTTTAATAGCAGAAATACCAGGTGGTTCTAATTAAAGTGACGCTACTCAGAGAGCTCTGGAAGGAGTACTATGACAGATATCGCAGTAAAATTTGGTAGGAAGGCGAATTAGAACATGTGGTCAAGAATTATGAAATAAAAAAAAAATAGATCAACTGTTCACCATCAGGTGGTGGAATGGCGTTGTGAAAGAAAACAAGAGCTGGAATGGGTATATTATTTATTGTTATCGTACAGAAATTACAAAGTTGTTTCAATATGTGTGCCATCCAGGTCGATTACACGCTGAATGCGCAATACGAGTACAAAATTATCAACATACGCTTCTAGCATTTCAGGTGGGATATTTCCAAAGCCACACAACGAAATGTGGACTATGCAAATTATCTGCGAGACAGGCCGCAGATAAATAAAACAACAAGAACCTTTTCGATGGCAATAGTTGTCGACGGTCATCATGCTGGAGAAGAAAGATCGCGCGCTCTTAGTGAAGTTGTGACGTAGTACCGAGGTGAAAACGTGTTAAGACGACAAATCTGCAGCGAGACATTCTGTCCGCGTAGCTCGGTTGGGAGAACGACTTACTCCGGAGTGAGGGGGACCCGGATTCGATGCCCGGCGCGGACAAATCTTGTGCTTTCACAAAGTTATTTTATGAGAAAAATGGGAATACGTCATATGCGCTAAGAGAGTATCGAAGATTAAAAGGGTTGCAACGAGGAACCCTGAAAAGAAACGAATTAAAGAAAATGATTGTAAAATTTGAACAAACAGGTGAATTAAATGTTTCACCTTAAAAAGGTCAGCGACGCTTCCCGGAGGAAGACGTTAAGGAGATCGCTGTTGCTATCACCGCCGTTTCAGCAAATGCAGAGGTTCCTGCATCATCAACAAGTGCCCGAGCAGTCGCTCGACAACTGTCAATCCCATGGTCAACTGTACGCATAGTGCTAAGATGCATTTTACGCTTCGCCCCATTCAAAATTCAGATGGTGCACGAATTAAAACCCCAAGATCCGGGGCAGCGAACAAATTTCTCTTTATGGTGTTTGGCGAAAATGGGTACGGAAGAAACATTCCCTTAAAATATCCTGTGGACTGATGAAGCCCATTTTCCAGTAAGAGGTGCGGTGAACACTCATAACTTCCGGGTTGCTGCAAATTCATATGTTGTGTTCCGAAGACAATTGTAGCCCACCTATATGTGACTGTATGGCGCGGATTCACAATCAGTTTTATTCTCGGGACATTTTTCTTTGAGGAAAGAAACCTGCAGGTGCATTGCGATGCACCGTTACAAGTGAACATTACCGTGACCTTCTAGCTCAACATGTCGTTCCTGCGTTGCAAGAAAGAGCGTGCTTACCGAGTAATGTTTTTATTCAAGATGGGGCACCACCACATGTTGGTTGCAGAGTTAAATAGCTGCTTCAGTATCAAGTTAGGCCTTCACGATCACCAGATTTGAATCCCTGTGACTTCTGGCATTGGAGATATCTCAAGGATATAGAGTCTACCAGGGTCATATTTGCTCCATACCAGAGCTAGTCAAGCATAAAGACATGTTTCAAATATCCCACCCCGAAATGCTACGAGTGTGTGTTGATAATTTTGTATTGCGTATTCAGTAGGAAATCGACCTGGATGGCACACATATTGTACCAACTTCGTAATTTCTCAAAGTTAACAATAAATATCATACCCATTCCAGCTCTTGTTTTCTTTCAAAGTGCCATTCCTCCACCTGGCAGTGAACAGTTGATCTATTTTTTAATTTCATAATTCTTGACCGCTTGTCCTAATTCGCCTTCCTTCCAGGTCTCACCGCTATATCTGTCATACGGAGTAGTACTCCATCCAGAGCTCTCTGAGTAGTGTCACTTTAATTATAACCACCTGGCACTTCCTCTTCTAGCAATAACATCCTCTGTTATAAAAAGTTTTCTAAGTACTTGAGTATTAAAATGTTAATAATGATAAATAATATATGTGATTGCCAAACAATAACTCTTAGAGCTATAAAATTCTAAAAGCATTGAAAAGTTATAGTTATCCTTATTATGTAGCTTTTTGTAATTGCTGACCTGATTTGGAAGTCCTGTTGCCCTTAATTTTTGTGTTTGCTTAAGGATTTTTTGAAACTGTTTCCCTCTCTTTCTATTTTGCATTCAAAACGTGCTTTTGTCCTTTTGGGAAATAATTTTTTCCAAAACACATTTTTTTAGAACGTGCTTGATTAATTGTTGAATTCGTGAAACATAATGATACAATACTCAAGAGACGCATATAGCGTATTAAATCCATTTATTTTTGTATTGTAATAAGCACAAAGATTCGCCAAGCTTTCGCATTCCACTGGAAGGCTTTTTCAAGGCAATGGCAGACATAAAAATACAGGGAATTGAAACACGTAAGGAATAAAGATGATTTTTGAAAATAATGTGTGTGACTTCACGCGCTACAAACACCTAGCTTTTAATAAGGCATTTATTTGGAATTTCTGTTGATTTGATGCAGATCTGACGATGGGTTGGACATGTATGTCATATATGTATCGGCTTTTTTGATAATACTGGGTTGATGCATAAGTTCATGCCGATTTTTTCACCGCACTAAAGGAATGTATTACAACAGAAGGGAAAACGGAATCAATCAACTATGTATCCCCCACCCCCACCCCCAATTGTTTACGATGATGTCCCAACGTCTGGATAGGTCTGCATGCCATTTTTGAAAAAAACGGGCAGGTTTTGCTGCGAAGAAATCATCAAGGAAATTCTGGAGATCAACATCATTGTTGAACGTTCTGCCACGGAGTACATTCGACAGAGATCGGAACAGGTGATTGTCTGAAGGGGAGACATATAGGGAATAGGCCGTATGTGGAAGGATCTTCCATGTGATGTCCTGAATGGCCATTTTGGCCATGTTTGCACTGTGAGGGCGTGCGTTATCATGTTGAACAAGGACAGCCTGGCTCCGATGTGGCCGTTTCTTCTGAATTTCTCTCTCCACATGGAGTCACTCTCAATTGAAAGCACCGCCGATGGTCCGATTCCTCGGCAGCATTTCCCAGTGAATAATGCCTTCCATGTTCTAACAGACACACAACATGATCTTCGCAGCAGGATGAAGGCCATGTTTCGGACGTGGTGTGTGCGCCTTGTTTGGGCTTAACCATTCCCTCCGGTGCCTGAAATTCACGTACAGGCACCACTTTTCATCTCCAGTAAAAATACGTGACAAAAAGGGTTTGTGCTGCTGAGAAAATTAGCGATAACGGACGGGCAAGGAACCACATATGGCAATACTCTGATTCTTGTTGTCCTCGGTGAGAGAGTGAGGCACCCAAGACCCCAATTTCTGGACCTTTCCCCTACGTTCCAGGTGTCACACCACTGTGGCCTGATCACAGTCCATCTCAGTGGCCAATTCGCGTGTGGTTTGACCTGGATCCAAGTGGATGAGATGGTTCAAATAATCCTCATCAAAGTGAGATGGACGACCTCAACGTAGAGAGTCGTTGAGGTCAAAATTGCCACCTCGGAACCTCTCAAACCATTTGCGAGCTGTTGTCGGAGCAATAGCATCCTCCCCATACACAGCACAAATTTGTCGAGTAGCCTCGGCGGCTGTGGATCCCTTGTTAAACTCGTAGAGGAGCAGATGTGGGAAATGTTCATTCCTCTCTACTTGGAACTCTATACTTCTGGACCTGAAAACCAAAACACCATTAGCCAAAATCACACAACGCAATATGATTTAGATACACGACATTACTGGCAACATTTTGATATACAACTGGCCATCTGCACCGTCGCTACTGACCTGGGAAACACTCGTGGAATAAAACGGTATGAACTTATGCATCAACTCAATATTAGGAGTTAGCATTAATGGATCTGCTTGTTTTTAATAATATAATATTCTCAAAGTCAGTTCTCTCCCGCCGTGACATTTTCACTCAACCTCACAGTGCGATATGATCGCCGTCAGCTGCATGCTTGTTTTTATACCGTTTGCAGCTATACCACGCATCTTAACAACGCAGCATATCCGTTCATCTGCTTTTGAAGGGGTGTCCGATGACTTTTTTTAATCTTCTCAATATAATGTATATATATATATATATATATTCTTATTTTCTAATGTTCGTGCTTTTGGGCTTAGAACTTACGAATTCGTGAAGTTTGGTGTGTTATACAACTTTGCTACTTCATTGAGAGTTTGGCTTTTATGTTACTGAACCATGGTGTGTTAGTTTGCTCCTTGGGATCCAGTCTAAAATTTCGGTTATCCAACGGTGGTCCGTTCTTCTGGCAACATGTCCAGCTTATTGCCATTTCAGGGATTTCATTCTGGTCATGATGTCGTCCCTTCCTGTCATTTTCCTTATCCACAAGTTCACCTTCTTATCTTTCCTGGTTACATTAAGCATGCATCTTTCCATGCTGCTTTGAGTTGTCTGCAGTCTTTGTATGTCTTCTTTAGTTAAGGTCCACGTCTCTGCTCCATAAGTAAGCACTGGCAGGATGCATTGATTAAACACTTTTCTTTTAAGACATAATGGCATATTGCTCTTGAAAATCATACTGTTTCTTCCAAACGCTCTCCAGGCAAGTTTTATACGCCGATTAATTTCTTCATCAATGTTACCCTCACTTGATATCTGCTGTCCAAGATAAATGTAAGTATTGGTTATCTCCAGCTTTTCCTCATCGATCGATAAATCTTCATTTCTTGTAAAAGCATTGTCAATCACTTTTGTCTTCTGAAATTTCATTTTTAATCCCACTTCTTTATTCTTGTCAGAAAGTTCCTGGATCATACTCTGCAGCTTTGATGGGGTAGTTGCAAAAATGACTACGTCATCAGCAAAACGAAGGTGGGTTAAATAATCTCCATTAATCTTTATCCCTTTGTTTTCTCAGTTCAGTGATTGAAAGACATTTTCCACTGTGGCATTAAAGAGTTTCGGAGATATGGTGTCACCTTGTCTCACTCCCTTTCCAATTTTTATGTGTGTTGCATTTTCAAACAGCTGAATCTTTGCACTTGCATTTTCATAGATGTTATTAATAATATTAATGTATGCATCTTAAATACCGCAGGATTTCAGAGCCATTGTAACTGCTGATGGTTTCACCGAATCAAAGGCTTTTTCATAATTGATAAAAGCCATGCACAATGGAAGTTCATATTCCCTCGCTCTTTCAATTAGTTCTATATATATATATACATACAGGGATGTAAGGTCAGGTGATGCGTAACATCACAGCCTCTCCTTGACAAATGTCAACCCCGCCTTCTCGTGGTGCATCCTGTTCCTACTAAAGGGGCTCTGACGACCGCCAATAGCGGTATAACTATACCATCGGGATTAGAGGAAATTCTATCCCACACTCACCAACCCGCTTGGCCAGCGTGGTGAGTTATGGCCAAACCCCTCCAAAATGACTCCACAACTTAAATCTTGGCCCTCAGTCTCCGGCAGCTGGAATGTACCTGGCCAAGGCAGCGGCCAGTGCGACATGAAGGCAGAGGGTGCTAAGAATCCCCGGAGGACCGGACTAGGCTGCCATCTGATGCTGACCTTGGCAACGTACAATGGACGCTCCCTATCTTCTGATTCAAGGCTTCTTGAATTGGAAGAGGAACTACAAAGGATCAAGTGGGACATCGTGGGGCTAAGTGAGGTAAGGAGAAAAGGAGAAGATCTCATCGAACTGAAAAGTGGACATCTCTTCTACTATCGTGGGACAGATACTGGTAGAACTAGTGGTGTTGGATTTATAATAAACAAGGAACTGAAGGATAAAGTTGTAGAAGTTGAAAGTTCCTCTGACAGAGCTGCACGGCTTGTTATCCAACTCTCGAAAAGATACCAGGCTCAGATTATTCAAACTTATGCACCCACCACAAGTCATCCTGAAGAAGAAATTGAAGAATTTTATGAGGAAATTTGTCATCTAAATAATAAAGGTAAGCAGCACTTGAAAATAATTATGGGAGATTTCAATGCAAAAATAGGGCAACGGCAACAGAATGAAACTTCAGTAGGTAAATTCGGTCACGGCAACAGAAACCAGCGTGGAAATACTCTCGTTGAGTTTGCAGAGGCAGAAGGGTTTTTCATCTTGAACTCCTTCTTCAAGAAAAAGCCACACAGGAAATGGACATGGAGACATCCAAATGGGACGACAAGTGAAATTGATTTTATTATGTGTAACAAAAAATTCGTCATAGAAGACTGCAGTGTGCTAAACAAGTTCAACACAGGTAGTGACCATAGATTGGTGAGATGTAAGATGCACCTCAACACTAAACTTGAACGTGGCAAGCTCATAAGACAAACAAAATCTATTGACATAACAAACCTTAAAAAACACCATAATACCTTCAAGTTGGAACTGAAGAACAGGTTCTCTGCTTTAGAAGGCCTAACATCGGAAGAAGTGGACATCTCTGAAGTTAACAGAAAAGTAACCAAAGCTCTTATGGAAACAGCAACAAAATTAGCTGGGTCTAAGAACAAGTTGCATGTAAATAAATTATCAGGAAAAACGAAAATGTTGATGCAAAAAAGAAGAGAGATGAGGACAACTAAAGAAGATGTGACTTCCAAAGTGGAATATATAGAGCTATGCAAGACAGTACGAAAAAGTATCACTGAAGACGTAAGAAAATTCAACTGTGAACTAGTGAGGAAAGCAATTGAAAACAACCAAAGCCTAAAGATAGCGAAGGGACATCTCAGTAAAGGAAGAAAACAGATTATGGCACTGAGAAAAGAAGATGGTTCTGTAACAAGAAATAGAGGCGAAATTTTGACAAGAGTGAAAGATTTCTACTCCAAATTATATGAAAGGGATGATACATGCACTCCAGACATCATGAAAGATACCAGTACCAGAGTTCCTCCAGTCCTTCCAGCAGAAGTTGCACATGCAATCAAAAACATGAAGCGGGGAAAAGCTCCAGGAGAAGATGGAATTACTGTAGACATCATACAAGAAGCAAGTGGAGAAATCGAAACAGTACTCGCCCAAATTTTCACTCGATGCCTTAATGAAGGAAAGATTCCTGAGGATTGGAACACCGCTACAATGATCCTGCTACATAAGAAAGGTGACATTGAGGATCTCGGAAACTACAGACCTATCAGCCTCCTATCAGTAGTTTATAAAATCTTCACTAAAGTTCTTTCACACCGCTTGAAGGTAACACTGGACAGGGCTCAACCGAGAGAACAAGCTGGATTCAGGAGTGGCTACAGCACAATAGATCATATCCATGTGCTGAGAGAACTAATTGAAAGAGCGAGGGAATATGAACTTCCATTGTGCATGGCTTTTATCGATTATGAAAAAGCCTTTGATTCGGTGAAACCATCAGCAGTTACAATGGCTCTGAAAACCTGCGGTATTGAAGATGCATACATTAATATTATTAATAACATCTATGAAAATGCAAGTGCAAAGATTAGGCTGTTTGAAAATACAACACACATAAAAATTGGAAAGGGAGTGAGACAAGGTGACACCATATCTCCGAAGCTCTTTAATGCCACATTGGAGGGTGTTTTTCAGTCACTGAGCTGGGAAAACAAGGGGATAAGGATTAATGGAGATTATCTAACCCACCTTCGTTTTGCTGATGACGTAGTCATTTTTGCAACTAGCCCATCAGAGTTGCAGAGTATGATCCAGGAACTTGCTGACAAGAGTAAAGAAGTGGGATTAAAAATGAACTTTCAGAAGACAAAAGTGATGTTCAATGCTTTTACAAGAAATGAAGATTTATCGATTGATGGAGAAAAGCTGGAGATAACAGACACGTACGTTTATCTTGGACAGCAGATATCAAGTGAGGGTCACATTGATGAAGAAATTAATCGGCGTACAAAACTTGCCTGGAGAGCTTTTGGAAGAAACAGCATAATTTTCAAGAGCAATATGCCATTATGTCTTAAAAGAAAAGTGTTTGATCAATGCATCCTTCCAGTGCTTACGTATGGTGCAGAGACGTGGACCTTAACTAAAAGAGACATACAAAGGCTGCAGACAACTCAAAGTAGCATGGAGAGGTGCATACTTGGTGTAACCAGGAGAGATAAGAAGAGGAACTCGTGGATCCGAAAAATGACAAGAGTGGAAGACATCATGATCAGAGTTAAATCCCTGAAATGGCAATGGGCTGGACATACTGCCAGAAGGACAGATCATCGATGGACAGCCGAAATTTTAGATTGGATTCCAAGGGACAGGAAAAGACCCAGAAGAAGACCACATGGGAGATGGGTGGATGAAATTCGAAAGTATGCAGGGGTGACATGGAGGAGACTGGCACAAGACAGACCGTTGTGGAGGAAACTTGGGGAGACCTTCGTCCAGCAGTGGATTGATAATGGTTGACAATGATTATGATGATGATATACATACATGATCTATATATACAGTATATACGTATATACTGAAGAGCAAAGCTGAAAACTAAGGAAAAACTTTAGAATTTAAAACGAAAGTTGCAAAATAACCTGAAGATCAAAACGCGCAACGCAGCAGTTATGAAAATTCAGAATTCACATTCTATTCAGTTGTTTTATTTTATTTTTTATCTTTTCTCCTTTTACTCACACCGGTAGATACATAACCTTTTCTATGTTGTACTTGGTATGAGTCAAAAATATATATATTTTTTGCTTAGGTCTCTTCTTAATAGTATATATATATATATATATATATTCTATAAAGAAGATACCTAAGCAAAAAAATACATATATAATTTTGACTCACACCTAATACAACATAGAAAAGGTTATGTATCTACCTGTGTGAGTAAAAGGAGAAAAGATAAAAAAATAAAATAAAACAACTGAATGTAGAAGGTGTCGAGAATACTGAGCCTTGGCTTTATCAAGGACCAGCAAAAACTCTGCATTTTCTCACTTCCACAAAGACCTAGTTGGAAATGGGTTTCTGCAAGGCCATAGATGCAAGTAACATTCCCACCTAAAATAGTTAAAAAATATATATATATAAGTCATGTCCTCCGTAGAGTAGCATGACCTAGCACTAGTTAACAATTTCGCTTGCATCCATTAACCTTCATGGCCCGACCCATGCTCTTCATCTGTTACTATTAAACAGAGAGAAGAAGATTAAAGAGAACTCAAGCTGTGAGAGTGACATAATAAATGGAAATGATTTTCAGCTATAACGAAATTCCAAGTTCGTTTGAGAGAGAATTTAAACCTGAAAAACAATGCAAAAGAAATCCAAATTTTACATTGCAATTAAAAAAAGGAAATGTTAATTTATAACGAACAGATTTTTGAAAGAAAACTTGAGTCTAAAACCCCCTACTCTACAACTTATGACAGCACGAAAACGAGAATAAGTTAAAGATAAATATTAACTAAAGAAAACTTTGTGAAAGTTATATACCTTAAACAGTTAGTTGCAATATGTACAAAGTATTTCAGCAGTGCTTTAAGTGCATAATTAATTAGTTATTAAGAACTTAACTACTTTGAAAAAGCAGCGCATAGACAGCGCATAGAAAAGGAACAGGCTTAGCCTTCTTCTGTTCCTAGGTACCTCAAAAGACGCTCAAAGTTACAAAGAAAAGTAAGAGTTATAACCCGCAAAAATGTTAACAGACAAACCAATGCTTAAAAGCTGAAAAGCTAAAAAACGACAGAGAAAAGGTACATAAAGTACAAACATTGAACTTATAAAACCTAGAACCCAAAAACAAGGAAGAGAGCTTACCTCTTGTGTGACAAAAACTTTTCTCCACACAAGAGGAGAACATGGCTGACCCCTTCCGCCACTCCCTAGACGCTGGGGGCAGTGTGGGTGGGGCTGATGGCCTCCTCATACAGCAAGAAACCAACGCGCGGAGATTTTAACCAGAGAAAAAAAATATATAAACTTAAGACTGTGGATCTGTATGATCAGAATGAGCAGAATTAACTCTCCAGAATACATGAGAAATATTATAAAATACACGAGCAGTTTATTTAATAATCTTTGCATGTATTAAATCACCTTAGTGAGCTTCTATAGATTAATCAGAATCTTATTAATTTTAATGTTGGTTTTACTATTTTTAGTATAGCTATCCTAGTGATGAATAACTAGTTTTCTTTTTTATTTGTTTTTATTTTCTTTTATAAACAGATTTTTAAGCTTTTTTTGTGATTTTGTTTATATTATTTAATTTTTTGTTTTAATAGGACCGTCATATCCAATATATATATATATATATGGCCCTCGCTTTATATAAGTAATGTTTTCCAAGGTAAATGCCGGCACTTCTTGCCTCTATATTTTCCTCATCCACGGCTAAATCTTTAGTACTTGTAAAAGCATTGTACATCAGTTTTGTTTTCTGAAAATAATTTTTAATCACATTTTTTTTACATATGTCAGTAAGTTCCTGGATCACACACTGTGGCACTGAAAGGGTATTTGCTAAAATGATGATGTCGATCCAGCAAGTTCCTGGATCATACACTGTAGTTCTGAAAGGCTATTTGCTAGAATGATGATGTCGTCAACAAAAGGAAGGTGGAATAAATTATCTCCATTAATCTTCATTCCCTTGTTTTCCTAGTTCAGTGATTGAAAGACATTCTGCAATGTGACATTGAAGAGTCTGGGAGGTATGATGTCACCTTGTCTTGCTCCCTTTTCACTGCTTTTAAGTGCAGTATTCTCGAACAACTGAACCTTTGCGCTTGTATTTTCATAGTTGTTATAATAATGTTAGTATCTTCACAATCGCAGTATTTTCACAACATTATAACTGCTGATGATTTCACATAATCAAAGGCTCTTTTGTGATTATTAAAAGTTTTCCAGGTTCGGGTATGTAAATATGAGCTGCTACTTTCGTGGTTTCTTCTTTGAATTCATTTATTTGTAATTAAAAGTTTCCCATTTTTAATGCGTATTTGTATGTATTTGAGCCACATGAAAAGCTCATCGTTTTCAAGGTTTTAACTGCGTTCTTTCGCGTCGAAAATTTGGAAGTTCTATTCTTCACTGTCTATTTGCATTGATCAAAAGAAAAAGAAATCGAAATTTCTAGCACTTTTGGTATTAATTTCCATCAAAAGATGAACGAAATTAATTTTAGTTTCTTCTACCGAAGTTTAAAGCGGAAAGTTTAATCAACTGATGCCAAATTATTCCATCCACGTATGAGCGAGTTGGATTACCCATTAATTGTCAACAGAACGCCGATGATGAAAAAAGAGCCTCGTAACGTGACGTTTGAAGGACTGCGACACCCACGTGTTGCTACGTCGATAAAGATCGCCACCAGTTGGGGTGAATAGAAAATGGCTACTAAATGGGTATGTGATCTAAATTGCCTTTTCTCGGGTCTCATTATGATTGCAGTGGCACTGTTAGCATTCTGTGGCTAGGAGAAGTCGAGGAGAAGCAAGAACGAAGAGTCCGGATCATGCTAGGAAACCCTCCTCCCCGCAACAAACTACGATTTCCCTGCTTCTTCCCTCCCGACTGTGTCGCTCCGCCAAAGCGCGGGAACCGTGCCAAGTTGCTTCATCCCCGGCGGGCCTCATCCCTGGTAGGAGACGCAAAAACGAGGTCGCCATGCTGGTCTTGCTTTGCCAACATAGGATGAGATAGAGCGTGGGCTCTGTGAGTTTAGCTCAGTCTGTGTCTGCTCTCCGACAACTTTCTGGGGATTTAATTGAAAGTGCGGCTTTCTCCTGTTTTGTTTGCCTCGATTCTCCGCAATTGTTCCTAGGAAAGGGGTGATCAGCCCTCCCGATCACAGTGGTTGACATGGCGGATACGACTCTTCCACAGGAGATGGCTACTTCTCCTCAAGGTAGGTCCCCGTTTCCATGGTTACCGCCTCCATCCAACCACCGAGGGGTGTTCTTGAGCATGGTGATCATCTCATTCGGTGGTTACAGAAGTTTTCATACCTCTGAAAATATTCGGATGTAGCTGGCATGATATCAAATTTGGCACCATCCATTCAGCTGACAGATTCATAGACTTTCTGAGAAATATGTCTTTTTCTTTGTCCCTTGCCGTAAAAAAAAACATCTGTTGAATATAGTTCATCACTTACGACCATTTTAAAGCTTAAATTCAACGAGAAATACGTGTGCGAATTCAATATTATGTTTTTTTTTATTGTATATATACTAAAAACGGAAACACCCAGTGCACGGAAAACATGGTACGAATTCCACATATGAATTAATAATATAATTTTAGGGAAAGCCTATTATTTTTAGAATTAAATCGGGCAACTAAATTTAAGTTGGAATATTGGGTTTTCTGAATGTAGAAAATTGAATATAGTAATTTCATCAAATATGGCCTAACCAGGGTTTTTGCACTGAGAAAAACGTTTTGCTAATTCAATAAAAAATTTTGTCGATATACAGTCAACAAAAAATTTTTTGTTGAATTTGCAAAATTATTTTGTTGAAAATTATTGTTGATTTAACAAAATTTATTGTTATGACGACAAAACGTTTTGTTCATTTAACAAAATGATTAGGCCGATTTTGGGGAATTTGTTTGATCCAACAAAACATATTGTTATCATGACAAAATGTTTTGTTGCTGCAACAAAACATTGTTATCGTGACACATTAAGTTTTGTTGCTATAACAATATGTTTTGTTGCAGCAACAAACATTTCGTCATGATAACAATATGTTTTGTTGGATCAAACAAATTCCCAAAAATCGACCTTTTCATTTTGTTAAATGAACAAAACGTTTTGTCGTCATAACAATAAATTTTATTAAATCAACAATAATTTTCAACAAAATAATTTTGCAAATTCAACAAATTTTTGTGTTGACTGTATATCGACAAAAAATTTTGTTGATTCAACAAAATTTTTGTTGAATTTACAAAACGTTTTTCTCAGTGTGTAACCGCTGATATTTGGAACTTTGTGCTTCTCAACAGTAGTATTAGAGGTAGTGTACCCAATAAAAATAAATAATTTTTTCTTTTTTTTTTACCCCTTCTTGTTGAAAAATGACCAGGTGCACCTCATACATTTTCTGATTCGCCACGCCTTAGAATTTTTACATTACGGGGCCGGTACCAGTGAAAATTTTTATGCTTTCATTGTACGAATTAATGTGGTTATTAGAGCGTCATATGTGACGTATATTCTAAATTAACTTTCCTCTTTAGTTTCTTTCCCTATGTAAATCTTGAGTTTATTCTCAGTTATACTTCAATCTTAACGTGATATCTTTTCTCTCAAACGAATACTGTTGGCAACATAATTTAGGTTCAATGAACGTGACGTATGCCTGGTTTGATAAGAACGAGAGATATAAACTAAGAGTAAACTGTTGCTTGGGAGAGCGTTGTGTTGTGGAGCTGTGTGGAGCGTTTAATGCGAAGTGTCATGTTATATTACGATGTGTTGGAGAAAACCTTGAATAAAACAATTTTTCCGTAAGTTTAACTTCTGTTGTTTACATGTTTCGTCTGGCCGTTAAGGTTTAATTTAGGAACTATTTCATTTTATGGTTCTGTTTTTAAAATAACGTAGAAGTACGAAAAGATTTCTACGTTATACATATCTTAGAGCATCATTATTGATACAGTCTGCGAGAAATTAGGGGAAAATGTTTTTCGAGCAAAAAACTAATGAACTCTGTTATCACTTATTTTAATTACTTCATTTTTGCTATTTTACAACCCTGTCACACGTGTGTGCAAAAAATATATCAGACTTTTTATTACATTAATTTCAGTTTTTATTGTAATTTTCTTTCTTAACCGTATTTATTTATATCATTCATTTTGTAAAGTTTCTTTATTTATATTTCCGTTGCTGGAATTTATTTTGATGATCGTAGAATTTTTTCTGATAATGTTCCTTTATTTATATTTCCGTTGCTGAAAATATTTTTATCATTCATTGTACGATTAATGTGGTTATTAGAATATCATATCTTAGAGCATCATTATGATACAGTCTGCGAGAAATTAGGGAAAATGTTTTTCGAGCAAAACACTAATTAGCTCTGTTATCACTTATTTTAATTACTTCGAATAGACAGCCCTGTCGCACGTGTGTGCAAAAAACATATCAGACTTTTATTACATTAATTTCAGTTTTTATTGTAATTTTCTTTCTTAATCGTGTTTATTTATAGCATTCATTTTGTAAAGTTGCTTTATTTATATTACCGTTGCTGAGCAGGAAATTAATCAGCTGTGTTATCACGTATTTTAATTGCTTTATTTTTAGTATTTTAGAACTGAAGTCACATGTTTGTGCAAAAAAATATTTCAGATTTTTAAAATATTAATTTCAGATATTTTTATTCTTACTTCTTAATCTCATTTATTTATAATATTTATTATGCTAAGTTCTTTTATTCATATTTCCGTTGCATAACTTATTTTTTTATCATATTCATTATATTCGTTACATGTTATCTGTTTAATTTTACTTAATTACATATTAACTATATTTCATTTGCTGATTTTGATGTTTACAATTTTCCTTTGTTTTTGTTCTTCGGAGGATATGAACTGCAAACTTGCATACTGGACTCAAAATCAGATGGCATGAAATTTCTCTCGTGTGTGTATGAATATGAAGTCAGAGAAAATGCTGAAAGCAAAATGCAGATATTATAAATTTCGAATTACTTAGATTATTTGTTTCCTTCATCCTTTTTATTTCTTTTTGTTGGATCGAGCGGAGCCTTTCTTTTCTGTTGAAGCGAGCGGAGCCTTTCTTTTCTAAATAAAGTTATCTGGTGAGGATCGAAAACAACCTAATTAGTACTGGGTTCTTCGAAAATTTTTGGAGCTCCGAACAAATATAAAAGAATTGATTAATACCATACAAATGTACTGAAGCATGATTTAATCAGAAAACATGTGTGGGCACCTAAATGCATATGTACAGATGCCTGCAACGAGGGTCAACAGAGGTCAAGTGCCTCCCCGCCCCCTCCGGAAATTGAAATCCCCCTTCAAAATAAAAAAATGAAATTAAAACAAAAAAATAAAGCCAGAATTGAGGAGGTTTGAATTTTGACTTTTTGAAGACTCCAGGATGCGCCTCTGGCCTTGCCCACTACTCTCACTACGGTAAACCAAGCTAGTCATAGCCCTCCCTCGCCACTTTCACTACAATAAACCACGCTAGTCATAGCCCTCTCTAGCTACTCTCATTACGGTAAACCACACTACTCATAGACCTCGTTCGTTACTCTCGAACGGTAAACAACACTAGTCATAGCCCTCGCTCGCTACTCTCACTACGGTAAACCATGTTATTTATAGCCCTCGCTCGCTGCTTTCATTAAGGTAAACCAAGATTGTCATAATCCTCTCTCGCTACTCTCACTACAGTGAACAACACTAGTCATAACCCTCTCTTACTACAATAAACCAAGCTTGTCATAGCCCTCGCTCGCTACTCTCACTGCGTTAAACCACGCTTGTCATAGCCTTGGCTAGCTGCTCTCACTACGGTAAACCATGCTAGTCGTAGCCCTCGCTCGCTCGCTGCTCTCACTACGACACAACAACGCTTGTCACAACCCACTCTCGCTACTCTCACTACGGTAAACCACGCTTATCATAGCCCTCGCCGGTACTCTCACTACGGTAAAACACGCTTGTCATAGTCCGCGCTCGCCACGCTCACTACGGTAGTAAGCGTTAGTCTTCGCTTAGTACTCTCACGACGGTAAACAACACTAGTCATAGCCCTCTCTCGCTACTCTCACTACGGTGAACAACACTAGTCATAACCCTCTCTCACTACGGTAAACCACGCTTGTCATAGCTATCGCTCGTTACTCTGACTACAGTACACCGTGCTAATCATAGCCCTCGCTCGCTACTCTCACTACGTTAAACAACGCTTGGCTCGCTACTCTCACTACGGTAAACCATGCTAGTCATAGCCCTCGTTCGCTGCTCTCACTGCGGTAAACCACGCTAGTCATAGCCTTCGCTCGGTACTCTCACTACGGTAAACTACGCTTGTCATAGCTCGCGCTCGCTACGCTTACTACGATAAACCACGCTAGCGATAGTCCTTGCTTACTACTCTCACGACGGTAAACGACGCTAGTCATAGCCCTCTCTCGCTACTCTCACTACGGTAGACCACGCTTGTCATAGCTCTCGCTCGGTACTCTCACTACGGTAAACCACTCTAGTCATATCCTTGGCTCACTGCTCTGACTACCGTAAACCATGCTAGTCATAGCGATGGCTCGCTATCTTCCGAGTAGACTTCTCAACCACTGAAACCCGTTCTCTCCCCCTCCGCCTCTCAATGTGGCCAAACAAGTGCACAGTTCAAATGTACCATAAAATTAGGTGGAAAAACATTACCGTCCATCTATTCACACTCCGTATTTGAATTCTTTGATAACTTCTCTGAAAAGTAGAATCTCGAAAAAGAAGAAACCTTTATTTTTTTCTTTTTAATTTACTTACCGAAATTATTAGTGATCTTGATGAGGTTAAACTTAATTTATCGGTCAAAGACATTTCCGCAACTTGCGGTGCGTAACTTGATAATGTGGACGTGGAATAAAAGTCAGCGTACCCCTTTTGGAAAGACAAATCGGTAGCGGAAACAGAAAGCATGCAGAAAGTGTAGAAATTTTACTCGAAGGTTTCAAAGCCACTACAAATAGCACCTACACTCCTAGCAACACCATGCACAATTGAAAGATCTTTCAATACCCTGCGTATGGGTGAAGTCTTGTTTGAGATCGAGACTTGTCGACTGATTCGATCAAAACAATAGAAGATTGCAATTTTTATTATCTTCCGACCAGGAGTGACACAATCCAGTGAAATTATCGTAAGAAGATGTCATATAGGTTCAATATATAATTGGCATTAAATACTGCGTAACATTTTTTCTCTTTGTCTTAAGGTGGACATCAAGTAATTTTGCGCTTCCTATACTTCCAATGGAAAAACTTCTGTACACATTTTCTTCACAATTAATGCGTTCCCAAGAATGAAATTCGAACATCGATTGAAATAGCTTCATTTTATAACTTGGAATACTTCATATTTTCTAAAACATAACCATAATTATGCAATCCAACATTTGTTTGTCTACTGACGTCATCAAAGTACAGGTCGTGCCATCTTTTTTCTGGTTTCAACACCACCAAAGGAAAAGTTACTGATTTTTAATTTAATTATGGTTATGTTTTAGAAAATATTAAGTATTCCAAGTTATAATAGGAAGTTATTGTAATCGATATTCAAATTTTCATCCTCGGGAACACACTAATTGTGAAGGAAATGTGTACAAAAGTTTTTTCCATTGGAAGTATAGGAAGCAAAATTACTTGACGTCCACCTTAAGACATGAAAACATTTCCTTTTACGCAGTAAGACTGAGATTATTTCTGTCATTTATATATCTGGAATGGCTTAGAATTTAGAGAGTTCTTGAATGCTAGAACTTTGATTTGACCCATAGACAAAATTCGACAGGCGCCATCATTCATAAAAAACACCAAGAAAGCATTATTAGGTTTTAGTAAAAAAATTCCTCTGAATCGGAAGCGCATATAGAATATTTTTTCGGGAGAAGGGGATATCAAAAATGGTAGTTTTTGAAATTCATCAGGATAAAAAAAATGTATAGAAGAAAAAAAAAATACAAAAATGCGGATAGGCTCAGTTCTGATTGAGTCGTCAGTTTGGAACGCAGGACTACGACTTGCTGATCGGAGAGCTGAAATGAGCTAGTCGAGTACGGTTTCAAAGCGTTTATTTAATTTGTTACAGCCAACACAGGTCTATGAAAAGTAGCTTACATAATTTTTACGAATAATGCTGGATACATTGCGAACAGAAAGCAGATCGATACACGAATTACCCAACGTGGTGCTCCGTCTTTTTGGGCTTCTTACATTGCTCATCACTTGCCTCGCATATTGATTTTTCCCACTTCTGCTTGCGTTCATTCTGCGAATTCCGCGGCATTATCAAAAATGTTAACCCGTTCACACGAAAACAATTAAAAAAAAATAGTTTAAACCACTGCGATATATTCTTTATACACTATCTACCAACAAGTAATTGGACACCTGTGATAGCAAAGGAAAACGAAGTTTATTCACCTTCAATAGTTGGTGGAGCCTCCACGAGGGGCGATTACAGCTGTGACCCTCCGGGGCATACTCTCAAACAGGCGTTGTACGACGGCTAGCAGTATTTTCTTCCCCTCGGCTTGGAGAAGACAGGTCAGTTCCTTCACCGATTTCGGACGGTGGGGGCACCCCTTAAGTCGACGCTCCAACTCGTCCCAGAGGTGCTCGATAGGGTTAAGGTCCAAGTTCTGCGCAGGCCAGTCCATTCGATTAACCCCATTGTCACCATACCAAGCCATGGTGGACCTCGCAACATGACAGGTGGCATTGTCATCCTGAAAGTAACATGGGTCCACCCCGTAAAACTGCCACAACGTAGGAAGCGCATGGTCATCCAAAATGGTGCACCAGGTCTCGGCGTTGAGTCTACCAGGAATTGCGACCAAGGGTCCCGTGCCATATCAGGAAAAACACCCCCATAGCATAATTCCACCGCCGCCGAACTTCACAGTTGGCACAATACATTCCGGCAGGAGGCGTTCTCCAGGCAGACGCCAAACCCAGACCATCCTATCCGAATGGTAGAGGGTGAACCTTGATTCGTCGCTCCAGAGAACCTGTTTCCACTGTTCAACGATCCACTGTCGACGTTCTGTGCACTACGTTAGCCGAGCAGCGCTATTGGACTTGGTGATCAAAGACTTGTGGGCGGCAGCACGTCCATGATAACCAAGCAGATGGCCTTCCTAACGGATGGTATTCATCGAAAGAACACTCCCGGATGCCTGTTGAAACTCCTCGCGGATGTGGCTCATCGATTTGGTGCGGTTCTTCCGAATTTCTCTGGCCAGCACCCGTTGGTCTCTAACTCCCAGTTTTGTGGGTCTGCCGGGTCGGGGCACATTCCGACAGTCACCTCTCATCTTCCACTTGCCAATCACGTAGGCCACTGTCGATTTTTGGTACTTCAACTCGCTGGACATGTCACGTATGGATCGACCATTTCTGTGATACCCGACGATTACACATTTCTCAAAATTAGAGAGCTCCGAACTGCGTGGCATCTTGCATGCGACTGGTTGTGTTGTTGTTTCCCACACGATATTTAACGGTGGCGGCCGTGACGTGTATCAGGACCGCAGATATCGTCGATTGCAGGGGTGTCCAATTACTTGTTGGTAGGCAGTGTATATTTGAATAGATATTATCGAGATCTTTAAAACGATACCACGCACAGTCGTTTTGTACTCACGGCTGTCCAGATAAACTGCGATATTGTTCAAAAGTGTTCACGGGTTCACAAGAAAACAATTTTTAAAACATTCAGTTTAAACCATTGGCAAATGTTCTTCGTATATTTGAATAGATCTCGTCGAGAGCTTTAAAACGATATCACTCACAGTCGTGTTGCGCTCACGGTTGCCGAGATAGGCTGAGTTCAAAAGCGGCGGCATCCCAGAAATATGGCATCATCTCCCCCGCGCAGAGGGAGCGAGGGGAGCGTCGCGCCCACGATGTATTGCGCAGTACGCGAATTAGACTCTAAGCTGTTTACCAAATATGCTTACACGATTAGTGTGAGGCACGTATTTTTAACGCTATAATGATTTCAATTGGGACCTATTTTTGTCACATACGGTCGGCCGTAAGTCGCCCCATGCTATCCGCGGTGTTAGACGTAGTCCTACGTCAAAATTAAAGCAGCATTTTCTAATGTAAGTTGATGCATTTTTATTAAATTTAAGCATTTTTTCTGACGTAAGGCGAACTTTTACAAAAAAAAAAAAAATAATAATAATAATAAAAGATGAAATACTTTCGGCGAGCAAGGCTTCTAACCGGTAACAGCCCATGACTCAATTTTATATTTTTAATACGCATAATGCTGTAGTTTTATGCATATTTAAAATACCAATATTAAAACAATATTTTTCCTAGTTAAGGAATGATTAATAATTAATACTTCAGATCAGTAACAAGAAAACTCTATTGGTACTTTCGGGGAAAAACAATTCCTTCTTTTTGTCAATCAAGATATTTAATGTACCAGTAATTTTTCCTGGTTTTGGTATGTTTTTGTTCTTTGAGGATTAAGGACTTCGTTTCTGGAAAAAAATTAATCAAACAATATTTTTTTTTTCTTTCCTTGCTTCCAATCAACAATGAGCGAAGTAGGAATCAACATTGAATGAGATTGGTAAGAAGGTCATTAGCATATATCCTGAACTTTTCATTAATTACTGTATCCGGAAATTTGGAAATTTTGACTTGGTTCTGTGTATGTAGAAAAGACATTGCATTTCACCTGCTAGAATAAGCTTCCGATATTTTCATTAGTAGTACAAAAGTTAATTCATCGTTCGTTGATATCATTCTTTAAATTCTGAAGTATGTTCCTCGTTAATATACCACGCACATCATTCTTCTACGTATGACTCACAATTATTTTACGTTTTCCGTACTGTTATCTTCAATTATGTTCTGTTCGAATTCGGGCGGAATGGGAGGTGATGCGATCTCGGTTGTTAAAAAACATGGACAAAAAGTTTCTCGGTAGTTCAACAGATAAAAACAAGCATTCCAGTAGTACAGTCCTCTTGTCCAAAAAAAAAAAAAAAAAAAAAAAATACGAATATGATATAAAACGGGAAATTGTAAAGATGGTTTATGCAACTAATTTTTAGCACGTCTTTTGTAAACAAGTTAATAAAATCATGCAATGCATTGATTATGATACGCTTTCCAAGATACCAGAAATCATTACTCAAGTCATGAGGATAATGGCTGTGGAATAAATCTCGCACCTGTGCCCTGACCTTTGACCCCATTTCGATGGATATAAAACAGAATTGGTTCAGTATACCTCGGGAACAACGTACGAAAGTTTTGTCGCAATAGCAGTGAAACATGTTTGGTCAAGTTATGAGGATAATGGCTATGGAATAAATCTCGCTTCCTGTGCCTTGACCTTTGACCCCATTTCGATTATATTAAACAGAACCGGTTCAGTATACCTCCGGAACAACATATTAAAGTCTTGTCGCAATAGAAGCATTTTTAGTCAAGCTATGAGGATAATGGCTGTGGAATAAATCTTGCTGCTGTGCCCTGACCTGCAAACGGAATCGACCCCATTTTGATGATATTAAACAGAATTGGTTCAGTATACCTCGGGAACAACGTACGAAAGTTTTGTCGCAATAGAAGTGATTCGTCTGTGGATCGATACAGCCACAAAAAAAAAAAAAAAAATTCGTCTGTGGATTAATACAGCTCACGTCGATAAACCTTTTCAGAATATTTTCTTCTTAAAATGATGCACGGTTTCTCCGCCAGAGGGCGTATATGCAGATCTTATTTTTGTCAGTATCTCTACTTCTAAGAGTCTGATTTGAAAAATTCCTTCTTTGTTGGATAGAATTTCCGGTGCGAAATGATTTTGATGTAATTTCAAAAATTGTAAGTTACTCATAGACTTTCCCCTAGGGAGCGTATAGGTAAATTGCGTTTTCCCCGATATTTCTGTTTTTAGAACTCCGATTTGAAATGTTTTTCTTTTTGTGTCGCATACAGCTCCTGATGGGAAATATTTTGTATATGATTCCTAATATTTGGCAAAGAATGGTTTGGTCACCAGGGAGTATAAGTGTTAATTTCTACTTCTCGACTGAAAAAATTATTTCCTGGTCTGATACCACTCACATCGAAAAACTTCTTTCTTCCTAAAATAGTGTATGTTTTTCCCCTCCAGTGGCCGTAGATGTATATCTTAAATTTGTCGATATCTCTGCTTCTAAAAGTCCAATTTGAAAGATTATTTCTTTGTGGGAGAGCATTCCCGCTGCAAAATGTTTCTCATATAATTTCAAATTTTTCGGAACGCACAAGTCTTCAACGAGAGGGCGTAAGTTCACGATTCCGTTTGCAGCAATATCTGCGGGATTAAAACCCCGATTGAAAAACTTCTTTCTTCGGTCAGGTTCCATTGAGTTTGAATAACTTTGATAAATTTAATACGCGTCAGAACGGAGTCAAAAGGCGTGCTCATTACACCCGAATATTCGGTGTCGCCTTTCTTGTTTTTACTTCTGAAAAGGGTTTTCAAAATTGAAATCGAACATGATTTAACCCTTTAGCTTGCTGAAACTAATTACAGAAAAATGGAAAATCAGTTCGAACGAATATATTCCCTGTTTAAGAAATGACTGGAAAGCATCTGGAACGAGTGAACCTGCGCATCAAAAATCGTTGCTTTTCCCTTAGCTTTGTGGTGGGAGGATCGGCATTTCTGACTGATTACCTACCAAAGAGTAACTCAGGATTACCTACTAAAGAGTAACTCATTTCTTACTGATTACCTACTAAAGAGTAACTCATTTCTGACTGATTACCTACTAAAGAGTAACTCATTTCTAACTGATAACCTACTAAATTACCTACCAAAAGGGTTATAACAACGGTGCCAAACTTAAGAAAAGAGAGAAATGTTTTTATCACTTGTTTCAACTAGAGATGGAAACGGATCACGGGCCACCGGATTGACAATTTCTTTCGGGTCAAACGGGTCGGGTTAAGGTGTTCCTGACCCAATTTCGACCAGGTTTTATTTCCGTTTTATTTTTGAAAAGAAAACAAATATTTCGAAGAACCCGTCAGAGGTCTTTTAAATAGTACTTCAGAGCTGCAGAGTAAGATCCAGGAACTTGCTGAGAGGATGAAGAAATGAGATTAAAAATGAACTTTCATAGAAACCTTTTTCTTTTTTAAAATAGTGCATGGTTTCTACGCCAGAAGACAAAACTGAAGTACAATCCTTTTACAAGGAATGAAGATTTATCGATAAATGGGGAAAAGCTGGAGATAACCAATTCCTACATTTACTTTGGGCAGCAGATATCAAGAGAAGGCCACATTAATGAAGACATTAATTGGCGTAAAAACACTTGGTTGGAAAGCTTTTGGAAGAAACAGTACAATTTTTAAGAGCAATGTGCCATTATGTCTTAAGAGAAAACAAAGCTGCAGACAACTTAAAGAAGCATGGGAGATGCATGCTTGGTGTAACCAGGAGAGATACGAAGAGGAATTCATGATTAAGGAAAATGCCATGAGTGAGAGACATTATGATCAGAGTAAAATCCCTGAAAGTGCAATGGGCAGGATATTGCCAGACGAACGGACCACCGATGAACAACCTAAATTTTAGATTGCATTCCAAGAGACAGAATAAGACCCAGAAGACGACCACGTGGGAGATGGATGGATGTAGGAGACTAGCCCAAGACAGTCCGTTGTTGAAGAAACTTGGGGAAACTTTCATCCAGCAGAGGATTGATAATGATTGACAATGGTGATGATGATGATATATTCGAATTTGTAGTTCAAGGCAGATTTGTCCGGGTTAGGTCCGGGTGGGGTCCAATTAGGTAACTGTTGGGTTTTGGACCCGTTTCCAAATCTGGGTTCTACCCAGTGGCATGATGTCCGTGTCATGGGGACTAGCGCTTTCCCTGTTCATACCTTGGGTAATGCAGCGGTGATAAGCACCCCATTCTAGCTCGAAGAATGATAAACACACCATTCTAGCTCGAAGAATGATAAGCACACCATTCTTCGAGTTAGAATGGGGTGCTTATCACCGGAGACAGGTATATGGTCTGTACTGCTGAGGGGAGAGAAGGAAATGAACTGTTTTGACGTAGTTTTCATAAAATCCTGCGGTTTGATGTACATTTCTGTGTCGGGCAGTGTTTCAATTCTACTGACTTATCAGTAGATCTACTAATTTTAACTCCTTTCTACTGGTAGATTTTCGAAAATCACAGGAATCTACTAATTTTTCCCAGATGTAAGGTAGCTTCCTGAAGTTTCTACTGTTTGGCTTAAGATTTTGGCCTGTGGGATAATTTTTTGGCAGATGCTTTTTTTTTTTCTGTGAGCTCCAGCATAATTTGTGTGATGCACCGCTAATATACTAATGTCAAATAACTTTTTCAACAGTTATTATTATGGTTACATTTAAAGAATGCCATAGTGAAGTAAAAAAAAAAATCCAGAGTTAGATGAATGGATTCCTATTTTTGTGTTAGTTAATTAAAAGTGAATAACGAAGGAATCTCTAATCCAGCTACCTGTTATCGGAACTGTCGGATAATCAGCGCTGCAGCAATTGTTAACGTACGATTTTCAGCACGTCTTTCGTAAAAAAGATCGTGCTTATGTTAATTATTTGTCCGTCCGCTTGTGGACACCATGTCTCGGCAACTATTAGTCCGATTTGAAAAATTCCATTTGCATTGGAAAGCTTGAAATGTGCGAATGATGATCTTTTATTTTTATTTATTTTTTTACCATGCACAATTTCACCACTAGAGGGCGTAAGTGCAGATGATATCTATTTCAAAATAGATTTTGTTCCATATATTTGCTTCTAGACATCCAATTGAAAAGATTTTTTTCACCTTTCAATTCCACATATGTCAAAGACTATTTTAGATATAGTCACTTTTTCAAGTTACGCATAGATTTTCCGCTGGGGGTCGTAAAAGTAAATTACGTTTTCCCGATATCTTTGCTTCTAAAACTATCATTTGAAAAATTCTTTCTGTAGCGGATACAGCTCTTGATGGGAAATCTTTCTAATTTTTTGTAAAAAATGGTTTGGTCACCAGGGGGCGTAAGTGTTAATTTCTGCTTTTGATGTATTTGCAGCAAAATCTGAGCTTCTAAAATCTCGATTGAAAAAATTATTTCGTGGGTCGAGATTGCTCACGCCGATAAACTTTTTCGGATTATTTCTTAAAATACTGCATGGTTTCTCCGCCAGGGGGTGTAGATATATATCTTATATTTTTCAATGTCAATGTCTCTGCTATCCAATAAAATTCCTTCTTTATTGGATAGCGTTTCCGGTGTGAAATGGTTTTCATATAAATTTTCAAGTAATGCATGGACTTTCCGCTAGAGGGCGTAAATTATTGCATTTTTTTTGATTGGAGGTTTAACGACCACCGTGAGCAACTCAATGGGCTATAAGCAGTCGCCCGTCCCTAATTTAGGGTCACTGGTTCCAGGGAAGGGAGAGAGCCAGTGCCGTAAGACAAACACAACATCCATGCCTGACCGGGATTCGAACCCGGACCCCTTACGGACGAATGATCAGAGGCCAGCGCCTTAGACCACTGCGCCTTGCATTTTCCCAGATGTCTCTCCTTTTAAAACTACGATTTGAAAAAATTCTTTCTGCACGGGATACAGCTCCTGATGAAAAATGTTTTGCATATAATTTTGCATGTAATTTCTGATATTTGTGAAGAATGGTTTGGCTACCATTTGCTGTAAGTGCTAATTTCTGCTTCCGATGTATTTGCAGCAAAATCCTGAGCTCCTGAAAACTCGATTGAAAAAATTCTTTCGTGGACCGATTGCGTTCACTTCGAAAAACCTTTTGAGAATACATCTTAAAATATTACATGTTTTTTCCGCCAGGGTGCGATGTTGTATATCTTATTTTTATCAATATCTCTGCTTCTAAGAGTCCGATTTGAAAAATTATTTTTGTTGAAGAGCGTTTCCGCTGCGAAATGTTTCTGATATAATTTCACATTTTTCTAAACCCAGTCTGCCACCAGAGGGCGTAAGTTCACGTTTCCGCCATATCTGCGGGACTAAAAAGCCGATTGAAAAACTTCTTTTTTAGTCAGATACTACTAACTATGCAAACTTTGTGTGTGTATTTTCTTCCCAAAACAATGCACAATTTCCCGCTAGGGGGCGCAAATGCTTAATCTGTTTTTCTCAATATCTCTGCTTCTAAATGCGCGACTTAAAAAATTATTTCAACACCGAATGCCATTTACCGTATAGAACAATTTTGGCTTGTATATGAGGAATTTCGTAGTTCACAGTTCTGTCGGTAGATGGTGTTTGTGTACTTCAGTTTGCAGCTGTGTCGCCGCTTCTAAATCACGTTTGATAAATTTCTTCTTTACTATATGCCATTCGCTACAATATAGGTTTTGAGCTTTAGCGTCTTTAAATAATGCAAAGACAATCCAAAGTAAGGGCCGAAAACATTTTTTCGCTGTCTCTTGCTTCCGGGCTACGTATTTGAAAAGTTATTTTTCCTTAGCATAGCTTTTTCCATGAAGAATATTCTTTTGCCTATTTTCAACTTTTTTCCATTATGCAAAATTCTTCCGCTAGCAGACGTAGACTTATATATTATATTTCCTTTTATACTTCTTCTTTTAACTGTTGGACTTGAAAATCGCTTTGTCTCTGATACCTTCCTTGTGCTATGGGAAACTTTGTGCGCCATTTGTCAATTTTCGTAACATGCTTTTTAGCTGCTGGTGGAACTAAGTAGATTTTTTTATTTCTGAATGTTTCACCGATTGTATTGGGTTGTCGGAAAAGTCATGACGTATTTTAGCCATGTTTTGCAAAGGTCATTTATTGATAGAAAGAACAAAGATCAATCAATGATATAATGCCCGTTTTGTTCGATGACCTTTTGCCATCTTTCAGTGAGCTGCAGTACGCCTCATTCATAGAAGGACCTGTCTTTCGTCGCGAAAAACTGTACAAGGTGCTGATTTAAGCCTCATCTGAATTGAACGTTATACCACACAAGGACTGTTGAAGAGAGCGAAACAAGTGGAAGTCTGACGGCGCAAGTTCAGGCGAGTATGCTGGGTGTGGTAACACATCCCACCCAAGCTCCAATAATTTTTGGCGGGTGATCAAACTTGTGTGTGGTCTCGCGCTGTCGTGATGAAACAAAACACCTTTACGATGAACGATCTCTGGACGTTTCTGGATGATGGATTCGTTTTAACTGTCTAATTGCCAACAGTACGCATTCAAATTGATTGTTTGGTTCCGTGGTAGGAGCTCGAAAAACACGACACCTTTAAAATCCCACCACACAGAGACCAGAACCTTTCGCTGGTGAATGTCTGCTTTGGATGTTGTTTGAGGCGAAGCAGCACGTCGGGACCAAGACCGTTTGCGCTGCACATTGTTGTACACAATCCATTTTTCGTCACCAGTTATCAGATGCTTCAAAAAAAGGTCGTTTTCCTCACGTTTAATGAGCATATCGCAGATGTTTATAAGCGCTGTCAATTGAGCTTCTTTGAGTTCATGAGGAACCCACACATTGAGCTTGCTTACGTATCCCATTTTCTTCAGGTGGTCGTGAACGCTTGAATGATGAATGTGCAAATGTGTCTGCAACCTCTCGTGTCGTGTAACGTGGGTTTGACTCAATCAATGCCTTGATTTGGTCGTCATCAACCTCGGTTGGCCTTCCGGACCAAGGAGCATCGTTGAGGTCAAAATCACCAGCACGGAATTTTGCGAACCACCGCTGGCACTGACGTCTTGTAGAGCATTATCACCGTACACTTTACGCAACTTTTCGCAAGCTTGACGCGCGTTCTTCCCTTTACGGAAGTAAAACAGTAAAATATGGCGAAAATGCACAGTTTGGTCTTCCATCTTCAACTTGATGTCAAATCTCCGCACATCAACCAAATCGCTCACTATTCCTTTTAGACTGCAGCTAGAACTGGCACCTGTCGAATGCCATAGCGATAACAGAGCTGCGCATGCCTCTAGTACTTCCAAAACCGTCCAACCGCCATCGGGTGCCAAAATACATCATGACTTTTCCGACAACCCAACAGAAACCTGTTGATTGTTTTCCAAAGCGATTCCATTGACTTTGAATAGCTTTGATGAATTCAGTTCGCGCCAGAACGGATTTAAAAGACGTGTTCATTACAACAGAATATTCCGTGTAGTCTTTCTTGTTTTTTTTTCTAAATTTCAGTAGTGACTTCTCTAGCATTTTTAGCAGATGTTTTTAGAGTGTAGAAAAAATACGCTCTCAAACTTTTCAAGAGATGTAAAAAAATATCATTCGGTTTTTACAAAAAAGTAATTTAATCAGTGAAAATTGATGTAGTTGACATTTGAAAGTGGGACACTAGACCCCATATTAGGGGCGTACATTTTCTTTTCTCCGTTTGCTTATATTCATCATGAGGAAATACTTATTAAAGAGAAAGGTTATTGAAAGCTCCGGAGGCGATTTAATTCTGTTACGAATCCAGAAGAAAAAATCAAACAATGGAAATCCTTTAGCTATTAGGATTTCCTCATTATGACAAACACGAACAAAAAGTCCACCAAGTAGGAACTATTCTATCCTCATTATCTTATTCAAAGAGGGCACAAGGCGGATGATGAACAAAAAATTGCCTTATTAGCAGGTTGCTAACGACTGTGTTTGCAAGATATTCACAGAAATTGAAACAAAGATATTAAAGGTGCAACCAAATAGTTCACAAACTTTTGAACGGAGAAAAACACTTTCAGTGCAACCACTATGATCCGCACAATTAAGATGAGCTACAAAAGATCCAGCAAAAATTAATGAAATGGTTATAAAGAAGATTAATCCATCAGCACACTTGTAGGAAGTGCAGTAATCGTGAGTATCGGCAGTAATGTATATTAAATTATTAATGTCCAGCGGCGTAGGGTGAGCTAAATTTTTTCCGGGGCTAAACGTTTTAATTTTTTTTTTATTGGAGGTTTAACGACCACCGTGAGCAACTCAATAGGTTATAAGCAGTCGCCCGTTCCCAATTTAGAGTCACTGGTTCCAGGGAAGCCAGTGCCGTAGTTTTTAAAATTGCTTTCAACTTTCTCCCGTATCGTGAAATATAATTTCAGTGGATGGTGGGGTTTCCAAACGCCACTAGCTGAAATCATGCTTAACCACAAAGAATGAGATAGAAATTTTATTTATATTATATACACTGTATCATAGGCGTAACCACCGGGGGGGAGGGGGGAGGAGGAACACGAACACCTGGTTTTCAGAGTCGGGCATCCCCATTGTAAAGGATTCCCCCAAATTTTTCGGGAATATAATGCACAGTTTTTTATGATGTGAACTAACTAAATTTAATATAAGATTGCAATTTTTCGTAGAATGCAAACACGTGTACAATGTGTGCTTCATAAAACAGCAATGCCTATTCCTAATAAGCAAAGTCAATTCTACCACTTTGTAATTTACATTTCTGCACTATCTATCATAGTTTTACAGTTGTGTTCGCTAAGTTCCACAATTCGCCAACAGAGGCCCCTATGTCGTGCCCGTTAGATCGCACCTCAGCAACTGCTTTGCTCCTGCGTGTGTGTGTGTTTGTTTGTGTGTGTGTGTGTGTAGGGGGAAGGGTTTCAAACTCTATTTTTTACAGTATGTATATAATATTGTATATATATACCAAGTGAAGGATAAAGTTGTAGAAGTTGAAAGTTCCTCTGACAGAGCTGCACGACTCGTTGTCCAACTCTCGAAAAGATACCAGGCTCAGATTATTCAAACATATGCACCCACCACAAGTCATGCTGAAGAAGAAATTGAAGAATTTTATGAGGAAATTCGTGATCTAAATAATAAAGGTAAGCAGCACTTGAAGATAATTATGGGAGATTTCAATGCAAAAATAGGGCAACGGCAACAGAATGAAACTTCAGTAGGTAAATTCGGTCACGGCAACAGAAACCAGCGTGGAAATACTCTCGTTGAGTTTGCAGAGGCAGAAGGGTTTTTCATCTTGAACTCCTTTTTCAAGAAAAAGCCACACAGGAAATGGACATGGAGACATCCAAATGGGACGACAAGTGAAATTTATTTTATTATGTGTAACAAAAAATTCGTCATAGAAGACTGCAGTGTGCTAAACAAGTTCAACACAGGCAGTGACCATAGATTGGTGAGATGTAAGATGCACCTCAACACTAAACTCGAACGTAGCAAGCTCATAAGACAAACAAAATGTATTGACATAACCAACCTTAAAAAACACCATAATACCTTCAAATTGGAACTGAAGAACAGATTCTCTGCTTTAAAAGGCCTAACATCGGAAGAAGTGGATATTTCTGAAGTTAACAGAAAAGTAACCAAAGCTCTTATGGAAACAGCAACAAAATTAGCTGGGTCTAAGAACAAATTGCATGTGAACAAATTATCAGGAAAAACCAAAATGTTGATGCAAAAAAGAAGAGAGATGAGGACAACTAAAGAAGATGTGACTTCCAAAGTGGAATATATAGAGCTATGCAAGACAGTAAGAAAAAGTATCACTGAAGACGTTAGGAAATTCAACTGTGAGCTAGTGAGGAAAGCAATTGAATACAACCAAAGCCTAAAGATAGCAAAGGGACATCTCAGTAAGGGAAGAAAACAGATTATGGCACTGAGAAAAGAAGATGGTTCTGTAACAAAAAATAGAGGCGAAATTTTGACAAGAGTGAAATATTTCTACTCCAAATTATATGAAAGGGATGATACATGTACTCCAGACATCATGAAAGGTACCAGTACCAGAGTTCTTCCAGTCCTTCCAGCAGAAGTTGCACATGCAATCAAGAACATGAAGCGGGGAAAAGCTCCAGGAGAAGATGGAATTACTATAGACATCATACAAGAAGCAAGTGGAGAAATCGAAACAGTACTCGCCCAAATTTTCACTCGATGCCTTAATGAAGGGAAAATTCCTGAGGATTGGAACAACGCTACAATGATCTTGCTACATAAAAAAGGTGACATTGAGGATCTCAGGAACTACAGACCTATCAGCCTCCTATCAGTGGTTTATAAAATCTTCACTAAAGTTCTTTCACACCGCTTGAAGGTGACCCTGGACATGGCTCAACCAAGAGAACAAGCTGGATTCAGGAGTGGCTACAGCACAATAGATCATATCCACGCACTGAGAGAACTAATTGAAAGAGCGAGGGAATATGAGCTTCCATTGTGCATGGCTTTTATCGATTATGAAAAATCCTTTGATTCGGTGAAACCATCAGCAGTTGCAATGGCTCTGAAATCCTGCGGTATTGAAGATGCATACATTAATATTATTAATAACATCTATGAAAATGCAAGTGCAAAGATTCGGCTGTTTGAAAATACAACACACATAAAAATTGGAAAGGGAGTGAGACAGGGTGACACCATATCTCCCAAGCTCTTTAATGGCACATTGGAAAATGTCTTTCAATCACTGAACTGCGAAAACAAAGGGATAAAGATTAATGGAGATTATCTAACCCACCTTCGTTTTGCTGATGACATAGTCATGTTTGCAACTACCCCATCAGAGCTACAGAGTATGATCCAGGAACTTGCTGACAAGAGTAAAGAAGTGGGATTAAAAATGAACTTTCAGAAGACAAAAGTGATGTACAATGCTTTTACAAGAAATGAAGATTTATCGATTGATGGAGAAAAGCTGGAGATAACAGACACGTACGTTTATCTTGGACAGCAGATATCAAGTGAGGGTCACATTGATGAAGAAATTAATCGGCGTACAAAACTTGCCTGGAGAGCTTTTGGAAGAAACAGCATAATTTTCAAGAGCAATATGCCATTATGTCTTAAAAAAAAAAGTGTTTGATCAATGCATCCTTCCAGTGCTTACGTATGGTGCAGAGACATGGACCTTAACTAAAAGAGACATACAAAGGCTGCAGACAACTCAAAGAAGCATGGAGAGGTGCATGCTTGGTGTAACCAGGAGAGATAAGAAGAGGAACTCGTGGATCCGAAAAATGACAAGAGTGGAAGACATCATGATCAGAGTTAAATCCCTGAAATGGCAATGGGCTGGACATACTGCCAGAAGAACAGACCATCGATGGACAGCCGAAATTTTAGATTGGATTCCAAGGGACAGGAAAAGACCCAGAAGAAGACCACATGGAAGATGGGTGGATGAAATTCGAAAGTATGCGGGAGTGACATGGAGGAGACTGGCACAAGACAGACCGTTGTGGAGGAAACTTGGGGAGACCTTCGTCCAGCAGTGGATTGATAATGGTTGACAATGATGATATATACCAGCACCTACATTTATCTTGGACAGCAGATATCAAGTGAGGGTCACATTGATGAAGAAATAAATTGACGTATAAAACTAGAATGGAGAGCTTTTGGAAGAAACAGTACAATTTTTAAGAGCAGTATGCCATTATGTCTTAAAAGAAAAGTGTTTAATCTATGCATCCTACCAGCGCTTACGTATGGAGCAGAGACATGGACCTTAACTAAAGGAGTTAGTAAAATCATGCAATTTATTGTTTATGATATGCTTTCCAACATACCAGAAATCATTACTCAAGTTATGAAGATAATTAATGTGGAATAAATCTCGCTCCTGTGGCCTGACCTTTAATTCCATTTCGATGATACTCAACAGAACCGGTTCAGTATACCTCCGGAACAAGATACTAAAGTTTTGTCGCAATAGAAGTATTTTTAATCAAGTTATGAGGATAATAGCAGTGGAATGAATCTCGCTCCTGTGCCCTGACCTTTGATCTAATTTCGATCGTATTAAACGTAATTGGTTCAGTATATCTCCGGAATAACATGATGAAGTTTTGTCGCAATCGAATAATTTTTACATAAGGTATGACGCATAAAGTCTGTGGAATGGATCCCCTCCTATGTCCTGACCTTTGACCCCGTTTCGTCCATTTTCAATAAGGTTCCTTCCCAGGTTGTCTCCTACCACATACTGAAATTTCATTGAAATCGAACCATTTTTACGCAAGTAATCGTGCGGACAGACAGACGGAAAAAGCTGGAGCATATATGCTTCTTCAACCTACGGCTGGAAAGCGAAAAAAAAAAAAGACGTACAAAGGCTGCAGATAGCTCAAAGAAGCGTGGAAAGATTCATGCTTGGTGTAACCAGGAAAGATAAGAAGAGGAACTTGTGGATAAGGAAAATTATAGGAGTGGACGACATCATGACCAGAGTGAAATCACTGAAATGGCAATGGGCTGGTCATATTGCCAGAAGAACAGACCACCGATGGACAACCGAAATTTTAAACGGTTTCCGAGGGACAGAAAAAGACCCCCATGGGAGATGGATGGATGAAATTCTAAAGTATGCTGGAGTGACATGGAGGAGACAGGCTCAAGACAGACAATTGTTGAAGAAACTTGGGGAGACCTTCATCCAGCAGTGGATTGTATAACATAAAAAAATGTAGTAAACAGTAAAAACATAATAGTTAACGTTATGATAATAGTTAACGTATAATATCGTAAAGCATGTTTGCTTTTATTTCTATAATCAGGATATTAATCAGGATATAACTTCCCATTAAAAGTTCTGGACTGATTCTTATGTTTTTGCAATAAGCGAATATTTGATCGATTTGGGCCCAAGTTTTTTAATGAGTTTTTTTTAATTTATCTCTTAATAAACTAAACGGGTGTTCTGTTTAAAAGTCCACTTTGTTCAGTTTGCTTACACGAGTGAGCCTTACAACTCCACAAAAGAAATCAGCGGCTCACTGTCAGACAACGAGAGAGCGATTGCTACTGTTAAACAGAAAAGCGACCAGCCCCAAAAAGAAGTTTTACGCATGCGCAGTTTAGCGTGCATCAGCTCATTCATTGCTCATCTCCGAAGCTTCTAGAAGAGCGCCAAGGCTACTAGTTGACGAGAGTCGGTATTCATCGCGCTCTAGTAAAAGGATATAGAAGGCTGTAATGTGTTACCCAGTTACTCAACTATTGTAATGGCTCAGATTTGCATTCAGAAAATCTAGGAGCTGGCTTCTGATACGCATTTTCTTTCGGAATATTTCTAATTAAAAGGGGAAAAATTCTCATTTTGATGTGGGGTTTAGAGCCGGATGCCCATAATGGACCCGACGCCACTGTTAATGTCAGCACTAGGCAATCTGAAGACGCATGCGCATACTACAGCTGTGTTGTGGCAGTTCATTAAGCTGGGACTTTGGTGTAATTTGAATTACGTGGGTAAAGTTTCGCCTACAGATATTCATTGACAGCTTGTTGAGGTATATGGGAAACATGTGGTGAACCCCATAATGAGGTAACTGTACTGTTGTGTGGTGACTTACAACCAAGCTGTATGTATTGTGGTCCACAGTTCCGGTACGAGACGGGATGGTGTGCACAATTGCCGTACCTGATCTTTCACAACATCCCACACATTTCCAATTAGGTTATGATCGGGAGAGTCTGAACGGCAACTCGAGATGTTTCATTTCAACAGTGCATTCGTCGAGCCATTTCTGTACGAGGAGGGCCAGATAACATGGAGCATAATACCCTTCTGTGTAGAGGTAAATTGTGGTGTGTACGTAATCCACGAGCAGTCCCTTGTAGTAGCCGGCGTCCATACGTTACTATACATACAACACCAGGGATACAAGTTCATGCCAGTTAAACATGCACAATAACCGCTTCCAACTGCTTGGATAGACAGTGCTATGCATGAAACATTCATACCCTCCTGCTGCTGACTTCAAATATGGACTCGACCACAGATAAAATTCTTTTTGAATTTTTTTTTATTTTATAAAAATTTCTGTTGTACAATATTATAGAAAAGTAATATAATACTGAGTAAAAATACAATATATGCCACAATCATAAACTAATTGAACAAATAAAGTAAACAGACTCACCAATAGAACTCACAAAATACAACAAATCACCAAACTTTAACAATAATTACAAATTCTGCACAACAACGAAACTCATTCCATTGAAAATTAATATCAATTAAATAGACTAATTACCTATTATCAATATGAATCAGATATTATACGTTAAAAATAGTTAAATGTACAGCAAGAGGCCAGGGGAAAAGGCTGAAAAACTGCCTGACAAGCACCTGATCCTCTCTAAATAAAAACAAAATATCCCAGTCCAGTCAAGACAACAAAGCAATTTAACAATGCATTTCTTTTACAAATCATAAAGCAATAAATTCCAATATTCAATTTCCCGTCAGAAAACTCCTTAGCACTCGATTAAACACCGGATAACGTGCCTCTGCTCCAATAATTAACGGTAATCTATTCCACTCACGCAATTCCAACACATTGATATTATTAAACATTAAACCTGTACGATCCCGCGGAACAGAAAAACCCGACCTACCACGAGTATCATAGGAGTGAGTGGTACGCCGTAATGCAATAAAGTTGGAATATCTTCCTGTAAAAATACGTTCATTGACCATCAGCAGCAATCTGTGTTTATGTAGTTGCTCGATAGTTAGTATCTGAAAATGACGAAAAAGAACCTCCGAACCAACCGAAAGATTTAACAATCGGACAAACTTCCTCTGCAACACAGATAAACGAACTACAGTATGCTACGCATTGTAGTTGCAACCCATTTTAAAATGCAGTACGACAATACAGGAAAAATAAAACAATAATATAAAATTAACAGAATTCCAACTGACCAGAAATCCGCGAAATCATACCAAACATAATGCAAGCTGATCCACCTGAGAATCCCATCTGAGAGATTCATGCAGAACTACACTTAAAAATTTCACTGTGGTCTAGAACTGTAATGCTGTATCATTTAAGTAAACACGACTCAATTCATAAGGACGAGGCCTGATGTTGGAGAACAACACACATCCCGTCTTAGTAACATTTAAAGTAAACAAATTACATGCAAACCAACGAAAGTACTCCCTAATTTCGAGATTTCCTTGAGGAATCAACTCGCGCAACTTATTCTCCCTAAAAAATAGGCTTACATCATCAGCGAACAATCATCAGCGAACAGGCTTACATCATCAGCGAACAGGCTTACATCATCAGCCAAATGAGCACCAGATGGAACCCGAAAAATATCATTTATATGGAATAAAAACAAAATAGGACCTAACACTGAACCTTGAGGGACTCCAAATGAAACAGACTCAACTCTAGAACATTGATCATGGATCTGAACAAACTGCTACCTGCACAGTAAATAATTCTGAAACATGTTAAGTGCAACACCTCTAATCCTGATCCTCTCTAACTTAGTTAATAATATGACATGGCATATAGTATCAAATGCCCTAGAGAGATCACAAAGGAGTTCAACAACACTATTTCCAGAATCTAATGCGTCCTGTAAATAATTTATAGCATCTAGAGCTGCAGTCTCAGTTAAAAATCCCAAACGGAAACCATGCTAATTGTGTCCCAGAATTTCGTTACTATCCAGATATAAAATCTCATAGGACAAGCTATCCAGATATAATCTCGTCGGACAAGCTATCCAGATATAATCTCGTCGGACAAGCTATCCAGATATAATCTCGTCGGACAAGCTATCCTGTTTTCTATCTTCTATCGTCGAATCTCCATGCTGTTGAAAAAAGTCGTTTAAGTCGATGGACTGTTGTTAGGAGAGTGTGGCGTATATATCCAGGTACCACAATTTAATAGAGGCACATCACTGAGCCACCGTCATTTATTCCTAGAAGCCACCGTCTTCTATTTCTAGAAGACGGTGGCTCAGTGTTGGACCTACGCTGATTTGTACAATTCAATAGAGGCCCAACACTGAGCCTAAGAATAGAAGACGGTGACTCAGTGTTGGGCTTCTATTAAATTTCAAGGCTGCGCCACCTGGGTAGGGTCTGCTGTTGTAGCTGATCCGCGCTAGCGTGGGACGCACAGTCAAGCGGAGTAATGTTTTCGGTTGACCTCCATTGTATTAGGCCATCAGCTGCGAAACTGTGTTGCGCCGATTGTCCCATTTAAAGCGGTACACCCGTCTTTCTCCTCCGGAATCCATCTTTCACGAAAATTTACACGTTGTGTCGCCGGTTGGTTGCTTCGTCATTTATGCACCAGTCCTGGTACACTATAAATACAATGTCTCTCGAACAATCCACAGGTGCCGCCGTTTTCGAAATGGTCGTCCCAACCTTTCAGAATTCGGTCTTTCGTAAACTCCGATAAATCCTTGGTTTTACCTATCACGTCCGTAACTTCCCTCTCAATCGAACCACCAATCTCTTATGCACAAACAACCCTTTAGCTTACAGGCCATGTCGTCTTCCTCTCTTCTTTACCCGAGTTTAGGGTGTAACACCCTTTTTACAGGGGTGGTCTTAATTCAGAGTGCATAAGTGTGTATATTTATATATTTCTCCTTATTTCGTGGCTTAACGGCACCCATCAGAATCCAAGGCTATAAGGAGTCTCCCATCTATACTTGAAGCAGCAGGTTTTAGGGAGGAGAGAGAACCAGTACCACTGTAAACACTCCGCTCATACCTCATCCGGGTCTTTGAAGCCCGGACGACTACCCAGAAGCTAGCGCCGCCGATCACTCGGGTACGGTGCTGCGCAAAATGTTTCGTCTGATTTCGAAAAACTCAAAATGGGGTAATGTAAATATCTTTGTTTTTTACCCAAAAAGAAATATCTGCGACATTTTTTGGGTACTTACAATGACAGTTTAAATTCCACAGATGACGATTGCTAGATAGTACAAAATTTTTAGACTACCTGTGAGTTTAAATTTCTCAGATCAGAACAATATCTAGTGTGATGTTCTGCATGAAGAGCAGAATCTGTATTATTCATTCAGCGTAAATTCTAAAGGATCCTTGTCGTCCAGGTAGTCGAGTAGTCAGATGCATAAGTTCTACCGAACTGATTCTTGTTTGGAGTTACGGATGGGGTATGGGTGGTGCTTTTATCTTACGTCACTGGGTCTCCCCCTTTCCTGCAGGCTTTGGGCTCCGTTTAAGGATGGACGACCCCTACATACGTTGTTAAAAATAAGTGGTGTGAATTCACGTAAAATTTGTGAAAATAACGTGCAGCAAAGTTGCCGGTAGGAATCCGTGTTTTTCAGAAATTTCCGTTTTTAAAAGTGTCCGTGTTTTTTTTTTTTTAACTTCCATATTTTCACAGATTTTCCGTAATCAGTAATTCCGTTTACTTCATTCAGAAAAGTCCAAGTCAAATTTTTCCTTATTTAGACAGAAATTTCGCAAAATCGAAGACGCTTGAATGTTTCAGCTCGTACGGCTAAGAATGCTTGTGTGCCACACTTATGCCTCCTGGTGGCCAAACCTTTCTTTACCAAACATTATAAATTATGTGAAAAATATTTTCCATCAGGTCTTGTATGCGATACAGGAAGAATTTTTCAAATCGGAGTTTTAGAAGCAGAAATAACGCAGAAAACGCAATTTACCTTTGTGCCCCCTAGCGGAAAGTCTATGATTTAATTGAAAATTTTGAATTTATAGGAAAAACATTTCACATCGGAAACACTATCCAACAAAGAAGGAATTTTTCAAATCAGACACTTAGAAGTAGAGATATTGACTACAATAAGATGTGCTGGTAGCGGGACTCGAACTGAGGTCGTTTGGGTTAGGCACCGTGCGACTTAACCACTGAGCGAGAATGTCTCAGCGTACTCTCACAGTAAAACTAATCTTGCGATGAGGAATTTCTCGTTCTTTTTCTTTTATTACATTACTACAACTGATTTAGTCATTTTATTTTCCCTAAGAGCTTATTATTTTTTCTGTAGCAGGACTTATCACAAATTAAGCATTTTTCATGAAAGAAATACGGGATTACGCCATATAATACAAATTTTGAAGATGACAATCCGATTTTTGGCGTAAATCAGACAAGGATGGTAAGTCAGATAATATCCGAAAACTTGAAAATTTTCATCGTCCTGGAGCGGGACTCGAACCCGCGTCTCCCAGAAAACGCCCGGGTATGCTAACCACTACACCATCCAGAACGACCAAGTTTCAAGTTTCCGATCAATTTGAATATAACCATCACAGGATTTGCTAGTCGAAGCAACCGGCATTCATGTTTAGCGAATCTGGAGGTTTCTTTCATGATTTATCTACTTCTCCGGGCAAACACGCGATAAGATTCTTAACCTCCAGATTCGCTAAACATGAATGCCGGTTGCTTCGACTAGCGAATCCTGTGATGGTTATATTTAAATTGATCGGAAACTTGAAACTTGGCCGTTCTGGGTGGTGTAGTGGTTAGCATACCCGGGCGTTTTCTGGGAGACGCGGGTTCGAGTCCCGCTCCAGGACGATGAAAATTTTCAAGTTTTCGGATATTATCTGACTTACCGTCCTTGTCTGATTTACGCCAAAAATCAGATTGTGATCTTCAAAATTTGTATTAAGCATTTTTGTTAACGTGATATTTCAAAGCAATAGAATGCTTTGGAATTTGATATCTGTTTTTTTAACTGACAATAACTTTCAATTGTCTTTAAGAAATGGTGAAATGTACTGTTTTGTAGTGTTGTTTTATAGAACTTCAAAATATAAAATTTACTCTTGATAGCTATAATAGCTTTTGTCTAAAACACTTCACAGACTAATTTATAGACATCATACAATCACCTGTACAATAATTTAAAACTCGGTTTCTTATCGTTACACAATATACAATATAAAAGCTGGTGCACACAATGGGGGAGAGGAGAAGAAATACCCTGCACCACAATAACCAAAATTATTGCGATATGCTATCCACAATATCCGATCCCGCTACAGAACTTTAAAATCAATTCCATTGACAGACGATTGAAATTTAACAGCTAATCAAACCTACACTGAAGAGCAATTGAATTAAAGATACCTGTCTAGCAACGTGTAGCACCACCTTTCGCCCTGATGACGGCTGCGATTCGTCTCGGCATGGACTCGACAAGTCACCGGTAGCGTTGGGAAGCCATACGGATCCACGACCACTGAACAAGCTCCCACAGTTCACGAAGATTTGATGGAGGAGGGTAAGAGCCTCGAACATCTCTCTCGATGGCATCCCAGATGTGCTCGATGGGATTGAGGTCAGGTGACCTAGCTGGCCAAGGAAGCGAGGTCACGTCGGTGGAGTGTTCTTCCAACCATTCGGATTAAATTCGGGAGCGATGGCACGGTGCATTGTCTTGTTGCAGTTTGAGGTCCCCAGCGGGATGTTGAAGACGCACAAACGGGTGCAAATGGTCGTCCTGGATATCCATGTGAGGGATGATGTCACACGTACCAGGGTTCCCATTTCGGTCCACGTAAACAGTCCCCAGACGAGAATGCCACCACACCAGCTTGAAGAGTACCCTGCTGGCAAGAAGGATCCATCGTTTCATGTGGTTTCCGCCGTACTTGTATCCTGCCATCCGCATGTACCAACGAGAATCTCGACTCATCAGTCCAGGCAACATTTTTCCACATGTCTAGGGTCCAGTCGCGATGTTCCCGCGCACATGCTAATCTTTGCACCCTGTGATGTGCGGTCAGCAGCGGTATCCTCGTGGGACGATGGCTTCTGTACCCCATAGAGAGCAGATGGTTCTGGATGGTGTGGCTGCTTACACGTTTTTGTGCACCAGCGTTAAATTGCCGAGTGATTTCTTGCACTGTGGCCCGTCTATCCGCTGTTACAATGCGAGCTAGCCGACGATGACCCGGCTCATCCGCACGCTGTCGTCTATGGCAGTTGGCCGTTGCAGGGATGGTTTTACCGGATTCGATGTAATCACGGTGGACCCGTGACACAGCGGTTCGTGAAAATCTCAGTGCCTGCACGACTTCCGAGATGGAGTGACCCATTCGTCGGGCCCTGACAATTTGCCCACGATCAAATGCGCTTAGATCCTTCGTTTTACCCATACTGCGTCCGACTCTTACTGATTCCCGTCGCATCACTCCTTATATTGTCGGATCGCTGCATACGTTATGTCGTTTCCGTTTACAGGGCCGCCCACAGCGCCACAACGCCAGCTGTCTCTAATTCAATTGCTCTTCAGCGTATAGTACTACCACAAAGCTCTCCTATTGCCAGAATATTTTCATCATATGGGCACGGAAAAAGTGAGAACGGAGTTTTTCCGTTAACATAAGACGGGAATTGCGGAAAGATTTCTAAAAATTCAGAATTTTCCGTTTAACACTTCTTAGAAAGGTAATTTACCGTCAATATAAGAAAAGAATTACCGAAAGGTTTCTGAAAATTTAGAATTTTCTCGTGGTACTAAAAACCCGTGAAATTTTTCTTTCTGTCATTTCACGGAAAAGGTTGTATCAGAAATATGCTTCGTTAATTCACGAAAGAAATGACAGAAGGTGGCTCGTAAATTTCAGAATTATTTTTACAGTGTAGCTGTTAGAGTAGCTCGTGATATTCGCTAAACTCCCTCCTCCCTCGAAAGAAAAAATAAAGAAAAGGGGGGGGGGTGGACTAAGTTGATCATTCAATTTCTGACATCATAAGATATTTTTTTTATGAGAGGGTGGGGAGGTGAGGGGGTTGAACGAGACCACACACACCGTGAGCAACTCAATGGGTTATGTGAAGTCACCCGTTCCTAATTTAGGGCCACTGACTCCAGGAAGACATCCAATTCCGTAAGTCAAACACAATATCCATGCCTCAACGGGATTCGAATCGGAACCCATAACGGATGAATGATCAGAAGCCAGCACTGCGCGCCGGAGAAGCGTAAGAGATTTTAAGAGATTCTCTAAATTTCAGCTATCGGGAGGAAAAGGATGTTTCAATTTGAGAGGAGATTTAGGAAAAGTGATTTTTCTTAAGAAATCAAAAGATATGAAGATTAAAACTTTTACCATCCACTGAATACCAAAGCGTTTAAAAAGTGGGTAATGAAATGAGGATAGGGAAATGGGTAAACATACAGTGTGCGGTTGCAACAGTTTATCGTAGAAGTCAGAAAGTCAAATTAATCTACAAACCGTTTGCTGTGTTTTGAATAAGGTTTTATAAAAACATCTGCAGTCATGCCTGTTCTCCGAACGGTGAGTCTATAAAATAATTATTTGAACATAAAATTAAAGAAAGAGAAAAGTAATTTAAGATCCTTAACTGTTTCACGATTTAGAACAGGGTCGTGACGTCGAATCATACGGTTTGACGTAAAACGGATCAGGCTTTGGCGCCCCTTAATTTTAAATCAAAATTTCATGGAATTTTTACAGAATTTCAACGTTTCTGGCAAAATTATCTTTAAACCTATCAGCATTTTGAACAGTAAAGGTACGCTACCCTTTCGAAATTTTTAGCTTTCAGACTTTTCTAGGTGTAGGAGTGGTAGAAAAATTCAAGAAGACAACATTTCAAAATCACCATTTTAATTTGGGGGATCGGGGGGGGGGGGGTCGGACTTTTATAGGCATCTGTACCTTAAGAACTATCATCATGCCAATTTTCAGATCTCTAGGTCGTTCAGAAGTGGTCGAACAATTTGCAAAAATTTAAGCAGACAATGTTCCAAAGCCGCCATTTTAATATTTTTGGGTTTCGGACATTTCTAGGTATCTAAGGACGTTAAGGCTGTCTGTCAGCATGTCAATTTTCAGATTTCTAGGTCATTTAGAAGTGGTAGAACAATTCGCGAAAAATTCTAGCAGACAATGTTCCAAAGCTGCTGTAAGAACGGACACATTAATTATGATAAGATATAATGAACTGAACATTATGCTACTTTTGCACAAAAGAAAAAGAAGACAGAGTACAAAGCCCAAGAAGGTAATAGAAGGTTCGAGAACATTTTTTCGATGTCGATGGCCTCAGACAAAGAACCTCAGTTTTTTCACGCCTTAGAAAGGGATAGGCCTTTCCAACGAACTGATAAACATCTTCAATTATACCGCGACTTTTGCCGTACATTGTCAGCGTTGCACAGACGCCTAAAAGTCTGGAAAGCCATCCATTAGTTATAGCAATGTATATTGTGTTAATGTAAAGATGTACTTCGGCGGTAGGATTACTTTCTCAAAGGGTGCACTTCCCAATGGATAGATCTGACGGACCGCCGGGATACGAATGGTGGGATTAAACCCATCGGTTAAGTACGCTTCGCCGACGCCAAGGATCAGCGGGCGCGTGACGTCAAAGGAGGGACGCTTGGCAGGGGAAGAACGCCACGTCAGCAGGTAGGCGAGAGAGCAGTGTTGGCGCCGGAGGCTTCGCGCATGCGTAGTACGGAGGAGGTGAGGAGAGCGGGTCTCTCAGGAGGAAAAAGTTAGTTAGTCTGATTTCGTCTAGCGGAGAGAGAAGTTCTCCGGTAAGGGGACGGGAAGCGTTTTCTTTTTCTTGTGAGCAAGCGGACGCTCCAGTTATACGGAGGTCCGAGGCTCTGGATGAGGTTAGCCAGTGCACTATCTTTGGAGAGATAGGGTTTATGGTTGCAGCGGCACAGGTCCCGGCCTTGGGGATCCCGCTTGCGTTATAGATATTCCTCTACTACGAGGCGATTTATAGTACTGGCTAAGACTGAGTTCACAACGACGGGGACGCACGAGTTAGGCCAATAATAACATTCTCAGAGGTACAGATCTACTTAATAGTAAGCAGATTCTCTCTGGAACGTCAACGTCGAAATCTAGGGATTAGATATTTTTCTTCAGGAATGATTCTCCTAGACTTCCCATCCCAGTATCCGTCAGATCTAAGACTTAGTGAAACCTGATGCTAGAGGAAGATTAATCCACCGCCGTCAGAACCTAACTGTTATTTAATAAATGTTTGTGTTGTGTTGATAAATCCCCTCGAGATCCTTCTATCGTAGTAGTGATCATTATTCTGCTCGTTCAGCCGTTTCGATCCGCCTTCCTGGTTTACAGATATTGTAACAAAGTGGGGGAGGCGTCGTTTGTTCGCCCGAACAGAGTTCAGGGAGTGTTTCAGAGAAACAGAAAAGCTTCCTTTTTTTTTTTTAATCAGATGTAAAGGATTTTATAAAGGGAGTGTCTGACCACAGGCCTTAAACAACCCTTGGAAATAGGAAACTAGGAGATTTGGGCTACAGCGCCCGATAAGAAAGTGACACGGAAGCGAAGTAGAAAGGGGAAGGAAGACGCCCTTATTTATTACCGGGGGGCCAGTACCCGAGGTCCGACGGCTTAACGTGCCTATCCGACGCACGGCGGGTATTTAGTGGATCGAGCGTTCGTACCTGCCTGGGATCGAACCTGAGGCCCCTCCCGTGGCAGTCACGATCGTTGCCCACTCGGCCACCGTGGCAGAAACGCTTCCTTGTGACTGAGAGAAGCACATATAGCGTTGACGCCTCAGAGTCATAAGTAGGAGGGGGGGGGCACGTGACTAGTACTTTCGCTCTCGCAGCTGCTATTTTGATTTTTTGGTTTTCGGACTTTTCTAGGTATCCGGACCTTAAGACTGAAGAGCATTCTTATTTTCAGATCTCTAGGTCATTTAGAAGTGGTCTAACAATTCTCGAGGAATTCTAGCAGACAATGTTCCAAAGCCGCCATTTCGATTTTTTTCTATTTTCGGACTTTTCTAGGTGTTCGGACCTTAAGACCTAACAGCATGCCAATTTTCAGACTTCTAGGTCATTTAGAAGTGGTAAAACGCGAAAAATTCTAGCCTACAATATTCCAAAGCCGCCATTTTTATTTTATTTTTATTTTCGGACTTTTCTAAGTATGCAGACCTTAAGACTTAACAGCGTACCGATTTTCAGATCTCTAGGTCATTTATAAGTGGTCGAACAATTTTAACTTTTGCTTTATACTGTATCTGTATTAATATATAGAAGACCTAAAAATTGGACAAGATCCTGAAGCAGCTGATTTACCGGTTTTTTCATTTCACTCAAATACAAAAGTGCGATATATAGTGAACGCTTTTTTCGTTCATTTTTTTTTTAAATTATTGCCTTTTTAGTTGATATTTTTAAAAGGATTCTGAGCCTTTTCTGGGTACAATCAAGCTACGGCTCTACGATTAACGCTCAACGATGGCAAGCGTGTAAAATGCTGTCTATGCTTGAGAAGCGATTTTTAGAACTGTCTATGTTACTAATTTGGTTTGTAAACGCAGCTGAAACTTGCGTTTTTGTTGTGTTAACCCTTCTTTAATAAATCTTATCTTTTCATTTCGAAAATGGGGAAATTTCTGCATTGTTCTGCATTTCCCAATATAAATTTAAAATCGCGCGGAACTAACTTTATATCACATCTCTTTCGAAGTACCTCAACTGATATTTCCCTATATTTCATACTTTACTGGAATGCAAAGTTAATTACCTTGACATTTCATAAACGTTTGCCAAGGAATCTCTCACATCGTGAACTTAATGTAAACTCTCTTATCCGCACCTACCATTTAAAAACACTTCCTGTCAGCAGTCGGGAATGGAATTTCAACCAAGCTCACCAAAATGTGGTAACATTTACTCCACATAATTGATTCAAGTCCATTAACTAATTGCGCTACAGCTTTTGGGAAGACTCTCGTAACTTTCCGCTGAGTTTCATGAAAAGGTCAACTCATCAGGGAGTTGATGACATTAAACAAACACAAAGGAGTATTTTCACAAAAATCCTAAGAGCATTTTTTTCTTTTGGGCAAACTTCTAATGAACATATCCGCAGACGAGAAAGTTCATGTAAGCGAGACTGAAAATTTATTTGTTCCAGTAAAGAACTAAACATGAAAAATAAGACTTACACATACCGGCCTTTGAATTAGAAACTTTTATTCAGTACTGAGTTGGATCTCCTTTAGTCCGAATTGCAGCACCTTTGCGGTTTGGCATGGATCTCACAAGGTGTGTGTTGGAGCGCATCTACGTCTACATACAGGTCACGAATTAGAAGCTACTGGGTAGGACCTTCTTTAGCCTGAATTACAACACGTATGCGGTTTGGCATAGTTTCCGCAAGGTGTTGAGTGCATTTACGTCTGCATACAGGCCACTGAATTAGAAGCTTTTATTCAATACCTGGTAGGACCTCCTTTAGCCTGAATTACAGCACGCATGCGGTTTGGCATAAATTCCACAAGGTGTTGGAGTGCATCTACGTCTACATACAGGCCACTGAAGTAGAAAATTTTATTCAATACCGTATTGAACCTCCTTTAGCCCGAATTACAACACGTATGCGGTTTGCCATAGATTCCACAAGGTGTTGAGTGCATTTACGTCTGCATACAGGCCATTAAATTAGAAGCTTTTATTCAATACCTGGTTGGACCTCCTTTAGCCTGAATTACAGCACGCATGTGATTTGGCATAGATTCCACAAGGTGTTGGAGTGAATCTACGTCTACATACAGGCCGCTGAATTAGAAACTTTTATTCAATACCGGGTTGAACTTCCTTTAGCCCGAATTACAACACGTATGCGGTTTGCCATAGATTTCACAAGGTGTTGGAGTGCATCTACGTCTACGCCCCTACGACATACAAGGCGTTCACGAGACAGCCCTTTAACTGGCTCGGATTTGACGGGGGAAAACCTTTGCTTCTAAATCTGTTTTCCTAACATATGCTCCATATATTCTCAATGGAGTTCGGATTCGGGCTTAGTGATGGCTAGAAACGATGGTGGAAGTCGCTGTCCTGCTTGCTGAATCACTGTTCAACACATCTTGCGAGATGGACAGTAGCATTGTCATAAACGAAACAGCCGTCACCTGCTGGATAAAAAGACAGCATTGAAGAATGGATTTAATCGGCAACAACGTTCAGATAATTCTTGGAGAACACCTGACCTTCCAGCAATATCAGGGGACCCATTCCACACCAATAAAACGTGCCCCACACCATGACACCACCTCCACAGCCTTGAGTTGTGTTTACAAGACAAGCTGGGTCTAATGCTGCTTCATGAGGTTCCCGTCAAACCTTCTGCCTACCGTCGACACAGAATAAAGCGTATCACGACCCGTCGGACCACATGACTTGGTCCCGAGTCTTCCAGTGTCCAGTCAGGGTATTCCTGACACCACTGTAGACGAATTTCCCCGTTCTTCGCTGAAATCAGTAGGCAGAAACCAATAACCAATCTCCTCAACACCCTACTCCTAGTTCGCTGAAATATGCTTCAAGAACAGTCTTGATTGAATGCTTTGGTTAATTGCTGCCCACAGGAAGTCCTGCTTCTCCGTGCAAGCCTTCTCGGACCACGGCCACCTCGTTCCTGACAGACTGTCTTAGCGCCACAGTTAGGCCTGTTAGACAAGAACTAAAATTAATCAAATTTAACTATTTATATAATATTCCTCTAGGGTTTTTTTTATTGAATCGGTAACCTGTTCCGATTCAATCGGTAAGCTGTTCCAGAGCTAGTTAGGCAACGAGCATTAACATTGAAATCAAGCGCATTAGCACGAGCTCTTGGAATTAAAAAGTTATCACACCCACGAGTTTGATAACTATGAGCAGGATAACTTAAATTTATTAAATTGAGATGTTTGATGGCATAAAAAACATACTCATGCATTAACAACATCAGTCGATAACTATATAATCTCTCAAAGATCAAATATTTAAAACGACTGAACAGCATTTCCACATTTTCTAGTGGATTCAACAAACGAACGAATTTAGTTGAAAACTAATTCTTCGTGTGAGCTACAAAATAAACATTGATATACCGTATAAACAGGAATTATTGATGTTAAAATACGAACACTATTTACAATTAAAACATAAGCACTTTCGAGGTGAAAGTCACTTCATCCTCAAATGTAATGTACGCTCAAAGAAAGACAGTGTCTTAAATACATTGCAAAATACGCCAGTAATTAATCAGTCACGTGATATAAAACTATCCACCAATCAAATAAAGTCAATTCGGCACATTATTCACAATCTAAAAGGACGCAGGCGTATCTCATCTCCAACGAAAATAAATATTAAACGAATTACGGAAAAAACAAGTCAAACGTTTCCATAATTTGAAGAAACTGCAAAACGCTTCCATATTTCCGGCAAATCATACGGGCTGTAATCGTTGCAGCATTTATCCGCAATTGCCAAAGTATACAGACTCTCAGATATCAACAGCCAGTATACAGATGCGAGGGTTACCAATATTCTAACATTACTCCAGTCCGGAAGTAGATCCCTTGTATTAACACATCTTGCCAGAGCTGTACAACTGAGATCCGCTTTATTTATGATCCTGCAGTCGCAATCCAATATTGCGCCTTGTTCAATCCATATAATTACTTACATGTTCGTTAAAACCAGGGCCCACAAGTGGAATACTGTAAACGCCCCATTTTTGCGAAACTTCAGTTTTAGGGCGATCCTTCTTGATAAATGCTGATATATTTTTAGTACTGATACCAAAATATAAATTATGTCTAGAACAAATGCAAGACAGTAAGTTGGTGATATACGGAATGCACTGAACTGTTTCTTCAAACTTCGCTAATTGGGGATTAATGTTGCAACGATTACAGCCCGTATATATTTGCCGGAAATATGCAGTTTCTTCAAATTATGGTAACGTTTGACTTGTTTTTTCCGTAATTCATTTAATATTTGTTTTAGTCGGAGATGATCAGATCAGATGTAGAGGATTTTAGAAAGGGAGTGTTTGACTCAGGTATTTTTTTTTTTTTTTTTTTGATTGAAGATTTAACGACCACCGTGAGCAACTCAATGGGCTATAAGCAGTCGCCCGTCCCTAATTTAGGGTCACTGGTTCCAGGGAAGGGAGAGAGCCAGTGCCGTAAGACAAACACAACATCCATGCCTCACCGGGATCCGAACCCAGACCCCTTTCAGACGAATGATCAGAGGCCATCGCTTAGACCACTGCGCCACCAGGGCGGCGCTCAGGTCTTAAACAACCCTCAGAAATAGGAAGCTAGGAGATTTGGACTAGAGTGCCCGATAGGAAAGTGACACGGAAGCGAGGTAGAAAGGGGAGGAAGACTCCCTTATTTATTACAGGGGGGCCAGTACTCGGGGCCCGACGGCTTAACATGCCTATCCGACGCAAGGTGGGTATTTAGTGATTTGAGCGTTTGTACCTGCCTGGGATCGAACCAGAGGTCTTCTCCGTGGTAGTCACGAACGATGACCACAGTGTCACCAGCGGCCCCTCGCCGGAGATGAGATATGCCTGCGCCCTTTTAGATTGTGAATAATGCGCCCAATTGACTTTGTTTGATTGGTGGATAGTTTTATATCACGTGACTGATCAGTTACTGACGTAATATGTATTGTATTTAAGACACTGTTCTTTGAGCCTACATTACATTTGAAAATGAGGTGACTGTCCCCTCGAAAGTGCTTATGCTTTAATTGTTAATAGTGTTCGTATTTTAACATGTATCAATCGTGCTTAGACGGTATATCCGTGCTTATTTTAAACGAACGAATGTTTTTTTGTAAAGATGAAATTCTGTTAATGTTACATTTAGTTAGTTGTCTTACCCCAAGCAAGTACAGAGTAAGACAGATAAGGATAAATAAAAGAATAATAGAGTGTTAACTTAATATTTAATGGCAATAAACTAGAGACTGTAGAGTAAAACTCCTATTCGAGACCTCAAGTTCCGCGAGATAGCTTCAACATGAGCATCTCACTTTAAATTATCCTATAACAAAACACCTAAGAACTTAACACTATCTTGAAAATTCAATGCTGTATCGTTCAAAAACACTTCCGCTAGAGCCTCAACTCGAGCATTTTGGCCAGAAAAAAGCATACATTCAGTTTTTGTGGAATTAAGAGATAAAAAATTCCAACGAAACGAAGTCTGAAATTCCTCTAAGGCGTGGTTAACACATGGTATTAAGTCAGACACCGCATGACCAGAAAAAAATATATATACTCGTGTCATCGGCAAAAAGAAGCGTGTACGTACAGGAACGAACATAAAAAATATCCTTAACGTGAACTAAAAACAGTAATGGCTCTAGTACTGAGCCCTGTGGAATATTATAAAGAACAGTTTTAATACTAGAGCGAATATTTGAAAATTGAACAAACTGCCTTCTCCGAATAAGATAATTTTCAACAAGTCCTTGCAACTTCTCTAATGCCAATAAGTTTTAAGCTTTAATGCCTCCTTCTGTGTATTCTGACCTAAGTCAGCCTCCGTTAAAATTAGGTTAGCATACAACATCGTAAACATCGCTCTCCTTTTGATGACGTTCTAAGCAAACAGTAGTCTATTTCTAAGAAGACGCGATGACGACTTACGTAAGGAGAGCGAAATTTTTGTTTTTCGCACATTCCAAAACTATTCTGATCGCTCAAAGACGTTTGAATAACTTCACGTGAGCGCATGGATTAGTTTTCTTAACAAGCTCTACTTAGTTGTGCCTAATCTAAAGTAAAGCTGGCGTTACGAAATACGGAAATAAAGAATGTAAATTTAAGATGAATCAATTCATATGTTGCTAAGCATCTGTTTCTGAATTGCTCGGGAATTCTTTGAAAGATTGAAAACCAGCTTATTTTCATTTTCACCCTAGTTGGGCCATGTGTGCCTGAACTGCCGCTGGACAACCAAAATTTTAGACTGGATTCCAAGGAACAGGAAAAGACCCGTAAGAAGACCACCAAGGAAATGGTTGGATGAAATTTAAATGCATGCGGGAGTGACATGGAGGACACTGGCTCAGGACAGACCGTTGTGGAAGAAACTTGGGGAGACCTTCATCCAGCAGTGGACTGTTAATGGTTGGCAATGGTGATGATGAATTGTGATATAAAAGATACAGTCAACATAAGGACCAGAGGAGCAGGTCAAAGGCCGCTTTTGAAGATATAAAAATAACGGTACTGGATAACATTTCAATCTTCAGAAAAATTCAATCATCAACTCTGCATGATTCAGCCCCAAGTGGTTTATCAGTAATAACAAAATGGGATGTTTGTGTGTCCGTTTGTCGGTCGCCTATTAGAAATACTATTAATTGTAATGGCTTGAAGTTTGGTATGAGCTCGAAAAACACCTGCATGTGCGCACCACGGAGCAGTTTTTCTGAAAATCAAATTTCTAAAACTTGAATTAATTTTAAATAACCTCCGTAAGAACAAAAACAGACGCCACTGATAGATGGCAGCATAACCGTTCACCGGAAAGCAAGCTTGGTTTGCATTATTGCTTGATAACTCGGAATTTCCGTGTGTGTGTGTGTGTGTGTGTGTGTGTGTTTTTAAGGTGAAGACTTTAATTGTATAATGTTGTTAGCATAAGAATTTCAGCCTTAAAGGGTTTTAGCTGCAGTAGTTCCTACATGGTGACCCCTATGTGACGATCGGAAGGTCCGTCCTGTGGCGCAGTAGTCTAAGCGCTGGTTTCAGACCATTAGCCTAAGATGGACTCGGGTTCGAATCCTAGATGACTTAAGGGTGCCGATACGTCTTATGCACTAGTTCTGTCCTCTCCCTGCAACCAGGGGCCCTAAATTAGGGACAGACGACGGCTTATAGCTCATAGTGGTCGTTAAACCACGAAACACACACAAATTAAGGCTTTTGCGTTCAATACTCCTGATTTCTGGCAAATACGCGGGTTTTATTGGAAGATATTATAATTAAACGTTTTAGTAAAAAATAGTCCATTGATAATTTCCGTTGAAAAAGTATAAGGCCAGCCCAGAAGTCGAATCAGGTACGTTTAGGTAAATCTTGACAATACCGGCCCTTTGCTAGTTCTATATAAATCACAACAAAATGCCTGATGATGCACATAGAAAAGATGCACCAGGCAAAGCCTCGAATTTTAAAGCATTTTACTTTCTGGTTTAAAAAAATGAAATACTTTTGATTTTCAGCTTTGTGAAGAAAGCAAAAACAACTCAGAAATCGAACTTGGACTATACAAGAGAAGAAAAGCTGGCACAAAGCTGCCCCCCCCCCAATGTTCTGGTGGCGCAGTGGTCTAAGCGATGGCTTCTGATCATTCGCCCGAAAGGCGTCCGGGTTCGAATCCCGCGATTCATGGATGTTGCGTTTGTCTTACGGCAGTGGCTTTCTCCCTTCCCTGGAACCAGTGGCCCTAAATTAGGGACGGGCGACTGCTTATAGCCCATTGAGTTACTCACGGTGGTCGTTTTTTTTTTCTTTTTTCTTGATTGGAGGTTTAACGACCACCGTGAGCAACTCAATGGGCTATAAGCAGTCGCCCGTCCCTAATTTAGGGCCACTGGTTCCAGGAAAGGGAGAGAACCAGTGCCGTAAGACAAACACAACATCCATGCCTCACCGGGATTCGAACCCGGACCTCTTACGGACGAATGATCAGAGGCCATCGCTTAGACCACTGCGCCACCGGGGCGGCCGGTGGTCGTTAAACCTCCATTAAAAAAAGTGTTCCCGAGGAACGCAGAACAACTTAATTATCCAATCACTGCAGCGCTGCTTCTTTAATCACATATTCAATGAATGCACACTCGATGTCCACATGATAGGAGAACACTTATAGATGCTTATCGATCTTGACCTGCAAGCTCCTGGGAAATTATGCTGGACTGTAAAATGGTGAAACCACTTTCGCCATTCACGAACCCCTTGCAAACAGAAAAGAAAAACGAACGCACTTAGAAGTAAGCTTTAAGAGATAAACACAGAGCTAAAATTGTCGCTGTCGTCATTAAAACTGCTCATCAAATACCTATATTTTTGTTTTTATTTGGAGGTTCAACGACCACCAGGAGCAACTCAGTGGGCTATTAGCAGTCGCCTGTCCCTAATTTAAAACCACTGATTCTAGGAAAGGGAGAGAGCCAGTACCATAAGACAGATACAACATCTTTCCTAACCGAGATTCGAACCCAGAAACGTTTCGGACGAATGATCAGAAGCCAAAGCTTAGACCACTGTAGAAATGTTTAGGAAGAGTTATTTCTTAGTATTAAATTTCGGTTTTATCATCTTCCCCAAATAAAAATTTTGGGGCCTATCTGAAGTAGAAATTTGGGTTTCTTTCTCGTAAAGGGGCCTGAAAATACGTCCGTAATGTAGCACAGGGAAGTGTAGAATGTGAGCTGTTCTTTCTGGGAAATCTCATCACGAAACAGCACTCTCCCAATAAGGTTAGCGATTTCACCCAGGCTGGTAATCTACATTGTGATGAAGTAGCACTGCTGCATCCTGAGGGCTTATTTACGTCACGTGCAGAGGGTGGAACATCAAAACGGCAGGTGGTTTGGAGTCTGGATCGGCACGACCTCTGACCTCTCTCCGCATCCTCTTTGCTGATCCTACATCCGGGCAACGAAAGCAAGAGGTGGTCTATCCATCATTTTGTGCTTGGTATGCAAGCGTCCTCTCTTTTTTTGGTTTACTTTTTTTTCTGTCCTCTTTTCTTTTTCCGGCTCAGTTCTATTATAGCTGACGTCTCTTGCTTGACGAATGTTTCTGCGTTTTCGTAAATATGTTCCGTATTAGGGTGACAGGATATTTGAGAGATCATGTCGACAATGACACAGAAATGAAGAGAACGTGTTAAAAACTGCCAACGCCTCCGTTTCTTCATGAAAATTTTATGAATGGGCATTATTCAACGTAATACCGGCATTCATGTTTTGTTACATTTCGCGGGAAAAAAGTTACCCGAACAAAATGAACTGCATGCAAGTAAAACTTTCCAAGTACTTCCGCGTTCCACAAATTTGTCAACAAGTTTGACTCTTTCTATTCAAGTCTTCGGTAGTATTAGTTTTGAATGAAGTTTTCCGAGCATGCTCTTAACGGAAGAGAAAAAATAATTAATAACTCCGCCAGATGCTGTTGTAATTCAATATACCTGGTAGTTTTTCTATATTTTTCTAAAATCAAACCACGGTGGCGTATTGTGGCCTAAGATTTATCCAGGGAAAAATAGTTTTCTAACTGCTCTCAACCTTCTTCCATACTAAGAAATATAATTTCAGTTGATTGTGAGGTTTCCAAACGCCAGCTGCTGAAATCATATTTAACTATATAGAATGAAATAGAAATTTTATTTATATATATGGAGTGCTGCATAACATGAAAAACAAAACAGTAGAAGCAAAACAGTAATAAATAGTAGAAACAAAACAGTAGTAAACAGTAGAAACAAAGCAGTAGTAAACACTAGAAACAAAACAGCAGTAAACAGTAGAAACAAAACAGTAGTAAACAATAGTAAACAGTAGAAACAAAATAGTAGTAAACAGTAGAAACAGAACAGTAGCAAATAGTAGAAACAAAACAGTAGAAACAAAACAATAGTAAATAGAAGAAACAAACAATAGTAAAAAGTAGAAACAAAACAATTGTAAAAAGTAGAAACAAAACAGTTGTAAACGGAAGAAACAAAACAGTCGTAAATGTAGAAACAAAACAGTGGTAAACAGAAGAAACAAAACAGTACTAAACAGTAGAAACAAAACAGTACTAAACAGTAGAAACAAAACAGTAGTAAACAATTGAAACAAACAGTAGTAAACAGTAGAACAAAGCAGTAGTAAACAGAAGAAATAAAACAATAGTCAAAAGTAGAAACGAAACAGTGGTAAGCAGTAGAAACGAAACAGTTGTAAACAGAAAAAACAAAACAGTAGCAAATAGTAGAAACAAAACCGTAATAAACAGTAGAAACAAAACAGTAGTAAACGGTAGAAACAAAACAGTAATAAACAGCAGAAAAAAACAGTGGTAAATAGTAGAAACAAAACATTAATAAACAGAAGGAACAAAACAGTAGCAAATAGCAGAAACAAAGCAGCAGTAAACAGTAGAAACAAAATGGTAGTAAACAGTAGAAATAAAACCGTGGAAACAGTAGCAAGAAAACAGTGTGAACAGAAGAACCAAAACAATAGTAAACAGTAGAACAAAACAGGAGTAAACAGTAGAAACAAAACAAGGTATGTTCACTTTCGTTTCCGTTAACCAGGATATTTTGCTATAACTCCACATTAAAAGTTCTAAATTGATTCTTATGTATTTGTACCAAACAAATATTTGGTCGATGTGGGCCCAAGTCTTTAAACTTTTTTTTTATTCATCTCTTAATAAAGTAAAAGGGTGTTCCAATAAAAAATCTCGTTGTTCATTTTACCTACACGAGAGAACCTTACAGCTTAACTCCTTCAACTAAAATCAGGCGCTCACTGTCCGACAACGCGGAAGCAAAATTGCTACTGTTAACAGAAAGCCGACCATCCTCGAAAAGACAGTTTTACGCATGCGCAGTTAAGCGCGCATCTGCTCATTCATCAGTGTTCTCCGAAGCTTCGTCAAGGCAGCCAAGGCGGCAAGTTGGCACGTGTCGCCTCTTCCCCGACGCAGTATTAATTGCGCTTTAGTGAACGGATATGGAAGTCTGTAATGTGTTGCCCAGTTACTCAACTATTGTAGTTGCTCGCATTTGCATTCAGAAAATTCGAGAACTGGTTGCTAACACGGATTATCTTTAGGAATTTCTCCAATTCAAAGAAAAAAGAAATTCTCATTTTCATGCGGAGTTTAGCCCCAGATGCCCATAATGACCCGTGGCCACTGTCAAAGCATAGTGAATTCCTGAAAGTGCAATACTCACACTTTGAAACTGCCTGTGCCTTTTATTAAAACAAGGACGCAAAAACTCAGCGGGAGACAGCTGCACCTACGTTCTTATATACCAGTCCTTTGCCGTGGTCGTATTTGAAACCTCTTGCTATTAGTGCATCCATATTTTTTGTAGACATTATATCTTCGGACGTATTAGTCTGATTAGATTTGTTTTCTTTGTCTTGCTTCAAATAAGGGAGCGATTATCTCTCCCATTTGTTCTTTTTTGATGGTATGCATCTTTCACAATACAAAGTAAATCCCAAGAAAAACATTTCGATGGTACGAAAACGGGTTGATTTTCTCAAATATCCCGAAAACATAGCGAAATTTGGCTTCCTCCCGAGTTACTTACTGTTGGCGAGATCTCTAAAATTATGTGTAGCGCGATGGGGTGTAACTTGTAGATATCCTACACCAAAAGGATATCTGCAGGTTACATCTATCCACACCAATAACCTTCATTCTCTAGCTTCCAAAAGTGGTCCGAGGAGGGAAAAAAACCACGAACCGCCGGCAAAGTGTGGGCCGATCACGGCTCATCGCTGCTAGAGGTGAGCGAAGGCAATCCTGTATGGTACGAGCCGACAGAAGCGATGCTGTGGCACAACTCTCCGGTAATTGGAATGCTGGTAACGGGAGTAATGTGTCACAACACGGAGTACATCGAACCCTGCTGAAATGGGGTTGCGTAGCATCAGGCCGCTCCGAGTGCCCATGCTATCCTCGGTTCACTGTCGGAAGAACCTTAAAAGGGCACGCGAGCAACAAAATTGGACCTTGAATTATTGAAAGAAGGTCGTCTGATCGGATGAATCTCGTTTTCTGTTGCACCACGTAGACGGGGAAGTGTTGGTACCACGATGCACCGTGGCAGGAAATCCAGCTATTGGAGGAAATTTAACGCTTTAGGCAACGTTCTGCTGTGAGACCTTAGGTCCAGTCATTCATGCGCAGAATATTATGGCGTCTACCACCTACGTAAACATAGTTGTAGATCAGGTACATCCTTTTCTGACAATGGTAGTTCCTTCTTGTTATGCCTTCCTTCAGAAGCATAACGCGCCATGTCACATTGCCCGGATCGTTCGGGAATAGCTCGCAGAACATGTGGAAGACTTTTAGATACTGATCTGGCCTCCAAATTCCCCAGACATCAATCCAATAGAGCATCTGTAGTTTGTGTTGAAGAGCAAATCTGATCTGCCGCGACTCAACCACGTAATTCACAAGAGTTAAAGGAACTTCTGTTAACGTGTTGGTACCAGATACCGCATGACACATTTAGAAACCTTGTAGCGTTCATATTTCGCCCGGTAAGAGATGTTTTAGTGGCACGTGAAGGACTAACATCATTAACATCATACTGGGACATCTTTAGAAACCTTGTAGCGTTCACATTTCGCCCGGTAAGAAATGTTTTAGTGGCACGTGAAGGACTAACACATACTGGGAAAAACTAACGTCATACTGGGACACCTTTAGAAACCTTGTAGCGTTCATATTTCGCCCGGTAAGAGCTGATTTAGTTGCACGTGAAGGACTAACATCATACTGGGACACCTTTAGAAACCTTGTAGCGTTCATATTTCGCCCGGCAAGAGATGTTTTAGTGGTACGTGAAGCTTACATCATACTGGGATACCTTTAGAAACCTTGTAGCGTTCATATTTTGCCCGGTAAGAGATGTTTTAGTGGCACGTGAAAGACTAACATCATACTGGGCAGGTGGTCATAATATGTTTGCTATTTGGTGTATTTTAAATTCAATAGCATGCGGATTTATGCCTCCTGGGGGCAAGACTATGCATTGGAAAAAAAACAACAACATGTGGATCATCGTTTCACAGTTCAGGCTTTCCACTGCGAAAAAAGAAATCAAATCGGACTAATAGTTTCAGAGTTATAGTGTCCACATACGGATGGACGCACATAATAACACTATAAGCACCTACTTTTTTTTCAAAAAAAGTGCTAACATTTTTTATTTCACTTTGAACACGAAACCGTAACTTTTCCGATGCTCCAGATTTTATGTTTTCACTTCTGCACGGAACAAGTAGATATAGTAACGAGCAAATCAATCCGAAAAAAAAGGTTCCCTGAAATGGCAATGGGCTGGACATATTAGGAATGTAACGCTTATAACCAAGTAAATTTCTCCATCATTTTTGGTCCACGCCGGGGATCGAACCCGAGTCCACTAATTTTGGAAAAAGTCGCTCCACCTACTAAGCAACGCAGACGTTCGTTCTCGCTGCTATCTGCCTTTATGTCGTGTGCGTCCTGCTGGCAGGTATGTCACATCTCCCCCCCCTCGAAAGAAAGCCGGGGGCATGGCCCACTGGTCAGCCGTGACCATGAATCGTTGCAGGCAGCCATCCACTGTAGAACGTGCACTTGAGAACTCCCAATGAATCTGGTGTGTGGAATGCAGCGTCACACACATTTATTTTTCGAAGCGCTGGAGAAGAGATTCTCTTATTTTTCCTATCTCGCGGTGTGGAAAGAACATCACACCATTGCGAGATCTTTAACGGCCGGGTCATCCGGGGAGTTCGGGCGCCATTATAACGAAGTAAATTTCTCCGTCATTTTTGGCCACGCCGGGGATCGAACCCGAGTCCACTTATTCCGGAACAAGTCGCTCCACCAACTGAACTACGCAGACGTTCGTTCTCGCTGCTATCTGCCTTTATGACGTGTGCGTCCTGCGGGGCAGGCACGTCACATGCTCATATCTTAAAGAAAAGTTGTAATTTCGCAATAATTGCGAAAATTAAACTTCAACTTTACCTAATAATGTTCCTGAAGCGTTCTGTGACGTGCCTGCGCCGCAGGACGCACATGAGATAAAAGCAGATAGCAGCGAGAGCATATGTTCGCGTAGTTCAGTTGGGAGAGCAACTTACTCCCGAGTGAGGGGACCCGGTTTCGAAGCCTGGCGTGGACAAACCTGTGTTTTCACAGTTCATTAATTCGCTTAGGCATTGACTCTACCAACGTAGAACACATATTTCCGATTTCTGGATCTCTAAACGATACCTTTATAATGGATTGTATTAAGTTATCTTTTGTAAAATCCCTGAAATGACAATGGGTTGGACTTGTTGCCAGGAAAACGGACCACAACCTAAATACTAGACTGGATTACAAGGGACAGGAAAAGACCCAGAAGCAGATCACATGGGAGATGGATGGATAGAATTCGAAAGCATGCGGGATTAACATGGAGGAGACTGGCGCAAGGTAGACTGTTGTTGAAGAAACTTGGGAAACCTTCATCCAGAAGTGGATTGATAATGGTTGATGGTGATGAAGTTATCCTTTATATCACAATTAAGTTTCCAAAGTCTCATTTTCACAACGGCCCACAAATTTTCTATTGGATTAATCTCGGGAGAGTTACCTGATCACTGGAGCATTTAGATGCAGTAATTTTGAGGAAGTCATTCACTTTTTTCGAAGTGTGTCATAGCGCGAGATCCTGTTGGAAGATGAGTTCTTAGTCGTTCTGGACTCTTTTCTCCAATATTTTTATGTATTTGTCTCTTTTCATGATACCGTCATCAGGTACAAGTAAGACAACTCCAGAATACCTGTTTAGCTGGTAGTTTAGGAGCTTGTTGAAGGTGGGAGGTAGAAATCTTCTCAGCCACTCATTTGCAAAAATAGGGTATCCGCTCTCCTTGGACAAAGAAGAGGGAGTACACTACGTTCGCAAATTAGTCAATCTCTCCTTGCGGGCTAGTTAGCTAATCATCTTGAAGCAAGCACAGGTTGTGAAAACGCAAATTTGTCCGTGACAGAGATCGAATCGCGCCCCCTCACTCCGGAGTAAGTTGCTTTCCCAACTAAGCTACACGGACAGAATGCATTGCTGCAGATTTGTGGTCTTGACATGTGCTTTACCTCAGTAATACGTCACAAGGTGAGCAAATTTCGCGCCAAACCGTGTCAAGACATCTAAATGAAGTAGGACTATATTTCCGGAAACCCGTACTCTATCTACCATTATTCAGGAACCATCACACAGCCCGCCATCAGTGGTGTATGTCTCAGTTTGACTTGGCTTCAGATCAATGGACAAAGGCAATGTTTACAGCTGAAAGCGGCTTCAGCCTTTTGTCGGATGCCAAGCGGGAACTGATCTGAAGGAAAAGTGTTAGTGTGTATGATACCAGCAACATCGTTGAAATGGATAATTGTGGTGATCGCGGTGTCATGGTGTGGATCGGTATCATGGCCAATGGACTTACCGAACTGCGGGTGATGGAACAAAGGACAATCACCTGGCAGCAGTACTGCAAAGATGTGATTCTTCGCCACCTTCCGTGGTGCTGTGATCGCAGATTTCATTTTGACGGATGATAACGCCCCTTCTCACCACACAGCATCTCTGTATGAGGTATTATGTAGTGAGGATATCCTTCAGGTGGAGTGGCCAGCGTACTCCCTTGATCTCAATCCAGTCGAACATACATTGAACGCTGTGAGAAGACATATTGCACAAAATATTAGGTGTATAAATGAGCTTTAAAGCGTTTTTTGTGACACGTATACCGCAAATTTACATATCAGGCGTTCCCCGCGTTGTTGTCATGTGACTGTTACTGGTCCAGAGTATAAAATGTGACGCAGAAGTTTGCCCAACAGTCAAACGCACTTGCACATCGATAGGTGAAAGATGGCAAGCGATACTGCATTTATTCGACAATGCATTCGTTACGAATTTCATCAAGAAAAAAGAGCTGCAAAAGCATGTGCATCGATCTGTTCTGTCCTGGGGGAGAATATTGTATCGAAAAGCGCGTGTGAGTTTTGGTTTAGACGGTTTAAAACAGGTGATTTTAATGTTAGCGATCGAGAACGTAGCTACTCCACGCAGACGGTTTCACATGAGGAACTGCAAGCATTGCTGGATGAAGATTCGTCTCAAACGCAAAAAGAACTAGCTGAACAATTGGGGGTAACTCAACAAACCATTTCCAATCTTTTACGCGCAATGGGAAAGATTCAGAAGGGAAGAAAATGGGTGGCACGTGACCTGAGCAAGAGGAACAAGGATGAGCGTGTCATGAAGTGTTTGAATCTGTTGAATAAGCAACACAGAAAGTCTTTCCTGTGGAAAATCGTTACGGGTGATGAAAAGTGGATATGGTACGACAATCCAAACGCACAAAAACACTGGGTAGACCCCGGTGAAGCAACGACTTCGACACCAAAACGCAATATTCACTCCAAAAAAGTTCTGCTGTGCATCTGGTGGAATATGAAGGGTGTGCTCTATTATGAACTATTAGAACAGGGTAAAACTGTAATTGCTGATCGCTACATGCAACAATTACTGCGATTGAACGATTGAACCAAGAGTTCTGTCTGAAACGTCCATCCACAGGCAAAGGATTGTGTCCCGTGAAATTTCTGCATGACAACGCAAGGCCGCATCTCGCGAAATCGGTCAAAAAAACGTTATTGACGCTTGGTTGGGAAATTTTGAAGCACCAGGCGTATAGTCCCGACATAGCCCCTTCAGACTATCATTTGTTCCGATCGATGCAACATGGTTTGTCTGCTGTACGGTTGTGGACATGTGACGAAGTGCAAAAATGGGTTGACGATTTCATCGCGTCACACGACGAAGTATTCTTGATGGCTGGAATCCGGCAGTTGCCCGACCGATGGCTGAAGGTGATAGATAATGCCGGCGCATATTTTGATTCGTAAAGGTATTCTTGTTTCCTCTCAAATGACATGTTGCGTTGTCTTAAAACGGTTTAGCACTTATTTGTACACCTAATACATGATCCAGCACCAGAATCCATTTCAGCATTTATTAGGGATCTCCAGCATCGACAGGTTGCAGCGATAAGCCTTGCCTGCGTAGTTCAGTTGCGAGAATTGTCGCTTCCGGAGTAGAATGATGTGGCTTTGGAACCACACTCGACAAAAGGGATATTTACGTAATTAAATTGTACCTCGTCCTCTAGTTCTGAACAGCAGTACTGTGCTTATGTGAATGTGGATTTGGCAAATATTGTGATCAGTGATCTAAGCGCTGGCTCATGACTATTCGTCCGTAAAGGGTCCGGGTTCGAATCCCGGTGAGGCATGGATGTTGCGTTTGTCTTACAGCGCTGGTTCTCTCCCTTTCATGGAACCAGTGGCCCTAAATTAGGGACGGGTGACTGCTTATAGCCCATTGAGTTGCTCACGGTGGTCGTTAAACCCCCTGTATGGCCAGACATATCAATTCTTAGAGAATACCTTTGTTTCCCGCCGTATAGCGAGCTACCGCCTCGCCTTTACTATACGATCTGGCTATCAAGGCGGCTGAAGGCGTCTTTGTGTAGAAGAATAATTACCTCGACAAAACTCAGTCCAGTACACGGAAATAAAGAACAGCAAGATTTTATTGTTCCAATAACAATTGCTTCACGGGTTTCCGATGGCTTCCCGCTCGGGGTCCCCGTGCTGACCACGTGCTACTTTTTCACAATTCTTTCCGCTATACCCGGTGGACGAAGGAATCCTCCTTCCGTTCACCACGTTGTACTTCTGCGATACCCGCAGCCCTTCCGTCAAAAACCGGTGTCCAAACTAGGAACCTCTCTCCTTGACGACCGAAGCTTCACTGTCCCCTAAATTCGCTTGGCCCTTTTGGTCCTCCACCACGCATGCGCAAGGAAACTCGATACCCCGGTCAGTACGTGAAATACCTGAGTTCAGGAATGTCGTCGGCTACCCGCAGGCGATTACAACCTTGCACGTATACAAAAGCGGTATGACAACTTGTTTAACAGAAGCACTCGACTCTTCAAGGTCAGGTGCCCCATGCGTTCATGCACCACTCCCTTAATCCTCACATAGGATTAAACTGGTACCACGTGGTGATGACTATCAGTTCTTAGTTGAAACAACAAAATGGCGAAATGAAGCGTCCATCCGCACGTGTTCATCGCAACATTAAAATGAAATAAATTCATAATTGACAGTTTGATTGCGGGCGACCTTACAGCACCAATTAAAAAAAAGACAGAAAAACAGACCTGACACTTCAGCAGCCATTTGCTGTTAGGTTTCATCGTCAACTCATAATTTTGACAAAATCTTTTGTAGAACGTCTCGTATTAGACTCACTGAGTAAATTATTTCGTTATTTTAAATGTTACTGCCTTAATATGCAATACTTAATTTTTTGAATGTAAAATTTTAAGTAGAAATTAATTTTTCGTTCCACTATAATGCAGTACGTACCTGCAAAAAATCCCCCAAAATACTTTGTTCTTAGGGTTGTATGCCTGCGACATTCTTGGGGGTACCTGAGAATTTTAGGCCAACCCTCAAAAGTTTGTTAGATGCTTCGATATATTTTAAAGCAAAAAGTGCCAAGATCGACACTGATGTAAGCAGACAAATGGAAATTAATTTACAAAGAAGTTCGAAAAGTGATTTTCTTACAGAGCTGATGCTTTGCAGCAATTCGCGATTTCTTCGAAATGAGCTTCAATACCGAAAATTAAATGACGAGCCATAGGGTCAACGTAATTTTCTTCACGATGACGCGGCGCTTTTTGTTAGAAAGTTTTTGGCTCGAAACCAAACCACTCAACTAGATCGCTTCTCTCATCCACGAGATCTGGCATCCTCTGCCTTTGTACGCTTTCCCAAATCAAGAAAACTCTTTTGAAACGTACAAACGATTTTAATGTATCAGACTGTACAATACGATATCGTCATGACTGTGAAAAGCTTCTCCGTAGGACATTTCCAGAAAGCATTTCAGCCGTGACAAGCACTTTCTTTGATCTATAAGCAATTCGTTATCGTTAAATCTTGAAAGACATTTATTTGCTTGAAAATGACTACTTTAAACAACGTTATTAATTTTAGGACCTTCCATCATACTCAACATTAATGTGATCTTTTCATATATCTATTAGTCCCCAATATTCAAATTTCAACTGTTTTTCCTATCTTGTTTTGGAGTTTAAAGACCACGTGAGCGACTCTTAGTGCTTGCTATACGTAGTCCTATAGACACGCATTGCGAATTACCGGTGTAATGGATATTGGAGCCTTTGGGTGTTACAAGGAAATAATAAGTCTTGTGTTGGTGGATGGCAGTGTGACAGCAACTTTGAAAATGTCATAAACACAATAGACACCCCGATTTTGGATGACGTCAGATCAGGATGTCTTTTCAAAACATTAATGTACTCCAATTGCGTGCGAGGGCATCTGATCTATTACAAATAAAACATGTATAAGTCGTGATTGAAAGGCAACTAGCCTTAAATAAAATGCGGTAGATGTTCTCGCCGAAGGTGAATTCGCTGTTGATAAACTTAATGTCTTCTCTCTAAGTCGTCCGCTCACGGCGGGTTGAGTTCCGCAAGGACGACTATGCGCCCTTGATGGTTACTGGCAAATTAATGTAGCCGGCTTGCCATTCCTCTTCTGCAGACGGGTAAGGGAAAAAGTGCGTCCTGGGCCGACTACAGGGGGAACCATCTACGCATTCGCGTCCCAAAACACGGGAAGCCTGCAGAAAACCTGGGAAAAATCAGACTTAATGGCCGGCACGACCGGGATTCGAACCCCCGTCAGAAACGTTCGCCTCCCACACGGCGCATAGCGACTTAATCAACTGACCTTTGCCTGTGACAAACTTAATGTCCTATGGGGTCAAAATAAGGTTTTACTGGGGAGGGGAGGGAGGGTTAACAACTACCATGAGCAACTCATAGGCTAAAAGCCCGTCCATAATTTGAAGCCAACACAATGAGCAACTCATAGGCTATAAGTCCGTCCATAATTTGAAGCCAACTACCACGAGCAACTCATAGGAAACCCGTCCATAATTTGAAGCCAACCTCAGTGAGCAGATCATAGGGCTATAAGCCGCTCCATAATTTGAAGCCAACACAATGAGCAACTCATAGGGCTGTAAGCCCGTCCATAATTTGAAGTCAACACAATGAGCAACTCATAGGCTATAAGTCCGTCCATAATTTGAAACCAACTACCACGAGCAACTCATAGGAAACCCGTCCATAATTTGAAGCCAACCTCAGTGAGCAGATCATAGGGCTATAAGCCGCTCCATAATTTGAAGCCAACACAATGAGCAACTCATAGGGCTGTAAGCCCGTCCATATGAGCAACTCATAGGCTATAAGCCCGTCCATAATTTGAAGCCAACACAATGAGCAACTGCGAGGCTATAAGCCCCGTCCATAATTTGAAGCCAACCTCAGTGAGCGGCTCATAGGGCTATAAGCCGCTCCATAATTTGAAGCCAACACAATGAGCAACTCATAGGGCTGTAAGCCAGTCCATAATTTGAAGCCAACACAATGAGCAACTGAGAGGCTATAAGCCCGTCCATAATTTGAAGCCAACCTCAGTGAGCGGCTCATAGTTCTATAAGCCGCTCCATAATTTGAAGCCAACACAATGAGCAACTCATAGGGCTGTAAGCCAGTCCATAATTTAAAGCCAACGACCATGAGCAACTCATAGGCTATAAGCCCGTACATAATTTGAAGCCAACACAATGAGCATCTCATAGGACTATAAACCTGTCCATAATTTGAAGCTAACACAATGAGAAACTCGTAGGGCTGTAAGCTCGTTCATAATTTGAAACCAACACAATGAACAACTCATAGGGTTATAAGCCCGTCCATAATTTGATGCCAACACAATGGGCAACTCAGAGGCTATAAGTCCGTCCATAATTTAAAGCCAACTACCACGGGCAACTCATAGGAAACCCGTCCACAATTTGAAGCCAACCTCAGTGAGCAGCTCATAGGGCTATGAGCCGCTCCATAATTTGAAGCCAACACAATGAGCAACTCATAGGGCTGTAAGCACGTCCATATTTTGAAGCCAGCACAATGAGAATCTCATAGGACTATAAGCCTCTCCATAATTTGAAGCCAACACAATGAGAAACTCGTAGGGCTGTAAGCTCGTTCATAATTTCAAGCCAACCACCATGAGCAACTCATAGGCTATAAGCCCGTCCATAATTTGAAGCCAACACAATGAGCAACACAGAGGTTATAAGTCCGTCCATAATTTGAAGCCAACTACCACGAGCAACTCATAGGAAACCCGTCCATAAGTTGTAGCCAACCTCAGTGAGCAGCTCATAGGGCTATAAGCCGCTCCATAATTTGAAGCCAACACACTGAACTATTCATAGGCTATAATCCCGTCCATAATTTAAAGCCTACCACCATGAGCAACTCATAGACTATAAGCCCGTCCATAATTTGAAGCCAACACAATGAGCAACTGAGACTCTATAAGCCCGTCCATAATTCGAAGCCAACCACCATGAGCAACTCATAGGCTATAAGCCCATTCATAATTTGAAGCCAACACAATGAGCAACTCAGTGGCTATAAGTCCGTCCATAATTTGAAGCCAACTACCACGAGCAACTCATAGGAAATCCGTCCATAACTTGAAGCGAACTTCAGTGAGCAGCTCATAGGGCTTATAACCCTATGAGTTGCTCATTGTGTTGGCTTCAAATAATGAATGGGCTTTATAGCCTATGAGTTGCTCATGGTGGTTGGCTTCAAATTATGGACGGACTTATAGCATCTGAGTTGCCCATTGTGTCGCTCCATAATTTGAAGCCAACACAATGAGCAATTCATAGGCTATAAGCCCGTCCATAATTTGAAGCCAACACAATGAGCAACTCATAGTGCTGTAAGCCCGTCCATAATTTAAAGCCAACCACCATGAGCAACTCATAGACTATAAGCCCGTCCATAATTTGAAGCCAACACAAAGAGAAACTCATAGGGCTATAAGCCCGTCCATAATTTGAAGCCAACACAATGAGCAACTGAGAGGCTATAAGCCCGTCCATAATTTGAAGCCAACCTCAGTGAGCGGCTCATAGTTCTATAAGCCGCTCCATAATTTGAAGCCAACACAATGAGCAACTCATAGGGCTGTAAGCCAGTCCATAATTTAAAGCCAACGACCATGAGCAACTCATAGGCTATAAGCCCGTACATAATTTGAAGCCAACACAATGAGCATCTCATAAGACTATAAACCTGTCCATAATTTGAAGCTAACACAATGAGAAACTCGTAGGGCTGTAAGCTCGTTCATAATTTGAAACCAACACAATGAACAACTCATAGGGTTATAAGCCCGTCCATAATTTGATGCCAACACAATGGGCAACTCAGAGGCTATAAGTCCGTCCATAATTTAAAGCCAACTACCACGGGCAACTCATAGGAAACCCGTCCACAATTTGAAGCCAACCTCAGTGAGCAGCTCATAGGGCTATGAGCCGCTCCATAATTTGAAGCCAACACAATGAGCAACTCATAGGGCTGTAAGCCCGTCCATAATTTGAAGCCAGCACAATGAGAATCTCATAGGACTATAAGCCTCTCCATAATTTGAAGCCAACACAATGAGAAACTCGTAGGGCTGTAAGCTCGTTCATAATTTCAAGCCAACCACCATGAGCAACTCATAGGCTATAAGCCCGTCCATAATTTGAAGCCAACACAATGAGCAACACAGAGGTTATAAGTCCGTCCATAATTTGAAGCCAACTACCACGAGCAACTCATAGGAAACCCGTCCATAAGTTGTAGCCAACCTCAGTGAGCAGCTCATAGGGCTATAAGCCGCTCCATAATTTGAAGCCAACACACTGAACTATTCATAGGCTATAATCCCGTCCATAATTTAAAGCCTACCACCATGAGCAACTCATAGACTATAAGCCCGTCCATAATTTGAAGCCAACACAATGAGCAACTGAGACTCTATAAGCCCGTCCATAATTCGAAGCCAACCACCATGAGCAACTCATAGGCTATAAGCCCATTCATAATTTGAAGCCAACACAATGAGCAACTCAGAGGCTATAAGTCCGTCCATAATTTGAAGCCAACTACCACGAGCAACTCATAGGAAATCCGTCCATAACTTGAAGCGAACTTCAGTGAGCAGCTCATAGGGCTTATAACCCTATGAGTTGCTCATTGTGTTGGCTTCAAATAATGAATGGGCTTTATAGCCTATGAGTTGCTCATGGTGGTTGGCTTCAAATTATGGACGGACTTATAGCATCTGAGTTGCCCATTGTGTCGCTCCATAATTTGAAGCCAACACAATGAGCAACTCATAGGCTATAAGCCCGTCCATAATTTGAAGCCAACACAATGAGCAACTCATAGTGCTGTAAGCCCGTCCATAATTTAAAGCCAACCACCATGAGCAACTCATAGACTATAAGCCCGTCCATAATTTGAAGCCAACACAAAGAGAAACTCATAGGGCTATAAGCCCGTCCATAATTTGAAGCCAACACAATGAGCAACTGAGAGGCTATAAGCCCGTCCATAATTTGAAGCCAACCTCAGTGAGCGGCTCATAGTTCTATAAGCCGCTCCATAATTTGAAGCCAACACAATGAGCAACTCATAGGGCTGTAAGCCAGTCCATAATTTAAAGCCAACGACCATGAGCAACTCATAGGCTATAAGCCCGTCCATAATTTGAAGCCAACACAATGAGCATCTCATAAGACTATAAACCTGTCCATAATTTGAAGCTAACACAATGAGAAACTCGTAGGGCTGTAAGCTCGTTCATAATTTGAAACCAACACAATGAACAACTCATAGGGTTATAAGCCCGTCCATAATTTGATGCCAACACAATGGGCAACTCAGAGGCTATAAGTCCGTCCATAATTTAAAGCCAACTACCACGGGCAACTCATAGGAAACCCGTCCACAATTTGAAGCCAACCTCAGTGAGCAGCTCATAGGGCTATGAGCCGCTCCATAATTTGAAGCCAACACAATGAGCAACTCATAGGGCTGTAAGCCCGTCCATAATTTGAAGCCAGCACAATGAGAATCTCATAGGACTATAAGCCTCTCCATAATTTGAAGCCAACACAATGAGAAACTCGTAGGGCTGTAAGCTCGTTCATAATTTCAAGCCAACCACCATGAGCAACTCATAGGCTATAAGCCCGTCCATAATTTGAAGCCAACACAATGAGCAACACAGAGGTTATAAGTCCGTCCATAATTTGAAGCCAACTACCACGAGCAACTCATAGGAAACCCGTCCATAAGTTGTAGCCAACCTCAGTGAGCAGCTCATAGGGCTATAAGCCGCTCCATAATTTGAAGCCAACACACTGAACTATTCATAGGCTATAATCCCGTCCATAATTTAAAGCCTACCACCATGAGCAACTCATAGACTATAAGCCCGTCCATAATTTGAAGCCAACACAATGAGCAACTGAGACTCTATAAGCCCGTCCATAATTCGAAGCCAACCACCATGAGCAACTCATAGGCTATAAGCCCATTCATAATTTGAAGCCAACACAATGAGCAACTCAGAGGCTATAAGTCCGTCCATAATTTGAAGCCAACTACCACGAGCAACTCATAGGAAATCCGTCCATAACTTGAAGCGAACTTCAGTGAGCAGCTCATAGGGCTTATAACCCTATGAGTTGCTCATTGTGTTGGCTTCAAATAATGAATGGGCTTTATAGCCTATGAGTTGCTCATGGTGGTTGGCTTCAAATTATGGACGGACTTATAGCATCTGAGTTGCACATTGTGTCGCTCCATAATTTGAAGCCAACACAATGAGCAATTCATAGGCTATAAGCCTGTCCATAATTTGAAGCCAACACAACGAGCAACTCATAGTGCTGTAAGCCCGTCCATAATTTAAAGCCAACCACCATGAGCAACTCATAGACTATAAGCCCGTCCATAATTTGAAGCCAACACAAAGAGAAACTCATAGGGCTATAAGCCCGTCCATGATTTGAAGCCAACACAATGAGCAACTCATAGGGTTATAAGCCCGTCCATAATTTGAAGCCAACACAATGATCAACTCATAAGGCTATAAGCCCGTCCATAATTTAAAGCCACTGGCTCCAGGGAAGCGACAGAGGCAGTGCCATCAAACAAGCACACCATCCATGCCTTATCTTGGACTAACCCGGGGTTCAATTCTGACGAATGGTTCGAATCCCCCGCCTAAAACTACTCGGCCACAAGAGCTGTGGAAAATAGGGTAAATGGAACCAAAGTCACAATTTAATCTATTAAAATCCCTCACGTATTTCCTTAATCCATAAAAAAGCAAAATGTGTCGTGATTTATTGTCGATTGCTGTTTTCGCTTCGATAAACATTACTCGCCTTCCTACCAAACTTGACTTCGATTGTTTGATCAATGCAGCCATTGGTTGATCTGATGTGAATATGGAAATGACATTCCTATTGCTAAGTGGTTCGAGACACGGGTTCCTGGTTAATCATAAGAAGTAGGTCCGGGCCCGAGTTTTGGATTAAACATGGGAAGGTATACCTGTCCTTCGGCTCTGGCTCTGTCCCTTCCTTCGAACCAGTAACCCTAAATTAGGGACAGGCGATACTAATTTAGTGTTCCCGATATTCCCTTTAAAGAAGGCGGAATAAAATGAATTGTAATTCCCGTTTTTTAGGTACTCAATAACAGTTCTTCGTTTCAGCTTTATATCCATGGTTCATCAACACTTGTGGGTAAAAAAGATGGTAATAAGGATGTAAGAAAGTGCGATATTTATGCATCTTACACAGTATCTAAATGCACAGCTATTGTGATTCGTATTATAGCCCTAAGAACGCTATATCCGGATCGACCCTTATACAGACCTCACGTGATTACAATGGAAAGTTCGGACATAACGCAATGCATAATTCAATACTAGTATTTTTAATTCAGCTCAAACAATTGAGGTCTGAATGCCTGAAACCCATTTTGTTTATTTCCTTTTTTTCATTGGAGGTTTAACGCAACTCAATGGGCTATAAGCAGTCGCCCGTTCCTAATTTAAGGCCACTGGTTCCAGGGAGGGAGAGAACCAGTGCCTTAAGACAAACACAACATCCATGCCTTACCGGGACTCGAACACAGACCCCTTCCTGACGAATGATCAGAAGCCATCGCTTAGACCACTGCGCCACAATGGCGGCAAACCCAAATTTGACGGTGGCGGAACTAGAACCTACATCCCACTGTTCCGGAGCCGAATTTTTTTCCAATTAAGCTACGTCGGCAAGGTCTTATCGCTGCTATTTGCCTTCTTGATATGAGCATCACTTCTGTAGTACGTCACATATATCCCGGCGTGAGGAAGGGCTGGGACGGAATCGTAGTTTTCTAGGTCAGCCTGCAAACCACGCTTGAAGCAATTCTCGGTAGAAGAAGGAGTTCTTACTAATTCCTGATGATGTGTGAAAAAAAGCATCACACATTATTTTTTTAAGCGAAGTAGGAAAAATCATTAATTCCAGACGATGTCTGGAAAACACATCACATATTTTTCAAAGAACCTAAGGCCAGTGGGTTCATTTTTACGTTCGAATGCCAATGCGAAACCCAAATCCTTCTGCTCCGGAGCCGAATGCTTTCCCAATTTAGCTACGCCGCAAGGACTTATCACTGCTATTTGCCGTCTGGACATGTACGTCACCTCTGTAGTAGGTCACAAATGCGAGGCATTGTTATGATTTTTTTTTTTTTTTGGTATTATCCTGGAAATATTACCTCTAGTTCGTATTTTTTGTTCCGAATTGATCTTATAGATTCTCAGTTCACGTTTATCGTATTTGTTCTTCGTAATTGTAAAGAGCTGACAGTTTCTCTCCATTTGAGTAATATTTTCATATTGTGCTGATATTTAAAATGTGTGCCAACTAAATCGCATACATCAAAATATCTTATTAATAAATCATCTGTAGTATTTTCCGTATATCCTGGGAGTTGCACTACTTCAATATAATTTTTAACAAGACAATAAAACAACGTCAATCCGAACCACTGAATTTGCTATATGAAGCCAGATTTTGCTTCAGGATGTGAAGAAATACATCGTCTTAATCACCAATGGTTCTGTGATGGACATTTTAGAAGATGCTGTGCGTATGAGATAGCATTTCCTTAGACAATAGAATGAGAAAGGAAGCAGGTCGTAAAAATCGTCTACAACACATTTTATGCATTCTGAATCCGAGGAAGAACAATGTAGGACTAAACAAAGCTGCAGAAGATAAAATCATCCTGACAACAGTTGCTAGTGCTAGCTTGTGAATACGTCACAAATCTTCCGCTGACAAACTGCGTTTCGGAACGGAAGCTGACTTGCGCAGCCACCTGCTTCACTGACGCTGCCATATGCTGAATTTTTAAGATTCTACCCGAGAGCAGATGACGCCGTGAAACGGAATAAATTTAGGTGGTGTCGATAGTAAGGTAGAGTGGAAGCTCAGAAATTGTTTGGCTTGACGAAAATGTCGGAAAGCAGAGCAAAGAACGCCAATGGTCAAACTCATTCTACGCAGCACTTCTCGATGTCTTGTGATATTGATGTAAGAGTCGAAAACAGAATTTTAAAAGCTATGGGGTCAGTGGATCCTCCATTGTGACAACGAGCCAATAAAGCATTGCTCTTTTTGTTAGAGAGCTTTTGGCTGGAAACCAAGTCACTCAACTAGATCACTTTGCTTATACAAGAGAGTCTGACATCCTTTGCCTTTATTCAATCCTTTAACTTCCAGAAAGCTCAGCTGAGACGAAAAGTCTACTTCATTGAATGCTGAACGTTGAAGAGTTTCATTGCTTTTGTTAGCTGTGTTCCAAGTGTCTAACTATGGAGGCGTAACTAGCTAAGTTCATAGAGAAATCCGTAGAACACGTATTTATACTAAAGTTCAGGTAAAATTAATCAGAAAAGAGCTTTACATATAACGATTACTTCTTTCTTTATATTTCTTCCACTCACGGGAAGTTCAAATCACATCGATGTAATCCATTGACATAACATATCCAGCTGGTTTCAACATAAATCGTAATCGTATGAAAGCTATTCTTATTCGTCGACCACACTTACATCAAGCAGTGTTTAATATCTATCGCAATATCAACACTTTAAAACCTACTAGCAATCTCTCTACGTCTCCACAAATCTCTACTCTCTCTCTCTCTCACCTCATTCAATGTCTTTTTTTTTTATTTTCTTCAGACTCACTGTCAGTGATGCCAAAATGTAAACTCTATTCGTGTAAGAAAAGTTCCTCTCAGAATGAAAAGGTTTTACCAAGGAGTGATGAAATTTACACAAGAACCCATAAACTCAAAATGAAGGTGTAACGTGTATCTCGAATTTAACTTTCCTTTTGAGTTTCTGTGTTCTAATGTAAATTTGGTTTCTTGTCAAACATTTTCTCCCTTAACGGCTCATTATTCCTCCCGACAAGTTCAACCTTACAGAGAGTCAAAGTTCAATAAAAGGTAAGTAAAGTGAAGTAAGATATGCTATGTGCAGAGCACGATATGCTATAAGCAGAGTACGATAGCTATGTGCAAAGTACGATATATGCTATACATCAGATAAAGAACGATAAGTATTGCAGGATTAGATTTACGTGCATTACGTTTTGTTACAACAAGCTACAGTTTGTAATAATTGATGACATAGCTATTCCTATACTTAATAAACTACAAATTTTACAAAAATATCGGTTTTTACTAAAAAATAAAAGGATATTACTCGTACCTATCAGTCAAATTCCATTCCTCAGGACTGCAGTAGGCGTTGCCATTCATGAGACAAATTCCACCCTTTTTAATCGTTCAATATGATACCTCTTCTATTCTTTGTTTCCAGCCACCTTTTCAAATCATTCAATATGGTACCTCTTCTATTCTGTATTTCCAGTTCTAGATACGGAAAGAAGAAAAGGAATGATGACGACATTGAATGTTTTGAAAGGGTGGAATTTATCTCGTGACACCTACTATAGTCCTGAGGAACGGTAGGGGTACTACCCGAAAATTATACTAAGTCACATTATTTCATTTCTTAGTAAAATCCCATATTTTGTGAGCTATAGTTGTCAATTGTGTCTGATAAAAATAATAGCTAGCTCCAGTTTGAAGCATTAGATTTGTGTCTTCTCCCTGTTGTGTAACTAAGGTGAAGTAATTTCAACATTCGGCGCAGTTGACGTGCTTGGAAAATGAACAAACTGGATTTTGATAGTAGCGTATTTTTCGGAGTATAAATCGCGACTTTTTTCTTCAAAAGACCGGACTTCGTCTTATATGCCACACCGACTTATATCTATTGAAATTTCTCAATGAGAAATATATGTACATACGATACACTAATCGTCAAAAAAAAAACAGTTGCACCCAGAAGTACGTGTCGGATTGCAATGTTATTCGGGAGGAAGGTAAAGGTTACCAGGAACAATAAATAATTAAACATTGAGACTGATATGGGCAATATTTTATTGAGCTACACGCCAATAAGTAGTGTCTCTCAATATGGCGTCGGGCAGCCATGTTTGCTCACACAGCATGCCAGACGTCTCACAGATTCCTAATGGTGTCCTGCGATAAGCCATCCCATGCAGCTTGAATCTTTTCACGCAGTTCCTGCAGATTGTGTGGTAGGAGTGGAGTGTGGATAGCGCGTCGAATAGCATCACACACATTTTTAATCAGCGATACGCATTGCGATGCGGCTGGCCATGGCAGAGTGTCAGTGCCTTGAAGACAAGCTCTTGAGACAGCAGCAGTATGCGGACGAGCTTTGTCCTGTTGGAAAATCGCCCCGGAGTGAGCGTTCAGAAAAGGTAGGGCCACTGGTTGCAAGACAGCATTAACGTAACGTCGGGCTGTCAAAGTGCCTTTAATGAACACCAAAGGTGATCTGGCATCGTAGGCAATTGCACCCCACGCCATGACATCAAGCCTTCTGAAAGTTTGACGCTCGACAACAAACCATTCATATTGGCGCTGACTGCGGTGCCTCCACACACGGATTCGGTGGTCGTCTACTCCAAGACAAAAGCGGGGCTCATCACTGAAGATCACCCGCTGCCATTCTGAATGGCTCCATGACAGTTTGGCACGACACCATTGCAGTCTTTGGCGACGATGCAATGGTGCTAAGGACAGTCGTCGTAACGTTCTGCGTGCATGTAGACCTACGTCGTGCAGCCGTATGCCTATGGTTGGTGCTGACACTGATCAGACGTTGGTGGAGGGCACCACTGCTTGTTGAATATCCTCAGTCGTGGCTGTTGTGTCGCTCCGCGCATGTCGGACAACCCGTCGATCCTCTCTCTCAGTGGTTCGTCTAGGTCTCCCAGACCCTTCCTGTCGCTGCTGCGTGCCGTGTTCTATCCACTGCCGCCAACAGCGTGCTATGGTGATATCCGCACGATCGGTATGGCGCGCAATACGGCGACATGACCATCCCGCTTGCCAAAGCCCGACGATGTGGCCACTCTCAAACTCCTCTAACTGCTGGAATTTCTTCCGAACTTTTGTCCGAGGCATATTTCACTTGCAAAGGATGCAACCAACACAACAGCACGAGTCATAATGGGAAGCACGCGCAACGGGACGACCTTATATAGCTGGTCAGGCACAGAACTACGACCCCTCCTTGTTTGCGTCACATGCGCGGCCGAGCGTGATACTTGAAGCATTTACATGCATCCCCATGTCAAACCTGTCTAACAAGTTTCATTCCTATGGGTTGCTTCCTTCTGGGTGCAACTATTTTTTCGACGATGAGTGTGTATATATTGTGTTTTGCATTCGGCCGTTGTCCAAACACCTAGAAAGACAGCATTACGTTCCTAAGAAACCATTCAGGAAGCGTACAATATTCCGTTCATTAAGTATATGTTTAAAAGCTGCTGAAACAGATATTACCGTTCAACAGATACATTAAAATCGCCATGTTCCATTTGGAGTGGCAGTTGTCGTATGTTAATTCCATCTCCATTGCGATCCCTACAATACCCCGAGTGTAGGATTCCCTTTTGGCTTTGGAAGGCCGTCAGAGCTACAATGGGTGCAGCTCACTTATATCGCAATGATTAAGACTCTGAAACAGGTCGCTGCTACGCAGTTGATTGACTGGTGACAGTTGTGTCGACAGCCGGCGGTGTATGCGCTTTAAGAATAGCGATTACCAGCTGCTAGCAAAGGCAGTCTTTTTTCGCTCTGCCAATCTCACAGTTGCACCTCTGAACTGAATTAAAATCAGCTATTGCTTCCATTTGTTATACTTATCTTAATTTATTTCATGTTTCCTATTGAAATCAAAGGCTGTTTTGGTTATCTCTTATTATTCGGTCGGAGGGAAAGAATGCGGTAGCGTCAGTTTGTAAAAAAAAAAAAAAAAAAACTTACGAAATTCAGCTTTTTTCGAGAAAAATGGGGAAGATACCTCGCTTTCTCTTCCTTTTAATATTTACTGAAATATTAAAAGGAAGAGAAAGCGAGGTAACAGTTTAGTTCCGCTCAAATTTTCGTTTTGCTGTGAACGGACATTTGAGCTTGAGCCCTCAAGTGGCAGACTTGTGCTTTAAGGACAATTTTAAATTGTAGGAGAAACATTTCGCACAGGAAACGCACTTTAGCAAAGAAAGAAATTTTCAAATCTGACTCTTAGAAGAAGAGATATCGACAAAAATAAGATACATCTACTCTCCCTGGTGGAAAAACTGTGCACTGTTTATGAAGAAAGTATTCTCAAATGGTTTTCCGAGATGAGCGGTATAAACCCACGAAAGAATGTTTTCAATCGAGTTTTCAGATGCTGAGATTTTGCTGCAAATACATCAGAAGCGGAAATAAACATTGGTGGCCAAACCGTTCTTTACCAAAAATTAGAAATAATATGCAAAACATTTCCCGTCAGGAGCTGTATCCGCTACAGAAAGAATTTTTGAAATCGGTGTTTTAGAAGCAGAGATATCACAATTTACCTTTACGCCCTCTAGCGGAAAGTTTATGCTTTTCTTGAAAATTTTGAAATTACATGAGAGATGTTTCGCACCGAAACGCTATTCAACAAATAAGGAGTTTTTCAAATCAGACTCGTAGAAGTAGAGGTATTAACAAAAGTACGATATTAAGGATATCTTACTTTGTCAATATTGACAAAAGTAAGTATTACTAATATCTTACTTTTATCAATATCTCTGCTTCTGAGAGTCCGATTTGGACTCTTGACAAAAGTAAGATATTAATTATTTTAAGAAGAAGATATTCCGGAAAGGTTTACCGTCATGAGCGGTATCGGTCTGCGTAAGCATTTTTTCCATCGAGCATTTAGAAATTCAGATTTTGCTGCAAATACATCAGAAGCAGAAATGAAAACTTACGCCCCCTGGAGGCCACACCATTTTTTTCCAAAAGTTAGAAATTATATTGACAACCTGTCCCCATTGGGAGCTGTATCCGGTGCAATAAGAATTTCTCAAATCTGAATTTTAAAAGCAGAGAGGGCGTTAAAGTAAATTCTCTAGAGGGCGTTAAAGTAAATTGCGCGTTCTCGGGGAACGCGCAATTTACTTTAACGCCCTCTAGAGAACAATATATGTGTAACTTGAAAAAGTGACTGTACCTAAGATGCTCTTCGATATAAATGGAATCCCAAGGTAAAATAATTTTTTTAATCGGATATTTAGGGGCAAATATATGGAATGAAATGTATTTTGAGTTCGATATCATCTGCTGCATTTGTGCCCTCTAGCGGTGAAATTTTGCATCGTAAAAATAACGGATTGCAAGAATCATCATTCCCACAATTCGAGCTTCCCAATGCAAAAAAATATTTCAAATCGGACTAATAGTTGCAGAGACATGGTGATCACAAACGGACGGACGGACAAACAAGTAACATAAACAAGATCTTTTTACAAAAGACGTGCTAATAAGAGTACAGCGAATTAGTTAAGTAAAGGTGAATAGATTTATGTTTAAAATAAGTGACATTTAAGTTAAATGGCGATAGTTGAACCAATATATTTCTTCATTAGCAATCCTTATTGCTTTACAAAAGTTAAAATGAGGGTATCCATCATAAAGTTCTTACAATGTATCATTTTTAGGTGCTATTCATAATCTCGAATTGGTTACGAATCTCTATATATGTGTATAAAACAGACTGTGTGTGTGTCTGTCGGTCGGATTTCACATAGAATTAGGCGACCTAGAGCGACGAAATTTGTTATGAAGGTACCTGTAGACATCTTCTGGTGCACCTCAAAGCGATTTTTTTAAAATTTGAATTTGATTTTTAGTTATTTAATGTTACGCGTTTCTACCCGATCTGAATGTGTCTTTCCGCTTTGTTGACATCAACCTGATCGCACCGAACGTTCAGGCGTGCAGAAAAGTAGTTCACCATAAATTTTAGGCGTTTCTTTTTTAGAATTCCGTTACGACTATTTTCATTCGTAAATACATTTATTACGCCCTTTTTTGTAAGCGTTGTTTGCCGATTGTATTATGACCTTGACGGCGGAGAAGAAGAAAAAGAAAATAGAACGAAGTTTTTAAATCTGCGTTATTAATTCAAAAGTGTCATACGTCAGAAGGTCATCATATTGTGACGACGTTGTGAGCTAGAAAATAGGACGTTGTTTTAACGTAATTCTAAAAAAGAAATGGCTCAAATTTATAGTGAACTACTTACCTTCGCGCCTTTGCGTTGGGTGTGATCTGGTTGCATGTAAAGAAAGCGGTAAATATGCAGAATACAGACGATGCAGTGAACTACCCAACTGAGTTTCTTAACTCTTTGGAGCCACCTGGAGTACCTTCACATATTTTAGAGTTGAAGATTGGTGCACTTATTATGCATCTGAGAAATTTGGATCCGCCTTCACTTTGCAACAGCACGAGATTATATGACTGGACATGCAGCAGGCAAAAACGTTTTTATTCCAAGAATCCCGATCATCTTATCTGACGTCCCGTTTCAATTTAAACGTCTTCAATTCCTGCCATGTGGTTTTGCAGTTTGTCGTTTGTGAGTCTGGAGAATTTTGAGGACGCTGTGGTGCAGTGGAAACACATCCGGTGCGTAACTGGAAGACCCTGGGTTCGATTCCCGGTGGCGGCCTATGAGAAATTTTTCTGTGACTCACTTATAAACGTGGAAAGAGCGATGACTTCTATTTGAATAGGAAAATGATTTAACTAAGACCAGGGACACGACAAGAGTTCATGATGTCAAAGATCCTGAAAAGGGTACCAAGCGAGAGGAAAAGACCCAGAAGAAGACCATATGAGAAACGAGTGGACAAAATTCGAAGACATGCCGGAGTGGCATTGACAAAAACGTCTCAAGACAGAATGCTGTGAAAGAGACTTGGGGAGACATTCATCCAACCGTGGATTGCGAATGATTGCTACTGCTGACTGTACGTTATTACCTTGAATCCAATTTTTCTCTGATTTTATAGCTGAAAATTAGAAATTGCAGCATAAAGCTAGATAAGCAGTTAGTTCTCTAATATTAAATTAAAAGGTAAGAAAAACCTCATGGTATTCACATTTTTAAATAATTTTAAATTCCTTTCGTGCGAGGGTTTTAAAGAGTTCTGTATTAAATCAAGTTATATTAGTTTTTATTATTTATTTAAATCTTCCAGATAAAAACAGCATATTTCATTTAAAAATTCATTCGGGAATTTCATACAACCTTTATGCTACATGAGTGAAAATGTTTTAAAGTACAAATATTTTATAGCGTGTTTAATCACATGATGGCTAATTATCAGCATCCTTCACTCTTATTCCGTGATTCTCGGATGTGACTGAATTACATAAAGTAGTATAACTACACTAGTTATCCGAATTTGTTGGCGGAGATAAAAAAATCAAAGTTTCCAAGCTTTCGCACATCAACCAGATAGCTTTTTCAAGGAAGATAGACCGACTTCGAGAAAGTTGTAGACTTCACCATGTGGTTGGTGTCCGAAAGCTTGGAAACTTTGATTTTTATCCACGCCAATAAATTCGGATCACTAGTATGGTTATACTATCTTATGTATAGTTGGTGTAAAGTTCCTTGTTATCACTTCTTTTGTACAAAAAAGATCGTGCTTATGTTATCGGTTTGTCCGTCCGTCCGTCCGTCTGTACCCACGATATCTCTACAACTATTAGTCCGATTTGAAAAATTCTTTTGCATTGCGAAGCTTGAAATATGCGAATGATGATCCTTTATTTCGTTTTTTTTTACGATATACAATTTCGCCGCTAGAGGGCGTAAATGCAGATGATGTGGAATTCAAAAATACGTTTTATTTCACATATTTGCTTCTAAACATCCGATTGAAAAAATTCTTTTATCTTTCGATTCCATTTATGTCGAAGAGTATTTTAGATGTAGTTACTTTTTCAAATTACGCATAGATTTTCCGCTAGTGGGCGTAAAAGAAAATTACATTTTTCCCGATAATTCTTCTTCTAAAACTCCGATTTGAAAAATGTTTTCTTCAGCGGATACATCTCTTGACAAAAAATCTTTTGCATATAATTTCGAATTTTTGGTATGGAATACTTTGGCCACCAGGGGGCGTAAGCGTTAATTTTGGCTTCAGATGTATTTGCCATAAAATCTGATCTCCTAAAACATCGATTGAAAAAATTCTTTCGTAGACTGATGCCACTCACATCGATAAACATTTTCGGAATATTTTCTTCCGAAAATATTCCATAGTTTCTCCGTCAGGGGGCCTAAATGTATATCTTATTTTGGACAATATCTCTACTTTCTGGAGTCCGATTTGAAAAATTCCTTCTTTGGTGGATAGTGTTTCTAGTGTGACATGTGGTTCATATAATTTCAAAATTTTCAAGTAATTCATAGACTTTCCGATAGGGGGCGTAAAGGTAAATTGCGTTTCCCCCTATATCTCAGCTTCTAAATCTCCGATTTTAAAAATTCTTTCTGCACCGGATACAGCTCCTGATGGGAACGCCTTTGCACATAATTTCTAATTTTTGTAAAAAGTAGTTTGGCCACCAGGTGGCGTGTCTTAATTTCCGCTTCTGATGTATTAGCAGCAAACTATGAGCTTCTAAAATCTCGATTGAAAAAAAAGTCGTTTGTTGACCAATACTACTCATGTCGACAAACCTTTTAGGAACATTTTATTCTTAAAAAAATGCAAGGTTTCTACGCCAGGGGGCGTAGATGTATATCTTATTTTTGTCAATATCTCTACTTCTAAGAGTCCGATTTGAAAAATTTATTCTTTGCTGGATAGTGTTTCCGATGCGAAATGTTTTTCCTATAAATTCAAAATTTTCAAGTAAATCATAGACTTTCCGCTAGGGCGCACAATGGTAAATTGCGTTTTCTGCTCGTAAAACTCCGATTTGAAAAATTCTTCCTGTATCGCATACAAGACCTGTTGGAAAATATTTTTCACATAATTTCTAATGTTTGGTAAAGATTGGTTTGGCCACTAGGGGTCATAAGTGTTAATTTCTGCTTCTGAAGTATTTGTTGCAAAATCTGGGGTCCTGAAAACTCGACTAATTTTTTTCTTCGACCGATACCGCTTATATGGATAAACCTTTTGAGAATACTTTTTTCCTAAAATAATGCATGGTTTTCCCACCAGGGGACGTAAAGTCACATCTTATTTTTGTCGATATCTCTGTTTCTAAGAGTTCGTAAGCTCACGATTCCGTTTACAGCAATATCTGAGGGATTAAAAACCCGATTGAAAATCTTCTTTCTTTCGTCAGATCTATTATTTTCCATACCGGTTCCATTGACTTTGAATAGTTTTGATAAATTTAATTTGCATCAGAACGGATTTAAAAGACGTGCTTATTACACCCGAAAATTCGGTGTTATCTTTCTTGTGTTATTATTTAGTAACAAAATTACTTCGAGAGGTAAAGAAATGAATTTAAGAACACGAGTTCTTTCAGAAGTTTATGAATAACATTCTTGTTTTATTCTCTTCAACATGATGAAACATTTTACTTTTTATTTCCCAAAGCGAAAGGAAATTTGTATCGGTTGCTTTTCAGAAACCAGTAACGAAGTGTCCACGAGTCCTTCAGAAAATTACATGCCAAACAAATCGATCAGGTAAGGTCGTCGTCCTCTTGCTTGATCGATAGGTTGCGCCACGGTTCTTCAATAAGAGATGAGTGCCTGCGTTGGAGCTCAACCAATCGAACCTCTTTTGGCAGCGATTTCAGAAACGCTGCATGATAATTCACGTTCCATAAAGGTACCCAGCTTTTATACACATTCCATTATGCAAGCTTTTTGCATAGCAAATCAGATGTTTCAATTTGCCGATGTTTGTACTTAATCAAAAAAGTTGATCGCTTCGTTTTTCTCTTTTAAAACCCTCGCTCGAAAGGAATTTAATGTTATTTCCAAGCACTGTACTTTTTGACAAGTAACGTCCGTGTTATCTAGACAATATTTAAATAAATAAATACATAAATAAATAAAGAGGGCAGTGCTCATTATGGAAAGATAAAACGAAGCACTGGCAAACTTTTTTTAACTTGCAGTCGTGAATCTGTTTAACTTGCAGTTGCTGCTTTGGGGCGAATTTTAGTGATTAAAGTGGAATTAATATTTAAAGATGGGGATAGTTTTTTGGGGATAAGGGGGTTCTTTTCTCTCAGATTCAAAAAGGGGAGAAAGGGGATGTAATAAATGCGCAAGCTTCCCTGCACATGAACAGCACTGGCTGATGAAAATTCCGTAATACGTTCAGCGGTGGATTACCATCATTGTCAACCATTATCAAGCTACTGCTGGATGACCCCCCCCCCAAATTTCTTCCTCCGCCCGGGTGGCGTAGTGTTATGGTCATGCGTCTGAGAAGGGTCCGGGTTCGAATTCCGGTGAGGTATGGGTGTTGTGCTTGTCCTATGACACTGGCTCTCTCCCTTCCCTGGAACCAGTGACCGTAACTTAGGGACGGGTTACTGATTCTTACAGTCCATTGAGTTGTTCAGGGTGGTCGTTAAACCTTCGATCAAAAGAAAACAGTTTCTTCCACAACTATCTGTCTTAAGTCAGACTCCTCCATGTCGATCAGGTATGCTTTCCAATTTCATACACACATTCCCTCGTGGCTTTCTTCTATTTTCTTTTTCTGTGCCTTGGTATGCAGTATAATAATTCAATTGTCCATCGGTGGTCCTTTCTTCTAGCAATATTTTTTGCAGTCTTTGAATATCTTTTTAGTTAAGGCCCATGTCTCTGCCCCATATTAAGAAATAGAAGATTGAATTGTATAAACACCTTTCTTTCAAGACATAATGGTATATTACTCTTGAAAATTTTGCTATTTCTTCCAAATGCGCTCCAACCAAGTTTTATACGCCAATAAATTTCTTCATCAGCGTGGTCCTTGCTTGATTTTCCAAGGTAAATGTAGGCACCGGTTACTCTGGATTTGCCCCATGAATCGCTAAGTCTTCATTTCTTGTAAAAACATTGTACATCAATTTTATTTTGTGAAAGTTCTTTTTGAATCCCACTTCTTTACACTTGTCAGCAAGTTTCTGGATCACACTCTGCAGCTCTGAAGGGTTAGTTGAAAAAATTATTATATTGCGTCATCAGCAAAACGAAGGTGAGTTAAATAACCTTCTTTAAACTTTATTATAGGGAATGTATATTAGGACAAAGTCCTCTATAATACTGTTACACATGTTGTAGTATATGAGCTCCGAAAAGACAAGTTGACTTCAATGATAATGGAATATTTATATTTGAATTTAAGAATATTTCTTCATGTACAGTATATATGCATTCAAATGTTGAAACCTCACATAGGTTATATCCAGTGAGACATAAAAAACAGCAATGAAGCATATGGAGCAACACATATTGCCCTCACCTTACTCCGGTTTCAGTCCCTCTGGCTCGCAATCAATCATGCTTCTTGTCCATTGTTGTACCACATCATTAAAGGTATTCCACGTTCAAAGTTCAACACAAACACGAACATCAGCACAATTCTACAAGAAGGGGGTGATGAGTTAAAATAATTTTGAGACCATTGTCAAGACTATTATATATTATAGGGATTATAGGGATATGTAAATTAGTTTTCTCAACGTCATTACGTTCCTAGTCCAGAGTGCGTTGTTTGGCACAGGAGACTAAGTAAAAATTCGTAGTGTTTGAGAACATGAAACGAGAGCTGATCTATAAGTACCTTCCGACGACCTTTGGTTGCAGATTAAGATATTTGAATCGATGTCTCCCGGCGTCATTAAACTTTCCTGACTAGAGGACGTTGTTTGGTACCGGAGCATCTAACACCTCCTGTGAGCGCATCTCCCACGGGGAGCCCTCGTCCCCGGGTTTAAAACCCCAAAATTCGAGAAATCATCAGTTTACACCTGGGAAGCACCCACCTCACACTGATTCTGGGCTTCCTGGGCACCTACAATCGCTGAGGTGTACTTTACAATTTACAGCTCAGGAAACACTTCCCACCATCTTTGAGCTCCCTGTGCACCTCCCATAGGGAGAGAAACCCTACAGTTTATAGCTGCGAGGCAACTCACACCACCTCTAAATTTCCAGTGTGCCTCCCATGTAGAGGAATACTCCACATTTTGTAGCTACCCTGTTAAAAATTTTGCGGTAGTTGAACCAAAAAGTGGTGCCACACCATTTGCACTGCTTTCGGAAAAAAGATATACCATTGTGTAGAGCAAACAAAACCCAACAACATAGTGCAACCTTGTACCCTAACGTCGTGCAAAGTTGCATTATATATATATTTTTTTGCACCACACAATGGTGTATCTTTTCTAACAAAGCAGTGCAGCTGGTGTAGTACACTTTTTAGTGTAATTTACCACAAACATTTTAACAGTGTGGATTGCATTCATACCATATCTAAAGTTTTGTGCGCCTCCCATGGAGATGGGCACCGTAGGGTTTACAGATTGGAGACACCACACACTTCATCAATGCTCCTTGTGTACCTTCCATGGGGAGATTAATTCTACAGTTTACACCTGGAAAGTATCTAACACCTCTTGTGAGCGCACGTCCCATGGGGATCCCCCTGGTTTAAAACCCCAAAATTTAGGTAATCATAAGTTTGCACCTGAGAAGCACCTCACATTGATTCTGGGCTTCCTGGGCACCTCCAATTACTTACGAAGGGGTACTTTACAGTTTACAGCTCGGAAATACTGTACTAACGCGTAGTATGAAAAAAAAAAAATCAGATCGAACAGAGTAAAAATCCTCGTTTGTCGATAGACCAAAAACGAGCATCGGACCACACTTTTTACGTATCAGGAAATGTTCACTAACGATGGGAAATTCAGCAGATAGAGCGACACAATGAGCACCTACATCAGGAATGTTTCCTGTGACCCGAGGGGGTCATAACTAAGTGTCAGTGATGGTTTGGTTGGAGTTTTTCTACCAAGGTGCATTTTTGTTTAAAGGACGTTAAGAATAGATCCAGAGTCCCAAAAGAAGGACTTTGAAGGAAAATTGGTAAGCTCCTCAACCAAATGATGTTAAATAACCAACACTTGATCTTCCAAGAGGCCGCTCCGGTGGCGCAGTGGTCTAAGGCGCTGGCCTCTGATCATTCGTCTGTAAGGGGTCCGGGTTCGAATCCCGGTCAGGCATGGATGTTGTGTTTGTCTTACGGTACTGGCTCTCACCCTTCCCTGGAACCAGTGACCCTAAATTAGGGACGGGCGACTGCTTATAGCCCATTGAGTTGCTCACGGTGGTCGTTAAACCTCCAATAAAAAAATCTTCCAAGAGGTCGCGGTTCTCGCTCACCATACTAAAACTAACCTTCTGTGCCTCCAGGATAAAGTACCTCAATTCATTTTTTATTTGGAATTAAAAGCCACCGTGAGTAACTCAATGATCCCTAATTAAGGACCACTGACCAGGAAAGGGAGAGAGCCAGTGCCGTAAGACAAACATATCCATGATTCACCTGAGATTCCGACCCGGACCCAACTCGTACGAATGGTCAAAAGATAGTGCTTAGATCACCACGCCACCGGGACTACTTGAATTGTTTTGTGCTTCATGTGTACCTAATCACGTATTGTTTTCTCTATGTTTAACAACCGTAGTGAGAAACTCTAAGGATTATAAACAGTTGCCAGTCCGAAACCCTTAGGAAAGGGAGACCCAGAACAGTAAGAGAAACACATCAACGATGCCTTATCTGGAACCAAAACCTGAGACCTCGACTTGCTGGTCGGAAACGCCTCTGATCACTCGAGATGTCCAAATAAATGCCATAAAAGGTGACTGTCGATACTCGTTTTTATATCCTCCATTCACTTTTATCGTCGCATTAAAACAAATGGTACGACTACAGATACAGTTGAACCCGTTTATATCGAATTCGAAGGGGAAAACTAGATAGTTCGATGTACACAATAATTCCACATACGGGGTATACGGCGCTACCACTGTCAGTGGTGTTCTGGTGCGTACAATAGGTGAACACGCAAAAACTAAGATTATTTACTTCTGTATTATAAATTGCAAATAGGACTACATGATCAAACTAAAGACGGAACACACAGCAATATAACCGAAAAGGATTCCTTACCAGAATAGATGCTTTAGGGCATAAAATAATCAGTCATCTTTTTCTGCTTCTCTATGGGAAAATAAAATAAAGTCATCTCTTTCGGCTTCTTCAGCATTTGTCAAAATGCTGTTTTCAACCTGTTAGATTTTGTCTATCAAAGTGTATCCGGCACCTTCAGTTGTCCACTCTATAGCAAGTTTCTATGTATCTCTCTATTTTTTTTATTGAAGGTTTAACAACCACATTGAGCAACTCAATGGGCAGTCGCCCGTCCCTAATTTAGGGCCACTGGTTCCAGGGGAGGGAGAGAGCCAGTGACGTATGACAAACACAACATCCATACCTGACCGGGATTCGAACCCGGACCCTTTCTTGGACGAATGATCATAAGCCAGCGGTTAGACTACTGCGCCACCTTCAGATGGAAAGACCCGAGTGCTCTGAATTTGTCATTTTCTTGTAGGACTTCCGTCCACAGTAAGTAGAGTTTAGGTCCCAGCCACCTACAGCGAGTTCGCATTTTGGGCAGGACACAGAAACGGAAGGAATGAGAGCAAGTCTAGCGACTTTGACAGAACAGTTTGTAGTGAGATTAGAGTACAGTAGATGGCGCCACCGTAGAAGTACGATATTGCACATAGAGGTGTGAGAGAATTTCAGAAGAGGCAGAGGAAAGGATACCCATTTAACCAGTGGGTCCAGCCTGGGGGCTGTCACGTAACGTGCTCGTCCGATGCACGGCGGATATTCAGCGATTGTTAGTAAATCACACCATCTCTGAAAGATCAGCACACTGAGGACCTTGCATTGATAGTCTGACTCGCTAACCACTAAGCCATTCGCGGCTCTACTGCGCCACCAGAGCGACGTTTCTCGCTTATCAACCCAGCCCGCAGATCACAAAGTCGCCCTTCTTTCCATTTTGTTATTTAATCGAAGGTTTAACGACCACCGGGAGCAACTCAATGGGCTATATGCAGTCGCCCGTCCGTAATTTAGGGCCACGCTTTCCAGGGAAGGGAGAGAGCTAGAGCCGTAAAACAAACACAACATCCATGTCTCACGGGATTCGAACCCGGACCCTTCACAAGCCATCGCTTAGACCACTGTGTGTTCCTTTTTTGCCTCAGTGTGCTTTGGAAAAAGTAGGCGCGGGGGTGGGGGTGTCGTCGCTTCCAAACTACAAGCAGTCTTTTCTTTCATTGTTCAAGATAACTCTTGAACAATGAAAAAAAAGTCTGATTCTAGTTTGGAAGCGTCAAGAATTCTCCAAGGGGAATTCCCACTTACACTAAGAAAAAACAATATGATCTTGCTTGACAAGATTTGTTTCGGAGAAAATTTGCCAGAAGTTTTTTTCGAAAAATTCGATATATACAGTTAGGCAGCTTCAATTCGTTCGATATAGAAAAATGCGTTAATGTTATTTTCAGGCTATTTTGACACTGACGTTCAAAAGTTCGAAATACGCAGTAATTCGTTATATCCGGGTTCTATATAAACGGGTTTGGCTGTATTTACTTTTGAATCGATTGAGGTAGTCGAGGTAGATGAAGTGCTTGTTGCCCCAGTGGCATAGTGGTTAAGTGCTGGATTCCAATCCCGGGTGAGGAAACGCCACTATATTTCTTTTACGGTACTGGCTCTTTCCCTTCCTTGAAGCCAGTGACCCAAAATTATGGAACGGCAATTGCGCATAGCCCATTGAGTTGTTTATGGTGGTCGTTAAAACCCCACTAAAAAGAAAGAATGAACAGATTTTTTTTTTTTTTTGGTATGTGCGTTAATCGAGCAAAAGTTTTGGAAATTATCTGACTTCTTGCCTGTTTGAGAAGGAGCTTTCCGAAGTTTGATGGGACAGTGCATAGCTGTTGAGAACCGTTCACTATATGGCATCATTCGTTAGCATAAAGAAAGAAAAGAAGTCAGGGAAGCTACAGGATATCAGTCGTTTGAGTTTAGAATACCATTTACATCAGTCAGCGACGAACCAGGGAAATTCAAAATGTAAAGCACTTGGCAATGATTAATTTTAAAGGGGTTCATAGTTTGAGTCTACAGAGACCATACGCAATCCATCAAGCTGGAGCTCCCATCTCTGAAACCGGGAAACGCGTTTCAGAAAAAATGAAGCGTTCCAAGCAATCATAGCCGAACATTTTTCAGGATATGTTGCATATTTTAATCAACAAATAATAACAAAAGACGTATTAAGTGGATTTAGCCTGGCAGGGACTACTTCGAAATTGCCCGAATATGAGGGTACGTTAAGCTTAGAAGTCACTGATCGATGCTTGAACCCAGGGGAGATTTTGATAAATCTCAAAGTTCGTGTTGTCTTCTCTCCAACTCCTTTATCAATCCCAGTGCGCTTACACATTCCAGATTACTCCTTCTTAGGAATTACCCTACAACGCTGGTGTACTGCTGGGACTTCTTCTCGTGGGCTGAGGATCACACGTGACGTTTTATTCACGGCCATGTTATTAGATTAATGAGGAAATCTTAACTAAATTTTTATAATCACCGCTGCGAAGCTGAATTTTCAAACAGATGCTTCTAAATAACCAAGGTGGTTTCTAAACGGGATTACAGACGCAAATGCCTATGCGGTTATCCGACTTCGCTGCACCCATGCTCGTTGTAAATCAGCTCAACTACGTTTGAGTTTTTTTTCTGTTAGAAAATTTCTCAAGCATTTTTCAGTTTCGCGTTCTGCAGAAGTTCCTCTGTAGGTGTCATACATATTTATTTCTTTTGGTCACGATATTTAAGTTTTAGAAGACAGTCTAGCAGATTATTATCTGGTTTACAGAAAGGTATGTACGATCCACGTTTTACCAGCCTTTCTGAATACTGAATTTGTCAGTGGCTTGTAGTATTATTGATAAAACTACACGCTATACAATGTACTACATATGAATACAATGCTTACGTCACTTTGGAATTTCGACTCAGGTCCAAGCTATTTTAGAGTACTTAAAAAGCAGTTTCTTTTATTGAAATGGTCAAGCATTTCAAAAAGATGCGGTAGCTTTTTTTTGTTCAGGTTTCTCGAAGAATTTTCTATCGACATTTTCTGTCACTTAGTTTAAATTTCCGATCGTCATTTTCCGTCACTTAGTTTAAATTTTCATCTCTTACACATGTCACTTACAGGTCGGTGACTACGAGTTAGTTGCCATTAATTTACAAAGAATAAATGGCATGAAATTGAAAGATTTTTAATAGATTTTTTCCCATCTTCCCAAGCACATCAACTAACAGTCACCAGACATTAAAATATGGCTAATGATTTCAAGACAGGGTGGTGAATCACATTCAACGTAGCATCTAAACGAGCGTCTCACACAAGCAGAGCCAGAAGTTAAATCAGCTGACCATTGGGTTACGTATTTCGTGCTAATCAACAAATGAGTACTACACGTAAGCACTTTGAATTCTCTTTAAATTTTACATAGCTTTAACACATGTAGAAAGAAGTATATTTCGTAAAATTTAGAGAAATTTGGTCATCAACAGGCGAGACATTTTGTGGGGAGGGGGGGATAATTTTTTGTTCTGTCACAATTATTCCTGCGTTCCAGCTTTGCCACTTTGCCACTTGTATACCCTCCTCGATTCGCGGTTGCTCGGGTTCGATCCCAAGCAGGTACGAACGCTCGAACCACTAAATATCCGCGGTGCGTCGGATGGGCCCTTTAAGCCGTCGGGCCCAGGGTATTGGCATCCCGGTTTTAAATAAAGGTGTCTTCCTTTTCCTTTCTACCTTGCTTCCGCGTCGCTTTCCTATTGGGTACTCCAGTCCAAATCTTCTAGCTTCCTATTTCTAAGGTTTGTTTAAGACCTAGTGTCAGACACTCCCTTCCTAAAATCCACTGCATATGATCTGATCTAATCTCGTTCCCATGCGCTGTGGCGGCCACTATTTAGTCATTAGTCGCTACTTTTTAATCATTTGCATATTAGGCAAATGATTGCATATTAGGCAATGCCTGAGGTACTTGAATGCGGAGTTTCTTCAGGATCGAACGACTTTCTTGGATGCTTCGTTTTTTTTTGTTTTTTTTAGCAATGTGTCATGTTGCTTATATGAATGTTAAAGAGGTGCAAGGTTTTGTGATAGAAAGGCAAAATGGTTTGCGAGTCAACAATCGGTGAAAAGTGGTGCTGTATGGAATAAAATATGTTGCTGTTGGATTGCCACAAAGATATCATGTAAAAACAAGTATTTTTAGATTGAAAACAAATAGGTTCCAACCAAAACCTTTGAAAAATTTTTTGCTAAGAAAGGATATTAACATTTGAATAATTTTACTCTTTCTTGGAATTTTGCCCCCCCCCCCTACACTTTGTGTCCTTTTATGAATCTCTACATAAAAACATTGGTGGTTTCTTAGTGTTCATCTATACGTATAATCTATTCAACAAACAGATTTCATTATAACTGTTTGGTGTGCTCTTAAGCATTATGTAATTGTGTTAAAAAATTTTTCATAAAATGTACAATTGTGACCGTTTTTACTTAAAAATAAGGTTGTTTGCAAGGAAATATTATCTTGAAACGCATATGACTTGAAGCTCGCGATGTGTACAAAAAGTATAAAAAATATTTTGATATTTCAGCGCATAACGATTAAAAAGTAAATTTCAAAGGCATCTGTCTCTTTCGCTACTCAAATCCTAATTTTGCAGAATTTCCTCATATTTTTTTAAACATTTCAATATTATTATAAAATATATACTTTTTTTTCTTATTTGCTATCCGTTTAGAGTTGCTGACATCTTACGTGATCTTTTGAGTATATCTTCTTCTCATTTAATTAAAGCACCTATTGCAAACGATACCTTCGCTTAAAAAATCTTTCCTCCTTTGATAGATTTGCAGACGGCTGTAAAGAATTAAAAAGGTATTGGATTTTACTGGGAAATTCATGCAAAAAAATTAATAATTGCAAATTTTATCGAAAATACCGGTTTTTAAATGCAGCAATCAAATTTCTTTAAATTTTTGGTTCTATATAATTCTTTTCGCATATACAAATAAATGTAAAAATCTGAAATTTTCATAGCATTTATATATGCAATAAATATAAAAACTTTTATGGATTGGATTGCTATGAGCCCGGTAGACTTTACCCGGATCTTGGATATATAGCCGTGATACAGCTAGACAGAAATATCAGGGGTGGCCAGAGATTGGTGTACAAGAACTTTAGGGATAAGAAAATTCAGATCAAAATCACATACGATTTTGTGTTATTAAGACTAACTTAAATGAAAATTTAAATTAAAAAATTAATAAATTAAATTACATGCAACCTCTCATTTTGTTAACTGTCAGAACTTAATTACAGAAAAAAATTGAAATGAAACAATTAAGTTTTGTCGTTCAAATATATCCTTAAAGAGCAATATACAGCAATTAAAAACTAAATAAATACAGTAAATGTTTTAGGGACAAGTATGTTCCCGTGATAAATATTATGCGGAGCTCTGAACAGAAGATTTTCGAACATTTATTTCTTGAAGTTTTGAAAGTTGTTATCACTGTTTTTCTCAAAGAATTTAGGTGAGAAACGTAAAAAAGAAAAACTTATTTAAAACTATTACCTACCGGTACGAATAAAGGATTATGCTTTCCTGCATTAAGCCCCTCAAAAAAAAAAAAAAAAAAGAAAAAAAGGACAACAAAATTCGTTCTCTTCAAAAGCAAAGGTGCTTGATCTTAAATTTCTGCTTTGAAAATCGGTTGAAAATTGCCTGGCGTTTTGACTTTTTGTCGATTAAATAAAAGAATCATGTGAATTATTTTTCATCGGGATGCGGGATAATATTTAAAAACATCAATTTCTTTTTGCAGCGTTTCAGTTTAAGTTCAAAGTTTAATCGCTTTGAAAAGAAATGGACAATTTTATGTATTTAGAAAAGGCAATGTAAGTTCATACGTTGTGTTAACTAGCTTAAGAGGTAATTTGGTTTGTTTTAAAAATAGTACGAGTGAAATAATTTACATTCCATTTTGGTTACATTCTGCGAAAGTGGCGCCATCTAGTTCATCTATATATTACCGAAAGCAGACACCCAGAAATGCAGGCGATTGTTTTAAAAAGTAAAAAGATTTTTTTTTATAAGTGTTAACTCAGTTCGTGCTAATTCCACCACTAAGTTTGGAATTACACCTTAGAATCGGTAATTTGGGCCACAAGGTTCTCAAAAAAAAAAAAAAAAAAAAAAAAAATAGTCTACAATGTTTACAAAGGATTCAAATCATGACAAACCCCTTTGTACCTCATAGACAACAACAACATTTTAACGAAATTCAATGCTATTTTGTTTGAAATGATTTGTAAATATGTTGAAAAACTTCCAAATACGTGAAGACAATGTAAATAGACAAAATCATCGCTCTTTCCACGTTTTCCTTTAATAACACACAGCAGCCGAAAAATTATATTTCGACACCGCAGGTATCGAATCCTAGATCTCTCGATAGCTAGCCGAGTGTGTTCGCTTTAGTACTGTATAACTAGCCGGGTGCGTTAGCTATAACTAGCCGAGTGTTTTCGCTTTAGTATAACTAGCCGGGTGCGTTCGCTATAACTATCCGAGTGTGTTCGCTTTAGTATAACTAGCCGGGTGCGTTCACTATAACTAGCCGAGTTCGTTCGTTATTAAAGGAAAACGTGAAAAGAACTATGAGTTCGTCTATCTACATTGCCTCCACGTATTTGGAAGATTTTCACCATTTCTCTCGCCCTTTGGATTTATTAGCTAAAATTAAATAGCTTGTTCCGTTAAGCCCCGCCAGATGGAGACGTCTCAGTTACTGAGCCCATCCCTACGGATTTCTGAAGTCAGATGCTGACAGAAAAACACACATGGCGCCGTGGATCGTTGGCACCGTAGTGTAAAGCGAACGCACTCGGCTACTCATCGAGTGTTCTGGGATTCGATCCCAGCGTTGTCGAAATACAATTTTTTGGTTGCTGTGTGTTATTAAAGGAAAACGTGAAAAGTGCCATGACTTTGTCTATTTATTATTTGTAAACATGCTTGCCACATTCCCCGAGCGACGACTGCTGCAATCCCATAGAACGTACATCAAAACAGAAAATGTATTTTATCAAACTCTAATCTTTTAAACAGGTGCATTATTTCCTGTGGCACCGTTTAATACTTCCACGTTTACTACTCTGAGTTTAATTTATTCCACATTCAGGGGCCGAGTTAGACGGATAGGGGTCAGCGAAAAAAGTGGACATCAAGCCTTTCTCGTCAATCCCATTTCCTGTCCAACAGCAAAGCCCACAAATAAAAGCATAAAAATATATTTTCCTGTCATTCAAGTAGTTGTGATGAATCTTTTCATTTTTTAAAGAATTTATTTATTTCGACGGTTTTTAATCGACATAATGACTTCTCACACCTTAAATTTAAATCTAGAACACTGTAGAATACTAATGAACCATATAACTTCGTGAGAAACAAATTTAAAATCAGAAATGTATCATAAAATATTATTTACGCTGAGCTTCTAAGAATGGCTTGGTCCCACTGGTATCACACTGTCGCGTAGTACAATGGCATACCTAAAAACGAGGATATAATTATGTTACTCATGGCCAACGGACTTAAAAAGTTACTTTACCATGCTATGCACAGGATAAGACCGCAGTGGTCGGGTCCGTACACTGGGACAGAGACAATGGAGTATTGCGCAGTTTCGCCAGAGAGCGTTGAATCCAATTAATTTCAAAATTTAATCATATAACTGTAGGATGAGGCGAACAGATCAAGAGCCAATCACTTTTAACATAAAGAATGGGTTACACACGCAATTAACGTTACACACTCAAAATCAAATTAGGATAAATACACTGGCGTGCAAAAATTAAGGACGAGACGGTTTTTCGAATGTAATGTCGTGCAGAAGTGCTCCACATCGACTCAAATCATGCCATAAGATCCCCAAGATGTAAGAATATGGGACAAGTGAGCAAAACCGTCCAAACAAGGAATCCAAAGGATACAAAGGCACTTTATTGAAAAGGTAGCTTCGAACACAACTGGACAGAAGACAGAAACGTCCAGGTGACAGGCGGCTGCCAAGAAAAATCCAGTCTTTAGTAGGGGATATGATCACCCCTGACTGCGTTGCAGGATTTACAACGTCTGTCCATGCTGAGGACGAGGATGTCAAGGAGCTGTTGAGGCATCGCGGCCCATTCCTCTTGTAGCGCTAATCGCAGCTGCGGAATCGTTGCTGGCGGCTGGTGACGCGCTGCCAAGCGTTTCCCAAGAAGGTCCCACACGTGTTTGATTGGATTTAGGGCCGGAGACCTTGCGGGCCAATCCATGCGTTGAATATCTTCACTCTCCAACAGCTCTGCGACAGCCACTGTACGATGAGGTGTACCGTTGTTGTCCATGAAGAGGAACTCAGGACCCACAACACCTCTAAACACACGCGCGTGAGGCAGAAGAACATCGGTACAATAGCGGATACCAGTGACTAAACCTCCTTGGAAGATGTGGAGGTCAGTACGGCTACCAAGCATGATACCGCCCCAAACGAGAACTCCGCCACCTCCAAACCGGTGCCTTTTGATGATGTTGGAGGTGTGATTGCGTGTTCCCTGCTCTCTCCAGATGTGTATACGTCCAGAATCCCTCGTCAGACTAAATCGGCTCTCATCCGTAAATTGAACTCGACCCCACTGCTGATGTGTCCAGTTCTTTTGTTCCTGGCACCACAGAAGCCACCGTTTCCAATGAGTAGGCGTTAATGGCACACACTGTACTGGTCGTCGTGCAAATAGACCACCTTTGTGCAGCCTCCTGGCCACGGTAAAACGCGATAACGGACGTCCAGTTGTCTGTTGCCTGTGCCTTTCGATTTCTCCAGCTGTCTGCCGTCTGTCTCTTCTCGCCTGTAGGACAATATACCGGTCGTGCGCTGCCGTGGTTGCTCGGGATGACCACTGCTAAACTCTCGGACAGCTGTTCCTGTCGTTTGAAATGCTCTCCAAGCTCGTGAAACGATGCTGTGAGCGATCCTGAACTCCTCGGCCACACTTGTCAAAATTCAACCTTCTCCCAACATCCCAATGACGCGACCTCGGGTAAAGTCATCCAGATGTCGTCTACTGGATTGCGTGTTGGCCATATCACACGCTGTTAGCAACTCGACGTCGTTCAAACCGATGAACAGCGGGCAATAACTTTCACCGAATTGTTGAGCGTTCGCCGTCCGTGTGCTTTACACCCTTCCGACACCCCCCCCTTACGTCATGCTTCATATATGCGCATGCCCTACCGTACCGGACCCTAGTCTATCTCCTGGGTGGTCTTTCGGTACGTTCTGCCTGCTCGTTCCGCTGTTATGCTAATTCCTCCTCTTCGTCCTTAATTTTTGCCCAGCAGTGTATAAATGTTCATCAGTTAAATATAAGTACTGTTTCAAATGAGAACACTATTGTATATTTTAAATATTAGTTTCTTCACAGCAAACACAGTCTAGCTGGGCCAGCAGTGGGATAACTGCTGGCTGCCAGCAGTGTCAGCACCGGCCCAGAGCTATGTGGCTGTTACATGAACCGTCAATAAACTGTCCCGGTGGCCACCAGATGAGCCAACAGTTCAGGCCAGCAGCTGGCCAACAGTTGGCACGCCATCAGTTGCCATATGCCAGAACAGGGCCATCAGTTATCCATCACAGGCTATGGCTTCCACAAGCGACCCATAAGAGGCTCTGCAAGTACGTGCCACAAATAATGGCTAGCCTAATGTGGTCTGTGAGTGTCCCGGAGTGGCAGGCGGGAATCACGTGACGTAACTGATCGCTTGATTAACCAAGAACTGATCGTTCGCGAAGCGGGTGCTGTAAGCACTACCCTAGTTTGCCACATCTAACCGTCCGCTTGGAGGTGAGCCTCTCTCCTGCGCGATGTGAAACTAAGGATTATCTATTTAGTTTCGCATTATTGCTAGTTCATTTTCGTAAATTAACGTTTCATATAATTCATAAATTTAGTTTTTCAACGTAACGATTTTTTTAATTTACTTTAAGGGAACTTCACTCACTTTCAACGAGTGTACCAACTTAAAGACGTTTTCCAAAGTTTTGTGCAGTCGTTCTGGTTTTGAAAGCCGATTGTTTAATTAATATATTTACACATTCATGTCACATTCTGTTACATTTTGAACGTTGTATATTTTTTTCCACGGTCCGAAGCTACATTTGTTCTAAATAGGAATGATATTTTATTTTACTTCCGGTTATTTTTAGCAGCGAATTCCTCCAATCCTGTGTATTCAACGCATGGATAAGTATATTCACATAGCATTGCCTTTCTTTTTTTTTTTTTTTTTTTGAAATACTAGATAATTTTGTAAAGAAAATATCCATTTTGTACTCTTATAAATCTTATTTTTTTCCAACACAACAATTTTTAAATGTCTTTCTGGAACTTCTGTTTGAAGAGGTTTAGTGTATGAAAATTATACAGAATTATTTCTTTTTGTTCATGGGAATGGAGTGAGGGTGTTTTATGGCTGTTTGTATTCTCGATTCTTCGTGTGTTAGTGCAGAAATTTTGCTACGAAATGTGTTTCTATAGTTACATGATATAAATTGACTATTTCTTAGAGTTCATTAATTATTTATATAATTTTCCTCCGACGGTAATCTTCGTCTACGCAGCATTTCTTTAGGAAATTAATCTGTCTCTCTACATATGGCTTTTTTAACATCCACTAAAGCAACACGATGGCGAGGGCGTCGTCTTCAACTAACTGGTACCACGATAGACTGTGCACGTATTGCTTCAGTGCATGCGGAGTCCCGCTGCATTCACCTCTTGTTGGGGTTGCTTCGGTTGGGTTGCCAGCTACGGGTCACTAGTGGCACTTTCGTGGACGCCCGTAGTTCACGGCGATACCTCAGGGCCATCAGTGGCTACCAACTGACGGCGCTGCCACCAACGGATCGCAACTGTACCGTGAGTAGCAGATTTCAGCCAGTAGTGACCCATCACTGCCAGCTGTTGGCCAGCAGTTTTCCAACACTTGTGCTTTTGCTGGGATAGTCATGGACCTTTCAATGCGTTAAGGTTATCTGTTTCTGATTAGTATTTCAAGGTTGAAAGAAACAAACAAAAAAGAAACGTTATATCTGATTATAGTCCCCAACACTGGGCGACTCGCAAAAAAACAAAATAAAAACAACAACTATGGAAAAAAATTTGAAATGATTTTACCTTTGTAGAGCATTTAACACGTCCTATCACAAACCCGAGTTTGTGACTTCATGAAGTCGTGACCCAAGATCCATTGTATTTTCTTGCGATTTATTTTGTTTTACCATCTTCGAGGCTATAAAATCAACCGTTGGTGATGCTCTTTGTTTTTTCCTGTGTTTGCTTACACAACAGTCACTTGGCACTCTCCGAACGTACATGCCCTTATCCAACAAATTCCTCAAGTACGATCGGGCCACCGGGTTACCCGACCTCATAAAACAACCTTTACCTCTCGTTTCTTAAGGCTTCACACGCTGCAAGGGTATTCTGTATCTTTTTTAGCTTTTGCCCCCATTAGCAGCGCATCACGTGCTTACCGAGCTTTACTCTGCGGTTGCTGTTCTGCAAAAAAGGGAAACATTTTTCTCGGCCATTTATAAAAACTAACAAAAGATGTTAATCTTCACTTTTAGAAGTATTCAGAAACAGACAAATATTAAGGCGATCTTATTAAAAACGAGATGGCAACGACGCGGTCTTGACCGAACGCTTTTAGTGCAGTATATTCGAATCCCTCTCATTATCTTTTGTCGGCTTGAGTGGGAAGTGGAAACAATACCACTTCACCATCGCTGAGGGAAACAAATAAAAAACAGCTACTGAAAAAAAAACAGCCACTAAAAACAGCTAAACAACAGCTACTGCTTCGTACTAATACGTTACGCAGCATTCGAATTTTTTTGTGTCAGCTTCTCACACATGCAGAAGCGCGAAATGATTATGCTATTAAAACAATAACAGCAATTAAAACATTAGATTACGGTCCGTCTAACTAAGGGTGGAACCACGGAAAAAAGGGCATACAGAATAACAGAAGTTTTGAGGATTTCATAATTTTTATTTGTAATCCGTAAAGCTCGTTAACCTTCAAAATCATAAATTTAAAAAATATGTTTCGTAACAGCCACGGGAGGAATTAGTCTTTGTTTTTTAAATTGTAAAAAATATCTGTTTTGCCGTAACGTGCTGGCGTATAATCACGTTCTTAGTAGACTGGAATCCCATCTTTACCATGGGGTCACCACACCCCATTATCTGTATAAATAGATCTCTCTCCTGTGGTTAAAAGTAACGACGCCATCAATCAAAAGTGGTCGGTAGCAAGATTAGCCCGGCGGTTGGGACACTAATCCCTAAAATATTCGAGGAATAGTTATTTAATGCAATGGGGAAAAATGGTATGATACTACCCCAGCCCTTCTTTATAAAAGTTTAAACATTTAACTTGCACAGAAAATGTTATTCATGAACTTGATTTTTCAAAAGATATTTCTGGTGCTTAAGGAAAAAGAAGGAACAAGTGTATATTTTATGGAACATGAGGGTTCTATATGCAATAGAACATGAGGGTTCTATTTGTAAAGCCGAAAACATAAGTGTGAGAAAATGCAGAGCTTTTGCTGGTCCTTGATAAAGCCAAGGCTCAGTATTCTCGACACTTTCTACATTCAGTTTTTTTTTTCTCTTTTTACTCACACCGGTAAATACATAACATTTTTCTATGTTGTACTTGGTATGAGTCAAAATTTTTTTATTTTTGCTTCGGTCTTTTCTTAATAGAATATATATATATATATATATATATCAGAACTGCAGAGTATGATCCAGGAACTTGCTGACAAGAGTAAAGAAGTGGGATTAAAAATGTACTTTCAGAAGACAAAAGTGATGTTCAATGCTTTTACAAGAAATGAAAATTTATCGATTGATGGAGAAAAGCTGGAGATAACAGACACGTACGTTTATCTTGGACAGCAGATATCAAGTGAGGGTCACATTGGTGAAGAAATTAATCGGCGTACAAAACTTGCCTGGAGAGCTTTTGGAAGAAACAGCATAATTTTCAAGAGCAATATGCCATTATGTCTTAAAAGAAAAGTGTTTGATCAATGCATCCTTCCAGTGCTTACGTATGGTGCAGAGACGTGGACCTTAACTAAAAGAGACATACAAAGGCTGCAGACAACTCAAAGTGGCATGGAGAGGTGCATGCTTGGTGTAACCAGGAGAGATAAGAAGAGGAACTCGTGGGTCCGAAAAATGACAAGAGTGGAAGACATCATGATCAGAGTTAAATCCCTGAAATGGCAATGGGCTGGACATACTGCCTGAAGGACAGACCATCGATGGACAGCCGAAATTTTAGATTGGATTCCAAGGGTTCCAAGGGACAGGAAAAGACCCAGAAGAAGACCACATGGAAGATGCGTGGATGGAATTCGAAAGTATGCAGGGGTGACATGGAGGAGACTGGCACAAGACAGACCGTTGTGGAGGAAACTTGGGGAGACCTTCGTCCAGCAGTGGATTGATAATGGTTGACAATGATGATGATGATGATGATATAAATATATATTACTTATTTATGTATTTATTCTTTAACATAGACATACGTAAGTATACACTTCTCAACAAAACAGGATTTATGGCATATCAAACTATGACTGTTTGTACAGCTTTTGCCAACTTCTTCGGTGTCTGGACCTTCGGTAACACATCAAACGGACCGAATCAGCTGGCATTTGTGAGGCACAGTCACAGTTATGATAGAACAACCCCCAGAGAATCTTCAACAATGTGAACGACATCCTTATCTTTCATCCTCCAGCCAAATAAAGGAAAACCGCAGGGCCCATTGCTGTCGGCGATGGGCCCTGCGGTTCTTCTTGGACGGACCCAAGAAGAGCTGAAACCACGCCTTAAATAATCTCCAACATCTCAACGCTTTGAGGCAGAAATGCGAATTTTAAGCTCACAGGCTATCAAAACTGACGAAACACATTATAAGCTAATCTACTAGAAACTGATGGTTTCAGTTACAGTTTTTATCAGATTGCAATCAGGGATTTTTGAGTCCCGTCTCCTAAGCTGCGCCCGCGGCAGCAGCCTCACTTCCCCAGCCCTAATAACAACCCCCCTCTGTCTTTGATCCTTTTCCGACAGTAGTCAAAATTAAAGCTACTGAAGCTCCAAATTTTGACGTATTCTATCTTTTTAATCCGAATATTAAGTTCAGTTTTGAAACCCACATTTCGATATCTGGATATTCGGAATTTAAGAATCTGCATATTCAGATTTTGGGTACTCGAATTTCAGACATCTGGATATGCGGTTTGCAAAATCCGGATATTACAAATCTGTATTTGAGATAGTGAATTACCGGGTTCTAGCTCAGAAGTCTGCAATCGTCTTAATTTGGAAAGCCCAGCTTCCTATGGAGAAATACAGCTGCTCTACTGAACTGAACAACCTTAGTAGTAAACGGAATGCAAAGCATAGAGATCTACCATTTCTCGTAGGAATTCCTCCCACAGATGAGGTGTAGACCTGATTACCTACTTATGTTACTCCACTGAGAGGAAGTGCATCAGTAGAAAACGGAATGTTACACTGATAGACCTGCCATTTCTCGTAGGAATTCCTCCCACAGATGAGGTGTAGACCTGACTACCTACTGATGTTACTCTACTGAGATGAACTACCTCTGTAGTAAACGGAATGCAAAGCAGAGAGAGCTGCCATTTCTCGTAGGAATTCCTCCCACAGATGAGGTGTACTGTAGACCTGACTACCTACTTACGTTACTCTACTGAGATGAACTACCTCAGTAGCAAACACAATGCAAAGCAGAGTGACGTGCCATTTCTCGTACGAATTTCTCACACAGATGTGGTGTAGACCTGACTACCTACTTATGCCACAATTGCACATGCATTTTCTCTTTCACACGTAAGCATAATCAAAGATCGCTCGAAAACAACAGCCAGACGGTGTGACCTAACTAATGACAAATTTCCGGCAATGATTGCATTGTATGTCAAATATTTATAGCAATCAATATGGCCGTTGCCGTGTTCATAGTGTTAAAAAGATACTAAAGCCAACGAAGTAAAAACGGAATTTGATTTCAATCTTTAAAGAAATAAACCGGCTCATTTCAGAGTCTTATACACTGAATGGCCACTTTATTATGACCACCTAGCAGTTTTAAGCAAATGAGCTATGGCTGCACGCTGTTGCCGCCAGAGAGCGAGGCTAGTATAAAAAGGGAAAGCTTAGTGCTTGCGACAGTAGTAGCAGTGATTTTGGGGTGACGAGATGGGTAAAAAATGAGATTTGACGAACTTTCAACGTGGGGTGATTGTAGGGCTCGGAGCCATGGAGCGAGTATCACCGAAACCGCCGCATTCGTGAAATGTTCCAGAGCAGCTGTTGTTAAAGTGTTTAAAGACTGGACTGTCAGCCAAAAAACGGGGTCTCTACGTGCAACGTGTGGTCGTCATCGACTAGTGACTGCTCGGGTGGAACGGAGAGTGTCCAGACTGGTAACAGACAACAGAAGGGCAACAGTGCAGCAAATTACAGACCATCTTAATCAAGGATCCCCTCAAATGAGCTCTGCACGCACTGTTCGCCGTACACTGCATCGGATGGGATATGCCAGCCGAAGGCATGTTCGAAAACATTTGCTGTCTGCAGGTAACAAGAGAAAACGTCTCCAGTTCACACAGGAGCACAAGGATTGGACAGTCGATGATTGGAAACAAATTATGTGGTCTGATGAATTTCAGTTGCACCATGACGATGGCCGAGTGAGAATTTGGTGGAAACAGCACGAAAGCATGGACCACAAATGTATTGCTACAACCCTTCAAGCTGGAGGAGGCAACATTATGGTTTGGGGAATGTTTTCCTGGCATGCTTTGGGCCCTTTAATTCGTGTTGATCAACGTCTGACTGGCACACCATATCTAAACATCGTTGCGGACCAAGTGCATCCTGTCATGTGGATGGTTTATCCCAATAACGATGGCTACCTTCAACAAGATAATGCATCCTGCCATAGTGCTCGTATTGTACAGGATTGGTTTCAGGAACATGCCGGGGAGTTTACTTTGCTGAGGTGGCCCCCACAATCTCCAGATCTTAACGTCATTGAGAATTTGTGGGATGACGTTGAACGAACCATCAGACAGCTGGATCCACAACCCTGCAATCTGACACTCCTGGAAAGTGCTTTTCATCAAGCATGGTCTCAGATTCCACAAACCACCTATCAACATCTCGTGAAGTCTATGCCACGAAGAATCGACGCAGTATTAAAAGCAAAAGATGGCCCAACAAAGTACTGAGGGTGTGTTCATAATAAAGTGGCCACTCAGTGTATTACAGCCTGACTTATCGATCTCAGCTATTAATTTACGCCTCTTGTGGCGAATGTAGAGGAACGGCGAGTAATATGCGACACCTCGCTTATGGCCACAGTAAGTGGTGAACTCTACTGAAGACTTTTTTTATTGGAGGTTTAACGACCACCGTGAGCAACTCAATGGACTATAAGCAGTCGCCCGTTCCTAATTTAGGGTCACTGGTTCCAGGGAAGGGAGAGAGCCAGTGCCGTAAGACAAACACAACATCCATGCCTTACCGGGATTCGAACCCGGACCCCTTACGGACGAATGATCAGAAACCAGCGCCTTAGACCACTGCGCCACCGGGGCGGCACTGAAGACCATCCGTCTCCAGCAAGTTCAAGGACTACAGCGACAAAAAAAGCAGCCATTACGAAGTTGGACAGCGTGGTATTGTGTTTAAAATATCTCAAGTTCCTTGAAGTGTCGCTATTATATTTAACAGTTCCTATTTGTTATAAAATTATCAATAGTTCACAACAATTGGTTTTTATTTCAAACCGAACGTGTTAACCATGAGGTGAGATTTTTCATGCATGATGTCTAACTCCCAACATGCAATGCGATGGAAAACCAAACATGAGACAGTCTCACATATTAGGTTACCCTTTCGCATATTGGGAACTCGTTCTCTTATGAGTTGTTATAAAGTATTTGTTCCAGTAGAATGACTTACCTTGAGTAAATGTGTGTTTTAAATTATGGTGACAAGATGGATTTATTTATTTAATTTTGAAAATGCATGATTTGACATCGTTTCGTTTAAACTGTTTGAGCTAACTAAATTTCGATCACATGTCTATTATATATCCTTCTTTATGCTGCTAAAGTGCCGATAGAAGCAGTCTAACAAATTACAAAAGGCCTAGGAAAGTTAAAATATAAACAAGAACATTTCCCCTTATATTTATTAAAAATTATTTTAATATTTATTTTATATCTTTTCTACTCAGATGTCATTTGCTGCTAAGCAAACGACATCTGAGTAGAAAAGAAATACCTGTATAGATACCAATGCCTATGCTACACTGGTCGTTTTTCCGAAGATACACATGGAAAGAAATAGGTTCAATGCACGAAATGTTATAGATGGACTCACGAAGATTGCGGCGTTGAAAAAGAAAATTTCGTGTGTCCTGAGTTTACTAAATTGAGCCGCAAATAGTGGAAAATGTTGGATAGTAGAGAGAAATACTTAACAGTGTAACAACCATTATTTTTGTTGTTAATGGCTGTTACACAGTTAATATTTCTCTTGAGTATCGCATACAGTTTCAGTGTTGTCTGTCATAAATAGGTCAGACACGGAGATCACTTAAATTCAGACTGAAGGAACACCAATCATATATTAAAAAGTGTGAACTTAAAAAATGTTCTATTGGGGAAAATACCCACCAATTTCTATTTGATGACGCAAAACTGTTAGGTAGACCTAAATGAATATTTGACCTAGACTTTTTGCAAGCATTTCACATTTTTCAAAAACGTGATAACTTGGTAAAAGTTTTATATTCAACTCCATACCTATCGAGCTCATAGAAAACAATCATCAATGGCCGTCACGAGACGTTTAACACGTGAAACTGTTAACATCATTACAAGAGCAGGAAATGAAAACCCTTAGTACTAATAAAGCTAGGCTATAGTTTCCAGCTAAACAATAGTAGAATTTAGCTTATAAATAATGCATTCATAAACGTTGTTTTCTAAATTAAATGAAACCATTATTTTGACTTCTTATATTAACCAATATTAGAAACTTTTCTGGCGGACACCTTTCCTCATTTCCTAAAAATTGATTTATTTGTTTTTTTTTTAAATTACGTCTTACAATTTTTGAGTAACGCAAATTGAATGAATGCATTGTAAAATGTAATGATAACATACAGTACAGATATTTCAAAAATCAATTTGTTTCCAAATTTAGTTTTAAATATCAATTTGAAAAATTGTGTCTCACGTTAGGCACCTTTCCTCTACTTGTCTTTTGTTTCAGTCAGTGATCTTCTCCATATGATTATTTTACCAACTCAGTCTCAAAAACTAGGGTTAAACAAGTAATACTTGCTAGTTGGGTATACTTGTCGAGAAATTCCAAAGGTAATTGTTGCAACACCGTCTTGACACGTTAACGCATTTATTTGAAAAACACAAGCACTTTCGGGATGCTCGATATGACTTTCAATTAACTTCCAATACCTTTGACTTCTGCATAAAGGTATTGGAAGGTAATATATATACAGTTTATACACTGAAGAGCAATTGAATCAGAGATACTTGTCTAGTAACGTGTAGCACCACCTTTCGCTCTGATGACGGCGGCGATTCGTCTCGGCATGGACTCGACAAGACACTGTAAGCTTTGGGAAGCCATACGGATCCACGACCCCTGAACAAGCTCCCACAGTTCACGAAGATTTGATGGAGGGGTATCATCTCTCTCGATGACATCCCAGATATGCTCGATGGGATTGGGGTCAGGTGACCTAGCTGACCAAGGAAGCCAGGTCACGTCGGTGGAGTGTTCATCCAACCATTCGATTACAATTCGGGAAAGATGGCACTATGCATTGTCTTGTTGCAGGATGAGGTCCCCAGTGGGATGTTGAAGAAGCACAAACTGGAGCAAATGATCGTCCAGGATATCCCGGTAACATTGACCTTGGAGGGACGATGTCACACGTACCAGGGAGTCCCATTTCAGTCCACGTAAACAGTCTCCAGAAGAGAATGCCACCCCGACCAGCTTGAAGAGTACCCTGCTGGCAAGAAGGATCAATCGCTTCATGTGGTTTGCCCCGTACTCGTGTCCTGCCATCCGCATGTACCAACGTGAATCTCGACTTATCAGTGCAGGCAACATTTTTCCACATGTCTAGGGTCCAGTGGCGATGTTCCCGCGCCCATGCTAATCTTTGCACCCTGTGATGTGCAGTCAGCAGCGATACCCTCGTGGGACGATGGCTTCTGTACCCCATAGCGAGGAGATGGTGCTGGATGGTGTGGCTGCTTACACGTTTTTGTGCACCAGCGTTAAATTGCCGAGTGATTTCTATCAGCGTCTATCCGCTGTTACAATGCGAGCTAGCCGATGATGACCCCGCTCATCCACACGCTGTTGTCCATGGCAGTTGGCCCTTGCAGGGATGGTTTTACTGGATTCGATGTACTCACGGTGCACCCGTGACACAGTGGCTCGTGAAAATCCCAGTGCCTGCACGACTTCCGAGATGGAGTGACCCATTCGTCGGGCCCCGACAATTTGCCCACGATCAAATGCGCTTAGATCCTTCGTCTTACCCATACTGCGTCCGACTTTTACTGATTCCCGTCGTATCGCTCCTTATATTGTCGGATCGCTGCGTACGTCATGTCGTTTCCGTTTACAGGGCCGCCCACAGCGCCACATTTGCATAACGCCAGCTGTCTCTAATTCAATTGCTCTTCAGTGTATGTATTGTTATAATATATATTGTCCGACTTCAAATTACCTTTGGAAGTCAGTCTTCGTTTTTATGAGACTAAAAGCTTTTCTTTAATACAGAAGCGAAGTGCTAAACTTCCAGTACGGGACCGACCTTAGGGCCAATCCACGCAGACATCTAGGCCAGTGTTTCCCAACAGACGGTCCACTAGATCTAAAATTTTTTGAACACCTGTCGCAGAAGATTAAAAGAAGTATGGAACGTTAATCTTTTCACAGAAGATCTGAACTCCTGCAGGCTAACTCACCAGGAAAAGGAAAGCTTTGTTGTACTTCGTACTCACGCGAGTCTGGTATCGGTTTAAAAATCCAAATCTCTGACTCAGTTTCGGGGTTTTATGGAGAAAGAATATCCAAGTCTCAGCAACAATGCCTTAAAATTATTGGTAACTTTTTTCGACCACGCATTTATTGCGAGAAAAGCTTTCCAGCTGTTTCGGTAATCAAAACAAAGCCCAAGAACATAATATAATGGTCATTAATACTGCACTGCGATTTGCAGAAGCGACGCTTGAACCACGGCTCGGGAAGATTTTCGCGAAGCAGCAGCAACAGACGTCGAATTGACCTCAGAAAAAATTATATTAACGGTAAGGAGAGTATTATGGCATATTGATTATGAATTGCACTTATTAATCATTAAAGAATATAAACAGATTAAATAATATTAGCTGTAAGGAGGGGAATGGAATAATCTGGTATATAAATTATGGATTACACGCAGTGAAAATCCTTCAAATACGTGGCGTCAGTGAATAAACAAAGACATCGCTCTTTCCACTTTTTTCAACACATAGCAACCGAAAAATTGTTATCCGGTCACAGCTGGGGATCGGAATCCCAGATCTCTCGATATCTAGCCGAGGGCGTTAGCCTTACGCTACGGTGGCCAAAAATCAACGGCGCGTGTGTGTTTTTCTGTCAGCTTCTGACATCATAATGCCTACCAGATGGAGACGTCTCAGTAGCTGAGACTATCTAACGGATTTCTGACGTCAGAAGCTGACAGAAAAACACATAGCGCCGTGGATTGTTGGCCACCGTGGTGTAAGGCTAACGCGCTCGGCTAGATATCGAGAGATCTGGAATTCGGATCCCCAGCGGTGACCGGATAACAATTTTTCTGTTGCTATGTGTTGATAAACAACTCAATCCAATGTTAAATAACTGCAAACTCTTCAAAATAAATTTATTAGCCTAATAGATTTAAAATACAACTTTTACAGTGATAATTATATGCGGTTGGGTATTCATGGTTTTAAAAGAGTTTTCCCTAATAATTGTAATATGTTTAATGACTGTTAAGCAATTATACGATTTTAACTTAAGGAAAGTTATGTATAAAATAATAAAAAATAACATAGAACATGATCATGGTGACCTAGATGTTGGAATTCATCACTTAGAGAACTAACAGAAATCAATAACTATAACTTATATAAAAAAAATCTTAAAGCATATATATTAAACTAACTACAAAAAATAAAAATAAAGTGATAAAAAAGAAGGAGATGGGATCTAATTGTAGCGCTGCAGAGATTTCATATTATAATAATAGTAATCTAATTTCATTTGCTGTCTTGGATTGTTGGCTTTACTTAGAGAGCTCGGGGCTAAGTCAGGTCTCTGTGAGGTTTTTTCCCGTAGCTTCCTTGCTGTCGTTATCATCTATACATAGTATAAAATAAAGTTCCCGGTAGGCGTCTGTATGTTTGTTCGGGATAGTCTCGAGAATCGCTGGACGGATTTTGATGCGGTTTTCACCATTCGATAGAGCATTTGTCGAGGAAGGTTTAGCTGTATGAAACATTAATCTACGACAAAAGGGAGCCGAACAGTAACGATTATAGTAACAACAACAACAAAAAAAACGCCGTTCGCATTCTTTCGTGGCTTCCACTGCCTTAAACAACGATGTGCGGCTACCGGTTTACGAACGTTTTCTGCTCATTGGGAACAAGACGCGAGGCGCATGCGCGGCGGCTGTTGGAAAAAGAGGCGAGGCGCATGCGCGGCTGCCGGTCTGACAGCATGTAAGTTCACAGACTAAATGCGTAGTTACACCGGACGCTGAAAGAGAATTGGTTTATCGGCGCTCGCACAGACTAAATGCGTAGTTGTTTTCCTCCACATCTATGTATCTCTTTGAGTAGATCTTTAATTAAAATTTAAATATTGTATTAACATTATGCCGAGACGAAAATCGAATATAGGTCGTAGTACATCGGGCACTAAAAGAATTTGTTTATCCCGTCATAATGAAACTTTCCAAGAAACAGAATCTCGATTGGCAAATGACAGACGAAGAATGGCTTTACAAAGAGAAAGACAGTCGCCTGTTGAACATAATAATCGTCTCTCTTTAGATTCGCCGTAAATTCTAAATTCCCACCGTGTGAAGCCGGGCCAGGTCGCTAGTCAATAATAAATTAATTAAATAATTATCCTCATCGGTTCCCGTGTATTACATGTGATGCAATGGTTTCACATTTAAAAAAAATGCCAATGGCAGAAAATCTTCCTGAACCGGTTGTATCGCATGTGAAACTATGTAAACTACTTTGCTAAATTTTCTCTTGTACTTAATATACTAAAAACTAAAGAGTTAATTTTTTGTTAAGTGATTAGATAGATAGATAGATTTTTGCTGTGGAATAGTTTTTTACAAAAGAAAACCCGAAAGAAAAGTCTAGTAATAGATAAATAACAAAGTAACAATAAATAATGAATCTATAACAGCAGAAATAATAAATGAAAGGAAATGAAATGAAATAAAACGTGGAAAGAGCGATGTTTATTCATTGCACGCAGTGATCATTATAATGCAGAATATTATGAGATTAAATGCTCGAAAATAGCCTAAACGTTTTCTTTCGGCATCGCCGGACCGCGAAAGTTTTCCCAACGTTTTGCCGATTCGCGAATGCAAAAAGAATGGGAACCACTGCTCTAAGCAATAAATAGTACGTACTGATCGAATAACATTTGTCAACGCTCGTAACTGCCGGTCTATGTTAGCACCTTTTTTGTTTGTTTTTTTATGTCAATTATTCCCATTCTTATCTTAACCGGTTTTTTAGGTGCAAAACACATGCCGCGGGAGCTAACGTAACTTCCCTATCGAAATACATTATTACTAAATGCATTGTGCAGAAGAAAAACAGGAAGTGTTTTTCGCTTAGCTGTGAAACCCATGCAGCAGGATTTAGAAATGTTTATATTAAGCCAATTGCGCAACGGCCAAGAGGAAGTGGAATGAAGATGAACATTAATTATTGCGATAACATCGGAAAGGTCTTTGCCAGACAAGAAAAGCGTTGTGTCGTCACCGTGCAGGAAGGTGTTGCAAAAGGTGATTCTGATGGGAAGATCCTTAATGCAGATAACAAAAAAAGTGACGTTTCAAGGCACTCCGAAGATGACTTAACTTAATGGAGATCACAGACATTGTTTCCAACGAAAACAAATTACTTTCGGTTTGTGAAGAAGCTGCATAAGTAGAGAGCTTAGCTCATTGCCGGTTCTTTAATATTTAAGAGCTTAAGGTCATTAGGGAAGTAAGTAAGTCATACAAAGCATTGGTAATTATGACCAGCAGCAACCACACACTTCGAGTTAACTCATTTAGTCTTTCTTTTAACAGCAGGAAAAGGAAATCGCTCAAAGCTACGTTAAATGCAGGAAAAAGTCAGTGAACAAATAAATTCAATGAAATGGAATAAACAGAAACTATAGAAAACAATTAAGAAAGCAATAGAGTAAGAACACTACGGTAATTCTACCTAGTGTTTGCGTGTAACTCTTTTGAAAAAAAGAGACTCAGATTCTGAAGTTACACTACATTCCAAAAGCATCCAATGGCCTGCAACGGACTCGAACCCGCATTATTCTACTCCGGAGCCGAATGCTTTCACAGTTAAGCTACACCGACGACGTTTGCCGCTGCAACTTTGCAATTCTTGCCATGTGCGTGGTCACCTCTGTGGTACGCAGGTCCCGTAACTAGGGGTAAATTCTAGGGAGGCTACTAGCAATGCAGGGGAAGCTACAAGGATTTCAGTTACTTCGGTCAGGGCACTATTTACACAGAATAGGGCCCTAGGCATAGCACAAGATGAGTCCCCCGTCCACATTTTTAAAAGAGTAAGTGCAATTATTGCCACTAAATGTTATCGATTAATTTAAAAAAAATGATTTAATAAATGGGACACTGTGCGGGGAAAAAGAGGAAATAATGTCTACTTTTTCTAAATCTCAATATTAAATTATAGACGGGTAAGTAAAACACTATTTAATAGTTTAATATGACTACTTTCGCATTTAATTATGTAATATTTCAAATATTCGCAGATGTTAAGTTATTCATCCCCTTCTAAGTTATAGGGCAAGGTGAACTTCCATGTAGCTGATTGATCACCTGCGATGTGTTCAATTTTTTTTTTTTTGTTTGTTTGGAGGTTTAACGACCACCGTTAGCAACTCAATGGGCTATAAGCAGTCGGCCGTCCCTAATTTAGGGTCACTGGTTCCAGGGAAGGGAGAGAGCCAGTGCCGTAAGACAAACACAACATCCATGCCTCACCGGGATTCGAACCCGGACCCCGTTCGGACGAATGATCACAGGCCATCGCTTAGACCACTGCGCCACCGATACGTAACTTGATAATTCTCGTACTCATAAAAGCACATTATTCATCTCATTAATTCACTTAATTTAGACCCAAGCAATTTGAAAATCTGATGCTTTACAATATTAAATATTCAAAAGCTTCTAAAAAGAGTCTTAGCGAAGCAAAATTATCTCAAGAGGTGTATAGTATATATAGAAATATAGCACATTTATATTTCATCTGCAAGTTTCAGATGAAAAGCACTGTGATTTTTCTGCCTTATCCATTACTCACATTTGAAAGTAAGTGAAAGTCATATCAATCAGTTTTCACAAGTTTCCTAGGCTCTGATTTTTCCAAGCAGTTAATATGTTGTGATTTTCAGGACCAATGGAAAGTTGTGTGATGGTTTGTGTGTGCACACACACACACACACACACACACATTATATAAACAAGTTAGTAAAATCATGCAATGCGTTGATTATACACTGCTGGACAATTGCTAAGGACGGATCATAAACGGCTATACAGCGCATAAAAAAGTAAGTGTGGTTGGATGCCAAGTGAAATAAAATAATGTCAGAATGCCAGGACATTACAAGAAAGACAATTTATTGTGCTTTGAAATCCAGAAGGCTTTGGAAAGTGTTCAAGGCACAAACAGGCCATTTTGTGCAGAATACGTAAACGTGAGAAAAATGCAATTACCGTCCGCAGGCGTTCCGGCGTAAGATGTCAATACGGGATATGGCCACCATGGAGGGCGATGCAAGATTCCACACGTCGTGTTATGCTTTTCACAACATTATCAAGCAGCTGTTGGGGTAATTTATCCCATTCCTCTGTCAGTGCACGGATGAGGGTGTCCTTGTTTATTGGAGGGCATTGGCGACCAGCAAGACTCCTCTCCAAAGCATCCCACACATTTTCAATGGGATTCAGATCTGGAGAACGTGCTGGCCATACGAGGCGTTGAATATCCTTGCTCTCAAGACACTCCTGGACAGCGACTGTTCGATGACATGTGTAACGTACAAGGAGATGTGACGTACCTGCCAGAAGGACGCACACGACATAAAGGCAGATAGGAATTAGAATCAACGTCTGCGTAGCTCAGTTGGTAGAGCGACTTGTTCCGGAATAAGCGGACTCGGGTTCGAATCCCGGCGTAGACCAAAAATGACGGAGAAATTTACTTCGTTATAATGGCGCCCGAACTATCCGGATGACCCGACCGTTCAAAATCTCGCAATGGTGTGATGTTATTTCCACACCGCGAGATAGGAAAAATCAGAGACTCCCTTCTCCAGCGCTTCGAAATTTTTTTTTTTTTTTTTTTTTTTGTTTTGATTGGAGGTTTAACGACCACCGTGAGCAACTCAATGGGCTATAAGCAGTCGCCCGTCCCTAATTTAGGGTCACTGGTTCCAGGGAAGGGAGAGAGCCAGTGCCGTAAGACAAACACAACACCCATGCCTCACCGGGATTCGAACCCGGACCCCTTACGGACGAATGATCAGAGGCCAGCGCCTTAGACCACTGCGCCACCGGGGCGGCCGCTTCGAAAAATAAATGTGTGTGACATTGCATTCCACACACCAGATTGACTGGGAGTTCTCAAGTGCACGTTCTACAGTAGATGGCTGCCTGCAAAGATTCATGGTCACGGCTGACCCGTGGGCCATGCCCCCGGCCCTCTTTCGGGGGGGGGGGGGAGATGTGACGTACCTGCCAGCAGGACGCACACGACATAAAGGCAGATAGGAATCAGAATAAAACGTCCGCGTAGCTCAATTGGTAGAGTGACTTATTCCGGAATGAGGGGATCCGGGTTCGAATCCTGGCGTGGACAGAAATGACGGAGATATTTACTTCGTTATAATGGCGCCCGAACTATCCGGATGACCCGACCGTTCAAAATCTCGCATTGGTGTGATGTTATTTCCACACCGCGAGATAAGAAAAATAAGAGAATCCCTTCTCCAGCACTTCGAAAAAAAAATAATAAGGGGGAGATGATGTAACGTACCAGGAGATGTGACGTACCTGACAGAAGGACGCACACGACATAAAGGCAGATAGGAGTCAGAATAAAACGTCCGCGTAGCTCAATTGGTAGAGCAACTTATTCCGGAATGAGGGGACCCGGGTTCGAATCCTGGCGCGGATAAAAATGACGGAGAAATTTACTTCGTTATAATGGCGCCCGAACTATCCGGATGACCCGACCGTTCAAAATCTCGCATTGGTGTGATGTTATTTCCACACCGCGAGATAGGAAAAATAAGAGAATCCCTTCTCCAGCACTTCGAAAAAAAAATAATAAGGGGGAGATGGTGTAACGTACAAGGAGATGTGACGTACCTGCCAGCAGGACGCACATGACATAAAGGCAGATAGGAATCAGAATAAAACGTCCGCGTAGCTCAATTGGTAGAGTGACTTATTCCGGAATGAGGGGATCCGGGTTCGAGCCCCGGCGCGGATAAAAATGACGGAGAAATTTACTTCGTTATACATGTTGCGTTGTCGTCCATGAAAATGAATCTATCACCGACAGCACCACGGAACATGCGAACATCAGGTAGCAGAACATCATTAATGTATCGTTGGCCAGTCATAGTCCCACTTGGAAGCACATAGAGGGACGTACGGCCATTGATCATGATGCCAGCCCATACCATGACACTACATGTCGGATATCGGTCCCTTTCCTGTATGTTTGCTGGACAATATGCAGTACCACTATCACGCCAGATCAGTTGTCGTCGACAATCAGACGATAAACTGTATCTACTCTCATCTGAGAAGAGGACAGCAGACCAGTCGTTATCAGTCCAATTGCGATGTTGATGGCACCATTGCAAACGGGCGGTATGGTGACGTCTGGACAATGGGATGCACACAACAGGACGGCGGGCGTATAGTCCTCCTTCATGCAAACGTCTGGCGACAGTTTTTCGGGAGATCCGCTTGCCAGTAGCAGCCATAAACTGATTTGCTATCTCACTAGCTGTGCTGCGTCGGTGTCTTTTTGTTGATAGCACTATGTACCGATCTTCTGCAGGTGTCGTACTGCAAACACGACCTTTCCCGTGACGTTTGCTACACTCTCCATTTGTTTGAAATGATTTCCAAAGCCTTGCAACAACACTGTGGCTGACGTCGAACTCCCTGGCAACATCTGTTATTTTTCGCCCTTCTTCAATCTTGCCAATAATACGGCCACGCGTAAAATCATCTAGGTGATGTCGTGAAGACATACTGAAAATTGCAAGTTCGTCAATTGATTCTTTCCCTTTCAATTTTGCGTTTGAACAACAACGGTCAATACGAGTCAAATCCTTTATATCTCTTATCAGCGCTATGACGTCACGAACAAGTTCGCCAATCCAAAATTTGCATACGCACAACACGTCTTACTGTATCCCGCACTTATGCTAATTTCCACATTTTCCTGCCTTCCATTTTATGGTTGCTATCGTTGCTATTGTCATCCGTCCTTAGCAATTGTCCGGCAGTGTAATACGCTTTCCAACATACCAGAAATCATTACTCAAGTTATGAGAATAATGGCTGTGGAATAAATCTCGGTCCTGTGCCCTGACCTTTGATCCCATTTCGATGATATTCAACAGAACCGGTTCGGTATATCTCCGAAATAACATGATAAAGTTTTGTCGCAATCGAAGCATTTTTACGTAAGTTATGATGCAAAAGGGCTATGGAATAGATCCCGCTCCTGTGTCCTAACCTTTGACGCCATTTCGCCCATTTTCAAAAGAATTCGTCCTCACGCAAACCCTTACAACGTACTAATATTTCATACAAATCAATGCATTTTTACGTAAGTTATGACGCATAATGGCGATGGAAGTGATTCCGCTTCTGTGTCCTGACCTTTGACCCCATTTCGCCCATTTTCAATAGAGTTTGTCGCCAGGTGGTCCCCTACCACATACTAAAATTTCATCGAAATCGAACCTTTTTTACGTTAGTTATGACACATAACAGCAGTGGAATGGATCCCGCTCCTATGTACTGACGTATGACTCCATTTCGCTCACTTTACATAGGGTTCCTTCCCAGGTGATCCCCTACCAGATACTAAAATTTCATCGAACTCGAACGATTGTTACGCGAGTTATCGTGCGGACGGACATACGCACACAACGCGTGACGTAATGAGGCAGATGGGAATCGCGACCATCTGCTCGCCGCAAGAGTGTGACATCATAAAACTTTAATAGGATCTACACACAACGCGTGACGTAATGAGACAGATGGCGTGACCGCGCGCCAACATTCTCAAACGCGAGATCGTGACGTCATAAGATTTCTAAGCATTGGTAACATTAATGAGAATAAAAACGTTATAATTCGGGGTGGTTATAACCCACTAAACGAATTCTCTTAAAGTCGAGATCAAGATAAATCGATTTCTAGTACCAGAAAACGGTAGGTTAACGACTTTCATCAAAATTCTTAGAGCCTTTTTCAAAATAAAATGTACATACATGCATACAAGAATTGCTACTTTAAGGTGTACGTCAAGTAATTTTGCTTCCTATACTTCCAATGGAAAAACTTCTGTACACATTTTCTTCACAATTACTGCGTTCCCAAGGATAAAAATTGGAACATCGATTAAAATAGCTTCATTTCATAACTTGGAATACTTAATATTTTCTAAACCATAACCGTAATTATGCAATCCAACATTTATTTGTCCACTGACGTCAGCAAAGTACAGGTCGCGCCATCTTTTCTCGGGCTTCAACACCGCCAAAGGAAAGTTATTGATTTTTAATATAATTATGGTTATGTTTCAGAAAATATTAAGTTTTCTAAGTTATAATATGAAGTTATTTTAATCGATGTTCAAATTTTCATCCTTGGAAACACATTAATAGTGAAGGAAATGTGTACAAACGTTTTTCCATTGGAAGTATAGGAAGCAAAATTACTTGACGTCCACCTTAATAATATGGGATAAGTCGCAATGGAATGGATCGCAATCCTATGTCCTGACCTTTGACTACATTTCGTCCCTTTTCAATACGGTTCGTCCCCAGGTGGTTCCCTACTACATACTGAAATTTCATCGAAATCGAACCATTTTTACGCTCGCTATGACGCATAAGGGCAATGGAATCATCCCGATCTTACGTCCTGACCTTTGACCCCACTTCACCCATTTTGAATAGGGTTTGTCCCCAGGCGGTCTCCTACCACATAGTAAACTTTCATTGAAATCCAACCATATTTACGCAAATTATGACGCATAAAGGCAATGGAATGATTCCGCTCCTACGTCGTTACCTTTGACCCCATTTGTCCCATTTTCAATAGGGTTCGTCCCCAGGTGGTCCCCTACCACATACTAAAATTTCATCGAAGTCTAACCATTTTTACGCCAGTTATCGTGCGGACGGACAAAGCTGGAGCATATACGCTTCTTCAACCTACGGTTGGAAAGCGTAAAAAAGGAACAATCATCAATCAGAGTGGTGAAGTGGTAGTAAAAGAGCCTATAAAAACACCAGTGTTAATAAAAAACAATATAATTATTAATTAAAAAAGCATGTTTTTTTGCAATGCGATTCTGCGGCCCTCTAAAATGCGGGCCCTTGGCCTAGGCCTTGCTGCCCTATGCGTAAATCAGGCCCTGACTTCGGTTAATTAATATATAGTATATTTATCCCGAATATACTATATATTAATACTATAATTAATCATCCACATCAGTTACAATAGTGAACATCTATCATCAATTTAGGTTCGGCTTGTTTACATCCGACAACAACAATTTTCTACAGTATTCTACTTATCATACAGTATATCAGCACAATGCAAACCACACCACCACACTTTCACCTTTTGCTTCAACATTATATATCTCTCGTTCATGTCTGTCAACACGCACTCTAACCTCAAGACTGTCGCCAACACCATTCAGCGAGTGAGAAAATATGAAAATAAACTAAAATTTACATAGAGAAAGAAACTAAAAAAAATGAAAGTTAACTTATAGTATACGTCACAGCCGTTGTTTGGCAAAAGGAGTTTGAGTATTTTTCGTAATGCATCATTTTTCAACCACTGCCCATGACGAACAACTAACGTAATATTTGACAAGGTGCTAAATTTTCTGAAATAAAGTCCTCTCTTCTTCTCACAAATTCTTTCAAATATTACACATGTTTTTGCTCATACATAAATAATATCGTATAATGAGTTCACTACGTCAGTAGTTTTTGCCCTGGTTTTACTTCCCGACAAAAGCAAAGCACATCTAAATCTAAAAATTAAGCGTTTTCCTCATAGAACTTCGTAGCGACTCCATTGAACCTACCATTCATGTTTGTAGGCTTGCAGTCCATTAAAATGGTTTAAAGTTCTGGGGACTTCGTGTCTCACCCCTTACCAAAACGCTACGCCTATGTTTGAGTCATAATTTGTGAGGTACTTCCGGTGCCTAGAAAAGTGAAGAGAACTTGCTTCACATTACATTTTTAGGGTAACCGAGGAAGATTTTTGTGCCTTCTAAGAAGGCACGTCCTATCACCTCAGTGTTCCTGAATGAGCACCAAGAGATCCTGGAGAAAGGCGTGTCACAACTCCATAGGGCTACCACGGTGTGCAGTGATTTAAGCGCTGGCTTGTGACCATTCGTCTGAGACGGGTCCGGGTTCGAACCCCGGTGAGGCATGGTTGTTGTGTTTGCCTTACGGCACTGGCTTTCTCCCTTCCCTGGAACCAGTGGCCCTAAATTAGGTACGGGCGACTGCTTATAGCGCATTGAGTTGCTCACGATGGTCGTTAAACCTCTAATAACAATAAAAAAACTCCATAGGTTGTTGCATTGGATCATCGAAAAGAACTATGAAGCAGAATTCTTAGAAGATTATTTTGATATTTTTCTGAACGCATAGAAGACATTCGATTGTATGTCAAGGAACAGAGACTGTTCCAGGGTACTTAATGTTTCCTGGTTTTATTATACACTGAAGTTCGAATTTGGCTGATATGGCAAGCCAACGTGAAAATTATCGGAGTTTGAATGAGGCATGGTAGTGGGAGCCAGACGGATGGGGCATTTAATTTCCAAAGCTGTACGAACATTCGAAATTCCTGTATCCACGGTGGAATGGCAAAGCCATTAATACCTCATGGAAGGCATTGCCATCCACCGTGGACAGCGCAGTTGCCGACCATGGGTGCTTAATGACCGTGACCAGAAGCGTCTGACCAAGATTATCCATGCTAACACACAAGCACCACTGGCTCATATAACATTTACATTCAATGCTGGAAGAACCAGAGACATATCCATCAGATCAGTGCAGCGTAATTTAGCGTCCACGGGGTATGGGAGCAGAAGACCCACCAGAGTGCATTTGTTAACACCACGACATCGGACACAGCACCTCACGTGGGTTCGTGAACATGGTAATTGGACATTGGAAGGCTGTCAACATGTGGCGTGGTCCGATGAGTCACGCTACCAATTGTTACGAGCTGATGGTAGTGTTCGGGTGTGGTACAGACCCCATGAGGCCATGGACCCAAGTTGTTAACAAGGCACTGTGCAAGCTGGGACTGGTTCCATGCATGTGTGGGGTGTCTATACGTGGCACAGTTTCGGCCCTCTGGTCCTCGTAAACACATCATTAACCGGTAATTGCTTTGTTGATTTTCTGGGTGACCATTTGCAGCCTTTCATGGACTTCATGTACCCCAACAAATATGGGATTTTCCAGGCTGAAAATGCACCATATCGTCGAGCACAAGTCGTCCAAAATTGGTTCGAGGAGCATTCTGGACAGCTCAGATGGATGGCGTGGCCACCACGTTCACCCGCCATGAACCTAATAGAGCACTTATGGGACGTGGTGGAAAGGTCCATTTGCACCCAAGATCCTGCACCTATAAATACCAGGGAACTGTGGGTGGCTGTTCAGATGTCATGGCTCAACATCTCTCCAGATGTCTTCCGGCCACTTGTGGGATCGATGCCACGTCGAATTGTGGCATTTTGCCTAGTTACAGGAAGTCCCACACGATACTAGATAGGTACGTATCCCATAACTTTTGGCACTTCATTGTATTACAATTGTTTATAATAGGTGTTTTTGAATAGATGTGGATTCTGTGGTTACCGATTTTTTTACTTTAAATGTGATATTCATTGTAATTCTTTCTTTAGTGTCTGGGAACTATGATGAGTTGATTGTGTTATACACCTCCTGTAGAGTAGGTTCATCTTAATTTTTTGTGCAGTACTTACCAGTCTTGAACCTAATATTGTTAATTAAGCGATTTTTATTTCTACTTACATGTTCTTTATGGATGCATGTTTCACATTTTATTGTTTCTACGGGTTTCGTTTTTCTTGGCGTTGACTTGTGTACTTCAATGTGTTTCAAGTTCTTTCGGCCTCTCCGGTGGCGCAGTGGGCTAAGCGATGGGTTCTGATCATTCGTCTGAGATGGGTCAGGGTGAGACATGGATGTTCTGTTTGTCTTACGGCATTGCGTCTCTGCCTTCCCTGCAACCAGTGGTCCTAAATTATTAATAGGCGACTGCTTATAGACATTGACTAGCTCATGGTTATCTTAAACCCGCCAATTTAAAAAAAATTATTTCGTTTTTGTCAATTTTTATTAAAAACATTATCATGTTGCGTTTCTTTTTTCTTTCTCAAATTTATCTTTCTTGTTATTTCACACTTCACATTGCTACTATTAATAAATTGGGTGTGCGTTGTCCAGGGACGGCGCCAGAAAATTTTCAACGTGGATGGGAGCTCCAAAATCTGGGGGGGGAGCAAATTATGCTTCATATATACACTGAAGAGCAATTGAATTAGAGACAGCTGGCGTTATGCAAATGTGGCACTGTGGGTGGCCCTGTAAACGGAAACGACATTACCGTATGCAGCGATCCGACAATATAAGGAGCGATGCGACGGCAATCAGTAAGAGTCTGACGCAGTATGGGTAAGACGAAGGATCTAAGCGCATTTGATCGTGGACAAATTGTCGGGGCCCGACGAATAAGTTACTCCCTCTCGGAAGTCGTGCAGGCACTGGGATTTTCACGAACCACTGTGTCACGAGTGCCCCGTGAGTACATCGAATCCGGTAAAACCATCACTGAAAGGGCCAACTGCCGTGGACAACAGCGTGTGGATGAGCGGGGTCATCGTCGGCTAGCTCGCATTGTAACAGCGGATAGACGGGCCACACTGCAAGAAATCACTCGGCAATTTAACGCTGGTGCACAAAAACGTGTAAGCAGCCACACCATACAGAACCATCTCCTCGCTATGGGGTACAGAAGCCATCGTCCCACGAGGGTACCACTGCTGACCGCACATCACAGGGTGCAAAGATTAGCATGGGCGCTGGAACATCGCCACTGGACCCTAGACATGTGGAAAAATGTTGCATGAACTGATGAGTCGAGATTCACGTTGGTATATGCGGATGGCAGGATACGAGTACGGCGCAAACCACATGAAGCGACGGATCCTTCTTGCCAGCAGGGTACTCTTCAAGCTGGTGGGGGTGGCATTCTCGTCTGGGGACTGTTTACGTGGACTGAAATGGGACTCCTGGTACGTGTGACATCGTCCCTCACAGGTCAACGTTACCGGGATATCCTGCACCACCATTTGCTCCCGTTTGTGCTTATTCAACATCCCACTGGGGACCTCATCCTGCAACAAGAAAATGCACCGTGTTATCGCTCCCGAATTGTATCCGAATGGTTGGATGAACACTCCACCGACGTGACTTCGTTTCCTTGGCCAGCTAGGTTACCTGACCCCAATCTCATCGAGTACATCTGGGATGCCATCGAGAGAGATGTTCGAGGCTCTGACCCCCTCCATCAAATCTTCGTGAACTGTGGGAGCTTTATCAGGGTCGTGGATCCGTAAGGCTTTCCAACGCTTTCGGTGTCTTGTCGAGTCCATGCCGAGACGAATCGCCGACGTCATCAGGGCGAAAGGTGGTGCTACACGTTAATAGGCAGGTATCTCTAATTCATTTGCTTTTCAGTGTACACACACACACACACACACACACACACACACACACACATATATATATATATGTAAAAGAATATTAACATACAAGCAATATACCCTCATAAACAAACAAATAAGGCGGAAAACTTTCAGATAAAATAAAAATTGAATAACAAAATGACGAAACAATGTTAAGAAAATATTTATACAAACTTATATTATTTTACATGAGTGAAAATTTAACTTTCCTATGCTATATATATATATATATATATATACACTGACGGAAAAAATCCCAACACTACGAAAAAATAGTTGTAGAGGAATGAAATGGCGGCAATCGATTAATCGATTAAGGTTTCAAGATCACATCTTAATGTATAGGTAACATATTTAATCGATTAAGGTATCAAGATCACAGCCTATTGTAAGCGCGAGAAGAGCCATTTTAAATGTGAAATGCTGGTACATTAATAACCGGTGTAACCGCCAGAATGTTGAATGTAAGCACGCAAACGTTCATGCATTGTGTCGTACAGGTGCTGGATGTCAGTTTGTGGGATGGAGTTCCATGCCTGTTGCGCTTGGTCGGTCAATACAGGAACGGTTAATGCTGGTTGGGGGTGACGCTGGAGTTGTCGTCCAATGATGTCCCATACGTGCTCGATTGGTGAAAGATCTGGTGATCTAGCAGGCCACGGCAACATGTCGACACTCTGTAGAGCATGTTGGGTTACAACAGCGGTATGAGGGCGAGCGTTATCCGGTTGGAAAACACCCCGTGGAATGCTGTTCATGAATGGCCGCACAACAGGTTGAATCACCAGACCAACGTACAACTGTGCCGTCAGGGTGCGTGGGATAACCACGAGAGTGCTCCTGCTGTCATAGGAAATTGCTCTCCAGACCATAACTCCAGGTGTAGGTCCAGTGTGTCTCGGCCGCAGACAGGTTGGTTGCAGGCGCTCACCTGGCCTCCTTCTAACCAACACACGGCCATCACTGGCACCCAGGCAGAACCGGCTTTCATCATAAAACACAACAGATCTCCACTCCGTCCTCCAATGAGCTCTAGCTTGACACCACTGACGGCGCAAACGGCAGTGGTTTGGAGTAAGTGGAATGCACGTTACAGGGCGTCTGGCTCGGAGCTGTCCTTCAAGTAACCGATTTGTAACAGTTCGTTCTATCACTGTGGTGGCAACTGCAGCTCGAATTGCTGCCGCAGACACAGTACGATGCGCCACGGCCATACGCCGTACACGGCGGTCTTCCCTCTCAGTAGTGCCACGTGGCCGGCCGGAACCCGATCTTCTTGAGGCAGTACCTTCCCTTGACCACCGCTGCCAACAATCATGCACGGTGGCTACATTCCTGCCAAGTCGTTCGGCAATATTGCGGAAAGAAAATCCACCTTCTCGTAGCCCTTTTACACGACCTCGTTCAAACTCCGTGAGCTGTTGATAATGGCTTCTTCGTCTTCTTAAAGGCATTCTTGACTAACATCAACACACTACGTCGAATCTCAACGATAACTAACGCTCACGAACGTTACAGCGCGTATTTACAGCAAACCTGCTTTGCATGTTCCTGAGGGCGCTACTAGCGCCACACGTATGCGCCGAGCGCGAAATTTGCATAGACGTCATCTTACAGATGTACTCTCACCGCCTACCAACTGGCGTTTATCTAACACAACCCCTTCTTGGTGCTGGGATTTTTTTCCGTCAGTGTATATAGCCTGTATATTATTAAAGTCAAGAATTTTAAAAACCCGCCGTCGCTTGCCCTAAACAAAGCTTTTCTTTGACTTCCGCTGCACATGCAGCACTTTGAAGTGTGCCAATTGATGAATCTGCCCTTCTTGATTTCATTTTCTTATAAGATGTACACGACACCAAGTAAGTTCTGTGGGTCAAGTTGTTTTGGTGTTTTTTAAAACCCGAATCCTTTTCAAGTGTTTTTTTCCAATTGTTGTAACCTCGCTGAGCGAAGGTGTCCTCATGTTTTTCGTCGTCCGATGAAAACATTCTACACGGAAAACAAAAGGCGGAATCTCTCTTTATACTATATGCAAGCCATGGAAACATGTTATACACTGCTGGACAATTGCTAAAGACGGATCATAAACGGCTATATAGCCCATAAAAGAGTAAGTGTGGTTGGATGCCAAGTGAAATAAAATAATGTCAGAATGCCAGGACATTACAAGAAAGACAATTTATTGTGCTCTGAAATCCAGAAGACTTTGGAACGTGTTCAAGAGACAAACAGGCCGTTTTGTACAGAATACGTAAACGTGAAAAAAATGCAGTTACCGTCCGCAGGCGCTCCGGCGTAAGATGTCAATACGGGATATGGCCACCATGGAGGGGGATGCGAGATTCCACACGTCGTGTCATGCTTTGCACAACATTATCAAGCAGCTGTTGGGGTCATTTATCCCATTCCTGTGTCAGTGCACGGATGAGGGTGTCCTTGTTTATTGGAGGGCATTGGCGACCAGCAAGACTCCTCCCCAAAGCATCTCACACATTTTCAGTGGGATTCAGATCTGGAGAACGTGCTGGCCATACGAGGCGTTGAATATCCTCGCTCTCAAGACACTCTTGGACAGCGACTGTTCGATGACATGTTGCGTTGTCGTCCATGAAAATGAATCTATCACCGACAGCACCACGGAACATGCGAACATGAGGTAGCATAACATCATTAATGTATCGTTGGCCAGTCATAGTCCCAGTTGGAAGCACATAGAGGGACGTACGGCCATTGATCATGATGCCAGCCCATACCATGACACTACATGTCGGATATCGGTCCCTTTCCTGTATGTTTGCTGGACAATATGCAGTACCACTATCACGCCAGATCAGTTGTCGTCGACAATCAGACGATAAACTGTATCTACTCTCATCTGAGAAGAGGACAGCAGACCAGTCGTTATCAGTCCAATTGCGATGTTGATGGCACCATTGCAAACGGGCGGTACGGTGACGTCTGGACAATGGGATGCACACAACAGGACGGCGGGCGTATAGTCCTCCTTCATGAAAACGTCTGGCGACAGTTTTTCGGAAGATCCGCTTGCCAGTAGCAGCCATAAACTGATTTGTTACCTCACTAGCTGTGCTGCGCTGGTGTCTTTTTGTTGATGGCACTATGTGCCGATCTTCTGCAGGTGTCGTACTGCGAACACGACCTCCCCCGTGAAGTTTGCTACATCTCCATTTGTTTGAAAATATTTCCAAAGCCTTGAAACAACACTGTGGCTGACGTCGAACTTCCTGGCAACATCTGTTATTTTTCGCCATTCTTCAATCTTGCCAATAATTCGGCCACGCGTAAAATCATCTAGGTGATGTCGGGAAGACATACTGAAAATTGCAAGTTCGTCAATTGATTCTTTCCCTTTCAACTTTGCGTTTGAACAACAACGGTCAATACGCGTCAAATCCTTTATATCTCTTATCAGCGCTATGACGTCACGAACAAGTTCGGCAATCCAAAATTTGCATACGCACAACACGTCTTACTGTATCCCGCACTTATGCTAATTTCCACATTTTCCTGCCTTCCATTTTATGGTTGCTATCGTTGCTATTGTCATCCGTCCTTAGCAATTGTCCGGCAGTGTATATATGGAAGCTTCTTTGTTCTTTACCGTATATTTTTGTGGGAACTGTTTTAATATAGGCTGTCTAGGTTGATCCGAGAGTAAAGTTGCTATATCACGCTCTCCGAGTTCAACATTTTTAGCACGTCTTTTGTAAAAAAAGATCGTGTTTCTGTTATCGGTTTGTCCGTCCGTTTGTACCTACGATATCTCTGCAACTATTAGACCGATTTGAAAAATTCTTTTTGCATTGGAAAGCTTGAAATATGCAAATGATGATCCTTTATTTCGTTGTTTTTTACGATGTACAATTTCGCCGGTAGAGGGCGTAAATGCAGATGATGTCGAATTCAAGAATACGTTTTATTCCACATATTTGCTTCTAAACATTCGATTGATTTTTTTTATCTTTCGATTCCATTTATGTCGAAGAGTATTTTAGATATAGTTACTTTTTCAAATTACGCATAGATGTTCCGCTAGGCGGCGTAAAAGTAAATTACATTTTTCCCGATAACTCTTCTTCTAAAACTCCAATTTGAAAAAAAAATTCTTCAGCGGATACATCTCCTGATGGGAAATCTTTTGTATATAATTTCAAATTTTTGGTAAATAATACTTTGGCCACTAGGGGGCGTAAGTGTTAATTTTTGCTTCTGATGTATTTGCCATAAAATCGGAGCTTCTAAAATATTACTCGCATCGATAAACGTTTTCGGAATATTTTCTTCTTAAAATATTCCACAGTTTCTCCGCCAGGAGACGTAGACGAACATCTTATTTTTGTCAATATATCTACTTCTAGGAGTCCGATTTGAAAAATTCCTTCTTTGTTGGATAGTGTTTTCCGTGTGACATGTTTTTCATATAATTTCAAAATTTTCAAGTAATTAATTGACTTTTCGCTAGGGGGCGTAGCAGTAAATTGCGTTTCCCCCTATATCTCTGCTTCTAGATCTCCGATTTGAAAAATTCTTTCTGCACCGGATAGAGCTTCTGATGGGAAATCGTTTGCACATAATTTATAATTTTTATAAAGAAATAGTTTGGCCCCCAGGGGGCGTAAATCTTAATTTCCGCTTCTGTTGTATTTGCAGCAAAATATGAGCTTCTAAATTCTCGATTGAAAAAAGTCGTTTGTTGACCGATATTACTCATGTCGACAAACATTTTAGAAATATGTTCTTCTTAAAATAGTGCATGGTTTCTACGCCAGGGGGCGTAGATGTATATCTTATTTTGAACAATATCTCTACTTCTAAGAGTCCGATTTGAAAAATTCCTTCTTTCTTGGATAATGTTTCTAGTGTGACATGCGGTTCATATAAATTCAAAATTCTCCAGTATTTCATAGACTTTCCGCTAGGGGGCGTAAATGTGAATTGCGTTTCTCCCTATATCTCTGCTTCTAAATCTTCGATTTAAAAAATTCTTTCTGCACCGCATACAGCTCCTGATGAGAAATCGTTTGTACATATTTTCTAATTTTTGTAAGAAATGGTTTGGCCACCAGGTGGCGTAAGTCTTCATTTCCGCTTCTGTTGTATTTGCAGCAAAATATGAGCTTCTAAAACCTCAATTGAAAAAAAGTCATTTGTTGACCGATACTACTCATGTCGACAAACCTTTTAGGAACATTTTCTTTTTGAAAAAATGCATGGTTTCTACGCCAGGGAGCGTAGATGTATATCTTATTTTTGGCAATATCTCTACTTCTAAGAGTACGATTTGAAAAATTCTTTCTTTGTTGGATAGTGTTTCCGATGTAAAATGTTTTTCCTATAAATTCAAAATTTTCAAGGAAATCATAGATTTTCCGCTAGGGGGCACAAAGGTAAATTGCGTTTTCTGCGTTATTTCTGCTCCTAAAGCTCTGATTTGAAATATTTTCCTGTATCGCATACAAGACCTGATGGAAAATATTTTTCATATAATTTCTAATGTTTGGTAAAGAATGGTTTGGACACCAGGGGTCGTAAGTGTTAATTTCTGCTTCTGAAGTATTTGTTGCAAACTCTGCGCTCCTGAAAACTCGACTTATTTTTTTTTTCTTGGACCGATACCGCTCATTTGAGAATACTTTCTTCCTAAAATAATGCATGGTTTTCCCAACAGGAGACGTAATGTCACATCTCATTTTTGTCGATATCTCTGTTTCTAAGAGTTCGTAAGCTCACGATTCCGTTTACAGCAATATCTGAGGGATTAAACACCCGATTGAAAACCTTCTTTCTTTCGTCAGATCTATTGTTTTCATATCGGTTCCAATGACTTTGAATAGCTTTGATAAATTTAATTTGCGTCAGAACGGATTCAAAAGACGTGCTTATTACCCCCGAAAATTCGGTGTCATCTTTCTTGTTTGTCTTGCGACCTTGTACTCCTTCCAATGTTTATTTTCACAAGCATTGCTTTCATAAAAAATTCCATTGAATCACTACAAGCACTTAAAGAATCCTCGTTGATTCCTAATGATTCACTGCACGCTGTTGATGAAGTTGAAGCCGTCTGATAATCATTATCCGTTTTGTAGGCACTATAGCTTAATTTACTTTTCTTCTTGTAATTAACACTTGTTCGAAAAAATCATGGATTGATTGTTTTGCGGACATGTTATTTCAAACTTTGGTTTGGAAAGAAATACATCACTTTCATGTATCACGCACAATACGTGCAAAAAGAAAATAAATCAAGCAGGAAAATTTAGATTTTCCACCAGAACGAGAAAGGAAACGAGTGTAACTACTAACTAGCCAAGAGAAATTTCACTCACTGTCTGGTGGTGACTGACGCCGATCAGTATCTGCTGTTTCCGACGATCGTGATAACGCCCACTACTTGTCATAGACTGCGAGGGCGCCAGGGCGGGGATGGGATTGGCAGAGTGATGCTTATTCAACTTTTAAACCCACTGGAATGAGTAGTGGCATTGGATTGGCGATGTTCTTTGAACTTCCGGCCGGTATTCAACATCTGGGCGCCAAAGGGGAAGCCCAACATGCAAATAAGGTTTCCCGTCTGAGTCATGGAACGTGGTTGGAGGAACATATTTGCGTAATGCTACCCCCTTCTTCCATTACCACAGAAGAACATGCAGCACCGATAGTGAAGTGTACTACAGTTTCTTCATTTATCTCAAAATTCTGGGGGTGGGCTACAGCCCCCGCCCCCATACGGTGGTGCCGTCCATGGCGTTGCCGCACCTGCAATTTTTTTTATCATTGATTAGAATTTGGACGGTATTTCGGATTTCGGGTGATTGCCGGAAAATGCTGTTGTTGATTGACTGCTATGCGTGGAAATGAAGGCGAACTGGATTTCCCCCACATATTCAGGATAACACCGGAAACAAATACTACTGTATTAGTCTTAATAAGTGGTCGTCTGACAATGCTACCTCGATTAAAAACCAAAATATTTTGGATTCACGACTTTTATGATGACCGCGGAAACAGTTTAAGCAACTTCTAGTGTTCCTGCGTTGCCATACTTATAGGCGAAAACACCAGTCTAGGAATTTTGTTGCCATTCTTCGCGAACTGAAGTTTGATTTCCACGATGAATGGGAACAAGGCGTTTCTCCGCTTGATCATTGATTTCCCATTCACCTAAGGAACCGTCATTGTTGCCTTTGCCCGCCAGTTGCTAAGACTTTCAGAAGCCCTCATTCAGTCCTTTTCATCAAAATAATTGTTTTGTTTGTCGCGGTAGCGGCCGATATTAAGAGCGGAATTTTCCTTCCTCAAGCCGGCACCTTTTTATCGATTGTTGAAGAAACGGTGCCAGGTCAACTGGATTCATGCCAAGAATATCTCGTTCCTTTGCGCGAGTTACACTGTTTCCGAATTACACGCACGTTCCGAAACGCCGTGATATATCGATGTGATTTGTCCGCTTAATTTAACTTTTTTATTATTATTTTGGTGCTTCTTAGGAGGACCTTTTAATCGGTGTCGTAATTAATGCGTGGAGGAGTAATGCTTTTCCGTCCAACCGAGCAGCATTTTAGCTTCTTCATTTATTAGATCACAGTGAATATAATCAGGGTGTGTTTAAAGCCACCGTGCATAGAGAAATGCGCCAGGTTGAATGAGTCTTCACCAAGGCCGAAGAAATTGTATGACGTCACCAAAGTCCGCGCTTTGGACAGACTGATTCTTCCCTCCTCGCTTTAGACACACTTGCAAAGGATTGTTATCCGCTGTGACCAGATGTTGAACTTGACGGAATTGCATGTCGGAAATGTGAGCTGGCGGTGTCTTCTTTGTCTCCGTTCTTGCGATCTGTTGGAGCTGCAGAAGGTTTGACAGGAATAAAAAGAAACGCGGCTGTCATCGCTTATTCTTGTGTTTTTTTTTTGTTTTTTTTTTTTTTTTGGCTGCCAAGGAATTCCGGAAGGAAATCAATAACTAGAGAGGAGGAAATTTTTGAGACGGTGCGTCGCGGCTGACAACAAACGAAGAAAAATGTTTTTCTAGAGTAATTTGGGAACATTACGAAACACTAAAGCTCGTTTTTTAAAGTTACTTTGAAGTAAAAAAAGAAACGCGTTGAGGAAGGCTGAAAGAGAAAATAACGCGACTTGTATGTGCTTCGGCGATAAGAATACCTTGCTCAGAAAAGTGGTTCGCCAACAATTTGATTTGTGTGCGACCAGAAAACAACTTTTCTTAACACTTTTCTCGTCATACAGTAACTCGGTCACCTTGGAGCTGATTCGGGAGGAAACTAAAAGAGGGTGGTGGCAGAAATACAAAAGGGATCTTTAAAAAATAGTTTTCTTGCTATGTACATCTTTTTTTTTATTGAGGGTTTAACGACCACCGTGAGCAACTCAATAAGCTATAAACAGTCGCCCGTCCCTAATTTAAGGCCACTGACTCCAGGGAAGGGAGAGAGCCAGTGCCGTTAGACAAACACCACTTCCATGCATCACCGGGATTCGAACCCGGACACATCTTGAAAGAATGAACAGAAGTCATCGCTTAGACCACTGCGCCAACTCAGTGGTCTGAGAGATGTCTAAGCGTCGCCTAAGCAGTGTCTAAGCATCAAGCATATAACTCCCGTAAAATAATTTCTTACGGATTGAGAAAGTAAAAGATATGTACTAAAGATGAATATAGAAAAGACAAAAAACAATGTTATTTGGCACAAAAGAGATCAGGAAAAAGATCATTCAGGAAGGCAAAGAACTTGAAAATGTGGAAAAACTCACTTATCTCGGAAGCTGTATAACATATGACTTAAACAGCAAAAAAGAGATTTCAATTAGAATTTCAAAGGCTATTACACTATTAAAAGCCACGGATTAAATTTGGAAGAACAGTGCTATTAGTCTCAAAACTAAGTTAAGCATTCTCGAGACACGCATCCATGCTATATGAATGCGAGACTTGGACATTAACAAAGGAATCAGAGAGAAGGCTACTTGATTTTGAAAGAAAGTGTTATCGTAAAATCTTACGAATCGATGGACCCAGAGGATAAGAAATGAAGAAGTGTACAGATAAAAGAGACCCTGTTCCAAAATATCATACAGAAAAAACTAAGACTTTTTGAATAAATCTGGAGAATGAAAAATGACAGAAAGGTAAAGACATTGATGTTTGGCTTAATAAACGGAAGAAATGCAAGAGGACGCCCGCTGAGCTGACTATATTAAAGACTGGTGCGCTGAAACTCGTCCAGAACTGAACCACTCTGTAATGAACAGCCTTCAATGGGACAATACGGGTGTCTTAACAAAAGTTCTGCACACTGTCCATTTTTGAGAAATGTATGAAGTTACGGAGAAAACTTACCTTACTGTAGTTCAATGTACTCCCCTCCGCTGCTAATGACAGCTTGCCAGCGGTGAAGTAAGTCCTAGGTACCCCGTAGTTCGCCATCATTGTTCAGCTGTCGTGTTACTCGGGTCACATCCAATGACAGTTCGTCCAGCTATTCGTAGCGGATGCCACGGAGCCGAGTTTTTAACTTTTGGTAAAGATCAAAGTCGGGTGGACTGTGATCATCGCTGTGTGGTGGGTGGAATAAAGTTTCCCAGCGATATTTCGACAAAAGTCCCCCCGTACCGACGCTGCACCATGATACGATGCGTTGTCATGCAACAAGATCGCTCCCGCTTCCAACAAGTTGGAGCAATTTTGACGAATTTTTGGTCACAACTTTGTCCTTTAGAAAGTCACGATAATATTGTGCGTTGACATACCTGCACTCGATCAGAGACCACAACACCCTGGGCATCGTGCGCAAAAATCACCATTTGCTTCTCTTTGGATTGTTGCCGACGACACTTTGTGGGACATGGGGAACTCGGTGGCCTACATTCCGCTGATTGCGATTTCAGTTCCGGCTCAAAATCACGTGTCCAATTCTCACCAATTGCGACAATTCTGCTCAGGAAGGTGTCGCCCGGCGCTAATTATGAGCATGACAGTTCATATGCTTTCCAATTTTTTGCTATGCAGAGTTATCCCGCCATTTGAGGCAAATTTTGTTTTTCTTTAGCATGATAAGAACATTTATGAAAATCAAACTATTAAGGTGAGTCGAAAGTTTTGTAATATTTAGATTACTTTATGTCTCCATACTAACATTTACAAGGAAGCTGACAAAGTATAGGCCATCGTGTTGCACCGTCTTCAGCCATCTGTCTGCCAGATCTTCGATTCCAGAGCGGTACCAGTTCTTGTCTTACGAGGTGAAGAACTCCTTCATCCCAGCTACCAGTGGCGTAACCATGTTTCCAAATCTGAGGGGAGGAGGGGGGGGCGATCACACATACACCATATATATATCCATCCATACGGCGGAGTTGCTCACAATAGAGTGCAGCTTCGATGATCCGATTCCTCGGCAGTATTTCGCAGTGAATAATGCCTTCCATGTCCCACCACATATACACAACACGATCTTCACAGAATGAAGATCGTGTTTTGGCCGTGGTTTGGGCGTCTTGTTTGGGCTTAACGATTCCCTCCGATGCCTGAAAGTCACGTACAGGCACCACTTTTCATCTCCAGTAACAATACATGACAGAAAGGGTTTGTGTTGCTGAGAACATTCGCGATAACGGGCGAGCAAGGAATCACATATGGCAAGACGCTGATTCTTGTTGTCCTAGGTGAGAGTGTGAGGCACCCAAGACCCCAGTTTCTGGACCTTTCCCGTACGTTTCAGGTATGGCACCACTGCGGCCTGATCACAGTCCATCTCAGTGGCCAATTCGCGTGTGGTTTGACGCAGATCCAGATGGTTGAAACGATCCTCATCCAAGTGAGATGGACGACCTGAGCGTGGAGAGTTGTTGAGGTCAAAATTGCCATCTCTGAACAGCTCAAACCATTTGCGGGCTGTCCTCGGAGCAATAGCATCCTCCCCATACACAGCACAAAGTATTCGAGTAGACTCGGTGGCTGTGGATCCCTTGTTAAACTCGTAGAGGAGCAGATGTCGGAAATGTTCATTCCTCTCTACTTGACACTCCATACTTCCGGACCTGAAAACCAAAAAACCATTAGCCAGAATCACACAACACAATATGATTTAGATGCACGATATTAGTGGCTACATTTTGCTATACAACTGGCCATCTGCACCGTTGCTACTGACCTGGGAAACACTCGTGAAATAAAACGCCATGCATTTATGCATTAACCCAATAATAATAAATAAATAAAATTCGGGCTCTCAAAAGTCAAAACAACACTTTTCTTAAATGCCGTTCGTCTCCTTCTAAGTTCGTCACATTGTCCTCTTTATTCTCAAAGGCTTCTTGCAAAGTAGCTTTGTGCGAGCAGATAGTGAACGCGAGAATGTGGATTAGTGATTTTCCCACGCCGCGCCGAGAAAGAGGTACATATTGTTTCTTTCCTCAAAACAACACATGAGCGCCAGCCAATCACAGCAAACCGTAACCATGTTGATTGTACTAACTAATGCACCGATGGTAGTTGGCGGGGGAAAGGCATTCCGGTCAGTTAAATTGTAAGCATTCCAAAAGTAAGTTTGGGTTTCTGACTTTTTATAAAATAAAATTTTTTATTAATGAAATGTTTTTAATATTTTTCTATTTAAAATCATTTGCGGAAAGAACGGTTATTAAAAAAGGGAAGGGGGTCGAAAATATAAGGGTTCCAATCCAAGTTGCAACTTCTACTGCGTTAGCAAGAGAAGCTGAGAAAATAAAATTTTGAAGATAAAGCACAGTCCGAAGTAACGTGTTGGTAAAATGCAGTTTACCTTTCTTCTTGAAAATTATTGGTTACATCAAATTTCGCTTTTCATCTGCGAAACAGTATTGAATTTTATTGGGTTTAACCTAGCAAGCAACTGCTGCATGTGCGTGTTGTTATACACAAGTCTTTTTTTTTTATCGGCCTGGTTCCAAAGCCTTCATTTCGTCCCTATGGTTGCCTCTGCTTTTTTTATCTTGATCTCCACATTCTTTCTTATGTTCTTGTTATCTCTTGCAACCATCTCTGCCTGATTCTTCCTCTTTTTTTTTCTGTGTTTGAGGTTCCATGCAGGTATTTTATTACATCCTCATCCATCTTCTATTCGAGTTAGATTACATTCCCATTTTAATTTCATTAGTTTTTCTTGTAAAAATACATCTTATATTTTAGTTTGCTGTCGTATCTACGTATTGTTTATCTATACTTCAAAATTGTACGCACATTAATGCATTGTTATTAAACATGTTTTTTTAATCATCTACCTCATACTGATAAACTCAGGAATTTTTATCGTGAGGGGTCCACCAAACGTATGTGAAATCTCATTAGCATTGCATTTATAACACTGTAACTATTTGTCTAACTATTTGTTTAACAAATGGTTACAGCGTCCCGAACTAAATGGTGCATAAAAAGCGCCATGAACCAAATGGTACCTAAAATATCCTTAAAGCGTCCTAAACCAAATGGTGACTAAATATCCTAAAATGGTGCCTGAAATATCTTTTAAGTGTTCTGAGCTAAATGGTACCTAAATTTTCTAAAGTGATGGTGCCTAAAGTTTCTAAAATGGTAGTGCCTAAAATATCCTTTAAGCGTCCTGAGCGAAATAGCGCCTAAATTTTCTAAAATGGTGCCTAAAATATTCTTTAAGGGTTCTGAACAAAATGGTGCCTAAAGTTTCCAAAATGGTGGTGCCTAAAATATCCTTTAAGCGTCCTGAGCCAAATAGCGCCTACATTTTCTAAAATGGTCCCTAAAATATTCTTTAAGTGTTCTGAACAAAATGGTGCCTAAATTTTCTAAATGAGTGGCTAAAATATCCTTTATGCGTCCTGAACCAAATGGTGCCTACATTTTTTAAAACAATGGCTAAAATATCCTTCAAGCGTCCTGAACCAAATGGTGCCTAAAAAGCAGAAAGTTAAAAAAAATTATAACTCATCAATTTTTTTTTTTTTTTAGTTGGAGGTTTAACGACCACCGTGAGCAACTCAATGGGCTATAAGCAGTCGCCCGTCCCTAATTTAGGGTCACTGGTTCCAGGGAAGGGAGAGAGCCAGTGCCGTAAGACAAACACAACATCCATGCCTGACCGGGATTCGAACCCGGACCCCTTACGGGCGAATGATCAAAGGCCAGCGGCTTAGACCACTGCGCCACCGGGGCGGCAACTCATCAATTTCCTGTAAATAAGTAAAAACAAAATCAGCTAGCTAACTTTCTGATTGCTCGGTATTCTGATCTAATGTTGGCAAAGGGATAAAGATACGAAAAGCTGTAAAGCGAAGTGCTGGGTACAACGCAATATTCTTCTGCTGATAAGTCATAATATTGCTTTTAATTTACAAATAATTGGCAAAAATATTAATTTCTCCCAAGTTTTGCAGATTTGTCGTGGCAAATGTAAGGGCTAAGGGAAGTTTCGCCGCACCCCTGCCCCCCCCCGCCCCTTGGGCACGCCTATGCAGACGTTCGGCTTTTGGAGGGCATGTCCTTTTCTTACCAAGTTCTCCTGTCCTCCAGGCATTAAGAAAAATAGCCCAAATGCCCGGCTGTTACAATAATGAGTAATTCAAATATATTGTGATCAAATTATTCCATTGTAATCATATATCCTATCAATCCACCTCTAAAATGTATTCATTCGCTTCTGGATTCCCGCTCGCTGCTACACCCCCCCCCCAAGTCAATTTATTCCTGCAATCCTGCTGCAGTGCGTCACTTGTGAGTCACTAGCGTAGAGAAAACCGTCTGTCTGTCGTTCATCGCACGTGGACGGTGGGTAATCGTACTGCTTGCTTTGTTTTACCAGGTGCAATGTCAGCCCATACTGCTTGTTTTGTGTGTTGTGAGTCGTTGTGAGCTCTATTTATTGTTCAAGTTTCTTAATCAATCAGTGAAGGGTATACTGCTAGTTAAACAAAATTTGAAAGACATGTGTTGCTCTGAATTTCGCAAATATTTGTTAAAGAAACCCGATCTAATGAAGAAAATCTCTTCCAGTTAAAAATTTTAGTAAAAATGTTCAGCGGACTAAAATCTTTCTTTTTTAAAGTTTTACATGTATAAACTCTCAAACTGTACAATTTAAATACAGTGTATGTGCATTCATATTTATTTTAGTACAAATTTACTGTGTTCTCCTTTTTTCTCGAAATGTCTTCCCTTTTTTAATGAAAATGTCCTCCCATTCCAAAAGGTCATCTGGCCACCCTGTCATTATCCACTTGCTGTAACATTTCGCTCACTGAAAAACATTCCCCAGGACAGATTTTGTCTCCTTAATTCTCTTCTCTTTATTTTTTGTGGTATTTTGTGTACTCAAACTCTGAAAATCGGGTTTACTCCTTGGCAGATCATTGGAATGCTGCTGCGTTAAGAATCTTCAGTACCGCAGACTGCATAAATTCGATTAATCTCACCGTACGTGCTTGAGTGGTTCTGTGAGACGTGTTGAGTATTTCAGTCAATTCTTTGCCCCAACCATTAGAATCTTGAGAAATTCTCCAGCAAAAGATTTGTGTTAACATTCATGGTGACCATGTTCTCATCCGGAGGCATCGTTAAAAGGACTATATTGATGTAAGATTAATCACACCTTCTATTTAGCAGATTTTCTCACTATCAGCTTTGACACCACTTTTCAGTATGACTAAGACTTCGGGATAGGGACTGCCACGGCACAGACAGAATGGGGGAACGGTAAAGTGCCGTCAGCCTTCTCCTCACAAAGCAGATGATCCTTCTCTGGGAACTGAACGCCGTTACATATTTCTAAACTTCCATTTTTTTTTTTTTTACAGTAAAGGAAAAGCACTTTGATATTTAAAAAAAAATGTCTGGCCTTCTTTGACGAATCTTTGGGCGCAAAACATTTTACAGAAACCTTCTGTCGTATTCCAGTCAGGACACCTCCATTAATGTTTTTACTGAATTAATGATTTTTTTCTAAAAGAACAACCCCTAACTTATTGAAACAAATGGTACTGCTAAATGGGAACAATATAGATGTTATACAAAAACGTACTTATTTCGGTACGGTAATTCAACAGGACTTAAAATGCTATAAACATATTGAATACCTATCTAGTAAGATATCCAAAAATATTGGGGTTGTCAGTAATATTGTGGTAAATTTATCTCCAAAAATAATTATACTTTTATATTTTACACTTATTCAAAGGCATACCAACTATTGCATCTTAACATGGGGAGAAACGACGCAATATAATATCAACAAACTTCAAGTGCTGCAAAACAAATATATTAGATTAATAGATTTAAAATTTCATAATAACCATCAATCCTACATGTTTCAACGGACTAAAGTAAACCCGAATGATTATAATATTTTTACCGTAAAACAACTACAATATACACTGGCGGAAAGTGCAAAAAGAACACCAAGAAGGAATTGGCGGACGATCAAGAAATTTATATATGTTAATGGGGTCGAGTTTACGTAGGTGTGATGTTAATTTCGGCACCAAACCGGTGAGCGCTTACGCCACAGCACGGCATAATATGCAAATTATCGTCGGTGGTATTTAAGGAGTACGGCGAAGTGAATGTAATCAGTCGTCGGCGTACGGACACGTGCGAAGACCCTGAAGAAGCTGCAATGCCTGGACATAGAAGACACGTACGATTTCAGCAGTTATCGGACTTTGAGCGAGGTCGTCTAGTCGGACTCCGCGAGGCCGGGTGGTCGTATCGTCGTATTGCGGAGCGAATTGGACGGGAAGTATCGGTGGTGGTACGATGGTGGCGAAGATGGTCCGAGGAACATTCCCAAACGAGAAGACGTGGAACCGGGAGTCACAGACGGACTGATGAGCGGACCGATCGACGCATAAGAAGAGCGGCGTTGTCAAGCAGAATATCCACTGCGACGCAAATTCGAGCTGCCGTTGCATCTGAGGTGACTGTGTGAACAATCCGCAACCGTCTACTGGATGCAGGACTACGTGCGCGTGTGCCTCTGGCATGTGTACCTCTGACTCCAGCCCACCGTCAGGAATAGCTGCAGTGGTGTCGCCAACGTCTGCACTGGAGAACGCAATGGCGATCTGTCGTGTTCAGCGATGAAAGCAGATTCTACTTGGGAGCCTCCGATGGCCGTATGCGTGTTCGCAGACGCACAGGGGAGCGTCTCAACCCTTCTTGCATCCGCCAGCGACACACAGGGCCTACACCTGGTCTCCTGGTGTGGGGAGCGATCAGCTATCACTCCCGTACAAAACTAGTGTTTGTAACGGGTACGTTAAACAGCACCTCCTACATCAACAACATCATTCAGCCCGTTGTTGTGCCATCTGTAAGGTCGGTCCATCGTGGTGTTTTCCAGCAAGATAACGCACGCCCACACACGGCACGTGCAACGCAACATGCACTTCAGGGTGTAAGACAACTTCCATGGCCTGCACGTTCACCGGGTTTGTCCCCTATTGAGCACGTGTGGAATTTTATGGGACAACGACTTATCCGGTCTCCACGGCCAGCCACGACCATCCCCGATTTAGGCGTCCAGGTTGAGGATGCTTGGAACTCAATACCCCAAAATTACGTACATCCAACATCTGTACGACAGACTCCATGCCAGAATTGCACAGTGTGACGCAGTTCATGGCGGTTCCACCTCGTACTAACCATGTTACATGGAAATGTTATTTTTCAGTTTACCTGTATTTGCTATAATGTTTGGATGACGTTTTCCTCCGTATTCCGTTATTATGCTGTATAAATTTCGTTGGTATCAGACGTCTCCCTCTTAGTGTTTTTTTTTTCACTTTCCGCCAGTGTATGATTATAACCTGGGTAAAATGATGTTTAAAAGAATCAAAAATAATCTCTATCATGATTTAAAATCATTAAAATCCGTACGCATGAACATGAAACCAGAAACGAGACAAATCTTGTTCCGATGTTTCTCCAGGCGGAATCGGCTAAGACGAATATAAATTATTCTGGTCCCAAACTATAGAACTCATTGCCTGATGACCTAAGTTTTATAACTAATGTTAACCTATTCAAGAAAAAACTAAAACTATATCTCATGGGAAAAATCTGAACTAGCAATAATTTTGAGGAGTACACGGAAAATGTCAAACAACTCGTTATGTTACTTCATACTAGTAATCTATGATCCTTGGTTGAGTTATCCGGATCTGGGAGGGTGTGATTCTAAATCGAAACTAACTCACAGATCAAATTAGTGTAATATTGGGAATAGATGGAGATCTCGAGAATGTTGCTTCACTATTCGTATTATAACACCATAAACTATCGCCAATTGGACTGTTCTGGCACGGAGATAAGTAAAGGGCGGGAGGATGGTGGGGAGGCTAACTACGGAGGGGTGGGAAATGGGGCTAATATTATTTTTTTTTCATATATTTTAATGCCGTCGCATGCTGGTTTGTTTTTTGTTAAATGTTGTTTGTAATTTTTCCTTCAGGGAGAAGAGGGCTATGTGAGGCCTAATGGCCTTTCCGCTCTTCTAGGTTGTTTCAACAATCACTAATTTTCACGACAATATAACTATGCTATGTATTTCGATGCGACAACTAAATAAAATAAATAAATTTCATTTTAGCATGCATATTTTTCTTATTCGTCAATGGAACCTTCCTCTAGGAAGGAATTTCCCTTTTAAACATTTATTGGAAGCCTAATTCAAATGGTGCAACACGAGCAATAGGTGACTCATGAGAAACTTGTACTCCTCATGGTCAATCAGTAGGAATGGTTGCACAGTGAAACTTACGAATAAAGGTCGCTGCTCGGACCAAGAAAAAGTGACCGTTGTTCGGAAGTTAGGCCTAGGTTAAGATCACCAGTCTGTTGCTTTGGTACAAAAGGAGAATAAATGTACAAAACTTATTATCAAATAAAAAGGTTTCAAAGGTAGAATGCTGAATGAAACTCAATATAACAATTTAAAATAAAATCATGGTGTAGAAGATTTTTGGAAAGTGGTGTCTGACCCGTTGTCTCAAACTTCTCTTTAGAAATATCAAGCCAGGAGGTTAAATTTAGGGTACGCTTAAAAAAAGGAAGAAATAGAAATATGCTACGCATTGAAGTAGAGCTGCACAGTTAGTTAGCCGCTCGCTGAAAAATAGGAACAGAGACCATAGGAACCAATCATAGATATACCGCCGCAAACAGAAAACATTTCACGCACCAGCACAGGCACACACCCCAGGTTGCGACTAAAACATACCGATGAGCTAGCCTTTCGCAGAACTAAACTTTAACTCCTTTATTTTCCCTTAAACACACCATTGTACTCGCCATAACCCAACACATCGAGCTCGAGACACAGTAGCATTATTTGTTCCTATCTTATCAATCTCGCCGAAGTACCGAAGGAAGTGCGTAAAATCCTAAAGGACAAGGTGTCTAGGGTGTCCGTTTGCCGCTGTTAAGAAGTTTCACTGTTTGAGGTTATCGTTAATGTTAATCCTACGACAGCTGCTATGTGCCAATCAGAACTTGCCTTTGCTCGGAGGTTACCGTTATTCGAAGGTGTCAGTTAAGTTTCTATCGGGGGACTGACTGGGATGTTCGTTGGCTTCTGTTGAGAGGTTTTGTTGTTCGGAGGTGTCCGTTAAATATCTTTCGGGGGACAGACTGGGATGTTCGTTGGCTTCTGTTGAGGGGTTTCGTTGTACGGAGGCGTCCGTTAAGTCTCTTTCGGCGAACTGACTGGGATGTTCGTTGGCTTCTGTTGAGGGGTTTCGTTGTTCGGAGGTGTCTGTTAAGTCTCTTTCGGGGAACTGACGGGGATGTCCGTTGGATTCTGTTGAGGGGTTTCGTTGTACGGAGGCGTCCGTTAAGTCTCTTTCGGGGGACTGACTGGGATGTCCGTTGGCTTCTGCTGAGGGGTTTCGTTGTTCGGAGTTGTTCGTTAAGTCTCTTTCCGGGAACTGACTCGAATGCCTGTTGGCTTCTGTTGAGGGATTTCGTTGCTCGGAGGTGTCCGTTAAGTCTCTTTCGGGGGACTGACTGGAATGTTCGTTGGCTTCTGTTGAGGGGTTTCGTTGTTCGGAAGTGTCTGTTAAGTCTCTTTCGGGGAACTGACGGGGATGTCCGTTGGCTTCTGTTGAGGGGTTTCGTTGTTCGGAGGTGTTCGTTAAGTCTCTTTTGGGGAACTGACTGGGATGTCCGTTGGCTTCTGTTGAGGGGTTTTGTTGTTCGGAGGTGTCCATTAAGTCTCTTTCGGGGCACTGACTGGGATGTCCGTTGGCTTCTGTTGAGGGGTTTCGTTGTTCGGAGGCGTCCGTTAAGTCTCTTTCGGAGAACTGACTGGGATGTTCGTTGGCTTCTGTTGAGGGGTATCGTTGTTCGGAGGTGTCCGTTAAGTCTCATTCGGGGCACTGACTAGGATGTCCGTTGGCTTCTGTTGAGGGGTTTCGTTGTTCGGAGGTTTCCGTTAAGTCTCTTTCGGGGAACTAACTGGGATGTCCGTTGGCTTCTGTTGAGGGGTTTCGTTGTTCGGAGGTGTCCGTTAATTCTGTTTCGGAGAACTGACTGAGATGTCCGTTGGCTTCTGTTGAGGGGTTTCGTTGTTCGGAGGTGTCCGTCAAGTCTCTTTCGGGGAACTGACTGGAATGTTCGTTGGCTTCTGTTGAGGGGTTTCGTTTTTAGGAGGTGTCCGTTAAGTCTCTTTCGGGGCACTGACTGGGATGTCCGTTTGCTTCTGTTGAGGGGTTTCGTTGTTCGGAGGTGTCCGTTAAGTCTCTTTCGGGGAACTGACTGGGATATTCGTTGGCTTCTGTTGAGGGTTTTCGTTGTTCGGAGGTGTCCGTTAAGTCTCTTTCGGGGCACTGACTGGGATGTCCGTTGGCTTCTGTTGAGGGGTTTCGTAATTCAGAGGTGTCCGTTAAGTCTCTTTCGGGGGACTGACTGGGATGTCCATTGGCTTCTGTTGAGGGGTTTCGTTGTTCGGAGGTGTCCGTTAAGTCTCTTTCGGCGAACTGACTGGGATGTCCGTTGGCTTCTGTTGAGGGTTTTCGTTATTCAGAGGTGTCCGTTAAGTCTCTTTCGGGGGACTGACTGGGATGTCCGTTGGCTTGTGTTGAGGGGTTTCGTTGTTCGGAGGTTATCAATAATGTTAAAATCCTACGGCAGCTGTTCTGTACTAATCAGAACTTATCGTTTCTCGGAGGTTATTGTTGTTCGAAGGTGTCCGTTAATGGAGGTTCCGCTGTACTAGTAATTCTCTTCCACATTGTCACAGAATTTGTTGGAGGTATGACTTAAGGGCTGCCGTTTGTTCCCCTCTGCTTTATAGTGCGAAAAAATAACACCCTAGATAAAGCAAATGAAAGAAAAATGAAGATAAACTACCTCTATTTGTATACTCGTATAAACATCACAGCTTACAACTCTATTCACAGCTCCCCTCAACTGGCTATTGTGCTTCCTTTTGTATTTAACTTTGACCATGAATGTGAGGTATCTAAATGATCTTATTTTGCTTCCTGAGACACTTTTCACTTAGACTACGACTTAGAGACTGGGCACATGCTTGATAAATATCTATATAAATCATCTTATTTTTCTTTCGGAGATACAGGGGTTTATCAAAACGAAACACTTACTGCTTGTGGAGAACATTTTATTAAAAAGCTGTTGGTCTACGTCAGGCTTTCAGAACCGAAGCCATTCGACTTGGAATGGACTTATACAAGTCATGCATATACGACAAGAGAGTGTGAGACTATTCTTCTGGTAAAATATGTCCCATTTGTACCAATGATGTTAAAGGGGAAAGTGTGATATGATCTTTCGCTCCAGATATTTTCACAAATGTTCAATAATATTGAGGTCCGAAGATTGAGGTGGCCAGAATATAATTGAATAATTGATATTTGGTAGTAGGATCTATTTTACTGGTAGGGCCTCTTGAAGTGTATATGTTCTGAAAACTGATGACCAAAACGTTAGCGGACTGCACAAAAATTGCAGTCCGCTAACTTTTTATTAGAGGTTAGAAAACCCACCCACTTCCCTGTAGGTGTGTTTTCTGACCTCTGATATAAATTATAAGGCCCTAAGCATAGACCTTTGTAGAAATTTTAATTCACCATGCTCATTTTCATAATATTTACATGACAAGTCAAGTTACTGATATTGGACGTTTTCTCATGCCCAAAATATTTATTATAAGGCCCACTTGGCCTTTTTAGTGAAATTGGCTCACATTCATAAGGTCTTCATAATAAATCAAGTAAACAGTGTTGTGCTTTTACTCTAGCACAAAGCATTAATTATAAGGACCAAAGCCTGTGTTCTTTTAGTAAACTTTAATCCGCCGTGCTCATATTCATGAAGGTTGGAAAACAAGTCACGTCAAAAATGTTGCACTTCTACAGTGGCGCAAAACGATAATTATAAAGCTCTCGATATCTTCTCAGAAATCAATGTTACAGGTCAAAATACTGGCCTAAGGGGAAGTGGAAACCAAGAAAGCAAAAGTGCAATTTTTACACGATCCCCTAACGTTTTGTCTGTCAGTTTTCCGAACCCTCACTACACTTCAACAGATCTTGTAATAAAATAAAATGTTTTTTGATAAACTGACCCTTAGGTGAAATTAACTTTAGGTGAAGTGACCCTCTTCGGCGAAATGCTTTCGATTGAGTGATCCTTCGGTGAAATGTACCTTTTGGTAGAGTGATCCTTCGGTGAAATGTACCTTTCGATACAGTAATCCTTCTGTGAAATGTACCTTTCGAAAGAGTGATCCTTCGATGAAATGTACCTTTCGATGCAGTGATCCTTTGGTGAAATATACCTTTCGATAGAGTGATCCTTCGGTGAAATGTACCTTTTGATAGAGTGATCCTTCAATGAAATGTAACTTTCGATACAGTGATCCTTCGGTGAAATGTACTTTTTGATGGAGTGATCCTTCGATGAAATGTACCTTTCGATGCAGTGATCCTTTGGTGAAATGTACCTTTCGATAGAGTGATCCTTCGGTGAAATGCACCTTTTGATAGAGTGATCCTTTGACGAAATGTACCTTTCGATAGAGTGATCCTTCGGTGGAATGTACCTTTCGATAGAGTGATCCTTCGGTGAAATGTACCTTTCGGTAGGGTGATCCTCCGATGAAATGTACCTTTCGGTCTAATGATTTTCGGTGAAGTGATCTTTCGATCAAGTGAACGATACCTGAAATTCACAAGTATATTATTATCAGCACTAAGATTGTAGTACTGAACTGCTTTTAGTCAACGTTCTCAGTCAAATATCTTCTCAGAAAACTTGAAAACTTTTGAAAACATGTTACATGGAGAACAGGAAACTAACTATTAAAGCAATTCAGTACCGCAGTTTTATTGCTGAAAATAATGTACTAGAAATTTTTCCATGTATTGGGGAAGAATACATTATTCTTACTTTTTATGATGTAACTAGTTGCACTTTATTTGTTAACCTCTCAAATGGCACATATAATCGAATAATTTTTTTTTGTGACTTAGGAAAATAAGTTTACTTGCAGTCTACACGTGATTTCCATTTCGGATTCCTTTACAACATTTCATATTCTTATATGAAATGTTATTCAGATCTATACATGATTTCTATTTCAGATTCCTTTACAACATTTCATATTCCTGTATGAAATGTTATTCAGATCTATACATGATTTCTATTTCAGATTCCTTTACAGAATTTCACATTCTTGTATGAAATGTCATTCAGATGTAATGCCTATTGATGTCAACCTTTCTGATGCCATTGATGTTTGCCAGCCAGTGTATGTTAACTTAAATTAAAAAGAGATAAAAGTTGATCAATTACTGAGAAGCCTAGAAAGTTTTTACGAGACGTTTTCTCATTTGAAGATTACCGAAATCTAGATAAAATGCCAGCGTGAGTAGGACTGAGGCAGAACAATTGTTGTCAGTATACTTGGCAAGCAACCAGAATGAGGTATCACCGTTGTTTCGAAAAGAAATGCGTTGTTCACTTTGCCTCTTATGAAGGACTGGTTTGGCTCAATCAATTTCCTACGAGCATTTAACGCTGACTTCATCAAACGCAGCTATTTATTTAAATGGTAGAGTACTTTTTCTTGTCGTTTAAAGTTATATAATGCGGAATCACAAGTTAGAGAGCTCCCATGGTGTTATTTAAAACGCCATTGTAAGAAGTGACTGCTTTCATTTCAGCAAAGTGTAACATTGACTGATTCATGTAAAAGAAGACTCGCTGACATTATGCTAAAGAGAACGAGAGCACAATTCGAGTTCGTCTCAGCGGACAGATTTGGGTAAACATACTTCCCGCTTGTTATCAAATAACAGTTCTATAAGAAAACCCATTATGCCTTCTTATAAATACAGAACAGAGTATCGTCAGAAGCACGAAACTTTCACGATGGCTGCTCTAATTGCAACACAGACACAATGACTTTTTCTAACGGCTTTTTCATTCAAAATAGTATAACTACGAGGGCAGTTCAAAAAGTAACAGCAAATTGAATATTTTGAAATACATAATTCATTGAGAGATACAAATGATATTTCATTTTTCTACATAATCACCCACCTTTTCAATGCAAATGTTTTCAATACATGTGTATTTCTGACACCGTTGCACCAACTTCTTTAGTCCAGCAGGAAAAAATGTTTTTGTTGTGCCTTCAGCTAGAAATTCACCGCTTTTTTGACCTCTTCATCACTCACAAATCTTCGTCCTCTCAAAGCGTCATTCAGGTGTCCAAACACATGATAATCAGAGGGAGCACGATCTGTGCTGTATGGAGGATACTGTAAGACCTGAAATCTCAATGGTGTCAAGAGTTGGAGCCGTCGTGTGAAGGCAGGAATTACCATGAAGAAGAAGAACGCGTTTAAACAAAAGTCCTCCACGGCGGCTCCGTATTGCTAGTTTCAGCTCCTCCTCCAACATTGCGCTATACCGGGAACTATTCACTGTTTCCCCCTTTTTCTGATAGTGCTCCAAAATTCGTATCCCAGAAGAGAGTGAACAAAACCTTTCCGGCGGAGAGTTGAGACTTGAACTCCTTCTTGATTGGAGGAGATGTATGTCGTCATTCTAAAGACTGCCTCTTGTTTTCGGGCTAGTAGTAATGCACCCTGGTTTCGTCCCCTGCGACGATATATGCCAGAAGTCATCTCTTTCTTTGTTACACTGCGCCAAAAAGGATGTGAAAGTCTGCACATAAATCATCTTGTGCTCATCAGTCAGCATCCTAGGCACTCACCGTGCACACAACTTGCGATACTTGAGAGCCTCGTGGGACAAAGGTATGAGCGGATCCGATACTGACATTCAATTCCCTGGCCAGAACTTCTAAAGAAATGCACCTGTTTTTACGAATAATGGCGTCAGCGCGACCCACTTTCTGATCAGTGACTGCCGTGCTAGGACGACCGAAGCGTTGCTCATCACGGATGGATGTTCGCCCATTTTGAAACACATCTATCCACTCGTACACTCTTCTTTCGTCAATACAGGCATCTCCATACTGTTGCAGCATTCTCCTATGAATTTCACGAGGTTCCATACCCTCGGACCTCAAAAACCTGATACTTGCCCTCTGTTCCTCTACGGTGCAAACAGCTAAACAGCTAAAGGCGCCGCCATATCGTTTATGCTGCCCTTCCGCTTAATCACGCCACGCCATCTAGTGGTCAGTGTGAACACCTACTCTAAGAATGTATCTTTCCTGCGCCGCAGTTTGAAATGCCTGGGGTATTGTTTTCACGAAACACTCTCAGTTTGTTGTTACTTTTTGAACATCCTACTTGTACTAGTGATCCGAATTTCTTGGCGTACAATAGAAACGAAAGTTTCCAAGCTTTCGCACATCGACCAGATGGGTTCAAGGAAGGTAGACAGCAAACTGTAGTTTGAAAATAGTTTCAGAAAACTGCAGTTTGCCGTCTACCTTACTTGAAAAAGCCACCTGGTTGATGGGCGAAAGCTTGGAAACTTTGATATCTGTTCTACGCCACTAAATTCGGATTAGTAGTATAGTTATACTATTTTGACTATAAATGGTGTACAGTTCTTGTTTATTAATTACTTTTTCACTATTGTTTAAACCCTTTAACCGACCGCACATCGTCTGGAATTAATCAGAATTCTTTCTCCTTCAGCGAGCTACTTCAAGCATTATTTGTCGGCTGACCAGGAAACTAATGATTCCGTCCCAGCCCTTTCTCAAGGGAGGGTGATATACACTGAAGCGTAAAAAATCATGGGATAGCAGTATACACATTTTTAACTGGTGATGCCTTCGTATAAAAACTTTGACGCACGCCAAGAGTTTTATTTGTTGCGATGAGTAATCCCGTGAATCAGGTTGGACAACCGCCAGTTGAACGAGGCATGGTAGTGGGAGCTAGACGGATGGGACATTCAATTTTCGAAGTTGTGCGAACGTTCAACATTCCTTGATCCACGGTGTCACGAGTGTACCGATAATACCTCATGGAAGATATTACCACCTACTGCGGACAGCGCAGTGGCCGACCACTGGTGATGATTGACCGTGACCAGTATCGTCCGACCAGGATTATCAAAGCAAACATAGAAGCGACACTGGCTCAAATAACTTTCACATTCAATGCAGGAGGTACCAGAGACATATCCATCAGGTTGGTGCAGCGTAATGCATCGTCCATGGGGTATGAGAGCAGAAGACCCACCAGAGTGCCTTTGTTAGCAACAAGACATTGGACACAGCGCCTCACTTGGGCTCGTAAACAGGGTAATTGGACCCTGGAAAACTCGGAACAGTGGCAGGGTCCGATGAGTCACGCTACCAGTTGTTACGAGCTGATGGAAGGGTTCGGGTGTGGCGCATACCCCTTGAGGCCACGGACCCCAGCTGTCAACAAGGCACTATTCAAGTTGGTGGTGGTTCCATACATGTGTGTGAGCTGTCTTTATGTGGAACAGTGTGGGTCGTCTGGTCCTCATAACCACGTCATTAACAGGTAATCGCTTAGTTGCTCAGCTGAGTTACCTTTTGCAGCCCTTCATGGACTTCATGTACCCCAACAACGATGGGATTTTCCTGGAGGACAATGCGTCATGTCTTCTGGCATAAGTTGTCCAAAATTGGTTCGAGGAGCATTCTGGACGGTTCCGACGGATGGTGTGGCCACCACGTTTGCCCGACATGAACCTAATAGAGCACTTATGGGACGTGGTGGAAAGGTCCATTCTCACCCAAGATTCTGCACCTAAAAATACCAAGGTATTGTGGGCGGCTATTCAGACGGCATGGCTCAACATCTCTCCAAAAGTCTTCTGGCTACTTGTGGTATTGATGTCACGTCGAGTTGCCTTACTTCGCCAGTCTAGAGGTCTTACACGATACAAGGTACGTATCCCATGACCCTTGTCACTTCACTGTATGTTACGCACTACAGACGTAAAGCACATGTCGAGACGGCAAAGTTGCAGCAATAAATTCCGTCGGTGTAGCTTAATTCGGAAAGCATTAGGCTTCTCAACAGAAGAATGGAGATTAGATATTCGTCAATGGAAAATGACTCATAATCCACACATTGTTAGCAAACGTCAATGAATAATCCTGTAATTTGACTGGGGTTACAACTAATTCTCGAATACCCTGAACACTTTTCAATGTCCTTCACACATTAAAAATGACAGAATTTATCAACAGGTAAGTTAAACAATGGCTTCTGTCTCCTAAAAAGAATACCGAACTAACTAACAAGGAGTGCACTAACAAGGTACTCAAATGTGCTGACAACAAACATCTAATGAAAGTCAGCTTAATGCATCTAACAGGAGACAGCCTGCTTCGTACATCGTTAACATTCTTCTTATCTCTGTTCAACTCATACGTCATTCTACTCCGGGCCGCAATTCAGATTGCCACAAAACATTCAGTGAGAGAGAAAATGTGGAGTTAAGTTTGCAAACCGTTTAAGGAGAACTAACCAAAATTTACATAGATAGAAGGAACTAAAATTTAAAGTTATACAGGCTGAACCAAAAGTTTCTGTGCATCTGACGTACTGTGATAACAAATAATAATAAGAAATATATAACGTGTAGTTACCGCGCACGTACATGCATAATTGTGAATGGAGAATGTTGATGTGTTTGGGGCGAAGCTATGCGCATCCTGCCGTCTGACCTCTCGTGCATCTGGCGTCTGGCCGTGATTGAATCAATCAGTAGTGAGGCATCACAGTGGCAGGTTTAACACGGTGTTGTCGCTTTGCGGGTCGAGTGTTTCTATTCAACATGTGTTCCGTAGTGGAGGTGAACGTACGGACGAAATGAAACGTAAGTACAGAGAAAAATTCCCTGCTACTGAAGCACCCCATCGCAATGCAGTGAGGCGGTTAATTGAAAAAGTTTCATAAAACCGGATCAGTGAGAGATGGTCCGAGAAGCGGTAGGTCGTGAGTGTTAACAGAGAGAAAAGTGGAAGATATTTCCGTTCGCATCGCTCAAAAATGCCAAAGAAATCGGTTCGAAAATTGGCACAACAATCAGGTGTGTCGTACAGCAGCACCCACAGGGCACTGAAGACGCGACTGTAGCTCTACCCGTACATAATCAGAACAGTGCACGAACTGGAACACACAGCTACGATAAGCGGGTGGAATATTGTAGTTGGTTCAAGGACTTCATTAATGGCAACGGAGAGAATATTCTGGACGTCACGGTTTTCACCGAAGAAGCGCTCGGGATATGTGAACAGCCTAAACAGTCGCACGTGGTCCTCCAATATTCCGCATCAGATACACCAAATGTCATTACATGATCAGTAGATTAGTGTATGGTGTGCGATATTTCGAAAACGCATGATTTGGCCCACATTCTTCGAGGGGGCCATAAACGCTCCAAGGTATTGTGACAATAACCTGTACCCATTCATCGGTCACTTAACCGAGGAGGGAATTGTTGGTGGCTGTTACCAGCAGGATTCCGCTACGTCCAATACAGCTCATGTCTCTATAGCTTTGTTGATTGATGTGTTTGGAAATAGGATCATCTCCAAGGGCATATGGCCGCCACGTTCGCCCGATCTCACGCCTCCAGATTATTATCTGTGGGGTTTCTGGAAAACTCTGTTTACACGAACAATCCCCGTTTTTTGCTGGAGCTAGAGGAAGCCATCATCACAGTAATCAGCAATATTTCTCCGTTGGATCAGTCACACGTCTTTGAGAAAATTTTCAGATGCGTGGATACATGTCTACGCATAGAGGGGGGCATTTGGGGCATTTATGGTAACAGGTACGCTTGTAATTGTGTACGTGTATTGTCTTGCCAGGTGCACAGTGACTTTTAGCTCACTCTGTATTAGTGTATACGTCACAGCTCTAAGAACGGTAATTTTTTTTACACCAACATTCACGACCTTACAAAGCCCAACTTGTAGCAAAGGTTTTACATTCAAATTTCGTGTTCAAGGAAGCGTAGGAGGTTGAGGAGCGTCACGAACATAAGCTGAAATTCGTAATTTGTCACATCAATTTTCACTAAACAAATACAACCAATGATACTACTTACATATGCAACGTAGCCCGTTGTTCCTCTTCTTACATTTCAGGCACGTAGAGTTTGCTCAATTATCATTTTGCCGGACGAGAGGATCGATGCTTCATCTTATTCTTATTCAGTATATTTGAAACACCAAAAACAATGCAATCTCTTGTAAACCTCAAAAACATACATGTTTTATTGAGCTGAATGAATTGAGTCTTCTCAAATTAATACCAATGAAAATTCACGCACCTTAAAAATGCAATAAAATCTGAAAAACCTGAACTTAAAACAATTTTAAACCTGAAAAATCTCAACTTAAAACAACATTACTGAATAAGAATAAGATGAAGCGTCGATCCTCCCATCCGGCAAGATGACAATTGAGCAAACTCTACGTGCCTTAAATGTAAGAAGCGGAACAATGGGCTACGTTGCATATGTAAGTAGTATCATTGGTTGTATTTGTTTAACAATACTGAGCACGCTTTTATTGAAATATTTGCATGGGTTTTCGAGCATCGAGCTTAAGCTGTACATTGCACATTGTAAATCGATTTTCATTTTGTGAAGCTCACAATGTAGTGAGATGAATTTCAAATAACTTCAGAACCCATTTTGTTAAGAGTAAAATTTCTCGAGTTGCATCATATTCATTTGTAGTAACTATACTCTCTTCATAAAATTAAAAGATTTTAGTTTTGTTTCTTTAACCATTTAATCTAGATCGTGTGAAGTACAAAATTTTGCATCAGACAAACGAATTACGGAAAACACATTGTTCCAATGCAGCAGCATAAAAGAAGAGCAACTTTTTCTTTGATATCGGGTGAAAGAATCACTCTTAAATGTCTGCTTGGTGCCTCTTTCATGTTTCAAATGGTACTTGGAAACATTTCAAGATTATCTGTTCACAATGCTCGGGAAAGAAGAATGGTCGGCTTTACGGAAAGTCATTAATGTGCTAAAGCTCCCGAATGCCAAAAAAAAAAAAAAAAAAAAGAGTTAAAGAAAAGAAGAATGAAAAAAAGGATGAACATGCAGCGAAACCTCCCGTTTCTGGTTAAATGAATAAAAAGAGGACACGAGAAAGTTTTTCAGTTATAACTATGATACAGTTGGAAATAATGCATTTCTCCTGTAAATGTTCCCTTTCCGAATCAAAGAATGGACACCGTAGAACGTGTTTCTGGCCGAAAGCACTTGGAAGCCCATAAAACCCAAACAAACGATTACCTGTCTTATCTGATGGTTGATTGGATCTAAAATTTCATTCTTTCTTCCGATGCGGCAGTTTTATTTTGTTGCCTCTGCTCAACAATAAGACATTGATTTTTTGTCGGTTTTGGTAGGATTCTGGTTTAATGTTTGGCTATACGTCACGGTTTAGTTTGACAGCTACCTTTTCGAATTGAAAACAGTCGTATATTTCACCGTGTTTGCGATAAAGGGTGTGCGCAGAAAACTCAAAACATCCGCCTGTTGTGTCTTTGGTCATGGGATAGGTTTTGTAAATTCTGGTGCGGATAACATCTTCGGAAAATTATTTTCAAACACCAAATACAAAAGAACAAAAAATAAATTATTTGCCTTCTGTACACTTAATTGCAAATATAAGTTACGGTATGTAATCATTAAAAGAGACATACAAAGACTGCAGACAACTCAAAGAGGCAGGGAGAGATGCATGTTTGCTGTAACCAGGAGAGGTAAGAAGAGGAACTCGTGGATCAGAAAAATGACAAGAGTGGAAGACATCATGATCAGAGTAAAATCCCTGAAATGGCAATGGGCTGGACATATTGCCAGAAGGACAGACCATCGATGGACAGCTAAAATTTTAGACTGGATTCCAAAGGACAGAAAAAGACCCAGAAGAAGACCACATGGGAGATGGGTGGATGAAATTCGAAAGTATGCGGGAGTAACATGGAAGAAACTGGCACAAGACAGACCATTGTGGAAGAAATTTGGGGAGACTGTGCCCAGCAATGGATTGATAATGGTTGACAATGATGTTGATGATGATTTAATAATTGAACTGGGAAAACAAAGGGAGAAAGATTAATGGAGATTATTTAACTCACCTTTATTTTGCTGACGTAGTCATTTTTGCAACTGCGTCTTCAGATCTGCAGAGTATGATCCAGGAACTTAACGACAAGAGTAAACAAGTGGGATTAAAAATGAACTTTCAGAAAACAAAACTGTTGCTTTTACAAGAAATGAGGATTTATCGATTGATGGGGAAAACCTGTAGATATCCGATACCTACATTTACCTTGGACAGCAGATATCAAGCAAAGGTCACAATGATGAAGAAATTAATCGATGTAAAAACTTGTTTTGATAGCTTTTGGAAGAAACAGTACAATATTTAAGAGCAATATGCCATTTTTTCTTAAGAAAAAGGTGTTTAATCAACGGATACTACCAGTGTTTACGTACAGAGCAGAGACGTAGACCTTAACTAAAAAAGCAACATACAAAGACTGCAGGCAACTGAAGGAAGCATGGGGAGATGCATGCTTGGTGTAACCAGGAGAGATAAGAAGAGGAACTCATAGATACGAAAAATGACAAAAGTGGAAGACATCATGATTAGAGTAAAATCTCTGAAATGGTAATGGGCTGGAGACGTTGCCAAAAATACGGACCACCGACGGACAACCGAAATTCTATACTGGATTCCAAGGGACAGGAAAAGACCCAGAGATAATCACATGGGAGATGAGTGAGTGAAGTTCGAAAGCATGCAGGAGTGATGTGGAGGAGATTGACGGAAGATAGACCATTGTGGAAGAAACTTGGGGAGACCTTCTTCCAGCATTAATAATGGTTGACGATGATAATGATGATGAACCGATTATAAGCTAATCTTTCTAGTTTAAAAACCTAAGCTCAGGGTGTTCATAAATGGTGGAAACACTTCCAGTGATTTATTGCACAAAGATTTGGACAGATATCAGAGTCATACACGTATGTTGTGGGAGAGGAAATGACCAAGTTTCTTTTTTTTTTGACATCACATCACTTCAGTGTGGGTACCACGTGTGACACAACAAATATCCACACGGTAATCAAAAGCTTGCGTTACCTCGCCCATCACATCCTGTGTGACAGTGGTGGTAGCTTCTCAATTATCTGCTTTAGTTCCTAGACGTCACGTGACAGAGGTGGTATATAAACACGATCCTTTATGTAGTCTCAAAGGAAACACAAGGAGCTAAGTCCGGTGATCTCGGAGGCAATTGCAAGTAACATTCATCCCCTGTCCAGCGCTTGTGCAGCTCGGTGTTAAGCTAGAACGTCTTTATGGACGTCTTTAAGAAAGTGGGGAAGGTCTCGTCTTGTTGGTAAATAAAGTCTTCACAGTCCTCCTGAACATGAGGCATCAACCATTGCTGCAGCATATCGAGGTAGGAATGTCTCGTTACAGTGCCCTCGGCAAAGAAGAAAGATCCATAGAGTTTTCAGCGTGACAAGGCGCAGTGTGGGTACCACGTGTGACACAACATGAACATGCTCAATTATCTCTGCAGGTTTAAATGGGTGCCCCAGATTCGACAATGGTGTCGGTTGACCTTTCCGTTGGTGTGAAATGTGGTCTCATCGCTAAACACTGCGCGATGACAGAAGTCGTCATGCTTTTCTGTCTGTCCTCGTAGTCCATAACAAAACTGGAAACTCTTTTAGTTCTTTGTCATCATCCTTTAAGATGGGTGGACACCCTGAAGAATTTTTTGTTCATCTTTTAAAATATCTTTTCAATATTTATAACACAGGGATTTAGGCATCTAATTAGTAATATTTGTTAAAAAAATTAGAAAATGTGCAGCTAATTAATTTTAATTAATGGTATTTTGTAACACTAATAACTTGAGAAATTTTTAATGCAGAGTAATAGTTCTTTTTCTAAACAATAAATCAAGATACTTACTATACAATGAACTACAGCCGTAGTTGTGACACAATTATTCAAAGTGATATATTTTTTTTTCTGAAAATTTACTGAAAAAAATGGAAAAAATGTAGAAGTTCTACATTTGATGTCATGTATCTCCAAATGTATTTGTTCCAAAGCAAAGCCTTTAGTTCATTGCACAACAGGCATAATAGAGATGAAATACACCCAAAAAAGATTTGAGATTGAACCATTTTTTATTAAGATACAATACAATACAATTATTTACTGCACACACATTTAAAACTTACAGTTATATGAAAATGCAATACACCAGGAGGAATCTGAACACATTGGTTGTAAGGCGATTCCCCCTATCAGATGTAAGAAAAAGAATAAAACATATGGCATATATGAAAGCAAGTAAGATGGTTATAACAGAAGCAACACTGTTAGCAGCATGCTTGGAACTACAATTTAATGATAGGGTTGAGATTCCTTATGGAGATCAGGGTGATTTACAATGTAATTTCGCAGAGACAAGGAAAACTTTTTGATATTTTCCAGGGATCTGATGCTCTCTGGGAGAGTATTCCATAGGATAATGGCTTTATACAGTATGCTATTTAAACCATTATTAAGTCTGACACACGGCTGACATAATTTGTTGTTAGCAACAGATCTGGTGAAGATAGAATAATCCAGATATTTGATGTCAGATTGAAAAATAGGCAGTTTTAGATGCATTATTTTAAAAAACATGATACCTAGTTTCAAGGTAAAAATTTCATGAATTTTTAGAATATTTAGTTTCAGAAATAATGGTTTTGAATGAGACATGTAATCTGTGTTCAGTATATAGCGAACAGATTTCTTCTGTAATTTGAGCAAGCATAACTTATTGTTTGCATTTATATTTGAATACCAAGATTCCAGACAATAGGAGAGATGGGTATAAATAAAAGCATAGTAAAATGTTTTTAGGAGATTGATAGGGAAGAGATACTTAATTTTACCAAGCAGGGAAGAATTATTCTTGTTGGAAACAATGGATAATATATTTAAATGAATTTAAAAGCCACATTATTTGTAGGTCTCCCCTTCATTTGTCTGGTGCATGTCCAGTTTTGCCTTTCTTTTTTCCCTCAAGATTTTTCTAGCCATTTTTGCTTCGGGTGTTGCAGCAACCCTGGCTCGGGATAAACGCTGAATATTAAGGGACCTCAGTACCATGGTGTATAATAACCCGGTGCGCAACCAACTATTGTAAAAACTGCTTGGAGTCCTTCATAACCTTCACTGAAGGTGATAACTGCATCACTAACACCAAAACATAGTGCATATAAGCCAACGAAAGTAATCTTTGGTATTCTGTGCCATATAAGACCATTAAAACACTCATTCGCCATTTGGGTTTTCCTTGGAAGCACTTAGCTGAAAGCTTTACACTGCGCAGTTCCATGTATGTAGTTTTCACTTGATTTAGTACATCATTTGAAAGACCTTTCTCTTCCTTGAAATGGACATTTGGTGTAACTAAGGATTTTTGGTATTCGCACCAGCTGTTCTCGCCTTTCGGGCACTGTCCACGTCAAACTTAACCATTTGATGACCAATGTACATGTATTTTAAAAGAGTAAAATGCACAAAAGCAAATGCAAAACAATCTGGATGGATTTTCAATAAAAAGCTAACATGCCAACAAATCAACTTTCGATTTCTCATGCGAATAGAACAAAAAACACTGACAACAGTTCCGACCAAAACAGTTACGGTTTAAATGGCCCTGTTACGGTTACAAATGCCATGTTGCCACTTCAGAGACAAAATATTATTATTTAATAAATATTGAATAAAGGAAATTAGAGTTAAATACAAATACTAACCGAAATTGACAGAATTGTACAAATTCCGGTAAACATGGAATACCACTTCCGGTGAAAATATTGAAGCCGCCCCGGTGGCGCAGTGGTCTAAGGCGTTGGCCTCTGATCATTCGTCCGAAGGGGTCCGGGTTCGAATCCCGGTGAGGCATGGATGTTGTGTTTGTCTTACGGCACTGGCTCTTTCCCTTCCCTGGAACCAGTGACCCTAAATTAGGGACGGGCGACTGCTTATAGCCCATTGAGTTGCTCACGGTGGTCGTTAAACCTCCAATCAAAAAAAAAAATATTGAAACAACACAACTTTCAAAAAATCATATCTTGTGATCTACTCAGTCTTTTCGCATAAATTTAACATTTTTGGAAAGAAGATAAGTGGGAGATATAAAAAAACAAATTATGTTTTGTAACAAAAATGATTTTTTCTGGATGTCCACCCACCTTAACATAAAATTATGCACCAACTGCAATTTATACGGTTTCATAGAAAGTGTTTTACGAAGAACCTTTCACACTGTCGTGGCTGGCATTTGCAGCTCACATTATGCACACCCCACTGATTTATTGGGGGGCTTCTTGTAAATGTCTCTCTTACTCGTTCCACATTATCAACAGTAACACATTCTTGCCACTCCTTTTTGCCGAACACAAGTAACCCGTGTTTACAAATTGCTGATGCCACTTGTAAATAGCCTTCCCTGTTGCTGGCTGTTTACCGTACGTTCTTCGAAATTTCCTTTGAAAGTGTGTTGCATAGTAATTTGCACTATTATTTCTACTACTATCAAACCCTTGCACACTTATTTCTACTACTACCAAACAGTAGCACACAAAATGCCTTCTCGGGATCGAAAGCCGCCATCGTTCAACAAGGGAACGCGCTTGTGGTAGGATAATGCAAACTGCCGGTGAATGATGGAATTACACTCCTCGGCGCTAACAACGGGGAAACTTTCGTATTTTCTCTTTCATATGGTGTAGATAAATAAATGGCATCTCCCTTACTCCGTGTGTACTACATTTTTGAAGGTTTTCCCACCATTTATAGACAGGCTGTAGGTACAAAAATTGGAACCGGTTAAAACCAAACTCTCAAATTGCCTGAGTTCAGAAAAGATGATATTTACTAAAATGGTAGTGCGTCTTGGGTAATAAATTTTCGAAATGGAATTCCTAATGAAATGAGTGTTTTCCCATTTCTCATAGTTCATTCTTTGGTATAGCAAACAACAATGTGAGAAGTTTTCATTAATATATACAGTATATATATATATGATTTGTCGACATATAGATGCCGTGCATTTTAACTGTTTTCCATGTAGCCATCCTTCAGAAATTTTGAAAATTATATATCACCCTGGATGGGGAATCGAACCAAAATCTCCCGATTTCCGAAAGAGCATGCTCTTGTTACACCGCCCAGGCCAACGAAGTTCTAAGCAACTGACACTAAGCATGATGTAGTTTAAGAATCAGAACTTTCCGGATGTGAGCAAGTTAAAGCAATTACCTATACATCGTAGCGTCAACGACCTTTCTTATCCACGTACGATATGTGTATCGATATAATTCGATACACCAAATAGCCAAACCATTGTGATCAGCGCGTCTTTACGAGAATCAAAGCAACTGCCGGTAAACGACGACACGTGAGGTCATGAAATGGCATAATAACACGTGATACTGCGTTCTGTTAATCAGTGTTATTCTTGTTCTTTAGATGAGAAGGGCACCGGACTTGAGCGAATTTGACAAAGGCCAAATTGTAATGGTTGACCGACTAGGTCAGAGCATTTCTGAAAGGGTAAAGCTTACGTGGTGATCACGGTCAGCCGTGGTTAGTGCCTTCGAAAAGTGGTCCAAGGTAGGAAAAACTACGAACGGGCCACAGGGTTGGTTCACCGATGCCAGAGGTGAGCGAAGGCTATTCCCTATGCCACGAGCTAACAGATGTGGGGCAACTTGCCAGTAATTTGAATGCCGGTGTTGGGAGTAAAGTGTCATAACGCAGGGTATACATAGAATCCTGCTGAAAATGGGGCTCCGTAGCCGCAAGCCTCTCCAAGTGCCCATGCTGATCTTGGTTCACCGTCGAAAGTGCCTCTAATGGACACGCGAGCATCAACACTAGAGACCAACCTCATTTGCAGAAATGGTCATAATGTTTTGGCTCTTCGGTGTGTATATGTGATCGGCGAATAAATGCCATTGTCATACGACTGATATCTGTGTTGATACAAGCTAAATTATGTCTCATTGAACTTCGCGTGAATGAAAAAATAAAAGCAAAAGTTCGTTAAATAGTAAATGCTAATTCTTTTACCCTGCCTATTAATATTCTAACATACGTATAGTCATTATAGGATTAAAATACATATCCAGAGAAGTTCTCCTCGAGCATTAGTAGAGCTCATAATCAATCAGGTAAAATACAAGGGATGTGAAGCTAAAACATCACACATTGTATTGCATAATCTTTGCCATGCTGTTTTTTTCTCTCTTGCAAATTCAAACAGTCGTGATGTGGCCATCGGTGAGCAAGCGTAAACTCCCCGTCTAGTGTCGGTACAGAACAAGGTCTACCGCGATATGTCGGACCACGTGACTTTTTCATTTGACGTGACTTCACACGACATGTCTTCCAGTGTCCAATCACGGTGTTCCTTGCACCACTGTAGACTTAGTTTAGGGTTATTCGCGGTAATCACTGATTTTCGTGTCGACTACCAGTACCTGCCAAAACCGACCCTCTTTCATTCTTCCATTCCCTGCTCATAGTTCGCTGAGATATGGATTGGGAACAACCTTCATTGAATGCATCGGTCAATTGCTGAACACCCAAGGCCGCCCCGGTGACGCAGTGGTGTAAGCGCTGGCTTATGATCACTCGTCCAAAAGGAGTCCGGGTTCGAATCCTGGTGAGGAATGGATGTTCTGTTTGTCTTACGGCACTGGCTCTCTCCCTTCCCCGGATCCAGTGACCCTAAATTAGGGACGGGCGACTGCTTATAGCCCATTGAGTTGCTCACGGTGGCCGTTAAACCTCCAATCAAAAAAAAAAAAAAAGTACACTCCAAGACTTGCTTCTCCGTACAAGCTTTCTCAGACGGCGGGGATCTCGTTTCTGACAGACTGTCGTCGCAACACTCTTATGCCTATTAGACAAGCAATGAGGTTTACTTTTCCACTGATTAAAGACCAGGGATAACTCACCTTTTAGGAAAACAGTCGGCTCTGCTGTTTTCAAAATCGTCTCCCCAGCCAGACGGACACCCAGAATAAATTCTTTAACGCCTCCGACAGATCTTTTGTTCTTCCCATTGTGATCAAAACTACTGATGAGCAGCAGTCTTAACTAGTTGCCTGGATCACGTGGTGACGCACGTGACCACGTATTTTGCATATGCGCTGCTGCGCAAGTGACGTTTGCGTACTCTGCATTAAGGTTTCTAATTCAGTGGCCGATGTATGTTGAAAATAGTGAGAAAACTTAAGAATGGGACTAATACGTGAATACCATTCATTTAAATGATATGCATGAATCGTTCGCTGGTGGCAAATAATTCACTGTGAATGATGAAGAACTCGCACTCTTTTGGGCACTTTGCCAAAAATAGCTGTGGCCTCGAAATCACTCTGGCCGTAAACACGAGGTCCCTGTAATAAAGGATTTTCTCAGCGATGTATTGAAAACCTGGAAATTGAAATATCCTTCGTGAATGACTATTTTGCGTGACTGATAAATTAACTGCCAAGAAGGAATGATTTATGTCATCACTCTTTCTTAATGCTCACAGTTGATTCCCAATATTTTGGCCCACCCTAAAGTGCAATAAGTGGTGCGCTCTGCCCCTACATCTTTTTTCTATACGAAGAGAATAGGTTTTACTAAAGTGTATTGCCAGAAGAGAGGATTATGGGAAAAGTTGAAAGCTTCAGTCATCCAAGGAGCGAATTAGATATCTGCACTTGTGTATTGCCAGAAGAGAGGGTTGTGGGAAAAAGTGAAAGCTTCTGTTATCCAAGGAACGAATTAAACATCAGCTCTTGTGTGTTGCCAAAAGAGAGGATTATGGGAATAGTGAATGCTTCTGTTATTCAAGGAACAAATTAAACATCTGCTCTTGTGTGTTGCCAGAAGAGAGGATTATGGGAAAATTTGAAAGCTTCTCTTATCCAAGGAACGAATTAAACATCTGCTCTTGAATGTTGCCAAAAGAGAGGATTTTGGGAAAATGTGAAAGCCTCTGTTATCTAAGAAACGAATTAGACATCTGCTCTTATGTCTTGCCAGAAGAGAAGATTATGTGAAAAAGTGAAAGCTTCTGTTATCCAAGGGTTCAACTAAGCATCTGCTCTTGTGTATTGCCAGAAGAGAGGATTATGGGGAAAAGTGAAAGACTCTATTATGCAAGGAACGAATTAAACATCTGCTCTTGCGTGTTGTCAGAACAGAGGATTATGATAAAAAGTGAAAGTTTCTGTAGTACAGGCACGAATTAAACACTTGCACTTTCCCCTCTTTCAGTTTTGATTTGAATCATTCTCCTAAATTAAACTGGGTGAAAAATTAAAACTGATACAAAGCGGTATTTCTCTTGTTGACATCATGGTGAAATCAGAGAAGGTTCTGGAGAATATTAAACAGCAAAAGGTATTAATGATCGCATAAATTACAATTTGCTGTGGTTTTCAGATTACAGTTTATTTCCTCACTTTCATAAGAATAATGGACATTTTCGGCTATTATTTCGACAGCGCGGTGTTTCACCAACAACTGCTTAATTACGCTCATCTTCATTGAATAAAAGATGGAACACATCGGTTATTTGATTAAAATACTTTATCGTTTCCTTTCACTAAGAAGTTATCGATTATGCCGCACACGATGATGCCATTATGCTGCGCTCCATTAAGCATGTCGATGCGTGCAAAACGACTGATTCTCCCGCATGAGAACTCTCATTACAGAGTACACGGCCGATAGGGTTCCCTGCCAAAAGCCATTTTTGATATGCCGATATATTGACAAAGTGACTGCTCAGCAGTTTTTGTCATCGAAGACGAAACTGTTATGAAATCATTTTTCTCGAATGAGCGCAATTTCAGGATATCAGGGTTGTTCCCACACGGGAAGGCAGACTGCTGAATTGTCGGAACAGAATCGTGTTCGTTCGGAGAGAAGGGACGCTGATCAAAGAATGGACAATTACGTCAATCTTCCATGATATTTTTTTATACCTTCAGAATTGTTGCGATTTGGAGCACATAATCCGAACCCTAAACCAAAACAGAAACCCTCAGGTGTGGTAGAAAAATAAGAAATATGGTTCTTTAATAACTGTTTAAAAAAAGGCCTACTTGTTTTATCCTACTCGGTTCTCGTGTATCACATGTGATAAGTACAATAGTCTCACAATTTCCCGATGACAGAAAATCTTCCAGAACCGGTTGTATCACATATTAAACTATGTAAAATACGTTGTATAATGGATTAGCTTTATACTTCTTTCCGCTAAGCTAATTATATGAATGATTCTCTTCCTACCAGCTAGCTAATGATGTACTTGTACTAAGCTTCAAAACAGTGAATTCAAAAAGGTTGTTACTAGTTAATTATGAACGTAAACAAAGTCTTAACGCTGGTTATTTTATGGTAATTAATAAAGTTATAAACCTAACAGCCAGACAGAGGTCTGACAAAAACTATTAATTGAGAAAGACTAACTTACTGCAACTTTTTTATTATAAGACTCTTGGTCAACTAAAGCACACACACAACTTGTTTTTACAATAATGAAGAATCTCTCCTCATAACAACACAATCTCTCCTCGTATTACAAACGCTCTCCATAAACAACAACGCTCTCTCATAACAACAACAAAAGCTCTCCCTAAGTCTCGATGAACGCGCCTATATACTAGCTACCACCACGTCATGACTTACACTCATTGCCAGATCTCATTCATCGGGTGAAATAATATTTCGTTCAGTAAGAAGATAATTTACATAGTAAAATAAAATAACCAGAGATAGTAAAATCAAAAGGAAAGTGAATATAGAGTATACGTTACAGTTGGTAAATTTTCTCTTATCATCAACACAAGTTAACGTTCATGACTTGTAGTGGCATCTTGTACGAAAAACACGACGTCTTCACGTTTCCTGGTAAGTGTTTTATAACTACTTAATTAAAAACATCATACCTACAACGGCTGTTCCTTTAAAACTGAGAGTAAATTCACACAAAATGAAGAAATATAGGTACAGCAAAATGTATGTTATTTCTTCTCAAAGTATCTTACCTCGGATGATATGCAACCGTCACATTGTTCAGTTCACTTTTCAAAGCACATGGCGAAGGCATTTTTTGGAAGCTGCTTTAGCGACCCCTGTGCAGCTTAAATAACGTCAGCATCTGTGTTTAATGTTGCGCCCTCCTTCACTGTCGTAAACAACCAGAAATCGCACGGAGCGAGGTCAGGACTCTATGCAGGCTGTGGCATGATTTCAATTCTGCATTTCGTAAGAAACTGTTGAACACAAGTAGCCACATGTGGTCGGGAGTTATCATGGTGTAGGGTCCACTTGCCCCACCAGTTCCGGTCTCTTAATCGATATGTGTCGTCGCAAACACTTCAAGACTGAAATGTAATACTCAGCATTCACAGTAATGTTTAGAGGAACGGCATGCTGGTAGACTACACCTTTATGATCAAAGAAAATTATTATCATCCCCTTCCCAGCTGATTTAATCTGGCGGGATGTTTTCGGAGGAAGCGAACCTGCGTGCTTCCAGACACTCGCTGCGCGCTTCGTGAGGGGGTCGAAATAGTGGACCCATGTTTCATCGGCAATTATTATTAGTGTGTTTAAAAAATTTGGATCCTTTGCAATCATTTCTTTCCATTCACGACGCACCTGAACTCTGGCAAACAATTGTTCTCTCGTCAGGTAACGAGGTACCCATCTGGAACACACACGATGCAGCAGTAATTTGTCGCGTAGAATGGGAATGCCGACGTTTTTGAAAATTAGTTGACCCCGCTTAGTCTTTACACGTCAAGCGTCGATCTTCTTGCAGGATTGCCTGAGCAGTGTTAAAAATACGCTCCGTAACAACGCTTTCAGGTCGACCAGGCCTAGGAGCGAGTTCTGCTGACAAACTACCTTTTTTGAAATCATGATGCCATCTAAAAACCGTCGACTCACCCACACATTTATCTTTGTAAGATTTTTTCATTAAATCAACTGTTTCTGGAGTTGTTTTACCCAAACGATAGCAACATTTTATCGCACAAAGCATTTCATTTTTTAACTCTGAATCACTCACTTCCATAATTCTATGGCGAAATGCAGACGTACCTTAAACAACTGCGCAATAACAAAACCAGAATCGCCTGCCACGGTTAATAACTGTTTCCAGACCTACTTCTTTAATTCAGTTAGTCGTCTGTGTGGTTATTTCCCCCTTCGCACTGTTGCCAACTCAGAAAAATTACTCTCAGTTTTAATGGAACGGCCTTTGTATATTTCAAGAAATTAAAGTCGTTTGCAAACGACTCCACGGAAAGAATCGATTCTGCAAAAGAGCCACTTCGTCAAACAATCGGCCAATTCCCTCATATAGTCTGTCAGAATTACTTTTCAGCAGACAATAAATGTTCGCCTCAGTGGCACAGTGAGCTTCTGACGTATTTGTCAAGGCAGAAAAGTTGCAGTGAAAAACTTAGTCTGTGTAACTTAATTGGGAAAGCATTCGGCTCCAGATCGGAAGGAAACTAGTTCAATTTCCACGACCGTAAAATTGAATTTTATTCTACGTATATTGGCGCCCGAACGTAAAATGAATCTCCTGGCCGGGATTATTAAGAAAAATGTGTGATGTTCGTTCCACACATCGTCTGGAATTAGACAGAATTCCTTCTCTTACAGTGAGTTCTCCTTCAAGCGTGGTTTGCCGGTTGACCCGGAAACCTACGATTCCGTCCCAGCCCTTTCTCAAAGGGGGATATACGTGACATGTGCTATGTTCGTTCCACACATCGTCTGGATTTAGACAGAATTCCTTCTCTTACAGGGAGTTCTCCTTCAAGCATGGCTTGTCTGCTGACACGGAAACCTACGATTTCGTCCCAGCTCTTTCTCAAAGGGGGATATGCGTCACATGTATTATGTTAGTTCCACACATAGTCTGGAACTAATGAAAATTCCTACTTCTACAGTGAGCTCTCTATCAAGCGTGGTTTGTCGGCTGACCCGGAAACCTACGATTCCATCCCAGCCCTTTCTCAAAGGGGGATATACATCACATTTCCTATGTTCGTTCCACACCATCATCTGGAATTTAGGATAATTCTTTCTTCTACAGTGAGCTCTGCATCAAGCGTGGTTTGTCGGCTGACCCGGAAACCTACGATTCCATCCCAGCCCTTTCTGAAAGGCCTACGATTCCGTCCCACCCCTTTTTCTAACTATTCTATTACTATCCATGCGCATTATATGTCCAGCCCAACTTAATCTGTTTAATTTTATGTACTTAATAATGTCTGGATCATTAAATAATCTGTAAAATTCGTGATTGTATCTTTTTCTCCACACACTATTCTCTTGTATTGCTCCAAAACTATTTCTAAGAACTCTTCTTTTAAACTGCCCCAGCAATCTTTCATCTGCCATTGATAACACCCAGTTTTCAGAGGCATAAGTTATCACTAGTCTTACAAGTACTTTGTACATCATTATCTTTGTGTTTCTTGAAATCAGGTGTGACTTTTAAGTGTTTCCTAAGTCCACAGAAGCATCTATTTGCGGAAATAAATACGTCTCTGAATCTCACTAGTAATATCATTTTTACAATTAACTTCCGATCCGAAGTATGTAAAACTATGTACAGACGTAAAAAAAAAAAAAAAAAACGAGCCACCCTCCTTAACTTTCGAACCGTTTGTCGCATGCAAACAAGTAAGGTACCATTAGAAAGCACTTGAAGGGAATTATTATGTGATGTGAAGAAACATGCTAATTAAGCTAATTAACATGCTAATTAGCTATCTATCTCCGACATTTTCCATATAAGAGCTGTTATTTTACGCACATTCTATTCAGCACATAATAAAACCCTTAAATTCTAAATTTCATACGAATCGACCAATAAATACGAGTACAGTGAGCTTCGGAAAAAAGATGCCGCTAATGTTAAACTGCAAAAGTTGTTTTTGACTTGTATAATTTAATCGAGAACAGATACCGTGATTCGGTGTTGCAACAGTAAACCACAGAGAGGCCCAGATAATATGAGCCCCTATACAAGATCAGAACGGGTATATTAAGGGAATTATAAATTATGAAATATGATCGTGAAAAAAATGAATTATGACCATATCTGGTTATTAGTCCATTGAATGGGAAATATAATTAAATGCTTAAATTCAAATTTTCAGCGCGGTAGCATAAAACCTTCCTGAGATATAAGCGAAAACTCAAGCATAAATCGATTAAGCCGTGCATGAAAAAACATATTTTCCTCTACTTACTGTAGAACGGTTTACCTCGCAGTACTAAGAAACGCTTAGGAGAAAGTATTTCTACGTGAAGTTGGTTAAAGGAAGAAGTAATGATTTTATACTCTTAAATTCAGAATTGCAACTTTTAATGATGAATATAATAAGTTAAGAGTTTTGCACATAAATAACTTAACTTACGACATAGTTCGTGCAATTACGCATTTAAACTTTTCCTAATTAACATGTTAATTAGCTTAATTATCGTTTTTTTCTTCGCATCACGAGATAGTTCCCTTCGAGTGCTTTCCAACGGTACCTTACTTGTCTATTTGCGGCGAGTAGTTCCAAAGTTAGGGGGTGGCTCGTTTTTTTTTTTTTAGGTCTGTACAATTTCAAATTAATAGGAACCAATTTTCACAAGCATCAAATTCTGTAATGGAGCTTTTTGTAAACAATATCAAACTCGGAAAGTTTTTCAGGCCCCATAGAGACCGGTGGCAAAGCAGAAAGTTGTCTTGTAAACAGCTACAAAGTTTGGCTTCCAACAAAACGTCTTTCACAAAAACGCCTGTAAGGCATTTAAAATTACTTGCTTTTGTATTCCCTCTTGGAAACAATAAGGGAAAATACCAAATTCGTAACAATATTGCTATAAGCAGCCATCATTTCAAAGATTTTTGGAAACATTTAATTTTGTGCAAAATGCAGTACATAATAATTTTATGTCTGAGAGTTGAACTATATTTTAATCAGCTCTAACGGACATAACGTAAGAGAATAATTTTTATTTTCATGTCTTAATAATGCGTCATTACTCTCCCGCTGAGAACCTTTATTAAATTCGTGAATTCCTACTGCTTCACAAAGGAGAAAGGTAATGCCAGGTAGCGAAATTCTTTCTTTTGAAACCGCTGGTTTTAGTATGCTGTGGATTCGACGGCGTCATTAGCTGACTTTAGACCAAGGACACAAGGCATATCGATCCACGAATTCTTTTGTATGTTGGACAGCAGGAATTTTGATAGATTTCCTTTTTCAAAGCAATAATTGCCTGTGCATAAACGAGAAGACGAATATAAAAAGTTATAAGGGTCTCTTTATGCTCATTAATTGAGTTGACTGCATTCGTGAACAGGAAGAAAAATTATTGTAAAAAATGCATAATGTATTTTATTCCTTTGCTAAGAATTTCTGCAAAAGCCTTTTGTAGTTGAACGAATGATTTTGCAATTAGGAACATTATAAGATTAAATTTGAAAACTTCTTCTCCTCAGTACGTCAAGAAATGTGATAAGAGCTCAGGTACGATCTCCGTTCTGATAAGCTAATGCACCCTGTATCACAGGTATTGTAATGTTTGAACGCTGAAAGTACTACGCTACCTTCATTACGTAAGCACACCGGACAAAAAATTAGTCACCCCTAACAGAAAGGAAGTAGGGAGCTACCGGTTGCACAGAGGGCACCATGATAGCATTGTTGGCAGATAAGCAGCACTAGCGTGGTCTACAGGAACATTTCTGTCTCGTGTAGTAGTTAAGAGCAACGCATGTGTTGAATTTAATCTGCAATATAGGTCGTAAGAGTCTCAAAAAGGAACCATCGTGTTTGGCCGTGCCCACGGACACAAAGTGAATGAAGTAGCCCAATTGGATGTTGTGTAGAAGCGTACTGTCCAGCGGGTCTACAAACAGTGGTATAGTTCGCAGTCAACTGAAAATCGGCGAAGAAGCTCTAGCCAGAAAACGATTCTCACCAACAGGGACCTCCACCATGTTTCACACTTAGTCATAGGCATAACCCCTGGGATGGGGGTCGAGGGGGTGGGGCAGGACCCTCCGGATTTACAGAGTCGGGGATCCCCAATGGAAAGGACCTCCTCAAATTTTTCGGAAATATAATGATATGATGCACACTTTTTTATGATGTGAACCGACTAAATTTAATAATATAAGATTATGATTTTTCGTAGAATACCAACACGTGTACAACGTATACTTAATAAAACAGCGATATCGATTCCTAATAAGCAAAGTCAGCTGTAAAACTTGATAATTTACATTTTTGCTCTATCTATTATAGTTTTACAGTTGTGTTCGCTAAGTTCCACAATTCGCCAACAGATGCGCCTATGTCGTGCTCGTTAGATCGCGCCTCAGCAACTGCTTTGTTCCTGCGCGTGTGTGTGTAGAGGGGGTACCAAACTATTTTATACAGTATGTATATACATATGTATATATATAATTTAGGGCGAGGGGTTTGATCAATGTGTATGTGTGATCGGACCGCCCAGAGTTTGAAACATGGTGGCGCCCCTGCGCCTAGTAACCGCAAATCATTTTCAAACCAGGTAACAATTGCTCCAGACAGTAAACGAAAGTCCATTTCAACCAATTTCCGAAAGGACATTGCGATGAGAACTGCATGCGATAGACATCTGGAGCAGAGTACCACGGAAGAGGCCTCTTTTAACAGCAAGTCACAAAGTGCACTCCAATCAATTTCCGAAATGATATTGCGACGAGAGCTGCATGCGATGGACATCTGGAGCAGAGTACCACGGAAGAGGCCTCTTTTAACAGCAAGTCACAAAGTCCACTCCAACCAATTTCCGAAAGGACATTGTGACGAGTACTGCATGCGATAGACATCTGGAGCAGAGTACCACGGAAGAGGCCTTTTTAACAGCAAGTCACAAAGTCCACTTTAACCAATTTCCGAAAGGACATTGCGACGAGAACTGCATGCGATGGACATCTGGAGCAGAGTACCACGGAAGAGGCCTCTTTTAACAGCAAGTCACAAAGTCCACTCCAATCAATTTCCGAAAGGACATTGTGACGAGAACTGCATGCGATGGACATCTGGAGCAGAGTACCACGGAAGAGGCCTCTTTTAACAGCAAGTCACAAAGTCCACTCCAACCAATTTCCGAAAGGACATTGTGACGAGTACTGCATGCGATAGACATCTGGAGCAGAGTACCACGGAAGAGGCCTTTTTAACAGCAAGTCACAAAGTCCACTTTAACCAATTTCCGAAAGGACATTGGGACGAGAACTGCATGCGATGGACATCTGGAGCAGAGTACCACGGAAGAGGCCTCTTTTAACAGCAAGTCACAAAGTCCACTTCAACCAATTTCCGAAAGGACATTGCGACGAGAACTGCATGCGATGGACATCTTAAGCAGAGTACCACGGAAGAGGCCTCTTTTGATATTTTGGGAATCTTTTCGTACTACAAAATAGGCCCTCTCGTTGCTGTGACGATGAATTCGAACCAGCATGCGTACCTCAGCGTTCTGAATGAAGAAGTATTGCCCTTTGCCCTACATCTCCAGGAGCAGCATCACATTGCCACTTCTGCCTTCTAAGACGACAATTGTGGTGTGCATAAGGCTAAAACTGTGTCTGAGTGGCACGACGAACAATCAGTAACACTGTCTCACCACGACTGACCCGCCAAATCCCCAAATTTAAATGATATTGAAAATCCGTGGAATCATTTAGAACAGAAAGTGAAACGACGAAATAGACACCCACGTACTCTGGCAAAACCTCGGGACCAATTGACGCAGGAGTGGCTGCAAATCGATGTTCAATACATCCACAACCTGGTGGAGTCTCTACCACACCAGATTCATGCTGTTATCAAGGCAAGAGGCGTCGTCACCCGTTATTAGGTAAGTTCTGACACGGGTGAATAATTTTTTGTCCGGTGTGCTGATATTAATTTAACTTTCCTTTTTAGTTCCCGTCATCTATGTAGATTTTAGTTCGTTCTCCTTATGTATTTTCCAAACCGAACGTTACATTTTCTCTCACAGCTAAATGTTTTGTGGCAACTTGAATTGAGGTCAAAAGTGTACCACTTGCGAGTTCCACAGAGATAAAAGGTGTGTTTATGATATATAGGGGCTTTGATATTACGAGCATAATGCTTCTCAGCTATTGAAGTGTTTCCATGTGGTTCTAATATACATGCAGGGGCGGAGCTACCGAGAGGACAGGGAGGGAGGTTGCCCTCCAAGAATGGTCTTACGAGGGGCGTAAAAAGCTGAAATTTACAACGCGTGAATAAATTTACTGAAAATTGTAACGAAAACGAAAGTTTTACATTTAGTGTTTCCCTTTTTTAAAGACTTTAGTTAGACTCTTAGAGTATTCCGTGCAGCGTAATCTACTCCGTGAGGTGTGGACTTCATATGTACGAAACATATTATCCCCAAAACCGGAGACAGGTATATAGAAAAAATGCAAAAATGCCTATTCGTGACCCTTCTGAATGCACAATAGGGATGGAGAGTTAGTCAGCTGTGTCGCAGAAAGTCCCTTCTGAACGTTTAACCTTGAACTAAATTTTTCGAGGCTCTACCCTGAAGGAGTCGGACAATTTACGCTTTCTCTATCTGGACTCATTTGTTCAGTGGTACTTCGGTTTCCATTCTGCATTTCTCTGAAGTTCTGTGTAGCAGGCATTCGTATAACTTTTGCGCTTCCATTGATCTTTACAACAGTTTACACTTGGTTATTTGCCTGGTTTTCGCATTTTTATCACAATTATGAAGTGCAATTGTGAACAATCATAATGCTCTAACGAAGATGTGAGAAAAGAAACATTACGTATACTATTTGAGTAAGAGTTGGGACTTGGGACTTTTGAACTCGAAGGGGCGAATTTCAAGTCTCGCCCCTGCAGATAAGAACAGCTTGCTCCGTCCCTACATACATGCCTGAGATGGAAAACTCATGCTCCGGCCCACTCGTGCCCCAAGGTTGCAGGCCCATAATTCACAGAAATGCTTCAGGGCCATCAGTGGGTAACTGGAGGCAGCCAACTGATGGCGCTGCCACCAACGGATCACTATACCGTACCATAAGCGGCAGATTTCAGCCAGCAGTGACCCATCACTTCCCGCTGTTGGCCAGCAGTTTCCCAACACTTGTGTTTTTGCTGGGCAAACTTGTTTCTACTGTATCTCTAGATGTATCCTTGAAGTGAGATTTCTGTTCATAGTTAAGGAATTGTGAAACTACTAAGTAAATTAAAGCTATCCCGAACATCACGCAAACATTATGAAGTGTTTCAGTCAAACTCCCATTCTTACTCACGTACGAAGCGTGACAACTTAATTCTCGGATTTATCTGTGAATAAAATGTGTTCGTACTTGTGCACTAGCGGCTACTGTTTTCGAAATTATCTTCGTCCGCAGCTATGCATTTATTGGGTTGTCGAAAAAGTCATGACGTTTTTTGGCACCCGATAGGGGTTGGGGAGTTTGGGAAGTACTAAAGGCATGCGCAGCTCTGTTATCGCTATGGCATTCGACAGCTTCAAGTTCTAGCTGCAGTCTAAAGAGAATAGTAAGCAATTTGGTTGATTTGCGGAGATTTGGCATTAAGTTGAAGATGGAAGACCAAACTGTGCGTTTTCGAAATATTTTACTGTTTTACTCCCGTAAAGAGAAGAACGCGCATCAAGCTTGTGAAAAGTTGCGTAAAGTGTACGGCGATAATGCTCTACAAGAATGTCAGTGCCAACGGTGGTTCGCAAAATTCCGTGCTGGTGATTTTGACCTCAACGATGCTCCTCGGTCGAGGAGGCCAACCGAGGTTGATGACGACCAAATCAAGGCATTGATCGAGTCAAACCGACGTTACACGACACGAGAGATTGCAGACACATTGCAAATCCATCATCCAAGCGTTCACGACCACCTGAAGAAGCTGGGATACGTAAGCAAGCTCGATGTGTGGGATCCTCGTGAACTCAAAGAAGCTCAATTGACGGCGCGTATAAACATCTGCGATATGCTCATTAAACATGAGGAAAACGATCCTTTTTTGAAGCGACTGATAACTGATGACGAAAAGTGGATTGTGTACAACAATGTGCTGCGTAAACGGTCTTGGTCCCGACGTGCTGCTTTGCCTCAAATGACATCCAAAGCAGACATTCATCAGCGGAAGGTTCTGGTCTCAGTGTGGTGGGAATTTAAAGATGTCCTGTTTTTCGAGCTCCTTCCACGGAACCAAACAATCAATTCGAATGTGTACTGTCGGCAATTGGGCAGTTTGAACGAATCCATCATCCAGAAACGTCCAGAGCTCGTTCATTGTAAAGGTGTTGTGTTCCATCACGACAACGCGAGACCACACACAAGTTTGGCTACCCGCCAAAAATTATTGGAACTTGGGTGGGATGTGTTGGCACACCCAGCATACTCACCTGACCTTGCGCCGTCAGACTTCCACTTGTTCCGCTCTCTTCAACAGTCCTAGCGTTATATAACGTTTAATTCAGATGAGGCTGTAAATCAGCACCTTGTACAGATTTTATCCACGGGAGGCAGGTCCTTCTATGAACGAGACATTCTGTAGCTCACTGACAGATGGTAAAAGGTTATCGAACAAAACGGGCATTATATCATTGATTGATCTTTGTTCTTTCAATCAATAAATGACCTTTGCAAAACATGGCTGAAATACGTCACGACTTTTCCGACAACCCAATAGTTAGACGCTGTTGCCATTCCTGGAAATATACCTGGAACTCTCATTCTGGAATATTCTTGAGTTCCTTTGTCACGTTAGTCTGGGTGACAAAAAAATCCGAAAATCGTCGTCCTTTTGTGGCAGTTTTTATTTTGGGAAAGAGCCAGAATTCACAAGTGTCTAAGTCAGGTGGATAGGGTGGATGATCCAATTTGGCAATTAATTTATTAGCTAGGTAGTCGCGAACACTGAGCGCATCATGGCTTGGGAAATTGTCAGGCCACAGTTCAGCCATAAATCACAAGGGGCTGAGTCTGGTTAATGGGGTGGATGATCCAATTCCGTAATTGATATCTTAGCCAGGAAGCCGCGAACACGCATCATGGCTTTGGGCACCGCCAGGCCACAGTTCAGCCAGAAATCACAAGGGACTAAGTCAGGTTAATGGGGTGGATGATCTAATTTGTTAATCGATATCTTAGCCAGTAAGTCGTGAACACTGAGCACACCAGGGCTTGGGGAATTGTCAGGCCAAAGTTCAGCTCTTTTCCTTCGAACAGAATCTTGTAAAATTTTCAACACCTCTAAATAGCGTATTCATGAAACACATCATCATCATCATCATCATCATTGTCAACCATTATCAATCCACTGCTGGACGAAGGTCTCCCTAAGTTTCCTCCACAACGGTCTGTCTTGTGCCAGTCTCCTCCATGTCACTCCCGCATACTTTCGAATTTCATCCACCCATCTTCCATGTGGTCTTCTTCTGGGTCTTTTCCTGTCCCTTGGAATCCAATCTAAAATTTCGGCTGTCCATCGATGGTCTGTTCTTCTGGCAGTATGTCCAGCCCATTGCCATTTCAGGGATTTAACTCTGATCATGATGTCTTCCACTCTTGTCATTTTTCGGATCCACGTGTTCCTCTTCTTGTCTCTCCTGGTTACACCAAGCATGCACCTCTCCATGCTGCTTTGAGTTGTCTGCAGCCTTTGTATGTCTCTTTTAGCTAAGGTCCACGTCTCTGCACCATACGTAAGCACTGGAAGGATGCATTGATCAAACACTTTTCTTTTAAGACATAATGGCATATTGCTCTTGAAAATTATGCTGTTTCTTCCAAAAGCTCTCCAGGCAAGTTTTGTACGCCGATTAATTTCTTCACCAATGTGACCCTCACTTGATATCTGCTGTCCAAGATAAACGTACGTGTCTGTTATCTCCAGCTTTTCTCCATCAATCGATAAATCTTCATTTCTTGTAAAAGCATTGTACATCACTTTTGTCTTCTGAAAGTTCATTTTTAATCCCACTTCTTCACTCTTGTCAGCAAGTTCCTGGATCATACTCTGTAGCTCTGATGGGGTAGTTGCAAAAATGACTACGTCATCAGCAAAACGAAGGTGGGTTAGATAATCTCCATTAATCTTAATCCCTTTGTTTTCCCAGTTCAGTGATTGAAAGACATTTTCCAATGTGGCATTAAAGAGCTTCGGAGATATGGTGTCACCTTGTCTCACTCCTTTTCCAATTTTTATGTGTGTTGTATTTTCAAACAGCCGAATCTTTGCACTTGCATTTTCATAGATGTTATTAATGATATTAATGTATGCATCTTCAATTCCGCAGGATTTCAGAGCCATTGCAACTGCTGATGGTTTCACCGAATCAAAGGCTTTTTCATAATCGATAAAAGCCATGCACAATGGAAGCTCATATTCCCTCGCTCTTTCAATTAGTTCTCTCAGTACGTGGATATGATCTATTGTGCTGTAGCCACTCCTGAATCCAGCTTGTTCTCTTGGTTGAGCCATGTCCAGTGTCAGCTTCAAGCGGTGTGAAAGAACTTTAGTGAAGATTTTATAAACCACTGATAGGAGGCTGATAGGTCTGTAGTTCCCGAGATCCTCAATGTAACCTTTTTTATGTAGCAAGATCATTGTAGCGTTGTTTCAATCCTCAGGAATTTTCCCTTCATTAAGGCATCGAGTGAAAATTTGGGCGAGTACTGTTTCGATTTCTCCACTTGCTTCTTGTATGATGTCTACAGTAATTCCATCTTCTCCTGGAGCTTTTCCCCGCTTCATGTTCTTGATTGCATGTGCAACTTCTGCTGGAAGGACTGGAAGAACTCTGGTACTGGTACCTTTCATGATGTCTGGAGTACATGTATCATCCCTTTCATATAATTTGGAGTAGAAATCTTTCACTCTTGTCAAAATTTCGCCTCTATTTCTTGTTACAGAACCATCTTCTTTTCTCAGTGCCATAATCTGTTTTTTCCCCTTACTGAGATGTCCCTTTGCTATCTTTAGGCTTTGGTTGTTTTCAATTGCTTTCCTTACTAGTTCACAGTTGAATTTCCTTACGTCTTCAGTGATACTTTTTCGTACTGTTTTGCATAGCTCTATGTATTCCACTTTGGAAGTCACATCTTCTTTAGTTGTCCTCATCACTCTTCTTTTTTGCATCAACATTTTGGTTTTTCCTGATAATTTGTTCACATGCAATTTGTTCTTAGACCCAGCTAATTTTGTTGCTGTTTCCATAAGAGCTTTGGTTACTTTTCTGTTAACTTCAGAAATATCCACTTCTTCCGATGTTAGGCCTTCTAAAGCAGAGAATCTGTTCTTCAGTTCCAATTTGAAGGTATTATGGTGTTTTTTAAGGTTGGTTATGTCAATACATTTTGTTTGTCTTATGAGCTTGCTACGTTCGAGTTTAGTGTTGAGGTGCATCTTAGAAGTTCATATTCCTCGCTCTTTCACATAGAGCGTATTAAATTCCTTTAGATTTGCGGTGTATAAATAAAAAGATGCTCCAAGCTTTCGCACTCCACTGGAAGGCTTTTTCAATGAAATGGTATACAATGGCAGGCATTTTTGTGCCTACCATTGCCTTAAAAATGCCTCCCAGTGGAGTGTGAAAGCTTGGTGAATCTTTGTGCTTACTACACCACAAAATAAACGGATTTAATACGCTATATGTGAAAGAGCGAGGAATATGAACTTCCATTATGCATGGCTTTTATCGATTATGAAAAGGCCTTTGATTCGGTGAAACCATCAGCAGTTACAATGGCTTTGAAATCCTGCGGTATTGAAGATGCATACATTATTATTATTAATAACATCTATGAAAATGCAAGTGCAAAGATTCGGCTGTTTGGGAATACAGCACACATAAAACTGGAAAGGGAGTGAGACAAGGTGACACCATATCTCCAAAGCTCTTAAATGCCCCATTGGAAAATGTCTTTCAATCACTGAACTGGGAAAACAAAGGGATAAAGATTAATGGAGATTATCTAACCCACCTTCGTTTTGCTGATGACGTAGTCATTTTCGCAACTACCCCATCAGAGCTGCAGAGTATGGTCCAGGAAATTGTTGACAAGAGTAAAGAAGTGGGATTAAAAATGAACTTTCAGAAGACAAAAGTGATGTACAATGCTTTTACAAGAAATGAAGATTTGTCGATTGATGGGGAAAAGCTGGAGACAGCAGATATCAAAGTGAAGGTCACATTGATGAAGAAATTAATCGGCGTACAAAACTTGCCTGGAGAGCCTTTGGAAGAAACAGCATAATTTTCAAGAGCAATATGCCATTATGTCTTAAAAGAAAAGTGTTTAATCAATGCATCCTTGCAGTGCTTACGTATGGTGCAGAGACGTGGACCTTAACTAAAAGAGACATACAAAGACTGCAGACAACTCAAAGAAGCATGGAGAGTAACGGGTCGAGCATTTCCAGCGGGTCAAGGCGTTCGTGATCCGATTTTAACCCGGCTTTATTTCCGTTTTACTTTTGAAAAGCAAAAAAAAAAAAAGTTTTTTTTTTTTTCAAAGAAATATGCGCAGTCTGGACTTTTCTGCTCGATACTGGTGCCCGCGGACTGAAAAATGAGTTGTCATGCAATATGAAGGAAGAGTGTCCTCAGAAGGAAAAGTGCTCCTTCCTTCTGATGGGCAATGATGACATAAAAATCCACATTTTGGAAAATTTCAAGTCATCATAAGCCTTTGAAAATCGGTGTTATCAAGAAAGCAGCTGAAACTGAAATAAGCACACAACAAGTTGCTTAACTCAAAACTTTTGACTATAGCACTATCAAAATTTAATAGAATAGCCTTAGAATTACTGCGGAGGGACTTTTCGACTCTCGCAGATGCGATTGAAATCATGTGTAAAACAGTTATGTCTTGCAAATGCAGGACGACTATTTCAATGCTTTCTGTAAGTAAGTGAGTAAATTATACGTTCCTATAACAAATTTGTTTGATTTCCATATAACCTATGATACCCACTGCGGATAAACTTTTTTAACGTCCTGTGTCCCAGTAAAAACACAAGTGCTGGGAAACTGCTGGCCACCAGCTGGCAGTGATGGGTCACTGCTGGCTGAAATCTGCCGCTCATGGCCCGGTAGCGATCCGTTGGTGGCAGCGCCATCAATTGGCGAGCCATTGATGGCTCTGCAGCATCGGCGTGAATTGTGGGCCTCCAAGCAAATGCCACTAGTAGCCCGTTGCTGGCAACCAATGCAACCCCAACAGCAGGTGGAAGCAACGGGACTGCGCATGCGCAGAAGCAAATCATGGTACCAGTTAGTTGAAGACGACGCTATCGCCATCGTGTTATTTTTAGTGGATGTTAAGAAAAAAATATCCATATGTAGAGAGGCGAATTAATTTCCTAATGAAATTCCACGTCGACGAAGATATCAGATTAAGTAATGAAATACTAGATTACAGCCACGAAATACACACAATCCACACCTACTCTATTCCCATGAATAACAATTCATGGAATGGAGTGGGTGAGTAACAAGAAATAATTTGAAACCGCTTGAAACAAATGTCCTGGTAAACCATTAAAAAAGCGTTTGTTGGAAAAAAAAGAATTATACGCGTACACAATTTATTAATTATTTGAAAGAAAAAAAAGGCAACGCTATGTGGATATAACGTGCTCATCCATGGGTTGAATACACAAGACTGGGAGGAATTCGCTTCGAAAAATAACAAAAAGTAAAATAAAATATCTTTCCTTTTTAAAACAAATGTAGCTTCGGACAACGGAAAGAAAAGACACAACGCTAAAAATGTAACAGAATGTGACATGAACCCGGGTAAATATATATTAATTCAACAATCCCCTTTCAAGGCGACAAAGACAGTACAAAACTTTGGAAAGCGACTCTACGTATGTACACTCCTTGAAAATGAGTGAAGTTTCCTTAAAATAAAAAAAAAAAAAACTGTCGTTCCGTTGAAAAAATAAATTTATGAATTATATGAAACTGACTTTTATGAAAAACATCTCGCAATATTGTAAAATGAAAGCGGGAACCATTCGATTACACATTCTGGATAAAACATACAGCTTCAACAACGCACTCGTGCGTGGCAAATTAGTCCGGTCAGTAGAGAGCTCAGGTTCGAATCCAGCCAAATCCAAACTGGTGTTTTTCCGGTCTGTTGAGAAAATTTCCCCAGCGCAATGTGTAATTCACAAGTTTCGTAAGGGTAGAAAAAAAAAGGAGTTGTAGCTTTGGGAAACTGCGGGTTACCCTTGATTTTTTATTTTTTTATTTTTATGGCTACTACTGAGAAATTGGTGGACAAGATTCGGCAAACCAGCAGTTACGTTACGTGGCTGCTGGTTGCCACTACCGGCAAACTAGCGGACCACATGAGGCTAGCCATCATTTCTGGCACGTGCTTGCAGGGCCGCTGAAGGGCCACTTATGGCAGCTACTGCCTGTGATGGACAACTGATGGCCCTGTTGTGGCATGACAACTGATGGGGTGCCAACTGTTGGCCAGCTGATGGCCTGAACTGCTGGCCCTTTTGTTGGCCGCCCGGATATTTTATTGACGGTTCGGCAGCGGCAACATAGTGCTGGCCCAGCAAGACTACTTTTGCTGGGGTATGTATTATAGTTCAAAACAGATTTGCCCGGGACGGGTCCGGGTTAGTCACAGATCCGGGTCGGGTCCAATTGTATGACGTCCGGGTCCAAAATTTTTGACCCGTTTCCATCTCTGCAATCGAGTTGCTCATGGTGGTCGTCACACCCCCCTCCCTAAAGAAATATATAAGCTTCGTTTTTTGATGCGATCGAGTAAAACATGCCCTTATAATTTAGTATTTCTGAATCCCGTTTGTGTGTGTGTGTTGCACTAAGGCACAGCACAGTTGAAATAAAACCCAACATTTTTTGTTTGTTGATATGACAACTTCGTTGTTAAGGCTCAACACAATTATGAAATGTTAACGTGGTTACGAAGCAGCCCCTGAAACATTCTAAATATATGCTTCTTCTTAATGTTTTTTTATGGAAACCTGTTTTTATTTCACTCTTAGTCTTCGATGACAACAGCCATCTTTTTACTTATTGAAACCTCTTTCCTCCTTAAACGTTCTCTAGAATTTTTCGCATGAGATATTGGGTAACTTGTAAAACCGCTTCATGAATTAAAAGAAAGTAAATGCAAACAATTTCTGCCATTCCTTTCTTTTATGTAACTGCATATCTACATACAAAAAGAGTGTCACTGGAGCAAGGATAAAAAATTAAGTGGAACATGATCCATTTTTGGCAAATGTTTGTTGTAAATCCCTCTAAAGACATCAATTGGTTACTAAGCAACCCGCTACTTTGCCTTTGAACATCTTTTGGAAAATTTCCAAATCAGCGAAAATCTTTTTTCTACCACCTTTCTAATTTTATAATTAAAGACTCGGACACTAAATGTCAGCGATTGGTTTGTTTCTTTTGTTAATGGTACTGGGATATAAAAGAACTTACTGCTTTTTTGAATGATGGATTCTTCAATGACAGTTCCTTGTATCTAGGAAGGCAAGCAAAAGCAAAAATAAAAAAGGTTATTCGTTTCTTTGGAAGAACCATAAATTTGGACGCAAGTTAATTCCAGTGGAAATAAGCGGATAAATCTGGTGCGTTATTAGTTTTCTCCTGATGAAGAGGTTTGCGTATTTTTCAGCAGATTTTTTTCTTATCTTTCAACACAATATAAAAACTCCCTTATGGTACTAAACTGTCTGTTCTAGTAAAATCAAGGTTGGAAAAAGCCACTTTTGCACGAGGAAAGGGTAAGTGTGCCCAAACCTTTTTCATATTTCAACCGCTCACCGCTATTTCTGTTTGCCTATCTGCAGGCTCTTTAAATCTGTTCCTGGAATTCAACTCAGAAAATTATTTTTGATATTGGACAGAAAGAATTATATCTAGTAATCCTATACAAAGACAATTACTAAGACTAACTGTAGCAGACTAAATCAGAAAAAAAAATCCGTGTTTAACAAAAGTAAGCTTACTGTTAAACGAAATCACGTAAATGCACTGCACTCTGAAAGAAGCAGAAATTCTCTTTTACTAATAATCTGCAGGCTCTTTAAATCTGTTCCTGGAATTCAACTCAGAAAATTATTTTTGATATTGGACAGAAAGAATTATATCTAGTAATCCTATACAAAGACAATTACTAAGACTAACTGTAGCAGACTAAATCAGAAAAAAAATCCGTGTTTAACAAAAGTAAGCTTACTGTTAAACGAAATCACGTAAATGCACTGCACTCTGAAAAGAAGCAGAAATTCTCTTTTACTAATAATCTGCAGGCTCTTTAAATCTGTTCCTGGAATTCAACTCAGAAAATTATTTTTGATATTGGACAGAAAGAATTATATCTAGTAATCCTATACAAAGACAATTACTAAGACTAACTGTAGCAGACTAAATCAGAAAAAAAAATCCGTGTTTAACAAAAGTAAGCTTACTGTTAAACGAAATCACGTAAATGCACTGCACTCTGAAAAGAAGCAGAAATTCTCTTTTACTAATAATCTGCAGGCTCTTTAAATCTGTTCCTGGAATTCAACTCAGAAAATTATTTTTGATATTGGACAGAAAGAATTATATCTAGCAATCCTATACAAAGACAATTACTAAGACTAACTGTAGCAGACTAAATCAGAAAAAAAAATCCGTGTTTAACAAAAGTAAGCTTACTGTTAAACGAAATCACGTAAATGCACTGCACTCTGAAAAGAAGCAGAAATTCTCTTTTACTAATAATCTGCAGGCTCTTTAAATCTGTTCCTGGAATTCAACTCAGAAAATTATTTTTGATATTGGACAGAAAGAATTATATCTAGTAATCCTATACAAAGACAATTACTAAGACTAACTGTAGCAGACTAAATCAGAAAAAAAAATCCGTGTTTAACAAAAAGTAAGCTTACTGTTAAACGAAATCACGTAAATGCACTGCACTCTGAAAAGAAGCAGAAATTCTCTTTTACTAATAATCTGCAGGCTCTTTAAATCTGTTCCTGGAATTCAACTCAGAAAATTATTTTTGATATTGGACAGAAAGAATTATATCTAGTAATCCTATACAAAGACAATTACTAAGACTAACTGTAGCAGACTAAATCAGAAAAAAATCCGTGTTTAACAAAAGTAAGCTTACTGTTAAACGAAATCACGTAAATGCACTGCACTCTGAAAAGAAGCAGAAATTCTCTTTTACTAATAATCTGCAGGCTCTTTAAATCTGTTCCTGGAATTCAACTCAGAAAATTATTTTTGATATTGGACAGAAAGAATTATATCTAGTAATCCTATACAAAGACAATTACTAAGACTAACTGTAGCAGACTAAATCAGAAAAAAAATCCGTGTTTAACAAAAGTAAGCTTACTGTTAAACGAAATCACGTAAATGCACTGCACTCTGAAAAGAAGCAGAAATTCTCTTTTACTAATAATCTGCAGGCTCTTTAAATCTGTTCCTGGAATTCAACTCAGAAAATTATTTTTGATATTGGACAGAAAGAATTATATCTAGTAATCCTATACAAAGACAATTACTAAGACTAACTGTAGCAGACTAAATCAGAAAAAAAAAATCCGTGTTTAACAAAAGTAAGCTTACTGTTAAACGAAATCACGTAAATGCACTGCACTCTGAAAGGAGCAGAAATTCTCTTTTACTAATAATCTGCAGGCTCTTTAAATCTGTTCCTGGAATTCAACTCAGAAAATTATTTTTGATATTGGACAGAAAGAATTATATCTAGTAATCCTATACAAAGACAATTACTAAGACTAACTGTAGCAGACTAAATCAGAAAAAAAATCCGTGTTTAACAAAAGTAAGCTTACTGTTAAACGAAATCACGTAAATGCACTGCACTCTGAAAAGAAGCAGAAATTCTCTTTTACTAATAATCTGCAGGCTCTTTAAATCTGTTCCTGGAATTCAACTCAGAAAATTATTTTTGATATTGGACAGAAAGAATTATATCTAGTAATCCTATACAAAGACAATTACTAAGACTAACTGTAGCAGACTAAATCAGAAAAAAATCCGTGTTTAACAAAAGTAAGCTTACTGTTAAACGAAATCACGTAAATGCACTGCACTCTGAAAAGAAGCAGAAATTCTCTTTTACTAATAATCTGCAGGCTCTTTAAATCTGTTCCTGGAATTCAACTCAGAAAATTATTTTTGATATTGGACAGAAAGAATTATATCTAGTAATCCTATACAAAGACAATTACTAAGACTAACTGTAGCAGACTAAATCAGAAAAAAAAATCCGTGTTTAACAAAAGTAAGCTTACTGTTAAACGAAATCACGTAAATGCACTGCACTCTGAAAAGAAGCAGAAATTCTCTTTTACTAATAATCTGCAGGCTCTTTAAATCTGTTCCTGGAATTCAACTCAGAAAATTATTTTTGATATTGGACAGAAAGAATTATATCTAGTAATCCTATACAAAGACAATTACTAAGACTAACTGTAGCAGACTAAATCAGAAAAAAAAAATCCGTGTTTAACAAAAGTAAGCTTACTGTTAAACGAAATCACGTAAATGCACTGCACTCTGAAAAGAAGCAGAAATTCTCTTTCACTAATAATCTGCAGGCTTTTTAAATCTGTTCCTGGAATTCAACTCAGAAAATTATTTTTGATATTGGACAGAAAGAATTATATCTAGCAATCCTATACAAAGACAATTACTAAGACTAACTGTAGCAGACTAAATCAGAAAAAAAAATCCGTGTTTAACAAAAGTAAGCTTACTGTTAAACGAAATCACGTAAATGCACTGCACTCTGAAAAGAAGCAGAAATTCTCTTTTACTAATAATCTGCAGGCTCTTTAAATCTGTTCCTGGAATTCAACTCAGAAAATTATTTTTGATATTGGACAGAAAGAATTATATCTAGTAATCCTATACAAAGACAATTACTAAGACTAACTGTAGCAGACTAAATCAGAAAAAAAAAATCCGTGTTTAACAAAAAAGTAAGCTTACTGTTAAACGAAATCACGAAAATGCACTGCACTCTGAAAAGAAGCAGAAATTCTCTTTTACTAATAATCTGCAGGCTCTTTAAATCTGTTCCTGGAATTCAACTCAGAAAATTATTTTTGATATTGGACAGAAAGAATTATATCTAGCAATCCTATACAAAGACAATTACTAAGACTAACTGTAGCAGACTAAATCAGAAAAAAAAATCCGTGTTTAACAAAAGTAAGCTTACTGTTAAACGAAATCACGTAAATGCACTGCACTCTGAAAAGAAGCAGAAATTCTCTTTTACTAATAATCTGCAGGCTCTTTAAATCTGTTCCTGGAATTCAACTCAGAAAATTATTTTTGATATTGGACAGAAAGAATTATATCTAGTAATCCTATACAAAGACAATTACTAAGACTAACTGTAGCAGACTAAATCAGAAAAAAAATCCGTGTTTAACAAAAGTAAGCTTACTGTTAAACGAAATCACGTAAATGCACTGCACTCTGAAAAGAAGCAGAAATTCTCTTTTACTAATAATCTGCAGGCTCTTTAAATCTGTTCCTGGAATTCAACTCAGAAAATTATTTTTGATATTGGACAGAAAGAATTATATCTAGTAATCCTATACAAAGACAATTACTAAGACTAACTGTAGCAGACTAAATCAGAAAAAAAATCCGTGTTTAACAAAAGTAAGCTTACTGTTAAACGAAATCACGTAAATGCACTGCACTCTGAAAAGAAGCAGAAATTCTCTTTTACTAATAATCTGCAGGCTCTTTAAATCTGTTCCTGGAATTCAACTCAGAAAATTATTTTTGATATTGGACAGAAAGAATTATATCTATGACAATTGAATTATACCTATACAAAGACAATTACTAAGACTAACTGTAGCAGACTAAATCAGAAAAAAAATCCGTGTTTAACAAAAGTAAGCTTACTGTTAAACGAAATCACGTAAATGCACTGCACTCTGAAAAGAAGCAGAAATTCTCTTTTACTAATAATCTGCAGGCTCTTTAAATCTGTTCCTGGAATTCAACTCAGAAAATTATTTTTGATATTGGACAGAAAGAATTATATCTAGCAATCCTATACAAAGACAATTACTAAGACTAACTGTAGCAGACTAAATCAGAAAAAAAAAATCCGTGTTTAACAAAAGTAAGCTTACTGTTAAACGAAATCACGTAAATGCACTGCACTCTGAAAAGAAGCAGAAATTCTCTCTTACTAATAAATTCTCTTATGTGCATGATTAAGATATGCTTTATTTGCATAAGTATTGTCTGTTTCTAAGTTTCCTAAATCTGTCCCCAGATGTGGCCATCCCAGTCTCCATGTGGTCAGAGTCGCGAGCTTAGGACCAGTCTTTCGAGTTGGGTCTGGGTCCGAGTCCTAGATGATGCATACGAGTTTCACGTGTCCACCTTTCTTGTTATGTCCGTTCTCTTAAGTCAATTGTCTCAATTTGAAAACGGACGACAGTCTCTTACCTTAGATGCCCCCAGGTGTCGTTTAATCTGAAAAACAAATATAGAAGTCATCGTGCTCATTTATGCCGTGTCATCATATCATGTGTAAATGCGTTGAGAGCAGCCCCGGGAGCGCAGGCTTGTGACCATTCGTCCTAGATGGGTTCGGGTTCGAATCCTGTGAGGTATGGGTGGTGTGTTTGCTGTACGCACGGGTCTGTCCCTTACCTGGAACCAGAGCCCTAAAATTGGGACAAGCGATTGCTTACAGCCCGCTGAGAGGTCGTTAATCCCACAAACAAGCAAACAATAAAAATGTGTTCTCTCTCTGTATTAAAAACATTTTAACACAGAACTCACGGATACAGTGAGTTAGGGTTTGTGACCATATTCCCAAATATACGCTACGGTAAATGCATTTCTATGTATTTGTTTCGCTTAAATTACGCAGTCCGTATACTATATTCTAATAAGATTTTGAGTTCAACTATACTTCTGATCTCGTAGCTTGCGGTTTCAGGAGACGAAGCTAGATGTCACCACATCCGTTTTCCTGAAAACCCCTAGCTTGTGCGTGTTTTCAGGCAATGGCGTCCTACCAAAGTTTTCTCCCCTTGAGCAGTTCTTTCACAGCTCTTCTCGCTTGGAGTAATTGCGATGGTTAAACTTAATGGTCACAAAAAAAACTCTGATTTTGCATTTGCTAGCAGCATGGAAAGAAAAATTAATAACTGGTCGTTTGCCTTTTAAATGTTATAAAGTACGACATTAAGCCAAGAGAGTAACGCTACGCAATTGCGAACATTGTTATGACTGCCTTCCATCAGCCATTCCATGCACAATAGCATGCAGTCATCTGATGATGGTTTTCATCATCAGATAACTGCATGAATTGCTTTGAAATGCATTTATTTCATCCTCATTGGGGTGAATCAACAGAAACCTCGCCCTGTTGTTTTGGATATATTAGGCATAGAAAAAACTGAAAGCAACATTTTCGGAGAAATTATTTCCGAGAGTCCCGCCCTGGAAAAAAAAATTAGATTTCACTTATTTGTGCCTCCCCCCCCCATTGTTTTTGTCACGCTACGCCGATAGTTAAAATAATTTGTTTAGTATTATAGAAGCGGAAAGCTCGCTGCTAAATAAAGAAAAAAAAATTCACCATGTCGCAGGTGCGATTCATCAGAAAAGATTCAGAAATATATAAAAATTTCTGTTCGCAATTGGAGCTAGGTAATGCAAAGGATATCTTTGAAATCGTTATTTTATAAGCAGAAATATAATAACAAATAAAAATGTAAAAAAAATAGAAATATAAGAAAGAAATAAAAGTATAAAAAAATATATAAAAGAAATAAAAATATGAAAAAAAATAAGAATATACAAAAATAAATATATAAAAATATGAATTCCGTAAATTCACGTAAACATCAACTGTTATATTGGGTTTCGTGTTTAGCATAAAATGCATACAAAATTTTGCACATAGCTCCCGCTATCGGATAAAAGAAGTAACAATATTTGCAATTCAATTTTTTTTAATTTCTAGATATAGCGCTCAATATTAAGATGACAATTTTTTGGACGAAAAAATATGTTTTTTTTTTAAATCTAACTTATAAATTTGCTCATAGCCGCCGCAATGGCGCAGTGGTCTAAGCGATGGCTTCGGATCATTGGTCCGAGATGGGTCAGGGTTCGAATCCCGGTGAGGCATGGGTGTTGTGTTTGTCTTACGGCGTTGACTCTCTCTATCCATTCCCTGAAACAAGTAACCCTAAATTAGGGACGGGCGACTGCTTATAACCCACCGAGTTGCTGACGGTGGACGTTAATCCTTCAATCAAAAAAAAAAAAAAAAAAAGGTAGCTCATAATAATTTCTCTGTTTAGGTAACGATAATGTTGATGGCTAAAATGGATGTCAACAAAATAACATACACATCGTTCGCGTAAATCCAGCTTCTATAATCAGATGCTGATGGCTAAAAAATTGTTTAATAAAATAACACAGCTTTAGGTTCAAGGCTAAAATCAGCTTTCTAAGATCAGATGACGTTGATGGCAAAAATGTAGCTTGCTGGTGATAGCTTCTTGATTTAAAAAGTTTCGCCTTTTTTCAGTTTTACAATGCAATGCTTTTCAAGCAGTTACTTTTCTAGCGATTTCCTTGTTGGCAACAGTAGAGACTGCTTTGTTACATTGCTTTTGTTTCGTCAAATCCAAAGAGAAAATTTGCTCTCCTTCGATCATTTTTTTCATTTCCTTTCATGTTTCACCAGTGTTTCAATGCATGAGAAGTGCCCACACTCTCGGAGTTATTTCCCACTTGCGTTTTTCCGCTCATTTTTCAATTCAACGGTAAAACGAAAGAAAAATGGAGTTTTAAGATCACTATGTCACTAGTGCATTATAGTTGCATTGGTAATGGAGGTTCTGGAAGAAAATGGCGCGGTCAATTTACTTTTCCTCGAGGCCTGGTCTGGGTAATCGTTTGGTTAAATTCCGTTGGGTAAACTCACAAAGTGTTTGTCCTACGAAGGAAATAGAAGAAGAAGAAGAAGAAAAAGTAACAAGCCATTCAAGGAGCTTTTACCGCCATTCGTTCTTCCGGGAAGTTCCGACATGGCTTGAATTGATATCAGACTGACCAATAAAGATCTAAGGCTGAAAGAAACGTGATAATTCAGAATGAGATGAAAATCTTCAGCAATCGTTGTCTCTTCCGTTCATGATAATATGCATATGCGATAAAAGTTTTTCTAAAACTCTAAACAAATAGAAAAGCAAACGTTATTCATTCAGCTGCAACACTGCAGTTTATGGTCATTTATTAAATAAAACTCAGCTATGCAATATAGAAATTAAATTTATCTAGCACTACGGAATACAGTAAATTCATATTTTCTTAATGGTTTAGGCGTCCGGAACAAGGAAGTAGAGAAAACTGCCTCTCATTAAGTGAATTTTCATCTCTTATTGCAAACTGTATTAAACATGTTAAGAACAATTGCAGATCAGCTGCCCCGCTGAGCGAGTAGTCTGAGGCATGGGCTTCGATCAGTCCAGCCGGAGCTTATCTCGAAGCATGGGCTTCGAGATAAGCTCCGGCTGGAATCCCAGATGAGTCATGGGCTTCGGATCAGTCTTCCGAGATAAGCTCCGGCTGGAATCCCAGATGATGCATGGGCTTCGGATCAGTCTTCCGAGATAAGCTCCGGCTGGAATCTCAGATTAGGCATGGGCTTCGGATCAGTCTTCCGAGATAAGCTCCAGCTTGAATCCCAGATGAGGCATGGGCTTCGGATCAGTCTTCCGAGATAAGCTCCGGCTGGAATCCCAGATGAGGCATGGGTAGAATGATTGTCGCATGGCGCATGCTGTGCCCTTTCCCTACATTTGGTGTGGGCAATTGCTTATATCCCTTTAGTGTTCCTCATAGCGGTCGTTAAACCCTATTTCCCCCAAAAAACAGCAAATATCAAATTTCGTACGTAAAATCTGGCTGTCATGTAACTGCGTTTCTAGATTACCTTGTAAGTTTGCTTTCTATCATGCAATGTTAGATGATATCTTCGGTTTGGAAAATGCTTCACTGTTTAATTAACTTCTCGCTGTTTCTAAAATTTGCGTTTCACTTTCAATAGCAACCGATGCTCATAAGCACACAGGGTAAAAAATTAGCCAACCCTCGCAGAACTTACCTAATAACGAGTGACGGCACCTCTTGCCTTGATAACAGCATCAATCCGGTGTGGTAGAGACTACACAAGGTTCTGAATGTATTGAACATCGAGTTGCAGTCACTTGTGCGTCAATTGGTCCCGAGGTTCCGCCAGAGTACGTGGGTGTCTATTCCGGCGTTTCACCTTCTGTTCCAAATGATCCCACAGATTTTCAATAGGATTTAAATCTGGGGATTTGACTGGCCAGTCGAGATGAGACAGTGTTGCTGATTGTTTGTCGTGCCATTCAGACACAGTTTTTGCCCTGTGCACACTGCAATTGCCGTCTTGGAAGACAGGAATGGCAATGTGATGCTCCTCCTGGAGATGTATGGCAAAGTGCAACACTTTGTCATTCAGAATGCAGAAGTACGTATGCTCGTTCAAATTCATCGTCACTGCAACAAGAGGGCCCATTTCGTGGTAAGCTAAAGATTCCTAAAACATCACAGAACCCCTTCTAGCTTGAACAACACCTTCGACACAATCAGGATTAAAGACTTCATTGTGCCAGCGATGCACTCGTCGCCTTTCATCTTTGGAATACAAACAAATATGAGACTCATCAGACTTAAGTACTCATTTGCAATCCTCCACAGTAACGTTTTGGTTGCCCCCGAGCCCATTGATAACGTGAGACTTGCTGTTCAAAGAGGCCTCTTTCCTGGTACTCTGCTCCAAATGTCCATCGCATGCAGTTCTTGTCGCAATGACCTTACGAAAATTGGTTGGAGCGGACTTTCATTTAGTGTTTGCAGTAATTAGTGCCTGATTTGAAACCGATGCGCGGTTACTAGGCGTGAAACATGGTAGCTATCCCTGTTGATGAGAGTCGTCTTTTGGCCACAGTTACGTCGCCGATTTTCAGTTGATTGAGAACTACACCACTGTTCGTAGACCCGCTGGACAGTACGCTTCGACACACCAACAAATTGGGCGACTTCATTCACTTTGTGTCCGTGGGAACCGCCAAACTCGATGGCTCATTTTTGCCACTCAGTAACGTCTGCCTTAAGACCCATATTGCAGACTAAATTCAACACACACGTTGTACTTCATTACTGCAAGATACATAAATGATCCTGTAGACCAAGTCAGTACTATTTATCTGTCAACAATGATATCAAAGCGTCCTGGGTGTAACAGGTAACTTCCTACTCTCATTTCTGTCAGAGATAACTAATTGTTTGTCCGGTGTGCTTATGAATACTGAATGGTACGGAGAGCCGCTGCTGTGTCTCAGTAGTGCAAATGTTTGTTTGTCCGGTGCGCTTATGAATGCAGAATGGTACGGAGAGCCGCTGCGGTGCCTCAGTAGTGCTAATTGTTGTTTATCCGGTGTGCTTATGAATACAGAATGGCACGGAGAGCCGCTGCGGTGTCTCAGTAGTGCAAATTGTTGTTTGTCCGGTGTGCTTATGAATACAGAATGGTACGGAGAGCCGCTACGGTGTCTCAGTAGTGCAAATTGTTGTTTGTCCGGTGTGCTTATGAATACAGAATGGCACGGAGAGCCGCTGCGGTGTCTCAGTAGTGCAAATTGTTGTTTGTCCGGTGTGCTTATGAATACAGAATGGTACGGAGAGCCGCTGCGGTGTCTCAGTAGTGCAAATTGTTGTTTGTCCGGTGTGCTTAATGAATACAGAATGGCACAGATGAGCCGCTGCGGTGTCTCAGTAGTGCAAATTGTTGTTTGTCCGGTGTGCTTATGAATACAGAATGGCACGGAGAGCCGCTGCGGTGTCTCAGTAGTGTAAATTGTTGTTTGTCCGATGTGCTTATGAATACAGAATGGTACGGAGAGCCGTGCGGTGTCTCAGTAATGCAAATTGTTGTTTGTCTGGTGTGCTTCTGAATACAGAATGATACGGAGAGCCGCTGCGGTGTGTCAGTGGTGCAAAGTGTTGGCTTCTAATCATTCGTCGGGATTGCTCCGGATTCGAGTCCTGGGTAAGGTATAAATGGTGTGTTCGTGTGGTTACCTTACAGTACTGTTGCTTATTTCCATTCTCTGGAAGCAGTGGCCATAAATTAGATATTGGAGACTGCTTACAGCCCACTGAGGTGCTCAGGACGTTGTTTATACCCCAAACGGAAGAAAAGCATACTAGCGAATAACTCCTGAGATGGGAAAATAAAAAAACAACCATCTCTTTAAACTTGATCTGAAATCTTAGGGAAAAGGCAGTCGCTATGAAGATTAAGTGCATGTCTGTACGCCGAATCCCGTCATTAAATGTATGATGTCTGGATTCTAAATCCCGTGAAGAGTATTTTAACAACTTGTCAAAATTGAATCGTCTACTGTATAGCAGTGATTACCAAAGTTTTGGAAAGAAGGGCCAAATGAGAAATTAACTAAAGCTCGGGGTGAAAGGAATGAAAAACAATTGTGGAACCAAAAGTAGATATTGTAAATTTTCAATGAAGTAATATTTGTCAAAGTCTAACTAATTTTATATGGTGTGTAATTTAACATGAAAGTTTTCAAACTAATATTTGAAGATATGTATATCTAAAATAAATACAAAACTAAACTTACTAAAGACCAAAGTTTAGTCTTTAGTAAGTTCACCTCGTGACATAAACAAATTGACTTTATAGCATCTAAAACTGGAAAAAAAGTCAACGAGAAGAATGGTATTGTCTCTAGTATGATTCAGAGATATTTTTGATATTTGTTTACAGGTTAGACAACCTAAATCTTAAAAAGTCTGACAAGTGGTTGTCGGTCAATCGTGGACGAAGCTTCAATTTCACGTATTCGATTTTGGAGAAAGCTTGTGCACATGAAATACGTATGTGCTACCGAACACCGAAAGCATTTTCCTGACAAAACGTTTTAGATTTGTGAAACTATTTCTAGGCAAAAGAGTATCAAACTTTCACTCTTAAAGAATGACATCAAATTATTATTAGATTTCAAATCTGAACAGTTTCAAATGTACATTCTCGTCGGCATCACCAACCGTAAAATTTAATGGGTCTTGCAATAGCTGGAATGGTTTTTCATGCTGTAAAACTCACCAAAACGTCTTTCAAACTCAGCTTTCAGCAAATTAATATTTACCACACGGTGCTCAACATCAAAACCAAACTTATCAGGCATGCTGTCCCACATATATTTACAAAATGGAAAGTATAAAAAATCTTGCTCTGCTATCTGTTGCTTGAACGGCTCCAACGTCTTCGGTATAAAAGACATCGGTTCAAAAACAACTTACCTGCGAAGTTATCTTTCCCTTGCATGTACAAATTGAATTGATTGAGATCCTCAGTAATGTCTGTTAAAAATGCAAGGTCCCACAACCAGGGGGCGTTACCTCCAGTTGTTTCACGGCTTCCCGCGAGCAGTAGTTTGAGGACCACTGGTGTATAGGATCACAACTATACTCAGGAAAATATCATTCTCTACTTGGAAAGAGAATTTGACTCAAAGAACATAAAATAGACACAAGGGGCGGAAAAATAACTACTGCTCTACCCAGAGAAGTCAAGTTTAAGTCCACTGAACCTATGTAGGATGATATAAAGAAATTAGCTTTCTATAGTTAGAAGGTAGAAGATATCATTTACAGGCAAGATAAAAATTCTAGGTTTTGAGACTGTTCTCAAGAATGCATACCTCCATTAATGGAACAAAATCGGCAGCCACAGAGCCAACGACAAAAGGAGGAATCACTACCAAACGACAAAGGCTTTTTTTCGTCCCAGGACTTCATGGAAAGAGTCCAGGATATCAAATGCTATAACTTCACTGCGACTTTATCCCAGGCATAAGTAACACAACTTTTTTAATTTCATTTATCTAAGTAAAAAGCACTCTGGATTATTACCTTTATGGTAGAGCATTGTGCAAATACTACCTCTGACCGTTCGTCCTAGTGGGTCTACACTTGGATCAGGCATCGATGGTACGCTTGTCTTACGACACTGGCTCTCCCCGTTTCTTTGAACCACTGGCCACAACTTGGGGACAGGCGACTGATTATAGCCCTTAGAGCTGCTCACGGTGGTCGTTACCTCGTCCCTCCCTCTAAAATATCACGATGATTAAGGAATCTTCAATATTCCAAACAGGATAGTCTCGAATCAACCGTTTTGGCTTCAGTCATTTAACAAGACAGTGTCTTATTAATTGTCTTGGCTTACGTCGTTCGATAAGGTAGTGTCTTATTAACTGCCTTAACTTAATTCATTTAATAAGGCATTATCTTGTTAATTACCTTGACTTCAGTCATTTAATAAGTTAATGCCTTATAATTTGTTTTGGTTTGAGTCATTTAGTAAGATACTGTCTTATAAACTCCCTTGACTTCATTTAATAAGGCATTGTCTTATTAATTACCTTGACTTCAGTCATTTAATAAGTTAATGCCTTATAAATTGTTTTGGTTTGAGTCATTTAGTAAGATACTGTCTTATAAACTGCCTTGACTTCATTTAATAAGGCATTGTCTTATTAATTACCTGGACTTTAGTCATTTAATAATTTAATGCCTTATAATTTGTTTTGGTTTGAGTCATTTAGTAAGATACTGTCTTATAAACTGCCTTGACTTCATTTAATAAGGCATTGTCTTATTAATTACCTTGACTTCAGTCATTTAATAAGTTAATGCCTTATAAATTGTTTTGGTTTGAGTCATTTAGTAAGATACTGTCTTATAAACTGCCTTGACTTCATTTAATAAGGCATTGTCTTATTAATTACCTGGACTTCAGTCATTTAATAATTTAATGCCTTATAAATTGTTTTGGTTTGAGTCATTTAGTAAGATACTGTCTTATAAACTGCCTTGACTTCATTTAATAAGGCATTGTCTTATTAATTACCTGGACTTCAGTCATTTAATAATTTAATGCCTTATAAATTGTTTTGGTTTGAGTCATTTAGTAAGATACTGTCTTATAAACTGCCTTGACTTCATTTAATAAGGCATTGTCTTATTAATTACCTGGACTTCAGTCATTTAATAAGTTAATGCCTTATAAATTTGTTTTGGTTTGAGTCATTTAGTAAGATACTGTCTTATAAACTGCCTTGACTTCATTTAATAAGGCATTGTCTTATTAATTACCTGGACTTCAGTCATTTAATAAGTTAATGATTTATAAATTGTTTTGGTTTGAGTCATTTAGTAAGATACTGTCTTATAAACTGCCTTGACTTCATTTAATAAGGCATTGTCTTATTAATTACCTGGACTTCAGTCATTTAATAATTTAATGCCTTATAAATTTGTTTTGGTTTGAGTCATTTAGTAAGATACTGTCTTATAAACTGCCTTGACTTCATTTAATAAGGCATTGTCTTATTAATTACCTGCACTTCAGTCATTTAATAAGTTAATGCCTTATAAATTGTTTTGGTTTGAGTCATTTAGTAAGATACTGTCTTTAAACTGTCTTGACTTTATTTAATTACGCAGTGTCTTGTTCATTGCTTTGATTTCAGTCATTTAATTAGAAAATGGTTTATTAACTGTTTTGTCTTGAGTCATTCAATAAGACAGTGTCTTATTACCTGCCTTGACTTCCGTCATTTAAATACGCAGTGTCTTATTAACTGGTTTTCAGTCAATAAATAAGACTGTTGTTTTTATTTGCTTTGGCTTGAGTCATTCAGTAAGACAGTATTTTAATAACTGCTTTGATTACATTTAACAAGACATTGCCTTATTAATTGCCTGGATTTCAGTCATTTAATAAAAGAGTGTTTTTCTTAATTGTGTAGGCTTTAGTTATTTTTATTACCATATGATAAAAGATCTTGAAGACTCCAGTTCTAGATCTTATCAGATATCAAACGTTATTATTTCAACGGTGTCAAATTTCTTGAGAGCCAAGTTTTAAATAATAATTACATAAGCTGTGAAAGCAGTACCTGGACAGAATCAACCGATGATAAAGAGCAACGGATAAAGTCATACCGAGTATGATTAATGAGTTCTAAGTTTACAGATGAGAGAAAGACTGGTTCTTAGTTGCGTTTTACTTTATGCTAGAAGGAAGAGATGTTAGGAAACAAATAATTTATCAAAACATATTGCGAGTATCGCACAAGAACAATATATTCTTACTTACAGAACACTATAACTGTTATAAACCGTTTAGCTTAAATTTAGAAATGTTTCTGCTTTGCGCGAGCCAATTTAGAATGAACATAATTTTCGGGTGGCTCATACATACATACATACATATCACTAAGCTGTTCTCTGAGATTCAGAGGTTAGCTCCACAAAGAAATGCAACTACCAGATAGAATGTTAACTGATTATTTACTTACCGTATCAAATTTATCCATTTACAGCGATCTTGACACACAACTCTGGCTCCACTGAAATCCATCACGCGACGTACTCAAGACCTTCTATACTTCATACTCATAATCTTTTTCTCGCGCAGACACTCCTGAATCTGATCCTTCCATGATTTCCTTGTCCTTCCTCTGCCTTTCCTTCCTGCCACTTGGGCTAATAAAATTTTCTTAGTAAGCATCTCATCACTCATTCTTTTACCACCGAAGCATATTAGTCTCCATCTTGCTAACAACATTTTGCTTCACATTACACAACTGCAACACATCTTCATTCCTCACACAATCAGAACGTGTTTTGTCACAAGCCCCCCATAAGTAACGCATTTCTCCAACACACTAATGACTCCTATGTTTCTTCTTTAGCACCCATGTTTCACTGCCATACATCAGAGTAGAATCAGTTACACTTTCATACACAGCCATGCGGAACTCTCTTGAGAACCTACCTGCGCTGATGCAAAGCAGAAAAATGTTTCTCTCGTGAAACGTAATTTTTCGTGTAACACAAAATCAACTTAATATAGAATATCAGCTAAATTTTATTCATCGAAACGAAAACAAAACTAAAAAAGAAAATAAAACGAAAAACAACAACTATGGATGATCTACTAAAATAATGCGCTAGAGAAAACACACCTCATCTGCATGTAAAAACTGAAGAGTACAAAGAAAGATATTAAACATGTTTCTACTGACTTTAGTTGGCAGTTTTGTGTAATTTTCTGAACGACATTTCTTGAAATGCACTAACATTTCCCTTTATCCTGTCAACGCACGGGATCGTTTTTTTCGTTCCATGCCAAAATGGAAACGGCTGAAAGCAAAATAAAAATAAGCTTAATCATCGTTACTCACGGAAGCTTTATTTTTAAAGAATAAGTAAATCTACCATCAGCATTTCCTTCTCCGATTAATCAAATTTCGCGAAGTTTTGTCTTCTTACCCTTAAAACATTTGGCGCCATATGTGTTATTTCCATAATATAGAATGGTAAAGCTTGAAATAATCGTGATCCTTCCTATGGAAATAAACTTTTTATTTTGTTGCTAGCACGCATTTCTTTTATTTCTTGAGGGGGGGGGTTAGCTACCACTGTGAGCAACTCAGTGGGCTATATAAACAGCTCACTGTCTCTAATTTGGGGCTGGGCAGCGGGTGGCCTAGTGGTCATCTTTCGTGATTACCATAGAAATAACCTCAGGTTCGATCTTGGGCAGGCGTGAAACCACTAAATACCCGCCGTGCGTCGGATGGGCACGTTAAGCCGTCGGACCCCTGGAACTGGCCCCCGGTAAAAATAAGGGCGCCATCCTCCTCTTTTCCTACAGCCTCGCTTCCGTGTCGCTTTCCTATCAATCACTCTAGCCCAAATCTCTTAGCTTCCTATTTCTAGGGGTTGTTCATGACCTGGGGTCAGACACTCCCTTCCTAAAATCCTCTACATATGATCTGATCTTATCTGATAATTTGGGGCTGCTGGTTTCATAAGAGTGATGGAACCGGTGCTTGCTTCCCCGGTGGCTCAGGGGTCTAAGCGATGGCTTCTGATCATTCGTCCGAGATGGGTCCAGGTTCGAATCTCAGTGAGGCATGGATGTTGTGTTTGTCTTACGGCACTGGCTCTCTCACTTCCCTGGAACCAGGGAAAAGTAGGGACGGACGACTGATTATAGCTCATTGAGTTGCTCACGATGGTCGTTAAACCTCCAATAAAAAAAAGAACCGGTGCTTCAAGACCCATGCTTCATCTGGGGCTGGAGCTCCGGCCCATCCCAGTCGAGATCTCTGCGCCACAGGGGCTATAGCATGTATTTTTGCATACTATGTAATGGTTCGCATTATTATAAAATTCGTTTAACGTCCAGTAGCATGAGCTTTGAAATCGACTACTTTTATTTATTTTCAAATGCGCAGTTTTGTGGATAGATATCGTAAACGCACATGCTGTTAACTTATGCTTATTTTAATTAGCAGCTTTGTTTCACAAAATCTGACTGGAAAAATGATTTACTCGTCCAATAACTTCCGCAATGATATACATTTCTGTCCATTTTCTGCTTCTAATGACGCCTAGTTTTGGCGTTAGGAGTCAAACTGCATGCATGTGGGTCTCATGTTACGCGATAAAATGGTTTCGAGAAATCGCGGCATAAAGTAAAGCAAACGGAGGTTATTGATGATGTGGAATTAGCTCAGTTGGCGTTAGTGCGAAAGAGCCGAACCCATAAGATTTGCATCAGCATTCCTAGCAGCGAATTCGCGAAATAAGCTCACCGAACTCTGAAAATATAATAAATATAGAAAATCACGTTTTGGGGTTTAAGGACGACCGTGAGCAACTCGAAGGTTTATAAGCAATCGTCTGTCTCTAATTTAGGCTCCTTGGTTCCAGGGAAGGGAGAGAGCCAGTGCCGTAAGACAAAGATAACACTCATATTTCTCCTAGTCCGAGCCCGGACGCATTTCGTACGAATGATTAGAAGCCAGGGTCTAGACCATTGCGCCCAACTATTACTTGCTATACTTCGGTCATAACAATTGGAGGTAAAAGGGGAATTTAGGCTTTACGTTCAGGACGATGAAGTACTTCAGTGATTTCAGCTCCTAAATTCCCGCTACAGGAGCTGAAATTGAGGTGTCTCTCTAGCACTTACACTGGTTCCCTTGGTTTCACTTCTTTACGACCTTCCGTTCGCCTATGAAGCGATGAGTGCGCGACGTCATTGCACACCATTAAGTATTTCAGTAAGTTATAGTATTTCAGTGAGTGACTCGATGGCTTATATACAATATATTAATAAAGGTCACCGGACACCTGGAAGAGAAACACAACATAGTATTTGCTGACATACATTAGTTTGGTGTCGGTCCACCTTTGGCCTTAATGCATGCACTGACCCTTTGAAACAGACTTTCGACAAGGTTTTGGAACACAGCGATAGGTATGCGCTTCCATTCAGTACATAATGCTGCCGCTAACTTTTTCTTAGTAGTATGTCTTGGTTCCAAACTTCTTATGCGGAGCTCAAATTCACCCCATAGGTGCTATATGGGATTAAGATCAGGGCTCAGTACTGGCCGGTTCACACACGATAGGAAATTATTGTCAAACTACGCTGTAATAGTCCTTGCTTTATGGCTCGGTGTATTATCCTGCTGGTACCAACAAGGCTCGATTGCATAGTAGTGCCACTGAGTAGGTAAAGCATAATTGTCCAGAATATCGAGGTAGACCTGATGGTTAACAGATTTGTCAACGATAACCAATGAACCGGAACCATATCACGAAAAACAGCCCCACACGAGTACACCTCCAGCTCCAAACTTGATCGTTGGAGCAGTACACTGTGGTAAATAGCGTTGCCCCGGCTGGCGCCATACCCACACACGGCAATCAGACTGATAGATCGTGTGCCTGGATTCATCAGTCCATAGGAGTCGTTTCCATTGATCTACCGTGCACGATAAATGTTCTTTACACCATGCTAAACGACGAGTAGCATTCCAAACGGAGATGAAAGGCTAATGAGCAGCCGCACACGAGTCTTTCATCTAACCCGTGGAATGAAGTTCTCTGCGAATGGCACGTGCATATACCGAGGTTCCAGCATTTTTACTCACCTGTACACCGAGGTCTTGTGCAGTACTCCCTCGATTAGCTGTAACGACTCTTCTCAGGCTTTGACGTCCTCGATCACTGATTTTCTTCGGTCTGCCGGTACGTTTTGCTGCTTCAGGAACGCCATGTGTCTTCCACTGATTCTATACAACCAAAACAATTGACTTGGGTATGTTTAAACGCTTCTCGGTTTCTCTTATGGGCAACCCACTAATATAACACCCAACAATCTTTCCCTTCTCAAAGTCAGTTCTCTTTCGCCCGCGATATTTTCACTCAACCTCACAGTGCGATGTGATCGCGGAGAGCTGCAGGCTTGTTTTTATACGGTTTTGCAGCTGTACTGTGCATCTTTACTTTTGCCAATATAGTGTATAGTATTTAAGTGAGTTGAGCTCCTAAATTCGCACTAGAGGAGCTGAAATTGATCGTTCCCCTATCACTTACACTAATTCCGTTGGTTTCACTTCATTCTGAGCCTCCGTTAGCCTGTGAAGCGATGAGAGCGCGACTTCATTGCACTCCGTATGGATCTATCTAGGAAAGCGTTTCCAGCCCTGTACTTTATATGAAGATTTTCATTAGAATTGGCGGTTGATCAAGTTTCTAAAGTTTGGTCAAACCTTTTAGAACATCTTGCATAACAAACCAACGTTTACCCGAAAGCAATTAATTTTCTTATAACACTCTGACTCGCCATTTACCCTTGAACCGGCTGGAACAAATGAACTCGGGGTTAGCCAAATGGAGTGCTTAAATATATTTGCTGCCTAAGAAGTGCGCTAAATATAACTGGAACGAATGAACCTCCGCATCAGAAAGGGTTGCTTTCCCTTTATTAGCTTTGTTATTCAATTTGATCATTTAGGGGGATGACGTAAACAATCCATTCTGACTGAATACCTGCTGAAAAGGATATAAAAATGCGAAGAACCTAAGAAAGGAGATATGTAGATGATTTTTTCAGTCGCTGGTTTCTAACCAGTGGCATGTCATTCCTATCTCCGGACTAGAACTTCCTAAAAATGCCTTGGGTTATAGAGCACGTAATAGAGGAATAGAAGCGACGTCTTATCACCAGGCCATGACAGGTTTATTGTCGGCACTGCTGAGGTGAGAGGGGAAAATATTTTTTTGCTGTTGCTTTCTTAAAACCATGCTGTTAATGTAAAAATTTCTGCTTGGGGAGCACTGAAAATTTTAGCCACCATCTGGTTCACGTACATCAGCCGCTTAAAGGGCTAAGGATTGGTTTAGTTCTTAGAGAAAGCGATGCAGCAAATCTGGGCCACAGTTCCTACCACCGCGACAAAGCCTTAAAGAGCTAAATATTAGTTTATTTAGTAGGGAAAGCGATGGAGCACATTTCGACCGCCGTTCCGACCTCTGCGACAAAACCTTGAAAACTAAGGATTGGTTTAGTTAGTAAGGAAAACGATGGGGCAAATTCGGGCCACCGTTACGACCTCCACGACAAAGCCCTTAAAGGGCTAAATATTTGTTTAGTTCGGGAAAGCGATGAAGCAAATTTGGGCCTTTGTTCCGACCTGCGGGACAAAGCCTTATCCATACTAACAGGCTTTGTCAAGACACATTTGTGCAATTATTTTCAGTATTTCTTCGAATTTTGCATGATTTGACATAAAACGCGAATCTGTCTGATATAGGAGGCGAGACTCTCCTATGTATTGGGTTGATGCATAAGTTCATGCAATTTTATTTCACGAGTGTTTCCCAGGTCAGTAGTGACTGTGCAGATGACCAGTTGTATATCAAAATGTAGCCAGTAATATCGTGTATCTAAACCATATTGTGTTGTGTGATTGTGGCTAATGGTTGTTTGGTTTTCAGGTCTTGACGTATGGAGTGTCAAGTAGAGAAAAATGAACACTTCCAACATCTGCTCCTCTACGAGTTTAACAAGGGATCCACAGCCGCCAAGCCTACTCGACAAATTTATGCTATGTATGAGGAGGATGCTATTGCTCTGAGGAGAGCCCGCGAATTGGTTTGAGAGGTTCTGAGGTGGCAATTTTGACCTTGACGACTCTCCACGCTCAGTTCGTCCATCTTACTTTGATGAGGATTGTTTGAACCATCTCATCCACTTGGATCAGCGTCAAACCATACGCGAATCGGCCACTGAGATGGACTGTGATCAGGCCACAGTGGTACAACACCTGGAATGTATAGGAAAGGTCCAGAAATTGGGGTCTTGGGTGCCTCACACTCTCACCTAGGACAACAAGAATCAGCGTCTTGCCATATGTTGTTCCCTGCTCACCCGTTATTGCGAATGTTCTCAGCAACACAGACCCTTTCTGTCACGTATTGTTACTGGACATGAAAAGTGGTGCCTGTACGTGAATTCCAGGCATCGGAGAGAATGGTTAAGCAAACAAGAAGCCGACGCCACTTCCAAATCATGACATTCATCCAGCGAAGATCATGTTGTGTGTCTTGTGGGACATGGAAGACATTATTCACTGGAAAATGCTGCCGAGGAATCGAACCATGAACGCTGCATTCTATTGTGAGCAATTCCGCCGTGTGGAGGGAGAAATTCAGCAGAAATGAGAAATGGCCACATCGGCGCCAAGGTGTCTTTCTCTAACAAAATGGCCATTCAGGTCATGAAATGGGAGATCTTTCTACATCCGGCCTATTCCCCAGGTGTCGCCACTTCAGACTATCACCTGTTCCGATCTCTATCAAATGCACTCCGTGGCAGAGCGTTCAACAATGATGTCGATTTCCAGAATTTCCTTGATGATTTCTTCGCAGCAAAACCTACACGTTTTTTCAAGAATGGCATTAGACCTATCCAGACCTTGGGACAGCATCGTAAACAATGGGAGGGAGGGGTCATAGTTGATTGAACCCGTTTTCTTTTCTGATGTAATACATTCCTGTAGTGCGGTGAAAAAAACGGCATGAATTTATGCATCAACCCAATATATAGAATAAATTTATGTGAATACCTGTATTTCTCTGTTTTTACTTGTACATAATTGTTGAATTTTAAGACTTCATTTTCTGAGAAGGAAAAAGAATCAGTAGGTACAGGAGAGTTTAGACCAACATTTTCTAGTTCTCTTGAAAGTCGTGTTTAGGTGAAGCGATGAGTTTTAGCTTTGTAGAAGAAATGGTTAGTCGCGGAAGAAATTCTTTTTGCATCAGATAATATTGACTAACGACGAACATTTTGTTATACATAGCCAATTACATACTGTAAAAAACATTCTGAAATTAATAAGCCACTTCCCATGATTCGTTTTGTGAATTAACGAAGAACATTTTTGATAGAGCATTTTCCGTGAAATGACAGAAAGAAATCTGAATTTCACGGATATTTCGTTTGCCAGGAAAATTGTGAATTTTCAGAAACCTTTTCCTAATTCATTTTGTATATAAACGGGAAAACTTCGTTGTCACTTTTTCCGTGTCCTTATGACGAAAACATTCTGGAAATACAAGGAATTCCCGGGAATACGTGAGATTTGATTAACTGTTAAATTTCAATCATGTCAAAGGAACCAATTTTGAAGTTCTGTAGCGAGATCGCATATTGTGGATAGCATATCGTCTATATAACTGCATAGACGATATGCTATGCAGTTATATAAAGTCTATATAACTGCATCAATTTTGGTTATTGCGGCACAGGATATTTCTTCTCCTTTCTCGGATTTTTGTACACCAGCCATTATTTAATAAATTACATAATTCTCGTTAAATCGACATTAAGTAGGTACTTTTTTTTAATTTTTATAACTGGAAATAGTGTTGCAAAAAGAAGTACACCATGACACCCTCTAGAGGCAGAACTGTGCATTAGAAAAAGATATGCAAAGATTATTGGAAAGGTTCCAAAACCGTTGCAAAGATTCCTAGAATAAGCATTTGAAAGACTGAACTCGAAACTGCTGTCCTGATGATGCCAAGCCAAACACTCCTGATGATGCCAAGCCAAACGCTCCTGATGATGCCGAGCCAAACGAGCTGCGAAACTGTAGTCGATGTTAATAAAACATTTAATTGTGAATAAACGTTGATAATTTATTCTATATAAGGTTTGTTCAACAATAAGTAGTGAGACTCTTAGGCTGGAGTGCGTTTGCGCTTCGTAATTTTGTCAATGGGTGGCGCTAGTGTATAGGTGATATAAAGTCTATATAACTGCATTGCAGCTTGTTTGTTACGGAAGCCGTGTAACGTGCTGGACTAATTGTATTGTTCTCTGGTAGGAGGTGGATACGTTCAAAGCTGCTCAACGTGCTGTAATTCAGTTTTTGAAAACGGAGAGACGCCACCAAGCTAAATTCACGGACGAATGAAGGCGGTGTATGGACTTACTCGTCTTCCACGCAGTACGGTGTTGGCAGTTCTTTAGCGGTGGACGAAAAAGCACTGCAGATCAGCCAAAATCAGGAGCACCACGTCGTCCTGTTTCAGTGACGATTATTGCACGTCTGGATGCTGCAGTAAAGACCAACCGAAGAATCACGATCCGAGAACTGGTGAACAGTGCGACTGTGAGCATCGGAACTGACCATACGATCATGCATTCGCACCTTCAATATCGTAAGGTCTGCGTCACGTGGGTACCAAAACATCTGTCCGATGAACAGATGAGTCAACGAATGAGACTATCGCCATAAAGAAGGTGAAGATTTCCTGCCACACGTTATTGCTGGGGACGACAGCGAGTGTCGTCATTTCGAGCAAGAGTCGAAACGCAGAGCACGCAGTGGAAACATGCATCATCGTCACTGCCGAGGGAATCACGGTCCACCATTTCTGCAGGCAAGGTGATGTTAACCTTCTTCTTTGACCATCGAGGCTCATCGCTTATTGAGTGGCTACCAAAAGGATGAACCATCAGTGCCAAACGATATTGTCAAACTTTAAAGAAGCTTCGACAAGTCATCAAAAACAAGAGACCTGGCAACCTCACTCACGGTATTGTGCATCTTCGTGATAACGCCCAGCCTGACACGTCAGTTACCACGCAAAGGACTTTGCAACGCTTTCGCTGGGAAGTCCTTCAACATCGGGCATATAGTCCTAACCTATCGCCCTGCAATTTTTCACATCTTTGGACCTATGAAAAAAATTCTCAAAGACAAACGTTTCACTTCGGATGATCAGGTGCGTGAAGTTGTAGATAACTGGTCGCAGCAGCAGCCTACCTGATTATATGCCACAGGAATACAAGGACTTGTACAACGATGGGACCACAGTCTAAATGCTGGCAGTGATTATTTTTAGGTATGTTATGTTTTAACTCTTTCAGGCCGAAAGTCTCACTATTTATTGAACAACCCTTATACTTTATGTCATAAGACTCTTTCAGGCATAAAGCCTCACTACTTATTGAAAAACCCATCATACTTTATGTCATAAGACTCTTTCAGGCATAAAGCCTCACTACGTATTGAAAAACCCTTATACTTTATGTCATGTTTTGACTCTTTCAAGCAGAAAGCCTCACTACGTATTGAACAACCCTTATACTTTATGTCATAAGACTCTTTCAGGCAGAAAGCCTCACTACTTATTGAACAACCCTTATACTTTATGTCATGTTTTGACTCTTTCAGGCAGAAAGCCTCTCTACTTGTTGAACAACCCTTATACTTTATGTCATAAAACTCTTTCAGGCATAAAGCCTCACTACGTATTGAAAAACCCTTATACTTTATGTCATGTTTTGACTCTTTCAAGCAGAAAGTCTCACTACTTATTGAACAACCCTTATACTTTATGTCATGTTTTGACTCTTTCAGGCAGAAAGTCTCACTGATTATTGAACAACCCTTATACTTTATGTCATAAGACTCTTTCAGGCAGAAAGCCTCACTACTTATTGAACAACCCTTATACTTTATGTCATGTTTTGACTCTTTCAGGCAGAAAGCCTCTCTACTTATTGAACAACCCTTATACTTTATGTCATAAAACTCTTTCAGGCATAAAGCCTCACTACGTATTGAAAAACCCTTATACTTTATGTCATGTTTTGACTCTTTCAAGCAGAAAGTCTCACTACTTATTGAACAACCCTTATACTTTATGTCATGTTTTGACTCTTTCAGGCAGAAAGTCTCACTCTCACTGCTTATTGAACAACCCTTATACTTTATGTCATAAGACTCTTTCAGGCAGAAAGCCTCACTACTTATTGAACAACCCTTATACTTTATGTCATGTTTTGACTCTTTCAGGCAGAAAGTCCCACTACTTATTGAACAACCCTTATACTTTGTCATGTTTCTACTCTTTCAGGCAGAAAGTCTCACTACTTATTGAACAACCCCTATACTTTATGTCATGTTTTGATTCTTTCAGGCAGAATGTCTCACTGAAAAACCTTATATTTTTGTTAAGTTCATATCCAGAATCGTTGAAGAATCTCACGTAATACCTCTACACGTACTAACGCAAAGGAGCAAACACATAGGTTTGCAGAAGCAATTGATTTAGAGATGCTAAGCATTAGTTCTCTAGGTTGGAAAATTCAAATTCTTCGCCGCTCTGAATTTTCCAGATGAAAACTTTATCCGCTAGGTGGTGTTACTGCATCAGTACACTATGCAAATTCGTTTGGACAAACACGAAAAGAACATAAAAAAGCAGATGCTTTCTGAGCTTTTCATTTAGAGAAAGTGCGCAGAATGCAATTGATCGATTAGATGAATGTAAAAGAAAAACATGAAACAGGAAAAGAAGTTTGTTTTAGTTTTCCAGAAGACGAGGATAAATAAATCAAAGAGATACAGAACTGGAAAAAGTATTATGCGTTGCACTTTTTTGTAAGTAGAAAGCTACAAAAAGAAGAACAGCATCCAGCAGAATGAAGGAAGAAAAATACTGTAAAAGTATTCTGACTTGTCTATTGAATAGTTTTAAGAACGTCTGCCATTTTATAAAACTGACATGGTTTAGAAAACGGTTTCTTAATCGTGTTAAATATTGGAATTCCAACATCAGTTTTACCAATAAAGACGTCGCACAAATTTAAACTTTACAGGGAAACATATGATATTTTGTAACGTTATTTATTGTTTGAAATGTGTTTATGTGGCTTACGGAATACTGTATAGCTTGTCCCAAAACAACTGAGGATGTTTTTATAAAAATATGCAATACTGCGTTCAACCTTGGCACAAGTCTCGATAAAACGGTCGTCATTGTAGCAACCTTAGCATCTTGCCACATCTGTTTATCACGCATGCGTCGTCGGTAGTACGCAGTTTAATAAGCTCTATTTCGTGAACCCCTAACAAGTGTTTTTGCGCTGTGAGTTTTTTGAAAAAATGGATGGGAAAGAGGAATAAAAATGCGTCATTAAATTAATACAGAAATGTTGCAGTCGACTTAAGAACTCTGTCGGAGAAACTTTCCGCCTTATGCAAGCAGCTTAAAAAGATGAATGTCTAGGAAAATCAACAATTTACGGATGGCATAAAGACTTTATATATGGTCATACGTCAAAGCCGCCCTTAGGGGAGGGGGTGTCAAGTGCGGTCGCATAGGGCCCCCTCGCTAAGGGGGAGAGCCTCTTTCACGCCCTAAGAAAGAAAATGAGAGAGGAAGAGAGAAAGAGTGAGTGAGCTAATTTCTTATTTTCAATTATTCTAATTTTATTTTTTAAACTTCGTCTCGTTTAATTACTTTTTTTAATATCTATTGCTGAATTTATATTTACCCAAATATTGGCAGTAAACTACAATATTTTGTCTAGCGAAACATTAGTATTGAAACCATATCTTTCAACGTGCACCGTGCACTGATAGTTATCGAAAAGGTTGTGCTACGTGAGTTACTTCCATCTGATGTCAAAACTGCAGCCGGTGCTTTAAGATACATGAATAAAATTCAGAATCTTTTCCTTAATGCCTTCATCGCCTACAGGAAATTACTTATTGTCCCAGTAACAGTGGCAAGAGTGGAAAGAAGCTTTCACACTTGAAGCTGATTAAATCTTATTTAAGATCTGTCATGTCTGAAGAAAGATTGATGTCTTTGGCAATTGAACAGGACAAAGCAAGCAAAATCATTTTTTGATAAATTACAGGTATTACAAAACAAATGCTTTAGATTAATAGACCTACTTTCGAAACGAAGTATTACTATGACAACATACATACACCCACATCTACACCCTTTCAGTTCATTCTAATGATTTCCGAATACTAACAATACATCAACTTTTCCATTAGAATCTAGGTAAAGTCATGTTTCAGAGACTCAAAAATAATTTGCATGTAGACTTAATTGAAATTAATTGCAATAGGCGCAACTACCAAGCAAGAAATAGATTGCCGTTTTGCCCAATACAGTTTAAAACCCAGCTATCAAAACAAAGCTTGAATTATGCTGGCCCTGATTACTGGAATTCATTACTTCTGGATTTAACAAATACCAATGAACAAAATCTCTTTAAAAAACCACTTAAAAAACATTTACTGAGTTAAAAAATTAAATACACTTTCTTTAAAAATACTAAAAGTAATTATTTACTAAAAATATAAACTTTTTCCTAAATTTATTATTAAGAATTAAATTCATTTACTAAGGCCAGACTCACTTGTCTTACAATCTAGAGGTAACTAAGGGCTACGTCAGAACTTCAAAGAGGCCTTTTCCCTTGTTCTCTTTGCTGTTCAATTAATAGCCTTTGTATGCATAATTTATTGTAATGCAATATTGTTATGTAACATTACAAATAAATGAAATAGCTGACTTTGCTGGGATAAAAACAAGAAAAGTCCAGTTCTTATAAGGTGAGTTCTATAATATAAGTACTACCCCATAATATGTAGAGTGAGGGAAGGAAGTATGCCGATGTGCTTTTTTTATCTGCATCATTCAAAAGACATTTACAAACTATCAGTAGTGTTCAAAAAAATTGAAATGCTGTCTTTCGTTATTGGTTAATTTTCAAATGTCTTGACGTTTCATTAAACAGTAAAGATAACTGTAATAAACTATGTTTTAAGTCTAGTATATGCTTTATGTCTAGTGTAGAGTGGAGAGTTAATGCAAGCGCCCCCCGACTAGGTTCGCCCCCTATCCCCCACCCCGGCTGCTAAGAGCAGCTCTATTGTGAGTCAGCGGCTTTAATTGCGTATGGAGGAAGAGCTTCAACGAATGTTACAGAGGTGAACATCAATACAATAGGCGTTGTTATACGGGAGGACTTATCAATTAGAAATACCGAAGATATGGTCCGCATTTCAAAATCTTTAATTCACAGAATGTTAACCCAGCATTTTGGTATGAAACGAGTTTGTTCGGATGACAAATAGAACAGCCTGTTTCCACAAAATTATTGTGCCACACATAGACCATACGCCTCCGTTCTTTTCCGTATTGCGTGCGAAAATTCCCCTAAACGTTCGCAGACTTTGATTCCTTGACCCAAAACACACAACGTGCTGGTTCTGCACCTTTGAAAGTCGCCATTTTGCAAGAGTTTGACGTGGAACGCCCTCACGCGGCGGAATTTGGTAATCCAGTGTGACGTGGCAGAAACTTGCTCTGTTCCACTACCTTTTATGCGACTGACTCAGCTTCTGTATGTCTTTCGAGTTATTCTCGGTAACCCCTTGAAGTTGTATACCCACTTTTAAAACACCCTGTATTAGCCAAATGTTTTATTTGAATGCCAAAAACAACAACAGCAAGACAGATGACACCGAATTTTCTGTTGTAACGAGCACGTCTTTTGAATCCTTTCCGACACACACACACACACACAAAAATATTTCAAAGTTATTCACAATCAACGAATCCCGCCAAAAAAAATCAACCGGATTTTTACAATCGATAAATCATCGAAAGATAGAAATATTTACTTTCTCCCACTAGCTGCTCAAAACTGTGTTACTAAGATTAACAAATCGTGAACAGCAAGTTTTCCCTAGGTGACATCGGAAGCGAAGAGATTTTTAAATCGAAAAGTTAGAAGAAGAGACATATAGAAAAACGTCATATGGCCTTACGCCCCTAGTGGAAGAATTTTGAAAAACAGAAAACACGTAAAAATTATTCTTCAGAGCAAAAGTTATGCTAAGGAAAAATAAGTTTCCAAATACGTCTCCTAAAAATGGGCGCAGCAGGAAAAGGGTTTTGACATCTACATCCCCAGTGGGAAAACTTAAAATGATTTAACAAGGATAATTTCCCTCATCTTTACTATACCAAATGGAATACAGTGAAAATAAAAATTCAATAGGGATTTTAAAAGCCGAGCTACAACAGTAAAGAGAAACATACACTAACTCCACCTAGTGCCGGAATTTTGAACTACAAAAACCCAGGAGTACAAACAAAGTGTTCCACAAGGTTAGTGGTATTCGATGTTAAAATATTTTTTTAAATTGGACTTTTAGAAGTAGAGTTATCGAGAAAAGAATCAGATTAAACGTTTGCACTCCCTAGCGGTTCAATTTTGTTTTATTTTGAGCAAGAAATACAAACAAAATGTTTCCGTAGTAAGTAGTATTTGACCGAAAACATATTTTTTTCAATCGGATTCTTAGGGGCGCAGGTATTGTTGCTTATATGTTGTAAACGGAAACTTAAACTTATGCCCTCTAGTGGCACACTTGTGTGTTAAGAAAAATTGAAATCATGTGCTAAACATTCCGCATGATATATAAGCTGAGGGGCAAAGAAAGAATTGTTCAAATTGGTAGAAGTAGAGATATCGAAAAAAAGAAGATATACATCCTGCAAAAGAAGATATACATATGCCTTCTGGAGGAAAAATTATGCATTATTTTAAGCAGAAGATATTCTCAAATTGTTTATCGTCGTGAGAGGTGTCTGACAGCGAAAGAAATTTTTCCATCTAGCTTATATGCAAAACATATTTCATCAGGAGCCTATCCGACGCAAAAAAGGATTTTTCAAATAAGAATTTTAGAAGCAGAGATATCGAGAAAATTGCAATTAAACTTTACGCCCCCTGCTGCAAAAATTACGCATTACTTTAAAAAAAGACTGTACCTAAAACAGCCATGGTTACACATCCTCACTCTTTACTTCCCGTGGTGATGGATACTTCGTGAAGAACAATGCATGCCGCTCCGGTGGCGCAGTGGTCTAAGGCGTTGGCCTCTGATCATTCGTCCGTAAGGGGTCCGGGTTCGAATCCCGGTCAGGCATGGATGTTGTGCTTGTCTTACGGCACTGGATCTCTCCCTTCCCTGGAACCAGTGACCCTAAATTAGGGACGGGCGACTGCTTATAGCCCATTGAGTTGCTCACGGTGGTCGTTAAACCTCCAATCAAAAAAAAAAAAAAAAAAAAAAAAGGACAATGCACGATGTCGCAATGCTTACATCGTCACTCCCTGCCTCCGTAGTGCCTGCATCGTCACTCCCTACCTCTGTAGTGATGGGCACTTCAAGAAGAACTATGGACCATCCCGCAATGCCTATATCGTCATCACTTTACCCCCGTGGTGATCGATACTTCCGGAAGGACAATGCAGTATGTCGCAATGTCAACATTGTCAGTCTTCATCCGGTGATGATGGACACTTCTAGCATTACATTGCACCACTACACAATCACCATATTATCAAGGAGTGTTTTCGAGAACATGACGAGACAATCGTTGTTAAAAAAAAACATTCTATCATTTCCTATGTGGGATAACAATAGCATTCATCCCGGGTTAGAGCCGAAAAGTGCGTCGTTTCTTAGTACTTAATCATGCAGTTTTTTAGAAGATATACTGATACTGAACATCACGCTCTTCCATTATCTCCTGCTATAACTTTGCGGTTAGCTAGTATTTTGTAGCTTTCTCATATAATGATCACTATAATTTTTTCCGTAAATTTCGGTGAGTTCTTTATATTGTTCTCTCTTTTCATTTTTAAGAGTTGTAATATCTCTAAAGGATTAAAATTTGATAAAAGAAGTAGCGAGCAACAAGGTTCGTTGACATTTTAGCATCTCGTACTTCGGATTTCCAGCAAAACTGGGATTTCAAAATGAAAATTTATATTTGACGCGATGTCATTTACAATAATTCGCTGACAGTTTGTTCTTCCAGTATTATAATTTCTACTGAATGTAGTAGGTTTTGTTTGTTTCCTAAAGAATAGAAATCTTGATGGATTTTCAAGATTTTACAGCTGTAAAACAGAATGTTTTCAAACTGTTGTTCCCCGATAATTCTCCATCTGAAACTTAACGTGCACTGAATTTTTATTCTTTACTTACTGGCGTAAGGCTATGCGTCAAGATATGCGGAATATCACTTCTGGCCACAAAACCCCTAGTAATTAAAGATTTGAGAGAAAGGCTTTTGGAGCTCTTTACTTCGGTCTGACTATTTTCTTTAACGAATCTATTGGAGAAAACGACGCATTTGAAAACTGTGTTGCAGATCTAGATCTGTTGATACTTTTTCTGAGGCTTCCTGCTGCGAGAAACGGCGGAAACACTTTGAAGTCAAAACGTGCCAAGAATTTAACGCGACGGGAAACTGCAGAGAGTAATGGGCAAATTGTGGAAATGCCAAACGGAATTACTAGGGCGCACCCGTGTAAATGTTTGAGACAAAACTACAGCATGCGGAAGAGGAAACTACGGGCGAGCAAACTGGGGAAGCAAAACTTCCATGTGGGAAATTCAATATTTTTTTTGCTGTTTCACTATCGCCATTCCTTTTTTTTTTTTTTTGCTCTTGTCAGTTGGCTAACAGACACGTCTGAAATGCCACTTTCTTTGCAGTGTAAAGATGTGACTAATTTACAAAGTATTCCTTCGACTGATTTCCAAAGGAAAAGTAAAGTTTCGCTTACACCAAACCGTTCCTTCGCTCGAGATTTGCCGAAGTAATTGCAAAATGCCTAAAGACTGAGTACTCCAGCACGCATTTCTTTTATTGTGACTTGGGATTCAACAGCCCTTGAGAGCAGAAAGGTTTAACCGCTGTTTTGTGTGGGAACGCTGCTTTCAGCCAAGGGGAGAAGAAAGCTTATAGATAAGCATACTAACTATGGCACATTGAGGCTCAGGCCCGGAATGAACTCGAATTACTGCCAGAAGTCCACGTTTCTGACCACTTGGAGCCGGCATTTATTCTGCGACGGATTAACCATGGTGTGGAAAGGAATTGGCTTCGATGGCCCCTTCAGATCATTATGTTTGTAGAAGAAACATAAATGCCACTGGGATGACATCATCAAGTGTACTACGAAACACCTTCACGACATGATAGACCATGGTGTTCCCCTCATGGATGATAGTACCCGATATCATCGAGCTCACTTCGAAATTCGCGACCTCGAACATCAAGACACTTTACGTTTACCTATACCTGCAAAGTTTCTACTTTTATCGCATTGAGCACGTCTAGTATGCACGGAAAAGGAGTTTGGATTCTCATCACCCAACTCCCACGGCCTTTTTAGAACGTTGTAACCTTTCTTCTCGTTTACGCCAAAGCCACCTAAAACATCTCATCTCCAGTACTATCCGAATTCCGGTTGCAGCATGTAACCTGCCGTACTTTCCCAAAGCCGACTGAAACATCTCGTTTGCAGCACAACCCCAATGTGAACTGAAACATCTCATCTTCAGCAGTATCCCAAAGCCAAACACCTCATTCACAGCACTACACAAAAGCAAGCTGAAATATCTCATCTGCAGTTTTACCCCAAAGCCAAATGAAAGATTTTATCTGCAGCACTATGCCAAAGTCACCTGAAGCATCTTATCTGTAGTACTGCCTTAAAACCAGATGAAAGATCTTATTTGAAGTACTATCCCAATTCTAGATGAAACATCTCATCTGCAGTCTTACCCCAAAGTCAGCGGAAACATCTCATCCGCAGTACTATCCCGAAGCCAGCTGAAAGATCTCATCTGCAGTACTACTCCAAAGCCAGATGAAACATTTTGTCTGCAGTACTACCCCGAAGCCAGATGAAATATTTCATCTGCAGTACTATGCCAAAGTCACCTGAAGCATCTTATCTGTAGTACTGCCTTAAAACCAGATGAAAGATCTCATTTGAAGTACTATCCCAATTCTAGATTAAACATCTCATCTGCAGTCTTACCCCAAAGTCAGCGGAAACATCTCATCCACAGTACTATCCCGAAGCCAGCTGAAACATCTCATCAGCTGTACTACCGAAAACCAGCCGAAGCCCTTCATCTGCAGTACTACTCCAAAGCCAGATGAAACATTTTGTCTGCAGTACTACTCCAAAGCCAGATGAAACATTTTGTCTGCAGTACTACCCCGAAGCCAGATGAAATATTTCATCTGCAGTACTATGCCAAAGTCACCTGAAGCATCTTATCTGTAGTACTGCCTTAAAACCAGATGAAAGATCTCATTTGAAGTACTATCCCAATTCTAGATGAAACATCTCATCTGCAGTCTTACCCCAAAGTCAGCGGAAACATCTCATCCGCAGTACTATCCCGAAGCCAGCTGAAACATCTCATTAGCTGTACTACCGAAAACCAGCTGAAGAGCTTCATCCGCAGTACTACACAAAAGCCAGCTGAAAGATCTCATCTACAGTACTACTCCAAATCCAGATGAAACATTTTGTCTGCAGTACTACCCCGAAGCCAAATGAAATATTTCATCTGCAGTACAATCCCCAAGCCAGCTGAAACATTTCATTTGCAGTACTATTCCAAAGCCATTCGAAAGATTTCATCTGCAATGCCACCTCAAAAATACAGCCGAAAAATCTCATCCACAGTACTATCCCAATGCTAGATGAAGTATCCCATAAGCAGTAACACCCCAAAGCCATCTGAAATATTTCACCTGCAGTACTATCCCAACATCAACTGAATCATCTATAAAGCTATGCGTTTTGTGTATATATTTAGTATCTGTTTAGTGTTCCGCATGCATGAGTATGTTGTTCATGATTAAACACATCGGGTGGTCTTATATTGCGGTCGATCTCCTTTTTTTATGTATTATCCCTAGCTTATAACGTCTTTTGCACAGTTTAGTTCACAGAGACAGTCGTCACCGCAGAATGGTCTGTCTGTTTACCTCGCGGATAGACACACACACGCTAAGGTTCTGACAAAACTAATATATAATAGATTTGGTAAGAAAAGATGCTACCTGAATGAGAAGCTTGCTGTTTATTTGGCATTTGTCTCAAATCGTCAGTTATTAACAAAGTTTGGAATACTGTAACACCTTTCGCAATGGAGGAACACGAACTCTTGTAAAGCCGCGGTCTATGTCCTCAGTAAAAACGGCACAATATTTATGCTATCACATATTTTCAGAGGCATTAGTAGTATAATAGAAGAGCAACGGCAGCACATATGGACGAAAACTGCAGTTTGTGACAACAATATGAAACTTTGCAAGTTTGAAGACCACGCATAGACATACGTTTTTAGATCTGAGAGCATTCCAAAGGCACTTTGGAATATTTTTAATTTCAACTATCCCAACTATAAAAATGCCTGCTATTTTAAAGCAAGCATTTTTCAAAACGGAGTCCAAAATCAAAATTCAGCTTTTTGTAAAAATTAACTGTCTTTTTGCTTATTTTCATGTTAAAAAATGAAAGAGAACTGCAAAACTTTCTCGAAAATTTATTTTAGAGAAGATGTTTTCCAAAATGGCGTCTAAAATCAAAATTGAACTTTCTTTGTAAAATTATATCTTTTTTCTTATTTTCAGATTTAAAATACAAGAGAACTGAAAAAACATAAAAAAAAAAAACAATTAAATAGGGAAGTTGCTTTACGAAGACATAACTGAGAAACCAATTTTAAATGCATAAACTGTTTGATTTAGTTATTTTTACCACATTTTTCCCACTTTCTTAGCTCGAAACACACACACGCACACACATACAAATCAACTATTAAAATTAAAGGTATGTATAGGTGGTGATCCTTTTTATAAAAATGACTGCGAAATCAAATTTTATTTTTTTCGACACAATGCACATCTGGCATCCTTTCCTTATGTTTTTCGCACAATATAAACATATTTGAAGTCAATTCACTTCCATCCTAGTACTAACCAATAATTGTAAGAATGTCTTCTTTCATACGTAATAGCTCAAGCATTATGAAAACTTTATCTTTTCCGTACTTGTTGGGCCACGTGACCTGAAATGACTTAGCAAGTGCATGAAATTGCTGATCCGTAGCCTGAGAAATTTGGTACGCTGTTTTATGATATCCATAATAAAATCCGGTTTCTTGCGTTTTTTATTAAAACTTTCCACCATTTACACATCAAACCTGAGTTTCGATAGTTGATTTCTATTATTCTTTTTGAGCTAATAATGTGTGAAGATTGGCTAAAAATAACTAAATGTAATTGTGTCTAAAAAGAGTGGTTTTACAGGAACGGTTTTGGAAAATGGCCTCCCTATTTATTTTTTGAGAAGATTTTTGTAAGTTCTCTTTCATTTTTATACCTGAACATAAGCAAAAGGACACTAAATTGTTACAAAGAAAATTAAGTTTTCATTATGGATGCCATTTTGAATTCTGAAGTGATTTTGGAACGCCTGCACATCTAAAAGCGCATGGCAGCCCCTGGGCGCTGCGGTCTAAGCGCTGGCTTCTGACCATTCGTCCGAAATGGGTCCGGGTTCGAATCCCGGGGGGCATGGATGCTGTGTTTGTCTTACGGAACTGGCTCTCTCCTTTCCCTGGAATCATTTACCCTAAATTAGGGTCGGGTGACTGCTTGTAGCCCATCGAGTTGCTTATTGTTTTCGTTAAACCCCCAGATACGAGTAATAATAACAGTGTATGTCTATGTATACTCTTCACACACGCAAACTGACCGTTTTTATTTAGCTGAAATTCTCCTACTATCAGGAAATTGATATGACCGCGACTTCGCACGTGCAAATGTAGGTGAATAAATACTCCTGATATTAGAGTTTCAGTGGATGCACCCTTGCGAAGAAAGATGCTTGTTTATCGGGATCAGTGAACTTAAGCAGTATGTTATTGTTAATTTTATACTCTAGTAATTCCTTCTGGAAACGTAAGCTGAAAGATGAAGCCCATTGTTGCGTATACGGCGCTCTATACTATTCTTGTCCTTTTTTCTTACGCTCAATCCACAAAAAAAAAGAAAAAAAAATTTAGCACGCACATCAATAGGCATAAAACAGTTACGAAACGAAAGGCGATCAACCCATAAATTGGAAGGTTCGCTGAATGTTTCATGTGGGAACCATTAAGCCATGTCTCACGTTTTTCGAGCGCAGAGAACGCTGATCTGAGATATAACCGTTATTAGTTCGGAGACCAGTAATTCTTTGTTGCCACAGACAGCTCCCATGGAATGATGAAAAGAATCATTATAGAGTTTACCTAGAGTGGCCAGCAAAGCAACCCCTTGTGGTTAATTAAGCTTCGTGTAAAATAAAAATAGGAAGAGAAGTTGATGTATAATTGCAGGTGATACTCGCATATAGTGCTGTAACATACATTTATTGAAAAATAATATAGATACGATTAACGAAAAAAGCAGTGTGAGTTTGTAGCAATTTTAAATGCATAAACACCGTGTCTTATACGATGAGTAAAGTGGTGTTACATTAATTAATTTTTTGGAGATGTATCTTCACTAAGATAACAAGATGAGCATTGTATCATTACAGGAAGGCACACTGTAAAACATAAGTGGTGTGAATTCTCGGATAATTCCTGAAAATAACGTGCAGCAATGTTGCCGGTAGGCATTCGTCTTTTTCTGAAATTTCCGTTTTTAAAAGTGGCCGTTTATTTTCACATATTTTCCGTAGACTGAAATGCCGTTTATTGCAGAAAAGTCCATTTCAGGCTTTTCCTTATTTAAACTGAAAATGCGCAAAATAGACGACCTTGCACTTTTCAGACCTTACCCCAGACAATCCTTCTGCTCCAGTCAGGATCGAACCCCCGACGTTTCTGTTGGCTCAACCGGTAAAACTCTCCTTTAACCACTGAGCTATAAACGCTCAGCAATCCGTATCACGTACATCGTAGAACAAAATCCGCGACGATGATTTTTTTTATCATTAATGCGAGTGATTTAGTCATTTTATTTTCTGTTGGAGTTTATAATTTTTCTGAATAGGTTTGTAATATTTTTTTTATGTAGGAGGACTTTGCACAAATTAAGCAGTTTTCTTCCTGATTTTTCGAAGCAACAAAATGCTTTGCAACTTGATTTTTCAAACTGACAATGACTTTCAGTTGTCTTTAAAAAAGGTGAAATGTACTTTTTTATAATATTACTTCACACACACACACACACAAGAAAGATAAATATAAAATTTCATCTTGATAGCTATAATAGCTTTTGTCTTAAGTAGTCCGAAGACTGATACACAGACATCGTATAATCATCTGTACAAGAAGTACCCGGTTTCTGGTTTCTTACAGTAACACAATATATAATAAGTAGCTGGTGCACCAAATAGGAGAAAGGAGAAGAAATATATTGTGCCACCATAAACAAAATCCATGCGATATGCTATCCACAATATCCGATCTCTTTACGGGTCATCACAGACGATTGAGATTTAAAAGTTAATGAAACCTCAAGTATTCTCAGGAATCGCTCCTATTATCGGCAATTTATCGTTATACGGATACGGAAAGAAAGTGAGAACGGATATTTTCCGTTAATATACGGAAAGAATTGAGGAAAGGTTTCTGAAAATTCTGAATTTTCAGTTAACACATCTCTGAAACGGTAATTTACCGTAAATATAAGAAAGAAACTGCGGAAACGTTTCTGAAAATTCAGAATTTTCCGTTAACACATCTTTAAAACGGCAATTTACCATAAATATAAGAAAGAGACTGCGGAAAGGTTTCTGAAAATTCAGAATTTTCCATTAACACATCTCTAAAACGGTAATTTACCGCCAATATAAGAAAAACTGGGGAAAGGTTTCTGAAAATTCAGAATTTTCCCGTGGTACTAAAAATCCGTGAAATTCAGGTTTCTTTCTTTGATTTCACGGAAAAGATTGTATCAGAAATATGCTTCGTTAATTCACGAAAGAAATGACGGAAAGTTGCCCGTGAATTTCAGAAAATGTTTTGCACTGCACCTGGAGAACAATATACGCTCAATAGACACCTACTTAATAGCATGTTGGTCCTCCTCTAGCGGAAATAACATCCTGTACCCGCCAAGGCATCAGCTCCACCAGATACCGGACGGTTTCGGGAGGTAATGTCAGGCATTCTGTTGCAGCGCTGTCCAGAACTCCACCAGAGGAATCCGTCCAGAAACCATGGATTTGATGAACTCCACCAGAGGAGTCCGTCCAGGATCCATGGAGGATTTGATGAAGAACTCCACCAGAGGAGTCCGTCCAGGATCCATGGATTTGATGAAGAACTCCACCAGAGGAGTCCGTCCAGGATCCATGGATTTGATGAAGAACTCCACCAGAGGAGTCCGTCCAGGATCCATGGATTTGATGAAGAACTCCACCAGAGGAGTCCGTCCAGGATCCATGGATTTGATGAAGAACTCCACCAGAGGAGTCCGTCCAGGATCCATGGATGATTTGATGAAGAACTCCACCAGAGGAGTCCGTCCAGGATCCATGGAGGATTTGATGAAGAACTCCACCAGAGGAGTCCGTCCAGGATCCATGGAGGATTTGATGAAGAACTCCACCAGAGGAGTCCGTCCAGGATCCATGGATTTGATGAAGAACTCCACCAAAGGAGTCCGTCCAGGATCCATGGATTCGATGAAGAACTCCGCCAGAGGAGTCAGTCCAGGATCCATGGATTTGATGAAGAATTCCACCAGAGGAGTCAGTCCAGGATCCATGGATTTGATGAAGAACTCCACCAGAGGAGTCCGTTCAGGATACATGGATTTGATGAAGAACTCCACTAGAGGAGTCTGTCCAGGATCCATGGATTTGATGAAGAACACCACCAGAGGAGTCCGTCCAGGTTCCATGGATTTGATGAAGAACTCCACCAGAGGAGTCCGTCCAGGATCCATGGAGGATTTGATGAAGAACTCCACCAGAGGAGTCCGTCCAGGATCCATGGATTTGATGAACTCCACCAAAGGAGTCCGTCCAGGATCCATGGATTTGATGAAGAACTCCCCCCCTCTCTCTCTCTCTCTCTCTCTCTCTGTTCCCTCTCCTTTCTTAGGTTCGTCACCATTGTTGTAGCCTTTTTTAGCAGGTACCAGTCAGAAAGGATTAGTGTCAATCATCCCCCTAACTGACCACTTTCAGTAAGAAAGCTAAGGAGGAACCAATGTTTCCTGATGCGCAACTTCACTCATCCAAAAGGCCTTCGGCTCACTTTCTTTGCAACTGCACTCATCCGAGCGGCCTTCGGTTCTCTATTTTTAGGCAGTGATTTTTTTCGTTCGAGCTTAGTTCAGCCCATTTTGCTAACCCCGTGTTAATTCGTTCTAGTCAGTTAAAGAGTAAAAAAATACTTGCTTCAGCTCATGCAGGAAAAACACCTCCCTGGGCAAGTGTTTAATGACGATGAAACAAGGTTCTACAAACAGACAGGAATTCGTACATACATATCACAAACTATTCACCAAAGCGCCTGGATTTATATCCCTCCTGGATTGTTCCAACCTGATTTTCTGCGTAAATACTAGATATGACTCTAATGCAATCCTTACATACTGTACTATTACATCAAAAGCAGTGAATAAAATACACACTATACTGACAAAAGTCACCGGACACCTAGAAGAGAAACACAACATTGCATTTATTGACATACATTAGTACGGTGCCTGCCCAGCTTTGGCCTTAATGCATGCAGTGACCCTTCGAGGCATGTTTTCGACAAGGTTTTGGAACACAGCGATAGGTATGCGCTTCCATTCAGTACATAATGCTGCCACTAGCTGTTGCTTAGTAGTAAGCTTTGGTTCCAAACTTCTTATGCGGCGCTCTAATTCATCCCATAGTTGCTCTATGGGATTAAGATCAGGGCTCTGTGATGGCCAGTCCACACACGATACGGAATTATCGTAAGACCACGCCGTCCGTAACAGTCCCTGCTTTATGGCTCGGTGCATTATCCTGCTGGTACCAACAAGGCTCGGTTCCATAGTATTGCCACAGAGTTGGTAGGGCATAATTGTCCAGAATATCAAGGAAGACGTGCTGTTTAACAGGGTTTTCTACGATAACCAATGAGCCAGGACCATGCACCGAAAAACACCCACACACGAGTACACTGCCCGTTCCAACCTTGACCGTGGACACAGTACACTGTGGTAAATAGCGATCCTCCGGCTGCCGCCATAGCCACACACGGCCATCATACTGATGGATCGTGTATCTGGATTCACCAGTCCATAGGACCCGTTTCCATTGATCTACGGTACACGATAAATGTTCTTTACACCATGCTAAACGACGACTAGAATTCCGAGTGGAGATGAAAGGCTTATAAGCAGCCGCACGACCACGGTAACCCATGGAATGAAGTTCTCTGCGAATTACACGTGTACATATCGAGGTTCCAGCATTTTTACTCACTGTACACTGAGGTCTTATGAAGCACTCTGTCTATTAGCTGTAACGACTCTCCTGAGGCTTCGACGTCCTCTATCACTGATTTTCTTTGGTCTGCCGGTACGCTTTGCTCCTTCAGGCACACCATGTGTTCTCCACTTATTCAGTACATCCAAAACAGTTGACTCGGGTATGTTTAAACGCCTCTCGGTTTCTCTTATGGACAACCCACTAATGTAACACCCAACAATCTTTCCTTTCTCAAAGTCAGTTCTCTACCTCCGCGACATTTTCACCCAACCTCATAGTACGATATCATCGCGGTCAACTGCAGGCTTGTTTTTATACCGTTTGTAGCTGTACCGCGCATCTTAACTGCGCAGAGTATCTGTTCATTTGCTTTTGAAGGGGTGTGCAGTGGCTTCTGTCAAAATAGTGTATTTGTAAAATACTCAGTATAATAAATAAGCTGTTCTAACATGAAGGGCACACAAAATAATGACTTTATGGTGAACGGAGTTTCGTAGATTTATCCGTCTTTTCCCCATATCTTAAATGGTTCCGTATTTGCGTATTGTCGTATGGGTTTCAAGAAATCTAGCCGCTGTGAAAAGCGAGGACTAAGTGTATTCATTGTCCAGGAGTTAATAAAAGGCTCAAGTCTTTCCTGTATTTTACACTTTGCACCAATCACTGTCTTTGTGTATTCTCCTGTAAGAATTTTACCGTTAACTCCGGCAAAAAAGATTTAAGAATTGGAAACCAAAATGTTTTAAAAAGTAGAGAAAAAATTATATTTTTGCAATACGAGGTTTCTGATTAGTTCTCTTTCCAACTAATAACCACAAGAATATGTATATTTACGGGTTCATAATGGTGAGAACACCAACCAAGAATTTCCGTTGTGAAAGTTGGATAAAATGGAAAACTGCTTTCAGGAGTGCATTTAAAAGTGTTCGAATTCTTCAGTGGTCAGCTGGTCCGAGACCATTAAAATTCGAGTGTGATCACTAAAATTAAAATTACGGTTGTCCGTCCAATTTTTTCAGGGTCTGACGGTTGTCAGACTCTGAAAAAATTAGCCTAACAAGCTTATAGTGTCTTACACGGAAACCGACATAACCCAGCAATAACAGCGTTGCTGGGCCAGCACTGCCAGCAATGGCCCAGCAGTATGTTGCCGCAGCCAAACCGTCAATAAAATGTCCGAGCGACCAACAGAAGGGCCAGCAGTTCAGGCCAACAGCTGGCCAACAGTTAGCAGCCCATCAGTTGGCATATGCCACAACAGGGCCATCAGTTTTCCATCACAGGCAGTAGCTGCCACAAGTGGCCCTTCAGCGGCCCTGCAAGCACGTGCCTGAAATGATGGCTAGCCTAATGTAATCCACTAGCTTGCCGATAGTGGCAGCCGGCAACGACGTGACGTAACTGATGGCTTGCCGAATCTTGTCCGCCAATTTCCCAGTAGTAGCCATAAAAAAAAAAATAATAAAGGATAACCGCATGTCCCCAAAGCTACATATACAAAAAATGTTTGTTGCAGTGTGCTCTACCACCCCTTAAAGCTTTTCTCATGAGTTCTGAATCATCCTGTATAAGGTACGTGGTCACGTGTGTCACATCTGAAGAAGGCAACTATTTAAGACTGTTTCTTGTCAATAGTGTTGATCATAAAGGGAAAAGCAAAGAATCTCTCTGACATCGATAAATGGCTTCTTGTGGGTACCAATCTGGCAAAAGAGACGATTTTGAAAACAGATAAGTTTATCAAAAGGTGAAATGTTCCAGGTCTTTAATCGGTGGGAAAATAACCTACATTTCTTGTATAAGAGGTAATCTGTCTCGAACGAGGGCCGCGGGTTGCCTTGTGGGCAATGTTGGTGACTGCCATGGAGAAGACCTCAGGTTCGATCCCAGGCACGTACGAACGCTCAATACACTAAATATCCTCCGTGTGTCGGATGGGCACGTTAAGCCGTCGGATCCCTGGTACTGGCCTCCCGGTAATAAATAAGGGCGTCTTCCTCCCCTTTCTACCTCGCTTCCGTGTCACTTTCCTATCGGGAACTATAGCCCAAATCTCCTAGCTTCCTGTTCCTAAGGGTTGTTTAAGACCTAGGGTCAGACACTCCCTTCCTAATATCCTCGACATATGATCATTTGATCATTTGTCTCGAACGAGATCCCCGTCGTCTGAGGAGGCTTCTATGAAGCAACAGTACCCCCTCCCCTGTCTGAAGTAATTGTCCGACGCATTCAAAGAAGGCTGTTGCGAACCCATATCTCAGTGAACTATGCGCAGGGAGTTGAAGGGGATCAGTATTGGCTATCGCATGTCTGTACAGAAACTACGGATTTCTGTGAAAAACCAGAAAATTCGTATACAGTTGTGTCAGAAACTCAGTGACTGAACAATGGCAGTCTAAAAAAAGTCACGCTGTCTGACGAGTCGCGGTACTCCTAGTTGTGTACCAATGAAACGCAGGCAGTTTGGCGGGAACCCCATAAAGCAATGAACCCAGTTGCCTTGTAAATACAACTCAAGATAAGATGATGTCACGGCGTGGAGGCACGTTCTGTTGGTACGGAACGGGTCCCTTGATATTGCTGGAAGGTCGGGTGTTCCCCCAAAACTTTACCTGAGCATTATTGCCGATCAAGTCTATCCTGCAATGTTGCCTTTTTATCCAGTAGGTGACGGCTGGATAAAATGCTGGTCGAAAATGCTGGTGCCCATCGCGCAAGATGCGTTTAGTAGTAGTTCAGCGACTTCCACCATCTTCCCTGGCCTCCCCAAAGCCCGGATCTGAAGCCCATCGAGAATGTATGAAAAATACAAGGGGCATCCTGAAAGTAATGCCTCCTCCTTAATAACTTTTGAAGTGATTTTAATGAAACTGCTCTGACATGTACTATGATATCCCACCAATGCGGGAAATTTTTTTTTCTGAACCGGAAATAAAGATCATGAATGGTAGAGAAAAGCAGCTAGCCGTAATTGAATTCCTGGAAAAAGAGGGATGTGAGGCTCCAGAAATCCACAGATGACTCCTGGAGGTGTATGGAGCTGCCACGATCGATATTAGTAATGTCCGAAGATGGATGAAGAGGTTTCGAGAGGGAGAATGTTCAGTGTCGGGCAAACAACGGAGTGGAAGACCCGCAAGTGCAGTGACAGATTCCAACAGGCAACGAGTGAAAGATCTCATCACAGCTGATCGTCGTGTGACATTGAAGAAGCAAAAGGAAGCTATCAGAAGGAAAAGAAGTGGCATTCCACTTTGTTTTACACCATGCTAACGCACGTCCCCACACCTCAATGGAGATTTCATAGGCTATTGCCAAAATGGGGTGGACGGTGACGCCCCTACGGTCCGGATTTGGCTATCTCAGACGTTTTCCTGTTTGCCCCTTTGAAAAACACTTTTCGTGGGGAGTGTTTCGACCATGCGATAGACAAACTGGCTGTGAACTCATGGGTGAAACTACAGCCTCAGGAAGTTTTCCAAAATGGATTTTACCAATGGGTTCAGAGATGGAGGAAATGTATAGAAAGTGACGGACAATACTTTGAATAGGCTAGCATTATTAACAATACGTCCAAGTATTTTGCCCAAGTTTCGCAGTTTTGCTGCTGGAAATAAAAATCTTATGAGGAACGAGGGCATTACTTTCAGGATGCGCTTTGTATTCCGGGAGCGAAGTCCTCTTCCGTCAGATCTGAGCGAGTTAAAGGACGACTGTCTGATGAACGCCTGGTATGCCGTAGACGTAGATGCACTCCAACAACTTATGGAATCTATACTAAACCGTAACAGATGTCATAATTTGGGCTAAAAGAGGTTGTAACGTATACTCTAGATTCACTTTCCTTTTGATTTTTACTATCTCTGGTTATTTTATTTTACTATGTAAATTATCTTCTTACTGAACGAGATGTTATTTCTCCCGCTGAATGAGATCTGGCAATGAGTGTAAGTCATGACGTGGTGGTAGCCAGTATAAATAGGCGCGTTCAACGATACGTAGAGAGAGCTGTTGTTGTACGAAGTGAGCTGTTGTTTATGTGTCAGAGAGCTGTTGTTGTATAGAGAGAGCGGTTGTTTATGTGCGTGAGAGCTTTGTTTCGTGTGTAAAGAGATCTTCGTTTATGTGAGAGCCAGAAGTTTACCAAATAAAAGATTGTCTCAGTAAGTACGTCTTTCTCAGTTCATAGTTTTGTCAGATCTCTGTCTGGCTGTTAGGTTAATTTCATTAGTTGATAATTATTAACAACCAGCATAAGACTTTATTCATCTTAATTACTACTACAACATTACTAGCAGTTAAAAGCTTGTTCATTATTATTACTACACTACTAGCAGGAAAGTTTATTCATGATATAATTAACAAACAACAAGCATTAGAAGAAGCATTAGCTTAGAAGAAGCTGAATTCATTATAATTCAGTAGCAGAAGCGATATATTCATTATAGAGGTCCAACCTGGTATTGAATAAAATTTTCTAATTCAGTGGCCAGTGCGTGTATAGTTTTCATTAGCTAGCATACAAATTGTAATCAGTGTGAAAATATTTTGTAATATTTGAATCCATTATTTATTTAATATGAAATTAAAGTTAATACTTCATTGTTGCCCGCTTTGAAGGTCAATAAAACTAATGCTCTGTGTATATTAAATGAATTAATATTTGCGGTGGAGCAAAGTTGATTGTTGATCACCAACTTTTAGCATACACTGGTCGTTTCTTCCAAAATTCTATCTCTGATTAAGAACCTCAATTCAGTTGCACGCTTTGAAGCATGAACCATATTCTGCTCATATAGATGCCATTTGTTGATTGTCGTTAAAGAATGGAAGACCAAGGCTTTAAAATCGCACAACGAGAGATACGAGTAGGGATAATTGTAGCCTTACAAGGTAATAGAGATGGAGTACTTATCTAAAATAATTACCGCGATGAATTGAAAAAAAAATCCCGATTTTTCAGGAGTGTGTTAAACGCTTCAAGGCTGCTGTATGCTTTGTAGCATGAACTGTCTACCTCTTGAAGAAAACCTTTACGTTAACTTCGACAAAAGGCTTTAAAAAGTGGAAATATTAAAGGAATTTTTCCTTTTCTCCGCGAGTGATGCTAAGATGCCATGAAGTCGTCCTCCAGACGAAGATGTACAAGAAAAATATGGAGCAACTCCAGCTCTTTGGGAAAAGGGCCCAATAAAAAGAATAAAATTATCGAATGGAGATGGTAGAAAAGAGGGTGTCGCCTGTGAGCCATAGCCGGGCGGGCAGATGATTGGCTGTGCTTCTGCGCTGAGAGACTCTGCAGTACTCGTGCTGCTGCAGTCCGTTGAGCGCCTCTTTGCTGCAATTCACCGCGTCCCAACAACTAACTGCCTGCTTACTTCCTCTCTGAGGTAGGTAAACTCATCTTAGATATCATTCACTCTTTTATCTGCTGTTCTCTTGTGCACTTTCACTCATAAAAACTCACCTAGCTTTTTCTACATCTTAATGTGAAATCTTTTGCTTTCAGGTAAAAAAATTATTTCTTTACGTAATGAAGCTTATTTTAACATATACTTCGCAGTTCCTCCTGCAATTTAAAATTCCGAAAATGTTAAACCCCAAAATTGCATTTATCACTTTTTTAGTGAAGGGGCTTTATTTTTGAATTCCTTACTATCTCGACTGTGTAAATCGTAATGTCCCTACGCTGCATAATATTTTTGTTCTAGTTTAAAAAAATAGTTATTAGGAAGCTTTAAAGGGTTAGTGAGGCATTTAATTTGTAATTTTTGTGGTAAATTTCAATGGGAAGGACTGTTTTTAACTTTCTGAAAAGTAATGTTAGATAACAGAAAAATATGAAGATATTTAATAGCTGCTGTAAAACAGGAAAGACCTTATTATTCATTTAATTTTTTTAAGTTTTCATCTTTAGTTACATAACAGATTTAATGTTTCACTCGTTTCTTCAGCGTTGAAGTAATGTTTCGCAGCTGCTTATTCCCTGAGAAAGTGCGTTACAAATTAACATAAATCTTTGGAGCAGTTGTACTTTATTCACTGCAGGGACATAAGCTTTGTGAGGCAAGTTGTAAGCAATATAAAGTCAGTGAATTTACAAATCAGATTTTGGTGGTAGGATTTATATATCTGACCCGTACAATCACATATAATTAATTTTTTATTGGTAATGACCTGCAAACTTCGGTACTAAAGCCACGTTAGCACCGAAGTTTGCAGGGAATTAACCATTAGCAGTGCAGTTTATTGTCTCCAACTGATGAATATAGCCAACAGCGAAAAACTAATGTAAAACTTTCGTTTCATCCGGGAATCGAATTGAAACCCTTGATGAAAAAAAACCCTGCATCCCAACAGCTCGGCCATCTGACGACAACGTCGCTCTCTAGGGATTAATATCCAAATGTTTTACAATCTAAGGAAAGACGTTCACCCAAAATTTAATTTCAAATTAAAGTGTCTTTCTCTGTATAGGTACTAACAGAAATCGAGAGATGTATTTTAAAATGCGAGGCCTTGTTTTTCTCACGTATCTTAAACTGTATGCATGCGACATCTTATATATATGATGCAGCCAGAAAAGTCTTCTCAGTTATTTAGAAATTCAAACATTTGTTTTTCTTTGAAAATATTTAGAAAAAAATACAAAGGCTCCATGAGGTTATTTAAAATGTTTCAAAATTATTGGTCACGGGAGTTGTCATGCTTATATATAAAATAAGAAATTCTAAAAATTTAAAAATATAAGCTAGGCAGATGCGTCCTTACAAATTTTAGTTTTGAAGCATTTTTTCAGAAAGTAATTTCTCCTTTAAATTTTTTGAGAGTATCATAGCGTTGAAATAATTTCGGATACATTTTGTACTTCACATTTGTAAACACGAAACTAAATTCTTACTTTTAAAGTACTCTTTTACAACTAATTTATTTTGTTAATCGTTTAAAGAATAAATATTGGTGTAGCGCATTTGCTTCATGTTGTACCTCCTTAAATGTAATTATTCTCAAATGCAAAATCTTTCCAGATTTTGTACGACTAGAAAAAAGAGGTATGAGAAACGGCAAGATATTTATCCAAATAATTTTGAATAAAGGGATGTCAATTTTGGCACAGACTGACTGCTTTGATTTTCTTTTTACTCAGATGGGATAAATTGTTTCAAAATTATTGGTCACGGGAGTTGTCATGCTTATATATAAAATAAGAAATTCTAAAAATTTAAAAATATAAGCTAGGCAGATGCGTCCTTACAAATTTTAGTTTTGAAGCATTTTTTCAGAAAGTAATTTCTCCTTTAAATTTTTTGAGAGTATCATAGCGTTGAAATAATTTCGGATACATTTTGTACTTCACATTTGTAAACACGAAACTAAATTCTTACTTTTAAAGTACTCTTTTACAACTAATTTATTTTGTTAATCGTTTAAAGAATAAATATTGGTGTAGCGCATTTGCTTCATGTTGTACCTCCTTAAATGTAATTATTCTCAAATGCAAAATCTTTCCAGATTTTGTACGACTAGAAAAAAGAGGTATGAGAAACGGCAAGATATTTATCCAAATAATTTTGAATAAAGGGATGTCAATTTTGGCACAGACTGACTGCTTTGATTTTCTTTTTACTCAGATGGGATAAATTGAAGCTCACGGAAATTTGCGAAGAATATTTGACACATTTTAATAACCTTTCCAGTTTCGACAGTTGTTTCTCTTTTCGGGGAATTTTCGTGAAAAGTTTCCTTACCTATAAGTTCTCGCACTTTAAATATTGTTCATTCCAAAGTAAGAGCATTTATTACCCATAAATAATGAACTCCCAAATTTTTTCTCGTCATAAGTTATTTATCAAACATTTGCACTCAAAAACTCTCTATAACGTTTATCTCAGAAATTGCTTCAAAACATTTTCCCAAAATAATCTCCTCAAATATTTTCTCAGAAATTGTTACTTAATTTTTTTACGCAAAAATTAGTCAGGTTTCCCCCAAAATTAGTTTTCAAATCATTTGCTGTGAAAAGGGATATGTATGCAATTTGTCACTCAAAAACATTTTCACAGTGTTTATTCTAGAGAAATAAGTTTTTCCAATGTGTTCCTATGGAATTTAGTAGGAAATTCATTATAGTTTTAATTTCCTAAAGGAAGAAAAAAGCCCATCCAAGATGGCCGAGCGTGTTGAAGGCTAAGGGGTCCGAGTGGATATCTCTAGTGAGCCATGGATATTCAGAGATGCCAACCGGTGCAGGTTATTATTATTACGAATTATTTTTGGTTGGAATTACGAAAGTACGGACATGCCAATGAAATTAAGGAAAACCGCCATTTAATTTTTCTGTTTTGGAAACAGGTGTGAGATTCTTCCGCTGATTCGTGGAATTCGGTTTTTTTTTTCGTCATCACTTGGGTCTTTCAAGATCGATGCAAAACTGAAGAGAAACGTTCGAGGGATTGGTTGGGAGAGAAAGAGAAGGCGGGAAGTCTTCTTCCGTCTGGGAACGGAATTGTCTTTCAAAACGTTTGAAAACGGAAGTTTGAGTTAATATTTCTCGTGTAATCATATCTTTCCTCTCTGAATGTTCCCTCTGGTCATTATTGTTGCTAAATATAATTTTTTGTGTATATTTTTGTATTTCAGCTTCTAAGTGTAGGTAAACATTTCCAAAAATCGAAGTTAGACAAAACGAAAATTAATTCTGTTTCTCGCGATGTTTTCTCTTCGTAGTATTTTTGTTAAACATAATTTTATTCCATAAATATTTGTTTTTCAGCTCGAAAATTGACGAAAAATTTCCGAAAGCGGAAGTTGCACTGAACGAAGATTTCTCCCCTAACCATTTTTTTCGTAATATTTCCCCTGTCCTTAGTGGTTTTAAATGTTATTTTCCCCCATAAATGTTTGCTTTGCATTTTGGTTTGATTAGAGAGAGAGAAAATATTCGAAAAACTGAACTCATAAAGTTGGAAAATTTGTAAAAATTGATGCATGATGTTCAAAATTATTCATCCTCTCAAATTTACACCTTGTATCCAAATTTTTATTATGCGTGCCTGGTCATCAGGATGAAACTTTTTCAGCATAATGGATAAAATTATAAAGTCAGGAAAAATGAACATCGTAACCTATTCGGTTGAACAAACTTTGAACAACCAACTTAAAGCGCAGAGTAAGTCTACATAATACAGAAAAGGATGCAGAAAAGATTTTGACAGGAGGAAAATAAATTGAAAAAGTAGACGAATACATCTATTTAGGTCAAGTAATCAGTTTTAAAGAAAGACAAGAAAGAGAAATCAATAGAAAAGTTATCCAAGGTAACACAGCCTTTTTGGATGTTTAAATACTATTTAACCGGTTATCTTCCATTGTGTTTAAAAAGAAAAATTTCAATGCATGCATTATCCCCGTGTTTACTTACAGAAGTGAAACATGGAGTTTCACAGTGCGATAATATAAAAAAATAAGAGTATCGGTAAAAAGTTTAGAGAGAATAATGTTAGGAATAACAAGAAGAGATGGAGTTAAAAACGAAATTATAAGAGAAATGACAGGAATAACAGATATTATAAAAATAATAAAAGAATCAAAATGGACATGGGCTAGACACGTTGGAAGACTGAAAGATGAAACATGGACAAGATTAATAACAGAATGGCAACCGAGAGATGGAAGGAAACGAAGAGGGCGCCAAATAATAAGATAGAGAGATGACATTCAGAAATGAAATTTAAAGATGCTAAATGGTGGATTGAGGCTAAGGATCGAGGAAGTTGGAAAAGACTGGTTGAGGCCTGTACTCTGCAGTGGGTGACAACAGGCTAAGAAGAAGAGAAAGAAGTCGACAGTTCAGTTCTTTAGTGAAATGGGGTGCAAAGGCGAAGCAGCTTATTCAAATTTTACGAAAACATGACGGCATGAAAAAAGAGAGGAAAAACCAAAAGATTGCGGAATTATAAATATAATGCATAAAAGATTTTGTAGATTTTTCCTGGGTCAGCATTTTTATTTCTACCACTAGCAAACTTTTGTTTATTGTATTTGTTCTTTTTTTCTGTAAAAATTGTTGTGAGAAACTGGAATTCATTGTCAAGCTAGATGCCGAAATTTTGCCCCTATGTGCCGGATTAATAAAATAACTGAAAAAGGAAGAATTTTGGTTACTGAAAAGTACTTCCAGCGGTTGGTATCTCTGGATATTGAATGATTCTACACTGCTTTTTTCCCTTAATTCCTTTTCGTCAGCAATTATAAGTAAAAGATGTACTTCTTTTGTTTGCTTTTGTCATTAACGGTAAGGGACCCGAAAAGAAAAGCTATAAAAAAGTTCTCTGAATAAATTTGTTGTGTCCAACTCTACGCAGGTAATCATATTTTTTTAAGGTAGACATCCAGTTACAAATAGAAATAGAAGACATATTGCTAACTAAAATTAAAAAAATATGTAGGAACTTCAGGAATTTCCTAACTTAAAACAAATTTTCCGAACTTGAAATAATAGTTACTCTGTAATAAACACCGAAATTGAAGCAAATAGTGATGTTCCAAGTTTCACACTATATTTATTCAATAATAATATCCCCTTGGTATAATCAAAATTAATCGTACAAATCCAGAAACAATTTCCCTTTGATGTTGCTTTATTTCTTGCATTAAATCTATAATCTAATGCCTTCGCGTAACATCCAGGAAATGTTTGGTAAAAAATGTGTTTAATTAATTTTTTAAAGAATCGAAATATTTTATCGCGTTTTCGGATTTTAATTTTCTCTCGCACTGAAAAATATCACCGGTTTTCGAATAATATTGAGGTTTCTATCTGTATAATCGGCTCGTATTTACAAAATTTATTGAAATCTAAATTTTATATTGAAGAGAAGTTCATTTTGGATTTGTTCCTGGTTTAAGGGAAGATTTTTTTTTCTCATTTCTCAATTTTTTCTAGAATGTCCTATATGCCATGTTTAGAAACATGAATCTGAAAGATTAAACTTTCTACTCAATTCATTCCAGTGAGACCACAAAGAGATAAATGTTTAATAAATCATGACAAATGTTTAATCAATTATGACAAATATTTAATCAATCATGACAAATGTTTAATCAATTATGACAAAGATTTAATCAATCATGACAAATGTTTAATCAATTATGACAAATATTTAATCAATCATGACAAATGTTTAATCAATTAGGACAAATATTTAATCAATCATGACAAATGTTAAATCAATTATGACCAATATTTAATCAATCATGACAAATGTTTAATCAATTATGACAAATGTTTCACTAATCATAACACATGTTTAATCAATTTTCGAGCAAAAATTACTTTTTAGTTCTTTCTTTTCTTTCTGAGATACGTACAAATGCTTACGATTTCTTTTCACGTATTCTAAGCAGATGGAAAAACACCACAGAGTATGAAAATGCTTCTATACTTTTTCGTTTAAAGCAAAATAATCAAAGCATCTCACCTGTTATCGCGTTAAATAATCCATTTATAAGTGTTACCTTGTCTGTTATGTTCAGCATATTTCTTCTAACTTGCTATGGCATGAGAATATTGCTTCGAGATGAATGCATTTGAAAAAGTAAGAACTAAGTGGTTTTTAAGATACAGATACTAGTTTTCGCTCCTATGATCACATTCTTTTGAACTTTGAGCATATATTTACACTTCAAGTAGGGCATCCAAATAGATTTTTAAACTTCTTTATGCTTGGCAGAAAAGAACAATTTGTATGGTCAACAACGCTATTGAAATGGGCATTTCTGGAGACGCTCTTTTCCTGTTTCTTCTGTTCTATTATTAGATTCAGGAATTTACAACCACCGTGACCAACTCTTAGGGCTATATGTAGTCGCCGATACCTAATTTGGGCAACTGGTTTCTGGGAAGAGACGTAGCCGACGCATCAGGCAAACACACCACTCATGAATCATTTGGTACTCGAATTCGGTCCACCTTGCATGAATGATCAAGAGGCTAGCGACTCAGACCATTTGGCCAAAAGGGGCCTCTTTCTGCGAGTTTTAACTGCCTGGTAAGCATCTAAGATTATGTAGGGTCAACCGTCCGTACTTTTGGGATATTGTTTCCAAGAGGCAAACCAACCATTCCAAATCCGGGACCCCAACTGGCCATTTACCAAAACCCCGCACCTCTGACCACCTGGCTAGCAAAGACCACCTTACCTCTATGCCTACTTCCTTCGGTTGCAATGCTACTAACGCTTCGAGCTGATGAAATCTGTTTAACTCACACATTCTTTCATTCCTACTGCTCAAAAATTCAGGAATTCTTTGCCAGATTTGCTTGATGTTACTATTCCAACATTTATATGTTAAATATTTTGCTTTTCCTTTGTTTCCTCCAGCAGGACTATTATCTTTGTCTCTCTGTACTATCTCTATGTTCAACCCTGATGGACAGTAGTTTTGCAATGAAAGACTCTTTGGTACTAAAGTTAAATAAAGTCGATAAACCATTACAAAATAGGTCATCGATCTGTTTGTTACTTGAACAAAAAGGATCCAAGTCTGTGCTTGGTAAATAAGCGTCAAGTACCAATGCCTAAATCACGTAACATGGCGAGTTGTTGCAAAAAGTTGTTGCAACGAACAGTAAATGCCATAAGGCAGACAAAGAAGCTGGAAGTTATATGTGAGCAAATGAGTGAGGCGATCATTGCTCATCTAGCTACAATTTTGAACAAATCGCGCTGAAAGAACTGAGAATGTGTTTTTTTTGGTTATCGGAGATAACTGTAGTATAAAAATAGTTTCATTTCCTTCATTCAATGGAAAATCAAGAAGCTATGTATCATTCTCTTCAGAAACAGGAAATAGCTAAAAGTTGTGATGTGGTAAAATTTAATTGGGTGAGGAGAAGGGACTTGTAGAGTTGCTTTGACTATTAATAGTTAGAATTTGACAAACCAATTGTTTTTCAATAAAACTATTTATCAGGATGCTCCGGAAATCAACAGAAAACTATCAGAATGCTCCGAATAAGGTGTTTTCTATATGAAAATTTTGTAACGATGCAGTTTCTTTTAAAAAAGCAGTCATATTTATAACTCTCACCATGAAAAAAGTGCTGTTCATGCAAACAATGTGAGAAAGTTACTGGTGATCTTAGATGAAAATATTTACTATAATCTTAGATTAAAATATTGAGCAAAGTAGCCGCTTTGCTTAATATTTTCATCTAAGATTATAATGAGCCGCTCGACGCTATTTAGGGGTACCGGCTCCAGCGACGGGACAGAACTAGACAACGCCTTTTGGCTTATAGTTGATTTGACACTCGGTCATCTCAGTAAAACGTTATCTTCCTCATGTCACGTAATACATTACAGCATAGAGATTCATGTTGCGTGTTCTATGTTCTTGTAGCAATTAGATTGACTGGACTGAATGCCAGTCAGACTAGAAGGGAAAAAGTAAAGAGAATGCAACCGTGAGGTTCAGTAAGAGAGAGGAAACCATAATGTGAAGATACCAAAATTCACATAAGGGTCAACAAAAGCGGAAGGCTGGGAAGGCAGAATATTTCACACAGTGTAACAATCAAGGGGAATGATTAAATCAGTGATCGTGTAAACATGAGATTTCCTGACATGGGCACGAAATTGTGATTGTTGAACCAGTTTGTGATTAGCACACAATGGACACAAAATTGTGATTGTTGAATCAGTTTGTCATGAGCACACACGTGGCACAAAATTTTGATTGTTGAACCAGTTTGTGATGAGCACACAATGGACACAAGATTGTGAATGTTCAATCAGCTTGTGTTGAACACACAATGGGCACAACATGTGATTGTTGAACCAGTTTGTGATGAGCACACAATGGACACAAAATTGTGATTGTTGAACCACTTTGTGATCAGCACGCAATGGGTACAACATTGTGATTGTTGAACCAGTTTGTGATGAGCACACAATGAGCACAACATTGGGATTGTTGAACCAGTTTGTGAAGAGCCCACAGTGAGCACAAAATTTTAATTGTTGAATCAGTTTGTGATGAGCACGGAGAAATGCGTGACAGAATAATGCAGGAACCTTGGATTTAACTTCCTTTATGAAGCTGTAAACATCTGTTAAGTATGCAAAATAGTCAGAAAAGCAATTCTCAAGACATTTTTTATTCAAGAACATTTTTTTCGACACAGAAGCATCTTATTTCACTGTTTTCAGCGCAGCTGTCTCCTAGATACGTTGATTTTTATGATGAAATATCTAAAGAAGTGATGCTTCCTGTTCTGGATCCTTTCCTAGGGATTAGACTGATCATCGTTGCTGTGAGGAGGACACTTCATTAGGCCCAGGTTTGTTCAGATCCCTAAGATTCAATTGCTTAAAAATGCCTTCCTATAGGTGATGTAAGCGTAACATGTTCGAACGCAAATCGGAAGATGCTGGTACGATTCCAGCACGAGGAAAATTGAACCCGCGTTTATTAATTTTCTGAGGAAATGGGTGTTTAGAAAAGAATGAAATTATGGGCTTTGCTATCAACATTTAATATTGCTGAATGCTTGTTATGCACTTAAAAAGATTCGTTTTCATTGATTTCTCGGGTAATAGCTTTTATTACCTGCATGTTTCTTCAACTAATTTTCCTCTTTTCAGATTCTCCCAGCTTAGAATTTTCCTTTTTCGGATACACCATGTTCAGTGCTTCACATATTATGTTTCCGTTTTGAGGAGGAATATTTGGTTAACAACCACCGTGAGAAAATCTGAGAGTTATAGCCAGTCGTCGGTCCTATAGTGTTTTAACATTTTGAAGTAGTAGTTGTTTGAATCGACCTGGTAGCGCAGGGTTTAAGCGCTGGCTTCTGCCCATTCGTCCGAGATGGATCCGGGTTCAAATCCCTTGAGGCATAGATGTTCTGTTTGTCTTACGACACTGGCTCCCTCTCCCTCTCCCGGAACCAGCGGCCTTGAATTAGAGGAAGGCGACTGTTTACAGCCCATCGAGTTGTTCATGGTAATCGTTATACCTTCCTCCCCGGTGGCGCAGTGGTCTAAGCGATGGCTTGTAATCATTCGTCCGTGATGAGTCCAGGTTCAATTCCCGGTGAGGCAGGGATGTTTGTCTTACGGCACTGGCTCCGCCCCTTCCCTGGAACCAGTGGCCCTAAATTATAGACGGGTGACTGCTTATAGCCTATCGAGTTGCTCCCGGTTGTCGTTAAACCTCCAATCAAAAAATTGTAATAATAATAATAATAAGCTATATACCTTTTAAACAAACAGAAGAAAATTCTACCAAAATGTTTGAGTAATCAACTAATGTCCATAGATAATTTCGTTGAGCATATATCTCACACTTTTGAAATAGATAATCGAATAAATTAATACCCTGGCTGAAATAATCAGCCTTACGTATAGCATCGACTTATTATTTATTTTCCGTGCACCGAAAGTTCAGGTCACCAATACATATGTCTATGTGATTGGATGAATACACATTTCTTCTATATGATTGAGATTTATAGGATTGATATGACAGCTATTAAGTGTCAGTGAATAAATTGCGCATTGATGAACATATTCGTCTAAACGTAATTTATTCGCAGACGCTTAAGGCTCTTGTATCAGCCTATAAATCTCAATCATATAGCAGCAACGCGTATTCGTCGAATTGAAAAGATGCAAAATATGCTTCAATATCCTTCGTTATAGCAACTGTCCACTATCACCACGCTATTAACATTCAACGTTTCTTATTTATTTCTCTCGGACTCACTGTTAGCGTTGCCAGAAGGCACAAGCTATTCGGGGAAGTAAGGTTCTATTCGGTATGTAAAAATATGTCGTTTTGTCACTGTGGTAATATGAATTTAAGATACTTGTTGAAACGGAAAGGTTTAGCTTAAATCTTACTCGTTGAAGTTGCAAGCCGTAAGATTACAAGCTTAATTATGAGCTTTTGAATTGTCATTAACTAAACACTCTTAAGTACAGAATATTACTGAACGGACCATAGTCAATGAATCAACAAACAGTACTTACAATTTCAATACCCCAGTTTTCTTCCTCTTATTGGCACATCATTTCAGAACAACGTTGATTTTCACTCCCTTATTTATTATATTATTATTTTGATTTTTTATTTGCAATAACAAATGCCGTTATCAACATGCACTTTAAACTACTAAATTGCTATCTTACAAACACGCAGTATAATGACGTTATCTCAATTCAGTTCAATTAATAGTTGCACCGCCTGCACCGCCTGTCGTTAACAAGAATATGCACACTGCTTACTCATCAACCTTAGTGTTTATTGATCTGCGACTCACTGCTAGTTATGCCAGGTTAGAAAACTCGTCGGAGAAAATAATGTGTCGTTAAGTCAGAAAACGTTTAATGAGAAGAAACCAAATATACATAAGAACGCAGAAACTCAAAAGGAAAGTCAAGTTGCAAGTATACGCCACAGTTCTTATTATAGAGCAACTGTCTCCAAGGAATAAAGGCAGCCAGGGCCGTAAGCCGAGCGCGCCATTTATATTTTATCCGGGACTCGAAAACTGGTCCCTTTTTCGACGACTCGGAAGAATCCTACGTCTCTAACCACTCGACTACCAGGTCAGCAGAAACATTTGCTGTCAAAGAAGTGCAAAATGAACAATTAACGTTTACCACGTGGAACTGTATTAAATATCAGTGAACCGGAATTCCGAGTGACAGCTAATATATCGATGCAATTTCTTTTTTGCATGCATAAATTATATCGCGGTTTCGAAACGCAATTGTGTGTGTGAATACTTGCAGTTTCGTTTCCGCTAACCTGGGAAGCATCTACCAGCTAGCTCTGCATCAGTTATGCAGAGAAATCGAGGTTAATGTAACCAAAGTTGGGCTGACTCAGTGAGGAATGCCAGAGCCCCGATCAATAATTCGTTGTCTAGGTCTCCGCTTATTTTCCCGCTACCTTGTCGCTTCCAAACTCTTTCTGTCTCTCTCTCTCTCTCTCTCTCTCTGACGATGCGGTTGAAATCAATTTAAACAGAGGATAAATTGCGCACGGTACCCAGAAAATGGTTTACGATATTAAAGAGAATTTACTTTCCTTGGAAGATATAGTTTCTCTTCTTTGAACGAATCGTTCGCGTATACACTAAATGATCATTTCCTCAGACACACCCTCATAGGGAATTTTACAGAACGCTTTAAATTTCGGAATTAGGAATGGAGTGTGCCTCAAGTACAGAAACTAATACCTTAGAGAACACATTCTCTGGGGTAGATGTCTTTTCCTTCGAATTATGTTGATTCCTTTTTTTTTTAAATTGAGAATGTGCCCAGGTATTCTCCGCAGAAGATTTATACTGTACATCTTTCGCATGCCAAGATCTTTGTGGGTGTGAAATACAACGAGTGATTCGAGAGTATACATTTATTTACTTACAACACGTTCGTTTCACTCATGACCACACCGAGCCATAGTCCGGTGCATACTAAGTGGAATTAAAGCCCAACAACAGACAATACGGTTCACGAATTCCTGATATTGAGCGGTACTTAGGTGGATTAATGAATGTTATTGTCGTAAAATCAATGAAAGAGCATATGTGAGTCACGAAAGTAAATATTTAGTAAACACTGAAGGCGGCATAAGCAAGAATTTTGACTCTTTAGTTTTTCAGAAACAATATCTTTTTTTCTTATTATATATTATTCAGATTTAGACCAGCGTAAGAAACGAGCCGTCCTGCCTGTCATCTTCTCTGCGGTTTTTCTGGGGTTTTCAGCAGACTCTCTGTGCATGGCGAAGCGAATCGTAGATGGTTCCCTGTGAAGTCGGCCCCGGATGTACTTTGCCTCTTACCTGTATGCAGCGGACGGATGGCGAGCCGGCTGCGTTAATTGGCCAGTAATCCTCAAGGGTGCGTAGTCGTCTGACGAGATAGAGAGAGGCAGACAGAGATAGAGAGAGAGGAGAGGGAGAGAGAGTAGGGGAGAGAGACAGAAAGACAGAGAGACAGAGAGAGAGAGAGAGAGTAGGGGAGAGAGACAGAAAGACAGAGAGACAGAGAGAGAGAGAAAGAGACAGTGGGAGACAGAGGGAGACAGACAGACAGACAGAGGGAGAGAGGGAGAGAGAGACAAAGAGGGAGATAGAGACAGATAGAGAGAGGGAAGAGAGACATAGAGAGAGAGACAGAGACAGAGATAGAGGGGGAACGGAGAGAGAGGGGGAAAGAGACAGAGACAGAGAGAGAGAGAGAGAGGGAAGAGAGACAGAGAGAGGAAGATAGAGAGAGGGAGGGAGAGAGAGACAGAGAGAGGGAGAAAGACAGACAGACAGCGTGAAAAGGGGAGAGATAGGGACAAGGAGAGAGAGAAGAAACGATTTTGACACCGATGAAATATGATGTAGATAAGAATGTCCATTTGCGCATGCGCAAGCTAAAATGTAAACTCAAGATAGAAAGTAAAGCTTAATCTTAAGTGTGTTAGTGAGGTGAATTGGTAACTCTTGGTGCAGGGTGTCTACAGGTTTCACGCCATAGTGTTAAACATTGCTTTAAAGCTCTCGTCGACACCAGGTTACCCCACCATTATTTGGGGAAGTGGTCGAGAGGAAGGCAAATTTCGCTACGACGCCTACTTTACTACTATCGAGAAAGATTCGTAACATCAAAATGCATTTGTGTAATCTCATTTATTATTAGATCGCAATGAGATATTGTTACATTTATGTAAAACGTGATGAAATAATATTCGGCGATAGTTTAGTAGAATAAATTATTGAGTAACAATGAAAATAACTATTGTTGCGTCACTTCATGGCACAACATGGGGCACGACACATTTAAGCAATGGTTCTGGCAATGGCGCACCGTTCTCTATTTTCATCACATCGAAATGTTTTACTTTGGATTTATTTTATGGCTGTCGGTAAGGATGCGAAGCATCAGAAGATTGTCTTACATATGCTTTGAACTCATACAGACAATGAAAAATTTTAAGATTTAGTAAAAAGGGGCTCGGGTTCGAATCCCGGTGAGGCATGGATGTTGTGTTTGTCTTACGGCACTGGACTCTCCCTTCCCTGGAACCAGTGACCCTAAATTAGGGACGGACGACTGCTTATAGCCCATTGAGTTGCTCACGGTGGTCGTTAAACCTAAAAAAAAAAAAAAAAAAAAAAAAAAGGATTTAGTAAAGCAACGTTTTGTCATATTATTTTCATTTTTCTTGTCGACCAAGGTTTCGCTTGGCTGCTCCGGTAGTGCAGAGGTCCAAGAGCCTTATCATCATTCGTCCGTGAGGGGGTCTGGGTTCGAACCACGGTCAGGCATGGATGTTGTGTTTGCCTTACGCCACTGGCTATCTCCCTTACCTGGAACCAGTGACGCTGAAATAGGGACGGACGACTACTTATAGCCCATTGAGTTGCTCACGGCGGTAGTTAAACCGCGAACAAAACAAAAAATATAAATAGGCTCAGTTCTGATTGAGACGTCCGTTTGGAACGTAGTTCTACGACTTGCAAATCGGAGAGTTGAAATCAGCTAGTCGAGTATGGTTTCAAAGCGTTTATTTTATTTGTTCTAGCCAGCACAGGTATATGATATGAAAAGTAGCTCACATCATTTTTACAAATAATGCTGGATACATTTCGAACACAAAGCAGATTTCGAGATGAGCCGTGTACGGGTTCGATCGGTGAGTTGGATTTTTGTTTGGCGGCGGCTGCTTTCAGGTGTTCTTGGTATTCTCTATTTCGTTGGGCTGCAGTCTATTTGAGCTTCTTACATTCCTCATCATTTGATCTTGCCTCTCGTTTTGATTTTCTCCACTTTTGCTTGCGTTCATTCTGCGAATTCCGCGGCATTGTCTCATACGTTAACACGTTCACACGAAAACATTTGTTTTTGTTTTAGTTTAAGCCACTGCGATATGTTCTTTATATATTTGAATACATCTCGTCAAGAGCTTTAAAACGATACTACGCACAGTCGTTTTGCACTCACTGTTGTCTAGATAAACCGCGATGTTTTCAAAAGTGTTCATCGGTTCACAAGAAAACAATTTTAAAAATGTTCAGTTCAAAGCACTGCGAAATGTTCTTCGTATAAAAACGATACCACTCACAGTCGTGTTGCGCTCACGGTTGCCGAGATAGGCTGAGTCAAACGCGGCGGCACCCCCAGAAATTTGCATCATCTCCCCCTCGTACAGGGAGTGAGGGGAGCGTCGCACGCAACGAAGTATTGCGCAGTAGGCGAATTGGACTCCATGCTGTTTACGAATATGCTAATACGATTAGCGTGCGGCACGTATTTTCAACGCTATAATCATTTCAATTGGGACCTATTTTTGTCACAGGCGATCAAAAGTCCCCCCATACTATCCGCGGAGTTAGACATAGTCCTACGTCAAAAAAATAGGTTTCGTTATGCTTTGGCCCAGCTTCTTCAGGCGGAATGGCATGTGAATATTCAAATCGCATGTGACATCATCAACGTTCTGACGGCCATGAATTTTTGTGAATTGTTTCCACGCTCTTTAAAGAAGCAGTATGTATGACACGCAGCTGACATGTTGCGAAGACTTTTTATATGTATGGAAAGCTTCCAAAATATGAAGTTTGATGGCTGAAACCCTTTCGTCTAAAAGCTTGGCTTCTTCAAAAAGAAATGTATGATCATTTTCATGATAGTGTTTCGCTATCGCCGGTTTCTTTAGTTCACAAGAACGCATGTAAATATTGTGCTGCTTTATTCTGTTAGGTCTGTCCTCTATACAAAAGGGCACAATTACATGGGATTTAATAAATTCCCCACAAATAATTTATATCAACATGATCCCTTTGATACAGAAAGTTTGTATTGTTATGAGTAGGGCTAGGATTAATATGTAATTAAATACTTTTACATAGTTTACGTTTTTTTCCGTTATTATACATATTTACTGTTTTACTACATATATTACATAGTTTCACATTTTTTAAAAATATGTTTAATCGCCAATTCTTACGCAAAACTTCCCAATATTTTCTCTTGTAATAACCTAAGGCCACCACAGTGGCGCAGTGGTCTAAGGCGCTGGCCTCTGATCATTCGTCCGTAAGGGGTCCGGGTTCGAATCCCGGTGAGGCATGGATGTTGTGTTTGTCTTACGGCACTGGCTCTCTCCCTTCCCTGGAACCAGTGACCCTAAATTAGGGACGGGCGACTGCTTATAGCCCATTGAGTTGCTCACGGTGGTCGTTAAACCTCCAATCAAAAAAAAAAAAATAATAATAACCTAAGAGCCGACAAATGGCAAGTTTCGCAACACATCAAAGCCGACAGATGGCAGCACCTTAGCGTCACCAGACTGTTTCCTTATCTCAGATAAGAGATGAGAAAAGGAGACTGAGTTATCTGTCATTTAATGCGTAGTTTCGTGTCCAGTTTCTATCCTAAATAATTTTGTACACGTCAGTTTGTTTTCCCTGTTCAAGTTGTTAAGTAAATCCACATGCCCAAAATTAAATCAACTATATCATCCAAATTAAAGGCATTTATTACCGAGTTTCCCCGATGAAGGACTGAGAACTGACGGAAACATTTTGCTTTGCGGTGTGTCAGACGATTGAAGTGCTCTGTATTAGGAGACGTACCCGGCCACACTGGAGAACTTATAACACACAAGATGTTGTAAAAGAAATTCACACCTAGAAGCCATTAGACCTATGAAAACTGTTCTCCAGGGAACTTCAACTGGCAGTTGTGCTGCAGTTGAAGTTCCTTTCTGAAAAAAAGGATCTTCAGCTGCAAGGATTAAGACCTTTTCTTGTTCGAATTCCACCCCTTTTCTGATGACTTTGCTTGATGTCAAATCTCTCTTCCCTAGTATTCCAGTCCCTGTTGTTCACGAATTAATTGCTCTTAAACTCTCCTCTCATTTTCACCTTTCTGATTCAGAAATTCAAGCTATACCTTCTGCCTTAAGACTAATCCATAAACACTCTTCTTTTAAGTTTAACAATACTATTTATCGCCAATGTTCGGGGGCCCCTATGGGGTCGCCACTTTCGCCTCTTCTCGCCGAAATCCTTCTGCACGACCTGGGACTAGGATTCTGTCCACATGCCGTACTAAACCACTCCTATTTGTGCGGTATGTGGATGATATTCTAGTCTTCAGGCCCTCCACCCCCTCAGAATTAGAATCGTTTGCCAATTCCTTTTCATCCTCCTACCCTTCATTGAAATTTACCACTGAAATTGAGATTAATGGTCGGCTCACCTTTCTGGATTTCATTCTTACTCATACCTCCGATTCTTCTTCTATCTCTTTTAGTGTTTATAGGAAACCTTCTTCACTCTCCCATTCTCATTCCAAATGCTTTTAGTCACCACACTTTTTATAAACTTTCCGCTTCCTCCTTTCTGGTGAAAAGGGCTTATACTCACTCTTTTATCCCCGCCATTCGAAATGTCGAACTTAATACTATCAAAGGCATTGCTACGACATTTGGCTACTCCAGGCTGTTAATTGAACGTATGAATCGGAGATATCTTCGGACTCATTCTTCTTCCTTACTTCGTGAATCCCACTCATTCAGATTCGTGGGTTCAATGTCGTTTAACCCTAACATTTACAGTTCCCTCTAATCGACTTGTCGACCTTTTAGCATTAACCGTGGACTCAAAACTCAAAATCTATTTTCAATCATCAGAAAGGACCGAGACAGACCAGTAGATCTACATAGACATGGCATTTATAAAATCCCTCTTAAGTCCCGTATCACCAATGAGGAGGACCCTTGCTATATTGGTTCCACAGCTCGGACACTTAAAGTCCGATTGTCGGAACATCAATATGACATTAAAAATGATGCAACTTCCACAGCATTAGCCCGGAAAGTTGTTAATGGGACTTACGAACCAGTATGGGAAAAAACTTCTATTCTTGCCTCCCCTTCACCTAAATCTCATATATTGTTCACTGAAAGCCTTTACATTCATAAAATGAACTCTGCCTGATGTAATGACGATAAACCTATGTTCATACCGTCCCGTGGAGATTGGCTCTGGAGTTGTTGCTCCGAGACTCTAGTCGACATCACTAAGAGGGTCTCCTCATATTGGAACATTATTTTAGACCTAAAGACTTACCTGTATATGTTAATAATTGTATTTTTACTTCAAATTGCAGTGGTGTATTACACTTAATTTAATTATGGGTATTGTAATGCTGATACTATCATGTGTTACAACTTTTAATGTATCTCAAACACTATGACAATCTATTTAATTGTGGACATGCGCAGATCATGATTCGTTCCGTCACAGTATACTTATAAAAACTGCATCTTCGGCGACCTTGTTTCATTTCTCTTTTAGTCTGAAGATGGATTAAAAGAGTCCATCGTGCTTTGATGGTTTTTATTTTACAATTGTGTGCAGGACGGGTCAGGTGAAATTGTTAGACTGGCCTGCCTATAGTCCTGATCGTAACCTCATAGAACAACTGGTTAAGTGAACTAGAGCGACGGATACGAAATCGACCCCGATGACCGTCTTCGCTTTTCACTCTGGCAGGAGCTTTGCAGGACGAATGGCAGACCATTCCTGTCGAGAAATGCCGGAATTTGGTTGATAATATACCTCAAACCGATACAGGCAAACGGTGGACAACCTAACTACTAATTGCGTTAATAAAGCCATTTGTCTCAAAACATTGTGGTGTCCGAATACATTTGATAATGTAGTGTATGCGCTGCTTTGGAAGTGGGCTGAATGCGGTTCAAACGAATGGACATGTGCATCGCAAAGCTCACTTTCCTCTAAGCTTCACAGATCCTAGAACTTCTTGTTTCTCCATAGGTTAGTTATTTAAAGTAGTCATTCAGGAATAAAATTGACACTAATCTCTTCTGACCGATTAGCTGATGAACAGTAGTGACGAACCTAAGAAAGGAAAGGGATAGTGTTGGATTTATTTTTTTTCTATCCGGTGGCGAGATGTCCGTGTCACGGAAACTAGCCCTTCACCATCATGACTTTGGACATGGAGCAGAGATTAATGGAGAAGAGAATTATCTCCATTGGCAGGTTTATGGCCTGTACTGCTGAGATTAGAGGAGGAAAGTAATTGTTTTGCCGTAGCTTTCGTAAAACCCGGTCGCTATGTCAATATTTCTTTTGGGGAAGCAACGAAAATTTGGGGCACCATTTGCTGCAGGTCCATCGGCCGCTTAAAGGGTTAAAAACAGAAAAAGATCCCTCCTCCAATATTTAGACCGAAACTCCAGTCACAGCATCTGTTGACTGCTAACACGAAGAATAATAATTACGCAGGGCGGCCATAAAGTAATGAGACTGGACTTTTTTTTAAATAGAAAAGCAGGAAAATTTTCGTGAATATATTTTATTCGAAGTACTATAGATTCCTCCTGCGTTAATACAAGAAGTGGCAGGATCAGCCAACGAAAGGAAGGACTTGCAGAGGTCATCTTTTGGTATAGAGTGAAGAGATGATGGCACACTTCCTTGTATGTCTTCAAAGTCTTGGAAAAACTTTTCCTTTTAAAGGCAACTTCAATTTAGGAAATATAAAGTAGTCACACGGTGACAGATCTGGAGAATAGGACTATGGTTAAGTACACACACTTGTTTTCGTGCCAGAAATTGCTGTACACTGACTGCTCTGGGTGCTGGTGCGTTATCATCAAAAAGATCAGATCATATGTAGAGGATTTTAGGAAGGGAATGTCTGACCCCAGGCCTTAAACAACCCTTAGAATAGGAAGCTAGGAGATTTGGGCTGCAGTGCCCGATAGAAAATTGACACGGAAGCGAGGTAGAAAGGGTGGAGAAGACGCCCTTATTTACTACCTGGGGACCATTACCCGGGGTCCGACGGCTTAACGTGCCCATCCGACGCATGGCGGATATTTAGTGGTTCGAGCGTTCGTACCTGTCTGGGATTGAACCTGAGATTTCTCCGTGACAGTCACGAACGTTGACCACTAGGCCATCCACGGCCCTATCGTCCAAAAGGAACCATTGCCCGCTTTTATACTCACAAGCAATCCTCTTCCACAATCGTCCCAAAATGGATGCGTAAGCATTGCCAATGACAGTAGTACCTTCAGGAGTGAACTGGTGACGAAAACTTCCCTTGCTGTCGTAAAAACACACAAGCATTGTACTGATTTTGGACTTCTGTATCCTGATCTTCTTTCCTTTCGGTGACTGTGACGACTGCCACTGAGCACTCTGACGCTTTGTTTCGGGAACTTAACGAAAATACTATGTCTCCTCACCTGCCACAATACTTTAGAGGAAATTTTGCATTGTTTCTGCAGCCTTCAGGATGTCTTTTGCGTACTCCACTCGTTCATATTTCTGGTCGTTTGACAGAGCATAGGGAGCACAAACTTCCCTTACTCCCCAGGTCTTGCACTAAAGTTCGATCAATCGTGTCCTTATTTACACCGAGCTCACATTCCAGCATCCCGAAAGTCACACAACAGTCACTTTTTATTCTTCCGCAAACTATCCCAATAAGTTGAGACGTGCGCACGGAATCGGACGTCTGGAACTTTCGTCATTTTCGAAATCTTCCCGCCCATCGTTGAAACCCGCATACCAACGAAATGTTTTTGCGCCAACTGGGCAATTAGCCGCATACATATCACGTAGCAGTTTACCGATTTTCAAACAGAATCGATACTTGCTTTCTGCTTCATAACAGAACTGTTACAATGTTCTTCGACCGAGTGACGTCATACACAGCGTACATAATTATCTCCGCAATTCTCATGCAAACACTGTTGCCAGCAAAGTTTTCTTTGACCAAATAATAGCAAAGCTTTCTTTGACCAAATAATAGCAAAGCTTTCTTTGACCAAATAATAGCAAAGCTTTCTTTGACCAAATAATAGCAAAGCTTTCTTTGACCAAATAATAGCAAAACTTTTTTGACCAAAGGCTGGCATATTTATTATTCATCAGGTTGTGAATCAGTCTAAGAGCACATCTAAAACGTATTAAACCGCCCAGAACAGGGAATGACTTGCTAACTCTTCTGGATCTGGACTGGAATCTCAGTACAAGACATGGATGACGTGATTCTATCTCCAGCACTTGTTCTGTCTCTTTTCTGGAACGAAAGGCGCTGAGTTCGATACGGGTGATTCCTTAGAGCCTTAGATGCTCGGAGGAATAGTCAGGCCTGGATTAAGGCCTTAGGGGACCCCTAGGCTTAAGACACCTCAGTTGGCCACCAACGCTAAGACTTATAAGTGGGCCTCCAAAGAGCTTATGACGGACAATCATTAAAAGCTGTGTCCCAAAATGATAGAGCAACTAGAATGGTTGTGAAAGTTTCGGACCCAATGGTTGAAATCAGACAGTATTACATAGATAGGCATTTCAAACAGGTGTTGCGGTGTTGTATTACGTGCTTGAATTAATTCCCGCTGTTGCCCAATAGAGAGCAGCAGTGGTGCGCTGTGACCTCCCTTGCACACGCACGTACCGTCCGTAGTCTGGGCGAAGCAGTGGGTGACACGTGATCGGAGGGCACAGAAGACGAGTTTATATTGCATTCACGATGTCGAGTTTAGTACCAAAAAAGGAGCATTTGTGGGAAGCATTACCCTTCTGCTTTCATCTCAAGAAATCTGCAGCGGAAAGTCGTCGTTTGCTAGTGCAGGCCTTTCGGGAAAATGCCCTACCGGAAACAACATGCAGAGAGTGGTTACAGCGCTTCAAAGCCAACGAATATGACGTGAAGGACAAAGAGCGCCCTGGGCAGCCGAAAAAGTTCGAAGATGGCGCATTGGAGGCCTTATTGGACGAGGATTCATGTCAGACAATCCACGAGTTGTCTGAAGCACTACGGGTCGATGAATCAACTGTTAGCAAACGTTTAAAGGCAATGGGAATGATCCAGAAGCTTGGAAACTGGATCACACATGACAAGGTTATTCTTCTCCACGACAACGCTAGACCTCATGTCCCCAAATCCATGAAGGAACTTTTGAAGGCACTTGGCTGGGACTTCTTACCCCACTCGCCTTATTCTCCTGACACTGCTCCCTCGGACTTCGATTTCTTCCGGTCGCTACAACATGGCCTGTCAGAGCAGCACTTCCTTTCTGTCGCAGATATCCCAAAAAGGGCTCGATGAATGGTTCGCCTCGACAGAACCTGCATTTTTCTACCGCGGAATACATTTGTTACACCAACGGTGGGAAAGGGTCGTTGTTGCCAACGGACACTACTTTGAATAGACTATCCTGTACCGTCTGTGGCAACACACAGGTGTTTGTGTGGCAGAATACAGCGGGAATTAATTCAAGCACTTAATACATGAAAAATGGTAGCAAATGTTATACAAATAAATGAGTATGATAATTATAAAGATATTGACGTTAGAGATGCGTGTCCCAAATTGATAGAACCACTTGTGCATACCGTCGTGTAATGGAAACATTACCGCAGCTACGCATCAGATTGTTGCTTCGGGACTTCAGGCGCAAGATCGCTTCAGTACGGTAGAACTGCGTAGTTGAAGTTCGTTAACGGCAACCGAAAATTTATTCGACATGGGTCGTGGAAAGTCATTGGCGGCGCTTCTGCAACGGAAAATTGATGCATTATACCGGAATAAACTGTCCATTTGAGGTATTGCAAGGTGCATTAATCGTTCCCTTCATGTGGTTGCACATTATTTGACATCAAATGGATTGTACGGCAGCAAGAAATTTACTGGCCGTTCTTCAGTTTTGACTTCACGTCAGAAAAGGTTGATTATGCGTCGGATGAGTAACTCAACATCCAGTATCAGGCAAGTCTTGTCTGCTGTGGACATAAACGTATCGAAATCGACAGTACATTCGCCATCGGAAAATACGGTGCCGCCCTAATCTAACTGAAACACATAAACAGAAAAGACGTACGTGGGCTGAATACCATATGTCATGGACTCAAAAATGGCATAAAGTTATTTGGAGTGATGAAAAGAAGTTTCATTTGGATGGTCCGGACGGGTGGAAGTATTATTGGCACGGCCTTCTAAAGGGAGAATTGAGTTACTCCAAGCGCCAACAAGGTGGTTGAGGTATAACCTTCTGGGGGTATTCAGTGGACGTGGCAAAACACCATTAGCCGCTCTAACTGGACAGTTGAATGCTGTGAGCTACCATCAGCTGTTGAATGAACATCTCGTGCCTTATTTTGAATCATTAAATGACTTTGAAGATCAATTTCAACAGAATAATGCACGCCTTCACACTGCGAACTCCACCTGGGAGTGGTTTCTTGCCAATGGAATTCCGATCATGGACTGGCCTGCATGTTCTCCAGATCTAAATCCTATGGAAAGCGGCTGTCGCACGTAAGGTGTTTGCACATGGGAGGCAATTCAACAGTGTTACTGACCTTCAACGTGCAATTTTGAAAGCTTGGGACAATATTTCTCTACAGCAGTGTCAGAAATTAGTGAACTCCGTGCCAAAACGTGTGTTTGATGTCATCCAGAAAAATGGAAGTTTTATTGGCCGTTAAAAATCTGGTCTGACACACATTTGTGACATCGGTTCTATCTTTTTGGGACAGTCCCCAGCTAAACGTATTTGTTTGGAACCCTCAAACAGGAAGGCTGCATGAATACTTACATGCACTCCTGTACAATCACTTGATTGAATTATTGTATATTTTGTTATTTATCCACTTTCTCCTGTGGCTCTATCATTTTGGGACACACCTTAGAAGTCCGTTAAAACACGAAACTCTAGCAATATGCTTGTGATAATACGTAGTGCATTATTTAAACTTATAAATTACCTGCAGAATTTTCATAAAAAGTCACTGTATTTTCCACAGAAAACTTGAGCTAAAAGCTTTTAATAATTTAAATAATTAGCATTGAATACTTTTCTTGGTGCGACTTTTTTTTGCGTAATGTGAAATTGTGACGTACAACAGAGGTAAAGCACGTGCCAAGACGACAAATCTTCGGCGATGCATTCTGTCCGTGCAGCTTAGTTGGGAGATCTATAACGAAGTAAATTTCTTCGTCATTTTTATCCGCGCCGGGGTTCGAACCCGGGTCCACTCATTCCGGAATAAGTTGCTCTACCAATTAAGCTACGCGGACATTTTATTCTGATTCCTATTTGCCTTTATGTCGTGTGCGTCCTTCTGGCAGGTACGTCACATCTCCTGGTACGTTACATCATCTCCCCCTTATTTTCTTTTTTTCTTTCGAAGTGCTGCTCATATTTTTCCTATCTCGCGGTGTGGAAATAACATCACACCAATGCGAGATTTTGAACGGTCGGGTCATCCGGGTAGTTCGGGCGCCATTATAACGAAGTAAATTTCTTCGTCATTTTTATCCGCGCCGGGGTTCGAACCCGGGTCCACTCATTCCGGAATAAGTTGCTCTACCAATTAAGCTACGCGGACATTTTATTCTGATTCCTATTTGCCTTTATGTCGTGTGCGTCCTTCTGGCAGGTACGTCACATCTCCTGGTACGTTACAGATCAACTTACTCCGGAGTTAGGGGTTCGCGGAAAAATTTGTGTTTTCACATTGGTGCCCGAAAGTAAAAATGGATCTACTAGCCGTTGAGTTCTTCGAAAAATGTGCGATGTTTGTTCCACACTTCGCAATCGTCTAGAACTAATGAAAAATTCTTATTTCGCTTCAAGAAAAAAACAGTTAAAAGGGAGATGATGTGACGTATTACAGAGGTGAATCTCGTGTCAAGACGACAAATATGCAGCGGTACATTCCGTCCGTGTAGCTTAGTTAGGGGAGCAACTTACTCCGGGGTGAGGGGGCGCTGGTTCGTTCTCCGTCAAGGACAGATTTGTGTTATCACAAAATTACAGTGGATTTCGCCCATTAACGGTTCCAAATGCAAACAGGGAGGTGTAGGTATAGTAATGAAAAAGCTGAAACCGTCTCGCCGGAACCGCTGCAACAGCAACATGAAAAGTTTACCTTTAGTGAGTCACTGGCTAGAAATCTGTTCATACTCTAGCCACTGTTTGTGATCGAATGGAAATCATACGAGACAAAGAAATATTTTACTTCTCTCTATATATAAATATACACCAATGAGCCAATACATTATGACCATCCCCAGCCTAGAGAAATAAGCTCGCATGGAGACCGAACACTGATGCACGTGAAGTTCACAGAGCAGTATATATATACAACTCGAGAACCGGCTTTCGGTTAGTAGTGTGTTCGGAGTCAGAATGGGAAAAGCTGCCGATTTATTGGAGTTTGACAAAAGACAAATTGTGATGGCACGGCGCATCGGAACTACGATCTCGGAAATAGCGGGGCTTGTGTGTTGTTCACGTGCCACTGTAGTGAGTGCGTATTAAAAGTGGCGCACAGATGGCCAAACGAAGAACCGTCGTCCAGTCCGCAGCTCATTGATACCAGAGGGAAGCGAAGACCCGCGCATTGTTCACCGCGACAACAGTGTTGATCAGGGTAGTATGTCACAGCAGGTAGTTCATCGCAGCCTTTTGCTCATGGGCCTGCGTCGGCGAAGACCCAGCCGGGTCCCCATCCTCACTGCACGTCATCGCCAAAAGCGCATGTAATGGGCCCACGATCATCTTGATGGAACAGTGGATGAATGGAAGAAAGTGGACGGGTCTGACGAATCAAGATTCCTGGTGCATCACGTAGACAGCCGAGCGCGGATACTCAGATTACCAACGGAGGCTATGGCATTTGGATGTACTGTTGGGAGGAAACAGGCCGGCAACAGCGGTGTTATGCTGTGAGCGATGTTTTTAGGCCCCATTATCCCAATAGCACAATCTGAACATCATTGCGGTCCAAGTTCACCAATTCATGGCAACTGTGTTTCCTGCTGGTGATGGCCATTACCAACAGGATAATGCGCCATGCCACACTGCCGGAATCGTCAAGGAGTGGTTCGAAGTACATGCTGGTTACTTTCTGTTAATGCCCTGGCTTCCAAATTCACCTGACACAAACCCAGTCGAACATTTGTGGTTCGACTTGGAAAAGCGGGTTCGCGCTAAATCTCCACCACCTCGAAATGTACGGGAACTGGAGGACCTGCTGTTGACATTATGGTACCAGATATCCCAGTATACCTATCGCTACCTCATTGAATCGATGCCTTGCCTAGTGGCCGCTGTTTTGTGAGGTAAAGGGGGTCCTACAGCTTATTAGGTAGGTGGTCATAATATAATTGCTCATCGATGTATAAGCTGTCTATTATTTGCAATGTAGCAGCATGCCTTTTAGGTGATTGAAAATGTTGAGCTCCTAGGATATTGCCCCGCTAGACCACTTTAATTCGGTCTTGGGGATAGTTAAATACCAAAAAAGCAACAATGGAAAAGTCATGAAGAAGTAAAGAGAATTTTATGAGATTTTAACATGACACTTTTATAAAAGAGTGTCTGGTATTCGCAAAATATGAGCCAAAAGAAAAAGTTATAATCTTCTCAATAGTCGCTAATTACGATATTTATTATTTACACTTAAGAACAATATGTACAGATAAAAGCATCAGAAAAATTAACTAGGCGAGATCTTTCTGGTCCCCTATGGATCCATTATCAAGCCTGAAAGCGCCACCCAAGTCCAGTGCAGAAGACTTCTTATATAAACAGAAGACGCCCGTCATGCATCTGTAACCATGGACACAACAATGTATACAAATGTTATTGTACCCGGAAATTAAACAACTCTTTAATACATATTTTTTATAAATTTATAAACTGGGAGGTTTTAGAGTCTTTATATATTGGCGTCAAGATGGTGGTATGGCGGTGGGTAATTCTCCGTTACAACACAAATCATCAAACCACACAATGAACATTGATTCAGTGAAAAAAGTGTCCCTTTTGTTTGTGGTAAAGGCCAAGTGGTGTATGTCCGCCCAACATGGTGGTCATGGTGGTCATACACCACTTGGCCTTTACCAGAAACAAAAGGGACACTTTTTCACTGAATCAATGTTCATTGTGTGGTTTGATGATTTGTGTTGTAACGGAGAATTACCCACCGCCATACCACCATCTTGGCGCCAATATATAAAGACTCTAAAACCTCCCAGTATATAAATAATATGTGTTAATGAGTTGTTTAATTTCCGGGTACAATAACATTTGTATACATTGTTGTGTGTATAGTTACAGATGCATGACGGGCGTCTTCTGTTTTATATAAGAAGTCTTGTGCACTGCACTTGGGTGGCGCTTTCAGGCTTGATAATGGATCCCTAGGGGACCCGAAAGATCACGCCTAGTTAATTTTCTGATGCTTTTATCTGTACATATTGTTCTTAAGTGTAAATAATAAATATTTTAGCTTGTGAATGGTGGTGTACTAGATGGGGTTGTTATGATCGTGCAAAGACAGTTTTATCTTGAGGTGTAAGCATTGAGGCACGAAATAAAATATTGGGATCTCTCTTTCAGAAAAGCTTAACTCATATTCTCTCGAAACACTATCATCTTTTTCTGTTGTGCTCTTTCTCGTTCTGCTTTTCAGATATAATTATCCATCTATTCTGAATGATGGATGAGTTTTTTTTCCAGACTTTGTGACTTCTGGGAACAGTAAACACTAAAAAGGAAGTACTTATGGGAGTAGTTAAGCGAACTAGTTATTTTAAAGAATGTGCAAGACGATTTTTCACAAAACTACGTTTTTCAAATGGGGTTTGACTAAAAATGAAAGATTCGTGTTTAACACCGTGTGAATTAAATCTAGCAATGGCTGCATAGCCGTTTCCTGGAAGACATAAAAATATAAATATTGTTGGGCAAGTTCCTAGAAGAAATGAAACTGTTCCCCTCATCCATGTCGTGGATTTAGGTTGAAGTCAGAGAAATGCGTCGTTGAGGCCTCTTCATCATTACAGCAGAAAATCCCATGAGTCACGTTAGATGACGAATGCGATGCCTCTCTGGTGAACGTATGATGTTAAACTGAAGAAGAGGGATATGCCAGCATTGCTTTTCGTTTTGTTTACCTTTTTGTTGACGTCCGCATTTATTAAACATTTTTTGTTGCGCAACATCTTTCTTTGTGTTGTTTTTCCTATGCACATCTCACCTTTGTTAATCTGTCTCTCTATGTACGTGTTTGTACTTTAGATGCAAAGGAACACCAAATTTTACATTGTATTCCGAGTTAAATAGATAACTAATGTTGGACCAGACGGTAAACTACCTTTGGACGTATACTTCTAATTAACTCTCTGTTTGATTCCTGTTATGTAAATTTTGCTATTTCTTGATTGATCCTTTTCACACTTAACGAATCGTTACTTTCCCGAAGAGCTTTTACAATTTGGTAAAACTGACAGTGAGTCGCAACTAGATGAAAATTTCAACACTGAATGTAGTGTGTGAAATATACTCTAATTTAAAATAACTTTTGTGTTTCTGTATTGTTATGTTAAATTTGGTTTCTTCTCGTTAAACGTTTTTCCATCTGAACGCCACATATTTTCTTTCTCGATGAATTTAACTTGGCTGACATCAGGTTCAACTGTAACTACCTAATAAAATTCCAGAGATGTGAGCTAGGATCTTCAATGTTGAGGATGCCTTCTTGTTTCGGCTGCTTTAAGTTATTAAGTAGATTAGAGCACGCTAAAGAGATTTGTAGGAAGAGCGAGCTATGTTATGTGAAGCGAAGTATTGCTATATCATCAGCATATAATTCGATGCTTGAGTTACTACCAATTACTTATGGCAATTTTCTGACGTGCTGAAAGACCGTGAAGGAACAAGATTGAACTGTAAGTCAACTTGATTCACTGACGAAATCTAACAGTTTATGATAATTAACACAGCAATCAGACAACTCTGAATTGACTGTATTTCCTGTTCTCGCGTAATATCAATCACATCAAAAAACTTGAAAATTTCATCGCCCTGTAGCGGAATCGAATCCGCATCTCCCGGTTACCGTTCGAGCACGCTAACCGAGTCTCTAAGTGTTAAGAGCATCGTCCCAAGTCTAGAGCATCGTGTCCAAGAACCGAGTCTCTAAGTGTTAAGAGCATCGTCCCAAGAACCGAGTTTCTAAGTGTTAAGAGCATCGTCCCAAGTCTAGAGCATCGTCCCAAGTCTAGAGCATCGTCCCAAGTCTAGAGCATCGTGTCCAAGAACCGAGTTTCGAAGTGTTAAGAGCATCGTGTCCAAGAACCGAGTCTCTAAGTGTTAAGAGCATCGTCCCAAGTCTAGAGCATCGTCCCAAGTCTAGAGCATCGTCCCAAGTCTAGAGCATCGTGTCCAAGAACCAAGTCTCTAAGTGTTAAGAGCATCGTCCCAAGTCTAAAGCATCGTCCCAAGTCTAGAGCATCGTGTCCAAGAACCGAGTCTCTAAGTGTTAAGAGCATCGTCCCAAGAACCGAGTTTCTAAGTGTTAAGAGCATCGTCCCAAGTCTAGAGCATCGTGTCCAAGAACCGAGTTTCGAAGTGTTAAGAGCATCGTGTCCAAGAACCGAGTCTCTAAGTGTTAAGAGCATCGTCCCAAGTCTAGAGCATCGTCCCAAGTCTAGAGCATCGTGTCCAAGAACCAAGTCTCTAAGTGTTAAGAGCATCATCCCGAGTCTAAAGCATCGTCCCAAGTCTAGAGCATCGTCCCAAGTCTGGAGCACCGTGTCCAAGAACCAAGTCTCTAAGTGTTAAGAGCATCGTCCCAAGTCTAAAGCATCGTCCCAAGTCTAGAGCATCGTGTCCAAGAACCGAGTCTCTAAGTGTTAAGAGCATCGTCCCAAGAACCGAGTCTCTAAGTGTTAAGAGCATCGTCCCAAGTCTAGAGCATCGTGTCCAAGAACCGAGTCTCTACGTGTTAAGAGCATCGTCCCAAGTCTAGAGCATCGTGTGCAAGAACCGAGTCTCTAAGTGTTAAGAGCATCGTCCCAAGTCTAAAGCATCGTCCCAAGTCTAGAGCATCGTGTCCAAGAACCGAGTCTCTAAGTGTTAAGAGCATCGTCCCAAGAACCGAGTCTCTAAGTGTTAAGAGCATCGTCCCAAGTCTAGGAGCATCGTTCCCAAGAACCGAGTTTGGAAGTAAGAAGAGCATCGTCCAAGAACTGAGTTCCCATGTTAGTCTAGAGCATCGTCCCAAGTTCTAGAGCATCGTGTCCAAGAACCAAGTCTCTAAGTGTTAAGAGCATCGTCCCAAATCTGGAGCATCGTCCTCAAGTCTAGAGCATCGTCCTGCAAGTCTAGAGCACCGTATCCAAGAACCAAGTCTCTACGTGTTAAGAGCATCGTCCCACGTCTAGAGCATCGTCTCAAGTCTAGAGCACGTCCGCGCAAGGGAGTTTCACAGAGCATCGTCTCAAGAACCGAGTCTCTAAGTGTTAAGAGCATCGTCCCAAGTCTAGAGCATCGTCCCAAGTCTAGAGCATCGTGTCCAAGAACCAAGTCTCTAAGTGTTAAGAGCATCGTCCCGAGTCTAAAGCATCGTCCCAAGTCTTGAGCATCGTCCCAAGTCTGGAGCATCGTCCCAAGTCTAGAGCATTGTCCCAAGTCTAGAGCATCGTGTCCAAGAACCGAGTCTCTACGTGTTAAGAGCATCGTCCCAAGTCTAGAGCATCGTGTGCAAGAACCGAGTCTCTAAGTGTTAAGAGCATCGTCCCAAGTCTAGAGCATCGTCCCAAGTCTAGAGCATCGTCCCAAGTCTAGAGCATCGTCCCAAATCTGGAGCATCGTCCCAAGTCTAGAGCATCGTCCCAAGTCTAGAGCATCGTGTCCAAGAACCGAGTCTCTACGTGTTAAGAGCATCGTCCCAAGTCTAGAGCATCGTGTGCAAGAACCGAGTCTCTAAGTGTTAAGAGCATCGTGTCCCAGAACCGAGTCTCTAAGTGTTAAGAGCATCGTCCCAAGTCTAGAGCATCGTGTCCAAAAACCGAGTCTCTAAGTGTTAAGAGCATCGTCCCAAGTCTAGAGCATCGTGTCCAAGAACCGAGTTTCGAAGTGTTAAGAGCATCGTGTCCAAGAACCGAGTCTCTAAGTGTTAAGAGCATCGTCCCAAGTCTAGAGCATCGTGTCCAAGAACCAAGTCTCTAAGTGCTAAGAACATCGTGTCCAAGTCCCAAGTCTCTGAGTGTTAAGAGCATCGGAATATTCTCCAACCGCATTCTTAATCAAAGCAAACTGTGCTTCGGCGGGTGATATGCTTAATAACGCTAGATGGCATCGATTAAGAACGCAATCCGAGAATATTCCGATGCTATTAACACTCAGAGACTTCGGACTTTGTCGTCCTGGGTGGTGTAACGGTTAGCATGCTCAAACGGTAATCGGGAGCTGAGGGTTCCATTCCCGCTCCAGGGAGATGAAATTTTTAAGTGTTCTGATGTGATTGATATTACGTGAGAACAGTAAATACAGTCAATTCAGAGGTGTCCGATTGCTGTGTTAATTAGCATGACACATTTTCCACGTATTACGAGAAAAATATTTCTTCCACACTATATACCTAACAGTTTTTTTTAATTGTATCGTGTTTAATTAAATATGACTGATACTCATCCTGCAAAACGATCTGTTAGTTAACGTAACAATTTAAGTCTGCGGAGAAGCATTAAGCGAAGCTGCACTTCAGCAGTTAATGGCATGGGTATGCGTTATTCAACAGCTAATATCACAATAGCGGAAAATTGAAGTTCTTTTCGGTTTGATTTGGAGGTTTAACGACCACCGTGAGCAACTCGATGGAACATAAGCAGTCGCTCGTCCCTTAATTAGGACCACACGTTCCAGGAAAAGAAGGGAGAGAGCCAGTGCCGTAAGACAAACATCACATCCATGCCTCACCGGGATTCCAATCCGGACCACATCGCGGACGAATGGTCAGAAGCCATTGCTTAAACCACTGCGTTACTGGGCGGAAAGATGAACTTTTTCTGCGTATATAATGTAAATAAGCGTTTGAATAAACTTTCAGTGCAATTTTGGAGTTTCACATTCCGTTTGAGGTGAAAATATTTGAAAACAGCTCTCTCTGCTGTGACTTGGGTTCGGATCCACGATTCAAACTTAATAGAGCAAGAAACCTACAAAAACAATTTAAACAATTAAATCCAAGTGTTGTGGAATCTTCGAAAATTTGTATTCTAGAAATCTTACAAACAAAAAAATATGGCTGTCATAAGACCTACTGATGCATGTCACATAACACTTTATCCTCGCGATCATTGCATTCATATAATAACTCCGAAATTAAATCACTTCTTCCCCACTTACTTTTCTAGAGGTGCGGTATTGCCGTCCCGGTGGAGCAGTGATCTAAACGCAGGTTTCTTATTATTTGTCCCAGACGGGTCAGGGTTCGATTCCTGTGAGGCATGGATTTTATGTTTGTCTTACGCTACTGGCTCTCTCCCTTCCCTGAAACCAGTGACTCTAAATTAGGGAAGGGCGACTACTTATAGCCCACAGAGTTGTTCACGGTGATCGTTAAGCACCGTGAACAACATGCAATAATCTTCGTCTCTTTGAGGTTTAACGACCACCGTGAGCAACTCAATGGGCTATAAGCATCTTCGTCTCTTTCGTGCATTTTTTATGATGTGGCGTTTTCTATGTCGATCAATGAATTTGATGAATTTTCTCGTACCAGCCTGAAAGTTTGAATTTTACTGAATTCTTCATACCAGCATAGAGGGGTTGGTCTGAACAATGTGAACGCCTAAGAAAAGAAGGTTCTTCGTACCTAAGAGGGTGTGTGATCACCTTCGTCATGCAAAACCGCTTGAATCCTCCTTGGAATGGAACTATACAAATCCTGGATGGTGGTTAGTGGGATGTTACACCATTCTTCATGCAGAAACTGCTCCAAGTACTTAAGAGATGCAGGATGAGGATAACGGGATCTTACTCTGTTTTCCAACACAGGCCGCAGTGGCTCGATTATGTTTAAATCTGGTGATTGGGGAGGCCAGGGAAGGTGTGAAAGTTCATCATCATGTCTCTGATTATTGGACATTCCGAGCTCTGTGAATTGGGGCGTTATCATCTTCATAGATGGCATTCCCTGCAGAAGACAATGCCTAAGCCACTGGATGGACTTGGTCCGCCAAAGTGGTTTTATACGCCCTGCCAGTTATTCGTCCTTTCAAGGTGGGCAGTGAACCTTCTGAAAACCACGATATAACCTGCCAGAGCATGACAGAACCGCCACCATGCTGCACTGTTGGGAGCAGACAGTCTCTCTGTTGTACGTTTCTGTCGTGTTCTCCACACGTAAACACGTCCTGCGGTGGGGAAAAGTGTGAATGTGGATTCATCCGACCACATTACACGCCGTTTCCATGCATTGGTAGTGTACGTTGTATGCTCCTGGCATCACTGTCTTCGCCGTTGTGCATTCACCCGGGTTACTAGAGGTTTCGCAATAGCATATCTGCCATGAATATCTTGATTGGGCAGTTCCCTGCGCACTGTTTTCATTGATACAGGGGTCTGGAGATGCAGATTCAGCTCCGCACTAATACTCGTCGCCGTGGTCTTCTTATTACGGGTAACAATCCTCTTTAATGCTCTCGTGTCTTTAACAATTAGGGTCGTTTTCCGGCCACTCTGTGTTTCCCCAAGGAGGTCTTGCCACAAACACGGTATTCTGTCATGACGCTAGACACAGTAGCTCTCGATACCCCCACTACCCTGGCAACTGTTGTCACGGAGGCACCAACAGGCCGGCCACTAATAATTAACATTCTTTCAAAGTCCGTTATGCCGCTCATTTCGTCGTCACCCAGAAAGACATTTTGCAACAAGACTATTTAAATGCACTTAACCAGGACCTTGAGGTTCTACACAAAGCTATTACAACCAAACCGTGGTGGATACCTTTGCGTATTGCGACGTACGCAGCTGCATTAAAAATGGAGTCTCTGAGCGTGAGCGTGGTGTTCACATTATTCTGTCTAACCTCTGTATGTCGAGATTGAAGTCTACGAAATATAATCTTTCTGCCGATTGAATCTGAGTCTTCCCACTCCGGAGCGCCTGTTCTGCCAACAGAAATAAGCCGACATGCTTATCGCTGCTTCATTGTCCATTTGACTTATACGTCATCTCAGTAGTTCGTCATCATCGTCATTACAGGTTGCGCTGAATTAAATACTTTTCTTGAGAAAATTGTAAGAATATTTTTTGGCCTACTGATGACACGAAATTTTCACCTCTTAAAGACTTCACATCCTCCCCACACCCCTAACAAATTTTCTGTCTTTTTCAGTTAAAAAATATTTTTACAGTCGAAGTCGGTAAATTCGATATTATTTCTTAATTCTTGTCTTATCTTTTAGAGGCACTAAAAAACTTGGCCTTGTATTTTACTCTGATGAGACTTTTTTCCGATACAGATGAAAGGCAATAACACGTTTGTGCGTGAGATCACTGACATACATGCTATCTCTCTGCTCAATAAACTTGACTTACCCCCACGAGAATAAATTGTATGATATCGCAAAGCAGAAAATATTGCGAACGGGTCATTCTGGAAGAATCGTGTCGTGAGATAGTTTGAAGAACGGTCGATTGAACTTTCTGTTCTATATTTATCTTTTCTATTCTTGTTTCTCCATTCTTATTTACGAGAGACCACAAACGTGTGTTCATGAACTTTCGGAATGACCTTTTGTCAGACATTTCTTTTCGTATGAACTTGTGTTTTAATGCTGTCGTCGTGGGAATAGTATCTATAGATATACCTTTAACGTCGGATTTATTTCGTCTATATTTAAGTTATCTTCATAGAAAAGAAAACTCATACACATAGCAGCGTTTACAATAAGAGTGTTACGAATTAGAATGCAATGAATACCATTTGAGGTTTTTGATCTCAAAGACTACAGTTTTGTGAAGATTATATACACTGCCGGACAATTGCTAAGGACGGATGACAATAGCAACGATAGCAACCATAAAATGGAAGGCAGGAAAATGTGGAAATTAGCATAAGTGCGGGATACAGTAAGACGTGTTGTGCGTATGCAAATTTTGGATTGCCGAACTTGTTCGTGACGTCATAGCGCTGATAAGAGATATAAAGGATTTGACGCGTATTGACCGTTGTTGTTCAATGCAAAGTTGAAAGGGAAAGAATCAATTGACGAACTTGCAATTTTCAGTATGTCTTCTCGACATCACCTAGATGATTTTACGCGTGGCAGTATTATTGGCAAGATTGAAGAAGGGCGAAAAATAACAGATGTTACCAGGGAGTTCGACGTCAGCCACAGTGTTGTTTCAAGGCTTTAGAAATCATTTCAAACAACTGGAGAGTGCAGCAATCGTCACGGGGCAGGTCGTGTTCGCAGTACGACACCTGCAGAAGATCGGTACATAGTGCTATCAACAAAACGACACCGGCGCAGCACAGCTAGTGAGGTAGCAAATCAGTTTATGGCTGCTACTGGCAAGCGGATCTCCCGAAAAACTGTCGCCAGACGTTTGCATGAAGGAGGACTATACGCCCGCCGTCCTGTTGTGTGCATCCCATTGTCCAGACGTCACCGTACCGCCCGTTTTCAATGGTGCCGTCAACATCGCAATTGGACTGATAACGACTGGTCTGATGTCCTCTTCTCAGATGAGAGTAGATACAGTCTATCGTCTGATTGTCGACGACAACTGATCTGGCGTGATAGTGGTACTGCATATTGTCCAGCAAACATACAGGAAAGGGACCGATATCCGACATGTAGTGTCATGGTATGGGCTGGCATCATGAACAATGGCCGTACGTGTCTCTATGTGCTTCCAACTGAGACTATGACTGGCCAACGATACATTAATGATGTTCTGCTACCTCATGTTCGCATGTTCCGTGGTGCTGTCGGTGATAGATTCATTTTCATGGACGACAACGCAAAATGTCATCGAACAGTCGCTGTCCAGGAGTGTCTTGAGAGCGAGGATATTCAACGCCTCGTATGGCCAGCACGTTCTCCAGATCTGAATCCCATTGAAAATGTGTGGGATGCTTTGGGGAGGAGTGTTGCTGGTCGCCAATGCCCTCCAATAAACAAGGACACCCTCATCCGTGCACTGACAGAGGAATGGGATAAATTACCCCAACAGCTGCTTGATAATGTTGTGCAAAGCATGACACGACGTGTGGAATCTTGCATCGCCCTCCATGGTGGCCATATCCCATATTGACATCTTACGCTGGAACGTCTGCGGACGGTAATTGCATTTTTTTCACGTTTACGTATTCTGCACAAAATGGCCTGTTTGTCCCTTGAACACGTTCCAAAGCCTTCTGGATTTCAGAGCACAATAAATTATCTTTCTTGTAATGTCCTGGCATTCTGACATTTTATTTCACTTGGAATCCAACCACACTTACTTTTTATGCGCTATATAGCCGTTTATGATCCGTCCTTAGCAATTGTCCAGCAGTGTATATTAAGAGAAAACAACGTGGTTTGTCACAAATATTTATTTTTTCAAGTAGACCATGGTTTCGCTGGGTATTGACCTAGCTTCATCAGGACGAATGGCACATAAATATTCAAATTTTATATATCATAAACTGTGTTTACAGTCACGTGTTTTGATTAAATGCTTCCACGCGCTTGATAGAAATGCCATTATTCCATTTTTCTGTGACATTACCTTCCAAATTTCAAAAATTGTCAAAACCTTTAATTTTAAAGTGATTTTTAAACCCATAAACAAAATGAACTTTTTAGGATCGAAGGATTATGTTGAAGACAAAAACTCGTGGGGAATTTATCAAATTCAATGTGAATGTGGCGCTTCGTATGTAGGGTAGACCCCTAGAGCCTTCCGTCTTCGATTGAAGGAGCACAAGACCCATATTCGGAACTGTGACCTAATGAAGAAGTCATCGATGGCTAAACACTGTTTCGAAAAGGACCATACATTTCTCTTTGAAGCAGCAAAACTGGTCTGATTGACAAGCCAGATTCAACCACCAAACTTGATATTTTGGAAGCTTTCCATATACTGTATATCAGAAGTCTTCGCAACTTGTTAATGACATAGCATCCACCCCATTTCTATCAAGGGCGTGGAAGCAACTAACCAAAAACCCGTGACTGTAAACACCATTTATGATATCATACAAAATTCGAATATTTTCGTGCCATTCGTCCTGATGATGCTATAGGTCAATACCCAGCGAAACCATGGTCGACTTGATAAAACAAATATTTGTGACAAACCACGTTATATTCTCTTAATATACATTTGAGGTTGTTTAACGAAAAACGGCATCATGTTATCATGAATTTGCAAGAAAAAGAAAGATGTGCTCCAGTTCTCGCAGATAATGGCTTTATCTTTATTTCGATAAAACGTGAAACTCAAATGGTTCCCATAATAATGACTGAGCTATATTTAAATAGATTTTAATTGCATTTAGGGATGGTATATTTGGCGCAAGAAACTCATTTAATCCACGTTTTTGTTTTTCATTTTAATAGTTGAACGACCACCGTGAGCAACCCAATGGGTAGTTGTCCGCCCCTAATTTAGGTCCATTGGTGCCAGGTAAGAGAGAGAGCTACTGCTGTAAGACAAACACAACATCCACGCCTCACCGAAACTCGAACCCTGACCCATCTTGGACGAATGGTCAGAAGCCAGCGCTTAGGCCACTACGTCACCGGGACAGCTGACCTACATTACTAGCAGTAAAAATTAGGACACAAATCAGAGAAGCTGGAGCGAACTTTCCTAAATATGGAGTCTCGTGTTCAATCCTGTCTCTCGATGCACAGGGCGGACACTTTCAACATCTCTTATGACATGGTTCTATTTTCCATGAATGAGCGTATGTTCTTACCAAATAGCATTCAATTACTGTAATTATTCACGATGTTATTAATAAAAACTTGGGCAAAGTAGTAAGTGGGACAATACTCAGCATATTGTTTATATGGATTAATTACATTTTTTCTGGGAGATACGTCAGGAGTTTGCCTTAGTTACTTCCACAGAGAGTCCCATTCTATAGTGACTATACGCTTCGAAACGCTGGCCTGTTTTAGGGTTGGATCATCTATTTCTGGTTGACTCAGCGGTGTCTACCAGAAAGATATGATCCAACCCTAAAACAAGCAGCAATTATCAAACTTTGACGTTTCAAAGGGTAAAACAAATCTGCATTACTTCCAGAGGTAGTCACATTCCACACTGATCGTACGTTTTGTATACCAAATGCCCACTATATTTCATGGTTGGATCATCTCTTTTTTGGGAGACTTGTCGGTGCCAAATCTGCGTTACCTTCAGAGAGAGTCACATTCGATCCGGACCATACGTTTTCTATCTAGACTGCTGGCCACCCTGTGACGTACCTGCCAGCAGGACGCACACGACATAAAGGCACATAGCAATCAGAACAAACGTCCGCTTAGCTCAATTGGTAGAGTGACTTATTCCGGAGTGAGGGGATCCGGGTTCGAATCCTGGCGTGGACAGAAATGACGGAGAAATTTACTTCGTTATAACCCAAAATGCAGCACCAAGAAGGACACGAGATAGCAAAGAAAGATTTACTAGATACATAACAACAGATACAAAGATGAAACGATTGAGCTTACAGGCCCGTACAACTTGCGGAACACGCAGACATCAATTGTTCGTGTGGCCCCCATGGCTGGCAATAACGGCAGCTACGCGCCGCGGCATCGAACGAAAGAGGCTTTGGATGTGGTTTTGGGGTATGTCGGTCCAGGCTGCTTCCACACGTTGCCACAGTTGATCAGGCGTAGCCACGGGTGGTGCTTGCCTGGCCACTCGGTTGCCGATCAGCGACCAGACGTGTTCAATGCGCGACATATCGGGAGAACAGGCGGGCCACGGTAGCAGTGACACCTGATGGGCCGTGACGAATTATTGCACGATGCGTGCCACGTGCGGGCGCGTATTGTCTTGTTGAAACGTGGTCGCTGGCAGGTCCTGCAGGTAAGGGAGGACTACAGGCTCCAAAACGTCGGAGGTGGTGCTATGGCTGTTGAGTGTACCGGTGATGCGTACCAGAGGGGTGCGGGTGCCATATCCAATTGCCCCCAAACCATAACGCCAGGCGACGGACCGGTATGGCGATGCATAATGCAGGCGTCATACAGTCTCTCGCCGCGGTGCCGCCACACGCGGATCTGACCATCGTGGTGTGTCAGGCAGAAGCGGGTTTCATCGGAGATGACAATGTCGTGCCATTCTGTAGTCCAAGTGCGGCGTTCAACGGCCCACTGCGACCGCACTCGCCGGTGGCGTAACGTCAATGGCAATCGGAACAATGGGCGCTGTGCGACAAGTCCCCGCTCCTGCAGACGACGTCGAACGGAACGTGCTGACAAAAGTTGTTGCGCAACACACCCTAATCCCTGCGCTAACGTTCGTGATGTGACGGTGCGAGCCGTCAATGCCCGCCACACAACATGTCGGTGCTCTTGATCGGTGGTGTGCCGCGGCTGCGGCAATCGCTCACGTCGGTCCGTCTGTCCCCTCCTGCACCCACCGAATCCATACTCGCCTCACTGTGGCTGGATGTCGTCCCACACTGCCGCCGATGTCTCGGTACGATAAACCGCTGTCGCGGTAAGCCAATATTCGTCCTCTGTCGAACTCCGAAACGTGCTGGAATGACTGCCGTATTCTGCGACGAGGCATCAGGAAGCTTCCCACGCACAGGTTCGGCAGCATAACACACTGCCACTACTTACACCCCGCCTTCTGTGCACCCTTCGCATAGTGCTTCTCGGTGGCGTGCTGGGCGCACATGATTTGCATATGCCCTGCAATGCTAATCGTTTGCATGTCCTCTCGCGGGCGACGCATGCTGCGAATTTCAGGCCAATCGGATGCTTCCTTCTTGGTGTTGCATTTTGGGTGGCCAGCAATGTAATACCAAATGCTTACCGCATTTCATGGTTGTTTCTTTAATGCATGTGTTTGCCTATACTTGTATGTCTGTATTGCCTGATACTTGCATGGCCCATACCCCAACATCATTGTACTACGGCATGAATACAATTTGACATTAATTGACTATTTGTTTTGTTTTGTGCTTATATTTTGAAGGCAATGCATTTAAATTTCCACGATGTTTAGAGAGCAAAACCTGTTTACAGGCGTTGAGAAATTTGAGTGTTTTATAAAAATTTTGTGTTCATTCAAGATTTTTTAAAAACGTTCTTTATCAGATACTATGTATTACCTTTTCAATCACACTATATGTACGAGCGTTCCTTTTCGTAGGCATAGCGAAAGGGTATACTTAAAAAAATTGCTACTGCTCGTGGGTCTTGCTGCACAAGTTTCCTGAAAATTGAATTATTCTTTTTACGCATGTAATCATAATGATCATGCTGGATAAAATAAATCATTTGGTACTTAATAATAAGCATTGGTTTAAAACAAAGACACGTTTCTGTGCGTAATGGAATATGGGAAGACATGATCAAAGGAATTATTTTATTGTCCATGGAAATGCATGAATAAATATCACACAATATTAGTTTACATATCGTCTCATGATGAGTGAAAAAGTTCTGTGTGTCATTCTTTACTTGAAGACGAAGGAAAGAGAAATGAGAATCGATATATCATCATATACACAAAACGACATGGCAAATAATGATTCCATCTATCATCATCTATCAAAAGATGTGATAAGAAAACGAGACTTCATTCATCATCGCCTACGAGGTCACGAAAATCCACGTTATGAGCAACAATAGAAAAGGATTTCTCATGCATCCGCATCTATAAGAAGCCGGGATTTGAAGATAGTACCAAACAGATGAGCTGGGTCCCTGGCTCGGACAAGCTCAGAATTCATTAACTACCGAAAAACTCGGGCCCGGGCTCGGAATTACACGTCTTGAATTTCATTACCGTAATTAATTCAACACGTGTAATTCCAAGCTCGGTTGAATTACACGTGTTAAATTTCATTGTGGATTTGTTACCATGGTGAAAGGATTTTCAATTTCCGAATCTAGCTGCCATTGCAAGACAGATTTTGCTTAGCAAGACTTGCATTATGCATTGTCCAAAGCTATGGCCCAATCAAGGATTTGTTTAAGGAGGTCTGGTATCGAAAAACTGGGAAAAAATCACATTCCCATTTTTTGTATTTTTATTTAAAAATCGAGAATCTTATCTTTAAAATGATGTATTAATTTCCAAAATTGTGCAGTTAGAAGTATTGTTATTTATTTTTTTAAATGTTCTCACTCCCGCGTTTTTTGGGGTGACGTTGGTTTTTAGTGCAGCAGGTCGAGTTTTAGAGAAGAGAAGATCAAGTTGAAGCGCTGAGGCATTAGATGCAATTCTCTCTCGTTTTTAATGACGAACTTGATCTGGAAACTGCACACACATATGACAATATTGTGATTATTATACTATTCAGCCCAAAGCTTTGTTAATGTTATAAAATGCAGAATAATCTGGTCTGGAATGCTTTGGCGTTCGTTTTTTTTTAATTTTGGAAATGTCACTACGGGCTTTTTTTATATTCTACTATACATCACTCTAAACTACCTTTACCAATTAGCATATATGTAAATTATATTGCAAAGATTAGCTTTCTGGAGTCAAAATTTTAAACACTTGCAACACTTGTACGTTTTATAGTGCAATTTATTCAAAATAAAAGTAAATTTAGAAATCAAAAAGAAATAACGAATGGGATTTTTGTTTCTAAACGATTTTCTTTTCTTCAGCTTTTACCAAAATTACTGATTCCCCTGATACGGTCGAAGGGCACGTTGATTATTTATTTATTTTCAAATCCACATTTTAGAAGATTTGGCTTTATGCGTAGTATTTCTAAAAACATATTAATATTGTGAAGTGGATTAACTAAACTAAACTTTTTAAACTAATGATTTTTAAACTAATCCTTGCTTGGGCCATATCTTTGGGCAGTATATAATGCATAAATGCAAGCCTTGTTATGCAAAATTTTCCAAGAATCTGGGCCCGGGCTCCTAAAATTCAGCCCGAACTCATCTCTATAGTACCACGTATCTTAAATGCTGGAAGATATGTGAAAAACAAAAGACGGACCAAACTAAATCCTTAAAAAAACCTCTTCCATGCAATGTCGTCTGAGAACGTATCTACGACACAGACTATTTTGACAAAATCAAGCCTATTTTTAACAGTGGTGGTATTCGAGTCCACATCTCCTCGCTCCAGAGCCAGTTATTCTCCCGACTAAACTACACCGACCGTGGCTTACCACTGCAACTTGCCGTTTTGACTTTTGTGTCACCTCAGTGGTGCGTCACATATATTCTTTTTCCCTTAAGAAATGGCTGGGAAGAAATCGTAGGTTTCCGAGTCCGCCGCAAACCATGTTTAAATGAGAGTTCACTGTAGAATAAGGATTCTTTTTATGAATTCCAGGCGATGTTTGGAAGAAGCATCACATATTATTGACAAAACTTACGGCCAGGAGGTTTATTTTTACGTTCAGGCACCATTGGTACGCAACGATGTTTAGATATCTGACAGCTAACAGGGATTATGCAATTGGGATAATGGGGGTTTAAGTATCCCAAGAAACACCGCTGCCCCCGTCCTGTTTCCGTCCAAGAGTGCATCCAGGTCCCATAGCCTCCTTTGGTAACCAGCGTATCTGCGTTCTCCATTTACATAATGCACCAGGTATCTTGATTCGTCAGACCAGGCCACTTTCTTCCAATCATCCACGGTCCAATGTCGATGATCTTCGGCCCATTTCATGCGTTGCTGGCGATGACGTGCAGTGACCATGGGGGCCCAGCTGGGTCTTCGGCTACGCTGGTCCAACTGTATGTTCTAACACATTGCCCTGATCACCACTGTTATAGCTGCGGGTGAGTTATCGCACTGTGGCCGTGTGGTGTCGCTGTGAACAAGGAGCGACAGTCTGCGCTTCCCTGTGGCATCAGTGCGCATGAGCTGAGACGACACACGGCTGGTCGGCGGTTCGTCGTTTGGCCATCTGTGCACCACTTTTGATACGTGCTCACTACAGCAGCATTTTAACAACCCACAAGCCGCACCGTTTCTGAGATCGTAGTTTGGCGGCGCCCTGCCGTCACAATTTGTCCTTTAACAAACTCTGATAAATCTGCAGCTTTTCCTATTCTGACTCCGAACACTCTACTAACCGAAAGCCAGTCCTCGGGTTGAATATATACTACTCTGTGAACTTCAGCTGCGCCACCGTGCGGTCTCTAGACCCGCTCATTTCTCTAGTTTTTTTTTTGGGGGGGGTCATAATATAATGGCTCATCAATATACAAACCCACTGGAAAGGCATTAAATTGAAACAAAACTCAGGATTACTACTTTAATTTATATCTTTTATTTTTCCACATAGTCCCCCTCACGCTCGATACAGATACGCCAACGTTTAACTAGTATTTTAAACCTGTCTCTGTAAAAATCTTCAGGTTGTTCTCGGAACCATTTCCTCATAGCGGCTTGGACATCTTCGTCACAGGTGAACTGAATTCCTTTCAGATATCTCTTGAGACCCGTCTCTGTAAATATCTTCAGGTTGTTCCCGTAACCATTTCCTCATAGCTGCTTGAACATCTTCAGGTTGTTCCTGTAACCATTTCCTCATAGCTACTTGAACATCTTCGTCACAGATGAACTGAATTCCTTTCAGATATCTCTTGAGACCCGTCTCTGTAAAAATCTTCAGGTTGTTCCCGTAACCATTTCCTCATAGCTGTTTGAACATCTTCAGGTTGTTCCCGTAACCATTTCCTCATAGCTGCTTGAACGTCTTCATCACAGATGAACTGAATTCCTTTGAGATATCTCTTGAGACCCGTCTCTGTAAAAATCTTCAGGTTGTACTCGGAACCATTTCCTCGTAGCGGCATGAAGATCTTCGTCACAGGTGAACTGAATTCCTTTCAGATATCTCTTGAGACCCGTCTCTGTAAAAATCTTCTGGTTCTTCTCGGAACCATTTCCTCGTAGCGGCATGAAGATCTTCGTCACAGGTGAACTGAATTCCTTTCAGATATCTCTTGACACCCGTCTCTCTAAAAATCTTCAGGTTGTTCTCGGAATCATTTCCTCGTAGCGGCATGAAGATCTTCGTCACAGGTGAACTGAATTCCTTTCAGATATCGCTTGAGACCCGTCACTGCAAAAATCTTCAGGTTGTTCTCGGAACTATTTCCTTTGAGTGGCATGAAGATCTTCGTCACAGGTGAACTGAATTCTTTTCAGATATCTCTTGACACCCGACTCTGTAAAAATCTTCAGGTTGCTCTCGGAACCATTTCCTCGTAGCGGCATGAAGGTCATTCGTCACAGGTGAACTGAATTCCTTTCAGATATCTCTTGAGACCCGTCTCTGTAAAAATCTTCAGGTTCTTCCCGTAACCATTTCCTCATAGCTGCTTGAACATCTTCAGGTTGTTCCCGTAACCATTTCCTCATAGCTGCTTGAACATCTTCGTCACAGATGAACTGAATTTCTTTCAGATATCTCTTGAGACCCGTCTCTGTAAAAATCTTCAGGTTGTTCTCGGAACCATTTCCTCGTAGCGGCATGAAGATCTTCGTCACAGGTGAACTGAATTCCTTTGAGATATCTCTTGAGACCCGTCTCTGTAAATATCTTCAGGTTGTTCTCGGAACCATTTCCTCTTAGCTGCTTGAACATCTTCGTCACAGGTGAACTGAATTCCTTTCAGATATCTCTTGAGACCCGTCTCTGTAAAAATCTTCTGGTTCTTCTCGGAACCATTTCCTCGTAGCGGTATGAAGATCTTCGTTACAGGTGAACTGAACTCCTTTCAGATATCTCTTGACACCCGTCTCTCTAAAAATCTTCAGGTTGTTCTCGGAACTGTTTCCTCGTAGTGGCATGAAGATCTTCGTCACAGGTGAACTGAATTCCTTTCAGATATCTCTTGACACCCGTCTCTGTAAATATCTTCCGGTTGTTCTCGGAACCATTTCCTCTTAGCTGCTTGAACATCTTCGTCACAGGTGAACTGAATTACTTTCAGATATCTCTTGAGACCCGTCTCTGTAAAAATCTTAAGGTTGTTCTCGGAACCATTTCCCCATAGCTGCTTGAACATCTTTGTCATAGGTGAACTGAATTCCTTTCAGATGTCTCTTGAGAACAGATAAATACTAAAATATTTATATGATGAGGAGTAAATCTAATCTTTTTTCAGAATCCATTTTTTTGCAATTAAATAAGTAATTGGTTCTAAATTTCGTTGCATTTTGTCAGTTCCACTAACAGTTCTGCAACTTCAGTTCAGTACATTCTTTCGTTACACTGTTTCTTTAAGTGAAGTTATTGGACTTGGAGTATTTCTTCTTATAGAAATAATATGCAGGTATCCCATGATTTCACTCCGCTCAATGTATAATCATTTTTCTGAATTCAGATATTTTTTCTTGTATAGAATCACCATGAAATTTCAGTACAAAACCAAAAAGCAGCTTTGTTTGCATGTGCTGTCCCCTATGAGCAAAATTGAAAATTTATCTGAAGTAATATTCTGCTTGATAGTATTTCATTGCTATTTTTATTTACTTCACATGAAAATCCTCCTTCAGGTGCATCGTTTATTTTCTCGTGAAATTGGACAATTATGGCACAGTTCATAACATTGTTTTGCTGATCTTCGGCTTTACGATATTTTGTCAGATATCGTCCACAATCATGTCCTCATTTTCAAACGAAATTGTCTTCAATTTTGCATCACAATTGAGGACAGCGTGCCATTTTGTCCTCAATTTCGTTCTCAAAAATCTGGTCACCTTATTTTAACGATAACCGTAAGCAACTCAGTAGGCTATAACCAGCCGTCCGTCCCTTAATTACGGCTACTAGTTCTAGGGAAGGGAAAGAAAAAGTGTCGTAAGGCAAACACAACATCCATGATACAACTCACCGGAATTCGAACCTCTATACAACATCCATCAAACGTAACCCACCAGTATTCGAACCTCCATACATCATTAAACAAACACAACTCACGGAATTCGAAGTTCCATACATCATTAAACAAACACAAGTCACGGAATTCGAAGCTCCATACAACACCCATCAAGCACAAATTACCGGGATTCGAACCTCCGTACAACATCCATCAAACACAACTCACCGGATTCGAACCTCCTTACAACATCCATCAAAAACAACTCACCAGGTGCTGATCCTCCATACAACATCCATCAAACAAAACTCACCGGCTGTCGAACCTCCATACAACATCAATCAAACACAACTCACCGGCTGTCGAACCTCCATACAACATCAATCATACACAACTCACCGGCTGCCGAACCTCCATACAACATCAATCAAACACAACTCACCGGTTGTCGAACCTCTATACAACATCCATCAAACACAACTCACCGGCTGTCGAACCTCCATACAACATCAATCAAACACAACTCACCGGCTGTCGAGCCTACATACAACATCAATCATACACAACTCACCGGCTGCCGAACCTCCATACAACATCAATCAAACACAACTCACCGGTTGTCGAACCTCTATACAACATCCATCAAACACAACTCACCGGCTGTCGAACCTCCACACAACATCCATCAAACACAACTTACCAGGGCCGCCCAAGTGGCGCAGTGGTCTAAGCGCTGGCTTATGACTATTCGTCCGAGAAGGGTCCATGTTCGAATCCCGGTTGGGCATGGATGTTGTGTTTGCCTTACGGCACCGGCTATCTCCCTTCCCTGGAACCAGTGACCCTAAATTAGGGACGGGCGACTGATTACAGCTCAATGAGTTGCTCACGGCAGTCGTTAACCTTCAATAAAAAAAATAAAAAAACTTACCGGGATTTAAACCTCCATGCAACATCCATCAAACACAACTCATCGGAATTCGAACCTGCATACAACATCCATCAAACACAACTCTCTGGATTCGAACCCAAACCCATCTCGGAAGAATGGTCAAAAGTCAACGCTGCCAAGATTTCGTTTTGCATCCCATTGTCGGTAAAAAAAGATTATAAACTTGTTGTCTCCTTTTAGTCATGCCCTGTTCTCCCATGAAGCAATGTGTCAGCGCCTTAGTGAAGAATTTTTAAACAACTGATAGAAGGCTAATATGTCCGCAGTTTTTAAGATACTCGTGCTTCCTCTTTTAAGAGTAGGATCATTGTGGCATTGTCCCTGACATCAGGAATCTTCCCGTCGTTGAGGCATCTACTGAAAACTTGGGCTACTGTAGTTTTTATTTCTCCACTGGTTTCCTGAGGGTGACAAGGTACATTGATGCGTGATATATATCCTCTCTTAGAAAAATGTCTACTCCGCCTGCTGGTTCATCTTGTTCTTATTGAAGGGGCTCTAAAGACCGTCCAGTAGTGGTATAACTACACCACCAGAATTACAGCAAATGCTGCTCACGCTCGCCAAACAAATTGGATTACATGGTGAGTTATGGCGATACCTACAATAAAAGAAGCGTAAACCAAAATAAATATATACAGGGTGAACCAAAAGTCACTGTGCACCTAGCAAGACAATACACGTACAACATCTAGAAGCATACCTTTCATAATAAATGCTGGAAATGGTTCCCTCCTGTGTGTAGACATGCATCCACGTGTCTGAACATGTTTTCAAAGACACGTGACAGGTCCAACGGAGAAATATTGATGATTACTGTAGTGATTACTTCCTGTAGTTCCGGAAGAGAACGGGATTGTTCTTGTAAACAGAGTTTTTCAGTAAACCCCACAGATAATCTTGAGGTGTGAGATCGGAGAAAAACGTGACTTCCAGAATATCTTCTCCGTTGTCATTAATAAAGTCCTTGAACCATCTGCAATATTCCACACGCTAATAGTATAGTAGTCTGTGTGTTTCAGTTCGTGCATTGTTCTGATTTTGAACTGGTAGAGATAGAGTCGCGTCTTTAATGCTCTACGGGTACTGCTGTGCTTGTTATTCCAATTTTCGAACCGATATCTTTGGACTTTTAGTGATGCGAATAGAAGTATCCTCCACCTTTTCCTGTGTTAACACTCAAAGCCGATCGCTTCTCGGAGCATCTCTCACTGATCCGGTTTTACGAAACTTTTCAATTAACCGCCTCACTGCATTGCGATGAGGTGCTTCAGTATCGGGAAATTTTTCACTGTACTTACGTTTCACTTCGTCCGTATATTCATCTCCACTACGGAACACATGTTCAATCAGAAACACTCGACAGTCAAGCGACAACACCATGTTTAACCGGCCACTGTGACGCCTCACTACCGACTGATTCAATCACGGCCAGACGCCGGAAATACCGGCTGCGTCGTTCAAGATCGTACGACAGGATGCGCATAACCCAGCCCCAAACACACGGATATTTTATATTCACAATATTGCATGTTGTGACGTGCCTGCCCAGCAGGACGCGCACGACAAAAAGGCAGATAGCAGTCAAAACGAACGTCCGCGTAGCTCAATTGGTAGAGTGACTTATTCCTGAATGAGGGGACCCGGGTTCGAGCCCCGGCGTGGACCAAAAATGACGGAGAAATTTACTTCGTTATAATGGCGCCCGAACTTTCCGGATGACCCGGCCGTTCAAAATCTCGCAATTGTGTGATGTTCTTTCCACACTGCGAGATAGGAAAAATCAGAGAATTTCTTCTCCAGCGCTTCGAAAAATAAATGTGTGTGACGTTGCATTCCACACACCAGATTGACTGGGAGTTCTCAAGTACGTTCTACAGCGGATGGCTACCTGCGACAATTCATGGTCGCGGCTGACCCGTGGGCCATGCCCCCGGCCCTCTTTCGGGGGGAGGGGAGATGTGACGTGCCTGCCCAGCAGGACGCGCACGACATAAAGGCAGATAGCAGTCAGAACGAACGTCCGCGTAGCTCAATTGGTAGAGTGATTTATTCCGGAATGAGGGGACCGGGTTCGAGCCCCGGCGTGGATAAAAATGACGGAGAAACTTACTTCGTTATAATGTACGTGCGGTGTAACTACACTTTATAGGTTTCCTATTATTATTCCTTATCACAGTACGTCAGATGCAAAAGGACTTTTCGCTCACCCTGTATAACCCTGTTTCGGGGATTTATACAGGCTTGCCAAAACTCAAGTCTTTTTTTAACAAGTCTTTTTCTTTAAATTAAAATACCAAGCTCAAAAAAATACTACAATAAATACATGTTTCGCATCTTCATTAAGTCTAATGGACGAAACGAAACATGTTTTTCTTAGTAGATTTAGGAAAAAAGTCATTCAAAACTTAATGAGATCAGTAATTATAAAGCGATTACGGTTTGACGACGAAAATAAAAACTGTTTTGCAGAACATTGCAAATCCATCAGAAGTTTGTTTTCGTTGACTTTATCGAAACAAATCCCTTGAAAATTCAGGAAAGTCAAGCTGGTTCAATAATAATTCGCGATGCTTGTTCCTTAGCGATGAAAGTTGAAAACGCTTTGGAACGCCGTGGGAATTTCTCTTGGTCTTGGAAACGAGCTAATTCCCTTGTACTCGTATATTTATGAAATATTGTGTTAAATATTTTCTCTGCTTTCCTTTCCCTATCCCAAAAGTTTTGCACGCTGTGGGTTTTCTCTTTAAAAAAATGAATTTATTTCACAACATACTTTTACAGGCCTTCGAAGTAATCTCCATGTTTCCTTATGATAGCTGCCCAATGTTTGGGAAAGTCTTGTATTCCAGTTGGGACAGCTCCATTTTTAAGGCGTCAAATTACTGGGGTCACCTCATTAGGATCATCCTGAATCGTACTGAATCGTTTCCCTAGGAGTGGCTTCTTCAGTTTTGGGAACAATTCATATTCTAGTGGGCTCATGTCCGAATTGTATGGCGCGTGGGGAAGCAATTCCCATCCATACTTTTCCAGAATGTCTCTTACATTTGGGAAAAGTTCATGGTCTAGTGGGCTCATGTCAGGATTGTATGGCGCGTGGGGAAGCAAATTCCATTCATACTTTTTCTCGAATGTCTCTTACATTTGGGAACAATTCATAGTCTAGTGGGCTCATGTCAGAATTGTATGGCGCGTGGGGAAGCAATTCCCATCCATACTTTTCCAGAATGTCTCTTACATTTGGGAACAGTTCATAGTCTAGTGGGCTCATGTCAGGATTGTATGGCGCGTGGGGAAGCAAATTCCATTCATACTTTTCCCGAATGTCTCTTACATTTGGGAACAATTCATAGTCTAGTGGGCTCATGTCAGGATTGTATGGCGCGTGGGGAAGCAATTCCCATCCATATTTTTCCAGAATGTCTCTTACATTTGGGAACAGTTCATAGTATAGTGGGCTCATGTCAGGATTGTATGGCGCGCGGAGAAGCAAATTCCATTCATACTTTTCCCGAATGTCTCTTACATTTGGGAACAATTCATAGTCTAGTGGGCTCATGTCAGAATTGTATGGCGCGTGGGGAAGCAACTCCCATCCATACTTTTCCAGAATGTCTCTTACATTTGGGAACAGTTCATAGTCTAGTGGGCTCATGTCAGGATTGTATGGCGCGTGGGGAAGCAAATTCCATTCATACTTTTCCCGAATGTCTCTTACATTTGGGAACAATTCATAGTCTAGTGGGCTCATGTCAGGATTGTATGGCGCGTGGGGAAGCAATTCCCATCCATACTTTTCCAGAATGTCTCTTACATTTGGGAACAGTTCATAGTCTAGTGGGCTCATGTCAGGATTGTATGGCGCGTGGGGAAGCAATTCCCATCCATACTTTTCCAGAATGTCTCTTACATTTGGGAACAGTTCATAGTCTAGTGGGCTCATGTCAGGATTGTATGGCGCGTGGGGAAGCAATTCCCATCCATACTTTTCCAGAATGTCTCTTACATTTGGGAACAGTTCATAGTCTAGTGGGCTCATGTCAGGATTGTATGGCGCGTGGGGAAGCAACTCCCATCCATACTTTTCCTGAATGTCTCTTACATTTGGGAACAGTTCATGGTCTAGTGGGCTCATGTCAGGATTGTATGGCGCGTGGGGAAGCAAATTCCATTAATACTTTTCCCGAATGTCTCTTACATTTGGGAACAATTCATAGTCTAGTGGGCTCATGTCAGAATTGTATGGCGCGTGGGGAAGCAACTCCCATCCATACTTTTCCCGAATGTCTCTTACATTTGGGAACAATTCATAGTCTAGTGGGCTCATGTCAGGATTGTATGGCGCGTGGGGAAGCAATTCCCATCCATACTTTTCCAGAATGTCTCTTACATTTGGGAACAGTTCATAGTCTCGTGGGCTCATGTCAGGATTGTATGGCGCGTGGAGAAGCAAATTCCATTCTTACTTTTCCAGAATGTCTCTTACTGTACGGGAAACATGCAGCCTCGCGTTGTCATGCAAAATGATGACACCAGCTTCCAGCATGTCGGGCCTTCTTTGGCAAATCTCTGGGAGCAATACATTTTGCAGAAACCTTCTGTAGCATTTCGAGAAAACCAGAAACCTTCTGTAGTCTCCTCGGGAGCTCTGTCCGCTGCTATCACTCCAACCTTGTACCCCATAATCATCATCAGTTTAACCTTCGATTGTTGGCGTCAGAATTTTTTCCACTTAGAGGACTGCGATCTCAGTTCTGGTACAAAATCGGGTATGCAGCGATTGGTCGGCAAACGGTTGGTCGACATAACGATTGGCCGACACACGATTGGCCGACAGTAACGATTGGTCGACATAACGATTGGTCAACAGAAATGATTAGTCGACATAACGATTGGTCGGCAGTAACAACTGGTCGATATAACGATTAGTCGACATTGGTCGACATAAAATGGTCAACGGAACTTGGAAAAAAATTTGAATAAGTGCAAACAGTTTGGCGGTAAATTTTCCCATCGGAAGATTGCCACACACAGAAAAATTGCCCCACCGGAAAATTGCCACATGGTTTTCATTAAGGGGACGAGCATGAATCGCCGTTCGTCCGAGAAACGCTTTGAATGTGTGGCAATTTTCCGAGTTTCCGAATTATGTGTGGCAGTTTCCCCAAGGTTCCTAAATCTAAAGTGCCCCGGGGCCCTTCCGGAAATAACATCGTTCAGAAGGCCCTCCATATAGATTTCACTTAGAGTACAAAAGATGACACGGGGCCGATTTGGAAATAATATGTTATAATGCTGTACGTTCTGAGGACTACATTCTAAAAGATATTATTTCCAAAAAGGAACGTTACGTTTTGAGAGGACAGTACGTTCTGAGAGGTACCGCTGCGAATGTAAACCATAATCCTCTGAACCAATGGTTATCTCGACCAATCGTTTTGTCGATCAGCCGTTACTGTCCACTAGTTGTTACGGCCGAGTGATCGTTATGTCTATTAATCGTGCGTCACCGACAAAATCTCGTATCCAGGTTTTGTCTATAGCAACAATTCTGTGCAAACCTGCTCGCCTTCTGCCTCATACCGCTGAAGCAATTCTTCTGCGATCCCTTTGCGAACTGTTTGGTGCTCTTCACTCAAATTATGCGAAACCCCTTTTAGCAACACTTTTATCTTTTGTGATTTTTCAGTTAAGATTCTGAAAACCGAAGCGGTAGACATGTTTGCTTCATATGCAATCTCTTCACATGTTTTCCGTCGATCTTCTTCCAAACTGCTGTTGGCGATAACAACAGAAATGTCGTCCGTTGCATCTGATGGCCACCTGCTTCTTGTGTGATCTCCGATGCTTTCTCGACCTTGGCGGAAACAAGAAACCCATTCGTGACACTGTGCTACGACCCACTACACTAACCCCACAAACTTCACACAAAGCTTTATGAATTTCGGTAGGGGATTTTCCTCATAAAGTTTCAATTTTAATGTAGGGTTGCTGGTCGTTGCGCGAGATCTGACCTCAATCGCTTTCTCCCTCCATTTCTAGGCAGAATTTTTCGGGACAGGAACAAATTAGACAGCAAACGTAGACACAGCTTTCTATGCTGAAATCTGACTCCCAACTGGCGCAACGATTGGAGCGATTGCGTCATCCAAGGGACAGCGCTTCCGCAGTGTGCAAAACTTTTGAAATGACCTACGTATTTGAATGCAAAAGTCCAAAACAGTCAACTTATTTCTGTTCATTTTTACTGATATTTAAACATTTGCACCATTTGCGCATTCGTGCAATCTTAATAATAATATACATTATGTACAACCAGTTTGCGTGTGCGTGTAAATACCAGCACCCCGTATGAAAAGTTTATTAGACACCCAAAATGAGAACGGGAAGGAAGATGTAAAAATGTTAATGTGATTTTCACCGGAATTTATAAAAGCTGGAAAACGGTAAAAACAAGAAAAGCATTCCGCCATCTCTACAGATGCCATTTCAGCGAGCGGCTGCATTACGGAATCTTTACCACTCAGGTCACCACGTCACAATCGTCATGGCTGTGGTGCAAGTTATTTCGTGCAAAACGAAGGGAGTCCATGTTATGTGCCACTGGTAGTTAATATGGCGTTCGTGTTGTACCAAGGCCTTCTAGAAAATGCAAGGCCATGACATTAGAGCGATGAATTCCCTCCATTTGTGACGTCACTCTCATGTTACAGTGTCTGATACGTCGGTTTCGTGTTTGACGTCATACACGACAGCGTTAGGAACAATTCAGAAGCCTTGGTTTCCGTGTGACATCACTAGAAGAGGGAAATAATCTCCCTGATGTCATGGCCTTATATTTTGTAGATGGCCTTGGTTGTACCTGAAAAACTAGTAATGAAATTGTGTCCCATAATTCTGTGAAACGTATTTATGTTCTTTAGTAGAGACTAGGGTTTTTGCAGTGTTTAATCACAAGTTAGATATTGAATACCAGAGTCGCAATACGTCTTGGAGGATAGAGATTGAAACGCGAAGGTGTTCTAAAGTTGCCGCTCTGTTATTCTCAACCTTTCGCAGTTGAACTGGGAGAAATTCCTTTGCAACATGCAAACGTAAGCATGACAGCGATTTCCTTAGCGTTACTCTGTTTTTTTTTTTTTTTTGACGTATGTTCTTCCACTTACTTCCAGTAAATGTATATTTGCTGTTTCTGTTAGCGCGAAAGGTGATGTGTTGGACTATAGTTGCCATTTACTGGAGCAAGAACATCTTGACAAAGTAGTTGTTGATGAAGTGAAAATTGTAAATATGGTCCAACACATTTTATTTAAATTATTTGCCTTTATGTTTCTTTGTCAAGATGTTCTTGATGCAAGAAACGGGTCGCAAAAATAACGTTTTGCATTGAATGGTGGTAACTGCGAATGAGTTGTTCTGGACTTAAATTTCTTACTAGGTGGCCGAATAGTAAGGGCTGAACAATAAGTAAGTTCCCATATTCTCTGGCGACAAATTTGTCATGTGTGCTCGGTATCCTCCTCAAGGCCGGATTAAGGCCTTAGTGGGTCCCTAGGTTAAGGTACTTAAGTGGGCCCCAAGGCTAAGGCATCTGAGTGGGCCCTCAAAGAATTATGACAGGGATACATTATGAAATCCGTTAAAACGCGAAACAGTAGCAATATGCTTGTTTGTGATCGTACGTAGTGCATTCTTCAAACTACTAAATTAGCTGTACAGTTTTCTATTGTTCTTATAAGAACATGAGCTTCAAAAGCCAAATTTTCTCTTGCATATTCTAATGATTTAGCTCTGAATACTTTTCTTAGTGCATCTTTTTTTGTTATGCAATGTGAAACCACAGAGGACTTCAACCATTGACGGGTGTAAGTGCTAATTAGGAGGAGTGGGCGGATGGTAGTGGAAAAGCTGAAACTGCCTCTCCGACCCCTCTCTACCCAGAGACATGAAACCTTTAACCTTTCTAAGTCACTGCCTTGAAAACTGTTCGTATACCAGCACCTGTTTTTTACCAAGTGGGAATCATACGAGACAAAAGTAAAACTATTTTACACACCTCTCTCTCTCTCTCGCTTTCTCTCTCTCTCTCTCTCTCTCTCTCTCTCTCTCTCTCTCTCTCTGTACCTATCTGCCTATTATTTGCCCAGGAGTGTCTCCTGGGCCCTTGATAATGGTAGGCCCCATGGCTGTAGCCCCTATAGACCTCACCCTTTATTCCGGGGCTTTGTTTAGCACGCGAGTTTGAATAGAAAGACACCGTGTTGAAAAACAGACTGAAGTGAAAATGAAATCCGCCTGGTACGCGTAGTGGTAAAGTTTCTTGGCACTGAAAACGCCATCAAAAGATATCCACCTCAATATGCAAGATGTCTACGGCCCTCAACTCTTGAGAGTTCAGAACAGTGCTCAAGATTTGCATATGGGCACATTGCGTTTGTAGCGTTTGCGTGTAGCTGACTGACTAACACGCTACATAAATTAAAACTTCACCTAAAGTGAAATACCAGTCACTCAAACAAAGTTCAAGAGGTTTTACGTACAGCTAATCCTTTATTGCTGTCAATAGGCACTTCATCATTTTTCACTCCGACAAGGTGAGATCAACTAAACGTGGGTTAATATCCACAATGACTATTAACTGTGAAGCACAACACTGGGACTTGAGTTAGTATCCACAATAACCTTTGACTACGAAACGCAACACTGTCATTAAAGTAGAACACATAGCCTTCACAAATACTCAAACGGCAATTAAGCAGTCCCGTATCCAAAAGGAACATTAATGTTCACCATAAAAATCCCCGACTCACAGCTACTGCGTAGCCATCATACACTATCTATCAACAAGTAATTGGACACCTGTGATAGCAAAGGAAAACGAAATTTATTCACCTTCAGTAGTTGGTGGAGCCCCCACGAGCGGCGATTACAGCTGCGACCCTCCGGGGCATACTCTCAAACAGGCGTTGTACAACGGCTAGTGGTATTTTCTTCCACTCGGCTTGGAGAAGACAGGTCAGTTCCTTCACCGATTTCGGGCGGTGGGGGCACCCCTTAAGTCGACGCTCCAACTCGTCCCAGAGGTGCTCGATAGGGTTAAGGTCCGGGCTCTGAGCAGGCCAGTCCATTTGATTAACCCCATTGTCACCATACCAATCCATTTTGGACCTCGCGACATGACAGGTGGCATTGTCATCCTGAAAATAACATAGGCCCACCCCGTAAAACTGCCACAACGTAGGAAGCGCATGGTCATCCAAAATGGTGCAGTTGATGTCGGCGTTGAGTCTACCAGGATTTGCGACCAAGGGTCCCGTGCCATACCACGAGAAACACCCCCATAGCATAATTCCACCGCCGCCGAACTTCACAGTTAGCACAATACATTCCGGCAGCAGGCGTTCTCCAGGCAGACGCCAAACCCAGACCCTGTCATTCGAACAGTAGAGGGTGAATCTTAATTCGTCGCTCCAGAGAACCTGTTTCCATTGTTCAACGGTCCACTGTCAACGTTCTTTGCACCACGTTAGCCGAGCAGAGCTATTGGACTTGGTGATCAAAGGCTTGTGGTCGGCAGCACGTCCATGATAACCGAGCAGATGGGCTTGCTTACGGATGGCATTCATCGAAAGAACACTCCCTGATGCCTGTTGGAACTGCTCGCGGATGTGGCTCGTCGATTTGGTGCGGTTCTTTCGAATTTCTCTGACCAGCACCCGTCGGTCTCTAACTCCCAGTTTTGTGGGTCTGCCGGTTCGGGGCATATCGCGACAGTCACCTCTCATCTTCCATTTGCCAATCATGTAGGCCACTGTCGATCTTGTGTACTTCAACTCGCTGGATATGTCACGTATGGATCGACCATTTCTGTGATACCCGACGATTACACCTTTCTCGAAATCAGAGAGCTCCGAACTGCGTGGCATCTTGCATGCGACTGGTTGCGTTGTTGTTTCCCACACGTTATTTAACGGCGGCGGCCGTGACGTGTATCAGGATCGCAGATATCGTCGATTGCAGGGGTGTCCAATTACTTGTTGGTAGATAGTGTATATCTCGTCTTGTTCTTATCACATGCATACGTCTCTTACATACATACCTCATGATGTTGCCAACCTCCGTTCACGCGCGCGAGAGAGAAAATATCACGTTCAGCTTGGAAAGTGCAAAAGAGAACAAACTCAAATTTACATTGAAAAAGGAACTAAAAATGAAAGTTAAAATGGAATATATGCAACATGTTGAGGAATGAGAACGCATTTCTTCAATGACAACAATAGACAGCAACGTGGCGTGTTCGGAGTTTCTGGTGGAAAAAGGCACTTTGCCGATTTTACTTCACAATGCTGCAAGTACGAATGTTTCGTTCCGTACCTCACTGCTCATTGCACTCATTGACTGGATCAACTTGGTTAGGATTGCATTGGATCAACCTGGTTAGGATTGCATTGAATCAACCTGGTTAGGATTGCATTGGATCAACCTGTCAACCTGGTTACAATTCCCATCAGGATCACCACCAACATTAGCAACCATTATTGCATAGTTTACACCCACAGAGGAGGTTCCGAATCGACTAGCAATGCCTGTTATGGGCTTTTCTGCCTAATACCAGAAACGAAGACACATTATATGGAACCTAGAGGCTCACGATAGGGAGGGAGGTAGACAGACAGAAGTCAGAATGCCTAAGTACTATTGCGAGACGCTGAAGCAACTAACGTCACATAATGTCAAAGTGCAAACTAGCAGTGGGGTAGAGAGAAAGCGGAATGGGAGGGAACAGACACCCTAATTTTGATTTCAAATGGGGGAAGGTAGTACCCCGGTTTGACGGCTTTACGAGCTCATCCTATGCATGGAGGATCTTTTTTTTTTTTGGTTGGAGGTTTAACGACCACCGTTAGCAACTCAATGGGCTATAAGCAGTCGCCCGTCCCTAATTTAGGGTTTCTGGTTCCAGGGAAGGGAGAGAACCAGTGCCGTAGGACAAACACAACATCCATGCCTCACCGGGATTCGAACCCGGACCCCGTTCAAACGAATGATCAGAGGCCATCGCTTAGACCACTGCGCCACCGGAGCGGCACGCATGGAGGATAATTTGCGGTTGAGCACATCTCTTTCGGTGCCGATCTTTGCGTCTTTCAACTTAATCATTTTGTGTACCGCCAACTGACACCATGTTTCCGGGCGGGTCTTTACTTTTACTTGAATCTGTTCTCCAGCACGTTACCTTTCTTTCTTTTTTTTTTTTTTTTTTTTTTTTTTTTTGGACTCCTGTTCCAAAAAGCGCTCTCTAGTCGGGAGAGTGCAATGACTTCGGGAACCACCGATTTTAGCCGTCAAAAATCATCGGAAGTTACTTTTCATCGGCCGTAGTAATTTATAAAATGATGTCCCAATATTTTGCTTCCTTTTTGGATGTAGTTTCATTCCCTGGGAATCGCTTCAGATGATTTTGAGAAATTTCAGATTATTACGAATATCTCTAACTTTGAGTGAATCTATTGGTATAAAAACACTAACTGGAAACGTCAACTGATGTGGTAAGTTTTCATTTTCGTCCTTGTCCTTTTCCCTGTGATCAGGCATCAGGTACGCAATGATGCAAATAGTTTTTGCGTCCCATTCTAATTGCAGACATTGCTATGAATCGAAGTATGGGTTGGTGAGTGGTTTTCCGCTTGGTGATCGAACCAGCACTACCGCTATTCGGAATCACTTTTGTTTTATTATTATAGTTATTTCGTGTATTCTTATTGTTTTCCACATAGCTCAAGAAATATTTTCTTTGCCCATTAACGGATGGAGAGAAGATACAAAATGTCAACAACGTGGAATGGAACACGCCGGAATGTAAACGGTTACCGCTAGTACACAGATAGTTGAGATTCGGAATTCCTTCCGAAAACCGGACGCCTGTCGGCTCTTACACTAAATGTACGCTAAACATGGGTCCAATAAATGTTAACGATTCACGCATACCACGACTCCAAGTGCCAAACAAATTTACCGCATTGCTGGATAAACGGTTCTCCCGTTGTATAACCGTTCATTCGGCGTGAAGATGTTCTTTTAATACTTTTGTTTGGTGTGCAGGTTTGTTATTTATTTAATATTTTGTCCCTGTGTACAAACTTATTTATGACTCCGTTCTCGTGAAAAGTCCTCTAAGTGAGCGAAAATTCGTTTAATGCGTTAAGAGCTTTTCCGGTGAGGTAGTGGCGGTGGTATCACTGTGGAAGCAATCGTTTGGTTCTTCAACTCTACGCTGTTCGTTTGAAGTGCTCCATCACTGTAGAAGCAATCGCAGATTACAGTCCTAATTACAGAGTTGACCAGGTTTGGTTTTCAACCATTGTGAAAGCACTCGTTTAATTCTCCAAATCAACGCTGTCCATTTGAAGTGCTCTATCGTTTTGGAAGCACTCGTTTAAATCTTCAAATCAACGCTGTCCTTTTGAAGTGCTCTGTCGCTTTGGAAGCACTCGTTTAATTCTTCAAATCAATGCTGTCCTTTTGAAGTGCTCTATCGCTTTGGAAGCACTCGTTTAATTCTTCAAATCAACGTTGTCCTTTTGAAGTGCTCTATCGCTTTGGAAGCACTCGTTTAATTCTTCAGACCAACGCTGTCCATTTGAAGTGCTCTGTCGCTTTGGAAGCACTCGTTTAATTCTTCAAATCAACGTTGTCCTTTTGAAGTGCTCTATCGCTTTGGAAGCACTCGTTTAATTCTTCAAATCAACGTTGTCCTTTTGAAGTGCTCTGTCGCTTTGGAAGCACTCGTTTAATTCTTCAAATCAACGTTGTCCTTTTGAAGTGCTCTGTCGCTTTGGAAGCACTCGTTTAATTCTTCAAATCAACGTTGTCCTTTTGAAGTGCTCTATCGCTTTGGAAGCACTCGTTTAATTCTTCAAATCAACGTTGTCCTTTTGAAGTGCTCTATCGCTTTGGAAGCACTCGTTTAATTCTTCAAATCAACGCTGTCCTTTTGAAGTGCTCTATCGCTTTGGAAGCACTCGTTTAATTCTTCAAATCAACGCTGTCCTTTTGAAGTGCTCTATCGCTTTGGAAGCACTCGTTTAAATCTTCAAATCAACGCTGTCCTTTTGAAGTGCTCTATCGCTTTGGAAGCACTCGTTTAATTCTCCAAATCAACGCTGTCCATTTGAAGTGCTCTATCGCTTTGGAAGCACTCGTTTAATTCTTCAAATCAACGCTGTCCTTTTGAAGTGCTCTGTCGCTTTGGAAGCACTCGTTTAATTCTTCAAATCAACGTTGTCCTATTGAAGTGCTCTATCGCTTTGGAAGCACTCGTTTAAATCTTCAAATCAACGCTGTCCTTTTGAAGTGCTCTGTCGCTTTGGAAGCACTCGTTTAATTCTTCAAATCAACGTTGTCCTATTGAAGTGCTCTATCGCTTTGGAAGCACTCGTTTAAATCTTCAAATCAACGCTGTCCTTTTGAAGTGCTCTGTCGCTTTGGAAGCACTCGTTTAAATTCTTCAAATCAACGTTGTCCTATTGAAGTGCTCTATCGCTTTAGAAGCACTCGTTTAAATCTTCAAATCAACGCTGTCCTTTTGAAGTGCTCTGTCGCTTTGGAAGCACTCGTTTAAATCTTCAAATCAACGCTGTCCTTTTGAAGTGCTCTGTCGCTTTGGAAGCACTCGTTTAAATCTTCAAATCAACGCTGTCCTTTTGAAGTGCTCTGTCGCTTTGGAAGCACTCGTTTAAATCTTCAAATCAACGCTGTCCTTTTGAAGTGCTCTGTCGCTTTGGAAGCACTCGTTTAATTCTTCAAACCAACGCTGTCCATTTGAAGTGCTCCATCAGTGTGGAAGCAATCGTTTAGTTTCTAATTTCAGTGAAGAATTAAGTTGGCTTACAAGATTCTTTTATTAACCCATACGCGCAAAATAATATTAATTTGTACAAGCGTTCTTCTACGAAATACTCTCTTAAAACGTTGTACCAAGGTATAACTCGCCTTCGCAGCATTTTGTTTCGGTATATAAGCACTCCTTTATATAATTGTGCTCGCAAAACCATCTATCGGTATTCTTCTGCACAGCCTTTTTATACAAACTCCTGCCAGAAAAAATCGTTTCATTGTACAAGAGTTATTCTATGTGCTCAAACCATTTCCTGTGAAACGTTGTTTTGGCGTAAAAGTGTCCTTTCACGAATTAGTTCAGCTAAATTTTGCGCTTGTTTTAAACTGTACTCAAAGTTAACCTTTCCTTTTAATTCCTGGTTTATTTTAGTTAAAGGTTTTGAGTCTGAATGCCACATATTTCTCTCTCAATAATTTTTTCTTTGACAACTCTGGCGTAATTACGTAGACGAAAGCTAGAGATAAAAAGGAATGTGTTAAGTCTTCGGGGGACAGTGTTATTATCAGTCTACCAGAGGCTATCTTTCCAAAGGCTATGTTACTTAAACTATCCTGATTTTGCCCACGTTATAAAAGTGTCGTCTTATTTACTATAACGAGAGTTCTATTTTTAAGATGCACTCTAATCTTGAAGTGCATTATTGTTTACGACATCTTACAATCTTGTTTGGCCTGTGCTGAATTGCAAAAGCTAAGTTATTCTGTGCGACATAACTGCATGTTGACTTGCCTATTGGATATAAAGAACAGGTTCTTTTGCAATACGGCATTTTGGTCAACTTGGCCGCTATCTAATGTAGAAGTGCATAGTTAGCGTTTTAATGTCTAGTTAAAAACTTCTCAACTACATCTGATGTTTGAAGCTATCTGCGTACAACGAGTATATTACAGTGAAGCTGAAACGAACGTAAGCTTAACCAGCGCATAACTAGTGTCTTGCACAGAAACAAATAAAACGTTACGGCAACAGTAGCTGCAAACCGTAAACGGGATCCTTAAAATAACTATTATTCCACATAGTGTTAAACCGTTCTTGCAAAGTTGTGCCAGGAAAATCCTTTCCAGGTGAACAAATGTGCTCTTACAAGCTTTTTCTGGTAAAACGTTGTTTCCGTGTAGCAACGTCCTTTTAAAACCTGTTTCCTAAAAATCATTCAACCATTTAAGGTGGACCTCAAGGATTTTTCTTCCTATACTTCCAATGAGAAAACTTCTGTACACATTTTCTTCACAATTAATGCGTTCCCAAGGATAAAAATTTGAACATCGATTAAAATAGCTTCATTTTATAACTTGGAATACTTAATATTTTTTCAAAAATTACCATAATTATGCAATCCAACATTTGTTTGCCTACTGACGTCATCAAAGTACAGGTCGCGCCATCTTTTTTCTGGTTTCAACACCACCAAAGGAGTAGTTATCAATTTTTAATATAATTATCGTTATGTTTTAGAAAATATTAAGTATTCCAAGTTATAATATGAAGTTATTTTAATCGATGTTCAAATTTTCATCCCTGGGAACGCATTAATTGTGAGAAAATGTGTACAGAAGTTTTTCCATTGGAAGTATAGGAAACAAAATTACTTGACGTCCACCTTAAGTGCACAAGCGTTCTCTTCCCTCTTCGTGTATGTTTGTGCAGCATATACGTTATTTCTCATAAACTTACACTGGTTGGGCTCTAGCGTACAGGTGTTCTTTTGCGTTTTGTGCATATGAAACATTGTTCTGATGTAATGTGCCCTTTTGCAATATCGTGTTCTTAGGAAGTTTTTCCGAGGTACAAGCGTCCTTTTATGAACTTTTGATGTAGGTATTTACACTGAAGTACCAAAAGTCATGGGATAGCAGTATACAAATTTTTAACTGGCGCTGCCGTCCTATAAAAGCTTCGATGCACGCCACAATTTTCATCAGTTGCGGGGTGTATTCTCGTGAGTCAGGTTGAACAACCTACCGCTAGTAGGAGTATGGCAAGCCGACGTGAATTATCGGAGTTTGAACGGGGCATGGTAGTGGGAGCCAGACGGATGGGACATTCAATTTTCAAAGTTGTGCGAACATTGAACGTTTCTAGATCGACGATGTCACGTGTGTACGAAGTATATCTCATGGAAGGCATTACCACCCACCGTGGACAGCACAGGGGCTGAACACTGGTGATGAATGACTGTGATCAGCGGCGTCTGACCAGGATTGTCCATGCTAACAGACAAGCGACACTGGCTCAAATGACATCCACATTCAATGCAGGAGGTACCAGAGACACATCCATCAGGTCAGTGCAGAGTAATTTAGCGACCGTGGGGTATTGGAACAGAAGACCCACAAGAGTGCCTTTGTTAATACCACGACATCGGACACAGCGCCTCACCTGGGCTAGTAAACGCGGTAATTGGACCCTGGAGACTGGCAACATATGGAATGGTCCGACGAGTCACGCATGGTAGGGTTCGGGTGTGGCTCAGACCCCATGAGGGCATGGACCCAAGCTGTCAGCAAGGTACTTTACAGGCTGGTGGTGATTCCATACATCTGTGGGGTGTCTTTACGTGGCACGGTTTGGGTCCTCTGGTCCTCGTAAGCACGTCATTAACCGGTAATAGCTTAGTTGCTCTGCAGAGGGACCATTTGCAGCCCTTTGTGAATTTCATGTACCCCAATAATGATGGGATTGTCCAGGCCGACAATGCACCATGTCATCGGGCTCAAATTGTCCAAAATTGGTTCGAGGGGCATTCTGAACAGTTCCGATGGATGGTGTGGCTACCACGTTCACCCGACATGAACCCAATGCAGCACTTATGGGACGTGGTGAAAACGTCCATTCGCACCCAAGATCCTGCACCTACAAATACCAGGGAACTGTGGGCGGCTGTTCAGACGGCATGACTCAACAACTCTCCAGAAATCTTCCGGGAATTTGTGGAATTGATACCACATCGAGTTGCTGCACTTCGCCGGGTTAGAGGAGGTCCTACACGATACTAGGTACGTATCCTATGTCTTTTGGCACTTCAGTATATATGCGTTCTTTTACAAATTCCAGCCGGTAAAACATTCCTATGGTGAAAAAGCATTCCTTTACAAATTTTTCTCAGTAAACCGGTCTCATTTATTATTTAGCAATTATTTATTTTTTATTATTTTTTGTTTTAGTTTTGGGTTCTAGTCTTCGTTAAAAGTTTATAAAGGGTTATCATTTCTCCTTTTCCGCATAAACAGTTCACAAATTGCAAAAACATTCTATTGTGGCAACGAATTTCCATTAACTTAACATTTGAATCATCAGCTATGCTCTGGATAATAAAAAACAAAGTCGGGTCATAAATTGAAGGGCCGTTTCCATTTTATTCTGGATGACTAAATCCAGCCAGTAAATATTTGCTTAGATAAACGGCTTTGTTTTCTGCTCGAATTGTGAAAGATATTTCTAACGCATAATTTCGTTTGAGGAAACTTTATAGAACGGCAGCATTTTGTTTTGCCGATAATTTTGCGTTTCGCCAGTTTGAACGCCGAGCCGAGAGTTACCTGGTTATAAAAACATCCTTCCGCCATCTCAGCAGACGTCATTGGGGCGATCGATGACACACATATATACATCTTCACTTCTTCGAACTGGCTACTTTGCTGCCAAGGCTAAGCAGGCTAAGCGGAAAACGATATCGGAATTCTTTTGGAATGCATGTCTTTCTAATCACATGGATCTCCCTTCAGTCCTCTGAACGCATTTCGCCTTCTAAAGGGACCTAGAAACAGCGCTCTGAGAGATATTATGCACGTAAATTGGGTATTGAAAATAAATACAGTAAAAAGTTGAAAAGAAAATCACAAAAGTTACCTTTTTTGCAGGTCTTTTATATGACAAAAACAGTATGAAAGTACAAATTGAATTTTCCAGGACTGCCTTTTTAAATATGCGTAGAAAAATTAGATTTGTTTTATGAAAACAAAAACAACAGGAAATCGAATTTCCTCGAATCTTTTTAGAGAACGCACAAATCTGCAGGTGGAGTGAGAAAATGGATAGGGAAATGAGAAAGTTTTTTTTATGGGATAATGCTTTTTGATTAAACTAAATATGGTGAGAGAAAAAAGAACGTAAGGCATAAAATACCCACTTTTCTGGGATTGAGATTTGTACTTTATGAAAATACACTATTCCGAAAATAGGTCTCTCCCTGAATAGCGTTATTATTCAATTAAGGTGAAACAGAAAGTGGAAAAACGATAGGAAGTGTGTGTTGAAATTCGCGATTTACTATGAACCAGATGGATCAAAAAGGAGTAGAGAAAATCAGCAAGTTAGTAAAATCATGCAATGCATTGCTTATGATACGCTTTCCAACATACCAGAAGTCATTACTCAGTCATGAATGAGATACAGCATACCCATTCATGAATGGCATACGTGGGTGTTTTGGGATATTATCTGACTTACCATCCTTGTCATATACACTGACGGAAAAAAATCCAAACACCAAGAAGGGGTTGCGTTACATAAACGACAGTTGGTAGGCGGTGAGAGTACATCTGTAAGATGACGTCTATGCAAATTTCGCGCTCGACGCATACGTGTGGCGCTAGTAGCGCCCCTCGGAACATGCAAAGCAGGTTCGCTGTAAATACGTGCTGTAACGTTCGTGAGCGTTAGTTATCGTTGAGGTTCGACGTAGTGTGTTGATGTTAGTCAAGAATGCCTTTAGGAAGACGAAGAAGCCATTATCAACAGCTCACGGAGTTTGAACGAGGTCGTGTAATAGGGCTACGAGAAGGTGGATTTTCTTTCCGCAATATTGCAGAACGACTTGGCAAGAATGTAGCCACTGTGCATGATTTTTGGCAGCGGTGGTCAAGGGAAGGTACTGTCTCAAGAAGACCGGGTTCTGTCCGGCCACGTGGCACTACTGAGAGGGAAGACCGCCGTGTACGGCGTATGGCCGTGGCGCATCGTACCGCGTCTGCGGCAGCAATTCGAGCTGCAGTTGCCACCACAGTGACACAACAAACTGTTACAAATCGGTTATTTGAAGGAGAGCTCCGAGCCAGACGCCATTCCACTTACTCCAAACCACTGCCCTTTGCGACGTCAGTGGTGTCAAGCTAAAGCTCATTGGAGGACGGAGTGGAGATCTGTTGTGTTTTCTGATGAAAGCTGGTTCTGCCTGGGTGCCAGTGATGGCCGTGTGTTGGTTAGAAGGAGGCCAGGTGAGCGTCTGCAACCAACCTGTCTGCAGCCGAGACACACTGGACCTACACCTGGAGTTATGGTCTGCGGAGCAACTATGACAGCAGGAGCACTCTCGTGGTTATGCCACGCACCCTGACGGCACAGTTGTACGTCGGTCTGGTGATTCAACCTATTGTGCTGCCATTCATGAACAGCATTCCATGTTATGTTTTCCAACAGGATAACGCTCGCCCTCATACCGCTGTTGTAACTCAACATGCTATACAGAGGGTCCACATGTTGCCGTGGTCTGCTAGATCACCAGATCTTTCACCAATAGTGCACGTATGGGACATCATTGGACGACAACTCCGGCGTCACCCCCAACCAGCATTAACCGTCCCTGTATTGACCGACCAAGTGCAACAGGCATGGAACTCCATCGCACAAATTGACATCCAGCACCTCTACGACACAATGCATAAACGTTTGCGTGCTTGCATTTCAACATTCTGGCGGTTACACCGGTTATTAATGTACCAGCATTTCACATTTAAAATGGCTCTTCTCGCGCTTACAATAAGCTGTGATCTTGAAACCTTAATCGATTAAATATGTTACCTATACAAATGTATTGCCGCCATTTCATTCCTCTACAACTATTTTTTCGTGGTGTTGGGATTTTTTTTCCGTCAGTGTATTTACAACAAAAAAAAAAAAAAAAAAAAAAACAGATTGTCATCTTCAAAATTTTTATCATTACTTAAGTCATGATTATAATGGCTGTGTAATACATCTCACTCCTGTGCTCTGACCTTTGACTCCATTTCCATGATATATAACAGAATTGGTTCAGTATACCTCCGGAACAACATACTAAAGTGTTGTCTCAATAGAAGCATTTTTAGTCAAGTTTGAGGATAATGGCTGTGAAATAAATCTTGCTCCTGTGCCTTTACCTTTGACCCCATTTCGATTAAATTAAGCAGAATTGGTTCTGTCTACCTCCGGAACAACATACTAAAGTGTTGTCTTAATAGAAGCATTATTTAGTCAAGTTATGAGAATAATGGCTGTGGAATAAATCTCGCCCCTGTGCCCTGCCCTTTGACCTCATTTCGATGACATTCAACAGAACCGGTTCAGTCTACCTCCGGAACAACGTGATGAAGTTTTGTCGCAATCGAATAATTTGTACGTAAGTTTTGACGCATAAGGGCGATGGAATGGATCCCGCTCCTATGTCCTGACCTTTGACCCCATTTCGTCCATTTTTACCAGGGTTCGCCTACTACATACTAAAATTTCATCGAAATCGAATTTTACCCAAGTTATCGTGCGTACAGACAGACAAAGCTGGAGCATATACGCTTGTTTAACCTACGGTTGGAAAGCGTAAAAAAGCGTTTTCCAGAACAGCGTAATTTTAATAAAACACTGCAAATTGCAAGTAGAAGAGATAGCATGGAACATGTGCATTACATTATCAAAAGTATTCGGACGCAACCAAATATTTGCATAAGTGCAAAGAACGTTTGTGCAGGGAGGTACACTATGAGTTAGGAGGTACGTATACACTGAGTGGCCACTTTATTATGACCACCTGACAGTTTTAAGCAAATGAGCTATGGCTGCGCGCTGTTGTCGCCAGAGGGCGAGGCTAGTATAAAAAGGGAAAGCTTAGTGCTTGCGACAGTATTAGAAGTGATATTTGGGTGACGAGATGTGCCAAAAATGCGATTTGACAAACTTTCAACGGGGATGATTGTAGGAGCTCAGAGCCATTAAGCGAGTATCACCGAAACCGCCGCATTCGTGAAATGTTCCAGAGCAGCTGTTGTTAAAGTGTTTAAAGACTGGACTATCAGCCAACATGTGGTCGTCATCGACTAGTGACAGCTCGGGCGGAACGGAGAGTGTCCAGACTGGTAACAGACGACAGAAGGGCAACAGTGCAACACATTACAGACCATCTTAATCAAGGATCCCCTAAAATGATCTCTGCACGCAGTGTTCGCCGTACACTTCATCGGATGGGATATGGCAGCCGAAGGCCTGTTCAAATAACTTTGCTGTCTGTAGTTAACAAGAGAAAACGTCTCCAGTTCGCACAGGAGAACAAGGATTGGACAGTCGATAATTCGAAACAAATTATGGGGTCCGATGAATCACGTTTTCAGTTGCACCATGCCGACGGCCGAGTGAGAATTTGGCGGAAACAGCACGAAAGCATGGACCCCCAAATGCATTGCTACAACCCTTCAAGCTGGTGGAGGCAACATTATGGTTTGGGGAATGTTTTCGTGGCATGCTTTGGGCTCTTTAATTCGTGTTGATCAACGTCTGACTGGCACATCATATCTAAACATCCAAAGTACATCCTGCCATGTGGATGGTTTATCCCAATGGCGATGGCTACTTCGAACAAGATAATGCGCCCTGCCATAGTGCTCGCATTGTACAGGATTGCTTTCAGGAACATGCCGGTGAGTTTACTTTGCTTAGGTGGCCCCACAATCTCCAGATCTCAACCCCATTGATAATTTGTGGGATGAAGTTGAACGAGCCATCAGAAAGCTGGATCCACAACCCTGCAATCTCCCACTCCTGGAAAGTGCTTGTCATCAAGCATGGTCTCAGATTCCACAAACCACTTATCAACATCTCGTGGAATCCATGCCACGAAGAATCGACGCAGTATTAAAGGCAAAAGGTGGCCCAACGAAGTACTGAGGGGGAAGTCATAATAAAGTGGCCACTCAGTGTATAAAGCTGAGATGTTCTGTCGTGTTATCAGTAACTTTGAAGCGGATACGCCACGTGGATGTGAACTTTCCGAGTTCCAGCCTGGGCTGGTCGTAGGATGTCATTTCGCATTCCAAACGGAGCATTCCAGCTAAACTAAACATACCAAAATTGACTGTAAGTATTATCGCGATTAGATGGAAGCAATACGGTGAGACTACAGCCAAAAAAAAAAAAAAAGAAAGAAAAAGAAAACGAAAAACGTTGAGGAAGACCCTACAAACTGACGGAACGTGACAGAAGAACCATGGTAAGAAATCATAAGAAATCCTGTCCTTCCTCTGCCGTTTCCATCACTGCTGAAGTAGGAAATGCGTGTAATGGCTCGGTTAGTACCAGGCGTTGCACGACGGCTAGCGGTATTTTCTTCCACTCGGCTTGGAGAAAACAGGTTAGTTCCTTCAACGATTTCGGACGGTGGGGGCACCCCTTACGTCGACGCTCCAACTCGTCCCAGAGGTGCTCGATGGGGTTAAGGTCCGGGCTCTGCGCGCAGGCCAGTCCATTCGATGAACCCCATTGTCACCATACCAAGCCATGGTGGACCTCGCAATATGACAGGTGGCATTGTCATCCTGAAAGTAACATGGGTCCACCCCGTAAAACTGCCACAACGTAGGAAGCGCATGGTCATCCAAAATGGTGCAGTAGGTCTCGGCGTTGAGTCTACCAGGAATTGCGACAAAGAGTCCCGTGCCATACCAGGAGAAACACCTCCATAGCATAGTTCCACCGCCGCCGAACTTCACAGTTGGCACAATACATTCCGGCAGGAGGCGTTCTCCAGGCAGACGCCAAACCCAGACCCTGCCATCCGAACGGTAGAGGGTGAACCTTGATTCGTCGCTCCAGAGAACCTGTTTCCACTGTTCAACGGTCCACTGTTGACGTTCTTTGCACCACGTTAGCCGAGCAGCGCTATTGGACTTGGTGATCAAAGGCTTGTGGTCGGCAGCACGTCCATGATAACCGAGCAGATGGGCTTCCTTACGGATGGTATTCATCGAAAGAACACTCTCGGATGCCTGTTAAAACTCCTCGCGGATGTGGCCCATCGATTTGGTGCGGTTCTTCCGAATTTCTCGGGCCAGCACCCGTTGGTCTCTAACTCCCAGTTTTGTGGGTCTACCGGGTCGGGGCACATTCCGACAGTCACCTCTCCTCTTCCACTTGCCAATCACGTAGGCCACTGTCGATTTTGGGTACTTCAACTCGCTGGATATGTCACGTATGGATCGGCCATTTCTGTGATACCCGACGATTACACCTTTCTCGAAATCAGAGAGCTCTGAACTGCATGGCATCTTGCATGCGACTGGTTGCGTTGTTGTTTCCCAAACGATATTTAACGGTGGCGGCCGTGACGTATATCAGGCCCACAGATATGGTCGATTCCAGGGGTGTCCAATTACTTGTTGGTAAATAGTGTGTATACCACTGGTCAGCATCCAAAAAGGTACGGAAATCAAAGCAGACGTATTTTATGTCTTGATAGACGTTGGACCACATTGGGGTAATGAAATGTTTCAGTTGGCTCTACTTTCCAAGATCCAGTAGCAAACCGTTTAGTGGGTATGGTGAGAAATTCAATACGATTTGCATCCCTATTGTTCAGCAGTCAAAGGATATCATTTCGTTTCCACTGGGTCTTGTCAACAACAAAATGGGCTCCGGAATAATGATATGTATGGGAGGGCGAAGGCTGATTCTAGTTTACATTCCGAAAGTATTTTTTTCACATCGCAACTATTACATCAGAAAATTTTGCTAAAAGGTGTACCCCCAGCGCAATTTTCGCAAAAAGTAAAACAGCTATTCGGAAATGAAGGGGATCGTCTTGCACAGTTTTACAAACTACACAAAGTAACTAAGTATCGTTTTCCAGTTCGAATTAGTTAGAGCGATAATTGCGATGGTATTCATCCCTCTTATCACCATATACACACTTGAGTCATATTATTGTGATCACCTCCTACTGTTGACGTCAACAGCGCGTAGCCAGTGAAAAAAGGTACGTGTCGTGAGCTGACTAGGAGTGCTCACGACACGTACCTTTTGTCACTGGCTGCGCGCACCTTCTTTCACTGGCTATATAAGCTGGGCTGTAGGCATTCTGAAAACAAATCATTTGTTGCTGTGATGGATAAAAGGAGCGATTTATCATATTTGCAAAGAGGAATGATTATCAGCTTACGGGCCAAATGTGGCAGTATTTCTGAAACACCGCAAGTTGCGAACTGTTCGCACACTGCTGTGGTTAAAATGTACCGTGTTTGGAGAAATCGCACCATTGCGAATAAGCGAGTGGAAACTAAGGAGCACCACGTGCCATTGATGTGAGAGGTGAACGTCGGCTTCGAAGGTGCGTGATAGCCGATCGACACGCTACAGTGGAGCAACATACTGGCCGAATGAACCAGGAGGCTGCCGGAATGGTGTCTAAAACGACGGTTCAGCGAACCCTGCGACGTATGGGGCTCCGATACAGACGGGTTGGTCACTGCACCTATGCTAACGAAGGTGCATCGGCAGAAAAGGCTTACATTTGCAGAGAAGTATCGGAATTGGACCTCCGCTGATTGGGAAAGGATTGCTTTCTCCGATGAGTCACGTTTTCTGCTTCATCGAACGGATGGACGTTGGCGTATAAGGCGAGAAGCATCGGAGAACAAACACACTTCAGCCATTGCTGAAAGAACACAAGCTGTTTGGGGCAGCGTTATGATCTAGGGAATGTTTTCGTGGCATTCACTGTGTCCACTCATACCTGTGGAAGGCACTACGTACCGAATTCGTTATGAATCCATCCTTGCAGACCACGTACACCCATACATGCTCATTGTCTTCCCTGGGGCGGATGGGATCTTCCAGCAGGACAATACGATGTGTCACACAGCTAGAAATGCCCGAGAGTGGTTGGACGATCACGATGAAGACTTCAAAGTACTTCCCTGATCCCCTAATTACCCAGACTTAAACCCTATTGAACATCTGTGGGACCACCACGATCGTGTTGTTCGCTCTATGGATCCTCCACCACGCACCCTCCAGCAGCTGTCAAATGCACTGCAGTCAGCATGGCTCCACTCACCTGTGAACACCTTCCAGCACATTATTGAGTTACTTTCAGCCCGACTAGCTGCTGTCCGCGCTGCACACGGCGGTTACTCTGGATATTAGCTGGTGGTCACAATAATGTGACTCGACCGTGTATATACGTTCATATATACTATCGCGGGACAGATACTGGCAGAACTAGTGGTGTTGGATTTATAATAAACAAGAAACTGAAGGATAAAGTTGTAGAAGTTGAAAGTTCCTCTGACAGAGCTGCACGACTCGTTATCCAACTCTCGAGAAGATACCATGCTCAGATTATTCAAACTTATGCACCCACCACAAGTCATGCTGAAGAAGAAATTGAAGAATTTTATGAGGAAATTCGTGATCTAAATAATAAAGGTAAGCAGCACTTGAAGATAATTATGGGAGATTTCAATGCAAAAATAGGGCAACGGCAACAGAATGAAACTTCAGTAGGTAAATTCGGTCACGGCAACAGAAACCAGCGTGGAAATACTCTCGTTGAGTTTGCAGAGGCAGAAGGGTTTTTCATCTTGAACTCCTTTTTCAAGAAAAAGCCACACAGGAAATGGACATGGAGACATCCAAATGGAACGACAAGTGAAATTGATTTTATTATGTGTAACAAAAAATTCGTCATCGAAGACTGCAGTGTGCTGAACAAGTTCAACACAGGTAGTGACCATAGATTGGTGAGATGTAAGATGCACCTCAACACTAAACTTGAACGTGGCAAGCTCATAAGACAAACAAAATCTATTGACATAACCAACCTTAAAAAACACCATAATACTTTCAAGTTGGAACTGAAGAACAGATTCTCTGCTTTAGAAGGCCTAACATCGGAAGAAGTGGATATTTCGGAAGTTAACAGAAAAGTAACCAAAGCTAGTATGGAAACAGCAACAAAATTAGCTGGGTCTAAGAACAAATTGCATGTGAACAAATTATCAGGAAAAACCAAAATGTTGATGCAAAAAAGAAGAGTGATGACGACAACTAAAGAAGATGTGACTTCCAAAGTGGAATATATAGAGCTATGCAAGACAGTACGAAAAAGTATCACTGAAGACGTAAGGAAATTCAACTGTGAACTAGTAAGGAAAGCAATGGAAAACAACCAAAGCCTAAAGATAGCAAAGGGACATCTCAGTAAGGGGAAAAAACAGATTATGGCACTAAGAAAAGAAGATGGTTCTGTAACAAGAAATAGAGGGAAAATTTTGACAAGAGTGAAAGATTTCTACTCCAAATTATATGAAAGGGATGATACATGTACTCCAGACATCATGAAAGGTACCAGTATCAGAGTTCTTCCAGTCCTTCCAGCAGAAGTTGCACATGCAATCAAGAACATGAAGCGGGGAAAAGCTCCAGGAGAAGATGGAATTACTGTAGACATCATACAAGAAGCAAGTGGAGAAATCGAAACAGTACTCGCCCAAATTTTCACTCGATGCCTTAATGAAGGGAAAATTCCTGAGGATTGGAACAACGCTACAATGATCTTGCTACATAAAAAAGGTGACATTGAGGATCTCAGGAACTACAGACCTATCAGCCTCCTATCAGTGGTTTATAAAATCTTCACTAAAGTTCTTTCACACCGCTTGAAGGTGACACTGGACATGGCTCAACTGAGAGAACAAGCTGGATTCAGGAGTGGCTACAGCACTATAGATCATATCCACGTACTGAGAGAACTAATTGAAAGAGCGAGGGAATATGAACTTCCATTGTGCATGGCTTTTATCGATTATGAAAAAGCCTTTGATTCGGTGAAACCATCAGCAGTTGCAATGGCTCTGAAATCCTGCGGTATTGAAGATGCACACATTAATATTATTAATAACATCTATGAAAATGCAAGTGCAAAGATTCGTCTGTTTGAAAATACAACACACATAAAAATTGGAAAAGGAGTGAGACAAGGTGACACCATATCTCCGAAGCTCTTTAATGCCACATTGGAAAATGTCTTTCAATCACTGAACTGGGAAAACAAAGAGATAAAGATTAATGGAGATTATCTAACCCACCTTCGTTTTGCTGATGACATAGTCATTTTTGCAACTACCCCATCAGAGCTGCAGAGTATGATCCAGGAGCTTGCTGACAAGAGTAAAGAAGTGGGATTAAAAATGAACTTTCAGAAGACAAAAGTGATGTACAATGCTTTTACAAGAAATGAAGATTTATCGATTGATGGAGAAAAGCTGGAGATAACAGACACGTACGTTTATCTTGGACAGCAGATATCAAGTGATGGGCACATTGGTGAAGAAATTAATCGGCGTACAAAACTTGCCTGGAGAGCTTTTGGAAGAAACAGCATAATTTTCAAGAGCAATATGCCATTATGTCTTAAAAGAAAAGTGTTTGATCAATGCATCCTTCCAGTGCTTACGTATGGTACAGAGACGTGGACCTTAGCTAAAAGAGACATACAAAGGCTGCAGACAACTCAAAGTAGCATGGAGAGGTGCATGCTTGGTGTAACCAGGAGAGATAAGAAGAGGAACACGTGGATCCGAAAAATGACAAGAGTGGAAGACATCATGATCAGAGTTAAATCCCTGAAATGGCAATGGGCTGGACATACTGCCAGAAGAACAGACCATCGATGGACAGCCGAAATTTTAGATTGGATTCCAAGGGACAGGAAGAGACCCAGAAGATGACCACATGGAAGATGGGTGGATGAAATTCGAAAGTATGCGGAGTGACATGGAGGAGACTGGCACAAGACAGACCGTTGTGTAGGAGACTTGGGGAGACCTTCGTCCAGCAGTGGATTGATAATGGTTGACAATGATGATGATGATGATAGTGATAAAATTATCTTGGCATCCATAGCGAACTCAGCTATTTTAGGTCTTCTTCCAAATTCAGCACAGCAATATTAATACTAAAAACGTCATTTGGTCTTTGAACCAAACAACTTAAAATTTGTAGACTAGTGTAATTCAAGATTTTTATGTCCGAAAGTAAAAATACTATTTTCTTCAGAGTGCAGCAGGAGTATTTGAAATGAAACTGTACATAAAAAGGAACTGGTAAGCGAGACGTAAATAAAGCTGCACTAATTCAAATATATAGAACTCAACGAACGGCACCAAAAATGTCAGAAAACTGAGAAAAGAGCTTACTAGATTAAAAGATCATGAAAACACAGAAATTTGAAAGAAATTCTTTCCTCCAGCGGAACGGTTTTTCTTTTTAAAAGCATTCGGAATTGTGTTCTATTTTGAAGGATTTATTTTATTTATTTTCAATTCTAATAAGCCGACTGCGTGAGAGAATACTTTTTGAAATATTTTCGCCAGAACGGAAAAGAATTTGAAGTGAAATTGAAAATATTGGAGATTATATTTTGGCTGGTGGGAAATCCTTAATTCAGAGAGGGAAAATATAGAAGTCAAAATATGCAAGCTAAAGGAAACAGAATCCTAAGTATTCTATATTACTTTATGTAACAAAGTAGTATCTGCTGTGAATCTGATTAAAAATATGAGAAACGGCAAAAATGCGGGACTGCTACTTCCAAGAAAAGGATAAATCGAAAGAAACTATGAAACGTCGGGCGAATTTCTAATTTACATCTATTTGTTATTTTGTTCATGATTTTACGGATCGAACAGACGTAACAAGCTTAGTCCTTCCACGAATTATGGGAAAATTTATTGCCCCATGAATGGATGCGAACACACCTTTTCAAGGGATCGCACAACCTGATTAAGCGCTCCCAATTATTTTTAGTATGCCTATTCCTGATAGGTGTTAACAGGGGAGAAAGTAATTCATAAATTATTAACACACTGATTTTTAAAATGAGAATTATTAATCTAAATTGCTTCAGAATAAACAATTACCAAATATTCAGATACTTTTCTGGTGCAACTCTAAGTGAATTAAATGGTGCAGATCCTAAAAGAACAACCGTTAATTCAAAGGGCGAGATCGAAGGTGAAAATCCTTCAAATACGTAGCGTCAGTAAATAAATGAATACATCGCTCTTTCCACGTTCCAGAAACACATAGCAACCGAAAAATTATTTTTCAACCGCCATCGTGGAATTGAATCACGGAACTCTCGATATCTAGCCGAGCGCGTTAACTTTACACAGCGGTGGCCAACAATCCACGGTGCTATGTATATTTTTAAGTCAGCTTCAGACATCATAAATCCGTAAGATATGCTCAGCTACTGAGACGTCTCCATCTGGTGGGCATTAACGGCACTATATTATAGCAGATAAATTCAAAGGGCGAGATCCAAGGTGAAAATACTCCAAATACGTGGCGACAGTTAATAAATAAATACATCGCTCTTTCCACGTTCCAGAAACACACAGCATCCGAAAAATTGTTTTTCAACCGCCATCGTGGAACGGAACTCTCGATATCTAGCCGAGCGCGTTAACTTTACACAGCGGTGGCCAACAATCCACGGTGCTATGTGTATTTTTAAGTCAGCTTCTGACATCATAAATCCGTAAGATATGCTCAGCTACTGAGACGTCTCCATCTGGTGGGTATTAACGGCACTGGCTATATATATATTATAGCAGTTAAATCCAAAGGGCGAGATCCAAGGTGAAAATCCTCCAAATCCATGGCGTCAGTAAATAAATAAATACATCGCTCTTTCCACGTTCCAGAAACACTTTCTCTTAGTAGAGTGTTCGGAGTCAGAATGGGTGTAAAGTTAACTCGATCGACTAGATATCGAGAGTTCCGTGACTCAATTCCACGGCGGCGGCTGAAAAACATATTTTTAGTTGCTATGTGTTTCTGGAACGTGGAAACAGCGATGTATTTATTTATTTAACCGTTAATATATAGATCTATAGATCGGTATTGGGCACAATGGTGGCATCCTGTTATTCTTTTGCCTGTGAATTTACTCTTCAACCGTCTGGAACGAATTAACTCGGGGTCAGCAAAATGGACACAATAAGCTGGAACGAATACCCCAGCCTAGAGAAATTAACGCGCCTGGATACGGAACGGTGGCGCAGGAGAAGTTCAGAAATCAGTATATATACAACAGGAGAACCGGCTTTCTCTTAGGAGAGTGTTCGGAGTCAGAATGGAAAAAGCTGCCGATTAATCGGAGTTTGATAAAGAACAAATTGTGACGACACGGCTCCTCGGAACTACGATCTCGGAAACGGCGCGGCTTGCGGGTTGTTCACGTGCCGCTGTGGTGAGTAAGTATCAAACGTGGTGCACAGATGGCCAAACGACTAACCGTTGCCCAGCCGTATGTCATCCACAGCTCATTTATGTCAGAGGGGAGCGGAGACTGTCACGCATTTTTCACAGCGACCGCATGGGCACGGTGCGACAAATCCCCACAGCTACAACAGTGGTGATCAGGGCGATGTGTCGCAGCACACAGAGTACAGCAGCCTTCTGCGCATGGGCCTGCGCAGCAGTAGATCCCGCCGGATCCCATGCTCATTGCACCTTATCGCTAACAAGGCATGAAATGGACTCCAAATCATCGAGATTAAACCGTGGATAATTGGAAGAAAGTGGCCTGCTCTGGTGAATTAAGATTTCTGGTGAATCCCGCTAACGGCCGAGCGCTGATAACCCGATTATCAACAGAGGCTATGTCATCTGGATGCACTGTTGGGCGGAAACAGCGGCGGCTGCGGCGGTGTTATGCTGTGGACGATGTTTTCTTGGAACACTTTAGGCCCCATTATCCCAATAGCACAATCCCTGACATTTGTCAGGTATCTGAATGTCGTTGCGGACCAAGTTCACCCATTCATGGCAATTGTGTTTCCTGCTGGTGATGGCCATTACCAACAGGATAGTGCGCCATGCGTCAAAGAGTGGTTCGATGAACATGCTGGTGACTTCTTTCTTTTAATGCCCTGGCCTTCAAATTCACCTGACATAAGACCCAATCCAACATTTGTGGTTCGGCTTGGAAAAGCGGGTTCGTTCTAACTCACCAGCACTCCGAAATGTACGGGAACTGGAGTACCAGCTGTTGATTATGGTACCAGATACGTATCGCCCCCTCACCGAATCGATACCTCGCCGAGTGGCCGCTGTTTTGTGGGCTAAATTGGGTCCTACAGCTTATTAAGTAGGTGGTCATAAAGCAATGGCTTATCGATGTATGCTGTTTGAGCTACACTGTTCTTAAAAATATGGCATAAAATTCGAATGCATCAGATGGGCGGCCGACACGCTCGACTTGTACCGTTTATCATACAGTTGCAACTATTTTCTTGAAATGATAGCTAAATAAAGTAACCTGTAAGGAACAAGCGGTAAATATCTGTGGTATCTGAGTTAAGAGCACCTTTTTTTGTTTGTTTGGGAGTTTAACGACCACCGTGAGCAACTTGTAACGAAGTGAATTTCTCCGTCACTTTTATCCGCGGCAGGATTCGAACCCGGGTCCACTCATTCCGGAATAAGTTGCTCTACCAATTGAGCTACGCGGACATTTTATCCTGATTCCTATCTGCCTTTATGTCGTGTGCGTCCTTCTGGCAGGTACGTCACATCTCCTGGTACGTTACATCATCTCTCCCTTATTTATTTATTTTTTTTCGAAGTGCTGCTCTTATTTTTCCTATCTCGCGGTGTGGAAATAACATCACACCATTGCGAGATTGTGAACGGTCGGGTCATCCGGGCGCCATTATAACGAAGTGAATTTCTCCGACATTTTTATCCGCGCCAGGATTCGAACCCGGGTCCCCTCATTCCGGAATAAGTTGCTCTACCAATTGAGCTACGCGGACATTTTATTCTGATTCCTATCTGCCTTTATGTCGTGTGCGTCCTTCTGGCAGGTACGTCACATCTCCTGGTACGTTACAAATTCGGTGGGATATAAGTCGTCACCCATCTCTAAATTAGGGCCACTGGCTGCACGGAAGAGAGGGAACCAATGCTGCAAGACAAACACAGCATCCACGCCTCATCGGGATTCCAACCCGAACCCATATCGGAAGAAACCAGCTCTTATACCACTGCGCCACGGGGGTAGGAAAGAGCGCTTTGCAATTTTATCAATACAAATACAAATTGATGGATGCCGTGTATTGAGTCATACTTTAAAATCGCAATCATTGGATTAATTATAAATATTATATTATAAAGATATGAAATCGATATCAAAATAAGTCACATTGATATGAAAGTTTCTCATTGTATCGCCAGATTAAACGGCATATTTCTCCTTTACAAATTCCGAATTTAAATGAGTAATTTTGTCTATACCAATGTGAAAATTATGAATGATGTGTCTTTGCACTTACTTTTTAACCATAAGACCCCTTTCATAACTCCAGACAATCGCAATGGAGTTGGACCGCCTTTCTTCTTCTTCTTCTTCGTCCATTCTGGAAGAACCGGATGCTGCCCTCCGAACAGTGGACCCAGAAAACAGACTTCCATTGGATCCCTGTTTAGAAAGGCATCCTTTAATCCTGGGTGAAACAAGTGACTCAAGTGCAGCGATCCAGTTACGCTCGGTAGGAGCTCCCCAGGTCTGGTCTTTCAATCAAGGACTGGTGTTTGGTGAGAAATATCTAGTTAGTCAAAACGATTCACGTGTTTGTAGCAATATTTCTCCTCATCCTGTCAATGTAAACAAGAATCATTTTTGTGCAAAGCCCGACGATAAGGCGGGATCAGGAGAAGCACATATTAAAAACCGTTTTGATGAAACATCTTGCATATCTTCTGGTCATGAGTCTGCTGACAGTTTAAGAGAACTTAACAGCTATAGAACACTGATGAATAATGACCAATATGAACTTACTATTAACCATAACTTCTTAGTCAACACGGACTGTGATAACTTCAATACACGAGTAAATAAATACGAAAAAGAAAATCCAATTATCATAATGCAAAATATGAGGCAAAACAATTTAGTAAATCATGCCGAGGGATACAGTAATGAAGAAAGACAACAACAACATTTAGGTAGAAATATGAACTCATGGTGCCTTGACTTAAGAAGGGGTCCATGCAAGAATAAAGAACACAGCAGTGATTCTTGTGATAGCTGTTTATTGCTCAATCATGCAGAGAAGAACCATTTGGGATCTGAAACACTTTCATCCAATATGTTACATAAGAGGGAAAGCAACAAATTCTGTGATAAAACGGCATGCTTATATCCGGAATTGTCAAGACCACATAACAACAATTTATTGAAAAGAACTTACGACGATGAATTCAAATCATCAAATCAAAGCAATGGACTACGTTTCAAAGACTCCAGGATTTCTTCTAAAAAGAAAAGTTTATATAATGATCATTTTATTCAGAAATGCCGTGATTCCATTCAAGTAAGAGACGTGGCAGTACAGAGAAACCCTATTGTTGGAAGAGTTGGTGCCCCACTTGGCGACGACATGATTGAATCCGATAATCAGGTGATGGAAGTCGAAGTAAATGAGGATGATGGTGACCCTGAAGACCCCGAAGAGTCTCCTCCACCTCAAGATTCTCCCGAAGGCGATGCAGCTCAACCTGACACCACTTCGACATCCAACGGCGGTAATGTCGAATCTGTTCAAGAATCCGCAGCAGCATCTTCTTCAGCTGCTGTTAATGGCTCTGCAGAAAGCGAAGAAGGAAGTAGTCAACCAACTCTTTTGAAGAAAGATAATGGCAAACCATCTGAGGACGAACAAAAAACGCTACAGGCAAAAGAAACCGATAAACTCGAAAAAGACGACGAGACGCATGTCACAGAAGAAACTGTTGTAAAAACCGAAGATATAATACTCGAAGAAAATAATAAACCTTGCGATGAAAAACATGAAATTAGTGAAGAAGAGAAGCCGCGATCAACAGATGACAGCAAAAGTAATTTACAGGAGGATGCAGAAGTAACACCGATCTCTGAAAAGCACGAAGAAGAAAGAAAGGCCTCTCCTGGTGAAAAGACTGAAAAAACTGTCTCTGGTGAAACTGAAAAAACTCACGAAGAAGAATCTAAAGACAAAATACCTCATGAGAAAGAACCAGAAGAAACTGAAAAAGAAGAAGAAGCTGCAGATGATGTTCATGATGAGGAACCAGCAAAGGCAGAAAAGCTAACAGTCGAGAAGACAGAAAAAAGCGAAAAGGTGACTTCTGACAAACTTGGTGATGTTGAAGACGTAACCCAAGAAAAGGAAGATGAAGCGCACGGTGAAGACAAAGACAAGTCCGAAGCAACAGATGTTGAAAAAATATCTGATGAAACCGAAGAAGTTGAAAACGCAGATGTTGAGGGAAAACCAGATGCTGCTGAAATCGATGAAAAACCGCCTGATGAAGAACAGTCTGAGGATGCTGGCGAATCTGAAATTGCACCTCCGGAAGAGCATCCTGAGGAAGAACAAGGTGCGCTCACTGAAGATGTTGAGAAGGTATCCCAACAGGAAAGGCACGATGATGTTGAAGAAGATGAAAAAGTGTCCTCCGAGAAAGAGTCTGAGGGTATCACACTTAAAGAAACAGGTGAAGATGATGAAGCTAAAAGCAGTGAGGAAATAATGCCAAGTAAACCTGAAGAAGTAGAAGGGACTGCACCTGATGAAGTTGAAGGGGCAGATGAGGCAAAAGCTGATGATATTGAACAAGCTAGTGAAGCAACACATGATGAGCCTGAGGAGGACAAAGAAACGAAATCCGATGAAGTAGAGGCAGCAGAAGAGGCATTATCTGCTGAGCTGGAAGAGGCAAAAGAGGCAACACCTGATGAATCTGAAGAAGCCAGAGATGCAACGCTCGTGGAACCTGATACGTCTAAAGAAACACAAGAAGAGCCTAAAGAGGTGGAAGAGACAGCAGGAGAATCAAAAGAAGACACATCCGGTGACACTGATAAAGACCATAAAGTAATGCGCAGTGAGCCCGGAGACGCTGATGATGAGAAGGATGGTGATGCTGAAGAACCTGCAGAATCAGTACTTGGTGAACATGAGAAAGAGCCTAAACAGGTAGAAGAAGTAATTCTTGAGAAAACGTCTGGAATCACTACACATGCTACCCCAGACGAAGTGTCAACAGAAACTCAAGAACCATGTGAAGAAGAGGACAAGGAGCCGTCAGGTGAAAAGCCTGAAGACGTTGCACAAGAGCAAACACATGACGAAGAATGCGAAACTGAAGAAACTGAGGAAGTAACGCATGATAAAGAAATAGATGAAACGCAACCTGATGAAGATACGGAACAGGCTGAAACGGAACAGGCTGAAGCTAAAGGCGAAAGTGGGGGTGATGACGGCGCAGAAGAAACACGTGATGAACCTGAAGTAGATGAAAAATTAATTCATATTGATGCTGGAAATGGTGATGAAACGGTAGAGAAAGAATCTAAAGATGAAGTGGCAGAAGAAGCTGCACTTGAGGATTCTAAGAAAATTCAAATTGATAAAACTGGGGTGATTGAAAACGTTGAACAAGCGCAAGATGAATCTAAGAAAGATGAAGAAACAGAACATGATTTATCTGAGGATTCCGAAGGAGCAAAGAAGGATAGAATTGAAAAGGCTGATGATGAAAAACTTGAAAAACATGCAAAATCGCCGGATGAACCTGATATAACTACAGAAACAGCAGCTGAAAAAACTGAGGATGTTGCAGAAATTATACATGAAGAACCTAAAGAGGGTAAAGAAATAATACACGAGGGCACTGACGAAGCTGAAGAAGTAAAGAGTGAACCCGAAGAAGTAAAAAGTGAACCCCAAAAAGATGAAAAAGAAGAGCATGATGAGTCTGAAGAGGTTGCAGACGACACAGGGGATGAACCAAAGGTTACTGAAGATGATGCAGAAGAGTTTAAAGAAGATGCTTTCGTCGATGAAGAGTGTAAAGATATTGAAGCAGTTTCTCGTGCAAAAGAACCCGAGGAAGTTGAAACACCTGCGGATAAGGAAGACGATAATCAGGAAGAAGTAGAAGAAGAAACTATAGTAAAGCATTCTGTTGCACCAGTAGAAGCTGAAAAAGTTACTCATGTGAAAGCTGCTGAAGAGATTAAAGAAGTTCCCCGAGTGTCTGAAGAGGATAAAGATGAATCTACCGAAGAGCGTAAAGACATTTCAGAAAGTGCACATGAAGATGAGCCGAAGGTTACAGAAAAAGAGGACGATACTATTGCCCCCGATGAAGAATTGAAGGATGTAGAAAAAGCTGAAAGTGAGGAGTCCGAAAAAGCTCAAGAGGCAGTTACTAAGGAAGAAATAGTTACAGATGCAAAAGACGAACCTACGGAAAAACAGGATGTGCCACAAGGGGACACTAAAGCGGAGGAAGAGACTATATCTGAAGAAGAGGCTGAGCCAAAGGATGAAGCGAAAGAGGAAGAAAAAACTGCCTCCGAAAAAGAAAAAGATGAATCACAAGAAAGAACTAAAGAGGGAAAAGAAACAGTGCTTGAGAAAGAGGGTGAACCAGAAGCAGAAACTAAAGAGGCAGAACAAACTGCACCTGAAGGAGAAACCGAGCCACAAGAAGAAACAATACAGGCAGACAAAACTGTGCCTGAAGAACAGGGTGTGCCAGAAGGAGAAACTAAAGAGGCAGAAGAAGACATAACGGAAGAACAGGCTGGGCCAGAAGGAGAAACTAAAGAGGCAGAAGGAGGCATAACGGAAGAACAGGCTGGCCAAGAGGCTGAGCTGGAGGAAAAAACTAAAGAGGCAGAAGAAAGTTTTCCTGAAGGAGAAAAAGAGGCAGAAGAACCTGTGTCTGAAGAAGCGGGTGAACAACATAAAGAAATTAAAGAGGCAGAAGAAACTGTGCCTGAAAAAGAGGCTGAGCCACAGGAAGAAACTGTGCCTGAGCCACAAGAAGAAACTGTGCCTGAAGAAGAGGCTGAGCCACAAGAAGAAACTGTGCCTGAAGAAGAGGCTGAGCCACAAGAAGAAACTGTGCCTGAAGAAGAGGCTGAGCCACAAGAAGAAACTGTGCCTGAAGAAGAGGCTGAGCCACAAGAAGAAACTGTGCCTGAAGAAGAAGCTGAGCCACAAGAAGAAACTATGCCTAAAGAAGAGGCTGAGCCACAAGAAGAAACCTTGCCTGAAGAAGAGGCTGAGCCACAAGAACCTGAGATTCAAGAAGAAGGTGAGCCGCATAAAGAAAGTAAAGAAACAGAAGAAAGTATAACTGAAGAGGAGGTTGAGCCACAAGAAGAAACTGTGCCTGAAGAAGAGGCTGAGCCACAAGAAGAAACCGTTCCTGAAGAAGAGGGTGAACCAAAAAGGGAAACTAAAGAGGTAGAAGAATCTGTACCCAAAGAAGAGAGTGAACTCGAAGAAGAAACTAAAGAGGCTGAAGAAACTGTAGTTGAAGAAGAGGCTGAGCCACAAGAGGCAACTGAAGAGACAGAAGAAACTGTAGTTGAAGAAGAGGTTGAGCCCCAAGAGGAAACTCAAGAGACAGAAGACGCTGCATCTGCAGAAGAGAATGTTGTTGCTGTAGATGAAGAAGCAACTAGAGAAGATGAAAAATTACCTCATTTAGCCGAGAAGGATATGGATCAGACAGCCGAAGTCCATGACGATGTAAAGTTAACAGAAGATGACAAAACACTTGATGAAGAAGAGATTGAGGAGCAAGGTGAAACACCTGAAACCGGAGAGGAAAAAGAAATCAAGATATCCTCCAAGAAATCTGTTTCTAAGTCCAGAATTCGTAAGTTGGATGAAGATGTTGAAACAGCTGTTGGTGTTACCCAAAAAGAAATAGTTGAGGAAGTATTCGTAGCAACCAGCATTGAAGATGTAGAGACCGCAGTAAAATTAATAGAAGACACCGATGTCTCTGAGGAATCAGAAGTCGTCTTAACAATAGAAAGTACTTCAAAGTTTCCTGAGCAAGACGATGTAAAAGTCGTTAACGGTGTTACAAAATCAGAAGAACTGAGAGTTTATGAAAAAGAGGTGGAAGACATGCCAGTTATTACTGAAATACAGAAAGAAGATCTTCTTTCAGCAACTGATGTCGAGGATCATTTGCCGCTTCAGGAAGAATCTGCCAAGCCACCAGAAGAAGCACCTCCCCCACCAGCTAAAGTTTCCCCTAAGAAAAGGAAAACAGATGGGAAGAAGAAGAAGAAGCGCAAGCCTTCTGCTGCCAGAGATGCCACTGCCAGCCGAAGTGTACTCCAGAAAGGTGGGCCCGCACCGCCAGTTCGTGCCTGCCTCCAGCTTTGTTGCTTCTCAGCATCACTCAATTGGTCTCTGCTTTTGTAGATTAGCTTTTAACTTAATTACACTATTAAGCATTATTTACAGTTGTAGATAGTGAACTTAGGCTTAGCTTTCTTCCTGCAAACTTAGAATAGTTACTATACATCTTCTAAATTTAAGAACTTTTTTATGAAATGTGTCTTTCTTTAAGATTTGTTTCCTACGTTGTTTTCTTTTTTATGTTTTTAGCTTAAACGCATAGCAAGCAGCAGCCTTTTTTTAATTTAGATATTCAAATTTGTGATAATTACCTTTGTTTCCAGGGCAACGATTTGTTTCCAAGAACGTACGCAAACAAAACAACCTCAGAATTGTTTTAATCAAGATAATAAAATTTCTTTGTTGTCGAATACAAAACAAATGAGAATTCTTGAAATCGGAGACTAAAGTCTTGTGACGATTACATATATTGAGATAATACAACGTTTGTCAGAAATATTATATTTTTTTAAGTCGACCAAGGTTTCGCTGAATACTGGCCTAACTTCATCAGGACGAATGGCACGTAAATATTCAAATTGTACATGATATCATAAATGGTGTTTACAGTCACGGGTTTTGGTAAGTTGCTTCCACGCGCGTGGTAGAAATGGTGTGGATGCCATGTTATTCATTAACAAGTTGCGAAGAGTTCTGAGATATATGGAAAGCTTCCAAAATATGGAATTTGGTGGTTAAATCTGGATTGTAGATTAGTTTTGCTTCTTCAAAGATAAATTTATGGTCCCTTTCCAGAAAGTGTTTAACCATCGATGACGTCTTTAGGTCACAGTTCGGAATATAGGTCTTTTGCTCCTTCAATCGAAAACGCAAGGCTCTACAGGTCTGTTCTATAAGGTCCGATCAAAAAGTTCCGAGACTAGGCTGATATAAAATAAAGTACTTACACTACTTAAGTCTGGTTATCATCTCCCTCGAAGCAATCTCCTTGGGCAGCCATACACCGCTGGTAGCCTCCTTGGACAGCGATACACCGATGGTAGTCTCCTTGGACAGTGATACACCGCTGGTAGTCTTCTTGGGCAGTGATACACCGCTGGTAGTCTCCTTGGGGAGCGATACACCGCTGGTAGACTCCTTGGGCAGCGATACACCGCTGGTAGTCTCCTTGGACAGCGATACACCGCTGTTAGTCTCCTTGAGCAGCGATACACCGCTGGTAGTCTCCTTGGGCACCGATACACCGCTGGTAAGTCTTCTTGGGCAGTGATACACCGCTAGTAGTCTCATTGGGCCGCGATACACCGCTGGTAGTCTCCTTGGGCAGCGATACACCGCTGGTAGTCTCATTGGGCAGCGGTACACCGCTGTTAGTCTCCTTATGCAGCGATACACCGCTGTTAGTCTCCTTGGAGAGCGATACACCGCTGATAGTCTCCTTGGGCAGCGATACACCGCTGGTAGTCTCCTTGGGCAGCGATACACCTCTGCCAGCATTTTGCCACACTGTTGGAACGCTCCCTGGAAGTCGTGTTTGCGAATCGTGAACAGGACTTCCAGGGAGCTTTCCAACAGTGAAGCACCGTCTGCGATTCACGTTGGATCTCGTCCACGGTTTCAAAACTGCAAACCTTGAGCTTCAGTTTCATCTTCGGGAACAGAAAGAAGTCGCAGGGGGCCAAATCTGGCGAGTAAGGCGGGTGAGGAAGGGTAGTCATGATGTTGCGGCTCCAAACCTGGCGTGTTTCTAATGCTCTGTGAGCTGCTCCATTGTTGTGATGGAGCAGGAAATCGCCCCTGCACCACATTTCAGGTCGTTTGAGGCAAATGTGCTGCCTACGACGCCGCAGAACATCGCAGTAAAAAAGGGCGGTCACGGTCTGGCCCTCGGGGGCGAATTCACGGTGCACAACCCCACGAATGTCGTAGAACACGACGAGCATGCTTTTGTTGCGCTCCGGACCTATCGGCCCTTCTTCGGTCGTAGAGATGCCAGTCTCTTACACTGCAACGACTGTTGTTTGGTCTTCGGGTCGAAACCGTAGACCCAAATCTCGTCCCCAATGATGATCTGCGACAGAAACGTTGGTTCATTTACCACCTGCTGACGAAGATCTTGACAGAGTTCGACACGCAGCTCCTTCTGTTCGGGGTTCAGAATCTTTGGCACAAACTTTGCAGCAATGCGGCGCATGTTCAAATCCGACACCAGAACTTCTTGCACTCTTCCGTATGACACATTGACGATGGTAGCAATGTCTTGAATGGTTCTCTGACGATCCTCATGCACCAGTTCCCTAATTTTGTCCACATTGTCAAGGAATTTGCTCACGGACGGTCGCCCTGACTTCTCGTCGTCTTCCAGTGCTGTTCTGCCGCTCTTGAAGCGGGAGTTCCACTCAAAACACCTCGCACGACTCATTACTTAATTGTCATAAGCCTGCCGCAACATTTCATGGGTCTCCGTTCCCGATTTGCTGAGTTTGACGAAGAATTTGATGTTCGCTCGCTGCGCTACTTTGCAGTCCATACCAAAATCGCAGCTGTATTCTGCACGTGGTCACCAAATATCGTGTAGCACAGCTCCCTATTTTCACAGAACGACGCCACTCGGCACAATGAGTTACGAAGGTCACTGCCCTGGACCGCGGCTTGCCCATCCGAGTATTGCCATCTGTTGGAGCGCTACGTAACTAGACTCGGAACTTTTTGATCGCACTACGTATATGAAGCGCCACATTCACCTGGAATTTGATAAATTCCCTATGAGTTTTTATCTTCAATATAGTCGTTTGATCCTAAAAAGTTCATTTTGTTTATGGGCTTAAGAATCACTTTAAAATTAAAGGTTTTGAGAATTTTTGAAATTTTGAAAGCAATGTCACGGGAAAATGGAATAATGGCAAAATTATCTCGTAATGTGCGCATCACAAGAGTTAACGTGGAGATAGGCTTCGGTTCCCGGAATTTTGTTAGAGCCTTGTCTATAATGGAAGGGCTTTTTCCTCGCTGTACTGCAACACGTTTAAGGAAATCAAGTTCTTTTTCCGAACTGTCTTTATCTGAGCATATATGTACTGCCCGTTATACGCAACTGTAAAAGGTCAGTATCATCGGAATTCAATACTGGAGCCTCAACAAGCATCAGCGTCCAGACTGTGCAACGTACCCTGCAGGATATGGGCTTTGGGAGCCGACACCCAACTCGAGTCCCCTTGATGAGTGCACGATACAGAGCTATGCGCCTCGCTTGGGCACGGCAACACCGCCACTGGACACTTGATGTCTGGAAACAAGTAGCCTGGTATGACGAGTCGCATTTCTAATTGTATCGGGCAGATGGAAGGATTCATGTGTAGCGCAAACCCCATGAAACCATGGATCCCGGCTGTCAACAGGGAACTGTACCGGTTTGTGGGGGGAGGGGCGGTTCGTAATGGTATGGGATGTGTTTTGCTGGACTTCACTGAGATCCCTGGTACGTCTACAAACGACTGTGACCGGCCAACGCTATGTGCGCATCTTTTCTGACGAGGTACACCCGTTCATGTCCTGCATTCATGCTGATTGGTTGGGCCTGTTCCAACAGGACAATGCATCTCCACACAAGTGTCGGGACGCGACATTATGGTTAGAGGAGCATTCATCTGAGTTTGGGGTGTTGTCATTCCCACACAAGTCCCCAGATCTGAACGTGATAGAACACATTTGGGATGCCATGCAACGCGCTATCGAACACAGGAATCCGAGACCTCGGAATACACCCGAATTGTGAACGCTCTGCAGGAAGTATGGTGTGCATTGCCTACAGCATATTTCCAGAAGCTAGTGGAGTCCATGCCCGTCGTATTTCTGCAGTCCTGCGCTCCAGTGGGGGACCTACCAAGTATTAGACTGGTGTACCAGTTTTTCTGGCACTTCAGTGTAGGTATCAGTATTTGTTTTATTATATTTTCACATAATGTAATAAAACAAATGGTTGGCTTTTTCCGTATAACGCATGGAAAGCCGCTATATTTTGACTTTTGTATAGTTCCATTAGAGTATTCTATTCTTTTTGAGAGAAATTAGATAGTAACAGGATAACATAGCGTCTCAGATTGAAATCATCATCAGAAGCCACATAATTTCAGAAGACAGAAGATATGTTTTATGTAGTTTAAAGAATTATGTTTTAATCATTGTATACACTTTTCCTAAAGTCGCCCCCTCTGACCGAATGATACGAGGCACTGGCCCCTAATTATTTGTCCAACGTGAATCCAGGTTCGAATCCTGAAAAAGGCATAGGTGATGCGCTTGTGTGGCGGCACTGTAACTCTGTCTTCCCTTTGAACCAGTGGCACAAAGAACGGGACATTGCTTATAGCCCTTATAGTTGCTCACGGTCGATGTTAAATTCCGAAATAAAAATAAAACCTGCGAACGAATGCAGAAATAATGTGGTTGGCTTTGCGTTAATGTTGCACTAACGAGTCTGAAAGACGGTTTCAGCCAGCCTCCATCTCAGTCTACCTGCTCTCAGATGAGGCTCACTGTATTTGGAATGAATGTGGACAGGATACTTAAGTTTCGAACAGATGGCGTGTTTCTTCTGGATTCTTCTCATCTGGCTTACGAAATGCAATAAACTAGCTTTGTTTTTGAGATGCGTTCTTTCAGAATTCCCGTCGTCTAGTTTTAGAACTCTTTTGATTCGGTCTTTAACTGCCGCTGTCTTTTGATTGAACTTCTGTCGTCTGGTTTCCACAATGTTTCTTTAATTGTAAAGTGCTGCCGTGTGGCTACTTAATTTATATTCTCTCGCTTTCAAGTTGCAGTTTTTCAGCAGGTGAGCTATTGTTCGAATCCTAAGCTGTGTAGAGTAGTAAGGAAAGTGATAAGCGGTAACCATAAACTTACATCCTTTGGTTAGTGGCTCAGGGATTGGTAGAACTAAACTATGACTTCATTTTGCCGGTTGTGGTGCTGAGCCAGAGAACTGTGGAACTCAGAATGGTTACAAACCAAGCTTCCGCTGTCGACTTTCCCTCAGACGGTCTCTATCTAAACCTTTTGAATCAAGAACCACAATATCTAAGAAAAACTTCGGTTTCAGTGCATCTTTGAATCCCAGTCTCTCTCGTTTCAGGCCGCCCCCAGTGGCGCAATGGTCTAAGTTCTGGTTCTAACCATTCGCCCCGAGATGGGTCCGGGTTCGAATCCTCGTGAGGAATGATTGTTGTTTTTGTCGTACCGCGCTGGCTCCCTCCCTGCCCTGAATCCAGTGTCTCTAAATGAGGGATAGGCGACTGCTCATAGCCCATCAAGTTGCTCACGGTGGTCGTTAAACCCCTAAAACAAACAAATATTTCGTTTTAGCACTTTGGGAACAATCGAAAGATGAAGAATATTTGGTGCTTTAATGAACTATTTTTTATTGCTTTAGGGTTTAACGATCATCGTGAGCAACTCAACTGGTCATTAGCGGTCGCCTGTCCCTAACTTAGGGTCACTAGTTCCAAAGAGGGGAAAGAACTAGTGCTGTAAAACAACCTCAAAATCCATACCTCACCAGAATTCGAACCTGACGCCATCTCATAGTCCCCGCCAACTCTTAGATCACTGCGCCAACGGGGCGACAGTGGTGAAATGCTTTTGCCACTTGTTTGAGAACACAAATGTGTGGACACTAATACGCGACAATGTTTCATCCATTTGCCCTAAATAATAAAACGTATAAACGTAACCATTGCTTCACGAGATGTATTGCTTTCACCAGCTGACCCAGACCCGTTTCAGCAGTTACGGTGACTCTGGTGTCTTACCGTTCGTCAGAAATGGGTCCGAGCTCGAGTTCTGGATAAGGCAAGGGTGGTGTGCCTGTTGTACGGCACTTACTTCCTGCCGTTCCTGAAACCAGTGGCCCTAAATCAGCGACGCGGATCACTTTCGTTTATAGCTAATTGATTTGCTCACGGTGGTTGTTTAACCGCCAAAAAAAGGCCCTTCTTAGATAATTCATTACAGCTGTAGTTTTCGACAGAAACTTTCCAACAGATTTAAAATCTACTCTTAGCAAATTGAAACCGTGATTCATGTTTCCTTTAAAACGATCACATAGTTCTAACCCCTGTTCTCCCCAAATTAATTTGATAGGCAATTTGTGACCAGTTGCTGTTTTATATGGAGCTTCTGCGTTGATTAATGATCAATAGATAAAGCCTAAATCCACCAACAGAGGATATTCTATTTCATTTAATTCTGAAAACAACGTTTATGAATGCAATATTTATTACCTAAAAGTCTACTATAGTTTTGCTGGAAACTGTAGTACAGCTTCATCAGGACTAAATGTTTTCACTTCTCGCTTGTGACGATGTTACCAGTATCACGTGTCCAACGTCTAGTGCGGCCATCCGGTTTAATGAGTGCTTTAGGCGTGGAGATGAAGATAAATCATTTACCAGGTTATTACGGTTTTGAAAAATGTGAAAGGCTTCAAAAAGTCTAGGTCAAATATTTATTTGGGTATATCTAACAGCTTGGCGTCATTAAATAGAAATTGGTGGTTATTTTCCCAGCAGTGCTGTGCTATGGAAGTTTTTTTAAGTTCACAATTTTTAATATACGATTGGTGTTCTTTTAACCTGAATTTAAGTGATCTCCGTGTCTGACCTATACATGACAGGCCACACTGACACTGGATATAATGCTTGAAGAGCTTGGGCAAGTTAAGGTGTTTCTTTCCTTCCTGGATGACTGGGTTTACCAAATAAATGTCGATGCGCTGGTAGTAAAACACTAAACGACTATTGAAATCTGATGCCACATGGCATCCGACACCTACGGGACCCTTCCCCATGGTTGTTGATGGTGATGATGATTTCCTTCCCGGCCAAAACATGCGCGCTGCTGTTGAAGATCCATGTCTTTATGAACATTCCCATATGTCAGGTGTAGCTCTAGGTTTCGTTCTGTCACCTACGATTATTTTTATATTAGTTCGATCAAAGAAAACGGCTACAAGGCTGATCAAAAACATTTGGAGAAAGTGCAACTACCAAAAGTATAGATATACCCGAATATCAACATTATTCAATCTGAAGGCGCACAGTAGCTATTAGTGGCAGTTTAAAGTGGAAATTACGCTAGCACTGTGGTCTCTGAAGGAGATGCAGTTTGATTTTGGTGAGCAGAGGATGTTTCTCCGGACGATACCAAAGGAAGTTTTTTCAAATTTGTGGAGGAATGTGGAAAATCGGACTCATATATTGCTGAATTGGTGTCAGAATTTAGCGGCTCGAAGGTACACTGTAATCGCAACAGGCATTAAAGCAGCTTTACAAAAGAAATCAATACAGTTAGTAGAGATTTCCTACTGTCTAAATGATCACGTGATGTCGCTTCACTACAGAAGGAAAAAATAATATTTGCTCTAAAAGCATGGCTCCAGGAAACAGGGACGAAAACTTCAAGCGCAGTGAAAAAATAAGTTTTTAACATGTAAGGACAAGTCCCTAAATGTATTTGGTGACTATGTTGAAAGCAAACAGTGCATTAATGGACGTATTACATTGTACATCCAATTCAAAAAAACTATACACACTACAGCTGCTCGAAATGCAAGCCTTGTTACTTTACTCTTTAATTAATCCTCCGTACATGAAATTTTGGCTTCAATATTGCAATTAACACTCTTCATAGTTTAACGGATGTGATTGGTTTTCATGCGTTCTATATCTTTAAGTCATTCACACAGTTCTAACAAAAAACAAATTGTAGTGATATCCTTGAATGGCGATACTGAGTATATTTGCCCGTATGGTGACGGGTAGTATTGAGTTTGAACTTCGTAAAATCTAGTGGTGTTTCCTAAGAAGCAAAGGAAATCAAAATTTTCCTGTAAGATTCGCATGTCGTAGGATTCTTGCCCGAGTTCTATAGTCCGGGCTCAGCCTGACTTTGACAAATCTCTGTCAAAGCCAGGTCGGAAAATTTCCCCCACCTTGTCCTAGAACAGTTACATTTATCAGATTTTTAAACCTGCTGTATAAAAAGCCAAGACATCTCCTTTACTTTTGTACCATGCAACTACACCCTTTCAACTTTTGACATCGGAAGTTCGTTTAGCAGGTAATCATTCAAGAAAGGTTTAGTGTAAGAACTCAATGTTTAATCTTTTAAACGGCAGATGGACTTGAAGCAAACGATGCCTAAAATTTTCTGCGTTCCCCAAATAGAAATTTTCTAATAGCGGCCGTATTTAACCAAAGCTACGGTAAAACATGTGCTTTCCCCCTCTCATCTCAAGAATAGCGACCATAAATATTTTACTGGTGATAAGCGCTCCCTTCTATTTTTTTATTCTATGCTTCACGACCGAAAGCATGATGAGGAAGGGCTAGTCCCTCAGATATGTACATTATGCCACTGGATAGAAACAAGATACTCAAACATCTCTCTCCTTTTTTAGGTTGGTGCCATTGTTATTGCCCTTTTAGCAGATAATCAGTCAGAAAGGATTAGTGTTAATCATCCCCCAAAATGACCACTTTAAAATACAAAAGCTATGGGAAAAGCAACGCTTTCTGATGCGCAGGTTCACTCGTTCTACCAGTGTTTGGCCCGATTCTTAAACAGCGAACACATCACATTCGTTCGAGCTGATTTCACCCATTTCACTAACCTCCGGTGAATTCGTTCCAGCCGGCTAAGGGATAAAAGAATAAACTCCGATGCATCTTAAAGTTGTGAAAAGAAAGTAAGGACGGGAATTCGTCTGGTACAAAAACGTGTATTCATTCACATCGTACAGTCCCATTGTCACTGGAGGCCAGTGGCAGTCCTGTGTATCTTTTAACCCTTTAATCATACGACGTGCCTGAGCGAAATGGTGCATAAAATTTCTGCACTTCCAAACAAAAATGTTCACATAACATCGGGCTTTGCGAGCAAAACAATTGCTTTGCCTCTATGATCTCAGCAAAATCGACCATAAACCTTATAACGAAGTAAATTTCTCCGTCATTTTTATCCGCGCCAGGATTCGAATCCGGGTCCCCTCATTCCGGAATAAGTTGCTCTACCAATTGAGCTACGCGGACGTTTTATTCTGATTGCTATCTGCCTTTATGTCGTGTGCGTCCTTCTGGCAGGTACGTCACATCTCCTGGTACGTTACAACCTGTTCTGCTCCTTTATTCTGTCGGCTGATCTCTCATTCTTCGTACCATGACCCAAGACATCATGCCACTGGGTGCAAAACCGACCCTAAACCTGTTCTAATCCTTTATTATATCGTTTAATCTTTCACTCTCTGTTCCATCACCCAAGACATAATGTCACTGAGTAGAAAACGGACCATAAACCTGTCCTAGTTCTTTATTCTATCGTTTTTTAAAGACATAATGTCCCTGAGTAGAATACGGACCGTAAACGTCTTGTAGTCCTTTATTCTATCGTCTAATATTTCATTCTCTGTTCAATGACCCACGACATGATGTCATTGGGAAGAAAACCGACCACAAACCTGTTCTAGTCTATTATTCTATCATTCTGTGTTCCGTGACCCAAGACATAATGTCACTGGGTTTAAAACCGGCCATAAGCCTGTTCTAGTCCTTTATTGTATTTCATCTTTCATTCTCTGTTCCAATATAATATCACTGGGTATAAACCCGACCATAAACCTGTTCTGGTCCTTTATTTTATCGTTTAATCTTTCAGTCTCTGTTCCATGACCCGTTCCATGACCCAAGACATAATGTCTTTGAGTAGAAAACCGACCATAAACGTGTTCTAGTCCTTTATTATATCGTCTAATATTTCATTCTCTGTTCAATGACCCAAGACAATATGCCACTGGGCAGAAAACCGACCACAAACCTACTCTAGTCCATTATTCTATCATTCTGTGTTCCGTGACCCAATACATAATGTCACTGGGTAGAAAACCGATCATAAACCTGTTCTAGTCCTTTATTGTGTTTCATCTTTCATTCTCTGTTCCAACATAATATCACTGGGTATAAACCCTACCATAAACCTGTTCTGGTACTTTATTTTATCGTTTAATCTTTCAGTCTCTGTTCCATGAACCAAGGCAGCATATCTCTGAGTAGAAAACCGACCATAAACGTGTTCTAGTTCTTTATTCTATCGACTAATATTATCATTCTTTGTTCAATGACCCAAGACATCATGTCACTAGATAGAAACAAAGGACTCAAGCATTTTCTCTCTCCATTCTTAGGTTCGTTGCCATAGTCTTTTTAACAGGTGATCATTCAGAAAGGATTAGTGTTAATCATCCCCCTAAATGGCGACTTTGTATTACAAAGCTAAAGGGAAAACAGCGCTTTCGAATGAGCTAGTTCACTCGTTCCAGCCGTGCTCGGCCTACCTTCTTAGACTGCGAATACGTTCGTTCGAGCTTATTTCAGTACATTTTACTAAGCACCAGTCAAAAAGTTTCAGCCAGTTAGAGGGTAAAATATATTCCTATGAGCATTTCTCTGAAGCCCAGGTTATCTCCTTTAATCTGCACCATGTTTTCCTTCTTTGCAACTTTTGACATCGGAAATTCGTTCAACAGTAGAGTATCATTCACATATTACAGGTAGTGCACTTAAGTTAACTACAGTCTTTTTTTTTTGATGTTATGCAAAGAAAATAAAGATGGAATTTCTCCTGATTAACAGCCACCACTGATTTTTTCCAGTTCCTTTCTCACATACGGTGAATGAGAGTCCTTTGTATGTTTTAAAGGTATTCTCATGGGCAGTTCTCTCACGTGCTCTCACTATCTGTCGCTTCTCCAAAAGGTGTGACGTACTGCAGAGGTGAAGCACGTGTCAAGACGACAAATCTGCAGCAATACATTCCATCGGTGTAGCTTAGTCGGTTACATCAACTCATTCAGGAGCGAGGATTTGCGGGTTCAGTCACCGACAAATTTGTGAATAACACAGAGGTTCCAGCGACAATATAAGAAGTATCATAGCACAGCGCACATTTTCTGCTCAGAGGAGTAGCAGCTACACAAGTAGTTCAACCATTTCATTCGTAATGTTTCCAGTGAATAATTTAAGTTCTTGAAATCTGAAGCACTACCATATATCTGCTTCCGAATAGTTCTGTGTCTGAATAATGGAGGTTTAATGACCACCGTGAGCAACTCAATTGGCTATGAGCTGTCGCCCGTCCCTAATTTAGGGTCACTGGTGCCAGGAAAGGGAAAGAGCCAGTGCCGTAAGACAATTACAAGATCTATGCCTCACCGGAATTCGAACCCGGATCCCTTTCAGACGAATTATCACAGGTCATCGCTTAGACCACTGCACCACCGGGCGGCACAAATAAAATGGATCATGATATCGTACACTCAACGTATAGTCTTAAAACACTTACCCAACCATAGTGAAATTAGTAACTGAAATAAACGGTCGAGTCACATTATTGTGACCACCAGCTAATATCCAGAGTAACTGCCGTGTGCAGCGCAGACGGCAGCTAGACGGGCTGGGAGTGACTCAATAAGGTGCTGTAAGGTCTTCACAGTTATGTTGAGCCATGCTGATTGCACTGTATCTGACAGCTGGTGGAGAGTGCGTGGTGGAGAATCCTTAGAGCGAACAACGCGATCAAGGTGGTCCCACAGATGCTCAATTGGGTTTAAGTCTGGGGCATTAGGGGTCCACGGAATTACTTTGAAGTCTTCATCGTGCTCTTCCAACCAATCTCGGTCACTTCTAGCTGTATGACACGTCGCAATGTCGTGCACTGGAAGATCCCATACGCCCCAGGGAAGGGAATCAGCATGTATGGGTGTACGTGGTTTGTAAGGATGGATTCATAACGAATTCGTTCCATAGTGCCTTTTACAAGTATGAGTGGGCCCAGAGAATGCCACCAAAACATTCCCCATACCATAACGCTGCCCCCAACAGTTTGTGTTTTTCCAGCAATGGTTGAAGAGTGTTTGTTCTCCGATGTTTCTCGCCTTATATGCCAACATTCATTCGTTGGATGAAGCAGAAATCGTGGCTCAGGAGAAGGCAATCCTTTGCTAATCAGCGGAGGTCCGATTCCGATCCTGCCTTGCAAATGCAAGACTTTTCTGCCGATGCACCTCCGTTAGCATAGCTGCAATGACCATCCGTGTGCATCGGAGCCCATACGCAGCAGTGTTCGCTGAACCGTCGTTTTAGAAACACTTCCGGTAGCCCTTGGTTCATTCGTTTTAGATACACTTCCGGTAGCCTTTGGTTCATTCGTTTTAGATACACTTCCGGTAGCCCTTGGTTCATTCGTTTTAGATACACTTTCGGTAGCCTTTGGTTCATTCGTTTTAGATACACTTCCATAGCCCTTGGTTCATTCGGCCAGAGAATCACTCCACTGTAGCGTCGGCCCTGTCGCACCTTCGAAGCCGACGTTCACCTTTCACATCAATGGCACCTGGTGATCCGCAGTTCCCACATCACTTATTCGTCATGGTACCATTTCTCCAATCACGATATACTTTAACCACAGCAGCAGGCGAACAGTTCACTGCGCTGTTTCAGAAATACTGCCAACTTCGGCCCGATAATCATCCCTTTTGCAAATCTGATAAATCGCTCGCTCCTTTTATCCATGACAGCAACGTGTGATAAGTTTTCAGAGTGCCTACAGCACACCTTATATACCCTCCAAGACAGCTCAAGACACGTGCTTTCTTTCATTGGCTGCACGCTGTTGACGTCAGAAAGTAGGAGATGGTCACAATAACGTGACTCAACTGTGTATTTGATTACCATACGGCTTGAAATTACTTAAGATACAGAAGATCATGACTCGCCTAGATTGCCTCTATGGAGTGCATAATATTCAGTTTATCTATTCTTTAATGTATCATGTTTTTAACCTATCGTTTTATGTAATAGTGGAAGCCCTGCACGGTTGCCGTTTTTGCTTTATCACCACACGTCGTACATCTACTTCAGTGATACTGTATGGGTGTATGCTCCTCAAGACCATTTATTCGCAGCTTACCTTTCTTCTCAAGACCATTCACCTTTCTTCTCAAGACCATTTATTCACAGCTTACCTTTCTACTCAAGACCATTCACTTTTCTTCTCAAGACCATTTATTCGCAGCTTACCTTTCTTCTCAAGATCATTTATTCTGAGCTTACCTTTCTTCTCGAGACCATTTATTCTCAGCTTACCTTTCTTCTCAAGACCATTTATTCGCAGCTTACCTTTCTTCTCAAGACCATTTATTCGCAGCTTACCTTTCTTCTCAAGACCATTTATTCGCAGCTTACCTTTCTTCTCAAGATCATTTATTCGCAGCTTACCTTTCTTCTCGAGACCATTTATTCTCAGCTTACCTTTCTTCTCAAGACCATTTATTCGCAGCTTACTGTGGTTACCGCCTAGTGCTTTTTCGATCGTTAATTTTTAAAAGTAAATAATTACAAAAAATTGGCGGGGGTTGTGTCGGAGCCACGGCTGCGGGTCTTTTGGGCGTTGGATACGTCGCATGGCTGGTGGGTGTCCGGTGGGTGTTAGAAATGAGTGAATGCGCAGAGTTTAGGTTTAGAGATATTTTTTTTATATGTTTTTTTACTTTTTGCAGAAATCTTGCGCAGAGAGTAATGTATTTTGAGAGAATGGCTTACTTACTCTAGGCTGAGAATGGTCTTGTTGACGAGGGGCCGATGGTACGAGAATTAGCTCACGTATGGATGACATCGACGATGATGTTTCTCGCGAAAGTCAAGTCGATGTATGTATTTCCCAGCGTATTTGGCAATCGCGTCGGCACAAAGTTCAAGTTGAATTGAACTTCATGAAATCTGTGTTTAACTTGCCCTGCACAGAGTGCTAGAGCTTCTTCGTGGGTACTTAGAGGATTTGTGATGGGAAACTGGAATTTAACATTTTTTCTAACTCAGGTTATGTTGCGTAGGTGTGTTATTTTGTTTAGCGCTATATCTTCTATTATAGAACAACTGCAAAATATTTTATTTTCAGAGGATAACTGCAGCGAAGATCCATTTTTAAATGCATTATTTTCGCTTCAAAAAGCCCTACTTATTCGCTTTTGGTACGACAACTTCGTTTGCATGAAGCAGATTGGAAATTTCTCTTTGGGTCCATTTGGTGGTCCGTGTTCTTCCGATATATTCAATCTAGGTTCTATCTACATAGGACGAAATGGAACTTCTTTATGAATCAGATAGATGCATTATTTTCGGGGATTTCCTTCCGTTGGTCCTCTAGCGGTGCTCAAAAAACTGCCTGTCTATGGTCAAAATATTGCCACAAAATTCTGTAGTATGTTAAAGTGAACTTTCGAAACATTATAGACCTCTTTAAATGTGTTTTTTTGACAGAAAAAGAGCTTTTCATTTCTCCAAGAACTTCTACGGCATCTCTGCTAAGTTTATCCCATAAAAAAACGTAAGCAAAGTAATGACTTTCAGATTATATTTAATTTTAGCGATTCAATTCCGTGAAATTTTCCCTCATATTATCTGATTTTAAGATGAAAGATGTTTCTTTCTTTCTCTTGCAGGTTTGCTTTAATGCTTCAAGAAAATTCAATACGGAAACGGTTCTAAGTATAAAAGCTTAAATCCTTTCTAAGTAAATTTATGGATAGTAGATCTTTTTGCAGCACCGATAGAGAATTTTTGTTGATTTTACTGTTTGTTTCTTCCATTTGTTTTACTCATTTACTTGTAAACCTCTTGTAAAGGGTTTATTTTATAATTTTAAGCCATTCCCCCATCCTTTTTTATAAAACTTGAATCGATATCATTTCATGCCTTCTATAACAGAGATTTCATCGGATTTGTATCGAATAAAAGACTTCACCGGAGAGTTTTGTTTCTACACCATTTTCCATTCAGTTCGTCTTCAGTCTCTGTAGACACGCGACGAAAGTACTTCATAAGGTTTCAGTAACAACCTTCTGTTGTTCTTTCCTCTGATTTTGATATTTGTTTACAGAGACATGCCTAATCCGAACTTTTGACATACGGAGATAAGCCCCCTCGTTAGTGGACGTCATAACGCCTCAACCATCAGTCAGACTGAAAGCAATAATCCCCTATAGATTGCTTAAATTGTTTTTTACACGGCACAATTTTGCCGCTAGAGGGTGCAAGTTGCTATGGCATTTACCTGAATACCTGCTCTATTCCGTGTCGCTTTTTCTAGAAGTCAGATTTTTTTTTTCTGTTGTATAACTTTCAACAATATGAACATCCTGCAGAAACAGAAGGCAATTCCTTCTAATTTCATAAATGAATTGCGGATCATGGACAAATTAAAGTTATAAGATCTGTGTCGTGCCTGCCAGCAGGACGCACACGACATAAAGGCAGATAGGAAACAGAATAAATGTCTGCGTAGCTCAGTTGGTAGAGCGGCTTGTTCCGGAATAAGCGTACTTGGGTTCGAATCCCGGCGTAGACCAGAAATGACGGAGAAATTTTCTTCGTTATAATGGCGCCCGAACTATCCGGATGACCCGGCCGTTCAAAATCTCGCATTGGTGTGATGTTATTTAAACACCGCGAGACAGAAAAAATCAGAGAATTCCTTCTCCAGCGCTTCGAAAAATAAACATGTGTGATGTTGCATTCCACACAGCAGATTGACTGGGAATTCTCAAGTGCACGTTCGACAGTGGATGGCTGCCTGCAACGATTCATGGTCACGGCTGACCCGTGGGCCATGCCCCCGGCCCTCTTGTTGGGGGGAGATGTGACGTACCTGCCAGCAGGACGCACACGACATAAAGGCAGATAGGAATCAGAATAAATGTCTGCGTAGCTCAGTTGGTAGAGCGGCTTGTTCCGGAATAAGCGTACTCGGGTTCGAATCCCGGCGTAGACCAGAAATGACGGAGAAATTTACTTCGTTATAGATCTAGTAATACAGAAATTTAGAATTTTTTGCCTCCTAAGACCATCAGCACCTATAGTTTATAGGATTTCATTTAAACTTCTGGTTTTCAATCATTTTCTAAAGGATTACTTTTTCAGGCTTTAGATTTCCTTCTGAAGACACATATAACACACGGATCGAGTGGTAGTAGCAATTGATTTCTTTAAAAAGAAGCTTTGTTCGATTCATAAATTGAAAGTCATGCTTTTCTTGGAATTTTTTAAATCATTAACGTAAGTCATTTAAGTGTAATGACTGGACTAAGTAATATGACGTCGTGTCGGTATCGCTTTCACTATCTCGGAAATCTAGTTTAAGTAACATGTCTAAAATAAAAACTACAGTGTAACCTCGGTTATACTTTTCTCAGTTATACGGTTTTCACTTTTTTTAAATAACTGCGTTAGTCCCGATGTTTTACTGTATTTTTTTTAATTCGGTTATACTCAATTCATTTATACGTTTTTTGAGATTATACGTTACAATTTGAATTTTAGATTATCAAAAACACATGGTCTTTGATTCCTTTATACGGAACCCGGTATTTTACAACTTTGAGAAAATTGAGACAGCGTTGTTGTATTTCTTCTTGGTGCAGCCAAAGTTGAATCTCCTTCCCATCAGAGAAGGGTATGTTGTTTACTTTCGGTTTCGATGAAAAATTGGTTTCGCATTTCATGACTCACACACATATGCGTATTAAAAACTGATAAATCTCTGGGACGTAACTTTTTGGTTCCACTACTTCGTGGTTTATCAGAATCTAACTCTAAACACACATATTCCCAAATGGATCACTCAGGATCCTCAGAGAAGCAAGATGTTGATTCATGAGTTCTATACTGAATCAATGGTCTCAGTTTCTAGATTAATTTTACCTAATCTAGAATCAGGATTTTTATAGACAGATAGAATCGTCAAAAGAAAAGCTTGTTTTTTATAGGCTTTGATTTTTGCAATGCAATAAAATATAATTTGTAACGGTTTTCTTCTTTCAGCGCCGATTCGACTTTAAATAAACCATTATTAAGGAACATCTTGTACTCCTTTAAAGCATAAATTTTACAATAGTATTTAACAATTTAAAATTTCGTCTATACGTTTTTTACTTTTATACTTGTTTAAGACCATTCGCTGTACTTGAAATTTCACTTTCAATTGAAAATATGTACTTTGAGACTTCACTTTCAGTTGAAAATACTTTAAACTCTCATTTTCAACTGGAAATACTTTGATATTGCGCTTTCAATTGAAAGTACTTTGGAATTGCACTTTCAATTGAAAGTACTTTGAACTTTCATCTTCAACTGGAAATACTTTGAAATTTCCTTTTCAAGTGGAAATACTTGGAAATTTCACTTTCAGTTGAAAATGCTTTGAAATTTCACTTTCAATTGAAAATATTTTGAAACCGCACTTTCAATTTCAATTGAAAATACTTTAAAATGTCACCTTCAATTGACAATACTTTGAAATTGCACTTTCAATTAAAAATACTTTGGAATTGTCACTTACGCAGAATATATGTAAAATACGTGGTCACGTGCGTCACCACGTTATCCGGGCAACTATTTAAGATCGCTACTCATCAGTAATCGTAAGTAAAGTATTTTTCAGAGTTCGATAAATGGCTTGTTGTGAGTGTGGAGCAACGGCGATTTTGGAAATTGCAGAGCTGTTTGATTTCTCAAAAGGAGAGAAATTCCGGGTCTTTAATCAGTGCAAAAAATAACCCACATTGCTTGTCTAAGAGGCGTAACTGTGGTGCGACTTCCGAAGTTCAACAATTGACCAGAACATTCAATAAACGCTGTTCCCGACCCATCCATATCTCAGCGAACAAAGCCCAGGGAATCGAATACAATCGGTATTGGCTATCTCATGCTTATATGGCGGTGTCGCATGATTGGTCGAATAACGATTGGTCGACAGTAACGATTGGTCGGCAGCACGATTGGTCGACAGTAACGATTGGTCGGCAGCACGATTGGTCGAATAACGATTAGTCGACAGTAACGATTGGTCGGCAGCACGATTGGTCGACATAACCATTGGTTCAGAGGATTATGGTTTACATTCGCAACGGTACCTCTCAGAACGTACTGACCTGTCAAAACGTAACGTTCCTTTTTGGAAATAATGTCTTTTAGAATATAGTCCTCAGAACGTACAGCATTATAACATATTATTTCCAAATAGGCTCATGTGTCATCTTTTGTACTCTAAGTGAAATCTATATAGAGGGCCTTCTGAACGATGTTATTTCCAAAAGGGCCCCGGGGCATTTTAGATATTGGCACCTTGGGGAAACTGCCACACATAATTCGGAAACTCAGAAAATTGCCACGCCTGAAAATTGCCACACATTCAAAGCGTTTCTCGGACGAACGGCGATTTGTGCTCGTTCCCTTAATGAAAACCACATGGCAATTTTCCGGTGGGGCAATTTCTCTGTGTGTGGCAATTTTCCGGGTGTGTGGCAATCTTCCGGTAGAGCAATTTACCGCCAAACTGTTTGCACCTATTCAATTTGTTTTCAAAGTTCCGTTGACCATTTTATGTCGACCAATGTCGACTAATCGTTATGTCGACCAGTCGTTACTGTCGACCAATCGTTATGTCGATCAAACGTGCTGTCGACCAATCGTTACTGTCGACTAATCATTACAGCCAACCAATCGTTATGTCGAATAATCATTTCTGTCGACCAATCGTTATGCCGACCAATCGTTTCTGTCGACCAATCGTAACTGTTGGCCAGTCGTGTGTCAGCCAATCGTTAAGTCGACTAACCGTTTGTCGACCAATCGTTACATACCCCCTATATGGAAACTGCTGATTTTTGCGAAGAACTGGAAAATTCGTCGAGAGTAGTGTCAGGAACACCATGACTGGACACTGGAAGACTCGAAAAATCCATGTGGTCAGGCTAGGGGCGGTGCATCTTGAACTGTGCCGACGGTAGGCAGAGTTTGGCGGGAGCCCACCATGAGGCTATGGACCCAGTTGCCTTGTAAACACAACTCAAGTTTATGGAGATGGTGTAATGGTGTGAGGCACTTTATATTGGCATGGAACAGGTCACCTGTTATTTCTGGTGGGTAGGGTGTTTTGAAAGTATTATACAAACATTGTTGCTGATCAGGTCCATTCTGCATTGTTGAATTTTTATCTAGCTACGTGGCGACTGTTTTATGAACGGTAATGCACAAGATGTGTTCAGCAGTGATTCAGCAAACATGTCGAAAACTTCCACTACCTTTCCTAGCCAACACAAAGCCCTGATCTTAACCCCATCGAAAATGTATGGCACATATTAGAAAAACATGTCCGGGAGCAAAGTCCTCTTCCATAAAATATGAGCCAGTTAAGAGACTCTCTGGTGATCCCGTGGTATGTTATAAACGTAATTGCAGTCCAACACTTTGTGCAAGCTATGCCAGACTGCATACGTGCTCCAATTCGGGCTACAGGAGATCCAACCCGGTATTAAACAAAAGTTTCTATTTCAGTGGCCGGTATGTGTATTTCGAATTCATGTGGGTTGTGTCGGAGTATGAGTGAGGTCAGTCTCATTTTCCTCTAAAACTTTTATTAGTAGAGCAATTTTACACAGTGCCCTAGTGATAAACATCAGGTGTTTTTATCTTTGGTAGTTTATCCTAAAATTATTTTCTGCTCCCTATTTCATTTACTAAAAATTTCATATTTTCAAGATAGTTTGGCATTGCTCAAATATATACTACTTTTTATTTTGCATTTTATTTTTTGCATCTCTTGATTTTTCTTCTTTTAGCTTACGTAGAAGCTTCAGTGCATGCTTTTTTTCATGTAAGATTTCAAAATATGTGAGAAAAAAAGTAAATAATTCCAATTATACGTTTTCTTATTTTTTTGCAGGGGAAACAGCACATTCTCCCAGACAAGAACAGGTAATTCCTTATTTTTTTTATATATTTTACTGACACATCTTTGCTCTTTTGTAGATCTGCAAACTACTTATTCTTTGCAAAAAAAATGGCAAGCTTTTGCAGAGGATAATTTCAAGAAAATCCTTTATGATATGTATTTCGTTTCTCTTACAAATATGTAAAAATATACAGTACGAAATTGAAGGTGAGAAATGGGACGTGAGGAATAAATTCGTCACAAATATAACTTGAAGTGTGTATCTTTCAATATTTCAAAGAATGTTCAGTGGAACCCGCTTACAAAGAGTCCGTATTTAGCGAGATCTCGAATTTAACGAGCAAAACAAGAACTTGTGCTTGGTATAATGTTAATTCAAAGCTAATTTGATCGTTTTTAACGAACAAAATAAAACTCACAAACGAAGGAAACAAAAGGTAAGATGATCAATTTTTGAACAAAATTTAATGTTCAGTAGAACCAGCTTATAATGAGCCTGTATTTAGTAATATCTTGAATTTAACGAGCAAAACAAGAACTTCTGTTTGGTATAATGTTAATTCAAACTTAATTTGATCGTTTCTAACGAATGAAATAAAATGTACAAACGAGGAAGAGAAAAGATAGATGATCAATTGTAAAAAGCAAATGAACAAAATTTAATGTTCAGTAGAATCCGCTTATAACGAGCCCATATTTAGCGAAACTTCGACTTTAACGTGCAAAACAGGAACTTCTTTTTGCTATAATGTTTCAAAGCTAATTTACTCGTTTCTAACGAGCAAATAAAATGTAAAAGCGAGGAAGAGAAAAGATAGGTGATCAGTTTTAACGAGCAAATAAACAAAATTTAATGTTCAGTAGAACCCGCTTATAACGAGCCCGTATTTAGCGAGATCTCGCTAAAAATCTCGTCGTTCTTAGTCCTCAGTTGTTTTTTTTTCCCCTTTCCCAGAGTCAAGTGCTCTAATTTTGGGACAAATTTCTCATACTACGCACGGGCAACTAACTGGTGGTTAAAAAATATGCGGGTAGAAATGTTTCAAATACTTCAAACGTCTGAATTTTTATTTGACTGCTGATCACTGTTCAGATATATGGATGAAAAAATGTAGACTTTGAAAAATTGTGCTCAAATTTTTAGATTCAAGTTTATAAATAACCATTCTTTACTGAGAGACCACTCTTACCTTATGGTCAGGACAAAACAAACCGAAAATTGTGGGAATAAAAGAAACGTTATTGCAATTATTTTAACAGTTAAGAATAAGCCAGTTGCAATGTTCCGAAGCAGCGGTGCTGGAAAGCCTTGAATGTTAGAGCTAGACAAGCAGTTCAGTGAAATACCAAATGAAAGAACAGTAGCTCAAGGTTAGTTGAACGGTACTCTACGCTTAATTTAACCACAGTGTCTAAATTTTGCTGAACAGTGCGCGACATCAAATGCGGGAAGGGCAGTTCAGGGTTGGCTGAGCTTATTACTTATGAAGTGTAAAAAGATAAATAACGTATAACTCGAAAAATAAATTTCACGTGTTTTAAAGAACACCCCACAACTTAACAAACGTGAATACTAACCCTTAACCCTTTAAGCGGCCGATGATTTTGTTGTTAGGAGTTTATCAACCACCGTGAGCAACTCGATGGCCTATTAGCAGTCGCACGTTCCTAATTTAGGGACGCTGCTTGTTGGGCAGGGAGAGAGCCAGTGCCATAAGACATACACAACATTCATGCCTCACCGGGAATCAGACCCGAACCCATTTCGGCCGGTTATTCAGAATCCAGCACTTAGACCACTGTGCCACCGCTGCGATTTACTCTCTTTTCCACGATCAGAGACATGATGGCGAGGGGCTAGTCCTCTTGACACGGACATCATGCCATTGGACAGAAACAAGTTGCTTAAGCATATTCTCTATGCTTTCTTAAGTTCATCGCTATAGCCTTTTCCGCAGATAATGAAACGGAACGGATCAGTGTCATCTCTCTAAATCACCACTTTAAATAACAAAGCTAAGGAGGAAAGCAATGCCTTCTGATGGGCAGGTTCGTTTGTCCAATCTGCGTTTGGCCGACTTCTTAAACAGCGAATATATTCGTTGAAGCTGATTTCAGCCCACTTTGCAACCCCGAGTTAATTCGTTCCAGCCTGTTAAAGGGTTAAAGCGGTCGATGTATCTGAAAGAAATGATGCTCAAAATCTTTTGCTCTCCCTAAGCAGAAATATTCACATAATAACCGAGTTCTACGAATGCTGCGGAAAAACGGTCCCACTCCCTTCACTTCAGCAGTACCAACCATAAACCTGTCATATGTGATAAGCTCTTTCTTTTAGTCTTCTATTTTCTACTCCATCACTCAAGGCATGACATCGTGCCACTTGGTAGAGACAATTGATTCAAACATCTTCTCCCTCCTTTCTTAGGTTCGTTGCCCTGGTCGTAGCCTGTTTAGGAGGTAATCGGTTCTAAGTGATTAGTGTCAGTCATCCCCCTAATTTAGTAATCAAACTAAGAGGGGGAAACGCTTTCTGATGCGAAGGCTCACTCGTTTCTGTCGCGTACTGCCACTTCTTAGACACCGAATATATTCATTCGAGAAGACGTTAGCCCATTTTTCGAATCCCGAGTTAATTCGTTTCAGAAGGATAAAGGGTTGAACATCAGATTAACTTAGAAAAACCACACAGAAAGGAACACCTGCTAAAACACGCATTGGCATTCCCAAGATCCTCGATTCCTCGTGACGTGGGTTCAACGAGGCGCTGATATCATTCTACAGGTATGGTCAGCAAAGCGGATGTGATGGTGTCCGTGAATTGCCGAGGGCTCGCTGGAAGAGGATATCGGTTACAAATGGTTTTCTTAATCATATCCCATGGGTGCTCAATTGAGTTAAAATATGTGGGCTGAGGTGGCTATTTTAGTACAGTAAAACCTGTGTAGAATGGTCATCCATGATTTTGCGAAAAAATGACCGCCTTGACAAGTGACTGCCATAAAGAGCCGTTCAATCTGCCAAAAAAATCTTCTCTCGCTACTTGAAAATAGAATGAGATTTACCGTTCTTTAATACGAAACGTTTGTTCCTTCCTTCTTTCCTGCCATTTTGTTATTGTGAGGAATGTTATTCACTAAAATATCTCACTAAGAGCCAGACGTACGACTGAGGAATGAAGTAGCATGATCAGAGCATGAGCACGCTGCCGCAAATCAGCTGCTCCTACCACATGTTTTCCCGGAGGAAATGGAAGGTAATGAGATACCGTATGCAATAGCAGCACAAATGCGGTTGAGGTTGGATGCTACTTCCACTCTCTCTTTTTCTCTTCTTTAAAGTCAGCGATGTGTATGATTTGCCACATATAACGGATCATCAAGCCTGCTTAAAAAATACAGCCACTTTGTGAGAAGGCTAGGTTCGTTGGGACGAGGAGGATGAACTCTTCTGTTGGCTTCACGCTTTCATTCAGTACAATTAAAGATCGAACACGCGTACTATATTTAAAAGAGACCTGTACTATCTGCAGACACATTTCTAAAATCTTTGCAGATCTGAAGGACCACCAACTATTAGACAATCTCGGGAAGGGTGGTAATAGAGAAAGACAAAGAAACAGGTGTTTCATATTTTTAAATTCACAGCCTTTTTGTTATTTTTCTAGAACTTCCTAAACCAGCATGTTGGTTACCGCGAAATGCAAGTATGTTCTCCTATGCGTTTTCAAAATACCTCCAGTGGCCACGTTCTGCAGTTGCCACCAAATAACGTTTTCTTATGCATTGTTTCTATGGGTGATTATAACCGTACCAGAAAGCTGTCTGCTGTCGCAGGTGACCGCGGAATGAAAGTAACCGCCAACACAGGTTTCAGTGTACTTTGAAGTTACTGTCTTACTCCAGGAAACAATATGTGATGATCCCAGTCTTGTGGCAATGCGCATTCTTCTGCTAGAAGTAACTCTCACCATCAGGAAACACAGTGCATATGTACGGGTGGTACCTTGTCCACAATGACGTTAAGATACCTCGGGACATTCAGTGTTGTTCCAAAGATATCAAGGAACTCAATGCCTGCCATGAAAACAGATTAAAGACCATCACCTCCACCAGCTTGTACAGTTAACGTTGCTAGGTGACATGGATTCGTGCTGTTGTGTCCATTTCCTGTCCAGTCCATCGCCGTGAATGAACTGGAGACGTGTTTCATTGGACTAGGCAACCTTTTCCTTGTCCACAAGGGTCCAGTTTTCGAGCTACCGTGCCCACAGCAGAGTTGGAAACGGGTCAAAACTTTCGGTCCCGGACGTCCCATAACTGGATCCAACCCGGACCCAACCAGACCCGACCCGATGCGGACCCGTAACTGACCGGACAAATCTGCTTTGAACTATAAATTCCAAACTCAATTTATGTATAGATACATATACACGTAATCTACATATTTATCCTAATAACTGCTTGATATTTAATAACTTAAACCTTTTTTTTAATAATAAAATTTGGTTACTTGCTAAATTTTAGAACCAATTTTAGTACCACTATTTTGCGTAATCCAGAAATAATGGCTGACTATGATCGTGACCATTACAAATGGGAATCATTATTTGCGATTACACAAATGTATTTAGATTGTTCATTCTTTCCACGCTTTGATGCTGGTGCGCGTACTTTCATATGGTCCTTTAGATTTCTGGTTCCATAATCTTTTATTACACCGTCAACATCTTTCTTTGTAATTATACACTTTCCACATCTTGAACAACAAGCAAAACCAAACAACATAGAATTATTCACCGGTTCTTTAATGAGACGAAACAATTTTCAGCATTTACTCTTCCCTTTGTGCTTTTCAACAAGCACGTGTTTGTTGGCCTCGACGCCTTTCTCAACCTCCTGAATATTAAATCCACCCATATTAACAAATATGGAGTTAATTTCGACATTACGTGTCATGGAAACGGGATGTTAGCACATCAGTTGAAAACCTCAGAATGCTCAATGTAAAAGATGCGATGTGAAAAGTAACTCTTAGTCATACAGTGAACTTCGCACGGAGAGAGTAAATCAGCTGAGAAGCAGGCGATTGGCTTTGCCTGTAACTTGCTCTGGACATATGTACGGGTGGTATTTGTACAACGAGAGGATGACACGTGTTTGAATCCTAAAAGAACGCAAAGGAAGTATCATTTTACGATATGGTCGGTGTGTCTGACGTCAGTCGGTGGAAATCTTCGTTGCTTTAAGAAAGAGACGACAATACTTTTGCATGGCAAATCATTATTCACTCCGTGGGCACCAGTATCCACTACAGAATTCTACAACGCGCATTTTTGTTTGGAATATGTTTTTATCTTTTCAAAAATAAAATGGGAATAAAACCGGCTCAAAATCGGGTCTGGAACACCTTGACCCGACCCGTTGACCCGTGACCCGTTTCCATCTCTGGCCCACAGCAGACTAATTTGTCGGTTTTTAGCAGAGACGAGTTACATCCTAAGGGGACATCTGCTGTTAGCCCATCCACGTCAATATGCGGCGGACTGTGAATGTAGAAATTCTCCTGTTGATACTGCTGTTGTAGTGCACGGTTACTTAAAGCAATGAAGCTCCTCTGTTATCTCTTACAATCCTCTCCACCAGTCGTTGCGCCGCCTCGGTGGCGCAGTGGTCTAAGGCGTTGGCCTCTGATCATTCGTCCGTAAGAGGTCCGGGTTCGAATCCCGGTGAGGCATGGATGTTGTGTTTGTCTTACGGCACTGGCTCTCTCCCTTCCCTGGAACCAGTGCCCCTAAATTAGGGACGGGCGACTGCTTATAGCCCATTGAGTTGCTCACGGTGGTCGTTAAACCTCCAATCAACAACAACAACAACAACCAGACGTTGCACTTGAACATCAACAACAACCAGTCGTTGCACTTTCCGCCCACGGGAAGACCGCGGACGGCTTGTTCTGCTTTTCGTGCACCACGCATTGCACACCCTCGATACAGTTGTTCTTACATGTCCAAGAAGGCTAGCCGTTTCTGGAAAGCTTGAAATTTCCAATTTTGAGTCCACTATCATGCCTCTTTCAAAGTAGCGAGTCTCCCCCTCTTGCGGTTATCTACGCTTCGTACACGTCTGAATGCTTTGCAGTGAGCTGTTTATAAATCCAGCTCTACGTGATAGTTGTGACGTAAGAGAGGATGACACGTGTTTGATTCCTATTGGCTGTTCCTAATAATTTGCTGCTTCAGTGTATTTTGCGGCAAAAGCTTGCCGCAAAATACACTGAAGCAGCAATAAGCAGCAAATTCTTTTGTCTTGTTGTGCTAAAATTTTATTTGCATAAAATTGATTGAGCAAGTCTTTTATTTTGTTTATTTGTGTGAAAATTTAGTTGATATTAACTGCTTATTATATTTCAGGGACCACCGTCACCTAAGAAGCCAGTTTCTTCAAAAACAGGAGCATCGCCAAAAAAGCCTGTGTCATCTAGGAATGGAACAACAACACCAACATTGGCAGCATCGGCTGAACAGAAAAGTAAGTCTACAAAGCACTACCAATAATTGGCTACGAAATCGTATTTTTTCCGAGGCATTTTTACTACTGAACATTGCTGAAGGTGTAATCGAAGGGCAATGCCGGCAAAAATCAGTCTGTACCAACCAAGTTCATGCATCCATATGACGGACCTACCTAAGAGGTGACGCATATTTACAGACGGATGGCAACACCGCATCATGGAAAAAACTGTTGTCATCCCCTTTCCAGCAGAACTGACAGAATTTGTCTTCTTTGGAGTTGGCGAGCCATCATGTTTCTATTGTTTGGACTCTAGAATGTCCTCGTTTTACCCACTGTAAAGAATGGTTGGCTTTGATTGGAGGTTTAACGACCACCATGAGCAACTCAATGGGCTATAAGCAGTCTCCCGTCCCTAATTTAGGGCCACTGACTCCAGGGGAAGGAGAGAGCCAGTGCTGTAAGACAAACACAACATCCATGCCTCACCGGGATTCGCACCTGGACCCTTTGAATGGTCATAAACCAGGGCTTAGACCACTTGCATATATCCTTCTGGATTGCCTTCTAAGAGTTCAAGATTTGTTGTGCTGTATTACATGTCATATTATAAGGTTATCGTAGACAGAAATCACGTACCTCATTATCGTTAACGACATCCCACATTTGATGAAGGTGTGACTTTCCAATGGGGTCTTTTCAGAAGCTTAATATCCTATTAGTTATTTAACTGTTCTTATAATTCATTATAAAACATACAATTTTTGATAAAGATATGCTTCAAGTTCAAATTTAAAAAACGTTATTCTTAAAACCTACTTTGCTACGTATTAACATACACTAAAAACCAATTTTATACAACTAAATATATACAACCTTATTTATATATCATTATATACAGTGCTAAGAAACACGCTGAGAATTCCATTGCAAAAACGTCTGACTCTTGAAGCTTTTCGCGTAACTCTTACGCATCAGCAGAAGTTCTCAAAAAGCCCACTGTCGCCGTCTGAAGCAACATCGGTACAGAATGTTTGATCATTACGGGGTTTCCTCTCGTGCGTAGATGGCTGGCATCATGCGTCACAAGTAAAGCTTTTCATCACAACGATATCAAAATTAGGATGTCCTGCAACATATTCCGTCTTATCAGCTTCTGCTCAAGAGTCCGGAGTTTCAGGACTCAACGGGCCAGAATCTCCTTTGTCATTCGCAGATGTTCAGTCAGAAGGCGATCAGCTGTTGTTTTTGACATATGCCATGTCTCAATAATCTGTCTGACCGTTAAATATCTATCTTACAGTACTGTTTCAAGCATGTTGTCTACATTTTCTTGAGTGATATCTTCAGAGAGTCTATCTGGGAGGGTGTCATATTCTACACTCATTCCCCCACGCTTGAATTTCACTGTCCACTTTTTTACAGTTCTGCACGAAAGTTAATCCTACCGTACAGTTTGACGCCATATCTTCAAGGACGTCATTTTTTTCCAACATGTTTTTATACAGATATTTTATTGCAGTTCCAAGCTCTTGCTTCTTCATTTTCCATTGCTTGGGTCACTACCCACCTTCTAGGACCTGTGGACCTGCAAAAATATAAAGAACATAAATATGAAGCTGAAAACTGATCTCTACACATGTAAAGGCTTGTATTTTTACTTCCGGAAAGATCGCGAACGTACGAATAGACCTTCATGGTCTGGCCGATAAATTTCGTAAACACTTACGTACTTTGATTTTGTCGACTAGTGTATTTTGCCACTTCTATCAACTCGTTTGTCATTTTTGGACTTAAATTCCAATTGTCACGTCAATGTGTTTAATCCGCTGTGACATTTACAAATTTGTCAGTGACGCAGATCGAATCTGCGCCATCTCTTTCCGGAGCCATTATTCTAATCGATTAAACTACACCGATGGAATGTATAGCTGCAGATTTGTTGACTTGACACGTGCTTCATCTCAAGTACGTCACATCATCCATCTGACCCACTATCAAATTTGTTTGCTACTGTAATATGGTGTAGCGTTAGCAACACATCCGATAATATCAGAGCTTGAATTGTCACAAAATTTCTGTTTTCTTGTCGAAAGCACACATTAAACCTGGTATCTTAAGCATAGTTGGTATTAAAATTGTATCGTGGTGAACGTTGACTATGCGCAATAAATGTCTCATCAGGTAGGCTGTGACCTTAGAAGAATAAGCATTATCCTTAGTGTCATCAGTATGCTGTTCTCTCGGGTAATGATTTTCCGTGTTTGGGCGCCAATGATATATTCACAAATATGTCGGTTACGAAGATCGAAATCGCCCCTTCTTGCTCCGGAGTTAGTTGTTCTGATCGACTAAACTACCACCGACGGAATGTATCGTCTTGACACGTTCAATGTTGTTTTGATAAGTTCAATGTTGTCTTGACGTGTTCTTTTCCTCTGTAGTACGTTACACCGCAAGTGCATATATTTTTGGTTCCCATTGCAGAGTTTCAGTTCTTAATAGAATTGTGTCATCAAAGTTACGAGAAGAAAATGCAGCACTTAATTGAAAGCGAATATTGCATGGCATCTTCTTTTTAATCAAAGAGTTCTGAAATTCAAACAATTATTTCTATCGGGCTTAAGTATAATTACACTGATACCCATTTATTCTTATGTTCGAAGAGCCTTTACCCATTATTCAAGACTAAAACTACGCAGAGCAGAACTTTAACGGATAAAGGACATATCTAAAACTTATGAATACTCCCGTCAACTGTTGACAACATTGTTAAAAAGGTGAAAAGATCGACATCCATTATGTTCACGAGTGACCATACTTCTGCCAGATTTGTGGCCTCCATGAACTTCATCCCCAGACTCTCTCGTCCTCTTAACATTTGTCGAAGTCATAACCTGAACTTTGAAATAAACAAATCCTCTCCGTTATTAAACAAGTTAGTAAAATCGTGCAGTTCATTGATTACTATATGGTACCCTTTCCAACGCAGAAAAACCCTCCTCCCTACCCTGACTATTGATTCGTCCAGTGTACCTCCGGAACAACATACTAAAGTTTTGTCACAATAGAAGCATTTTTCCTCACGTTCTTACTCCTGTTATGAGAACAATGGCTGTGGAGCAAATCTCGCTCCTGTGCCCTGACCTTTGACCCCATTTCGATGATATTAAACAGAATTGGTTCTGTATACCTCCGGAACAACATACTAAAGTTTTGTCGCAATGGAAGCATTTTTAGTCAAGTTATGAGGATAATGGCTCTGGAATAAATCTCGCTCCTGTGCCCTGACCTTTGACCCCATTTCGATTATATTCAACAGAATTAGTTCCGCATACCTCCGGAACAACATACTAAAGTTATGTCGCAATAGAAACATACACTGCAGGAAAGTGAAAAAAGAACACCAAGAAGGAATTGGCGGACGATCATTAAATTTACATATGTTAATGGGATCGTGTTTACGTAGGTGTGATGTTAATTATGGGACCAACCGGTGAGCGCTTACGCCACAGCACGGCATAATATGCAAATTATCGTCGGTGGTATTTAAGGAGTATGGTGAAGTGAATGTAATCAGTCGTCAGCGTACGGACACGTGCAAAGACCCTGAAGAAGCTGCAATGCCTGGACATGGAAGACGTGTACGATTTCAGCAGTTATCGGACTTTGAGCGAGGTCGTCTAGTCGGACTTCGCGAGGTCGGGTGGTCGTATCGTCGTATTGCGGAGCGAATTGGACGGGAAGTATCGGTGGTGGTACGATGGTGGCGTAGATGGTCCGAGGAATATTCCCACACTAGAAGACGTGGAACCGGGAGTCACAGACGGACTGATGAGTGGACCGATCGACGCATAAAAAGAGCGGCGTTGTCAAGCAGAACACCCACTGCAACGCAAATCCGAGCTGCCGTTGCACCTGAGGCGACTGTGCGAACAATCCGCAACCGTCTACTAGATGCAGGACTACGTGCACGTGTGCCTCTGGCATGTGTACCTCTGACTCCAGCCCACCGTCAGGAACGGCTGCAGTGGTGTCGCCAACGTCTGCACTGGAGAACGCAATGGCGATCTGTGGTGTTCAGCTATGAAAGCAGATTCTGCTTGGGAGTCTCCGATGGCCGTATGCGTGTTCGCAGACGCACAGGGGAGCGTCTCCACCCTTCTTGCATCCGCCAGCGATACACAGGGCCAACACCTGGTCTCCTGGTGTGGGGAGCGATCAGCTATCACTCCCGTACACAACTAGTGTTTGTACCGGGTACGTTAAACAGCACCTCCTACATCAACAACATCATTCAGCCCGTTGTTGTGCCATTTCTAAGGTCGGTCCATCGTGGTGTTTTCTAGCAAGATAACGCACGCCCACACACGGCACGTGCAATGCAACATGCACTTCAGGGTGTGAGACAACTTCCATGGCCTGCCCGTTCAACGAATTTGTCCCCCATTGAGCACGTGTGGGATTTTATGGGACAACGACTTATCCGGTCTCCACGGCCAGCCACGACTATCCCCGATTTACGCGTCGAAGTTGAGGATGCTTGGAACACAATACCCAAAACTTACATCCAACATCTGTACGACAGACTCTATGCCAGAATTGCACCGTGTGACGCAGTTCATGGCGGTTCAACCTCGTACTAACCATGTTACATTGAAATGTTATTTTTCAGTTTACCAGCAAATACAGCTGTATTTTGCCATAATGTTTTGATCACGTTATCCTCTGTATTCCGTTATTATGCTGTTTAAATTTCGTTGGTATCGGACGTCTCCTTCTTGGTGTTTTTTTTCACTTTCCGCCAGTGTATATATATATAGTATATACAGCATATGTATTTATAAGGTTATGCAATTGGTTTGAGGTGTATCCTGCATCAGGGGCAGGATTATATTTATTTAGGGCTTCCTCCTATCAAGGCTCCAGTTAGCCAAGCGCCGAGTCCAAATGTCAAAAATGTTTGATCAAAAATTGGTTCACTGGACTCGTAGTATTAAGCGTAAAAGCCTTTGCTACAATCATGTTTTAATAACACTAAATCAGATTATCTTTTAAGACGAGCTTTTCTCTGCTAGAGTAGGTTAATTCGCAATTCCACTTATTTAGTTTGCATTCTCTAGAACAAACATCGAAGGATACGGCTAAGGCTCTCTAATTCGAGAATGGAAGAAAGCTGTCTTTTTTTAATCACCAGGGCAGAATGAACTGCGGAACATCAGGTTGGGGAATTACGTGGATTTATAATAAACTTCTGTGCAAAGGCGTTTGTCAGGCAATCTGCTCCCTAGAACGTCTAGATAAGGTAAGGTTGTGTTCAAGCTCCATAGTGAAATTGATCGTAGGCTGTATAAAATTGACTTTATCGAGGAAAAGCGGGAGAAGTGTTACATTTCACTTGCAGTAATTGCATCGCTACGGTCTGCAGTAAGTTAATCTTAAAATATAATAAATGTTCGTTTCCATTTGAGGTTCTAAAATGTTCTTAATGAATTAACATACAAATTGGAGAATGCGAATAGATGTTTTTATTTACGCTTTCCAACCGTAGGTTGAAGAAGCGTATATGCTCCACCTTTGTCCGTCTGTCTATATGTCTGTCTGTCTATATGTCTGTCTGTCCGTTCGTCCGCACGATAACTCGCGTAAAAATGGTTCGATATCGATGCAATTTTAGTATGTGATAGGGAACCGCCTGGGAACAAACCCTATTGAAAATGGGCAAAATGGGGTCAAAGGTCAGGACATAGGAGCGGGATCCATTCCATTGCTCTTATGCATCATAACTTACGTACAAATGATTCGATTGCGACAAAACTGTAACATGTTGTTCCGGAGATATACTGAACAGGTTCTGTGAATATCATCGAAATGGGGTCAAAGGTCAGGACACAGGAACAATATTTTTTCCACAGCTATTATCCTAATAACTTGATTAAAATGCTTCTGTTGCAACAAAACTTTAGTATGTTGTTCCGGAGGTATACTGAACCGGTTCTGTAGAACATAATTGAAATGGGGTCAAAGGTCAGGGCACAGGAGTGAGATTTATTCCACAGCCATTATCCTCATAACTTGATGGAAAATGTTTCTATTGCGACAAAACTTTAGCATGTTGTTCTGGAGGTATACTGAACTAATTCTATTTAATATAATCGAAATGGGGTCAAAGGTCAGGACATAAGAGCGGGATCCATTCCATTGCCCTTATGCATCATAACTTACGTAAAAATGATTCGATTGCGACAAAACTGTAACATGTTGTTCCGGAGATATACTGAACAGGTTCTGTGAATATCATCGAAATGGGGTCAAAGGTCAGGACACAGGAACGATATTTTTTCCACAGCTATTATCCTAATAACTTGATTAAAATGCTTCTGTTGCGACAAAACTTTAGTATGTTGTTCCCGAGGTATACTGAACCGGTTCTGTAGAATATAATTGAAATGGGGTCAAAGGTCAGAGCACAGGAGCGAGATTTAATCCACAGCCATTATCCTCATAAAATGGTTTCTGGTATGTTGGAAAGCGTATCATAATCAATGCATTGCATGATTTTACTAACTTGTTATTTACCCTCTATATAATGACCGCGACAGCTTGCGTTAAGCTTTGAGAGTAAAACTACAGTTATTCTAACACTGTATATTCAGAATTTGCTTTTCAGAATACCGTAACGAGTTGGCATTAAAATGGTTTAACTTTTTGATATTTGTTTTAGGACTTCCTCCTATCAAGGCTCCAGTTGGCCAAGCGCCGAGTCCAAATGTCAAAAATGTTCGATCAAAAATTGGTTCACTGGATAACATAAAGCACAAGCCCAAAGGAGGAGAGAAAAAGGTACTTTACTAATTCGTTCTGTGTTTCTTCTTTTTAATTTCCTTTCTGTATATTTATCGTTGTCTGTAACGTTTGGAAAAGTAAGTGTGTTTTAATATTCATATCTGTATGAATACAAATGGAAATACATTTCTTTTATGTAGTTATGTTGAAAACTTGTTCATAATTGTTCAAGATAATAGATTGGTGTTCACAAGTTTTGCAATAATATCATGAAAATATTTATGAATTTCGGTTCGGCGAATTTTTTCCCCTTTTGTGAACAAGAACCTTTCAAGAAAGTGTTTATGTTTTAGGCCAGCAGGACAGATCTCCATAAACTCGAAAAATTGCTCATAGCTTCAACGGCGTATGCTGTATAATAATACTGGTACTCACGTTGATTCATAACTGTGTTGATAATAACCAGTCGACAAAGTATCATATTATTTTCCTATTTATTCCCGATACTCCAGTGTATATTCGCATTTTGAATCAATTCTATTTGTTATATAATGAACATATTGTATTAAAGAAACCTGTAAGCCATTATAACAGTTCTGAATTGCCATTCAAATTGTCCGAGTCTTAGTGTTGTATAACAGCACTAAGACTTAGACAATTGAATGGCTATTGAGTCTTAGTGTATAACAACACTAAGACTCAATATCCTTAAAGTTTATCACACTGTTACATAAAAGTCTCATTACAGTAATGTGTCGAAATTATTGATGATATTGAATCTTAGTGTTGTTATACACTTTGTTTACTGCGGACAATTTGTATGGCAATACAGAACTGTTGTAATGACTTACAGGGTTCTTTAATACAGTATTTTCATTATATAACAAATAGAATTGATTTAAATGCGAATATACACTGGAGTATCGGGAATAAATAGTGAAACAATTTGATACTTTGTCGGCTGGTCATTATCGACACAGTTATGAATCAACGTGAGTTGCAGTATTATTGTACGGCATGCGCCGTTGAAGCTATGAATAAATCACCAGGTATGTATATACTTTCATGTGTTCGCCTTATTGAGGTAAACTTTATGAAATGTAGATGAGAATTTCGAAAAATTGTGTTTGTTTCCCTGGCTAATAACGATCAATCAAGAAAGATTGTTCGCGACGTACTCTGAACTTATGATCTTTATGGTTTTAACACTGGAATGTGATGCGTGTGTATACTAATACGCAGGCGTTGGAGTTTATGAATTTTTTTACCTGAATGACCAACGATTTCGTTGCAGCAGAAAAGAAGGGTGGTTCTTATTGAAACCTAGGAGACGGACGCGTTTTTGAAATGCAAATAGCTTGGTCTGAACAACACTAAAACAGATATATACACATGTATGATCAATTGGCTTCACTACATTGCAGCCAACGTTGTTTGCATGAAAATAACGCACGTTGGTAAAACTCGGGAGGTTGGTCATCACACCACTTCCTGACACAGGCAATGAGTTCTGCGTCACTCTGAAATGCTTTCCCACGTAGATGTGCCTTCAGACGACCAAACAGATAAAAATCTGATGGTGCCAAATCTTTCCTGTACGGTGGTTGTGGCACCAGTGTCCAGCCCAGTCGAGTCACTTTCTGCACTGTCATCTGTGCAGTGTGCGGTCTCGCGTTATCGTGATGCACTTTGATGTCCTCTGCGTGAAAGTGTGGTCTCTTAGTTCTGATGGCATGTCTGAGCTTTTCCAAGAATGAACAATAACACGCTTTGGTAATGGTAGTCCCACTTTCCAGGAAGTCGATATAGATGACGCCCTGACAACCCCCCAAAAAATGTAGCCATCAATTTGTTTCATGACCTTGAAAGTCGTGGCTTCTTCTTCCGCGGTGATCCCACAGGCTTCTACTCCATTGACTGACGTTTACTCTGTGGGTTAGAATGAAACAAACATGTTTCATCACCTGTTATCACACCATGAAAAGATCGTGGAAACTCACCAGCGAAATGTTCAAGCAGATAGTCACACATCTCTTTCCGAATTCTCTTCATCTCTTTGGTGAGGAGCCGTGGTACCCAACGAGCACAACAGATTTTCCGGTATCCTAAGCTTTCTACCACTGTTAAAACATTTCTCTTTGGCATGCCAAGTTGGTCCATAAGTTGGGAAGGGGTGATGCATATGTTATCCTGAATCAGCTTCTCAATGGCTTCCTGAGTTGCAGTGGTTGTCACAATGGTCGGTCTGCCACATCGTGGTTTATCCTGAATGCTACAATCACCTCTCTGGAACCTCTGCAACCATCGATACACATTACTGCGATTTATTGTTTTCTCACCATACACTGGCAACAATTGTCTGTGGATCGATGTGGCTGAGCTATCCCCTGATTTGTAGGGAAACTTTATTACCGACCGTTGACGTAGTATGGTGTCCATTTCACCATCCATTACGCTTCAACTGCAGAGAGAAGAAACAACTATTAATGATCATTTGGAAGCTAGTAGAATGAAGGCCCTACCCACCAAATTTCATGATTGAACCTTTGAAAACTGGGGAGTTACAGGCGATTGTGCGTTACTTATTGACCAACCTTTGTACACACTGAGTGGCCACTTTATTATGACCACCCTCTCAGTGCTTCGTTGGGCCACCTTTTGCCTTTAATACTGCGTCGATTCTTCGTGGCATGGACTCCACGAGATGTTGATAGGTGGTTTGTGGAATCTGAGACCATGCTTCATGAATAGCACTTTCCAGGAGTGTGAGATTGCAGGGCTGTGGATCCAGCTGTCTGATGGCTCGTTCAACTTCATCCCACAAGTTCTCAATGGGGTTCAGATCTGGAGATTGTGGGGGCCACCTAAGCAAAGTAAACTCACCGGCATGTTCCTGAAACCAATCCTGTACAATACGAGCACTATGGCAGGACGCATTATCTTGTTGAAAGTAGCCATTGCTTTTGGGATAAACCATCCACCTGACAGGATGCACTTGGTCCGCAACGATGTTTAGATATGATGTGCCAGTCAGACGTTGATCAACACGGATTAAAGGGTCGAAAGCATGCCAGGAAAACATTCCCCAAACCATAAGGTTGCCTCCACCAGTTTGAAGGGTTGTAGCAATGCATGTGGGGTCCATGCTTTCGTGCTGTTTCCGCCAAATTCTCACTCGGCCATCGGCATGATGCAACTGAAAACGTGATTCATTGGACCACATCATGTGTTTCCAATTATCGACTGTCCAATCCTGTGCGAACTGTAGACGTTTTCTCTTGTTAACTGCAGACAGCAAAGGTGTTCGAACAGGCTTTCGGCTGCCATATCCCATCCGATGCAGTGTACGGCGAACAGTGCGTGCAGAGATCATTTGAAGGGATCCTTGATTAGGATGGTCTGTAATTTACTGCACTGTTGCCTTTCTGTTGTCTGTTACCAGTCTGGACACTCTCCGTTCCGCCCGAGCAGTCACTAGTCGATGACGACCACACGTTGCACGTAGAGACCCAATTTTTTTGGCTGACAGTCCAGCCTTTAAACACTTTAACAGCAGCTGCTCTGGAACATTTCACGAATGCGGCGGTTTCGGTGATACGCGCTCCATGGTTCCGAGCTCCTACAATCTTCCCACGTTAAAAGTCCATCAAATCGCATTTTTTACCCATCTGGTCACCCCAAAATTATTTCTACTACTGTCGCAAGCACTAAGCTTTCCCTTTTTATACTAGCCTCGCCCTCTGGCGGCAACAGCGTGCAGCCATAGCTCATTTGCTTAAAACTGTCAGGTGGTCATCATAAATTGGCCACTCAGTATATAGCCATTTACTCAACTTCCTGTTTTGTATTTACCCTGTGCATAAGCATACGTATTATACATGTTGTTTTCTTAATATTATATCTTATGAAATTAATTTGGAAATGTAACATGGTCAAATGTAACCCTATAACGAAAAATAAATGAAATGAAATGACATGAAATGAAAATAAAAATTAGCTTACATATTAATCTTTTATTTCTGCATTCTTAAATATTCATGAGATTACAACATATTAAATAAAAAGTATTGCAGAGAAATTTTTGATTTATTTTTATAGTACGCCTTCGTCAAACTGATTTTTTTTTCATGCTGATTATTTATTTTATACTGAAACGTAAAATGAAAGACAGTTGCTAAACTCACATTAAGTGAAACTGTATTTTCTATTTCCTTTTCCAGGTTTCTACTGTTAAATTAGAATGGCAAGCCCAATCCAAAATTGGATCTCTAGAATATGCAACTCATAAACCTGGAGGAGGTGACAAGAAAATAGAAACTCAGAAACTAGATTTTAAGGAAAAAGTTCAATCTAAAGTCGGATCAAAGGATAATTTAAAACATAAGCCTAAAGGGGGAAATGTCAAGGTAAGTTAATATTTTTTATTATCGCCATTTTTTTAACAAGATGAAATCCATTAGACTTTCACTTTGTCAAACAATAAAATTAGCCTTTATATCATTTTAGTTTGTAAGGTTTTAATCAGAATTGATTGTTATAAGGTTGTAATTGCAAATTTAAGGTTTACGTTGCTAAGGTGGATCCACCTAAACGTTTTGCCCTATATTTCCAATGGTAAAAACTGCTGTAGATATTTTTTGTGCAATTCAAGCATTCCCGAGGAAGAAAACCTGCAAATCGATGAAGATTATTTTATATTATAGCCAAGCATACTTAATATTTTCTAAAGCTTAATCATAATTGTATTAAGAGTCAAAAACTTTTCCTTTGCTGGTGTTAAGACCTGCCAATAAATGGGGCCACATGAACATGTGAGTTGCTAAATGCAATCAAATTCAATTTTCATAAAGTAATTTACTAATTTTTGGACTGGAATGGACACTTAAGTCTATACACGCGATAGGCTGAAATGTTTAGCATGATTTCAGCCGCTTAAGTTAAATGATCTGGTTAGAGATTTAAAGCAATATTAGTTTAAGTTTGTGAAAAATCTAGATGATGTTGACTACACTGAAGTTTTACAAATTCGCGGACGTATAAAGAAAGAAAAACAAAACATAATGCTACATAAAAAACCATGGGAATTTTATCTAAGTAAATTTAAAAATACAAGAATATCATCTTACCTTTTTATATTTTTCTTTACGTATTTAAGACAATAAAAGGACATTTTATCTAAATAAATTTTTAAATATGCAGCTTAAAAATAATACTTATGTAAGAAAAAATCGCGGACATTTTACCTACATAAATTTTAAAATATGCAGCTTAAAAATATTACTTATGTTAGACAAAATCGCAGACATTTTACCTACATAAATTTTAAAATATTCAGCTTCGTATTTACATGCTACAAGAACGTTATCTTATGTTTTTATAATTTTCGTTACGTATTTAAGACAATAAAACGCAATTTGGATTAACCGTGTTTTTCAACTATCCGGGCTGTAGGGTTCCCCATTTACCACGGAATATAGTTTATAACGAAATAAATTTCTCCGTCATTTCTGTCTAATCCAGGATTCGAAACCGGATCCCCTCATTCCGGAACAAGTCACTCTACCAATTGAGCTACGCGGACGTTTTATTCTGATTCCTATCTGCCTTTATATCGTGTGCGTCCTTCTGGCAGGTACGTCACATCTCCTGGTACGTTACATCATCTCCCCCTTATTTTTTTTGTTTTCGAAGTGCTGGAGAAGGGATTCTCTTATTTTTCCTATCTCGCGGTGTAGAAAGAACATCACACCATTGCGAGATTTTGAACGGTCGGGTCATCCGGATAGTTCGGGCGCCATTATAACGAAGTAAATTTCTCCGTCATTTCTGGTCTACACCGGGAATCGAACCCGAGTCCGCTTATTCCGGAACAAGTCACTCTACCAACTGAGCTACGCAGACGTTTTATTCTGATTCCTATCTGCCTTTATGTCGTGTGCGTCCTTCTGGCAGGTACGTCACATCTCCTAGTACGTTACAAGTTGTTTAACTGTACTCTTCTTTCTTACGAATCGCTCTCACAAATGCACTCCTAACAAATAGTCTTCACAAATGCACGTTTATTATTTTCAATCTTGATCTTATCTTGACCTCTGACCATTAGAGGCTCGTGGTTCGACAAGCAGGTAGAGAACACGTAAAGACAACACTGATATACACTGGCGTGCAAAAATTAAGGACGAGACGGATTTTTGAATGTAATGTCGTGCGGAAGTGCTCCACATCGACTCAAATCATACCATAAGGTACCCAAGATGTAAAAATATAGGAGAAGTGAGCAAAACCGTCCAAACAAGGTATCCAAAGGATACAAAGGCACTTTATTGAAAAGTTAGCTTAGAGCACAACTGGACAGAACACAGAAACGTCCATGTGACAGGCGGCTGCCAAGAAAAACCCAGTCTTTAGTAGGGGATATGATCACCCCTGAGTGCGTTGCAGGATTTACAACGTCTGCCCATGCTGAGGACGAGGTTGTCAAGAAGCTGTTGAGGCATCGCGGCCCATTCCTCTTGTAGCGCCAATCGCAGCTGCGGAATCGTTGCTGGCGGCTGGTGATGTGCTGCCAAGCGTCTCCCGAGAAGGTCCCACACGTGTTCGATTGGATTTAGGTTCGGGGACCTTGCAGACCAATCCATGCGTTGAATATTTTCACTCTCCAACAGCTCTGCGACAGCCACTGTACGATGAGGTGTAGCGTTGTCGTCCATGAACAGGAACTCAGGACCTACAGCACCTCTAAACAGACGCACGTGAGGCAGAAGAACCTCGGTACAATAGCGGACACCAGTGACTGAACCTCCTTGGAAGATGTGGAGGTCGGTACGGCTACCAAGCATGATACCACCCCAAACGAGAACTCCGCCACCTCCAAACCGGTCCCTTTCGATGATGTTGGAGGTGTGATTGCGTGTTCCCTGCTCTCTCCAGATGCGTATACGTCCAGAACCGTTCGTCAGACTAAATCAGCTTTCATCCGTAAATAGAACTCGACCCTATTGCTGATGTGTCCAGTTCTTGTGTTCCTGGCACCATAGAAACAGCCGTCTCTGATGAGCAGGCGTTAATGGCACCCACCGTACTGGTCCCGTCTCTGATGAGCAGGCATTAATGGCACCCACCGTACTGGTCCCGTCACTGATGAGCAGGCGTTAATGGCACCCACCGTACTGGTCCCGTCTCTGATGAGCAGGCGTTAATGGCACCCACCGTACTGGTCGTCGTGCAAATAGACCACCTTTGTGCCGCCTTCTGGCCAAGGTAAAACGCGATAACGGACGTCCAGTTGTCAGCCGTCTGATTCTTCTCGCCTGTAGGACAATATACCGGTTGTCCACCGCCGTAGTTGCTCGTGGACGACCACTGCTAAACTCTCGGACAGCTGTTTCTGTCGTTTGAAATGCTCTTCAAGCTTGTGAAACGATGCTGTGGGTGATCCCGAACTCCTCGGCCACACTAGTCACACTTCGGCCTTCTTCCAATTTCCCAATGACGCGACCTCGGGTAAAGTCATCCAGATGTCGTCTACTGGATTGCCTGTTGACCATATCACACGGTGGCAGCAACTCCACGTCGTTCAAACCTATGTACACCGTGCAATAGCTTTCACTGATTTGCTGAGAGTACACTGCCCGTGTGCTTTGCTTTGTACCCTTCCAACACTTCCCCTCCCCCTACGTCATGATGCATATATGCGCATGGCCTACCGCACCGGACCCTAGTCTATCTCCTGAGTGGTCTTTCGGTCTGTTCTGCCTGCTCGTTCCGCTGTTATGCTAATTTCTCCTCTTCGTCCTTAATTTTTGCACACCAGTGTATTAAAGTTTTTATATGCTCCACAATAGTATTAAGATCATAACAAGAAACAAGATGCGAAAAAAGCAATCCAAGACTAGACGCCGAATCTTATTTATCACATCCTCACTGAGCAAATTTGAATGCGTCACAAAAATGAGTACAGTTTATAAAATGTGACAGCACACGTCTACCGTCTTCTTCTTTTTCGCGTTACTCTTGAATTTACCACTGAGAATTGAGATGCAACCTTATGTTTGTATTACCAAGTACAATCAAAATCAGTATAGTATTCTTGTGTGTAGAGGAGACGTCATGCTTCTTAATTTTATCAGTGAAATGTCGAAAATTTTTCACACTAATTGTAGACCATAAAATATAGACCTTAAGCAATACACGAGAAGCATTGTATGGCAATTTTTACATCACAGTCACACATCCATTCATTCTCATTGTCTGTTTGGAACTTAACTTCTTGATTCGATCAGTATTTTCATCTTTAAATGTTTGCTGTAATCTAAAAACTGGAGTAGGTCTGCCCTGTCTTTTAATTTCAATTTCTGTTCCAACGAATGTGCGGAATATAGATATTTCGGCAAATAGTCAACAGAATTCGTGACTATTTGCCGAAACAAAAGAACAGAAGATAAACATTTATCTTCTCATATTTCATTACTTACATAAAGGATATTAGGCTAGCAATGACACTGTTCCACCAATGAAACAGAAGTATGGCACCAAATTAATCCAACAACTAACGCTAGACTCAACAGAAAGCGGTAACCCGGTAACAAAACGAGAAGGGAGGATTATGATATGTTCTCTGACACTTCTCTACGAAGTGCCTGCTAGCTTCCTGCAGAGTAATTAACTGCGCATGCTCAAATACCCCTATTCCGAGTCCGCAGGTGATTGTGCTCGCGGGAGGCAGAATTTAAATTTGTACGTGAGCTGTTAACCAAAAAACATCAAATCTTCAAGTCCAAGGAATTGCAAGATGATTTCAGTGCCAAACTGATGCTTTTCAGAACGTATAATAACATATTAATTCAAAGTTTTCAGTGCAGTCTTCTCACATACAGAACTTTTTTAATCATCAACTTTTTCGTTAATTTGAAAAAAATTCTTGAATAATGTTTGGTAGGGCATGTGCTCATGTGTTCTTATAGTCGAGTTATCATTGCCTTTTACCCACTGTCAGTGATGCCAAATTGAGAAAGCTTTTCCAAGAAAATAATGTGTCGTTCAGTCATAAAACGTTTGATGCGAAGAAATTAAATTTACATAAGAACACAGAAACTCAAAAGGAAGGTTAAATCAGAAGTATACGCCACATTTTGTATAGAAGACATGACATGCTCATGAAAAGATTTTGCCCACCCAGGAACAAAATCGACAGCAACTGTATCAGCTCGCGTTTATTTGCCGATTACGAAATTCCCTTTTACAAATCTGAAGACCAACTTCAAACAGCAATATATGAACTCATCCAGTGGACTAGGTATTTTTATTTAAAAATCTCTTGAAAAACAACTAAACATGGCTTTCAAAGGTAAACATCTTAGGCATCTTACGCATTTTGCTCGTGACAGGTAAAAATCCTAGGAAGGTCAGGCATCTTGCTCGTGACCAGGGTTATTCAGATGGAACTATTAGTACCCTTATTAAGAACTATAAGCGCTGACGTTTGAGTACACTAACCCGTGAAACTTCTAATATGCGCTTCATTGGATCTATTGATTACATTCCCGACATTGTGAACGTCTTGAAGAGGATCTGCAAGACTGATTCATTTGGATTTGGTGTTCGTACCTCTAATATTTTTAGCCTGATCCGAAGGGATGGATATGCCATCCGACTTGGATCTAGAAGTGGCGTCTACTGCATTCCTCTTGTCTCAATTTCACCCAACCATAGAAATCTTGTGTACATAGGTTCTACGTCTTGTAACATTGGGAACCGAGTCTCCGAGCAGGAATATTCAGCTCGGGCAACTACAGTTACCACAGCACTTACGAAAGTGCTATCAACTGGACTATATTATCCAGACTGGGATGGTGTTAAACTTCTTGAGTCAGCTACTAATAGGCAATCGTTATTGCTGTCTAAGACTCTATTCATTATCCGTTTTGGAAACCAATGTTGTAATGATGATTTCCCTGCCTTTTTGAATCCTATTTGGAGGGACCTAAAGCAGTCTCTACCTACACCACGCAAGTGACGTCAGTCTTCGGGAAGCTTGAGAAGTGAGTACTTTTGCAATCTGGTAATCCCGTAAGGGACCCATGGACTCTTGGGAACGTTTATGACTAAATAACTTTCTACTTGCTTCTGTACCTTTGGCAAACTGTTAGGCCTGATGATGCGGCCAATGTGGTGGTCTGCAAAAGATCTTGCCTTTTAACGCTTTTAGCCTTTTACAGTGTAAATAAATTCCTTTTTAGTGTACTTCTGAAGTAGGGCTTAAATATTTTTTGAATCGTGCTTCAACAGTATAATGGTTAATGCATGTGTTTATCGTATTAGCCCGAAAACTTGGTTATTATGCGTTATTATAGTAATCATCCTGTCTGAAGAAAAATCGTCATTGTCAACAAAGCGATCCAGCATGTCTTATAATAACCTACTTGGCTGAACTGTCACATAAAGGCAATGATGTCACTTCAAAGTTTAATAAACTCAAAACAATATGTGGAACAATTAAATTAAGGCATTCCTGCAGTTTTTACGTATGGTTCCGAGACATTGACCTTAACAAAAAAAAAGGCATATAGAGGCTTCAGACAACTGAACGAAGCATGAAGATGTATATAATTGAGCTCACGTCTAGAGACAACTGTGCTTGGTATAACCAGGAAAAGTTAGAAGAGCAACACGTGTCTAAGGGAAATGACAAGTGGTGAAGACATCATGATCAGAGTAAACTCTCTAAAATGGCAATGGGCTGTACATACCGCCGGAAGAACGGACTACCGATGGACAACCGAAATTTTAGAGTGAATAGCAAGGGACAGGAAAAGACTCAGAAGAAGACCACGTAGGACGTGGGTGGATGAAATTCGAGACCATGCCAGTGTGACACGGAGAAGACGGGCACAAGACAAAATGTGAAAGAAACTTGGGGAGATCTTCATCCAGGAATGGATTGATAATGGTTGACAATGATGATGATGACATGCACAAATTGCTAAAACAAAGTAATTTTGTTTTAGGTATTTATGAATTTGTTCTGATACCAAACATTTCTAAATTTATAAATGCAAGAACAAGTTACAACATGTCCTCAATAATCAAGTAAAACAGAAGTAATTTGCACTTGTTAGCCTTGAAAACCTAAATCTAATTCAGGAGGCATCGAAGTTTCCAAACATAAACTAAGTTTTTAATGCTTGAACTTTCGAAATACTAAATTAATCGCATTCGATAATTTATCTGCTATCTTAAATATCAGCTATAAAGGCTATAAAAACATACACTATAATAAAGTAAACAGACTATACACTTCTTGAATCACAGAATGAATCAAAGATTAGGTAAGCATCAAAGAGAACTGGAAGAAGAACGTCAAATTTTAAAGCACAATGGAGGTCACAATAGCAACAGTCTTTACTTAATCTTTATTTTACTCATGTAATGGAAGAGGACCTGTAGAAAAGTAAGATCTACAGTACATTCATTGTGGGGTCCGGGTTCGAATCCCGGTGAGGCATGGATGTTGTGTTTGTCTTACGGCACTGGCTCTCTTTTTCTTCCCTGGAACCAGAGACCCTAAATTAGGGACGGGCAACTGCTTATAGCCCATTGAGTTAAAAATAATAATTATTAATGTTTGTTTTTTTTAATAAAAAAAAACATGTATTAATCAGAGAAGCATTATAACTTGAAATTTAAAGTTAGTTGTGAAATTATGAGGTTTTAAATCGTTAAGTAACAGATAATTTGCTATTAAAAGTTAAGGTAAGTCAAAGAAATGACAGTTTTAGAAGGAATAAGACACACGTAATCACATTCTAAAGTCTTCTCAAGATGCATTTCTTTAGCACGCTTGTTTTATACAGTTAGTTGGCCCTTAATTACAGGTTTGAGAAATATTTTTTTTTATTTTTTTAAACCTTCGTTAAGTAGGCGGATCACAGTCCATATCCACTATAAACCGCAGTTCCTTTATGATACAAAATGAATCACATTACCGTAAGATAAATGACCATCATTGCTTACTTATGTAAGAAACTGCCTTTCTTGATACATTGCATTAAATAACTTGACCTCGAGACATAGAACTCTGTTTTAACCTCCACTCATAACTCTCAACAAAATCTAACAGGCTATTAAGCTGAGGTCACGTGTGGAGGCAACTGTGTAACGTTAGTACAAGTAATAAACAACCCATTACTAAAGTTAACTTAGAGGAGTTTACACGTGGTTGACCCAAACTTCCTTAAGGTAAGTCAAAAACGTTTTTACTATTTGAACTCCTTTCTCTCTGTACCCTCGTTCATCAAAGTAAAATTTTCAGAAAAGTGGCCTTACAGAATAACATGATTTATAGAAAATACAGAGTTCGTTAAACTCAAAACAATTCCTTTTTAATAAAAATGTTGAAATGTTGTTTTGTTACAGAAATACATTTTACGAACATTTTTATTAAAAAACAGTAATCTTTTAATGATAGCAGCAATTAATATCGAGGAACTATGCACCAGTTAGGTAGAAAATAGTAAAGCTATGCTAATAAACCGATTTATTGGCGTAGGACTATAAAAACAATCGTTTCCAAGCTTTCGCACATCAACCAAATGGCTTTTTCAAGGAAGGTAGAGAGAAACTTCCGTTTCTGCCTATCCAGTTTCTGCCTATCGTCCTTCAAACAAACCATCTGGTTGATGTGCGAAAGCTTGGAAACGATTGTCTATATAGTCCTACGCCAATAAATCGGATTACTAGCATAGAGTGCAACAATTCTGAAATTTGACATAAACAAACTACAAAATGTTTGAAATAGATGCATATTGTACTTACAACCGCAGTCAGTATTTCTACACTTTCTTGATGCTTAACTCAAGAGAATAAACTATGAAGGAAAATGTTCACTCTTTTTCCTTTAAACCATTTATTTACTGTTCACTTTAATTTGATATTATTATAGTGGTTATATATTAGAAAAGTCTTCAGGCGGACAAATAAAAAAATCAGTAGGAGACGAGTTGCGGGCAAAAGGGTCATTAAGGGAATTTTGCCCATCTGAAAGAAGCAATTTTACACACAGTGGCATGGATGGTATAAGATCTTGCATTACAATGTTGAATTGTCATTTATTTCTACAAGATCTTTTCATCGTAATTTTTAAAGATCTCAGAGTACTTTTCTTAACCATGAAAGAGAAAGTCAAGCAAAAGACAGTGACAAGGTATTTCTGTTGATTGGTCAACCATAGTTTTCTGAAGTCATTTCATGTCATTTCAAAGACTGTTTTTTCATTTGGGTATTCAAACCGCACCTAAACCTCATTAACACTTATTAACAGTTATTGCTTCATTAAAAAATTCCGAGGATTATTTCGATAAAATAATATTCAAGGAGGTTGCTCTGCTCTACATGTGAAGCCGCTGTCTGTTCTCCGATTTCAAGAACCTTAAAACCGATTATCATCATTCTCTGAACTTTTTTGAACTTAGCTTTACGAGTAGCTGGTGGCGTAGCATAGTCATCATCCTTACCTTTACGAAATCGCCATCACAAGTAGTAATTATTTTTATTTTGCTGAATGGTGAATTCCACATCTGCGACGGATCGCTCCTTCACACTCCTCCTCTCTTTTCTGATAAGCATCTATTCGTTATTCAGTTTATCCTTCTTTGTGTCATCGTGGACACAGTCGTTCCATCTCCTCCTAGATCTTCCTGTAGTTAACTTTCCAGGAAACTCCATGTTCATATATAGGCATCCCACTCATGCCTTTTCCCATCTCAAAACCTGACCATACCATCGCAATCTTGTTTATTGATCTACATAGTCCAAACAAATCTCATAGTTTCTTAACAGCAACTCTCTAAGAGCCATTTTAGCACATCATTTGAAAAAGGAATTTGCTTATATACAGGAGAGCGTAGCTTGTGAGCTAAAGGGGAACATGTAAGAGATCGACGTTTCGGTTGAGAGCGAAGTTACGGACGTGACAAGTAAAACAATGGAATCATAGTTCACGAAAGGCCAAATTCTGGGTGCACGACGGATTGGTGCAGCCTTTTGGGAAATGCTGACTTTGACGGTTGTTCGACGGCTTCCGTGGTTGAAAAAAGGACCAGTAGTAGTGTCAAAAGGATGAAACAAACAGCCAATGACCCAGTGTTAAAAGCGGCAAAAGAAGGATTCCAGAGGTGAGTGAAGAATGCATCGCTTTGTACAAGGCAATCGGCACTGCACAGTTTCTCAGTTGACGGACCGATAAATAATGGGTCAGCCATTAGAAATATCATTCACGACACTGCGTCGTACGCTGGCACGGACGCGCTTGCAAGAGCGGGTCCTACAGTAGTGGCCAAAATTGTAGAAACCTTTTGGGAAGAGTGTATTTTTGAGGTTGGATGGCTCATAACACCCCTTTTTTAGAGTAATACCATAAAATTATACATCAGTGGAAAGATAATTTCATCAAAAATGTAATGGTATAACTTATATGAAGGATTTTGTATTAGAACAGCGGTTATAAAGAAGAAAAGTGAAACACATAGAAAAAATGAGATATACAAAAATTCTCACCATGTCAGTTAATACTTAGTTGGATAACCTTCAGCGTTAATTACAGCCTTACAACGCCTTCCTATGGAATGAACTAAGATATCTAGTTCTGCAGCTGTTATAATGTGAAACCAAGATTGAATTATTGCTTCTATTAATTGGATTTTATTGCTGGGTTGCTTCTGACTAACAAGTTCTTCAGTTGGCTCCATAGATTTTCGATGTGGTTAAGGTCTGGGCTATTTCCAGGCTATTCCAGCATTAGAATATGATTATCTTGAAACCAGTTTTTGCACACAGCAGAAACATGACATGGAGCTGAATCCTGTTGAAATATGAATACTTCATTATCTTGGAAAAGATCACGTGCGGAAGGCTTCAGTTTGGGCTCAAGTATTTCATTAATGTATTTTCGGCCAGTTATATTCCCATTAATCACGCAATATATGCCCACACCTTTTGATGTCATACAACCCCAGATCATAAAACTAACTGGGTGTTTCACGGTACATGTAATGCAATCAGGATGCAAATCTTCTCCGATTCTTCTCCTTGTGTATTTTATGCCATCCCTAACAAACAGGGAGATTTTGGTCTCATCACTCTAAATAACACTGTCTCATTGTCCCGCTGTCCAGTTAACATGGGTTTTAGCCCAGTTTAATCATTTCAACCTTTGTTTGAGAGATAAAAATGGCTTTTTTCGTGGAGTTCTAGCTTTTGGACCAAATTCTTGTAGTCTGCACCGAACAGTCCTTGCACTCAACTTCACATTGCATTGCGACATTTCATCTTGTATACACCCAGATGATTTTCTTCTGTCACCTAGGCACAGTGTCTTAATTCTTCTATCACCACTTGCTGTTGTGCACCTTTTCCTGCCTTTACCAGTCTGATTTTGTAGTGACTGAGTCTTCTTATACCTCTTTAAAAATTTAGAAATGCCACCTTTGGTTAAGTTTCCACCAATTTTTCTTCTAATTTCTTCATAACTGAAGCCTTGTTCACTTAATAGTACTATTTTGCATTGCTTTCTAGGTGACCAGTCAACTTCTTGCGCCATTTCTTTAATTTTTTTTTACATTTTACATGCTCACTAAATGAAAGAACACAAAAAAATCTAACCAACTTGATAGCAATCACATTAAACCCTGACAAATGTCCTCCTCTCAGCTCGAATACATGACATCAATAGCTGAATCCTACTGTGTTCTGAATGGCTCATTGTCAAAACAAGATGACACCTGATTGGCTCTCTAAACACTCATGCTCACTATCTACATTCAAATGAAGCAAAGCTGCTTCATATCAACCTAAGCAAGTTGTGCTTCCTTTTTCTGGTTATTTGGTTATACCTTTTGACAGAATACAGATAATTGAACAAACATTGTTGCATTGCATTTTTGATGAAATTATCTTTCCATTGATATATATGTTTATGGTATTACTCTAACAAAACATGGTGTTATGAGCCATCAAACCTCGAAAATACGCATTTTTCCAAAAGGTGTCCACAATTTTGGCCACTACTGTATATGCCACCTTCTCCTAATAAGAGTCAATCCACGTAAATGACTGTCTTGTTAACATAAGCATGCGAATTAGACAACAAATGATTGAAAGAATGTGTCCTGCTTCGATTTATTGCGATCTGTACTCTATTCTATCGATGGTGAAATCTGTATTTGGCGTTAGCAGCATGGGATATGGATCCCGCATGTATGGTATCAATTATGCAGGCCAGCTGGAGCTTTTAGGGTATGGACGCTAGTTACTACCAAGAACTGCCTGAGGACCATGTTGGTGACTGCCTGAGGACCATGTTGATGACTGCCTGAGGACCATGTGAACCTCATAAATTGTACCTAGAGAGAATGAGTTCTTCCAGGACAACAATGTCCAAAGTCGTCAGGCCCCTCCTTATGTACGAATAGTTCGACGACCACAAAACTGATATCAGACATCTCGAATGGCCCACAACTAGCCTAATCTTAACCCAATAAGGCACCTATGGGATATTGTGTAGCGCCTGGTGAGGGCAGGCTCAGTGGTCTAAGCGCTGGATTATGCATGGATGTTGTGTTTGTCTTACGGCACTGGCTATTTCCCTTCCTTGGAACCAGCAACCCTAAATTAGGGACGAGAGACTACTTATAGATCATTGAGTTGCTCACGGTGGTCGTTAAACCTTCAATCAATCAATCAATCAACGTGGTGAGGAGATTGGAAACACCACGAAGCGACGTACCCGAATTGTGGACGGCGATTCAAACAGTTTAGTTGCAGGTCCTCACAAAACTGTACTGACACTTCATTGAGTCAATGCCAAGTAGAGTGGCACCCATTTTTTGGGGAATAAGATGACTCACAAAGTATTAGGTCCTCACAAATCTGTACTGACACTTCATTGAGTCAATGCCAAGTAGAGTGACACCCATTTTTTGGGGGATAAGATGACTCACGAAGTATTAGGTAGGTAGTCGTAAATCAATAAGCATTCTGCGTAATTATCTTTTCCCCTTCCAGGCGTTTCTGAATATAGCTCTACAGTGATATTCTCAGAATTCATTTAACCCTTTAAGTGGCTGATCTACCAGAGTCATATGGTGCTCAAAATTCTTTTTCGCTCCCCAAACAGAAATGTTCACATAGGAGTCGGGTTTTTACCAAAGTTTCAAAGAAAAAAATAAATAAAAATACTTCACAAGAGTAATAGGTAAATTCATTTTAATTATTTTTTTTGGTATTTTGTATTTGTCATTTTCTTGTAGGACTTCCGTCCACAGTAAGTAGAGTTTAAGACCCAGCCACCTACAGCGAGTTTGCCTTTTGGGCAGGACACAGAAACGGAAGGAATGAGAGCAAGTCTAGCGACTTTGACAGAACAGTTTGTAGTGAGATTAGAGTACAGTAGATGGCACCACCGTACAAGTACGATGTTGCCTGAGGACCATGTTGGTGACTGAGACATAGAGGGGTGAGAGAATTTGAGGGGGGACATAGGAAAGGATACCCATTTAGCCAGTGGGTCCAGCCTGGGGGCCGTCACTTAGCGTGCTCGTCCGATGCATGGCGAATATTCAGTTATTGTTAGTAAATCACACCATCTCTGAAAGATCAGCCCAGGATCGAACCTGAGGACCTTGCATTGACAGTCTGACTCGCTAACCACTAAGCCATATGCAGCTCTTTTATTTTAATTAAATAATACCAAATTTTTTATACCTGTTACCTATTCACTCACTTCAGATTGCTTGTTGTTTTTTGAAATATTGCTGAATATATCCAACATTCTATGTATGCGATAACGTATTACACACGATTCAGCTTTACATTTTTAATTTGCAGATTGAGACTCAGAAGGTGGATTTCAAACAGAAAGCTTCTTCTAAAGTTGGGTCCTTAGGCAATGTACAACACAAGGCAGGTGGTGGAAATGTCAAAATAAAAACCGAAAAACTATCATTCCGAGAGAGGGCTTCGCCAAAAGTCGGTTCACTTTCAGGCTCCGAGAAAGGAAGCACGCATGGATCTGAGACTCAAGTAAGTAAATCATTTTCTCAAACAGAGGTCATCACTCTTTCCACGTTTTTAAGTGAGTCACGGAAAAATTATAATTGGCCGCCACCGGGAATTGAACCCAGGGCCTTCCAGTTACGCGCCGGATATGCTTCCGCTGCACCACAGCGGTCTCGAATTCCTTCAGACTCACACACACTAACTGCCAAGCCAAAACACACTAACTGCCATTGGCTTGGCAGTTAGTGTGTGTGAGTCTGAAGGAATTCGAGACCGCTGTGGTGCAGCGGAAGCACATCCGGCGCGTAACTGGAAGACTCTCAGTTCGATTTCCGGTGGCGGCCAGTGACATTTTTTCCGTGACTCACTTAAAAACGTGGAAAGAGCGATGACCTCTGTTTGATGTTCCTAGTCCACGTCAAATGTCTGTGTTAATAAACGTTTTAGTTGCCTTTTGTGATAACACAGGGTATTTATAAACTACTTGTGAAACTTTACAAGTTAATAACTTTGGATGTACACATAGTAGAAATACACTGTAAAGTGCATATAAAAGCTGTATTTGTACAGGCTTTATCCAATACAGCTCACATTTCTAGCATTCAACATGATCATTATCTGTCAACTTCTGACCACAAATTCGTTGAGATGAGCTCAGCAACTGAGACGTCTCGACGTCTCAGTTGCTGAGCTCATCTCTACGGATTTGTGAAGTCATATGCTGACAGATAGACACACATAGCGCCGTGGATTGTTCGCCTCCGTAGCGTAAGGCGAACGCAGTCGGCTAGTTTTCGAGAGATCTGGGTTTCGATCCCAGCGGTGTCCGGATAGCCATTTTTCGGTTGCTGTACGTTAATTAAAGAAAAACGTGGAAAGAGCTATGACGTTTTCTGTTCACATTGTCTCCACGCATTTTAGAGGGTTTTCACTCTGAATATTATCTTTTTGACACATTTTGCAAAACCGGTTTTCCAACTCGTGGAAAACATTCCTCAGTTGCTGTTCAGTGATTTCACAGATTCCTTCTGTGATCTTAAGATCATCTGAAGAATGTGGCTTTGATGAGGAAACAAAGGTTTTGACGTGACCCCATAAAAAAGTAGTCCAATGGGGTCCCAGCAGGCTAACGGGTTGGCCAGCCCTACCGATCCACTTGTCTGGAAAGGCGTCACTTAAAAACCGCCTCACATCCGAAGCATAGTGTCAAAGTGCACCGTCTCGCTGAAATAAGGTGCTATCTAAAAGATTAAACCGCCTTAGTTCAGGGACGAGGAATTTATGCTACATTGCAAGGTAACATTGATCATTGACTGTTGCTTCCTCAAAAGTGAAGAGACTGACCGGACCCCATTGGACAATTTTTATGGGGTCATGTTAAAACCGTCGTCTCCTTATCAAAGCCACCTTCTTTAGATGAGCGTAGTGTCAAGATGACAGAAGCAATCTATGAAATCACTAAGCAGCAACTGAGGAATATTTACGAGTTAGAAAACCAGTTTGCACGATGTGTCACAAAAGATAGATAGCGGTCATGTTGAGTGTTAGAAATGTGCGCTGCATTGCATAAAAACTGTATAAATAAAGGTTTTATATGCAATTTACAGTGTATTTCTATCATGTGTACATCCAAAGTGATTAACGTTTAAAGTTGCACTAAGACTTTATAAACACCCTGCATTTTAAAGTTATTTATTTGATTCCCTTAGAAATCTGCAATTGCTGCTTTATGTTACGTCATCCTAAAAAGTCGACATTATTTTTTGAACGTCCTTTATTTGAAGATGACAATCCGATTTTTGGTGTAAATGTGACAAGGATGTTAAGTCAGATAATATCCGAAAACTTGAAAATTTCATCGTCCTGGAGCGGGACACGAATCCGCGTCTCCTAGATAGCGCCCGGGTATGCTAACCACTACACCACCCAGAATGACCAAGTCTCAAGTTTCCGATTAATTTGAATATATACATATTCGACTAGCGAATCCTGTGATGGCTATATTCAAATTAATCGGAAACTTTAGAGTTGGTTGTTTAGGGTATTGTAGTGGTTAGCATGCGCGGGCGCTATCTGGGAGACGCAGGTTTGTGTCCCTCTCCAGGACGATGAAATTTTCAAGTTTTCAGATATTATCTGACTTAACATCCTTGTCACATTTACACCAAAAATCGGATTGTCATCTTTAAAATTTGTATTATATGGTGTAATCCCGTATTTGCCGCCCCGGTGGCGCAGTGGTCTAAGGCGCTGGCCTCTGATCATTCGTCCGTAAGGGGTCCGGGTTCGAATCCCGGTCAGGCATGGATGTTGTGTTTGTCTTACGGCACTGGCTCTCTCCCTTCCCTGGAACCAGTGACCCTAAATTAGGGACGGGCGACTGCTTATAGCCCATTGAGTTGCTCACGGTGGTCGTTAAACCTCCAATCCAAAAAAAAAAAAAAAAAAAAAAAAATCCCGTATTTATTTCATGACAACATCCTTCTGTTAGTTTTCCGAAAAGTAGTTTTGATAAGGACAAAACTGCTGCTGCTGCGGATTTATTATTAGTGTGAAGCATGAGAGGCTCTGAAGTTTAGGAGGTCATTAACTCCATCGTCTAAACTTTAAGCACTGTTCCAAAAATATTGCACCAATAATAACTAGAAAGTGCACTAGTTTATACTAACCGATACACTGAAGAGGAACTTAACGTATCTCGGGATTTTTCAACATGCTACTATTTTCTATCCACTCTCAAGAAATTCTTAGAATTCTTTGCTAACACCATATTTCAAATGCATCTACTTTTTTTCTTGTTAGTTTAACATTAAGAATCTCCGCTTCGGAAGGTGAAAAACTATTAAACTGTATATCTAGTCTTCCTATCCTTAAGAAAGAAACTGAATGCCCAGTCTTTTAATCACTTAAACGAGGAACTGACTATCCGATCTTACTATCCTTTAAGGAAAGACCTGAACATGCACTCAGCAGACAAAACATCATAGATAGGGATGATAGGCGGTTGACATGGGCAAGCATCCCCCGTGCAGAGTGGAAAAGACCCAAACCGAACGTAAGCGATAAATAGGCGGAAAGCGGGGCTTTCTAACGGTGCATCGCAATCGACGAACATGGATAAACGTGGTGATCTGAGCGACTTTGATCGTGGACTCAATGCCGGCGCAAAATAGAAGGGTCATTCTATCGCCCAAGTGGTAAGAACCCAAGGGTTCACGAGAGCCACTGCATCAAGGGTGTACCGTGAATGTACCACTGACGGATGTACCAGCGCCCAGAGAGCAAGCGTTGGCCGACAACACGCCATTGATGACCGGGGTCGATGTACACTATCCAGACTCGTGCTGACCGATCACTTGGCAACGTCGCAAATGACATCCAGGTTAAATTTCAGAGGTCCAAGCAACGTCACGAGCAAACGGCACAGCTTACGCTGCATACCCCAGTGCCCTGGGCTACGGAAGCTGACGCCCTACCCGTGTGCCGCTGTAAACTGCTCGTCATCAGACATTACGCCTCACCCGGTGCCGGTAACAACAAAAGTGGACCTCTGCAGAATGGTGCCGCATTGTGTGGTCAGATGAGTCCCGTTTTCATCTCTACCGAACTGACGAGAGGGCGCGGGAGTGGCGTCGACAGCATAAGGCCATGGCCCCGTTGTTCCAGGTCGGCCCTGTCCAAGGCGGTTGTGGCTGTGCTATGGTTTGGGGAGCGATCTCGTGAAACACATTAGGTCCCTTAGTGTATCTGGAGAGGTCCTTATTTATTTATTTTGACTGGGGTTTTAACGACCACCGTGAGCAACTCAGTGGACTATAAGCAGTCGCCTCCTCTAATTAAGGGCCACTGGCTCCAGGGAAGGGAAAGTTCCAGTGCCGCAAGACAAACACAACATCCATGCCTCATTCGAACCCGGACCCAACGCGTAAGAATGATCAGAAGCCAGCGCTCAAACCACTGGGCTACTGGGGCGGTAGAGGTTCTTAACCTCTGCGTGCTATCAGCATGCACTGCTTGATAACCTATACGCTCTTATGGATGTTGCACTTCCTGCGACGGAAGGTCTGTTTCAGTAGGACAATACGCCACCCTATCTGGCCGCAACAGCCCAGGTATGGCTCGAGAAACGCACATCTGTGTTTGGAGTCATCCAGTGGCCTCCAAGGTCCCCGGATTTAAACTCTGTGGAAGCCCTCTGTGTTGCCGTAGAGCGGACGATCAGATCCATGGATGCTAGACCAACATCTCGGGCGGAGTTGTGGACAATGCTGCAACAGGCACGGCTGGCATTACCTCCGGAAAGCCTCCGGCATCTGTCAGAGTCGATGCCTCTTCGAGCACAGGCTGTTATTCGCGCTAGAGGAGGATGAACACGCCGTTAGGTAGTTATCTCTAATGTTTTGTCTATTGAGTAGACAAGCATTATATCCTTCAAAAAGGGAACTAAATATCTAGCCTTTGTTTCCTTTAGGAAAGAAACTGAATACCCTTTAAGAAAGGAACTGCATATGCAATTTTTGTGTTCATTTGGATAATTTATCCTTCCACAACTTACCCAAACCACTAACAGAGCTTGGTTTGCCTCTGTATCAACCTTGCAACAACCATATGCATGATTGAATTTTCTAAAGCCTCCACGGAACGAATTGCATATCCAAAGTACACTGCCGGAAAGTGAAAATATGAACACTATTAAAATTTTCAGCTGCGTCTACGAGATTCATGTCGTAGCAACAACTTGTTAAGAAAGGAAAGTGATCACACGTGTGAAGTGATTCAATTTTTATTTTACTTTTTAATACGTATTACAGTGTACACAAAGCACATTTTAACAAGGTGTGTTGCACCTCCTCCAGCAGCAGTACAAGCTTTCAATCTGGCATGCAATCTGTAGTTCAAATGATGGATATCACTCTGCTGGATAGCATTCCATACTCTTCCAACTTGAACGCTAACTCAGAGATGGTCGCAACCTACCGCTTTCCGCGAAAGAGTCTTTGTAAGATCCAGTCCCAGACATTTTTGATTGGAGACAAGTCCGGAGAGCGTACTGGCCCAGGGGGTTGATGCACAGGGAGTTAACTCCGATAACTGAACAAATGTTGCGCTCCTGCGTCGTCCAGGCATGGTAGATTCTTCTACGAGAAATGAAGAACAAGACACCAGACGAATGACTTCGTTCTGCACGCCCTAGTCCTTAAATACGCGCTGCCTATATTTGCGTGTTATCGCCCGCAGTGACGTCATTATTTCATCCAATGACATTCCAACTTGGATCACAGTTTCTGCTGCCCTTAACAATTAACATGTTATAATATGACTTTCTTACCGGTATTCCTCCTGGATGTTCTGTTTTCACTTTCCGGCAATGTATTTGAGCTTTTGTTTGCAGATTATTGCTTCAAAGGACACATGGACTTGATTTAGTCCCGCACTGATTGGAAAATTTTTCCTACTGTCAATAGGATTCTGAGTAACTCTATGGGATTCTGACTAACTCTCTCTCCAAGTTCATAATTCAAAAGCATCCATCTTCTAACTCTCACTCTCCCTTAGTCTCCAGCTTTCACTAGTCTTACCACAGGGACTGTGAAAGTCGGGTGAGATTCTGACCTTTGTTGTCGTCGAAATGTCTTTGTCCTTCATTATCTTCTATAATTTTGTCATCGTCAATCTCCTAAAGTTCGCCTTACTTCTGCAACGCACATGCTAACATAGCCTATATGAATGTATTAAAATGCATGGCATTTTAGTGTATACATTTCACAACCATAAAACTCCCATATGCATCTATCATTGTTATGACATATTTACGATTATTTTATAATGAGAAATACACTGCTGGACAATTGCTAAGGACGGATCATAAACGGCTATATTGCGCATAAAAAAGTAAGTGTGGTTGGATGCCAAGTGAAATAAAATAATGTCAGAATGTCAGGACATTACAAGAAAGACAATTTATTGTGCTCTGAAATCCAGAAGGCTTTGGAACGTGTTCAAGGGACAAACAGGCCATTTTGTGCAGAATACGTAAACGTGAAAAAAATGCAATTACCGTCCGCAGGCGTTCCGGCGTAAGATGTCAATACGGGATATGGCCACCATGGAGGGCGATGCAAGATTCCACACGTCGTGTCATGCTTTGCACAACATTATCAAGCAGCTGTTGGGGTAATTTATCCCATTCCTCTGTCAGTGCACGGATGAGGGTGTCCTTGTTTATTGGAGGGCATTGGCGACCAGCAAGACTCCTCCCCAAAGCATCCAACACATTTTCAATGGGATTCAGATCTGGAGAACGTGCTGACCATACGAGGCGTTGAATATCCTCGCTCTCAAGACACTCCTGGACAGCGACTGTTCGATGACATGTTGCGTTGTCGTCCATGAAAATGAATCTATCACCGACAGCACCACGGAACATGCGAACATGAGGTAGCAGAACATCATTAATGTACCGTTGGCCAGTCATAGTCCCAGTTGGAAGCACATAGAGGGACGTACGGCCATTGATCATGATGCCAGCCCATACCATGACACTACATGTCGGATATCGGTCCCTTTCCTGTATGTTTGCTGGACAATATGCAGTACCACTATCACGCCAGATCAGTTGTCGTCAACAATCAGACGATAGACTGTATCTACTCTCATCTGAGAAGAGGACAGCAGACCAGTCGTTATCAGTCCAATTGCGATGTTGATGGCACCACTGCAAACGGGCGGTACGGTGACGTCTGGACAATGGGATGCACACAACAGGACGGCGGGCGTATAGTCCTCCTTCATGCAAACGTCTGGCGACAGTTTTTCGGGAGATCCGCTTGCCAGTAGCAGCCATAAACTGATTTGCTACCTCACTAGCTGTGCTGCGCCGGTGTCTTTTTGTTGATAGCACTATGTACCGATCTTCTGCAGGTGTCGTACTGCGAACACGACCTCCCCCGTGACGTTTGCTACACTCTCCATTTGTTTGAAATGATTTCCAAAGCCTTGAAACAACACTGTGGCTGACGTCGAACTCCCTGGCAACATCTGTTATTTTTCGCCCTTCTTCAATCTTGTCAATAATGCGGCCAAGCGTAAAATCATCTAGGTGATGTCGGGAAGACATACTGAAAATTGCAAGTTCGTCAATTGATTCTTTCCCTTTCAACTTTGCGTTTGAACAACAACGGTCAATACGCGTCAAATCCTTTATATCTCTTATCAGCGCTATGACGTCACGAACAAGTTCGGCAATCCAAAATTTGCATACGCACAACACGTCTTACTGTATCCCGCACTTATGCTAATTTCCACATTTTCCTGCCTTCCATTTTATAGTTGCTATCGTTGCTATTGTCATCCGTCCTTAGCAATTGTCCGGCAGTGTAGTTCCCAAACTTCTTTGCTTGTCTACTATATCAAAACATTACCGAGCAATCAAAGATTCCCAGACAAACTATCGGTATGATTAAATTGGGTGACTAAAAAAGAAATCAGATTCTTTCTTGACGGCCCTGTGGCAAGGTTGTCTAAGCGCTAGCTTCTGACCACTCGTCCAAGTTGGGTCCGGGTTCGAATCCCGTGAATCACGATTTGTTTGTCTTACGGCACTGCCTCTCCCCTTCCCTAGATGAGGTGCCTCTGAATTTGGGACGGGCGACTGCTTATAGCCCATAGACTTGTTTACGGCGGTGGTCCTACCCTCTCACTCGCCCAAAACACTTCTTCCTTTCTCCAAAACTTGAATTCGAAGACCTTGGAAAGTCTACTTACAAAAAAGGCTCATATATTGCCTTGCTGTCGTTTGGTATATACTTAAAGTGAATGTTATATTAATAAGCTTTGAAATGTTGATAGATTTTCAACGGCGTCTGCTTATGTACTCATAAAGAAAGTGATAGAATAATAAGTGAAGTGATAAAATTTGAAACAAAGCGCCGCTTTCGATGGCGACATTTTAATTCAAGAAACGGCGTAGCTCCAAATCTTATCTGCCGTCTTGATAGATAAAAGTGGGCTAAGATTGCCTTCAAATGGTCCCTAAACATTTATAGATTCCCTTTCGACCCTCTGAAAAGATCAGATCAGATGTAGAGGATTTTAGGAAGGGAGTGTCTGACCCCAGGTCTTAAACAACCCTTAGAAATAGGAAGCCAGGAGATTCGGGCTAAAGTGCCCAATAGGAAAATGACACGGAAGTGAGGTAGAAATCCCTATTTATAACCGGGAGGTTAATACCCTGTGCCCGACGGCTTAACGTGCCCATTCAAAGCACGGCAGAAAGGCAGAAATTTAGCGGTTCAAGAGGTCGTACTTGCCTGGGATCGAATCAGAGATTTCTCCGTGGCAGTCACGAATGCTGACCACAAGGCCATCCGCGGCCCTTCGACCCTCTGAAAAGCCTTTAAAGTGATATATATATATAGAGAGAGATTTAATGAATTTACGAATATTTATCATCATCACATACATGTACACTGAAGAGCAACTGAATTAGAGACAGCTGGCGTTATGCAAATGTGGTGCTGTGGGCGGCCCTGTAAACGGAAACGATATGGCGTATGCAGCGATCCGACAATACAAGGAGTGAAGCGACGGGAATCAGTAAGAGTCGGACGCAGTATGGGTAAGACGAAGGATCTAAGCGCATTTGATCGTGGGCAAATTGTCGGGGCCCGACGAATGGGTTGCTCCATCTCGGAAGTCGTGCAGGCACTGGGATTTTCTCGAGCCACTGTGTCACGGGTGCACCGTGAGTACATCGAATCTGGTAAAACCATCCCTACAAATGCCAACTGCCGTGGACAACAGCGTGTGGATGAGCGGGGTAATCGTCGGATAGCTCGCATTGTAACAGCAGATACATGAGTCACAGTGCAAGAAATCACTCAGGAGTTTAACGCTGGTGCAGAAAAACGTGTAAGCAGCCAAACCATCTCCTCGCTATGGGGTACAGAAGCCATCGTCCCACGAGGGTACCGCTGCTGACCGCACATCACAGGGTGCAAAGATTAGCATGGGCGCTGGAACATCGCCACTGGACCCTAGACATGTGGAAAAATGTTGCCTGGACAGATGAGTCGAGATTCACGTTGGTACATGCGGATGGCAGGATACGAGTATGGCGCAAACCACATGAAGCGATGGATCCTTCTTGCCGGCAGGGTACTTTTTAAGCTGGTAGGGGTGGCATTCTCGTCTGGGGACTGTTTACGTGGACTGAAATGGGACCCCTGGTACTTGTGACATCATCCCTCACAAATCAACATTACCGGGATATCCTGGAAGACCATTTGCTCCCGCTTGTGCGTCTTCAACATCCCGCTGTGGACCTCATCCCGCAACAAGACAATGCACCGTGCCATGGCTCCCGAATTGTATCCGAATGGTTGGATAAACACTCCACCGACGTGACCTCGCTTTCTTGGCCAGCTATGTCACCTGACCTTAATCCCATCGAGCACATCTGGGATGCCATCGAGAGAGATGTTCCAGGCTCTGACCCCCTTTCATCAAATCTTCGTGAACTGTGGGAGCTTGTTCAAGGGTCGTGGATCCGTATGGCATTCCAACGCTTCCGGTGTCTTGTCGAGTCCATGCCGAGACGAATCGCCGCCGTCATCAGGGCAAAAGGTGGAGCTAGACGTTACTAGACAGGTATCTCTAATTCAATTGCTCTTCAGTGTATATATAGACAGAGATTTAAAGAATTTACGTATATTTATCATCATCACATACATGTACACTGAAGTGCCAGAAAACCTGGTACAGACGAGCTTAGGTAAAATACATAGCAACGTCACCGATGCGCGTACTGGGTTGCGTTCGCCAGTGCGTATGTAAAGCGATAGACATTCTTGCCAGCTGTCAGAGCTGTTTTCGGCATAAGAATGAGAAGTAATAACGATTTAAGCGATTTTCAACACGGTGTCATAGTTGGCGATCGTGCGATGGGCCATAGTATTTCAGAGGTAGAAACGAAGTTCGGATTATCACGGACGACCATTGCAAGGGTGTACCCTGACTACAAGAATTCCGGCAAAACCTCCAAACTGCGATACCCGTGTGGACGTAAAAACACATTGGGTGAACGTGACCACCGTCGGCGGTCAATAATTGTTTCACGGAATAGGCGCGCAACACTCTCGCAGGTATCATCGGAATTCAATGTTGGAGCCTCAACAAGCATCAGCTTCCGGACTGTGCAACGTAACCTGCACGATATGTGCTTTGGGAGCCGACGCCCAACTCGAGTCCCCTTGATGGGTGCACGACACAGAGCTATGCGCCTCTCTTGGGCACGGCAGCACCGCCACTGGACACTTGATGACTGGAAACAAGTAGCCTGATCTGACGAGTCGCGTTTCCAACTGTATCGGGCAGATGGAAGGATTCGTGTGTGGCGCAAACCCCATGAAGCCGCCATGGATCCCGCCTGTCAACAGGGAACTGTACCAGCAGGTGGGGGGTCTGTACTGGTATGGGGTGTGTTTAGCTGGACTTGTTTTTTTTTTTTTAGGTTTAACGACCACCGTGAGCAACTCAATGGGCTATAAGCAGTCGCCCGTCCCTTATTTAGGGTCACTGGTTCCAGGGAAGGGAGAGAGCCAGTGCCGTAAGACAAACACAACATCCATGCCTCACCGGGATTCGAACCCGGGCCCCGTTCGGACGAATGATCAGAAGCCATCGCTTAGACCACTGCGCCACCGGGACAGCTTAGCTGGACTTCACGGGGATCCCTGGTACGTCTACAAATGTCTGTGACCGGCCAACGCTATGTGCGCATCCTTTTTGACGAGGTACACATGTTCATGTCCTGCATTCATGCTGATTGGTTGGGCTTGTTCCAACAGGACAATGCACCTCCACACAAATGTCGCGACGCCCCATTATGGTTAGAGGAGCATTCATCTGAGTTTGGGGTGTTGTCATTCCCACCCAGGTTCCCAGATCGATCTGAACGTGATAGAACACATTTGGAATGCCATGCGACGCGCTATCGAACACAGGAATTCGAGACCTCGGAATACACCCGAATTGTGGAATGCTCTTCAGGAATTATGGTCTGCATTGCCTACAGCGTATTTGCAGAAGCTAGTGGAGTCCATGCCGTGTCGTATTTCTGCAATACTGCGCTCCCGTGGGGAAATCTACAAAGAAGTATTAGACTGGTGTACCAGTTTTTCTGGCACTTCAGTGTATATCAGGCGTGTTGTTGACAATGTGCACCATGTGTGGTAGCCACGTGTAGTTTTCATTCGACTGAAATGATAATTATCGCAGCATTTCAGATATACTGTAGCGCAATTGAGAATTCATTTTTATTTTTCTTGCCTTTTCAGAGCCCCGTTCCACCAATATCTCCTCCCCCCGGAGAGGCGATGCCGCCAGTGTTAGAAAACGGAGAGGAACCAGATTCAGGAGGAGCGGCCTCTGGTGCTCTAGCTGAGGAAGGTGTCATGGAAAATGACATCGGCGAGTTGACCCCTTCAGCTGATGATTCGAAACAAATTACAGACAGGACACCGGATGGTGTGTCTCCAGCGGGAGACGTGGATCAAAATATTGAAGATCATCAGCAGGAAACAGCTCAGTGCTGACTACGGACTCAAGAAAGTTTCGCAGGCCACTGTGTAAATGCTTTAAGAGAATGCTAAGAAATTATTACAATTCCCTTTGTTTATGCCAATTTTTATGTACATATTCGACTACACTAATATGTTTATACTGTCAAAACTCATTCTACTCGAAATTAAGCCCTCAGACTCTTAGCCCGTTTTCAGGCTGTTTCAATTTTCTACAATACTAGAAAGCCATTTTGCTTCAAAAATATGGAGTTTCTGTTGACATTTTTAAGGATGTGTCAGTTGTTATTTCTATTTACATGCGAAACATTAGATTTCATATTTCATCAATACCATATGCACGGAAATATTTCAGCAATAGTAGTAAGCACCTAAAGGAGATTTATAACCATATTTCTAAATGCTGAAATTTCCAGCGTAAGAGATTTAATTTTTTTTTTTTCATTGTGTAACCGTTTGGCATTTTAAATCTTTTTCCCTCTTTAATTATTTTTTCAAATGCAAAAAATAACGATGTAGGCTTAATAGTTTATTTCAAATATGATCTGAAATTTGTTACGTTCTAATTTTTATCGGAACTTAATGAAGAAAATGTGCTTCAGCCAAACGTAACTGGATCTGAGGAGCAAAAAAAAAAGTGTGAAAATTACAGACATTATTCGTTATTTAACCATATTAATAATTTAATCGTATCGGAGCAGTGCGAATGAAAAATATCATCGCAGTAGAAATTTAGCGCGGTATTAAAATATTAAGAATTAACATCTGTGGTGTTTTGAATTTAGAACGCAGGACAGAATAAGAAATTTGAAGAAATTTGCCTGCACTAAGTGTTTTGAAACTAAATACTGTATAAGCAGATCTTTTCATTTTTCCTCTAACCTTACCACGAAATTATGGCCTGTGTTTTAACATTTTTTTATCCTTTTCCTTTGTTAATGTCCGTATTATTAATCACACATGGCTGGTTAATATTTTCTGAAGGATTGAAAAGTATTTGATTTGAGACAAAAATATATTATTTCTCTCGTCTTTTTTTACCTCGTCCAGGAATTTTTTATTTGATCGCAATTTTTCATGGCTTACAACGTTTAATAAATCACTCTACATTTATTTACAAATTTGCATCAGAAATGAAATATCCCATTATAAAAATGGTATAACCAAATATTTTATGCTATTGCGAACAATGAATGGAGATTTTGGCTTTCAGAATTCTTACAGCCCGACATTCAGATGAAGTTTAAAACAAAACATTTCTCGGACCTCTTATAAATCACGGAATTGCGTTTATGATATTAGACAAGATTAATTTTCAACTCGCCGCATTTTCTGAGCAGCTCACATATCATGACTTTATTCCGATATATATGTATGCACATATTCCGACTCGTATGATCTGCATCAATAGTGAAAGATGGGTAGTAACAAAAAAAAATGTTTACACTGTAGGCAATATTTCTTACAATCCTAAGGATTTTATAAAATTTAGAAGAAACGTTTTGCAGAGGTAATAGGGGATTTTTTAGTTTACTTTAATTAACTACGAAATTTAGGGAAAATTATGCTTCACATACCCGAAAGTAATACTGCCGATTTCCCAGGTTGATTGTTCCTAAGAAATCTCACATGGGAAACAACGAAAATAATATCGTGTTCAAAGTTTAAAAATACTGAGAACTGATCCATGTTAATAAAATATCTCTCAATTGTATAATATACGAAATTATTTGAACTTAAGTTTCATATAAAAAAAAATAAGAACGGATCAATACAAATTCCAGAAATGATAACTTAAATCACCAATCGCCGTCTTGGTGGAGAAGTGGTCTAAACGCTGACTTATGACCATTCGTTTGAGATGGGACTGGGTTCAAATCCCGGTGACACATGGGTGTTGTGTTTGTCTTACAGCACTGGCTCTCTCCTTTTCCTGGAACCAGTGGCCCTAAATTAGGGACAGGCGACTGCTTATAGCTCATCCAGCTGCTCGCGGTGGTCGTTAAACCCCCAAGCAGAAAAGAAAAAAATCACCAATTAAGGAAAAAATTTTGGACGATGAATAATTGCATATATTATTGCTTACATATATATATATTTCTTTTTAGCACCTCAGTAGTTTTAAACAAGGGCTTTTCGTGCAGCTATCGCAATCGGTTGTAATAAATTAACTTATATATAATTACGCCAACAGTATTAGTAGAAATTATGTACTAACTTCAGAGTTCTAGATGTAGTGTATAAGTATATTAGGCTGCCTTATAATTCATCTGTCGAGAGTATGGCGTTTTCTAACCGGAGAATACATAAATCACAGTGTCCAATCTAATATAATAAAATCACAAATACCATTTGACATATAACTTCATGACTAAAGTACAAAATAAAATGTTGAGATCACGTGACAGACGTCTTTAGTAATAGTGCGAATAGCGATCTTATATTCATTAAAACGAGGAGGTAACATTAAACAAAAGCTTTACATAAAACTTCTGCGTATGAAATTTTGAAGTATATAATATATCATTTGATATTCTTTTTGTAGAAATTTTTAGAATACTTAAAAAATAATATCGAATAAAAAAATCCATTTTTATTATTAAATAAATTAAATCCATTTAATTTATTTAATAATATCGAATAGAAATCCATTTCCTGCATATAACAAATGGTATATGCAGTAACATAAATATTTTACAATATCTGTAGCATATTACTTGCGCATAATTTTGCGGAAGGAAGGCATCATTTTTGTGAAATGACGAATTATGTTGATAACATAAGCATTTGAATATTGAAGGGAAAAAGCTCATCAAAAACAAGGAAAAAGAAATAACGACTTATATATCCAAATATTTCTTTTAGTACATTCAGTAAACTGATAAATTAAGATACATATGTTTTAAATCATTCATTAAACCATGTTTTGTAATACTTATGAACATGACAATATAACTGCAACATATGTTTTCCATTTTCCAATAAATTTTCGAGGAGACGCTTGTTTACCTTGTTAATTCCAAGAGCATTCAACTTTCCAAGTGAGCAAATAAATACGAGGGTAGATCTTGAAATTTGCTCTTGAAATGTTTTTTTTTTTTTTTTTTTTTGGATACAGTATTAGTTTCTTTAGCATCATAGCTTTTGTAAGTGAAATCCAATTGCTGCATTTTAAAGACAAACACGGTGTTTGTGTACTTCAATGAAATGCAATTGCAAAATGAATTTTTGATGCTAACTAGCTCTCTTGGCGAGTTTTAGTTGCAGCTGTCTTTCTGGTGAATCGCTGTAATTTTTTCATGGTCAATATTTTCTGCTGTATGACATTTGCAACTATTTGCTACCTTACAGTGTTTTGTTTGCTTGTTTATCTTTAGGAACGCAAAGATTAGTACAGGAACGTCTTCTGAAAGGAATTCTGAGTTGAAAGCATTCAGCTCAAAGATTAGATTATGATTTTTTTAGGAATATTTAATTTCATAAGAGTTTCAGTGTAATTCAGAAGAGGGGCACATACCAAAAATGTGAAATTAACATGCCTACATCCAATAATGTATTGAAGAAGACTACGTTAGGTATAGTAACATATTTTTCCCAAGCACAGAGGAAAATTTTCAAATCTATCTGCAAGTCTTATAATCTGACAAAATACGTATGTTTTCCCCTGAACGAAGGAATGTTTAGCAAGATCCCTTCGGCAAATTTAACAATTGACAGCTTTATTTCTATACATGAATTCTACAATTATTTAAAATCACATAATTAAAATTTTTTTTTAGAATATTGTTGTACGAAGAATAAATAATGTCAAAACAAAAAACATATATGAATAAATAATGTGAAAACAAAAAACATATATGAATAAATAATGTGAAAACAAAAAACATATATGAATAAATAATGTGAAAACAAAAAAACATATGAATAAATAATGTGAAAACAAAAAACATATATGAATAAATAATGTCAAAACAAAAAAACATATATGAATAAATAATGTGAAAACAAAAAACATATATGAATAAATAATGTGAAAACAAAAAACATATATGAATAAATAATGTCAAAACAAGAGAAGCATACGAATACATATTTCCAGCGTTGTTATCAACTAATAGTTCGAATCTTAAAGTTCAAATTTTTTGTATTTTTTCGTCTGACGCATAAGGTGATGAATTCATTTTAAGCTTAGATAAAGAACGTCGCTTCTGAGGAAATTTTATTGAAACTTCTTCATGAAATGCTAAAGCCTTAACAAATATAAGCTTCATAAATTGGAATCATAACATACCGACCTCGTTTTACTAAATCTTGTTCTAAAGCAGTTTAGGCACGTGACGCAACACAAACATAGTTTTATTTGCCCACAAGAGTCTCAGTTTTATAATTACCATAAATTATATTCAAAAATATACTTCCTTTCTTTTCTCTATCGTATAAGGACACACCGAAATGTTTGCTTTACTAATTTGCAATTCATGAATGAAATTTTGTGGTGTCTCAATTTCAAGCATGCGATAATATATTAAGACAACTAGCTCTGGCAGGAATTAGTTAAAAGCTTGTGAAAAGTAAATACCTAAAGAGTCCCCTTTATATGTTGTGTGTGTGTCTCGTTAAAATATTTTGTACGATATTGGGCTTTCATTATCTTCGACTCAAGGCTGTGAATGTTCTTTCCTTCTTTCCTTTCCTGTTTTTTTTTTTTATTTCTTGTTCTGAAAGTGCAGGTGCGATCATTATCTTATATAGTTGTGAATGTAAACGGAAGAATGTGCGACCAGCGATATGCAACTGATGATGCTTGTGTCATATGTGTCTGTATATTTTCGACCTCGATATTTTGTTTGTGTCTATAGATCAGAGCTTCTTGGATACTGTTGTTTTTAGGAATAAAAATATTAATAAAGTAGCTGAGAATATACTGTGTCCTGTACTCATTTCCAAAGAAAGAAATTTATTTGTCGAATTACTTCAAAATATCAGAAAAATAACAAACGTCGGCTAAATGTTAATGTGCGAAGAGTAACATCGCAAATAATACATTGGTGTTAAAAATTAACGTTGCAAACAGAAAATCATGAATAAGGCAATATCCACACTACAGAGTTTAATTGACATATATACACGATCGTATCAGAATAATATGAGCACCTACTTAATAATGGAAATAACCACCTTTGGCTCGGATGACAGCGGCGAGACGGTGTGGCATGGATGCAATGAGGCCCTGGAACGTTGCCCGAGGCACACGTGCCCATTCAGACTGCGGCAGAGCACGGAGGTCCCCGAGATGGCGTAGTTGTGGGTTATAATGTAAACGTATTTTCGTCCTGATACGTTATTTTAAAAACATAACCATACGATGAAATAGTTCCTAAATTAAACCTTAAGGGCCAGACGAAACATGTGTTAATATGAAACAAATTAACGCATTTTGGCTTCATTTCTCCAGCACAGTTTATAGCACTTCAGGATAGTATAGAAATCACATAACACAAATTAACACTCCACGCTTCACATTCCACCACCACACAAGCAACTGTTGTATCGTAGTTTATATCTCTCGATTTTATCTCATAACAGCCATACGTCACGTTCATTCAACCTCAGTTGTGTTGTCAACAGTATTCGTTTGAGAGAAAAGATATCACGTTAAGTGTGAAGTATAACTGAGAACAAACTCAAGATTAACATAGGGAAAGAAACTAAAAAGGAAAGTTAATTTAGAATATACGTCACAGGGTCGGCGCGTCAAACCTGTTGATCAAAATAGTCCCATAAGTGCTCTATGGGATTGAGGTTGGGCGATTTCGCCAGGCAAGGGAAAACGGAAACATGGCTGTAGTGTTCCTGGAACCAGTCATGCACCCCCTTAGAGACATAGCGGTGCTCATTGTCTTGTTGGTAGACATCATCACCGACAGAATAAACGTCCAACATGAAGGGATGTATGTTGTCAGCGAGGATTGACAGGTAGCCATTGGCGTTCGGGGACCCATCCAGTAGTACCAGCGGTTCTAGGTCATACCAGGAAAACATCCCCCAAACGTGCGCACTGCCACCGCTGCCCTGTGCTTGACCGACAAGTGAGTCCGGGTGTTGGTTCTCGTGTATCTGACGTCATATCCACCACCACCCGTCACTTCTGCGGAATAGAAACCTCGATTCGTTGGAGAAGTCAATCTTTTCCCACTCTTCCACTGTCCAATAGCGGTAGTCCCATGCGAACTACAGGCATCGTTCCCGATGGACCTGGGTTAACATGGGGCTCTTGACGCAGCGTTGACTCCGGAGACCCATGCGTAACAGGGATCGCTCTACTGTTGTCGGGGACACGTACCTGGGTGTCCCAGCGTTCATTTGCGTGGTCAATTGCTGCACTGTTGCGCGTCGATCGCCCTTTATTAGTCGACGGGGGCGACGTGCTCCTTTGGGCCTCCACAGTTATGACGTCGGGAGGTACTCGGTGTGCCAGCGGCCCATTCTTGGAAAACACTTACCCTCGCGAACAGACAACGAAGTTTACTGTTTCTGAGATGCTTCCACCTTTGGCGCGATAGCCGATGGTCATTACTTTTTGGACGTCTGACAAATCACTATCTTTGTGTTCGTGTGGCACTATGGCTCATCTGTCCTGGCCGGCCGCTTATAATTATTTGTGGTCGAACTTGTCACTTGCACTCTGTGGCGCGCCTGGGGGGGAGGGGGGGTTACTGTGATTCTGGGGTTGGTCACACAATGCAATACAATTTCTTCGGGTAACCCAAAATCAAAATTTACAAATATATGCAACACTATACAAGCACCCACCCAGGCAGCAATGGGAAAAGACCCTAAGGGGCCTGAAAAGGCCCACGCTGCCTGGAAAAGGAGAACAAAAAATAATTATGTTTACTTATATATACACAATAAACTGAATTACGAATCAACCATTTTGAGTCAAAACCACACTAATCACTTTGTGGCCATGTCTGAAGTAAATGCTCCAGTGACTTTTTTTTTTAAATAACGAAACTGCGTTAATTTGTTTCATTTCTTCAGGTAAACCGTTCCGCACTCGTGGATTACGTAGTGTAAGATTAGTTCTAGCAAAATTTGATATATAATAATTTACAAAGCGTGTGTTAAAATCGCGCAATGGCAAATGCAATGTCAATAAATCTTTTCAAACGTTCCTTTTTATTCTATTAAATATAAATTTTATTAATTTGAATTCGTAAAGCTCTTTTATAGGCAGTATATTGTATTTCCTAATAATACTTTTTAAAGAGTCAGTGGGAGAGTTTCTAAGAAGACGAAGATATCTATTTTGTAACCTCTGAATTCGACTAATATTTAATTGTGATGTGGAACCCAAATTAAAAAAAACAATAATGAACGTAAGAAAAACAAGTTAGTAAAATCATGCAATGCATTGATTATGATACGCTTTCCAACATACCAGAAATTATTACTCAAGTTATGTGGATAATGGCTGTGGAATAAATCTCGCTCCTGTGTCCTGACCTTTGACCCCATTTCGATGATATTCAACAAAACCGGTTCACTATACCTCCGGAACAACATGATAAAGTTTTGTCGCAATCCAAGCATTTTAGGTAAGTTATGATGCACAAGGGCAATGGAATTGATCCCACTCTAGTGTCCTGACCTTTGACCCCATTTCTCCCATTTTCAATAGAGTTCGTCCCCAGTGACTCCCTACCACATACTAAAATTTCATCGAAATCGAACCAGTTTTACGTACGTTATGACGCATAAGGGCAATGGAATTTATCCCACTCTTATGCCCTGTCTGACCTTTGACCCATTTCGCTTATTTTCAATAGGGTTCGTGCCCGGGTGATTCCCTACCACATACTAAAGTTTCATCGAAATCGAACCATATTTACGCATGTTATGACGCATAAAGGCAATGGAATGGATCCCGCTTTTATGTCCTGACTTTCGATCCCATTTCGCCCATTTTCAATAGGGTTCGTCCCCATGTGGTTCCTTACCATATACTAAAATTTCATGGAAATCGAACCAGTTTTACGCAAGTTATGATGCATAAGGGCAATGGAATAAATCCCGCTCTTATGCCCTGCCTGACCTTTGAACCCATTTCGCCCATTTTCAATACCCATTTCGCCCATTTTCAATAGGGTTCGTCCCCATGTGGTTCCTTACCATATACTAAAATTTCATCGAAATCGAACCAGTTTTACGCAAGTTATGATGCATAAGGGCAATGAAATAAATCCCGCTCTTATGCCCTGCCTGACCTTTGAACCCATTTCGCCCATTTTCAATAGGGTTCGTGCCCAGGTGATTCCGTACCACATACTAAATTTTCATCGAAATCGAACCATATTTACGCATGTTATGACGCATAAAGGCAATGGAATGGATTCCGCTTTTATGTCCTGACCTTTGACCCCATTCCGCCCATTTTCAATAGGGTTCGTCCCCAGGTGGTTCCGTACCACATACTAAACTTTGATCGAAATGGAACCATTTTTACCCAAGTTATGACGCATAAGGGCACTGGAATATATCCCGCTCATATGCCCTGGCTGACCTTTGACCCCATTTCGCCCATTTTCAATAGGGTTCGTGCCCAGGTGGTTCCCTACCACATACTAAAATTTCATCGAAATCGAACCATATTTACGCCTGTTATGACGCATAAGAGCAATGGAACGGATCCCGCTCCTATGACCTGACCTTTGACCCTGCTTCGCCCATTTTCAATAGGGTTCGTCCCCAGTTGGTCCCCTACCGCATACTAAAATTTCGTCGAAATCGAACCATTTTCACGTGAGTTATCGTGCAGGCGGACGAACAGACAAAGCTGGAGCATATACGCTTCTTCAGTTCAACACAATTTTATTAACAAGGTTGGGTTCAGGAGGCGAACATGGGCGTCCTGGTACATATATTGTACGGTAAAATATACAAACTCTAAAATTCTATGTACATTATATATAGCACGATGTAGTGATTCACAAAGGAGCCTCGTGGACAGAGGTACAGGCATTTTGCACAAGAACAATAAGAGAGATTGTCGAAACATTTCGTCTCGAAGCATAAATATATTATAGTGCTGACAAATAACAGAACGAGGATATTATAATGAAGCACTGTACAAAAGGAGAACTGTAGATGACAAAGTAGACAATGTGAAACCTAAGGCAAACGGAATTACGATGTCTTAGTACTGGTAGAAAAAAGTATAATCAAAGAGAAAACAAGTAAGACTATATACATTTGTACAGTATGGTGCATATTATATTCACATGTGTTAGAAGATATAAGCTGTATGCTGAAGTTTGATTCCGAAAACCAATGGTGAGCATGCACGTTGAACTGAAGTTCAACAGAGCTAGGAGCAACGAGATTATAAACTACCGACAGTCAGTTGTAACGTCGCTGGCATGCCGGCGAACCAGGAAGCGGCCGGAGACCAGGTGGAACGGAAATGTTGTTCTCTCTGTTGGGCGACGGATACAAGGTTCTCTAGACGAAGTCTTGAGAGGAGACGCTCCCGAAAGTGGCACAGAAGTTCCACAGAAGCTTGGTGGTTGGTATAAGGAGATGAGATATCTCGGCAGCGCTGATGAAATACGTAAATGACATGTTTCACCAGGATGAAAATATATGAGCAGATGGGTGGAAGCTTGACTGGCGGAGAAACCTGCAGGAGGAGTGTCTTATAGGCATCGAAAGGAAGATCAGTTGTGGCTGAACGTTGAGCAATGGAAAATGCAAGATGGAGTAGTGGAAGGAGGATGACACAATGTAGATAAACGTGAGAGACATCAGCTTCTTGAGAACAGAAGGGGCAAAGAGGTGAGTCAAGAATGGTCATGCGGTGGAGGATGGATGGAACGGGAAGACGGCGGTGGAGAAAAAGCCAGTGAGTGTTTATTTCAAGAGGAGCTGAAAGAGGAGAAAGGGTGGCAGACCAGACAGCGGTGAGAGAGGATTGGGAGACATCAGGGATGTGAAGGGGAGAAGGAGAGTGGGATTTTAAAAGTAACCGATAGAGGACTGAGGTTGAAAGAGAGGATAGTGGAAGTATAGATCTGCCGACTGAAAGAAAGAAAGGAAGGGGAGGGAGGCGGAAAGAACAAAGGTCAGGGCCGGTGGCGGTTGCGAGATGAGGAAACTTAGCAATGATGGTAGAGAGTAGGGAGTCATAGACAGAGCGAGAGGAGGGTGAAAGTAGAACGGTAGGTGGGAGGCTGGCGTAGGGTCGCCAGGACAGATCTGAGGTTACAAGGTCTTTGACGGTTACAACTCCGACTCGGAGCCAAGAAGGATAGGCGAAGCATGAAAGATGAGGGGGGTGAAGAAGAGAGGAGAAGAACAGGGGTTCGGCAAGGAGTTCAGTGGTGGAATCGGGTGGGGATCGAGTGAGCGGGAGAGAGCGGAGAAAGGTAAGAGTCTCCCGTAAGGCAGGAGGAAGGCGAGAGTGAGTGGTAGTACGGAGGTCCATTAGAATGAAAGAAGTGAAAGTGAAATTAGTGTTGCTCGAAGAGGTGATGACATTCCTTGCGGTAACGGCGTCGGCAACAGGTGAGGTATGAAGACGGAGGAACGAAGTAATCCGGAGAGCTTGATAGTACAGTCGTGTATCAATTAGGCCAATGCCACCTTGGTCAGGAGGAAGGCTGAGCTTGGGGGCACTGAGCCAGTGGTGTCCGGTCCAGATAACTGAGGTGAAGCAGCGAGTGATATCATTGAGACGAAGAAGTGGGGATTTAGTAGCAAGCCAGGAATGTGTGCACATGGAGAGAAGATAGGTTTGCGCAAGACGTGCACGTTGAAAATATGAGGTGCAGAACTGCGCTTTTCGCCAAAACGCAGTTGACCGATGAAGACGTGGCTGGATGGCATTCCACGTTGTGCTGGAGGCTTCACCTGGAACGCCAAGATGTACGCCAAGGAAACGTTGAGAGGCTGAAGACCAGTGCGCTCCCCATGGGGAATCCAAACGGTCAACCCATGAGCCGCACCACAGGCCTGTGCTTTTGGTTGTATTAATCGCAGCTCCGGAGCAGGAGGCGTAATCGGCGAAAAGACTTTCGAGCAAAGAGAACTGTGAATCCAGGCGTATACAGAAGGTAACGTCGTCTGCATACGCCACGGAAGTGGTGACATAGTGTCTCGTGCGGGCGATGAGTGGCGGCAGGGTGGCTTGAAAGGAGCGTTGAACGGAGCGGAGAAAAGGTTCTAAGGCTATAGCGAAAAGTTGACCGGAGAGTGGGCAGCCTTGCCTCACTCCACGGCGGAAGAGGATTGGTGCTGTAAGAAAGGTGGGCAACTTGACCTGGAAACTGGCGTCCTGGTAGAGGGAGGTGAGGAGAGAAATAAACGGAGATGGAAATCCAAATCGGAGAAGTGTGGCGGAGAGATAAGTGTGGGAGATATTATCAAAGGCGGACTGTTGGTCTAAAGAGAGGAGGGCGAGGGGTTCAGAGCGGGAGCGCGCAAGGTGAATTAGATCAGTCAGGAGATGGATGTTGTGAGATAGGGAACGGCCGGGAACTGTGTAAGTCTGGTTAGGGGAGAGGATGTAAGTGAGTAAGTAAAGGCAGCAGAGAAAGCGGAGAGGAGAAACGGAAGAAGAAGAGGCAGAAAAGTTTTATAAAAGCTAAAGGTTAGGCCGTCCGGACCCGGAGCGGCACTAGAATTCAGAGAAAAGAATGTAGTGTTAAGTTCAGAGGGCGTGGGGGAAAGGAGTAGAGAAGAAGCGAGATGGGGGGGGGGACCTGAGGTAGATTAGAAAGGAGATAATCCATTGCTGCAGAGGATGGTTGAGGAGGTTCACTGAACTTCGTGGAGAAGTACTGACGGACATGGGAACAAAGCGCAATCGGCTCATCTGATACCTCTCCAGAAGAAAGGCGTAGATGATGAAGTATGGACGAAGCTCGTCGGGTGTTTTCCACTGACGTCAGGAACTCATAGTTGTGAGCATCCGGCGTCAGGTGTTGCAAAGGAAGTCGGCGGAGAGCTTGTTGCGCCAGAGGAGTGAGAAGAGATCGAAGCTCTTGTTGAAAGGAGGAGAAGAGAGGATCACTGAGACTGAGCATGGATAGCATTGAACGAACATAGTCTAGGCGCATGTTCTGGAGTGTCTTTAGTTGGAAAGAGTAGTTTCGGACATGCAGAACGAGCTGTTGCTTGATCTCCAACCAAGAATTTAATCCGCAGAGTGCAGATTGAAGCTGCGGTCGTCTGTCAATCAGGAACGACCGGACAGAAGAGCAGAATGCCGGGTCGGAGAGAAGTGCATCATCAAATGTCCACGGGCGAATTATCCTGGGTTTGAATGGTGCAGTATGGACTATGATGGCAATGGCGCAGTGGTCAGATGAGGCCGTGGGATGCACACTCGATTCTGTCACGGCAGGAAGTAGAGTACTGGAGGCATAAAACCTGTCAAGGCGGGGTAAGAAAGGATTTTGCGCATGAGAGGAGCGCCAAGTGTAATTAGTCGACCATGGATGAATATGCCGATGTACATCATGAAGAGCGTTGTTCGTGACAACTGTCTGGAGCAGGTTCGCCAGGGCATGGCGGCGCTCTCTATTTGTAGAAGACCTATCCAGAAGAGGATCCAGGGTACAGTTAAAATCCCCACCAACGAGAACATGGTCTGACGGTGGGATACGGTCGAGTGCTCTGCGAAGACGCGTGAAGAGAACTGATAAATGTGTTGAAGTGCTTGGAATATAGATATTGAATAAATGATATCTGGAAGACGCGATGGTAAAGGATGCATGCTGTAAGAGATCTCGACAAATATTTCGCACAGAGAGGGATGTGATAATAGAATTGAGAGTATGACTAATGCCGATGGCAAGACCGCTATGAGACGTTAGTCCATAGGCGTGATGAAACACAAAGTTCCACTGGCGCCATCGAGAATAGACGGTAGATGGTTTGCAATTTGTCTCTTGAAGGAGGAGAATATCAGCCCCCAACGGGTTGAGGTCTTCATATGCTAGAGAGTTGCTGAGGGGGAAGCGAATCCCCTGCAATTAAGTGACACGATCTTGAATTGTGGGGTTCCTTGCCTCTAGCTGAAGATCTTTCAGAGCTGGAGGAAAAGACTTGAGACGATTATAGAAAATTTGTGCCCACGGATGGGTGGGAACATTCTGGCGGCAGAAATGCGACACATTGAAGATCTGCTCCGGCACAAGTTGGCGAAGCGATGGATTCTTGACTGCTAAGGCACGCGCTATTGCGTAGCTTGTCGGATTCGTTAAGTATGTATGGAGATCAATGTATGAGAGTGGTACGGGAGGTATATTGGCTGTCTGGAGAAATGCAGCGAACTCTTCGACCGTGGGAAAGGAGACTTCGGCTGGCGAGGTGTGTCGAGGAGAACTGCTGGAGAGGGAGGTTGAACGAGGTGAAGTAGAGTTTTGCTTCTTCGCTACTCGCCTGCTGCGGCCAGAGCCGCGGCGCTTCAGTGGAGGCTCGGTCGTCTCATCCTCACACAGTGTCTCTGGACCAACAGACTCCACATCAGCTGTTTCGGAGGTTCCAGTGGTAATAGCTGGTTGTAAACCCTCCGAAAGGGACTCAGTGGTGGAGCGACGACGTTGCGGGAGTGAGGAGGCAATTGTAGGAAAGTCCTCTAGTGAAAAAGAGGAAGCGGCTGTGGAGCGTTGCGTTGACCAACGTCTATAAGCAGACTTTTTTCATCATATCTTGGCTCCGAGGCCTGCTGTGCTGAAGTAGATGGTGTAGTACGCTTCGAGGTAGGAACAGTACCTGTAGGAGCACCAGTCGGAGTCGATGGAACTTGATGTGGGCAGTGCACGCGAAGATGGTTTTCGCCATGGCAAAGAGTGCAGTGCAAGGAGGTAATGACGTCGATTCTCCGACGTTGCTGGCCACACCGTACGGTTAGGATCTTCGGGCACGCAAGCAGATGATCGTCCGACGGAAATATGACACGGGTACTTCGACGAAACCCTGCAATGGATTTGTCATCGGGATCTCTGGGCGCCGCCGAAAGGGTCGTTATTGGTCCAACCACTCGGCCAAATTTGCTGAGTAAAGTGCACAGAGCGACATCTGAGACTTCAGGTGGGACTGGGTGGAAAGTGACCTGGATAGGTCGCTGTGCCACAGGTTCAGCCAGAAGATGCACATCTTTGATGGATAAGCCAGCAGTCATCACAAGGTCTGCATGTTCTTTACGGGCAAAATACACTAATACGGCCCGTGGCTTTCGAGCCATATGAGTGATATAAGCTCCTGTAGGAAGCATCTTCTTTAGGGCAATACTATATTCCTTGAGTTTCGTGTCTGGTAATGCATCAAAACAGACACCGAAATCCATTGTGGAGAAAAATTGTTTCCCGGCTGGGGAATCCTCTGGGATATCGATGGTGGCAGAACTACCCTCAACACTGACGTAAGAGTCAGGAAAAACAGGAGCAATGAACTTGGAAGGAACTCTCGCTCCGGAGGTCACTGTGGAGTAAGTGAGAGACGTAGAGTTGGCAGTGGAAGGATGCGATACAGTGTTCATTGCTGGTAGCGGCTTGGTAAACTGAGTTGAGCCAGTTGAAGGCAACGCAACCGTGCAATCGGTCACATCCATAGCTTCGGCAAATGAACCAGGGTCGTGCGTCAAGGTGACGTCACTATTTTGGGCAGGGGTATCAGCTTGAGCCATTGCAGAGGAGTCTCGCGTCACATCTTGTATGCGTATGACGTCTCTGACGTGCATAAATGCTGATTGGTCTCCTGAGAGTGAGGAGGAGGAGGAGGTTGAATGAGCATCACTGATGTGGGCGTGGACATCACCCTTATCAGTGCTAGCCATTGTAAATGGCGAGGATTAACTTAAGGATCGATCAGCTTGATTGGAAATAATAAAACGCTGAATGCAAACAAAATTAGCAACTCACCGACTTGGGAGCTGAGCTAAAAGAATGTACAGATCTTCTTCTTGAAGGGGAACACAAAAATAGGAACAAACACTCACTATATACTTTCAAAAACTGGGCACAAACACAGAGCTCGAAAGGAACGTGACTATATCGGTCATACGCTTCTTCAACCTACGGTTGGAAAGCGTAAAAAATGAATAGTATAACATAACAAGAGTACCCTTAGGCAAATTAAAAGAAACCCTCCGAATGACACCATCATTTCTAGCAATAGTAGTACATAAAACGTTAATCTGTCAGCCTCATCTAAGGTTCGACTGAAACACCACACTTAGAAAAGTAGCTTCTCGAGATCATGGAACATCTGCACCCCCTACAAAAACTGTACAGCGATCCAGGCTTAACCTCCTGTCGTTACTGAAAAGTAAACATTTGGTTTTAGCAGAATTTAAAGTTAAGAAATCATAATTAAAAAAATCTACATGTTTCTGAATTTCTCCATTAGCTATCCCAGTCATTCAATCTAGATCGTTATGACAAAAAAAAAAAAAAAAAACACTAGTGTCGCCAGCAAAACATGCTGAAACAGAACAGACAGGGACAAAAAATATCATTCATGTAAAAAATGAACAATAATGGACCCAACACAGACCCCTGTGGAACCCCAGAGATAATGTCCAAAAGAGGCGAACAACAAGATCGCATTCGTACACAATGCTTTCTATTTGTTAAATAGTTCCTTAATAAATCATTAGCAGTACCCCAAATTCCAGCTAGATGTAATTTATGTAATAACCTCTCATGATTTATAGTATCAAACGCTTGCGATAGATCGAAGAAAACACTAAGAACAGATCTTCTAGGGTCTAAGGAAGAATGAATAATATTAAGCGCTGCAAGAAGTGCATGTTCAGTAGATTTACCTTTGGAATAGCCAAATTGATTTACCGGAATAGCCAAATTGATTTACCTTCGGAATAGCCAAATTGATTTACCTTCGCAATAGCCAAATTGATTTACCTTCGCAATAGCCAAATTGATTTACCTTCGGAATAGCCAAATTGATTTACCTTTGGAATAGACAAATTGATTTACCTTCGGAATAGAGAATGTTATTACATGAAAAAAATTGCGTAAGCAAACGTAAAGCAGCTTTTCAAAAACTTAGAGAAAATTGTCAGAATTGAAATATGACGATAATTAGAAATATCAGACTTGGAACCCTTTTTATAGAATGGAATAACAGAAGCAGTTTTAAAAGCAGTCAGCACAATGCCAGTCGAAAAAATTACAATAAAAATATACAACAAAGGTGACTCAAACGAGCCTTACAACAATACGGAGAGTTTGATCATACCCAGGTCCCTTACTGATATCAATTTCCCCAAGTACTCCAGAAAGTTCAGAATTAGTAATACTACTTCAAAAAAAAAAAAAACACTAGTGTCGCCAGCAAAACATGCTGAAACAGAACAGACAGGGACAAAAAAAATATCATTCATGTAAAAAATGAACAATAATGGACCCAACACAGACCCCTGTGGAACCCCAGAGATAATGTCCAAAAGAGGCGAACAACAAGATCGCATTCGTACACAATGCTTTCTATTTGTTAAATAGTTCCTTAATAAATCATTAGCAGTACCCCAAATTCCAGCTAGATGTAATTTATGTAATAACCTCTCATGATTTATAGTATCAAACGCTTGCGATAGATCGAAGAAAACACTAAGAACAGATCTTCTAGGGTCTAAGGAAGAATGAATAATATTAAGCGCTGCAAGAAGTGCATGTTCAGTAGATTTACCTTTGGAATAGCCAAATTGATTTACCGGAATAGCCAAATTGATTTACCTTTGGAATAGACAAATTGATTTACCTTCGGAATAGCCAAATTGATTTACCTTCGCAATAGCCAAATTGATTTACCTTCGCAATAGCCAAATTGATTTACCTTCGGAATAGCCAAATTGATTTACCTTTGGAATAGACAAATTGATTTACCTTCGGAATAGAGAATGTTATTACATGAAAAAAAATTGCGTAAGCAAACGTAAAGCAGCTTTTCAAAAACTTAGAGAAAATTGTCAGAATTGAAATATGACGATAATTAGAAATATCAGACTTGGAACCCTTTTTATAGAATGGAATAACAGAAGCAGTTTTAAAAGCAGTCAGCACAATGCCAGTCGAAAAAATTACAATAAAAATATACAACAAAGGTGACTCAAACGAGCCTTACAACAATTTCGGAGAGTTTGATCATACCCAGGTCCCTTACTGATATCAATTTCCCCAAGTACTCCAGAAAGTTCAGAATTAGTAATACTACTTCAAAAAAAAAAAAAAAAAAAAAGGAATTAGCAAGACCATAATTATGACAACCAACCGTACGGTCACCCGTTGACCAACGTTGAGGTGTCAATGAAGGAGGAACATTCACGAAATGTTCATTGAAAGCATTTGGCACTAATTTAGGATCATGTAATGTATTAAGTAATTAATTTATGTAATGTATTAATTAATAATTTATTAATTTAATGTGTTAATTAATTCATTTAGGATCATCATAATGTATTAATTTAGGATTATGTAATGTCAACTGATCAACTTTTATAGCCTCCGCAGTTACATTATTTACATTACCTCTGCCCAATAATTCATTAATACCAGACCATAACTTACTGGAATTGAAAATTTGTTCATGTAATACCGTTTCTTTGCAGATCTTAATTTTTTATTTAATTTGTTGCGGTATGCACGAAAATTAGAAAGATCCTCCAAAACCCTGCCAAAATTAGCTGTTTTTATGAAACAGCTAATTTTTTATTCCAATCTCCCTGAGCAAGGCGCGGGCCATCCAAGATTTCCTTAATCGCTTTCTCGCAACGCGTTTAACCGTTGGGAAACACTTAATGTAATAAGAGTTAAACACAGAAAAAAATTATTATAAACCTGTTCAGGATCAGGATTAATATCCTCAACTATGCAAGACCGACAAGTAATTTCTAAACATACTCAAATTTTCCTCTGAAAAATTTTCAAAATAATACCATCAAAAACCTCCCTACGAGGACAACGATTATCAGAAATAATAAAAATTGAGAGGTGGTCACTAATTTGATATTCTAACACACCAGTATTATTAGTAAAACATAAATCAACGATTCTGTACTCAATCTTGTAAACATTAGCCAGGTGAAGCCCCCTGTCTTTGGCAGTGAAAGCTAGCGTTCTAGTTCTTTAGTTTGTATTCTTACGCCAATTAAACGGAAATCGGCACGCTCGTGTTATAAATATTCTCGGTATATTTACAGCCCCTTTTTTAAAACCTTGATACATAAAATCAATTGTTGACTGTGATCTCGACATTATTATAGTAGACACTTTATAGTAACATCAAAACCACGTGATAAAGCAATGTCCCACAATGTATTAATAAGAATATCACCCTGTCATTAATATTTAAGTTAACATAACCGATAACAAAACATTTCCCTAAGGCGTCATTAATGAAATCAAAGTAACTAGAAAAAAAAGTAAAAAAACTGTTGCATATTACCCGATGGTGGCCTATACATTCCTCTAAAGTAGGCACCCTATACAAGAATTATCAAGAACTCAATATCAGAACAAATACCAGACCATTGCGGAACAAGTATATAAGATAAAGAACGGTGTATATAAATGGCAACTCCACCCCCTTACTGTTTAAACGACTCTCTAAAACAGCGTCATATGAATCAAGTGTGTATACAAAACCAGGATAAAATCATGTCTCAGAGATACAAACTATATCAACCCTTACTTCAATATCATCGATAAAATGTTCAAGAAGCAATATTTTATTAGTTAGGCTACACGCGTTTATGTGTATAATATTTAAGCTGTTATGTGCTAATTGAAATTGAGAAATTAGTGATGACCGAAAAGACCGGCCCTGGCGATCATCAAGTTCCATTACAGATGAAATCGGGAAGAAAAAGAGAGAGAGAGAGAGAGAGAGAGAGAGAGAAAATAAAGTAAGCTTTAGCAAAATGTAAAGTATAAATATGAACATCGGGGATATCACGATATTATTTTGATACGGATATGTGTATCCATAATGCACGAGAGAAAAGTAATTTCATCACCACATGAGAAGGAAGAATGCGCATGACAGCATGGTAGCACAAAAGAGGTTAAACAAGTGGCGCGATGTCGAGGAGTTAATAGGAAGTATGATTACCCCGAACACCTGTACAGCTCGTACGCTAAATGCTTATGATGTTCACAAGGCTGTGAATGAGAGTTTGGAGCAACAAGTCCCACTCCTTCCCCAAGGCGAGTCGGATTCCCGGAAATTTCAGGGAGGGGTCCGCCAGCTCGCAGTTGTTCAATGGGATTAATTTCGGGCAACTCAGACGTGCTCTATTTGGTCCAAGTCCGGAGATCTCGAGAGCCACTTCATCCTGTGAATATCCTCACTCTCCAGGCATTCCTTGAATAGCCCAGCTCTATAGGGACGAGCTCTAATGTCCATCAAGAGGAACTGAAGGGCAACACCTCCCCTGAAAAGCCGTACACAGGGCTCTAGGATGTCATTCCTGTAGACAGGATGCCTCCTGGACACAGAGGCATGCGGCCATCCAACATGACACCACATGAATTTCCGAACGTCTTCGCCGGGGAATCGCTTTGTGTTCTATGTCTGTACGAGGATAAGGGTGTGGCGATGATAAACCATCAAAATTGTTACTAGTGCCTCCATCAAGATTACAAAAGGAAAGTAAATGTCCCTTTGGATCCAAATCCAACGATCTACGCTCATAGAAAATAGCAAACTGTTCTAGTAATCCAATTTATTGGCGTAGAAATATATAAATAAGCATTTCCAAGATTTCGCACATCAACCAAATGGCTTTTTCAAGGAAGGTAGACACAAACTGTTTCAAGGAAGTTTGAAATAAATTTTTTCAAGGAAGTTAGACAGAAAACAACTGTCTAACTAGCTTTTTCAAAGAAGTTATACAGTTTCTGTTTTCAAGAAAGTTAGACAGACAGTCTCTGTCTAACTTCCTTGAAAAAGCCATGTGGTCGATGTGCGAAAGCTTGGAAACGCTTATTTATATATTCCTACGCCAATACATCGGATTATTGGTGTAGTTTTACTATTTTCTACCTAATTGGTGTACTGCTCCTCGTTATGAATTTGACCTACGCTTAACTGTAGTTAACTAAACTTGTTAATAACAGCGTGCTTCAATCAGAATTTCTCACTAAAGTAAAGAAAATTTTGCTTTGTCATTTTAGAGCAAACGACCAACATACTGTATATATATAGATAAAATGAAACGCCATTTTTTTTAGCACATAACATAAATCTCAAATGAAGTTACAGATTCTTATTCATAAGTACCAAAATATACGGTGGAGTCACATTATTGTGACCACCAGCTAATATTCAGAGTAACCGCTGTGTGCAGCGCGTACAGCAGCTAGACGGGCTAGGTGTGACTCAATAAGGTGCTGGAAGGTGTTCACGGGAATGTTGAGCCATGCTGACTGCAGTGCATCTGACAGCTGCTGGAGGGTGCGTGGTGGACGATCCATAGAGCGAATAACACGACCGGGGTGGTCCCACACATGCTCAATAGGGTTTACGTCTGGGGAATCAGGGGGCCAGGGAAGTACTTTGAAGTCTTCATCGCGCTCTTCCAACCATTCTCGGACATTTCTAGCAAAAGTGACACGTCGTTCTGCAAGATCCCATCCGCTCCAGGGAAGACAATCAGAATGTAAGGGTGTACATGGTCTGCAAGGATGGATTCATAACAAAATCGGTCCGTAGTGCCTTCCACAGGTAAGCGTGGATCCAGGGAATGCCACGAAAACATTCCCCAGACCGTAACGCTGACCCCACCAGCTTTTGTTCTTCCAGCAATGGTTGAAGATTGTTTGTTCTCCGATGTTTCTCGCCCTATATGCCAACGTCCATCCGTTCGATGAAGCCGAAAACGTGACTCATCGGAGAAGGTGTTGTGGGGGTGGGAGGATACTAAATTAAAATGAAGTTGGCATATGCAAATTTAAATTTAAAATTCCACCCTTTCCCTCAGAGTATGGATATTAAAGTAGACAAGCAAAACTTACGGGTATTTCTATATGAAGACCCAATTTATTCCCACAACTGATGACAATAATAGGAAATTAGTTGTTGCAGTACATGACAGTTATTCCACTTTTATGGCCGAAAAAACAAACAACAACAACAAAAAAAAACAATTTGTGTTATTCAAGGACTTTTGCTGTCTGTGACGTGCAAAATAAATGGGCAGAGCCCCAAATCCGATCCACCCACTAGTCTAAGCTAATGTGGATACATGCTATTGACTAACATATATTAATCACACAACACATGACAAACTCAAGAAATCAATTTTGTAAAAGACCAGTCGGTCTGCATTTATTTGTAAACAATTTAATCAGTGATTTTAAATTCCCTTTCTTTTTGTAATTTGAATTTCTGCTTTGCTTTCCACAAACACACAGGAAGGTTACATAAATTTTACATTTTTGTTTATATTTCTACACAGCAATTTTTTTTTTCGATTCCTTAAGGACAACTTTGAGAAAAAAAATGTTGTATACTTTCTAGCGTTATTCAATATATATATATATTTTCAGGCAATTTTACTCTTACATGGGAGGTGTTGGCCAAGATTCTAAAATCTAGTTTTTTTTTTTTTGTTTTTTTTTATTTTACGTCACCACATTTTCTAAACTGACAGAAATATTACCTTGGGGAGTAACTCTCAGAACAGAGTAGATTTTTTCTTTTGTATTTAGTTTAGTTGTTTGTTTGTTGTTTTCAAATAGGAAGGTGGAGAAAAAAAAAAAGTCTCGTAGTGAGAAAAGAGTCAACTTCTGAAGGACCAACATGGCGGCTAGTAGGTTAGACGTTCGGTGTGACGAGGATGATTTAAAAATTTCTGCTTACCGCTTCCGGAATACAGCATACCTCTCCACGTTTTGTTTCACCTCTAGTCTCTGAAGAAATGGGTACCTCCAGTGTACAGGAGTGGCACTAGCAGAAGTCCAGGAATTTAGTCCTTAGGACTGCCATGTGAAATTTTTTTTTTCTGTTGATGTTCTAATTACATCTACCATGGGACTGGTAGTACAGCAGCAGTTCTCCTTCCGAGCAGCCCTTAGCACACATCCCAGGATGATAACCCTTTGTTTTTGTTTTTTTTAATGATGAGTCGATGTGACGGGTTGATTAGCGAACTTGCCCGGTCGCTGAGGTAAGCAGGCTCTTCCAAGAGCCGACGCTCCGGTTACAAACCCGCACATGGAGACAGGGAGCAAATCCCTTTTTTGTTAATCCTATGCTGCTCTTAGTTTTCGGTTTCCTTTTTGCCGTCGTTCATCTTTCATTTACCGGGCAGGCTATAAAGGACTTCCCGAGAATTTGGGATATCTCGGGGACCACGAAATTTTCTTCATCTTCCGGAGAGGACTCGGTCTTAGCAGCCAAAAAAGTAATCGAAGAGTGTCAAAAAAAAATTCAACTCACACGTCTTCTCCGAAGGATGAGAGAGTACGCCAGCGCCCTCTGCACCGACGCTACTTTCCTCCAATAAGATTGCCCCCATCCAGCTGTTGCATGAAAAACGCGGTCGCCCCCCCACACCGCTTGACTAACGCTTGCGTCTTATGACATAACATGGAAAGGGCGATTCCAGATGCGAAATTTATCACCATTTGCAAAAGAGTGAACGCATTCCAAAATGTGTAATCTGATACCACTCTGCCTTCAACGACTTTCTCTTCTCCTGGGAACGCAGGTGCACTGCTGGCCGGAAATGCTTGACCAACTTCTGGTCATCCCATAAATAAAGAGAGAGATGCTGCAAACCACCCCCTCTGCGTACCAGCAACACTTGGTAAACCCGAGTACGCGTAAAGCTTTTCCCTGTTACTGGGGCCGGAAGCAAGCTGAGCTTTTCTTTCACACCATCCCGTAAGAAAGAGGGGGGGAAGCAAGGAACCTTTCTGGTTAACCATCTCTACGTGGTAGCTTCACTTCAAGACAGAAGACGGGGGAGGAATAAAAGAAAAAAAAATAAATCTCAAAGTTATCATGTACATTTATATGGCACCTTTATACATATATATCCATAATTCTACGCGGGACAGACTGTTCCATACAACAAATACTTATTTCCTAATTATATTTGTAATCGACACAGAATTTTCTTTATAATGGTGGTTACATAAATACAAGTAGATGGTCGATCAACACCATAATTACTATACACACACATATACCTATATATATATATATTTCTCTTTTTTTCTCTTCTTCTCCCAGAAAAATAAAAGAGGAAAACAAATTTATGAAATGACGTTACAACGATTCACCTAAAATACAATATCCTCACTCCGACCTATTGACAGCATAAAAAAGAACTACAGTTACCTAAAGTACACACACACACAGAGCACACTCACCAGAAAGATAGATTAATTTTGAAAGAGAAATTTCCGAGACAAGATTTCTGACTTTTTCTCAACCTTTTTTTCTTAAGAGGACATATATATGGATATATATATCCACCACCTGCACAATGCCAAGAAAAGTGAGAGACCACCTAAAAAAATTATGATCACACATTTTCTCATTTTCTTTTATAGAAAATGCGTTGGACTGTTGTCAGTCCTGAATGAAAATTCACATAAATTGGCCAGATTTATGTGTTTCCAGGACTGAGCAACAGGACAAAGGCAATCCTTTGCCAATCAGCGGAGGTCCAATTCCGATACTGCCGTACAAATGTAAGCCTTTTCTGCCGATGCACTTTCCTTAGTATAGGCGCAGGGACCACCCGTCTGCATTGGATCCCCATATGCAGCAGGGTTCGCTGAACTGTCGTTTTAGACACACTTCCACTAGACCCCAGGTTCATTCGGCCAGTGAGTTGCTCCACAGTAGCGTGTCGATCGGCCCTCACGCACCTTCGCATCCGACGTTTACCTCTAATATCAATGGCACAAGGTGCTTCGCAGTTTCCACAGCTTATTCGCAATGGTGTCATTTCTCCAATCACGATACACTTTAACCCCAGCAGTGCGCGGACAGTTCACAAACTGCGCTGTTTCAGAAATACTGTCACTCTTGGCCCGAAAGCCGATAGTCATCCCTTTTTGCAAATCTAATAAATCGCTCCTATTTTATCCATGACAGCAACGAGTGATATGTTTTCAGATTGCCTACAGCACGCCTTACAAAGCCTCCAAGCCAACTCACGACACGTACCTTCTTTCATTGCCTACGCGCTGTTGACGTCAAAAGTAGGATATGGTCGCAATAATGTGACTCGACTGTGTAATTATTTGTTCTTTCCAAACAATCCAGACGAAGGGGAAACGAGAAACAGCGGACCATTTCCCGATTATCCCATCGGGAAATATCCCGTTGTTCTGCTGGGACAATCTGACCCTGGCTATGGGTAGCGTGTTTTGCCATAGTTAATGTAGGGCTGCAGGCGTAGCTTCTACTCTTTAAAAAATCAAAACTCATCCCTTCCCTATTCTGCCTTTCTTTTTAGTTTTTAATTTTAGTTTTTGGTGGATTCCAATTTTTTGGTGGGGTCACTTTCCCATCCTTGACCCTCGTTTAGGGTGCTCATGATCTCACGTAAGGCTGAAGGCGGGCGGTCGTAGTGAGTGATGGGTTTTCCTCCAATGGGCGCAGCTCCTCGGAACATCAATAGCACACGCGACAGCAACAAGGATATCTATGAATCTGAGAAGCTGATACACAAAAGTTAGCTCCCGTATATATATTGCTGAGGTGCCAGGTAGTCCTCTGTGACACTGGGCAGAAATCTCTAACTCAATGGTTTTTTTACAGAACCCTTAGTTAGATTAACCAACTAGACCCGTTGGCTGTAGACTAAACCGCCACTCTGATGTATTTTTATGATTTTCAAGACAAAAAGAAGCATGTTTGATAAGCTTTATATACTCCCCAGTAACACTGGATGGAACATTCCGCACAGTACCAGTAATGATGTATACTCTAATTTAACTTTCATTTTTGGTTGTGTTTTTCTATGTAAATTTTGGGTGCGTTTTCTTTTATCGTTTCAGCCTTAACATTATATTTTCTCACTCACTGAATGTTATGTTGGCAGCAGTCTTGAGGTGAAGAGTGAATGACATATACATGTTTGACAACCTAAGAACGAGATTTAATGTCTGGCGCTATCAGAAAAGGTGTGGTGCGTAATGGTAGTCGTGGAAGCTGTCCTAATCTCTAAGCGATGGTGTCTGTCAATCTATGATATATACACTACTGGTCACACAAAATGCAACACCAAGAAGGACACCAGATAGCACAGCCAGATTTACTGGACACATAACAACAGATAAAAAGATGAAACGATTGAGCTTACAGGCCCGTGCGACTTGCGGAACACTCAAACATCAATAGTTCGTGTAGACCCCATGGCTGGCAATAACGGCCGCTACACGCCGCGGCATCGAACGAAAGAGGCTTTGGATGTGAGCTTGGGGTATGTCGGTCCAGGCTGCTTCCAGACGTTGCCACAGTTCATCAGGCGTAGCCGCGGGCGGGGCTTGCCGGGCCACACGGTTGCCGATCAGAGACCAGACGTGTTCGATGGGCAACATATCGGGAGAACAGGCGAGCCACGGCAGCAGTGACACCTGGTGCGCCGTGAAGAATTGTTGCACGATGCGTGCCACGTGCGGGCGCGCATTGTCCTGTTGAAACGTGGCCGCTGGTAGGTCCTGCAGGTAAGGGAGGACTACAGGCTCCAAAACGTCGGAGATGTAGCGGTGGCTGTTGAGTGTACCGGTGATGCGTACCAGAGGGGTGCGTGTGTCATATCCAATTGTGCCCCAAACCATAACGCCAGGCGACGGATCGGTATGGCGATGCACAATGCAGTTGTCATACAGTCTCTCGCCGCGGTGAGGCCACACGCCTATCCGACCATCGTGGTGTTGCAGGCAGAAGCGGGATTCGTCGGAGAAGACAATGTCGATCGAATCATACTCGCCTCACTGTGGCTGGATGTCGTTCCACACGGGCGCCGATGTCTCGGTACGATAAACCGCTGTCGCGATAAGCCACTATTCGTCCTCTGTCGTACTCCGAAACGTGCTGGAATGACTGCCGTTTTCTGCGACGAGGCATCAGAAAGCTTCCACGCACAGGTCCGGCAGCACAACAAACTTCCACTACCTACACCCCGCCTTCTGTGCACCCTTCTTATAGTGCTTCTCGGTGGCGTGCCGGACGCACGTGATTTGCATATGCCCTGCAATGCTAATCGTTTGCATGTCCTCTCGCGGGTGACGCATCCTGCGAATTTCAGGCCAATCGGATACTTCCTTCTTGGTGTTGCATTTCGGAAGGCCAGCAGTGTGTATATACATAAGAAATGAAATTACAAATGTGCAATAGTAAGCTGATTAACTCGCCTCAGAACAGCGCATATCTTCAAGAACCACAGGTAGAGATATAAACAACAATCCACTCACAAACGATGCAGAACTCCCCACAGAAACCACCAAACCATCGGGCAAACAAGCACCACACACACACACCCCACACCCCCACATCCACGACAAAAACCAACTAGAACGGAAACACGTGCAATCACGAACACGCACGTAAGAACAGCAACAACAATAATAATAATTAAAATAAAAGTAAAAGGCGGGGTCCGCTACCAATCATCAGGGAAAGACATCCCCGACCACCGTCCTTGTACAGGTTTCATGCAGGTGTAGAATTAACTTAAGAAGTTACCAAAAATATGGGCTACAAATTTCGTAAAAATTCAGGACTAAACACCTGGTCTTTCCTACCTGAACTAAGAACACAAAAAATAACATATGGACTTACCTTGAATAAAATAAACCACCAACACCTTTACAACCTCAAAGTGAAAATAAAATCCAAACACCCTCGAACATTCTTTATCTCAACGATTCCAGTCTTGTGACGATTATATATAGATTAAGATAATACAACGTAGTTGTCACAAATGTTTATTTTTTTATTTCTCAAGCCGACCATGGTTTCGCTGGGTATTGACCTAGCTTCATCAGGACGAATGGCACAACTACGTTGCATTATCTTAATCTATACCCTCGAAAATCTCCGAACACAGCAAATCCAAGAACTAGCCCAAGTTACCGTCCATAAAGTACGTCCGACCGAGGTTACGGGGGAGGGAGGAGGGTTCTGACAACCGGACCAAATGTGACATGGAGGAGGGAGGAGGTTTAGTAAGTATTCTTCTTTTAAAAGTTAAGGAAGGTATGAAATATTTCATATTTCCGATTATATTTAGCTAAATCAGAATATTAATATTAAGTTCTCGTATTTGTACTACCAAATCTATCGTGTTTTGTTGATGGTATGATCCGCAGTGTTGCAACCGTGAATGCATGCGTTCCTTTGTACATCTTTATTTGTTAATGATAAAGTTCGGGTAGCATTTGGGAATAAATTAATGCCTAAATAATAAATATTTTCTGAAGCAAACGCGTAAATATATGGAAGATTCCTTTAAATAATTACATGTTTTCTTTCTGTTTCTCAACGGACTTCTAAAAGCAGTCGTCAAAAAAATCGGGGTTGCGAGAATCAGGACGTATTTTTTAGGGCAGGAGGTCAAAAATCGGACAAAATGTGACATGGAGGAGTGGGGGAGTCTAAAAATAGTAAAAAATCACGAACGTACTTTATGGACGGCCCCCAAGCAAACATATAATGGCATGTTGAATCCCAAAGGGGAACGCTCGTAATAACCAAATCGAACCACCAGAAACCAGTGGCGACATCTGTTGGAATAAAAGAAACGTACAAATTGAGTGAGTGTAAGTATATGGATGAAAGCCAATGTTATATTAGATATTCCGGGGCGACTCGGCAGAAAATAATATAGACTGTAGCCCGAAAAATTGATTAGTCAAAAGTAGGGGTTGTTACAATGTTGCAGAGTCTTAAGTTAAAGGAAGTTAATAGATTCTTAAAGTGAAAAAAGCAATATTTTAATGGATAATGATTTTTTAAACGAGAAGAAAAAAGAACCTTTAATTGCTTTGTAGTGTTTGACTTGTTATTACATATTCTGGTAGCTCTTACAAATTGGGAAATGATAATATTCCTAAGAATATTGTTTGACATGTTTAAGTACCAAACACTCATAATATTGATATTAATTGGGAACTACAATAAATTTTGACCTCAAATGAAATAAACATATTGATTTTCTTTTAATTGAACTATCTAGAAATATTGATATAGTGAGTAATATCCTGACTGATCAAACAACTAAAACATTGATCTCATTATATTACACACTATTTCAAACTCATATCAATTACTGCATACTATCATGGGGACAAACGACACAATACAATATTAATAAATTCGAAATCCTACAAAATAAATTCATTAGGCTAATTGATCTCAAATAACATCCTAATACTCGACCTTTAATAAATTTTAGAACAAAAGTATATCCTAATAAATATAATATACGTACTATTACTCAACTATGCTATTTTAATCTTGGTGAAATTATGTTCAAACGAATTAAATATAATTTATATTCAGATCTCATATTTTTAACACACACATGCACATTCGTATGAAACAAGGAATAAACTACAATTACAAAAACGGAATCAATTAAACTTACTCTAAATTACAGAGGCCCTCAATACTGGAATTTTTTACCTAGCAACCTGACTAACTTAAACAATTTTAATTTATTTAAAAAAAAATTCAAACTCTATCTTCTTCAATAATTAAAAAAAATAGAAGGGATCGGCAAAACGTCTTCTGATTGTCTGACTTGATGTGTCAATCTGTTGTTTCATTTGTTTCTTTTACGGGGAGTACAGGGCTATGTCAGGCCATTTTGGCCTTTTCCCTTGTCTTCCCTGTTGTTACAGTCTATGTTCATCCTTTATGTACTGTCAATTTTTTTTCCCACTTGTTTTTTTTTTTTTTTTCTTTCTTTTCTTCTAAGAGCATGTAACAACAAAAATAAATAAAATAAATAAATAAAAGCTTAAATGAACTCGTTTATCAAAAATGCCCAAACTAATGCCATGATTATCCAAATGAATGTCCAAGTCAAGAAAATGTACATGAACTTTAATGTACATGATCTTTGTATATACGTATATTACCGGCGATATGTCAAAAAAAGGCACTGTGCAGAATGCCTAGGAAATCTATAGAATGCGTGACTTTTTTAGGCAAAGCATGAAATATTTATGTTATTTTAATATTGTATATACTTTACCTAGGCATTTTATATAAATCCTGGGCATTATATAAAACGACAAGGACTATTTAGGCAAAGTAGGAAAACAGAATCACGAATAAGCCTTTATTAAAAAGACGTATATGAAAATCAAAAAAGAAATACAAAGTAAGATATACGACTTTCTTACTGAAAGAACAAAAGAAAAATACTAGCACTGACCTACTTGTTGCAACAAGGAAGGCTAGAATGGCATTTAATTGTCTTTTTCACACAAGAGCACTTCATTTTTTGGCACTTAGTCTTGTACATACACCTCGCGAATCCTTGACCACATCCTGTGAACTGAGCGATAGAAGCTGATCTAAAAGGAATTGCGTGGTCGGGAATGTCTTCAACTCTGAGTTAGTCCTTTGGACATAAAGTGAGTGGTGACCTGGCATAGAGTTGGTTCGAAATTCCCCGAGTAGTTCCAAGGTAAAAACTGGTTAAACCGTCTTCTATCACACTCGTAATAATTGCCAGCAGAATGCGCGGGTCACCCCGTCCTTTATCGACGTCAGGAATAGCAACTCGGACAGTGGCTTCTAAAAACGCAGAAGGAATTTTTTTATCAGAGTCCATCTTCATTTATTTTTTTATTTTTTTTGGCATGTATTTCCAGATTCAATTTAGATTCAATTTTGCGAGCATTGAAAGTCATGTGCCTCGCCACGTGAAAAAAAGAAGCCACTGGTGGGAGTATTTTATACTTTGCCGATTTGCCTTTCGGTATTGCATAGAATGCCTAGGGAATGTATACAGTACATATGCATATATGTGTGTATGTGTGTGCGCGCGCGCGCGTAATGAAATTAGAATGAGCAGCTCAATATTATAACAAGTTTGTAAAATCATGCAATAAATTGATTATAATACGCTTTCCAGCATGCCAGAAATCATTACTCAAGTTATGAGAATAATGGCTGTGGAATAAATCTCGGTGCTGTGCCATGACCCTTGTTCCCATGTCGATGATATTCAACAGAACCGTTTCGGTATACCTCCGAAATAACATGATAAAGCTTTGTCGCAATCGAAGCATTTTTACGTAAGTTATGATGCATAAGGGCTATGGAATAGATCCCGCTCCTGTGTCCTAACCTTTGACCCCATTTCGCCCATTTTCAATAGAATTCGTTTTCAGGCAGGTCCGTACAACATACTAACATTTCATCCAAATCGAAGCATTTTTACGTAAGTTATGACGCATAATGGCGATGGAAGTGATTACACTCATATGTCCTGACCTTTGACCCCATTTTGCCCATTTTCAATAGGGTTTGTAGCCAGGTGGTCCCCTACCACATACTAAAATTTCATCGAAATCGAACCTTTTTTACGTTAGTTATGACGCATAACAGCAGTGAAGTGAATCCCGCTCTTATGTACTGACCTTTCACCCCATTTCGTTCACTTTACATAAGGTTCCTTCCCAGATGATACCCTACCAGATACTAAAATTTCATCGAAATCGAACCTTTTCTACCTTAGTTATGACGCATAACAGCAGCGGAGTGAATCCCGCTCTTATGTACTGACCTTTCACCCCATTTCGTTCACTTTAAATAAGGTTCCTTCCCAGATGATACCCTACCAGATACTAAAATTTCATCGAAATCGAACCTTTTTTACGTTAGTTATGACGCATAACAGCAGTGGAGTGAATCCCGCTCTTATGTACTGACCTTTCACCCAATTTCGTTCACTTTACATAAGGTTCCTTCCCAGATGATACCCTACCAGATACTAAAATTTCATCGAAATCGAACCTTTTTTACGTTAGTTATGACGCATAACAGCAGTGGAGTGAATCCCGCTCTTATGTACTGACCTTTCACCCCATTTCGTTCACTTTAAATAAGGTTCCTTCCCAGATGATACCCAACCAGATACTAAAATTTCATCGAAATCGAACGATTTTTACGCGAGTTATCGTGAGGACGGACATACGCACACAACGCGTGACGTAATAATACAGATGGGAATCGCGACCATCTGCTAGCTAGATTATGACGTCATAAAACTTTAATAGGATCCAAACACAACGCGTGACGTAATGAGACAGATGGCGTGACCGCGCGCCAACATTCTCAAACGCGAGATAGTGACGTCATAAGATTTCTAAGCATTGGAAGCATTAATGGAACGACGCCATGACACTAAAAACTGTATAATTCGGGGTGGTTATTTAACCCACTAAACGAGTTCTCCTAAAGTCGAGATCAAGCTAAATCGATTTCTAGTACCAGAAAACGGTAGGTTAACGACCTTCATCAAAATTCTTTGAGTCGTTTTCAAAATAAAATGTACATACATATATAAGAGAATTGCTACTTTAAGGGGAACGTCAAGTAATTTTGCTTCCTATACTTCCAACGAAAAAACTTCTATACACATTTTCTTCGCAATTAATGCGTTCCCAAGAATGAAAATTTGAACATCGATTAAAATAGATTCATTTCATAACTTGGAATACATAATATTTTCTAAACCATAACCGTAATAATATTTTCTAAACCATAGCCGTAATTATGCAATCCAACATTTATTTGTCCACTGACGTCATCAAAGTACAGGTCGGGCCATCTTTTTTCTGGTTTCAACACCACCAAAGGAAACGCTATTGTTTTTTAATATAATTATGCTTATGTTTTAGAAAATGTTAAGTATAGCAAGTTATAGTATGAAGTTATATTAATCGATGTTCAAATTTCCATCCTTGGGAACACACTAATGGTGAAGGAAATGTGTACAAAAGGTTTTCCATTGGAAATATAGGAAGCAAAATTATTTGACGTCCACGTTAATAATGTGGGATAAGGGCGATGGAATGGACCCCTATCCTATGTCCTGACCTTTGACTCCATTTGTCCCATTTTCAATAGGGTTCCTTTCCAGGTGGTCCCCTACCACATACTAAAATTTCATCGAAATCGAACCGTTTTTACGCACGTTATGACGCATAAGGGCAATGGAATGCATCCCGCTCCTATGTCCTGACCTTTGACTCCACTTCACCCATTTTCAACAAGGTTTGTCCCCAGGTGGTCCCCTACCACATACTAAAATGTCGTTGAAATCGAACCATATTTACGCAAGTTATGACGCATAAGGGCTATTGAATTGATCCCGCTCTTATGGCGTGACCTTTGATCCCACTTCACCCATTTTCAATAGGGTTCGTCCCCTGTTGGTCCCCTACCACATACTAAAATTTCATCGACATCGAACCATTTTTACGTGAGTTATCGTGCCGACAGACAGACGGACGGAAAAGGCTGGATCATATACGCTTCTTCAACCTACATTTGGAAAGCGTAAAAAACCCTCCAGTACCGCACAATGCTGCTGGAACTTGGAACGAAATATATCAAAAACTTCATGTCCACTCCAAATCAAAACGCCCGCATCAAACTAAGTGCCTATTGTTGTTATTGGAGCTATGATTTAAAAGTTTCTTCATTAGTGATGTGCGGCTAAATAAAAGACGAGTGTAAGCAAATGTTTCTTGAACTTTATTTGAGTGACTCTGTTACACTTAAAGTCAGTGAATAAGAAGAAGGAACTTTACTTAGTGTTCCCAAAGCCACATAAGCACGTGTAGAATAGTAAAAAACGCTACACAGTGCAAATATGCCGCGTTATAATGCTCATAAAAATACACATAAACAGAGTCCTGCACAGCACATAACGTATATGAATTTCACTTCAAGAAGTTAAGGATAATTCTTGTGCTAAGAAGAAAGACAGAACAAAATAGACATGAAACTGTACAAAGTGCCACACATTGACAGAAGTAGAACATTGAAGAATTAACATTTGAAAACTCGCAGGCATACTTAGAACTAAATTAGGAGAATTACAGTAACTGAAAGTATAAAAAGTTAGTAAAATCATGCAATGCATTGATTATAAAACGCTTTCCAACAAACCAGAAACATTTCTCAAGTTATCACTCAAGTTATGAGAATAATGGCTGTGGAATAAATCTCGGTCCTGTGCCCTGACATTTGATCCCATTTCGATGATATTCAACAGAACCGGTTCGGTATACCTCCGAAATAACATCATGAAGTTTTGTCGCAATCGAAGCATTTTTATGTAAGTTATGATGCATAAGGGCTACGGAATAGATCCCGCTCCTGTGTCCTAACGTTTGACCCCATTTCGCTCATTTTCAATAAGATTCGTCCCCAGGCATACAACATACTAACATTTCATCCAAATCGAAGCATTTTTACGTAAGTTATGAAGCATAATGGCGATGGAAGTGATTCCGCTCCTATGTCCAGACTTTTGACCCCATTTCGCCCATTTTCAATAGGGTTTGTCCCCAGGTAGTCCCCCACCACATACTAAAATTTCATCGAAATCGAACCCTTTTTACGTTAGTTATGATGCGTAAGAGCAGTGGAATGGATCCCACTCCTATGTCCTGACCTTTGACTACATTTCGTTCACTTCCAATAGGGTTCCTTCTCACGTGGTCCCCTACCACATACTAAAATTTCATCGAAATCGAACGATTGTTACGCGAGTTATATTGCAGACGGACGTATGCACACAACGGGTGACGTAATCAGGCAGATGGGAATCGCGACCATCTGCTCGAAAGATTGTGATGTCATAAAACTTTAAGAGGGTCCACACACAACGCGTGACGTGATGAGACAGATGGTGTGACCATGCGCCAACATCTCAATCGCGAGCTTGTGACGTCATAAGATTTCTAAGCATGTGTAACATTAACGGGACGACGCAATGACACTAAAAACGTGGTAATTCGGGGTGGTTATTTAACCCACTAAACGAATTTCCCTAAAGTCGAAATCAAGCTAAATCGATTTCTAGTACCAGAAAACGGTAGGTTAACGACTTTCAACAAAATCCTTAGAGCCGTTTTCAAAATAAAATTTACATAGGTACAAGAATTGCTCCTTTAAGGTGGACGTCAAATTTTGCTTCCCATACTTCCAATGGAAAAACTTCTGTACACATTTTCTTCACAATTAATGCGTTCCCAAAGATGAAAATTTGAACATCGATTAAAACAGCTTCATTTTATAACTTGGAATACTTAATGTTTTCTAAAACATAACTATAATTATGCAATCCAACATTTATTTGTCTACTGACGACATCAAAGTACAGGTCGAGCCATCTTTTTTCTGATTTCAACACCACCAAAGGAAACGTTATTGTTTTTTAATATAGTTATGGTTATGTGAAAGAAGTGGGCCATATACCAGAACAAGTAATAATCCGACGGAGCAAGATCTGGACTAGATGCTGGGTGTGGTATTAGTTCGATGCTCTCAAGTTTCTGGGGTTTTGCACGGCTCGTTCGCGCGGTATGAGGCTGACCGTTGTTCTGCTGTTGAACAGCGCGCTTTCCGTTCGCCATTGTCGGGTACCTCTCCTCCAAAACAGCATACATGCACTGCAGCTGTTCAGAGTAGAGGTTGGCGTTGATGGTCCGACTGTCTGGAACAAATTCATAATGGATTATCCCCTCGAAATTCCACCAGACGTAGAGCATCACCTTGTGCTCTAAGCGCCCACGTTTGTCAGCAGGTTCAGGAAGCTGGCCCGGGCCTAACCACTGCCGCTGTGCGTTAGGATTACGGAAATAGACCCACTTTTCATCGCACGTAACAATTTACTTGATAAAACATACATCGCGCGGGTTTTCTAAAAGTTTCGTGCACACTTGAACTCGGCGGTTTGCTTCAGCTAACGTCAGTTCGTAAAGGATAATGCGGCAGCTCCTGTAGACCTTGACGAGGTCCTGAAAGTGACGAACCGTGGTGGTCTGTGATATGCCCAGCTCGCCTGATGATATCCGAGTGATGGTTGTAGGATTAGCCTCCACGACTTGGTGCAAGGCCTCCGAATCCACGGTTCGCGGCCTATATGACCATGGCTAATCGTTGAAGTTTCTGTCACCTGAGCGAAATTTCTTGAACCATCTGGTTGCGGTGCTGTGGTCCACGGAACCTTCCTCTTTCGCATGATAAATGTTTCGTGTTGCTTGAGCAGCGTTATGGCCGACTTGAAACTCGTAAAGCAAGAGTTCCCTAATTAGCCAATTGTGGCTGTTCATCTTTTAAGCGTCCCAACTACAGACAGAATGACGACATGCAATGCTGTTCATAGCAACGTCTACCACTTTACATCCCTTCCACTGACTGCAGTGCGCGACTTGAACTGGTTTAAACACGTGGCATACCCGCCGCAGCACATACATTTATGCAAATATTGCAAAACCTTCGACTCACCCTCTGTATTTAACACCTTTCTTATATTTCCTTTCAAACAGAAGAAACAAAACAAATTTCATACTAAATGAGATGAAACAAGTGGGTCTATGCGTTTCGAGGAACTGCAATAGATGCTGTGGGCTTTTGCTTTGTTCCTGATTTCAACGATCCATGCCAGCATTTAATGATGTAAGCAACCTTATATCCCTAAGTTAGGATCCTGATTTCGGGCAAGAAAGAAAAATATCGCCCAAATTAGGCTGTTTTTAAGTCTTTCATCCGGGTCTTGATCAAGGACCAAATTCAGGCCAGAAGCACCGATCTTTTACCACTTGACCAACAAAATAGCACGATGAAATTTCCCACGTACTGAAATAGTCTTACCAAAATATTTCCTTAAAATTCTAAACATATTTCTTTAAGCCGTGATTCAATCCATTTTTCTTCATGATTCAGTAATTCGAATTCATACTTCACAGAAAGAAGTGCGCAACGGAGACGTGAAGCAGAGTTACAACAGCATTTTGTGATGCAAATACACATAAAAACCATACAAGCTACTTAAAAACTGATTTAATAACTTTATCGAATATTTGTTTTTTCCTTAGCAGCAGCATTTAAAGGATAAGTTACGGTTAAAGGCCATTAAACAAAGAAAGGTAAACCAGTTTCGCGGAGGAAGTACATACCTCGAGTTTATTATTCAACTAAAATGCCTCGAAGTTTTGTTTAATTTAATTGATAATACAGTGTTCCCCAGATATAACGCCGTCGTTTATACCGGGAATTCGGATATACCGCAGGTCTTTCCTTTTCCCCGTACTATTGAATGAGATTCTGAGAAAAATATGGACGTCTCTGCTGCAATCGTCACACTGCAAAAAGTGGTTTCAGCTGGCACAGAGAAAAAATATTGACAGAGAGAATAAAAAAAGATCGGTAAACAGAGAAAATAAAAATGTGAACAATGATAAACAAAATGGTGGACAGAGTGCTGTACGTTCTGATCCACAGGCAGTTAGAAATAACCTCGAGGCACACGAACTTACGGAGGATATTATTGATCAATGGGTTGACATCGACAAAGAAAACGTCGTGTGTCTTATCTTAACAGACGAAGAGATTGTTAAAAGTATCATCAACGATAAAAAGATGGAAGGACGTTATGTAGAAATAGAATTAGAGGAGAAACCAGTCGATGATCCGACAGATCAGGAAGCACTCCAAGGCTTAGAGACTGTGATTGGATGGCTAGAGACACAGCAGAATGTTGAGCAAGTAAAGATTACGCAGAAAGCACTCCAAGGCTTAGAGACTGTAATTGGATGGCTAGAGGCACAGCAGAATGTTGAGCAAGTAAAGATTACGCAGTAAGCACTCCAAGGCTTAGAGACTGGGATTGGATGGCTAGAGGCACAACAGAATGTTGAGCAAGTAAAGATTACGTAGTAAGCACTCCAAGGCTTAGAGACTGTGATTGGAAGGCTAGAGGCACAGCAGAATGTTGAGCAAGTAAAGATTACGCAGTAAGCACTCCAAGGCTTAGAGACTGTGATTGGATGGCTAGAGACACAGCAGAATGTTGATCAAGTAAAGATTACGCAGTAAGCACTCCAAGGCTTAGAGACTGTGATTGGATGTCTAGAGGCACAGCAGAATGTTGAGCAAGTAAAGATTACGCAGTAAGCACTCCAAGGCTTAGAGACTGTGATTGGATGGCTAGAGGCACAGCAGAATGTTGATCAAGTAAAGATTACGCAGTAAGCACTCCAAGGCTTAGAGACTGTGATTGGATGGCTAGAGGCACAGCAGAATGTTGATCAAGTAAAGATTACGCAGTAAGCACTCCAAGGCTTAGATACTGTGATTGGATGGCTAGAGGCACAGCAGAATGTTGAGCAAGTAAAGATTACGCAGTAAGCACTCCAAGGCTTAGAGACTGTGATTCGATGGCTAGAGGCACAGCAGAATGTTGAGCAAGTAAAGATTACGCAGTAAGCACTCCAAGGCTTAGAGACTGTGATTGGATGGCTAGAGGCACAGCAGAATGTTGAGCAAGTAAAGATTACGCAGTAAGCACTCCAAGGCTTAGAGACTGTGATTGGATGGCTAGAGGCACAGCAGAATGTTGAGCAAGTAAAGATTACGCAGTAAGCACTCCAAGGCTTAGAGACTGTGATTGGATGGCTAGAGACACAGCAGAATGTTGATCAAGTAAAGATTACGTAGTAAGCACTCCAAGGCTTAGAGACTGTGATTGGATGTCTAGAGGCACAACAGAATGTTGAGCAAGTAAAGATTACGCAGTAAGCACTCCAAGGCTTAGAGACTGTGATTGGATGGCTAGAGGCACAACAGAATGTTGAGCAAGTAAAGATTACGCAGTAAGCACTCCAAGGCTTAGAGACTGTGATTGGATGGCTAGAGGCACAACAGAATGTTGAGCAAGTAAAGATTACGCAGTAAGCATTCCAAGGCTTAGAGACTGTGATTGGATGGTAGAGGCACAACAGAATGTTGAGCAAGTAAAGATTACGCAGTAAGCACTCCAAGGCTTAGAGACTGTGATTGGATGGCTAGATGCACAACAGAATGTTGAGCAAGTAAAGATTACGCAGTAAGCACTCCAAGGCTTAGAGACTGTGATTGGATGGCTAGAGGAACAGCAGAATGTTGATCAAGTAAAGATTACGCAGTAAGCACTCCAAGGCTTAGAGACTGTGATTGGATGGCTAGAGGCACAACAGAATGTTGAGCAAGTAAAGATTACGCTAAAAGATATGCTCATCAAAAATTTATTTTATCGTTAAAAACAACGAAAATTACTGACTTTTAAAATGCGTGATTAAATAAATTTATTGAATTTTTATGGTGACTTATGTTATGTATTCTTTTACGTGAAAATATAAGAGTTTTCGAAAGTATCAAACTTTATTTCTTTCATCAGTCATTTCCCCTGTAACCTACTGGGGTTTGCGGTCACTCCCGACGAAAATATATGACGTAAGCAACAAATTAATATCACGATAAGCTTCTGTTTCTTTATTTTTTGTTTCATGCCCGACTTTATTCAAAGTCGACCATGACAGATTGATAAACAATTGTTAAGGATTTTTTTCCCTATTTCACATTTAAACTCGTCATTTACTTCTTTTCACGCCATTTACTTAACCTGAAGATTTATGGGAAATTCAAAATTTACTTACGCTACTAATTTGCTGAGTAGAAAGATAAAGAACGTCAATCTAAAACGAGTCCCGGGTTGAAAAACCAATGAACATCAAGTTTAATTTCATTTTCATTTCATTTATTGCATTTTAGTTGTTACAGACATGGTATTACATAATCATAAATGTATAACACAAATAATATATTTTTGTAACAACATGGAATGAGGAGGTAAAAGGCCTGATAGGCCTGACGTGCCATCTTCTCCCAAAGCATCAAACTTTTCATGAAAATAAAAAAAAATTCAAAAAGACATAAACAAGTCAAGTCCACATCATATCAAACACAGCAAGGGTGGTTCTATCAACTAATAAAGGTAATAGTACATTATGAGCTTTTGGTCAGTAAGAAATACCTGAGTTTTCGTTTAAATATATTAATATTATTAAGTGATACAATATCAATAGGAAATGTATTCCATAATGCAGGACCAGTATAATTAATAAATTATCTAAATCGTTCTGTCAGTGGAAACATGGGGATTAGTGTTGTTTTTTGTCTCGTGGAGTAGTCATGACTGTGAGTACTTACTGTAATGAAATCTTTCTTGGTTCTAACCATTTTTAATTCTCAAAAACATTAGTTTACCTATACTATAGATATGCAATTGTGGAATAGTTAGTATATTAAAATCATTTGGACTGAGTCTAGCCCGAAAAACTGTATTTGAAAATTGAGTATTTTGTAGTTTAAATTGTAATAGTCTTATGAATCTATTTTGGCCGCCCCGGTGGCGCAGTGGTCTAAGCGATGGCCTCTGATCATTCGTCCGAAAAGGATCCGGGTTCGAATCCCGGTGAAGCATGGATGTTGTGTTTGTCTTACGGCACTGGCTCTCCCCCTTCCCTGGAGCCAGTGACCCTAAATTTGGAACGAGTGACTGCTTATAGCCCATTGAGTTGCTCATGGTAGTCGTTAAACCTTCAATCAAAAAAAAAAAAAAAAAAAGGAATCTATTTTGTAACGACTGAAGTTTTTCATATTGTATAAGGTAGCCGATCCCCGAACAGATATACAATAGATTATATGAGACTGAATTAAAGGGTAGTATAATAAAATCATTAATTTTGGGGTTAAATTGGCCACTGCACTACTAATAACCCCTATATTTCTTAAGATCTTATTAGAAAGTGAATTCGATTTTAAATCGTGCTGAATAATGATACCAAGATAGTTATGACTTTCAACCACTTCTATAGATGATCCAAGTAAATTAATATTCTAAATTAAGGAGGTGGGAGTTGACGTATTTGAAAAATCAATGCTTTTGTTTTGTTAATAATAATAGCTAGATCATTTTTAGTTAACCAATTAGTGATAGATGTAAAACGGACTTGTAGTTGTCGCACCAATGTCTCAACATCATTTCCATGTATTAATATGGTTACATCATCTGCATATAAAATGATATCTGAATTGTGTAAATAGGTACAGAAGTCATTAATAAAAATATTGTTAAAATATTTCTCAGGGATATAAAGTGAAACCCCTATTGTGCATCCCCGAATTTTACGTTTTTACGTTTCGAGCGACGTTTGTCCCAAATGATTCTCTTGTATTTTTCCCGTGTTATACGTTTTTTTTTCAATAACACGATTTCCCGCATGGAACGTCGTTTAAATTTTTGGTGTCAAACCTGATTTGCCTCTAATTTCCTGTCTTTCTTGGTTTTCGTATGTATGATTCTTTTAAACCGATTCTTCCCTCTCCTGCCACATTCCTCAGAAGATTCTGACGACCACGTTGCCTTAAACCGGTTCTTCCTCTCCAGAATTTGTTGAATGCATTTGACGCCCAATTGGAGCAGTGCCACATTTCTCAGGCTGGAAAACTCTTACAAAACCTTAAAAACACTGCAAAAACACTAGCAAAGCCTTTCAGTTATTGAGGAGGCTTTTCTTGAGCTAAGTACTGAAAATAGAAAGCAAACGGAAATTACCGATTTTTCCGAACTAACATCCCATAATGCAAGTACGTATGTAGTAATACTGCATTTTTTGGTTCTTACATAAATGTGCTTACAATGCATACTATATACTAGTAAAGTACTACTAGTGTGCATTGCATTTCTATTTTTTTGTTCGACCTCAGGTTTACGATATCCCGTATCGTACGGCTTTTTATACTGTTTCGCAGAAAAATGTAAAATCGGGGTTTCACTGTACTATCAAATCTAAATTTCAATGGATTCAGGAGACAAAATCACGCAATAGTACTTATAATTATGGTAATATTTTTTCATATCTTTCATACAGAACTTTCACAATACCTTTGCGTGGGGAGGCCTGACCAATACCACAATTAGTTTAGAATCATTCCCTGAGGGAACACTGTAAAAAAACTCATATTGAAGTGATCCTTTAAAAACTGAAAGAAAGGAAAAAAATAGCTATGAAAGATAGTGAAAGTCAAAAAAAAAAAAAATTAGCCACAGGAAGAGAAATAGTTTCCAACACATAAAAAAAAATGACTCTAGATCCTACTTATGAGTTCGTGATTTAAAATTATTTTTCTGTTTTTAGCTGTTTTCACCATTTCACGTCGGTTTGTTTTTGATTATTAAGAAGTACCAAACTACATTTATCGAGCTCAGTAGTGTAAAATTAGAGTTTTTTTGCCGATTAGAGAATCACTGAATTAGAGAACAGTTGCAGCCGTTGGTTATAGCGCGGTTGTCTTATACCGCGAGTCGGGTTTCTACGTTGCAAACTCGCGTTCTAACCGGGGAGTGCAGTACAGTATTTTATACATGACCTCGTAATTTAAAATGTTTAGCTTTTGTAATGTAAGCATAATGGGAGAAAAATGAACTTCTGGAGAGAGTTAAATATTTTGTGAAAAGAAATCGATTTTTTTGTTCATTGTCTTCGATCAGCTAGTGATGATATATCGTTGTATCCACTGATGTTTGCCTGAAATTGCAATCCGCTACCATGGGCATCAGACGTTTATGAGATCCGTGTTTAAATAATAATCTGGGAACAACTCTTGGCTTTCTGCCTTTCTTCTTTCTTGCTTTCGTCTTCATCCTTCTCAATAGATAATTCTTCATGAATATAATGATGTTGGTGGTAAAGTCATATACGGTTATTAAAGAAATTCCAAGCCATATGCCCATATATCCTCCAATTACGCTGAAGGTCTCCATGCTCTAAAAAATATTTACAAAATATGATTCCATATTACAGGAAATACTCAAGACAAAATAAATAATTTGTAGAACGTACCAAAAAAGACTATAATAATAATAATAATAATAATGTGGTATGTGCAGTGAGACCATTGAACGCATCTGCGGGGGGTGCAGCACGCTAGCAAACTTTTATTATATGCAGCGACATAATAATTTTGCAAAGCTGATACATCTAAAATTAACGCACGATACGGACCTATCAGTGTCATAAGTTAAGTTACCATACTATAAACATCAATCCATTGAGGTACTACATAATAGACAATACAAATTATATTGGGACCGTGAGATTAAAACAGACGTAACAATCTCTTCTAATCGTCCAAACATAATGATATATCACAAAAGGCAGAAGGAAGCGGTCATCACCGACATATCGGTACCGTTGGACCGTAATATTCAGAATGCTTATGCAACGAAAATCAGCATGTGGAACTGGCTGCAAAGATTAAACAGATGTGGAAGCTGAAAACAGTTCACACACTGTATGTCCACTGGTTATCTCTGCAACTGGTATAATTCCTCATACTCTTATAACTTAGCGTATGCTTTCAGTCGACAACACCTAAGGCCCAAAATCCAAGAAGTAGTAATTCTCGATATGTGGCACATCGTACGACGATTTTTAAACCATGAGTAACTATGTATTTATTTGACTTCTTATCCGTACTGACAAGTGGACCATGCTGCAGGTGTCAGTGTTGTAGATGAGAAAATTAAATATAAATAATAATAATAATAATAATAACAATATCATGATTGAACTATGTCAAGGAAAATTCACCACTATGAGAGCATTTAGAAAAGTTCGTTGCATCTCTCTGCAATTTGGTAGGCTTATCTTCTATAGTTTGCCACAGAAGAGAAAATCGATCAATCCGTTTTGACTCCTTTCTCTATATCTATGGTTTAACAACCGCCGAGAGCAAGTCTTTAGATTATAAGATCTCACCCATTTCTGATTTAAGGTCATCGCTTCCAGATTTCAAAGACATCGTCTTCAGATGAACATACAACCTACTAATCATCCCGGAATCGAACCCATGGCCATCTCGGAAGAATGGCTAGAATCCAAAACTTCAGAACAATCAGTAACTTAAACGGAGTTGTGATTTCGTCCAAAATTCTGAGGTGCCAGTCTCAGGAAAAATGGTCCCTAGAGAGAAAGTTATTGTAATCGAAAGGGGCTATATCTGGATTTTTTTGGGGTGAGGAAGCATCTTAAGGTACCAGACGTCGAAGTTTATCTTTTCCTCGAACCGCAGAAATGCAGTATGCGGTTTGGCATTGTTTTGTTGGAGGAGTACATGCTGTCAGTCTGCCAATCCTGGTTAGCGACGAAGCACCACGGAGTGCACACACACACTCCGGTAGGCGCACCAGAGGGCTTCACTCCATCGGGCCCGATTTTGATATAAATAACCCCTCTGAATTTCTCCAAGCATACAATATTGCCTTAGTGTGTAATAGTCCATTTTTTGGGATAAACAGTAGCACGCTCATCTTGTTTGAATGAAGCCGTGCTTTTTAGATGTTCTGATGAAGGTTCACTTTTCAACAATTATCTTAATGAAACCGCGGCCACAGGGACTCCCGAGAATTTTCCCGCTGACTTATATATCAATATTAGCTTGTTGGACAGTCACTTTATGGTATTGTTGCTCCCATGCTTCCTTTTGGAGACGACACATTAAGAAGAAGATAAGGTTAACAACACTTTTGAAAAGGTTGTTTCTGGCATGAAAGACAGATGAAAACTCTCCCTTCTTCAAGTAGAGGGTAATTCACTCGGGACTGAACAGTTATTATTTAATTAACTCACGATTAAAAAGGCACATTTGAATGAAATTAATGTAAAGCATACCTTCATCCATGACAAAAAGGATTGTCTCATAGAAGATGCTGGAAGTGCCCACCGCCAGCATCCAGGTACATATTTACCCGACGTTCCATATTGGCGAACGTGCGATATAGCGTAACGACGTCGATGGCAGCAATTTTACATGTGATGTTGTCATTCAGTTCCTCAATCGGCCTTGGATTGTTCGCATAAACCTTGCTTTTCAAAAGTTTCCCGAGAAAGAAATCTTGGGGTGTGAGGTCGGGAGACCTTGGCGGCCACACGTCTTTGTAGATAATCCTGTCCTAAAAAAAAACTGCAAATTTCTGTCATGCTCTTATTGGAGGTGTGGCATGTTGCACCGTCCTGTTGAAAGTAACCATCTGCAAGTTCCTGATCACCCAGCTGGTTCACAAACTCGTTAAAGATTTCCAAATATCGGTCGGTCTTCACCGTGTCTTTAAAAAAGATTGGCCCAATTATACGGCGTCAGACACAAAATACCGATTTTCACTAGATACAATGCCTCTTCATGGATGGCGTGGGGATTATCACTGGCCCACACTCATGTATTTGGAGAGCTACATAGCCAGATAAATGGAAGCATGCTTTGTATGTTAACAATGTTATGTCCAACAGAGTGAGGATTTCGGCGAAAAATTTAGCAAACCATTGACAAAATGCCAATTGCTTTGCAAAATACGGTGGCTGTAACTCGTTCATAGCCATGATACACTACGGCTTAATCTTCGTCTGTTTGGCTTCTATTTGATCCGTATGTTTGGCTGCTCTTTGATCGGTGTGTTCGGCTGCTCTTTGATCCGTGTGTTTGGCTGCTCTTTGATCCGTGTGTTTGGCTGCTCTTTGATCCGTGTGCTTGGGTGCTCTTTGATCCGTGTGTTTGTCTGCTCTTTGATCCGTGTGTTTGGCTGCTCTTTGATCCGTGTGTTTGGCTGTTCTTTGATCCGTGTGTTCGGCTGCTCTTTGATCCGTGTGTTCGGTTGTTCTTTGATCCGTGTGTTTGGCTGCTCTTTGATCCGTGTGTTCGGCTGCTCTTTAATCCGTGTGTTTGGCTGCTCTTTGATCCGCGTGTTCGGCTGCTCTTTGATTCGTGTGTTTGGCTGCTCTTTGATCCGTGTGTTCGGCTGCTCTTTGATCCGTGTGTTTGGCTGCTCTTTGATCCGTGAGTTTGGCTGCTCTTTGATCCGTGTTTTTGGCTGCTCTTTGATCCGTCTGTTTGGCTGCTCTTTGACATGTGGAATACGATCGTCCAGTCTCTTGGGATAACAGCCGAATAGATTTTCGTGGCGATGCCAATAACCACTGTTTCACATCTTCTATTGTGCCCTCCACCATCTGGGGTCGTCCGCCCGTATGCAAATTCACCACGCTTCCCGTTCCCTCCAGCTTCTTCGCCAGTTTTGAAATGGTGGCTCTGCTGGATGGTTTACGCCTACCAAATTTCTTCAGAAACTCTCTCTGACTGACGCCCAATGAACACACGCTCTTCAAAATAGTACACCATCTTCATACGACCTCCTCGCTTAAACTATCTGCGGAGAACACTATACCCCCAGCACTACTAGACAGATGGCGCGTTAGTGCGGCGCCATTCAGCTGCCGGGAGACATTTTATTCACAGGTAATGTATGTCGACTGCTTCGTCAGTGAAAAAGAACCGCTCCGTTCGGGTTTCACGCTTCAGCACCGAGAAAAACACCCTGTATATTAGAGAGGGCTTTGTCAAATTTGCTTCTGTAGGTAGACATTTGACACTCACTTAAAGTTGCTCCCATTGTTTGCCTTTCCCAAATGGTAACCCCGGTGGCCCATTGGTACGAAGACTTGGTTTCGAATCATTCCTCAGGGATGTGATCAATCCTGAATCCCTGCTGAGGCATGGATGGTGCATTTGCCTTGAGGCACTTCGTATCCCGCCCCTCCCAGGAACAAGTGGCCCTAAATTTTGGCCTGTGTATAGCCTACAGACTTGCTCAGGGTAGACGTTCAAGTCCTGAACAAACATTTCGCAAATGAAACTAAACCTTAAAAGAGTGCATAAATCTTAGTTATCGATCAGAAGTCACAGATGTATAGGCGTGGTTCTTATGGATGTTTCGTGAAATTTAGTGATAATGTTTTCAATGGAAAACTTCTACTGAAATATCAAACGTAACGAAATAGAAATTTTTATTAAACAAATTTGCGACGCGTTTTTTTTTTAATTTGTTACACTTACCTCATATTTCGGTTTGTAAGTCATATTGTTGACCTCAAACTGGTCGAAAACGATTTGAGCATCAACGATAGAGCACCTAGAAATTTACATGACTGTTAATATAATTTTTTGATTAAAAATTTCAATTTACAAAGACAATAGAAATATTTCTCTGAAACCAACAAAGACTCCTGTGCATTTCATCTTACACATGTATCCGCAAACAAGCTTTTATTTATTTTTTCGTACATCTCAGCGGTATTCGGTACTTAATTATAAATAAGGCATTGTTGAAAGAATTAAAAAAATGGCATGAATATAACGCACAAATGGCATAAAAAGATTATAATGTAAACGAATTTGGGCAGCAATCAGCTAGTACTAACTTTATGAAAATAAATAAATTTTGAAACATTTTAGACAGATCGAAAAAAAGCCTGTTCCATTTTGAGATTTGGAAAGTTTATAGAAGAATAACCGAAGACGTCTGTGATTAGAATAACACATCCAAAATAGTGTGGAACCTCACGGTAGCAGACAATACTCTGCGTTTCTGCAAGAAAACAATTTGATAGCATCCGTACACTGTGTAACAAAATCTGAACAGTTACGTGTTTACTGAATATTTTGATGCTTCTTTAATAAATTTGTGCCTTGCAGCTGGGCTCAAATGAGTTCCGCTCTTTCAAATGAATAGTAAAAAGTTCTGCATTTGATTTTATTAGCCCCAAGTCTCTTATCAAAGAGTTTTTTGCTGATTTGGAAAATGTCGCTGATCATTGCAAGATGCACCTTGGACGTTCATGCCTCTGTTGTCCTCACAATCACCACCAGACTGGATATCATCTTCTACTGCCTCCAAACTTTTTAGTAGTTGTAAAATGGGAAGCTCATCGCAAAGTGGAACTGATGCAGTAGATGAGGGCATATTGGGATGTGTAATGGTATCTTGGGATGTGCAATGTAATGGCATTCTGGTCTGTAGGCTTCTTATATTTGGAATTATACACCAAATAGTAAAAGAAACAGTCACCAAGATGACTTTTTGGTTCCCTCTAATGGCAAAGCAATGCCATTTTCCTTCCTTCTAGAAAAGGAATGGTAAATAGCATTGCTTTCCTTACACCGCGAAGCCAACTTTTCAAAGTTGACCTGCAACCACCACAGCAAAAATGCGGTGCCCAAACTTTGTCTTGGTCTTGGCCTCCCATAAGCATTGCAAAGTAAGCTGGATATGCGATGGAAAACTTAGTCACTGCAGTAATTTTGTATTTGAATTGCTTAAGACCAATATATTGGGCTGATGCATAAGTTCTTACCGTTTTATTTCACGAGTGTCTCCCAGGTTAGTAGTGACGGTGCAGATGTCCAGTTGTATATCAAAATGTAGCCAGTAATATCGTGTGTCTAAATCATATTGCGTTGTGTGGTTGTGGTTAATGTTTTTTTTGGTTTTCAGGTCCGGAAGTATGGAGTGTCAAGTAGAGAGGTATGAACATTTCCGACATCTGCTCCTCTACGAGTTTAACAAGAGATTCACAGCAGCCGAGGCTACTCGACAAATTTATGCAGTGTACGGGCCGGATGGTATTGCTCCGAGGAAAGCCCGCAAATTGTTTGAGCGGTTCCGAGGTGACACATTTGACCTCAACGACTCTCCACGTTCAGGTTGTCCTCTCACTATCATTTGAACCACCTCATCCACTTGGATCCGCATCAAACGACACGCGAATTGGCTAACGAGATGAACTGTGATCAGGCCGCAGTGGTGCGACATCTGGAATGTATGGGAAAGGTCCAGAAATTGGGGTGTTGGGTGCTTCACACTCTCACCGGGGACAACAAGAATCAGCGTGTTGCCATATGTGGTTCCTTGTTCGTCTGTTATCGCGAATGTTCCAACTGCGCAGAAGCCGAATGAATAATAAATACACAGTTCCCGGTGGCGGCCGATGAGAACTTTTTAATGACTCACTTATAAACGTGGAGAAAGCGATTACTTCTATTTGATGTTCCTAATCCACCCCAACTATGTATTTAACATTCTCTCCAATTTGCATAGCGTTCCAACAAATACTTCCTGCTGTTGGACTTTTTTAATGAATATTTAACGACCACCGTGAGCAACTCAATGGGCCATAAGCAGTCACTCGTCCCTAATTTAGGGCCACTGCTTCCAGGAAATGGAGGGAGCCAGTGCCGTAAGACAAACACAACAACCCTGCCTCACCGGGATTCAAACGGGGCCTTCTCAGACGTAAGCCAGCGCTTAGACCACTGTGCCATCGGTGAAGCATTCTGCATTTTGTATGTCGAGCAGCATATGTGTGTCGAAATGTACATTTAACAAAAGTGCGTTACATTACCCGAATAGAAAAATACTTACTCAGTCTTCAAGCTGTTAAAATCCTCACAGTTATGCTAAAGAAAAGAAATTTTTTAAGTAGCTGATGATTTTGAATTTACATAAATTTACATATAAATTATACTGATATGTTGTATTATTTAAAAATGACGAAAACGGAGAGCAGCATTTCTCACTTAATTCACAAACTACATTAGAACTTCGGTTACACATTTCGGATTTATCCATTTTTCACATTTATACCGAGTTGTGTGTCAGTACCGACATTTTACTGTAGTTTCTACCACTTCTTCAATTACGTTGTACGGAATTCATTTATTTGCTTTTTGCGATTTTATGTTAAATTTTGAATTTCAGATTATCAAAAGTGAACGGTTCTTCGATTTTTTTTATACGTAACACGGTGTGTTGCAACTCTGTGAGAGAATCGAGAGAGCGTCACTGTGTTCCTTCTTGAAGCAGCTAAAGTTGAACCTTGATCCTATCGAAGGTTATGTTGTATACTTTCGGTTTGGATGAAAAATTGGTTTCGTATTTCACGATTCATACACATAGACTACATTGATAAAAGTCCCCGGACACCCTTTCAAAAGCAAATGAACGGATCTGCAGCATTGTTAAATTGCGCGGTACAGCTGCAAATGGTAGAAAAACAAACCTGCAGCTAACCGCGATCATATCGCACTGTGAGGTTGAGTGAAAATGTCGCTACGGGAGAGAACTGATTTTGAAAAAGGAAAGATTTTTGGGTGTTAAATTAGTGGGTTTTCCATAAGAGAAACCGAGAGGCGTTTAAAAATCCCCAAGTCAACTGATTTGGAGGTACTGAATAACTGGAAGACACATGGCTTTCCTGAAACTTCAAAACATACCGGCAGACCAAAGAAAATCAGTGATAAAGGACGTCGAAGCCACAGGAGAGTCGTTACAGCTAATCGACGGAGTACTGCACAAGACCTCAGTGTAGAGGTGAGTAAAAATGCTGGAACCTCGGTATGTACAAGTAACATTGGCAGAGAACTTCATTCCATGGGTTACCGTGGTCGTTGCGGCTGCTCATAAGCCTTTCATCTCCGCTAGGAATGCTACTCGTCGTTTAGCATGGTGTAAAGAACATTTATCGTGGACCGTAGATCAAAGGAAACAGGTCCTACGGATTGATGAATCCAGATACACGATCCATCAGTCCGATTGCCGTGTGTGGGTATGGCGTCAGCCAGGGGAACTCTATTTACCACAGTGTACTGTTCCTACGGTCAAGTTTTGGAAAAAGAAGCATTTCAGCAAATGGATATTGTTGAGGTCTACTTTAAAAGTGAATTAATTTTTTCATGCCTACGGCCCATTATGGAAACAGTGAACACTTCTTGTTTCATCTTCATCTTCTGGAGGAATAATTAGTTCAGACATTTTTTATAACAGCTAAAAATAAGGACGTAATCTTTGAAAATATTCTCCCACGATCGTTCATTCCTAATACTAAAGTTATTGACCGAAAAAAAAAAAAGAAAGAAAAACATACACATACGAAATCCGCAAATTGATTTTAAGATTTAATAAAACGGGAGCTGCAATCGCGTAATAATTTTATTTCTCATTCTTTTAATTAAAAGAATATGTTAAACATTTGCAGTGATATGTCACACTTGTGATGCAATTTTTCACTGTAATACCGAAATCCTAACACAACGATCATGACCACTGGATGGTCCGATTCCAAAACATTCTCCAACGATCGTTCATTCCGGTTACTAAAGTTATTGATTTGTAACAACAACCAAAAAAACATACAGAATCCGCAAATTGGTTTCTAAATTTAATAAATACAAGAGCTACAACATACGTTAAGCATTTGCAGCGGTATGTTACATTTGTGAAGCAATTTTTCACTGTAATACCGACATTATAAAACAACAATCGTGACCATCGGATATACGCTCCGATGCGCCCAGGTTCTCTCTCTCTCATGGGATGCGACGATCCACTGCCAGTGACGTCACAAAACCGTGCGATGGCCTTCTCTTTCCGGGGTCACGGCTTGACCGTAGCTTGACGAAGTGGCAAGTTGACCAACGAAATTTCTCTCAAGGCAAAATTTACTTCGTCAAGATGGCGCTCTCTCCACAGACAAAATAAACCATTTTTACATTTGATTGCCATTATTCTTACGTCTTACAGAGCCTTTGCACGTGACGTCACAAAACTGTCTGCTAGACTTTCGGATGGCTAGAAAGTACCCGAACTGGTCTCTCTCCATGCTTTTCAATGGCTGCTGCTGCTGCTGCTGTAAATAGAGTTAAAAAAACTGTTCTTTCGGACAAAGTTTGCCATCTTAATGTGGTGGAAAAGCAATGTTACGAAGAAAATCTTAGAAATAATGGCATAGAAGATCAATATGACATACCTGAAAGATATTTTTATCGTCTGGAACTTCGTGCTGCTACTGATCACCCTGATCTGAATTATCACGATATTTATAACTATTTAATAGGGTACGTATTATACCGGAAAAACTCTGAAAGCTTATAAAAGGCTTGATGTATATAAATATTTACTGGGTGGGTTAGAAATATATTAATTCTGAAGACTGAAAACGAAATATTTATTATCCAGTCTAATGCAAATTGTTACATTTCTTAATGATTCCAGTGTGTATTGCAATTAAAACAAGAAAAATGAAATCGAGTTTTCGGGTGTAATAAGCACGTCTTTTGAATCCGTTCTGACGCAAATTAAATTTATCAAAGCTATTCAAAGGCAATGCAACCGATATGGAAAACAATAGTATCTGATGGAAAAAAGAAGTTTTTCAATCGGATTTTTAATCCGCCAGATATTGCTGTAAACGGAATTGTGAGCTTACGCCCTTTGGTTGCAGACTTGTGCGTTAAGAAAAACATGAACTTATATCAGAAACGTTTCGCACCGGAAACGCTCTCCAACACAGAAAGAATTTTTCAAATCGGACTCTTATAAACAGAGATATCGACAAAAATAAGATATGACTTTACGTCTCCTGGTGGGAAAACCATGCATTATTTTAAGAAGAAAGTATTCACAAAAGGTTTATCCATATGAGCGGTATCGGTCCAAGAAAAAAAAATGTAGTCGAGTTTTCAGGAGCCCAGATTTTGCTACAAATACATCAGAAGCAGAAATTAACACTTATGCACCCTGGTGGCCAAACCATTCTTTACCAAACATTAGAAATTATGTGAAAAATATTTTCCATCAGGTCTAGTATGCGATACAGAAAGAATTTTTCAAATCGGAGTTTTAGAAGCAGAAATAACGCAGAAAACGCAATTTACCATTGTGCCCCCTAGAGGAAAGTCTATGATTTACTTAAAAATTTTGAATCTATATGAAAAACATTTCGCATCGGAAACATTATCCAACAAAGAAGGAAATTTTCAAATCGGACTCCTAAAAGTAAAGATATTGACAAAAATAAGATATACATCTACGCCCCTTGGCGTAGAAACCATGCATTATTTCAAGAAGAAAATCTTCCTAATAAGTTTGTGGACATGAGTATATCGGTCAACAAACTACTTTTTTTTCAATCGAGAGTTTAGAAGCTCATATTTTGCTGCAAATACATCAGAAGCGGAAATTAAGGCTTACGCCACCTGATGGTCAAACCGTTTTTTACAAAAATTTGAAATTATGTGCAAAGGATTTCCCATCAGGAGCTGTATCCGGTGCAGAAAGAATTTTTCAAATCGAAGATTTAGAAGCAAAGATATAGGGGGGAGCAATTTACCTTTACGCCCCCTAGCGGAAAGTCTATGAATTACTTGAAAATTTTGAAATTATATGACAAACATGTCACACTGGAAACACTATCCAACAAAGAAAGAATTTTTCATATCGTACTCTTAGAAGTAGATATATTGACAAAAATAAGATATACATCTACGCCCCTGGCGTAGAAACCATGCATTATTTTAAGAAGAAAATGTTTTTAAAAGGTTTGTCGACATGATTAGTATCGGTCTACAAACGACGTTTTTTTCAATCGAGAATTTAGATGCTCATATTTTGCCGCAAATACATCAGAAGCGGAAATTAAAACTTACGCCACCTGGTAGCCACACCATTTTTTTACAAAAATTAGAATTTATGTGGAAACGATTTCCCTTCAGCAGCTGTATCCGGTGCAGAAATAATTTTTCAAATCGGAGATTTAGAAGCAGAGATATAGGGGGAAACGCTATTCACCTCTACGCCCCCTACCGGAAAGTCTATGAATTACTTGAAAATTTTGAATTTATATGAAAAACATGTCAGAAGAAATTTTTCAAATCGGACTCCTAGAAGTAGAGATATTAACGAAAATAAGATATACATCTACGCCCCTGGCGGAGAAACTGTGGAATATTTTAAGAAGTAGATATTCCGAAAAGGTTTATCGATGTTAGTGGCATCAGTCCACGAAAGGATTTTTGTCAATCGATATTTTAGAAGCTCAGATTTTATGGCGAATACATCAAAAGCAAAACTTAACACTTACGCCCCCTGGCGGCCAAAGCATTCTTTACCAAAAATTTTAAATTATATGCAAAAGATTTTCCATCAGCAGGTATATCCGATGAAGAAAACATTTTTCAAATCGGGTTTTAAAAGAAGAGTTATCGGGGAAAATGTAATTTACTTTTACGCCCCCTAGCGGAAAATCTATGCGTAATTTGAAAAAGTAACTGTATCTAAAATATTCTTCGACATAAATGGAATCGAAAGATAAAATAATTTTTTCAATCGGATGTTTAGAAGCAAATCATCATCATCATCATCATTGTCAACCATTATCAATCCACTGCTGGACGAAGGTCTCCCCAAGTTTCCTCCACAACGGTCTGTCTTGTGCCAGTCTCCTCCATGTCACTCCCGCATATTTACGAATTTCATCCACCCATCTCCCATGTGGTCTTTTTCTGGGTCTTTTCCTGTCCCTTGGAATCCAATCTAAAATTTCGGCTGTCCATCTATGGTCTGTCCTTCTGGCAGTATGTCCAGCCCATTGCCATTTCAGGGATTTAACTCTGATCATGATGTCTTCCACTCTCGTCATTTTTCGGATCCACGAGTTCCTCTTCTTATCTCTCCTGGTTATACCAAGCATGCACCTCTCTATGCTTCTTTGAGTTGTCTGCAGCTTTTGTATGTCTCTTTTAGTTAAGGTCCACGTCTCTGCACCATACGTAAGCACTGGAAGGATGCATTGATCAAACACTTTTCTTTTAAGACATAATGGCATATTGCTCTTTAAAATTATGCTGTTTCTTCCAAAAGCTCTCCAGGCAAGTTTTGTACGCCGATTAATTTCTTCATCAATGTGACCCTCACTTGATATCTGCTGTCCAAGATAAACATACGTATCTGTTATCTCCAGTTTTTCTCCATCAATCGATAAATCTTCATTTCTTGTAAAAGCATTGAACATCACTTTTGTCTTCTGAAAGTTCATTTTTAATCCCACTTCTTTACTCTTGTCAGCAAGTTCCTGGATCATACTCTGCAGCTCTGATGGGGTAGTTGCAAAAATGACTACGTCATCAGCAAAACGAAGGTGGGTTAGATAATCTCCATTAATCTTTATCCCTTTGTTTTCCCAGTTCAGTGATTGAAAGACATTTTCCAATGTGGCATTAAAGAGCTTCGGAGATATGGTGTCACCTTGTCTCACTCCCTTTCCAATTTTTATGTGTGTTGTATTTTCAAACAGCCGAATCTTTGCACTTGCATTTTCATAGATGTTATTAATAATATTAATGTATGCATCTTCAATACCGCAGGATTTCAGAGCCGTGGTAACTGCTGATGGTTTCACCGAATCAAAGGCTTTTTCATAATCGATAAAAGCCATGCACAATGGAAGTTCATATTCCCTCGCTCTTTCAATCAGTTCTCTCAGTACGTGGATATGATCTATTGTGCTGTAGCCACTCCTGAATCCAGCTTGTTCTCTCGGTTGAGCCATGTCCAGTGTTACCTTCAAGCGGTGTGAAAGAACTTTAGTGAAGATTTTATAAACCACTGATAGGAGGCTGATAGGTCTGTAGTTCCTGAGATCCTCAATGTCACCTTTTTTATGTAGCAGGATCATTGTAGCATTGTTCCAATCCTCAGGAATCTTCCCTTCATTAAGGCATCGAGTGAAAATTTGGGCGAGTACTGTTTCGATTTCTCCACTTGCTTCTTGTATGATGTCTATAGTAATTCCATCTTTTCCTGGAGCTTTTCCCCGCTTCATGTTCTTGATTGCATGTAGAACAAAACGCATTTTTTAATTCGACATCATCTGCATTTACGCCCTCTATCGGTGAAATTGTACATCGTAAAAATAAAACGAAATGAAGGATCATCATTCGCATATTTCAAGCTTCTCCATGCAAAAATAATTTTTCAAATCGGACTAGTAGTTACAGAGATATCGTGGGTGCAGACGGACGGACGGACTAACCGGTTACATAAGCACGATCTTTTTTTTTACGAAACACGTGCTAAAAAAAAAAAATACAGGCAGCCCCGGTGGCGCAGTGGTCTAAGGCGTTGGCCTCTGATCATTCGTTCGAAGGGGTCCGGGTTCGAATCCCGGTGAGGCATGGATGTTGTGTTTGTCTTACGGCACTGGCTCTCTCCCTTCCCTGGAACCAGTGACCCTAAATTAGGGACGGGCGACTGCTTATAGCCCATTGAGTTGCTCACGGTGGTCGTTAAACATCCAATCAAAAAAAAAAAAAAAATACAGACTTATCATATCCCAAAAAACGGACTATTTTTTCACCAAAAAAAAAAAAAAAAAAAAAAAAAGATAACAGAAAAAGAAAAGAAAAAATAAAGAAAACAAATCCGGGAAAACGGGCGACACAAACAATAATGTATGACAGCACCCTCCAATTATCATCATCATTGTCAACCATTATCAATCAACTGCTGGACGAAAGTCTCTCCAAACTTCTTCCACAACAGTCTCTCTTGTGCCAGTCTCCTCTATGTTACTCCCGCATATTTTCGAATTTCATCCACCCATGTGGTCTTCTTCTGGGTCTTTTCCTGTCTCTTGGAATCCAATCTAAAATTTCAACTGTCCATCGATGGTCTGTTCTTCTGGCAGTATGTCCAGCCCATTGCCATTTAAGGGATTTTACTCTGATCATGATGTCTTCCACTCTTGTTACTTTTCTGATCCACGAGTTCCTCTTCTTATTTATATCTCCTGGGTACACTAAGCACGCACCTCTTCCTCTAATTATATGTGGACGTATATCCTTAAATTTCGGTTCGGAAAAAAAGGCATCTGTTTGAGTATTCAGAAATCAGTAACAGTACAAAATCTTGAAAGTTCACGAAAGCTTAGCAATTTCCGATTCGACAGCAAAGTTAATCCGTCATGCATTCAGAGCATTTTAAACAGAATAACAAGAATTTACGTTAAAACTTGAAACTACTAGGGGTGTTCAAATGAAAAGGTACGAAACGACACTGTGGGTATAAATGAAGACTTTATTCAAAGTATACACTATAGGCCGTAGCACAACGATCCCATTGATTAACGAGCCGAAGGATTCCTTGTTCCCAGAATTCCTGTGGCCGTGACGAGACCCAGTCCTGCAGAGCGTCCTTGAGTTCGTCGTCCGAGTGGGAGCGCTTCCCTTTCAGATGTTTTTTCAGGGGACCAAACACATGGAAATCGCAGGGCGACATGTCCGGGCTGTAGGGCGGATGGTCAAGCTGCTCCCACTGGAACTTGGTCAGTTCCGCGTGTGTGACCCTGGAGACGTGTGGACGCGCGTTATCATGGAGCAGAACCACACCCTCCGTGAGCAGCCCCGGTCTTTTGTTCTTGATGGACCTGCGTAGGCTTCGGAGTGTCTCACAGTACACATCGGAGTTAATGGTTCGTCTGTGCTGGAGGAATTCAACAAGTAGTCAATTGGACGGCGCTCTTTATAGGAGCCTCTGCTCTCTCCTGCGCATGCGGGCGCCCACCGCATGCTCCGATCCACGCCGGCGACTCCAATCGCATCCCTAGATGTGTCGCTACGTTTTCCCATAGCGGCATAGGCAAATATGTTAACGGTTACGTTCTTATGACGTTTCGTACCTTTTCATTTTAACACCCCTAGTAATACATAAGAGTGAGCAAGAAAATGTATCGATAGAAATTCGACTATTAACGTAGTAAAATATGTAGATTTACGGTACCTGAAATGAAGTATTTACTGCATATCCTGTCATACGGCCTGGGCGAATATGCCTTCCAATTTACGGCTATTTTCTACACAGTCAAGCGTTTTTCTGCCGTTGGAAAGCGATAAAAGAAAATTTCACTACCTTACTCGTACTTTGAGAAACACCCATACGCCACACAACTTTTAACCATTTCTAAAACTTCAAACAATCGAGTAACAGAGTGTCCAGAAATCTCTTTCCCATGCTAATTCTATGGGAACCTTAGCAGCCGAACTTCCTTTTAACCGCCGGAAAGTAACCGTGACGTCAAAAATGACGTCGATACAAAGTCTCTATAAGCAAGATATACATTTACTCCAGTGTAAATACTTGGTCTTTTAAAATTTTGTGTTATCTCTGGGAGGGAGGGGCTTGCGGAACCCCGCTTGGAAAATACTGCCCTAGAAAAACATATACCCGAGGGTCTGCTGTAATTTCCAAAACACACCTTAAAGAAGAAGGATGCGCTTCTCCGATATTAGTCGCCTAGTCTGTAGCCCATCGTAGGACGGATGTTTTTAAGGTTTATTTTATTTATTTATTTATATTTTTGATTGGGAGTTTAGCGACCACCGTGAACAACTCAACGCCCGTCTCTAATTTAAGGTCACTGGTTCCAGGGTAGAGGGACACTAAGACCGTAAGACAAAGACAACATTCATGCCTCACGGGATTCGAACCCAGACCCATCTCGGAAGAATAATCATAAGTCAGCGCTTAGACCACTGCGCCACTGGATCGGCTTTTCAGCATTAAATAAATATTAAAACACAGATGAGTCACTACATTATGACCACATATTTAATAAACTCTAGGAACCCCCTTTAGCCAGCAAAACCACTGCCACTCGGCGAGCCATCGATTCGATGAGGTGGCGATAGGTAACCTGGGGTATCTGCTACCCTAATGTCAACAGCAGGTCCTTTCGTTCCCGTACATTTCGGGGTAGCGGTGATTTAGCGCAAACCCGCTTTTCCAAGTCGAACCACAAATGTTCGATTGGGTTCACGTCAGCTGAATTTGGAGGCCAGAGCATTAACAGAAAGTCACCAGCATGTTCCTCGAACCACTCCTTGACGATTATGGCAGTGTGGCATGGCGCACTATCATGTTGGTAATGGCCATCACCAGCAGAGAACACAATTGTCATGAATGGGTGAACTTGGTCCACAAAGATGTTCAGATACCTTACATCTGTCAGGAATTGTGCTATTGGGATAATGGGGCCTAAAGTGTCCCCCAAAAAACATAGCCCACAGCATAACACAGCCGCTGTTTACGCCCAACAGTGCATCCGCAGGTGCCATAGTGTCCGTTGGTAATCAGCGTATCCGCACTCGTCCGTCCACCTAATGCCCCAGGAATCTTGATTCGTCAAAATAGGACACTTTCTTCTAATCATCCACGGTCCAATCTTGATGATCTTGGGCACATTTCATACTTTGTTGGCTATGACGTGCAGTGAGCATGGGGACCCGGCTGGGTCTTCGGCTACGCAGGCCCATGCGCAGAAGTTTGCGATTAACTATGTATTGTGACGCATTACCTTCATGACCACTACGGGTGATTTGTGGATATATGGCCCTGCGGTCGCTGTAAACAAGGCGCGACAGTCTCCGCCCCCCTCTGGCATCACTGAGCTGCGGGCGACACGCGGCTGGACAGCGGTTCGTCGTTTGGACATCTGTGCGCCGCCCCGGTGGCGCAGTGGTCTAAGGCGCTGGCCTCTGATCATTCGTCCGTAAGGGGTCCGGATTCGAATCCCGGTCAGGCATGGATGTTGTGTTTGTCTTACGGCACTGGCTTTCTCCCTTCCGTGGAACCAGTGACCCTAAATTAGGGACTGGCGACTGCTTATAGCCCATTGAGTTGCTCACGGTGGTCGTTAAAAATCCAATAAAAAAAAAATATTTGTAGTTGTTCAATAATTCTCCTTGTAGTCCAGTTGTTCTTGTGTTCCTTTGCAAATATATTTCTAAATATGTTTGTAACTGCACGCAGAATAATGGAAAATTGGGCGTTAATGTGCGCGTCGTATTTTAACAGCAGATGCAGATTGCAGGGCACAACGTATCTGTGGTCTATTGTCGTTTCTCGTACTTTACCTGTGACATCTAAGTGTCTGCGATACAACAGATGGCCATTCACATTCTGTGGCGTTTCGGGTTGAAATTACTTGGGAAACATTTTCTTGCACTTTCCGCCTTCCATGCAAGTCGCCCCAGGATTGTTGATGTCACGTGGTCCATGCATCATGCATCTTGTTACGATTTCATGCAAGCGCGAATTTTGATCAGCTACTGGAATCTCAGCACGCACAAATTGATCGATACGTTCCATAGCTAAAAACTTGTTTTCGGCTCGTTGAACAATTAAATGTGAGCATCTCGCTTTTGAAACTCAGTCGTGTAGGCATGAGCTGTCGATTTTCTCAAAGCACCGTGAACTGGCAGATCTCCTATGATTAATTTCAACTTTAGCTTGTAAGTATGCCCATTGCGAAATATTTTGCAAAATGTATGATAATGTGGCGTATTTGGCTGCCTTTCTTTACCTCAGGATCAAGAGATGGCACCACAATGCAGATGTTGATGGGACATCAAGCGTTCCAGAGAGACAGAATGACAGAGAGATCTGGATGTTTGCAAGCATACTTATTCCGAGTTAAAAAACTCGTCGTTTTGTACCGTAAGGAATAGGTGACGGGTGAATAGGTGTCAAATCCTTGCTGCTATAAAAAGTTCTATAGTTATACCGCCAATAGCGGTATAACTATACCATCGGGTTTAGAGGAAATGCTATCCCACACTCACCAACCCGCTTGGCCAGCATGGTGAGTTATGGCCAAACCCCTCAAAAATGACTCCACAACTTAAATCTTGGCCCTCAGTCTCCGGCAGCTCGAATGTACCTGGCCAAGGCAGCGGCCATTGCGACATGAAGGCAGAGGGTGCTAAGAATCACTGGAGGACAGGGCTAGGCTACCATCTGATGCTCACCTTGGCTACGTATAACGGACGCTCCCTATCTTCTGATTCAAGGCTCTTTGAATTGGAAGAAGAACTACAAATGATCAAGTGGGACATCGTCGGGCTAAGTGAGATAAGGAGAAAAGGAGAAGATCTTATTGAACTGAAAAGTGGACATGTCTTCTATTATCGTGGGACAGATACTGTCAGAACTAGTGGTGTTGGATTTATAATAAGCAAGAAACTGATAGATAAATTTGTAGAAGTTGAAAGTTCCTCTGACAGAGCTGCACGATTTGTTATCCAACCTCGAGAAGATACCAGGCTCAGATTATTCAAGCTTATGCACCTACTACAAGTCATCCTGAAAAAGAGATTAAAGAATTTTATGAGGAAATTCGTCATCTAAATAATAAAGGCAAGCAGCACTTGAAGATCATTATGGGAGATTTCAATGCAATAATAGGGCAACTACAACATAATGAAACTTCAGTAGGTAAATTCAGTTATAGCAACAGAAACCAGCGTGGAAATACTCTCGTAGAGTTTGCAGAGGCAGAAGGGTTTTTCATCATGAACTCCTTTTTCAAGAAAAAGCCGCAAAGGAAATGGACATGGATGCATCCCAATGGATTGACAAGTGAAATTAATTTTATTATGTGTAACAAGAAATTTGTCATGGAAGACTGCAGTGTGCTAAACAAGTTCAACACTGGTAGTGACCATAGAATGGTATGATGTAAGATGCACCTCAATGCTAAACTTGAACGTGGCAAGCTCATAAAACAAACAAAGTGTATTGACACGACCAACCTTAAAAAACATCATAATACTTTCAAATTGGAAATGAGCAACAGATTCTCTGCTCCAGAAGGTCTAACGTCGGAAGAAGTGGACATCTCTGAAGTTAACAGAAAACTAACCATGTCGCTTATGGAAACAGCAACAAAAATAGCTGGTACTAAGAACAAGTTGCATACGAACAAATTATCAGGAAAAACCAAAATTCTGATCCAAAAAAAGAAGAGAGATGAGGACAACTAAAGGAGATGTGACTTCCAAAGTGGAATATATAGAGCTATACAAGATGGTACGAAAAAATATCATGAAGATGTAAGGAAATTCAACTGTGAACTAGTGAGAAAAGCAATTGAAAACAACTAAAGCCTAACGAGGGCAAAGTGACATTTGAGTAAGGGAAGAAACAGATTATGGCTCTGAGAAAAGAAGATGGTTCTGTAACAAAAAATAGAAGTGAAATTTTGACAAGAGTGAAAGATTTCTTCTCAAAACTATATGAAAGGGATAATACATGTACTCCAGACATTACAAAAGGTACCAGAGTTTTTCCAGTCCTCCCAGCAGAAGTTACACGTGCAATCAAGAACTTGAAACGGGAAAAAGCTCCAGGAGAAGATGGTATTACAGTAGACATCATACAAGAAGCAAGTGGAGAAATTGAAACAGTACTCGCCCAAGTTTTCACTCGATGCTTTAATGAAGGGAAGATTCCTGAGGATTGGAACAATGCTACAATGGTCCAGCTACATAAAAAAGGTGACATTGAGGATCTCAGGAACTACAGACCTATCAGCCTCCTATCAGTGGTTTATAAAATCTTCACTAAAGTTCTTTCACACCGCTTGAAGGGGACAATGGACACTGCTCAACCGAGAGAACAAGCTGGAATTAGGAGTGGCTACAGCACTATATATCATATCCACGTACTGAGACAACTAATTGAAAGAGCGAGGGAATATAAACTTCCATTATGCATGGCTTTTGTCGTTTACGAAAAAGCCTTTGATTCGGTGAAATCATCAGCAGTTACAATGGCTTTGAAATCCTGCGGTATTGAAGACGCATACATTAATATTATTCATAACATCTATAAAAATGCAAGTGCAAATATTCGGCTATTTGAGAATACAGCACCCATAAAAATTGGAAAGGGAGTGAGACAAGGTTGGTTGGTTGGTTGGTTGATTTTTATGGCGCAAGGGCCATGTTTGGCCAAAGAGCGCCAGACACAAGACAAACAAACAGGATTAAAAAAACGTGGCATAAATCCCAAAATCTGGCTGACCAAGTAAAACCGAACCATGAGAATGATGGAAGGGCCAAAAAAGACAATGAAACAAACAGTATTAAAAACATGTGACAATGGTTAGAAACTAGCCGATTAAGTAAAACTGAGGAATGAGAATGATAAAACACATCACGAAAACGAACACAGCTACACATAAGATGAGTCACAGGAGAGGGACGAACTGTCACTCTCCTCCCCCTTATGTTCCTCTATAATGTTGGTTGAGGGTGGGGACCTCGCTGAGTCTAGGACAGTTGCAATGTTGGTTAGTTGGACCGCGACAGTTGGATGGACACTGCACACCTTTGCGGATTTAGGGCCGGGTCTTCCACACGTGCAGGTTTTCTGCTGGGAACTGGAAGAGTCGGTCGTCTTCAAAAGAGAAGGTGAAGAGTCAGCTGGACGAATAAGCTGGTGCTCGGAGAAATCTACCTGTGTCGCTAGTTCAGCTGTAGATCTCTTGGCAAGTCCGGCGAGAGCTACAGGGCGCGGAACAAAGGGCTGCACGGGTTGTTGCAGAGACTGAACTACTGCGGCAAAAGTACGCTGTCGGTTGTTCGGAATACCCGACTTGGCCTTGGCAGCAGGGTACGAGAGGCCTTCCAGGGTCTTGAGGCGCTGGATCGCCATCTCGTCCTTCCATTTCATACAGTTGCGGGAGTAAGCTGCATGGGCCTCACCACAGTTAACACAGCAGGCTGCAGAAGTGCAACCTTCCCCGTCATGTTCACTGGAGCCACAATTTGCGCAACGAGCGGAACTGTTACAGAAACGTTGTGAATGCCCGTACCTCTGGCACCTGAAACAGCGCAGAGGACTGGGAATGTACGGGCGAACTCCACACACCAAGTAGCCAGCCTTGATTTCGGTCGGAACTTTCGGGGAGTTAAAATTCAAGATTACATTTTTAGACTTAATTAAAGAACCATCGCGCCGGAACATCATACGACGTGCAGCAATAACACCCTGATCTGCTAGTTCACTCACCAATTCGTCTTCACTGCACGCCAAGAGATCAAACTCCGAAATAACACCCCGAGAGGTGTTAAGAAACGGGTGAGGTGTCACTTTGACAGGAATGCCTTGAAGACTAGTGAGGTGCAGAAGAGTATTACTCTGAGAAACACTGCAAGTTTGGACAAGCAGGTCCCCAGAGCGAAGCTTCCTCACAGACTTCAAGGAGCCAACCGCAGCGTCCAAAGCTTTAGAAATGAAAAAGGGAGATCTGGTGGACAGTCTCTCATTCGGATCGATGGATTCTACAACTAAGTGTGTAGCATGCGTATTCACAGCAATCGAGGGGAGACGACGCTTTGGAGCGACTGGTACAGCTGCCGAAGAAGAGGTTCCACGTTCTTGGTCCAGGTCATGATCTAAAGATCGTTTAAGGTTATGGGACTTGGTAGGTTGAGAAGACGAAGGAGAGTCGTTGTCAACTATCATTTTCTCAGGTGACTTGCGTTTGGAGTTTTTGTTTTTGTTTTTACCCATGGAAAAAAGGAGGAGGATTAGTCTGCAGACTACTCCACCCACCACCGAGCCCTACAAGGGAGAACTGGAGGTCTGCAAGCCAAGAAAATGACGCTGGACACAGTTCTGAAGCTTATACGCTGCAGATATAGTCAGTTGGCTGTGATCACACGCACTCGGCTGACACTTCGGCCTCCGGGTACCGTCATGCCAACGCCTTTGGCATAATCCCACAGCCCCCGGGCTTACCCTGCCGTGCTATACGACAATAAAGCCGCTAAAACCCTGTGCACAACTTGGTACAGGACTTCTGAGTAGGGGTGGGTTAGTCTCTAGCCTCCCGTTTACAGCGAAGCCGGGGGCGAAGAGGAGTGTTGGTACACAGGAGGCACTTCTCCGGTCTCCTGCGACCTCAGCCACCAGACATCCCATTTCCGCCTCACGGGTCTCCGCACGCGGCAAACATGCAGGTAGGTCTAGCACCCAAACCAGCTAAAAGGGAAAAAGTAATCCAAGGAAGACAAAACCCTGGAGTGGAACCTAAACGGAATCTCAGCAACCTACGAACTGAGCGGTTAATATAAACAGTTAGTAGTGGAGGGTAACAAAACCACAAGACCGGGGTGTTAGTACATAGCGTGGTAGCGATTAGATAGAGTATACAACACGGGCAACTGGCCAGTGCAGAAAATAAATAAAAACGAAAAAGCGAGACACAAGACCAACTCGGGATCGTGGGGCTGCGACTCCCCAACAGCTGGATGAACAGCCGTCCCTGCAAACTCCAACAGCACCGATAATAAAAAAAAAAAAGGAAAAAAAAAAGCGGTGGCATAACATCAGATGTTGACCAGTCACAAGGTCAGCTCGGGCCGTGGGGGCGCCGCTCCCAAAATAACTGGAAAACCAGTTATCTCCGTGCGGGGAGTGAGACAAGGTGACACTATATCTCCCAATCTCTTTAATGCCACATTGGAAAATGTCTTTCAATCACTGAACTGGGAAAACAAAGGGATAAAGATTAATGGAGATTACCTAACTCCCCTTCGTTTTGCTGATGACGTAGACATTTTTGCAACTACCCCATCAGAGCTTCAGAGTATGATCCAGGAACTTGCTGACAAGAGTAAAGAAGTGGGATTAAGAAAATATACTTTCAGAAGACAAAAGTGATGTTGAATGCTTTTACAAGAAATGAAGATTTATCGATTGATGGAGAAAAGCTGGAGATAACAGACACGTACGTTTATCTTGGACAGCAGATATCAAGTGAGGGTCACATTGATGAAGAAATTAATCGGCGTACAAAACTTGCCTGGAGAGCTTTTGGAAGAAACAGCATAATTTTCAAGAGCAATATGCCATTATGACTTAAAAGAAAAGTGTTTGATCAGTGTCCTTCCAGTGCTTACGTATGGTGCAGAGACGTGGACCTTAACTAAAAGAGACATACAAAGGCTGCAGACAACTCAAAGTAGCATGGAGAGATGTATGCTTGGTGTAACCAGGAGAGATAAGAAGAGGAACTCGTGGATCCGAAAAATGACAAGAGTGGAAGACATCATGATCAGAGTTAAATCCCTGAAATCGCAATGGGCTGGGCATACTGCCAGAAGGACAGACCATCGATGGAGAGCTGGAATTTTAGACTGGATTCCAAGAGACAGGAAAAGACCCAGAAGAAAACCACATGGGAGATGTACGTATGAAATTCTAAAGTATGCGGGAGTAACATGTAAGAAACTGGCACAAGACAGACCGTTGTGGAAGAAACTTGGGGAGACTTTCGTCCAGCAGTGGATTGATAATGGTTGATAATGATGATACGGCGTGAGATTGAATGGAAGAAGTTTTTGATATCGTCCTTTGGAATAGTCTGCCAAGCTGCTTGTATGCGATGACTGGAGGTGGTTCTTGACGGGCCAGTCGTTTAGCTACAGTGTCCTAGACGTATTTGATCGGGGAAGTATCAGGCAAACGTGCAGGTCAGGAAAGAAGCAGTTTCTGCTGTACATAGAAGAGGTCTTGGACATTCCTGGTCACATGTGGCCGTCTATTGTCCTGCTGGAATATAGCGCCAGGACAACTCTGAAGGAAGAGCATCGCGTCTGAAACGTCTCTGATGTACCGCTGGAAGTTGAGGGTTCCATTAATTCGTATCAGGCATGATCGCGAACCAAATCCAATGACGCCCCACACTATGATGTTTGGCATTGGGCAGTGATGATGCTGCAATGTGCCGTACACCAGGATATCTTCGAACACGTATGCAACCATCATGGTGCCTCATGTTCAAACGTGAAATATCAGAAAACAAGATCTGTTGCCAATCAGCGCGCCAATGTCTGTTTTCGAGACCCCATTGCAGCCTCAGACATCTGTGGTTGAGGATCAAAAGAATGCGCAGCAATGGGCTATTAACGAACAGTCCGCTAAGCATAAGACGTCGTACTGTGCTGGAGGCTAAAGCCTGACATGCGACAGTGCTCTATTGCTGCGTTAACACCGTGGGTGTCACTGCGCGATGGATCACTACCATGGGGTAGAGGTGTCTGTCACCTCGCCCATCCGTACGATTTTGCAGTTCATTTCCTGGATTTCTGTGCGTCCGAGCCTCATCTCTGCACTGACGCCACGTTTGCGTCACAGTACTGGCTGTATGAGGGACAGTTTCGCGCTGGGAAAATCCAGCTTCTCTCATCCCAACGATCCTTCCGCACTCAAAGTCCGTCAGGGGTTCACAATGCGAACGTCTTTTACGAAGCGATATAGTGAGGCACAAGAAACATCCTTGAGACTCAATGTCGGCTCTTCACTAATTGCATCATCTCGTTTGAGCCAGCTCTTTTTATACCCAAGACCGGACACTTCAGAGGGCGCTGCTCCGAAACCGCATGCGCATTTTCACTGACATTTTAATCATTTGCGTGCCCCAATCTGTTGTACATATTGTTACGAAATTGGGGGTAGATATTAATTAATGTACAGGGAGGACGTACTCAACAGGCGTGATTTAATTATGCTAATGGTTTAATTAAATAGTTGTCCAATTACAAAATTGATTGGCAAATTGTTACGCTTAATTGGGAAGGTAGGCTAATGGGTTTCAGCTGGTCAAAGGGAGATAAGGGTCGTGAGAGGCTGAGAAGTTACCCGAAAGCGAGGTGACCACCCGCGTTTCGACGACAAGACGTCTGGGGCCCTCATAAATAAATTTTCAAGTGGGGCATTAATTCCAGGAAAAGTTTTTAGGTGACGCCTGAAATATGGTTATTGGGAGTCGGAGGCCAAGCTACCGCCGCCGGCGACGCATACAAGCTACAAGTTAGCTGTACATGAATACAATCAGAAGAGTTGATGGAAGGCAGGAGGGCCTCCGAAAGTGCATTTTCGGGGGGAACTCAAGGAAGAGAAGACAGAAAAGAAGCAGTCTGCTTTCCATCCTCGTGGTAGAAAGGGCTAAATGTCTTCAGATCGGCAGAAGTAAGACCGATTTTCCCTGGAGGAAATAAGAGAATAGCCGCTAAAACCTGGTAGCTGATATCAGGCTACCCAGGTAGGAAGTTCATCAATAGGATTTTTTGAAGCAAAGGAAGCGCCTAGAAGGAGGAAAACATCACCCTAGCCAGTTCCATGGTCTCGATAGCTGACCAGCAACTTTAGGAAGCGAATGCCGAAGGTAGTTTTTGGGAGTATAGTCCGCCGTCCAAGACCCTCCTGCTCTTCGAGTCTGTTGAAATCTAGAGCCAGAGACGACCGACAGTTAACTTGTGGTTCGCCCAGGAGGGTCAACGACCTCGTGCTAACAGCGGGATGTCTCCAGCTATCTTTCTTCAAGCACCACGGCAGCGGAGAAAACGAGTGAGTGGCAGGGGGAACCCTCCTCTGCGACACGCTGCGCCGCAGTAACTACTTCTTTACTCAAGTAAAAATTGTAGGAGCAATAGCTGTTAGAAGCATAGTTCGGAAAACACTTTAGCCGAGTTAGATAAAAAAATTTATTTACAATTAAAATCAGCTAAAAGGCAGGCAAGATCTTTCACAGCCGCGACGGCTGCATCTTCAGGCTTAATCAGCAACACTGGTGTGCATGTACAGTATTATCAATATATAGTTATCTACCCACAATTCCCACCCAACATAGCGTGGCAAGTTAAGGTTGCCAGGTAACAGTATGATTAGTAGAAGTTTTTACAAAGGTAGTACATAATCATTAAAAGTTTTTAACCGTGTCAGAAGTCCTTGCCAAATAGAGTTTACATTGTTCGATATTTCCTCATTGTAGCACACTTCCGAAACATACGTAATGTAAAATGCCTCTGTAAATAGTAACGTCTGTTTACTATTAACAGATGCAAGAATCCTAACCCCATCCGAGTCCGGGTAAAATGTTCTGTTCGCGAGAGTCCTGGTTAATGATGTTGAAATAGTATTGGAACGAAACGAGTATTCATGTTCCGCCATAACCATACGTAATCCAAGATTTCTTAAAGTGGATCCTATGTATCAGATGTTCTTATTTTACGGGGAAGTAGAACGCAGTGGGATTAAATAAACACCATAGCGTTTCTTTAATTGCACATAATTTAATTTTCCTATCAGGTCAAAAATATTAGTTTTCTTCATGCCGAAACACATCGCTTTCTTCCCGCAGAATTTCTTCAGAATGTTCGCAAGTGGCTGGTAGAAGTTTATTGAACCCACATAGCGAACGTTGCGTACATCTCGTTGTAAAGTTGTAGTCACGCTTCTTAGTTTCTAACGAATTAGGGTGGAGACCTTATGTCGAGGAAAGCCGTATTGCCTTGCCAACTGGTAAATCGTATTAAATTCTTCATGACGCAATCCAATAGAAGATGAGTGGGAAGATGCCCTATTGATAAAAAATCGTAAGGGGGCTAACTTATAGGCCGGTGGGTGGGAAGAGTCATACGGGATTAAAGAAGATACCAAAGTGGGTTTTCAATTGACTGAGAATTGTAATCGATTCGAGACGGGATTTTCATTTAGAAGAAAATCCAAAAAAGGGAGAAAACCAGAGTTTTCTCATTCAAGGGAAAAAGAGATGCTAAGATATTGAGAAGAAAGAACATCTGTCAGTTGTTGGAGCTGATCCCAGGTATACTGCGAGAAGACCAACACATCATCAACATAACGTATGAAAAGTAAAGGTTTCAAAGAGAACATAGCCACTACTTTGTCTTCAAGGTGCTGGAGGAAAAGCTATGCTAGTACCGGGGACAGAGGTTAACCCATTGGTGAACCAGCTTTCTGTCTATAGATAATACCATTGAAGCAAAAGTAAGAACGATTCGCAACAAGGCGAAGGGCTGACATGATGGGCTGGAGCTCCAAAGGATTAGTAGAAGTCAAAAGTTTTTCTTTAATGATATCGTGCACCTGTTCCACCGGAACATTGGGGAACAGGGACACCACATCCAGGGAAGCTGTTACAAAAGAGGGATTAACCCCAGTCACAAAGGGTCTAATTTTCTCCTAGTCTTGCACCGAACTTCGAATGGACAACTTTGAAGAAGTAGTAAGTAGTTGCAAAAATGAAGCCAGAGCCGACTCCACAGCGCGGCTTGGGCTTGCATAGCCCGAAACAAGAATACGCATACGGTACCCCGGTTTATGGGTTTTGAGTTTCCCAAACGCCTCCGGTACCCTGGATCCTGGTGGAGGATGCATGTGGTCGGCAATACATGTTGGAAGATAACCCTGTGAACGAAGTTTAGTTAAATGATTAATGGTATAAGCAGTGGGATCAGACTTCATTATATCATGGAGGACATCATTAATTGCTTCCAACATTTTGACGATATAAACTGCATGATCCAGAAGTACAATGTGGCCAGACTTATCTGCTGAAGGGACAGAAATAGATTGTTCTTTATACAGCAGAAAAAGTTGATCCCTCTCATATTTCAACAGTCCGGAGTTACGGAAATCAGAGGTAGATTTTGATGAAGTGACAAAAGCCCCTGCCATAGCTGAATGAGATTGGTCCTGTCGAGTAGGGAGAAACATACGAATTATACTTTCCACTTGAGGAATAACTCGAAGTGGGTGGAGGGAGGAGTAGAGTAATCATATTTGATACCCCTTGAAAGAGCAGCTTGTTGTGCAGAGTTTAAATCATAGGCATTAAGATTTAAAAAAGGTAAAGGAGGAACTGTAGAATCAACTTGCCTTTGGGATCGAACATCAGACCGTAGTTCACATTCATGGGCTACAATATTACGAAGTTTTTCCAGTTGTCTATGTTGTGCTAACGTAACTTCATTCATTATCTTGCTGAACTGGATTACCAAATATCTATCCAAAAGGACTGGTTAAAATAATCCAAATAACCCCTCTGGAGTCTCATTGCGGTACTGAGTCTCTTCTGTTGAGCTGTCGCCAAGACCATGGCATTCCGGTTGGAAAGTGTTGCGGATTACGCCTGAAGATACAGCCATCGCGGTTCTGAAAGATCCTGCCTGTGTCTTTTAGCTGATTTTAATTGTAAATAAAATATTTTTATCTCTGCAGTTTAACTTGGCTAAAATGTTTGTGAATCATGCTTCTGACAGCTATTGATACTACAAGTTTTACTTGAATTACTCAGCACGAGATATTATTGATGTGGAATGTTTACTTGTGTGTGTTTGTAGATGTTATTGATGTGTATGTTGTTTCACGAGATATTATTGATGTGTGTGTTGTTTACTTGTGAGATATTATTGATGTGTGTGTTGTTTACTTGTGAGATATTATTGATGTGTGTGTTGTTTACTTGTGAGAAATTATTGATGTGTGTGTTGTTTACTTGTGAGATATTATTGATGTGTGTGTTGTTTACTTGTGAGATATTATTGATGTGTGTGTTGTTTACTTGTGAGATATTATTGATGTGTGTGTTGTTTACTTGTGAGATATTATTGATGTGTGTGTTGTTTACTTGTGAGATGTTATTGATGTGTGTGTTGTTTACCCGTGAGATATTATTGATGTGTGTGTTGTTTACTTGTGAGATATTATTGATGTGTGTGTTGTTTACTTGTGAGATGTTATTGATGTGTGTGTTGTTTACTTGTGTGATATTATTCATGTGTGTGTTGTTTACTTGTAAGATATTATTGATGAGTGTGTTGTTTACTTGTGAGAAATTATTGATGTGTGTGTTGTTTACTTGTGAGATATTATTGATGTGTGTGTTGTTTACTTGTGAGATATTATTGATGTGTGTGTTGTTTACTTGTGAGAAATTATTGATGTGTGTGTTGTTTACCCGTGAGATATTATTGATGTGTGTGTTGTTTACTTGTGAGATATTATTTATGTGGTACGTTTACCTGTGTGTGTGTTTGTAGATATTATTGATGTGTGTGCTGTTTACTTGTGTGTGTTTGTGTGTGTGTGTGTGTGTGTGGTGACGGCGTCCCCGCTCTTCGACTTGTCTCAACCCCAGGGCCAACCAAGTGCCGTCCCGGTGAGCGGAGAAAATCCTTTTCATCTATTGGATTGCGACATACTAGCAGACCATTCGTGATATTTTTGTTATTATCATAGTCTAGAGTAGTTTTTGGAGGGGACTGCTAAACCGCAATCAAGCGAGAGGTACTGTGAACTTTATATACTGGCCGTGTACCTGGTACCTAGAACTTAGATTGTTCCAGGTATGATGAACTGAGAACAACTTACGAAGGGGAAATCACCCCTCCCCGTTTCTTTTGCATACTGAACGTACAAATTTGCCTTCTAGTAGACAGGGTACTCTGTCGATTAGTGTCTGTGTGTTTAATATTTGTTCAGCATTCCTTTGGCTCTGGTGTTAAATTCCTGCGTTTCAACTGTTCAGTACTCGTGTATTCGTTTTCTCCCCTAACCTTACCAGCTCCCGAGTATTAAGGGGGATTCTCATTTTTTGCGCTAAATTTACCGCTTTGTTTTGGAGTGTTTATTGATGAAACTATACAATCAATTAATTCCAAAGTAGGTACACTCGCTTCAGGTATTTATAAAACAATTTTTAATAAGTTTTATGGAGAATCACGCCCTCTAATCCCCCTTGACTATGACACAGCACGAAGATCCACGGTCGCTAGTTGGCATGATTTCTCCACTCCAGGTAATCTGAAATAAAAATTTCGAACGGCATTTTACTCTATACACAAGTAGTTATCGTTTGATGAACCAGAAAAAAAAATATATACATATTTGAGAAAATGGTGACTTGGTAAACTCAAATTATCAATTTAACTCAAAAAATTGGCAATGGGTTTTTTCTATTAAAAAAATACAAAACGTATCGTGCCTCTGGTTCATCAAACGATAAAAGGATGTTTGCTGAACATGCAGTTTTACATCTGAAGTCGATCGGTCCAATAGTTTTTGAAATATCATGCCAAACGTTCGGGAAGAAGCTATTTCGAGAAAAACACATTTAAAGCTTTAAGTACAGTTTACGGAGGCATATCGAGTACTTACAGTATTTTTCTGCTAATCTGCTATACCAGGGCCGCACAGTGTTCCTTCCTCTGCTTCGTAGAACTTGTTTACAGACATTTTCTCGCTTCTACGCCTTGTACGAGCCTCTTTTGTAGTCTCGAGGCTGCGTCTCGATGATCTTTACAGACGCTGTTGTTCCCGCGCTTTTGCAAATATCTTCGTTTGCTCGCCAATAACGATTCCTATCGTTGTCATCATTTTCAGGACGGCAAAAAAACCTTCATTAAAAATGCCTGCTGCTACATAAGCTGCCATTTCGATGGTTTTTGAGCCACTGTGAAAATGTTTGGAAGCGAACCTCCAAACAGTAGAATTGAAACTTCGTTGTTTTGAGTGTCACCACCCAAACACCTTTCTAGCAATTCTCTTGATGACAAATCGTTGTAAATTGGCTTCATAGTATTTTCGACATCTTTATGAAGTGGCTGTTCGTTATTGAATTCTTCTAGAGTTTTCTCTCTGTGATCCCTCTGGACATTAATAGATTATAACGTGGCCAATTTCGCGAATTTCCACTTGAAATTTGGTACACATATTGTTAAGACCTGAAATAACAAAATAACAAAATAACGTAAAAAAAATCGTTTTTTTTCATGAAAACAAATGAGAAATCCCCCTTAAAGAGCTTGATACCCTAAGTAACGAATCCATCCTCCCGGACCCGTTACGTTTGGAGTCAAGCGGTGGAATTTCTAGCCTCGCTTCGGCACGACATTACAATGTGTTGTGAGTTTCAGGTTAATATCAGCAGTCCTTAATGGTGTGGAAATTTTCACAAACGGTAGTGTATTTCTACCCCTGACGCTATTTCTTTTACAGATTTTCTTCAGTCACGGTGGACAGTGTTGCGTACCCTGAGTTGCGCACGCGCTTAATATTTTCAGCAGCTGAAGAGAGAATCCTTCAGAACCAGTGTGCGCCCGCTAAACCGATTAGTACCAAAATGCATATGGACCTCTTAACTTGCCCTTTCTTCATTGCCATTTCATCGTATGCCGTCTAAAGCACCGCTAATATCTCTGATAATGATTTGCGAAGCTAAACACACAATTTGAGATTTTGAAGATGACAATCCGATTTTTGGCGTAAATGTGACAAGGATGGTAAGTCAGATAATATCCGAAAACTTGAAATTTTTTTCATCGTCCTGGAGCGGGACTCGAACCCGCGTCTCCCAGAAAACGCCGTGGTATGCTAACCACTACACCACCCAGAACGACCAAGTTTCAAGTTTCCGATCAATTTGAATTTAACCATCACAGGATTCGCTAGTCGAAGCAAGTTTGCACGTTGAGGTTTGCACGTTGCTGAGTTGGCGACATTTTCAGCTGCGACGTTACTAAACGCACAGGTGGCAAAGAAGCTGCTGGTACTTCACGCAGACAACCAACGGGATGTACCGATTGCTGTCAGATTCAGCTGCGACGTTACTAAACGCACAGGTGGCAAAGAAGCTGCTGGTACTTCACGCAGACAACCAACGGGATGTACCGATTGCTGTCAGAAACGTCATGGGTGATAAGAACTTTTAGAACCAGAAAAATCCTAAAACGAGTTTTCATTCGTGAAACATTTTGAATCTATCTTGTAAAATGTAGATAAAAATAGATTAAATAAGCCGAGATTATGACAATATTACGTTAAAACTTTAACATACAGAGCAATGAACTTACTTACCGCATATATCTTTCCGTTCATAACCTACATTAAGAAAGAAAAGTAAACTTCATGTTGGAAATTATTTTTACAAAATGCAATTTCAATAAAACTGATGAACACAAAAGTCATCTTCAGGAAGCTAATGAAAATTTAATTAATGAACAATTTATTAAAACCGTTGAAACAACTCTAATAACCTGAAAGCAGTTCATAAATACATAATCTGAAAAATAATTCTTTCGTGCGACTTGTGCAGAAATATTCAGTTTTTAGGTTTTATATGCACCGTTTATTTTGAGGGGGGAGGGGGTATATATAATCAGCCCAAGTCTTGGTATCGGAAATTTAGATATTCAGTTCTTCCGTACAATCTAGGGTAAAAACCATATCTTTAACATATAGTCATTTTAATGCGATAACACCATCAAATTTATTGGATAACATTAAACATAAATCAGCCTGAAAAAATGTGTGTATATATATATATATATATACTTAAGAGCAAAACTGAAGACTAAGGAAAAAATTTTAGAATTTAAAACGAAGGGTGCAAAATAACCTGAAAATCAAAACGCGCAACGCAGCAGTTTTGAAAATTCAGAATTCACATACTAAGAAGAGACCTAAGCAAAAAAATACATATATAATTTTGACTCACACCAAGTACAACATAGAAAAGGTTATGTGTCTACCGGTGTGAGTAAAAGGAGAAAAGATAAAAAAATAAAATAAAACAACTGAATGTAGAAGGTGTCGAGAATACTGAGCCTTGGCTTTATCAAGGACCAGCAAAAACTCTGCATTTTCTCACTTCCACAAAGACCTAGTTGGAAATGGGTTTCTGCAGGGCCATAGATGCAAGTAACATGCCCACCTAAAATTGTTTTAAAAAATATATATATGCCATGTCCTCCTCAGAGTTGTATGACCTAGCACTAGTTAACAATTTCGCTTACATCCATAACCCTCCTGGCCCGACCCATGCTCTTCATCTGTTACTATTAAACAGAGAGAAGAAGATTAAAGAGAACTCAAGCTGTGAGAGTGACAAAATAATTAGAAATAATTTTCAGCTATAACGAAATGCCACGTTCGTCTGAGAGAGAATTTAAACCTGAAAAACAATGCAAAAGAAATCCAAATTTTTACATTGCAATTAAAAAAGGAAATATTAATTTTTTAAAAATCAGATTTTTGAAAGAAAACTTGAGTCTAAAACCCCCTACTCTACAACTTCTGACAACACGAAAACGAGAATAAGTTAAAGACAATAATTAACTAAAGAAAACTTTGTGAAAGTTATATGACTTAAACAGTTAGTTGCAATATGTACAAAGTATTTCAGCAGTGCTTTAAGTGCATAATTAAGTAGTTATTAAGAACTTAACTACTTTGAAAAAACAGCGCATAGACAGCGCTTAGAAAAGGAACTATGCTTAGCCATCTGCTGTGCCTAAGTACCCAAAAGACGCGCAAAGTCACCAAGAAAAGAAAGAATCAAAATCCGCTAAAATGTTAACAGACAAGCCAGTGCCTAAAAGCAGAAAAGCAAAAAATCAACAGAGAAAAAAAGTACATGAAGTACAAACATTGAACTTATAAAACCTAAAACCCAAATACAAGGAAGAGAGCTTACCTCTTGTGCAACTAAACTTTCTCCTCACAAGAGTAAAACATGGCTGACCTCTTCCCTAACATAATTTTCTACACAGTTAATAATATGATTCTGACCAATCAAAGCCGTAAGGAAGTTGGCTAGAGGATGCCTATTAACTACTAAACGGAACCTTAGTGCTATGGATATGAAGGTCCTATTAAAACAAAAAAATTAAATAATATAGACAAAATCACAAAAAAAAAGCTTAAAAATCTGTTTATATAAAAAAAAAAAATAATAAAAAATAAAAAAGAAAACTAGTTATTCATCACTAGTATAGCTATACTAAAAATAGTAAAACTAACATTAAAATTAATAAGATTCTGATTAATCTATAGAAGCTCACTAAGGTGATTTAATACATGCAAAGATTATTAAATACACCACTCGTGTATTTTATAATATTTCTCATGTATTCTGGAGAGTTAATTCTGCTCTTTCTGATCATACAGATCCACAGTCTTAAGTTTATATATATATTTTTTTCTCTGGTTAAAATCTCCGCGAGTTGGTTTCTTTCTGTATGAAGAGGCCATCAGCCCCACCCACACTGCCCCCCAGCAACTAGGGAGTGGCAGACGTGTTAGGGAAGAGGTCAGCCATGTTTTACTCTTGTGAGGAGAAAGTTTAGTTGCACAAGAGGTAAGCTCTCTTCCTTGTATTTGGGTTTTAGGTTTTATAAGTTCAATGTTTGTACTTCATGTACTTTTTTTCTCTGTTGATTTTTTGCTTTTCTGCTTTTAGGCACTGGCTTGTCTGTTAACATTTTAGCGGATTTTGATTCTTTCTTTTCTTGGTGACTTTGCGCGTCTTTTGGGTACTTAGGCACAGCAGATGGCTAAGCATAGTTCCTTTTCTTTGCGCTGTATTTTCAAAGTAGTTAAGTTCTTAATAACTACTTAATTATGCACTTAAAGCACTGCTGAAATACTTTGTACATATTGCAACTAACTGTTTAAGTCATATAACTTTCACAAAGTTTTCTTTAGTTAATTATTGTCTTTAACTTATTCTCGTTTTCGTGTTGTCAGAAGTTGTAGAGTAGGGGGTTTTAGACTCAAGTTTTCTTTCAAAAATCTGATTTTTAAAAAATTAATATTTCCTTTTTTAATTGCAATGTAAAAATTTGGATTTCTTTTGCATTGTTTTTCAGGTTTAAATTCTCTCTCAGACGAACTTGGCATTTCGTTATAGCTGAAAATTATTTCTAATTATTTTGTCACTCTCACAGCTTGAGTTCTCTTTAATCTTCTTCTCTCTGTTTAATAGTAACAGATGAAGAGCATGGGTCGGGCCAGGAGGGTTATGGATGTAAGCGAAATTGTTAACTAGTGCTAGGTCATACAACTCTGAGGAGGACATGGCATATATATATTTTTTAAAACAATTTTAGGTGGGCATGTTACTTGCATCTATGGCCCTGCAGAAACCCATTTCCAACTAGGTCTTTGTGGAAGTGAGAAAATGCAGAGTTTTTGCTGGTCCTTGATAAAGCCAAGGCTCAGTATTCTCGACACCTTCTACATTCAGTTGTTTTATTTTATTTTTTTATCTTTTCTCCTTTTACTCACACCGGTAGACACATAACCTTTTCTATGTTGTACTTGGTGTGAGTCAAAATTATATATGTATTTTTTTGCTTAGGTCTCTTCTTAATAGAATGTGAATTCTGAATTTTTAAAACTGCTGCGTTGCGCGTTTTGATCTTCAGGTTATTTTGCAACTTTCGTTTTAAATTCTAAAGTTTTTCCTTTGTTTTCAGTTTTGCTCTTCAGTCATCATCATCATCATTGTCAACCATTATCAATCCACTGCTGGACGAAGGTCTCCCCAAGTTTCCTCCACAACGGTCTGTCTTGTGCCAGTCTCCTCCATGTCACCCCTGCATACTTTCGAATTTCATCCACCCATCTCCCATGTGGTCTTCTTCTGGGTCTTTTCCTGTCCCTTGGAATCCAATCTAAAATTTCGGCTGTCCATCGATGATCTGTCCTTCTGGCAGTATGTCCAGCCCATTGCCATTTCAGGGATTTAACTCTGATCATGATGTCTTCCACTCTTGTCATTTTTCGGATCCACGAGTTCCTCTTCTTATCTCTCCTGGTTACACCAAGCATGCACCTCTCCATGCTTCTTTGAGTTGTCTGCAGCCTTTGTATGTCTCTTTTAGTTAAGGTCCACGTCTCCGCACCATACGTAAGCACTGGAAGTATATATATATATATATACTTGAGCAATTATATATATATATATATATATATATATATATAATTGCTCTTCAGTATATATATATATATATACATACATTATATTAACAAAAGTCATCGGACACGTAGAAGAAAAACACAACAGAGCATTTATTGACGTATATTAGTACGGTGTCGGTCCACCTTTGGTCTTAATGCATGCACTAACCACTTGGTTTGCAGGGTCGCCCACAACGCTTCACCTTACAGTCGGAACTTTTGTTTCACCTACCTCCTGATAGATACAATTTTTGCCATGCTGATTTGTCTTCAATCTCTGCTTCATCAGAGACTATTTTTTGTCTTTTCCGACAAATTATCATACATAAACTGTATTCTCTCACCACTATATTGAGCTTTGTGAATAGGTCGTTGCATCAGCTACAAGCACCTGTAAATCTTCTTTTCATATGTCATTTTGAGACGATTTTTCTATACACATTTCCTGGGTTTTTTTTCTTGCTTCGCAACTGAGTGCAATCTTGTTCCTCAACATTCACTGTACTATATTATTTGTACTCTCTATTTTATCAGAATTTTTTTGTTTGTCTCACTATTGTACATCACTTTTAGTAGATCAATTATTGCATAGAATCCTATGAATTGTTCGCAGCATGAGCTACTTATAATTGTCAATTTCTTTTCACGCTTTTTTTAAGACTCAGTTCTCATCCTCTTCACATGTATCATTTCGTGTATAACTCATGTGTAAATTGTTTTGTTTTTCATTACTCATCTTGCTGAATTATGTATTCTCTCTGCGATGTCAGAGACTATTTCTTTACCACCTCTGACAAACCAATATATATAAATTGTAACTTCTCATTGTACAGAATCATGTATATAGGTCGTTTCACGAACCACAGACATCTGTAAACTTTGTCGTTTTTACAGTATATTCTTATCTTCAATTCCTGATTCAACAGTGTAATTTTACTTTTCAACTGTGTAAATTTGTGTTCTCCAATACTCACTGTGATGAGTTGTGTCTTCTCTCTGTATTTTCAGAGATTATTTTTTCTTTTGTATTCTCAGGAAAATTATTGTATATAACTATTTTTCATATCACCGTTGTATGTAACATGTAGTACCGCGAGCCACATTCATCTGTAAATTTTTCATCATCTGTCTTTCGAACTTTCGATTTCATGTTTGTCCCTTGATCACCTGCAACCTCCTGGTTTTCCAGGTCACCCACAATGTATCACCTTTCGGTCAGAACTTTTTTTTCATCAATATTGTGTAAAATTTATACTCTATAGTGCTCATCATTCTGGAATGATTTTACTCTCTGTATTACCAGAGATTCATATTGCCTCGCCAGATTTCTACTGCACTTAACTGTTGTCATGCAAACGTTGCACCGAATCCTGTAATTAACGTAGCGCAAGCTGCACATTCTGTTAATTTCTCATCACCTGTCTTTTGAATCTATGTCTGCAAGCTCGAATTCTGTATTATTCCTTGCATCAATACTGTGCAAAATTAATATTGTATAACGCTCTTCAAGCTGAATTGTTCCTATTCTTTGCTTTGTCAGATACTTTTGTTGCCTCACCAGACACTCGAGTGTAATTAACTGTTTTTTTTACTATCATCAATGTACAGAACCGTGTAAATAAGCAGTAGCGTAAGCTACAAGCATCTGTAAATATTTTTTTTGTCATACATCATTTGAGATGATTTATTCAAGCACATCTCCTGTATCTTTCTTCTAATAAATACTGTGTGAAAACTGACCTTTCAAGACATGCTTTCGACAAGGTTTTGGAACACAGCGATAGGTATGCGCTTCTATTCAGTACATAATGCTATTGCTTAGTAGTAGGCCTTGGTTCCAAACTTCTTATGCAGCACTCCAATTCATCCCATAGGTACTCTATGGGATTAAGATCAGGGCTCTGTGCTGGCCAGTCCACACACGATACGGAATTATCATCAAACCACGTCGTAACAGTCCTTGCTTTATGGCTCGGTGCATTACCAAGCTGATACCAGCAAGGCTCGGTTCCATAGTGTTGCCACAGAGTTTGTAGGACATAAGTGTCAAGAATATCGAGGTAGACGTGCTGGTTAACAGGTTTATCCACGATAACCAATGCGCCAGGACCATACCGCGAAAAACACCCCTACCCCTACACGAGTACACTGCCAGCTCCAAAGCTCCAAACTTGACCACAGGGACAGTGGTAAATAGCGCTCCCCCAGCTGTCGCCATACCCACACACGGCCATCAGACTGATGGATCGTGTACCTGGATCCATCAGTCCACAGGACCCTTTTCTATAGATCTACGGTCCACGATAAATGTTCTTTACACCATGCTAAACAACGAGTAGCATTCCGAGTGGAGATGCAAGGCTTATGAGCAGCCGCACGTCCACGGTAACCCATGGAATGAATTTCTTTGGGAATGGCACGTGTACATACCGAGGTTTCAGCATTTTTACTCACCTGTACACTGAGGTCTTGTGCAGTACTCCGTCGATTAGCTGTAACGACTTTCCTGTGGCTTCGACGTCCTCTATCACTGATTTTCTTTGGTCTGCCTGTACGTTTTGCTACTTCAGGCACGCCATGTGTCTTTCACTTATTCAGTACATCCAAAACAGTTGACTTGGGTATGTTTAAAGCCTCCTGGTTTCTCTTATGGACAACCCACTAATATAACATCCAACAATCTTTCCTTTCTCAAAGTCAGTTCTCTTCCGCCGCGACATTTTCACTCAACCTCACAGTGTGATATGATCGCGGTCAGCTGCAGGCTTGTTTTTATATCGTTTGCAGCTGTACCGCGCATCTTAACAACGCATCGGATACGTTCATTTGCCTTTGAAGGGGTGTCCGATTACTTTTGTCAATATAGTGTATATCCATCTTCTGATTCAAGGGTCCTTGAATTGAATATATTATCTTATGATTCAAGGCTCTTTGAATTGGAGGAGAAACTTAAAAAGATCATCTGGGATATTGTGAGGCTACGTGAGGTAAGAAAAAAAGGAGAACATCTTATTGAATTGAAAAGTGGACATCCCTTCCACTATCGTGAGACAGATAATGGCAGAACTAGTGGTGTTGGATTTATAATGAACAAGAAACTGAAGGACAATGTTCTAGAAGTCAAACGTTCCTCAAACAGAGCAGCACCACTCGTTATCCAACTGCTTCTGGCCACGGAAACACACCGATATTGCAGAAAGCGGGTGTTTACTCAATTCCAATAGAGGACAGCCAAAACAAAATTATCAGCCAATATATAGGAAGCACCAAAAGAAATATCAGGATAAGATTATCAGAACACACCGGCAATTGGTTCAAGAAAGAAAATAAAACAGCACTTGTCGACTTCTGTGTAAATAATCAATCCTCACCACAATGGGAGGAAATGAAATTGATAAATCAGCAAAAATACAGGAGGATCATACAGATTGCTGAATCCATCTTAATAGAGAAGACAAAATCATCAACTTGCAATAACAACTCACCATATGTCCTTTCATATGCCAGGAGGAATTTAGTGGACACCGAAAAAAGATTAAAAGAGGAGCATAAAAATAAAATTAAATGACAACGACAAATACAGGAAAATCAAAGTATGACACCAGATGGCCCCATCATATAGGAGGAAAAATGACCAATGCGCAATGTACATCATGTCTTCTGGAGGTACGAAACGCTGTCACTTGCCAACATACGTTTCATTTCCCGTTGAAAACGCCTAGTAAGAGGCTAGGGCGAAACGCGTCCGGGGAAGCTGGTGGACGTGAAGAGGTGGTGCACGCAATATGTAAATAGTTCATTCATCGTTTCTTCTGGCCATTCATATTTTATTTTGTTCTTTTAAATTCGTTCACTATCAGTCTTTTAGATTCGTTCACTATAGTTTCTTGGATTGTTCATTGTTAGCCCTTTAACCTGCCTGTGGCATAGGTCATTACAAGGTTTTTATTTTCAGTTGTATTATTCTTTTGAGCTTACGATACAATATATAACAAGGTTCTTTGGGTCGACTACTACTTTGACATTGCTAAACACTATATTATAGTCACCATCGGAGTTTTTGCAGTGCATAGCCACTGAACACCTGAGACCAAACAACTTGCGGAACTACGGTGGTATGCGAACGAAAACGACCTCTGGACGAATATATGTGAGTAATTGCTCTTGCTTTCTTTTAGTCTTTATTTTTTTAAATAATAAACGTCATAATTAACTGCACCACCATAATCCCATGTCCGTATTTTAACGTGCGCAATAGCAATTCTAAAAGAGGTACTGAATCTCTATATATTATACACTGACGGAAAAAAAATCCCAACACCACGAAAAAATAGTTGTAGAGGAATGAAATGGCGGCAATACATTTGTATAGGTAACATATTTAATCGATTAAGGTTTCAAGATCACAGCTTAATATAAGTGCGAGAAGATCCATTTTAAATGTGAAATGCTGGTACATTAATAACCGGTGTAACCGCCAGAATATTGAATGCAAGCACGCAAACGTTCATGCATTGTGTCGTATAGGTGCTGGATGTCAGTTTGTGGGATGGAGTTCCATGCCTGTTGCACTTGGTCGGTCAATACTGGGACGGTTAATGCTGGTTGGGGGTGACGCTGGAGTTGTCGTTCAATGATGTCCCATACATGCTCGATTAGTGAAAGATCTGGTGATCTAGCAGGCCACGGCAACATGTCGACCCTCTGTAGAGCATGTTGGGTTACAACAGCGGTATGCGGGCGAGCGTTATCGTGTTGGAAAACACCCCCTGGAATGCTGTTCATGAATGGCAACACAACAGGTTGAATCACCAGACCGACGTACAACTGTGCCGTCAGGGTGCGTGGGATAACCACGAGAGTGCTCCTGTTGTCATAGGAAATTGCTTCCCAGACCATAACTCCAGGTGTAGGTCCAGTGTGTCTCGGCTGCAGACAGGTTGGTTGCAGGCGCTCACCTGGCCTCCTTCTAACCAACACACAGCCATCACTGGCACCCAGGCAGAACCGGCTTTCATCAGAAAACACAACAGATCTCCACTCCATCATCCAATGAGCTCTAGCTTGACACCACTGACGTCGCAAACGGCAGTGGTTTGGAGTAAGTGGAATGCACGCTACAGGGCGTCTGGCTCGGGGCTGTCCTTCAAGTAACCGATTTGTAACAGTTCGTTGTGTCAATGTGGTGGCAACTGCAGCTCGAATTGCTGCGGCAGACGCAGTACGATGCGCCACGGCCATACGCCGTACACGGCGGTCTTCCTTCTCAGTAGTGCCGTGTGGCCGGCCGGAACCCGGTCTTCTTGAGGCAGTACCTTCCCTTAACCACCGCTGCCAACAGTCATGCACATTGGCTACATTCCTGCGAAGTCGTTCTGCAATATTTCGGAAAGAAAATCCACCTTCTCGTAGCCCTATTACACGACCTCGTTCAAACTCCGTGAGCTCTTGATAATGGCTTCTTCGTCTTCTTAAAAGCATTCTTGACTAACATCAACACACTACGTCGAATCTCAACGATAACTAACGCTCACGAACGTTACAGCGCGTATTTACAGCAAACCTGCTTTGCATGTTCCGAGGTGGCGCTACTAGCGCCACACGTATGCGCCGAGCGCGAAATTTGCATAGACGTCATCTTACAGATGTACTCTCACCGCCTACCAATTCTCGTTTATCTAGCACAACCTCTTCTTGGTGTTGGGATTTTCTTTCCGATAATGATGATCCAGATGATGTGTGGATGGAAGGAATGTCACAGATTTCTCGAAGACTCCAACGGCCAGTAGATTCGTTTTACGTTCAGGAGCCAATATAGCGAAACACAAATTTGCCAGTACGACAAAAGAAATCGCATTTTCCTGCTCCGGAGCCAAATGATTTCCCAACTAAGCTACACCGACGAAGTTTATCGCTGCAAATTTGACGTCTTGACTTTTGCGTCGCCTAGGTAGGCACTATTGTGGAGTGAAAAAATCCTTTTTTAGAAATCCATATCAGCTGGGGTTGGGAAATTTGAAGGCACGCAACATGTGTATCACGCCAAGATTTGAAGCCTCTAGCTCTCCATCTTCAGGTGTCCCAAGGGGTTGAAATTTGCAAAAAAATTTCGTTTTTGTGTCATTTTATAAGAATTTTTTTTTTGCATTATTTAAAAAAATGTTAACTAGCATTGGGTTGGAAAACACAAAAATATTGATTCATAATTGATATTTAAAAAAATTCAGAATTTTTGCATTCATCTTCAGGTGCCCCAAGAAGCTTAAATTTCAACAAAAAGTAAGATTGTATCGCAATTTTTTTGTTACAATAGTGAACTATACGATGAAAAACCATAAATATTATAATGTGTAAAACTTATAAACAGGTGCACTGAGAGTAAGCTGAGAAAGCATAAAGTACCTTTATTGCAATGTAGGTATGTACTAGTTATAAGTGACAAATTTAGAATGTTGTAACTAAACACACGGAAAATCGTATTGAACTTCAACTTAGATTAAAACCTGTATTAAAAAAACACTGGTAAAAATACAGGTACAAAATACAGTGCTGGTTACACTTAGAATTCAAACTTTGTCTGGAACGTTTTCATAATGTTGCGCGATTGATTCCTTGCGATAATGAATCCATGTCTTTGCTCTGCGCCTTAAACTACTGCTGAAGCCTCCGTGACTAGATGAACACACCTTTTAGTTCCTTGGGAGTGACAGGGAATCTGTTTGGTTCTCTTCAACCACTCATAAAATTGCGTGACCTCAGGCCTGTCAGAACTGTACCTTTGTCACAATATTCTGTATTACTTCATCAGTATCAGTTGAATTAGAGGCGGCTGAGATCGTTCATTTGTCACATATCAATCTACACTGGCGGAAAGTGAAAAATAACACCAAGAAGGAATTGGCGGACGATCATGAAATTTACATATGTTAATGGGATCGTGTTTACGTAGGTGTGATGTTAATTTCGGGACCAACCGGTGAGCGCTTACGCCACAGCACGGCATAATATTCAAATTATCGTCGGGGGTATTTAAGGAGTACGGCGAAGTGAATATAATCATTCGTCGGCGTACGCACACGTGCGAAGACCCTGAAAAAGCTGCAATGCCTGGACATGAAAGACGTGTACGATTTCAGCAGTTATCGGACTTTGAGCGAGGTCTTCTAGTCGGACTCCGCGAGCCCGGGTGGTCGTATGGTCGTATTGCGGAGCAAATTGGACGGGAAGTATCGGTGGTGGTACGATGGTGGCGTAGATGGTTCGAGGAACATTCCCACACGAGAAGACGTGGAACCGGGAGTCACAGACGGACTGATGAGCGGACCAATCGACGCATAAGAAGAGTGGCGTTGTCAAGCAGAACATCCACTGCGACGCAAATCCGATATGCCGTTGCACCTGAGGTGACTGTGCGAACATCCGCAACCGTCTACTGGATGCAGGACTACCTGCACGTGTGCCTCTGGCATGTGTATCTCTGACTCCAGTCCACCGTCAGAAACGGCTGCAGTGGTGTCGCCAGCGTCTGCACTGGAGAACGCAATGGCAATCTGTCGTGTTCAGCAATGAAAACAGAGTCTGCTTGGGAGCCTCCGATGGCCGTATGCGTGTTCGCAGACGCACAGGGGAGCGTCTCCACCCTTCTTGTATCCACCAGCGACACACAGGGCCTACACCTGGTCTCCTGGTGTGGGGAGCGATCAGCTTTCGCTCCCGTACACAACCAGTGTTTGTACCGGGTACGTTAAACAGCACCTCCTACATCAACAACATCATTCAGCCCGTTGTTGTGCCATTTGTAAGGTCGGTCCATCGTGGCGTTTTACAGCAAGATAACGCACGCCCACACACGGCACATGCAACGCAACATGCACTTCAGGATGTGAGATAACTTCCATGGCCTGCACATTCACCGGATTTGTCCCCCATTGAGCACGTGTGGGATTTTATGGGACAACGACTTATCCGGTCTCCACGGCCAGCCACGACCATCCCCGATTTACGCATCCAGGTTGAGGATGCTTGGAACTCAATACCCCAAACTTACATCCAACATCGGTACGACATACTCCATGCCAGAATTGCACAGTGTGACGCAGTTCATGGCGGTTCAACCTCGTACTAACCATGTTACATGGAAATGTTATTTTTCAGTTTACCAGCAAATACAGCTGTATTTTGCCATAATATTTTGATCACGTTATCCTCTGTATTCTGTTATTATGCTGTATAAATTTCGTTGGTATCAGACGTCTCCTTCTTGGTGTTCTTTTTTCACTTTCCGCCAGTGTATTAGATCAATTTATTGTTTTGCGTGAAAATTCACCTTAGGTACGTAGAATTGTCTCAACGTGCCTTCCTGATGTCTAGCTACAATGGTCCTTCTTAATGCAACCTCACGTGTGGCTTTCCTTTCATCAATCAACATGGAAAGGAGTATAGTTTCAGGATGTAAGAAAAAGTAATCCTTTGGATTACCTCATCAACAGTGCCCCTAAGATTTTCTGGTAGATCACGTGATCGCTCTATCATTGTCCTGAAGTGTCGAGCTCCATTGATGCAAGAAGGATTCATCTTAATCGTGAACGATGTTGGGACATAAATCTTCATGATGAAAGTAGAAATGGAAACAAGATTTGCTGAAGGATCTTCGGTGGTGATGTAGAGACGAAGTGTTCTCGGTGCTGTTGTTATCTAACGAGAATGTGCTACTGGGTCAGGTTTTTCAAAGGCAAGGTCTTCAGAGCAATTGCCAGATGAAACTGCTTGATGTATGCGATATAAGTATTTTTTATCTGTACTAAGATCATCTTGGTTAATAGTAGAGTTGTTTTCAACTACTTTGGGGTTAAATGAAGTCACACTTAATTCTTCATAATTCATAATAGCTGTACCTATAAGTCCAGAATAGGATTTGGGGCAACGAGTACCACCATCGAGCTTCTCGATTAGATGTCTAAGTGGTAACTCATTTGCATATAATACACAGATCAGCGACTGAAGCGGTCTTTGAAGATCTACCTTAATTAATCTAGTCACTCCTCCTTTTGAACCAACGTTGACATTGGTACTGTCGCATCTAATTGCAAATAAACCATTCATGTTTATTTAACCCTTCTCAAAGAAATTCATGATGCCTGTTTCGATTATTACTGCTTCTCCTGTGGTAACAGTAATGTGGCCTATATATTTGGAATCAGGTTCTTCCACAGAGGTAATGTGTTCTTGTATAGCGACCCTTGGGTGTAGCTTAGTACCTTTCTGAACTTGTGTCTGTGTTTTGTCTTTCATAACATCAAAAAACAGTACTCTTATTTAATTTGGCTTAGTCGCTTGTAATTCTCTACATAACGTTTTACGTTCTCTTCGAATTTTACTTCTATCGACCACGGAACAGGTATCAGTTGCAGTCACTATGCCAATGTCTTGAAGAATTGCAGATGTAATGGCGGCAGCACTCCTGTTAGACAGTCTGTATCTGTCGCATTCTCTTTCAACCATAGGCAAACTTGAACGCATATACATGTTTTCTTTTGAAGAGGATTCTTCACTTGCAGCCACTGCAGTGAAATTTGCATCAATGGATACATCTCCCACATTGTCACAGCTGTCGTCACCATCTGTTAATGTTTAGCTGTCCTGAGGTTTGACAGCAGTTCTGCTTGCAGCTTGTAACTCTACCTCCCTACATTTTCACCTCATACCCCAAATACAAGACAGGAGGGAAATCCTTGAAATGCCGCAAGCGACGTATGAATTGGTGGAATGTTAAGCTTCTTGGGGTACCTGAAGATGAATGTCGAAAATTCTGAATTTTTTTATATATCAATTATGAATCATTATTTGGGTTTTCCAAACCCAAGCTAATTAATATTTTTTTAAATAGTACAAATAAAAAATTGTTATAAATGATACAAAAACGACGTTTTTTTTTGCAAATTCCATTCTTCGTGGGGCACCTGAAGATGGAATGCTAGAGGCTTCAAATCTTGGCGTGATACTCATGTTGGGTGCCTTCAAATTTTCCAACCCCAGTTGATATGAATTTCCAAAAAAAAAAAAAAGTTCACTCCACCCTAGTAGGTACGTCCCAACCATGCAGCGCTCCGATCTACCAAATCTATGTCATTGTAAGGTGGAAACGCATACGGCCAACAACAACGCAATCGCGGATTGGTAGGCTTCGTAAACTACAAAACGGGACAGCCAAGGGCTGAAGCGTGTGGCTTTACAAAATATCCTGTCCTCAGCTGAAACACTCACCATCAAGTTCCACAATGCCCCTGGAAGCAACGCCAGTACCACATCGGTTCGTCGAGAGCTGAAGGAAATGGGTTTCCACGGCCGACAAGTCGAGCACAAATCTAATATAAACAAGATGAAAGCCAAGCGTCAGTTGGAGTGGTGTAAAGCTCAGCGTTAATTGATTCTGGAGCAGTGGAAATGTATTCTCTGAAGTGATGAATCACGCTTCACCATCGGGCTGTCCGACGGATGAGTCTCGGTAAGGATGGTACCAGGTGAACGCTACCTGCCCGACTGTGTTGTGTCAAATGTAAAGTTCGGTAGAGAAGGTAACTCTCTGACTTTTTTTTTCGTAACTTGGGCTGGGCCCATTACTTCCTGCGCACGATAGCCTTAACGCTGCGACCTATGACATTCTGGATAATTCTCTGGTCCCAACATTATGACCACAGTTCCGAAAAGAACAGTCCACAAAGCGAGGTCGGTGCAGGAATGGTTTGATCAGATAGGTGTGGAAAAACTTGACTGGACTGTACAGAGTCCCTATCGCAAACCCATGGAAATTCTTTAGGAGAAATCGGAACGCCTATTGCCTTCCAGGCCGAACCGCTGGCATGCAGTCGGCGTTCAGACTGACTGCATAAGTTCGGAATCGCATCGCGAGACACAGCAGGAAGAGTTTTTTTTTTTCAGTTGGAGGTTTAACGACCACCGTGAGCAACTCAATGGGATATAAGCAGCTGTCCGCCCTAATTTAGGGCAACTAGTCTCAGGGAAGGGAGAGGGCCAGTGCCTTAAGACAAACACAACATCCTTGCCTGGCGGGATTCGAACCCGGGCCCTTCTCGGACGAATGGTCATAAGCCATCGCTTAGATCACTGCGCCACCGAAATGTTCGCGTTTATGGAAATAATTATTTACACTGCAATGTACAATGAATTTATCATCATGACCTTGTGAAAATAACTGTTCATATTGCAATGCACAATGAGTTTTACCATCTCATGACCTTATGGAAATAATCATTTATACTGCGATGCACAATGGGATTTACCATCATGATCTTGTAGAAGGTATTGATTATACTGCACCGCACAGTGCGATTTACCATCATGACCTTGTGAAAAGAATTGATTATACTGTAATGCACAATGGGATTTGCCACCGTGACCTCGTGGAAAGAACTGTATACAGTGCAGAGCACAATGGGATTTACCATCATTACCTTATGGAAATAATTGTTTATAAGAAGATTGAAAATGCTGTCAAAGCACGGTAACATTTTTTGGGCCAAAGCACACACACCACATCCCTAAATTATCTTTTAAAAAACGTAGGATTTAAAAAACGTCTTTATCTACAATTTAAAAAACATGGTAGATATTTGACGTTTTTTAAATCCAACATTTTAAACAATTTAAAAAACATGGTAGATATTTGACGTTTTTTAAATCCAACATTTTAAACAATTTAAAAAACATGTAGATAAAGATGTTTTTTAAAAGATAATTTAGGGATGTGGTGTGTGTGCTTTGGCTCCAAAAAATGTCACCGTGCTTCGACAGCATTTTCAATCTTCTTACCAACAATTTGCAATGTACAATGAATTTACTATGATGACCTTGTGGAAAGAATTGTTCATATTGCAATGCACAATGCGATTTACCATCATGACCTAATGGAAAGAATTGTTTATGTCGTAATGCACAATGGGATTTACCATCATGACCTGGAAAGAATTTTTTAGTCTGCAATGCACAATGTTCTTTACTATCATGACCTTGTGTCAATCAAATATCAAACGCAATTCTCAGAACATGTACAGTGGTTTATTTCAGAAAAAAAAAGCACCTAAGAAAAAAAGTATCTGTCCATTACGAAAGCTCACGATGGTAGAATCTGTCGCCTCGGTGGCACAGTGGTGAACACTGACCTCTGACCAGTTTCCCCAGTGGTTCTGAGCTCGAGTTGTAACGTACCAGGCGATGTGACGTACCTGCCAGAAGGGCGCACACGACATAAAGTCAGATAGGAATCAGAATAAAACGTCCGCGTAGCTTAATTGGTAGAGCAACTTATTCCGGAATGAGTGGACCCGGGTTCGAACCCCGGCGCGGATAAAAATGACGGAGAAATTCACTTCGTTATAGAGTCCCGGATGAGTCATGGGTTGTGCGCCATTATGACGTCATTGGTTCTGTCGCCCTTCTAGATCGAGGAGTATCAAATCAGGGACGGGCGACTGTTTATAGACATTAGAGCTGCTCACGATGGTCGTTAAACTTCCGAGCAAAGGAAGAATGTAGAATCGGATTAATGCAATTCAGATGCAAGGAAAAAGTTAAAAAAGAATTGAAAATGGCTGCGCAAAATTATAGGAATAATCACATGAAAACAAAAATGAAATTCAGAAAGGAAGCATTAATAACGATTTTTTGATGAGAAAGAATCATTGGACTTACTATTTACATAAAGCTAGATTGGGATTTTAATGACTTGATTTACAAAAACTACACAAGAAACACAAAATCTCCAAAATTAGAGCATTCAAACTAAAGAGGCCGTCCATAAAGTACGTCCGTGATTTTCTACTATTTTTAGATCCCCCCTCCCCCATGTCACATTTCGTCCGATTGCTCCCGCTACCCCCTTTACTTTTGACTACTGCTTTTAGAAGTCCGTTGAGAAACCGAAAGAAAACATGTAACTATTTAAGGGAATCTTCCATACATTTACACTTTTTCTTCAGGAAATATTTGTTATTTAGGCATTAATTTATTCCCAAATGTCATCCGAACTTTATCATTCTGAAATAAAGATCTACAAATGAACGCACGCGTTCAAGGTTGCAACACTCCCGATTATACCATCTACAAAACACGATAGGTTTGGTAGTACAAATACGGAAACTTAGTATTAATATTCTGATTTAGCTAAATATCAGAAATCTGAAACATTTCATACATTTTTTTAACTATTAAAAGAACAAACAAGAAAGATGACACCGAATTTTCGGGTGTAATAAGCACGTCTTTTGAATCCGTTCTGACGCAAATTAAATTTATCAAAGCTATTCAAAATCAATGGAACCGGTATGGAAAACAATAGTGTCTGACGGAAGAAAGAAGTTTCTCAATCGGGTTTTTAAACCCTCAGATATTGCTGTAAACGGAATCGTGAGCTTACGCCCTCTGGTTGCAGACCTGTGCTTTAAGAAAAACATGAATTTATATGAGAAATATTTCGCACCTTGAAACGCTCTCCAACACACAAAAAGATTTTCAAATCGGACTCTTAGAAACAGAGATACCGATAAGAATAAGATGTGACTTTACATCCCCTGGTGGGAAAACCATGCATTATTTTAAGAAGAAAGTATTCTCAAAAGATTTTTCAATATGAGCGGTATCGGTCCAAAAAAAAAAAAAAATGTTAGTCGAGTTTTCAGGAACCCAGATTTTGCTATAATTACATCAGAAGCAGAAATTAACACTTATGCTCCCTGGTGGCCAAACCATTCTTTTACCAAACATTAAAAATTATATGAAAAATATTTTCCATCAGGTGTTGTACGCGATACAGGAAGAATTTTTCAATTCGGAGTTTTAGAAGCAGAAATAACGCAGAAAACGCAATTAACCTTTGTGCTCCCTAGCGGAAAGTCTATGGTTTACTTTGAAAGTTTTGAATTTATAGGAAAAGATTTCGCATTGGAAATACTATTTAACAAAGAAGGATTTTTTTCAAATCGGACTCCTAGAAGTAGAGATATTGACAAAAATAAGATATACATCTAGGCCCTCTGGCGTAAAAACCATGCATTATTTTAAGAAGAAAATGTTCCTAAAGGGTTTGTCGATATGAATAGTATCGGCCTACAAACGACTTTTTTTTCAATAGAGAATTTAGAAGGTCATATTTTGCTGCAAATACATCAGAAGCTGAAATTAAGACTTACGCCCCCTGGTGACCAAACCGTTTTTTAACAAAAATTAGAAATTATGTGCAAACAATTTCCCATTAAAAGCTGCATCTAGTGCAGAAATAGTTTTTCAAATCGGAGATTTAGAAGCAGAGATATAGGGGGGACGCAATTTACCTTTACGCCCTGTAGCGGAAAGCCTATTAGTTACTTGAAAATTTTGAAATTATATGAAAAGCATGTCACACTGAAAACACTATTCAACAAGAAGGTTTTTTTAAATCTGACTCCTAGAAGTAGAGATATTGACAAAAATAAGATATACATCTACGCCTCCTGGCGGAGAAACCATTGAATATTTTAAGAAGAAAATATTCCGAAAATGTTTATCGACGTGAGTGGTATCAGTCCCGAAAGAATTTTTTGAATCGATATTTTAGAAACTCAGATTTTATGGCAAATACATCAGAAGCAAAAATTAACACTTACGACCCCTTGTGGCCAAAGTATTCTTTACCAAAAATTAGAAATTATATGCAAAGGATTTTCCATTAGGAGCTGTATCCGCTGAAGAAACAATTTTTCAAATCGGAGTTTTAGAAGAAGAGTTATCGGGGAAAATGTAATTTACTTTTACGCCCCCTAGTGGAAACTCTATGCGTAATATGAAAAAGCAACTATATCTAAAATACTTTCCGATATAAGTGAAATCGAAAGGTGTTTTTCAATCGGATGTGTAGAAGCAAATATGTGAAATAAATCGTATTTTTGAATTCGATATCATCTGCACTTACGCCCTCTAGCGGCAAAATTGTACATGGTAAAAAAACGAAACAAAGGTTCATCATTCGCATATTTCAAGCTTCCCAATGCAAAAAGAAATTTTCAAATCGGACGATTAGTTGCAGAGATATCGTGTCTACAGACGGACGGACAAATCGATAGCATGAGCACGATCTTTTTTTTACAAAAGACGTGCTAAAAAAGAGAAAACAAAAGGTAGATATACCATCCACTATATTTTTGCCGCTTGACGTCCGAAATCCTACACCTCCCCCTCCCCCATGTCACATTTGGTCCGGTTGTCAGGAACCCCTCCTCCCCTATAATCTCGGACGTACTTTATGGACAGCCCCATAGGACTTGATTAAAATTACTATTTTTTTCCCTGAACGAATAAAACTGAAGGAAATTACCTCTTTATTCTTGAGGTATGGGGTGATCTGCAAGAAAATATAAAATGCTATAACACATGTGAATAGAAATAAATTAGTTAGTGATCAAAGCAATGTAATGATTTTCAGAAAAAAATAGCACATTTCACTTCCATAAGAACGAAAAATAGCAAAAATGACAAAATTATCTTCGGGCAAAATTACTGATTTTTGTACCAGCATATGAAAGAATCGGATGAAATTTTGACCTTTTACACTTTTGTTTCCCTTTGCAAAATGTTAAGTAACAAATTCTTAGGAATGTGCAGTATTGCTGCACCAGGGTATTATTTCTCAAGAATGGAGCGTGCATAATTAGAGTGCAACATTTTGGGTTACCTTTTCACCAAAAGAGAAATACGGTGAAGAGATAATCAGATTTATATAAATTTCTTAAATCACAGAAATTAGACATCACATAATCAGATTGCACAATAATAAGATTTACATGAGATTTATACAATCAGATTTATATAAATTACTTAAAACACATAAGTCGGACGACTTATACCCAGTCGTATCCGACTAATAAGTGATTTTCGCATATTTCGTGACCCTGGTACTAATTCACTGTCTTTTTCAGTTTATCGTAAGCCAACTGATTGCAATAGCCATATTCCATTCAATTCATCACATCCAACTCCCACAAAAACTATCTGCTATTAACTTTCTTATAAGAAGAGCCTACACGCATTCTTCAAGCGAGAGTCTTCTTCTACAGTCTGAAATAAAGTTTATTTTTAAATTGGCGGATAAACAAGGATATCCAAGCACATTGGTTAATAGATTATTCTGCAGAATTAGTAACGAAAGAACCATAAGTCTAGAAAAAGACCCAAAGCCTGACAAACGGTTTGTGGGAGCATTGGACCAGCACCCACACATCACTAACCCACTACCACGCATATGCTCAAAACATGACATACAATCATCTGTTAGAAAAGATCGGGCAGCAAACGATATTATGAGCAAATGGGGAGTGTACAACATACCACTGTTAGACACCTCAACAGGAAAACACGTTAGTAACTATTGTGACGTATATTCTAAATTAACTTTTGTGACGTATATTCTAAATTAACTTTCCTTTTTAGTTTCTTTCCCTATGTAAATCTTGAGTTTATTCTCAGTTATACTTCACACTTAACGTGATATCTTTTCTCTCAAACGAATATTGAGGTTGAATGAACGTGATGTATGCCTGTTTTGATAAGAACAAGAGATATAAACTACGAATAAACTGTTACTTGGAGAGCGTTGTGTAGAGAACGTTGTGAAGAGAGCGTTGTGTAGAGAGCGTTGTGAAAAGAGCGTTGTGAAGAAAGCGTTGTGTAGAGAACGTTGTGTTGGAGAGCGATTAATGTGGAACGTAACGTTGTTGGTGTGTGGTTGTGTTTAATGTTGATACCGATTTGTTATGGAAGTGCTACATCCTGAATAAAGCATCTTTTCCGTAAGTTTGATTTCTGTTGTTTGCATGTTTCGTCTGGCCGTTAAGGTTTAATTTAGGAACTATTTCATCTTATGGTTATGTTTTTAAAATAACGTAGAAGTACGAAAAGACTTCTACGTCATACTTTCCTTTTTAGTTTCTTTCCCTATGTAAATCTTGAGTTTGTTCTCAGTTATACTCCACACTTAACGTGATATGTTCTCTCTCAAACGAACACTGTTGGCAACACAATTGAGGTTAGAATGAACGTGACGTGTAACTGTATGAGATAAGAACCATAGATAAAAACTACGATACAACAGTCGCTCGTGTGGGGTGTTGGATGTGTGGTTGACACTGATTTGTTAAGTAAAATGTGAAGTGCTATGACGTATTGATGAAAACATCTGGAATAAAGCCAATTTCCGTAAGTTTGACTTCTGTTTAAATGTTTCGTCTGGCCGTTAAGGTTTAATTTAGGAACTCTTTCATAGTATGGTGATGTTTTTAAAATAACGTATCAGTACGAAAAGACTTTAGGTTATACTATATAGGCTCGACACGGAGAAGTTTGGGTATTCGTGTCCAGAAATATCAGTATGATATTCGAACTTTCCGAAATAATACGGCATTATCTAGAATCGTCGTAAATGGAACATTGCAACCAGACTGGGTGAACATTAGACTGCTGAACACCCCTGCGTACGTACACTCACTGCACCTTGCTGAAAGCCTGTACGTTGAAGCCTTGGAGAACAGGTGCTGTAATGATAACACACCAGTGGACATACCAAAAGTTTGGAAAAACCACGTCGTCGATTTGAACTTTAAATTATAATTATAGAATAAATTTAATAAAACAATAGCATTTAATTTGACAATAATTTTAACAGTGCAACACAATTTGTATTATGTGTAACTAAAGTCGGGAATTGTATGTATTGCTCGGCTGCGATGGCAACACCTTAACCTTGTGGCGCTTGAGAACTATACCATGGTGCATTGCTGCTCTCCTATAAAGTTCTACGCGAGTACTGCATTAACCTCTCTGTTCGACCTGATGATGGGGTAAGTGTTACCCCGAAAGTGCTAGTGGAGGTTTTAATTTGTAAATAGCCTTCATCTTTTATTAAATATCGTACATAGATAGTGGTATTTGTTTTGTATCACAGAGTGCACGTGACAAGCTCGACCACACGGATATGTAAACAGCCGGCCACGACAGATGAGCCATAGTGCGTCACATGTGCAGAATGGGCAGAGGTAGTGATTTGACGGACGTTCAAAAAGGAATGATGATCGGCTACAGCGGCAAGGATGGAAGGATCTCAGAAACAGCAGACTTCTTGGGCTGTTCAAGAGGTGCTGTAGTAAGGGTGTACCAAGAATGGACCGCTGGCACACCGAGTACCTCGTGACGTCATAACTGTGGAGCCCCAAAGACCATCGACCCCAAAGGAGAACGTCGCCTCCGTCGACTGATAGAGGGCAATCCACGCGCAACAGTACAGCAATTGACCATGCAAATGAACGTTAGGGCACAGAGGTACGTGTCCCCGATAACAGTAGAGCGAAACCTGTTACGCATGGCTCTCCGGAGTCGACGTTGCGTCAAGGCGCCCATGTTAACCCAGGTACATCGGCAACGACGCCTGCAGTTCGCATGGGACTACCGTCATTGGACAGTTGAAGAGTGGGAAAAGGTTGACTTCTCCGACGAATCGAAGTTTCTACTCCACAGAAATGCCGAGCGGTGACGGATACGGCATCAGACACACAAGAACCAACACGCAGAGATACTTGTCGGTCACGTACAGGCCGGCGGTAGCACTGTGCATGTCTGAGGGATGTTTTCCTGGTATGACCTTGGACCGCTGGATGAGTCCTTGAACGCCAATGGCTGGCTACCTGTCCATCCTCGCTAACCACATGCATTCCTTCATGTTGGACGTTTACCCTGGTGACGATGGTGTCTACCGACAGGACAATGCACCCCGCCACGTTGCTAAGGAGGTGCTTGACTGGTTCCACGAACACGACCGCGAAGTCTCTGATCTCTCTCAGCCAGCGAAATCGCCCGACCTTAATTCCATAGAGCACTTGTGGGACTATTTGGATCGACAGGTTAGACTCACAACCACGTCATCTCCGGGACCTCCGTGCTCTGTTGCAGTCCGAACAGGCACGTGTGCCTCAGGCAACCTTCCTGGGCCTCATTGTGTCCATGCCACGCCGTCTGGCCGCTGTCATCCGGATGAAGGGTGGTTATTTCCATTATTAAGTAGGTGGTCATATTATCCTGATACGACTGTGTGGGCAAGAATACGGGATCTCCAACTTAGGAGATAAATTTCTTGAGGATAGGTATTTGCCAAATTTCGTAAAATTAAAACTGGTTATTGACCTGCACTATCAGATTCTAACTCATTCAACTTTGGAAACAAACTGTGCAAGATAGGGAACTGGATCCTGCATCTTTAAGTTTCCATGCTTTTGAAGTATGATGGACACGTTATGATAAATTTGAATATTTTTCGTAAATTTCGTGTGATTCAGCATTGTTAAACCTTTAACGCGGCCGATGTACCTGAACCGATTGGTGCCGCAAAGTTTCTTAGCTCCTCAAACAGAAACGTTCATATATCGTGTGGATTTTGCTAAAGCTACAGCGAAAAAAAATTCCTTTCCCACTTTTATCTCAACAATATCGACTATAAAGCCTGTCACGGATGATAGGAACTCTTGTACAGTTCACCATTATCTGCCGTATGACTCAAGGCGTGATGGGGTACTGCCAATGGGTAGAAATAAGTGTTTCAAACACCCTCTCTCTCTCTCTCTCTCTCTCTCGTTTCTTAGGTGCGTCAGCATTGTGATAGCCCTTTTAGCATAAGTTTCAAAGTTCACCAGACTGTGCATGCTTAAGAAACGCTTATAGCGTAGTAAATCCGTAAATAAGCATAAAGTTTGGCCAAGCTTTCGCACTCCACTGGGAGGCATTTTCAAGACAATAGTAGACATAAAGATGAAGGGAATTAGGACACGTAAGAAACAAAGATGTTTTTTTCAAATAACATGGGCGACATCACGTGAATTTTTATCACGCAATTACATGGTGTGCTGCGATGTGCGTTCATCTTTCTGCATCTTTCAATGGCGCATGCCAAAACCATTGGTTTTTCGATAGAGAACACAACATTGCTTAGTAGTTTGCTGGAGAGAGGATTTCGACCGCCGGATCTCAACGCCATTAAGAATTTCTTAGAACGGGAAAGATCTGCTCTCTCTCTCCATCCCTCCCTCCTTCCCTCCCTCTCCCTCTCTCGCTCTTCCATCTCTCTCCCTCTGTCCCTCCTTCTCGCTTCTTCTCGCTCTGTCTCTCTCCATCTTCCCTCCTTCTCCTTTGCCCCTCTCCCCTCTTCCTCCTTCCCTTCTTCTCCCTGCCTCTCTCCCCTCCCTCCTCTCTCTGCCTCTGTCCTTCCTGCTCTCTCTCCCATCTATTTATCTCCCTCCCCACCCTACCTCTCCCTCTCTCCCTCCCTCTCTGTGTCTCCCTCCCATACCCTCCCCATCTCGCTCCCTCCCTTCCTCCTTCTCTCCCTCTCTCCCTCTTTCCCTCCTTCTCCCTGCCTCTGTCCTTCCTTCACTCTCTCCCATCTCTTTGTCTACTCTCTCTCTCTCCCATACCCTCCCCCTCTCTTCTTCTCCCCCCTCCCCCTCTCTCTCTCGATCGCGACAACCTCCACCAGCAACTGTCGATGCTCTGCGGCAGGTGAACCTCGCTTTTTTTTAACTGGATTTTTAACAACCACCGTGAGCAACTCAATGGGCTATAAACAGTCACCTGTCCCTAATTTAGAGTCACTGGTTCCAGGGAAGGGAGAGAGCCACTGCCGTAAGACAAACACAACATCCATGCCTCACCGGGATTCGAACCCGGACCCCGTTCGGGCAAATGATCAGAGGCCATCGCTTAGACCACTGCGCCAGCGGGGCGGCACGTCGCTTCCTGGGCGGCAATACCACCTATGTACGTGTTTTTAACACCTCGCTTGCTCCTCATAGAAACACCTGGCTGTGTTATGTGTGCAAATGGTGGTGCAACACATTATTAGTTAGTTGAATATACTGATGCATCTATTAAGTGTAGACCTGGTACTTCTATGCACCAATCACTTAACAAATAAAATATCCTAAATTGTAGTTTGCGAACGTGCAATGCTGTTTCCCTGCCAAAAGCAGAGTTTAGATTCTTGTCATGAAGAATATTCCAAATGGTACAACGCGAAGAAAAAAATCAAAGGGCACAGTGGCAGCTGTGGCGTAACCTACAACGTAGGACTACGTTGTAGGTTGCCGCACATATGCGGGGCTGAGTGTTAATCGCTATCACTATCTATTCACTAGTTATCAACCTTAAAACGGCATGCGGCGAAACAAAATCACGCGAAATTTAGCTTACTTTCTAACGCTACTCTGTCAAAGCGTTAAGGAGTGGAGGGTTGGAACTTGTTTTGCTATGAATGAGCCTCTATAACCTATCTAATGGTGTAATATTTATTACCCTATGATTATTATTTTTTTATTGGAGGTTTAACGACCACCGTGTGCAACTCAATGGGCTATAAGCAGTCGCCCGTCCCTAATTTAGGGTCACTGGTTCCAGGAAAGGGAGAGAGCCAGTGCCGTAAGACAAACACAACATCCATGCCTCACCGGGATTCGAACCCGGACCCCTTTCAGACGAATGATCAGAGGCCATCGCTTAGACCACTGAGCCACCGGGGTGGCGCTTAGTAGTTTCGAAGATATAAGTGTTCAAACTGTGACATCTTTTCGTTGCATCCGTGCTCCTGATGTTACCCCCGCCGCCCCGGTGGCGCAGTGGTCTAAGCGATGGCCTCTGATCATTCGTCCGAACGGGGTCCGGGTTCGAATCCCGGTGAGGCATGGATGTTGTGTTTGTCTTACGGCACTGGCTCTCTCCCTTCCCTGGAACCAGTGACCCTAAATTAGGGACGGGCGACTGCTTATAGCCCATTGAGTTGCTCACGGTGGTCGTTAAACCTCCAATCGAAAAAAAAAAAATGTTACCCCCTATCCAGCGCGGAGAAAGACGTAGTTCTACGTCAAAACACATAGTACTGAAAACATAATGCGACATGAGAATTCAATAGCATTTATTGGCTTTTAAAAACAAACATGAGACAGAATCAATCGCTTACTTACTAAGGGTTTCGGAACAACAATTATTTTTTGACGGATGTCGACTTCGTAGGACGTAAAGCTGCAAAAAAGAAAATGTATTTATATATTTGCAAAAAAACTAGCTACATTAGCATCAAGTTTGGTTTTTCATTTATCTTACGTTCTCTGTAACCCATTTATTTCACACACCCGAAAACAGTGACGGATCACTTTGTCCGTGTTCATTTCGTCCACGTTCACTTGGCCCAGTTCATTTCGTCCACGTTCACTTGGTTCAGTTCATTTCGTCTACGTCCAGTTGGTCCAGTACATTTCGTCCACGTTCAGTTGGTCCAGTTCATTTCGCCCACGTTCACTTGATCCAGTTCATTTCGTCTACGTTCACTTGGTTCAGTAAATTTCGGCCACGTTCACTTGGTCCAGCTCATTTTTTCCACAGTTCACTTTGTCCACCTTTCACTTTGTCCGCTATTGATTTTGCCCACTGTTCATTTCGTCCCAGTTCACTTTGTCCGCTGTTCACTTTGCCCACTGTTCATTTCGTCCACGTCCATTTGGTCCAGTTCATTTCATCCACGTTCACTAGGTCCAGTTCATTTCGTCCACGGTTTACTTTCTACACCGTTCACTTTGTTAGCTGTTCATTTTGCCCATTGTTCATTTCTTCCGCGGTTCACTTTGTCCGTTGTTCATTTTGCCCACTGTTCATTTCGTCCACGTTCATTTGGTCCAGATCATTTCGTCCATGTTCATTTGGTCCAGATCATTTCGTCCACGTTCACTCGGTCCAGTTTATTTCGTCCACGTTCACTTTGTCCAGTTCATTTCGTCCACGTTCACTTGGTCCAGTTCATTTCTTCCACGGTTCAGTTTCCCCACCGTTCACTTTTCCGCTCTTCATTTTTCCCACTGTTCATTTCGTCCACGTTCACTCGGTCCAATTTATTTCGTCCACGTTCACTTTGTCCAGTTCATTTTGTCCACGTTCACTTTGTCCAGTTCATTTCGTCCACGTTCACTTGGTGGAAAGTTCATTTCTTCCACCGTTCACTTCCTCCACCGTTAATTTTTCCCGCTGCTCATTTTTCCCACTGTTCATTTCGTCCACGTTCACTTCGTCCAGTTCATTTCCTCCACTGTTCTCTTTGTTAACCGTTCACTTTGTCCGATGCTCATTTTTCCCACTGTTCATTTCGTCCACGTTCACTTGGTGCAGTTCATTTCTTCCACTGTTCTCTTTGTTAACCGTTCACTTTGTCCGCTGCTCATTTTTCCCACTGTTCATTTCGTCCTCAGAATGGATAGAATATTTTCTGTTTTGATGAAATTTTTGTTATTATGCCGAAAAATAATGTCGGAGGACGTTGCTCACATGCGCTTTTTTTTTCTTGTTTGAGATTTTCGATTAAAATATAGTGATCTTAAATGTTATTTATAGTAAAATTACGAATTGAACTTTGAAAAGCTTTTTAATTCCTTCGTGTGGTACGATGTTAGTCACTATGACATAAATCAAAATTTTACGAAAATCTTTTAAAGTTTTGAAATACATCTTGTATATTGTTTTCATATAGTTCTTAGCTTTTCGGTATATTTTATATTTTGATTATTAATTGTTTATAACTTCTACATTACTAATTTTCATACGAATGAACTATAATGTTCTCTATGTGTCATAGCTACTTAAAGTGAGAAAAAGAATCTATAACAGTATAATGGTGAAAAAATTTATAATCGTTATAACATTTATAACAATTATACTCTGTATTTTAATCGAGAAACCAGTGGGTTACCTTAAAACAGTCAACTGTACTACACTTTGATAGACTTCAAGAAACCAAACTGCTGTAACGTGAGTCTCAAAGCGTTTCAATACCTACACAGCTTCTTCAAATATACACTCGTGTTCATATAAAAACAGAACACCAGAAAGGGTTTGAGGTACGACTTTGATTTTTACAGGATATATTCATTAGGAAATACAGAACAAGTGATTAATATCTCTGTGTCATACATGCCATGCGCGTCGATGTAGCTTATCATCGGTGAGGCCACCTCTGGCTTGCATTACTTGCTGTACGCACTGAGGCATAGAATCAAATAATGTGTGAATGGTATCCTCTGGAATAGCCATCCAGGCTGTATTGAGCAGACTCCAAAGCTCATCCAGAGTTGCTGGCGAACGGTCGTACCGCTGTACCTATCGTTTAAGCATGTCCCAGAGATTTTCTATGGCAGATAAATCAGGCGATCTAACAGCCACGGCAGAAGTCGAGCGTTGTTATTCCCGAAGAAAGCCCGTGTTGCAACATGCGGTGTGGCATTGTCCTGCTGAAATAGTGCCCCTACAGGCGTGGAAGGGCGACCGGCCGTAGAATGTCATTGACATAACGGGCACTCGATATGGTGGTACGAACTCAGTATTGCAGTCACTCATGCAGATAAAGCGACCTCTGTCGAACTCGCTGATGCGACTGTACGACTATCTTGCACGACAACGAGGCATATTTACCCACTGCTGACCAAACACTGATAGGCCGACAAGGCCACGCGGCGCTTATAACAGGAAAGTGGCTGGTTTCCGGTTTCTGATGATGCTCGAAATGATTTGCCTAGACGGGGTATGCACGCACCAATATGGCCGAAATGCTAATCATATACATGTGATATTGCCTGATCAGCATATCCTGTAAAAATCAAAGTCATAGCTAGACTCCTTTCAGGTGTTCTGTTTTTTATGACCACGAGTGAATACACTGAGTGGCCACTTTATTATGACCACCCCCTCAGTACTTCGTTGGGCCACCTATTGCCTTTAATACTGCGTCAATTCTTCGTGGCATGGTCTCCACGAGATGTTGATAGGTGGTTTATGCAATCTGAGACCATGCTCGATGAGTAGCATTTTCCAGGAGTGTGAGATTGCAGGGTTGTGGATCCAGCTGTCTGATGGCTCGTTCAACTACATCCCACAAATTCTCAATGGGGTTGAGATCTGGAGATTGAGGGGGACTCCTAAGCAAAGTAAACTCACCGGCATGTTCCTGAAACCAATCCTGTACAATACGAGCACTATGGCAGGACGCATTAACTTGTTGAAAGTAGCCATCACCATTGGGATAAACCATCCACATGACAGGATGTACTTGGATGTTTAGATATGATGTGCCAGTCAGACGTTGATCAAGACGAATTAAAGCATGCCAGGAAAACATTCCCCAAACCATAACGTTGCCTCCACGAGCTTGAAGGGTTGTAGAAATGCATTTGGGGTCCATGCTTTCGTGCTTTTTCGGCCAAATTCTCACTCGGCCATCGGCATGGTGCAACTGAAAACGTGATTCATCAGACCATATAATTTGTTTCCAATTATCGACTGTCCAATCTTTGTGCTCCTGTGCGAACTGGAGACGTTTTTTCTTGTCAACTGCAGACAGCAAAGGTATTTGAACAGGCCTTCGGCTATCATATCCCATCCGATGCAGTGTACGGCGAACAGTGCGTGTAGAGATCATTTGAGGGGATCCTTGATTAAGATGGTCTGTAATTTGCTGCACTGTTGCCCTTCTGTTGTCAGTTTGAACACTCTCCTTTCCGCCCGAGCAGTCAGTAGTCGATGACGACCACACGTTACCCGTAGAGGCACAGTTTTTTGGCTGACAGTCCAGTCTTTAAGCACTTTAACAACAGCTGCTCTGGTACATTTCATGAATGCGGCGATTTCGGTGATACTCGCTCTGTGGCTCCGAGCTCCATAAATCATCCCACGTTGAAAGTCCGTCAAATCGCAGTTTTCACCCATCTGGTCACCCAAAAATCATTTCTACTACTGTCGCAAGCACTAAGCTTTCCCTTTTTACACTAGCCTCGCCCTCTGGCGGCAACAGCGTGCAGCCATAGCTCATTTGCTTAAAACTGTCAGGTGGTCATAATAAAGTGGCCACTCAGTGTATATAGCTGGTCATAAAGGAACAACATGCAACGCAAGGCAGCTCTAACCTATCAACATTTACCACACCTCGCTACGTGCGTTATATGCATCGTTCTCACCTTGTCAAAACATGCATACGTCATTCAGACGTGACCTCAAGACTGTTGCCACATAACATTCAGTGAGCGAGAAAATATAACGTTAAGGTTGAAACACCTAAATAGAACAAACTCAAAATTTACGTAGGGAAAGAAACCAAAAATAAATTTTTAAGTAGAATATATACGTACACTCATTTTCATAAAACTCCGCGCATCAAAAAGGAGGCGTCGGATTCAAATAAGATTTCAGTTGTAAGATGGTACATACCAAGGACAGAAGTGATTACAATATCACAGAAGCAGGATGATATCCCGCGGACATACGGTATACATTCCGGTCAGCGTTAACACCGCGTCGGATCGCCTCGCGCTTAGATACAAGCGGTGATACGGTCCGCCATGGAGTCAAAGATCGCCGTATGTTGTCCTGGGACATATTGGCCCACACGTCTTGCAACTGACGCTCTAAATCACGAACACTGGGACATGGAGAAACCTGGCATCCCATTTGGTTTCACACGTGCTCAATGGGTGAGCAGTCAGGCGATCTGGCAGGCCACTGAAGCGTCAAAGTATGACGTAGACAGTCTAGGGAAACCCTAGCCTTGTGTGGACGGGCTTTATCTTGTTGGAAAATGGCTCCCGGCTGCCCCGCCACGAAAGGCAGCACATGAGGCCGCAGGATCTCCTGTACGTAGCGCTGGGCTGTCAACGTCCCTCGGATCTCTGCGAGGGAAGTACGGCTGTCATACGCAATGGTTCCCCAAGCCATCACGCCTGCAGTTCGGGATGTTGTCGCTGAACAGTGAGGTTGGGGTTATAGCGCTCACCTGCGATTCTCCACACTCCGGCACGATGGTCGTTCATTCCCATACAGAAACGGAGTTCGTCGCTGAACACTCTATATGTTGTCAATCCGTAGCATTCCACGTTGTTCGCTGCTAACACCACTGCAATCGACACCGACGATGTTCAGGTGTAAATGGCAGAAAACGCAAGGGCCGTCGAGAGTGCAGTTTCTCCTCTGCCAGGCGTTGGAAAATGGTTCTGGTGGACGCAGGAGTCCCTTGTTTAGCCGCCATATATCTCTAGATATTGGACAATGACATCGCTGCATCTGTGCGTGCCGCTCTCACGATTCTACGGTCATCTCTGCTTTTGGTTGTCTCTATCGTCCAGAGCCAATCCGCCCTGTCTGGGTGCCTTCCCGTGTCCATTGCTCCCAACATAATCGCACCGTACTGTCCTATCGGACCAAATGGCTGCCTATTCGGTGCGCCGGCCATCCTGTCTCTCTCATCCCCGAAGATATGGCCTCGTTCAATCTCCGACAGTTGCCCGTACGTCCATCTACGGCGGCTCCTCGGCATGTCTATCGCTCGGGGATATCACCAGACTCTTACCGTGCACTTCGGCACGAATGTGGAGTTCCCTGCCCGGAGCCTTATAAGCCCCAAGGATCTACTGTGGCTCCTCGGCATGTCTATCGCTCAGGGATCTCTCCTGACTCTTACCGTGCACTTCGGCACGAATGTGGTGTCATTGCGCGGAGTCTTATAAGCCCCAAGGATCTACTGTGGCTCCTCGGTATGTCTATTGCTCAGGGATCTCACCTGACTCTTACCGTGCACTTCGGCACTAATGTGGAGTCCCCTGCGTGGGGCCTTATAAGCCCCAAGGATCTAATGTGGCTCCTCGGCATGTCTATCACTCAGGGATCTCTCCTGACTCTTACCGTGCACTTCGGCACGAATGTGGAGTCATTGCGCGGGGCTTTATAAGCCTCAAGGATCTACTGTGGCTCCTCGGCATGTCTATCGCTCAGGGATCTCACCTGACTCTTACCGTGCACTTCGGCACGAATGTGGAATCCCCTGCGCGGTGCCTTATAAGCCCCAAGGATCTACTGTGGCTCCTCGGCATGTCTATCGTTTAGGGATCTCACCTGACTCGTTCCGTGCACTTCGGCAAGAATGTGGAATCCCCGGCGCGGGGCCTTATCAGCCCCAAGGATCTACTGTGGCTACTCGGCAAGTCTATCGCTCAGGGATCTCTCCTGACTCTTACCGTGCACTTCGGCACGAATGTGGAGTCATTGCGCTTGGCCTTACAAGCCCCAAGGATCTACTGTGGCTCCTCGGCATGTCTATCGTTTAGGGATCTCACCTGACTCGTTCCGTGCACTTCGGCAAGAATGTGGAATCCCCGGCGCGGGGCCTTATCAGCCCCAAGGATCTACTGTGGCTCCTCGGCAAGTCTATCGCTCAGGGATCTCTCCTGACTCTTACCGTGCACTTCGGCACGAATATGGAGTCCCCGGCGCGGTGCTTTATAAGCCCCAAGGATCTACTGTGGCTCCTCGGCATGTCTATCGCGCAGGGATCTCACCTGACTGTTACCATGCACTTCGGCACGAATGTGGAGTCCCCGGCGTGGTGCCTTATAAGCCCCAAGGATCTACTGTGGCTCCTTGGCATATCTATCGCTCAGTGATCTCACCTGACTCTTACCGTGCACTTCGGCACGAATGTGGAGTCCCCTGCGCGGGGCCTTATAAGCGCCAAGGATCTACTGTGGCTCCTCGGCATGTCTATCGCTCAGGGATCTCACCTGACTCTTACCGTGCACTTTCGCACAAATGTTGAGTCCCCGGCGCGGTGCCTTATAAGCCCCAAGGATCTACTGTGGCTCCTCGGCATGTCTATCGTTTAGGGATCTCACCTGACTCTTACCGTGCACTTCAGCTCGAATGTGGAGTCCCTGAGCAGCGCCTTATAAGCCCCAAGGATTGTGATTGCAGCGCCGGTCTTGGACGCGCGGACATGTGGAATCGCACGACATTTTAATCATTTGCATGTCTGCCCTCCGCTTAGCTATTCGCCAAGTTTCGCGTTAATCGCACGATTTTTTTCTTGGTGCGTGGATTTTTATTACAATGAGTGTACTTCATTATTTAGAAATCGCCTACATTTCATTCATTAATTGCATTTAGAAATAAGCACAGTTCCCAACCTTTTTTTCAAGTTTTGTGGAATTGCATAAAAAATATGCTTCAAAAATAAATCAGTGTCACATTTCATCCTTCAGAAGGGATATTAAACAAGTATGAGGTACAAGAGAATAATCTTTATCCTAAAAATATCCTTCAGGATTGCTCCTAAAATCACGAAATAAAACAATCTTTCAATTAAGAGGTTCTACTTACTCACAAGGCTGACTGTAATGCTCGGCCTGTTGAACGCACTTGTCTTCTGCTTTCTCTGTTGAAACGAATTGTAAAATAATTTTACCATGCTTCGCCACATATTCTTTAGGAAATTAGAGAGTCATCATTTATGTATAAAATAAAAAATTCATCACTTTTAAATTAGCATTTTTACACCGAAGTGCCAAAAGCCATCGGATAGCAGTATGCAAATTTTAAACTGGCGCTGACATCGTTTAAAGACTTCGACGCACGCCACGAATTTTATCAGTTGCGTAGTGCGATCTCGTGAGTCAAGTGGAACAACCGCCACTAGGGTTATGGCAAGCCGACGTGAATTACCAGAGTTTGAACGAGGCATGATAGTGGGAGCCAGACGGACGGGACATTCAATTTCTGAAGTTGTGCTAACATTCAGCCTTCCTCGATCCATGGTGTCACGTGTGTATCGAGAATACCTCATGGAAGGCATAACCGTCAGCCATAGAGAGCGCAGTGGCTGACCACGGGTGCTGAATGACAGTGACCAGCTGCGTCTGACAAGCATTGTTCCTGCTAATTGCTAATAGACAAGCAACACCGGCTCAAATAACATCCACATTCAATGCAGGAGGTACCAGAGACATATCCCTCAGGTCAGTGCTGAATGACCGTGACCAGCGGCGTCTGACCAGGATTTTACATGCTAACTGACAAGCGACACTGGCTCAAATAACACCCACATTCAATGCAGGAGGTACCAGGGACATATCCATCATGTCAGTGCTGAACGACCGTGACCAGCGGCGACTGACCAGGATTTTACATGCTAACTGACAAGCGACACTGGCTCAAATAATATCCACATTCAATGCAGGAGGTACCAGAGACATATCCCTCAGGTCAGTGCTGAATGACCGTGACCAGCGGCGTCTGACCAGGATTTTACATGCTAACTGACAAGCGACACTGGCTCAAATAACACCCACATTCAATGCAGGAGGTACCAGGGACATATCCATCATGTCAGTGCTGAACGACCGTGACCAGCGGCGACTGACCAGGATTTTACATGCTAACTGACAAGCGACACTGGCTCAAATAATATCCACATTCAATGCAGGAGGTACCAGAGACATATCCCTCAGGTCAGTGCTGAATGACCGTGACCAGCGGCGTCTGACCAGGATTTTACATGCTAACTGACAAGCGACACTGGCTCAAATAATATCCACATTCAATGCAGGAGGTACCAGGGACATATCCATCAGGTCAGTGCTGAATGACCGTGACCAGCGGCGTCTGACCAGGATTTTCCATGCTAATAGACAAGCGACACTGGCTCAAATAACACCCACATTCAATGCAGGAGGTACCAGAGACATATCCATCAGGTCCGTGCTGAATGACCGTGACCAGCGGCGTCTGACCAGGATTTCCCATGCTAACAGACAAGCGACATTGGCTCAAATAACATCCACATTCAAGGTAGGAGGTACCAGAGACATATCCTTTACGTCAATGCAACGTAATTCTGCGTCCATAAAGTATGGAGGCAGAAGACCCCTAGAATGAGTTTATTAACACCACGACATCGGACACAGCGCCTCATCTGGGCTCGTTAACACGGTAATTGGACTTTAGAAGACTGGCAACATGTGGCGTGATCCAATGAGTCACGCTACCAGTTGTTACGAGCTGATGGTAGGGTTCGTTTGCGGGACAGGCCCTACCAGGCCATGGACCCGAGATCTCAACAAGGCACTGTGCTAGGTTGTACTGGTTCTATACATGTGTGGAGTGTCTTTACGTGGCACTGTTTGGGTACTCTGGTCCCCGTAAACACGTCTTTAACTGGTAATCGCCTTGTTGCTCAGCTGGGTGACCATTTGCAGACCTTCATGGACTTCATGTATCCCAAACATCATGGGATTTTCCAGGCGGAAAATGCAGCATGTCATCGGGCCCAAGTTGTCTAAAATTGGTTCGAGAAGCATTCTGGAAAGTTCCGACGTATGGTGTGGCCACTACGTTCCTGAACATGAACCTAATAGAGCACTTATGGGGACGTGGTGGAAAGGTTCATTCGCACCCAAGACCCTGCACCTACACGTACCATGGAACTGTTGGCGGCTATTCAGACGGCATGGCTGAATGTCTCTCCACAAGTCTTCTGGCCACTTGTTGAATCCTCCTCTATCTTCTCTGGGATAGAGGAGGTCATACACGATACTAGGTACGTATCCCATGACTTTTTGCATTTCAGTGTATAGTTTACCTATAATGAATTAGCTTTGTTTATCTTTTTGCTAAGCTAATTATTATGAATGAATAATGCTCTAAGCTTCAAAATGATGAATTCCCAAAAGGGTGTTGTTACTCGTTAATTATGAACTTAAACAAAGTCTCAACGCTGGTTATTTATATTAAGTAATCAAAGTCATAAACTTAACAGCCAGACAGAGGTCTGACAAAACTAAGAATTGAAAAAGACTGAACTTACAGAACAACTTGTTTATTATGATGACTCCTGGTCAACTAAGGCACTCATATATCACTACTACATAACAACACACTGCAACGCAACGCAACACACCACCAACCACCCTCAACTCCAACGCAACAACACACAACTACAACGCAACAACACACAACTACAACGCAACAACACACAACACACCACCACTTCTCGATGAACGCGCCTATATACGAGCTACCACCACGTCATGACTTACACTCATTGCCAGATCTCATTCAGCGGGGTGAAATAATATTCCGTTCAGTAGGAAGATAATTTACATAGTAAAATAAAATAACCAGAGATAGTAAAATCAAAAGGAAAGTGAATATAGAGTATACGTTACATCATCTCCCCCTTAATTTTTCTTCTTTTTTTCTTTTTTTTTTTTTTTTTTTTTTTTTTTGGTGTCCGAAAAACCTATCAATTTTGGAGTGTAAGTCTTACATTTCGATGATTGACGTTTCTCGATCTTTTTTTTTGATTTGTTGTTTGGTGGTAGCCGTATTTACATTATCAACTTGGCATAACAATTTACGAATCTGTATTCGACTGTGAAATTTGTAGTGTAGAACAAACCAAACCTGCATCGGCATACTTTCCTTTTATTCTGCCTAGGAGGAATCACTTTTTTAATTTCAAATTACGTGCGCCTCAATCGTTGAAATACATAACAACTGTATCAGCAGCGAAGATTGCCTGAAGCTGCCTAACAGTAACAATTTTATTATTTTCATTTCAAATTACGTTTGCCTCATGCGTTGAAATACAGAACAACTGTATCAGCAGCGAAGATTGCCTGAAGCTGCCTAACAGTAACAATTTTATTATTTTCATTTCAAATTACGTTTGCCTCATGCGTTGAAATACAGAACAACTGTATCAGCAGCGAAGATTGCCTGAAGCTGCCTAACAGTAACAATTTTATTATTTTCATTTCAAATTACGTTTGCCTCATGCGTTGAAATACAGAACAACTGTATCAGCAGCGAAATTTACCTGGAGCTGCCTAACAGTAACAATTTTATTATTTTACCCCTAAGCACATAGATATATACAAAAAAAGTGGATTAGTAGATGGACATAGAAGAAATATAAAAAAAAAACACACATATATACACAAAAAGAATGCATAGGCCCACACGAAAAAAAGAAATTCTGACACGCCAACTGGTCGAGCAGGAAAAACAATAAACTGAGAAAAGAACCTGTCCACGAGAACTTACTTATCTCGAGGACGCATAAAAATTCTAGTGCGATAACGTTTTCCCGGCCGAATGGGACTGGTGAAATCAGGTGGCTTGGATCTCTTCCGGGACGGTAATGGAACATCGGTCTGTTGTCGGTCAGGAATCTGGCGGTCTGGAAATCCCTGCGGCTGAGAAGAATGGTCAGAAGTCTGGCGGTCCGGAATCCCTTGCGGCTGAGAAGAACGGTCAGGAGTCTGGCGGTCCGGAAATCCCTGCTGCGGCTGATAGGAACGGTCAGGAGTCTGGCGGTCTGGAAATCCCTGCGGCTGAGAAGAACGGTCAGGAACGTCAGAAGTCTGGCGGTCCGGAAATCCCTGCGGCTGAGAGGAACGGGCTCCCCCAGGCTTTGGATATGAAGTCCCTTGATGCTGGGGCCCGTTGTGTCCTTCCAGTATCTTTTTGGAGGGACGTGTCTCCGGCCACATCGCTTGTTTTCGTTTACGCCCACGGGGCATGATAGTAGTAGCAGGCATCGGCCCTGTTTGCCCTGAACGGAGGTTCCAGGGGCGAAACCCGGGCGGATGCAAAGATTTCTGCCTTCGTCGCTGTTGCGGCGAAGCAGATTGGGGAGACAAGTGACGTTTGCGCCCAGCTTTTGGTGGTGCTGGACGGTGTGGAATATTAAATGTTGGATTCATAACTGACAAATCCGAAATGTCCGACGCCTCTGAGTCGCTGCTGTAATTCAGCGGTCGTGCAGGGCGATGTTTGGATTTGCCTATAGGAATACTTTCCGATGAGGTATTCAAAGAAGAAGTATCCCGCGTTGGTGCAGAGGTAGCCGGAAACGGCGCAGCAATAGTCTTGGCAATGGTTGGAGGGAAAGGAACGATACTAGTATTTGACGAACGCGAATCGAGCCTTGGTCTCACGGGAGAATCAGGTTGCGGTTGTAGAAACTCGTCTGGAGGGGGAGGGTGAAGGAAAAATCACTGGTGATTCGTCAAAAATGTTCGGTGGGTCGTCCACAATTTCTGGCGGTTGAACATGAGATATAGATTCTTGAGTCTGTGGAACAGAAGGTTGAGTAGGATTGATAATGAACTCGATATCCCGTTCGTGATACTTGCGACATTGATCAACATGTACATATTGAAAATTGTTGTTCGGTTTCTCCAGAACAATATTATTTTCAAAGACATTTGCCACCCGATATGGACCTTCGTAGCTGGGTGCAAATTTCTTCACTAAAGTATGCGAAACAGAAGACTGGAAGTGCGTTTCCACGAGAGTGAGATCTCCAACGACAAGATCTGGTTCCCTACGCCTAGAATTATAATATCGTGCTTGAGCCGCTTGTGCTCCTAGCATTGCAACACGAGCTTTTTCTGCCATAATGTGTACTGATTGCGGAGTTGGTCGCTGGTTTAATTCGTCGATAATCCCCGTTAAATTTTCAAAAGGGGTTTTAATTTTGCGACCCAGAAAAAGTTCTGCAGGAGTAATTTTAGTAGACTCGTGGACAGACGAGCGGAGGGCGAACGCAAAAAGTTCTAAATGGTCATCCCATCTTTCATGGTGGCCCATTACGAAAGTCGCAATCATTTTCACTAGCGTTCGATTAACGCGTTCTGCAGGATTACTCTGGGGATGATATGGGGAAATGAATTTGTGTTTAATGTGTAGTCTCGCACACATTCTTTCAAAAATGTCAGAAATAAATTGAGGACCATTATCCGAAACTACTTTATTAGGTGCACCATATCTAGAAAATACTTCATTAACTAAGACATTACAAATAACCTCAGCCGTAGCGGCTTTAATGGGAAAAACTTCAACCCATTTAGAAAAATTATCAGTTAGTACTAAAACATAACGAGCTTTATTTTTAACAGATAATGGATAAGGTCCCAATAAATCTATGGAAATAATATCAAATACATGAGAACTTGAACTAGATTTCAAGTGACCGGCCGGTCTTACATTACGATAATTATTAATCTGACACAAGTGACATGATTGAACGTATGCGAGCACACTTTGGTACATGCCAGGCCAATATGCAACATCCCGCAATTTACAACGGGTCTTGCGAATACCTAAATGGCCTGCAAGAGGTTTGTCATGAAATTCATTTAAAAGAGCCATTCTAAGGGTTCGCGGAATACATGGGCGAAACTCTGCCCTAGTAGTCCGAGACTTTGTATAATAAAGAAGACCCTCTATTACTTCAAAATGTTGTGACCTTCCAGCCAGAGAAGGATCACTTGGTAGGGGCGAACCCGCAAGCAAAAAATTGTAAATATCCCCAAAATCTGGATCATTTATTAATTCTGCCATTATCTGCTCTCTGGATGTGATATCAGCTATCAGAAGTAAAGGCTGACATCCAGGAGTAGTTTCGGTGGGGACCCCACTAATCGGAACGCGAGATAATGCGTCCGGTAATTGATTCTTATTACCTGGCTGATACGAAATTTTGATATTGCTCTCTTGTAACTTCAGAGCCCACTTCATAAGTCTTTGAGATAGGTGTTTAGCAGAATTCAAATACTGAAGGGCAGAATGATCCGTAATTATGTTAACTGTCAATTCGTTAAGATAACATTGAAATTTATTCAGTGCATACACAACAGCAAAACATTCACGTTCCGTAGCTGAATAATTGCGTTCAGCTTTAGCTAAAGTACGAGACGCAAAAGCTATTGGATGCCCAGCTTGTGACAAAACGCAACCAAGACCAACTCCGGATGCATCAGTATAAATATCAAATTCTTTAGAATGATCCGGGAAAGCCAACACCGGAGGCTGAGTCAATGCCGACTTCAGTGTTTCGAATGCAGCGTTAGCTTCAGGTGTCCAAATAAACTTCTTGTATTTACGCTTTAAAGCATACAATGGCTCACATATTGTAGCATAAGCGGGGACGAACTGCTGATACCATCCGGTCATTCCCAGAAAGCGGGATAGTTCTTTTGCTGTTTTAGGCCGAGGAAAGTCAGCAATAGGCCTAATTTTTTCATTATCAGTGAATAAGCCGTGGGGAGTAATTTTCAACCCCAGATATACAATCTCGTCCCTCGCTATCTGGCATTTACTAGGTTTTAACGTCAAGCCAGCATTGTATATAAGTTGGAACACCTGTTTGAGCAGAGAAAGGTGCTCGTCAAAAGTCTCTGATGTTATAATAATATCATCCAAATAGACATGCACATGGGGACCCAGGACAGGTCTGAGAACCGTGTCCATAAGCTTTTGGAAAGTAGCAGGTGCAGAAGCTAAACCAAAAGGCATACGTAAATATTCATAGGCCCCAAAAGGAGTCACAAAGCCTGTTTTATCGACCGAGTCCGGATGTACTGCCACCTGCCAATATCCACTCGCCAAATCCAAAGTTGACATCCATTTGGTTGACGACAAGTCATTTAGAATATGTGACATGACAGGTAGGGGATAATTGATTGTTTTTGTGACTTGGTTGAGTTTGCGAAAATCTGTCACGAAACGAAATTCATTTGGTTGTTTCTTTGGAACCAAGAAGGCAGGAGCCGCCCAGGCGCTTGTTGACTCCCTGATTATGCCCTGCTTAATCATTTCCGCAATTTGACGTTGCATTTCCTGTTTTTTATGTGGAGCACAAGGGTAAGGTTTCGTCGCAATGGGTTTCGAACCATCAGTGTCAATAACATGATAAACCACCTGTGTGAAACCAGGTTGATCCGAAAATAAACCAGGGCTTTCCTGTAAAAGGAGAGAAAGCTGGTCTCGTTGCCCCTCATTCAATTGGTCACTCAACAATAAACTCGTAATATCTACAGGAACCGTCGGAATCATTTCGACAGGTTCCGGAAAAGGAAATCACATGTTGTACAAAATTCAAAGTTATTTGAAACTTGTTAATAAAGTCCATACCCATGAGACATTTCACGGGTAGCTCGTCTATAAGCAGGAAAGAATGCGTAAACCGAGCTTTTCCCAGCCCTAAAGATAATGTGACAGTTCCTGAAATACTGAAGATTTCGTTATTTGCACCTCGCAAATACTGCGTTGCAGGCTGAACATGTATTGCAGAAAAAACATCATTGCAAAACTTTGTATTTAGGGCTGATATCTCAGACCCAGTGTCGAACTTTGTCTCGACAATAATGTCTTCAAGTGTCAAGAATACATCAGGCAACTGAGGAGTTTGAACAGTCACTAATATTGTTTTAGGGTCAGAATGTTTGGTATCAGGAAGCAGGACCGACCCTTCGTCTACTTCCTGTGGAAGTTTAAAGGAATTCTGGTGGTGTTATCATGTGGTCGGAAACCTCGACCCTGCCGGGTATCGGGAAAATTTTCACGATAAGGAAAATTGCGTGCACCCTGCGTCGGGAACTCCGCGTGTCTGTTGAGATTTTCATGTTCGTTACGTCTGCCCTCAGCACGGGCAGAAAAATTATTATTGCCCTGAGCATGATAACGTTCCGAATGCTGCTGAGTGGAACGGGGTCGAGCATACTGTGCATTATGACGATACCCCGTAGCTTGCTCCGAAACTCGTTGCTGGTTCGCCACTCTTCTGTGTGGTGGAACGTATGAAGCTTGGGTGGGCACGTGTGTATGCTCGCGCCGAAAGTTTTGTCTATTATGCCGCTGAGAGTTTTCGGAATAAGCCTCGCGGGGTGCCCGAGCATGGTGAGTTGCAGCATGTTTGCCATGTCGCTCTTCATACGTGCGTATGAGGCGAAGGCATTCATGAATAGTGGTAGGGTGTCGAACCTCAAGAAAATCTTGCAAGAATGGGTCGAGCTGCTGTACGAGGGTATCCAACATGTCAACATGACTGGCATGTGGATCCCATAGATTATATAGGCGTGTAGTTTCCAACGCAAATGCAACAGGGCTATCATTGGGACCCTGCTGACGAGAAAACAGCTGTTGAGCAAGGCTAGCTCGACTGAGGCCGAAAGGAAAGACCTCCAAGAATTCTGCACGGAAATTCTCATAATGAGAATCCGGGTTCGACCCTCGCCACTGCCGATACCAGGTCTTGGCGGTATCTCTCAAGCAAGTTCCGGCAATTTGGACCTTGCAGTCTTCCGGAATATTATATAAATCAAAATGGTCTTCCAGATCTTCGAGGAACTTTAAAGACCCCTCCAAACCATTGAAATGAATTGTGCCTGCATGCGGCACGAAATGGGCAAGCATTCTGCTTCGCTGAGAGGATTGAATTCCCTCAGCTACGACCCGCGACTCAGAGTGATAAGAAGCTGGTGCATTCCGAAATGGTGAAGAATGCTTGGGTATGTGTAGATTATTCATATCCAAGTCAGAGCCACAGGCTTCGTACAAATTGTCCAAAAAACACCATTACCCTCGAGACTTGCCGGATGGTGGAAATTTGAAGTTGTCTCAGGTAAGGAAGCCATGGGTAATAATAGTCAGGATCTCGTGTTCGAGAAAAGTTCGGGCGCCAATTATAATGAATTAGCTTTGTTTATCTTTTTGCTAAGCTAATTATTATGAATGAATAATGCTCTAAGCTTCAAAATGATGAATTCCCAAAAGGGTGTTGTTACTCGTTAATTATGAACTTAAACAAAGTCTCAACGCTGGTTATTTATATTAAGTAATCAAAGTCATAAACCTAACAGCCAGACAGAGGTCTGACAAAACTAAGAATTGAAAAAGACTGAACTTACAGAACAACTTGTTTATTATGATGACTCCTGGTCAACTAAGGCACTCATATATCACTACTACATAACAACACACTGCAACGCAACGCAACACACCACCAACCACCCTCAACTCCAACGCAACAACACACAACTACAACGCAACAACACACAACTACAACGCAACAACACACAACACACCACCACTTCTCGATGAACGCGCCTATATACGAGCTACCACCACGTCATGACTTACACTCATTGCCAGATCTCATTCAGCGGGGTGAAATAATATTCCGTTCAGTAGGAAGATAATTTACATAGTAAAATAAAATAACCAGAGATAGTAAAATCAAAAGGAAAGTGAATATAGAGTATACGTTACATACCTTACTGGTAACTAAACGTGTAAATACACTGAGTGGACAAAAATCATGTGATACCTACCTAGTAACAGGTAGGCCCACCTTTTGCCCACGTAAGTGCAATCACATGCCGATGCATCGAGTCCATTAGGATGAAAGATTCTTCATCAACAGTCTGGATTGCTGCACTGATATGGCTTTCTAAGTATTCTAACGAGCGAGGCTTATTGTTGTAAGCACGACACTTCACGCATTCCCATAAGAAAATATCAGGAGGTGTCAAATCAGGTGAACAGGGTGGCCACTGTCCTTCAGAGATCACTCGGTCACCGAAGAAAGAGGATATTTTACTCATGCTCGAACGGGAAGTGTGGCATGTCACTCTATTCTGATGAAAGTACCCCGTTGTCAAATCGACGTAGGGTTAATAGCTCCACAAGTTGTCTGAAAATTACTAGGCTCCTGAAGAAAATGGGTCCTGTTTCGGGACACAGCACACCGAACACCGACTTTTGCAGGATGTAGTGGGATTTCGTGTAATTCATGGGGATTATCAGTAGCCCAGATGTTTGGGCAATTGACATACCCGTCCAAATGACACTATGCTTCGTCAGTGAACCATATGAAATCTCAAATGTTCGGAATTTCACAAGAAACACCCGCTCCGCAATGGTATACACAGCCATCCTGGACAACGTTCAACGACACAGTGAAACACTGAGATTGCTTCCGTACAGAATTAGCGTGTCCGGGCATCTGGTGGTATGACTTTGCAACGAGTCATCGTCTTATCAGGAAAATCACTCCCGCGCATTTCTCAAGGATCAAGATCCCTTGTAAACCAAGATTTGTGTATCTATGCAGAGTGAGAAGAAAAGGAATCGCTGGTTCTTCTCAGTAAAACACCCTGTATGCTTCTTCCACCGTATGTTACATGTGATCAGTCACCCAATTTACCATTCTCTAGTGAGATTTTATTAGTTAAACGTTGTTTTTAGTAGCTTGATTAACTAGAGTTATTATCTTATCTAACTGGTTGACAAATGACTAAACGAATGTCCTTAATTATTCCTTGGTTAATGTGTTGAACATACAGCGAAGACACAAAACGTTACGACAACCAGCTGAACTTCATATTGATCCTCCTCTTGTCGCCAAAACAGCTCTTACCCGGCAAGATGTGGACGGGGCAAGATTTCTAAAGGTGTCTTGAAGTATCAGGTACCAATACGTTACCAGAAGACTCTTTAACACTGTAAGTTGTGTGATTGAGCCGCCGCAGATCGGATTTGCTATTCCAGCGCAAACCACAAATGTTCGATTGGATTTATGTCTGGGAAATTTGGAGGCCAGAGAAATACCTGAAAACCCTCCTCGTGTTCCGGAACCATTCCCGAGCAATCCTGGCATTGTGGTATGGCGCGTTATTCTGCTGAAAGAAGGAACTACTAATAAGAAATACGTTTACCATGAAAGGATGTATCTGGTCTGCAATGATGTTTAAGTAGGTGGTAGACATCATAGTTTTCTGCACAAGAATGACTGGACCCAGAGTTAGCAAACAGAACTTACCCAAAACTTTACACTTTCTCCAACGGCTTGTTTCCTTCCCACGGCGCATCATGGTGCCAACACTTCCCCAGGTAAACGACGCACAGTACCCTGGCATTCACATGGAGCATCAGGAAACAAGGCTCATCGGACGAAACGACCCTCTTACAATAATTCAATATCCAGTTTTGATGCTCGCGTGTCCATTGTATGTGCTTTCGACCATAAACCGAGGTTAGCATGGGCACTCAAAGCGGCTGATTCTACCCAGCTCATTTTGAGAATGATTCTATGTACGATGTACTGTGTATTGTATGGGAGTAATAACTCCCGTCACCAGTATTCAAATTACCATTGAGTTTCGCCACAGTATCTCTTCTGTTGGAGCGTATTATACGGGACAGACTTCGCTCACCTGTAGCATCGATGAGCCGAAGTCAGCACACATCTTGCCGGCAGTTCTTGGTATTTTCCTCCTCGGACCACTTTTTGATGGTACTAACTACGGCTAACCGAGAGCACCCCACTAGCCTTATAGTCTCGGAAATCCTCTGACCTAGTCGTGGCCATTACAATTTGGCCTTTGTCTGACTCGCTGGCCATCATGATTTGGCCTTTGTCTGACTCGCTGGCCATCATGATTTGGCCTTTGTCTGACTAGCTGGCCATTATGATTTGGCCTTTGTACGACTCGCTGGTCGTTACGATTTGGCCTTTATCTGACTCGCTGGTCATTACGATTTGGCAATTTTCTGACTCGCTGTTCATTACGATTTGACTTTTGCCTGACTCGATGCCCATTACGATTTGGCGTTTGTCTGACTCGCTGGTCATTACGATTTGGCCTTTGTCTGACTCGCTGCCCATTACGATTTGGCCTTTGTCTGACTCGCTGGTCATTACGATTTGGCCTTTGTCTGACTCGCTGGTCATTACGATTTGGTTTTTGTCTGACTCGCTGGCCATTACGATTCGGCTTTTGACTAGCTGGTCATCACAATTTGGCCTTTGTCTGACTCGCTGGTCATCACAATTTGGCCTTTGTCTGACTCGCTGGTCATTACGATTTGGACTTTGTCTGAATCGCTAGCCATTACGATTTGGCATTTGTCTGACTCGCTGGCCATTACGATTTGGTCTTTGTCTGACTGGCTGGTCATTACGATTTGGCCTTTGTCTGACTCACTGGTCATTACAATTTGGCCTTTGTCTGACTCGCTCGCCATTACAATTTGGTCTTTGACTCACTCGCTGGCTGTTACGATTTGGTCTTTACCAAACTCGTTTAAGTCCGCTGCTATTCCCATCTGAAGAACAACACTGATTAACAGAGCTCAGTATGATGTTATTTATTCCAATTTAATTACCTTTACAAGAGCCGCCATTTACTTGCAGTTGCTTCAATTTACATAAAGGGCAGTGATCATAACATTTTGGCTGTTCTGTGTATATATTCAAGTGGAAATAGCTAAGTGAATAAAATGGCTAGGGTGAGAGAATCAGTACTTACATCTAACATCAACTGTTTATACTACTCGCACTGGACGTATCATGTTACTAGCATACTATAATCATCAAGTCGTAACTTATCCGCTGACACTTAATAGCAGGCACTTGTATCAACATAGATATCTCAATCAGATGGTTACAGCACAAATCTGTTTATATAAATCTACAAAAAACCTCCCCCTGTTTCATTATTCCAAGTGCATTCCCATTATCTCCACTACATCCATACTTTCTCATTCAATGTAGTCTATTTATTTCCGTCTAACTCACTGTCCGTGTTGCCAAAATGCAACACGGACAGTGAAATGCAACACACAAAGCTGTTCGGGGATGCAATGTACCGTTCAGTAAGAAAATCCTTAATAGAGAAATATCGATATTTACATAACAAAACAGAAACTCAAAAATGAAGGTTAAATGAGAGGTAAGAGTCATGCTCCCTTTAAGAGAATCATGGGTTCCGTACTTCCTTAATAATTTGGGTAAAAACAGCTGTATTCTTTCCTTTTGGGGCAAATAACTTTGAAGAGGGGAGATTTTGCGTCTGGCACTGTACTTCAGCTTGAGTATTTCCTAAATTATTTGTTTCATCCGATTGCGTTACTTGCCACAATTAGAATCTCCCTTTTATTTTGTAGGTTTTTGATTCAAACTCTTCTTGGCAGATAGTGTGAAATTAAATGTTTTTGCAATGCTGTGTATTGTTAATTTTAAAATTAGAAAACAAAATACCTAGAACTATATTGATGGCCGAAGATTTAAGGCATTTATCAACAGACTGCATCCGTAAATTCTTTATCAACAGACTTCCCCGTTAAACGTTTTTACCAACAGACTTCCCCTGTAAATGATTTATCAACGGACGTTCTTTATCAACAGATTTCCTCTATAAATGCTTTATCAACAGACTTCCTCCGTAAATTCTTTACCAAGAGACTTCCGCTGTAAATTCTTTATCAACAATCTTCTCCCATAAATTCTTTTTAAATAGACTCTTGCGTAAATTTCTTATCAACAGACTTCCTCTGTAAATCCTTTATCAACAGACTTCTCCCGTAAATTCCTTATCAACAGACTCCTCTATAAGTTCTTTATCAACCTACTTGCTCCATAAATTCTTCATAACAGACTTCCATCGTAAATTCTTTATCAACATACTTCCCCGTTAAATGTTTTAGCAACAGACTTTCTCCGCAAACTTTTTATCAACGGACTCCCCGTACGTTCTTTATCAACAGGCTTCCTCTGTGAATTTTTTATCAACAGATTTCCGCCGTAAATTCTTTATCAACAGAATCCCTCGTTAATTTTTTTATCGAGACTTTCCCCGTAAATTCTTTATCAACAGAATTCCTCTTTAAATTTTTTATCGAGACTTTCCCCGTAAATTCTTTTTAAGCAGACTCTTGCGTAAATTTCTTATCAACAGACTTCCTCTGTAAATCCTTTATCAACAGACTTCTCCCGTAAATTCCTTATCAACAGACTCCTCTATAAGTTCTTTATCAACCTACTTGCTCCATAAATTCTTCATAACAGACTTCCATCGTAAATTCTTTATCAACATACTTCCCCGTTAAATGTTTTAGCAACAGACTTTCTCCGCAAACTTTTTATCAACGGACTCCCCGTACGTTCTTTATCAACAGGCTTCCTCTGTGAATTTTTTATCAACAGATTTCCGCCGTAAATTCTTTATCAACAGAATTCCTCGTTAAATTTTTTATCGAGACTTTCCCCGTAAATTCTTTATCAACAGAATTCCTCTTTAAAAATTTTTTCCGAGACTTTCCCCGTAAATTCTTTTTAAGCAGACTCTTGCGTAAATTTCTTATCAACAGACTTCCTCTGTAAATCCTTTATCAACAGACTTCTCCCGTGAATTCCTTATCGACAGACTTTTCCCATAAATTCCTTATCGACAGACTTCTCCCGTAAATTCCTTATCAACAGACTCCTCTATAAATTCTTTATCAACCGACTTCCATAAATTCTTCATAACAAACTTCCTTCGTAAATTCTTTATAACATACTTCCTTCGCAAATTCTTTATAAACAGACTTCTCCCGTAAATTCTCTGTAAACAAACTTTCCCCGTAAATTCTTTGTCAACAGACTTCCTTTGTAAATTCTTTATCATCAACTTCCTCTGTAAATTCTTTATCATCGGACTTCCGTCGTAAATTCTTTATCAACAGACTTTCTTTGTAAATTTATCAACAAACTTACTCGTAAATCCTTTATCAACAAACTTCCTCCGTGAATTTTTTATCAACAGAATTTCCCCATAAATTCTTTATAAAACATTTTATCAACAGACTTCTCCCGTGAATTTTTTATAACATACTTCCTCCGTAATTTCAAGTATTCGGAGTAATTGTTCTTGTTTAATAAGGGTCTTACAGAAAAGTACGAAAAATCATGTTAAAGAAAATATGAAACGCGACCAAATTTCACTTAAATTGTAAAACAGTCTCACGAGTGCTTTTGCCGTACGTTCAAATTTAATTGCTTCATTTGCCGGTGTTTTTCTTTTCTTATTTCGTGGTTTAATCCTTTAAGCGACCAATGTACCGGACACAAATAGTGCCCAAAATTTTCTACTGTCTCCAAACAGAAATGTTTACACATCAGCCGGGCTTTACAGAAGCAACAGCAGAACAATATCTTTCACTCTTCCTTCTCAGCAGTGCCGACTATAAACATGTTGCTGGGGATAAAGGCTTTCTTCTAGACCTTTATTCTCTCCTCCGTTATGACTCTAGGCATGATACAAAGGACTTGTCTTCCTGATACAGATATCATGGCACTGAGTGGAAACGAGGGACTCAAACATCTTTTCTCTCTTTTCTGGGGTTCGTTCCCATTGTTATAGCCCTTTTAGTCAGAAAGAGCTCATAAATAATCCCCTACATGACCACTTTAAACAAGAAAGCTAAGAGATAAGTAGTGCTTTCTGATGTGTAGGTTCACTCGTTCCAGCCGCGTTCCACTTCTTGGATTGCGAATATATACGTCAAAGCTGATTTTTAGTCGATATTACTAGCATGGAGTTATTTCGTTTCAACCAATTATAGATTTAACCATCCCATAAGCAATGAAGACTATATCTCGTCTCAAATTTCGTTTACTTTTTCCTGGGGAGGAAGAGAACCAGCGTCGTAAGAAAAGCACACCACTTATGCGCAGTCTGGGACCAGTTACGAGACAAAACCGAACAGTTCATCAGAATACCGCGCCGCTGGACACACGGCCACCAAGGTGGCAAAATATCAGTTGTATTCACAGTGGATTACAATTGCACTTACCTGGGCAAATGTTTGTGAGTCCACATAATTTGCAAATATCTTCATCATGAGGATAATCAACAGACAGAGGCACACACCCCATAGTAGCAAGTGAGTGGTTCATCATGCATTCTTGTAAAAATGTCTGAAATAGCAATACGTTAATTAAATATTGATTGCAAATGAGAAGGAGATTTCGTGTTTTTGATTGTCATGATACACAATATACAGGGTGTCTATAAATGAAGTATAAAACTTCAGCATGCTGTTAAAAAAATACGATAGAAAAAAACTTACTTTAAATGTCAAGAGACGTGGCAAGTGTTAAAGTTTGTTAAATGACATGATAGATGGCGCCAGATGTCTCATGAAATGAAAAATCTCGTCAAACACGGAATACAGCAGACATGGCTTCCCTAGTGGAGAAAGCACGTTACGGGCATTGAACAATGGGTAAATAAACTCAAAGCAACAGAGAAAGTGTCTTGAAAGGCAAAAGCACTGGGAGACCTTCCATTTGAGACGAAAAGGTGGAACACGTGCGTAAGGCTCATCTAAGGAGCCCGAAGATGTCCGTCCGCGTCGTCAGTCGAGAACTTGAAATTCCACGTTCACAAGGTTCTGCATAAATGTCTAGGCCTATATGCATATAAAGTGCAATTAGGGCAAACATTTCTACCAAATGATCAACCACGTCGAAAAGCATTTGCGATAGACATGCTTAATCGCATTTACGAAGTCCCCACACACCTTTTACGGATCGGCTTCAGCGATGAGTCCACATTCCATGTTTCTGGCAGAGTGAATAAATATAACTGCCGAATATGGGGCACATAAAATCCCTATGTTGTCGCAGCATACCAGAGAGACGGCCGAAGGTTAATGTCTGGGCTGGCCTAATGGAAGATAGACTGATAGGGCCCTTTTTCTTTGCTGAACCAACCGTTACTGGCATAACGTACCTGGACATGCTAGAACAATTCGCAATTCCACAACTCCAGAATATTCAAGATATCATTTAGCAGTAAGATGGAGTTCCTCCGCAATGGTTTGTGGATGCACACAAATCTTTAGATCACCATTTTCCAGGGCACTGGATTTTTTTATTGGGGTCACTGGTTCCAGGGAAGGGTGAGAGTCACTGCCGTAAGACAAACACAACATCCATGCCACACCGGGATTCGAAACCTGACCTTTTTCGGACGAATGATCAGGGTCTTCGCTTAAACCACTACGCCACCGGGATGGCGGGCATTGGATTAGACGTGGGGGTTTGACGGCATGGTCATCCCGTTCTCCTGATATTACCACATGCGATTGTTTTCCGTTTGGGCTTTATTAAAGATATTGTGCACAAGAAAAAGGTTACATCTATCACTGAGCTCAAAGAACGCATTACTGCAGCCTTCCTCCTTGTTACACCTGACATTCTGCAACGTATGTGTGTGGAATTGGACTATCGTTTAGACATTCTACGAACAGCCGACCGAGCACACGTGGAGACCTACTGACATTCAAGAAAAAAACCTTTCACAGTTACCATGTGTTTTGACATTAAAAGTAAATTGTTATGTATTACAAGTTTTTTTTTTCAATATCATACTGGAGTTGTACAATTCATTTTTTAGCACGTCTTTTGTAAAAAAAGATCGTGCTTCTGTTATAAGTGTGTCCGTCCGTCCGTCCGTCTGTACCCACGATATCTCAGCAACTATTTAGTGCGATTTGAAAAATTCTTTTTGCATTGGGAAGTTTGAAATATACAAATGATGATCCTTTATTTCGGTTTTTTTACGATGTACAATTTCGCCGGTAGAGGGCGTAAACGCAGATGATGTCGAATTCAAAAATACGTTTTATTCCACATATTTGCTTTTAAACATCCGATTGAAAAAAAATTACATCTTTGGATTCCACTTATGTCGAAGAGTATTTTAGATATAGTTACTTTTTCAAATTACGCATAGATTTTCCGCTAGGGGGCGTAAAAGCAAATTACATTTTTCCCGATAACTCTTTTTCTAAAACTCCGATTTGAAAACATTTTTCTTCAGCGGATACATCTCGTGATGGAAAATCATTTGCACACAATTTCAAATTTTTGGTAAATAATACTTTGGCCACCAGGGGACGTAAGTGTTAATTTTTGCTTCTGATGTATTTGCCATAAAATCGTAGCTTCAAAAATTTCGATTAAAAAATTATTTCGTGGACTGATGCCAATCACATCGATAAACCTTTTCGGAATATTTTCTTCTTAAAATATTCCACAGTTTCTCCGCCAGGGGCGTAGATGTACATCTTATTTTTGTCAATATCTCTACTTCTATGTGTCCGATTTGAAAAATTCCTTCCTTGTTGAATAGTGTTTTTGTGTGACATGTTTTCCATATACTTTCAACATTTTCAAGTGATTCATAGACATTCCGCTAGGGGCGTAGCGGTAAATTGCGTTTCCCATATATCTCTGCTTCTAAATCTCCGATTTGAAAACTTCTTTCTGCACCAGATACAGCTCCTGATGGGAAATCGTTTGCACATAATTTCTAATTTTTGTAAAAAAATAGTTTGGCCACCAGGGGGCGTAAATCTTAATTCACGCTTCTGTTGTATTTGCAGCAAAATATGAACTTCTAAATTATCGATTGAAAAAAAACGTCGTTTGTTGACCGATACTACTCATGTCGACAAACCTTTTAGGAAAATTTTCTTCTTGTAAAAATGCATGGCTTCTACGCCAGGGGGCGTAGATGTATATCTTATTTTTGTCAATATCTGTACTTCTAAGAGTACGATTTAGAAAATTCCGTCTTTCTTGGATAGTGTTTCCGATGCGAAATGTTTTTCCAATAAATTCAAAATTTTCAAGTAAATTATACACTTTCCGCTAGGGGGCACAAAGGTAAATTGCGTTTTCTGCGTTAGTTCTGCTCCTAAAGCTCTGATTTGAAAAGTTCTTCCTGTATTGCATACAAGACCTGATGGAAAATATTTTTCACATAACTTCTAATGTTTGGTAAAGAATAGTTTAGGCACCAGGGTCATATGTGTTAATTTCTGCTTCTGAAGTATTTGTTGCAAAATCTGGGTTCCTGAAAACTGGACTAATTTTTTTTCTTCGACCGATACCGCTTATACGGATAAACTTTTTGAGAATACTTTCTTCCTAAAATAATGCATGGTTTTCCCACCAGGATACGTAAAGTCACATCTTATTTTTGTCGATATCTCTGTTTCTAAGAGTGCGTAAGCTCACGATTCCGTTTAGAGCAATATCTGAGAGATTAAAAACCCGATTGAAAATCTTCTTTCTTTAGTCATATCTATTGTTTTCCCTACCGGTTCCATTGACTTCGAGTAGCTTTGATAAATTTAATTTGCGTCAGAACGGATTCAAAAGACGTGCTTATTACACCAGAAAATTCGGTGTCAACTTTCTTGTTTTTTTTTTTTGTTTTTTTTTATTGGAGGTTTATCGACCACCGTGAGCAACTCAATGGCCTATGACGCAGTCGCCCGTCTCTAATTTAGGGTCACTGGTTCTAAGGAAGGGAGAGAGCCAGTGCTGTAAGACAAACACAACACATATGCCTCACGGGACTCGAACCCGGACCCCTTTCGGACGAATGATCAGAAGCCATCGCTTAGACCATTGCGCTACCGGGGCGGCTTCAAATTGTTCTAAGTCTCGATTGGCAATACTAGCTGCGCGTATCCCATAAGATATTACAAAGTTGTTAAGAGCACAATATAAAATGACGATTTTCTGCGATTTGAATGGTATTATGAGCGAAGGCTAATCGGCATGGCGATTTCAAACGCTCATTGGTGATGATAAACTTTAAATTGGAATTGAATTTCAATAACTTTGGATATTATAGATTTTGTGTGTGTGTGCGCGCACGTGCGCAATTTACATTGTGATGCAAAAATCGAATGGAAATGATGCACCGATAAACCTGTCGGCGTAGTACAATTGAGAGGACAGCCACTCCATAGTAGGAAATTGTGGGTTCGGGTCCCATTATCAGCTCAAGAAAGGTTACATTGGTGCTCGAACGAATAACCGCTTCCTAGCTGTGATGATTGAAAGAAAAGTGATGGTTCTTTCGCACGACTTGCGAAAATAGGAAATAAATACTTCTGTAATGAAATGCTCATTGGGTGTTGCTGTCGGTTGATTAGTAACCTGCTGAGAAATTTCTTGCATCGGCCTTTCTCAACGGAGGGATGACGTGACGCTGTAACGTACTACAGAGGTAACGGTGGTCGATGAACCTCCAATTACACATTATGAAATGACTAGCAGTTATTAATGACACATTATGAAATCACTAGCAGTTATGCCCGTTCTCCAAACGGTGAACCTATGATTTTTTGAAGATAAAGTCAAAGAAGGGGGGGGGCGCCCCGGTGGCGCAGTGGTCTAAGCGATGGTTTCTGATTATTCGCTCGAGGGTGGGTTCGGGTTGGAATCCCGGTGAGGCAGGGATGTTGTGTTTGTCTTACGGTGGGCTCTCTCTCCCTTCCCTGGAGCCATTGGCACTAAATTAGGGACGGGCGACTGCATATAGCCCATTGAGTTGCTCATGGTGGTCGTTAAACCTCCACTCAAAAAAAAAAAAAAAAAAAAAAAGAAAGATGACACCGAATTTTGGGGTGTAATGAGCACGTCTTTTGAATCCGTTCTGATGCGAATTAAATTTATCAAAGCTATTCAAAGTCAATGGAACTGGTATGGAAAGCAATAGTATCTGACCGAAGAAAGAAGTTTTTCAATCGGGTTTTTAATGCAGCACATATTGCTGTAAACAAAATCATGAACTTACGCCCCTGGTTAAAGACTTGTGCGTTAAAAATAATTTGAATTTATATGAGAAACATTTTGCATAAACTCTCTCCAACAAAAAAAGAATTTTTTCAAATCGGATTTTTCGAAGCAGAGATATGGACAAATATAAGATATGCATCCACGCCCTCTGGCAGAAAAACCATGCATTATTTTAGGAAGAAAGTACTCTCAAAACGTTTTTCGATGTGAGTAGTATCGGTCCAAGAAAAAACATTTTAGTCCAGTTCCAAGAGCTCCCATTTTGCTGCAATTAACACTTATGCTCCCTGGTGGCTAAATAACTATTTATCAAGTATTAGAAAGTAAATGAAAAGCATTTTTCATCAGAAGCTATATGCGGTACAGAAAAAATTTCAGATAGGAGTTTTAGATTTACTTGACAATTGAATTTATACGAAAAACATTTCGCATCGGAAACACTATCCGACAAAGAAAGAGAATTTGAAATCGGACTCCTAGAAGGACAGATATTGAAAAAAATAAGAAATACATCTACGCCACATGGCGTACAAACCATGCATTACTTTGAGAAGAAAATATTCCTAAAAGGTTTATCGACGTGAGTAGTACCGGTCCACAAACGATTTTTTTTAACCGATATTTTAGAAGCTCAGATTCTTCTGCAAATTCCACAGGAGCGGAAATTAAGACTTACGCCCCCTGGTGGCCAAACCATTTTTTACCAAAAATTAGAAATTATATGCAAAGGATTTCCCATCCGGAGCTGTGTCCGGTGCAGAAAGAATTTTTCAAATCGGAGTTTTAAAAGCAGAAATATCGGGGGAAACACAGTTTACCTTTACGCCCCCAGTACAAAGTCTACAAACTACTTGAAATTTTTGAAATTATATCCAAAGCATATCCAACCGGAAACTCTATCCAATAAAGAAAGAATTTTTCAAATAGTACCATTAGAAGTAGAGACATTAACAAAAATAAGATATAAATCTACGCCCCCCTGGCGGACAAACTATGCAATATTTTAAGAAGAAAATATTCCAAAAAGGTTTATCAATGTGAATGGCATCGGTTTACGTACGAATTTTTTTCCTTTCGAGATTTTAGAAGCTCAGATTTTACGGCAAATACATCAGGAGGAAAAATAAACACCTACGCCCCCTGGTGGCCAAAGTATTCTTTACTAAAAATTAGAAATTATATGCAAAAACATTTCAATCAGGAGCTGTATCTGCTAGAGAAAACATTTTTCAAATCGGAGTTTTAAAAGAAGAGATATCGGGGAAAATGTAATTTACTTTTACACCTCCTAGCGGAAAATCTGTGCATAACTTGGAAAAGTAAGTATATCTAAAATACTCTTCGACATAAGTGGAATCGAAAGATAACAGAATTTTTTCAGTCGGATGTTTAGAAGCAAATATGTGGAATAAAATGTATTTTGAATTCGATATCATCTGCACTTACGCCCTCTAGCGGCAAAACTGTATATCGTAAAAAAAAACGAAATAAAGAATCATCATTCGCATATTTCAAGCTTTCCAATGCAAAAAGAATTTTTGAAATCGGACTAATAGTTACAGAGATATCGTGTCTACAGGCGGACGGAGGGACAAACCGATAACATAAGCACGATCTTTTTTTTTTTTTTTTACAAAAGACGTGCTAAAAAGGGGGAAAGTAATTAAGGGAACTAAAAGTAATTTAAGATACGCAACTGTTTTATGATTTACGTCAATGCATACGTTTGACGTAAAGCGGAGCAGGTTTTGCCGCTCCTTAATTGTAAATCAAAATTTTATGAAATGTTTACAGCATTTCAGCGTTTTTGAAATAACCATCTTTAAACTTATCAGCATTTTGAACAGTAAAGCTGTGCCACCCTTTTGATTTTGAATTTTTTATTTTCAGACTTTTCTAAGGGTAGAAGTGTTAGAAATATTCAAACAGATAATATTTCAAACCCGTCATTTTGATTTTTTTCGTTTTCGGACATTTTTAGGTACCTGTATTTTAAGACCTATCAGCATGCCAATTTTCAGATATCTAGGTCATTTAGAATTGGTCGAACAATTCCAGACAAAATCAAGCAGACAACGTTCCAAAGCCGCTATTTTTATATTTTTTTCGGACGTTTCTAGATATCCAAACCTCCTTAAGACTTATCAGCATGTCAATTAGCGGACGGAAACAATCCCATTTTCCCACTTAGATATACTTTATATACAGACTGTATACAGATAGAGAAAGATGACACTCAGCATGAAATGCCCAGCAGTGTCTACCATTTTGTGCGAAGAACTTCCTCAGAAAATTGTGCTTTTCTTCGGTCTACAAATTTCGCAATCGTTTAGAAACGCAGCGTTTGCGGCAAGGTAATGAGGAAAACAAATTCCCAAACACTGAGCAACGATGTTTACCGAATTATTTGGAAAATCGTGTCTGGTGACGAAACCGGTTCGTTTGAAATCTCTGGAGGGCATTTTTGTCCCCAAAAAGGTTTCTTCTTGTGGAATAGTATGAAAAAGTCACCCCTCGCCAAATCAGAAGATTAAGTGGAGTTGTCAGTGAATTTGGTGTAACTTGCCTTTAAGAAATCAGCTGTACAGGGTGTCCCAAAAACCAATTTCAAATTATGATAACTTCAGATACAAAACTAATATCAGAATTCTGTTTGTTGCAAGTGGAAAGGAATACCCTCAAGTTTTCTAGAAATGCACCCAATGGATCCTGAGAAGACAGCATAGATTGTGGAGTGGTTTATTGAAACCCGGTCCAAAACGCAGGCTCAGCGGAATTTCAGAATAATATATGGGAGCAAACCGCCCACACGCAATAGCATCAGAAAGTGATACAAGTCATTCAAGGAAACTGGTAGCGTCCTTACAAAGAAAAGCCCTGGACGACCATCGCTGGTTCCAGAAAGGGAGCAGGTTGAGAGACAAACGTTCACTCGTAGCCTTCGAAAATCAATCAGACAAGCAGCACGACAGCTGGCAATCCCCAAGTCGTTAGTGCGCAGAGTATTACGTCAGAGATTGGAAATGCACCCGTATGAACTGCAGATAAAACTCATCACACAACCCAAGATGACCATGTGAAACGTAGACAGTTTGCTGAAGAGAGGTTGGAGAACATTGCAAGTGCTGAATCTTTCCTGAGACAAATCTGTTTCTCGAATGAGTGCACTTCTCCACGTTTCTGGAAAGGTTAATAAACAGAATGTAAGAATTTGGGGAACTCAACGCTCACATTGCACAATAAAACATGAACTTGCTAATCCAAAAGAGAATGTTTGGTGTGGCATAATGGTCGACCGTGTTATTGGACCCTTTTTCTTTCATGAAGCGACCGTGACAGCTGATAATTACCTGAACATGATTGAGCAGTTTGTGTATCCCAAGTATAACGAAGTAAATTTCTCCGCCATTTTTATCCGCGCCAGGATTCGAACCCGGGTCCACTCATTCCGGAATAAGTTGCTCTACCAATTAAGCTACGCGGACATTTTATTCTGATTCCTATCTGCCTTTATGTCGTGTGCGTCCTTCTGGCAAATACGTCACATCTCCTGGTACGTTACATCATCTCCCCCTTATTTTTTTTTTTTTTTCGAAGTGCTGCTCTTATTTTTCCTATCTCGCGGTGTGGAAATAACATCACACCATTGCGAGATTGTGAACGGTCGGGTCATCCGGATAGTTCGGGCGCCATTATAACGAAGTCCGGAATAAGTTGCTCTACCAATTAAGCTACGCTGACATTTTATTCTGATTCCTATCTGCCTTTATGTCGTGTGCGTCCTTCTGGCAGGTACGTCACATCTCCTGGTACGTTACATCATCTCCCCCTTATTTTTTTTTTTTCGAAGTGCTGCTCTTATTTTTCCTATCTCGCGGTGTGGAAATAACATCACACCATTGCGAGATTGTGAACGGTCGGATCATCCGGATAGTTCGGGCGCCATTATAACGAAGTCCGGAATAAGTTGCTCTACCAATTAAGCTACGCGGACATTTTATTCTGATTCCTATCTGCCTTTATGTCGTGTGCGTCCTTCTGGCAGGTACGTCACATCTCCTGGTCCGTTACATCATCTCCCCCTTATTTTTTTTTTTTCGAAGTGCTGCTCTTATTTTTCCTATCTCGCGGTGTGGAAATAACATCACACCATTGCGAGATTGTGAACGGTCGGGTCATCCGGATAGTTCGGGCACCATTATAACGAAGTCCGGAATAAGTTGCTCTACCAATTAAGCTACGCGGACATTTTATTCTGATTCCTATCTGCCTTTATGTCGTGTGCGTCCTTCTGGCAGGTACGTCACATCTCCTGGTACGTTACATCATCTCCCCCTTATTATTTTTTTTTTCGAAGTGCTGCTCTTATTTTTCCTATCTCGCGGTGTGGAAATAACATCACACCATTGCGAGATTGTGAACGGTCGGGTCATCCGGATAGTTCGGGCGCCATTATAACGAAGTAAAAATCTCCGTCATTTCTGTCCACGCCAGGATTCGAACCCGGATCCCCTCATTCCGGAATAAGTCACTCTACCAGTTGAGTTACGCGGACATTTTATTCTAATTCCTATCTGCCTTTATGTCGTGTGCGTCCTTCTGGCAGGTACGTTACATCATCTCCCCCTTATTTTTTTTTTTTTCGAAGTACTGCTCTTATTTTTCCTATCTCGCGGTGTGGAAATAACATCACACCATTGCGAGATTTTGAACGGTCGGGTCATCCGGATAGTTCGGGCGCCATTATAACGAAGTAAATTTCTCCGTCATTTTTATCCGCGCCAGGATTCGAACCTGGGTCCACTCATTTCGGAATAAGTTGCTCTACCAATTGAGCTACGCGGACATTTTATTCTGATTCCTATCTGCCTTTATGTCGTGTGCGTCCTTCTGGCAGGTACGTTACATCATCTCCCCCTTATTTTTTTTTTTTTTTTTCGAAGTGCTGCTCTTATTTTTCCTATCTCGCGGTGTGGAAATAACATCACACCATTGCGAGATTGTGAACGGTCGGGTCATCCGGATAGTTCGGGCGCCATTATAACGAAGTAAAAATCTCCGTCATTTCTGTCCACGCCAGGATTCGAACCCGGATCCCCTCATTCCGGAATAAGTCACTCTACCAGTTGAGTTACGCGGACATTTTATTCTAATTCCTATCTGCCTTTATGTCGTGTGCGTCCTTCTGGCAGGTATGTTACATCATCTCCCCCTTATTTTTTTTTTTTCGAAGTACTGCTCTTATTTTTCCTATCTCGCGGTGTGGAAATAACATCACACCATCGCGAGATTTTGAACGGTCGGGTCATCCGGATAGTTCGGGCGCCATTATAACGAAGTAAATTTCTCCGTCATTTTTATCCGCGCCATTATTCGAACCCGGGTCCACTCATTCCGGAATAAGTTGCTCTACCAATTGAGCTACGCGGACATTTTATTCTGATTCCTATCTGCCTTTATGTCGTGTGCGTCCTTCTGGCAGGTACGTCACATCTCCTGGTACGTTACACAAGTTGAATGAAGCTGCAACTCCGGTCATTTCCAACAAGATGGGGCGTCACCTCTTTGGGCTTTCATTGTGAGATCTCTGGATACCAAATTTCCCAATCGATGGACTGGAGGTGGTGGTCCCATGGCATGACCCCCCACGTTCGCCGGACTTAACACCCTATGACCTTTTTATGGGGATTCATCAAGGGGGAGATTTACAGCACCCCTGCTGCAGACATTGCAGGCCTAAAGAGGAGGATTACACACGCAATGCAGAAAGTTAATACGGACATTCTCGAACGAAAAGGTTTGGAACTGGAATACCGTTTAGACATTGTTCGGGTGACAAAGGGCGCCCATGTCGAATGTCTATAAAACTTCATGGTCTGTTCTGTCAATTAACACAAGTTGTGTATTGGTATTAAAACTGTCATGATTATTTGAAATTGGTTACACCTTTATGGGACACCCTGCCTTTTTGCGGAGAAGTATTGCCTCATATTAAACCTTTAAAGTCAGCTCTTGCCGAACTGTTAAGCAGATTTGTTTTCAGTTGGGGGTATGCGATCACTCAATGAGCTGCCATATAGTCCTTAATTTAGGTCTGCTGATCTCAGGGAGAGAAAAGAGATTGTGCGGTAGGGCAAGAAAGAAGCAGAATATCTGAAAGACGGTAATATCCATAATCTGAGAGCTGCCGGCATAGCAACTAAAGTGAGTTTTCGATAACTAATGCTCAGTTGCTTAAGTTCTAGTTCTTCGTTAGTCGAGATCTGGTGATAGTGCTAGAGAAAATTTTACCTTCAGAATAAGTATCACTAATCACAGTTCTTTTTTTATTCTTGATTCCCTGAAAATAAAACCGATGAAATAGGCTACGTCTGCCCCTAACGCTCCGACGTCATTCAGTACTTGCAGCGCCATCTGCTTTTATCCGATGGCCTAAATCGGAACTAAGTTCACCGTTCATGATACGTAAAATCAAGAAGAAATGCCGGAAAATAAAACAAAGTTAGTCAGACATATGACTTCATCTGTGGCAACACGCACATGCTCGAACAACTGTCTGCGAAGTTTGTTCTGTAACGTAGGTGATACGTTGTGTTTTATTTCATTTTCTCCGCACTGCAGAGTAATTTGGTAAAAAGGAATCAGCGTTATTATAAATAAAAATACCCGGATCGCTCTAACCTACAATAAGAACTAAAATTTTGAGATGTCAGAGTGAGCAAAATCGCATCTAAAAACATTGTCAGCCCTAACATGAATGAGCTTTTACTATATTTCTATATAGAAATCCTGCGTCTATTTGATATGTTTTCAATCTGCTTCAATTGAAAATTTCACCTCGTCCTAGGTCAGCCAACATCCCCTATATATGAATATTTATTTAAAGCTTAAAAGCAGCCGTCCTAGGACGGGATGCAGGCTAGCTAAGAAATAAAAGGATGAAAGGAAAAGGTAGATTCTTACCGCTGGATTCACCGGAGCTTTTCCACCTCTTGCACGCCATTCGGATATGTAATCCGTACAGTTGGTTTGGTAAGGAGCGGGAAGAAGGTGCTTTTCCATCTAGGAGGAATTACAAACAAGTTAGTAAAATCATGCAATGCATTGATTATGATACGCTTTCCAACATACCAGAAATTATTACTCAAGTTATGAGATAATGGCTCAAGTTATGAGATAAACCTTTGACCCCGTTTCGATTATCTTCAACAGAACCGGTTCAGTACACCTCAAGAATAACATGCTAAAGTTTTGTCCCAATAGAAGCAGTTTTACGCAAGTTATGAGAATAATGGCTGTGGAATAAATCTTGCTTTTGTGCAATGACCTTTGACCCCATTTCGTTGATATTCAACAGAACCGGTTCACTATACCTCCGGAACAACATGATAACGTTTTGTCGCAATCGAACCATTTTTTGGTAAGTTATGATGTACAAGGGCAGTAGAATGGATCCCACTCCAGTGTCCTGACCTTTGACCCCATTTTGCCCATTTTTAATAGGTTTCGTCCCCAGTGGCTCCCTACCACATACTAAAATTTCATCGAAATCGAACCATTTTTACGCAAGTTATGACGCATAAGGGCAATGGAACAAATCCCGCTCTTATGTCCTGCCTGACCTCATTCCGCCCATTTTCAATAGGGTTCGTGCCCAGGTGGTTCCCTACCACATACTAAATTTTCATCGAAATCGAACCATATTTACGCATGTTATGACACATAAAGGCAATGGAATGGATTCCACTTTTATGCCCTGACCTTTGACCCCATTTCGCCCATTTTTCAGTAGGGTTCGTCCCCATAGTTATTTACCAAATACTAAAATTTCATCGAAATAGAACAATTTTTACGCACGTTACGACGCATAAAGGCAATGGAATTAATACCGCTCTTATGCCCTGCCTGACCTTTGACCCCAATTTGCCAATTTTCAATAGGGTTCGTGCCCAGGTAGTTCCTTGCCAGATACTGAAATTTCATCGAAATTGAACCATATTTACGCATGTTATGACGCATAGAGGCAATGAAATGGATCCCGCTCTTATGGCGTGGCCTTTGACCCCACTTTACCCATTTTCAACGGGTTTCGTCCCCTGGTGGTCCCCTACCACATACTAAAATTTCATCGAAATCGAACCATTTTTACGTGAGTTATCGTGCCGACAGACAGACGGACGGAAAAAGCTGGAGCACATACGCTTCTTCAACCTACGGTTGGAAAGCGTAAAAAAAGAGGAAAATAATGTCGTTACTTTAAACACTTCTGAACTGTTAAGAAAATGCATTCAACGCATATACTGGGTGTGCGCAAAATTCTACCCGTTTTTGTAAGAGATGCAAATTTCGATCCCAGTACTTATGTTACAGATGACGTTGCGATGCCGAATTTCCGGCCAATAAAGCGTGTGAGCATATATAGGCGCTAGGTTTGCCCGAGTGAGTCATTCGTAACGGAAATCACGGACGGTGCGATAAGGGGCACATAAGACATTAGGAGAATTCAAATTCGTGCAGAAATAGTCAAAAGTAATCGAGGTAGTTGCCTTCAATGCACGATCTTGATATTTCTATGTGTTGTAGTAGAATTTCCGCTAGAATCGGAGATAGTGGTGATCCCATTGGGGCGTCCTCAGTTTGGCGATAAATAATGGTGTCGAATTGAAAATATGATCTGTTCTGTACTAGTTGTAAGGTTGTAATGATGGATTGAATCGTTTCTGGTTCGTACTTAAGTTCAAGTAGTTTTGTCTGAATGATGTCATGTACAGTTTTGTCGGAACATTAGGGAACATCGAGAGAAGTCATAATAAAGATTGAGTTATTTGCATTAAAGGATTTGATCTTGTTAATAGCTTGCACTGTGCCTTTAACATAGTAGAGTGAATTATTAAATAGTGGTTGAAGGAAATTAGTAAGTGCCTTCTCTATAGGTCTGGTAGGTGCTGCAAATTCAGATACTAGCTGGCTAAGATCGTGCATTGAAGGCAACTACCTCGATTACTTTTGATATTAGACATCGTTTACGTTACGAGGTCGATAAAAGCAGTACTGCAGCCGCGGCTTGCCGCAACATCTGTCAAGTGTATAGGGAGCATGCAGTTGATGATAGCACATGTCGCCGTTGGTTTCGGAAATTCCGAGACGGAGACATAAGCTGTAAAGATCAACCACGTCCTGGACGTCTATCCGTGGTTTCTCACGAGGATGTGGGCCAATCCATAACAAATGGCCCACATCCAACCCTTCAGAAATTAGCGGAGACGTTGTCGGTACACAGCACAACAGTCGAAAGACAGATCCATGCGCTTGGGTTCATCACCAAGTTCGATAACTGGGTTCCGCACCAGCTTTCTGCAAAGTAGCGAGAGGAGAGAATCCGTACTGTTCTTTGCTTTCTCATCAAAGAAACGAACCGTTTTGGGGACGAATTGTAACGGGTGATGAGAAATGGGTACTGTACAGCAATATAAAACATCGACGGACTGTGTGCCAAGGTACAAAGCCTACTCCGTCGACCTCAAAATGAGGACTGCATCCCAAAAAGGTTTTGTTGAGTGTTTGGTGGGATATCCAGGGAATAATCCAGTAGGAGGTGTTGGCACCTAACCGACCGATAAATTTATTTATTTATTTGTAAGCACATCCCTACAGAAGGTAAATTTAGTTACAGGAATTGCTATAGTTATATTTACAGTGATAATTACCAAGTGATATTTACAATCTTTCAAAATATGCTTTACGAAAAAAATTATTACTTACATTAAAAATATCCGGACATTCTTCAAGTGAGTTGTAAAGCTTACACATTTTACATAACGGTGAACTTTTTTCCAGCATCAGTTCTGCAAAACGGCCCTACAAATAATTCACATTTTGTCCTCGGCAAATGTGGGACACGGAAACTTAATTGGTTTACAATTTGAGTATCATCAATCTCTCCATTGATGATACCGTGCAGGAACTTGAGTTGTAGAGCATTTCTTCTCGATTGCAGAGAGATCATCTTGAACAATGTCAGAAGGTCAGCAGTTGGGATGTCCGCTATATAAACACCGGTCGATTTATAAAAAAGTTGTCAAAGAAACTTTTTCTGAACTTTCTCGATTTCATTTACTAGAGTTGCTTGGCTAGGACTTCAAATAATCGCCTCATATTCCAGTGAGGTAGTCTCAAAAATACGAATAAGTGTCTGAGTATTCGAGAAATACTTGGAATGATGCATGAGAAATTCACGTTTTCTGTATGCTGTACGTACAATTCTTTTGATATGACTTTTAAAGTCCAAGTTCGAATCAAACGTGACTCCCAAGTCCTGGACTTCTTTTGTCCGGCTAAGAGTATAGTCGCCAGCTTTGTAGTCAAAAATAATTCGTTTTTTTTTTCGGCGAAAATGAAACGACATGACACTTGAAGATGTTGAGATGGAGATGGTTTAATGTACACTACTGAAGCAGGTTATTGACGTCAGTTTGAAGAGCAAGACAGTCATCAGGAGTCTGTACATTGCGATAAAGCTTGAGATCATCAGCAAACAAGAGACATGGGCCATGAATGCAAAAAGGAAGGTCATTAATGTATATGGAAAACAGGAGTGGTCCTAAATTAGAGCCTTGGGGTATTCCAGATGTGGCAACATAGGGATCAGAAACATGGTTGTTTTAAATAACAGACTGGGATCGGTTGAAAAGATAGGACTTAAACAAGGACGTCAAGTTATCACTGAGGCCAAGACAGTTCAATTTCTTGAGTAAAATGCCATGATGAACTTTGTCAAAAGCGTTAGCAAAGTCAGTGTAAATAACATCAACTTGTGATCCTCTGTCAATAGATGACATTATATCTTCTGTAATGTGGAATTGGTTGTAAAGCGTTGAGCGTTTTTTCACAAAACCATGCCGTGCAGAGCTGAAGACACGTCTGAAGTGATCATATAGCTTAGAAAAAATAAGAGACTCAACTATTTTCGCAAAGACAGAAATAATTGGCCGATAATTCTCAATAGAGTATCGGCTGCCTTTTTTGAAAACTGGAATAATTTTCGCTTTTTTCAGATCTGGAGGGAAAATTTCAGTAATGACAATTAGATTATAAATATGAAGCAGCGGCTTACAAAGCGTCTGACCACATCCTTTGACTAAGTAAGAAGGAATCATATCAGGGCCGACAGCTCTACTTCCTTTCAGATTCTTGGTAGCGTGTGGGATTTCATTCTCAGTGAAATGATCAATGTGTAGAATGTCAAGTTGTTCGTACTAACCTTCGGCAGTTACAGAGAATATATCAGGTTGGTGGGGAAAATAATTCTTTGTAACGAAAACAGAACGAAAAAATCTGCAAAGCCATTATCGATGTTCTGGCCACCCTCAATCCTGGTGTTATTGCGATTAAGTATATTGAGTGGGACGCATCGCTAATTCTTAAGAATTGTAAATTCCCAGAACTTGGAGTTTCTTTCGTAAACGAGATATGCGGTGCTTTTACCGCTTTTTTTTTAACTTCGGCCTGGATATTTTTATACTGTCTGTAGTCACCAATATTTTTATGTTTCATGAATTTTCTTCTGTACTGGTTTTTCAAAGCAACAGCCTAAACGACATCTGAATCTTAAACGACATCTGAGTGCACATGGTGTTCCACGAAGAGCGTCCGAAAGGAATAGGTAAGTAATGTCTTTTACTAATTGACTTTGTTTTCCGTGGGGGACCGTAAAAATATTTAATTTTCTCATATTTCGGAAATTATCCATTCCTTCGGATGCAAATGTCATATCTGATTTTTTTTTCATTCGAGGTTTAACGACTACCATGAGCAACTCAATAGGCTATAAGAAGTCTCCCGTCCCTAATTTAGGGTCACTGGTTCCAGGAAAGGGAGAGAGCCAGTGCCGTAATGCAAGCACAACATCCATGTCTCACCGGGATTCGAACCTGCACCCCTTTCGGACGAATGATCAGAAGCCATCGCTTAGACCACTGCGCCACCGGGACGGCATATCTGAATTGTCCTCTGTCTGCTTCGTATTTTGCATTTTCAGTTTGCTGTTATGACCAACCGTTACTTTCTTATTCCTTTTGGACACTTTTCGTGAAACACTCTGCATAATATCAAAATTCACGATAATATTAATCTGACATGTGCCACAGACTCTTAGTTACAAGTAAGTCATATGACTTGGTGATATTATACATACGTAGTCCGTCCCAAAGCTAATGAGAATGATTCGTGGATGCTCGCCACGAAAACCGCGTGAGGCAGGTGGCGCTGCAGGTTGTTGCGTGGGTATCTCAGGCAAACGGCTGAACCATCCTCAGTTGAAGGCGAGCCTTTCGAAGCGCCGGAACGTCAAACAAGTTAGTAAAATCATTCAATGCATTGATTATGATACGCTTTCCAACATACCAGAAATCATTACTCAAGTTATTGCTCACGTTATGAGGATAATAGCTGTCGAATAAATCTCGGTCCTGTTCCCTGACCTATGATCCCATTTCGATGATATTCAACAGAACCGGTTCAGAATACCTCCGAAATAGCATGATAAAGTTTTGTCGCAATGGAAGCATTTTTAATCAAGTTATGAGGATAATGGCTGTGGAATAAATCTGGCTCCTTTATCCTGACCTTTGACCCCATTTCGATGATATTCAACAGAGCCGGTTAAGTATACCTCCGGAACAACATACTAAAGTTTTGTTGCAATAGAAGCATTTTTACGTACGTTATGACGCATATGGGCGATGGAATGGATCCCGCTCCTATGTCCTGACCTTTGACCCCATTTCGTCCATTTTCAATAGCATTCGTCCCCAGGTGGTCTACTACCACATACCAAATTTTCATCGATATCGTACCATTTTTACGCAAGTTATGACGCATAAGGGCAATGGAGTGGATCCCGCTCCTATGTCGTGTCCTTTAACCTCATTTCGTCCATTTTCAATAGGATTCGTCCCCAGGTGGTGCCCTACTACATACTAAAATTTCATCGAAATCGAACCATTTTTACGCGAGTTATCGTGCGGACGGACAAGCGGAAAAAGTTGGAGCATATACGCTTCTTCAACCTACGGTTGGAAAGCGTAAAAAATTAGAATGCGTAATACGCACAAAACGCGTGACGTAATGAAACAGATGGGACTCGCGACTATCTGCTCGCGAGAGTGTGACGTCATAAAACTTTAAGAGGATCCACACACAATACGTGACGTAATAAGACAGATGGCGTGACCGCGCGCCTACATCTCAAACGCGCGAGTGTGACATCATAAACTTTCTAAGCATGGGTAACATTAATGGGACGACGCCATGACACTAAAAACGTGGTAATTCGGGGTTGTTATTTAATCCGCTAAATGAATTTTCCCTAAGTCGATATCATGCTAAATCAATTTCTAGTACCAGGAAACTGTAGATTAACGACCTTTATCAAAATCCTTAGAGCCGTATTCAAAATAAAATTTACATACATACAAGAATTGCTCCTTTAATAGTATAGGATAAGGGCGGCGGAATGGACCCCGATCCTATGTCCTGACCTTTCACCCCATTTCGCCCATTTTCAATAGGATTCGTCCCCAGGGGGTCCCCTACCACATATTAAAATTTAATCGAAATCGAACCATTTTTACGCAAGTTATGACGCATAAGGGCAATGGAATGCATCCCGCTCCTATGTCCTGACCTTTGACCCCACTTCACCCGTTTTCAAAAGGGTTCGTTTCCGGGTGGTGCTCTACTACATACTAAAATTTCATCGAAATCGAAACATATTTACGCAAGTTATGATGCATAAGGGCAATGGAATGAATTCAGCTCCTATGTCGTGACCTTTGACCCCATTTGTACCATTTTCAGAAGGGTTCGTCCCCAAGTGGCTCCCTGCCACATACTAAAATATCTTCGAAATCGAGCCATTTTTACGCAAGTTATGACGCATAAGGGAAATGGAATGGAACCCGCTCCTATGTTCTGGCCTTTGACCCCATTTCGACCATTTTCAATTGGTTCGTCCCCAGTTGGTCCCCTACCCCATACTAAACTTTCATCGAAATCACACCCCTTACCATTACGGACCCCTACCAGCTGGTACAGTTCCCTGTTGACAGGTGGGACCCATGTCTTCATGGGGTTTGCGCTACACACGAATCCTGCCATCTGCCCGATACAGTTGGAAACGCGACTCGTCAGACCAGGCTACTTGTTTCCAGTCATCAAGTGTCCAGTGGCCGTGTTGCCGTGCCCAAGCGAGGCGCATAGCGCTGTGTCGTGCATCCATCAAAGGAACTCGAGTTGGGCGTCGGCTTCCAAAGCCCATATCGTGCAGGGTACGTTGCACAGTCCGGACGCTGTTGCTTGTTGAGGCTCCAGCATTGAATTCCGATGATACCTGCGAGAGTGTTGCACGCCTATCGCGTGAAACGGTTCTTGACAGCCGACGATGGTCACGTTCACTCAATGTCTTTTACGGCCACACTGGTATCGTAGGTTGGAAGTTTTTGCCGGAATTCTTGTAGTCACGGTACACCCTTGCAATGGTCGTCCGTGAAAATCTGAACTTCGTTTCTACCTCCGAAGTACTATGGCCCATCTCACGAGCACCAACTATGACACCGCGTTGAAAATCGCTTAAATCGTTATTACTTGTCTTTTTCATGCCGAAAACAGCCCTGACAGCTGGCAAGGATGTCTATCGCTTTATATACGCATTGGCGGACGCAACCGAGTACGCGCATAGGTGACGTTGCTATGTATTTTGCATAAGCTCGTCTGTGCCAGTTTTTCTGGCACTTCAGTGTATATCAGCCACATCAACCAACCCAAATCAATATTCTAGCAATATGTCCGTCTCATATGTCTATCTATCTACTAATATGTCATGAAAGTTATTCTAGCAATATGTCCATCTCGTATTACTACGTACAAAAAGTTCCGGAACTTTTTGAATATTTGACAAATGTCAGTGAATTACGCCATTCACTAATCATGAATAAGCGAAGAGCATCATGTGACCGACCAGCCAGAACCGGTTTGATCCACATCCAACACGTACAGCGTATGCGCGTAGTTCGTGATTACAAGCATTCGAGACTCTCCGTCGCGAGGACAACGATGTCGAATTTTGAACAGCGTTCAAGTGTAAAATTTTGTGTTCTGCTCGGAAAATCTTTCGCTGAGACTTTTCAAATGATTAAGTCAGCGTACGGTGAGAATGCAATGAGTCGAACTAAATTTTATGAGTGGCATCGACGATTAGAAAACGGGCGACAGTTTATGGAGAATGATGAGAAGTCAGCACGACCTTCAACATAAACACCGGATGAACAAATCGCCATTGTCAAAGAAATTGAAAAAATGACCATCGAAAAACTGTTGCAGCGATTGCAGAAGTTGCCTGCATCTCAGTTGGAAATTGCCTGCATCTCAGTTGGACGTTGCCTGCATCTCAGTTGGAAGTTGCCTGCATCTCAGTTGGAAGTTTCCTGCATCTCAGTTGGAAGTTGCCTGAATCTCAGTTGGAAGTTGCCATGCCATTTCAACAGAGAAACTGGGCATGCATTACGTGTGCCAACAAATTGTTCCCAAAAACCTGACACAAGGAAAAATGGATGAGCGCATGCAAGTTTGCGGGGATAGCATCGATGCAGTGGATTCAGATCCCGATCTCTTGAATCGATTGATCACTGGCGATGAGACTTAGTGCTTTCTGTGCGACCCCCAATCCAACCGACAGTCAAAAGTGTGGAAATCCCCATCGTCACCACGACCAAAAAAGTTCAAGGCTGACCGCTCCAAAGGAAAGGTCTTGTTAACAGTTTTTTTCTATTGCAAAGGGGTCGTACACAAGTAATTCCTTCAACATGGTAGTACAGTCACTAAAGAAGAGTACGTCAACGTCCTGAAACGTCTCCGAGAATCAGTGAGACCCAAGCGACCCGATCTTTGGAAGACCACCTCGTGGGTGCTCCATCACGATAATGTGCCGGCTCACAAACCCCTCCTGGTGTCAGATTACCCGTCCAAACATCACATTCCCTATTTTCCACAACCAGCTTATTCCCCTGATCTCGCCCCGTGTGTGCCTTTTTTCGTTTTTTACCGGATGAAGAATTTGCTTAAGGGGCGACGCTTCTCGAGTTCCGAAGAAGTGCAACGAGCTGCGACGGAGGCACTGGAGGATGTGGCAAAAGGAGGCTTGCTGTCTGCATTTAAATATTTGTATGATTTAAAAAAAGTGCATAGTTGCACAGGGTAACTACCTTGAAAGAAACACCGCATAAATTGGTATTATCTGTACTCATTCTTTTTTAATATAAAAAGTTCCGAAACTTTTTGAACGTACTGACATGTCCATCCATATAACAATATGTCATCAAAGTTCCTCCAGCAGTATGTCCATCCCATTGCTGTCTCAAGGATTTTACTTTGATCAAGATATCTCCCACTCTTATCATTTTCCTGATCCACGAGTTTCTCTTCTTATCTTTCCTAATTACACCAAGCATATATTTCTGAGTGCTTCTTTCAGTTATCTGCAGACTGTGTTTGTCTTTTCAGTTAAAGTCCATATCTCTGCTCCGTACGTAAAAACTGGAAGGATGCATTGATTAAACACTTTTCTTTTAAAACATAATGGTAAATTTCTCTTGAAAATTGTGTTGTCTCTTTCAAGTTCTCTCCAACCAAGTTATATACGCCTATTAATTTCTTATTTAACGTACTACTTACTAGATATCTGTTGTTCAAGGCAATGCATCAGTTACTTCTAAATTTCCTACATCAAATATACACCAGTGAGCCATTATATTATGCCCTCCTACCTAATAAGCTGTAGAACCCACTTTAGTCAGCAAAACAGCGGCAACTCGGCAAGCCAACGATTCGATGAGGTGGCGATAGCTAACCTGGGGTATAATGCACCATAATGTCAATAGCAGGTCCTCCAATTCCCGTACATTTCGGGAGGGGGTGATTTAACGCGAATCCGCTTTTCCAAGTTTAACCACAAATGTTCGATTGGGTTCATATCAGGTGAATTTGGAGGCTAGGGCATTAACAGAAAGTCAGCAGCATGTTCCTCGAACCACTCGTTGACGATTCTAGCAGTGTGACATGGCGCATTATCCTGTTGGCAATGTCCATTACCAGCAGGGAACACAGTTGTCATGAATGGGGGACCTGGGTTCGCTACGATGTTCAGATAGCTGAAAGCTGTCAGGAATTGTGCCATTGGGGTAATGAGGCCTAAAGTGTCACAAAAAAACATCGCCCACAGCATAACACCACCGCCGCCGGCCTGTTTCCGTCCAACAGTGCATCCAGGTGCCATAGCCTCCGTTGGTAATCGGCGTATGCGCGCTCGGCCGTCTATGGGAGCACCAGGACACTTAATTCGTTAGGCCAGGCCACTTTCTTCTAATTATCCACGGTCCAATCTCAATGATCTTCGGCCCATTTCATGCGTTGTTGGCGATGACGTGCAGTGAGCATGGGAACACTGCTGCGTACGAAGGCCTATGCGCAGAATGCTGAGATGAACTGTGTGCTGTGACACATTACCATGATCACCTCTGTTGTAGCTGCGGGTGATTTGACGCACTGTGATCCTTCTGTCGCTATGAACAATGCGCAACAGTCTCTGCTCCCCTTTGGCATCAATGAGCTGCGGACGACAACGGTTGGACGACGCTTCGTCGTTTGTCCATCTGTGACCCACTTTTGATACGTACTCATTAAAGAGGCAGGTGAACAACCCACAAGCCACGCCGTTTCACAGATCGTAGTACAATTTGTCCTTTATCAAACTCTGATAAATAGGCAGCTTTTCCCATTCTGACTCCGAAATTTTTAGGTACTAACGGAACGCCGGTTCTCGGGTTGTATACATACTGCTCTGCGAACTTCACCTGCTCCACCATTCGGTCTCCAGGCGCGCTGATTTCTCTATGCTGGAGGTGGTCGTAATATAATGGTTCATCGGTGTACTGTATGTAAATAAGATATAAGCAGGAGAATCCCGATGATAAATTGGCGTTTCAGCATGGAAAAGTATTATGAACACAAAATTTTGTGGAAGAGTTTCATTAATTTCGAAATCAGCCTTGGAGAATTTATCCCGTAAAACTCAGCGCGGACGTGATTTCGACAGATGAAAAGGACCATGCAATGTGGCTAAAATATTGGTTCCGATCTGTTTCTTTCCAAAGGAAACTTATATATTTTCAAGCACTTGTCTTTCTACATAAAACCTTCAGTCTTTCTACACATTTCTGGTTGTCATCTCTGCTGTCCTTTCAGACCAATGATCTTCGTTGACGGATTCTGAACCCCATTTAAAAACTTTTTTACAAAAGCTTCCTCTGATAATACACTGGTGTGCAAAATTTAAGGACAAAGAGGAGAAATTAGCATAACAGCGGAACGAGCAGGCAGAACAGACCGAAAGACCACTCAGGATATAGACTAGGGACTGGTACGGTAGGACATGCGCATATATGTACCATGACGTACGGGGGAAGTGTCGGAAGGGTATAAAGCACACGGGCGGTGTACGCTCAGAAATTCGGTGAAAGCTATTGCACCGTGTACATCGGTTTGAACGACGTCGAGTTGCTGCCACCATGTGATATTGCCAACAGCCAATCCAGTAGACGACATCTGAATGACTTTACCCAAAGTCGCGTCATTGGAAAGTTGGAAGAAGCTCGAAGTGTGACTAGTGTGGCCGAGGAGTTCGGGATCGCTCACAGCATCGTTTCACGAGATTGGAGAGCATTTCAAACGTCAGGAACAGTTGTCCGAGAGTTTAGCAGTGGTCGTCCACGAGCAACCACGGCGGCGGACGACCGGTATATTGTCCTACAGGCGAGAAGAGACAGACGGCAGACAGCGGGAGAAATCGCAAGGCACATGCAACAGACAACTGGACGTCCGTTATCGCGTTTTACCGTCGCCAGGAGGTTGCACAAAGGTGGTCTATTTGCACGACGACCAGTACGGTGTGTGCCATTACCGCCTGCTCATCGGAGACGACGGTTTCTGTGGTGTCAGGAACACAAGAACTGGACACATCAGCAATGGGGTGGAGTTCTTTTTACGGATGAGAGCCGATTTAGTCTGACGAGCGATTCTGGACGTATGCACATCTGGAGAGAGCAGGGAACACGCAATCACACCTCCAACATCATCGAAAGGGACCGGTTTGGAGGTGGCGGAGTTCTCGTTTGGGGAGGTATCATGCTTGATAGCCGTACTGACCTCCACATCTTCCAAGGAGGTTAAGTCACTGGTGTGCGCTATTGTAACGAGGTTTTCCTGCCTTGGGTGTGTCTGTTTAGAGGTGTTGTGGGTCCTGAGTTCCTCTGCATGGACGACAACGCAACACCTCATCGTACAGTGGCTGTCGCAGAGCTGTTGAAGAGTGAAGCTTTTCAACGCAGGTATTGGCCCGCTGACCTAAATCCAATCGAACACGTGTGGGACCTTCTCGAGAGACGCTTGGCAGCACGTCACCAACCGCCAGCAACGATTCCGCAGCTGCGATTGGCGCTACAAGACGAATGGGCCGCGATGCCTCAACAGCTCCTTGACAACCTCGTCCTCAGCAAATACAGACGTTGTAAATCCTACAACGCAGTCAGTGGTGATCATATCCCCTACTAAAGACTGGATTTTTCTTGGTAGCCGCCTGTCACATGAATGTTTCTGTCTTCTGTCCAGTTATGCTCGAAGCTACCTTTTTCAATAAAGTGCCTTTGTATTCTTTGGATTCCTTGTTTGGACGGTTTTGCTCACTTGTCCCATATTCTTACATCTTGGCGATCTTATGGTATGATTTGAGTCGATGTGGAGGACTTCTGCACGACGTTACATTCGAAAAGCCGTCTCGTCCTTAATTTTTCACGCCAGTGAATGAAATTCCAGCATCATCATGGAAACCAGTATAGGTCTATGAGTTGCCTTTCGTCTAATTAATTCATGAATTGCCTTTAATCCATTTAAGAAAACGCGATGAAATGCAAATACGTATTTAGTATAGCAAGACAATGCGCACCGAAGAGCCGAAACATTATGACCAGCGTGTCTTTCTGAAAAACAAAGCAATTGCAAGTAAACCATGATGCGTGCGAATGTCATGAAACGGAAGCGGACTAAAGCCAGATTCACAACATCCAAATGGTAACTTCCAGATGACTGGGTCATAGCATTTCCGAGACGGCAACACTTGTGTGGTGCTCACCGTCAACCGTGTATATACTTTCAAAAAGGGGTCGCAGGAGAGAAGCACCACGAACCACCGGCAGGGTGTCATCGACGCTACAGGAAAGCGAAGACTACCCCGTATTGTACAAGCCAGCAGAAGGGTAACTGTGGCACAACTCGCCGGTAATTTGAATGTGTTGACGGCAGTAATGTGTCGAAACACACAGAGCGTCAAACCCTGCTGACAATGAACCTTCGCAGCCGCACGACACTCCGAGTGCCCATGCTAACTTCGGTTTGCCGCCGAAAGCGCCTACAATGGACACGCGAGCGTCAAAACAAGAGCTTGAATGACACAGTACATCGAACCCGGCTGAGAATGGGGTTCCGTAGCATGAAACCTCTCCGCGTGCCCATGCTAATCTCGGTTCAACGTCGAAAGCGCCTACAATGGTCACGCGAGCGTCAAAACAAGAGCTTGAATGACACAGTACATCGAACCCGGCTAATAATGGGGTTCCGTAGCCGCGAACCTCTCCGCGTGCCCATGCTAACATCGGTTTACCGTCGAAAGCGCCTACAATGGACACGCAAGTATCAAAACAAGAGCTTGAATGACACAGTACATCGAACCCAGCTGAGAATGGGGTTCCGTAGCCGCAAAGCTCTCCGCGTGCCCATGCTAATCTCGGTTCAACGTCGAAAGCGCCTACAATAGACACGCGAGCGTCAAAACAAGAGCTTGAATAACACAGTACATCGAACCCGGCTGATAATGGGGTTCCGTAGCCATAAAGCTCTCCGCGTGCCCATGCTAATCTCGGTTTACCGTCGAAAGCGCCTACAATGGACACGCAAGTATCAAAACAAGAGCTTGAATGACACAGTACATCGAACCCAGCTGAGAATGGGGTTCCGTAGCCGCAAAGCTCTCCGCGTGCCCATGCTAATCTCGGTTCAACGTCGAAAGCGCCTACAATAGACACGCGAGCGTCAAAACAAGAGCTTGAATAACACAGTACATCGAACCCGGCTGATAATGGGGTTCCGTAGCCGCAAAGCTCTCCGCGTGCCCATGCTAATCTCGGTTTACCGTCGAAAGCGCCTACTATGGACACGCGAGTATCAAAACAAGAGCTTGAATGACACAGTACATCGAACCCAGCTGAGAATGGGGTTCCGTAGCCGCAAACCTCTCCGCGTGCCCATGGTAATCTCGGTTTACCGTCGAAAGCGCCTACTATGGACACGCGAGTATCAAAACAAGAGCTTGAATGACACAGTACATCGAACCCAGCTGAGAATGGGGTTCCGTAGCCTCAAACCTCTCCGCGTGCCCATGCTAATCTCGGTTTACCGTCGAAAGCGCCTACTATGGACACGCGAGTATCAAAACAAGAGCTTGAATGACACAGTACATCGAACCCAGCTGAGAATGGGGTTCCGTAGCCTCAAACCTCTCCGCGTGCCCATGCTAATCTCGGTTTACCGTCGAAAGCGCCTACTATGGACACGCGAGTATGAATGACACAGTACATCGAACCCGGCTGATAATGGGATTCCGTAGCCGCAAAGCTCTCCGCGTGCCCAAGCTAACCTCGGTTCACCATCCAAAGTGCCTACAATGGACACGCGAGCAACAAAACTGGACTTTGAATGATTGAAAAAAGGCTGTCTGGTCCGATGAATCTTGTTTCTGTTGCACCATGTGGACGTGAGGAAGTGTTGGTACCAGGATATAGCGTGAGATGAAAACAACCCGCTGGAGGAAGTTTAGTGTTTTGGAGAATGTTCCGCTGGAAAACCCTGGGACCGCTTATTCATGTGCAGGAAACTATGACGTCAACCATGTACTTCAACGTGATAGACCAGGTATTAATACATCCTTTCATGGCAAAGGTATTTATTTCCCTCTGGTAGTGCCTTCTTTCACAGCATGATGCGCGATGCCATATTGCGTGGATTATTCAAGAACAGTTCGTGGAACATGAGAAAGACTTCTCTTACAGGTCTTGTTGCTGAGTTAAATCTCAGCGTTCCGTGAGAAGGGTATGTTGATGCTTCGGGTGCGGAGAGTTTTTGTGTCGAGAGTTTAATCCGTATTTCTCCCGACTGCAGCAGGTAAATAAAATACCGACTATAGTTATAACTCGCTCTTGCAGTGAGGAATTTGTTTATTCAGCTGATATGGGGGAGGTCGCAAGTGCTGTCCAGATTTCCATTCATTCTCTATATTAATGCGTTGATCTCCTTCTCTTGCGGCCATGTATTCGCTTTCCCTCTTCCTCATTCTTCCTTGATCATCAGCATTATCGCCATTTCGTACTCCGAAGCGAAATCTCGACACTCATGCCAGCACTGGCAGCCAGTAGTGGCCCAGCATTATGTTTCCACTGCCCAACTGTCAATAAATAGTCCAGGCGGTCACTACATGTGCCAGCAGTTCACGGCAGCAGCTGGCCAACAGTTGGCAACCCATCAGTTGTGTTATGCCAGAACAGGGCAATCAATTATCCATCACAGGCAGTGGCTGCCACAAGTGGCCCTGCAAGCACATGCCATAAATGATGGTTAGCCTAATGTGGTCCACTAGTTTCCCGGCAGTGGCAGCCAGCAATCACGTGACGTAACTGATGGATCGCCGAATCTTGTCCGCCAATTTCCCAGTAGTAGCCATAAAAAAAAAATAACCGCACTTTCCCAAATGCATAACTAATTCCCCTCTTCCTCGAAACTTTTGCACGACGGCACGTCGCTGGAGAAATGTTTTCAACAGGTCCTGAAAATCGCCTATGTGAATCTGGCTGAAAACGAACCAAGGACAGTCTGCTTGCGAAGTAGGCCCTCTAGCAACTACACCGGTTTGCCAAGCATTATTGTTTCCTTGAAACTGAGCCTCTCTCCTGCGCGATGTGAAGCTAAGGATTGTTCATGAAAGAATCATGAAAGAAATACGGGATTACGCCATATAATACAAATTTTGAAGATGACAACCCGATTTTTGGCGTAAATGTGACAACGATGGTAAGTCATATAATATCCGAAAACTTGAAAATTTTCATCGTCCTGGAGCGGGACTCGAACCCGCGTCTCCCAGATAGCGCCCGGGTATGCTAACCACTACACCAACCAGAACGACCAAGTTTCGAGTTTCCGATTACTTTGAATATAACCATCACAGGATTCGCTAGTCGAAGCAACCGTTAAGAATCCTATCCAGTGATTTCCCGGAGAAGCAGATAAATCATGAAAGAAATACGGGATTACCCCATATAATTCAAATTTTGAAGATGACAATCCGATTAACTTCCAGATTCGCTAAACATGAATGCCGGTTGCTTCGACTAGCGAATGCTGTTATAGTTATATTCAAATTGATCGGAAACTTGAAACTTGGTCGTTCTGGGTGATGTAGTGGTTAGCATACCCTGGCGCTATCTGGGAAACGCGGATTCGAGTCCCGCTCCCACGTAGAATGGAAGATTTCATGGTAAATAAAAAAAATTAAGAATTGTTTCAAAATATTTTCAAGATTAGATAAATATCTTACCTGCTTCAACTGAATTTCATAGTTCCTGCCGACAAGAAGTGTGTTCCCTATACGGAAAGGGCTGGGAAGGTAATATGGGGAATGGACTGCGATTTCTACAGCACCTGTACTCGGTGGGTTAAACAGAAACTGTCTCTCTGTACTATTGGGCGGCTGATGGGTAACATTCAGAGCGAAATGAAATCTGATGACTGCAAAAATATAAACAACCATTAGTTTCCGTTCTATGTACGACATATGTGAGTTAATAAAATTCAAGACATGAAGAGTTTTAAGAATTTAAATGGTGGGTGGTCGTGAGTATTTTTTTTTTGTTAGTTTTGTTTTATTTTTTGTGACACACTGGGCACATTTACATTTTTCTTTTCACGTGAAGACCATACTAGAGCCTTCTGGCAGATTATTTTAAATATTAACCAGTTTGATATTTAAGCAACCTCCGGTATTTGGGACTTTTATTTTTAGCGCGACTTCTAATGTGCGAAGTACGTAAAAATTCGTGAAATTCGAATTGATATGCTCTTTCATCAGTAAATGCACATGGCTGTTTACCTCCATTTTTATTTCATTTCAGATATCGCTCGTTTGACTTAAATATCACTTGACCGAAAGGTTCATTTCACGAAAGGGTTATTTTATCAAATGGTTCATTTCACCAAAGGATCAACTGACTGAAACATTTATTTTACGGAAGAGCTCTTTAACCGAAAGGGGTCATGACCCCTAAGGGTAACTTGATCAAAAATTTCATTTCACCCAAGTTTCTCTTTATCGACTTGTTCAAATTTGAAACACATGAGGGTCGCTTTACCGAAAGTTTCATTTCACCCAAGTTTTTTTCGATTAAAAAATTTCATATCACAGGAGGATCATTTGACAAAATAGTTCATGTTATCAGAGGATCACTTAAGGAAAAAGTTAATTTTACTGAAAAGTCATTTAATCGAAAGGTTTTGAAAAGTCATTTAAGCGATGTAAAAATCGGTGCTGTTCACCGAAAGGCCATTTCACGAAAAGGTCCTTTGATCCAGAGATTCATTTCACCGAAGAGTTATTTGATTGAGAGGTTCGTTTCACCGATGGATCACTTGACAGAAACGTTCATTTCGTCAAAGAGCTTTTTGATCAAAAATCCCTTTTCACCTAAGGGTCACTTGACCAAAAAGTTCATTTCAGCGAAGCGTCGTTTGATCTATTTGTTCATTTCACCGAAATGTCACTTAAGTGAAAGGTTAATTTTATCGAAGGTTCGCTTAACCGAATTAGTAATTATATGGAAACGCCACTTGATCTGTTTTCACGGAATGGCGACTTGTCAGATAGATTCCTTTCAAGGAAGGATCGTTTTACCGAAAGTTTCATGTTATCGAAGATTTGTTTAATCTACGTTTTCTTTCCACGAAAGTCCTTTTATCCAAAAATTCACTTCACTGAAAGATTATTTTATGGGTAAATTTAGATCGTATATGATTCACACAAATATCATACTGTCGGTAAAATAAATCATATGTGATTCAGTGAAAGATAATTTAATTTGTAAAAAGAGATCATATATGTTTCATCGTAAGAACGTGTTATCCGTGGTTATCATTTTAACTGAAGTTCCTGTGATGAACTGACCTGTAAAGTGAAATTGTCGTAGTCAAATAGTTAAAAGAGATGTCTTTTCTGTTCCAATGGAAGTGCTTTATGCGTAAGAGATTATATTGACTATCATACATTCGTGATGATAACTTTGAAACTGACATTCCCTTGGTAGTAGCAAACGATGTAAAAATCGGTGCTGTTAATTTCTACACTAGCGGAAAGTAAAACAAGAACACCAAGAAGGAATTGGCGGACGATCATGAAATTTACATATGTTAATGGGGTCGAGTTTACGAAGGTGTGATGTTAATTTCGGGACCAACCGCTGAGCGCTTCATCCACAGCACGGCACAATATGCAAATTATCATCGGTGGTATTTAAGGAGTACGGCGAAGTTATTGTAATCAGTCGTCGGCGTACGGACACGTGCGAAGACCCTGAAGAAGCTGCAATGCCTGGATATGGAAGACGTGTACGATTTCAGCAGTTATCGGACTTTGAGTGAGGTCGTCTAGTCGGACTCCGCGAGGCCGGGTGGTCGTATCTTCGTATTGCGGAGCGAATTGGACTGGAAGTATCGGTGGTCGTACGATGGTGGCGTAGATGGTCCGAGGAACATTCCCACACGAGAAGACGTAGAACCGGGAGTCACAGATGGACTGATGAGTGGACCGATCGACGCATAAGAAGAGCGGCGTTGTCAAGCAGAACATCCACTGCGACGCAAATCCGAACAATCCGCAACCATCTACTGGATGCAGGACTACGTGCACGTGTGCCTTTGGCATGTGTACCTCTGACTCCAGCCCACCGTCAGGAACGGCTGTAGTGGTGTCGCGAACGTCTGCACTCGAGAGCGCAATGGCGATCTGTCGTGTTCAGCGATGAAAGCAGATTCTTCTTGGGAGCCTACGATGGCCGTATGCGTGTTAGCAGACGCACAGGGGAGCGTCTCCACCCTTCTTGCATCCGCCAGCGTCACACAGGGACTACACCTGATATTCTGGTGTGGGGAGCGATCAGCTATCACTCCCGTACACAACTAGTGTTTTTACCGGGTACGTTAAACAGCACCTCCTACATCAACAACATCGCCGCCCCGGTGGCGCAGTGGTCTAAGGCGATGGCTTCTGATCATTCGTCCGAAAGGGGTCCGGGTTCGAGTCCCGGTGAGGCATGGATGTCGTGTTCGTCTTACGTAACTGGCTCTCTCCCTTCCCTGGAACCAGTGACCCTAAATTATGGACGGGCGACTGCTTATAGCCCATTGAGTTGCTCACGGCGGTCGTTAAACCTCCAACCACAAAACCACACACATTAACAACATCATTCAGCCCGTTGTTGTGCCATTTGTAAGGTTGGTCCATCGTGGTGTTTTCCAGCAATATAACGCACGCTCACACACGGCACGTGCAACGCAACATGCACTTCAGGGTGTGAGACAACTTCCATGGCCTGCACGTTCACCGGAATTGTCCCCCATTGAGCACGTGTGGGATTTTATGGGACAACGACTTATCCGGTTTCCACGGCCAGCCACGACCATCCCCGATTTACGCGTCCAGGTTGAGGATGCTTGGAACTCAATACCCCAAACTTACATCCAACATCTGTACGACAGACTCCATGCCAGAATTGCACAGTGTGACGCAGTTCATGGCGGTTCAACCTCGTACTAACCATGTTACATGGAAATGTTATTTTCAGTTTACCAGCAAATACAGCTGTATTTTGCCATAATGTTTTGATCACGTTATCCTCTGTATTCCGTTATTATGCTGTACAAATTTCGTTGGTATCAGACGTCTCCTTCTTGGTGTTCTTGTTTTACTTTCCGCCAGTGTATATAGAAAACGAATATAGTAGTGCGCAGATAAAATTTAGCTCTGCACAGTTGTTGGAGATAAATGGAAATTTAACACAATCATGCTATATGGGTGCATTTAAAATTTTTAGTGTTATGTTGTGAACATAAGCTAATGGAAACTCAGTGCAATAGTAATAATGCAGAAGGGTATAGATTGCAAACTATTAAATATAACTGGACACATGAAATCAATAAGAATTCCATATGATCTCAGAGCGAGTTAAAATTCTCTTTTCATGGTAAGAATCGAGAAGAAACGCAAAACTTTGCAGATTTTAATTTTCAGAGATCTTGTAATTATGTAGTGCAAGCAGTTAGCAAAAGGGAAAAAAATTTCTGCATTCATACCTACTTTTCAACAAGATAATCAGCAAAATTATTGCTGAATAGCTATAATTAAGTTACACCGGCTATATAAATTCTAAAACCACTGGCTAAGTTCATAACATATATTGAAAATTAAAATAAGCTGCATTTTTTGCGGTCCATAATTACGGAAGAGATCATTTTCGCTTGTGCTGCAAAATTAGAGCTCGCAGATTTTAGTGCTGTGTGCTGTTATGTGGCGGACAAAACTCGAAATCTTGCACACACACACACACACACACACACACGCGCGCGCGCACATACACACATGTAATACACTGGTGTGCAAAAATTAAGGACGAAGAGGAGACATTAGCATAACTGCGGAACGAGCAGACAGAACGGACCGAAATACCACTCAAGAGATAGACTAGGGTCCGTTACGGTAGGGCATGCGCATATATGCAGCATGACGTAGGGGGGTCGGAAGGGTATAAAGCACACGGGCGGTGTACGCTCAGCAATTCGGTGAAAGGTATTGCACGGTGTACAACGGTTTGAACGACGTCGAGTTGCTGCTACCGTGTGATATGGCCAACATGCAATCCAGTAGACGACATCTGGATGATTTTACCCGAGGTCGCGTCATTGATAAGTTGGAAGAACGTTGAAGAGAGACTAGTGTGGCCGAGGAGTTAAGGATCGCTCATAGCATCATTTCACGAGCAACCACGGCGGCGGACGACCGGTATATTGTCCTACAGGCGAGAAGAGACAGACGGCAGACAGCGGGAGAAATCGCAAGGCACATGCAACAGAAAACTGGACGTCCGTTATCGCGTTTTACCCTGGCCAGGAGGCTGCACAAAGTTGGTCTATTTGCACGACGACCAGTACGGTGTGTGCCATTAACGCCTGCTCATCGGAGACGGCGGTTTCTGTGTTGCCAGGAACACAAGAACTATACACATCAGCAATAGGGTCGAGTTATCTTTACGGATGAGAGCCGATTTAGTGTGACGAGCGATTCTGGACGTATACACATCTGGAGAGAGCAGGGAACACGCAATCACACCTCCAACATCATCGAAAGGGACCGGTTTGGAGGTGGCGGAGTTCTCGTTTGGGGCGGTATCATGCTTGGTAGTCACACTGACCTACATATCGTCCAAAGAGGTTCAGCCACTGGTGTCCGCTATTGTACCGAGGTTCTCTTGCCTCACGTGCGTCTGTTTAGAGATGCTGTAGGTCCTGAATTCCTCTTCATGGACGACAACGCTACACCTCATCGTACAGTGGCTCTCACAGAGCTGTTGGAGACTAAAGATATTCAACGCATGGATTGGCCCGCAAGGTCCCCGGACCTAAATCCAATCGAACACGTGCGGGACCTTCTCGGGAGATGCTTGGCAGCACGTTAACAGCCTCCAGCAACGATTCCGCAGCTGGAATGGGCCGCGATGCCTCAACAGCTCACTGACAACCTCGTACTCAGCATGGACAGACGTTGTAAATCCTGCAACGCAGTCAGGGGTGATCATATCTCCTACTAAAGACTGGATTTTTCTTGGCAGCCGCTTGTCACATGGACTGTTTTCTGTCCAGTTGTGCTCGAAGCTACCTTTTCAATAAAGTGCCTTTGTATCCTTTGGATTTCCTTGTTTGGACGGCTTTGCTCACTTGTCCCATATTCTTACATCCAGGGGATCTTATGGTATGATTTGAGTCGATGTGGAGCACTTCTGCACGACGTTACATCCGAAAAACCGTCTCGTCCTTAATTTTTGCACGCCAATGTATATAAAACCGAAATTTTTTGTGCCATATAATGGCAACATCAATATCTACTTACCAGCTCCTTTTGGAATTTTCTCTTGAGCTTTATTTGGCTGCCCCCATTTAGAATAGATGGTAAAGCAAAAATGAGGCAGTTCTTCGGTACTATAGAAGGATCCCATAACGTTTTCCATACTGTTTCAAGGGATAACAAATACGAATTAGCATTGTTTAAAATAAGTTTTGACAATTGCAGATGCATGGTACTCTATGTACACTCATTGTCATAAAAATCCGCTCACCAAGGAGGAGGTGTCTGATTGAAATGATATTTTAGTAGTGACATGGTACATACCAAGGACAGAAGTGATTACAATGTCACAGCAGCAGGAAGATTTCCCGCGGACATACCTTACACATTCCGGTCAGTGTTAGTACCGCGTCAGACCGCCTTATGATTGGATACATGTGGTGATACCGTCCGGCATGGAGTCAAAAGGACACCGTATGTTATCCTGCGACAGACTGGCCCACACTTCCTGCAACTGACGCTCTAAATCACGAACACTGGGACATGGAGAAGGCTGGAATCCCATCTGGTTCCGCACGTGCTCGATGTGCGACAGATCAGGCGATCTGGAATGCCACGAAAGCATCAAAGCATGACGTAGACAGTCCTGAGAAACCCGAGCCGTGTGCGGCCGGGCGTTAGCTTGTTGGAAAATGTCTCCAGGATGCCCCGCCAGGAAAAGCACAACATGGGGTCGCAGCATCTCCTGTACGTAGCGCTGGGCTGTCAACGTCCCTGCGAGGGAAGTCCGGCTGTCATACACGATGCTTCACGAGACCATCACGCCTGCAGTTAGGGATGTGTCCCGCTGCAAAGTGAGGTTGATGTTGTAGCGCTCACCTAGGTCCTCCCCACTCTGATACTGTGGTCGTCCGTTCCCATACAGAAGCGGGATTCGTCGCTAAACACTATACGTCGCCAGTCCATAGTATTCCACGTTACTCGCTGCTGACACCACTGCAATCAACGCCGACGATGGTCAGGTGTTCATGGCAGAAAACATAAGGCCCGTCGAGAGTGCAGATTCGCCTCCGCCAGGCGTCTGGAAATGGTTCTGGCGAACACAGGAGTCACTTGTACAGCAGCCACATGTCTCCGGATATGGGACAAGGACGTCGTTACATCTGTGCGTGCCGCTTTCACGCTTCTACGGTCAACTCTGCTTTTGGTTGTCTCAGTCGTCCAGAGCCAATCGGCCCTGTCTGGGTGACTTCCCGTGTCCATTGCTCCCAACAAGATCACACCGTACTGTCCGACAGGCCCAAATGGTGGCAGATTCAGCGCGCCGGCCACTCTGCCTCTCTCATCCCGACGATATGACCTCGTTCGAACTCCGTTAGTTGCCCGTACGCACATCTACGGAGGCTCCACGGCATGTCTATCGCTAAGGATCTCACCTGACTCTTACCGTGCACTTCGGCACGAATATGGAGCCGCCTGCGCTGCGCCTTATATGCCCCAAGGATTGTGATTGCAGCGCCGGTCTTGGACGCGCGGGCATGCGGAATACCACGAAACTTTTATCAGTTGCATGTCTGTTCTCCCCGCAGCTAATCGCCGAGTTTCGTGTAAATCGCTCTGTTTTTTCTTAGTGCCCGAATTTTTATGACAATGAGTGTATTTGCACAAACCTGTCTCTTTCCTTTATTTCAGTTGCCGGTGGCAAAGGAAAATTCGATTAAAGTAAAAAATGATTGCAATAAATAAATATCAAAGTTTGTACAACCACATTAATAAGCTAGAGTTAAAACATAAATACTTTTCGTCCATGTTTAAGAAAACGTTCTGAGTGATAAAATTTATCACAGAACCCCTTCCTGGAGCAAATGAGCTAACAGCACAAAGATCATTTTCATTAAAATGCGCGCACTTCTTACGGTATTAGAATGATTTTATTTTGAGTGCACAAGATTTATGTTTTAGTTCACGAACTGCAACTTAAGAGATTGTCTTTCCAGGAATATGCGTATCTGCATGACATCGCATAGACTTGAGGGGTCTTTTGTTCGTTTGTTTGGAAGTTTGACGACTCAATGGGCTATAGCAACTCAAGTGACTATAAGCAGTCGACTGTTCTAAATTTAGTGCCAATGTCAGGGGCGGATTGGGTTGACGAAATCACGCCGGGAATTTTAGTCTCGTGGCCCATTACAGAAGCACACGTACGCACAAGGAAATACCTCATAAATTCCCTCATGAAAAAAATTCGGTTAACTCCTGGATGAAAGAGAACTGCTGAAATGTGCATTGTAAAACTAATTCAGTCGCAAACAAATTTTAACAGCAATTTAAGGGGGAAATAATTTTAAAAATCCACTCATGTAACATATCAAACAATCAATTAATAAAATACGGGATTTTTTTTATTAGAGGTTTAAGGACCACCGTGAAGAACTCAATGGGATATAAGCAGTCGCCCGTCTCTAATTTAGGGCCACTGGTTCCAGGGAACGGAGAGAGCCAGGGCCGTAAGACAAACACAACATCCATGCCTCACCGGGATTCCAACCCGGACCCCCTTCGAACGAATTATCAGAAGCCATCGCTTAGACCACTGCGCCACCGGGGTGGCAAAATACGGGATCACGCCATACCATACAAATTTGGAAAATGTGAATCCGTTTATTGGTGCAAATGGGACAAGGATGGTAAATCAGATAATATCCGAAAACTTAAAAATTTTGTCGTCATGGAGCGGGAATCGAAACCGCGTCTCGCGAATAGCGCCCGATTGTGCTAACCACTACACCACCCAGAACGTACCAAGTTTCAAGTTTCCGATTAATTTGAATATAAACTTCACAGGATTCGCTATTCCCGTGCAATCACGGGAATCAATTAAAACCTCCAGATTCGCAATACAGGGTGATTTTAAACTCCTTCAACAACACGAGAGAGGTGATAGTACACATCAAGACGAACAATATTTGCAATGGAACCTAGGGCCGCATTCCACTCCTAGTGCCAGAAAAGAGCACGTTCGAAAAATGTCCAGCAGGCACACGGAGTTGCGACACAAAACTTTGTCATGTTGTTACGGAGATATATTGAACTGTTTATGTTTAATATAATCGAAATGGGGTCAAAGGTTAGGACACAAGAGCCAGATTTATTACACAGCCATTATCCGCATAACTTGACTAAAAATGCTTCTATTGCGACAAAACTTTAGTATGTTGTTCCGAAGGTATACTGAACCGGTTCTGTTTAATATCATCGAAATTGGGTCAAAGGTCAGGTCACAGGAGTGAGATTTATTCTACAGCCATTATCCTCATAACCTGAGTAATGATTTTCGGCATGTTGGAAAGCATATCATGATCAATGCATTGCATGATTTTACTAACTTGTTACTTGAAGCAAAAGTCATACGATCCATTCCTTCTGTGAGCTGTTTTGTGTTTGTCAGCTTCGTCAGAGGACTTAGGGCAAACGCAACGCTCATTTACTTGCCATTTACCTTTTTTGAAGTCACCGCTTTTATGTTGCCAAGAAAGGTACGTGGTTGGGGACGCGGTCGGGGTTAGGAAGCAATCAGCTACAGTACTCCTGTGTATAGTAAAGCGCAGCTATTAAAAAGTTTCTTTGACAAAATATTTTAAAATGGTATTCCAGAGCGGTTTCTATTGTATATACACGTTTGATCAAAGTCGGGTGGACTAAGGAACAGGGCTGTATGGTGGGTGGGATAAAGTTTCTGAACCATATTTCGAAAAACGTCCCTGTACCTACGCTGCACCTAAACTACACCGACGGAATGTATCGCTGTAGATTTGTCGATGTCTTCTTCTTCAGTGAGGTCTTACAAGCGTGGTTTGCCGGCTGACCCGATAACCTAAGAATCCGTACCAGCCCTTTCTCAAGGGGAGGAATAAAAATGTATGTGATGTAAGAGGGTGGATCGAAGAATAGCGCTCATTATTTTCTTTTGGCAACAGTTTAATAGATATGCAAAACAAAACAGATACACAGTGGAACGACATTTCTTATCTATTTTTCAACATAAGAACCGAGACGCTCGAGACATTTATCCCAGCGTGGTACCAGTTTTAGTATACCTTGTTCATAAAAGTCTGTTTTCTGGGCGTATAGACATTTCTTAGCTATTTTTCAACATAAGAACCGAGACGCTCGAGACATTTATCCCAGCGTGGTACCAGTTTTAGTATACCTTGTTCATAAAAGTCTGTTTTCTGGGCGTATAGACATTTCTTAGCTATTTTTCAACATAAGAACCGAGACGCTCGAGACATTTATCCCAGCGTGGTACCAGTTTTAGTATACCTTGTTCATAAAAGTCTGTTTTCTGGGCGTATAGACATTTCTTAGCTATTTTTCAACATAAGAACCGAGACGCTCGAGACATTTATCCCAGCGTGGTACCAGTTTTAGTATACCTTGTTTATAAAAGTCTGTTTTCTGGGCGTATAGACATTTCTTAGCTATTTTTCAACATAAGAACCGAGACGCTCGAGACATTTATCCCAGCGTGGTACCAGTTTTAGTATACCTTGTTTATAAAAGTCTGTTTTCTGGTCGTATAGACATTTCTTAGCTATTTTTCAACATAAGAACCGAGACGCTCGAGACATTTATCCCAGCGTGGTACCAGTTTTAGTATACCTTGTTTATAAAAGTCCGTTTTTTGGGCGTATAGACATTTCCTAACTATTTTTCAACATAAGAACCGAGACGCTCGAGACATTTATCCCAGCGTGGTACCAGTTTTAGTATACCTTGTTTATAAAAGTCTGTTTTCTGGGCGTATAGACATTTCTTAGCTATTTTTCAACATAAGAACCGAGACGCTCGAGACATTTATCCCAGCGTGGTACCAGTTTTAGTATACCTTGTTTATAAAAGTCCGTTTTTTGGGCGTATAGACATTTCCTAACGATTTTTCAACATAAGAACCGAGACGCTCGAGACATTTATCCCAGCGTGGTACCAGTTTTAGTATACCTTGTTTATAAAAGTCTGTTTTCTGGGCGTATAGACATTTCCTAACTATTTTTCAACATAAGAACCGAGACGCTCGAGACATTTATCCCAGCGTGGTACCAGTTTTAGTATACCTTGTTTATAAAAGTCTGTTTTCTGGTCGTATAGACATTTCTTAGCTATTTTTCAACATAAGAACCGAGACGCTCGAGACATTTATCCCAGCGTGGTACCAGTTTTAGTATACCTTGTTTATAAAAGTCCGTTTTTTGGGCGTATAGACATTTCCTAACTATTTTTCAACATAAGAACCGAGACGCTCGAGACATTTATCCCAGCGTGGTACCAGTTTTAGTATACCTTGTTTATAAAAGTCTGTTTTCTGGGCGTATAGACATTTCTTAGCTATTTTTCAACATAAGAACCGAGACGCTCGAGACATTTATCCCAGCGTGGTACCAGTTTTAGTATACCTTGTTTATAAAAGTCCGTTTTTTGGGCGTATAGACATTTCCTAACTATTTTTCAACATAAGAACCGAGACGCTCGAGACATTTATCCCAGCGTGGTACCAGTTTTAGTATACCTTGTTTATAAAAGTCTGTTTTCTGGGCGTATAGACATTTCTTAGCTATTTTTCAACATAAGAACCGAGACGCTCGAGACATTTATCCCAGCGTGGTACCAGTTTTAGTGTACCTTGTTTATAAAAGTCCGTTTTTTGGGCGTATAGACATTTCTTAGCTATTTTTCAACATAAGAACCGAGACGCTCGAGACATTTATCCCAACGTGGTACCAGTTTTAGTATACCTTGTTCATAAAAGTCTGTTTTCTGGGCGTATAGACATTTCTTAGCTATTTTTCAACATAAGAACCGAGACGCTCGAGACATTTATCCCAACGTGGTACCAGTTTTAGTATACCTTGTTCATAAAAGTCTGTTTTCTGGGCGTATAGACATTTCTTAGCTATTTTTCAACATAAGAACCGAGACGCTCGAGACATTTATCCCAGCGTGGTACCAGTTTTAGTATACCTTGTTCATAAAAGTCTGTTTTCTGGGCGTATAGACATTTCTTAGCTATTTTTCAACATAAGAACCGAGACGCTCGAGACATTTATCCCAACGTGGTACCAGTTTTAGTATACCTTGTTCATAAAAGTCTGTTTTCTGGGCGTATAGACATTTCTTAGCTATTTTTCAACATAAGAACCGAGACGCTCGAGACATTTATCCCAGCGTGGTACCAGTTTTAGTATACCTTGTTTATAAAAGTCCGTTTTTTGGGCGTATAGACATTTCTTAACTATTTTTCAACATAAGAACCGAGACGCTCGAGACTTTTATCCCAGCGTGGTACCAGTTTTAGTATAACTTGTTCATAAAAGTCCGTTTTTTGGGCGTATAGACATTTCCTAACTATTTTTCAACATAAGAACCGAGACGCTCGAGACATTTATCCCAGCGTGGTACCAGTTTTAGTATACCTTGTTTATAAAAGTCTGTTTTCTGGGCGTATAGACATTTCTTAGCTATTTTTCAACATAAGAACCGAGACGCTCGAGACATTTATCCCAGCGTTGTACCAGTTTTAGTATACCTTGTTTATAAAAGTCCGTTTTTTGGGCGTATAGACATTTCTTAGCTATTTTTCAACATAAGAACCGAGACGCTCGAGACATTTATCCCAGCGTGGTACCAGTTTTAGTATACCTTGTTTATAAAAGTCTGTTTTCTGGGCGTATAGACATTTCTTAGCTATTTTTCAACATAAGAACCGAGACGCTCGAGACATTTATCCCAGCGTGGTACCAGTTTTAGTATACCTTGTTTATAAAAGTCTGTTTTCTGGGCGTATAGACATTTCTTAGCTATTTTTCAACATAAGAACCGAGACGCTCGAGACATTTATCCCAGCGTGGTACTAGTTTTAGTATACCTTGTTCATAAAAGTCCGTTTTCTGGGCGTACAGCCACCTGTGGACAACAGATTTGACTTCGTCAGCCGAATTGAAGCGTTCGCCACGTAGGAATCAAATCCACACTGACCTTCTTTGTTTCGAGAGTGTAGTGGTACACCCAGGACTCATCGTCCGTCACTACACCTGCCAGAAATCCATATTCTTCTGCGTAACGCATCAAGTGGTCCAAGATGACATCATTCTCTGTCCCTTCTGGCCGTCTGCCAAGTTTTTTTCACCCATCGCGCACTGACCTTGCGAAATTGCAATTTGCCATGCACAATATCGTGCGCTATACCGTACGAAATGTTGAACTTCTGTGCCAATGTGCGCAGATGGGTCCTCTGGTCACTCAGAATTACCTGTTCTATGCCTCTAACAGTGTCAGGTGATAACGTGGTTACAGGTCGACCGGAACGTGGCGGATCGGTAAGGTTGCCACAGCCCTCTGCAAAGAAACTGCACCATCTGGAGATGTTGTTGCGGTCCAGGCAATCACCATTCGACCATTTCTTTGTGAATTTCCTCCGGAGTTTTTCCTTTAGCCCACAAAAATCGGACTACACCGCGTTGCTCTTGATTCATAGACGAAGCTAACAAACACAACATCTTTGTGCCGTCGTTCACACTGTCTTCCACTATGGCGACACCTGATCCAGCCAAACCGGTCTGTAGCGTGATATTCAAACATGTTGTCTGCCAAACTGCAACCTGCAAAGAGAAAAAAATTGGCTGTGCGTTACTTTTCAATCCTTCTTATTATCTACCTTTAGAGTTGACGTACATATCAAGACAAAAGTGGCAGCGATAAGCTTCGTCGGTGTAGTTTAGTTGGGAAAACAACGGGCTCCGGAGAAAGAAGGTATGAGTTCGTAACCACACCAGACAAAAGGGCTTTGCTTAATATTGGCTTTTCTTCACTTAGCACGAACGAATTTTAGTCGACTATAAGTTTAAGGAACAAAAGGTTATCGTAGCTTTTTCCATACTAAACTTATTACCACTGGCACATTTCTTTGTCCATGACGTTGGCCCAAACTCTTTTTATTCTTACGTGTGTTATTTAAAAACATGAGTTTCTTAACATTTATTCTATAAATTTTAAAACAATAGTCTAAAAACTGCATTAAAACAAGTGTTTTGAGTAGAAGTTACTTTTCTTAAGAGAGGTCAAACCGACCGCTCCTGCGGTTGTAGTGTTTAGAGTTATGGAAGCAATAAATTATTTAAAAGGGCTCCACATATTGAAGTTATTATACACTCATCGTCAAAAAAACAGTTGTACCCAGAAGGACGCATCAGATTGCTGTCCTATTCGGAAGGAAGGTAAAGTTTACCACGAACAATAAATAATTAAACATTCAGACTGATATGGGCAATATTTATTGAGCTACACGCCAATAAGTAGTGTCGCTCAGCATGGCGTCGGATCGTCATGTTTCCTCACACAACATGACAGACGTCTCGGCATGGAGTTGTACAGGTTCCTAATGGTGTCTTGCGATAAGCCATCCCACGCATCTTGAATCTTCTCACGTAGTTCCTACATATTGTGCGGTAGGGGTGGAGTGTAGATAGCGCGTCCAAATAGCATCCCACACATTTTCAATCGGCGATGCGGCTGGCAATGGCAGAGTGCCAGTACCTTGAAGGCAAGCTCTCGAGACAGCAGCAGTATGCGGACGAGCGTTGTTCTGTTGGAAAATCGCACAGGAGTTAGCGTTCAGAAAAGGTAGAGCCACTGGTTCTAGGACATCATTAACGTAATGCTGGGCTGTCAAAGTGCCCGTAATGAACACCAAAGGCGATCTGGCATCGTAAGCAATTGCATTCCACACCATGCTTTCCGGACGTGTGACGCTCGACAATAAACCATTCATCTTGAGGTTGAACACGGTGTTTCCACACACGGATTCGTTGGTCTTCTACTCCAAGACAAAAGCCGCGCACGTCACTGAAGATCACACGCTGCCATTCTGAGTGGCTACTTGACGGTCTGGCGTGACACCACTGCAGTCTTTGGCGACGATGCAATGGTGTTAAGGGCAGTCGTAGCAACGGTCTGCGTGCATGTAGTGCAGCTGTCTACCAATGATACTGGCACTAATCGGATGATGCATGGAGGGCACCACTGCTAGCAGAATATCCGCAGTCGAGGCCGTTGGATCACTCCGCGCATGTAGGACAACCCGTCGGTCCTCTCCCTCCGTGGTTCGTGTGGGTCTCTCAGATCCTTCTAGTCGCTGCTGTGTGCCTTCTTCTATCCACTGCCGCCGACAGCGGGCTATGGTGATATCCGCATGACCCGTACAGTGCGCAATACGGTGATAAGACCATCCCGCTTCCCGAGCCAGACGACGTGGCCCCTCTCAAACTCCTCCAACTGTTCGAATTGCTTCCGAACTTTTCTCCGAGGCATACGTCACTTGCGAAGGATGCAATCAACACAACAGCACGAGTCATAATGCCAAGCACGAGCAACGGGATGGCTTTATATAACCGGTCAGGCACAGCGCTACGACCCCTCCTTGCTTGCGTCACATGCGTGATACTTGAATCATTTTCATGTCTCACGATGTCAAACCACCAAGTTTCATTCCTGTCGGTTGTTCCCTTCATGTTGCAACTATTTTTTTTTTGACGATGAGTGTATATAAATCTGAATTGGAATTTAAATAGTGTTTCAAACAGTATTTCACTAACAAAATGATAATGTAAGACCTTACTTGCATTTTTTTCTTTCCCTGCGAACTCTATGGAACACTTCATATATTCTTCTAGTTTTACTGACAACTCTTCATTTAATTTCGGACCAAATTGTACAAGTTGTCCGTATTTATTATACGCAATGAACTGTAAAAACAAATCATTATTATGAAGAAGTATATGAAATAATACCTTAACATCTACAGCCACTCTTAACTCTACATTTTTTTTCACTTAAAACATACATACAATAAAAAAAGCATTGTATATACACACTAAATTAAAATATATCTGTCGTACACACTGTCGTAAAGAACACCCTCAAGGGGTAAGCATAAGCTGTTTTAGCACAATAACAAATTGTTATTCAACCTTATTGAAAAACCGTCTTCAAACTACATTAAAAACTTTATTTACAATAAAAGGTTAAAAACACACATGCGAGATCTTTCCCGGTCACTCTGACCACATCATTAGGCGTGGGTATGTATCGAGCAGGAAATACAAATTTTATACAGCTCACACTCTCATTTATTTATGTGAACGAGTTACTCATCTTTGCCAGTTCCGATAATCTTATAATTATCCAAGGAAACTCTAACATCGGCTCAAGATTGATGTAAAATTAAAGTTCGCAGGGTGAAGGGATAATCGATGAGAGATTTTCATTACAACAATTCACTCCACATTTAATAATGAATAAGCTTTCCATCATGCGCAAAGCGGGTCTAGACCTAGCAGAGTCCAAAATAGAATCATTGTCCCAATCTGGAATGTCAGAACCTGAACGAACTGTCTTTACTAGTGCAGAGATGGTGTTCAAAGTTCTCAATGGATATTTGTGTTCCGCAACGCGCACACCAAGACGACGCAGGGTAGAACCCACGTAACAGAGGTCCGTCATTTCTCCCAGAATGGTCAGGAACGGAATCTTGTACACTCCATGGAGAGGAGTGGAGTCTCTATCCCTCCTGATTAACGAGAATAGGTTGCGTGTTCGAACCCCAAATCCCAAGTCCGATGTCTTACAAACTTTTTTAAGAAAGTTAGTAATAGGTTGATAATAGTCCAATGATCCAACATAACGGCAGATACATATATTATATCATCATCATCATCATCATTGTCAACCATTATCAATCCACTGCTGGACGAAGGTCTCCCCAAGTTTCCTCCACAACGGTCTGTCTTGTGCCAGTCTCCTCCATATATTATATATGCATACACTATATTGACAAAAGTCCCCGGACACCTCTTTAAAAGCAAATGAACGGATCCGATGCGTTGTTGAGATGCGCGGAACAGCTGCAAACGGTATAAGAACAAACCTGCAGCTGACCGCGATCGTATCCCACGGTGAGGTTGAGTGAAAATGACGCAGAACTGACTTTGAGAAAAGAAAGATTGTTAGGTGTTATACACTGCTGGACAATTGCTAAGGACGGATCATAAACGGCTATACAGCGCATAAAAAAGTAAGTGTGGTTGGATGCCAAGTGAAATAAAATAATGTCTGAATGCCAGGACATTACAAGAAAGACAATTTATTGTGCTCTGAAATCCAGAAGGCTTTGGAACGTGTTCAAGGGACAAACAGGCCATTTTGTGCAGAATACGTAAACGTGAAAAAAATGCAATTACCGTCCGCAGGCGTTCTGGCGTAAGATGTCAATACGGGATATGGCCACCATGGAGGGCGATGCAAGATTCCACACGTCGTGTCATGCTTTTGCACAACATTATCAAGCAGCTGTTGGGGTAATTTATCCCATTTCTCTGTCAGTGCACGGATGAGGGTGTCCTTGTTTATTGGAGGGCATTGACGACCAGCACGACTCCTCCCCAAAGCATCCCACATAATTTTCAATGGGATTCAGATCTGGAGAACGTGCTGGCCATACGAGGCGTTGAATATCCTCGCTCTCAAGACACTCCTGGACAGCGACTGTTCGATGACATGTTGCGTTGTTGTCCATGAAAATGAATCTATCACCGACAGCACCACGGAACATGCGAACATGAGGTAGCAGAACATCATTAATGTATAGTTGGCCAGTCATAGTCCCAATTGGAAGCACATAGAGGCACGTACGGCCATTGATCATGATGCCAGCCCATACCATGACACTACATGTCGGATATCGGTCCCTTTCCTGTATGTTTGCTGGACAATATGCAGTACCACTATCACGCCAGATCAGTTGTCGTCGACAATCAGACGATAGACTGTATCTACTCTTATCTAAGAAGAGTGCAGCAAACCAGTCGTTATCAGTCCAATTGCGATGTTGATGGCACCATTGCAAACGGGCGGTACGGTGACGTCTGGACAATGGGATGCACACAACAGGACGGCGGGCGTATAGTCCTCCTTCATGCAAACGTCTGGCGACAGTTTTTCGGGAGATCCGCTTGCCAGTAGCAGCCATAAACTGATTTCCTACCTCACTAGCTGTGCTGCGCCGGTGTCTTTTTGTTGATAGCACTATGTACCGATCTTCTGCAGGTGTCGTACTGCGAACACGACCTCCCCCGTGACGTTTGCTACACTCTCCATTTGTTTGAAATGATTTCCAAAGCCTTAAAACAGTACGCGTAAAATCATCTAGGTGATGTCGGGAAGACATACTAAAAATTGCAAGTTCGTCAATTGATTCTTTCCCTCTCAACTTTGCGTTTGAACAACAACGGTCAATACGCGTCAAATCCTTTATATCTCTTATCAGCGCTATGACGTCACGAACAAGTTCGGCAATCCAAAATTTGCATACGCACAACACGTCTTACTGTATCCCGCACTTATGCTAATTTCCACATTTTCCTGCTTTCCATTTTATGGTTGCTATCGTTGCTATTGTCATCCGTCCTTAGCAATTGTCCGGCAGTGTATTAGTGGGTTGTCCATAAAAGAAACCGAGAGACGTTTAAACATACCCAAGTCAACTATTTTGGATGTACTGAATGAGTGGAAGACACATGGCGTGCCTGAAGCAGAGCAGCAAAACGTATCGGCAGACCAAAGAAAATCAGTGATAGAGGACGTCGAAGCATCAGGAGAGTCGTTACATCTAATCTACGGAGTACTGCGCAAGGGCCTCAGTGTACAGGTGAGTAAAAATGCTGGAACGTATGTACACTAGGGTGGGCCGAAAAAAAATTTCGAAATTGAGTTTGGAAGAGGGTAGAAAAGTTGCCTCTTACCTTCAAATGTATGGCTATATTTTTTAAACATTTTTTATTCAAGGTCTTGAGCCCACTACCAACGCGTTTAAGTAACGACGAATATTATTAAAAATAAAGTAAAGTCGTATTGCCATTTTCGCATTTTTATTATACATATTAATTGCACAAATATACCTACGTTTTATCAGTTCAACCATTATTTTAGTGTTTTATGTCTGAAATGTATCTTTTATCAATTCTGCTAATAGGAGAAAGTGCGAACTACATCGCAATGGTGGAATCATGCTGGTCCAAGCGTACTACCAAGTGTGTAGCAATAACTTGACCTTGACAGATGCGCCCGCCATATTTCCCTTATAGATCATATCAGATCATTTGTAGAGGATTTTAGGAAGGGAGTGCATGACCCCAGGTCTTAAACAACCCTTAGAAATAGGAAGCCAGGAGATTTGAGCTGGAGTGGCCGATAGGAAAGTGACACGGAAGCGAGGTAGAAAGGGGGAGGAAAACGCCCTTATTTATTACCGGGGGACCAGTACCCGGAGTCCGACGGCTTAACGTGCCCATCCGACGCATGGAGGATATTTAGTAGTTCGAACGTTCGTACCTGCCTGGGATCGAACCCGAGGTCTTTTCCGCGGCAGTTACGAACGTTGACCACTAGGCCACTCGCGGCTCTCTACTACTAAACAACAGTAAGCGGCAGCATTATGTACTGAATGGAAGCGTAATCAGGGAAATAATCCCCGTTGTGTTGGATACATTTGAGCCATCGGTCTGGGAGCTTCCGAATGCCACTGCGGAAAAAGAGGTCTGTTTCGAGTTGACCCAGGTTCATCTTATATAGGGCATATCATCCCACCTTCAGGTACAGCTAAAGGTACTACTGAAAGTATTCTAAATCTTTTCAGAGAAAGAAAGTTAAGTCTAGGCCCCCTGGTGGCAATAGGTTGTGATGCCACGGCTTTCCATACTAGAAGCAAAAACGGAGTTATAGTTTGTCTTGAAATGAAATGAAATCGTTCACTCCAATGGTTCATACACAGTGTGGCAAAGAATTTTTAAGACTGGGTCTGTAAAATGAGATAGAAACAAGAAATTATAATTTGTTTTGGTTTGTTATTCAAAATAAGTCCCTCCGGCTTCAGTACACTTGTTACAGCGATTTAATAATGATTCGAATGCCTGTTCCAGTTCACTTTGCGGAACTGCCTCGAAAGCACGCGTCGAAGCTGGTTGTATGGTCGAAATATCATCAAAATTACACCCTTTTAAAGTCATTTTAAGTTTTGGGAATAAATAAAAGTTGCAGGTGCTAAATCAGGCGAATACGGTGGATGATTCAACACACACATGTTATTTTTCGCCAAAAATCTACGAAAAAGAAGTGAGGTGTGACTCGGTGCCTTGTCGTGCAACAAACACCAATTGTTTTCATCCCGATATTCTGGACGAATGCGACGAATTCTGCCCATCAAACGCCTCAAAACATTTAAATAAAACTCACCAGTAATTGTTTGTCCACTTGGAACAAATTCTTTGTGGATAATGCCCTTACTATCGAAGAATGTAATAAGCATTGTTTTGATTTTTGATGGAACTTTTCTTGTTTTTTTGGCTTGTGGTGAGTTTTTTTTTATTTCCATTCCGCACTTTGTCGCTTTGTTTTAGGATCGTATTGAAAACAACATGTTTCATCATTATAACAATCGATTTTAGGAAGTTTGGATCATTTTCAGCGGCTGAAATGATGTCTCTGCAATGTGCACTTCTCCTTGATTTTTGTTCATTGGTTAACGTGTGTGGAACAAATTTAGCACAGACTTTTGTTTTGCCCAAATCTTCATGCAGGATGGTTCGAATCGTTTCTTTGTTGATGTTTAAAGACTCTTCCATCATTCTTAGTGACGCACATCGATTGTTTGCCACGAAATCAAGCACTTTTTTAATAATCTCAGGTGTCCTAGATGAACTTGGTCTTCCGGTACACTTATAATCTTCTAGCGTATCTCTTCCGTCCAAAAAACGTTTGTGCCACAGGAAAACATTTGATCTACTTAAATAAAACTCACCGTAAACTTGTTTCATCATTTGGTACGTTTCCGAGGCACTTTTACCAAGTTTTGCGTCAAATTTAATAACAGCCCGTTGTTCTATCTTAATAATTCTACATGAAAAAAATTTTACTTCTCTAATCAACGGCCGTTTCGTTTGAGTTACTTTAACAATTGCGCAGTACTTTTGGCAGAAAGCAAGCAGATAGTCAAGGTTTATAACGCATTCGCGATTACACTGGTAACGCCACCGTAGTCTGAAATCTAGCGCCAGTCTCAAAAATTCTTTGACGTACTGTGTATGTCAATTGCATGCCAACGAATTGCTTCCGAGATACTTATTTCAATATTTAGATGGAGTTACAACGGTCCAAAAGAATATTCGGAAACAATCGGGGAAATCATTAGATGAATTCGAAAAGCTTCCAGTTGCAAACTTTATGGCTATTTCTTGTGATTTACCAAAAGGCGACCTACAGGATTAAGTTCAGATTAAAGATATTTGTTTGACATTTGCAAAGCTATTTCTTTAGGACAATGTTCTACGAATTTAGCTGATTGTCAACCTGGAACGCTATCTCATGCTCGTTGGCTAACACTGCAAAACGTGTTCTACGATACTTCATCTCGTGTAATAATCCGTCAGCAACTGAAAAAATATTTCAAAATTTATTTTTAAAGTTTATGCCCCAATATGGTTCATGATAAAGTGTCATCCTTCCTGCAAAGAAGGAGCTTTGCATGTTTTCAAGACGATAAAGGCAACTCGTTATTTAAGTGACGAATTGAAAGCTGTAATTAACCCAGTTTTTTACGCTTTCCAACCGTAGGTTGATGAAGCGTATATGCTCCAGCTTTGTCCGTCCGTCTGTCCGTCCGTCTGCCGAGACGTCTGCAGGGACATAGGAGCGGGATGCATTGCCCTTATGCGTCATAACGTGCGTAAAAATGTTTCGATTTCGATGAAATTTTAGTATGTGGTAGGGGACCACCTGTGAACGAACCCTATTGAAAATGGGACAAATGGGGTCAAAGGTCAGGACGTAGGACCGGGATCCATTCCATCGCCCTTATCCCATACTATTAAGGTGGACGTCAAGTAATTTTGCTTCCTATATTTCCAATGGAAAAACTTTTCTACACATTTCCTTCACAATTAGTGTGTTCCCATGGATGGAAATTTGAACATCGATTAAAATAACTTCATATTACAACTTGGAATACTTAACATTTTCTAAAACATAACCATAATTATATTAAAAAAACAATAACGTTTTCTTTGGTGGTGTTGAAAACAGAAAAAAGATGGCGCGACCTGTACTATGATGACGTTAGCAGACAAATAAATGTTGGATTGCATAATTATGGTTATGTTTTAGAAAATATTAAGTACTCCAATTTATAAAATGAAGCTATTTTAATCGATGTTCAAATTTTCATCCTTGGGAACGCATTAATTGTGAAGAAAATGTGTACAGAAGTTTTTCCATTGGAAGTATAGGAAGCAAAATTACTTGACGTCCACCTTAAAGGAGCAATTCTTGTATTTATACAAATTTTATTTCGAAAACGGCTCTAAGGATTTTGATGAAAGTCGTTGACCTACCGTTTTCTGGCACCAGAAATCGATTTTAGCTTGATCTCGACTTTAGGAAAATTGGTTTAGTGCGTTAAATAACCACCCCGAATTACCACGTTTTTAGTGTCATGGCGTCGTTCCATTAATGTTACCAATGATTAGAAATCTTATGACGCCACAATCTCGCGACTGAGATGTCGGCTCGCGGTCACGCCATCTGTCTCATTACGCCACGCGTTGTGTGTGGATCCTATTAAAGTTTTATGACGTCACACTCTTGCGAGCAGATGGTCGCGATTCCCATCTGCCTCATTACGTCACGCGTTGTGTGCGTATGCCCGTCCGCACGATAACTCGCGTAACAATTGTTCGATTTCGATGAAATTTTAGTATGTGGTAGGGGAACACCTGGGAAGGAACCCTATTGAAAGTGAACGAAATGAGGTCAAAGGTTAGGACATAGTAACGGGATCCATTCCACTGCTCTTATGCATCATAACTAACGTAAAAAAGGTTCGATTTTGATGAAATTTCAGTATGTGGTAGAGGACTACCTAGGGACAAATACTTATTAAAAATGGGCGAAATGGAGTCAAAGGTCAGGACATAGGAGCGGAATCACTTCCATCGCCATTATGCGTCATAACTTACGTAAAAATGCTTCTATTGCGATAAAACTTTATCATGTTATTTCGGAGGTATACTGAGCCTGTTCTGTTGAATATCATCGAAATGGGATCAAAGGTCAGGACACAGGAGCGAGATTTATTCCACAGCCATTATCCTCATAACTTAAGTAATGATTTCTGGTATGTTGGAAAGCGTATTATAATCAATGCATTGCGTGATTTTACTAACTTGTTCAAAGGAACGCATACTTTACTCAGCCTGAGAATATGCTCCTTGCGATGATCAGCGATGTCCGCCACCTCATTTCTGAGCTGGGACTAAGGAGGATTCTGAGGGCTAACTCAGAAAGAACAACCAAAATTGCAAACATTAATTTAAACCTATTGCCTGCATCGATCTGATTAACTGGAAAGAGTGTCATTTTGTTTCTCCCCTATTTTGACAAACGCTACAAACGAGGACATTGAATCTCTTATAAATTATCCAATTACTCCTTCTTGAAAATTTCTTCGATACCCGTTGTAAGAGAGAATGTGCTGTCACGTGACTTAGCGCCGCCTACTACTTAAGGATCTGAGGCGTCACGTGACTTAGCGCCGCCTACTACTTAAGGATCTGAGGCGTCACGTGACTTAGCGCCGCCTACTACTTAAGGATCTGAGGCGTCACGTGACTTAGCGCCGCCTACTACTTAAGGATCTGAGGCGTCACGTGACTTAGCGCTGCCTACTACTTAAGGATCTGAGGCGTCACGCGCTATATGGGCTCTTACAACAACAGAGACGTGTTTATGCTTTCCAGAAACACTTTCTCTCTCTCACTGTGTTCGGGCGAACAAACGAAGCCTTCCCCATTTCAATATGTAAATCTGTGAACCGGGAAGACGGAGTGACAACAGATGATCATACAGAAATATATTCACCTTTAGATATAATAAATTGAAGGACTCTTGGTTAAAATACATACACATATTTATTTCAACATCAATTAGAATTTTGCTGGCGGCGGATTACTCGCTCTAGAATATTGGGCCTCACTCGGACTGGACCTGGCAAGGATCGTGGAACGCGCAAGCCAAGATGGTCTAATTTTGCATAAATCTCGCTCCGCGTTGGAGTCCTAACTTAGAGTCTCCTTGACCTTAGGTAAACTTATATCTCGTCGACGCTTAAGGAATAGTCTTCTAGCTATCCTTCTCTAATCGATGTTTCAGTAGACTATACTAAGTCCGTACTTCCGTAGTGTAGTATCCACTACCCAACCGGAATCCCTGACACGGGCTTGATTCCGTTGCAGCGGTGACCTATCTCTTCTAGGATAGATGCTCGCTAACTTTCCGTGAGCTTCGAGGGTTCTCAATCCTGGAACCTCTCTGGGTCCACCGCACAATCAAGGCAAACGCGTCGCGTTTCCTTTTCTCCGAGAACTGCTACCTCCGATTTCCGAACTCAGACTGACGAACAGCTCCTCTCCGAGTTACCTACTCGCCTCCCCTCTTCGCTCTGCCTCCTGCCTTTGCTCTGCACCTCCCAAGGACGATGGCGCTGACCTTCACCTCACGCTGACCGGTTCATGTTGCTCGCTCCTCTGGTCACGTGGGTCACCTCTGGCGCCCTTCACCTGCCGAACCCCTAGGCGTTGGCTGGGTATCTGGCTACTGGACCTTTAATTCTACCTTACGCGTTCTCGTTTCTCCCCAGGCCATCCATTAGTGAGTGCCTCCTTTTGAGAGAGTAATCCTACCGCCGGATTACATCCGTATAGTAATACAATACACATTGTTATATTGATACAAACAAAAGACTATTTCTACATTTCCGACTTGTAGGCGCCAGGTCTAGATGAACAATGTACTGTGAAAGTCGCAGTGTCCTTGACGATACTCTCAGTTCGTCGAAAAAGGCCTCACCCTTCTAAGGCATGCGAACCTGAAGTCCTTTGTTATAATTCTCGACTTCAAACAAAGAAAAAGAAGCATATTTGCGAACTTTCTGTCGCCATTTTGGGAACATGCGATGTTTCTTTCGTTAGGAAAAAGTCACATAATTGTTCATCATTAAATTGAATTAACATCGTTAATGTGTCCGTTCTTACACCCGTGTCACACATAAGCTGTGTGTGATTCATTAAATTGAATTAACATCGTTAATGTGTCCGTTCTTACACCCGTGTCACACATAAGCTGTGGAAAGGTGCGTAAAATTGGTGTCAGAGGCATCAATGTCTGTCTTTGGACCAGAAGCACGTGATGGCTCAATCCGTTATAAAATTCAATCGCGACAAATTATGCCAAATTTTGATCATAAAAATCAGAATAAATTGGCTGAATAATTGTTATTAACCTCTCTATGTTTCGTTCGTTGTTACGTACTTATTTTTTTATAGTTTAAAAAATGCAATTCAATTGGTATTTATTTTTCAATGTTTGTTTTATCAAAATGTTTCATTCATTCTTGAATTGAAAGAAAATCTGCAAAATTTCACAAAATTTGAATTTTTCTTTCATGTGTTAAAAAAATATTGTATACTGAAAATGCATTTTCTTATATCAGTTAAGTTCTTTGAATATAATTTTTAATAATTAATGAAATAGTTTTTAAATGTTTAGACATTTAATTTTTTCTTGGAAAGGCTAGGTTTTGGGATGAAAACACTAAAATACAAAGCCCAGTAGAGGGCTCAAGACTTTGAATAAAAAATCTAAAAAAATTATGTGCATTTATTTGAAGGTAAGAGGCAACTTTTCCCTCCTCTTCCAGATTTAAATTGAAAAAAATTCTCCTATTTGAACTGCCCACCCTAATGTACATGTACCATTCGCACAGAGCTTCATTCCATGGGTTACGGTGGTCGTGCGGCTGCCCATAAGCCCTTCATCTCCACACGGAATGCTATTCGTCATTTAGCATGGTGTAAAGAACATTTATCTTGGACCGTAGATCAATGGAAACGGGTCCGATGAACTGATAAATCCAGATACACGATCCATGAGTCTGATGGCCGTGTGTGGGTATGGCAGCTGCCGGGGAAACGCTATTTACCGCAGTGTACTGTTCCTACGGTCAAGTTTGGAGCTGGCAGTGTACTCGCGTGGGGGTGTTTTTCGTGGTATGGTCCCGAATCATTGGTGATCGTGGACAAACCTGTTAACCAGCACGTTTACCTCGATAATCTGGACAATTATACCCTACCAACACTGTGACAATACTATGGAACCGAGCCTTGTTGGTACCAGCAGGATAATGCACCGAGCCATAAAGCAGGGACTGTTACGGCGTGGTTTGACGATCAATCCGTATCGTGTGTGGACTGGCCAGCACAGAGCCCTGATCTTAATTCCATAGAGAACCTATGGGATGAATTAGAGCGCCGCATAAGAAGTTCGGAACCAAGGTCTACTACTAAGCACATCAGATCATATGTAAAGCATATTAGGAAGGGAATGTCTGACCCCAGGTCTTAAACAACACTTAGAAACAGGAAGCTAGTAGATTTGGGCTAGAGTGCCCGATAGGAAAGTGACACGGAAGTGAGGTAGAAAGGGGGAGGAAGACGCCCTTATTTATTACCGGGGGCGAGGTACCCGGGGCCCGACGGCTTAACGTGCCCATCCGACGCACGGCGGATATTTAGTAGTTCGAACGTTCGTACCTGCCTGGGATCGAACCCAGGGTCTTCTCCGTGGCAGTTACGAACGTTGACCACTAGGCCGCTCGCGGCTCTCTACTACTAAACAACAATTAGCGGCAGCATTATGTACTGAATGGAAGCGTAATCAGGGAAATAATCCCCGTTGTGTTGGATACATTTGAGCCATCGGTCTGGGAGCTTCCGAATGCCACTGCGGAAAAAAGAGGTCTGTTTCGAGTTGATAAAGTCATCAATACTTGTGTGAACCTCCTCGACAGAAGTGAAGTACGTATCACTCAGGTGATCCCATGTCGCTGATGGTGTTTAAAGTCGTTTTCGCCGTGTGAGGAAGCGCGTTATCCTGAAGCAACAGGACCTACCTTCTGCCCTTGCCGGTGTATGGCCTTTTCGCCTCAATTGCGTCACTCACACGAATGAGTTGCTGACACTAAAGCTCAGCATTGACCGTTTCACCAGGTTTGACAACTCATAGTGTACGACATCGCGCTGATCCCACCATATGTACAGCAACAACTTCCTGGCATGCATCTATCCGGTTTGGCGGTACTGGTGATAGGCTGACCTGGATAAACCCACGATTTGCGCCGCTTAGGATTATCGTAGAGGATCCACTTCTCATCACAGGTCAAAATCTTGTGGAGGAAATCCTTCTTCTTGAATCTGGAAAGCAAGGACACAGCAACGTCGTAGCGCCTAGTCTTGTTCGCAGCTGTGAGTTGCTGGGGCACCCAACGTCCCTCCTTGTGAATCCGTCCAAGCTTGTGCAGGCGCTTTGCAATGGCTTGCCATATTACTCCGAGTTCCTGGGTGAGCTGTGACTGTGTGCGACAGGAATCCGCGTCTAACAGTTGTTCCTGTTCCTCATCGTCAACTTTCTGTGGCTGTCCCGGACGTTCTGCTTCATGAAGATCGAAATGTCCCTGCTTAAACCGCTGGAACCACTTCTTACACGTACTGTAGTACACAACAGCCTCACCCAAAGCAGCACATATCATTTGTTGGATTTCCGTGGCACTTTGTTTTAGCTGAAACGCGAACACGAGGCAGTGCCCCAAATGTTGCTTCTCGAACGGCATTGCCTTCACCGTCAACTTTCGTCCCTTCTGTCACTACAGCTGTGAGCGGTTGCGGTTGTCTGGAAAGCTGTTGGATGGCGCTGCAACCAGCCATTGTCGCATACAGCTATTTGCATTTGCCGACGTTATATGATCGTTTGCGGTTAGGAGCCGAGAATTAAGTTACACACCTAATATCATCATCATCATCATCATTGTCAACCATTATCAATCCACTGCTGGACGAATGTCTCCCCAAGTTTCCTCCACAACGGTCTGTCTTGTGCCAGTCTCCTCCATGTCACACCAGCATACTTTCGAATTTCATCCACCCATCTCCCATGTGGTCTTCTTCTGGGTCTTTTCCTGTCCCTTGGAATCCAATCTAAAATTTCGGCTGTCCATCGATGATCTGTCCTTCTGGCAGTATGTCCAGCCCATTGCCATTTCAGGGATTTAAGTCTGATCATGATGTCTTCCACTCTTGTCATTTTTCGGATCCACGAGTTCCTCTTCTTATCTCTCCTGGTTACACCAAGTATGCACCTCTCCATGCTGCTTTGAGTTGTCTGCAGCCTTTGTATGTCTCTTTTAGTTAAGGTCCACGTCTCTGCACCATACGTAAGCACTGGAAGGATGCATTGATCAAACACTTTTCTTTTAAGACATAATGGCATATTGCTCTTGAAAATTATGCTGTTTCTTCCAAAAGCTCTCCAGGCAAGTTTTGTACGCCGATTAATTTCTTCATCAATGTGACCCTCACTTGATATCTGCTGTCCAAGATAAACGTACGTATCTGTTATCTCCAGCTTTTCTCCATCAATCGATAAATCTTCATTTTTTGTAAAAGCATTGAACATCACTTTTGTCTTCTGAAAGTTCATTTTTAATCCCACTTCTTTACTCTTGTCAGCAAGTTCCTGGATCATAGTCTGCAGCTCTGATGGGCTAGTTGCAAAAATGACTACGTCATCAGCAAAACGAAGGTGGGTAAGATAATCTCCATTAATCTTTATCCCCTTGTTTTCCCAGCTCAGTGACTGAAAAACACCCTCCAATGTGGCATTAAAGAGCTTCGGAGATATGGTGTCACCTTGTCTCACTCCCTTTCCAATTTTTATGTGTGTTGTATTTTCAAACAGCCTAATCTTTGCACTTGCATTTTCATAGATGTTATTAATAATATTAATGTATGCATCTTCAATACCGCAGGTTTTCAGAGCCATTGTAACTGCTGATGGTTTCACCGAATCAAAGGCTTTTTCATAATCGATAAAAGCCATGCACAATGGAAGTTCATATTCCCTCGCTCTTTCAATTAGTTCTCTCAGCACATGGATATGATCTATATTGTGCTGTAGCCACTCCTGAATCCAGCTTGTTCTCTCGGTTGAGCCATGTCCAGTGTTACCTTCAAGCGGTGTGAAAGAACTTTAGTGAAGATTTTATAAACTACTGATAGGAGGCTGATAGGTCTGTAGTTTCCGAGATCCTCAATGTCACCTTTCTTATGTAGCAGGATCATTGTAGCGGTGTTCCAATCCTCAGGAATCTTCCCTTCATTAAGGCATCGAGTGAAAATTTGGGCGAGTACTGTTTCAATTTCTCCACTTGCTTCTTGTATGATGTCTACAGTAATTCCATCTTCTCCTGGAGCTTTTCCCCGCTTCATGTTCTTGATTGCATGTGCAACTTCTGCTGGAAGGACTGGAGGAACTCTGGTACTGGTATCTTTCATGATGTCTGGAGTGCATGTATCATCCCTTTCATATAATTTGGAGTAGAAATCTTTCACTCTTGTCAAAATTTCGCCTCTATTTCTTGTTACAGAACCATCTTCTTTTAGTGTGCCAGAACACATGCACTCACGGACAATGAAATTTGCGCACCAAGAAGAAAGCATCGGATTGAACTGAAATTTTAATGGACGTGATGATACAGATGAATGATACATATGATGCCAAAAACAGAGCTGCAGGACAAACAGAGGGATATGTGGCACACAGTCCGGTCATCTTCAATAGCACGTAGCACTGCCTCGTGCAGCGATACATGCTGCAATACCGTCGGCCATGGAGGCGAAAAATGCCTGATGTTGTCCTGCGGCAGACTGGTCTACACGTGTTGGACTCTGTGCTCCAAATCCCTGACAATGCGGCACGGCAGCAGCTGGCGTTTGAACTGGTCCCACACATGTTCGATAGGGGACATGTCTGGGGGAGTGGGTTAGGCTATGAAAGTGTCTGGACATGACGTAGGCAGTCCTAGGCAACCCGAGCAGTGCGCGGGCGGGCATTATCCTGCTGGTATAGCGTACCTGAAATCCCGGCCAGGAATGGGAGCACATGGGGCCGTAGGATCTCATCCACATACCGCTGAGCCGTCAATGATCCACGTACCACTACTAGAGCTGATCGGCTATCGTAGGCAATGTCTGCAGTGGTGGAAGTATGGCGCTCGATAGCGAGCTTGGGATTGTGCCGTTGACCCGGGCGCCTCCACACCGGGACACGATGATCATCTGTCCCTAAAACGAAGCGGCACTCATTTCTAAACACCACACGTCGCCAGTCTGTGGCGTTCCACATCGCTCTGGCCTCGCACCTCTACAAACGGAGCCGGCGATATACCGGAGTTAATGGCAGCACAAGTAAGGGGCGTTGGGATCGTAGATTCGCTTCGGTGAGGCGTCGGGAAATGGTTCGTGGGCACACAGGAGTCACTCTATCTGACTGTATAGTGGACCGGGTCCCCGAGGGATCCGTTCGTGCCTGGCGCACGATCCGTCGATCCTGTCTACCGGTGGTCTTCCTGGTCCGTCCGGAGCCGCTCCGGAGTGTGACAGTGCCGTCATGTGTCCACTGCTCCCAACACAATCGGACGGTATGGTCAGAACGATCAACGTGGCAGGCTATACGGCGCGCCGACCAATCTGTGGTTTTAAGCCCGACGATTAGGCCTCTCTCAAAGTACGTAAGTTGCGTAAATCGACGTCTCTCACGTCTACCCGGTATTCTTGTCACTCTGTACTCTTGCTTGCGTCAGCCAGTGCGTTTCGCTTTCATGGGCCATCGACTACACGCCGGTTTATAAGGCTGCTGGTTCATGCTGCTATTTTTTCTTTGTCTCCATATAATTCTGGGACAATGTTATATAGTTTGATTTCATAAAGCTAGAATATTATATTAAGTATGTGTTAGTCAACAGCGTTCGTCGTGTGTATATTATGTTGCCGATCATAATACATAATGTTCCACTAGAAATCTTTCTTATTTTCTGCATGCAACTGTTTTTGTTTACAAAATAATCTTTCCATATACACTGAACAGCAATTGAATTAGAGACAGCTGGCTTTATGCACATGTGGCGCTGTGGGCGGCCTTGTAAACGGAAACGACATGACGTATGCAGCGATCTGACAATATAAGGAGTGAAGTGACGGGAATCAGTACGAGTCGCACGCAGTATGGGTAAGACGAAGGATCTAAGTTCATTTGATCGTAGGTAAACTGTCGGGGCCCGAAGAATGGGTCACTCCATCTCGGAAGTCGTGCAGGCACTGGGATTTTCTCGAGCCACTGTGTCACGGGTGCACCGTGAGTACATCGAATCCGGTAAAACCATTCCTGCAAGGGCCAACTGCCGTGGACAAAAGCGTGTGGATGAGCAGAGTCATCGTTGGCTAGCTCACATTGTAACAGCGGATAGACGGGCCACAGTGCAAGAAATCACTCGGCAATTTAACGCTGGTGCACAAAAACGTGTAAGCAGCAACACCATCCAGAACCATCTCCTCGCTATGGGGTACAGATGAAATCGTCCCACGAGGGTACCGCTGCTGACCGCACATCACAGGGTGCAAATATTAGCACGGGCGCGGGAACATCACCACTGGACCCTAGACATGTGGGAAAATGTTGCCTGGACTGATGAGTCGAGATTAACGTTGGTACATGCGGATGGCAGGATACGAGTACGGCGCAAACCACATGAAGCGTTGGATCCTTTTTGCCAGCCGGGTACTCTTCAAGCTGGTGGGGGTGGCATTCTCGTCTGGGGACTGTTTTTCGTGGACTGAAATGGAACACCTAGTACGTGTGACATCGTCCCTCACAGGTCAACGTTACCGGATATCCTGGACGATCATTTGCTCCCGTTTGTGCGTCTTCAACATCCCACTGGGGACCTCATCCTGAAACAAGACAATGTACAGTGCCATCGCTCCCGAATTGTATCCGAATGGTTGGATGAACACTCCACCGACGTGGCCTCACTTCCTTGGCCACCTAGGCCACCTGTCCTCAATCCCATCGAGTACATCTGGGATGCCATCGAGTGAGGTGTTCGAGGCTCTGACCCCCTCTATCAAATCTTCGTGAACTGTGGGAGCTTGTTCAGAGGTCGTGGATCCGTATGGCTTCCCAACGCTTCCGGTGTCTTGTCGAGTCCATTCCTAGACGAATCGCCGCCGTCATCAAGGCTAAAGGTGGCGCTACACTTTACTAGACAGGTATCTCTAATTCAATTGCTCTTCAGTGTATATGTACGTATATATGGGACGGAGTGTAAACACTAAAACTGTACTCTAGGAAGATGACCCTTTTTGTCTGGAAGAGAATGGCCGTTATTCGACAAACTGGGACATTAGCAGTGCCTATGCAATTGCAGAAACGGAATTATTAAGCTAAGGATCTCCTTCTAGTTCTCCCATTTCCTTGAGTACTACTGTTCCGATATTACGTGACTGTTTTCATATTGTTGTTGTACCTGCTAGAAGACGAAAGTACAGGAGTTGGACAGAAAAATGTGTACACCACGTTCAGAGATGTGACTTTTAATGCAGCTGCGTACGTCGTAATGCGCAAAGGTATCCACTACTTTTTGTTGTAATGGCTTTGTTTGGAACCTGAAGGTTCTCTTTAAGTGCTTCTGAAGTGTTCTTTTGCAAAATTTCTTTCAGGGTGACGATGTAATGAGCGACCTTACGGACTTCGAAAAGAGGGCTAATTGTTGCTGTCCGACTAGTTAGCGCCTCCGTAACAACAGTCGCTAGGGTAGTGGGGGTATCGAGAGCTACTGTATCTAGCATGATGACAGCATACCGTGTTCGTGGCAAAACCTCGTCTGCAAAACACAAGTGAGACCGGAAAACGACCCTGACTGAGAGAGACAGGAGAGCATTTGATAGGATTGTTAGCGGTAATAAGAAGACCCAAAATTAGTGCGCAGATCATTCTGAATCTCTAGACCCCAGTATCAATGAAAACAGTGCGCAGGGAACTCCATAAACAAGACATTCATGGCAGAGTTACTGTTGCAAAACCTTTGGTGACCCGGGTGAATGCACAACGACGACTGCAGTGGTGCCAGGAGCATTCAACGTGGACGGAAGAATCTACATTCACAGTATTTCCCACCGCAGGACGTGTCTACGTGTGGAGAACACCGTCAGAAGGGTACAACCCAGGCTGTTTGGTCATAACAGTGCAGTATGGTGATGGTCCTGTCATGCTCTGGGCGGTTATATTGTGGTTTTCAGCAGGACCCTTGAGCACCTTAAAAGGACGGATGACAGGCAGGACCTATGAAACCGTTTTGGCCGACCAAATCCATCCAATGGCTCAGTTTTTATTTCCTGCAGGCGATACCATCTAACAAAATGATAACGCCCCAATTCACAGAGCACGGAATGTCCAGTCATGGTTTGAGGAACATGAGAACGAACTTTGACACCTTCCTTGGCCTCCCCAATCAGCAGACTTAAACATGATTGTGCCACTGGGGTCTGTGTTGGAAAGAAAACGTAAGATCCCCCTATCCTCCTCCTCAATATCTCAAGGACCTAGAGCAGTTTCTGCATGAACAGTGGTGGAACATCCTACTAACCACCATCTAGGACTTGTATGCGTCCACTCCAAGGAGGCTTTAGGTGGTTTTGAATGCCGAAGGTGGTCCCACACGTTATTAGGTACGCAAAACCTTCTTTTCCTAGGTGTTCACATTATAATAGAGGAAGATCATAAATGATGGAATTAAACGTTGCGTATCCATGTCACATTAATAAGTTACAGTAATAAAAAATACGAGACGAAACCCGTCGAAATCGACGGTTAGTTTTTTGCTTCTGTTTTCTGAAAAGAATAAACTGATATGAAACAACAAATGTAAACTTTATTTGATTGACAAATTCATTCAATTCAGTAAAGACAATAGTCCTGGTTCGGGATTACTTTTTTATTTTTTTGACTGAAGGTTTAGCTACCACCGTGAGCACCTCAATGGGCTATAAGCAGTCACTCGTCCCTAATTTTGGGCCACTGACTCCAGGGATCGGAGAGAGCCAGTGCCGTAAGACAAACACAACATCCGCGCCTCACCGGGATTCAAACCCGGACCCTTCACGAACGCATCATCATAAGCCAGCGCTCAGACCACTGCCTTCAAAATAAACCTTTATTAGTCTAAAAGCAAGGTACATGTGATACGCTTCAGTCACATGAGACTGTATTAAAAGAGACGAGGCCAAGAAGTCTCAACACAAAAGAAAGGAGGAAGGAAAACTGGTAACATCAGAACAAAATTAAAATATATAGAGATAAAAAAGGAACACAGAAAACAAAAACGAAAAACACACATATTACAAAACCCAAACCCCAGAGTGAGGGAAGAAAAACACATTCCAAAAACAAGTACATAGCAGCGCGTAATACAAAGGTGACAGGTAAAAAACACAACAATACAACACAACACAAATTGACTTACATTGCAAGACAGCGACAGGAGAAACAAAACTGTACTTCTGAAAACATGCAGTAGCGGCCAAAACATTAGTACAAGAAGAACATAAAAAGCAAAAAAACCGTGCACATAAAAAGGGGTGTTAACCAACCGCTATAACTAAAAACAAAATACGAAGTGACGCATGTAAGTCAGGAGGAACACTGTACAGAAGAATACATGATAATAAGGGGAAAAACCGCTGCATCACACAAAATAAATGTAGCCAAACAGGCACACGAGGTTCACAAAAAAAATCGCACTCAATTCAAATTTCATACTCAAAACAAGAAGACGCGCGTTGACAAACCCCAGAAGCCGACGTGGCGCTATAGAGAGAATCACGCAGAAACAAGATCGCATAGCATCATAACACATTGAAAACAACACAAAGTACGTCCAGTCGTGCACGGCAACAGAAGGCTGTGCCGAGAAAAAATACAATATTACAGGAAAAACCCGGACAGGAGAAGCACGAAGCAAGACGTAGAACCCTAGCTTGAGTGCAAAGAAACACAAAAACGAAAACACAAAAAGTGCACTTAAAACATAATCAAAGACAAAACTGCCTCAACTGACTACTTCACTACACATGTAGTCACATACAGTCTAGAAAAAAAAACACAAGAGGCACAGTAAAAAAAGTACAAGGCAAATAGAGCGTTGACCAACTCCTTGGGTCAACGTAACCCAATAGACAAACAAGTGAACATGAAACACAAGGCATGAGAAAAAAAGGCTCCCTAAACTGCGGAGCCAACTGAAACATGAAAGTAGAACATACACAAACAAGTAAAAAACAAGATTATCACATTAGCAGTATAGGTAAAATACAATCACAGTATTAAAAAAAAACTCACACAGGAGCAGAGCGAGTATGACAGCCGCCATCCGAACAACTAAACACAACATGTGCAAAAAGCAAGAGCAATTACAAAAACACGGTAATACCACATTAAGGAAACACAGTACAAAAAAGAAGATCAGGAACAACAACAAACAAACAAGCACGAAAGAAACACAACACGCCAAAAAATTTTTGCAAAACTAGACAACACAGACTAGCCCAACGGAAAACAACAACACCCAACAAGCATCACACTAATACCAAACAATAACAGTGATCACAAACAATTGGTGGCCAACCAGTACAACAAAACACCACAACAAGAAATGCGTCGACCAACAACTGTGGCCGACGAAAACATAGAAAGCAAGCACACAATATTACAGAGACAAACAACTCAACAAAAATACCGACACAAAATACAATAACCGATTGCACAGCACCACCAAGAACCAGAAAAAATGCACACAGAACACAGGAATACAAATGCCCACGGACTCCGGACAGAAAAAAAGTCAGAGCAACTAGCTGTAAAACATCCAATCACAGCGCAAAACGACAAGAAAATTCAGACAAAGAGGCCGAGGCCGCTAGTAAGAGGAAAAGTATAGAAAAGCACTATCCAAGAAAGAATATACCGACCAGTAGAATGAGCTAACAAAGCACAGAGGAGAAAACAACAAAAAGACCGGAATCTCAAGGAAGCAAAACAGTACAACATTACCAAAGGGCCATCATAAAAACAAGAAAAGGAAAACGGTAAAAAAAGGAAAAACAACAAGATTAGAAGAAAAGAATGAATACAAGGCCAAATAAAACCTGCAGCTCAATCAAAAACAGAACAAGACAACAACCCGGAAAAGCAAAAACAAACAAAGTGAAGAAACCAGTACACCATAACAAAAACAAGAAAAAACAACTGATCAAACGAATTGAATCAACCCATGCTCAACCCGAAACCAGGGGAGGTGGGGGGACCAGATCGAGAAGAAAGCAGGAACTGCCTGCCGGGCCAGAGCTACCTCGTACTCAAGTTGGATGACGGACTTGATCGAGGAACGAAACCTACGGCACAGAAAAACTCTCGCAGGATGATATCGACGAAGAGCAGGCCGATCAACACTGGTATGATAGTATAAATAAATAGTCAGTTTGGCCTGCAAAATTAAAAACGCGCAAACTGGATTGTGAACAGCAGCGGAAGGATGATGACGGCGAAGAAAATAGTAATGGGAAACAGAGTGAAAGGAAGGACAGACCTTGGAGAGAAGAGCAAACATCAATGAAAAAAGAGGCTGTAAAACTAAACAGGAGTCATATGCGTGATGAACATCACCGAGCGTTGAACAGAAAAAACACAAGGGAGAAGACAGGCGACCGAAACGATGAAGAGTTCGTGGTGTGAGCAAGCGGCGATGAAGATGTAGCCAATGAATATCAGTTGCTTTTGGGGAAGCCAGAGAAATGTGTGAATCGACCCATGTCTGAGAGGTTTCATCAGGAGGCACAAAAGGAATAGCGAGAGGTGCTCGAAAATAAGTAAGAAAGTGGCGGTACAAGAGTTTCGCAGTAACTTGATGCACCAGAAAGGGAACATCATTCAAATAAACCAGAAAAGGAAGGCAAGGAGACGCCGAAGAAGAAACAATTAACCCAAAAGAATTCACGAGGGACGGGTAAAGGCGTTGAAGCTGAAAATGAAGCAACCGGAGTTGGGCGCGATGTAAGGGAGTGTCAGCAAGAGGGGGTCGATTTGGGAAAGAGACTTCCAGCGGAGAGAAGCATCAACAAGTTGGGATACCTGTACCACGCCACTGGCGAACCAGGTGGAGAAGCACAAGTACGGTGAAGAGGGAGAACGGAGTGCAGAGGAGTAAAAGAGAGGTTCCGCAAGCAGATCATTAGTTGAGGTAGGTGGGAGACGGACGGGACATAAGGAATGCCAGAGGGAAAAAACGGTGCGATAAGTATCGGGAAAGTGATCTGGAATGAGGGGGAACAGATCCATACGGAGGAAAGTAGCGAGAGTGAGAAACGGACTGCGAGGGAAAAGTAAAGTATCAACAATAGTAAGCGATGAAATCTGAGGATGAGAAAAAGAACGGAGAAAGGTCTGAAGATGAATAGCATTAGATTTTTGAAAAAGATCTGGGAGGGCAAGACCTCCAAAGGACAGAGGAAGGACGAGAGTAGAACGATGAACCCAGTGAACTTTATTCCAGATGAAATCAGTAATCAAACGTTGAGCGGATTGGAGAAAAATGGGCGAGGGAAAATAAGCAAACCACGAATGTGTCAAAATGGGAAGAAGAAAGGAAGAAACCAGATGTGCTCTGCTAAAAAAGGACAAAAAAGGTTTGAACCGGCAAAAAGGAGCAAGACGGCGATTGAGCTGCTGAACCAAAGGAACCCATGTGGCATCAGCAACAGCCACGGGATTTCCAACGTACACACCAAGAAGTTTAATGACCGAGGATGACCAACGGGCACCCCAAGGGCGATCACCGTGTGCCACCCACGATCCGGCCCACAGACCGACAGATTTAGACATATTAAGTTCGGAACCGGAAATCGAAGCATACTCACGATAAGCAGAAAGGACAACACCGAAAGAACGTTCAGTGCGAAGAAAGAGAGTGAGGTCATCAGCATATGCAGACAACACTATGCGGTGGTGACGAGTAGGAGCAATACTGCGAGGAATCACAGAAAACAAACGAGAACGCAGGCAAATTAAGAGAGGTTCAAACGCAAGCGTAAAAAGTTGACCCGAAAGCGGACAACCCTGCCGGATCCCGTTGTCAAAGGGGATGGTAGCTGTCATGAATGTGGAAGTGCGAATACGGAAAGAAGAGTGAGAGTAAAGATTAATAAGAGCTTGACAGAAAAGAGTAGGAAAGCCAAAATGACGAAGAACAGCAAAAAGATAAGAGTGATTAATGGAGTCAAAAGCTTGTTTCTGATCAATATTAAAAATTGCGAGAGGTTCGGAACGTTGGGAAGCAAGAAAATATAAGTTGCGAATGGTGGAAATGTTGGTAGTAATCGAACGGGAGGGAATAGTGTAAGTTTGATCGGGGTGGATTAAATGCTGCAAGACGGGATTGAGGCGAAAAGCGAGAATTTTAGCAAAGGTTTTGTAGTCAGTATTAAGAATAGAGATAGGACGCCAGTTAGAAAAAAGACCAAGGTTTCCGGTTTTGGGGATGAGACGGAGAAGAGCAAAAGTGAAATCAGAAGACTGAAAATTTGAAGAAGTAAAAACGGCATTAAAACAAGCAACCAGAAGCGGGAGGAGAGAAGGAAGAAACTTCTTATAAAATGAGAGCGGAAGACCGTCCGCGCCAGGGGAAGAACGGTCATTCAGACTGGAAATTGCAGAGCGGACTTCAGAAGGAGAGATAGGAGAAACAAGAGAATCAAAAAAACATTGTGGAACCTGAGGGAGGACATGAAGAAGAGGGGAGGTATCTGCAGGAGAAAGGAGTCGGTGTTGAAAACGATCCGAATAATGGGAAAAAGTAAGTTCACAGATACGATAAGGGTCGGTAACTGTAGATCCGTCAGGTAGTGAAAGAAAGGAAATTGTGTTGCTTTTAACATGATACTCCTCAAGGGACTTCAAACTAGAAAAGGGGTCGTCGTGAAACCGCAAGTGAGTGAATTTCAGACGAGTAATGGCTGTTGAAGCAAAAGTAAACAGAATACGACGAAGTTGAGCTTGAAACACGGGAAAAGAAGGATCAGAAGGAGAAATAGTCTGCAATTTACGACGGAGAACAACAATATCTTGAAAGCGAGAAGTACGGGAAGAGAAAGAAAACTGACGTGCGAAAGAAATAATCGAAATTTTCGTGGAAAGCCACAGAGCCACTGGGTCGTCAGACGAAGAAAGTTGTTGCACAGACGACGAGATCAAAGAGCGAATTTCAGCACAGAAAAGAGGATCAGTTAAAACTGAATCGTCGAGTGACCAGACTGGGGAAGGGGGAACAGAGGAAGATTGCAAAAACAGTTTTAAAAGAACGGGGCGATGATCTGACGAAACGGAAGGATGATGAGTAATTTCAACTAGAGAGGAATGGAGAAAACGGGAAACATAGAATCTATCTAGGCGTGCTGCGACGCAGCGTGAAGCAGCCGGGGGAACCAGGAAAATTCCTTGGACCGGGGATGGAGGGAACGGAATGCATCAATCAAATCAAAATTAACAACGAGTTGAGTGAGATTGGAAACAAGGTCGGAACGGCTTTCGGTTGAACCATCTCGGTCAAAACCGGGTTGCAAAGTGCAATTGAAATCGCCTGCAACAATGACTGTATCATTTGGATGGAGGGTCGAAAGGATAGAAGAAAGATGTTGAAGGAGAGTTTCTGCACCCGTAGCAGATTGCGGAATATGGATATTGAAAACATGAATACGTTTAGAACAAAAACAAAAAGAAATATGTTGAAAAGAACCCAGCAGACTCTGTGACTCAACAAGATCAGAAAGGGAAGAATGAAAACGCACATGAAACGCTATAGCGGTACCAGACCTGAGATGGGTCCGGTAATTATGATAAAAATGTACGGCCAGCGTCTCCAGCGGAAACACCCGGCATCCAAGGAACAGTTCGTCTCCTGGAGAAGGAGGATATTAGCCCCCAGGTAACGAACGTCCTCGTAAACCAAAGCATTCGCCGCAGAAGACGCAAGCCCTCTACAATTAAAGCTAAGTAGTGTTAACAAGGACATCACTGATAGGTTGCATCCAGCCTTCCAGTTCAGCCCTCAAAATCTTGAGTAAGTATCCCAGACGGCGAGCATATTGCTCAGTCCCGCCAGGCAAAGTAACATTAGTTATAAATGCATGGAACTGGTTTAGCTGTGCAATCATTTCAGGCAGCAAGTGAAGCTTACTCTTAATGCAAGGTAGTGTGATCAACTTCGCCTTACGCGGGCGAGTGGTCAATGCATACAGATCAGATAAGGTAAGAGGGTGCAAAGGCACCGCAAGTTCTTCAAACATAGTAGAAATGTCAAGAAGTGTAGGAGAAGGAGAATCATCGTCAGAGTCAACCATTGCAGTGTCATCAGGATCAGGGGCAACCGTGTCCATAACATCATCATCCGGGAGACATGCGAACCGGTTCGAAACTAGTAAATCAGAATTTGGCTCATGATGGCTAGGTGAACCCGAATTAGAATGTGCTGGTTTCTTGGACCGAAGACGTTGAGACGAACGAGAAGAGCGAGTAGAAACACCAGGTGAGCTGGGGCGTTTACGTTGTGATTTAGGTGCAGACACTTCTAGCGATGGAAAATCCTCATTGGAGGGCTCCAAATCATCCAGTACGACGACAGGAACCGGGAGGGAAGGAACGACTGGAGAAACAGCAGGCAAAATTGATGAAGGTAGAATGTGAGCAGGTGCCTCAGCTGCCTGCACAACATCCGCAGGGGCAGCGGCCACCTGAACTGTGGTAGCTAATGAAGAATCAGATCTAGCACCAGGAGTAGCATGAGGACAAGCAGAAGCGAGATGACCTTCCCCCTTACAGCGGAAGCACTGAACCCCTGCAAAAAGATTAAAAATGTACGTCCGGGTATCAGTGACTAATTCCAGAGTTGCAGGGCGTTCCGCAATTGACTGAGAAGTTGGAAAGATAACCCGGTACTGGCGGCGCCCACCCTGCACATGTTTCAGGGGCGAATCACGGGCTGTAGCTGGAAGAATCTTGGTCACTCCCACAACACGACCCATCGTGTTGAGGGCATCAATCAACAGAGAATCAGGAACAGCCGTTGGTACAGGAGAGAGGGTCACCGTAACTGGTCTTTGGGCTGCAGCGACAGGTTGTAGATGAAAGGACCCAATATCAATCCCATGAAATATAATTAAATCTACTGTTTGCTGGTGGGTGAAGTGAACAACCACCCCTCCACCCAAGCGAATAATGGACACAATGCTTTCGGCTGGAACGACCTTCGACACAGCATGCAGATACTGGGGGAGGGGGTGTCACGCAAAGCAGGAATGAAAACACTTAACAATAAGGCAGACGACAACTGCTTACCTTGCGGCGAATCACTTGGAAGAATAATTTTCAACGCCGAAGCTACACGTTTGAAATGTGGTGCAGAATCACTAGAAATATATGAGGGACTTCCCACAGCTTGTGCGAACGACGTTGAAGTATGACTAGCAGAACCAGGAACATTAGAAGCAGCCGGCACACGGGTGGCCAGAAGCACAGTTTTTGGAAGTCCAGCAGCACTTGTCGACGCAACATTCCCCGAAGAAGGCACAGAACTAAGAAGCGAAGACATATCAGCAATCGACGAAGCAGCAGTAGACGACGGTGACTTATTCACAGTGGTAGTGGACATTCTCGACCACTGGCCCACCAAAACTCATGCGTCGTAACTGACGACACACGAAAATGAAAAAAACAAAAAATGAGCACCCACTTGGCACTCAGCCTCACTGCTCGTGAAGTGAGGGTACGAAACACTGTAACCAAAACACAAAACGACGAAATACCACAAAAAGAACAAGTAAACTAACGAACGTTGACTTCTACGCAGGAGCCGAAAAAATATGCGACTTGTCTGTTCAACGACCACTGCGCCACCGGGGCGGCCAGATTCGTGATGAGCATCACGACTGCACCCTTTTTCAGTCGTAAAATGTGAGGCGGGAGTCCACTTATCTCGATCGTGTGCAAAATTTCAAGTGGATAGCGCAATCTGTCACTCTCATCTTCAGTCACAACTGTGTTTGTAAATGTTGTTGGAATGAGATTCGCGTTGCGAATACTCTTCACTCGTCGGAATCGACAGTTAGTTCCTTTTTTTTAAGGTTAAATTCATATGAAACAACAAATGTAAACTGTATTTGACTGGCAAATTCATTCAACCACTTAAGTAAAGACAATAGTCCAAGTTTGTGATTTTTAATTTTTAATTAAGGTTTAACGACCACCTAACAATGGTCAACGGAATGTTTACTTACATCTTTACGTAACGGGAAACGTCTTACCTATACGTGAATAAACTGGATCGAATAAATATTAAATTGTATATATACATCACACTGTCCAACGTCATAACGCATTCAGGTCTTGGAGAGTGTTCGCTGTTCCGATGAGAAGAACTTTGATATGCCAGTCGAAGAGAAAAATGAGATTGGGGCAACGGTTCGGGCGTTGTAGGGCGGCAAAGTCCCCATGTAAAGTCTGCGGGAGAAGCGTGCGGTTGATATTCGGTCGCCTGCTGTTGACTCAGTTTGAATTTACTTTGATACCAATGCCTGATAGCATTGCTTTGCGCAACGGTTCATTCAGAAAAGATAAGACTTCGGATTTTGGACTATCTCAGTCCCTCCATGCTACCGCCTTCAACAGCGCGTGAGTCAACCGCAGGCGACCGAATATCAACCGCACGCTTCTCCCATAGACTTTACATGGGATATTTGCCGCCCCACAACGCCCGAACCGTTGCCCCAATCTCATTTTTCTCTTCGACTGTATAACGAAGTAAATTTCTCCGTCATTTTTGGTCCACGCCGGGGATCGAACCCGAGTCCCCTTATTCCGGAACAAGTCGCTCTACCAACTGAGCTAGGTAGACGATCGTTCTCGCTGCTATCTGCCTTTATGTCGTGTGCGTCCTGCGGGGCAGGCACGTCACAACTGGCACATGTACATAGTAAGACCTTTATTTTGATACCTCAACCATATCTTTACGTTCAGCCATTCTCTCAAAATAGGACTCACAGTAAAAAACCTTATAGAATCAATATATAGATTAGTGGTTCGTTGAGCATCTAAAACAGTTTGAATCTTACTTGAAAATCTGAAGGCAAATCTGTTCCATTGACACAGATAAATGGAAACGAAGGACAGAGGTTCGACATGTATCTTCTTAATCTAAGACCTGGGCAGCTATCTTCACTGTATTTGCAAAAGTTATGTAGCTTGTATCTATTGAAAACAATAAAAGCAACAGAGAATAAAAAAATCAAGCTAATCTGAATTGTCACAATAAAACACTTTAGGTACACCATATGATCAAAAGTATCTGGACACTGTTTTTGAGTTGTGGATTTGCCGATATATATCATAGAAATGGCTCATACATGTATAGAAACACGCACATTGCCTGAAAATATAATAGACTAGAAGCAAAATACGCAGGAGGCAGAGCTCAATGGCATTCAATGTGGCATGTTAATGTGATGCCACCTTACCAACATATCCGTTTCAAAAACTTTCTATCTCAGTCAACTGTAAGTGACGTTATTGAAAAAGAGGAAACGGAACTTTCCTTTCACTTTCTAGGCTGCTCAAAAGAAGTAGAGGAACGAGAGTAAGGAAAATTATGAGCGACTCACGTTGTTGATCGTAAGATATTATTTTTACGTATACCCAGTGCCAAAAGTCATGGAATAGCAGGATGAAATTTTTAAACTAGCGCTGCCGTCATATAAAGGCTTCGACGCATGCCACGATTTTTATCAGCTGCGAGGCGTAATCTCGTGAGTCAAGCTGAACAACCTCCAGTAGGATTATGGCAAGCCGACGTGAATTAACGGAGTTTCAACGAGGCATGGTAACGGATGGGTCGTTCAATTTCTGAAGTTGTGCGAACATTCAACATTCCTCGATCCGTGGTTTCACGTGTTTACCGAGAATACCTCATGGAAGGCATTACCACCCACAGTGGACAGCGCAGTGATAGACCACGGGTGCTGAATGACCGTGACCAGCGGCGTTTGACCAGGATTGTCCATGATAACAGACGAGCGATAATGGCTCAAATAACATCCACGTTCAATGCAGGAGGTTCCAGAGACAAATCCATCAGGTGAGTGCAGCGTAATTTAGCGTCCATGAGGTATGGGAGCACATGACTCACCAGAGTGCCTTTGTTAACACCACGACATCGGACACAGCGACTCACCTGAGCTTGTGAACACTGTAACTGGACCCTGGAAGACTGGCAACATGTGGAGTGGTCCGATGAGTCACGCTACCAGTGGTTACAAGCTGATGGTAGGGTTCAGGTGGACCCAAGCTGTCAACAAGGCACTGTACAAGCTGGTGTTGGTTCCATACATGTGTAGGGTGTCTTTACGTGGCACGGTTTGGGTTCTTTGGTCCTCGTAAACACGTCATTAACCGGAAATCGCTTTGTTTCTCTGCTGGGTGACCATTTGCAGTCCTTAATGGATTTCATGTTCCCCAACAACGATGGCATCTCCCAGGCGGACAATGCGCATGTCATCGGATCAAAGTTGTCCAAAATTGGTTCGAGGAGGAGCATTCTGAATAGTTCCGACGGATCGTGTGGCCACCACGTTCGTCTGACATGAACCCAATAGAGCACTTATGAGGCGTGGTGGAAAGGTCCAGTCGCATCCAAGATCTTGCACTTACAAATACCTAGGTACTGTGGGCGGCTATTCAGACGGCATGGTTCAACATCTTTCCATAAGTCTTCCGGCCGCGTGTGGAATCGATGCCGCGTTGAGTTGTTTCCCTAAGCCGAGCTAGAGGAGGTCATACGCGATACAAGCTACGTACCCCATGACTTTTGGCACTTCAGTGTAACATACAGTAGAATATTCAGTAATATCTGTAAGAAAATATCACATGAGCGAATTTAATGCAATATTATCATTTAATGCACATAATGCGACATGCTATACACTGAAGGGCAATTGAATTAAAGATACCAGTCTAGTAACGTGTAGCACGACCTCTCGCCGTGATGACGGCGGGGATTCGTCTCGTCATCGACTCGACAAGACACCGGAAGCGTTGGGAAGCCATACGGATCCATGACCGCTAAACAAGCTCCCACAGCTCACGAAGATTTGATGGAGGGGGTCAGACCCTCGAACATCTCCCTCGATGGCATCCCAGATGTGCTCGATGGGATTGAGGTCAGGTGACCTAGCTGGCCAAGGAAGCGAGATCACGTCGGTGGAGTATTCATCCAACCATTCGGATACAATTCGGGAGCTGCATTGTCTTGTTGCAGGATGAGGTCCCCAGTGGGATGTTGAAGACGCACAAACGGGAGCACATGGTCGTCCAGAATATTCCAGTAACGTTGACCTGTGAGGGACGATGTCACACGTACCAGGGTTCCCATTTCAGTCCACGTAAACAGTCCCCAGACGAGAATGCCACGCCCACCAGCTTGAAGAGCACCGTGCTGGCAAGAAGAACCCATCGCTTCATGTGGTTTGCACCGTACTCGTATCTTGCCATCCGCATGTACCAACGTGAATCTCGACTCATCAGTCCAGGCAACATTTTCCTATATGTCTAGAGTCCAGTGGCGATGTTTCCGCGCCCGTGCTAATCTTTGCACCCTGTGATGTGCGGTCAGCAGCGATACCCTCGTGGGACGATGGCTTCTGTACCCCATAGCGAGGAGATGATTCTGGATAGTGTGGCTGCTTACACGTTTTTGTGCACCAGCGTTAACTGCCGAGTGATTTCTTGCACTGTAGCCCGTCTATCCGCTGTAACAGTGCGAGCTAGCCGACGATGACCCCGCTCATCCACACGCTGTTGTCCACGGCAGTTGGCCCTTGCAGGAATGGTTTCACCGGATTTGATGTACTCACGGTGCACCCGTGACACAGTGGCTTGTGAAACTCCCAGTGCCTGCACGACTTCCGAGATGAAGTGACCCATTCGTCGGGCCCCGACAATTTACCCACGGTGAAATGCGCTTAGATCCTTCGTCTTACCTATACTGGCGTCCGACTCTTACTGATTCTCGTCGCATCACTCCTTATATTGTCGGATCGCTGCGTACGTCATGTCGTTTCCGTTTACAGGGTCGCCCACAGCGCCACATTTGCATAACGCCAGCTGTCTCTAATTCAATTGTTCTTCAGTGTATGACAATATGCATATCGGTACAACAAGGAAAATGACTTTTTGAAGGTAACATCTGGTAGGGTGTGTGATCCACTCGGACGTGTTTGACCGCTAAACACCTGTATTGATGAGGTTATTGAGTAGGCTTTGGGGACATCTTCGCCACTCCTCAATCAGAGCAGTCTCAAGTTCATGAAGAGTCAACGAAAGTACCGGTCCAGTTGCAATGCGTCTGCCAAGTGCGTCCCAACTCGAAGGTATGCTGAATTGTATTTAAATCACGGGAGCACGCTGGGTACTCCATGTGCTGAATTACATCCTCTTGAAGCATGTTGTCCACTAGCCGAGATCTATGAGGCTCAGCATTATCAACCATGACAAGGAACGGATCACTTACGGCTGCAACGTATGGCATGACCATGCATCTACAAATCCCGTCTCTATATCTCTGGGCCGTCACACTTCCTTTTCAGATGACGTACAGGTCAGAACGTTCATCGATAAACCATCAAACCATGACTTCCGCAATGTGATGTTTCTCACGCAAAAGCTAGGTTATTTCGTGTGCCGGGTTCCTTTCATATATGATCTCGTCGATTGTCGGACTCTACACTGAATCTCGACTACTCAGAGAAGAGAACTTGTCTCCACTCATCGTGTCTCCAACCACGTTGTTCCTCAGCCCAGTTTGTACTTGCTGCACGGTGTCGTGCGGTTAAAGGGACACATACCATTGCTCTACGTACATAAATGCCACCTTGGTGAGGCCGACTGCGGATAGTCAGAGTTGATAACCTGCGTCCTGTTTACACGAAAAACTCTCTCTGGAGCTTAGTAGTATTTTGATGACATTTCCGACGGGTTGTTAACAGTCGGTAACGGTCGTTCTTTGCTGTAGTTGCTGGTGCACGGCCTTGATTTTGCTTTCTTCGAACAGTTCCCGTATCCTGGTAACGTGTCCGCATACGCCAAACGACACTCCATGACACTCCAATGGCTTCTGCTACCACAAGCTGTGTCTGGTGTGTTTCCAGCCTGCCAATAGCTATACATGCTGTTGAGACATCGTCGGACCGGAGACTTTAACAAAAGAAGTGATAAACGCAACAGAATAAGGTAGCTCCTAGGAAACCTTCGTTTTTATCCCATTCTGGGAATTGTGCATTTTTAAGTCACTGGAGCTATTTCCATATGGATATGCATGATTCGGCTCTCTATGTCCCACTTGACTTGCATTTTCCCCATTTCGGTAAGAATATCACTCGATTGTCTTTCGTATTGTTGTCAAAGTCGTATGCCCTATTAATTTTTTTTTAACAGTATATTTGGTAAAGAGAGTTATACGGAAACTGGGTCTGGTGAGTCAGAAATTCAGAAACAAGTCAAAGAGACAAACATCATCTGAACATCATCTACTCTGATAGTTCACTCGTGTGACAGCATCAAATATTTTCAAAGTGAGACTTGCAAATTCCGAGGCACTGCAATATACACTTATGAGTCATTACACTGTGACCACTTCCAGCGTAGATAAATGAGCTTCACTGGAGACCGAACGCTGGAGCAAGTGTTCAGAGAGCAATATATATACAGACCGAGCACCGGCTTTCGGATAGTAAAGAGTTCGGCGTCATAATGGGAAAAGCTGCCGATTTCTCTGAGTTTGATAAAGGACAACTTGTGATGGTACGAAGCCTCGTAACTACCATCTCGTAAACGGCGCGGTTAATGGGTTGTTCACGTGTCTCTGTGGTGAGTACGTAACAAAAGTGGTGAACAGATGGCCAAACGGCAAACCGTTGTCCAGCTGTCGTTCGTAGCTCATTGATTCCAGAGGGGAGCGGAGACTGTCGCGCATTGTTCGCAGAGACCGCTCGGTCACACTACGACAAATTAACCTCAGCTACAACAGTGGTCATCAAGGCAATGTGTCACAGCACACATTTCATCGTAACCTTCTACGCATTGGCCTGCGTAGCCGGAGACCCAGTCGGGTCCCCATGCTCGCTGCACGTCATCGCCAATAACGCATGAAATGGCCCGAGATCATCGAGATTGGACCATGGATGATTGGAAGAAAGTGGCCTGATCTGACGAATCAAGATTCCTGGTGCGTAACGTAGACGGCCGAACGCGGATACGCCGGTTACCAACGGAGGCTATAGCACCTGGATGCACTGTTTGGCGGAAACAGGCCGGCGGCGGGGGTGTTATGCTGTGGGCGATATTTCCTAGGGAAACTTTAGGCCCCATTATTCCAATAGCACAATCACTGACATCTGCCAGATATCTGAACATCGTTGCGGACCGAGTTCCTACATTCATGGCAACTGTGTTCCCTGCTAGTGATGGTCATTACCAAACAGGATGATACGCCATGCCACACTGTCAGAATCGTCAAGGAGTGGTTCGAGGAACATGCTGATAACTTTCCGTTAATTCACCTGACATGAACCCAATGGCATATTTGTGGTTCAACTTGGAAAAGCGGGCTCGCGCTATATCGCCACCCCCCGAAATGTACGGTAACTGGAGGACCTGCTATGGACATTATGGTACCAGATACCCCAGGATACCTATCGCCACCTCATTGAATCGATGCCTGGTCGAATGACCATTGTTTTGCGGGGTAAAGGGGTCCTATAGCTTATTAGGTAGATGGTCATAATGTAATAGCTCATCGGTGCATACTGAATAGTGTGGAGACAACACCACAGAGTATCTCTGAGTATGTGACTGCTGAAAACCAAAAGTAATTTTTCGTCACCGTGCATTATACACAGATAAAAAGCTTAAATTCTTGCTGCCCTTTTTCTTATTTACGCCTTCCAACCGTAGGTTGAAGAAGAGTATATGCTCCAGCTTTGTCCGTCAGTTCTCATAATAACTCGAGTAAAAATGGTTCGATTTCAATAAAATTTCAGTTTGTGGTTGGGGACAACCTGGGAAGGAAACCTATTGAAAATGGAAGAAATGAGATCAAAGGTCAAGACATAGGAGGGGATCCATTCCATCGCCCTTATGCGTCAGACTTACGTAAAAGTACTTCGATTGCGACAAACCTTCATCATTTTGTTCCGGAAGTATACTGAACCAATTCTCTTTAATATCATCGAAATGGGGTCAAAGGTCAGGGCACAAGAGCGAGATTGATTCCACAACCATTATCCTTGTAACTTGAGTAAATATTTCTGGTATGTTGGAAAGCGTATCATAATCAACGCATTGCATGATTTTACCAACTTGTTGTCAATATAAGGTAATTCAAAATGATTCTTCTGATTTCTGAAAAGCATAATACCGTACCTATCAACCATGTGTGGTCTGGGCATACACTAAATGAAAGAGGAAATCTCAGAGTTTTAGTAGGTCATCTTGAGAGGTCTCCACTATGACTGTGGGGTCCCTCATTGGCATTGTTCTGTTCACTGCTTCCTCAACAAAGTGCTCCCTCGCCTTTGAATTGGGCGCAATGGACCCCATGACTTGGTGCTCTACAACTGGCCACTTTGGATACCGAACTTATCACTTGCAACTTCTTCTTCTGGGGGTTTGTTAAGGATACTGTGTACATTCCACAGTTGCCTACAACCCTGAATCAGCTCACAAAACGCAGTGAACGAATGAACCTGCGCATTAGAAAGGTTGCCTACAATTCTGGAGCTCATCCAGGGTTGTTCCAGTGACCTAAGTGGACAGCTGTAGATCACCAAGTCATGGGGTCCAATGCGGCCAATCCAATGGCAAGGAACCACTGCGTTGAGAAAACGGTGAACAGCACAATGCCAATGAGGCGGCCCTACAGTGACAGTGGTGCCCTCTCGTGGTGACCTACTAAAACTCGGAGATTTCCTCTTTCATTTAGTGTTTGCCCAGGCCATACACGGTTGACAGGTATGGATTTATGCTGTTCTGAAATCAGATGAATCATTTTGAATTACTCCATTATTGTAAAAAGGACAGCATATGATGCAGAGCTCAAACTTTCAAAAATTAGAAATACCCTTTTCTTCAACGAAAAAGACTACCGCTGAGTTCAGCAAATATTTTCAGAGCTCTAAATTGGATGTGGTAGGGATGAATGAAATAGTCAAGTGACCTTTTGCATTTTGCTACAGTAAACAGAGACACACAATAGATGTTAGGAAACTGTGTTTTATGTAAATTTTGTATGATTGCCGGAAAATATACAGATGATTTCGACCCTGAGAAAATTACAGAGGTGCAATCGCATATCTACACACAGATAATTTGCTTGAACTGGATTACAAATTAGAACGCTAGTTTTGAACAGTTCCCAAAAATGTTAGAAACGATTTGGGCCGCTCATGGGTCAGCTTGATATTCTTACGGTTTCTAGAGTAATTCAAAACAAAAAACCTAGCTGCTGAGCTAGTGAAGTAATCCTTAAAAAGAAGTGACCTGGGGCTCCGAACACCGGCCCAGGCGTTATCGACTCCTGCAGTTATGATCTAGTGGGGGCGCCAATCGAATATACACTGCTCGACAATGAAACTGCCCCACCCTGAAGCAGTGAGGATAAAGGGGTGAAACTGATCATGCAAATAGGAAAACATAAGGGTTTACATTGATGTTATTTTCAGCAACGTACAGTGTTTATAAGATGAGATAATACAACACAATGGGTACGCTTCAGTAAATGGTTGAACCGCCGCGAATGACAATACAAGTAGCAATTCGACGTAGCGTTGAGTGATAGAGTCGACGCGGGTATCGTTCACTTGATCGAAAGATCACTTGACGGAAAATCACTTCGCCGAAAATCACTTGCTCGAAAGGTACATTTCACCGAAGGGTCACTTGACCGAAAAGTTCATTTCACCGTAAGGTCACTTCACCTAAAAGTTCATTTCATCGAAAGGACATTTGATCGAAAAGTTCATTTTACCGAAGGATTGCTTTACCTAAAAGTTCATTATATCGAAAGATCATTTCACCGAATGGTCAGTTTATCGAAAACTTAGAATTTTCTTGTTGGAGTGTGATGCAGGTTTTTGAAAAACTGACCACCTAAACATTATCGGATTGTATAAAAAATGCACTTTTAATTTCTATGAAACACCTACCCATGAGTAGGTTTTTCGAAATTTAGCATTAATTACTGTGCCTTTTTATCAATTTCTAATCCTCCGAGCTCATATTCATAAGGGTTACATAGAAAGTCAAGTTACGTTAATGTTGCATATTTTTTTAGGCAAATTGAATCAAATTGAGGTCCCTAAGCTACTCGGCTTAGGCCTTTTTTAGAAAAATTTAATAGTGCGTGCTCATGTTCATAAAGTTTACATAAAAAGTCAAGTTAATAATGTTGCACATTTATTCATACAAAAATAATCAATTTTATGTCCCTAGGCCTCGGCTTAGGCCTTTTTTTAGAAGTTTTTTATCCTGCGAGCTCATGTTCATAAGGTTTACATAAAAAGTCAAGTTACTAATATTGCATATTTATTCAGGCAAAAAGAATCAATTTTATGTCCCTGTGCCTCGGCTTAGGCCTGTTTTAGAAATTTTTTATCCTGCGAGCTCATGTTCATAAGGTTTACATAAAAAGTCAAGTTACTAATATTGCATATTTATTCAGGCAAAAAGAATCAATTTTATGTCCCTGTGCCTCGGCTTAGGCCTGTTTTAGAAATTTTTTATCCTGCGAGCTCATGTTCATAAGGTTTACATAAAAAGTCAAGTTACTAATATTGCATATTTATTCAGGCAAAAAGAATCAATTTTATGTCCCTGTGCCTCGGCTTAGGCCTGTTTTAGAAAATTTTTATCCTGCGTACTCATGTTCATAAGGTTTACACAAAAAGTCAAGTTACTAATATTGCATATTTATTCAGGCAAAAAGAATCAATTTTATGTCCCTGTGCCTCGGCTTAGGCCTGTTTTAGAAATTTTTTATCCTGCGAGCTCATGTTCATAAGGTTTACATAAAAAGTCAAGTTACTAATATTGCATATTTATTCAGGCAAAAAGAATCAATTTTATGTCCCTGTGCCTCGGCTTAGGCCTGTTTTAGAAATTTTTTATCCTGCGAGCTCATGTTCATAAGGTTTACATAAAAAGTCAAGTTACTAATATTGCATATTTATTCAGGCAAAAAGAATCAATTTTATGGCTCTAAGCCTCGGCTTAGGCCTTTTTTTAGAAAATTTTAATCGTGCGTACTCATGTTCATAAAGTTTACACAAAAGTCAAGTTAATAATGTTGCACATTTATTCATGCAAAAATAATCAATTTTATGTCCCTGGGCCTCGGCTTAGGCCTTTTTTAGAAAATTTTTTTCCTGCGAGCTCATGTTCATAAGGTTTACATAAAAAGTCAAGTTACTAATATTGCATATTTATTCAGGCAAAAAGAATCAATTTTATGTCCCTGTGCCTCGGCTTAGGCCTGTTTTAGAAATTTTTTATCCTGCGAGCTCATGTTCATAAAGTTTACATAAAAAGTCAAGTTAATAATGTTGCACATTTATTCATACAAAAATAATCAATTTTATGTCCCTAGGCCTCGGCTTAGGCCTTTTTTTAGAAATTTTTATCCTGCGAGCTCATGTTCATAAGGTTTACATCAAAAGTCAAGTTAATAATGTTGCACATTTATTCATGCAAAAATAATCAATTTTATGTCCCTGGGCCTCGGCTTAGGCCTTTTTTAGAAAATTTTTATCCTGCGAGCTCATGTTCATAAGGTTTACATAAAAAGTCAAGTTACTAATATTGCATATTTATTCAGGCAAAAAGAATCAATTTTATGTCCCTGTGCCTCGGCTTAGGCCTGTTTTAGAAATTTTTTATCCTGCGAGCTCATGTTCATAAAGTTTACATAAAAAGTCAAGTTAATAATGTTGCACATTTATTCATACAAAAATAATCAATTTTATGTCCCTAGGCCTCGGCTTAGGCCTTTTTTTAGAAATTTTTATCCTGCGAGCTCATGTTCATAAGGTTTACATCAAAAGTCAAGTTAATAATGTTGCACATTTATTCATGCAAAAATAATCAATTTTATGTCCCTGGGCCTCGGCTTAGGCCTTTTTTAGAAAATTTTTATCCTGCGAGCTCATGTTCATAAGGTTTACATAAAAAGTCAAGTTACTAATATTGCATATTTATTCAGGCAAAAAGAATCAATTTTAGAGCCCTAAGCCTCGACTTAGGCCTTTTAAGAAAATTTTAATCGTGCGTGCTCATGTTCATAAAGTTTACATAAAAAGTCAAGTTAATAATGTTGCACATTTTTATGTAAACCTTATGAATATGAGCTCGCTCGATTAAAATTTGTTAAAAAGGCCTAAGCCGAGGTCTAGGGACCTAAATTAGATTCCTTTTGCCTGAAAAAATATGCAACATTAGGAACGTTACTTCTTATGCAAATCTTATGAATATGAGCTCGCACGATTATAATTTTCTAAATAAGCCTAAGCCGAGGCCCAGGGACCTAAAATTGATTCAGTTTGCCTGAAAAAATATGTAACATTAGTAATTTTACTTTTTATGTTAACCTTATGAATATCAGTTCGCTCGATTAAAATTTGCTAAAAAGGCTTAAGCCGATGGCTAGGGCCCTGAAATTGATTCATTTTGCCTGAATAAATGTGCAACATTATTAACTTAACTTTTTATGTAAACGTTATGAACATGAGCACTGAACATGAGAACCTTATGAGCATGATTAAATGATTAAAGGCCTAAGCCGAGGCCTAGGGACTTAAAATTAATTATTTTTGTCTTAAAACTAAATATTTGCGTTCTTTGTGACACTGAGAAATCAAAAGTGTAATTTGAGTATAATCCCCTAACGTTTCGGTGGTCTGTCTGCGGAAATTGCACCTTGCTTCAACAGATCCTGTAATGAAATCCAAATTTTTCGATAAACTGACCCTTCAGTGAAATGACCTTTCGAGGAAATGAACTGTTAGGTAAAGAGACCTTTCGGTGAAATGAACTTTTCGATAAACTGACCCTTCGGTGAAATGACCTTTCGATCAAATGAACTGTTAGGTAAAGAGACCTTTCGGTGAAATGAACTTTTCGATCAAGTGACCCTTCGGTGAAATGACCTTTCGATGAAATGAACTGTTAGGTAAAGAGACCTTTCGGTGAAATGAACTTTTCGATCAAGTGACCCTTCGGTGAAATGACCTTTCGATGAAATGAACTGTTAGGTAAAGAGACCTTTCGGTGAAATGAACTTTTCGATCAAGTGACCCTTCGGTGAAATGACCTTTCGATGAACTGAACTGTTAGGTAAAGAGACCTTTCGGTGAAATGAACTTTTCGATCAAGTGACCCTTCGGTGAAATGACCTTTCGATGAAATGAACTGTTAGGTAAAGAGACCTTTCGGTGAAATGAACTTTTCGATAAACTGACCCTTCGGTGAAATAACCTTTCGATGAAATGAACTGTTAGGTAAAGAAACCTTTCGGTGAAATGAACTTTTCGATCAAGTGACCGTTCGGTGAAATGTACCTTTCGATGAAGTGACCCTTCGGTGAAATGAGCGTTTCGATGAAGTGATCTTTCGGTGAAACAATCTTTTCGGTGAAGTGATTTTCGGTCAAATGACCCTTCGTTGAAGTAAACGTCGGGCAAATGAACCAGACCCAGTCTACGCATATGGACCTGAGGAATGGAACACTAAGAACGGTTGAATTGCACCCATAATTCCTCGAGATTGTGCTCAGGCCTATTCGATTGCAGATGACGTCCAATGCGGTCCCACAGGTTTTCCACTGGGAATAAATCAGGCGATTTTCCTGGTTATGGCAGTGTTTGCACATGTTGAAAACATTGTCTGAAGACCCGAACGGTGTGTACACGGGCATTATCTTTCTGGAAAGTGAGATGCTGTAGGACATTTAGGAGTGTTCTCAGAATAGGCTGTAGAACCTCGCTCCCGTATCATGCAGCTATAAGTGTGTCCGTGACGAGAACAAGAGGTGACCTGCTGTCATGCGCAGTAGCACCCCATACCATGATGCCTGCCTGACGGGCGGTGTGGAGATCGCGAACGCGTCCGGGATCCATCCGCTCACATGGGTGTCGCCTGACATGGATCCGTCGATAGTCAGCACACAGACAGAAAAGGGATTAATCGCCGAAAACCACCCCGGTTCACATGACTTCGATATCAAGCCAAACGAGTGCTGTGATATGGCTGGCATTCAATGTCAGTCGACGTACCGGTTGCCTATTGCGCAGGTTTGCCACATATAACCTTCGGTTTACAGTTTGGTTCGTTATGGTGACGTCCATCGCGGATGACACAGCACGTCGAATATCTGTTGCAGTGCTTTCTGGTGGCGAACGAGCGTGTCGACCCATCCGACGATCCAGGCATGCTGACATCTATCGGACTACACCACTGCCGCTCCGACGCACGTACGAACCTTCCTGTAGCCACTGGTGGTAACAGCTTCCAACAGTTCGTGCATCCCGCTGCACATGGCCAATGTTACGACGTGTAGACCAGGGCGCTTCACACAGGCCTACAATTCTTCGTCTCTGAAACGCATCAAAATGGCGATGGCGCGCACCCGGCATTTTCAGCCTACGCTGAACGGTTTCCAAGAACAAACAGAAAATCTTAAACGTCCGAGACACTTCCACCAGTGACCACACATTACCATCTATGTTGCTGCTGGCACCTTTATCTCTCGAACGTGTGATGTCATCGGTTTCGGTTTAACATCATTTGCTTATCTCGAGTGGGTACACCCTCCCTGCGATTTGCATGTTTGTAGCACACCTCCTTCTGTGTGGAGCGATTTCTATGTCGAGCAGTGTATATATGTACACTGTCGAGTCACATTATTGTGACCACCAGCTAATATCCAGAGTAACCGCCGTGTGCAGCTCGGACAGCAGCCAGACGGGCTGGGAGTGCTTCAATAAAGTGCTGGAAGATGTTCACAGGTATGTGGAGCCACGCTGACTGCAGTGCATCTGACAGCTGCTGGAGGGTACGTGGTGGAGGATCCATAGAGCGAACAACACGATCGAGGTGGTCACTCAGATGCTCATTTGGGTTTAAGTATGGGGAATTAAGGGGACAGGGAAGTACTTTGAAGCCTTCGACGTGCTCTTCCAACCACTCTCGAACATTTCTAGCTGTGTGACACGTCGCAGTGTTGTGCTGGAAGATCCCATCCGTCCCAGGAATACAATCAGCATGTACGGGTGTACGTGGTCTGCAAGGATGGATTCATAACGAATTCGGTCTATAGTGCCTTCCACAGGTGCGAATGGACCCAGAGAATGCCGCGAAAACATTGCATAGACCATAATGCTGCACTCACCAGCTTGTGTTCTGCCAGCCATGGTTGAAGAATGTTTGTTCTCCGATGTTTCTCGCCTTATACACCAACGTCCATCTGTTCTATGAAGCAGAAAACGTGACTCATAGGAGAAGGCAATCCTTTGCAAATCAGCGGAGGTTTAATTTGGACACTGCCGTTCAAATGTAAACCTTTTCTACCAACGCACCTTCGTTAGCATAGGTGCAGTGACCATCTGTCTGCATCGAAGCCCCATACGCAGCAGGGTTCGCTGAACTCTCGCTTTAGACACACTTCCGGTAGCCCCCTGGTTCATTCGGCCAGTGAGTTGCTCCACTGTAGCGTGTCGGTCGGCTCTCGCGCAGCTTTCAAGCCGACGTTCACCTCTCACATCAATGGCACGTGGTGGCCCGCTGTTTCCACATCACTTATTATTTTACTAGCGCCACACGTATGCGCCGAGCGCGAAATTTGCATAGGCGTCATCTTACAGATGTACTCTTACCGCCTACCAACTGTCGTTTATCTAACACAACCCCTTCTTGGTGTTGGGATTTTTTTTACCGTCAGTGTACATATGGGGGTTATCTGCAAATCCATTTTAAAAAAGGACAACCGACATGTGTCCGTTCAGACATTGACACGCTCGATGTGATTCTGAGACAGCTGCCTCTTTGCTCCTGCGCGAACATTCCATTTATGTCGTGTTAAAGTTGCGATACTGGTTTCCCAAAACCTGTCTGTGCAACGTAATTTCCATTCGCTTTCTAAATGCGACGAAGAGGAAAAACTTGTCGCTTGCCCATATCATTTTGGCTAAGTAAGAATCAAATTTCTTTTGGCGCCTGAAAAGTTCCGTCTTCGGGCAAAATATGAATTCCATCGGCGAAATGATAAGCGACCTCCCCTTCGTGCGAATGATCTGAGGCTCTGGCTGTTTACTTTCGTCCCGGTTGCGTCATGCATGATGTGCTTGTATGATGACCCGGGATCAGGGCCCGATTTAGGTTAGTCGAGACCCTGTTCACATCTTATGTATGGGGGCCACTCGATTAAAACTTTTAGTCAACAGTTGAAAAGAATGTTTTCTGGTAAATATTTTTGCAAGCATTTTTTCTAGTAGTAAAAACATTAAAACACATCCCACATGCTAGTCAACTTTAGAGACAATGTGGCTTGTAATAGACGAGTATTTACACCGCTTGTGCTTCCCCTCACCCGCCGAGCTTACAGCTATAACATTAATTACTCTGGAATTATCTTTTTCATTTTATAGTATCATTTACGGAAACAAATAACTATCGTCCCAAAGATATAATTTAAAACCTCCAGTTTACCATAAATTTAATGGAAATGATGAGCCGATGACGAATATTAATAATAAAAATATTTTTAATAAATTCTACAGTTTGCTGAAATGCTTTTCATGTATAATATACCATATTGCTCCGAATATAGGCTTCACCCGTCATATGAGATCTCAAGAAAAAACAAACCATACCTACATTCCGTGTTTAATTTGTTCCGGAGCTCATCAAAGTTCAGCTCCGGTACTTCTTCATTTTTGGCGAATATTTCAGTATTAGCTGGAGATCTCCGGAGCTCCAAAAGAGACAGGGTTTCTTTTCTTTTTTTTTTAATTCTGTCTTCAGCGTTAACCACACCGGAAAGTTCTGGTCCCGTGACCTGCAGCCATGTTTACGCAGCTATTTTAGCACTCTCTTCTGATTGAGTGAAAGGACAGGCTACAATCAAACTGGTAATGACGCGATGCTTAATGACGTAGCTTGAAAGGAGGGGCTCTGGTACTTTTTTCTATAGAAATTAAGCCATGTTATAATAAGAGCGTAATTATAAGTCACACCCCGTTTTTAAACAAAACCTTAGAAATGTATGAATAAAAATATTTAAAAAATACCTGATAATTTTTAATTGTGGAATTGGCAGCAGGACATCATAAAAATGGCTTTTTTTCTAACTTTTGTGGCTGCAAAATCATTAATTACATCGTCAAAATTTAAATCTGCTGTTACATCACCTTCAATGGACAATATACCAAGAGCATTAATTGACTCTTCTTTTAAACTTGCTCCAAGTCTATGCTTGGTTCTTTTCAGAACAGAACTTTCTGGTTTGCAACTGTGTAACAAGATTGTCACATATTACGTAAAATGTTTGAATGATGAAGGAACCTTGATTATTAAAAACGACATCTGGAGTTGATGAATCATCTAGAAATCAACTCTTGGGTATTTTCTTTCTTCTTGAGGATTCATAATCCATTTTTCTTCCTAATAACTGGTTGAATTCTTTGTCGTACAGTTCGAAATTTGTTTTTTCACAAAATTCAGGATGAAGTCGATAATTGACTTATATAATGGTAGAACTAATGACAAATTGCCGTGGAAGATTTCAGGGAAGTACTCACTTTGTTGCAATATTGTGTCCCAGATAATCTTTAACAAAGCAGTCTCTTTTTTCATTAATTTTGCATAAAGGGACTTAGCGTGCACTCGTACAGCTGCTTTTTCATTTTCGTCTTCGGGCATCATTCAAAGTGTTTCTGCAATGGCAGGGTAGAACAACTTTAGTGCCTTTGTTTCATTCGCTGATGCTGACCAGTGTATTTTTGACAACTTCTTAACAGAAACGGTTTTGTTGATAGAACCTTGTAATGTTGTGTTAAGAATTGTCCACCTTCTTATAGGAAATGAAAAAAAACATACACTGATTCCATGGTGCAGAAGAATAAGGTAGCTTTCTGGCGGCGAGCAAGTCCTCTGCAACTTGTTCACTGCCAGGACACCAACTAGATTCAAAGTGTGGCCAGCATAAGGGACAAATTCTGGAAAAGGACTGATTTCTCGAATTCTTGCTTGAACTCGAGAATAACTGTCCGACATATTGCTTGCATTGTCATAGTACTGACCAACACAATTTTACACGTCGAGACCAATATTCTCTAGAACGCTAACTATTGTTGAAGTCAAATATTCATCTTTATGACTTTGTATATCTATAAATTTCATTCACACATCTGATTATTACAGACAACTGATTCACATGTCTGACGTCAGGTGTCGAATCCACTATGATACCGAAATTTGCTACATCCACTATGTACTTTAGAATTCTTTCTGCCATTATTTTAATGACTTCACATACAGTAGTTGAAGTTCGCATGACCATTTCCCGGATTTTCATATTTTGCTGAATGTGTAGCTAGAAAGGGATCAAAAGGAGCTTATTATCTCCATAATACCCAGAAAATTATCATTTTGCTGGGAGTGCAAAGTCTCATTTTCTCCAAATAAAGCAAGACTTCATTGACTAAGAAATTTAATGGTAGCTATAATTATCTTCAAAATTTCGCGCCAATATGTGACCTCACTGAAGTACTCTTTCAGTAACCCTATTATTAATCTTAGATCGATTAGATTACATACATACAGCATTTCTGTGAATCAGTGAGTTTTCGTGTTTTTTTAATCTCCCTGAAGCATGTGCCCAATCTGAAAGGTTACCTTTGCAGAGGACTTGTTCACTTGAACTGAAAAGTTTGCATACGAAACAGAATAGTGACTTGCTTACTGGAGAATATACTAACCATTCTCTTAGAACATCTTCCCGATTTCCCTTTTAACGATAAAGCATTTCTTTAGTCACACTTTTATTTTTTTCTCCAAATTTCTGTTTGGAATTACTTATTTTATTAATATTTTGATCTGGTTTATTAGACACAAAACACTCACAAAATTAATCCCCTGACTTTTCAGGCCACAATGATGGATCATCGGGAAAATGAAAAGTACCTGCGGCAATTTTCACATTGATGTGATCTGGAGTCTTCAGTAAAATGGACAATGTCATCGCTCTTTCCACGTTATTTTTTAAACAACGCATAGCGACTGAAAAATTGTATTCCGGCACAGCTGGGATCAAACCCCAGAACTCTCGATAACTAGTCGAGTGCGTTCGAATTTACGCTACGGCGCCAATAATTCTCAGCGCCATGCGTGGTTTTTCAGTCAGCACCTGACTACACGAATACGTATTGATGGTCTCAGCAACTGAGATGTCGTCATCTGGTGGTATTTAACACAACAGCTATTTAATTGTAGCTGATAAATTCAAAGGGCGATAGAAATGGTTAATATAAATCAAATACGTGGAGATAATGTAAAATGGACAATGTCATCGCTCTTTCCACGTTATTTTTTAAACAACGCATAGCGACTGAAAAATTGTATTCCGGCACCGCTGGGATCTTCAGTGATTGTGATTCCGTATGTTTAAAATCTGGACGCTGAAAGATATTGTAAGCGTCTCCGTTCATTTCCTCAGACGCTGATAAATATAGTTCACTTCTGGGTTCAATATTAGTGGCATCATTATTTCCAGGTTTAAATTCATCTGATTCTGTTAGGATATCGTGCTGCTTAACATTTCTGACGGAATCGTGAGTAAATGTTGAAATCACATGGCTGCACTCCGGAACATTTGTATTATCGGTACTTGAATTTGATCCGCGTAATAAATACACCGGTGTGCAAAAATTAAAGACGAAGAGGAGAAATTAGCATAACAGCGGAACGAGCAGGCAGAACGGACCGAAAGACCACTCAGGAGATAGACTAAGGTCCGGTACGGTGGGGCATGCGCATATATGCAGCATGACGTAGGGGGGTGTCGGAAGGGTATAAAGCACACGGGCGGTGTACGCTCAGCAATTCGGTGAAAGTTATTGAAAGGTGTACATCGGTTTGAACGACGTCGAGTTGCTGCCACCGTGTGATATGGCCAACAGGCAATCCAGTAGACGACAACTGGATGACTTTACCCGAGGTCGCGTCATTGGGAAGTTAGAAGAAGATCGAAGTGTGACTAGTGTGGCCGAGGAGTTCGGGATCGCTCACAGCATCGTTTCACTAGCTTAGAGAGCATTTCAAACGACAGGAACAGCTGTCCGAGAGTTTAGCCGTGGTCGTCCACGAGCAACCACGGCGGCGGACGACCGGTATATTGTCCTACAGACGAGAAGAGACAGACGGCAGAGAGCGGGAGAAATCGCAAGGCACATGCAACAGACAACTGGACGCCCGTTATCGCGTTTTACCGTAGCCAGGAGGTTGCACAAAGGTCGCCTATTTGTACGACGACCAGTATGGTGTGTGCCATTACCGCCTGCTCATCTGAGACGGCGGTTTCTGTGGTGCCAGGAACACAAGAACTGGACACATCAGCAATGGGTCGAGTTCTTTTTACGGATGAGAGCCGATTTAGTCTGACGAGCGATTCTGGAAGTATACACATCTGGAGAGAGCAGGGAACACGCAATCGCACCACCAACATCATCGAAAGGGACCGGTTTGGAGGTGGCGGGGTTCTCCTTTGGGGCGGTATCATGCTTGGTAGCCGTACTAACCTCCACATCTTCCAAGGAGGTTCAGTCACTGGTGTCCGCTATTATACCGAGGTTCTCCTGCCTCAAGTGCGTCTGTTTAGAGGAGATGTGGGTCCTGAGTTCCTCTTCATGGACGACAACGCTACACCTCATCGTACAGTGGCTGTCGCAGAGCTGTTGGAGAGTGAAGATATTCAACGCATGGATTGGCCCGCAAGGTCCCCGGACCTAAATCCAATCGAACACGTGTGAGACCTTCTCGAGAGACGCTTGGAAGTATGTCACTAGCTGCCAGCAACGATTTCGCAGCTGCGATTGGCGCTTCAAGAGGAATGGGCCGCGATGCCTCAACAGCTCACTGACAACCTCGTTCTCAGCATGGACAAACGTTGTAAATCCTGCAACGCAGTCAGGGGTGATCATATCCACTACTAAAGACTGGATTTTTCTTGGCAGCCGCCTGTCACATGGACGTTTCTGTCTTCTGTCCAGTTGTGCTCGAAGCTATCTTTTCAATAAAGTGCCTTTGTATCCTTTGGATTCCTTGTTTGGACGGTTTTTGCTCACTTGTCCCATATTCTTACATCTAGGGGATCTTATGGTATGATTTGAGTCGATGTGGAGCACTTTTGCACGACGTTACATTCGAAAAACCGTCTCGTATTTAATTTTTGCACGCCAGTGTATGTATCCATTGCACATTTTAGTTCCTTCAACTGTGCTGCCTCTTTAGATTTCTTCTTATTCTTCGTTCAACCAGAGTCAAATTTCCGAGATGATATAACAACGTAAATTGCCAATATACCGGAAACCCAAATGAAATCATGTTAAAATCTTAATTCTGAAACCTTAAACGACAGAAACATAAAGCAACCAGATAAAATAAAATGCGGAAAACATTTGAGTGGCACGGCACATAGCTGGAAATGAGATGCCGCCCCAGAGGCGCAGTTGTCTATGCGATGGCCTCTGATTATTCGTATGAAGGGAGTCCGGGTTCGAATCCCGGTGAGGCATGGATGTTGTGTTTGTCTTACGGAATTAGCTCTCTCCCTTCCCTGGAACCAGTGACCCTAAATTAGGGCCCTGGCGTCTGCTTATAGCCCACTGAGTTGCTCACAGTGGTTGTTAAACCTCCAATAAAGAAAAAGAATGAGATTAGTGCTGCCATCTCTCGGTAACAAATATGTACTACACTCACCCAAACTCACAGATAGGAAGAATCCTACTGGTAGTTAGGGGCAAAGGATAATGGGTGGGGTTTGTAGGCTAGGTAGGACTCCGGGTTGGCTGTTCCCATTGCGTTTTGATTGTTACAAATAAGGGTGAGATTAATATGTTATACTGGACGATCACAGCTCAACGCAACACTTGAGCGTATTATACGAAATAATAGTGACTTTTTTTTTCCAAAATCTCATCCTGAATTTTAAACCGAACCGTATAATAATTTTGTGCTATAATAGAAAATATATTTTGGTTCTGAGAATTTATATTATTATTTTCAAGGTAGTTTGGAAGCCCTCCAAATTCTGAGGGCCTATGCACGTGCACCGCATGGACGTGCGGAAATCAGGCCCTGTCCATGATCAGGCCCTGCCTTCCCTGGGACCAAAGGCCCTAAATTTGGCGCAGGCGGTGAATGCTAAACTCAAAGCATAAAACAATGTTGAGCGGGTTACTTATAAGTAAAAAAAGCGTAAAACAAAGTATATACACACTCACAGTCGAGTCACTTAATTGTGACCACCTCCTACTTTTGGCGTCAACAGCGCGTACCCAATGAAAGAAGGCACGTGACGTGAAGTGGCTTGGAAGGTATATTAAGTGTGCTGTAGGTAACCTGAAAACATATCACCCGTTGCTGTCATGGATAAAAGCAGCGATATATCAGATTTGCAGAAAGGGATGATTATCGGCTTTCGGGCCAAGGGTGGAAGTATTTGTAAAACAGCGCAGTTTGTGAACTGTTCGAGCGCAGAACACACTTTGTGAACTGTATTGCGTTTGTAAACTGTTTGTGGTTGAAGTGTATCGAGACTAGAGAAATGGCACCATTGCGAATACGCGACGTGCAAACAGCGGAGCACCCCGTGCCATTGATATGTAAGGCGAACGTCGGCTTCAAAGGTGCGTGAGGGTCGATCGACACGCTACAGTGGAGCAACTCACTGGCTAAATGAACCAGAGGGCTACCGGAAGTGTGTCTAAAACGACAGTTCAGCAAACCCTGCTGCGTATGGGACTCCGATGCAGACGGGTGGTCACTGCACCTATGCTAACGAAGGTGCATCGGCAGAAAAGGCTTACATTTGCACGGCAATATCAGAATTGCACCTCCGCTGATTGGCAAAGAATTGCCTTCTCCGATAAGCCACGTTTTCTGCTTCACCGAACGGATGGACGTTGGCATATAAGGCGAGAAACATCGGTAAACAAACACTCTTCAACCATTGCTGGAAGAACACAAGCCGGTGGGGGCAACGTTATGGTCTAGGGAATGTTTTCATGACATTCTCTGAGTCCACCCGTCACTTCATAACGAATTCGGTCTTAGTGCCGCCCTCATACCTGTGGGAGGCACTAGGGCCGAATGTGTTATGATTTCATCTTTGCAGATCACGTACACCCGCATACACGCAGATTGTCTTCCCTGGAGCAGATGGGATCTTTCAGCACGACAATCGACGTGTCGCACAGCTAGAAATGTCCGATAGTGGTTGGAAGAGCATGATGAAGACTTCAAAGTACTTCCCTGGTCCCTTAATTCTCCAGACTTAAACCCAATTGAGCATCTGTAGGACCACCTCGATCGTGTTGTTCGCTCTATGGATCCTCCACCACGCACCTTCTAACAGCTGTCAGATTCACTGCAGTCAGCATGGCTCCACATACCTGTGAACACCTTCCAGCACCTTATTGAGTCACTCCCAGCCTGTCTAGTTCCTGTCCCCGCTGCACACGGTAGTTACTCTGGATATTAGCTGGTGGTCACAATTATGTGACTCGACCGTTTATATGTCTAAGACATGAGACGTAGAAACGTCCACGGTCATACACTGGTGTGCAAAAATTAAGGACGAAGAAGAGAAATTAGCATAACAGCGGAACGAGCAGGCAGAACGGACCGAAAGACCACTCAGGAGATAGACTAGGGTCCGGTACGGTAGGGTATGCGCATATATGCTGCATGACGTAGGGAGGGGGAGTGTCGGAAGGGTATAAAGCACACGGGCGGTGTACGCTCAGCAATTCGATGAAAGCTATTGCACTGTGTACATCGGTTTGAACGACGTCGAGTTGCTGCCACCGTGTGATATGGCCAACAGGCAATCCAGTAGACGACATCTGGATGACTTTACCCGAGGTCGCGTCATTAGAAAGTTGGAAGAACGTCGAAGTGTGACTAGTGTGGCCCAGGAGTTCGGGATCGCTCCCAGCATCGTTTCACAAGCTTGGAGAGCATTTCAAACGACAGGAACAGCTGTCCGAGAGTTTAGCAGTGGTCGTCGGACGACCGGTATATTGTCCTACAGGCGAGAAGAGACAGACGGCAGACAGCGGGAGAAATCGCAAGGTACATGCAACAGACAACTGGACGTCCGTTATCGCGTTTTACCGTGGTCAGGAGGCTGCACAAACGTGGTCTATTTGCATGACGACCAGTACGGTGTGTGCCATTAACGCCTGCTCATCGGAGACGACGGTTTCTGTAGTACCAGGAACACAAGAACTGGACACATTAGCAATTATATAAAGTTTTACTACTTTTGGTGCGTTTTTCTATTAAATTATATAAAGTTTTACTACTTTTGGTGCGTTTTTCTATTAAATTATATAAAGTTTTACTAATTTTGGTGCGTTTTTCTATTAAAATAAAAAACGTTTTACTATTTTTGGTAAATTTTTCTATTAAATTATATAAAGTTTTACTACTTTTGGTGCGTTTTTCTATTAAATTATATAAAGTTTTACTGCTTTTGGTGCGTTTTTCTATTAAATTATGTAAAGCTTTACTACTTTTGGTGCGTTTTTCTATTAAATTATATAAAGTTTTACTACTTTTGGTGCGTTTTTCTATTAAATTATATAAAGTTTTACTACTTTTGGTGCGTTTTCTATTAAATTATATAAAGTTTTACTACTTTTGGTGCGTTTTTCTATTAAATTATATAAAGTTTTAGTACGTTTGGTGCATTTTTCTATTACATTTTATAAAGTTTTACTACTTTTGGTGCGTTTTCTATTAAATTATATAAAGTTTTACTACTTTTGGTGCATTTTTCTATTAAATTATATAAAGTTTTACTAAAAATAATAAGCTTGCCACGTAACATTACGATTTCTCTCAGTAAAACGTTTTCTCAACTTCTCCCACGTCATTGATACTTGTATGAATTTATCAACCGTAAAATTTGATTGACGCGTCCTGCCACCCCTGGTTGTCTCGTCCCTGATTCCCAATTCAATTTTCATTATAGGGTCAAGAAACTGCAATTTTCAGACGGCCCCTAAAACGTTCGTGGCTAGTTGTCCAAACCCCGATCTTGACCAGATAGTTGAAATTAAAGCCTTTCTTGATGAAATAATGAAAAACAAAAGGCCATGATTTCAACAGACGTAAGAGATAGGCGATAGTTGACATTTTCGAGAAGTGGGCATTTTCCCGTGAGCATTCTTTCATGCATTGAAACAATAGGTTTACTTTCAAGACAGTGGAAAATTTTGAAGTGCAGAAATTAAAAGAGCTTTTTTTATATAGACGTACGCGTTGTTATCCAAAATGGGCTGTGTACGGAGTGTGCAATCAATACTGCTTACAGGGAGTTTAATAATTAAGTTTCCAATATATTTTAATACTGGAACGTTAGTTTAGCAGTTTATCGTTTAAAGTATTTTGCTAGCTAGTTCTCATGCCTCTCTGGTATGATGTAAGTTACAAGGTAAATACTTGTTATGTGCACATATTTTAACGAAAGGTATAGTGAAAACCTGAGAAGAAATTAAAAAATTCCCGTGCGACGCAATTCTACTTCTACCATTTCCCATAGCCCTGATGTTTTCCTCTAAGAGCCCGCCATAGGGGAAAGGGAGTAATCGGGGGGCCTTTTTTCGCACTCCTTTGGTCACAGGATTTTGTTTGGTTAAACTCCATTCATCAATTAACAACTAACATAGGGGCATGTCTTAGGTTACCACGCAGGAGAAAGGAGCAAACGTCTTAACTCGCTCTTGGCGATGTTGGAAAATCTTTTACAGGCCGTCTCAACTCGATCAAGCCGCTATTGGGACACCGATTTCAGGAAGAGTTCACACGCCCCTGCCGTTTGCGGGACGGACAATGAAAACGCGTTAACCCGCTCTTGGTGCCCAGAGGGTTATAATGCTTCGATGTATTTAACACAGATTGAACGATTGCCGGTTTGGCTAAAGCTTAAGGTGGACGTCATGTAATTTTGCTTCCTATACTTCCAATGGAAAAACTTCTCTACACATTTCCTTCACAATTAGTGTGTTCCCAAGGATGAAAATTTAAACATCGATTACAATAATTTCCTATTATAACTTGGAATACTTAATATTTTCTAAAACATAACCATAATTATATTAAAAATCAATAACTTTTCCTTTGGTGGTGTTGAAACCAGAAAAAAGATGGCACGACCTGTACTTTGATGACGTCAGTAGACAAACAAATGTTGGATTGCGTAATTATGGTTATGTTTTAGAAAAAATTAAGTATTCCAAGTTATAAAATGAAGCTATTTTAATCGATATTCAAATTTTCATCCTTGGAAACACATTAATTGTGAAGAAAATGTGTACAGTAGTTTTTCCATTAGAAGTATAGGAAGCAAAATTACTTGACGTCCACCTTAACTTAAATATACTGTAACTTAACAATATAAGATGCATTGAACTCATTAGTTTATGAGGTAAATTAGAAGTGGTAATATACAAACCCAATGTGATTGCAGAATGTGAATGCTGGCATATCAATGAAGGAAGGGCTGGTGACTTGTATATCAAAAATTGTAGGATACGACCAGTAGAAGAACATAAACTCCATTGACTGGTATAAAAATCCAGCCAAACATAGTGAAACTACTAAAGATTTCACGCCAATCAAGATATATTTTCTAGGAAAATCCATTCCAACTTTCTGCGTTCTTCTCGTGAATTTTATATCATGAAAGCTACAATTCAAAAGCTGTCAGAAGTTATCCTGTTTCCACCAGTAGGTGCGAGTTAATTACTTCCAATCAAAAAAAATAAAAATAAAGAGTAGAGGTTTAATCATCGCTTTGTCGGCGCATCTGTTTGCTTTTACAACAGAAGAAAAGTTCAACCTATGGACATTGTTTTTCCAACCGAAATAAAATACTTTAAAAACAATCGAAAGGTTTGCGTGCGCAAACTTTCATAATCTGTTTGACCTTTACGGGGAATGGTACGTCCTCTGCGAGGAGATGAAATAACCAAAGGAAACACTTACATTCCTGAAATTTAATCAGTTTCCAGCAAAACGAGTTTGGTAAGACTGTAAATATTTTATTTGCTATTGAGGCGTGCCCTTATTGAAAAGAGTCAGTTGGAAAATTCTCGAACATGTATTCTTTACTAACGCATTTACCCACGGAGCTCCTTTCAAACGTTTTCATTACCAAAACTATGTCAAACAGCAAAATTTCATTAATTATTAACTCTTCTTACATAAATAAAAATACATCAATAAAAACTAATGGGTAGGAGATATCACCACTGCCTCACATGTAATGAACACGTGATTAGCTGAAAAATAAAATTTTGGAACATCGCATCGGACCTCACTGTCATGCGAAAGCTTATTGATTTTTTACGGATAATAGGCGGCCAGATATTGAATAATATGTGGCTTTTTTCATTGTATTGCAACTGAGGAAAATATTTTGTGGCCAGCAAAAAGTTAATACCTTTTTCATGCTTCCTCCATGAAGAACGATCCACTTATTTCTTCTAGTAACACAATACAACGAAACGGTCCCCCCCCCCTTGTTTACGGGTTTAACGACCACCGTGAGCATATCTAGGGAATATAAGTAGTCGCTGGTGCCTAATTTAGGGCCACTAGTTCTGGGCAGTGGCGCACCGATTATGGGTGTCCAACGGGTCCGAACCCTTACCCTCAAAAATAATAGCCTTGAGCCTAAGATATTGTGCTATTACAAAAGTAATACATAGTTAAGTCATGCATACTATTGGGTTGACCAAAAAGTGTTGGCAGCATTGCATCGTGTTGCATCTCTGCAATTTTCTTGTGATTTAGGTGTGTTATTGGACTCTTTGTTCCTTAATTTCACGTTCGCCTTCAGTATAAAGGTATCGTTCTTCGTTTTGCTTCGTTCCTGGGGCGGTGAGTGCCTATTTTGTTGTAATTCATCTTGTTTACGTTTGGCCAAGCTGGCCAAGCTCGCTACTGGGCGCCGCCATTAAAGATGGAGACTTCCGGTGGGGACGGTGATAGCCCTAATCTCTCTTTCTTTTCTGATGTCCCAGATGGGGTGTTGCTACGCAAGCGTCCGCTTCTAGAGGTGCCAATTTGCCTTCCCCCGCTACGTCACATCTCCCGGCTTCCGCTATCGCTGATGACGCATGGACATCACTGGAGATGCAGCCTCTTCTAGCACTGCCGAGCCCAACGTGTCATTACCTTCGTTTTCTTCTGTTGCAGCCTCAAAAGTCTCTCGTCCGGCATTCAAGAATAATTATGTTGGCGCTGAACAGCTGAAATCTTTCATTTCCCAAGCTGGCAATAATATCGTGCTTGATATCCCAGCCAGCTCTCCAGCTGGCACAGCTTTTACTGAGAATCTTGCGAAAGGCGTCCATTTCGAGGCCCTTCCGGACACTTCTTTGCGAGTATATGCAGATGCCATTGCACAGCGGTTCCCATCTCAATCAATTCCGCAAATGTATCTAAGAGGACGACTTGTGGTCGTTTATCTGGCTACGGCTGAAATGGCGAAATCTGTCCTAACATCTGGCCTCACAATTGGTGATAGACATCTTTCTGCAGAACCGGTGGCCCAGAGACCCATTAACGTTTCTTTCTACCCGGTCCCGTTGCAAGTGACGGATCTCATGCTGTATGCTGTTTTATCTTCGGTTGGTTGGGTAGTTGGAGGCATACAAACGCATCTGCTGCATGAAACGACCCATTACGTGATCCACGACATGCGTCGATCTATGGTGCTCGCCGTGTTGCGAGGGTCATATTTCCATCACAAGAAGCAATCGAACGGCATCCAACACACTTTACTGTTCGGTGTGAGGATCAGGTCAGGCGAATAAACTTCCTGACAGAATTCCATTGTACTCCATGTCACCAGGTTGATCACTACTATAAGCAGTGTCCAGCTGCTCCGCCAAAGACGTTTCGCTCGTCTCACCGACGCCTTCTCATCAAGATCCTGGTATCGCTCCGTCACCCACGGTGGTTCCTGCGGACAATCTACCTTCAATGGCAACTTCTGCGCCAATTGTTGTCCTACCTTCTCTTTCCGAGGAACACTACCCAGATTTACAATCTTCTACACCTTTTCGTGTTCCTACGGACCCTGCAGCAGTTGCTGAGTCCGTTGCGACTGACCTGTCTAATGCCGAGACCTCGACCACTGGTGACACAGCCTATCAAAGTGTCAGCGACCAAGCGATGAGTGATGGGACGGAGGGCTACCTCCAGACCCGTCTTGACAAAAGGGAAGCCAAACCTCTTCGCGGCAATTCGAAACGACGGCGACAGACTAGCCATTCTACTCAACCCTATCCGACTCAGCCTGTCGAAGCTTTATTAACTTCTGTTTTGACCTGGAAACCCCTCTCTTCTCTTTTCTCCGACCCTTCTTCCACTTTGAAAGAGGAGTATGTCCTTCTTCGCTCCGCTCTCCGCACCCTTTTCCCATTTCTGGTTTCTGACACTGGCCTTGTTTCTGTCTCTGGACCGAGCCTCTCTCTACCTTTCTTCCTTCCCTTTCAAGACTCTGTTGCTCCCATTTCTTCTTTTTCTATTGCTTCTATCTATGCGCTCCTCCGTGCGCCCCTCACTTCTCCGCACGGTCTTCCTGAGTTTCTCATTCTCTTCTGCTGCCTATCTGGTCCGCCTCTTTCTCTCCCCTTTCTACCCCGTTAGAGCGTAACATCCAATGGCGGTTTCTACACCGCCGACTTCCTGTTCTTTCTTCCCTCTTTCACATGTCTATTTCTTCTATTTTTCTCTGCTGCTTTTGTGGTGTTGAAGGTGATGTTCCTCATGTCTACTGTCACTGTCCCGTTCTCCTTCCACTTCTCAATACTGCCTTTCGTCTTGTGGGCACCATTTGCTCCAGAGACATTCCTTTTCAAGCGTACGAGTGGCTATTACTCACCAAACATCCCCCAGCTACATTGCCGGATGCCTGTGCCTATCTCTTCGTACTTGTCAAACATGTCATTTTTCTTTATCATCAATCTCTCTGCTCTCATGCCACCACACCAAGTATCCTCTCTGCTGGCACGGCCTTAACGGTCGATTTATCGGAATCGCATTGTGTCTCGACTACCCCTGGAGAACTTCGCTGCTTCCGCCCCTCAATCTCAAGCCTCTTTCCGGTCTACCTAGGCGCAGGGGACCGGATGGTTCAAAACCACTGGATCTTCCATTCATCTTTCCTTCTGATTGGTTTGTTTTTTCCCAGCTTCGACCTTCTGAATGCATCAGTTGAGATTTTGTGTTCTCTCCTCCTGGTGATTCGCCACAACGTCTGCTGAGCTATTGTCTTTTCACTGCTCATGATTTGTATTGTAGGGGATTTCTGCAATTTTTGTGTAATTCTTGTGCATGTACCGTGCTATATTTGTTTCTTCGTTGCACCTGTCCTTCTACCTGTTCTTCAATCGTGTGTCTCCTTTTGCTACCTGTACCTTTCCTAAAATGCTGTGTTTGGTTCGTTTTCTCTGCCTAATACTAGTGCTTATGGTCTTGTGTTTTTGCATCAAGTTGCTTGTATTTACTGTCTTTCATTGAGTTGTGCACCGTGTATTTGTTCTCTATTATGGTCTTGTTCTTATACGAGAGGTATTGCCTTGTGAGACTTTGCTCTTTCTGTTCTTTTCGCTGCATGGTGTTGTATCTCGTTACTTTCTGCCTTATTACTGTCCTGTAATTTCTCATATTCTTTGATATCTTGTTTACTGTACCTGACCCATCGCATTGTGCCTTCTGGACTTTTAGATTTTGTGTATGTTAAGGCTAGTTGACTCTTGGATCCTTGATGTGTCTTCTTGCTGCCTTTTGCACCGGAACGTGTGGTGTTTTGTATCCCTGGGTATTACACTTGTACTGCCCCGGGCACCTATGCCTCTCTTTGTTTTGTGTTGTTTGAATTGTGTTTTGTTTTGCACGGTAGAGGGTTTTCTGTTCGTACCTCTGAATCTTCTCCTACGAGTTCATCTAATGCTTGCTCGTCCCAAGTCATTGTTTTTTGGACCGATGCAATACTGCACGGCTTGCTGTTTGCATTTTTGCGTATCTTAGTGTTTCATTTGGGGAGTTTGCTCAAGTTTCCACTATGCTCGTTATTACTTATATTGTTTCTATGTCACATATCGTGTGGTTTCCTCGTTTGTGGGAACTGCTCAGTTCTGTACCTTTATCACAGTACATGCTTTCGTTGTGATCTACTTGTTCCCCTCTTTTTGTGCACTGCGTTGTACAATCAAATTCTTCTAACTATATTTACCTGTCGTTTTGTGCCCTGCTCTCACTGTGAACGTCATTGCATGCTGTGATCTCCTGATGTTTAAATGTATCATGCTACATGCGATTCTCCAACTCTTTGGCTGCGTTTCGGGCCTTCGTGCTCGCGATTTCGTTTTGCATTGTACCTGTTTTGTAGTGCTCTTTTTGGCCTTTGTGACCACTTCTGTGAGGCCCGTGCATACCTCATGATGTTTTGCATTGTCTCGGTGAAATGTTTGCCTAGCAGTTATCATTTATCATGTAGAATGGTTATGTTTCACCAAATACTTAATTGTGTTGTTAATATTGTTTGCAGTGTGCTCTCCGGTATTTCCGGGACTGTCGATAGTCTTTTGTGATCAATTTAGCCCACGTCTAACTATATACTTTAATTTTGCTTTGTGCATACCATGTGGATTCTCCATGACTTATCATTACTATTGCTTGCGCATATTTTTCATCAAGCATGTATTGTTCCTTACTAGTGATTTTAACATTTTGTCATCCTTAGTTGAATGTCGTATCACATTCATCTGTAATTTTTCATCAGTGTCGCTCATTGTTTTGTAGTTTATTTGCATTTGTGGTGCGCATGTGTCCCCTTATGTTTTCGCCAATAAAGTATATTGTTGACCTGGCCAAAAAGTCATTGCGTTTTTTACACAAAGACGGCGAAACATGTCTTGAAATGTAACTAAGGTCATTTTAAACCGCAAGTTAATTATGTAAAGTAACAGCTGATAGTTCAAGCTTGTTTTCGGAACAGAATGTGCATGATTTCGTTAACAGGTGTTTGTTCGGCGTCGATTTCCAAAAGGATAATCAAAAGGAACAGTTTCGTCATGCCTTGCTGTATTACTTATGAAAAGCAACAAGAAAAACGACACCGAATTTTCGGGTGTAATAAGCACGTCTTTTGAATCCGTTCTGACGCAAATTAAACTTATCAAAGCTATTCAAAGTCAATGGAGCCGGTACGGAAAACAATAGTATCTGACGAAAGAAAGAAGTTTTCCAGTCTGGTTTTCAAACCCTCAGATGTTGCTGTAAACGGAATCGCGAGCTTACGCCCTCTGTTTGCAGACTTGTGCGTTAAGAAAAACACGAATTAATATGAGAAACGTTTCGCATCGGAAACGCTCTCCAACACAGAAATAATTTTTCAAATCGGACTCTTAGAAACAGATACATCGACAAAAATAAGATGTGACTTTACGTCCCCTGGTGAGAAAACCATGCATTATTTTAGGAAGAAAGTATTCTCAAAAGGTATTCAATATGAGCGGTATGGGTCCAAGAAAAAAAAATTTAGTCGAGTTTTCAAGAGCCCAGATTTTGCTATAAATACATCAGAAGCAGAAATTAACCCTTATGCCCCCTGGTGGCCAAACCATTCTTTATCAAACATTAGAAATTATATGAAAAATATTTTCCATCAGGCGTTGTATGCGATACAGGAAGAATTTTTCAAATCGGAGATTTAGAAGCAGAGATATAGGGGGGAAAGCAATTTACCTTTACGCCCCCTAGCGGAAAGTCTATGAATTACTTGAAAATTTTGAAATTATCTGAAAAACATGTCACATTGAAAACACTATCCAACAAAGAAGGAATTTTTCAAATCGGACTCCTAGAAGTAGAGATATTGACAAAAATAAGATATACATCTACGCCCCCTTGCGGAGAAACCATGCAATATTTTACGAAGAAAATATTTCGAAAATGTTTATCGACGTGAGTGGCATCAGTAAACGAAAAAAATTTTCAGTCGATATTTTAGAAGCTCAGGTTTTATGGCAAATACGTCAGAAGCAAAAATTAACACTTACGCCCCCTGGTGGCCATTTTCACATCAACTGCATGCGCTGAAGAATTTTTTTTTTCTCATAGGAGTTTTAGAAGAAGAGTTATCGGGGAAAATGTAATTTACTTTTACGCCCCTAGCGGAAAATCTATGCGTAATTTGAAAAAGGTAACTATATCTAAAATACTCTTCGACATAAATGGAATCGAAAGGTAAAAGAATTTTTTCAATCGGATGTTTAGAAGCAAATATGTGGTATAAAACGTATTTTTGTATTCGACATCATCTGCATTTACGCCCTCTAGAGGCGAAATTGTACATCGTAAAAAAGAACGAAATGAAGGATCATCATTCGCATATTTCAAGCTTCCCAATGCAAAAAGAATTTTTCAAATTGGACTAATAGTTGCAGAGATATCGTGTCTACAGGCGGACGGGCAAACTGATAACATAAGCACGATCTTTTTTTACAAAAGACGTGCTGAACCCTAAGCAAGCTCATAAAACATTAAGTGTGTATGTTGAAAAAGCCTTAAAACTACGGCAGTATCAAAATTGGCTTGCAAATTTTCGGTCTGGAGGTTTTGATGTGAAAGATGCGGCATGCCCAGGAAGGCCAATCTGAACATATCGAAATTGAGCGTTGAAAACCATTTAAAGCAACTGGGATACGTTAGTAAGCTTGATATGTGGGAAAATATCGCCTTCCTCCCGGAAATTTTTACTGATGGGATCCTTTTAGACGCATTAAATCTTAGATTCCGTTTGTGCCTAACATAATAATGTCTCCATAGCGGCACGGAAATCCTGACCACTTATGCCATCTCACGAGAAAACTGTAATTAATAAAAGGTGGAAAATCATCTCTGTTTAGCGTAATAATCAGGGACCGATTTACAGGGAAGCCAACGAAGCACAGGCGCGGGGCCTCACGATTCTTGACTGTCTCAAAAATAATTATTTATAATTTTATTTAATTTTGCTTCTAAAAATTCTGGAGAGCCTCAAAAATAACGATTGTGGCAAACGTTGGTATTTTTATTTGAAATTTATTATAGTTACCGTAATTTTCGGGCAGAGCAGCGGATCGTACGGTAAAAAAAGAAGAAAAAAAAAAGGTTGCAGTTTCTTCGCCATCAGGCTATTATGCCAACGCCTTATCCCGAATTATTTGTCTACCCTGTTTTCAGAAAACTGGGAATGTTACAATTGGTTTTACTGTGTTACTAAAAACCAATTATAACGTTCTTGGTGTCATTTACAGCACAATGTTATGCTCTAAAAAAATATCTCTTCTTCTCCAAAATGGTTCGTTCTACTGTCGGCTTTGGGTAAAAATGCGGAACACGGAGCAAAAGGCCCGTCCGCCATTTTTCCAATATGGCGGCTGTAGCACTACCCAGATCACGTCAGACTTTTTGTATGTTAATCACAGCCCTATATATTAGAGCATTTGTAGCAAAAAATCATTTCGGTCCGAATTCCCGATCAGGCCTAAAACCGTGCTAATTTTCCTGGACTAGTGAGCAGCTTTTACTTTCTCATATCTCCGTTACAAGGAAAATATGCTTGTTCAAATATCGTACTTTCGGGTTTTAGGAATTACTTTGCTGAAAATGTTGAAACTAAGTAACTAACTTGGAGCCAACGGTTGTAAATATCAAGAAAAATGTAAGTTACGTAAACACTGACAACACAGCACTCCGCCGAAATGCAGAATGAGCCAGCATAGAACGAACGAGTGGAGCGGATGTAACAATAAGAAAATGCTTTTACGATAAAGCTCAGAGAAACGCTCCGAGGGACTTTCTGCAACAGAGCACAGGTGACTAATTAATTAGCACTTCATACCTATACGTTGTATTCGGAAAGGTTACGGTGGTTAGGTATATCCACAAATTCAGGACCGTAGCAAGCTTATCTTATCTAGGAGGGCGAGACTTGAAATTACACCTCTTCGAGTTAAAAATTACGTCCCTTAGAGTTCCACTCAAACAATACGTGGATTTTACTTTCTCACACACTGCAGTTATAGGGAAGTGTGATTGTTCAAAATGTAATTCAAAATTTAAAAAAATAATACTGAAGGACGTTGTTGTTTATCTTAATTGGAGATTTAACGACCACCGTGGCCCTTTCCTCATTTAGGGCCACTGGTTCCAGGGAACAGAGAGAGACAGAGACGATCAATAACACCCAAGAACCACAGATTGTAAATATATACCAAGTAAAGCGTCAATGTTATGTGAATGCCGATGACACTCCACTCCACAGAAATGCAGAACAATTGAGTAGCGAATAGTGAACGTAACAATTTAGCGGTAGGGCTTGGAAAAATTCCATTCAAGGTAAAACGCCCAGAGAACTTTTTACAATAGGAAACATCATCATTGTCAACCATTATCAATCCACTGCTGGACGAAGGTCTCTCCAAGCCTCTTCCACTACGATCTGTCTTGTGCCAGTCTCCTCCATGTCACTCCCGCATACTTTCGAATTTCATCCAACCATCTTCCATGTGGTCTTTTTTGGGGTCCTTTCCTCTCCCTTGGAATCCAATCTAAAATTTCGACTGTCCATCGATGGTCTGTACTTCTGGCAGTATGTCCAGCCCATTGCCATTTCAGGGATTTTACTCTGATCACGATGTCTTCCACTCTCATATTTTTGATCCACGAGTTTCTCTTCTTAGCTCTCCTGGTTACACCAAGCATGCACCTCTCCTTGCTTCTTTCAGTTGTCTGCAGGCTTTGTATGTCTCTTTTAGTTAAGGTCCACGTCTCTGCACCATACGTAAGCACTGGAAGGATGCATTGATCAAACACTTTTCTTTTAAAACATAATGACATATTGCTCTTGAAAATTATGCTGTTTCTTCCAAAAGCTATCCAGGTAAGTTTTATACGCCGATTAATTTCTTCATCAATGTGACCCTCACTTGATATCTGCTGTCTAAGATAAACATATGCATCTGTTATCTCCAGCTTTTCTCCATCAATCAATAAATCTTCATTTCTTGTAAAAACATTGTACATCACTTTTGTCTTCTGAAAGTTCATTTTTAACCCCACAGCAAATTCCTGGATTATACTCTGCAGCTCTGATGGGGTAGTTGCAAAAATGACTACGTCATCAGCAAAACGAAGGTGAGTTAGATAATCTTCATTAATCTTTATCCCTTTGTTTTCCCAGTTCAGTGATTAAAAGACATTTTCCAATGTGGCATTAAAGAGCTTCAGAGATATGATGTCACCTTGTCTCACTCCCTTTCCAATTTTTTTGTGTGCTGTATTTTCAAACAGCCGAATCTTTGCACTTGCATTTTCATAGATGTTATTAATAATATTAATGTATGTATCTTCAATACCGCAGGATTTCAAAGCCATTGTAACTGCCGATGGTTTCACTGAATCAAAGGCATTTTCATAATCGATAAAAGCCATGCACAATGGAAGTTCATATTCCCTCGCTCTTTCAATCAGTTCTCTCAGTATGTGGATATGATCTATAGTGCTGCAGCCACTCCTGAATCCAGCTTGTTCTCTCGGTTGAGCCATGTCCAGTGTTACCTTCAAGCGGTGTGAAAGAACTTCAGTGAAGATTTTATAAACCACTGATAGAAGGCTGATAGGTCTGTAGTTCCTAAGATGCTCAATGTCACCTTTTTTATGTAGCAGGATCAATGTAGCATTGTTCCAATCCTCAGGAATCTTCCCTTCATTAAGGCATCGAGCAAAAACTTGGGCGAGTACTGTTTTTATTTCTCCACTTGCTTCTTGTATGATGTCTACAGTAATTTCATCTTTTCCTGGAGCTTTTCCCCACTTCATGTTCTTGATTGCATGTGCAACTTCTGCTGGGAGAACTGAAAGAACTCTGGTACCTTTCATGATGTCTGGAGTACATGTATCATCCCTTTCATATAATTTGGAGTAGAAATCTTTCAGTCTTGTCAAAATTTCGCCTCTATTTCTTGTTACAGAACCATCTTCTTTTCTCAGTATAGGGAACATGTGATTAACTAAGTTTCCATCGCAATATGTTCGGAAAGGTCATGGTGGTTAGACATAGCATATTGTTTTCAATGTCTCCATTCACTGGTTTGAAAAATTCCTTCCATGGATACGAGATGTTCAAACCTATCAGTGTACGTTACTCTGTACCTTGGCGAACTCCCTGGAATACTGTATCCCGCCCCGGTGGCACAGTGGGCTAAGAGATGGCTCCTGATCATTACCCCAACTGAGAGGTCTCGGTTCGAATCCCGGGTAAAGCATGGATGTTGTGTTTGCCTTACGGCCACCCCAGTGGCTCAGTGATCTAAAGCGATGGCTTCTGATCATTAGCCCAATGGAGGGGTCTGGGTTCGAATCCCGATAAGGCATGGTTGTTTGCATTTGTCTTTCAGGGGTTTATTCACCGAGTTCCTTGTTCACCTATGTACATTGCTGATATTGATACAAAATGTCCGTACTGTACATGTATCTGTCAACAAAGTCCAATCTGTGTTCAATATACAATGTACCTGTGAAACCAAGTCCAATAAATAGTTTAATTTAAAAAAAAAACCTTCAATAAAAAAAAATACTGTGCGAGACCAACCAGTTTTTAAAAAAATAATGCCAAAGGATATATATATATATATTTATAATATGGGATGTAAGGTCAGGTGATGCGTAACATCACAGCCTCTCCTTGACAAATGTCAACCCCGCCTTCTCGTGGTACATCCTGTTCCCACTAAAGGGGCTCTGACGACCGCCAATAGCGGCATAACTATACCATCGGGATTAGAGGAAATGCTATCCCACACTCACCAACCCGCTTGGCCAGCGTGGTGAGTTATGGCCAAACCCCCCAAAATGACTTCACAACTTAAATCTTGGCCCTCAGTCTCCGGCAGCTGGAATGTACCTGGCCAAGGCAGCGGCCAGTGCGACATGAAGGCAGAGGGTGCTAAGAATCCCCGGAGGACCGGACTAGGCTGCCATCTGATGCTGACCTTGGCTACGTACAACGGACGCTCCCTATCTTCTGATTCAAGGCTTCTTGAATTGGAAGAGGAACTACAAAGGATCAAGTGGGACATCGTCGGGCTAAGTGAGGTAAGGAGAAAAGGAGAAGATCTCATTGAACTGAAAAGTGGACATCTCTTCTACTATCGTGGGACAGATACTGGCAGAACTAGTGGTGTTGGATTTATAATAAACAAGAAACTGAAGGATAAAGTTGTAGAAGTTGAAAGTTCCTCTGACAGAGCTGCACGACTCGTTATCCAACTCTCGAGAAGATACCAGGCTCAGATTATTCAAACTTATGCACCCACCACAAGTCATGCTGAAGAAGAAATCGAAGAATTTTATGAGGAAATTCGTCATCTAAATAATAAAGGTAAACAGCACTTGAAGATAATTATGGGAGATTTCAATGCAAAAATAGGGCAACGGCAACAGAATGAAACTTCAGTAGGTAAATTCGGTCACGGCAACAGAAACCAGCGTGGAAATACTCTCGTAGAGTTTGCAGAGGCAGAAGGGTTTTTCATCTTGAACTCCTTTTTCAAGAAAAAGCCACACAGGAAATGGACATGGAGACATCCAAATGGGACGACAAGTGAAATTGATTTTATTATGTGTAACAAAAAATTCGTCATAGAAGACTGCAGTGTGCTAAACAAGTTCAACACAGGCAGTGACCATAGATTGGTGAGATGTAAGATGCACCTCAACACTAAACTCGAACGTAGCAAGCTCATAAGACAAACAAAATGTATTGACATAACCAACCTTAAAAAAACACCATAATACCTTCAAATTGGAACTGAAGAACAAATTCTCTGCTTTAGAAGGCCTAACATCGGAAGAAGTGGATATTTCTGAAGTTACCAGAAAAGTAACCAAAGCTCTTATGGAAACAGCAACAAAATTAGCTGGGTCTAAGAACAAATTGCATGTGAACAAATTATCAGGAAAAACCAAAATGTTGATGCAAAAAAGAAGAGTGATGAGGACAACTAAAGAAGATGTGACTTCCAAAGTGGAATATATAGAGCTATGCAAAACAGTACGAAAAAGTATCACTGAAGACGTAAGGAAATTCAACTGTGAACTAGTAAGGAAAGCAATTGAAAACAACCAAAGCCTAAAGATAGCAAAGGGACATCTCAGTAAGGGGAAAACAGATTATGGCACTGAGAAAAGAAGATGGTTCTGTAACAAGCAATAGAGGCGAAATGTTGACAAGAGTGAAAGATTTCTACTCCAAATTATATGAAAGGGATGATACATGTACTCCAGACATCATGAAAAGGTACCAGTACCAGAGTTCTTCCAGTCCTTCCAGCAGAAGTTGCACATGCAATCAAGAACATGAAGCGGGGAAAAGCTCCAGGAGAAGATGGAATTACTGTAGACATCATACAAGAAGCAAGTGGAGAAATCGAAACAGTACTCGCCCAAATTTTCACTCGATGCCTTAATGAAGGGAAAATTCCTGAGGATTGGAACAACGCTACAATGATCTTGCTACATAAAAAAGGTGACATTGAGGATCTCAGGAACTACAGACCTATCAGCCTCCTATCAGTGGTTTATAAAATCTTCACTAAAGTTCTTTCACACCGCTTGAAGGTGACACTGGACATGGCTCAACCGAGAGAACAAGCTGGATTTAGGAGTGGCTACAGCACAATAGATCATATCCACGTACTGAGAGAACTAATTGAAAGAGCGAGGGAATATGAGCTTCCATTGTGCATGGCTTTTATCGATTATGAAAAAGCCTTTGATTCAGTGAAACCATCAGCAGTTGCAATGGCTCTGAAATCCTGCGGTATTGAAGATGCATACATTAATATTATTAATAACATCTATGAAAATGCAAGTGCAAAGATTCGGCTGTTTGAAAATACAACACACATAAAAATTGGAAAAGGAGTGAGACAAGGTGACACCATATCTCCGAAGCTCTTTAATGCCACATTGGAAAATGTCTTTCTATCACTGAACTGGGAAAACAAAGGGATAAAGATTAATGGAGATTATCTAACCCACCTTCGTTTTGCTGATGACATAGTCATTTTTGCAACTACCCCATCAGAGCTACAGAGTATGATCCAGGAACTTGCTGACAAGAGTAAAGAAGTGGGATTAAAAATGAACTTTCAGAAGACAAAAGTGATGTACAATGCTTTTACAAGAAATGAAGATTTATCGATTGATGGAGAAAAGCTGGAGATAACAGACACGTACGTTTATCTTGGACAGCAGATATCAAGTGAGGGTCACATTGATGAAGAAATTAATCGGCGTACAAAACTTGCCTGGAGAGCTTTTGGAAGAAACAGCATAATTTTCAAGAGCAATATGCCATTATGTCTTAAAAGAAAAGTGTTTGATCAATGCATCCTTCCAGTGCTTACGTATGGTGCAGAGACGTGGACCTTAGCTAAAAGAGACATACAAAGGCTGCAGACAACTCAAAGAAGCATGGAGAGGTGCATGCTTGGTGTAACCAGGAGAGATAAGAAGAGGAACACGTGGATCCGAAAAATGACAAGAGTGGAAGACATCATGATCAGAGTTAAATCCCTGAAATGGCAATGGGCTGGACATACTGCCAGAAGAACAGACCATCGATGGACAGCCGAAATTTTAGATTGGATTCCAAGGGACAGGAAAAGACCCAGAAGAAGACCACATGGAAGATGGGTGGATGAAATTCGAAAGTATGCGGGAGTGACATGGAGGAGACTGGCACAAGACAGATCGTAGTGGAAGAGGCTTGGAGAGACCTTCGTCCAGCAGTGGATTGATAATGGTTGACAATGATGATGATGATGATTTATAATATGAGGCTTAACGACTACCATGAGGAACTTGGTGGGCTATAAGCAGTCGCCCAACCCTAATTTAGGGCCACTGGTTCCAGGGAAGGGAGAGAGCCAGGACCGTAAGGCGAACACAACATCCATGCCTCACCGGGATTCGAACCCGGACCCATCTTGGACAGTGAAGGATGTAACTTTCTTTGTTTTAGTTGCACAATTCCTATTTTATACCCACCCCCCCCACACACACACACAGGGCATGAATTTATGCTACTGGAACGACCATTCTGGGAGAACAACCGGACGATGAAGGATGTAACTTTCTTTTTTAGCTTTTTTAGTTACATGTTACACAATTCCTACTTTATAATACTCCCCCCCCCCTCCAGCATGAATTAATCCCATTGGAATGACCATTCTGGGAGGACAACAATTTGTCCAGTGCTGTAGCTACAGCCCTGCACAAATTGTTTTATATGCATCTCTCCGCTATTTCAGAGAATTCCTTTCATGCACTTGAGTTTTCCACACCTCAAACTGTAGGTTACTCTGTACTGTGTTCAGTTGAGCAGAATACTATATGCGGCTAAGTAGTCTTTACAGAAGATACTGAAGGGCACAACTTGTTTTCCAGAAAGAATTTCCCGTGCATTCCTATTTTTATATGCCCCCTAAGAGCTAGAACTTATGCCTCTGGTAGAACCATTACTGGAGGGCAAACCGCCCCCCCCCCCTTTCGCTCCAGTAGCAACAGCCCTCACACCTCAGGCTACTGGTCCACAGAAAAGTGTTCCACAAGAAATAATACAGTGGACCGAAAATTTCCCAGCACGAGCTGTATCTGATGCAGAAAGAATTTTTGAAATGACTTCTAGAAGCAGAGATAATAGGGGAATTGTGATTTACCTTTACGCCTCCTAATGGGAAATGTATACATAACTTGAAAAAGAAACTGTACTAAAAATAGCTTTCACTATAAATGGAATCGAAAGAAAGGATTTTTCAATTGGACATTTAGAGTAAATATATGTAATAAAATGTATTTGTATTTTGAATAGGATAATATCTATACTTAGCCCTAAAGCGGCAAAGTTATGCATTGAACAAAGAAAACCCGAGAAAGCAAGGGTCATTGTTCTCACATGTCAAGTTAATAGCTGCAGAGATATGGTGTCCACAGATGGACGGACAAAGTGATATTATCAAGAACACTTTTTCTTTTACAAAAGATGTGCTGAAAAGATACTCTTACAGCATAGCCCAGCACCTCTGAGCTATTGGGTTGTCGGAAAAGTCAGGACATATTATGGCATCCAATGGCAGTTGGGTGGTTTTGGAAGTACTAGAGGCATGCACAGCTCTGTTATCGCTATGGCATTTGACAGGTACCAGTTCTAACTATAGTCTAAAAGGAACAGTGAGCGATTTGATTGATTTGCGGAGATTTGACATCAAGTTGAAGATGGAAGACCAAACTGTGCATTTTCGCCATATTTTACTGTTTTACTTCTGTAAAGGGAAGAACGCGCGTCAAACTTGTGAAAAGTTGCGTAAAGTGTACGGTGATAATGCTCTACAAGAACGTCAGTGCCAGCGGTGGTTCGCTAAATTCAGTGTTGGTGATTTTGACCTCAACAATGCTCCTCAGTCGAGGAGGCCCACCAAGGTTGATGACGACCAAATCAAGGCATTGATCGAGTCAAACCCACATTACATGACATGAGAGATTGCAGACACATTGTACATCCATCATTCAAGACCACCTGAAAAAGCTGGGATACGTAAGCAAGCTCGATGTGTGGGTTCCTCATGAACTCAAAGAAGCTCAATTGATGTGTATAAACATCTGCGATATGCTCATTAAACGTGAGGAAAACGATCCTTTTTTGAAGCGACTGATAACTGGTGACGAATAGTGGATTGTGTACAACAATGTGCTGCGCAAACGTCCTTGGTCCCGACGTGCTGCTTCGCCTCAAATGACATTCAAAGCAGACATTCATCAGCGGAACGTTCTGGTCTCAGTATGGTGGGATTTTAAAGGTGTCGTGTTTTTCGAGCTCCTACCATGGAACCAAACAATCAATTCGAATGCGTACTGTCGGCAATTGGACAGTTTGAACGAATCCATCATCCAGAGCTCGTTCATCGTAAAGGTGTTGTGTTCCATCACGGCAACGCGAGACCACACACAAGTTTGATCACCCGCCAAAAATTATTGGAGCTTGGGTGGGATGTGTTGCCACACCCAGCATACTCGCCTGACCTTGCATAGTCAGACTTCCACTTGTTTCGCTCTCTTCAACAGTCCTTGCTTGATATAACATTCAATTCAGAAGAGGCTGCAAATCAGCACCTTGTAGAGTTTTTCGCCACGAAAGACAGGTCCTTCTATGAACGAGGCATTCTGCAGCTCACTGAAAGATGGGAAAAGGTTATCAAACAAAACGGGCATTATATCATTGATTGATCTTTGTTCTTTCTATCAATAAATGGCCTTTGCAAAACATGGCTAAAATACGTCATGACTTTTCCGACAACCCAATAGTTCCAGAAGTCCCTTGCACAACTTACTTATTGAACATTTGATATACTCCCTCCCCATTTTTTTTTCTATTTCTTAAATTAACATTCTTTCACAAGCACATGAAGATTCTGCTGTGCTGTTGCAATTTCACCCTGAATGCCACTATTTCTATTCCTCCATTCCAGGACAGTCAGTGTCAGATGCAGACTGGGCCACTGCGATACCCGGAGAATTCCTGGTCGGCCACCATGCATTTTGCTAACTCAAGCAAAAAATAAATGTATGCCTCCACTTTAAAATTCTTGAAGAAAAGCAAGTAATGCTAAAACAAAGTTTGTCTACCACTTGGATGGCTTTGGAAAAAAAAAAAGTGTAGTAAATATTCCGACGAGGCAAACCCTGTTTTGGTATACCTCCTACCCTTTTCTCAAACACCTAATTTAAGCCCCATCCCTTTGGACTGATATCTTCTACCAGAATCAGTTTTTGCCAATTGCAGTTGAATAATCAATACAATCTAATCAAATATGCTAAACAAGACCTGCATTTGATTTATATTTAGGGCCTTTCAGTTAAAACTACAAATTCTTGAACTGCAGTTCTGAGAAGTCTGTTTCAGTTACAACAAAAATACTTTTCAGTTGAAAGTAATATTCATTTTTTGCATTCTTTAATTTCTCTTATTCATAAATTTGCACTGAGATTCTGGACATTTTCAATTTTCTCAAGAGATTTTTTGGAATTATTTTATTAATGACAGGCAAGTCTTGAATAATTAAGTTCATTAGCAGAAATTTGTAGAAGTCCTGTAATTTTTTTCTTCTGTTCTTCACGTTTTTATTTAAATACGATATCCGGACTCCCTAGCCTCTTATTCGTTCAGGTGGTATCGTATTGAGGGTGAATGGCTAATTTATTTAAAATATGAAATAAACAACACATAACTTATTTCTTAATAGAAGATGAATGATAGGGTTAAAATAATACCATTGTTACCTCATTGGTTTGCAGTCTCCTTTTGACTAGTTGCACCCGGTATAAACTCAAGCAACAACAAACTACGTAGTCGAGGTTCCATAAAATGTACGTTCTCCGTAGGCAACAATGAAATATTTATGATAGCTAAAACCTCTAAAAAACTTCTATCGAACACATATAAAACCCTGTTCTTAATAGAACTTGAAAGAAAATTAATCCAAAGAATAAATAAAATCTAAGTGAAAAAACCTTAATTCAAACCTCAAATTCGACTGATAACGATATATAAAACAGTCATCATCGAAGCAATCCAGATAACGAAATTTCCGACGCGCGTTTCAGTACACTCATTCGTGGCCATTTTCAAGGAGATCATGTGTTGTACTGTTCCTTGCGTGTTAACTATAACATAAGTCGACGGTGCTGCCATCTCCATCGTCTACGAACATCGCTGGCGGTGCTGCCATCTCCATCGTCTACGAACATCGCTGGCACCATCCAGTGTCAACCTGTTTTTTAAACTTTGTTTCCTTTGTCGACTAGATCTTATTTGGATTATTCGTTGTTTTTCCTGTTTTATCATATTCAACCATGTTGGTGATGATTCGATCGGGACATTTAAATTGCAATTATATGCCTTGGTTTTCTCAATTATGATGGCTTCTGCTGTCAGAATCTTTTTATGTGTGTTGTGAGAAGTAACTAGACTTATATTCTCCCAGTCTGGTATGGCTTCATTACTATAACAATATTATATAAGTGAAGTTCGAATTTCATCTTCATTCCAGTTATTTAAATGTTCACGTAATCCAATATCGATATTTCGTTTTGTGCTACCAATGTAACCCGTTTTGTTTCCTAGGTTCCTATTTATATTAATAATTGGTATGCTGTATACACAAGCTTTACGTAAGGTAGAATATTTTTCGTTATTTGCTTGTAATAATCTGCTATTGTCAAGTACAGTACCTGCAATAAGTAACCCTGCTTTATGGCATTCCTTTTTTAAAGGAGCGAATATAGGTGGACAATATGGTAGCTTTCCACAAAATCTGTATGCATCAGTCGTATTCAGCCTCGGTTTATTTTGGTTATTCTGAATTTGTTTGTAAAGATCGTTGATCAATCTCTCCTTATAGCCGAAGTCATTAGCCAGAGTTTTAATCCATTCAATTATTTTTGTCTTGCAGTATTATAAGATGAAAGTATAATTGCTCTTTTTAAGTAATATCGGAATGCTGCAGTTTTAAATTTCCATGGATGATTTTAGTTATAAGATATTATATTTGGTACAATTGTTGGTTTTTCTATAGAATACCTCGTAGTCAATTCTTGAATAATTATTGATGATATTAATGTCTAAAAATGGTATTTGTTTATTTTTTTCTTTTTCAATGGTAAGATTGATAGTTGTATATATGTTGCTGTATATATTAACAAATTCTTCCAGATTCATATTTTAAATAAATGAGACATTCACCCTCAATACGATACCACCTGAACGAATAAGAGGTTAGGGAGTCCGGATATCGCGGTTTTCTGCGAACTTAAAAAAAAAAAACGTGAAGAACAGAAGAAAAATTTACAGGACTTCTATGAATTTCTGCTAATGAACTTAATGTAATATGCCACGTAATAATGTTCATTAATTAACGTGGAATTTAACGTTTTTTGAACTGATATTAATAAGTCTTGAATAATTTTTAGCATATTTAGATTTCCATTTTCACTAAAACTGAAGAAAATAGTACAAGTTCTGAATTTAGTTACCACAATAAACTTCATAATGGAATTAAGTCTTCTACAATCCCTCTGAGAACATCTGTTGCTTTTTAACAATCGAAGTAATTTTTTCTTACACTGAAGTTTACTAGAGAGTTAATGTGTCAAGGAGAATGGGTAAAATGTACTGCCTCAATACAAAAAACCTCAATGATTTGTAGATTTATGTTGGAAAGATGTTTAAACAGTAAATAGTGATACTGACATGATTTTTTTTGGGGGGGGGGTCCTTTTTAATTTTTCCCAAAATTGGGCCACTCCAAATCAACTTCTACAAGGGGATACTGATAAGTTTTGGCCTCACCAAGAAGGAAATGGGCTAGAGCCATGAAACTTACCGACTATTCCACATATTTACCCCAGAAGTTCACACTTGGCATGGCATTTCTGGAGTTTCTTTAATCCTTCCAAAAAAAATTCTGAAGTCTGATCACCCAAACACTGCTCTGCTGCCGATACCACCTCAGAATCAGTCGAAAAATCCTTCCCTTTGAAACTTTTTTTAAGGTTTGGGAACAGGAAATAGCCCGAAGGAGCAAGGTCTGGCGAGTAGGGTGAATGGTCTATGCACTTAAACCCCAGATCCCACAAAACATCAATTGTCTTGCCAGCCTTGTTAGCCGGCGCATTGTCCTTCAAAAAGAGAACACCTTTCCACAGTTTTCCTCGCCTTTTTCACCTTTGAACCTTTGAAGTCTCCTTTAATCGGCACAGTAGGTTGGAATAGTACGCAGCATTTATTATTTGGCCCTTCGTGAGATAGCATAATACCTTCCAAATCCCCCCCCCAAAACGTTTCCATGACCTTTCCTGGAGACCTTTGAGTCTTTAATTTCTTTGGCCATGGATTGTTTTGTCTCTGGATCATAGTGACATAACCACATTTCATCAACAGTGATAAATTGCAGCAAAAAATTATCACCAGATCGCTCAAAATGCTGGAAAACTGATTTGGAAGTTAGTATATTTGCACTTTTAAAGGTATTAACCTCCTGCAAAGTGCGCATAGTTTACGTGCAATTCATAAATGAAAAACTATTAGAAAGTGCCAATCACTCACCCTAAAGATCATGGTAACCTCCTTTACAACACACTTCCAACACGTCAACCACGTGTTGGAAGTGTGTTGTAAAGGAGGTTACCATGATCTTTAGGGTGAGTGATTGGTACTTTCTAATAGTTTTTCTTTTTTGATTTAGAAGTGTTCACTTGTTTTAGTTTCTCATCAGCATTAAAACATTTAGGCACCCACTTGGCTGAAATCTTCTGCATATCCAAGTGCTCATTAATTATGAACCCCAACACATTCCCTGAATATCTTGAGTGTCTCAGCCATGATTCGCCGATCTGACAAAATCAAGTCATTAACATGATCAACAATTTCAGGTGTTGTCACTGTTGTAGGCCACCCAGATCTTGCTGCATCTTCGGTCTCAAAGTCTCCACGCTGAAAGTTGGCAAACCATTTCTTCACAGTGGAATATGAAGGGCACTTGTCACTTAATGTTTGCGCCATACACTCATAGATTTCCTTTGCAGTTTTCTTCTGCAGGAACAGAAATTTCATGACAGCCTGGAGTTCCACATTCGAAAATCCAAAACTTTGCATTGACACTATTCAGTTCAGGATGTCAAACATCTGAAAAAAAAAAAGCCATTATTCTGAAAATTGGAGCTTTAAAATACTCTTTCAAGCTGCAGTGACAAAATAATGCTACAATTACAGGAAGTAGGTTACATCAAAAACTTTTCAGCATCCCCTCGTAGAGCCATTTATGACAACTAGTAAACAATTGAACAGTGTATAGCAGATATCTGCCTCATTCAAGTTTGCTTGTTAAAAGTGATCACTTAGCTTTTATCTAGTTAAAGTGATCACTTTAACATCTGATCACCTAGCTAAAGAAAAAAGTTAAATCTAGGAATTTTATTAAATTTTGTTTGTTAAAAGCTATTAATATCAAATTAAGTTTGAATTAACATTACATCAAACAAAAGTTCCTGTTTTCACTCATTAAACCTGGGGTCACTCAACGCAAACTCTTTCCAACATTTCCACTTTTTATTGAACAGAGGGGTTGCTGAATATATGGAGGGGTTCTATCTCCCAAATTATTATATTTCCTTTCAGGGGTTTTAATGACCCCAGTGAGCGCCTAAGGCTATCAGAAGTCGCACATGACTCGAGCTAAAGAACAGAACCATAGATGCACAGCAAAATGGCCACCCATGCCAAATGTGGCACTCTAACATGAGCACAGCTCGCCAAAAGCCCAAACCTCTGACCACTAAGGAAGCATTCAGTTTAGAAATATTTACAAATGTGGTAGGCATTGACAAAGTGCTAAACAGCAAACATGGACTGTGCAGTGTTTATTATCAGTACTTTATCAGAATATATCCAGGGTTCCCTACTTGTATATTAAAAAAGTGGTTCTAAATGGTTTTTCTAGAACAGCGACCTAAGCCATGACTAATCATTAAATTCCTTCCGTTCTTGCATTTCCTTGCCAAAGCACACATTTGTAAATTCTTTAAATAACTGATCTTTATACAATTACCTGCTTTTCATTAATAACTACACTGACGTAAAAAAAAAATCCCAACACCAAGAAGGGGTTGTGTTAGATAAACGACAGTTGGTAGGCGCTGAGAGTACATCTGCAAGATGACGTCTATGCAAATTTCGCACTCGGCGCATATGTGTGGCGCTAGTAGCGCCCCTCGGAACATGCAAAGCAGGTTTGCTGTAAATACCCGCTATAACGTTCGTGAGCATTAGTTATAGTTGAGATTCGACGTAGGGTGTTGATGTTAGTCAAGAATGCCTTTAAGAAGACGAAGAAGCCATCATCAACAGCTCACTGAGTTTGAACGAGGTCATTTAATAGGGCTATGAGAAGGTGGATTTTCTTTCCGCAATATTGCAGAACGACTTGGCAGGAATGTAGCCACTGTGCGCGATTGTTGGCAGCTGTGGTCAAGGGAAGGTACTACCTCAAGATAACCGGGTTCCGGCCGGCGACGTGGCACTACTGAGAGGGAAGACCGCCGTTTACGGCGTATGGCCGTGGCACATCGTACCGCGTCTGTGGCAGCAATTCGAGCTGCAATTGTCACCACAGTGACAAAACGAACCGTTACAAATCGGTTACTTGAAGGACAGCTCCGAGCCAGACGCCCTGTAGCGTGCATTCCACTTACTCCAAACACCACTGCCGTTTGCGAAGTCAGTGGTGTCAAGCTAGAGCTCATTGGAGGATGGAGTGGAGATCTGTTGTGTTTTCTGATGAAAGCCGGTTCTGCCTGGGTGCCAGTGATGGCAGTGTGTTGGTTAGGAGGCCAGGCGAGGACCTGCAACCAACCTGTCTGCGGCCGAGACACACTGGACCTACACCTGGAGTTATGGTCTGGGGAGCAATTTGCTATGACAGCAGGAGCACTCATGGTTATCCCACGCACCCTGACGGCACAGTTGTAAGTCGGTCTGGTGATTCAACCTGTTGTGCTGCCATTCATGAACAGCATTCCAGGGGATGTTTTCCAACAGGATAACGTTCGCCCGCATGCCGCTGTTGTAACCCAACATGCTCTACAGAGCGTAGACATGTTGCCGTGGCCTGCTAGATCACCAGATCTTTCACCAATCGAGCACGTATGGGACATCATTGGACGACAACTCCAGCGTCACCCCCAACCAGCATTAATCGTCCCTGTATTGACCGACCAAGTGCAACAGGCATGGAACTCCTCCCACAAACTGACATCCAGCACCTGTACGACACAATGCATGAACGCTTGCGTGCTTGCATTCAACATTCTGGTGGTTACACCGGTTATTAATGTACCAGTATTTCAAATTGAAAATGGATCTTCTCGCGCTTATATTAAGCTGAGATCTTGAAACCCTAATCGATTAAATATGTTACCTATACAAATGTATTGCCGCCATTTCATTCCTCTACAACTATTTTTTCGTGGTGTTGGGATTTTTTTTCCCAGTCAGTGTAAATGCACGAGACATTAGTACTGTAATTTCTTTCTTTCCTGGTGCTGAGTTGTATACTTCCCACATAGAATGCATTACATACATTCTAAAATGGTTATGTAAGAAAAATCTGTCAGTTTGTTTCTCTATAACACAATGCAGCTATTATTGATCAAATGGGCTCCTGTTCAGAGAAACATGTAAGTGAATCAAACAACAATCTGCAATCCATTGGTTGGTTGGTTCTCTGGATCATTTCTCCAAACAGGAACATAATACACCATTGTACCTACTAATTGTTTCATGATGAAGCAAACTGTCTGCAGAAATGGAACAAAAACTTTAAAAGGAAATTTTTAAACTTCAGATTTGATTATTTTTCAGGAAATTAAGGAATAATGTACTGTATTGAAAGTAAGATCCATCAAATTCTAGGCAGGCAGTAATTACAAACAAAAGTATGAAATCCAGAAAAAGGGCAGCAGGTGGAAAATTAAAAATTACGATTTTTCAATTCCCCTATAACAAAATTCCAGATTGTTACAAAATGCAATTTTCCGTGATATATATAAAAAAAAAAAAACCCTGGTTTTTGGAACTATTTCACATTCCCTGAGAATATCCCAGGTTTTCCAAGTTTTGTGGGAAACCTGATATTGAAAATTGATTACACAATGTACTAGTTAAGAATGAATAAGATAATGCTCGCTGTTTTTCTCGAACAATAAAACCAATCGCTGCAGTTGACAAAAGAAATAACAGCTATTCTTCTGTCAAGTAATTATGGGAACACAGGTATAAGTACATATGTGGTTATATGCTCTGTTAAAGAAATGATAGAAGCAGTCATTCTGCCATAACTTTTGTTATTTTAACAGTTATATATTGGCCAGTAGTCAAAATGACAGAAAACGGCAGCCCAGATAAGATATTGATATTAGTCAAGGGCTGAACCAAAATGCCCCAATTATTTTGTCACTAACATTTATTTTGTTCAATAACAAATATAATTACAAACATAATTTGTGCCTTGGAAGTCGCTTATGATGCCTAAAACATGCAGAGAATTTTTAACATTAAAAATTTCAACATAAAATGCCTCGTTTTACTTTTTAAACAAACAATTTTGTTTGTATAAAATATATTAATTGGCTAATGTATGAAAATTACATTTATTGTCCCCCTTATATACCTGAAGTTAATTTTTATTTTCTTTAAAAATTACTGAAATAGACTTTTGTGGAACAAACTTAACAGTGAGTGTGTTACACTTCTCTTCACTGCAAGAGGGAGCAGTACACCAGTGTGTAACATGCACAATGTCTTACCCCCCCACCTTTTGTGATATAAAGGACATGCTAAACTACACCAATGAGCCACTCCATTATGACCTCCCCAGCCTAGAGAAATGAGTGCACCTGGTGACTGAGCAGTGGCACAAGCGAAGTTCACAGAGCAGTACATATACAACCTGTGGACTGGCTTTCAAGTTAGTAGTGTTCGGAGTCAGAATGGGAAAAGCTGCTTATTTATCGGAGTTTGACCAAGGACAAATTGTGATGGCATGGCGCCTCGGAATTATAATCTCGGAAACAGTGCGGCTGTAGTTAGCAAGTGTCAAAAGTGGTGCAAGTCGTCCAACCACGTGTCGTCCGCACCTCGCTGATGCGAGAGGGTAGCAGAGACTGTCTCGCATTGTTCATAGCAACCACAGGGCCACAAATCACAGGCAATGTGCCACAGCACACAGTTCAATGCAGCATTCTGCACATGGGCCCGCACAGCTGAAGAACCAGCCAGGTCCCCATGCTCACTGAACGTTATCACTAACAACTCGTGAAATGGGCCCAAAATCATCGAGATTGGACTGTAAACGATTGGAAGAAAGTGGCCTGGTCTTTTTTTTTTTTTGATTGGAGGTTTAACGACCACCGTGAGCAACTCAATGGGCTATAAGCAGTCGCCCGTCCCTAATTTAGGGCCACTGGTTCCAGGGAAGGGAGAGAACCAGTGCCGTAAGACAAACACAACATCCATGCCTCACCGGGATTCGAACCCGGACCCTGTTCGGACGAATGATCAGAGGCCATCGCTTAGACCACTGCGCCACCGGAACGGCGTGGCCTGGTCTGACGAATCAAGATTCGTGGTGCATCACGTAGACAGCCAAGCGTGGGTACACCGATTACCAGAGGACGCTATGGCACCTGGAAGAACTGTTGGGTGGAAATGGGCAGGCGGTGGTGGTGTTATGCTGTGGGAGATGTTTTTTTGGGGGGACAATTTAGGTCCCATTATCCCAATCCCAGACAGCTGTCAGGTATCTGATCATCATTACAGACCAAGTTAACTTGATAATGGAAACTGTGCTCGCTACTCGTGATAGCCATTACCAACAGGATAATGCGCCTAGCCACACTACCAGAAACGTCAAGGAGTGGGTTCGAGCAACATGCTGGGGACTTTCTCTCAATGCCCTGGCCTGCAAGTTTACCTGACGTGCACCCAATCAAACATTTGTGGTACGACTTAGAAAAGTGTGTTCGTGCTAAATCACCACCACCCCGACATGTACAGGAACTGGAGGAGCTACTATCGATTTTATGGTACCAGATACCCCAGGATACCTATTGCGATCTCATCAAATTGATGCCTTGCCAAATGGCCACTGTCTTGAGGGCTAAAGGGGGTCCTACAGCTTATTAGGTAGATGGACATAATGTAATGGCTCATCACTGTAAAATTCGAATTGCAGAAATTACATTTTATTTCCCCTTTTTAAGAAATAAAACTAATTTCTTTCTCCTTTCTTTTCCTAGTCTCAGTCAAGGATTTCTTTTAATAACACCTTTCAAAAGTAACAGAATTAGTTACATAAATCATACCTCATGATTTTCCATTTTACACCATATTTTTATACTGTGGAATTTACTTTTTTTTCTTTTTTTTTTACGGGTCTTATAGAGGTTATTTTTCAGAAAAGTTGACCAACTTTTTTTATAATAACCTCTATAAAAACCATAAAAAAGTTAATTCCACAGTACACTATGAATAGAGGTGCCATAAATTAATTCACATATTTTTATTTTATTTAGTGGTTGAGATGACTGGACTACTAGAATGCTTATTTTTTATCTTTTGATGTGCCAGGATGGTTTTGTCCACAATTTTTAACAGATGGAATCCTTCTCCACTCTGAACACAAATTCTGATTTCATAATGAACACTAAAACCCATAGGTTTTTAATTACCAGAACACACATGTTTTAAAACATTTAATGAAACTGAAGCTCAACAATGGTATACATATCTTCACAGCATGGGAGAAACTTCCCAGCAAAATATGGGTACACTTAACAGATTTACAAGCTAACAGGTAATATACATTGACTTTTTTTTTTTTTTTTTCCCCTGTAAATACGACTATTTCATTTGATGCTGAAACAGACACTGGAACAGCAGATGAAAGAAACTGCTTGAATGGTGCGAGAGAAGAGCCATTATTTAATAATCGTGATTTTTAATGAAGAGCGTTTCAGCAGCGGCAGCTCCAGCTACTCCTCCGCCATATTTTCCAAGTGAAGCTTCACTGTTAGCCTGAAGTTACATAAAGATAGGTTACAATAGAAGAAAACAAATGTTCACAGAAGACTCACACAAAAGCAGATGTTAGTGAAATGTTATGGCACTCAGAATCACACACACAAATACACATAAGGGCTAAGTAGCTCAAGTAGGAGTGGGTAAGAACTAAAAAGGGGTTTGCAGGGGGGAAGGTTAGTAAGAATGGGTAGGAACAAAATTGGATTTTGCTGAAGCCAGGCTCTGAATTGACCCAGGAATGTATTTACCCTGACATGCAAGTCCGTTGGCCTAGAAAAAAGAAAACACAAATTAGGTATCTACAACTACTGCATGCAAGTGCACCATGCAAGCTAATTCACAAAGGATACTCTATTCTTTGGAGGAAAAAGGTATGATGCAGTCTACCTCTTCTACACTTCACCAGTTCTAACTCAAAACTATGTTTAGTAATAGTTCACTCATCATAAACAGGCAAAATCACAAGACAATCAAAAAGACAATGTAATACTGATATATGAGTGAATCCCGTAATGATGGTTACTTTCAAAATGCAACAGTATTCTCATATCTGGAATAACAATTTGATTATTACTTTTACTTCCTGGCAACATTTACTTCAGAATTACTACAATTAAGTTTTTGAACTTCTCCATTAATTATCATAATTAGGGTAATCACTGGCAAAATCTCTCGCTCTCTCTCTCTCTCTCTCTCTCACACACACAATCTACCAACAAGTAATTGCACACCTTTGATAGCAAAGGAAAACAAAGTTCATTCACCTTCAATAATTGGTGGAGCCTCCACGAGTGGCGATTACAGCTGCAACCCTCTGGGGCATACTCTTAACCAGGCACGTTGTACGACGGCTAGCAGTATTTTTTTCCACTCGGCTTGGAAAAGACAAGTCAGTTCCTTCACCGATTTTGGATGGTGGGGGCACCCCTTAAGTCGACGCTCCAACTCGTCCTAGAGGTGCTCGATAGGGTTAAGGTCCGGGCTCTGCGCAGGCCAGTCTATTCGATTAACCCCATTGTCACCATACCAAGCCATGGTGGACCTCGCAACATGACAGGTGGCATTGTCATCCTGAAAGTAACATGGGTCCACCCCGTAAAACTGCCACAATGTAGGAAGCGCGCATGGTCATCCAAAATGTTGCAGTAGGTCTCGGCATTGAGTCTACCAGGAATTGCGACCAAGGGTCCCATGCCATACCAGGATAAGCACCCCCACAGCATAATTCCACCGCCGCCGAACTTCACAGTTGGCACAATACATTCCGGCAAGAGGTGTTCTCCAGGCAGATGCCAAACCCAAACCCTGCCATCCGAACAGTAGAGGGTGAACCTTGATTCGTCACTCCAGAGAACCTGTTTCCACTGTTCAACAGTCCACTGTCGACGTTCTTTGCACCACGTTAGCCGAGCAGCGCTATTGAACTTGGTGATCAAATGCTTGTGGGCGGCAGCACGTCCATGATAACCGAGCAGATGGGCTTCGTTATGGATGGTATTCATCGAAAGAAAACTCCCGGATGCCTGTTGAAACTACTCGCGGATGTGGCCCATCGATTTGGTGCGGTTTTTCCGAATTTCTCTGGCCAGCACCCGTCGGTCTCCAACTTCCAGTTTTGTGGGTCTGCCGGGTCGGGTCACATTCCGACAGTCACCTCTCCTCTTCCACTTGCCAATCACGTAGGCCACTGTCGATTTTGGGTACTTCAACTCGCCAAATATGTCACGTATGGATCGGCCATTTCTGCGATACCCGACGATTACACTTTTCTTGAAATCAGAGAGCTCCGAACTGCGTGGCATCTTGCATGCGACTGGTTGTGTTGTTGTTTCCCACACGATATTTAACGGCAGCGGCCGTGACTTGTATCAGGACCGCAAATATAGTCGATTGTAGGGGTGTCCAATTACTTGTTGATTGTGTGTATGTGTGTGTATTTTAAATTCAGGATTTAATTATCACTGTGAGCAACTCAATGGGCTATAAGCAGTCACCCATCTTCAACAATGGGCTATAAGCAGTCACCCATCCTCAATTTAGGGCCACTGGGTCCAGGGAAGTGACAGAGGCAGTGCCATTAAACAAACACAACATCCATGTCTCCCTGAGATTTGAACCCACACCCATCTCAAATGAATGATCAGAAGCCAGCACTTAAACCACTGTGCTGGCTTTTTACACATGCTAGAGAGAAGTATTTTAAGAAATGGTCCCTCATTATTGTAAGAAAAGAGCAAACAGTCTGCAGTTTTTGAGGAGTATATCGAGAATACAGTATTGAGATATGGTGCACAAACTTTATGTTGTGGAAATATAATGCTTTCACTCAGTATTAAACCCTGTTAACTGTCTTCCTTTTCTTTTCCCCAGGAAGCCACTGCTTGGGAACAGTACTGGACACTCAACCCTCAAAGAATGTACACTGATGGGAAAAAAATCCCAACACCAAGAAGGGGTTGTGTTAGATAAACGGCAGTTGGTAGGCGGTGAGAGTACATCTGTAAGATGACGTCTATGCGAATTTCGCGCTCGGCGCATAGGTGTGGCGCTAGTAGCGCCTCGGAACATGCAAAGCAGGTTTGCTGTAAATATGCGCTGTAACGTTCGTGAGCGTTAGTTATCGTTGAGATTCGCCGTAGTATGTTGATGTTAGTCAAGAATGCCTTTAAGACGAAGAAGCCATTATCAACAGCTCACGGAGTTTGAATGAGGTCGTGTAATAGGGCTACGAGAAGGTGGATTTTCTTTCCGCAATATTGCAGAACGACTTGGCAGGAATGTAGCCACTGTGCATGATTGTTGGCAGCGGTGGTCAAGGGAAGGTACTGCCTCAAGAAGACCGGGTTCCGGCCGGCCACGTGGCACTACTGAGAGGGATTACCGCCGTGTATGGCGTATGGCCGTGGCGCATCGTACCGCGTCTGCGGCAGCAATTCGAGCTGCAGTTGCCACCACAGTGACACAACGAACGGTTTCAAATCGGTTACTTGAAGGACAGCTCCGAGCCAGACGCCCTGTAGCGTGCATTCCACTTACTCCAAACCACTGCCGTTTGCGACGTCAGTGGTGTCAAGCTAGAGCTCATTGGAGGACGCAGTGGAGATCTGTTGTGTTTTCTGATGAAAGCCAGTTCTGCCTGGGTGCCAGTGATCACCGTGTGTTGGTTAGAAGGAGGCCAGGTGAGCGCCTGCAACCAACCTGTCTGCGGCCGAGACACACTGGACCTACACCTGGAGTTATGGTCTGGGGAGCAATTTCCTATGACAGCAGGAGCACTCTCGTGGTTATCCCACGCACCCTGATGGCACAGTTGTACGTCGGTCTGGTGATTCAACCTGTTGTGCTGCCATTCATGAACAGCTTTCCAGGGGGTGTTTTCCAACAGGATAACGCTCGCCCGCATACCGCTGTTGTAACCCAACATGCTCTACAGAGTGTCTACATGTTGCCGTGGCCTGCTAGATCACCAGATCTTTCACCAATTGAGCACATATGGGACATCATTGGATGGCAACTCCAGTGTCACCACCAACCAGCATTAACTGTCCCTGTATTGACCGACCAAGTGCAACAGGCATGGAACTCCATCCCACAAACTGACATCCAGCACCTGTACGACACAATGCATGAACGCTTGCATGCTTGCATTCAACATTCTGGCGGTTACACCGGTTATTAATGTACCAGCATTTCACATTTAAAATAGCTCTTCTCGCGCTTACATTAAGCTGTGATCTTGAAACCTTAATCGATTAAATATGTTACCTATACAAATGTATTGCCGCCATTTCATTCTTCTACAACTATTTTTTCGTGGTGTTGGGATTTTTTTTTACGTCAGTGTATTTTCTTTCTCCAAATATACATTACTCTATGTGTTGTGGCAGTCTCTGTATCCCACAAGGAAGAAAAGGTGGAATTACAGAAGGCCCACAACAACGATAAATCACACAGAATTTATCCATACTGGATGCTGAGTAACCCATGACTCCCATCAAGAGCAAAAAATGAAGTTAGTAATTTTCCAGGTACTGAAAACTTAAAAATTCCTTTAAATAGGAAATAATGCTCCTCAGGAAGACGCTTCGATGTCTGCAAGTTTTCGGTTTTACAAGTTATATAAAGTAGGTACAGTTTGCGGTGGAGCATTAAATTATTCTATTAAGATAGAAATCAGTTAAAAGTCCTAAAAATGTTACTCACGAAAGTGCATGTTCAGTCTGATGTCAGTAGTTATTTAGAGCTTCTTGGTCAAAAGTTGTATCCTGCTTCAATATGGTCAGTAGTTAGGGTTAGCTCGAGAGCCATTTCGTCAAAAGTTGTATCAACTGGACATAATCTAAGTAGGATACAACTTTTGACGAAATGGCTCTCGAGCTAACCCTAACTACTGACCATATTGAAGCAGGATACAACTTTTGACAAAATGGCTCTCGAGCTAACCCTAACTACTGACCATATTGAAGCAGGATACAACTTTTGACCAAGAAGCTCTCAATAACATTACTGATGTCAGACTGAACACACGCTTCGGTGAGTAACATTTTTAGGACTTTTAACTGATTTCTATCTTAATAGAATAATTTAACGCACTACCGCAGACTGTATCCACTTTATATAACGTGTAAAACAGAAAACTTACTGACATCAAAGCATCTTCCTGAGGTACCTAGTGGTCACATAATGGTATGTGAACTTTATGATAGAATCACATGAGATATAAGAAATAATGCTTTTAAACAGAGAAAGGAAGTCTGATTATAGCCATTACATTAAATTATCTGCAGAACGCTGACAAATTATGTTTCTACATGCTAAAGTAAATATTAAATGCCGAATATGCTTAAGAAAACTGTACATACTGGTCCCATGTGGATTTTATTCGCTTGCATATTAAAAATCCCTTTCCATGTAAGTACGTCATAACTGCACGCAATTATTAACTGGATCTAAATCTTTTCAAATATGAAAAAATGTCTGTCTGAAAGTAAGTTTTTATCACTCTAGAATCTCCACTTGACATCTACGAATGTGAACGGATCATACTTGAAAAACACTCTTCTCTGCTGAAATTTTAGTTGTGCATATGTTCAAAAATGAAAAGTACTTCATTTGTAAAGTAAACATTTCCCTGAACATTAAAACAAGTTTGCATAAGGAACAAGATCTGGAAAGTTTGTATTTGAATAGCACTACTACTCTTCTACTGAAACTAGAAATAATGCCCAGAGTTCTAAATATTTCTCAACAAGACCAGGTGTTTTACAAGTCACCACAACACTTAGGAACCAGTTCTGCCTGGTAACAGTAGGAAAAGGAAGGGGGGGGCACGAGAAAATGCAGCACATTGGATTGGGATAACAGCAAAACTCTGAATTCCAATGCTTTTGTTCCCACCCCTACCTCTCCAAGTATGTTCCTCTTGTCCAACCTGGAGGACAGAAAGCATTGTTAATGATAGCATTTTCTGATTATCTTATTTCATAGAAAAAAAGGTAGTCTGAAGTGCTGGAATATTTACTTTATTGGTGCAAATAACTTTTGAAATAGTCAAATTATGCAAATTTCTTTTAATTGTACATAATAAATAAAAAAGCTGAAAAGCACCCTAAAGAAAGAATCCTCTTATAATGAGAAATAAAACAGAATAATGAAAAGAAATGCCTTCATAAAAAAAATACAAGTAGGCTCAGTTCTGATTGAGCTGTCTGTCAGTTTGAAACTTAAGACTCCGGACTTGCACATCGGAAAGTTGAAATGAGCTAGCTGAGTATGGTTTCAAAGCATTTATTTAATTTAATTTGTTATAGCCAACACAGGTCTATGGATATGAATTGTTTTTACAAATAATCTGGATACATTGCAAACAGATCAATACAAGAATTACCCAACGTGATGCTCTATCTTCTTGGGTTTCTTACATTCCCTCACTTGCTCTTGCCTCTCACTTTGATTTTCTCCACTTTTGTTGTTCATTTTGTGAATTCTGAGGCATTGTCGAAAATTTTAACGATTTTTTTAATTTTAGTTAAACCCCTGCAATATGTACTTTATATATTTGAATAGATCTCATCAAGAGCTTTAAAATGATACCACATACAGTCGTTTTGCACTCACAGTTGTCCAGATAAATCACTATATTGTCAAAAGTGTTTACCGGTTTACAAGAAAACAATTTTTAAAATGTTTACTTCAAACCACTTCGAAATGTCCTTCATGTATTTTAATAGAGCTCATCGAGAGCTTTAAAACAATACCACGAACAGTCGTGTTGCGTTCACGGTTGCAGAGATAGACTGAGTCAAACACGGTGACACACAGCAGAAATATTGCATCATCTCCCCTCCTCGCTCCCATTGCGTGCACGATGTATTGCACAGTACAGGAATTGGACTCCACGCTGTTTACGAATATGCTAATACGATTAGTGTGTGGTACACATATTTAAAGATTCAATCGGGACCTATTTTTGTCACAGGTGGTTGGCCGTAAGTTGCTCGATACCAGAGTTGTATAAAAATAAAATTTATCTTCTGTGTACATAACCGTTGAAACAGAAAATTTGCTGCAAACTCATGAAGCGTGAACCACAATAACAATGCAATAAGAAAATTTAAAGAAAAATTGATAAAAAAATTATCAGAACATTACATATTCCAATGAGGACAAAATAAGTACATTACAACTGAATGTGCAGCAATGCGAGTGAAATAGGCCATTGTCGTAAAATATGAAAATATTGGACTATGAACCTCATAAAAAGCAAGACTAAAGAAAGTTTTTATATCTAGAAAAACAGTTCCATCAATGAACTTTCGAAAATAATAAATAGCATTTTCAACAACTTAATTCAAAAATAGACTTACAAAACACATAAAAAAAATATATTAAATTATTTCTGTGGAAACGAAATTTTTGATACAGTTCTTATACATTGAGTATAGGCCTTGATAAAATCTAGAGGCCAGAATAGTCTGTAAATGCAAAAGAACTCAGAAGATGGGAAAAATAATTGAAGGTTCTTCAAACTAAAATAGAATTAAGTGCATTAATCTGAGTAAAGCCTTGAGTAAATACTTTAACAGCTGTAAATAACATTTCTTTTTTTAATCTACAAGCAAAAAGTATCTGCAATATCTGCTAATAATTTGAAAACTATCCGCGTACAGCGTACACGTGTACGTCTACATTCTGCTACTCTGCTTCACACTATCCACTGAGTTAGACTTAGCCCTATGTCAAAAGACCCTATATGAATGTCCTACAGGAGGAAATATTAATAAATGCAAAGTTGTCACAGTGCAGGCCTTTGTGATTTCATATCACTCACAAAGAATATAAAATGTTCATAAAAACCAGAACACTAGAAAGGAGTTGAGCTATGACCGATTTTTACAGAATATGCTCATTAGGAAATACAGAGCGAATGATTAATATCTGTGTCATACATACCACATGCATTGATGTAGGTAATCTGTATGGCCACCTCTGGCTTGTATCACCTGTTGTACACATTGAGGCAAAAAATAAATGTGTGAATGCTGTCCTGTGGAATAACCATTCAGACTGTATTGGCCCGTGTCTAAAGTTTATCTTGTTTGGGTATGTCCCAGTGACAAATCTGGCAACCTAGCTGGCCACATCAGAAGTGGAACACTTGTCCCTGAAGAAGGCACGTGTTGTCACTGCGGCATGTGGTGTGCCATTGTCCAGCTAAAATATGGCCCAGGGGATGTCCTGCAGGTACGGCAGGCCGACCTGCCACAGGGAGTCACCAACGTAATGAGCAATCGTTATGGTAGTATGAAACAAATAATGAAGAAAATTTCATGCACTATTTATTACGTACTACACTTTAGGAATAGTCAGATTTGTAAGGTCTTTCGGCTGCAGCATCAGCCTTGTTCACACTAAAAATAAAAGCAAGCACTCATGTAGCTGGCATCATTTCTTTAGCTGTTGCCAGTAGAGATTTTCAAATTATCGGAATATTGAAGGGTGCGTCCAAATTGCAAAAGTTTTTATTGAAGAGAATTTCAATGCTTTCTCTATAGCATAATGAAAATTTGTTGGAAGAGGGTGCAAACCTTCAAACAAACATTTTTTTTTTTTTTTTGAGAAGGATTGCACCCTTCTCAAACAAATGTTCATCATGCTGTAAAGCATTGAAATTCTCTTCAATAAAAACTCTTACAATTCAGACGCACCCTTCAGTATTCCAATAATTTGAAAATCTCTACTGGCAACAGTTAAAGAAACGATGTCAACCACACGAGTGCTTGCTTTTAGTGTGAACAAGGCTGATGCTGCAGCTGAAAAATCTTACAAATCTGAGTATTCCAGAAGTTTAGTACGTAATAAAAACACGCGTGAAATTTTCTTCATTATTGGTTTCTTCACATTATGTGAAATGGCCTTTCTTCTATTAATGGTGGTACGAACTCACAGAATTAATCTGCTCTTTCGCACCAATAGATTTTTTTTTGTAAAAATCAATGGATAATAAAGTATCCATTGATTTTTACAAAAAAGGGGGGTAATTTTCCCTGATTTTTACAAAAAAGGCTAACTTTTTTTGAGTTTTCCCTGATTTTTGGAACCATTTTCAAATTCCCTGAGAATTCCAGGTTGAGTGGGAAACCCTGTGCAAATACTGTTGACATAGGAGAATATATCACAGTTTGCAACTGCTGTGCCAACACCACTGATGCTGCAGAATGGTCACTCAAAGACATCTTCAAAGAGATGCTGGTTGCCCCTCGGCATTGTCTGTGTACAACATCCAGAGCCTTCTCTTAGTGTTCTACACCCTTCTTCATACCATTCCCTGGACACTCTTGCAGTGACAGACACACTGGGCTCCACACAACTGATAATCTCCACGAAGAGAAGTTTCATCATGCCAATAATGCGACCTCTGCTGAACTTACTCGTGGGACTGTACAACTGTCTTACACAACAATGAGGCATCTTTACCCACTGATGACAAAGCACCAACATGCTCCCCAAGCCACACAGCACTTATAATAGAGAAACAGCTGATTTCTGGTTTGTGACATTGTGCGATCAGATTTTTCTAGATGTAGTACACATGCACCTATGATGCTGAAATGCTAATCATATCTGTGATGCTGCCCAATTAGCATATCCTGTTAAGATCAAAGTAGTAGCTCAATTCCTTGGAGGTGTTCGTTGTTGTTGTTTTTTTTATGAACATAAGTAGTTCAGTGGTCATTATCAGTTCTAGGCAAATTACCAGCCACACTGCAAATATTATACTAAATGTAGAAACAAACTGGATAAACATGAAATTTAGAGGATAAACCCGGCATCTGTTTAAGGACTTTTTCATTTATGCCAAATCACTTCAAGTGTCACAAAGCTAGATCAATACTGAAGAAGCAACCAACTGCTTGATATTTCACAAAACAAAATTTCAGCTCTTAGCATTTATACAACAACACACCCACATTCTCAAGTAAAATGCATTTCCTGTGCAGGTATAGAGTAAAACTGAATATAAATATTTTTCTTGGGTAAACCCTGATAAATACAAAACAAAAGTACGACAAGCTATCATGGTTTGAAAATCAGGCTTCACGCGACAATAACATATAAACATATAAAACGAGCGAAACACACAGAGTCACGTATAGTAAAATGTCCGTTTAGCGGTAGCTTTCGGTCATCCTACGATCTTGATCACCTGCAATCAACTGGATGGGCTGGTTGCCAGAACTACAATTTGAAGTTGGGTGTTGGAGATGTTGCCAGATTTTAGACGAGAGAACCAAATAAATGGGATTTGGCGAGGGATCTCTGAATTGCAGTTTTTGGTGAACAAAATTTCAATGCTCCCTTGGAAATGCAGAGATGCCTTGTTGATGAATGGGTCAACATTTTTGGTTTCTTTCCAAATGGGGACTGCAGGTGTCTTTAAGAGTTAGTGCAGATAAACTGTCTTTTTGGAAGACCATTGGAAACATCTTTGTGTTCACCAAGTCTTGTTTTGATGCTTCGGTATGTGCTTCCGCAATACACATTGAGAGACCAGAGGAAGTTGAAATGGGAATAGCATTAACTCCAGGGGTGTCCAAGGGTGAGACAGGATCCCTGTCTTTAAGCAGGCACATTATTGCAGAAGGGTTTGGTTTCACTGTGAGAGTGTAGCCCATAGTTTTGAAAAGTTTACACATCTAATAAAAGAAGGATCCATGGAAAGGGATAAAACCAATGAATGGTGTTTTTTTTTTCATTATTATTGGTGAGAGAGCAGACAGATTTTTCAAGTGGGAATTTTGGAGGAATTTCTGAATTGTAGAAGATGGGAACTGATGGGCTTCAGCAATTTTCTTTATGGTGTCAATTTCTCCATTGAAGGAAGATTCAGTGTTGCAGACAATCCTGGCACGATTGACATAAGTTTTAAAAGGCTGCCAATTTGTGAGCAGTTGGGGAGTGGGATGAAAATGGGATTATGTTTGCTATTGCAGAGGGCTTTCTGTAGACAGATCTGTTGAGATGATTTCTTTGCCTTGCCAGATGGACATCCAAAAAGTCAATGCCTTACTGTGATTCTTCATTGATGGTGAATTTTATTGATGGGAACTTTAGATATATCTTTTCAAGAAGAGATTCAAGGTCAGTTCTATTGTGTGGCCAAATTACAAAAATATCAACATATCGAAGCCAAATGGAAGGTTGTAGATTGTGTTCCATGACTGTTTTTCAGTATGTTGCATGAAAACTTCAGCCAGAAGTGGAGAGAGAGGTGAACCCATCAGAAGTCCTTCTTTAGTTCGAAGGCAGTCATACAGGTATTGTTAGTGGGCTAGAGAGTGATTGGTTTTCTTTCAGCAATTGTACTAGCAGCATATGAGAGTGGAAAAGAGGGACTGAAGGGAAGAGAGAGACTATATCCAGAGTGAACATTTTGTCAGAGGATCCAATGCTAAGAGGGGTTTTTCTTATGAACATCCAGCCATTCTTTGTCAATTTCCTCCACTAAAGAGTTCATTAGAAAACTCCCTCCCAGCATTGGACACTCTGAAAAAATGTTCACTCTGGATATAGTCTCTCTCTTCCCTTCAGTCCCTCTTTTCCACTCTCATATGCTGCTAGTACAAGTGCTAAAAGAAAACCAATCACTCTCTGTCCCACTAACAAAAGACCTGTATGACTGCCTTCAAACTCAGAGAGATTCTTAATTGTTTCAAGTTCAACAACAAATACTACTGTCAGCAAGAAGGACTTCCAATGGGTTTACCTCTATCTCCCCTTCTGGCTGAAGTTTTCATGCAACATATCGAAAAAAAACATAGTCATGGAACACAATCTACAACCTTCCATTTGGCTTCGATATGTTGATATTTTTGTAATTTGGCCACACAATAGAACTGACCTTAAATCTCTTCTTGAAAAGATATCTCTAAAGTTCCCATCAATAAAATTCACCATCAATGAAGAATCACAGCAAGGCACTGACTTTTTGGATGTCCACCTGGCAAGGCAAGGGAATCATCTCAACAGATCTGTCTACAGAAAGCCCTCTGCAATAGCAAACATAATCTCATTTTCATCCCACTCCCCAACTGCTCACAAATGTGCAGTCTTTAAAACTTATGTCAATCATGCCAGGATTGTCTGCAACACTGAATCTTCCTTCAATGGAGAAATTGACACCATAAAGAAAATTGCCGAAGCCCATCAGTTCCCACCTTCTACAATTCAAAAATTCCTCCAAAATTCCCACTTGAAAAAACTGTCTGCTCTCTTACCAATAATAATGGAAAAACTACCATTCATTGGTTCCATCCCTTTCCATGGATCCTTCTCTTATAAGATGTGTAAACTTTCCAAAACTATGGGCTACACTCTCACAGTGAAACCAAACCCTTCTGCAATAATGTGCCTGCTTAAAGACAGGGATCCTGTCTCACCCTTGGACACCCCTGGAGTTCATGCTATTCCCATTTCAACTTCCTCTGGTCTCTCAATGTATATTGGAAGCACATACCGAAGCATCAAGCACTCGACTCCTCTCGCAGTAGATGTGTGTGCGTGTGTGTGTGTGTGGGGGGTCCAATCTTGACCTACTTAACTTCCCATCAGACTGCAGTGCATCCTTTCTCCCAGTGACACAGCTGCTTTGAAGTTTACTCTTTTTGACTTTCGATGTCATTGGGGGATTGCAGAAAAAAAGTGAAAAATAACAAAAGGAAAAAGATCGGGAATTCCGATCGAAATTTTTTGGCTGTGGGATTTTAAAATTCAAGGACTTTCCAGGCCTTGATTTTTTTTCTAAATTCAAGGACTTTCCTAGTTTTCAAGGTGGCGTAGGCACCCTGATTAATAATAATAAAAATAATGAGAGGTACTATTGAGCACTAAGTGGAGTGAAGCCCTTGTGATTTAGTGTAAAAGTACTGTAGCTTGATTTATTGATTAACCACAAGTGTGCACTAATATATGCTACACAATGGAGACTACATGGCTTGAAATTACACAATGGATTGGAGGGAAAGACAGGTTAAACTCATTTAATAACAATGAGCTTCAATCCTCGGCTTAACGTCTCAACAGGCTCAGCTACAAAAAATGAACTGGAAACCCTCTGGCCCCAAGTTTTATGTGTCAACCACTATGACACGTGCTGTCAAATAATGCAGCCCGTGGACTCCAAGCAAGTTTTCACGTTTCTTAAAAATCCTTAAGAGTTTCATTCTGTATTGTTCAAAATTACCATAAGTTCACTTATTGCATAAATAAAATTTTAGTTTCCGTAATTATAAAATACAGAATTCAATGTATTTTTAACTTTTACTATTTCATGGTCTCTCCCACATATAGACAAAGAAAATATACCTTTGCTCTCTTCAGCAACTCTTGTTGACCAGCAGCGACGTTTTCCTTCTTGCCGGCCCATGCCTTCAATGCACTGGCTTGCAGGGCACGCCCATAGCTGAACGACAGCTTCCATGGTTTCTTGCCTTGATAAGTGTTCAGTGCATTTAGGTTGACAGAAGCTTCTTCTTCAGATTGGCCCCCAGATAAGAAAGTAATTCCTATAAAGTGAAACCATGTTAAGTATATATAAAAATATATAGCTTGGAATGCTATTTAAGTTAAATTTTTCATTCAGTAAGGTTCAAATTGTTCATAAAAAGTTGTGTGATGTAGGGGGCGGGCATGCTTATGAAAAACAATAGACTATTTCTAGCACAATCAGATTGTTGCTTCATTTCTTCAATGAACTTTAATATTAGCCTTGGAGCGGGAATCAAATTCACATACCCAGATTTCAATTTACGGTACCACCATGACATCACCCAGGACAATCACCCAGGACAATGACGTTCCAAGTAACAGCAGCATAGCTAATATTAGCTTAAGAACCTGAACCAACTTCAGATTTGTTCAAGTCAAAGTAAACTTACCCTTTCCTTGTGATGTCACAACCATTTCGAATACAAGAAAAGCTTCGATTAACTTGAAACCTCATTGTCCTGAGTTGTGTAACTGTAGCATGGTTGAGCAAAAAAAAAAGGGAAAACCCAAAAAGGCTTTTGAGAGAGGAACTGTTAGTACTAGTGTTCCCCCTAGATTTTTTTTTTTTTTTTTTTTTTTACAGCCGAGTGTCAAGAAATTTTAGCTGAATGGTACTTGTAACCACCCCTTCCCCAAATGGAAAAAAAAAAAAATGGACGTTTTATATCGTGGAAGAAACATTCCTTTCATAATACGTGGAAAATACATGATAATTAACACAGCAATCAGACATCTCTGAATTGATTGCAGACTTGCCAACCTTAAGAAGAGAAAAACCCTGCAATTTTCTATGAAAATCCTTTTAATTCATTTAAAACAAACACTATGGTAATTTTAAGATTTTTTAACACAAAGCATTCTTTTAAACTGAATGCGTGAATTTAAAAATTATATAGATGAAATGACCTGAAAAACAGATAGAATTTGGTACAAACAGAGATCGGTTTCGAAAAGATGTTTACATTAATCTTCATGCAGTAAAGATTATGACCACTTTGAAAGATCCATACATTAAAACAAATAAAAACTAAATTTCACAAAATCTAAGTGAGTTAACCACTTCTTCAGCTTCCCTTTCAGTAGATTAAAACGACGAACGATGTATTCAATACTTCTGTATTTCCCAATACTGAACACATGTACCTTGATTCGTGAGGAAAACCCTTCACCTAAATTTATTTAGAACAGGAGTACAGGTTTTATGTCTTATCTAGCATTACCATGAAGTTTTACTGCTTGTTGCAATTCATGTTTTGTACAAATAAAATAAATAAATAAAAAAAAGTGTTTAAGTTCTACTTACCCAAATATACATGCAATTTACTCTCCTAAAATATTTTCCACAGTGCCTCCTTTTCCTTCTTCGTTATATGCCACATGCCTCGATTTTGTCTCTGTTGCTGAGTGGAGTTTCCTTAGCCAAAGGTTTAACTTATGGAAGTGAATCCCATTTTTCCAAGGGTGGTCCATTCAAGTGGATAAACATAAGTGATTACAGATGCTTCATTAACAGATGATTTCTGGTTGACGCAGCAATCGGATTCATACAACTGAATCCACGTTCACACTCAACAGAGCTACATGGAAAGATCTTCATGCACTGCATTAAGGGCTCCAAAGTTTGGGGAACTTTACTTCCTGTGAGATCAATGTAATCCCGAAACCCATTCAATAAGCTCCTTTGATTTTCCAGAAGAAACGTTTTACGAAGTCTGCAAATTGAACCTTTGCCATACAAAATATCAGTATCACATGGCCAATAATCAGGATTTAGGACATCAAAGTCTTCCATCAGTTGTGAATATTTAGCCACATTTTTAGCATCTCCATCACCTCTGTGTTTTACATTGGAAGATTGTGTAGTAAAATAGACGTTTGAGGTTATCAAAAGTGCTGGTTAAAAACTGAACTGTTGATACTTGTTATTCTCTTGTTGCTTGAAAGAATAACACCATTGAAGTTCCCTTCTGATAAGGCCTTTTCTGCAGATTTTGTGTATTCGCCTGGTGCTACTTTGAACAATTCGATAATTTTAACTGTTCTTTTAATAAGTTTATCACCATGGGATAAGTTGCAGTTTCTGTCTTGGAGCTGCAAAGATAAATTTGAAAGTTCTTCTAGCATGTCACAAGTTATAGCTAAATCCTTTAAAAACTCTGTGGACTCCATTCTTGACAACAGACCCAAATATTGAGATCTCTCTGTCCGAGATCTTTACTGGTCGATGGAAGCTTGTTGAAAATGTTTTGATAGAGCTGAATAGGTATTCCATATGGCAGAAACTGCTAGCCACACATCGCACTCCAAATACTTTCCCTATCTTATCCCTTATCCCCACCCTTTTTTTCCTTGACCTGTGAATTCCGGCGCTGACCTTGCACTTCCCGGTACCCCACAATTTGCATTCCCCCCGGCCAGGAACAATAGCGGTGCCTCCGGGAATACATCGTCATTATAACAGGCACATCGGAATGTCGCCTTACTAATACTTTTACACGTTTAACATCCATTCTAAGTAATACACATGAAAATAGTTGACCAAAAATGTTCATGTCTTGGTTAGTTGGTTGGTCGATATATTTTAATGGCGCAAGGGCCATGGTTGGCCCCAAACAAAAGACAACAAAACAAAATCAATAAAAAACGTACACAAGGTTAAAACCAGGCTGATGTGGTAAAAATGAAATATGATAGTGAACAAGTTAAAAGCTAGATAAGTGTAAAAAAGTAATTTCTTGTAAAAACGAAAACACTGCTGTCATGTCGCAGGCATTGCCAATAATAGTTTGCAGCGTAGCTGCTCCCTCGTCCAACAGATGAGTGAAAATGACGAAAACGATGATCACAAAACCGAACACAAGTACACAAAACATGAAGGACAGTGAGACGACAGTTGCACGCCTCACACACCGGGACGTTCATGTCTTGTAAGATTAATGTGATTTAATGTCCATCACACAATTTACAGATGTGTATAAATTCTTGCCCCTACAATGCGCATTGTGAAAGCATTCAATAAAGTAAACTTAGCTGGGTGGGCCACCCAGTAAAAGGGATCTAGGGAGAACACTAAGTACCAAATGCAAGATCAGCCTAAATGGCTGAGAGATAAATCAGGTGAATGAATTTGTATATTTAAGAAGCAAGTTTGACAGAGAAACTGACAAGACAGTGAAATTAGTAGACAGGTGAATTTATCTTTGGAAGTCTTAGCTGCCTTTGGAGAATCTCACAGGACTGATGGGTCCTTGAAGAGGTCCCAAATAACTGTGTTTGAAAGTAATTGTTCCTACTTTGTCAATATACAGAAGTGAAACCTAGGTAATTCAAAAGACACCCAGGAGTTGTTTGTGTGCTAGAGAGAAGAGTTAATTTATTTTATTTATTATTATTTTTGTTAGCAGGACATGTTCTGGTTATGCGAGAAATGAAGATGTGTAATGTGAAGTAAAATGTAGCAAGTAAGGTGGACACAAAAATTCTGTGGTGGTTTGGTCATGTTGAAAGAATGAGTGGTACGATGCTCACCGATAACTTATACAGCCCTAGTGGCAACAGAGAATGGCAAAAAAAATAATTATGGACCAAATTTAGGAATATCTGCACGAGAAGATAATGAGCATGAAGTACAAAAGGATTTGTGTGATGGATAACAGTGAAGCTTGAGTCATGTGCTAAGATTGCCATAAATGGAGAAGTTTATTATTGGGTTGTCAGATAAGTTAGTTGATTTTTTTTTCCCCAATTATTGGAACCCTTATTTTTCATGAAAAAGTTGTCACAAACCAGTCAGACCAGGTGAAAACATGCAAAACGTTATATCAAAACAAGAAGAAATTCTTTGGTGAAGGACTCTTGTAATATGTCAAAAACGACGTTACAGCATATTTTAAACTCAAAGTGTCATAATTTGGTAACTCAAGAATTTTGCATTGTCAATTGAGATATTTGAATAATTTATTGTATCAGTCAATAATATATTCTTCATTGTTCACAACCTCTTGCCAACATTCCACTAAGTTGCCAATGCCTTGCCAATTAAGAAGAAAGTAGTATAGAACACACTAAGTTATGTGTAAAAGTTTTAAGGCAAATATATTTCAGCCATTACTATGGCCTTCATCAGTGTGACTATGATTTGTTTCGTTGCCAGATTGGAAAGGTAAGTTTTGTAACGGTAACTCCGGGTGACGTGATGCAATAAGGGATTTCCAGATGTATGGAACAAAAATGGGGAGCTAAGAGTTGCAATTTTTGGAAAATAAAACTTCCAAACTTTCTCTAAATCTCAGAGCCAACTGATTTTGGAAGGAAGCCAACTTTTTTTTTTTGTATCAGATCAAAGTGGGTTAGCAGAAGTGTCAGCCATGGTAAAGTTGAGACAAGGAAGAGGAAGGTTTCCCAATTTTCACATCAGATTTGTGTTCCTGAAGTCTTGAGAGAATTTTCCAGAATGGACTTCCTATGTACGCAGTTAATCCAACGTTAGTGTTGGTCGGAATTTTATACACTCCAGGTGAAGAAAGCGGAGGTCTTGGGTCTCTTGTCATTACGGAGGATAACAGAAATTGAAGGAGAAGAGCGAATGGCAAGTCTATATTCTTCTCTTTTGAAGATACTGATGAGCTTGTAGGCAGAAAGGTTGTTTTAAGAAAGTTTGTGGCTTTCCCATCTCCTGGTTTCTAAATTAATTCAAAATGCTAAGAAAAAAAACAGTTGTTGCTCTTCAAACTGTTTCACCAAAAAAAGGAACTAATGTTTGCTGGATCAATCCCTTACCACAAACTTTCTGCCTACAAGCTCATCAGTATCTTCAAAAGAGAAGAATATAGACTTGCCATTCGCTCTTCTTCAATTTCTGTTATCCTCCGTAATGACAGACCCAAGACCTTTGCTTTCTTCGCCTGGAGTGCATAAAATTGCGATCAAGACTAACGTTGGATTAACCACATACATAGGAAGTTCATTCCGGAATATTCTCTCAAGACTTCAGGAACACTAACCTGATGTGAAATTTGGAAAACCTTCCTCTTCCTTGTCTCAACTTACCATGGCTGACAATTCTGCTATTCCACTTTGGTCAGATACAAAAAAGTTGGCTTCCTTCCAAAATCGGTATGCTCCGAGGTTTAGAGAAAGTTTGGAATTTTTTTTTTTTTCAAAAAATTGCAACTCTGAGCTCCCCATTTTCATTCCATACATCTGGAAATCTCTCATTGCATCACGTCACCCGGAATTACCATTACAAAACTTACCTTTCCAATCTGGCAATGAAAAAAATCGTAGTCGCACTGATGAAGGCCATAGTAATGGCTGAAATATATTTGCCTCAAAACTTTTATACGTAACTTAGTGTGTTCTATAGTGCCATCTTAATTGTTTGTTAGTTACATGCATTGCCTACCACTCTTTTATAATGCCTTGACAGTAGAAATCCACGGGTTTTGACTCTAAGAAGTCATCAAGCCACTGTTTCAGCTCGACGTCGTTAAACGATACACCTCTCAGACTGTTGGAGAGCGACCGGAAAAGGAGATAATCTGAGGGCGCTAGATCAGGCGAATATGGTGGGGGCAGTAGAACTTCCCAACCAAAATCTTGAACAGAAGTTTTGGTCAGATTAGCAACGTGGGGGCGAGCGTTGTCGTGCTGAAGAATGCTGCCTGTTGGGACGTTTCGGCTGAATCGCCTCGTTGAGCCGGTGAAATTGCTGAATGCAACGCTGTGCATTGATTGTGGTGTTCTTTTCAAGCAATTTATAGTGGATTACACATTCCCAATCCCACCAAACTCAGATCGTGGTTTTGCATGGATGCAGCTTGGCTCGAGGTGTTGCTTGCTTGTGACGACCCAGCCTTTCTTTCCTTTGCTTCGTATTTACATAGAGACACCATTTTTCATCGCCAGTGATGATGCAATAAAGAAATGTGTCCATGAGTAGCCTGGTATAGAGCGAGCAAACTGGTAGCGATAGTGAAGCGCTGGAGTTTTTGTGTTCAGAGAATGTGGCACCCACACACCCAGTTTTTGGACCTTACTCATCGAGTGAAGGAGACTGGAGACTGTATCATGAGAGCATCCCATCTGCTGAGCCAATTTCCTAGTGGATTTACACAGATTCTTGTGGATGAGTTAATTCAATCCGTCCTCATTGAACTGAAAAGGTCTGCCGCAATGGGGAGAGTCAGATGTTGAATTTCCCCTTCTCGAAGCGTGAATACCATTTCTGTGCAGTTCCGTCAGTAATAGTGCCTTCTCCGTACACAGCACAAATGTCTCTAGCAGGTTTGGAACTTCGATTGAAAGCGAAGAGAAGCAGGCGTTGAAAATGCTCATTTCTGTCTACTTGGCACTCCATCTTAATATGGCTAAAAAGAGTTGAACCAAATATAATATCGAAACCTATTAACAGAAGTTGTACAGGAAGAATAAAAAAAAAAAAACACTATGATCAAAATATCATTTGTGTTCTTTCACATAACATTGGGAAAAAAACGAACAAACTTATCTGACAACCCAATACAATAACTGTAAGTAAAATCTATCATTAGTTTTAAACTTTAATCTGACAAATTAGCTTCGAGGAGTTAAAACACAATCTCGGAACAGCCTAGTGATACGTATGAACAACGAATTATCACTATTTGTGGGGGTTAGGTTTCTTGAAAACATGGTAAATATGGAGCCATTGATCCTAGGGGGGGTCAAGTGGGTTCCTGTCCACCATATGCTTTTGCTACTCATCACTATAAACTCGTCATTTTGTGTACCCTTCTTGTAAAAAACGAGCTTATTTATTTCAGTGTGTTTTGTAAAAATGGATTTTACACACTGCTTTTTCTTTGTAACAAACAGTACAATATACATACTGTATAAGACTTGCATATGAAGTCACATCTAGCATTCGTGCAGAAAAGCAGGCCGGAATGATCTTCGAATGCTTTGCACTCTAGTGCGTAAAGTAACAACTGTCGGAGAGTTTAGCAGTGGTCGTCCACGAGCAACCACGGCGGCGGACGACTGGTATAATTCATGCACAGCTCTACATATATCTTTTTCTTTATGGTGGACTGACTGGATAGTGGATTAAATCACACCAAATTAGTGGCTGATGAATGCTACAGACATTCCAGAACGAAGTACATCTAGTTCACATACTTTATCACTGAGGCTCATCATAGCCTTCTTGTGCTTACACTCATCAACACACTTGCATTATGCTTGGATGCCATTAATTACAGCAAGGTTCATACTCTTCCAAGCAAATAAATTCAAGCACTTTTCAAGAACTTTTTAAACCCAAATTGTCATGTGTGTGTGTGTGTGCTGTCCGTAAGTCAGTAGGTAGGTATTTTAGTAAGTTCAGACCATTAACCTTAGCAGGAGCAGGCACACTTTCAATGACCTGCCTGTTACCACCTGTTGGTTTATTTTAATAACTTTGAATTGCCCCTCTGTTTTAATGTTTTTCAAAATCATTTTATTTTGTGGAATATTTTGAAAGGGTACATTATTTTCATATTCATCTGCTGGTATGACACTTATTGTTTGCTTTAACTTTTTATTTTTGATGCACGACTTTGTCTCCTGGCTGTATCAAAAAGGTGCATCAAAGGGTCTACACGTATGTGAAGCACAAGCAATTCCTGGAAATTCCACCCTGCGGCAAGAACACTTCCCTAACCCCAGTGAGCAGAAGCCCATCACAATTTGATATCATTCCACTTATTTTACTCACATGGCTGACGCTTTACTCTGTAGTCATATCATAGCCAAGGCATCGGCTGTCCACACACTCCCCTGGGTTGAACGCAAGTTCTGCGCTATTTGATCAGCATGGTGTTTTTATAAGAACTATGCAGAAAGCTCCTATACAGCTCCTATACATCTTTTTGGCACAAACAATTATTTAACACAGGCTCTTTCATATCACCACTTACAAAACAAAAATTCAAATACTATTAACAGAGCCTTAAACTTTTTCAAGTACTTTCAAGGACTTGAATAAAAAAAAAAAAAAGTTCATTTTCAAGGACTTTTTAAGGTTTTCAAGGAGTACACGAACCATGTACAAAAATAATTAAAAACAGCATAAAACTGCAAAAACATGGATGAAAAGAAGCTCGACAAAGATACCTGTGAACAAAACAAAAGCTGCAAGAACAAGGAGGCAGCCTTTCCTTGCTGGACCCCATCTGCAATGCTTTGTGGTAGGAGTCTCAAAATTTGCCTACTGCACATGGCCGTGAATGGCAAAAAATGGGTTACACTTTATCTCGCACAAATGAGCTAACATGGAACACGTTAATAGTGATAGACTGTATGTTTATTTCTTGATTTCTATTATATTACATAAACCGTATAAAATACACTGAAAAAATTCTACCCTGAAAAAATTCACAAAAGTGAATTATGTTTTCACAATACCTATGCACAGAAAGCTTGTCATTTAATTAATAAAAACAAAGATAAAAGTTTTACATTCCTCACGTACCAGGAACAGCAGCAGGAACAGTTCTTTGTAGGGCTGTGACAGTTGCTTTGCCAATAGCTGCTGAATCAAATTTCTTGCTACAGCTCTGACCAGGAGTAACCATATTTGGTTTCAACAAGGTGCCTTCCAGGTACACATGGTGATCGCTCAACGCTTTGTACACTGCAGCTAATACCTTTTCCGTTACTTTTTGGCATCGTTCCAGGTCATGGTCACCATCAGGCAAAATTTCTGGCTCAACAATGGGAACTATTCCAGCCTTATAAGGGGGGAGAAAGTTAATCACAGTTAAGCAAAATACACATAGAATTTGTTACATGCAAACTATGAATATATGCAAACATATGTACGTTAGGGTGGGCCTTATTTTTGAAGTTTGGAATTTCGTTTCTTTTAACTGTTCAAAATGTTTCATCATGTGAGAAAATAAAGCAGTTATTTTTTTTTTTCAAATCGGATTAGATTTAGAGGTTGCTACCAGGGTCAAAAATATTACTATATTACTTCATTACATGAATCTGCGTGGTTATTGTATTGCACCCAATATGGCACTGTAGTTCCCCACCAGCTGGCAATACAGTCAAAAACATGTTGCACTAGGTGACCACAAGGTGGCAGTTCAGTCAAACCACCAGGTGGCACTGTAGCATTATCCAATTGAGTCAGTGGCTACCTATTGCACAGAGTGGATGCATTTTTCAGAGCTCTAGTGGAAAAGCTTCTGCAATTCTAGCAATTAACAACATAGTATTAAATGGCATCAAACACAAGTAAAACTTATGAAAGTTCTATTTCTACTAGAAGAAGTACAGAAGTATGGTTAATCGGCCAATTCCATCATTGCTTCATCCTATGAAGCTTCTGTCCAGTAGTGAGGTAATGGCATTTTTCCCTTTATAAACTTGATTTGAAACAAACTTATGAAATCTCCAGAATCAACTGCATGTGATATTTTAGAGATGTGGGAAAAAACCCGAATTCCTACTAAATGAAAATATATTGTTGAGAAAGTTAAAAAAAAATTTAAAGAATGGCAAGGGCTGAAAACCAATAAAGAAAATAAAGTCAAACATTCAGATGCTTTGAATGAGAAGGAAAATCTTTGGAAAGAAAAGTTGGAAGATCTCTTTGATATAGCACACACTAAAGCTTTAGAGGGATGTAAGGTCAGGATCACAGCCTCTCCTCGACAAATGTCAACCCCGCCTTGTCGTGGTGCATCCTGTTCCCACTAAAGGGGCTCTGACGACCGCCAATAGCGGTATAACTATACCATCGGGATCAGAGGAAATGCTATCCCACACTCACCAACCCGCTTGGCCAGCGTGGTGAGTTATGGCCAAACACCTCCAAAATGACTCCACAACTTAAATCTTGGCCCTCAGTCTCCGGCAGTTGGAATGTACCTGGCCAAGGCAGCGGCCAGTGCGACATGAAGGCAGAGGGTGCTAAGAATCCCCGGAGGACCGGACTAGGCTGCCATCTGATGCTGACCTTGGCTACGTATAATGGACGCTCCCTATCTTCTGATTAAAGGCTTCTTGAATTGGAAGAGGAACTACGAAGGATCAAGTGGGACATCATCGGGCTAAGTGAGGTAAGGAGAAGATCTCATTGAACTGAAAAGTGGACATCTCTTCTACTATCGTGGGACAGATACTGGCAGAACTAGTGGTGTTGGATTTATAATAAACAAGAAACTGAAGGATAAAGTTGTAGAAGTTGAAAGTTCCTCTGACAGAGCTGCACGACTCGTTATCCAACTCTCGAGACGATACCAGGCTCAGATTATTCAAACTTATGCGCCCACCACAAGTCGTGCTGAAGAAGAAATTGAAGAATTTTATGAGGAAATTCGTCATCTAAATAATAAAGGTAAGCAGCACTTTAAGATAATTATGGGAGATTTCAATGCAAAAATAGGGCAACAGCAACAGAATGAAACTTCAGTAGGTAAATTCGGTCACGGCAACAGAAACCAGCGTGGAAATACTCTCGTAGAGTTTGCAGAGGCAGAAGGGTTTTCCATCTTGAACTCCTTTTTCAAGAAAAAGCCACATAGGAAATGGACATGGAGACATCCAATTGGGATGACAAGTGAAATTGATTTTATTATGTGTAACAAAAAATTCATCATCCAAGACTGCAGTGTGCCGAACAAGTTCAACACAGGTAGTGACCATAGATTGGTGAGATGTAAGATGCACCTCAACACTAAACTCTAACGTGGCAAGCTCATAAGACAAACAAAATGTATTGACATAACCAACCTCAAAAAACACCATAATACTTTCAAGTTGGAACTGAAGAACAGATTCTCTGCTTTAGAAGGCCTGACATCGGAAGAAGTGGATATTTCTGTAGTTAATAGAAAAGTAACCAAAGCTCTTATGGAAACAGCAACAAAATTAGCTGGGTCTAAGAACAAGTTGCATGTGAACAAATTATCAGGAAAAACCAAAATGTTGATGCAAAAAAGAAGAGAGATGAGGACAACTAAAGAAGATGTGACTTCCAAAGTGGAATATATAGAGCTATGCAAGACACTACGAAAAAGTATCACTGAAGATGTAAGGAAATTCAACTGTCAGCTAGTGACGAAAGCAATTGAAAACAACCAAAGCCTAAAGACAGCAAAGGGACATCTCAGTAAGGGAAGAAAACAGATTATGGCACTGAGAAAAGAAGATGAATCCGTAACAAGAAATAGAGGCGAAATTTTGACAAGAGTGAAAGATATCTACTCCAAATTATATGAAAGGGATGATACATGTACTCCAGACATCATGAAAGGTACCAGTACCAGAGTTCTTCCAGTCCTCCCAGCAGAAGTTGCACATGCAATCAAGAACATGAAGCGGGGGAAAGCTCCAGGAGAAGATGGAATTACTGTAGACATCATACACAAGAAGCAAGTGGAGAAATCAAAACAGTACTTGCCCAAATTTTCACTCTATGCCTTAATGAAGGGAAGATTCCTGAGGATTGGAACAACGCTACAATGATCCTGCTACATAAAAAAGGTGACATTGAGGATCTCAGGAACTACAGACCTATCAGCCTCCTATCAGTGGTTTATAAAATCTTCACTAAAGTTCTTTCACACCGCTTGAAGGTAACACTGGACATGGCTCAACCGAGAGAACAAACTGGATTCAGGAGTGGCTACAGCACAATAGATCATATCCACGTACTGAGAGAACTAATTGAAAGAGCGAGAGAATATGAACTTCCATTGTGCATGGCTTTTATCGATTATGAAAAAGCCTTTGATTCGGTGAAACCATCAGCAGTTACAATGTCTCGGAAATCCTGCGGTATTGAAGATGCATACATTAATATTATTAATAACATCCATGAAAATGCAAGTGCAAGGATTCAGCTGTTTGAAAATACAACACACAAAAAAATTGGAAAGGGAGTGAGACAAGGTGACACCATATCTCCGAAGCTCTTTAATGCCACATTGGAAAATGTCTTTCAATCACTGAACTGGGAAAACAAAGGGATAAAGATTAATGGAGATTATCTAACCCACCTTCGTTTTGCTGATGACTTAGTCATTTTTGCAACTACCCCACCAGAGCTGCAGAGTATGATCCAGGAACTTGCTGACAAGAGTAAAGAAGTGGGATTAAAAATGAACTTTCAGAAGACAAAAGTGATGTGCAATGCTTTTACAAGAAATGAAGATTTATTGATTGATGGAGAAAGACTGGAGATAACAGACACGTACGTTTATCTTGGGCAGCAGATATCGAGTGAGGGTCACATTGATGAAGAAATTAATCGGCGTACAAAACATGCCTGGAGAGCTTTTGGAAAAAACAGCATAATTTTCAAGAGCAATATGCCATTATGTCTTAAAAGAAAAGTGTTTGATCAATGCATCCTTCCAGTGCTTACGTAGGGTGCAGAGACGTGGACCTTAACTAAAAGAGACATACAAAGGCTTAACTAAAAGAGACAACTCAAAGTAGCATGGAGAGGTGCATGCTTGGTGTAACCAGGAGAGATAAGAAGAGGAACTCGTGGATCCGAAAAATGACAAGAGTGGAAGACATCATGATCAGAGTTAAATCCCTGAAATGGCAATAGGCTGGGCATACTGCCAGAAGGACAGACCATCGATGGACAGCTGAAATTTTAGATTGGATTCCAAGGGACAGGAAAAGACCCAGAAGAAGACCACATGGGAGATGGGTGGATGAAATTCGAAAATATGCGGGAGTGACATGGAGGAGACTGGCACAAGACAGACTGTTGTGGAGGAAACTTGGGGAGACCTTCGTCCAGTAGTGGATTGATAATGGTTGACAATGATGAAAGCTTTAGAAATGATCACGATTGAAGAAGACAAATTGTTTATCTCAATTAGAGAAAGGACAACAAGAAAAATTAAGGTTTGACTTGGTGCTAGAGAAAAAAAAAAAAAAAGAACATTTCAGAAAAAGGAAACAAATGGAATATCAAGAGATAAGATCCTGGGAGGAAAAGGCTATTCTTTTTTCTTCATCTGATTTGGATTCTGAAGAAAAAGAATGTCCTTGTACTATTTCTGAAGAGCCTTCCCACTTCAGGAGAGAAACCCATTTAAGCGAGAAAGAAAACAAGAACTGGACAGTAATTTATCTGCTAGTCTTAATGTTGTAAAGGTAAGCAATCGACAGGCAGCTTTAATCCTGACCCCTACAATAAGGAATCGTTTGACTAGATCCAGCTCTTTACAATGTAAATTCGATTATTTGTGAAAGAGCGAACACCGTCCAAGTATTGCTTGAAGATATAGTTGGATTCAAAACTGATGACAATCTTACCAATTTGGTATCTGGAGATGGTGTGGATCAGTTATTAGGGGTACCAAAAATATTGTCAGCAAAAGGAGAAATAATTGCATCAGTCATGTATGATACATCAGGAAATTGGGGAATTTGTGATAAAGCGAAGTGTATCAGCTTCAATACAACAGCAACAAACACAGGAATGAAATCTGGGGCTTCTTTGTGTTGAAGTAATGAAGTACTGCTGTTGTTTTTTTTGGGTTTGTGTTAGTAATTAATGCAGTAATTTTGTATGATAAGCTAACTGTATATTAATAACAATTTTATATTATTGACCAAAACACATACTATATTTTATATCTATGTTTTTAACCCTTAAAACTCTATAAAACTCCATTTCGTACTATTTCATCGTACTAACTCCATCTCTTACCCATCTCATACTGTAAAGGTGGTAACGACCCCTAAAAATATCTTGATATTCATAAAAAATTCAGCAAATATTTTTTTTGATATACTGAACACATTTATGGGTTGGAAGGAAACAAATTTAAAAAAAAAAAAAAAAAAATTAAGGCCACATAAGGCCCACCCTAATGTATGTACGTGTGACACTCAAATCAATTTACTAAAATTGTATTATAAAGATATGGCTAACTCACCATTACCTACAAAGCTTTCCAAGCATTTTTAGTTTTTAAATTGCAATAGCATAATCAAATGAAAACACTTTTTCAGATGCCACTGGATTAGTCAAGGAAATATTTAACAAGTACCCACTTAATTGAAAATTATAACATATCACATGAATATCAGATCTTGAAATTACAAATGATTGGATGAATCCATAGACTACCAGCAATTCACATGAACTGTTTAAACTTTTAAAACTGCAATCAATTTCCTGCAGATCGGTCTACTGCAGGAGTCATCTTTGATTGATGTTTGACCTTTAAATCTCAAACCATTTGTAGCAGCTTCACTGTAACAGCAAGATTCTTCTTTTTTTTTTTTTTTTTTTACCTTGTATCATGAAATGCTTAAAATGATATCAGCTTTCTGAGAAACTGACCAGCTGCACTCCAAGCTAGAAGCAGGGGTCAGAAATACCTTGCTTGATAGGTGAGAAAGTACACTCTCTGAGGACAGAGCTGGCAGTTAGGGATTGGGTCAACAACTATAAGTGATACAGATATCTCCCTGTCGCTGAGAAACTTTAATGTATGACAATTGGAGTAATAATAAAGTAGTTGTGTTATCTAATATGATATTGTGGAATGAATATGTTCTATTTTTCAGTGTCAACTTGCTGAACTATCAACTTCAGAGACAAGTTTTAGACAAAACTTGATACATACTCGATTCTTGTTCACATAGGCAATTATAAAATTCACCAAAAACCTAAAAACTCAACAATGAGAGTAATAAAAAAAAATTACATCAGGTGCTGCCCTGAAATTGTTTATAGCCTTGATTATCCACAATACAAAACAGACAATAAAAATAAACAATATTACTTTGGAGCATTTTTACATAGTTGCAATTTCTTATAAAAAAACATTAGCTCCAAATACTTCATTTTATTGACAACTAACAGTGGATGTGCTTCAACCTTTCAATCTAGTTGCAAACCCTTTTTAAAAGTACCTTAGCTTTAAGGGTGTTTTTTTTTTTTTCACAGAAGGAAATATACAGCAGGACCCAGATCACTTCTTTAAATTTTAAAAAACAGAGTTCCCACTCAAAAAAAAAAAAAAAAAAATCCCTGACTTTTCCAGGTTCTCCAGGCAGTTTTTAGAGTTTTTCCAGAGTGGCAACCCCTATCATGGTGCAATGAATTGTTAGATATCATTCCATTCATACATTTTCTCACCAAAAAGCACACATTTGTAAATTCTTTTAAGAGTAATTTGACCTCATAAAATTACTTGCTTTTCATTAATAACTAAATGAGCACATTCTCTGTACCATAATTCAGTGAACTTTTGTAAATACTACCCACACAGAATTTGTAAATATGTTCCTATAGAAATGAGCCATACGCAACAAAACATCTGTCAGTTGATTAGTTGCACTTTTTCAACAACACAATGCAGCTAAGTTTAACGACGGAATGGCTCCTGTTCAAAGATACATGTTACAAGAGAACCAACAGACAAAGGACTTTGATCCATTGTTTGGTTGGTTCTCTTGTGAAGTGTTTCTCTCAGCAAGGGTATATCAAGCTATTGTGCCCAATTGTTCCACGTTGTAAAAACTGTCAGCAGAAATTGAACAAAAATTTAACAGAAAAGTTTTAAAATTCAATTTTACATTTTTTTTAAGGGAGTAAAGAGAAAATGCAATGCAACTGAAATATCTACGAAATTCTGGGCAGGCAGTAATTGCAAATCTAAAAGAATTTTTTTGGCAAAATAAAGTATCCCTTGAGTTTTACAAAAAAAAAAAAAAAAAAAAAAAAAAAAAGGGGGGGGCATCTTTTTGAGTTTTGAAACCTTCTCCAAAAGTTCCAGGTTGAGTGGGAACCCTGAAAAACTAGGAATGTTTTTTTTACTCATAAAAGTAAATATATAGACAGGACACAAGTTAATTATTATCCAGTTTTTTAAAGTACCTTAACTTTAAGAGTGAATTTTTTTATACATAGAAATAAATATACAGACACAGCCTAAGTTAGAGGTGGGCTTAACAGTAATTTTCCTGTCACAGTGACAATGGTGACAGTTTCATGGAAGTCTGATAAAATCACTGTTTGAGACAGCAGTAAGTAGCTGTAAAGAAGCCAGAACTGAGTCACCATCTTACTTGCAATAGTGACAAAATCACTGTTTACACCAAGGGTGATGGAGCTGTAAAGTTGGAACTGCGATTCCCCTACCTTACTTGTAACAGTAACAAAATCACTGTTACAACTGATTAGCTTTGAATTCTTTGCTTACAAGGGAACACACAGTAAAAGCCAAAACTATCTTAAGCATAAGGGAAGAAAAAGAAAGCTCACATCACTAGTGACCTGTATAATGTTTCAACAGACAAGGAAACAAATTATTTAGATATGGTAACCAAAACTATGACATAACAGTGTTTATGGAGCTCAAACACTGCTCTGACATGGATAACAGTGACATCCGTATCAGCGGTTTCGAAACTTACTTTTTGTCACTGGTCACTATGGTGAAAGTTATTATATTTGCACTTTTAAGGTATTAACCTCTTGCAAAGTGCGCATAGTTTACGTGCAATTCATAAATGAAAAAACCATGAGGAATAACCACTCACCATAAAGATCATGGTAACCTTCAATGGACCATACACTTCCAACACGTCATTCATCGTGATGTAACTGGGCTTCCACAGGTTTACAGACTTCTTGCTTACGCTTCTTATTTTCGGGTGTGAAACATAGTTTTTTTTTTTTTTTTCTTTTCCTTTGCCTTATAATATGTTACTATAATGCTTGTCAATTCGATAAAATCACACATACACTCATTCATACAATTCAAGTAAAAACTATGTACATAAACCTTACATTCACAGGTGATTAAACCTTAGTCAACTCTAATTATGGAACTCCTCCTTCTGTTTCACAACCTCTGCTACTCCCCCTGCAATTGTCACACCCATTCAGCCCCGCACATCCAATCCTCTAGTACTTTCGACAGGTCCCTGTCATCTTCAGGAGGCAGGTGTGTCTCATCCGCCCACCACAGCTCAAGTGAGCAGAGCCATCGAGGCATGGGCTCCAGTCGCTATCTCTGAATCGTTGTGTCTCTGGCGCCATCTATTGTCCCTGCTGCTCTTTTTTCCCTCTTTCTTTTTACGCTGCTGTTCAATTTTTATTAGGGCTTTCCATTGTTCGTTTAGGTTATTTGGCTCATTAATGTTGCATAATCTTGATCTGTTTTTTTCAATTAACACTGATTCTGCAATTCTTAACTGCTTTTCATTTTTACAGCTCTTAATAATTTTAATATCTTCAAACCTTGGACATTTTTGATTTTCCATACAGTATTGGGTCAATGCTGTCTTAGCCTCTTTTTTATTCCAATTATTAATATGCTGGTTCAATCTATACTTTAATTTATTCTTGGTGCTGCCTATATATGACACAGGTGGTTGCTGGTTTATTGGGATTTCATAAATTCCTGCTCTATCTAATTGGCTAATTTTTTCATTTTTAATCACTAAATTTTTTACAGTAAGTACCTGATTTCCTACCTGTATGCCATATTTGCCACAAACTTTATTGATTTCTGCTGAAACATTTTCTATATATGGTATTGCACCCACATATTTTACAAGTTTTTTATCAGTCTTGACCTTATTGTAACCTTGAGTTACTTCATAAATCCATTTTTTTAATACCTGTTTGGGGTATCCAAAAGCATATGCAATTTTTTCAATATATTCAATTTCTTCCTTTCTATACTGTTCAATTGATGAATGTGTTAAACTTCTTTTAATTAGTGTTTTAACACTATTTCTTTTATGTGTTAATGGATGTGATGACTGAAATGGTATAAGTACTGGGATATATGAAGATTTTCTATGTACTCTGAGTTGTAAATTCTCCTCTGTTTTAATAATCAAAACGTCCAAAAATGCCAAAGTATTGTCATGTTCTTGTTCTACTGTCAGTTCTATAGATGGATAAATTTCACTATACTTTTTTGTCAAGTCCTCAAGTTCATCATTTTTTAGCCTGGATAACAGAAAAATGTCATCAACATACCTGCAGTATATCAGTGGTGGATCCTCGAGTTTACTTATTATTTTTTCCTCAATGTCACTCATTATAATTTCAGCAAATAAAGTTGACAGTGGTGACCCCATAGGTCCACCATGATTTTGTTTGTACATCTTGTTGTTAAACTTAAAAATGTTATTTTCATATATGTACAATAAAATTTCTCTTAACTCCTCTATTTGTATTGCATTCATTGTCTGTAGCACATACAATTTTTCAATAATTATTTCTATTGCCTGAGGTACTGGTGTGCTAGGAAAAAGAGCTCTCACATCCATACTAGCCATATGATATTCACTTAAATCTTGTTTAATTACTTTAATTTTCTCAATAAATTCGTATGTATTCAAAATATCATATAGATAAAATTCAGTATGAGAAAGAACAACTGATTAAATTAAGAGATGACCCAACAATTAAATTCTGTGAGGCTGATAAAACAGGGCAAATTGTAATATTAAACACAACTGAATATGATCTAAAAATGAATAGAGCTATAGAAGAACTAAATTGCAGCATTCTAACAAAAGACCCAACCGAATCTCAAGTAAGGTACTTAGCTAGAATAAGAAATCACAGCACCTTGCCTGATGAAATAAAGAAAGCATACCCACCAATGGGTACTGGAATACCAAAAATGATTGCAAAAATAAAAACTCATAAGCCTGATACACCTATGAGAGTGATTGTATCAAAAAGGAATTCCCCACTAATAAAACTAGAAAAGAATATCTACAAATTTTTGGCACCTGTGTTCATGAAGACAAGGTTCACTGTGAAGAATACATATGAATTTATTGAGAAAATTAAAGTAATTAAACAAGATTTAAGTGAATATCATATGGCTAGTATGGATGTGAGAGCTCTTTTTCCTAGCACACCAGTACCTCAGGCAATAGAAATAATTATTGAAAAATTGTATGTGCTACAGACAATGAATGCAATACAAATAGAGGAGTTAAGAGAAATTTTATTGTACATATATGAAAATAACATTTTTAAGTTTAACAACAAGATGTACAAACAAAATCATGGTGGACCTATGGGGTCACCACTGTCAACTTTATTTGCTGAAATTATAATGAGTGACATTGAGGAAAAAATAATAAGTAAACTCGAGGATCCACCACTGATATACTGCAGGTATGTTGATGACATTTTTCTGTTATCCAGGCTAAAAAATGATGAACTTGAGGACTTGACAAAAAAGTATAGTGAAATTTATCCATCTATAGAACTGACAGTAGAACAAGAACATGACAATACTTTGGCATTTTTGGACGTTTTGATTATTAAAACAGAGGAGAATTTACAATTCAGAGTACATAGAAAATCTTCATATATCCCAGTACTTATACCATTTCAGTCATCACATCCATTAACACATAAAAGAAATAGTGTTAAAACACTAATTAAAAGAAGTTTAACACATTCATCAATTGAACAGTATAGAAAGGAAGAAATTGAATATATTGAAAAAATTGCATATGCTTTTGGATACCCCAAACAGGTATTAAAAAAATGGATTTATGAAGTAACTCAAGGTTACAATAAGGTCAAGACTGATAAAAAACTTGTAAAATATGTGGGTGCAATACCATATATAGAAAATGTTTCAGCAGAAATCAATAAAGTTTGTGGCAAATATGGCATACAGGTAGGAAATCAGGTACTTACTGTAAAAAATTTAGTGATTAAAAATGAAAAAATTAGCCAATTAGATAGAGCAGGAATTTATGAAATCCCAATAAACCAGCAACCACCTGTGTCATATATAGGCAGCACCAAGAATAAATTAAAGTATAGATTGAACCAGCATATTAATAATTGGAATAAAAAAGAGGCTAAGACAGCATTGACCCAATACTGTATGGAAAATCAAAAATGTCCAAGGTTTGAAGATATTAAAATTATTAAGAGCTGTAAAAATGAAAAGCAGTTAAGAATTGCAGAATCAGTGTTAATTGAAAAAAACAGATCAAGATTATGCAACATTAATGAGCCAAATAACCTAAACGAACAATGGAAAGCCCTAATAAAAATTGAACAGCAGCGTAAAAAGAAAGAGGGAAAAAAGAGCAGCAGGGACAATAGATGGCGCCAGAGACACAACGATTCAGAGATAGCGACTGGAGCCCATGCCTCGATGGCTCTGCTCACTTGAGCTGTGGTGGGCGGATGAGACACACCTGCCTCCTGAAGATGACAGGGACCTGTCGAAAGTACTAGAGGATTGGATGTGCGGGGCTGAATGGGTGTGACAATTGCAGGGGGAGTAGCAGAGGTTGTGAAACAGAAGGAGGAGTTCCATAATTAGAGTTGACTAAGGTTTAATCACCTGTGAATGTAAGGTTTATGTACATAGTTTTTACTTGAATTGTATGAATGAGTGTATGTGTGATTTTATCGAATTGACAAGCATTATAGTAACATATTATAAGGCAAAGGAAAAGAAAAAAAAAAAAAACCTATGTTTCACACCCGAAAATAAGAAGCGTAAGCAAGAAGTCTGTAAACCTGTGGAAGCCCAGTTACATCACGATGAATGACGTGTTGGAAGTGTATGGTCCATTGAAGGTTACCATGATCTTTATGGTGAGTGGTTATTCCTCATGGTTTTTTCATATGGTGACAGTGATTTTTCAGTAGCAGTGACAAAGTAACAGTAATGCAATTTCCAACCCATCTGTATATACATATATACAGGGCAATTCTCTCACTAGAAAACCCAAATATTCCTCAAATTTTTTCCATTTCTGTATGGTTCCTTATAAAAATTGACATGCACTTACCTTGTATCTTGCAAAACAAGGTCTTCCTAAAGCATATGCTGAAAATGGCCCCCTCCAGCATCCTTACACTTTCGTACCCCAGTCTGCAAATTTATGAAGACATGCTAATGTGACCGGCAATGGCAGCAACATCCTGTCGTATCACATCTTTGAGGGTGTCAATTGTTCGAGGCTTATTGCAGTATACTCAACTCTTCAGTAAACCCACAGAGAAATCAGGTGGCATCAAGGTCTGGGGGATCTTGGTGGCTACAGATTTTTTGAGATTACTCTGCCAACAAAATAACTCAACTTCCCTCATGCTTGCATTAAATGTGTGGCACATTGTGCCATCTTGTTGAAAGTAACCTCTCGTCAATCCATTATCTGTTAACTGATTTACAAATTCACTGAATATGTTCTAGTACACCTCTGTGGCATCTGTTTGATTGAAGAATATGGAACCAAGAACTTGTCTACAGGACAAGGCACACCATACGCCGATTTTCTCTGAATGTAAAAGCCTCTGTATGAATGTCATGTGGGGTTTTTTCTGCCCATATACATGTGTTTTGTGAGTTCATGTAGCCACTCACATGAAACCAGGCTTCATCTGTAAACAACGCAACATCCAAAATCCCAGAATGTTCCAATGAAACATTAGAAGCATAAACAAGATTGTGCATTTATGTCCAAATCCCTTGGGACCAACTCTTAGACTATGGACACACGATGTGGGTGCAGTTTCGCTTTTTTTTTTTTTTTTTTTGGCAGCTCTTTGACACGAGGAACAAGGAATACAAGTTTCTTGCTAAAGCCTTCTTAAAGATTTTGTTGGCGATGCCAGTAATCGCTCCTTTACATCCTACACCATGCATTCAGACATCTTCCAGCCTCCCGCGTGAGGACTGAAAAGAATCTGTTCTCTAAACTTTTTCACCAATTTGTGAATACAGGATTTTGATAGTACCCTTCCTTCACCATACACATTCCAAAATGCCCTTTGACATTGTTGAAATGAACTTGTTCGGCAGTATTCACGAACAATAAACATGCGCTGTTTAACTGAGTGCACGTTTGCAGCAGACGCAATCACTGTACACTGAGTCAAACACCAAGTCAGCGGTCACATATGTTAAGGTCACAGTCAAAGTCCACTTCGTTGCAGGGTGTGATGGTTCTGCTTCGATAGATGAAAGCTTTGTCCATGCACATTTTCATAGGAAACCATTGAGCGGTGAGGAAGTTATTGAAGTGTGTGGGTTTCCTAGCAAGAGAATCACCTTGTGTGATGTGCGTGTGTGTAAATAAACCTGAGTCAACTATTATTCAGTTCACTAAATGTAATTAAAACAAATAATTTATAAACCAGATAAAAAGGGGCTGGATTTTTGGTGAATATCATTCATCTTAAGCCAGTGGAGAAAGACAATATAAGAATGAGAAAACAAAGTTAGTCTTTAAAAGCCCATCCAAATCCATGCTTCATATACTGTACTGCTGGCAAAGCAGTACAAGTCACTAATGCTTGGATGACTGCAGACTGCCACTAGCAGCTGGATGGCCAATCAATTTTTAAAGCAGAATGTTTTGTACATCTCTCCCACTTCCAAAGTAGACATTTCCTTTTAATGAAAAATAATTATTCTTTCCACTACTCCTGCTCCAAAAACAACCCACTGCCAAATCTTTGCACACTGTTAATCTGGAATAACTAAAATCTCAGTTTGAATCAGCAAATGCATTCACTGTTTCATCCCTTCTCCCATCAGTTTCTCTTTAACGAAAAACAGCAGCAAGAGTTTCATTGAATGACTATTCTTTTTACCCGACAATTACAATATCCCTAAAATTTCTCTTCGAACATTTAATTTTTTTACTACTGCTTACAGTAAAATGTATTGTTTCCTTGTTGGCTACACTTTGCTTCTCTTACAACTTCACCATAACTTATTACAGCCTTTTTTTTTTTAATTGTTGTTTGATTCTGAAGTTGGTATTCATACTTTAATTTGGTTTCACGAAAATAACACGTTCACTTAAATAGTTCATTATAAAACCGTATTTCTTTTTGTGAGTAAAACGTTTTCTGAAAAGCGATAATTAAATTTTATTATACTATAACCTTGGATAACACTTTCTTAAAGATGTTTCATGCAGCCTACATATAAATTTTGCAAATTGGAAAACATTTTCACAGTATTTATTTCAAAATAATATTGGCTGTAAAATTGGCAGTATGATTTCAATCATTAACACAAGTCAATTTGTACTAAAAGATAAAATTCATAAGTCACCTTTTGGCATTCTGTTGCATATCGAGCCAAAACATTGGCATTTTCTAAAATTGAAAGGGGTGATGGGGTGTCTGCCCGAATTTTAAGGACACATCTCCATTTTGCAAAGCGACAGCCCAGATTGTAATACTCTTGGCACCGTTTATTCAAATCATCAAGACCTAAAAAATATAATTCAGACTTAATACACAAAAGTTGTAACTTCTATATTATTTGCCTGCACAGAGCATACCATGCACACACCAACATACAAATTATTTTCTTTAGGTTCTGAAATAATTTTCAAGTTAGGATAAAAGGTAACAACAAATGCCAATTTTAAGAAGACACTTCTACAGCAAAGCTCTGCTTTTGATACAGTTATTTTTCTTTTGAGATTAAACAAAATGTTAAGAATTACTACATTTTAAGAATGAAAAAAAATTTCAAGTGCCATTATCTGTGCTGCTAGCTGTTGCCTAGCATCTCACTACTCAGCCATCCCTACTTGCCATGGATACATCACTGATACAAAGTAATCGAAAAGTCAACCTCTGCCTGACATTTGTATGAACCAAAAACTATGCTGAGTTAGATGCCAGTATGTTCTACATGAAATGATCAGAATCAAGCTAAATTGGCTTGAGCATAATTTTTTATAGTGTGGCACAGCTGCATAAGAAAATTATTTTTGGTGCAGCAATGTTATCATGCACCATCAAACTACATAGCCAATTAGTTGGGGGGGGGGGTGTAATTTTCATGTCTTTTTTATCAGTTGGAAATGAACACAGTTCACACTGGCAAAAAAGAAAGATCAGAAAGACAACCAAAGTTGTTCAATACTATAATTGAGAGTGTCAAAACACTGTTCTTTGCCCAGTTCTGTTCTTTTTAGATGGAATCAAAATGAAAATTTCCCCACTTTGTAACATTGGTTTCTTTGTAGACTACATTTTCTTTAGGGTAGCAAATACTTTCCATACAACAGACATCAATATCTAAGCTTCTGCAGAAATTCACTAATTAAGTTTCAATCCTACCAAATGCACGATGATATCTGCAACGTATTCAATCTTTCACCACAAATCAGCATCTAAAATGCTCAGTCTAACATCGTATTCAAGAGACAAGTCTGAAATATATGAAGTTTCCCAATTATTTTGCATATTACACTTGGATCCAGAAGTTACCAGTAACAAATATTCAAAAAATTGCTAACAAAAGTAGAAACTCAAAATCCTTAAATATATCTCAGGTAGAGAGTGGAAAATGGATGCCTAGTTACTGAAAACCACTTATAGTTCCTTAATTCAACCTAAATTAGAATATGGTTACCCAATTTATCAGACTGCCTCTTTCTCAAACTTACAAAAACATTGAAGAGTTAAACTTTGTCTCGATAGAATCATCACAGACCTTTGAAATATTTGTTCCAGTCATAGGCGTAACCACTGGGGGCCAGGGGGATGTCATGACCCTCCTGATTTTCAGAGTCTGGGATCCCCAATGTAAGGACCACACCCCACCCACCCACCCCTAATTTTTTTGAAATATAATGATATAAATGTACTTTTTTTATGATGTGAACCAACTAAATTTAATAATATAAGATTGTACTGTTTCATAGAATGCAAACACGTGTATAACGTGTACTTAATAAAACAGCAATATTGATTCCTAATAAGCAAAGTCAATTCTACAACCTTGTAATTTACATTTCTGACGTATCTATCACAGTTTTGAGTTCGCTAAGTTCCACAATTCACCAAAAGAGGTGCCTTATGTTGGGGGCCCCAAACTATCTTATTCAGTATGTATATAATATTATATATATATGTATACATATGTGTGAATTTGTTCTTAAGACCCGCGGTCTTGTGGATTTCGCTTAGCTTGAACATTTCAAATGGAATAAGCAACAACAAAAACAAATTACAAAAAAGAAGTATACAAGCATAATTCTACCAGAACTCCACCATTGCAAAAAGACATCTTAGTATTAAATTGTTCTGAATTATCAAAGAGGGATTACTCGTACCTTGAGTTGTAGATTCATCATCTGCGCCCATGAGAGGTACAACACCTTTGTCAACTTTAATTCCAGGGATAATGCCCCTGTCTTGAAGAACCTTTACGAAAGAAACTCCATCATCTGTTTTCTGGAATAAAGTCTCGTGGAAGAGGATTACTCCACTGATATAATTGTCCATCTCCTTGCTAGTAGTAAACAGCAGCTGGCGGTACTGACGCCTATTCTCTTCACTGTTCTCAACTTCAATATTGGAGAAACGCTTACCCATTGTTGCTGAAAGAATGATTACATTACATAAATCATTAGCTCACATATAGGTGCAATATTAAAGAACTTGCATAATTCAAAAGTTATAATCAAAACAGGGCAATAAAAATGTATTCTGTTACCTCAGTAATTTGACTTACTAATGTAAACCCATATCATATTTTCATCCTTTGAAAAAAAAAAGAAAAAATTGTGAAGCCAAAATAAAGGCAATTTATTCCACAAGATACTTCAACAAAATTTTGACAGCAACAGTGACAACCTATGTGCACACTATAGCTGAAAGTATTCTGTGCTGCATTTAAAATCATACAAAACTGGTTTAACAAATTCTACACTGTGTACTTCAGTCTAGATGTTACAGTTAGATGAGGTAACTGAATGGGCATAGAATTGTATAGGATGGGGGTGGGGGGCATATATTCCAAAAATTTTGTCTTCAGTTTGTCACCAAACTCGCTAAGCTTCCTTAAATTTTTCAATCTCAAAACCTCATTTCCGGAATTAAAATTTGGACTAACTGAATACCACATTTTCCTAAAAACAAATGAATCACTGAGGTTATTTTTGGCTTCATATCAGTGTGAGTGTGTAATGTATTCACATGGGAATTGATGAGCGATGTGGGTGGGCAGGGCATGATCCAAGCTTCTAGCCTCCTGCTTGCTTCCACTGGAAGTCTTATGCAGTCTGCAGATGGGGAGACACTTATTTTATGAAATGTCATTCAATTAGCTCTACACTTGATGATCTTATTTTATTGTTAACTTATACATACTGTATGTGAGACTATAAAAAAAAAAAAGCTGAATTTAACTGGATAAAAAATCTGAATGTGCAGCAAAACAGTGAATAAAACGTAGCACGTGCAAGACAGAATTATTCATATAAATTTATTTATGTTAATATTAAAGTGAGCACATCACTACTCAAAATATAAAATTACTGACATTCAACAGCACAATAGAGGAAACACCATGGAGAAAAAAATTATTATATAGGCAAAACCTCTGCTCCATTTGACTTCTGTTTTCAGAAATTTTTCCTTCATTTTTCAAGTTGAAATACACATATCTATGCAATAAATTGATACCTAATAATACTGAGTAGAAGGATATTGCAAGAAAAAAAAAAATATCACGATTACAGGAGAAATCTTCACTCCACCTAACTTCAGATTTCGAAAGTCTCAATACCGTCCTCCAACGGAAAACGATCCCCCCACCCTTCCCACACACACACAATACCACCCGAGTCTGTTGATTAATGCATTAATCCTGAGAACCACTCAAATGTAAGAATCTCGTGCCAGAAGAAGATTATAGGGATATTTTTGTGTCTTCTAACTTCCTTTTATAGAAATTTTTTCTCTGTTTTTGAGCTGATATACAAATATATGTGGAATAAAATTATATTTAACAATACTAGGTGGAAGGCGCATTGATAGTAAAGTAAATTACAATTGCGAGAAAAATCTTCAAACTAACTTCAATTTTGGCAGATGATCTCGCTTTTAGAGGAGCTAACCTCCGAATCTCAGATTAGGTTAGTGGTATGCACGTGTATCCTAGTGAAGCACTACTGTAATGTCTAAACAGCTGATTAAAAGCCAACACAGGTACTCATGTGAAGGAGATTGAGGTTCACACCAGCTGGCCATTCACCTAAAATTCAAAATAAGTTCCTGAAATTAAAATATATACTGTACTTCAACTTCTTACTTTTTCCTGAAATTTCACAAAATCATTTTGCCGGTTTCATGGCAGACCTTACAATCCATGTTAGCAAATGAATCACGTTATCCAAATCTCAGTGAATGTTGCTCATTTTGCAAAGAGTGTCCATATCATGATCCATGACAAGAGTTGATTGAGGAACTGATCACTGTCGAACAATTGAAATACTACACTGGATACCAACGGACAAAAAAGACTCAGAAGACCATTGCCAAATGAGTGGATGAAATTTGAAAACATACTGGAGAATTGCTCATTCATAGAAACTTTAGTGAAAGAGACCTTCATATCTAGCAGAGGATACAGAACTGTTAATGATGTTATACCAATCTGCGATTTCTGGGAGATACTATACTAAAATTATTTTTAAATGTTTTACTAGGACGATTTCATTTTACACTTGCCTGACAAATTCTTGGATTGAATACCATATCTTCCAATAGTCTACTGGAAACAAATCACTCCACTGATAAGATTGCCTCTTTCTGTAGCAAACAGTAGGTAACAGTACTGCACTGGTGGACCCAGAGGAGGAGCCTAGGAGCACAACCCCTCGCAATATATCAGCTTAAACATTTTACAAAAATATTAGAAATCCGGCATAATCAATCTTCCATTCTGTCAATTTCTGTAGTATGGTGGAAAATTTTATATGTCCGTTGTTACTAATAACTACCCTTGCCTTCTCTGGAGTTAACACCAATGTAGTACTGATGAATAATTTTGTTTTAAATGATTTTGAACAGTGTTCCAAGCAAGAGTTTGTATTTCAGCCCAAAACTTAGGCATGCTTAAAATGAATTAATTCCTTCTAAGAAGAAGATAGTGTATTTTTTACAAAACTTAAAATGTGGTCAACCAGCACTTTATTCTAGAAACACGTTGTCACATTTTTAGGCAAGATGGTTTTTCTTGGACTGAAATATGGTATTTATATTAGTCAACTGAAAACTGTTGCAGTTCCATTGCTGAAAAATAAAACATTAGGTACATTTAAAGTCTTATGGGAGAAGGGGATGGAGGGGAGGGGGTAACCGAGTAGTCAATTTATATTACAACTACAATGACTAAATAATTAAAAAAAGTAATGGTTAAGTTTTTCAAATATGGAGTTCCACACAAATGCTTCCTTTATTGCTGTGATGATGCCAACAGAAATAAAGCACATGAGGTTGGTAGACCGATTGCTATTGAGAACAGACTGGCAATCAGATCTCCCTCTTACCTTTCTACTCCATTCCCATCTCTGCTTCCAAAGTAAACTAATTTTTTTTTAATTTCTTTAATTGTCAGTTCACATACGGTTTCTTACATTCAATTAGTTCCAACATATTTCGTTGCTAAACTTCATTATGTTGTTATAAACTTTATTGTACATATCTATCAACCATAACAGTTGTTATATTGTGTGCCGTTTCTCACGTTGTACGAGTGTCAAAGTGCTCACGGGAAACAGTCTTTGTCTGACACTGGATTATTATTGAATGCTACTGAACATTAAAAACTGAAGGTAAAATATTATATAAATGAAAGCAGTTACATTTTTTGTTTTCTTGGAGTATTTCGGAATATTGAACATTTACTCAGCGAAATCTTAAATTTCTAGGTGACTATATTTTACTTGAATAAGTTGAAACAGGTGGGTAACAATTCTTAATGAATTGAGATTCTAAAAATGACATCTAAAACAATAAAATATTGAACGGTCAAACCTTTAAGTTGAAGGGAAATCGATCTGGTACAATATTCTGTCTTGAAGATAGCTTAGACTTTGTTTCCCGCTGCACTAATATTCCCAAACTATATACAGGCTAGAAGACTTCGTGCAACAGATCTAAATATGCTACTATGAAATACCGTCTTAGCAAGATTTATTTTAAAAGATGAAATACTATATATAGGTTAAAATGTACATTAGTACTTTCGAAGAGACACTCACTTCATCTTCAGATGTACTGAAACAAACGCCATCTCAATATCATATATATACACACTTTTGCACCACGGGTACCCTACTACTTGGTCACGTGACATGACGTGGCTGTTGTGAAATTTGTATGCAAATCATGAGAATAATTTATGAGTACGAGATTACATTAGAATTAAAACATGTCATACTACTCGATACAGCAATCCGTCTCGTAATACATGAATAAGTTGTTCCCAATCTCCAGATAACTCAACAGGGGTGTAATCGTTGCAGCATTGGTCTCCAAAGGCCGTGATATATACACTCTCCAAGCACAGTAGTGAGTGGGTAGAGGTGGGGATTGCCAGTTATTTTGGTATTTTCCCAGTCTGGGTACAATTGCATTTTCATAAAATTTATTTTTTCATACAATTGCATTTTCATAAAATTGATTTTTTCATACAATTGCATTTTCATAAAATTGAAAATCTGAAATTTTAACAAGAACGATAGTCGAAACTCCCAAACTAGTTTCGACTATCATTCTTGTAGTCTTCATCTGTAGGTTAAACGATGTGTTTCTCATCGTACCTGTATGTAGTTCATCGGCCAACTACCTCACAATCTGCAGCATGACTCAAAAGTTCCATGTCATAAATGAGTGGTAGGCAATGCACGTAACTAACAAACAAATTAAGAAGAAGGTAGCGTAGAACACGCTAAGTTACGTATAAAAGTTTATTGCAGATATATTTCGGCCATTACTATGGCCTTCATCAGTATGACTGATGAAGGCCATAGTAATGGCCGAAATATATTTGTATTAAACTTTTATACGTAACTTAGCGTGTTCTACACTACCTTCTTAATTTAAGTTCCATGTTGACAAAACCTTTTGCACATTCAAATTCTGGTTTTATTGTGCATTTTACGTCACATACGTATCAGTTTTTGATTGGAACGTCCAAATTTGCTCCCGATTTCAAATTGTCTGGTGTCGCCATCTTCCATATGTCAATCGACTTGGTATTTGTCTTGCATTGAGCAAGAAAAAAAGAACAAAAAAACAGCCAAAACAAACAATTTAAGATCAACACAAATACTGAGTCGATTGATGTATGGAAGATGGTAGCACCACACAATTTGAAATCGGGAGCAAATTCGGATGTTCCAATCAAGAACTAATACATACGTGACGTAACATGCGCAATAAAACCAAAACTTGAATGTGGAAAAGGCTCAGTTGACGTGTAACTTTTGAGTCATGCTGCAGATTGTGAGATAGTTGACCAATGAACGAACAACAGGTAAAATGAGAAACGCATTGTTTAACCCACAGATGAAGACTACGAGAATGATAGTCTAAACTAGTTTGGGAATATTAGTGCAATGGGAAACAAAGTCTAAGCCATCTTCAAGACAGTATTTTACCAGATCGATTTCCCTTCAACTTAAAGGTTTGACCGCTTGATGTTTTATTATTTTAGAAACACTATTCATTAAGAAGAATTGTTACCCACCTATTTCAACTTATCAAGTAGAAACGAAGTCTAAGCTATCGTCAAGACAGAATATTTTACCGGATCGATTTCCCTTCAACTTGAAGGTTTGGCCATTCAATATTTCATTATTTTAGATTTCATTTTTAGAATCACGATTCATTAGAAATTTGTTACCCACCTGTTTCAACTTATTCAAGTAGAATATCATCACAAAGTGACTGCAGGAAGTGATTACTGAAGACTTCACGAAAGTTAAGGTTTTGCCGAGTAAATGTTCAACATTCCGAAATACTCCCCCCCCCCCCCCCCCAAAAAAAAAAAGAATTGAGTAACAGCTTTCATTTATATAATATTTTACCGTAATTTTTTAATATTCAGTAGCATTCAATAATAATAACTCAGTGTCAGACAAAGACGAATGTTTCCCGCAAGCACTTTGACACTCATACAACGTGAGAAACAGTACACAATATAACAAATCTGTTATATTTGGCATATGTTTTCTTACTTTTCCTACAAACTGCAAGCTCTCATTCTTCAAAGAACTGACATATCCTTTTTGTTAGAATGTTTTGATTAAAAGGCAGTTCAGAAAACATTTTATAGTTGCAAAATTTAACTTCAACAAATTGCATTTTCTAAAATTGAAAATCTGAAATTTTAATTTTTTTGAGAGCAGCAAATGCTACTTTTAAGTACTTTTCACCATTTCTTTTTTAAAAAATGACTTAAGCATCCTGACAAATAAAAAATAAAGCACTTTTCAATAACTTAAGGATTTGTCAGGACCACGGGAGCCCTGGGTAAAAGTTGCAACCAATATCCACTAAGGAATGGCGTGCTTTAAAGAATACTGGATCAAATTGGTTACATCCACAAAAATGTGAATAACTTCAAATTCTTTGTCAATCCTGTTACTGGTGTGAAGACTCACAACAATGTGTGTGTGTGTGTGTGTGTGTGTGTGTGTGGCACACCAGCCACTCATTCTGAATAAGAACCAAGACTTGTTTGAAGTATTTTTATGGAATATGAAACAAGTACCTTTAGCTTAATTAAGTCTTTTGCAATGACATGAAACAAGTCTTCAGAAGAGCCAAGTCTTTATATGACCCAAAGTCTTTCTAAAAAAACTGCATGTCACAAGTTAAAAATTCTTACCTGGTTCAGTTGTTTTTTTCTATCCCTATCTTACTGATGACAAAACATTTTAAAATCTTCAGTAGAGAGAAATTTGCAGGATCCTTGTCTGTCACAAAAGCACTCAAACTGAACAACTGATTCAAGGGCTAACAACAAGAGTTTTATTAAATAAATATATGTAATAGATTACCTTGCTGGCTGCAAGAAAAGCATTTAGCCTGAAGAGCCTCCAGAAAAACCTGCTTTTAAAACCCATATTTCACAACTCCGCTCAAGAAACATCACAATGTGTGCATAAACATGAATGGCATTTCACAAAATGCATTTTTCTGTGTGTTAACAGAAATTCGGTTCTAAAGTCAATAACTACTTAGAGATAAATTAAATAAAAAACAATGTTGCATGCTTCATAAATGTGAAATAGTGCTACAAATAAAACTCTTTGCCAAACAAAAAATGAAGTGCCCTAAGAATGTCATTCGGTCCTGACGAAACTCCGCATGCAAGTATCGCAGGGCCAAATATGAAAATGATTAAAAAATATAACGACCAATGACTAAATAGTGGTCAGCCACAGTGAATGGGAACTGTGCATCAAGGAGCACGGTACATCTAGAAAAAGCTTGCACATAAGGACAATTGTCACAGCAGATTGCGGTCCCATTAACCTCCTCCACGGACTGTGAGGATGCCTCAAAGTTGGATCCATGCACACTACGAGCAGTTGAGAAAGTTTGAGAGGGGACATATCATTGGGCTCAGAGAGAGCGGTTGGTCAAGTTGCTGTATTCGCCAGGCATTTGGGTTGGAGCAATGTGGCAATCGGACGATGTTGACACCAACGGGTTGAGAAGGGCACAACCCAGCGGCATGCGGGAAGTGGACAGCTGAAGGCAACAACAGAACATGAGGATCAAGAGATTCTGACAGCCACACGAACAGAACCCAATTCTCTGCCCTCAACCATCTGTGGCCATAATGCATCATCTACAGACACAAAAGTAGCCATTTGGACCATTGCCAGATGACTTGCACCACAGGAACTACATTCCAGGAGGCCACTCCGCCATCTACCACCAAACTGGGAGCATCGCAGACACTGGCTGTAGTGGTGTCGGGCCCAATCAGCATGGCATAGTGTTGTCTTCAGTGATAAGCTACGGTTTGCACTTGGCACAATGACCAGCACATGTCTGTTGAGATACAAGCCAGCCAGTGTATGGATCTCACTTTTCCATGGAACTGCACATGGCTCATTCACCAGGAGTGACTGTCTGGGGAGCCATTTCCTACAATGGCTGGACACCTTTGTTAGTCCTCCATACAAGCCTCACAGTTCAACAGTACGTCGACGACATTCTATGGCCTGTTGCGTTGCTATTCCCGTTGCAGAATCACCAAGCAATTTTTCAATAGTGTAATGCCTGGCCACACACAGCACTGCTTTTCCAGGCCTGTCTCCAAAATGTCAATATTCTTCCATGGCCAGCCCAATAACCTGAGCTCTAGCTTATTGAACATGTTTCAGATGCCACCTATGCCCATCTTGGAATGTCGGCAAAGTGGCCCACAGTTTGGACACCATCTGGCATACATACCTCAGCACAGTATCTATGAACTGTATGCATATTTGCCATTGGGTAACCAGTTGTATCCGTGCCAGAAGTGGCGGCGCTACAACCTTATGACTTGCATCATTCCTTTTCTATACATGTACATTGCACATGTAAGGTCAGGTGATGCGTAACATCACAGCCTCTCCTTGACAAATGTCAACCCCGCCTTCTCGTGGTACATCCTGTTCCCACTAAAGGGGCTCTGACGACCGCCAATAGCGGTATAACTATACCATCGGGATTAGAGGAAATTCTATCCCACACTCACCAACCCGCTTGGCCAGCATAATGAGTTATGGCCAAACCCCCCCAAAAATGATTCCACAACTTAAATCTTGGCCCTCAGTCTCCGGCAGCTGGAATGTACCTGGCCAAGGCAGCGGCCAGTGCGACATGAAGGCAGAGGGTGCTAAGAATCCCCGGAGGACCGGACTAGGCTGCCATCTGATGCTGACCTTGGCTACGTACAATGGACGCTCCCTATCTTCTGATTCAAGGCTTCTTGAATTGGAAGAGGAACTACAAAGGATCAAGTGGGACATCGTGGGGCTAAGTGAGGTAAGGAGAAAAGGAGAAGATCTCATCGAACTGAAAAGTGGACATCTCTTCTACTATCGTGGGACAGATACTGGCAGAACTAGTGGTGTTGGATTTATAATAAACAAGAAACTGAAGGATAAAGTTGTAGAAGTTGAAAGTTCCTCTGACAGAGCTGCACGACTTGTTATCCAACTCTCGAAAAGATACCAGGCTCAGATTATTCAAACTTATGCACCCACCACAAGTCATCCTGAAGAAGAAATTGAAGAATTTTATGAGGAAATTTGTCATCTAAATAATAAAGGTAAGCAGCATTTGAAAATAATTATGGGAGATTTCAATGCAAAAATAGGGCAACGGCAACAGAATGAAACTTCAGTAGGTAAATTTGGTCACGGCAACAGAAACCAGCGTGGAAATACTCTCGTTGAGTTTGCAGAGGCAGAAGGGTTTTTCATCTTGAACTCCTTTTTCAAGAAAAAGCCACACAGGAAATGGACTTGGAGACATCCAAATGGGTCGACAAGTGAAATTGATTTTATTATGTGTAACAAAAAATTCGTCATAGAAGACTGCAGTGTGCTAAACAAGTTCAACACAGGTAGTGACCATAGATTGGTGAGATGTAAGATGCACCTCAACACTAAACTTGAACGTGGCAAGCTCATAAGACAAACAAAATCTATTGACATAACCAACCTTAAAAAACACCATAATACCTTCAAGTTGGAACTGAAGAACAGGTTCTCTGCTTTAGAAGGCCTAACATCAGAAGAAGTGGACATCTCTGAAGTTAACAGAAAAGTAACCAAAGCTCTTATGGAAACAGCAACAAAATTAGCTGGGTCTAAGAACAAGTTGCATGTAAATAAATTATCAGGAAAAACGAAAATGTTGATGCAAAAAAGAAGAGAGATGAGGACAACTAGAGAAGATGTGACTTCCAAAGTGGAATATATAGAGCTATGCAAGACAGTAAGAAAAAGTATCACTGAAGACGTAAGAAAATTCAACTGTGAACTAGTGAGGAAAGCAATTGAAAACAACCAAAGCCTAAAGATAGCAAAGGGACATCTCAGTAAGGGAAGAAAACAGATTATGGCACTGAGAAAAGAAGATGGTTCTGTAACAAGAAATAGAGGCGAAATTTTGACAAGAGTGAAAGATTTCTACTCCAAATTATATGAAAGGGACGATACATGCACTCCAGACATCATGAAAGATACCAGTACCAGAGTTCCTCCAGTCCTTCCAGCAGAAGTTGCACATGCAATCAAGAACATGAAGCGGGGAAAAGCTCCAGGAGAAGATGGAATTACTGTAGACATCATACAAGAAGCAAGTGGAGAAATCGAAACAGTACTCGCCCAAATTTTCACTCGATGCCTTAATGAAGGAAAGATTCCTGAGGATTGGAACACCGCTACAATGATCCTGCTACATAAGAAAGGTGACATTGAGGATCTCGGAAACTACAGACCTATCAGCCTCCTATCAGTAGTTTATAAAATCTTCACTAAAGTTCTTTCACACCGCTTAAAGGTAACACTGGACATGGCTCAACCGAGAGAACAAGCTGGATTCAGGGAGTGGCTACAGCACAATAGATCATATCCACGTGCTGAGAGAACTAATTGAAAGAGCAAGGGAATATGAACTTCCATTGTGCATGGCTTTTATCGATTATGAAAAAGCCTTTGATTCGGTGAAACCATCAGCAGTTACAATGGCTCTGAAAACCTGCGGTATTGAAGATGCATACATTAATATTATTAATAACATCTATGAAAATGCAAGTGCAAAGATTAGGCTGTTTGAAAATACAACACACGTAAAAATTGGAAAGGGAGTGAGACAAGGTGACACCATATCTCCGAAGCTCTTTAATGCCACATTGGAGGGTGTTTTTCAGTCGCTGAGCTGGGAAAACAAGGGGATAAAGATTAATGGAGATTATCTAACCCACCTTCGTTTTGCTGATGACGTAGTCATTTTTGCAACTACCCCATCAGAGCTGCAGAGTATGATCCAGGAACTTGCTGACAAGAGTAAAGAAGTGGGATTAAAAATGAACTTTCAGAAGACAAAAGTGATGTTCAATGCTTTTACAAGAAATGAAGATTTATCGATTGATGGAGAAAAGCTGGAGATAACAGCCACGTACGTTTATCTTGGACAGCAGATATCAAGTGAGGGTCACATTGATGAAGAAATTAATCGGCGTACAAAACTTGCCTGGAGAGCTTTTGGAAGAAACAGCATAATTTTCAAGAGCAATATGCCATTATGTCTTAAAAGAAAAGTGTTTGATCAATGCATCCTTCCAGTGCTTACGTATGGTGCAGAGACGTGGACCTTAACTAAAAGAGACATACAAAGGCTGCAGACAACTCAAAGAAGCATGGAGAGGTGCATACTTGGTGTAACCAGGAGAGATAAGAAGAGGAACTCGTGGATCCGAAAAATGACAAAAGTGGAAGACATCATGATCAGAGTTAAATCCCTGAAATGGCAATGGGATGGACATACTGCCAGAAGGACAGATCATCGATGGACAGCCGAAATTTTAGATTGGATTCCAAGGGACAGGAAAAGACCCAGAAGAAGACCACATGGGAGATGGGTGGATGAAATTCGAAAGTATGCAGGGGTGACATGGAGGAGACTGGCACAAGACAGACCGTTGTGGAGGAAACTTGGGGAGACCTTCGTCCAGCAGTGGATTGATAATGGTTGACAATGATGATGATGACATTGCACATACCAGTTTTAATCTCAATTGGAAGACTCCTTTAGAGTACTTTGACTTTTTTGGCAAGGAGGGACTGTAGTTTAAATACAAAAATAGGGTAATCAACATTTGGAAAAATACTCTATCTCATCAGAAATATCCTGGCACTTGCCTAGCCACATACTCCTTGTAATAAGAATTAATATAGAGTTGGCCTACCCTTTGCTGCCATCCCAGTCTCAAAGTCTCTACTGGGAAGGTTTTCCACTATATTTTGGTACAATGCTGCAGGAACTGCTTTCCATTTTGCAAAGAGTACATTAGTCAGGTCGGTCACAAGAGTTGGGTGGTTTGGCCTAGCTCACTGTTGGCTTTTCAATTTATCCCAAAAGTGTTCCATGGGTGCGAGATCAGGGCTATGTGCATGCCTGTCAAATTTCTTCCACATCCATCTCATTAAACCATTCATTCATGGATCTCACTTTGTGGACAGGAGCATTGTTGTTAGCACAGGAAAGTGCCTACACCACATTGTTGCTATAATGCTTGGGGGGGGGGGGGCACAGAATTGTCAAGAATGTCATAGGCCACAGCATTAAGATTCCCCAGCACTGGATCTAGAAGGCTTAGTGCAAACCATTAAAAACAGCCCCAGAGCACAATATCTCATCCACTAAACTTTACAGTTGGCACACCACAGCTGGATAGGTTGCATTCACCTGGCATCTTACACACCCAAACTTGTCCGTTGGACAGCAAGACAGTGAGGCACGATTAATCACTCCGGAGAATGTGTTTCCACTGCTCCCGAGTCTACTGGTGCCAAGCTTTACACTATTCTAACTGAAGCTTGATGTTGATCTTGTTGATGTTAGGCTTGTGTGTGGCTGCTTAACCAATGAAGCCCATTTCCTTCAGCTCTCGATGAACTGCTATGGAGCTGGTGTTGCTTGGTGAGTACTGCAACTGAAGACAGGCAATTTTGTTGCACCACCAGCTTTGACACACGACCCTGCTGCAAGATTTTACGTGGTCCACCAGGTCAAGATTGCACTGTTGTCTCACCTGGACATTTCTGCTTCACAATAACATCACTTACAGTTAATTGGGGCAACTGCATTAAAGCAGAAATTCCTCAAACTGACTTGTTGCTAAGATGGCATCCTGTGACAGTGCCACTGAACACTGCCATATGGCCCATTCTACTGTTGATGTATGGTAGCAAGTCTGCAATTTATACAGGCAAATCCACTAATCAAAAGGGGTGTCCACATAGATTTGATTATATGGGCAGGGCAGTATATTCAATTTTGATTACACAGCTCTTATTTCACGTCTTCACTGCTGTCAAATTTATAGTCAGTTGGGACATTTGTATAGCATCATTCAAGAATAGTAAGAAAAAAATTTAACAGAAAACTAATAAATTGTCTAGTATACAGACCTGTGCTCTCATCAGCAGCCAAGATGCCTTTGCCATCAGCAACAATGGCCTCTGCATTCTTACGCAGCTCATCTCGCAGTGCTTGAGGAAGATAACTGAAATGTGCCATGTTGGATATCACCTAAACTATACGAACAAAAAAAAAAACTTTTAATCTATAAAATCAGTTAAAAAGAATTGCAGAGCTATAGAAAATATGCATGCAAACACATAAGATTCTTCATATGGTATAACAGGGTGAGTCACTCTGGACTGAACACTTATTTATTTTTTTAATTAACTCGCGATTGCAAAGGCACAATTGAATGAAATTAATGAAAAACGTACCTTGATCCATGACAAAAAGGAATGTCTCACAGAAGATGCACGAAATGTCTATCGCCAGCATCCAAGCACATATTCCCTCAGACGCTCCATATTGGCGAATGTGTGATGTAGCGTAGCAACGTCGATAGCAGCAATTTCACGTGTGATGTCTTTCAGTTCCTCAATTGACCTTGGCTTGTTGGCATAAACCTTGCTTTTTAAAAGCACCCAGAGAAAGAAATCTGGGGATGTCAGGTCAGGAAACAATAGGCAGCCACAGGTCTTTGGAGATGTCCTAGAAAAAGCAGCAAATTTCTGTCATGCTCTTATTCGAGGTGTCAATACACCATCCTGTTGAAAGTAAGCATCTGCAAGTTCCTTATCATCCAGCTGGTTCACAAACTCATGAAAGACTTCCAAGTGTTGGTCGGCATTCACCAAGTCTTTAAAAAAGATTGGCCCAATGATACAGCATAACACCGATTTTCACTGGATAAGAATGGCTCTTCATGCATGGCACGGGTATTATCGCTGGCCCACACTAATGTATTTGGAGAGTTGACATAGCCAGATAAATGGAAGCATGCTTTGTCAGTAAACCATTTTGTCCAACAGGGAGAGGTTTTTGGTGAAAATTTTGGCAAACCATTGACAATATGACAATTGCTTTGCAAAATCTAGTGGCTGTAACTCGTTCACAGCTGTGATACGGTATGGCTTAAACTTCGCCTGTTTGGCTGCTCCTTGAGATGTCAAATACGATCATCCAGTCTCTTGGGATGTGTCCTTCACCATCTGGGGTCATCCGCCAAGCTTCCCGTTCTCTCCAGCTTCACCAATTTTTAAATGGTGGCTCTGGTGGGTGGTTTACACGCCCACCAAATGTCTTCAGAAACTCCTGACATTGTTTCAAGGAAGCAGTTACATAGTACTGATGCACAATAAACACATGCTCTTCAAATGAGTACATCATTTTCATTTGAACTCCTCGCTTAAATTGTCTGCAAAGACACTTTTCTCCCACCATTAGTGGACAGATGGTGCATCAGTGTGGTGCCCCCTCCCCCCCAGCTCCTGGGGAGATTTTATTTACAGGTAATGCATGGCGACTGCTTCATCATGGAATAAAGAACCACTCCATTTGGGTTTCACGCTCGTCGTGTATTTCCCATCTCATATATTCCACGTAATAAGTGTTAGAGGTCTGCACAGGCTGGCCCATTAGGCCAGAGTCCGGGCCGGTGGACGGTTCGGGCTTTTGCTCATTTCTAATATGAGAAAACGGGCCGGATCTCCAATATTTAATGTTTAACAGACATGGGCCAAGCAGGTTTTTTTTTTTGTTTTTTTTTTTTCCATGAGCATAATAACAATTGCTGTATGATGCCTTTCTTGCTTGCAAAACTCACAACTGCAGCAGCAGGATAAGATTGAATAATTACTGCCGATGGAAAAAATAGAAGTTTTAAGACATCCTCCCCTCCTACAAAACAATTGGAGTGGGTTAGCTCCCTTAGTTGTTCAATGTGAATGTGGTCGCTCACAGAACAGGGCTGTTGCGGACGATCTTTTTTATTGTTCTGGACGGCGGCACTTTGTTCTTTAGATGTGGGAAAAGCTTTTTAAGTTGTCTTAAATGGCACGGGAGAAATGGGCTGAGAGAAACTTACTTCTGTGTATAAATCTGTACCGTATTTTTTCCATTTGTACTATCAGGCAGCCGTTTTCAAAACTTCTGCGACACTGATTAGCTGGGCAGTCTGCCATTGTTTTCCCTTAGCATATGCTCAGTTCAGTGTTGCTGATAAATATTCTTCCATACTTATTATAGAGTTTAAGAAAGTAAAAATTTTCACGAAAAAATCGCTGCTGGAGAATATGTGGTTGTAGACAATGTAAAGGGGAAAAGCGATATTTGGAAATATTTTAAATTACTGTCCCGTTCTGAAACTAGTCGGCCGGTAAACGTTGTGCAATGCACTAAATGCAAAAACTTTTTGAGTTACTATAACACAAAGTCTGGAACATTGCATCTTAAGCGGCACAAATGTGCTCCCCACATATACACGACAGACATATTGGGTTCCAGCGATATGATATGCCAGTAGAGATAGGTGCAGTTTATAAAGCCATAAAATCTCCCAGTAAAACGATCGGACTCATAATTCTGGATATTTCTTACTTTTCGAATTACCCTTTAATCCCCAAGGATATTTCCGGGTCCGGCGGCAGGGAATAATAATTTGAAAACCCAGAAAATTTGAAAGGCATGGAAATTGTCTTTTTCATGCAATATTTTTGAGTATACAAGCCCCACCCCCTCCTCGGACGTCACGTGACTTATACAGAGTCTCAGAAATATTCTGCATTAACGTTTATTGTAATAGAATATGTGTAGCAATTAAGAAAACGAAAACTCTTCAGGAGTCGAAAGACCGAGTGCACCAGGTGTCAAATTCGTGTTTTGGCAATTGACGAAATTTTACGGGCCGGCTCGGGCCTTGGAAACAGGAGAAATATACGGGCCGGGACGGGCTTTCCAAATTAAGGCCCGTGCAGACCTCTAATAAATGTTCAGTCCCGAGTGAATCACCCTGTAGATCAAGATCCCTTGCCACCAAATGAAGCTGTGGCCCCCCATCAGAATTCTCAGCAAGGATTACATCAGATTTGAGGGTGGGAGCAGCCCAATGCTAAGGAAAGGGTACATATCACAATGGCAAAAGCCAGAAATGGCTCAGAAATCCAGGACAAATTTTTGGGGACCCATTCAGGCATTCACACATTTGTGTTACAGTTGAAGAAAACCAAAAAAATTCTGAATTGGACAGGTGGCAACAGGGAACCAAACCCACATTACACCATAATACTATAGTTGGCTGCCATACAGAGAAAAATGGCAATTAGCCAACTATGCCACATCAGCAGCAACAAATCAGATAACTAAATTTTATAATTGAGCAAAAACCAGTATGATTAATTGTTTTTGTAAGTTAGAACTCCAGTTTATTAAAATTTACCCCAGAGTTCCAAATATTAAATGGCCCCATGTTACACAAAGAGGGCTACCCCACAAGACCTACCAAACATAAAAAATTTCTAACCTCAACTACTACCTCTCTTTTTCACTTGAAAAAAAACTTTCCAAATCCTCCATACCATCAAAATATTCCAAAAACTAAAGTAAAAACTAGATATACTCCCCAAACTAAACCATCATATCATGGGAAGCCTGCATAGTGTCACAGAATATGCACAAACATTAACCAAGATCTCCTAATAGAATTTCTGGCAGATGACCTTGCAGAACAAATTGAAAACTAATTTAAACTACAGTGTACTCTCAATGTACCTACTGCCTCCATCCCTCTAATATATAGCCACCCTTGCATAACACTACCCTTTGGGTCTGAACAGATGTGCTTTATATAAAACATCCCTTGATATACCATAACCCCACCATTGGCATCCCCCAACTACCGATGTAATACATTGCTGCTCCAACCTGCCTTTCCCAACATAAAAATGTTCTTGATGTACTGCCACTTGCAAGCTGTCTCAGAAATCCCTTTCCATGATTCAGTTGTTGCAAACCTAAATGTTGATGACACAGATTCAATCAAAGATGCAAATTGGCATAAGATTTTTTAAGACAACTTGCATGATGGAGATATTTCAAACACACTTGTTAAATTAGATTTTGCTCTGGAAATAACTGGTTTGAATTCTAAAACAAATGAAAATAGATGACACATTCAAAAGAAACTAAAGCATATAAAATACTTTTGGGTAATGATTAGTTTTCACTTTAAGTTTAAGTAATGCAACATGATCTTTCATTTCCTCACAATTGCAATTTTACTAATTAAATGTTCAGTCGTGTTTACGGGGACTTTCTATGTAGATTTTTGCCATCTTTACAGGATCTTATTTGATTCAAATAACACATTTTGACTTTAAATGATTTAATGTGATGAAGGTAATTATTAATAACCTTCATCCCATTAAATCATTTAAACAGTCAAAATGTGTTATTTGAATCAAATAAGATCATGTAAAGATGGCAAAAATCTACATAGAAATTGCAATTTTAACTTTGTCTTCCCATTATGCAAATTCTATTTCCACATTTAATGGATACCAGAAACTTCAGAAATGAAAACTGACACTTTGAACTACGATGCTTACTAAGTTCACAACATATAGCTGCATTTTTTTTTCTAATTAACAGGTTTTTAATTTAATGTTGAACTGCAATTTTCAATAACCATAGTTAACAAAATTCAGGGTACTTAAAAATACTGGCAAATTTGATGTAAATGATTGGCCCTGGTGTAACATCACGATGTGATGAAACAAATGGTGGCGATACAGCAAGAGCTGACTGTACTTATATTTTGTTCCAAAATGAATTTCCCTAAATTTAGATGAAAATTCTACAAACTGACCTCACACCTTGCAATGGGCTCCAACAAGTAGTTTCCTTTACTAGCAAACTACTTTGTTGGTAAAATGGAAGCATTTCATTCTTTTGCACATATACACATGGATGTTATCTTGTCCATAGTGGACAGAGAAGATCAATCTCTTCTCAGTCACATTCTTTTATATTTTAACTCACCGAGAGAATGATTCACATAAATCCACCTTACATCTACAACAAGAAAAAAGTCTTAACTACCTGGACTTAATCCTGATTTCCAAGGAGAGAAAAAAAATCTCAGATACATTAAAACATTACCAACACATGCCAGATTCTCATCCTACAACCTGTATAAAATAATATACAGCAAGCCATTTTCAGAAACTAATCTAGATTTTACAGAAGCTATAAAAATAAAAAGTGAGGTTAATTCCTTCTTGCGAAATATATTCAACAATTTGCGCTGCCCCGACAGCCTTGGCCACTGTGTAGATTGGTCCAGTCGTAAAATGAGTGAAAACTGGCAATGTGGTCTCACAGATAAAGTTTGCAACTACACCATAAAGTTGGAAGGGTGGTAAGGAGACAGCAGCACAAAAGCATGGACTCATCTTGCATTGTCAATACTCTTCAAGATGGCTGAGGTAACATTATGTCTGGGGCATGTTTTCAATAGAGTGTTTGTAACCTTTTGATTCTAGTATGGAGCAATGTCTGACCACCCAAAGATATTTAAATATCATTGCCGACCAAGTCCACTCAGTTATGTTGATGGTTTATCCCAATGGAGGTGGATACTTCCAGCAGGACAATGCTTCATGCCACAGTGTTCACACTGAAAACAAACTGTTTGTAGAGCATCACAGACTTTTCCCTGTTACATTGTCCTCCTCAATCACTCAATCACTGGATCTCAATTCAATGGAGCATTTGTGAGATGAAGTAGAAAAGGGTATCAGACAGCTGGATCTGCTAACATAAAACCTTCAAGAGCTGGAGTGTGCAATTTATTGCATCTGGGTTAACATATACCAAGCCACTTGCTGACATTTTAATAATAGAGTCCATACCAAGATGAATTCAAGCAGGATTAAGGGCAAAAGTTGGTCCATCAACATACTAACCAGGTGGTAATAATTTTGCCACTCAATGTATATCCACGGAAAGGAATTGCAAAAGATGGTAATTTATCCAAAAACTTTTTTCTGCAATAAGAAGATTTAAAGGAAATTAAAAATGAACAGCAAAGATGGAGAAATTAAGCTTGCAACCAGGATTGAATAACAAAAACTTCCTTCCAAACTTAAAACAAAAAACCATCCTACTACAAAAAGGAGTCCATAATATATACAATAGAGATGTGGGCTTAGCTATACAGGAGAAATGGATAGAAAAAAATAAACATGTAGGAGGAAAATAAATAAATATGTTCAAAAAGTAATGAGACTGATGTCACAGTGCCAAAACGGGCCCATGCACAAAAATGCAACTGCCTGTATCGGAACACCTGCAAGGTCAGTCATGTGATAACATATCACTACAGCGCTCCACTAGTTCATTCTTGTAGTAGATGGTGTAGATTTGAGATGTGTTTTGGTAACCCAGTATGGATTTAAAACTAGAGCAAAGAACAGCTATTAAATTTTGCGTGTTTGAATAAAACTGTCGCAGAAACGCACAAAATAATTAAAACAGCCTATACGGAAGATGCTTTGTCCCGTGCAAGAGGTTTTGAGCGACACAAATTTGTGAATGGTGAAGCGTGTCTGGAAGATGCACCATGCTCCGGTAGACCTTTGGCCATGGAGGTTAATGTCTATACCATCCAGGCACTCCTGTGTGAAAAACACCGAATGATCATCACTGAGAAGGTTGCTAATCTGATGCATATGTCTGTTAGTCCCCATTGATGACATTGAGAGAGACTGGTTTGGGGTACCAAAAAGTTTCTGCAAAGTATATTCACCCACTTGCTCATGGATGAACACAAGGCAAATCACGTTATCACTTGTTGCCAATGAAGTGCCACCTGTGACATGAGACACTTTTTGGATTGAGTCGTCACATGTATGAAACATTTTTTTACCATTTCAATCTAGAAACAAAACACAGCACTCAATGGAAACGCCCACAGTCCTCGATCCAAGAACGCAGAGGTTAAAGCAAGAGCAGGGAAGGTCATGCACTTGGGTTTCTTCGATAAAAAGGGAACTGTGTACGACCATGTTCCACAATGGAAAACTGTTAATGGCGCCTATTATTTTGAAGTTCTCAAAAGGTCCTCTGAAAAAAAAACTCCCTAAAAATGCCTAGAATATGCACAAACTGGCTGGATTTTGCATCAAGATAATGTCTCTGCACATAGTACTTTATTTACCCAGAGAGGTTATCCAAGATCTAGGTATAATTTCTATGCCCTGGGCAACCATAAAATATTGCACCTCCATTTGCATTTCTTCTTACATTAATATGTTACCAAAAGTTCTCTCTTTCTCAAGTCCAAAATTTGATATCACATCAAGCTCTCTCAAATCAAAGTTTAGGTCACATCAAACTATGGTTGTACAACTTTTGCTAACTGCTTCGGAGAGTTCAGACCTTCAGTACCATGTCAAATGAACTGAATGCAACTGGCATTTGTGGCTCAAAGCCATTGCAAATATTAAAAAGCCCCCAGAGAATCTTCAACAGTGTGAACAACATCCGTATCTTGCAACATACCCAACTAAAGAAAGACTGCAGGCTCCACTGTTGTCGATGAAGTCATCCTTCTTTGGTTGAAGAGAGTATACAACTACACCTTCATTCCTTAATGTATTGTTGCTCATGGATGAACACAAGGTAAGCAACTAACACCACCTAAATATTTTGAAAAAAAAATGTGGATTTTATGTGGCAAAGGCTACCTACCGGAACAGGCAAACCACATGGGCAAATTCTGTAAATGGACAAAAGTATGCGTACCTGCCAACTATTAGAAACCAAAGTCTGTAATGGAAAAAAAGAAAGATATCTGATGAAAAAGTTAATTGATATATTTGATTAAATTACTTACCGCAGATATTGGTTAAATTTAGCGATATCAATTAAAAGCGTTACCTGAATCAAATTTTAATCGAAATTACTACAGATACAAATTTTGAAGATGACAATCCGATTTTTGGCGTAAATGTGACAAGGATGGTAAGTCAGATAATATTTGAAAACTTGAAAAAAAATTTTCAAGTTTTCAAATATTATCTGACTTACCATCCTTGTCACATTTACGCCAAAAATCGGATTGTCATCTTCAAAATTTGTATTATATGGCGTAATCCCGTATTTCTTTCATGATTACTACAGATGTTTGAATTTATCAGAACACTTATATTGATTAAAATAGAATCTATACATAATTCCTCATTACTACGTTATCATTACGATATATAAAGTGATAAAAATGTATTTATGAAAGTTTGCATTTAAAGGGATGTTCCATCCTTTGACCTCCCAATACAATAGGGTTACATGGCACAGTCATGGAATGTACTACAATGTTTCCAAAAACAAACCATTTTCATGCTAGGAGGTATCTTAAGGAGAGACTGATGATGAGACACTCAAATATGAAAAAACATGAAATAAGGGTGACTGAGGGTCACCAATTGGTAAATTATGTTCAACTAAAAACAAAGAGAATAAACATTTTGTACAAATTGCATCCACTTCATTAATAACTTAAGTAAATTTCTTTTTTTTTAACCAGCAAAATAAATCATTGCTGGTGAAACATTTGGTCAAATGAACATTGGACTTTTTTTTTTTGTAACGTTACGCAAGAATACGGTATAACAGGAAGTAAGTTTATTTCAGAGAAAAAGTTACAAAACCATGTACCAAATGTATTTTTAGTTTCACAAAACTGGCAGCTTTTGCTAAATTTTGTATGTTGGGTATTGATTTGGGCTCAAATTCCGCAGATTTAAAGTGTTCGAATTTTTTTTGTATGATAACTTTGTTCTGAGCATTTCTAACTGGGAGTAATAAGGACATGTGCTTCATAGCAGACACCCCATGCCGCCCAACTGAGATGTTCCAACTTGCGGGAAGAACGTTGTCTGAAAAGTTGGGAGGGGTAAACATAGCGAGAGATAGATAGGCCCAGGTGGGACAGTTCAGTTCACACGTGGCGCAAGCTATGGTGTTTGAAATAACAAGAAACCTAAAATGTGGGAAAACTTACTTACATTGGCACTTTCTTTTAAATGGATTAGGTTAATAAAGTTCTAATGGTGGGTACAAAATCCCCCCCCCCCAAAAAAAAGAAGTCTGGGAGAATGAACTAAATCCGTAAAATTTAACAATTTGGCCAAAAGCAAGTCTCATTTCCATAAATTTTACGAATAAATCATAAAACCTGGCAGGTCTGAGTATGGAATTAAAAAACTGTCCCCAAAAATGGTGCAAAAGTTTTAATTACAGTTTTAATCACTTTGCAAGCAATGATTTTTGTGCATTCTCTTCAGCTCCGCCTGGGGCAGCAGCCCTGCCTGCCCCACCCTAGTTACACCTCTGCCGAAGCTTATTGATGTAATCTATCGTAATTCCTCCATTTTCATGTAAGCTTAAATTTGATCAGATTTACTATTTTCCCATAATTTCGGAACACAAAATTGCAAATTTCTCACATTTTTAATCATTGTTTCTATCAAAGAAAAGAACAATTCCAGAAATATACCCATACTGCACATAACGTTTTAGATAGGTATCAATAATGCTACAAATCTCCCATTTTTGTTACACTTTCAGAGATATCTTACAATTACGTTTCAGCAACATCTATTTTGGAACAACTTTGTACATTACAGTTACATAAAAAATAGCATTCACTCATACTACTGTTTTATAGTTTCCATTGTACATAACTGCTACCTTGATGTTACATTCCGGCGATATTTAAGATTTTTGGTTTGGCAATGGCATCGATGTGCATGCGCATTTATGCCATTTCACCGAAGCACTCTCGTAGTCTTATTTCCACTTGCTACTGGGATATTCTTCGGCGATACTGTCGTACTTGAGTTAGCTAGTAATGTCGATTTAATATTTCATTCTATTCTTTTTTTTGGAACTCAAGATCATCTGAAAGTAAGTACACTGGCGGTGAAAAAAGAACACCAAGAAGGAGACATCTGATACCAACAGAATTTATACAGCATAATAACAGAATACAGAGGATAACGTGATCAAAACATCAAGGCAAAATACAGCTGTATTTGCTGGTAAACTGAAAAACAACATTTCCATGTAACATGGTTAGTACGAGGTTGAACCGCCATGAACTGCGTCGCACTGTGCAATTCTGGCATGGAGTCTGTCGTACAGATGTTGGATGTAAGTTTGGGGTATTGAGTTCCAAGCATCCTCAACCTGGACGCATAAATCCGGGATGGTCGTGGCTGGCTGTGGAGACTGGATAATTCGTCCCATAAAATCCCACACATGCTCAAAGCGGGACAAATCCAGCGAACGTGCAGGCCATGGAAGTTGTCTCACACCCTGAAGTGCAAGTTGCGTTGCACGTGCCCTGTGGGCGTGCGCTATTTTGCTGGAAAACACCACCATGGACCGACCTTACAAATGGCACAACAACGGGCTGAATGATGTAGGAGGTGCTGTTTAACGTACCTGGTACAAACACTAGTTGTGTACAGGAATGATAGCCGATCGCTCCCCACACCAGAAGACCAGGTGTAGGCCCTGTGTGTTGCTGGCGGATGCAAGAAGGGTGGAGATGCTCCCCTGTGTGTCTGCGAACACACATACGGCCATCGGAGGCTCCCAAGCAGAATCTGCTTTCATTGCTGAACACGACAGATTGCCATTGCGTTCTCCAGTGCAGACGCTGGCAACACCACTGCAACCGTTCCTGACTGTGGGCTGGAGCCAGAGGTACACATGCCAGAGGCACACGTGCACGTAGTCCTGCATCCAGTAGACGGTTGCAGATTGTTCGCACAGTCACCTCAGGTGCAACGGCAAATCGGATTTGCGTTGCAGTGGATGTTCTGCTTGACAACGCCGCTCTGCTTATGCGTCGATCGGTCCGCTCATCAGTCCGTCTGCGACTCCCGGTTCCACATCTTCTCGTGTGGGAATGTTCCTCAGACCATGTACGCCACCATCGTACCACCACCGATACTTCCCATCCAATTCGCTTCGCAATATGACAATACAACCACCCGGCCTCGCGGAGTCCGACTAGACGACCTCACTCAAAGTCTGATAACTGCTGAAATCGTACAAGTCTTCCATGTCTAGGCATTGCAGCTTCTTCAGGGTCTTTGCACGTGTCCGTACGCCGACGACTGATTACATTCACTTCGCCGAACTCCTTAAATACCACTGACGATAATTTGCATATTATGCCATGCTGTGGCATAAGCGCTCACCGGTTGGTCCCGAAATTAACATCACACCTACGTAAACTCGACCCAATTAACATATGTAAATTTCACGATCGTCTGCCAATTCCTTCTTGGTGTTCTTTTTTCACTTTCCGCCAGTGTATAATGATGTCACAAATATCTTCCAAATACGTAAGAGTAATGTAACGAAGTTTTAAATATCTTTCAAATACGCAACAGTAACATGAAGTTGGCATGTTGAAGTTACAAAGACCTTTCATTGTATCGTATTGGTTATGTTTCAAAGTTATGTAACGTTGGCGGACATTTTGACGTAACCGTAAGGTTTCTGAAACATTACTGTTACATTGCGCAACATATCTGAAAAGTATCAATGTTTCAGTGCTACGTACTTGTAACATACGAAATATTCTGTGCTGTGTGGGCTCTTAAACTGTTCTTCATTAACGTGCAACTTAGGAAGAACAACTGTTACTTCGTATTAAATTATATTAATGGAAACTCACCTTTTCAGGTTTTTGTTCCTCTTGTTAACATTTGCTGCACGTGTATTTCAAGCAAACTCTTCATTAAACGTGAAGGCCTCCCATAGTCATTTTTTAGGCCTCTCATTGTTTCTATTTCCCAGTTCTGTAAGGTAGGAAGCTCATTGGCAGATTTTTCCATTCTGGATTTGGTAGTGGAATTGAAACTTTTATGACGATGATGGGCAAAACACGTAACAATATTAACAAATAAAGGTAACTTGATCACGCTAGTTACGTTAAATGAAAACTTTTACAAAAAGTTCGTAAGTTGGAAGCTTTCGACCTTATCTTAGGTCTTCATCACGCCAATGGAGGACTAAGATTGTTGCCAGATTCTTCATTTGAATGTTTCCTATTTTTGTTGCTAAAACTTAGAATTGATCTCCAGATCATCGGAATGTAGAGAGGAGATTCGGAATTGCAAGTCATTGAGTTGAAAATAATTTCCAGGCTTTCACGGTAACGGAGGGCAAAACGATCATCAAAAGAAGCAATTCATTTTGCTTCGTTCCAGTGGGGAACTGCAGATGTGTCTTCCATTGTCAAAATATTTAAAAATAGGAAAAATTCAAATGTAGAATCTGGCAACAATCTTAGTCCTCCATTGGCGTGAAGAAGACCCAAGATAAGGTTGAAAGCTTCCAACTTACGAACTTTTTGTAAACGTTTTCATTTAACGTAACTAGCGTGATCAAGTTACCTTTATTTGTTGAAACTTTTACTCTTGACATTATTTCATCACAACTTGTTTATGCAACATGGCAGTCTGAGAAAAACTGCTTGCCATCTACATAATGTTAGACCATTAGATGCATTATTCCAATAAATAACCCATTTTAGTGTTGTTTTTTAAGGGTTTTATTATGCTGTGACTGGAGTTCTATGGTTCATAGGAGATTGATGTAGTACATTTATGTGGATATGATATTTTATAACTCTTCTTTTTCTTTTTTTTTCTTTTTTTATATATGTGCTTTTACTTTGTTCATTTTAATAATTTATTCGTATTTTAACTTAGTTCATTCATTCATTTCCTCATCTGTTTTTAGAATATTGTCTTCAAAACTTGAAAAATTCAATTCAGGATCTGATTATTCCTTCTTTTTGAATTTTTGCTAAACTGGAAAATAAGTCTTATTGATTGTACACAGCACACTGTCTACCATTCAAGCCCCCCCCCCCCCCCACGGAACTGCAAATCATTGATAACAGCAATAATACGGAGTGGGAAGATCAACATCAAGCAACAGTATGTAATGAATATTTGATTTAATCGGATTAACATTCAATATTATTAATGCATTTATATCACAGCAACTTAAAGCCAAGTCTTAAAACTGAATGTGAGTAACAATCTTCAAGAGCAAAATCACCTTTATCATGGTTACTTTCAGAAGGTAGCATCTCTGAAAGTGACATTTGCATCAGGGATGATACGATGACATTAGCATACATTCCTTTGTGTTGTAACACACACATTGTTGTTGAGCTCCCCTCGCCCGAATTTGTAACCTACTCAAGAATTTAATGAATACTGTCTGCATTGCACGTTTCTATGAGGACTATAAGGAAGCATTTCCATAAAGCACATCGTACATCATCGTACATCATTGAACCACCATGAGCAACTCAATGGGCTATAAGCAGTCGCCCCTCCCTAATTTAGGGTCACTGGTTCCAAGGAAGGGAGAGCCAGTGCCGTAAGACAAACACAACATCCACCGCTTATGTCGAGAGTCCACAATAGAATTTACAGAACTTCACAAAAAATTGCATACCTTTTTTTTTTTCCAACAAGAAAATCGCTACAAGTCAAATTACACAGAAGCTGTGTTGCCTTTAAACAAAGCAAAATCTTTAAAAACAGGATGGCATGTTACTTTTTGGATTACTATCACGAGAACAGCTAGAAGTTGTCAATACTAGTCCTTTTGCACAGTATCTCCACACAAGACATGAAAATCTTTTAGACAAATGATAACCAGTTCATTTATTCCTTCCACACCAAAACTTTAAAATTTCCTTTCTGAGGATATTTTCAAGCAATCACAACCTTCCACTACTTAAATTAAATGCAAGCAATGTACTTTTCTTAGAAATGTAAATCTTCAAACTGTAATGAAAGGCAAACAATTTCCCATTTGGCACAAACTTTCATGATAAAAATGTCAAGGTCAAAAAGGTCATTTATCCAAACTTCTTGGTTCTATGTGTTTTGCTTTTATGAAAGGTCTAAAAGATAGCTCCAGATAGCACAGCACTGATACTACCTACAACTCCCTAGCTGCTAACCTAGTTATTGCTGGCAACCTAAGTACATACCTTCATGGCAGTAAAAGATGCACAAGAAGGAACATCACTTATTTCTAAGAAATACAAAATTTGTTAGGAAGGTTATGCTTCACATAACCACGTGCACACATGGACTTATACTCTCTGTTCACTCTCCTTTACTGCACAGCCATCTTTTTGGCTAGTTGCGTTAAAAGGAAAGACTACATTTCCACAGTATTACTTGACAATTCTATCTTCCTATTATTTCCCAAATTGCATGCTCACTTCCTGTTGAAAAATATTTATGATTTATCATTTTTTCATTTCCATATATAATCCTAAGAACCTCCACTGCCAGAATGCCAAGAACACAGTTTGCCTTATTTTTCATATAGAGTTTTGTTATGTGGGTTCAGTAATGTGCAAGCACAGAGCTCTGACATAAATGACCACGTAGGAGGGCATGGGCATCATTTTACTTTGATTTCACGAAGGTTTGTTGCATGCACATCAATGGAGCTCTTCTTTAGATCAGGGCCTGTTCCTCGGGCAAGTATAGACACTATTACGGCATTTTTCTTTCTTCAAGGTTTAACAACCAGCATGAGTAACTCCAAGGGCTATAAGCAAATCATAGTCCCTAAATTAGGAGCCACTGGTTCCAGGGAAGGGAGAGACCCCCAGTGCCATAAGACAAACACACCACCCATGAAAATCTAGGACACAAACCTGGCTGCAATCAGATGAATGATCAGAAGCCATCACTTGCAACACCCCACTTAACAAGTTGCGCTATTAATTACTTAATCAACTTCAGACTGCACCGTGTTAACCCATTACCAAATAAACCAAAAATAGTAGCACTACTAATCTATCTCATAATGACTCATTAAACACATTTTCCTACTGACACTAAAGTACAATCACAAGTTTAGTAACACTAACTTCCCTTTAAGTGGTGTGGGAAGGGCATTCATCCTTTGATGGAACTTTCACCTTCTGTTGACCTTGAAGATCTATATCCTCCTCTACTGAACTGAGGAAATTCTATCAAGTGAGATTTATGTTAATGGTCACAGATTATCATTTCCAAGTTTATGCATTAAAATTTTATGAAAGAATTGAAACTGCCTTGTGAAGACATTTTTACTTGCTCCAATCAGTTTTTGAACTCTCTACTCTAACTTGTCACTGCATTGTAACAAATACTACTAAAACTAAATGGAGAAAACACAAAAATTACTGTAAATGAAGGCAACACCTATAAGTTATTTGCAGGATTATTTATTGTTCTGCAATCTGTGCCTGCTGCAAAGCAGACAAAAGGCAAAAATGCTCTTTAACCTAAATGCCATCAGTGAAAGCAACATATGCACTGTTTCACTAACAAAATCAATGAAAGGAATGGAACAAAATCTATGATACAGTATTAATTGTATAGAAAGATACCTTTTCTAGGGCATGGAGTTTTACATCCTACATAGAAGGGAATCAAATAGGGATTAAACTTCACAACCTGATATTAAAGTAAGAATTATGATAAAATATGTTTCCTTCGAAAGGTATTTGCAATTCCTAGAATTGATCGTGTATTAATATTAGGTAATTAAATTTACTAAATAAAAGTTATAAAGAATGCCTTTGACTGTCATTAGCATTTTAAGGAAACACTATACTTTCTTGAACTAAGTTCGCAATACGTCTGTAACGTTAAATATTCCTACACTTCATTAAAGGGAGTAATCTGTGCCAGTGTGTAACCATACAATTCAGCAGATACCACGTCCGCCCATTTTATGTAGTGGTAATGCGAGACACCCGAAACTAACACCAGATTTAAAAACGTATGTCATCCATCCGGCCATCAGCGACAAGATGAAAATCGACAACTCACTAGATAATAAACTCCTAGATCAATAGGCAATAAATTGTAATAAATAATTATAAAAGTTGCGATAGAATGTTATTGCAGAAACAGAACTATATTACTTGGTAATCAGTTTCAACATCGCGTTTCGCAAGACGCTTTCGCAAGTTAAGATAGTCAATGTCAAAGATATGACCTTCAGAAAATGACAGACGAGAAAAATATTCCGCAACAAAAACCACCTGCAGTCAATAAGACGCAGTTATATATTCTAAAAACCACATTTTATTTCGCTAACTATACCTTACCTTCTGAAACAACCTGGCAAGTGCAGTTAACTAGTAAACCGGTTTCTACCCCTCACTCGCAATGACAACTTAACCATTAGTTTCCTCCTGTGTTTATGAAAAATTTCCTTTCATTTTGGTCATCCCAAATATTTGCCTAGCCGACGAACTAACTGTTATCCTAAGAAAATATGTTAGGATGAATTTAAGCGAAACGCTGATATAAAACTTACCTGCTCGTTGGATACTTTCGCAAAGCAACCTACCACTCGAAAGGCACAAGTGATAAACGGGACAACTCAGGGAGTGGAGGTGACCTTTAGGCATTTAAAGGCTCAGGAAACATGGCAACCTGGGAACGATAGCTGAAGAGTGATTAGCGCTCTCATTGGTTGACGACCGGTGAAATCAAACACTGTTTTATTTATCATCGGCCGGCAAGTACATCGCAAAATATCTCAAGGATGTCTAGTTTTGTCAAACAGAAAACAACTCAAATCTACATGTTCAGAAAATTCGAGTTCTTGCAAAACCAATTTCAAAAGGAAGTAGAGGGAGCCCTCTGGGTAGGATAAAAAGGTCAAAGGGTGACCCTTCAAATAGGTTAAAAGCAGATACTTACGAAGTCAACAAACTCTGAGAAATATTTAAATAAATCAGTACAAAACACGCGCTCAGCTATGGTTCCAAAGAGCACTTCGGTATGGTGGAATAAAAGACATTACTCAGGTATACAGACTTGTTTTAGTTAACTGCAAATTGATGGTAATAATCGTAATTTTAATTCTGTAGATAAAAATTCTGTGAAATGTTTAAATATTGCAGTATTCTGTTATGACCTCATTTCAAAGTTTCAGCAATATACTTCATTATTTCGAATTGCAATAATGTTGCATTGCGTTATTGTCCGCATTGTTATTAAGTTTCAATCATGCCCTTTTCTGCTTTTCATGCTGTTTAGATTTACAGTGTTGTAAAACTACGTTCATGAACGTAAGCCTCGAAACCAGAGCCCTTAACTTCAAAAAATTAAGTTTAGAGGCGGACTCCAAAAAAAAAAACCACTAATTGTTTGAGGCTACACCGATAGCGACGATAGAAAAACGAAAATTCTTCTGTGCTGCTGTAAATAATTGATTAACTTTAAAATATAGAATTGTGCCAAGAATTGACGAGCTCGTTCTCGAGATATTGGCGTATAAGGTATTGGGAATCAAATGCGGAATCGAACTGAAATGTTGAATATTAATGTTAAATGAAAAATGAAAACAAAGGTAAATTAATGAAAACTCTCATCCTTAAAAAAGATATCGGTTATTAACTTTTTGAATCAAATCTGAATGAAGCGTTTTCCTTCTTTATGGTTCAAAAAGCTGTTTTCAAATCTTTTTGTACTCTGCAAGGAAACTTGGACGAGGCGCCGCCGAAACCTTGGTTTATTGATGAAATAGGTTTTAAATCGAGTTTCTGCTTTTAATTTGCAATCGGAGTTTGTTTTTGTGTTTTTGTCGTGGTTCTAACAGTGTAACCTGTTTGTTGTTCTGCAATGTCATTTCTTGTCTCGTAGTGTAGGATAACACGGTTAACAAATTTAAGGGGAGTTTCGTGATGGTTTCAGAAAGATCTAATGCATTTTTGTTGTATAGCAAGAAAATCTCAGAAAGTCGTAAATCCCCTGCAGCTAATGAAGTGGATCACTGGTGAATTTTCAAAAGTATAAAGCTATGTTTGCGGAACAGACGTTCTGTGTGTACATTTACTGGCAATCTTAGACAACTGGGCGCTACAAACGATGAACCGATGATTTCGGCATTCCCAGGCATCAGTGTAACTTACAGCAGTCCGCATTCCCGGGCAGTGTAACTCACAGTTCCCAATACATAGATTGTGCTAATATTGCACTGGCTCAACTTAACAATGCTCACATTGTCCATTTTGCTAAATAAGGTTTATGCTTTGTCCACTGAAGTTGAATAAATGCTCGTTGTTCTTACGCCATACAGCACGTACAGCCCTAAGTCCCACAAAGAAAAATTCCTGCTTAAATTCAGAAATCTAGGGGAGGATTTGATGATATGCTGTATTTGAAGAACATATGAAAAGTGTAGTAAATTTCCTTCTCTTTCTGTTGAATGAAAATACAAACTAACTAGCAAATCAATTTGTGAGGTGAAATGGCCGTAAAAGACATAGAATCAAGCCCGTAGCTAGTGGGGTCCAGGGTGGGGGAGTCGGCAGTTTGCCCACCCTCGCATTTGCAGCGGAGAAAAGGTCAGTTCATATGTCGAGGACTTTAGGAAGGGAGTATTTGACCCAAGGTCTTAAACAAGGCTTAGAAGTAAGAAGCTAGGAGATTTGGGCTAGAGTGTCCGATAGGAAAGTGACACGGAAGCGAGGTAGAAACAAGGAAGTTAGAATAATACTTCTGGAGATGCCCTGTGTCTCTTAACCGTGAAGCCGCAAACTGTGGGACTTTGACGTTGTTTACATGATGCCTACGTAATTTCAACTGTGTGTATTTTGGAATAGCGTGGGCTTTTGGTTGGAGGAACAATGTTAATATCAAACCGGAATGAATTATACTTCTTATACGAGTTAAGTTTTTCATTTTAACGTTATGTTTTGTTTAGAATTCGCAGTAACATTCGTGTATTTCAATTTAAAATAAAAATGGCAAGGAGTCTCAAAATAATTAAGAATTTTACAAATTCGCCATTTTCTCACATATCGGCAGCAAGTTACGATGCAAAATTGGAAACATTATTGCTACGAAAGAATGCGATTCGGCCAACACACAATGCATTGCAATATAGCCTTGAAATCCATGAGCTTTCCCACACTTTGACGGCCGTCTCTCGCGGCTATAAGCTTCACGCAAAGTGGTACTGCTTCGTTAACAGGGGCATCTCCGGATATCTTATTCTAACCTCCTTGGGTAGAAAGGGGGAGCAAGACTTCTTTTTTTATTATTACTGGGGGCCGGTGGGAAAAGGCAGCCGTGCGCCAGTATATACACACGACATAATTGCCCACCCTGAAAAAATAGTCGCCCACCCACCTGTAGAATCCTGAGTACGGGCCAGCAAAGAATGCAAGCAAGGGCGCCGAGGGGGCGGGGGCTCGACCCCCTAGCCATTGGTATAGCCACATTTTTTATAAATTTAAAACACTAAAATAGGTGAAACATTTTTAAAGCATTTTTAAGAATAATAAGATGTTAATGACTGATTGTATCAATTATTTTTGTTGTATTTTAGTATCTTGTACATTTACTAAAATGTTTGACGGCCTTGAAGGAGGTAAGGATTTTCTTAGCTTTCCCCCCACCCCTAAAAGTACTCATATGGGCGCCACTGAATGCAAGTGACTGAAGAGATTTGATATACCGTCGACCGGGAATCAAAGAAAAAATTATTTCAGGTAAAAAATACGAAAAAGATATTTAATCTCTCTGTATCACTCGTCAATAGACAGATCGGGTCTTCCTCGGACACAGAGTTCCGAAAGTCGTCTTTCTGCGGTGCATGAAACCGTTCTGAGTATTCCATCTCAGACGTCTGATAGTATGCAGCCAGGATGTGCGTAGACGCCCTCGCTGGGTGTGTTTCTGCCGTTCGTTCTGCTTTTAAGTGCTGTATGCGTTGGTCGTCGACTATTCATACGAGCGACATGACCGAACGCCGCCCCGGTGGCGCAGTGGTCTAAGGCGCTGGTCTCTGATCATTCGTCCGTAAGGGGTCCGGGTTCGAATCCCGGTCAGGCATGGATGTTGTGTTTGTCTTACGGCACTGGCTCTCTCCCTTCCCTGGAACCAGTGACCCTAAATTAGGGACGGGCGACTGCTTATAGCCCATTGAGTTGCTCACGGTGGTCGTTAAACTTCCAATCAAAAAAAAAAAAAAAAAAAAAATGACCGAACATTAACAATATATTGATGGAGGATTTAGTGGTGGTTAATGCCTTGAATCTTCTGGGCTGCAGCCCCCACCCCTTTAGGCCGTACGGAAGTTTTCAACGTTGGTTTAACACGCCAGCCCTTTCTGCTGCTGCAGAAGCGAGTTGAATTGCGGCATTTTCATTTGACCGCTATCCGCAGGGAGCTTCTGAAATTCCAGTCCCAACTCAACTCATGGGGCAAACTCTAGTATCAATGGCTGCTTGATGGAGAAGTATCCGTCAAGCTGTGTCAATTAGTAACTTCAAAAACTACCACCTTTATGGTCTGCTGATAAATTGCTCTGAACCGCCTGCCTTATTTTGCTTATTCTTCCGGGAATCTTAATTGGTCTCTTACAGTCGTAAAACTGGCGGACTGTCCGCATATACTTTGCAGTCTCATCCCCTCATGTTCTTCAGAAAACTCCCTTCGTTGATAATAGGCCTGATATATCACAATGGTGAGCAATTGGCTTGCTCTCCCACATCCTCTACGAAGAGGAGGTGGGAGATCAGGCCTATTACTCTCCATTCGGACTTCTACTATGTGAAGAGAAGAGAGCTAATGTTGATCTTTGTCCTAAGTTATCAGATTCGTTTTGTTTGTTCTACAGGGTTTTGATTGTAATTGTTGCAAAAGAAGTTTGTTCCGACTACCAAAAAATTCACTGAGCGGTTTCATTGCACAGATTATTTTGAAGCAGCCAAAATTTTTCTTCCCGAGAAAATTTCCCTCTACTGTGCTACGTAGTTTCTTAGACGTGAAGTGGACGTTACAGTGAAATGTTTCAGAACGTAATAAAATGGACACGGAGCTCAGAGTGCTGTACGAGTGAAGAAACTTCCACAGCATAGCAGGTTCGACTCATCTGCTGAATTCATGCTGAAAAATAATTTAAAAGGGTGCTTTTCGGGAGCAATGAAACTTCTTTGCATTTAATTGCATAGATTCCACGACGAATTCTAGAGGTGATACCCTAAGAGCCACTAAATTTGTTTCTCATCATTCAAGCGATCAAAGAATATTTTATAGAACCGTATGGAACCGTACGCAACACTTCTAGTGCTGCTAACAGCACTAGAAGTGTTATCAATGGAAAAATCAATTTTTGTAAACACAAAGAACTTCAGTAACAAAATAACTGATCTTTTTGCTACTCGTCAGGAGCGAAGTAAAAGACTTATTTACAAATGACAGATTTTTCATGAATGTTTAATGAATACTGTGTAAAATAATTAATAATATATATGTATTAGGTTATTCCACAAACTAATGGCAAACAACTTGAGTAAGTAGGACCATGCATTCATTCATTACATAGTCCGCGACCCACCCCAGTTGTTCCATTTATAAAACACTGGTTCAGAAACATTTTTGAGTGAAATTCTTTAATAATTAGAGGTCGCTCAAGAGCGACAAGTTGGCAAACTTAACAAAAACCATGACGGTAATACAAATTTTGAAACTGTGAATCCGTTTATTGGTGTAAATATGGCATAAATGGTAAGTCAGATAATGTCCGAAAACTTAAAAATTCTGGGTGGTATAATGGACAGCATACTAGGGCGCTATCTGGGAGATGCGGTTTCGGTTCCCGCTCCAGAAAGACGAAATTTTCTGACTTGCCATTCATGTCATATTTACACCAATAAACGAATTCACAACTTCAAAATTTGTATTATACATTATCCAGCATTTCATTCATGACTTTAATGTTTTTACTTGGAACATTAGTGTTTACTAGATGTCTCTGGTTGAAAATGGTTAAAATGAGAAACCATTGACTCCAATACATATTAATCAAATAATAGTGTACAGCATAAAGCAATTTAATCACTTAGGTTTTGTAAGAGAGCTTCCTTTTCGAGATTCGGAAAGAATTTTTTATGATTTTCAATAACTTGTAAGGCAAACTGCTTCTGCTTTTCCGTTAAGGCTATTGCACTACTAAATTCTTGTATCAGAGCCATTTCTCTTTAAGCGAAGTCATTTGCTGTCTGATGTCCTTCTACAATCATTAATTCTTTTAGAAAATATGGGCCTTCAGTCTAATTTTTCAAATTTTTGTCTAGAAATGCGATAGGGAGGTTAAGAATACTGAAGAACTTGTTAGTGTAACTGAAATTACAAAATCTTTTAGTGTTCTTGAAGTGCCAAACATATTTAAATCCAACTCAATCCTTTTTCGAATTATCTCCTGTCTGTTCTTTGCCTGTGAGAGTTTTAGTCATCCTAATTCTTTCTTCTGCTGGAAGAGATGTATCATAGAAAGCCAGTCTAACAAGTTCTTCACTGAGATACCGAATATGATTTGTAAATGCTTTGTTTGCCGCTTTGGAAACACCATCATCCATTTCCTTCAAAGCAACTTTCTTGATTAGATAAATATCATTCAGAGGAGCTCGAAAACACCTGCTGCTATAAAATACGCATAAATGTAGATAATTTTATTTGTGTGCGATACGTGAAAATCTTGAATACATAGATTAAGTGGGTCATCCAGTGAGCTATGTGAACAGCACTTGGCTGTGAAATTCGTGCGTCTCTTGGTGGAACCTTTCCTAGAATTATAATCAAGAGCTCTAGCAATTCTCTGTAGTCACCTCGCGAATGTTCATTCTGGAGTTGATTTAAGCAAAAATCTATAATCTCTTGCTTGTAAGGAGTAATTTTCAACTTTCCTCACCATGTTTTGTAATCCTGCATGTAAAGAGATTTGAACTGTCCCTGGAATTTCTAGAAAAGGAAGATGTTCGATCCTGATGATTTCGATGTCATACATTCTGAAGAGACTTTCTCCAGCATTATTTCAAAAATGCGATGTCTGCATGCAAAATGAAATAGCAGTTGTGTCAAAAGTAAGCTGAGAAGAATTTCCGAATTCTTGAGAACAGTCCTCGAATTTAGTTTACTGTCCCCCAAAACTTCTGATGCCTTGGAGGACGCAAATTGTCCCCAAATTTTGATATTTGTCCTCAAGTGCCCTCAAATTTACTCTTCCTCATTAGCTCGTAAAATTTCTAATGACAAATGTTCTTAAAATAGTTTTCGTTGTACTAATTTTCGAAAATGCTCCGTGTGAAAGAAATTTTGACTGTTTTTTTTTCTTTTTTCCAAGATAACAATCGCCGTAAGCAACTCTATAGACTATAAGCAGTCATCTGTTCCTAACATTATTTTAAAAAATATGCCTAATTTGGGGACATTCCTTCTAGGGAAAGAAAGAGTCAAAGCCGTTTCGATTAGTCGAGATGGCTTTGAGAGAGAAGTGCTGTAAGATAAACACACCACCCATGCCTGATCAGGGACTCAAACCCATGCCAACTTGCCCGAATGATCAGTGGCCAGCACTAAGAGCACTGCGCCACTGGGATGGCCAAATTTCGACTGTACTTGTTCTGAGTTCCTCAAAAAGCTTCGGCAAAATAAAAAAATCGCCATGCGATTACTCCATTAGTGCGCGGCTTGATTTTAATTCAGCACATATATCTAAGGTAAAGCATTTCACTTTTTGCTAATATAATCTCGCCATCATAGTTCTGCTTTGTCAGAAAAATTACCAACATTCTACAAGATATATCCTTTTAAGACATAAATTTTCATATGTAATATCACATTGATAGCAGCAATATAGTTTTCTGACAAAAAGATTTGCATATTTATTTTGAGTATGATGTGCCCCTAAATGATCTGCTGGTTTGGGAACACCACGCCATTTTGTCCTGAAACCAGTGTTCCAGCATCTGGTCACCTTAGTTAAAGCACATCCCTATCACATTAGCGGCAGTATTCCAGTCTTGAAAACATTTATGAACATCATTAACTTGTATAGATTATGATAATACAACATAGTTGTCACAAATGTTTATTTTTTCATGCCGACCATGGTTTCGCTGCGTATTGACCTAACTTCATCAGGACGAATGGCACGTAAATATACAAATTGTGTATGATATCATAAATGGTGTTTTACAGTCACGGGTTTTGGTTAGATACTTCCACGCGTTTGATAGAAATGGCGTGGATGCCATGTCATTAACAAGTTGCGAAGACTTTTGATATATATGGAAAGCTTCCAAAATATCATGTTTGGAGGTTGAATCTGTCTTGTCAATAAGTTTTGCTTCTTCAAAGAGAAATGTGTGGTCCTTTTCGTAAAAGTGTTGAGCCATCGATGACTTCTTTAGGTCACAATTCCGAATGTAGGTCTTGTGCTCCTTCAATCGAAAACGCAAGGCTCTACGGGTCTGTCCTATATACGAAGCGCCACATTCGCATGGAATTTGGTAAATTTCCCAAGATTTTTTGTCTTCAACGTAGTCCTTTGATCCTAAATATCTCATTTTGTTTATGGGTTTAAAAATCACCTTAAAATGAAAGGTTTTGAGAATTTTTGTAATTTTGAAGGCAATGTCACGGGAAAATGGAATAATGGTAAAATTTTCTCGCAATGGGCGCATCACAGGAGTTAATGTGGAGATGGGCTTCGGTTTCCGGAATTTTGTTAGAGCCTTGTCTATAATGGAAGGGTTGTATCCTCGCTGTACTGCAACACGTTTAAGGAAATAAAGTTATTTTTCCAAGCTGTCCTTATCTGAACATATACAGCATGTATCGCGTGATATACGCAACTGTAAAAGGCGCTGAGTTTTTGTTGATAAGGGTGATTAGACTTGGCATGTAGAGGTGAAAAAATAGCGAAAGGCTTCAGATAAATTGTGGTTGCGAGAGATTGGTTTAAACTAGTTACCAGGACGTCAAGGAATGGTATGTATCCGTTATTTTCAGTTTCGTAGCTGAAATAAATGTGAGGATCAATTGAATTTATAAGTTTGACTAATTCCGGAATTTCGGAATGATTTCCCTTTCATAGAACGAAAGTATCGTTTACATATCGTATCCGTAAGTCAAATTTCACGAGTTTGAAAAGTTTTTTTTTCAAATCGACGCATGTAGATTTCACATAATATAGGTGACAGTGGGCTGCCCATGGCTATAGACCTTCCGTCTCTTCATAAAACGTTCCACGGAAAATAAATCTGTTCTGTTTCATGCAAATGTCCACTAGTCTTGTTATTTCCTCAACTTCAGGTTGGCTGTAATGATGCTCTACAAGACTTGATTTTAGGGATTCCAGAGCTCCTTTTACTGGAACATTGGTGAACATAGATACCACATCAAAGGATAGCATTAGTTGATCTACGTAGGGATGTAGTTTGAGTAGATTGGTAAACTCAATGGAATTTTTCACAGATGTTTCGTTTGGAGTGACCAAGGTAGATAATTTTGGAGATAAGAACTTTGATAATTTATATGCTGCTGTGCCAATATTACTTACTATAGGCCGGAAAGGAATTCCAGATTTATGTATTTTAGGGAGAGAATAGAATCTCGCACAACGATCTAATGAAGGTTTGAGTTTGTTTTATATGTTTTGGCTCAGAGTTTCTGTCTGAGTTTTTGATCAATTTCTGTATTTCTTTCAATTGTTTATCTGAAGGACCATTCTTCATTTCTTTGTAAGGTCCATCCGAAATAAGATTTTTGACTTTGTTATCATAATGATTTTTGTCTAACACAACCACCTGACCTCCTTTGTCAGCTCTAGTAATGATTAAATTTGAATTTGAGCGCAATTCTTTAAGCGCATTAATTTCTTTGGTGGTTAAATTTGGTCTAGGTAATGTAGTGTGATTTGCGGTTATCACTTGTCTGATACAATGTCTAACTATTTCTTTTTCGTCAAAGTTGAGACTGCTTTGTAGTAGAGATTCCTCAACTGAAGCAAATATGTCTGATACCCGTATCTTTCTTGAGACAGCAAAATTAGAATTATATCGTAAAGTCCTCTTCTCAATTTCAGTGAGACTATGACCGGACAAGTTGACAAACACTTCATTATCTGGATACACTATTCCGTTATTATTACTATTGGCATAACCCTGCTTATTCTTATTACCTACTATCAAATTTTGGAATTTTTTCATCCACATATCTCACATGTGTTTTTTTTTCTGAGTCTTTTCCTCTCCCTTCGAAACCAGTCTAAAGTTTCAGTTGTCCATCGGTGGTCCGTCCTTCTGGCAATATGTCTAGCACATTGAAATTTCTACTCTGATCACGATCTCTTCCACTTTGTCATTTTCCTTATCCACGAGTTCATCTTCTTATATCTCCTGGTTACACCAAGCATGCATCTCTCCATGCCTCTTTCAATTGTCTGCAGACTTTGTATGTCTTTTTTCAGTTAAGGTCCTCAATTCTGCTCTGTACGTAAGCACTGGAAGGATGCATTGATTAAACTCTTTTGCTTTAAGACATAATTACATATTGCGCTTAAGAATTGTACTGTTTCTTCCGAAATCTCTCCAACCAAGTTCTATACGCCGATTAATTTCTTCATCAATGTGACCGTCACTTGACATCTGCTGTCCAAGGTAAATGTGGGTATCAGTTATCTCTAGGTTTTCTCCATCAATCGATAAATTTTCCTTTCTTGTGAAAACATTGACCATCAGTTTTGTAGTTGTCACAAATGTTTATTTTTTTCAAGCCGACCATGGTTTCGCTGGGTATTGACCTAACTTCATCAGGACGAATGGCACGTAAATATTCAAATTGTATATGACATCATAAATGGTGTTTACAGTCACGTGTTTTGGTTAGATGCTTCCACGCGTTTGATAAAAATGGCGTGGATGTCATGTCATTAACAGGTTGCGAAGACTTCTGATATATATGGAAATCTTCCAAAATATCAAGTTTGGTGGTTGAATCTGGCTTGTCAATAAGTTTTGCTTCTTCAAAGAGAAATTTGTGGTCCTTTTCGTAACAGTGTTGAGCCACCGATGACTTCTTTTGGTCACAATTCCGAATGTAGGTCTTGTGCTCCTTCAATCGAAAACACAAGGCTCTACGGGTCTGTCCTATGTACGAAGCGCCACATTCACATAGAAGTTGATAAATTCCCCACGAGTTTTTGTCTTCAACATAGTCCTTTGATTCTAAAAATCTCATTTTGTTTATAGGTTGAACAGCCGTGTTGAACTCTGTCAAGATCTTCGTCAGCAGGTGGTGAATGAACCAACGTTCCTGTCGCGAGTCATCACTGGGGACGAGACTTGGGTCTAGGGCTATGACCCGGAGACCAAACTACAGTCGTCGCAGTGGAAGAGCCTGGCATCTCCACGACCGAAAAAGGCCCGACAGGTCCGGAGCGCAACCGAAAGCATGCTCATCGTGTTCTTCGACATTCATTGGGTTGTGCACTGTGAATTCATCCCCCAGGGCCAGATCGTCACCGCCCCTTTTTTACTGCGATGTTCTGCGGCGTCTTAGGGAGGACATTCGCCGCTAACGACCTGAATTGGGGCGCAGGGGTGATTTCCTGCTCCATCGCGACAATGTAGCAGCTCACAGGGTGTTAGCAACACGCTAGTTTAGCAGCCACAACAGCATGGCTACACTTGCTCACCCTCCTTACCCGCCGGATTTGGCCTCCTGCGACTTCTTTCTGTTCCCGAAGATGAAGCTGAAGCTCAAGGGTCGCCATTTTGAAACCGTGGACTAGATGCAGCGCGAATCGTAGACGGTACTTGACACGATTCGCGAACAGGTCTTCCAGGGATCGTTCCAACAGTGGCAAAAACGCTTGCAGCGGTGTATCGCTGCCCAAGGAGACTACTTTGAGGAGATCATAGTCAGACTTAAGTAACGTAAGTACTTTGTTGTGTATCGGCCTAGTCCCGGAACTTTTTGATCTGACCTCGTATGTTAGATGAATACATTAACCCAACAAAAATATAGACACTCGTGAAAAGCGAAAGTGTTTGATTACGTGCGCATCGTGAAATACATAGTTGGTTTAAATCAGCAAAAGAAATTGAAGCTCACGACAAGAGGTATAACCAGTAATTTTATAGCATATACATTTTGAAAGAGATAAGTGAGATAAATAAAGGTAACTCTAACATGTGACTAATATCCACATCTTCAAATCGATACATGAGTTTAATTACAGCAAAAAATTTAAACACAAGATACAGAATTATACTTCATACGTTTGATGTGACAGACACCATAAAAGAGGATACTGAGCTCATGTAATGCACAAAAACATACATTTATAGAGCTTTTGTACCGTGCAATTAAAGAAGATAATCATGATAAATAATAAAAAAATTAAACCCTGGAAATATGTATGCTGGTGCTCAAAATTAGTGGATAATCTACAGAAACGTTTGTTACTGTCGGTGTATGTTAAATAATGCACTGAAAATTGATGAACATGCAGCTATACCTCACTTACTTTTGCCGCAGGTAATCCGGAATATGCAAATTACGATTTTTGCTTTAAAAACCTCATGCGAGTCTACCCGCATCTTGTAGTTGTTTTAAGCAACTCTTGCTTTCACTTAATTGGCATGTCAAGTTGGTTATGTCAGAAAGACATTGCATGGACGATGTTCAGTGCTACAGAACGATTGACAGGAGGACAGAAGGAAGTTTCCAGACCATTGAAAGTTCCGCAAAATATCCTGTCATTGACACTGCTGATAGTTTTGACAGACAGATGTTCGTCGTCACCATGACAAAGCCATTCCAGAACCACAACTTCTACAGACAGTCGCTATATGAGTCTGGCTCCAGACGAAAGAGAGAGATATCATTTAGGAAACCCATTTGGAGCTCGCAGCAGTTAGAGAGGAGAGTTTCAAGGAAGACTGTAGAAGTCTTCGAGCGCAACGCCTTTATTCGTGGAGACTATAGTTATTTGTGCCCCTCTAACTTCCACCGCACGGAGAGATCGTTTAACGTGAGTTACCAGCATCATACTTGGAGACCAAACCAGGGGCGAATATTCTTTTCACTGATGAATCGCGATTCAGCTTAAGTGCTGATTCACTATATATTCTCATTTATTAGGGGTATGCAAATGTTACAACTGTTTTAAGGATAAAGGAGACAGGAACAATCAGGAAACCAGCACACATTTATTCAAAGAAATATTGGCCGTTAGAACCCCTGACCTTTTGCCATTTTTTAGGAAACAAATGAATGCCCCTGTGATAGAAGGACTCCTATTTTGAGCTGAAGAACGAACTCAGTGACGACATTTTTCACCTCTGGAACTGTGGTGAACCGCTATTGGACTAGGGAATGTTGCATACAGCGAAACAGATGAAAGTCTGAGGGTGCAACATCCGGGTAGTAAGCAGGGTGCGGTAAAACCTCCCAGTGTAACTGTACAAGGGTTGATTTCGTGGTAGCACCGACATGTGGTCTGGCATTATCGTGTAACAGGATGACTGGGCAGCGTCCTTTACCTGTCCATGGGCAAGTTTGCTCGATTGCGGCGTTCAGTTTCATCAACTGATCGCTATATAGTTGTGCAATGATTATTTCGTCCGGTTTCAAGAGTTCGAAGTACAGCACTCCATGCATATCCCACCACAAACACAACAGCAGCTTTGTCTCGTGGATATCCTGTTTTTCAGTGGATGTTGATGGCTGGCCTGGGTCGACCCAGGATCGCTTGCGTACGAGATTGTCGCAATAAACACATTTTTCATCACCGGTGACAACCTTCCACAAGAAATTCACCCCTCGAAACCTCTGCGGAAACGACATGCAGATGCGCAATCGTTCACCAATATTACGCTGCGTTAAAGTACGCAGAACCCACTTACCAATCTTCTGGGATCTTCTCCTAGGCCAGTAGACGCGGTGCCACCGAAGATTGAGCCACTTTCAAACGTTTTGCCAGTTGCGTGGTCGATTGTGTGGCATCCTCTTGCAACAGCGATTCCAGCTCATTGTCTGCGAGTTCCTACGGTCTGCACAGCAGGAAGACCGCAGGAACTAAGCTTGTCTTCCAAGCTTAGATCAGGCTTGTCTAAGCTTAGGTGATCTAAGCTTGTCTTCCAAGCGTAGATCAGGCTTGTCTAAGCTTAGGTGATCTAAGCTTGTCTTCCAAGCTTAGATCAGGCTTGTCTAAGCTTAGGTGATCTAAGCTTGTCTTCCAAGCTTAGATTCTTAAACCAGGCAAACCATTCTCGACACGTCCGCGCTACCCATAACCATTTCGCCATATACCTGACATATTGAACCGTATGTTTCACTTGCACTTTTCTCTAAATTAAACATGAAAAACAAACAGTGCCGCAAATGAACTTTATCGACCGCCATCTTTGGCTTCATGTACGAACTGACAGCACAGGTCGCCGACCAGTTAGACCCATGCAGCGCATGCTAGAGGAGGTGGCGGAAATTTTTGCATACCCCTAACAGAAAGAGCCAGGGAGCCGAGACAGTCCACCATCATCAGGACTATTCTGATGACACTGATATGATGCTCAGGCTAGGAATCAAGACCATCGCGATTCAGGTTAAGTGCTAATTCGCTATATATATATTCTCATCTGCAGGGTGTCTGAATAATGACTGTGCACTGAAAGTACGAATTGCAGTAATGTAATAATAAAGAAACTTGAGTGGAATTACAGTAGAAGTGACCCGCCACATCGAAGTGTCCTGTGTCTGATAACCTTCACGTCTCCAGCTGTCATTCTGAGCAAAGGTCATTCCCGAGCGCTTGATCAACGGAAGCAAGCGTGTCGATTGATCACTTATATCGGCATAAGGACAATGTTGCTGACGGTTGAACATAGAGATATTTTGTTGGAACATGTCTTTCACCATGACAAGAAGAACACGAGTGAAGTGCAAAAACAGTTCGCTAGGAAATTTCGTGATGGGGACATCCCCATCACGAAATTTGCTCAGGCTAGGAATCGAGACATCATGATGCTCAGGCTAGGAATCGAGACATCATGATGCTCAGGCTAGGAATCAAGACTATCGCGATTCAGGTTAAGTGCTAATTCGCTATATATATATTCTCATCTGCAGGGTGTCTGAATAATGACTGTGCACTGAAAGTACGAATTGCAGTAATGTAATAATAAAGAAACTTGAGTGGAATTACAGTAGAAGTGACCCGCCACATCGAAGTGTCCTGTGTCTGATAACCTTCACGTCTCCAGCTGTCATTCTGAGCGAAGGTCATTCCCGAGCGCTTGGTCAAAGGAGGCAGGCGTGTCGATTAATCACTCATATCGGCATAAGGACAATGTTGCTGACGGTTGAACATAGAGAGATTTTGTTGGAACATGTCTTTCACCATGACAAGAAGAACACGAGTGAAGTGCAAAAACAGTTCGCTAGGAAATTTCGTGATGGAGACATCCCCCAGCGTTATTTGGTACGTAAGCTTATAGGGAAGTTTCGGGAAACTGGCAGTGTTTTGGATGCCCCGTGCCCCGGTAGGCCATCCACGGAAGAGGAGACCGTACAGGATATCCAGGACAGGATCCAGGAGTCCACACAAGTCGGCCGTCACAACAAGCTAATGTACCAATAAGTACAGCCCACGATATTCTGAAAAGGAAGTTCCGTTTCCACCCGTACAAAGTGTCTGTCGTGCATCAGCTGAAAGAAACAGACCACGTGGTCCGTGTTTCGTACTGCAGGTGGTTCCAAGTGTTCCTGATTAAAGGAGGTGAGTACATTCTGCAGGGGACTTTCTTTAGAAGTGACGCATGGCTCCAATTGTCCGGGTACATCCACAGCTAAAACACTCGTCTGTGGGATACTGAAAATCCCCACAAATTTAAGGGACTCTCCACAACCGGATGGTCGGTGTTTGGTGCGTCATGACACGTACGAGCATTATTGGGCACATTTTCTTCAGTGAAACCATAATCCCAGAACGCTACCTTGCCCAAATTATCCAACCATTCATATCCAAACTCACAGAACGGGAAAGCAACGAAGAATGTTTCCAGCAAAGCAGTGCAACCTATCACACCAATGGCGCGTCAATACAGCCTCTGAAGGAATTCTTCCGAAACTGCATCATTTCCTGTGAACTGTGGCCTGCCAGGTCACCGGATCTGACAATGCCTGACTTTTTTCCTGTGAGAAGAACTGAAGCGGAAGGTATATGCAGGTAATCCGCACACACTTCAAGAGCTATAGGCTGCAATAGCGACCCACAGCCAACAAAAATACACCACACATCCTGAGAAAGGACTTCACTAACATGCAGCAGGGTGTGCAGACGTATATGAACGTCGCGTCGGTGGGGCCCATTTCCAACACCTCCTGCATGAACCTGTTCGATGGTAAGTGTTACTTTCATTGCACATTTGTTTTTCGGGCAACCTGTAGAAAGTACCAGGGAGCCGCAACATCCAACTAGCATCAGGACTACTCTGGTGTCGCTGGCATGATGGTCTGGTTAGGAATCAAGACCGAACGTATACATAGACCTGCACATCCTCATTCTGTTACCGCACTGAGATACAGAGACGAGATCCGGAACAAATATATCAGGCCATTCGAGGGAGCCGTCGGTACAGAGTTTACTTTTGTAGACCATGAGGTCCAATCTCATTCATTCCATTTGGTCAACGATTTCCTCGAGGCGGAACATATTCGACGAAAGGAGTGGTCTTCCAGATTCATTGACTTTAATCCCATTAAGGATGTATGGGATGCGCAAGGGAGATGTATTGGAGCTCGCCAGACCTCTGCAAGTACACTTTAACAACTCAGAACAGCTCTTTTGAGAAATGGCTATTATTACCACACGACCTCATCAATCCCTCACGAGCAGTACGAGGAGTGGTTGTTTGAGCTGCATGGCTTTCAGGGGTGAACATGCTCAATATTAAAATACCAGTTATCTGAAGTTAAAGCTTATAAATATTGTTCCATAAACTGCTCTTTCCTATATATTACAAGATTATGATATTAACACATGCACATTATGAGATAGGATTTTCTTCTGTTTGAGTTACATAAGAAATACAGTATAATAAGGAAATTTGCTGAATTTCCTGACAAATACTTCGAGTTTTGTACAAATATATAAATTATCCTTTAATTCTGAGCACTAGTGGAGACAATTTGCTGATATTTTAAAATGGTATATACATTCTAAACATGAAAGTCTCTGGCAGTAGACAAAATATTTGTTCTAGGGGTGTTCGCGAAAAACTCAATCCAACGTTCTTGCCCCTTGTATAATATTTCGTCAGTATTGTATAATTTATTTCTGAGGTAGGCCAAAGCGACTTTAATATCTTTGTTTCAAGAGGCATTAAAGCCATTTTATTTTATTTCATGTCTTTGTGGATTTCGAGAGGTGTTTTTGTTGTCTCTGAAATGTTTCCCACAGTTTCAAAGCGCACGAGGACCTGAAGACTACAATTCATAGTGTAGAATATGTGCAGATGTGAACTTACAAATTCGCTGAAACAAATCTTTCTTACTTTAACCACTTAACCTGCTGGAACGGAAATTACATTTCAGGAAACTGGGCTGATATTTTAGTATAGGGTTCAATGAAGGGAGTATCTGACACCACCACTTAACCAACCCTTAGACGTAGGAGATTTGGGCTAGAGCACCAGACGGGAAAGTCACGGGAAAGCCTGGTAGAGAGAGGGAGGAACAGACGTCTTTAGTTTTATTACCGGGGTCCAGTACCTGGGGTCCATTGGCTTAACCTGCTCGCCCGACGCACGGCGAATCTTCAGTCGTTTGAAAGTTTCTACCTGCCCAGGGTCGAACCGAGGTTATCTCCGGGAAAGCCCGAAGCGCTGACTACTATGCGATCTGCAGCACGGAAACTGGGCAGAAAATCAGCTCGAACAAATGAGCCGAACGCTTACTCTTGCGCCTCACAAAAAATTGCTTTTCCTTTAGATCTGTTATTCAAAGTGGTCATTTATGGAAGATATTGACCCTAATCCTGTCTGTCAGATTAGCTGCTGATAGTGCTATAACAATGGCGACGAACTTAAAAAAGGAAAGAGAAAATGTTTGAGTGGTTGGTTTTTACCCATTTGCAAGGTGTCCGTGCCACGGTCGCTAACCCTTCCCATCATGCCTTAGGGAACGGCGCAGAGAAAAAAGGACCAGAAGGAGCGTTTATCTCCTGTAACATGTTCATGCTCGTTACTGGAGAGATGAGGAGGGGGGGGGATTACTTTGCTGTAGCTTTTTCGTAAAACCCTGCCGGTATATGAACAACTCTGTTTGGGTCCGTTTAAATGTTTAAAAATGCTTTCACTGAAAGTCACTTCTCATTTCTACTTTCTCGGGACATGTTCGGCGGAGATAAATAATTGGATTTCTCAACAAATGACCTACTTTAGCTGCTTAACTATTTGAAATGGCAGAAGATGATCGCGCCACTATGCATGTTCCTTTATTGCATACTCAGACTAAAAACTCATCATGATCCTCCGATACGTGAAGTTAAAGTTTCATACATATCACGTACCAACTGAAAGAGATAAGCGATCTCAGACAACTAGTCTAAAGCAAGGAAAACTCTTCGTATTGTGAAAAACATAACTGTGATTGACTGGAAGATAGATTTAGCTTTCCGCGATCGGTTATTATCCATATTTTAAATTCTAAGTCAGAAATGGACATATTATCCTTTTGGCATTGAGGACACATCGATATTAAAAACACTCTGAAAAATCCATCGTGGAACAGATACACCGAAGAGCTAAAACATTATGACCACCTGCGTAATACACTGGCGTGCAAAAATTGAGGACAAGACGGTTTTCCAAATGCAACATATTGCAGAAATGCTCCACATCGACTCAAATCATACCATAAGATCCCCAAGATGTAAGAATATGGGACAAGTCAGCAAAACCGTCCAAACGAGGAATCCAAAGGATACAAAGGCACTTTATTGAAAAGGTAGCTTCGAGCACAACTGGACAGAAGACAGAAACGTCCATGTGACAGGCAGCTGCCAAGAAAAATCCAGTCTTTAGTAGGGGATATGACAGCCCTGGCTGCGTTGCAGGATTTCCAGCGTCTGTCCAGGCTGAGGACGAGGTTGTCAAGGAGCTGTTGAGTCATCGGGACCCATTCCTCTTGTAGCGCCAATCGCAGCTGCGGAATCGTTGCTGGCGGCTGGTGACGTGCTGCCAAGCGCTTCCCGAGAAGGTCCTACACGTGTTCGATAGGATTTAGGTCCGGGGACCTTGCGGGCCAATCCATGCGTTGAATATCTTCACTCTCCAACAGCTCTGCGACAGCCACTGTACGATGAGGTGTAGCGTTGTCGTCCGTGAAGAGGAACTCAGGACCCACAGCGCCTCTGAACAGACGCACGTGAGGCGGGAGAACCTCGGTACAATAGCGGGCACCAGTGACTAAACCTCTTTGGAATATGTGGAGGTCAGTACGGCTACCAAGCATGATTCCGCCCCAAACGAGAACTCCGCCACATCCAAACCGATCCCTTTCCATGATGTTGGATATGTTTTTGCGTGTTCCCTGCTTTCTCCAGATGTGCATACGTCCAGAATCGCTCGTCAGACTAAATCGGCTCTCATCCGTAAAGAGAACTCGATTAAATTGCTGATGTGTCCAGTTCTTGTGTTCCTGGCACCACAGAAACTGCCGTGTCCGATGAGCAGGCGTTAATGGCAGCCTCCTGGCCACGGTAAAACGCGATAACGTTTGTGCAGCCTCCTGTCCACGGTAAAACGCGATAACGGATGTCCAGTTGTCCGTTGCATGTGCCTTGCGATGTCTCCCGCTGTCTGCCATCTGTCTCTTCTTGCTTGTAGGTTAATATACCGGTCGTCCGCCGCCGTCGTTGCCCGTGGACGACCACTGCTAAACTCTCGGACAGCTGTTCCTGTCCCTTGAAATGCTTTCCAAGCTCGTGAAGCGATGCTGTGAGCGATACCGAACTCCTCTGCCACACTAGTCACACTTCGACCTTCTTCCAACTTCCCAATGACGCGACCTCGGGTAAAGTCATCCAGATGTCGTCTACTGGATTGCCTGTTGGCCATATCACACGGTGGCAGCAACTCGACGTCGTTCAAACCGATATACAACGTGCAATAGCTTTCACTGAATTGCTGAGCGAACACCGCCCGTGGGCTTTATACACTTCCGACACTCCATCCCCCCTACGTCGAGCTGCATATATGCGCATGCCCTACCGTACCGGACTCTAGTCTATCTCCTGAGTGGTCTTTCGGTCCGTTCTGCCTGCTCGTTCCGCTGTTATGCTAATTTCGCCTCTTCGTCCTTAATTTTTGCACATCAGTGTATGATGTTGGCCTACCACTGGCCGCCAAAAGAACCCTTTCCCGGTGAGGCATTGACGCTACAAGATTTCTAAAAGTGTCTTCTGGTATCTACTGTACTACCAACACCTTACCAGTTGATCCTTTAACTCTTGATAATTACGTGGCTGAGTTGACGCAGATTAGATTAACTGTGCCAACGTAAACCACAGACGCTCGATTGGGTTAACACCTTGGAAATGTTTAGGCCAGAGAAATAGAAGGTGTGGCAGGAAAACGAGCGTTTTTGATTTGTTCGCGAAAGTTTCCGTAATGATGTTGGCAACAGTTATGGATCGTCATTCGCTTTACCCAACAACGCTATTTGCAGAGACATCAATCGTGGACTGAGTGGAGCTCATCCTGCTCTAACTACGTACATGGCATTTCACACAAATGGTGATTTTGCTGCCGTTGCTACGCGAGAATATCGGCGTTATTTTAATCTCAGGCGGGAGGCATGATTCTATTCCATCAGAACATGCCATCAGGTTATGGGTCAAGACTTTCAAGCTACGGGAAGTGCACTGAAGCAAAAACCTACAGGTTGGCCTAAGAGTATTCGAACACGAGAAAGAATACAGGGAGTGCAAAACGTTGTAACACAAAGTCCAAAACGTTCTGTAAGAAATTTGTTTTCAGTTATGGGGATCTCAAGTCGTGTTGTCCATAGAATCTTACGGGAGGAGTTAAAGTTACAACCCTACAATATATAGATTGTACAGTAGTTAAATGAAAATGATTACGAACACCGAATGGCTCTGAGTGTTGAACCTTTGGCTAAAATGCGAGGCAATGAAGCTTTTTTGCGTTTGTTGTGGATGAGTGACGAGGCCCACTTTCGCCTTAGTGGTTTTGTGAATAAACAAAACTTTCGATACTGGTCAGAGGATAATCCCCGTCAACTGCATCAAGGGCCATTACACAGTCAGCGAGTTGCATGTGGTGTAGGGTCTCTTCAATTGCAATAATCGGCCCTTACTTTTTCTAGGGTGAGCAAGGACAAGCAACAACGGTAACATCTCACAGGTATGCCGACATGACAGACACATTCGCCGCACCGCAACTTGCACGCTTTCCTTCAGATGAGCCGATTTGGTTTCAGCAAGACGGCGCCACGTCTCACTGTGTGAGAATTTCAATGGGAGCCGTACACCGACTTTTCGGAAAGCGCATCATGTCCCAAAATGGTGACATTTCGTGCCCCCCACCCAAGGTCACCAGACTTGTCAGTTTGTGATTACTTCCTGCAGGGGTACCTTAAAACCAAGGTGTATGCAAAGCGCCCACATACCATTGCTGAGCTGAAACACAACATCCTTACGGAAGTCACAAACATTCCTATTGAGATGTTGGAACACGACATGGACAATTTCCGTCGCAGAATGTCTGAGTCTAGACGTCGAAATTGTCGTCGCCTGCTGGACATAATATTCAAAACATTAACGTGACTGTGCATATTTTACGAATGGCAATGCGTCAGGGTGCTATGGATGTGTTTGACATTTTTTTAATTAAACGAAGTATCAGTTTTGTTGCATCCGAAAACACCCGTTTCTGTGCCACACCCTCTACCTTGAAGCCTTACTTATGTTCCGCGAGCCAGTCTCGAACATTTCGTGTAGTATAGTATGGCGCATTATATGTATGAAAAAGAAGACACTACTAGAGGAAAATTCAACTGTCATAAGAGGATGTACCTGGTCTGCAATGATGTTTAGATGTTTAGGTAGGTGGTGCACATCATACTTTCCAGCACATGAAGGACTGGACAAAGGGTTTACCAGCAGAACATTGACCAAAGCATAACACTTCCTCCACCGGCTTGATTTCTTATCACGGTGCATCCTGGTGCCAACACTTTCTTAGTTAAACAACGCACACGTACCAGCCCATTCACATGATGCATCAGGAAACGAGATTCGTAGGACAGACGGTCTTCTTCCAATCATTCAAGGTCTCGCTTTGATGCTCGCTTGCCGTTGAAGGCTCTTTCGACAGTCAACCAAGTTTAGCATGAAACCTACGTGTGACATGCGTCTACGCTTCGACATCTACAGCAGGGCTAGATGTACTGATTGTTATGACCGGTCCCGGACAATTCGTTCAATGCCGATTGGTCCAATGCCGATTAGTCCAATGCCGATACGTCCAAAGGGACGATTGGTCCAATGCCGTTTAGTCCATGGACTATTCGTCCAATGTTCGATTAGTCCAATGCCGATTCGTCCAATGGTACGATTAGTCCAATGCCGATTCGTCCTATGGTATCATCCAACCAACGGCCATTTTTTTAAAGAAAGGAATAATAAATTAAGTTATTCTCCTCTTTATATCCTTTTGAAAAATGATTCCCATATATTTGGTATTTGTAAACATTTTATAAACCTGGTAAAAAGCACTCAACGGAACATTTCTCAACTCTTTACAAGGCACCTAGGCCGTGGGCCTTTTCAGAAGATTTAAGTTACCACTTAGATATTTGGCATTTGTAAACATTTTATCAAACCTGAAAAAAGGCTCTCAACGGATCATTTTTCATATTTTTACAAGGCACCTAGGCCGTGGGCATGTGAATAAATATTTAGTGCCTCAGTAAAGGCGCAATATTATTAACTTGACTTGATGCGTAAACTTTGCGAATATGACATCGGTAGAATAAAAACTGTTAAAAAGACCTAGGCTAGAATCTATGAATTAATATTTAGTGCTTAAGTAAAATCGTAATATTATTAACTTGATTTGATATGAAGTTGATTGGATGACTCGTACGCCAGTAATTTCATACGGCAGCGAGGACAGTATAACCAGAAAAAATATATAACCACAATATTATGTGTAACTTTAATTTGCATTCTTTGGAGTACTGGTACTTCCACACAACACCGAAGACAGAATCAGATCAGATGACATTTGTTTCGCACGAGTAGCAGTTCGGACAGATCAGATGGAATTGGACTAATCGTACCATTGGACGAATCGGCATTGGACCAATCGTACCATTGAACGAATCGTATCTTTGGACCAATTGTCCATTGGACGAATTGTCCCTTTGGGCGAATCGGCATTGGACCAATCGTACCATTGGACGAATTGTTCCTTTGGACAAATCGGCATTGGACTAATCGGCATTGGACCAATCGTACCATTGGACCAATTGTTCATTGGACGAATTGTTCCTTTGGACGAATCGGCATTGGACGAATCGGCACTGGACCAATCGGCATTGGACCAATCATACATTAAACGAATGTATGATTGGTCCAATGATTGGTCCTTTGGACCAATTGTCCATTGGACGAATTGTCCCTTTGGACAAATTGGCATTGGACTAATCGGCATTGGACCAATCGTATCATTGGACAAATTGTATCTTTGGACCAATTGTCCACTGGACGAATCGTACCTTTGGACCAATTGTCCATTGGACGAACTGTCCCTTTGGGTGAATCGGTATTGGACCAATCGTACCATTGAAAGAATCGTAGCTTTGGACCAATTATCCATTGGATGAATTGTGCCTTTAGACGAATCGGCATTGGACTAATCGGCATTGGACCAATCGTCGTTGGATGAATCGCCGTTGGATGAATCGCCGTTGGATGAATCGTACCAAACCCGTTGTGACATATTATTCCTATCAACAACACTAAAATTACCGGCGAGTTCGCCGCAGGATCTTTGTGGGCTCGTATCATACGGGATAGTCTTCGTTCACCTGTAGCATCGATGAGCCGCTGTCGTCCCACATCTTGCCAGCGGCGGTTCGTGGTTTTTTACCTCCCTTGTTCACTTTTCCACAGTGCTAAATACAGCTGCCCGTAAACACCCCACAAGCCTTGCCATCTTTTGATATGCCATGGCCTAGTTATGGCCTAGTTATCTGACCACCACAAATCGACATTTGTCAAACTCGCTTAATTCCGATGCCTTTCCCATCTGAAGAACAAGACCAACACTGATTAACAGAGCTTAGTATCAGGTGTTATTTATACCATTTCCTGACCTTCACGCGCGTCGGTGTTTACCTGCAGTTGCTTCGATTTGCATAAAGAGGCGGTGGTCATAATGATTTTCCTCTTCGCTGTATATGAACTCAAACAACAAAAAAAATTGAAGCTCAGAAACTCCGAAACATTTCGTTTATTAGGTGTGCAACTTAATTCTCGGCCCCTAACCGCAAGCGATCATAGAACGTCGGCAAATGCAGATAGCTGTGTGCGATAATGGCTGATTGCAACGCCATCCAACAGCTTTCCAGGCAACCGTAACCGCTCAAATCCTGTAGTGCAAGAAGGAACGAAAGTTGACGGTGAAAGCAATGTCGTTCGAGAAGCAACGTTTGAGGCATTGCCTCCTGCTCGCGTTTCAGCTGAAAAAAAGTGCCGCGGAAGCCCAGCAAATAATCTATGCTGATTTGGGTGAAGCTGTTGTGTCTTACAGTACGTGTAAGAAGTGGTTCCAGCGGTTTAAGCAGGGAAAGTTCGATCTCCGTGATGCAGAACGTCCGGGACAGCCACAGAAAGTTGACGATGAGGAACTGGAACAACTGTTGGACGCGGATCCCTGTCGCACACAGCTAGAGCTCGCCCAGGAACTCTGAGTAACACGGCAAGCCATTGGAAAGCGCCTGCAAAAGTTTGAACGGATTCACAAGGAGGGCCGTTGGATGCCCCACCACCTCACAGCTGCGAACAAGTCTAGGCGCTACGATGTTGTTGTGTCCTTGCTCTCCAGATTCAAGAAGAAGGATTTTCTCCCTAAGATTTTGGCCTGTGATGAGAAGTGAATCCTCTACGATAATCCTAAGCGGCGCAAATCGCGGGTTTATCCAGGCCAGCCTACCACCAGTACCGCCAAACCGAATATCCATGCGAGGAAGTTGTTGCTGTGCATATGGTGGGATCAGCGCGATGTCGTACACTAAGCTTTTCTCAAACTTGGTGACACGGTCAATGCTGAGCGTTATCTTTAGTAACTCATTCATGTGAGTGACGCAATGGAAGCGAAAAGGCCATACACCGGCAAGGGCAGAAGGTTGGTATTGTTGCTTCAGGATAACGCGCTTCCTCACACCGCGAAAGCGACTTTAAACACGATCACCGACCTAGGATGGGAGATTTTGTCCCACCCGGCGTATTCTCCAGACTTCGCCCCGTCGGATTATCAGCTCTTTCGCTCCCTGCAACATCACCTGAGTAATACACACTTCACTTCTGTCGACGAGGTCCACACAAGTATTGATTACTTTATCAACTCGAAACATCTTTCTTTTTACCGCAGTGGCATTCGGCAGCTCCCTGACCGATGGCTCCAAAGTATCCAACACGACGGGGATTATTTCCCTGATTAGGTACGTATTCAATTTGCTATAATTTGTTGTCAACGAGTCGTGCCTGTGGCCGAGAATTAAGTTGCACATCTAATACAAACCTTTAGTGATACACACCGCGATCCATTTTTGAAGCTTGATTCATAAATAAGCACAATTAACACAAAGAACTCAAAAAGCAGGACATTATTCTTGCAGAACTGGATAATGATGTTTTGGGTGGTAACGTGAGTTGTTCTCAACCTCGTATTCGTCTGTCATAAGTCCCAAGGGTCTGACAGGGTTCTTCTTAAATAGTATTTTACATTTTTGCTCAGGAGCTCTTAGCATCATTCTTCTTTTATTCTTCTCAAGCTGCTTGTTCTTCCATTTTTTCACTAAAGCATTTTTTAGTAGCAGTATGATCCTTGTGACGTATTCATACATGGTGATTAAGGAAATTCCAAGCCATATTCCCATATATCCTCCGATTATACTGAGAGTCTCCGTACTCTAAATAATAATTTTCGAAATACAATACAAAGGTATAGAATGTATTAAATTAAAACGAAACACATGAAAACAACGATATGATTACATTTAAGTTCTTAGGCAAAATAAAGTTAAATGAATACATCTGTACTTTCGCACAATACCTGCCCAAGCATAATCAGTACAACTGGTGCAATTTGTAATACACCAATTGTCTTGATGCAATTTATAATTTACCTGTTGTCCATATACAGCCAGCTCAGAATTTTCTATTAGTGCAATTTGTAACACACTCCCCATTGTCGCGAAGAAGCTAGCTAGATTTAAATTTTGTACACCAATTGTCCTGATGGAATTTGTAATTGATGTAATTTGAAAGTACATCAGCTGTTCCATAACTCTTGGACATATGCTCATCGAAACAGCTGTTGATAATTAATGAACTTCCCAGCGACAAAGACTTTGAATATTTATGCTCTAATTTTAAATAAAAAAATGTTAAAATCAACCAAATGTATCATTATTATATACCTGAAATTTTGTGGAAGTATATCCGCACATCTATGATGTTTCTGCTCCATCGGCAAAAACATTGAAACAAAACACATACGAAGGCAGGGCCTTCCAGTTCGCAGAAGGAGCTTGTCCGTGAGATCAATTTTAAAGTTTTACGTCGAATGTAGGTATGCATGAAGACTAAATGAAGATCAGGAGCAATGCAAAATGTTCAAGCTTAGGATTTTAAACTGATTTTTAAGTCAAAACACGTGAGTTCTAAGCGTGTGAGAATAAAGTGGAACATGAGGTTTTGGAGTGCAAAGAAACCTTTTCCGTTTTATAAACGAAAACGTTTAACAATTTACCACTTTTTCTATGCATGCTGGGAATTGGTTTTCACTCAGCAGAAGTTCAGAATTCAATCTGTACGTGGTAATGCAGCCATAGGTTGTGAAAACACAAGTTTGTCCCCTCACTCCGGAGTTCAAAATATCTTTATTGGTATAAAAACACTATACACAACGAGACTAACACTTATGTCTCAAACCAAAAAACTTTGTGACAGAAATTAAAGTAAACATAGTGATGACTAGATAAAAGGATAAACAGATAAAAGCACGATAAAACCATCTCAAAAAGGCATAAAAAGGCAGTAGTCACAAAACGTGTTGTTTGAAATCAAAAGGTAAATAAAATATGTAATAATGCAACTCAAAATTCGACAAAAAGGAAAGAAATCCAGGAAAAAAGACAACACAATTGACACACTGAGATTAAAAAAAAAATAATAATAAAAAAAACCAGGAGCAGAGGCACACAGTACTGGAAAACAGCTCCTAAAGAGTCGCGTGGACCAACTGCTCCAGGCGGACGGATTTAACCCCCCCCCCCAAAAAAAAAAGCCGCAAAGGCACACGATAAGAACTCACACACAGGAACACAACACTAACTAAATCAAGGGAAAACAGGACTTAAGAACAGAGCAAAAGGCATGACTGGGAAACCCCGAACAAATTACAGCAGGCTGAACAAAACATAACGCAAGATGCAGAAATACACTATCTTCCAACAAGTAATTGGACACCTGTGATAGCAAAGGAAAACGAAGTTTATTCACATTCAATGGTTGGTGGAGCCTCCACGAGCGTTGATTACAGCTGCGACCCTCCGGGGCATACTCTCAACCAGGCGTTGTACGACGGCTAGCGGTATTTTCTTCCACTCGGCTTGGAGAAGACAAGTCAGTTCCTTCACAGATTTCGGACGGTGGGTGCACCCCTTAAGTCGACGCTCCAACTCTTCCCAGAGGTGCTCGATAGAGTTAAGGTCTGGGCTCTGCCTGTAGGCCAGTCCATTCGATTAACCCCATTGTCACCATACCAAGCCATGGTGGACTTCGCAACATGACAGGTGGCATAGTCATCCTGAAAGTAACATGGGTCCACCCCGTAAAACTGCCACAACGTAGGAAGCGCATGGTCATCCAAAATGGGGCAGTAGATCTCGGCGTTGAGTCTACCAGGAATTGCGACCAAGGGTCCCGTGCCATACCAGGAGAAACACCCCCATAGCATGATTCCACCGCCGCCAAACTTCACAGTTGGCACAATACATTCCGGCAAGAGGCGTTCTTCAAGCAGACGCCAAACCCAGACCCTGCCATCCGAACGGTAGAGTGTGAACCTTGATTCGTCGCTCCAGAGAACCTGTTTCCACTGTTCAACGGTCCACTGTCGACGTTCTTTGCACCACGTTAGCCAAGCAGCGCTATTGGACTTGGTGATGAAAGGCTTGTGGGCGGCAGAACGTCCATGATAACCGAGCAGATAGGCTTCCTTACGGATGGTATTCATCGAAAGAACACTTCCGGATGCCTGTTAAAACTCCTCGCGGATGTGGTCCATTGATTTGGGGAGGTTCTTCCGAATTTCTCTGGCCAGCACCCGTCGGTCTCTAACTCCCAGTTTTGTGGGTCGGCCGGGTCGGGGCACATTCCGACAGTCACCTCTCATCTTGCACTTGCCAATCACGTAGGCCACTGTCGATTCTGGATACTTCAACTCGCTGGATATGTCATGTATGGATCGGCCATTTCTGTGATACCCGACGATTACACCTTTTTCGAAATCAGAGAGCTCCGAACTGCGTGGCATCTTGCATGTAACCAGTTGCGTTGTTGTTTCCCAAACGATATTTAACGGCGGCGGCTGTGACGTATATCAGAACCGCAGATATCGTCGATTGCAGGGGTGTCCAATTACTTGTTGGTAGATAGTGTAGGTGTAAGGGCAATATCATAGTGAATCAACACAAACGATAAAAACAACCGGTTGTAACATATGATCCTGAGTAAAAGAAACACAATCGATGTTAAGTGTGAAAAACCACACGTTGCAAGGGTTGTTGAAAACTAGTAAACATTACTCGGTAAGATAGCGGAACACAAGCACGGTGCAATCGCAGTGTAAAGAAAGGGCATTCAATTACAAAGCTCGACAGCGTCGAGCGAAAGCACAAAGTGCGTCTATCCTGGAAGCACCAACTAAAAGTGATGATGTGAACGTCGAGTAAGAAGTGGTAACATCATCAAACGTTTTCTTTTCCTTTGTTACCACCTTTCTCAAACAGTTCATAAAGTATATGATGAAACAAGTAATTTAATCTAGCTGAAATTCTGTTGCTTTTGCGTCTTCACTCAGAGTCCTTTCTAGTTCTTGCATAAGAGTACCTTTTTTGCTTTTAACAAGAAGACCATTCTCATCAAAAAACATTGAAACATCTGATAACTCAAACTGAAACAGATGTGCCAGTTCATACCCACGAACTTGAGCGATAGGAACATCTCCACTTTGTGTTAAAGTTACCTGGGCAAGGGCACTGTGGTGACGTAAAACTTCATTATAGCTAACACAAAGTTCTAAGTGGCTGAAACTTGTAATAAGAGTTTTACTCCTACAGGCCTCATGAACAGCTTGCGCATTTATTATGTGTAGGGGAGTCTTCTTTTTTCCACGATGTAACAGGTAATACATGATTTGCAGTAACGATTGCGATTTCATAGTCCAACTACTGGAAATAGTTTCTTCGTCTTTGTTATCATTGCTTTGGATAAAATTTGTTTCTCTTGGATAAATATCAAATAGAGAACAAAAGAACTCTGAAAAAGCCGTAGGTATTTTTGTGTTAAACCACGAATCTGTAAGATCATTGATATCACAGAACTTATCACATAAATCGTAATCAAGATTCTTCATGCTCTCCCTCAGTATACAGCACATTCTGTGATTGGGTTATGGCTTCGAATAACATCTGCTATTTCTTCTGGCGTTAATTTAGAAGAGAAAAACATAGCTGGCTTGTTATTTTCAACAGGGTTGGAAAATGTTATTGTGTCACCAAAATGGTTTAAAAGAAATGTTTTTAGATCCCGGTTATTGATCGTTACACTTGATTGAGAGTTGAACTTTTTATGTATATAGCTAAGAGTGTATCCTAATTCATTATTTATTCATTTCTCAAGTTCTTCAGATATTTTATTAAACAACTGCAGTTTTACACTTTGTGATACTTACGGTATTGTCCCAGATTGTTCTTGTTCACGCTCTTTCTCGGAGGATGTATGACGAAATGCCCCATGGTACATAATGTCAGCACCAAATACACTTGGTGTTCACATTATGTACCAGGTCACATGTTCGAACAAATACATCATCTTGAAAAAATGAAGTGGCTTGTAAAAATCTTTCAGCTCGTGGAGATTCACATATTCTAAATTTCTCATATTTCCCCTTGTGTGATTTGTTATTGCATAACACACATAAACGGTCTCTGACATCTATATTACTGCTAGGACTTTTTCTTCTCGATCTCTTCCTGCATGGCTTGTCATCAGTGTATGGTACTGTAATTGAAGGTTGTGTAATGGCATCAGTAGATTGTGAGCTTGTTCTTTTTATTAACAGGGCAAGTGCTTTCTTATGGCAATATTGTTTGTAACATTCGTTGTTCACATGATAATAAAACAGATCTTCGATTGCAATACTTGAAAACTGTTCCCACACTTTGTACTTTCTTATTGCGGTTGCATCCCTTGTTTTCTCTCTTCCGTTTTCGGTTGTAATGATATTGTCACCAGCATTATTACAAATTACACACTTTTTAATAAATGCGCCTCAGTAACTGAGTTATCTTCACTTTTGTACTAAAGAAGGAGCTAAAATCCAGGGATTTGCGTGGTAAGAGTACGCAAACAAACATTTCCCATACTACAATATTAAAAGGTAAATTTTCTGGGAAAATGGTTTTAGAAATCAAGAAAACAGTCAGAAGAAAATTTGGAGACGATTGAACGCTGAACATTTTTTCAATAAAACTTACCATTTTTGCTAAAACGCTTACTTTTACAGAAGGCAAGTGGAATGATGGCGGCCATCTTGAATGACGTCATACTGAGGAAACATGGGTGGTTGCCACCCAACGTTTTTTTTTGCTTCTTATACACCCAAGTAACTAATACAGAAATAATTTTCTCTGTACATACAGTTGCACACAGAAGTGCTGTGAGCCGCTGGACTACAGTGGTAAGAGCATCAAATATTTGCTTTTTACGTTAAATACTACAGGGTGTACGAATAATAAGTGTGCACTGAATGTTCGAATTGCAGTAATGTAATAATAAAGACATTTTGAATGTGATTACAGTAGAAGTGACCTGCCACGTGGAAGCGCTCTGTGCCTGGTAACGTTCATGTCTCCCCAACCTGAGGCGTGAGCAGTTGGCATTCCAAACGAAGGTCATTCCCGAGCGGTTGGTCGACGGAGGCAGGCGCGTCGATTGGTCACTCGTCTAGGCACAACAACAATTCTGTTGACGGTTGAACAGAGAGTGTCTTTGGTGGAACATGTCTGGTGCCATGACGAAAAGTACACGGACGAAGTGCAAAAACAGTTCGCTGGGAAATTTCGTGATGCAGACGTCCTCCATCGTCATGCGGAACGTCAGCTTATAGCAAAGTTTCTAGAAACGGGCATTGATCTGGATGCCCCCCTCCTTCCTTCCCGGTAGGTCACCCATGGCAGACGAGACCGTACAGGATATACAGGACAGGATACAGGAGTCCTCACAAGTCCGTGAGGCACCTGTCACAACTAGCTAATGTGCTAAAGAGTATAGCCCACGATATTCTGAAATGAAAGTTGCGTTTCCGCCCGTACTAAGTGTCTGTCGTGCATCAGCTGAAAGAAACAGACCACGTGACCCGTGTTCGGCACTGCAGGTGTTTCCAAGAGATGCTGTCTAAAGAAGGTGAGGACATTCTGGAGGTGAATTTGTTTACAGATGACGCATGGTTCCACTTGTCCGGGTACATCAATAGCCAAAACGCTCGTCTGCGAGGTACTTAAAATTCCCACAAATTAAAGGAAGTGTCCTCTACAACTAGGAGTCCGGTGTTTGGTGTGCCATGTCTCGTACGCGCACTTTTGGGCCCATTGTGTTAAGTGAAACCATTCACACAAAACAGTACTGTGTCCGTACTATCCAACCATTCATATCTGAACTCACTGAATGGGAAATCAACAAAGGATGGTTCCACCAAGACAGTGCAACTGCCCACACCGCTGGCGCATGAATATAGCTTCTGGAGTAATTCTTCGGAAACAGCATCGTCTCCTGTGAACTGCGGCCTGCCAGGTCACCGGATCTGACACTGCCTGACTTTCGTCTGTGGAGAGCACTGAAGGGGAAGGTATAGGCAAGTAATCTTCACACACTTCAAGAGCTGTAGGCTACAATAGCGACGCACATTCAACAAAAATACAAAAATACACCACACATCCTGAGAAAGGTCTTCACTAACATGCAGAAGCGCGTGCAGACATGTCTGGACGTCGGTGCCTCCTGCAGGAACCAGTTCGACATGGTAAGTGTTACTTTCAGTGCGCAGTTATTTTTCGGGCAACCTGTATATTTTTTAAAAATGCGGAGGTGCGTATTTGCTATAGGAATATGGTTAAAATTTGACGCTTCGTTTTTGTTTGTTTGAGGCTTTGACGACCATCGTGAACAACTCACTGGGCTATCAGTAGCCGGTTTTCGATAATTTAGAAACACCGGTTCCAGGAGAGGGAAAGAGCCGGTATCGTAAGACAAACACAACACCCATGCCTCACCGGAATTTGTATCTGGGCCCATCTCGGACGAATGGTCCAAAGGCAGCGCATGGACAACTGCGCCACTGGTGCTGCAATTCAAATTTCTGTTATAAGTTCTTCACAGTTATACGCTTTTTATTTTGGTTCCTGGAAAAAAACGTATAATCGATGCCTTTCTGTACGTTACGGTAGAACTTCTATATATTTATTTTCCTGGGAAAAGTAATGATTTATTTTGTTTTCGAATGTTTTTTTTTTTTCCTCAAAACAGTTTTTTTGTCTCCCGCTACGTCTTTTCGGTTTTACTAAAATGAACAGGCTAACATCATCTAGCGTTGCTCGATCGCTAATGTTTATTTCTTATTTATTCTTTTATTTTTTTGTTGTATATTTTTCGGGAACCCTGCTCATAGAAGATTTAGAGAAAATTTAAAGGTAACAAAATGAAAAGATCTGAGAGCTGCTAGCCTAACAATTCGTCCGAGATGGATCCTAGTTCGAATCCCTGTGAGGCATGGATGTTGTTTTTATCTTACGGCACTGGCTTTCTTCCTTCCCTGGAGTTAGTAACTCTAAATTATGGAGGGCCGACTGCTTATAGCTCATCTAGTTGCTCACGGTGGTCGTTAAACCCCGGACGAAAAAACAAAGAATATATTTCTATAGGCGGAATTTAATCAGAATACTTTCATTTGAAAGCCGTTTAGAAAACAGTGAATATAAATTTGAAAGCGGTCGAGTTTTATCAAACAAAGTATTCTCTCGTAGTATTGCATTTTTTATACATACCTCATATAATGGTCTGTAGGTGTAATTGGTCATTTCGAAATGTTCAAAATCAACTTCAACGTCAATTTGGGAACATCTGAAAGTATTCATTCGTTATGTTCTTACTTTATAAAAATCGAAATTAAACACAGAAAGATAAGATACATTGAAAACGTATACATCTCTGAAATTAAAAGATATATCGGAGTTTATATCATTTTCATTTATTTTTCGTTATGGTTACATTTGATCATGTTACAATTCAATGTTAATTTTTTAACTCATAATATTAAAAAGAAAAAAACATATATAAAATAAGTTATATACTAATGTACATACGTGTATATATATCATCATCATCATCAACATCATTGTCAACCATTATCGATCCACTGCTGGACGAAGGTCTCCCCAAGTTTCCTTCACAACGGTCTGTCTTGTGCCAGTCTCCTCCATGTCACTCCCGCATACTTTCGAATTTCATCCACCCATCGCCCATGTATATATATTACTTTAGTTATTTAGTAAATATCTTTTTAGTTGCTTTCGAAAATAATTATAATTATTAATATGTGTTAGTCGATAAGGTAGGCTATTCCATAACACCAATACTTGGTAAACAATAAATTTTTGTAGGGTTAAAGTGTTAAGCATTGGTAACCAAAATGCATTTTTTTCTTGTTTGATAGTCATGACCCAGAGTGTTCAGTCGAATTAAATGTTGATAGCTATTCTCTTTTATGCTTTTATACATAAATCCTAATAATCTACCTAGCCATAATTTCTCAATATCTAAAAATCCACAAGTCTTAGTCCGTATCCACATATTCAAATTAATTTCCGTAGAACTACACTGCTTGCCACCCAAAATGCAACACCAAGAACGAAGCATCCGATTGGCCTGAAATTCGCAGCATGCGTCCCCAGCGAGATCACATGCAAACGATTAGGCAAATCATGTGCGCTCGGAACGCCACCGAGAAGCACTATAAAAAGGGTGCACAGAAGGCGCGGTGTAAGTAGTGGAAGTGTGTTATGCTGCCGGACCTCTGTGTGGGAAGCTTCCTGATGCCTCGTAGCAGAATACGGCAGTCATTCCAGCACGTTTCGGAGTTCGACAGAGGACGAATAGTGGCTTATCGCGACAGCGGTTTATCGTACCGAGAAATCGGCGCCCGTGTGGGACGACATCCAGCCACAGTGAGGCGAGTAGGGATTCGGTGGGTGCAGGAGGGACAGACGGACCGACGTGAGCGATTGCCGCAGCCGCGGCACACCACCGAACGAGAGGACCGCCATGTTGTGTGGCGGGCATTGACGGCTCGCACCGCCACATCGCGAACGTTAGCGCAGGAATTAGGATGTGTTGCACAACAACCTATGTCAGCAGGTACCGTTCGACGTCGTCTGCAGGAGCGGGAAGTTGTCGCACGGCGCCCATTGCTCCGATTACCATTGACTTTACACCACCGGCGAGTGCGGTGGCAGTGGGTCGTTGAACGCCGCACATGGACTACGGAATGGCACGACATTGTCTTCTCCGGCGAATCCCGCTTCTGCCTGCAACACCACGATGGTCGGATCCGCGTGTGGCGGCACCACGGCGAGAGACTGTATGACGCCTGCATTATGCATCGCCATACCGGTCCGTCGCCTGGAGTTATGGTTTGGGGCGCAATTGGATATGACACCCGCACCCCTATGGTACGCATCCCTGGTACACTCAACAGCCACCGCTACATCTCCGACGTTTTGGAGTCTGTAGTCCTCTCTTACCTGCAGGACCTGCCAGTGGCCACGTTTCAACAGGACAATGCGCGCCCGCACGTGGCACATCGTGCAGCAATTCTTCACGACCCACCAGGTGTCACTGCTGCCGTGGCCCGCCTGTTCTCCCGATATGTCGCCCATCGAACACGTCTGGTCGCTGATCGGCAACCGAGTGGCCCGGCAAGCATCGCCCGCGGCTACGCATGATGAACTGTGGCAACGTGTGGAAGCAGCCTGGACCGACATACCCCAAGCCCACATCCAAACCTCTTTCGTTCGATGCCGCGGTGTGTAGCGGCCGTTATTGCCAGCCATGGGGTCCACACGAACTATTGATGTCTGTGTGTTCCGCAAGTCGCACGGGCCTGTAAGCTCAATCGTTCCATCTTTGTATCTGTTGTTATGAGTCCAGTAAATCTGGCTTTGCTATCTCGTGTCTGTTGCATTTTGTGTGGCCAGCAGTGTATTTAAAATTTTGACCATCCTATTTTGCAATGATTATAATTTATATAAATTTATCTTAGCAGTTTGACCCCATACTAATAAGCAATAAGTCAAACATGGATAAATCAGACTGTAACACAGCATTTTTAATGTTTTAATAGCTAAATTATTTGAAATTCTCGTAATTAAGCCATTAGAATTAAAATATTTAATAATCAATATTAGTATTAAAATTATTAAAATATTAAATCAAAATATTTACAATATTTTGAATACTAATATTCCATTTTAAATTATCCTCAATTATTATTCCTAAATACAAAATATTATTGACTATTTGAAGGGTACAATTTTCCTCAAAAATAGATTGTGACTCAACAATCTGCCTATCTTTCTTTTTAAAAATCATAATTTCAGTTTTTTTCAATATTTAAACGCAGAAAATTAGTATCTAGCCGTTCCATCAACTTTTCAATAAATTTATTATCATTTGTTTCGTTGCATATTTCTCTTTTCTCAATAATAAATTAATTAATTATTGATCACCTATCATGTGCATCATAATCTAGTTATAAAGGTGTGAAAATAGAAACGTTGAGAAAATTTTTAAAATGTGTTTATGCCGAAATGAACATCAATGTAAAATATTTGAATAATGTGTGAAGATTGCAAAGCTGTCAACCAAGTCTAAATCCACGATAACGTGCAGCATTGAAAGCTTATTAATTCATCAGAAACATGTCTGGGCAGTTTACGAAAAATCTGAGAAAATTGACAAATGGCGCACAAAAATTTTCTCATGGGAGAAGTATCGCAGACAAACAGATTTCGAAAATCGAACAGTTAATAGAAGAAATATAAAAGAAAATATGATATAACTCTACGCCTCCTAGCGGAAGAATTTTCATTTTATTTCATTTCATTTTTATTTTCAGTTGTGACCATATACACCAAAAGCAGTATCATAATAATAACAGTGTAACTAGTGACAACCGGGAAGCACGAGGGAAAAGGCCTGAATTGGCCTAACATAGCCCTCGGCACCCATAATAAAGATCGTATAAGTCAGGAACAGACATAACTAATTTTCTGACATCATATAAGTAAATTGGTAAGTAGTAAATAAAAATTATAAAGAAAGAAAGGTCACCATGATTAGTTTAGTATTGTGCAAGTAGAATTTTAACCTAGTTTCACAATTTTTCACTACAAATAAGGGCATAGGCATATTGTGACGTACCTGCCAGCAGGACGCACACGACATAAAGGCAGATAGGAATCAGAACAAACGTCTGCGTAGCTCAGTTGGTAGAGCGACTTGTTCCGGAATAAGCGGCCTCGGGTTCGAATCCCGGCGTAGACCAAAAATGACGGAGAAATTTACTTCGTTATAATGGCGCCCGAACTATCCGGATGACCCGGCCGTTCAAAAATCTCGCATTGGTGTGATGTTATTTCCACACCGCGAGACAGGAAAAATCAGAGAATTCCTTCTCCAGCGCTTCGAAAAATAAAAAAAATGTGTGATGTTGCATTCCACACAGCAGATTGACTGGGAGTTCTCAAGTGCACGTTCTACAGTGGATGGCTGCCTGCAACGATTCATGGCCACGGCTGACGATACCTGCCAGCAGGACGCACATGACATAAAGGCAGATAGGAATGAGAATAATCGTCTGCGTAGCTCAGTTGGTAGAGCGACTTGTTCCGGAATAAGCGGCCTCGGGTTCGAATCCCGGCGTAGACCAAAAATGACGGAGAAATTTACTTCGTTATAATGGCGCCCGAACTATCCGGATGACCCTGCCGTTCAAAAATCTTGCATTGGTGTGATGTTATTTCCACACCGCGAGACAGGAAAAATCAGAGAATTCCTTCTCCAGCGCTTCGAAAAATAAAAAAAATGTGTGATGTTGCATTCCACACAGCAGATTGACTGGGAGTTCTCAAGTGCACGTTCTACAGTGGATGGCTGCCTGCAACAAATCATGGTCACGGCTGACCCGTGGGCCATGCCCCCGGCCCTCTTTCGGGGGGGGGAGATGTGACGTACCTGCCAGCAGGACGCACACGACATAAAGGCAGATAGGAATCAGAGCAAACGTCTGCGTAGCTCAGTTGGTAGAGCGACTTGTTCCGGAATAAGCGGCCTCGGGTTCGAATCCCGGCGTAGACCAAAAATGACGGAGAAATTTACTTCGTTATAATATGAAATTCCAGAAGTAAACAATATAACCTTCAAAGAGTTAGTCAAAAAAAAAAAAAAGAAAACTGTTATACAGCTAGTTCTTCCCCAATAGATAGGGTTTTAGATTTTTCTTAAAAAGATTAATATTATTAATAGCAGTAAGATGGTGAGGAAAAGTATTCCATAATTTACGGCCAGAGTAATTTATGTCATTTTAAAAAAAATCTGTATGTGTGAATACCGGTAGTAGTTTAAATCTATTTCTTGTTGGATAAGAATGAGTATGCATATTGCTTGTGATCAAATTATAGTAGAGATTATATTTTATTCTTTTAAACATAATCTTTCACAAGTTACATTCATATAATTGTTGTATAGTTAATATATTGAAAGTATTGAGATGTGTAGTTGTTCTATATGTCAAATTGGAAGATTGATTAGTATTAATTTTTAACTGCAATAACCTGATAAATATATTTTGTAATTTTTGTAGCTTGTGAATGTTATATTGTGTTGTTTTCCCCCATATCAATATACAGTAGATAAAATAGGTCTGTATGATGGAATAGTATAACGCCAGCATTAATTTAGGGGTTAGATGTCTAAGAGTGTGACTAATGACTCTAATGTTTCTCGAAATTTTAGTTGATTTCATTTCAAATCATCACTTAAAGTGGTACCCAAATATTTATGGCAGTGCACCACCTCAACATCATGCCCAATTAATTTTATTTTCTGTAAATTAGGTGGAAAAGCAGAATTTTTGCTAAAAATTCATCACTTAAAGTGGTACCCAAGTATTTATGGCAGTGCACCACCTCAACATCATGCCCAATTAATTTTATTTTCTGTAAATTAGGTGGAAAAGCAGAATTTTTGCTAAAAATTCATCACTTAAAGTGGTACCCAAGTATTTATGGCAGTGCACCACCTCAACATCATGCCCAATTAATTTTATTTTCTGTAAATTAGGTGGAAAAGCAGAATTTTTGCTAAAAATTCATCACTTAAAGTGGTACCCAAGTATTTATGGCAGTGCACCACCTCAACATCATGCCCAATTAATTTTATTTTCTGTAAATTAGGTGGAAAAGCAGAATTTTTGCTAAAAATTCATCACTTAAAGTGGTACCCAAATATTTATGGCAGTGCACCACCTCAACATCATGCCCAATTAATTTTATTTTCTGTAAATTAGGTGGAAAAGCAGAATTTTTGCTAAAAATCATTATTTTTGTTTTTTTCATATTAATAGCCAAATCATTACAACTCAATTAATTAAAGTGAAATTATTTTCCAACTGGGAAATAAGTGTATTATTTATGTCATTACCGTGTAATAAAATAGTGGCATCATCAGCGAATAGTTTTATATCAGTATGTTCTAGTAATTTAAAAATATCATTAATATAGATATTAAAAAGTAGGGGAGCAAGAACTGATCCCTGCGGCACACCCGATAGTACATATCCGAAAGTATATTTCATAAGGTTAATCTGTGTACACTGTCGTCTGTGAGATAATGGAGTAGTTCAAAATAGCGCAAAAGCATTCTTCATGGCAGAAGCTATGCTAACGAAACAAAAAAATATTCAAATACGTCTCCCGAAAGCAAAGATAGCGACAGAAATGTATTCACTTTACGCCTCCTAGAGGGAAAGATGTGCATTATTTGAACAGGATAATGCTTCCCATCACTATTGTAGCAAATGCCACGCAGTAAAAAAAAAAGAATTTCTCAAGAGGGTTTCTAGAAGCGGAGATACTGCTGCAAACAGAAGTAGACGATCACAACCTAGCGACAGAGCTGTGAACTATAAAACTCCTGAAATACTAACCTAAAGTGTTCCACAAGGTTAATGGTATCCAGGGTTGACAGAAATTTTTAAATCGCATATATAGGAACAGAGATATTAAACAAAACAGGTAAAACATTGGCGCCCGATAGCCGGGAAATTATGACCTATTTTTGGGAAGAAAATGCACAGAAAAAAGTTTCATTGTTAGTGGTAACTGACCGAAAAAACTTTTTTTTACATTGGATTCATTGTCCCGCAGGTCTTGGTGTAAACGGAAACGTGATTGTACGCCCTCTACCGGCAAACTTATATGTTAAGAAAAATGCGAAATTGTATAAGAAATATTTCTCAGCTGAAACGCTCTCTAACAAAAAAACAATTTTTCAAATCTTACTCTTAGAAGCACAGATATCGACAAATATAAGATATGCATTTACGCCTCCTTTGCGGGAAAACTCTGAGCTATTTTAAAGCAGGAGGTATTCTCAAAAGGTTTTCCGAGGTGAGCGGTATCGGTTCACGAAAGAATATTTTCTATAGAGTTTCCAGAAACTTAGATTGTTTTGCAGATACATCAGAAGCAGAACTTAAAGCTTACGCTCACATGGTGGCCAAACCATTCTTTATCAAAAGTTAGAAGTTACATGCAAAACATTTCTCATCAAGTGCTGTATCCAATGCAGGAAGATTTTTTCAAATCGGAATTTTAGAAGCATAGATATCAGGAAAAAGCAATTTAACTTTACGCTCCCTAGCTAAAAAAGCTATACATTTGTTGAAAAACAAACTCTACCCAAAATAGTCTTCGTTATAAGTGGCAGCGAAAAGAAGAAGGAATTTTCTCAATCGGATAATTAGAAGAAAATATATGCAAAAAAAATGTATTTAATACTTTATCATCTATCTTTACGCTCTTTAGTGGCGAAGTTGTGCATCGAAAAAAAAAAAAAAAACGGAATGCAAAGATCATTCTCACATTTCAAGCTTCCCAATGCAAAAATAATTTTTCAAATCGGATTAACAGTTGCAGAGATATGGTATACACAGACTGACGGACGGAAAAACGGATAACATAAGCACGACCTTTTTTTACAAAAGACGTGCTGAAAATGCTATGAACTTTATTTTGGGTGTAAAGTGGGTGTTCATGACAAGAGTTGTGTCCCTCACATTTGTTGTGTGACATGTGCAAGACTACTCACAGAATGACTTAAAGGTTTCCGTTACATGCCATTTGCTGTTCCGATAATTTGGAGATAACCCAAAGATCACACAGCAGACTGCCATTTCTGCCTTGTAAATATTATAGAGAAAAAGAATCACTACAAAAACGAAGAGGTAGGTGAATTATCCTATTCTACCACCTACAATGAGACCAGTTTTCCACTGTGTTGAGCTTTCAGTATCATATCCTGTAGATTATATTGATTTTAGTGATTAGTAATCAAACAAAGCTGGAGCATATCATGAGTAAAAACATGAATATACACAGTGCGTCAAAGAATTTTTAAGACTGGCGCTAGATTTCAGCCTACGGTGGCGCCACCAGTGTAATCGCGAATGCGTTATAAACAGTGACCATCTGCTTGCTTTCTGCCAAAGTACTGCGCAGTTGTTAAAATAACACAAACGAAACGGGCGTTCATTACAGAAGTAAAATTTTTTTCATGTTGAATTATTAAGATGGAACAAAGGGCTGTTATTAAATTTAACGCAAAACTTGGTAAAAGTGCCACGGAAACGTACCAAATGATGAAACAAGTTTACGGTGAGTTTTGTTTAAGTAGATCAAATGTTTTCCTGTGGTACAAACGTTTTTTGGACGGAAGAGATACGCTAGAAGATGATAAGCATACCGGAAGACCAAGTTCATCTAGGACACCTGAGATTATTGAAAAAGTGCGTGATTTCGTGGCAAACAATCGATGTGCGTCACTAAGAATGATGCAATAGTCTTTAAACATCAACAAAGAAACGATTCGAACCATCCTGCATGAAGATTAGGGCAAAACAAAAGTCTGTGCTAAATTTGTTCCACACTCGTTAACCAATGAACAAAAATCTAGGAGAAGTGCACATTGCAGAGACATCATTTCAGCCGCTGAAAATGTTCCAAACTTCTTAAAATCGATTGTTACAGGTGATGAAATATGGTGTTTTCAATATGATCCTAAAACAAAGTGACAAAGTGCGGAATAGAAGTCAAAAAACTCACCACAAGCCAAAGAAAAAAGAAAAGTTTTATCAAAAATCGAAACAATGCTCATTACATTATTCGATAGTAAGGGTATTATCCACAAAGAATTTGTTCCAAGTGGACAAACAATTACTGGTGAGTTTTATTTAAATGTTTTGATGCGTTTGATGGGCAGAATTCGTCGCATTCGTCCAGAATATCGGGATGAAAACAGTTGGTGTTTGTTGCACGATAATGCTCCCAGTCACACCTCACTCCTTGTTCGTAGATTTTTGATGAAAAATAACGTCTGTGTGTTGAATCATCCACCGTATTCGCCTGATTTAGCACCCTGCAACTTTTCTTTATTCCCAAAACTTAAAATGACGTTAAAAAGGTGTTATTTTGATGATATTTCGACCATACAAACAGCTTCGACGCGTGCTTTGGAGGCTATTCCGCAAAGTGAACTGTAACAGGCATTCGAATCATTATTAAATCGCTGTAACAAGTGTATTGAAGCTGGAGGGACAAATTTTGAATAACATACCAAAGCAAATTATAATTTCTTGTTTCTATTTCATCTTACAGAACCAGTCTTAAAAATTCTTTGCCACACTGTGTATGTCTTATCCAACATACCAAATTACCTGTTCTTCGGATGAACCACGTTTACTGTCACAAGAAAATCTAAATAACCTTGTTCGTGGTTTGGATTTGTCCAAGAATCAGGCTGAACTTTCAGGTTAAAAATTAAAGGGATGGAATCTACTGTAGCGTTATACAAAGGTTTGCTTTTTCCGCAGCCGCCATAACGAATTTGACGAATACTTCTCCCAAAAAGACGAACTTCTTTATAAAGATTTTAAAGCAGTTATGGAAGCTCTTGGACATGAACACAACGTGGACGGGTGGCGCTTGTTCATTGACTCCTCGAAGTGAGCTTGAAGATGGTCCTTCTTAATTACGGAAATAAATTTCCTCGTGTACCTATTTCACGTGCTGCAAACATGAAAGAGTTATAAGACAAATGAAGTTGCTTTCAGAAAAGTTCCAGTATCAGAAATATAACTGGAATATCTGTGGAGATCAAAGGTCGCAATTTTGTTAGGATTGGAGCTAGGTTGCACAAAGTACTGATATTTTTTATGTGAGTGGGAAAGTAGGGACAAGCGAAATCATTACGTTCATAAGGACTAGCTGAAACTTACGTACCTAACTTGCCTCAGACAAGAAAACGTTGTGAACTGTCCACTTGTTGACCCTCAGAAGGTGTTCTTTCCTCCTTTGCATATCAAGTTTGAACTTGTGAAAAAACTTTGTAAAAACGATGGATAAAATGCGACTTGGATTCACATACTTGAGAAGCAAATTTATGCGCTTTTTTATTTCGTCCTCAGAGATATTATCATTTAGCCCACCAGATGTTACAACTGGAGTGATAGTCTATCATTGATTCGGATTCTAGCTAAGATTCTAAGAATCAGCCAGGAATCTGCGAAGAATGTTGCCAGTTTCAAGTAGTCCAACTTTCTGCTACAGCGCTGTTGCTAACCTGTGAATTCTAATCTTTTAGAAAAGCTTCATCAATTTATTTCCTTTTGTGGTGGTACGGTCCGAATGCGCTGAGCGTACTGGAACAATATTATTTTCTTTTTCTCTCAAAAATGTTAAATTTCAATTTGCAAAGACGAAAGCATTTGGAAACAGCGGGGGAGTGGGGGGAACGAGTTCAGGGAGCGGGGATGGCCTCCGTCCGAACTTGGAAGCACGAGTGGTAATAAGTAAATGAGAAGAGAATTTAGGCAGAACGTGCAGATGACAGGTAGAGAGTAAAGCAATCATAATTAATACAGTAATTTGTAAGATTTCAGGACATACCCATTTGAGATGTGAAATAATACACTGGTGTGCAAAAATTAAGGACGAAGAGGAGAAATTAGCATAACAGCAGAACGAGCAGGCAGAACGGACCGAAAGACCACTCAGGAGATAGACTAGGTTCCGGTTACAGTATTTGTCATTTTCTTGTAGGACCTCCGTCCACAGTGAGTAAAGTTTAGGTCCCAGCCACCTACAGCGAGATCGCCTTTTGGGCAGGACACAGAAACGGAAGGGATGAGAGCAAGTCTAGCGACTTTGACAGAACAGTTTGTAGTGATATTGGAGTACAATAGACTGCGCCACCGTACGATATTGTACACAGAGGAATAAGAGAATTTCAGGGGAGGGGGTATAGGAAAGGATACCCATTTAACCAGTGAGTCCAGCCTGGGGGCCGTCACTTAACGTGCTCGTCCGAAGCACGGCGGATATTCAACGATTGTTAGTAAATCACACCATCTTCGAACGATTAGCCCAGGCTCGAACCTGAGGACCCTGCAATGATAGTCTGACTCGCTAACCACTAAGCCATCCGCAGCTAACTAGGGTCCGGTACGGTAGGGCATGCACATATATGCAGCGTGACGTAGGTGTGTGTGTGTGGGGGGGGGTCGAAAGTGTATAAAGAATACGTGCGGTGCACGCTCAGCAATTCGGTGAAAGCTATTGAAAGGTGTACATCGGTTTGAACGATGTCGAGTTGCTGCCACCGTGTGATATAGCCAACAGGCAATCCAGTAGACGACAACTGGATGACTTTACCCGAGGTCGCGTCATTGGGAAGTTGGAAGAAGGTCGAAGTGGGACTAGTGTGGCCGAGGAGTTCGGGATCGTTCACAGCATCGTTTCACGAGCTTGGAGAGCATTTCAAATGACAGGAACAGCTGTCCGAGAGTTTAGCAGTGGTCGTCCACGAGTAACCAAGGTGGCGGACGACCGTTATATTGTCCTACAATATACCGGTCGTCCGCCGCCGTGGTTACTCGTGGCTTGTTTTTAGACCGTTTGCAGCTATACCGCGTATCTTAACAAAGCAGTGGATCCATCCATATGCTTTTGAAGGGGTGTCCGTTGACCTTTGTCAATATAGTATATATATCAGCCTCCAGATATAGTATCTAAGTGGTCTAAAGGCTGGCTTTCGACCATTCGTTCAAGATGAGAATTTGTTCTCTCTCCCTTCCTTGGAATTTATGGCTCTAAATTAGGAAGACGGGGCTGCTAATAGTCCATCGAGATGATCACAGTGGTCGTTAAAACTGTCTTGCTCCCCCCATACCCCCCCAAAGATATAGTACCTACTTAAGTATAAGAGCAGCATCGATGGCTGCGTAATCGTAGGCTTGTGTTTCCGGGTAATCGCCCGATCGTGGCCCTGGTGCAGAGATTTCCGGATTATGATGGTTCTGTTTCTTCCTTACAAGGAGTGGCCACAAACACTGACGTGCAAAAATTAAGGGCGAGACTGTTTTTCGAATGTAACGTCGTGCAGAAGTACTCCACATCAACTCAAATCATATCATAAAATCCCCAGGATGTAAGAATATGGGACAAGTGAGCAAAACCGTCCAAACAAGGAATCCAAAGGATACAAAGGCACTTTATTGAAAAGGTAAATTTTAGCACAACTGGACAGAAGACAGAAACGTCATGTGACAGGTGGTTGCCAAGAAAAATCCAGTCTTTAGTAGGAGATATGATCACCCCTGACTGCGTTGCAGGATTTACAACATCTGTCCATGCTGAGGACGAGGTTGTCAAGGAGCTGTTGAGGCATCGCTGCCCATTCCTCTTGTAGCACCAATCGCAGCTGCGGAATCGTTGCTGGCGGCTGGAGACGTGCTGCCAAGCGTCTCCCGAGAAGGCCCAACTCGTGTTCGATTGGATTTAGGTCCGAGGACCTTGCGGGATAATCCATGTGTTGAGTACCTCCAGTCTCCATAAGCTCTGCGACAGACACTGTACGAGGAGGTGTAGCGTTGTCGTCCATGAAGAGGAACTCAGGGCCCACAACACCTTTAAACAGATGCACGTGAGGCAGGAGAACCTCGGCACAATAGCGGACACCAGTGACTGAACCTCGTTGGGAGATGTGGAGGTCAGTACGGCTACCAAGCATGATACCGCCCCAAACGAGAACTCCGCCACCTCCAAACCGGTTCTGTTGATGATATAGGAGGTGTGATTGCGTGTTCCCTGCTCTCTTCAGATGTGTATACGACCAGAATCGCTCGTCAGACTAAATCGGCTCTCATCCGTAAAGAGAATTTGACCCCATTGCTCATGTGTCCAGTTCTTGCGTTCCTGGCACCACAGAAACTGCCGTGTCCGATGAGCAGGCGCTAATGGCACACACTGTACTGGTCGTCGTGCAAATAGACAACCTTTGTGCAGCCTCCTGGCCTCGGTAAAACGCGAAAACGGACGCCCAGTTGTTTGTTGCATGTGCCTTGCGATTTCTTCCGCTGTCTGCCGTCTGTTATTTCTCGCCAGTAGGACAATATACCGGTCGTCCGCCGTCGTGGTTGCTTGTGGACGACCACTGCTAAACTCTCGGACAGCTGTTCCTGTCGTTTGAAATGCTCTCCAAGCTCGTGAAACGATGCTGTGAGCGATCCCGAACTCCTCGGCAACACTAGTCACACTTCGACCTTCTTCCAACATCCCAATGACGCGACCTGGGGTAAAGTCGTCCAGATGTCGTCTACTGGATTGCCTGTTGGCCATATCACACGGTGGCAGTAACTCGACGTCGTTCAAACCGATGTACACCGTGCAATAGCTCTCACCGAATTGCTGAGGAACGTACACCGCCCGTGTGCTTTATACCCTTCTGAACCCCCCCCTAGGTCATGCTGAAAATATGCGCATGCCCTACCGTACCGGACCCTAGTCTATCTCCTGAGTGCTCTTTCGGTCCGTTCTGCCTGCTCGTTCCGCTGTTATGCTAATTTCTCCTCTTCGTCCTTAATGTTTGCACCCCAGTGTATTAAGGACGAACGGCGGTTTATCGCCCTGCTTTTTCTCCCATAAAATCAAGTTAAAGAAAAGAAGTTTTGGTCAGCACTTCCTTTGGAACTTGTTATTCTGTTTTGTCTTCTGTTTAAACGCTCACCGTGACAACTTAATCTGCTAATTCGAGCAATTGGTTCCGGGCAGGGGAGATAGCCAAGATCGTAAGACAAACACACCCCTCATGCCTCATCCGGAATTCCGGCCTGGGCGTACTGGGACGAATGGTCCGAAGCCTGCGTTTAAACAGCTGCGCCAGCAGGCTGCCAAGTTTTGGAGTGAGAAACAGGTGTCTCTAAAAGTTTTCACCTTTTTGTCGTGTGGCCATTTCACTCAACTGCTTGAGAAGGCAGGCAAAGCGACTGGCACTCCGAAAAGGAATTTTTATCATTATTCGAGACCTTTAATCTTGAATAATCATGCACACGGAGGGAAATGTTTCGTTTATATATCTGAAAAAGAGTGTATTAATTGCCACACTTCCCAGCAGACACAGTAGTTGATAACCAGAACCGGAAAATACTTGAATGAATAAGGATTCTGGTGCTGCATTCCATACTAAAAACAATATATAGCACGGTAACAACTCACCAGATACTAAATAAAAGGTAATATTTATTTACATTTTAAAAACTACACACACGTAATTTAAAAAACAAACATAGCGAGATCTTTCGGAGGTACTATACCTCCATCTTCAGGCCTAGCGTGCAGAAATGGGAATGTCCCGAGTATAATTACACTCACAGGCAATACCATCATACCCCAGTCGAGGACAGTACATTGCCAACTGAAAGAAACAGGATTATAGAAGATAGAAAGTGGTGTCATAGTTATGAGGTATTCATGAGATACGACCGAATCATCAGGAAAGCAGTTCTTCAGAAGAAAACTCCAGGGTAAAGGCACAGATAACGGTAACTCGTCCTTGCAACAGGAAGAGAAGTAGCGTTGAATGCACACGCTTTCTGTAAACAGCAGAGAGAATTTATCAGAAGCGAAAGCAAGAATGGAGGATTTATTCCATTCTAGATACAGTTCTCCTTCAGCAAGAGTCCGGGCTAAAGCAGTAGAAGAATGTCCTGAATGAATATCATATGTATGTTCTGAGAGTCTAACTTTCAAAGTCCTCGAAGTGTAGTCGATGTAGATTTTCACATTTCCCTTTGAGTGAGCAGTCAGAGGGACGAAGTAGACACCATGTTTACTAAGAGTATCAACAGGGTCCCGATCACAGTGGATAAGGGAAAAGACATTAAAAGTACGAATACAAATATCTGAGTCAAAGCGTCTACAGAAGGTTTTCAACACATTTACAACTTGAGGGAGAAAATTAATAGCGCAAACCAAACGGCAAATCGTTTGAACACGTTGCAGAGTTGTAGAACAACGTCTGTAAAAATCTGGCACAAGAGTGAAAACGTTTGACGAATAACCAAAAGAAACGCAAATATTTATAATTTTAGGAAGTTCAAATCGCTGTAGGTGCCTGTTGGTGTCATCTACCAACAATTAGAGGGGACGCTTATGGGATCCCCATTGTCCCCTATCCTTGTTGAATTCTTAATGCAGTAGTTGGAGGATCTTACCCTTTCAAATTACCCATTAAAACATTCTTTGTATTTTCGCTACGTGGATGACATCCTCATATTTTGGCCTTATTCTCCGGCACAACTTCATTTATTCACTGATTTCCTGTATTCTCCATTTGCTTCAATTAAATTTACTATTGAACTGGAGGAACAGTGATCCATCCCGTTTCTTGATATCTTGCCTGCCTTCCCAGAAAAATGGTTCTAACGTTTTACAGTTTTGTGTTTACCGTAAACCTACCTTTTGCCCTTACATAATCCCATATGATTCCACCCACCCAAGGAATCATAAAATTGCTGCTTTCCGGTTTCGTTAAACGTTCTTTCACCCACTCCTCTTCGAGGCACTTACAGCGGATTGAGCTTTCTAAAATTAAAAATATTGCCGTTTCTTTTGGGTATTCGCCAAACGCTATCTTCACTCTTGTGCGAGATTTTTACAGACATAGTTGTACCAATGTATATTAGGACAAAGTATATTAGGACACTCCTCTTCGAGGCAAAGTTGTACCACTTTGTAACGTGTTCAAACGAATCGTCGTTTTGTTGGTGCTATTAATTTTCTCCCTGAAGTTGTAAATGTTTTGAAAAACTTCTGCAGACACTTTGACTCAGATTTTGGTATTCGTACTTCTATTGTCTTTTCCCTTATAAGTTGTGATCGAGACCCTGTGATGCTCTTAGTAAACATGGTGTATATTTCGTTCCTCTGACTGCTCATTCAACGGGGAATGTGAAGATCTACATCGACTCCACTTTGAGGACTTTGAAAGTCAGACTCTCAGAACATAAATATGATATTCATTCAGGACATTCTTCGACTGCTTTAGCCCGGACTGTTGCTGAAGGAGAATTGTATCTAGAATGGAATAAATCCTCCATTCTTGCTGTCGCTTCTGATAAATTCTCTCTGTTACTTACAGAAAGCTTGTGCATTCAACGCTATTTGTCTTCCTGTTGCAACGACTAGTTACTGTTATCTGTGCCTTTACCCTGGAGTTTTCTTCTGAAGAACTGCTTTCCTGATGATTCGGTCGTACTTCATGAATAACTCATAACTATGACGCCACTTTCTATCTTCTATAATACTGTTTCTTTCAGTTGGCAATGTACTGTCCCCGACTGGGGCATGATGGTATTGCCTGTGAGTGTATTTATACTCTGGACATTCCCATTTCTGCATGCTAGGCCTGAAGACGGAGGTATAGTACCTCCGAATGATCTCGCTATGGTTGTTTTTTTAAATTACGTGTGTGTAGTTTTTAAAATGTAAATAAATATTGCCTTTTATTTAGTATCTGGTGAGTTGTTACCATGTTCAGACAGCTATATTTGGATTTTAGTATGGGGAAAATACTTACTCAGGCTCGACCATCTTCATGCCCTCGCAGTCATGCTAGAAAGAGAAAGGAAATATTTATATAGTTGAATACTTTTAACTAACATAAATTAGAGCAAGTATTAAAAAATGTTGTGAAGGGAACCAGAATGGCTCAATTGCTTTATTCAGCGTTGCCTAGTACTCAGCTTAAATAAAGATATTCTGCTCCAAAAGTTAGGAGTGTTACGCAAAAATATTATCAATAGCACAAAAAGCAAACGCATGCGTTTACTTATGGATAGCGGGGATGCAGAACACGAAAATGGCATTCAAATGATCAGACAAAGACGTGTAGTGTTCCTAGGTTTTGAGGTGTACAATACATAGGGGTTGGTCAAAATAATGTAAACACCCATGAAAAGAAGGTTTTCCGTACGTAATAGGGTGAGGGACCACATTTGGCAATCAAAACCGTCCGAATCCTCCTTGGAATGGACGCATACTAATCCTGGATGGTGGTTAGTGGGATTTTACACCATTCTTCATGCAGAAACTGCTCCAGCTCCTTGGGAGATGCAGAAGGAGGATAATGGGATGTTACTCTGTTTTCCAACACAGACCACAGTGGCTCGATGATGTTTAAGTCTGGTGATTGGGGAGGCCAAGGAAGGTGTGAATGTTCGTCTTAATGTTCCTTAAACCATGATTGGACACTCGGAGCTCTGTAAATTGGGACGTTATCATCTTGATAGATGACATAGCCTGCAGGGAACAATGTCTGGGCCATTGAATGAACTTGGTAGGGCGAAATGGTTTCATACGCCCTACCAGTCATCTGTCCTTTCAAGGTAATCAGGCGACCTGCTGAAAAGCCCATAGCATGACAAAACCACCACCATGCTGCACTTTTAGGAGCAGACAGTTTGGTTTGTACGCTTCTGACGATCTCCACGCGTAAACACGTCCAGCAGTGAGGAATAGTGTGAATGCGTATTCATCCGACCGCATTACACGCTTCCACAGTCTACGTTGTATGCTCCCGGCACCGTTGCCGTCGCCGTTGTGCATTCGCCCGGGTCATCAGAGGTTTTGCAATAGCAGCTCTGCCATGAATATCTTGTTTATGCAGTTCCCTGCGCATTGGTTTCGTTGATACTGGGGTTTGGAGATGCAGATTGAGCTCCGCACTAATTTTCGGCGCCGTGGTCTTCTAATTACGGGTTATAACGAAGTAAATTTTTCCCGTCATCTCTGTCCACGCCGGCATCGAACCCGGGTCCCCTCATTCTGGAATAAGTCGCTCTCCCAAATGAGCAACGCGGACGTATGCTCTCGCGGCCACGGGTCAGACGGGGTCACGTGTCGCTGTAGGCAGTCATCCGCTGAAGAACGTACATTGGAGAAATCCCATGCAGTTAATTTGGTGTGTGGAACGTAACATCACACACATTTATTTTTCGAAGCGCTGAAGAAGGGGTTCTCTTATTTTTCCTGTCTCGCGGTTTGGAAAGGACATCACACCATTGCTAGAACTTTAACTGCCAGGTCATTCTTGAAGTTCGGGCGCCAATATAACGTAGTAAATTTCTCCGTCATTTTTTGTCCACGCCGGAGATGGAAACCGGGTCCCCTCATTCCGGAATAAGTCCCTCTCCCAACTGAGCTACGTGGACGTATGCTCTCGCGGCCGTTTTGTTCGATAACCTTTTGCCATCTTTCAGTGAGCTGCATAATGCCTCGTTCACAGAAGGACCTGTCTTTCGTGACGAAAAACTGTACAAGGTGCTGATTTACAGCCTGATCTGAACTGACCGTTATACCACGCAAGGACTGTTGAACAGAGCGAAACAAGTGGAAGTCTGACGGCGCAAGGTCAGGCGAGTATGCTGTGTGTGTCAACACATCCCATCCAAGCTCCAATAATTTTTGGCGGGTGATCAAACTTGTGTGTGGTCTCGCGTTGTCGTGATGGAACACAACACCTTTACGATGCACGAGCTCTGGACGTTTCTGGATGATGGATTCGTTCAAACAGTCCAATTGCCGACAGTACGCATTCGAATTGATTGTTTGGTTCCGTGGTAGGAGCTCGAAAAACACGACACCTTTAAAATCCCACCACACTGAGACCAGAACCTACCGCTGATGAATGTCTGCTTTGGATGTCGTTTGAGGCGAAGCAGCACGTCGGGACCAAGACCGTTTGCGCGGCACATTGTTGTACACAATCTACCTTTCGTCACCAGTTATAAGTCGCTTCAAAAAAGGAACGTTTTTCTCAAGTTTAATGAGCATATCGCAGATGTTTATACGCGCTGTCAATTGAGTTTTTGGAATTCATGAGGAACCCACACATCGAGCTTGCTTACGTATCCCAGCTTTTTCAGGTGGTCGTGAACGCTTGAATGATAGATGTGCAATGTGTCTGCAATCTCTCGTGTCGTGTAACGTAGGTTTGACTCGATCAATGCCTTGATTTGGTCGTCGTCAACCTCGGTTGGCCTTCCGGACCGAGGATCATCGTTGAGGTCAAAATCACCAGCACGGAATTTTGCGAACCACAGCTGGCACTGACCTTCTTCTAGAGCATTATCACTGTACACTTTACGCAACGTTTCACAAGCTTGACGCGCGTTCTTCTTTTTACTGAATTAAAACAGTAGAATATGACGGAAATGCACAGTTTGGTCTTCCATCTTCAACTTGATGTCAAATCTCCGCAAATCAACCAAATCGCTCACTATTCCTTTTAGACTGCAGCTAGAACTGGCACCTGTCGAATGCCATGGCGATAACAGAGCTTCACATTTCTCTAGTACTTCCAAAACCGCTGGCACTGGGATTTTCACGAGCCACTGTGTTACGGGTGCACCGTGAGTACATCGAATCTGGTAAAACCATCCCTGCAAGGGCCAACTGCCGTGGACAACAGCGTGTGGATGAGAAGCCAATCGATGTGCAGGAACTCTGAACTGTGTTCCTCAACCATTTCTGCACAACATCAGATCTATGGCTCGGCGCATTGTCATCTTGGGAGACACCCTCGCCATTCGGAAAATCGTACAATATTGCTTGGTGTACAGAGTGAGCAAGCAATGCCTGATAGTGGGCACCAGTCATACGCTGTATCACATGCACCAGGGGTTCATGTTCCTGCCAAATAACATGCCCACATCATGCAACTACCTCCACCGGATTGTACTATGGAGACCATGCAGGATGGATCGCGTGCCTCAAGTTGTTTGAGCCAAACATGTACACGACCATCCACAGAGTGGACTAAAAAGAGCGACTCGTTAGACCAGCACACTTTTTTCCCGTCATCTGACGTTCAACTTCCATGATCTTTGCGCGAAGCGGCAAGTCTTTTGCGCCTCCAAACCATGGTTAGAAAACGATGTCGTCGGGGTCGTCTGCTGTAATAGCCCACATTTGCGAGTTGCGACTCAAGGTCATGACAGATAGTATTCCGGGTTGACCTCTGTTGTATTGGGGACACAATTGTTGAACAGTACTCCATGTTTCAGGACCAGTCGTCTCGCCCGGCGTTCACCTCCCACATCAACCTTTCGGTGTCCTGTACAGTTTTACCTCTGGGTGGTTGTTTGAATATTTTTGTAAGAAAGCCCTGATCCAATTTAACTACGGCAATTCGAGAACAGCCCACCAGTTCAGTCATTTGGGAAATCGAGATAGCTGCTCTCCGAGCAGAATCTGTCTTTTTTTAAAGTCCGATAAATCCTTCCGTTACCCCATCACTCACCGAATTTTACTACTCCACTCACACCTTGTATATGCTATGTCAGTCGACCAATCATGCACTCTTGGTAATCATGTGATCAGTGGGCCTCATCCATTTTTGATAGGGGTGAACATAATTCACTCGGCGTGTAATTACAACTTAAAACCTAAGAACACTCAATATATAATGGTTAAGGAATTAGAAAAAAACATACAATTGCTATAGGATAAAACTGGAGTAAGAAGAAAAATAAACTTACCGCATATTTCTTTATGTTTGTCAGCTGCATTAAAAAAGAAAAGCATTTTTTAAGTATTTAGAAAGTTTTCATGTAAATGTAACATTAAAACAATATGTACGAAACCTCAGGTCTTTTAAAATGTTTTGCACTGTGTACATGCATGCTCAAACCATCGACGTCGTTGCCGTTCAACTGAAGGATTTCTGTATTTTCAGTAAAGATATGAATATTATCCATTTTGTGTTGATATATATATACACTGGCGGAAAATGAAAAAAGAACACCAAGAAGGAGACATCTGATACCAACGAAATTTGTACAGCATAATAACCGAATACAGAAGATAACGTGATCAAAACATTATGGCAAAATACAGCTGTATTTGCTGGTAAACTGAAAAATAACATTTCCATGTAACATGGTTAGTACGAGGTTGAACCGCCATGAACTGCGTCACACTGTGCAATTCTGGCATGGAGTCTGTCGTACAGATGTTGGATATAAGTTTGGGGTATTGAGTTGCAAGCATCCTCAACCTGGACGCGTAAATCGGGGATGGTCGTGGCTGGCCGTGGAGACCGGATAAGTCGTTGTCCCATAAAATCCCACACGTGCTCAATGGAGGACAAATCCGGTGAACGTGCAGGCCATGGAAGTTGTCTCACACCCTGAAGTGCATGTTGCGTTGCACGTGCCGTGTATGTGCGTGCGTTATCTTGCTGGAAAACACCACGATGGACCGACCTTACAAATGACACAACAACGAGCTGAATGATGTTGTTGATGTAGGAGGTGCTGTTTAACGTACCCGGTACAAACACTAGTTGTGTACGGGAGTGATAGCTGATCGCTCCCCACACCAGGAGACCAGGTGTAGGCCCTGTGTGACGCTGGCGGATGCAGAAGGGTGGACAGGCTCCCCTGTGCGTCTGAGAACATGCATACGGCCATGGGAGGCTTCCAAGCAGAATCTGCTTTCATCGCTGAACACGACAGATCGCCATTGCGTTCTCCAGTGCAGATGTTGCCGACACCACTGCAGCCGTTCCTGACGGTGGGCTGGAGTCAGAGGTACACATGCCAGAGGCACACGCGCACGTAGTCCTGCATCCAGTAGACGGTTGCGGATTGTTTGCACAGTCATCTCAGGTGCAACGGCAGCTCGGATTTGCGTTGCAGTGGATGTTCTGCTTGACAACGCTGCTCTTCTTATACGTCGATCGGTCTGCTCATCAGTCCGTCTGTGACTCCAGGTTCCACGTCTTCTCGTGTGGGAATGTTCCTCGGACCATCTACGCCACCGTCGTACCACCACCGATACTTCCCGTCCAATTCGCTCTGCAATACGACGATACGACCACCCGGCCTCGCGGAGTCCGACAAGATGACCTTGCTCAAAGTCCGATAACTGCTGATATCGTACACGTCTTCCATGTCCAGGCATTGCAGCTTCTTCAGGGTCTTCGCACGTGTCCGTACGCCGACGACTGATTACATTCACTTCGCCGTACTCCTTAAATACCACCGACGATAATTTGCATTTTATGCCGTGCTGTGGAGTAAGCGCTCACCGGTTGGTCCCGAAATTAATATCACATCTACGTAAACTAGACCCCATTAACATATGTAAATTCCATGATCGTACGCCAATTCCTTCTTGGTGTTCTTTTTCACTTTCCGCCAGTGTATTTGCATAGCCTAAATAATTAGCTGCTGTACCAAGGAAATTATTTGCTTGCTGAACTCATTAACTAGGAACGTCCGACCTACTGATTTACGTATGAGTTATTCATTTTTCATTTAAGATAACTGTGATATTTCTCATAACCTCAAACTTGTGCTCGCTCTCTTCTTTCATTTTGTCTGATCCCGAGGTCGAACCCGACCGTTTCGGTTCCATCCTGTGTGGGGCGTCTCGAAACTTATTCGGGACAAAAAGTCACTAACGAAGTAACAATAGTATTTGGGCAGAGTAGCAAACTGGAGTTGCGCTTTAGCTAAGATCATACAGTTACAGGACAACGTAAAATACAATTAGAATTCCTAAGGTCGGAGCACAGCTGGACATTGCGCTTTAGTGAAGGTAATACAGGATAAAAGGGATGTAAGGTCAGGTGATGCGTAACATCACAGCCTCTCTCTCCTTGACAAATGTCAACCCCGCCTTCTCGTGGTGCATCCTGTTCCCACTAAAGGGGCTCTGACGACCGCCAATAGCGGTATAACTATACCATCGGGATTAGAGGAAATTCTATCCCACACTCACCAACCCGCTTGGCCAGCGTGGTGAGTTATAGCCAAACCCCTCCAAAATGATTCCACAACTTAAATCTTGGCCCTCAGTCTCCGGCAGCTGGAATGTACCTGGCCAAGGCAGCGGCCAGTGCGACATGAAGGCAGAGGGTGCTAAGAATCCCCGGAGGACCGGACTAGGCTGCCATCTGATGCTGACCTTGGCTACGTACAATGGACGCTCCCTATCTTCTGATTCAAGGCTTCTTGAATTGGAAGAGGAACTACAAAGGATCAAGTGGGACATCGTGGGGCTAAGTGAGGTAAGGAGAAAAGGAGAAGATCTCATCGAACTGAAAAGTGGACATCTCTTCTACTATCGTGGGACAGATACTGGCAGAACTAGTGGTGTTGGATTTATAATAAACAAGAAACTGAAGGAAAAAGTTGTAGAAGTTGAAAGTTCTTCTGTCAGAGCTGCACGACTTGTTATCCAACTCTCGAAAAGATACTAGGCTCAGATTATTCAAACTTATGCACCCACCACAAGTCATCCTGAAGAAGAAATTGAAGAATTTTATGAGGAAATTTGTCTTCTAAATAATAAAGGTAAGCAGCACTTGAAAATAATTATGGGAGATTTCAATGCAAAAATAGGGCAACGGCAACAGAATGAAACTTCAGTAGGTAAATTCGGTCACGGCAACAGAAACCAGCGTGGAAATACTCTCGTTGAGTTTGCAGAGGCAGAAGGGTTTTTCATCTTGAACTCCTTCTTCAAGAAAAAGCCACACAGGAAATGGACATGGAGACATCCAAATGGGACAACAAGTGAAATTGATTTTATTATGTGTAACAAAAAATTCGTCATAGAAGACTGCAGTGTGCTAAACAAGTTCAACACAGGTAGTGACCATAGATTGGTGAGATGTAAGATGCACCTCAACACTAAACTTGAACGTGGCAAGCTCATAAGACAAACAAAATCTATTGACATAACCAACCTTAAAAAACACCATAATACCTTCAAGTTAGAACTGAAGAACAGGTTCTCTGCTTTAGAAGGCCTAACATCGGAAGAAGTGGACATCTCTGAAGTTAACAGAAAAGTAACCAAAGCTCTTATGGAAACAGCAACAAAATTAGCTGGGTCTAAGAACAAGTTGCATGTAAACAAATTATCAGGAAAAACGAAAATGTTGATGCAAAAAAGAAGAGGATGAGGACAACTAAAGAAGATGTGACTTCCAAAGTGGAATATATAGAGCTATGCAAGACAGTAAGAAAAAGTATCACTGAAGACGTAAGGAAATTCAACTGTGAACTAGTGAGGAAAGCAATTGAAAACAACCAAAGCCTAAAGATAGCAAAGGGACATCTCAGTAAGGGAAGAAAACAGATTATGGCACTGAGAAAAGAAGATGGTTCTGTAACAAGAAATAGAGGCGAAATTTTGACAAGAGTGAAAGATTTCTACTCCAAATTATATGAAAGGGATGATACATGCACTCCAGACATCATGAAAGATATCAGTACCAGAATTCCTCCAGTCCTTCCAGCAGAAGTTGCACATGCAATCAAGAACATGAAGCGGGGAAAAGCTCCAGGAGAAGATGGAATTACTGTAGACATCATACAAGAAGCAAGTGGAGAAATCGAAACAGTACTCGCCCAAATTTTCACTCGATGCCTTAATGAAGGAAAGATTTCTGAGGATTGGAACACCGCTACAATGATCCTGCTACATAAGAAAGGTGACATTGAGGATCTCGGAAACTACAGACCTATCAGCCTCCTATCAGTAGTTTATAAAATCTTCACTAAAGTTCTTTCACACCGCTTGAAGGTCACACTGGACATGGCTCAACCGAGAGAACAAGCTGGATTCAGGAGTGTCTACAGAACAATAGATCATATCCACGTACTGAGAGAACTAATTGAAAGAGCGAGGGAATATGAACTTCCATTGTGCATGGCTTTTATCGATTATGAAAAAGCCTTTGATTCGGTAAAACCATCAGCAGTTGCAATGGCTCTGAAAACCTGCGGTATTGAAGATGCATACATTAATATTATTAATAACATCTATGAAAATGCAAGTGCAAAGATTCGGCTGTCTGAAAATACAACACACATAGAAATTGGAAAGGGAGTGAGACAAGGTGGCACCATATCTCCGAAGCTCTTTAATGCCCATTGGAGGGTGTTTTTCAGTCGCTGAGCTGGGAAAACAAAGGGATAAAGATTAATGGAGATTATCTAACCCACCTTCGTTTTGCTGATGACGTAGTCATTTTTGCAACTACCTCATCAGAGCTACAGAGTATGATCCAGGAACTTGCTGACAAGAGTAATAAAGTGGGATTAAAAATGAACTTTCAGAAGACAAAAGTGATGTTCAATGCTTTTACAAGAAATGAAGATTTATCGATTGATGGAGAAAAGCTGGAGATAACAGACACGTACGTTTATCTTGGACAGCAGATATCAAGTGAGGGTCACATTGATGAAGAAATTAATCGGCGTACAAAACATGCCTGGAGAGCTTTTGGAAAAAACAGCATAATTTTCAAGAGCAATATGCCATTATGTCTTAAAAGAAAAGTGTTTGATCAATGCATCCTTCCAGTGCTTACGTATGGTGCAGAGACGTGGACCTTAACTAAAATAGACATACAAAGGCTGCAGACAACTCAAAGCAGCATGGAGAGGTGCATACTTGGTGTAACCAGGAGAGATAAGAAGAGAAACTCGTGGATCCGAAAAATGACAAGAGTGGAAGACATCATGATCAGAGTTAAATCCCTGAAATGGCAATGGGCTGGACATACTGCCAGAAGGACAGATCCTCGATGGACAGCCGAAATTTTAGATTGGATTCCAAGGGACAGGAAAAGACCCAGAAAAAGACCACATGGGAGATGGGTGGATGAAATTCGTAAATATGCGGGAGTGACATGGAGGAGACTGGCACAAGGCAGACCGTTGTGGAGGAAACTTGGGGAGACCTTCGTCCAGCAGTGGATTGATAATGGTTGACAATGATGATGATGATGATACAGGATAAAAGAGGATGCAAAAAATGAGAGTCCGCTGACTGCTACGGAAATCACTACATTAGGAACGACCGTCACGAGCTTCTTAAGGGGGAGTTTCATTTTTTACGCTAAAATTACCGGTTTTTGTTTAGTGTTTATTGACGAAACTATGCAATCAATTGACTCCAAAGTAAGCACATCTATTATTATTGCTCCAGGTACCTATAAAACAATTTTTGAAAAGTTTCATGAAGAATCACGCCTGCAAATCCCCCTCGATCATGACACTGCGCAAAGATCGGCGGTCACTAGTTGGCATGATTTCTCCACTCCAGGTGATCTGAAACAAAAAAATCGAACTGCGTTTTACTCTATACACAAGTAGTTATGGTTTGATGAACCAGAAATAAATATATATATATTTGAGGAAATGGTGACTTGTCAAACTCAAATTATCAATTTAGCTCAAAAAATTTACAATGCTTTTCACTATTAAAAAATATACATAACGTATCGCGTTTCTGTTTCATCAAACGATAAAAAAATGTTTGCTGAACATGCAGTTTTTTACATTTGAAGTCGATCGGTCCAATAGTTTTTGAAATATCATGCCAACGATTCGCGAAAAAGCTGTTTCGAGAAAAACGCGTTTAAAGTTTCAAGTACAGTTTACGGAGGCATATCGAGTACTTACAGTATTTTTCTGCTTATCTGCTATTCCAGGACCATACAGTGGTTTTCCTCTGCTACGTAGAACTCGTTTAAAGACATTTGCTGGCTTCTACGCCTTGTACGAGCCTCTTTTGTAGCCTCCAGGCTGCGTCTCGACGATCTCTGCAGACGCTGGTGGTACCGCGCGTTAGCAAATATCTTCGTTTGCTCGCCAATAACAATTCCTGTCGTTGTCATCATTTTCAGGACGGCAGAAAATCCTTCATTAAGAATTCCTGTTGCTACATAAGCTGCCATTTCGATCGTGTTTGAGCCACAGTGAAGATGTTTGGGCGTAAACCGCCAAACAGGTGAATTGAAACTTTCATTGTTGTTTTGAGTGTCACCACCCAAACATCATTCTAGCAACTCTCTTGATGACAAATCGCTGTAAATCGGCTTTATAGCATTTTCGATATTTTCATGAAGTGGCGGTTCGTGATTGAATTCTTTCAGAGTTTTCTCAGCTTCGGTTTTGCGCCAGTAGCGCCAATTCTGTGACCCTACTGGACAACAACAGATTATAGCGTGGCCAATTTTGCGAATTTCGACTTGAATTTGTCTCATCGAGCGCACGTGTTCCGTGCTCTTGCAGCCAGAACTTTCGGCAATGTCTTTCAAACGGAAATATTTGCCAAAATGCCTTATGCATCAAATACCAAAACGATGAATACGCAATCTGAAATCTGCAGTAGTGTGACAGGATAATGCGAACCCTTAGGAAAAGAAGGTTTTACGTACCTAACAGGGTGTGGGACCACCTTTTGCACTCAAAACCGCCTGGATTCTCCTTGGAATAGATGCATACAAATCCTGGATGGTGATTAGTGGTATGTTGCACCATTCGTCATGAAGAAACTGCTCCAGGCCCTTGAGAGAAGCAGGAGGAAGATAACGGGATCTTACTTTGTTTTCCAACACAGACCACAGTGGCTAGTCATGTTTAGGTCTGGTGATTGGGGAGGCCAAGGAAGGTGTGAAAGCTCGTCTTCTTGTTACTCAAACTATGTTTGAACATTCCGAGCTCTGTGAATTGGGACGTTATGATCTTGATAGATGTCATCCCCTGCAGAAAACAATGCCTGAGCCATTGGATGGAATTGGTCCACCAAAATAGTGTCATACACCCTGCAAGTCATCCGTCCTTTCAAGGTGATCAGAGGACATAGTGAAAACCACGACATCAGCGCCCAGAGCATGACAGGACCAGCACCATGATGCACTGTTGGGGGCAGACAGTCTGGATTGCACACTTCTGACGGTGTTCTCCACACGTAAACACGTCCTGCGGTGGGGAATAGTGTTAATGTGGATTAATCCGACCACATTACACTGTTCCATGCATCGGCAGTCACGTGGTATGCTCCTGGCACCACTGCCGTCGCCGTTGTGCATTCACCCGGGTCACCAGAGGTTTTGCAATAGCAGCTCTGCCGCCATGGATATCTTGCTTACGCAGTTCCCTGCGCACTGTTTTCGTTGATACTGTGATATGGAGATGCAGATTGAGCTCCGCACTAATTTTCTGCACCGTGGTGTTCTTATTACAAGTAGCAATCCTATTTAATGCTCTCCGGCCTCTATCAGTCAGATCGTTTTCCGGCCGCTCTCGTATTTCTCAGACGAGGTTTTTCCACGAACACGGTATGATGTCATGATGCTAGACACAATAACTCTGGATACCTTTTTCTATTTTGGCGACTGTTGTCACGGAGGCACCAACTAGCCAGCCACCAACCATTATTGTTCTTTTGAAGTCTGTTATGTCACTCATTTCGTCATCACCCTGAAAATATTTTGCTATAAGACACTTTAAAAGCCACTTAAACATGACCTCGAGGTTCTAAACAAAGCTGTTACAAACAAAAAGCGGTGGATACCTTTGCGTATTGCGACGAACGCAGCTGCATTAAAATTACCGTGTCTGAGTGTGATGTTCACATTATTCTGCCCAACCCCTGTATGTCGTAGTCCAGAGGTCGAAAGAAAATTACACCCTTGATCAGTCTCGGCCAGGAGGGCTTCAAATCAGAACCGAAATATTCAGCTAAACTATGTAATGTCTCTCCTTATTGCTTTGTAGGTCAGACACTATAGTCACTCGGGTGATTGAGCGGCAGCTCTCCGGATGTTTGAGACTAGCATTTAACGTAGCCTTGGCATACACATGCGATGATCTGACGTGAAAACCCGCAACTGCTGAACTGTTAGCGATGATGTTGGAGGTGTGATTGCGTGTTCCCTGCTCTCTCCAGATGTGTATACGTGCAGAATCGCTCGTCAGACTAAATCGGCTCTCATCCGTAAAGAGAACTCTACCCCATTGCTGATGTGTCCAGTTCTTGTGTTCCTGGCACCACAAAAATCGCCGTCTACGATGAGCAGGCGTTAATGGCACACAATGTACTGGTCGTTGTGCAAATAGACCACCTTTGTGCAGCCTCCTGGCCACGGTAAAACGCGATAAGGGACGTCCAATTGTCTGTTGCATGTGCTTTGCGATTTCACCCGCTGCCTGCCGTCTCTCTTCTCGCCTGTAGGACAATATACCGGTCGTCCGCCGTCGTGGTTGCTCGTGGACGACCACTGCTAAACTCTCGGACAGCTGTTCCTGTCGTTTGAAATGCTCTCCAAGGTCATGAAACGATGCTGTGAGCGATCCCGAACTCCTAGGTCACACTAGTCACAATTCGACCTTCTTCCAACTTCGCAAAGGCGCGACCTCGGGTAAAGTCATTCAGATTTCGTCTACTGGATTGCCTGTTAGCCATAACACACGGTGGCAGCAACTCGACGTCGTTCAAACCGATGTACACCGTGCAATGGCTTTCGCCGAATTTCTGAGCGTACACGGCCATTGTGCTTTATACCCTTCCGACACTCCCCTCCCCCTACGTCATATTGCATATATGCGCATGCCCTACCGTATCGGACCCTGGTCTATTTCCTGAGTAATCTTTCGGTCAGTTCTGCCTGCTCGTTCCGCTGTTATGCTAATTTCTCCTCTTTGTTTTTAATTTTTGCACCAGTGTACTATCCAGCTACGTTCGAACCAAGACCGCCTAAAAAACACAAGACATTAGAGATAAAAGTTCCCTTCGGTTATGAATGCACTCTCATGTTACGTGTACTACGTGTTTGACGTAACGCACTACAGCGTTGGAAACCAATCGGAAGCTTTGGTTTTCCCGTGACGTTACTGAAAGTGGGAACTCATTTCTCTAATGTCATGTTGAGTTTTCTAAACGGCCTTGGTTAAACTTCCTTACTTCGTTGCCTTTTCCCATGAGTACTTTTCCTTGACTGGTTTTCAATGCATAGAGACATGCTACATTTACAGGGATTATCCTTTCAGTGTCCCACGTGATTGGACGCTATACTTCGGCTTTGCATTGGCATCGGGATGTATTTAATAATTTGTACCAGCACAGAGAAAAATAGTTAGAAAAACGAAAATCTCACTGAGCGCATTAAACCTTTAAGCAGCAGATATAACTAAACCAAAATCTACGCTCTTCAGACAGAAATGTTTACATAGCCGTAGGCGTTTATGAAAGCTACGGCAAGATGATTTCTTTCTTGCTTTCAGCCTTGTATATCTGTTTCACCCTATAATCCTAAATGTTTTGCTTTATTACAATAGACCTTTATTCTCTGCTCCATTATATGTAATCTTTTGTTCTCTGCTTCATAACTCAAGGCATAATGCGGAAGGGCATGCCCCCTGACACGAACATCATGCCACTAGGTACAAACAAGCGACTAAAACATCCATCTCCTTTCTTGGGTTCGTCGACATTGTTATATCTCTTTTAGCAAGAAATCAGTAAGAAAGGATTAGTGGCAATTCATCATCATTGTCAACCATTATCAATCCACTGCTGGACGAAAGTCTTCCCAAGTTTCCTCCACAACGGTCTGTCTTGTGCCAGTCTCCTTCATGTCACTCCCGCATACTTTCGAATTTCCTCCACCCATCTCCCATGTGGTCTTCTTCTGGGTTTTTTCCTGTCCTTTGGAATCCAATCTAAAATTTCGGCTGTCCATCGATGGTCTGTCCAGTCCATTGCCATTTCAGGGATTTAACTCTGATCATGATGTCTTCCACTTTTGTCATTTTTCGGATCCACGAGTTCCTCTTCTTATCTCTCCTGGTTACACCAAGCATGCACCTCTCCATGCTTCTTTTAGTTGTCTGCAACCTTTGTATGTCTCTTTTAGTTAAGGTCCACGTCTCTGCACCATACGTAAGCACTGGAAGGATGCATTGATCAAACACTTTTCTTTTAAGACATAATGGCATATTGCTCTTGAAAATTATGCTGTTTCTTCCAAAAGCTCTCCAGGCAAGTTTTGTACGCCAATTAATTTCTTCATCAATGTGACCCTCACTTGATATCTGCTGTCCAAGATAAACGTACGTGTCTGTTATGTCCAGCTTTTCTCCATCAATCGATAAATCCTCTTAAATTATCACTTTGAAAAACAAAACTAAGGAGGAAAGAAACGCTTTCTGATGCGCAGGTTCACTCATTCAGGCTTCGTTCGGCACACTTCTTGGAGAGCGAATATATTCGTTTGAACTGATATCAGCTCATTTTGCTAACCCCGAGTTAATTCGTTCCAGTCGGTTGAAGGGTTAATTAAAGTGCTGTAAGCCGGAAATGCTCTACCAAATCATGCTCTATGTGGTGATTGCTCTACCAAAATCATGCTCTAAATCTTGTCCAAAGTATCACAGGATAAAAAAGATAATTTATTTTTGAAAAACTACGATTGCTATTGCATTTTTAAAAGCTTTTAAAAACGTCTTAAGACTAAAACATTTCTTCAAATTAAAAACGTTATACAGTGATATTTGTTAGACGTCAACAAAATTATAATTAATTATGTTTTCTTTCATTTTTCAAGATATCATTTCATTGTAGAATATTAGAAGAAATACAAGTAAAGGACGTTACCTCTATTGGCTCAGAAATGTTTGGGCCTTTCTGTAAAAAATAAGAAGAGTTATGAAAATGTCAACAGAAACAAATTTATCAATACGGCTACGATATAGCACTGTTCAGTAGAAATATCTTAATCATGTGAACCATTCAAGAAGAGAAACTCTGATACAGCAAATTAATACAACCGGTGCATTTCAAAATTTCCTTACATGCTGATGTCTCTGTATTAATTTTGGAAGCTCATCTCAAAAATTAAATTGTTCCTACGTATATTTGAGCTTCCCAAATTGATGACAATTTTTATTTTGAGTAAAAAGTGCCAGCGAAATTAATGCATAATTTGTTCCTGGAAATGGATTTTATGACATCTATAGATGAACAGCGGCATTGGATGTTACACCATTCTTCATGCAGAAACTGATCCAGGTCCTTGAGAGATGTAGAAGAGGACAACGGAATCTTACTCTGTTTTCCAACAGAGGCCATAGTAGTAGTGGCCGCCCCGGTGGCGCAGTGGTCTAAGGCGCTGGCCTCTGATCATTCGTCCGTAAGGGGTCCGGGCTCGAATCCCGGTCAGGCATGGATGTTGTGTTTGTCTTACGGCACTGGCTCTCTCCCTTCCCTGGAACCAGTGACCCTAAATTAGGGACGGGCGACTGCTTATAGCCCATTGAGTTGCTCACGGTGGTCGTTAAACCTGCAATCAAAAAAAAAAAAAAAAAGAGGCCATAGTGGCTCGAAAATGTTTAAGTCTGGTAACTCGGGAGGCCAAGGGAAGTGTGAAAGTTCGTTCTCATCATCCATCCTTGAACAATGACGGGGCATTACCAGCTCTATGAATTGGGGCGTTATCATATTGATAGATGGTATCCTCTGCAAGAAATAATGGCCGAGCCAATGGATGGACTTCGTCGGCCGAAATGTGTGCATACACCCTGCCAGCCACCCGTTCTTTCAAGGTTATAACGAAGTAAATTTCTCCGTCATTTTAGGTCCGCGCCGGGAATCGAACCCGAGTCCACTTATTCCGGAACAAGTTGCTCTACCAACTGAGCAACGCAGACGTTCGTTCTTGCTGCTATCTGCCTTTACGTCGTGTGCGTCATGCGGGGCAGGTACGTCACATCTCCCCCCCAAAAAGAGGGCCGGGGCATGGCCCACGGGTCAGCCGTGACCATGAATCGTCGTAGGCAGCCATCCGCTGTAGAACATGCACTTGAGAACTCCCAGTCGATTTGGTGTGTGGAATGCAACATAACAAACATTTATTTTTCGAAGCGCTGACGAAGGGATTCTCTTATTTTTCTTGTCTCGCGGTGTGGAAAGAACATCACACCATTGCGAGATCTTGAACGGCCGGGCCATCCGGGAGTTCTATAACGAAGTAAATTTCTGCATCATTTTGGGTCCACGTCGGGAATCGAACCCGAGTCCACTTATTCCGGAACAAGTATTGTAGGGGCCTGCCTGGGGACGAATCCTGTTGAAAATGGGCGAAATGGGGTCCAAGGTTAAAGGTTAGGACACAGGAGCGGGATCTATTCCATAGCTCTTATGCATCATAACGTACGAAAAAATGCTTCGATTGCAACAAAACGTTATCATGTTATTTCGGAGGTATACGGAACCGGTTCTGTTGAATATCATCGAAATTGGATCAAAGGTCAGGGCACAGGAGTGAGATTTACTCCACAGCCTTTATCCTCATAACTTGAGTAATGATTTCTGGTATGTTGGAAAACGCATGATAATCAATGCATTGCATGATTTTACTAACATGTATGCTTAAATGCTTGTTTAAAGCTTATATTGGCTCACTGTGATACCCGGATTGCTGACGACGGAAGTCCACAGGAGATAAATTTGCAGCGTTACAGATAAACACACAATGCATCCCTATCGAGTGTAATGCAGTTTCCTCCTTCTCTAGCTTATTGAACTTTTGATCACCTTAGAGTTGGGGAAGGCGAGTGTTTCTCAGTCTTCTTTATAGGCAGTGTTCATCTGACGACGGGAACGTCTTTCCTTTTTCGCTTTCAAAGATATCAATGGCTTCCGAAGTATTTCAACCACTTTTTGCCGTCTTGTTTGGCCATTCGACGTCCGTTCGGGTAACTGAATCTAAGAACAACACAGTGACCTTACATATCGAGACATTCGGAAGAGTTCTTTCGCTTTTTAGCGTGCCTGCTAACCAGAAAAAAACACCCATTCTTAGCACAGGGAGCCCGCTGGTCCCCATTCTTGGCAAAATATTGCTGCTTTTTGAAACCGCATAGTTCCCCTATTTTTCTTTGACGTTTTGGACCCCTCTCGTGTCGATATCTCTCAAGCATCTAAAACCTCAAGTAATCTTTGTCGTCTTGCTTGAGCTCTCTGTCGGCAGACAAGTCCTCAGCAACGAAGCTTCAATCTACCCGACCTTCGGGTTAGGCTTTCTTATTAGGACTGTGTATCTGTGTTTCTACATTTCCTGTTGGAGCTACACTCTTTACATGAAGGGTTATTTAATTGCTAAAAGCTTTTAACGGAACTCATAATGTAGAAATGCCACACCTCTTTTGGAATATGGCTGCCCGACTCCTTTTAAAGAATTATACATGGATTCTTAGTTTCATCGCTTTGTCCTGTATGGCTCAGTCCCTCAAAAATGCCATAAAGTACCAGAAACATTTCCCGGTAGGCAATTTTAACTGCCTCCTCGCCTTCAAAAGTAAATTGCCAACCATCTTTTTTGCGGACCGACGAGGTCGCTTAACTCGGATCGTGTGGTTCTTTTACAGCCATGTACACTGCTGCCCACCCAAAATGCAACACCGAGAAGGAAGCATCCGATTGGCCTGAAATTCGATGCATGCGTCGCCCGCGAGAGGACATGCAAACGATTAGCATTGCAGGGCATATGCAAATCATATGCGTCCGGCACGCCACCGAGAAGCCCTATAAGAAGGGTGCACAGAAGGCGCGGTGTAAGTAGTGGAAGTGTGTTGTGCTGCCGGACCTGTGCGTGGGAAGCTTTATGATGCCTTGTCGCAGAAGTGGGCAGTCATTCCAGCACGTTTCGGAGTTCAACAGAAGGCGAATAGTGGCTTATCGCGACAGCAGTTTATCGTACCGAGACATCGGCACCCGTGTGGGACGACATGAAGCCACAATGAGGCGAGTATGGATTCGGTGGGTGCAGGAGGGACGGACGGACCAACGTGGGTGATTGCCGCAGTAGCGCACGCCACCGAACGAGAGGACCGGCATGTTGTGCGGCGGGCATTGACGGCTCGCACCGCCACATCACGAACGTTAGCGCAGGAATTAAGGTGTGTTGCGCAACAACCTGTGTCAGCACGTACCGTTCGACGTCGTCTGCAGGAGCGGAGACTTGTCAAACGGTGCCTATTGCTCCGATTACCATTGTCGTTACCCACCGGCGAGTGCGGCGGCAGTGGGCAGTTGAACGCCGCACCAGGACTACGGAAGGGCACGGCATTGTCTTCTCCAACGAATCCGCTTCTGCCTGCAACACCACGTTGGTCGGATTCGCGTGTGGCGGCACCGCGGCCAGAGACTGTATGACGCCTGTATTATGCATCGCTATACCGGTCCGTCGCCTGGCGTTATGGTTTGGGCCGCAATTGGATATGACACCCGTACCCCTCTAGTACACATCGCCGGTACACTCAACAGCCACCGCTACATCTCCGACGTTTTGGAGCCTGTAGTCCTCCCTTACATGCAGGACCTACCAGTGGCCACGTTTCAACAGGACAATGCGCTCCCGCACATGGCACGCATCGTGCAACAATTCTTCACGGCCCACCAAGTGTCACTGCTGCCGGGGCCCGCCTGTTCTCTCGATATATCGCCCATCGAAATCGTCTGGTCGCTGATCGGAAATCGAGTGGCCCAACAAGCATAACCCGCGGCTACGCCTAATGAACTGTGGCATCGTGTGGAAGCAGACTGGACAGACATACCTCAAGCACCCAAAGCCTCTTTCGTTCTATGCCGCGGCGTGTAGCAACCGTTTTTGCCAGCCATGGTGGCCACACGAACTATTGATGTCTGCGTGTTCCGCAAGCCGCACGGGCCTGTAAGCTCAATCGTTTCATCTTTGTATCTGTTGTGTGTCCAGTAAATCTGGCTTTGCTCTCTCGGGTCCTTCTTGGTGTTGCATTTTGGGTGACTAGCAGTGTATTAGCTTTAACCGATTGAGTTCTAACAGCAGGTTAGGAGAGATGTTGTGCACGAAAATGTGTGTCTCAAATGCTCTTTTGTTGAAGACTCAGCCCCAGATGAAACAAGCACCACTAAGAAATCGGACGCAGTAAAGCTCAGCGTACCTCATTGAGCTCAGCGTAGTCTTATCCGGTTTCACAAATTTATAAATGGGATTTCCTTTGCACTGGCTACAGCCTGCGGTGCAGTATGGTGATATGCAAACACATTTACATGTACATTATTTTTGTTTTTTGTTTCCCCTTACATTAAAGCAGTGTTTGTTAATCTCGAAGTCTTCAATTGATTTACCGAATGCACCAAAACATCAAAGTCGAACGTGAGGAAGTAAAGCAACTGACTTATATAATCATCATAGTCATCATCATCATCATTATCATTGTCAACTATTATTATCAATCATCTGCTGCATGAAGGTCTCCCCAAGTTTCATCTACAGCGGACTGTCTTGTGCCATTCTCCTCCATGTTACTCCTGTGTGTTTTCGAATGTTATCCACCCATCTATGTGGTCTTTTCCTTGGTCTTTTTCTGTCCCTTTGGAATCCAGTCTAGAATTTCAGTTCTTCATCGATGGCCCGTTCTTCTGGCAACATGTCTAGCTCATTGCCATTTCAGGGCTTTTACTGTGATCATGATGTCTTCCACTCTTGTCATTTCCCTGATCCACGAGTTCCTCTTCTTATCTCTCGTTGTTACACCAAGCATGAATCTCTCCATGCTCCTTTCAGTTATCTACAGAACTTTGAATGTCTTTTTTAGTTAAAACTTACAGTCAAGTGAAAGCGTGCTTTCCAAAGTTGCTTCACAGTACAATTGTCAATACACCCAGCATACGAACTAACAATTAACGTCATCATTAGTCAAGCGAACTAACAATTAACGTCATCATTTTGTTCACAGTACGTGATTCGAGGAATACAAAGTTTCACATGATTCAAAATTTTAAGGTCTACATGATTCCAGATCAAAATTTTACGTGAATATAGATTCAACGTCCTGTGTGATTCGAAATTTAAAATTTTATAATCCAATATTTAATGTTTTACATATGTTGGAGACATAAAGCTTTCCACAATTCGAGATTTAAAGGTTTACATGATTTCCGATTTAAAGTCATTCGTGATTCGAGATCTTCGCCAAACTGTATTCACAGATGAATTCCACTTCTATTAGGCAATGAAGCAGATATTCAGTTGTAGCTGCAGACTGAAGGAAGGGTTCGTTTCCTCACATGAATTTTCGGGAGGGCTTTCTGTTGCTAAAACCCAGCAAGATACCATTATCTCATCGTACGTAACGTTTTATAGGTACGTAACAAGTTTGAAGATTTGTGCGATTTTGTGTAGCGACGAAAAAACTTTGTCATTGTAAAGTATAAAAAAATAAAATCTACTTGCACATGTCTTGGATAAACTACATGGGTATTAGTTGGATGTGTATAAAATGTACCATGAAATGTTTTTTACAACTATTTAAATCACAGGATGCAAACGTAAAAGACAGAGTGAGAGACGGAGAAGAAGAAGAAAAGGAAGAGAGAGAGAGAGAGTAACAAATCTTTAAAAAAACTTTATCAACTCATCTCACCCTCACTCACTTTTAATGATTAACTAGTATTTCAGATGTGTGTGTTTATGTGACTCTGCAATATTCTAATAGGCATTTTAATGAAGAAAACCACATACTGACAATAAACATTTGTGACGTAATAATTTACTGACACTTGATGCGCATTAGAACAAAAAATGGAGAGAAAGAATAGATTACTTACAAGAGCTTTCTTCTCAATGATTGCTTTGGTAATAATGTCCATTTCATAAGAAGTAAAGCTGCAAAAACCAGAAATATATTTCTATCAAACACCAATTACTTTTGCATTGGCGAGAATTTTTAATTTATTAGGCATATTTTGTACCAGTATTTCCTTACACATATTTGTATTTACTGAGAAGAGCCAAATTTTGTAACCAGCTCGTCTTTATGCAAATCGAAAGAACTTCAGATAAACGACAGCATGTGTGAAGGTCATGAAAATACCTCCTGAGACTGAGTTCTGTTAATCGGTATTGTTCTTGTTCTTCAGATGGGAAAGGCAGCGTACTTAAGCGAGTTTGACAAAGGCCAAATTATAATGGCCAGACGACCTGTTCAGAGGATTTCCAGACATGGCAAGGCTTATGGGCTGCTCACTGTCAATCGTGGTTAGTAACTTCAAAAAGCGTTCAGAGGAGGGGAAAACCATAAACCGACGGCAGGGCATGGGCTGAAAACGGCTCATCGATGCTATAGGTAAGCGAAGAACATCTCGTGTAGTACAAGCCAACAGAAGGGATACTGTGGAGCAATTTACAGGTACTTTGAATGGTGGTGACGGGAGCAATCTATCACAACACACAGTACATCGAACTTTGCTGAAAATGGGGCTGCGTAGCTGCGGGTCGTTCCGATAGCCCATGTCATCCTGGGTTCACCCTCCAAAGCGCCTGTCACGCGGGCGTCAAAACTGGAAACTGATTGATTGAAAGTAGGTCGTCTGATCCGATGAATATCGTTTCCAGTTGCACCATAATGACTGCCAGGTACTTTGTGCATCAGTTACCTGGTGGAAATATTGGCACCAGAATGCACCGTGAGACGGAAGCAAACAGGTGGGTGGAAGTGCAACGCTTTGGGGAATGTTTTGCTGGAAAACCCGCGTGAAGGAAACTATGACGTCTATCATGGAACACCAGGTATGATGGAAATGGTGTTTCCCTCTAGCAGAGCCTTCTTGTTGCAGGATAATGCGTCAATCCACACTTTCCGGATTGTTCAGAATGGTTCGCAAAGCACGAGGAAGACTTCAATAATTGCACTGGCCTCCAAACTCTCCAGACATCAATCCAGCATTTGTGATTGGTGTTGAAACAGCAAACAATATCCGCGGCGGTTCAACTATGTAACGTGCAAGAGTTAAGAGATGTACTGGTAGAGTGTTAGTACCAGATACCACCGGACACCTTTAGAAAATCTTGTGGCGCCCCTGCCTCGCCTGGTAAAAACTATCTTAGTGGCACGTAAAGGACCAACATCATATTAAGCAGGTGGTCATGATGGTTTGGTTCTTCGTGTATTTAATTTCATCCATCAGACTTTACACCTGCTCCGTCTTTCATCGCGCAGGGCAAAATGTCTTATAAAAGAACAATGTACGTAGTTTCCGCTATCAGAGGCAAAAACCAAGCGGAAAGTATTCGGGTTCGTGAGAGAGAGAGAGAGAGAGAGAGAGAGAGAGAGAGAGGTCTTTAAGCCAAAGCCGCATTATTCGCCAGTACTTGCTCCGTTCGATTTCTGTTTTTTTCTCCCAATCAAAACTGAGGCTCGTTGATGTACAGACATAAAAAAAAAACGATCCACCCCCTAAATTTGGAACCGTTATTCGCATGTAAACTAGTAAGATACCGTTAAAAATCCCTTCAAGGGGACTATCTCTTGATGTAAAGAAACATGCTGATTCAGCTAATTAACATACTCATTGGCTCCCTTTCTCCGAATTTTTCCATATAAGAGGTATATTATTTTAAGCGCATTCTATTCAGCACATGGTAAAACCCTTAAATTCCAAATTTCATACGAATCGACTAATAAATTGCGTGTGCAGTGAGCTACGGAAAAATGCAGCTAATGTTAAGCTGCGAAATTGGTTTTTAATTTGTACCATTTAATCGAGAACAGATACAATGATTCAGTTTTGCAGCAGTAATACACAAAGATGCGCAGATAATATGAGCCTCTATACAAGAACAGAAATGGTGTATTAAGGGAATTAGAAATTTTGTAATATGATCACGAAAAAAATGAATTACGGCCATATCTGATTAATAGTCCATGGGATGCGAAATATTATTAAACCCCTAAATCCGAAGTTACAGCGTGATAGAATTAATCCTTGGCGAAACTCAAGCATACATCGATTAAAGAGCCGTGCATAAAAAAACATATTTTCCTCAACTTACTGTAAAACAGTTTACCCCGCAATGCTTAGAAACTATTAGGAGAAAGTGTTTCTCCTTGACACGGTTTGATACTGAAGTTCCTTGCAAGAACGCACTAATACGAGACAGAAACCATTGCATGCGAAGTATTATTATACCCCTAAATTCAAAATTGCAGCTTTTAGTAATGAACATTATAAGTTATTAATTTCGCAAACTAACGATGTAGTTCGTGCAGTTATATATTTAATTTTTTTCTATTAGTTACATAACTGACTCTTGTATAATGTTTAATTCAAAAACGCAAACAAACAGTATGTTCCACAAAATAAAAGCTTCATATAAATCTGCTTTCCCTATATTTCTTGCATAACTACATTTAGAGTTCCGTGAAATTATTAAACTGGTCATGCAAATGAAACTGCAACTTGTTTCCTGTGCGAGTGAATCCTTGTACCTGATTTTTTTATATTGCACATTTGCTCTCGGGTCCATTTCGTCCCGAATTATGGTATAATCCGCGTGTATTTGCATATTATTCAGATTCATGTATAGTTTCCCATTGCAGTTATATTACTTAAATTGTCTGTAATATATAAAACGGAACTGCTTTAACACCGTCTACCTTCCGTTATCGAAAGTTTCGAAGAATGGAATTTCGTTCTCCGACGGAAACCTTCCACAAGCCCCCCCCTAACACCACCAATCCCCATAAAAGTTACGTTCAGTTGTACACTGATCCCGTGAATGGTCCAAATGATAACGGAAAATGCGGAATTCCTTGAATACGCGGAAGACCCTCATGGCTGCGGTGGACATTTTTTGGCATCTAACTTGCGTTTTCGGAAATTGTTGCCTACAGTTTCTAGTTGGAATACAAACATGTATGCAACAAAAAGATATTTAACAATATTAAACAGAAATCACATCGCGAGAAAAAAAAAACGATTACCGGAAAAATCTGCACTCCGTTTAAATTCCGCTTTCGGAAGTTGTAAAAGACGAAATACTGTCTCCAGACGAACCCCCTCCCTAGACCAATCCTCACAGAAATTTTTTTTCAGTTTTGCATCGATCTCGAGAACGACCCAATTAATGCTGAAAAAATTAAAAAAGAGGAATTTCGCGAATCCGCGGAAGAATCTCATGTATGAGCTTAATGAAAAAAATATTTTTTTTTAAATCGGACTGATAAATTCAGAGATATGGTGCCCACACATGGACCGACAAACGGACAAACCGCTAACGTAAGTACGATATTTTTTTACAAAAGACGTGCTAAAAATCGATGTTTTACCAGCAGTTGACACATGGAAACATCATTGACGACAGCAAATTAATGAAACTACAGCAATTAACATAAGTACACTAAGAACATTACCAATGGCCAGTTATCTTGGAATCCTTTCCCTAAAAAAATAATTATTCCCATAATCTTCATAAATGCAGAACATCACTAATGTCTTTAATCGTAGTCTCAACAATTTTTATCTTCCTGTTCTGTTTATTTACCAGGCTTGTTTTCAAACCTACATGGCGAGATTTGTTCTGTGTTTACATTTATCTACAGTACTTATGAATTATATTTTGCGGATCCTCTGAAACTTGATTTAATCCCAAAAAATCTTATTTCGTGGTGCTGCTTCAATTTTCTATTATGAAAAAACCTTTCATTGATAAGCGAATAAGCAGTGCCTCGAGAAAATGTAATGATCGGAAACAAGGATATTCAAAACAAATTTCAGCTTTCACAGATTCGGGTTTTCCATTGTTAGGAAAATACGTACTGTTTATTCTAACACTAATTCAAGTCATTAGCACGAATAAATGAAGTTGTTGTAAAGGAAACCGCGAGAGAAAATGAGACACGCCCCTGGATAGGCTGTGCCCAGGTTACTGTACAGATCACGGTCAGGGTACTTGCTCATGTGCACTCTGTATTCAATTTGTCTGAGGTTCGAGCAAGATACAGACTTTCCAGAATTATCGCTCTTCTCGCAGGAAAGGAAACATTCCAGGTGTGTTTCCCAGATGTAGATATATGGATACCCCCTCTAACTTTGTTTGCAAATATCTTCGCTATCAATCATCCGGTTTGGACGATATTTACAATTTAGAGGATTTCCCATGTGCTTAATAGAATGCGCATAAAATAACATACCCCATATAAGGAAAAATTCCGGGATAGAGAGCTAATTAGCATGTTAATTTGCTTAATTAGCAAGGTAATTAGCATGTAAATTTGCTTAATCAGCAAGTTAATTAGCATGTAAATTTGCTTAATTAGCAAGTTAATTAGCATGTAAATTTGCTTAATTAGCAAGTTTATTTGCATCACATGATAACTCTCTACAAGTGCTTTCCAACGGTACCTTGTTTATGTGCGGCAAGCGGTTCCAAAGTTAAAGGTGGTGGCTCCTTTTTTTTCTCTCTGTACATACTGCAACGACAGAATATAATTCCAACATTTTCAACTTGGGACCGCCATAACCTCAACAAGTCGTCATCTTATAAAGCTCCCAAATATGACAGAATCTTTTCCTTAGGCACGTGTGTGTGTGTTTGTTGAGATGGACAGTGCCCTGAAAATGATTATGTATCCATATGTTAGACTCTAAGCTGAATTTCGGAAAATCTTTTCTGAAACTCATGACATTCTTTGAAGAAATGAGACACAGATGCCAGTATGCGCCGATAAGCCATTACATTATGAACACCCCCAACCTAGAGAAATGAGCGCGCCGGGAGACCAAACGATGGCGCAAGTAAAGTTCACAGAGATATATACACTGAGTAGCCATTTTAATATGACCACCCCCTCAGTACTTCGTTGTGCCACCTTTTGCCTTTAATACTGCGTCGATTCTTCGTGGCATGGACTCCACGAGATGTTGATAGGTGGTTTGTGGAATCTGATACCATGCTTGATGAATAGCACTTTCCAGGAGTGTGAGATTGCAGGGTTGTGGATCCAGCTGTCTGATGGCTCGTTCAACTTCATCCCACAAATTCTCAATGGGGTTGAGATCTGGAGATTGTGGGGGCTACCTAAGCAAAGTAAACTCTCCGGAATATTCCTGAAACCAATTCTGTACAATACGAGTACTATGGCAGGACGCATTATCTTTATGAAAGTAACATCGCCATTGGGATAAACCATCCACATGACAAGATGCACTTGGTCCGCAACGATGCTTAGATATGATGTGCCAGTCAGACGTTGATCAACACGAATTAAAGGGCCCACAGCTTGCCAGGAAAACATTCCCCAAACCATAACGTTGCCTCCAGGTGCTTGAAGGGTTGTAGGAATGCATTTGGGGTCCATGCTTTCGTGCTGTTTCCGCCAAATTCTCACTCAGCCATCGTCATGGTGAAACTGAAAACGTGATTCATCGGACCACATAATTTGTTTCCAATTATCGACTGTCCAATACTTTGTGCTCCTGTGCGAACTAGAGAGGTTTTCTCTTGTTAACTGCAGACAGCAAAGGTGTTTGAACAGGCCTTCGGCTGCCATATCCCATCCGATGCAGTGTACGGCGAACAGTGCGTGCAGAGATCCTTTTAGGGGATCCTTGATTAAGATGGTCTGTAATTTGCTGCACTGTTGCCCTTCTGTTGTCTGTTAGCAGTCTGGTCGCTTTCCGTACCGAGCAGTCGCTAGTCGATGACGACCGCACGTTGCACGTAGAGACCCAGTTTTTTGGCTGACAGTCCAGTCTTCAAGCACTGTAACAACAGCTTCTCTGGAACATTTCACGAATGCGGCGGTTTCGGTGATACTCGATCCATGGCGCAGAGCTTCTACAAGCCTCCCACGTTGAAAGTCCGTCAAATCGCATTTTTTACCCATCTCGTCACCCAAATATCACTTCTACTACTGTCGCAAGCACTAAGCTTTCCCTTTTTATACTAGCCTCGCCCTCTGGCGGCAACAGCGTGCAGCCTTAGCTCATTTGCTTAAAACTGTCAGGTGGTCATAATTAAGTGGCCACTCAGTGTACAATTCGAAGACAGGCTTTCGGTTGGTAGAGGGTTCGGAATCAGAATGCGAAAGCTACCAATTTATCGGTGTTTGACAAAGGACAAATTGTGATGTCACTGCGCCTCCGAACTACGATCTCGGAAACTGCGCAGCTTGTGAGTTGTTTACGTGCCTCTGTAGTGAGTACATATTAAAAGTGGTGCACAGTTGCCGAAACGACGAACCGTCGTCCAGCCGTGCATCGTCCGCAGTTCATTGATGCCAGAGGGGAGTGGAGACTCTCGCGCATTGTTCACAGCGCCCACAGGGCCACAGTACAACAAATCACCTGCAGCTACTACAGTGGTGATCAGGGCAATGTGTTACAGCACACAGTTCATCGCAGCCTTCTGCGCATGGGCCTGCGTAGCCGAAGACCCAGTCGGGTCCCATGCTCACTGCCCACCGTCGTCAGCAACGCATGAAATGTGTCCAAGATCATCGAGATTGGACCGTGGGTGACTGGAAGAAAGTGGCCTGGTCTGACGAATCAAGATTCCTGGTGCATCACGTAGACGTCCGAGCGCGGATACGCCAATTACCAACGGAGGCTATGGCATCTGGATGCAATGTTGGGCGGAAAGAGGCCGCCGTCGGCGGTGTTATGCTGTAGTCGATGTTTTCTTGGGATACTTTAGGTTTCATTATCCCAATCACACAATCTCTGACAGATGTCAGGTATCTGTACATCGTTGCGGACCAGGTTCAACCGTTCATGCCGCAATTCCTGCTGGTGATGTCCATTACCAACAGAATAATGCGCCATGCCAGAAGCGTTAAGGAGTGTTTCGAGCAACATGCTGGTGCCTTTCTGTTACTGTTCTGGCCTCCAATTTAATCTGACATGAACCTAATCGAACATTTGTAGTTCAACTTGGAAAAGCGGGTTCGCGCTATATGACCACAACCTCGAAATGTTCCACCATCACCTCGAGAACCTGCTGTTGACATGGTAACAGATGCCTATTGCCGCCTCATCGAATCGATGTCTCGCGAGTGGCCTCTGTTTTGCGAGATAAATGGAGTCCTACTGCTGATTAGGTATAGGTGGTAATAATGTAATGGCTCTTTTGGTCTACGATTACAAGCAGTTACTTTTCTGCGTCATGCGGAATGCATAACCATTATTGATGTAGCATAAAAATGCATTGTATAACCATTATTTTGTATCAGAAACGTGAAAATGCTTTGTTGTTCCTTTGTGTGTCATATGTAAAGATATCTGAGTGATTGAAGATGATTCAATAAGACTGCACCTGAAATATTTTTTACGCTTTCCAACCGTAGGTCGAAGAAGCGTATATGCTCCAGCTTTGTCCGTCCGTCCGTCCGTTTGCCTGTCCGCACGATAACTGGCGTAAAAATGGTTCGATTTCGATGAAATTTTAGTATGTGGTAGGGGACCACCTGGGGACGAACCCTATTGAAAATGGGACAAATGGGCTCAAAGTTCACGACGTAGGAGCGAGATCCTTCCATTGCCCTTATGCGTCATAACTTGCGTAAATATGGTTCGATTTCAATGAAATTTTACTATCTAGTAGAAGACCGCCTGGGGTCAAATCTTATTTAAAATGGGTGAAGTGGGGTCGAAGGTCAGGACATAAGAGCGGGATGCATTCCATTGCCCTTATACGTCATAACGTGCGTAAAAATGTTTCGATTTCGATGAAATTTCAGTATGTGGTAGGGGACCACCTGGGAACTAACCCTATTGAAAATGGGACAAATGGGGTCAAAGGTCACGACGTAGGAGCGGGATCCTTCCATTGCCCTTATGCGTCATAACTAGCGTAAATATGGTTCGATTTCAATGAAATTTTACTATGTGGTAGAAGACCGCCTGGGTACGAGTCTTATTTAAAATGGGTGAAGTGGGGGTCAAAGGTCAGGACATAAGAGCGGGATGCATTCCATTGCCCTTATACGTCATAACGTGCGTAAAAATGTTTCGATTTCGATGAAATTTCAGTATGTGGTAGGGGACCATTTTGGGACGAACCCTATTAAATGTGGACGAAATGGGGTCAAAAGTCAGGACATAAGATTGCGATCCATGTCATCGCTCTTATCCCATATTATTAAGGTGGACGTCAAGTAATTTTGCTTCCTATACTTCCAATGGAAAAACTTTTGTTCACATTTTCCTTCACAATTAATGTGTTCCCAAGGATGAATATTTGAACATTGATTAAAATAACTTTATTATAACTTGGAATACTTAATATTTTCTAAAACATAACCATAATTATATTAAAAATCAATAACTTTTCTTTTTGTGGTGTTGAAACCAGAAAAAAGATGGCGCGGCCTCTACTTTGATGACGTCAGTAGACAAACAAATGTTGGATTGCATAATTATGGTTATGTTTTAGAAAATATTAAGTATTCCAAGTTATAAAATGAAGCTATTTTAATCGATGTTCAAATTTTCATCCTTGGGAATGCATTAATTGGGAAGAAAATGTGTACAGAAATTTTTCCATTCTAAGTACAGGAAGCAAAATTACTTGACGTTCACCTTAAAGGAGCAATTCTTGTATGTATGTAAATTTTATTTTGAAAACGGCTCTAAGGATTTTGATGAAAGTCGTTAACCTACCGTTTTCTGGTACTAGAAATCGATTTAGCTCGATCTCGACTTTAAGAAAATTTGTTTAGTGGGTTAAATAACCACCCCGAATCACCAAGTTTGTAGTGTGGTGTCATGGCGTCGCCCCATTAGATGTTGGCGCGCGGTCATGTCATTTATCTTATTACGTCACGTGTTGTTTGTGGATCCTATTAAAGTTTTATGACGTCGCACTTTGCTAGCAGTTGGTCGCGATTCCCATCTGCCTCATTACGTCACGCGTTGTGTGCGTAAGTTCGTCCGCTCGATAACTCACGTAAAAATAGTTCGATTATGATGAAATTTTAGTATGTGGTAGAGGAACACCTTGGAAGAAACCGTATTGAAAGTGAACGAAATGGGGTCAAAGGTCAGGACATAAGAGCGGGATCCATTCCACTGCTCTTATGCGTCATAACTAACGTAAAAAAGGTTCGATTCCGATTACATTTTAGTATGTGGTAGGAGACCACCTGGGGACAAACCCTATTAAAAATTGGCGAAATGGGGGTCAAAGGTCAGGACATAACTTACGTAAAATTGTTTCGATTGCGACAAAACGTTATCATGTTATTTCGGAGATATACTGAACCAGTTCTGTTGAATATTATCCAAATGGATCAAAGGTCAGGGCACAGGGGTGAGATTTATTCCACAGCCATTTTCCTCATAACCTGAGTAATAGCTTGAGTAATGATTTCTAGTATATTGGAAAGCGTATCATAATCAATGCATTGCATGATTTTACTAACTTGTTCCAGTTTCTGAGCGGTTCGAAAATGACCGGCTGCTTAGAAGGTAATTCCAAAGCAAACCTTCATTGATTACTAAAAGTTAGGGATATTGCAAGAAATAAACTGACTCTTGTAACACAAATTGAAAAAAAATCAGTGAAACTACGAGTACATAACACGAACGATAAACGATGCGTTTACAAATACAATTTATTGCGCAATTTCTGCACACAACAAAGTAGAACTGCATTGTAGATGAAATGGTGAATTAGGAGAATGCCCATACCTCTGCACTTCAGTGCCAGGTAACAACACCTCGGTGTCGAAGAACGTCTTGGCACCTACACTGTAAAAAATAAGTGGTGTGAATTCACGGTAAATGTCTGAAAATAACGTACAGAAAAGTTGCCGGTAGGTATCCGTGTTTTTCAGAAATATCCGTTTTTAAAAGTGCCCGTTCATTTTAACTTACGTATTTTCACAGATATTTCCGTAGACAGAAATTCCGTTTATTTCAGAAAAACCCATTTCGGGTTTTTCCGTACTTAAATTCAAATTCCGCAAAATCAACAAATCTGCTCAGCACTTACCCGCAGCGGTGAGGATCGAACAACCGACGCTATAGCTACCCGGACAGGAAACTTGTGCCTTTACCAACTGAACCACAAACGCTCGGTTACCGGACTCACGTATGTCATAAAACGAATCGCACGATAAAGAAATTAAAGAAATTTTGTTGTTTGTCATTAATGTGAGTGATATAGTCATTTTATTTTCTGTTGGAGCTTATTATTTTTCTGAATAGGTTTGTAATTTATTATTTTTCCTATAGGAGGGCTTTTCAAATATTAAGCATTTTTCATCGTGGTTTTACGAAGCAACAAATTGCTTTGCAACATGATTTTCTTAAACTGACAATGACTCATTTAGCTTTAAAAAAGGGGAAATGTACTTTTTATAGTAATATTTCACACACACACAAAACTAAATATGATATTTACTCTCGATAGCTCCTATAATAGCTTTTGTCTTAAGTTGTCCAAAGACTGACACACAGACATCGTATAATCATCTGTACAAGAAGTACCCAGTTTCTTACAGTTACACAATATATAATAAGTAGCTGGTGTACCGAATAGGTGAAAGGAGAAATATCCTGGGCCACAAAAAACAAACAAAATCTATTTGATATGCTATCCACAATATCCGATCTCGCTACGGAACTTTAAAATTCGAGAGACGATTGAAATTTGAAAGTTTATCAAACCTCAAGTATTTCCACGAATCGCTACTATTAGAGGAAATATCTCGTCATACGGATACGGAAAAAGTCAGAACGGAGATTTTCCGTTAATATACGAAAGGAATTGCGGAAAGGTTTCTGAAAATTCAGAATTTTTTCCTTAACACACCTCTGAAACGGTAATTTATCGTTAATATAAGAAAAAACTGCGGAAAAGTTTCTGAAAATTCAGAATTTCCCCATGGCACGAAAAGTCCGCTAAATTCAGGTTTTTTTCCGTCATTTCAAGGAAAGGTAGTATCAGAAACATGCTTCGTTAATTCACGAAAGAAATGACGGACAGTTGTCCGTGAATTTCAAAATTTGTTTTACAGTATATACCAGACATACTTGCAATGACATTGTCGATGAGTGTCTGGGCATCTGATCCCATATTACATACAGTACTGTTCTGGGTTGATCTCTGCCAGTGTACAGTATACTGGGGTATGGAACATGGTTATCCAAATGTCGCTGTACAGTGTTCGAAATATACTCAAAGGAATTAAGATCAGGAGACCACGGAGGCCACTGTCACGATTCAATCCCATGATTTTCCAGCTCCTGAAGAACACTTCTGGCATGTTGATTGATTGCATTCTCAACGAGAAAACGGAATGAACATCCAATAGCAGAGTGAAATGATGTTCTGCTCCTGAAGTGCGTTGCAGGCGCGGTTCAGGAGCAGGATTGCTTGCATTGTCATCGAGAAAACGGAATGCATGTCAATAGCAGCATGAAATAGTGTCACAATCGGCGCAATGATCTCGTTTCGGCACACTGAGGTATTCATGTTGTCTAGAAAAACACACAAGGAAGCCAAGGAAGTCAGTTGACAACTTTGTCAGTAGTCAGTTGACAACGGCAGTCAATTAACGACTGACTACCGTTGGTAAGGGTAGACGGACTGTCCATAGTGTGGTTTCATTTGTGTGGCGGATCGCCTTAGTTCTGGGATACTTAAGGAATTCGCTGGGATTGTAATCAACCGCGCCTCTAACAAGTCTATTAGAGTGGGTTTCCGCTTTCTTGAAGAACTTTTTGGCGAGTCCGGTGGAAAATTCATGTACCTTCTCGATTCCAAGTCTGCTCCTCAGATTCCGAAGTGGGGTCCAAGGGGGAGCCCCAGTGATCATTCGAAGTGCTTGGCTCTGCACCATCTCGATTACCTCTCGCTGATTCCTACTAATGCCAATCCAGATGGAGGAGCCGTAGGTAAACACTGGCCTGACTACCACCTTATACAGCAGTACTTTGTGCCGCGTTGTAAGGAACCTTTTCCGGAGGAGTAGTGGAGCTAGCTTCCCAAGGCATTTTCTAGCTTTATTCGTGTGGTAGCTGGTGTTCGCCACCCACGAAAGTCGACAATCGAGTTGAAGCCCTAGGTACTTAGTGGAGGTAGCCCAGGGGATTGTCTCTTGAAATATAACGAGTTTCGGTACTTCTTGTAGAGATCCAAAAAACAAGAGCGCACTGCTCTTAGACGGATTGATCTTGATCCACCAGTCAGTGTAGTAGGTTTCCAGTGACGAACAGTTCTTGCAGACTTTTATATAACGAAGCCTCTTTACAGCATTCGGGGACAAACAGTGCTTGCATACATCGAACGATGTGTGGCCATTCTACATTAATGCGCACGTGTCGTGAATAGTGTTGCGCGTGACGTCACTGCCATACGGTACAAGTGCCTATTTCGAGCCCCAGATCCTGCTCGACGATGCGTAAAACCTTCTGCTGTCCATTAACGCCATGTACGCATAACGGTAGTTGCGTTACGCCCAACGCGTGCTGCAACATCACGTTATGATAGGTTACCTTCTATGAGTCCAAGGATTCAACTTCTTGCAAACTTCGTCAACTGTTGGTATGGTTGTCTCGTTCTCGTACGCGGCATGTTTACATGTTACCACCTGCATACAGTCAAATTTAGCGATATCAATTTTAAAAACCTACTCTCTGTACGCCTTCTTTTATGCCACCTGGTGTGACGTTTCCGATGGCGTTAGGCGCGCCTCACATTTGCATGTGAGCTCCACTTCTAATCATTTGCATCTCTCATGCTGCCCTGCAAATTTAGTGCAAATCCGAGCATTTCTTCAGGGTGTTGCCAATTCTATTAACAGAAGTGTATTTCGATTTTGGAGGCCATACAGGACACTAAAAGTACATGAATGATCTTTCAGCCAAGTATGTGGTTCATAGTTCTTTTTCCTGTACACAACACAGCTGGCAACGAGACAAATGGTTCCAAATCTTGTCGCGATGAACTTCAGCATTCAGGCTGATTTCAGTTAGATCGAGATTAGAGGTCTGCACGGTTCTGACTGGGTATGGCATTTAATTTCATCAGCTAAGTAAAACATCCGGGTCTCCGGCCTGTACAGGGAGGTGTAGCATTTTGCTCCTGCTTTAAAAAAGTATTTTGGTCTCACAAAACTTGCGAAATAATCAGATGGCGAAGTTCACTGAGTGAAGCGAACGATCCCTATCTGCCACAGGATGCGTAGATTAATTACAGATCGACTGTGCAATGAGTGCCGGCAATGTGACGCCTTTGAGGTGTGACGTACTACAGAGGTGGGAACATGTGTCAAGGCGACAAATCGGCAGCGAGCGATTCTGTCAGCGTAGCTTAGTTGGGAGAGCGACTTACTCCGGAGTGAGAAGACACGGATAAATATGTCTTTTCCCAGAGGTTCAACTCAAATTCCATTTGTACGTCGTTGGCTTTAACAACTAAAACACGTGGCATTTTTTCTTTCCCGAAAAATGTCAACATTGACAGTGTTTTGAGGTTCACAAAACCAAATCCGAAACGAATGCCTGGCGCCACTCGTTACTACAGCGGACATGTAGAAGTTCGAATATTTGTTTACACCTTTTTGGATCGAGGACCATCTTGTTTGTATCTAAAAGCAGAAGAGAAAAAGCATTTCTATTTATATCAGAAGTATGCAGTTAGGTAGAAACCTTAAGCACGTGAGGAATTCGTACGAGAAATGACACGTCTCTCTGTGTGACATTCTCTCTACAACCCGAACAGTTTTGTACAGCAAAGCAAATTATTTCTCTAGCCTGGGTTTCTCAAACGTTTTGGAATCGAAGACAAAATGGTAAAACGGAATTGGACTCGAGGGCTATATGGAAAAGAAAAGTGAAAATGAATGCATTTTCAAAGACCGTTTGATAAAAACTGAGAGTAATGTTTTGAAGTTGACAAGAGCGCGAAGGGGGGAAATAACCAACCAGACATCTAAATGAATAAAGGAAGTATCTATGGCAGCAGTTATTAGTCGTGGCAGACGTTTCTGGTTTTGTTATTGCGCAGTTGTTTAAGGTACGTCTGCATTTCGCCATACAGCTATGGAGGTGAGTGATACAGAGTTAAGAAGTGAAATGCGTTGAGCGATAAAATTTTGCTATCGTTTGGGTAAAGTGGCTCCAAAAACAGTTGATTAAATGTAAAAAGCTTACAAAGATAAATGGTGAGTCAACGAGTTTTAGATGGCACCATGATTTCGGAAAAGGGCGTTTGTCTGCAGAACTCGCTTTTACGCCTGGTCGACACGAAAGTGTTGTTACGGATAGTTTTGTTAACACTGTTTGTGCAAGACTACAAGAGGATCGACGAATGGCGTGTGAAGACATAGCGGCGTCAACTAATATTTCAAAAACGTCGGCATTCCGCATTATACGTGACAAATTACTGCTCCGTCGTGATGTTCCAGATGGGTACCTCATCACGTAACGAGAGAATAATTGTTAGCCAGAGTTGAGGTGTGTCATGAGTGGAAACAAATGATTGCAAAGGATACAAACTTTCTAAACACAGTAATAACTGCCGATGAAACATGGGTCCACTATCTCGACTCCTTCATGAAGCGCCCAACGAGCGTCTGAAAACACTCAGGCTCGCCTCCTCCGAAAAAAAGTCCGCAAATCAGCTGGGAAGGTGACGACGAATATTTTCTTTGATCATAAAGATGTAGTTTACGAGCATGCCGCTCCTCCGCAAATTACTGCCATTGCTGAGCATTACAATTCATCTACCGGAACTGGTGGGCAAGCGTACCCTACACTGTGATAACGTCCGATCACACGTGGCTGCTTGTGTTCAACAGTTTCTTACGAAATGAAGTATTGAAATCATGCCACAGCCTGCCTACAAACCTGACCTCGCCCAGTGATATTTCTGGTTATTTGCAACAAAGAATGAGAAGTTCCGTAGCACGACATTCAACACAGATGCGGACGTTATTCAAGCTGTACAGTGGTCGCTTATGACGCATAAGGGAAATGGAATGAATTCCGCTCCTTTGTCGTGACCTTTTATCCCATTTCGTCCATTTTCAGTAGGGTTCGTCCCCGGATAGTTCCCTACAACATACGAAAAGTTAATCGAAATCGAACCATTTTTACTCAAGTTATGACGCATAAGGGCAATTAAATGGATCCCGCTCCTATGTCCTGACTTTTGACCCCATTTCACCAATTTTCAATAGGGTTCGTCCCCAGTGATCCCCTATCATATACTGAAATTTCATCGAAATCGAACCATTTTTACGCGAGCTATCGTGCTGACAAACAAACGGACGGACGGACAAAGCTGGAGCATATACGCTTCTTCAATTTACGGTTGGAAAGCGTAAAAAAAGACAGCAAGACCTTACGTGGATGCAAACCGAATTTGGGGTCCAACCACTGTTTCCGGGCGCTGACATTGTCATAGAAGACCCATTTCTTGTAACCTGTTACAATGCGGTCCGAGAACGATTCAATTTGGTTGCATACAAGCAGAAAAACGTATGAAGTCATGCGATTTGCTTTCTGCCCAACCGTCAGTTGATGGGGTATACAAACTCTCCTCTTGTGCACTTGCCAATTTGACGAAGGTGCGTAATAATAATGCTCGTGTGGATAGTTCACAACTGTCCAGTCAATACCTGCGTGACAGCACATGGTTGATCTCCACTAAGGTCTTTAGCATGTCCATATTCACTGTTGCAGGTTTTCTGGCTATGAGATAGTCTGACAGGTCAAAATGTTCTTATCGAAACCGTTCAAACCAGCAACAGCACTGACGAGGTGATATGACATTGGGGTTCATACTGGTAAAGTTACTTACAGCACTTGCGAGGGTGCTATCGCGGCAAAACTCATACAGCATGCAATGACGGATGTGCTTCTTGCCCAGTTATATTCTGGCTGGCTCTTACACTGACGACTAACTGCCGCTGACTGAAGCCACCTATCTGCTGGAAACATCGTAGGTTTGCTAAAGAGTGTATTTGTTACCGTTAAAGTGTATAATTCAGTTATTTCATGAAATAACTGATCAAGTTAGTTAAAGCGTGTAATAAATTAATAATTCCACACTTTAACTAGTTATTCTATGAAATAACTAGGTATTCTATAAATTAATTAGACGACTTCGTTTTACATGAACATTTTTTAAATCCCTGACCAGTACCTAAACTTTGAGCTGTAGCAACCGACCGGAGCAATTTCTCTATATCCAGCACTTCTTCGATCTGAATTGTTCACAGACGCTGAACTGGGATCGGGAACTTGAATGAACTGGCGCCAACACGCCAACAGTTGCATAACACACTAGACTAGATGATCTACCCTACGGTCTGGAAGAGTTCATAAATTCAGTAGGGGTGGAAGGTAAATGTGTTTCTCGTTGATGTTCTGAGATTCTGGTGCGAAAAAATATTCGGCTACAGTAATCTCTATATATTAAGTTCACCAAATTATCACTAATTACAGAAATATTACGTGTAAATGAAAGTAATACTTTCCATATTCTTAAACGAAACATAAAGTTAATATCATTATTATTATATAACACTTTATAGTGGGTTGAAAATGGTGTGCTATTTCTGACCAGTGGTTCTCACTTTACAGCCTTTTGAATTTGGGATTTATTTACTCGGTTATTTTGCACTTTAACGGGGTGTAGATCGTTATTCTATGAAATAACTAGTTAAACCATAGAATACAAGTGAGTTTTACGCTTTAACTGACTTGATAAGTTATTTCATGAAATAACGGATTTCGTACTTTAACGATAACATAGATATGTAAAGTCTCCAACTACTTCGACAGCATCTTTAATTTTCAGAATTTACATAAAAAACATTATATATTTAAAAATTCGTTAATACAATATTCTATCGTCCAGCAAAATTTTAGGCGAAACATCAAATGCAACAGAAGACATTTGCAAAGAAATATCATATCCATAAGCATTAAAGAAATACGGGATAACGCCATATAATACAAATTTTGAAGATGACAAACCGATTTTTGGTGTAAATGTGACAAGGATGGTAATTTACGCCAAAAATCGGATTGTCATCTTCAAAATTTCCATAAGCATTGTTTCCACAATTTCGTAAAAGGAGCAAGATTGCTTCAATTAAATTTTCTCACTTACTCACAAGGTTGACTGTACTGTTCTGCCAAATCTATACAAGAGTCTCCTTCAACCACTGTCAAAAATAATTATGATGTAAGTAATTTTTCGTGTTGCCACGTATACTTTAGAAAATTAGCATGTGATATCTGACGTATAAATATAAAAATCGTCTTTTTCCAACGAATACCTTTTTGCAAGGCTTATTGGGAATATAAGTATTGTTCAGCTATTAAGATTAAACGATCACTAGACGAAACCCTTCGGAATCGACGGTAATTTGTTTTTCTTTTTTTAAATAATAAACTCATATAAAACAACAAATGTAAAATTTATTTAATTGAAAAATTCATTCAACCACTTCAGTAAAGATAATAGTCCAGGCTCGTGATTTTTTTTTGTGACTGAAGATTTAACGACCACCGTGAGCAACTCAATGGGCTGTAAGCAGTCACCCGTCCCTAATTTAGGAGCACTGCTTCCAGTGAAGAGAGATAGCCAGTGGCGTAAGACAAACACAACATCCATGGCTCAAACTCGTCGAAATTGACGAATAGTATTTTTTCCACGGTAGACGAAACCCGTCGGAATCGACGATAAGTTTTTTTTTGTTCTTGAAAATAATAAACTCATATGAAACGTTTATTTACATTTTTACATAATCGGAAACGTCGTGAATAGACTGGATCGAATGAATGTTAAATTATATATATACATCACACAGTCCAATGGCACAATGCAATCAGGTCTTCTAGTGTTCGCTGTTCCGATAAGAACTTTCAAACAAATTCTTGCTAGAGTTGTTTTGCACAACAGTTCGCTGAAAAGAGAGACTTCGGAATTTGGACTATCTGAGTACCTCCATACTCCCGCCTTCAACAGCGCGTGAGTCAACCGCACGCTTTTCCCATTGACTTTACATGGGAAATTTGCCGCTCCATATTGCCCGAACTGTTGCCCCAATCTCATTTTTCTCTTCGACTGGCATATCTACATGGTAAGACCTTTATTTTGATACCTCAACTATACCTTTACGTTCAGCCGTTCTTTCAGAAGTGGTCTTACAGTAAAAAAAAAAAAAACTTATAGAATTAATATATGGATTACTTTCAAAAATGTTATTTTTTAACAGATTCGCCATACTTTAGACTACTTTTCTACGTAGTTTCCGCCATTATTGAGGTATTTTTCGTAACGGGACACCAGTTCTTATATATCCCTCGAGCAGAACGAGGTTCCTGGTACAGACAGACATTTCTTCACCTTCCTTTGATGTCATTATCGTCGGAGAAGCGTCGATTAGCAAGGAACTTTTTAAGATGCAAGAACAGGTGATAAGTAATCACTTGGTGCTAGATCTGCGCTGTAGTGTATAGTAAAGACAGATGAATTTGGTTTCTGCCAAATGACGTGATGAGTGCTTGAGTCTGTGCAAACATGTAATGCTGAGAGTTGTCGCGAAGCAAGACAACGCCGGAGTAGGAATGCCAGGCTGTTTTTTTTTTTTGGTTTTTTTTCCGTGGCATGCTTATTTGTCATGTCCTCCGGTTTCACATTTCTTGAATTCAAAAATCCAATTACAGACCTTACTTTGCAGTCGGCGGGCGACTCGATCTTCTTCAACGTGTTAAACGCACAGAACAACATCAAACACAAACTGATATTCTTGTAATGGCGTCTGTTGCTTCCCCACAAATGAGGGAAGTCAGTGCAATTGCGCGATATCTCGACTACAGCGCTGTAGCAAACATTTTCGCGAATGGTACTTACTTTCCGAATATATGTCATATAAGGTCGCTCGGGAAGTACGGAAACACTTTTAATTGCATATGCACTCACGGACAACGAAATTTGCGCACCAAGAAGGAAGCATCGGATTGAACTGAAATTTTATCGACGTAATGATATAGATGAATGATACACATGATGGCAAAAACAGAGATGCAGGACAATTACAGAGGGATCTGGATCTGTGACACGCAGTCCGGTCATCTTCAACAGCGCGTAACATCGCCTCTTGCGGCGATACATGCTGCAATACGGTCGGGAATGGAGGCGAACAGACGCCTGATACTGTCCCGTGGCAGACTGACCCACACGTGTTGGACGGTGTGCTCCAAATCCCGGATAGTGTGGCATAGCGGCAGACGGCATTTCAACTGGTCTCACACATGCTCGATAGGGGAGATGTTCGGGCAGCGGGAAGACCATGGAAGTGTCTGGACATGACGTAGGTATTCCTGGGCAACCTGACTCTTGTGCGGCCGGGCATTATCCTGCTGGTATAGCGCACCTGCAATCCCGTCCAGGAATGGGAGCACATGGGGCCGTAGGATCTCATCCACATACCTCTGGCTCGTCAATACGCCACGTACCACTACTAGAGCTGATCGGCTATCGTAGGCTATGGCTCTCTAGACTATAATGCCTGCAGTGGGGGAGGTGTGGCGCTCGATAGCGAGCTTGGGATTTGTTCCGTTGACCTGGGGACCTCCACGCCCGGACATGGTGGTCATCTGTCCCCAAAACGAAGCGGCACTTATCGCTAAACACCACTCGTCGCCAGTCTGGGGCGTTGCTCGTCGCTCTGGCCTGGCACTACTGCACACGGAGCCTGCGATGTTCCAGTGTTAATGGCAGCACACGTAAGAGGCGCTGGGATCGCAGATTCGCTTCCTCTAGGCGTCGGGAAATGGTTCGTATGCACACAGGAGCCGCTACATCTGCCTGTATAGTGGACCGGTTTCCCGTGGGATCTGTTCGTGTCCAGCTCACGATCCGTCGATCCTCTCTACCGGTGGTCCTTCTGGTCCGTCCGGACCCTCTCCGCCGTGTGACCGTGTCTACTGCTCCCAACATAGTCGGACGGTATGGTCAGAACGATCCACGTGGCGGGCTATACGGCGCGCCGATCACCCTGTGATTTTCAGCTCGAAGATCAGTCCTCTCTCACAGTCCGTAGGTTGCGTAAAACGACGTCTCTTGCATCTACCTGGCGTTCTTGTCACTCTCTACCCTTGCTTGCGTCGGCCGGTGCTTTTCGCATTCATGGGGCATCGACTACACGCCGGTTTATATGGCTGCTGGTTCGTTCTTGCAGCGTCCCCACAGTATATGCGGGCATGCACAATCGCACCAAAAGTGGATCATTTGTAAACCAGTACTCACTCTAGCTATCTGCAAAGTTTCGCTGTTGTTGCATGATTTCTTCTAGGTGCGCAAATTTCATTGTCAGTGATTGTATTTCCGAAACCTGACGCGGAGCACACGCGATGTTTACCGGTTGCGTTGTGGTACGTACCTTGTACTCGGCTCTTTCCTAGCCATCGGGTAGTGAAAGTTGTAATAACAGCGGAGTTGCTTAGACGATAAGTGATAACGGAAGAACAGCGCGGCGTTCTTTTTGAAGTTTTGTTCCTCGTTTCAGTATTCAGGCGCAGTGTCACTGAGTCTTCTACTGACAGCAGCAGGCCTAAGATTTCTTCAAGAAAATGGCATCGCATAATTGAATGAAAAGACATAAAGAAAGAAAGATATCACCCTAAGGTGTTCTGAGATGACAGATTTCGGCTTCTAGATAAGAAGGCAACCGATGCATCCCAGAGGCCGGACAGCAGCCGTGTAGGGTGAGCGTCAGTGATCTTTCAACCGCATAAGTGGATAACCGATGTTCTGAGATAACCGATTTCGGCTTCCAGATAAGAAGGCAAGCGATGCATCCCAGAGGCCGGACAGTAGCCGTGTAGGGTGAGCGTCAGTGACCTTTCAACCGCATAAGTGGGTTTCACCCACACAATGGTTTATACCTTGCTCCCGGAAGATTTAGGCATAATGTGCAAAATAGTGACGAAGAGAACTGCACACGTTGACCGGAATTCTGCTACGAAATTGTACGGAGTATCGTGTCAATAATAGGGTGCTCACAGGATTCCCTTCTCAGATGAAAGTTGGGTGGAACTTTTACGCACGCAGACAACAGCGTCAGCCACCGTCCTGGGTCGAATCAAAGCCATCTAGGAAACACAACGCCATGACATTAGAGAGATGAGTTCCCTCTTTTCGTGACGTCATTTGGAAACCAGAGACCATCGCTTAGACCACTGCGCCACCGGGGGCTTTACACAGGCTGATCTGCTTCTGAAAGTATTTTCAAAATTACTCCGTTTTTGTAACTACCACTACGACTTTTCATTCATTGCAGCTTTTCTAATGCAAAACATTCCAATTAGGTAATCCAAAAGTTACTTTTTCCCTACAGTATTGCGCAGATCGAAATTTCTAAAAATTTTGAAATGCTTTGATCGTACCTAAATTTGGGACTTTGTCAACAGAAGTGCACAGTACTTCTGAAATTTCTGTGCCGTCCAACTTACACTGGCGTTCAAAATTAACGTGTCAAACACAAAATTCTGAATAACCCAAAATCCACACGACAGACCGTAATACAGTTGGTACAGACACACATATATTGATAACGCAGCAATGCGCAATAGAAAAGGAATGCCATCACCGCATGAGGAGAAAGCATGAGTATAACAGCATGATAGTCCAAAAGAAATGCAGCAAGAGCCGTGGGTTTCGATGGCGTAATACAGGGTGTGATTGCCCGGAACAGAGATACAGCAAGCACAACGAATTCTCATGCTGTTTATCAGGTTGTGAATCAGAATTTTGAATATTAAATGGCACTCCTCCACCAAGGCTCGTCGGAGTTCAGTGTGGGTTCTGGGAGCGGCTCCAGGGTTTTTAATTGCTCTTCCCCTTCTACACATGCTCTGTTGGGTTCAGGCGAGAAGATCTCGCGAGCCACCCTATCCTCTGAACACTCTCACTCTCCATGTATTCGTCGACTAGCTGAGCCGTATGGGGACCGGTGTTATCTCCCATAAAAAGAAAATGGTGGCCAACAGCTCTCTAAAAAGCCGTAATAGGGATCCAGGATGTCATTTCCGTACCGTACAGCAGTCAGAGTGCCTCATGGAGGCACTTGCACTGGAGTGTGTCCTTTCAGCATGATGTCATCCCTAACCAGGAGTGCTCCACCACCGTAGAGGTCAATTTCTCTAATGCTGGAGGAAAGATTTCGACTTCCCGTCTGTCTCCAAATGTACACACGTTGAAAATATGTTTAGGCTGTACTTTGACTCCTCACTGAAGAAAACACAAGCCCATTGATTAGGGATACAGGGGTGGTGTTGTCAGGCAAATTCGGACAGACCCTTCTGTGCGATGAGGCGAGTGGGGTAAAGACCATTGACTTTCCTTCTTACAGATCTCTCTCATGGGTATTTCTGTAAACTATTTATCTTGACACCGCGGTTCCCGTAAAAATGGAGAGCTCCTGCGAGAGTTGCCTGGATGTCGATTTTCTACGGCGGCCAGCTTTAAACTTGTGGGCTCTCCTTGATCCGGCCTTTCTGGTAACTGTTCCGGCTTCCCGGAACTGCCTCCAGATACTGGAGACCACTTATCTCCTCACATTCATTCGTCTTGCTACCTCAATTTGCAATCGCCCGGCTTTCAATCTACCAATCGGTCTCCACCGTAAAGAGTCTTCTAAGCGATGGTGCAAAGCCATGCTTCCACTTTCAGTCCAGGTTGAAATTGCCGCACCCCACTCAAAATAACCTTTATCAAGGTCGTATGCCTGCCTTCCCTCGATTACGTATGGTCGTTATTTGCGTATTTCTATAGGAACTAACGCAATGTTGCATAGATACATTGAATTAGCGTTTCACCTTGGACATCTCTCGGAAAAATCTTTGTTCTCGGTTCTTCAGTTTTGGACATGTTCTCCAATTTGTATTTCTCACGTCAATTTTCGACACCGGTTTATTTAGCAAACGCCTTCAATACTCCCGAAATTTCCATGTCGTCCATCTGGTTTAGTAAGAACTTTTGAACAGAGCACACAAAATGCATTGAAGGAAACACAATGTTGTAATGAATCACACTTATAATTAAAGAAGTTTTATGTCGAATATGCCTATCCATAAATAAATCAATAAAGGAAGAAATATTCTTCATAATACATGGGGAATCGATAGAATATTCAAAGTAAGCAGAATATAAATTCTGAATTTGCTGGTACCACTTACTGGTCATCAACAGATAAATCAATGAAGGAAGAAATATTCCTCATAATATATGGGAAATCGATAGAATATGCAAAGCAAACAGAATATAATTTCAGAATTTGCCTGTAACACTTACTGGTCATCCACAGATAAATCAATGAAGGGAGAAATATTCCTCATAATAAATGGGAAATCGATAGAATATTCAAAGCAAACAAAATAGAAATTCAGAATTTGCTTGTATCACTTACTGGCCATCCACAGATAAATCAAGGAAAGAAGAAATATTCCTCATAATACATGGGAAATCGGTAGAATATTCAAAGCAAACAGATAATGAATCCTGAATTTGCTTGTAACACTTACTGGTCATCCATGTAATCTTTAAACGTCTTCTTCGTTTAAAGATTACACAGTTACTTGGAACTTCACTGTCCTGGGTGGTGTAACGGCTATCATACTCGAACGGAAATCAGGAGATGCGAGTTCTGTTCCCGCTTCAGGGCGATGAAATTTTCAAGTTTTCTGAGTGATTCATGGATGACCAGTAACGTGGTACAAGTAATTCAGAATTTATATTCTGTTTGCTTTGAATATTCTATCAATAGCCTATCCATAAGTTCAGCTCTTATTGTTACTATTATTTTTCTACCTGAGTTTAACAACCGATTGAGCATCTCTGAGAATGGTAAGGGGTGTTGTTCCTTCCTAAATCAGAGCCACTGGTGCGGTGTCATCATTCTGGGGTTCGAATCCCGCCGTACGAAATGCCTGCGCCTGAAACCATTGAACCACTAAACGGCAGAAATAGCCATCCGAAGTTCTACATGATCTATTTTTTTTTGTATCAGGTTTTAATGATCCCCTTGAACATTTAAAGCTATAAGCTGTTGTTCGTCTCTAATTTAGAAGCACTGGTTCCGGAGAAAAGATTGAACTAGCCCCTTAGGGAAAAAACACCATTCACGACACAAACCTGGGGAAGGACCAAACGACTCGAAGAAAAACAATACATCTGTCCGCTTTGCCGCCGAAAAGGAAAAAAGATAGGTGTCAGGTATTCATGTTGGATAGTAATTGTACTTACCGGGGCAACTTTCACATTCCATGCAAATCTTTTCGTCGTGAGGATAATCAACAGTCTTCGACACGCAACCCATCGTCGCAAGGGAGTAGTTCATCTTACACTCTTGTATTGCCGACTGCAATTGCAATTACTGAATTAAATAAAGAAAGCAAATAACGAGCAACTTTTATCAAGTTGAAAACACACGGAATAATTAAAATAAAATTTATGAAGATACGTGCTACAAGTTAAAACCTAAAATCATGCTGTCTAAACACGTTTAATATTAAAAATTAAAATTATGAACCTCGCACTATAGGAGGACATAAATACATACAGTTAAAAACGTTAAAAACATACTAGTACTTTCGTGACCGCCATCGGTCACTTCCTCAGGTGTAACTACCAGTTCTAAGTAGCAACGGTCAGCATATATGTATAACATGACGTGTCAGGTCAGACGAGTGCGCAGAGAGATATAGAAAGAACAGGTGGTCAGGAGTTAGTAGTAATTATTACAATATTTAAATCACAGTAAGTCATGTATAAGGTATTTCCAAGCATCAGGAATATAGTTAGGAATATCATCGTTGCAGCAATATCTCCGGTGAACCAGAATCTGAAGAGCTTCTGTAAATAGTAATAAATTCCTATTCTTAGGTGTAGTCAGAATAGTCAGAATAGTAACCTCAGACCATATTGGTTCGAAAGGTTTGCTTAGAAGCAAACGTGACATAGCTGTGGAGCCATTACCGACTTTAATACTGTATTTGTGTTTCCTGTAGTGTGACCTTTAGATTACGAGATGTGGAACCTATGTAGGAAGTATTCCCTTCATCGGGGTCAGAGGACAGGAGAGGGATTCTGTAAATTCCATAGTTATCTAATAAATCAGGTCTGTCACGATCGCTACGAACCAACGAAAATAACTTTCAAGAAGACAACCCAAAGTCAATACCAAAAGGTCTGCAGATATTTTTAAGTAGATGTGAAAGTGGTGGTAAAAACGGGATAGAACCCACAAATTTTGTGGTTCTAACTTCTCTGTTAGTGTTGTAGAGTAATTAATACGCAAAAAAATCAAGGTGTTCTTCCGTGTAACGTAACCGCAGAAATTTGTATCATCCTGGAACGGGAATCTCCCGATTTGGGCTTGAGTATGCTAACCATTACACCATCCAGGACAATGAAATTACCGCACCCCACCCAGAGCAACTTCTTTCAAGGTCGCATTGATGGTGATATATTTACCGCTACAATCTGACACTTTTGTTTCGAGTAGTGCAAAGGATGTCTGACGTCTCAGAAAAACCTCAGTTGTTTGGATTTCATTGTCCTGAGTGGTATAATGGTTAACATACTCGAGTGCAAATCGGGAGATGCGGGTTCGATTTCCGTTCCAGAACGATAAAAATTTCAAATTTCTGTGTTTACGTTACATAGAAAGAACAGCTTGATTTATTTGCGCATTGAGAAACTTTTATGTTTTGCTGGTCATGAGACAAGCAATTAGAGAAGCACGAAGGTCGCTCTGATAATTCCGCATGTGACAAAATCATATGTAAAAAGTTGGCTACATAGGGCACAGATAAAGGAGAGAAGTCTTTCTAAGCATTTTTTTTTATTGGAGGTTTAACGACCACCGTGAGCAACTCAATGGGCTATAAGCAGTCGCCCGTCCCTAATTTAGGGTCACTGGTTCCAGGGAAGGGAGAGAGCCAGTGCCGTAAGACAAACACAACATCCATGCCTGACCGGGATTCGAACCCGGACCCCTTACGGACGAATGATCAGATGCCAGCGCCTTAGACCACTGCGCCACCGGGGCGGCCTTTCTAAGCATGAGAAAGATACCCAAATTCTACTGTTGCAACACAAACGAAGAATGCTGCGTAAATTAACATGAAATCTTCAAGGCAAAAATATATCGCATGACGATTCCGTGTGATTTCAAAGTGGATATGCTGTTTTTAGTCAAACAAAGCAACATAGACCGAAGAGCTAAAGTATCATTACCAGCGTTTTTTTTTATGCAAATCGAAGCAGCTGCTGGGTAAAGCGGCTGCGCATGTGACCGTGATGAAGCGGTTTATACACTGACGTCCATAAATTAATGGGAAGAGGTATTATGCAAATTTGAGGACGTTGAAGTAGGTTTTTATTGGTGGAAAATCGCTGACGGTAGCAACCAACGTAAGAGGCAGATACAACCGATTGGCTGCCCATAATGTACATACGTGGAAACATGTGAGAGCACAAGATAAAAGTTGAAACGATAGAGTTAGTTTTACGTATGTTAAACTGTTGGTTACTTCTTTTTGTTGGTTATTTGTTGTTATGGCGAGAGACACAAAATCGCGAAAAACACATCTCGATGATTTTACCCGTGGAAGAATTGTGGGAAATTTGGAAGCAGGACGTTCAACGCGAGATGTAGCTAATGAGTTCGGAGTTGGGTAAAGCATAGTAGCACGGCTGTGGAAACAATCTTCCGAAAGTGGAACAACTACAAGCACTAATCGACGAAGCAAAACAACCCCTATTGATGATCGTTATACAGGGTGCATAGGAAAGTCCCTTTAACCTGGAATAACTTGCGAACGGAGAGAGGTACAGTTATCCAAGTGAGATAACGGTATAGTAAAGTGCCCGATCGAATGCAACCAATAGCAGCGCCCCTAGTGGCGAAATGCGCAAGTTAGCCATTGCAAATCAAAAACGAAAAGAGATAGAGCAAACTTTCCAATTACAAAGCTGTAGAGCATCAATTAATTAGTACAAAACGACATTTGTTTTACACAGATAAGATAAATTGTTGCCTGAATACCCTACAATGTCCGAAATCGATGCGCGATATTTTGTGTGAACGTTTGAAGGGAACAGGCATAGGTATGAGTAAATACACACAATTTATTGCATAAATGCATACTTATATCAATAAAGTTTGATGACGTCAGACAAAACAAAAACAAAGAAATCAAACTGCAGCACAGCGATAAAAAATTTATGTCGAGTACGTTCGAAGAGTTCGCCATTGCTCACGATACACATTTGCATTCGAAAAATTAACTCTGCATGCACATTCCTTAGCATGGAAAGTGGCACACTATTGCAAGCATCTGTAAAACGACGACGTAGACCCAGCAGACTTGTAGGCGCTGTTGCATACACCTGATTTTTTACGTAACCTCAGATATCCAAGCTCGCCACTCTCACACAGCGTACATAGACCTAATCTTCTGATCAGGGTACATCGTGCTACTGGTTTTTATATCGTAGGTATGGTACAACGTCACAATCTGCATTTGCATACGGCTCCATTTGCGAAATGTGAATATGCAGATTCGAATCGTCGCGCATCGATTTCGGACATTGTAGGGTATTCGGGCGACAATATATCTTATCAGTGTGAAACAAATGTCGTTTTGTACTAATTAATTGATGCCCTACAACTTTGTAATTGGACATTTTGCTCTATCTCTTTTCGTTTTCGATTTGCAATGACTAACTTTTCGCAGCAAGAGGCGCTGCTATTGGTTGCATTCGATTGGGCGTAGTCGCTTTACTATACCGTTATCTCACTTGCATAACTGTATCTCTTTTCGTTCGCAAGTTATTCCAGACTGAAGGGACTTTGCTATGCACCCTGTATAACAGTAACGACGAAAAGATGTCGCTGAATAACTGCAAGCAGGTTGGTACGAGAGCTTCAGGCAAGCATGGAGACCACAATATCGCGCCAGACTGTGCCAAGGCAATTGAATAGTGTTAGTTTGTATGCCAGCAAACAGGTATGATGTGTACCTTTGACCACATTATACAAGGCACAGACGTATCGATGGTGTCGTGAACACGCCAACTGGACTGACGAGCAATGGGCCAATATCCTGTTCTCGGACGAAGGTATATTTTGTTTGTCGTCCGATTCGAGGCGCCAATAGATCTGGAGTGAACCACCCACTGCCTAATTTTCAACCAACATTGTGGAAGTTTACCATTACAGAGATAGTGGGGTGATGGTCTGGGCCGGTATAATTACGAATGGACGTGCCGAACTTTAGAGACTGCAAAGTGGAACCACGAATGCTTAGCTTTATTGTCAGAATGTACTCGTTCCTCATGCACGCAATTTTGATGGTGCTGTTCAAAATTCCTTCATCTTTTCTTTATGGATGACAATGCCCGTTGTCCTCGTTAGGCTTGTGACCGCATGGCATGGCCTGCTCGTCAGTCCAGTTGGCGTATCTCCTGATGTGAATCCCATAGAGCATGTATGGGTTGCTCTTGGGAGGCGCATGGTGGAACACAATCCCTCATCGCGTACCAAAAATGACATGGTTATGGCGCTGAAACTGGAGTGGTGAGACCTACCTCAAGATCTGCTGGACAATCTTGTGAGGATCATGCGCAACCGCTTTCATGTATGCATTGCAGTGAGGGGTGGACATATCTCCTATTAAACTTTGACAGGGTACAGTATTCCAATGTTACGGCCGATTTGCTTCTGCTTTGCCAAGGACCGAATATGGTACGTTTTGTTCATGTACCCTATATTACCTGTATATTCACAAACGTCTGCTACTTTATGTGTATACATTTCTATTAAGTCTGTCTGTATGTCATATTGACATATGTATCATCATCTTGTCTGAATTTTTTTCTCTAAAAATATAACTGCCCCTTAATTTATGGGCATCAATGTATAACACATGATACTGAGCTGGTTTATCAGGATTATGCTTGTTTTTCAGATGGGAAAGTCAGCTTATGAGAGTTAAGCAAAGGCCGATTGTAATGACCAGACGACTGGGTCAGAGCATTTCCGAGACGACAAGGTTTCTGGGCTTCTCACGATCAGCGGTGGTAAGTACCTTCTAAAAGTGGCCCGAGAAGAGAAATCACGAATCGCCGGCAAGCGTGGGACTACCACGGCTCGTCGATGCTAAAGGTGAGAGAAGGCTATCCCGTATATTACGAGCTAACAGAAGTGATACTGTGCCACAACTCTCCGGTAATTTAAAACGCCGGTGACGGGAGTAAAAGTTAATAAATAAAATAAATAAATATATAAAATACACTATATTGACAAAAGTCACCGGATACTCCTTCAAAAGCAAATGAACGGTTTCGCTGCTTTGTAAAGATGTGTGGTACAGCTACAAATGGTATAAAAACATGCCTGCAGCTGACAGAGATCATATCGCACTGTGAGATTGAGTGAAAATGTCGCGGCGGCAGAGAACTGACTTTGAGAAAAGAAAAATTGTTGGGTGTTTAGTGGGTTGTCCATAAGAGAAACCGAGAGGCGTAAGACGCGTATTCGGTTTGGCATAGATTTCACAAGCTGTTGGAATGCATCTCTGTCTACATACAGGCCACTGAATTAAAAGCTTTTATTCAATACCGGGTTGGACCTCCTTTAGGCCGAATTACAACACGAGTATTCGGTTTGGCATAGATTCGTACAAGGTGTTGGAGTGCATCTACGTCTACATACAGGCCACTGAATTAGAAACTTTTATTCAGTACCGTGTTGGACCTCCTTTAGGCAGAATTAAAACGAGTATTCGGTTTGGCATAGATTTCACAAGCTGTTGGAATGCATCTCTGTCTACATACAGGCCACTGAATTAAAAGCTTTTATTCAATACCTGGTTGGACCTCCTTTAGCCTGAATTACAGCACGCATGCAGTTTGGCATAGATTCCATAAGGTGTTGGAGTGCATCTACGTCTACATACAGGCCACTGAATCAGAAACTTTTGTTCAATACCGGGTTGGACCTCCTTTAATCAGAATTACTGAAAGTATGCTGTTTGGCATAGACTCCACATGCTGTTGGAGTTTACCTGCGTCTTCAGAGTACCAGGCGCTCACTAAACAGTTATTTAACTGGCTCAGATTTGACCGACGAGGACTTTGCTCCCTTATTTGTTTTGGTAACATTCTTTCTTCCATATTCTGTCGAAGCATGTTTTTTCCAATATCTAAAAATTTTGTGATAGCTCTCATCTTTGAGTCTTATGTTTAGCAAACACCTCCCCGTTCTTTTTTTCTGTTTTTTACATTTTGACTATTATCCTTTTTTGATTGACCACGTTTCTTCTCTATATATCATAACAGACAATACACATTGGTTGAAGAGTCTTGCTCTATTCTCAGGCTTTGTCTTGCATTATTCTCAGGCTTTATTTTACTATTTCAAAATCACTTTAATTTTCCAAAAGCTGACCATCCCATTGCTATTCTTCTTTTCACATCTTCAATTACTCCCTGTTTCTTCATTGTTATCAATTTTCCTAAGTATATAATACATACTCATCTACAAATTCAAGTTCCTTATTGTTTATCTTAATAATATTGTCCCATTCATCATATCCTTTTCGGTTTGTCATTATTTTGGTTTCCTCAGAGTTAATGTTTAATCCAATTTCTGTTAATGAATTATTAAATCTTCTTTAATTTCTTTTAAATCTTCCATATTTTTTTCATTAATAAGAATGCCATCAGCAAATCTTAAGTAATTCAATTTAGGTACGTTAACGTTCACTTCTTTATTGTACCATTCAAAATTTTGCATCATATATCCCAATGTTAATCTGAAGAGTTTAGGAGAAATGGTGTTTCCTTGCCTCATTCCTTGATTAATATAAAAATTTTCGCTTATTTCATTGAGAATGATATTTGCTGTAGCATTTTCGTAAATATATTTTATTATGTCAGTGTATTGTTTTTCGATGTAATAAAGTCTAGCAGCTTCTATTATTGATAATGTTTTTACACAATCAAAAGCTTTTTTTTTAATCTATGAAAGCTATATAAAGAGGAAGATTGTATTCATTGCATTTTTCAACAACCAAGCTTATTGATTTAATACTATCCGTTGTGCTGAAGTTTTTTCTGAAACCAGCTCGTTCAGAGTGTTGTATTGAATCAAATCGTGTTCCTAATCTATTAGTTATAATTCTAGAGAAAAGCTTTTGCTAACATGTCCCATACATTCTCAGTTGAATTCAGAACCGGGATTTGTCATGGCCAGGGAACATGTTGGAAGTCGCTCTCATGCTCGTTGACCACTACTGAACATATCTTGCGCGTCCCCTGCTCTTCCCCTGCTCGTTACTGGTGGAATAAAAATACTTTAAGTAATTAAAGTCCCGCTATTTCTTCAGTAACGTATTCCGTACTTCTAACTGTAATATTCCCGTTAACGTGACTATGAAACACATGGCGACAGTGGATGGTGTGTCATATTTTTGTGCCACTGTTTAGCATGTTGAGGAAGTTCTAGCTTTAAAATGAGTATACGTGATCTAAGTTTTTGTCACTGAAAAACAAAAGAAAAGGCAAAATATGGACTATTTTCTTACCTCTTGATTCACGGGAGCCTTTCCACCTCTTGCGTACCATTCATGCATGAAATCGGTGCAATTAGTTTGGTAGGGAGCGGGAAGTAAATGCTTCTCCAACTGGAACAAATACCAAAAAGGTCAGAAGTTATGCCATTAATTTTAATTAAAAATATAACACAATACATTAATCGCTTTATTCTGCGCAGCTATGGCATCGCGCAAAATCAAAGCTTCAGAAACCGTTCCTTGAGTTTTACATGTGTTGATCATTGAGATTACAAGGATTTACCTGATGTGCAACCGTAAATGCGACTCATTTTGACTAATCACAGTCTCCACTCGTAAGAAAGACATAATGACCTTGTCAGTCATTGTGATGTTAAATTACTTTAAAGTCCGGATTATTGATTCGATAGGAATATCTCATTTTCATGCATAGTTGGTGGCTCCTTCATACTTTATACCAAGATGCAAGTTCATTGAAGGCAAGGTGAAAATATTCCAAATACGTGGCGACAGTTAATAGATAAATACATCGCTCTTTCCACGTTCCAGAAACACACAGCAACCGAAAATTTTTTCAGCCGCCGCTGTGGAATCGAACCAACAGAACTCTCGGTATAGCGCCGAGTGCGTTACCTTTACGCTGAGCCCATCTAACGGATTTATGATTCAGTAGCTGAGCCCATCTAACGGATTTATGATTCAGTATCTGAGCCCATCTAACGGATTTATGATGTCAGTAGCTGACTTTAAAAATGCACAGAGCACCGTGGATTGTTGGCCCCCGTTGCGTAAAGGTAACGCACTCGGCGCGATACCGAGAGTTCTGTTCGTTCAATTCCACAGCGGCTGCTGAAAAACAATTTTTCGGTTGCTGTGTGTTTCTGGAACGTGGAAAGAGCGATGTATTTATCTATTCATTGAAGGCAATTTACCCTGAAGCAAGTCCATTGCAAATTGTTTACCCATGAGCAAGTCAATAAACGTTGCTTACCCAGAAGAAAAGCGCTGAAGGTTGTTTACCCAAAAGCAAGTCACTATAGGCTGCTTACCCAGAAGCAACGCACTCACGCTGCTTACCCAGAAGCAACGCACTCAGGCTGCTTACCCAGAAGGAAGTTCATTGAAGGTTATTTATCAAGAAGCAAGTTCATTGACGGTTATTTATCAAGAAGCCACTTCATTGAATGCTATTTACCCAGAAGCAAGTTAATTGAAGATTATTGAACCGGAAGCAAATCACTTACCCAAAAGCAAATTCACTATAGGTTATTTACCCAGAAGCAGCTCATTGAATATTATTTACACGGATGCAGGTTCATTTAAGGATATTTATCCAGAAGCAAGTTAACGGAAATATGTTTACCCATACGAAAATTAATTGAAAGCTAACCCCGAAGCACGATCATCCAAGATCATTCTGTCCTTCAAAATACTTCTTTGATAAATGAAAATATTTGTTTCTCTTGCCTAGAAAATGTTACTCTTCGGTGCCTGAATGGTTGTAATTATTTCGCAAATCAGAAAACATGTTATTTCAGGATGCATATAAACAAAAGAGTTTGCTACATTTCCATGAAATATTCCGAAACGGAATTTCAAGCAATTGGTTTGTAAGACATTGAGATCGTATAAACTTCTATCTGAGTCAGTGCCAATTACATAACTCCAGAATTTCAACATATTAATATAATAAAAAGAAATTCCTCTATTTATGAGAAATGTGATAACGATAATCCTTATATAGACTAATTAATAGTTGGAAACACAACTATAAGGATAAATAATACTTATAGTTGCAGGGCTCGCGATGTACTTCTAGTAGTCACTGAATTACTCCCACGAAAAGTGAGATACACCCTATACTTGCGTAACGAGGAAGATGGCGTATCCTGTGTTCCAAATGGGTGCATATAAGTAAGAGGTTGGTAGTTCTGCTCCTACAGAATTTATTTGGATATACAAAAGAATAAAATGTATACTTCAATCTCTCCCACGATTGCATCCAAAGAAAACGATGAAGGAAACTCAAAAAATCACTTAACTCACAAATGTACAGAAGATCCCCCAAAATGACTTAAAACCACCTTGAAATGTTCCTTTATTTTTCCTTTGGTCCCTCCAACCTTTCCCTACGGTGGAGCCCTTTCCGATTAGGAAGTTTTGTATAGTTTTCCTTGCGGTCCGGACTCCAGGTATACTTCCAGCGCATAACATAAAGCAAAAATACTTTTTTTTCCAATCTCCTAGCTTCCGGGATACATCTGTTATTTACTACGCTAGGTTCTTATTAACTATAGTGAGCTCTCAATTATTCTTGTTTAAATACTTAGCTCCTACAGAAGCTAAACTTTTCCAATCAAGCAAAATTATTTTATCTTCAATCTCCTAGCTTCTGGGATCATAGGTGCCGACTTCGTGGGTTCGAGACACTTTTTGAACCCCCAATGATTTTGTTGTGGGTTCCTCAACCCCTAATACTTTTGCTTGTATTTCGCGGGAAAAATTCACGTACGTATATGTGCATAAATTTTGCATTTCGTTATCAATTCTTCAAGTTTTTTTTATTATTCATTCCCCGTTTACTACATACAGAAAGTGTGTATAGAAATTTATCCCTCAGGCTGTTTATTGTGCCTCAAAAAAGAAATAGTGTTTGTTCGTGCCCATCAAATTTAACGCTCAGGCAATACCTCAAAGTACCGTTGTTTAAGAGCATTTAAAAATACCTCCTTTATAAAAGAAAATTCTGCGGTTTGTCTGGGTTCCCACGAAATACAAAAGCCTAGCGCTACATTCGGAGACGAGAACCTATTCGAGGTCATAGTGATAAAGGCGGAAATATGTTGTACAATCAGTTGACCCGCTCTTATCTTTGGGCAGACGGGGACCAATGAGGATAGGAGAGAGAGAGTAGGTGGCATCAGCAGCCGCTGATGAGGCCAAATCTGATAATCTGGTTTCTTGTGCCCTCCAAGTGGGGAGGGTTCAGTGTCGAGTCGTCACTTCTGGAAGACCTGTGCTGGAGCACAGGTTGATAGCGGCCGTCTCTTACTCTCTGCAGCAGACCCTGAAGGTTAGTAAGGCTCCCACAGCTTTAGCAAGACCGTTATTGGTTAACACGCAATATACACGTCCGGTCGACGAAGTATAATTTTGTTTAATGTTTTTAGTAAACACTGAACAGTATTTCTGTAACTTTTTGCAAATTTTTAGTTATGTACATGTACATTTCGGTCTCATTTTTTCCTGACTGTACATGCTGCACAAGTGCCTCTAAAACCTATTCCAAGTCAACTATTTCCCCATACAAAAGTACAAAAGCGCTCCAAGTTGGTGATACTGGGCATACACAGCTGATACGAAGTAGAGCCCACGAAAAACGAAGGGCGTGTGGCTGATGCCATGTCATCTCCCTTCTAACCTCCTATTTTAAATCAGAAATGATTTGAAGAAAAAATCTTGTCATTTTTAAAATTGGTAAAAAAAAAACCTTACAATAAATTTTAAAATTTTACATGTTTTCGTGGCTTTTATAAGACAATTGAGTTGGAAATTCACACAGTATCTGTGTGTTGTATATAATAATGCCGCGCCTACAAAAGCAAAGTAAATGGAATAAATAATTATCTAGAGAGAAAAAAAGATTATGTAATTAACTACAATTTGCTTCGTTTTAGCATTTCAAGCGTCTTATTGTGAAAGATAATCTGACTGACTGAAATTTAAATTAGACTTAAATACTTTGAAAAATGCATTGGTGATTCGATTAAAAATTTCCGGAACACCCAATAATTTTTCAAGTCGGCGCCTACGTCTGGGATACATCTGCTGTTTACTACACTAGCATTAAATATTTAGTTCATAGGCCCTCTGCCTAGGCCCATGAAATAATATTTAATGCTTCAGTAGAAGCGCAATGTCTTCTTAGGTAAACGTTATGACATGGATATAATAAAAACTATTAAAAAAGGCCTAGGCCTAGGGCCTATGAAACAATATCTAGTGCCTGAACAAAAGCGCATTATAATTACCTTGACTTGATACGTAAACTTTATGAATATGGCATGGTTAGAATAAAAACTGTTGAAAGGCCTAGTCCTAGGGATTATGAATTAATATTTCGTGTCTCAGAAAAAGCACAATATAATTCCCTTGAGTTGATAGGTAAACGTTAGGACATTGATTGAATAAAAACCGTCAAAATGGCGTACAGATGATGCACAGTAATTTATATTTAGTGCTTAAATAAGCAAAAGAGAAATGCTGTATTAATAACTTGATGTGTTATGTAAAAATTTAGTGCCTAAGTAACCGTGCAGCGTTATTAAAAAATCCCACCTGGTCGTCCTTTTCCAAACATACACTGCTGGCCACCCAAAATGCAACACCAAGAAGGAAGCATTCGATTGGCCTGAAATTCGCAGCACGCGTCGCCCGCGAGAGGCCATGCAAACGATTAGCATTGCAGGGCATATGCAAATCATGTGCGCTCGGCACGCCACCGAGAAGCACTATAAAAAGGGGGCACAGAAGGCTGGGTGTAAGTAGTGGAAGTGTGTTGTGCTGCCGGACCTGTGTGTGGGAAGCTTCGTGATGCCTCGTCGCAGAATACGGCAGTCATTCCAGCACGTTTCGCAGTTCGACAGAGGACGAATAGTGGCTTATCGCGACAGCGGTTTATCGTACCGAGACATCGGCGCCCGTGTGGGCCGACATCCAGCCACAGTGAGGCGAGTATGGATTCGGTGGGTGCAGGAGGGACGGACCAACGTGAACGATTGCCGCAGATGCGGGACATGACCGAACGAGAGGACCGGCATGTTTTGCGGCGGGCATTGACAGCTCGCACAGCCACATCACGAACGTTAGCGCAGGAATTAAGGTGTGTTGCGCAACAACCTGTGTCAACACGTACCTTTCGACGTCGTCTGCATGAGCAGGGACTTGTCGCACGGTGCCCATTGCTCCTATTACCATTGACGTTAAACCACCGGCGAGTGCGGCGGCAGTGGGCCGTTGAACGCCGCACCTGGAGTACGGAATGGCACGACATTGTGTTTTCCGACGAATCCAGCTTCTGCCTGCAACACCATGGTCACATCCGCGTGTGGCGGCACCGCGGTGAGAGACTGTATGACGCCTGCATCATGCATCGCTATACCGGTCCGTCGCCTGGCGTTATGGTTTCGGGCGCAATCGGATATGACACCCGTACCTCTCTGGTACGCATCGCCGGTACACTCAACAGCCACCGCTACATCTCCGACGTTTTGGGACCTGTAGTCCTCCCTTACTTGCAGGACCTGCCAGCGGCCACGTTTCAACAGGACAATGCACGCCCGCACGTGGTTCGCATCGTGCAACAATTATTTACGGCCCACCAGGCGTCACTGCTGGCGTGGCCCGCCTGTTCTTCTGATATGTCGCCCATCGAACACGACTGGTCGCTGATCGGCAACCGAGTTGCCCGACAAGCACCACCCACGGCTACACCTGACGAACTGTGGCAACGTGTGCAAGCAGCCTGGACCGACATACCCCAAGCCCACATCGAAAGCCTCTTTCGTTCGATGCCGCGGCGTGTAGCAGCCGTTATTGCCAGCCATGGAGGCCATTTTACTTGGCAGCCGCGTGTCACATGGACGTTTCTGTTTTCTGTCCAGTTGTGCTCGAAGCTACCTTTTCAATAAAGTGCCTTTGTTTCCTTTGGATTCCTTGTTTGGACGGTTTTGTTCACTTGTCCCATACTCTTACATCTTGGGGATCTTATGACATGATTTTAGTCGATGTGGACCACTTCTGCACGACGTTACATTCGAAAAACCGTCTCGTCCTTAATTTCTGCAGGCCAGTGTATGAATCAGTTCTTACAATGTAAGTTTTTACTATATTTCCTTACAAAAAAAAAAAAAAAAAAAAAAAAAAAAGCCGGCGTCTATTTGATTTGCTTTCAATCTGCTTCAATTAAAGATTTCACCGATTTAGGACGGGAAACATCCCCTAATTATTGATATTTATTTAAAGCTTAAAAACAACCGTCCTGGGACGGGCTATAGGCTAGTTGATGACAAGAAAAGAAAAAGTTATTCATGACGATGGCACATTAAATGGTAAATAAAAAAAAGTTAAAGTACTGTTTCGAAGAATTCTCATAATTAACTCCTTACCTGTTTCAAATGAATTCCGTAGTATCTGCCAGTGAAAAGAGTGCTACCTTTCAGAAACGGACTGGGTAGGTAGTAAGGAGTATGTATTGCGATTTCCACAGCAGCTGTACTTGGTTGGTTGAACCGAAAACGTTTGTCAGTACTACCAGGAGGTTGCCCTGTGGCATTCAGACTGAAGTGAAGTTTCATGACTGCAAAAATAATTACCATCATTACTTTCCTTTACGTGCAACATAGACATACACCAAAGAGTCAAAATATTATGACCATATGTTTAATATGAAGTTTGACCCTAGGAACACGTGCCACCAAAGCATCTCTAACCCGGCGAGATATTGACGCTGCAATATCTCTAAATGTGTCTTGTGGTATCAGGTACCGTACCAACACGTTACCAGCAGATCCTTTAACTTTTGTAAGTTACATCGTTGAGTCACCGCAGATCGGATTTACTGTTCCAACGTAAACCACAGATATTGGATTGGTTTGATGCCTAGGGAATCTGAAAGTAAGAGAAATACCTGAGAATCTGAATATCAGAGAAAACCTGGTAATCTCGCTCATGTTCCGGAGACCGTTCTAGAAAAATCCGCGCAGTGTGGCGTGGCACATTATCCTTCTAAAAGAAGGAACTACTACAGGGAAATACCTTGCCATGAAGAGATGTACAGTGTAACTTGTGTAATTCGAACGCTTTTAATTCGAATTCTTAGTTAATTCGAATTCTTGGTTAATTCGAACGCTTTTAATTCGAATTATTGGTTAATTCGAGCTCTTTTAATTCGAACGCTTGGTTAATTCGAATTCTTGGTTAATTCGAACGCTTTTAATTCGAATTCTTGGTTAATTCGAACGCTTCTAATTCAAATTCTTGGTTAATTCGAACGCTTTTAATTCGAATTCTAGGTTAATTTGAACGCTTTTAATTCGAATTCTTAGTTAATTCGAATTCTTGGTTAATTCGAACGCTTTTAATTCGAATTCTTGGTTAATTCGAACGCTTTTAATTCGAATTATTGGTTAATTCGAGCTCTTTTAATTCGAACGCTTTTAATTCGAATTCTTGGTTAATTCGAACGCTTCTAATTCAAATTCTTGGTTAATTCGAACGCTTTTAATTCGAATTCTAGGTTAATTTGAACGCTTTTAATTCGAATTCTTGGTTAATTCGAACGCTTTTAATTCGAATTCTTGGTTAATTCGAGCTCTTTTAATTCGAACGCTTTTAATTCGAATTCTAGGTTAATTCGAACGCTTTTAATTCGAATTCTGGGTAATTCGAACGCTTTTAATTCGAATTCTAGGTTCATTCGAACGCTTTTAATTCGAATTCTAGGTTAATTCGAGCTCTTTTATTTCGAATTATTGGATAACTCGAACGCTTTTAATTCAAATTCTTGGTTAATTCGAACGCTTTTAATTCGAATTCTTGGTTAATTCGAACGCTTTTAATTCGAATTCTGGGTTAATTCGAGCTCTTTTAATTCGAATTATTGGATAACTCGAACGCTTTTAATTCAAATTCTTGGTTAATTCGAACGCTTTTAATTCGAATTCTTGGTTAATTCAAACGCTCGCTTTTTATTCGAATTATTGGTTATTTCGAATTTTTAATTTGGTCCCTTGAATTTTGTATATAAACAATGTTAAAAAACCCCTTTAATTCAAACTCTCTTTTGTTTAATTCGAAGGAAACCTCATTTTCGTAATCTCATATTTTCAACAATTACCTTTTGAAATGGGTACGTACTGTTTTGAATGAGGTTCCGAGTGTTTGTTACGAGGTCGAGGTCACATGCGCTAATTTTTCCCGCTCTTGGTTAACCTGACAGCTCTTGTAATGCAGCTGGAGGCTAGTGGCGAGAATATGATATGATAATATGCAAAGGATTTTAGGAAGGGAATGTCTAACCCCAGTTCTTAAACTACCCTTAGAAATAAGAAGCTAGGAGATTTGGGCTAGAGTGTCCGATAGGAAAGTGACACTAAAGCGAAGTAGAAAGAGGGAGGAAGACGCCCTTATTTATTGCCGGGGGGGGGGGCAGTACCCGGGGTCCCACAGCTTAACGTGCCCATCCGACGCACGACGGATGTTTAGTGGATCAAGCGTTCTTCCCTGCCTGGGATCGAACCTGAGGTTCTTTCCGTGGCGGTCACGAACCTTGCCCACTATGCCACCCGCGGCCGAGTGTCGAGAAGCGAGAAGCGGAACCGACCCGGTGTCAAGGTCACGATAATTCCGCTATATAGGATGCAACCGTAGATGTTTAGTTTGTTTGCATTTATGCGAGGTGAACAATGTAACTTGCTGCTCCGGTTGTTTTAATGCCTGTTTGTGTTTATGAGTGGTGATGTAACCTGCTGCACCTACGTTTTTCATCATGTCTTTGCGTAAACTAAACCGTGATGAGTGCAAAACATTGACTTTAGCTTAAAAGGCGGAAGTGATTCATGAAGGGGAAAAGGGATTGGAAAAAAAAGGCTCAGATGACAATGTTTAGCTAATCCTGCACTTCCGGTGGTCGCTTTGTGACGTCACTGTACAAATCGCCATCGTAAGATTACCTAATTGCCACGTGTTTTTGTATCTGCGCCATAGCAGCGTGTCGGAATTATTATTAGGAAACCAGCTGGAATAATCTTCATAAATTCTATCAGATGTTTTGATGCATAATGATTTCAATTTAAAAATTTGGGGAATGTCGAGATGCTTTTCCTATTCTTCACAAAGAAATACTTTATTACGTGACAACAGTTTGCCCTGCTGTGCGTTTTCCCTTCTGCATTTATATAACAAGAAAGATGACACCGAATTTTCGGGTGTAATAAGCACGTCTTTTGAATCCGTTCTGACGCAAATTAAATTTATCAAAGCTATTCAAAGTCAATGGAACCTGTATGGAAAACAATAGTATCTGACGGAAGAAAGAAGTTTTTCAATCGGGTCTTTAATCCCTCAGATATTGCTGTAAACGGAATCGTCAGCTTACGAACTCTTAGAAACAGAGTTATCGACAAAAATAAGATGTGACTTTACGTCCTTTGGTGGGAACACCATACATTATTTTAGGAAGAAAGTATTCACAAAAGGTTTATCCATATGAGCGGTATCGGTCTAAGAAAAAAATTTTTAGTCGAGTCTTCAGGAGCCCAGATTTTGCAACAAATACATCAGAAGTAGAAATTAACACTTATGACCCCTGGTGGCCAAACCATTCTTTACCAAACATTAGAAATTACGTGAAAAATATTTTCCGTCAGGTCTTGTATGCGATACAGGAAGAATTTTGCAAATCGGAGTTTTAGGAGCAGAAAACGCAATTTACCATTGTGCGCCCTAGCGGAAAGTCTATGATTTACTTGAAAATTTTGAATTTATAGGAAAAACATTTCGCATCGAAAACACTATCCAACAAAGAAGGAATTTTTCAAATCGGACTTTTAGAAGTAGAGATATTGACAAAAATAAGATATACATCTACGCCCCTGACGTAGAAACCATGCATTATTTTAAGAAGAAAATGTTCCTAAAATGTTTGTCGACATGAGTAGTATCGGTCCACAGAAGACTTTTTTCAATCGAGATTTTAGAAGCTCATATTTTGCTGCAAATACATCAGAAGCGGAAATTAAGACTTACGCCACCTGTTGGCCAAACAATTCTTTACAAAAATTTGAAATTACGTGCAAACGATTACCCATCAAGAGATGTATCCGGTGCAGAAAGAATTTTTCAGATCGGAGATTTTTTTTTTTGATTGCAAGTTTAACGACCACCGTGAGCAACTCAATGGGCTATAAGCAGTCGCCCGTCCCTAATTTTGGGTCGCTGGCTCCAGGGAAGGGAGAGAGCCAGTGCCGTAAGACAAACACAACATCCATGCCTCACCGGGATTCGAACCCGGACCCCTGTCGGACGAATGATCAGAGGCCATCGCTTAGACCACTGCGCCACCGGGGTGGCCCCGGAGATTTAGAAGCAGAGATATAGGGGAAAACGCAATTTACCTTTACGCCCCCTAGCGGAAAGTCTATGAATTACTTGAAAATTTTGAATTTATAGGAAAAACATGTCACATTAGAAGCACTGTCCAACAAAGGAGGAATTTTTTAAATCGGACTCTTAGAAGTCGAGATATTGACAAAAATAAGATATACATCTACGCCCCCTGGCGTAGAAACCGTGCACTATTTTAAGAAGAAAATGTTTCTAAAAGGTTTTTCGGCATAAGTAGTATCGGTCTACAAACGACGTTATTTTCAATCGAGAATTTAGAAGCTCATATTTTGCTGCAAATACATCAGAAGCGGAAATTAAGGTTTATTCTCTAACCGCACCGGTTTTCACAAAGAATTACTTTATTGTATTAAATTATAAATATTAATTTCTAGATATTTTTATGAAATTTATTTCACACGCCCTTTGGTGAATTATTTCTATATAACTTTCATTTTGTTTGTGTGTGGTCGAGTTTGTGAAGAATAGGCTTAACAGCTTCATTAATCTTAGAAATAAAAACAATACGTGCGGCTCAGGTCCGCTGAAGTAGTTTTGGAGGGGAAAAACGCACCATACTCAAACAATAATTCTAATTACTTCCACATCACTATAAACTTGCATATTATTAGCCGTAAAGGCAAAAGAGACGCCCCTCGAACTCTCTCTCCTTACCCCTCCAAACCAACACATAATAAGTTTCAATGTCAGACTGCCCAATGCAACAGTTAATTATTATAGCATTTTGGCTAGACCTAATGCAGCCAGCAATCAACGCTCTTGCTCAGGTGAACGCATATGGAGTGACGACTACAAATAATATAAGTTTTAATAATTAATAAATTTTGGAAAATTATTTAAGTAAAAATTTTCTTGAGTGGTGGCATTCAAATATTCATAAAAAGAAAACTTTCAGCTTGGCGCCCCCCATAAATCTGGAGCCCTGGGCTCGCCGCTTGTATTAATGATTGGAAAATCAGCTAACTCATGCTGCATCTAAAATGTAAAAAATAAGCCAGTTGAATATGAAGCAAATAATAAAGCGTGGATGACGAGTGACGTCTTTGAAAAATGACTTCTAAAAATAGATAAAAATTTTCAGAAAGAAACGAGAACGATCTCGTTGTTTATTGACAACTGTACAGCACATAACACCATACCTCTGTTGGGAAATGTAAATATTTTGTTCTTTCCGCCGTATATGACTTCAGTAGTTCAACCCGTGGATCAGGGTGTGAATATAAGCATTAAGAACTTCTACCGACGCCATGCAGTTCAGACAATTCTCTTAGGTATCGATACACAAAAACGCTTCAAAATCGGCTTTCTACAAGCTGGTCGTTGGACTCGCAGTGCATGGCAACAAGTTAAACCTGAAACTATAGCCAACTGTTTCCGAAAAGCAGGTTTCCAGAACCCCGATGATGAGTCTCAACTACATCGAGATTAATGGTGGTGAGGAGATCATATCCACTGTGGGAAGACGTAGGCCGTGATGTACCGTATGAGGCTTTTGTGAGCGTTGGTAATATTGGGTTGTCGGAAACGTCATGACGTATTTTAGCCATGTTTTGCAAAGGTCATTTATTGATAGAAAGAACAAAGATCAATCAATGATATAATGCTCGTTTTGCTCGATGACCTTTTGCCATCTGTCAGTGAGCTGCAGAATGCCTCGTTCCTACAAGGACCTGTCTTTCGTGGCGAAAAATTGTACAAGGTGCTGATTTACAGCCTCACCTGAATTGAACGTTATACCACGCAAGGACTGTTGAAGAGAGCGAAACAAGTGGAAGTTTGACGGCGCAAGGTAAGGCGAGTGTGCTGGGTGTGGCAATACATCCCACCCAAGCTCCAATAATTTTTGGCGGGTGATCAAACTTGTATGTGATCTCTAGTTGTCGTGATGGAACACAACACCTTTACGATGAACGAGCTCTGGACGTTTCTGAAATCAATGACTTGATTTGGTTGTCATCAACTTCGTTTGGCCTCCCAGAACGAGGAGCATCGTTGAGGTCAAAATCACCAACACGGAATTTTGCGAACCACCGCTGACACTGACGTTCTTGTAGAGCATTATCACCATACACGTAACGCAACTTTTCACAATCTGGACGCGCGTTCTTCCCTTTACGGAAGTAAAAAGTAAAATATGGCGAAAATGCACAGTTTGGTCTTCCAACTTCAACTTGTTGTCAAATCTCTGCAAATCAACCAAATCGCTCACTATTCCTTTTTGACTGCAGCTGGAACTGGCACCTGTCGAATGCCATAGCGATAACAGAACTGCGCATGCTTCTAGTACTTCCAAAATCGCCCAACCGCCATTGGGTGCCAAAATACGTCATGACTTTTCCGACAACCCAATATATCCCGTGCTTTAATTTTTAGCATGTCTTCCGATATACAAAGCAAGTAAAAATTCTGTTCGGTGTATTGGTGTGTGTTTCCAACCTTCTGCGGGGTGACGTCATACGTATCTGGGCACCTATTAGTCGGATTCGACACATCGTTCCTCTATTGAGTATGAATTTTTGTAAGAGATCGGTGATTACCAGTTTTGTTATGTGGACATATTGTTTCTGGGCCTATTAATTATATTTGAAAAATCCTTTTTCTGTTGGACAGCGTATGGTATGACTTTGCCCATATTTTAGTGGATACCATATCTCTGCAACTATTAGTCCGATTTGAAAAAAAAAAGATTCATTTTGCATTGGGAATCATGAAATGTGAGAACGATGACCTCTCTGGAGTTTTTCGAAACATAACTCACCCGCCACAGGGCGTAAATGTCGTTGTTACCGAACTTACAATATATTTTATTCGATTTCATTGCTTCTAAAGATAAATTCTGATATTTCCGATATATCTGCTTCTAAAAGTATGATTTGAAACAGTCTTTTTCGGTCGGAATGAGTTTCTGATAGGAAATATTTTGCGTATATTTTCTAAATTTTGGTAAAAAATGGTTTTGCCACTAAGGGCACAAGTGTATATTTCTGTTTCCAATGTATTTTCAGCAATATCTGAGCTTTTGAAAATTCGATTGAAGTAATTCCTTTATGATAGATAACGCTCACTGCCAAAAATGTTTTAGGCGTATTGTCTGCTTAAAATAATGCACGGGTTTTCCGCCTGGGGGTGTAGATGTATCTGTCATTTTTCTCCAATATATCTCCGCTTCTAACAGTCTGAATTTAGAACATCTTTCTTTGTCGGACAGCGCTTCTGGTGTGGAATGTTTTGAATATAATTTCAAAACTTTTTTTACGCAAATGTTTGCCATTACAGGGCATATTCTCACGCTTACGTTTTAAGCATAATACAACTTTGCATTTGTAGCAATAGCATCTAAAAAGCCGATTGAAAAAATCCTTTTTCTGTCAGATGCTAATTACGAAAACATCTTGTACGCATTTCCTGTCGAAAATAATGCACAGTTTTTAAACTAGGGTTTACAAATATTTAATATGACTTTCGCGATAACACACGTTTTAAGTGCTAGTGGGAGTAAGGAGTTATTACGATTTGTGGATGTCTTATCAATTGCACAAATCTAGTTGATATTTCTGCTACCGGTTCCGCTTCCTATGAATATCCAAGTTCGCATTGCCTTTTTAAAATTAAGCGCAGTTTCTCCCTTGCACTTTCCAGCTGAATTTTTAGAATTTTTAAAAACCTGCTTTGAGATATCTTTTTCGTGTCTGAAAGGATTCAAAAGACGCCTTCATTACAACCGAAAATTCAGTGTCAGCTTTCTGGTGTGTTAGCACGTCTTTGTAAAAAAAGTACCTGCTTGAAGCATTACTTTGTGCGTCCGTCCGTCCGTCCGTCCGCCTGTGAAAACCAGATCTGTACAGCTATTAGTCTGATTTAAAAAGTTCTTTTTGCGTTTGAAAGGCTGAAATGTGAGAACAATGATCCTTCTTTTTTTTTTTTTTTTGCATAACTTCTCTGCTAGAGGGCGTAAAAGCAGATGCTATCGAATTCAAAATACATTTCATTCTATACATTTGCCTCTAAATATTTTATTGAATAGACAATTCTTCCCTACGATGTCATTTATAACGAAGACTATTTTAGGTTACGTTTCTTTTTCAAGTAATGTATATACACTTGCGGAAAGTGAAAAAAGAACCCCAAGAAGGAGACGTCTGATACCAACGAAATTTATACAGCATAATAACGGAATACAGAGGATAACGTGATCAAAATATTATGGCAAAATAGAGCTGTATTTGCTGGTAAACTGAAAAATAGCATTTCCATGTAACATGGTTAGTACGAGGTTGAACGGCAATGAACTGCGTCACACTGTGCAATTATGTCATGGAGTCTGTCATACAGATGTTGGATGTAAGTTTGGGGTATTGAGTTCCAAGCATCCTCAACCTGGACGCATAAATCGGGGATGGTCGTGGCTGGCCGTGGAAACCGGTTAAGTCGTTGTCCCATAAAATCCCACACATGCTCAATGGGGACAAATCTGGTGAACGTGCAGGCCATCGAAGTTGTCTCACACCCTGAAGTGCATGTTGCGTTGCACGTGCCGTGTGTGGGCGTGCGTTATCTTGCTGGAAAATACCACGATGGACCGACTTTACAAATGGCACAACAACGGGCTGAATGATGTTGTTGATGTAGGAGGTGCTGTTTAACGTACCCGGTACAAACACTAGTTGTGTACGGGAGTGACAGCTGATCGCTCCCCACACCAGGAGACCAGGTGTAGGCCCTGTGTGTCGCTGGCGGATACAAGAAGGGTGGAGACGCTCCCCTGTGCGACTGCGAACACGCATACGGCCATCGGAGGCTCCCAAGCAGAATCTGCTTTCATCGCTGAACACGACAGATCGCCATTGCGTTCTCCAGCGCAGACGTTGGCGACTCCACTGCAGCCGTTCCTGACGGTGGGCTGGAGTCTGAGGTACACATGCCAGAGGCACACGGGCTCGTAGTCCTGCATCCAGTAGACGGTTGCGGATTGTTCGCACAGTCACCACAGGTGCAACGGCAGCTCGGATTTGCGTCGCTGTGGATGTTATGCTGGACAACGCCGCTCTTCGTATGCGTCGATCGGTTCGCTCCTCAGTCCGTCTGTGACTCCCGGTTCCACGTCTTCTCGTGTGGGAATGTTCCTCGGACCATCTACGCCACCATCGTACCACCACCGATACTTCCCGTCCAATTCGCTCCGCAATACGACGATACGACCACCCGGACTCGCGAAGTCCGACTAGAACGTCTTCCATGTCCAGGCATTGCAGCTTCTTCAGGGTCTTCGCACGTGTACGTACGCCGACGGCTGATTACATTTACTTTGCCGTACTCCTAAAATACCACCGACGATAATTTGCATATTATGCCGTGCTGTAGCGTAGGCGCTCACCGGACGGTTCCGAAATTAATATCACACCTACGTAAACTCGACCCCATTAACATATGTAAATTTCATGATCGTTCCCCAGTTCCTTCTTGGTGTTCTTTTTTCACTTTCCGCCAGTGTATTTTCCGCTAGGGAGTGTAAAGTTAAATTGGTATTTCCCCGATATCTCTGCTTCTAGAAGTCCGATTTCAAAACATTTTCTGTATCGGGTGTAACTTATTCTGGCAAATATTCTACAATGAATTTCTAATTTTTTTTGTAGAGAATAGTTCGGCTACCAGGGAGCGCAAACATTTATTTCTGTTTCTGATGTACACTGCTGCCTGACAGAGAAAATGCCGCACGAAGAAACCGTGAACGCAACGCCATGAAAATTGCAGGTTGGGTGCACACGTACAAGCATTTGCAGGCCAATCACACGAACGGCGTGCGGGATGTAAGTGGACAACCAGCACGTGAGGCCATCAGTCGAGGCGTCGTCACGACCGCGAGAAGTGACTGGTTCTTCTGTAACCGTGTCTGGTGGACGAACAAGGGGTGCCAACGCCGTTAAGACGCCGTCGTATCCGCTTTCTTCAAGCAAATGAGTTCACGGGAGGTGTCATCGTAAGCCTTCGTACCGTCGGATGATCCTTGCGTCGTATTGCAGAAGAAACGGAACGTTATGACACAATGTTTGGTCGCATTTGGAGACAGTGGTCTCAGGAAAGGACCTGTGCAAAGTCCTAGGGGGACCGGAGCACGGAGACGGACGTCCGAGAGCACTTATCGTCGCATCCGACATCAAGCCGTAGTGGACCCACAGTCCACAACGAGTGACATTTTGCGGAGTGTACGGGGAGGTTTGGGTGTTCCGATATCAACGCGGACAGCGTCGCGTCAATCGTCTGCGTCTAGTTAGCTGTCCAGCCGTCTGTTGCGAAAGATATCCTTAACAACGAACCATCGTAATCACCGCTTGGAGTTGTGTCGCTCCAGAGCTGCCTGCGTGGGGTGCCGAATGGGAAAATGTGGTGTTCAGCGACTAATCGTGGTTTTGTCTCACCACGGATGATTGCCATGTGAGAGTCTAGAGACGGCACGGCCAACGGGTGGATTCCTCCGCGATTGTGGAGCGCCATACGGCCCGGCAAAAAGGAATCATGGTGTGGGGGCTATGAGCGCTAACATCCGCTCACCCCTGGTATGCATTACGGGAACATTAACGGCACGCCTCTATGTTGACGAGGTGCTGCGGCCCCGGACATTACCGTATTTGCAGGGCATCCCAAACGCCGTTTTTCAACAGGATAACGCCCGGCCGCATACCGCTCGGATCAACCTGAATGCTTTAAACGGTGTGCGGATGCTTCCGTGGCCAGCACGATCACCCGACCTCTCGCCAATCGAGCATCTGTGGGACACAATTGGACGTCGGTTAAGTAGTGAGTACACTCCCATCCCCGCAAAATAAAGATGAACTCTGGACTCGGATCAACACCACATAGTCCACGATACCCCAGGACTTTATTCGGACTTTCATTTCCTCGATGCCCCGTCGGATTCAACGCTGCATCACCCAAAATGCGGGCCACACTCCTGTATGCGGGATCATCCTGCATATTCGGCCACTGGAGTCTTGTCTGTATGTGACAATTAAATCATTTGTTCAGGACCTACTTGGCTATCTGTGTGTGCACTTTGGTCTGTTTTCGAGCATTTCTTCATGGTGTGGAATTTTCTCTGTCCGGCAATGTATTTGCAGCAAAATCTGCGGTTCCGAAAATTCGATTGAAGACATTGTTTTGTGGACTGATGTCGCTCAGGTCGGAAAACATTTTGAGAATACCTTCTGCTTAAAATATTGCATAGTTTTTCCGCCAGGAGGCGTAGATGTACATCGTATTTTTGTCGATATCACTGATTCTAAGAGTGAGATTTGAAAAAAATTTCTTTATTGGAGGGCGTTTTCAGAGCGAAATGTACCGCATATACAGTAATTGAAAATTTTTCTTATCGCACAAGTATGTCACAAGAAAAGAACGCGTAAGTTCACGTTTCCGTTTGAAGTAATATCTGCGGGTAATGGTATTTGGTGTTAAACGATTTTTTTTTCTTAATTCTTTTAACACCAGATACCATTTACCTCTTGTGGTATATTTTATTTCCCTGATAATCTCCATAATTAAAACTTCGATTTTGGGGGTTAGTGTCAGATGAGGAAACATTTCGTGTGCAGCTTTAGCAACACCATAGCACACAGTTACTGTTAAATGGGTATTTAGAGTCGAATCTCAGCTTATACTTCACCACTTAGAAGAAGACGCTTTGCATAAAATACATCTGTCAAATGATCCGTATTGTAAACATTGTGGTCTCTTGGAGAACACTGAACACATTGGTAATGAATGTGATTTTGGAAAAAAATATTTGGACATGGTTAAAGAACTATATAAATTTAAAGAATAGTTTTAACAGTAAACAAATCTTATATCACGCACCTTTAAAATATAGTAATTTAAGAAATAATGCAATTCATTATCTAAGAGCAATTACAAAACATAATCTTTGTGAAAGAACAGAAATTTAATGTCATTTAATCAGAAATATCGAAATTCGGAGCAAATAAATTTAGCAATCAAATGTGATTTTCAAAGAGTTCTAAAATTTATAAATCAGAAATATGGTGCAAATAAAACTTTTAAAAAGTGGATAGCATTAAAACCAATAGTTTATAGAAAAGATAATGATATTCTTAATAAAATATTGGAATAAAATAATATTGAATGAGTCACAAATTCATATAGTGCGTCGCATAAATATAGAGACAGAACAAATTCTTGAATAAAAAAGAAACAACAACGAGCTGAAATGTACACCTCATATTTATAGCAAAAGTAGCATAGGACACGCAACTGCACAATTGTTTGACGGAAAAATAACAATTCCAACGCCAAGTACAAGAAAAAAACAGAAATACGCTGTTTCAAAAATATAAAGACTTACTAGTTATGAGCACCTCCGGTACGAATAATGGAGCCGTTGTTCCGAATAACACTGAAAATACGATTGGGCATGCTGTCCACCAAGTGATGTAAGTGTTCTGGACGGAGTGCGTACCAGCTTCGTTCAATTTGCTCTTTCAACGCCACCACACTTGAGAACTGCCGTCCATTCGCATACGCATCACGAGCGAGGATACCCCAGAGGTTCTCGATAGGGTTCAGATCTGGACTGAGTGCTGGCCAATCTATTACGGTCACATGATGAGTGTTACACCAGCTTTTCGTTAATGCAGACCGATGGATAGAGGCATTGTCTTGCTAGAACACATAATCAACACCCGCTAGAGTTTCGGCAAACGGTAGAAGGTGGCTGCTGAGTATGTCCTGATACCTTTCGGAGTTCTACCTGCCTTGCAGAAAAGCGATATCCGTTGTCCCATTGAACGCAAAAGCTCCCCAGACCATCACAGATCCCCCTCCTTTCTGTCTGCTGAAGAAGGTGTGTGGCTCGCGTCGTAAATCATGACAATAGAAGTTCCAACCGTCAGGGCCGTCCAGGTTGAAATTTTTCTCATCGGAGAAAATAGTTGTGATCCACTCGTCCGTCCAGTGTATGTGGCTGCTTGCCCATAGCAATCTAGCTTCCGTGTGGCACTGCGTGAGGTGTGGCAGACGGCGCATTTTACGGAGCAAAATGTTGCGACTTTCCTTGATTCGTCGATGAACTGTGTCCTTTGAGATGGTGACACCAACAGTCCGAGAAACTAAACGCATGATGGCACGATCATCTCGTTTGGTTGTTATTCGAGGCCTTCCAGGCCGTTTTCTGGCAGTTAACGCACCGCGTTTCGATAAAGTCTTATAAATGACTTCCCTACTCCTCCCCATGGCTTTACAAATTTTCGCTACAGGCAATCCATTTGCTCTCAGTCTCCAAATCTTCTGCACCTCCTCACCAGAAAGTTGACAGTTGCGTGGCATTTCGGCAAATGAATGTCTGACGGCAGGTCCGCTGTCTTTTGTAGGCTGGACCGAATTACGGCCCATGCGCGTGCCTTCATTATGCTAATTTGAACATCTCATTTGCATGTGGCTACTTTACATAGTTGTCTTTATACACTGTATGTGGTCATATGTTTCACCACGTAACCCAGGCAACTGTTTAAGACTGCTGCTCATTAGTAGTGTTGATCGTTGAAAGCCACCCTTGACACAAGCGGAACGTTGTCGGTTCTCCTACGGTGGTTTATAACTTGCTTGATCTGCCATTCATTTCTGCGGTCAGGTGAGATCATCAGTTCGGACCGCTATTGTGCTGGAATGTAGGGGACGCACAAAGAGTTCCCTACCAAGCAGCCAGTCTTAGTCTAAATAGGGACCCTCTGTCACACGACAATGCGCTTGCACATTATCCCAGACGTCCGTCCATAAAATTCACCAGTTTTACTACGAAACTCTGCCTTACCCTGCATATTCCCCAGACTTTGCTACAACGGATAAACACCTCTTCCGGCATCTGAACCATTTCCTGACAGATAAAACCCTCCTAAACGACCAAGCAGTGTATCAGGATGTTGTAACATTCAATGTATCACAGATTCTGGAGTGTTATCGCCGTGGGATCCACAGCTTCGTAACCCGTCGGTATAGCTTAATCGGAAAAGCATACGGCTCCGGAGCAGAAAGATGGGGGGAGGGGGTCTCGTATCCTGCTACCGGCAAAATTTGTGTTTCGCTACACTGATTCCTGTATGGGGCCCAATATAGCAAAACCCAAATTTGCCCATGGCAATACTCGAACCCGCATTCTTCTGCTCCGGAACCGAATGCTTTTCTAATTAAGCTGGATTTGTCGCTGCAACTTTGCGGTATTAATCTGTACAGAGGAGACTTCTGTAGTACGTCACAAAGTTCAAAATTGAATATTTTAAATGAAAGCAAGCGAGATGAATTGCACCAGCAGGGAACCTTGCTGTTGCATTGATAAAAAAATAACGGAAACTTACTAGATCCTTTTGCAATTTTCTCTTGAGATCGGTTAGGCTGTCCCCACTTCGAATATATTGTAAAGCAAAAGTGAGGCAGTGATTCTGTACTGTAGAATGACCCCATAACGTTTTCCAAACTGTTTGAAAGGAGAAAATGCGAAATGACATCTATTAAAACAAATTATGATCGTGAAAAACTGAATTTTTTTACTCCGGCTCCTCATCAAAGAAAACTGAATTAAAACAAGTTAGTAAAATCATACAATGCATTAATTACTATACGCTTTCCAACATACCAGAAATCATTACTCATGTTACTACTCAAGTTATGAGGATAATGGCTGTGGAATAAATCTCGCTCCTGTGCCATGATCTTTGACCTCGTTTCGGTAATATTAAGCGCAATTGGTTCAGTGTACCTCCGGAACAACATACTGAAATTTTGGCGCAATAGAAGCATTTTAGTTAAGTTATGAGGATAATGGCTCTGGAATAAATCTCGCTGATGTGCCCTGAGCTTTGACCCTCTTTCAATGATATTCAACAGAGCCGGCTCAGTGAAGCTCTGGAACAGCATGATGAAGTTGTGTCGCAATCGAAGCCTTTGTACGTAAATTATGACGCATAAGCGCGATGGAATGTATCCCGCTCCTATGACCTGACCTTTGATCCCATTTCGTCCATTTTCAAAAGGGTTCGTCCCCAGGTTGTCCCCTAACACATACTAAAATTTCATTAAAATCGAGCTATTTTTACGTGAATTATTTCGCGTACAAGCAGACAGACAGATGAACAAAGCTGGAGCATATACACTTCTTCAACCTACTGCGATTGGAAAACGTAAACAAGTTAGTTAAATCATTCGAAGCATTGATTATGATACGCTTTTCAACATACCAGAAATCAGTACTCAAGTTATAAGGATAATGACTGTGGAATAAATCTCGCCTCTGTGTCATGACCTTTGACCCCATTTCGATCATATTACACAGAACTGGCTCAGTGTACCTCCGGAACAACATGCTAAAGTTCTGTCGCAATAGAAGCCTAGTCAAGTTATGAGGATAATGCCTGTGGAATAAATGTCGCTCCTGTGTTCTGACCTTTGACCCATTTCGATGTTATTGAACAGAACCGGCTCAATGTACCTCCGGAACAACATACTAAAGTTTTGTCGCAATAGAAGCATTTCTAGTCAAGTTATGAGGATAATGGCTGTGGAATAAATCTCGCTCCTGTGCCCTGACCTTTGACCCCATTTTGATGATATTCAACAGAACCGGTTCAGTGTACCTCCGGAACAACATACTAATGTTTTGTCGCAATAGCAGCATTTTTAGTTAATTTATGAAGATAATGGTTGTGGAATAAATCTCGCTACTGTGTCCTGACCTTTGACCAATTTCGATTATATTGAACAGAACCGGTTCAGTATACCTACGAAACAACATGATAACGTTTTGTCGCAATCGAAGCATTTTTTGGTAAGTTATGACGCATAAGGGAGAGGGAATGGATCCCGCTCCTATCTCCTGACCTTTGACCTCATTTCGTCCGTTTTCAATAGGGTTTGACCCCAGGTATCCCCCTACCACATACTAAAATTTCATCGAAATTTTAGTATGTGGTTTTTACGTGAGTTATCGTGCCGACAGACAGACGGACGGACAAAGCTGGAGCATATACGCTTCTTCAACCTACGGTTGGAAAGCGTAAAAAACAGCAAATACTAATCGCAAAAATTAAACTTGTAAGATAGGTTGATGAGAAACAAGTAAATCACAAATACTTTTGCTTCATATTTAAAACATATCCGGAATGATTATGTAAATGCACCCAAGAGCCAAAACATTATGTCTAGCGCGTCGTTATTCAAATCGAAGCAAGTGCAGGTAAACGATGCTCGTGTGAAGGTCATGAAAATACTTCCTGACACTGAGCTCTGTTAATCAGTGTTATTCTTGTTCTTCAGGTGGAAAAGGCAGCGGACTTTGAGAAAGGCCAAATTGTAATGACCACAGGAGTGGCTCAGAGCATTTCCGGGACGGCAAGGCTTGGAACGTGCTCCCGGTCAATCGTGGTTAGTCCCTAACCACCGGTGATTTAAAACACACCACGGCTCATCGATGCTATAGCTGAGCAGAAGCTATCCCGTATGGTACGAGCCAACAGAGGTTATACTGTGTCACAACTCGCCGGCAATTTGAAGGCTGGCGAAGGGACTAATGTGTTAAAACACACAGCTCATTGATCCGTGCTGAAAATGGGTCTCTCCAAGTGACCATGCTAACCTTGTTTCACCGTCGAAAGTGCTTTAAATGGGCATGCGAGCATCAAAGCTGGGGTTCAAACGATTCCAAGAATGTCGCCTTGTACGATGAATATCATTTCCTTTTGCACCATGTGGACGGCTGGGTAGGAGTCCGTGGTTTACCTAGGCAAATGTTGACACCAAGATGCACCTCTGGACGAAAACAAGCAGGTGGAGGAATTGTAATCCTTTGGAAAATGTTCTGCTGGGAAACTCTGGGCCCGACATTCATATGCAGGAAACTATGACGTCTGCCACCTGCCTAAATATCATTGTAGATCAGGAATATCTTTTCAGAACAAAGGTATTCTTCTCTAGTAACACCTTCTTTCCGCAAGATAATGCGATATGTCGCACTGCCCGGATTGCTCAAGAATAGTACGTAGAACCCGAAAAAGACTTCCAGGTATTGCGCTAGCCTCCAAATTCCCGAGACAGTTATTTTTTTGATTGGAGGTTTAACGACCACCGTGAACAACTCAATAGGCTATAAGCAGTCTCCCGTTCCTACTTTAAAGGGTCGCTGGTTCCAGGGATGGGAGAGAGCCAGTGCCGTAAGACAAACACAACATCCATGCCTCATGGGGATTCGAACCAGGACCCCTTTCGTATGAATGATCAAAGGCCATCGCTTAGACCAGTGCGCCACTGGGGTGGCCCCAGACATAAGCCCAATCGAGCATCCATGGTTTGCGTTAGAACAGCAAATCCGATCTGCCGCGGCTCAACTATGTACCTTACCAAAATTATAAGATCTGCTCTGGTAACGTTACCAGATATCACAAGTCCCCTCCAGAAATCTTGCAGCGTCTATGCCTCGCCGGGCGGAAGCAGCTTTGGCGGAACGTGAAGGACAGACATCGTTTTTGCCAAGTGGTCAATATGTTTTGGCTCTTTGTGTTATATGCAAAAACTTCTTCAGAAAAACTAGATCGACAGAGAACATTTTCAAAGAAATGTGCGCACTGCTTGTTGTGCTAGCATTTTACGATTTTAGTGCGCAAGTTAAACTTTTTGTTTACGAAATTAAACTTAAACGATACCTTTTCATTAATATATTTTAGTGTACACTTGGAATCTATATTATAAACGAGGATTGAACCGAAAGTAATGCAAAAGTGAGCATAACTCTTTTATTAACTGACACAGGTCGTTTAAATTGCACATGTTGGTAGAGTAACTCTTCCTCTGTACAAAGATACTACTCAACATAGTCTCCATCACAAGCGATGCATTTGAAAAAAAATTAGGTGTGGACTGTTGGTCCCACTTCTTTACAGCCACTTTCATCACGTGTGTGTCATCAAATCGTTGTCCCGGGGAACTGTCCTGCATTGAGCCGAGCAGGTGGAAATCAGCGGGCTACAGATCTGGGTTGCACAGTGGATGGGGTACATACGACCAGCCTAATTTGCTGATCTCCTAATTTGTTGCCAAAGATATGTGTGGTCTCGCATTGTCATGGTGAATGTGGATTCTTTTCAGATTCTTGATCGCAGTCTTCCTCGTTATGGCTTCTCTAAGCTTCTTGAGTGTCGCAATGTACCGGTCGCTGGTCACATTACGGTCACGTTGTGACGTGCCTGCTCCGCAGGATGCACACGACATAAAGGCAGATAGCAGCAAGCACGAACGTTTGCGTAGTTCAGTTGGTAGAGCGACATGTTCCGGAATAAGTACACTCGGGTTGGTTTCCTGGCTTGGACTAAAAATGACGGAGAAATTTACTTCGTTATAGACCGCCGAACACCTATGTGCCATGAAATTGGTGAGGTTATCGAAGAAGTTCACAAAGAGTCTACGGAGGAACCGGCTGAGATGCAATGCATCTTCAAAGTGCGTCCCAGGCATGCACAATTGGATTTAAGTCAGGAGAACATGTTAGCCCCTCCATTCTCTGGATTACTCCTTCTTAAAGCACGTTGTAATTAGCGACGTATTCTCTAATTTAACTTCCCTTTTAGTTTCTTTGTCTATGTAAATTTGAGTTCGTCCTTCCTACCATTTTTCAAACTTGATATCTTCTCTCTCGCAAGAGTATGGTCGGCAACATCCTGATGTCCGAGCGTATGACGTGTGTAAGTGTCAGATACGAACAGACCGATATGCGTTTGGGCAAAAGCAGTATGTGGAGATGGTGCGAGAATAATGCTACCTATGGAAAAGACGTTGTTTAGTTAAAGGTGTGTCTATTTACAGGCTGGTGTGTTGCGCTGACATATACAAAGGCCGTTCAAAACTGAGAGTATTTCTTTTTATTATATATAATTCAAGACTACACACTTGTGATGTTCATTTAGAATAAATTATCAACGTTTTTTCACAATTAAATGTTTTATTAACATCGACTATAGTTTCGCAGAGCGTCTGGCTCGGCATCATCAGGACGAATGGAGCGTAAACATTCAAATCATTGTGACATCATCAGAGTTCTGACGGTCACGGTTTTTGGTGAGTTGTTTCCACGCGCTTGAAAGAAATGGCGTAGACGTCATGTTATTGACAAGTCGTGAAGAATTCCGGTATATGTGGAAAGCTTCTAATACATTAAGCTTGTTAGTCGAATCAGGTTTATCAATAAGAATAGCGTTTCCAAACAAAAATTTATGGTTATTTTCGTGACAATGTTGGGCTATTGATGACTTCTTCAGTTCACAGTTCCGTACGTAAGTCTTGTGTTCCTTTACACGGAAACTTAAAGCCCTGCGGGTCTGTCCTATATATGAAAGTCCACATTCACAAGGTATCTGATAAATTCCCCAGGAATTTATGTCTTGGACGTAGTCTTTTGATCCGTGAAAATTCATCTTGTTTAATTCTCAAAAGTTTTAATTTCAAAGTGATTTTCAAACCCATAAACAAGATGAATTTTCACGGATCAAAAGACTACGTCCAAGACATAAATTCCTGGGGAATTTATCAGATACCTTGTGAATGTGGACTTTCATATATAGGACAGACCCGCAGGGCTTTAAGTTTCCGTGTAAAGGAACACAAGACTTACGTACGGAACTGTGAACTGAAGAAGTCATCAATAGCCCAACATTGTCACGAAAATAACCATAAATTTTTGTTTGGAAACGCTATTCTTATTGATAAACCTGATTCGACTAACAAGCTTAATGTATTAGAAGCTTTCCACATATACCGGAATTCTTCACGACTTGTCAATGACATGACGTCTACGCCATTTCTTTCAAGCGCGTGGAAACAACTCACCAAAAACCGTGACCGTCAGAACTCTGATGATGTCACAATGATTTGAATGTTTACGCTCCATATTTCTTTTTAGTTGGCAACAGTGCGAAGGGAGGAAATAACCACGCAGACGACTAACTGAATTAAGGAAGTATCTATGGCAACAGTTATTAGCAGTGGCAGACGATTCTGGCTTCGTTATTGCGCAGTTGTTTAAGGTATATCTGCATTTCGCCATATAGCTGTCGAGGTGAGTGATTCAGAGTTAAGAAATGAAATGCGTTGTGTGATAAAATCTTGTTATCGTTTGAGTAAAACGGCTCCAGAAACAGTTGATTTAATGAAAAAAGCTTACAAAGATAAATGTTTAGGTGAGTCAACGATTTTCAGATGGCACCATGATTAAAAAAAGCGCGTTTGTCGGCAGAACTCGCTCCTAGGCTTGGTAGACCTGAAAGTGCTGTTACGGAGCATATTGTTAACACAGATTGGGAAATCCTGCAAGAAGATCGACGAATGACACGTGAAGACATAACGGCCTCAACTAATATTTCTAAAACGTCGGCATTCCGCATTGTACGTGACAAATTACTGCCCCGTCGTGGTGTTCCAGATGGGTATCTCATCACACAACGAGAGAAAAACTGTTACCCAGAGTTCAAGTGTGTCATGAGTGCAAACAGATCATTGCAAAGGATCCAAACTTTCTAAACACAGTAATAACTGCCGATTGTGCGCTTCGTGAGGGAGTCAAAGTAGTTGGCCTATGTTTAATGACGTTATTTAGATAAACTTGTGTCTGGAAACCCACAGGCTCACCTCCTTCGAAAAACGTCCGCCAAACCAATTCAGCTGGGAAGGCGATGTTTCTTTGATCATATAGGCATAGTCTATCAGCATGACGTTCCTCCACAAATTACTGTCAATGCATTCCATGTATTGAATTTCAGTCTTGAAGTATCTGCGATGACTCATATCGATTTAGCGCCCAGAACTGGTGGGCAAGTGAATCCTTCACCATGATAACGCCCTCCCACGTGACGCTGCTTCTGTTTAACAGTTTTTTACGAAATACTGTATTGAAATCATGCCTCAGCCTGCCTACAGTCCTGACCTCGCCCCGTGCGATTTCTGGTTGCTTCCAATAAAGAAGAAGTTCGTGGCGCAACATTCAATACAAACGCTGATATCATTCAAGCTATACAAGGGTCGCTAATGCAATTTCTACAAGATGCCTTAGCCACATGCTTTGAAAAGTGTACTGAACGATGGGACCGTTGCATATCATTCCGAGGATATTCCGAGGATTGAGAAAGACTATAACGGTGAGTCGAAAGTTTTGCAATATAAGCGCATGTGCTGCGGTTGGTATACCACGTGTTTAAACTACACTGCTGGCCACCAAAAAATGCAACACCAAGAAGGAAGCATCCGATTGGCCTGAAATTCGCAGCATGCGTCGCCCGCAAGAGGACATGCAAACGATTAGCATTGCAAGGCATATGCAAATCATGTGCGCCCGGCACGCCACCGAGAAGCACTATAAGAAGGGTGCACAGAAGGCGGGGTGTCAATAGTGGAACTATGTTGTGCTGCTGGACCTGTGCGTGGGAAGCTTCCTGAGACCTCGTCGCAGAATACGGCAGTCATTCAAGCACATTTCGGAGTTCAACAGGGGACGAATAATGGTTTATCGCGAAAGCGGTTTATCGTACCGAGACATCGGCGCCTGTGTGGGACAACATCCAGCCACAGTGAGGCGAGTATGGATTCGGTGGGTGCAGGAGGGACGGACGGACCGACGTGAGCGATTACTGCAGCCGCGGCACACCACCGAACGTGAGGACCAGCATGTTGTGCGGCGGGTATTGACGGCTCACACCGCCACATCACGAACGTTAGCGCAGGAATTAGGGTGTGTTGCGCAACAACCTATGTCAGCACGTACCGTTCGACGTCGTCTGCAGGAGCAGGGACTTGTCGCACGGCGTCCATTGCTCCGATTACCATTGACGTTACACCACCGGCGAGTGCGGCGGCAGTAGGCTGTTGAACGCCGCACCTGGAGTACGGACTGGCACGACATTGTCTTTTCCGACAAATCCGGCTTCTGCCTGCAACACCACGATGGTCACATCCGTGTGTGGCGGCGCCGCGGCGAGAGACTGTGTGACGCCTGCATTATGCATCGCCATACCGGTCCGTCGCCTGGCGTTATGGTTTAGGGCGCAATTGGATATGACACCCGCACCCCTCTGGTACGCATCGCCGGTACACTCAACAGTCACCGCTACATCTCCGATGGTTTGGAGCCTGTAGTCCTCCCTTAACTGCAGGACCTGGCAGCTGCCAAGTTTCAACAGGACAATGCGCGCCCCCATGTGTCACGCATCGTGCAACAATTCTTCATGGCCCATCAGGTGTCACTGCTCCCGTGTCCCGCCTGTTCTCCCGATATGTCGCCCATCGGACACGTCTGGTAGCTGATCGGCAAACGAGTGGCACGGCAAGCACCACCCGCGGCTACGCCTGATAAACTGTGCAACGTGTGGAAGCAGCCTGAATCGACATACCCCTAGCTCACATACAAAGCCTCTTTCGTTCTATGTCGCGGCATGTAGCGGCCGTTATTGCCAGCCATGGGGGCCACACGAGCTATTGATGTCTGCGTGTTCCGCAAGTCGCACGGGCCTGTAAGCTCAATCGTTTCATCTTTGTATCTCTTGTCATGTGTCCAGTAAATCTGGCTTTGCTATTTCGTGTCCTTCTTGGTGTTGCATTTTGGGTGGCCAGTAGTGTAGTTTAAGTCGCGCACTGCAGTAAATCCAAAGAGACATAAAATAGTAGTCGTTGCTGTGAAGAGTTCTTCATGTCGCCGTTCTGTTTGTGGTTGGGACGCCTAAAAGATGAACAGCCACAACCGGCTATAATTAGGGAACCTTTGCTTTGAGAGTGTGAAGTCGGCCATAAACCTGCTCAAGCAGCACGAAGCATTTTTCTTACGAAAAGGGGGAAGTTCCGTGGACCACATCATCGCAACCAGATGGTTCAAGAAATTTCTTTTAAGTGACAGAAACCTCGACGATCAGCCAAAGTCAGGTACGACGTAGGGTAGAATTTCGAGAGTATAATCCATTACGTATTTATTCCAGGTGGTCGGAACGTCAACGCCAGCCTCTACTTTGAACAGTTGGAGCGGATGTATGAGGTTTTGGAGAAGTTCCCGGCACTGGTGAACAGAAAACGCGCTGTCCTACAACAAGACAACGCTCGGCCTCACACCGTGCGAACGACCAGGGCAAAACTCCAGGAACTTGAGGGCATCGAACCGATACCATACGTAGCATATAGTCCGGACCTTGCCCCGTCGTATTATTACTTGTTCCGGTCCATGGCCAACTTCCTTCGCGGCCGGCACTTCAACAACCAGAAGGAGGCGGCATCTGGGGTGAAGGTGTTCTTCACCTCGAAGGACAAGAAATGGTGCCGCCGCGGAATCGAAGATTTGGCAGACGGATGGCTAAAGACGGTGCAACACGATGGCCTATACTTTGAATGCTACTCAGCTTTCTTCATAGAGGTACGCATGAAGATATAAAGTAATCCAAATGTTGCAAACCTTTCGACTTACCCTCTGTAGAATCGAAGAACTGGCAGACGGATGGTTAAATACGTTGCAAACCTTTCGACTTACCCTCTGTAGAATCGAAGAACTGGCAGACGGATGGTTAAAGACGTTGCAACACGATGACCTATACTTTGAATGCTACTCAGCTTTCGTCATAAAGGAACGCATGAAGATATAAAGTGATCCAAATGTTGCAAAACTTTTGACTTACCCTCTATAAAATCGAAGTACTGGCAGACGGATGGCTAAAGACGTTGCAACACGATGGTCTATACTTTGAATGCTAGTCAGCTTTCGTCGTAGAGGTACGTATGAAGACATAAAGTGATCCAAATGTTGCAAAACGTTCGACTTACCATCTGTGGAATCAAAGAACTGGCAGACGGATGGTTAAAGACGTTGCAACACGATGACCTATACTTTGAATGCTACTCAGCTTTCGTCATAAAGGTACGCATGAAGATATAAAATGATCCAAATGTTGCAAAACCTTTGACTTACCCTCTGTAGAATCGAAGTACTGGCAGACGGATGACTAAAGACGTTGCAACACGATGGTATATACTTTGAATGCTAGCCAGCTTTCGTCATAGAGGTACGTATGAAGACATAAAGTGATCCAAATGTTGCAAAACGTTCGACTTACCATCTGTAGAATCAAAGAACTGGCAGACGGATGGCTAAAGACGTTGCAACACGATGGCCTATACTTTGAATGCTAGTCAGCTTTCGTCATAAAGGTACGTATGAAGATATAAAATGATCCAAATGTTGCAAAACTTTTGACTTACCCTCTGTAGAATCGAAGTACTGGCAGACGGATGGCTAAAGACGTTGCAACACGATGGTCTATACTTTGATTGCTAGTCAGTTTTTGTCATAGAGGTACGTATGAAGACATAAAGTGGTCCAAATGTTGCAAAACGTTCGACTTACCCTCTGTAGAATCAAGGAACTGGCAGACGGATGGCTAAAGACGTTGCAACACGATGGCCTATACTTCGAATGCTAGTCAGCTTTCGTCATAGAGGTACGCATGAAGATATAAATTGATCCAAATGTTGCAAAACTTTTGACTTACCCTCTGTAGAATCAAAGAACTGGCAGACGGATGGCTAAAGACGTTGCAACACGATGGCCTATACTTTGAATGTTAGTCAGCTTTCGTCGTAAAGGTACCTATGAAGACATAAAGTGATTCAAATGTTGCAAAACGTTTGACTTACCCTCTGGCGAATCGAAGTGCTGGCAGACAGACGGCTAAAGAAGGTGCAACACGAGGGCCTATTTTTTGAATGCTAGTCAGCTTTCGTCATAAAGTTACGCATGAAGATATAAAGTGATCCAAATGTTACAAAACTTTCGACTTACCCTCTGTAGAATCGAAGTACTGGCAGACGGATGGCTAACGACGGTGCAACACGATAGCCTCTACTTTGAATGCTAGTCAGCTTTCGTCATAAAAGAACGTATGAATACATAAAATGATTCAAATATTGCAACACTTTCGACTCCCTTAATATTTTGCTGCGAGTATGTTTTTTTATTTTGTGTGATTTTACTCTCAGTTTTTATGGAACGGCCGTTATATATATTTTGCGTTAATAGTTCTACCGATTAATGTTATTTAGTTCTGAAGTTTACTACTAATCTGACTCGTTTAACGTTCGAGTTAAAATGTTCTGCTGTGTTGGAATGTTACTCTTCAAGCATCTGTTGACAGAATAAAGGAATCAATTTGTAAGGAGTCGTTTCTTGACGTTTTCTTAGAAGATTCCTGTTTCACTGTAGGTGAAGGCTTTCGGAACTGATTTATGTAGTGTTCAGGCAGCCATGTTTCGACGAACATTACACTCTATGAGGTGAAGCGTTATCGTCCATGAAAAGAAACGAATCACCAACTGCTGCACCATCAGGTCTAAGAATTTAGTCTCTACATCTCTAGGCCGTCACACTGCCGATTCGGATGACGTACAGACCCGTACGTTCACCGATATTTATGCCTGCCACGACCATCAATCCACGACCGCCATGATGTGATGTTTCCCGCACAAGAGCTGTGTTATTTTGTGTGCAGTGTTCTCTCCAGATACGAACTCGTCGACTGTCAGACTCCATACTGAATCTCGACTCGTCAGAAAACAGAAATTGACTCCAACTCGTCATGGCCTAACCACGATGTTCCTCAGCCCAGTTTCTACGAGCCTTACGGTGTCGTGCTGTTAAAAGAACACACACCATTGGTCCACATGTATGAAGGGCCACCTTGGTGAAGGCGATTGCAGAGAGATTGAGTGAGAGCCTGCGTCCTGTTGACACGAGAAGCTCTCTCTGAAGCTGAGCAACATTTTGCCATCTGTTCCGATGGGTTGTTAACGATGGACAATGGTCGTCTCTCGCTGTAGTTGCTCGTGGACGTCCTTCACCTTGCCTTCTTCGAACTCTTTCTGTATCCTAGAATCGTGTCCACCTTCGGAAAATGACACTTCATGATAGTTCAATGGCTTCTGCTACCACTTGCTGTGTCTCACCTGCTTCTGGCCTGCCAATAGCTATCCATGCCTTTGGTTCCGGTAAATCATGCTGTTGAGACATCGTTCGAACTGAAAAATTCAAGAAATTAAATGTCACGATAAACACGGGGGAATAAAGGATATCCCGGAAAATCTGCGTTTTTATCCCTATCTGCCATTTATGCAATCTGACGTCACAGATGCTAATTTGTAAAATTTGCCTGGCTACTTCATACTCGAATACTGTATAGCACGTTTCGGTAACATAGCACACGACTGGCTTCCAGTACGTTGTAGCACCATCTCTGGCTTAGATGCAAGTGGTTACCAGGCGTAGTCCAGCCGCATGCAATTCATGAGTACCATGCCAGATGGTGTCCAGTTCGTCAACATTCCGGGATGGGGCTAGGGGTCGTCCCTCACGCCTCAAACATGTTTGATCTTTGAGACGTTGGGTAATCGGGATGGCTACGGAAAGGTGCCGGCATTACACAGAGGAAGGCCCGTGGAAGCCGCACCGTGTGTGGCGGATTTTATCCAGTTGAAAAATTGCTCGGTGATACTGCGGAAGACATGGCAACACCACAAGTCGTAGAATAACGTCGACGTACGGTTGAGACGTGGTGACGTTACGGAGGACTATCAAAGGTGTCCGGCGTTCGTAGGGAATGGCTCCCCAGGCAGTCACTCCCGGTGCGCGAGCCGTGTTCCGTTCGCGGTGAAGGGGCAGTACCCGGTCGCTCGATGTCTCGTCTCCAGATGTATCCGCTGGTCATCGGCGCCAAGTGCAAACCATGACTCCTCACTGCATACAACAGGAATACAACACGCATGCTCACAGTCCGTGGAAGTTCATGCAACCGCAATCCGCTGTCACAATTGTCCCTGCATGCGAACTTTGCTTTTGATATACCCTCCTCGATGCGCAGTCCCCTTGCGCTCTGGTGGGTTGTGTCTGGATCGAACTACTTTCTAGGGGTACCTCATTTTTTGTAATTTTTTTATTTTGTTTCTTGGCAAAGAGTATTTTAAGCAGGGCATATTTATCATCAGAACTTAAACATTTGATTAGCTTGATCTAAAACAATGTAGGTCAAAAGTTACGCCTGTAAACTAATCGGTAGTTGCAGATTAAATGTTAATTTTGCAGGCTCGTGCAGTTTGCAGGTAGTTTAGGAATTAACAATTCGCATGATGTGACTTCTGATAAGTCACTTAAAAGCGTCCAAACTTTTTTCTATAGAGCACTGGTCTTTTCTGCCGTGGCATCAGTTCCAAAAAGATTGTGCTAGACTGTAGAAGACGATGGATCAGAGCCCAGTTCATGTCATTTCCTTATATGAATTAAAATTTGGACTCTACACATCGCGGTACTTTCGACATCAATACAGGGTTTGGAGAAGTATAACGAAGTAAATTTCTCCGTCATTTTTGTCCACGCCGGGGCTCGAACCCGGGTCCCCTCATTCCGGAATAAGTAGCTCTACCAATTGAGCTACCCGGACGTTCGTTGTCGCTGATATCTGCCTTTATATCGTGTGCGTACTGCTGGGCAGGCACGTCACATAAGACACAAATTTAAGACACAACGTTGGCTTGCTAAATTCCAGTCCGGCGATATGATACTCGAAAACGAACCACGCGGTAGACAGGAAGGAGTTATCAATGATGCCAAGCTGGAAGCCTTCGTTAAATCTGATGCATGTCAAATGGTACAAGTACTTGTCGGGAAGCTCGTGCAACAATTTTCCTGCATATGACGGCCATAAGCAAAATGAGGCAGATGGATACAATTGTCCATTACGATTTGACAGAACATCACAAGACACGACGTGTCTGCTGCTCTTTGCTTACCTGCAATAAATGGAAGGGCATTTTGAGGAGCGTCGTCATGCACGTTGAAAAGTGGATGCCGTATGACAACTGCAGAAGTTCGGAGCAATGACCCTATTATGGTGAATCCCAGAAACACACCCGTAACAGGTACCACACTCCAGGAAGACAATGCACAATGTTTGGTGGTCTGAATCTAGTACGATCAATTCCTTCCTTTCAAAAAACGATCAAAGCGTCACGGAGGACACATATTATCAAGAATTTGACATTACGCATGGAAAACTGTCAACGAAACACCCATCATTTGCCAATAGCTGTGGCCCCATACTTTTTTACGATAACAGGAGACCTCACGTTGCCCACCGGACGGTCCAGAAGCGGTAACCAGATAAGGCACAAAACTATATCTGATAAGGCGCAAAACTCTCTCTCAAACTCTAACCAGATAAGTCACAAAACTGTAGGTCATCCAGGACTATCACTAACAACTAACAACAGGGTAAGTCGTTTCGCAATCAAACATCAGTTGAAAGGAATTCCACGAGTTTGCCACATCTCGAAGGTCAACATTTTTCATTCAACAGGGTAATCGGTTTCCCAATCAAACATCAGTCGAAAGGCATTCCGTGAGTTTGTCGCATGTCAAAGGTCATCATTTTTTGACGACCGTATACCGAAGTTGGTATCTCGTTGGTAAAAATGTGTTGCTATCGCCTGTGATTATTTTGATTAATGAAGTTTATTTTGCACCATATTTGGAATGTTTAAAGTTTTGGTCCATGTCCCGACATTTCGTCTTTTACCACGTAAATACATTCCTGGTGACTGTAATTTCATTCAGCCACATTACTTGTATTTTTCATTTCTTCCTCTGTTTTTTACGATAACGTCGGTAAGTTGAATGCGTGGTAACCTTGCAACTTCAGCCACATAACCTGTATTTTGCATTTGTACGTTTGGATTTCCACCGAAGGGCCAACTCATTATGACCAGCGCGTCTTCATGTGAATTGAAACAACTGCAGATAAAAGACGAGGTAGTTTGAATAACCCACACTGTATAAATTGTACCTTATACTGAGTTCTGTTAATCATAGATTTTCTTGTTCATCGGATGGAAAAGGGAGTGGACTTAAGCGAGTTTGACAAACGCCAAATTGTAATGGCTAAACGATTTAGTTAGAGCATTTCCGAGATGGCAAGGATTGTGGGGTACTCACGGTCAGCCTTGTTAGTGCCTTCAAAGTGTGGTTGAGCAAGGAAAAACTACGAACCGCAGGAAAGATGTAGGCCGACAAGGGATTATCGATGGTACTAACACAGCCAACGGATTCGATACTCTCGTGCAAATCGCCAGTAATTTGAATGCTGCTGACCAGAGTAATGTGTTGCAAAGTACAGTGCATCGAAACCTGCCTACTGAAAATGGGGCTGCGTCCCCCCATCCCCCGAGTGCCCGTGCTAACTTTGGTTCACCGTCACTACAATGGGCACGCCAGCATTAAAACAATATTTTCTTGTTTATGTACTTTGAATGATTTGTCGAAGGTTGTCTTGTTCAATGAATCTCAATTCCTTTTGCTCCATGTGGATGGCTGACTACGTGTGCGTCGTTCACCTGGGGAAGTGTTGGGACCAGGATGCACCGTGGGACGAAAACAAACCGGTGAAAAAAGCGCAATGCCTTGACGAATGTTGTTCTGGGAAACCAAGGGCCCAATCATTCATGTGCTGGAAACTATAATGTCTATCACCTCCCTAAACAGTATTTCAGACCAGGTACATCCTTTCAGGGTAAAGGTATTCCCGTCTAGAAGGGACTTCTTTCAGCAGGATAATACGCCATGCCCCATATGACGTCTAACACCTCCCTAAAGAGTGTTTCAGACCAGGTACATCCTTTCATGGTAAACGAATACCCTTTTAGTAGTGCATTCTTTCAGCAGGATAGTGCTCCATGCTACATATGACGTCTACCACCTTCCTAAACAGTATTTCAGACTAGGTACTTTCATGGTAAAGGTATTACCGTCTAGTAGTGACTTATTTCAGCAGGATACTACTCCATTCCGCATATGAGGTCTACCATCTCCCTAGAAATCATTTTAAACCAGGTACATCCTTTCATGGTAAAGGTATTCCCCTCTAGTATTGCCTTCTTTTACATGATAATGCTCCATGCCACATATGACCTATACCACCTCCATAAACAGTATTTCAGACCAGTTACATCCCTTCATGCATCCCCACTCTAGTAGTACCTTATTTCATAGGATAATGCTCCATGATACATATGACGTCTACCACCACTAAAAGCAGTATTTCAGACCTGGTACATCTTTCCATGGTAAAGGTATTCCCCTCTAGTAGTGCCTTCTATCAGCAGGATAATGCTCTATGCCCCGACGTCTACCACCTCGCTAAACAGTATTACATATCGGGTACATCTTTTCATGGCAAACGTATTCCCCTATAGTAGGGCCTTCTATCAGCAGATAATACTCCATGCCACATATGACGTATCACCTCCCTAAACAGTATTTCAGGTACATAATTTCATTGTAAAAATTTTCCCCTTCTAGTAGTGCTTTCGTTCAGCAGCATAATGATCCATGCAACATACGACGTCTACCACTTCCCTAAACAGTGTTTCAGACCAGGTACATCCTTTCATGGTAAACGTATACCCCTTTAGTAGTGCATTCTTTCAGCAGGATAATGCTCCACTCCACATATGACGTCTACCACTTCCCTAAACAGTATTTCAGACCAGGTACATCCTTTCAGGGTAAAGGTATTCCCGTCTAGAAGGGACTTCTTTCAGCAGGATAATACTCCATGCCCCATATCACGTCTAACACCTCCTTAAACAGTATTTCAGACCAGGTACATCCTTTCAGGGTAAACGTATACCCTTTTAGTAGTGCATTCTTTCAGCAGGATAGTGCTCCATGTCACATATGACGCCTACCACCTTCCTAAACAGTATTTCAGACCAGGTACATCCTTTCATGGTAAAGGTATTCCCGTCTAGTAGTGACTTCTTTCAGCAGGATAATACTCCATGCCGCATATGACGTCTACCACCTCCCTGAACAGCATTTCAGACCAGGTACGTCCTTTCATGGTAAAGGTATTCCCCTCTAGTATTGCCTTCTTGTATATGATAATGCTCCATGCCACATATGACCTCTACCACCTCCCTAAACACTACTTCAGACCAGGTACATGTCTTCATGCATTCCCTCTCCAGTAGTGCTTTATTTCATGGGATAATGCTCCGTGATACATATGACGTCTACCACCGCCATAAGCAGTACTTCAGACCTGGTATATCTTTCCATGGTAAAGGTATTCCCCTCTAGTAGTGCCTTCTATCAGCAGGATAATGCTCTATGCCACGACGTCTACCACCTCGCTAAACACTATTTCAGATCAGGTACATCGTTTCATGGCAAAGGTATTCCCCTATAGTAGTTCCTTCTAGCAGCAGATAATGCTCCATGCCACATATGAAGTATCACCTCCCTAAACAGTATTTCAGGTACATAATTTCATTGTAAAAGTTTTCCCCTTCTAGTAGTGCTTTCTTTCAGCAGGATAATGCTCCATGCCACACTGTCCGGAGTGTTCGAGAATGGTTCGCAGAACATGAGGAAGACTTCCAGGTACTGTTCAGGTCACCAAATTCTTCAGACATTAATCCAATCGAGCATCTGTGTTTTGTATTGGAACATCAAATCCGAGCTGAGGCGGCTCAAACACCTAACTTACAAAAATTAAATGATCGTCTAGTAACGTGCTGGTACCAAAACCCACCAGACAACTTTAGAAATCTTGTAGCGTCTATCCGTCACCGGGTAAGAACTGTTTTGGTGGCCAACATTTTATTAGGCAGGTGGTCGTGATGTTTTGTCGCTTCAATGTATCCTGTGCCCTTTGTCCAAAATGTGCAAATGTAGTGAAGAACGTAAAGGCTCCACATACACATGTGTACTGCAATTATTTTAAATATCGAATGGACTTTTAATTATTGCATTTCAACAACAAAATAAAACTTTCTAAACTTACTTGCATGTTCTTTCTCTCCCGTCAAATTCTATGGAGCACCTCATATATTCTTCCAGTTTCAGTGACATATCTTTATTTATTTTGGGACCAAATTGCACCTTTCGCGCAACTTGTTTGTAGTTAAGAAACTGTGAAAGAAAATCATTATTATCTGGAAAAATTCTGAACACTCAAAGCCACAGTTTACCCGAATTTTTTATTTTCTTTTTTCATACACTTATAATATGCATAAGATAAAAGGTATTTGTTCACTGTGATGAAAAAGAATTCATTTCCTCAATAGTTTTGGAGGATTTAGGGTTATTTTTGCGCTTTGTGATTTAAACTTTAGCTTCATAATTTTGATTGCAAAATTAAGAGACTATTAAAATGTTTCATGTTTACTATTTTTGACGAAAAGTATAAAATCTTAGGCCGCAGCAAAGAGCGATTGAAATCATTTTAATCTATAGCAAAAATAAACATTAAAGATGTCATGAATATTCTGTTGTAACAAGCACGTATCTCACTTTTCAATCCTTTAAGAAAAGAAACAAACATTTCAAAGCGGATTTTTATAAATCCTAAAAATTCAGAGAAAAAACAGGAATTTTCGTAAAATACATAACGAAAAACTCGCGTAATTTAAAATACGTAGTATGAGTGAGTGAATGAAACCGGTTACGAAAAAATAAATAACCGCATTTCTGCAATCGATAAAACATCCACAAATAGAAATTGCTCCATACTTAACATAATGAATGAAACCGGTTACGGTTACAAAAAAAGTAACCGCATTGCTACAATCGAAAAAAACAAACACAAATAGAAATTGCTGCATATAAATTCCTCATAGAGAACGATATAAAAGGCAAACGGGGTTTTCAAATCGAACGCTTAGAAGAAGAAGTACAGTATGAAGTACAACATGACATAACTTTACGTGCCACAGCAAAAAACGGTGCATTGTCTTGTTGCAGGGTGAGGTCCCCAGTGGGATGTTGAAGACGCACAAACGGGAGCAAATCAAATGGTCGTCCAGGATATCCCGGTAACGTTGACCTGTGAGGGACGATGTCACTCGTTCCAGGGGTCTCATTTCAGTCCACGTAAACGAGATTCACGTTGGTACATGCGTAAGGCAGGATATGAGTACGGCGCAAACCACATGAAGCGATGGATCCTTCTTGCCAACAGGGTACTCTTTAAGCTGGTGGAGGTGGCATTCTCGTCTGAGGACTGTTTACGTGGACTGAAATGGGACCCCTGGTACGTGTGATATCGTCCCTCACAGGTCAACGTTACCGGGATATCCTGGACGACCATTTGCTCCCGTTTGTGAGTCTTCAACATCCCACTGGGGACCTCATCCTGCAACAAGACAATGCACCGTGCCATCGCTCCCGAATTGTATCCGAATGGTTGGATGAACACCCCACCGACGTGACCTCACTTCCTTGGCCAGCTAGGTCTACTGACCTCAATCCCATCGAACACATCTGGGAGGCCATCAAGAGAGATGTTTGAGGCTCTGACTCCCCTCCATCAAATCTTCGTGAACTGTGAGAGCTTGTTCAGGGGTCGTGGATCCGTATGGCTTCCTAACGCTTCCGGTGCTTTGTCGAGTCAATGTCGAGACGAATCGCCGCCGTCATCGGGACCAAAGGTGGTGCTACACGTTACTAGACAGGTATCTCTAATTCAATTGCTCTTCAGTGTATAGTAATTGCTACCGGTAAAAATAAGTTTAATTGGGAGTTCAGTTGTTCTCTTGAAGTAATATACTTTCTATACTGTACTACATGTCATTGAACAATTTTATTTTTCATTTCAATGTCATCCCAAATTGCAGAAGCTTTAATTCTTCCTTAATACTACTTATGAGATTCAAAATAAATCTGGAAACAGTAATCCCCCAAGTGGCACATTTAGAGTCTTAAAATTCGACCTAGAGTTCAAATGTCTACATACGTATATTGCATATAATTTACGATGCAAACATATTTTTCATATAAACATTCAAAAACAATTGCACGATTTGTGTGTAGTAAGAATTTCAGTCACTATATAAAAAAAATCAAATTTAAGATCATCTTTCATCATGCAGCTTTCCGAAGAATGTGCAGTTTTATTATAGCGATCGATTCTTTTCTGGTTGGATGTTTTTTACATATTTGTATTTTCTTTTCCTCTCTCCTTTCCCAGAATTAAAAATTAATGATTCTCTAAGGGATAAATTCGGGACATTGTGGACTTCCCGATTAAACTTCTATGAAGTTCCTGACATCGCATAGAGAACAGACTACAATGGGGATGTTACGCTTCGGTGACGTGATCTTTCGGTGAAACGACCTTTTGGTAAAATGAACCTTTAGGTAAAACGACCTTTCGGTGAAATGAACTTTTCGATGAAATGACCCTTCGGTGAAGTGAACTTTTCGGTGAAACAACCTTTCGCTGAAATGAACTTTTCGATGAAATGATTCTTCGGTGAAGTGAACCTTTCGGTAAAATGACCTTTCGGCGAAATTAACTTTTAGGTGAAGTGATTTTCGGTGAAGTGACCTTCGGCGAAGAGATTTTTAGGTGAAATGAGCGATACCCAATCTCAACTCATCAGTCCAGGCAACATTTTTCCACATGTCTAGGGTCCAGTGGCGATGTGCCCGCGCCCATACTAATCTTTAAACCCTGTGAAGTGCGGTCAACAGCGGTACCCTCGTGGGACTATGGCTTCTGTACCCTATAGCGAGGAGATGGTTCTGGATGGTATGTCTCCTCTCACACGTTTTGTGCACCAGCGTTAAATTGCCGAGTGCTTTCTTTCACTGTGGCCCGTCTATCCGCTGTTACAATGAGAGCTAGCCGACGATGACCCCGCTCATCCACACGCTGTTGTTCACGGCAGTTGGCCTTTGCAGGGATGGTTTTACTGGATTCGATGTACTCACGGTGCACCCGTGGCACAGTGGCTCGTGAAAAACCCAGTGTCTGCACGACTTCCGAGATGGAGTGACTCATTCGTCGGGCCCCGACAATTTGTCCGCGATCAAATGCGCTTAGATCTTTCGTCTTACCCATACTGCATCCTACTCTTACTGATTCCCGTTGCATCACTCCTTATATTGTTGGATCGCTGCATACGTCATGTTTTTTCCGTTTACAGGGTCGCCCATTGCGCCACATTTACATAACGCCAGGGGTCTCTAATTCAATTGCTCTTCAGTGTATATGAGAACGCACCTAGTATGACGCAACTCGCACATACACTGGTGGTCACAGTATACGATAAGTATTACACGTAGCACTGGCGCCCGGTGGCGGTGAGATAATCGCCGGACCGACGAAACAGAATAGTATACAAGCCTGCATATTTCGATGTCCAAACGTCCACTGCTTCGATGGATGCGTCTCTTTACAACTTCATACAATAACATTTCTTCCGCTTGTCATTCCGAACTGTAAGGATTGTGACACATACCTCTAGTTTAACATTCCTTTTGAGTTTTTGTATTCTTATGCATCTTTAGCTTCTCGTTAAACATTTTCTAAACTTAACGCCACAGAGTTCTTCCCGGTGGATTTGCAGTTGGCAATTCCTGAGAGCAAGCCAAAAGTGCAAGCTACGTAGAGAAAAACTTCTGACACAAGAGCTCAGCGTGCAGTGAGCTGTGAGCAGCGTTAGATAAGCAATTCCCGAACGTGCGTTCAGTGTACACTGAGCTACGAGCAATGTCAGTTTAGTGATTCAACAATACTAAGTGAACTGAATTCATGTAGAGAGACAGAGAGAAAGATTTTTGAATGTGCAGTTGTTGAACGATCTTTATATAAGCAATTTGTATTCGATAACAAAAGGCATACACACGAATTTAACCTTGTTTTTTAGTTCCTGTCTTCGTGAGGAAATTTGGTTTATTCTTGTTAAACGTTTTGCATCTGAACGCACAGTTTTCTCTCTCTCTCGACGAATTTGGTTCAGGCAACCCTTTTAACAGGTCAAAGAGTAATGATGCATGCTCAGTCGGAAGATGAGAGAGCCGCTGCTTTGAAATATATTACGGACAGTTTAGAACATCACTCACTTACGTGCACTTGTTACTCACGTGTTCTTGACGCAGATTTTTTTTTACGATTATGATGTCTAGAGACAACATTTTGAAGCATTCCTAATTCTTACGATTGTTCTGAATCGAACTCAGTGGGGTTCACTGCTGAGAGCTAAGCCTTGTACATAAAGTAAAGACAACATAAACTTCAAATCGACAAAGCCATTTAAATCATTATCAATTACACCGATGTGCTATTACATTATGACCACCTACCTAATAAGCTGTAGAACCCACTATAGCACGCAAAACAGCGGTCACTTGGCGAGGCATCGATTTGATGAGGTGGCGGTAGGTATCCTAGGGGATCTGGTACCATATTGTCAAAAGCAGGTCCTCCATTTCCCGTACAATTCGGTGTGGTGGTGATTTAGCGCGAACCCGCTTTTCCAAGTCGAACTACAAATGTTCGATTGGGTTCATGTCAGATGAATTCGCAGGCCAGGCCATTAACAGAAAGTCACGAGCATGTTCTTCGAACCAATTCTTGACGATACTGGCAGTGTGGCGTGGCGTATTATCCTGTTGGTAATGGCCATCAACCAGAAGGGAACGCAGTTGCCATGAATGGGAGAACTTGGTCAGCAACGATTTTTAGATACCTCACAGCTGTCAGGGATTGTGCTATTGGGATAATGGGGCCTAAAGTGTCCCAAAAAAACATCGAGCAGCATAACACCGCCGCTGCCAGCTTCCGCCCAATGGTGCATCCAGGTGCCATAGTATCTGTTGGTAATCGGCGTATCAGCGCTCGGACGTCTACGTGATGCACCAGGAATCTTGATTCGGCAGACCAGGCCACTTTCTTTCAATCATCCACTGACCAATCTCGATGATCTTGGGCCCACTTTATGCGTTGTTGGTGATGACTAGCAGAGAGCATGGAGACCCGGATGGGTCTTCGGCTACGCAGGCTCATGCGCAGAAGTCTGCGATGAACTGTGCGCTTTGACACATTGCTCTAATCACCACTATTGCAGCTGCGGGTGATTTGTTGCACTGTGGCCCTGTGGCCTTGTGGTCGCTGTGAACAATGCGCGGACAGTCTCCGCTCCCCTCTGGCATCAGTGAGCTGCGGACGACACACGGCTAGATGATGGTTCGTCGTTTGGCCATCTGCGCACCACTTTTGATACGTACTCACTACAGCGGCACGTGAACAACCCACAAGCCGCGCCGTTTCCGAGATCGCAGTTCCGAGGCTCCGAGCCATCAAAATTTGTCCTTTGTCAAAGTCCGATAAATCGGCAGTTTTTTCCATTCCGACTCGAAACACTCTACAAACCGAAAGCCGGTCCTCTGGTTGTGAATAACATCCGCACCACCGTTCGGTCTCCAGGCGCACACATTTCTCTAGGCTAGGGGTGGTCATAATAGAATGGATCATTGGTGTATAGGCTGAACTCTAGAAAGCAAACCCTTTTCGTCTGAAGGAGTCAGTCGTCGTTGGACAAACTAGGGCACCAAGAACATTTGCGGGCACAACAGAAATCGAATTTTTAATTTCAGTCAGCTCCTTCTATTTCTACGTGTTCTGTAGTGCTGTGCTTCCGCTATCATGTGACGTAAGAACTCCTGCCATTTTGGATCTTGTTTTCTTCCTGATAAAACAAAAAGCTGTTGAATATTAAGAGAGAGGGATTGTTAATGAGGAATTTAAGAAGCACATGCGCATAATACGGCATATCAATAACGAAAATTTATGGTTAGATTTTAAGTATTCGAAATCTTACGTTAAAATCTGAGGGAGCTGTAGTACCATTGATGCAGAAAAATGGATAATGTTTGCACACGTCAAGATAGCGAAGGAGCGTCTTATCGACATGCGATTCATTGACCTTGAAGATATGGAGGTAGTTGTATCTGTTAGAGAGAAAAGACACAAATAAGTAAAACTTATATTGCCAAGCTGAGCCAAAATCTTAACGATAAAATGTTTCACGTATGTCAAGAATACGTATTTTGCATGATTAAAATAACTCTGTTTGTATTAATTAGCACCAAATATGCACAGAAAAGAGTAAATGCCTTCGGTAACTATTTCTTATTCTACAGAAAACGAAGAAGTCCCAGAAAGGGAAATATACCGTTTAGCATATACATATAAAATTACAACTGTCTCACACGATTATAAACATCTTCATTATGCACAAATTAGTCATTGGCAGTAACTTTAATACAGTCAAGTCGCAAAGTACAAGTATAAGATGATAAGTTAAAAAGGCAAGATCTTTCGAGCTCCCACTGGAGCTCATTCTCAAGCCATAATGCCATGTGCACCCTCAAAGACACGCATTTATATACAAAAGTTCACGTTACGTTGTGATGACAACTTAATGCTGTGAGGTTATAAACAAGCTACACCACCCTCAGGGAATAACAAGCATTTTAAATTTTAAGATGTTAAACAAGTTAATACGTAAACATATAATTGCACACATTATACAATGCAGTGACAGTAATAATGAATACATAGTTATCAATATAGGTCTAATTTTAAGTCAATCACGTACCATCAAGAGTGTTAGATTGATATATATGTTCATGAATAGGTGCTGGCATAGTACGTATAAATTGTCTCCATGATGAAGATACTATTGTTGATAAATCCTCATTACAACAATGGGTAAATCCTCATATGATAAGTAAAATATCCATTTCTGGATATTTTACTTATACGTGATTCTGTAAGTAATTCATTGACTTATTCTGTATATAAGAAACCAACTGCCAAATCCGTATTTATATCTTTTAAATCATATCACCCATTTGGATACAAATTGGTAGGTTTGCGATTTTATGTGAATCAAGCCTTCACACATACCTCCTGTAAGAAACTTCGACAGGCAGAGCTGGACTTCGTTCAAGATCTTGCTCATTACTACGATTACCCCGACTATGTAGTAAGGAACCTTATCAGGGCACCGCATAGAGCTGACACCACTACATTATGGTTGGGCCACCCAAAAGCACGTTATGCAGGATCTCTGGATTTCCAACCGGTGGTAAATCAACAGTTACATAATATATGTAAAAAACATAAGTTGGCCTTTGGGGTTAAAACGACAAACATTTTCGAAATCAGAAAGTGCGACCGCGACCGCGACCGCGATCCCATTCCATATATAAGTAGGGCATATACATGATACTATTATTGCCAAGTATATCGGGTAAAGAACCCAGGGTATATATTGGATCAACTACAAGAACATCCGAAGTACAGCGTAAGGAGCACCAATATGATATCAGAAAAGACAATATGAATACAGCTTTGGCCAAGTTGGTAAAAGATGAAGATTACAGTCCCTAATAGGAAGACATAAGACATCTATCAACCACAACGAATAAAAGTGATACGTGGTTCCCAGAGGCAATGTACATTCTTCTATATGGTACCCATTGTTGTAATGAGGGTTTACCAGCAATAATATCTTCATCATGCAGACAATTTATATGTACTATGCCAGCACCTATTCATGAACATATATATCGATCTAACACTCTTGATGATACGTGATTGACTTAAAATTAGACCTACATTGATAACTATGTATCCATAATCACCGTCATTGCATTGTATAATGTGTGCAATTATATCTTTACAAATTAACTTGTTTAACATCTTAAAATTTAAAATGCTTGTTGTTCTCTGAGAGTGGTGTAGCTTGTTTATAACCTCACAGCATTATGTTGTCAGCACAACTTAACGTGAACTTTTGTATATAAATGCGTGTCTCTGAGGGTGCACACGGCATTACGGCTTGAGAATGAGCTCCAGTGAGAGTGCGAAAGATCTTGCCTTTTTTAACTTATCATCTTTTACTTGTACTTTGTGACTTGACTGTATTAAACTTACTGCCAACCCAATGACTCAATTGTGCATAATGGAGATGTTTTTAATCGTGTGAGACAGTTGTAATTTTAAATGTATATCGTTTTAAAGCACGAAAAGAAGACATTTTTACGTTTAGCATATTCGATATGCAATGTTTTCAGTATGATACCACAATACAGGTGATCGGGATTCAGTTTCCGCAAAGTGAAATAAATTCTTTGTTAACAAAATGTGCAACCACATCCTGTTAAAAAAATAGCGATGATTTGTGAACGTAGCATGAAAACGCATCTTTCTTTAAAGGACAACGTGTTTTCGTAATCTCCATCTTGTGAGTTATGTAATGTATAACGAAGTAAATTTCTCCGTCATTTTTGGTCTACGCCGGGATTCGAACCCGGGCCCCTCATTCCGAAATAAGTTGCTCTACCAATTGAGCTACGCGGACATTTTATTCTGATTCCTATTTGCCTCTATGTCGTGTGCGTCCTTCTGGGAGGTACGTCACATCTCCTGGTACGTTACAAATGTTAGTTTAAGAATGGCTCCCTGAACATTACTTAGATCAGTCTCACAAAGTTCACCTACAGTGAAATAGAAGTCATTCAAGAAAACGTCGAGGAAAAGTTACTTCCGATTAGTCTTTATTCAGCCACTAATGCTTTGGCACTTTAACAAGACGTAACTACACCTCTTTTTCACGCTTTCCAACCGTAATTTGAAGAAGCGTATATGCTCCAGATTTGTCCGTCTGTCTGTCGGCACGATAACTCGCGTAAAAATGATTCGATTTCGATGAAATTTTAGTATGTGGTTGGGAACCACCTGGGGATGAATTCTATTGAAAATGGGCGAAATGGGTCCAAAGGTCAGCACATAGGAGCGGGATCCATTCCATCGCCCTTATGCGTCATAACTTACGTACAAATTCTTCGATTGCGACAAAACTTCATCATGTTGTTCCGGAAATGTACTGAAACGGTTGTGTTTAATATCATCAAAATGGAGTCAAAGGTCAGGGCACAGGAGCGAGATTTATTCCACAGCCATTATCCTCATAATTTCACTAAAATGCTTCTATTGCGACAAAACTTTAGTGTGTTGCTTCGGAGGTACATTGAACGACTTCTGTATAATATCATCGAAATGGGGTCAAAGGTCAGGGAACAGGAGCGAGATTTATTCCACAGCTATTATCCTCATAACTTGACTAAAAATGCTTCTATTGCAACAAAACGTTTAGTATGTTGTTTCGGAGGTATACTGAAACGGTTATGTTTAATGTCGTGGAAATAGGGCCAAAGATCAGGACACAGGAGCGAGATTTATTCCACAGCTATTATCCTCATAACTTGAGTAATATCTTAAGTAATGATTTCCGGTATGTTGAAAAGCGTATCATAATCAATGCATTGCATGCTTTTACGAACTTATTTACGCTTTTCAACCGCCAGTTGAAGAAGCGTATATGCTCTAGCTTCGTCCGTCTGTCTGTCTGTCTGTCGGCACGATAACTCGCGTGAAATGGTTCGATTTCGATGAAATTTTAGTATGTGGTAGGGGACAGCCTGGGAAGGAACACTATTGAAAGTGGACGAAATGGGGTCATAGGTCAAGACATTCCTGAGGGGATCCATTCCATCGTCCTTATGCGTCATAACGTACGTACAAATGCTTCGAATTATTTTTGACAGGTATTTGATTGTTACCTTGGCTATCATTTCCACTGTGGTTCTGAGATGTCAAGAGCGACATATTAATAAACCGCGAGGACTTGTCGCTTGTAGCTTAGAGGAACAACATTCCTTTAAGGATAGGAGAGCTGGTAATCCCAGTTGCGAACAACAGCCATACATCAGTCTTAGTAGTGTACACCTTATCCGAAACCAGACGAGAGCCTTAAAAAGGGGTGTCAAGTTTGCCTACCCTGTCCATAGAGTCAATAAATTTAAGTTTGTTCCACAGGCTGAATCTATAATTAAAGCTCTTCCGTTGGAAGAACAAGACTGCACAAGACACCAGCTTGTCAGAATCCTGAATCAGACAACTTCTTTGGACCCATCGCATAATAATAAGTATTAGGAAGAAATAAAACTACTTAGGCAGTTACATGACAATTCCCAACTGGCTACTATTAAAGCACATAAGTCCCATCAGGTGGTTATTATTGATAAAGTCGATTATCAAGCTAAAATGCTAAAAGCTATAGCCAACATTACACATATGGTTATTAAATCAGACCCTACCTCAGCCACTGTGGCAGCTATTGCCAAGCTTAGAAGTGGATGTGTGCTAACGAAGGGCATAACTGATAGCTTATACCCGACATGTGGACCCAGAGTACCAGAACTATTTGGGACACTGAAAACCCATAAAGAAGGTTTCCCTGTAAGACCCATGGTTTCGGGACATTCGAGTGTTACCTATCCGTTAGAAAAGAGTCTGGCTACCTTTTTGAAGCTCCTTGCTACCAGTTCCCAATACTCAATTTCTAGCTCCATACAAGCGTTGGACATGATTAAGGCCTATGAACATTTCGGGACATATTTTATAATGGCATCTTTAGATGTAGTCTCGTTGTTCTCCAACATACTTGTTGATTCTGCTCATGAGATCATAGAAGTCAAGTTAACTGATACTGATCTCTTTTCACCAGAGGAGATACGGGGCACCTTGTCAGCTTTAAAACTGGTACAAAAACGTACTTACTTTAAGTTTGAAGATATTATCCATCGCCAATGCAGTGGGGCGCCTATGGGCTCCCCACTGTTACCAAACCTTACTGAAATTATCTTGCAATATCTTGAGGATAAATTGCTGTCGCCGCCCCGGCGGCGCAGTGGTATCTGATCATTCGTCCGAACGGGGTCAGAGTTCGAATCCGGTGAGGCATGGATGTTGTGTTTGTCTTACGGCGCTGGCTTTCTCCCTTCCCTGGACCCAGTGACCCTAAATTAGGGACGGGCGACTGCTTATAGCCCATTGAGTTGCTCACGGTGGTCGTTAAACCTCAAATCAAAAAAAATTGCTGTCAGAATTACCCAGAGTACCAAGTTTTTATGTGAGGTATGTGGATGACATGTTTTTGTTCTGGACATTTGGTTTGGAAGAACTCCACTCATTCACTGAATCTATGCCATCGGTGTTCCCCTCCATAAAATTTGCCTTGGAATGTGAAAAGAATTACTGCATCTCATTTCTGGATTTCACCTTAGTGAGAAACTCGACAACTCAGTGTTTGCAAACTTCGGTATACCGAAAACCGACTTCCACTAATGACATTATCCCGGCCAAGTCGTTTCATCCAATGTCACATAAATTGGCTACCATACGATTCCTTGTGCGTAGAGCCATTAGTCACTCGTCAAATACCAAAATCAGGAGATTGGAACTTAAAAAGCTGTGTGAGATAGCCAGGACTTATGGCTATGGTGACTCCCTTGCACATAGCATGTTTCATCAGTTATTGAATGTACATGACATCACCTTATTGAGAGAGCCCAGAAGAAGTAAGTATGTGGGATCAATTGATTTTGTACCATGTTTGGTCAACATTTTAAAGAATGTGTGTAAAACGCATGGAATTGGTTTTGGTGTCAAAACAAGAAATATTTTTCAGAGCATAAGGAAAGATCGAGACTCAATGCATAGGAACAATACATTTGGTGTATATAGCATCGCTCTCATGGCGACAGACCCGCATGGGGGTTGACCAAGGGTACATCGGTTCCAGTTCAAGATCTTTGAATACCAGAGTGAAGGAACACGTGTACAATGTCGGAGTGGGTGCCAAAACAACCGCTCTCTCCCGATTAGTCGACTGTGGAACCCATGTACCAATCTGGACAGAAGCGGAGATCCTTGCCACACCAAGTAAGAAGCCTCAATTAACATTTACTGAAAGTCCATTTATTACATGGAAAGGGCATACGTGTTGTAATGACTCTGTTCCATATGTCATACCTACACCGTGGGCATTTTTGTTTACTGATTACAGTGCACATGACTGTCCAATTGAATATGTTACTGCTTAATTTAATCATTATTGTATTGTACTCGAATTGTTTAGTTTACACACCAGATGGCAGTTCTCAAATTTCGTCACATGTGAAATTATAAATTGTCTGTATCCAACTCACACTACCTCTTTTTTATGTATCTGATGATGGATCCCGGTGCGGGGGTCCGAAAGATCTTATACGTTTCTTTTATACTCAGTGTATTTTAATTAAACGTAACCGGAGGTTCCACGGTGAGCCATGGTGTGTATCGTGCACAAACGGCGTTCAGTTTATTAGTATACCTACATTTACGTTGTACAAAAGAAATCAAGCAAGCGTCACATTCATAAAGGAATTAATCGCAGTATAAAACTTGACTGGAGAGCTTTTCGAAGACACAAAACATTTTTCAAGAGCAATATGCCATTATGTCTTAAAATAAAAGATTTTAATCAACGCATCCTTGCAGTTCTTTCGTATGGAGCAGAAACATGAACCTTCACTAAAAAAACATACGAAGGCTGCATACAACGGACAGAAGCATGGAGAGGCGCGTACTTGGTGTAACCAGGAGAGATAAGAAGAGTAACTCGTGGATCAGGAAAATGACACGACTGGAAGTCATCATTATCAGAATAAAATCCCTGAAAGAGCAACGGGCTGGACATTATGCCAGAAGAACGTACCATAGATGGACAAACGAATTTTCAGATTGGATACCCAGGGGCAGAAAAAGGCCCAGAAGAAGACCACATGGAAGATGGGTGGATGAAATTCGAAAGCACTCAGGAGCAACATGGTATAGACTGGCTCAAAACAGACCGTTGGATTGATAATGGTTGGCAATGATGATGATGATGATATATATATACACTGCTGGCCACCCAAAATGCAACACCAAGAAGGAAGCATCCGATTGGCCTGAAATTCGCAGCATGCGTCGCCCGCGAGAGGACATGCAAACGATTAGCATTGCAGGGCATATGCAAATCATGTGCGCCCGGCACATCACCGAGAAGCACTATAAGAAGGGTGCACAGAAGGCGGGGTGTAAGTAGTGGAAGTGTGTTGTGCTGCCGGACCTGCGCGCGGGAAACTTTCTGATGCCTCGTCGCAGAATACGGCAGTCATTCCAGCACGTTTCGGAGTTCGACAGAGGACGAATAGTGGCTTATCGCGACAGAGGTTTATCGTACCGAGACAGCGGCGCCCGTGTGGAACGACATACAGCCACAGTGAGGCGAGTAGGGATTCGGTGGGTGCAGGAGGGACGGACGGCGGACCGACGTCAGCGATTGCCGCAGCCGCGGCACACCACCGAACGAGAGGACCGGCATGTTGTGTGGCGGGCATTGACGGCTCTCACCGCCACATCACGAACGTTAGTGCAGGAATTACGGTGTGTTGCGCAACAACCTGTGTCAGCACGTACTATTCAACGTCGTCTGCAGGAGCGGGGACTTGTCGCACGGCGCCCATTGCTTCGATTACCATTGACGTTACACCACCGGCGAGTGCGGCGGCAGTGGGCCGTTGAGCGCCGCACCTGGACTACGGAATGGCACGACATTGTCTTCTCCGACCAATCCCGCTTCTGTCTGCAACACCACGATGGTCGGATTCGCGTGTGGCGGCACCGCGGCGAGAGACTGTATGACGCCTGCATTATGCATCACCATACCGTTCCGTCGCCCGGCGTTATAATTTGGGGCGCAATTGGATATGACACCCGCACCCCTCTGGTACGCATCGCCGGTACACTCAACAGCCACCGCTACATCTCCGACGTTTTGCAGCCCGTAGTCCTCCCTTACGTGCAGGACCTGCCAGCGGCGACGTTTCAACATGACAATGCGCGCCCGCACGTGGCATGCATCGTTGAACAATTCTTCAAAGCCCACCAGGTGTCACTGCTGCCGTGGCCCGCCTGTTCTCCCGATATGTTGCCCATCGAACACGTCTGGTCGCTGATCAGCAACCGAGTGGCCCGGCAAGCACCACCGGCGGCTACGCCTGATGAACTGTGGCAACGTGTGGAAGCAACCTGGACCGACATACCCCAAGCCCACATCCAAAGCCTATTTCGTTCGATGCCGCGGCCGTTATTGCCAGCCATGGGAGCCACACGAACTATTGATGTCTGCGTGTTCCGCAAGTCACACGCGCATGTAAGCTCAATCGTTTCATCTTTGTATCTGTTGTTATGTGTCCAGTAAATCTGACTTTTCTTGCTCGTGTCCTTCTTGGTGTTGCATTTTGGGTGGCCAGCAGTGTATATCATCATCATCATCAACCATTTTCAATCCACTATTGGATGTAGGTCTACCCAAGTTTGTTCCACAACAGTCTGACTTGAGCCAGTCTCCTCCAAGTCTTTCCCGCAGTCTATATGCATAGATGTAACACCAAATACTGTATATCGCACCAACTACTTTCTGAACTCCCAGTCTCTTCTCTCTCCCTCCCTCTCTCTTTCTTTCTTTGTTTTCTCTCACTTCCCGCTTATTCTCTCTCGCTCCCCCCCCTCTCTCTCTCTGTCTCTCGCTCCCCCCCCCCTCTCTCTCTCTGTCTCTCACTCTCCGGTCTCTAATTTCTGTGTCCCATGCTGTGCTACATTCAATGTTGGCATTACATGCTACTCTTACTCACTGTCAGTGATACCAAATTGAAAGATATTTTCTGTGAAATGATGTGTTATTCAGCAGAAAACGTTTAACGAGATAAGAAACTAAATTTACATAAGAGAATAGAAACTCAAAAGAGAGGTTAAATACAGATAACGTTACAGCCAAGGACATGAAGTAGAGTTGCAACCGGGAAACTGATTCTCACGCAGAAAGCTTTAGTACCTGATATCGTAAAAAATCTTAGAAATAAGAAATGCCGCAACTCAAGCTAGTGAAATTTGTTCAACATAATTAAAAAGAATTGTTATGGAATATCTTATGCTATATCACTAGTAAAAAACGTGCTGAAACGTAAGTATTGTCTGCATTAACAGAAAAAAAATGCTTTAAAAACTCTATGCATGTTAAAAGGCAGCAGTACTTAAAAGGCTTAGTATGAGTTCGGAGGCAGTCCCATGTCACATTCAAAAGTACAAACACAAGTCATGAAAGTTCTAGTTTTAAAATGTACTCACTTTAAAACATATGCGGTGTGGAAGTCTTCGTAGGTGATATTTCACGTGTAACGAGTGAACTATTCACTGAGGCGCGGATTAAAAAGGTGGCCAGCTGAAATTTGCTTGTATGTCGAAATGTATGTCTTGCATGTATTTTTTTAGTGGAGGTTCAGCGACCACCGTGAGCAAATCAATGGGCTATAAGCAGTCGCGTCTTGTATGTATGTATATCTGTGTTTACCGCAAACCGACATATACAAACCAATGCTTATTTCTAAACTTTTTTCATCCTTGTGCACAGAAAATTGCAACTTTTCAATCCTTCATTAGAAGTACACACACACACACACAAACACACACACTGCAGTAATAACAAATATAAGAATTGAAGAATTGACTTGAATATTTAATACTACTAAAAACTTTGGATATAGAACTTCAACTATCAGAAAATTAATTTATGAATTTAAACACCCGAAACTGAAGGTCAACAGAGACACTACATGTTGTGGAAGACCCATGTATCCCAAGGATTAATACAGTTTTGAAAACTGAATGTTCTTGCGAAAATAAAGATTTTGATATATCAGTAGTCAGTTACAAAGATATCCTAAACAATAAAGAACCAAACAAATTACTGAATAAATTTGGAGTATATAAAATTCGTATACAATTCAGAAATAATCATGATAACCAAAAGAAATTTTATGTTGGTAATGCAATAAATAAATTAAGATATATGCTATGCCAGCACATTAACGATTGGAATAAGAATGAAAACAAGACATCGCTAATAGACTTCTGTAATATCAATCAAGCTGAACCATATTTTGAAAATGCTAACATAATATGTAGACATCACACAAAAAAAACTTACGATATGCTGAGGCTGTGATTATTGAAAAACCTAGTGATTCAAATTGTAATAAAAATAACATTATAGACCTGCTCTTACCTTGGAAATTACTAATAAATGAAGAACAGAACAGACTAATTAAAAATAAGAAATGGAAGACTAAAAAAGGAAAAATACCAATCACGTAGCTACTTTACAACATACATCAACCAAGATTTTCGAGGGACGTACCGACGTAAAGTGACACGTGACGAGAAACGCAGACAATGGATCCACCTAATCGGCACAACACTACGCCGCTGTTCATATAAAGGCACGGTGTCTGTGGTGCTTCTGAGTGATGATGGTGCAAGATGGCACCGAAATGCATAGCAGCTACGAGACCTGGGCTGAATTTTTTAACTTTCGTTTGGAGTTCCATTTTGCGAGTTCGTAGCGTCCCTTTGTTACATGTACTATAACAGCCAACTTTGTATATACAGCTGGGATTGTCTACATTCTTGAATATTTTAATATATTTTTAATCCTCACATAATTCCCAGTGACTGTTTTCAACCCAACTTCGACCATTTCACCCTGCACCTGATACAGCGCAGTTTGCTATAAATTACAGGAAGTCATACAAGCAAATTTCAGCTTGCCACCTTTTTAATCCGTGCCTGAGTGAATAGTTCACTTGTTACACGTGAAATACCACCTACGAAGACTTCCACACCGTATATGGTTTCAAGTGAGTACATTTTAAAACTAGTACTGCCGCCCGGATGGCGAAGTGGACTAAGCGATGGCCTCTGATTATTTGTCGAAATGGGGGTCCGGGTTTGAATCCCGGTGAGGTATGGATGTTGTATTTGTCTTACGGCACTGGCTCTCTCCCTTCCCTGAAACCAGTGACCCTAAATTAGGGACGAGCGACTGCTTATAGTCCCATGAGTTGCTCATGTCTCATGGTCGTTGAACCTGCTATAGCCGACCCGGTGGCGCAGTGGTCTAAGGCGCTGGCCTCTGATCATTCGTCCGTCTGGGGTTCGGGTTCGAATCCCGGTGAGGCATGGGTGTTGTGTTTGTCTTACGGCACTGGCTCTCTCCCTTCCCTGGAACCAGTGACCCTAAATTAGGGACGGGCGACTGCTTATAGCCCATTGAGTTGCTCACGGTGGTCGTTAAACCTCCAATAAAAAAAAAAAAAAAAAAAGAACCTGCTGTAGTCCCATGGTCGTTGAACCTCAAAGCAATAAAAAACTAGTACTTTCATGACTTGTAATTTAACTTTTGCAGTTGCCTCCGAACTCATACTAAGCCTTTTAAGTACTCCTGCCTTTCAAAGTGCATAGAGATTTTAAAGTATTTCTTTCAGTTAATGCATACAATACTCAACATAGTTATTTTCCAAATATGTGTAGCTTAGACAATAGCATCATTATTTGTTCGATTTTTGGTTAATGATGTACTTAATATTAATCTAACAATATTACAAGATATATTTAACACAGAGTTTTTGCAATGAAAACAATAAGTCGTAATATACCAACCCAATATGATTGCAGAATGTGAATGCTGGCATATCAATTTTTGAAGGTGAAGTGACTTGTATGTCAACTACTGTTGGATACGTGCAGTATAGGAGCATAAATGTCATTCCCTGGTATAAAAATCCAGTCAAACATAGCAACACTACCACGCATTTTAATGCAGTGGTTAGATACTTTCTACTAGGCATCATTTCCACTTTTAAGGTGATTTTTCACAGGAATTATGTAAGCAACGGCTCAGGATCTTTCAATAGTTGCCGCGTACGCTCTAGCGTGCAATGGAAGTTTCTTCCGTTTGAAAAAAAAAATAGGATTAGTGATGAGACGGTTAACATTCTGTTAGTTTCCACAACAAACGGAACCTGAGTTCATAACTGCTGTTTCCGATATGAGAAAAGTTATGTTTACAAACCAATCGGAATTGGTTGCTTGGGTAACTACTACAATGTGTTTTAATTTTTAACTTTAAGGTCACTGCGTGATTTATTGCACCTTACTACGTAAACGCTGCCATATAATCATCAAACATTTATGGATGAATAGTTAAATACACTAATTTCCATAAGTTAAGCAAGAAATGGAAAAATCGCGATAACTCAAAAAGTATGCAATCGATTAGGATGAAATTTGGTAGTAAGCTTTATCAGACGAAATGCAACAAAAAAATAAAACGTAGGAACATCTGATACAAAGCATTTAGATTTTGTATGAGTGATGCAAATATGAAAATACAGAGATATAGGTATCAAGATGAAATGGGAAAAGGTACTTCAATACGGAGTGTGGTTACCCCAAACAGCAATACAGGCCTGACAGGGATGTTCCATGCTGTTAATTATGGTGTCAATCTGTTCCATGGGTAGCTGCGTCCATTGCTAGAGCAAAGCAGTGCGGAGCTCATGCAAGGTTCGGGGAGGAAGCTGGATGTCAGAAAAACGCCCCCCAAGAGTTTCCCAGACATGCTCAATGGAGTTCAGATCGGGAGAGCATGCTAGCCACTCCATCTCTTGTTCCAAGTACTGGTGCACGAGTCGAGCTTTGTGAAGGGGGCGTTATCCTTCTGCAGTACCAATGTATCGCCAATTGCATCCACATATGGATGAACAATAGGATGTAGGATGTTGTCTATAAACCTCTGAGCATTGAGGTTTCCATGCGGCAACACACAGAGGTCGGTACGGCTGACCTCGTGTTCTGCTCACACCAGAATACTACCACCACCATAGGCGCCCCTTTCCTGGATATTAGAGGGAAGATAGCGAATACAGGCCTCTCTCCAGATGTAAACTTGGCGAGAATCACTCCGTAAACAGTATCGCGACTCATCAGTGAACAGAACGGACCTCCACTGATTTTGAGTCCAGTTTACATGCATTCGTGCCTAACTGAAACGTTCCCTCCAGTGGCAGAGATGAGCTCGGGCACGGACTCAGAATTCCTTACCTACCGAAAAACCAGGGCCCGGGCTCGAAAATACACGTCTTGAATTTCATTACTGTAATTAATTCAACACGTGTAATTCCGAGACCGGTTGAATGACACGTGTTGAATTTCACTGTGGATTTGTTACCATGGTGGAAGGATTTTCAATTTCCTAAGCTAGCTGCCATTGCCAGACAAATTTTGCCTAACAAGACTTGCACTATGCATTGTCCAAAGCTATGCCCCAAGCAAGGATTAGTTTAAGGACCTCTGGTATCGAAAAACTGGGAAAAAATCACATTTCCATTTTTTGTAGTTTATTAAAAATCAAGAATCTTATCTTTAAAATGATGTATTAATTTCCAAAACTCTGCAGTCAGAAGTATTGTTATTTATTTTTTTAAATTTTCTCACTCCCGCGATTTTTGGGGAGACTTTGGTTTTTAGTGCAGTAGGTCGAGTTTTACAGAAAAGAAGATCAAGTTGAAGCGCTGAGGCATTAGATGCAATTCTCTCTCTCTCTCTCTTTTCATAACAGTGAATTAATAAATTTATATATAAACCTAATTAACTAACTAGTCTTCACAGCTTTCATCATTCTCTTTTCTAACTTTTACCAAGCCTGTCTGCTCTTAATCATTTCACCCCGCTTTTAAAAATCTTTAACTGATAGTTCTGTGTCTGGCGCTCTTTGGCCAAACCTGGCCCTTACGCCACTAAAATCAATTAACTAACTAACTAACTAACTAACTCTCTTTTTTCATGCTAAACTTGATCTGGAAACTGTACACACATATGATAATATTGTGATTATTATACTATTAAGCGCAAAGCTTTGTTAATGTTACAAAAAGCAGAATAATCTGGTCTGGAATGCTTTTACGTTCTTTTTTTAATTTTGGAAATTTCCCTACATGCTTTTTTTTTATATTGTACTACATCACTCTAAACTGCTTTTACCAATTAGCATATATGTAAATTATATTGCAAAGATTAGTTTTCTAGAGTCAAAATTTCAAACACTTGCAACTGTCTGTAAGATGTTGTACGTTTTACACTGCTGGACAATTGCTAAGGACGGATCATAAACGGCTATATAGCGCATAAAAAAGTAAGTATGGTTGGATGCCTAGTGAAATAAAATGATGTCAGAATGCCAGGACATTACAAGAAAGACAATGTTTTGTGCTCTGAAATCCAGAAGGCTTTGGAGCGTGTTCAAGGGACAAACAGGCCATTTTGTACAGAATACGTAAACGTGAAAAAAATGCAATTACCATCCGCAGGCGTTCCGGCGTAAGATGTCAATACGGGATATGGCCACCATGGAGGGCGATGCAAGATTCCACACGTCGTGTCATGCTTTGCACAACATTATCAAGCAGCTGTTGGGGTAATTCATCCCATTCCTCTGTCAGTGCACGGATGAGGGTGTCCTTGTTTATTGGAGGGCATTGGCGACCAGCAAGACTCCTCCACAAAGCATCCCCAATATTTTCAATGGGATTCAGATCTGGAGAACGTGCTGGCCATACGAGGCGTTGAATGTCCTCGCTCTCAAGACACTCCTTTACAGCGACTGTTCGATGACATGTAGCGTTGTCGTCCATGAAAATGAATCTATCACCGACAGCACCACGGAACATGCGAACATGAGGTAGCAGAACATCATTAATATATCGTTGGCCAGTCATAGTCCCAGTTGGAAGCACATAGAGGGACGTACGGCCATTGATCATGATGCCAGCCCATACCATGACACTACATGTCGGATATCGGTCCCTTTCCTGTATGTTTCCCGGACAATATGCAGTACCACTATCACGCCAGATCAGTTGTCGTCGACAATCAGACGATAGACTGTATCTCATCTCATCTGAGAACAGGACAGCAGACCAGTCGTTATCAGTCCAATTGCGATGTTGATGGCACCATTGCATACGGGCGGTACGGTGACGTCTGGACAATGGGATGCACACAACAGGACGGCGGGCGTACAGTCCTCCTTCATGCAAACGTCTGGCGACAGTTTTTCGGGAGATCCGCTTGCCAGTAGCAGCCATAAACTGATTTACTACCTCACTAGCTGTGCTGCGCAGGTGTCTTTTTGTTGATAGCACTATGTACCGATCTGCTGCAGGTGTCGTACTGCGAACAGGGTCTATCCCGTGACGTTTGCTACACTCTCCATTTGTTTGAAATTGATTTCCAAAGCCTTGAAACAACACTGTGGCTGATGTCGAACTCCCTGGCAGCATCTGTTATTTTTCGCCCTATTTCAATCTTGCCAATAATACGGCCACGTGTAAAATCATCTAGGTGATGTCGGGAAGACATACTGAAACTTGCAAGTTCGTCAACTGATTCTTTCCCTTTCAACTTTGCGTTTGAACAACAACAGTCAATACGCGTCCAATCCTTTATATATCTTATCAGCGCTATGACGTCACGAACAAGTTCGGCAATCAAAAATTTGCATACGCACAACACGTCTTACTGTATCCCGCACTTATGCTGATTTCCACATTTTCCTGCCTTCCATTTTGTGGTTGCTATCGTTGCTATTGTCATCCGTCCTTAGCAATTGTCCGGCAGTGTATAATGCAATTTATTCAAAATAAAAGTAAATTTAGAAATCAAAAAGAAATAACGAATGGAATTTTTTGTTTCGAAACGATTTTCTTTTCTTCAGCTTTTACCAAAATTACTGATTCCCCTGATACTGTCAAAGGGCACGTTGATTATTTATTTATTTTCAAATCCACATTTTAGAGCATTTGGCTTTATGCGTAGTATTTCTAAAAACATATTAATATTGTGAAGTGGATTAACTGAACTAAATTTATTAAACTAATTTTTAAACTAATCCTTGCTTGGGCCATATCTTTGGCCAGTGTCATCATCATCATTGTCAACCATTATCAATCCACTGCTGGACGAAGGTCTCCCCAAGTTTCCTCCACAACGGTCTGTCTTGTGCCAGTCTCCTCCATGTCACTCCGCATACTTTCGAATTTCTTGGACAGTGTATAATGCATAAACACAAGCCTTGATAAGCAAAATTTTCCAAGAATCAGGGCCCGGGCGGGGCCGGGATCCTAAAATTGAGCCCGAACTCATCTCTAATGCATAATACCGGCCGCAGAGCATACAGTTCTCCTGCATATAACCTTCTGCGTACCGTCGAAACTGATACCGTCCGTCCGGTGGCTTCCGCAAGGACAGATCTGAGATGAGTCGCCATCACTGGCACCCAGGCAGAACCGGCTTTCATCAGAAAACACAACAGATCTCCACTCCGTAGTCTTCCTGTTCCGCTGTGCCGAAAGCTGCAAATACCAGTAATCCACGGAGGTCGTCGCCCTTGGCCTACGTTCGCTGTACCTTCGGTAAGCTGCACCTGTGACTTGGAACAGCTGCAACATCCTGATGACCACAGAACTTTTGACGTTGAGCCATCTTGCGACATCCGCTTGCCGTTGCCCTGCTTCAAGTCGGACTATCGCTCTGTAGCGTAACTCTGCTCGTAAATGACGTCTCGAAGCTATGTTAAGAAAATTTCTATCTCGAAATCTTGTCATTCACTGCAGCACATGAATTAGCGACTCCCTCAGAGACAGCTGATTTTAAGCTCTTGCCCATTTGCATGAACAGCTGCCAGCGCCACTCATTTGTCTTCTGTACATCGATGCTGTATATTTTCGCCCGTAACATATGCAAATTTCGTGCAATTTGAACTATATTTCGCCCAATTATCGTGATTTTTTGAATTTGTTGCTTAGTTTATGGAAACCAGTCCATGTAATTAGCTGTCAAATCCGGTCCTTACTGGAAGCTTAAATTTGAAATTTCCTTAAAATATATGCTGTACATTAAACATTTCTTTCCTAAAAATATTTTCTTTCATTCTAAATTCGTTATCGGCAATAACTAAATACTATGGTAGATCAGCTATTAATTTTTCTGAGGTAAACAAAACGATTTCAGTAGAAATTACTGCAAATTTCCGCGTGTAACCAGCATGCAGTTTTCTTATTGAAATGCAATTCTGAAACATTGGACCTTGTTTCGGGATCATGCAGAACTTTTATTAAATATTCACCTGTAACAAGCGCACATTTCATTTCGTTTCTTTATTTTTCGTTATGAAGTTACATTTGACCATATACGAGGTCCGATCAAAAAGTTCCGAGACTAGGCCGATATATAGAACAAAGTACTTACGTTACTTAAATCTGGCTATGACCTCCCTCAAAGTAGTCTCCTTGGGCAGCAATAACACCGCTGCCAGCGTTTTTGCCACTGTTGGAACGCTCCCTGGAAGTCCTGTTCGCGAATCGTGTCAAGCACCGTCTGCGATTCGCGCTGGATCTCGTCCACGGTTTCAAAATGGCTACCCTTGAGCTTCAGCTTCATCTTCGGGAACAGGAAGAAGACGCAGGGGGGGTAAAGCGCGTGAGGAAGGATAGTCATGCTGTTGTGGTTGCAAAACTGGCGCGTTGCTAACGCTCTGTGAGTTCGACACGGAGCGCCTTCTGTTGGGGGTTTAGAATGTTTGGCACAAACTTTGCAGCTATGCGATGCATATTCAAAACCGACATCAGAATTTCTTGCATTGTTCCGCATGACACATTGACGATGATAGCAATGTCTTGAACGGTTCTCCGACGATCCTCATGCATCAGTTCCCTAATTTTGTCCACATTTCAGGGGGTTAGGCTCGTGGACAGTCGCCCTGACCTCTCGTCGTCTTCCAGTGCCGTTCTGCTACTCTTGAAGCGTACGTGCCACTCAAAACACCTCGCACGACTCATTGCTTCGTTGCCATAAGCCTGCCACATCATTTCATGCGTCTTCGTTCCCGATTTGTCGAGTTTGACGCAGAATTTGATGTTCGCTCGCTGCTCTAGCTTGCAGTCCATACCGAAATCGCAGCTGTGTTCTGCACGTGGTCACCAAATATCGTGTAGCACAGCTCCCGATGTTCACAGAACGACTCCACTCGGCGCAATGACTCATGAAGGTTACTGCCCTCAACCGCTGCGTGCACACCCAGGTACTGCCATCTGTTGGTGCGCTACGTACCTAGTCTCGGAAATTTTTGACTGCGCTACGTATTATTCTGATTAATAATTTTCAACTATTAAATTTTATATTTTAGTTTGTTAGCAAATATTTTTAATTGCCTTCGAAAATTATTATAATTATTGATATGTGTTTGTTGACAAGGTAGATTATTCCATAACACCAATCCCTGGTAATCACTAAACCTTTGTTGGGTTAAAGTGTTAGGCATTGGTAACAGAAATGTATTTGTGTTTGTAGTTCGATATTCATAACCCACAGTGTTCAGCTGAATTAAATATTCATACCTATTCTCCTTTATTCTTTTATACTGAAGTCCTAATTTGCCATGATGTCTTAATATCTAAAAATCCATAGATATTAATCCGCACCCCCATAATTAAATTAATTCCACTGAAATTATTTAAAATTTTGACCATTCCATTTTATAATGATTCTAATTTATATAAATTCAGTCTTAGTATTTTGATCCCATACTAATAAACAATAAGTCGAACAGGGATAAACCAGACGGTAATACAGCATTTTTATATATATTTTTTAATTGTTAAATTATTTGAAATTCTCGTAATTAAACCCAGTATTCCTGAAATTTTTATTTACAATATTTTGTATATTAATATCCCATTTCAAATTATCCTCCACCATTATTCCGAAATATTGAATTTTATTGTCAATTTCAAAGGTAACAGACAAAGTAGCAATTCTATTTTGCATTGAATCAATAACCAAGCTCAGCCACTGGAGGAATGCTTGATATGGTACTCTGTGAGTTGAAGACATTTACACAGCAAACCTCACCAGGTCGGACTTAAGAGTCCTGATAATTGATTCACGATTTTTTTTTATATGTAAGTCTATAGTTTGTTCCTTTCTTCATTAGCTCATCAAGTGATCGCATTAAGGTCACGTATTAGTAAATGCCCGTAAGTAGGGTTAACATATGGCTGGTACTATTGTAACGTACCAGGAGATGTGACGTACCTGCCAGAAGGACGCACACGACATTCTGGCAGGTACGTCACATCTCACGACAGGCAGATAGGAATCAGAATAAAACGTCCGCGTAGCTCAATTGGTAGAGTGACTTATTCCGGAATGAGGGGATCCGGGTTCGAACCCCGGCGCGGATAAAAATGACGGAGAAATTTACTTCGTTATAATGGCGCCCGAACTATCCGGATGACCCGACCGTTCAAAATCTCGCATTGATGTGATGTTATTTCCACACCGCGAGATAGGAAAAATAAGAGAATCCCTTCTCCAGCACTTCAAAAAAAAAAAAAAAAAAAAAAAATAAGGGGGAGATGATGTAACGTACCAGGAGATGTGACGTACCTGCCAGAAGGACGCACACGACATAAAGGCAGATAGGAATCAGAATAAAACGTCCGCGTAGCTCAATTGGTAGAGTGACTTATTCCGGAATGAGGGGATCCGGGTTCGAACCCCGGCGCGGATAATAATGACGGAGAAATTTACTTCGTTATACTCCGCCTTGTAGCAAAAGCAAGGAAGTTCTTCAGTTGTGTCCTGCAGGCAGCCTAATCTGGATATCTCATTGTAGTTGAACACTTGTCAACCCAAGTTACGCCCATACCTGAAACTAGAGAGAATGTCAATATTTTTTATTGGGAAAGCGTCCTTATTATTTGAGAAGATGCTATTAAAATGAATTTTATCATAAGGACTATCCATGTTGAAAATCCTCCAAATACGTGGCGTCAGTAAACAAATAAATACATCGCTCTTTCCACGTTCCAGAAACACATAGCTCCCGAAAAATACACACGTCTTAGTGCTTTAACTTGCTAATATTTAATTCCATGGCGGCGGCTGAAAGACAATTTTTCGGGTGCTATGTGTTTCTGGAACGTAGAAAGAGCGATGTATTTATTTATTTAATGACTATCCATGTATTGTATAACACAAAAGCATCTACTAACTTCTGCCTTATTTTTACTTTTAACGGAGATAGATAGTCTGTGATTGATGAGGTCCCCCACAAGAAGTTTTATAACTCTATTATGGTATTCAAAGGTTGAATGCACACGTCTTAGTGCCTTTAACTTGCTAATATTTAATCCAAATATCTTTTCTTTACAAGTTTTAACAATATTATCTCTGCAAGAGTCCAGTAGCCTCAATTATTAATCAAAATCCACAATGGCACTCCCTCTGCTGCTATTACCCCTATTACGTCGAGTAAGTGTGTAACGAACTCCAAGCGGCTTATATTTAAACAATGAATAAACAGTTTTAGTGTTCAATTTACCATCACAGGAAAGCTTTTTGTTACATAAGATATCGTTGTGTCTATATGGGTAAAGTATCTCCATCTGCAGCATAAACAAGTTCTCCCAGTTACAAAGGCCTTGAAAGTGATTCCTCAAAAGCCAAAATTTCGATGAAAATGCTGTTGAAATCAAACCTTTGAAAATGTTGAATTTCAATATCGTCCTTTTTCTTGAAGAGCCTCACATCCGAACGATGACCATTCATGCGTACATTAAGAATATAGGAAGTTTGTCCAAAGTTTTTCTCTAACAGCAGCCTTCTTTTTACCATTTCCGGTGTACTGTACCTTGTTGCTCTTTGATCTTGGGATTTGCCAATTTGGGTCCAGCTATTTGATACACCTTGAAGGTTCTAGCTTCATGTCTTTTTCAGGTTTGATGGCTTTGAGAACACCTTGTAACGTACCAGGAGATGTGACGTACCTGCCAGAAGGACGTACACGACATAAAGGCAGATAGCAATTAGAATCAATGTCCGCGTAGCTTAATTGGTAGAGCAACTTATTCCGGAATGAGTGGACCCGGGTTCGAACCCCGGCGCGGATAAAAATGACGGAGAAATTCACTTCGTTATAACCTCCGCAGGTTTTTGGTGTATCCAACCTTTGTGGAGTCCAGAAAAGCAATTCGAAATGACGGTGTTCTCCCGATGAAGGCGACATTTCTGTCTTTTTGTCATAGTTTGGGGTTTTTGGCGATTAGCGTTCCGTCTCATTCCTTGGGGTTGCAGGTCAGTGGTCTTCTGCGTTTTTGTTTTTCCTTCATTTTTGCATTTTGTCTTCCATGTTATTATAATTTTGTTTATAGACTCTTATTATATCTACTAGCTTTTGCCATTTTAGTTCATAATTGAGTCTTGCTAACTTTGGAGTTATTGCGGTTCGTTAGGGTTTTATTGAATGTGTATTGATCTGGTTATTGGTTTGCTGCTTTGCGCGTTCTTACTTGCATCTTACATTACTTTATTTTACGCTATTTAATTTTATTATTGTTTCTGCGTTGTAATTTATTTAACATATATATCATCATCATCATCATTGTCAACAATTATCAATCCACTGCTGGACGAAGGTCTCCCCAAGTTTCCTCCACAACGGTCTGTCTTGTGCCAGTCTCCTACATGTCATTCCCGCATACTTTCGAATTTCATCCACCCATCTTCCATGTGGTCTTCTTCTGGGTCTTTTCCTGTCCCTTGGAATCAAATCTAAAATTTCGGCTGTCCATCGATGGTCTGTTCTTCTGGCAGTATGTCCAGCCCATTGCCATTTCAGGGATTTAACTCTGATCATGATGTCTTCCACTCTTGTCATTTTTCGGATCCACGTGTTCCTCTTCTTATCTCTCCTGGTTACACCAAGCATGCACCTCTCCATGCTACTTTGAGTTGTCTGCAGCCTTTGTATGTCTCTTTTAGCTAAGGTCCACGTCTCTGCACCATACGTAAGCACTGGAAGGATGCATTGATCAAACACTTTTCTTTTAAGACATAATGGCATATTGCTCTTGAAAATTATGCTGTTTCTTCCAAAAGCTCTCCAGGCAAGTTTTGTACGCCGATTAATTTCTTCACCAATGTAACCCTCACTTGATATCTGCTGTCCAAGATAAACGTATGTGTCTGTTATCTCCAGCTTTTCTCTATCAATCGATAAATCTTCATTTCTTGTAAAAGCATTGAACATCACTTTTGTCTTCTGAAAGTTCATTTTTTAATCCCACTTCTTTACTCTTGTCAGCAAGTTCCTGGATCATACCCTGTAGCTCTGATGGGGTAGTTGCAAAAATGACTATGTCATCAGCAAAACGAAGGTGGGTTAAATAATCTCCATTAATCTTTATCCCTTTGTTTTCCCAGTTCAGTGATTGAAAGACATTTTCCAATGTGGCATTAAAGAGCTTCGGAGATATGGTGTCACCTTGTCTCACTCCTTTTCCAATTTTTATGTGTGTTGTATTTCCAAACAGCCGAATCTTTGCACTTGCATTTTCATAGATGTAATTAATAATAATAATGTATGCATCTTCAATACCGCAGGATTTCAGAGATATTGCAACTGCTGATGGTTTCACCGAATCAAAGGCTTTTTCATAATCGATAAAAGCCATGCACAATGGAAGTTCATATTCCCTCGCTCTTTCAATTAGTTCTCTCAGTACGTGGATATGATCAATTGTGCTGTAGCCACTCCTGAATCCAGCTTGTTCTCTCGGTTGAGCCATGTCCAGTGTCACCTTCAAACGGTGTGAAAGAACTTTAGTGAAGATTTTATAAACCACTGATAAGAGGCTGATAGGTCTGTAGTTCCTGAGATCCTCAATGTCACCTTTTTTATGTAGCAAGATCATTGTAGCGTTGTTCCAATCCTCAGGAATTTTTCCTTCATTAGCGCATCGAGTGAAAATTTGGGCGAGTACTGTTTCGATTTCTCCACTTGCTTCTTGTATGATGTCTACAGTAATTCCATCTTCTCCTGGAGCTTTTCCCCGCTTCATGTTCTTGATTGCATGTGCAACCTCTGCTGGAAAGATTGGAAGAACTCTGGTACTGGTACCTTTCATGATGTCTGGAGTACATGTATCATCCCTTTCATATAATTTGGAGTAGAAATCTTTCACTCTTGTCAAAATTTCGCCTCTATTTCTTGTTACAGAGCCATCTTCTTTTCTCAGTGCCATAATCTGTTTTTTTCCCTTACTGAGATGTCCCTTTGCTATCTTTAGGCTTTGGTTGTTTTCAATTGCTTTCCTTACTAGTTCACAGTTGAATTTCCTTACGTCTTCAGTGATACTTTTTCGTACTGTCTTGCATAGCTTTATATATTCCACTTTGGAAGTCACATCTTCTTTAGTTGTCCTCATCTCTCTTCTTTTTTGCATCAACATTTTGGTTTTTCCTGATAATTTGTTCACATACAATTTGTTCTTAGACCCAGCTAATTTTGTTGCTGTTTCCATAAGAGCTTTGGTTACTTTTCTGTTAACTTCAGAAATATCCATTTCTTCCAATGTTAGGCCTTCTAAAGCAGAGAATCTGTTCTTCAGTTCCAATTTGAAAGTATTATGGTGTTTTTTAAGGTTGGTTATGTCAATACATTTTGTTTGTCTTATGAGCTTGCTACGTTCGAGTTTAGTGTTGAGGTGCATCTTACATCTCACCAATCTATGGTCACTGCCTGTGTTGAACTTGCTTAGCACACTGCAGTCTTCTATGACGAATTTTTTGTTACACATAATAAAATCAATTTCACTTGTCATCCCATCTGGATGTCTCCATGTCCATTTCCTGTGAGGCTTTTTCTTGAAAAAGGAGTTCAAGATGAAAAACCCTTCTGCCTCTGCAAACTCAACGAGAGTATTTCCACGCTGGTTTCTGTTGCCGTGACCGAATTTACCTACTGAAGTTTCATTCTGTTGCCGTTGCCCTATTTTTGCATTGAAATCTCCCATAATTATCTTCAAGTGCTGCTTACCTTTATTATTTAGATCACGAATTTCGTCATAAAATTCTTCAATTTCTTCTTCAGCATGACTTGTGGTGGGTGCATAAGTTTGAATAATCTGATCCTGGTATCTTCTCGAGAGTTGGATAACGAGTCGTGCAGCTCTGTCAGAGGAACTTTCAACTTCTACAACTTTATCCTTCAGTTTCTTGTTTATTATAAATCCAACACCACTAGTTCTGCCAGTATCTGTCCCACGATAGTAGAAGAGATGTCCACTTTTCAGTTCAATGAGATCTTCTCCTTTTCTCCTTACCTCACTTATCCCGACGATGTCCCACTTGATCCTTTGTAGTTCCTCTTCCAATTCAAGAAGCCTTGAATCAGAAGATAGGGAGCGTCCATTGTACGTTGCCAAGGTCAGCATCAGATGACAGCCTAGTCCGGTCCTCCGGGGATTCTTAGCACCCTCTGCCTTCATGTCGCACTGGCCGCTGCCTTGGCCAGGTACATTCCAGCTGCCGGAGACTGAGGGCCAAGATTTAAGTTGTGGAGTCATTTTGGAGGGGTTTGGCCATAACTCACCACGCTGGCCAAGCGGGTTGGTGAGTGTGGGATAGCATTTCCTCTAATCCCGATCGTATAGTTATACCGCTATTGGCGGTCGTCATATATATATATATATCATCATCATCATCATTGTCAACCATTATCAATCCACTGCTGGACGAAGGTCTCCCCAAGTTTCCTCCACAACGGTCTGTCTTGTGCCAGTCTCCTCCATGTCACTCCCGCATATTTACGAATTTCATCCACCCATCTCCCATGTGGTCTTTTTCTGGGTCTTTTCCTGTCCCTTGGAATCCAATCTGTAAAATTTCGGCTGTCCATCTATGGTCTGTCCTTCTGGCAGTATGTCCAGCCCATTGCCATTTCAGGGATTTAACTCTGATCATGATGTCTTCCACTCTCGTCATTTTTCGGATCCACGAGTTCCTCTTCTTATCTCTCCTGGTCATACCAAGCATGCACCTCTCCATGCTCCTTTGAGTTGTCTGCAGCCTTTGTATGTCTCTTTTAGTTAAGGTCCACGTCTCTGCACCATACGTAAGCACTGGAAGGATGCATTGATCAAACACTTTTCTTTTAAGACATAATGGCATATTGCTCTTGAAAATTATGCTGTTTCTTCCAAAAGCTCTCCAGGCAAGTTTTGTACGCCGATTAATTTCTTCATCAATGTGACCCTCACTTGATATCTGCTGTCCAAGATAAACATACGTATCTGTTATCTCCAGTTTTTCTCCATCAATCGATAAATCTTCATTTCTTGTATAAGCATTGAACATCACTTTTGTCTTCTGAAAGTTCATTTTTAATCCCACTTCTTTACTCTTGTCAGCAAGTTCCTGGATCATACTCTGCAGCTCTGATGGGGTAGTTGCAAAAATGACTACGTCATCAGCAAAACGAAGGTGGGTTAGATAATCTCCATTAATCTTTATCCCTTTGTTTTCCCAGTTCAGTGATTGAAAGACATTTTCCAATGTGGCATTAAAGAGCTTCGGAGATATGGTGTCACCTTGTCTCACTCCCTTTCCAATTTTTATGTGTGTTGTATTTTCAAACAGCCGAATCTTTGCACTTGCATTTTCATAGATGTTATTAATAATATTAATGTATGCATCTTCAATACCGCAGGATTTCAGAGCCGTGGTAACTGCTGATGGTTTCACCGAATCAAAGGCTTTTTCATAATCGATAAAAGCCATGCACAATGGAAGTTCATATTCCCTCGCTCTTTCAATTAGTTCTCTCAGTACGTGGATATGATCTATTGTGCTGTAGCCACTCCTGAATCCAGCTTGTTCTCTCGGTTGAGCCATGTCCAGTGTTACCTTCAAGCGGTGTGAAAGAACTTTAGTGAAGATTTTATAAACCACTGATAGGAGGCTGATAGGTCTGTAGTTCCTGAGATCCTCAATGTCACCTTTTTTATGTAGCAGGATCATTGTAGCATTGTTCCAATCCTCAGGAATCTTCCCTTCATTAAGGCATTGAGTGAAAATTTGGGCGAGTACTGTTTCAATTTCTCCACTTGCTTCTTGTATGATGTCTATAGTAATTCCATCTTCTCCCGGAGCTTTCCCCCGCTTCATGTTCTTGATTGCATGAGCAACTTCTGCTGGGAGGACTGGAAGAACTCTGGTACCTTTTATGATGTCTGGAGTACATGTATCATCCCTTTCATATAATTTGGAGTAGAAATCTTTCACTCTTGTCAAAATTTCGCCTCTATTTCTTGTTATAGAACCATCTTCTTTTCTCAGAGCCATAATCTGTTTTCTTCCCTTACTGAGATGTCCCTTTGCTATCTTAAGGCTTTGGGTGTTTTCAATTGCTTTCCTCACTAGCTCACAGTTGAATTTCCTTACGTCTTCAGTGATACTTTTTCGTGTTGTCTTGCATAGCTCTATATATTCCACTTTGGAAGTCACATCTTCTTTAGTTGTCCTCATCTCTCTTCTTTTTTGCATCAACATTTTGGTTTTTCCTGATAATTTGTTCCCATGCAACTTGTTCTTAGACCCAGCTAATTTTGTTGCTGTTTCCATTAGAGCTTTGGTTACTTTTCTGTTAACTTCCGAAATATCCACTTCTTCCGATGTTAGGCCTTCTAAAGCAGAGAATCTGTTCTTCAGTTCCAACTTGAAAGTATTATGGTGCTTTTTAAGGTTGGTTATGTCAATACATTTTGTTTGTCTTATGAGCTTGCCACGTTCCAGTTTAGTGTTGAGGTGCATCTTACATCTCACCAATCTATGGTCACTACCTGTGTTGAACTTGTTCAGCACACTGCAGTCTTCGATGACGAATTTTTTGTTACACATAATAAAATCAATTTCACTTGTCGTCCCAATTGGATGTCTCCATGTCCATTTCCTGTGTGGCTTTTTCTTGAAAAAGGAGTTCAAGATGAAAAAACCTTCTGCCTCTGCAAACTCAACGAGAGTATTTCCACGCTGGTTTCTGTTGCCGTGACCGAATTTACCTACTGAAGTTTCATTCTGTTGCCGTTGCCCTATTTTTGCATTGAAATCTCCCATAATTATCTTCAAGTGCTGCTTACCTTTATTATTTAGATCACGAATTTCGTCATAAAATTCTTCAATTTCTTCTTCAGCATGACTTGTGGTGGGTGCATAAGTTTGAATAATCTGATCCTGGTATCTTCTCGAGAGTTGGATAACGAGTCGTGCAGCTCTGTCAGAGGAACTTTCAACTTCTACAACTTTATCCTTCAGTTTCTTGTTTATTATAAATCCAACACCACTAGTTCTGCCAGTATCTGTCCCACGATAGTAGAAGAGATGTCCACTTTTCAGTTCAATGAGATCTTCTCCTTTTCTCCTTACCTCACTTATCCCGACGATGTCCCACTTGATCCTTTGTAGTTCCTCTTCCAATTCAAGAAGCCTTGAATCAGAAGATAGGGAGCGTCCATTGTACGTTGCCAAGGTCAGCATCAGATGACAGCCTAGTCCGGTCCTCCGGGGATTCTTAGCACCCTCTGCCTTCATGTCGCACTGGCCGCTGCCTTGGCCAGGTACATTCCAGCTGCCGGAGACTGAGGGCCAAGATTTAAGTTGTGGAGTCATTTTGGAGGGTTTGGCCATAACTCACCACGCTGGCCAAGCGGGTTGGTGAGTGTGGGATAGCATTTCCTCTAATCCCGATGGTATAGTTATACCGCTATTGGCGGTCGTCATATATATATATATATCATCATCATCATCATTGTCAACCATTATCAATCCACTGCTGGACGAAGGTCTCCCCAAGTTTCCTCCACAACGGTCTGTCTTGTGCCAGTCTCCTCCATGTCACTCCCGCATATTTACGAATTTCATCCACCCATCTCCCATGTGGTCTTTTTCTGGGTCTTTTCCTGTCCCTTGGAATCCAATCTAAAATTTCGGCTGTCCATCTATGGTCTGTCCTTCTGGCAGTATGTCCAGCCCATTGCCATTTCAGGGATTTAACTCTGATCATGATGTCTTCCACTCTCGTCATTTTTCGGATCCACGAGTTCCTCTTCTTATCTCTCCTGGTTATACCAAGCATGCACCTCTCCATGCTCCTTTGAGTTGTCTGCAGCCTTTGTATGTCTCTTTTAGTTAAGGTCCACGTCTCTGCACCATACGTAAGCACTGGAAGGATGCATTGATCAAACACTTTTCTTTTAAGACATAATGGCATATTGCTCTTGAAAATTATGCTGTTTCTTCCAAAAGCTCTCCAGGCAAGTTTTGTACGCCGATTAATTTCTTCATCAATGTGACCCTCACTTGATATCTGCTGTCCAAGATAAACATACGTATCTGTTATCTCCAGTTTTTCTCCATCAATCGATAAATCTTCATTTCTTGTATAAGCATTGAACATCACTTTTGTCTTCTGAAAGTTCATTTTTAATCCCACTTCTTTACTCTTGTCAGCAAGTTCCTGGATCATACTCTGCAGCTCTGATGGGGTAGTTGCAAAAATGACTACGTCATCAGCAAAACGAAGGTGGGTTAGATAATCTCCATTAATCTTTATCCCTTTGTTTTCCCAGTTCAGTGATTGAAAGACATTTTCCAATGTGGCATTAAAGAGCTTCGGAGATATGGTGTCACCTTGTCTCACTCCCTTTCCAATTTTTATGTGTGTTGTATTTTCAAACAGCCGAATCTTTGCACTTGCATTTTCATAGATGTTATTAATAATATTAATGTATGCATCTTCAATACCGCAGGATTTCAGAGCCGTGGTAACTGCTGATGGTTTCACCGAATCAAAGGCTTTTTCATAATCGATAAAAGCCATGCACAATGGAAGTTCATATTCCCTCGCTCTTTCAATTAGTTCTCTCAGTACGTGGATATGATCTATTGTGCTGTAGCCACTCCTGAATCCAGCTTGTTCTCTCGGTTGAGCCATGTCCAGTGTTACCTTCAAGCGGTGTGAAAGAACTTTAGTGAAGATTTTATAAACCACTGATAGGAGGCTGATAGGTCTGTAGTTCCTGAGATCCTCAATGTCACCTTTTTTATGTAGCAGGATCATTGTAGCATTGTTCCAATCCTCAGGAATCTTCCCTTCATTAAGGCATTGAGTGAAAATTTGGGCGAGTACTGTTTCAATTTCTCCACTTGCTTCTTGTATGATGTCTATAGTAATTCCATCTTCTCCCGGAGCTTTCCCCCGCTTCATGTTCTTGATTGCATGAGCAACTTCTGCTGGGAGGACTGGAAGAACTCTGGTACCTTTTATGATGTCTGGAGTACATGTATCATCCCTTTCATATAATTTGGAGTAGAAATCTTTCACTCTTGTCAAAATTTCGCCTCTATTTCTTGTTATAGAACCATCTTCTTTTCTCAGAGCCATAATCTGTTTTCTTCCCTTACTGAGATGTCCCTTTGCTATCTTAAGGCTTTGGTTGTTTTCAATTGCTTTCCTCACTAGCTCACAGTTGAATTTCCTTACGTCTTCAGTGATACTTTTTCGTGTTGTCTTGCATAGCTCTATATATTCCACTTTGGAAGTCACATCTTCTTTAGTTGTCCTCATCTCTCTTCTTTTTTGCATCAACATTTTGGTTTTCCTGATAATTTGTTCCCATGCAACTTGTTCTTAGACCCAGCTAATTTTGTTGCTGTTTCCATTAGAGCTTTGGTTACTTTTCTGTTAACTTCCGAAATATCCACTTCTTCCGATGTTAGGCCTTCTAAAGCAGAGAATCTGTTCTTCAGTTCCAACTTGAAAGTATTATGGTGCTTTTTAAGGTTGGTTATGTCAATACATTTTGTTTGTCTTATGAGCTTGCCACGTTCCAGTTTAGTGTTGAGGTGCATCTTACATCTCACCAATCTATGGTCACTACCTGTGTTGAACTTGTTCAGCACACTGCAGTCTTCGATGACGAATTTTTTGTTACACATAATAAAATCAATTTCACTTGTCGTCCCAATTGGATGTCTCCATGTCCATTTCCTGTGTGGCTTTTTCTTGAAAAAGGAGTTCAAGATGAAAAAACCTTCTGCCTCTGCAAACTCAACGAGAGTATTTCCACGCTGGTTTCTGTTGCCGTGACCGAATTTACCTACTGAAGTTTCATTCTGTTGCCGTTGCCCTATTTTTGCATTGAAATCTCCCATAATTATCTTCAAGTGCTGCTTACCTTTATTATTTAGATGACGAATTTCCTCATAAAATTCTTCAATTTCTTCTTCAGGATGACTTGTGGTGGGTGCATAAGTTTGAATAATCTGAGCCTGGTATCTTCTCGAGAGTTGGATAACGAGTCGTGCAGTTCTGTCAGAGGAACTTTCAACTTCTACAACTTTATCCTTCAGTTTCTTGTTTATTATAAATCCAACACCACTAGTTCTGCCAGTATCCGTCCCACGATAATAGAAGAGATGTCCACTTTTCAGTTCAATGAGATCTTCTCCTTTTCTCCTTACCTCACTTAGCCCGACGATGTCCCACTTGATCCTTTGTAGTTCCTCTTCCAATTCAAGAAGCCTTGAATCAGAAGATAGGGAGCGTCCGTTATAGGTAGCCAAGGTCAACATCAAATGGCAGCCTAGTCCGGTCCTCCGGGGATTCTTAGCACCCTCTGCCTTCATGTCGCACTGGCCGCTGCCTTGGCCAGGTACATTCCAGCTGCCGGAGACTGAGGGCCAAGATTTAAGTTGTAGAGTCATTTTGGAGGTGTTTGGCCATAACTCACCACGCTGGCCAAGCGGGTTGGTGAGTGTGGGATAGCATTTCCTCTGATCCCGATGGTATTAGTTATACCGCTATTGGCGGTCGTCAGAGCCCCTTTAGTGGGAACAGGATGCACCACGAGAAGGCGGCGTTGACATTTGTCAAGGAGAGGCTGTGATGTTACGCATCACCTGACCTTACATCCCATATATATATATATATATATATTGGGTTGTCGGAAAAGTCATGACGTATTTTGGCACCCGATGCCGGTTGGGCAGTTTTGGAAGTACTAAGGGCATGCGCAGCTCTGTTATCGCCATGGCATTCGACAGGTGCCAGTTCTAGCTGCAGTCTAAAAGGAATAGTGAGAGATTTGGTTGATTTGCGGAGATTCGACATCAAGTTGAAAATGGAAGACCAAACTGTGCATTTTCGCCATATTTTACTGTTTTATTTCCGTAAAGGGAAGAACGCGCGTCAAGCTTGTGAAAAGTTGCGTAAAGTGTACGGTGATAATGCTCTACAAGAACGTCAGTGCCAGCGGTGGTTCGCAAAATTCCGTGATGGTGATTTTGACCTTAACAATGCTCCTCGGTCCTGAAAGCCCACCGAGGTTGATGACGACCAAATCAAGGCATTGATCGAGTCAAACCCACGTTACATGACACGAGAGATTACAGACACATTGCACGTCCATCATTAAAGTGTTCACGACCACCTGAAGAAGCTGGGATACGTAAGCAAGCTCGATGTGTGGGTTCCTCATGAACTCCAAAAACTCAATTGACAGCGCGTATAAACATCTACGATATGCTCATTAAACGTGAGGAAAACGATCCTTTTTGAAGCGATTGATAACTGGTGACGAAAAGTGGATTGTGTACAACAATGTGTTGCGCAAACTGCCTTGGTCCCGACGTGCTACTTCGCCTCAAACGACATCCAAAGCAGACATTCATCAGCGGAAGGTTCTGGTCTCAGTGTGGTGGGATTTCAAAGGTATCGTGTTTTTCGAGATCCTACCACGGAACCAAACAATCAATTCAGATGTGTACTGTCGGCAATTGGACAGTTTGAACGAATCCATCATCCAAAAATTTCCACAGCTCGTTCATTAAAGGTGTTGTAATCAACACGACAACGCGAGACCACACACAAGTTTGATCACCCGCCAAAAATTATTGGAGCTTGGGTGGGATGTGTTGCCCTGCCCAGCATACCTGCCTGACTTGCAAATGTGTACTGTCGGCAATTGGACAGTTTGAACGAATCCATCATCCACGAACGTCCAGAGCTCGTTCATCGTAAAGGTGTTGTGATCCATTACGACAACGCGAGACCACACACAAGTTTTATCATCCGCCAAAAATTATCATAGCTTGGGTGGGATGTGTTGCCCTACCCAGCATACCTGCCTGACCTTGCGCCATCAGACTTCCACTTGTTTCGCTCTCTTCAACAGTCCTTGCGTGGTATAACGTTCAATTCAGATGAGGCTGTAAATCAGCACCTTGTACAATTTTTTGATAAGAAAGACAGGTCGTTCTATGAAGGAGGCATCTGCAGCTCACTGAAAGATGGCAAAAAGTTATCGAACAAAACGGGCATTATATCATTGATTGATCTTTGTTTTTTCTATCAATAAATGACCTTTGCAAAACATGACTAAAATACGTCATGACTTTTCCTAAAACCCAATATATATAGGCCTACTGTGTTTTTTTCCTGTCCCTTGTAATCTAGTCTAGAGAGAATTTCGGTTGTCCATTGGTGTCCGTTCTTCTATCAACATATATATATATATATACACGTGCGCGGGCGCGCGCGCGCGCGTGTGTGTGTGTGTGTGAGACAAGGTGAACCTATTTCTCCCAAACTCTTCAATGCCTCATTGCAGTGTCTTTCAACCACTGAACTGGGAAAACAAAGGAATAAAGATAAATGGAGATTATTTACCTCATCTTCGTTTTGCTGATGATTCTGTCATCAGCAAAACGAAGATGAGGTAAATAATCTTCCAGATCTGCAGAGTGTGATCCAGAAATTTGCTGGAGTGAAGAAGTGGGATTAAAAATGAACTTGCAGAAGACAAAACTGATGTACAATGCTTTTTTAAGAAATGAAGATTTTGCGATTGATGTCGGAAAGCTTGAGGTAAGCGATACCTACATTTACCTTGGACAACAGATATCAAGCAAGGGTCATATTGATGAAGAAATAAATCGGCGTATAAAACTTGGTTGGAGAGCTTTTGAAAGAAACCGTACAGTTTTCAAGAGCAATATTCCATTGTCTTAAAAGAAAAGTGTTTAATCAATGCATCCTTCCAGTTCTTTCATATGGGACAGAGATATGGACTTTACCTAAAAGAGACATATAAAGACTGCAGACAACTCAGAGAGGCATGGAGAGATGCATGCTTGGTGTAACCAGGAGAGATAAGAAGAGGAACTCGTGGATCAATAAAATGACGAGAGTGGAAGACATCATGATCAGAGTAAAATCCCTGAAATGGCAATGGACTGGAATGTTGCCAGAAAAACGTACCACTGATGGACAAACGAATTTTCAGACTGGAATATCTGGTAAAACGAATAATTATTTTAGTACTTATCAATAAGAATCGTTAACTTCACTTGAACTTGCAAATGGCCCACTATTTCTGGTATCCTCATTATCTGCATTGCTTGGAAAGAACGAATAATTATTTTGGTACGTATGTATAAGAATCGTTAACTTGTTTTGAGCTCGGAAACGACCCATTATTTCTGGTATCCTTATTATCTGTACTATTTGGAAAGAACGAATAATTATTCTGGTACTTATGAATAAGAATCGTTAACTTCATTTGAGCTTGGAAATGGCCCATTATTTCTGGTATCCTCATTATCTGGATTGTTTGGAAAGAACGAATAATTATTTTGGTATTTATGAATAACAATCGTTAACTTCTTTTGAGCTTTATATTTTCTAAAACGCTATTGTCTTTAAAAAAATGGCATTTCCTTCTATCTGTATATATGTTGAGCGTTTGCTCTGAAATGAAGAAGCGAAATTCTGTTTACTGAAAAATTTGCTGCTGAACCAAGCAGGCTGTTAGAAATAAATTAAACTATTATAACTTCCGTTAAGCGTAGGTCGTTGGACTTGGAGCCTCATTTTGTGATCTTAAAGGATACACTAGTGACAGTTTTTATGATCCATCATCCCACACCCTTATCCACGTACAGAAGTTCAATTATGAGTGGATTTTTAAAATTCTTTTACCCTTAAATTGCTGCTAAAATTTGTTCTCGACTGAACTAGTTCTATTACAATGCACCTTTCAACAGTTCTGTTTCATCCAGCAGTTAACAGATTTTTTTCCACGAGGGAATTTATTAAGTATTTCCCTGTGGGTAGATGTGTTTCTGTGGTAGACCGCAAGACTAAAATTCTCCGACTGGTTTTGTCTACCCAATCCGCCCGCATGTCCAATTGTACGACTTACGCGTGGGAAAACGGGAAGCGCAAGATTGTACACTGATCGTTTAGTTCGTTTGAAATCGTACCAACTCCCGATAGATGGCGATACTTCTGCTATCTCAGGAAACACAGCAAGATTAATCCGAAATGAAACAGAAAGTTATGAAGTCAGTGCTCCAAGACAAATATCATTCACTGCACAACAGTGTGACGTAAAATCACAATGTCATAGGCACTGACTTCTGAAAATTTCGAGCGGTGCACAAATTCAAAAGCCAGGTACCTTTTCCACTATTGAAATTTTAGATGTATAAACGGACCTTGTCTTTAGTGTAAACGCAAACAAACCGATACACGATTTTATGAAAAAGATGTTACGTTTTGTTTATAGCAACCAAATTCTTGAACCCCGTTTTAATTCTTCCGATTTAATTTTCTGTAATGTGCGCACAAGAGCTCCTATATTTTTTTTTCTTTTGGACAAAATTTGAGCATGTTGTTGGGGACTACTACCCGAAAACCAAACCTGTTGAAAACGGCTGAGATTGGCAGTATGTAGCCATTAGTCAAAAGAGACAGTAGGCATTTAATAACGATACCTTTGAGGAGCTCGCTCTAGTAGTGAAAAATAAACTGACGTGTACAGTGTTAGAATGGAACGCGTTTCATTATCATTGCACTGTGTTATTTTCCTTACTTGTTATTTTTAGCATTTAGGGTATATAAGCAGCATGTATCACAGTAAAAGTTTTTGCTTTGATCGACAAGTGTATCTCGGAAATCTCCACCCCCATCCGACCACAGTGGCGTAGCCAGAAGGGGGAGGGGTTTGAACCTCTCCCTTGAGCACGAATTTAAAGCGATATATGCGTACATACGTGGCTTTCACCAATGAAACAAACTCATGACCCCCTCCCCCCTTAAGAAATTTCTGGCTGCGCCCCTGCCCCACTATCATTCATCTTGCAGTCCATGTGAACCGGTTGTCATCGATGTGCTATATCACCCCAGCGTGGATTGATTGGTCTTACTATTGGTGACTGCTGCTTATATGTTTTATAAAGCTAGGGTGAAAAAATCCACAACAGAATTATGTCAAACAAGCAAACAAGCAGTAACAGCGACAACATCAACAAAAAAAAAACCCTTCAAAATTATCCTTTGAGCGAGAAAAGAGCTACCTAGAAACATTTTTGACGAAAGCGGAGGGGGGGGACCTCTTACAAAATGCTGATTATAGAAAAAATTCCGGAATTTTATGAGAATGTACACTATGCTGCCAAAAGTATTAGGCCATCCTCGTGTTTTATCAATGGGGATGGGGAAGAGTTCACCAAGTGTAATAACATCTGAAACAATGCTTTCATAAAAAAAGTGGACTTACGGACGCTAAAGAAAAGAAAACCCTATCTGGTCTCCATCACACAATTTTTTTTACCGAAATGCGTTTGAAATAGGAACGAAACGCTGCAGTCATTGCCAAGCGGACTCTTTCGATGTCTAAGCATGTGTGTTCAACGATTGCTTGTGTCATAAGTAAATTCACATAGCAGATCCTTCCGCTGGAGAAAATTGACCCAACTTTCATACATCCACATAATCTTGTAATTGAATAAGAAACTGATGTTAATTGTTTGTACCTCCGAACAGATTTTGTCGAGTTTTACAACTTCTCTTCAGTCCACGTTTTTTCATGAAAGCAGTATTTTGGAAGTTATTGTACTCAGAATACGCTTCCCAATTGACGAAACATGAGAATGTCCCAATACTTTTTTTTTTTTGGCAACATAGTGTACTTCTCCAAATACGTATTATAGATACATGATTTCTTTGGCAGTTTCGCAAGGCGCATCTCCTAAATGTGCACACACACACACACACACAAATCTAGTAGGTGATACGAATGAAATATGAAAAAACGCATATATAAGTTATAAACACGGCAAGTAAGTTTCATTGCAATGCTGACGTTATGCGCGGAACTGACATAGAGCGCGGTTTAACAGAGATAGCTCCCCACATAACATCTACACTAGTATATTGCAGTGAAACTGTTGTTTGTATCCCTCGTGATTCCTGTGCACATCTGGGTTTTGTATTTTTTTCTGCTTTGTTTAAAGAGGATGAACTCAACTTATGTCTCTATAACATGTTTTTAAAATCTAGAACATTATACATAGTGCGTCAAAGAATTTTTAAGACTGGCGCTATATTTCAGCATACGGTGGCGCCACCGGTGTAGTCGCGAATGAGTTATAAACCGTGACCATCTGCTTGCTTTCTGCCAAAAGTACTGCGCTGTTGTTAAAGTAACTCAAACGAAATGGCCGTTCATTAGAGAAGTAAAATTTTTTTCATGTTGAATTATTAAGATGGAACAAAGGGCTGCTATTAAATTTAACGCAAAACTTGGTAAAAGTGCCTCGGAAACGTACCAAATGATGAAACAAGTTCACGGTGAGTTTTGTTTAAGTAGATCAAATGTTTTCCTGTGGCACAAACGTTTTTTGGACGGAAGAGATACGCTAGAAGATGATAAGCATACCGGAAGACCAAGTTCATCTAGGACACCTGAGATTATTGAAAAAGTGCGTGATTTCATGGCAAACAATCGATGTGCGTCACTAAGAATGACGGAAGAGTCTTTAAACATCAACAAAGAAACGATTCGAACCATCCTGCATGAAGATTTGGGCAAAACAAAAGTCTGTGCTAAATTTGTTCCACACACGTTAACCAATGAACAAAAATCAAGGAGAAGTGCACATTGCAGAGACATCATTTCAGCCGCTGAAAATGATCCAAACTTCTTAAAATCGATTGTTACTGGTGATGAAACATGGTGTTTTCAATATGATCCTAAAACAAAGTAAGAAAGTGCAGAATGGAAGTCAAAAACCTCAACACAAGCCAAAAAAACAAGAAAAGTTCCATTGAAAATCAAAACAATGCTCATTACATTCTTTGATAGTAAGGATATTATTCACAAAGAATTTATTCTAAGTGGACAAACAATTACTGGTGAGTTTTATTTAAATGTTTTGGGGCGTTTGATGGGCAGTATGAAAACAGTTGGCGTTTGTTGCACGATAATGCACCAAGTTACACCTCACCTTGTTCGTAGATTTTTGGCGAAAAATAACGTCTGTGTGTTGAATCATCCACCGAATTCGCCTGATTTATCACACTGCGACTTTTATTTATTGCCAAAACTTAAAATGACGTTAAAAGGGTGTTATTTCGATGATATTTCGGCCATACAAACAGCTTCGACGCGTGCTTTGGAGGCAATTCCGCAAAGTGAACTGGAACAGGCATTCGAATCATTATTAAATCGCTGTAACAAGTGTATTGAAGCCGGAGGGACTTATTTTGAATAACAAACCAAAACAAATGATAATTTCTTGTTTCTATTTCATTTTACAGACCCAATCTTAAAAATTCTTTGCCACACTGTGTATAACTACCTGAAGAAATATTCCTAAAAAAACTAAAACAAAATAATGAAACCATATAGTTAGAAACACTAACAGCATAAATAGAAAGGTATAATATCTCTGAAACTTTCCAGCAAACTATTATGCTTTAGGCTAAATACAAAATTCAAGTACATTAAAGTTGCCTAAGGAAAACTGCGATCAGAATAACGCTGTACAAGGAAGTGGATAATAGTATAAAGAAAATTATTGAATTAATAATGAATACAAAATGCTTCAAGCCAAAGACAAATTTATGGTAAAAACTATATAACCTAGACTTAGGAACTTTGCACATAATTTAATTCAATAAATATTTCAAGACTTGGAGAGGATGAAGTTATACATACAAATATGGAATCCTGTTGTACATGTATATTTCAAACGAAAAAGCTTTAAGCTTACTTTACTTCTTCGTGGCAAAGAAAGTGTTTTGCCTGATGGGTGCTCTTTGGATAAAGTCATTAGCAATGAAATCTATGTCCAAGTCAAAAGTTAGTTCGTTATGAACATGAAGAATAGCCATGTCGTTTAATCTCGTTTGGGTAACTGTAGATCTCAAATATGTCTTCAACTAACGGAAAGCAGAGAACGATCTCTCTGCTGTGAACGATGTTACAGGTATGGTTAACATTATTTTAAGAAGTTTCACGAGTTCGGACAGCAGTACTCGAAGGGGAACGCGTTCTCTGCTGCGCAGCAATTGTACAGCTTCCGCGGTATTTTTTACAGCAAAGTTTTCTGCTCTTGCAACGTCCAAAAACATATCACGCTGAAGCAAAAGTCTTTGCTCGTCGAAATCTGTGCCATAAAATAGTGCAATATCTTTGGCGCTGTCCTCTTCGCTAATTACAAACTGTTCCGATTTCGAAAAGCGATTCATTACTTTTTCTTTAAATCTACTTTTTAAGGAATTAGTGACGCCATCAATTGTCCCAAAAAATATCTGCCGGTATTTCTCGTTGTGTGATTTAAATTCATGAGGTTCATTTCCACGGTCAAACCGTCGTGGAAATTTTGTGCGCCGTTGATGGTGAAGTTTGTCTAAGTTCAGTTTCGAAGCTTTCTCTTCAACGTCTTTCCACAAACAGTCAAAGCTGTCGCTGGTTCTCGGCATCTGGAGAGAAGTGGCTAAGGTTTTTATATTTGAATTTGCTTCCTGAAAGCTAAGTGATTTTTTCTTTGCATCGTTGTATTAAGTATTTCAACGCGGTCAAAAATAAAAATCAGCATCTTTGTCAAAAATAGAAACTTGAAATTATGCAATTAACGCAGGGACCCACTAACTTTTGTTCTTGCGTCACTGGCTTCAGTAGAGATTTCTTCCATAAATGCCAAAATAGTGTCGTAGTTACACTCTAGTTTTTTCAGGTATATTACACTGGCGTGCAAAAATTAAGGACGAGACGGTTTTTCGAATGTAACGTCGTGCAGAAGTATTCCACATCTACTCAAATCATACCATAAGATCCCCAAGATGTAAGAATATGGTACAAGTGAGCAAAACCGTCCAAACAAGGAATCCAAAGGATACAAAGGCACTTTATTGAAAAGGTAGCTTCGAGCATAACTAGACAGAAGACAGAAACCTCCATGTGACAGGCGGCTGCCAAGAAAAATCCAGTCTTTAGTAGGGGATATGATCACCCCTGACTGCGTTGCAGGATTTACAACGTCTGTCCATGCTGAGGACGAGGTTGTCAAGGAGCTGTTGAAGCATCGCAGCCTATTCCTCTTGTAGCACCAATCGCAGCTGCGGAATCGTTGCTGGCGGCTGGTGACGTGCTGCCAAGCGCCTCCCGAGAAGGTCCCACACGTGTTCGATTGGATTTAGGTCAGGGGACCTTGCGGGCCAATCCATGCGTTGAATATCTGCACTCTCCAACAGCTCTGCAACAGCCACTGTACGATGAGGTGTAGCGTTATCGTCCATGAAGAGGAACTCAGGACCCACACCACCTCTAAACAGACGCACGCGAGGCAGAAAAACCTCGGTACAATAGCGTACACCAGTGACTGAACCTCCTTGGAAGATGTGGTGGTCAGTACGGCTACCAAGCGAGATACCTCCCCAAACGAGAACTCCGCCACCTCCAAACCGATCCGTTTCAATGATGTTGGAGGTGTGATTGCGTGTTCCCTTATCTTTTCAGATGTGTATATGTCCAGAATCGCTCGTCAAACTAAATCGGCTCTCATCCGTAAAGAGAACTCGACCCCATTGCTGATGTGTCCAGTTCTTGTGTTCCTGGCACCACAGAAGCCGCCGTCTCCGATGCGCAGGCGTTAATGGCACACACCGCACTGGTCGTCGTGCAAATAAACCACCTTTTTGTAGACTCCTGGCTACTGTAAAACGCGATAACCGACGTCCAGTTGTCTGTTGCATGTGCCTTGCGATTTCTCCCGCTGTCTGCCGTCTGTTTCGTTTCGCCTGCAACACAATATACCGGTCGTCCGCCGCCGTGGTTGCTCGTGGACGACCACTGATATACTCTCGGACAGCTGTTATTGTCGTTTGAAATGCTCTCCAAGCTCGTAAAACGATGCTGTGAGCGATTCCGAAATCCTCAGCCACACTAGTCACACTTCGACCTTCTTCCAATTTCCCAATGACGCGACCTCGGGTAAAGTCGTCATCCAGATGTCGTCTTCTGGATTGCCTGTTGGCTATATCACACGGTGGCAGCAACTCGACGTCGTTCAAACCGATGTACACCGTGCAATAGCTTTCACCGAATTGCTGAGCGTACACCGCCCGTGTGCTTTATACCCTTCCGACCCCCTACCCCCTACGTTATGCTGCATATATGCGCATGCCCTACCGTATCGGACCCTAGTCTATCTCCTGAGTGATCTTTCGGTCCGTTCTGCCTGCTCGTTCCGCTGTTATGCTAATTTCTCCTCTTCGTCCTTAAGTTTTGCACACCAGTGTATATAATTCTAACGCACCACCTTGTTGGACAGAAAGGGCGCAAAAAACATTGTCTTCTGCATCTTGAAGTAACTTGAATATCGTTAGTCGTTTTGGAGAGCCCTTAACAAAAGAAATTAAATCACGAAGCCAAAGGTGAAAAATCTCGGGTTATGCTAATACTGTAGTTACCATTGAGTCTTGCACAAACAAATTTAATGCATGCGCAAAACAATGAACAAAAGTTGCTCTAGGTTCGACATTAAGTATTCTTGATTGCAGTCCTGACAAATGGCCACTCACATTGGAAGCTCTGTCGTAGCACTGTCCGCGACAATTCCTAATGTCCATCTCGAATCGACAAAGAACATCTTTTGTGATGCAAAATAAAATTTCAGCATCTGTGAACGGAGTTTCATAGAAACCCATGAAAATTTCCTGTATTTCAAGATTATCATCCACAATTCTGAAACATATAGATGCTGAAGAACTATCAGTCGTCTCATCCATGAAAATTGCGTAAAAAAAGGCACTTTTAATTGTTGGCACAAGTTTTACTTGCACGTTCTTTGATATTAAAGAGAGGATTTCATCTATCATTTCATGCGATATCCATTCGTAATTAGTGCGTTGAAGCCACGTTTTTTGCTCAGGAACATAATTTGTGCGAAGCGCAAGTAGTTGTCGGATGTTGGAGTTCTCATCATTAATGTCCACCTTGCTGGGCCAGAAATGAAACCGAAGAAATTATTTTCAAAATTGCTTGTCTTGCATCTTTCATATCTTTCAGTTTAGCATCAGAAAGACTTGCGCATATGTTTGTTCACCGATGAGCATGCTCAGACAGCAGCTCGGTGCAATGCGCTCTTTTCGTGAGTTTTGAATCTTTCAAGGACTATATGCCAGGAGCAAAATCCGTTGCACACAAAGGCTTCGAATGCACCGCGATCGTTGATAGTCAACACAGGAAGTGGAACTTTCAAATCAACTGCAGTTTTGCACACAGAATAATACACTTTGCCGGTTTCATATTTGATCCAAGGATAAGTTTTCTTCCATTTGTCTTGGAATGACCTTACAAATTTTTTGTCAGAAGGTTTATGAGAAATAAATAACACTCTTTCCATTTGAAGTGACGACAGACGCAGAAGAGAAACTAGTAAGTTTGTTATCTCTGGCTTCGGAATTATGTGGCGGTGCTTTTAATCGAAGTAATTTCTCCATTGTAACCGTATTCCGTAGATCTGTAATCAGAATAATGCTTAAAAAAGAAACAGCTCTGCAAACTGAGAACTAAGGAGTGAAAAATAAAGAACCGAATAGAATAGATGAGTGACGTACACAAAAGACTACGTATCAATCGTATTGTTCGTGTCTTTACTTAGCATGCCTTAGAAAAGAAACAGGGCGGAGCTAGAGCCTAGAGGGTTCTTTCTGCAGGCTTCTAAACGTTCACTACTTTGTTGCTTTCAAGACCCGTCAATGCCTGGCCCTCTGCTTTCCTTAAAATATCCTCATCGGCTCCCTTTCCCACTTTCCCATAGCCCCTACAACACAGGACCTAGGAAGATCGTAGGACACTTTAGATCCAAATCACTGCCTCCCCTTCTGAAAAAAATATTCTTCCTCACATCCACTCAAGTATAAGCCTCAAAGTAAAGATCTCGCTCTGATCCCATTCCCATTAACAAAAATGTCGGCCACTTCAACTAATTAGCAAAAACAGATTGCAGCAAAGAAACCCAAATTTGAATTGAAACTGATGTTTCCGACTCAGGATCGAAAACCGACGTCAACAGCTATTTTTTCTTCCCAACGAAGAGGTAATGACTGTTCAGCCTTGTGCCTCCCCGTGCGGTGGGGAACACAAGAGCGATATCATTCCGCTTTACCCCCAATCTGTCGCAGTCTCGCTGTGTGTCCTCTTCTCTCGGACGGTCATTCATTACTCCCGCTATGATATTCATGGCTTTATGACCGTACCGAAGCTCATTGCGTGCATGGTGAGCTGTTGACAACTTACTGATGTGCAAGGAACGTTATTGCGAAAAAATAAAATAAAATCAGTAGTTTTAAACAATTAGGAAGGTAAGGTATCCCACACCCCAATTTCTCGCTTGCTTGGCTGTCTTATTTCATTAAGTGTTCATTCGGTATCGGTTGTTAAAACACGATTTTTTGAAGATATAGATTTTTTTTTATAGAAATTTTTTTTCTCATATATTCCGATTATCTTATTTAATTTTATATAAAATGAAACTATATATTTAACTATGAATCCAGTACATATAACGAAAATTCGGAGGAGTGATTAAGCTCCTGAGCACCGCTGTAGTTGACACCAGTAAGGCTTTAACACTGTTTGATCTCTTTCTCTCTCAAAATAAATATACACTATCTATCAACAAGTAATTAGACACCCCTGCAATCGACGATATCTGCGGTCCTGATACACGTCACGGCCGCCGCCGTTAAATATCGTGAGGGAAACAACATCGCAACCAGTCGCATGCAAGATGCCACGCATTTTGGAGCTCTCCGATTTCGAGAAAGGTGTAATCGTCGGGTATCACAGATATGGCCGATCCATACGTGACATATCCAGCGAGTTGAAGTACCCAAAATTGACAGTGGCCTACGTGATTGGGAAGTGGAAGATGAAAAGTGACTGTTGGAATGTGCCCCGACCCGGCAGACCCACAAAACTGGGAGTTAGAGACCGACGGGTGCTGGCCAGAGAAATTCGGAAGAATCGCACCAAATCGATGGGCCACATCCGCGTGGAGTTTCAACAGGCATCAGGGAATGTGCTTTCGATGAATACCATCCGTAAGGAAGCCCATCTGCTCGGTTATCATGGACGTGCTGTCGCCCACAAGTCTTTGATCACCAAGTCCAATAGCGCTGCTCGGCTAACGTGGTGCAAAGAACGTCGACACTGGACCGTTGAACAGTGGAAACAGGTTCTCTGGAGCGACGAATCAAGGTTCACCCTCTACCTTTCGGATGGCAGGGTCTGGGTTTGCCATGTGCCTGGAGAACGCCTCCTGCCGGAATGTATTGTGCCAACTGTGAAGTTCGGCGGTGGTGGAATTATGCTATGGCGGTGTTTCTCCTGGTATGGTACGCGACCCTTGGTCGCAATTCCTGGTAGACTCAACGCCGAGACCTACTGCACCATTTTGGATGACCATGCGCTTCCTACGTTGTGGTAGTTTTATGGGGTGGACCCGTGCTACTTTCAGGAATACAATGCCACCTGTCATAATGCGAGGTCCGCCATGGCTTGGTATGGTGACAATGGGGTTAATCGAATAGACTGGCCTGCGCATAGCCCGGACCTTAACCCTATCGAGCACCTTTGGGACGAGTTGGAGCGTCGACTTAAGAGGTGCCCTCACCGTCCGAAATCTGTTAAGGAACTGACCTGTCTTCTCCAAGCCGAGTGGAAGAAAATACCGCTAGCCGTCGTACAACGGCTGGTTGAGAGTATGCCCCGGAGTGTCGCAGCTGTAATCGCCGCTCGTGGAGGCTCCACCAACTATTGAAGGTGAATAAACTTCGTTTTCCTTTGCTATCACAGGCGTCCAATTACTTGTTGGTAGATGGTGCATATATATATATATATATATATATATATATGGGATGTAAGGTCAGGTGATGCGTAACATCACAGCCTCTCCTTGACAAATGTCAACCCCGCCTTCTCGTGGTGCATCCTGTTCCCACCTAAAGGGGCTCTGACGACCGCCAATAGCGGTATAACTATACCATCGGGATCAGAGGAAATGCTATCCCACACTCACCAACCCGCTTGGCCAGCGTGGTGAGTTATGGCCAAACACCTCCAAAATGACTCTACAACTTAAATCTTGGCCCTCAGTCTCCGGCAGCTGGAATGTACCTGGCCAAGGCAGCGGCCAGTGCGACATGAAGGCAGAGGGTGCTAAGAATCCCGGAGGACTGGACTAGGCTGCCATTTGATGCTGACCTTGGCTACCTACAACGGACGCTCCCTATCTTCTGATTCAAGGCTTCTTGAATTGGAAGAGGAACTACAAAGGATCAAGTGGGACATCGTCGGGCTAAGTGAGGTAAGGAGAAAAGGAGAAGATCTCATTGAACTGAAAAGTGGACATCTCTTCTACTATCGTGGGACAGATACTGGCAGAACTAGTGGTGTTGGATTTATAATAAACAAGAAACTGAAGGATAAAGTTGTAGAAGTTGAAAGTTCCTCTGACAGAGCTGCACGACTTGTTATCCAACTCTCGAAAAGATACCAGGCTCAGATTATTCAAACTTATGCACCCACCACAAGTCATCCTGAAGAAGAAATTGAAGAATTTTATGAGGAAATTTGTCATCTAAATAATAAAGGTAAGCAGCACTTGAAAATAATTATGGGAGATTTCAATGCAAAAATAGGGCAACGGCAACAGAATGAAACTTCAGTAGGTAAATTCGGTCAGGGCAACAGAAACCAGCGTGGAAATACTCTCGTTGAGTTTGCAGAGGCAGAAGGGTTTTTCATCTTGAACTCCTTCTTCAAGAAAAAGCCACACAGGAAATGGACATGGAGACATCCAAATGGGACGACAAGTGAAATTGATTTTATTATGTGTAACAAAAAATTCGTCATAGAAGACTGCAGTGTGCTAAACAAGTTCAACACAGGTAGTGACCATAGATTGGTGAGATGTATGATGCACCTCAACACTAAACTTGAACGTGGCAAGCTCATAAGACAAACAAAATCTATTGACATAACCAACCTTAAAAAACACCATAATACCTTCAAGTTAGAACTGAAGAACAGGTTCTCTGCTTTAGAAGGCCTAACATCGGAAGAAGTGGACATCTCTGAAGTTAACAGAAAAGTAACCAAAGCTCTTATGGAAACAGCAACAAAATTAGCTGGGTCTAAGAACAAATTGCATGTGAACAAATTATCAGGAAAAACCAAAATGTTGATGCAAAAAAGAAGAGAGATGAGGACAACTAAAGAAGATGTGACTTCCAAAGTGGAATATATAGAGCTATGCAAGACAGTAAGAAAAAATATCACTGAAGACGTAAGGAAATTCAACTGTGAACTAGTGAGGAAAGCAATTGAAAACAACCAAAGCCTAAAGATAGCAAAGGGACATCTCAGTAAGGGAAGAAAACAGATTATGGCACTGAGAAAAGAAGATGGTTCTGTAACAAGAAATAGAGGCGAAATTTTGACAAGAGTGAAAGATTTCTACTCCAAATTATATGAAAGGGATGATATATGCACTCCAGACATCATGAAAGATACCAGTACCAGAGTTCCTCCAGTCCTTCCAGCAGAAGTTGCACATGCAATCAAGAACATGAAGCGAGGAAAAGCTCCAGGAGAAGATGGAATTACTGTAGACATCATACAAGAAGCAAGTGGAGAAATCGAAACAGTACTCGCCCAAATTTTCACTCGATGCCTTAATGAAGGAAAGATTCCTGAGGATTGGAACACCGCTACAATGATCCTGCTACAAAAGAAAGGTGACATTGAGGATCTCGGAAACTACAGACCTATCAGCCTCCTATCAGTAGTTTATAAAATCTTCACTAAAGTTCTTTCACACCGCTTGAAGGTAACACTGGACATGGCTCAACCGAGAGAACAAGCTGGATTCAGGAGTGGCTACAGCACAATAGATCATATCCACGTGCTCAGAGAACTAATTGAAAGAGCGAGGGAATATGAACTTCCATTGTGCATGGCTTTTATCGATTATGAAAAAGCCTTTGATTCGGTGAAACCATCAGCAGTTACAATGGCTCTGAAAACCTGCGGTATTGAAGATGCATACATTAATATTATTAATAACATCTATGAAAATGCAAGTGCAAAGATTAGGCTGTTTGAAAATACAACACACGTAAAAATTGGAAAGGGAGTGAGACAAGGTGACACCATATCTCCGAAGCTCTTTAATGCCACATTGGAGGGTGTTTTTCAGTCGCTGAGCTGGGAAAACAAGGGGATAAAGATTAATGGAGATTATCTAACCCACCTTCGTTTTGCTGATGACGTAGTCATTTTTGCAACTACCCCATCAGAGCTGCAGAGTATGATCCAGGAACTTGCTGACAAGAGTAAAGAAGTGGGATTGAAAATGAACTTTCAGAAGACAAAAGTGATGTTCAATGCTTTTACAAGAAATGAAGATTTATCGATTGATGGAGAAAAGCTGGAGATAACAGACACGTACGTTTATCTTGGACAGCAGATATCAAGTGAGGGTCACATTGATGAAGAAATTAATCGGCGTACAAAACTTGCCTGGAGAGCTTTTGGAAGAAACAGCATAATTTTCAAGAGCAATATGCCATTATGTCTTAAAAGAAAAGTGTTTGATCAGTGCATCCTTCCAGTGCTTACGTATGGTGCAGAGACGTGGACCTTAACTAAAAGAGACATACAAAGGCTGCAGACAACTCAAAGGGGCATGGAGAGGTGCATGCTTGGTGTAACCAGGAGAGATAAGAAGAGGAACTCGTGGATCCGAAAAATGACAAGAGTGGAAGACATCATGATCAGAGTTAAATCCCTGAAATGGCAATGGGCTGGACATACTGCCAGAAGGACAGATCATCGATGGACAGCCGAAATTTTAGATTGGATTCCAAGGGACAGGAAAAGACCCAGAAGAAGACCACATGGGAGATGGGTGGATGAAATTCGAAAGTATGCAGGGGTGACATGGAGGAGACTGGCACAAGACAGACCGTTGTGGAGGAAACTTGGGGAGACCTTCGTCCAGCAGTGGATTGATAATGGTTGACAATGATGATGATGATGATATATATATATATATATATATATATATATATATATATATATACATTATGTATGCGGCAGCTGTTATCGATACCGTCTTCAGGGGCTAGGCACGGATAACATCTCCCAGATCTCTATATAGACCAAAAAGTGTGGGCTTCTGCATTATCCCGTTTGAAAGAATATGATAACTAAACAGAAAAATTGTAAAGACTCTTCCCAATTACGAATAAAAGAACCCCCACTGTATTACTACTTAAGAAAAAACAAGTAAAAAGATCTCTTGAAAATTAAGGAGTCGAAATGAAATTAAAGCAATAAAAAAAATAAAAAAATACCGACACACTAAAAATGGAAAAATCCCAATTGTAATCTGGATGATCGTAGCCCTACTCACACTGCTTTGATCCGGGAAGTATTAAACACCAAAGTCTCAAAAATAAAAATTAAAAATTATAACCATACACTGCTAATATGAGATAACTACACAGTCGAGTCACATTATTGTGACCACCTCCTACTTTTCACGTTAACAGCGCGTAGCCAATGAAAGAAGGCACGTGTCGTGAGCCGGCTTGGGGGGGGGGGCGCGGATGGCCTAGTGGGCAACGTTCGTGACTGCCACGGAATGGACCTCAGGTTCGATCCCAGGCAGGTACGAACGCTCGGTCCACTAAATATCCGCCGTGCGTCGGATAGGCACGTTAAGCCGTCGGACCCCGGGTACTGGCCCCCGGTAATAAATAAGGGCGTCTTCCTCCCCTTTTCTACTTCGCTTCCGTGTCACTTTCTTATCGGGCACTGTAGCACAAATCTCCTAGCTTCCTATTTCTAAGGGTTGTTTAAGACCTGGGGTCAAACACTCCCTTCCTAAATTCCTCTACATATGATCAGATCAGATCAGAGCTGGCTTGGAAGGTATATAAGGTGTGCTGAAGGCAATCTGAAATCATATCACTCGCTGCTGCCATGGATAAAAGGAGCGGTTTATCAGATTTTCAAAAAGGGATGATCATCGGCTTTCAGGCCAAGGGTGGCAGTATTTCTGAAACAGCGCAGTTTGTGAACTGTTCGCTTGCTGCTGTTGTTAAAAAGCATCGTGATTGGAGAAAATGGCACCAATGCGAATAAGCGATGTGAAAACTGCGGAGCACCACGTGCCATTGATGTGAAAGGTGAACGTCGGCTGCGAAGGTGCGTGAGGGCCGATCGATACGCTACACTGGCCGAATGAACCCGGGGGATACCGGAAGTGTGTCTAAAACGAGAGTTCAGCGAATGCCGCTTCATATGGGGCTCTGATACAGACGGATGGTCTCTGCACCTATGCTAACAAAGGTCCATCTGCAGAAAAGGCTTACATTTGCACGGCAGTATCGGAATTTGACCTCCGCTGACAGGCAAAGGATTGCCTTTTCGGTGAGTCACGTTTTCTGCTTCATCGAACGGATGGGCGTTGGCGTATAAGGCGAGAAACATTGGATAACAAACAGTCTTCAACCACTGCTGGAAGAACACAAGTTGGTGGGGTAGCGTTATTGTCCAGGGAATGGTTTCGTAGCATTCTATGGGTCCACTCATACCCGTGGAAGGCACTATGGGCCGAATTCGTTATGAATTCATCCTTGGAGAGCACGTACACCCATACATGCAGAATGTCTTCCCTAGGTCGGATGGGGTCTTCGAGCACGACAATGCGACGTGTCACACAACTAGAAATGTCTGAGAGTGGTAGGAAGAGCACGATGAAGACTTCAAAGTACTTCCCTGGCCTCATAATTCACCAGACGTAAACCCAATGGAGCATCTGTGAGACCACCTCGATCGTGTTATTCACTCTATGAATACTCCCCACTCACCCTCCAGCAGCTGTCAGATGCACAGCACTCAGCATGGCTCCACATACCCGTGAACACCTTCCAGCACTTTATTGAGTCACTCTCAGCCCGTCTAGCTGCAGTTAGCGCTTCACACGGCAGTTACTCTGAATATTAGCTGATAGTCACAATAATGTGACTCGACCGTGTATTTACAGGCACATCCTAATGAAACATCTATTAATGGAAAGTGTAGCTTGAATTAATTAACCTATTTACAATATATTGCCTAAATGAGTTCAATACCTAAATAATGTTCAATCCTAGACTGCACTTTCCTTAAAATCAAACTAAAAACGTAGTCTTAACAATAGAAATGCTCGAATACAGCCTAAAAATCCCCTCCCCCCAAAAAAGACAATTTTCCGGAAAAACCATAGGAGAAGGGAAACTTCAAAACTGAAAACAAATTTTAAAAAATAATAAAAAGAACATAAACTTACCAAGGGAAAAGAATTAATACGAAGACCAGCTTACACGCGTACCAACAAACACTAACGCGGCACGAAAGAAGTGACGCAGGCTGCGCCGCCTTGCCGTCAAGAATAAACCAATTCCACAGATCTACCAGCTGTCTAACGTGCCCACCTAGATATACATCCACGGCTCATAACGTACTTATTACGTGTTTTATCTGTTTGTTTTAGTTTAAATTTCTTCAGTATGATTCTGTATTCAACCTTGTAAACATTAGCTTGACGAAGCCGCCCGTCTTCGGCGGTGAAAGCTAGCTTTCTAGTTTTTTAGTTTGTACTCTTACGCCAATTAAAAGGAAATAGGCACGCTCGTGTTGTAAAGGATAATCATAGTTTTCGGGCTCGTTCGGGCCCGGGGCTCTATCTTGCAATATAAAATTCGGGCTCGGACGGGTGCAGGCTCTTAAAACTGACGCCAAACTCCGCACTGCCATGTACATTCTCAATTAACTATAAAAAAGGTCACTAAGTCATTATTCCACCATTATGTTTCGTAAATATATACTTTTAATGAGCTTTAGTTTTGAGAAAGAATGATCATTTGTTGCCACAGAAATTACAAAAAAAAAAAAAGTACGTAGAACATACTTCGGAGAAACAGCATGAAAGAACATGGTCTTTTTGTGTGTATGTTTAACGCCCATCACTAATTTAAGATCACTGGTTTCAGGGATGCGAGAGAGAGCCTGTGCAGTAAGACGAACACAACATCCATGCCTAACTGGGATTCAAGCCAAATAATATCTAACTGAGAAGAAGTTAAGGCTCGGCGAGACGTAACTAGCGCCGCCATATCTTAAGATATAAAATGCAGTGCACAGAAGCCAACATACAGGCTGATGCCGGAGCAGACTGCGCATGCGTATTTCTGTTGACTTTAATTCTGGTAAAGAACAACAGTCCGCCGAGCTACTCACAGCACGTGATTGTTACCTTCTCAGTAGCATAATCACTTAGGAAATCAGATGTGTTAGTTTTGTTACGTCAATCGGGTTAGATAAGGCTTTTGTTCGTTCTACAATTTTCAGAAACATTTTCAGTAATGCCAGATACTAGGGATTGTCTGCATTTTGTACGGATCCTTAGGCCTAGCTATAACATTTGCTAAAATTTAATTTAAATAGTAATACTAATGTTATTGCATATTTTTGTCACCAAAATGAGGGACGGGCGGGATATCAGAAAACAGCAGCAACAACAACAACAAAACTGCTCTAAGCAAATAGTCACCAGATCGAAGGAAACCATCGCGGATCAAAGAAAAGCTTCACTGCTCTAGTCCCCCTAACGCGTTTTGCTCCTGAATGTTTGCTTTCCGGCAGAGCATATTACCTCTTAGGATGTGGTGGCGCTGTTGTCGCCTGTTTTACGTTATCTCTACGAGAGTTGGTATTCTTCACGCGAAGCTTTATATTCTTTGTTCAAGCCATGTCTATCTCGGGCGAACGGTCACAAGCCTGTGCTTCGCATCAAAAACAGAAGTGTTGCGAACCTGCTGTCCGCCAGCTGGCAGTGATGGGTCACTGCTGGCTGAAACCTTCCTCTCATGATTCGGCAGCCATTCGTTGGTGGCAGCCGTTGATGTCTCTGCTGCATCGTTGCGAATTACTGGTTTCCAAGCAAGCGCCACGAGTGGCCCTGAGCTGGCAACCGAAACAACCCCAACAACAGGTGAAAATAACGGGACAGCGCATGCTCAGAAACAACACGTGCACAGTCGCACGAGGTGCCAGTTAGTTGAAGACGACGCCATCGCCATCGTGTTATTTTAGTGGACGTTAAGAAAAAAAAGCTATGTATAGAGAGATGAATTAATTTCTATTTTTTTCCTACCTTAATTAGTTTTTTTGAAGCAATAGAAAGAACTAATTAAAGTCGAAAAAAAAAAGATGGACGAAGGAGAAGCGAAATGAAGTTTAAAAATTTAGTTTGAGCTGTTAAAGATAATTGTTTCCCATAGATGGTCCTATCAGTGGCGTAAGAACGGGGGGGGTACAATATACCCCCCAAATTTTGGAGAGGGGTACATTAATATCTACTGTATCCCCCAGATATGAGCAAACACAAACCAATCATTCATACAGAATGAACTGTAAAATTTATATGCTACTTTTTTTTTATTCTCTTTTTTTTCGAAGAAATATTACGGGTCATCTTTTTTTTTTTTTATATCCGAAGCTTGTAGTGGGAGGCGTTTCGTCTACCAAAAACTGGCCAACCATCTGAGAAACTCCAGCAAATTAGTTCTGCAGGAAAACGACGAGTGCGAGGTTTTTGTTAATAACTTCAAACAGCATATGGTAGGGCTAGAGCTTGATAACATACTTGTGATCAGTGTTTCTTTTCTCTTAAAATTCCATGCATCTTGATCAGGTCGTCCTTTCAGCACTTTTAAAAAACAAATTTATGCACAAGTGGACATTTCAGCGCCCACAACCCCGGCACTAAAATTGTTTTCTGTCTTAAGATCTGTAGCAATACAACAAGTGGATTACGGATTTCACATACCACTCATAGAACTCCAATTCCTCGATATCTCCACCATCATTTAGCTTTGCACCAGACCAATGTGCTTTTTACATCAATTGTAAGCCTATGTATCGTTCAAAGTTTTTAATATAGACTTCATAATGCTTCAATGGTACTATCTTCGCGGGTAGAGCAGTTTTTATCTTACTGCGGTTTTACTTTATTAACGTAAACAAAAATGATAAGAAATTTAATTCGTTCTTGTAAAGAGTTATATAACATTTCGTGAGAAATCCCTCTTTTCCAAATCCTGCTGATAGAAATTCATCCTAATGTTGACTTATCCCTGCTCAATATTTTAATGGAAAAAAAAGTACAAAAATTAACACGAGAGAACACAAAAAAAAAAAAAAAAAACCTTTTTCCATTCATTTTCTGATAAGAAATTAATAATGCGAACTTTTTGTCTGTTCACATTATTAATTTCTTATCAGAAAATGATAATAATTAATAATAATATGATGATAACAATGTTCATTCAGATGAATTCCTGATCAGTATACGTATTTTATAAAAACTCTAATATACTACCCCCCAAAAAAAAATTCGGAGGGGTTCATCTATAGATGGCCTAATCCGTGAGATGTAAGGTTCATGAGCTTGTACCCCCTAAATCAAAAACGTTCCTACGCCACTGGGCCCTATAAAACCGCGATGACGAAGAGACTACCGAAGAGACCGTGTATGACGATTGTCGCCTCATGTGTTCACTTCAATTACTCGGCTGCTGGCGACTGCTCTGTTCTGCGCTCTAGCCATTTCCTGAAGGTGCCCGTGGCTGTGGGGTGAAAGTACTAGAAGCATAGCCGTCTTTTGCGAGGGCGAATGGATGTGTTGTTTTAGCTGATGGTTTTTAATTAATACGTTTTTAAGAAGTTTTGTTCGATGAATAGTGTTGTAGGTTGTGAAAAGTGTGTGAAAGAAAGTTGTTGATAGGTATGCTAGTTATATTAATTTTGAATGGAAATTACATATAGGTACGGACAGTGGCGTAACTAGAAAAACGTGCGCCCCTCCCCCCCTCTCCGCAAAATTTAATTCAGCGCCCCTAAGTGCAGTAATTTTCCTAGGATTTCAAGCACGAGAAAGGATTCATTTTGGGCGGTGTCTGTGTGGTGGATGGGAGGGGGGGGGGGAGGTCAGGTAGAGTGTCTCGAAAAGTAATGCCGGTACCTAGAGCCCTGTTGTTTTAATTTTTTAAGTATTATATTTAACATTACATGTAACTGTTTTGTACAAAACTAAAATAAATCACTTGAAGAAATCACCCTCTTGCAGGACAGATCCACGGCTGCTGTGAATAAACGTTGGCGCCTGTCGTGTACGTAATCTTAGGTGACTGTTTCTTCACATCCTTCATGGGGAATTCACATGTGGCCTCGCGCTTTTCCTGAGCAGCCCAGAGAGAGAAGGCGATTGGGGACCGAACGTATTACAACTCGGAGCCAAAGGGACGAGTAGTTTCAATCTGTAGGACATCCAGTGCTTTCAAAGTGAAACTTGGCATTTATTTAGGCAAAGCTAAATAAATAATCTGTGTGTTCGATTTTTTTCAAAAAACTGTTACTGGAAGATCCCTTGGTTGTCTGCGCACCCCCCTTTTTTTTCAAGGTTTAACGACCACCGTGAGCAACTCAATGGGCTATAAGCAGTCGCCCGTCCCTAATTTAGGGTCACTGGTTCAAGAGAAGGGAGAGAGCCAGTGCCGTAAACAAACACAACATCCATGCCTCACCGGCATTCGAACCCGAACCCCTTTTTGGACGAATGATCAGAGGCCATCGTTTAGACCACTGCGCCACCTGTGCGGCCCTGCAGCTTTGGGGACTGCAGGAGTGGTACTTACGCTACTGGGTACGGGTATGTATAAAAATGTTGATGTTGTCGAGTTCTGAGTTCAAGGTTGTATAGTGTTAAAAGTTTTTAAATTTTGCACTGAGAGAAAGTAGTTCAATTTTGAGAGAAATTCGTGTTAGTTTGCATATCCTCGAATCCAGAGTCGGACGGAAGACTATTATAACGTACACGAAATGCGGAACTCCTTGGTATGGAAAGGTGAGGTTTTTTTATTTGAGGTTTAACGACCACCGTGAGCAACTCAGTGGGCTATAAAGCAGTCGTCCGTCCCTAGTTTAGGGTCACTGGTTCCAGGGAAGAAAGATAACCAGTGCCGTAAGACAAACACAACATCCATGCCTCACGGGATTCAAACCCAAAACCATCTCGGACAAGTGATCAGAAGCCATCGCTTAGACCACTGCGCCACCAATGCGCAAATCAAAGGTGAGTGGTCTACATTATGCTTAATGTTATCAGTGAGATTATGCTGCTTTCCTGAACGTTTCTTGCTGTAGTTGCACCGTCTTGCTTCCATTTCTTCAGGACATTATTACAGTCGATTTGGCATGTTTAGTTTATCTGCAATGCTCGGGATGGAAAGGTTAGTCAAATGACAGCCTATGACGAGCCCACACTGGAACTCGGAAAGTTCACGTCCACGCACCATGTCCGCTTCAAAGTAGAGGTGGAGGTACTATCGATCGCACTATCGATAGTATCGATACTTTTGTCCAACTCAGTACTTCGATAGTGAATCGATAGTTTTTCTTTTTTGATGTTTTTTTTATAGTGCATTGATAGTTTTTTTTTTAGTTTTTTTTTCGATAGTGCATCGATAGTTTTTTTATTATAGTTTTTTGTAACTATCGATAGTTTTACGTTTTTCAATGCTGTAAGTGTAAATCACGATGGTGTAAACTATTCAGCTTCCACCGAATAGCTTTGATGACTGAAACACTCATTTTCAACTCATTTATACTGGCGTCAAAAACATTGAGACCAGCCATTTTAATACATGATTACAATGCGAAACTAAACTGTAATCAAAAGAGTAAACGGTGAGGATATGTGGTTTTTGCACTCTGTTGCACGTTTCAGTCGGATAAAGACGAAGTCAAAATGTTGTTTGTACTGGAAGTTTAAAGGCGCGTCAGGTGCTGAAACAGTTATTTGTTGAGAATAAATAATCAGTAATATGGGTAAACGTTTTGTGCAACTTTATTTTTCTTTTGGTAAGAATGAGGTGTACGCAAAATGTAGCCTTTGTAGAAAGAATTATAAAACGTCGGGCAATACGTCAAATCTTAGGCATAATTTAAAACGACAGCATCCAGCTGCTGTCGTTTTAAATGATCCCTGGTAAAAACAATTGAGAAACAGCCCCACTCAAAACTTTATTTATTGAATTTCTCACGAATTATTACCAGGATTTTGTTAAACACTATATGAAAAAAATGTTGCATACAAAACTGCAGAATTTTTTTCTTTAGCTTTCGTGAACAGAAACATAAAAAAATCACACAGTACAAACAGAAAATGAGAATTAAGGAGCCACGAATCAGTTGTTCTTCAGGCAAAACATTTTTTTCTTCACTTTTGCTCACTCACTTCGGAAGGATGTCGTCAAAACGTAGATTCCCCTCCCTGGTGGCGCAGTTGTCTATGCTCTGGCTTCTGATCATTCGTCCGAGATGGGTCAGTAAGGAATAAATGTTGCAGTTGTGTTTGTCTTACAGCACTGATTTCTCCCTTTCCTGAAACCAGTGGCCCTAAATCAGGGATAGGCTAATGCTTACAGCCCATCGAGTTGCTCACCGCAGTCGTTAAACCCCAAACCAAAAGAGAAAAAAAAAAAAAAAAAAGGTTAGTTTCAAAGTTCATTGGAGCTTAGCTTTTTGACAATATGGAAAAGTAAGAAAAATTCTTGTCAGAAATAATCCTTCATCCCGGAAAACAAATTTTCTCCCAATAAACTTTACCAACGCACACTATCGATGGTACTATCTATAGTTATCGATTGCTATTTTTGACTATCAAAAACTATCGATAGTTCTCCGCCTCTACTTCAAAGTTACTGATAACACGACAGAACATCTCAGCTTTATGTACGTAGCTCCCCACTCACAGCGCACCTTCCTGCGCAGCCGTTGTTTGCACACATGCAACTATTTGGTAGTGTCAGAATAGTTTTGATAATACAGTTTATATACACGTACTATACATACTTTTTTCTTTGAGGTGCAAAGTTCGACGTTCGTGCGCTATCAGTGACGTAACCATGTTTCAAAATCTGGGTGGGGTGGATCCGATATGCACAATAATCGGACCCTCCCCCAGATTATATGTATATATGTATACATATTTATATACAATAATATATACACTCGCGCAGAAGCAATTCAGTTGCTGAGGAGCGATCTAACGGACACGACATAGACGCCTCTGTTGGCGAATTGTGGAACTTAGCGAAAACAACTGTAAAACTATGATAGATGGGGCAGAAATGTAAATTGCAAAGTTGTAGAACTGACCTTTCTTATTAGGAATCGACATTGCTGTTTTATTAAGTACACATTATACACGTGTTTGCATTCTACGAAAAATCACAATCTAATATTATTAAATTTAGTCGGTTCACATCATAAAAAAGTGTGCATTATATCATTATATTCCCGGAAAAGTGTGTGTGTGTGTGTTAGGGGCCTTTACGTTGGGGATCCCCGACTCTGAAAATCCGGAGGGTTCTAGAACCCTCGACCCCCCAGTGGTTACGCCTATGTGCCTATCACATTTACGTTGCAATATTCCAAATGAAAGCACAGACTTTCGGGTCACCTGTAATTTGCCGATATTACGTTAAATAAAGTGACATACAAAATTCAGACATAGCAGACATATACATCGTTAATAGGTTTAATATTAAGCTATCCGGAAGTACACAATGGGATATTTTTCTTCACTAAACACTTTGTGGTTATTATTTAACCAGTGGCTATGTTTTTTAATCATCAATTAAAGAAAGCAACACATAGTTTTTCATTAACATTTTCAGTAATGATATATATCAGTATAATATGTAGGTTTCTGGAATTGCGTTTCATCATATATGGATCTCTTATTATTAATTCTGCCGTTTTTCCCCTCAAACAATAATCCACTGGGCGCTTTCAGTTTTTGCTTTTGTGCATGTCTCTTTCGACGCTTGTGTTTCATTTTATTGTTGCAGGCTTTCCTTATCATAACGAAAATGGTGCTAAGGAAGTCGTACACAGCGACCAAGGAAATTCCAAGCCACATTCCCATATATCCTCCAATTACGCTGAATGTCTCCATACTCTGAAACATTTTTTTAAATATTAGATCTAAGTAGAAGACACTGAAAACAATAAACTTGTAGATGAAGAACATTTACCACCATGCGAACAATAAGACTAGAAGGTAACGAACATATGAATATATCACTAATCTAACTAATATATAAAGAGCGAACCTTTATTTGTGTGTTTGAAATAATCTCAAAAACTACTGAATCGATTTGGATAATTCTTTCACCGTTAGGAAGCTTATTTCTTTCCTGTGGACGTAGGCTATTTCGTTTATTTTTTATTATTTTTATGTTTTTTTTATATTTTTTGTCTGTACTACAGAATCAGATCGCTTTCAAGTAGCGCCCGATTTTTCGTGTATCATTCCGCTTTGTTTACATACAACCTGATCACGCCCAACGTGAAAGGAAGTAGTTCACGATAATATATTGAATTTTGTTTTACTAATCTTGAAAAACTACTGAACCGATTTGGATGATTCTTTCACTGTTGGGAAGCTTACTTCTTTCCGGGGGACACAGAATGTTTCGTTTATTATTATTATTATTTTTAGCTGTACTACCAAATCAGGCCGCCCCGGTGGCGCAGTGGTCTAAGCGATGGGCTCTGATCATTCGTCCGTAAGGGGTCCGGGTTCGAATCCCGGTCAGGCATGGATGTTGTGTTTGTCTTACGGCACTGGCTCTCTCCCTTCCCTGGAACCAGTGACCCTAAATTAGGGACGGGCTACTGCTTATAGCCCATTGAGTTGCTCACGGTGGTCGTTAAACCTCCAATTAAAAAAAAAAAAAAAACCTACCAAATCAGAACGCTTTCAAGTAGTTCCCGATTTCCCGCGTATCGTTCCTCTTTGTTTACATACAATTTTATCAAACCCAACGTAAAAGAAAGTAGTTCACGATAATGTACAGAATTTATAGAAAAATAATCATAGCATCTGAAATTTTGCTTGAGAGCTCTCCAACTGGATTCCATAGTTGCACACTGTCACGATCTATTTAATCACTTTGGCATAATTTATAAAATCCGAATAATTACTATCAGTAATTTCTTCGCCGATAGATGGCATTTTCCTACAATTCTGAATAGGTAATCGAAAACCACTGAACAGATTTGGATAATTCTTCCACCGTTGGGATTCTTACACTGTTTATCGAGGTAAAAGTCTCTACTCTTTTGAAGTATATACTTGCTCGGTGGAAAGAAAAATAAAGGCAGTTTAGATTTAGTTTTATTTACGCTTTCCAACCGTAGGTTGAAGAAGCGTATATGCTCTAGCTTTGTCCGTCCATCTATCCGTCCGTCTGTCTGTCTGTCTGTCAGCACGATAACTCGCGTAAAAATGGTTCGATTTCGATGAAATTAATTTTAGTATGTGGTAAGGGAGAACCGGACAACCTAGGGACGAATCCTATTGAAAATGGACGAAATGGGGTCAAAGGTCAGGAGATTGGAGCGGGATCCATTCCATCAACCTTATGTGTCATAACTTATGTAAAAAATGCTTATATTGAGACAAAACTTTATCATGTTGTTCCGGAGTTATACTGAACCGGTTTTGTTGAATATCATCGAAATGGGGTCAAAGGTTAGGGCACAGGAGCGAGATTTATTCCACAGCCACTATCCTCATAACTTGACTAAAAGTGCTTCTATTGCGACAAAACTTTATCATGTTGTTCCGGAGATATACTGAGCCGGTTTTGATTAATGTCATCGAAATGCGGTCAGGGTATGGGAACGAGATTTATTCCACAGCCATTATCCTTATAAATTGAGTAATAACTTGCGCAAAAATGCTTCGATTGCGACGAAATACAATACGTTGTTCCGTAACGGCTTTGGAAGCATTTCCGCCAAAAATGTTATTAACAGCAATTGCGGATAGTGCACATGCGTGAGATTCGTTGGCCATTATTTTTGCACGATAACTCCCGTGAAAATTGCCCGATTTAAATGGGATTTTTAATTATAAAACGGCTTATGTGTGGTAACTCTTGATAATAGAAATAGGTAACACGGACACAAAGAGATTTAATTTTGATATATGTGAACCTCAAACGTTATACCATAGTTTAGTCCCCTCAAAACCAAGGCACTTTATGATTTCTGGTATGTTGGAAAGCGTATCATAATCAATGCACTGCATAATTTTACTAACTTATTTCAGGAGTGCTTAACGGCAGGGAGTGCAGACGTTTTGTTTTTGTTTACTATGTAGCATCACCCCTATTTAGTACCGTAAATAAAATGCCTAAAAGAAAATCATAGATGTCGAGACAGACTTCCACCTCAAGGCAAGGAAAAAGACTAAGGCAAAATGAGATTGAGGAAGAACGGGAGAATCGTTTGCGTCGTAATGATGCTTGCACTTCAGCAGCTCGACTTAGAAGAACTAGCGTCGTAATAATGCTTGCACTTCAGCAGCTCGACTTGGAGACACTAGCGTCGTAATTATGCTTGCACTTCAGCAGCTTGACTTAGAGAAACTAGCGTCGTAATTATGCTTGCACTTCAGCAGCTTGACTTAGAGAAACTAGCGTCGTAATTATGCTTGCACTTCAGCAGCTTGACTTAGAGAAACCAGCGTCGTAATAATGCTTGCAGTTCAGCAGCTCGACTTAGAAAAACTAGCGTGGAACCCTCACACCAGCCTGCTGGCTAGAACCTTTGAAACACTCAGGCTCGAAATGAAGACGCCACCGCTGAATGTGCTCAGAGAATTAACAAGCAGCGTGCGCACTACACTACGTCTAAGGTTCAGAATCGACAGTTAGTAAACAATAACAGTTGTCCAGTATTCCATTACGACCCAAGTATCGATTATGCTCATCTAAATGATGCTCAAATAGGTAAAATGGATGCAATGCAATAAATGCAATGCGAAAAAATGGGCTGATGAATCAAATGGATTACGTTACGCGACTGTCAAAGTTGCTCTTTCACAGATTCAAGAGCCACCACAACCAATTAATTATAATTTTATTTCACGTAAAAAACTAACCATTTAATCTTTCGGCCAGTTTCCTTTATAGGTTGCTATGAAATTCAACCACAGTTGTTGTGGATGGATCAAATTACACGTGTTATCATAAACCTGCTTTTCAGTGATATCTTCCAAGCGAGCGAAGCCGTGGGCACAGCTTGTGTTATGTAAATGTTAATGCAACAGGTGTTTTTGGATTTACAACTGCATATGAAATACATGTAGCTACTACAGATCGTACAACTGCGTATGCAGTATATGGTTCATTAAAGTAGACTAGCGTGCAAAACTTAAGAACGAGCCAGGTTTTGACCTTTAGCGTCGCACAGGGGCTGTCCTGATATGTGAAAATCAAACAAACGAACTCCATTAGTTACCAGAATGATAACGTTAACAACACCGACACAACTGCTGATACCAATGTATATAGAGGGACTTTATTCAGAATGAGGAGAGTCATGTTGTGAGCTGTTCATCTTGCATGGCCATACTTCTCTGGGTTGGTAGAGGAAATCTCCTTGCGTGTCGGTCCGTCTTGTTGATCATGCCTCTACAGGCTTGTAGAGGCAGGTGTGGCAAAGTTTTCATAGAAGACTTAAGGGTCATTGATTCAATTAAACTCACGCGTTAATGTTCCAACATATTTAAATACCGTTGCTGATCAAGTTCATCCTATCCTGGTCACTCTCTATCTCTGTGGACCATGGATACTTCCAGAAAGGCAATGCACCGTGCCACAACACCATATTGTCTCAAATTGGTTTCAGAAACACGATGGAGACTTTTTTCGTATTTGGTCACCTCAGTTTTCTGACCTCAATCCCACAGTGTTTGCGTGATGATGTCCGAGGGAACGTTAGACATCGGAATTCACGTCCATCCATTCTGAGTGTAATAGAAAATGCCATTCGGCATGTAAGGACCAATAATTTGCTACAACGTTCCGAAAACCTTGTGGAATAATCGCTGAGTGAAATTCCTGCTATTCTGAAGGCCAAAGGAGATCCAAAATATTTTTGGTGGATGGTTCTAAAAAAGTGGCAGCTAAGTGTAGATGTCGATACTTAAAAATTGTAACGATTGGATACATACACTCATTAATTACTAGCAATTCAAAAGATCTTCGTGAAGTGATGATAAGAAACTGTCATTATTTTGTCATCAATCTGAAGTACAGATCAAGTAGTAACTCTTCAGGCTTTGTCAGAATTGCAATAAACTAGCAATAAGTTGTCTAAATGAATGCATAATCTTTAGTTTTTCAGTAAAAATTTGTCTTACATTCCTGACGTCTGCAAGATTCTTCATGAACACAATTTGATTAAATGTTTTCAAAAATTTACATTTTAAATGCTTTTTTATACCTACCTCATACTTTGGATTGTAAGTCAGATTGGTGATCTCGAATCTTTCAAAAGTAATCTCAACATCAACAATGGAACACCTAGAAAATGTACATAATTTTTGTTACATATTCTTAATATTAAAATAACCTGAATCTGAAAAAAATACTTTCAAAGAAAATTACTCCTTTGAAATTAACGCAAAAGGCGTTCTAAAAGGGGAGGCCGAATTTTAAAAACACAGGCACTTATGTACAGATATATACACCGAAGAGCCAAATCATTATGACCACCGCGTCTTTACGCAAATCGGAGCAACTTCAGCTAAACGACGGTGAGTATGAAGGTCATGAAGCGGTATAAATAACACCTGATGCTGAACTCTGTTAATCAGTGTTCTTGTCCTTTAGATGTGAAAGGCAGCGAACTTGAGCGTGTTTGGCAAATGCCAAACTGTAATGACCAAACGACTGGGCCGCCCCGGTGGCGCAGTGGTCTAAGGCGCTGGCATCTGATCATTTGTCCGTAAGGGGTCCGGGTTCGAATCCCGGTGAGGCATGGATGTTGTGTTTGTCTTACGGCACTGGCTCTCTCCCTTCCCTGGAACCAGTGACCCTAAATTAGGGACGGGCGACTGCTTATAGCCCATTGAGTTGCTCACGGTGGTCGTTAAACCTCCAATCAAAAAAAAAAAAAAAAAAAAAAACGACTGGGTTAGAGCATTTCGAAGATGACATTGCTTGTGAGATGCTCATGGTCAGAGGTAGATAGTACCTTCAAAAAGCAGTCCGGAAAGTGAAAACCACGAGCAGCAGGCAAGTTGTGGGCCGATCACGGCTGATCGATTAAAAGGGCAACGAAAGCTATCCCGTATGGTACGAGTAAACAGAAGAGATAATGTAGGGCAACTCCCCAGTAATTTTAATTCTAGTGACAGGAGTAATGTCTCACAACACAATACATCGAACCATGCTGAAAATTTAGCTGCGTAGCCGCAGGACAATTCGAGTATCCATTTTATCCTTCACTTAGGGTGCCATGCTTCACCGTCAAAAGCGCCTATAATGGGCACGCGAGCATCAAAACTGGTTTTCGGACGGTCGTCTAGTCTGATAAATTTAGTTTCTTATTGCCCCATGTGGACGACTGGGTAAGTGTGCATGGTTTTCCTGAGGAAGTGTTGGCGTCCGGATGCACCCTGGGACGAAAACAAGTCAGTGAAGGAAGAGTAATGCTTGATACTTCGTGTCTCTTAAAATAATTTCTGCATTCAAAGTGATCAGTGATTTTGCTGCAGAAATTGAGTTAACCTATATTGTTGAAATGGCAGTTCTACAGGATGAGTCAGAAGTCGCAGGACACCATTGTTTTTCAGAAACTGTAAAGAAAATGAAATATCGCAGGGACGAATAACACGTCGTTCGATGAATCATTTTTGATCGATTGCTGACGTTTTGTGGAAAAAATATAATTTTTTGTATGTTACTACGAAAAGCGACGATGGAGCATTCGAAAATAGAAGCGGCCATGTCTGCTCCCGTACAACTGCTGATTTTCGACTGCATCCACCAGGCGTCAAGGTCACGTGGCCTCCCTTTTCCCCGACAACAATCTGCCGCGGCTCTGCTTGCCTACGTAATAAGGGCAGTGACAGAGTTAGACGCGGGAGATGGCGTCAAGGGTGGTAAAGTCAGCTTGGAGGAAGCTTGGCGTGCAGGTTAAGTGCGTAATGTTTATTGTTTATCCTTTGTATCGGAGCTGTGGTGTTCTTCTTTGAACTATTTTGTTGACATTATTGTTTTGGTGAAAATGAGGGCCCCGAAAAGACCGAAAACGAATTATTTTCATCAAGAATGGGAACTGGACTACTTTTTCGCTATGGTTAAAGACAAGTGTTGCTGCTTAATTTGCAGTACTTCCGTGGCGATACCAAAGAAAGGGAATAAAGAGCGGCACTTCAATGCATTACATGGTAAATACTGTATCAATCCGATTTCCCAGTCAACAGTGAAATAAGAAGGACAAAAAATTACAGAAACTGAAATCTGGACTGACTGCGCAGCGAAACATGTTCTCTAAACCAAATGATCAGCCGAAGGCTGCAACCATCACCTCCTTTCAAGTAAGCCATAAAATAGCAACAACGTGTAAATCTTTTTCTGATGGCGAATTTATCAAAGATATTTTTCTGACTATAGCGGATTCTCTATTTGCAAATTGTAAGAATAAGAGTGAAATTAAAACAGCCTTTCAAAATCTGCAATTATCTCAGAATACAGTAATGAGACGTATTGAAAAGTTAAACCAAAATGTAAATAGGCAACTTCTAAAAGATATTGATCAATGTGTCTCATTTTCCCTGCAACTGGATGAATCAACGGATGTCGGTGACACTGCTCAACTGCTGATTTTTATCAAAATGGTTTTTCCGGACTTTTCTGCAAAAGAAGAATTGTTGTGCATGATTCCGTTGAAAGTCAAAATTCGAAGTCTCGATATTTTCAACGGATTCAAGGAACATATTGAAAACGTTAAGTTGCCTTTATTTAAGCTCGTGTCAATAACCACCGACGGAGCAGCAGCGATGACGGGTAAATCCAATGGATTCATAGCCTTGTGTCAGAAAAATTAAGATTTCTCAGATTTCTTAAGCTATCATTGTATCATCCATCAGCAAGTTTTAGTCAGCAAGAGGCTTAATACAAAATGCTTCATGGATATTGCTTTTAAAATCGTCTACTCCATCAGAGCTAAATCCCTTCCAAGGCGACTTTTTGAAATGAAACTGGATGATATACAGCCTGATTTGATTGTGCACAAGGACATTAGGTGGCTAAGCCGAAGCAATTTTTCGGAAAGATTTCGTGACTTGATGGACGATATTATAAGTTTTCTTGAAGAAAGTGATGATACTTATCATTAATTACGTGATCTGGACTGGCTATGAGATCTGGCATCAGTGGCAGATTTTACGGGAAAACTTAGTTTATTGAATTTGGAATTACAAGAAAAAATAAAATAACCGGCGATATGATGAGCAGTGTTTCTTCTTTCAAGAACCAAGCATTAAGGATCTCGAAAATAAACGTTTTGATCGATTTAAAAATATCAAGGATCATTTACAAAAAAATTCAACGTATGTATTCAATTAAGAAAATATATGTAACCGAAATACAAGCTGTTCTCGATGACTTCGAAAACCGATTCAGTGAGTTTACAAAAATGTAAGATCTTATTTAATTTGCCATTTACCCAATCAAGGAAGACACTGACCCACAACCGATCGCAAGTAAATTTGCAGAGCTGTTTCAACTGGACAAAATTTCACTGGAAAATGAAATAATACTACTGCGGTGTGATATATTTCTGAAAAGCCAGATCTTCAGAAGATAATTTCAGGAATTTTGTCTCCAAAGAAAAGTATCCCGATGTGAGAAAATGTAGTGAACATTTACCTTCCTGCTTCGAGTCAACATATTTATACGAATCAACATAGAACAAACAAAACATAAACCGCTCAAATTTGACGGATCAGCACCCAGAAGATTGCTTGAGATAGGCGTTGTCCAATTAATTATACTCCAGATATTTTAGCCTTGACGGAAGAAATGAATGCGCAAACTTCACATTAATTTTTTATTCACCATAAAAAATAAACATTTGTTCATAACATTTAAATTTGTACTGAGGCCTATGTATAAATATCGAATAAAAATCATAAAATAATTCAAATCTTTTTATTTATCTCAAATACATGCATAAAATCGATAGGTTCTACCCACAGGGCAACAACAATATAAACTTAGATATAGCGGGAAGTGACAAATTTTGGAGGAAGAAATTTGAAATTGCAAAGTCGAGTAGATCACTTGGAGTCGAGATGAAAAAAGTAGATTTTAGTCCCCATCAAGTTGGCCACCCTTGAAATATCTGAATACCCCAGCAAAGAATCAGAGAGGGAGCCTATCTTTTAGGCTATTTCCGGAACATGGCCGCCATCTTGAAATCCACCACATTGGATCAAGGTCAAATTTTTCAAACGGTAAGGGGATCATGTTGCATATCAAACAAGACCAGAATTTTCTCGGAAATCGATTGCCGTAATCAGATTTTACATATCTGTTGTGGTTCACAAGTTATCAACCGAGAAATTTGAAATAACCATTGTTTGTTGCTGGTAACTAAAGATGGTATTGACGAAAAAGGAGAGGATTGAGGTGAACCTAATGTCTGGGAAACGCAGCTGCCGTATCATAGCCGAAGATTTGAACAACCGACACCCAGAAAGACCACCAATTTCACTATGGCATACCTAAAATCCGAATTCCGAGAAACTGGGGCCGTGGACGACAAGCCACGTATTGGTCGGCCGAAAACTGCTACCGATGAGGAAACTTCACTTCAACAATGGCGTTGGCATCCTTTGCAAAGAGTCCAGAACGTAGCACACGATGTCTCGCAGCAGAATGTGATATCAGCCAGTTTGCCATTGCACTGATTCCTCACACCGCTCGCTGGCATCCGTTCCTTTCAAGATCCAGATGCAGCAGCAATAATCAGAGGAGGGCCTTGATAGACTTGTCGAGTTCTGCACCTGGGCCTTAGACCAACATCAATGGGATCCATCATTCTCACAGTGCATTCTGTTCAGTGACAAGGCCGATTTTTATGTCAGTGGTGAGGTTAACAGTTAGAACCACAGGTACTGGAGTGACAGGAACCCTCACTGAACGGAATCACCCAACGTCGTTGGTAAAGAAAGGTTATAGTGTGGTGTGGAATGTGAGGCATCCGTGCAATCGGAGCCATTTCAATCGACAATAACCTAAATGCTCAGCGCTGCCTGCAAATGCTACGGGAAACACTGTTTCCTTCTTTTCAGAATGAAAACGGCAGTTTCCGCTGTTATTTCCAACACGATGGGGCTCCACCACACTGCGCAGCAACTGTTCGTAAACGGCTAGATGTTCAATTCCCTGGTCATTGGATTGGCTGGCGTGGTCCTGTGGAATGGCTACCCAGATCCCCCGAACTCACACCACTCAACCTTTATATGTGGGGTCATCTAAACACCTGGTGTATGCTGAGAAAATTTGTGGGAGACACTACCTTTACCAACGCATCCTGGAGGCCTGTAACCGCATTTCCCCGATATTCTCGCGCGGGTGCATAATGTCTGGATCAAGCGTCTCCAGCTCTGTGTTCAGCAACAGAGACAACACGTTGAACGCATCAAATAGCTGCGCATCACAGGATACTTTAGAGGTTGTTATTTCAAATTTTTGTGTTGATAACTTGTGAACCACAACACCTATGTCAAATTTGGTTACGGCAATCGATTTCTGAGGAAATTCTGGTCTTGTTTGAAATGCAACATGACCCCTTTGCCATTTGAGAAATTTGATCTTGATCCAATATGGCGGATTTCAAGATGGCGGCCATGTTCCGGAAATAACCTAACTGATTCTTTGCCGGGGTATTCAGATAACTTATTTCATTTTCCCCATCAGGTTCTTAAAACAAGAAATAACACAGGGTGCTAATACAGGGTGAGTCAAAAGTCCAGTGTCCTGCGACTTTTGACGCAGCCTATGTATACATGAGTCTATCATGAATCAGACGTTAACAGTTTTTCCGAAGACAGTAAAGGTGATTAATGGTCATATTGTCAAATAAGCCGCTTTTAAGAAAAGAGTGTAAAAAAACCACTTACTCTGGCAAAGCCCCTTTGCCCCGTCACACTCGTGCTGTAAAAAAACAAAAAAGACTCATGTGAACGGTTAATAATTCGGATAAAAGCAGAAATTGTAAAATTGCAATAATTTCTCTGAAATGCCACACGCACACGCGCGCGCAGCATACATACACAAAATAGGAAAGGAAGAAAAATGACCAATTATTTCCTTGACTTCCATATAACTGTAAATTATTACACTGCTGGCCACCCGAAATGCAACACCAAGAAGGAAGCATCCAATTGGCCTGAAATTCGCAGCATGCGTCGCCCACGAGAGGACATGCAAACGATTAGCATTGCAAGCCCTATGCAAATGATGTGCTCCCGGCACGCCACCGAGAAGCACTATGAGAAGGGTGCACAGAAGGCGGGGTGTAAGTAGTAAAAGTGTGTTGTGCTTCCGGACCTGTGCGTGGGAAGCTTCCTGATGCCTCGTCGCAGAATACGGCAGTCATTCCAGCACGTTTCGGAGTTTGACAGAGGACGATTAGTGGCTTCTCGTGACAGCGGTTTATCGTACCGAAACATCGGCGCCCGTGTGGAACGACATCCAGCCACAGTGAGGCGAGCATGGACTCGGTAGGTGCAGAAATGAACGGACGGACAGACGTCAGAGATTGCCGCAGCCGCGGCACACCACGGAACGAGAGGACTGGCATGTCGTCCGGCTGGCATTGACGGCTCGCACCGCCACATCACGAACGTTAGCGCAGGAATTAGGATGTGTTGCGCAACAACCTGTGTCAGCACGTACCGTTGGACACCGTCTGCAGGAGCGGGGACTTGTCGCACGGCGCCCATTGCTCCGATTACCATTGACGTTACACCACCGGCGAGTGCGGCAGCAGTGGGCCGTTGAACGCCGCACATGGACTACGGAATGGCACGACATTGTCTTCCCCGACGAATTCCGCTTCTGCCTGCAGCACCACAATGGTCGGATCCACATGTGGCGGCACCGCGGCGAGAGACTGTATGACGCCTGCATTATGCATCGCCATAACGGTCCGTTGCCTGGCGTTATGGTTTGGGGCGCAATTGCATATGACACCCGCACTCCTCTGGTACGCATCGCCGGTACACTCAACATCCACCGCTACATCTCCGACGTTTTGGAGTCTGTAGTCCTCCCTTACCTGCATGACCTGCCAGCGGCCACGCTTCAACAAGATGATGCGCGCCCGCACGTGGCACGCATTGTGCAACAATTCTTCACAGCCTACCAGGTGTCACTGCTGCCGTGGCCCCCCTGTTCTCCTGATATGTAGCCCATCGAACACGTCTGGTCGCTTATCGGCAACCGAGTGGCCCGGCAAGCACCACCCACGGCTACCGTTTATGAACTGTGTGAACGTGCGGAAGTAGCCTGAACCGACATACCCCAAGCCCACATCCAAATCATCTTTCGTTCGATGCCGCTGCGTGTAGCAGCCGTTATTGCCAGCCATGGGGGCCACACAAACTATTGATGTCAGCGTGTTCCACAAATCACACGGGCCTGTAAGCTCAATCGTTTCATCTTTGTATCTGTTGTTATGTGTCCAGTAAATCTGGCTTTGCTATCTCGTGTCCTTCTTGGTATTGCATTTTGGGTGGCCAGCAGTGTATGTAATTTATGACTCAAACCCATAAACAAGATGAATTTTTACGGATTAAAACACTACGTCGAAGACATACTCTCCTAGGGAATTTTTCAGATACCTTGTGAATGTGGTCTTTCCTATACAGGACAGACCCGCAGGGCTTTAAGTTTCCGTGTGAAGGAACATGGGACGTACGTACGGGACAATGAACTGAAGAAGTTGTCAGTAGCCCAACATTATAACGAAAATAAACATAAATTTTCGTTTGGAAATGTTACGTTGATCGATAAACCTGACTCGACTATTAAGCTTAATATACACTGAGTGGCCACTTTATTACGATCACCTGACAGTTTTAAGCAAATGAGTTATGGCTGCACGCTGTTGCCGCCAGAGGGCGAGGCTAGTATAAAAAGGGAAAGTGTAGTGCTTGTGACAGTAGTAGAAGAGATTTTTGTGTGACGAGATGGGTAAAAAATGCGATTTGACGGAGTTTCAACGTGGAATGATTGTAGGAGCTCGGAGCCATGGAGCGAGTATCACCGAAACCGCCGCATTCGTGAAATGTTCCAGAACAGCTGTTGTTAAAGTGTTTAAAGACTGGACTGTCAGCCAACGTGTGGTCGTCATCGACTAGTGACTGCTCGGGCGGAACGGAGAGTGTCCAGACTGGTAACAGACGACAGAAGGGCAACAGTGCAGCAAATTACAGACCATCTTAATCACGGATCCCCTAAAATGATCTCTGCACGCAGTGTTCGCCGTACACTGCATCAGATGTGATATGGCAGCCGAAGGACTGTTCGAACACCTCTGCTGTCTGTAGTTAACAAGAGAAAACGTCTCCAGTTCGTACAGGAGCACAAGGATTGGACAGTCGATAATTGAAAACAAATTATGTGGTCCGATGAATCACATTTTCAGCTGCACCATGCCAATGGCCGAGTGAGAATTTGGCGGAAACAGCCCCAAATGCATTGCTACAACCCTTCAAGCTGGTAGAGGCAACGTTATGGTTTGGGGAATGTTTTCCTTGCATGCTTAAATTTGTGTTGACAAACGTCTGACTGGCACATCATATCTAAACATCGTTGCGGACCAAGTGCATCCTGTCATGTGGATGGTTTATCCCAATGGCAATGGCTACTTTCAACAAGATAATGCGTCCTGCCATAGTGCTCGTATTGTACAGAATTGGTTTCAGGAACATGCCGGTGGGTTGACTTTGCTTAGGCGGCCCCCACAATCTCCAGATCTCAACCCCATTGAGAACTTGTGGGATGAAGTTGAATGAGTCATCAGACAGCTGGATCCACAACCCTGCAATCTCACAATCCTGGAAAGTGCTATTCATCAAGCATGGTCTCAGATTCCACAAACCACCTATCAACACCTCGTGAAGTCCATGCCACGAAGAATTGACGCCGTATTAAAGGCAAAAGGTGGCACAACGAAGTACTGAGGGGTGGTCATAATAAAGTGGCCACTCAGTGCATTAGAAACTTTCCACATATACCGGAACTAGTCACTGCTTATCAATGACATGACGTCGACTCCATTTCTTTCAAGCGCGTGGAAACAGCTCACTAAAATCCCTGAGTGTCGGAATTCTGATGATGTCACAATGATTTGAATGTTTACGCTCCATTCGTCCTGAGGATGCCGAGCCAATCGCTCGGCGAAACTATAGTCGACGTATAATAAACATTCTTTTGTGAGAAAAGTTGCTGATTTTACTCAAATTTTCGAATTGTTTTATTGAAACAGAAACAGACTTGCTGAAGTCAACTTTAGCGGCATCGTCTGTTAAGTAAAACGAGGCGCAGGCTTCTAATCATTCATCCGAGATGAGTCCGGACCCAAATACCGGTAGAGGCAGGAATGGTGTTTTTGTCGAATGGTATTCTCTCTCTTCCATCCCTGGAACCTGTGACTCCACATTAAGGACGACCGACTGCTTGTGGCCTATCGAATTGACCACGGTGGCCATTTAATCCTCAAACAAAAAAATAAAAAATAAAAATCAAGGTCCTCAGTTATCGGAATCATTTATGAGAATTGGGTAGTTTGTAAATCAAATGAAAATATGGAAGTCACTAATGCTGAGAATAAAAAACACTAGCATGATAAAAAAAAATACTCAACTGAGTATGCTATGAGAAGACAAAAATTTGTACTTACCTCATTCTTCTTTATGTTTATGCTCTAAGGGAAATAGAAAAGGAAAGCGTGTTGTACATAGATCATTACAAAGTAACTTATACAGCATTACCACTAATAAAATGATGATTTCATAATTTATTTAAATATCATATTAATAAGCGAAAGCATTTTCGCAATTTATACACATTCTGTAACGAAAAATTAATACTCTATGTGGAGAAAAGTCTACGGACACCCCCTCTCTCAAAAAGGTGGAACATTCCAATAGATCACGTGTGTCGGATTTCCTTTAAAACTGTGGATAAGCTCCTCAGCAGTCGTATACGTCTACTTGTGAGACATGCCACACGTATTGGGTTTGCTGACTTCCAGCGAGGTGTTATTATAGGGTACTACACTGAAGAGCAATTGAATTAGAGATACCTGTCTCGTAACGTGTAGCACCACCTATCGTCCTGATGACGGCCGCGATTCGTCTCGGCATGTACTCGACAAGACACCGGAAGCGTTGGGAAGCCATACGAATCCACGACCCATGAACAAGCTCCCACAGTGCACGAAGATTTGATGGAGGGGGTCAGAGCCTCGAGCATATCTCCCGATGGGATTGAGGTCAGGTGACCTAGCTGGACAAGGAAGCGAGGTCACGTCGGTGGAGTGTTCATCCAACCATTCGGATACGATTCGGGAGCGATGGCATGGTGCATTGTCTGTTGCAGGATGAGGTCCACAGTGGGATGTTGAAGACGCACAAACGGCAGCAAACGGTCGTCCAGGATATCCCGGTAACGTTGACCTGTGAGAGACGATGTCACACGTACCAGGGGTCCCATTTCAGTCCACGTAAACAGTCTCCAGGCGAGAATGCCACCCCCACCAGCTTGAACAGTACCCTGCTGGCAAGAAAGATCCATCGTTTCATGTGATTTGCGCCGTACTCGTATCCTGCCATCCGCATGTACCAACATGAATCTCGACTCATCAGTCCAGGCAGCATTTTCCCACATGTCTAGGGTCCAGTGGCGATGTTCCCGCACCCATGCTAATGTTTGCACCCTGTAGTGTGTGGTCAGCAGCGGTAACCTCGTGGGACGATGGCTTCTGTACCCCATAGCGAGGAGATGGTTCTGGTGGTGTGGCTGCTTACACGTTTTCGTGCACCAGCGTTAAATTGCCGAGTGATTTCTTGCAATGTGGCCCATGTATCCGCTGTTAAAATGCGAGGTAGCCAACGATGACCCAGCTCATCCACACGCTGTTGTCCCTAGCAGTTGGCCCTTGCAGGGATGGTTTTACCGGATTCGATGTACTCACGGTGCACCCGTGACACAGTGGCTCGTGAAAATCTCAGTGCCTGCACGACCTTCGAGATGAAGTGACCCATTCGTCAGGCCCCGACAATTTTCCCACGATAAAATGCGCTTAGATCCTTCGTCCTACCCATACTGCGTCCGACGCTCACTGATTCCCATCGCATCACTCCTTATATTGTCGAATCGCTGCATACGTCATGTCGTTTCCGTTTACAGGGCCACCCACGGCGCCACATTTGCATAACGCCAGCTGTCTCTAATTCAATTGTTCTTCAGTGTAATATCTGCCCTAAAATTTGTGGCTAAGCGTATATTCTTTCGATGTAATGGGACCTTTTACCGGCAAAAAGGAGTACCCTTATGAGATCACCTTTGTCTGCGGTTCTGGCCGATTTAGTGTTACAGTAACTTGAAAACAAAGGTTTTAGCGAGAGTCCTTACAGACCATTACTATTCATAAGATATGTGGATGACATTTTGCTTTTTTGGAGTCATTCTCAGGCTAATCTGCAATATTTTTTTGGGGTGTTCTGGAGGATCAGGTGTGACGTACCTGCACCGCAGGACGCACGTGAGATAAGGGCAGATAACAGTGAGAGCATACGTCCGCGTAGCTCAGTTGGGAGAGCGACTTACTCCGGAATGAGGGGACCCGGTTCGATGCCCGGCGTGGACAAAAATGACGGAAAACTTTACTTCGTGACATTGGTGCCCGGAACTTCAAGAATGGCCTGGGCGTTAAAGTTCTCGCAATGGTGTAATGTTCTTTCCATACCGCGAGACAGAAAAAAATAAGAATCCCTTTTTTAGTGCTTCAAAAGTAAATGTGTGTGATGTTACGTTCCACAGGAGATGTGACGTGCCTGCATCGCAGGATGCGCGTGAGATAAAGGCAGATAGCAGCGAGAGCATACGTCCGCGTAGCTCAGTTGGGAAAGCGACGTACTCCGGAGTGAGGAGACCCGAATTCGATGTCCGGCGTGTACAAAAATGACGGAGAAATTTACTTAGTCACAAGCTTTATTTACGTGAGATTTGGGGGAAGGGTTCTTCCGTTAACTAGGTTTTTGTGATTTTTTTTTTAATTCTGAGCACCAGCGTGTTTCAGATGTTGCTAAGGTTTTAAATGAGATATTCTCAAAACATCAGATTGTATTTCAGATATTCAGTAAAACACTGACCTTTCATTAAATCATTTTATGAAGAACTGCGATTTCTTTTCTGAATGTCCTACTCTTCTGTGAGAACAACACTAGCATAAGAACACACGACTTCAATATGAACATAATTGATTATAACTGAATATATCACATCACACAACTTTGATGATCGAGAAAAACCCATGACTAAAATATTGTAAGGTGCGTCGCATAAATATAGAGACAGTCTACTTTGCGCCGTGAACGCAATGCGAATATAGGTAGGAAGCTGAAGTGGTACCTAATTAGACATAACCCTACAACAAACGTTTCGATCCGTCGAGATGACCGGATTGTGGGAAAAGAAAACCACGAAGTGAAATAGTGTCATTTTAGGTGTCTCACAGTTATAAAGACAACTATGTAAAGTAGCCACATGCAAACGAGATGTACAAATTAGCAAGTTGTACGCACGCGCATTGGCCGTAATTCGGTCCAGCCTACAAAAGACATCGGACCTGCAGTCAGACATTCATTTGCCGAAATGCCACGCAACAGTCAACTTTCTGGTGAGGAGGTGCAGAAGATTTGGAGACTGAGAGCAAATGGATTGCCTGTAGCGAAAATTTGTAAAGCCATGGGGAGGAGTAGGGCAGTCATTTATAAGATTTTATCAAAACGCGGTGAGTTTACTGCCATAAAACGGCCTAGAAGGCCTCGAATAACAACCAAACGAGATGATCGTGCCATCATCCGTTAAGTTTCATCCCAAAGGTTATAACTACGTCAAGTTTCTCGGACTGTTGGTGCCGCCGTCTCAAAGGACACAGTTCATCGACGAATCAAGGAAAGTCGCAACATTGTGCTCCGTAAAATGCGCCGTCTGTCACACCTCACGCGGCACCGCAAGGAAGCTAGATTGTTATGGGCAAGCAGCCACATGCACTGGACGCACGAGTGGATCACAACTATTTTCTCCGATGAGAAAAAGTTCAACCTGGACGGCCCTGACGGGTGGAACTGCTATTGGCATGATTTACGACGCGAGCCACGCACCTTCTTCAGCAGACAGAAAGGAGGGGGATCTGTGATGGTCTGGTGAACTTTTGCGTTCAATGGGAAAACGAATATCGCTTTCCTGCAAGGCAGGCGAAACTCCGAAACGTATCAAGACATACTCAGTAGCCACCTTCTACTGTTTGCCGAAACTCTAGTGGGTGTTGATTATCTGTTACAGCAAGACAATGCCTCTATCCATCGGTCTGCATCAACGAAAAGCTGGTTTAACACTCATCATGTGACCGTAATGGATTGGCCAGCACTCAGTCCAGATTTTAACCCTATCGAGAACCTCAGGGGTATCCTCGCTCGTGATGTGTATGCGAATGGACGGCAGTTCTCAAGTGTGGTGGTATTGAAAGAGCAGATTGAACGAAGCTGGTAGCACTCCGTCCAGAACACTTACATCACTTGGTGGACAGCATGCCCAATCGGGGTTTCAGTGTTATTCGGAACAACGGCTCCACTATTTGTACCGGATGTGCTCATAACTAGTAAGTCTTTATATTTTTGAGACAGCGCATTTCGGTTTTTTTCTTGTACTTGGCGTTGGAATTGTTATGTTTTCGTCAAACTATTGTGCAGCTGCGTGTCATATGCTACTTTTGCTATAAATATGAGATGCACATTTCAGCTCGTTGTTGTTTCTTTTTTATTCGAGAATTTATTCTGTATCTATATTTATGGGACGCACTATATATTGCCTAAAATTGAAAGCTCATGAAGAATTTTGTGGTATTGTAAAATCCTTTGATTTTATCACTTTCACATAAATTTAGTTTGTTTTTCCGTGTGAAATCATATATTTTTAAGCAAACAAAAGTATGTAGAATTACCTCTTGCTCTTTCTGGAAAGGACTGTTCTGTAAAAGAAAGCAAATTGTGAGATATGAAACCTGAAATACATTGATTCATACTAAATATGAAAATCTTCGATTACAGAACATAAAGTGTGCCCCTGGAAGGGATGAAATAATGAAATATGAAAATACGTTTAACCTGAATCGTGAAGAATTTTCACAAAAATATTAATTCATATTTTATTGCACTAAACCCGATATTTAAAAAAGAAAGACACATGCCTTTACCGACACGATTTTTACCTATATGAAAGTCTAATTAAATTAATACTTTTTGCATTGTATAATAAGGATGAAAGTTGTAACATATAGCTTATTTTAACTTTCCTTTTGAGTTTCTTTTTCTCTGTAAATTTCAGTTTGTTCTCTTAGACATTTTCAAACCTTAACGTTATGTCTTTTCCCTCAAACGAGAATAATGTTGGTAACACACTGAGGTCGGAACAAGAGTGACGTACGTGTGGCCAGATAAGAACGATAGATAAAAAGGCAGTGCAGCTGTTGTTTAGGGGGATTGATGTAACTGATGACAGACTTGCTGTTATGCTATGTTTGGATGTTAAATCACTTACACTGTATCGAGTAAGCCAGTAAAGCTGGCTTACTCGATACAGTACAAACCATGAAAGACCTCTTTCTTGTAAGGTGTATGGGTACCTTCTAATATTGCATTAACTTTGCACACATAACGTAATTACTGACGTAAAGACAAGGTGTATGGGTACCTTCTAATACTGCATTGAATTAGCACACATAACGTAATTAATGACGTAAGGACAAGGTGTATGGGTACTCTCTAATATTGCATTAACGTAGCACACATAACGTAATTACTGACGTAAAGACAAGGTGTATGGGTACCTTCTAATATTGCATTGATTTAGCACACATAACGTAATTAATGACGTAAGGAAAAGGTCTATGGGTACTTTCTAATATTGCATTGAATTAGCACACATAACGTAATTACTGACGTAAGGACAAGGTGTATGGGTACCTTCTAATACTGCATTGAATTAGCACACATAACGCAATTAATGACGTAAGGAAACGGTGTATGGGTACTTTCTAATATTGCATTGAATTAGCACACATAACGTAATTAATGACGTAAGGACAAGGTGTATGGGTATCTTCTAATATTGCATTGAATTAGCACACATAACGTAATTACTGACATAAGGACTAAGTTACAGCGGCAAGAAAATTACGTTATAAAGTGTTTTCCTCGCACTCTTAGACACAGTTATCCCGTGAGGTTGCATGAATGTATTCTTATGTTTATCACAACTTCTCTTCTCATAATCGAATTGTATTCGACAGACGAAGCTGTCTCAGAAAATGTTCATGCATTTCCCAGACAACTTCATTTGTCGAACACAAATAAATTAAATTTCTGCCTTAAGATGACGCAAATATAAGTATCTGCGGAGTTGCTCAATGACATTCACGTTTCGCAATATATATCCACTTTCCCTGGTTGTGATTGGAAATTCGTTTTTGTATCTGGCAGTTGTGATTCCAGGAATAATAATTGAAAGTGTTTTAATGCTAAACGTTACCAGGAGACTTAAATTCTGGTTCTTGTTGCGGTGATGTCACCGTTACCAATCGTCGTATCGTAAAAATTATTTTCACGTCGGCAATCTTAATCCATGATCTTTATAATACACGCACCGTGTGATTCCCTAGTTGTACTGACGTTCCGGAGCTTTTAAAATTGCGTTTTGAGAAGTTCGTTTTGCCTACGATTGAAACAGACGTGGCTATTGTTTCTTCAACTCCTTCGTACGTTTTATTCACGGTTTCCCTGTTAGCTGGTAGAAACTTTATTACAGTTTTGACTATACCAACACTTCTACCAGCTGTATTGAAAAAGATTCGTGTAGCAGTGGTTAGTTTTAAACGAAATCAATATTTTCCACATGCAGTGAAATCTCTCTTAGCGACTACCTCTATTTGACGACCAACCCTCATTTCGACCGTTTTTCGGTGGAACCGATTTCAAAAACCATAGCGTTAATGCTAATATTCCTTCTATTAGAAGAACGCTCACCCCCTCTTACAGACCGTCTTTGCGTAAGAACCACCGCAGAAAAACTGCGTTGTCCGGATTACAACTCCTGCTGAAAATTTTCTCTGTACCCTGGAACCATAAAACAATAAATTAAACTTTAAAATGTCTAGGAAGTTGGGTGGAGGTGAGAGTGTTCTCGGTGATGACAGGCAATTTTAATGGCTTACGTAGGAACGTATCACAGAGACCCTGTCCCCACACGTCCCATAAAGGCTGAGAAAGGGACTGACTGTTAAAACTCATCTTAACTTCACTTCTCTTTTTGGCCGGGCAGAGGACACTTAAGAGGGATGACTGTCCTGAAGAGGGAACAATTAAGAAACTATTCTGTGAGCTTAAAGAAAATTAAAGAAAAAATCGTGCTGAAAGAAAAGTCTGATAAATTTTACCAGACAGCATTACATTCGTTTTTCAAATAAATTATTTTAGATCACCACTATAGGCACCTTTCAATTGTTTAACTATACGAAATACAATGTGGTATTTTTGTTTATGATTTATACACATACATACTGTAGTGTGTGACGTGCCTGCCCCGCAGGACGCACATGAGATAAAGGCAGATAGCAGTGAGAGCACATGCCAGTGTAGTATAGTACATCGCACTCGGAGTTCCGGAGCCGAGAGTTGGGGGGTTCGGCACACGTAACCGGGAGGGTTTGCGTGCGGAGACATCCCTCACAGGTTTACCGCTCGGACTGTTTATTTCTCACAGTAAAAAATGGAGGTAGATTGGTAAGGGTTTGGGGTGCAATATAGTGGCAGTCTGTCGACCCGCTGATTGTATTTGAGTGACATATTACTGCTAAGAGCTATCGGACAATTGTGGAAGACCAGGTGCACTCGATGGTTCAAACATTGTACCCTGACGATGATGCCGTGTATCAGGAAGATAACGCACCGATACACTGAACCAAACTGATGGAAGAATGGTTTACTGAGCATGAATGTGAGGTTGAACATCTGTTATAGCCTGCACAGTCACCTGTCTTAAACATTATTGAGCCACTCTAGGGTGTGAGTGAGTCCTGAAACGTTTTCCTCCACCAGCATCATGTTTCGGGAATAGCAACTTTTCTGCAAGAGGAATGGCTTCAAATACCTCTGGCCACTGTACAGGACTTGTATTGGGAGTGTTCGGGAAGAACGAGTAAGGAAACGTTTTCCTCCACCAGCATCACGTAGTGAACTAACCACTTTTCTGCAAGTGGAATGGCTTCAAATCCCTCTAGCCACTGTACAGGACTTGTATTGGCAGTGTTCTGGAAGAACGAGTCAGACAACGTTTTCCTCCACCAGCATCACGTCGTGAACTAACCACTTTTCTGCAAGAGGAATGGCTTCAAATCCCTCTAGCCAATGTACAGGACTTGTATTGGCAGTGTTCTGGAAGAACGAGTCAGAAAACGTTTTCTTCCACCAGCATCACGTCGTGAACTAACCACTTTTCTGCAAGAGGAATGGCATCAAATCCCTCTAGCCACTGTACAGGACTTGTATTGGCAGTGTTCTGGAAGAACGAGTCAGAAAACGTTTTCTTCCACCAGCATCACGTCGTGAACTAACCACTTTTCTGCAAGAGGAATGGCTTCAAATACGTCTGCCCACTGTACAGGACTGGTATTGGTCCTTTTCATGACTAATTGCAGCTGTATTGGACTCCAAAGGAGGCCCTACAACGTACTAATAAATTGTTGTATCCCAGGCCTATGTATTTCAGTTTCGTTGTGTGCTCCCTGTAGATGCACTCCGGCATCCAATGGAATCTATGCCAAGCCTCATTCGTACTGTAATTCGAGCTAAAGAAGGTCTAACTCTGTATTGAAAGGCTGGTATACGTAAATAGTTGTCTTAATCAATACAGACACTTGACGTGGACCAGAAACATCAAACAGAGGTCATCGCTCTTTCCACGTTTATAAGTGAGTCACGAAAATATTCTCATTGGCCGCCACCGGAAAACGAACCCAGTGTCTTCCAGTTACGCGCCGGATATGCTTCCACTACACCACAGCAGCCTCGAATTCCTCCAGACTCACATACACTAACTGCCAAGCCAATTCGGCAGGTTGCTTCTTGGAGCCCCACACAATGCTGGGGATTCACCAAAGATCGCAAGCAGCAACGGAACAAATAATTAGAAAGCAAAAGAATAATCAATACAGACACTTGACGTGGACCAGGATCATCAAACAGAGGTCATCGCTCTTTCCACGTTTATAAGTGAGTCACGGAAATATTCTCATTGGCCGCCACCGGAAAACGAACCCAGTGTCTTCCAGTTACGCGCCGGATATGCTTCCACTACACCACAGCAGCCTCGAATTCCTCCAGACTCACATACACTAACTGCCAAGCCAATTCGGCAGGTTGCTTCTTGGAGCCCCACACAATGCTGGGGATTCACCAAAGATGGCAAGCAGCAACGGAACAAATAATTAGAAAGCAAAAGAATAATCAATACAGACACTTGACGTGGACCAGGATCATCAAACAGAGGTCATCGCTCTTTCCACGTTTATAAGTGAGTCACGGAAAAATTCTCATGGAATTCGGGGCCACTGTGGTGTAGCGGAAGCATATCCGGTGTGTAACTGGAAGACCCTGAGTTCGTTTCCCTGTGGCGGCCAACGAGTATTTTTCCGTGACTCACTTATAAACGTGGAAAGAGCGATGACCTCTGTTTGATGTTGTCTCAATTCTGTTTTATTGTTGCTTAAAATTCTAAATAATTTACAGGAAGTTTTCCAAGGCAAACTATCTTTGTTGGACGCGAGGAGGAAACATTTGGCAATAGAAGCATCTATGTACTAGGGGTGTTCAAATGAAAAGGTACGAAACGTCATAAGAACGTAACCGTTAACATATTTGCCTATGCCGCTATGGGAGAACGTAGCGACACATCTAGGGATGCGATTGGAGTCGCCGGCGTGGATCGGAGCATGCGCGGGCGCCCGCATGCGCAGGAGAGAGCAGAGGCTCTTATAAAGTGCGCCGTCCAATTGACTACTTGTTGAATTCCTCCAGCACAGACGAACCATTAACTCCGATGTGTACTGTGAGACACTCCGAAGCCTACGCAGGTCCATCAAGAACAAAAGACCGGGGCTGCTCACGGAGGGTGTGGTTCTGCTCCATGATAACGCGCGTCCACACGTCTCCAGGGTCACACACGCGGAACTGGCCAAGTTCCAGTGGGAGCAGCTTGACCATCCGCCCTACAGCCCGGACATGTCGCCCTGCGATTTCCATGTGTTTGGTCCCCTGAAAAAACATCTGAAAGGGAAGCGCTTCCACTCGGACGACGAACTCAAGGACGCTGTGCAGGACTGGGTCTCGTCACGGCCACAGGAATTCTGGGAACAAGGAATCCTTCGGCTCGTTAATCAATGGGATCGTTGTGCTACGGCCTATGGTGTATACTTTGAATAAAGTCTTCATTTATACCCACAGTGTTGTTTCGTACCTTTTCATTTGAACACCCCTAGTACATACGTGGAAACCATCATTCTTGTTTTCTGTTTTATGTGAGATTAAGTCCAGCTGCATTGAGGAAGCCATAAAGATGTGCATGTGAGCAGAATGTCCTTTGACGGCTGTTTGTATGCGTTGCGTTAAATCTTAATGTGTACAAAAAGATAGATGAAGAGCACCATTAATCGTGATACTGAATTTACAACAGCATATTTCATCAAATCGCACCGTTTATTTAAAATCATAAAGAGAAACAACAGCTGACTTACTAAGATTTTTGGAACAATGATCACTTTTTGATTGATCTCGGCTTCGTATGAAATAAAGCTGCAAAAAATCAGACATATGATTGTAATAATTGCTGTTCACTTCTGTCAAAGAAATGGAAAAATAAAAAAATAATAAAAGATATAGAACACTGAAATGAAAATTAAAGTGAGGTTTATTTAAATTTTATAACAGTTTTCGAATCATATCAAGGTATTGAAGCCTGCAGTGTGAATTTCATACTTTCCTTTTCTGTTCAACACGTTTTGGATAAATAGTAAAAGACGGCAAACGTAATTTCTGCAGAGCTATAATTGGAGATTTAAAAATTTTAGTCTTGGTGATATTCGTGTGTGCAGATATCTGTATGCTGATGACATAGTCCTGATAGCAGAGAGCAAAAATGAGTTGCAGAGTATGTTGTCCTGGATGCACGAAGTTTGTATGAAATTATAAATAAGGGAAAGACAAAATTTATAGTTTTTGAGCGAGGAACTGTTGCTACTGAATGCAAGAGAAATCTAAATGGCACAGTGATTGACGAGGTAAATGAGTCTGTGTATTTAGGAAGCATGTTTGACACATGGAACAGTTTAGATGGCGAAATTAGTAGGCGAGTAAATTCTTCATTGAAAGACATAGGAGGTTTTCACAGGGATGATTGATTCTCAAAAGAGTCCTGCATGGCTGTGTATGGCAGTGTAATAGTTCCTACTCTGATGTATGGCAGTGAAGCCTGGGTACTACAGAAGAGGCATAGGAGGTGCTGCAGAAGAGACATAAGAGTGGAACATAGGTACTACAGAAGAGGCATACGAGGTGCTGCAGAAGAGACATAAGAGTGGAACATAGGTACTACAGAAGAGGCATACGAGGTGCTGCAGAAGAGACATAAGAGTGGAACATAGGTACTACAGAAGAGGCATACGAGGTGCTGCAGAAGAGACATAAGAGTGGAACATAGGTACTACAGAAGAGGCATACGAGGTGCTGCAGAAGAGACATAAGAGTGGAACATAGGTACTACAGAAGAGGCATACGAGGTGCTGCAGAAGAGACATAAGAGTGGAACATAGGTACTACAGAAGAGGCATACGAGGTGCTGCAGAAGAGACATAAGAGTGGAACATAGGTACTACAGAAGAGGCATACGAGGTGCTGCAGAAGAGACATAAGAGTGGAACATAGGTACTACAGAAGATACATAGGAGTTATTTCTGTGCAGGAGAGATGCGTTACTTTCTGGGGGTTTGTGGGAAGCCACGTTCTGATCATGTGAGTAATGAAGATTTGTTGCAGTTGTGTAATGTGAAGCAAAATGTTGTTAGCAAGGTGGAGATTAATATTCTTAGGTGGTTTGGCCATGTTGAAAGAATGAGTGATGAAATGCTTACTAAGAGGATTTTTTCAGCCCAAGTAGCAGGAAAGAAAGGTACAGGAAGGCCACGGAAATTATAGGAAGATCAGATTCAGGAGTGTGTGCATGTGAAAAAGACTATGATTATGAAGTGTAGAATGTCTTGTGTACGTCGTGTGACGGATGTCAGTGAAGCCCGAGTTGTGTGTCAAGATCGCTGTAAATGGAGACGTTTGATACTGCAACGGTAAGTAAATAATCAGTTAACATTTATCTGGTTGTTTGTATTTATTTGTGAAGCTAACCTCTGAATCTCAGACAACAGCTTAGTGCTCTGTATGTATATGTAAAACTTTACAAGGGGTTTAAAGAGTAAAGTTAGGTTTACCCAAGATTTTTGGAACTGCGTCTATACTCTGCCTTTTGTTATTATACAAGCCTAACGTGAAATACACTCATCGTCAAAAACATAGTTGCACCCAGAAGGAAACAACCGACGGCAATCAAACTTAGGGGGGTAGGTTTGACATCGTGAGACATGGAGATGATTCAAGTATCAACCTCGGCCGCGTATGTGATGCAAGGAAGGAGAGGTCGTAGCGCTGTGCCTGATCGGCTGTATAAGGTCGTCCTGTTCCGCGCACTTGCCATTCTGACTCATGCTGTTGTGTTATTTGCATTCTTTGCAAGTGAAATATGCCTCAAAAAAAGTTCGGAAGCAATTCGAGCAGTTGGAGGAGTTCGAGAGGAGACGCATCGTCGAGCTCCGGGAAGCGGGATGGTCTTATCGCCGTATGGCGCGCTATACCGGTCGTACGGATAACACCAAAGTACGCTGTTGGAGGTAGTGGATAGAAAAGGCACACAGCAGCGACAGAAAGGGTCTGGGAGACCTAGACAAACCACGGAGAGAGGACCGACGGTTTGTCCGACATCTGCGGAGGAAACCAACAGCCACGAATGCTGATATTTAGCAAGCAGTGGTGCCCTCCATGCATCGTCCGATTACTGCCAGCGCCATTGGCAGACGGCTGCACAACGTAGGACTACACGCACGCAGACCGTTACAACGACTGTCCTTAACACCAATGCATCGTCGCCACAGACTGCAATGGTGTCGTGCCAGACTGTCATAGAGCCACACAGAATGGCAGCGGGTGATCTTCAGTGAGGAGTCCCCCCTTTTGTCTTGGAAGAGACGACCTCCGAATCCGTGTGTGGAGGCACCGTTGTTAGCGCCAAGATGAATGGTTTGTTGTCGAGTGCCACACGTCCAGAAGTCCTAATGTCATGATGTGGTGTGTGCAATCGCCTACGATGCCAGATCCCCTTTCGTGTTCATTACAGACACTTTGACAGCCCAACGTTACGTTAATGAAATCCAGCAACCAGTGGCCCTACCTTTTCTGAAAGCTCACTACGGTGCGATTTTCCAACAAGACAACTCTTGTCCGAATACTGCTGCTGTATCGAGAGCTTTCCTTCAAGGCACTGGCACTTTTCTATGGCCAGCCACATCGCCAGACCTATCGCCGAATGAAAATGTGTGGCATGGTATTCGACGCGCTATCCACACTCCATCCCTACCGCACAATCTGGAGGAACTGCGTGAGAAGATTCAAGCTGCATGGGATGGCTCATCGTAGAACCTGTACAATTCCATGCCGAGACGTCTGGCATGTTGTGTGAGCAAACATGGCGGCTCGATACCATACTGAGACACACTACTTATTGGAGTGTTGCTTAATAAATATTGCCCATATCAGTCTCAATGTTTAATCATTTATTGTACCTGGTAATCTTAACCTTCCTCCCGAATAGCATTGCAATCCGACACGTCCTTCTGGGTGCAACTATTTTTTTGACGATGAGTGTATTATATGAATTCAGACAGCTGTTCATGTTGAAATAAAAAAAATTCTTATGGATGGTCATGTTAAAAGATGAAAATTCAATCAGTTCAGAACAACGTAGAGTCGCGAACAGTCTGAAATCATATCACCTTTGGCGTTAGGCTTATACCATAAAAAAGCGAAACGTCAAGGTAGTTTCAAGAATCTTGGGTAAGCCTAACTTATTTTTTAAACCCCTTGTAAAATTTTGATATCTTTAATATATAACTCTGCACTAACAATGTTTGTTATCTTTTTCCATAAATCCAAATCGTGTTGAACAGAAAAGATCACTATATAATTCATGGTGCAAGGTTCAACTAATAATCCTACGTATTAAAGCAAAATAGGCTTAGTCCTGAATGCAATTCTACTTAATGTGAAAGTATGTCGTCTGGTATACTGCAATCCTTTAGAAAAGAAAATCTTTATATTTTTCTATAAGAACAAAATATACCAAAATGAAACAACAAAACTGATCTACATTGATATATCTAGTCATATAATTAAACGGTGGGTTCAGATTAAATCCTTTATAGAAAGCTAGGAAAAGTTTTAGATGTTTTAAAAATGCTGAAAGATATTGAAGACGAAAATTATCAGGAGAGCTGTGTAGCAAATTTGAAGTATTTAAGAGAATGTTATAATTTTCTTGAAAGATATCGAAATGTGTTGTTTTCTTCATCATATTAAACATTTTTACTGTACAGTTTATTCATTTAGCATTTCAAACAAGATAATTTAGGTGCACATTAACTTGCATCTCTGGGCAAATTTTTTACAAAAAGATTTTGTTCGATGAACTGAAATAAAGAACGTTCTATCAGTTCAGATTTCGGAAAATAACTTCAACGGGGAAAAATTCTTGTTATTCACTTTACAAGCACACAGTTCTCTTCATTCTATGACTTTAATGCGTCTCCATGAAGGACAAACATACGTACATATTTCAAAACCTGCAATATGGCACGAGATACACAACGGCTGTTCCATAAAAACTGAGAGTAAAATAACCCAAAATGAAGAAATATAGGTACAGCAAAATATGTTATTCTTCCTCAAAGGATATTTTCTCGGATGATATGCAACGGTCCCATCGTTCAGCCCACTTTTCAAAGCATGTGGCGAAGACATTTTGTGGAAGCTGCTGTAGCGACCCCTGTACAGCTTGAATAACGTCAGCATCTGTGTTGAATGTTGCGCCAAGAACTTCTCCTTCATTGTTGGAAACAACCAGAAATCGCACGGGACGAGGTCAGGACTGTAGGCAGGCTGTGGCATGATTTCAATACTGCATTTCGTAAGAAACTATTGAACACAAGCAGTCACATGTGGGCGGGCGTTATCATGGTGTAGGGCCCACTTTCCCACCAGTTCCGGTCGCTTAATCGATATGTGTCGTCGCAGACGCCGCTTCAAGACTGAAATGCAATACTCAGCATTGACAGTAATTTGTGGTGGAACGCCACGCTGGTAGACTACACCTTTATGATCAAAGAAAATTGTCATTATCACCTTCCCAACTTATTTGGTTTGGCGGACATTTTTCGGAGGAGGCGAGTCTGTGTGTTTCCAGACAACACTCGTTGCGCGCTTCGTGAAGGGGTCGAAATAGCGGACTCATGTTTGATTGGCAGTTATTATTGTGTTTGGAAATGTTGCTTAACAATTGCTCTCTCGTCAGGTGAGGAGGTACCTATCTGGAACACACACGATGCAGCAGCAATTTTTGGCGAAGAATGCGAAATGCAGACGTTTTTTAAACATTAGTTGATGCCGTTATGTCTTCACACGTCATTCGTTTATCTTCTCGCAGGATTGCGTAAACAGTGTTAACAACACGTTCCGCAACAACACTTTCACGTCGACCAGGCCTAGGAACGAGTTCTGCCGACAAACGCCTTTTTTAGAAATCATGGTGCCCTCAAAAAATCGTTGACTCACCGAAACATTTATCTTTGTAAGATTTTTTTCATTAAATCAACAGTTTCTGGAGCCGTTTTAATCAAACGATAGCAGAATTTTATCACACAACGCATTTCACTTCTTAACTCTGAATCACTCACCTCAATAACTATATGGCGAAATGCGAACGTACCTTAAACAACTGCGCAATAACTAAACCAGAATCGTCAGCCACGGCTAATAACTGTTGCCACAGATACTTTCTTAATTCAGTTAGACGTCTACGTTGTTATTCTCCCCTTCGCGCTGTTGCCAACTAAAAAAAAAATATTCTCATTTTTAGGGATCGGCCTTTATAATAAAAAGAAAATTCAGTGATTAGAATTTCAAGAAACAATACCCGAATTTGAGCCCTTTTAACATAGCTCGTCGTTTAGAACAAAATAGTACTTGCTTATATTCTCACGTTATCATCTATCCATACCACGATATTTTGGCATTTTGTTACGTAGGATGAAACATCATCCTTGTATTAACAGCAAGAATAATGTTTCATTCAACATTAAATTTTTTTAACGAAAGCAGGCTTATCGCTCGGTGATACGAAACTATTTTCATGTTTTTCACAATATCTGCTAAAATTACGAATGGAAAAATTCTTCCTACGTTCGTTTACTGCGTCTTATACAAAAAATTCTATATATTTTTGCGATAAACAATACACAGGTCTCCCACTGTTGCGCAAATTTTGCCTTTCTGTCCGGCTGCATGAATTTCCATTTGACGATATATCTGCACTTCTAAAAATCATCTTTGAAAATTTCTTTCTGCTTCCAGCGATTGGAGTTAATGGAAAAGCATCTCATTCCTTTCGGAACCATTTTTAATATAAATTATTTCCACCCGATCACCAAATTTTGGGAATTTTAGAACACCGATGTCTACATTTCTAAATCGGTGACGCCGCCCCGGTGGCACAGTGGTCTAAGCGATGGCCTCTGATCATTCGTCCGAACGGGGTCCGGGTTCGAATCCCGTTGAGGCATGGATGTTGTGTTTGTCTTACGGCACTGGCTCTCTCCCTTCCCTGGAACCAGTAACCCTAAATTAGGGACGGGCGACTGCTTATAGCCCATTGAGTTGCTCACGGTGGTCGTTAAACCTCAAAAAAAAAAAAAAAAAAAAAAAAAATCGGTGACCACAATGCTCGTCCGGAAGTACTTTCAATGAGCAGTCGTTTTTGATAAGATGAAACAATGTTTGTCCGAGGCACATAGGCCGTAACAGGAAGAACATGTGCGGATTTACAGGGTGATTCATAAAGAAGTATACAGTTTCAACGCACTATAAAACAAGAACAATGTAAGATATTTCATGTTACCTGTAACATAATTGTAGCGGAATGTTTCAAGTTTTTTAGAGACAGTCGCAGATGATCTATGTGTGCACTCTTAGTCACACGACACACATTGAGCCGATAATCCATTTCCGCCCAAACGCGAGGCAAGATATCTGAATCAAGTGCAGTGATAGTGGCTGTGATACGCTGTTTCAGCTCCGCTAGATCAACAGGAAGGAGAGTGGCGAATACCTTGTCCTTTACGTACCCCCACAGGAAAAAGTTCCCAGGTGTTAAGTCAGGACTTCTGGGTGGCCATTGGGTTAGCGGCATGTTGTAGTCGGCGGCTCGTCCAATCAATCGGTCAGGAAGATGTTCATCGAGGTAACCTCGCACGTCGCCTCACCAGTGCGGTGGTGCACCATCCAATTGGAGAATAAATTTGCCACTGTCGTCCTGCAACTGTGGCATCAACCAAAGACTTAACATGTCCAGAAAAGAGCCTCCCGTGACAGCTTTCTCGTGAAAAAAGAAGGGGACGTACACTTTCTTTTTGGACATAGCACAGAACACATTTACCTTAGGGTAATCTCGCACGTGTTGCACTGTAAATATGGGATTCTCCGTTCCCCAACAGCGAACATTGTGCTTGCTTACCTGACCACTCATGTGAAATGTAGCTTCATCGGTGAAAACTAAGTTATAGGCAAAATCGTCATTTTCAAAACGGGGCTGCATTTCGACACAAAATTCAAAGCGCTTTGTCTTGTGAAGGTCAGTGAGATTTTGCAGCATCTGCTCTTTGTATGTAATCATTTTCAGCTTCTTTCTCAAAATTCTCCAGACAGTGGGCTATGAAATCTGCACTTCACGACTCACCCTCCGCGTTGATTTTCCCGGGCTTCGTTGAATGGCGGCGCAAACACTATCGACGACTTCTTCCAATACACGCGGTCGTCCAAGACTTTTAAGTTTGCACAAACAGCCCGTAGTTCCAAATTTTTTATGCCAATCGTAGATAGATTTTCTGGTTAGAGGTTCGTTTCCGAATCGTGATTGAAAATTCCGTTGCACAACAGTTACAGATTCCGTTTTGCTTAATTCAATAGCACAAAACGCCTTCTCCACTGCAGACGCTGCCATTTTGATTGATTATTCACGTGACACGCTCGCTATCGCTTACGTCACTTCTCTCAGTAGTGGGACACGAACTGTTTGAGTACATCTACCTAGCTGTTCGCAGTTTTAGTCCGTGTCTTCAACTGATAATGTTTTACAGCATCTGGAAACTATACTTCTTTATGAATCAGGGTGTAATTTCATTTAATTGAGAATATGGGAGTCACGACTGAATCCATATTCTTTTCCAGAAGTTCAGAATAGAACAACAATTAAACTGAAGCTGACAAGTCCATCTTGAAAAGGTTGAATTTTGAAAGCAAACGAACTCTATGGGCGGAAAGCGCATCCGAGGCCGACTTCAACGTGATCCATCCACGCATTTTTCGCCTTACATCTGGGTATTCTACGGAAATCACTGGGAAACTGCAACTGGTAGACCTCATCGGAAACATTCACCTCCCACGGTGCACGTGGCTCACGTTAATCAACCTCACTGTACAAGTGTTACAGGTATGTGTGGATGCTTTAGGGTATTAAATTGTGACGTATGGACTTCACATACCCATCTCCAACCACTGAAAAAGGCAGGTGGTTAATTAGAGGAAACGCTGTTTCTGATGACGTACTGAACACAAAAAAAGAGGTTCGTTGATATTCTTTGTCACCAGCGATGTGACCAATAGATGTAGATCACATCATAGGTGACGCAGCGAATACGGCGCTGAAAGTCGCCATCTTGGCAGATTTGCAAGCAAAATCCTTTCTTGGTTTAAGCAAAAGGAACGATAGTAAGAATTTCTGGAAGAAGTTATCTTACACTGTCAGGATAAAATAATAACGAGCAGACAGTCACTCACAATATAATTCAAAAATTATCAAAATACACTCAGAGACAAATCCATCAAAACAGCAAAGTCGAGACACATGTTCTTTTGTTTCGGGGTTTAACACCTACTATGGTCAACGCAAAGAGCTATAAGGAGTTCCTGTCAAAAATTTAGGACCACTGGTTACAGGAAAAAGATCGAGCTGCTCATGGTGGTCATTAAACACCGAAACAAAGAATGTGTCGTTACGCATGGTGCAAAATGAAATTCATTTGTTCAGAAACAGTGTGGAAAATGAAGTTGAAGAAGCATTTAAAAGAACTATTTTCATTGCACGTTTTAATTAAAATGTAAACATAACATAATTCTTTCAAACATCATACTTACTCGCATGGCTGATTGTAATTCTCAGCAATTAAAGTACAGTTGTCTCTCTCAGTTTCTGGTAAAATAAAATAATAAACATTAAAATTAATATTTCTTCTGTCTCGAGGAACATAATCTGAATAACTAATAGAAACTATTGAGTACAATTAAATGTTACAACTTTCACTGACTATATTCACTCTCACCCTCAGGGAGATTGAAATATCATCAAGCGCATGAGTAAGGCTTGAAAACCAAGCAGAAACCGTTTTCATCGCTGAACACGACAGATCGCCATTGCGTTCTCCAGTGCAGACGTTGGCGACACCACTGCAGCCGTTCCTGACGGTGGGCTGGAGTCAGAGGTACACATGCCAGAGGCACACGTTCACGTAGTCCTGAATCCAGTAGACGGTTGCGGATTGTTCGCACAGTCACCTCAGGTGTAATGACAGCTCGGATTTGCGTCGCAGTGGATGTTCTGTTTGACAACGCCGCTCTTCTTATACGTCGATCGGTCCACTAATCAGTTCGTCTGTGACTCCCGGTTCCACGTTGTAACGTATACTCTATATTCACTTTCCTTTTGATTTTACTATCTCTGGTTATTTTATTTTACTATGTAAATTATCTTCTTACTGAACGAAATATTATTTCACCCGCTGAATTAGATCTGGCAATGAGTGTAAGTCATGACGTGGTGGTAGCTAGTATATAGGCGCGTTCATCAAGACTTAGGGGGAGCTTTTGTTGTTGTTATGAGAGAGTGTTGTTGTTTACGGAGAGCGTTTATAATACGAGGAGAGATTGTGTTGTTATGAGGAGAGATTCTTCATTAGTGTAAAACAAGTTGTGTGTGTGCTTTAGTTGACCAAGAGTCTTATAACAAAGAAGTTACTGTAAGTACGTCTTTCTCAATTAATAGTTTTTGTCAGACCTCTGTCTGGCTGTTAGGTTTATAACTTTTATTAATTACCATAAATAACCAGCGTTAAGACTTTGTTTACGTTCATAATTAACTAACAACAACCTTTTTGAATTCACTATTTTGAAGCTTAGTACAAGTACATCATTAGCTAGCTGGTAGGAAGAGAATCATTCATATTAATTAGCTTAGCGGAAAGAAAACAAAGCTAATTCATTATAACGTCTTCTCGTGTGGGAATGTTCTTTGGAGCATCTACGCCACCATCGTACCACCACCGATACTTCCCGTTCAATTCGCTCCGCAATACGACGATACGACCACCCGGCCTCGCGGAGTCCAACTAGACGACCTCGCTCAAAGTCCGATATAACTGCTGAAATCGTACACGTCTTCCATGTCCAGGCCTTGCAGCTTCTTCAGGGTCTTCGCACGTGTCCGTACGCCGACGACTGATTACATTCACTTCGCCGTACTCCTTAAATACCACCGACGATAATTTGCATATTATGCCATGCTGTGGCGTAAGCGCTCACCGGATGGTCCCGAAATTAACATCACACCTACGTAAACTCTCGACCCCATTAACATATGTAAATTTTATGATCGTCCGCCAATTCCTTCTTGGTGTTCTTTTTTCACTTTCCGCCAGTGTATATAACCATGATGATCGTGCTTCCCCAAAGATGTTCGACGCCCCCTTGCGGATTTTGACTGGTGCTGGATTCCTGGTTCGATTTTGTTGGGTTGCTGGCCATGTTGGGATACCGGGTAATGAGCTTGAGGATGCATCTGCCAGATCCGTATCCTCCTTGGCAATCACTCGACTGCCACTATGTTTTAGAGATTTTAGTTCTGGCATCCGTCAATTCATCATGGCTGAGTGGCAGTCCCTCTTGGCGCTTTCTCTCTACGCACGATCGCAAACACTGTCTCTTCATCTTCGAACAGCTCGCCCGTATTTTGACGCCCTTGATGCGTTGCGGCCGAAGACTCCTGCTTTCATTCCTTGGCTGCTTCTTTCCGCTCGCCGGAAGGATACCATCTTTCTGGCCACTCAATCCCACCTGGATGCCGTTGCCATTGAATAAACTTCCCTCTCCTCAGACACTACGATTTTCTGAACTTCCTCCACTGACGACCCCTAGGGCCTGTCTGTGTGTATTTTTGTGCCCCGTTTTGCGCTCAGTCGTGCCATTGATTCAACGGCCAAGTAGCCTCCCAGACCTTGTGATGCTCCCCTTCTTAATGTGAACTTGCTGCGCTGTTTTCCTCATGCCGATATCCTGCTTTATGTCGCGCAAGTCGTCCGCTACTGGTGGTTTTCCGGCCCAGTTTAGCTCTGTCGCTCCTCGTGTATTCTGGTTCGATATGGCATATGTTGCCGCCCTGTTCTCACTGTGCTCTCCCCGCTCGTGCGAACATTTCTGAACTGAACTTCTACTGAGTGAGTCCTCCCTCGTGCACCATGCTCTACATTGTGTGTTCATGCTCCTCTAATGCTTCCCCTGCCTCGGTTTGTTATGCGCAGTTTTGTATGTCTCACTCTGTTTTATTGTATCGTCATATATCCCCCGTTATTTCGATGTAACGCTCCCCGAGACCTATTAAAGCGATGTTGAAACCATCAAACCACATATCGGACTATGGCCATCTAGTTTGCGAACAAACCGTCGTGAGGAAGTTGTCCTTGCGCGTCACCGCATTGGGCATCGTCATTTCACTCACCGTTTCTTGTGGTGCGGCGACACTGCCCCGATGCGTGAGACGTGCGACTGCCGACTCACTGTTGCTCATACACTGACGGAAAAAAATCCCAACACCAAGAAGGGGTTGTGTTATATAAACGACAGTTGGTAGGCTGTGAGTGTACATCTGTAAGATGACGTCTATGCAAATTTCGCGTTCGGTGCATACGTGTGGCGCTAGTAGCGCCTCTGAACATGCAAAGCAGGTTTGCTGTAAATACGCGCTGTAACGTTCGTGAGCGTTAGTTATCGTTGAGATTCGACGTAGCGTGTTGATGTTAGTCAAGAATGCCTTTAAGAAGACGAAGAAGCCATTATCAACAGCTCACGGAGTTTGAACGAGGTCGTGTAATAGGGCTACGAGAAGGTGGATTTTCGTTCCGCAATATTGCAGAACAACTTGGCAGGAATGTAGCCACTGTGCATGATTGTTGGCAGCGGTGGTCAAGGGAAGGTACTGCCTCAAGAAGACCGGGTTCCGGCCGGCCACGTGGCACTACTGAGAGGGGAGACCGCCGTGTACGGCGTATGGCCGTGGCGCATAGTACCGCGTTTGCGGCAGCAATTCGAGCTGCAGTTTCCACCACAGTGACACAACGAACTGTTACAAATCGGTTACTTAAAGGACAGCTCCGAGCCAGACGCCCTGTAGCGTGCATTCCACGTACTCCAAACCACTGCCTTTTGCGACGTCAGTGGTGTCAAGCTAGAGCTCATTGGAGGACGGAGTGGAGATCTGTTGTGTTTTCTGATGAAAGCCAGTTCTGCCTGGGTGCCAGTGATGGCCCTGTGTTGGTTAGAAGGAGGCCAGGTGAGCGCCTGCAACCAACCTGTCTGCGACCAAGACACACTGGACCTACACCTGGAGTTATGGTCTGGGGAGCAATTCCCTATGACAACAGGAGCACTTTCGTGGTTATCCCACGCACCCTGACGGCACAGTTGTACGTCGGTCTGGTGATTCAACCTGTTGTGCTGCCATTCATGAACAGAATTCCATGGGGTGTTTTCCAACAGGATAACGCTCGCCCGCATACCGCTGTTGTAACCCAACATGCTCTACAGAGTGTCGACACGTTGCCGTGGTCTGCTAGATCACCAGATCTTTCACCAATCGAGCACGTATGGGACATCATTGAACGACAACTCCAGCGTCACCCCCAACCAGCATTAACCGTCCCTGTATTGACCGACCAAGTGCAATAGGCAAGGAACTCTATCCCACAAACTGACATCCAGCACCTGTACGACACAATGCATGAACGTTTGAGTGCTTGCATTCAACATTCTGGCGGTTACACCGGTTATTAATGTACCAGCATTTCACATTTAAAATGGCTGTTCTCGCGCTTACAATAATCTGTGATCTTGAAACCTTAATCGATTAAATATGTTACCTATGCAAATGTGTTGCCGCCATTTCATTCCTCTACAACTATTTTTTCGTGGTGTTGGGATTGTTTTTTCCGTCAGTGTATTTTATGTATTTGTGTTCGTTTTCGTGATCTTCGCTTTCACCTTTTTATCCTCATTTGTTGAGCGACGGCACCTCCTAGATGACCACTGCGAAGCATCTTGACTTTTTAAAACTTATCTAGATTGTACATTTTTCATCATTCTCCTTTTTCACTTTTATCGATTCAGCCATTATACCACGTTTTTAAAACTGTTTCTTTGAATGTCATGTGTCTGGCGTTGTTTGGCCAAGGATGGCCATTGCGTCATAAAAATCCTTTCATCACAGAAATGCTAGAAAGCGCGTAATAAAATATTTTCCAGACGTCGTCCAACTAACCAAACAAGATCGTTCTGAATTTGGTTGGTTGGTTGAACGAAGTCTGGAAAAGGTTTTATTATGCGCTTTCTAGCATTTCTGTGAAGAAAGGATTTTTATTAACAAAATGTTCACATGACACATAGCAATTTTGGTTAAACGATAATTTTTTATATATTTTTGGTCACTGATCTCCTACTCCACATTGAGTGGACTTCTTTTTAAAATCTACCTATTATCGACCCAGTAACTACCACTTTTACGCATGAACCAGTATACGTAAATCGTTGTTTCCTCTTAAAATAAATGTAGGTGGAACACGGATATTAAAAAGTGTCTGCTTGTGAATCACTTTGTGCTCGTGTCTTCCCATACTGCTTTTTTCCCATTCTGCTTTATTTCCCCTCTCGTTTATATTGGGGTCATTAGTGACTGTAAAGCGGAGATAGGAAATTTAAGTCAGAACAGGATTTCCCAATCAGCTTTATTCCCACACGGTTGTACAAGGTCTGCCCGAAAAGTAATGAGACTCATTCAATAACAGAAGTTTAATTAAAGTTGTACTTACATAACATTAAAATGCCTCGAAATAACATCCTTGAACATCAATACACAGCTGCCAGCGGTTCTGCCAAGCAGCGTAGCTAGCCTGAAAGTCGGGAACAGGGATCGCTCTCAAAGCACTCGTCGCGGCAGTTTGCACGTTTGTAACAGTCCCAAAATGGTGTTCTTTCAGGCTGGATTTGAGTCGGCGAAACAAAAAGAAGTCGGAAGGGGCCAAGTCCGGGAAGTAGGGAAGTTGGGACAGCGTTGCCACTTTATGTTTCGCCAGAAACTCTCTCACTCTCAGCGACGCATGGCTCGGCGCATTATTGTGGTGAAGAACCCAAATGTTGGTGATCTCCGGGCGGACGCGCGCAACTCTGTTCTTCAGCCGTTGAAGCACTTCCACGTAAAATGCAGTGTTGACCGTTTGTCCGGGTGGTACGAACCCTTATGGACAACACCTTTACAGTCAAACAAGACAACGAGCATTGATTTCATCTTTGATTTGCATATTCGAGCCTTCTTTGGTCGAGGAGACTCGGGAGTGTGCCACTCTGAGTTCTGCCTTTTCTTCTCCGGATCGTACGCAAAGACCCACGTTTTATCACCTGCTATCACTTTCTCCAAAAAACCATGATCACTCCTCGCAGGGTACACGAGCTCATGGTAAATCAATACACGGTTGTTCCTCTGTTCATCTGTCAAAACCTTAGGAACCAATTTGGCGCAAACTTTCCGTATCTGCAATTCTTGCGTGATGATTTCATGCACAATGGATTTCGCGAGTCCCACGTGATCTGCAACCAATCCAACACTCAGACGTCGGTCAGAGTCCTAAACCGCTTTCACCTTTTCCACATTGTCCGAAGTGTGAGACGTTGAAGGGTACCGTGGGCGTGGCTCATCCTCGACGCTCTCTCTACCCTCTGTGAACGTTTTGTGCCACCGAAATACGCAAGCTTTCAATAAAGCATCCTTCCCGTAGGCTTTCTGTATCATAGCCAGCGTCTCGGTCGCATATTACGGCGTATCGGTGTTCGACATTCTTCTGCATTTTGAAAGTTACGCGACGCTCACACAACTGTCCACTTCGCAAGCGATCCTCACTCTCTAAAAACTCAGAGCCAACTGACGAGATATCGATCGTTTACCTAACATACCCCGCTACCCGTCACGCCGGGAGTCTCCGCCATCCGGCCCTTCTGGTTGGCACAGGATAAGTGGTCTCATTACTTTCCGGACAAATCTTGTATATTGCAGCCATAAAACGGGGAAACTATACATGCATTTAAAGGTATAGTTACCTGTTCTTGAAGGTACCTTACCTAGGGTGTGACTCACCTTTTACAACCACAAATGACCGAACTAAGTTTGTGGTTTGGCACCCACTTATCAACTTTAGAGCTTCTGGATTTGGACCTTGGGGGATACAAATTGATCCTCGTAAGCAAGTCAAACTCCCTCCTTCTCTTGTGGTGTGTCCCCAGTGTGGACAGATATTTCTGATTTTAATATGCAGATTCTTTCCACGACCAGTGTTTCTTCCAAGCATACCTCCTGGAGGACTTAACTCCCAGGCAAATGTCCAGTGTAAACCGGACATTTTATAAGAAATACTGTTGGCATTAACAGATTTGAATTTAATTGCTCGTACATCATAAGGAAGTTTGTAAAAATAATTTCTTTTGTAAGCTCCCTTTGTTATTACTAGTAAACTACGCTCTCTTATTAGTTATGATAAACAGATTCACTGTCTAAAAATCGGCAGGCAATTCCTGTAATTTTAATTACTATATAAACCTTAGAATTCTAAAATATACTGCCACAAATTAACTGATTTTACAGTGAAAGCAAAATAGAAATGCAATATCACTGTTTAAGGTTAGGTTTCTTTATAGTTTTTTTGCTCACGTGTGATGTAACTTTCCTTGCACCTATATAATTATTTCATATTTATTAATATATTTTTGTTTAATGCATGAATCGTTATTTTTACATGAGCCCACGAATTGTGTCATGTACGAATGTTTTTAAACAGTTGCTACTTTTAAATCTGAATTTAATGACAAACTAACTGCTTTTCTTCCGAAATAATAAACAGCATCACAAGAGAAAATGTGTATCGTGCAAATGAATAAAGTGCAAGCTAGCATTTCTCCCTTTGACCTTTTAATAAATACATCCAATCTTATGCCTTACATTCCCGTAATCCTTTAGTCAGAAGGTGCTAAGAATAAGGAAACCTGAATTTTTAAACGATATCAAAGATACCCACTTGGAATTTGTTGAGTTTGTAAACACTTCAAATCTGATGCCGCTTGAACTGGTGATTCATTATATTTCATATTTTTCGGATTAAGTCCCCATCCCCGAGTGTCCCAGCGGTATGGCACCCACGGGAACAGCTGGTTTGTCAGTTGTTTGGGAAGTGGCACCGCCACGGACCGTGCTGGCCTTGGGACAAACAGTCTACGCTTGCTGCAACCTTTGCCAGTATAGAAAGACGAGTCACCCTGTGTTTGCAACAGAAAGGCGGCTACTTCCAGCATTTGATGTCATGACACTTATTCAGGTACAGTTTAATCTTCCAACAATAAGTATTTGTGTAATAATTCATTTACAGGGTCAGCCGAGTAGTGAAACACCCTGTGTAACATCTTAAACATAAAGCATAACTTTACTGGGTGTCATTAAACACTGATTTAAAAGTAATCCCCAAAAATTACATTAAAGTAAAAACAAATTATGTAAGATTAAAGGTATTTCGTGCTAAGATGTAGATAAGAAGAATTCAAAGCTGTCAAAGCACGGTAAATCTTTCATGAAGCAGCCAAAGCGCTCATACCACATTTTAAATATTCCTTCCAAAAACTTAGGATCTAAAAAAAAAGTCTTTATTTACAATTTAAAAATTATATTAAATAAATATAATTTTTAATAGTAACAGACAGGATATTGATACACATTATCTAAATGAACACGTAAATCATTTATATGCGAGAATTTCAGCTGTCTACCTGTGCGATAAAACACCATACTATAAGTTGCAAATTAAAATCACTTTATTTACAATTTAAAAGTAGGTTAAAAAACAGACTAGCGCTTTCGGGGATCACGTTGTCCCCATCTACGAGTGCAAAGCACCACAGTGACCGGAACAATTTTTTCTGAAGTTGTTGAGAAGATATACTAGACTGAACTTCACCACTATGTCTAGGAAAATTCGGACAACTAGATTTGTAGGTAAAGTAGATTACCTCCCTCCTATAGTCTCCACACTCGGAAAAATCTGTCAGCGACATGACATCTCTTTTGGATTATGCACCAGAAATATCTTTGATATGGTCAGAAATGACCGGGACAGAACTCCTACGCTCAGAAAACATGGGGTATACTGTATTCCTCTTACCCATGGAGACCCGAATGTTACTGAGAATTGTTATATAGGTTCTACTTTCAGGTGCTTAAATATCCGCCTGAGAGAACACCAGTACATGCTTCGAGTTGGCACTACTCATACTGCCTTTACGTTAGCTGTCACACAGGGCGGTTACTCACCGGATTGGGAAAATGTGAAAATTCTGGAAACCAATCTCAATAGAAGTACTGTTTTCCTTTCCGAAAGCCTGTATATTCTTGCTTATGGTGACAGATGTTGTAATTTGGACTTGCCCGCATATGTATCGGGACCTTGGCGTGGATTGGTTGCCCCGACAGAGACTTTGTCCAATGGCTAATCTGCACTTCTTGCCTAGTGTCATTTGTAATTTTTTATAATTACTGTAATATCAACTGTTATTAACATGTACGCCTTTTTCTGTGTAAATGTTGGCATCACTAAAAATGTTGGTGACGTGGTGAACGGGGGGATTTTAATCTGTATATAATGACTGCCACTATCGTGTCACTGTGGTGCTTTGGACCCGTAGATGGGGGACAACGTGATCCCCGAAAGCGCTACTCTGTTTTTTAACCTACTTTTAAATTGTAAATAAAGTGACTTTAATTTGCAACTTATAGTACGGTGTTTTATCGCAAAGGTAGACAGCTGAAATTCTCGCATATATCACTTTTCGTGCGAAATTGTTTTTCTGGTTATATACTTAAATCATTGCAATTCACTGTTGTTAAAAGTTCGTTTGTAATAATCCGGATTCTTCTTCCCTAGAGTACTGCAAAATCAGATTCCTCCAGGTAGATGGAATGCATGCAGGCACGTCTTCATCACAGAATTTTGGTCCAAGTTTTATAATATATATGTTATCGCTAAAGTGCAGAAATCAGTTATTCTACAGATTATCTAGGTAATGTGCAGATTAACTAGGGTGATCCGTTAAAGTGCCGAAAATTGTTTCATTGCTCAAATTACCTAGGTAATCTGCAAATTACCTAGATAATCTGCACATTACCTACTAGACACTCGTTAAAGTGAAAATAAGATCTTTGCTGGAACAACAGCAACGTTTCTGTACGCTTAAATTAACATAATGTTATTTATTTATTTTTCGATATATCAAGAATCAAGTTAATATAATTAAACAATCAACAAATTAGTTGTTAGAATCAGTCAGTTAAAAAACTATAATAGAAAGAATCAAACGGTTTAAAATATTATTATAATTAAGGAAATGAATTTGCAAAACATATGATAAAATTATGCTTACTTATTAGTGCAATCTAAAGATTGGTGACACTTTGAATTACATAGCAATAGGTTTTTGCGACAAGCACACCTATTTGTGGTACATTTAGATTTGCAGTCACATTTTCTGAAACCCTGCCCAGTACCAAGGGATTGTTTTATGGATGTTTGACGTAAAGATATTTCTACAGCAGGGACATCTTCTTTCGTTAAAAATCTCTCTTTGCAAACACTGAATTCAGATTTTGCATACAATTGTTTTAAAATACCAGTTTTTTTTATTGGAGGTTTAACGACCACCGTGAGCAACTCAATGGGCTATAAGCAGTCGCCCGTCCCTAATTTAGGGTCACTGGTTCCAGGGAAGGGTGAGAGCCAGTGCCATAAAACAAACACAACATACATGCCTCACCAGGATTCGAACCCGGACCCCTTTCGGACGAATGACCACTGCGCCACCGGGGCGGCTACCCGTTTTAGTACCAAGTTTATAAAAGCCATCCTCTGTTTTACTAAGAACCACAGCTAAAATCAAGCGGGCATCAGTTTTTGCTCTGTATACTTCGGGTAATTTAATTCTCACAGTGACACCTTCATCGACGTTTGGGTGCTTTGCATTAGAAACTGCTAACCTTTTCTTTGTTTGCTTTTCTAAACCTTTCTTGGCTTTATCTCTCTATTTTCTGATCCATATTATTTTTACAGATGTTGCGCAATACATTCTTACCATACCCTTTCTCTTTAGGATCTATTTCACCACAAATTATGTGAACAAACATATCACACGAAACCAAACTAAAAGTGGAGGGAGAGGGGGAAGGTGTAGGGAAAGGAAATGAGACAAACAAACTTTTGAACTTTAACGATACAGAAGCCGTTAGAGTGCCCATTACCTAGGTAAAATGCGGAAAACTCTTGATTCCGCACGTTAACGGAGCAAATCAATTAATCTGCAGATTAGCTAAGTAATGTGCACATTAACGGCTTTCGAGCTTTAGCGGTAACATATAGACCCTCAATACAAAGCATAATACGTTTATTAAAAACAGTCGACAGTAAGCTTGCATTGTCCCAATCAGGTCTTAAGTCTTTTTCAGTAACAATTTTTGACAATGTCGAAGCAGCAGATTCTTTACTTTTTTAAGTAAAAGTTTAATAATCTATATGTTAAAAAAATTGGACCAAAATGCTGTGATGAAGACGTGTTTGTATACATTCCCTTTACCTGGAGGAATCTGATTTTGCAGTACTCTCGGGAAGAAAAATCCGAATTATTACAAAAGAACTTTTAACAATAGTGAATGGCAATGATTTATGTGTTCATTTACATAATGTGTATTACTTATGCTCCTGTCTGTTACTATTTAACCTTGTGCCATTCTAATCTGGTTTTACTCAATGGCCTGATGATGAGGCTATATTGGTCGCGAAAGTGCTTCCAAGAGCTTTTATCAACCATAATTTTTTAAATCATAAATAAAGACGTTTTTTTAAATCTTACGTTTCTAGAAGGAATATTTAAAATGTGGTATGTGTGCTTTGGCTGCTTCATGAAAAATTTGCCGTGCTTCGACAGCTTTGAATTCTTCTTATCTAAACACAAATTACTTTACCAATTTCATTTAAAAGAGCAAATTGCTACCAGTAGAAAACTGCATTAGTTAGAGACTAGTTATCAATTATATAAAGAAATACACACATCAATTGTAAATGTATAATGAAAATAAACTTCTGAATTCATTCTTCAAAGTAACCACAATGAAAAGATTGGAACTTTTTAAAACCCAAAAGAGTGTAGCACAATTACAAGTTAACGAATGTAACGCTTAAAAATATATGAATAACAAAGTTTTCGCAAGCATAAAGGCGTGGGAAGAATCTGTATGTTAAAATCAGAAAGATCTGTCCACAATGGGGACACACCACAAGAAAGGCAGGGGAGTTTGACTTGCTTACGAGGAGCAATTTGTACCCCCTCCCCCCACCCAGGTCCGAATCCAGACTCCAGAATCTCTAATGATCTTCGTTGTTCAGTGGTGTCAAACCACAAAATATGTTCGGTCATTTGTGGTCGTAAAAGGTGAGTTACCCCTTAGTGAGGTACCTTCACGAACAGGTAACTATACCTTTAAAAGCAGATATAGTTCCCCCGTTGTATAACCGCGAAATAAAGTCGTGTGGGAATAAAACTGATTGGGAAATCCTGTTCTAACTTAAATTTCCTATTTCCGCTTTACAGCCACTAATGACCCCAATATAAACGAGAGGGGAAATAAAGCAGAATGGGAAAAAGTTGAATGGGTATGAACTCTTTGTGCTTTGTGTCACCTAGTGGCTAAGGAAGAAGGTGGGGATGATGGGGACAACCACAACGGATACCAGCGTCCCCTTCAAGAATAAAAAGAAAGAGGGTAGGGACTACCAATAATCCCGGGAAACAAGTTCAAGGACTACATTTAACTGTGGCTAGTTTTAGCTTAATGAATGTACAACATTTTGCTTTGTGCAGTAGCACGTTTCTCACATAAGTACAGAAAATTTCGATATGTCATTTCAGAGCAAGCGCTCAAAAGACAGATAGAAGGAACCTGCTTTTTATTTTCAGAAAGAACTTTTCAGTCGGATATATAGCTAAAATGAGTAAAAGAATTTTAATGATAAGTATAAAAAAAGTATTCGATCGTTCCAAGAAATTCTAGAATGCGAAAAGGTGGGCTATTTCTCATATGATCCACCGGAAAATGTGCTGGTGATCCGTTGGGCCAATACACCCTTGACAATTACTTCGGTATTCAAGCTCAAGTGCGGATAAATTCAAAACAATAAGAGCAGTAAGTTGTGCTACAGAGGTGAAGCACGTGTCAAGATAACAAATATGCAGCGATACATTCTGTCGGTGTAGCTTGGTCGGTTAGAGCAACTCACTCCGCAGCGAGGCGACACGAATTCGTCACCCACAAATTTGTGCTTTCACAAAGTCCTTTATGTTCGTATGTAGAAGTTGTTGATAACAACAGCAACAAACAATTCGGTCGGTTATGATAAACAGAGGACAGATAACGGTCTCACTAAATCACATTCTAGTCTAATGCAGCTGCCTTGCAACAGTCGGCTGGGGAATCTGACATCTTCGTAGAAGACAACTGCTTGACTGACACTTGAATGAATCCTCACTTGTGATGAATCCTATTTGTGATGATGAGGATTCACTTGTAATGATTCCTCACTTGTGATGACGAGGATTCACTTGTAATAAATCTTCACATGTGGTGATGAGGATTCAGTTGTAATGAATCCTCACATGTGGTGATGAGGAATCATTTGTATGAATCCTTACTTGTGAGGATGAGGATTCACTTGTAATGAATCCTCACTTGTGATGATGAGGATTCACTTGTAATGAATCCTCACTTGTGATGATGGGGATTCACTTGTAATGAATCCTCACTTGTGATGATGAGGATTCACTTGTAATGATTCCTCACTTGTGATGACGAGGATTCACTTGTAATAAATCCTCACATGTGGTGCTGAGGATTCACTTGCATGAATCCTCACTTGTGATGACGAAGATTCACTCGTAATAAATCTTCACATGTGGTGATGAGGATTCAGTTGTAATGAATCCTCACATGTGGTGATGAGGAATCATTTGTATGAATCCTTACTTGTGAGGATGAGGATTCACTTGTAATGAATCCTCACTTGTAATGATGAGGATTCACTTATAATGAATCCTCACTTCAGATGATGAGGATTCACTTGTAATGATTCCTCACTTGTGATGACGAGGATTCACTTGTAATAAATCCTCACATGTGGTGTTGAGGATTCACTTGTAATGAATCCTCACTTGTGATGATGAGGATTTACTTGTAATGAATCCCCACTTCTGATGATGAGGATTCACTTATAATGATTGCTCACTTGTGATGACGAGGATTCACTTGTAATAAATCCTCACATGTGGTGCTGAGGATTCACTTGCAATGAATCCTCACTTGTGATGATGAGGATTCACTTGTGATGATGAGGATTCACTTGTAATGAATCCTCACTTGTGATGATGAGGATTCACTTGTAATGGATTCTCACTTGTGATGATGGGGATTCACTTGTAATGAATCTTCACTTGTGATGATAAGGATTCACTTGTAATGAATCCTCACATGTGGTGTTGAGGATTCACTTGCAATAAATCCTCACTTGTGATGATGAGGATTCATTTGTAATCAATCCTCACTTGTGATGATGGGGTTTCACTTGTAATGAATGCTCACTTGTGATGATGAGGATTCACTTGTAATAAATCTTCACATGTGGTGATGAGGAATCAGTTGTAATGAATCCTCACATGTGGTGATGAGGAATCATTTGTATGAATCCTCACTTGTGATGATGAGGATTCACTTGTAATGAATCCTCACTTGTGATGATGAGGATTCACTTGTAATGAATCCTCACTTGTAATGATAAGGATTCACTTGTAATGAATCCTCACTTGTGATGATGAGGATTCATTTGTAATGAATCCTCAATTGTGTTGATGAGGATTCACTTGTAATGAATGCTCACTTGTGATGAATCTTTTGTGAATTCGGAACGCGGCATCCGTTGCCTGATATTTCATCTATGCTCAGAAAGCTTCGCACTGTACACGCAGAAAACAAACTTCCATTATCATAGAATAGACACCATTTCTTTTTCAATTTGCGCAATTATACAAGAAGAATTCACTGAAAAGAATGCCCTACAACTACAAAAATGCATTTTAAAATTCTGTGCTTTTAGCTAGCTTAGCAATCTCTCTGAAGGCCAGAAATTAATAGCCAATCTAGCAAATCAGAAACTTCCTTCTTTATCATCAACAACCACCTTTGTAAATGGACACAGAAGCTTTTCTTTGAATTTTTTCTGCTAACCCTGTCAGATAATCGAAACATCTTTAGTTGAGTACACGCATATACCGATGAGCCACTACATTATGACCACCCCCATTCTAGAGAAATGAGCGCGCCTGGAGACCAAACGGTAGCGCAGGAGAAGTTTGCAGAGCAGTATATATACAACCTGAGAACCGGCTTTCAGTTAGTAGAGTGTTCGGAGTCAGAATGGGAAAAGCTGCCGATTTATCGGAGTTTGATAAAGTACAAATTGCGATGGCACGGCGCCTTGGAACTATGATCTCGGAAACGGCGCGGCTTGTGGGTTGTTCACGTAACGCTGTAGTGAGTACGTATCAAAAGTGGTGCACAGATGACCAAACGTCGAACCGTCGTCAAACTGTGTGCCGTCCGTAGATCATTAATGCCAGAGAGGAAGGGAGACTGTCGCTCATGGTTCACAACGATCGCAGGTCCACAGTGCGACAGATCACCTGCAGCTACAACGGTGGTGATCAAGGCAATGTGTGGAAGCACACAGTTTATCGCAGCCTTCTTTGCATGGGCCTGCGTAGCAGAAGACCCGTCCGGGTCCCCATGCTCACTGCACGTCATAGCCAACAACGCATGAAATGGGCCCAAGATGCTCGAGATTGGAGCGTGGATGATTGGAAGAAAGTAGCCTGATCTGATGAATCAAGATTCCTGGTGCATCACGTAGACGGCCGATCTCGGATACGCCGATTACCAGCTGAGTCTTTCGCACCCGGATGCACTGTTGGGCTGAAACAGGCCGGCGGCGGTGTTATGGTGTGGGCGATGTTTTCTTGGGACACTTTCGGGCCCATTTTCCTAATAACACAATCCCTGACATCTGTCAGGTATCTGAACATCGTTGCTGACCAAGTTCACCCATTCATCACAACTGTGTTTCCTGCTGGTGATGGTCATTACCAACAGAATAATGCGTGATGCCACACTTCCAGAATCGTCAAGGAGTGGTTCGAGGAACATGCTGGTGACTTTCTGTTAATGCCCTGGCCTCCAAATTCACCTGATATGGACCCAACGAAACATTTGTGGTTCGACTTGGAAAAGCGGTTTCGCGCCAAATCACCACCACCTTGAAATGTACGGGAACTAGAGGACCTGCTGATGATATTATGGTACCAGATACCCCAGGATACCTATCGCCACCTCACTGAGTGACCGCTGTTTTGCGGGCTACAGCTTATTAGGTAGGTGGTCATAATGTAATGTCTCATCAGTGTAAATTATTGTACAGGATGGTGGTTTTTATTAAACATCATGACAGAATCCTTAATCTGACGCGTCAAACTATATACCGAAACAATCCGTGTAGAACAGAAATGGCACTATGGAAAACCTTATTTATGATCAATTTTAAATTGGCGTACACGCTTTCAGTGTTAAAAATGTATGAGTCAATCGATATCTGCAGTTTTGCAATTCCTTTCATCATTCTTTTTTAAGAGAGTTGGTGTGTTTGTATTGATCACGTTACGATCAGTCGTGAATTTCTACAGGTTCAATCGTTTGAAAGATCTGTAAGCGATGGGCCCTGGCCATTCACGTGAGGCGAATATATTTCAGTTTTTTCAAGATACCCAACTTTAATGTCGAGACGGATTTGCCAAACAATTTATTTTCCTAAAAAGAAGATTAATAATTATTTTTTTCACTGCATTTCTACTGTAAAATATATGTTTAGTTTACAGTCCCTTATCTATGCCTTGGTGTCTTTTCTAGGCCTTGGTACGAAATACCATAATTATTTGGAATTAAGTAACTGCCTCATGAACTAATACTTTTAGCTGTCAGGTATTTAAGGTACCAGGAGAAATTCATTTTATAAATAGGTTTAGAAATCAACTTGAAATTAAAAGTATTGAGAATTTTAGACATTTTGAAAAAACGTCTAGATCAAATAAAGCGACCGAAAATTCCTCTCGTGATGGAGTCATTACTGGAAATCATCCAAATACGTGGCGTCAGTAAATAAACAAATACATCGCTCTTTCCACGTTCCAGAAACACATAGCAACCGAAAATTTGTTATTCGGTCACCTCTGGGGAATTGAATCCACGGATCTCTCGATATGTAGCCAGTGCCGTTAATGCCCACCAGATGGAGACGTCTCAGTAGCTGAGCCCATCTTACGGATTTATGATGTCAGAAGCTCACTTAAAAATACACATAGCACCGTGGATTGTTGGCCACCATGGTGTAAAGTTAACGCGCTCGGCTAGATATCGAGAGATTCGTGGCTTCAATTCCCCGGCGGTGACCAAATAACAATTTTCGGTTGCTATGTGTTTCTGGAACATGGAAAGAGCGATGTATTTGTTTATTAACTGATGCCACGTATTTGGAGGATTTTCACTTTGGATCTCGCACTTTGTATTTAACTGCTATAATTAATATATAGTCAGCCCCGTTAATGCCCACCAGATGAAGACGTCTCAGTAGCTGAGCCCATCTTACGGATTTAGGATGTCAGAAGCTGACTTAAAAACGCACATAGCACCGTGGATTGTTGGCCACCGTGGTGTAAAGCTAACGCGTTCTGCTAGATATCGGGAGATCCGTTGATTCAGTTCTCCGACGGTGACCAAATAACAATTTTCGGTTGCTATGTGTTTCTGGAACGTGGAAAGAGCGATGCAAGTGGAGTCATTACTGTCGCTGGCCTTTTTCTTTCTGAACTTATTTTCAGGGAAAAGGTCAGTAACTAAGGTACTTCCGCGTTCTGCAAAAATATAAATAAATAAATAAATAGAGTCCTCAAGGTATATCTTCTTCATAGAATTATTTGACTTTGAATGTGGAAGTGAAGAAACAGTGAATAGTTTGCGAAAAACTGCTGTGATAAGAGATCCTCTTGAGTAGGATAGAAGAACGTCCGGAAATGATCATGATCATATGTAGAGGATTTTAGGAAGGGAGTGTCTGACCCCAGGTCTTAAACAACCCTTAGAAATAGGAAGCTAGGAGATTTGGGCTAGAGTGCCCGATAAGAAAGTGACACGGAAGCAAAGTAGAAAAGGGGAGGAAGACGCCCTTATTTGTTACCGGGGGGGCAGTAACCGGAGAACGTCCGGAAAAGGGAACCGACCTGCTTTTATATCCTCAAATTGATTGTTTATGTGCGTAAAATGAATAAATAGGCTGTGCATTTTCAGTCCTGTCTGAGTAAAAATATCGATTCAGAAGGCAAATGCCGCAAATAAGAACAGTAGACTCCAAAATGGAGCACTGTTCTTATTTACGGCATTTGCCTCATATTTTCATGAACAGCCAGAACGTGCTCTCGTTGTTCCTTGGTTGATGCAAATGACAGCATAATACATTTCGCAAGTTCGTGCTTTACAGCTTACTTATGTAAGATTTTCGGCAATTAATTGTACAATGAAGTTGATACTCCGTTAATGACTTTAAGAAGCAAAATTGTATCCTTCCTTACGTTTAAGGATCTTCCCACTTCTACACAGCAATCCAATTATGAACCGCTTTGAAATACTCATGGGTACTTTTGTCTCCTCAATGTACAGACTAAATACGTCTGCTGACCCGACGTTTTTCGACGGGTTTGAAGTAAATGAATGACATTCTCCAATTTAATATTTTTATTCTGTCTATTATATTTTCGGAGTTCGGGAAGATAAGTTCGCGAATTCTCCACTAGGGGCACTGAAGATGAGCTACTGAAATCAGTTCTTAGGCTGTTACACCAATCCTGTTGGTTCTTCACCGCTGTCAGCTTCCGTTCACCTGTGAAGCGGATTTTTCCTGACTTTACTACATATCCTGCATTTGTTCTTGAAATACAATGGGATTATTAAAGAATGTCTGAAAACTGCTACAATGTGTGTGTGTTTCCTTTTTGCCTTTTTCCAGTGTACGTGACGGATTTGTGATCAGTGATTTCAGATGGTTACGAGAGAGAACAAGATTAGTACCTAATTTAAAACTAGAACCGACAGACGATGAATCAAACGCCTTGAGCAGTGGACATTAGGCGATGAATTACTCATTGTTCTGTATTACCTGTTCTGAAACCATAAAGCTTTGTTAACGCTGAAGAACAGTCGAATATGTTAATTCACGTGAATGATCTTTGGACGTGTATACGTGACCAAAAAAAGTATTATGTTATTAAAAGTTCATACATACCGGCACAAACGTTTGTTTTTCCGCATTTCTTGCAAATGTTTTCTTCATGAGGGTAATCAATCATTAGCGGCACGCATCCCAGGGTTTCTATTGAATGGTTTAACTTGCATTCTTGAATAACCAACTGTAACAGCAAACACGTTATTGTATTTTTTGGCAAAATATGCATTCCTCTAATGAAACACAGTTACAATACGAAATACGAGGAAAATCTATATTTAAACATACAAAACGCTTTAATTGTGCTAAGTGGCAACACCTTGAATACCTATGACATCACGGATTATGACAGCACAGTCGTGCACTTTTGCTTGTTGGTGATCTTGCAACAGAAAAATCTGACCAACAAAAACAAACGTGGTTTGGCGGAATGGTTTCACTTGTGTTTCTAGTAATGCTGGCAATATGTCAACTGCGTTTAGCATCACGGAAATTAAGGAACCAATGGTTAAACTGAAATAGGGGGAGAAATCAAGCCAAAAGACTACTAAATACTAAAGCACCCAGAAATTTCTTGTAGGGTTTGCGCCCACAGGGAGGGTTTAGGAGCAACTACTTATATCCTATGGGACGTTTGTGCTGGGTGTCAATGCAGAAGTTGAATTAAATTATAGCTAGAAAATCGGATGCTGTAGGAAGCGGATGGGTCGAGAAATTGGAGGTACCAGGTGTTCAACGGTTCGCGTTCTATGATAGGTCTCACGACAATCTGATTTAAGGGTGGTTACTTTAACAACTAAAGGACTCGGGGCTCCTTAAATGGGGAGCCAATCAATTGCTTTGGTAGTTAATGAACATTATGTTTACTCGTGATCTTCGTCCTATATCAAATTCACCTGCAGTGGCCCAAAACAATTTATGGACTGGAAAATTGGTCCTGATAAAGCTGGTGAAAAGAAAAACCAAAAATAATGCAAAACCAAAAATCAGTAGATGAATAAGAAGGTTTGAAATCGCATGATATAGAAAGTAAAAGACCAACAGAAGTTGTACGCATTAAATAAAGGACAAGTAAGACCCGTTAAAGGTGAAATAAAAATATACAGGTCAAGAGTAAAATCTATTTTTATAGTATATATCATAGTCTGGAAGAAAAACATTATCAACTTCAAAGAACAGAAACTGTGCTATTCAGACTAAAGAAATAGAAATCAAGAAACGTGCATATACGAATGAAGACATAGCTTAGAATTAGAAAAGCAAATGGAGAAAAAGTAAGAGAGAGAGAGAGAGCCTTATAAGATCGATAGGATATACAGGGTTTGGACAAAATAAAGTGAACACCTAGGGAAAGAAGGTTTTACGTAATTACATGTAGTTGGGTGCGGGACCACCTTTGGCATTCAAAACCGCCTGAACCCTCCTTGGAATAGACGCATGCAAATCCTGGATGGTGGTTAATGGGATGTTACACCATTTTTCATGCAGAACCTTCTTTAGGTCCTGGAGAGATGCAGGAGGAGGATAACGGCATCTTACTCTGTTTTCCAACACAGACCACAGTGGCTCGATGATGTTTAAGTTTGGTGATTATGGTGGCCAAGGAAGTTATGTAAAATCGTTCTCATGCTCTTTAAACCATGATTGGACATTCCAAGCTCTGTGAATTGGGACGTCATTTTGATAGATGGCATCTCCTGCAGGAAGCAATGCCTGAGTCATTACAGGGACTTGGTTGCCCAAAATGATAGTAATCCATCCTTTCAAGGTAATCAGGAGACCTGCTGAAAACCACGATATGACCGCCCAGAGCATTACCACCAGGCTGTAATTGTTGGGAGGAGAGAGTCTAGGTTGTACAGTTCTGACGGTGTTCTCTATACGTAAACACATCCTGCGGTGGAGAATAGTATGAATGTGGATTCATCGGACCGCATTCCATGCTTCCATGCATCGGTAGTCCACGCTGTATACTCCTGGTCCCACTACCGTCTCCGTTGCGCATTCACCCAGTTCACCGGAGGTTTTGCAATAGCAGCTATGCCATGAATATCTTGTTTATGCCGTTCCTTGCGCACTGGTTTGGCTGATACTGGGGTTTGGCGATGCAGATTGATCTCCGCACTAATTTTCTGTGCCGGGATCTTATTACGTGTAGCAATCCTCTTTAATGGTCTCTTGCCTCTATCAGACGAGGTTTTGTCACCAACACTGTGTGCTGTCATGACGCTAGACACAGTAGCTTTTGATACTTCCATTACACTGGCGACTGTTGTCACGGAGGCACCAACTATTAGCCCTCTTTCGAAATCCGTTAAGTCACTCATTTCGTCGTCACCCTGAAAGAAATTTTGCAGCAAGACACTTTAAATGCACTTAAACAGCACCTTAAAACAAAGCTATTGTAACCAAAAAGTGGTGGATACCTTTGCGTATTGCAACGTACGTATCTACATTAAAAGTCTCGTCTCTGAGCGTGGTGTTCACAATATTCTGTTCAACCCCTGTATCAAGAGGAGAGAAAAAGAAATCCTAATTTGAAATCAGTGGAAACAGATATCTCAGAAGATATGAGGATAAGAAGACAAAGAGAAAGTTGGTTGGGAAAAACAGTAGAAGACATTAATCATTAAGGAAGTCACGGCAAAGAGTGCATAATATAGGAAAGAAGACATCTGCAAACGACAGTCTTTACTACTGCTTGGTGCTAAAACTATCGAAAAAGAGAACACAAAAAATACGGAAGAAAGGCTTAAAAAAAATAAATAAGAAACGCTTGTAGAAGTAAGTGAATATTATGCAAGTAATCCTACAAGGGACTTTAGGCTCGATAAAGATAAAGTATCAGAAATGTGAATTAATCGTATCATTATTTTTAATTTGTGACTTGCTGTCATGATGGAAAATTATTTCTGATACTTCCATCAGGAGCCCATAAAATATTAAGAAAATGTCCTGCCAAATGCTGTTACAGAAGAATGAAATTAGCCACTCCATAACTCAAGGTACAAATCTATTATATGATCTGCATACCACTGGACGTTCAGTTAGGGGCACTTTCAGAAAAAGAACCACACTGTTTTAAAGATCTGCTATATGATCTGCACACCACTGGACTTTTAGTTGGCGACATTTTCAAAAAGGAATCTTACTGCTTTAAAGTTCTACTATATCATTTGCATACCACTGGACTTTCAGTTGAGGCACTTTCAGAAAAGGGGCCTCACTGCTTTAAAGTTCTGCTTTATGATCTGCATACCGCTGAACTTTCAGTTGGAAACAATTTCAGAAAAGGAACTTCACTGTTTTAAAATTCTGCTATATCATTTGTATACTCCCTGACTTTCACTTGTGGCACTTTCAGAAAAGGGACATCACTGTTTTAAAATTCTGCTGTATCATTTGCATACCACTGGAATTTCAGTTGGGGCACTTCCAGAAAAAGGACCACACTGTTTTAAAGTTCTGCTATATATCATTTGCATAACATTGGACTTTCAGTAGGGGCACTTTCAGAAAAGGGTCCTCATTATTTCAAAGTTCTGCTATATCATTTGCATACCACTGGGCTTTCAGTTAGGGGAACTTTTAGAAAATTGGCCTCACTGTTTTAAAGTTCTGCTATATGATCTGCATACCACTGGACTTGCAGTTGGGGGAACTTTCAGAAAAGAGTCCTCATTATTTCAAAGTTCTGCTATATCATCTGAATACCACTAGGCTTTCAGTTGGGGGCACTTTCAGAAAAGGAACTTCACTGTTTTAAAGTTTTGCTATATCATTTGCATACCACTGTACTTGCAGTTGGGGCCACTTTCAGAAAAGGGGCCTCATTATTTCAAAGTTCTGCTATATCATTTACATATCACTGGACTTGCAGTTGAGGCCACTTTCAGAAAAGTGGCCTCATTATTTCAAAGTTCTGCTATATCATGTGCATACCACAGGACTTTCAGTTAGGGGAACTTTTAGAAAAAAGACCTTACTGTTTTAAAGTTGTGCTATATGAACTGCATACCACTGGACTTACAGTTGGGGACTCTTTCAGAAAAGGAATCTTACTGTTTTGAAGTTCTACTATATCATTTGTATACAACGGGACTTTCAGCTGGGGGCACTTTCAGAAAATGGACCTTACTGTTTTCAAGTTCTTCCATATCATTTGCATACTACTGGACTTTCAGTTGGAACACTTTCAGAAAAGGGATCTTACTGTTGTTTCAAAGTTCTGCTATATCATTTGAATAACACTGGACTTTCAGTTGGAGCCTTTTCAGAAAAGAGACCTCACTGTTTTAAAGTTCTGTATCATTTGAATAACGTTGGACTTTCAGTTGGAGCCCTTTCAGAAAAGAGACCTCACTGTTTCAAAGTTCTGCTATATCATTTGCAGAACTTTAAAACAGTAATGCTATATCACGGACGAATGGCCACTTGTGGAATCGATGCCACGTCGAGTTTCTGCACTTCGCCGGCTTAAGGAGGCCCTACACGATACTAGGTACGTATCCCATGACTTATTGTCACTTCAGTGTGCGCGCGCTCCTCCCTCAAAAAATCTTGCCAAGGCTTATTTGGAGAAAGCAGTTGTCCAGAAACGATGTCTTGAAAGCGTATGTTTGGCAGCGGAAACTGTTTCCGCAAAAAATCTGACAAAATTAAGTTACCACAGTTTTTTAACAGTGCTTGTGATTAGGTCAGATCATCCAATAACCCACAAGCGCACTTATAGGAACCCAGATAAAATCCCTATACGTTTCTCAATTACAGGGTTTGCTTTTATACCTAATTCTTCTTTTGTACCGATATTTTACTGTAGTTTTTACATCGGTTATACGTAGTTCATTTATACACTTTATACGATGGTACTGTAAAATTTAAATTTCAGTTATCAAAAGTACACAGTTTTTTTATTCTTTTATACGTGACCTAGTATGTCGCAACTTTGAGAGAATTAAGACAGCGCGGTTGTGTTCCTTCTTGGTGCAGCCAAAGCTAAACTCTGACCCCATCAGAGGAGGATATGTTGTTTACTTTCGGTTTGGACGAAAAATTTATTTGGCGTTTCATGACTTATACATATATTCGCTATTTAAAAATTGACAAATCTATGGGACGTAACTTTGTGTCTACACTATTTTGTGGCGTAGTAGAATAGAATCCTAAATGTGACTACACTATTTTGGGCATAGTAGAATAGAATCCTTTCTGACTACACTGTTTTTGGGCGTAGTAGAATAGAATGTTAAATGTGACTACACTATCTTGGGGCGTAGTAGAATAGAACACTAGATGTGACTACACTATTCTGCAGCGTAGTTTAATAGAATCCTAAATGTGACTACACTATTTTAGGGCGTAGTAGAATAGAATCCTAAATGTGACCACACTATTTTGGGGCGTAGTAGAATAGAATAATTTGTGACCACACTATTTTGGGGCGTAGTAGAATAGAATTCTTTGTGTCTACTATTTTTGGTCGTAGTAGAATAGAATCCTAAATGTGACTACACTATTTTTGGGCGAATTAGAATAGAATCCTAAATGTGACTACACTATTTTGGGGCGTAGTAGAATAGAATCCTAAATGCGACTACACTATTTTGGTGTGTAGTAGAATAGAATCCTTTGTAACTACACCATTTTAAGGCGTAGTAGAATCCTAAATGTGACTATACTATTTTGGGGAGTAGTAGAATAGAATTCTAAATGTGACTACACTATTTTGGAGCGTAGTAGAATAGAAGCTTAAATGTATCCTCAATATTCAGCATTCTGGTTTCAAGTGGATGCACTCAGGATCGAAATAGAAAACTTTGTTAATTCATGAGTTCCATACTGAGGTTTAATGACCACCGTGAGCAACTCAATAGGATATAAGCAGTCTTCCGTTCCTAATTTAGCGCCACTGATTCCAGGGAAGGGAGAGAGCCAGTGCCGTAAGACAAACACAACATCCATACCTCACCGGGATTCGAACCCGGACTTCTTTCGGACTAATGATCAGAGACCATCGCTTAGACCACTGCGCCACTGAGGCGGCCCCGAATATATTATCATGTACAGTTACAATGCTTCTGCATATGCCACATTTTTAGTCTGGTTGCAGTTTATTACTTAAACATAAGAACGTTCAGATAATAGTATAGGCCCCTACTCAAAATTTACTTAAGATTGGGACCATAGCAATCAAAGAATCAATATCAGTGGGTACGTCTGTACTACGTGCCGCTTGGCTGCGCCGGCACGACATGGTATTGTACTGATGTAGAAGTGGGCGTGTCTTTTGATACCGTAATAACATATAGCCTATGTTCATCTTGAATAAATAAGATTTTGAATGGTCGAAATAATTTTCCAAATTGGTTTAGCAGTTTCCGAGATTACGCGGCCGTATTATTCGTCGTTTGCTGTATTCATCCCCAATTTTTCATACCGTAATAATACATAGCCTATTGTGGAACCACAAGTTTGTCCGTGTCCCCGCACTCCGGAGTAAGTCGCTCTCCCAACTGAGCTACGCGGAAAGAATGTCTCGGCCGCCGATTTGTAGTCTTGACACATGTTTTTACCTCTGTAATACGTCATATCATCACACTCATTTTACTTTATTTTTTATTTTTTTTTTTGAAGCGAAGTAGGAATTTTTCATTAATTCCAAACAATGTGTGGAACAAACATCACACATTTTTCGAAGAACCCAACGGCCAGTGGATCCATTTTCCACAATCGGGTGCCAATGTGAAAACGCAAGTTTGTCCGCGACGGTCATCAAACCAGAGTCCCCTCACTCCGAAGTAAGTCGCTCTCACAACTAAGCTACGCTGACAGAATGTATCGCTGCAGATTTATCATCTTTGGTACATATTTTCACCTTTGTTGTACGTAACACTATGTACGTCGTGAAGAAATTAGCTTTTGAATGGCGAAAGAATTTTCCAAATCGGTTTAGTAGTTTCCAAGATTACCTTTTACAAATGTACAAACTCACAAAATTCTTCTCTTTATAATGTTAGTATAGATAGAGTCGTCAAAGGGAAGTTTGATTTTCATAGGTTTTATGATTTTTACAATGCGATAAAATATATTATAATTTGTAACGTCTTTTTTTAATTTCGCCGCTTAAATAAATCATTATTGATGGTCATTTTATACTCCTTTAAAGCATAAATTTTGCAATAATATTTAACAATTTGAAAATTCATTTATGTGTCTTTAAAGCCATACCATAGAAAAACTTATAACCAAGGTTTCACTGTACTTAATTCAGATGACCTTGCAACTGTTTTGTTTTAATTTTTTTTACTGTGAAAAATAAGACTAGATTCTTGCTCTGCGTATAACAACAGAATTGAATTACTAAGCTTATGGAAGTCGTCTATTCAAAGTTCAAAGGGTATAAAGAACCAAATTTGAGATCACCAACATTTGTCTTTGTTTTGGAAAGAGGAAATACAAACACATAGTCTTACCAGCTGATTCACAGGGGCCTTTCCTTCTCGTGCGTACCATTCAGACATGTAATCTGTGCAATTGGTTTGGTAAGGAGCAGGAAGAAGGTGCTTCTCTTCCTAAATTTTAAAAGAAAGAATAAATGCTTTAATTGTAGGTTCATTCCTGTCGAAGCAATACATCATTTGTACTTGCAGAAATGATCTTGCAAAGCATCATTGGGGATGTTATGTTTGCTCCCTAAACACATTGACGACTACTGCTTCTTTAGATCTCGGGCCTGTAAGTCTGATCTCCCTGTAATAGCGAGTCTATGTTCGAATATCTGTGACGTATACTCTAATTTAAGTTTCCTTTTTAGTTTCTTTCTCTATGTAAATTTGCGTTCATTCTCCTTAACGTTTTCCAAACTTAACGTGATATGTTCTCTCTCGCAACACCTTGAGTTCAGAAAGTATGACGTGTGTATATTTCAGATGAGAACAGAACGGTATATAATGTTTGGGAAGCAACAGTATTTGGAGACGGTGGAAGTTATCATACTAATTGTGGAAAAGACGTTTGTTATATTTAAGTTTGAGTTATTTCAAGGCTGCGTGTTCTACTTTAGTGTTGGTGTTGTTCTCTTAACCAAGTATTACACTGAAGAGCAATTGAATTAGAGATACCTGTCTAGAAACTTTTAGCACCACCTTTCGCCCTGATGACGGCTGCGATTTGTCTCGGCATGGACTCGACAAAACACCGGAAGCGTTGGGAAGCCATACTGATCCACGACCCCTGAACAAGCTCTCACAGTTCACGAAGATTTGATGGAGGAATGTCATCTCTCTCTCGATGGCATCCCAGATGTGCTCGATGGGATTTAGGTCAGGTGACCTAGCTGGCCAAGAAAGCGAGGTCACGTCGGTGGAGTGTTCATCCAACCATTCGGATACAAATCGGGAGCGATGGCACGGTGAATTGTCTTGTTGCAGGATGAGGTCCCCAGTGGGATTTTGAAGACGCACAAACGGGAGCAAATGGTCGTCCAGGATATATCGGTAACGTTGATCTGTGAGGGACGACGTCACACGTACCACGGGTCCCATATCATTCCACGTAAGCAGTCCCCAGACGTGAATGCCACCCTCACCAGCTTGAAGAGTACCCTGCTGTCAACAAGGATCCATCGCTTCATGTGGTTTGCGCCGTACTCGTATCCTGCCATCCGCATGTACCAACGTGAATCTCGACTCATCAGTCCAGGCAACATTTTCCCATGGCGATGTTCCCGCGCCCATGCTAATCTTTGCACCCTGTGATGTGCAGTCAGCAGTGGTGCCCTCGTGAGACGATGCCTTCTGTACCCCATAGCGAGCAGATGGTTCTGGATGGTGTGGCTGCTTACACGTTTTTGTGCACCAGCGTTAAATTGCCGAGTCATTTCTTGCACTGTGGCGCGTCTATCCGCTGTTACAATGCGAGCTAGCCGACGATGACCCCGCTCATCCCCGCGCTGTTGTCCACGGCAGTTGGCCCTTGCAGGGATGGTTTTACCGGATTCGATGTACTCACGGTGCATCCGTGACACAGTGGCTCGTGAAAATCCCAGTGACTGCACGACTTCCGAGATGGAGTGACCCATTCGTCGGGCCGCGACAATTTGCCTAGAGTGACAGTTCGTCCCCAGCCTCAACCAGCATTGCAGAGGAACATGGGGGGAGGAGAGTGACAGTTCGTCCCCGCCCTCTGCCAGCATTGCAGAGGAGTGTGGGGGGAGGTGAGTGACGGTTCGTCCTTCTCAATTAGTGAATGTTTTTATAAATCTGATTAACAACCTTGTCTTCACAGCTTTCATCATACTCTTTTTCAACTTTTACCAAGCCTGTCTACTCTTACTAATTTTCCATGCTTTTAAAATTCTGTGGCTGATAGTTCTTTGTCTGGCGCTCTTTGGCCAAACCTGGCCCTTGCGCCACTAAAATCCACTAACCAACCAACCAACCAACCGACAATTTGCCCACGATCAAATGCGCTTAGATCCTTCGCCTTACCCATACTGCGTCTGACGACTCTTACTGATTTCCGTCGCGTCACTCCTTATATTGTCGGATCGCTGCATACGTCATGTCGTTTCCGTTTGCAGGGCCGCCCACAGCGCCACATTTGCATAACGCCTGCTGTCTCTAATTCAATTGCTCTTCAGTGTGTTATTATTGACTCATGTTCGTGTGATTATACCTTCATAACGTAATTTTCTTTCCGGTATAACTTAGTCCTTACGTCAGTAATTACGTTATGTGTGCTAAGTCAATGCAATATTTGAAGGTACCCATGCACCTTACAAGAAAGTGGTCAAGTAGTACTTACAAATATTTTTAGTTTGCTTGCATGGGTTGTACTCCACACTCACATATGGTTTACTGGCTTACTCGACACAGTATCAGTGATTTAACATCCAAACACAGTATGACAGAACGTCTATCATCACTAACATCAATCCCCCTTAAACAGATCAGATCAGATCATATGTAGAGTATTTTAGGAAGGGAGTGTCTGACCCCAGGGACCCTTAGAAATAGGAAAACAGGAGATTTGGGCTAGAGTGCCCGACAGGAAGGTGACACGGAAGCGAGGTAGAAAGGGGAGAGGAAGACGCCCTTATTTATTACCGGGGGCCAGTACCCGGGGTCTGACGGCTTAACGTACCCATCCGACGCACCGCGGGTATTCAATGATTCGAACGTTCGTACCTGCCCAGGATCGAACCTGAGGTTATCTCCACCCCCTTAAGCAACCGCTGCATTGCCTTTTTATCTATCGTTCAACTACATCACTCTTGTTCTGACCTCAGGGCGTTTCCGACATTTTTCTCGTTTAAGGGAAAAACATAACGTTAAGGTTTTAAAATGTCTAAGAGAACAAACTCATATTTACAGAGAAACTCAAAATAGATTATACGTTAAACCTTGTGGAAGTGCAAAAGGATTAGTGGCAGAATAAAGATTCATAGTAACCTTTTTCTGAAATTTCTTGAATGACTCCTGTTTCACTGTAGCTGAAGTATGTGAGACTGATCTATGTGGTGTTCATATAGCTGTACTTAAGCCAAAATTACATACCACTGTCGAGCAGTCGACATATAATGAGCAGCCTCTTCAGCCATGAAGGATCATCATTCAAAGAAGCCTCTTACTCTTTGATTATTGATGTGTCCATTAACCTCCTAAAACTACTGTAGAGTGGTGCTCATTGAATGCCCACGAAACTCATATTTTTCTGCCTCTCCTTTACAGACACGTATGAAATAACCACATTTTTGACACCATCATCTGGTATTCTGTCCTCACATTACTTCTTTCCACGGGTGCACAAGTGGACCGAAAAAAAGTTTAAGTGTCATTGTCGGCATGTAGACTCCGAACATTTCAATGTTTCCATTGTAGTCAAACTTCAGAAAACTACTCTAGGCAACCCTGAAAGAAAATGAAAGAGGTCAGGTCATATCTACAAATATCTGCGAAATTAAAGGCCCAGGAGAAAATAGAGTAGAACTGCACGGCGACCGCGCATTAATGTTAACATTTTAACTAGAACAGTTTTTTTTTATCCTCAGTGCGGTGAAAAATAAAAAATGAGTCTTGTATATATATGAAACATTTCTTCGTCCATACATTTTAATAGCCTCGTGAAGAGGAGCGTATTTCATTTATTTGGTAACCGAAGATCCAAAACATTATGACTGCCTACTTTATATGATGTTCTTCCTCCAAGTGCGGCCAAAACAGGTATAACTTAGCGAAGCATGGACGCTATAAGATTTATAAAGTTATCTTGCGGTGACGGTACCAATACGCTACCAGCAGATCCTTTAACTCTTGTAAGTTACGTAGTTTAGCCGCCAAAAATCAGATTTAGTGTTACAACACAAACCACAGATGCTGGGTTGTGTTGATGTCTGGAGACTCTGGAAGCCAGAGAAATACCTGGAAGTCTTTCTTGTGTTCTGCGTACCATTCTCGAACAATCCAGAAAGTATAGCATGGTGTATTAACCTGCTGAAAGAAGGCACTACTAGAGGGCACCTTTACCATGAAAGGATATACATGGTCTCCAATGCTGCTTCAGGGAGGTAGTAGACGTCGTATGCGGCATGGAGTACTATCCTGCTGAAAGAAGGCACTACTAGACGGGAATACCTTTACCATGAAAGGATGTACCTGGTCTGCAATGCTACTTAGGGTGGTGATAGACTTCATATGGGGCATGGAGCAATATCCTGCTGAAAGAAGGCAGTACTAGAGGGAAATACCTTTACCATGAAAGGATATACCTGGTATCCAATGCTACTTAGGGAGGTGATAGACGTCATATGGGGCATGGAGCACTATCCTGCTGAAAGAAGGCAGTACTAGAGGGGAATACCTTTACCATGAAAGGATGTACCTGGTCTGCAATGCTACTTAGGGAGGTGGTAGACGTCATATGTGGCATGGAGCAATATCCTGTGAAAGAAGGCACTACTAGAAGGCACTACATCCTTTCATGGTAAAGGCGAATGCCTTTACCATGAAAGGATGTACCTGGTCAGCAATGCTACTTAGGGTGGTGATAGACGTCGTATGGGGCATGGAACACTATCTTGCTGAAAGAAGGCACTACTAGAGGGGAATACCTTTACCATGAAAGGATGTACCTGGTCTGCAGCGATGTTTACGTAGGCGGTAGACGTAGTGGTTTCCTGATCTTGTATGACTAGACCGAAGGTTTCCCAGCAGAAAACTGCCCAAAGTATTGTACTTCCCCCACCAGCTTAATTTTGTTACCACGTTGCATCCTGATACCCAAACTTCTTCAGGTAAATGAAGTACACCTACCCAGCCGTCTACATAGTGCAACGGGAAACAAGATTCATCGTACCAACAGCTCTTCTTCCAATTATTCAAGGTCCAATTTCAATGGTCGGATGCATATTGTAGCAGCTTATTTGTTTCCAGTTTATTTTGCCCACCAGTTTATTTTGTTACCACCGTGCATTCTGGTGCCAAACGTCCTCAGGTAAATGACGTACACCTACGCAGCCGTCTACATAGTGCAACAGGAAACAAGATTCGTCGGACCAAACTCTCTTCTTCTAATCATTGAAGGTCCAATTTTAATGGTCGGATGCCCATTGTAGGCGCTTTCGACGGTGTACCAAGGTTAACATAGGCATTCGGAGAGGTGTGACAGCCCCATTTTCAGCAGGGATCGATGTACTGTGTGATGTGACACAGTACTCACGTCGCGTGCATTTTAATTGTCAGCGAGTTGCGGCACAGTATCCATTCTGTTGGCTCGTACTATACATTGTAGATTTCGCTCACGTCCAGCATCTATCAGCCGTAGTCCATCCACACCTTTCCGGCTGTTTGTTGTTTCTCCCTCGTCGGTACACTTTTCGAGGGTGCTAACCGCGGTTGATAGTGAGCATCCTACAAGCCTTGCCATCTCGGAAATGCTATGACATAGTCGTCTGGACACTACAATTTGGCCTTTCCCATCTGAAGAACAAGAAGAACACTGATTGGCAGAACTCAGTATCAGTATCATTTATGTCATTTCATGACCATCACACGCGCTCTCGTTTACCTGCAATTGCTTCGATTTGCATAAAGACGCACTTGTCCCATTGCTTTAACTTTTCTGTGTATATTGCAGTTAATTTAACATTTCCAAGTGTGTGTATATACAATATATCCTATGGTAATATTTATTTGTAGATTTATGTGCAGAGTGTGGATGTAGTCATGCGTCCATACATATCAAATCGCAAAAATTACTTCTAAAGTAATCTATATTTGAAAGGGAAAACGGAGATTGAGCTAATCCCCTGCTACCTGGTGAGCCTTATTCATCATACACGATCGTATCAAAATCATATGACCACCTACCTAATAATGGGAATAAACACCCTTGGGCCGGATGAGAGGGAACGAGGTAACATGGCATAGACGCAGTAAGGCCCTGGCAGGTTGCCCGAGGCACACGTGCCCATTTGGACTGCAGCAGAGCACGGAGTTTCTGGAGATGATGTGGTTGTGGGTCGGCATAACGAGACTGTCGATCCAAATAGCCCCACAAGTGCTCTATGGGAATTGTGGTCGGACGGCTTCGCAGGCCAAGGGCGAACGGAGACATCGCCGTCGTGTTCCTGAAATCACTCAAGCACTCCCCTCGCGATTACACTGCACATCGTACTGTTGGTAGACACCATCACCTCCAGTTAAAACATCCAACATGATGCATGAGGTCAGCGAGAATGTACAGGTAGCCATTGGCGCTCAGGAACCCATACAGTGGTACCAGCGGTCCCAGATCACACTCCCAGACATGCACATCGCCATTGCCGGCCAGTAGTTGACCTACAAGCGTGTCCGGGTGTTGGTTCACGTGTGTCTGACGTCCTATCCGCCACCACCCGTTACTTCTATGGTGTAGAAACCTCGACTTGTTGGTAGAAGGCAACCTTTTCCCACTCTTTCACTCTCCAATGACGGTAGTCCCCATGCGAACTTCAGGCTTCGTTGCCGATGGACTTCTGTTAACATGGGCGGCTTGATGCAGCATCGAATTCCGGAAACCATACGTAATAGGGTTCGCTCTACTGTTAACGGGGAAACGTACCTGGCTGCCCCAGTGTTCATTTGCGTGGTCAGTGGCTGCACGGTTGCACGTCGATTACCCTTCACCAGTGGACGGAGACGACGTTCTCCTCTGGGGTCGATGGTCTTTGGGACTCCACAGTTATGACGTCAGGAGGTACTCGGTGTACCAGCGGTCCATTCTTGGTACACCCTTACTACAGCACCTCGCGAACAGCCCACAGAGTGTGCTGTTACTGAGATGCTTCCACCCTTAGCGCGGTAGACAATGTCCATTTCTTTTTGAACGTCCGTCAAATCACTACCTCTGCCCATAGTGCTTATGTAACGCACTCTGGCTCATCTGTACTGGCCGGCAGCTTATGTCCCTGTGTGGTCCAACTTGTCACATGCACTCTGTGATGCTCCTGGGCGGGTACACTGTGAGTCTGGGGGTGGTCATATTATTCTGACGCGACTGTGTGTATTCCAATAAATCCTTTCGTTGTTCGTTTGAAACCTGTTTCTAGATTAATGATATGTGGTTCGAGTGAGTTACGGTTACAATGACAACGTGGTTCCTGCAAGAGTTAAATCCTGGTACGATCAGAATCCGACTGTGGTGGCAGCAGTCACCTGAACGCAATTCTCAATGTAAATTTTTACGGTAATCATTTTTTGAATTAGAGAGCAGCATAGAAAATTTAAAATTAAATAAATTCAAGGACAGTAACGTAAACGAAATGAATTCCAGAATCTGATTAAAAGTGAGTATCTTAAATATGCTACTTACCTGTTTTAGTTGAATTTCATACGACCTCCCCCAAGAAAACCATTTCCCATGAGAAATGGACTGGGCAAATAATATGGGGAATGGATTGCGATTTGAACAGCTGCAGTGCTGGGTGGGTTGAATCTGAAATTATAAGAGTGATTTTTTGCGTCCGGATCAGGTGGTGGACTCTGTGTGGTGTTCAGATTAAAATGAAATTTCATCACTGAAAGAAAGAAGGAGAAAGATAATATACATATTCGTCTATATACATTTATGTGGCGTACACTTTTACAGGAAATCCTCAGAATGGATCTTACCTGCTCCTTTTTGAATTTTTGCCTGCTTCTTTTCAGGGTGACCCCATTTCGAGTAAATAGTAAAGCAGTAGTTGGGAAGATCCTCGGTGCTATAGAAAGATCCCATCACGTTTTCCATACTGCAATTAAAAAAAAAGCAAATTTTATCGATTTAACGCATTACAAACTCAGTACTTACAAACATGTGTTGATATTATTTTCTGTTTTTGGTAGATGTGGCATTCACCAATGAAAAAAAAAGCTCAAATGATTAAAATAAGTAAAAAAAAATGTAATGAGATAAGGGCATTCTGAAAGTAATGCCTCTTCCTTGATAACTTTTGTAATTCTGAAGTGATTTTAATGAAACTGCAGTGACATGTACTATGATATGCCACCAATGCGGGAACAATTTTTTTCTGAACCGGAAATAAAGATCATGAATGGCAGAGAAAAGGAGCGATCCGTAATAGAATTTCTGGAGAAACTGGGATATGAGGCTCCAGAAATATATAAAAGACTCCTGGTGGTTTATGGAGCTGTCACAATCGGTATCAGTAGTGTCCGAAGATGCATGAAGAGGTTTAGAGGAGAAAGTTCAGTGTCGGACAAACAATGGAGTGGAAGACCCGCTACTGCAGTGACAGATGCCAACAGGCAATGAGTGAAAGGCTATCACAGCTGATCGTCATGTGGTCATCCCGGACTTGCAACAATAAACAGTGCTCACTATGTGCAGACATTGAAGAAGCTAAAGGAAGCTATCAGAAGGAAAAGACGTGATATTCCACTTCATAGTGTAGTTTTACACCATGATAATTCACGTCCCCACACCTCAACGGAAACTTCACGGGCTATTGTCAAAATGGAGTGGATGGTGAGGCCCCCAAACCCCACAGTCTTGATTTGGCTCCCTCAGACATTTACCTGTTTGCCCCTTTGAAAAAAACCTGGAAATTCGACGATGTGAAGACAGTCGTTAAACTGGCTGTGAACTCATATGGGTGAAATAACAGCCTCAGGAATTTTTTCAAAATGGATTTTACCAATGAGTTCAAAGATGGCGGAAACGTATAGAAAGTGATGGATAGAAAGGGATGACCTTTCTATCCATCCCTTTCTATACGTAGGGCTAGAACTATTAACAATATATATGTAATAAGTTAAATCGACAAAATTTGCTTTTTTTTTAATAGGCTAGAACTATTAACAATATCTCCACTAATTTTGCCACTAAGTTTCACAATTTTGCTGCTGCAAATAAAAATCTTATGAGTGCCGGACATTACTTTCAGAATGCTCCTTATACCCAGCACAAATTACACAATATCTACCAAAAAGTAATTGGACACCTGTGATAGAAAAGGAAAACGAAATTTATTCACCTTCAATAGTTGGTGAAGCCTCCACGAGCGGCGATTACAGCTGCGACCCTCCGGGGCATACTCTCAACCAGGCGTTGTACGACGGCTAGCGGTATTTTCTTCCACTCGGCTTGGAGAAGACAGGTCAGTTCCTTCACCGATTTCAGACGGTGGAGGCACCCCTTAAGTCGACGCTCCAACTCGTCCCAGAGGTGCTCGATAGAGTTAAGGTCAGGGCTCTGTGAAGGCCAGTCCATTCGATTAACCCCATTGTCACCATACCAAGCCATGGTGGACCTCGCAACATGACAGGTGGCATTGTTATCCTGAAAGTAACATGAGTCCACCCCGTAAAACTGCGACAACCTAGGAAGCGCATGGTTATCCAAAATGGTGCAGTTGGTCTCGGCGTTGATTCTACCAGGAATTGCGACCAAGGGTCCCGTGCCATACCAGGAGAAACACCCCCATAGCACAATTCCACTTCCGCCGAACTTCACAGTTGGCACAATACATTCCGGTAGGAGGCGTTCTCCAGGCAGACGCCAAACCCAGACCCTGCCATCCGAACGGTAGAGGGTGAACCTTGATTCCTCGCTCGAGAGCACCTGTTTCCACCGCTCAACGGCCCACTGTCGACGTTCTTTGCACCAAGTTAGCCGAGCAGCGCTATTGGACTTGGTGATCAAAGGCTTGTGGGAGGCAGCACGTCCATGATAACCGAGCAGATGGGTTTCCTTACAGATGGTATTCATCAAAAGAACACTTCTCGCGGATGTGGCCCATCGATTTGGTGCAGGTCTTCCGAATTTCTCTGGCCAGCACCCGTCGGTCTCTAACTCCCAGTTTTGTGGGTCTGCCGAATCGGGGCACATTCCGACAGTCACCTGTCACCTTCCACTTGCCAATCACGTAGGCCACTGTCGATTTTGGGTACTTCAACTCTCTGGATATGTCACGTATGGATCGGCCATTTCTGTGATACCCGACGATTACACCTTTCTAGAAATCAGAGAGCTCCGAATTGCGTGGCATCGTAGATGCGACTGGTTGCGTTGTTGTTTCCCACACGATATTTAACGGCGGTGGCCGTGACGTGTATCAGGAACGCAGATATCGTAGATTGCAGGGGTGTCCAATTACTTGTTGGTAGATAGTGTATAAAAGGGAAGTTCAAAATGTTTCCAATCGAAATCACTGCAAAGCCGCGGATGATGTAAAAATGGACGAAGGTCAAGCGATATAAAGGCGGTAAGTAATCTATGAGGGTAGCAGTCGAATTGTGGCGTAATGCTGTATTTATTGAACATATCGTACACACTATACGAAAGTGGATCGAAAATTAACACACACTATTTTTTTTTTTGGAAGTAGTTTAATAGATAGGTAAAACAAAACATACACACAGTGAAACTACATTTCTTAGCTATTTTTCAACATAAGAACCGAAACGCTCGAGATATTTATCCCAGCGTTGTACCAGTTATACACTGCTGGACAATTGCTAAGGACAGATCATAAACGGATATATAGCGCATAAAAAAGTAAGTGTGGTTGGATGCCAAGTGAAATAAAATAATGTCAGAATGCCAGGACATTACAAGAAAGACAATTTATTGTGCTCTGAACTCCAGAAGGCTTTGGAACGTGTTCAAGGGACAAACAGGCCATTTTGTGCAGAATACGTAAAGGTGAAAAATATGCAATTACCGTCCGCAGGCGTTCCGGCGTAAGATGTCAATACGGGATATGGCCACCGTGGAGGGCGATGTAAGATTCCACACGTCGTGTCATGCTTTGCACAACATTATCAAGCAGCTGTTGGGGTAATTTATCCCATTCCTCTGTCAGTGCACGGATGAGGGTGTCCTTGTTTATTGGAGGGCATTGGCGACCAGCAAGACTCCTCTCCAAAGCATCCCACACATTTTCAATGGGATTCAGATCTGGAGAACGTGCTGGCCATACGAGGCGTTGAATATCCTCGCTCTCAAGATACTCCTGGACAGCGACTGATGGAAGACATGTTGCGTTGTCGTCCATGAAAATGAATCTATCACCGACAGCACCACGGAAAATGCGAACATGAGGTAGCAGAACATCATTAATGTATCGTTGGCCAGTCATAGTCCCAGTTGGAAGCACATAGAGGGACGTACGGCCATTGATCATGATGCCAGCCCATACCATGACACTACATGTCGGATATCGGTCTCTTTCCTGTATGTTTGCTGGACAATATGCAGTACCACTATCACGCCAGATCAGTTGTCGTCGACAATCAGACGATATACTGTATCTACTCTCATCTGAGAAGAGGACAGCAGATCAGTCGTTATCAGTCCAATTGCGATGTTGATGGCACCATTGCAAACGGGCGGTATGGTGGCGTCTGGACAATGGGATGCACACAACAGGACGGCGGGCGTATAGTCCTCCTTCATGCAAACGTCTGGCGACAGTTTTTCGGGAGATCCGCCTGCCAGTAGCAGCCATAGACTGATTTGCTACCTCACTAGCTGTGCTGAGCCGGTGTCTTTTTGTTGATAGCACTATGTACCGATCTTCTGCAGGTGTCGTACTGCGAACACGACCTCCCCCGTGACGTTTGCTACACTCTCCATTTGTTTGAAATGATTTCCGAAGCCTTGAAACAACACTGTGGCTGACGTCGAACTCCCTGGCAACATCTGTTATTTTTCGCCCTTCTTCAATCTTGCCAATAATACGGCCACGCGTAAAATCATCTAGGTGATGTCGGGAAGACATACTGAAAATTGCAAGTTCGTCAATTGATTCTTTCCCTTTCAACTTTCCGTTTGAACAACAACGGTCAATACGCGTCAAATCCTTTATATCTCTTATCAGTGCTATGACGTGACGAACAAGTTCGGCAATCCAAAATTTGCATGCGCACAACACGTCTTACTGTATCCCGCACTTATGCAAATTTCCACATTTTCCTGCCTTCCATTTTATGGTTGCTATCGTTGCTATTGTAATCCGTCCTTAGCAATTGTCCGGCAGTGTAGTATACCTTGTTCATAAAAGATCGTTTTCTGGGCGTATAGCCACCTTCGGACAACCGATTTGACTTCGTTAGCCGAATCGAAGCGTTGGCCACCCAAGAATCAAATCCACACTGCTCTTCTTTGTTTCGGGAGTGTAGTGGTACGCCCAGGACTCATCGCCAGACACTACACTTGCCAGAAATCAATGTTCTTCTGTGTAACGCATCAAGTGGTCCAAGTATGACATCTTTCTCTGTCCCTTCTGCTAGTCTGTCAAGTTCTTGTTCACCCATCGCGCACTGACCTTGGGAAATTTCAATTTGTCACGCACAATATCGTACGTTGTACCGTACGAAATGTTGAACTACTGTGGCAATGTGCGCAGATGGACCGTCCGGTCATTCAGAATTGCCTGTTCAACCGAGACGCTCGGGACATTTATCCCAGCCTTGTAGCAGTTTTAGTATACCTTGTTCATAAAAGCCCGTTTTCTGGTCGTATAGCCACCTTTCGGATAACCGATTTGACTTCGTCAGCCAAATCGAAGCTTGGGCCGCCCAGAGAATCTTTTAAAGCGACCAAACAGATCAACGTCCAAACGAACCAGGTCTCGATTGTTCTGTGGGAACTGAAGCACCTCCCAGCCAAATTGCACAATTCTGTCATGAACCTTTTGTGCGACATGTGGGTGAGCGTTGTCATGAAGCAGTCTGACATTTGCAGCGTCACTGTTGAGTCTTTTGTCACGAAGGGCTCGACGCAATTTTGTCAATGTGTTAGCGTAGGTATTGGCTTTCACAGTGCTACACCTTGAATCAAACTCCACCAGGAGAATGCAATGCGTGTCCTAGAACACCCTCATGAGGACTTTTTGGGAAGATTTGGTTACTCTGATTTTTTTGGTGGAGAAGAGTTTCAATGTTTTCACACTATACTGGCCTTCTTTGTTTCGGGAGTGTATTGCTACGCCCTGAACTCCACGCCCGTCACAACACCTGCCAGAAGCACCGCCCCGGTGGCGCAATGGTCTAAGGCGCTGGCTTCGGACCATTCGCCCTACACTGGCGTGCAAAAATTAAGGACGAGACGGATTTTCGAATGTAACGTCGTGCAGAAGTGTTCCACATCGACCCGAATCATACCATATGATCCCCAAGATGTAAGAATATGGAACAAGTGAGCACAACTGTCCAAACAAAGAATACAAAGGTTACAAAGGCACTTTATTGAAAAATTAGCTTCGAGCACAACTGGGCAGAAGACAGAAACATTCATGTGACAGGCTGCTGCCAAGAAAAATCCAGTCTTTAGTAGGGGATATGATCACCCCTGACTGCGTTGCAGGATTTACAACGTCTGTACATGCTGAGGATGAGGTTGTCAAGGAGCTGTTGAGGCATCGAGGCCCATTCCTCTTGTAGCGCCAATCGCAGCTGCGGAATCGTTGCTGGCGGCTGGTGACGTGCTACCAAGCGTCTCCCGAGAAGGTCCCACACGTGTTCGATTGGATTTAGGTCCGGGGACCTTGTAGGCCAATCCATGCGCTAAATATCTTCACTCTCCAACAGCTTTGCAACAGCCACTGTACAATGAGGTGTAGCGTTGTCATCCATGAACAGGAACTCAGGACCCACAGCACCTCTGAACTGATCCACGTGAGGCAGGGGAACCTCGGTACAATAGCGGACACTAGTGACTGGACCTCCTTGGAAGATGTGGAGGTCAGTACGGCTACCAAGCATGATAACGCCCCAAAGGAGAACTTTGCCACCTCCAAACCGGTCCCTTTCGATGATGTTGGAGGTGTGATTTCGTGTTCCCTGCTCTCTTCAGATGTGTATACGTCCAGAATCGCTCGTCAGACTGATGAGCAGGCGTTAATGGCACACACCGTACTGGTCGTCGTGCAAATAGACCACCTTTGTGCAGCCTCCTGGCCACGGTAAAATGCGGTAACGGACGTCCAGTTGTCTGTCTCATGTGCCTTGCGATTTCTCATGCTGTCTGCCGTCTGTATCTTTTCGCCTGTAGGAAAATATACCGGTCGTCCGCCGCCGTGGTTGCTCGTGGACGACCACTACGAAACTCTCGGACAGCTGTTCCTGACGTTTGAAATGCTCTCCAAGCTCGTGAAACGATGCTGTGAGCGATCCCGAACTCCTCGGCCACACTAGTCACACTTCGACCTTCTTCCAACTTGCCAATGACGCGACCTCGGGCAAAGTCATCCACATGTCGTCTACTGGATTGCCTGTTGGCCATATCACACGGTGGCAGCAAACTCGACGTCGTTCAAACCGATGTACACCGTGCAATAGCGTTCACCGAATTGCTGAGCGTACACCGACCATGTGCTTAATACTCTTCCGACACTCCCCTCCCTAAGTCATGCTGCATATATGCGCATGCTCTACCGTACCGGACCCTAGTCTATCTCCTGAGTGGTCTTTTGGTCCGTTCTGCCTGCTCGTTCCGCTGTTATGCTAATTTCTCCTCTTCGTCCTTAATTTTTGCACACCAGTGTAGTTGGGTCCGGGTTCGAATCCCGGTGAGGCATGGATGTTTGTCTTTCGGCACTAGCTCTCAATACAGTACTTGTCCAACAATGGTTATCTATGTACATTGGTCAGTTAGCATACTGTAAAATCCATGTTTGATGTATACCTGTTCACAATGTGTTACATGATCAACACTGTCTATATCTTTGTAAATTGATCATTTGGCATACTGTCAGCCATATATGATTTGTACTTGTTGCTGTGTAAAATCTGTATCCTGTTTCTGTCTGCCTACATTTCATGTCTGTACCACCAGGTCCAATAAACTGTTCTTTTTTAAACCTTCATTCAAAAAAAAAATTCTTGGTCACCCAAAGCGCACTGACCATCCGAAATAGCAAATTGTCAGGCACAATATCGTACGCTATACCATACGAAATGTTGAACCACTGTGCTAATGTGCGCAGATGGATCCGTCAGTCACTCCTAATTGTCTGTTCAGTGCCTCTTATACTGACTGCTGATGACGCGGTTACAGGTCCACCTGAACGTGGAGAATCGGTAAGGTTGTCCCGAGTCTCTGCAAAGAAACTGCACCATCTGGAGATGTTACTGTCGTCCAGGCAATTTCCACCATACATTTCGACCATTTCTTTGTGAATTTACGTCGGAATTTTCCGTTTATCCCACAAAAACCGGACTACACAGCGTTGCTTTTCATTCGCAGACGACGCCAACAAACGCGACATATTTGTGCCGTCGTACACACTGTCTTCTACCTCGGCGACAGCTGGTCCAGCCAAACCGGTCTGTACCGTGATATTCAAACTCGTTGTCTGTCAAACCGCAACCTGCTACTTGCAGCCTGCAAACAGAAAAAGTTGCTGCGCACTACTTTTGATACTTCCTCGTATAAGATTCATGACTACGAAACTTGTTGTGTTGACATAGAATAAAATAGCAAGGCTTATTCATAATTAAATGTTTATTTAATATTTACTATAGTTTCGCAAGGCGTTTAGCTAGTCTTCATCAAGACAAATGGAGCCTAAGCATACAAATCATTGTGGCATCGGACAGTCACGGATTTTGGTGAGTTGTTTTCAGGCGCTTAAGGATGTCTTTGAATGAATGTTGGGCTTCATCTTCTGCGATCATCATCATCATCATCATCATTGTCAACCATTATCAATCCACTGCTGGACGAAGGTCTCCCCAAGTTTCCTCCACAACGGTCTGTCTTGTGCCAGTCTCCTCCATGTCACTCCCGCATATTTACGAATTTCATCCACCCATCTCCCATGTGGTCTTTTTCTGGGTCTTTTCCTGTCCCTTGGAATCCAATCTAAAATCTCGGCTGTCCATCTATGGTCTGTCCTTCTGGCAGTATGTCCAGCCCATTGCCATTTCAGGGATTTAACTCTGATCATGATGTCTTCCACTCTCGTCATTTTTCGGATCCACGAGTTCCTCTTCTTATCTCTCCTGGTTATACCAAGCATGCACCTCTCCATGCTTCTTTGAGTTGTCTGCAGCCTTTGTATGTCTCTTTTAGTTAAGGTCCACGTCTCTGCACCATACGTAAGCACTGGAAGGATGCATTGATCAAACACTTTTCTTTTAAGACATAATGGCATATTGCTCTTGAAAATTATGCTGTTTCTTCCAAAAGCTCTCCAGGCAAGTTTTGTACGCCGATTAATTTCTTCATCAATGTGACCCTCACTTGATATCTGCTGTCCAAGATAAACGTACGTATCTGTTATCTCCAGTTTTTCTCCATCAATCGATAAATCTTCATTTCTTGTAAAAGCATTGAACATCACTTTTGTCTTCTGAAAGTTCATTTTTAATCCCACTTCTTTACTCTTGTCAGCAAGTTCCTGGATCATACTCTGCAGCTCTGATGGGGTAGTTGCAAAAATGACTACGTCATCAGCAAAACGAAGGTGGGTTAGATAATCTCCATTAATCTTTATCCCTTTGTTTTCCCAGTTCAGTGATTGAAAGACATTTTCCAATGTGGCATTAAAGAGCTTCGGAGATATGGTGTCACCTTGTCTCACTCCCTTTCCAATTTTTATGTGTGTTGTATTTTCAAACAGCCGAATCTTTGCACTTGCATTTTCATAGATGTTATTAATAATATTAATGTATGCATCTTTAATACCGCAGGATTTCAGAGCCGTGGTAACTGCTGATGGTTTCACCGAATCAAAGGCTTTTTCATAATCGATAAAAGCCATGCACAATGGAAGTTCATATTCCCTCGCTCTTTCAATTAGTTCTCTCAGTACGTGGATATGATCTATTGTGCTGTAGCCACTCCTGAATCCAGCTTGTTCTCTCGGTTGAGCCATGTCCAGTGTTACCTTCAAGCGGTGTGAAAGAACTTTAGTGAAGATTTTATAAACCACTGATAGGAGGCTGATAGGTCTGTAGTTCCTGAGATCCTCAATGTCACCTTTTTTATGTAGCAGGATCATTGTAGCATTGTTCCAATCCTCAGGAATCTTCCCTTCATTAAGGCATCGAGTAAAAATTTGGGCGAGTACTGTTTCAATTTCTCCACTTGCTTCTTGTATGATGTCTATAGTAATTCCATCTTCTCCTGGAGCTTTCCCCCGCTTCATGTTCTTGATTGCATGAGCAACTTCTGCTGGGAGGACTGGAAGAACTCTGGTACCTTTCATGATGTCTGGAGTGCATATATCATCCCTTTCATATAGTTTGGAGTAGAAATCTTTCACTCTTGTCAAAATTTCGCCTCTATTTCTTGTTATAGAACCATCTTCTTTTCTCAGAGCCATAATCTGTTTTCTTCCCTTACTGAGATGTCCCTTTGCTATCTTTAGGCTTTGGTTGTTTTCAATTGCTTTCCTCACTAGCTCACAGTTGAATTTCCTTACGTCTTCAGTGATACTTTTTCGTGCTGTCTTGCATAGCTCTATATATTCCACTTTGGAAGTCACATCTTCTTTAGTTGTCCTCATCTCTCTTCTTTTTTGCATCAACATTTTGGTTTTTCCTGATAATTTGTTTACATGCAACTTGTTCTTAGACCCAGCTAATTTTGTTGCTGTTTCCATAAGAGCTTTGGTTACTTTTCTGTTAACTTCAGAAATATCCACTTCTTCCGATGTTAGGCCTTCTAAAGCAGAGAATCTGTTCTTCAGTTCCAACTTGAAAGTATTATGGTGTTTTTTAAGGTTGGTTATGTCAATACATTTTGTTTGTCTTATGAGCTTGCCACGTTCCAGTTTAGTGTTGAGGTGCATCTTACATCTCACCAATCTATGGTCACTACCTGTGTTGAACTTGTTTAGCACACTGCAGTCTTCGATGATGAATTTTTTGTTACACATAATAAAATCAATTTCACTTGTCGTCCCAATTGGATGTCTCCATGTCCATTTCCTGTGTGGCTTTTTCTTGAAAAAGGAATTCAAGATGAAAAATCCTTCTGCCTCTGCAAACTCAACGAGAGTATTTCCACGCTGGTTTCTGTTGCCGTGACCGAATTTACCTACTGAAGTTTCATTCTGTTGCCGGTGCCCTATTTTTGCATTGAAATCTCCCATAATTATCTTCAAGTGCTGCTTACCTTTATTATTTAGATGACGAATTTCCTCATAAAATTCTTCAATTTCTTCTTCAGGATGACTTGTGGTGGGTGCATAAGTTTGAATAATCTGAGCCTGGTATCTTCTCGATACTTGGATAACGAGTCATTGTTTGGGGGTGGAGCTTAGCAGTAGGCGTGGTTTCTGTCTCAAATTCAAGTGCTTTCTGGTAATGTACACATTTTCTCTTCAAAAAATGAACGTACAGTAGAATTTAAGATGATCTATAGAATACAAGATTCCAATCTCACTTCAGTGTCCATTCTTTGATTTCTATTTGGCCTAGATAATTAAATAAATCAGACAGAAATGAGAGATTTCGTTTCTTCCACACAGAAACACTGCCAAGCTCACTTCTGGCGCCACCTAGCGCCAAATTGGAATACTTTCGAGTCAGATAAATTGAATTTTAAAAACAATTCTAACATTTTTTTCGAAAAATTAACGTATTAGCTATGGGTCGTTTTTATTTGTGCTCAACATTTTGAACTCTACAAAGCAATAGCTTTCGAGAAAATGTGTACAAAAGAATTTGCATTTCAGATATAGGACAGAATTTCTGTTATATTCATTCAACGACAGCCTTAAAAGAAAAGGAGTAGACGTCATCTTGTTTGTAGTTCAGCCTTCTTCCTTCGCTGTGGCTTGTCTCGGTTCTGAACTATACTGACCAAACCCGACTATCACTTTATATTGGGAGAGTATTCCTCGACATATGTTTCAACACTGCATAGGATTGCCTGCCTTTCTTTCACACTCTTAGGTATAGAGTTAGCTATCTTCCTTCCTATATTCTTGTAAGTATGTATGTACTTGGGAAAAATATTCCAGAATCGTTTTTACGTTGTACATTTATACTCTGTCTTCTCTGGAAACTTTTGCGCAAGTTATTTCTACTCATAAATTTTGGATTATTGTCACATTTGGTAACTGATAAAACAGCACCCGTGGGCATAAAGTCATCAGGAGTCGTCCATTCTTAATCTGGGGTCAATGGCTCCAGAGAATGGATGGAGTCAGGGCCGTGGCACAAATGCATGAGTTGCGTCACGATCTCTGACCAACTGAGGCATTGGACAACTGTATACACCCTGATGCATAAAGAAGAATACAGTTTCCAGATGCTGTAAAACAGTAACAGTTGAAGACACGGACCACAAATGCGAACCGTTAGGTAGATGTACTTATAAAGTTTGTGTCCCGCTACTGAGAGAAGTGACCCAAAGGATAGCGCGCGCGTCAAGTGACTGATCAGTCAAAATGACAGCGTCTGCGGTGGAGAAGGCGTTTTTTGTTCTTGAATTGAGCAAAGCGGAATCTGTAAATGTTGTGCAACGGCATTTTCGATCACGATTCGGAAACGAACCTCCAACCAGAAAATCTATCTACGATTGGCATAACAAATTTGAAACTACGGGCTGTTTGTGCCAACTTAAAAGTCCTGGACGATCGCGTTTGCACCGCCATTGGACGAAGCCCGGGGAAATCAACGCTGAGGGTGAGTCGTGAAGTGCAGATTTCACAGCCCACTCTCTGTAGAATTTTGAGAAAGAAGCTGAAAATGACTTCATACAAAGTGCAGATGTTGCCAAATCTCACTGACCTTGACAAGACAAAGCACTTTGAATTTTGTGCCGAAATTCAGCACCGTTTTGAAAATGACGATTTTGCCGATCACTTAGTTTTACCGATGAAGCTACATTTCACGTGAGTGGTCAGGTAAACAAGCACAATGTTCGCTTTTGGCGAGCGGAGAATCCCAGATTTACAGTGCAACACGTGCGAGATTCCCTTAAGGCAGATGTGTTCTGTGCTGTGTCCAAAAAGAAAGTGTGCGGCCCCTTCTTTTTCACGAGAAAACTGTCACGGGAGGCTCTTTTCTGGATATGTTAAGTTTTTGGTTGATGCTACAATTGCAGGACGACAGTGATAAATTTATTCTCCAATTGGATGGTGCACCACCGCACTGATGAGGCGACGTGCGAGGTTACCTCGATGAACATCTTCCTGACCGATTGATTGGACGAGCCGCGGACTACAACAAGCCACTGACGCAATGGCCACCCAGAAGTCCTGATTTAACACCTTGTGACTTTTTCCTGTATGGGTTCTTAAAGGACAAGGTATTCTCCCCTCCTCCTTTCTGTTGATCTAGCAGAGCTGAAACAGCGTACCACAGCCATTATCACTGCACTTGATTCAGATATCTTACCTCGCGTTTGGGCCGAAATTGATTACCGGCTCGATGTGTTTCGTGTGACTAAGGGTGCACACATAGAACATCTGTGACTGTCTCTAAAAAAAACTTGAAACATTCCCCTACAATTCTGTTCCAGGTGACATAAAATATCTTACATTGTTCTTGTTTTATAGTGCGTTGAAACTGTATACTTCTTTATGAGTCACCCTGTATATTTCTAGCCTTCAGCCCGTCATAGGACGTCTTCTTGTAAGCTTTAAATAAATATTATTATATACGGGATGTTGGCTGACCTAGGACTGGGTGAAACTTTTAATTAAAGCAAATGGAAAACAAATCAAATAGACGTCGGATTTCTTAAGGAAATATATGCAGGATATTTCACACGCTCTCGGCCTCTGAATTTCCCTTATACGTACACTTACGGACAATGATATTTGCGCACCTAGAAGAAAACATGTTACAACCACGAAACTTTGCAAATAGCTAGAGTGCGTGCTGGTATGCAAGTGATCCTCATTTGGTACTAGTGATGATGACCGCACACCCTGTGGTGGCGCTTCAAGCACGTACCGGCAGCCTTACAAACAGGCGTGTAGTTGATGCTCCATGAAAGTGTGACGTACCTGCCAGCAGGATGCACACGACATAAAGGCAGATAGCATTCAGGACGAACGTCCGCGTAGCTCAATTGGTAGAGCGACTTATTCCGGAATGAGGGGACTCGGGTTCGAGCCACGGCGTGGACAAAAATGACGGAGAAATCTACTTCGTTATAATGGCGCCCGAACTTTCCGGAACACCCGGCCGTTCAAAATCTCGCAATGGTGGGATGTTCCTTACACACCGCGCGATAGGAAAAATAAGAGAATACCTTCTCCAGCGCTTCGAAAAATAAAATGTGTGTGACGTTGCATTCCACACACCAGATTGACTGGGAGTTCTCAAGTGCACGTTCTACAGCGGATGGCTGCATGCAACGATTCCTGGTCACGGCTGACCCGTGGGCCAAGCCCCCGGCCCTCTTTGGGGGGGGGGGATGTGACGTACCTGCCAGACGACATAAAATCAGATAGCAGTCAGAACGAACGTCCGTGTAGCTCAATTGGTAGACTGACTTATTCCGGAATGAGGGGACCCGGGTTCAAGCCCCGGCGTAGACTAAAAATGACGGAGAAATTTACTTCGTTATAAAAGCGAAAACCACCCGCCGGCGCAAGCAAGCGTACAGAGTGACAATAATGCCGGGTAGACGCCAGAGATGTCGATTTACGCAACTTCCGGACTTTGAGAGAGGCCTGATCATCAGGCTGAAAACCGCCGGGTGGTCGGAACGCCTTATGGCCCGACCCGTGGATCCTTCTGACCATACCGTCCGACTGTGTTTGGAGCAGCAGACACGTGACGGCTCCGACGGACCAGGAGGACCACCGGTAGAGAAGATCGAGAGATCGTGTGACAGGCACGAACAGATCCCACGAGGACTTGGTCCACTGTGTAGGCAGATGTAGATTTCCCGACGTCTCGAGGAAGCGAATCTGCGAACCCAGCGCTCCTTACGTGTGCTACCATTAACGCAGGAAATAATTAAAGCCTACAAATTGATATTCGATTGTGCTAAATTAAATTAATATACAAACTCAACTTACTATGCTATTAATATTTTAATTCGAATTTTGTAGATCGCATAAATAGAACTCGAGTTATTGATAATCCAAAGATTTTAAATTAACACGCGATCAGTTTGACATCTGCTAGAAATCGAGTGCTATTATATAGCACGCAATCACTTTGACATTATCTGTATAACACGCAATCATTTTGACATCTCGAGAGCACACAAGAATAGATCGATACTGGAGGGAGCAACATTGCAGACGTTGCTGTGACGTCAAGCGTTCCAGACAGAGAGAAAGAGAGAGAGAGAGAGAGACATCTGGGTGTTTATGTAATTACTCTACAATGCGAAGAAAATAAAATGCGTGTTGCCACAGATGAAATCGTTTGTCTAGCCAAGGCTGAACTGGATCCTATCAGGCTCTAACATTACCGTTGAAGACAATAGACTTTTAGTGATTGGCTAGTGGGCGTTAGGGACGATTTCAGCCGTTAGATGGCACTGCCTCCCAAGGTATAAACACCTCAGTTTCTGCGCTGTTTGAATTGCGGGATTGTGTATGTTCGTCGTTTTTTCCTGTTTCTTTTAAAAACCTTTCTAGTTTTAAAACCAAACTGTTGTTTTCACAACAAAATCCAACCCATTGTCAAAATGATTTACTGCTGTGTGTCGATATGCACATCTTCTAAGAAGAAAAACGTGGGATTTCCATTCTACGAGTTTCCCTTAAATCAGAACCTAAAGCAACTGTTGCTGAAAGAAATATCTCGTCAGGATTTTGCTCCAAATGACAAGTTACCTTCAACTGTTGTTTGTGGTAAGCATTTTCATTCTGATAATTACGTAATTAGTTCAATTTTAGAAAAAAACCTCAGCTATATAAACTCATATTAAGTAAAATAGTAGGTAAATGTGTAGATTTGCGTTGTAAATTATTTCGTTGGAAAAATATTAGTACTTCGGAAAAGTGCGACGTACAGGTTTTAGATTGTGAAAATTAATGGCAAATGGTGCAGAAACTTTCTGTTTCAAATGTCTTTTAAAGATTTTTATCGTAACATTTACCTGTACGTTCGATACGTTTGGCCTACTCTTCACAGCATCGAACTTGCAGGTAAATGTTACGATAAAAATCTTTAAAAGGCATTTAAAGTACGAAATTTCTGCACCATTTGCCATTAATTTCCATACTCTAAAACCTGTACGTCGCACTTTTTCCAGGTACTAACACTTTTTCCAGGTTCCGAGGAAATAATATAAGACGCTAATCTACACATTTACCAAAATCTCGGCCCTAGATCGTTGAAGAATAAAGGAAGAATGAGATTTACACATCAATTACACCAGTTACTACAGAAAAATTATCTTGCCCAAGTACTACGAATTCAGAATACAAATATCCATCTGTTAATTTGAAAGTGAATATAAATAAAATCTCAAATGTAAATAATGATACGGAATCAGTTTGTTAATGCGAACAGCGTCAATAGATGGCGCTGCGTCCCAACTCATCTTTTCTGTCCTCGCTGTTTTTGCTTAATGTTACAGCCTGATAGGATCGAGTTCAGCCTTGGTCTAGCTAACTTTATTTTAATTTTTTGGTATTTCTCTTAGATTTTACGTATCGTGCGATAGCAGAGAGCTTAGTTCCGATTTCGACCACCGGATAAAAGCAGATGGCGCTGCAAGTATCGAATGACGTCAGAGCGTTAAGGATAGACGTAGCCCATTATACAGGTTTAATTTCACGCCTCTGACAACTCATCCACCGGAGTGGTCTTACAATACACTCTCGACATGTTTACCTGATACAGAATGATATTACATTAGTACCAATGATCATACCTTTGGTCGTCCAACGTTGTGTTTTCTGCAACAGAGCTGCGTGACGTTTTGCGTAAGAGTCAAAATTAAAATCACGACATGAAGCTTGACCTGTAAGAGACATATACTCAGAACCACCAAGTCCTGATTCACATTTTATTTAACATCTCAATATGTTATTCCTTTTTGTGGAGACACGCACGCACTTCTCATTTCTTCTCTCTCTGACTGAAATATTTCTCTGTTTTTAAGTTCTCCTTGCCTGAAAACTACAATAGAAGGAAACTTTATGGCTCTAGCTTTACGACGTTGGCCGGAACAAAGGTGAACTTCTTCTTCTAGGTCACATGGGTTTTAGCAGCCCAGATTGGTGAGAAAAATAACTCTTAACTTTGTCACTCCGCGTGTTGAACAAACGGAGAGAATCGCGACGCACTTGTTCGCAAAGTTCGACAACACATTTTACACTGATAAGCCATTGCATTATGACCACGCCCAGCCTAGAGAAATCAACGCGCCTGGAGACCGAACGGTGGCGTAGGTGAAGTTCACAGAGCAGTATATATACAACCCGAGGACTGGCTTTCGGTTAGTAGAGTGTCCGGAGACAGAATGGGAAAAGCTGCCGATTTATCGGAGTTTGATAAAAGACAAGTTGTGATGACACGGCGCCTTGGAACAAAGATCTCGGAAACGGCGCGACTTGTGGGTTGTTTACGTGCCGCTGTAATGAGTACGTATCAAAAGTGGTGCACAGATGGCCGAGCGGCGAACTGTCTTCAAGTCGTGGGTCCTCCACAGTTCATTGATGCTAGTGGGAAGCGGAGATTGCCTCGCACTGCTGACAGCCGCCGCAGGGCCAGAGTGCAACAAATCACCCGCTGCTACATCAGTGGTGATCAGGGTAATGTGTCACATCACACAGTTCATCGCAGCCTCCTGCGCATGGCCATGCGTAGCCGAAGACGCAGCCGGATCTCCATGCTCACTGCACGTCATCGCCAACAACGCATGAAATGGGCCCAAGATCATCGAGATTGGACCGTGGATGATTGAAAGAAAGTGGCCTGGTCTGCCGAATCAAGATTCCTGGTGCATCACGTAGACGGCCGAGCGCTGATACGCCGATTACCAACAGATACTATGGCATTTGGATGCACTGTTGGACAGAAGCTGGCAGCGCGGTGTTATGCTGCTCGATGTTTCCTTGGGACACTTTAGGCCCCATTATCCTAATAGCATAATCCCTATCAGCTATCAGGTATCTGAACATCGTTGCTGACCAAGTACACCCATTCATGGCAACTGTGCTCCCTTCTGGTGACGGCCAATACCAAAGAGGATGATACGCCATGCCAAACGGCAAGAATCGTCAAGGGGTGTTTCGAGGAACACGGTGGTGACCTAATTTCAATGCCCTGGCCTCCAAATTCACCTGACATGAACCTAATCAAAGATTTGTGGTTCGACTTGGAAAAGCGGGTTCGCGCTAAATCACCAACACCCCGAAATGTACGGGAACTGGAGGGTCTGCTGTTGACATTGTGGTACCAGATACTCCAGGATACCTGTCGCCACCTAATTAAATCGATGTGTCGCCGAGTGGTCACTTTTTTGCTTGCTAAACGGGGTCTGCAGCTTATTAGGTATGTGGTCATAACATTATATTATGGCTCCTTGGTGTATACACGTTTCAAATAGTAAGAACGCTAGGGATTACTACTATCTATTAAAAAGGACCCAGCGTTGGTTTAAACACAAGTTTGCTCGTGACGGAGATCGAATCGCGCCATTTCACTCCTGAGTTAGTTGCTCTTCCAACTAAGCTGCACGGACGAAATGGGCCGCTGCAGATTTGTCATCTTGATATGTGATTCATTTCTGTTGTACGTAACATCATTTTCCTTTTAACGTCTTTGAAGCGAAGTAGGAGTTTTTCATTTATTCCAGACGATGTGTGAAACAAACATCTCACATTTTTCGAAGAATCCAACTGCCAGTAGATCCATTTTTACGTTCGGGCGCCAATGTGAAAACACAAGTTTGTCCGTGACGGGGATCGAACTCACTTTTCTTCACTCCGAAGTAAGTTGCTCTCCGAACTAAGCTACTCGGACGGAATGTGCCGTTGCAAATTTAACGTCTTGACACGTGCTTCACATCTGTAGTACGTAACACGTTGTCTTCAAAAGTGCAAATTTTAGACTTGTTACCAGGACGACAGAAAGGGATTGGCGAACATTGGCATGGATTGCAAGGGCCAGCAGTTGAACACCAGCCAAAATAACTCCATTTTTGTTATAACAGAGGAGCTCCATCGTGCTCCGTGCCACAATCCACAAACCTCTCATTAGCGACATTAATGTAACAAAAACGTGTAAGTTGGTGCAAAGTACATAAAGACTTGGTTGATAAAGACTGGCAACGTACCATCTTGTCTGATGAATCAGAGATCCACCTCTATGGCAACGTACCATCTTGTCTGATGAATCAGAGATCTACCTCTATGGCAACGTACCATCTTGTCTGATGAATCAGAGATCCACCTCATGGCAACGTACCATCTTGTCTAATGAATCAGAGAACCACCTCTATGGCAACGTACCATCTTGTCTGATGAATCAGGGATCCACCTCATGGCAACGTACCATCTTGTCTGATAAATCAGAGATCCACCTCTATGGCAACGTACCATCTTGTCTGATGAATCAGAGATCCACCTCTATGGCAACGTACCATCTTGTCTGATGAATCAGAGATCCACCTCATGGCAACGTACCATCTTGTCTAATGAATCAGAGAACCACCTCTATGGCAACGTACCATCTTGTCTGATGAATCAGGGATCCACCTCATGGCAACGTACCATCTTGTCTGATAAATCAGAGATCCACCTCTATGGCAACGTACCATCTTGTCTGATGAATCAGAGATCCACCTCTATGGCAGCGTACCATCTTGTCTGATGAATCAGAGATCCACCTCATGGCAACGTACCATCTTGTTTAATGAATCAGAGATCCACCTCTATGGCAACGTACCATCTTGTCTGATGAATCAGAGAACCACCTCTATGGCAACGTACCATCTTGTCTGATGAATCAGGGATCCACCTCATGGCAACGTACCATCTTGTCTGATGAATCAGAGATCCACCTCTATGGCAACGTACCATCTTGTCTGATGAATCAGAGATCCACCTCTATGGCAGCGTACTATCTTGTCTGATGAATAAGAGATCCACCTCTATGGCAGCGTACCATCTTGTTTGATGAATCAGAGATCCACCTCTATGGCAACGTACCATCTTGTCTGATGAATCAGGGATCCACCTCATGGCAACGTACCATCTTGACTGATGAATCAGAGATCCACCTCTATGGCAACGTACCATCTTGTCTGATGAATCAGAGATCCACCTCTATGGCAGCGTACCATCTTGTCTGATGAATAAGAGATCCACCTCTATGGCAGCGTACCATCTTGTTTGATGAATCAGAGATCCACCTCTATGGCAACGTACCATCTTGTCTGATGAATCAGAGATCCACCGCTATGGCAACGTACCATCTTGTCTGATGAATCAGAGGTCCACCTCTATGGCAACGTACCATCTTGTTTGATGAATCAGGGATCGGCCTCTATGGCAACGTACCATCTTGTCTGATGAATCAGAAATCCCCTTCTGTGGCAAAGTACCATCTTGTCTGATGAATCAGAGATCCACCTCTATGGCAACGTTCCATCTTGTCTGAAGAATCAGAGATCCACCTCTATGGCAACGTACCATCTTGTCTGATGAATCAGAGATCCACCTCTATGGCAACGTTCCATCTTGTCTGATTAATCAGAAATCCACCTCTATGGCAACGTTCCATCTTGTCTGATGAAACAGAGATCCACCTTTATGGCAACGTACCATCTTGTCTGATTAATCGTGCTTCACATCGTTTCCACCACTGGTAGAGTGTACGTCTGGCGAAAACCTGCAGAACGTACTTCCTGGACTGTTTTGTTTGGACTGTCAAGCACAGAGGTGGATTCCCTGTTGCTGTTGGGTCCATATCGTGGTATTCGTTATGGCCATTGGTTATTCTGCAGGGTCGTGTTGCATCTGCAACGCAACGAATCCATTCTTCGGGACCACCTGCACTCAATGTTGTTGGCATTGTTTCCCTTATGACCGTCCCTGATTTCAAGCAGCTGACGCACACGTGCATTGTACGAAACGCGCCAATTAGTGGTTTTCGGAGCATGAGAAATAAGTGCAGCATCTACCCTCCTCAATACTATTGATTATTTAGAGGCAGATCCTACTTAACTCCTCCAAAGTCATTGGAACATGTTGAGACATCCAGATTGCATTATCGCATTTACATGACTTGTGCGAGGGTCATTTCAAACGTTTTGCACACTGTGGGTTATCTCTTAAAAAATAAAGTTATTTCACAACATACTTTTACAGGCCATCGAAGTAATCTCCATGTTTCTTTACGGCAGCGGCCCAGCGTTTGGGCAAGTCTTGCATTCCAGTTAGGAGACCTCCATTGTTGAGGCGTCGGATTACTTGGGTCACCTCATTAAAAACATCCTGAATCGTACTGAATCGTTTCAAGCGGAGTGACTTCTTCACTTTTGGGAACAAGTCATAGTCTGGTGTCCCTATATCAGGATTGCATAGCGCGTGAGGAATCAATTCCATCCATACTTTTCCAGAATGTCTCTTGCTATACGGGCAAACTTTGGCCTATCGTTTACGTGCAAAATGATGACAAAAAGATTCGAGCGTGTCTCGCCTTCTTTGGTGAATCTTTGGGCACAAAACATTTTGCAGAAACCTTCTGTAGCATTCTGCTGTTACAGTGGTTCCCTCGGGCACTCTGTCTGTTGCTATCACTCCAACCTCGTCATATGCCATAATCATCATTAGCTTAATCTTCGATTGTTGGCGGCGGAATTTTTTTCTGGCCTGGTGATTCTGAATGTTTCCACTGAGCGGGCTGAGATTTCAGTTCTGGTTCAAAATCTCGCGTCCAGTGGTCATCCATGGCAACAATTCTGTCCGATCACTGCTCATCTTTTGCCTCGTACCGCTGAAGCAATTCTTCTGTGATCACTTTGCGAACTCTTGCTACTCTTCACTCAGATGGTGCGGAACGCATTTGGCAGCCACTTTTTCCTTCTGTAATTTTTCTGTTATGATTCTGAAAACCAAAGTGGTCGACATGTTTGCTTCATATGCAATCTCTTCACATGTTTTCCGTCGATCTTCTTCCAAAATGCTGTTGACGATAACCACGAAAGAGTCGTCCGTTGCATCTGATGGCCGGCCGTTTCTTGGGTCGTCTTCGATGCTTTCCCGACCTTTGCGGAAACGAGAAGCCCAACGTCCACTACACTAACCCCACAAACTTCACACAAAGCTTTATGAACTTGGGTAGGGGATTTTCCTCACAAAGTTTAAATTTTAAAGTAGGATCGCTGGTCGCTACGTGAGATATAACCTTACTCACTTTCTTCCTCCATTTCTAGGCAGAAATTTTCGGAACAAGAACAAATTAGCCATAGAACGTAAACACAACTTTATATACTGAAGTCTGACTCACTACTGGGTAGTGATTGGAGCGATTTCATCCTTTTACGGGAAGCGCCTGCGCTGTGTGTAAAACTTTTGAAATGACCGACGTATTAGTCCATTCGAAGTCGAAATGCTTCTATTCTGGAAGCCCGAGATCGGCATATAGCTTATGAATAAACAGTTCTCTGCAAACAGTGCTTCCATTAGATCATACCTTCCTTCTCCAAAACCACTTGAATAGTTGCGACACATTTAAGAGCAGTGTTTATAAACCGCACGCCCGCGAGGTTTTTTCTGCCGGTCCGCGAGAAACAAGTGAATTTATTTATTTTTGATTCGAAATGGAGTCAAAGTTAGAGGATATCCAGATCTAAATCTCCTTGAACGTCTGTCGCGGAAGATTGAAGGAAGCGGAACTGGTGAGACTTGCTGACACCGCATTAACCTTCCGCAGACTAGGGAAGCAACCACCACATTCCTGTCTGGTGAAAGAAATGCTGGTAGATTGTATTTTACCCAGTGGGGTAAAGCTGAACCCGTGACTTCAGGTAAAAACAGCAACCTCCTAGCACTATGAACTGCAGTCAGTCACTTCTGCGTTGAAATAAGCTCAGTTTTGTTAAACTCTTGCGTCAGTCAGGACTTGGGCATCTTAAAGAACACACAAAATGTATGGTAAAACGATTAAACAGCATATTCTTTGGAGCTTTTTCCAAAGTGTAGATGATGGAAAGGAGAAAAGTCATGATAAAGAAAGTAATTCAGGTACGAATGCTCCGCGTTCAGAAGTAGTAAGAAACAAGTTAGTAAAATCATGCAATGCATTGATTATGATACGCTTTCCAACATATCACAAATTATTACTCAAGTTATGAGGATAATGGCTGTGGAATAAATCTCGCTCCTGTGTCCTGACCTTTGACCCCATTTCGATGATATTCAACAGAACCGGTTCAGTACACCTCAAGGATAGCATACTAAAGTTTTGTCGCAATAGAAGCAGTTTTACGCAAGTTATGAGAATAATGGCTGTGGAATAAATCTTGCTTTTGTGCAATGACTTTGACCCCATTTCGTTGATATTCAACAGAACCGGTTCACTATACCTCCGGAACAACATGATAACGTTTTGTCGCAATCGAAACATTTTTTGCTAAGTAATGATGCACAAGGGCAAATGTAATGGATCCCACTATAGTGTCCTGACCTTTGATCCCATTTTGCCCATTTTCAATAGTCTTCGTCCCCAGTGGCTCCCTACCACATACTAAAATTTCATCGAAATAGAACCATTTTTATACAAGTTATGACGCATAAGGGCAATGGAACAAATCCTGCTCTTATGTCCTGCTTGACCTTTGACCCCATTTCGCCCATTTTCAATAGGGTTCGTGCCCAGGTGGTGCCCTACCACATACTAATATTTCATCGAAATCGAACCATATTTACGCATGTTATGACGCATAAAGGCAATGAAATGGATTCCACTTTTATGCCCAAAAGGGCAATGGAATAAACACCGCTTTTATGCCCTGCCTGACCTTTGACCCCATTCGCCCATTTTCAATAGGGTTCGTGCCCAGTGGTTCCCTACCACGTACTAAAATTTCATCGAAATCGAACCATATTTACGCATGTTATGACGCATAAAGGAATGAAATGGATCCTGCTTTTATGTCCTGAACTTTGACCGCATTCCACCCATTTTCAATAGGTTTTGTTCCCAGGTGGTTCCTTACCACATACCAAAATTTCATCGAAATCGAACCATTTTTACGCAAGGTATGACGCATAAGGGCAATGGAACAAATCCCGCTCTTATGCCCTGCCTGACCTTAGACCCCAATTTGCCAATTTTCAATAGGATTCGTGCCCAGGTAGTTCCCTACCACATACTGAAATTTCATCGAAATCGAACCATATTTACGCATGTTATGACGCATAAAGGCAATGAAGTGGATTCCGCTCTTATGGCGTGACCTTTGACCACACTTCACCCATTTTCAATAGAGTTGGTCCCCTGGTGGTCCCCTACCACATACTAAAATTGCATCGAAATCGAACCATATTTACGCATGTTATGACGCATAAGGGCAATTGAAGTGGATCCTGATCTTATGGTGTGACCTTTGACCCCACTTCACCCAGTTTTAATAGGGTTCGTGCCCTGGTGGTCCCCTACCACATACTAAAATTTCATCGAAATCGAACCATTTTTACGTGAGTTATCGTGCCTACAGACAGACGGACGGACGGACAGACGGACGGAAAAAGCTGGAGCATATACGCTTCTTCAAATTACGGTTGGAAAGCGTAAAAAATGAGGTGGATGATGCATTGGAAATTGCGAAAAAGGAAAAAAAACTGAAAGGCAACTTCATCAGGTCTTACAACAAGCAGAAGCTGAAGCTCGGGTTCATTATAGCTCCAGGGTGTGAACTTAATCTGTCTCTTCAAGGGATTACGACAAATGGTTTTACTCTTAGGAATGAAATGGACGCATTCAAAGAGAAACCGTATTTTTGGGAACAGATCCTGCAAGAACAAGACAAAGAAATTTTCCCACATCTACGTGGATGTTTGACTGTTGCAAACATCAACTAACAGGTCATTTTCCCCAAAAATGACCTGTTGGTTCATGCCAGGAGGCCAACATCTGAGGGCACTGAAGTGTCTTCAGATGTTGACTTCCAAGTCGAATTGCTTCTGTTATGGAAGCCCAAGGTCGGCCTATAGCTAGCAAATTTTAAAAGTAAAATGGTTCTGAATTGCATTATCGTATGCACGTGACTTGTACAAGTCCATTCCAAGTTAAATTGCTTCTGTTCTGGAAGCCCAAGGTCGGCCTATGGCTAGCAAATTTTAAAAGTAAAATAGTTCTGAATTGCATTATCGTATACACATGACTTGTACAAGTCCATTCCAAGTCAAATTGCTTCTGTTCTGGAAGCCAGAGGTCGGCCTATAGCTTACACAGTTTAAAGGGGGAATGGTTCCAAATTGTATTATCGTAAGCACGTGACTTGTACAAGTCCATTCCAAGTCAAGCTGCTTCTGTTCTGGAAGCCAGAGGTCGGCCTATAGCTTACACAGTTTAAAGGGGGAATGGTTCCAAATTGTATTATCGTATGTACGTGACTTGTACAAGTCCATTCCAAGTCAAGCTGCTTCTGTTCTGGAAGCCAGAGATCGGCCTGTAGTTGCACATTTGAAAGGGGAAATCTTCCAAATTGCATTATCGTATGTAAAGGTACATCCATTTCCAGTCAAAATTGCTTCTGTTCTGAAAGCCCGAGGTCTGCCAATAGTTTATAAATAAACAGTTTATTCATAAACAGTGTCTCCATTATTTTGATAAACCCCCGTATATCATCAGGGTGTTGCAACTGCATTGTTTCACGAAATGTTCCGTTGAAAAGCAAGACGTGAGTAAACCATGAACATTACATTTTCAAATTACATTCAGGAAAAATTGGAAAATTGTGCGTCCTTACTCGCAACTTCTTTTCTCTCCAGCGAATTCTATGGAGCATGTCAAATATTCCTCCAGGGACATTGCAAGTTCTTCGTGAAGTTCCGCAGTAATCTGCACCATTTGAGCAAATTTCTTGTACATGATGAGCTGTCAGAGAAGTAGTAGTTTATGTTAAGCATAGGAAGTTATCATCTGCATAAAAGTTATAACAACTTTTAACCAGAAATTGGTTTTTATATCGAAAAGGTATTTGGTATTCATATAACATGAATGAACAAAAATATTTTAACACAAATATTTTTATTGTTGTATCAGAAATCTATCTCTTCTTTCTTTTAAAGGCTAACTTAAGTGTAATCTTTTCATAATTTTACAAAAAAATCGTGTTTATCGCTTTATGAGTAAAATATTGTTTTAGATACAACTTGGGGAAACATTTTTAAAAACTTGCTAAACATGAAATGGATATTTCTTAAACACCAAATTTTGCTCCAACGGTAGGCTCGGTTCTTCTTAACCGCCAAATATGGAAATAAAAAATCCCAAACCTTTTAGGGAGAAGATACGGTTCCAAGTACACTGAAGCGCCAAATAATCATGTGCAGACAAGCTTATGCAAAATACATAACAACGTCACCTATACGCGTACTCGGTTTCGTCCGCCAGTGCGTATATAAAGCGATAGACATCCTTGCCAGCTGTAAGAGCTGTTTTCGGCATGAGAATGACAAGTAATAACGATTTAAGCGATTTTCAACGCGGTGTCGCAGTTTGTGCTCTTGATATATGTTATAGTATTTTGGAGGTAGAAACGAAGTTCGGATTTTCACGGACGACCATTGCAAGGGTGTACCGTGACTACAAGAATTCAGGTAAAACCTCCAACCTACGGTACCAGTCTGGCCGTAAAAAGACATTGGGTGAACGTGACCATCGTCGGCTGTCAAGAATCGTTTCACGCGATAGGGGTGCAACACTCTCGCACGTATCATCGGAATTCAATGCTGGAGCCTCAACAAGCATCAGCGTCCGGACTGTGCAACGTATCCTGCACGATATGGGCTTTAGGAGCCGACGCTTAACTCGAGTCCCCCTTGATGGGTGCACGACACATAGTTATGCGTCTCGCTTGGGCACGGTAACACCGCCACTGGACACTGGACACTTGATCACTGGAAACAAGTAACCTGGCATGATGAGTCGCGTTTCCAACTGTATCGGGCAGATGGAAGGCTTCGTGTGTGGCGCAAATTCCATGACGCCATGGATCCTGCCTGTCAACAGAGAACTGTGCCTGCTGGTGGGGGTCCCTAAGAGTATGGGGTGTGTTTAGCTGGACTTCACTGGGACCCCTGGTACGTCTACAAACGTCTGTGACCGGCCAACGCTATGTACGTATCTTTTCTGATGAGATACACCAGTTCATGTCCTGCATTCATGCTGACACGTTGGGCTTGTTCCAACAGGACAATGCACCTCCACACAAGTGTCGGGACGCCACATTATGGTTAAATGAACATTCATCTGAGTTTGGGGTGTTGTCATTCCAACCCAAGTCCCCAGATCTGAACGTGATAGAACACATTTGGGATGCCATGCAACGCGCTATCAAACACGGGAATCCCAGACCTCGCAATACACCTGATTTGTTGAACGCTCTGCAGGAAGTATGGTGTGCATTGCTACAGCATATTTCTAGAAGCTAGTGGAGTCCATGCCCCGTCGTATTTCTGCAGTCTTGCGCTCACATGGGGGACCTACCAGGTATTAGGCTGGTGCACCAGTTTTTCTGGCACTTAAGTGTACACTACAAACAAAAATGAACATCATCTACACCAGGGGTCGTCAACCTTTTAATACCTACCTCCTACTTTTGTATCTTTGTTGATCGTAAAATTCCTTTACCGCCCACCGGAGCAGCAGTAACTGAATTTAGCGCAAGTGCGAAGAATGTTTAGAGAAAAAACGTAAATTCAGTACATATTTTTGTAAAAAATATGTACTTTAAATTTATCTTTTTATTTATACTTTATGCATGTTTATACATGGATAATTTCAATTTAATGAATTTCTGCATATCCATCGATACAGCGCCTATTAGTGCGGGAGCTGCTGATCTACATCATTAATAAAACGGATTATGTATTATCCTCAACACTCTGCATTTACGGATTACCATGGTTAAATTATTATCTACACTGAAGAGCAATTGAATTAGAGATACTTGTCTAGTAACGTGTAGCACCACCTTTCGCCCTGATGACAGCGGCGATTCGTCTCGGCATGGACTCGACAAGACACCGGAAGCGTTGGGAAGCCATACGGATCCACGACCCCTGAACAAGCTCCCACAGTTCAGGAAGATTTGATGGAGGGAGGGTCATCTCTCTTGATGGCATCAAGAGAGATGACCCTCTCCATCCTTGCTGGCAAAGGAAGCGAAGTCACGTCGGTGGAGTGTCCATCCAACCATTCGGACAAAATTCGGGAGCTGCATTGTCTTGTTGCAAGATGAGGTCCCCAGTGGGATGTTGAAGACGCACAAACGGGAGCAAATGGTCGACCAGGATATCCCGGTAACGTTCACCTGTGAGGGTCGATGTCACACGTACCAGGGGTCCCATTTCAGTCCACGCAAACAGTCCCTAGACAAGAATGCCATCCCCACCAGCTTGAAAAGTACCCTGCTGGCAAGAAGGATCCATCGCTTCATGTGGTTTTCGCCATACTCGCATCCTGCCATCCGCATGCACCAACGTGAATCTCGGCTCATCAGTCCAGGCAACATTTTTCCACATGTCTAGGGTCCAGTGACGATGTTCCCGCGCCCATGCTAATCTTTGCAACTTGTGATGTGCGGTCAGCATCGGTACCCTCGTGGGACTATGGCTTCTGTACTCCATAGCGGGGAGATGGTTCTGGATGGTGTGGCTACTTACTCGTTTTTGTGCACCAGCGTTAAATTGCCAAGTGGTTGCTTGCTCTGTAGCCCGTCTATCCGCTGTTACAATGCGAGCTAGCCGACGATGACCCCGCTTATTCACACGCTGTTGTCCACGGCAGATGGCCCTTGCGGGGATGGTTTTACCGGATTCGATGTACTCACGGTGCAGCCGTGACACAGTGGCTCGTGAAAATCCCAGTGCCTGCGCGACTTCCGAGATGGAGTGACCCATTCGTCGAGCCCGGACAATTAACCCCGATCAAATGCGCTTAGATCCTTCGTCTTACCCATTTTGCGGACGACTTTTTACTTATTTCCGTCGCATCACTCCTTATATTGTTGGATCGCTGCATACGTCATGTCGCTTCCGTTTACATGGCCGCCCACAACGCCACATTTGCATAACGCCAGTTGTCTTTAATTCAATTGCTCTTCAATGTATATTCAAAGTTTAGAGATGGAATTCAAAAGTAAACTGCAAAAGCATATTTTAAAAAGTCAAACTCGCGAAGTTGTTAGCAATATAATGTATTCGATATATGGCGGAAGAATAAACTTTGTAACAGCGGGAAAAAAATCCCCCACCGCCCACAGTGAAATCTTGAATCGCCCGCTATGGGGCGGCAGGGACCAGGTTGACGACCACTGATCTACAGTTATAGCGCTTAATCATTTTGTCATAGGTGACATTATAACACACGTCTTCTTACTTTGGAGCCCGATATTATCCCAATTGAACTACGGCGGTAAGGCTTCTTACTGCATCTTGCCATTGCAGTAAGAAGCCTTTCACCAGAAAAGTGCACAACATCAAAGTTACGCTCCCTCAGAGACGGATTTAGCTCTTTGTGGCTCGTAGGCCTAACACATTTGCCGCCTTTACTGTCCTTTAAAATAAAGGATTTGATAACCACAAAACGATTTTGATTATTTTTTTCTTCAAGTTCATTCTTTGTAGCATTTAAGGCATCAACATCAACAGAAATGGTTTCTTCGTTGGTCACTGTGTAGTTGATCCAACGTATTTAACATTGAAATGTTTGTCAATATTTTGACATTTACTAATAATCGGCAATTTTCTTTGTTTTAGCAGGAGCTATTTTTTTTTCTGAGTTCCACCCAGTTTCTTCGTTCCATAACTTAAATATATGTAGTTAGTTTATTAGACTTGAGAAACTAAAACTATCTTTTTACTCTTTCCAACCTTAGGTTAAAGAAGCGTATATGCTCCAGCTTTGTCCGTCCGTCTGTCAGTCTGTCTGTCTGTCTGTCTGTCTGTCTGTCTGCCTGCCTGTCGGCACGATAACTCGCGTAAAAATGGTTCGATTTCGATGAAATTTTAGTATGTGGTAGGAGACTGCCTGGGAACGAACCCTATCGAAAATGGACGAAATGAGTTCAAAAGTCAGGACATAGGAGGGTAATCCATTCCATTGTGATTATGCGTCACAACTCGTGTAAAAATGTTTCGATTTCGATGAAATTTTAGTATGTGGTAGGGAACGACCTGAGGACAAACTCTGTTGAAAATGCACGAAAGAGGGTCAAAGCTCAGGACATAGGCGCGGGATCCATTCCATTGCCCTTATGCGTCATAACTTATGTAAAAATGCTTCGATTACGATAACACTTTAGTATGTTATTCCGGAGGTATACTGAACCAATTCTGTTTAATATAATCGAAATGGGGTCAAAAAGCAAGGCACTGGAGCGAGATTTATTCCACAGCCATTATCCTCATAACTTGAATACAAATTCTTCTATTGTGACAAAACGTTAGTATGCTGTTCCGGAGGTATACTGAACCAATTCTGTTTAATATCACCGAAATGGGGTCAGAGGTGAGATCACAGGAGTGAGATTTAATGCACAGCCATTATCCTCATAACTTGAGTAATGATTTCTGGTATGTTGGAAAGCGTATCATAATCAATGCATTGCATGATTTTACTAACTTGTTCTTCTGCAGTGAACAAACTGTTCAGTGCTCAATACATCAACAGCCGGGATCCAAAGAATTGCCAGAAAACAGTATCGGAAGCTTTGGGTCCGATTGCCATTATAAATAGGACATGGGCTTGTCAAGTACTTCTCTCCATCTGCTTAACTATTTTGGGAATTTTTTCGAGATGTCTGCAACTTCTAATGAAGCAGTTGTACACAGAAAAGCGAACTGATCAAAGGTCACCTTCACTGAGGTCGGTGAGAGGAACGAAATAGCTGATGGTGCTGAAATTCAGCCCTTGCCTTGGCCCCTACCATTAAATTCATTCTGAGGGGAGATGGAAGAGCTTAGCGTGAATATCCTATAAATGTCCCCTTCTAAAGCCCAAAGCGATCTTCCTTCATCTTAAGTCGGCCACAGACTCACACGTTTGTATGTCACGCCAGAAAATGGGGAAGTTTTATGCCTGGGGCGACATGTTGCGCGGAGTGAAGATGATTTCAGACAGGCGTTGAAGAGCTTCACTCCTGCTTCCCTCCATGCTACATGCCACCTCAGGCACATACCTCCTCTATTTGATGGCATGACACTCAAAAGTGTCATTCAAACTTGCGTGTCTGTGGCTGCATTAAACCAGAAGACTTTTATCGGGCTCCAAAGAGCAAAGTAAACACCCCACTTGTCCGTCCCCTTCCGTATTCATTTCAATTCTTTAGCAGAGCCAAACAGATAAACATATCATGAATGAAATACGGGATTACACCATATAATACAAATTTTGAAGATGACAATCCGAAAAGCGAAGATATTATCTAACTTACCATCGTTTTCATATTTGCACCAAAAGACGGATTGTCATCTTCAAAATTTGTATTGTATGGTGTGATTCCGTATTCCAATCATGATTTATCTGCTCCTCCGGGCAATCACGGGATTGGATTATTAACCTCCAGATTCGCTAAACATGAATGCCGGTTGCTTGGACTAGCTAAACCTGTGATGGTTATATTCAAATTAATCGGAAACTGGAGACTTGGTCGTTCTGGGTGGTGTAGGGCGCTATCTGGGAGACGCGAGTTCGATTCCCGTTCCAGGACGACCGAATTTTCAAGTTTTCGGATATTATCTGACTTACCATCCTTGTCATATTTACACCAAAAAATGGATTGTCATCTTCAAAATTTGTAGATAAACATTATGTTTGCCTATGGTTTCTCGAGTCGAAGAGGAAGGGGATTACAGGAATTCGGAAACAAAATCTTCTATACAACAGTTTTTTGGACTAAATGTTAGTTTCCACTTTTAATTTAAAGTTCTTCTTTCATTTTTTATGGGCTCTCAAATTAATTTTTATAACCACAAAAATTTGCCTAGTCAGCCTGTTGGAAAATCCGTCTCTGACACCCCCCCCCCCCCCCCAACCCCTTCCTTGAGAAAGGTGGAAGCATGAAATTGTAAATTTCGTGTCAGCCGACAACTATGTTTGAAGGATCAGCTCGCTGTGAAAGAATTTCTTTTAATTCCATACGATGTGTGGGTAAAACACCACATATATTTTTCGAACTAGGAGATTCATTTATTCGTACGTTCGGTCGTCAATATAATGAAATGCCCTTTTTCCTTTTATGCAGGTGGTGATTTCGAACACACGTCTTCCTACTCCGGACACAACTATTATTACAAGCAACCTACGCCGGCAAGGCTTATGGCTGCAACTTGTCAAATTGATTCATACGTCACTAGAGTAGTACGTCGTCTTCGTCATCTTACGCAGTACATTAGATACTTCCTAGTGGCATAATTGTGTGGCACAAAGTTGGAAAATATGCGAAAATATTCCTAGCCACAAACGCATTCATTCAGTAGAAAAAAATCTTTTAAATCGGACTTTTAGAATCAGAGATATCATCATTATATGGATTTTCGTTAATACCTTATAAACGGAAATTAAACGTTATTCTGAGAAAAGAAGTACACATAAATATTTTCCGCTGTGAGTCATGTCTGATTGAAGAACAGTTTTTTTACCAGTTAGGTTTTTAGAAGCGAAGATGCGACTGCAAACATGATAAAAACAGAAATATGCATTTGCGCTTTCTAGTGGCAGAGCACTTTGTCCCGAAATATTGCAAAACACATGCAAAATTTGATTGTCGTATGACTCCATGTAACTCAATTTTATTTTTAAATCCGATATCCAAAAGCAGAAATTTAGGGAAAATACAATATATAAGGTTATGAAAAAAGTTTCCGGAAAAAATCGTATGTAGCGTATGTAATGCAAGATACTGAGGGCCAGCGGTGACGTAAACATCTAAGAGTGTTGCGCGCGAAAGAATAGATTCTAAGGACAGAACGTAAGCTGTTGTGGTGGAGATTAGTTGGACGTGGCGACGATACAATGGCGATATCGAAGTAAGGTGTGCGTGAAATATTGCTCTATGAATATTTGAATGGCGTGAAGGTTACGGAAGCACTTGGAAATATTGCGAAACGCGTTTAGTGACGATATTATCGGATAGAGTACTTACTATGACAGGTACAGGAAATTCGACACTGGTGTACCGAGTTTGCCTGATGCGCCCAGAAGTGGCAGACCCAGTAAGGTTGAAGAAATTACACTGCAGCACGTGCTATGGACTAAGCCCTATGCAACACTATGGGAACTGGCAGATGAACTGAAGACCTCCCATACAACATTAAACATCCGACTTCAGAAGTTGGGTTATTCGTGAAAACTGTGTAGATGCGTACCCCATGCTTTCTCTGACCAGAATCGGATGCGACGCTTGTCAATTGCTGCTGTTCTGCGTGAAAGAGGAAATCTTTCACCCAGAACAGCAGTCAATTGCGTCAATTGCTGCTGTTCTGGGTGAAACGGGAGGGCTTTTCGCATCGGTTGGTCATTGATGACGAAAAAGGGTCACATACGTGACAGTTACGCGACAAAGAGCATAGACCAAGCAGGGACAACCCACACAGAAGGTTGTTAAGCCACCCCTTCATGGACGGAAGGGGATCATGAGTTGCTGGTGGGATTGTCGCTGTGTGGTTCACTATGAACTCTTACCGCGGAACAATATCATCACAGCAGATGCTTAGACCCAACAGTTGGACCGTCTCGATGCTGCACTGAAAGAAAAGTGCCCAGCGTTGATTAATCGCCATGGAGTTGTTTTTCACCTCGCTCATCCACACGTCGCTTAACGGATCCAGCAAAAATTGCACCACTTGGAATGGGGAACATTGATGCCTCCCTCTTATTTCCGGGACTTTGCCCCGTCCGACTTTCGTCTCTCACAGTCTTTATCGAATTTCCTCGCTGATAAAACTTTGCTAACGATATGAAACTTTGCATGGATGACTTCTGCAACTCCCACTCGCCAGACTTCTATCGCAATCGGATATTTCAACTCGTATATCGGTGGAACAAGGTCAACAGTCAGTTCCAATGGGGACTACCTGGATGATTAGGTTAAAACTTTACTAATGGCGATGAAGTGAAACGTTGCATGGATGACTTCTATCGCAATGGAATATTTCAACTCGTAGATCGCTGGAACAAGGTCGTCAGTTCCAATGGGGAACACCTGGATGATTAGGTTAAAACTTTGCTAATGATGATGATTTGAAACGGTGCATGGATGACTTCTTCAACTCACGCTCGCCAGACTTCTATCGCAAAAGGATACTTCAACTCGTAGATCAGTGGAACAAGGTCATCAGTTCCAATGGGGACTACCTGGATGATTAAGTTAAAACTTTGCTAATTATGATGATTTGAAACGTTGCATGGATGACCTCTTCAACTCACGCTTGCCAGACTTCTATCGCAATGGGATATTTCAACTCGTAGATCACTGATACAAGGTTATCAGTTCCAATGGGGAACACCTGGATGATTAGGTTAAAACTTTACTAAGAACAATGATGTAAAACGTTGCATGGATGACTTCTGCAACTCCCACTCGCCGGACTTCTATTGCAATGGGATATTTCAACTCGTAGATCCCTGGAACAAGGTCGTCAGTTCCAATGGGGAACACCTGGATGATTAGGTTAAAACTTTGCTAATGATGATGATTTGAAACGGTGCATGGATGACTTCTTCAACTCACGCTCACCAGACTTCTGTCGCAAAAGGATACTTCAACTCGTAGATCAGCGGAACAAGGTCATCAGTTCCAATGGGGACTTTTTTTTTTTTTTTTTTTTTGATTGGAGGTTTAACGACCACCGTGAGTAACTCAATGGGCTATAAGCAGTCGCCTGTCCCTAATTTAGGGTCACTGGTTCCAGGGAAGGGGGAGAGCCAGTGCCGTAAGACAAACACAACATCCATGCCTCACCGGGATTCGAACCCGGACCCCTTTCAGACGAATGATCAGAGGCCATCGCTTAGACCACTGCGCCACCGGGGCGGCCCAATGGGGACTACCTGGATGATTAGGTTAAAACTTTGCTAATTATGATGATGTAAAACGTTGCATGGATTACTTCTTCAACTCCCGCTCGCCGGACTTCTATCGCAATGGGATATTTCAACTCGTAGATCGCTGGAACATGGTCGTCAGTTCCAATGGGGAACACCTGGATGATTAGGTTAAAACTTTACTAATGATGATGATGTAAAACGTTGCATGGATTACTTCTTCAACTCCCGCTCGCCGGACTTCTATCGCAATGGGATATTTCAACTCGTAGATCGCTGGAACATGGTCGTCAGTTCCAATGGGGAACACCTGGATGATTAGGTTAAAACTTTACTAATGATGATGATGTAAAACGTTGCATGGATTACTTCTTCAACTCCCGCTCGCCGGACTTCTATCGCAATGGGATATTTCAACTCGTAGATCGCTGGAACATGGTCGTCAGTTCTAATGGGGAACACCTGGATGATTAGGTTAAAACTTTACTAATGATGATGATGTAAAACGTTGCATGGATTACTTCTTCAACTCCCGCTCGCCGGACTTCTATCGCAATGGGATATTTCAACTCGTAGATCGCTGGAACATGGTCGTCAGTTCCAATGGGGAACACCTGGATGATTAGGTTAAAACTTTACTAATGATGATGATGTAAAACGTTGCATGGATTACTTCTTCAACTCCCGCTCGCCGGACTTCTATCGCAATGGGATATTTCAACTCGTAGATCGCTGGAACATGGTCGTCAGTTCCAATGGGGAACACCTGGATGATTTGGTTAAAACTTTACTAATGGCAATGATGTAAAACGTTGCATGGATTACTTCTTCAACTCCCACTCGCCGGATTTCTATTGCAATGGGATATTTCAACTCGTAGATCGGTCACCAGTTCCAATGGGCACTACCTGGGCGTTGTAGGGGAAGTGATTTGCATGATTTTTTAGGTTTGAAATAAATGCTTCTCTATTTTCCGGATACTTTGTTTACAACCTGATTCGTTTATCCACCCTAGTGATGACGCCATTCATCACTTCAAACAGAAAATGTTTATAAAATGGCCTTTTTGATAAAGATAGGTAGTAGTAAGTCCATGAATCATTGTGTTAAGCAAATGTGTAGAGCAAAATTAATTTTGAATTTAATGACAGGTGCGTTTACGCCCTTAACGGGGAAATTATGCATCGAAAAAGACCGAAACTTATAGATCTATGTTCTCACTGTTCACGTTTTGAACTGCGAAACGAATTTTTCAAATCGGGCCAAGAGTTTTAGAGATATGGTGTCCACAGAGATGTTCAATACCCAGTTGGATATCCTTTAGCTAGAATTACAGCAGCCATGCGATTTGGCATATATTCTCCAAGGTGTTAGCGCAGGGGCCCGACTTCACCAAGGGGGAGCAGTCGAAGGAGGGGCACGTCTTTTTCATTGTCAGGAAGAAAGTAAAAAAAGGGCAGAAAGGTAAAATACCAGATTCTACGTTCATTTTGAAATGCAACTGTAATTTCCCTCAGCAAATGAACAGAACGACAATACGACGTGTTACACAGCTAGAAATGTCCAAGAGTGGTTGGAACAGCACGATGAAGACTTCAAAGTACTTCTCTGGCCCCCTAATTCCCCAGACTTAAACCCAATTGAGCATCTGTGGGACCACCTCGACCGTGTTTTTCGATGGGCAGTCGCATTGTCGTCCATCACACAGCCATGACCTGCTGGATAAAAAGTCAATATTGCAGGATGGTCTTTATTGACAACAATGTTCAGATAATCCTTGGAACACATCCGACTTTTCAGCAATATCAAGGGACCCATTTCGTAACAATAGAGAGTGCCCACACCATGACACCACCTCCAGAACCATGAGTTGTGTTTAAAAGACAAGCTGGGTCCATTGCTTCGTGAGATTCCCGCCAAACTTTCTGTCTATTGTCTGTATAGAAAATGGTGTACCGCGACTCGTTGGACTACTTGACTTTCTCCAGTCTTCGATTGTCCAATCACGGTGTATAGAACATGGTGTATTGCAATTCGTCGGACTACTTCATTTTTCCTGTCTTTGATTGTCCAGTCACGCTATGTAGAACATGGTGTATCGCGACTTCTCGGACTACATGACTTTTTCCAGTCTTTGAGTGTCCAGTCGCGGTGGTATACAACATGGTGTATCGCGACTTGTCGGACTACATCACTTTCTCCAGTCTTCCATTGTCCAGTCACGTGTATAGGACATGGTGTATCGCGACTTATCGGACTACATGACTTTCTCCAGTCTTCGATTGTTCAGTCACGGTGTATAGGACATGGTGTATCGCGACGTGCCTGTCTACATGACTTTTTCCTGTCTTGAAATGTCCAGTCACGGTGTATAGAACATGGTGTATCATGACTCGTCCGACTACTTGACTTTTTCCTGTCTTCGACTGTCCAGTCACGGTGGTATACAACACAACATGGTGTATCGCGACTTGTCGGACTAGATGACTTTTTCCAGTCTTCGAGTGTCCATTCACGGTGTGTCGTGACTTGTCGGACAACTTGACTTTTTCCAGTCTCCGAGTGTCCAGCCACGGTATTTCTGACACCACTGTGGACGAATTTTCAGGTTCTTCGGAGAAATCAGTGTTTTCCGTATAGGCATTCGACTACCAATACTGTTCTTCTTCAATTTTATGCGTATAGCTGCTCGCTGAGATATGAGTTAGGAACAGTCTTCATTGAATGCTTTGGTCTAGTGCTGCACACAGGAAATTCTCTTTCTCCTGTAAATCTGAGACGACGGAGTTCTTGCTGCTGAGAGAATGTGTTACGCCTCTTAGATAAGAAATATGTTATTTTTCTTCTGATGTAAGACCCAGGATATCTCGTATTTTGCGAAACCAGTCTGTTTTTAAAATCGTCCCTCCAGCCAGACGGGCACCAAAGATAAGCCCTTTATCGAACTCCGACAGATTCTTTGGTTTTAGCACATTTTGTAAAAAAAAGATCGTGTTCCTGTTATAAATTTGTGCGTCCGTCCATCCTCCTGTGGACACCATATCTCTGCAACTATTAATCCGATTTGGAAAATTCTTTTTGCATTGGGAAACCTGAAATATGTGAATGATAATCCTTTATTTTATTTATTTTTTTACGGTGCACAATTTTGCCGCTAGAGGGCATAAATGCAGGTCATATCCAATTCAAAACACATTTTATATCCATATATTTACTACCAAACAACCGATTGAAAAAATTATTTTACCTTCCGATTTCATTTGTTTCGAAGAGCATTTCAGGTATAGTTCCTTTTTTAAGTTACACATACGTTTTCCGTTAGAGGGCTCAAAAGTAATTTGCGTTTCCACAGATGTCTCAACCTCTAAAACTCCGATTTGAGAATTTTTTTATTCATCGGATACATCTCCTGATGGGAAATCTTTTGCATATAATGCCTAATGTTTGGTAAAAAAAATGGTTTGGCAACCAGGGGCATACGTCTTAATTTCGGCTTCTGATATATTTGCAGCAAATCTGAGCTTCTAAATTATCGATTAGAAAAGACGACTGTAGACCGATATTACTCACGTGGATAAATCTCTTCCGAATATTTTCTTCCTAAAAGAGTGCATAGTTTTTCCGCCAGGGTGCGTTAATGAATATCTTATTTTTATCAATATCTCTGCTCCTAAGAGTCCAATTTGAAATTTTCCTTCTTTCTTGGATAGCGTTTCCGGAGCGAAATTATTTTCATATAATTTCCAAATTTTCAAGTAAATCATAGACTTTCCGCCAGGGCGCGTTAAGGTAAATTGCCTTTTCCCCGATATTTCTGCTTCTAAAACTCCGATTTGAAATAAGCTTCCTGTATCGCATACAGCTCCTGATGGGAAATGTTTTTCCTACAACTTCTAATATTTGGTTTGGCCACCAGGGGGAATAAGCGTTAATTTCTGCTTCTGATATATTTGCAGCAAAATCTGAGCTCCTGAAAATTCGGCTGGAAAATTTCTTTCCTGGACCGATACCGCTCATATTATAAAAATCTTTTGAGAATACTTTCTTCTTAAAATAATGTATGTTTTTCCCACCTGGGGGCGTAGATGCATATCGTATATTTGTCGATATCTCTGCTTCTACGGGTCTTATTTGAAAAAATCTTTCTTTGTTGGAGAGCGTTTCCGCTGCGAAATGTTTCTTACATAATTTAAAATTTTTCTTAACGCACAAGTTTGCCACTGGAGGGCGTAAGTTCACGATTCCGTTTACAGCAGTATCTGCGGGAATAAAAAACCGACTGAAAAACTTCTTTCTTCGTTCAGATAGTATTGTTTTCCATGCCGGTTCCATTCACTTTCAATAGCTTTAATAAATTTGATTCGTGTCAGATCGGATTCAAAAGACGTGCTTATGACACCCGAAAATTCGGTGGTATCTTTGTTGTTAAAATTGTGATCAGTACTACTGAAGAGCAGCTGTTTAAATAGTCGCCTACATCACGTGGTGACGCATGTGACCTGCTATTTTGCATATACGCTAAGTAAAAGACATTTACGTACATCTGAATAAAGGTTTTTAATTCAATGGCCCTGTGTGTATAAGCAGAATCTCTTTTTTCAAGAGACGTGTTAAAAAGCGCTCACGAAGCGTGCCACATAAGAGATGCTTTGCGACACAAAAATAATTTTTTGCATCAGATTTTTAGAAGTGGCGCTAACGAGAAACAAAAATATGCGTTTATAACTGTTTAAACATAATTTAAAACACTCAATGCGTTTAGTGAACATTATCCGGTATAGAAAGAACTTTCAAATTTGATTGTTAGGAACGGAAATACATATGCGTGGACAAATAAGGTAAGCTTATAATGAATAAGCTTTTTCTATCTAGCTAAAGCTAATGATAATGATGAATAAAGCTTTCAACTAAGCTAAGTATACTATCGTGAATATAGCTTGCACGAATATTATAATGAATTCAAATGGTTGTTGTTACTAGTTAATTAATATCATGAATAAGGTCTCCTGCTAGTAGTGTAGTAATAGTATTGAACAAACTTATAACTGGTAGTAATGTTGTAGCAGTAATTAGGATGAATAAAGTCTCCTGCTAGTAGTGTAGTAATAGTATTGAACAAACTTATAACTGGTAGTAATGTTGTAGCAGTAATTAGGATGAATAAAGTCTTAACGCTGGTTGTTAATAATAGTCCACTAATTGACATAAACCTAACAGCCAGACAGAGATCTGACAAAAACTATGAATTGAGAAAGACGTACTTACGCAAAAAAAGCTCTTTTATTATGTCACTCTTGATCATCCAACGCACACACACAACTCGTTTCACAATAATGAAGAATCAAACTAATCACATAGAAAGAAGCTCTCAATACAACAACAACAAACGCTCTCCTAATATAACAACAAACGCTCTCCCTACGACAACAACGCTCTCCTTGGCTATCGTTGAACGCGCCTATTTATACTGGCTACCACCACGTCATGACTTACACTCATTGCCAGATCTCATTCAGCGGGTGAAATAATATCTCGTTCAGTAAGAAGATAATTTACATAGAAAAATAAAATAACCAGAGATAGTAAAATCAAAAGGAAAGTGAATATAGAGTATACTTTACAAGCTGTCGAATTGTTCGTTATGAAAAAGTATAGAAAACATATACAAATCATTTCCAATAGTAGAAGACATCTCTCTCCCAAACGATTTAAAACAGAGATGTCAGAGAAAGCACAGTGCAAATTTGGCCCCCCTTAGCAAATTTGAACGTTATTTTAAAAAGATAATGGTTGTAGAATGTTCCCGACATTCAATGACATTCAAGAAAAATAAAGAAAAAATAACTTTCTCAATCGGATGTTTAAATGCGGAGATACGATTGCGTGTAGAAATATTCACTTGCACCCTCTAGAGGAAGAACTTATTAGTAAGGAATAGTAAGTGCACGTAATATGCTTTCCTTGGTGAGGAACCAGTTATACAGGCCAGAAGTTGGCCAAAAATCCTCAAATCACTGGCTGAAGCGAGGAAAATTATATAGAGAGATTATTGGGTTCATGACGGCTGTTCAAGACGAAGTGATGTGCAGGTGATGGACCACCTGCTATTTTGCATATATCTGCTAAGGTGATGCACCACGCTAGCAAACGTTGCAGCTCCATAATAACTTTGCTAAGACGATACATCAACAATTAGCGCACGATACAGAACTATCAGTGTCAGAAGTATACAATAAATATCAACCCACTGAGGTACTAGATAATAAACAATACAAATTATATTGAGACCGTGAGATTAAAACAGACGTAACCATCTCTGCTAGTCGTCCAGACATAGTGCTGTATGACAAAAGGCAGCAGTCATTATCGACATATCAGTACCGTTGGACCGTAACATTCAGAATGGATGTGCAACAAAAACCAACAGGTATGTGGAACTGGCTGAAGAGATTAAACAAATGTGGAAACTGAAAACAGTTCACATACGTCCACTGATTATCTCTGCAACTGGTATAATTCCATAGACTCTCATAACTCAGCTTAATGCTTTAGGTCTACAACACTTAAGGCACAAAATCCAAGAAGCAGTAATTCTCGATACGTGTCACATGGTACGACGATTTTAAAACCAGGAGTGACTATTTCTTTACTTGACTTCATGTCCGTACTGACAAGCGGACCATGCTACAGATGCTATTCCTTTAGATTAGAAAATAAAATAATAATAATAATAATAATAATAATAGTAATGATAACAATAATAATAATAATAATGAGACAAAAGGAAATCCAAATAAACATCAGCCCATGCAAGAAAGATGCCTTGACATTTTGGAAAGGAATTTGGGAAAGCCCAGTTGAACATAATAAAAATGCCTTGTAGATCAACGATGTTCGTAAAGATTTGAAAGGAATACACATGGATAATCTGATGATAACAACTGATATGATTACACAGCAAGTAAAGAAATGTGAAAGCCTGGAGCGCTCCTGGGCCAGATGAATTGCATGGATTTTGGTTGAAGTATCTTACAAGTCTTCATCAACGAATAGCTATGCAATTCAATATAATGCAACAGACTTCTGCCACAGAAGATTGGATGACAACAGGTCTCACATTCCTTATAATGAAAGATCAAGAAAAAGGCAATGAACCTACTAACTATCGTCCAATTACATGCCTCCCAACAACATTCAAACTTTTCACAAGAGTACTAGCAAGATCAATATATGACTACTTATGGAGAAACAATTTGTACCCAATAGAACAGAAGGGGAACTTCAAAAGGTCAAGAGGCACAAACGACCAGCTCCTAATTGACAAAATGGTGCTAAAAAACTCCAAAAGAAGAAAAACGAATTTGAATATGGCATGGATAGATTATAAAAAGGCCTTTGACTCATTGCCCCACAGCTGGATTAACAATTGTTTGGAACTATTTGGAGTTAGCAAAAACATCTGCCGATTCCTCAAAGAAAATATTAAAAACTGGAAAACAGTGTTACATGCATATGGTGAAGAACTCGGAGAAGTTAATATCAAGAGAGGCATATTTCAAAGGGATTCTTTGTCGCCTTTATTGTTTAATATCTCTTTTATTCCATTGTCAATGATTTTGAACAAAACAAAAATGGGCTACCACATTTTGGACCAACATGGAAAAATAAACCATCTGCTGTACATGGATGACCTTAAATTGTATGCAAAAAGTTCCGCCGAATTTGAAACATTGCTGCATACAGTGCAAATATTTAGTGATGATATACAGATGGAATTTGGACTGGGAAATTGTGCAGTACTATCCATGCGCCGGGGAAAAGTCCAGAATATAGATGGAATAGAACTAGAAAATGGTAATATAATGCAATCATTGTCAGATAATGAAAATTATAAATACCTTGGAATTCTTGAATCAGATAACATCTTACATACAAAAGTCAAAGGTCTGACTCAGAGTGAGTATATCAAGAGAGTAAGAAAAATATTGAAATCAAACCTAAATGGTGGAAATACAATCGAAGCCATAAATACACGGGCCATTCCAGTAATTATATACCCAGCTGGAATAATTAATTGGATCCAAAGGGAATTAGAAATACTGGATCGGAAAACTCGAAAGTTATTGAACATGCATCATGCACTCCATGCAAAAAGTGATGTTGACAGATTGTATTTACCTCGGAAGATTGGAGGCAGAGGGCTACTACAAGTACAACAAGTAGTAGAGGAAGAAAAAAGAAGCCTGAATGATTACGTCAACAGAATCAGAGAAAAGCTACTTCAGGCAGTGAATAATGAAAATATCTTTAAAACAACAGAAAACAAAGCTGAATACAAGAGGAAACAGTTTGAAAGCAGATTATACGGCTGGAAGAACAAGCCACTGCATGGACAATTTCTAAAGAATATTGATGGGAAAAGTGACAACAACTTGACTTGGGCATGCCTGAAATCGGGTTCCATCAAGAAAGAAACAGAAGGTCTGATTTTTGCTGCACAAGAACAGGCATTGCAAGCAAATGTTATGAAGGCTAAAATCCAGAAAGTCAGTGATAATCCAAAGTGTCGACTTTGTCAAAAAAGATGAAACTCTGTCTCATCTATTATGCGAATGTAGCAAAATTGCACAGACAGATTACGAAGTTAGACATGACAGAGTTGCACAATTGATTCATTGGTCATTATGCAGAAAGCACAATCTGCCAGCATCGAAAAACTCATGGGAACACAAGGCTGAGAAAGTCATAGAAAATAATGAAGTCAAGATCTTGTGAAATTTCATAATTCAAATCGATCGACACGTAGAACATAATACACCAGACATAACAGTCATAGAAAATCGGAAAGTCTGGCTAATTGATATAGTGATCCCTGGAGATGCCAGTGTCAATGAAAAAGAATTGGAAAAAATGACTAAATATGGAGACCTGGCGATAGAAGTTTCCCGGTTATGGACTAAACACACAATGGTAGTCCCCATTGTCATCGGGGCACTTGGAACAATGTCAAAACATTTTACGAATCATTTTGAAAAATTGCAGCTTTCTGATATACCACCTACAGAACTGCAGAAGACATCTTTACTTGGGACATCATATATTTTACGTCGATTCTTGACTGATACCTAGGTCTCCGGTGGAAACTCGTATCAGTTCAACAATACCAGTCAATGATAATTTGCTGTTTATTTTGTTTGTCAGAGGCTGTGATTCATATATTTCGAATAAAGAAAATTATAATAATAATAGTAATGATAACAATAATAATAATAATGACAATAATAACAACTCTACCATCTGCTATACATGGATAAACTAAAATTGTATGCAAAAAGTGCCGCCGAACTTGAAACATTGCTGAATACAGTACAAATATTTAGTGATGATATGCAAATGGCATTTGGACTGAAAAAATGTGCAGTACTATCCATGCGCTGGGGAAAAGTCCAGAATATAGATGGAATAGAATTACAAAATGGTAATATTATGAAATCATTGTCAGAATATGAAAAATTACAAATACCTTGGAATTCTTGAATCACATAACATCTCTCATACAAAGGTCAAAAGTCTGACTAAGAGGGAGTATATCAAGAGAGTACGAAAAATATTGAAATCAAAACTAAATGCTGGAAATACAATCAAAACCATGAATACATAGGCCATTCCAGTAATGAGATACCCAGCTGGAATAAATGATTGGACCCAAAGTGAATTAGAAATATTGGATCGGAAAACTCGAAAGGTGTTTAACATGCATCATGCACTCCATCCAAAAAGTGATGTTGACAGATTATATTTACCTCGGAAATTTTTTTTTTTTATTGGAGGTTTAACGACTACCGTGAGCAACTCAATGGGCTATAAGCAGTCGCCCGTCCCTAATTTAGGGTCACTGGTTCCAGGGAAGGGAGAGAGCCAGTGCCGTAAGACAAACACAACATCCATACCTGACCGGGATTCGAACCCGGACCCCTTGCGGACGAATGATCAGAGGCCAACGCCTTAGACCACTGCCTTCAAAATAAACTTTTATTAGTCTAAAAGCAAGGTACATGTGATACGCTTCAGTCACATGAGACTGTATTAAAAGAGACGAGGCCAAGAGGTCTCAACACAAAAGAAAGGAGGAAAGAAAACTGCTAACATCAGAACAAGATTAAAATATATACAGATAAAAAAGGAACACAGAAAACAAAAACAAAAAACACACACATTACAAAACCCAAACCCCAGAGTGAGGGAAGAAAACACATTCCAAAAACTAGTACATAGCAGCGCGAACACAAAGGTGACAGGTAAAAAACACAACAACAATACAACACAACACAAATTGACTGACACTGCAAGACAGCGACAGGAGAAACAAAACTGTACTTCTGAAAACATGCAGCAGCGGCCAAAACATTGGTACAAGAAGAACATAAAAAACAAAAAAAACGTGCACATAAAGAGGAGTGTTAACCAACCGCTATAACTAAAAACGAAATACGAAGTGACGCATGTAGGTCAGAAGGAACACTGTACAGAAGAATACATGATAATAAGGGGAAAAACCGCTGCATCACACAAAATAAATGTAGCCAAACAGGCACACGAGGTTCACAAAAAAATTCGCACTCAATTCAAATTCCATACTCAAAACAAGAAGTCACGCGTTGACAAACCCCGGAAGCCGACGTGGCGCTATAGAGAGAATCACGCGGAAACAAGATCGCATAGCATCACAACACATTGAAAACAACACAAAGTGCGTCCAGTCGTGCACGGCAACAGAAGGCTGTGCCGAGAAAAAATACAATATTACAGGAAAAACCCAGGCAGAAGAAACACGAAGCAAGACGTAGAACCATAGCTTGAGTGCAAAGAAACACAAAAACGAAAACACAAAAAGTGCACTTAAAACATAATCAAAGACAAAACTGCCTCAACTGACTACTTCACTACACATGTAGTCACATACAGTAAAAAACACAAGAGGCACGGTAAAAAAAAGCACAAGGCAAATAGTGCGTTGACCAACTCCTTGGGTCAACGTAACCCAATAGACAAGATACGCACGAGAAGCACACTGTATAGAAAACGTGAGATAAGGCTGAGTACTCAATGAAAAAACACAACGAGACCAGCAGGGCCCCACTAAGTAATTCAAAGTTTATAAAAAAACAAAGCAAAACAAGTGAACATGAAACACAGGGCATGAGAAAAAAAAGGCTCCCTAAACTGAGGAGCCAACTGAAACACGAAAGTAGAACATGCACAAACAAGTAAAAAACAAGATTATCACATTAGCAGTATAGGTAAAATGCAATCATAGTATTAAAAAACTCACACAGGAGGAGAGCGAGTAGGACAGCCGCCATCCGAACAACTAAACAAAACACGTGCAAAAACAAGAGCAATTACAAATACACGGGAATACCACATACAGGAAACACAGTACAAAAAAGAAGATCAGGAACAACAACAAAGAAACAAGCACAAAAGAAACACAACACGCCAAAAAAACTTTGCAAAACTAGACAACACAGACTAGCCCAACGGAAAACAACAACACCCAACAAGCATCACACTATACCAAACAATAACACTGATCATAAACAATTGGTGGCCAACCAATACAACAAAACACCACAACAAGAAATGCGTCGACCAACAACTGTCTCCGACGAAAACATAGAAAGCAAGCACACAATAATACATAGACAAACAACTCAACAAAAATACCGACACAAAAAAACAATAACCGATTGCACAGCACCACCAAGAACCAGAGAAAAAAATACACACAGAACACAGGAACACAAATGCCCACGGACTCCGGACAGAAAAAAGTCAAAGCAACTAGCTGTAAAACATCCAATCACAGCGCAAAACGGCAAGAAAATTCAGCCAAAGAGGCCGAGGCCGCTAGTAAGAGGAAAAGTATAGAAAAGCACTATCCAAGAAAGAATATACCGACCAGTAAAATGAGCTAACAAAGCACAGGGGAAAAAACAACAAAAAGACCGGAATCTCAAGGAAGCAAAACAGTACAACATTACCAAAGGGCCAACAAAAACAAGAAAAGGAAAACGGTAAAAAATTTAAAAGGAAAAACAACAGGATCAGAGGAAAAGAATGAATACAAGGGAAAAAAACCTGCAGCTCAATCAAAAATAGAACAAGACAACAACCTGGAAAAGCAAAAACAAACAAAGTGAAGAAACCAGTACACCAAAACAAAAACAAGAGAAAAAACTGATCAAACGAATTGAATGAACCCATGCTCAACCCGAAACCATGGAAATTGGGGGGACCAGATCGAGAAGAAAGCAGGAACTGCCTGCCGGGCCAGAGCTACCTCGTACTCAAGTTGGATGACGGACTTGATCGAGGAACGAAACCTACGGCACAGAAAAACTCTCGCAGGATGATATCGACGAAGAGCAGGCCGATCAACACTGGTATGATAGTATACATAAATAGTCAGTTTGGCCTGCAAAATTAAAAACGCGCAAACTGGATTGTGAACAGCAGCGGAAGGATGATGACGGCGAAGAAAATGGTAATGTGAAACAGAGTGAAAGGAAGGACAGACCTCGGAGAGAAGAGCAAACATCAATGAAAAAAGAGGCTGTAAAACTAAACAGGAGTCATATGCGTGATTAACATCACCGAGCGTTGAACAGAAAAAACACAAGGGAGAAGACAGGTGACCAAAACGATGAAGAGTTCGTGGTGTGAGCAAGCGACGATAAAGATGTAGCCAATGAATATCAGTTGCTTTTGGGGAAGCCAGAGAAATGTGTGAATCGACCCATGTCTGAGAGGTTTCATCAGGAGGCACAAAAGGAATAGCGAGAGGTGCTCTAAAATAAGTAAGAAAGTGGCGGTACAAGAGTTTTGCAGTAACTTGATGCACCAGAAAGGGTACATCATTCAAATAAACCAGAAAAGGAAGGCAAGGGGACGCCGAAGAAGAAACAAAAAACCCAAAAGAATTCACGAGGGACGGGTAAAGGCGTTGAAGCTGAAAATGAAGCAACCGGAGTTGGGCGCGATGTAAGGGAGTGCCAGCAAGAGGGGGTCGATTTGGGAAAGAGACTTCCAGCGGAGAGAAGCATCTACAAGTTGGGATACCTGTACTACGTCACTGGCGAACCAGGTGGTGAAGCACAAGTACGGTGAAGAGGGAGAACGCCACCCCAGTGGCGCAGTGGTCTAAGCGATGGCCTCTGATCATTCGTCCGAACGGGGTCCGGGTTCGAATCCCGGTGAGGCATGGATGTTGTGTTTGTCTTACGGCACTGGCTCTCTCCCTTCCCTGGAACCAGTGACCCTAAATTAGGGACGGGCGACTGCTTATAGCCCATTGAGTTGCTCACGGTGGTCGTTAAACCTCCAATCAAAAAAAAAAAAAGAAGAGGGAGAACGGAGTGCAGAAGAGTAAAAGAGAGGTTCCGCAAGCAGATCATTAGTTGAGGTAGGTGGGAGACGGACGGGACATAAGGAATGCCAGAGGGAAAAAACGGTGCGATAAGTATCGGGAAAGTGATCTGGAATGAGGGGGAACAGATCCATACGGAGGAAAGTAGCGAGATTGAGAAACGGACTGCGAGGGAAAAGTAAAGTATCAACAATAGTAATCGATGAAATCTGAGGATGAAAAAAAGAACGGAGAAAGGTCTGTAGATGAATAGCAATAGATTTTTGAAAAAGATCTGGGAGGGTAAGACCTCCAAAGGACAGAGGAAAGGACGAGAGTAGAACGATGAACCCAGTGAACGTTATTCCAGATGAAATCAGTAATCAAACGTTGAGCGGATTGGAGAAAAATGGGCGAGGGAAAATAAGCGAACCACGAATGTGTCAGAATGGGAAGAAGAAAGGAAGAAACCAGATGTGCTCTGCTAAAAAAAGACAAAAAAAGGTTTGAACCGGCAAAAAGGAGCAAGTCGGCGATTGAGCTGCTGAACCAAAGGAATCCATGTGGCATCAGCAACCGCCACGGGATTTCCAACGTACACACCAAGAAGTTTAATGACCGAGGATGACCAACGGGCACCCCAAAGGGCGATCACCGTGTGCCACCCACGATCCGGCCCACAGACCGACAGATTTAGACATATTAAGTTTGGAACCGGAAATTGAAGCATACTCAAGATAAGCAGAAAGGACAACACCGAAAGAACGTTCAGTGCGAAGAAAGAGAGTGAGGTCATCAGCATATGCAGACAACACTATGCGGTGGTGACGAGTAGGAGCAATACTGCGAGGAATCACAGAAAACAAACGAGAACGCAGACAAATTAAGAGAGGTTCAAATGCAAGCGTAAAAAGTTGACCCGAAAGGGGACAACCCTGCCGGATCCCGTTGTCAAAGGGGATGGTAGCTGTCATGAATGTGGAAGTGCGAATACGGAAAGAAGAGTGAGAGTAAAGATTAATAAGAGCTTGACAGAAAAGAGTAGGAAAGCCAAAATGACGAAGAACAGCAAAGAGATAAGAATGATTAATGGAGTCAAAAGCTTGTTTCTGATCAATATTAAAAATTGCGAGAGGTTCGGAAAGATGGGAAGCAAGAAAATATAAGTTGCGAATGGTGGAAATGTTGGTAGTAATCGAACGGGAGGGAATAGTGTAAGTTTGATCGGGGTGGATTAAATGCTGCAAGACGGAATTGAGGCGAAAAGTGAGAATTTTAGCAAAGGTTTTGTAGTCACTATTAAGAATAGAGATAGGGCGCCAGTTACAAAAAAGACCAAGGTTTTCGGTTTTGGAGATGAGACGGAGAAGAGCAAAAGTGAAATCAGAAGACTGAAAATTTGAAGAAGTAAAAACGGCATTAAAACAAGCAACCAGAAGCGGGAGGAGAGAAGGAAGAAACTTCTTATAAAATGAGAGCGGAAGACCGTCCGCGCCAGGGGAAGAACGGTCATTCAGACTGGAAATTGCAGAGCGGACTTCAGAAGGAGAGATAGGCGAAACAAGAGAATAAAAAAAACAATGTGGAACCTGAGGGAGGACATGAAGAAGAGGGAGGTATCTGCAGGAGAAAGGAGTCGGTGTTGAAAACGATCAGAATAATGGGAAAAAGTTAGTTCACAGATACGATAAGGGTCGGTAACTGTAGATCCGTCAGGTAGTGAAAGAAAGGAAATTGTGTTGCTTTTAACATGATACTCCTCAAGGGACTTCAAAGTAGAAAAGGGGTCGTCGTGAAACCGCAAGTGAGTGAATTTCAGACGAGTAAGGGCTGTTGAAGCAAAAGTAAACAGAATACGACGAAGTTGAGCTTGAAACACGGGAAAAGAAGGATCAGAAGAAGAAATAGTCTGCAATTTACGACGGAGAACATCAATATCTTGAAAGCGAGAAGTACGGGAAGAGAAAGAAAACTGACGTGCGAAAGAAATAATCGAAATTTTCGTGGAAAGCCGTAGAGCCCCTGGGTCGTCAGACGAAGAAAGTTGTTGCAGAGAAGACGAGATCATAGAGCGAATTTCAGCACAGAAAACAGGATCAGTTAAAACTGAATCGTCGAGCGATCAGACTGGGGAAGGGGGAACAGAGGAAGAATGCAAAAAAAAAGTTTTAAAAGAACGGGGCGATGATCTGACGAAACGTAAGGATGATGAGTAATTTCAACTAGAGAGGAATGGAGAAAACTGGAAACATAGAATCTATCTAGGCGTGCTGCGACACAGCGTGAAGCAGCCGGGGGAACCAGGAAAATTCCTTGGACCGGGGATGGAGGGAACGGAATGCATCAATCTAATCAAAATTAACAACGAGTTGAGTGAGATTGGAAACAAGGTCGGAACGGCTTTCGGTTGAACCATCTCGGTCAAAACCGGGTTGCAAAGTGCAATTGAAATCGCCTGCAACAATGACTGTATCATTTGGATGGAGGGTCGAAAGGATAGAAGAAAGATGTTGGAGGAGAGTTTCTGCATCCGTAGTAGATTGCGGAATATGGATATTGAAAACATGAATACGTTTAGAACAAAAACAAAAAGAAATATGTTGAAAAGAACCCAGCAGACTCTGTGACTCAACAAGATCAGAAAGGGAAGAATGAAAACGCACATGAAACGCTATAGCGGTACCAGACCTGAGATGGGTCCGGTAATTATGATAAAAAATGTACGGCCAGCGTCTCCAGTGGGAACACCCGGCATCCAAGGAACAGTTTGTCTCCTGGAGAAGGAGGATTTAGCCCCCAGGTAACGAACGTCCTCGTAAACCAAAGCATTCGCCGCAGAAGACGCAAGCCCTCTACAATTAAAGCTAAGTAGTGTTAACAAGGACATCACTGGTAGGTTGCATCCAGGCTTCCAGTTCAGCCCTCAAAATCTTGAGTAAGTAGCCCAGACGGCGAGCATATTGCTCAGTCCCGCCAGGCAAAGTAACATTAGTTATAAATGCATGGAACTGGTTTAGCTGTGCAATCATTTCCGGCAGCAAGTGAAGCTTACTCTTAATGCAAGGTAGTGTGATCAACTTCGCCTTACGCGGGTGAGTGGTCAATGCATACAGATCAGATAAAGTAAGAGGGTGCAAAGGCACCGCAAGTTCTTCAAACATAGTAGAAATGTCAAGAAGTGTAGGAGAAGAAGAATCATTGTCAGAGTCAACCATTGCAGTGTCATCAGGATCAGGGGCGACCGTGTCCATAACATCATCATCCTGGAGACCTGCGAATCGGTTCGAAGCTAGTAATTCAGAATTTGGCTCATGATGGCTAGGTGAACCCGAGGTAGAATGGGCTGGTTTCTTGGACCGAAGACGTTGAGACGAACGGGAAGAGTGAGTAGAAACACCAGGTGAGCTGGGGCGTTTACGTTGTGAATTAGGTGCAGACACTTCCAGCGATGGAAAATCCTCAATGGAGGGCTCCAAACCATCCAGTACGACAACAGGAACCGGGAGTGAAGGAACGACTGGAGAAACAGCAGGCAAAATTGATGAAGGTAGAATGTGAGCAGGTGCCTCAGCGGCCTGCACAACATCCGCAGAGGCAGCGGCCACCGGAACTGTAGTAGCTAATGAAGAATCAGATCTAGCACCAGGAGTAGCATGAGGACAAGCAAAAGCGAGATGACCTTCCCCTTTACAGCAGAAGCACTGAACCCCTGCAAAAAGATTAAAAATGTACGTCCGGGTATCAGTGATTAATTCCAGAGTTGCAGGGCGTTCCGCAATTGACTGAGAAGTTGGGAAAATAACCCGGTACTGGCGGCGCCCACCCTGCACATGTTTCAGGGGGGAATCACGGGCTGTAGCTGGAAGAATCTTGGTCACTCCCACAACACGACCCATCGTGTTGAGGGCATCAATCAACAGAGAATCAGGAACAGCCGTTGGTACAAGAGAGAGGGTCACCGTAACTGGTCTTTGGGCTGCAGCGACAGGTTGTAGATGAAAGGACCCAATATCAACCCCATGAACTATAATTAAATCTACTGCTTGCTGGTGGGTGAAGTGAACAACCACCCCTCCACCCAAGCGAATAATGGACACAATGCTTTCGGCTGGAACGACCTTCGACACAGCATGCAGATACTGGGGGAGGGGGTGTCACGCAAAGCAGGAATGAAAACACTTAATAATAAGGCAGACGACAACTGCTTACCTTCCGGTGAATCACTTGGAAGAATAATTTTCAACACCGAAGCTACACGTTTGAAATGTGGTGCAGAATCACTAGAAATATATGAGGTACTTCCCACAGCTTGTGCGAACGACGTTGAAGTAGAACTAGCAGAACCAGGAATATTAGACGCAGCCGGCACACGGGTGGCCAGAAACGCAGTCTCTGGAAGTCCAGAAGCACCAGTCGACGCAACATTTCCCGAAGAAGGCACAGAACTAAGAAGCGAAGACATATCAGCAATCGACGAAGCAGCTGTAGACGACGGTGACTTATTCACAGTGGTAGTGGACATTCTCGACCACTGGCCCACCAAAACTCATGCGTCGTAACTGACGACACACGAAAATGAAAAAAAAAACAAAACAAAAAATGAGCACCCACTCGGCACTCAGCCTCACTGCTCGTGAAGCGAGGGTACGAAACACTGCAACCAAAACACAAAACGACGAAATACCACAAAAAGAACAAGTAAGCTAACGAACGTTGACTTCTACGCAGGAGCCGAAAAAAATGCGACTTGTCTGTTCAACGACCACTGCGCCACCGGGGCGGCCTCGGAAAATTGGAGGCAGAGGACTACTACAAGTACAACAGGTAGTAGAGAAAGAAAAAGAAGCCTGAATGATCACGTCAACAGAAGCAGAGAGCAGCTACTTCAGGCAGTGAATAACGAAAATATATTAAAAATAACAGAAAGCAAGGCTGAATACAAAAGAAGGCAGTTTGAAAGCAGATTATATGCTGGAATTAAAAGCCACTGCATGGACAATTTCGAAAGAATATTGAAGAAAAAAGTGACAACAACTTGACGTGGGCATGGCTGAAATTGGGTTCCATTAAGAAAGAAAGAGGTTTGATTTTTGCTGCACAGGAACGGTTCTACGTCAATTCGTCGCGTGCGTCAATTCGTCGACTGCGACGGTTCGTCGCGCGTCAATTCGTCGATTGCGACGATTCGTCGCGCGTCAATTCGTCGCCTGCGTCAATTCGTCGCGCGTCAATTCGTCGACTGCGTCAATTCGTCGACCACGTCAATTCGTCGCGTTTACAGATTTTGGTTACATACAAAACGAATGCAGGAAATCGTACGATTTCGAACGTCTTACTCCCTGATCAAATTTATAAAGTTTGGACATGCAGACAGGATAGGAATATTACGTTTTTCTTTGGCGCTAAAAATATTAGACGGTAAACGGTTTTTGGAACGGGGCAGGGCCCGGTTGGACAGAGCCCCCCATATACAAAATTTTCGTAAAATCTACAGTTTTCAATTCAGAACCACCAAATCTGGTTTACTATCTCGTGGTATTCTAACTTAGACTGTAGACGGTTTTGGGAAGCGGTTGCAGAGAAAGGGGGGAGGGGGTTAGACCCCCCTACAGAATTGCCGTAAGATATAGTTTTCAATTTAGAACTACCAAATTTGGTATATTATCTCATGGTACTCTAACTTAGACGGTTTTTGGAACGGGTCAGGGGCCCGGTTGGTCAGAGCCCCCACACACAAAATATTCGCAAGATCTACATTTCAAAATTGCCTTTATTCTTCAGTAAAATAACATTTCTATGTACATGACAATGGAATTCTGCCAATAAATACAGCGGTATATACATCAGCTGGAAAGTTCCAGTGAAACGTAAAACAAAATATTGTTAAAATCATAAAAAAAAAAAAAATTATTTCGCCACAGTTTTCAATTCAGAACCACCAAATCAGGTATCCTATCTCATAGTACTCTAACTTAGACGGTTGTCGGTTTTTGGAGCTGGTCAAGGACCGGGGAGTCACAGCTTCCCCCCCCCCCCATACTAAATTTTCGTAAAATCTAGTTTTGATTTCAGAACCATCAAATTTGGTATCATGAAACTCTAACTTAGACGCTGGACGGTTTTTGGAAGGGGTTGGAGCCCGCGGGGTCGGAGCCCCCCCTCATAAAAAATTTCGTAAAATCGACAGTTTTCATCTTAGAACCACCAAATTTGGTATACTATCTTATGGTACTCTAACTTAGACGGCAGACCGTTTTTGGAACGGGTCAAATCACGGGGGTCAGAGCCCCCCACATACAAAATTTTCTTAAAAACTACAGTTTTCAATTCAGAACCACCTAATCTGGTATACTATCTCATGGTGCTCTAACTTAGACGGCAGACCGTTTTTGGAAGGGGTTGGAGCCCGGGGGTCAGACACCCCCGAATATTTTTTTTTTTTTGTAAAATCTACAGATTTCAATTTAGAACCACCAACTTTGGTATACTATCTCATGGTACTCTAACTTCGACAGTAGACCGTTTTTGGAACGGATCAAGGCCCAGGGGAGGGGGTCAGAGCCCCCACATTCAAAATTTTCTTAAAAACTGCAGTTTTCAATTCAGAACCACCAAATCTGGTATACTATCGCATGGTACTCTAACTTAGACGCTCGACGATTTTTTGAAGGGGTTGCAGCCCGGGGGGTAAGGGCCCCCCTCATATAAAAATTCGCAAAATCTACAGTTTTCAATTTAGAACCACCAAATTTGGTATACTATCTCAAGGTACTTTAATTTAGACGGTCGACGGTTTTGGGGACGGGTTTGGAGCCCTGGGGGTCGGAGCCCCCCTCCCGCACCGCACACACACACACAGACATACAACATTTTCTTAAAAACTACAGTTTTCAATTTTGAACCACCAAATTTGGTATCATGAAACTCTAACTTAGACGCTAGACGGTTTTTGGAAGGGGCTGGAACCCCGGAGTGAGAGCCCCTCCCCCTCCTCATAAAAATTTCGTGAAATCTACAGTTTTCAATTTAGGACAACCAGATTTGGTATACTACTTATGGTTATCTAACTTAGACGGTAGACGGTTTTTGGAAAGGGTCGGGGCCCGGGTCAAGGTAGCCCCATGCAAAATTTTCGTAAAAATCTTATCTTTTGTTTTTCCAAAACGCAGAGGTACATGTATTTTACAGCTGGGACGCTCCAGGCGGGGGATCAACAGATGCGAAGAACCCGGGAGCCAGGTTCCGGAGGCGGCAGCAGGTGCGGACTGGGCAGTTGTACTCTGGGCCGGTAGGCGTCATGCTAATTCTCAAAAATAAATTCAAATTTTTTGTGTTGCACCATGCGTATGAAAGAAAATTGTTATACTGAAAAGACAATTTGTTTACCCCGTAACATATTAAACGAAACCTACGTCCCTACGTGCCAAATGATCTGTAAGCCGAACACAGTTTTTCATGCAACACCTTCCCCCGACTTTCTAAGTTCAGATCTGTCTCGTTCGACTTATTTCCTGTACCGCCCCTCTCTTTCGCTAATTGCAGTTAATTGCCGTGAAATTGGTGTTTTACGTTGGGGTGTATTGCCGCCTATCCTGAAGACTATAGTGAAAGCAGTGAACCCCAGGGGAAAAGTATTCCATCAAAAGCAACAGAAATCCAAAGCGAGAGCAAAACTTTGTTCGTTGGCATTACATCCAAGCAATTTAGGCGAAGTAGGAAGTGTGTTTTTCTACTACGACACCAGAAGATTGTCGCGAATACTCAGGCAATTGCGATACAGATGTGTCCTTAAGACTTCTCTTTCAAGACGTCCAAAGGCCGGCACTAGGGGATGGGGAGGGATACAGTGCGGATGCTCTTTTTTGTTGCAGTTAGAAATTCTTAAGCTCATTCTTCCTTAAAACTTTGCCTGGTTACCAGTAACTACTGTCTCATGCCTCAACCATTGCACAGATTTGTTGTTTTTGTTTTCATTCTTTGAGTTAACAGAGGGAAAATATCTGAACTGCGTTGTTTCAGTTGGAAATATTTTTTTACTTCAGCAACAAGGCTTCACGTATAATTGCAAAATACTTCGATAGAATAAGCATACCTTACATAAAGAGCTTGCATGAGAAAATAGATTAATAATAAGGAAAATATTCTAAAACCAAAAAAAGAAATTGCGGAACCGAAAAAGCTAGGTAGAGGAAACAAAAGGCTCTAAGAAAACGTTCATATTTAAAGAAACCTGTAGTCGCTTAATGAGTAAGTGGTATAACTCAATACAAAATCATGTGCTGTATTTGAAAAAAAACTAGAAGCAAGTAGGCATCGTGACTGTCCACAGTTTCCTTTTCTTCCTGTCGACATTACAACCACCACAGAAAAGAAAAGAACAAAAACATAACAAAAACACCCATACAAAGTAAAATGCCCAAAACATAAAAAGAAGTAACCACACAAAATGAAATGCCCAAAACATTAAAAAAACTGCAACCACACGAAACAAAATACCCAAAACATGGTAAGAAATTCTGTTGAAAGCACAATGAAGGTATACGATAGGAGAAATATATGTTTTTAAAACTTAATACAAGTGTCAAAACTAAAATAAAAAGAAAGAAAAAAATATTCCAAATTTCATTGTTACTTTAGATATTTTGACCTGTTGACATTTTGTAAATTGTACTTGCACTCGGTCAAAAATATTACTTACAAGGACTCTTTAGTAACTTTTAATCGCTGTGGTCGTATTTATAAGGTTTGCATAACAAGTCAAGTTATTAATGTTGCGCTTTCACTTACCGTCTCCCGCTTAGGTAGTGTTTCATGACACAAAATTTGGTGGTTCTGAATTGAAAAATAAAGATTTTAAGAATTTTTTTTATGTGGGAGGAAGGGGTCTTACCCCCGGGCCTTGATCCGTTCCAGAAACCTTCTACCGTCTAAGTTAGAGTACCATGAGATAATATGCAAAATTTGGTGGTTCTAAATTGAAAACAATAGATTTTACGAAAGTTTGTGTGTGTGTGTGTGTGTGTGGGGGTAACCACCCTTGCCCCGACCCGTTCTGAAAACCGTCTACCGTTTAATTTAGAACACCATTATATAGTATACCAAATTTGGTAGCTCTAAATTGAAAACTTTAGTTTTTACGAAAAATATTTATGGGCGGAGGGACTCTGACCCCGTGCCCGACCCGTTCCAAAAACCGTCTACCGTCTAAGTTAGAGTACCAAGAGAGAGTATGCCAAATTTGGTGGTTCTAAATTGAAAACAGTAGATTTTACGCGGCATTTTTATGGGGGCGGCCTTTACCCCCGAGCTCCAACTCCTTCCAAAAACGGTCTACTGTCTAAGTTAGAGTACCATGAGATAGTACACCAGATTTGGTGGTTCTGAATTGAAAACTGTAGTTTTTAAGAAAATTTTGTATGTGGGGGCTCTGACCCCCGGGCCTTGACCCGTTTCAAAAACGGTTTGCCGTCTAAGTTAGAGTACCATAAGATAGTATACCAAATTTGGTGGTTCTAATATGAAAACTGTAGATTTTGCGAAATTTTTATGAGGGGGGCCGGACCCCCGAGCTGCAACCCCTTCAAAAACCTTCTAGCGTCTAAGATAGAGTACCATGAGATAGTATACCAAATTTGGTGGTTCTAAATTGAAAACTGTAGTATTTACGAAAAAGTTTTTATTCGGGGGGTCTGACCCCCGGGCTCCAACCCCTTCCAAAAACCGTCTAGCGTCTAAGTTAGAGTACCATGAGATAGTATACTAGATTAGGTGGTTCTGAATTGAAAACTGTAGTTTTTAAGAAAATTTTGTATGTGGGGGGCTCTGACCTCCCCCGGGCCTTGACCCGTTCCAAAAACGGTCTGCCGTCTAAGTTAGAGTACCATGAGATAGTATACCAGATTAGGTGGTTCTAAGATAAAAACTGTAGATTTTACGAATTTTTTTTATGAGGGAGGGGGCGCGACCCCGCGGGCTCCAACCCCTTCCAAAAACCGTCTAGCGTCTAAGTTAGAGTACAATGAGATAGTATACCAAATTTGGTGGTCCTAAGATGAAAACTGTAGATTTTACGAAATTTTTTATGAGGGGGGCACCGAACCCGCGGGCACCAACCCCTACCAAAAACCGTCTAGCGTCTAAGTTAGAGTTTCATGATACCAAATTTGATGCTTCTGAAATGAAAACTTCGTTTTGTATGTAACCAAAATCTGTAAACGCGACGAATTGACGTAGTCGACGAATTTGTCCGCGACGAATCGTCGTGGTCGACGAATTGACGCGCGACGAATTGACGCAGGCGACGAATTGACGTAGTCGACGAATTGACGCACGCGACGAATTGACGTGACACCCACAGGAACAGGCACTGCAAACAAATGTTATAAAGGCTAAAATCCAGAAAGCCAGTGATAGTCCAAAATGTCGACTCTGTCAAGAAAAAGATGAAACTGTGTCTCATCTTATATGTAAATGTAGCAAAATTACACAAACAGATTACAAAGCTAGACACGGCAGGGTTGCAAAATTGATTCATTGGTCATTAATTATGCAGGAAGCACAATCTGCCAGCATCGAAAAACTCACGGGAATATCAGAAGTCAAGATCTTGTGGGATTTTCGAATTCAAACTAATCGGCACCTAGAACATACACCAGACGTAACTGTCATAGAAAATCGGAAAGCCGGGATAATTGATATAGCGATTCATGGAGATGCCAGAGTAGATGAAAAAGAACTGAAAAAAAAAAGACTAAATGTGGAGACCTGGCCTTAGAAGTTGCCCGATTTTGGACTAATCACACAACTCTAGTCCCCATTGTCATCGGGCACTTGGAACAATGTCAAAACATTTTATGAATCATTTCGAAAAATTGCAGCTTTCTGATATACCACCTACAGAATTGCAGAGACATCTTTACCTGGGATATCATATACACTATATTGACAAAAGTCACCGGATACATAGAAGACAAACACAACATAGCATTTATTGACAAACATTAGTACGGTGTCGGTCCACCTTTGGCTCTAATGCATGCACTGACCCTTCGAGACATGCTTTCGACAAGGTTTTCGAACACAGCGATAGGTATGCCCTTGAATTCAGTACATAATGCTGCCCCTGACTGTTACTTAGTAGTTGGCCTTGGTTCCAAACTTCTTATGCGGTGCTCTAATTCATCGCATAAGTGCTCTGTGGGATTAAGATCAGGGCTCTCTGCTGGCCAGTCCGCACACGATACGGAATTATCATCAAACCACGCCGTAACAGTCCTTGCTTCATGCCCCGGTGCGTTATCCTGCTGGAACCAACAAGGCTCGGTTCCATAGTGTTGCCACAGGGTTGGTAGGGCATAATTGGTCCAGAATATCGAGGTAGACGTGCTGGTTAACAGGTTTGTCCACAATAACCAATGGGCCGGAACCATACCCCTAAAAACACTCCCACACGAGCACACTGCCAGCTGCAAACTTGACCGTAGGAACAGTACACTGTGGTAAATAGCGTTCCCCCGGCAGCAGTCATACCCACACACGGCCATCAGACTGATGGATCGTGTATCGGGATTCATCAATCTATAGGACCTGTTTCCATTGATCTACGGTCCACGACAAATGCCCTTTTTTCAAGCTATACGACGAGTAGCATTCCGAGTGGAGATGAAAGGCTTATGTGCAGCCACACGACCACGGTAACTCATTATATTAAGTTCTCTGAGAATGGTACGTGTACATACCGAATTTCCAGCATTTTTACTCACCTCTGCACTGAGATCTTGTGCAGTACTCCGTCAATTAGCTGTAACGACTCTCCTGTGGCTTCGACATCCTCTATCACTGATTTTCGTTGGTCTGCCGGTACGTTTTGCTGCTTCAGGCAGGCCATGTGTCTTCCACTTATTTAGTACATCCAAAACAGTGGACTTGGGTATGTTTAATCGCCTCTCGGTTTCTCTTATGGACAACACACTAATATAACACCCAACAATCTTTCCTTTCTCAAAATCAGTTCTCTCCCGCCACGACATTTTCACTCAGTCTCACAGTGTGATATGATCGCGGTCAGCTGCAGGCTTGTTTTTATACCGCTTGCAAATGTATCGCTCATCTTAAGAACGCAGCGGATCCATTCATTTGCTTTTGAAGGGGTGTTCGGTGACTTTTGTCAATATAGTGTATTTTACACAGATTTTGGACTGCTACCTAGGTGATAATAGATTTTCGTGACAAAAAGACTGCTCGGGTAAGAAAACCTGTCTCCGGTGGTAACTCGTATCAGCTCAACAACACCAGTCAATGATAATTTTGATGTTTTTGATTGATTGTCATGGGCTCTGTTTCGTATATTTCGAATAAAGGAGATAATAATAATAATAATAATAATAATAATAATAATAATGGTCCACTTGTCCGTACTGACAAGTGGACCATGCTACAGATGCCATTGCTGTAGATGAGAAAATTAAATAAAATATAATAATAATAATAATAATAATAACATAGCCGAATTGTTCCTGATGGCTATACAAGATCAAGTTGTAAATTCCAGAAATTACAGGAAGCGTATCCTGAAGGACACGTCAGTGGAATGCGGCACATGTCTGCAATGCCATCAAGCACCAGAGACCATAGCAGGGTGCAGAGCCCTCACAAAAACAAAGTACACAAACGGGCACAATCAAGTCGCCAAGATTGTTTATCAGAAATTGGCCAGAAAGCCCCACCTCATTACAACTGAGCCTGTCCCCTACTACAAGCATGAGCCAACAATACTTCTGGAGAAGAACACCCACAAGATGTACTGAGACAGATCGATCAGAACAGATAAAGGCATTTCCCACAATCGGCCCGACATCGTCCTGGTCTACAAGGGAAAGTAAACATACCGCACTGACATGGGCGTGCCCAACACGTGCAACATCCAGAAGACGCAAGGAGAGAAGCTGTCAAAGTATAACGACCTACGATACGAAGTTAAGGAAATGTGGCATATGGAGGACATCACTACCGTCCCCATAGTAATATCAACCACTGGAGGTGTACCTAAGACCATTCACATCTCTATACAGACACTAAACCTTCAATCTAACACCTACATGGAACTACAAAAGGCATCTATCCTGAACACTTGTAGGATAGTAAGGAAATTCCTGGACAACTGAGAGAAAGAAATGCCTCTATAACGAAGTAAATTTCTCCGTCATTTTTATCCGCGCAGGGATTTGAACCCGGATCCCCTCATTCCGGAATAAGTCGCTCTACCAATTGAGCTACGCGGACGTTTTATTCTGATTCCTATCTGCCTTTATGTCGTGTGCGTCCTTCTGGCAGGTACGTCACATCTCCTGGTACGTTACATCATCTCCCTTATTTTTTTTTTTTTTTTTTTTTTTTTGAAGTGCTGGAGAAGGGATTCTCTTATTTTTCCTATCTTGCGGTGTGGAAAGAACATCACACCAATGCGAGATTTTGAACGGTCGGGTCATCCGGATAGTTCGGGCGCCAATTATAACGAAGTAAATTTCTCTGTCATTTTTATCCGCGCCGGGGCTCGAACCCGGATCCCCTCATTCCGGAATAAGTCACTCTACCAATTGAGCTACGCGGACGTTTTATTCTGATTCCTATCTGCCTTTATGTCGTGTGCGTCCTTCTGGCAGGTACGTCACATCTCCTGGTACGTTACATCATCTCCCCCTTATATATTTTTTTTCGAAGTGCTTTAGAAGGGATTCTCTTAGTTTTCCTATCTCGCGGTGTGGAAATAACATCACACCAATGCGAGATTTTGAACGGTCGGGTCATCCGGAGAGTTCGGGCGCCATTATAACGAAGTAAATTTCTCCGTCATTTCTGTCCACGCCAGGATTCGAACCCGGATCCCCTCATTCCGGAATAAGTCACTCTACCAATTGAGCTACGCGGACGTTTTATTCTGATTCCTATCTGCCTTTATGTCGTGTGCGTCCTTCTGGCAGGTACGTCCCATCTCCTGATACGTTACACCTCTTCCCAGACTTGGTACGTCCTACCCGTCCCCGAAGGAAGAAAAGAAAAACCTCAGGAAAAGGTGGAATCTCTAATAATAATAATAATAATAATAATAATATTAATTAAATGGCAAGAGTGCACTACGCTTATTTGAAATTCTAGAAAACTTTAGATCTTACCTGAAACCCTGTAGGTAATTTAGTGCCGTTAATGCACATGTCTGGAAAGTTATAACAGACGGCGCTACCTGCATATTTCATAAACAAAGCCGTGGGGCATGGTCCTGCACCTAGTTTGCAGAACTTAGCCAGTCTATACCTGTTGAAGAAAGAAACATGATGTTAATTACTTTGATGATTAAAAAAAGAAACAGTTATAAAAAATCAATGTCAGTTAAGGGCATAATTATGCAACTTCAAAATGCTTATAGTGTGATATAAATCTGCTTATTCAATGGTGTAAATTCTAAAGTATGTTCAAGTCCGCAAGCTTTCGCTCCCACTGGGAGGTTTTGTCTAGGCTGCGTTTAGACATGAAATGCCAAGAATTAGAACGCAAGATTATTTTTGGAAAATAGCGTGAGAGATATCAGGAGCTATATTGCATGTTATTTATCATGCGATTTATACGCAGTGATGCGACGTGCCTTCATCCTTTAATAACGTAGGCCAAACCATTTGCAGTCTCATAGAGAGAGAGAGAGAGAGAGAGCATCATTGCATGCCAGCGAACTGGAGAGGATTTTGTGACGTATAATCTGATTTAATCTTTCTTTTTTAGTTTCTTTCTCTATGTAAATTTGAGCTCATTCTCCTTTAGCGTTTTTCAAACTTAACGTTATGTCTTCTCTCACGCAAGAGTATGGTTGACAACAATTTGAGGTCAAAACGCATGACGTGTGTATGTGTCCGATGAGAACTGGAAGATATACAGGGTTGCAAGAAAAATCCTTGATCAAGCCGATATCTCACGAACTATGGCAATTAGCGATTTACTTCTTGTGCACTTGTATAGTAAACCCCCTATGACGCACACAATAACATCACGAGGAATCCCCTAGGGAGGCCTATCGAGCCCCCTTTGCAGGTAGGGAAAAAACCTCAATTACAAACTTCTTCAGCTAAGTAAAAATAGTACATAAATGTTTATGTCCTATACCAAAAGATGGAAGGGTACCGGGAATGTGGCCACAAGTAAATCACAGCATTCGGAAGCAACAACCGAGTATTTAGACAAAGCTACAAGACGTAAATGCATAATACTGTAGAGATTTTATTAGTTTAAAAAATACAACTTGCATGTTTGCATACTCAAAATGTCGCACTTCAGCAACGATGCACCCCTGCAAGCGCTCTACGAGCTGACGGTGCATGCGTTGTAGCATATCTCCATCAACAGAGAGAGGCACAGGCGAATGTCATACGCTGTTGCAGATCTTCTACATTTATCGGTGGTGTTGCATACACCTGTGATGGTTCTATCGCCTAGTTCTATCCATCTCTATACACCTCCTGGTTCTATCTATCTCCGGTCAAACATATCGATTAGCCATCGTGATACGTGTGCGCTAATATGTGGTGTTTGCCCCGTTGTGTTAGTACCACATGTTCAATAAAGGCTGTAATGGTACATTTTCCAAGAAATCCTTTACATCCGTTTGAAGGAGATGTAAATATCGTTCACCATTCAGAGTTGCAGTGTAAAACAAAGGTCTTACAAGTTGGTTCCTCTAAATGCCACACCAAACGTTGGAGAACCACTTCACTTGATGGTGTGTGTCTCTCGTTCAATAGTCTTGTGCCCAGTAATGTACACTAGGCGCAATCACAACGCCATCTCGTGGAAGCGTGATTCATTAGTCCATAAAATGTTTGACAGAAACTCTGGGTCCTCTTCTAAAGCATTCAACAAGACATTACAAAAATCAAGTCTTTTCTCCGCATCTTCAGGATACACTGGCTTCTGCGAATGAAACGAATATGGATGCATATGGTTCCTGTGCAAAATCGCTGTTGGTTTTATCCACTTTCCTGGGCAACTTCATTTGTGCTGCTGTACGTATGCCAGAACATCTGTATCGTCCCGTTTTGGCCTGCCTGTAGGTGAGCGATGGCTGACACTGTCCGTGTCACGCAGGCGTTGGACTACATGTCTCATGGTCTTATAATCCGGATATCTGGCATTGGGAAACCGCTGTGCATAGAGGCGTGCCGCTACACGAGCAATCCGGTTGCACTCGCCATAAATCACGACCATTTCGCACAGTTCCTCATTCATAAACGCCAACATTAGTGTTTGTACTTCATGTGTGAAGTTTACAGATTGATGGCAGCTTCTTGCTAACCCTATATACTGGTAAGTTGTAAGTAAATGAAAGCACATAGGAATACTTTTCACACGAACCTTATCAACAGTTCTTATTCTGAAATAAAATGCAGTTCCTTAACACATTCAATATCAGACTTTGAGGTCCAATACATTAAAATATACACGGAAACAAGGAGAAATAGCATAAACTGGCGAAACACTCATCCAATAGGAAAACTATATGCATATCTAATTTACTTGCGTACGTGGCAAAGCGTTTGACTTCCCGTCACTGGTTCAAGAAGTGTTGGCATACCGACCGCGCATGTCCTTTTTGTATTCTCCCAACGTAGCAGAGAGAACGATATTTTAAATCTATGCAAATATGCTTCGGACACAGCGACTCAGATAGCTTTCCTCTTTTTTTTTTTTTTTTTTTTTTGCATTTGGAGAGTATCGTTCGATCTTTTCTTATGGGAGAAAAGCATTTATGTATACTATTTTTGCCTCGCTGAACAAGTCTGTTATTGACCTTTTTGTCCTATCTGCAAAGGGGGCGGGATAGCCCCCTCACCCGCCCAAAAAGGGGCCGAGGGGATTCCACGTGGTACTATTGTGTGCGCCATAGGGGGTTTGCTATACAACTGCACCAGAAGTAAATCGCTAACTGCCATAGTTCGTGAGTTATTGACCTGATCACAGACTCACCTTGTAACCCTGTATAATGTTTGAGAAGCAGCAAAGGTGTAAAGATGGTTGAGGTTATAATGCTATAATCGTAGAAGCGGCTTGGTTTCATTGAAGTTTGACCGATTTAAAGACTGCGTGTTAAAACTTTAGTGTTTTTTCTTTATCAAGTGTTTTGAGTATTAACTCACATTAGTTGGATTAATAGTTATACCTTGTTGAAAGTGCCAAAGGAAATGCAGAATAACCGTTAAGTAACCTCTTCTTGAAATTTCTTGGGTGACTCTTGTTCACTGTAGCTGAAGTACTTAAGATATGATTTATGTAGTGTTCAGTCAGCCATAGATACGCGAACATTACAATTTAAAATATTTCCCTAATGTCAGTCTCTTTGAAGTTCATGTAAGGGACAACTCTTCTAATACACTGGTGTGCAAAAAAAATTAAGGACAAAGAGGAGAAATTAGCATAACAGCGGAACAAGCAGGCACAACGTACCGAAAGACCACTCATGAGATAGACTAGGGTCCGGTACGGTAGGGCATGGGCATATATGCAGCATGACGTGGGGGGGGGGATGTCGGAAGGATATAAAGCTCACGGGAGGTGTACGCTCAGCAAATCGGTGAAAGCTATTGCACGGTGTGCATCGGTTTGAACGACGTCGAGTTGCTGCCACCGTGTGATATGGCCAACAGGCAATCCACTAGACGACATCTGGATGACTTTTCCCGAGTTCGCGTCATTGGGAATTTGGAAGAAGGTCGAAGCGTGACTAGTGTGGCTGAGGAGTTCGGGATCGCTCACAGCATCGTTTCACAAGCTTGGAGAGCATTTCAAGCGACAGGAACAGCTGTCCGAGAGTTTAGCAGCGGTCGTCCACGAGCAACTTTGGCGGCGGACGACCGGTACATTCTCCTACATGCGAGAAGAGACAGACGGCAGACAGCGGGAGAAATCCCAGGCCATGTGCAACAGACAACTGGACATCCGGTATCGCGTTTTACCGTGGCCAGGAGTCTGCAAAAAGATGGTTTATTTGCACGACGACCAGTATGGTGTGTGCAATTAACGCCTACGCATCGGAGATGGCGGTTTCTGTGGTGTCAGGAACACAAGAACTGGACACATCAGCAATGGGGTCAAGTTATCTTTACGGATGAGAGCCGATTTAGTATGACGAGCGATTCTGGACGTATACATCTGGAGAGAGCAAGGAACACGCAATCACACCTCCAACATCATCGAAAGGGAACGGTTTGGAGGTGGCTGAGTTCTTGTTTAGGGCGTTATCATGCTTGGTAGCGGGTCTGACCTCCACATCTTCCAAAGTGGTTCAGTCACTGGTACCCTCTACTGTACCGAGGTTCACCTGCCTCACGTGCGTCTGTTTAGAGGTGCTGTGTGTCCTGAGTTCCTCTTCATGGACGACAACGCTACACCTCATCGTACAGTGGCTGTCGCAGAGCTGTTGAAGAGTGAAGATATTCAACGCATGGATGGTCCCGCAAGGTCCCGGGACCTAAATCCAATCGAACACGTATGGGACCTTCTCGGGAGACGCTTGACAGCACGTCACCAGCCGCCAGCATCGTTTCCGCAGCTGCGATTGGCGCTACAAGAGGAATGGGCTGCGCTGCCTCAACAGCACCTTGACAACCTCGTCCTCAGCATGGACTGACGTTGTAAATCCTGCAACGCAGTCAGGGGTGATCATATCCCCTACTAAAGACTGGATTTTTCTTGGCATCCGCGTTTCACATGGACGTTTTTGTCTTCTGTCCAGTTGTGCTCGAAGCTACCTTTTCAATAAAGTGCCTTTGTATCCTTTGGATTCCTTGTTTGGACGGTTTTGTTCACTTGTCCCATATTTTTACAGCTTGGGGATATAATGGTATGATTTGAGTCGATGTGGAGCACTTCTGTATGACGTTACATTCGAAAAACCGTCTGGTCCTTAATTTTTACACAACAGTGTATTATTCTATAGGGGCGACCGAACAATGCATGACTTCCCTAGCAAGGGCGGTACTCTGCAAGTCCTGGTTGACACTTCTCATGTAATGTCTTTACGTCTAGTGTCTAAGAATCGCTTTGTCTTTCGAATATACTGACTGTCCATAAAGTCTTTCTCACATTACAAAAAATAATATAAAAATCTATATACGTTAAAATAAAATGGTTGGCAACATAATATAGCAGCACTCATAAAGTTTTTTTTCTGTTCTTTAGGTGAGCGCTACTGATGAATAAAAGCAGCATTTCATCAATAATGGCTTCCATGCAAAAAAAGCGGCGTGCGTGTTGTGGTCAGAGTAGGAAACGTGTCAAACATTTCCGACTCGGACCCGACCCCACCCGATCCGGGCCCGTAACTGACTCAGACAAATCTTCTTTGAACTATAAATTCGAAACTCAATTTATATATAAATATATATTCATCCCAATAACTGCTTGATGTTTAATAACTGAAATCCTTTTTTTATTATTTTTATTAATAAATTTTTAATTCCATAATTTTTTATTACACCGTCGACATCTTTCTTTGCGATTATACACTTTTCACATTTTGAATAACAAACAAGACCAAACAACACAGAATTATTCTCCGGTTCCTTAATGAGACGAAACAATTTCCAGCATTCACTCTTCCCCTTGCGGTTTTGAAAAGCAGGTATTTTTTGGCCTCGACGCCTTTCTAAACCTCCTGAACATTAAATCCATCAATAATAAGCAAATAAGAAGTTAATTTCGACGTGATATGTTATGGGAACGGGTATGTTAGCACATTAATCGAAAACCTCTGAATGCTCAATGTGAAAGATGCGATGTGAAAAGTAACTCTTAGTCATACAGCGAACTTCGCACGGAGAGAGCGAAACATCTGAGAAGCAGGCGAATGGCGTTTGCCTATACCTTGCCCTGGACAATCGCACTGTAAAAGAACGCAAAGGAAGTATCTTTTTACGATATGGTGTCGGTGTGTTTGGCGTCGGTCGGTGGAAATCTTCGTTGCTTTAAGAAAGAGACGACAATATTTTTACATGGCAAATCATTATTCACTCCATGCGCACCAGTATCGACTACAGAATTCTACAACGCGGATTTTTCTTTGGAATACATTTTTATCCTTTCAAAAATGAAACGGGAATAAAACCGGGTCAAACATCTGGTCAGGAACACCTTGACCCGACCCGTTGAACCCGCAAGAAATTGCTGACCCAGATAACCCGTGACCCGATTCCATCACCGGTTGTGGCTCTATGAGACCAAATCGTCGGTTACTGCCCAGCGTCATTTCAGAAAAGAGTACAGACGATCACCACTGGACCAAAAAAGCATAAAATCTTGGTATGAAAAGTTTAAAGAGACGGGTAGTGTTGGCGATATCCCCGGAGCAGGCCGACCACCGGTTACACAAGAGACAGCTACAGCTGTTTAGGAGACATTTCTGTTAAGCCCCAGAAAATCCATTCGTCGTGTTTCCACTGGAATCTGGGATTCCCCGTACAACGGTTCACAAAACTTTACACAAACGTCTTCATCTGTATGCTTATCAGGTACCGATCGTTCAAACTCTTCAGCCTGATGACCGGCTTCTCCGAGCTGCATTGCGATGAGATGTTGCAGCGCATAGCTCATGATAGTGATTATCTGCACAGTGTCTGTTTCTCAGATGAAGCAACATTCCACGTCTGTGGTACAATAAATAGACACAATGAGCGAATCTGGGGATCAGAAAATCCCCATTATGTCATCAAAAAACCGAAGGCTAGCCCGAAAATGAACGAATGGTGCGGCCTGAATCATGACAGAATCATCGGACTCTTCTTTTTTTACAGAGCCGAAGGTAACATGCAACGTGTACCTGGACATGCTGGACATTTTTTTAGCACCTCAGTTGCATGCACTACAACCTTCGTTTTTTCTCAACAAGACGGTACCCCACCACATTGGTCAATAAGGGTTCGTGAGTTCCTGAATGCCACATTTCCGTACAGATGGATTGGACGCGACGGTCCCATGACATGGCCACCTCGATTGCCCGACGTAACCCCTCTGGACTTCTTCCTGTGGGGTTATGTGAAAGACCAAATTTACTCTAGCAGTGTTCCGGATGTCGAGACGCTGAAGAGCAGAATAACGGACGTCATTGGTTCTGTCTCTGCTGAGATGTTAAACAACATATGACGTGGAATCGAATATCGCTTAGATGTGCTCCGGGTCACAAATGGCGCCCATCTGGAGGTGTACTAACACTGGGAAAAAAACTTTACATGTGCACCATCATTGCCGGGCAGTCCCTTTCTTGAACCGGTAATATATTTTATACATTAATTTTTGTAATATGGGCACAATGTATAACTTTTCTGTGTTGTCACGTTATGCTCAAGGTTTTAGCGAACACCCCCGCTTTTCCTTTCTCTCATTTATACACAGAAATATTAGGTGTGCAACTTACTTTTTGGCCACATGCACGACACGTTGACAGAAAATTATAACAAATCGAATACGCACCTAATCAGAGAAATAATCCCCGTCGTCTTGGATACATTTCAGCCATTGGTCAGAGAGCTGTCGAATGGTACTGCGGAAAAAAGAGTGCTGTTTCGAGTTCATAAAGTCATCAATACTTGTATGGACCTCCTCGACAAAAGTGAAGTGCGTATCACTCAGGTGATGTTGCAGGGAGCGAAAGAGGTTTTAATCCGATGGGGCGAAGTCTGGAGAATACGCACTGTTGGGACAAAATCTCCCATCCCAGGTCGGTGATCGTGTTTAAAGTCGTTTTCGCGGTGTGAGAACACGCGTTATCCTGAAGCAACAGGACCAACCTTCTGCCCTTGCCGGTGTATGGCCTTTTCGCCTCCCTTGCGTCACTCACACGAATGAGTTGCTGACAATAACGCTCAGCATTGACCATTTCACCAGGTTTGAGCAACTCACAGTGTACGACACCGCGCTGATCCCACCATAAGCACAGCAACAACTTCCTGGCACGGATATTCGGTTTGGTGGTACTGGTGGTAGGCTGACTTGGATAAACCCACAATTTGCGCTGCTTAGGATTATCGTAGAGGATCCACTTCTCATCACAGGTCAAAATCTTGTGCAGGAAATCCTTCTTCTTGAATCTGAAGAGCAAGGACACAGCGACATCGTAACGCCTAGACTTGTTCGCAGCTGTGAGTTGGTGGGACACCCAACGGCCCTCCTTGTGAATCTGTCCAAGCTTGTGCAGGCGCTTTGATATGCCTTGCCGTGTTGCTCCGAGTTCCTGGGCGAGCACTGATTGTGTGCGATAAGGATCTGCGTCTAACAGTTGCTCCAGTTCCTCATCATCAAATTTCTGTGGCTGTCCCGGACGTTATGCATCACGGGGATCAAAATTTCCCTGCTTAAACCGCTGGAACCACTTCTTACATGTACTGTAGGACACAGCAGTCTCACCCAAAGCAGCACAGATCATTTGCTGGGCTTCTTCAGCTGAAACGCGAACAGGAGGCAGTGCCTCAAATGTTGCTTCTCGAACGACATTGCTTTCACCGTCAACTTTCGTCCCTTCTGTCACTGCAGCTGTGACCGGTTCCGGGTGCCTGGAAAGCTGTTGGATGGCACTGCAATCAGCCATTATCGCACACAGCTATTTGCATTTGCCGACGTTCCATGATTGCTTGCGGTTAGGGGCTGAGAATTAAGTTGCACACCTAATATAGAGAGTTTCTTAATGTCTGCTGTAACAAAATCAACCAGAAGGCCAATTGGATACACAGGATATTTCATGTACATCCCAGGATTTATATAGTGGTTGAAGAATCTTGAACGTAAATATAGCATTTCTGTAACTACAAAGTCACGGACCCTTCGTATAGCATCGAACTGCAAGGTAAGACAATGCAAAAAAAAAAAAAAAAAAAAAAAAAAGGCCGCCCCGGTGGCGCAGTGGTCTAAGCGATGGCCTCTGATCATTCGTCCGAACGGGGTCCGGGTTCGAATCCCGGTGAGGCATGGATGTTGTGTTTGTCTTACGGCACTGGTTCTCTCCCTTCCCTGGAACCAGTGACCCTAAATTAGGGACGGGCGACTGCTTATAGCCCATTGAGTTGCTCACGGTGGTCGTTAAACCTCCAATCAAAAAAAAAAAAAAAAAAAAAAAAAACAAAGAGCGAATGTATACTCGCTTTTCGACTTGGAATAGGCTTATGAAAGTCATGCGCACACGATAATGGAATTTGGGAACATTCTTTCTGTAAAATATTGATATACAGGGATTGTACAGAATATTATTAACACCACGCTCAGAGACGGGATTTTTAATGCAGATGCGTACGTCGCAATACGCAAAGGTATCCGCCACGTTTTGGTTGTAATAGCTTTGTTTAGAACCTCAAGGTCCTGTTTTAAGTGCATTTAAAGTGTCTTCCTGCGAAATGTCTTTCAGAGTGATGACAAAATGAGCGACCTAACGGACTTCAAAAGAGGGCTAATTGTTGCTGGCCTGCTAGTTGGTGCCTCCTTGACAACAGTCGCCAGGCTAGTGGGGATAGCGATAGCTACTGTGTCTAGCATCGTAACGGCATACCTTGTTCGAGGCAAAACCTCGTCTGCGAAACACAAGAGCGGCCGGAAAACGACCCTGACTGATAGAGACAGGAGAGCTGTGACGTGCCTGCCCCACACATGAGATAAAGGCAGATAGCAGTGAGAGCACATGCCAGTGTAGTATAGTGGATAGCACTCGGAACTCCGGAGCCGAGAGTTGTGTGTTCGAACCCCGCCCCTAGCATAAAGATGATGGAGAAATTTACTTCGTCGTAGAGAATTAAAGAGGATTGTTAGCCGTAATAAGTAGACCACTGCGGCGAAAATTAGTTCGGAGTTCAATCTCCATTTCCAGACCAAATTATCAACGAAAACAGTTCGCAGAGAACTACGTAAACAAGATATTTATGGCAGAGCTGCTATTGCGAAACCTCTGGTGATCCGGGTGAATGCACAATGGCGACGGGAGTGGTACCAGGAGCATATAACGTGGACTTCCGATGCTTGAAAGCGTGTAATGTGGTCAGATAAATCCACATTCACACTCTTCTTCACCGAAGGACGTGTTTACATGTGGAGAAGACCGTCAGAAGCGTACAACCTAGACTGTCTGCTCCCAACAGTGGATCATGGTGGTGGTTGTGTCATGCTCCGGGCTGCCATATCGTGGATTTTAGCAGGCCCATTTATCGCCTTGAAAGGACGGATAACTGGCAGGGAAAATGAAGCCATTTTGGCTGACCAAATTCATCTAATAGCTCAGGCATTGTTTCCTGCAGGGGATGCCATCTATCAAGATGAGAACACCTCAATTTACGAAGCTCGAAATGTACAATCATAGTTTGAGGAACATGAGGACGAACTTTTACACCTTGTTTGGCCTCCCCAATCACCAGACTTAAACATCATCGAGCCAATGTGGTCTATGCTGGAAAACAGACTAATATCCCCAAATTAAAATCATCATAGCTGTTTCCACGTTAAGAAGTGAGTCTCGGAAAATTTTCACCGGCCGCCACCGGGAGTCAAACCAAATGTCTTCCAGTTACGCGCCGGACATACTACCACTGCACCACAGTGGCCTCGAATTCTCCAGACTCACATGTGATTAATTGCCAAACTACATGGAAGGTTGCTTCATGGAGCACCACACAATGGATTTGCCAAAGATGGAAAGCAGCAGCCGAACAAATAACTAAGAGGCCAATGGATAATTAATTCAAACACTCGACGTGGATCAGGAACACCAAACAGAAATCATCTCTCTTTCCACGTTAATAAGTGAGTCTTGGAAAAATTATCATCGGTCGCCACCGGGAATCGTACCCAGGGTTTTCCAGTTACGCGCGAGACATGATACCACTGCACCACAGCTGCCTCAAATTCTCCAGACTCACATGTCATCCCGTTATCCTCTTCCTTCATATCTCACGTATTTGAAGCAGTTTCTTCGTGAAGAATGGTGTAACATCCCACTAACCACCATCCAGGATTTGCATGCGTCCCTTCCAAGGAGGATTCAGGCAGTTTTGAATGCCAAAGGTGATCCCACATTCTATTAGGTACGTAAAACCTTCTTTTCCTAGGTGTTCACATTATTTTGTCCAACCCCTGTACGTACAACACATTACGTGTTTTCCAGTCGCAATCGATGTTCCTATTATTTTGATAAACCCCTGTACGTACAACACATTACGTGTTTTCCAGTCGCAATCGATGTTCCTATTATTTTGATAAACCCCTGTACGCGAGATAATTGGAACTGGTGTAAGCACCAGCACGGTGCGCAGTATGCTTCACAACAAAGGGGCTTCCGCGCACAAACTCGACTAAGGCCTGTGCTTTGGACGCACATGTCGCGTTAAACAGTCTACTAGTGTGATGGTCGTTGCTGGGTGTAGTTCGTGTAACGAGCAGTGCTCGAAATGGGACGGCATACACCGGTATGGTATACCAGCACTTGTTTTTTCCTATACCGGCGCTTTGTTTACCCAAAATTTACGTACCGCTACTAATTTTAGTTATGGGAACTGCATAAATGGATTTTTGTTTTCGTCCCTGACTGACGAGCGTGAATTCTTTAACATAGAAACCTTATGTCTCATGCCCTTGAGAAATAGCTATGTGGGAACTGTAAAGAGTAAGGGAGTGGTGTATGCGTTTGAGGGAGGTGAGATTGCTATTAATGTAAGACTGAATATGGAATCTGATGGCGGAGGTTATAATTGCCCGACTTTCTATTTCATGAAAGTTTGTATTGGTACAGAACGGCTTTCTTTTTTTCGGGACCTTAAAGTTCTAGTCCAGCTGAATCACCATAGCCGCCCCGGTGGCTCAGTGGTCTAAGCGATGGCCTCTGATCATTCGTCCGAACGGGGTCCGGGTTCGAATCCCGGTGAGGCATGGATGTTGTGTTTGTCTTACGGCACTGGCTCTCTCCCTTCCCTGGAACCAGTGACCCTAAATTAGGGACGGGCGACTGCTTATAGCCCATTGAGTTGCTCACGGTGGTCGTTAAACCTCAAAAAAAAAAAATAAAAAAATAAATCACCATAATGATTAGACGAGGTTCGGAAGTCTCGTTAATCTGTTGGTCCCGAGGTAGAGACTCTTCGTCATAAACAAGTCTAACGCAAGTCCTCGGTGTAGCATAAGTAGTGCCCGCTGGCGTCCGCAAACCAACCAACTCTAATCGATCGCCATCGACTAGAGTTGGTCAATAACATTTTCAAACAAAGGAGTTCTTCTTCGGGGGATTTTTTTCTTACTTTCTTTGTTTTGGAGATTTTCTGGCGAAGGTATTTTTTCCGGAGGATTTTTAGCTAAATATGAACATACCGGCACTTCAAAATTTCCATTTCGAGCACTAGCCACGAGAATGGCAACTTCCACAAGCTTGGTAAAAATAGTAGCATTTGTGTGATTTCTCTCTCATAGTGACGATCAGAGATTTTGGCCGGAAAGTTCTGACACATCCCACTTATTCCCCTTATAACGAAGTGAATTTCTCCGTCATTTTTATCCGCGCCAGGATTCGAACCCGGGTCCACTCATTCCGGAATAAGTTGCTCTACCAATTAAGCTACGCGGACGTTTTATTCTGATTCCTATCTGCCTTTATGTCGTGTGCGTCCTTCTGGCAGGTACGTCACATCTCCTGGTACGTTACATCATCTCCCCCTTATTTTTTTTTTTTTTTTTTTTTTTTCGAAGTGCTGGAGAAAGGATTCTCTTATTTTTCCTATCTCGCGGTGTGGAAATAACATCACACCAATGCGAGATTTTGAACGGTCGGGTCATCCGGATAGTTCGGGCGCCATCATAACGAAGTGAATTTCTCCGTCATTTTTATCCGCGCCGGGGTTCGAACCCGAGGCCGCTTATTCCGGAACAAGTCGCTCTACCAACTGAGCTACGCAGACGATTATTCTGACTCCTATCTGCCTTTATGTCGTGTGCGTCCTTCTGGCAGGTACGTCACATCTCCTGGTACGTTACACCCTGACATTGCACCATTTGATTACCATTTGTTCAGATCTCTGCAGCACTTTCTTAATTGGGAAAGATTCCACAATATTGATGATGTCAAAGCGGAGCTAACGTACTTCTTTGCATCACAGCCAACGTCTTTTTATAAAGATAGCATTTAAAGTTTGGTTTCACGAAGGGCGAGTGTGATCGATAATGATGGCGATTATATAATTGCATCGAAACATTCCCCAGACCATAACGCTATAGAATGCCACGAAAATATTCCCCAGACCATAAGCTGCCCCCCCCCACCACCACCACCAGGTTGTGTTCTACCAGCAATGGTTGAAGAGTGTATGTTCTCCGATGTTTATCGCCTTATACGCCAACGTCTATCCGTTCGATGAAGCAGAAAACATGACTCATCGGGGAAGGCAATCCTTTGCTAATCAGAGGAGGTCCAATACTCATACTGCCGTGCATATGTAAGCCTTTTCTGCCGATGCACCTTCGTTAGCATAGGTGTAGTGACCATCCGTCTGCATCTGAGCCCCATACGCGGCAGGGTTCGCTGAACTGTCGTTTTAGACACACTGCCGGTAGCCCCCGGCTCGTTCGGCTAATGAATTGCTCCACTGTAGCGTGTCGATCGGCCCTCACGCACCTCGCAGCCGACGTTCACCTCTCACATCAATGGCACGTGGTGCTCCACAGTTTCCACGTCTCTTATTCGCAATGATTCCATTTCTCTAATCATCATAAACTTTAACCACAACAGACAGCACGCGAACAGTTCACAAACTGTGCTGTTTCAGAAATACTGCTACCCTTGGCCCGAAAGCCGATAATCATCTCTTTTTGCAAATCTGCTAAATCGCTCCTTTTGTCCTTGACTGCAACGAGTGATATGTCTTCAAATGTCTACATCACACTTTGATACCCTCCAAGCCAGCTCACGACACGTGTCTTCTTTCATTGGCTACACGCTGTTGACGTCAAAAGTGGAATGTGGTCACAATAATGTGACTTGACTGTGTGTGTGTGTGTGTATAAATATTTTATAGCCAACCGATCATGAAAGATCAATTTTCGACATGTTACACTGTGTGTCAGGTTAAAAATATAGGCATGATCATGTGCTAAGGGTAATGACGGGTTAATGGTATTGTTTTTAAATATAATCGAACCCATATACAGTACAACGAAGTTTTTTTTTTTTTTTTTTTTTTATTGGAGGTTTAACGACCACCATGAGCAACTCAACGGGCTATAAGCAGTCGCCCGTCCCTAATTTAGGGTCACTGGTTCCAGGGAAGGGAGAGAGCCAGTGCCGTAAGACAAACACAACATCCCTGCCTGACCGGGATTCGAACCCGGACCCCTTACGGACGAATGATCAGAGGCCAGCGCCTTAGACCACTGCGCCACCGGGGCGGCACAACGAAGTTGAAGGCAGAGTTAAAAATGTTTGATACGTGCGTGCTTCGTTATAACCCAACCGATAATGAAAGAGCAATTTTTGACAAACTGCGTTGTGTGTCAGGTCAAAAATAATCAATCATTCACTGTTCACCAATTAATCGAAGGTAAATAATACATATTATTTAAAAAATATAGTTAGCAATATAAGCATGAATGAGATTCTGAATAAACATTTAACTTAAAAAATTTTAAATTTCACCTGTAACATTTGTTTCGCTGTTTACACGTTATGTCGGAAATATGAGTCAATAGTTGCGAATTTTGTGCTAGTTATGATAGCGTCTATTAAATTTTTTACAACCTCCTTTAGCTCAGTGAGTGGGATGTTTTTCGGTGCAAAATAAACTCTATGATTTTTTAAAGTTTCAATGGTTAATCCGTTTAAACCTTTAAGCGTCCGATGTGTCTAAGCCAAATGGTGTCCACATTTTTCTGTGCTTACCTAACAAAAATGGTCACATAGAGACCAGATTTTATGGTCTAATCAACACTGTTTACCACTTTTTTTACACTGTAAAAAATAAGTGGTGTGAATTCACGGAAAATTTCTATAAATAACATGCAGCAAAGTTGCCGGCGGGTATCCGTGTTTCTCAGAAATTTCTGTTTTTAAAAGTGCCAGTTTATTTTAACTTCCGTATTTACACAGATTTTCTGTAGTCAGAAATTCCGTTTATTTCAAAAACACCCATTTCAGGTTTTTCCGTATTTAAACTGAAATTCCGAAGACACCGCATTTTTCAACCCATTCTCCCTAAATAATCCTGCAGCTCCAATCAGGATTGAACTCGCGCCGCTTGAGGTGGTTAAACAGGTAACGCACGCCTTTAACCACTGAGCCACAGACACTCGAAAATTCGAACCACGTACATCGTATAACAGATCGCGCAACAATTAATTTGTTTTGTCATTAATATGAGTGATTTTGTCATTTTATTTTCTGTTGAAGCTTATTATTTATTCTGAATATGTTTGTAATAATATTTTTCTTGTAGGAGGACTTCTCACAAATTAAGCATTTTTTCATCTTGATTTTTCGGAACAACAAAATGCTTTGCAATTTGATTTTTTTAAACTGACAATGACTTTCAGTTATCTTTAAGAAAGGTGAAACGTACTTTTTTTAATAGTATTATTTCACACTTTACTTTATTTACTCAATTTACCTTTGATAAATATAATAGCTTTTGTCTTAAGTTGTCCAAAGACTGATACATAAACGTCGTATAATCATCTGTATAATGAGTTAAGTACCCGGTTTGTTACAGTAACACAATATAAATATTAAATAGCTGGTGTACACAATAGGGGAGAGGAGAGGAAATACCCTGTACCACAATAAATAAAATTCATGCGAAATACTATCCACAGTATCCGATCTCGCTACGGAACTTCAAAATTCGACAGACGATTGAAATTTAAAAGTTAATCAAACCTCAAGTGCTCTCACCAATCGCTTCTTTTACCGACAATATCATGTCACGCGGATACGGAAATAGAGATAACGGTGTTTTTCGGTTAATATACGAAAGGAATTGCGGAAAGGTTTCTGAAAATTGAGAATTTCCTGTTAACACATCTATGAAACGGTAATTTAACGTGGATGTAAGAAAGAAACTACGGAAAGATTTTTGAAAATTCAGAATTTTACCCGTGGTACGAAAAAACCGTGAAATTTAGGGTTTTTTCCGCCATTTCACGAAAAAGGTTGTATCAAAAATATGCTTCGTTAATTCACGAAAGAAATGATGGAAAGAGTGGCTCGTGGATTTCAGAAATTTTTTTTTGCAGTGTACGAGAAAACGATCTCTTTCCCTTCTCATCACAGTAGTACCAAACATAAATCTGTCACCGGGAATAAGTAATCTTTCATTATCTGCTCAATGACCTCAGGCATGATGAGGAAGGTCAAGTTCCCTTGACATGGGCATCATGCTAGTGGGTGGAAACAAGTGTCTCAGACGTACACTGTGTAAAAACCCAAATTTGCCGGTGACCAGCATCTATTCCTCATCTTTCTGCTCTGGAGCCAAATGATTTCCCAATTAAGCTACACCGACGGACTTTATCGCAGTAACTTTGCAGTCTTGACATGTACTTCACCTCTGTGGTACGTCGAAACTGTTATAGAACTTAAGAAAGAAGAATGTTAATCAGCCAGAAAGGAATAGTCTTGATCATCCCCTAAATGACCACACTGAATAACAAAGCTAAGAGAAAAGCAACGTTTTCTGATGCGCGTTCACTCGTCCCAGCCGCTTTGACCCCTTTTTTGAGACATCGAAAGTATTCATGCAAGCTGATCCAGCTCATTTTACTAACCCCGAGATAACTCATTCCAGCCGGTTAAAGGGTTATTTATTTTGTTCTATAGTGATTTCTTCTTCGTCGCTTGATTGGTCATCAATTTACCCTCCATGTGCTCAACTATGTCCACATATGTGTGAATTATCTCTAGGAGACGTTCTTTCAACACTCGGCAACCATCACTGAATTTTGGTTCAATTCATGCTTGTTTTCTAAAATTGTATGGAAAGAACTTGGTGGAGTACTAAACTGATTGCTTTAGTTTTATCACTGAGCTTTAAAGTTTTACGACATGCTTTTCCGATTTTCATAAACGTACAGCTCAAACTACTGAGCAGTCGAAGTCAGAATAAACTTACCCAATGTGACGAACGTTATTTTTTGTTACCTTGGTGAGACTATTTGAACAACACTCGCTGATGAAGGGGATGACATCCCGAAGACGTAGGGAATCCCAGTCGGGAATCATATCTCTAGCGTGATGTCATTATCCTAGTATCCTGCCTCATACAAGGAGGTTCGCGGTTGTCCCGAGCAGATATGAAGTGAATGAAAAAGGTAGCGACAAGAATGGAGGAAGAAAACGAGAAGTGTGAAGAAACTTTGTCTCCACGAAATCTGACATGCCTGTAGGGGGAACAACGGTGTATAAGCAGCCCGTAGTCCCTACCTTTCTGATTAAAGACGAAAGGATAAAAACTGGGTTAATGCCACTGAACTTCCATATATATATTTTCTCCAAATATTGTTTCTCATAATATGCGATTAAAATAATAAGGAAGAATATCACGAATTTCAAGGAATCTGTAAAACCTTCGGTTTATGCGGAACTTTGTGTCATGCGAGCTCATTAATGCTGGTTTGCCGTGATTTCTTTCGCTAAGGGAAACGATGTAAACATAAAATTCTAAAAGAAAAGGGAATTCTAAGCAAAAGTAATAAAGTGCTTTAAAAAATGCATAGCAGATTTTCTACGCAAAATTTTCTGTGTAAATTTCAAAATGATATGAACTTCATTTATGATTTTGCATATACAGTGAAACCCCGATCTTACGTCCCCGCATTTTCCGTTTCGAGCTACGTTTTTCTAAAGTCCCGATAATTCTCCTACATTTTCCCAGTGTTATACGTTTTCCCAGTCACACGATTTCCCGCATCCAACGCAGGGGCGGACCCAGGACTCTCGTGTGTGGGAGAAGGGGACGCAGAAACGCAGCGTTAAATTACCGTACGGATATGGAAAAATACAAATTAGTTCCGAATGATAAAATCGATCGTTGGTATCTTCCAGTTAATTAACAAAAGCAATATGCTTTTAAGTTATACATTCTTTCAGGAAAAAATATTAAGTTGCTATTAAAAACTAACAAATCGAAGCTTTTACGCCTATCTAGAGGAGCGGCGCTCCTGCGCCCCCTCTGGATCCAATCACAAAATAGAATAATAAGGATAAAATAGATAAATGTAAATGGACGATGTCATCACTCTTTCCACGTTATTTTTTAAACAACGCATAGCGACTGAAAAATTGTATTCCGGCACCGCTGGGATCGAACCCCAGAACTCTCGATAACTAGTCGAGTGCGTTCGAATTTACGCTACAGCGTAAATTCGAACGCACTCGACTAGTTTAAAATAGATAATATGTAATAATAGGAACAAATAGAAAATTTACCAATAGAATAATAGGGACAAATAGATGATTTACAAATAGAATAATAGGGACAAATAGATAATTTACAAATAGAATAATAGGGACAAATAGATTATTTACAAATAGAATAATAGGGACAAATAGATAATTTACAAATAGAATAATAGGGACAAATAGATAATTTACAAATAGAATAATAGGGACAAATAGATAATTTACAAATAGAATAATAGGGACACATAGATAATTTACAAATAGAATAATAGGGACAAATAGATAATTTACAAATATAATAATAGGGACAAATAGATAATTTACAAATAGAATAATAGGGACACATAGATAATTTACAAATAGAATAATAGGGACAAATAGATAATTTACAAATAGAATAATAGGGACAAATAGATAATTTACAAATAGAATAATAGGGACAAATAGATAATTTACAAATAGAATAATAGGGACAAATAGATAATTTACAAATATAATAATAGGGACAAATAGATAATTTACAAATAGAATAATAGGGACAAATAGATAATTTACAAATATAATAATTGGAACAAATAGATAATTTACAAATATAATAATAGGGACAATAGATAATTTACAAATGGAATAATAGGGACAAATAGATAATTTACAAATATAATAATAGGGACACATAGATAATTTACAAATAGAATAATAGGGACAAATAGATAATTTACAAATATAATAATTGGAACAAATAGATAATTTACAAATAGAATAATAGGGACAAAATAGATTGGCACTGATCGAACGTGGTTTGAACGTTTTTGCTGCCAAACCAGATTTTCTTCTAATTTCGTATCTTTCTTGATTTCCGTACATGTAAGATTACTTTAAACCAGTTCTTCTTCCTCCTCTCGCATTCCTCAGCAGAATCTGACGATCAGTTTTCCTTAAACTGGTTATTCCTCCCCAGAATTTGTCAAAAGCACCTGACAACCAGTTGAGGCATCACCGCATTCCTCAGATTGTACGTGTCTTGTCTTAGCAACTTTGCTGGAGCGCCTCGTCTACTGCCGTAAATCCCCGTGTTAAGTACGGCTACGACTTAGCTTGGCATAAACGGTATGAAGTTTTGAGAACAATTCAACATGTCTGTTTAAACATCTTTTTTAAACGTGAGAGTGAAGATGGCGAGTAAGAAGCGCGAATCTCTTTCCTTAGCTGAAAGGCCTCCATATACAAAAAAGACAGCGAATTTCACGGAACTAAAGTTGACTTAGCGAAGTCTCTTGGATTACCAGTTTCAACACTGAAAACAATTTTAAAACAGGAAGAAACAAAATCAAATGACATCTCCGATGAAATAGATTGTTCGTCGGAAGAAGATAATGACGACGACAATACAGCCGAAATTTCGGAACCTATGCCTTCGTTCAAAGGGACATTAAGTCGATAAAAACTTATGAAAAACATTTTGCGTGGTCACGTTTCTCAAGAAAACAATAGCAAAGCCTTGCAATTATATAAAAAAAAATCTTTGCTTGAGCTAAACACTAAAAATAGAAAGCAAGAGGAAATTACCAAGTTTTTCCAAACCAGCGTCTCATAATGCAAGTAGTTATTCTGCATTTTTAGATTCTTACATACGTGTGTCTAAAATACATACTACACAGTCGAGTCACATTATTGCGACCACCTCTTACTTTGACGTCAACTGCGCTTAGCCAATGAAAAAAGGCGCGTGTCATGAGCTGGCTTAAAGGGTATATAAGGTGTGCTGTAGGAATTCTGAAATCATATCACTTATTGCTGTCATGGATAAAAGGAGGGATTTATCAGATTTGCAGAAAGGGATGATTATCGGCTTTCGGGCCAAAGATGGCAGTATTTCTGAAACAGCGCAGTTTGCGAAATGTTCGCGTGCTGCTATGTTTAAAGTGCATCGTGATTGGAGAAATGGCACCATTGCGAATAAACGACGTGCAAACTGTGGAGCACCACGTGTCATTGATGTGAGAGGTGAACATAGGCTGCGAAAGTGCGTGAGGGCCGATCGACACGCTACAGTGGAGCAACTCAATGGCCGAATGAACCAGGGTACTACCGGAAGTGTGTCTAAAACGACAGTTCAGCTAACCCTGCTGCGTATGGGGCTCCGATGCAGATGGATGGTAACTGCACCTACGCTAACGAAGGTTCATTGTCAGAAAAGGCTTACATTTGCATGGCAGTATCGGAATTGGACTTCCGATGAATGGCGAAGGATTGCCTTCTCCGATGAGTCACGTTTTCTGCTTCATCAAACGGATGGACGTTGGTGTATAAGGCGAGAAACATCGGAAAACAAACACTCTTCAACCATTGCTGGAAGAACACAACCTGGTGGGTGCAGCGTTATGGGCAGGTTTTCGTGGCATTCTCTGGGTCCACTCATACCTGTAGTTGTCACTATGGACCTAATTCGTTATGAATCCATCCTTGCAGACCACGTACACCCATACATGCTGATTGTCTTCTTTGTAGTGGATGGGATCTTCCAGCACGACAATGCGTCATGTCACACAGCTAGACATCTCCGAGATTGGTTGGAAGCTCACGATGAAGACTTCAAAGTACTTCCCTGGCCCCTTAATTCTCCAGACTTAAACCCAATTGAGCATCTGTGGGACCACATCGATCGTGTTGTTTGCTCTATGGATCCTCCACCACTCACCCTCCAGCAGTTGCAGTCAGCTTAGCTTCACATATCTGTGAGCACCTTCCTGCTCTTTATTGAGTCACTCCCAGCCCGTCTAGCTGCTGTCCGCGCTGCACACGGTGGTTACTCTAGGTATTAGCTGGTGGTCACAATAATGTGACTCGACCGTGTATATGCTAGTATACTATTACATTGTTTCTATTTTTAGTACACATTATGTATGCCTCTGAAGATTATTATACGACGACCTCGGTTTCCCACTGAATAGCGTAAAATCGGGGTTTCACTGTCTTAGGCAGCGATTCCAATTTTGTATTCAATACATCAAGTCTAGACTTCAGTAGGTTAAGTTCATTTGGATTTACATCTGATAAGAAAAACCAGAATTTTATAAAGTACTAACCCAACATGGCTGCAGAATGTGAACGATGGCATGTCAAAAAATGAAGGAGAAGTTACTTGTATATCAACAACTGTCGGGTACGTCCAGTAGAAGACCATGAACATCATTGATTGGTATAAAAATCCAGCCAAGCATGCTAAAACAACAAGACACTTGAGTCCGGCTGCAAGATATTTCCTATTGCACTTCATATATTTCCTAGACATGTCCGAGAGTTGTTAGAAGAGGTGCTCAAGCTGCTCAAAAATGTGTGTATTAACCAGGATTCATCTGAGTTCGCACTGGTAGAAGACGAGTATCTGTGTCTAACATTCTACCTTCATGCTCATAAGATACTAAAAAGCTACCTCCTCTTTTCGTAACAGACTTCGCGTCAATGTTCGATCAAAGGTTTGCAAACGTCGTTTCAGTGTCACGAAAACCAAGAACTTCTATTCCATAACAATAAGCTTATTAATTCGCTTTCGTGAGAATTCTGCTGGAATCCGTTGGAGACCACTGAACATCAGTCATAAATGCTAGTAAAGAAGACAAGGTTTTTCTTGGAAGCTGCGCGTGGAATGGACTGGGTTTTTTACTTCTGAATGACAGTACGGATTTCAATAACAACGCAACGAAAGCTTTCTGAATGTGTCTCAGTAGCGGCAACAAAAGGGTCATGCGATGAATGGCTATTAAATAATCATACCGACTGGAATGTCACCACGTCTTTCTTCCTTTCTGAAGCATGCGATCAATGACAACATAGTGCATAATTAATTTCTCCTGCATTTTTAACGGACTATTTATTTGTTCGACGGATCCTTTTGCCTCTAAAAGAACTTAGCGATCTTTCAGAGTGATTCAGGGCAAAAACAAAGTACCAAATCACTGCACTTCAGCATTAAAAAAATCGGAGAAGTTACGATTTTCCGGAGATAATCCAATAAACGAAGGCAAGAGGTAAACAAATTTGGCTCCAAAAATCTTTGGCAATAAGCCATTGCTTATACTATATCTGTTTTAATGAAATCAATGTGTATTGATTTCATTAAAAATATTAAAACTTTTCCTTTGAGTTTTGCGGAATTTTTTAAAATAAATTTAATTAATATGCAGTGAAATCTGTCTAGAAAGGTCATCCACGGTTCTGTAGGAAGATGATCGTTTTGACAGGTGACCAGTCTGTCTAGAAAGGTCATCCACGGTTCCGTGGAAACGTGATCATCTTGACAGGTGACCAATTTGCAAAGAAAGGCCATCTACTGTTCTGAGGAAATATGATTGTCTTGACAGGGGACCAATCTGTCTAGAAAATCATCCACGGTTTCGTGGATGGTCGTTTTGACAGGGTAGTAATTTGTCTAGAAAGGTTATCCACAGTTCTGTGTAAAACTGATCATCTTTACAGGTGACCAATCTGCTTAGATAGGTCATTCTCGGTTCTGAGAAGAGATGACTGTCTTGACAGGTCACCAATCTGTCTTGAAAGGTCATCCACGATTCCGTGGAAAATTTGTCGTCTTGACAGGTGACCAATTTGTCTAGAAAGGTCATCCACGGTTCTTTGGAAAGTTGCTCATCTTGGCAGGTGATCAATCTATCTAGAAAGTTCATCCACAGATCTGTGGAAAATTTATCATCTTGACAGATGACCAATCTGCCTACAAAGATCATCCACGGTTCCGTGGAAAATTGATCATCTTGACAGGTGACCAATCTGCAAAGAAAGGCCATCCACTGTTCTGAGGAAATATGATTGTCTTGACAGGTGACCTATCTGTCTAGAAAGATCATCCACGGTTTCGTGGATGGTCATTTTGACAGGGGAGTAATCTGTCTAGAAAGGTTATCCACAGTTCTGTGGGAAACTGATCATCTTGACAGGTGACCAATCTGCTTAGATAGGTCATTCTCAGTTCTGAGAAGAGATGATTGTCTTGACAGGTGACCAATTTGTCTAGAAAGGTCATCCACGGTTCTGTGGAAAGTTGATCATCTTGGCAGGTGATTAATCTATCTGGAAAGGTTATCTACGGTTCTGTGGAAAGATCATCATCTTGACAGAGGATCACAAATAAAGAGGGTTCGATTTGTCAACATTTACCCACTTTTTGCTTCAAAATATTATCAAATAATATCTTTTTAGCACGTCTTTTGTAAAAAAAGATCTTGCTTATGTTATCGGTTTGTCCGTCCGTCCGTCCGTCTGTACCCACGATATCTCTGCAACTATTAGTCCGATTTGAAAAATTCGTTTTGCACTGGGAAGCTTGAAATATGCGAATGATGATCCTTTATTTCGTTTTTTTTTACGATGTACAATTTCACCGCTAGAGGGCGTAAATACAGATGATGTCGAATTCAAAAATAGGTTTTAATCCACTTATATGCTTATAAACATCCGATTGTAAAAAATATTTTACCTTTCGATTCCATTTATGTCGAAGTGTATTTTAGATATAGTTACTTTTTCAAATTACGCATAGATTTTCCGCTAGGGGGCGTAAAAGTAAATTACATTTTCCCCGATAACTCTTCTTCTAAAACTCCGATTTGAAAATTGTTTTCTTCAGCGGATACATCTCCTAATTGAAAATCTTTTGCATATAATTTCAAATTTTTGGTAAAGAATGCTTTGGCCACCAAGGGGCGTAAGTGTTAATTTTTGCTTCTGATATATTTACCATAAAATCGGAGCTTCTAGAATATCGATTGAAAATGTTTTTTCGTGGACTGATGCCAGTCACATCGATAAACCTTTTCGGAATATTTTCTTCTTAAAATATTCCACAGTTTCTCCGCCAGTGGACGTAGATGTATATCTTATTTTTGTCAATATCTCTACTTTTAGAAGTTCGATTTGAAAAATTTCTTCTTTGTTAGATAGTGTTCTCAGTGTGATATGTTTTTCATATAATTTCAAAATTTTCAAGTAATTCCTAGACTTTTTTCGCTAGTGGGCGTAAAGGTAAATTGCGTTTTCCCCCTATATCTCTGCTTCTAAAACTGCGATTTGAAAAATTCTTTCTGCACCGGATACAGCTCCTGATGGGAAATCGTTTGCACATAATTTCTAATTTTTGTGAATAAACGGTTTGGCCACCAGGGGACGTAAATCTTTATTTCCGCTTCTGATGTACTTGCAGCAAAATATGAGCTTCTAAAATCTCGATTGAAAAAAGCGTCACTTGTAGTCCGATAGTACTCATGTCCACAAACCGTTTAGAAAGAGTTTCTTCTTGAAATAATGCATAGTTTCTACGCCAGGGGGTAGATGTATATCTTCTTTTTGTCAATATCTCTACTTCTAGGAGTACGATTTGGAAAATTCCTTCTTTGTTGGACAGTGTTTTCGATGCGAAATGTTTTTCCTAAAAATTCAAAATTTTCAAGTAAATCACAGACCTTCCGCTACGGGGCACAAAAGCAAATTGCGTTTTCTGCGTTATTTCTGCTTCTAAAACTCCGATTTGAAAGATTCTTCCTGTTTCGCATACAAGACCTGATGGAAGATAGTTTTCACATAATTTCTAATGTTTAGTAACGTGACTTCGCTTCCTTGGCCAGCTCTTTCACCTGACCTCAATCCCATCGAGCACATCTGTGATGCCATCGAGAGAGATGTTTGAGGCTCTGACCCCTTCCATCAAATCTTCGTGAACTGTGGGAACTTGTTCAGGGGTCGTGGATCCGTATGGCTTTCCAACGCTTCCGGTGTCTAGTCGAGTCCATGCCGAAACGAATCGACGTCGTCATCAGGGCGAAAGATGGTGCTACACGTTACTAGACAGGTATCTCTAATTCAATTGCTCTTCAGTGTAAATATTCAGTATATATATATATATATATATATATGGAGAGACTGGCACAAGACAGACCGTTGTGGAGGAAACTTGGGGAGACCTTCGTCCAGCAGTGGATTGATAATGGTTGACAATGATGATGATGATATCATCATCATCATCATCATTGTCAACCATTATCAATCCACTGCTGGACGAAGGTCTCCCCAAGTTTCCTCCACAACGGTCTGTCTTGTGCCAGTCTCCTCCATGTCACCCCTGCATACTTTCGAATTTCATCCATCCATCTCCCACGTGGTCTTCTTCTGGGTCTTTTCCTGTCCCTTGGAATCCAATCTAAAATTTCGGCTGTCCATCGATGATCTGTCCTTCTGGCAGTATGTCCAGCCCATTGCCATTTCAGGGATTTAACTCTGATCATGATGTCTTCCACTCTTGTCATTTTTCGGATCCACGAGTTCCTCTTCTTATCTCTCCTGGTTACACCAAGCATGCACCTCTCCATGCTACTTTGAGTTGTCTGCAGCCTTTGTATGTCTCTTTTAGTTAAGGTCCACGTCTCTGCACCATACGTAAGCACTGGAAGGATGCATTGATCAAACACTTTTCTTTTAAGACATAATGGCATATTGCTCTTGAAAATTATGCTGTTTCTTCCAAAAGCTCTCCAAGCAAGTTTTGTACGCCGATTAATTTCTTCATCAATGTGACCCTCACTTGATATCTGCTGTCCAAGATAAACGTACGTGTCTGTTATCTCCAGCTTTTCTCCATCAATCGATAAATCTTCATTTCTTGTAAAAGCATTGAACATCACTTTTGTCTTCTGAAAGTTCATTTTTAATCCCACTTCTTTACTCTTGTCAGCAAGTTCCTGGATCATACTCTGCAGCTCTGATGGGGTAGTTGCAAAAATGACTACGTCATCAGCAAAATGAAGGTGGGTTAGATAATCTCCATTAATCTTTATCCCCTTGTTTTCCCAGCTCAGCGACTAAAAAACACCCTCCAATGTTGCATTAAAGAGCTTCGGAGATATGGTGTCTCCTTGTCTCACTCCCTTTCCAATTTTTATGTGTGTTGTATTTTCAAACAGCCGAATCTTTGCACTTGCATTTTCATAGATGTTATTAATAATATTAATGTATGCATCTTCAATACCGCAGGATTTCAGAGCCATTGCAACTGCTGATGGTTTCACCGAATCAAAGGCTTTTTCACAATCGATAAAAGCCATGCACAATGGAAGTTCATATTCCCTCGCTCTTTCAATTAGTTCTCTCAGCACGTGGATATGATCTATTGTGCTGTAGCCACTCCTGAATCCAGCTTGTTCTCTTGGTTGAGCCATGTCCAGTGTTACCTTCAAGCGGTGTGAAAGACCTTTAGTGAAGATTTTATAAACTACTGATAGGAGGCTGATAGGTCTGTAGTTTCCGAGATTCTCAATGTCACCTTTCTTATGTAGCAGGATCATTGTAGCGGTGTTCCAATCCTCAGGAATCTTTCCTTCATTAAGGCATCGAGTGAAAATTTGGGCGAGTACTGTTTCGATTTCTCCACTTGCTTCTTGTATGATGTCTACAGTAATTCCATCTTCTCCTGGAGCTTTTCCTCGCTTCATGTTCTTGATTGCATGTGCAACTTCTGCTGGAAGGACTGGAGGAACTCTGGTACTGGTATCTTTCATGATGTCTGGAGTGCATATATCATCCCTTTCATATAATTTGGAGTAGAAATCTTTCACTCTTGTCAAAATTTCGCCTCTATTTCTTGTTACAGAACCATCTTCTTTTCTCAGTGCCATAATCTGTTTTCTTCCCTTACTGAGATGTCCCTTTGCTATCTTTAGGCTTTGGTTGTTTTCAATTGCTTTCCTCACTAGTTCACAGTTGAATTTCCTTACGTCTTCAGTGATACTTTTTCTTACTGTCTTGCATAGCTCTATATATTCCACTTTGGAAGTCACATCTTCTTTAGTTGTCCTCATCTCTCTTCTTTTTTGCATCAGCATTTTGGTTTTTCCTGATAATTTGTTCACATGTAACTTGTTCTTAGACCCAGCTAATTTTGTTGCTGTTTCCATAAGAGCTTTGGTTACTTTTCTGTTAACTTCAAAGATGTCCACTTTTTCCGATGTTAGGCCTTCTAAAGCAGAGAACCTGTTCTTCAGTTCTAACTTGAAGGTATTATGGTGTTTTTTAAGGTTGGTTATGTCAATATATTTTGTTTGTCTTATGAGCTTGCCACGTTCAAGTTTAGTGTTGAGGTGCATCTTACATCTCACCAATCTATGGTCACTACCTGTGTTGAACTTGTTTAGCACACTGCAGTCTTCTATGACGAATTTTTTGTTACACATAATAAAATCAATTTCACTTGTCGTCCCATTTGGATGTCTCCATGTCCATTTCCTGTGTGGCTTTTTCTTGAAGAAGGAGTTCAAGATGAAAAACCCTTCTGCCTCTGCAAACTCAACGAGAGTATTTCCACGCTGGTTTCTGTTGCCGTGACCGAATTTACCTACTGAAGTTTCATTCTGTTGCCGTTGCCCTATTTTTGCATTGAAATCTCCCATAATTATTTTCAAGTGCTGCTTACCTTTATTATTTAGATGACAAATTTCCTCATAAAATTCTTCAATTTCTTCTGCAGGATGACTTGTGGTGGGTGCATAAGTTTGAATAATCTGAGCCTGGTATCTTTTCGAGAGTTGGATAACAAGTCGTGCAGCTCTGTCAGAGGAACTTTCAACTTCTACAACTTTATCCTTCAGTTTCTTGTTTATTATAAATCCAACACCACTAGTTCTGCCAGTATCTGTCCCACGATAGTAGAAGAGATGTCCACTTTTCAGTTCGATGAGATCTTCTCCTTTTCTCCTTACCTCACGTAGCCCGACGATGTCCCACTTGATCCTTTGTAGTTCCTCTTCCAATTCAAGAAGCCTTGAATCAGAAGATAGGGAGCGTCCATTGTAAGTAGCCAAGGTCAGCATCAGATGGCAGCCTAGTCCGGTCCTCCGGGGATTCTTAGCACCCTCTGCCTTCATGTCGCACTGGCCGCTGCCTTGGCCAGGTACATTCCAGCTGCCGGAGACTGAGGGCCAAGATTTAAGTTGTGGAATCATTTTGGAGGGGTTTGGCCATAACTCACCACGCTGGTCAAGCGGGTTGGTGAGTGTGGGGTAGAATTTCCTCTAATCCCGATGGTATAGTTATACCGCTATGGGCGGTCGTCAGAGCCCCTTTAGTGGGAACAGGATGCACCACGAGAAGGCGGGGTTGACATTTGTCAAGGAGAGGCTGTGATGTTACGCATCACTTGACCTTACATATATATATATATATATATATATACTAATTAGAAACATTGGGTTATTTACTAACTTATAAACATTGGGTTATTTCTCTCTCTCTGCAACGCTCTCGAGATGTGAAAGTGATCGCGTGTGAATTTAAAAACAATGGATTATCTTTCTCTGTCTGGAAAGCTCTCGTAATGTCAAAATGATCGCGTGCGAATTTAAAAACATTGGATTAACTCTCTCTGTCTGGAACACTTTCGAGAAGTCAGAGTCACTGCGTGCTATATAATAGCACGCGATCACTTTCAAATATCAAAGTGGTCGCCTGTTAATTTAAGAACATTGGATTATCCATGAATCGAGTTGTATTTATCCGATCTACAAAATTCGATTTGAATTCTTAATATCACGGCAAGTTGAGTTTGTATATGGATTTAATTTAGCACAATTCGAAAACTAATTTTTGACCTTTAATTATTTTTTACTTGTTTTATTGTATCGAACTTTCCGAGTTAAGTGTTAATGATATTACACATTTTGCATTGTTTTGTAGAAAAGCTTCAGTATGAAGTTTTAGACTAACTGTCGAATAGGACAGTCGAAAACAAGCCGTGAACGGAACAATAAGTGTGGCGGAGAAAGTCATTTAACGCGAAAAATCATAGCAAAAGTTATTAGGTAAGTTTACACGAAAACAACTAAACTACAAGGAAAATTGCTAAACATTTTTTTTATTTTACACAGAATGTAATTTATCACGAGGTCTTTTGGAAAACAAATAAATAGCACATAATTTTCAATATAAACATGAATAAGTTCCTACTATAAAAGATTTTACTATATTTCTTTGAGAAATCTGGCGTCTATCTGATATGTTTTCAATCTGCTTCAATTAAAAATTTCACCCGGTCTTAGAACGGGCAACATAACCTATAAGTTAATATTTATTTAGAGGTTAAAAACAACCTTCCTAGAACAAGCTATAGGCTAGTTATATATAATTGTTATAAAACGGATCAACTTTTTAAATTTATTTCAATGCAGGTTATTTCTAGGCGTAAGGAATTCGACAATGGCAGATTGTTTGGAAATTTGGTTTTGATTCCTACCTTAACCGAAAATCTAATTTCACAGCTATACAAAGATGTGAACGGAATCAGCACCTACAAAGTTCAGAAGAAAGAATTGGGTACGTTTGTCGAACAGGCAGCCAGAATTGGGCTATGAATTAATTAATTAATAGCGCAATTAATTAATTAACGAGGGTCAATCAAAAAGTAACGCCTCCTCCGTCCCCACAACTTTATTAAAGACCAAATCAAAGCAAAAATTACATAGATTATAGCGTGAAGCATCCTGTACACGAAACTACTCTTCCACATAGTCACCATTACTTTCAATACATTTACGCCTGCTTCGAACCCAAGTATGAAATCCGTTTTGCAAAACTTCTGGAGTTTACTGCCCGACCCATGACTTTACAGCGGTATTAAGTGTATCTATGTCGTCGAATCGGAAACCACGTAGGATGGCCTTCATAGGACCAAACAGGGCCAAATCAGGGCTGTAAGGTGGATGCGGCACCACAGACTACCCCATTTTTGCAATCGCCTGGGTTGGGAAAAAATGACTTGTGTAGTCTTGCGTTGTCGTGATGGAGCTGTGTGGAATGAATGTCTTTATGTGGTCTGTTTTTCCCGATGGCCTCCTTTAGCTTCTTAAGTGTCGTAACGTAGGTTTTGGTGTTGATTGTGCGACACCCATCCAGAAAGTCAATGAGAATAACGCCCTGTGTGTCCCAAAACACAGTTGCCATCACCTTCTGTGTTGATCTGGTAGACTTGAAATTTTTGGGACGTGGAGAACCACTATGGCGCCATTCACTGGATTAAACCTTACTCTTTGTGTCGTACAGGTGTTCCAACGTCTCGTCCCCATTCACCATATTTGTAAAGAAGTCTTGTTCCTCAGCTTCAAATATATTCCGGAGCTCTTTACACACCTCCACCCGCCTGCTCCCATTTTGTCAACTACTTGGGGACCCACTTAGAGCAAACCTTTTGATATCGCAAGTCAGAAATTAAAGCTTGTGCAGAACCAAACGGCACGTTCAATGTATGAGGAACATGCTGAACTGTAATGGATCTGTCTCCTCGAATCAACTCATCAGCACGCTGTCGGTCCTCATCAGTGACTGATGTTGACGGACAACCAGCCACTCCTCGACTTATATGCAATTTCGGTTTCCCCTTCTTGAAACTTCTTCACCCAACGCCGCACATTGCTAATGTACACTACAGCGTCCCCGTAAAAAAATTTTTAGCCGAGTATGGATTTCCTTAGGTGAGTCAGAAATTCAATCACCGCCCTTTGTTTTAGGCGCAGATACATGGTTCTAAGCACCCAATCTGAAAAAAGGAAACCATACGTATTATTAGTGGGGTAAGGTCCCCTCTATAACATCGTAGAGGGACATTCACAATCCCTCTAATAGATCTAAGATTACAGAAACAGAGACTTTACTTTTTGATTGACTCTCGTATTTTGCTGTTTGAAATCGATTTTAACGAGGTGCCTCAGACAGATCAATGAGTTCTAAAGAACTCATTGATCTGTCCGAAGGCACCTTTCTTTCAATGCGTTCATATGTATGAAGATCGCGGAGATTATGCCGCCAGCTGGTTTCACCTAATTTTCGATGATAAAGGTTTCATATTAGCTTGGCAGTTAGCGTGTGTGAGTCTGGAGGAATTCGAGGCAGCTGTGGTGTAGCGGAAGCATATCCGGCGCGTAACTGGAAGACCCTGGGTTCGACTCCCGGTGGCGGCCTATGAGAATTTTTCCGTGACTCACTCATAAACGTGGAAAGAGCGAAGATCTTTGTTTGATGTTCCTGGTCCACGTTAAATGTCTCTATTAATAGGTTTCAAATATTTAAAAATGGTCATTCTTACAGCCTCTAATGTTCTTTTCCACAACACAAATATTTTGATGAAACCCCGAATTTAGTCTTGAACTGCAAATATACAGACCCCTTCCGTTCCTTGTAAGTGCACATTCAGTTCATTTTATGGCGAAACTATGTCTAACAAACATGTGAGCTTCAGAAAAACAAATTCCGTTTTAAAATACGGTAGATTCCGGTTAATTGGGATATCGGTTTCTCGGGGCAGCCGTTTATTCGGGACAATTCTTGAAGAACATCTGATATTAGTTCTTTGGGATTAAAGCTTCGCATAATTGGAGGCGGCTGCTAAATTTTGCCAAAGTGTTCTAGCACCGATGTGTAACCGGAATCTACAAAATGTTCACATTTCAAAATCTTTCTGCTGCTCACCAAGGATCGGCTCGCAACCTACAGTTTACGAAACGCTGTTGCTGTCATTTTCTTGTTTAAATGTATGCACACGAATTAGAATTTGTTTCTAAATTTTCATTAACGCCTAGCCTTTTTATTTGCATTTATATCGTCATACTGAAACACTACTGTGTGATTGTTAGCGTGTCACCTCGTTTGCGTTTGTCGTCCCCCAGCTGCACGTGACTGTCATTTTGCGCAGTTGTTGTCATGGAAGCCGAGCTGCTAGATGCAAGGAATTCTTGAAAGACCCCTGGATGTTTTATGGCGAACGTATGTGTGTGTGTTTTGTTATTTCTAAAAGACGTAGCGCGAAGATGTAATCTTATGTTTTCTTTGTGTGTGCTTTGTGTTGTGCAAAAGTGTGTGAAAGCCAGAATACCTGACACCTGTTATCATCATCATCATCATCATTAACCATTATCAATCCACTGCTGGACGAAGGTCTCCCCAAGTTTCTTCCACAACGGTCTGTCTTGTGCTATTCTCTTCCATGTTACTCCCGCATACTTTCGAATTTCATCCACCCATTTCCCATGTGGTGTTCTTCTGAGTCTTTTCATGTTCCTTGGAATCCAGTCTAAAATTTCAGTTGTCCATCGATGGTCTCTGTCGTTCTGGCAATATATCCAGCCAATTGCCATTTCAGGGATTTAACTCTGATCATGATGTCTTCCACTCTTGTCATTTTTCTGATCCACGAGTTCCTCTTCTTATCTCTCCTGGTTACACCAAGCATGCACCTCTCCATGCTACTTTGAGTTGTCTGAAGCCTTTGTATGTCTCTTTTAGTTAAGGTCCACGTCTCGGCACCATATGTAAGCACTGGAAGGATGCATCGATCAAACACTTTTCTTTTAAGACATAACGGCATATTGCGCTTGGAAATTATACTGTTTCTTCCAAACGCTCCCCAGGCAAGTTTTATACGCCGAATAATTTCTTCATCAATGTGACCCTCACTTGATATCTGCTGTCCAAGATAAATGTAGGTATTAGTTTTCTCCAGCGTTTTCCTATCAATCTATAAATCTTCATTTCTTGTAAAAGCTTTGTACATCACTTTTGTCTTCTGAAAGTTCATTTTTAATCCCACTTCTTTACTCTTGTCAGTCAGCTCCTGGATCATGCTCTGCAGCTCTGATGGGGTAGTTGCAAAAATGACTACGTCATCAGCAAAACGAAGGTGAGTTAGATAATCTCCATTAATTTTTATCCCTTTGTTTTCCCGGTTCAGTGATTGAAAGACATTTTCCAAAGTGGCATTAAAGAGTTTGGGAGATATAGTGTCACCTTGTCTCACTCCCTTTCCAATTTTTATGGGTGCTGTATTCTCAAATAGCCGAATTTTTGCACTTGCATTTTCATAGATGTTATGAATAATATTAATGTATGCATCTTCAATACCGGAGGATTTCAAAGCCATGGTAACTTCTGATGGTTTCACCGAATCAAAGGCCTTTTCATAGTCGATAAAAGCCATGCATATTGGAAGTTCATATTCCCTCGCTCTTTTAATCAGTTCTCTCAGTACGTGCATATGATCTATAGTGCTGTAGCCACTCCTGAAACCAGCTTGTTCTCTCGGTTGAGCCAGACACCAGCGGGATGAGTTATGGCCAAACCCCTTCGAAATGACACCCGTGATATAAGGATATAAATCACAGTAACTGTAAGACAGTTTAAACAACTGCAAAAAGAATAATATTCCAAAATGGAGATGATCAAGATCCCTTTCGTCCTATGATTAATGTCTTCTTGTTTTCATTCCCAGTGAAGTAAAATTTAGCGTTTTCTGTCATCGTCTGAATATTCAGGAATAAATAACTAAAGAAAAGTAATTCAAACATAACAGTATTATTATTTCTGAAGTCTGTCAATTATGAATGCATATGTACCGTTGCAAAGCACCGATGTTTTATTTTTTTATTTTTTTTTTGAATGTACGGTAGTTCTAATGTTGTACGTATAGGGCTCATTATTGAAACTCGAAGTGCTTCAACATAACAGCAAGTTCAAATACTCTGAAATTCACGTGACAGCAGCTATAAAATACAGTATACCATCAATACTAAAACTTTTTGCATTAGTAAGTTGGCGATTATCAAGCAGTTGTCTTTTCAACGCCGTTTGTAAATTCAAGCCAAGTTGGCTGTCGCTATCTTCAAACTGTTATAGGAGGTGGTTTTCAAATGTATGTTTTATAGAATAGAATCAGTTCTTTACGCTGTGGCATGTTCTTACATGTGTTCACTGGCTTCGGCCTCTTCTCAGTTTGTGACGGCGATCATTTTGGTAGTTTGTTTTAAGGTTTGACGACCATGATGAAAAACACTTACGGCTATTAGCACACACCTATCCCTAATTTAGGGCCATTAGTTTCAGGGAAATGACAGAGCCAGCGCCGTCGGACAAAACACATCGCACATGATCTACCCGTGACCTGCTCTTGGCTGGCAAACAGACAGAGTTAAGCCCAGAATTAGGCAAAGGGTTAGGAGACAGAGATAGGCAAAATTGTACAAACTTGTTAAACGTGGGCACCCGGACTCGCAACAGCTGAGTTCATTCTCAGAATAATCTGTAACACTTTTCCTTTTGTTACGAAATATCTATGCCGGTTATGCAAATCATATGCAACGAAGTGCAGCAAACGCACGTTCTAGATAAAGCTCTATTGCTGAACGCTCCCTAATGTGTGATTAATGCTTCTGTTGAATCTTTTTGCTAGCCATGCAGAGAACGTTATGCAGACACGCTTCTTTACCTTCTCAGCGTGAGCCGCCACAGTGGTGGAGGTGGTCTGACAGCCTGGCCTCTGACCATTCGTCTAAGATGAGCCTGGGTTTGAGTCCCGGATTCGGCATGGATGATATTTTTGTCCGATGGTGCACTGCCTATTGGGCAGACAAATCACCTTCTACCCCTTCTGTGCAACTAATGACCCTAAAATAAGGACGGAAGACCACTCATGCAAGGCCATCGAGGAAGCACAAGGCCATGACATTAGAAATATGAGTGGCTACGTATGTAGCGTCATTCTCAGGTTACACGAACTGATACGTCAGTGCGTGTTTGACGTCATACGCGACAGCGATGGAAACCAATCGAAAGCTTTGGTTTCCGCGTGATGTCCCTAAAAGAGGGAACTCATCTCTTTAATGTCATGGCCTTTTTTTCTTAGACGGCCTTGGTCTGTGTCGTGTGTGACGTCATACAAGACAGCGTTGGAAACCAATCGGAAGCCTTGGTTTCCGAATGACACCAGTAAAAGGGGAACCTCATCCTTCTAATGTCATGGTCTTGTGTTTTTAGACGGCCTTGGTCTGTGTCGTGTTTGACGTCACACACGACAGCTTTGGAAACCAATCAGAAGCCTTAGTTTCCGCGTGAGGTCACTAAAAGTGGGAACTCATTTCTCTAGTGTCATGGCCTTGTGTTTTCTAGGCGGCCTTGTTCTGTGTCGTGTTTGACGTCACACACTGCAGCTTTGGAAACCAATCAGAAGCTTTGGTTTCCGCGTGAGGTCACTAAAAGTGGGAACTCATTTCTCTAGTGTCATGGCCTTGCGTTTTGTAGACGGCCTTGTTCTGTGTCGTGTTTGACGTCACACACGGCAGCTTTGGAAATCAAATGGAAGCCTTCTTTTCTGTTTGACGTCACTAAGAGAGAACTCATCTCTCTAATATCATGGCCTTGTGTTTTCTAGATGGCGTTGGCTCATGGCCTTCAGAGCTTTTCATGGTGGCTGTTAAGTCCTCCAAAAAATCTCTGCGTTACAACCGACTCTGATCAGTTAAAACAAAATGGCGTTTGCTGTTTCAACGGATGAGAGCTGACGTGTTAAATAGATCCACAGAATGTGTGCATTCAGAGATCTTGATATCCATTAAGAATTATAAATACAGTTTCATCTCTTTTGGTAAAGTGTTACCGTATTCCTTGTGTTTAGAAATTCACTAAGGGACTTGATGAATTTAGCCCTTTGTAATAAACAGTTACTCATTTCTGGCTGCTGTAGTTCTGCTCATGATGACCAGTGAGCCGCCCGGTGGCGCAGTGGTCTAAGCGATGGCTTCTGATCATTCGTCCGAAAGGGGTCCGGGTTCGAATCCCGGTGAGGCATGGATGTTGTGTTTGTCTTACGTCAGTGGCTCTCTCCTTTCCCTGGAACCAGTGACCCTAAATTAGGGACGGGCGACTACTTATAGACCATTGAGTTGCTCACGGTGGTCGTTAAATTCCAATAAAAAAATGACCGGTGACTTGCTGACTAAATTTACAAAATTATCTAAATATGTTCCGCTTTCTTACAATGCGTTAATGCACTATACATACACCTTTGTTGGATAAATTTGTAGACCTCTCATTCAAATCTTTAGCGAGTTACCTGGAACATTTTTTGTACAAAGTTGAAAAAAATGTTTGACGGAACTTCTTTCAGGTTTCTGGTGAAGATGTTGAGCCGCCCCGGTGGCGCAGTGGTCTAAGCGATGGCCTCTGATCATTCGTCAGAAAGGGGTCCAGGTTCGAATCCCAGTGAGGCATGGATACTGTGTTTGTTTTAAGGTACTGGCTCTCTCCCTTCCATGAAACCTGTGACCCTAAATTAGGGGCAGGCGACTCCTTATAGCCCATTGAGTTGCTCACGGTAGTCGTTAAACCTCAAAGAAATAAACGAGGCTGATATTGCCTTGTCAAAATGTCATATTCTACGAATGATTACATTTTCGAGGGCATTACTTCATTCTTCCTTTACCATAAAACTACTAAAGAAGTAATTTCTAACACAAAAAGATTGCTTTTGGATCAAAAATTGGTAGTGTTGGGAAAACGCTTTCAGAATACAAAACGTGGGTTATCGACTGAAGGCTTGGAATCCAACATTTTCAAGGGCGAATGGACCCCTATACATTGAAGAACGTAAACAGCCCAAGCATCTACTAATGTACCAGGATGATATGAGCCTGTACTTGTAATCAGGAAATATGGCCGGAATCCACAGAATTCCCAGAGGAACGTATATTATATAACACGAACTGCCATAGTTGAGTCGGAAAGCAAATAAGAGACAAACCTCTCCAAATCCACCATAGGTTTTATTTTTTTGGTTTCGCGGTTCAGCCATTACCGTGACCATAGGATTATAAGCAGTCCCCGTCTCTAATTTAGGGCCAGTGGTTTTAAGGGAAGGGGACAGCAAGCGCCATCGAACAGGCTCACTGCGAATGCCTCATGAGGAGCTTGAATCTGTGCCCAGCTGTGACGGATGCTCAGACCACACAGCCACTGGTACGGCACGCGATAATTTGAATCCAGTGAGGACACGGATTCAGGAGAGTGAATTCTTCATTGAAAGTCATGGGAGGTTTTCACAGGAATGATGGGTTCTCCAGAGAGTCCCGCATGTTTTTAGCACGGTGGAGACTAATATGCTTTGGCGGTTTGGGTATGTTAAAGAATGAGTAATGAGATGCTTACTAACAATTTATTTAGCCCAACTGGCAGGGTGGAAAGGTAGAGGAAGGCCGAGAAGTCATGGGAGGATAAGATTCAGGAGTATGAAGTATAGATGATCTTGTGTGCGTCGTATGATGGATGTCAGTGAAGCCCAAGTTGTATGTCAAGATCGCTGTAAATAGAGAAGTTTGATACGGCAAAAGTAAGTAAATAATCAGTTAAAAATTATCTGGTAGTTTGTTGTTTCCTTGTGGAGCAGACCTCTGAGTCCCAGAGAACAGCTTAGTGATATGTATGTTTGTATGAGGACACGGATTCAGCTTTACAAAATGCTGCATTACCTTCAATAAAGCAAAATATATAAAGCTACAAAAATGATAGCATATTGAAAGTATAGTCATTAGTTTTTAAACTTTATTCATATTCAAAGAAATAAATTAGCTCAACCGAAAGCGAAATACAAGCAAAGTACACATATTCATTTTTAAAACATTTAATGAAAAACAGTAATGAGTGTCAAGTAACGTAACTAGAGTTTATAGTTTACATGCTACTTGAATCTAGATCAAAATAATGGGGTAGAACAACAAATTTATTAACTCCAATACAATTAATTGCATTCGTTGAAAACCTAATTGACGTTAGATGGTGAATACAAGAACAAGTCAACATGGTGATCACAGAACGTAAGAGCAAAGAAAAACGGGAACACAAGAGGGAAGAATTAATCAATATGAAGATTGTAGAATGTAAGAACTGATCAATGAAAGATGGAATGTAAGACCCAACCAATATGAAGAACAAAGAATATAAGAACCAACCGATGTGGAGAAGGTAAGAAGAATCAGCATAGGAAACACGAAATGTAATAAGAAATTGGTAAGGAAGCAGACAATGTACATGTGTATGTTCCAACCAAAGGGCACGTCCGAATGGGCAAGGGTTCAAGTCCTGAATGAAGCATGGTTGTTGCGCTTCTTTTTGCAACACTGACTACTTTCCTTCCTGGAAGCAGATGCTCTAATTTAGGGACGGAATATTGCTTGTTGCCCTTAGAATTGCTCATGGTGGTAGTTAAACCCCGAAAAACAAAAGAACCACCCGACGTGAGGAAGGCATATTGATTTTCTGGGGTTTAACGACCATCTTCAGCAACTCGATAGGCTATAAGAAGTCTCTCGTCACTAATTTAGGGCCACTGATTCCAGAAAAGAGAGGAACCAGTGCCGTAAGAAAAACGCAACATCCATATCTTTCCGGCATTCGAACCCGGACCCATCTCAGACAAATTGTCAGAAGCCATTGCTTATACCACTCTGCGCTACCGGTACGGCGAAGAGTCACAAACAACAACCACACAAACAGGTATGTAGCACCGAAGTACCTGAAACATATAGTGCCCAAAATTTTCTGCTCTTTTGAAACAGAAATGTTCAAAAAGCGGTAGAGTTTTACGAAAACTACGGCAAAACGGTTCCTTTTTCCCGCACACCTCAGTGGTACGAAACATAAACTTGTCATTCGTGAGAAGATATCCTCTCTAGTCCTATGTTCTCTGCTCCATGAACCAAGACCTAATGTGGAAGAGATGGTCCCTCTGACCAGGACATCATGCCACTGGGCACAAACAAGTGACTGGAACATCTCTCTCCTTTTGTAGGTTCGTCGCCATTGCTATATCCCTTTTAGTAGGTAATCAGTCAGAAAGGATTAGTGTCAATCATCCTCGTTAATGACCATTTTCTTTGAACAACAGAGCTAAGGGGAGAGCGGCGTTTTTTGATGCGCAGGTTCGCATCTATTTAGAAACAAATACATCCGTTGGAGCTGATTTCAGCTCATTTTGCTAACCCCGAGTTAATTCGTTTCAGCCGGTAAAAGGGTGAAGAACCAATCAATGTGAGGGAAAAGGAAAGTAAAAAATAATTCATTTTTTGAGGGGGGGGTTAACGACCACCATGAGCAACTCGAAGGCTATACATAGCCTCCCGTCCTTAACTCGATGGCTATACGCAGATATATAAACTCGATAGCTATATCAACTATGGCTGTATCAACTCGATGGCTATGTCAATATATATTTACTCCATGATGGCTATATAAATATATATGTGTATTAACTCGATGACTATATTAACTATATATTAACTACAAATATATATTATACATAGTAGCTATATATTAACTATATTAACTATAAAATTTAATCTGGGCAGGAAAAGTTTTGCAAATAAATTACAGAAATATTTAAACGTCCATAAATATTAAAAAAAACTAACATTTTTAATATATATATGATATGATTGTTATATATATTTAATATATATATAACTGTATTAACTATTTATTAACTATATAGTTAATTAATTTAACTATATTAACTATATATATTGTATATATTTATATTAACTGTATACTACCTTGACGGCTATATTAACTCGATGGCTATATTAACTCGATGGCTATATCAACTCGTTGGCTATACGTAGCCTCCCGTCCTTTATTTAAGGCCACTGATCAAGGAAAGGAGAGAGCCAGCGCCTTAATTCAAGCACAACATCCATACCTCACAGTGATTCAAAATCGGACCTATCCTGGATGAATATTAAGAGGTCAGCGCTTAGACCAATACCCCACCGGGGCTACAAACCACTGAAGTGCAAAATACATAATTTTAGGAACGAGTCAAAACATGTAACTCAATCAATATTAGGGACACAGAACGTAAGAAGCAATCAGTGTGAAGAGCTCAGGATATTAAAACCCAACCAGTGCATGGAAAAAAGTGAAAGGACCCCACACTGCGGTGGGAGGGGGAGGGAACTCGAAGAAGAAATGAGTCTGGTAAACACAGCATGTAAGAACCAACCGAAGTGGGGAAACAATGTCAGGAAAAGTTAGTGTGGTAAACGGAATATGTTAGAATCAATCGATGTGGGTAACACAATGTGTAAATTACAATCAATGTGTAGTAAACACAAAATAAAAAAAATCAAATGACACGAACACACATCAGCCGCCCCGGTGACGCAGTGGTCTAAGGCGTTGGCCTCTGATCATTCGTCCGAAGGGGTCCGGGTTCGAATCCCGGTGAGGCATGGATGTTGTGTTTGTCTTATGGCACTGGCTCTCTCCCTTCCCTGGAACCAGTGACCCTAAATTAGGGACGGGCGACTGCTTATAACCCTTTGAGTCGCTCACGGTGGTCGTTAAACCTCTAATCAAAAAAATGAGTCGCTCACGGTGGTCGTTAAACCTCTAATCAAAAAAAAAAAAAAAAAAAAAAAAAAGAACTCACTCAAAAACCAGCTTTGCTTACTAACGCAAAGCTGGTTTTCGCTGCGTTAGCTTTGCATTAGGAACACTCCCCGTTTTACATATTCCGAACGAAGAGGAAATATCACGTGATATCAACGTCACGTGCGGCTACTACAAATTGTGCACACCTATCCTGTATACTTTATTAGAAAACGTTTGCTATTAATGAGGAAATGAGGCGACGTAAGGCAATTTGACCGCAGCCAGATACTAGAGACCCAGAAGCCAGGTGCCAGTATTTCGGAAATATCCGCACTTATTGGCTTCCCCCGTACTGCTGTATCATTGGTGTACCAGGACTGGATTAACCAAGTACAGATATCTAGCAGAAGAGCTCTGATATCTCAGCAACGACATGCAACAGTAATCTAGTTAACCCACCAGTACAACAGCGGTGCAGTCCGGTCTATTTTCACATTAACCATGCGCCGTAACTCGCTTAGTTTGGGATTCCACTGCGGAAGACCAACGAGGGTTCCCATGATGCTTCCTATTCATCGCAACAACGCCTCCCATGGGCCAAGGAAAGTCGGCAATGGACCCTAGACAGATGCAAGAGTGTCGTCTGGAGTAATGAATCCTATTTCTTACAGCATCATTCTGATGGCCCTGTACTTATGGTATAAACAGCACGAAGCCCTATTCCCTGGTTGCACAGGTGAGTTTCAACAGGACGATAGAGGTGGTGTTCTGGCCTGTGGGGCTTTTTCCTGGCAAACCCTAAGCCCGTTGGTTATCATTCCCATGACACTGAAAGATGGGCGCTACAGGGACCTGTTTGCCGACCATCTCCATCCATATCTGGAGAAGGTTTAACCGTACCGCAGTGCCATCTTTCAACAGAACAACGCACCGCGTCATCGGGCTCAAATAGCTACTGAGTGTCTGGAGAAACACGACAACACATTTGCCACATTGTGTTGGTCCCCAAACTCCCCAGACTGTAACACAATTGAACATTTATGGGATATCATAGAAAAGATTGTGAATAACTGCTGATCCTCCTCAACATAATGATGGTGAACTGACGGAGCCATTACAGATGAGATGGAGTCCAGTCACGCACGGAGGATTTTTGACAACTTGTAGAACTGTCCCTAGGCGTCTGCCAGCCACGATTGCTCCGAAAGGTAGGCCAACGCGTTATTTGGTAGGTGTTCCTAATGCAAAGCTGACTGAGTGTAGAATGATTCAAAATTGGGAAATTAATTCATCGATGTTACGTTATATCGCAACGCATCACCACATTTATCGTGCAAGATGTCATGCACGAACTTTGTGAGATTTATAGGTTCGTATTTTTGTTTAAAAAAAAAGAGGTGAAAAAAATTACCTGCAGGTTGTGTGGCAAGTGAAGTAAGGGTTTTGCCTCCATATTTCAGCGAAACCAAGGATATGATAGAAGGAGAGCTGGCAGACCCTTAAAAAATGTTGTGTTAACTAAATGATGTTTTTTTCTGAACAGCCATAAAAGCGATGATATATCGATTACCTTAAAATGCTGCCAGCTATTGTTTATTCTTTTATCGATGATTTATATAATTTGTTGTGTAATACGCTTTCAATAAAACACCGAAGACTTCAGTTTAACATACAGGGTCATCACGATGAGTGATGGATAGCGGGGTAGTTTACTGGCTAATCGAGCAAGCGTGAGCCAGATCCGAATCTCGGATATGCATAAATCGCGCTCCAGGTCCACAGCGCGTGCTCTCTTCCTTCCCTAGAACCAGCTTCCTCAAATTAGAGACCTACGGTTGGTTGTTGCCTTGTAAGCTGATTGTGTTCGCTAAACCTCTTAAGAGACAAAATAGTAGGGACCAAGAAAAGGCAAGAGAGTGTTTTAAGGGCCAAGAAAGGGATAGAAAAATGTTGCATTATGAACGCCATTTCACAGAGCAAGTTTGTTAAGCATTTCACTCTTTTGCAGCTTAAAATAGATTATCTTTACTTTTTGAAGAAAACTGGAAGGACTCAACTCTTTAACCGGCTGGAACGAATTAACTCGGGGTTAACAAAAGAGCTAAACTCAACTCAAAATAATATATTCGCTGTCTAAGAAGTGGGCGGAACGCGCCTGGAACGAATTCATTCAGGGTATCCCAAAGCTGCTCGCATGAGTTACGTTCAAGCCTAGAGCATCGAAAACAGTTATGTTCGCCTTTAGATTTGTTTTTCATACTGGTCATTCAGGCGTATGATTAACAACAATCCCTTCTGAAAAATTAACTGATAAAGGGTTATGGAAATGGAACCAATTTAAAGAAGGAGAGAGAAGACATTTGAGTAACTTTTTTTTTACCCAGTTGCCTGATGTTCATGTCAGCGAGACTAGCCCTTCCCTCTCATGTTTTAGGTCATGGAGCAGGGAATATAGGACTGGAATGGAGGGCTTATCACCTATAATAGGCTTATTTTCGCTGCTGATGTGATGATAGGTGGTAAAGATAAATTTTTTCCTCGTAGCTTTCGTGAAACTCGGTCGCTATATGAACATTTATGTTTGGAGGAAGCAAAAGTTGTGGGCACTGTTTAGTTTAAGCACAGTTCAGCGGCCGCTTAAAAGGCTTTTTTAGACTTCTTATGAGCATAGAAACGTTTGGACTCATCTAGGAGATTTTTGCAAATACTGAAGAGCGTATTGTTATTAGATTGGTTCAATACTATTACGAAAATTGTAATAATGTCTGCATTTGTCATGTCTCTGATTGCAATAAAGAACCAAGTTGGTTCTTGGTATGAGAATGGGTTCCCTGGAGAGGTCGGGTCTCATCGCCGGTTTTCTTGTGGACTCGATCTGGTCAGAGTTACTGTTGCTACAATCTTTTAATTCTAAACTAGATTCATTAATCCCGTAAAGCCTTGATTGAGGCAATAAGGGATGAAACTATCAGTCTTATGGAAGAGAATGCAGCTTAAAACAACTCCAGGAAAACGTAGAACGATGAGATAGAATTCTTTAGAACGATGAGGACGTCATTTGGCAAGGTTTCAAACCGAGAATTCTAAGAGCATTTCGGGAATTTATATTATCAATTTTAAACTGAGGAAAAAGTGTTTTCTTAACGAAAAGTAAAGTTTTGTGTACCTTCTTGGGCGGGGGGGAGTTTAAACTAAAAGGAACTGGGAAATGAGTAAGAAATTGACATGCTTACAATAAACAAAGTTTTTCCGGATTTAGCAACAACCATGCCCAACCCTAATTTGGAGTTACTGGCTCCAGTGAATATACAGATCGGACAATTCCACCATTCATGTCTCATCCACGATTGCAACAATATCCCATCCTGGAAAAAGGGTTAGAAGCCAACACCTTAGACTACGCGTCCACCAGGGTGACGGAATATATTGGTCTAAATTTAATCCACCTTGTGGAGAATATTTATCACGGAAAAAACAGAAGGAATGAGTTCTGGTTATGTCTATATAGATCGAATGCAAACCAATATTCCATAGCGAATCTTAAAACCGCAGTCTTACATGCAAGTGTACCGATGCACAGAATGGAGATCTGGAGAATCTGGAACACAGAAAAATATGATGTATAACTGGAGAATGTGGAGTACATAAAAAAATATAATGGATAACTAGAGAACCTGGAATACAGAAAAACATATATGTATAACTGGAGAATCTTGAATACAGAAAAAATATAATGGATAAGTGGAGAATCTAGAGAACGCCAACAATAACGAACTTAGTGCTAAAATAAGATTTCCAAAATGACCGTTCGATTTGGAAAATATATTTTTCATGATTTCCTAAACATTTTTTTATATGAAACGCAATCTTGCGGTGTGGTTTTGCATCCTAAAAGGTTAAAATATTCATGGATAATTTTGGAAATAATTATACACATCGCAATATGTAGGATCTTTCTGTTAGGGTTTGGAAGGAACGCCACAGAAGTATAAATTTACGTCACCTGCTAAAATGTGAATTTGGGCCTCCCAGTGATAAATGTTTGCGACTGAAATGCACAGAAAGTTTAAAAAAATTAAAAGCTTCCAGTCCAACTATTGGAAATTGATATATTATGCTAATAATCAAAATAAGTTTAGAATAACAAACGGAAAAACTTATGCATTCCAGGAATGTTGAAATGCATTTAGTGAAATCTAGTGCAAAATATTTTTTTTTAATTTGATTTACAGATATGGAGATATAGTGTCAAGAGGAACACGGGCAAGTGATACATGTATTAGCTCGCTCTTTTTTCATTTGGTTTTTAAAGTGACATCCTAAAACGGAATGTTTTAATAGCAATTAGACGGAAGAGAACAACGGAATTTTTGCAGTTTCATCTAGCCTATGATATTTGAAAGAGTTGTGTCATGGCCACAGAAACTCTGCAGTGATCTACACTGAGTAGCCTATTTTTTTAAGTCGTCTTCACCGCAGACACCATAGAAAGCAAATGTGATGTCAGCTGGTGCAGTTATGGTGATAACTTTATTGGACGCGCATGGAATGTTTCACTAGAATACAGCGCCAAATAACACCACTGTCGCGGGTACGGCCACTCTTACAGGCAGGCAGATGGATGCTATGTCAAGACAATGCGACATCTGACTTCTCTTCTGCCACCTATCAACACCTCACGTTTTTTCTTAACCTTTCGACGTGCATGGAATGTTTCACTGGCATGCTGCCCCAAATAATATCACTGTCAAAGGGACAGCCACACTCACACGCAGGCAGATGAATGCTGCACCACGACAATGCGACACCTCACGTTTCTTATGCCGCCTTTCGATACCTCAGTGCGACACCTCCCGTTTATTTTTGTTTCCCTTTCGACGTACATGGAATGTTTCACTGCGGGTAGCATGTTGCTTCAATTAATGCCACTGTCACGAGTACGGCCACACTCATACGCAGACGCTGCATCACGACAATGCGACGACACTTCATGTTTCTTATGCCGCCTTTCGACACCTCACGTTTCTTTTTCTTAGCCTTTCGACCTGCAAGTAATGTTTCACTAGCAGGTTGCGCCGAATAATACCACTGTCACGGGACAGCCACCCTCACACCCAGGCAGATGGATGCTTCACCACGACAATGCGGCACCTCACGTTTCTTATGTCGTTCTCGATTATTTGTCTAAAACAAATGTAAAAAAAAGTTCCAAATTTTTCCTCAGTCACTCTATAGCCATGTCCTTGCTCCTTACGATTTTTTTCTTCCAAACTTATAGAAGGAGCTGAGGGGTCAACAGTTTAATTCGTCAATAAAATCGATAATGCACCTGAGACGACACTCGAACACATGTCGAAAAATGGCTTCAATTCGATGTTTCAAGAGTGGTGGGATCATTGGAATAAGTTAACTGTATCAAATGGGGAATATTTTTAAAATGGCCATCAAAATCTGGATGACTAAATCTTTAAGCCGCCGATGCACCTGAACCAAATTGTGCCCAAAATATTTTGAACTCCCCAAACAGAAAGTTTCACATAGCGACGTGGTTTTGCGAAAGTTATGGCAAAAAAAATATTTCACCCTCTCATCTCAACGTACCGACCATAAACCTATCACCGGTGATAAACGCTTCCTTGTCCATTTGAAATGATCATTTTTTTATTGAAGGTTTAACGACCACCGTGAGCAACTCAGTGGGCTATAAGCAGTCACCCGTTCCTAATTTAGGGCAACTGGTTCCAGGGAAGGGAGGGAGCCAGTCCCGTAAGACAAACACAACATCCATGCCTCACCGGTATTCGAACCTGGTCCCATCTCGGATGAATGATCAGATGATCAGTTTGGATAACAAGGCGAAGGGAAAATCAACGGTTTCTGAGCCGCAGATTCACTCGTTCCAACTCTGTTCGGTCCACTTCTTAGACAGCGAATATATTTGTTCGAGTTAATTTCAGTCCATTTTGCTAACCCCAAGTTAATTGCTAAAGGGTTAATAAAGGTATAAACGCGTAACAGTGAGTAAAATAATAGATGATCTAAATCAGGAACCACACAACGTGTCGCACTTCGCCCATCTAGGTAGAAACATCCGAACACTAGTTCGTGCATCGCCGCTGTCTGCAGCGAACAAGGCAAAACGCGGACTATACAGTCAAGACGTAGTTCCTAAATGATTGCAAAAGTGTGATATCTGACAAAACTGGTATTTAACCCGACCAAACTGATAGAAGGATTGGAAATCGGATACAACAACTAAAGAGCATGGATTTATATTGCATGATCACTGTTGTGTAGCTCGGTGGTGGCAGAATAGTGAAGTGTTTATATCTTTAGGGGCGAAGAGATGTTCCTTTTTTGAGACGAGACATGACTAAGTACAACCGCTGTGGATCATTTCATTTAACCATGGTCATCTTCTCTCATGGTGATGGAAGCCTGCTACGGGATATTTTACCTTGCCATTATGCATATATTTTCATTCTCTACCGCCGTGCAAACGGATGCTCTCAAACGGACAATATGACATATTGCCCACGCTTTAGCTCTCTACTCCTATGGAGATGGGTACTTCAATCACGACATTACACCTTGCCACAGCTATGATATTGTCTCTTTCTTCGCCCGTGGTCATGCATACTTCAAGCAGGGTACTGCGCCTTGCACAGTGACCACATCTGTCTCTACCCCAAGGGTGATGGACATTTCAAACAGGCGCAATTTCCATTGTCACATTACCAGCACTGTCACTCTCTGCTCCCGTGGTTATGGATACCTGCTGCAGGACAGTTTACCATTTAACAATGCCCACATTTTCACTCTGTGTCGCCATGGTGATTGGTGATTTTTTGCAGTACAATGCACCATGCCACAATGCCCACACTGTCACTCTCTGCACTCGGTGTGACGGATACTTCAAGCAAGAGATTCCATCATTCCACAATGCCCGCATTGTTGCTTTCTATTCCTTGGTGATAAATACTTCAAGAAAGACAATGCACCATATCAGAATGCCCACAATGTCACTCGCTACCCCCGGTGTGATGAATACTTCAAGCACGATAATGTACCATTCCACAACGCCTGCATTGTTACTCTCTACCGCAGTGGTGATAAATGCTTCAAAATGGACAATACATCGTGTCACAATCCCAACATTGTCACTGTCTACACCCATGGCGATGGATACTTCATGGATACTTCGATCACGGTAATACACCTTGCCACAGCAACCATATTGTCTCTCTTTACACCCTGTAGTGATGGATACTTCAAACAGGACAGTGCGCCTGGCTACAGTGATCACGTCTCTCTCTATCCCCGTGGTGATGGGTATTTCAAGCAGGCACAATTTTCCATAACACAAGACCAACACTGCCATTTTCTGTTTTCGTGGTGTTGAATTTCTGCTGCAGGACAATTCACCATTGAACAACGCCAACATTTGCACCCTGTGTCGCCATGATCATTGATACATTCACACTACAACGCACCATACCACAATACCCACATTGTCAATCTCGACGCTGGATATGAAGAAATTTACTCGTGCACCAAAAGCTATTAAATTGAAAACAAATGCCGTCTCCTGCACGATACACTTTAATGATAAAAACTATATACAATTGAAATGAATATATGTTTAAGAACTTTCAACGACACAACGGCGTCATCCTCAGAAACAATGCAGCAGTGAGCACAGAAGTGAGTGGCCTATATACCTTTATAAAACAAATAGTGGTTGATGCGCATGTGCAATAATCGACAAAGTCCAAATCAAGTTCAGTGGGTACAGGCATAGTTGGTGGGCGTGACCTGGCCCAAAAGTGTTCTCCAAGGAAGGGGAATAAACACGGGCGGTTCATCGTTGCAGCATCTGTCGTCATTGACAAATACGTGAATACTTTCAGAGAAAAGTGTTGATAGCCGATTCCTGTGAGAATCCAGGATAATGATGTCATTCCAACATGGTAGGTAAGAACCATTTAAGCAAAGTCTCGACAAAGATGAAACACCAGAATGCGTCCTAAGATTATATTGATGTTTGTAAATGCGGCGCTCCAAATTACGAGTGGTAGAGCCCACATAACATAAATCGAGCTCTTCAGGGTTAGTAGATTTTAGTGGAACAAAATATACACCGTGGCTGTTCACACATTCAACACAGTCTCTGTCCTTTTTAACAGTGTTAAATAAAGTATGAGACCTTACACCAAACTTGAGTTTATACTTATGACAGATGTTCTTTAAGATATTACATACGGGTGGTACGTATATATTGAATGGATCCCACAAATTGATAATCACATTTATCTGCAAGCAAAATTGTCTGTGGTCGATCAATTGATTTCTTAATTATAGAGCGACCAATCATGTGACGAATGTAACCAAAAGTCGAGGCAAATTGTTTTATGCTAGCTAACTCTTGGTCACGGAGATCCTGTGTGGACGGGTGTGTAAATGCACGATTAATAAGATAATGAAATGCAGATAATTTTTGCGACATTTGATGAGAAGAAGTAAAAGGTATGAACGTGGCAGAAACAGTTGGTTTACTGTAAACAGAAAATGCTAAGGAGTTGTCAGAAAGATTGAGAAAAAGGCAAAAGTCGGGAAAAGGCAAAATGTCTAAATTCTCGAACTCAAACTCGAACTTGATAGATGTCCTGAAGAAAGAAAACTTGAACTCAACCTCGAACTTGATGATGCCGGGAAGAAAGTTAATTGGCAAAAAAGTAAGCTCATCGGAACCTGAAAGCCAAACAACCAAATACGTCGTCGACGTACCTGATGTAAAGAAGTGGTTTTATGAGGGAAACAGGAATGAGCGTATCCTCTAAGTCCTGCAACAAAACCTCAGCAAGCAAGGGAGACAGGGTGTACCCTATAGGGGCACCTGTCAACTGTCGATAAATGTAACCATTAAACTGAAAATAAGATCTCTCCGAAATAAATCGAAGAGTATACATAATGGAAGAAATTTCATCGGAAGAATAAATGCACAAATCATAGAAGAAATGTGGCACCATGCAATGAAATATTATAGAAGAAATATGGCATCATGCTTGATGTAATGGACACTTCAAGCAGGTCAATGCGCTATTCCGCAAAGCCATCATTGTCACTGTCTACTCCGTGGTGATAAATACTCCAAGAAGAAAGATTGCGCCATGCTACACTTCCCGCACTATTCCTCACTACCCGCTGGCAATAAATACTTCAGTATGGGCCATGCACCATGCTACACTTCCCGCATTGTTTCTCTCTACCCGCTGGTGATACATACTTCAGAATGAACCATGCCAGAATGCCTATACTGTCACTCCTTACACGTGATGGACACTTCAAGCAGGAAAATGTACTTCAGGTTGAACCATGCACCATGCCAGAATGCCTATACTGTCACTCCTTACACGTGATGGATACTTCAAGCAGGAAAATGTACTTCAGGATGAACCATGCACCATGCCAGAATGCCTATACTGTCACTCCTTACACGTGATGGATACTTCAAGCAGGAAAATGTACTTCAGGATGAACCATGCACCATGCCAGAATGCCTATACTGTCACTCCTTACACGTGATGGATACTTCAAGCAGGAAAATGTACTTCAGGATGAACCATGCACCATGACAGAATGCCTATACTGTCACTCCTTACACGTGATGTATACTTCAAGCACGAAAATGTACTTCAGGTTGAACCATGCACCATGCCAGAATGCCTATACTGTCACTCCTTGCACGTGATGGATACTTGAAGCAGAAAAATATACTTCAGGTTGAACAATGCACCATGACAGAATGCCTATACTGTCACTCCTTACACGTGATGGATACTTCAAGCAGGAAAATGTACTTCAGGATGAACCATGCACCACGCCAGAATGCCTATACTGTCACTCCTTACACGTGATGGATACTTCGAGCAGGAAAGTGTACCGTTTCACAATGAAGAACAACAAACCTTGCCATAATGACAAAATTGTCACTGTTTACAGCCGTGGTGCTTGAAGTATACATCACCACGAGTGTGGAGATGCGAACTCTCATGATGATGCATACCATGACAGTTCTCATCTCTGCACTCGTTTTCTACCGCTGTGGAGATTTATACTTCAAACAGAACAATACACCATTCTACAATGTCCACACTGTTACTTTCTACCCTGTGGTGATAAATACTTCAAGAAGGAAAATCCACCGTGCTACAAAGCACACACATTGTCACTCTCTTCACCAATTGTGATGTATATTTCAAGCATCCATCATTACGAGTGTAGAGAGTGGAACCTCTCGTGGTGATGCATACTTAATGTGCCATTTAATACCCACGTTTTCTACTTCCGTGGTGATGAATATTTCCAACAGTACAATGCACCATACCAGAAGGCCCACTTTGTCTCCGAGTGGTTTTCAGGAACATGATGTAGACGTTTCCCTGCTTTGTCGTACATGTGAGTTCCCAGACCTCACTTCCATAGCACATTAATGGGATGAAGTCGATTGTGATATCGAACGTCTGGATTTACGGGACTGGGAAGATGTTATTTGACATGCGTCGGCTAATACTTCACTGGAAATTTGCTGAAGCTTAATCGAATCAATGCCGAGGAAAAATGTTACTATTCTGAAGACGAAAGGCGGTCCAATACATTATCACTTCCGTGTACCTAATAAATTGGCCATTCTGTGTACACAAAAGATAATAGAACGAAAATGAAATTAATTCACTAGATTTTCCTCTAAGAACCATCATTTTTCCTCTACTAAAAGCATTAGTAATGATACGTGCTGGAATAAACTGAAGGCTTCTTCAACTTCTTTGCGTTATATACAGTTTTTGAGAATTTCCGACTTTTGGCGTCAAGCTGTAGTCCATGTTGCTCTTTCAGTTTTTGCTTGATTTGCTTCCGGCGCTTTTTATTTCTTAATTTCTTTGCACATATGTTCTTCAGCAGTACTACAACAGTAATGAAGAAATCATATACAGCGACCAGAGAAATTCCAAGCCACATTCCCATATAACCTCCAATGACGCTGAATGTCTCCATACTCTGGAAAATAACATTTGTTTTAAAATTAGCAGAAAGCAAGTTTTAAAATAAAGCAAAGCTTGGACAATATAACTACACTATCTACCAACAAGTAATTGGACAGCCCTGCAATCGACGATATCTGTGGTCCTGATACACGTCACGGCCGCCGCCGTTAAATATCGTGTGGGAAACAACAACGCAACCAGTCGCATGTAAGATGCCACGTAGTTCGAAGCTCTCTGATTTCTAGAAAGGTGTAATCGTCGGGTATCACAGAAATGGCCGAACCATACGTGACATATCCAGCGAGTTGAAGTAACCAAAATCGACAGTGGCCTACGTGATTGGCAAGTGGAAGATGAGAGGTGACTGTCGGAATGTGCCCCGACCGGGCAGACCCACAAAACTGGGAGTTAGGGACCGACGGGTGCCGGTCAGAGAAATTCGGAAGAACCGCACCAAATCGATAACCCACATCCGCGAGTTTCAACAGGCATCCGGGAGTGTTCTTTTGATGAATACCATCCGTAAGGAAGCCCATCTGCTCGGTCATCATGGACGTGCTGCCGCCCACAAGCCTTTGATCACCAAGTCCAATAGCGCTGCTCGGATAACGTGGTGCAAAGAACGTCGACAGTGGACCGTTGAACAGTGGAAACAGGTTCTCTGGAGCGACGAATCAAGGTTCACCCTCTACTGTTCGGATAGCAGGGTCTGGGTTTGGCGTCTGCCTGGAGAACGCCTCCTGCCGGAATGTATTGTGCCAACTGTGAAGTTCGGCGGCGGTTGAATTATGCTACGGGGTGTGTCTCCTGGTATGGCACGGGACCCTTGGTCGCAATTCCTGGTAGACTCAACGCCGAGATCTACTGCACCATTTTGGATGACCATGCGCTTCCTAGGTTGTGGCAGTTTTACGGGGTGGACCCTTGTTACTTTCAGGATGACAATGCCATCTGTCATTTTGCGAGGTCCACCACGGTTTGATATGGTGACAATGGGGTAAATCAATGGAGTTGTCTGCGCAGAGCCCGTTCCTTAACCCTATCGAGCACCTCTGGGATGAGTTGGAGCGTTGACTTAAAGGGTGCCCCCACCGTCCGAAATCAGTGATGGAACTGACCTGTCTTCTCCAAGCCGAGTGGAAGAAAATACCCCTAGCCGTCCTACAACGCCTGGTTGAGAGTATGCACTGGAGGGTCGCAGCTGTAATCGCCGCTCGTGGAGGCTCCACCAACTATTGAAGGTGAATAAACTTCGTTTTCCTTTGCTATCACAGGTGTCCAATTACTTGTTGGTAGATAGTGTATATGCAATGCGAAATTACGTTAAAAATGCTCAGCATTTACTGTGAGACATAAAATACCGGTTAAAACATTGTAGTAACTAAAATGTAGTGAGACATAAAGTACCGTTTGAAAAATTGAATATTGCGTTGTCAGATAAAAATGTGCAATTTGTGCTGTGACGTATTATGGAGATAAAGCATATGTTAAGTCAGTTAAGTAGCAGTGATTACTTCCGTCGGTGTAGCTTCATTGGAAGAGCATTAGGCTCCGGAGTAGAAGGATGCGATTTCGCCACCGGCAAATTTGAGTTGGGTACATCGCAAAATGTGTGACGTTCTTTCCACACATCGTCTGGAATGAACGACAAATTTCTTCGCTTCGAAGAATTTGAATTTGAATTTGCATTGAATGAAAACTCTGCGACACAACACAGTACACCTATATTTGACATAACACAAACATCAAGAATTGTCGTTTGTACTAAACTAAATTTAAATATTAATATGATATTAGCACAATGGAATAAAAACATGAAATCACAGCAATATCATAAAGTTCAATATAAATTAATAACATTTAGTAATTATTTACTCCAAGAGAAAAAAATTCTCAACCACCTCAAATATATCTAGTATAATAATCATAAACATACGAGCATTAATCCCGTTTACAATTGACCAACAAAAAAATCAATACAATGTAATTCATTAGAAAAAATGACGTAATGTACTTTGGAACTGTAGCATGGAGCGAGGGAAAAAGGCTTAAATTTAAGTCTGACAAGCCCCAGATCTCCAGTGGTAATTGTGTCAGGTCAAAACGATAAAAATAGCAACATTAAAAATACGACAGCTGTTGAGCATACCGTGAAAAAAAGAATACAAGAACTCAAACAAACAACAAAAACTCTCGTAACAGTTTTTTTAAATACCCTACAGCCCACAATTTCCCTAATGTATAGTGGCAGACTGTTCCACTCACGGGGTCCAGCTGCAAAAATACTGTTATACAGCAATTTGGTGCCCCCCCCCCCTAGGAACCACGAAACTCGCATGACCTCGAGTATCATGTGAATGGGAGAAATGCTGTAATTGCAATAGTTCAAGATACCTATTCGTATAGACTCCGTCATGCATAAGTATAGTAATAACCTAAAAATAAATATTTTATCGAATTTGTGAAGAGTATAGAGATATTACTTCCACACATCGTTCTGGATCAATCAGAATTCCTTCTTCTTCAGAGAGTCACTTCAATCATGGTTTCCCGGCTGACCCGGAAACTAATGATTCCTTCCCAGCCCTTTCTCGTGAGAGGGGGATATGTGTGACGTACTACAGAGTTGGAGCACATGTCAAGACGGCAAAGTTGCAGCGATAAAATCTGTCGGTGTAGCTTAATTGGGAAAGCATTCGGCTTCAGAGCAGAAGGATGCGATTTCAAAACTCTTCACCAGCAAATTTGTGATTCCGCAGTGTGTTAAACGACATTTAAAAACTCATGAATCGAATAATGATCAGGAAATTTAGACTGTGCTGTCTGTGTGTGTGTGTTCCAGAGAAAGAGAGAATAATTCTAAACTTTTAAAAGTAAATTTCGGAAAAATGAATTTCTGCATCGTTATTTGTCACTCTCTGCTCCCTTGGTGAGGAACAATTCAAGCACGACACTGCACCGTTGAACAATGCGCAGACTGCTCCTCTGTATCACCGTAATGATAAATATTGGGTTGTCCAGAAATTCCGGAGCGTTTCTTTTTATGGGAAATGAAAAAAATTTCATACTTCATTCCTCAAAGTATTGCCCATTTCCCCCCTCGACTTTAGTCTATCTTTCGGGCATTTTAGAATGCCATCCCGGTAGGACCGTGGGTTGGCTTGGAGGCTAAAAACGTCATCCACGTGTTTCTGGGCGTCGTTGACATCACCGAATGATTTTCCATTTAACATTTTTTGCAGAGACCGAAACAAATGAAAGTTGGAGGGCGCAGTGTCCGGGAATTAAGGTGGGTGGGGCAAAACATCCCCACCCATGCCTTGTAACTTTATGCGGGTGACCAAAGAAACGTGCAGCCGCGCGTTATCTTGCTGAAACACAACATCTTTTCTGTTCAGAAGTTCTGGCCACTTTTGTTGCAGGTTTTTGGCTCAATTGTTAAAACCCGCTGCACCCATAGCCAAATATTTATGGACGGCTTCGGTGTTTGTTCACGTGGTTCGGCAGCATGACCCCATGATCTCTTCTGAACTACACTGTCGTAGACTACCCATTTTTCATCTCCTGTCACTATCCATTTTTCATCTCCTGTCACTATCCATTTTCATCTCCTGTCACTATCCATGTTTTATCTCCTGTCACTAATCGTTTCAAAAATGGGTCCCTGTTGTTGCGTTTTTGGAGAATATCACATATGGAATACTGGTCCATGCAGTTTTTTTTGACAACTTGTGTGGAACCCAAACATTATAACGAGAAGTGTACCCCAAGTTCATTAAATGTTCATGAACAGTACTTTTCAGCATTTTCAGTCTCTGCTAACTTTCGAGTCGAGTCATTAATTTTGGGTTGCACTCAACTTCTGCCTTTATGAGACCGTTGTCTACTGCTGAAGGTCTTCCACATTGATCCTCGTCGTCTAAACGGAAATTGCTGGCTTTGAATTTCACCAACAACCCCCGAACCGTTAATTCACTAATAGCGTTCTCTCCATACTCTTCACAAATGTTTTTATACGTCACTGCAGCGTTTTCCCCCTTTTTATAGAAGAATAGCATCACATGCCGAAAATGCAACTTTTGATCACCCATGTTTAACTCTTTAACGACCATAACGCCCAAACCGCCCGTACATACAAACTGCCATAGCCGCCAGAAACGCCTAGAGTGAGTCAGATTTTCTACCCTTAACTATTTTTCAAATTTTCTTGACCAATGAGGGATCAGCAGGAATCACCCTCAGTCAATATTGTTGTTTTAAACAAAGAAGTGAACTAACAGTCGGGTTTGGGCTCTGTGGTATTTGGAGTGATAAAAGATTTTTGGGTCATGGTCGTTAAAGGGTTAACACGTACTAAACAAACATAACTTCCACTTCTCGTCCCCACGTGGCTGATGGCTATACACATCCAAATTGATCGTTTGATTGTGTTAGAGGAGCTCATAGTAAATAGTGTGTATTAATTATTCATTCGCCTCCTACGTAGTAATTTATACAGTTGCTGCTTACCATCTTTGGTGAATCCCCAGAATTGTGCGGGGCTCCATGAAGCAACCTGCCATGTGGTTTGGCAGTTAGTCGTATGCGAGTCTGGAGAATTCGAGGACGCTGTGGTGTAGTGGCAGCATGTCCGGCGCGTAACTGGAAGACCTGGGTTCGATTTCCGGTGGTGGCCGATGGGAATATTTCCGTGACTCACTTATAAACGTGAAACGAGCGATGACTTCTGTTTGAAGCAGAACAATACACTATACCACAATCCCCACATTGTCACTCTCTGTCCCCACAGTGATTGATACTTCAAGCAAGACAATGCAATATTGTGCCCTCTATCCTCGTGGCGATTGACACTTGAAACACAGGACAATGCACCATTTCACAATCCTACTATTGGCCTATGCCCTAGTGGTGATGAATACCTCCAGCGGGATAATATCGATCGCATAGTACCCACACTTTTGCTCTCAAGAACCAAGGTGATGGATACTTTTAGTAAGACATTCATCATGCAAATATACCCGCATTGTCTTGAAATGGTTTTAAAAATATGGAGGTGACTTTTCCTGCTTCATCGGGCATCACAGTCTGTAGACCTCAGTTCCATGAAAAATGTGCGACGGGATACCAAACATCGTAATAAAATGCTATGCAATCTTTGTGAATTCGGAAAAGATGCTATTCGACATGAGTATGCCAGTATTTCACGGAACGGTTGCCAAAACATAGTCCAAGTTTCGAGGAGGATTACTCACTGTAATGATATTCGTACAAAATATGTGATATTCATTTATTTAAATAATGCAAATCATCATCATTGTCAACCATTTTCAATCTACTTCTGACTGAAGGTCTCCCCAAGTTTCTTCCACAACGGTCTGTCTTGCACCAGTTTCCTCCATGTCATTCCCGCGTGCTTTGGGAATTTCATTCGCCCATCTCTCTTGTGGTCTTCTTCTGGGTCTTTTCCTGTCCCTTGGAATCCAGTCTACAATTTCGGTTTTCCATCGGTGGTCCGTTCTTCTGGCAGCATGTCCAGCCCATTGCCATTTCAGGGATTTTACTCTGATCATGATGTCTTCCACTCTTGTCATTTTCCGTACCCACAAGTTCCTCTTCTTATCACTACTGGTTACACCAAGCATACACCTTTCCATGCTTCTTTCAGTTGTGTGTAGTCTTTGTATGTCTTTTTTAGTTAAGGACCACGTCTCTGCTTTGTACCTAAACACTAAAAGGATGATTGATTAAACACTTATCTTTTAAGACATAATGATAATGACATATTGCTTTTAAAAATTTGTACTGTTTCTTCCAAAAGCTCTCCAACCAAGTTTTATACTGCTGTCTAAGGTAAATATAGGTATCGATTATCTCCAGCTTTCCCCCATCAATCGATAAATCATCATTTCTTTCTAAAGCATTGCACATCAGTTTTGTCTTCTGATAGTTCACTTTAATCCTACGTCTTTACTCGTGTCAGCAAGTTCTTGGATCATTCTCTGCAGTTCTGAAGGGGCAGTAGAAAAAATGACTACGTCAAATAATTTAACATGTAACTGTAATGTATAATAAATAATGTAAATATATAACTTACGCATATCTCAAATGTCATCTGGTTGCAGATACTCAACACTGAATTTCTTACTTTTGGACGAATATTAAACTTTTACTGAATTTTTGAGATCTTAGTAACTGGTCGATGCTGCACATGATTTTCCTGTTCGGTAAAACCACGAATAAGTCGTCTCAGTTTTAAAACGTGATGGTCACAATTACCGATTATATTTCTTTCAGGAAATACACTAAATTGACAAAAGTAACCGGAAACCCATTCAAAAGCAAATGAACGGATCCGCTGCTTTGTTAAGATGCGTGGTACAGCTGCAAACGGTATAAAAACAAACCTGAAGCTGATCGCGATCATATCGCACTGTGAGGTTGAGTGAAAATGTCGCAGCGGGAGAGAACGAATTTTGAGAAAGGAAAGATTGTTCGGTGTTATATTAGTGGGTTGTCCATAAGTGAAACCGAGAGGCGTTTAAACATGCCCAAGTCAACTCCTTTGGATGTACTGAATAAGTGGAAGACACATGGGGTGCTTTAAGCAGCTAAACGTACCGGCAGACTAAGGAATATCAGTGATAGAGGACGTCGAAGCTTCAAGAGAGTCGTTACAGCTAATCGACGGAGTACTACTTACTGCACAGGACCTCAGTGTACAGGTGAGTAAAAATGCTGGAACCTCGGTATGTACACGTATCATTTACAAAGAACTACATTTCATGAGTTACCGTGGTCGTGCGGCTGCTCATAAGCCTTTCATATCCACTCGGAATGCTACTCGTCGTTTAACATGGTGTAAAGAACATTTATCGTGGACCGTAGATCAGTGGAAACTGGTCCTATGGACGGCTGAATCCAGATACACGATCCATCAGTCTGATGGCCGTGTGTGGGTATGACGGCTGCCAGGGGAACGCTATTTACCACAGTGTACTGTTTCTACGGTCAAGTTTGGAGCTGGCAGTGTACTCGTGTTGCGGTGTTTTTCGTGGTATGGTCCCGGCCCATTGGTTATCGTGTACAAGCCTGTTAACTAGCATGTCTACCTCGATAATTTGGACAATTATGCTCTACCAACTCTGTGGCAATATAATAGAACCGAGCTTTGTTGGTACTAGCAGGACAATGCCCCGAGCCATAAAGCAAGGATTGACAGGATAATGCACCGAGCCACAAGGCATGATTTGACGAAAATTCCGTATCGTGTGTGGACTGGCCAGCACAGAGCCCTGATCTTAATCCTATACAGCATCTATTGAATGAATTAGAGCGCCGCATAAGAAGTTTGGAAGCAAGGCCTACTACTAAGCAATAGTTAACAGCAGCATTATGTACTGAACGGAAGCGCATACCTATCGCTGTGTTCCAAATCATAGTCGAAAGCATGTCTCGGAGTGTCAGTGTATGCATTAAGGCCAAAGATGGACCGACACCGTACTGATGTACGGTGTTAGACCGACACCGTACTGATGTACGGTGCCGGTCTAACTGGTTTTGTTTGTAACTACAGCTATTGACCTCAGTGCAAAACTAGCCTAGGGAGCATGGGACCCTGTCAGGCCGGCTGGCCTTTTCGCCTGCTTTCTTGTTGTGCATTGTTTCTTTTTTTTTTTTTTTTGATTGGAGGTTTAACGACCACCGTGAGCAACTCAATGGGCTATAAGCAGTCGCCCGTCCCTAATTTAGGGTCACTGGTTCCAGGGAAGGGAGAGAGCCAGTGCCGTAAGACAAACACAACATCCATGCCTGACCGGGATTCGAACCCGGACCCCTTACGGACGAATGATCAGAGGCCAGCGCCTTAGACCACTGCGCCACCGGGGCGGCGCATTGTTTCAATTGATATTTTTGTAATACTGGTTTTAACTCAGCGAAATAAATGAATTGAATTGAATTGAAAATGTATGTCAATAAATGCTATGTTCTGTTTCTCTTCTAGGTGTCCGGTGATGTTTGTCAATGTAGTGTATAATAGGTAACTATAATTTACTAACCTATTATCCTAGTACTTCGTCTAAAGCAATTGCATTTGATTAAATTTGTAATATCAAAATCAGTAATTGGTTTTGTTTTCTTAGCAAATTGCTACGCATTAAATTCTTGAAATTCTCGATGTTTGTTAAATGCCTTGTTGATTTTCAGATCTTACTCTTCAGACACTTCTCTCTGGCGATTAAAACAGTCATTTCTCTCGTATTGAACAATTTTTTTTGTACCATCTCGTACCGCACCATCTGTTACATTTATTACTCCCATCCTAACGGTTTCTCTATTTTTTTAATATGTTTTGAATGTCCACTTGACTTGATTTTTAAAATCATCTTAAAATTCCAATTGTGAAATAGTTTCTTAAGGTGGTTCCACCTAAAATCTCTGCCTTATGTTTCCAGTGGTAAAACTTCTTTACATATTTTATTCGCAATTAATGTATTGCCAAGAAAGAAAATTCGCACATCAATAAAACTAACTTTACATTATAGCATGGGATACTTAATACTACCGAAAAAAAAACATAGTTTCACTACTGGCCACCCAAAATGCAACACCTAGAAGGAAGCATCCGAGTGGCCTAAAATTCGCGGCATGCGTTGCCTGCGAGAGGACATGCAAACGATTAGCATTGCAGGGCATCTGCAAATCATGTGCGCCCGGCACGCCATCAAGAAGCACTATAAGAAGGGTGTTGTGCAAGTGTGTTGTGCTGCCAGACCTGTGGGTGGGAAGCTTCCTGATGCCTCGTCGCAGAATACGGCAGTCATTCCAGCACGTTTCGGAGTTCGACAGAGGACGAATAGTGGCTTATCGCGACAGCGGTTTATCGTACCGAGACATAGGCACCCGCGTGGGACGACGTCAGGCCACAATGAGGCGAGTATGGATTCGGTGGGTGCAGGAGGGACGGACGGACGGACCGACGTGATTGATTGCCGCAGCCGCGGCACACCACCGAACGAGAGGACCGGCGTGTTGTGCGGGGAGCATTGACGGCTCGCACCGCTACATCACGAACGTTAGCGCAGAAATTAGGGTGTGTTGCGCAACAACCTGTTTCAGCATGTACCGTTCGACGTCGTCTGCAGGAGCGGGGACTTGTCGCACGGCGCCCATTGCTCCGATTACCATTGACGTAACACCACCGGCGAGTGCGGCTACAGTAGGCCGTTGAACACCGCACCTGTACTACGGAATGACACGCCATTTTCTTCTCCGACGAATCCCGCTTCTGAATGCAATACCACGATGGTCGGATCAGCGTGTGGTGGCACCGCGGCGAGAGACTGTATGACGCCTGCACTATGCATCGCTATACCGGTCCGTCGCCTGGCGTTATGTTTGGGTCGCAATTGGATATGACACCCGCATCCCTCTGGTACACATCGCCGGTACACTCAACAGCCGCCGCTACATCTTTGACGTTTTGGAGCCTGTAGTCCTCCCTGACCTGCAGGAACTACCAGCGGCAACGTTTCAACAGGACAATGCGCGCGCACGCGTGTCACGCATCGTGCAAAAATTCTTCACGGTCCACCAGGTGTCACTGCTGCCGTGGCCCGCCTGTTCTCCCGATATGTCGCCCACCGAACACGTCTGGTCACGATCGGCAACCGAGTGGCCCGGCAAGCACCACCCGCGGCTACGCCTGATGAACTGTGGCAATGTGTGGAAGCAGACTGGACCGACATACCCCTAGCTCACATACAAAGCCTCTTTCGTTCTATGTCGCGGCATGTAGCGGCCGTTATTGCCAGCCATGGGGGCCACACGAACTTTTGATGTCTGCGTGTTCCGCAAGTCGCACGGGCCTGTAAGCTCAATCGTTTCATCTTTGTATCTGTTGTTATGTGTCCAGTAAATCTGGCTTTGCTATCTCGTGTCCTTCTTGGTGTTGCATTTTGGGTGGCTTTTCTTTGAGTAATATTTAGACCTGTAAATAGATGGCGCCACCTGTACATTGATGACGTCAGTAGACAAAAAATGTTGGATTGCTTAATTATGGTTATGTTTTAGCAAGTATTAAATATCCCATGAAATAACTTACAGTTAGTTTTAAGCGATGTGCGAGTTTTCATCCTTGGGAATGCATTATTTGCGAAGAAAATATGTAAAGAACTTATACCATTGGAAACATAAGGCACAGATTTTAGGTGGAACCACTTTAAGGAATAAAATGTTATCATTTCTATTTCTGTGTTACAAATTGCTCTCTCTACTGTAATAATTCTTAAACGGAAGAAAATCGCCATTATTAAGGTAGCTTTTCACATATATTTTTAAATTAAATGTGGATGATTATCACGGCACTTTTTCAATCCGTCCAGCTGTAGACAACAAACAAGATCGAAAAATAAATATAATTTTGTATCGCACAATCCTGAGCTTTAGCGTGATGAGCCATTCATGTTTCTATATCTGTGGCGGAGACATTTATCGCTGCTTGCCCTAAATTGTTTATTTTATGTTTGTCATGATATCTACCGTTCTATATATCAAACAATGAGGAAATACAATTTCATAAATCTTTGCGAAACGTAAATGTAGTACGAAATTAAGATAAACGCATATGACCTTCATAAAAATATTTTAATGAAATATGTATAGGAGTTACCTCGTATTTCGGATTGTAAGTCAGATTGGTGATTTCAAATCTCTCAAATACGACTTCAACATCGACTATAGAACACCTAGAAGAGATGCATTTCTTATATTACACATTCTTAAAGGAACACGAATTTCATTAATGAAAATTTAGTAAAAATATGTCAAAAATGTGTCAAAATATCCCTGTATCTCTAGTAGCCAACTCAGGAAATCACGTCGAGCTGCTTCTGGTGTCACACCATGTACTCAAACTGTACGGAACCGTCTTAACGAGTACTGACTCAGAGCAAGGAGGCCGCAGAGATGTACAAAGATGAGCCATTACAATTTGACCACCTACTTAATAAGCTGTAGGACCCCCTTTAGCCGGCAAAACAGCGGCCACTCGGCGAGGCATCGACTCGATGAGGTGGCGATAGGTATCCTGGGATATCTGGTACCATAATGTCAAGAGAAGGTCCTTCAGTACCCCATACATTTCGGTGTGGTGGTGATTTAGCGCGAAACCGCTTTTCCAAGTCGAACCACAAATGTTCGATTGGGTTCATGTCAGGTGAATTTGGAGACCACGGCATTAACAGAAAGTCAACAGCATGTTCCTCGAAGCATTCCTTGACGAATCTGGCAGTGTGACATGGAGCATTATCCTGTTGGTAATAACCATCACCAGCAGGGAACACAGTTGCCATGAATGGGTGAACTTGGTCCACAACGTAATTCAGATACCTTACAGCTGTGAGGGATTAGGCTATTGGGATAATGAGGTCTAAAATGTATCAAAAACAAAACATCTCCCACAGCACAACACCGCCGCCGGCAGCTTGTTTCCGCCCAACAGTGCATCCAGGTGTCATAGCCTCCGTCGGTAATCCACGCTCGGCCGTCTATTTGATGCACCAGTAAACTTGATTCGTAAAAGACCAACCCACAATAGATCAGGCCATTGAAAGACCAGGCCACTTTCTTCCAATCATCTATGGTCCAGTCTCGATGATATTGTGCTCATTTCATGCGATGACGTGCAGTGAGCATGGCGGCCCGGCTTGGGTCTTGGACTACGTAGGCACATGCGTAGAAAGTTGCGATGAACTGCGTGTTCTGACACATTGCCCTGATCACCACGGTTGTAGCTGCGGGTGATTTGTCGCACTGTGGCTCTGCGGTCGCTGTGAACAAAGCACGACAGTCTCCGCTCCACTCTGGTATCACTGAACTGCGGAAGGCACATGGCTGAACGACAGTTCGTCGTTTGGCCATCCGTGCAGCGCTTTTGATACATACTCACTACAACGGCACGTTAACAAACCACAAGCCTCGCCGTTTATGAGATCGTAATTCAGAGATGGTGTACCATCCCAATTTGTCCTTCATCAAAATCCGATGAATCAGTAGCTATTCCTATTTTGACTCCGAACACTCTAATAACCGAAACCCGGTCCTTGGGTTGTATACATGCTGTTCTGTAAACTTCATATGCGCCACCGTTCGGTCTGCAGGCGGGTTCATTTCCCTACGTTGGGGTGGTTATAATGGATTGGATGATCGGTGTAGAGCACTGACCGTCGTCAAAGATGTACCTGGGTCCAACAGTACATGTCATGGAATATAGAGTGGCACCACATGCACTGAAGAGCAATTGAATTAGCGACAGCTGGCGTTATGCAAATGTGGCGCTGTGGGCGGCTCTGTAAACGGAAACGACATGACGTATGCAGCGATCCAACAATATAAGGAGTGATGCGACGGGAATCAGTAAGGGTGTGACGCAGTATGTGCAAGACGAAGGATCTAAGCGCATTTGATCGTGGGCAAATTGTCCGGGCATAAAAAACGGGCCACTCTATCTCGGAAGTCGTGCCACTGTGTCACGGGTGCACCGTGAGTACATCGAATCCGGTAAAACCATCCCTGCAGGGGCCAACTGCTGTGAACAACAGCGTGTGCGTGAGCAGGGTCATCGTCGGCTAGCTCGCATTATAACAGCGGATAGACGGGCCGCAGTGCAAGAAATCACTCGGCAATTTAACGCTGGTGCACAAAAACGTGTAAGGAGCCACACCATCCAGAACCATCTCCTCGCTATGGGGTACAGAAGCCATCGTTCCACGTGGGTACCGCTGCTGACCGCACATCACAGGGTGCGAATATTAGCATGGGCGCGGGAACATCGCCATTGGACCCTAGACATGTGGGAAAATGTTGCCTGGACTGATGAGTCGAGATTCAGGTTGGTACATGCGGATGGCAGGATACGAGTACGGTGCAAACCACATGAAGCGATGGATCCTTCTTGCCAGCAGGGTACTCTTCAAGCTGGTGGGGGTGGCATTCACTTCTGTGGACTGTTTACGTGGACTGAAATGGTACCTCTGTTTACGTGGACTGAAATGGTACGCGTGACATCGTCCCTCACAGGTCAACGTTACCGGGATATCCTGGACGACCATTTGCTCCCGTTTGTGCGTCTTCAACGTCCCACTGGGAATCTCATCCTGCAACAAGACAATGCAGCTCCCGAATTGTATCCGAATGCTTGGATGAAGACTCTATCGACATGACCTCGCTTCCTTGGCCAGCTAGGTCACCTGACCTCAATTCCATCGAGCACATCTGGGACGCCATCGAGAGAGAGATGTTCGAGGTTCTGACCCCCTCCATCAAATCATCGTGAACTGTGGAAGCTTGTTCAGGGGTCGTGGATCCGTATGACTTCCCAACGCTTCTGGTGTCTGGTCGAGTCGATGCCGAGACGAATCGCCGCCGTCATCAGGGCGAAAGGTGGTGCTACACGTTACTAGACAGGTATCTCTAATTCAATTGCTCTTCAGTGTAGGTTTCTCAGACAAATTGCGTTTCGCTCTTTTTCCTGATGCTCGACGAGCACACATGTGGAGGAGATCCGGAACATGAGACCATACGGTGTGCAGTCTGTCCATCCTTACCAGCGACATACAGTTCTGGTCTAGGTAGGAGTGTATGTTTTAATGGCCGTGCTTCCTTGTAGGTTTGTGAAAGCAATATGAATACCTCAGTGTGCCGAAACGAGATCATTGTGTTCATGAGGACACTGTTTCACGCTCCTATCGGACATACATTCCGTTTATTCGATGACAACGCAACCAGGGCGTGCTTCGGGATCTGAAAAATCATGGGATTGAATCGTTACATTTGTCTCCGTGGTCTCCTGACCCTAATCATGTTGAGCACATTTCGAACGCTGTACAGCGACATCTGGATAACCACTTTTCATACTCCAGTACACTGGTAGAACTCCGTAACGTGCTGCCTGTAATATGGCTTGCACTTCCTCAGACACTCATCAATAATGTCTATAACGAAGAAAGTTTCTCCGTCATTTTCGTCCACGCCGGGGCCCGAACCCGGGTCTCCTCGTTCCGTAATAAGTCACTCTACCAATTGAGCTACGCGGACGTTCGGTCTGACCGCTATCTGCCTTTATGTCCTGTGCGTCCTGCTGGCAGGCACGTCATATCTCCCTTCCCTCCTCGAAAGAGGGCCGGGGGCATGTCCCACGGGTCAGCCGTGACCATAAGTCGTTGCAGGCAGCCATCCGCTGTAGAACGTGCACTTGAGAACTCCCAGTCAATCTGGTGTGTGGAATGCAAAATCACACATTTTTATTTTTCGAAGCGCTGGAGAAGGTATTCTCTGGTTTTTCCTCTCTCGCGGTGTGGAAAGAACATCACACCATTGCGAGATCTTGAACGGGCGGGTCACCCGGAAAGTTCGGGCACCATTATAACGAAGAAAGTTTCTCCATCATTTTTGTCCACGCCGGGGTCCGAACCCGGGTCCCCTCATTCCAGAATAAGTCACTCTACCAATGGAGCTACGCGGACGTTCGTTCTGACTGCTATCTGCCTTTATGTCGTGTGCGTCCTGCTGGCAGGCACGTCATATGTCATTGCTAGAATAAGACTCGTAGGTGTCAAGACGTTCTTCGACGGATAGCGTGGTGTTACAGGGTACTGAAGTCTAGAGGTATGGACATTCTCCGAATTTGCCATTTTGTCTATATTGCAGTGCTACTTTGTTTTGTCCAGATATTGGCCATCACAGTTTGTTTGTAAAGGCACTCTGTCGTTTGTGTTACGTAGCTTCACTGATGTTATTTCAATGTGTGCTACTTGAGTGAGATGCATACATCCTTCATTTGATGCAATATCCCTAACTTTTTGTGACCAGTATATTTCCTTTGTCACCATGTTCCAGTCATTGGAATCCTTTCAACAAATTCTGCTGTTTGATATTAGACCCCAGTTCAATAGTATATATTAAACTGTTCCTTCTTCAACGGCAAATTTCTTCAGCTCTGTTCTGCGGATTTCCTGTTATTGTTTACGCTTTCTAAACGTAGGATGAAGAAACGCATATGCTCCAAATTTGCCCGTCCGTCTGTCTGTCCGCACGATAACTCGCGTAGAAATGGTTCCATTTCGATGAAATTTTAGTATGTGGTGGGGGACTAACTGGGGACGAACCCTATTGGAAATGGACGAAATGGGGTCAAAGGTCAATGCATAAGAGCAGGATCCATTCCATCACCCTTATACGTCATAACTCACGTAAAATTGCTTCGAATGCAACAAAACTTTATCTTGTTGTTTCAGAGATATACTAAACCGGTTCTGTTGAATATCATCAAAAAGGAGTGAAAGGTCAGGGCACAGCAGCGAGATTTATTCCACAGCCATTATCCTTATAACTTGACTACAAATGCATCTATTGCGACAAAACTTTTGTATCTTGTTCCGGAGGTATACTGAACCAATTCTGCTTAATATCATCGAAATGAGGTCAAAGGAGCGAGATTTATTCCACAGCCATTATCCTTATAACTTGACTACAAATGCATCTATTGCGACAAAACTTTTGTATCTTGTTCCGGAGGTATACTGAACCAATTCTGCTTAATATCATCGAAATGAGGTCAAAGGAGCGAGATTTATTCCACAGCCATTATCCTTATAACTTGACTACAAATGCATCTATTGCGACAAAACTTTTGTATCTTGTTCCGGAGGTATACTGAACCAATTCTGCTTAATATCATCGAAATGAGGTCAAAGGAGCGAGATTTATTTCACAGCCATTATCCTTATAACTTGACTACAAATGCATCTATTGCGACAAAACTTTTGTATCTTGTTCCGGAGGTATACTGAACCAATTCTGCTTAATATCATCGAAATGAGGTCAAAGGAGCGAAATTTATTCCACAGCCATTATCCTTATAACTTGACTACAAATGCATCTATTGCGACAGAACTTTTGTATCTTGTTCCGGAGGTATACTGAACCAATTCTGCTTAATATCATCGAAATGAGGTCAAAGGAACGAGATTTATTCCGCAGCCATTATCCTTATAACTGGACTACAAATGCATCTATTGCGGCAAAACGTTTGTATCTTGTTCCGGAGGTATACTGAACCAATTCTGCTTAATATCATCGAAATGAGGTCAAAGGAGCGAGATTTATTCCACAGCCATTATCCTTATAACTTGACTACAAATGCATCTATTGCGACAAAACTTTTGTATCTTGTTCCGGAGGTATACTGAACCAATTCTGCTTAATATCATCGAAATGAGGTCAAAGGAACGAGATTTATTCCACAGCCATTATCCTTATAACTTAACTACAAATGCATCTATTGCGACAAAACTTTTGTATCTTGTTCCGGAGGTATACCGAACCAATTCTGCTTAATATCATCGAAATGAGGTCAAAGGAGCGAGATTTATTCCACAGCCATTATCCTTATAACTTGACTACAAATGCATCTATTGCGACAAAACTTTTGTATCTTGTTCCGGAGGTATACTGAACCAATTCTGCTTAATATCATCGAAATGAGGTCAAAGGAACGAGATTTATTCCACAGCCATTATCCTTATAACTTGACTACAAATGCATCTATTGCGACAAAACTTTTGTATCTTGTTCCGGAGGTATACTGAACCAATTCTGCTTAATATCATCGAAATGAGGTCAAAGGAGCGAGATTTATTCCACAGCCATTATCCTTATAACTTGACTACAAATGCATCTATTGCGACAAAACTTTTGTATCTTGTTCCGGAGGTATACTGAACCAATTCTGCTTAATATCATCGAAATGAGGTCAAAGGAGCGAGATTTATTTCACAGCCATTATCCTTATAACTTGACTACAAATGCATCTATTGCGACAAAACTTTTGTATCTTGTTCCGGAGGTATACTGAACCAATTCTGCTTAATATCATCGAAATGAGGTCAAAGGAACGAGATTTATTCCGCAGCCATTATCCTTATAACTGGACTACAAATGCATCTATTGCGGCAAAACGTTTGTATCTTGTTCCGGAGGTATACTGAACCAATTCTGCTTAATATCATCGAAATGAGGTCAAAGGAGCGAGATTTATTCCACAGCCATTATCCTTATAACTTGACTACAAATGCATCTATTGCGACAAAACTTTTGTATCTTGTTCCGGAGGTATACTGAACCAATTCTGCTTAATATCATCGAAATGAGGTCAAAGGAACGAGATTTATTCCACAGCCATTATCCTTATAACTTAACTACAAATGCATCTATTGCGACAAAACTTTTGTATCTTGTTCCGGAGGTATACCGAACCAATTCTGCTTAATATCATCGAAATGAGGTCAAAGGAGCGAGATTTATTCCACAGCCATTATCCTTATAACTTGACTACAAATGCATCTATTGCGACAAAACTTTTGTATCTTGTTCCGGAGGTATACTGAACCAATTCTGCTTAATATAATCGAAATGAGGTCAAAGGAGCGAGATTTATTCCACAGCCATTATCCTTATAACTTGACTACAAATGCATCTATTGCGACAAAACTTTTGTATCTTGTTCCGGAGGTATACTGAACCAATTCTGCTTAATATCATCGAAATGAGGTCAAAGGAGCGAGATTTATTCCGCAGCCATTATCCTTATAACTGGACTACAAATGCATCTATTGCGACAAAACTTTTGTATCTTGTTCCGGAGGTATACTGAACCAATTCTGCTTAATATAATCGAAATGAGGTCAAAGGAGCGAGATTTATTCCACAGCCATTATCCTTATAACTTGACTACAAATGCATCTATTGCGACAAAACTTTTGTATCTTGTTCCGGAGGTATACTGAACCAATTCTGCCTAATATCATCGAAATGAGGTCAAAGGAGCGAGATTTATTCCACAGCCATTATCCTTATAATTTGACTACAAATGCTTCTATTGCGACAAAACTTTTGTATCTTGTTCCGACGGTATACTGAACCAATGCTGCTTAATATGATCGAAATGAGGTCAAAGGCGCGAGATTTATTCCACAGCCATTATCCTTATAACTTGACTACAAATGCTTCTATTGCGACAAAACTTTTGTATCTTGTTTCGGAGGTATACTGAACCAATTCTCCTTAGTATAATCGAAATGAAGTCAAAGGAGCGAGATTTATTCCACAGCCATTATCCTTATAGCTTGACTACTAATGCTTCTATTGCGACAAAACTTTTGTATCTTGTTCCGGAGTTATACTTAACCAATGCTGCTTAATATCATCGAAATGAGGTCAAAGGAGCGAGATTTATTCCACAGCCATTATCCTTGTAACTTGACTACAAATGCTTCTATTGCGAGAAAACTTTTGTACACTGTTTCGGAGGTACACTGAACCAATTCCGCTTAATATCATCGAAATGAGGTCAAAGGAGGGAGATTTATTCCACAGCCATTATCCTTATAACTTGACTAGAAATGCATCTATTGCGACAAAACTTTTGTATCTTGTTCCGGAGGTATACTTAACCGGTTCTGTTGAACATCAAGGAAATGGGGTGAAAGGTCAGGGCAAAGTAGCGAGATTTATTCCACAGCCAATATCTTCATATCTTGAGTAATGATTTCTGGTATGTTGGAAAGCGTATCATAATCAATGCATTGCATGATTTTACTAACTTGTTCTTTTGTGGTCAAGCAAAGACATTCTATCGTCCAATCCCGTCCGTCATTTAAGCCCAGCGATTTCTGTTGGCTTGACCACCTCCAGGCACGTATGTGTGATCATCTGCTCCCGGTCAAAAGGTACGACGGCATTCGGACACCGTAAACTATTCCCGGACACGACAAAACTCCAACAGTGATGACAGTGTTCGATAGTTTGTATTAGCCGTCGTTCAGGGCGACGAGAATAGTTCCACCGCTGTTAGTCATCTTTCAATGATGTCTGATTTGAAGACTGTGGGTTTCGAATCACTTAAAGGTACGTACTCTGATTATATGTTGTATCATAAGTAATGTACCCTACAAATATCACTTCAATATCACGGGTCTCTCTGGCGTTTCATTTTCAACAGGGAGTTGTATAGACATTGAGTGGCCAAATTATTATAGCATCCTAGTTAGTACGTTGTTGAGCCACCTTTTGGCCTTATACTGCTTGAATTCTCCTTGGTGAGGATTATAATTAAAATGACAGTGGGGTTATACTTGGTATATATTATCCCAAATGCAAGGAATTTTTCACTCTAGCTCTTGAAGATTTGATGGTAAAAATCTTTCTATAGTCTCTTTCGACTTCATTCCCACAAACGAGTGAGATCCGGTGACTGGGGAGGCCAATGTAGCAGGGGAAAGTCTATGCTTCTGAAACCATTCGTGTACAATATGAACACTATAACATAGAGCATTGTTCTTCTGTGAGTATCCATCAATAGTGGAATAAACCATCAACATAACTGAGTAGACTTCGTCTGCAACGATATTTATATTCGTTTGTGCGGTTATACGTTGCTTTACACGAATCAAAGAGGCGAAGTACTCCCATAAAACCTGCTCCAGACTGTATCGTTGCCTCTGCCAACTTGAAGAGTAGTGATGACGCAAGATAGGCCCATGCTTTCGTGCTGCTGTCATCATATCCACACCCTTCCACGTGAATGGCGCAGTTGGAAACATGACTCGTCGGAACACAGTACTCTCTTCCACTCATTTACTGTCTAATTCTTGCGTTCTTGAGAGAACCGGAGGTATTTCTTCTTGTTCGCTGTAAATAGAAGTGGCTTACTGACAGGACGTCTGCTTCTGTAGCCCGTAAATGATCATTTAAATCCAGGACCAAATCCTGGATTTAAATTATCTGTAATATGACGAAGTGTTGCCCGTCTGTTGGACTGAACAAGTCGTTCTACTCTCCTCTATGCTCGAACATTCAGGAGCTGTTCAAGACCACAGGCCTTTTGCTCAGACCCGGTTTTTTGACTGGTGGTTCACCTTCTGTAAACTTTAACAACTGCTGCTCTCGAACATTTCACAAGTGCAGCCATTTTGCTAAAGCTCGCGCCAACGCTTCGAGCACCTACTGTTATTCCACGTTCAAAGTCCGTCAGATAGCGTCGTTCACCCATTATTTCTGGAGCAATGCACTTCATTAGTTTCTGCATGATTTCATCGTTCCCGATTCTTCCATCTTGTGTCAGCAGCATCTGGGGATAGCTACTTTGCATAAAATGTTCTGGTGGTCATAATAATTTAGCCACTGAGTATATATATATTCTTCATTCTTTACGCTTTCCAACCGTAGGTTGAAGAAGCGTGTATGCTCCACCATTGTCCGCCTTTCTGTCCGTCCGCCAGTTCGCACGGTAACTCACGTAAAAGTGGTTCGATTTCGATGATATTTTAGTATGTGGTAGAGGACAACCTGGGAAGGAACCCCATTAAAAATGGGCGAAATGGGGTTAAAGGTCAGTACATAGGATCCATTCCATTGCTCATATGCGTCACAACCTGCGTAAAAATGGTTCCATTTCGATTAAATTTTATTATGTGGTAGGGAACAACCTGGGAAGAAACCCCATTAAAAATGAGCGAAATGTGGTCAAAGGTCAGTACATAGGAGCGGAATCCATTCCATTGCCCATATGCGTCATAACTTGCGTAAAAATGGTTGCATTTCGATGAAATTTTAATATGTGGTAGGGGACCACCTGGGGACGAACCTATTGAAAAGGGCGAAATGGGGTCAAAGGTCAGGACATCCATTCCATCGCTCTTATGCGTCATAACTTACGTAAAAATGCTTCGATTGAGACAAAACGTTATCATGTTGTTCCGGAAGTACACTTAACCGGTTGTGTTGAATATCATGGAAATGGGGTCAAAGGTCAGGGTGCAGGAGCGAAATTTATTCCACAGCCATTATCCTCATAACTTGATTAAACTGCTTCTATTGCGACAAAACTTTATCATGTTGTTCCCGAGGTATACTGAACCAATTCTGTTTAATATCATCGAAATGGGATCCAGGCTCATGGCACAGGAGCGAGATTTATTCGACATCCATTATCCTAATAACTTGAGTAATGATTTCTGGTATGTTGGAAAGCGTATCATTATCAATGCATTGCATGATTTTACTAACTTATTAGATATTAGTCTTTCTTTTTATAATCATATAGCACATGTGTCAATAGTAGTTAGCATTCACATGAAATACGAGATTTACCTTGAAGTACCTTCTACCACAGTGAAATAATTTTTTTTTTTCTTTTAGATTTGAAGTCTATGTACACTGAAGAGCAATTGAATTAGAGATACCTGTCTAGTAACGTGTAGCACCACCTTTCGCCCTGATGACGGCGGCGATTCGTCTCGGCATGGACTGGAAAAGACACCAGAAGCGTTGCTAAGCCATACGGATCCACGACCCCTGAACAAGCACCCACAGTTCACGAAGATTTGATGGAGGGGGTCAGAGCCTCGAACATCTCTTTCGACGGCATCCCAGATGTGCTGGATGGGATTGAGGTCAGGTGACCTAGCTGGCCAAGGAAGCGAGGTCACGTCGGTGGAGTGTTCATCCAACCATTCGGATACAATTCGGGAGCGATGGCAGGGTGTATTGTCTTGTTGCAGGATGAGGTCCCCAGTGGGATATTGAAGACGCACAAACAGGAGCAAATGGTCGTCCAGGATATCCCGGTAACGTTGACCTGTGAGGGACGATGTCACACGTACAAGGGGTTCCATGTCAGTCCACTTAAACAGTCCCCAGACGTGAATGCCATCCCCACCAGCTTGAAGAGTACCCTGCTTGCAAGAAGGATCCATCGCTTCATGTGGTTTGCGCCATACTCGTATCCTGCCATCTGCATGTACCAACGTGAATCTCGACTCATCAGTCCAGGCAACATTTTTCTACATGTCTAGAGTCCAGTGGCGATGTTCCCGCGCCCATGCTAATCTTTGTAACTTGTGATGTGCGGTCAGCAGCGATACCCTCGTGGGACTATGGCTTCTGTACTCCATAGCGGGGAGATGGTTCTGGAAGGTGTGGCTGCTTACACGTTTTTGTGCACAAGCGTAAATTGCCGAGTCATTTCTTGCACTGTGGCATGTCTATCCGCTGTTACAACGCGAGCTAGCCGACGATGACCCCGCCAAATGGCCAACCGCCGTTGACATCATCTACACGCTGTTGTCAACGGCGGTTGGCCATTGCAGGGATGGTTGTACCGGATTCGATGTATTCACGGTGCACCCGTGACACAGTGGCTCGTGAAAATCCAAGTGCCTGCACGACTTCCAAGATGGAGTGACCCAATCGTCGGGCCCCGACAATTTGCCCACGATAAAATGCGCTTAGATCCTTCGTCTTACCCATACTGCGTCCGACTCATACTGATTCCCGTCGCATCACTCCTTGTATTGTCGGATCGCTGCATACGTCGTGTCGTTTTTGTTTACAGGGCCGCCCACAGCACCACATTTGCATAACGCCAGCTGTCTCTAATGCAACTGCTCTTCAGTGTATATAGAAGTATAATGCTCCATTTTTAGTTTTTCTTCTTCATAGCATACGTTTAGAATCGGACATTACAGCCACAAAACTTATGTACGTATTTCCTGATTTGAATTTGCATATATACTTTAAAATCATTTCAGCATCTTCGTATTTCTTCATTTGAGTTGCAGATGTGCTTTCAAATCATTTCAGCGTGCACGATCTTTCTGAAAAATGTCGCTATGTACTATTTCAGCAACCCGTGTTAATACTTTTAAGTCATTTCAGCATGCACGCGATTTATGAAAATGTCGCAATTTACTGTTTCAACAACCCATGTTTAGACACAGAGAGATAAGAAAACAAAATTAGTTTTGGGAAAACGATTCCCATTTTGATCATTCTTCACTATAAAAAATTCAGCAGTTCTCGTTTTTTTTAAAATGTTTTGTAAAAAAATGGATGCTTACATTATCATTTTGTCCGTCCTTCTGCAGACACCATATCTGTGCAGTTAGTCTAATTGCAAAAAAAAAAAAAAAATTTACCTAGGAAAGCTTGAAAATTGATGCTTGCTTCCCGATTTTTCCCCGATGCATAACTTCGGCGCTAAAGAGCATCAGTGTAGATGTGGTCAAATCCATATATCGGGTTGATGCAGGAGTTCATGCCGTTTTTTTCACCGCAATACAGGAATGTATTACATCAGAAAGGAAAACGGAATCAATCAATTATGTATCCCCTCCCCACACTGTGTACGATGTAGCAGAAACATCGATTGTGCTTGTTACAACTGAAAATTCGGTGTTATCTTTCTTGTTTGAGGTTTTATCCAATTTTATTTCTAGTTTTACAGCCTAAATATTTTACAACAATTTTCAGCCTCTGAAAAATTGGATTTCATTCACCCCCTCCCAACTTTTTCAGCACCCACCAGTTTGAAATTCTAGATATACCCTCAACTATAATAGTAACAACATACACCGATTAGCCATTATATTATGACCACTCCCAGCCTAGAGAAATAAGCACGCCTGGAGACCGAACGGTGGCACAGCTAAAGTTCACAGAGTAGTGAATATACAACCCGAAAACCAGCTTTCAGTTAGTAGAATGTTCGGAGTCAGAATGCTGCCGATTTATCTGACTTTGATAAAGGACAAATTATGATGGCACGGTGCCTCGGACCACGAACCTGGAAACTGCGCGGTTTGTGGGTTGTTCACGTGACTCTGTACACATAAGTATCAAAAGTGGTGCACAGATGGTCAAACGACGAACTGTTCAGCCCAGCCGTGTGTTGTCCGCAGCTCATTGATGCCAGAGGGGAGCGGAGACTGTCGCACATTCTTTACAGCGACCGCATGGCCACTGTGTAACAAATCACCCGCAGCTACAACAGTGGTGATTACGGCAATGTGTCAGAGCATACAATTCATCGTAGCCTTCTGCACATGGATCTGCGCAGCCGAAGACCCAGCAGGGTTCTCATGCTCACTGCACGTCATCGCCAACAACGCATGAAATGGGCCCAAGATCATCGAGATTGGATGATTGGAAGAAAGTGGCCTGGTCTGACGAATCAAGATCCTTGGTGCATCACGTAGACGGATGAGCGCGGGGATACTGATTATCAACGGAGGTTCTGTCACCTGGGGGAACTGTTGGGCGGAAACAGGCCTGCGGCGGAAGTGTCATGCTGCGGGCGATGTTTTCTTGGAACACTTTAGGCCCCATTATCCTAATATCACAATGCCTGACAGCTGTCAAGTATCTAGACATCGTTGCGGAGTATGTTCATCCATTCATAGGAACTATGTTCTCTGCTGGTGATGGTCATTACTAACAGGACAATGCGCCATGCCACACTGCCAGAGTCGTCTGCCGAGGAACATACTGGTGACTTTCTGTTAATGCCGTGGTCTCCAAATTCACCTGACATGAACCCAATCGAACATTTGTGCTTCGACTTCGAAAAGCGGTTTCGCGCTAAATCTCCACCACACCGAAATGTATGGGGTACTGAAGGACCTTCTGTTGACATTATGGTACCAGATACCACAGAGCTATTTACCGCCACCTCAATGAATCGACGTCTCGCCGAGTGGCCGCTGTTTTGCGGGCTAAAGGGGGTCCTACAGTTTATTAGGTTGGTGATCATAATGTAATGGCTCATTGGTGTGTAGCCCTGCCTGATACAGTTAAAAGCCCTATTATCATGAATAGATAGAAAGTAGATAGAAATGGCGGGTTCGGCCGGAGGAGGAGCTCCTTCTAGGAGAAGAAGCAGGGGGCGTGGCTTGCGGCAGGAGGACGAGGGGCGTAGAAGGTGGCGCTAGTGTGTTGGGTCCATGCTGATGTGCTGCCCCCTAGCGGTGCTTCTTGGAACTTTCGATGGATATTTAAGGGATGGCAATGGCCAAGTGGGGGAAAAGGGATGTGTACGCGATGTGCTGCTCCTAGCGGTGCTTCCGTTAATTGTTTCTTGCCAATATTCGCGTGAATTTAGAAAAGTGAAAATGCTCACCGTCGAAAATGTGGGATCCAATCACCTTTAAAACAAAGTGTTTCCCTTTGGCCTGGGGTTTGTGCGACGTATTATCCCCCTATTTTCGGGGTCTTAGGAGTGGAAATTTTTCTACCGGAATATGCTCCAAAATATCTCTGTGTAAATTTTATCAATAATACTATACATTATAGTTTATATCGCATAAAAATGTATAAGTAGCTGACAAAAATACTTACTCAGGTTTAACTAATTCGTGGTCGCCGCAGTCATGCTAAGGAAAAAATAATACATCTTTAGAGAAACAGGAATAATTACATCGTATATATTTCTATTAATCAGCGATTTTTTGTTTTTATTTTTACTAAAAAAATTGAGATGCGCATATCTTAGGAACAAGAAAGATTGAAAATGCACCTGATATGAGTAAAAAAAAATATATGACGCTCTTGTTTAATATTTTGATAATATTTTTAGAAAAAAATAAACACGTAATATTGTAAAACCTATGAATAGAAGACACCCCAGGACTTCAAAATTTGTCCGCTATTGGGACACAAATGTTGTATGTCATAGCATGCACACTCAATGGATAAAGCACTAGAGATACCCACGTACACTGCTGGCCACCCAAAATGCAACACCAAGAAGGAAGCATCCGATTGGCCTGAAATTCGCAGCCTGCGTCGCCCGCGAGAGGACATGCAAACGATTAGCATTGCAGGGCATATGCAAATCATGTGCGCACAGGCACGCCACCGAGAAGCACTATAAGAAGGGTGCACAGAAGGCGGGATGTAAGTAGTGGAAGTGTGTTGTGCTGCCGGACCTGTGCGTGGGAAGCTTCCTGATGCCTCGTCGCAGAATACGGCAATCATTCCAGCAAGTTTCAGAATTTAACGCAGGATGAATAGTGGCTTATCGCGACAGCGGTTTATCGTACCGAGACATCGGCGCCAGTATGGGACGACATCCAGCCACAGTGAGGTGAATACGGATTCGGTGGGTGCAGGAGGGACGGACTGACCGACCTGAGCGATTGCCGCAGCCGCGGCACACCACCGAACGGGAGGATCGGCATGTTGTGCGGCGGATATTGACGGCTCGCACCGCCACACCACGAACGTTAGCGCAGGAATTACGGTGTGTTGCGCAATAACTTGTGCCAGAACGTACCGTTCGACGTCGTCTGCAGGAGCGGGGATTTGTAGCACGGCTCCCATTGCTCCGATTACCACTGACGTTACACCACCGGGAAGTGCGGCGGCAGTGGGCAGTTGAGCGCCACAACTGGACTAACGGAATGGCACGATATTGTCTTCTCCAACGAATCCCGCTTCTGCCTGCAACACCACGATGGTCGGATCCGCGTGTGGCGGCACCGCGGCGAGAGACTGTAGACGCCTGCATTATGCATCCCCATACCGGTCCGTCGCCTGGTGTTATGGTTTGGGGCGCAATTGGATATGACGCCCGCACCCCTCTGGTACGCATCGCCGGTACACTCAAAATTAACTGCTATATCTCCGACGTTTTTGTGCCTGTAGTCCTCCCTTATGCCTGCTGCAGCATTGGCCACAACTCCACCCTAGATGTCGATCCAGGATCCATGGACCTAATATTCAGCTTTAGGCCATCCCAGAGAGCTTCTACAGGGTTTAAATCCGGGAACCTTTGGGGCCAGTGGATATTTCCAAACTCATATGTGTGTTTCTCAAGCCATGCTTGTGTAATTGCGGTCCGATACAGTGGCGCATTGTTCCTCTAAAATTATTATTCGCCTCAGGATGTCCGTAGTTCTTCCTCAGAGCCACGTAAGCTTGTCGGTGATCAGTAGAGTTTATTTTCCTGCTGGGCAATTTTTTTTCTTATTGCGTGCGATATTAAATATAGAGCTACACAATATTTTAACATTCCCAATCTTTTAATATAAAAAAATGACTTGCCAGTTATTTCTATATGATTTTTTCCTTTTCATTCCACACAAAGTAATTCTGTCGCACAATACACATTTTTTCATTCTGGAAAATCATATTCTGCCACTTGTCAGTCAAAAAGTCTTTGTACTGAGAGAAAGATCTCTCCACCTCCGCGCTCACTAGAGGCACAAACTTGGTCTTTATGCGAATGTCAAAATCTTAGTTCTCATCCATGAAGGCAAAGACATCTGGGTTCTTCCGAAGAGAATTTTCCAGCTTTGTCTTGGCAAAGTCATCCACACGTCTTTCCATTTCCTGAAAAATCTCCCACTGCATTTGCTTTTCTAGGTTCCGTTACTCAAGCTTCTTGATGCTGTCTACAATGAACTTGTAGTTGTTTGCCTCATACAAATCTTTTTCCAGAACCTTGCTGCCCACGAGACTCTTGATTTTTGTAAATGTTGCACTACCATCTTCTTCGAGTTGGGCAATGAAATCCTTGATCCTGGCAAAGTTTTGACAGTAGTATACCACAGCAGAGATCTAGGTGCCTCACCTGACGATCACAGGTTCTGGAGGAAGGGCAAGTTGGGTGGTTTGCTGGAACATATTGATTCTCGCTGTGGCCTTAAGCAGCACTTTCTTCATTAATTCAGTGAACTGGTTTGCAACTTCGTACTTTTCCCTCACGGCTTTCCAAACTCTATGCAAGGAGTGCTCCTAGCAGGTAAGGTGGTGTAAGTTGGGATAGAGAGGCTTCAGGTGCGAAAATGGTTTCAGCATGTAAGACGCCTGATCTGTGTCCACCAACCATACCTTGTCATAATAAATTTCTGGCCACAACTTCAAACAAGCATCGTTGAATGCCTGCATTACGGTGCAGTTATTTGTTTTCTCCGAATGATACATTTTGAATAACATGAAGCGAGATGGTTTTCCATTCCAAAGGCAACGTGAATGGAAAGGACATACCCCTTTAGAACATCTGTTGTTTCGCCCAGAATGAATGTCACTGGAGTATATCCTATAATGCTTGTGATCTTAAGTATAGTGGCGTCATAGTTCACATCCACGTAATTCTTCCTCAGAGTGCTCTCATCAGGGATTTTCCTTTGAGTGTATTTTTCCAGAAATCCTTTTACGGAAGGATGGTTGACTTTAGACAAAGGGATTCCTGATTTCCATTAGTGCAGCGGCAATGTCAACATTAAACTGGTTGACTTGATCAGCTTTCTTAGATGCTTGTTGAAAAGCGTCCGCAATGAACGGACGTTTTGTACTGCTTACCTTGGTTTTTGTTCTAATTTCTTTGTTCTTTTTGTGAGTGACGGATTCCACGTGTCTCTTCAGTGGCAGCTTTTGGTGTTTATCATCCACCATGATTTTCTTGTCACAATACGTACACAAAATCAGAGTACTATGAGTTTCAAACCCCTCATTTTGAAAGTCCTTTAGAATACTGCACAATTCAGATTTTCTGATTTTACTCATTTTTGTTTTGTGTGTATTTGCTGCTGAAGGGAAATAAAAAGAATACGAACTAACCCGTGCTCGCGCTGCTTTCGTTCTTCCTCCTTCTTCCGGGCTGCGTCTATTTCATTGCGGGGAAGAGAGGAATAGAAAACGAATGCGAACTAACCCGTGAGCACACTACTTTCATTCTTCTTCCTCCTTCTGGACTGCACCTATTTCATTGCGCGTGGGAGAGAAATGAATGCACTAATCCGTACTTCTGCAACAACGTTCCCTTCCTCGTGGTTTCTCTCTCAGAGATACACATAAAAATGGTAGATTAACTGTAAATTTTACGTAAAAAGTACATTTTGCGGGTGCAGATATTTGGTTTGCGTGCGAGATTCAAGACTGCGTTCAGAAAGGGCTTTTGCGTGCTGGAGAGTGCACATAAGGGGTGTTAAAATACGTTGATTTTACATGTTTATGATCAGATTTGGAATCTATATACGTGCCCGCAAAAAATTTTGTTCTGCGTGCTGAACGCAGAAATCCTGTCTCTAGTGATCAACCAGCACCTGCTGGTAGCGCGCAGCGTTTGAGGACCTTTCCAGACACACAGAGGAACCTAATGCGCCCCATGAAAATGCTCCCCAATGGTCGTCTCATTACGTAAAAAGGGCGCCAAGGTTGTTTACGTTTACCTTCAATCGGATGGAACGAAATAAAGCGGGATTAGGAAAATAGGCTCAAATCAGACTGCTGTCTAAGAAGTGGGCCGAGCACAGCTGCAATGAGCGAATCTGCGCATCAGAAAGCGTTGCTTTCCCCTTAGCTTTGTCATTCAAAGTGATCATTTAGGTAGATGATTGACACTAATCCTTTCTGACTGTTACATGCTTAAAGGCTATAACAGTTGCAGTTGCAAAGAACTAAGAAAGTAGAAGCTTGAGCTACTTGTTTCAACCCAGTGAATAGAGTACATATCAGAGGCTCTATGCCTTCTCCGTCATGCCTTGGACCAGGCAGCAGAAACTAAATGACTAGAATGGAACACCAATCCCTTTTGATAAGTTAATGGACGGAACTGCTGACATTGGGAAGATCGTTTGGCCGTAGGTTTCGTACAGTCCGGCCGCAATACGAAAGCATTGGGTGCCATTTCGTTGTGGTACATTAACTGGTTAAAACGTCAATGGGGTCCTTGGCTTTGTGCGATTATTTGGGATCATTGGCTTCGTGTAATCAGTTGGAGTTCTTGGTTTCGTGGGATCAATTAGTGTCCTTGGCTTCGTGTGATCAGTTGGGGCTCTTGGTTTCGTTTGATCAGTTGGGATCCTTGTTTCCTGTGATCAGTTGGGTCCTTGCTTCGTGTGATCAGTTGGAGTTCTTGGCTTCGCGTGACTAGTTGGGGTCTTTGGTCTCGTGCGATCAGTACGTATCCTTGAATTAGTGTGATAAGGTGAGGGACTTTGGCTTCGTGTGCGCAGTTGGAGTTCTTGGCTTGGCGTGATCAGTTGGTGTCTTTGGCTTTGTGTGATCAGTTGGGGCTCTTGGTTTCGTTTGATCAGTTGGGATCCTTGTTTCCTGTGATCAGGTGGGTCCTTGCTTCGTGTGATCAGTTGGAGTTCTTGGCTTCGCGTGACTAGTTGGGGTCCTTGGTCTCGTGCGATCAGCACGTATCCTTGAATTAGTGTGATAAGGTGAAGGACTTTGGTTTCGTGTGACCAGTTGGAGTTCTTGGCTTCGCGTGATCATTTGGGTCCTTGGCTTCGTTTGATCAGTGGGAGTTGTTGGCTAGGTGTGATTGATTGGGGCCCTTTCTTCGTGTGATCAGTTGAGATCCTTGACTTTTTACGACCAGTTGAAGTCTTTGGTTTCGAGTGATCAGTTGGGGTTCTTGACATTTGTGATCAGCTTGGGTACTTGACTATTGTGATCAGCTGGAGTTCTGGGCTTCGTGTGATCAGCTGGAGTTCTGGGCTTCGTGTGATCAGGTGGGGTCCTTGGCTTGGTGTGATTTATACCACGCACACTATGTTCTGTCGGCTCGTTGCAATCAAAACCTCGATTCGCTGGAACAATATCAACGGTTTTATTTGCTCATGATCCACTGGCGATGTTCGTTTATCCATTTTAGCCTCATAGCACTGTGACATCCTGTTAACAGAAGTACTTGACTTGGGGCATCGGCTACGTTGAAATGATCTTTGCTCAAACCTTCGTTAGCCGTCTCGGTGCCGCAGTGGTCTAAGCGATGGCCTCTGATCATTCGTCCGAACGGGGTCCGGGTTCGAATCCCGGTGAGGCATGGATGTTGTGTTTGTCTTACGGCACTGGCTCTCTCCCTTCCCTGGAACCAGTGACCCTAAATTAGGGACAGGCGACTGTTATAGCCCATTGAGTTGTTCACGGTGGTCGTTAAACCTCCAATAATAAAAAAAAAAACCCTTCGTTATCTACCGCACTGTAACTTTCTGTTCGGATGTTGCAATAGAGAAAAGGTGGTGCTTACCCCCATTACTGTATAAACAGCCCGTTTATACCAGCGTATTATCTTTGTGGTAATTGTTTTCTCGGAACGTTCTCATGGTTCTAATTGAAACTAACGTTGCGTTGAAACTCTTTCGATTTTCTTTGTTTTCTCGCCACCAGTACAGTATTAAATTTCAGCCCAATATTTTTTTTCGAAATTAACTGCTTCTCATAGTGAATGTTTTAATTCACATATCGTTCTTTCGGTAATTCACGGTTTTCGTACTATTCAACTCTAACAAAAATGCTCTCATCGTAGTTGTCTTTTCATAATTCCTTTTAAATATTTCCTTATTGGTGAGCTCCCCTAGTAGAATATTATTGAACTATATGTGAAGCCAAGGCAAGTATGTATAAGTAGTACTTCTCGAAGATCCTGACACGAAAATGTTACTGTTTAACTTGTTGATAAATCAGATCTATAAAAATTTGATAGAAATGTTAAAATTCGTTTCTGTGATTTGCATGTGGCGCATTGAGTGTACTCCAGCCGCAGTCGGTGTTTCGATTATTTTGATAAAACCTTGTACATATGTACATTCGATCTTTTTACATAGATTACAAGATTCTTTTAGCGCGTCTTTTCCATGCAACTACACTACTGTTTATGAAAATTACAAAACCAAGAATGAATCGCTCCATTTAAATGAAATTTATATCAGAGATTGTTTCCGTTACAAGAGATAATTGATTACATTTGTAGAGCTATACAAGATTTTTCTCTTCAAAACTCGGTATCGGGTGAAGCCATCTCTAGCAACAATAATAACCTCGACAAGGAGTGGCTTTGAATGGAAGACGTTTTTGATATCGTCCTGGGGAATAGCCAACCATGCTGCTTCTATGGGAGACCAGAGCTCATTTGTGGTGAGTGGCGGAGGCATTTGACGTACCAGCCGTTTCTCTACCATGTCCCACACATGTTCGATTAGGGACATATCCGGCGATTGTGCATGCCAGGGAAGAAGTGGTATCTGCCGTGCATGGAAGACACCTTGGACATTGCGGGCCACATGCGGCCGAACTTTGTTCTTCTGGAATATAGCACCAGGACAACTCTGAAGGAAGGGTATCACTTCTGCCTCTAAAACATCCCTGATGGATCACTGGTTGTTGAGGAGTACCTCAGTTCGTATCAGATGAGATCACGAATTGAACCAAATGCCGCCCCGAACCGTGATGTTTGGCGTTAGGCCGCTATGATCTTGCAAGGTTCCGGTCACCACAATGTCTTCAAACACGTACACGACCATCATGGTGCACCAAGATGAATCGTGACTCATCAGAAAACACGACATGTCTCTAATCAGCGTGCCGATGTCTGTGTTGGAGACCCCATTGTAGCCTGAAACGTCTGTGGTTGAGGGTCAAAGGAATGAGCAGCTAGCAACCAGTCCTCTGTTAAGAAAACGGCTTCAAATTGTGCTGGAGGACAAAGCCTGACCTGTGTCAGTTCTCAACTGCTGTGTTAACACGGTGGATGTTGCTGTGCGATCGCTCACTACCGTGCGGTAGATGTGCCTGTCATTCCGTGCAGTTGGGATATTTTGTGGTCCATTTCCCGGATTTCTGTGCGTTCGAACCCCATCTGTGCACTGATGCCAGGTTCGCATCACTGTACGGTCGTTTTGTCCTTTAGGAGTGGCAATTTCGCGGTAGGAAAATCCAGCTTCTCTCATCCGAGAAATCCCTCCTCGCTTAAAGTTCGTCAGGCGTTTATAATGCGACCTTCCTCAGCGAGGGGTCATAGTGTGAGACAAGAAACAACAATACGACTCAATGTCGGCTCTTCATTGATTGTAACATCTCGTTTGAGCCAGCTCTTTATGCCCAAGAATACTTCCTCGCGAGGGGTCATAGTGAGAGACAAGAAACAACATTTCGACTCAATGTTGGCTCCTCATTGATTGTAACATCTCATTTGAGCCAGCTCTTTATGCCCAAGAATCCTTCCTCGCGAGGGGTCATAGTGAGAGACAAGAAACAACATTTCGACTCAATTTTGGCTCTTCATTGATTGTTTCATCTCGTTTGAGCCAGCTCTTTACAAACAAGAATCCTTCCTCGCGAGGGGTCATAGTGAGACACAAGAAACAACATTTCGACTCAATGTTGGCTCTTCATTGACTGTAACATCTCGTTTGAGCCAGCTCTTTATACCCAAGAATCCTTCCTCGCGCAAAGTCCATCTGGTGTTCATAATGCGACCTTCCTCAGCGTTGGGTCATAGTGAGAGACAAAAAACAACATTTCGACTCGATGTTGGCCCTTCATTGATTGTAACATCTCGTTTGAGCCGGCTCCTTATGCCCAAGAATCCTTCCTCGCGAGGGGTCATAGTGAGAGACAAGAAAAACAACATTTCGACTCGATGTTGGCTCTTCATTGATTGTAACATCTCGTTTGAGCCAGCTCTTTATGCCCAAGAATCCTTCCTCGCGAGGGGTCATAGTGAGAGACAAGAAAAACAACATTTCGACTCGATGTTGGCTCTTCATTGATTGTAACATCTCGTTTGAGCCAGCTCTTTATGCCCAAGAATCCTTCCTCGCGAGGGGTCATAGTGAGAGACAAGAAAAACAACATTTCGACTCGATGTTGGCTCTTCATTGATTGTAACATCTCGTTTGAGCCAGCTCTTTATGCCCAAGAATCCTTCCTCGCGAGGGGTCATAGTGAGAGACAAGAAACAACATTTCGACTCAATGTTGGCTCTTCATTGATTACAACATCTCGTTTGAGCCAGCTCGTTATACCCTAAGAATCCTTCCTCGCGAGGGGTCATAGTGAGACACAAGAAACAACATTTCGACTCAATGTTGGCTCTTCATTGATTGTAACATCTCGTTTGAGCCAGCTCTTTATACCCAAGAATCCTTCCTCGCGAGGGGTCATAGTGAGACACAAGAAACAACATTTCGACTTAATGTTGGCTCTTCATTGGTTGTAACATCTCGTTTGATCCAGCTCTTTATACCCAAGAATCCTTCCTTGCAAGGGGTCATAAGGAGAGACAAGAATTACCCTTTGGACTCAATGTCGGATCTTCACTGACTGCAAAATCTCGTTTGATCCAGCTCTTTATACCCAAGAATCATTCCTCGCGAGGGGTCATAGGGAGAGACAAGAATTACCCTTTGGACTCAATGTCGGATCTTCACTGACTCCAAAATCTCGTTTGAGCCAGCTTTTTATATCAAAGACCAGCTGCCCCGGTGGCAGGTCCGGGTTCGAATCCCTGTGAGGCATGTATGTTGTATTTGTCTTAGAGCACAGGTTCTCTCCCTTCCCTGAAACTAGTGGCTCTAAATTTGGGACAGGTGACTGCTTATAGCCCATTGAGTTCCTCACCGCTGTCGTTAAACCTAAAACAAAAAAAAAAAATGCCTAAGACCGGACAGCTCAAAAGGCGCTGCTCCGAATCCGCATGCACACTTTCATTGACATTTTAATCATTTGCATATCCCAAACTGTTGAAGGCATCCCGTACGTTTCAAGCGAATACCAAAAGTTCTTCGTGGTGTTCCGAATTTCACACTGACCCTGAGTATTCTTTTTGGTTCACATTATATGAAGGTACGCCGAAATACATGGTATGACGTGGATGTCTTTTCGTATTTCTACGTTATTTTAAAACATCACCATACTTAGAAATAGTTCCTAAGTTAAACCTTAAAGGCCAGACGAAACATTTAGAACAGAAGTCAAACTTACGGAAAAGATGCTTTATTTCAGATGTTTTCACTTCAGATTTTACATCACAAATCAGTATCAACACTTCACATTAAACACACCACACCACGCCACACGAGCAACTGGTTTTTCGTAGCTTTTATCTCTGGTTCGTATCTAATAACAGGCATTCGTCACGCACATTCAACCTTAATTATGTTGCCAACAGTATTCGTTTGAGAGAAAAGATATCACGTTAAGTGGGAAATATAACTGGGAATAAACCAAAGATTTACATAGGGAAGGACACTAAAAAGGAAAGTTAATTTAGAATATACGTCACAATGGTTACTATACACAAAAACAAAAAAATCACGGTATGCAAAGACAAGAAAGAATCATAAACTTACAGCATTCTTCTTTTCGTTTAAACCCTGATTTAAAGAGAAAGAGAAAATATAAGATATAAGCATCCAAATTAGATTTCAAAATTCACAATGTAAAAGTTGATGAAACGTTTTCCTTAATTCATTTACATAACAATACAAACTGTCGAAATAAAAAAAATTACTTTTTTTAAATAAAAGGCCTCACATTTAAAATCTTTTACATTAATCCAGAATCTTATTGAAGATTCTAAGAAACTCCTAAGGTTACACTCTCCATTTTCTTTGCAGTGTCAAGGGTTTCTGTTTTCTAGCAGGTAAAATTCTACTCAAAGCTCGACAAATTTAGCGACGCTAATTTCATCTTATGAAAAAAACTATTCTAAGTCTTCTAGAAACCAGACAGTCGTGAAAAGTGAAAGTATGAATTGATGTCACGTAGCAGAAAAATAAGATAATTAGCATACATGGGAGATATAAAATCAGGAGCAGGCTTTCCTCTATGCAAATGTTACGAATGCATATTCAAACACCGGAAGTATTTTGCTTATACGGTATAAATGTGGGGGTATGCAAACTGATGCGCAAAAGGAAGGCCGGATGAAAATTTTTGTCGTAGTTACCTTTCACCTATACAAACATATTAAGATTAGTCTTCTAAAAATTGTACTTTTTGTTAACAAATTAGCAAATGGATGAGCGATATAAAAAGCAAAAGTTACTTTTATTCGTCTTGATTATGCCGAGCCAAACGTTCTGCGAAATTATAGTAGATGTATTATAAACATTTTATTGTGAGAAACGTTGCTGTATTTATTCTACCAAAGCCGTTATTTGAAATTGATGAAGTACAGTCATTGCATAAGCATTTTATTCAATTTGATATGGAGAAACAACGTTTATAAATGATTATTTCCTCTTGATGACGGTTGTTCGTTGCACGTGTCCAATGTTAATTTGCGGTTATTGATTTTGATTAGTGCTTTCCAGGTTTCCAGGCTCATAGATATGGCGATGAGGATATACCATTCGGCAGGGAAGGACGGTTTTGAAAAATGTGAAATGCTTGTGAAAAGTCAAATTCAGATACATATCTTGGTCCTTGTAATATTTGTCCTCCGTTAAACAAATATTCGTTGTAATTAAATAACGGCAGAAGCATATATCCAGCACTGTTTGGAAAATTACCAACATTCTTGTGGTAAAAAATGTGTCATTCTTTATGGTAAAAATTGTGACCGTTATTCACGGTAAGAATTGCACAATTTCCCCGCTAGGGATCGTATGTGTAGATTTCACTCTTGCTATCATTGCTTCTAAAAGTGAAACTTGAAGAAATGAAATTTCCGTTACATAGCTACCACAGTGAATACGCGTAATTCGTAGTTCTGCTACCAGGGGGTATTCCTATTTGGGGAATATTTCTGTTCTAAAAATTCGATTAAAATGTTACTTTTTCGGTACGATACGTTTCACGATGACGTTCATTTTTTTCCTCAAATAGCACTCGGGTTTTCCCGATTTTTTTTTTTATTGGAGGTTTAAACACCAACGTGAGCAACTTAATGGGCTATAAGCAGTCGCCCGTCCCTAATTTAGGGTCACTGGTTCCAGGGAAGGGAGAGAGTCAGTGCCGTACGACAAACACAAATTCCATGCTTCGCCGGGATTCGAACTCGGACCCCTTTCGGACGAATCGAACAGAAATGTTACAATCACGTTTTTCCCCATATCTCTGTCTGAAAAATTCGATTTGAAAACTTCCTTTTGCTTCGGATAAATTACTTTATGGGAAAGATTTGGCGTACAATCTGCAATGTTTTTTTAATATTATTGCCTCTAATTGGCGTAACTAGACACTCCTATTAGTAAATGTTTTACAGAATCCAGGATACCGGCAAAAAAGGTTTTTTCACACATGGTTTCCTCCAATATGAAGAACACTGCACGTATTGGGCATTTTAAAAGTATTAGGTGTACTAATAAGTTTTAAAGTTTTTGAAGACAACGCAACATGTAATTTGAGAGAAAACAAGAATACCTTTACGAATCAAAATATGAGCCGTTATTATTTATCCCCTTCCGCCATCGGTCGGGCAGCTGACGGATTCCAGCCATGAAGAATACTTCGTCGTGTGACGCGATGAATTCCTCATCCCAGTTTTGCACTTCGTCACATGTCCAAAACTTACAGCTGACAAACCATGTTGCATCCATCGGAACAAATGATAGTCTGACGAGGCTATGTCGGGACTATACGTCTGGCGCTCCAAAACTTCCCCACCCAAGCGTCAATAACGTTTCCTTAACCGATTTCGCGACAGCGTTGTCATGCAGTAATTTCACGGGACACAATCCTTTACCCGTGAATGGACGTTTCCGACAGATTTCCTGGTTCAATCGCAGCCATTATTGCTTGTAACGATCAACAGTAACAGTTTGACCCTATTTCAATAGTTCATAATAGAGCACACCCTTCATATCCCACCAGATGCACAGCAGAAATGTTTTGGAGTGAATATTGCGTTTCGCTGTCGAAGTTGTTGCTTCACCGGAGTCTATCCAGTGTTTTTTGCCTTTGGGATTGTCATACCATATCCACTTTTCATCACCCGCAACTATTTTCCACAGGAAATACTTTTTGTGTTGTTTATTCAAGAGATTAAAAAGCTTCATGGTATGCTCATCTTTGTTCCCCTGGCTCAGGTCATGTGGCATCCATTTTCCTCACTTCTGAATCTTTACCATTGCGCGTAAACGATTGGAAGTGGATTGTTGAGTTACCTATACCCAGTTGTTCAGCTAGTTCGTTTTGCGTTTCAGTCGAATCTTCATCCAGCAATGCGTGCAGTTCCTCATGTGCAACCTTTTGCGGGGCGCCATTACGTTCTCGATCACTAACTTCAAAATCACCTGCTTTAAACCGTCTAAACCAAAACTCACACGTGCTTTTCGACACAATTTCTTATGCAGCACTTTTTCCTGGATGAAATTCGTAACGAGTGCAGTGTCAAATAAATGCAGTATCACTTGTCATCTTTCACCTACCGGTGTTCAAGTGCCTTTGACTGTTAGGCAAACGTCTGTGTCACATTTTATACTCTGGACCAGTTCCGGTCACATGACAACAACGCGGGGTAATGCCGGATATGTAAATTAGCGGTATACGACAAGCAAAAAAAGCTTTAAATCTTATTTGTACACCTAATATTAGCAGTACCTTCCGCTAGGAGGGAGTAAACGCGTTATGTTTTCGTTGATTTTTCCACTATTAACCAGTATTTGTCATTTTCTTGTAGGACTTCCGTCCATAGTGAGTAGAGTTTAGGTCCCAGCCACCTACAGCGAGATCGCCTCTTGGGCAGGACATAGAAACGGAAGGAATGAGAGCAAGTCTAGCGACTTTTGACAAAACAGCTCATAGTGAGATTAGAGTACAGTAGATGGCGCCATCGTACAAGTACGATATTGCACACCGAGGGGTGAGAGAATTTCAGGGGGGACATAGGAAAGGATAACCATTTAACCAGTGGGTCCAGCCTGGGGACCGTCACATAACGTGCTCGTCCGATGCACGGCGGATATTCAGCGATTGTTAGTAAATCACACCATCTCCGAAAGATCAGCCCAGGCTCGAACCTGAGGACCTTGCATTAACAGTCTGACTCGCTAAGCACTAAGCCATCCGCGGCTCATCCACTATTAACCGCTTTGAAAACTTTATTATATGCCGGAAAGGCTTCAAGAGACATGCGCATTACACCCGATTATTTGATGTGATTCATTTCGTTTAAACAAGGTTGTTGAGGTAGGAGAAGTGTTTCAGCGGACAGACGAGGGCAGATTATGTATGTACGTATAAAGTGTTAACACTGGCAAGTTTGTTTTTCTTGTATGTTTTTAATGCCAGATTTTTTTTTAACTTCACAGTTAGTTTTCCAGAACGGTTGTGTATAACTAAATATTTCATTTTTCCTAGTAAAAATAATAACTCCTTTCGTATATCCGTGCATTCTCCATTTAAAAGAGAAAGAGTTTTTAACCAAGCTGGGATTTTTTTACAGTTTGAAAATTTCTTTTGACATCTTTATTGTTCAGTTAATAATGCTATCTAGTGCGCAGTTGATACAGAAAGGAAAAACCAAGGTGGCGAGATCGGTCACGCAGTAAACTGAGGCACCGGAAATATCATCCCAGCAACTGCTAAACCAGTGAATTGTATTAAGATACAATTCTGTAGTGTTGACTTCAACATTTCCATTCAATAAACACTCAAATAACTTTGTTTAAAATATAATGACGTCTGAAAAAGCTGTATCGTCTACCGGTTTGTCGTTAATGTTTCGTAAGAATTCTGGAAGTGAAAAACTTGGTTAATGTGTATGACACAGTACAAAACACCTTTGTATTTGTAGCAACTTGACAACAAAGTTAACATCATTACTACTCACATCACTGAACCAAGCATACTTAAACTTTTCCGTCCCTCACACAGCTGTAATACGTAGTGAATTCAATTGTCATGGCGAAAATTTTAACCTCTGGTGAATTTCAGAGAGACCTGATCAATCTTTCTGTTGGTTTATCGGAGATTAATTAATGCAAAAATTTTCTCCCATGACATACGTTAGAAGAAAATTCCTGGTTGAAAGGCAGAGGAATTCGTGCGCAAAATTCGCTTGTCTTAATCACAACCAGGAAAACAAAATTTCATGTTGGAGAAAGAAAAAAGAGAAAAAGAATAATATTTGATTTAACTGACTTTGGGTTTTTGAAAATAATTATTTTATCTGTTCTTTTATCGCGATAGGAAAAGGCGAGTAGGTGTGCAGCTCAGAGAATCAAAATTAATTTTACTTTCACATCACGGAACGAGAGAAAAAAGAAAATTAAAATTAGTGATTTTCTGCAAGGCAAGAATTCGCCATTTTTGCGTTCCTGTTTCCAAACGTCGTGAAAAAGTCGCACAAAAGTGTAACATCTTTTCGTCTTTTGGGTAAGGAATTCAGCAACAGAATCTATTTTTAGACCTCAGGGTCAAAAAAGCTGGGTCCCCTACGTGTTGAAGGTCAAGTTCATCTTCCCCTAGCCGACCAGAGGATGCACGTGCTAGTAACATTTTTTTTCGTGGAGAGTGTTGGACGCTGCAACGATGCCTGAGTGAAGGTCAGAGTGTCACCCCTGGCTTGCGTGGGAGTGAAATTCCGTTGGGAAGCCGTGAGTTGCTAGGCTGAAGTTTCGACCAATGGGAGGGGTCAGTGGTTTCAAGCACCCCAGAGTTTTATCCGTTGAGAGAAGTCACTTTTGTTCTGGTCATCTTGCTGGCCGGCAGAGAAAGAGGGGACGGCGGAGTTTTTTTTCTCCTCGCCTTTTGGCGGGAGAGAACCACAGAGAAAAAAAAAGAGTTTTTTTTCCATGGCAGCATTTTGCTGACCACCAGTCCACCACAATGGGACACTCTGGCTCTGGTATTCGTATTCGCATTCGAGGGGTTGACGGTGTAGCACGCCGATTAAGAAGCCTCCCGCCGTCCGGAAACTTCGCCCTGGAGAGAACTTAGCCGAGGAAGGCAAGACATGCCTTCTCCCTTAAGGATATACCGCCAACAGCATCTACACCTCTCCATGCGGTTGCTGTCCCAAGGAGGAGGAGGCCTGCTTCAAAGGCCGAAGGAGAGAGGCCAAAAACAGTTCCATCTCCTCCCAAAGTTTGGGGAGGAGTTTTTTTTTTTGCTTGACGGCTTTTTGATGACCACCAGTCCACCACAATGGAAGGTACCTGCTGGCTCCGGCGATGCTCTGCTGCAGTAGGAAAGAAAAAAAAACTGTGGTTGTGCCAGGACTGTAAACTGTGGTGAAAAAAAAAAAAAAAAAAGAACGCCAGCTCGAAGGTAATGTTTTAGTCCATATCTTTCTGTATTGATATATAACATCCCACTCAGGGTACCTAAACTTCGAGCTGAGCATAAGAAACAAAAAGAAAAAGAGCAAGTTTTTTTTTGCCTCTGATTATGGCTGTGTTGTCGTTCAGCTTTCAAAATTAGGATTTATTGGTTCCTCAGGTGTGAGTTCAGAGAAAAAAGAAAGAAAAAAAGCGAGGGGAGTTGAAAATGTTTTCATTTGTGCTTTTTGTGTTGTCATGTCTGGTATTTTAGCAACTTCCCAGGCCAGTAAATTTTGATGTATCGGAAAATTTGGTTGAATGTTTGAGCACAGTGAATTTTGTTGCAGCGATTGTAGTTTAGTTGGGCATGTAATAATTGAAAAGCAGTGTTATTGTGATGTCGTGGGGGATAAAATAATAGTAAACATTTGTCTCTAGTCTTTTACAGCGTTGAGTTTTTTTTTTTTTTTTTGAGTGAAGATAAATTATGGGATGATTTATATTGGGATTTTGGGAACATATTATAGTGTGATGAAATTGGAAACCTGAAGTGCTGTTTACATTCTTGGAGTGTTGAGTGTCGAAATTAAGATGGTAGGTGTGTTATTTGAGGACCAGTATTTTACATGCTCCAGATGAGTGTTAATCTCCCATTGGAAAGGGGTGATCTTAGGGCAAGCCGGGAACTTGTCCTAGGGCAGAGGGCTCTGAGTAGGGAATTTTCACCAGGATGCGATGTGTGCAAAATAAAAGTTGAGGTATTTGGGTTCTCAAGTTTAGTATTTCACAAAAAGAATGAACATCATGGGTTGAGAAGACACACTTTTGCTCACCAGTTCCAGTATTAATTGTTCTTTTCTTTGGCCTAAATTTTCTTGTTTTTACTATAAGGTTAAAAGTCTAAATGTAATTTTAATTTTCAATAAGGTGAAAATATTTAGTGGGTTATGTAAATGGTCAGTGTTATTGTCTGCAGTGGACCTGCGCATTGCCATGGTACAGAAGAATTTCCTTGCTAGTGATTTTTCCTGGGATATATGTGGAGAGAGATAAGTGGTTTTTCCTGGGATATATGTGGATATTGTGATTTAGGATTTCTTGGGATATAGAGAGATAAGTGAATTTTCCTGGGATATATGTGGATGTTGTGATTTAGGATTTCTTGGGATATATAGAGAGATAAGGGAAATTTCCTGGGATATATGTGGATATTGTGATTTAGGATTTCTTGGGATATATGTGGATATTGTGATTTAGGATTTCTTGGGATATATAGAGAGATAAGTGAATTTTCCTGGGATATATGTGGATATTGTGATTTAGGATTTCTTGGGATATATAGAGAGATAAGTGAATTTTTCCTGGGATATAGTTGTGTTGGTTCTGGGCCGGATGTGCCTGGAATATTTAGGGTTGAAGTACGACAGGCTCTTGCAGGCGTGGTTGATCAAGGTGGGATCATGCATTGGTTCGAAAAGGGAGATCCTTGAGGACGTGGTTTTTGGGGGAAAACTTGTCTTCAAACCCCCCTAGTAGTTTCGCTGCTCACGGATATATGTACTGCCAGCGAGGGTCGGTCGGGCATTGCTTCAATAATTGGCGAGATCATGTTAGAGGAAATTCTGTGCCTGATGATGATGTGTCGCACTTGAGGATTTTTTCCTTTCCTTTTGCATAGGCTGAAATTGGATTCACGACCCAATTTCACGCCTTCAGCCTGACTGGTATTTTCTTCCTGTGTTGGTTCTCAAAACCCAGGGTAGTGTCTGAACTGAGAGTATTTGCCTCACCGCTACCTCAGTAATTCACTGCAGGTGTTAAATTTAAGTTTGTTTGGTGATTTAAAGTATCTAAATTTATTTGTTTATGATTTGCTGTAGTGCTAGGGATGTAAATTCTAAATTCTGGTTGTTGGTGTTAGTGAACTTGATATTTAGTTTGGAAATTTAGTTAATTGGTATTTTGAGCTTTTGTTTACAGTATAGAGTTATTAAGTATCTTGAGCTATTATGTGAAGTGCAGAGTGAGGTGATTTTTATGAGCAAGCTAGTGCAAGAAGATTGTTTGAATTTCTGAATTATGGTGATGTTATGAATAGTGATAATTTTTAAGATTAGTTAGTGAGGTTTCTTTATAAGTGAAGTAGGTTCATTCAGGGTAGTTCTATAGGTTATGTCATGTTAATTAATGCTTGTGCTCAGTGTAAATTCTGTTTTGAGGATAATTTACTTAGTTTGTTTACTTGCTGATAGTAGATTTGTTAAAGTATAATTTGTGGCTCTTAAAATAACTGTAAATTTAAATTGAAGTCTTCGAAGCTGGTCTGGGAGATTGCGGAGTTTGCTAAGATTGTTTAGGTGCTGTAAATTTTAATCAATAACTGTAAAATTGTAAATTTGTCATTGAGCTAACTAGGTGAGAGAGAAGAGAGTACGTTTCAAAAGAACAGAACTTGTTCACCTTGTGGAATTAAAAATAATCCAGTATCTTTTTTTTTGTAAGCTATGTGAATCATGGTATAATTTTGGATGCATGCCTAGTGTTCAAACCAACGGTGTTGAAATATATAAAGTTGTGCTGTTCATAGGGCCAGTGGCCAAAGAGAAATAGAAAAGAAATTGAGATTCTGTTTTTATACTGCTGTGTTTTAGCAAACAACAAAAAGGAAATGCCATCTGATTGTCCACTAAATGACCTTATTAAGTTTTTAAAGAAAAATAATAAATACAGGCAGTAGCCTTTCAAAAAAAGTCCAAAATTAGTGCAGTGTGAAAATTTTTGTGTGCTGTTGTCTTCCATGACTTGGTTCCATGTACCCCACCTTAGCTTGACTAAGGCTATCGATCCGAATCCTGGTTTTATAAGGTATTTCATAACTGCAATTTTTGTCCTATCCTTTTAAATTGACTTTCACCGCCCCCACAAGTTGTTATTGAACGAGTACATTTTATCGTATGACTTATAGTGACACATTTTCATACACATGCAACAATATCCACTTACTTTTGCACTTTCAGATGACTCAACTCTGCGTGAACACAAACAACGCAAACTTTCCAATAACTTCTTGTGGAATGTAAATTTTAGATGCATTTTTGATTAGGATGTTCATGGCCTTCTAATACTTAGAAAATATTTTTGTTTCGAAATGCATCCACCCATCTCCCAAATTTAATTTTTCTATAATTTCCATATCAATTTAAATACCAGCATAAAATAAGCCGCTTTTGATAAATAACTTACAACCTTCAAATTTTTTTTCACTAAAACACAATTGAGCATGACCAACTGGGAAAACATTCTACATTAAAATTCACCGGCATTAGGGTTTCTTTAAAAATGTTTTACATACACTGTGTTGTTTAAACCAAAACTGGCTCCGATAAATGGTGAAGTAATACAGGTACTTTAAAATACAACTGCTTGTGGGAACAATTTTTTTAATTACACTGCTGGCCGCACAAAATACAACACCAAGAAGGAAGCATCCGATTGGCCTGGAATTCGCAGCATGCGTCGCCCGCGCAAGGACATGCACACTATTAGCATTGCAGGGCATATGCAAATCATGTGCGCCCGGCACGCCACCAAGAAGAACTATAAGAAGGGTGCACAGAAGGCGGGGTGTCAGTAGTGGAACTATGTTGTGCTGCTGGACCTGTGCGTGGGAAGCTTCCTGATGCCTCGTCGCAGAATACGGCAGTCATCCAGCACATTTCGGAGTTCAACAGGGGACGAATAATGGTTTATCGCGACAGCGGTTTATCGTACCGAGACATCGGCGCCCGTGTGGGACGACATCCAGCCACAGTGAGGCGAATATGGAATCGGTGGGTGCAGGAGGGACAGACGGACCGACGTGAGCGATTGCCACAGCCACGGCACACCACCGAACGAGAGGACCGGCATGTTGTGGTGGCGGGCATTGACGGCTCGCACCGCCACATCACGAACGTTAGCGCAGGAATTAGGGTGTGTTGCGCAACAACCTGTGCCAGCATGCACCGTTCAACGTCGTCTGAAGGAGCGGGGACTTGTCGCACGGCGCCCATTGCTCCGATTACCATTGACGTTACACCACCGGCGAGTGCGGCGGCAGTGGGCCGTTAAACGCCACATCTGGACTACGGAATGCCAAGACATTGTCTTCTCCGACGAATCCCGCTTCTTTCTGCAGCACCACGATGGTCGGATCCGCGTGTGGTGGCACCGCGGCGAGAGACTGTATGACGCCTGCATTATGCATCGCCATACTGGTCCGTCGTCTGGCGATATGGTTCCCCTCTGGTACGCATCGTCGGTACACTCAACAGCCGCCGCTACATATCCAACGTTTTGTAGCCTGTCGTCCTGCCTTAACTGCAGGACATGCCAGCGGCCACGTTTCAACAGGACAATGCGCGCCCGCACGTGGTACGCATCGTGCAATAATTCTTCACGGCCGACCAGGTGTCACTGCTGCCGTGGCCCGCCTGTTCCGCCGATATGTCGCCCAACGAACACGTCTGGTCGCTGATCGGCAACCAAGTGGCCCGGCAAGCACCACCCGCGGCTACGCCTGATGAACTGTGGCAATGTGCGGAAGCAGCCTGGACCGACATACCCCAAGCCCACATCCAAAGCCACTTTCGTTCGATGCATCGGCGTGTAGCGGCCGTTATTGACAGTCAAGGGGGCTACACGAAATATTGATGTTTGCGTGTTCCGCAAGTCGCACAGGTCTGTAAGCTCAATCGTTTTATCTTTGTATCTGTTGTTATGTGTCCAGTAAATCTGGCTTTTCTGTCTCGTGTCCTTCTTGGTGTTGCATTTTTGGTAGCCAGCAGTGCATAAAAGAAAACAACTGCTTATTGCTACAAATTTTTGATGTAGAAAAAATGGTAAATCAGAAAGAAATTAAATTACCTCCTCATCTTTCAGGAAAGGGTTTTTCTGTAAAAAAAAAAGAAGGTTAGGAGACGCATGAACTAAAACATTCTGTCAAAATTAAATGTGGAAAAGTGTATTTAGAAACAAACACATTTCATACTCTTTTCTAACTCTTAATAAAACAGTTAAACACCAAAGACTGTGTACTTGGAAGGCTATATTTTTTCAGATATATCCTCGCCTGTTCATCGCTGTAGACAACATTAATACTTCGTGGCAATAACAAGCCTTCGTTTTGAAATAAATATGTAGCGTTGATTTTCCACCTGTCCGAGTGTAAGAGAAACGCTTCATAAAAAAATTTAGAAATAATTCCATTAAGACGTGCAGCACTTTCACACAAACGTAAGATTTTGTTTTACCAGTAAATTACAGAATATCCCGGTTATAAGCGATCTAGAGTTGAATGCCGTCACATTAGACGGGTAAATTATCACCGTAAAGAAAACTCTGTTATTTTCATGTAGACCTTTGAAGAGTGCATATGAACACGACATTTTCTCTTATTGGTAAAGAGCGCAAAGATTTACGAAATCATTGTCTAAATTCAGTTATTCGAAAATTAAAAAATGCCGTAACTGTCAACAGTTTAAGCCTCAGATAGCAATTTTTTTTTTTGAAATTACAATTATGATTATCACACTGTTTTCAATAAACAAATTAATTTTTTTCAAGTACCTAATTTCATTCGCTTGTACTTATTGTTGCACGTGTACTGGATGTCCAAATGAATCAAAAGTTTTCCTCCTTAATAAATACTTTTGTGACTGATTACACAGTGCGGCAATTACAGTCCTTTGCAAAAGCTTATGACCACCTGTTGGTATTAGGACATTTCTGCCGATTGCGTCAGCTACTGTCTGTATTACTCAACGTACTGCCGGTGTTGCATCATCCTACAACGGCAGCTGTTGATGGAGTTGAGGGAAGCGTGGAGCGTCAGTTTGCATCTGGTTTTCATGCTGAGAGGTTTTGTACGTATTTTATATAGAGCAAAAAATGGGCAAAAAGTGTCATTAAGTGTTACTCAGAGGGCAAAAATATTGAGTATATATCATGAAGAATACTCCGAACGTGGCATAAGCAGAAAGGTAAATGTAAGCAAGACTGCTATTCATAATACGATCATGAAATATCCAGATACATTTGAATTTAGCGACCGAAAGAGAAGTGGACGTCCGAGGAAAACAACCTCACGTGATGACAATAACATAAGGATAACAGTTATGCGTTCTCCTAGGAGTTCGTGCAAGAAAATCCAGGCCTTTCTGCATTCAAAAGGATTTGTTATTAGTATCAGCAGTGTTTCACGATGTCTTAGCAAAGATTTTGTGTTAAAGTCTTTTAAACCTGCACATAAATATAGACTAACGTTTGTCATGAAAAATATAAGAGACTCCAGCTTGCGAAGCATCATCAGTCACGGACTGCTGAAAATTGGAGCCAAGTTCTTTTTCCGATGAATCAAATGTGCGGCAAATTTAATCACGTAAAAGACATGTTCGGCAATCAAAAGGCAAAAGGTTTGATGCAAATAACACAGTTAGCACCGTGAGATATCCGCCTAGTTTTAATCGTGCACAGACGGTAGTGATTTGAGTATTATTGATTGAATGGCACGAATAGTTTTTTAGACATCCGGCTAGTCTGATGAAATGGACTATGTCAGCATTATCCTTTTTGCCGACAGGCACTACGATGACTCTTCCTTTTTATGTGGAAATGTTAGGCGAGAAGCTGTTGGATCATATGCAAGTGCAAAGATGCCCAATTTTTGTGCAAGATGGTGCTCCATGCCACAGATCAAAGACAATAAAGGACTACCTGCAGAGGAAAAACATAACTGTGCTTGACTGTCCCGGTATTAGTTCTGACCTTCACCCCATTAAAAATGTGTTGAACATTTTAAAAGACAAGGTAGCAGAAAAACAGCCACCAACTTCCCAAGCTTCGATTGACGCGATAAAGTGCTTGTGAGGTGCAAAGACATTTCAAGTCACTAGTGCAAATCCGTCATCATATAGAGTATGCCACATCGTATTTTTTCCGTTATAAGAAACAATGGTGACCACACAAAGTGCTGATCTCGGTCTTTTTCTGTTCTAAGGTATTATTTTTTCAAATAGTGTATCTCTGACAAGTAATTAGTTGTTTCTTAGAAAATCTTAATTTTCAATAAATTGACAGGTGGTTTAAAACTTTTGCACACGACTGCAAATAATGAGACAACTTTTTTAATGGTAAAGAAGGAAAGCTTGTGTGAATATATTTTATTCGAAGTACACTCTTCCTGCGTTAATACAAGAACTGGCACGATCAGCCAACAAACGGAAGGACTTCCAGCGGTCACTTTTTGGTATTTAGTGAAGAGATGATGTCGCAGTTCTTTGTATGTCTTCATATTTATTCAAAGCACATTCCACCTGTGTTAATACAAGAAGTGGCACGATCAGCCAACGAAAGGACGGACTTGCAGAGGTCATCTTTTGGTATGGAGTAAAAAGCTGATGTCACAGTTCTTTGTATGTCTTCATATTTATTCGAAGAACATTCCTCCTGCGTTAATACAAGAAGTGGCACGATCAGCCAACGAAAGGAAGGACTTGCAGAGGTCATCTTTTGGTATGGAGTAAAAAGCTGATGTCACAGTTCTTTGTATGTCTTCATATTTATTCAAAGTGCATTCCTCCTGTGTTAATACAAGAAGTGGCACGATCAGCCAACGAAAGGAAGGACTTGCAGAGGTATCTTTTGGTATGGAGTGAAGAGATGCTGTCACAGTTCTTTGTATGTCTTCATATCTATTCGAAGAACATTCCTCCTGTGTTATTACAAAAAGTGGCACGATGAGCCAACGAAAGGAAGGACTTGCAGAGGTCATCTTTTGGTAAGATGTGAAGAGCTGATGATGTCACAGTTCTTTTTTCGAAGTACATTCCTCCAGTGTTAATACAAGAAGTGGCACGATCAGACAACGAAAGGAAGGACTTGCAGAGGTCATCTTTTGGTATGGAGTGAAGAGCTGATGTCACAGTTCTTTGTATGTCTTCATATTTATTCAAAGTGCATTCCTCCTGTGTAATTACAAGAAGTGGCACGATCAACCAACGAAAGGAAGGACTTTGCAGAGGTATCTTTTGGTATGGAGTGAAGAAATGATGTCGCAGTTCTTTGTATGTCTTCATATTTATTCAAAGTGCATTCCTTCTGTGTTAATACAAAAAGTGGCACGATCAGCCAACGAAAGGAAAGACTTGCAGAAGTCATCTTTTGGTATGGAGTGAAGAGATGATGTCACAGTTCTTTGCATGTCTTCATATTTATTCAAAGTACATTCCTCCTGTGTTAATACAAGAAGTGGCACCGTCAGCCAACGCAAGGAAGGACTTGCAGAGGTCATCTTTTGGTATGAAGTGAAGAGATGATGTTACAGTTCTTTGTATGTCTTCATATTTATTCGAAATAGACTGAAGTGCCAGAAAAACTGGTACAGACAAGCTTATGCAAAATACATAGCAACGTCACCTATACGCATACTCGGTCGCGTCCGCCAGTGCGTATATAAAGCGATAGACATCCTTGACAGCTGTCATGGCTGTTTTTGGCATGAGAATGACAAGTAATAACGATTTAAGCGATTTTCAACGCGGTGTCATAGTTGGCGCTCGTGAGATGGGCCATAGTATTTTGGAGGAAGGAAAGATGTTCGGATTTTCACGGACGACCATTGCAAGGTTGTACCGTGACTACAAGAATTACGGCAAAACCTCCAGCCTACGATACCAGTGTGGCCGTAAAAAGACATTGGGTGAACGTTACCATTTTCGGCTGTCAAGAATCATTTCGCGCGATAGGTGGGCAACACTCTCGCAGGTATTATCGGAATTCAATAATGGAGCCTCAACGAGCATCAGCGTCCAGACTGTGCAACGTTCCCTGCAAAATATGGGCTTCGGGAGGCGACGCCCAACTCGAGTCCCTTTGATGGGTTCACGACACAGAGTTATGCGCCTCGCTTGGGCACGGCAACACCGCCACTGGACACTTGATGACTGGAAACAAGTCGCCTGGTCTGACGAGTCGCGTGTCCAACTGTATCGGGCAGACAGAAGGATTCGTGGGTGGCGCAAACCCTATGAAGCCAAGGATCCCGCCTGTCAACAGGGAAATTTTTCGGATTGTGGAGGTGGGTCCATAATAGTATGAAGGAGGTGGGTCCATAATAGTATGAAGGAGGTGGGTCCATAATAGTATGAAGGAGGTGGGTCCATAATAGTATGAAGGAGGTGGGTCCATAATGGTATGGTGTATGTTTAGCTGAACTTCACTGGAACCACTGGTACGTCTACAAACGTCTGTGACCGGACAACGCTATGTGCGCATCCTTTCTGACAAGGTACACCCGTTATGTCCTGCATTCATGCTGGTGGGTTGAGCCTGTTCCAACAGGACAATGCACCTCCACACAAGTGTCGGGACGCCCCATTATACTTAGAGGAGCATTCATCTGAGTTTGGGGTGTTGCCATTTTCACCCAGGTACCCAGATCTGAACGTGAAGAATACATTTGGGATGCCATGCAACGCGCTATCGAACACAGGAATCCGAGACCTCGGAATACACCCGAACTGTGGAACGCTCTGTAGGAAGTATGGTGTGCATTCCCTATAGCATGTTTCCAGAAGCTACTGGAGTCCATGCCCCGTCATATTTCTGCAGTCCTACGCTCCCATGGGGGACCTACCAAGTATCCCCGCACGGGGATAACTGGTTTTCCAGTTATTTGGGGAGCGGCGCCCCCACGGCCCGAGCTGACCTTGTGACGGATCCATTTATATATTTCGTCTTGAACGATTATGTAACCGAAGGGACAGCTGTTCATCCAGCTGATGGGGGATGGCGTCCCCACGGCCCGAGCCAACATGTACTATATGTGATGATTTTCACATTTTTTATGTTTTTTTCACTTTACATGAACCCGCCTCAGTTGTAGGTTGCTGAGGTTGTGATTATGCGCCAGCTTAGGATTTTAGTTTCTCGTTTTCTTTCCTGTCTTCTAAATTTCATGTTTCTTTCTTTGTTTTTCCGAGCTGGTTAGCTAGACCTACCTGCACGTTTGCCGTGTGCGGTGTCCCGTAAGGTGGAAAAGGCGATGCTGGAGGCTGAGGTTTCTGGAGGCCTGGGTGTTGTTGTCGCCAGTTGCCAACACTCCTCTTTGCCCCCTGCTTCACCCTAAACGGGCGGCTGGGAACTAACCCACTCCTAGTCAATGAGGTCTGTGGCCGAGTGGAGCCCAGACCTCTAACGGCTTGTCGTCTCGTACGACAGGGTGAGTCTGGGGATAGGGTGGGCATGCCAAAGGGGTGTTCCCCAGGCATGGGAAAGTCTGGGTGCTCGCCGAGCGCATGTCTGCCCTATCAACTTGCTATATCCGCTTGCTATCCCTAGAGTCGTGTCCTGCGTCCACTTGGGCTTGCGGACCTCCGGCTCTCCCTCGTTGGGCTCGAATGTGTTTGGGGAAGTCGGCGGACGAATTATTAATTTTTCTTTATGGATGAAAATAAAGTTTCCCACGAACCAAAAAGCAAAAGAAGTAATGAGGAAGGCTCATCCCCTTCCGCTAAAAAGCATGTGCCTGACTTTTCGAATGCTCGTTTCTTTTTTGTTCATTCATTAGACCCTTCAAAGCCTCTGAGTGCCAAAAGTCCATTTTGGATAAATAAAGCACTTCAATCCATCGCAAGCTCTCCTAAGAGCGTAAAGAAGCTCCAATCTGGAGATCTTCTGGTAGAAATGTCCACTGTGGCCTACAGCTCTACACTTCTTAACACCACCACGCTGCTTGAGACTCCGGTAAAAATAACACCTCATGGATACCTAAATTCATCTGGACGTGTTGTCTCCTCTCAGGACCTCGTTGAGTGTGCTGAGGAAGAATTACTTGAAGAACTGAGGAGTCAACACGTTACGGGTGTGCGGCGTATTCTATTCAGGCGGAATGGGCAGTCCGTCCCATCCCGGAACATCATTTTAACTTTTGATAGCCCTTCCCTGCCTACATCCATCAAGGCAGGGTATCTCCACCTCGAGGTACGCCCGTACATCCCTAACCCTTTGAGATGTTTTAGGTGCCAGTCTTATGGCCATTCTCAGCAGTCGTGTAGGAGCAATCCCCAGTGTGCACGCTGTGGTGCCACAGAACATCTTCTGCAGGAATGTGTGGCCGAGGCTGAGTTTTGTGTGAACTGCAAGGGTTCACACGCGGCATCAGCCAAATATTGTCCCAAGTAGAAGGAGGAGAAAGAAATCCAAAGGATCAAAACGGTGGAAAGTATTTCCTATCCTGAGGCCAGAAGAAAAGTGGTTCCTGTTACATCTGATCGGCGATCATAGGCTTCAGTGGTGGTTGCCAAATCTACGGTTGCCATTCAGACTGACATTCTGATCCCCTTAAATGTCCATTCAATGTTAACGACATCATCGCAGCCGGACTGGAGGCACTCCAGTCTCGAGCTAGGGGTCTGAAAGCGCCACCCACCACTTCGCCGAAGCAGACTCATCCCACCCACAACAAGGGAACTCAGGCCACTTCTTCTAACAAAAAGACCAAAGCCCAGGATAAGAAAAGCATTTCTTCTCCTCCAAAATCTCAGGAAACGACTCAACGTCGTGCGCCTCCCGGTAAGACACTTGGGACAAAACATGCTCCCATCTTAGCCCCTGGTCACACGCCTCCAGATCTGGGGGAACCCCCAGCAGAGGCGATGGAGCCGGACTTCGTTTGATCATTTTCATTTTCATTTCACTTATAACCATGGCTTCAATCATTCAGTGGAACTGTCGAGGTTTTCGGACGAACTTTGATGAAGTGAAACATCTGCTTTCATTTCACTCTCCGGTGTGCCTTTGTCTACAGGAGACGAAGCTTAAACCATCAGACCTGCTTTCAGTTCGAGGCTACAGTGCATTTCGGACAGATAACTCGTCTGGAAATATAGCCTGTGGGGGAGTCGCTATTCTCGTCCCTCACAGGGTTCCGGTATCTTCCGTCGCGGTTTCCACAACTGTGCAGGCCGTGGCGGTTCGTATTTCTATGCCTGTACCTCTTACTGTCTGCAGTGTCTATCTGCCGCCGGACGAGAACGTGAGCGTCTCTGTACTGGAGAGATTGGTTGATCAGCTGCCTTCACCCTCTCTTCTACTGGGTGACTTCAATGCCCATCATCATTTGTGAGGTAGTGTCAGCATCATCACGAGAGGTCGTCGCATAGAGTCTCTTCTGTCCTCGGCCTCTTTGTGCCTTTTTAACACCGGTGCTGACACGTACTTCCATGAACCGACACGATCCTTCAGTGCGATCGATTTGACCTTGGGATCACCATCAATTCTTGCTGACTGGTCGTGGACGGTGTGTAACGACCTCCACGGGAGCGACCATTTTCCGATTTTGCTCTCGCATCATGCCAACATGCCAACTTCTGCCTTCCGCCCTCCTCGTTGGAGGATGGAGCGTGCGAGATGGGAGGTCTTCACACCGTCAGCTTTGATCTCTTCTGCAATGGTGACCCAAGAGTCAATCGACGCAACGGTTCTTGAAGTCACAAATTGTATTCTTCAGGCAGCTGATCTTTCTATACCAAAAACATCTACGACACTCTCCAGAAGTCCGAAACCTTGGTGGACCCCTGAATGCGCAGCGGCTAGGAGAGCTCAACATAAGGCCTGGTCTACGTTTCGGCGTTATCCAACCGATGCCAACCTCATTACATTCAAACGAGCAAAATCCTATACTCGGTTGGTGTGTCGACGTAGCAAGAGGGAGTCTTGGATCCAGTATGTTTCATCTCTCACTTCTCGTGACAGTTCGAAAAGTGTGTGGGACAAGATTCGTAAGATCCGGGGTAACTACAGCTCTCACCAGATCTCTATTCTCGAGAGTAACGGCTGCACATATGCTGGAGTCGGGGAGATTGCTGATTGTTTGGGGGAGGCGTTTGCCTCCGTGTCGAGTGACCTGGCGTATGCTTCCTCCTTTCTGAGGATTAAATCCACTGCGGAACGCCAGAGAATCTCCTGTGCGCCTTTTCTCGACACCGGATATAACTCCCCCTTCAGCATGGTTGAACTCAGGGTGGCTCTGCATCGGTCCGGCGCTACGTCGGTCGGTCCCGATGGCATCCATTATGACATGCTCCGTCATCTCTCGCAGTCGTCTCTCGAGAATCTCTTAATCTTGTATAATCGTATTTGGTCGGAGCACAGTTTCCAGGAATCTTGGCGAAAAGCTTTTGTTCTGCCTTTTCCCAAACCTGGCAAGGATCCTAGATCTCCCTCTAGTTATCGTCCAATTGCTCTCACTAGCTGTCTGTGTAAAGTTCTTGAACGCATGGTTAATTCCCGGTTAATTCATTTTTTAGAATATCATCAAGTACTTTCACCATCACAAAGCGGCTTTCGCCGTCATCGTTCACCTCACGATCATCTCCTGCACCTTGAGACATCTGTGCGCGAGGCGTTCGTGCGTAGGCAGCACCTGGTTTCTGTATTCTTTGACATCGAGAAAGCCTATGATCGTGCGTGGCGGCATGGTATTATCCGTGACCTCCACGCATGCGGATTGCGAGGAAATCTTCCGACATTTATTTTAAATTTTCTTCGCAATCGGGTGTTCCAGGTGCGCCTGGGTACGACGCTATCGGCAACATTCCATCAAGAACAAGGTGTTCCTCAAGGTTGCATTTTATCTGTCACATTGTTCATCCTTCGCATTAATTGTCTCTTAACAAATCTTCCTCCTGCGGTTTCGGCTACAGTTTATGTTGATGATTTACACATTTTCTGCTCGTCATCCAGCATGAATTTTATTGAAAGGCAGTTGCAGGCTGCGATTAACCAGATCTTTAAAGCGGCGAATAGCAATGGTTTCGTTCTTTCTCCCGACAAGACAGCGTGTGTCCATTTCTGCCGGAGGCGCGGCATCCATCCTGACCCAGAGCTGTTTTTAGACCGTGCAGCCATACCAGTTTTGCCGGAGACCAAGTTCCTTGGACTGACCGTCGACCGTGCGCTTACATTCCGTGCGCACGTTCGGCGGCTCAAGATTTCCTGTCTGCGGGCTCTATCTATTCTTAAGATCCTTTCGAGAGTCTCATGGGGCGCAGACAGGGTGTCGTTGATTCGCATTTATCATTCTCTAATACGGTCGAAACTGGATTATGGTTGTATCGTGTATGGCTCTGCTCGTCGTTCCGTTCTCCGGCCTTTGGACACTATTCACCATCAGGCACTGCGTCTTTGTTCGGGAGCATTTCGAACATCTCCAATTCCCAGCCTTTACGCTGACGCGAACGAACCATCGCTTGAATTACGCCGTCTGCAGCTGTCTATTCAATTCTACTTGAAACTTAGATCTCTTCCAGACCATCCTTTATACGATGCAGTTTTTCATCCTCAGCATGCTCGTTTATTCGGGAACCAGCCCTCCTGCATTTCAACTTTCGGTCTTCGTATGGCGACCGGAGCCCGTGATGTAGGGCTCGACCTGTCACTTGTTGGAGAGACCAGGGGCTTTGGGGATCCTCCATGGCACCCACTTGGTGTCATGGTTGATACCACCTTTACATCTTTCGATAAATCCTCAACCCCTGCGTCAGTGTACCGGCAGCTCTTCGCTGAGCACCGTGACCTCAATTTTGACTACACCCCCATTTTCACTGATGGCTCCAAGATGCATGGAATTGTTGGATCCGCGGCTGTCTGTGTAGATGACGTGTCAGTAGCGCGGATCCCAGCTGAGGCCACGGTGTTTTCGGCGGAGATGCATGCTGTGTATCTTGCATTGCTTCATGTTCAGTCGGGCTCTCATCAATGGGCTGCGGTGTACACTGATTCTTTGAGTGTTGTACAGTCACTGTCATCGTTGGACTGCTGTGACCACCCCTTTCTTCTTTCCGTACGAAGGCTTCTTCGTTCCTTGCTCGAGGCCGGTGTCCAGATACAATTTTGTTGGATTCCCGGGCATGTTGGAATCTCGGGTAACGAGTGTGCTGATGCGGCTGCTAGATCAGCTTCCTCTTTGGTCGTCACACCCTTGCCACTGTTTCATCGGGATTTCCGCTTTCTGGTTCGCGACCATATCAAGCGAACGTGGCAAGGTCTGTGGGACCAACAGGTGGAAAATAAACTGCATCGTATCAAACCTAATCATGAAATTTGGAAATCCACATATCGTCGGAACCGTAGGGAGGAAGTGGTGCTTGCGCGTCTCCGCATTGGGCATTGTCGTTTCACTCACCGCTTTTTGCTGTGTGGCGACACTGCGCCGATGTGTGAGGCGTGCAACTGCCGACTCACTGTCCCTCATCTTCTGTGTACCTGTGTTCGTTTTCGTGATGTACGTTTTCATTTCTTTCATTCTCATTTGTTGACCGAGGACGCCGCTATACTGCAGCGGCTCCTCAATGACCACTGTGACTCTGTTGCCGTATTTTCATTTTTTAAAGAAATTGACTATTTTAAACGTATCTAGATTTTAGCCTTATCATCATCCTCATTTCTCAGTTTTACTGCATCAGCTAGATTTTAATCATTGTATCATGTTTTTAATACTGTTTGTTCCATTATCTTTTTTAGCCCTTCCATCGTTCTCATTTTTCAGTTTTACATGATCAGTCAGATTTTAAGCTTTTTACCACACTTTTAATACTATTTGTTTGTCTTGTTTCTGGCGCTCTTTGGCCAACCATGGCCCTTGCGCCATAAAAATCAACCAACCAACCAACCAACCAACCAACCTACCAAGTATTCGGCTGTTGTACCAGTTTTTCTGACACTTCGGTGTACATTCTTCCTGTCTTAATACAAGAAGTGGCAGAATCTTCCAACGAAAGGAAGGACTTGCAGAGGTCATCTTTTGATATGGAGTGAAGAGCTCATCTCACAGGTCTTTGTATGTCTTCATATTTATTCGAAATACATTCCTGCTGCGTTAATACAAGAAGTGGCACGATCAGCCAAAGAAAGGAAGAATGGAAATGGTTTTGTCATGCTCTGGACGGTCATATCGTGGTTTTCAGCAGGTACCCTGATTACTTGAAAGGACTAATTGATGACTGGCAGGGTGTAAGAACAACTTTGAATTATCTTTTTCTGCAGAACCAAATTTATCTGCAGAGAAAGATCATTCAAAACTATTAACAACCTTATAATTCAGTATTTTGCACAATGTTCTTAAACAATAAGTACCAAGTCCTTTCAATGACTCAGGCATTGTTTCCTGCAGGGGATGTTATCTATCAAGATGATAACGCCTTAATTCACAGATCCCGGAATGTCCAATCGTGGTTTGAGGAACATGAGGACGAACTTTCACACCTTCCTTGGCCTTCCCAAACCATGGTCTGCGTTGGAAAGCAGAGTAAGAACCCGTTACCCTCCTCCTGCGTCTCTCAAGGACCTAGAGTAGTTTCTTCGTGAATAATGGTGTGATATCCCACTAACCGCCATCCAGGATTTGTATATTTCCATTCGAAAGAGGATTCAGGTGGTTTTGAATGCCGAAGGCGGATCCACACCCTATTAGGTACGTAAAACCATCTTTTCCTAGGTGTTCATATCATTCTGTTGAACCACTGTATGTGGATTTCAAGCACTCTTTCATCCCTTTTTGCATGTGTAACTTACCACTGAAGTCACGCAAGATTCAAAACGGCAAGCTGAAGCGATAAGCAGAGGTCGGTGTAGTTCAGTCGGGAGAATCACTAGTTCCAGAGCGAGGAGACGTGGCTTGGAAGACCACCACCGGCAAACACGTTTCATGCCACAGTATATTTGCGCCCCAGCGTAAAATAATGATTCTTCTGGCCTTGAGGTTCGAAAATGATGAGTGATTCTTCTTCCATAGATCGTCTGGAATTTATCTCAATTTCTTCTTCTACAGTGAGCTCCTTCAAGCATAGTTTGCCGGCTGACCGGGAAAACTACGATTCCGTCCCAGGCTATTCTAAAGTGTGATGAAGGGGAGATATATGTGACGTACCACTAAGGTGTTGCATGAGTTAAAATGGCAAGTTGCTAAGGTCGATGTTTTTCAGCAGGGAGAATAACAGGCTCCGGATTTAGATGTAAAAAGGGCTCATTTTCGCACTCGTTGAGCACTAATAAGTAGCTGTGGAAAAATACTTCTTTAGGGTAATATATGCACTATTATGTGCTTTTTTTTCCTAATTCCATTAGTTATTACACCATCGCAAGTGGCGATGCTTTTTTAGGCTTTCCAACCGTAGGTTGAAAAAGCGTATATGCTCCAGCTTTGTCCGTCTGTCTACCCGTCCGCACGATAACTCGTGTAAAAATGGTTCGATTTCGATGAAATTTTAGTATGTGGTAGGGGACCACTGGGGACGAATCCTGTTGAAAATGGGCTAAATAAGGTCAAAGGTTCAGGACATGGGAGCGGGATCCATTTCATTGCCCTTATGCATCATAACTTGCGTAAAAATGGTTCGATTTCAATGAAATTTTAGTGTGTGGTAGGGAACCACCTGGGGACGAACCCTGTTGAAAATAGAAGAAATGGGACCAAAGGTCAGGACATAGGAGCGGGATCCATTGCCCTTACGCATCACAACTTGTGTAAAAATGGTTCGATTGAGACAAAACTTCATCATGTTGTTCCGGAAGTATAATTAACCGGTCTGTTGAATATCATCGAAATGGGGTCTAAGGTCAGGGCATAGGAGCGAGATTTATTCTACAACCATATTCCTCATAACTTGAGTAATGATTTCTGGGATGTTGGAAAGCATATCATACTCAATGCATTGCATGATTTTCTAACTTCTCTGGTTTAGTGTTGCAGTTTTCCCTAAAAATGTGAGACACAATCATTGTACGAACCAGCCCCAACAGCAAACATATATGGAAGTGAATAAAAATTGGTGTAAAAAATTCATCTGTAGAGAAAGATCATTCAAAACTACATATTAATAATATCATAATTCAGTATTTTGCACAATGTTCTTAAACAATAAGTAAAAACAATCGCTAACTTACCAAGGTTCTTGTAACTATGATAACTTTCTGATGGATCTCTGCTTCATAAGATATAAAGCTGCAAAAATCAGAATAGAAAAAGGTAATGCATTTTTACATAACTTATCCATTAATATTTTCGTACTAGCTGTAAAACCCGTTGAGATAAGAATACAAAGGGTTCTAGGAATCACTTATTGCTATTCAAGTGTTTATTATAATGTTTTGCCGAGCCATCGTAAATAATGAGTGTGCATTGAAACAAACCATTGATGCGCTTCAATGTTTATGCATAGAAATACAAAGTACGGAAGCGTTTGCAGGATGATAATCCTCTCTTGGTAAGGGACGTGGACTCCCTTTCACGTGACACCCCATTTTTTTTTTCGTTTTTTTTATTACTTGTTTTTTGTGATTTTTTTAGCATTTATCAATTAAGTCAACGACGTTGGAAAATATCTTTGTACACGATGTTTTTTATAAATATCTTTTCGGAATCTGGAGCTATTTGTCCTTGTTCTGGCCCAATTTACAAAATTTTCAAATTTACTCAAAAGTGTCACATGAGTGTCTTGCTAGAATCTTTTCTGCGCCTATAACGCTTAAAGCCACAAGGTGTGTAGCATTTCTTTTGTTGTTGTCGGTTCGTTAATTGCCGCTGAACCTCTCGAGCGCAGTGTTCTTTCCATTGTTTGGGGGTCATATTCTGTGCCTCTGCAATATACACATTTCTCATGCGCTGAGATTCCGCTTCAATATGTTGCGGAGTGATATGACACTTTGACGATAACTCAGACGTCGAATATCAGCATTTCTTTCAACTGCGCTGCATTTAAGTCTCTTTTTTTCTAGCATGTTCGGCATTGCGGCGGTTAACTTCTTGTCTTTCGAAAGCAGTGCTTCGTTGACTCCTCGCTCGATCGTAATCTGCTTTGCGGCGTTTAGCACCAATCTCTTCATCTAATGAAAGAGGTAACTTTCTTTTTTGACGCGCCATATGCGAGGTTTAAAACAACAGTCAAGATCGCGAAGGACAGTAACGTTCGTCCTTGCCTTGCTCAGCGCCAGCAAAGTAAAACATCTTACACCCTATAACTGTTTGCTTCCACTTCCATCGCATCCGAAAAAGAAAACTCTAACTTCAAACGAAAGGAAAAGGATGTAAGAAAAACCTTAAACAGGAACAGTTACGGATCGGAATATAAATGTTCGTCTTAACAAGTTCTGCTTCACGGTTTCAAACGCTTTACACCTGATTTTGAATATTTAAATATTTCAATCCCAGTGCAGAACTTTTTGTATAGGTAACCTCATTTAGAATTTTCTTCAATCCTACAAAAGTTTTCAAATAGTTCGCAAAAACTAGGTGATTGTAACTGTTCAGGGATATGCTTTAGGTTGGCATGCTTATCAGTGAAGAAAATGTGAAAATACACCCCTGCCATCCCCAAAAAACAGCCACCAAGACTTTCTGTGCTGATCGCTGGCTCTTGAACTTCTAAGGCCTTGGTGAAGAGGTGTGACGCCATTCCATGGATTGATTCTTTAGGATCGTAAAGATACGTCCACGTTTCTTTCCCTGTCAACAGATCGGAAACAAAACGTGTCTTCCTTGGCTTCAAACTCTTCCAGCAGATCAGAGCAGACATCCATCCTTCTCTCCTTCAAATCGGGTGCCAGCTGCCGACGTACCCACTTTGCACACACTTTCCGATAGCCTACATCTTCCACCATCTTCTGTATGGCATTGGTACCGCAGTCCAGTTGTGCAACAAGCTCACGGATTGTGATTCGTCTCTCCGCGCGAATCAATTCATCCACTCGCTGACGATTCGTGTCAGTGGTCACAGATGACATTCTCCCACTGCGTGTGTTGTCTTCAATGCTGGTTTTCCTTTCTTTAAACTTTTTCACCCATCTGTGCAGATTGCTCTTGTCAATGGTCTTATCTCCGTAAGCATTCTGTAACCTTCTGCGGATATTGGACAGCCTGCATTCTTCTTTCGTCAAGATCTCAATGACGCCACGTTGCTTCTGCATGGAATCCTTTATTTACCTGCAATGAAGAAGAAGTGTTACTATAGAGGAAGAGTTACTCTACCAACATGTGCAATTTGAACGACCTCTGTCAGTTAATAAAAAAAAATATGCCCACTTGTGCATTACTTTTGTTACAACACTCGTACTACGTGAAAGTTTGTCAATAATGACGGGGCAAAATAAGATATGTAGAGTATTTTTCATAAGCAGATGTTTTTTCTTTGTTTTTGATGTCCAAATGTTAAATTATGTTTCATGAACATTAGAGTACTAAAAATAAGTACTACGTCATACATTTGTTACGTCACACGCTGACTTCATTCGCAGTTCTCATTCAGGGAACACCTGCCTGAAAACACGAAAAGCTACGCGGGACGTCACAAATATTTCTTTCTCGGTTGGTGCTGTGGTGATTACGTCACATAATTATATCTGAGAAGCAGTTTTCATTCACTGAACACCTGCACGAAAACATGATAATCAAACTGGCGTCACAAAAAAATTATTTCTCAGTTGTCGCTCTGATGATGACGTCTCATAATTTAATCTAGAAAGCAGTTTCCGTTTACTGAACACCTGTACGAAAACATGAAAAGATAAGCGTGGATTCACAAATATTTTTTCTCGGTTGTTGCTATGGTGATGTATCTTTCCACGGCACCACCAAAGTAGGACAAACTTTCAAGCAAAGCAAATTACGAGGTTTGTACCGAAAGTAATGCAAATGTTGGCATAACTTTTTTATTAACTAGCAGAGGTCGTTCAAATTGCACATGTTGGTATATCAAGTAACTACACTATCTACCAACAAGTATTTGGACACCTGTGATAGCAAAGGAAAGCTAAGTTTATTCACCTTCAATAGTTGGTGGAGCCTCCACGAGCGGCGATTACAGCTGCGACATTCCGGGACATACTCTCAACCAAGCGTTGTACTACGGCTAGCGGTATTTTCTTCCACTCGGCTTGGAGAAGACAGGTAAGTTCCTTCACCGATTTCGGACGGTGGGGGCACCCCTTAAGTCGACGCTCCAACTCGTCCCAGAGGTGTTCGATAGGGATAAGGTCCGGGCTCCGCGCAGACCAGTCCATTCGATTAACCCCATTGTCGCCATACCAAGCCATGGTGGACCTCGCAACATGACAGGTGGCATTGTCATCCTGAAAGTAACATGGGTCCACCCTGTAAAACTGCCACAACGTAGGAAGCGCATGGTCATCCAAAATAGTGCAGTAGGTCTCGGCGTTGAGTCTACCAGGAATTGCGACCAAGGGTCCCGTTCCATGCCAGGAGAAACACCACCATAGCATAATTCCACCACCGCCGAACTTCACAGTTGGCACAATACATTCCGGCAGGAGGCGTTCTCCAAGCAGACGCCAAACCCAGACCCTGCCATCCGAACGGTAGAGGGTGAACCTTGATTCGTCGCTCCAGAGAACCTGTTTCCACTGTTCAACGATCCACTGTCCACGTTCTTTGCACCACGTTGGCCGAGCAGCGCTATTGGACCTGGTGATCAAAGGCTTGTGGGCGGCAGCACGTCCATGATAACCGAGCAAATGGCTTCCTTACGGATGGTATTCATCGAAAGAACACTCCCAGATGCCTGTTGAAACTCCTCGCTGATGTGGCCCATCGATTATCTCCTGGAGCTTTTCTCCGCTTCATGTTCTTGATTGCATGTGCAACTTCTGCTGGGAGGACTGGAAGAACTCTAGTACTGGTACCTTTCATGATGTCTGGAGTACATGTATCATCCCTTTCATATAATTTGGAGTAGAAATCTTTCACTCTTGTCAAAATTTCGCCTCTATTTCTTGTTACAGAACCGTCTTTTTTTCTCAGTGCCATAATCTGTTTTCTTCCCTTACTGAGATGTCCCTTTGCTATCTTTAGGCTTTGGTTGTTTTCAATTGCTTTCCTCACTAGCTCACAGTTGAATTTTCTTACGTCTTCAGTGATACTTTTCCGTACTGTCTTGCATAGCTCTATATATTCCACTTTGGAAGTCACTTCTTTAGTTGTCCTCATCACTCTTCTTTTTTGCATCAACATTTTGGTTTTTCCTGATAATTTGTTCACATGCAACTTGTTCTTAGACCCAGATAATTTTGTTGCTGTTTCCATAAAGAGCTTTGGTTACTTTTCTGTTAACTTCAGAAATATCCACTTCTTCCGATATTGCAGTCTTATATTGAATTAACAGCATATCGAGGGAAATATAATGTTAAAATAATAAAAATCACGAGTTGTCCCCTCCCCCTACGCAATCCTCATTAAATAAATCCTCCTTCCCCTGGTCACCAAAATCCTCACCTCGTAAGTCCCCCTACCCTTCCCCCTCATTCAAATAATCCCTGTATTAATCAACCTCCCACCTTGCATTTTTGAAGGAATATTATTTATTAAGTAGGTAGTGTTTTAATTTCTTTTTAAACAAAATGAAGTTATTAATAGTTATTACTTCTGCAGGCAATGAGTTCCAAAACTCTGGACTAGAATAATCTAGGCTTTGTTTAGTAGTTTGTGTTCTAGGTGTAGTTGGTCTCAGCAAAGCTTGGTTTCGAATATTATATCGGTACGTAGCAGTATTAATTTCTATGAGCTCTTAGGTGTAGTAAGTCTCAGCAAAGCTTGGTTTCGGATATTATATCGGCACGTAGCAGTATTAATTTCTATGGGCTCATGTCCAAAGTTCGTTTCAATTCGTTTTGCCTAAGTTAAAGTGAAACAGTTGCTGAATTGTTAGAATATTATTTTTGTTTGGGTTGGCTCTAGAATATCTAAATATATTTTGTCTTAGTAAGTTGCCACCATTTAAGTAAGATCGATTAATCGAATTATAACGAAGTAAATTTCTCCGTCATTTTTGGTCTACGCCGGGATTCGAACCCGGGTCCCCTCATTCCGGAATAAGTTGCTCTACCAATTAAGCTACGCGGACGTTTTATTCTGATTCCTATCTGCCTTTATGTCGTGTGCGTCCTTCTGGCAGGTACGTCACATCGCCTGGTACGTTACAGAATGTATTTATTTTGGAGAATTTGTAACTCATTAATGTTAGTAAGTGTTGTTTGACCCCAGGATAGTAAACAGTAATCAAAATGTGGATGAATGAATGTATAATATAATAATTTGCAAACAGAACATACATTCTGAATTTACTTGTAACACTTACTGGTCATCCATGCAGAATCTCTCAAAAAACTTGAAAATTTCATAGGGGGATCAGAAAATTTGAAAAGTTCATAGTGGGATCAGAAAACTTGAAAATTTCATAGGGGGATCAGAAAACTTGAAATGTTTATAGGGGATCAGAAAACTTGAAGATTTCATAGGGGGATCAGAAAACTTGAAGAGTTCATTGGGGGATCAGAAAATAGGGGGATCAGAAAACTTAAAAATTTCATAGGGGGATCAGAAAACTTGAAAAGTTCATAGGGGGATCAGAAAACTTGAAAATTTCATACGGGGTCAGAAAACTTGAACATTTTATCGACCTGAACCTGGAATCGAATCCACATCTCCCGGTTATCATATTCGAACGGAAATCGGGAGATGCGGGTTCGATTCCAGCTTCAGGGCGATAAATATTTCAAGTTTTCTAAGAGATGGTACATGGATGACCGGTAAGTGTTACAAGCAAATTTGGAATTTATAAACTGTTTGCTTTGAACTTTAGTAACTATGAAGTCAGGTTTGAATTTGCAGGGAATTCAAACTGAGGGAAACTGAGGGTTGAGGAAGGTACCTCTCGTTGTGATTCTTTCGGAAAAGTTATACGGCATCTCCAGTCTACTCCATAAGCCACATAAGAAGAACGGAATGTAGCACGAATCTGACACTCAGATATCTTGTAAAACTAACACTAGGAAGGTAACACCTCTGAATACCATCAGAAGGATATGTTAAGTGATAAAAAGAAGATATTTATTCCTGAATGGACTTACGAACAGTTACATGAATGCACATACTTTGATCGGCTTACTTTCAGACAAAGTTATCTACCTACTTGTTAAGATCGTATAATGTTATTTTTGCATGATGAACAGAATTTGGAAATTGTAATGAGGTTATGAAAATGTTAAGCCACTGAGATATCGGTAAATTTGGCTCTCCATAGCACGCGTTTACATGACGTATAAGACAGAAGAATTATGACGTATGTTATAATTTAACTTTTATTTTTAGGAAGGAAAGGAATAAAATATCCGTTTATTGATGTACAAATATTATCAAAGCGTAAGCTTTCAACGTTCTTCAGACTTATGCGTGGTTAGGCAAGACAAGAGAAATAAATATAAACAATTTAAAAACTAAATATGAACAGGATGTGAGAACATGATGTGTTGCGTCACGTGCATGCGACAACGAGAGATGTCCACAGAAACGTGCAAAACGTGAAGAAATGTGCGCCATATTTGGGGAAGTTCAAGTGAGACGTCATCATTGCAAAGCACAGGGTTAGTCAATATCTCCATGGTTTCCCTGAGAAAAGTGCCCCTGGCGGTAGTATAAGGAGTAACTCGCTTGATCTGGTTCCGCTTCGGGATGGCGGAATAGGTAACCGCTTCCCGGGATAAGGCGGTTGACAATCTTCTGTGCGAGACGTACCGTTTGTGTTCAAGTAGTCGAAGAGCGAAAGAGCGTTTTGTCATTCCGATGTAATTCTTAGTGGTACCATCCGGGTATGGAATACACTCCCGCATCAGTCAGTAAGGTATAGGTGTATCTGCATGATAGCAGGTGGCGTGACATCGATCTTGGTGAGCTTATCCCAAAAGTAAGACCGAGTTTCTTTAAGTTGTTCTGCAAGAAGTACGTTTCCGTGGACTAGCACATTTCTGTGGACATCTCTCGTTGTCGCTTGCGCGCGACGCAACATATCATGTTCTCACATTCTGTTCATATTTAGTTTTTTAATTTTTTCTGATTATTTCTCTTGTCTTGCCTAACCGCGAATAATTCTGAAGAAGGCACCAGTTGGTGTTGAAACCTTACGCTTTAAAAATATTTGTACGTCAATAAACGGATATTTTATTCCTTTCCTTACTGATTTTGAGTTCATTCACTTTAAGCGTTTCAACCTCAGCGTTATATTTTCCTCACTCACTGAATTTATGTGGCGACAGTCTTCAGGTCAGGGTTGAATGACATATGCATGTTTTGACAAGATGCAAATGATGTATGTAGTGAGTGGAGCGAGCAGTGTAGGGGGTGAATAGATTAGTGCAGCCTCTTGTTACGCGTTGTTCTTCCAAAATTACATACATCGATGAGCCATTGCATTACAACCACCTACCTAGTAAGCTGTAGGACCCCCTTTAGCCCGCAAAACAGAGCCCACTCGGCGATCCATTGATTCGATGAGCTGGCGATAGGTATCGTTGAATATCTGGTACCATAATGTCAATAGCAGATCGTCTTGTACCAGCACATTCCGGGCTGATGGTGATCTAACGCGAACCCGCTTTACCAAGTCGAACCACAAATGTTCTATTGGGTTCATATCAGGTGAATTTGGTGGCCAGGGAGTTAACAGAAAGTCACCAGCCTGTTCTTGGAACCACTCATTGAAGATTCTGGCAGTGTGGCATGACGCACTATCCTGTTGATAATGGCCATCACCAACAGGGAACCCAGTTGCCATGAATGGGTGAACATATTCCGCAATGATGTTCAGATACCTGACAGCTGTCTGGGATTGTGCTATTGGGATAATGGGACCTAAAGTGTCACAGGAAAACATCGTGTACGCCCTAACACCGCCGCCGGCCTTTTTCCGCCCGAAAGTGCACCCAGGTGACATATCCTTCGTTGGTAATCGGCGTATCCGCGCTCGGCTATCAACGTGATGTACCAGGAATCTTGATTCGCCAGACCAGGCCACTTTCTTCCAATCATCCACAGCCCAATATCGATTATCTTGGGCCCATTTCATGCGTTGTTGGCGATGACGTCCAGTGAGCATGGGCACTCGGATGGATCTTCAGCTACGCAGGCCCATGCGCAGACTACTGCGATGAACTGTGTGCTGTGACACGTTGCCCTGCTCACCTCTGCTGTGTTTGTAGGTGATATGTCGCACTACGGCCCTAAGTTGCTGTGAACAAAGCGCGACGGTCTCTGCTCCTCTCTGGCATCAATGAGCTGCGAACGACACACGGCTGGACGATGGTTCGTCGTTTGGCCATTTGTGCACCATCTTTTATACGTACTCACTACAGAAGAACGTGAACAACCCACAAGCCACGCCGTTTCCCAGATCATAGTTCAGATGCACCGTGGCATTACAGTTTGTCTTTATCAAACTCCGATAAATCGGCAGCTTTTTCCATTATGCCTCCGAGCACTCTACTAACCGAAAGCCAGCCTTCGGGTTGTATATATACTGCCCTGTGGAACTTCCCCTGCGCCACTTTTCGGTCTGCAGGCGTTCTCATTTCTCTTTGCTGAGGGTAGTCATAATGAAATGGGTCATCGGTGTAAACTTTAAATCTAAGAACCTTTAAAATATTCTTCGAGATTGTCAATCAATCACTTCCAACTATGAGGAACTCATTAATACAAACATTTAACGTGGACCAGGAACATCAAACAAAGATCTTCGCTCTTTCCACGTTTATAAGTGAGTCACGGAAAAATTCTCATTGGCAGCGTAACTGGAAGATCCTGGGTTCGACTCCCGGTGGCGGCCAATGAGAATTTTTCCGTGACTCACTTATAAACGTGGACAGAGCCGAGATCTTTGTTTGATGTTCCTGGTCCACGTTAAAAGTCTGTATTAATTATTCATTCGCCTTCTAATTATTTCTTCAGTTGCTGCTTACCATCTTTGGTGAATCCCCAGCATTGTGCGGGACTCCAAGAAGCAACCTGCCAAACTGGCTTGGCAGTTAGCGTGTGTGAGTCTGGAGGAATTCGAGGCCGCTGTGGTGTAGCGGAAGCATATCCGGCGCGTAATTGGAAGAACCTGGGTTCGACTCCCGGTGGCGGCCAATGAGAATTTTTCCGTGACTCACTTATAAACGTGGAAAGAGCGAAGATCTTTGTGTGATATGAGGAAGTCGGTGACGCCCTCAGGCTCACCAGTTTCAAGGATGGTGTTCTAGTCGATTAACGTTCATTTGCGGCGAAGGTTGAAAACGCACCAACTTTGCGGTCGGCTCCCTTCGATATCCTCTAAAGGCTGAGCTATCTAATGGCGTCATTATATACCGGAGGTGTCGGTTTCTCAATGACATACACTGCTGTTAATAGACACTGCGACACGATGAAGAAATAATCGGATTTGCACTATATTTGCAGGGTTGATAGGGAACTATGGGAGATGCAAATTATTACAATTGCAGCGCACACGCAAATGTGAGGCATGCGCAACGCCATCGGAAGCGTCACACCAGGACGTATAAAGGAAGGCGTACAGATAGCAAGTTTTTAAACTTGCTATCGCTAAATTCCATCGGACGCAGTTGTTAACATGTAAACCTGCCGCATAGGAGGACGGGACAACCATACGAACACTTGACGGAGTTTGAAAAAAGGTAGAATCGTTGGACTCAGAGAAAGTGGTTAATCATAGTGTGATATTGCTGGACATGTTAGGCGCAACGCAACTACCGTTATGCGCACATGGCGTCAATGGCGAGCAGAAGGTTCTGCGAGTCGTCGTCTGGAACTCGAAATCGCGCGACCAAGCGAAAAGGCAAGCACTTGCATGGTATGGCAGTGACGTTACGCAGAACACCATCCACGATACTTGCGCACCAATGGAGGATGGTCACACATCGTTGGATGTCTGTAAGCACTGTTCGTCACTGATTGCTGCAGAGAGACCTAATTGTTCGCCATCGCCATCCATTGCTGCGACTTCCCTTAAGTCCGAACCATAGGCGTCACCGATTGTAGTGGTGCCGCGAACGTCGAAACTGGAGTGCTCAATGGGAGCATGTTGTGTTTTCGGACAAGTACAGATTCAATCTAATGCATCACGATGGGCGAATCTTTGTTCGTAGGTACCGTGGTGAACGGCATCATTTTGAAGCGCCATACCGGTCCCATGCCGAGCGTCATCGTCTGGGACGTTATTGCGTTTCATTCACGCACTCGCCTACTATACATCACAGGCACATTGAACAGCCAACGCTACATCACGGAAATGGTGGAAGCTTAACTTCTACGCTACCTTCAGACCGTGAGCTGTCTTCCAACAAGACAATGCCCGACCCCATGTTGCTCTTACTGTCCGAGAGGTACCTCTGTGCACATCAGGTCGCTCGTCTTTCCAGACCTGCTTGCTATCCAGATTTGTCACTTACAGAGAACGTCTGGGGTGTCATCGAGCAACGACTGGCTCGTATGGTCTTGTGGATGCGTGCAGAAGCAGAATGGAATGCAATACCGCAGACGACTATCCAAAATCTGTTTCATTCGATCACACGCGTGTGGGGTCGGTTATCACCGCCCATGGTGGATTACTTATAACTAATTTTTTGGCCTTCATCATCACGAATCGGTGTGTAATTGTGATCGTGTGCAGCTTGTACCATATGCAATCACTCCCATAAATTTCATTGTGATTGCTTGTATCTTGCTTTGTGTTGCAATTTCTATTAACAGTGTATTTTAAAATTACGATCAGAGCTTAGGATTAGGCAGGAAACAAAAGTTTCTATGTCTTCCCATGCAGCACAAAACGTTTCAGATATGTATCAATAATGTTAAAATCTCTCATTTACGTTATACTTTGAGAGATGTCTTACAATTACGTTTCAGCAACATCTATTTTGGAACATAACTCTTTGTACATTACGGTTACGTTAAAAATAGCATTCACCGATACTGCTGTTTTATAGTTTCCATTGTGCATAACTGCTACCTTAATGTTACATTCCGGCGATATTTAAGATTTTTGGTTTGGCAACGGCGTGGATGCGCATGCGCATTCATGCCATTTCACCGAAGCACTCTCTCAGTCGTATTTCCACATGCAACTGGGATATTCTTTGGAGATACTGTCGTACTCTAGTTAGCTAGTTAGTTGATTTAATATTTCATCCTTTTTTGTGTGTGTGATTCAAGATCATCTGAAAGTAAGTAATTTTTTTGGTTATTATAATTTTTAAATTCTAAAAAGCATTTTTTAGAATCTAAGTAGATGGCTGTGTTGTATTAGTATACTATACCAGCATGTTTCTTTTTACTTGAAGCTGAGAAATTTCATATTGGTAGGTATTTAGAGAAATGACGAATTTGATTTTCTTCCTTTTTTTCTTTTTTTTTTTTTTTTTTTTTTTTGCTGAAATATAGTCTATTCCACATGTATAATAAAAAATTCGACATCCTCATTTGGGGCCGATTTTTATTTCTTTTGTCATCAATATATAAACGCCGGCACTGTTCCCAATGGACAGCCGACTGCGTTGAATCTGTGAAAACGTAAACAACTCGTAATACGACTGTTGTTGCTTTTAAAACAGCTGTCGAGTGTAATATTTTTTATTGTGATTTTACAAAATTTATTAAAACTATAATTCTCAACGTACTAAATACGTAAGAGTAATATGATGATCTCACAAATATGTTTCAAATATGTTACAGTAATGTAACGAAGTTACAAATATCTTTCAAATACGTAACAGTAACATGAAGTTGGAATGTTGAAGTTACAAAGACCTTTCACTGTAACGTATCGGTCATGTTTCAAAATTATGTAACGTTTGAGGACATTTTGACGTAACAGTAACGTTTCTGAAACGTTACTGTTACATTGCGCAACCTGTCTCAAAAGTCTTAATGTTTCAGTGCTAGGTACTTGTAACATATACGAAATATACTGTGCTGCGTGGATTATGAAGTAATCCTCCTAAAAATAACAAACAGGCATGTGCAGGAAAAGAAATCGTCATATAATGTTTCTACTCATTGGAAATGTGAAAAACAGAAGTATTTCTTTTTAAAAGCGATACTTACTCGCATGGCTGATTATAGTTCTCGGCAAGTAAAGTGCAGTTGTCATTTTTGGTTATGTTCGTAGGAGGGTCTGTTAGAATACAATAGTAAATATTAATTCAGCCATTTCCATTTATGTTTTTACAAATACAATACGTACAATATGTTCTTACTTGAAATTAAGGTTGGCATCTAGTGATTTTGCTCCCTATAGTTCCAATGGAAAAAATTTGGACCCTTACTACCCCAGCGAAGAAAGATTTTCCATGCATAAAAATCGGCCCACTGATAAAAAAAAACATCCTAACTTAGATTGTTCAAGGAGTGTTTTTTGAAAACAAGTTAGTAAAATCATGCAATGCATTGATTATGATGAGCTTTCCAACATACCAGAAATCATAGGAAAATGCCTTGGTTTTGAGGGGACTAAACTATGGTATAACGTTTGAGGTTCACACGTATATCAAAATTAAATCTCTTTCTGCCAGCGTTACCTATTTCTATTATCAAGAGCTGCCACACATAAGCCGTTTTATAATTAAAAATCCCATCTAAATCGGGCAAGTTTTACGGAAGTTATCGTGCGAAAATAATGGCTAACGAATCTCACGCAATTGCTGACAAAAAACATTTTTTGGCGGAACTCCTTCCAAAGTCGTTACGGAACAACGCATTGTGTTTCGTCGCAATCGAAGCATTTGTAGTAAAGTTATGAGGATAACAGCTATGGAATAAATTTGCTCCTGTGCCCTGACCCCTGTCCCCATTTCGATTATATTAAACAGAACCGGTTCAATATACCTCCGGAACCACATACTACAGTTTTGTCGCAGTATAACCATTTTTAGTAAAGTTATGAGGATAGTGGATGTGGAATAAATCTCGCTCCTGTGCCCTGACCTTTGACCCCATATCGATTATATTCAACAGAACCGTTTCAGTATACCTCCGGAGCACCATGATAAAGTTTTGTCGCAATCGAAGCATTTTTAGGCAAGGTATGACGCATAAGAGCGATGGAATGGATCCCGCTCCTATCCCCTGATCTTTGACCCCGTTTCGTCCATTTTCAACAGGGTTCGTCCTCAGGTTGGCCCCTACCACATACCAACATTTCAAAGAAATCGAACCATTTTAACGCGAGTTATCGTGCGAACAGACAGACGGACAAAGCTGGAGCATATCGCTTCTTCAACCTACGGTTGGAATGCGTAAAAACTTTCCTGAAGTGTATTAAAAAACAATAACTTTAATTGTGGAATAACTCTTTTACGGGTCTTATAGAGGTTATTTTTCTTCAAAGTTGGTTGTCAAATTTTCGAACTAAAGCCTAGTTCGTCATCAGAACTATGTCACTGGAGTAGTTGCTGCCACTCAATTGGAAGAGTCCATCCGCAATTATCGTTAATTGTGGTACTTCTTCTTCTTGCTATTTCGATCCCTTCTTCTAGTTTCCTCTTTACTAAGTTTGACTGGTGGGCAATTATTTTCACTGAGTCCCAATTTATGGAGTGTCCACTTGCTTGTATATGTCTGTCTAGCCCTGTTTTGTTCCCAATATTCCTAATAGCTGCTTGGTGTTCTTTCATTCGGACCTTAATACTTCTCCCTGTTTCTCCTGTATAGCTGAGTCCGCAGTTACAGTCGATGCAGTAAATTACTCCTTCTTGCAATTGGATGTCCAATTCTTTCTGCTTTAAAGCTGGCAGGAATTTCTTTATTTTGTTATTAAGATCTGGAGCTAGCCTGATATTATATTTTGCTCCGATCCTTTTCAGTTTCTCGAAAAGTCCCTTGTGGTACGTAATTTTGCTGGTGAATTTGAAGTTGGTTTTCTCCTGCTTCTTTTTTGGCACTTGTTTAAATATTTTTTCAACATATGGGGAGGGGTAATTGTTTTCTGCCAATATTTCCTTTAATTCTTCTTTGTGAAGATCTTTCTGAGTAGCTGAAGAGACCAGGATTTCAATCTTTTCCAAAAATTGTCTCGCCGTATTCGATTTAATATAATCAGGGTGGAATGAGCAGAAGTCTAACATCTTCCCTGTGTTGGTGGGTTTTCTAAAAAGCTGAGTGAATATTTTTCCCTCTCTTGAGGTCAAGGTTAAATCTAGGTAATTGATGCTATGGTCTCTTTCCTGTTCTAGGGTATACTGCAAGGTATTCTCTAGTAAGTTAAATTCTTCCAGAATCTGAGAGGGTAGAGATTGGTCCACAGTATCTACTATAATTAGGACATCATCCATGTACCTTACATAGAGAGCAAACAAGGAGGGTTGTATAAGGATTTTTGCCTCTAGTTTACTTATATAATAATTTGCTAGCAGGGGTGCTAGTGGAGAACCCATTGCAAGTCCTGAAGTTTGTCTGTAATATTTCTTTCCAAACTGGAAGAAATTATTCTTGAAGGAAAATAGGAGCAGTTCATATATGCCAAGTAGTATTTCTCTATTGTGATTTTTAAAATAGTTTAGAAAATAGTTTTGTAAAAAACACCGATTGTAGACTCTAAGTGAGGGTGGTTTTTTATCAGTGGGCCGATTTTGATGTATGGAAAATCTTTCTTCGCTGAGAGAATAGGATCGCAGTTTTTTCCATTGGAAATGTAGGGAGTAAAAGCACTAGACAATCATATTAAACTCGTCAGTTTTTCACCAATTTTCTCATATTTTGACATCATACTGAGGTTCACAAAGAAAAAAAAATATATTTTCATTTGTTTAAGATCAGAAATATAAATGTCTGCATAAGTTTCCCGCAAGCATGCAAAACCTTTCGGGTGCACTACATTATTATGAAGCACACCTTAAAATGTTGCTGTTACAATACTAAAATTCTTTGGGCTGATAAAGAAGACTACAATAGAAAATATGAGATACGGGAATTATTACAGCAACAACTGCTTGGATGTAATGAGTCTTTGTCCGTCCGAGTGTCTACGGACACCGTATCTTTACAATTATATTAGTATGATTTAAAAAACCTATTGTTTTTTGTTTTTTTTTTGTATTGGGAAGTCCGAAATGTGAGAACGATGATCCTTGTCTTCCAGTTTCTTTGATGCATAACTTTGCCTCTTGAGAGCGTAAACTCAGATGCTACGGAATTCAAAATATTAACTACAAAAGAAAAAAAAACCCACGAGTACAAGGATTTTGGCAACCTGAATGGTGTGCGATGTTAAAAGATTTTTTAAAATTGAGTTTTAGAAGCAGAGATATCAATAAAAGCATAATAAAACACTTGAGACCTAGCGGAAAATTTGGAATTACTTGGGGAAAGAAGTAAAAATGTAAAAAATGTTTTCGTAATTAGTAGTATTCGACCGAAAAAGGATTATTTACAATAGTATTTTTAGGCGTGCAAATATTGCTGTAAATGGAAACGTAAACTTATGCTCTGTAGTGGCCAACTTATGCATTAAGAAAATTTTGAGATTACATGCAAGACATTTTCCACCAGAAAGGCTTTCCGACAAAGAAAGAATTTTTCAAGTCGGACTGCTAGAAGCAGAGATATCCATAAAAATAAAATATATATCTACAACCCCTGGCGGAAAAAAATATGCATTACTTGAAAAAGAAAATTTCCCTAAATATTAGATTCAAAAACATTCTTTCTTTCCATTGATACCATTTACAATTATGGCTATTGTTAGTACATTTTCTTTTTCAGGTAATGCATAGTTTTTCAGTCAGAGGTCGTAGATATATATTTTATTTTTCTCGATATCTCTGCTGCCCCCGCCCCTCGGTGGCGCAGTTGTCTAAGTGATTGCTTCTTCTGTTCATTTACCTGAGTTGGGTCTGGGTTCGAATCCCGGTGAGGTATGGATGTTGTGTTTGTCTTACGGCACTGGCTCTCTCTGTCTTTCCTGGAGTCAGTGGCCCTAAATTATGGACGGGCGACTGCTTATAGCCCCTTGAGTTGCACACAGTGGTTGTTACCCCCCCCCACACACACACACACACTAAAAAAAATATCTACTTCTAGCAGTCCGACTTAAAAAATTATTTCTTTTTCGGAAAGAGTTTCTGGTGCGATTTCAAATTTTTCTTAAAGCCTAAGTTAGCCACAAGAGGGCAGGAGTTAATGTTTCCGTTTATAGCTATATCTGCACGCCTAAAGACCCGATAGAAAAAAATCTATCTTTCGGTCGAATGCTGCTAATTACAAAAACATTTATTTACATGTCCTGCCCCCACGTAATTCAAAAGTTTCCCGCTAGGGCGCAAGTGATTTATCTGCTTTTATCGATATCTCTACTTCTAAAAACCCTATAAAAAATTTCTTTCAACATCGACCACCAATCAGGTTTTTGAAAACTTTTGCATTACTCGTGAGTGATTTTGTAATACACAGCCCTGGCGCTAAGTGGTGTTAGTGTCTATTTTTGTTTGTGTTGGAAAACGTCTAAAGTTTCGAATACGTCATAAGTACGTCTCACAGCAGTTTTCAAACATTGTTTCCTAAAGTTGCTTATTATGAATCATTAATCAGACATCATTGAATTGCATTTATTTGCTGTTCGTCACGTAACATCAATCTCATCAGGAAAACTGGAAAATTGCATCGTCTGGAAACAGAAATCGGATCCGCATCTTCCGATTTCCGTTCGAACATGCTGTCCGTCATTCACGACGATGATGTCCCAAATATCTGAGAGGAATCAGAATATTCTCAGATTTTCGCCAATTGATGCCAATTTTGCTTCCTCGTAACCTAATTAAGTAAAACCCTAATCTTTCAGGTAAATTGTATTGAAAAATACTGTTCTCATAATACATGGAAATACATCATAATTATTAACACAGCAAACAGACACCTGATTGCTGTGTAAAAATACGGGCAATTCAGATATGTCTGATCGTTGTGCTAATAATATTGACGTATTTCCGCGTATTATGAGAACAAGTTAGTAAAATCATGCAATGCATTGATTATGATACGCTTTTCAACATACCAGAAATCATTACTCAAGTTATTACTCAAGTTATGAAGATAATGGCTGCGGAATAAAGCTCGCTCCTGTGCCCTGAGTTTTGACCCCATTTCGATGATATTCAACAGGACCGGTTCAGTATAAATCCGAAACAACATGATACAGTTTTGGCGCAATCGAAGTATTTTTACGTAAGTTATGCCGCATAAGGACAATGGAATGGACCCCGCTCTTATGTCCTGACCTTTGACCACATTTCGCGCATTTTCAATAGGGTTCGTTCGCAAGTAATCCCCTACCACACGCTAAAATTTCATCGAACTCGAAGCATCTTTACGCAAATTATGGCGCATAAGGGCAATGGAATAGATCCCGCTACTATGGCCTGACGTTTGACCCCATTTCGCCCATTTTCAACAGGGTTCGTCCGCAGGTAGTCCCCTACCACATACTATAATTTTATCGAAATCGAACCATTTTTAGGCACGTTATGGCGCATAAGGGCACTGGAAAGGATCCCGCTCCTATGTCCTGACTTAATCCCATTTCGCCCATTTTCAATAGGGTTCATCCCCAGATGGTTCCCAACCACATGCTAAAATTTCATCGAAATGGAAGGATCTTTACGTAAGTTATGGCGCATGAGGGCAATGGAATGGATCCCGCTCCAATGTCCTGACTTTTGACTCCATTTCGCCCATTTTCAATAGGGTTCGTCCCCAGGCGATCCCCTACCACATACTAAAGTTTCATCAAAATCGAACCTTTTTTTACGTGAGTTATCGTGCTGACAGACGGACAAAGCCGGGGCATATACGCGTCTTCAACCCACGGTTGGAAAGGGTGAAAAATATTTCTTCCACAAAATTTTGAGTTGTTTATTTTATTTCTTACTGCGTTAAATGCTAACACTGTGTCACCTGATCAGTTCGTGGAAAAACACCTGGTGAAAGAGGTGGACCCGCACACGCTACGTGTAGCCAAGATGCTGAACGTTAGTTACCTTTTAAAATAACTCGGTTTTCCCACTAAAGGGTGTAAATGTGAAAACTTTTTCTTGCAGTTTCTGCTTCCAAGAGTCGTATTTAAAAAAAACATTTTTCTTTAGCACAGGTTTTTCTATGAAAAATACTTTTCTCATATTTTATACTTTTCCATTATTCAAAATTATTTCGCCAGGGGCCGTCAGCACATGTTTCTATCTGTGAAGTAGTTAATTCGATTCTAAAAATGCTTTGGAAAAATTCTTTTTAGTAGGATACTCTTCATTATGAAGAGTACTTTGAACCTATTTTCTTCTTCATACACACGTTTAACTCAACGGAACGAAAAGTTATAGCCGCCCCGGTGGCGCAGTGGTCTAAGGCGTTGGCCTCTGATCATTCGTCTGTAAGGGGTCCGGGTTCGAATCTCTGTCAGGCATGGATGTTGTGTTTGTCTTACGGCACTGGCTGTCTCCCTTACCTGGAACCCGTGACCATAAATTAGGGACGGGCGACTGCTTATAGCCCATTGAGTTGCTCACGGTGGTCGTTAAACCTCCAATAAAAAAAAAAAAAAAAAAAGTTATATAATATTTATCTCTATACTTCTTTTTCCTCTTACTGCTGGATTTAAATATTCCTTTTTCATTAATATCTTCCTTCCGCTATGAAAACCATTTAGTGCACAGTTTGTTCATTTTTGTAAAACACTGCGAAAACCCAAATTTGTCCGTGACGAAGATCAAGGCCACGCCCACTCACTCCGGAGTAAGTTGCTCTGCCAACTATGCTACACGGACGGAATGTACCGCAGCAGATTTGTCGCCTTGACACGTGATTCACCTCTATAGTACATCACACTTTTAAGCTACTAGTGGGAGTATCGATTGATATTTCTGGATGTTTTATCGATTGTAGAAATCTGGTTCATTTTGTTTTCCAAAACCGATTTCTTTATGCTGTGAACAACCCCGCTCGCATCGCGTGTTTTAAATTATACGTAGTTTTTTACGCTTTCCAACTGTAGTTTGAAGAAGCGTATATGCTCAAGCTTTATCCGTCCGTCTGTCTGTCTGTCCGCACGATTACTCGCGTTAAAATGGTTCGATTTCGATGAAATTTTAGTATGTGGTATAGGACAATCTGGGGAGGCACGCTATTGAAAATGAGTGAAATGGGGTCAAAGGTCAGGACATAGGAGCAAGATCCATTTTATAGCTCTTATGCGTCATAACTTACGTAACAATGCTTCGATTGCAACAAAACTTTAGCATGTTGTTCCGCAGGTATACTGAACCGGTTTTGTTGAATATCATCGAAATGGGGGTCAAAGGTCAGAGCACAGGAACGAGATTTTTTCCACAACGATTATCCTCATAACTTGACTACAAATGCTTCTATTGCGAATACATTTTAGTATGTTGTTCCGGAGGTATAATGATCCAATTCTATTTAATACCATCGAAATGGGGTCAAAGGTCAGGGCGAAAGAGCGAGATTTATTGCACAGCGTTTATTGTCATAACTTGATTAGAAATGCTTCTATTGCGACATAACTTTAGTATGCTGCTCCGGAGGTATACTGAACCAATTCTGTTTAATATCATCGAAATGGGGTCAAAGGTTAGGGCACAGGAGCGAGATTTATTCCACAGCCATTATCGTCATAACTTAAGTAATGATTTCTGGTATGTTGGAAAGCGTATCATAATCAATGCATTGCATGATTTTACTAACTTGTTTCTATGTGGTGTAAGTGTTTTATTTTTCGGTGAGCCTTCTGTTTTTCAAAAAAAAAAGTTTTGAAAGATTTCTTTTGCGTCGGAAGGGATTCAAGACGTGCTTATTACAACCGAAAATTCGGTATCACCTTTCTTGTTTAATTGACGTAGAGAAGCAGATCTAAATCGGTTGCGTGTCCTGTGAAAACCAGTTCACGAGAACGAAAGACGGCGATAGAGAAGTACCCCAGTTTTGAACTTTGATTCGCATAAGGGAAGAGTAAGAAATATTTGCCTCTTCATTTGATACAGGAATAAGATTTTGCACGTAGTTAATTAGAAAAATTCATGAAAAAAATAGGAAATGGCCTTCTTTCTGCGTCGATAATTTTTAACTAACTCTTGCACAAGCCAACTTCTCCTAGTTTGAGAAAACATTTCCTACAAATTTCGGTTCAGGAGAATATACACAGTACAGCAATTAAGAAATGAGACTGATTTTTTAATAAACATCCCGGCAAAGCACAACGGCCGAAAATAAATGCTTTTTTGATAAGTCATGCCGTGGCAACAGATTTTGCGTGAGAATTGCGCAGATGATTATTTTCGCTGTGAGTGACGTCATTCGGTGGAAGAACATTGACACAGCTCTGTGGTTAGACATAAAGCAAATATCCAATTTTGTTTGAAAATTGGTAAAACTGCATCTGAGACAGCTGAATTGTTGCGTGATGTGTATATGGCTAACTGTCTATCTGATGTACAAATGTTCACATGGTGTACATGTTTCAAGGATAGGCAGGAAGATTTGGAAAATGACGAAACACTCGGACTCCCGATTTCAACGCTCACGTCTAAACTCATTGATAAAGTTCGTGAAAGGATAAAAAGTGATCATTGAAAGAAAGTGATGATCCTGGAATGTGAGCTCGGCGTTCCTAAAGATATGACTCGTCAGATTTCGGTGCAAGATTTGGAAAAAGAAAACCTTTACGCTCCGTTTTTCGTCATGTTTTGTCAGACGACAAAAAACTCGAGTGGAGTACAGAAACGACATCCTGAAGACTGCAGAAACAATGCAGAATTCATCTCCAAAGCACTGTGGCAGGTGACGAGACATGGTGTTTCCGTTATGATCCTGAAAGAAGCACCAGAGTGCACAGTGGAAGCCACCATAGTCACCCAAAGGAAAGACGATTATGCTACAGAAGTCCAAAATCAAGACCATGCATGTGTGGTTTTACGGCAACAACGGAATTCAGCATCACGAGTTCATGCCTGAAGGTACAACTGCCATTGTCAATGATTACCGATCCATTTTGAAAAGATTGTGGAGAAACGTTCTTCGAGTCAGGCCTGAGTACAAAAAAATGGCAATGGTTCCTTCTTCACGGTAACGTACCTGTAAACAGAGCAGTCAATGTACACGAATTTCTGGCACGAAAGCAAGTGTGTTAGTACTGAACCATCCCCCTTATTATCCAGATTTATCACCCTGTGACTACTTTCCATTCCTAAATTAAAGTTGACTTTAAACGAAAAATAGAAGACATACAAAGAACTGTGGCATCAGCTCTTCACTCCGTACCAAAAGATGACCTCTGCAAGTCCTTCCTTTCGTTGGTTGATCGTGCCACTTCTTGTATTAACACAGGAGGAATGTACTTCGAATACATATGAAGACATACAAAGAACTGTGACATCAGCTCTTCACCCCAAACCAAACGATGACATCTGCAAGTTGTTCCTTTCGTTGGCTGATCGTGCCACTTCTTGTATTAACACAGGAGGAATGTACTTCGAATACATATGAAGACATACAAAGAACTGTGACATCAGCTCTTCACCCCAAACCAAACGATGACATCTGCAAGTTGTTCCTTTCGTTGGCTGATCGTGCCACTTCTTGTATTAACACAGGAGGAATGAACTTCGAATAAATATGAAGACATACAAAGAACTGTGACATCAGCTCTTCACACCATACCAAAAGATGACCTCTGCAAGTCCTTCCTTTCGTTGGCTGATCGTGCCACTTCTTGTATTAACACAGGAGGAATGTACTTCGAATACATATGAAGACATACAAAGAACTGTGACATCAGCTCTTCACCCCAAACCAAACGATGACATCTGCAAGTTGTTCCTTTCGTTGGCTGATCGTGCCACTTCTTGTATTAACACAGGAGGAATGAACTTCGAATACATATGAAGACATACAAAGAACTGTGACATCAGCTCTTCACACCATACCAAACGATGACATCTGCAAGTTGTTCCTTTCGTTGGCTGATCGTGCCACTTCTTGTATTAACACAGGAGGAATGTACTTCGAATACATATGAAGACATACAAAGAACTGTGACATCAGCTCTTCACCCCAAACCAAACGATGACATCTGCAAGTTGTTCCTTTCGTTGGCTGATCGTGCCACTTCTTGTATTAACGCAGGAGGAATGTGCTTCGAATAAAATATATTCACGTAAATGCTCCTTTTTCCCATTTTTTAAAATTCAGTCTCATATCTTTATTGTCTCACTGTGTATACCGTAGTCATACCGTCATTTGTCACTTTATATAACTTAGTCATACTTTAGTCATACCGTATCTTATGCTTCTTAACTGCGACAGTTAGCCTCTTCTTTCCATTTGCTCAGCATTTTGAAGTAAAATTTCCCATCAGTGATATCGGTATGACTTCATTCTTAATGGGATTGGCTTTCAGGTAATGTCAGTTGTGAATATTCGAGAAAGATTAATTAACAAAAAACTGTCATTTTTCCGCATTGAAAATCAGATAAACGTCATTTATCTCCTGCGGGTTTTATTTACATAATATTCAGCTCTCGGCTTGCGTCTCGGCCATTCAATTCAAACACACGCACACAAGCTTGCGTGTTAGTTTTGCGTATTTGTTTTTCGGTTGAGTATCCCAAAGAATTTCAGGGAATGTAACGTTTACGAAGCAAAGTCACGCAACGACACTTTCGCATAGCAACCCCAAATTTTATGGATCGTCACCGAAAACATGCTTTGTTAACACAGAGGATTCACGTGACAACATTTCGTGCATTGAAATTTGCGGAAAACTTCAGGTGTTTTGGTTGCTGTAAACTGCATGGATAAATCGCGGATAAATGATATCTTAACATGACATGGCATTTTTGATATTCAGGTTTTCCCAAGCTATTTATTTATTCATTCATTCGTTACTGATTTCAGATGCTTTGTGAATTTAGAAAGAGCGAGAGAGGGGGTACTTACTGTTCACCTCTGAAATGTCCAGCAAATATTCGGCAGAGACATATTAATATTGCATCAGAAGTGTAACGCAACTGTAAAATTAGTTTTTACAGAATTGAAAATAATAACCTCTAACTAAAAACGAAGGTTTTTATTTTGATAGAATATCGATGCAATCATAATGGACGTCTGTTTAAATTTTAGTTTTTTTTACCTGTGTCTCGCGTAAAAGGTGGGAAAACATTGTGCAGTCAATATCGACTGAACATCGATGCAATCATTATGGACGTCTGTTTTAACTTTTAGTCATTTTTAACCAGTCTCCCGCATACAAGTAAAAAACAATCGTCCTCTGTTTATCTGCACACGCATGTACCGATTAGCCCAATTTGAAAATTCCTTCTGTCTTGGTGGATTTAACAATGAGAACGATTCGATGCAGCCATAAACTTAGAATGCGGAAACGCACACAGCTATTATCTGGAAATACAAACACCGAAAGAATGCACATCTTTTAAGCCTAAGCCAAAAAGGTGGGCCCACCTTTTTGGCTTCACAACAACAGCAACACGTCATAACATGGAGTCTACCAGTTGTTGGAAACATAGGCAGCCATCTAGTAAAGTGAGGTGCCCAACTTTCTCCCTCACAACAACAACAACATGTCGTGGCAAGGCTCAAAAAGGTGTTCGAAACATTATTATACACAGCCACATAAAACGCATGGACCCACTTTTCGCATTCACTACAGCAGCAAGAAGTCGTGGCATGGACTCTACCAGGTAATGGAAACTTTATTATACATAGCCGCTTAATGAGGTATGGTCCCACCTTTCTCCCTCACAACAACAGCAACACATCTTGGAATGGACGCTACCAGCTGTTGGAAACATTATTATACACTGTCACCTAACAAGGTGAGGGGGCTCACATTTCTCCCTCAAAACAACAGCAACAGTGGTGGCATGGACTCTACCATTAGATGAAGACAGTATTGTAGACAGACACCTTGTAAGGTGAGGTGACCACCTTTCGCCCTCACAACAGCAGCAACCCATCGTGGCATGGACCCTTCCAGTTATTGGAAACATTATAATACACAGCCACCTAATAACTTACTAACTTACAAGCCTACCTTTCGCCCTCAAAACAACAGCAACACGTCTTGGTTCGGGCTTAAAAAGATGTTAGAAACATTATTATTATACAAAGCCACCCACTAACATGTAGGTCCACCTTCGCCTTCACAAAGGCAGCAATTCGTCGTGACATGGACTCAAAAGATGCTATTGCGCTCATGTTTTCAGGAGAACAGGCGGTTAAGCGCCGAAAGTTGAAAAAGGTGGGTTTTGGGCTCGAATACATCGCTGCATTTCGTCACACAGATACTCTTAATTGGGTTCAAATACGGAGAGTGAGGGTCCATTCGAGTGTTGCAAGCTCACTGCAATGATTCTCTAATCAATCGCTCATCACACAAGACGGGACATTGTCTTGTTGAACGAAGGTATTTTCCTGTGGAAAATACATAGTCACGAACGGGTGTAGACTGTCAACGAGTATGTCAGCATTGTCTTGTCCGGTAATGTGAAACTGAATAAGTACACGGGGCTCGAAAACACATCCCCAGAACGCTTACAACATTACTCCACCTGCTCTGGCTTGTAACACTACAACAGCTGATTCCATGGCATTGCATGGTCTACGTCGTGCATCGCCATTTCCATTTCAATATTGAAGCTGGAAACTCGATTCTTCCATTTCTAGCCTTACAAGATCTAGTGACTATGTTCCTTCAACATTTGATGCCACATAGCACGGTAATGTGGTGTTAACAAGACTACTCGACGTGGATCCCAGATGTAGCAGACCAGTCGCGCCATTGTATGTCGATTAGGTCATTTCACAAATCTTCATAGCTTTGACTTGATCAACGCCAACTGTATCGCCTCCACTCTGGCTCTCCGTTCCGACGGTATCCGTTCTTCTGTGGCCTCCGTTCCAACGTATCACCTCTACTGTTGCCGTCCGTTTCAACGGTATCCCCTTCAACTGTGGCTCTCCTTTCCGAGGGTGTCCCCTTCCACTGTGGCTCTCCGTTCTGACGCCATCCCCTTCCACTGTCGCCTCCGTTCCAACAGTACCCCTTTCCACTGTGGCTCTCCGTTCCAACAGTATTCCCTTCCAATGTGGCTCTCCATTCCGACGGTATCCCCTCCTCTGTGGCCTCCGTTCCAACGGTATTCCCTTCCACTCCGGCTCTCCGTTCCGACGGTATCCCTTCTTCTGTGGCCTCCGTTCCAACGTATCACCTCCACCGTGGCCGTCCGTTTCAACGGTATACCCTTCCACTGTCGCCTCCGTTCCAACAGTACCCCTTTCCACTGTGGCTCTCCGTCTTGACGGCATCCCCTTCCACTGTCGACTCCGTTCCAACATTACCCCTTTCCACTGTGGCTCTCCGTTCCAACAGTATTCCCTTCCAATGTGGCTCTCCATTCCGACGGTATCCCTTCTTCTGTGGCCTCCGTTCCAACGTATCACCTCCACTGTGGCCGTCCGTTTCAACAGTATCCCCTTCAACTGTGGCGCTCCTTTCCGACGGTATCCCCTTCCACTGTGGCTCTCCGTCCTGACGGCATCCCCTTCCGCTGTCGCCTCCGTTCCAAAAGTATCCCTTTCCACTGTGGCTCTCCGTTCCAACAATATTCCCTTCCAATGTGGCTCTCCATTCCGACATATTCCCCTCATCTATGGCCTCCGTTCCAACGGTATTCCCTTCCACTCCAGCTCTCCGTTCCGACGGTATCCCTTCTTCTGTGGCCTCCGTTCTAACCTATCACCTCCATTGTGGCCGTCCGTTTCAACGGTATCCCCTTCAACTGTGGCTCTCCTTTCCAACGGTGTCCCCTTCCACTATGGCTCTCCGTTCTGACTTCATCCCCTTCCACTGTCGCCTCCGTTCCAACAGTATCCCTTTCCACTGTGCCTCTCCGTTCCAACAGTATTCCCTTCCACTGTGGCTCTCCATTCCAACGGTATCCCCTCCTCTGTGGCCTCCGTTCCAACGTATCGCCTTCACTGTGGCCCTCCGTTCCGACGGTATCTCCTTTCACTGTGGCTCTCCGTTCCGACGGTATCACCTTCCATTGTCGCCTCCGTTCCAACAGTATCCCTTTCCACTGTGGCCACCGTTCCAACGGTATCACCGCCAATGTACCCCGTCCGTTCCAACGGTATCCTCTTCCAATGTGGCGTAGGTTCCAGTGGTATCACCCCCACTGCGACCGTGCGTTCCAACGGTATCCCCATCCGCTGTGGCTTTCCGTTCCTACGGTATCCTCTCCTCTCCACGGAAATCCAAATGTGCCAAAATTAATTTATTTGTTTTCATGATTTATCTACCTCTAATAAATTACTTACTAAAATATCTTAACTGGAAATGTCTAGAATTGTAGAAATTTTGGCGCAAATTCATAAAGTGAGAGAAATTAAAGAATGCGAAAATTAAATTTTATTTAATTACTTTCAAATGAGAAAAGTCTTTTTGTTGCTGGTGTAACATACTTTGCATAACTGCAGTTAAAGAATTCGTGTAACTGTTAGGCCCAAAAAATAATAAATCAGATGAAGATCTCGTTGGGAATAAAAAAATAAAAACAAAGCATATACACAGACATGACATAAGTAAATAGACGCCTGTCGTAATGTAATTTGTGCTATGTAGTAGAGTCTATATTGCCTTGCATGTTCGAATTCCCTTTCATATTTTTTTCAGGCAACGTCGGTGAGTAGGTGACACCAAACGAACGTGCCTCTACCCAAGGAAGCCGAGGAACTAAGCGACTTTCAGAGAGGAAGAATCGTGGGGCAATAGGATCTCGCAGCTAGCCAGCGCCATGTTGCTGCAAACCTACAAATTCATGTTGCCACTGTTAATCGAGTGCTAGTGGAATTCAAGAAGACAGGGACGGAAGCACCAGATCGCTCTAGGCACTCACAGAGGTGTAATGGAGCTGTCAAGCATTCTATGGAAACCAATTCTGGTAGCAAGGCCGCTGAGATTGCAAAACAACTCCAAGTGAGTTCAATAATTGTTCAACGGTATCTTCACCGACTCGGCTATCATGGAAGAGCGCTTCGATATAAACTTCTTCTGCGAGAAGCAAATATTCGTCGTAGACTGGCATGGGTGACAGACATGATTGAGAGACACTTAGCATTTTGACACACTGTCATATTTCCTGATGAGTCCCGATTTCTCTGATGAGACCCGATTTCTGTGATGAGTCATATTCTCTGATTAGTCCCAATTTCTCTGATAAGTCATATTTTCTCACGAGTCCCGATTTCTGTGATGAGTCATATTCTCTGATGAGTCCCGATTTCTATGATGAGTCATATTCCGATGAGCCATATTCTCTAATGAGTCATATTCCGATGAGTCATATTTTCTGATGAGTCCCGATTTCTCTGATGAGTCATATTCTCTGACAAGTCCCGATTTCTCTGATGAGTCATATTTTCTAATGAGTCATATTCCGATGAGTCATATTCTCTGATGAGTCCCGATTTCTCTGACGAGTCATATTCTCCGATGAGTCTCGATTTCTCTGATTAGTCATATTCTCCGATGAGTCCCGATTTCTCTGATTAGTCATATTCTCCGATGAGTCCCGATTTCTCTGATTAGTCATATTCTCTAATGAGTCTTATTCTGATGAGTCATATTCTCTAATGAGTCATATTGTCTAATGAGTCATATTCTGATGAGTAATATTCTCTGGTGAGTCATATTCTCTAATGAGTCATATTCTGATGAGTCATATTCTCCGATGAGTCCCGATTTGCACAATTTTCAGACAGTGGCAGCGCCTGAGAGTGGCGATTGCCCAGCCATGAATTTAGCTTGAAGCACCTACAGCCAGCCGTGGCCGCCCTGGTGGCGCAGTGGTCTAAGGCGCTGGCCTCTGATCATTCGTCCGTAAGGGGTCCGGGTTCGAATCCCGGTGAGGCATGGATGTTGTATTTTGTCTTACGGCACTAGCTCTCTCCCTTCCCTGGAACCAGTGACCCTAAATTAGGGACAGGCGACTGCTTATAGCCCATTTGAGTTGCTCACGGTGTTCGTTAAACCTCCAATAAAAAAATAAAAAAAAATAAAAAAAAAACAGCCAGCCGTGAAACATGATGGATTTTCAATCATGATATGGGGAGCCATATGGATGACTAGTCATTCAGTCCTCATAGAATGTGAAGGCAACGTCAATGCACAAAAATACTGAGAGGGGCCTGCTACCAATATTTTCCAGTGGTCAGATGTCAAAGTCTACCTCCTTGTTCATGGAAGATGGGGCTCCATATCATAGGGCAAAACGTACCCATATATGGCTTGAACAAAATGCCACCCAGAAACTGTAGTTGCGAAGCCAGAGCCCTGACATGAACTCAACTGAACACCTGTGGGCCATGTTGGATGGGAAATTACGACGGATGCCACAGAAGACAACCGGCAAGGTACACGAAAGGGAAGGAAGCACCAGATCGCTCATGGCCCTCACAGAGGTGTAATGTTGCGTGAATCATAGCTCAAATTCCGCAGAGCATCGTTTCTGATCGCATTTTCGCAGTGCCTGACATGATGAAAGCCCTATATAAAGCAAAGGGTATGGCTACTAGATATTACATCGAGACACAACTGCAGGTCCTTCCATTCCATGCGGACAGAAAATAAATATAATTAACAAATGAGGTGTCTATTTGCATGTGTCGTGTCTATATGCACATATAAAAGCCTCAACCCAAAAAGTTTACCGTAGGTGAAATTCATGCATTAACGTACACAATGAATTTCTAGTTTCTGTCCCAGATTATTCATAGCATATTTGATTAGATTGTATTGACTATTTAACTGCAAATGAAATTGGCAAAGCCGCTCTGGTGGCTCTGACCCTTCGTCCGAGATGGGTGCGGGTTCGAATCCCGGTGGGACATGGATGTTGTGTGTTTGCCTCACGGTACTGGCTCTCTCCCCATCCCTGGAAACAGTGGCCCTAAATTAAAGACGGGCAGCTGCTTATAGCCCATTGATTGCTCACGGTGGTCATTGAACCCCCAATCAAAAAAGAAAAAAAAATTGGTAAAAGCGGACTGGGTAGAGGGACGAGGCTTGAAATTGGATGGAATGAGGCCTAGATTTGAATGTGATAAAAGAGAAGGAAGTGTATGAAAAACAGTATTTCTGAATCCTGAAAAATGGTAAACAAACTTTGCCGTTTTTGGTATCACTTGGTTTTCTTCTACAATAATATTGAATTATATGCTTTTTCTTTCTTTCTTTAGTAAGCATATGGTCTACCAGCTCAGAATAGGGCGGCCTACGGGGAATTCTGGTATCCCTGCGGCCTACCGGGAATTCTGGAGTCCCTGCGGCCTAGTCCGCGCTTGACTCCTGGTACTTGTGACTGATGTATCGCGAATGCCGCGAATTTTTTTGGAGATTCATCTTACTCATAGGACGTGCGGACCTCTAACTTCTTATATTGCAGAGTCTGATTTCTAACAAGCAAGATAGGAATATTGTATATGTTTCTTTGGTGCAGGTCCTCTCCTTGAGACATTGGCTTTATATTGAACATCGTCAACTCTTTTTTGCTTTAGACTTTCATGGGGAGTCGCAGATTATCCGCTTGAGATATTAATTTTACATTGAATATCATCAGCTCCTTTTTGTTTTAGACGCTCATGGGGAGTCGCGGGTTATTTGCTTGAGACATTGGCTTTATATTGAACATCGTCAACTTCTATTTGCTTTAGACGCTCATGAGGAGTCGCAGATTATCCGCTTGAGACATTCATTTTACATTGAACATCGTCAACTCCTTTTTGCTTTTGACGCTCATGGGGAGTCGTGGGTTATCTGCTTGAGGCATTGGCTTTATATTGAACATCGTCAATTCCATTTTGTTTTAGACTTTCTTGGGGAGTCGCGTGTTATTTGCTTGAGATATTGGCTTTATATTGAACATCGTCAACTCCTTTTTGCTTTAGACGCTCATGGGGAGTCGCAGATTATCCGCTTGAGACATTCATTTTACATTGAACATCGTCAACTCCTTTTTGCTTTGACGCTCATGGGTAGTCGTGGGTTATCTGCTTGAGACATTGGCTTTATATTGAACATCGTCAATTCCATTTTGTTTTAGACGCTCATGGGGAGCCGCGGGTTATTTGTTTGAGACACGGGCTTTATATTGAACATCGTCAACCCCTTTTTGCCACAGACGCTCATGGGGAGTCGCAGATTATCGGCTTGAGACATTCATTTTACATTGAAAAACGTCAACTCCTTTTTTGCTTTAGACGCTCCCAGGGAGTCGCTAAGAAAAAGGATCCAGAGCACAAAAGTTACGCTTTCTAAATTATGTAGAACTTCTTAAGTACACGAAATTTTCAAGTGATTGATGTTTGCAATCAAACGTTTGTACTCACCTTCACAAACATTTGTCTTTCCGCATAGCATGCAAATATTGTAGGCATGTGGGTAGTCAATATTCAGCGGTATGCATCCCAATGTCTCAAGAGCATGGTTCATCTTACATTCCTGCATAACCGTCTGAAATAACAACAGCCAAATTAAACAGGGAAAGAGCGTTAGGATAAAATGCAAGACATATGATGCAAATTAGTTATTACTCATTACCATGTTTCTTTAGGCATATCATTTGGAAATGCATTAAATGTAAACTGCGCGACACGTGTCCAAAAGTTACTTACCGATCGGACAGAGAAAAGCATTGATATATGCCAAATGAAGACATCAACTGGGATACTTCAGAAGGCAGGTGGCTCATTTATCTGGATGGGGCAAATGATCCATATGTTTGACTGGAATCAAATATATGTTTGTTTGATAGAGGAATTCTAAGTTTTAAATTAAATGTGGATATGAAGTGTATTTACAAAAGGAAGTGATTCAGTAAACATGGTATTTTCAAATTAGCATTCAATATTAATGCTTATGAACGAGTATTCAACATCCATAGTGCAAATGAACATGCTTATAAATGAGTATTCAAGACCTATAGCGCGACTAAAGATGCTCGAAAATGAGTATTCAACATTTACGGTGCAACTGAAGATGTTCCCAAATGAGTATTCTACATATGCCGTGGAAATTAATATGAAAAATGAGTTGTTTTAAGCATGTGTAGTGTATCTATTGTGCTCACAAATATGAGTACCCAGCATCTGTAGGGAAATTGAACATGCTCACAGATGAGTATTCAACATGTGTAGTAGAACTGATATTGATCACAGATGAGTATTCAACATCTGCAATGGGAATAAGAGTGCTCATTAATTAGTAATCCATAACTGCGCTGGTGTAGAACATGTTCAGAAATGAGTATTCAACATCTATAGTTCAACTGTTCAGGCTCACAAATGAGTATTCAACTTCTGTAATAGATCTTAACGTGCTCACAAATATGAGTACGCAGCATCTGTAGTGGAACTGAACATGTTCACGGATGAGTATTCAACATCTGTAGTGGAAATAAACTCATTCACAAATGTGTTCAATATCTGTAGTGGCACTGAACATTCTCTCAAGTGAGTATACAATACCGTAATGGAACTGAGCGTGCTTACAAATTTGAGAATTCAACATCTACAGTACAAATGAACATGCTCTCAATGAGTATTCAACATCTATAGTTCTACTGAACATGCTCACCATGAGTGTTGAACAGCTTCAGTGGAAATGAATATGCTCACGGATGAGTATTGAACATCTGTAGTGGATCTCAACGTGCTCACAAATATGAGTTCTCAGGATCTGTAGTGGATCTCAACGTGCTCACAAATATGAGTTCTCAGGATCTGTAGTGGAACTGAATATGTACAGAAATGAGTGTTCATCATCTGTAGCACAACTGAACATGTTCAGAAATGAGTGTTCAGGATCTGTAAAGACTAGCTGATGACCATTAACCTGTACCGTCCAATTGCGGACTCTACAGGGTTAAGCGAACTCTCTCGAACTTGATAGTGACGGCGTTGCGAGTAATCCTGCCAGGATCCGACATTCCCCCATCCGGACAGAATCGGTCCGTAGACCTGCAGCTTGCTGCTACCCCCGTGGGCCTGCACTTCTCGCCTCTCCGTCATGACCCGGGTGTGCGTGCCATTTGGGCAGGGGCTAGAAAAATTCTCTGCCCCTGACTGGGAGAATCAATTGCTGGCGCGAACTGTTTAAGGCGTCCGCCCTTTATTCAAACAGAGATACATACACATTTATTTACACTTCAGGATCTGTAGTCGAACTGAACTCACTCGCAAATGTGTGTTCAACATATGTAGTGGCATTGAACATGCTCACAGATGAGTACACAGTACTGTAGTGCAACTGAACGTGCTCAGAAATATGAGTATTCAGCATCTGTAGGGACTCTAAGAATGCTCACAAATGAGTGTTTAATATCAGCAGGGGAAATAAGCCTACTCATAAATTAGTATTCAACATATTTTGGGTATTGAACATGTTCAGAAATGAGAACAACACACAAGTGTCGCGGGACGTACCAAATCCTCTTGTGCCCACAATTTCGCCTTAGGTAAACTCCGATAATTCCTTGCTTTTCCTATCACGTCCGTAATTTTGCTCTTAACTGCACCCCTTTAGCATACAGGCTATACGTCCTTCCCTTCGTCACGCCAGTATCAGATAACTCACTTTCCACAGAGGTGGTCGTAATTCATTTAAAACTTGTATCTTTTACTGAAGAGCTGCAAGGACAAACCGCGTCTAAACAGGAGTCAGAAAGAATTCGTAGTTCACTCTACAGGTAGTAAAGTATTCACGTCATGTGTCAGAATTATCATCTATTCTCCACGTGCAGAGGGGAAAGGAGTAGCATGCAGGAACAACACAATATAAATGTACTTCCGAAGACTCAGAACTGTGATCTGCCAACAAAATGGCGAATTTACAAAGCTCTAATTAAAGCATGTCATCATAATATAATTACGCCATATTATACGCACACCAGATGCTGAATTAAAAACCTTTATGCCAATTATGTTGAGGGCTGTTCCCGTTGCGTATATATATATTTTGTGGATTGCCAGCACTTGTAACATATGATGATGGTTCGTATTTTACGATCCGAAAGGTCTTATGTAAGGTTTTATCTACAGCCATTAAAGGTTTTATAGCTTTTTACTCTTATTTTAATCATGCACAGACGGTAGTCATTTGAGTGGTTTTGATTGAATTGGCACGAATAGTAGTTTCTTTTTTTGACACCTGTATGCAGATATTCGTAAACTTACACAGCGTATATGCAAAATACATGGTCAGGTGCTTCACCACGGGATCTAGGCAACTATTTAAAACTACTGCTCGTCTGTAATCGAGAAAAGTGTTGATCACAACAGGATAAACGAAGTATAATTTTCAAAGTTCGATAAAGGGGTTATTGTGAGTGTCCGTTTGGCTGGAGAGACGATTTTAAAAACAGAAGAGCTGACTGGTTTCTCAAATGCGAGATTTCCCGGGTCTTTAATAAGCGGAAAAATAACCAACATTGCTTGTCTAACAGGCGTAACTGGGGCACGGTAACAATCTGTCATGAGCGAAATCGCAGTTGTCTGAGAAGGCTTGTACGGAAAAACCGGACTATCCGTGTGCAGCGACTGACCGATTCATTGAAGGATGTTCCCAATCCACATCTCAGTGAACTGTGAGAAGGAAATTGAAGAGGATCGGTATTGGTGGTCGCATGCCTTTACGGAAATGACTGATGTCCGCGAAGAACCAGAAAATTTGTCTACAGTTCCAGAAACTCCGTGGTTGGACACTAGAAGACTGTTGAAAAAATCATGTGGTCCGACGAGTTGCAGTTCACCTTGTTCTGTATCAACGACAGGCAGATAGTTTGGCAGAGTCCATGAAGCAATGGGTCCAGTGTGCCTTGTAAACACAAGTCACAGCTCTGGAGATGCGTTCTGTTGATACGGAACTGGTTCATGGTATAGCTGGAATGTCTAGTGTTTTCCAAGGATTATCTGAACATTGCTGTCGATCAAGTCCATTTATTCTGGAATGTTGACTTTCTATTCAGTTGGTGACGGCTGTTTCATACACGATAAGTCTATTGTTCATCACGTACGATGTGTTTAGGAGTGGTTCAACGAGCACGCCAGCGACACCACCATCTTTTCTCGCCCCCACGAAGCCTGAATATGAACCCCACTGAGAATGTATGGGACATGTTAGGAAACCAGATCAGGGAGCAAAGTTCTCTTCCGTCAAATCTGAGCCAGTTGAAGGACTGCCCGGGGAACACCTGGTATGCTGTAGACTCCAACACCTTGTGGAATCTATGCTAAACCGGTCTGGTAGGTCCAATCCAGTAGCATAACTAGCACAACGTGCACCCTGTGTAAGATTTACTTTAGCACCCCTAAGCACAGTAATATTTTATTTCGAACACGACGGAGGATGCACTTTTCGTGGTGTGTGTTTGGTGGTTGGGGGAAGGGGGAGAGGTTAGGAAGTCAGGGAGAGTGTCTGCAAAAGTAATGGTGGTAGCTAGGGCCCTGTAGTTTTAACTTTTTAAGTAACAGATTTGACAACACGTGTAATTGCTTTGTCCAAAACTAAAATAAATCACTTGAAGAAATCACCCTCTTACACATGGCAGAATAAATGTTGACGCCTGTCGTTCACCTAATCCTAGATAACTGACTGTTTTCCCACATCCTCCACAGGGAATCCAGCTGGGGCTTCGAGCTTTTCCTCAGCAGCGCATAGAGAGGGCGATTGGAGAGCGATCGTATTATTTACAACACATTGCAGAGCAATCGTATTACAACCCGGAGTCAAAGAGCCGAACATTTTCAATTTGTAGGACATTCAGTGTTTTAAAAGTGAAACTAGGCATTTATTTAGGCAAAGCTAAATATATCTTAAGGCAAAATATCAAGCTTTGGGTTAATTATTGTACATGTTCGAATTTTTTCATAAAATTATAACTGGCATCTGCAGTACTCCCCTTCGTTACCTGCGTCCCCTCGCAGCTGCGGGGGCTGCGGGGCGGTAGTTACGCCACTAGTTCAGTCTGGTAGAGAGAAGGTCCAACCTGGTATTAAATAAAAGATTCTAATTTAGTAACCGGTAAATAAGAATCCTTAATCCGGTCAAAAACGCACCCAAAGTGCGGCTGTAAATTTTGACAGATGCTATGTTTAAGGTGAAAATGTTGATTGGATTCGTAAGCTTGAATGCACAATGATCAGTTCTCGTCACAGAATGAAAAAAATTAAAAAAGAATTTAGAGAACTTACAGCTTGAACTGTAAAGACTTCATCCCTGCATCCACCAGCAAGTTTGATGATCCCGTGAGGAAGAATGGAATAATATGGAATGAATTTCGAATCACCCGTATTTGCCTTCATACGTATTACATGAAATAAAAAGTATTACTCACCAACTGATTGACAGGAGCTTTCCCTCCTTGGGCATACCATTCAGTCATATAATCGGTGCAGTTGGTTTGATAGGGAGCAGGAAGAAGATGTTTCTCCTCCTAGAGTATATACAAAGATATAAGATTTCTAGTTCAGTATGTCAATAAATATAAAATAATTTACGAGAGGAGATAAAAAAAAAGCTTAGTTAGCTTTGTTCCACTTGACACATACTTGATTTTACGAACTTTGCGAAATGCACAAAGAAACGATACATCAGTTCATGTGCAGTACCTTTTCTTTGTTGTTCACTTTATCCCAAGCACCGGACCTCTCTCAACTGCCTACAGGTCTACCCGCCACAGAATATGGAAAGCTTTACGCTTCACTCCAGCATTGGATTGCTCAGAGGTCTGGGCTTCCGGCCAAATGTATGAGTTCGTTCTGTCGCCTTGAGTCTTACATGCTTACCGGAGGTGTGTAACTGCGAAATAATCAAATAAAAAAGAAACTTCACCATTTCTCTACGGTTGTTGTTGTGCTGAAACAATACGTAAAATGAAATGTTTAATGTGATACCATTGGTCAAATGCAAAGTAAAATTTGTAGATTTAATTTGCTCTTGTGCAGTGGCGGCTCGTGGTGTAAAATGTTTGTGAGGTGAAGACCAAACCCATAACATACATACGTTTTGAAAGATAAACCAAATTTTGTAGAGAAGCTATTTAATATGTATATATTTCTATATTGACAAAAGTCACCAGACACCCCTTCAAAAGCAAATGAATGGATCCGCTGCGTTGTTAAGATGCGCGGTACAGTTGCAAACGCTACATAAACAAGCCTGCAGCTGACCGCGATCATATTGCACTGTGAGGTTGAGTGAAAATGTCGCGGCGAGAGAGAACTGACCTTGAGAAAGGAAAGATTGTTGGGTGTTATATTAGTGGGTTGTCCATAAGAGAAACCGAGAGGCGTTTAAACATACCCAAGTCAACTGTTTTGGATGTACTGAATAAGTGGAAGACACATGGCGTGCCTGAAGCAGCAAAACTCACCGGCAGACCAAAGAAAATCAGCGATAAAGCACGTTGAAGCCTCAGGAGAGTCGTTACAGCTATTCGACGGAGTACTGCACAAGACCTCAGTGTACAGGTGAGTAAAAATGCTGGAACCTACCATTCGCAGAGAACTGCATTCCATGGGTAACCGTGGTCATGCGGCTCTTCATAATCCTTTCATCTCCACTCGGAATGCTACTCATCGTTTAGCATGGTGTAAAAAACCTTTATCGTGGACCATAGATCAATGGAAACGGGTCCTATGGACTGATGAATCCAGATGCACGATCCATCAGTCTGATGGACGTGTGTGGATATGGCGGCAGCAGGGGGAAAGCTATTTACCACAGTGTACTGTTCCTACGGTCAAGTTTGGAGCTGGCAGTGTACTTGTGTGGGGGTCTTTTTCGTGGTATGGTCCCTGCCCATTGGTTATCGTGGCCAAACCTGTTAACCAGCACGTCTGCCTCGATATTCTGGACAATTATGCCCTACCAACTCTGTGGCAATACTATGGAACCGAGCCTTGTTGGTACCAACAAAATAATGCACCGAGTCATAAAGCATGGACTGTTACGGCGTGGTTTGACGATAATTCCGTGTCGTGTGTGGACTGGCCAGCACAGAGATCTTATCTTATAACTGCAGAGCACCTATGGGATGAATTAGAGCGCCTCATAAGATGTTTGGAACCAAGGCCTACTACTAAGCAACAGTTAGCGGCAGCGTTATGTACTGAATGGAAGCGCATACCTATCGCTGTGTTCCAAAACCTTGTCGAAACCATGTCTCGAAGGGTCAGTGCATGCGTTAAGGCCAAAGGTGGACCGACACTGTACTAATGTATGTCAATAAATGCTATGTTGTGTTTCTCCTCTAGGTGACCGGTGACTTTTGTCAATATAGTGTATATGTGTCCACCACCGGTAAGTCGCTATGCACTGTTTGGAAGGCTGGTGTTCGAACCCCGGTTCTGCCGGCCATATAGTCTGCGGTTTTTCCGGGGTTTTCTGCAGGTTCCATGTGGTTGGGGATGCGAATGCGTAGGTGGTTTCCTGTGAAGTCGGCCCCGGACTATTTTGTCTCTTATCCGTAATCCGTATGCAGCAGAGGAACGGTAGTCGGGCTGCATTAATTTTCCAGTTACCCTCAAGTGCGCATACTCGTTTTTGCGTGCTTCAACGCGCCATGGGCGGACGAGATGGATGGATGGATGGATATATGGGTTCCCAAAATGATCTGCTGATTTCTGGGTGTCACAGCATTTTGTCCACAAATCAGTGCTACAATATATGGTCTTTATTCTACAGTGAACTCCATCAAGCATGGTTTGTCGGCTGACCCGAAACCTGCGATTTCCGTTTCTCCAAGGAAGGGGGAGGATATATGGGACGTCCGTCTGAGGTGACCCATGAGTCAAAACGGCAAGTTGTACCGATAATCGTTGCCGGCGTATTTCAATCGGGAGAATATCCTGCTCTGGTGTATGAAGACGCGAGTTCAAACTTCACCACCGGCGCAAAAGTGCTCGTTCGCAATACCTTGTCCAATTTAAAAAAAAAAAGCTTTTTCTTTTTCACTCTAACTTGCAAATACGGAGATATCGGGAAGATAAAGAAATGCTATTAGCATGCACTGTACCTCTTTTTTTAAGCTTTCCAACCATAGGTTGAAGAAGCGTATGTGCTCCAGCTTTGTCCGGCTGTCTGTCTGTCCGCACGATAACTCACGTAAAAATGGTTCGATTTCGATGAAATTTTAGTATGTGGTAGAATATAAAACCTAGGGACGAACCCTATTGAAAATGGACGAATAGGGTCAAAGGTCAGGGCATAGAAGCGTGATTCATTCCATCGCCCTTATGCATCATAACTTACTAAAATATGCTTGTATCTCGACAAAACTTTAATATGTTGTTTCGGAGATATACTGAACCAGTTCTGTTTAATATCATCAAAATGGGGTCAAAGGTCAGGACACAGAAGCGAGATTTATTCCACAGCCATTATCCTCATAACTTGACTAAAAATGATTCGATTGCGACAAAACTTTATCATGTTGTTCCGGAGGTATACTGAACCAGTTCTGTTTAATATCATCGAAATGTGGTCAAAGGTCAGGGCTTAGGAGGGAGATATATTCCACAGTCTCCTCATAACTTGATTAAAAAGCCTTCTATTGCGACAAAACTAACTTTCGTATGTTGTGCCTGAGGTATACTGAACCAATTTTGTTTAATATAATTGAAATGGGGTCAAAGGTCAGGGCACAGAAGTGAGATTTATCGCACAGCCATTATCCTCATAACTTGTCTATAAAAATGACTCGATTGCGACAAAACTTTAGTATGTTGTTCCAGAGGTATACTGAACCAATTCTGGTTAATATCAACAAAATGGGATCAAAGGTCAGGGCACAGGAGCAAGATTTATTCCATAGCCATTATCTTCATAACTTGACTAAAAATGCTTCTACTGCGGCAAAACTTTATCATGTTGTTTCGGAGGTATACTGAACCAATTATGTTTAATATCATCGAAATGTAGTCAAAGGTCAGGGCACAGGAGTGAGATTTATTCCACGGCCTCCTCATAACTTGATTAAAAATGCTTCTAATGCGACAAAACTTTCGTATGTTGTGCCTGAAGTATACTGAACCAATTCTGTTTAATATAATTGAAATGGAGAGAATCAGGACACAGGAGCAAGATTTATTCCACAGCCATTATCCTCATAACTTGAGTAATAATTTGAGTATTGATTTCCGATATGTTGGAAAGCGTATCATAAACAATGCATTGCATGATTTTAAAAACTTGTTTCTTTTTTTTAAAGACAAAATAAATCAATTTTAAGCCTGGTTTATGTATAAGGGTCGAGCAAATGAAACTGAGACTGTCAGTGTTTCGCCGTAAGGGTTTATAGGTTAGAATATGTGAACATTCAGGAAGTAAGAGTGATTGATACATGGGCTACATACACACTACACATAGTGACCTTGTAGGTTCAAGCAAATGTCCCAGCACGGCACGAGATTGTGGATACTCTGAGCTAAGAAAGTCCGTGGTTGGCTGTGGAACCAGTCTTCAGCCGTCCCAGACCTCAATGTCGTTTGCGAACCGGCTGCCCTTGAGAGCTTTTTTCAGTGACCCGAAGATGCGGTAGCCGCAGGACGACAGATCTGGGCTATAGATGGGGAGGGTGGTAAAGAACCTCTCAGTGTAAGCTCCGCAGCAAATCCTGGCACACTGTCACCACATGTGGGCGTGCATTGTCGTGCAGCACAATAACCCCATTTGACAGCATACCGGATCGCTTATGCTTGATGGCCGTTTTGAGGTTGTCGTAACGTATTGCAGCATGTGGTTGCCTTGACCGTTGGATGGGCTGGTTCCAGCGAATCCAACAGCAATAGGCCATTCTCATCGAAGAAAACCGTGAGCCTCACTTTTCCAGCTCTTAAGGTGGAAAATTGGGATGCCGCCATTCCATACTCATCCGTTTTGTGGCCGGATCGAACTGGTGGCACCAAGTTTTATCTGCGGCCACAATCTTGGAAAGAAACTGTCCAACCTCTGCTGGTAAACGATGCAGATTCTCCAGGTAAGCACCCATTCGCCGAGTCTTCTGCTCCTCCTGGAGATACTTGGAGACCCATTGTGCGCAAGCCTTGCTGTATCCCAATCTGCGATGCAGAATGTTGTTAACAGTTCCCTTACTCACAGGCAATGTTGTTCGCAAGCTCGCCGGTGGTGATTCGGCGATTTTCCTTCACAAGGTTATCCACGGTAGCAATCGATTCCTTGGTGAAGGCCACGTGTGCTTGCCCAAGTCTCGGCATGACCTCCGTGTTCACTCGTCCTTTACGAAATTCACTACATCAGCGGAATACTGTAAACCGTGACTGACACTCATCCCCATACACATCACATCCTTCATATGACGATAAATTTCGGCTTCACCTTCTGCCGTCAAAAATTGCCTAACTACCCGCTGGGACTGTTTGGAGGAATCCATGTCACGACCATACGTAGTATCCGCACGTGCAAAGAGCACAGTGACACGTGCCGCCGATAACAGCGTGCCTCCTGACATGACATGCCATCTATTGGCGCAAATGCACGGCTCAGTGTAATTATACAACGACGCTATTACACGAGTCTTACTTTCATTTGGGCGACCCTTATTTCTCATAAATCTGATTCAAAACATCTAAAAGTCATTAGTGTCTTACCTGTTTTAATTGAATCTCATATGATCTCCCACCAATAAATCCGCTCCCCGTGAGAAATGGACTAGGCAAGTAATATGGAGAATGTACTGCTATTTGCACCGCAGCTGTGCTTGGTGGGTTAAATCGGAAATGGTAGTCATCTTCACCATCTTTGAACGGAGGCTGTTTTGTAGCGTTCAAATTGAAATGGAATTTCATGACTAGAACGAAGAAGAAAAAAAGGGAATTACAGAATCGTAGAATCAAGTTTTTCATCAGCCTTGCAAAGAATTATATGATTAAATACGAGTGATTAAAAAAAATATGGTTACAAGGCTGACGTTTCGCTGAGCATTTTTTCCGGAAATTCCACAGTCGTTAGAATACACAGTGCGTCAAAGAATTTTTAAGACTGGGTCTGTAAAATGAAATAGAAACAAGAAATTATAATTTTTTTTTGTTATTCAAAATAAGTCCCTCCGGCTTCAATACACTTGTTACAGCGACTTAATAATGATTCGAATGCCTGTTCCAGTTCACTTTGCAGAATTGCCTCCGAAGCACGCGTCGAAGCTGTTTGTATGGTCGAAATATCATCAAAATAACACCCTTTTAACGTCATTTTAAGTTTTGGAAACAAAGAAAAGTCGCAGGGAGCTACATCAGGCAAATACAGTGGATGATTCAACACACAGACGTTATTTTTCGCCAAAACTCTACGAACAAGAAGTGAGGTGTGACTGGGTGCATTATTGTGCAGCAAACACCAACTGTTTTCATCTCGATATTCTGGACGAATGCGACGAATTCTGCCCATCAGACGCCTCAAAACATTTAAATAAAACTCACCAGTAATTGTTTGTCCACTTGGAACAAATTCTTTGTGGATAATACCCTTACTTTCGAAGAATGTAATGAGCATTGTTTTGATTTTCGATGGAACTTTTCTTGTTTTTTTTGTTTGTTTTTTTTTGGCTTGTGGCGAGTTTTTTGACTTCCATTCCGCACTTGTCGCTTTATTTTAGGATAATATTGAAAACACCATGTTTCATCACCTGTAACAGTCGAGTTTAAGAAGTTTGGATCATTTTCAGCGGCTGAAATGATGTCTCTGCAATGCACACTTCTCCTTGATTTTTGTTCATTGGTTAACGTGTGTGGAACGAATTTAGCACAGACTTTTGTTTTGTCCAAATCTTCATGCAGGATGGTTCGAATCGTTTCTTTGTTGATGTTTAAAGACTCTTTAATCATTCTTAGTGACACACATCGATTGTTTGCCTCGAAATAACGCACTTTTTCAATAAATTCAGGTGTCCTGGATGAACTTGGTCTTCCGGTATTCTTATCATCTTCTAGGGTCTCTCTTCCGTTTAAAAAAACGTTTAGGCCACAGGAAAACATTTGATCTACTTAAACAAAACTCACCGTAAACTTGTTTCATCATTTGGTACGTTTCCGAGGCACTTTTACCAAGTTTTGCGGTAAATTTAATAACAGCTCTTTGTTCCATCTTAATAATTCAACATGAAAAAAATTTTACTTCTCTAATGAACGCCCATTTCTTTTGAGTTACTTTAATAACTGCGCAGTACTTTTGGCAGAAAGCAAGCAGATGGTCACGGTTTATAACGCATTCGCGATTACACTGGTGGCGCCACCGTAGGCTGAAATCAAGCGCCAGTCTTAAAAATTCTTTGACGCACTGTGCAGATGCCAATGTATACTAATGCAACAGTGTTAAGACCCTCGCGTACGTTATTTCTGCATTGTAGAAGTTCAAAATGGCGATAAGACTTAGAAGGATTTCCGGAGTAAAATTTGATTAACGTGAGTACAGTTTCTCCAGTAGCGTATCTTGGGTCCGAGATCTGGGTTATCTCCCCCCCACAATACAGTTTTTAAAGAATTGCGAAGTTTATTTTTTAATTGTTAAGTAACAGAAGTAACATTTTGCCTAAATTTTAGGTACATGCTATTGCTAACATGATACCAAACAGTTATGAGGATTAGGATTTGAAGACTTATTTGTACATGAACTCCATTCTTCTTTTCTTTTGTGTGAACTTGAGTGTTACGTTTTCACAAAAATGTTTCTTCCGAGTACTTTTTCATATTTAAAAATAATGTTTTTCTCTATTTACAAACCAGTCAAGTTGCTTGAATGTGCATATCCTTGTGTGGCTCTAAGATATATCTTGATTCTTTTTAATACGGATAAACTTCTTTCGGCAGTTGCAGCTGTTGATGAAACGTTTAATATTAGATCTGCTAATTTGTACACCTTAATAAACACTATGTCCAATAGAGTAGGGTGAAAAAGGCCAAAAAATTGTATTTTTAATTTTATTGTTTCCTGACCCAACAAATGGTTCTGTTTGGTTAAAAAAGAAACAGGAAAAAAGTTTCAGCTTAATCACTCGCTATCTTCAGGTTCCACACGAGATCCGAAGAAATTCATCTTGGTGCTGAACTTCGGAATTTCGTTCCGGAACTTGATTCGGCTGCGTATGAATCCATCCCTGGCTTCTTCACCACATGTTACAATTGACGCTTATGTCACCATTCTCACATGCCTTTCTGCTACTTGAGAATGGCAAGGGAGCTTCCTTATTTCAAATTGTGAACGGCCTCTGATCAATCTTGTTATGTCTTCGTCGCTGAGGCTCAAGGTAGCCGGTGGTTCCAAGATATTGTCCCAGCGTATCATTTCAAAATACTCCTCTGCTTTGAAATTCAAATTGAGAAGCTGAAATTGGCGTATTTCCCCCTTCCAGTCAGTTTTTCTTGCTTTCAGTATTTTTCTCAGGCCAAGTTCTCGAATGTGTACTCTTTCATCTTCCAGCATCGCCAATAGAATGTTTTCAGAGTGAGCAAAATAACAGTTCATCTCAATAACTTCGTGCACGATTGCCTTAAACTCTTCTTGCAAGAATGAACTTTTCTTTATTATTCCGTGAAGATGACGTGCTCCATGAGTTGTTCTCGGAATTTTCTTTATTTCAAACCAGGATGGCACCTAAACTTTTATAGCATATTCTGCTAGGAGCTTTAAGTCATCTGGTGGTCCTGCGGTTGTTATATAAAGGCGAAGAATTCTGTTAGCTGTAGTGAGCCATCTTGAGTGGATAATCTTCCCAGGACTCATGCTTGCTCAGTTTGGATGGCACCCCCAAGGATACTGCCCTAGAAATATCAAGGAGGTATATTTTGGTCTGTACTCGGGTCTTTTTTGTCAATTTCGGGCAGAGCGACTAGAATAGGGACATTACTTGTCACGGCAAGGGTTTCACACGTTTCCATGGATTTTCCTATTGTTCCGAAAAACTGTTTTTGCCCAAAATTCGCTTGAAAACTCAAGTCATTATTTATACTTTGTCAAAATCGCCATTGTCAGCGCGAGAAATTGCTTCCCACACCAAAATAACCAAAATCAGGCAAACATTCATATTGCTGACAACGGCCATTTTATATTCACTTGAGTTGTGGAACCTCAAGATGCTAATATTTTGGGCTGAAATTTGGAGACAATTTGTTCCAGCCCATTTGGAACCTAATAATGAGTCAGGAAATATGAATTATTCCCTGATTTTGGCTATTTTGGTGTGGAAAGCAATTTCTCACGCTGACAATGGCGATTTTGGCAAAGTATAAATATTTACTTGAGTTGTGGAACTTCAAGATGCCAATATTTTGGAATGAAATTTGGAGACAATTTGTTTTAGCCCATTTGGAACTTAATAATGAGTCAGACAATATGAATTTCAAAAAAAGGTTTTTTCGCTCCACCCTAATGTCCAATGATTCAACATTATGTCTCTTACTGATTTGTTTTGTATTCATCAAGGGAATAAAACACCTTCAGTTCATTTTTTAGTCGAGCTGTATCCAAATTTGAAGCATAGAGTTCTTTAAGCTCTGATAGTAGATGTTCAGGGAAGCTTTCACAAAATTTGTCAAAACAGCTCGAATCCAACAAAGCCAGGAATTTAAGATATAATATCACTGATTTTAATTTATTGACACTTCACACAAACTGAAACAACTCTCGCCAAACACGCGCTGTAAACATGTAGGAACTGAGGTTGTCCGAAGTCTTCGTTTTTCTGAGCGAATCCTTTGCACCAAGCAATGGTCCACTCACCTCTGTAGCTCATTCATGTTGTCATGGAAACGCTAGCAGGCAATAGTACGGAAGCTTTTCGCATCAGAACAGCGAAGGTTCTCGAAGACCTACTGCGTTATGTCGTTGATCATGGCTCGCCAGATTGATTATCATATAATAATCGAAAGAAGCGAATCCGCTCGTGTTTTTTTCGCACTGAAAGCATCGACATATCTTTAATACCGTTAATAATTGACTTTTATTTGTGTATATTTAATTGACCTTTTATTTGCGCATTCTCTGGGATTCGCAGTTAGCCCAGCTAGCCTCTAATATACGCCACTGAGTTCCGCTGGTGAATATCCTTCGACAGAACGCATTAACCCTTTAACGACCATACCTCTCGAAACGCTCATACATGCAGACGACCATGGCTGCCCGAATCACCCTTGTTGAGTGAGCGGAATTTCTTACAGCCACAGGCCCTTGGAAATTACAGCAGAAGTCATCCTCAATCATCATTGTTGTCAGTAAATAAAGAAGTGAACATGAAGTTGGCTTCTTCCGAGGCGATATCATTCACTCTCATGCTACGCATCTGTTCCGTGTGGAAGAATCCAAGGATTACCTCCCCGAAAGGTGTGGAGGTTAATGCATATGAAGCCCACTGATCGGAAGTTTAGTGTAGTGATACAGCACTCATCTTCCTTTTGTTATACTGTAGAAGGGTAGAAAAGGGAGAGAAAAGAACAGACCACTGCGTCACCGCCCTAGTGACGTATTGGTCTAAATTCTGCTTCAGACAGTTCTACCGAGTGGTCCCGATAGCCCACACCGTAGCCGACCCGTACCGTAGCGCTTGCGCGGAGCCAGAACTCGAACGCTAGCACCCGTTCCACGATTACCCAGAAGCTGGAGCTGCTGAATTCTCGGCTTCTGGGGTGAGCATTCGCACTTTCTTTAATATAATAACTTGAGGCATACACAGGTAAGCCATTACATTATGACCACGTACCTATTAAGCTGTACTACCCCATATAGCCCACAAAACAGCGGCCACTTAGAGAGGCATCGATTCGATGCGGTGACAATAGGTATCATGAGGTATCTGGTATCATAATGTCAACAGGGGGTCCTCCAGTCCCTGTACATTTCGGGGTGGCAGTGATTTGGCACGGACCCACTTTTCCAAGTCGAACCACAAATGTTCGGTTAGGTTCATGTCAACTGAATGTTTAGGCCAGGGCATTAACAGAAAATCACCAGCATTTTCCTAGAACCACACCTTGACGATTCTGGCAGTGTGTCATGGCGCATTATCCTGTTGGTAATGGCCATCACCAGCAAGGAACACAGTTGCCATGAGTGGAAGAACTTGGTCCGCAACGGTGTTCAGATACTTGGCAGCTGTCAGTGATTGTGCTATTGAGATAATGGGGCCTAAAATATAACACATCGCCCAGAGCATAACACTTCCACCGCCGGCCTGTTTCCGCCCAACAGTGCCCCCAGGGGACATAACCTCCGTTGATAATCAGTATCCCCACGCTCATCCGTCTACGTGATGCACCAGGAATCTTGATTTGTCAGACCAGGCCACTTTCTTCCAATCATTTACGGTTCAATCTCGATGATGTTGGGCCCATTTCATGCGTTGGTGGCGATGACGTGCAGTGAGCATGGGGATCCTGCTGGGTCTTTGGCTACGCAGGTCCATGTGCAGAAGGCTACGATGAATTGTATGCTCTAACACATTGCCGTAATCACCACTGTTGTAGCTGCTGGTGATTTGTCACACTGTAGCCCTGCCGTCGCTGAAAGGAATGTGCGATAGTCTCCGTTCCCCTCTGGCATCAATGAGCTGCGGACGACATATGGATGGATGACGGTTCGTCGTTTGGACATCTGTGTACCACCTTTGATACGCACTCGCTACAGCGGCACGAGAACAACCCACAAGCCGCGCTGTTTCCGAGATCGTAGTTCCGACGCGCCGTGCCATCGCAATTTGTACTTTATCAAACTCCGATAAATCGGCAGCTTTTCCCATTCTGACTCAGAACACTCTACTAATCGAAAGCCGGTCCTCGTGTTGTGTATATAATTCTCTGTGAACTTCCTCTGCGCCATGAGGCCGCGGATGGCCTAGTGGTCAACGTTCGTGACTGCCACGGAGAAACCTCAGGTTCCATCTTAGGGAGGTACGAACGCTCGAACCACTAAATATCAGTCGTGCGTCGGATGGGTACATTAAGCCGTCGGACCCCGGGTAGTGACCCCCGGTATTAAATAAAGGCGTCTTCCTCCCACTTTCGACCTCGTTTCCGTGTCACTTTCCTATCGGGCACTCTTCCTATCGGGCGAAATCGCCTACCTTCTTATTTCTAAAGGTTGTTTAAGACCTGGGGTCAGACACTCCCTTCCTAAAATTCTCTACATGTGATCATCTGCGCCACCGTTCTGTCTCCACGCGCGCTCGTTTCTCTAGGGTACGGTGGTCATAATATAGTGGCTCATCGGCGTAAATTCTGAGGCAGTAAAGTGTAGTATTTCGTAAAGTGTAGTATTTCAATATGGATAAAAACTTACTAGCTCCCTTTTCAATTTTTTCTTGTGTCAAGTTGGGCTGTCCCCACTTCGAATAGATTGTAAAACAATAGTGAGGCAATTCTTCCGTGCTGTAGAAAGATCCCATGATGCTTTCCATACTGTAATAACAAAGGGAAAAACATGAATTAGCATTTCATGTAATTTAATTTAGAAAACAATGTTTATGAATGCAATATATTTATAACTTAATATGGTCCAGCTTCATCAGGACAAAGCGTTTACATTTCTTGCTTGTGACGATGTTACTAGTTTCGCGTGTCAAATCTCTCGTGGTGGCCATCGGTTTTGGTGAGTGCTTTCCATGTGCTCCATAGGTATGTAAATCACGATAAATCATTTACAAGGTTTTGAAAAATGTGAAATGCTTTTGAAAAGTCTAGACCAAATATGGATTTAGGCCTATCTAAGAGTTGCCGCCTCACTGTAAGACCTGATTGGTTTTTCTATGAACGTAAAGCTCAGGATGCCGCCCCGGTGGCGCAGTGGTCTAAGCGATGGCCTCTGATCATTCGTCCGAACGGGGCCCGGGTTCGAATCCCGGTGAGGCATGGATGTTGTGTTTGTCTTACGGCACTGGCTCTCTCCCTTCCCTGGAACCAGTGACCCTAAATTAGGGACGGGCGACTGCTTATAGCCCATTGAGTTGCTCACGGTGGTCGTTAAACCTCCAATCAAAAAAAACAAACAAAAAAAGCTCAGGATAAAATATAACTATCTGCATTATGTGTCCATATACATTGATCATAAATTAAGCAACAAACCAAAAAAATGCGATAATTGGGCAAGATATAGTTCAAATTGCATATGTTACGGTCGAAGGCATACAGCATCAATGTACGGAAGGCAAATGAATGCCGCTGGCAGCGTTTTATGGAAATGTGCAAGAGCTTAAAACCAGCTGTTTCGAATGGAGTCGCCAATTCGCGTGCAGCGGTGAATGACAAGATTTCAAGATAGCAATTTTGTTAACATGGCTTTGAGACGTCATTTACCAGCGGAGTGACGCTATACACCTATAGGCCGACTCGAAGCAAGGCAACGGCAGGCGGATGTCGCAGAATCGCTCATCGTCGATCGTTCACTGGTCAGCAGGATGTGGCAAAAGTTCCAAACCACGGGTGCAGCTTCCCAAAGGTACAACATCGGTAGGCCAAGGGCGATGATCGGTATTTGTGTCTTTCGGCATGGCGGAACAGGACGGCTACACCGACTCATCTCAGATCTGTGCTTGTGGCAGCCACCGCACAGACGGTATCAATTTTCGGTGTCTTTTTTCTTTACATATAATTTTTAAATACAGCACGAAGATTACTTTCTTTAACCCGCTTTACACGATCTGCAAAGTCTCTGGCAAAATAATGGGACACTTAGTACATCGTCAACCTAAATGGATGTCAAAATTCAATCTGTGCTCATAAACACATCGATTCACACAGCGATGGAAAGATAAAAAAATCGTAGCAGACGTTGAAGTGTGTTTATGACTCTACGCTATTCCAAACACAAACGAGTGTAACCAGTGGTGCTTTTTTAATCGCGCACACCCTGGGAATTTAAACCTCTGCGTTGGATCTACGAGGAAATAGAAACATGACTTGTAGCGTCATCTGGAGATCTTTGAATTGCTATAGCCGCTAGAAACGCCTGTCTAGAGTGAGTCAGATTTCCCACCCTTACTTGTTCTTCAAATTTTCTCGACTTATGAAGGATCATCAGGAGTCACCCTCAGTTACGATTGTTCTTATTAAACAAAGAAATGATACATCAGGCAGTTTCGTCCGTTATGTTATTTAGAGAAATACAAGATTTTTGGGTCATGGTCGTCAGGAGTGATACTTTAACAGCGGACGTAGGATATCAGCTGTTAAAATATCACACCTGCAGCTGCAAATATTACTTTCTAAGTTTTGTTTACTGCACGAAGCAACTAACCTTCTCATCTTCACGAAAATATTGCACAAGGGAATTAAGTTTAGCGGACAAACTTCAGGGAGTCTTCCTGGAAATACATAAAAAGAAAACAAACAATATAACAGCAATTGGCTGCTCCGTGAGACTCAAGCGGTGCTGATTTTGGGCAGCACCCCTTACCCACTGGCTCTTTTTGCATAATCGCCTCCCTGTTCCGTATTTTCTCTTTCGCATGCCTCTTCTCTCCTTCCCTCTCTGCTCCTTCTGCGCACAGGAGGCAGACGTTTCTCACGTCTACCTTTACTGTCCCATCCTGATGCCTATCCTCCACCAGGCTTTCCGGATTGCCAGTCGCTCTTGTTCTCAAGATCTTCCGTTCACTGCCTACAGACATCTTCTTCTGCGGGTTCATCCACCTACGCCTCTTCCCGTCAGTATGTGCCTATCTTTTCGTGCTGGTTAAACACGTTATTTACGTATACCTTCAACAACTCCGCAGCGTTTCCTCGCCGGTCTCTTTACACCACGCCAGCGCAGCACTTTTGTGCCATTTTCAAGATCGATTGCTTTCTCGACTCCGCCTGGAGTACCAGTCGGCTTCTTCCAGTCGTCGAGAAGCCACCTTCTATGCTACCTGGGCGCCGGCCGCCCCATGGTTTGCGGTTGATTCTGGACTGCTACACCTATCAGTACCCTAGGACATTCTACACCTCCTTTGCTGAGTTCCGTGGCACCCTGGTGCCCCTCCTCCACTTTACGACTCGTGCAATCCACGCTACCGTTGAATTGTGAATGCTAATGTCATCTCAGTGTATTTTCATGCTTACTCGTGTACATTACTTACTTTCACCCCGCCTGTATTATGTTGCTTTGGTGCCCTCGTTAAATAACTTGCACAATTGTGCACGCTGTGTTTTTATCTCATGTATGTAATGTTTTACCTTCACGGCGGTGTTTGTGCTGTTCTTTTTCTAATTGTGTACTATTGTTTCGCCTGTGTTATCCTGTAAATCATGCCCAGCCAATGTCATGTGACACGATGTGTTTCTCTCTGTCACTTCTGCAATTTTTATGCAATAAGCTTTGCTTGCTGCATTTGTTATTCATCCCCATTGTCATTGCAGTGTATATACCATCATCTTTTAACAGTTTGTATTATTTCCCAATGAGACGCCCAACGCTGTGCGTCTCCCTCTTATGTTTTCTTATGATGAATAATAATAAAGCGATTTTGAAACCTTGAGACTTCCGCTGATACGATTGAGACCACAGGGAAATAAGAACGTGACCTACAGCGCCATCTGTGGAGCGCTTGTACCACAGCTGCTTTATGGTCGTCGGATATGCGGACGTAGTACAGCACACCCAAGAATTCTAGCTCGAATGCGACATACTTACTGAACGAAACTTTTCTTATTAATGAAAACATTATGTGGAGAAATTAATTTTAACCACCACTAGAAGACTGAGGACGAACTCTGGTGAGTTTTATTAGAAACAAGTCCTGAAAAACATTATCGATAATATAGGTTAAATTGCGACTCTGTGTGGGTGTGCGGCGCACACCAAGCAAACCCCCAACTTTCGCCCCCTGATACATATATATAATCTGTTTGGGATGTAAGGTCAGGTGATGCGCAATATACTACAGCCTCTCCTTGACAAATGTCAACCCCGTCTTCACGTGGTGCATCCTGCTCCCACTAAAGGGGCTCTGACGACTGTCAATAGCGGTATAACTATACCATCGGGATTAGAGGATATGCTATCCCACACTCACCAACCCGCTTGGCCAGCGTGGTGAGTTATGGCCAAACCCCTCCAAAATAACTCCACAACTTAAATCTTGGCCTTCAGTCTTTGGTAGCTGGAATGTGTCTGGCCAAGGCAGCGGCCAGTGCGACATGAAGGCAGAGGGTGCTAAGAATCACCGGAGGACCAGACTACGCTGCCATTTGATGCTGACCTTGGCTACGTATAATGGACGCTCCCTATCTTCTGATTAAAGGCTCCTTGAATTGGAAGAGGAACTACAAAGGATCAAGTGGGACACCGTCGGGCTAAGTGAGGTTAGGAGAAAAGGAAAAGATCGCATTGAACTGAAAAGTGGACATCTCTTCTATTATCGTGGGACAGATACTGGCAGAACTAGTGGTGTTGGATTTATAATAAACAAGAAACAGAAGGATAGAGTTGTAGAAGTTGGAAGTTCCTCTGACAGAGCTGCACGACTTGTTATCCAACTCTCGAGAAGATACCAGGCTCAAATTATTCAAGCTTACGCATCCACCACAAGTCATCCTGAAGAAGAGATTGAAGAATTTTATGAGGAAACTCGTCATCTAAAAAATAAAGGCAAGCAGCACTTGAAGAACATTATGGGAGATTTCAATGCGAAAATAGGGCATCGACAACAGAACGAAACTTCAGTAGGTAAATTTGGTCACTGCAGCAGAAACCAGCAGGGAAATACTCTCGTAGAGTTTGCAGAAGCAGAAGGGTTTTTCATCATGAACTCCTTCTTCAAGAAAAAGCCACACAGGAAATGGACATGGAGGCATCCCAATGGATTGACAAGTGAAATTGATTTTATTATGTGCATGTAACAAGAAATTTGTCATGGAAGACTGCAGTGTGCTAAACAAGTTCAACACAGGTAGTGACCATAAAATGGTACGATGTAAGATGCACCTCAACGCTAAACTCGAGCGTGGCAAGCTCATAAAACAAACAAAGTGTATTGACATGACCAACCTTAAAAAACATCATAAAACTTTCAAATCGGAACTAAGGAACAGATTTTCTGCCCTAGAAGGTCTAAGGGCTGACGAGGTGGACATCTCTGAAGTTAACAGAAAACTAACCAAGACTCTTACGGAAACAGCAAAAAAAGAGCTGGTACTAAGAATAAGTTGCATACGAACAAATTATCAGAAAAAAACAAAATCTGATGCAAAAAAGAAGAGAGATATGGACAACTAAAGGAGATGTGACTTCCAAAGTGGAATATATAAAGCTATGCAAGACGGTACGAACAAGTATCGTTGTAGATGTAAGGAAATTCAACTGTGAACTAGTGTAGAGAGCAAAGGGACATCTGAGTAAGGGAAGAAAACTGATTCTTGCTCTGAGAAGAGAAGATGGCTCTGTAACAAGAAATAGAGGTGAAATTATTTTCAAGAGTGAAATATTTCTACACCAAATTATATGAAAGGAATGATACATGTACTCCAGACATTACGAAAGGTACCAGTACCAGAGTTCTTCCAGTACTCTCAGAAGAAGTTGCACATGCAATCAGGAACATGAAACAGGGGAAAGCTACAGGAGAAGATGGAATTACTGTAGACATCATACAGGAAACAAGTGGAGAAATTGAAACAGTAGTCGTCCAAGTTTTCACTCGATGTCTTAATAAAGGGAAGATTCCTGAAGATTGGAACAATGCTACAATGATCCTGCTACATAAAAACGGTGATATTAAGGATCTCAAGAACTACAGGCCTATCAGCCTCCTATCAGTGTTTTATAAAATTTTCAGTAAAGTTCCTTCACACCGCTTAAAGGTGACACTGGACATGGCTCAACCGAGAGAACAAGCTGGATTCAGGAGTGGCTACAGCACAATAGATCATATCCACGTACTGAGAGAACTAATTGAATGAACTTCCATTGTGCATGGCTTTTATCGATTATGGAAAAGCCTTTGATTCGGTGAAACCACCTGCAGTTACAATAGCTTTGAAATCCTGCGTTATTGAAGATGTGTACATTAATATTATTAATAACATCTATGAAAATGCAAGTGCAAAGACTAGGCTGTTTGAAAATACAACACACAAAAAAATTGGAAAGGGAGTGAGACAAGGTGACACTATATCTCCCAAACTCTTTAATGCCACGTTGGAAAATGTCTTTCAATCACTGAACTGGGAAAACAAAGGGATATAGGTTAATGGAGAGTATCTAACTCACATTCGTTTTGCTGATGACGTAGTCATTTTTGCAACTACCCCATCAGAGCTGCAGGGTATGATCCAGGAACTTGCTGACAAGAGTAAAAAAGTGGGATTAAAAATAAACTTTCAGAAGACAAAAGTGATGTTCAATGCTTTTACAAGAAATGAAGATTTATCGATTGATGGGGAAAAGCTGGAGACAACCAATACCTACATTTATCTTGGACAGCAGATATCAAGTAAAGGTCACATGATGAAGAAATTTATCGGCGTATCAAACTTGCCTGGAGAGCTTTTCGAAGAAACAGTATAATTTTTAAGAGCAATATGCCATTATGTCTTAAAAGAAAAGTGTTTAATCAATGCATCCTTCCAGTGCTTACATATGGCGCAGAGACGTGGACCTTAACTAAAAAAAACCTACAAAGACTGCAGACAATTGAAAGAATCTTGGAGCAATGCATGCTTGGTGTAACCAGGAGAGATAAGAAGAACTCATGGTTAAGGAAAAGGACAAGAGTGGAAGACATCATGATCAGAGTAAATTCCCTGAAATGGCAATGGGCTGGACATATAGCTAGAAGGACAGACTAACGATGGACAGCTGAAATTTTAGACTGGATTCCAAGGGACTGGAAAAGACCCAGAAGAAAACCACATGTGAGATGGGTGGATGAAATTCGAAAGTATGCGGGAGTAACATGGAGGAGACTGGCACAAGAGAGACCGTTGTGGAAGAAACTTGGGGAGACATTCGTCCAGCAGTGGATTGATAATGGTTGACAATGATGTTGATATAATCGGTTCATGGCGTCTGACGTCGCCTTCCGATCTCCAAGAGTTTTTTTCCCATCTTTCTCCGTCGAAGCACCATTCTTCCATCAGGCCATTTCGACTAAGTGCTCTCTTTATTCCATCAGACCAAGTTCTTCTAGTTCGGCCTGTATTCTTCTGTTTGTTTAATTTAAATTCCATGGTAATTCTGGGCAGTCTTTCTATGGTCATTCTTTTTACATGACCAAAACAACGCAATTTGCCTCTTCCGTATTTCTTCTAAAATTGTTTCTGTCACTTCCATCAATTCTTTAATCCTTTTATTTGTTATTTTCTGCCTTCTTGACACTCTACATAATCTTCTTACAGCATCCATTTCTATAGCTGTTATTTTGTTTCTATCTGCTTCTGCTAATCGTCAGGCCCCGGCCCGATATAGTAAGATGCTCTTAACAAGACTATTTTAAGTACCTCATTTCCATTTTCTGGTTATTTCTTCACTCCGGCGGATTCCATTCAGGCTTTTAACAGCTTTTCTTTCCTGTCCAATGTTATTTCTCAATTCCATTGCATCTCCACCTTCCTATGTATTTTAACACCCAGGTAATTAGAATGATGACGCCTTCAATTTCACAGAAGTAAAAATCGATTTTTACTTCCGTGAAATTGAAAGGTGTGATATTATATGTTCTTCTTTGGTCGGCGAAATCGCCCGACCCGATTGAGCTCGGGTGATTTCCCCGACCAAGGGAGGACAGAGACGTAGCTGTCGTGTTCCTGGAACCTGTCACGCACCCCCTTAAGGACATGGCACGGCGCATTGTCCTGTTGGTAGACACCGTCACCACCAGGGTAAACGTCCAACATTAAGGGATGCATGACGTCAGCGAGGATGGACAGGTAACCATTGACGCTCAGGGACCCATCCAGTGGTACCAGCGGTCCCGGGTCATACCAGGAAAACATCCCCCAGACATGAACACTGACACCGCCGGCCTGTACTTGACCGAAAAGTGCGTCCGGGTGTTGGTTCTCGTTTGTCTGGGGCCGTATCCGGCACTTCCCGTGGAGTAGAAACCTCCATTCGTCGCAGAACGCATTCCTTTTCCACTCTTCCACTGTCCAATGAAGATAGTCCCATGCGAACTGTAGGCGTTGTTGGCAAAGGACCTTGGTTAACATGGGCGCCTGGACGCAGTGTCGACTCCGGAGACCGATGGGCAAAAGGTTCGCTCTGCCGTTATTGGGGTTTCTTACCTGTGTGCTCCAACGTTCATTTTCGCGGTCAGTTGCTGCACCGTTGCGCGTCGATTGCTCTTTACCAGTCGACGAAGGCGACGTTCACCTCTGGAGTCGATGGCCTTTGGGGCTCACCGTTATGACGTCGGCAGGTACTCGGTGTACCAGCGGTCCATTCTTGGTACACTAATACTACAGCACCACGCCAACAGCCCACGAAGTCCACTGTTTCTGAAATGCTTCGACCCTTGCCGCGATAGCTGATGATCATTCCTTTTTGCACGTCCGTCAAATCACTACCTCTGCCCACTGTGATCACGTGACGCACTATGGCTCATCTGTCCTGGCCGGCCGCTTATATTTGCGCATGGTCGAACTTGTCACGCGCCTGGGCGGGTACACTGTGATTCCGGGTGTGGTCTTGTTATTCTGATACGACCGTGTATAGTATAATAAAGCATTCAGATATCCAAAAGGAAACAGTAGAAAAATGTATTTTCTAAAAATACATTTAAAATACAGAACGTATTACAAACATAAGTACTTTATGATTTGTGATAATTTTATTAAAATACAAAGGAATTTTTCAAACCACACACAATAAAAAATGCCATCGCTTTACTTGCTTACTTGCAGTCCCTTTCCTCTCCTGCGAATTCTATCGTACATTGTAGGTATTCATCTAGCCTTACTGACAATTCTTCATGCAAAGCAGGACCAAACTGGACAAGTTGCGCATACTTCCTGTAGGTGATAAGCTGTCAAAAAATTAGTGTTATAAACAGGACATCAGAGGAGATAATCTACTTGCGCCAATTTTGAGTCAGGAAATAAATTATTTGTAACAGAAAAATATTCAATTAACTTCATGCGTTTTGACAGGATTTCATCGTTTATTGATATCGATAAACATATTGTTTCCGTCGGAATACTAACTGGAATTCATTTCTTCCGCTGTCGAGTTCTTACACAATTATACACGGTCGAGTCACACTATTGTAACCACCAGCTAATATCCAGAGTAACCAGCCCATCTAGCGCGGATAGTAGCTAGATGGGCTGGGAGTGTCTCAATAAGGTGCTGGAAAGTGTTCACAGGTATGTGGAGCCATGCTGACTGCAGTACATATGACAGCTGCTGGAGGGTGCGTGGTGGAGGAACCATACAGCGAACAACACGGTCGAGGTGGTCCCACAGATGCTCAATTGGGTTTAAGTCCGAGAAATTAGGGGGCCAGGGAAGAACCCTGAAGTCTTCATCGTGCTTTTCCAACCACTCTCGGACATTTCTAGCTATTGCATCGTAGTGCTGGAAGATCCCGTCCAGCCCCAGGGAAGAAAATCAGCATGTATGGGTGTACGTGACCTGCAAGGATGGATTCATAACGAATTCGGTTCATAGTGCCTTCCACAGGTATGAGTGGACCCAGAGATTGCAACGAAAACATCCCAGACCATAATGGTACCCCCACCAGCTTGTGTTCTTCCAGCAATGGTTGAAGAGTGTTTGTTTTCCGATGTTTCTCGCTTTATACGCCAACGTCCGTCCGTTCGATGAAGCAGAAAACGTGACTCATCGGGGAAGGCAATCCTTTGCTAATCAGAGGAGGTCCAATTCCCATACTGCCGTGCATACGTAAGCCTTTTCTGCCCTTGCACCTTCGTTAGCATAGGTGTAGTGACCATCGGTCTGCATCGGAACCCCATACTAGGCATGGTTCGCTGAACTGTCGTTTTAGACAAACTTCCGGTAGTACCCTGGTTCATTCGGCCATTGAGTTGCTCTACTATAGCGTGTCGATCGGCCCTCAAGCAACTTTGCAACCGACGTTCATCTGTCACATCAATGGCACGTGGTGCTCCGCAGTTTCCACGTCTCTTATTCGCAATGATTCCTTTTCTCTAATCATCATAAACTTTAACCACAGCAGCACGCGAACAGTTCACAAACTGTGCTGTTTCAGAAATACTGCTACCTTAGCCCGAAAGCCGATAATCATCCCTTTTTGCAAATCTGAGAAATCGCTCCTTTTATCCATGACAGCAACGGGTGATGTGTTTTCAGATCATATGTAGAGGATTTTAGGAAGGGAGTGTCGGACCCCAGGTCTTAAACAACCCTTAGAAATAGGAAGCTACGAGATTTGGGCTAGAGTGCCCGATAGGAAAGTGACACGGAAGCGAAGTAGAAAGGGGGAGGAAGACGCCCTTATTTATTACTGGGGGCCAGTACCCGGGGTCCGACTGCTTAACGTGCCCATCCGACGCACGGCGGATATTTAGTGGATCGAGCGTTCGTACCTGCCTGGGATCGAACCTGGGGTCTTTTCCGTGGCAGTCACGAACGTTGCCCACTAGACCACCCGCGGCCCATGTGTTTTCAGAATGCCTACAGCACACCTTATATACCCTCCAAGCCAGCTCACGACACGTGCCTTCTTTTATTGGCTACGCGCTGTTGACGTCCAAAGTAAGAGGCGGTCCCAGTAATGTGACTCGACTGTGTAATACATAAACAACACGCATTCAAAAGGTTCTTGCATCTTCAGAAAAAAAATCATTAAACTTGCATCAATGAAACTCTTAATCTCGTTCTGAAATTTCTTTTAGCTTAGAACACAAATCATTGTATTCAATACTTACGTCAATAAATGTTTTAATCTCGTTCTAAAGTCACGAATTCGGAATTACGCCAGTGTACAATGTAAATTTCAAGTTGTGATTCCGTCTGTTGGAGTAAATTATGACAAGAGTTGTAAGATGTATACAATACGAAAAGTTGAACATTTCATCATACTAGAGCGGAAATCGAAGTCGCGTCTCACGGTTTGAACCCGAGTATTCTAACCACACCACGCAGAACTACCAAGTCTCGAGTTTCCGGGTAATATGAATTTAACACATCACAGGTATACACTGTATTGTACATTTGTATTGTCACTCGTGTAATCCCGTATTCATGGTTTATCTGCTTCTCCGGGTAATCACGGGAGATAATGAATTCTATTCATCCAGATTCCCAAAAAATGAATGCCGTTGCTGGGACTGGCTATACCTATATGTGTTAAATTCAAATTACTCGGAAGCTTGAGACTTAGTCGTTCTGGGTGGTGTAGTGGTTAGCATACTCAGCAGCAAACCGAGAGACGAGGGTTCGATTCCCTCTCCAGGACCATGAAATTTTCAAGTTTTTGGATATTATATGACTTACCACTCTTGTCATGTATTACACCAATCGACGGAATTACAACTTCAAATTTGTATAGTTCTGAAATACACTATATTGACAAAAGTCACAGGACACCACTTCGAAAGCAAATGAGCGGATCTGCTGCGTTGTTAAGATGCGCGGGACAGCTGCAAACGGTATAAAAACAAGCCTGCGGTTGAGAGCGATCATATCGTACTGTGAGGTTGAGTGAAAATATTACGGCGGGAGGGAACTGACTTTTAGAAAGGAAAGATTATTGGGTGTTATATTAGTAGGTTGTCCATAAGAGAAATCCATGGAATTTTAAACATACCCAAGTCAACTGTTTTGGATGTACTGAATAAGTGGAATCACATGGCATGCTTTAAGTAGCAAAACGTACCGGCAGACCAAAGAATATCAGTGATAGAGAACGTCGCAGCTTCAGGAGAGTCATTACAGCCAATCGATGGAGTACTGCACAAGACCTCAGTGTACAGGTGAGTAAAAATGTTGGAACCTCGGTACGTACACGTATCATTCACAGAGCTTCCTTTCATGGGTTACCGTGGTCGTGCGGCTGCTCATAAGCCTTTCATCTTCACTCGGAAGGCTACTCATCGTTCAGCATGGTGTAAAGAACATTTATTGTGGACCGTAGATCAATGGAAACTATGGACTGATGAATCCAGATACACGATTCATCAGTTTGATGGCCGTTTGTGGGTATGGCGGCAGCCAGCGGAATGCTCTTTACCACAGTGTACTGTTCCTACGGTCATGTTTGGAGCTAGCAGTGTACTCGTGTGGGGGTGATTTTCGTATTATGGTCCTGGCCCATTGGTTTTCGTGGACAAACCTGTTAACCAGCACGTCTACCTCGATATTCAGGACAATTATGGCCAACCACCTCTGTGGCAATACTATGGAACCGAGCCTTGTTGGTACCAGCAGGATAATGCACCGAGTCATAAAGCAAGGACTGTTACGGTGTGGTTTGGAGATAATTCCTTATCTTGTGTGGACTGTCCAGCACAGATCCCTAATCTTAATCCCACAGAGCACCTATGGGATGAATTAGAGCGCCTTATAAGAAGTTTGGAACCAAGGCATACTAACAAGTTTGGAACCGAGGCCTACTACTAAGCAACAGTGAGCGGCAGCATTATGTACTGAATGGAAGCGCATGCCTATCGCTGTGTTCCAAAATCTTGTCGAAAGCGTATCTCGAAGGGTCAGTGCATGCATTAGAGCCAAAGGTGGACCGACATCGTACTAATGTATGTCAATAAATGCTATGTTGTGTTTCTCTTCTAAGTGTCCGGTGACTTTTGTGAATATAGTGTATTTCCTTAGTTTAGAACAAAAATCCTTTTACTTACGTCAATGAAATTTCTTATCTCATTCAAAGTACTCCCTTCCGGCATTTGTGCAAAGTTCCAAAGTTCTTGACCTGTATGTGCAGAACAAGAACAATTGAACGTACGTCTTTGATACCTTTACTGCCATTCGAAGTACTAATATCCAACGTCTATGTACAGTTGCAGACGTCTATGCCGATGCTAAAAACACTCGGTGTCCCCACATCAGAAAAGTCCTGATTAAGCTGCGACTAATATCATGGTTCCACAAAAAACATCTGCGAGGCGGTCACTGGACAACACAACAACTGCGTACGAAAAGCAGAAATTTGCGCAGGTAGAAATAAAAAAATAAAATGAAGGAGTCCTAAAATAAACAAATTCGTTTTGCTTCCGTTGTCAGAAATACCTGGCTCTATTTTCAAACTGCAATGCAACAATTTATGAAATAAATAACATTTAACGGCTATAGGGATCATTGCGGAAAAAAATCGACGAGAAATCTTTGCTCCGTCAACTTCCGTTTACAAAAAATCCCCCACCATTTCCAATCTCAAATGCAAACATTTATTTAACTAAATGGTATTTAACAATAATGTAGGACATGGGTAAGACACTGAAACAAAAATTACTATCACGGAGTAGTGAATCTTCGCTCCGTTTATCTTCCGTTGTCAGACATTGTTTCCTTTATTTCTAAGCTGAACCACAAATATTTCTGCAATAAAATGATGTTTAGCAACAATATTTGGGCAGGGGAAACATCGCGGAAGAACAAATTACGATTACAAGTTTAATCTTCGTTCCGTCCAGCTTCCGTTTTCGGAATTTTTTTCCTTCATTATCAAGCTCAAATACAAATATTTATGGAATCAATCATTTAGCAACAGTACAGAACAGAGAAGGCATCGCGAAGAAGAAAAAAAAAGAAAATAAGATAACAGCGCTCCGTCTAAGTTCCATTTTCGGGAAATTTTTTCCATTATCGAGGAGATACAAATATTTATGGAATCAAACATTTAGCAACAATACAGAATAGAGATGGCATCGCTAAGAAAATCTGTTATGATAATCCGTCTAATTTCCGTTTTCGGAAATGTTTCCTTCATTTCATGCTGAAACACAAATATTTCTGCAATAAAATGATGTTTGACAATAACTCATTTTATTGCACATGATGTTAACAATGCCTCCGTTTTCATGCTGTAACACAAACGTTTATGCAATAAAATGATGTTTGACAATAACATGGACAGAAGGAACATCGCCAGAGGAAAAAAAAGACTACGATTATGCGGGAAATTTTTACTTCGTCTAATTTCCGTTTTCGGAAAGTTTTCAAAGACGGAAATCCGTCTCCAGATGGAAAACCTGTGCTCATGATCGCACGTCCGCATTAGAGGATTAAAAAGGATTTGTGGGATACAAAAATCAAACGGGAAAACTAATAATACTGTGTGCCTAAAGACTCCACAATGAATAAAATTCAAATTCAATGTAAAAATGAAATACAGTATTAGGTAAGATTAATGTCGTAAAAAATTAATCGGTATCATTTGATTTGTACAAAATTCAGATAGTGAATTATCATCAAATTATCTCGAGCAACGCCGGGCAATTCAGCTATACAGGGTGTCCATAAAGTATTTCCCACATTACAAAAATTAATATAAAAAATCTATGTAAGTTAAAATGAAATGGTTGACAACATAATATAGAAGCACTCACAAAGTTTTTTTTCTGTTCTTTAGGTTAGCGCTACTGCTGAATAAGAGGAGCATTTCATCGCTAATGGGAGAAAAAGCGGCGTGCGTGTTGTGGCTCTATGAGACCAAATTGGCGGTTACTGTCCAGCGTCATTTCAGAAAAGAGTACAGACGATCACCACCAGACCCAAAAAGCATAAAAGCTTGGTATGAAAAGTTTTAAAAGACGGGTAGTGTTGGCGATCTTCCCCGAGCGGGCGGACCACCGGTCACACAAGAGACAGCTGCAGCTGTTCAGGAGACATTTCTGCGAAGCTCCAGAAAATCCATTCGTCGTGCTTCACTGGAATCTGGGATTCCCCGTACCACGTTTCACACAGTCTGACACAAATGTCTTCATCTGTATGCTTATAAGGTACAGAGCGTTCAAGCTCTTCAGCCTGATGACCAGCCTCACCGTGCTGTATTTGCGACGGGGATGTTGCAGCGCATAGCTCATGATAGTGATTATCCATGCACCGTATCATATGAAGCGACATTTCACGTGTCTGGTACAGTAACTAGGCACAATGTGTGAATCTGGGGATCAGAATCCCCAATATGTCATCGAACAGCACAGGGCTGGCCCGAAAGTGAACGTATGGTGCGGCTTGATGCATGAGAGAATCATTTGACCCTTCTTTTTTACAGAGCCCACGGAAACATGTAACAGTTAACTGGACATGCTGGAAATGTTTGCAGCACCTCAGTGGCATGCACTCCAACCTTCGATTGTTTTCCAAACAAGACGGTGCCCCACCACATTGGTCAATAATGGTTCGTGATTTCCTGAATGCCACATTTCCAAACAGATGAATTGGCCGCGACGGTCCGATGACATGGCCAAACCAAGTTTACTCTAACAGCGTTCTCGATGCCGTGCAACAACCATTGCCGTGCAATCCCTTTCTTGCACCTGTAATACATTTTTTATATTAATTTTTGGAATGTGGGATAGACTTTATGGATACCCTGTATATCATTGCGGCACTGTCGTGATGGAGCACGAAATCGGCCCTGCGCCACATTTCAGGACGTTTGCGGCGAATGTCCTCCCTAAGACTCCGCAGAACATCGCAGTAAAAAAAGGGCGGTGACGGTCTGGCCCTGGCGGACGAATTCACGGTGCACAACCCCACGAATGTCGAGGAACACGATAAGCATGATTTTGGTTGCTCTTCGGACCTGTCGGGCCTTCTTCGGTAGTGCAGAGTCCGGGCTCTTCCACTGAGACGACTGTTGTTTGGTATCCGGGTCGTAACTAATCACCCAAGTCCCGTCCCCAGTGATGACCCGCGACAGCAACGTTAGTTCATTCATCACCTGCTGACGAAGATCTTGACAGAGTTCGAGACGAAGCACATTTCCAAACAGATGAATTGGCCGCGACGGTCCGATGACATGGCCAGGTCGTGCCATCCCTTTCTTGAACCTGTAATACATTTTTTATATTAATTTTTGTAATGTGGGATAGACTTTATGGATACCCTGTATATCATTTATGGATACCGAAATCACCCCTGCTCGACATTTCAGGTCGTTTGCGGCGAATGTCCTCCCTAAGACGCCGCAGAACATCGCAGTAAAAAGAAGTGCAGTGACGGTCTGGCCCTGGCGGAATGAATTCACGGTGCACAACCCCACGAATGTCGAAGAACACGATAAGCATGCTTTTGGTTGCTCTCCGGACCTGTCGGGCCTTCTTCGGTCGTGCAGAGGCCGCGCGGGCTCTTCCACTGAGACGACTGTTGTTTGGTATCCGGGTCGTAACTAATTGACCCAAGTCCCGTCCCCAGTGATGACCCGCAACAGCAACGTTGGTTCATTCACCACCTGCTGACGAAGATCTTGACAGAGTTCAAGACGAAGCGCCTTATGTTCCGGGTTCAGAATCTTTGGCACAAAATTTGCAGCAATGCGGTGCATGTTCAAAACCGCCATCAGATTTTCTCGCATAGGTCCTTATGACACATTGACAATGGTAGCAATGTCTTGAATGGTTCTTCGACAATCCTCATGTACCAGTTCCGTAATTTTGTCCACATTTTTGGGGGTTTTGCTCGTGGACGGTCGCTTTAACCTCTCGTCGTCTTCCACTGCCGCTTTTGAAGCGCGAGTGCCACTCAAGACACTTCGCACGACTCGTTGCTTCATTGCCATAAGCCTACCGCAACATTTCATGCGTCTCCGTTCCGGATTTGTCGAGTTTGACGCAGAATTTGATGCTCGCTCACTGCTCTAGTTTGCAGTCCATACCGAAATCGCAGCTGTGTTCTGCACGTGGTCACCAAATATCGTGTAGCACAGCTCCCGATGTTCACAGAACGACGCTACTCGGCACAATGACTCATGAAGGTCACTGCCCTCGACCGCTGCTCGCGCATCCGCGTGCTGCGGTATGTTAGCGCGCTGCGTAACTAGTCTCATAAATTTTTGATCTCACTACGTATTCCATCCTTTCTTCACCATTTTGTGGCCCAGGTATAGTATGGGTGTATATTGTGTCACCGTAAGAAACTGGGTACTTAAATTATTATACAGGTGATTGTAGGATGTCTGTGTGTCAGTATGTGCAATCTTTAGGACAAAAGCTATTATAGCTTTCAGGAGCAAATTTTATTAAGACGCTCGGTTTCCGTTGGGCCAACCCAAACGACCCCAAAACGAACCCTGCAGGTGCAAAAGGATTCCCTAGTTCAACGACTACGAAATTCAGGGTCTTCGAATTTGTGAATTTGCTGTATAAATACGAAAAAACCCGAAACAAACTTTTCTCAAATAAACGGAATTACTGACTGCGGAAAATCTGTGAAAACACAAAAGTTAAAAAGAACGAGCACTTTTAAAAACGGAAATTTCGTTAAAAGATGAACAGCTGGGGCCTAAAATTACTCGACTACCGGGAGGACTACTTTGGTTTACTGAGCGGTAGGTGTCAAGAATTGGTCCCAGTGATATTTTTCAAAACGTCACATTGAGATTGGAACATATCAGCAACTCCATAAAAGAATAATTATGTATATCTTACCGTAAAATCTGGAGGTATTACAGTACCATTTTCCACACAGAATGCAGGAAACTGACCACACAACCCGGACCATCTCAGAAGTCTGCTATTTGGGCAAGATGCCACACTGTATTGGCAGAAATTGTCTAAATTGTACCTGTCAGTAAGAAAAGGTAAAACTGAGCTTAATTTCAGAATAAAAAGCGTGTTTCATATATACAGGGTGTCTCATAAAAGGAGAAACCAATTTCAAATAATCATAACAGTTTTAATATAAATGATCTCACTACACAACTTGTTAATTAACAGAACAGACCGTGACGCTTTATAGACATTCAATAAGGGCACCATTTATCACCCGAACAATGTCTAAACGATATTCCAGTTCCAACTACGTTCGTTCAAGAATGTCCGAATTAACTTTCTGCTGTGCGTATGTAATCCTGCTCTTTAGTTCTGCAATGGCTGCCAAAGGGGTGCTGTAAACCTCACCCTTGATGAATCCCCATAAAAAAAGTCACATGGTGTTAAGTCCGGCGTACGTGGGGGTTATGTAATGGAACCACTATGCCCATTCCATCAATTGAGAAATTTGGTATCCAGAGGCATCCTCACAATCCCAATGAGTTGGCGCCCCATCTTGTTGGAAAATGACCGTAGTTGCAAGTTCATGCAACTGGAGATACACAAGCTGCTGAATCATGTTCAGGTAATTATCAGCTTTCACGGTCGCTTCCTGAAAGAAAAAGGATCCAGTAACACGGTTGGCTATTATGCAACACCAAACATTTACTTTTATAATAGCATATTCAATTTACATTGTACAGTGCGGGTGTTCAGTTCCCCAAATTCTCACATTCTGTTTATTAACCTTTCCAGAAGCACGAAGTGCACTCATTCGAGAAACAGACTTATCTCAGGAACGATTCAGCACCTGCAATGTTCTCCAACATCTCTTCAGCAAACTGTTTACGTTTTACATGATCATCTGGAGATATGAGATGGGTTATCTGCAGTTTATAAACGAGTAAATTACCAATCTTTGACATAACGCGCTGTACACTGACGAATTGGGAATGGCCATCTCTCATGCTCCTTGTCTGATTGACTTTCGAGGGCTCCGAGTGAATGTTTGTCTCACAACCTCCTCCCTTTCTGGAACCAGCGATGGTCGTACAGGGCTTTTCTTTGTAAGGACACTATCAGTTTTCTTGAATGACTTGTACCACTTTCTCCTGTTCTTACGTGTGGGAGGTTTGCTCCCATGTTTTGTTCTGAAATTCCTCTGAACCTGCGTTTCGGATTGGGTTTCCATAAACCACTCGACAAACTGTGCTTTCGTCGCAGTACACATTGGGTACACTCCTAGAAAACTTGAGATTATTCCTTACCACTTGCAACAAACTGAATGCTGATATTAGTTGTGTATCCAAAGTTATCAACATTTGAAAGTGGCTACATCTCTTAGGGACTCCCTGTACGTGCTTCACTAATAAGTAGGACAGTACACACACACACACACACACACACACACACACACACACACACAACATTAAATCAATAACCATACCAGAAGATCTCTAAAACTGAAAACGAGGACTTAATGATTACTGTAGTATGTGTAAATGGAACTGTGTTCATTCCAAAACTGAATTTAGAACCTCAACCTAAACCACATGTTCTATCGATCTCTCTACACCGAAGAGCCAGAACATTATGACCATTGTGTCTTTGCGCAAATCGAATGAACTCCAAGTAAATGACAGCGAGTGCGGAGGTCGGAAGAGGTATAAATAAACCCTTTACTAACAAGGGACCTTCACGATTTTGTTAATTCGATCTTTGAAAATACATAGCACCAATCGATAATGCACCTTAAGGAACCTCTAAAGAGACAACATTTATCGGCGGACCGCTGATGGGACAAAAGCTACAGATGTTCACAGTTCACAGAATAACTGTTATTATTGCATTTTCAACGGACAAATACACGTTTAATTGCAACTATTGTGTAACGTAAGGACGATTGTGTGGTTGAGACAAGAATGGGAGGAACGGAGAGCGTATTTTAAGAACTGTAGGGCAGTTTCTGCAGTTCATGTTAACTGCAACGTCTCCAGTGTCTAAAAAAGACGAATCATAAGAAAATTTTCGTCGAACTTTGAACTCATTTATCTCCATCCCTATGTACGGTCCGACGATAAAAATACGTGCTTCCTGCGTTTCTTTAGGTGCTTAAACCAATGAAGATATGCATTTTTAGTGATCGAATTCACAAAATCGTAAAGGTCCCTTGTAAGCTCTGTTAATCAATGTTATTCTTGTTCTTCAGATGGGAAAGGCAGCGTAATTATTAGTGTTGGACATAGACTGAATTCTAATGGCCAGACGACTGGGTCAGAGCCTATCCGAGGCGGCAAGGCTTGTGGTATGCTCGTGATCAGTCGTGGTTAGTATCTTCAAAAAGTGGTCCAATGAGGGAAAACTCGTAGTTCAAGGAGGAAAAAGCCGTGGTTCAACGAGGAAAAAAGTGGTCCAAGGAGGGAAAACGCCTGGTCCATCAAGGAGAGAACAAACATGGTCCGAGAACGGAAAACCCTGGTTTAAGGAGGGAAAAACCAAGGTCTAAGGAGGGATCCAAGGAGGAGAAAAGTGGTCTTCTCACACCTGCAAGATGTGGGAAGACCACGGCTCATGAATGCTTGAGGTGAGCGCAGGTTGTCCCGTATGATACGAGCCAACATAAGAGATACTGTGGCGCCACTTGACCACAATTTAAATGCTTGTGATGAGAGTAATGTATCAAAACACACAGTACATTGAACTCTGCTGAAAATTGAGCTGCGTAGACACAGGCCGCTCCGAGTGCCCAGGCTAACCTCGATTCACTATCGAAAGCGCCTACAATGGGCGCAAGAGCATTGAAACTGGAGCTTGAATGGTTGGAAAAAAGGTCGCCAAGCTGATTAGTGTCATTTCCTGTTACACCATGAGGATGTCCAGGCACTTGCGCGTAGTTCACCCGGGGAAGTGTTGGCACCAGGCGTAGCGTGATATGAAAACAACTTGGTGGGGGACTTTTCTATTTTCTTTTGTTTGGAGGTTTAACGACCAACTCGATGGGCTATAAGCAGTCGCTCATCCTTAATCTAAAGCAACTGATTCCAGGAAAGAATGAGAGCTAGTGCCGTAAAAAAGACACAACATCCGTGCCTCACAGAAATCCGAACTCGGACCCTCTCGGACGAATGATCAGAAACCAGTGCTTAGATCACTGCGCAACCGTAGCGGTACAGCGGAAGAAGTGTTACACTTTCTCCGCTGGCTTGTTTTCAGTGATTCGTGTGCAGGAAACTATGTTGTCTACCCCTTACTGAGATATCACCACAGATCAAGTACATCCTTTCATGACAACGGTATTTCGTTATAAAAGTGCCTCCTTTCAGCAGGATAATGCGTCATGCCACATTGCTAGGATTGTTCGCGAATGGTTCGAGGAACACGAGAAAGACTTCCAGGTATTGCCCTGTCCTCCAAATTCCCCAGACATCAATCTAATCAAACATTATTCGAGAATCGTTTGTGGAACATGAGGAAGACTTCCAGGTACTGCCCTGGCCCCCAAATTCCCCAGGCGTCAATCTAATCAAGCATTATTCGAGAATGGTTTGTGAAACATGAAGAAGACTTCCAGGTATTGCCCTGGCCTCCAAATTTTGCAGACATCAATCTAATCAAGCATTATTCGAGAATGGTTTGAGGAACATGAGGAAGACTTCCAGGCATTGCCCTGGCCTCCAAATTCCCCAGACATCAATCTAATCAAGTATTATTCGAAAATGGTTTGTGGAACATGAGGAAAACTTCCAGGTATTGGCCTGGCCTCCAAATTCCCCAGACATCAATCCAATCGAGCATCTGTGGCTTGTGTTGGAACAGAAAATGCGATCTGCGGCGACTCAGTCACGAACTTTACAAGAGTTAAAGGAGCTTCTGGTAAAAAGTCTTGGTATCAGATACCACAAGACACCTTTGGGAATTTTGTAGAATTAATGCCACGGCGGGTAAGAGATGTTTTGGTGACATGTGGGGAACCAACATAATTTTAGGTAGATGTTCCTAATGTTTTTCTCTTTGGTGTGCGTACTGGTTTCCGCTAATAAATGATCCTCTCTCCTTTCCTAATAGGCCTACCTTTATAATTTGCTTTGGGAATTAACGAAACTTCAATTGCATATGACGTTACGACATACAATGCCGCAGTAGTTCTTTAAAGATTTCATAAAAGTTTAATTACGTGTTTCGCTTAGTAACTGTAAGCAGCTGACATGCGATGGTGTCACTGGATTTAAGAAAAACAAAAATGAAACCGGATTCTTAAGTGAAGTGAATACGTCATTCGAAATATCCCCGACATAAAATATCCGCTGTACAGTCATTTGCAAAAGTTTAAGGCCACCTGCCAGTTTATTGGATATGAAGACTTGCCGCCCCGGTGGCGCAGTGGTCTAAGTGTTGGTTTCTAATAATTCTTCCAAGATGGGTCCGGGTTCAAATTCCGGTGTGGCATGGATGTTGTGTTTGTCTTACGGCACTGGGTCTCTCCCTTCCCTGGAACCAGTGGCCCTACATTAGGGACAGGCGACTGCTTATAGTTCATTGAGTTCCTCACTGTGGTCGTTAAACCTAAAATCAAACAAGTTAGTAAAATCATGCAATGCATTGATTATGATACGCTTTCTAACATACTAGAAATCATTACTCAAGTTATTACTCAAGTTGTGAGGAAAATGGCTGTGGAATAAATCTCACTCCTGCGCCCTGACCCTAACCTTTGATCCCATTTCGATGATATTCAAGAAAATTGGTTCAGCATACCTCCGAAATAACATGATAAAGTTTTGTCGCAATCGCAGCAATTTTACGTAAGTTATGATGCATAAGGGGTATGGAATAGATCCCACTTCTGTGTACTAACCTTTGATCCCATTTCGCCCATTTTCAATAGGATTCGTCCCCAGGCAGGTCCCTACAACATACTAACATTTCATCCAAATCGAAACATTTTTACGTAAGTTATGAGGCATACTGTCGATGGAAGTGATTCCGCTCCTATGTCCTGACCTTTGACCCCCATTTCGCTAATTTTCAATAGGGTTTGTCCGCAGGTGGTCCCCTACCACATAATAAAATTTAATCGAAATCGAACTGTTTTTACGTTAGTTATGACACATAAGAGTAGTGGAATAGATCCCGATCCTATGTCGTGACCTTTGACACCATTTTTCATTCACTTTCAATAGGTTCCTTCCCAGGTGTTCCCCTACCATATACTAAAATTTCATCGAAATCGAAAGATGTTTACGCGAGCTATCGTGAGGACGAACATATGCACACAACGCGTGACGTAATGAGGCAAATGGGAATCGCCACCATCTGCTCGCAAAAGTGTGACATCATAAAACTTTAACAGGATCCACGCACAACACTTGACGTAATGAGACATAAGGCGCGACCGCGCGTCAACATCTAATGCGACGACGCCATGACACTGCACTAAAAACGTGGTAATTTGGGATGATTATTTAACACACTGAACGAATTTTCCTAAAGTCGAGATCAAGCTAAATCGTTTTCTAGTACCAGAAAACGGTAGGTTAACGACTTTCATCAAAATCCTTAGAGTCGTTTTCAAAATAAAATTTACATACATACAAGGATTGTATGTATGTAAATTTTAAGGTGAACGTCAAGTAATCTTGACGTTCACCTTAAAATTCTCTTTTAAGGTGAACGTCAAGTAATCTTGCTTCCTGTACTTCGAATGGAAAAATTTCTGTACACATTTTCTTCCCAATTAATGCGTTCCCAAGGATGAAAATTTGAACTTCGATTAAAATATCTTCATTTTACAACTTGCAATACTTAATATCTTCCAAAACATAACCATAATTATGCAATCCAACGTTTGTTTGTCTACTGACGTCATGAAAATACAGTTCGCGCCATCTTTTTTCTTGGCAATTAATGCGCTCACAAGGATGAAAATTTAAACATCGATTAAAATAGGTTCATTTTGTAACTTGGAATACCTAATGTTTTCTAAAACATAACCATACTTATGCAATCCAACATATGTTTGTCTACTGACGTCATCAAAGTACAGGTCGCGCTATCCTTTTTCTGGTTTCAACACCACCAAAGGAAAAGTTATTGATTTTTAATATACAGTAATTATGGTTATGTTTTAGAAAATATTAAGTATTCCAAGTTATAATATGAAGTTATTTTAATCGATATTCAAATTTTCATCCTTGGGAACACATTAATTGTGAAGGAAATGTGTACAAAATTGTTCCCATTGGAAGTACAGGAAGCAAAATTGTTTGAAGTCCACCTTAATAGTATGGGATAAGGGCGATGGAATGGATCGCAATCCTGTGTCCTGACCTTTGACCCCATATCGTCCACATTCCATAGGGTTCGTCCGCAGGTGGTCCCCTACCACATACTGAAATTTCGTTGAAATCAAACCATTTTTACGCACGTTATGACGCATAAGGACAATGAAATTCATCCCGCTCTTATGTCTGGACCTTTGACCCCAATTCACCCATTTTGAATAGGGTTCGTCTCCAGGCGGTCACCAACCACATAGTAAAATTTCATTGAAATCGAACCATATTTACGCAAGTTATGACGCATAAGTGCAATGGAATGGATCCCGCTCCTACGTCGTGAACTTTGACCCCATTTGTCCCATTTGCAATAGGGTTCGTCCCCAGGTGGTCCCCTACCACATACTAAAATTTTATCGAAATCGAACCATTTTTACGCCAGTTGTCGTGCGGACTGACAGACGGACAAAGCTGGAGCATATACGCTTCTTCAACCTACGGTTTGAAAGCGTTTAAAAAACAAATTAAGATTTAAACAACTAATTACTAGTCAGAGATGTTTGAAAAAATGACACCACAGGAGAATACTTACATTCTTTAGAACATAAAATACCGGAATTAGTACTTTGTGAGACCAACTGTGTTTTTTAAAGCGGACAGAATACGATGTGACATACTCTCAATGGGGGATTTGCAGTAGTCACTAGAAATGTCTTTGCACCACACGTACTTTTTCGCGTCAATAAAAGCTTGGGAATTTGATGGCTGTTTTTCTGCTACCTTGTCTTTTAAAATGGTCCACAAATTTTCGACGGGATTAAGGTTGGGACTGTTACCGTGCCAGTCAAGCACAGTTAGTCGTTTACTGTCTTAGATCTGTAGCGCCTCACGGAATCGAATCGGCGATCCCAGCACCCCTTACGTGTGCTGCCATTAACACAGGAACATCGCCGACTCCGTGTGCAGTGGTGCCACACCAGAGCGACTTGGAACGCCACAGACTGGCGACGTGTGGTGTTTAGCGATGAGTGCCGCTTCGTTTTTAGGCCAGATGATCATCGCGTCTGGATGTGGAGGTCCCCGGGTCAACGGCACAATCCTAACCTAGCTATCGAGCGCCACACCTCCCCCACTGCAGGTATTATGGTCTGGGGAGCCATTGCCTACGATAGCCGAGCTCTAATAGTGAAGCGTGGATGATTAACGGGCTAATGGTATGTGGACGAGATCCTACGGCCTCATATGCTCCCATTCCTGGCCGGGATTCCAGGTGCGCTATACCAGCAGCAAAATGCCCTCGCGCACACGGCTCGGGTTGCCCAGGACTGTCTACGTCATGTCCAGATACTTCCATGGCCTGCCCGCTCCCTGGACATGTCGCCTATGGAGCATGTGTGGGACCAGTTGAAACGCCGGCTGCCGCCATGCCACAGTATAAGGGATTTGTAGCACACCGTCCTACACGTGTGGGCCAGTCTGCCGCAGGACATCAGGCGTCTGTTCGCCTCAATGCCGGACCGTATATCAGCACGTATCGCCACACGAAGCGCTGCAACGCGCTATTGAAGATGACAGGACTGCGTACCACCAGATCTCTCTGTAATTGCCCGGCAGCTCTGTTTTTACCATCATGTGCATCATTTCAGTTCAATGCGATGCTTCCTTCTTCTTGCGCAAATTTCATTGTCCGTGAGTATATATGCAACACTAGTACACTACATATAAAAGTACACTAATACAAACATTTGACTGAATCACATTCGATATTAACTGTACCTAGCTGTTCCGACTTATGCACAAATTCGACTTAAAGACAGGTTTAGGAACGGAAGTCGTTCGTAATCCGGGGACTGCCTATACTCAATTCATATTACGAAATTTCTTCTTTAACACTGCAAGTGTAACTTTTGTACACTGTTCTTCTCCCCTAGTTCGCAATGTTATTGTTCTTAGCTTTTATTTTGTGAAAGAATTACTTCAAGCCAGTGGCGCAGTGGTCTAAGGCGCTGGCCTCTGATCATTCGTCCGTAAGGGGTCCAGGTTCGAATCCCGGTGAGGCATGGATGTTGTGTTTGTTTTACGGCACTGGCTCTCTCCCTTCCCTGGAACCATTGACCCTAAATTAGGGACGGGCGATTGCTTATAGCCCATTGAGTTGCTCACGGTGGTCGTTAAACCTCCAATCAAAAAAAAGAACCCCTGCGGTTCTCTACCGACCTACTTCTCTGCGTGTGCTGGTGCAGAGGAACCGCGGTTGTTGTCAGAGAGGTATACGGTAAAACATTTTCTAAAATTCACGAGCTACTTTCCATGATTCCTTTCGTGAATTAACGAAACATATTTCTGATACAACCTTTTCCGTGAAGTGACGGAAAGAAACCTGAATTTCATGCATTATTCTTTTTTTTTTTTTTGATTGGAGGTTTAACGACCACCGTGAGCAACTCAATGGGCTATAAGCAGTCGCCCGTCCCTAATTTAGGGTCACTGGTTCCAGGGAAGGGAGAGAGCCAGTGCCGTAAGACAAACACAACATCCATGCCTCATCGGGATTCGAACCCGGACCTTACGGACGAATGATCATAGGCCAGCGCCTTAGACGACTGCGCCACCGGGGCGGCCATGCATTATTCGTACACCAGGAGAATTCTGAATTTTCAGAAACCTTTCAGCAATTCCTTTCTTATATTGACGGCAAATTGCCTTTTTTTGAGATGCATTAACGGAATATTCTGAACTTTCGGATATATTTCTACAATTCCTTTTGTACATTTACGAAAAAACTCCGTTCTCACTTTTTCCGTATTTATACGACGAAAAATTTCCGGTAATAGGAGCTATTCGCCGGAATACTTGGGTTTTGATTACTTGTTAAATTGTTTGTATCTCATTTTGAAGTTCTGTCGCGAGATCGGATATTGTGGATAACATATCGCATAAAGTTTAGTTTTTGTGGCACAGGATACTTCTCCTTTTCTCCATTTTGTGCACCATCTACTATGTATAACTTTTCGGTAAGAAACCAGATATTAAACTATTGTACAAGTTACTGTACGATGTCTATGTATTAGTCTGTGGAGCTTTTAAGACAAAAGCTATTAGAGCTATCAAGAATAGATTTTATACTTAGAAGTTTTATGAAATAATACTACAAAACAGTATATTTCACCTTTTCTTAAAGAGAACTTAAGTCTGAACAATATCCGTTAGTCAATACAGATAGTTGACGTGGACTAGAACATCAAACAGAAGTCATCGCTCTTTCCACGTTTATAAGTGGAAAGAGCGATGACTTCTATTTGATGTTCCTAGTCCACGCCAAATGACTCACTTATAAACGTGGAAAGAGCGATGACTTCTATTTGATGTTCCTAGTCCACGCCAAATGACTCACTTATAAACGTGGAAAGAGCGATGACTTCTATTTGATGTTCCTAGTCCACGCCAAATGACTCACTTATAAACGTGGAAAGAGCGATGACTTCTATTTGATGTTCCTAGTCCACGCCAAATGACTCACTTATAAACGTGGAAAGAGCGATGACTTCTGTTTGAATGTCCGTTAGTTTTATCGGTGTAGAAAATAAATTGGCATAGCCGAGCTTTCGCTCACAAACGAGTGGACTTAGCAAAGCTGATTAATCAGATTAACTAGCTTTGATAACGCCACACAAATTTAATTTCAATCTGATTAATCAGCCATGATAAAGACAAAATAATTTCATTTTAATCAGATTAATAAGCCTTGATGAAGTTACACGTTTGTGAGCGAAAGCTCGGCTTTGCCAATTTGTTTTCTGCACCAATAAAGCTAACGGATATTGTTCTAAATTTATTAACTTGGTGTACATTAGTGTTCATTACTTAATGTTTACCTTATAATTGCAGTCATTGTCAGTACAAAACGATCTCAAGTCCCGAAGTATTCGGTTACACCGAAAAATCACGATGAAAAAAATGCTAATTTGTGATAAGTTCTTCTATAGAAAAAATGAAATTATTGCAAACGTATTCAAAAACATAATAAGCCCAACAAAAAATAAAATGGAAAATCACACTCACATTAATGACAAAAAAAAATATCATCATCACACGTTTAGAGTTTTCTCTTGAACGTATGTGCGATTCTAGAGTTTTTCTGGTTCAGTCTGAAACCGCGCGTCTTCTTTCTGTTGAACCAACCCAAGCGCCATCGGTTGGAATCCCGCGGATGCGAGAGGATTCTCTGGGGTGAAAAATTCGGCGTCTTTGGTTTTACGAAATTTCTGTATAAATACAGAAAACATCTGAAGCAGTCTTCTCTGAAATAAACGGAATTACTAGTTACGAAAAATCTGTGAAAATACGCAAGTTAAAAAAAACGGGAACTTTTAAAAACGGAAGTTCCGTTGAAAGACGGACATCTACCGGTAAATTAGTAGCATGTTATTTTCCGAAGTTTTCTGCGAATTTACACCACCTATGTAATTATAAATACACCCTAATGTGACTAATCAAGAGACGCATATAGCGTATTAAATCCGTTTATTTTTGTGGTGTAGTAAGCACAAAGATTCGTATACCTTTCGCACTCAACTGGGAGGTTTTTTCAAGGCCATGGTAGACATAAAAATGCATTGTAAAAATGCAGACATATTTGTGCTTACTACACCACATAATTAAACGCAGGTTAGGCGCTATATGCGTCTCTTGAGTATTCACACTTTGACGTACCTGACAGCAGGACGCACACGACATAAAGGCAGATAGGAGTCAGAACGAACGTCCGCGTAGCTCAAATGGTAGAGTGACTTATTCCGGAATGAAAGGATCCGGGTTCGAATCCCGGTGTGGACAGAAATGACGGAGAATTTTTTTTTTTTTTGATTGGAGGTTTAACGACCACCGTGAGCAACTCAATGGGCTATAAGCAGTCGCCCGTCCCTAATTTAGGGTCACTGGTTCCAGGAGAGGGAGAGAGCCAATGCCGTAAGACAAACACAACATCCATGCCTGACCGGGATTCGAACCTGGACCCCTTACGGGCGAATGATCAGAGGCCAGCGCCTTAGACCACTGCGCCACCGGGGCGGCACGGAGAAATTTACTTCGTTATAAGACCACTTATGTTTCACAGTGTAGGCTAAGCTGGTGACATTTTCCTGCCTTGCTCGGACAGGAAATATGTTATTACCATTCCCATGTCCCGAGGGAGAAGTTTAGTACTCAGATCAGCCAAAACCGTCTTTCATTTAAGGATCAATATGAGAAAAACATACGGTATATTTCTTTCAAAAAAATCTGAAACCCATCATGTGCTGCAACGACGTTGACCACAACGATAATGCAAGATTTCGCTTTGAATATCTCAAAGGCACAATGTACTGAGCAGTGAGCAATTAACGGAATTCCGCAGGTTCACCACCGTTTGCTTGGTATTAGCATACCATATCAAAACAGGGAGGATAAGGCCGTTGAGTTATATCCACGACTTTGCTAATCTTTAAATTTCCTCACATAAACATTAAGTAAAGGCTAATGAATAATTAACGCAGACATTTGACGTGGACCAGGAACATCAAACAAAGATCTTCGCTCTTTCCACGCTTATAAATGTATATCATCATCATCATCATCATTGTCAACCATTATCAATCCACTGCTGGACGAAGGTCTCCCCAAGTTTCCTCCACAACGGTCTGTCTTGTGCCAGTCTCCTCCATGTCACCCCTGCATACTTTCGAATTTCATCCACCCATCTCCCATGTGGTCTTCTTCTGGGTCTTTTCCTGTCCCTTGGAATCCAATCTAAAATTTCGGCTGTCCATCGATGATCTGTCCTTCTGGCAGTATGTCCAGCCCATTGCCATTTCAGGGATTTCACTCTGATCATGATGTCTTCCACTCTTGTCATTTTTCGGATCCACGAGTTCCTCTTCTTATCTCTCCTGGTTACACCAAGTATGCACCTCTCCATGCTGCTTTGAGTTGTCTGCAGCCTTTGTATGTCTCTTTTAGTTAAGGTCCACGTCTCTGCACCATACGTAAGCACTGGAAGGATGCATTGATCAAACACTTTTCTTTTAAGACATAATGGCATATTGCTCTTGAAAATTATGCTGTTTCTTCCAAAAGCTCTCCAGGCAAGTTTTGTACGCCGATTAATTTCTTCATCAATGTGACCCTCACTTGATATCTGCTGTCCAAGATAAACGTACGTGTCTGTTATCTCCAGCTTTTCTCCATCAATCGATAAATCTTCATTTCTTGTAAAAGCATTGAACATCACTTTTGTCTTCTGAAAGTTCATTTTTAATCCCACTTCTTTATTCTTGTCAGCAAGTTCCTGGATCATACTCTGCAGCTCTGATGGGCGAGTTGCAAAAATGACTACGTCATCAGCAAAACGAAGGTGGGTTAGATAATCTCCATTAATCTTTATCCCTTTGTTTTCCCAGTTCAGTGACTGAAAAACACCCTCCAATGTGGCATTAAAGAGCTTCGGAGATATGGTGTCACCTTGTCTCACTCCCTTTCCAATTTTTATGTGTGTTGTATTTTCAAACAGCCGAATCTTTGCACTTGCATTTTCATAGATGTTATTAATAATATTAATGTATGCATCTTCAATACCGCAGGTTTTCAGAGCCATTGTAACTGCTAATGGTTTCACCGAATCAAAGGCTCTTTCATAATCGATAAAAGCCATGCACAATGGAAGTTCATATTCCCTCGCTCTTTTAATTAGTTCTCTCAGCACATGGATATGATCTATTGTGCTGTAGCCACTCCTGAATCCAGCTTGTTCTCTCGGTTGAGCCATGTCCAGTGTTACCTTCAAGCGGTGTGAAAGAACTTTAGTGAAGATTTTATAAACTACTGATAGGAGGCTGATAGGTCTGTAGTTTCCGAGATCCTCAATGTCACCTTTCGTATGTAGCAGGATCATTGTAGCGGTGTTCCAATCCTCAGGAATCTTTCCTTCATTAAGGCATCGAGTGAAAATTTGGGCGAGTACTGTTTCGATTTCTCCACTTGCTTCTTGTATGATGTCTACAGTAATTCCATCTTCTCCTGGAGCTTTTCCCCGCTTCATGTTCTTGATTGCATGTGCAACTTCTGCTGGAAGGACTGGAGGAACTCTGGTACTGGTATCTTTCATGATGTCTGGAGTGCATGTATCATCCCTTTCATATAATTTGGAGTAGAAATCTTTCACTCTTGTCAAAATTTCGCCTCTATTTCTTGTTACAGAACCATCTTCTTTTCTCAGTGCCATAATCTGTTTTCTTCCCTTACTGAGATGTCCTTTTGCTATCTTTAGGCTTTGGTTGTTTTCAATTGCTTTCCTCACTAGTTCACAGTTGAATTTTCTTACGTCTTCAGTGATACTTTTTCGTACTGTCTTGCATAGCTCTATATATTCCACTTTGGAAGTCACATCTTCTTTAGTTGTCCTCATCTCTCTTCTTTTTTGCATCAACATTTTCGTTTTTCCTGATAATTTATTTACATGCAACTTGTTCTTAGACCCAGCTAATTTAGTTGCTGTTTCCATAAGAGCTTTGGTTACTTTTCTGTTAACTTCAGAGATGTCCACTTCTGCCGATGTTAGGCCTTCTAAAGCAGAGAACCTGTTCTTCAGTTCCAACTTGAAGGTATTATGGTGTTTTTTAAGGTTGGTTATGTCAATAGATTTTGTTTGTCTTATGAGCTTGCCACGTTCAAGTTTAGTGTTGAGGTGCATCTTACATCTCACCAATCTATGGTCACTACCTGTGTTGAACTTGTTTAGCACACTGCAGTCTTCTATGACGAATTTTTTGTTACACATAATAAAATCAATTTCACTTGTCGTCCCATTTGGATGTCTCCATGTCCATTTCCTGTGTGGCTTTTTCTTGAAGAAGGAGTTCAAGATGAAAAACCCTTCTGCCTCTGCAAACTCAACGAGAGTATTTCCACGCTGGTTTCTGTTGCCGTGACCGAATTTACCTACTGAAGTTTCATTCTGTTGCCGTTGCCCTATTTTTGCATTGAAATCTCCCATAATTATTTTCAAGTGCTGCTTACCTTTATTATTTAGATGACAAATTTCCTCATAAAATTCTTCAATTTCTTCTTCAGGATGACTTGTGGTGGGTGCATAAGTTTGAATAATCTGAGCCTGGTATCTTTTCGAGAGTTGGATAACAAGCCGTGCAGCTCTGTCAGAGGAACTTTCAACTTCTACAACTTTATCCTTCAGTTTCTTGTTTATTATAAATCCAACACCACTAGTTCTGCCAGTATCTGTCCCACGATAGTAGAAGAGATGTCCACTTTTCAGTTCGATGAGATCTTCTCCTTTTCTCCTTACCTCACTTAGCCCCACGATGTCCCACTTGATCCTTTGTAGTTCCTCTTCCAATTCAAGAAGCCTTGAATCAGAAGATAGGGAGCGTCCATTGTACGTTGCCAAGGTCAGCATCAGATGACAGCCTAGTCCGGTCCTCCGGGGATTCTTAGCACCCTCTGCCTTCATGTCGCACTGGCCGCTGCCTTGGCTAGGTACATTCCAGCTGCCGGAGACTGAGGGCCAAGATTTAAGTTGTGGAGTCATTTTGGAGGGGTTTGGCCATAACTCACCACGCTGGCCAAGCGGGTTGGTGAGTGTGGGATAGCATTTCCTCTAATCCCGATGGTATAGTTATACCGCTATTGGCGGTCGTCAGAGCCCCTTTAGTGGGAACAGGATGCACCACGAGAAGGCGGGGTTGACATTTGTCAAGGAGAGGCTGTGATGTTACGCATCACCTGACCTTACATCCCCTACATTTATATATATATATATATATATATATATAAATGTATATATATATATATATATATATATATATATATAATCAAGAACATGAAGCGAGGAAAAGCTCCAGGAGAAGATGGAATTACTGTAGACATCATACAAGAAGCAAGTGGAGAAATCGAAACAGTACTCGCCCAAATTTTCACTCGATGCCTTAATGAAGGAAAGATTCCTGAGGATTGGAACAGCGCTACAATGATCCTGCTACATAAGAAAGGTGACATTGAGGATCTCGGAAACTACAGACCTATCAGCCTCCTATCAGTAGTTTATAAAATCTTCACTAAAGTTCTTTCACACCGCTTGAAGGTAACACTGGACATGGCTCAACCGAGAGAACAAGCTGGATTCAGGAGTGGCTACAGCACAATAGATCATATCCACGTGCTGAGAGAACTAATTGAAAGAGCGAGGGAATATGAACTTCCATTGTGCATGGCTTTTATCGATTATGAAAAAGCCTTTGATTCGGTGAAACCATCAGCAGTTACAATGGCTCTGAAAACCTGCGGTATTGAAGATGCATACATTAATATTATTAATAACATCTATGAAAATGCAAGTGCAAAGATTAGGCTGTTTGAAAATACAACACACGTAAAAATTGGAAAGGGAGTGAGACAAGGTGACACCATATCTCCGAAGCTCTTTAATGCCACATTGGAGGGTGTTTTTCAGTCGCTGAGCTGGGAAAACAAGGGGATAAAGATTAATGGAGATTATCTAACCTACCTTCGTTTTGCTGTTGACGTAGTCATTTTTGCAACTACCCCATCAGAGCTGCAGAGTATGATCCAGGAACTTGCTGACAAGAGTAAAGAAGTGGGATTAAAAATGAACTTTCAGAAGACAAAAGTGATGTTCAATGCTTTTACAAGAAATGAAGATTTATCGATTGATGGAGAAAAGCTGGAGATAACAGACACGTACGTTTATCTTGGACAGCAGATATCAAGTGAGGGTCACATTGATGAAGAAATTAATCGGCGTACAAAACTTGCCTGGAGAGCTTTTGGAAGAAACAGCATAATTTTCAAGAGCAATATGCCATTATGTCTTAAAAGAAAAGTGTTTAATCAATGCATCCTTCCAGTGCTTACGTATGGTGCAGAGACGTGGACCTTAACTAAAAGAGACATACAAAGGCTGCAGACAACTCAAAGAGGCATGGAGAGGTGCATACTTGGTGTAACCAGGAGAGATAAGAAGAGGAACTCGTGGATCCGAAAAATGACAAGAGTGGAAGACATCATGATCAGAGTTAAATCCCTGAAATGGCAATGGGCTGGACATACTGCCAGAAGGACAGATCATCGATGGACAGCCGAAATTTTAGATTGGATTCCAAGGGACAGGAAAAGACCCAGAAGAAGACCACATGGGAGATGGGTGGATGAAATTCGAAAGTATGCAGGGGTGACATGGAGGAGACTGGCACAAGACAGACCGTTGTGGAGGAAATTTGGGGAGACCTTCGTCCAGCAGTGGATTGATAATGGTTGACAATGATGATGATGATGATATACATTAATATTATTAATAACATCTATGAAAATGCAAGTGCAAAGATTCGGCTGTTTGAAAATACAACACACATAAAAATTGGAAAAGGAGTGAGACAAGGTGACACCATATCTCCGAAGCTCTTTAATGCCACATTGGAAAATGTCTTTCAATCACTGAACTGGGAAAACAAAGGGATAAAGATTAATGGAGATTATCTAACCCACCTTCGTTTTGCTGACGACATAGTCATTTTTGCAACTACCCCATCAGAGCTACAGAGTATGATCCAGGAACTTGCTGACAAAAGTAAAGAAGTGGGATTAAAAATGAACTTTCAGAAGACAAAAGTGATGTACAATGCTTTTACAAGAAATGAAGATTTATCGATTGATGGAGAAAAGCTGGAGATAACAGACATGTACGTTTATCTTGGACAGCAGATATCAAGTGAGGGTCACATTGATGAAGAAATTAATCGGCGTACAAAACTTGCCTGGAGAGCTTTTGGAAGAAACAGCATAATTTTCAAGAGCAATATGCAATTATGTCTTAAAAGAAAAGTGTTTGATCAATGCATCCTTCCAGTGCTTACGTATGGTGCAGAGACGTGGACCTTAGCTAAAAGAGACATACAAAGGCTGCAGACAACTCAAAGTAGCATGGAGAGGTGCATGCTTGGTGTAACCAGGAGAGATAAGAAGAGGAACACCTGGATCCGAAAAATGACAAGAGTGGAAGACATCATGATCAGAGTTAAATCCCTGAAATGGCATTGGGCTGGACATACTGCCAGAAGGACAGATCATCGATGGACAGCCGAAATTTTAGATTGGATTCCAAGGGACAGGAAAAGACCCAGAAGAAGACCACATGGAAGATGGGTGGATGAAATTCGAAAGTAGGCGGGAGTGACATGGAGGAGACTGGCACATGACAGACCGTTGTGGAGGAAACTTGATGAGACCTTCGTCCAGCAGTGGATTGATAATGGTTGGCAATGATGATGATGATGATGATGATGATATAGCGGAAGCATATGCGGCGCGTAACTGGAAGACCCTGGGTTCGACTTCCGGTGACGGCTAATGAGAATTTTTCCGTGACTCATTTATAAGTGTGGAAAGAGCGAATATCTTTGTTTGTTATTAAGTAAAGGTGTACGTTAAGAAAAAACGAAGCAGATAAAAAATCAATTCTGCCAACTGCATGCCTCAGGAGAAATTTTCATTAAAAAATTACTCAGTGGTCTCTATAGAACTGCCATTAAACAGATACGGGAATTTTAAATGAAAATTGTTTCTAAAGCACGCTATTTTTATTCGAAATTGTTTCTTAATGCTCATCCTCCCACGTACAGTCATGTGCTAAACTATCATCGTTGTTCACGACCAATACGCTACACAAAACGAAAAAGAACGCTGCGATGATGCCTCCCATTGGCGCGCAATATACATATACAGGGATTTGACAGGATAATGTGAATACCTAGGGAAAGAAGGCTTTACGTACCTAATATGCAATGAGATCACCACTGGCATTCAAAACAACCTGAATCTTCCTTGGAGTTAACGCATACACTGGATTGTGGTTAGTGAGATGTTATACCATTCGTCATGCAGAAACTGCTCCACGTCCTTGAGAGATGCAGGAGGAAGATAACGGCACCTTACTCGGTTCTCCATTGTAGGCACTTTCTGTTACCTACAATGGAGAAAATGATGTTTAAGTCTGGTGATTGGGGAGGCCAAGGAAGTAAATTTCTTAGTCATTTTTGGTCCACGCCGGAAATCGAACTCCATTTCACTTATTTCGTAACAATTTGCCAGTAGAGCGACTTGTTCCGGAATAAGTGGACTCGGGTTTGATTCCCGGAGTGGACCAAAAATGACGGAGAATTTTACTTTATTATAATCGGGTCATCCGGGAAGTTCGGGCGCCATTATAACGAAGTAAATTTCTCCGTCATTTTTGGTCCACGCTGGGGATCGGACCCGAGTCCTCTTATTCCGGAACAAGTCGCTGTACCAACTGAGCTACTCAGACGTTCGTTCTCGCTGCTATCTGTCTTTATGTCGTGTGCGTCCTGTGGGGCAGGCACGTCACAGGAGGCCAAGGAAGGTGTGAAAGTCCGTCCTCATGTTCCTCAAACCCTGATTGGACATTCCGAGCTCTGTGAACTGGGGCGTTATCATCTTCATAGATGGCACCCCCTGCAAGAGACAATGCTTGAGCCTTGTATGGACTTGGTCGTCCAAAATGGTTTCATTCGCCCTACCAGTTGTCCGTTCTTTCAAGCTGATCAGGGGACCTGCTGAAAACCACGATATGACTGCTCAAAGCATGACAGAAAGACTACCATGCTGTTCGGAGCAGACAGTCTAGGTTGTACGCTTCTGATGGTGTTCTCCACACGTAAACACGTCCTGCGGTGGGAAATATTGTGAATGTGGATGCATCTGACCACATTACACGTTTTCATGCATCGGCAGTCCACGTTTTATGTTCCTGGCACCACTGTCATTGCCGTTGTGCATTCGTCCGGGTCACCAGAGGTCTTGCAATAGCAGCTCTGCCATAAATACGTGTTCATGCAGTGCCCTGTGCTCAGTTTTTGTTGATACTGGGGTCTGGAGATGCAGATTGAGCTCTGCACTCATTTTCGGCGCCGTGGTCTTCTTATTACGGGTAACAATCCTCTTTAATGCTCTCCTGTCTCTATCAGTCAAGGTCATTTTCTGGACGCTCTTGTGTTTCGCAGATGAGGTTTTGCAACTAACACACTATGCTGTCACGACGCTAAACACAGTTGCTCTCGATACACCCAGTACCCTGGCGAGTGTTGTCACGGAGGAACCAACTAGGCAGCCACCAATAATTAGCCATCTTTCGAAGCCCGTTAGGTTGCTCATTTCGTCGTCACCCTGAAAGAAATTTTGCAACAAGACACTTTAAATGCACTTAAACAGGTCTTAAACAAAGCCATTACAACCAAAAAGTGGTGGATACCTTTTCGTATTGCGACGTAAGCAGCTGCATGAAAAGTCACGTCTCTGAGCGTGCTGTTCACATTATTCTGTCCAACCCCTGTATTTACACTGAAGTCCCAAAACATTATGACTACCGTATCTTTATGCAAACCGAAACAATTACTGGTAAAAGACGGCGAGTGTGTAGGACATGAAAGGGTATAAATAACACCTAACACTGTGCCCTGTTATCCAGTGGTATTCTTGTTCTTCAGGGGGAAAAGCAGCGGAATTATGCGAGTTTGACCAAGGCCAAATTATAATGGCTAGACGACGTGTAACGTACCAGGAGATGTGACGTACCTGCCAGAAGGACGCACACGACATGAAGGCAGATAGGAATCAGAATAAAACGTCCGCGTAGCTGAATTGGTAGAGCAACTTATTCCGGAATGAGAGGACCGGGTTCGAATCCCGGCGTAGACCAAAAATGACGGAAAATTTACTCTACCAATTGAGCTACGCGGACGTTTTATTCTGATTCCTATCTGCCTTTATGTCGTGTGCGTCCTTCTGGCAGGTACGTCACATCTCCTGGTACGTTACAGACGGCGTCATACCATTTCCGAGACGGGAAAACTTGGGGAATGCTGACCGTTAGCTGTAGTTAGTACCTTCAAACAGTGGTCAGTAGAGGGAAACGCCACGAACCGCCGACTAGGTTTGGGCCGAACACTGCTCATGAACTCTAGAGTGGAGCGAAGGCCATCCCGTATGGTAACAGACAACATACGTGACACTGTGGCACATCTCGCCGGTAATTTATACGCCTGTTACGGGAGTAACGTGTTACAAGACAGTGCATCGAACCAGGCTGATAGGGGCTGCGCAGCCACAGGACGCTCCGACTGTGGCTGGTCAGCCCCGTATGCTTTCGGTTCTCCGTCGCAGGCGCCCACAATGGACACGCGAGCGTCCAAACAAGAGCTTGAATGACACAGTACATCGAACCCTGCTGAAAATGGGGCTCCGCCGAAAGTGCCTACATTGACACGCGAGCATCCGAACAACAGCTTGAATGAACCCTGTTGAACCCTGTTGAAAATGGGGCTCCGTAGCCACAAGCTTCTCCGAGTGTCCATGCTAGCCTCGGCTCACCTTCGAAAGCGCCTACAATAGACACGCGAGCATCAAACCTAGAGCTTGAATGACACAGTACATCGAACCCTGTTGAAAATGGGGCTCCCTAGCCACAAGTCTCTCCGAGTGCCCATGCTAGCCTCGACTCACCGTCGAAAGTGCCTACAATGGAGAACCGAACATCAAAACTGGACCTTGAATACATGGAAGAAGATCGTCCGGTCCGATGAATCTCTTTTGCTGTTGTACCATATAGACGGCCGGGTACGTGTGCGTCATTTTCTTAGGGAAGTGTTGGCACCATGATGTACTATGTGACGAAAACAAGCCGGTGTGTGAAGTGTAATATTTGGGTCAAAAGAAAACGCAGGATCCAGTCATTTGTATGCAAGAAACTATGAAGTCTACCACCTACCTGAACAGCATTGCAGATCAGGGACATCCTTTCATGGCAACAGTATTCCCTTCCAGCAGTGCCTTCTTTCACAGAATAATGCGCCTTGCCACACTGCCCGGATTGTTCAAGAATGATTCGCGGAACACCAGGAAAACTCCCAGGTATTGCCTTGTCCTCCACATTCCCCAGACACCAATCCAATCTTGCATTTGTGGTTTATATTGAAACACCGTCACGGACAAGAAATCCCCACGTCATGGACAAGAAATCCACACGTCACGGACAAGAAATCCACACGTCATGGACAAGAAATCCACACGTCACGGACAAGAAATCCACAAATTACGGACAAGAACTCCACACGTCATGGACAAGAAATCCACACGTCACGGACAAGAACTAGGCACGTCAGGAACAAGAACTCCACACGTCAGGGACAAGAACTCCACACGTCATGGACAAGAAATCCACACGTCACGGACAAGAACTAGGTACGTCAGGAACAAGAACTCCACACGTCAGGGACAAGAAGTCCACACGTCATGGACAAGAACTCCACACGTCACAGACAAGAAATCCACACGTCACGGACAAGAAATCCACACGTCTTGGACAAGAACTCCACACGTCACGGACAAGAAATCCACACGTCACGGACAAGAACTCCACACGTCATGGACATGAAATCCGCACGTCACGGAAAAGAAATCAACACGTCACGGACAAGAACTCCACACGTCATGGACAAGAAATCCACACGTCACGGGCAAGAAATCCAAACGTTACGGACAAGAAATCCACACGTCATGGGCAAGAAATCCAAACGTTACGGACAAGAAATCCACACGTCATGGGCAAGAAATCCACACGTCATGGGCAAGAAATCCACACGTCATGGACATGAAATTCACACGTCACGGACAAGAAATTCTCACGTCACGGACCCTCGTAAACACCAACAAAGATTTGGCGTCAACATCTGGGCAGGCATCCTTGGTGACTATCCGGTGGGACCTTACCTCTTGCCAGAATGTCTGACCGGCTCAGCGTACCGTGTTCCTGGAGCAAGTGCTTCCCGATCTGTTGCAGAATGTTTCGCTCATCGCACGGAGGGACATGTGGTTTATGCATGATGGGGCCCCAGCACACCTTGCCATTGAAGTCCAATAATTCCTAAATGCGACATATCCCGGGCTATGGATTGCGCGCGGTGGATCTGTGGCATTAAAAGAAGGCTTCGTCAAACTCGCTTAAGTCCGCTGCTTTTCCCATGTGAATGACAAGAAAAAAACTGATTAACAGAGCTCAGTATCAAGTATTATTTATTTCGTTTCATGATCTCTGATGATATGTATATCATTATCATTGTCAACGATTATCAACCGATTGCTGATGAAGGTCTCCCCAAGTTCCTTCCACAACGATCGGTCTTGCCAGGCTCCTATATGTCACTCTCGTATGCTTTCGAATTTCGTCCACCCATCTCCTATGTGGTCTCCTTCTGGGTCTCTTCCTGTCCCTTAGAATCCAGCCCACAATTTCGGTTGTCCATCGGTGGTCCGTTCTTTTGGCAATATGTCCATTCCATTGCCATTTCAGGTATTTTACTCTGAGCATGATGTCGTCCACTCCTGTTATTTCCCTTATCTACAAGTTCCTCTTCTTATCTTTCCTGGTTACACCAAGCATGCATCTCTCCATGCTTATTTCAGTTGTCTGCAGTCTTTGTATGTCTTTTTTAGTTAAGGTCCACGTCTCTGCACTGGAAGGATGCATTGATTAAACACTTTTCTTTTATGGCATAATGGCATACTGCTCTTAAAAATTGTACTGTTTCTTCTAAAAGCTCTCCAACCAAGTTTTATACGTCGATTAATGACTTCATCAATGTGACATTTCCTTGATATCTGCTGTCCAAAGTAAATGAAGGTATCGGTTATCTCCAGCTTTTCCCAATCAATCGATAAATCTTCATTTCTTGCAAAAGCATTGCACATGAGTTTTGTCTCCTGATAGTTCATTTTTAATCCCACTTCTTCACTCTTGTCATTAAGTTCCTGGATCATACTCTGCAGTTCGGAAAGGGCGGTTGCAAAAATTAATACGTCATCAGCAAAACGAAGGTGCGTTAAATAATCTCCATTAATCTTTATCCCTTTGTTTTCCCAGTTCAACGATTAAAAAGTATTTTGCAATGTGGCACTATATATATAGTATATATATATCGTCATCATCGTTGTCAACGATTATCCTCTATCCACTGCTGGATGAAGGTCACCGCAAGTTTCAACCACAACGGTTTGTCTTGGGGCAGTCTCCTCCATGTCACTCCTGCATGCTTTCGAATTTATCCACCCATCTTCCATGTGGTCTTCTTCTGGATATTTTCCTGTCTTTTGGAATACAGTCTAAAATTTACAAAAATGACTACGTCATCAACAAAACGAATCTGAGTTAAATAGCCGAAGACTGAGGGCAGAGTTTTAAATTGTGGAATCATCTTTTGGGGTGGAGTGGGGGGCCCGATTTGCCCTAATTCAACACTCTTCTAGTGGAATCATCTATTCTTAGGGGAGGGTCATAACTCACCACGCTGAACAAGCAGGTTGGTGAGTGTGTGATAGCATTTCCTCTGATCCCAGTGGTATAGTTATATCACCATTTGGCGTTCGTTAGAGCCCCTTTAGTAGGAACAGATCGCACCACGAAAAGACGGGGTTGACATTTGTCAAGGAGAAGATGTGGTATGTTTGCGCATCGCCTGACCTTGTGTTCCAATATATATGGAGAGAAATTATGAGATTTACTTTTGACAGAAGTTTTAAGAATATTCCGCTGCGAACATGTTTGCCGTGGTGGGGATCCTACCTTTAAGAAGTCGGGTATCGTAGTTTTTCCAGATTCATTTTTAATAGTTTATATAAACTGTGTAAGTAAAAGACAAAGAGATGATGTACTAACCCGATATGGTTGCAGAATGTAAAGGCTGGAAGTTCAATAAATGAAGGAGAAGTAACTTGTATGTCAACCACAGTGGGATATGTCCAGTAGAAGAGCATGAACATCATTGATTGGTACAAGAATCCAGCCAAACATGTTAAAACAACCACGCATTTGATTGCGGTAGCGATGTATTTCTTATGGCACTTCATTTCCACTTTCCTCACAGTTCTTTCTTCAGTGTTTGGGATTAAATTTCTTCCTAGAGTATCAGAACTGTTTAGGAATATATCTTTCTGGTTGGTGTAGTCGCTCAAAACCTCAGATCCAAATTTGGAAGTGTGTGTCCGACTTTTATTCAAGGCTGACAAAATCTGTAACCATAATGTAGTGTTTCCCAGATTAAGCAGAGTTACTGGAGGCATATCTGTGACACAAATGATGCGGGTTAATAGTCTTCATATTGACGTAGCACAGAATACCTTTCACTATAGCAACGAAGTTCATGCGGTAGATATTTTCAATTGTTGAAAGAAAAGCTGTGTGCATGCGGTTGGCGTCAAAGGCATTTTATGTTGTTTTATTTTTGACCTTTTTCCGTTTCTCAGTGATCGCATTAGTATAACAAACGCACGAGTCTTCAACTGAATTAAAAGCTTTGGGAAGCCTATGGAACTTTCGCTCCCAAACAAGAATTCTCCATTTCGTAATGGGATATTTTATGGAAGCGAGTTCGTGCGAATTCTAGTGTAATCACGCTGATGCCTGGAATCTTCTATTGTGGGTATCAACAACAAAAGCAAATTTGTTTGAAAGTGATGCATGGGATTCTGTGTTTTGTAATTGCAAATGAGGTATTTCAATAACAATGGGACGACAGTCTATTGGATGTGTCACATCAGCGCGAACAAAAGGCCCTTCCCAAAGTAGAGTCTAATACTGACAATATGCGGAGTTATGTCGACAATATTTTGAATGGCGGATCTGTTTTGAAAACAGCGCACATTTTTATTTTTCCATTTAACAGAATTTGGTATGCTCTCCAGACTTCTTTTTTCGGAAAACCTTACTGTATTTTAGCATTGAAGTAAACTTCCAAAACACGGATTTCAAAACGGGACAGCACTGTAAGCCAAAAAAAGGAAAGTCGATACAGTCAAACGAAATAAAGTGATTTAGTGAAACAAGTTGATATTGGTTACTGAGAAATAAAGCTTCAATACAAATTTTGACATCTGCTTCGGTCAGTTTTATGGTTTATATGAAACATTTCGTAACTTTCAATCAGTAGGATTATTAGAAAATTTCACTTTATGCTGCTTTGAGGAAAAATTTCATTTAACAAATCTGGAAAAGCATGGAAAATCTTGGTAGTGGTTATAACAAACGAATTGGGAGAATGTTTGAAATCAGTCTTTTTAGAAGCGCGAATATGTGACTAATATACGACGCTTGTACTAACAACTTCAGGTAGCGTATCCTGTCTGGCACATTAAATTTTTCCATGTAGCCATCTCACCTAAAAATTGGAAAACTTCATCGATATGGAGGGAAAATCTGCATCCATGTGGAGCTTAATAGTATGCTACCGTTACCGTAACTAGCATTGCGGATTTCCGAGCAACTAAAGCTTAAACGTCTGAAGAAACTTCAGTTTGCGATATTCAAAGCATCGCCTCTTTTTAGTATCGAAGGCCAATCCATTTAGGGACGGAACTAGGTTCAAGTCATTCCATCCATGGACGGGCCCAGGTTTAGCCACTCAATCCAAGGATGGATCTAGGTTCAAACCATTCCATCCAGGAAAGGATCTAGGTTCAAACCATTCCATTCAGGGAAGGATCTAGGTTCAGGCCATTACATCCTTGGACAGACCTAGGTTCAAGCCGTTATATCCATGGACGTGCCTAGGTTTAGCCATTCAATCCAAGGACAGATCTAGGTTCAAACCATTCCATCCAGGAAAGGATCTAGTTTCAGGCCATTACATCCATGGACAGATCTAGGTTGAAGCCGTTATATCCATGGACGTGCCTAGGTTTAGCCATTCAATCCAAGGATGGATCTAGGTTCAAACCATTCCATCCAGGAAAGGATCTAGGTTCAGGCCATTACATCCATGGACTGACCTAGGTCAAGCCATTATATTAATGGACGAGCCTAGGTTTAGCCATTCAATCCAAGGATGGATCTAGGTTCAAACCATTCCATTCAGGGAAGGATCTAGGTTCAGGCCATTACATCCATGGACTGACCTAGGTTCAAGCCGTTATATCCATGGACGTGTCTAGGTTTAGCCATTCAATCCAAGGATAGATATAGGTTCAAACCATTCCATCCAGGAAAGGATCTAGGTTCAGGCCATTACATCCATGGACTGATCAAGGTTCAAGCCATTATATTCATGGACGGGCCTAGGTTTAGCCATTCAATCCAAGGATGGGTCTATGTTTTGGATATTACATACAGGACGGATTTGGGTTTAGGTCATTGCACCAAGAATGGACCGAGGTTCAAGCCATTCAATCCAGGTAAGTATCTAAGTTCAGGGCATTTCATCCATGGATAGATCTAGATTCAAGCCATTCAATCCAAGGATGGATCTAGGCTCAAACCATTCCATCTAGGAAATGATCTAGGTTCAGGCCATTACATCCATCGACTGACCTAGGTTCAAGCCATTATATTCATGGACGGACCTAGGTTTAGCCATTCAATCCAAGGATGGATCTATATTATGAATATTACATCAAGGACGGACCTTGGTTTAGGCCATTGCACCAAGAATGGACCGAGGTTCAAGCCATTCAATCCATGTAAGTATCTAGGTTCAGGCCATTTCATCCATGGATAGATCTAGATTCAAGCCATTCAATCCATGGACGGACCTTAGTCTAAGCTATTCCCTCCAAGGAAGAACCGAGAGGTAGGCCATTCCAACCTTGGATGGACCTGAGTTCAAGCCATTTCATCCATGGATAGATCTAGATTCAAGCCATTCAATCCATGGACGGACCTTAGTCTAAGCTATTCCCTCCAAGGAAGAACCGAGAGGTAGGCCATTCCAACCATGGATGGACCTGAGTTCAAGCCATTCCATCCAGGATCTAGGCTCAGGCCATTACATCCAAATGCACACTTTTTCTAGGCTATTCCATCCAACGAAGAATCGAGAGCCATTCCAACCATGGACGGACCTGAGTTCAAGCCATTCCATCCAGGATCTAGGCTCAGGTCATTACATCCATATACACACTTTTTCTAGGCTATTCCTAGAAGAAGTATATATATGGATGTAATACTTCTAGGCTATTACATCTAGGGTCAGACCTATGTATAGGAATCACCAGTTCTTCTTATATTTTCAAAGAGGTTACTGAAGGAAGAATATTCGCAAGCAACATGAGAGGCCTACAAGCAAGTCGTTTTACGCAAAGAAGCACCTGGTCCAACAGTTTTTCTTGTCCTTTTGTTGGTTCATTCGATTTTATTCTTACTGGAGCCTCAATGTGCCGAAACGCTCCACGTATTATGCATTTTATGATAACAGAAAGACAAATGCAACATCAAGACATGGAAGGACGCATGTACAAGACATGCTACACGAACACTGTATGAAACGGTATGAACGATAGACTTCACAAACCGAAGGATATCAAAATAACACGAGAGGGATTTAAAAAAAGACCCATTACATTGATCGTTAAAAAGCGAGATGGACTTGCTGAGTCGTCTTGTATATACAGAGTAAGTCAAAATGATGTTCCCGACTTCAAAGCTTTACCGCACGACATGTAATAATTATTTTTAGTTGCGAGGAGCTTGCTTTAGTAAGTAATCTCTCTACGTTCCAATGACCCGCTGCCGATTCCGCCGATGGTCGTTAGATGTCGTGATAAGACCGGTACAAAGAACAAGTCATACAATGGCGGCAAGCGGACAACAGAGGGCATTTTGTGTTCTCGATTTTCATACAAACAAGCCAGTTGTGACTGTTCAACGGCATTTTCTGACGAAATTAGGGATAGGGTCACCCAGTGGTAAGTCAATTAGTAATTGGTATTCACGATTTCGAGACACGGGCTGGGCTGTATTTGCAAGGGAAAATCGACTGGACGTCCGTCGATCTGAAACGACGTAGTGGAGCGTGTTTGGGTAAGTTACGTAAGGAGCCCTCAGAAATCCACTTATCGAGCATGTCGAGAACTTGGTGTCCTGCAGAAAACTGCATGGCGAGTTCTAAGGGAACGTTTGCACACGCAACCCTATCGTCTGCAGTTGATTCAAAAGCTGAAGAGGGATGACCGCCACCTGCCAGCGTGTTTCTGTGAAAGATTTCTCACTCTAATGGAGGATGACGGTTTCTCTGAAAAGTTAGTTTTCAATGACGAAGCAACATTCCACATTTCAGGAAAGGTGAACAGGCATAACGTGAGAATTTGAGGCACTGAAAATCCCCATGCAGCACGAACGTGCTTCCCTAAAAGTCAAAGCCATCTGTGCAATTGCTCATCTAAAGATGTATGGGCCTATTCTTTAGCTGCAGCCACTGTGATATGAATCACCTATCTCGACATGCTGGAACAATGACTTCTCCCACATTTAGATGAAGACATTGATGACTTCATTTTTCAACTCAATGGTGCTCCACCGCATTTCCATAACGATATTCGGGACCACCTCAATGACCGCCTGCCAAAACGATGGATTGGCCGTTCAGTTGACGGGGATGAAGAGATGCCATCATGATCCGCAGATCGTGTGATTTTTCTTGTGAGGTTTCATAAAGGATCGTGCCTATGTACCACCACTTTCAACGACGCTGGTTGATTTGAAAGCTCGCACCACAGCAGCCATCACAGAAATTGACACCGACATGCTACAAAGAGTTTGGCAAGAACTTGATTACCAACTTGATGTGTGCCGTGTTACACATTGAACATTTATAAGTAAGTTGAACAAAATGATCATATGTAGAGGATTTTAGGAAGGAAGTGTCTGACCCCTAGTCCTAAACAACCCTTAGAAATAGGAAGCTAGGAGATTTGGGCTAGATTGCCCGATAGGAAAGGGATACGGAAGCAAAGTAGAAAGGGGGAGGAAGACGCCATTATTTATTACCGGGAGGCCAGTAACCGGGGTCCGACGGCTTAACGTGCCCATCCGACGCACGGCGGATATTTAGTGGATCGAACGTTCGTACCTGCCGGGGATCGAACCTGAGGTCCTTTCCATGGCAGTCACGAACGTTGCACACTGGGCCACCCGCGGCCCAAGTTGATCAAAAGTTTATGAAATGTGCTTTTGGACAGTACACGTTATGTGAATCTGCTTTACATTAAACATGAGTACCAAATCATTTAAATCGGGAACATCATTTTGACTTACCGTGTAGTTTGCAATAGAAGAAACCAAGCACAAACACCCGGAAAACAACGATTCATACAACACATGGACTACAGTGAAAATGTTCTTTGCATAAACTAGATAAAAACGGGTAGTAATACGCCAAATAACTAAGTAAAGAACGATAATATCAGTTCATTGGCATAAGACAATGATGTCTTATGCCAATAAATGATATCTGCAACGATGACGTGTCAATAGAGCTGCCTTTGATATGGCGCATGTTCCTGCGTGCCTTTCGTGAAAGGACCTGATTCTTCTCGTTTTAAACTGCTTTCTCACGTGCCATGCTGTCACGTTTTTATACATTTTTATATCTCACATGCATATTTAAATCATAAAGGAAGGATCAATCAAGTGGAAACAGACATAGGAGCCCATGGAAACTCCTCCCATAGAAAGTGGCGCTCCCACGGACCTAAAACAGAAGCAAAATGTGACGTAACCCCGTGACGTCAGCAATAGTTGCTACGACAACCCAGCGCAGGCGACAGCAGCGCCAACGCACCATCTTGAAAGACATGCCTTTACTTCAGAAATAACAAAAAAATTACGAAGATGGAAAATAATTTTCACAAATGTTGGCCAACTATGGAAATACAGGCTACGCAAATTCCGAGTAAAAAAAGGATAAGCCAAAAAGCTAACGAAGCCAATAACGTAGATTATAACGTATACTCTAGATTCACTTTCCTTTTGATTTTACTATTTCTGGTTATTTTATTTTCCTATGTAAATTATCTTCTTACTGAACGAGATGTTATTTCACCCGCTGAATGAGATCTGGCAATGAGTGTAAGTCATGACGTGGTGGTAGCCAGTATAAATAGGCGCGTTCAACGATACTAGAGAGAGCTTTTTGTTGATGTGCGTAGGGAGAGCTTTGTTTCATGTGTAAAGAGATCTTCGTTATATGCGTAAGGAGAGTTTCGTTTATGTGATTAGAGCTTCGTTCATGTGCAAGGAGCTACGTTTTATTGAGTAGCTGTGTGTCCGGTGAAGTGTATGTTGGATCATATCAAGAGTTTCTCTAATAAAAAGTTGTTCTAGTAAGTACGTTTTTCTCAGTTCATAGTTTTGTCAGATCTCTGTCTGGCTGTTAGGTTTATTTCATTAGTTGTTATTATTAACAACCAGCATTAAGACTTTATTCATCTTAATTACTACTACAACATTACTAGCAGTTAAAAGCTTGTTCAATATTATTACTACACTACTAGCAGGAAAGTTTATTCATGTTATAATTAATAACACAACAACCATTAGAAGAAGCATTAGTAGAAGAAGAAGCTTTTATTCATTATAAGATGTCGAAGCAGATGACAATTGAATACAAATTAGAATTGAAAGTGAAGCAGAGTGGGTATGGAAAAAACAATCAAATGAACAACAGACACGTAAAAACCCAAAAGTTATGAATTCTGTAAGGAAAAGTATACGATCAGTAAGTAATAGGCAAAATAATACCACTTATTAGAACGCTAGAGGAAATGAAAACCAAAATGAATCTTCAACACTGCTGGATAGCAAGCCAAAGTCAACAGTCAAAGTAAAAAACATGACATTAACTGACAAAAATCACGTGGTACGTGGGTGTTACCTGGGAAGCCAACTGTAGTTCTGTTTTAGGTCACTGGCGCAATGCAGTCGACTTCATGACGTCATGAGTTTCAGCCTAATACAGCCAGTGTCTTCTCTGTATATCCTTCCTTTATGATTTAAATTTCCTGTATATTCATTTAGATTTCTAACGTTGTTCCAAAACCACGTCTAATCCTGAAGAAGGCACCCGTAGGTGCTGAAAGTTTGCAACCAGTTGTTTGCTGTCTTATGCCAATAAAAGGATATTATCGTTCTTTACTTATGTTCTTTGCATGTTGAAAATGACCATCGCAGAGACGTGCAAGAATAACTTCCTTCCCTACGTTTCCGGTGAAAACTCGAAAGCCATAGTCCAGGAACTGACTCTACACTGTGAAGTTTGTTTCTTAGCTGTTGGCTCCACAAAGTCAGCCATAAGGGCTGGACATGGTCACGGAAAACAAAACGTAGGTGCGTGTGGTACAGGAGCTAGGTACAGGCTCCCAGTGAGAAAGGGCATCTGGCAGTGGCATCAGACGACACGGATCCTCAGAAGTGTGATGTATATGCTCTAATTTAACTTACACTTTCAATTGTCTCTTCTTATTTAAATCGTGTCGTTACCTCTTCTTACTTAATGACATGTCTCTCAAGAGCTTACTTTTTGAAGCTCCTGGCAATAAGCCTAGTCAGTAAAACGCAGATAAAAACCCAATGCTTGCGTAATTGGGTGTGGCTTTTGTTATGGAACGTACCATTGGGAGACTTGCTCCAAATTATTGGTATCGTTGTTAGAAAAGACTTCATCATCAACAGCAAACACAGCAGTTCGTTGGTTTCCTTGAATGAAAGAGTTCACACGATCAAGACCGTCTTTAGTTCTCAACGCTTAGGGGCCACCTGATAGAGCTTCTTCATTCACACTTATTCTGTAAGGTTTAACCCTTTAACTGGCTGGAACGAATTAACTCGGGGTTAGCAAAATGGGCTGAAATCAGTTCGAACGAATGCATTCGCTGCCAAAGAAGTGGGCCAAATGCGGCTGGAACGAGTGAATCTGCCCATCAGAAAGCGTTGCTTTCCTTTTAACTTAGTCATTCAAAATGGTAATACAGGGGGATGATTGACTCCAATCCTTTCTGGGTGATTACCTGTTAATAGGATTATAACAATGGCGACGAACTTTACAAAGGAGAGAGAAGATGTTCGAATCACTTGTTTCCACCCAGTGGAAACAAGTCCGTGTCAGAGGGGCTAGCTCTCCCCATGATGCCTTGGGTCGTGGTGCAGAGAACAAAGGACTAGATCCGCGCTCTTATCGCCCGTGGGAGGTTTAAGGTCGACACGACTGAGATGAGAGGGGAGGAAGGAATAGTTTTGCAGTAGCTTTCGTAAAACACTGCCTCTACGTGAACATTTGTGTTTGGGGAACGCAGAAAAATTTGGACATCATTCGCTTCAGGTACCTCGGCCGCTGAAAGGGTTAAGCATTTTTACCTACTCGAAATTATATCTCTGATTCTCGTGTACTCTTATTACGGTACTGTGAATCTCTTCTTACCGTGTACGTGCCTTAACTTAAAATGGCTGACCCGCTTCGTTTCACATTTCACATCGCGTTATCCGCCACTTTTTGCAAGTAATGCAAGACTTCCTATGGAGAAAAAAAGCTACTCTACTCAGTACAACTACTTCAATAGTATACAGAATGTAACGCAGGAAGACGTGAAATTTCTCGTAGCAATTCGTCATGCAGATGAGGTTTGAGACCTGACTACCAACTTTGTGACAAATATAAACACACTTCCTCTTCCCCACTTAAATATAAAGAAGATAGCCTTGATCCCAAAATAAGTAAATAAATTATTCGAACTTCCTCATCTCCTCTGTAACAACGAGTCGCGTCAGAAGCACGGCCATCTGATTAGGTGAAGCTGAAAATTCTTTTCACATGTAAACATTTCTTGGAAAAATGAAAACGCTTCGTGTTTTCGCCGCTAAACACAACGACGTGAAAACGCAATATGATCTCTATCTTTAAAGACACAAACTGACTAATTACAGACTCTCATCTTACATTCAAACTAGTCGATTTCAGCCATGCGTAAGGAGGCTTTGCTCCCATTTGCGAGTTAAAGAATAGTAAAGCACAACTTTTGAAACACCCACACACACGCTCGCACACACACTCACACACATGCACACACACACACACACACACACACACACATGCACACGCACACACGCAAGCATGCACACAAAATGCACAAAACGGTCAATTTTAATCCAAAAAAATTCGTAAAACTGCATATTGAGTGTGTGCAGAAGTTCTACCCGTTTTTGTAATAGATGCAAATTGCGATCGGAGTAGTTACGTCACAGATGAAACTGCGATGTCGAATTTTCGGCCACTAAAGCGTGGAGCAGTAGAGCATATGGAGGCACTAGGCTTATCCGAGTAAGTCATTCGTAACGGAAATCATGGACGGCGTAACATGGCATGCGATAAGGAGCACATTAGACATTGTGTACTGTACGAGCTCGATAAATGCAGTAGTACTGTAGCCGCGGCTTGCAGCAAACTTCTGTCAAGTGCATGGAGATGATGCAGTTGATGATAGCACATGTCGCTGTTGGTTTCGAAAATTCCGGGACAGAGACAGAAGCTGTAAAGGTCAACCACGCCCTGAACGTCCATCCGTGGTTTTTGATGAGAATATGCACCAAGCATAATAAATGACCCACATCCAACCATTCAGAAATTATCATAAACGTTGTCGGTACGCAGAACAACAGTCGAAAGACGGATACATGCGCTTGGGTTTATTACTAAGTTCGATAACTGAGTTCCGCACCAGCTTTCTGCAAAGCAACTAGAGGAGAGAATCCGTACTTGTGTTTCGTTGCTTTGTCGTCACAGAAATGAACCGGTTTGGGGAGGAATTGTAACGCATGATGAGAAATGGGTACTGTACCGTAATGTAAAGCGTCGACGGACTATGTTCCAAGGTGCGGAGCCTGCTGCATCAACCTCAAAAAAAAGGACTGCATCCCAAAAGATTTTGGGAAGTGTTTGGTGGCATGTCCAGGGAATAATCCCCTCGAAGGTGTTGGCACCCAACCGAACGATCAAGGCTGACCTCTACTTCCAACAGTCGGACAGATTGCCAGAACAACTGACATCGAAGCGTCCAGCACTCGTCAATCGCAAAAGCGTGATCTTTCATCATGATAACGGCACACCTCATGGTGCTTTAATCACTCGGCAAAAACTACTGGACTTTGGTTGGGAAGGGCTACCTCACCCGTCGTATTCCCCTGACCTGGCACCTACGGACTACTTTACGATCGTTACAGAACGCCTTCGCTCTCCAAACCTACGATGATGTGGAAGATGTGAAAACGGCGTTACATGACGTTTTTAACTCTAAAACACAGGAGTTTTTCCGGCGTGGGATTCACCTACTCATAGACAGATGGCAAGAGGTCATACAGAATGATGGCATTTATGTGAAATCCTTGGTATGTTATTTGTTGTGTTCTCGTCCTTTTTTTGTAGCCTACGAAAACGGGTAGAACTTATGTACACATTCAATTGAAATTGAGTTTCGTAATATGGAGATTAATTTACATGTAAATGTCGTTCAAAGTCAAAGTTCTGTGGAATATTTCGTTAAATAGAATACTCTGTTAAATGGAAGTTTGCTATATAGAGACTCTTCTGTGTTTATGTTTACAAACGTTCACTACGAACTTTTGAAGATATGATACAATTCAGCAATTAAGCATTTAAGCCCATAGCTACAGATTTTAATTGAATTTAGACACTATAAAACAGAAGTCTAGGAGATCTATAAGTTTCATGAAATCATTCTTTACCCATCATTTTTAGGGTATAAAACCTCGAGTATTAGATTTTTTTTTGTCGCCTCTGGATTCCGGAACTTTGTCGTTTATTTTCTGCACAATACTCACGTAGGAAGCAGCTTCACGTACAGATTCGTGTAGCTTCATTTCAGGATTTAAAAAAATGAATTAAAAGGTAATACGTCATGATGTCCTTCATCTCTTTCTTCGCGACAACGAAACATGTTTTATGTAGCTGAATGCCAGAAATTGCATTCCAGGGCAATGCTCTTGTCTTCCGCATCGCCTGTTCCAGTAATTCTTCCGAAGAAATGGCGTGAAATTTATGACGCATAGTGTAGCTGGGGATTTTAAATCTAACCCTAGTAAACCGAATATAATTCATAGTTATGAAGATGAATGTTTCAAGGAGGTGCAAACAACATAAGATTGTCTTGTGTGTTGCGCGAAAGTGGGCATATCCTGATGACTTAGAGAAAATGGCAAGCTCTGACCAACCCTCTAGAGAAATACCCTACGAATTAACATCTGCCACTACAAGGTAATGAAAGTGGATTCATTTCCTGTCTGTGCTAGGAGACCAGGTCAGCCGCCCATTGGGGTTAAAGGTTTCATCGCAGCATTTGTTTTCTATTGCCTTTTCTGGAAAGAAGACTTTCTGGTGTGCTTGAATCAGAACTTTCGAATAAACCTAAAAAAAGAGACATGAGCTTTATCTTAATTGCAACTAATTTTTTTTTATTGAACAAAACAGTTTTGAAATTGTACATACTGATGATCTTTTCTAAGGAAGTTTCCAATAAAAATACAAGTATTGTAAGAGGAGATCTCCAATAAAAAACATGCCAAAAAATTCGTTGTGTTGAATACATTTACTGGAATATACGTAGCTCAGCCCGATAAAATTCGAGCCTTTTCTTACAGTGCCTCGTGGCATATCAATTACGTGATGCACAATGTTCTGTTTTCAATTGTGTTCAGCATTAAGACAAAAATACTGCGTCTTTGATGATCTTTTTTTTTTTCATTGGAGGTTTTTTTTAAATGATTTATTGGACCTGGTGGTACAGAAATGACAAACAGAAACAGAATACAGATACTTCACAGCCACAAGTACAAATCATACATGGTTTACAGCATGCCAAAAGACCAATGTACACAGATAACCAGTGTTGGACAAGTACAACATTGAGAGCCAGTGCCGAAAGACAAACAAAAGCATCCATGCTTCACCTGGATTCGAACATTTCTCGGACGAAAGTTCATAAGCCAGCGCTTAGACCACTGCGCCACCTGGCATGTTGATCTTGTGAAGAAAATACCGGAGTGTACAATGTCTAAAGTATTTTTCCTCAAACCATTTACAGACATAAAGTTCTTACAAAACAAATTTCAACATCAAATATTTTTATTTTGAGGTATATCATGATTTCTTATTTGGAAATTTCCTAAACATTTTATTGTTATGATATTCATACCCTACGAGCCACTATTTTACAAGCATATCGTAAAGATATTTCCTCTAGTTTAATTTTCTACATATTTAGAGATCCGGCATTTCCGGCGCGTTTCATCATTAATATAATTTTCATATTTTGAGGGCTTCGACTCAATCTTGCTTCAATTTTCGTCTTGTTCCTCTTGCTTATATTTCCATGACATTTCAACAGCTTTTACGTTCGCATCTCACAAGACAGTATTTTCGAAGAATTCAGCCAGCTTCAATTTTAACGCTGCTGTTTTTTTCGTTTTTTTTTTTTTTCGCAAGAATGTATTATCAGCTCATTTGGTTACGGTTAAATTTTATGCATTCCGCAAGACTAAATTTGTATGTCATTTCATCAGCTCCAATTCCCGTACATTTGGCAGACAACATAAGAGCGTATTTTGAAGGCATTACGTTATCTTTAATTTTTATGCATCTGCGAGCACATACACCGAATAGCCAAAACGTTAATGACTAGCTGGCTTTATGCAAATCGAAGCAACAGCAGGAAAACGACGGTACGTGTGAAAGTCATAAAACGGTATAAATAAGTCCTGATACTGAGCTATTTCAATCAGTGTATTCTTTTTTCTCAGATGGGAAACACAACGGACTTAAGCGATTTTGACAAAGGCCAAATATCAGATCGTTCGGAAATTTTATGGCCGATTTTCTGAGGTCTTAATTTAACTCGTCTACAGTGCTTGCAGACCAACCCACTTGCAGCGCCATTCGTACGAGTCTGACGCCACATACACGCTGTAATCGGTTGAGCTGCAATCGTTTCTGCTCGGATTGGAGTGTGGTCTGTACAACAATGTTGGAAATTAGAAAGTTACGTGTGATTCTATTTCATGAGTTCATATAGGATCGTAATGGGCACAATCCTACCGTAATTTGGTTAAAGCATTACATGGGCAATGAGGCAACATCTGCACATACTGTTCGACGATGGTGGTCGAGGTATAAAGCGAGGAGACAACATTTGAACATACTGTTCGTCGATGGTGGTCGAGGCATGTAACAAGGAGGCAACATCTGAACATACTGTTCATCGAGGGTGGTCGAGGCATGAAGCGAGGAGGCAACATCTGAAGATACTGTTCGTCGATGGTGATCGAGGCATGGGGCGAGGAGGCAACATTTGAACATAGTGTTCGTCGATGGTGATCGAGGCATGGGGCGAGGAGGCAATATCTAAACATACTGTTCGCCCATGGTGATCGAGGCATGGGGCGAGGAGGCAACATCTGAACATACTGTTCGTCGATAGTGATCGAGGCATGGGGCGAGAAGGCAACATCTGAACATACTGTTCGTCGATGGTGATCGAGTCATGGGGCGAGGAGGCAACATCTGAACATACTGTTCGTCGATGGTGATCGAGGTATGGGGCGAGGAGGCAACATCTGAACATACTGTTCGTCGGTGGTTTGCAAAGTTTCGTTCCGGTGACACGAGCCTACAAGATGAGGAGGGCCGAGGATGACATTCGGTCATTCATGATGACACTCCGAAGTCATACGTGGAGGTGAATACTCTCGTTACAGTCAGAGAACTCGTGAAACAGCTCAATGTGTCGGTGTCAACCGTTTCCGAACAACACCACTAAATCGGTAAGGTCAAGAAGCTCGATACGTGGGTCTCACACGAACTGACGGAGCATCAGAAGAAACAACGGCTTCAGATGTGAAGTAACCTTCTGCTTCGCTACAAAAAAGAACCCCTATTTGATCGCATTGTAACCTGTGATGAAAATTGAGTGTTATACGACAACCGTAAGCAATCTGAACAGTGGCTGAACCATGGTGAACTACCGAAATAACATCCTAAACTAAGGCTGACGCCAAAGAACGATTTGTTGACAGTGTGGTGGACTGTTCACGGTGGCATACACTACAGGTTCTTGAGTGCTACTGAAACAATTACCTCAGTCACAAACTGTGAAGAAATTGACCGAATGCCCCAGAAGTTGTGTTCTGAAGAACCGTCTTTGGCGAACAGGAAAGGTCCTATCCTCCACCATGATAACACGAGACCGCACGTGTCACAAATGCGAAACAGAAAATACACAAACTGAGGTTCGAAACCCTCCCACATCCAGCTTACTCGCACAAGGACAAGATCTTCAAAACCCGAGAGGAGGCCGACATTGCATTCCGGGACTTTCTTGCATCCAGGGAGCCAGATTTCTTCGAGACTGGCCATGAAGCACTTGTCACTTGATGACAGAGGTCTGTAGCTGCTGGAGGTGTGTGTTTTGAATAAACCGAGGTTGTGTGCTATGATGTATGTCACTTTCATTTTTACCCTCCAAATCGGCCATTATTTTCCGAACAATCTGGTAGCAATTGTAACGTACCAGGAGATGTGACGTACCTGCCAGAAGGACGCACACGACATAAAGGCAGATAGGAATCAGAATACATGTCCGCGTAGCTCAATTGGTAGAGCAACTTATTCCGGAATGAGTGGACCCGGGTTCGAATCCTGGCGCGGATAAAAATGACGGAGAAATTCACTTCGTTATACAATGTCCAGACAACTGGGTCAGAATATTTCTGAGACGGCAAAGCTTGTGAGATGCCCACGGTCAGCCGTGGTTGGTACCTTCAAAAAGTGGTTTGAGGAGGGGGGGGGAATACTGGCCGCCTCCAAGATGTGGGCTTTAGCGATGATATTGGTGAGCAGAGGCTTTCCCATATGGTACCAGCCAACAAACGAAATACCGGACCGCAACGTGCCGGTCTTGTGAATGTTGTTGACAGGTGTAAGTTGTCACAACGCAGATTCTATCGAACTCTGCAGAAAATGGGGTTGCATAACCCCCGCAAACCACTCCCAGTGCATAATACTCACCTCGGTTTACCGTCGAAAGCGCCGACAATGGACACGCGAGCATCACAACAAGAGCTTGAATGGCACAGTACATCGAACCCTGCTGGCAATGGGGTTCCGTAGCTGCAAGCCTCTCCGAGGAGTGCCCATGCTAACCTCGATTCATCGTCTAAAGCACCTACAACGGATACGCAAGCATCAAAGCAAGATCTCGAATGACACAATACGTTAATCCCTGCTGAAAATGGGGCTCCGTAGCCGCAAGCCTCTCCGAGTGCCCATGCTTACCTCGATTCACCGTCGAAAGCGTCTACAATGGGCATGTGAGCATCAAAACATGGCCTTGAATGATTAGAAGAGTTTCATTTGGTGCGATGAACCTCCTTTTCCGTTGCACCATGTAGACGACCGTTTACGTGCGCGTCGTTTACCTGGTGAAGTGTTGGCAACAGGATACCCCGTGGGATGAAAGCAAGCCGGCGGAGGAAGTGTAAGGCTGTGAGCAATGTTCTGCTGGGAAACCCTGGGCCCAGTCATTCACGTACAGGGAACCATGACGTCTAACACTACTTAAACATCACTGCAGACCGGATATAACCTCTCTTGGCAACGGTATTCCCCTCTGACAGTGCTTTCGTTTTAGCAGGATAATGCTCCGTGCCACTCTGCTAGCCCAGATTGTTACAGAATGGGTCGTGGAACATAAGGAAGACTTCCATGTTATATTCTGGCTTCTAAATTCTCCAGACATCAATCGAATCGGGCATCTGTGGTTTGTATTGGAACAGAATATCCTGTCTGCGGCGCTCGACCACGTAACTTACAAGAGTTAAAGGATCTGACGGTAAGTTGATGGTACCAGATACCACAAAATACATTTAGAAATCTTGTACCATCTGTGTTTCGCCGGGTAACAGCTGTTTTGATGGTACGTGCAGGACTAACATCATATCAGGCAGGTGGTCATAGTGTTTTGTGTCTTCTGTGTATTATCGAGGAGCACCGTGAGCAAATCAGTGGGCTATAAGTAGTCGCTTGTCCCTAATTTAGGGCCACTGGCTCCAGGGAAGGGCGAGATCCAGTGATGTAAGACAAACACAACATCCATGCCTCACGGGATTCTAACCCCGACCCATCTTGGACGAATGATCAGAAGCTATCGCTTAGACTGCTGTGCCACAGAGGTGGCTCGAGGCGTTCCGTCAACTACAAATATTTCGCATAACTCTGTTTTCTTGGTTTTCATGGCACCGCGTCAGCTTCAATTTTGTACATTTTGTGTGAATACATTTTCAAGTAACTTCGTCAGCTTTAATTTTCAAACATTTCGAAAGATCGCTTTTCAAAGGCTTTCGAAATGTATGTTGATTTTCGTTAACTTCAATTTCCGTACCTTTCGCAAGCATGTGCACTGCTGTCCAGACCTTAAGAATGAGGTAAATTTTGACCAGTCAAAATTGGATAGAGCAGTTACAAGTGATACCGATTGTAATCACAATAGTGAAATGATAAGCACAACATCAAAAATCATGAGTAATATTTAATACAGATCGATGCAGAACAAAATGTTGCGAAGATAGTACCTGCACTGTAATACACCTGTCGTCCAGTGACACCTTTGCATCTGCACTATATAAACAGACTACATGGCGAAGTGCTCAGTAAGGGTATATCTAAACCCTACACAAGTCTCCTCACAGCGTTCCATACACTTTGGATTGGATTGAGATGAGGGAAGCAGGCTGGCCCCTCCATCCAACGGATATCCTCACTAACCGATGCTTCAGCAACAGTTGCTGTGCTGTGAGGAGCACAGAACAGATGAATGTCGCAAAGAATTACATCACTGCACCATAGTCCCATGATTGTCGCTTGAACGCCTGCAATTGAGTGCGACCATTGACCATGACACCAGCCCACATCATGACACCGCGACCGCCAAATCTGTCCGGTTCAGCGATGTTCGTGGCATCAAACGAATCCTCACGTTTCCTCCAGATCAATAGCTGCGTGAAATTCGAAGAAAGAATGAAGCAAGTTTCTTCTGTGAACATTACTCTGGTCCATTGATCTGAAGACCAGTCAACGTAAGACATACACCACTTATATATGGTGCTCCCTGTATAACGATAGACAGAGTATGGGTTTCCGAGAATATAATGTGTTGCACGTAGACTTCTTGACACGGTCTGTCACGAAATTTGCGGAACCGTCTGGATTTAAGGCTATTTGCTAACTGGCACAGAGTGCCAGTTAGCAGTTAGAGGAGTACCTGCTGGTCGTAATTTCAAGACTGGCCCGGAGTATCAGTTGCTCAGCTTTGCAATTACAACCACGTAACGGTCATCTTGCTGGCTCATACAACGGAGACGACCTCCACCAAAATATTTAGCAGCAGGTCTGCGTCTCCTGAACGCTGACCAAAGCCGCGACTCTGTGCTGTGTGCTACTTCAAACTCTCTGGCGACATACGCCATAATTCAGCTTTTTCTGACTTACCGATAATTCGGCATCGGATAAAATACTCAATATGATGTCGACGTGACATCCTTTTCTTACCTCAGATACGCAGCTTCTCTTTCCGTCGCTGCAGCACATTGACACTTCAACGACGAAACCGCTCTTACATCCAACTACAAGCCCGACACGTACTTATATCCAACTCACACGATTGCCCGAAAACGTCCATCTAGAATGAGTAGGATATCCTGACACCCACTTGTTCTTTGAATTAACACGGCCTTTACGGGATTAGCAGAAGTCATCCTCATCACCATTGCTATAGCTAAACAAATAAGTAAAGCAGCCGTTGGTATCTCCCGGGGGCGATATTACTGGTATTTATTCTTTGAATTAACATGGCCTCTACGGAACTATCAGAAGTCACTCTCTGTCACCATTGTTTTCGCTAAACAAATAAGTAAAACAGAAGGTGGTATCTCCCGGGACAAAATTACTCGCATTTCTTCTTTGAATCCACACGGCCTCTGCGGGATTTGCAGAAGTCACACTCAGTCACAATTGTTGTGGCGAAACAAATAAGTAAAGCAGAAGGTGGTATCTCCCGAAGCGATATACTCGTATTTCTTCTTTAAATTCACACGGCCTCTACGGGATTAGCAGAGGTCACCCTCAGTCACCATTGTTGTCGCTAAACAAGTAAGTAAAGCAGGCGATGGTACTTCCCGGGGCGATATTATTTGTTCTCGTGACATCGGATGCCTTCTCTGTGGAAGAATGCACTGATCACCCCAGGGAAGCCTCTGAAGGTCAATGCACATCAAGACTACAGATCAGAAGTTTCGTGTGGTGATCGAGCGCTAATATTTCTTTTGTTAGCTTGTGAAGGGGCTGAGAAGAAATTCTGAAAAGAGCAACAGACAGTTTTGGGCGTTATGGTAATCGGAGTGACACAAGATTTCAGGACCGTAGTACTTTAGAAACAGGAACCCATATAAGGCACGACTCGGCCTGTTCCCTATATACATCCCGAGCAACTGTCACGTGCTCACAGCAAATTTTCATACGTTTTGCGCACAATGCAACGTCTTCATACGTCACACCGCATTCATGGGCATATGTTAGTAAACTCCTTTATCCCAGTGACGATCTGTGATGGTCAGAAATCAGGTTTGTCCTTAAGTTTTGGACAGCAGTATACTTTCAATACATTGTCAGCTTTAATTTTCATTTACCAAACTGCAATTTCAACTCATTATGTCAGCTTCAATTTCCAAACATTTTCCGAGAATGTGTTCTTAGGATATTTCATCAGTTGTAACGTTCATACTTATCGATTCTATAGATAATTTTTTGTCTAGAGGTTTAATGAGCAACCATGAGTATCTAAGGCTATGAGGAGTGACCCATACCTAAGTTAAAATCGCTGGTTCCTGTAAAAGGTGACTAACAGTCGATGAAAATCGTAATATTCATAACTTACAACCCATTTCCATCTTTACGAGAAAAAAGAAACACCTTTCCCTTAGCCGGAAACTTAACAACTCGTTTGTGACGCCATTGTAAGCAGGTTAAACAAACTTCTTTCCTCATACTCATCATCTGATAGATATAAAGATCGCCTGAACGGACAGAAGAGCTGCTGTTTTTATGATTATCCCAGTCGTAAAACTAGCTGGATTAGTGATATAATTCGGTGTTTTGTTCCCCGCTTGTTATTCATATAATACACAATTTTCTCGCTATGAGCCAAAAGTGTATATTGATTTTTTCCTTCAAAAGTTTGCTTCATTTGTTCATTTAGAAAAAAAATAATTTTGTTTGAAATATCTTTCCCTATGAGTAGTGTTTTGCGCACTATTTGTGATTTCTTCGTAATGCACCTTTCTGCTTCCAGTGGACGAATATTGCTATTTATAATTCCAAGTACTTCACCGATTCCGTGAATCCGATTGAAAATAGTGTTTTCATAACTCGTGGCACAGCCAATATGAGGAACACTGCGCCCATTGCAATAATATTATTTAAAATATTGCATGTTTTAAATAACATGCAGTATTTTCTGCTAGTGGCATAAATGCATTTTCTTTTTCGCCGATCTTACCCTATAAATATCCGGTTTGAAAAAACTTCTGAGTTAGGAAGGATTTAAAATACATGCTCATTGAATTCGGGTGCTTGGGAATGTTCTATCTTGTTTGCCTACAGGTAACACAAACATTGTGCGGAATAGATTTGGCTGTATCTGTGATTTTCTACGTATGTGATGGCCCGCAAAATCTTGTTTAAAAGTTTCCCCAAAATGTTGTTAACATGTTTCAATTGTTCACTGGTGTCACAAACTTAAGGACGGATCGCAATTTTACTTACAGGTGAATAACCACCTCTTTACAGTGTGACATTGAATGGAAGATGTTTTTGAGATATTCCTGGGGAATAGCCTTCCTGCTGCTCCTATGTGAGACCAGAGTACATTTGTGATGAATGGCAGAGACGCTTGACCGTTCAGTTGCTTAGCTACCATGTTCCAGACATGTTCGATCCGGTACATATCCGGCGAGCATGCAGGTCAGTGAAGAAGCAGTATCTTCCGTGCACGGAAGAAGTCTTGAACATTCCGGGTCACAGGTAGGTGAGTATTGTGCTTCTGGAATATAACTCCAGGACAACTCTGACTGAAGGATATCCCCTGTCTCTAAGACATCCGTGATGTAACGCTGGCTGTTGAGGGCTTCCTCTATTCGTGTCAGGCAAGGGTGCGAAATGAACCCAATGCGCCCCAAATCGTGACACTTGGCGGTGAGCAGGCATGTGACTGTAAAACGCACGCTTCAAGGTGCCGTTAACCACGATGTCTTTGATTAGTTATGCGACCATCCTGGTGCATCAAGGCTAAATCGTGACTCGTCAGAAAACACGACCTGTTGCCAATCAGCGCACTACTGTCTGTGTTCGAGAGCCCATTGTAGCCTGAAGCGTCTGCGGTTGAGGGTCAAAGGAATGCCCAGCAATGGGCTCCTAGCAACCAGCCCTCTGCTAAGCAGAAGACGTCGAACTGAGCTGGAGGACTATGCCTGACGTGTGGCAGTGCTCTGCTGCTGTGCGTCGCTGAGCGATCGGTCACTACCATGCGGTCGATGTATCGGTCATACATTGCAGTCGTGCGGCTTTGCCGTCCGTTTCCCGGATTTCTGTCAGTCCGAACCTGATCTGTCCACTAACTCCACGTTCGCATCACTGTACTAGCGTTTCGTCTCGTACGAGTGGCAATTTCGTGGTAGGAAAATCCAGCTTCTTTCATCCCAACAATCCTTATTTTCGCCCAAAACCCGTCAGGTGTTTCTAATGCGGCTTTCTTCATCGACGGAGCATAGTGGGGCACAAGAAACACCTTTCGACTCAATATGGCCTCTTCACTGATCACACCATCTCGTTTAAGCCAACTATCGCATATATAACACACAAAACGTTCGTTTGCCTGAAGCAGCAAAAACTCTCGAACGCCGAACTGCGGCATCGTGAAATTTGCATTTCTAGGTCAACGCAACTATTTTAAGAACTCTGAGTTGTTCCGTTCGCGAGTTATGAATTCATTAATAAGCTAATCAATAAAGTCAGCGTCGTTTGATACGTCATCGTTATCTGTTCCAAATTTGAAAGCACGTGACAGCATTCATCCACAAGTGTTTCTCTTCTTTGAGAACTGTACATAAAAAATGCAAAAACGAACTTTGCGAAATCTTAACGAAACTGGCTGAAATTTTTGTCAACACCATGAATTAGTGATAAGAGGAGTCCCTCAAAATTTCACCGGAATCCGGTCAAAACTTTTTAAAATAGGCATGGAATTTTAATTCATCGGTAAACAGAAATACACTGGCGTGCAAACTGTAAGGACGAAACAGTTTTTCGAATGTAACGTCATGCAGGAGTGCTCCACATCGACTCAAATCATACCATAAGATCCCCAAGATGTAAGAATATGGGACAAGTGAGCAAAACCGTCCAAACAAGGAATCCAAAGAATACAGAGGCACTTTATTGAAAAGGTAGCTTCGAGCACAACTGGACAGAAGACAGAAACGCCCATGTGACAGGCGGCTGCTAAGAAAAATCTAGTCTTTAGTAGGATATATGATCACCCCTGACTGCGTTGCAGGATTTACAACGTCTGTCCATGCTGAGGACGAGGTTTTCAAGGAGCTGTTGAGGCATCACGGCCCATTCCTCTTGTAACGCCAATCGCAGCTGCAGAATCGTTGCTGGTGGCTGGTGACGTGCTGCCAAGCGTCTCCCAAGAAGGTACCACACGTGTTCGATTGAATTTAGGTGCGGGAACCTTGCGGGCCAATCCATGCGTTGAATATCTTCACTCTCCAACAGCTCTGCGACAGCCACTGTACGATGAGGTGTAGCGTTGTCGTTCATGAAGTGGAACTTAGGACCCACAGCACCTCTAAACAGACGCACGTGAGGCAGGAGAACCTCGGTACAATAGCGGACACCAGTGACTGAACCTCCTTGGAAGATGTGGAGGTCAGTACGGCTACCAAGCATGATATCGCCCCAAACGAGAACTCCGCCTCCTCCAAACCGGTCCCTTTCGATTAGGTTGAAGGTGTGATTGCGTGTTCCCTGCTCTCTCCAGATGTGTCTACGTCCAGAATCGCTCATCAGACTAAATCGGCTCTCATCCGTAAAGAGAGCTGACCCCATTGCTGATGTGTCCAGTTCTTGTGTTCCTGGCACCACAGAAACCGCCGTCTCCGATGAGCAGGCGTTAATGACACACACCGTACTGGTCGTCGTGCAAATAGACCACCTTTGTGCAGCCTCCTGGCCACGGTAAAACGCGATAACGAACGTCCAGTTGTCTGTTGCACGTGCCTTGCGATTTCTCCCGCTGTCTGCCGTCTGTCTCTTCTCTCCTGTAGGACAATATACCGGTCGTCTGCCGTCGTGGTCACTCGTGGACGACCACTGCTAAACTCTAGGACAGCTGTTCCTGTCGTTTGAAATGCTCTCCAAGCTCGAGAAACGATGCTGTGAGCGAAGCGATCCCGAACTTCTCGGCCACACTACGACCTTCTTCCAACTTCCCAATGACTCGACCTCGGGTAAAGACATCCAGTTGTTGTCTACTGGATTGCCTGTTGGCCATATCACACGGTGGTAGCAACTCGACGTCGTTCAAACCGATGTACATGGTTCAATAGCTTTCACCGAATTGCTGAGGGTACAACGCCCGTGTGCTTTATACCCTTCCGACACCCCCCCCCCCTACGTCATGCTGCATATATGCGCATGCCCTACCGTACCGGACCTAGTCTATCTCCTGAGTGGTCTTTCGGTCCGTTCTGCCTGCTCGTTCCGCTGTTATGCTAATTTCTCCTCTTCGTCCTTAATTTTTGCAAACCAGTGTATATACGCAGAAACGGTTAATAAAATTTTGACGACTAATTTAAAAAGTTATTTACCGATTCAGGCGAAATTTGGAGGTCATGTTCCTATTAACGATTTATGGTGTTTATTAAAATTTAAGTCAGTTTCATAAAATATTCGCAAAGATATGTATTAAACTTTTTTATCCCAGAGATTTGCCCCTCAAAGACGTCTGAAACCGAAAGCACGTGATGCATTTGATCGTCGATAAAAAATTGTTAACGAATTTTGTTCAGTCAGTGTTCTAATGCTGTCTCTCCTGGATGCGTGTTAAATAATTCGTAACGCTTTTGGTCCGCTTATTCTACAGCTGTATGTTGGAATGTCAAGAGCAAAGGATCCAACAAAATTATATATTGTCGTCGATGAAGGAGAAACCAAAAATGTTGTGTACGGCCAAGTGCTGAAATAATCACACTATGAATAAATAATTTGTAATGACCGAATTTGTGAAATCAGCTTTTTTCTTTCTTGCAAGCATCAATTTTTTCCCGATTTTTTTAGTGACATAAAAGGGAATATGAAATTAATAAGCCTAAATTCCAAGCAAAGCCAGGTAGTAAAGCTAGTTTATATATAAGATCAGACAGTTTAGAGGCCTCTGCTCCTAAACCTTATGGGCATATTCACTAACATTTTAATAATTTGCATGTCCCAATTCATTGCACATATCCTGTAAATTTTAAGCTAATACCGGCAGTCTTTCATGGTGATGCAATTTTAACAAACAGCAGTGTAAAGTAATTTCTGATCTTAGATATCAGTTTATATACAGAAACATATTTTTAAACTGCTGATTCACGTGATGACAGTCAAACTAAGACTCCCCTACGAGGTATAAGAGAAACGGAACGAAGGCTCATCCTAAGTAGTTTAAGAGAAATTGAACTAAGGTTCATCCTAGGCAATTTAAGACTCAGCGGAACTAAAATTCCTCCTAAACAGTTTAAGAGGAGCTAAACTAAGGCTCATCCTGGCCACTTTAAGAGAAACGGACTTAAAGCTCGTCCTAATCTATTTAAGGTGCAGTGGAAATAAGACTCCTCCTCGGCAATTTAAGAGCAGCTGAAGTAAGGCTTGTCCTGACCACTTTACGAGAACCGGAACTAAGACTCATCCTGGGCAATTTAAGAAGAGCAGATCTAAAGCGCATCCTTGGCACTTTAAGAGAAACGGAACTAAGGCTGATATTATACAATTTAAGCCGCAGCGGAAATAAAGATCCTCCTGGGCAGTTTAAATGGTGCTGAAAAAAGACTTGCCCAACGAAGTTTCAGGGAAAAGGAGCTAATGCTTAACTTAGGTGGTTTAAGTGAAAGAGAACTAAGGTTCATCCTAGACAGTTTAAGAGTAGCGGAACTAAGACTCATCTTAGGCACTTTAAGAGAAACGGAACTAAAGCTCATCCTAGGCTATTTAAGGCGCAGCGAAATTAAGACTCCTCCTGAGCAATTTATGGACAGATGAACTAAGGCTTGCCCTGGGCACTTCTAGAGAAACGGAAATAAGGCTCATCTAAAGCAATGTAAGGCACAGCTAAACTAAGACTCCTCCTGGGCAGTTTAAGAGGTGCTGAACTAAGGTAGATTTCAAGGAAACGGAACTAAGGCTTATCCTAGGCGGTTTAAATAAAAGAGAACTAAGCCTCATCTCAGACAGTTTAAAAGAAACAGATTTAAGACTCATCCTAGGCACTTTAAGAGAAACGGAACAAAAGCTCATCATAGGCTATTTAAGGCGCAGCGGAACTAAGACTGCTTCTGGGCAGTTTAAGGGCAGCTGAACTAAGGCTCATGCTGGGCACTTCAAGAGAAACAGAACTAAGGCTCATGCTGGGCACTTCAAGAGAAGCGGAACTAAGGCTCATCTTAGGCAATTTAATGAGCAGCGGAACTAAGAATCCCCTGTTGAGTTTAAGAGGTGCTGAACTAAGGCTCACCCTGGGAGGTTTCAGGGAAACGGAACTAAGGCTTATCATAGACGGTTCCAGGGAAACGGAACTAAGGCTTATCCTAGGCGGTTCAATGAAACGGAACTAAGGCTTATCCTAGGCGGTTCAATGAAACGGAACTAAGGCTTATCCTAGGCGGTTCCAGGGAAACGGAAATAATGGTTATCCTAAGTGGTTTAAGTGAAAGAGAACTAAGGCTCATCCTAGACAGTTTAAGACAAACGGAGCTAAGACTCATCCTAGGCACTTTAAGAGAAATGGAACTAAAACTCATCCCAGGCTATATAAGGCGCAGCGGAACTAAGACTCCTCCTGGGCAGTTTAAGGGCAGCTGAACTAAAGCCCATTTGATTTTTAAGTACTTCGCGTTTTGATAAATACATCGTGCAAATACGGCAGTGTTGATTGAATCGCCTAATTGAAGTTTGTGTGTTTTGTTCTAGTATTGTTGTTGTTTTCTTAAGCAAGTGTTATTATTATCAACTCACGTTCGTTTGGTTAATATAGTAATATTAAAAAAGAGTTGTAGTTAGTCTTGTTAAAGTGCCAAAGGATCACTGGCTGAATAAAGACTTAGAATTGTAAGTTACTTCTTCTCGACGTTTTCTTGAATGACTCCTGTTTCACGGTAGTTGAAGTTTTTGAGAACCGATATATGTAGTGTTCAGTCAGTTATGCTTACACGAATATTACAGTGGGTCTGTCCGGATCTGCATACATGGTGTGTTTCTTTTGTGGCGCTGGCTTTCTCTTTTCCCTGGAAAGAGTGGTCCTCAACAAGGGACGTGCGACTGCCAATAACTGACGTAGTTGCTTTCACAGTGGTGTTTCAAAAACAGAAATCCTGAAACTAAAAGAAAACATCGTCTTTTTTATCTGTCTATTGTTACGGAGTTTTGATACAATAATTTTAGGCAAAAACATTAAATCTCATTCGCACCATTTCTTTATCTTTCCTGTTCTGTTCTTCTTTGCTCTACAAGCCTGGAAAGGTCGCACCTTTTTCACGTTGTCAGGAAATAAAAATTTCCAGAGAGCGCCAGTCTGTCGCATCTTAAAATTTCCTTGCACAAAGGTCTCACAATGAGTAGGGCCATTGAAAGTCTTGGTAACCGCATCTGGTATTGTCAAGTGCAATTAGCACTTTCCGGCATGATTGTTCAAAAGAACCTAAGGGTATGCAGGAGCGTGGGAACCCCCAGCTCCTGAGCTCCAAGTGCTATCCACTATACTATACTGGTATGTGCTCTCAATGCTATCTGCCTTTATCTTATGTGCGTCCTGCGGGGCAGGCACGTCACATCTCCCTCCCCCGAAAGAGGGGGCCGGGGGCAGGGTCACGGGTCAGCCAGGATCATGTGCCTCTGTAGGCAGTCATCCGATAAACAACGTGAATTTGAGAAATCCCAGAAACTTTGGTGTCTGGAACGTAACATCGCACTGATTTATTTCTTCGAAGCACTGAAGAAAGGATTCTCATTTTTCCTGTCTCGTGGTGTAAAAAGAACATCACACCATTGCGAGAAACCTAACAGCCAGGTCATCCATGAAGTTCGGGCGCCAATATGACGAAGTATGATAAATACACAGTTGACGTGGACCAGGGACATAAAACAGAAGTCATCGCTCTTTCCACGTTTATAAGTGAGTCACCGAAAAAATTTCATCGGCCGCCACCGGACATCGAACCCAGGGTCTTCCAGTTACGCGTCGGATATGCTTCCACTGCACCACAGAAGCTTAGAAATGTGCGGGGCTCCAAAGAAGCAACCCTGCCATATGTTTTGGCAGTTTGTCGTTTGTGGGTCTGGAGAATTTCGAGGTCGCTGTGGTGCAGTGGAAGCATATCTGGCGCGTAACTGGAAGACCCTGGGTTTGATTCCCGGTGGCGGCCGATGAGAATTATTACGTGACTCACTTATAAACGTGGAAAGAGCTATGACTTCTGTTTGATGTTTGAATATGACGAAGTAAATTCTTCCATCATTTATGTGCTAGGGGCGGGATTCGAACCCCGAACTCCCAGCTCCGGATCTCTGAGTGCTATCCACCATACTACACTGACATGCGCTCTCCCTGCTATCTGCCTTTATCTCATGTGCGTCCTGCGGAGCAGGCACGTCACATAACTTTGAGGCTTTTGTCTTGGAACGTGACCTTTTTAATCCGTGGAGGTGGAGTATCGTTGTGCGTTTGGAAAGCGAGGGTCATCTCTCGCCTGCGGCAAGGTGGCGAAAGGAAACGGCAGTCAACTCAGGAAGATACGCGGGGTCAGACGAAAGGAAGCAAGAGGGCTTTGCTCTCGGACACAACGTTTCTCAACAGCGGGGAAAAGGGGTTTTTCCCGATGGTGCGAAGGAAAAGCGTAGAAAATTATCAGTAACAAGTATTCATAAAGAGTGGAAATATACGGGGTGATTCATAAAGAAGTATACAGTTTCCAGATGCTGTAAAACAGTAACAGTTGATGACACGGACCACAACTGCGAACCGTTAGGTAGATGTACTCATAAAGTTTGTGTCCCGCTACTGAGAGAAGTGACGTAGGCGATGGCGCGCGTGTCACGTGACTAGTCAGTCAAAATGGCAGCGTCTGCAGTGTAGAAAGCGCTTTGTGTTCTTGAATTGAGCAAAACGGAATCTGTAACTCTTGTGCAACGGCGTTTTCGATCACGATTCGGAAAAGGACCTCCAACCAGAAAATCTATCTACAATTGGCACAAAAAATTTGAAACTACGGGCTGTTTGGGCAAACTTAAAAGTCCTGGACGACTGCGTGTATCGGAAGAAGTCGTCGATAGTGTTTGCACCGCCATTCGACAAAGCTCGGGAAAATCAACGCGGAAGGTGAGTCGTGAAGGGCAGATTTCACAGCCCACTGTCTGGAGAATTTTCCCCTTCCTGTTGATCTAGTCGAGCTGAAACAGCGTATCACAGCCGCTATCACTGCACTTGATTCAGATATCTTACCTCGCGTTTGGGCGGAAATGGATTACCGGCTCGATGTGTATCGTGTGACTAAGGGTGCACGCATAGAACATCTGTGACTATCTCTAAAAAAATTTGAAACAATCTCCTACAATTCTGTTACAGGTAACATAAAATATCTTACATTCTTCTTGTTTTATAGTACGTTGAAACTGTATACTTCTTTAAGAATCACCCTGTATAATATATTGCTGGCAACAATCAGAATAACGAAAGCTTAAGGACAACCTTCGCAAAAGTAAAAAGCAAGAATAAATCGTTTTTAGAAGGTACAGAAGTATTTCATGAAACAGCGTAGCGTCCTTCTTACGATATTTAGCTCTTCAATCGTTTCCATCACATTGGCGCTTGCGTGCCAAACTCTAAGTACGAACCCCGAAATGAGAGAGTCTATTATTGTTATCATCAACTATGTAGTACTACTCATTCTTAACAACCACAAGAAACAACAAGTTAACAAAGTTAACAACACCAACACATTAACACTGTCATAAACTTATATCAGATACGATTGTATTTTTTAATATATCTTTTTTCAAATACACCATTTAATTCTTTCCTTTAGCATCTTTCTTCCATAAGCGGTAATATTTTACAGCCGTTGAAGTGCGGAATTGTTTTGCCGGAGAAGTAAATTAACGTTTTTTTAACATATTTTTTTCTAAAATAGTGTGTATACGAGATTCCTGCATGTGAGACAATGGAGTCCAAAACAGATATAAAAATAACCTCGAAAGTTCTCGTCGAAGCCGACTATTACCCTTAATGTTGGATAGATAGCTCTGTAGGAAATTGCAAGAAACAGTGGCGGGGGTTACGCCTTTCCTAATAATGGGGCATAACCGCTGAATGTAGTACAATGGGCAGAAAAGATGTGACGCTAACTCATTAAGCAACTGACCTTTCTAGGACTCTACCTCCAGGACATCGGTTCTTTGCCCTAATTCTCCGTCTTCGTCCGACCAACCACATTCCCCTTTCGCTCTCGTGAGCGTTTGTTTTTTGATTTTGGGCGATCACCTCTCAGAAGTAGCTCTAAATGGGTCTGACACAGACAGCCGAGGTAGTTAATGATGCAACCGGCTTGGAAATCATCAGCAACATTCCCTCTTATATGTTGTTCAGTAGAGAGTTCTCGAATTCCGTCCCTGCACTTCGTAACTTGTATCAGGCTATTGAGTTCATTAATTCGCATTTTATTTTCTGAAGATTGGTGCGGCAGTTTATCTTGACGGTATTCACTGAAGGATGCCCTGAGGAAACCAAAATTGTGTGGAAAAACCCAATTGAGAAATAAGTGCTGTGTTTTGATAAGTGATAACTATTCGACTTCTCTTTAAAACAAACAGGAAATGTTTACAAGTGAGTCGTGAACAAAAAGAAACGGTGTTCTTCAAATGTGTTTCATTTAAATTTTTCTGCATTCAAATAAAGATAATGACAGTTAGGTTTAATCAAAGGTAAAACCAAAATTATTTGAAGGAATTGAAGAAAGTTTCTCGTTTATTATCGGAATGTGTGATCCAAATATTTGCTCCTCCTGCGGCGAGAAATTCGTGAAATCTTACAAAAGTTTAGTTATTATTTTTGAAAAAGAAGACAATGTAACAGTACTTTAATTTGTTTATATGCCTCTTAAGTATCATTTCCTTTAAATTAATGGCAACGGTGCAATTCAATTAAATTGCTAGGTAAGAACTATTCCAGTTATCCTGTGGGCAACGATATAGGATTTAGTTCTAATTTCGCAAGAGTGTAAGAATTAATTCGTTTTTACTGCCGTCAACAATATAACAGTTAGCTCTATTAATTCGGTAAATGTGAAAGCTTTATATTTAAGACAACTAACAGGAAGCAAACAAAACTGCAATAAAAGCAAGTAATTTTCTTAAATAATCTTAGCTCTCAAAGGTATAAAATAATCAAACACAGCCTATATCATAATATTTTAATTGGGTTTCTGCAGACCCAATTCAAACTTATACTTACATATTCTTCTATTACAGAAAATCAGAAATAACGAAGAAGTGAGTTACTGAAATATTTTCTTTCCAAGTTCATTTAGATATAAAACTTAAAATAAATTAAGGCATTATAAATTAGCTAAAGCTGACAAAAAGTAGTGTTAATTAATTTAATGAGCTTTTAATGTATTAACTATATGAATCCATCTCTTCTACTTTTGGTGACAACTTCACTTCATACAAATAAATAAAAACACCTACAATTCAGTTTAACATTTTTTATCATTAGCATACACTCTATCTTTAATACATATTAGCACCTATTTTCTTCACAATTTAGAAATTCATGTTATTCGTAACTACGTCGGATTTGGTACTTCATTTTTGCCGGACGCAAAATTGTGATTTTAGAATTATTATTTTAATGCGGCTTCTACCAAGAATCTAGAATACGGAAATGCGATAATTATCATTTCTGTAATGTGCATTCAATATTTTAAAGTATGAGGTGTTTCTGCAAAAGAAACCCAATTTTGAATCTTAACAATTTTTGAATAAAGAAAGCACTCGAGAAATTTAAATATAAATTTACTCAATCTTAATAGGATATATTTTGTATCCACACCTGCTGAGATTCACACAAGCAAACTGCAGTTTGATTAAAGCAGGAAGTACTCAAAATCCAAAACAGGCGAAGCGTATAATTTATTAGACCTTCTATTTCATTGCATTTCTAAAATTTCATTCACGAAAAAAAGAAAGCGGTTTGAGATTAAAAAAAAACACAATAACTTCTGAGTAAGTTTTGCAACTCCTACCAACCCGAGGATTTTCGCTTGCAAAATTAGTGGGTTTTTTTTTCTAAATTTATAATATTTTATTTTTCATAAATTTTTTCTTCTGAAATCTACACCGTCGACAGATAGGGAAATGCATTTGCTGTTAACTTGACTGTATTTTGTTTGTGTTCCCTTAATTTCGCAGCAAAAGAACTTCTGTAAAGACAAAAAAATCAAGCGATTTTGAAATCAAATTTCATTCTCGTTTATACGGATGCTTGTTTTTCTCTTCTGAAAGAAAGACTAACAGTTCCTTTGGGAATATAAATACATATCTTTATAACTAAAGCATTTTCTAACACGATTTTGTAAATTCAGCAGTAAATAATTATTGTTTTGTAATCTGGAAATTTATAGCGTACCCACGTTTCTTTTTCTTTTGTTCGAGTATTGAATTACAGGTTTTGATGTTTTTTTCTCGTCTTTGATTAAGGAATAACAAATACTACTATATCAGGAAATGTTAAAGTCAACAAGAGTAATAAATTCAATGAATATATAATTTCTGGAAACATACGGAATTTAATCAAAACTCCGCTTTTACCTCTTTCTTTCACATCCGTTAAATTTCCGATGTCTTTCACGGTGAATGAATTTAATCTCATATATTTTCTGTAGAATATAATGATTTCTCTTTATATCACCAAGTTGTTGGTGCAAGGATACAAGCTGCCAAATTTACTCAGGAGCTGCTGTAGGAAATAAATGCAAATTGTTTAGTAAGAATTTGTCCTGCAGATATTAGAAAGAAAGAAATAGCAGCACCTTAATTTTTACAAGAATGCTCCTTTTTCGAAATTATCCTTCGTTTTGAACATTAGAACTAAGAATCTTTTAATTTGTCATAACTGTTTGTATTCTGCCTGAAGAAAATGCAGCATATGTTCAATTTGTTTAATTTACTGTAATCGCTAAATTAGTTATTTCTGAATATAAATAAACTAGTTGCTTCAGGCTTTAATCAAATCAGTTCAGAAATTTTTGTTCCTCAAACGACCGAGAACAATCAGTATCACGATAAAATTTGGTCCTATTATAAGATGTTTCTACATTTATTATGTTGATTAAAGCAGCTTATCCCAGGATTAAACTGAATCACTTAGGTCAAAGATTTACCAAATGAGTTATCTGAAGGATTTTTATTTTTTGAACTTTTGCTAAGTCTTAGTACTGTAGATTACATTTTGTTTTAATTGAGATTTTTTGATTATCATAACATGAACTTATTTTTAAAAAAAAAGAACTTTCTTTTGAGCGTAAAGCTTATATTTTGTTCATATCTAAATCTTATGACTTATCATAAGCGCTTTATGTCCTGACAATACCTAAGCTTTATCTTTTGACTAAAAACCTCATATTTTGATCATATCTAAGCTATTTCAATTATTCATAAACCTTAAAAATGTTGGTGCAAAAAGCGAATGATTCAACTTTTTGTAAATTACTGTGGAGATACGAAAAATTAACAGCATTTTTTCACGAATGGTGAAACCTTAGAATATTTATTTCTGTAAAGTAAATCTGTGTAGAAATGCATTGAAATTGGGAAAACACAGAGTAAGATCTAGCAAAATTTTGTTTTGAAATAAACTGGTAGGAATTTATTTAAGTGATATAGAAATATACTTAAGTACGCAATTAAATTAAGCAAATGATACCAGAAGCCTACAGATCTTTTTCAGTAAGATATTATTACGGTGCAATGGCTGCTACTCTTTCTAAGAAAATGTGTGGACCTTTTCTGCGAGATGCTGATAAATCATCGCCTGCAATAATACGGAGTAATGAACGGGCAAGTTTATGACTGAGCAGAAGATTAGAATCATCGTTTCGAGTCAGCGAGCGCATGTTCTGCGCAGATCTTCGTTGGACACAAACCCATTTGTGCAAAACCAAAGACGAAATCCCTTACGAAGAAAGACCTAATTCTCTGCTTGATTAAAAGTTCCGCTGCGGTCAGCGGACGATGGCCAGCGGCACGACGGCAGGCAGGCGGCAGTTCCGGTCTCTGTCCGTCGCAAGCTCCGATCCCCTGAGTCCATACTTTACACACTTCAAGGGTCGACAGCTCAGTAAATCTCCGAGCGTTGTCGGCATTCCTCATTTTGATGCGGACGGTTACGCCAGACATACGTCCTCCAGAAAAGGAAGGGATTCGAACCAAGAGGGCGAAAGAAGACAAAACTCAAAAAGTTCTGATATTCCTGGTTTGAATCTTACCTTATCGCCGAACGATCCCAAAGCTACAACTATTAGACAGCACTACTACCCAGAAGGAGGATGGGGATGGATCGTACTTCTTTGTGCTATCATTGTTCATATATTAGCCAGTGCTCTTCACATATCCGTGGGATTCTTCATTCTGGACATACGACAACAGTTTCTAAAAGGCCAAGGATCTATAGAAGCAGGTAAGATCTTTCTTTCCTAAATCCATATTATAAAACTTTATGTGAAACATGCCGCCTGGGTGGCGCAGTGGTCTAAGTGCTGGCTTCTAACCATGAGTCCGCGTTCGAATCCCGGTGAGACATGGATGTTGTGTTGTCTTACGGCACTGACTCTGTCCCTTCCCTGGAATCAGTTACCCTAATTTAGGGACAGGCCACTGCTTATCCACAATATCATCATCATTGTCATCCATTATCAATCCACTGCTGGACGAAGGTCTCCCCAAGTTTCCTCCACAACGGTCTGTCTTGTGCCAGTCTCCTCCATATTGCTCCCGCATACTTTCGAATTTCATCCACCCATCTCCCGTGTGGACTCCTTCTGAGTCTTTTCCTGTCCCTTGGAATTCAGTCTAAAATTTCGGCTGTCCATCGATGGTCTGTCCTTCTGGCAATATGTCCAGCCCATTGCCATTTCAGGGATTTTACTCTGATCATGATGTCTTCCACTCTTGTCATTTTTCTGATCCACGAGTTGCTCTTCTAATCTCTGTTGGTTACACCAAGCATGCACCTCTCCATGCTTCTTTGACTTGTGTTCATTCAGCCTTTGTATGTCTCTTTTAGTTAAGGTCCACGTTTCTGCACCATACGCAAGCACTGGAAGGATGTATTGATCAAACACTTTTCTTTACCACAATATCATCATCATCACCATTGTCAACCATTATCAATCCACAGCTGGACGAAGGTCTCCCCAAGTTTCCTCTACAATGGTCTGTCTTGTGCCAGTCTCCTCCATTTCACTCCCGCATGCTTTCGAATTTCATCCACCCATCGCCCATGTGGTCTTCTTCTGGGTCTTTTCCTGTCCCTTGGAATCCTATCTAAAATTTCTGCTGTCCATTGATGGTCTGTCCTTCTGGCAGTATGTCCAGCCCATTGCCATTTCAGCGATTTAACTCTGATCATGATGTCTTCCACTCTTGTCATTTTTCGGATCCACGAGTTCCTCTTCTTATCTCTCCTGGTTACACCAAACATGCACCTCTCCATGCTGCTTTGAGGTGTCTGCAGCATTTGTATGTCTCTTTTAGTTAAGGTCCACGTCTCTGCACCATACGTAAGCACTGGAAAGATGCATTGATCAAACACTTTTCTTTTAAGACATAATGGCATATTGCTCTTGAAAATTATGCTGTTTCTTCCAAAAGCTCTCCAGGCAAGTTTTGTACGCCGATTAATTTCTTCATCAATGTGACCCTCACTTGATATCTGCTGTCCATGATAAACGTACGTGTCTGTTATCTCCAGCTTTTCTCCATCAATCGATAAATCTTCATTTCTTGTAAAAGCATTGACCATCACTTTTGTCTTCTGAAAGTTGATTTTTAATCCCACGTCTTTACTCTTGTCAGCAAGTTCCTGGATCATATTTTGCAGCGCTGATGGGGTAGTTGCAAAAATGACTATGTCATCAGCAAAACGAAGGTAGGTTAGATAATCTCCATTGATCTTTATCTCTTTGTTTTCCCAGTTCAGTGATTGAAAGACATTTTCCAATGTGGCATTAAAGAGCTTCGGAGATATGGTGTCACCTTGTCTCACTCCTTTTCCAATTTGTATGTGTGTTGTATTTTCAAACAGCCGAATCTTTGCACTTGCATTTTTACCACAGTATACCACATCCTAAATCCATAGTATACAACTTTATGTGAAACACGCTAAATCCATAATATACCACATGATTATTTATACCCCTCCATAATATACCAACTTTATTATTTATACCACTCCATAACATACTACTTTATACACCACTCAATGTGAAACATCCTAAATCCATAAAATACCACTTTATGTGGAACACGCCGCCCCGGTGCCGCAGTGGTCTAAGTGCTGGCTTCTGACCATTCGTCCGAGATGAGTCCGAGTTCGAATCCCGGTGAGACATGAATGTTGTGTTTGTCTTACAGCACTGGCTCTGTCCCTTCCCTGAAACCAGTAACCCTAATTTAGGGACAGGCGACTGCTTACAGTTCATCGAGTTGCTCATGGTGGTTGTTAAACAACCATTTGAAACACCTCATATTATGCTCATGATGTACCCCCTGCAGTGGCCAGGTGGTTAGGATACGCGACTTAGAACTCTTAGGTATATGTGTAGCGACGAAAACAGATTTCCTCGTAGCCAGAAATATCGCAGTTATAATATACTAATGATAAAAATATGCCAGAATAATAGAATTGATAATATAGAAACATGATCACTGCCTCGAAGGGGAAAGCTCACTTCCCGCCCAGTGTTCTAAGCGCTGGCTTCTGACCATTCGTTCGAGATGGGTTCAGGTTCGAATCCCAGTGAGGCATGGATGCTGTGTTTGTCTTACGACACTGGCTCTCTCTTTTCCCTGAAACCAGTGTCTCTAATTTAGGGACAGGCGACTGCTTATAGCCCAGTAAGTTTCTCACGATGGTTGTTACCCCCCCCCCTCCTAAAAAAAGCTTACTTATTTGTTGGTTTCTGAATCGAACGTCCAGCGTGAACAAGCTCTGGGGGCTACAAGCAGTCGTTCATTCCTAATTGGTGTAGTTGGTTCCAGGGAAGCGACAGAGCCAACAATGGCAAACATACCTCCGAAACTGCAACCCGTACTCAACCCGAATTAATAGTCAGAAGCCAGCGGTTTAGAACACTGGACCACCGAAGCTGTTCAAAAATTTACTTCTTCTGCACTTGTTGCGAATGAAGTCCAGTTAACGAACGTTAAACCCCCAAAACTCTAGGCTTATCATCAACGCTTTTCATCGCCTAATTGTTAAAATTCATTTATGTGTGAATTTAAACATTCCCCATGATTTCTCAGTCACACATTATTTTCCTAAATTTCTATGTCTGAAATATCACAGTGAGTCAGGATGTTTATTTCCATGGAAGCAACATGAAAGTTATTTCAATGAAAGGATTAACAGCATATTTTGTTAATATGCTTTGTGATGTCACATTGTATAATGTCACAATACTCAACATAATTCCATAAAAATTATTAGAGCACAGTATTTACATTTCGATTCGATAATGACAACTTGGTTGAAGAAAACAAGCTTTCAGTGGATTCTAACTCATTCTGGCATAATAATATGCTGTATGCACAAGAATTTTTTTTCTAGAGTTGTAACAGCTTCAACGCAATTATCTTAATTCATTATAGAATGCGATTTGTGGGTAATTCCGAGTTAGGATAAATTTTGTTTAAAATCTTATTTGAAATTCTGATTGAGAATAAATTTTATTCCACATGAGAATAAATTCCGTAATGTCTAATTCAATTATTCTCAATGGAACCCCACAACATATAAACTGAGTTCAGAGTGTAGTGCTAAAATACGCCTGAAATAAAATTTTAGTAACGTTGTTATTTATAAGAAAACACAGAATGAAATTAGTATAAATCTCTTATGAGCTATGAAGCGTGGTGCTGTGTGGTTATCTGAAGGTGGGTTCGTCTGTTCCCTGCAAACTAGGAACCATAAGAATTGCTAATGGGGGTCGAACGATAAGAATTGCTAATAGAGGTCGTTGACCCCCGAAACAACAGCATGTCGGCAACCACTAACAATACAGAGTCCGGAATTGTGAACTGAAGAAGTATTCTATAGCTCAGCGTTGTCACGAAAAGAACCATAAATTTCTGTTTGGAAACGCTACGCTCATTGATAAAATTGATTCAACGATCAAGCTTAAAGTATTAGAGGCTTTTCACATATACCGAAACTCTTCACTGTTTGTCAACGACATGACGTCGACTCCATTTCTTTCAAGCACAACTCACCAAAAACCGTGACCGTCAGAACTCTGATGATGTCACAATGATTTGAATGTTTACGCTCCATTCGTCCTGATAAAGCCGAGCCAGAAGCTCTGCGAAACTGTAGTCGATGCTAATAAAACTTTTAATTGCGAAGAAACGTTGATAATTTACTCTTAATCAACATCACAAGTGTGTAGTCTTTAATTATATAATACAGAGTACTTTATTTTGTACATAACTCTCACTACCATAGAGGAGGATTGTTCTAAACCAGCGTTTCCCAACCTCGGCGGTACCTTCCCTAGGGGGAGTTTGTGATTTTCGGAGGGGCGGTAAGTTGTAAGGGGCCGTTGAAGGGGCATGTAAGTTTTTGTTGATGTTACAGCAATAATGTTACGTTAATAATAAAGACAACAAAATTTTGAACATTAGGCTATTAAATTTATTTTAATATTTAAGTATTTCCACAGCTCAGATCCATATATTATACGTAATACCAAGTTGGGTTTTCAATCCATTTTCAGCCGCCCCGGTGGCGCAGTGGTCTAAGGCGTTGGCCTCTGCTCATTCGTCCGTAAGGGGTCCGGGTTCGAATCCCGGTCAGGCATGGATGTTGTGTTTGTCTTACGGCACTGGCTCTCTCCCTTCCCTGGAACCAGTGACCCTAAATTAGGGACGGGCGACTGCTTATAGCCCATTGAGTTGCTCACGGTGGTCGTTAAACCTCCAATCAAAAAAAAATCCATTTTCAGAGGATAAACTAGACCTTCAACCAAGTTTGCAGGAGCAGTTAAAATACATACAACATGATTGTGAGGCCCAAACGTTTTTCAAATAATATGGATATCAGTTGTTTTAGGTAAACAAAACGAAGGCTTACCCTCTTATTTGGCAGGAAATTAAATTACTATTTTTAACTTTTCTTTCAACGTATTTAATGGAAAAGGGCTTCAGCGTTGTGCAACAACTACTGACGAAAGCTAGTGATAAACTACAAATATGTGAGAGGGGTGACTCGACGTAAAGGCTTGTGACGTACCTGCCAGCAGGACGCACACGACATAAGGGCAGATAGGAATCAGAATAAACGTCCGCGTAGCTCAATTGGTAGAGTGACTTATTCCGGAATGAGGGGATCCGGGTTCGAACCCCGGCGCGGATAAAAATGACGGAGAAGTTTACTTCGTTATAATGGCGCCCGAACTATCCGGATGACCCGGCCGTTCAAGATCTCGCATTGGTGTGATGTTATTTCCACACCGCGAGACGGGAAAAATCAGAGAATTCCTTCTCCAGCGCTTCGAGAAATAAAAATGTGTGATGTTTCATTCCGCACAGCAGATTGACTGGGAGTTCTCGGGTGCACGTTCTGCAGTGGATGGCTGCCTGCAATGATTCATGGTCACGGCTGACGCGTGGGCCATGCCCCCGGCCCTCTTTCGGGGGGGGGGGGGTGTGACGTACCTGCCAGCAGGACACACACGACATAAGGGCAGATAGGAATCAGAATAAAACGTCCGCGTAGCTCAATTGGTAGAGCAACTTATTCCGGAATGAGGGGATCCGGGTACGAATCCTGGCGTGGACAGAAATGACGGAGAAATTTACTTCGTTATAGGCTAACCAACATTGAAGCGGACATCGAAATACCAGAACAACGGCCGTTCCATAAAAACTGAGAATATTGGTACAGTAAAATGCATGTGATTCTTTCTCAAAGTATCTTCCCTCAGATGATATGCAACTGCCCCATAGTTCAGTCCGCTTTTCAAAGCATATGGCGAAGGCATTTTGTCGACGCTGCTTTAGCGACCCTTGTACAGCTTGAATAACGTCAGCACCTGTGTTGAATGTTGCTCCACGGAACTTCTTCTTCATTGTTGGAAACAACCAGAAATCACATGTAGCGAGGTCAGGACTGTAGACAGACCGTGGCGTGATTTCAGTACTGCGTTTCGTAAGAAACTGTTGGACACAAGCATCCACATGTGGGCGGGCGTTATCATGGTGTAGTGTTTACTTGACCACCAGTTCCGGTCGCTTAATCGATATGTGTCGTCGCAAACGCTTCAAGACTGAAATGTAATACTTAACATTGACAGTAATTTGTGGAGGAATGGCATGCTGGTAGACTACACCTTTATGATCAAAGAAAATTATCATTATCACCTTCCCAACTGATTTGGTTTGACGTACTCTTTCGGAGGAGGCGAGCCTGTGTGTTTCCAGACACTCGTAGCGCGCTTCGTTAGGAGGTTCGAAATAGTGGACCCATGTTTCATCGCCAGTTACTACTGAGCTTAAAAAGTTTGGATTATTTGCAATCACTTGTTTCCACTCATGACACACCTCAACTCTGGCTAATAATTGTTCTCTTGCCAGGTGATGAGATACCCATCTGGAACACACACGATGCAGCAGTAATTTGTTGCGTAGAATGCGGAATGCCAACGTTTTTGAAAGATTAGTTGACGGCGCTATCTCTACAAACGTCATTCGTCGATCTTCCTGCAGGATTGACCAAACAGTGCTAATGATACGCTCCGTAACAACACTTTCAAGTCGACCAGGTCTAGGAGCGAGTTCTGCCAACAAACGCCTTTTTTTGAAATCATAGTGCCATCTAAAAATCGTTGACTCACCCAAACATTCATCTTTGTAAGCTTTTTTCATTAAATCAACTTTTTCTGGAGCCGTTTTACACAAACGATAGCAACATTTTATGGCACAACGCATTTCACTTCTTAACTCTGAATCACTCATCTCCATAGTTGTAATGCGATATGCAGACTTACCTTAAACAACTGCGCAATAACAAAACCAGAATCGTCTACCACGGATAATTGTTGCCAAAGATACTTCCTTAATTCAGTTAATCGTCTGCGTGGTTATTTTTCCCCTTCGCACTGTTGCCAACTCAAAACAAATACTTTCAGTTTTTATGGAGCAGCTTTTGTATGTGAAAGAAGTGACTTGAGACTAAGACTAACAAACATTGAACCGGACATCGCTAGTTTGATGGAATCACAACAAACTCAAGCCAGCCACTGATCAGAAGTGGGGAGAAATTTGGGAATTTTGACAGGTGATAAAATTTTCAATGAATGAAATACGGGATAACACCATTGCACAATACAAATTTGGAAGATGTAAATCCGTTTATTGGTGTAATGATATTTAGTGCATATTCGGGAGCTATCCGGGAGACGCGGATTCGATTTCCGCTCCAGGAAGACGAAATTTTCAAGTTTTCGGATATTATCTGACTTAACATCCAAATCATATTTACATCAATAAACGGATTCACATTTTCCAAATTTGTATTGATAAAAAAAGTTTTATTTGTTGTTGTACTTTGTATTTTTAATACAGTTGTGTGGGTTGATTTCTCATTTTTTCCCTGAGTTCTTATATCTTCACTAGAAGGTCCTGAAGGAAATTAACCAAAATTTATAAAATTTACCTATAGATGTTCACAATAAGTTAGTTGGAAATAATTAAATAAGAATGTACAATGTAACATGAATTTAAGTTCTGAATTCAGCATTCGTATTACATTTGACTTGGCGGGAGAGTAGCCCGCACCAATTCTCAGAAGTGGGCGCTAAGCTAAAAAACAGTACTCTAAACATTGCACTCTGAACAAAAAAGCTGTTTCTGTGACTAACCACTTCCTTAACGAAAATATTCTTGCACAGCTGTGCATTCCAAAAAAAAGAATATTCGATCCACTTTGTGTGACAAAATTTTTTCCACATCAGTGTCCTGAATTGAGGAATTTTGAGGCTCATTTTGCCAGGTGCTCTTAAAAAGCTCCTTTTTTCTTTTTTTATTTCGGAAGAAATATGCACGAAAACACCAATATTCTCAGTAGTTCGCTGCTTCGTATTATTTTGGTGCCAGCAATTTTCGTGTCTAATAGCGCACAAATTTTATCTACTTTTCTTTTTATCAAAACCTGCTGCAGTGTTCTGTTTACCAGTCTCACTGAGAGGCCTTTATTTCATGAACTCTTTTATTACAAATTCAAGTTTATTAACAGATTTACTACTTTATTTTTAATTTCAGTTATATTGTTTGCCAAATTGGCACACAAATTTTTGAGCTGTGGAGTTCGTTCGTTTTCAAAAGAAATTTTTTCACCGCTATAAGTATGTGAATAACGGACCCATCTTTTTCCTTTTCTTTTCTCAGAAAATGTTTTTTACTTAATTACATTTTGTTTAAAAAATGTAGCTTGCTAAGCAAGCTAGTATTACTAATTTCTGGTTAGCATCAATTCCGGGGACCTTGCTTTTATTTCTTTCTGTTTCTCTGGTAGGTTTTTCTCCCCCTCGTTCCTAATATTCTTGGGGCGTCTTACGGAAAAAATATTCTTTTCTCTCATTTTTTTACAAATCTTTTCTGCCTGGTATTTTTCAGCTCGTAATTTCATATGATGATCAACAGATTCACCAAGAGTCCATGTTTGTTTTCCCAACAACATTCATTGACCGAGTTGCAATAACATGTTTCCTTTTTTTCTTTTTGCTCTAATACAGACTTGGGTAAATGTATTTATTATTTATTTGCAAGCACATCCCTACAGTTGGTATATCTATGTTACAGGAATTGATATTGTGATATTGACAGTGATATTTTCATTGCCAAGTGATATTTACAGTCTTGCAAAACATGCTTTACGAAAAAAATTATGACTTTCATTAAAAAAAGTCCAGATATTCTTCAAGTGAGTTGTGAAATCTATACATTTTGCATAACGGAGAATAGCAATGCAGAATGGTACTGCAAATAGTTCACATTTTGTCCTTGGTAAACGTGGCACACGGAAATTTAGTTGGTTTACAATTTGAGTGTCATCTATCTCTCCGTTAATGTTACGGTAGAAGAACTTGAGTTGGAGAGCTTTCCTTATCCACTGTAGAGAGGTCATCTTGAAGAATGACATGTCTGCCGTCGAAATTTCCGAGATATAAACACCAGTCATTTTGTACTTTCAATAGTACTTTGTATTTCGATTACTTTGAATATTAATTTTTTTTATTTACCCTACGTATTTGTCTAATGCTGCTTAAACGATTTTAAAGTCTGTTTTCATTAATTCTGAGTTGTCAATGGCTTTATTTAATTTACTGCTCTGATGCGTAGCTTCGATTTCACTACTTTTTTACGCTTTCCAACCGTAGGTTGAAGAAGCGTATAGGCTCAAGCTTTGTCCGTCTGTCTGTCCGTCCGTCTGCCCGTCTGCCTATCTGCACGATAACTTGCGTAAAAATTAATCGATTTCGATGAAATATTAGTATGTGGTAGGGGACCACCTGGGAACGAACCCTATTGAAAACGGTCGAAATGGGGTCAAAGGTCATCAGGACATAGGAGAGGGGTCCATTCCATTTCCCTTATACGTCATAACTTGCGTAAAAATGGTTCGATCTCGATGAAATTTTAGTATGTGGTAGGGCCTACCTCGGAACAAACCCTATTGAAAACGGGCGAAATGGGGTCAAAGGTCAAAACATAGGAGAGGGGTCAATTTCATTCTATTGCCCTTACGTGCGTCATAACTTGCGTAAAAATGGTTCGATTTCGATGAAATTTTAGTATGTGGTAGGGAACCACCTGGGAACGAATCTTGTTGAAAATGGGCGAAATGGGGTCAAAGGTCAGGACATAGGAGCGGGATTCATTCCATTACCCTTAAGCGTCATAACTCGGCTAAAAATGCTTCTATTGCGACAAAACGTTAGTATGTTGTTCCGGTGATATACTGAACTAATTCTGTTTAATATAATCAAAATGGGGTCAAAGGTCAGGGCACAGGAGCAAAATTAATTCCACATCCATTATCTTCATAACTTGAGTAATGATTTCTGGTATGTTGGAAAGCGTATCATAATCAATGCATAGCATGATTTTACTAACTTTTTTCTGTGACACAACTACTTCCTGCACAGACAGTTTCTGTCAGGTTTTTAATTTTTCACTTAAATTAATAATTTGAGTTTTTACTATGTTTCTGTTACAGAAGTCAATTTCAGGTGTATGAACTTGTGTGTGAAACTGTGGAACCACAGTCTCCTTATTCTTCAAAGCAGTGTTGGTAAATTCCTTCTGAAAAAAAATTTGCTGGCCCTGAAAAGGACCTTTGGGTTTCTGAAGCTGTCTGACGTAGATTCACCCTAAATCCAGAGGAACAGTCTAATGCCTGAGCATCATTAGAACTATTTTTCATAAGCAATAATGTGTTTGCAAATTCTGGAATAGAAGTTACCTGGATCGCGGCTAATGCGGTCAAGTTGAACTCGACTTACTTCAAAACGATCATTCTTCATTTCAGGTGCCAACATTTGAGGAACCCATATGACCTTTGACATCCCTAACCACTCATGAGACTTTTGACATCCCTAATTTCTCATGCAAAATGGCTTAAACACTGTTGGAACTTAACTATGGTTCCTCAGCATTAAACTGATTCGCCGGTTTGACATCACCAGTTCCTCCACTTTTGTGCACATTTCATCTCTGGTCACCTCCACTGAGCACCTCTCGCAGGGGTTGCGTTACAATGAGTCTCTTCCCCGTTTGAAAAGAGCATCCCATCTTTTGACTGTAGCATATGAAGATGCACATTGAAGTACACACGTACCATCCATTCATGCGCATGGTTTTTCACCTTCTTTCTTCAAAAATTCAATCATCGTTCGGTTCCGCAACTTCATCTGTCACTCATCTATTGTCACCTTATAAATTTCAATGTACTGTTGCGCCGTCTCAAATGCTGACACAACGACGTGGCGTGGTTTTTATACAACTGAACGATGATGCAATACCTTGCAATACTTGCATCAACCACCAACTGCTATTTTCAAGGTGGAGCTTAGAACTTATTGAACGCCCCTGGTAAGTCTGCTCCAAATAAGTGTTTCGTCCACGGTTAAGCCAAGGTTCTTAACTTCCTCTACCTACGGTGTTTTTAGCACGTCTTTTGTAAACAAATCTTGCTTATGTTACCGGTTTCTTCGTCCGTCCGTCCGTCCGTTTGTGGATGCCCTATCTCTGCAACTATTAGTCCGATTTGAAAATTCTTTTTCGCATTGGGAAGCTTGAAATGTGCGAAAGGTGATCTGTTATTTTGTTTCGTTTTTTACGATGCCCAATTTCGCCGCTAGAGGGTGAAAATGCAAATAATATCGAATTCAAAATAGATTTCATTCCATATGTTTACTTCTAAACATCCGATTGAAAAATGTCTTCTACCTTTCGATTCCATTTATGTCGAACACTATTTTATGTATAGGCACTTTTTCAAGTTACGTATTTTTTCCGCTTATGGTCGTAAAATTAAATTATGTTTACTTCGATATCTTTACTTCTGAAACTGCGATTTGAAAAATTCTTTCTGCAGCGGACACAGCTCTTGATGGAAAATCTTTTGCATGCAATTTCTAATTTTCAGTGAAGAATGGTTTGGTCACCAGGAGACGTAAACGTTAATTTCTGCTTCTGATGTATTTGCAGCAAAATCTGAACTCCTGAAAACTTGTTTGAAAAAATTATTTCGTGGGCTCATATAGCTTACATCAGAAAACCTTTCGATAATGCTTTATTCTTAAAATAATGCATGTTTTTCCCGCCAGGGGGCGTAGATGTAAATCTTATATTTGTCGATATCTCTGCTTCTAGGAGTCGACTTTGAGAAAGTGTTTCTTGTTGGAGAGCGTTTCAGCTGCGAAATGTTTCTCATATAATTTCAAATTTTTCTTAACGCATATGTCTACAACCAGAGGGCGTAAGCTCGCGTTTCCATTTTCAGTAATATCTGCGGAATTAAAAACCCGATTGAAAATCTTCTTCCTTCGATCAGATACTACCGTGTTCCATACCGGTACCATTGACTTTGAATAGCTTTGATAGACTTAATTCGCGTCAGAACGGATTCAAAAGACGTGGTCATTAAAACCGAAAATTCAATGTCATCTTTCTTGTTTTCATAGAATTCAATTCCAAAATCAATCTCGATTTTGTGTCCTTTACATGTTTTGGAGAAGAGAATTGCCTGAGTTTTTTCAGTACTAATTTTAATTTTTCAATCTGAGAAATATGAATCTATTTGGTGAAGCATTCAGGCTGCTTGAGATTTGTTTCTGGAAGTATATGAAATTACTATTGCTATGTCATCAGTAAGTTATGTAAAAAAGTTTTCTTATTATCCCCAGGTTGTTCTTTGTGATTGTTGAACCCGAAAAAAAAAAGAAAAAAGTAAGGAGTTTATCCATGTGACGTCAGCAGCCGGAAGTTGTCGACCAACGTGACTGGTGGACCAATGTTGTCGCTATTAGATTATTACTTACTGTTGACTAATTTTGAGAATCTGAACGTCTTGGATATTGCCAACAAATTAGTATAACGAGAGCACCAAAAAAATAAATAATAATAATAATGATAGGCGTAATCAACAACCAAGGGTACAATAATTCGTTAGAACAGCTTCGTATTCGATGTTTGTTTCAAAGAGATTGTTCAGCGCAGGACGATATCACCGCCAGTCACGGTGGTGAAGATTTTGCAGAAGCCTTTTGCGTATAGGGATTAGTGGATAGGTTTGGGACGAAATGCAGACAAAAACAACCGATCTAGTTCAGCATAGGACCGTACCGGCCAGCAGAACCCAAGCCAAATTCGGCCCTGTGGCCGGGCCGGGATTTTGTTTTCATCACTTAAGTGAAAAATTACTGACTTGGGCCGGGTCGGCCAGAGCTGAGCTTGTACGGGCAGCCCTAGCATTTCCCTCCAGGATTCAAAAAATCTTTTAGTCTCACACAACTGATTTGTTAAACAATCTTATAGAGAAATTCACTGAGTGGAACGAAATACCCTATATGCTGGATGCGTTGATTAATTACAGATGCAACCGGCTTTGAAGGTAGAAATCAAATTCTCTTTTCACTTCGTTGGCTTTAGTGATTAAAACACAAAGCCTTTTTTTTTTCTTTTCAGAAAAATGTGTACATAAAGAGAGTTTTCAGATTTACCAAACCAAAACTAAAACGAGCTTCTGACGCCACTCGTTGCTGCAACGGGGCGGAGATGAGGAAGTTAGGAAAGGCGTTTATATTTGTGACAGAAGTATGTAGTCGGATCTAAACCTCATCAGTGGGAGGAGTTCCTACTAGAAATGGCGCGTCTCTCTGCGTTACGTTCCGTTTTCTGCTAAGATACTTCGGTTCAGAAGAGCGCCTTTGTTTCTCTAGAGCATGATGTCCTCAACCTTTTCTGAATCGCGGACAACATGACAAACATAATATGATTCATGGGCCTCATAAAAGAGAAGGGTAAAAATGTATGCGTTTATTATAAATATCGATTGTTTCAGAGAGGTTTTTAATACTAAAACTTAATTTTCGGGAACAGAACCGATGCAGTTAACACGATTTCTACGTTACAAAGAAGTCCAAAATATGTACCTGATATTCCTAAATTTCTAATACGATTTAAAAATTTCAATTACATGATTATCGCAGCATATCTCATAACAGATTCAAGAATTCAAAGTCCATCTCGATATTCATTTTTCCATTTTGAAAATGTATTTTTTTTCCGTTTTGCAATTTCCTTTTGTCTCGCGGGTAATTAAAAGTGTTTCCCTGGAAACCGAAGGAAGACGCACTGCTCTAGAAGCCTTGCATTATTTTCCAATAAGTCCCGGGAGGTAAACTGAAAATTTTGAGCCGCACCGGGCTTTCAAATTAAAGTCTGTGCCGACCTATAGTACTGAAGGACAATTCGTGAATGATTCGTTCACAACGAATGCCTCTTCACAGTGAATGGTGAATGGCTCGCTCTCAGTGACAGTATAATAGTGATGGAACATTCGTGAACGATTCGTTCACAACAAATGGCTCTTCAACGTGAATGGCGAAAGTTTCGCTATTAATGACACTATATAAAATAGTGATGGACGATTCCTGAATGATTCGTTCACAACGAATGACTCTTCAGCGTGAATGGTTCGCTCTCAATGACAGTATATAATAGTGATGGACCATTTGTGAACGATTCATTCGCAACGAATGGCTCTTCAACGTGAATGGCGAAAGTTTTTCTCTTAATGACAATATATAGTAGTTATGGACCATTCGTGAATGATTCGTTCACAACGAATGACTCTTCACCGTGAATGGTGAAAGGTTCGCTCTTAATGACACTATATATAATAGTGATGGACGATTCCTGAATGATTCGTTCACAACGAATGACTCTTCAGCGTGAATGGTGAATGGTTCGCTCTCAATGACAGTATATAATAGTGATGGACCATTTGTGAACGATTCATTCGCAACGAATGGCTCTTCAACGTGAATGGCGAAAGTTTTGCTCTTAATGACAATATATAATAGTTATGGACCATTCGTGAATGATTCGTTCACAACGAATGACTGTTCTCCGTGAATGGTTCACTCTCAATGACAGTATATAATAGTGATGGACCATTTGTGAACGATTCATTCGCAACGAATGGCTCTTCAACGTGAATGGCGAAAGTTTTGCTCTTAATGACAATATATAATAGTTATGGACCATTCGTGAATGATTCGTTCACAACGAATGACTCTTCACCGTGAATGGTGAAAGGTTCGCTCTTAATGACACTATATATATTAGTGATGGACGATTCCTGAATGATTCGTTCACAACGAATGACTCTTCAGCGTGAATGGTGAATGGTTCGCTCTTGATGACAGTATATAATAGTGATGGACCATTTGTGAACGATTCATTCGCAACGAATGGCTCTTCAACGTGAATGGCGAAAGTTTTTCTCTTAATGACAATATATAGTAGTTATGGACCATTCGTGAATCATTCGTTCACAACGAATGACCTTTACCGTGAATGGTGAAAGGTTCGCTCTTAATGACACTATATATATTAGTGATGGACGATTCCTGAATGATTCGTTCACAACGAATGACTCTTCACAGTGAATGGTGAATGGCTCGCTCTCGATGACAGTATATAATAGTGATGGACCATTTGTGAACGATTCATTCGCAACGAATGGCTCTTCAACGTGAATGGCGAAAGTTTTGCTCTTAATGACAATATATAATAGTTATGGACCATTCGTGAATGATTCGTTCACAACGAATGACTCTTCTCCGTGAATGGTTCGCTCTCAATGACAGTATATAATAGTGATGGACCATTTGTGAACGATTCATTCGCAACGAATGGCTCTTCAACGTGAATGGCGAAAGTTTTGCTCTTAATGACAATATATAATAGTTATGGACCTTTCGTGAATGATTCGTTCACAACGAATGACTCTTCACCGTGAATGGTGAAAGGTTCGCTCTTAATGATACTATATATAATAGTGATGGACGATTCCTGAATGATTCATTCACAACGAATGACTCTTCAGCGTGAATGGTGAATGGTTCGCTCTCAATGACAGTATATAATAGTGATGGACCATTTGTGAACGATACATTCACAACGAATGGCTCTTCAACGTGAATGGCGAAAGTTTTGCTCTTAATGACAATATATAATAGTTATGGACCATTCGTGAATGATTCCTTCACAACGAATGACTCTTCACCGTGAATGGTGAAAGTTTCGCTATTAATGACACTATATAAAATAGTGATGGACGATTCCTGAATGATTCGTTCACAACGAATGACTCTTCAGCGTGAATGGTTCGCTCTCAATGACAGTATATAATAGTGATGGACCATTTGTGAACGATTCATTCGCAACGAATGGCTCTTCAACGTGAATGGCGAAAGTTTTTCTCTTAATGACAATATATAATAGTTATGGACCATTCGTGAATGATTCGTTCACAACGAATGACTCTTCACCGTGAATGGTGAAAGGTTCGCTCTTAATGACACTATATATAATAGTGATGGACGATTCCTGAATGATTCGTTCACAACGAATGACTCTTCAGCGTGAATGGTGAATGGTTCGCTCTCAATGACAGTATATAATAGTGATGGACCATTTGTGAACGATTCATTCGCAACGAATGGCTCTTCAACGTGAATGGCGAAAGTTTTGCTCTTAATGACAATATATAGTAGTTATGGACCATTCGTGAATGATTCGTTCACAACGAATGACTCTTCACCGTGAATGGTGAAAGGTTCGCTCTCAATGACACTATATATAATAGTGATGGACCATTTGTGAATGATTCGTTCGCAACGAATGGCTCTTCAACGTGAATGGCGAAAGTTTTGCTCTCAATGACAGTATATAATAGTGATGGACCATTTGTGAACGATTCATTCACAACGAATGACTCTTCACCGTGAATGGCGAAAGTTTTGCTCTTAATGACAATATATATTAGTGATGGACCATTCGTGAATGATTCGTTCACAACGAATGACTCTTCAGCGTGAATGGTGAATGGTTCGCTCTCAATGACAGTATATAATAGTGATGGACCATTTGTGAACGATTCATTCGCAACGAATGGCTCTTCAACGTGAATGGCGAAAGTTTTGCTCTTAATGACAATATATAATAGTTATGGACCATTCGTGAATGATTCGTTCACAACGAATGACTCTTTACCGTGAATGGTGAAAGGTTCGCTCTTAATGACACTATATATATTAGTGATGGACGATTCCTGAATGATTCGTTCACAACGAATGACTCTTCAGCGTGAATGGTGAATGGCTCGCTCTCGATGATAGTATATAATAGTGATGGACCATTTGTGAACGATTCATTCGCAACGAATGGCTCTTCAACGTGAATGGCGAAAGTTTTGCTCTTAATGACAATATATAGTAGTTATGGACCATTCGTGAATCATTCGTTCACAACGAATGACTCTTCTCCGTGAATGGTGAAAGGTTCGCTCTCAATGACACTATATATATTAGTGATGGACCATTTGTGAATGATTCATTCGCAACGAATGACTCTTCAACGTGAATGGCGAAAGTTTTGCTCTTAATGACAATATATAATAGTGATGGACCATTTGTGAATGATTCATTCACAACGAATGACTCTTCAACGTGAATGGTGAAAGGTTTGCTCTTAATGATACTATATATAATAGTTATGGACCATTCGTGAATGATTCATTCACAACGAATGACTCTTCTCCGTGAATGGTTCGCTCTCAATGACAGTATATAATAGTGATGGACCATTTGTGAACGATTCATTCGCAACGAATGGCTCTTCAACGTGAATGGCGAAAGTTTTGCTCTTAATGACAATATATAATAGTTATGGACCATTCGTGAATGATTCGTTCACAACGAATGACTCTTCACCGTGAATGGTGAAAGGTTCGCTCTTAATGATACTATATATAATAGTGATGGACGATTCCTGAATGATTCATTCACAACGAATGACTCTTCAGCGTGAATGGTGAATGGTTCGCTCTCAATGACAGTATATAATAGTGATGGACCATTTGTGAACGATACATTCACAACGAATGGCTCTTCAACGTGAATGGCGAAAGTTTTGCTCTTAATGACAATATATAATAGTTATGGACCATTCGTGAATGATTCGTTCACAACGAATGACTCTTCTCCGTGAATGGTTCGCTCTCAATGACAGTATATAATAGTGATGGACCATTTGTGAACGATTCATTCGCAACGAATGGCTCTTCAACGTGAATGGCGAAAGTTTTGCTCTTAATGACAATATATAATAGTTATGGACCATTCGTGAATGATTCGTTCACAACGAATGACTCTTCAATGTGAATAGTTCGCTCTTACCTCTGTGAATGATCATTCAATCCGCCATTACTGAAACACACACTGAAATCTTTGTGCGTTTAACTTTCTTTTTCCCGATTGAGTTCGAAAACGAATTACCATCAAGAGAATTAATGTCCAGAATTAATAAGTGTCAACCTTTATGTGAATGGGCAATCAGTAATCAGCTAGGAAATAAAGGTGAAACTTAAGAATATGAATGACACCTGAATGCCATTAGTTTGAATTGTTTGCTACTTGTGGCATTCGTCCGAGATACCTGTGGATTTGAATCACCGCCAGGCATGCAGGTTGTGCGTTTGTCTTACGGCACTAGCTCTCTCTCTCTTCCCTGGAACTAGTGGCCCTAAATTAGGGACGGGCGACTACTTATAGCACATTGATTGCTCACGGTGGTCGTTAAACTCCCAAACAAATAAGAAAAAATGGTGTGTCCGAATCTTCTGCTAGCGGCAAATCATGCACAGTGAATGATTGAAGAGATCATGCTTTAGGGGAGGGGGGGGGGCAATTTGCCAAAAAGACCTGCTGCCTTAAAAGCCCAGCAAGAGGTCCCTGAAATAAATAATTTACTCCGTAAGCGTTGTGACAAACCAGAAATTGGATGAATCGTTTGAATGATAATTCCTGAATGACTCTTTTGGGTGAATGATGGATAAACTCCTAAGAGTGAATGATTTATGCCATCACTAGCACGTACAGTATTAATGTTCAAGTATTAAAGTATTAGTATCAGTTTTTAGTAACGTATAGTATTAATGGTATAAATGTTCTCTTTACGCCATGTATTTCTACGTATGCTTTTCCAAATAGAGGGAATGCCGTCCCGGTAGCGCAGTGGTCTAAGCGATGGCCTCTGATCATTCGTCCGAACCGGGTCCGGGTTCGAATCCCGGTGAGGCATGGATGTTGTGTTTGTCTTACGGCACTGGATCTCTCCCTTCCCTGGAACCAGTGACCCTAAATTAGGGACGGGCGACTGCTTATAGCCCATTGAGTTGCTCACGGTGGTCGTTAAACCTCCAATCAAAAAAAAAAAAAAACCTCCAATCAAAAAAAAAAAAAAAAAATAGAGGGAATTTGCGAGCTGATACGCGTCGTGGCTGTTGGGTCACTCCGCGCATGTCGGACAACCAGTCGGTCCTCTCTCTCCGTGATTCGTCTAGGTCTCCCAGACCTTTCCTGTCGCTGCTGCGTGCCTTGTTCTATACACTGCTGTCAACAGCGTGCTATGGTGATATCCGCACGACCGGTATGGCGCGCAATACGACGATAAGACCATCCCACTTCCCAGAGCCCGGCGATGCGGCTCCTCTCAAAGTCCTCCACCTGCTCGAATTGCTTCCAAACTTTTCTCCGAGGCTTACTTCACGAAGAACGCACCCGACACAACAGCACAAGCCAGAATGCCAAGCACGCTTAACGGGACGACCTTATATATTTGGTAAGGCACAGCGCTACGACCCCTCCTTGCTTGCGTCACATGCGCGGCCGAGCGTGATACTTGAATCATTTGCATGTCTCACGATGTCAAACCTACCCACGAAGTTTCATTCCTGTGGGTTGCTTCCTTTTGAGTGCCAAAAAGCTATTTCGAAATATTTTATTCCTGTCAGAAAGGATTCAAAAGACGAGTCCATTACACCCAAGAATTTGGGGTCACCTTTCTTGTTTTCATCAACATGTGCAGTAGAACACGTTAGTAAAGTTCAGGTACGCGGCCTAAACACCCTGGAGAGTATAAGTATATCGTCAGTGGGAACACTTTTTTGTAGACGAATTTTGAGCCTTGAGATGATCCACTGAAGCTGGACTGGAATTTTTTTTTTTTAATTTCTCTCTGTATGTCCCTCTCTTCCGAAACAATCGTATTCTCAGTGTCTTATTTTTTCCTACGGAAACACACACACACACAAAAAGAACTGGACCGTCTACATTTGCATGTCGTGTTTTAGATGATGGAATAGCTAAGCCTTGTGTTGGAATCGATGCGAGAAATGCTAGAAAATCAAATAAATGCAATCAATTCCCCAATAGCTATTTCATATACAGCACGTGCATACCTCGACGACGAATCAAATTAAATCTCGCCAACTTTGTATTCGAATGTATTGATACAAAATAACAAAGGTGGAAGGAAATACGAAAAAAAATCGAAAGAAAAAATAAAGAACAATGGGGGGGGGGAAGAGGCTTTCTGACTTGGGAAGCATTCAATTGTGAAATCCGTTTCCCTTCACTGTAAGATAACACGCAGCCAAAGAGTGTTGTCCAATGGAAATCATTCGTCAGTACATGAGCACGTAACCTGTTTAACGAGGCCGTCGCTCGGAGCTATGGAACAATGACTAATGAGTTTAACTTTTTTTTTCCTTTTTTTTTTTTTTTTTTTTTTTTTTTGTCGTTTCCTTGCATTTAGTTCTCTTTTTTTACCTGGAATACTTCTCGTATCTTTAGATTTTAGCAAAAATCATGCAAAAGTTCAATGTATTTGACTCTAGTTTCAGATATACATAAAATTATCCATTTGCTTCTAAAATCCCAAGGTGCTCGATCAGATAATAAACATCACTATCAAGGGAAATTGCGTAAATTCAGATCTTGGGCCCAGAAGTAGGAGTTTAAATCGGGCTCACCTAAAGCTTAAATTGGGCCCACTTCTGCTTAAAATACGGGAAGCTTGTAGACTTAGTATACAGAGAATAACCTTAGTTGCACTCTAAAATAAGTGATGTGAATTCATGGAAAATTTCTAAATACAGCAAATTTATCGGTAGGAGTTCGTCTTTTAACGAAATTTACGTTTTTAAAAGTGCCGTTGTTTTTTTTAAACTTTCGGGTTTTTTTTTGGTTTTTTTTGTTTTTTTTTGTTGGAGGTTTAACGACCACTATGAGCAACTCAGTGGGCTTTAAGCAGTCGCCCATCCCTAATTTAGGGCCATTGGTTCCAGAGAAAGGAGACAGCCAGTAACGTAAGACAAACACAACATCCATACCTCACGGGATTCGAACCCGGACCCATCTCGGACGAGGGATCAGAAGCCAGCGCTTAGATCACTGCACTTCCGTATTTTCATAGATTTTTCGTATGATCAGAAATAACACTTTTTTTTTTTTTTTTTCATGTAAATTCGTTTCAGATCTTTCCGTATTTTATAAAAACGAAATTTCGCAAATCGAACACGCTGAATTTTTCAGCCCTTGCCCCAGAGAATCCCCTCGCACCGGTGCGACTCGAACTGATGGCTCAACATAAACTGCGCGTAATGAGAACAGGAATTTGTCAGTGACGAAGATCGAACCCGTGTCCCCTCGGGTCGGAGTGAGTTGGTCTAATCGACTCAGCTACACTGACGGAATGTATCGCTGCACATTTGTCGTCTTGACACGTGCTTTAACTCTGTAGTACGTCACATCATCTCTCTCTTAATTTTTTAGTACGTCTTTTGTAAAAAAAGATCGTGCTTATGTTACCGGTTTGTCCGTCCGTCTGTACCCACGATATCTCTGCAACTATTAGTCCGATTTAAAAAATTATTTTTGCATTGGGAAGCTTGAAATATGCGAATGATGATCCTTTATTTCGTTTTTTTTTTTTTTTTAAGATGTACAATTTCGCCACTAGAGGGCGTAAATGCAGAGGATGTCGAATTCAAAAATACGTTTTATTCCACATATTTGCTTCTAAACATTCGATTGAAAAAATTATTTTATGTTTCGATTCCATTTATGTCGAAGAGTATTTTAGATACAGTTAGTTTTTTAAATTACGCATAGGTTTTCCGCTAGGGGGCATAAAAGTAAATTACATTTTCCCGATAACTCTTTTTCTAACACTCCGATTTGAAAAAAAATTTCTTCAGCGGATACACCTCCTGATGGAAAATCTTTTGCATATAATTTCAAATTTTTGGTAAAGAATGCTTTGGCCACCAGGGGGCGTAAATCTTAATTTTTGCTTCTGATGTATTTGCCATAAAGTCTGAGCTTATGAAATATCGATTGAAAAAATTCTTTCGTGCATTGATGCCACTGACATCGATAAACCTTTTTGGAATATTTTCTTCTTAAAATATTCCATAGTTTCTCCGCTAGGGGACGTAGATGTATATGTTATTTTTGTCAATATCTCTACTTCTAGGAGTCCGATTTGAAAAATTCCTTCTTTGTTGGATAGTGTTTTCAGTGTGACATGCTTTTCATATTATTTCAAAATTTTCAAGTAATTCATAGGCTTTCCGCTAGGGGGCGTAGAGGTAAATTGCGTTCCACCCTGTATCTCTGCTTCTAAATCTCCGATCTGAAAAATTCTTTCTGCACAGAATACAGCACCTGATGGGAAATCGTTTGTATATAATTTCTAATTTTTGTAAAAAAATGGTTTGGCCACCAGGGGGCGTAAATCTTAATTTCCGTTTCTGATGTGTTTGCAGCAAATATGAGCTTCTAAATTCTCGATTGAAAAAAACGTCGTTTGCAGACCGACACTACTCATGTCGACAAACCTTTTAGGAACATTTTCTTCTTAAAATAATGAATGGTTTCCACGCCACGGGACGTAGATGTATATCTTATTTTTGTCAATATCTTTTCTTCGAAGAGTCTGATTTGAAAAATTCCTTCTTTGTTGGATAGTGTTTTCAGTGTGACATGTTTTTCATATAATTTCAAAATTTTCAAGTAATTCATAGACTTTCCGCTAGGGATCGTAAGGGTAAATTGCTTGCCCCCTATATCTCTGCTTCTAAATCTCCGATTTGAAAAATTCTTTCTGAACTGGATACAACTCCTGATGGAAAATCAAATTTTTGTGAAAAATAGTTTCGCCAGCAGGTGGCGCAAGCCTTAATTTTCGCTTCTGATGTACTTTGCAGCAAAATATGAGCTCTAAAATCTCGATTGCAAAAAAGTAGTTTGTTGACCGATACTACTCATGTCTACAAACCTTTTAGGAACATTTTCTTCTTAATATAATGCGTGGTTTCTACGCCAGGGGGCGTAGATGTATATCTTATTTTTGTCAATATCTCTACTTCTAGGAATCCGATTTGAAAAATTTCTTCTTTGTTGGATAGTGCTTCCGACGCGAAATGTTTTCCTATAAATTCAAAATTTTCAGGTAAATAGACTTATTCATAGACTTTCCGCTAGGGGGCACAAAGGTAAATTGCGTTTTCTGCTTTATTTCTGCTTCTAAAACTCCGAGTTTGAAAATTCTTTCTGTATCGCATACAAGACCTGATGGAAAATATTTTTCACATGATTTCTAATGTTTGGTAAATAATGGTTTGGCCACCAGGGGGCATAAGTGTTAATTTATGCTTCTGATGTATTTGTAGCAAAATCTGGGCTCCTGAAAACTCGACTAAATTTTTTCTTGTACCGATACCGCTCATATGATAAAACCTTTTGAGAATACTTTCTTCCTAAAATAATGCATGGTTATCCCACCAGGGAACGTAAAGTCACATCTTATTTTTGTCGATATCTCTGTTTCTAAGAGTTCGATTTGAAAAATTATTTCTGTGTTGGAGAGCGTTTCCGGTGCGAAATGTTTCTCTTATAAATTCATGTTTTCCTTAACGCACAAGTCTGCAACCACAGGGCGTAAGCTCACGATTCCGTTTACAGCAACATCTGAGGGATTAAAAACCCGACTGAAAAACTTATTTCTTCCGTCAGGTACTATTGTTTTCCATACCGGTTCCATCGTTGCGTCAGAACGGATTCAAAAGACGTGCTTATTACATCCGAAAATTCGGTGTCATCTTTCTTGTTTTTTTTTTTTTTTGTTTTTTTTTTTGTTTCTTTGAAGCGAAGAACGAACTTTCATTAATTCCAGACGATGTGTGGAAAGAACATCACAGAGTCTTAATCACTGTGAGTGATTTAGACATTTTGTTTGCTGTTGGAGCTTATTATTTTTTTTAATAGGTTTGCATTAATTTCGTTTTTCCTTTAGAAGGAAAAGTAAAATTATATGATACATAATTTATAATGATAAAAATAAATTACTTATCACAAAGTAAGTATTTTTTTCATCGCGAATTTTCGAAGCAAAAGAATGCTTTGGAAATTGAGATCTTTTTAAACTGACAATGACTTTCAATTACTTAAATAGTATAACTATTCTCGTAATCCAAATTTTCTTGGTGTAGAATAGAAATCAAAGTTTCCAAGCTTCAGCACATCAACCAGATGGCGATTTACAGGAAGGTAGACTGTTTGCTGTCTACTTTCCTTGGAAATTAGATGAAATTTAACTTTCAAAAACGGAAATTAACTGTCAAAATCCTAACAGTACCGTTATGGCAAATAGTTGCAACTACGTACCACCAAAGAAAGCTGAGTTATGATGCCCAATTTGGTTTTAGGTTTTTCAGACTTAATATCTAAGAATTACGTCGTGATCTTCATTTCTCGGTCTTCAAGATGTAGAAGAAACCGTGCAAATGTTTCAATTGCTTAATATTGATAAAAAATTGAGAAGCTGTTGTTATGCTATAAGAGCAGGAAAGGCCATTCTTTGCCTCTTGTGACCAGAATCATTTTTTTATTCGGTATCTGGAGACAATGGTGTAGCGACGTGTTCGTAGTTAGTACCTTTTTCTCCAAATATTTCCCTTTTAATACAGTTGCTTTTGTTAAATTTCTGCATTTTCCTTCCCTATAAATGATATTTAGGAAAATAGATGGAATATGTATATTTTCAACTTTCAACCGCACTGGGAAAAAACACTCAAGAATTTAGAAAATTTATTACTAATTTTGTGGACACAGAAAAGCACAAGTTTTCCTATTATCAAAGAGATTCTAATAAGAAAAAGCAGTTGTGTGAAATGATGAATCTTTTACCTCTCGGTGCTTTTGAGAACTGATTAAAATATAATAAAAGTAAAGTAGCTGTTGAAGAATATTTCTTTCCCCCTCTATTTTTACTTCTCCTCTTTGTTGATCTCTGTCTGTACTCCTTTTTCTCTATATATTTGTATATCTTTGCCACTCTCTTACTCTCACTCTCTTTCTCTCTCTTGATGTATTCATATCTCATTCGTACACTTTCACACTGGTTCGCCACATTTCAGTACCTATATCCCCTTTGTGTTTATTATTTCGCCTCCCTTTCTTTCTAGTCCTCTCTCTCTCTCTCTCTCTCCCTCTCTAGCCTCCTGCACATCCCTTTTTAAGGCTTTGTCTCTCTGCATCGCAGTACTTTTTTATCTGTTATCTGTCCTTCGCTCTCTCTTTCTCTCTCCTTTCTCTGTCCTGCTACTTTACGTTTCTCCTAATTTCTTTATCTGTCTCTCTTTACAGTTTAATACTTCTATCCTGTTCTGTTTTATGTTAATCAGTTGGCAACTCTTCTCTGTCTTTCTGTATCTCTTTTGCTTCTTAACACCTGTTACATTCTTTGGCTCTCTATCTCTCCTGTACGACTCAATCTCTGTCTTTGTTTTCTATTCCTTTCTTTCTCTCTCTCTCTCTAGCTCTCTCTTTCTCTCTCCCTCTCTATCTTTCTTCCTCTCTCTTTCCTCCTCTCTATCTCTCTTCCTGTCTTTATTTTCTATTCCTTACTTTCTTTTCTCTTTTATCCCTCTTCTTCATACCTTGTTTCATCTCTGTTTCCTCTCGTTTTCTCTACCTCCCTCTCTCTCTCTCTCTCTCTCTCTCTTTCTCTCTTCCTCTCTATCTTTCTTCCTCTCTCTTTCTTCCTCTCTCTTTCTTCCTCTCTATCCTTCTTCCTGTCTTTATTTTCTATCCCTTAGTTTCTTTTCTCTTTTATCCCTCTTCTTCATACCTTGCTTCATCTCTGTTTCCTCTCGTTTTCTCTACCTCCCTCTCTCTCTCTCTCTCTCTCTCTCTCTCTCTCTCTCTCTCTCTCTCTCTCTCTCTCTCTCTCTATATATATATATATATATATATATATATATATATATATATATATATATATATATATATATGCCCTACACTGTTGTAGTGAGTTTATAAGCCTTGCTATTTGCCATTATCTTTGTCTCTCCTTCAGTTCTTCCCTGTCTATCACGTTACCTGTATATTTTATAATCCACCAAACAGATATTTGTTGAAAGAATGGAAGAGAGGTAGAGAAGGTAAGCAACATCAGGAAAAGACTAAGATATTTTGGGCTTCATTGTTTTTTTTTTCACCTTTTTCATTTCAGTAATTTTAGGAGCCGTGTCTACATCAGTATCATTGTTCCTGTCTCCAGTTGTCGTCGCGTTGTGCAGACGAAAAAGCATCCGACTGATGTCAATCCTAGGATGCCTAGTGACAGCCCTCGGTTGCCTTTTCTCGTCATTTGCCACTCAACTACACCAACTATACCTCAGCTATGGTCTCTTCGTTGGATGCGGTGATTGCTTGGCAAGAGAGACTTCCACCATCATGGTCGGTCAGTACTTCAAGAAGAAGAGGGAAACCGTGGAGATGATCATGCTCATGGGTAAAGGCGTAGGGTTGGCAACCATGCCATTACTTGTTAAGCATTGGATCAGGTAGGAATCATTTTTCTTTTATTCATCATGTCATAAATACCTAACATTACTAAACCGTGGAGAAAAATACAAAATTATGCTCACTTAACAATATGCTCTAACTTTAATCCGATTGCACCGGAGAGTCATCCGGCGAACACCGTACACTCGGAATTAACCCCTAATTATGGCCCTGTTTATTTTGCAGGAATCTTCTTCAATTATGAGGGAATATGTTAAAAATGGAGGTGTATTACTCCTGTTGCTGATATTACAGGGACCATCACATACCAGTTAGACTTTTTTTTCAGTAGAGCTCATCAAGTAAAATATCCATTATGGTTAGATTGCAGAAACTTAGCAAACAGTTTCTTAGGCATCCCTACCACATCGTAACCCGATCGATAAATTTTTTATAAGCAGATGTAAAATACAGTAATTTCTTGATAGAACGAACTAAACGTCCACTGCCCGCGTGCCACTGGTTTGGGACCCTCGACCCATTGGCGCCAATATCGTCTGACTGCCGCTTCATTTCGACCTGAATGCCTGGCGATACGGCGACTTGAACATTTGCCTTCTCTCGGGCCAAATATATACGTCCTCTCTGAAATGCTGGTATTTTGCACGGATCCGACGTCGAGGCATCCTCGCAGTCCGTGGAGGTTAATGCAACCGCAATCCGCTGTCACAATTGTCCTTACGTGCGAGCTTTGCTGTTGATATACTTTCCTTGACGCGAGGTACCCATGCACTGTAGCGGGCAACTATTTCGTCGTTAGTCGTTTTAACCATTTGCATATTCGGCCCTGAGGTACTTGGATGCGAAATTTCATCACGTTTGAAAGACTTTCTTGGGGTACTTCGTTTTTTTTCTGGCAAAGAGTGTATATTTGCTTTCAAAAAGTATCGCAGAACTATAATTTTTAATGGAGGAACTATTTACAGTGCGTAGAGTTACTGGTTGTCCTGGCTACGTCCGGAACAATTACGACTTCTGATACCAAATTACTAAAGGATATAAATCCGGGCTGGGAAAAGATTCGCTGGATTAGCGCATCGTCCTTACTTCTAGGAAATTCTGCAACCAACTCTAAACATGCACAAAGGATGTACAGCGGTTTATTCAAAAAGTGAGCGAATTACGTATGTCCCTATTTAGACAAAGGCCCTTGTATGCCTCCATGAGTTTCTAAAGTCTGTTATTAGGTATAAGAATAAGAGAAAGTCTAATTCCGCAGTTCTGGCAGAAAATTATCCAAGAGATAAAGTGAAGCAGAAAGTAAAATAGCCACAATGTGCAATCACCTCGATTTTGCATTCTTTGCAGCGTCTGAAGGAGCTATCATGATCACACAAAAGCTGCACTTCGCCGATAGGGAAATGGCACATTACACGGCTGGCGGCAGAGCAATTCTTCGTCCTACGGTCCACGGCATGTCTCTCTCACTCCCTCTCTTTTTCTTACACACACTCTATCTCTCTCTCTCCCTCTGTCCCTCTCTCTCTCACTCTCTTTGTTCCTCTCTTAACCTCTCTCTTTCCCTCTCTCCCTCTGTCTCTCTCTCACTCTCTTTGTTCCTCTCTTCACCTCTCTCCCTCGCTGTCCCTCCCTCCCTCCCTCCCTCTCGCTTCCCGCTCTCAATCCCTCTCTCTCTCTCTGTCTCTCTCTCACCTCCCTCTTTATTTCTCTCTCTCTCTCTCTCTCTCTCTCTGTCTCTCTCTCTCTCTCTCTCTCTCATCGTTCGCACGGCAATCGTCTCAACAGGTGGTCGACTTTCTTCGGAACATTTTGGCCCAGCGTTGCGCAGTTTTTCTAGAGTTTGACCAACTTTTAGTTCACCATAAATCTCTCTCTAGCTGGCGTCTTCTTTCCTTCTCACCTGTGATGGAGGTGCAACAGACAGACTGTATTGCCTCTTATCCTCTTTTTCCACATTTTCCCGTTTAGTTTAAAGTGCCGGCCTGTTTATTCCTCATAAACATATGTCGCTCCTGCCCCTGGCACTCAGACTAAAAGGAACGCGCTTCCTTATGAAGACACGCCTGTCTTCATGCCAGAGAGAGCATTTGGCTACTATTTTTTGCACAAAAAATCCGCCACAGTGATAACACACGGAGAGCCGCGGTCTAAAACTGAACGTAAACATTCCATCCAGAAACTAAGAAAAACAAATGGATGCACGCAGCACTGCAAATCCATCCCCAAACTTTTGGTACAACCTATTAATGTTGTCGCTTTTATAACGTCTGGTGTGAGGTCTTCATTGTTTGTTGCCGTTAACATTACGCAAACGTGGACTGAAATAACGTTGCGCAAAAGTGTAATGAAGTATATATAAATGATTGAAGAAAAAAAGTCAAAATCTTCAGGTAGAAATAGCTTTTAAAATCATTTAAAAATTTGTAAATATGAATATCAAAAAAGGGGCTGCGAGGTGCACACACATTCATCTGCCTTGACAGGTTACTCTCAAATCTGAAACCTCTATGATCAGTAGTTTTTTCGGTAGGTGACTGAAAAACAGACAGACACTGTAAGTTTATTTTTACAGCTGAGTTATTTTATTTTATTGAGTTTTTCTTTCTTGTTCTTACGAAAATTTCAAATGAGGTACAACAATAGAATTAAAAATACAGGTTCATTCAGTGAAAATAAATCGCCCCAAAAAATGGAAAGCAATTCTCATAATTTCGAATTGACATATATGGTTTAATGTTCAGAGAGATCAACGTCTGGAGAGATCAATTAGATAATGAACCACCGTTAAAAGTACAATTCTGAAAACGGAATATCAGGTAGTAGCCATTTTTAGCTTTGGCCACTGGGAAATCTTCATTAAGGTCAAAGGGTTCGGCAGGCGTTCTCGCTTTGTCTGCAAGCTTGTAATGTTCCTCGCTAACTAAGAAAGAAAATAATAATGTCTCTCCATTTAAGCTCACACAGTGCGTTTCCCCCCTTTTTTCACCTGTGAGAAGCTGAATCACTTAAAACTCTTTTTGGGTGTAGTACTCGACTAAAGAAAATACTTTGCGTAGGATAACAGTCATTAGCCTACAAATTGAAAAAGGATTGGCGCAGTTTTAAAGTAGCAGGTGTTACAAATGACTTCTAAAAAGCGCTTCGCTTAACCGCCTTTTCTTATTCAATTGAAAAATAACTGCTTTTCCGTGGGACTGGAAAAAGAATGTCCGGTTACGTAGGTTTCTTCAAGACTGCTTTAAATGGGTGTGAATGATGTAATTTAGAAAACGAATGTGTTACCTTTATTTGTTTGTAGTTTGGCGAATATTCCTTAGTACATAAAGTAATCTGAAGGACTTTGTTACAATCAAAGTGACTCCATATTTTAATCCTTTAAGCGACCGATATACCAGAACCTAATACTGCCCAAATTTTTAGGCTCTCCCTAAACAAACATTTAACTGAAGTTCTTTGCTATCATCTAAGTAACACTTTATTTTAACCCTTTAAGCGACCGATGTACCAGAACCAAATGCTGCCCAAATTTGTCGGTGCTCCTCAAACAAAATTTAAACTGAATGTTTTTGTTATGATCTAATTAACATTGTATTTTAACCCTTTAAGCAATCGATGTACCAGAACCAAATGCTGCCCAAATTTGTCAGCGCCCCCCGAACAAAAATACTCAGAAAGCGGCCGGGTTTTATGAAAGCTAAGGCAACACAAATTCTTTTCACATCACTTCTCATCAGTGCCGACCATAAATCTCTCATTGGTGCTAAGCGCTTCATTGTAGTCCTTTATTTTTCTCCCCATAATACAAGGCATGATATCAATGGGCTAGTCGGTCTGACACGGATATCGTGCCACTTGGTAAAAATATGACTCAAACATCTCCCTTCTTTCTTTGGTTCGTTGTCACTGTTATAGTTCTTTAATCAGGTAATCAGTCAGAAAGGATTCTCAGCTGAGAATCCACCGGAGTGGATGGCAAGCTCAGTTCTGGGTGACTCTTCATATGGCATTACAAATCATCAAGGCCCCTTATCGCTGCATAGAGCCATTGCCTTCATTAAGATTCTCAGCAGAGAATACACCAGACTGGGTGGCAAGCTCAATTCTGAGGGACTCTTCACATAGCGTTACAGATCATCAAAATCTCTTGTCGCTGAATGGGGCCGTAGCCTCCATTAGGGTTCTCAGCTAGGAGTGGGTAGCAAGCTCAGTTCTGAGGGACTTTTTTCATGGCATTAGAGATCATCAAGATCACTTGTCACTGAACAGAGCCATGGCCTCCATTAGGATTCTCAGGAGAGAATACTCCAGAGTGGGTGGCGTGCTCAATTCTGAGAGACTTTTCACATGGCATTACAGATCATCAAGATCTCTTGTCGCTAAAAGGGGCCTGGACCTTAATTAGAATTCTCAGCTGGGAATGCACCAGAGTGAGAGGCAAGCTCTCTTCCCTGGATTATTTGCATGGCATTAAAGACGCTCAAGGGCTCTTGTCGGTGAATGAAGGCGATGCTTTTAAGATTCTCAGCTGGGAATACACCAAGAGGGAATGGAAAACTCAATATTGTGGGACTCTTCGGCCATATTAGGACTGTCAGCTGGGAATACACAAGAGTATGTGGCAAGTCCAATGCAGAGAAGAATGTAAAACACTTGGAAAACCGCCGTTAGCTGTTCAGACCGTCCAAGCTTTATTTTAAGGGACTCATACACTTGACCGTGTTAATTCCGGAGATAGCACGAGACAAAAAAACCCTAATTGGATTAAAAGCAGAGCGGCATTGAACCCAAAACTGTCGTCTCCCTCATAGACACGTCTGTGGTTAGTTACTATAGTGCAATACTAATTTATTTATCTTCTCTAAATGTGTAGCCTACTAACTACACCACGAATAACGTCCGCGCTGTGGATTGAAGTTAAATACTGAGACCTACCGCGCCATTAAAAGACTGGCAAGTACTGTCTTTCAGCAAGATATAGTGTGCCGAAATGAAATGGAAAATGTTTTATTCTGAATTGAATTTTATTCCAAAGTTAGCTATACTAAACTAATTGAAATAACAACATGTGATACTAAAGTAACTAAAATAACTTCATGTGATACTAAAGTAACTAAAATAACTTCATGTGATACTAAAGTAACTAAAATAACTTCATGTGATACTAAAGTAACTAAAATAACTTCATGTGATACTAAAGTAACTAAAATAACTTCATGTGATACTAAAATAACTAAAATAACTTCATGTGATACTGAAGTAACTAAAATAACTTCATGTGATACTAAAGTAACTAAAATAACTTCATGTGATACTAAAGTAACTAAAATAACTTCATGTGATACTAAAATAACTAAAATAACTTCATGTGATACTAAAGTAACTAAAATAACTTCATGTGATACTAAAGTAACTAAAATAACTTCATGTGGTACTAAAGTAACTAAAATAACTTCATGGGATACTAAAGTAACTAAAATAACTTCATGTGATACTAAAGTAACTAAAATAACTTCATGTGATACTAAAGTAACTAAAATAACTTCATGTGATACTAAAGTAACTAAAATAACTTCATGTGATACTAAAGTAACTAAAATAACTTCATGTGATACTGAAGTAACTAAAATAACTTCATGTGATACTAAAATAATTACATGTTTAAGATTTCTTGTCGTGTTTTTAGGTCTTTGGGCTGGAGGAGAGGCCTTCAGTTGGTCGCTGGTGTACAATGCTTGTCCTGCATCTTGGGCCTGTTCTTCCGACCGGCGTCCCTTTATCATCCTCAGAGAAGAGCTATCCTGCACATTAAAAGCTTGCAGAAAAGATCCAAAGCTAAAGATAAAATGCCACCTGCTCAGGAGAAACATGCCTTCCTTGACTTCAGTGTTCTCAAGTCCCGAACAGTTCAGGTGATCAACGTTGCAACAGCTATCACAGCATTCGGAGTCACATCTCCTATAGTACTTCTGGTAATATGTGTGATTCTTTAAGAAATTTATATAAAATGATACAGTACTAATACTGTACCACTTACACACCTCAGCCCGAAAATCTCTCTTTATTTTCAGTTCCAACAGGAAATAAAGAATGATTCCGCTTCTTCATCGCAAGCAACAAAGGCATAACGCTCTATGGGAACAGAATTTTCTTAATCAATAAAGGAAGAAATTTTCTTCATAATACATAGAAAATCGATAGAATACTCAAAGCAAACAGAATATAAATTCTGAATTTGCTTGTAACACTTACTGGTCATCCATGTAACACCTCTCAGAAAACTTGAAAATTTCATCTCCCTGGAGTGGAAATATATTGCTATTAATGCGGGTCCATCTCCCGATTTCCGTTCGAGTATGCTAATTTTCCCTATTCCCGCTCCAGGACGATGACATTTTCAAGTTTTCTGAGATGTGTTGCATGGATGGCCAGTAAGAGTTACAAGCAAATTCAGAATTGATATTCTGTTTGCTTTGAATATTCTAGAATTTTCTGACATTGAATGTACACATTTTTTTACCATTTCTGCTTTTTCGACAGAATTTCCTAATAACGTATTCCAATCAAAATCTAAGGAATTTGTAAGATGAATGCTTCCAATATATCATCTGTCATATCAGTTCTGAAAAATATGATTTCCTAAAAATTCAACAGGTTGGTGTGGCAGAGATTTGTAGCACCGGTATTCGGCATTAAAAGGGATTTCATATTGTTAAAAATACAAATACAAGTAAAAGGATTAAGGGAAGGTGAAATTGATATTTAGGAATTTTATGTTAGGAAATGATCTGGAAAGATCGTGTCATTGCGTAATGGCGTGTGAGTGAATATGAAAACAGCAAACCCGTGAACTTTGGAGTTAACAGTGTTTAAAAGTGAGAGAAAGCTCTCTTTTTTAGTCCATTCATAACCTATAGCATTTTGAGTCAAACAGTCCATTGCCGTCTAATAGCTGAAAATGATTTTTTAGTTGCTGGGTTTAATAAGCCCCGTGAGCAACTCTGAGGGGTAAAAGCAGTCGCCCGTCCCTAATTTAGGGCCATTGGTTCATGAACGGGTTGAGTCAGTACCATAAGACAATGCTACCCACGTGAATTCAACACGGGTCACTCGTACGAATGGTTAGGAGCGAGCGTTTAGAACACTGCGCCAAGGGGTCGGCACGAATGTTTTTAGAGATGAACGTTAAGTGTGAGCGGCCCCGGACAATTCGTCCAATGACGATTGGTCCAATGCCGATTCATCCAAAGGGACGATTGGTCCGATGCCGATTCGTCCAAAGGGACGATTGGTCCAATGCCGATTCGTACAATAGTACGATTATTCCAATGCTGATTAGTCCAATGGTACGATTGGTCCAATGCCGATTCGTTCAATGGTATGATTATTCCAATGCCGATTCGTCCAAAGGGACGATTTTCCCAGTGCCGTTTAGTCCAATGGACTATTCGTCCAATGTGCGATTATTCCAATGCCGATTCGTCCAATGGTACAATTGGTCCAATGCCGATTCCTCCAATGGCGCGATTGGTCCCATGCCGATTCATCCAATGGTACGATTATTCCAATGCCGATTCGTCCAATGGTACGATTGGTCCAATGCCGATTCGTCTAATGGTACGATTGTTCCAACGCCGATTCGTCCAATGGTACGATTATTCTAATGCTGATTCGTCCGAAGGGACGATTGGTCCTATGCCGTTTACTCCAAAGGACTATTCGTCCAATGTGCGATTAGTCCAATGCCGATTCGTCCAATGGTATGATTGGACCAATCCCGATTCGTTTAATGGTACGATTATTCCAATGCCGTTTCGTCTGATGTTTTCATCCTACCAACGGCCATTATTTTAAAGAAAGGAATAATAAATTAAGCTATTCTTCTCTTTATATCCTTTTGAGAAATGATTCCCATATATTTGGAATTCGTAAACGCTTTATAAAACTGGTAAAAGGCACTCAACGGAACATTTCTCAGTTCTTTACAAGGCACCTAGGCCTTGGGCCTGTGAAATAATACCTATTTAGTGCCTAAGTAAAAGCGCAATGCTATTGACTTGACTTGATGTGTAAACGTTGTGAACAAGACATCGGTAAAATGAAAACTGTTAAAAAGGCCTAGACCAAGGGACTATGAATTAATATTTAGTGCCTAAGTAAAATCGCAATATTATTAACTTGACTTGATGTGTAAACTTTGTGTATATGACATCGGCAGAATAAAAACTGTTAAAAAGACCTAGGCCTAGGGCATGTGAATTAATATTTAGCTTTGTGTACGATTGGTAAAAGCGCAATATTATTAACTTGATTTGATATGAAGTTGATTGAATGGTTCGTACACCAGTAATTTCATGCGGCAGAGAGGACAGTATAACAAGAAAAAGTAATTCCGAAAAAAATATATAATCACAATATTATTTTTTTTATTTATTTTAATTTTAATTTTTATTTTTATTTGCCACATTACACCATTCACCACACAATCAAATCACAAATACAACTTCTGTGCCAAAAAAACATGCAAATACAAATATTATACAATAATATTATATATATATATTAAGAAGTATAAATGAAGTAATAGGAATTACAAAAACACGTATGATAACATGAATAAATTTGTTTTTAGTTTTAGTTAAAGTAAATTGAAGCACCACTACAGGTTCTTAAACAAATCAGTGCGGTGCACTGTAATTGTGGCAAGGGAACCAGGAAAAAGGCTAACAACGCATGAAATGTAACATTATTTTAGATTCTTTGGACTACTGGTACTTACATACAACATCGAAGAAGAATCAGAACGGGTGAGATTTGTTTCGCACGAGCAGCACTTCGGACAGATCAGACGGAATTAGACTAATCGTACCATTGGACAAATCGGCATTGGACCAATCGTACCATTGGAGGAATCGTACATTGGACCAATTGTCCCCTTGGACGAATCAGCATTGGACCAATGGTCGTTGGACGAATCGTAATAGACCCAAGCGTGAGATACCAAGTGTTTACATCTTTGTGCATGTCCCAAATGGATGTTGGGGTCAGGAGGCCTATGTGCAAATATCGCTGGAAAAAGAAGCTTCGGGAATAAAGTATCTTATTCTACTAATTGGAAAGCAAACCACTGATCTTATCGCCAATTAATTTTCGATTCCTGTTGCAAAACGATGATGACTTTCAAGTTAAAATTCATAGAACCATTCAGCTCGAAAAAAAGGTAAATAATGTACACAGCCTGGATGGGAAACTGTTACTTTTGTACACAAGTGAAATCCTATAAAGCGAGAGATTTGTAAGCTTAGCCCCAAAAAAAAAATTTATAATTCTGTGAAATTGCTACCTTTGCTCGGCTGAAGCCAAAAGGAAGTATCTTCCTACTAGATGCCCCTCTTCATCCATTTACATCGACCCTTCTCCATGGCCGAGATAGAAGCGCGAAACGCTTCGCTCTTCGATATCCATAATCGTCTTTTGGGATACATAAAAAAATTATTGTCATTTTTTTCATACATTGTACGTTAGCTTCTATCATTTAGAACAGTGGTACTCAAATTTTTATGCTTCACATACACCCTGGAAATGTGTATATAACTGGCGTTCCCCTTGCATACATAGATAAAAATTATAGTTATAGTATAACAATGGGAATAAAATAAAACACACACATATATATATATACACCGCTGGCCACCCAAAATGCAACAATAAGAAGGAAGCATCCGATTGGCCTGAAATTCGCAGCATGCGTCGCCCGCGAGAGGACATGCAAACGATTAGCATTGCAGAGCTATGCAAATCACGTGCGCCCGGCATGACACCGAGAAGCACTATAAGAAGGGTGCCGAGAAGGCGGGGTGTAAGTAGTGGAAGTGTGTTGTACTGTCGGACCCGTGAGCTGGAAGCTTACTGATGCCTCGACGCAGAATACGACAGTCAATTCAGCACGTTTCGGAGTTCGACAGAGGACGAATAGTGGCTTATCGCGACAGCGATTTATCGTAACGAGACATCGGCGCCCGTGTGGGACGACATCCAGCAAACAGTGAGGCGAGTATGGATTCGGTGGGTGCAGGAGGGACGGACGGACCGATGTGAGCGATTGCCGCAGCCGCAGCACACGACCGAACAAGAGGACCGGCATGTTGTGCGGCGGGCATTGACGGCTTGCACAGCCAACTCAGGAACGTTAGCGAAGGAATTAGGGTGTGTTGCTCAACAACCGGTGTCAGCACGTACCGTTCGACGTCGCCTGCAGGAGCGGGGACTTGTCGCACGGCGCCCGTTGCTCCGATTTCCATTGACGTTACACCACTGGCGAGTGTGGCGGCAGTGGGCCGTTGAACGCCGTACCTGGACTACGGAATAGCACGATATTGTCTTATCCGACGAGTCCCGCTTCTGCCTGCAACACCACGATGGTCGGATCCGCGTGTGGCGGCACCGCGACGAGAGACTCTATGATGCCTGCATTATGCATCGCCATATGGGTCCGTCGCCTGGCGTTATGGTTTAGGGCGCAATTGGATATGAAACCCGCAGCCGTCTGGTAGGCATCGCCGGTACACTCAACAGCCACCGCTACATCTCCGACGTTTTGGAGCCTGTAGTCCTCCTTTACCTGCAGGACCAGCCAGCGGCCACGTTTCAACAGGACAATGCGCGCCCGCACGTGGCACGCATCGTGCAACAATTCTTCACGGCCCACCGGGTGTCACTACTGCCGTGGCCCGCCTGTTCTTCCGATATTTCGCCCATCGAACACGTCTGGTCGCTGATCGGCAACAGAGTGACCCGGCAAGCACCACCTGCGGCTACGCCTGATGAACTGTGGTAACGTGTGGAAGCAGCCTGGACCGACATACCCCAAGCCCACATCCAAAGCCTCTTTCGTTCGATGCCGCGGCGTGTAGCGGCCGTTATTGCCAGCAATGGGGGCCACACGAACTGTTGATGTCTACGTGTTCCGCAAGTCGCACAGGCCTGTAAGCTCAATCGTTTCATCTTTGTATCTCTTGTTGTGTGTCCAGTAAATCTGGCTTTGCTATCTCGTGTCCTTCTTGGTGTTGCATTTTGGGTGGCTAGCAGTGCATATACACGGATGAACCAATCTGTCATGACCACTCCCAGCCTAGAGAAATAAGCCCGCCTGGAGACCGAACGGTAGCACAGATGAAGTTCACAAAGCAATATATATATATACGACCCGAGGACCGGATTTCGGTTAGTTGAGTGTTCGGAGTCAGGATGGGAAAAGCTGCCGCTTTGTCGGAGTTTGATAAAAGACAAATTGTGATGGCCCGGCGCCTCGGAACTACGATCTCGGAAACGGCGCGGCTTGTGAGTTGTTGAGGTGCCGCTGTAATGAGTACGCATCAGAAGTGGTACACAGATGACCAAACGACGAACTGTCGTCCAGTTCGTCTGTCGTCCGCAGCTCACTGATGTCAGAGGGGAGCGGAGACTGTCGCCCATTGTTCACAGCGACCGCAGGGCCACAGTGCGGCAAATCAGCCGCAGCTACAACAGGGGTGATCAGGGCAATGTGTCACAGTACACAGTTCATCGCAGCCTTCTGCGCATGGTCCTGCGTAGCCGAAGACCCAGCCTGGAACTCATGCTCACTGCACGTCATCGCCAACAATGCATGAAATGGGCCCAAGATCATCGAGATTGGATCGTGGATGATTGGAAGACAGTAGCGTGTCTGACGAATCAAGATTCCTGGTGCATCACGTTGACAGCGGGGAGCGGATACGTCGACTACCAACGGAGGCTATGGCACCTGGATGCCCTGTTGGGGGTAAACAGGCCGATGGCGGCGGTGTTATGCCGTGGACGCTGTTTTCTTGGTACATGTTAGGTCCCACTATCTCAAAAGCATGACAGCTGTCAGGCATCTGAACATCGCTGCGGTTCAAGTTCACCCATTCATGGCAACTGTGTTCCCTGCTGGTGATGGCCATTACCAATAGGATAATGCGCCATGCAACACTACCAGAATCGCCAAGGAGTGGTTCGAGGAACATGCTGGTGACTTTCTGTTAATGTCCTGGCTTCCAAATTCACCTGACATGAACCCCATCGAACATGTGTGGTTCGACTTGGAAAAGCGGGTTCGAGCTAAATCACCACCACCCCAAAATGTACGGGAACTGGAGGACCTGCTTTTGACATCATGGTACCAGATACCTCAGGATACTTATCACCACCTCATCGAATCGATGCCTCGGCGATTTGCCGCTGTTTTGCAGGCTAAATTGGGTACTACAGCTTATTAGGTAGATGATCATAATGTAATGGCTCATCGATGTATATCATCATCGTTATCAACCATTATCGTTCCACTGCTGGACGAAAGTCTCCCCAAGTTTCCTCCACAACGGTCTGTCTTGTGCCGGTCTCCTCCATGTCACTCCCGCATACTTTCGAATTTCATCCACCCATCGCCCATGTGGTATTCTTCTGTGTCTTTTCCTGTCCCTTAGAATCCAATCTAAAATTTCGGCTGTCCATCGATGGTCTGTCCTTCTGGCAGTATGTCCAGCCCATTGCCATTTCAGGGATTTAACTCTGACCATGATGTCTTCCACTCTTGTCATTTTTCTAATCCACGAGTTCCTCTACTTATCTCTCCTGGTTACACCAAACATGCATCTCTCCATGCTGCTTTGAGTTGTCTGCAGCGTTTGTATGTCTCTTTTAGTTAAGGTCCACGTCTCTGCACCATACGTAAGCCCTGGAAGGATGCATTGATCAAACACTTTTCTTTTAAGACATAATGGCATATTGCTCTTGAAAATTATGCTGTTTCTTCCAAAAGCTCTCCAGGCAAGTTTTGTACTCCGATTAATTTCTTCATCAATGTGACCCTCACTTTATATCTGCTGTCCAAGATAAACGTACGTGTCTGTTATCTTCAGCTTTTCTCCATCAATAGATAAATCTTCATTTCTTGTAAAAGCATTGAACATCACTTTTGTCTTCTGAAAGTTCATTTTTAATCCCGCTCCTTTACTCTTGTCAGCAAGTTCCTGGATCATACTCTGCAGCTCTGATGGAGTAGTTGTAAAAATGACTACATCATCAGCAAAACGAAAGTGGGTTAGATAAACTCCATTAATTTTTATCCCTTTGTTTTCACAGTTCAGTGATTGAAAGACATTTTCCAATGTGGCATTAAAGAGCTTCGGAGATATGGTGTCACCTTGTCTCACTCCCTTTCCAATTTTTATGTGTGTTGTATTTTCAAACAGCAGAATCTTTGCACTTGCTTTTTCATAGATGTTATATATATATATATATATATATACTTCAAATTTTGATTCAAAGAGTGATATAAACATTTTAACAGATCTTATAATATTTTAAACATTTTACTCGGTAATCAGTGAGATGGTTGCGCTAGTTTACGCTTGCACAGTTCATCCATGGTTGGGGTTATCTTGCTAAGGTAGAGTCGGTAGTCATCTTCAAGATCCAGCCTGTTCCTATCTTAATGTTTCATAGCAGTTAAAGATGAAAAACCAATTTCACATAAATAGGTTTTTGTAAAAGGTAACAAAAGTCTGACTTCTGCAGCTCTCACGGCGTACCCCAAAATGTTTTACCGCGTACGCCACTTTGAGATCCCCTAATTTAGAATATGAAACAAGGACATTATCTTTTTGTTCTTCAAGGATATTAACACAAGTTTTAATGGATAATGAAAGAGAGATTCGTTGAAACAACGATACTCCTCCACAGATCAGGCGCTAAGGGTGACTACTTCTCGTTTTGAAAATGAAATGGAGGGAATTTAAAAAGACGAATTCTTGGGAGTAATTTGACTTTGTTAAAATGTTTTACGTTATAGCGCGTATCTGAATTCTGAATACCTACACTAATCCTAGTAGGAACTCGAAATGTGATTTTACACGTTCGTGCAAAATGTGTAGTGTTGGAAAGAATCCTAAGAGTAAGTGTCTCTTTTTATTTCTTCTACCGTCGGTAATCTAAATTGTTGGAAAAGAATTACGAAACCTGCTGGGCAACAGTATATAACATTTGGTTCGGAATGCAACGTATCTAGCGACTTCGTTACGTAGAACAACAGAGTTCAGTTATATATGCATATCCACTATATTGACAAAAGTCACCCGACACCCCCTTCAAAAGCAAATGAACGGATCGCTGCATTGTTAAGATGCGCGGTGCAGCTGCAAACGATATAAAAACAAGCCTGTAGCTGACCGAGATCGTATCGCAGGTTGAGTGAAAATGTCGTGGCGGGAGAGAACTGACTTTGAGAAAGGAAATATTGTTAGGTGTTACGTTAGTGAGTTGTCCATAAGAGAAACCGAGAAACGTTTAAGCATACCCAAGTCAACTGTTTTGGATTTACTGAATAAATGGAAGACACATGGCGTGCCTGAATCAGCAAAACGTACCGGCATACCAAAGAAAATCAGTGATAGAGTGCGTCGAAGCCTCAGAAGAGTCGTTACAGCTAATCGACGGAGTACTGCACATGTACTGAGTGTACAAGTGAGTAAAAATGCTGGAACCTCGGTATGTACACGTACCATTCGCAGAAAACTTCATTCCACGGGTTACCATGGTCGTGCGGCTGCTCATAAGCCTTTCATCTCCACTCGGAATACTACTCGTCGTTTAGCATTATGTAACGAACATTTATCGTGGACTGTAGATTAATGGAAACGAGTCGTATGGACTGATTAATCCAGATGCATGATCCATCAGTCTGATGGCCGTGTGTGGGTATAGCGGCAACCGGGGGAACGCTATTTAACAAAGTGTACTGTTCCTACGGTCGAGTTCGGGGCTGGACGTGCACTCGTCTGGGGGTGTTTTTCGGGGGTGTTTATCCTCGCCTATTGGTTACCGTGGACAAACCTGTTAACCAGCACGTCTACCTCGATATTCTGGACAATTATGACCTACCAACTCTGTGGTAATACTATGGAACCGAGCCTTGTTAGTACCAGCAGGATAATGCACCGAGCCATAAAGCAAAGACTGTTATGGCGTGGTTTGACGATAATTCCGCATCGTGTGTGGACTGGCCAGCACAGACCCCTGCATAGAGTGCCTTTATAGAGCACCGCATAAGAAGTTTGAACCAAGGCCTATTACTAGGCAATAGTAGTAGGCCTTGGTTCAAACATAATATAGAGCACCGCATAAGAAGTTTGGAACCAAGGCCTACTACTAAGCAATAGTTAGCGGCAGCATTATGTACAGAATGGAAGCTCATACCTATCGCTGTGTTCCAAAACCTTGTCGAAAGCATGTCTCGAAGGGTCAGTGAATGCATTAAGGCCAAAGGTGGACCGACACCGTACTAATGTATGTCAATAAATGCTATGTTGTGTTTCTCTTCTAGGTGTCCTGTGACTTTAGTTAGTATGGTGTACGTTCATTATTATATTGCACACGACCGATCGGTCTTCAAAGTACAAGTTATCTCTATCCCGAATCATACCTGAAACCAAACCTTTATCAAAAAACTGTGTTTATAAATGTCTGATTTACTTCTTCAAAGCGGTTTTGGTGGACTTTCGGTAATCAAATCTATTCTTTCGTATGCTTTTTCCGACTCATCTGAATAAGTGAAAGCCCGGCGATGCCAAATCAGGACTGTAAGGGGTATGTGGTGTTACGATATGAATAAATGAGATTAACGGAGAGCCATCAAAACCCCCTTGAAGAAGTAAATCAGACATTTGTAAAAACATTTTTTGGGGGATGTGGTCTACCAAGAAGAGATATCTGCCGCTGATTCCATTTTCGTCCTTTTTCTTCTAACGGTTTCTTGGAGTGTCATAGCGGGTACTATTCATTTTGCTCCACACTATTGGAAATTCATGGGAGTGATTTCGTTTTCATCGTATCGAGACTCATGGAAATATACCCTTTTTATCGTATCTAAACTCAAGGATAAGCACGTAAGGTTATGTCCATAAGCCTCTGTACTTATCTTTGAGTTTTGAACGTCTTAGGCCCATTTGAGCTGCTATACCACCACCTCATCTACAAAGCCTTAACTTCTGCATCATACCCCATTTCGATGATATTAAATAGAATTTTTTCGGTATACCTCCAGAAAAACATACTAAAGTTTTGTCTCAATAGAAGCACTTTTAGTCAAGTTATGAGGATAATGACTGTTAAATAAATCTCGCTCCTGTGTCATGACCTTTGACCCCATTTCGATTATATGCAGCAGAACCGGTTCAGTATACTTCCGGATCAACATGATAAAGTTTTATCACAATCGAAGCATTTTTTTACGTAAGTCATGATGCATAAAGGCAATCGAATGGATCCCGCTCGTATGTCCTGAGCTTTGACCCCATTCCGCTTATTTTCAACAGGGTTTGTTCCGAGGCGGTCCCCTACCACATACTAAAATTTCATCGAAATCGAACCATTTTTACGCAGGGTATGACGCAAAAGGGCAATGGAATGGATCCCGCATCTATGTCCTGATCTTTCACCCCATTTCGCCCATTTTCAACAGGTTTTGTTTCCAGGTTGCTCACTACCCCATACTAAAGTTTCATCGAAATCGAACCATTTTTACGCGAGTTATCGCGCGGATGGGAAAACAGACAGACGGACAAAGCTGAAGCAATACGCTTCTTCTACCTACGGTCGGAAAGCGTAAATAAAAAATAGAGAAAAAGGAAAAAAAAGAGGGGGGGGGACATATCTTTGATCTCCAGTAGTTCCCAGTGCCGGTTTTGAAATCTAATATTAGGTAATAATTAACCCATTTGTCGCACAATGTCCGGTAGATCAAGATCTGTGATGATCATTTATCTCAGTCGTTAATGCGCCTGTCAGCGCAAATCAAGTTACCCGTCCGTTATTTATCTTCCTCAATGTGGTTGCAGTAAACGATCTGCCACTACGCGGTTTACCACCGATGTTTGTTTCTTCTTAGGTAAAACTTTTAGCTTACCTTCGCATGTCACCTGGCTGCACTTTGATAGCCAGGCAAGAATCTCGAAACCAGCTGCAGCTCTTCGTCCGGAACTCGATCACACCTCATTATTTTAGCAGCTTATTCAAGCTTCTACACCACTTATCAGTTGAAACTACGTAACCAAGCCTGTAAGAAGCTGCACTTTACATATTTCACAAAATTCATAAATGCTCAACTATTATTCAAGCAGCAGGTGTTTTATAGAATGATTGTATTAGATAAGCCATATTTGATATTTATATGTTGCCCTGCGTGCAGATGTTCAGTTTTGAAAGTGTGAAAATTAGCCATTTGTGTCGGTGGTGAAACTACATTATGTCTCCTCGCTCCAGAACCAGTTATCTTCCCGACTGAACTGCACCGACTTTGGCTTACCGCTGAAACTTAGCGTTTTGGCTCTTGCGTCACCTCAGTTGTACCTCACGTATACCCCCCCCCCTCCTTGAGAAAGCCGGACCCACGAAATCGCAGGTTTTGAGTCTACCGTATACTATGCTTGAAGAACAGCTAAGCTCAGTGCAGAAGAAGGATTTTTTTATAAATTCAAAACGATGTGTAGAAGAAGCGCCACACAGTTTTGAAGAGTTCAAGAAGAAATTCTCATTTTTCCAAACGATGTGGGGAAGAAGCATCACGCGTTTCCGAAGAGTAAAAAAAAACTCTCATTTCTTCTACATGGTGTGTGGAAGGATCATGACACATTTTCGAAGAGTAGAAGAAGGAATTCTCATTAATTCCAGACGATGTGTGGAAGAAGCTTTACACGTTTTTCGACGAGTACAAAAAGGAATTCTCATTCATTCCAGACAACGTGAGGAAAAGGCATCACACATTTTTTGAAGAGTAGAAGAAAGAATTATCATTCATTTCAGACGATTTGTGGAAGAAGCATCACAGGTTTTCCAAAGAGTAAAAGAAAGAGCTCTGATTACTTTTACAGAGTGTGTGGAAGAAGCATCACACATCTTTCAAAGAGTAGAAGAAGGAATTCTCATTAATCCCTGACGATGTGTGGAAGAAGCATCACACGTTTTATGAAGAGTAAGAGAAGAAATTCTCATTAATTCAAGACGATGTGAAAAAAGAAGCATCACATGTTTTTCGAAGAGTAAAACAAGAAACTATCATTACTTCTACAGAGTGAGAGGAAGAAGCATCACGCATTTTTCAAAGAGTAGGAGAAAGAATTCTTATTAATTCCAGACAGACGATCTATGGAAGAAGCGTAACTCGTTTTGTGAAGAGTAGAAGGTGAAATTCTCATTAATTGTAGATGATGTGAAAAAGAATCATTACACGCTTTTCGAAGGGTAGAAGAAGGAACTCTTATTAATTGCAGACGATGTGTGAAAGGAGAATCACACGTTTTTCGAAGAGTAAAAGAAGGAATTCTCATTACCTCTACAGTGTGTGTGGAAGAAGCATCACAGATTTTTCGAAGGGTAAAAGAAGGAATTCTTATTAATTTCAGACGATGTATAAAAGAATCATCACACGTTTTCCGAATGGTAGAAGCAGGAATTCTCTTTACTTCCAGACAATGTGTGGAAGAAGCATCACACGTTTTTTCGAAGGAGTAAAAGAAGAAATTCTCATTACTTTCCAGACAATGTGTGGAAGAAACGTTACAAGTTTTTTGAAGAGTAGAAGGAATAATCATTAATTCCAGACGATGTGAGAAAGAATCATCGCGCGTTTTTCGCGAACCTCACAGCCAAGAAACTCATTTTTGTGTCGTGTCACCTATGTGAAAATAAAACCCTTTTTGCCAATGGTGGGTTCGAGGCTACGTCTCTTCGCTCCTGAGCCAGTTATTTTCCCGACAGAACTACACTGAAGTGCCAGAAAAACTGGTACAGACGAGCTTATGCAAAATACATAGAAATGTCATCTATGCGCGTACTCGATTGCGTCCGCCAGTGCGTATATAAAGCGATAGACATCCTTGCCAGCTGTCAGAGCTGTTGTCGGCATGAGAATGACAAGCAATAATGATTTAAGCGATTTTCAACGCGGTGTCATAGTTGGCGCTCGTGAGATGGGCCATAGTACTTCGGAGGTAGAAACGAAGTTCGGATTTTCACGGACTACCATTGCAAGGGTGTACCGTGACTACAAGAATTCCGGTAAAATCTCCAACCTACGATGCCAGTGTTGCCGTAAAAAGACGTTGGGTGAACGTGACCATCGTCGGCTGTCAGGAATCGTTTCCCGCAATAGGCGTGCAACAGTCTCGCAGGCATCATCGGAATTCAATGCTGGAGCCTCAACAAGCATTAGCGTTCGGACTGTGCAACGTACCCTGCACGATATGTGTTTTGGGAGCCGTCGCCCAACTCGAGTTCCTTTGATGGATGCACGACACAGCGCTATTCGCCTCGCTTGGGCACGGCAACACCGCCACTGGACACTTGATAACTGGAAACAAGTAGCCTGGTCTGACGAGTCACATTTCCAACTGTATCGGGCAGATGGAGAGATTTGTGTGTGGCGCAAACTCCACGAAGCCATGGATCCCGCCTGTCAACAGGGAACTGTACCGGCTGGTGGGGGTCTGTAATGGTATGAGGACTGTGTTTCGCTGGACCTCACTGGGACCCCTGGTACGTCTACAAACGTCTGTGACCGAGCAATGCTATGTGCGCATCCTTTCTGACGAGGTACACCCGTTCATGTCCTGAATTCATGCTGATGGTTTGGGCCTGTTCCAACAGAACAATGCATCTCCACACAAATGTCGGGACGCCACATTATGGTTAGAGGAGCATTCATCTAAATTTGGGGTGTTGCCATTCCCACCCAAGTCCCCAGATCTGAACGTCATAGAACACACTTGTGATACCATGCAACGCACTATCGAACACAAGAATCCGAGACTTCGGAATACACCCGAATTGTGGAACGCTCTGCAGGAAGCATGGAGTGCATTGCCTACAGCATACTTCCAGAAGCTAGTGGAGTCCATGCCCCGTCGTATTTATGCAGTCCTGCGCTCCCGTGGGGGACATACCAAGTATTAGACTGGTGTACCAGTTTTTCTGGCACTACGGTGTATATCGACCTTGGCTTATCGCTGTAACATGCGGTTTAGACTCTTAAGTCACCTCAATAGTACGTCACGAATAGTGGTGATTTATGCACTTCTACAGGTCGAATTGAAAGCTATTTCTGTACTATTTTTGTCCATATTTACGTAGTCGTATCAGAATAATATAACCACCTACCTAATAATGGGAAAAACCACCCTTGGCCCGGATGACAGCTGCGAAACGCCGTGGCATGAACGTAATGAGGCCCTGGAAGGTTGCCCGAAGCACACGTGCCCATTCGGACTGCAGCAGAGCACCGAGGTCTTGCAGATGACGTGGTTATGGGTCGGCACGTCGAACCTGTAGATCGAAATAGTCCGACAAGTGCCCTATGGAATTGAGGTCGGGCGATTTTGCCTGCCAAGGGAGAACGGAGACATCGCTGTCGTGATCTTGAACCAGTCACGCATCCCTTAGCGAAGTGGTATGGCGCATTGTCCTGGTGGTAGACACCATCTCCACCAGGGAAACGTCCAATATGAAGGGATGCATGTGGTCAGCGAGGATGGACAGGTAGCCATTGGAGCTCAGAAACCCATCAACGTGTCCCAGGTCATACCAGAAAAACCTTCCCCAGATATGCGCACTGACACCACTGGTCTGTATTTGACCGACAAACGTGTCCGGGTGTTGGTTGTTGTGTGTTTGACCCCGTATCCTCCACCCCCTTCACATCTGTGGAGTAGAAACCTCGATTCGTCGGAGAAGGCAACCTTTTCCCATTCTTCCACTGTCCAATGACGGTAATCCCATTAGAACTGCAGGCGCCGTTGCAGATGGACCTGGGATAACATGAACGCCTTGACGCAACGTCGACTCCGGAGCCCCATGAGTAACTGTTATCGGGGACACGTACATAGGTACCCCAGCGTTCATTTGCGTGGTCAATCACTGAACTATTGCGCGTCGATTTCCCTTTACCAGTCGACGAAGGTGACGTTCTCCTCTGGGTTCGATCGCCTTTGTGGTACCACAGTTATGATGTCGGGTGGTATTCGATGTGCCAGCGGTCCATTCTTGGTACAGCTTTATTACAGCACCTCGCGAACAGCCCACAACGTCTGCTGTTTCTGAGATGCTTTCACCCTTTGCGCGGTAACCGATGATCATTCCTTTTTGAACGTCCATCAAATCACTGCCACTGCCCATTGTTCTCACATAATGCACTATGGCGTATCTGTCCAGGCCGGCCGCTTATACACTGCTGGCCACCCAAAATGCAACAACAAAAAGGACACGAGATATCAAAGCCAGGTGTACTGGACACATAACAACAGATACAAAGATGAAACGATTGAGCTTACAGTCCCGTGCGTCTTGCGGAACACGCAGACATCAATAGTTCGTGTGCCCCCCTCCCCCATGGCTGGCAATAACGGCCTCTACACGCCGCAGGATCGAACGAAAGAGGCTTTGGATGTGGTCTTAGTGTGTGTCGGTCCAGGCTGCTTCCACACGTTGCCACAGTTCATCAGGCGTAGCCGCAGGTGGTGCTTACCGGGCCACTCGGTTGTCGATCAGCGACCAGACGTGTTCCGTGGGCGACATAACGGGAGAACAGGTGGGCCACGGCAGCAGTGCCCCTTGGTAGGCCGTGAATAATTGTTGCACCATGCGTACTACGTGCGGGAGCGCACTGTCCTGTTGAAACGTGGCTGCTGGCAGTTCCTGCAGGTAAGGGAGGACTACAGGCTCCAAATCGTCGGAGATGTAGCGGTGGCTGTTGAGTGTACCGACGATGCGTACCAGAGGAGTGCAGGTGTCATATCCAATTGCGCCCCAAAGCATAACGCTAGGCGACGGACCGGTATGGCGGTGCATAATGCAGCCGTCAAACAGTCTCTCGCCGCGGTGCCGTCACACGCGGATCCAACCATCGTCGTGTTGCAGGCAGAAGCGGGATTCGTCGGAGAAGACAATTTCCTGCCATTCCGTAGTCCAGGTACGGCGTTCAACGGCCCACTGCCGCCGCACTCGCCGGTGGTGTAACGTCAACGGTAATCGGATCAATGGGTGCCGTGCGGCAAGTCCCCGCTCCTGCAAACGACGTCGAACGGTACGTGGTGACACAGGTTGTTGCGCAACACACCCTAATTCCTGCGCTAACGTTCGTGATGTGGCGGTGCGAGCCGTCAATGACCGCAGCACAACATGCCGGTCCTCTCGCTCAGTAGTGTGCCGCGGCGGCGGCAATCGCTCACGTCGGTTCGTCTGTCCCTCCTGCACCCACCGATTCCATATTCGCCTCACTGTGGCTGGATGTCGTCCCACACCGGCGCCGATGTCTCGGTACGATAAACCGCTGTCGCGTTAAGCCACTATTTGTCCTCTGTTTGTCAAAGCCACTATTTGTCCTCAGCGGGAATGACTGCCGTATTCTGCGACAAGCATCAGGAAGCTTCCCACGCACAGGTCCGGCAGCACAGCACACTTCCGCTACTTACACCCAGCCTTCTGTTCACCCATTCTTATAGTGCTTCACGATGGCGTGCCAGCCGCACATGATTTGCATATGACCTGCAATGCTAATCGTTTGCATGTCCTTCCGCGGGCGACGCATGCTGCGAATTTCAGGCCAATCGGATGCTTTCTTCTTGGTGTTGCATTTTAGATGGCAAGCAGTGAATCTCCGTGTGGTCAACCTTGTTACGTGCACTTTGTGACGCGCCTGGACGAGTACACTGTGATCCCGGCGTGGTCATATTGTTCTGATACGACCGTGTATAATACCGGGTGATTTTAGTGAAAGTACCCCTATTCAACGCTGTTTAGTGAGCACTGGCTCTTTTTCTTCCCTGGATCCATTGACCCTGAATTAGAGACGGGCGACTGCTTATGGCCCATTGAATTGCTCATTGTGGTTGTTAAACGTTCAATCAAAAAAAGAAAAATGCGTTGTATTTTAAGATTAATGCTACAATACAATACAATTATTTATTGCACACATTTAAAACTTACAGTTATATGAAAATGCAATACACCAGGAGGAATCTGAACACATTGGTTGTAAGGCGATTCCCCCTATCAGATGTAAGAAAAGGAATAAAGCATGTGGCATATGTAAAAGCAAGTAAGATGGTTATAACAGAAGCACCACTGTTAGCAGCATGCTTATAACTACAATTTAATGATATAATTTAGATTCGTTATGGAGATCAGGGTGATTTACAATGTAATTTCGCAGAGACAAGGAAAACTTTTTGATATTTTCCAGGGATCTGATGCTCTCTGGGAGATTATTCCATAGGATAATGGCTTTATACAGTATGCTATTTAAACCATAATTAAGTCTAACACACGGCTGACAAAATTTGTTGTTAGCAACACATCTGGTGAAGACAGAATAATCCAGATATTTGATGTCAGATTGAAAAATAGGCAGCTTAAGATGTATTATTTTAAAAAACATGATACCTAGTTTCAAGGTAAAAATTTCATGAATTTTTAGAATATTTAGTTTTAGAAATAATGGTTTTGAATGAGACATGTAATCTGTGTTCAGCATATAGCGAACAGATTTCTTCTGTAATTTGAGCAAGCATAACTTATTGTTTGCACTTATATTTGAATACCAAGATTCCAGACAATAGGAGAGATGGGTATAAATAAATGCATAGTAAAATGTTTTTAGGACATTGACAGGGAAGAGATGCTTAATTTTACCAAGCAGGCCAACCTGTAAGGAAACTTTTTTTAAAACAAACTGAACATGCGTATTCCAGTTAAAGAATTCATCAAACCAAACGCCAAGATACTGAACATTGTCCACAATGTTAAGGGAGAGATCATTAATCCTGACTGTAAATTTATTTATTTCCTCTCTTTTATGAACGTTTCGGAAATATACGGCGTTGGTTTTTAGAATATTAAGTGATAATTTGTTAGAGCATAACCAATGAGATAAATTTGATATATCATTATTGATCATTCATTATCTGTAACTTATGCAAATCATGACATTTTTGAAAAATGACAGTGTCATCAGCGTATAGCAGAGCATGAGTTGATTGCAGGCACAGAGGAAGGTCATTAATATATAACAGGAACAGTAACGGTCCCAATGCCGAACCTTGAGGCACTCCATCTGAAATATTAAGTAGATCGGAGTTTATTTTATTTACAGTGACATACTGTTTGCAATGAGAGAGGTAGCTCTTTAAGAGGAGAGGAAAGAATTTTGCCACGAAAACCGTATTTGGGTAATTTATGTAACAGAATGTCGTGATTTACCGTGTCGAAAGCTTTTTGGAAATCAATAAAAACACAAATAGTATAATAACTGTCATCTAGTGCTTCGGAAGTGAAGTTTGACAACTTAGCAACAGCCATTTCAATCGGCAACCCGTTCCATCGCTTCCAGCTCTGGAAAGGGTTGCCGATTCATATAAAATCCCGTTTCAATTTTGTGTCGTTTAAACTAGTTAGTAAAATCCTGCAATGCATTGATTGTGATACGCTTTCCAACATAGGCTACCAGAAATCATTACACAAGTTAAACTTCAACCGGCTGTGGAATAAATCTCGCTCCTGTGTCCTGACCTTTGACCCCATTTCGATTACATTCAACAGAATTGGTTCAGTATATCGCCGGATTAACACGATGAAGTTTTGTCACAATCAAAGCATTTTACGTACGTTATGACGCATAAGGGCGATGAAATGGATCCCACTGCTATGTCCTGACCTTTGATCCCATTTCACCCATTTCCCAGAGGGTTCGTCTCCAGGTTGTTCCCTACCACATACTAAAATTTCATCGACATCGAACCATTTTTAAGCGAGTTATCGTGCGGACAGACAGACAAACGGACGGGCGGATGGACAAAGCTGGAGCATATACATTTCTTCAACCTACGGTTGGAAAGCGTAAAGAAACACTAAAAGAATATTATGCTAATAGTTAATTTGATTAATTTTATTTATATTGTATTGCTAATGTGTACATACACAGATTGAAAAATATGTTAATTACTTGACTTGACACTTTTTCTTACTTACAGGCCAGGGGCTAGTCAGGTATATATTAGCCTTTTCCCCTGGTTCCCTGATATGTTGCTATGGAAATAATTGCATGTAACATAGCAAATAAGTAAATAAATACATAAATAAATCTGTTTCTAGAAATAGAATTTGGTGAATAATCCTTTCATCCGACGTTAAAAAAGCACACATCAGTTCTTTCTTTTACTCTCCTTTCTTTCCAAATGTATAATATCTGTACTTTGTAAAACAAGTTAGTAAAATCATGCAATGCATTGATTATAATACGCTTTCCAACATACCAGAAATCATTACTCAAGTTATGAGAATAATGGCTGTGGAATAAATCTCGGTGCTGTGCCCTGACCTTTGATCCCATTTCGATGATATTCAACTGAACCAGTTTGGTCGACATCCGAAATAACATGATAAAATTTTGTCGCAATCGAAGCATTTTTACGTAAGTTATGATGCATAAGGGCTACGGAATAGATCCCGCTCCTGTGTCCTAACCTTTGACCCCATTTCGCTCATTTTCAATAGAATTCGTCCCCAGGCAAGACCCTACAACATACTAACATTTCATCCAAATCGAAGAACTTTTACGTAAGTTATGACGCATAATGGCGATGGAAGTGATTCCGCTTCTATGTCCTGACCTTTGACCCCATTTCGCCCATTTTCAATAAGGTTTGTCACCAGGTGGTCCCCTACCACATACTAAAAGTTCATCGAAATCGAACCGTTTTTACGTTAGTTATGGCGCATAATAGCAGTGGAATGGATCCCTCTCCTATGTACTGACCTTTAACCCCATTTCGTTCACTTTAAATAGGGTTCCTTCCCAGGTGATCCCCTACCAGATACTAAACTTTCACCGAAATCTAACGATTGTTACGCGAGTTATCGTGAGGACGGACATGCGCACACAATGCGTGACGTAATGAGGCAGATGAGAATCGCGACCATCTGCTTGCCGCAAATGTGTGACGTCATAAAACTTTAATAGGATCCACACACAACGCGTGACGTAATGAGTCAGATGACGTAACCGCGCGCCAACATTCTCAAACGCGAAATTGTGACGTCATAAGATTTCTAAGCATTGGTAACATTAATGGAACAACGCCATCACTAAAAACGTTATAATTTGGGGTGGTTATTTAATCCACTAAACGAATTCTCCTAAAGTCAAGATCAAGCTAAATCGATTTCCAGTACCAGAAAACAGTAGGTTAACGACTTTCATCAAAATTCTTAGAGCCGTTTTCAAGATAAATGTACGTACATACATACAAGAATTGCTACTTTAAGGTGGACGTCAAGTAATTTTGCTTCCGATACTTCCAATGTAAAAACTTCTGTACACATATTCTTCACAATTAATACGTTCCCAAGGATGAAAATTTGAACATCGATTAAAATATCTTCATTTTATAACTTGCAATACTTAATATTTTCTAAAACATAACCATAATTATGCAATTCAACATTTGTTTGTCTACTGACGCCATGAAAATACAGGTCGCGCCATCTTTTTTCTGTACAATTAATGCGTTCACAAGGATGAAAATTTGAACCTCGATTAAAATAGCTTCATTTCATAACTTGGAATACCTAATATTTTCTAAACCATAACCGTAATTATGCAATCCAACATTTTTTTGTCCACTGACGTCATCAAAGTACAGGTCGGGCCATCTTTTTCTCTGGTTTCAACACCACCAAAGGAAAAGTGATTGATTTTTAATAGAATTATGGTTATGTTTTAGAAAATATTAAGTTTTCCAAGTTATAATATGAAGTTATTTTAATCGATGTTCAAATTTTCATCCTTGGAAACACATTAATTGTGAAGGTAATGTGTACAAAAAGTTTTCCATTGGAAGTATAGGAAGCAAAATTACTTGACGTCCACCTTAATAATATGGGATAAGGGCAATGGAATGGATCGCAATCCTATGTCCTGACCTTTGACCACATTTCGTCCATTTTCGATAGGGTTCGTCCCCAGGTGGTTCCCTACTACATACTGAAATTTCATCGAAATCGAACCATTTTTACGCACGTTATGACGCATAAGGGCAATGGAATGCATCCCGATCTTATGTCCTGACCTTTGACCCCACTTCACCAATTTTGAATAGGGTTCGTCCCCAGGCGGTCTCCTACCACATAGTAAACTTTCATTGAAATCGAACCATATTTACGCAAGTTATGTAGCATAAGGGCAATGGAATGATTCCGCTCCTACGTCGTGACCTTTGACCCCATTTGTCCCATTTTCAACAGGCTTCGTCACCAGGTGGTCCCCTACCACATACTAAAATTTCATTGAAATCGAACCATTTTTACGCCAGTTATCGTGCGGACAGGCGGACGGACGGACGGACGGACAAAGTTGGAGCATATACGCTTCTTCAACCTACGGTTGGAAAGCGTAAATAAAAAAGTCGACATGGTTTCCTTTCTTTCATAACGTCTATGTTTCAAACCGTCGCGCTAAAAATGTTATTTGGGATATGCAAATGAAAAATATCTTATTTTTCATAATAAATAAGTTTTTAAGTTTTTTGCAAAATGTGTTACACCTGCAATGATAAACCTTTTCTACCCAGAAATGTGATGACCCTACTTCATAGGAATTTTTCCGAGACTTGACGATAGAACAAACAAACGAAAAACGACAGGCATCCCCAACTTTTGCCTTTCTGGTACAAAACGTTTTGAATGTTTATGGCTACAAAAAACTAGTTTCAATTGCTTCATTCATTCACCTGTTGAAGTTGACCTAAATGTTGTTGTTTTGAATAAGGAGTTGTTCCTCTCTCTCCATAAATCACAACCGAATGTTATGCCATTAGCTTCCCTGTAATTTTCTCGAAACTCAAACTATCACCATTCTTGGGTTAAAAGAAATCCGTCGAGAACTCGCTTTTTATGCAAATCTGCAGTTGCTTTTCGCGTTCCGGTTTGAAATGTTATTTTGAAAACTCATGAATTTCCATATTTGTGTGGCGATTAGCTAGATTCGTTTTATTTGCATTTTCAAAGCTTTCTAATAATATTTATAAGAATGTTAACAGAATGTAGACGCACAGGTGTTTTTATTTGTAACTATGTTTTTAGCGCGTCTTTTGTAAAAAAGATCGCGCTTATGTAATGGCATCGTCCGTCCGTCATCCTGTGGACACCATATCTACGCAACTATTAGTTCGATTTGAAAAATTCTTTTTACATTCGGGAGCTTGAAATGTGAGGATTATCTTTGTTTTCCAGTCGTTTTACAATGCGCAACTTCTTCACCGGATGGCGTAAATACAGATGCTGCCGACTTCAAAATACATTTTGTTGAATATAATTACTTCCGAACATCCGATTAAAAACATTCTTTCTTTCTTTGGATACCATTTATACCGAAGACTATTTTACATACATTTATTTTTCAAGTAATGCATAGTTTTTCCTATAGGGGTCGTACATTAAATTGCGATTTACCTTATATCTCTGCCGCCCCGGTGGCGCAGTGGTCTAAGGCACTGGCCTCTGATCATTCGTCCGTAAGGGGTCCGGGTTCGAATCCCGGTCAGGCATGGATGTTGTGTTTGTCTTACGGCACTGGCTCTCTCCCTTCCCTGGAACCAGTGACCCTAAATTAGGGACGGGCGACTGCTTATAGCCCATTGAGTTGCTCACGGTGATCGTTAAACCTCCTCCAATCTCCTTATATCTCTGCTAATAAAATTCAGGTTTGCATTTATTTTATTTTTTGCATCGGATAGAGCTTCTGGTAAGAATGATTCTGCGTACAATTCCGAATTCTTGGAAAGAATGATTTGGCCACGAGGAGGCATAAGCGTATATTTTTGTTTCTGTTATATTTGCAGTAATATCTGACCTCCTGAAAGTTGGATTTAAAACATTCTTTCGCCGTCAGGTACGACAAATGTTTTCAGAAAACCTTGCGCTGAAAATCGTGCATAATTTTTCCGGTCAGTCACAGATATTTGCAGCATATTAGCAGCAACATCTGTGTGTCTAAAAACCCGGTTGAAAAAATTCTCTTACGGTTGAATTATATTTGTGTACATTATAATAAAACATATTTTGTGTACAATTATTGCTAAAAATAATGCATAAATTTCCCTCTAGAGGTGCAAATGTCTTATAAATTTTTGTTAATATTTCTGCTTTTAAAAGCCTAGTTTGAAAATTCTTTGAACGCGGTAGGCTATTTGCTTTGTGGAACCTTTGCCTCTTCCCGCCGAATTTTTGTAGTTAACAGTTCTGGCGCTAGGTTGTGTTAGTGTGTACTTTTGTTTGATGCTGTATCTCCGCTTCTAAAAGTATTTTTGCATCTTTTTTTTACTGTATGCCGTTCGTTACCGTAAAGATGGGGTATAATATTTGTTTTAAATAGCTCACAGTTTACCAGCTACGGGGCACAAATGTCAAGAAAATTTTCTCGCTAGCTCTGCTTCGATGAGCCGTATTTAAAAAAAAAATTTCGTTAATTAGTCACTCCTGTCAGAACATACCTAACAACGGGTGACGATGCCTCTTGCCTTGGTAACAGTATGAATCCATTGTTGTTGAGAATCCACGAGGTTGTGGATGTATTAAGCATCGATTTGCAGCCACTCGTCCGTCAATTAGTCCCGATGTTCAGCCAGAGTACGTGGGTGTCTATCCCGGCGTTTCACTTTCCATTCCAAATGATCCCCCAGATCTTCAATAGGATTTAAATCTGGGGATTTGGCGGGCCAGTCGAGGTGTGACGGTGTTGCTAATTGTTCGCCGTGACACTCAGACACAGTTTTAGCCTTATGAACATGGCAACTGTCGTCTTGGAAGACATGAGTGGCAATGTGATGGTGCCCCTGGAGATATAGGGCAAAGGGCAACACTTCGTCATTCAGAATGCGGAGGTACGTATGCTGGTTCAAATTCATCGTTACTGCAACGAGAGGGCCCATTTCGTGGTACCAAAAAGATCCTCAAAACATCCCAGAACCCCTTCCAGCTTGAATAACACCTTCGACACAATCAGGATTAGAGACTTCATTGGGCCTGCGACGCAGTCGTCGCCTTTCTTCATTGGAGTACAATAAAAAACGAGACTCATCAGACCAAATTACTCGTTCCCAATCCTCCACAGTAAAGTTTTGGTGCCGCCTCGGTGGCGCAGGGGTCTAAGCGATGGCTTCTGATAATTCGTCCGAAAGGAATCCGGGTTCGAATCCCGATGAGGCATGGATGTTGTGTTTGTCTTAAGGCACTGCCTTTCTCCCTTCCCTGGAACCAGTGACCCTAAATTAGGGACGGGCGACTGCTTATAGCCCTTTAAGTTGCTCATGGTGGTCGGACACGGATTCGAGGTCCGTCGTTGACAAACTTGTGTTTTCACAACGTATCATGGAAATCATCTGCTTGCATAATTTCGACATATAATCTTTGGAAGGCTTGATCGCAGACAGTCCCAAGCAGATGCTGGCACGTGGATCGACGTTAATCGTTCCTCTGCTTACATACTTTGAACAGACTTCCAAGAAACAGAGACCCAGCGTAGATAGACCAAGAGTTACCATGTCTCGCGAAAAAAGATATCTCCAAATTACAGTAAGATGACGTAAGTTAACATCACCATCTCATCGGTGACCTGACCTAATCGCAGCTCCGGTAACTTCTGTTTCTGCAACGAACGTACGTAAGATATTGCACAAGAAGAGTCTGCACACCAAAGATTGCCGCCCCGGTGGCGCAGTGGTCTAAGCGCTGGCTTATGAACATTCGTCCGTGAAGGGTACGGGTTCGAATAATCCCGGTGAGGCATGGATATTGTGTTTGTCTTACGGCACTGGTTCTCTTCCTTTTCTGGAACCACTGACCCTAAATTTGGGACGGGAGAATGCTCATAGCCCGTTGAGTTGCTCACGATGGTCGTTAAACCTTCAATAAAAAAATGCCAAAGGACAAGTAATGAGAGTTGCTCTGACAACACGTCACAGGAGGGCGTGGCTGAACTGGTGCAGAGAACATGTGATTTGGAATGAAGACTATTGAATGGGTGTATTGTTCGTTAGTGGGGTCGCAATTTACTCTAAGAAGTGACTCTTGGCTTGAACTCGCCCGGAGGAAATCTAGATGACGTTATCATCCTTCAAACATCATTGAAAAAGACTTAGTGGTAGAATGTATGCGTTTCATTCCTGTACATGTACAAAGTTTATTACCAAATACAGAACTCTCTTTCCCAAATGTGGATGACAATCCTCAACCATCACGTTTAGTTCTAAAGTTTTCAATATTGTTAGAAATTACCAGTTTAAAACTTGAAAAAAAAAGAGTAGAAGTGCTGGAAAAGGGGTTATGCAGCAGAAAAGGCATCATATTTCAAGATGGCGGCCAATAGAGGGGCCCCCAAACCCAGCTGTGTGTGTAGTGCCCCGGTTATTCTAAATCCTCCACTAACCGTGTATCACAAAATGGTAAAACCTTTTTCCTGATTTCTTATTGTTTAGTATATTTCATGATCATTTTTACATATGTTCCATATTTCAGTGCTTGGTTTTCTTTTATCGTTAGATGCACGAAGCACAGGATGAAGGAATTAGCAACAGCTCCATGATCCAGCTGCAGATCATTTTGGGAGTGGCGGTAACTGTTGGAACAGCTGCTTTTGGACTGGTCGTCATCAAAAACAGCATTCAGTGCATGATAGCAAAACAGTATTTGTGCCAAGCTGCTTCACTTTTAATCAGTGGGTGGTTGTTGACTTTTCCAACTCTCCGTGGATTTCATGGATACGTTTTATTCGTGTGTGTCTATGGTATATTTTACGGAGGATACTTCTACTCCCTGAAACTCTGCGTCTTCGAAAAAGTCAGAGCGAGAAATTTTGCAAGAGCTTGGGGATTTGTCGAATGGTGTCAAGCCGTTCCAGGAGTCATAGGCATTCCTGTTACAGGTTGGTAAATATTTGTTTTCTTATCTTTCTCTTATATGAAGTGAACAAACGCTAAAACTTCTTGATGTCGTGCGCAAAATAACGTATCGCTACGTCAACACTCAGGAAATCATTGGCTCAAATGGTTCCTGTAACGGCTCTCGTACTTTTTCGCAACCACATGTAAGACTCGATTAAATTTAGAATCCCGTGAGAGCCATTACACATATTCTGAGTAGATGACTTTGCAGTAGGAAGCTGTTAGTTCCTATTTTTTAAATACACTGCTGTTAATAGACATTGCAACACCACGAAGAAATGCTCGGATTTGCACGAAATTTGCGGGATACAATGGGAGACGCAAATGTTTATAATTGCAGCACACAAGCAAATGTGAGGCGCGCGCAACGCCATCGGAAAATCACACAATGTGGTATAAAAAAAAGGCGTACAAAGAACAGGCTTTTATTTTTTATTTAGTTTATTTATTTTATTTAGTTGTCGCATCCAAATACATAGCATAGTTATATTGTCGTAACAATTAGTGATTGTTGAAAAAGCCTGGAAGAAAGAGGGGAAAGGCCATTAATTTAATTTATTTTAATTTTATTTTATAAAATGTCTGCTGTACAATATTATACAAAAGTAATATAATGTTCAGTAAAATTACAACATGCACCACAATCATAAACTAATTGTACGAATAAAGTAAACAAATTCACCAATGAAACTCACAAAATACAACAGATCTCCAACTTTCACAATATTACAAATTCTGCACAACAACAAAACTCATTCCATTAAAATTTAATATCAATTAAATAGACCAATTACGTATTGTTAATATGAATCAAATATTGTATGTTAAAATTAATTAAATGTACAGCAAGGGGCCTGGGGAAAAGGCAGAAGTACTGCCTGACAAGCCCCTAATCCCTACTAAAATAAAAATAAATTATTCCAGTCCAGTCAAGACAACGAAAACAATTTTACAATGCATTTATTTTACAAACCATAGCGCAGTAAATTCAAATATTAAATTTTCCGTAAAAAACTCCTTAGCAGTCGCTTAAATACCTACTATCGGGCCTCTGATCTAATAATCAATGGTAATCCGTTCCACTCACGCAATCCCAAGACATTGATATTATTAAACAGTAAACCTGTACGAGCCCACGGAACTGAAAAACCCGATCCACCACGAGTATCATAGGAGTCAGTGGTACGCCGTAATGCAATCAAGTTGGAATATCTTCCTGTAAAAATACGCTCATTGACCATCAGCAGCAGCAATCTGTATTTATGTAGTTGCTCAATAGTTAATATCTGAAAATGACGGAAAAGAACCTCCGAACCAACCGAAAGATTTCACAATCGGACAAACTTCCCCTGCAACACAGATACACGAACTATGTTACGCTGTGTAGTCGCACCCCATATTAAAATTCAGTACGACAATACAAAAAAAATAAAAGAATAGTAAAGAATTAGCAGAATTCTAACTGACAAAAAGCTAGAAATCCGCGAAATCATACCAATGCGCAGCACAACGCAAGCTGATCCACCTGAGAATCCCATCTACGAGATTCATGCAGAACTACACCCAAAAATTTCACTGTGCTCTGGAACTGTAATGCCGTATCATTTAAGTAAACACAAGTCAATTCACAAGGACGAGGCCTGATGGTGGAAAACAACACGCACCCCGTGTTAGTGACATTTAACGTTAAAAAATTACGTGCAAACCAACGAAGAAGTTCGAGATTTAGTCGAGGAATCAACTCACTCAGATTATTCCCCTTAAAATATAGGCTTACATCATCGGCAAACAATACCAAATGAGCACCAGATGAAACCCGAAAAATATCACTTACGGCAATCAAAAACAGAATAGGACCTAACACTGAAACCTGAGGAAATCTAAATGAAACAGACTCAACTCTAAAACAGTGATCATGGATCTGAACAAACTGTTTCCTTACGTTTTGTAACTTTCCCTTCAGGGAGAAGAGGGCTAGACCTGACATAGCCCTCTTCTCCCTGAAGGAAAAGTCACCAAAAACGTTTAACAAAAGACAAACCAGCATGCGACGACATTTAAATATATAGGAAGAATTAATGTTAGTTACTCCTCCCTCATCTCCCTCCCCTCCGTAGTCGGCCTCCCCACCATCCACGCGCCCCTTAATTATCTCCGTACCAGAACAGTCCAATTGGCGATAGTTTATGGTGTTATAATACGAATAGTGAAGCAACATTCGCGGGATGGAGATCTATTTCCAATATTACACTAATTTGATCTGTGAGTCAGTTTCTATTAAGAATCACTCCCTCCCAGATCCGGAAAACTCAACCAGAGATCATAGATTTTTAGTATAAAGTTACATAACGTTAGACATTTTCTCTGTTTTCCTCGAAAATTATTGTTAGTTTAGATTTTTTCCATGAGATACAGTTTTAGTTTTTTCTTCAGTAGTTCAATATTATTAAAAACACAGTTTTGCCGTCTTTACACGATTTAAAATATTACGGTTAAAATGATATATACATGAGCACTTTCAAGTCCACTGTGGACCCGTCATCAGATGCTGTGACTTGAAAGTGCTCATGTATATATCATTTTAACCGTAATATTTTAAATCGTGTAAGACGGCAAAACTGTGTTTTTAATATCCTTCAGCACGATAAAAATCGACTTCCTATAGTTCAATATTATTCATAGATTTTAGGTCAACAGGCAATGAGTTCCATAGTTTGGGACCATAATAATTTATATTCATCTTAGCCAACCTGCCGTCGTTAAACTCCACCGTACGCAGTTGTTAACATGTAAACATGCAGCGTAGGAGGACGAGGCAACCATATGAACACTTGACGGAGTTTGAAAGAGTTTGACTCAGAGAAGGTGGTTTATCATACCGTGATATTGCTACACGCGTTAGACGTAACGCAACAACCGTTATGCATACATGGTGTCAATGGGCAGCAGAAGGTTCTACGCATCGTCGTGGATGGTCTGGAACTCCAAATCGCACGATTGAGCTGGAAAACAGGCGCTTACACCGTATGGCAGTGCCGTCGCACACACCACCGTCCACGACACTTACGCAGCAATGGAGGATGGTCATACATCGTCCGATGTCTTCAAGCACTGTTCGTCACCGATTGTTGCAGAGAGGTCCTCGTTGCTCTCTTTCTCCATTGCTACGACTTCCCTTGACTCTGAACCATAAGCGCCAGCGATTGCAGTGGTGCTGCGAACGTTTGGTTGCTGAATGGGAGAATATTGTGTTTTCGAACGAATCCAGATTCAATCTAGTGCACCGCGACGGGCAAATCCTTGTTCGCAGATACCGCAGTGAACGGCATCTGGAAGGCTGCATTGTCATCTGCTATACCGCTATCCGTTTCATTCACGTACTCGCTTACTACGCATCACAAGCATATTGAACATCCAACGCTACATCACGGAAGTGTTGGAAGCTGAACTTCTTCCCTTCGTTCAGATGATCCCGGGAGCTGTCTTCCAACAAGACAATGCCCGACCTCATGTTGCTCGTACTACCCAAGACGTACTCTGTGCGCATCAAGTCGCTCGTCTTCTCTTGCCTGCTCGCTCGCCAGATTTTATCGCCTGTAGAGAACGTCTGGGGTGTCATCGCGCAACGACTGACTCGCACGGCCTCCCCGCTTGTCACGACCAACGAATTGCGGATGCGTGTAGAAGCAAAATGGAATGCAATACCGCAGACGATTATCTAAATCCTGTTTTATTTGATCCCACGGCATGTGGGGTCGGTTATCACAGCCCATGGCGGATTTTCGTATTACTAATGCTTTGACCCTCCTCATCACGAACCGGTATGTAATTGTGATCGTTTGCAGCTTGTACCATAACTAATCGCTCCCATAAATTTCATTGTGATTGCTTGTTTCTTTCTTGGCGTTGCAGTTTCTATTAACAGCAGTGTATATCTAAGAAACCAATAAATTTTTTGTTTTAAAGTCAAACTATCTGAAACAATATAATTTCCTTTGTCTGAATGTTTGTCACACTTTGGTGTCGCAGTGGAAAGCGCGCTTGCCGATTTTGATTGTCGAATCCCTGCCTCAACCCATGTACTTTTTTTATTGTAGCAATGTTATCGTTATTGTAATTTTTATTAAATGTTATTGTAATGTTCATGAAACATGCTTTCACCTTTGGAACACATCTGTTTCACTTTGACGAAATATTGTTTCGTGAATATGTTTGTGTCACTCCATAACAAGATAAGATTCTCTAGCAAAATAGTATAACTATACTAATAATCCGAAATTTCTTGGCGTAGAATAGAAATAAAACTTTCCAAGATTTCGCACATCAACTAGATGGCTTTTTTTAAAGGAAGGTAGACAGCTAACTGCGATTATTAGTATAGTTATGCTATTTTGACAATAATTGGTGTATAGTTCCTACTTATTGAAGATTCTCAATGATGAAAAAACTTTCACGAAAAAATGTTGTGATCAAAGAAATACCCAATAAATAAGTGATTTAAAAATTACTCTACATATCGTACTTTTCCCCGGCATTATTGACGGGCTTTCACCCAGTAGTTTAATACTACGGCAGGTCTCTTTTTTAAAGTCAACAACAGAATTTAGTATTTATTCAAAGAATAATAATTTTGCCCTCCGTGTTTTTCGTTTCCTCAGCAAATGGAGAAACTTAAGCTTATCCTTTCCCCGCGGCTTCGTTAGCTCTTAACAAAATGGGCTCCCGTTCACACCTTAGGGCGCGAATATCGCTCTCTCCTTACTCAGATGCTGAGCACCGAAAGAAACCGTCATCTAAGTAGCTGGTTAACGTAAAGCGTCCCGTCTTCCCTCTCTTGCTCAGGATTACAAACATCCATCATTAACACAAACCGAACAACAAAAGGCCCCTTCTTCGCAGAAACAATGCTTCTGTACTTCATCGAGGCCAGTGGTGGTGTTAATTATCGTGTGAGGGCGTCTTTGAAGTCCCTATTTCTTTACCTTTTCGCACATGTTCTCCATCCAGTGAAAAGAAAACAACAAACACGCACTGACACATTAACACAGCACATTTGGAAGAACACATAAGCATATATCGCTATTATACCGTGGTACCGAGACCATTTTCATCCCGTGTTCGAGTTAACGCATTTGCAAGGGATTTTAGTCCTCGGTCGCATTCTCTTCTTGGCACCAGTTGTTTGGAATATTTCGGTTCTCATGGGCATTGTATACAAAATAGACAAGACAAAGAGACGTGACCTTCTAATTAATTAAAATATAGCTACATATTTAAATACGAACTGGGTGTGAGGAGCTTACAGTTCCCTTTCTCACAGACGGAGCAGTGACATCACTGCTTGTCTTTCACAGTATCACCACGGAAACTTTTCTGGATGGTTGTTGTTACCGCAACACTGCAAGAAATACGTTCAACCATTATTCATTCTGCGGCCACTGCAAGAATACGTCCAACCAATATTCATCCTGTGTCCACCTGCATTACTGCAGGATTAATAGCCTTAGCAAAAATCATTCATCCCTGATTCATAGAAATTGTTGAATTCTGTACTCGGTTTCATCTACCAGGAGAATTTCAAATTTAAGCTATTAAAAGCAGGGGATAATTAACTAGTATCCAATCGGGCCACTCGTTTAAAACAGAAACACAAGTTGGTCAAGGCACCATGAACCAAAGTTTCTGACAGTCATGATCACATTCGCTTTGAAAATATAGGAAAAAGGAATTATTTATCCTAAAGAATTTAGTTAATGATGGCCGTAAGAATTTCGAATGCGTATAGGCATACATTTCCCAAAAAGAGAATTCAATGTTTTCGCCCACATTAGGTGGCATTTAGTTTAATCAACTCAATTCGAGGACTCCGTTATGAAATCACAAATTGTTTTTTTGAGTTTAATGTAGGAATAGAAAAATGTTTTGATTATATAGTTAGTGTATCCGAAAAATGGTGTTGTATAATATAATTACCAGCTCCGATGGACGAGTGGTCCAAGGCGCTGGCTTCTCACCATTCAGTTAAGATGGCCGATTTCAAGTCACATGCCATCCATTCATTCAGGAGTGAAGCATGGATGGTATGAGTTTGTTCGCACCATTCGTTTAAGATGGCCGATTTCAAGTCACATACCACCCATCTATCTCAGGAGTGAAGCATAAATGGTATGTGTTTGTTCTCACCATTGTTTAAGATGGCCGATTTCAAGTCACATGCCATCCATCCATCTCAGGAGTGAAGCATGGATGGTATGTGTTTGTTCGCACCATTCTTTTAAGATGGCCGATTTCAAGTCACATGCCATCCATTCATTCAGGAGTGAAGCATGGATGGTATGTGTTTGTTCGCACCATTCTTTTAAGATGGCCGATTTCAAGTCACCTACCGCCATCTATCTCAGGAGTGAAGCATGGATGGCATGTGTTTGTTCTCACCATTCGTTTAAGATGGACGATTTCAAGTCACATGCCATCCATCCATCTCAGGAGTGAAGCATGGACGGTATGTGTTTGTTCACACCATTCATTTAAGATGGACGATTTCAAGTCACATGCCATCCATCCATCTCAGGAGTGAAGCATGGAGGTATGTGTTTGTTCTCACCATTCGTTTAAGATGGCCGATTTCAAGTCACATACCGCCCATCTATCTCAGGACTGAAGCATGGATAATATGTGTTTGTTCTCACCATTCGTTTAAGATGGCCGATTTCAAGTCACATACCGCCCATCTATCTCAGGAGTGAAGCATGGATAATATGTGTTTGTTCTCACCATTCGTTTAAGATGGCCGATTTCAAGTCACATACCGCCCATCTATCTCAGGAGTGAAGCATGGATAATATGTGTTTGTTCGCACCATTCGTTTAAGATGGCCGATTTCAAGTCACATACCGCCCATCTATCTCAGGAGTGAAGCATGGATAATATGTGTTTGTTCTCACCATTCGTTTAAGATGGCCGATTTCAAGTCACATGCCATCCATTCATCTCAGGAGCGAAGCATGGATGGTATGTGTTTGTTCTCACCTTTCTATTAAATTAAACTATTAAATTAAAATCAAATGCCTTCTCCTGCACGATGCATTTTAAGGATAAAAAACTATGCACAATTAAAATAAATATATGTTTAAAAACTTTCAACGCCACACCGGCGTCATCCTCAGAAACAATGCAGCATGAGGACAGATGTGAGTGGCCTATATACTTTAACAAGACAAATAGCAGTTAATGCGCATGTGCAATAACGGCAAAGTCCAAATCATATCCAGTGGGGTACAAGCATAGTTGGTGGGCGTGACCTGGCCCAAAAGTGTTCTCCAAGGAAGGGGGAAAACACGGGGGGAGGCTCATCGTTGCAACATATTTCGCCATTGACGAATATGTGAATTATTTCCAAAAGTATTAACATATTCGTCAATGGCGAAAGATGTGACAACGATGAACCCTCCCGTGTTTATCCATGCGTGTAAATATGTAGCTTGTAATTTAGTAATTCAAGATCTCATTAGCGCAAATGCTGTTCTTTGTTTCAAATTCATAACGGATCCAATCTTATTTAGGACTATTTCTGTATACGTAACTTAAATCAAGCGAGAATCATTAAAAAAATTATTTGTAATTATACTTCATAATGTTTTATTCTAAGTTGCTTCGTTACTTGTTACCTAAATCAAAAATGCATGCTGAAATTGACTTAGAATTTTTGTGAGTTTTTTATATGGAAAAAATATTTTATTTTTCCTTCATAAAAACTGATTTTCGTAAATTTGGAAGAAACGGAAATTTCGGGTTTTCTCAAAAGCCTGACTGGGGAGACGGGTACATACTAGGACTGAGAAAGAAGTAAATTCCGATTAGCTTTGGCCAAGGGTTACGAATATCTAAATCGGTGTCTCTCAACTTTATTGCAGTCTCCTTACTAGAAGGCGTTATTTGGCTCAGGAATTTGAATAATTGCTTTTTCAGAGGATTAGAAATATCCAAATCGGTGTCTCCCAATGCCACTGCAATCTCCTTATCGGAAGGCATTGTTTAAATGAAGAGTTGGAATAATAGCTTCGGCGGAGGATTAGCAATATTCATATATGTGTCTCACAAAGTCATTGCAATTTCCTTTCTGGAAGGAGTTCGAATAATAGCGTCGTCGGAGGATTACAGACATTCAATTGGTGTATACCAATGCCATTGCAATATCCTTACTAGAAGGTATCATTTGGCTCAGGATGTCGAATAATATATTGGTGTGCAAAATTAAAGACGAAGAGGAGAAATTAGCATAATAGCGGAACGAACAGGCAGAACGGACCGAAAAACCACTCAGGAGATGCACTAGGATCTGGTACGGTAGGGCATGCGCATATACGCAGAATGACGTGGGAGGGGGGAATGCCGGAAATGTATAAAGCACAATGGTGGTGTACGCTCAGCAATTCGGTGAAAGCTATTGCACGGTGTACATCGGTTTGAACGACGTCGAGTTGTTGGCACCGTGTGATATGGCCAACAGGCAATCCAGTGGACGACATTTGGATGATTTTACCCGAGGTCGCGTCATTGGGAAGTTGGAAGAAGCTCGAAGTGTGACTAGTGTGGCCGAGGAGTCCGGGATCGCTCACAGCATCGTTTCACGAGCTTGGAGAACATTCCAAACGACAGGAACAACTATCCGAGAGTTTAGCAGTGGTCGTTCACGAGCAGCCATGGCGGCGGACGACCGGTATATTGTCCTACAGGCGAGAAGAGACAGACGGCAGACAGCGGGAGAAATCGCAAGGCACATGCAACAGACAACTGGAAGTCCATTATCGCGTTTTACCGTGTCTAGGAGGCTGCACAAAGGTGGTCTATTTGCACAACGAGTAGTACGGTGTGTTCCATTAATGCCTGCTCATCGGAGACGGCGGTTTCTGTGGTGCCAGGAACACAAGAACTGGACACATCAGCAATGGGGTCGAGTTCTCTTTACGGACGAGAATAGATTTAGTCTGACGAGCGATTCTGGACGTATACACACCTGGAGAGAGCAGGGATCACGCAATCACACCTCCAGCATCATCGAAAGGGACCGGTTTGGAGGTAGCGGAGTTCTCGTTTGGGTCGGTATCATGCTTCGTAGCCGTACTGACCTCCACATCTTCCAAGGTGGTTCAGTCACTAGTGTCCGCTATTGTACCGAGGTTCTCCTGCCTCACGTGCGTCTGTTTAGAGGTGCTGTGGGTCCTGAGTTCCTCTTCATGGACGACAACGCTACACGTCATCGTATAGTGGCTGTCGCAGAGCTGTTGGAGAGTAAAGATATTCAACGCATGGATTGACTCACAAGGTCCTTGGACCTAACTCCAATCGAACACGTGTGGGACCTTGTCGGGAGACGCTTGCCAGTACGTCATCACGGCCCATTCCTCTTGTAGCGCCAAAGCATCTGCGATTGGTGCTACAAGAGGAATGGGCCGTGATGCCTCAACAGCTCCTTGACAATCTCGTCCTCAGCATCGACAGACGTAAATCCTGCAACGCAGTCAGAGGTGGTCATATCCCCTACTAAAGACTGGATTTTTCTTGGGAGCCGCCTGTCACATGGACGTTTCGGTCTTATGTCCACTTGTGCTCGAAGCTACCTTTTCAACAAAGTGCCTTTGTATTATTTGGATTCCTTGTTTGGACGGTTTGGCTCACTTGTCCCATATTCTTACATCTTGGGGATCATATGGTATGATTTGAGTCCATGTGGAGCACTTCTGCACGACGTTAGATAAGAAAACCCGTCTCATCCTTAATTTTTGCACGCCAGTGTAGCTTCCTAGGAGGATTAAGGATATTCAGAACGGTGTATGCCAACGTCATTTTAATCTCCTTACTGTAAGGTGTTATTTGGCTCAGGAAGTCGAATAATAGCTTCATCGGAGGATTAAGGATATCCATAGCGGAGTCTCCCAACATCATTACAATCTCCTTACTGTAAGGCGTTGTTTGCTTTAGGTTATCGAATAAAAAGGCAAGGTGCTGTAGAACAGGGTCAAACGAAACTCACGATACGCTTGAAAACATTATATCACGAGGAGTAACGAGGAGTGATTAGTTTTTGTGGGCCCGAAAACCGCTGCAAGCGGAGATCCATCGCAAATTCTGCTATGATATAGAAACTCGTGTCTTATATATCTGCATCATACGGCGACCTCTTTAACTCTGTTACTGTTTCACAATATGACGGTGCAACAATATTTTACGTTTTTGTTAGTTTTAAGTGCCTGACAAGCTTGCAATCCTAATCAATGTTCTTCATTGCAGGTTACTTGAATCAGGTGTGCAGCGGAAGAAGTGGCTTTTATTTTTCTTCTGCAACTGTATTCGTTGGAAGTTTGTTCCTCTTCTTCATTGACGTGCACAAAAACCAGCTCAGGAAGAAGAAGATAATGGAAGATCTGAAACAGAGGTTCTCGGAGTCTCAACTTCCAAGTGCAGAACAGAGTCGAAGGCCTTCGCAAGAGACTGTCTTCGAGCAAATGCTCCCAAAGAGTTACCTGGACATTCGAAAAGCTCAGGAACTGACTTGCATTTCGGAGGAAGTCCTCGTTGACAATTTTCTGGAAGACTATGTGGACGACGGAATAACTTCGTGTAATAAAGAAGAGAAGTTCTTGATGCTGAGTGAATTCGAAAACAATCTCTTCAAAACAGATGGAACAGAGAGAGATCGCGAGTTTACAGGATGTAGAGACGAGTCCGGTATTACCGATTCCTGTCAACATTGCCCAGTATGCTTTCGTGCCAAAGATCCCCGCAATATTTCCGAAGCAGTTAGAGAACAGTCGGGTCAACAAGGAATTAAAATTTCTGAAGTCATTGATGAAGTAACGACATCGTTGTGATAAAGTGAAAACACTCGACAACCTGTACACATCATCAAACAAAGGTTTCTATCCAATATCGATAAGACAATGTAGTATTTATAGTTCACAACTTCATGCATTTTGTGTAAACTTGATAAAGAATTGTCTTAAAGTCAAATACCATCGTATATCTTGTTCATCTAGAGTTTACACTAAGTGTTGTACACACGTTCATTAGGTTTGTATGCTCTTCTTCAGCCATGAATATTACATATCACGTTAATATACACGACTAAAAATAAGAATGTCACATCATGAGGGAATGCACAAAATGTGTCTACACTTGCCACACATGTAAGAAAATAGGTGGAAAGAAGTGATTTAATACACTGGTGTGGAAAAATTAAGGACGAAGAGGAGAAATTAGCATAACAGCGGAACGAGCAGGCAGAACGGACCGAAAGACCACTCAGGAGATAAACTAGGGTCCGGTACGGTAGGGCATGCTCATATATGCAGCATGACGTAAGGGGGGAATGTCGGAAGGGTATAAAGCACACGGGCGGTGTACGCTCAGCAACACGGTGAAAGCTATTGCACGGTGTACATCGGTTTGAACGACGTCGAGTTGCTGCCACCGTGTGATATGGCCAACAGGCAATCCAGTAGACAATATCTGGATGACTTTACCCGAAGTCGCGTTATTGGGAAGTTGGAAGGAGGGCGAAGTGTGACTAGTGTGGCCTAGGAGTTTGGGATCGCTCACAGCATCGTTTCACGAGCTTGGAGATCATTTCAAACGACAGGAACAGCTGTCCGAGAGTTTAGCAGTGGCCGTCCACGAGCAACCAAGGCGGCGGACGACCGGTATATTGTCCTACTGGCGAGAGGAGACGGACGGCAGACAGCTGGAGATATCGCAAGGCACATGCGACAGGCAACTGGACGTTCGTTATCGCGTTCTACCGTGGCCATAAGGCTGCACAAAGGTGGTCTATTTGCACCACGATCAGTACGGTGTGTGCCATTAACGCCTGCTCATCGGAGACGGCGGTTTCTGTGGTGCCAGGAACACCAGAACTGGACACATCAGCAATGGGGTCGAGTTCTCTTTACGGATGAGAGTCGTTTTAGTCTGACGAGCGATTCTGGACGTATATACATCTGGAGAGAGCAAGGAACACGCAATCACACCTCCAACGTCATCGAAAGGGCCAGGTTTGGAGGTGGCGGTGTTCTCGTTTGGGGCGGTATCATGCTTGATAGCCGTGCTGACCTCCACATCTTCCAAGGAGGTTCAGTCACTGGGGTCCGCTATTGTACCGAGGTTCTCCTGCCTCACGTGCGTCTGATTAGAGGTGCTGTGGGTCCTTAGTCCCTCTTTATGGACGACAACGCTACACCTCATCGTATAGTGGCTGTCGCAGAGCTGTTGGAGAGTAAAAATATTCAACGCATGGATTGGCCTGCAAGGTCCCCGGACCTAAATCCAATCGAACACGTGTGGGACCTTCTCGGGAGAAGCTTGGCAGCACGTCACCAGCCGCCAGCAACGATTCCGCAGCTGCGAATGACGCTACAAGAAGAATGGGCCGCGATGCCTCAACAGCTCCTTGACAACCTCGTCCTGAGCATGGACAGACGTTGTAAATCCTGCAACGCAGTCAGAGGTGATCATATCCCCTACTAAAGACTGAATTTTTCTTTGCAGCCGCCTGTCACATGGTCGTTTCTGTCTTCTGTCCAGTTGTCCTCGAAGCTACCTTTTCAATAAAGTGCCTTTGTATCCTTTGGATTCCTTGTTTGGACGGTTTTGCTCACTTGTCCCATATTCTTACATCTTGGGGATCTTATAGTATGATTTGAGTCGATGTGGAGCCCTTTTGCACGACGTTAGATTCAAAAAACAGTCTCATCCTTAATTTTTGCACGCCGGTGTAGCTTCCTAGGAGGATTAAGGATATTCAGAACGGTGTATGCCAACGTCATTTGAATCTCCTTACTGTAAGGTGTTATTTTGCTCAATCTCCTTACTGTAAGGTGTTATTTTGCTCAATCTCCTTACTGGAAGCCGTTGTTTGGCACCGGAATTCAAAACTTCGTCCGAGTATTAAATATATCCAAGTCGATGTTTCTTAACAGTATTGCGATCTTTTTACTATAAGGCGTTGTTTGCCTTAGGTATTCGAATAAAAAGGCAAGGTGCTGTAGAACAGATTCAAACGAAACTCACAATACGTTTGGAAACATTATATCACGAGGAGTAACGAGGAGTGATTAGTTTTTCTGGGCCCGAAAACCGCTGCAAGCGGAGATCCATCGCAAATTCTACTACGATATAGAAACTCGTGTCTTATATATCTGCATCATACGGCGACCTCTTTAACTCTGTTACTGTTTCACAATTTCACGGTGCAACAATATTTTACGGTTTTGTTATTTTTAAATGCCTGACAAGCTTGCAAACTTAATCAATGTTCTTCATTGCAGGTTACTTGAATCAGGTGTGCAGCGGAAGAAGTGGCTTTTATTTTTCTTCTGCAACTGTATTCGTTGGAAGTTTGTTCCTCTTCTTCATTGACGTGCACAAAAACCAGCTCAGGAAGAAGAAGAAAATGGAAGATCTGAAACAGAGGTTCTCGGAGTCTCAACTTCCAAGTGCAGAACAGAGTCGAAGGCCTTCGCAAGAGACTGTCTTCGAGCAAATTCTCCCAAAGAGTTACCTGGACATTCGAAAAGCTCAGGAACTGACTTACATTTCGGAGGAAGTCTTCGTTGACAATTTTCTGGAGGACTATGTGGACGACGGAATAACTTCGTGTAATAAAGAAGAGAAGTTCTTGATGCTGAGTGAATTCGAAAACAATCTCTTCAAAACAGATGGAACAGAGAGAGATCGCGAGTTTACAGGATGTAGAGACGAGTCCGGTATTACCGATTCCTGTCAACATTGCCCAATATGCTTTCGTGCCAAAGATCCCCGCAATATTTCCGAAGCAGTTAGAGAACAGTCGGGTCAACAAGGAATTAAAATTTCTGAAGTCATTGATGAAGTAACGACATCGTTGTGATAAAGTGAAAACACTCGACAACCTGTACACATCATCAAACAAAGGTTTCTATCCAATATCGATAAGACAATGTAGTATTTATAGTTCACAACTTCATACATTTTGTGTAAACTTGATAAAGAATTGTCTTAAAGTCAAATACCATCGTATATCTTGTTCATCTAGAGTTTACACTAAGTGTTGTACACACGTTCATCAGGTTTGTATGCTCTTCTTCAGCCATGAATATTTTATATCACGTTAATATACACTGCTTAAGATAAAAAAATGCCACACCATGAGGGAATAAACGAAATATGACTAAACTTACCACACATGTAAGAAAGTATGCGGAAAGAAGTTATTTAATATTTATATCAGGGATCATATAAAAGCTGTAGTATAATGTGGCCTTAGAGGATGCAAGGCCGCTATGTTGGGCTATATATTCGGCAACACGGTGTAGTATCTAGTGCAAAATTTTCCAGATTGTGTCCTGAGGTATCGCTGACCATGGGTCCTTGCTCTGTGTCCACAGGTCTTTGAAATTGCGAGGGGATCTGCCAATGATGTCCCACATGTGCTCTGTTGGGGTGAAGTTTGGAGATCGCGTTGACCAGGGTAGTATCATCACACTTTTTAGGAGCTGTCAGCTGATTTTTATAGTGTGCAAATGAACGTAATTTTCTGAAACTCTGAAACTGCCGTTCCACGTGTGGTTGATCATAAATGCGGTTCCTTTCGAAAAGTGGATTTCAAAGAATCCGGTCGTGCGTTAAAATTAAGTGACTACCTACGGGATCGTAACCATTTCGGTACAAACGGTCGTCCGCCTCTCCACATAATAACCAAGGGAAACCGTCGAGGTCTAACGGCTGCCAGATATCGCGACGAGATCTCGGATCCTCATATATGTCATTTTGTATGTGCATTACGTCCGAATTTCAAGTTAGATAGAGGCATCTACAAACAAACAAAAAGAGCTCCAATGGGTTCACCTCTATCTTCAGTCCTTGAGGAAGCACTTCCTAGACCGCTAGAAGATCTCATCTTTCTTAATTGTATCAAGAATCGTGTCGATCCGCTACGTTGACGATATGTTCTTCATATAGAAATATGGATTAGATGAATTAAATGATTTCATGCACAAGATAAACAACCTACACAATAAGATAAAGTTCACCATGGAGCTTGAAGTGGATGGGACGTTGGATTATCTTGACATCGTGCTCAAAATAAATAGAACATTCAGCTTCGATTTCGACGTTTATTATAAATCGACAGCAATACCGTACCTTGTTCCTCCTGATTCGCAATGCCCAAATAAGTACAAACTTTCTGCGTTTAGAGCATGGTTCTATACTGTAGAGTGTATAACGTATGCAAGCCCAACTACCTAAATAATAAGGAAATTGATAATATTTATAGCAAAGGTCTAAAGGCTGAATATAAGAAGAATTGTGACGTACTATAAAGATAAAGCAAGTGTTAAGATGACAAATTTGCAGCGATACATTATATCAGTGTAGCTTAGTTGGGAGAGCAACTTCACGTCACGGACAAATTTGTGTTTTCACAGAATGATTTGGACAGAATACATGGAACTGTAAGGAATCGTATCTCAGCGACAACAAAATCACATAGTAAGGCAATGAGATACACAGGACACATCACATACGCCCAAGGCTTTGCATATTGGTTAAAGAATTTATTACGTAAATACAACATATTAATAGCAATGAAATCCCAAACATGTTATATAATATTAAGCTGCCAAGAGAGACAGTGTGAGAAAGAAAAGGAGGGTATGTACGGTATACCGTTGGTATATCCAGGCAACACGGATTATACCAAGTCTACCGTTGCTTTGGAAAAGCCTCCCAGTTTAGGGCGACATCTTGGCGAATCTTTGTTCTTATTACACCCTATATGCATTTCTTGAGTGCTGCACTTATGAAATGGCCGGTACGCTCACCACATCTTAGTCCGATTAAGCATGTGTAGTACACTTTAGGTCGAGGAACTGTGCTGTCTCGCCTCATCCTACACGCTGCGCTCATGGAGTTTAATCCCATAATCACTTGTCGACTATAGGAGTAAGTTCATTTGATACGTCATTTAAGCTCGATTTGGCTCTGTGAAGCTTGCACTGCTGTCCCTAACAACATTCCGTAGTAAAAACCATGGTATCATTTCTTGCTGATTTGTGTGATATCGTCACATGCCTTATTTCATTCTTTCTTTCCAGGCTCATAATTTGGGCGTTTTTGCATACATCTTAGTTCTTTAGTGCTTACAAGTGTGAAACACCATACAACACAGCATTGTCTGTTAACTAGGTTTTTGAGGGTGTTGCTTTAATTGTCAGCACCAGTGTATACATACACCAATGGAAATGATATTAATTCCAAAATGTCATACAAAATACAATGCTGGATAAAAGCTGTCTTAACAAACATAGACATTAATGAATGATCATGACGACAGGCTAAAATTTAATGAAATTCGGTAGAGACGTACGTGAGTTCATGTTGGGGAACATATGCAAAAACGAATGCAAGTAAGAAGCGCTTGTGCAGGCACTTGTAAAATGCCATGCACATAAGACACAATTACTGCACTCGACATGACGTTTCACACACCTTCCATAGCACGTTAGCTTGTAAGAGGCTTTGAAGCTTGCCAGGAGCATTGGAGAACATATAGTGGAACACTTGGTATCTTTTGGAGGGCTTAGAGAGGTGTATGGCCATCGTCAAACTGTTGGCAGGGCAGACCTAATTTGAGGCAGCCACAGTACATCAAAGGAACACCGTCTATCTCTCAGAAAACTAAGAGAGGTATATAGCAATCGGAAGGCTGTTGGCAGGACAGACCCAACTGAAGAAGACACAGTACGTCAAAGGAACACCCTCTATCACTTGGAGCATTTGTAGAGGTATATAGCCATTGGACGGCTGTTGGAACGACAGACCCAACGTGAGGAAGCTATGGTACATCAAAGGAACACCCTCTATCTCTTGGAGCATTCAGGGAGGTATATAGTTATTGGAAGGATGTTGTCAGGACTGACCTAGCCTGAGGAAGCCACAGTACGCCAAAGGAACACCGTCTATCGCTTGGAGCATTCGTAGAGGTAGATAGCCATTGGAAGGATGTTGTCAGGACTGACCCAGCCTGAGGAAGCCACAGTACGCCAAAGGAACACACGTCTGTCTCTTGGAGCATTTGTAGAGGTATATAGCCAATGGACGGCTGTTGGAACGACAGACCCAACGTGATGAAGCTATGGTACATCGAAGGAACACCCTGTATCTCTTGGAGCATTCGGAGAGGTATATAGCCATTGGAAGGATGTTGTCAGGACAGACCCAACCTGACGAAGCCACAGTACGTCAAAAAAACACCCTCTATCTCTTGGAGCATTCGTAGAGGTATATAGCCATTGGACGGCTGTTGGAACGACAGACCCAACGTGAGGAAGCTATGGTACATCAAAGGAACACCCTGTATCTCTTGGAGCATTCGGAGAGGTATATAGCCATTGGAAGGATGTTGTCAGGACAGACCCAGCCTGAGGAAGCCACAGTACGCCAAAGGAACACCGTCTATCTCTTGGAGCATTCGTAGAGGTATTTAGCCATTGGACGGCTGTTGGAACAACAGACCCAACGTGAGGAAGCTATGGTACATCGAAGGAACACCCTGTATCTCTTGGAGCATTCGGAGAGGTATATAGCCATTGGAAGGATGTTGTCAGGACTGACCCAGCCTGAGGAAGCCACAGTGCGCCAGAGGAACACCGTCTATCTCTTGGAGCATTCGTAGAGGTATATAGCCATTGGACGGCTGTTGGAACAACAGACCCAACGTGAGGAAGCTATGGTACATCGAAGGAACACCCTGTATCTCTTGGAGCATTCGGAGAGGTATATAGCCATTGGAAGGATGTTGTCAGGACTGACCCAGCCTGAGGAAGCCACAGTGCGCCAAAGGAACACCGTCTATCTCTTGGAGCATTCGTAGAGGTATATAGCCATTGGACGGCTGTTGGAACGACAGACCCAACGTGAGGAAGCTATGGTACATCAAAGGAACACCCTGTATCTCTTGGAGCATTCGGAGAGGTATATAGCCATTGGAAGGATGCTGTCAGGACTGACCTAGCCTGAGGAAGCCACAGTACGCCAAAGGAACACCGTCTATCTCTTGGAGCATTAGGAGAGGTATATAGCCATTGGACGGCTGTTGCAACGACAGACCCAACGTGAGGAAGCTATGGTACATCGAAGGAACACCCTCTATCTCTTGGAGAATTCGGAGAGGTATATAGCCATTGGAAGGATGTTGTCAGGACAGACCCAACCTGAGGAAGCCACAGTACGTCAAAAAAACACCCTCTATCTCTTGGAGTATTCGGAGAGATGTATAGTCATTGGAAGGCTGTTGGCAGGACAGACCCAACCTGAGGAAGCCTGAGTACGTCAAAGGAACACCCTTTACCGCTTGGAGGATTGAGAGAAGGAGCCATACAGCCATTGGAAGGCAGTATAGGCCCAGCTTGAGGTTCCCAGTGCACATAATCTCTCTCCATCGGTAATGTCTAGGCTATGGTGTCAATAGGATTCTGGGAATCTGTTTTTATCGTCAGTTCAGGCCCCAGCCAATGGCATCAACATCTCAGGAAGACCAATAACCGGCATTAGCAGTGGGAAGTAATACCGGGATGCCAACCATTTCAACTTGCTTCTGAGTTCGCTTGCATTTTAACCGTGAAAGTGTAAAGAAGAGCAGCTGCGTCCAGAGGATTTAATGAGAGGGATCAGTACAGCAGAAGGCAACTTGTGTGTCTTCCCCTCAGGGAAGACACACATACCAATAACCACATACCAACAACGAATTCGAAGGATTCAGTTCAGGCAGCATCACACTTGAACTGAACAGGAGTGGGCGCAAACATTCTTCACGAATAGGTCTCGTTTCGGTCTGACAACGGACTCTCGCAATGCTCTCTGGAGAGAACGCAAAACACACACACAAGCACACACACATGTAACCATCCCGGTAGCATCCGAGAACGACACCACATGGAGAAGGAGCTATTTTATTCCTGCAAGGTTATAACGAAGTAAATTTCTCCGTCATTTTTATCCGCGCCGGGGTTCGAACCCGGGTCCACTCATT